>OV702283.1:89080217-94080217 GCA_916181665.1 Avena sativa | reverse complement strand
CCAGCCTCAGCGTTCTAGGACGCTACGACCCGGCGGAAAAAGACTCCTACTGCACCATCATATGGTATGCCGGGTCTAGGATCATCTATGCCAGCTAATGTTGTAGCTCCCTCTGTGTCTAGAGTTTCTACACGCCTACAAAAAGGTATCCGAAATCCAAAAATTTATAAAGATGGTACAGTTCGATATGGCATGCTTGCTTCTACAAGTGAGCCTCACACCCTGTCTGAGGCCCTTGATATTATGCATTGGCGCAAAGCAATGGAGGAAGAATATCAGGCATTGCTTCAGGAAAAAAACATGGCATCTTGTTCCCTCCAATTCTTAGAAAAACATCATAGATTGCAAATGGGTTTACCACATCAAGAAAAATACCTATGGTACCATTAACATGTCTAAAGTTGGGCTTGTTGCAAAGGGCTTTAAGCAAAGTGAAAGAACATGTTGGGCCCCCATGTGAGGTTTTGGTAATTAATGACAATCTTTATGGACTAATGTGTGTATTAAGTTATACTTGTAGGGTTTGTCCATTGGCATCGCTTGGAGCATGTGTTGGCTTCAAGGTCGATGAAATGCAAAGAAGATATGTTGGGCAAGCTCAATATGCGAGGTCGATGATGAGGAATTAAGAAAGGCATTCCATCTTGAGAAGGGCAAGACCGTCTACATCGAGATCAAGTGGAATGCTCAAGGCAAAGGTATAATCTTGATAGGTTTTCCCTTTTGCCGATCTCACGTTGTGTGTGTGTGAGACCGGGTTTAGGATAGATAACCGTACTATCAAGAGGGGCTCTCGTATGAGTAATTCGGTCACATTGTTCGGAGAGAGCTCAAACCTTTGCATACTTGCATCATCATATTTGGTTGTTATTTGGTCTTATCCATGTGAGGATATAGAGATTGTGGTAATCTCCATAACAAGCTCTTGTTCATCAAAATCGGATCTCCCATATGTATCTTGTTGCGATTTTGATTTATGCGGCTTTTCGGTTTCTCACCAAGTGAGGTATCTCACATTATATTAATTGATACACTCTCACTTAATTGATACACTCTCACTTTTTATTGGGAAGCCCTTGTCGTCCTCTATCCAACGCAATTGAAATCGGGTCAATCGGAGCTTCCAGTCAAAAGTTATGACCGTTTGAATCTGCCTCATATTTGATTTATAAAAGAAAAGAGAAAATCGGCTCTCTGGGCCGAGCGGTAGTACCGCCCGCCCCTGGGCGCCCCGTAATATCTTACTTCCTAGCTAGGTAGTCAAATCCGGTACTACCGGCCGGCCCGGTAGTACCGCCCGGGTGGGCCGGTAGTACCGGCCGACCCAGTTTCTTTTTTCAAATTCAGATCCACACCCAGCTAGCCTCCCTGCCTTGCCCCGCGCGCATGGGCCCCGCCCGCCTTGCTACCCCGCCCAGATCGCGCTCGCCCTGGATCCCGCGCGCCGCTGCCGCCCTGCAGACCCCACCGCGCGCTGGCCCGCGTTGACCGACCGCTTCTCCCGCCCCCGCCCGCGCACTGCTCGCGTGCTGTGGCCTGCCGAGCCTACCCGCTGGCCCTACATCAGCCGCACCCGCGCGCCGCTCCTGCCGCCTGGCCCCACTAGCCCTGCACCCGTCGGGCTCGCCCGCTACGCGTGCGCTGGCCACTGGGCCCGCTGCCGCTGCGCTCGTTCCCACGCTGCCGCGTTTGCGGCTGCTGCCTTGCGCGCTTGCTGCACTGCACGCGACGGCCCCACACCGCCTGGCCCCGCATCGCTGCTGCCGCGTTTGCCGCTGCTGGCTTGCGGCGTGCGCGCGCCTGCGCGCGTTGACCCGCCCCTGCTTGCCAGCTGCTGCCTGCACGTGCCCTGCTGCCGCTGGTCCATGTTGCGCTGTTGCTGCTCATATTTCAATTTCCTGGTGCATGCGGTACTACCGGTTAATTCCGATAGTACCGAACCGGTCCGAAAAATAGCCCCAACGGGCAGAATCTGCCCGTCTCTTTAAATAGCTTTGCCCCTTTGTCTTTTAGGGTTGCTTCTCACTCCTCCTTTTGTCTAAGCTTTGCCCCCATTTGCCTTACTCTTTGAGCATGATTTCTACACACCCCTCCATTGATTCTTGCATTGTAGAGGTCCCAACCTTTAATAAGGTAGAGATCCCTATGTTTACAATGCTAGTCCCTGGATCAATAGCTAGCATCCACAGTTAAGATGTAATATCAAGAAACAAAGGTCATAATACAACTTTATAACCAGGAATAAAATAATTTATTACATCTTACATAGCTCATTTGGCTATCTCATTACAATGCAGCATAATATAACTATAGCATGGGGTCCTTCATCTTCAAAGTGCCACAGGCAATCATGTTGGTTGTAGACTTGTAATCCTAATCAACACATCTCACTAACATCAAACAAACCTGCAACATAATAAGTTACAGCCACAAGGGTCAATACATTTGAATTGTATTGGCAAGTGATACTATGGTAGTATAATGGTATCTATTATCTATATGCATTTGGCTAAGTGGAGCTTAGGCTTGCTTTGCTCAAAATAGATTTTCCTTATCCTTTGAAAACACTAAGTTTTTGTTTGTCAAAATCACCCAAGGCATCTCCCAATAGAAATTGGTGATCCTTCAACCCTTGTTCAACCACAAAGTTTTAACTTAGAAATTGGGATGAGGAGATTCTTGATAGCTTCCATGTCTTGATGCTCAAATTGTCCTTTGCCAGGGACATGGCTAAGTACTTAGATTTTACACTCTGCAGAGGTTGTGCACTTTCCCCACAAGACTTGGTTTCACCAAGACAAGATCTTTCAGAAGCCTTCCCTTAGACCAGAATGGACGCGTTCCAACCTATCATCCCCTACCACCAACTGTCCATTTGGCTAAGTTATTGCAACCTATATGATCCAGGCAGAGCCCATAATGCCAAGTGGCTGCACTTGAAGCTTCTCAACATTTGACATCTCAAATCTCTTTGTTCCTTGGTGGCATTCCACAAGTGAGATACCAAGTTTTCCCCAGCATACTGGACTTGGTGATGCCCAAGTTTCCCCAGCATACTGGACTTGCATAACCACTCAACACAAACCATTCTTTCCATTCCACCCAGGTGTTTCATTCACTTAGTTGTTTTATTAAACAAAACACAAGTCCTTGACTTAGAAATATTCCATAGTATGTATATATTCCACCCTTGTTTTATACTAGCTAAGCTAAGCATGATAATAGTAGGAACTTAACTTAGGAAATTTCTACTAAGGTTTCATCTACTAGGATTTCCCATGGCATAGTTTATACTTAGCAAAAATTCCATGCAAGTCCTACTTAGAAATATCACTAATGCATAGTGAAAATAATGGGACAAAGTATGAAGCATCACTTTCCTTTTTGGTAGAGAATATAAGTTCACTCCTTGATCTTGCAATATTCACACTCTTCAAATGTCACTACAATTCAATCAAGCAAGGCACCATTTCAATCTACCATTCAAGCAAACATCACATAAAATAATAGAAACAAAGCAATGCATGCAAGCATGCTAAAGATTGTTTTATTTATAAAAGTGTTTTCTAATAGGTTATAAACATTTGAAAACACCTATTTGTCATTTTATAAAAGTGGCAAAACCATTTGCAAAAGATTTTATCTATAAACCCTTTTTAAACCAAAGCATTATTTTATGTGGTTGAAAATGCCTTTAGCAAACCAATAATATTTATAGGGTTCACCAAATACATTTTGAATTCTAAAAACTTGGTGTTTGGGGTCAGAGAGTTTAATCCAAATCATTTCCCAAAGATTTTTCTCCAAAATGTATTTTTAACATATAAACCACATTTTTATTTGACTAGAAATGCTTTAATTCCAAGATTTATTAATTTGCTTCACAAAATATGTTTTTGAATCCACAAATTTATTTATATGGTCAGTAGGTTCAAAAAAATCCATTTTCCAAAGGTTTTATCACAAAAATAATTTTAGAATGAATTTTATATTCAAATTATGCCTACACAAGTTTCTGCAAAAACAACTAATTTAACAGAAGCAATTTACTAAACAAAGTGCATGGTTGGAAAGTACTTGTTCTGCTGATTCCATTGATATAAAATTTACAAAATTTGGACATGTGGATCAAAAGTTATGAATTATGCAAGTTTGAACATCTATTAGAATAGTTTCTGTTTTTAAAACAAAAGGCTGGCCACGCGTCGTGATTTCATTGGCTCGTACCGATTCGTTCCGATCAAGCGACGTGCACCGCAGGATCTACTTAACATCGCACAGCATAGATCTGTCTATACCTCTTTGAGTTAATGAATCTATCGCATGCGTCGGATTAAAATCTAACGGCCTAAACTGACTGACTTAAAACGGGCGGCGCTAGCGGCGGCGACTCGCGGCGGCGCGGTAAGACAGCGGCGGAGCCGGCGATACAGGAAGCGAGAGAGGACGTGGGGTGGCTCACCGAGATCGCCATGGCACGGGGATGCTCAACTTGCTCGCGTTTGTCGAAGGGGCGCACGGGTTCGACGTGTATTGCTCGTCGGAGTTGTCCACTGGCTCGGGCTCGCACGGTTGTCGACAGGGGCGAGTTCCTGTGGCGTAATAAGTCGAGGGAATCAGTCAGGAAGATGCGCAAGAGCTCTAGGATTTCGAAAATACCCACCAGAGTGTAAGGGGCGCGCTGATTCGTCTGCTACTGCTCGCTGGAGTTGAGGCAGACGCCGTCGATGCTCAATCGTTGACGAAGGCGAGTCTGTGGGGAGCGTGCGGACGAACAGAGACCACTGGCAGGTGCAGGAGGCGTTGTTGAGAAAGTTTGAGGACATCAGGGTAAGTGGCGGTGGCTGGAGTGGTCGGAATCGACGGAGACACTCGCCGGAGCAGTGGATGTTGTCGAGAGAAATTTGGGCAGCCCTGGGGCGGAGGAGGTGCGGTGAGTGAGGGAAAAGAGAGAGAGGGCAGTCGCTTATGTACGCGTGATCCTGGGGCTGTTTAATCGCGGCGTTTACTACGAATTACGCCGGCAATCAATCGGCAGCAACGGCCGGGGAGGGCGTGGTCACCGCGGGGAGGACGACGATGAGGTGGCAGTGGGTCCTGGTGGACAGCGAGAGAGAGAGAGAGAGAGATAGATAGATAGATAGATAGATAGATAGAGAGAGAGAGAGAGAGAGAGGTGGGGCCTGCTAGTCAGCGACGCTGCGGGTTCCTTCTGCGGTGAGACAAACACTTCGGGGAAGAGAGGAGAGAGGTGGGCTGCTGGGCTTAGTGGGTTGCTGGGTTGGGCTGGCTTCTGCTTTTTTTTGTTCTGATCATTTTTATTTTTTCCATTCCTATTTATCTGTTTTGATTTTGTTTAATCATTTCAAACATTCTTTTGAATTCAAACTTCTTCCAAACTTTGTGTAGATTTTAATAATGTTATTTAACACAATAAAAACTCAAATTTGGAATATTTCTTTTATTCTTTTAGGGTATATTAATTATTTAGAATAGGCCCTTGTTTTAATTCAATCAAGATTTAATAATGTTTTTCAAAATCCATGTGAATTCCAAATCCTTCCAAATCTTTTCAGTAGGTTTTATTTATTTATTAGGGTGTCAAATAATTCACCTTGCATTATTTGGAACATTTTTAATATGATTTATTAATCATTTTAAATTGGGTATTTATCTTTATTCCAATGAAATTAATTATGGGTTTAATTCCATAAATTTTAGTTGATTTCTTTGATCCCATTTAAGTTAATTAAATGACTTTTAATCCACTTGGGTAAATTCCAAATACTATTTTCTCATGATTTAGTTAATCATTCTTATTAGGGATTTTGTCTTTATTCAAATAGAAATAGAATTTGGTTAATGCCATTTTATTTTATTTGGAAATTCTTTATCCTTTTATTTTATTTGGATTTGGATTATATTCATTCAATTTGCTTATGGATTTGGCGAAAGTTTAATTTGGTCTTTAAATATTCCTCATTTAATGTTTCTTTCTTTAACTTATAAAATCCATATCTTTTTATTTATAGATCCAAACTTGGTGATTCCAATTTGTAAAATCTTATTTGATATTTATTTATCCTTTTAAATATCTTTAGGATTAATTGCTCACCATTTGGTATGGAGTTTTAGATAGGTGCTTTATTAGCATTGGAAATTCAATTTCCTGATCTTGTTAAATTCATAAGATTTTATTTATGGCTCCAAATTGAATGAAATCAATTTCTATGGTTTTATAATATTTCTATTTGTCATTCTTGATCATTTATAAATGTTTGTTGACAAATTTTTTATGTGGGTCAAAACCATAGGCTTAGAGATAACTTGGAAATGTTTTTCTTCCATTAGGGTTTTAGGGTTTGGGTTTACTTTCCAAGTGTTTAAATTTCCAAATGCATTTATGAAGAATGCATTCCACTTGATTTGAATTTAGTTGGAATCAAAAATTATTCAAGTTTGTTCAAGATGGGATTTTAAGTTTCCACTTAGAAACAAAAGTATCTTTTCACCCTAAATTTCAGCAATGATTTATTTTGTTTATTTATTTTTCACATTACAAAATTTGGAGAATTTTGGGATGTGACATGCATATATTTGAGGGGTTGTTGGAGGTGATCTAGATCTACGTTTTGACCTAACCGATTCATCTCTTTGTGAGTGTATCTTTGGGGATCTAGATTTTGGGGGATTTTGTGTCTCTCTTTGATTCCTCCTCTCTTGTTCCCCCAATAGCTTTAGTAGCTTTGTTGGAACTTGAGAGTGAGGGATTTGAGCATCTTTGTGGTGTTCTTGCCATTTGCATTTGGTGCATCGGTTTGAGTTCTCCTTGGAGGATTTGGTTTGAGTTGCTCAGTGGAGCTTGTCCCTCTTGGGTTCTTGGAACCCTAGACGGTTTTGTGGACTTGGTGACATTGTGGCCTTGGTGGCATTTGTTGAGGCCTTTTGTGGCATTTGTTGGGAGCCTCCAATTAAGTTGTGGAGAAGTGCCTCAACCTTGTGAGAGGTTCCGGTTGCCACCGACAAGTGCACCGATAGTGGAAGCGTGGATCGATCCCGTTGGGGTGAGATTCACCGGAGAATAAGGGAGGCCTTTTGTGGCGTTGGTGGTTTGATACCACCCCCTCTCCAAACGAGACGTACTCCATGTTGGGAGGAACTCGGTAAAATATCGGTGTCCCCGCGTGCCTCGGTTATCTCTATACCCGAGCTCTTTACTTATGCACTTTACATTGTGATAGCCTTCGTGCTTGAAGTAATATATATCTTTCTATCACTTTGTTGCTTGTATTGCTTAGCATAAGTTGTTGGTGCACATAGGTGAACCTTAGTTGTTCTAGGTTGTGCTTAACAAAGTTAACACTAGTTTTATTCCGCCTTTGTTGAGCCACTTTAGGAAAAGTTTTAATCGCCTATTCGCCCCCTCCTCTAGGCGACATCCGCAACCTTTCACAAAGGTTTGGTCTAGATTATGAAGACACATTCAGTCATGTTGTTAAAGCAGCCACCATCAGAATTGTTTTAGCTATTTCAGTTTCTAGGGGGTGGAGTATGCGGCAGCTAGATGTCAAGAACACGTTAGAGGGTGTTTTGGAAGAGGAAGTTTATATGAGATAACCCCTAGGGTTTGAAGATCCTAATGCTCCTAATCACATCTGCAAGCTTGATAAAGCACTATATGGTCTAAAATAGGCTCCTCGTGCATGGCTTGCTCGTCTTAGTTCAAAATTCATGATCTTGGTTTTACAACCTCTATGGAAGATACATTTTGTTCTTATATCAAAAGTAAGAAATAACCATGTGTGTTCTAGTTTATGTTGATGATATCATAGTAACAAGCTCTTCGGATTAGGAAATTTCAGCTCTACTTCGGGACGTCAATGCTAATTTTGCGATCAAGGACCTAGGTGATCTACACTTCTTCTTGGGGATTGAAGTGAAGAAAATATATGATGGGTTAATTTTGACACAAGCCAAATATGCCTCGGATCTATTAAAAAAAGTTGGTATGCAATAGTGTAAGCCTGCTCCTACACCTCTGTCTTCCAGTGAACCTCTTTCTCTTTTTGAAGGGGAACCTCTTGGCTCAGAAGATATTATCATAGTATTGTTGGTGCTTTTCAGTATCTTACTTTAACACGACCAGACTTATCATTCTCTATTAATAAGGTTTGTCAATTCTTACATGCTCCAACAACTACTCATTGGAATGCAGTAAAAAGAATACTAAGATATGTTAAAGATACTCTCAATATTGGGATCACTTTTTAGCAATCTAGGTCTACTTTTTTGAGTGCATTCTCAGATGCAGATTGTGCAGGATGGTGATACGTTGTAAACATATCTAGAATTTTTGATGTTCCATGCTTGTTTAGTATCTACTTTTCTTTGCTTTGTCTACACTTTGAGGTGTTTTTATATGTTTTCTGGTACTAACCTATTAACATGATGCCATAGTGCCAGTTGCCTGTATTTTGCTGTTTTTGGTTTTAGAAAGCTAAAAAATGAATATTCTCGGAATTGGACGGGACAAAGGCCAATCTTCATATTTTCCCGGAACGATGCAGAAAATCGAAGCAGAGAGGGACTAGGGCACCAGGGTGGCCACACCCTAGGGTGGTGGGGGCCCACCCTGGGCGCGCCACCAGGGGGTGTGGCCCCCCTAGGCCTCCATCGACCTTGCCTCCTTCGCCTATAAGAATCCCCTGACTCAGAAACCCTAAATCATTTGGGAGAAAACCACGAAAACCTCTGTAACACCGCCGCCACCGAAGGGGAGATTCGGGGGACAGAAAGTCTTTGTTTCGGCACCCTCCCCGGACGAGGAAGCGCCCCCGGAGCCATCTCCATCAATCTCCACCACCATATTCATCATTGTTACTGATTCCCATGATAAGGAGAGAGTTGTTCTTCTTCGAGGCTAAGGGATCTACCGGTAGCTATGTGTTCATCTCTCTCGCTCTATGCATGATCTTGTTGTGGTCATGAGCTTTGTAATCAAGTAGATCTAATCTTCTACTCAAGTGCTTTAATAAATCTCTAGATCTCCACATGTGTGTGTAAGTGACAGCGTGCATACCGTGGTGGCACTTAGGCTAGAGGTTACATAAATACACAATTTCTTTAATAGATCTATGCTTTTACCCACATGTGTGAAAGTGACAGCGTGTGCGCCGTGTGTAGCACTTAAGCTAGATTACATATATATTTGTCATGAGTTATATTTGGAGTTGGATGTCTTTATGAAATTGTAGTGTTTGTTGGAACCTTCTAGCGCTCAAGGTGACAGTGTGGGGTTATCAAGATGGGGAAGGCAGACTTTGAGGAGTGCTATTATAGCCCTACCATAGATTAGAGTGTCCAACCGGAGAGTAGTTGATGCAACACTGAGTTGATGTAGGAGCGCTTTGTTGGAAACCCCAAGAGCAAGGTGTGAATCAGCACAGCAGCAAGTTTTCCCTCAGTAAGAACCTAGGTCATCGAACCAGTAGGAGGAAGGAAACGTCACACAGGTGTTGCAAGCAACGCGTAGACCTGCACAACACAAACTTAAGACTTTGCCCCAATGAATCATTGAGGTTGTAAAGCTCACCGGTTTGCTGTAACAAAGGATTAAACGTATGGTGTGGAAGGTGATGAAGCTTTGTAGCAAGTAAACAAGTAACAGCGAAAGATGTACCAATGGTAAAGATTGGACTTGGGTCCATAGTTCACTAGAGGTTCTCTACTTAGATAAACAACATGGCATGAAGGGTAAACAAATTACAGCAGGGCAATTGACAGGAACTGAGCAAGGCATAAGAATGCAATACTAGACAAAAAGATCCTATGAGATTCGATTGGGCAATACAACAATATACATAGACCGCCATCCAACTGCATCTATGACTAGAAGTCCACCTTCAGGTTATCATCTGAACCCCCTCCATTATTAAGTTGCAAGCAACAGACAACTGCTTTAAGCAAAGTGTGTAAGGTAAACAATCCACTTGTTCCATGAACAAGATACCGTTGTTTTCTCCCTAGTGGCAACAACACATCTACAACCGAAGAGATTTCTGTCACTTCCCTTAGAAACCAGAGGCATGAACCAACTATCAAGCATAAATACCCCATCTTGGAGTCACTAGCAACTACTTGGCTAAGATAGCTACTAACAACGGAGAGCATGCAAGATCACAAACAACACAGACATGATAGAATCATAAAGACAAAACCATTAATCAATCTGACATAGTAATCTCAATATCCATCGGATCCCCGTAAACACAACATGCATGATTACAAATAGATTAGATCTTGATCATGAATGGAGCTCAAAAGATCTATACATGAAAGTGCTAGGAGGAGATACAACCATCTAGCTACTACATGGACCCATAGTATGAGGTGGAACTACTCACGCATCATACCGGAGACGAAGGCCTCCGGGATGATTTCCCCTCCGGCAGGGTGCCAGGAAGAACTTTAGATCCCCTCGATCTAGGGATGAGGTGGCGGCCTCTACAGAAGGTTTCGTGGAGTTTTGATTGGTGCCTAGGGTTTCTGAATCGGGGGCTTCTTATAGGCGAAGAGGTGAGGCTGGGAGGCGGCTAGGGGGCCCACACCCTACCCAGGCACGGGATGGGCCCACCCGCGCCTAGGGGGTGTGGCGGCCTTGGTTTGCCTCTCTATCTCCCCTCTGGACTTCTTGTCGCCCACGGAAAAATATTGACTTTGGATTTTGTCCCGTCCAATTCCGAGAATATTGATTTTCTGCCTTTCTGGAACCAAAAATAGAAGAAAACATGCAACTGGCACTGTGGCAACTTGTTAATAGGTTAGTTCCAGAAAAGATATAAAAACACCTCAACATATAGACAAAGCAAAGCAAAGTAGATACTAAACACGCATGGAGCATCAAAAATTATAGATACGTTTCCGACGTATCAAGCATCCCCAAGCTTAACTCCTGCTCATCCTCGAGTAGGTAAGTGATAAAAGAATAATTTTTGAGGTGACATGCACCATCAAAACCAAGATCAAACCATTTGCAAACATTGAAAGCTGGTATCAAAGAACTCTAAACATGTGCATGAAAGATGGAGTTCTAACTATAAGACAAAGTAACTATGCATGCAACATGACAGGCTACAAACAAAGATCATGAATAACATGCACTGCAAAACGTTTTTTTGTTTCACATACAGAAAACATGGCATAGTGGCAATCAGCTTGTCCCTCATAGAGTAGCAAATAGATGCATAGGACACCTTCAAAGTTCACAAGGGTGACTAGAAACAAGTAGCAGAAGAACAAGTAATATCACAATATACATCAATCAATAAGTTTTGGAACACTGCACATAGAACTAAGAATGACAACTATGCTCTCTTAATGGTGCCTAAGGGTAGAAGGTGGAGACTCAATAATAGTGGAAGAAAGGCCCTTCATAGGGAAGCAGGGATTTCAAGTTTCAAAAAGAGCTTCCAAAAATTATGGTACTTGTTAGCTTTCAGCCCTCACTTCCCCTATCATAAGCATCTTGAAGTGATTAAGGTTAAAGTGAACAAACTATGGAGTATATGATTGACAAATTATAAATTGGCAATCTCAAGTCCCTTTAATACGAGGGCCACACCTCATGCTACTCAACTTCAGTCACCTGTAAGTTCTTGTCATTGTAAGTACATGCGTATCATAGAGAACCACCAACGGGGTACCCCTTGCACATGGAACAGGAGCTATCTCATAACCAAAATGACAAGGCAAGCTGACAATGAGCATCCCAGCGATCTTTTTATTTACTATGTGCATAGATTTTTATTGAGGATGCTTCATTGATAGCTCATTATGGTGATGCTGCAAGTTTCCACCATGATTAGGCATGGCTTAGGCTAGTGGCCCAGTCGTTTCTCTAACACACATACATCACTCCATGGACTTACAAGTTCCCTCTTTATTTCACACCGATGACATCCATAGACAAAAGAGCATGATATCAACTGAGTACAAAGTACAAGTGCAATGTTGAAAACGTTCCCCGTGACAACACGGTTCTGCTAATTCCAACGTATAAGTGCAACATATAAAACATAGATGACACAATGGTTCAAGTTTATTAGGGGCAAAGAATATAAAGTGTGCCATCAAGTTTGTGAGGGCTTTAATCACTAAGTTTTCACATATCAAAATAGTTTTTAATTCGAAGATAGCTGAAAACAAGAATATACTTGAATGGTGTAACACACCATGCATAGGAGTTTATAGTGGACACTTTGGAATAACTTGATTTCTTGGGAGTTGGAAGCATGAGTAGAGCTTACTCATACAAGTGGAGGCTAGCAAAAGACTGGGAGCAACCAACTAAGAGAGCAATAATGGTCATAATCATGCAGAGCGACAAAACATTACTAATCAAAGCATAAAGTGGTACTACAAGTCAAGGGATAAATGATCACAGAGGCTACGGTGACTTGTCATAGTCATAACATGGTGTGAGCATGTGCCAAGTCAACCCAAACATAGCATCAAAGGAGAATACCACAATACTATGCTTTTGTGTGCTTAAACAACACACAATTCTTTCAAGGCACACTAAGCAATCCGAATTGTTTGGAACAAGACATGCTATAGCAATAATCACTAAGCATAAGGTCAAAACAACACCTACCATGTCATGCTAAAGTCTAAGTCACAGTCAATGCAAGCTCCTCTTGCACTTTCAAGCAGGAACTTCCTACTCCTTTCCAACACCAAGCAACTTATTTGAAACAACACAGCGAGAACGGGGGTCCAAACTACTTTATTAAAGCAAACTAAACAAACCAAACGAAAACTAAGATGCTCCAAGAACAACACAACTGTGCATGAAACAATAAAAATGAAGTGTCTAGACAGACTTGAGCTTTTTATTGATGAAGAAGGGGATGCCTTGGGCATCTCCAAGCTTTGACGCTTGTACCTCTTGGATATTCCTTGGGGTGACACCGGTGTGGCATCCCCAAGATTGAGATTTTGTCCATTCTTCATCTCATTACATCATTCTCTCTCTACACCTGAAATTTTTCCTTCATACAAAACTTCACACAATCTTCATTAGCAACATTAGTGTATTCAAAAGATAATAGACCTTTAGGAAAAGCTTTGGAACAGCAAGACTTTTGACTAAAATACAAGATACTGTAGCAACTCCCTCAGAAAGCTCAATTCACCAAAAAAGAACTCAAAAAGGAATCAATAAGAAGAAAATGCAAATAATGACACAAATCTGTCAAAACAGACCAGCAGGTATAAATAGATTTTTTAGAAAATCTTCTGTTGCTCAAATCAAAAAGTGTTGAACTAACGAAAGTTATATAACATACTAGGAGATTTATTCGTAAATTTTCAGCTCAATCCTACTTACAGAGACTCCTCACGAATGTTTATGGTGGAGGACAGAAATCTGTTTCGGGATAGCAACTCCCCAAATCTTACTTCCCTCTCATTAGAGGTCATTCTTGGCACAAAAAGGATAAGGAGAGGTCATTACTGAATTAATAACTTCCAAGACTCAAGGAAACTCTTGGGTTATCTCCCAACAAGTACTTTTCTTTAACGCCTTTAAGTTAGGCACAAGAAGCAAGAAGAATCAAGTATTTTCAAATGAGGAAGTATTAACACCAAATCTTGCTTTCAAAGGAGGAGAAAAAAGCAACTTATCTCTCCTCATAGGGAAGTGTTCAATACCTTTCTTGAATGGAAAATTATATTTAATGGTGCCTTCTTTCATATTAATAATGGCACCAACAGTTCTTAGAAAAGATCTTCCCAAAGTAATAGGACAAGAAGCATTGTATTCAACATCCAAAACATAGAAATCCACAGGGACATAAGCATTGTTAACCATAATGAGAACATCATTAATACTCCCCATGAGTTTCTTTTAAGCATTATCATTGAGTGGGACATCCAAATAAAAAACTTCCAAAGGTGGCAAATCAAGCATTTCATAAATCTTCCTAGGCATATTAGAGACACTAGAACCAAGATCACATGAAGATTTGAGATCAAAGTCATTCACTTCCATATTAATAATGGGTTCCCAAATATCTTCTACTTTCCTAGGAATAGAAGCTTTGTGTTTTAACTTCTCTTCCTTAATCTTAACAAGAGCATATGTAATGTGTTTGGTGAAAGCAACATGCATATCACTAGCATCAGGACTTCTAGCAAGCTTTTGCAAGAACAGAATCACTTCAGAAATATTACAACCATCTATATCAAAATCAAACTTAGCACCACTAGTAGTAGACTCAATAGGCTTAGGCATTGTAGGAGGAGGAATAGGGATTTCTTGTGGTTTAGTGGTGATGGTGCACACACTATTGTTTCTATCAATTTCAGCTTCCCTTTCCCACTTAGCATGAAGTTGAGCTAACGGTCTAACATTTTCATCAATAGTAACTTGTATGGCATGAGTGGCAGCAAAGGTACTTTCCATGGTTTCAGGTTTAGCAGTCATTTTATTAATCAAGGAGGACTGTGCTTCAGACAAAGAGGAAATATTTTTCTCATCACTCAAATTTTTTGACTGTAAACTAGGAATTTCTCTATTCAGATTCTCAAGCTGATGACTAATATTTTTCAAGATAATAGATTGTTCCTCCATAGTTTTAGTGAAAATCTTGTTTTGCTCATATTGCATTTGCATAAAGTTTTTAGTGGGTCTCTCAACTTCTAGAATCCTCTCTTCACTAGGCATTCCAGATCTACTATGATAAGCATTTCCACTAGGAGGATAAGGCCTATAGTTATTACCATAAGTATGGTTGCCAAAATTGCTGTTTCTAACGAAGTTCACATCAACTTTCTCTTCTTGAGAAACCAAAGAGGCTAAGGGGACACTATTAGGATCTAGAGGAGCTTTCCCATTAACAAGCATAGCCATAAATACATCAATCTTATCACTCAAAGAGGAGGTTTCTTCAACGGAATTTACCTTCTTACCATGTGGAGATCTCTCAGTGTGCCATTTAGAGTAGTTAACCATCATATTGTCAAGGAGTTTTGTTGCAGCACCCAAAGTGAGGCCCATAAAAGTACCTCCAGCAGCTGAATCCAACAGGTTTCTTGAAGAGTAGTTCAAACCTTCATAAAAAAGTCTCGATAATCATCCAAGCAATGAGTCCATGAGTGTGACAATTCTTAACCAAATATTTCATTCTTTCCCAAGCTTGATGTCACATCCCAAGATTTTAGAAATTGGGACTAAAAAAATTGTATATGCATGACATTCATCAACATTGCATTGCATATTTGCATCAAGAAAAATTTCTAAATCGAAATAAAGGACTAAAACCCTAAATAGTATATGCCACTTTGTTCCTAAAGGGAATTAAATTGGCTTTATAAAAACTCACTGTTGCTAAGGCAGCAATTATTGCTAAATTATAGCCTAAAAATATCCAATAAATATTACAAAATTTTGAAACAAAATTAATCTTATTTGGAGCTATTATGAAAAAGTTATGGAATAAATACAAACAAATAAATATATAGATAAAATGGAATATACAAGGATTTATAAATCCACTATTTTCAAACTAGTAAAACAATATAAATATGATCCTACAATGATCTGTTTGATTTTAGAAATTTTTAGAAACAAGAATCGTGTCATTTGGTATTCGTATGCAAAAGTTATGAGGGAAACACATAAATAGAAAATAGAAAAAAGGAAAAAGAAAAAGAAAAAAAAATCCTAAGTGCGCCGGCCCATTCAGCTACCGGAGAGCTACACGCGCGTATGGGAGAAGGCATCGATGCCTTGTTTGCTTTAATTTCCGTGCAAATAAGTTTTTCTCAAACCTATCTCTATTCAAACTCTTATAACTTTTAATCTACAACTTCAAATCGACTTCCGTTTGTTTCTACTTGTTCCCTACTCCAAAACCTATCTCTCCACCATCCTAAAGCTCCATATAAACCCATGGAGCCACAGCTGTATGAGTTTCCCTTCTCGAAATCCTGAATCTACACATATCCAAATCTTATTTCGTTTATTCACCCATCTAGACTTTGTCGTTTGCCTTCAGCCAAAATACGAAAGTTGTAGATCTCGTTGAAATATTTCTATCCTGACAAACCTCACCTCTTTTCATCCACCACAGCCGGAGAATTTCGCACCGCAATCTTTCAGATATGACGGTGTAAATCCAAGATGTACTCGCGCTCGTTTCTTCAAATCCAAATTCCTTTGGTGAGAAGGTAGGACTAATGATTCCTCACAACTTTCATGTTGTAATTTTTTCAATTTGACCTACGGATTTGTCTCTCTAACACATATCTATTTCTTGTCTATTTTGAGCCAAAATCGGGTCAATCTCCTCTCCTAGCCACTGGATCTCATCCCGACGGTCAAGATTAGAGATTATCAATGAAGGGGTACGAGCCAACCAGATCTCGCCACGGTTCAAGCCAGGTCAGCCCAGCGTCCTAGTCAACATAGAATATTCCAAGGGAATATTCCCTGTAGATTTGAAATTGAATTTAAATTGCAGGAAATTGTGTCAACTTGCAAAAATCATATAAAAAGATTTTTGTAGATCCAAAAATAGAAAATAATATATCAATGAATTCAGAAAAACATGTAGAATATTAATATGACATTAGATCTAAACTTTACATTATGGGTTTACTGTAGTAATTTAATTAGTTTTAATGGTCTTTTAGGTTAATAAATTCATAGGAAATTATCTGTAACTCCGAAAAATATGAACAATATATCAAATTGAAGCTACTATAATGTAGATTAATGTTATCTGGTTGGATCCAGCCTTTGTGGATTATTCACCCCGTAGTTATTTAATTAGTTTTAATGGCTTTAGAAATCATTAAATTCATAGTAAATTATTTGCATATCAAAAAAATATAAATAATATACCGATGGTAAGCTGGTTCCATGTAGATCATCAATATGGAAATGGTTCCGGCAAATACTGTAAGGTTCTGCAGCAATTAAATAAATAGATTAATGGATTATTTAGAGTATTAAAATCATAGTAATTCGAGTACTGCTCATAAAATAACAAATAATATGTCCCTGGAATCACAATTCCGTGGAGATTACAAATATAATTTTAGTTTAATTTTTAGGAAACAGAAACTATATAAATGATTTAAAATCCAAACACTATTTAGATCGTAGAAAAAGATTTACAGCTTCGATTAAGGTGAATCCAATTGATAATGGTTCGTATTAATGCCCTCTATCCAGTACACTTTAGATGAAAATTTAATTCGACAATAAGGACAGAAGTTACAACAGATCTGTTAAAACACCAATAATGGCAAGTAATTATTAATAACAAATACCTCATTGCATTAATTGATCTCTTGCATGCATCTTGTATTCTAGTAATGTTCAGAGAACTAATTACAACCATTGTGACATATTAAATTGTAATGCATGCATTTGTTCATCATTGTTTTGTTGTATTGTGCATAATTGCATTGTTTTGAATGGTGTGTTTGTTGTGCACTTTTTTTGATCGATAGATTGCGAGGAGTGCAACGTTTGTGATTGTGATGAGTGAAATCTTCTCTATTGTGAGGATTATTTGATCGACTACATCTTATACAACAAAGGCAAGTAGAGCTATCATAAATGTCCTATTATTTTTCCTATGCATGTAGTATCTCCATGACTTGATTCCTTTGAGCCATCGTATTGTAGTTGCTTAGCCATGCTTATTAGATGCACAAAAAGGGAATTCATGATTGATTATGTTATGGAAAACTTATGTTTTGTTATAATGAAAACAACTGAAATTTAATGAATCTCCTGGGTGTGATGGATTGATGTTTTTGGATGGTTTATTGCGGAAAGCACACCTAGGCTTCAGAGATTGGACATGTTTCTTGTGTAGTAGCTTACAGTACAGCCGCATGTCATTATTTGTCTTGACTTAGTAAGTTGTGGGAACCTGACCCGACGTGACTAGCAGATGTAGGGGATGTAGGTTGGTATGGGTCCGTCCTGAGGGCTCAGGGTTCTGCTTCTGAAAGGTTTTGTCTTGGTTTTGTCCCTACCATGGCACAAAATGAGTGTAATGGTAAGAGCGTGTTGACTGGGTCGTGCGGGTAAAGTGTACAACCCCTGCAGGGTGTCTAAACTGAGTACTTAGCCGTGTCCCCGGTTATGGACAACTATGAGCAACTGGGCCTGGAACTGTTTGGAAGATATCACTCATCCCAATTTCTTAATTACTAAAACTTGATGGGTGAACATGGGTTTAGAAGCATACGGAAGCTGAACTGTCTAATTTCTACATGGGTTTATGCTGGTATGTCCTTAGAAGATTGTTTTTAACATATAAAAGTATTTTGAAAGTAGGAAAAAGTTAAATTTCTTTTAGCAAATTTGCCTGAACTCCACCTAGCCAAATTTGCATTAGTTCTACTTGCCAATACATTCAAAGTATTGACCATTCGTGGCTGCAATGTTTCATGTTGCAGGTTGTTCCGTTTCTGAGTGATCGTTTATAGGTCGCGAGACTCCACTCAACGATTGTTTACCTGTGGCCCATTTGAAGAATGGAGATCTACCTTGTTATTGTTTCCGCTGTGTACTTATGTAATATAATGTAAATTCTGGATCATATTCGTTGTATTTATGATGTACAGTTATATTTGGTATCATTTTGTACTGTGTGTGCGAGTGAACCGATCCAGGGATTGGCACTATACACATGAACTCAGCCTTATCAGGCGAGGGTGTTACAAGATGGTATCAGAGCTGTGCATTGACTGTAGGATCGTGACCTTGGAAATGGATTAGTAATAGAAGACCTCTATTAGGAGAACTATCATATTTTCTACTGACTAGAGTTCTTATATTTCTTGTCTGTCTTTTCTAGAACCTCTTCTTATTCAAAATTGTAGTTGTCCATTCTTTTGATACCTATATGAGAGTTGTCCTATAAGTGAAATAATAAATAGGATGACACAAATGAACATCTCATCATGTTTGGTTAGATCTGGACCACCATATTTTATCTCTTTAGGAGATCATCACTATCGTGTTAGCATATTAATCTTACCAACTTATGTGGTATGACAATATTAGTTGCTTGCTTGTTTGTATTGAGCTATTTTGTGTGATGTCTTGTTTAGGATCTGCTACTTTGAAACTCTAAAGTTGCTGGAGTATTGATTATGTTTTAAAATCATTTTAATGGTGTGATTTGAGTAAAATTAGTGAGATTACTGCAGCAGTTTTGTGCCTGACCTGTTGTATCGCGCGATTTTTCATATTTTATTGATAACTCATAAAATTCTGAAAATATAGGATCTGGAGCGAAATTACCTGTAGTACATGCACAAACATTGCCTAAAATTCCCGACGAGTTTAAGTTGGTTAGAAAAATTCGTGAAGTCTGCTCTACAGTTTTGACATATTTTGTTTATTGCTTATTTTTTGCTATGTTTTACTCTAGTATTGTTCCCAATGTTTTTGTCAACACCCGGATTTTTAATCCCAGATGCCTGTTATGCCATACATGACAATCCCAGGATAACCATTTTTGCGAGACATAACAGAATTGGATACCACAGTACATCATCCATTACAAACCGTACATAAGTTCTTACACAAATAGGGATCTCATGATCCAGTTCTTAACACAACTTCAAGCAGCGTAATACGTAATAATAACGGTACCGTAGGCGAGGCTCCATCTTCGGGGTCACAGGCAATGCTGACGATGGGAGATGATCCTAGTTGTCGTAACCTTCATGGGGACCATCCTCTAGGTCCTCCTCTTCATAGTCTAGCCATGGGAATATCCAGGGACAAATCCATGATTACTCTTTAAGTACTCGCAAACTAATACTAACAAGTGAAAGGGGTTTTGATAATAGGACACTAGGCTCTAGGGTTGTTTTGCAAGAAGCCAGATTTATCTCTACTAAGTTCAGGAGCAAGAGAAGCTAGTCACAATTTTATAACTCCTAAGCGGGAACTTGTATCTCATGTCACAACTCTCTTGTGGTCAAGTCAAAGTCTTAATTCATTTCATAAGTAATTTTGAAAAGTCTGACGGGGGAACAGTATGGCCACTCCAACTGTCCATAACCGCGGACGCGGCTATTCGAATAGTTTGACACTCTGCAGAGATTGTACACTTTCACCACAATATTCGATAGATCCGTCAGAAACAAATCCTGAATTCACCATACTCAGTATGCGGATAATCAATCCTAACCTTTCAATTACACACCCTAGTATAAGCACATCTCCTGTGAGTTTGGCCTCCCAACCATGACCAACTGTCATCTTGGGTACTGCACAGGTGGACAATCTTCACAAGGTAGCCTCAGCTCATACCTTGGCCGTGAGGGAACTAATACTAAGGTATATAAGTTTCCAGTCAAGCCCTACCCAATTCTAGGGTATTGTGGTTGTACGATAAAATTGGAATGGTATCGCATCCAGACAACCATCAGTTTTATAAAGGGCTAAGGCTCATGCCTCAATATTTTCATCACCATAAATCATCTGGTGTTCGGAAACACATGTCCAAAACAATTCAATAGAATGATCCATCATTCCAAGGTTTTCATAATCATTTTTCCACCAAGTATTCCAATCTAAAGTTGATCAAGTTTTATGCTTAGCACTAGCATCTACCAGTGGGGGTTAGTACTAATGAGGGGTGGTAAACTAGTATAGTTTCAACTAGGTTCAATCTTATGCCTTGGGATGATATCAAGATTATCTAGCTTAGGACAAATTTTATGCTCTTTATGCAACCTTCAAGTATCTTTCTAGTATCTACAAATCAGTTAAGTAAACTCTAAGTAATAACTTTGATAAAGAAATAAAGTATAAAGCTTGTAAGTAAAAACTAGGATTGGTTTATCAAGTGGGTAGGATCATCTATGCTTAAGGCATATAGTTGGCAGGGTGACAAGCAAGTATTGGCTTGCATAGGTCAACTTGATTAGTAAGGCTTGCATCAGTATCAGTATAAGCTTGCTACATTACAAGTGTTAGCTTGCACATTCAACTAGTAGTATTAGGCTTGCCTTGTGCAGAGCAGTGATTGAAGTTCTCCTCGGCTTCCTCTTCGTAGAATCCTCCTTCCTCCTCGTATCCTTGGTCGGTACTAGCATCTATAAATAAATACGATGTAAACAATCACCAAACAATACTTAACTACTTGCAATCATCACACAAAAGGGTCCTATAGATGATCTAACATCATCACTAACATTACAAGATTAAAGCTTGGTTTAATTCCTTTTATTTTTAGAAAAGTAATTTCTACTCATTGAAAAACTACTTAAGATTTAATATTCTCCAAACCAAACATGGGATCATGTTGACACATGTCATCACCACATATTGTAGTCCATGGGAATATGATTTAAAGTGGTGTCACAATTTAATAAGGTTTTACCCTTTTATTTTAATTAAAGAAGTGACTAGAAATGCTTATGTGGCATTATTTTATTACTTAAACATTATTTCCGTAAGTAAACCCATATATTTTTATATATTGTGAAAGGTATGGTTAAATGTGATTTTTGAGAGTTGGAATCAACTCAAAAGCTATTATGGTTTTAATTTGAAAAATGTTTAAATGCAGAAAAGCTTCTGCCTTGTTATTTTTACCAAGGATGATCTACAGATCCAAATGACTTGAATCCAATGGGCTTGGATTCAGCACTTCCAGTCCTTTCTAAAAAATTGGTTTCACTCAATTTGGTTCACTGAATCGACCTGGGTTGATTTTTGAAACTAGGTACAGAAGTGTGTTTGAAATAAAATGGAAAAGGTTAAATTCAAATAACTGGGCTGCGCGGGAAATGATACTGGGCCGGCCTGCTAAGCACAACGCTTATGTGGGCTGGTTAAGTTGCTGTCTCCACGCCTCAGTGAGACGAGGGGGTGCGAAGCGGTATGGGGCGATGTGGTTCGTTCGATCTGGTTCTAATCCAACGGCTGAGGGTCATCGTCGACGTTGGGCAACGCCGGCGAGACAGAAACCTAGCGCGGCCAGTGGGGGTCGTTGGGGGCTCACCGGGGTTCAGGCGAGGGTCGGCGAGGCGGGCGAACGACGAAGTCGATGACGGCGAACCTCGTGGTACTGGCAACTTCTCCTGGGGCGGCTCCAATCGCTGGCCCCCTTCTTCTCCAGCAGCGGCAGGCTCCGGCAAAATTCCGGTGAAGTGCTGCTCGCCTTGCTCTAGCAACGGGGTGGAACGATCAGTGAGGAGAGGGGAGTGAGATGGTGTGCTCAATTTGGCTGGGGGTGGCCTCTATTTATAGTCGCGATGACGAGACCGAACGGGATGGGCAGGCGACGGTGGCGACATGGCTACGGGCGGCTAGAGGCATGGCCGGTGGTGGTGATCGCTTGGTGGTCTCCTGGCGATGCTCTATGGCTTTAATGCGCGCATAGGGGTGGTGCGGTTTGGTCTGGAACGCGCGATGCTCTGCGCGGCAGAGGCGGCGTCTTCGACGGCAAGCGGTGGCTGTGCGTCATGGGGCGGCGAACGGGGATGTCTGGCGGTCTCTTGGGTCGGTGGCGATCATGTATGCACGCGGCGAGGGCGACACACGGTCTGTGGGCGTCGGTCGAGCGTGGCGCTCTGGCGCATGATCGGCATGGTTTCTGGCGAGCTGGGCGCAGTTCGTGCGTGTGGTCCAGGGGTTGGCAAGGTTCGAGAGTTGGACACGGAGTGGCGGTGGAGTGTTGGCTGCCTCCTAGACATGTTGTTTAGGCTTGGTGCTTGCTCTGTCTAGCTAGCCATGGTCGGCTGGCAAGGGGGTTCTCGGGTTGGCATGGCATGGGGCAAAGGGTAGGGTCTAGGGTTTGTCCAAGCACTGGTTGGCACTGAGGGAGACAAGGGTGATCAATGGTGAACATTGCTTAGCCAAGTTACTGCTCAAAACAGTGAAGTTAGGCCAGTTTGATTTGCTGCCTCCAAGTGTTTGATGAAATGGCCGCAAGAATTCAAGTTTTGAATTTTGAAAAGATTTTTGGTGGGTGTGTTAGGTTGGTGCTGGTGAGTCTGCAGATGCTTGGGTTTTGAAAGTTGAGCTTGTTTGAGTGGTTTTTGAAAAAGTGGGATCTTCCCATATGATAAAGATTCAATTTTGAATTGTCATTTAAACTATGCATTTGAATGTTTCTGGATGATCACAAAGTGGGCCTTGATACTTTGTTATGAGTACAATCAAGGGGTGCAAAGATCCAAACAAGTTTCTGTTAAGTTCTGAAAGTTTGAGACAGCCAAAGTAGGCATGGGAGTTAAATTGGTCAAAATGACCATTCACTAATTTTGTTTGTTTTGATTTACTTGTCTTTGAGAAAAGTTTGGGAATTTTTTTGATGATGTTTATTTCACCTAAGCATCCATTTACAAGCAAAGATACACACAAACAAGGTGGTTCAAAAGAATTCAAATTGGAATGCATACCCACATGCATGCTTTCATATTTTTATTTAGAAAAGTTTTTGTTAACCCTAATTTTGATGATTAGAGTTTGATGATTCTAGTTTAGTATTTTTGGGATGTTACAAACCTTCCCCCCTTAAACAAAATCTCGTCCCGAGATTTGCAAAAGGACGAAAAATATTACCTAGGATTTGAAGAGATCGGCAAACTACGTCCTGATGTGATCTTCGCGCTCCCAGGTAGCTTCCTCTTCTATGTGGTTGCTCCACTGAATCTTGAGAAACTTGATTCTTCGGGTTCGGGTAGTTCTGAAAGCTTCTTCCAAGATACGGATGGGTACTTTGGGATAGGTCAGGTCATCGTTGATCTCTATGGTCCGGTGATCGATATTCTTGAACACTTCGGTCTTCTCGGGGACTTCGAGACATTTGCGAAGTAACGAGATATGGAACACGTTGTGCATGGCTGACATCTCTTCGGGTAGTTCCAATTGATACGACACTTCTCCTCGACGGTTTAAAATCTTGAAACTAACTTTCCTTTGAGTTGGAAACGCTGCATTCCCTTCAATGGCGGCACTTTCAGATAAACAAAATCTCCTATGTTGAAGGCGAGGTCTCTTGTCGACGTAACTCTTCTGTCTGGACTGGGAGGTCTTGAGGTGCTGACGAATCTTGTGAACCTTCTCTTCTGCTTCTCGTAGGATGTCGGGTCCGAAAATCTGACTCTCTCCTACCGACCAGTTCAAAGGGGTGCGACACTTCCTTCCGTACATGAATTCAAATGGGGCCATTTTCAAACTAGCTTGATAACTGTTGTTGTATGAAAATTCTGCAAACGGCAGACAATCTTCCCACTTGGATCCATAATATAACACATAGGCTCTCAGCATATCTTCGAGTATTTGATTTACTCGCTCCGTTTGTCCATCGGTCTGAGGGTGATAAGCGGTGCTAAAATCTAGGCGGGTTCCTAAACCTTCTTGGACTTTCTTCTAGAACCTCGAGGTAAACTGAGTTCCTCGATCTGATACGATGTTCTTGGGGACTCCATGCAAACTGACGATCCTAGCGATGTATAACTCCGCTAGTTTCGAACACTGATATGTGGTCTTGACGGACAAGAAATGGGCGACTTTGGACAATCTGTCCACTATGACCCAGATAGAGTCATTTCCCCTACTAGAAGTAGGCAATCCGGTGATAAAGTCCATTCCAACGGAATCCCATTTCCATTCCGGAATCTGCAAGGGTTGCAACAATCCAGCAGGTCTTTGATGTCCTGCCTTGACTCGCTGACATATGTCACACTTGGTGATGGGGATATGCCTACCGGGGTATACCCAGCAGGACGTTTCCGACTGGCCCAGGCGCCTGCGAGTGGGCCTGCGGAACAGCGACTGGACCAAGACCTGGCGTGGACTCAAGCGACTGGAAGCTGAAGGCCCAGAAGCGTAGATAGGCCCAGTCGGATTAGGTTAAACGATCGCTGAAACCTTAACTGATTCGGTTGAGATCTGTAAACCCTAGGGGGGTGAGTCTGTATAAACCTCCCTAGAGGGCGCGTAGAGGATACGTTCCATCATACACCCAAGCGACTCGCTGCCTAGCCGTCGAGCTCGCCCCATTGTACTTCCACCATAATACAATCTAGCAGGAGTAGGTCTTTACCCTCCGGGGGCCGAACCTGGGTAAATCCTTATGTCTCCGCCCTCATCTCGCACCGCGGATGGCTGGCCGCCCTTGCCCCATGTTCTACTACTCGCTGCCGATTGCAGCATCTGCCGTGGTCATTCCCACGACACTTGGCGATATAACTTCCGATTTCTTCCTCGATACCATCACCAAGCCTTCCGTCTCTCCCCCAAGGGAGATCGACATCGGAGTCCCGCTGCAACCAGAGGCAGCCCTGGTCGCACTCATCGCCGAGCCAGAGGACTGGACTACGTCGTACATCGCCTACCTGGAGGGAGGCACCTTGCCAGCAAACGAAACAAACGCCAGGATGATTGCACGCCGCTTCAAGTCCTTCGTCATCATCGACGGCGAGCTCCACAAGCGCAGCGTGACCGGCGTGTTCCAACGCTGCGTCCAACCCGCTGAGGGACGGCGAGCTCCACGACATCCACTCCGGCGACTGCGGCCACCACGCCGGTGCCCGCTCTCTGGTCGCAAAGGCTATGCGACATGGCTTCTACTGGCCCACCGCACATGCAGACGCTGTCGACATTGTCCAGCGGTGCGCCGGGTGCCAGAAATACGGCAACCAGACCCACGTGCCGAGTTCGGCGCTCAAGACAATCCCCATCACCTGGCCGTTTGCCATGTGGGGTATGGACATGGTAGGCCCTTTCAAAAATGCCCCCTCCGGCTTCACCCACCTCCTGGTCGCAGTCGACAAATTCACAAAATGGGTGGAGGCCAAGCCAGTCCGGAAATGCGACGGGAAGACCGCTACCAAGTTCCTACGCGAGCTCATCTATCGCTACGGGTTCCCAAACAGCATCATCACGGACAACGACACCAACTTCGCCAAAGGAGCCATGGCCGAGTTCTGCGAGGAACATCACATCCGACTCAACCTCGCCTCAGTCGCTCACCCGGAGTCCAACGGCCAGGCGGAACGGGCCAACCAGAGCATCCTCCATGGCCTGAAGCCACGACTCCAAGTACCACTCGAGCGCACCGCTGGGTGCTAGGTCGAGGAGCTACCCTCCGTCATCTGGGGCATCCGCACCTCCATCAACAGGTCGACAGGGTTCACCCCCTTCTTCATGGTGTATGGCGCTGAGGCAGTCATGCCCACCGACCTAGAGCACGACTCGCCCAGGGTTGTCAACTACACGGAGGCCGCAAACGAACTCGCACGCCAGGATGGAGTCGACCAACTCGACGAGGCACACGACCTAGCCTGCTCCCGCACCGCCATCTACCAACAAGGGCTCCGCCGCTACCATAGCCGGCGAGTAAGGACTCGCACTTTCCAGGAAGGCGATCTGGTGCTACGCCTCATCCAGGACAAGAAGGGCATGCACAAGCTATCCCCCCCTTGGGAGGGACCATTCGCCATCAGGCGAGTCCTCGGCAACGACGCCTACTACCTCATCGACGTCCGAGGAGACGGGAAACTCGATGTCAAGCGACCGTGGAATGTAAACCTCCTACGGAAATTCTACTCCTAAAACTCCATACATGTACTCTCCACCTGCTCTGAAATAAAATAGATTGGTTACTGCAAATTGCATCTACTCTCTGTGCCTTGTGCCACTCGCACTCGTAATAACAGCGTCAAGCTAACCGCAGAAGTCAAACTCTGGTACATCGACCGGCACGGCCAAGTAGTGCGCTCCGGGGGCACTGGGTTACCCCAGGACTCGTAATGTCCACGAAAAACGCCAACCCGGAGCCCCATTGGAGTCGCCTAGCTCGACTGGCTTAACAAGCCAAGACAACTGCCCTCGTTCCTCACAGCGACCAAGGTCCTCCACATTCTCGGCACAGCGACTCGAACGGCCAAGTACCACGCTCGGGGACTGACGACCAGTCGAGCACGAGCGACTAGGGAAAAACGCCAAGTATGAGAGCGTGCCCAGGACTCGCCATGCGACTGACCCTTCGGGTCAGGTAGGAGTGACGCGCTTACTTTAACGCCTCAGTCCTCACCCACCCTGGATCTGCGACTAGAACCACCAAGTACCACGCTCGGGGACTCGGCCACCCGACCTCGTTCGCGCAAGGGAAAACGTTCAAGTAAAGAACACTCAAGGGAGTCGCCCTGCAACTGGCTCTTCGAGCTCGGGCGAGTCGACCACAATAGCAAAACAACTGACAAAACATTCAAAACCACAAACACATAACAAACGAGGTAAACCCCATAAAAAGGGCGGACGCGCTCGGGGACTCGTCCAATCAGCATTCAAAATCACGAAACAATTCACAAAATAACGCAAAGTTTCATTATAGCAGAACAAAATTGTTCCAAAATACAAGTTGAGTCCAAATGGCCAATTGTCACTAACGCCCCAGGGCACAATGTTTCTACTCCGCAGGTTTCGATGGCGACTCGCCACCACCTCTGCGGTTGCGAATGAAGGGCGTGTACGGGTTCGACGGGTACGTCATCAACTCACCCGCCATCGCTGCACGGAACGGCTGGTCGACCTTGAAGTCCCGATGCTTCGGCTCAGGGTCGTTGGGGGCAACAGTCGTCTCCTGATAGGGGAGGAGGTCGCCCATCGCCCAGACGCGATCGGAATACACCGCGGCCCGATCCGTCAGCTTCAGCACTTCGGAAATATCCACAGAGCCCGTCGACGAGGGGTAGCCACTCGTCACATCGTCAAGGTCGAAGTCCTCTGGGAAGTGGGCAAGCCCAAGGCTGAGAGCCGTCGCCGCCCCATGCCGGAAGGCCGACCGCGTCATAAACTCGACGACTGATGGCGCCTTCTCCAGATACCACCATACTTGGACGAGGTCGCTGGGAATCACTTCCGTGGGCGATATCTCCTGAAGATATGCTCGGATGCAGGTCGCGGACAACGCGTCCGAGTCGACCAGAGTGGTCACACACTGCCGCGCGTCGTACGATTGTGCCTCCTCCGAGCTGTCAATAATCCGACCTGCGGACAGAGGTCGGCAGTGAGTACAACAACGACTCCACAATACAGCTGTTACAGGAAGAGGAAGACAAGTTTACCAATTAAAGGAAGGCAGATGCCCATGATGAAACTTTGAAGCAAGGAGAAGTCGTTCTGCAGCCCAACAATGAGGGCGTTAGAGACCTTTCGCTCTTCAGCGGCAGCCGTAACAGCATCTTTCGCTCGCCCATCCGCCGAGCTAGCCTCCGCCTTCGCCTCCTTGAGCTCGCGCTCCAGATCGGCGATCCGCTTCTCAGCTGTACTCAAAGCCGACTGAGCCGCCGTCAGCTCACCTACTGGGACAAGGCCCTGGCGGACCTCCTCTGCCTTGGCAGCAATTGCTTGGAGTCCCTTGTTCATTTCTTGGACGGCAACAAGTTCCTTTTCCATGCGACACTTTGCAGCAAGACGATCGGCCGATTCACGCTGCAATCCCTGCGCACAAATCAAACAGTCAACAACAATGGTATCCTAAGTGCCCACCCGCTGAAATTTAGCGACTAGGCACTCGGGGACTAGAGATCAAACATCCTAAGTGCCCACCCGCTGAAATTCAGCGACTAGGCACTCGGGGACTGGAGATCAAAAATCCTAAGTGCCCACCCGCTGAAATTCAGCGACTAGGCACTCGGGGACTGGATATCAAAAATCCTAAGTGCCCACCCGCTGAAATTCAGCGACTGGGCACTCGGGGATTGGGTGCTACAAAAAAAACACTAAAAGAATCCGACCACTGAAATTCAGTGGCCCGATCCTCGGGGACTGGACATACCTGGATGGCTGCGCCCAGCATGCCGTGGAGCTGTAGCGCGTCCACAGATGCAAGAAGAGCTGGAGTGTGTCCGCGACGCTGCTCGACCTTTGCTTTGGCGGCCCCAGGCGTTTGGCTCGACGGCGCTATGCCACTCGCTGTGGCCGCTTTGGCCATAAAGCGGGGGAAGGTCGCAGCGGATGCCCTAGCGCCACGAGGAGCCGGCTCGGCCATTCCGGGCGAGGAAGCGGCCTCCTTGGTCTTCAAGGCCACCTCCGCCGCAGTCGGAGGATCACTTGGAGCAACCGTTGTGTCGTCAGAGACCGTGACAACATCGTCGCCCTTCGCCTTCTTAGTGCTGTCTGTGGGGGCAGCGACTTCATCAGATTTCCTCTTCCGTGAGGGGTCCTCCTCGGTGACGACTGGCGGAACCTTGGCCACGGAAGGGTGGCCGATCTTTTTAACTCCAGTCCTGTGAAACAACGATATGAGCAAAATTGTCCGATTACATCGGAAGGCAAGCAGATGAACAAGACTTACTTGGCGACTGGTATGAACCACAGTCCCGTGCGGATACTGGCCGGATTCTCCAGCTCGAGGCCCAGTTTCCGACTGAGGCCCATATCGAGCACGTCGTGTGCCCAAGACACAGAGGGCCTCTTCGAAGACGAGGCCGCGGCAGGAGCCTCCGTGATGACGTCTGCGGGGGCTCTCCTGGGAGGCGAAGCTGCTGCGGCTGGAATAACCCCCAACCCAGAGACCGGGGTGAACGGGGGTGGAAGCGAGGCCAGAGCTACCTCATCCAGGAGGGTGGCGGCGTCCAGTGCTGCTGTCGTATGCGCCGCTTCACCCTTAGCCGAGCTGGTGGCATCGGAACTAGTCGCAGAATGAGGCGGAGACGCCTGCTTTGCCGGCTTCGTCTTCCTCCTTGGCGGAGCCTTCACCTCCTTTTTCTTCTTCCTCTTCGACAGCGTAGCCTCACGACACGAGCTGTGCTCGGGGAGCTCGTCGTCATCATCATCGTGAGGTTCGAGGCTCCTACTTGCCTCGAGCTCGCGCTGATGTTGCCCGCGAGTTTTGCGAACCATCGGGGCGGCGTCTTCCACGGGCTCATCTTTGTCGTCATCATCGTCATCACCCGCGTCGCTCCCAATGTCGCCTTTGGCGGGTGGCGACTCGCTCCCGTCCTGAACGGACGAGCTCGAGTTTTCGTCGTCTGTGGGTGGTAGCCATCCTTCCACCACTTGGAACAGCTACAATAAAAATGAAACAACGTCAGCATAACCGCGATTGCATCACCTGCTACTGTGAATGGTGACGAAGATGGTGACTTACCATCGGAGCTGGGAGCCTTGTGGTATAGGGGGCGACCCCGGCCTTCGCGTCCAGGTACGCCGCCTGAGTAATCTTCTTGAAGGCCAGGATGTAGTCTTCGAGTTTCCACTCGGGGAGGCAGGATTTTGTCGGGTCGTCCCTGCCCGCGTACTCGTACATATAATGGTCGCGGCGGGCCAAAGGCACGAGTCGCCGCCCGAGCCAGCAGTTGTAAAGATTGATGGTTTGGAGGCCCTTCTTCTTCAGGCCGCGGATGGTTTGCAACATTTCGTCCACAACCATCCGCTGGTCCAGGGGGAGCTTGACGACCTGGAGCCGATGCGGTTCGGGCCGGTTGGCGGAGTACCTTGGAAGCGCCACCTCGCCATCTGGATTCGCCTCGGTGATGTAGAACCAGGATTTTGTCCACTCGTTTGCCGCCTTGGCCGGCAGCATCAGGTCGAAGAACGACGCCATCGACTTCAGCTAAAACGTCAGGCCACCTGCAGCCACCATCGGGCCGCCTGATTCTTTGCGACTAATCCTCCCATGGAATAGATCTTGCCACAGGGGGAAGTAGGGCCTGAAGCCCAGATAGCACTCGCAGAACGCCACGAAAATGGCGAGCTGCTCGATGCTATGCGAGCCCAGGTCCGATGGCTGGATCCCGTAGAAGGCGCAGAAGCGCCGGAAGAAGAGAGACGTGGGAAATCCCAGCCCCCGCTCCAGGTGGCTGGTGAATCAAATGAATTCTCCCTGGCGCGGGTCCGGAGTCACCTCTCCAGCCGCGGGGATGCGCCATCTGCCGGCGCGCAGGATCCCGGCCTCCTCGAACGACACCAGTAGCGCCCTGGTGCACTTGGATCGGCCCCATGGTTCGGTGGACGGGGCCATTGGTTGGAAGATTTGAGGAGGTCGGGGCTCTCTGGATCGGTTGGATCGCGATGCAGAGTGGAAACGGAGATGGGCGAGATCGGAGGAAGGATGATGGAGTGTTTCCCCGCTCGCCTGTCAGTCTCCTTATATAGCGGTTGTTACCCGCCAATTTCGGGAGCCGTTACTACGCGGTGATTATGCCAAAAGTTACCGTTGGATTACCCAACGGCTAGTTTTGACCCCACTTGACGGTCCAACTTCGTCCACTCGACTCGTCTCTCCGCGCGACTTGATTATTCGCCGACCCGATCACTACAACAGTGACTGAATATTCGCCGACCCGTTCGCCGAGCTGCGACCCAATCAGTCGCCGTTAGTGCGACTAGAATAACTGGTGTTTCCTTTATTTAGGAGTCCGCCGCCGATTCGACTGGGCGTCCGCATTGGAGCCGTATACACCGACTGCCAGCGACCACCTGCGACCAATCAACGACGGCCTCGAGGACTACTGATGGGGATATGCCTACCGGGGTATACCCAGCAGGACGTTTCCGACTGGCCCAGGCGCCTGCGAGTGGGCCCGCGGAACGTCGACTGGACCAAGACCTGGCATGGACTCAAGCGACTGGAAGCTGAAGGCCTAGAAGCGTAGATAGGCCCAGTCGGATTAGGTTAAACGATCGCTGAAACCTTAACTGATTCGGTTGAGATCTGTAAACCCTAGCGAGGTGAGCCTATATAAACCTCCCTAGAGGGCGCGTAGAGGATACGTTCCATCATACACCCAAGCGACTCGCTGCCTAGCCGCCGAGCTCGCCCCATTGTACTTCCACCATAATACAATCTAGCAGGAGTAGGTCTTTACCCTCTGGGGGGCCGAACCTGGGTAAATCCTTGTGTCTCCGCCCTCATCTCGCACCGCAGATGGCTAGCCGCCCTTGCCCCATGTTCTACTACTTGCTGCCGATTGCAGCATCTGCCGTGGTCATTCCCACGACACTTGGCGATATAACTTCCGATTTCTCTCTTCATCTTATGCCACCAAAATTGCTCTTTCAAATCTTGATACATCTTAGTTCCTCCGGGGTGGATAGAATAAAGAGTATCATGAGCTTCCTTGAGAATCACTTCTTTCAACTCTGAATCTTCTGGTACACAAAGGCGTCCTTTGTACCACAGCACTCCTTCTTCATCTTCGGTGAATCCGCGTACTTTGCATGTACAAATACGACGCTTGATTCTGTCAATACTAGCATTTCCTTTCTGCGCATCTTTGATCTGACTGATCAAAGTGGGCTGGAGTTCTATGCTAGCCAAAAATCCTTCACTCACTAATTCCATTCGAAAATCTTCCATTTCCTTTTGCAAACTTGGTTGCTCCTTCAAAATCATGGAGTTCAAGCGGCACGGCAATCTGCTAAGGGCATCTGCTACCACATTGGCTTTACCAGGGTGATAGTGAATGTCCAGGTCGTAATCCTTGATTAGCTCAATCCATCTTCTCTGTCTCATATTCAGCTCCTTCTGAGTGAATATATACTTCAGGCTCTTGTGATCCGAATAAATCTCACAACGGTTTCCCATCAGGTAGTGCCTCCATGTCTTCAGGGCTAGAACTACGGCTGCTAGTTCGAGGTTATGGTTTGGGTAATTTTGCTCATGTTGCTTCAGTTGTCGAGATAGATAAGATATAACTTTGCCTTCTTGCATTAGCACACATCCGAGACCGATCTTGGATGCGTCACAATACACATCAAAGGGCTTCGTGATATCCGGCATGATCAAGATTAGGGCTGAAATCAGTCTCCTCTTGAGTTCTTGGAAACTCGCTTCACATTTGTCGGTCCATTCAAACTTCTTGTCCTTCTTCAGCAATTGGGTCATAGGTCTGGAGATACACGAGAATCCTTCTACGAACTTGCGGTAGTATCCCGCCAATCCGAGAAATGCGCGAACTTGGGTTTGAGTGGTTGGGGCTTGCCAATCTTCTACATCCTTCACTTTGGCAGGGTCAATGGCAATTCCTCCGGCTGATACAATGTGACCGAGGAATCCTACCTCCTGTAACCAGAATTCACATTTGCTAAACTTTGCATACAGCTGATGCTCTCTAAGAGTTCCAAGAATGGTCCTTAGGTGTAGCTCATGTTCTTCTTCCGATTAAGAATAAATCAGAATGCCAACGATAAAAACAACGACAAACTTATCCAGGAAGTCCATAAAAATCTTATTCATGAGATTCATGAAATAAGCGGGGGCATTGGTTAATCCAAAAGACATGACTGTATACTCGTACAATCCATATCTGGTAGTAAAGGCAGTCTTTGGAATATCCTCTGCGCGAATCTTGAGTTGATGATAGCCAGTTCTAAGATCAATCTTAGAAAACACTTTGGCACCGGTCAACTGATCAAACAGATCTTCTATCTTGGTCAAGGGGTATTTGTTCTTGATGGTGACATCATTCAACTTCCGATAATCCGTACACAAACGGTTACCTCAATATTTCTTGTCCACAAATAAGACAGGTGATCTCCATGGTGACGCACTTGGTTGAATCAATCCAATTTCCAACATGGAATCTAGTTGCTTCTTCAGTTCTGCCAGTTCCGACGGGTTCATACTATAGGGTCTCTGGGCTATGGGTCCAGTTCCGGGGATTAGTTCGATGATAAACTCGATATCCCGATCTGGGGGCATACCGGGCAAAACATCCGGGAATACATCGGGGTATTCACAGACTAGCCGGACTTGGTCAATGGTAGGTTGGGCTATACTCTTGTTGCATTTGAATTGGCGAGGTAAGGTTTCAGATATATGCTCGACTGATATTCCGGTTGTACTGTTCATAGTTATGGCTTTCTTGGCATAGTCAATCAATCCTTTATGTTTGGACATCCAATCCATTCCTAGTACTACTTCCAAACCTTTAGTTCCGAGTACTATCAGGTTAGCATAAAAATCTATGCCATGGATTCGGATAGGGACGGCTTTGCAAATTTGCCTAGCCTTGGTGGTTGACCCGGGAATTTGAACAATCTTAACATGCTTCAGTTTGGTTGGTTGAATTTTAATAGTGCATGCAAATTCTTAGGTGACACATGAGCGCGATGCACCAGAATCAAACAACACTCGAGCAAGTACTGAATTAACAGAAAACATACCCAGCACGATGTCTGGCGCTTCCTGAGCTTCTTCAGCATGCATGAGAAAAAGACGGCCATTGCGGTTGAGCGAATTCCCTGGGGCAAATCTCCTTCCTGGCTGAACACGACACTGCTGCTGAGGTGGGGCATTGGTATTGGGGGTTGCGGCATTCTTCTTGTTGGGGCACTCATTGGAGTAGTGACCCTTATTTCCACAATCATAACAAGTCACATGTGACTTGTCCTTTGCTGCTACAGGCACAACATTGCTTCCAGTCCTCGGGGCAGTGTTGGTGTTGGCGGTGGCATTGTTGGTGTTGAACTTGGGTGTGGCACGGTTGAAATTGCTAGAGTTGCCAGGGTTGTTGTGATTTCCTCCGGTTCTAGGGTTTCCACGGTTGGGATAAGTCGGACGGTTCATCGGGGGTCTGTTGGTTCTTGGGGCAAATCCTGGAGATGGGTTAGGGCGATACTTTGGGGTATGATGGGTTCCTGGCTGATGCATCAGGCGACGCATGCAGTTCTCATTGTCTTGGTTGATCTTTCCTTCCATTTGGATGGCAGAGTCGACAAGGGCTTCAATATCAGCAAAGGGGATATTGACTAACACTGTCTGCATCTCATCATGCAGACCATTCAGGAATCTCTCTTTCTTCTTGGCTTCGGTGTCGATCTCATCCGGGGCATACCTAGCTAATGACAAAAAAATTTCACGGTATTCCACTACAGTCATCCTTCCTTGCTTCAGTTCTCTGAACTCGTCTCTCATCCTCTTGATTAAACCCGGTGGCACATGGGTTCTGCTGAACTTGACCTTGAATTCCTCCCAGGTCATCATCTGTCCTCCGGTCATTGCGCAAACACTGTTCCACCATGCCCTGGCATCTCCTGCTAGGTAGTGGGTGGCGAACAGAACTTTCTTGTTGGCTTCCACTCCGACGACTTCTAGGTTATTCTCCATGGTCTGTAGTCAATCGTCGGCATCTAGGGGTTCTTCTGACTTAGTGAAAACAGGTGGGTTGGTATTCTGGAAGTTTTTGAGCTTAGATCCATGGTTGTCCTGATTTCCATGGCCTTGGTTGTTGTGGGCAAGATGAGCTATCTGTTGCAGGGTGGCTAGGTTCGCTTGACATTCCGCTCTTTTAGCTTCACGGTCAGAAGTCAACATTTGCAGGATCTGCAACATCGGGTCGGGGGGATGAACCACTTCCTCCGCGTGGCATCTGAAGATTGAGATAGATCATGAGAAAAGAGGGAATTTTCTAAGGTTTTGGGGCTTTGAAAAGTTTTTAAAGTTTGACTCGGATTTTAAGAACCATTCTGGAAACAGATGGTTTTAAGAACCATTCTGGAAACTACGATACATTGGGACCGAATACTACTCACTACGCTAGTGCTCAAGTGCTACTACTCCTCGAAGTCGGTGTAGTCGTCATCCTCATCATCCTCATCGTCATCGATGAAGGCGTAATCGTCCTCATCGGTGAAGAAATCCATAGCCTGATCCTCCACAAAATCATCATCATCGCTGAGATAGGAGTAGGGGTCTCCACGAAGATCTTCTCCGGCATTCTCCCTTTCCTCCAACTGCATGTCCCTCTCGTGGATGGTCTCCTCCAAAGACGAGATACGGTGGCGAAGACAGGCAATGATGCGCTCCTTCTTATCGAGCTGACGGCGATGAGACTTGCGATCCTTCGCTAGCATGGTGATGGTTTGGTCCTTCGTCTTGATGATGGCGGACTTGTGGTTGGAGTAGTCACGGCAGTTATCCAACTCCTGATGACAATCGTACATCATGAAGCTAAGGTGGTCCAATTGGGTCTTCAGCTCGTGATGGTATGGGGCTTCCAGTGGTTGTCCATTAGCATCACGCCTTGGGAAAAACTCAAAGCGGGTACCCTTGATCTGATTGATACTCTACCCACACAGACGGGAAAGAGTTTCATGCATGGCCCTGACAAGTCCATCGAGCCAGTTGTTCTCTCGCAAGGTAAACTGAATTCCTTCCGTAGTGGGAGGTTCAATCTTTCCTCGGAGACTTGCAACAATTAGCCACTGCAGATCTTCTCCTCCTTGATCATTGAGCTGAGCTCCGAAGAACTCAGGGTGCGGACGCTCCAGAAGTTCGAAAAGCTGGTCCAAATCCCTCTCAAATATAAGGTCTCCTCCATTCCCCAACTGATAAAACTTGCTGTACTTCACGTCCATCTAGAAGAATATAAGATGAGTAAGTTAGTAGAGTGATCAAGTGTGTCAAAATTTTATGTATTTTGTAAGAGTTTTTGAGGAACATGAATTATCATGAAAGAATCAAAGGGATAAGAATGAGAATAAGTTTTTGTAAATATTTGTTTTCTTTGGTTTTGAAACTAATTTTTTGATTCAAACGTCCAGTCTAACTAGGGTATCCTATGATCAAGATGGCTCTGATACCAACTTGTCAACAACCGGATTTTTAATCCCAGATGCCTGTTATGCCATACATCGCAATCCCAGAATTACCATTTTTGCGAGACATAACAAAATTGGATACCATAGTACATCATCCATTACAAACCGTACATAAGTTCTTACGCAAATAGGGATCTCATGATCCAGTTCTTAATACAACTTCAAGTAGTGGAATACGTAATAATAACGGTAGCATAGGCGAAGCTCCATCTTCGGGGTCACAGGCAATGCTAACGATGGGAGATTATCCTAGTTGTCGTAACCTTTCTGGGGTCCATCCTCCAGGTACTCCTCTTCATAGTCTGGCCATGGGAATAGCCAGGGACAAAGCCATGAGTACTCTTTAAGTACTAGCAAACTAATACTAACAAGTGAAAGGGGTTTTGATAATAGGACACTAGGCTCTAGGGTTGTTTTGCAAGAAGCCAAATTTATCTCTACTAAGTTCAGGAGCAAGAGAAGCTAGTCACAATTTTATAACTCCTAAGCGGGAACTTGTATCTCATGTCACAACTTTGTTGTGGTCAAGTCAAAGTCTTAATTCATTTCACAAGTCATTTTGAAAAGTCTGACAGGGGAACAGTATGGCCACTCCAACTGTCCATAACCGCGGACGCGGCTATTCGAATAGTTTGACACTCTGCAGAGATTGTACACTTTCACCACAACATTCGATACATCCGTCAGGAACAAATCCTGAATTCACCATACTCAGTATGAGGATAATCAATCCTAACCTTTCAATTACACGCCCTAGTATAAGCACCTCTCCTGTGAGTTTGGCCTCCCAACCATGACCAACTGTCATCTTGGGTACTACACAGGTGGACAATCTTCACAAGGTAGCCTCAGCTCATACCTTGGCCATGAGGGAACTAATACTAAGGTATATAAGTTTCCAGTCAAGCCCTACCCAATTCTCGGGTATTGTGGTTGTACGATAAAATTGGAATGGTATCGCATCCAGACAACCATCAATTTTATAAAGGGCTAAGGCTCATGCCTCAATATTTTCATCACCATAAATCATCTGGTGTTCGGAAACACATGTACAAAACAATTCAATAGAATGGTCCATCATTCCAAGGTTTTCATAATCATTTTTCCACCAAGTATTCCCATCTAAAGTTGATCAAGTTTTATGCTTAGCACTAGCATCTACCAGTGGGGGTCAGTACTAATGAGGGGTGGTAAACTAGTATAGTTTCAACTAGGTTCAATCTTATGCCTTGGGATGATATCAATATTATCTAGCTTAGGCCAAATTTTATGCTCTTTATGCAACCTTCAAGTATCTTTCTAGTATCTACAAATCACTTAAGTAAACTCTAAATAATAGAATTGATAAAGAAATAAAGTATAAAGCTTGTAAGTAAAAACTAGGATTGGTTTATCAAGTGGGTAGGATCATCTATGCTTAAGGCATATAGTTGGCAGGGTGACAAGCAAGTATTGGCTTGCATAGGTCAACTTGATTAGTAAGGCTTGCATCAGTATTAGTATAAGCTTGCTACAGTACAAGTGTTAGCTTGCACATTCAACTAGTAGTATTAGGCTTGCCTTGTGCAGAGTAGTGATTGAAGTTCTCCTCCTTCCTCCTCGTATCCTTGGTCGGTACTAGCGTCTATAAATAAATACGATGTACACAATCACCAAACAATACTTAATTACTTGCAATCATCACACAAAAGGGTCCTACAGATGATCTAACATCATCACTAACATTACAAGATTAAAGCTTGGTTTAATTCCTTTTATTTTTAGAAAAGTAATTTCTACTCATTGAAAAACTACTTCAGATTTAATATTCTCCAAACCAAACATGGGATCATGTTGACACATGTCATCACCACATATTGTAGTCCATGGGAATATGATTTAAAGTTGTGTCACAATTTAATAAGGTTTTACCCTTTTATTTTAATTAAAGAAGTGACTAGAAATGCTTATGTGGCATTCTTTTATTACTTAAACATTATTTATGTAAGTAAACCCATATATTTTTATATATTGTGAAAGGTCTGGTTAAATGTGATTTTTGAGAGTTGGAATCAACTCAAAAGCTATTATGGTTTTAATTTGAAAAATGTTTGAATGCAGAAAAGCTTCTGCCTTGTTATTTTTACCAAGGATGATCTACAGATCCAAATGACTTGAATCCAACGGGCTTGGATTCAGCACTTCTAGACCTTTCTAACAAAATTGGTTTCACTCAATTTGGTTCAATGAATCGACCTGGGTTGATATTTGAAACTAGGTACAGAAGTGTGTTTGAAATAAAATGGAAAAGGTTCAATTCAAATAACTGGGCTGCGCGGGAAATGATACTGGGCCGGCCTGCTAAGCACAGCGCTTATGAGGGCTGGTTATGTTGCTATCCCCACGCGTCAGTGAGACGAGGGGGTGCGAAGCGGTATGGGGCGATGTGGTGCGTTCGATCTGGTTCTAATCCAACGGCTGAGAGTCATCGTCGACGTTGGGCAACGCCGACGAGACAGAAACCTAGCGCGGCCAGTGGGGGTCGTTGGGGGCTCACCGGGGTTCAGGCGAGGGTCGGCGAGGCGGGCAAACGACGAAGTCGACGACGGCGAACCTCCTGGTACCGGTAGCTTCTCCTGGGGCGGCTCTAATCGCTGGCCCCCTTCTTCTCCAGCAGCGGCAGGCTCCGGCAAAATTCCGGCGAAGTGCTGCTCGCCTTACTCCGGCAAAAGGGTGGAACGATCAGTGAGGAGAGGGGAGTGAGATAGTGTGCTCAATTCGGCTGGGGGTGGCCTCTATTTATAGTCGCGACGACGAGACCAAATGGGATGGGCAGGCGACGGTGGCGACATGGCTATGGGCGGCTAGAGGCATGGCCGGCGGTGGCGATCGCTTGGTGGTCTCCTGGCGATGCTCTACGCCTTTAATGCGCGCGTAGGGGCGGTGCGGTTTGGTCTGGAACACGCGATGCTCTGCGCGGTAGAGGCGGCGTCTTCGACGGCGAGCGGTGGTTGTGCGTCATGGGGCGGCGAACGGGGATGTCTGGAGGTCTCCTGGGTCGGTGGCGATCATGTATGCACGCGGCAAGGGCTGCACGCGGTCTATGGGCGTTGGTTGAGCGTGGCGCTCTGGCGCATGCTCGGCATGGTTGTTGGTGAGCTAGGCGCGGTTCGTGCGTGTGGTCCAGGGGTTGGCAAGGTTCGAGCGTTGGACAGGGAGTGGCGGTGAAGTGTTGGCTGCCTCCTAGACATGTTGTTTAGGCTTGGTGCTTGCTCTGGCTAGCTAGCCATGGTCGGCTGGCAATGGGGTGCCCGGGTAGGCATGGCATGGGGAAAAGGGTAGGGTCTAGGGTTTGTCCAAGCACTGGTTGGCACTGAGGGAGACAAGGGTGATCAATGGTGAACATTGCTTAGCCAAGTTATTGCTCAAAACAGTGAAGTTAGGCCAGTTTGATTTGCTGCCTCCAAGTGTTTGATGAAATGGCCGCAAGAATTCAAGTTTTGAATTTTGAAAAGATTTTTGGTGGGTGTGTTAGGTTGGTGCTAGTGAGTCTGCAGATGCTTAGGTTTTGAAAGTTGATCTGGTTTGAGTAGTTTTTGAAAAAGTGGGATCTTCCCATATGATAAAGATTCAATTTTGAATTGTCATTTAAACTATGCATTTGAATGTTTCTGGATGATCACAAAGTGGTCCTTGATACTTTGTTATGAGTACAATCAAGGGGTGCAAAGATCCAAACAAGTTTCTATTAAGTTCTGAAAGTTTGAGACAGCCAAAGTAGGCATGGGAGTTAAATTGGTCAAAATGACCATTCACTAATTTTGTTTGTTTTGATTTACTTGTCTTTGAGAAATGTTTGGGAATTGTTTAGATGATGTTTATTTCACCTAAGCATCCATTTACAAGCAAAGAAACACACAAACAAGGTGGTTCAAAAGAATTCAAATTGGAATGCATACCCACATGCATGCTTTCATATTTTTATTTAGAAAAGTTTTTGTTAACCCTAATTTTGATGATTCTAGTTTAGTATTTTTGGGATTTTACAGTTTTCAAACTATTTTGTGGTTATATACTGATAAGTTTAGACCCCTTATCGTTGTTATGCAAGTGTTTGCTTGTGTGTTGATTGCTTATGATTGCTTGCTTATGTGCCTACTGTTTGCTTCATATAGTTATCGGTAGTATTACCTCTATCGTCTTTCTATCTATAACTCATCTATGCTACCCAAAAAAATGCCACCATTAAACCATAGAGATTGGAGCACATAAAAAAATTCCCACTAGCTAGATTATATTGGATTCACATGACATAGTAGTAATAGTAGACATAGACTGGATGGTTAAATAAGAAGCTCGAATTGTTGATGCACAACTTGATACTACACTCACAATCCTAGAGGGAGGAAGAACAAGATAAAGATTATCAACTAGCCTTAGAGATGCAAGTTTAATTTTCTTAAGGGGGTTAGCCTCGACAGCAACACCCACACCTTGGTAGCCATTTCGAATCTCGGGACGAGATTCATATTAAGGGGGTTATTCTGTCACTTCCCAAGATTTTAGAAATTGGGACTAGAAAAAAATTGTATATGCATGACATTCATCAGCATTGCATTGCATATTTGCATCAAGAAAAATTTCTAAATCGAAATAAAGGACTAAAACCCTAAATAGTATATGCCACTTTGTTCCTAAAGGGAATTAAATTGGCTTTATAAAAACCCACTATTTCTAACGCAACAATTATTGCTAAATTATAGCCTAAAAAGATCCAATAAATATTACAAAATTTTTGAAACAAAATTGATCTTATTTGGAGCTATTATGAAAAAGTTATGGAATAAATACAAACAAATAAAGATATAGATAAAATGGAATATACAAGGATTTATAAATCCACTATTTGCAAACAAGTAAAAAATTATAAATATGATTCTACAATGATCTATTCGATTTTACAAAATTTTAGAAACAAGAATCGTGTCATTTGGAGTTCGTATGCAAAAGTTATGAGGGAAACACATAAATAAAAAATAGAAAAAAGGAAAAAGAAAAAGAAAAAAAATCCTAAGTGGGCCGGCCCATTCAGCCACCGGAGAGCTACACACGCGTACGGGAGAAGGCATCGATGCCTTGTTTTCTTTAATTTCTGTGCAAATCAGTTTTTCTGAAACCTATCTCTATTCAAACTCTTATAACTTTTAATCTACAACTCCAAATCGACTTCCGTTTGTTTCTACTTGTTCCCTACTCCAAAACCTATCTCTCCACCATCCTAAACCTCCATATAAACCCATGGATCCACAGCTGTATGAGTTACTCTTCTCGAAATCCCTAATCTACACATATTCGGATCTTATTTCGTTTATTCACCCATCTAGACTTTGTCGTTTGCCTTCAGGCAAAACATGAAAGTTGTAGATCTCGTCGAAATATTTCTGTCTTGACAAACCTCACCTCTTTTCATCCACCCCAGCCGGAGAATTTCGCACAGCAATCTTTCAGATATAACGGTGTAAATCCAAGATGTACTCGCGCTCGTTTCTTCAAATCCAAATTCCTTTGGTGAGAAGGTAGGACTAATGATTCCTCACAACTTTCATGTTGTAAGTTTTTCAATTTGACCTATGGATTTGTCTCTCTAACACAGATCTATTTCTTGTCTATTCTGAGCCAAAATCGGGTCAATCTCCTCTCCTAGCCACTAGATCTCATCCCGACGGTCAAGATTAGAGATTATCAATGAAGGGGTACGAGCCAACCAGATCTCGCCACGTGTCAAGCGAGGTCAGCCCAGCGTCCTGATCAACGTAGAATATTCCCTGTAGATTTGAAATTGTATTTAAATTGCAGGAAATTGTGTAAACTTGAAAAAATCATATAAAAAGATTTGTATATCCAAAAATAGCAAATAATATATCAATGAATTCAGAAAAACATGTAGAATATTAATATGACATTAGATCTAACCTTTACAATATGGGTTTACTGTAGTAATTTAATTAGTTTTAATGGTATTTTAGGTTAATAAATTCATAGGAAATTATCTGTAGCTCCGAAAAATATGAACAATATATCAAATTGAAGCTACTATAATGTAGATTAATATTATATGGTTGGGTCCAGCCTTTGTGAATTATTCACCCCGTAGTTATTTAATTAGTTTTAATGGCTTTAGAAATCATTAAATTCATAGTATATTATTTGCATATCAAAAAAATATAAATAATATACCGATGGAAAGCTGGTTCCATGTAGATCCTCAATATGAAAATGGTTCAGGCAAATACTGTAAGGTTCTGCAGCAATTAAATAAATAGATTAATGGCTTATTTAGAGTATTAAAATCATAGTAATTCGAGTACTGCTCAGAAAATTACAAATAATATGTCCCTGGAATCACAATTCCGTGGAGATTACAGATATAATTTTTGTTTAATTTTTAGGAAACAGAAACTATATAAATGATTTAAAATCCAAACACTATTTAAATCGTAGAAAAAGATTTACAGCTCCGATTAAGGTGAATCCAATTGATAATGGTTCGTCTTAATGCCCTCTATCTAGTACACTTTAGATGAAAATTTAATTCGACAATAAGGACAGAAGTTACAACAGATATGTTAAAACACCAATAATGGCAAGTAATTATTAATAACAAATACCTCATTGCATTAATCGATCTCTTGCATGCATCATGTATTCTAGTAATGTTCAGAGAACTAATTACAACCATTGTGACATATTAAATTGTCATGCATGCATTTGTTCATCATTGTTTTGTTGTATTGTGCATAATTGCATTGTTTTGAATGGTGTGTTTGTTGTGCACTTGTTTTGATCGATAGATTGCGAGGAGTGCAACGTTTGTGATTGTGATGAGTGCAATCTTCTCTATTGTGAGGATTATTTGATCGACTACATCTTCTACAACAAAGGCAAGTAGAGTTATCATAAATGTCCTATTATTTTTCCTATGCATGTAGTATCTCCATGACTTGATTCCTTTGAGCCATCGTATTGTAGTTGCTTAGCCATGCTTATTAGATGCACAAAAAGGGAATTAATGATTGATTATGGTATGGAAAAGTTATGTTTTGTTCTAATGAAAACAACTGAAATTTAATGAATCTCCTGGGTGTGATGGATTGATGTTTTTGGATGGTTTATTGCGGAAAGCACACCTAGGCTTCAGAGATTGGACAGGTTTCTTGTGTAGTAGCTTCCAGTACAGCCGCATGTCATTATTTGTCTTGACTTAGTAAGTTGTGGGAACCTGAACCGACGTGACTAGCAGATGTAGCGGATGTAGGTTGGTATGGGTCCGTCCTGAGGGCTCAGGGTTCTGCTTCTGAAAGGTTTCGTCTTGGTTTTCTCCCTACCATGGCACAAAATGAGTGTAATGGTAAGAGCGGGTTGACTGGGTCGTCCGGGTAAAGTGTACAACCCCTGCAGGGTGTCTAAACTGAGTACTTAGCCGTTTACCCGGTTATGGACAACTATGAGCAACAGGGCCTGGAACTGTTTGGAAGATCTCACTCATCCCAATTTCTTAATTACTAAAACTTGATGGGTGAACATGGGTTTAGAAGCATACGGAAGCTGAACTGTCTTATTTCTACATGGGTTTATGCTGGTATGTCCTTAGAAGATTGTTTTTAACAGATAAAAGTATTTTGAAAGTAGTAAAAAGTTAAATTTATTTTATTAAATGAGCCTGAACTCCACCTAGCCAAATATGCATATAGTTGATAGATCCTTTGTACTCATTAGTTCTACTTGCCAATACATTCAAAGTATTGACCATTCGTGGCTGCAACGTTTCATCTTGCAGGTTGTTCCGTTTCTGAGTGATCGTTTATAGGTCGCGAGACTCCACTCAACGATTGTTCACCTGTGGCACATTTGAAGAATGGAGATCTACCTTGTTATCGTTTCCGCTGTGTACTTATGTAATATAATGTAAATTCTGGATCATATTCGTTGTATTTATGATGTACAGTTATATTTGGTATCATTTTGTACTGTGTGTGCCAGTGAACCGATCTAGGAATTGGCACTATACACATGAACTCAGCCTTATCAGGCGAGGGTGTTACAAGATGGTATCAGAGCTGTGCATTGACTATAGGATCGTGACCTTAGAAATGGATTAGTAATAGAAGACCTCTACTAGGAGAACTATCATATTTTCTACTTACTAGAGTTCTTATATTTCTTGTCTGTCTTTTCTAGAACCTCTTCTTATTCAAAATTGTAGTTGTCCATTCTTTTGATACCTATATGAGAGTTGTCCTATAAGTGAAATAATAAATAGGATGACACAAATGAACGTCTCATCATGTTTGGTTAGATCTGGACCACCATATTTTATCTCTTTAGGAGATCATCACTATCGTGTTATCATATTAATCTTACCAACTTATGTGGTATGACAATATTAGTTGCTTGCTTGTTTGTATTGAGCTATTTTGTGTGATGTCTTGTTTAGGATCTGCTATTTTGAAACTCTAAAGTTGCTGGAGTATTGGTTATGTTTTAAAATCATTTTAATGGTGTGATTTGAGTAAAATTCTTCAGATTACTGCTGCAGTTTTGTACCTGACCTGTTGTATCGCGCGATTTTTCATATTTTATTGATAACTCATAAAATTCTAAAAAATAGGATCTGGAGCGAAATTACCTGTAGTACATGCACAAACATTGGCTAAAATTCCTGACGAGTTTAAATTGGTTAGAAAAATTCGTGAAGTCTGTTGTACAGTTTTGACAAATTTTGTTTATTGCTTATTTGTTGCTATGTTTTACTCTAGTATTGTTCCTATCGTTTTCAAACTATTTTGTGGTTATATACTGATAAGTTTAGACCCCTTATCGTTGTTATGCAAGTGTTTGCTTGTGTGCTGATTGCTTATGATTGCTTGCTTATGTGCCTATTGTTTGCTTCATATAGTTATCGGTAGTATTACCTTTTTCGTCTTTCTATCTATAACTCATCTATGCTACCCAAAAAAATGCCACCATTAAACCATAGAGATTGGAGGACATAAAAAAATTCCCACTAGCTAGATTATATTGGATTCACATGACATAGTAGTAATAGTAGACATAGACTGGATGGTTAAATAAGAAGTTCGAATTGTTGGTGCACAACTTGATACTACACTCACAATCCTAGAGGGAGTAAGAACAAGATATAGATTATCAACTAGCCTTAGAGATGCAAGTTTAATTTTCTTAAGGGGGTTAGCCTCGACAGCAACACCCACACCTTGCTAGCCATTTCGAATCTTGGGACGAGATTCATATTTAGGGGGTTAGTGTGTCACATCCCAAGATTTTAGAAATTGGGACAAGAAAAAAAAATTATATGCATGACATTCATCAGCATTGCATTGCATATTTGCATCAAGAAAAATTTCTAAATCGAAATAAAGGACTAAAACCCTAAATAGTATATGCCACTTTGTTCCTAAAGGGAATTAAATTGTCTTTATAAAAACCCACTATTGCGAAGGCAGCAATTATTGCTAAATTATAGCCTAAAAATATCCAATAAATATTACAAAAATTTTGAAACAAAATTGATCTTATTTGGAGCTATTATGAAAAAGTTATGGAATAAATACAAACAAATAAAGATATATATAAAATGGAATATACAAGGATTTATAAATCCACTATTTGCAAACAAGTAAAAAAATTATAAATATGATCCTACAATGATCTATTCGATTTTAGAAAATTTTAGAAACAAGAATTGTGTCATTTGGAGTTCGTATGCAAAAGTTATGAGGGAAACACATAAATAGAAAATAGAAAAAAAGTAAAAAAAATCCTAAGTGGGCCGGCCCATTCAGCCACCGGAGAGCTACACACGCGTACGGGAGAAGGCATCGATGCCTTGTTTGCTTTAATTTCTGTGCAAATCAGTTTTTCTGAAACCTATCTCTATTCAAACTCTTATAAATTTTAATCTACAACTCCAAATCGACTTCCGTTTGTTTCTACTTGTTCCCTACTCCAAAACCTATCTCTCCACCATCCTAAACCTCCATATAAACCCATGGATCCACAGCTGTATGAGTTACTCTTCTCGAAATCCCTAATCTACACATATTCGGATCTTATTTCGTTTATTCACCCATCTAGACTTTGTCGTTTGCCTTCAGGCAAAACATGAAAGTTGTAGATCTCGTCGAAATATTTCTGTCTTGACAAACCTCACCTCTTTTCATCCACCCCAGCCGGAGAATTTCGCACAGCAATCTTTCAGATATGACGGTGTAAATCCAAGATGTACTCGCGCTCGTTTCTTCAAATCCAAATTCCTTTGGTGAGAAGGTAGGACTAATGATTCCTCACAACTTTCATGTTGTAAGTTTTTCAATTTGACCTATGGATTTGTCTCTCTAACACAGATCTATTTCTTGTCTATTCTGAGCCAAAATCGGGTCAATCTCCTCTCCTAGCCACTAGATCTCATCCCGACGGTCAAGATTAGAGATTATCAATGAAGGGGTACGAGCCAACCAGATCTCGCCACATGTCAAGCGAGGTCAGCCCAGCGTCCTGATCAACGTAGAATATTCCCTGTAGATTTGAAATTGAATTTAAATTGCAGGAAATTGTGTAAACTTGAAAAAATCATATAAAAAGATTTGTATATCCAAAAATAGCAAATAATATATCAATGAATTCAGAAAAACATGTAGAATATTAATATGACATTAGATCTAACCTTTACAGTATGGGTTTACTGTAGTAATTTAATTAGTTTTAATGATATTTTAGGTTAATAAATTCATAGGAAATTATCTGTAGCTCCGAAAAATATGAACAATATATCAAATTGAAGCTACTATAATGTAGATTAATATTATATGGTTGGGTCCAGCCTTTGTGAATTATTCACCCCGTAGTTATTTAATTAGTTTTAATGGCTTTAGAAATCATTAAATTCATAGTATATTATTTGCATATCAAAAAAATATAAATAATATACCGATGGAAAGCTGGTTCCATGTAGATCCTCAATATGAAAATGGTTCAGGCAAATACTGTAAGGTTCTGCAGCAATTAAATAAATAGATTAATGGCTTATTTAGAGTATTAAAATCATAGTAATTCGAGTACTGCTCAGAAAATTACAAATAATATGTCCCTGGAATCACAATTCCGTGGAGATTACAGATATAATTTTTGTTTAATTTTTAGGAAACAGAAACTATATAAATGATTTAAAATCCAAACACTATTTAAATCGTAGAAAAAGATTTACAGCTCCGATTAAGGTGAATCCAATTGATAATGGTTCGTCTTAATGCCCTCTATCTAGTACACTTTAGATGAAAATTTAATTCGACAATAAGGACAGAAGTTACAACAGATATGTTAAAACACCAATAATGGCAAGTAATTATTAATAACAAATACCTCATTGCATTAATCGATCTCTTGCATGCATCATGTATTCTAGTAATGTTCAGAGAACTAATTACAACCATTGTGACATATTAAATTGTCATGCATGCATTTGTTCATCATTGTTTTGTTGTATTGTGCATAATTGCATTGTTTTGAATGGTGTGTTTGTTGTGCACTTGTTTTGATCGATAGATTGCGAGGAGTGCAACGTTTGTGATTGTGATGAGTGCAATCTTCTCTATTGTGAGGATTATTTGATCGACTACATCTTCTACAACAAAGGCAAGTAGAGTTATCATAAATGTCCTATTATTTTTCCTATGCATGTAGTATCTCCATGACTTGATTCCTTTGAGCCATCGTATTGTAGTTGCTTAGCCATGCTTATTAGATGCACAAAAAGGGAATTAATGATTGATTATGGTATGGAAAAGTTATGTTTTGTTCTAATGAAAACAACTGAAATTTAATGAATCTCCTGGGTGTGATGGATTGATGTTTTTGGATGGTTTATTGCGGAAAGCACACCTAGGCTTCAGAGATTGGACAGGTTTCTTGTGTAGTAGCTTCCAGTACAGCCGCATGTCATTATTTGTCTTGACTTAGTAAGTTGTGGGAACCTGAACCGACGTGACTAGCAGATGTAGCGGATGTAGGTTGGTATGGGTCCGTCCTGAGGGCTCAGGGTTCTGCTTCTGAAAGGTTTCGTCTTGGTTTTCTCCCTACCATGGCACAAAATGAGTGTAATGGTAAGAGCGGGTTGACTGGGTCGTCCGGGTAAAGTGTACAACCCCTGCAGGGTGTCTAAACTGAGTACTTAGCCGTTTACCCGGTTATGGACAACTATGAGCAACAGGGCCTGGAACTGTTTGGAAGATCTCACTCATCCCAATTTCTTAATTACTAAAACTTGATGGGTGAACATGGGTTTAGAAGCATACGGAAGCTGAACTGTCTTATTTCTACATGGGTTTATGCTGGTATGTCCTTAGAAGATTGTTTTTAACAGATAAAAGTATTTTGAAAGTAGTAAAAAGTTAAATTTATTTTATTAAATGAGCCTGAACTCCACCTAGCCAAATATGCATATAGTTGATAGATCCTTTGTACTCATTAGTTCTACTTGCCAATACATTCAAAGTATTGACCATTCGTGGCTGCAACGTTTCATCTTGCAGGTTGTTCCGTTTCTGAGTGATCGTTTATAGGTCGCGAGACTCCACTCAACGATTGTTCACCTGTGGCACATTTGAAGAATGGAGATCTACCTTGTTATCGTTTCCGCTGTGTACTTATGTAATATAATGTAAATTCTGGATCATATTCGTTGTATTTATGATGTACAGTTATATTTGGTATCATTTTGTACTGTGTGTGCCAGTGAACCGATCTAGGGATTGGCACTATACACATGAACTCAGCCTTATCAGGCGAGGGTGTTACAAGATGGTATCAGAGCTGTGCATTGACTATAGGATCGTGACCTTAGAAATGGATTAGTAATAGAAGACCTCTACTAGGAGAACTATCATATTTTCTACTTACTAGAGTTCTTATATTTCTTGTCTGTCTTTTCTAGAACCTCTTCTTATTCAAAATTGTAGTTGTCCATTCTTTTGATACCTATATGAGAGTTGTCCTATAAGTGAAATAATAAATAGGATGACACAAATGAACGTCTCATCATGTTTGGTTAGATCTGGACCACCATATTTTATCTCTTTAGGAGATCATCACTATCGTGTTATCATATTAATCTTACCAACTTATGTGGTATGACAATATTAGTTGCTTGCTTGTTTGTATTGAGCTATTTTGTGTGATGTCTTGTTTAGGATCTGCTATTTTGAAACTCTAAAGTTGCTGGAGTATTGGTTATGTTTTAAAATCATTTTAATGGTGTGATTTGAGTAAAATTCATCAGATTACTGCTGCAGTTTTGTACCTGACCTGTTGTATCGCGCGATTTTTCATATTTTATTGATAACTCATAAAATTCTAAAAAATAGGATCTAGAGCGAAATTACCTGTAGTACATGCACAAACATTGGCTAAAATTCCTGACGAGTTTAAATTGGTTAGAAAAATTCGTGAAGTCTGTTGTACAGTTTTGACAAATTTTGTTTATTGCTTATTTGTTGCTATGTTTTACTCTAGTATTGTTCCTATCGTTTTCAAACTATTTTGTGGTTATATACTGATAAGTTTAGACCCCTTATCGTTGTTATGCAAGTGTTTGCTTGTGTGCTGATTGCTTATGATTGCTTGCTTATGTGCCTATTGTTTGCTTCATATAGTTATCGGTAGTATTACCTTTTTCGTCTTTCTATCTATAACTCATCTATGCTACCCAAAAAAATGCCACCATTAAACCATAGAGATTGGAGGACATAAAAAAATTCCCACTAGCTAGATTATATTGGATTCACATGACATAGTAGTAATAGTAGACATAGACTGGATGGTTAAATAAGAAGTTCGAATTGTTGGTGCACAACTTGATACTACACTCACAATCCTAGAGGGAGTAAGAACAAGATATAGATTATCAACTAGCCTTAGAGATGCAAGTTTAATTTTCTTAAGGGGGTTAGCCTCGACAGCAACACCCACACCTTGCTAGCCATTTCGAATCTTGGGACGAGATTCATATTTAGGGGGTTAGTGTGTCACATCCCAAGATTTTAGAAATTGGGACAAGAAAAAAAAATTATATGCATGACATTCATCAGCATTGCATTGCATATTTGCATCAAGAAAAATTTCTAAATCGAAATAAAGGACTAAAACCCTAAATAGTATATGCCACTTTGTTCCTAAAGGGAATTAAATTGTCTTTATAAAAACCCACTATTGCGAAGGCAGCAATTATTGCTAAATTATAGCCTAAAAATATCCAATAAATATTACAAAAATTTTGAAACAAAATTGATCTTATTTGGAGCTATTATGAAAAAGTTATGGAATAAATACAAACAAATAAAGATATATATAAAATGGAATATACAAGGATTTATAAATCCACTATTTGCAAACAAGTAAAAAAATTATAAATATGATCCTACAATGATCTATTCGATTTTAGAAAATTTTAGAAACAAGAATTGTGTCATTTGGAGTTCGTATGCAAAAGTTATGAGGGAAACACATAAATAGAAAATAGAAAAAAAGTAAAAAAAATCCTAAGTGGGCCGGCCCATTCAGCCACCGGAGAGCTACACACGCGTACGGGAGAAGGCATCGATGCCTTGTTTGCTTTAATTTCTGTGCAAATCAGTTTTTCTGAAACCTATCTCTATTCAAACTCTTATAAATTTTAATCTACAACTCCAAATCGACTTCCGTTTGTTTCTACTTGTTCCCTACTCCAAAACCTATCTCTCCACCATCCTAAACCTCCATATAAACCCATGGATCCACAGCTGTATGAGTTACTCTTCTCGAAATCCCTAATCTACACATATCCGGATCTTATTTCGTTTATTCACCCATCTAGACTTCGTCGTTTGCCTTCAGCCAAAACATGAAAGTTGTAGATCTCGTCGAAATATTTCTATCACGACAAACCTCACCTCTTTTCATCCACCACATCCGGAGAATTTCGCACCGCAATCTTTCAGATATGACGGTGTAAATCCAAGATGTACTCGCGCTCGTTTCTTCAAATCCAAATTCCTTTGGTAAGAAGGTAGGACTAATGATTCCTCACAACTTTCATGTTGTAAGTTTTTAAATTTGACCTATGGATTTATCTCTCTAACACAGATCTATTTCTTGTCTATTCTGAGCCAAAATCGGGTCAATCTCCTCTCCTAGCCACTAGATCTCATCCCGACGGTCAAGATTAGAGATTATCAATGAAGGGGTACGAGCCAAACAGATCTCGCCACGTGTCAAGCGAGGTCAGCCCAGCGTCCTGGTCAACGTAGAATATTCCCAGGGAATATTCCCTGTAGATTTGAAATTGAATTTAAATTGCAGGAAATTGTGTAAACTTGCAAAAATCATATAAAAAGATTTGTATATCCAAAAATAGCAAATAATATATCAATGAATTCAGAAAAACATGTAGAATATTAATATGACATTAGATCTAACCTTTACAGTATGGGTTTACTGTAGTAATTTAATTAGTTTTAATGGTCTTTTAGGTTAATAAATTCATAGGAAATTATCTGTAACTCCGAAAAATATGAACAATATATCAAATTGAAGCTACTATAATGTAGATTAATATTATATGGTTGGATCCAGCCTTTGTGAATTATTCACCCCGTAGTTATTTAATTAGTTTTAGTGGCTTTAGAAATCATTAAATTCATAGTATATTATTTGCATATCAAAAAAAAATATACCGATGGAAAGCTGGTTCCATGTAGATCATCAATATGAAAATGGTTCAAGCAAATACTGTAAGGTTCTGCAGCAATTAAATAAATAGATTAATGGCTTATTTAGAGTATTAAAATCATAGTAATTCGAGTACTGCTCAGAAAATTACAAATAATATGTCCCTGGAATCACAATTCCGTGGAGATTACAGATATAATTTTTGTTTAATTTTTAGGAAACAGAAACTATATAAATGATTTAAAATCCAAACACTATTTAAATCGTAGAAAAAGATTTACAGCTCCGATTAAGGTGAATCCAATTGATAATGGTTCGTATTAATGCCCTCTATCTAGTACACTTTAGATGAAAATTTAATTCGACAATAAGGACAGAAGTTACAACAGATCTATTAAAACACCAATAATGTCAAGTAATTATTAATAACAAATACCTCATTGCATTAATCGATCTGTTGCATGCATCATGTATTCTAGTAATGTTCAGAGAACTAATTACAACCATTGTGACATATTAAATTGTCATGCATGCATTTGTTCATTATTGTTTTGTTGTATTGTGCATAATTGCATTGTTTTGAATGTTGTGTTTGTTGTGCACTTGTTTTGATCGATAGATTGCGAGTAGTGCAACGTTTGTGATTCTGATGAGTGCAATCTTCTCTATTGTGAGGATTATTTGATCGACTACATCTTCTACAACAAAGGCAAGTAGAGCTATCATAAATGTCCTATTATTTTTCCTATGCATGTAGTATCTCCATGACTTGATTCCTTTGAGCCATCGTATTGTAGTTGCTTAGCCATGCTTATTAGATGCACAAAAAGGGAATTCATGATTGATTATGTTAAGGAAAAGTTATGTTTTGTTATAATGAAAACAACTGAAATTTAATGAATCTCCTGGGTGTGATGGATTGATGTTTTTGGATGGTTTATTGCGGAAAGCACACCTAGGCTTCAGAGATTGGACAGGTTTCTTGTGTAGTAGCTTCCAGTACAACCGCATGTCATTATTTGTCTTGACTTAGTAAGTTGTGGGAACCTGACCCGACGTGACTAGCAGATGTAGGGGATGTAGATTGGTATGGGTCCGTCCTAAGGGCTCAGGGTTCTGCTTCTGAAAGGTTTCGTCTTGGTTTTCTCCCTACCATGGCACAAAATGAGTGTAATGGTAAGAGCGGGTTGACTGGGTCGTGCGGGTAAAGTGTACAACCCCTGCAGGGTGTCTAAACTGAGTACTTAGCCGTGTCCCCGGTTATGGACAACTATGAGCAACTGGGCCTGGAACTGTTTGGAAGATCTCACTCATCCCAATTTCTTAATTACTAAAACTTGATGGGTGAACATGGGTTTAGAAGCATACGGAAGCTGAACTGTCTTGTTTCTACATGGGTTTATGCTGGTATGTCCTTAGAAGATTATTTTTAACAGATAAAAGTATTTTGAAAGTTGGAAAAAGTTAAATTGCTTTTAGAAAATGAGCCTAAACTCCACCTAGCCAAATATGCATATAGTTTATAGATCCTTTGTACTCATTAGTTCTACTTGCCAATACATTCAAAGTATTGACCATTCGTGGCTGCAACGTTTCATGTTCACTGGTGGAAAAAGGGACTCTAGTCCCGGGCCGCAACGGGCTCTAGTCCCGGTTTTGGGCCCGGGACTGCGAAAACGGGACTAGAGGCCCCCCCCTCTAGTCCCAGCTGGCAAAGGCCCGCGACTGATAACAGCCAGCCGCGGGGGGCGGAACCCTCTAGTCCCGGGCTGTAACACCACCCGGGACTAAAAGGTTTCCTGCCGCGGCAGAGAAACACCACATTTCTCTGCCGTGGCAGAGATTGTGTATTTCCTTTTTTTTGCCATTTTGTTCCTTTTTCGTTTTGTGTTTCACTATAACTTAACAAACATATATTTCAGTAGACATCTTATACGCTACTACATACACACTACATGTCGATGCATTTATATAAGATCGATCCCTTGCAAGCATACATATAATCAATCATATCAAAAGGAAGAAATGTTTTGAAAATTACATGGTCATTGATGATTATATATATCATATGAGCTACATGGAGATGACTAAGGCAAATCGAGTTCCACGTCATTCGCATAATGCTCTCCATGTACATCAAGGACTTCCTTCATCATAAATCCCGCCAGCTCCTCTTGAATTGCTCTTATACGCTGGTCTGGCTCTAGTGTCTCCCGCAAATCATAAATATAATGTGAGTCAACTTTCTGCTCACTGGTCAACTCGCGGATGTACTCGCAGACGTAGTATCCACATAAATGAGTTCCCGGTGGCTGCTGTAAACTCTTCGCCATTTTATAAGTTAGCTCCTCGTTGAATGGACCTGGTATTTTCTGTCTGAACCGTGTCCAACACCTGCTCGGCAAAGAAAATGAACAAAGGAGTTATTAGTTACTTGATATCAGGAAATGAATGAAAGAGGACGATATAATGCGATAATGATTGAAATTACTTATGGAGCATTGCTTTCATGTCGCTCCACTTCTCTTGGTCCCAACTTAATGAGTCGTGGACTTCGACTAGGGACTTGTCAACTTGAATGTTTAGCAATATCCAGTGGAATCTGTGGATATTTACATAAGCATACATGCATAGCTCATCCAGTAAGCAAAAATAAAATGTGTACAAGATATAAACACTCACTTGAAGTTGTAAGGAAATAGTATTTCCTTAACAAAATTATGCTCGGTTAAGAACCTGGACAGGTCTTCCTCCACGTCTTTGGGGTGATTCTTTAACGTATATTCATTAATGATATATGGGTCAATGAACCCAACGTCGTATCTTCTAGCTCTTTTGCATTCAAGCATCTTCATTCTGCGGAATATAATATCATCATACAAAAGGATATATAGTTAGGATAATATATTAAATGCAATGAAGGAGCTAAAGCTACAAACTTAATTATAGAAATAAATAACTTACAGATAGTAGCAACCAATGATAGATTTGTCGAGGGCGCGCTGGTTGTATAACTCAAACAGTTCGGTCATTTGAACCTGTATCGAGTATGGTTTGAAGTGATGCTCCTTTCTAACCTCTCTCAGGACGGAACAATCCCAATTGAGCATCGTTCATTGCTTGAATAAGGTCTTTGGAGGGTTTTAGAATTTTATCATGAAATAATGTCTTCCCTGTTTCTGGGTCCAAGGATCCCCCGTGCCCGTACCACCAGTGCTTTGACCTCTCGGGCCATCCATCTGTACCAGGAGTGACGCCTCTAGCCCTCATATCCTTCTCCATAGTTTCCCACTTAGGGATGGCACTCTTGTAGCCACATGTCCCCATTTTATGATGGTATTTCTTGTTGGCAGCATTTAACGCGTTCTTTGCCGACTTTGCCTTTGCTTTATCAGATTGCTTGTACTATACAAAATCGGGCCACTGTTCTCTCAACTTCTCGTTTACTCCTTTGAAGTCTCGAGTTTTCTTTTTTGCGACATATTTCGCGTATAAATTTTTCTTGTGGTTCCGGTACAGTTCAGCCATCTTGCTTAGTGCCCACTCCTTGACTTTTTCTCTTTTATCAAGCCCACCCGGCCTTGGGGTAATACCATCTACCTCAAATTCCTCATACTCTGGAGGTAGTATGAAATGCGCTATGAGCTTCTGCTAAAGGTCATCTTTGGCATCATCGGTGACATAGCTGTTGGATTCTTCACCGGGTTTCTTTGACTTATTCCATTCTTGGATGGTGATCGGCAGGTTGTCCCTAACAAGCACCCCGCATTGATTTATAAACATCCTCCGGTGCTTCTCTGGAGCAATCGGTTCACCATCATCATCTATTTCTTCGATGGTGAACCTTTGATTACCATCCAACTTTTTGTTCGGCCCTCGTTTCGTTCGAGCTGTCGATTGCTTCAATCCGGTGGGCTAAAAGAAGAAGAGAGAGTGATTAATATATATCTAGATCAGTTAATGAATAGAGGTAACACGAGACTTTATATATATATGTACCTCGCCGGATCCTGTCGAGGGGCCATCATTATTGTTGGCATTTGTTTGCCCTTCGTCCATCTGGTCTTCCCCTTGGTTTTCCTCTAGTCCATCACCGGATGGATTCAGATATGAGGATATCTCTTCCTCGAGCAAAATATCTTCGGCCGTGCCCGTAATAAGAGGAATTTCACCTCTTATCATGCCCTGAAGAAAACCTTCACCGATGCGACCAGGATCTTCGGATGGATCCATGACTTAATTATCTATAACAAAAAGAGAGTTAAACAGGTTAGAAAAACAATAATCCTAATAACTAAAACAATATAATCCTAATTATAATAACTTAAACAGAAAAATAACCCTAATCCTAAAGGGCTTCGATCTCGATCTCGATATCGTATTCTACCGAGAAGCACCAAACACCAGAAAAAAATAAAGGGGAAACAATCAACACATGGCATCGATGCAATGCTCAAGCAAGTATGATTATATGACAAGTTGAATTGCATTGAATTGAAACCCTAAAACATGCTCGGCAAATTAATCGGGGTTCCGAGGGGTGAAAACCCTAACTCGGGAAAACTCCAGAACATATGAGAGGGGTGCATTTGTTCTTCTAATTATACTTGTCATTTAAGTTGTTGAACAATTCATGATTATAGGTTAAATAGATAGGTTTCAATTTTCTAAACATTTTGATATATTATTTTTATTTTTCTGACTTATAAATTAAAAGTTATTGAATTTACAATATTTAATCAAATTCTGGAATTACTAAAAAGGGTTATTTCATCATTATGACATCAGCAGAGGGGGTTAAACTTTCTGTACCGCTACTAAGCCTAGCCACTATGACTGACCAGTGGGCCGGGGTACTGGCCACCTCAGCATGCCACGCAAGGAAGAGGGACCGGGGGGGTTGATTATTTTCACGAGCCAGTGACGGCGGCGCGCGCGGGACGGCGGCGCGGGACGGCGAACTGGCCTGGGAAGAGGAAGGAAGCAGGAGGGTGCCTGAGGTCAGCGAGGCCGAGGGAGGTCGAGGGTGCAGTGGCCGGAATCGGCGACGGACGCGGCGGCCGGAGACGGGGAAGGAGCGGACGGGGAGCTCGACTGGGGGCGCGGGGCTTCGATTCCTTCGGTGAGGCTCTGCGGTACGGCACGTGGCGGCACGACGGGGTGGTGGCCGGAGACGAGGGCGGCGGCGCGGTGGAATCCGGCAGCACCTCCCCTGCGTCGAGCTCTCGCCGTCGTCTGCGCGCGTCTCCTCGTCCATTTCGCCAAGTGTTCGGTTGGGGGGGCCAGGGGTGGGCGCAAGTTACTTATACCCCCACCCCTTTAGTCCCGGGCTAAGCCACCGCCCGCGACTAAAGGGTCTTTAGTCGCGGGCCGTGGCTTAACCCGCGACTAAAGACCCCCCCTTTAGTCGCGGGCTAAGCCAAGACCCGGGACTAAAGGTCTTTTTCGGCCGTTTCGTTTTCGCGCGCGCACTGACCCTTTAGTCCCGGGTCCATCCACGACCCACGACTGTTTGCTTTTTTGTAAATTTTCTTTTTTAATTCAAAACTAATATAAAAACTTTGAAAAATCATATCTTTTATTGTAATAATCCAAATAAAACAAATAATATGTCTATTATTATCAGAAAAATATAAAGAATTTTAATATAATATCCATTTATCTGTTTGTATCATTTATAAATTATTTCATTTGTAAATTTTCTTTTTTAATTCAAAACTAATATAAAAACTTTGAAAAATCATATCTTTTATTGTAATAATCCAAATAAAACAAATAATATGTCTATTATTATCAGAAAAATAAAGAATTTTAATATAATATCCATTTATCTGTTTGCATCATTTATAAATTATTTCATTTGTAAATTTTCTTTTTTAATTCAAAACTAATATAAAAACTTTGGAAAATCATATCTTTTCTTGTAATAATCCAAATAAAACAAATAATATGTCTATTATTATCAGAAAAATATAAAGAATTTTAATATAATATCCATTTATCTGTTTGCACCATTTATAAATTATTTCATTTGTAAATTTTCTTTTTTAATTCAAAACTAATATAAAAACTTTGAAAAATCATATCTTTTCTTGTAATAATCCAAATAAAACAAATAATATGTCTATTATTATCAGAAAAATATAAAGAATTTTAATATAATATCCATTTATCTGTTTGCATCATTTATAAATTATTTCATTTGTAAATTTTCTTTTTTAATTCAAAACTAATATAAAAACTTTGAAAAATCATATCTTTTCTTGTAATAATCCAAATAAAACAAAAAATATGTCTATTATTATCAGAAAAATATAAATAATTTTAATATAATATCCATTTATCTCTTTGCGTCATTTATAAATTATTTCATTTGTAAATTTTCTTTTTTAATTCAAAACTAATATAAAAACTTTGAAAAATCATATCTTTTATTGTAATAATCCAAATAAAACAAATAATATGTCTATTATTATCAGAAAAATATAATCCAAATAAAACAAATAAAATATCTTTTATTCCCACCTTTTACCGCCAAGTTTTCCCGCCCTTTCCTTTCTAGCCGGGACTAAAGATATTTCCCGCCATTTCCCGCCATTTCCCAAAGCTTCACGCCAAGTTTTCCCGCCCTTTCCCTCTATATATAGGGTGATCGTGCCATGGCTATCCACACATCCACACCTTCCTCTCTTAGAACAATGGACAACGCCTACTGGACCATTCTAACCCTCGAGGAGACCGAGGCGCTGTGCGCCTCCAACTACCCTTGTCCTCCGGGCTACCGGCCGCCCGCCGGCTGGATGCTGAGCGCTGGAGGGGTTCCTGTCCCTCAAGGTTCCGCACGCCAGGCGGCCATCACAAACCACTTCTACCACGAGCTCACGCCGGAATGCCTTCTTCGCTAATAGGCGGGAAAGGGAGCTCGCTAGGTACGAGGGTGATGGCCCGCCACCGGTGAACCACAACGAAGTCGGCCGTCGTCTGTGGTGGGCGAACCGTACTATCATCGGAGTGATGCGCTACATCGCCGGGGGAGACCATCCTCGCCTACGGTGCCCACGAGTCCACCCGCCACAGGCCCCACACCGTCCCGGCGGTAGCGGCATCGTCTTCCAGGAGATCCCTCTCCCGCCCGCCGTGAATCCGAGGCTGGAATGGCCCCTGGTATATGCCATGGATGGGCTGAGGATCCCCGGAGTGGCAGGTGACGATGACGATGATGATGACGATGAAGACCCTGAAGCTGCGTACTATAGGACTAGGCATGATTATGACTAAAGGGGCGACTTTAGTCCTGAGTGTTAGCTAGTCCCAGTTTGTCCTGGTTTTTAATATTAATAAATGTCTTGAGTGTTACCTAATAAATAGAGGGAAATGCCTATATAAAGAGAGGGTTCATCTTTAGTCCCGGTTGGAGAAACCAACCGCGACTGAAGGGATTGCGGCAGACTGGGCCAGGCAACACTAATAATAGGGGTGAGTGTCGACATTATGTCATGCGGCTTGTACCTTGTCCCGGATGGTGTCACCAAACGGGACTAAAGATGAACCTTTAGTCCCGGTTGGAGACACCAACCGGGACTAAAGATGAGTCAGCACTAATAATAGGGGTGAGTGTCGACATTATGTCGTGAGTGTCGACATTATGCCGAGCTGCTTGTACTATAAATAGGCATCCTTGTGAGTCCAGTCCTCCAGCCAGTTTGAGGCATCTCCAAGATGGTTTTCGAGAGCAGGGACACCACTATGACCAGTTTCAGGGAGATGCCGACGGAGCCCAGTCCTCCGGCATCTCCGAGAAACTGGTCATAGAGGCACTCCCTAATATGTGAAATTAGTTAGCTCCCAGGCATATTGATCTAGTTAGAGAAGTTACAAGCTGCAAGATGGTTTTCGAGAGCAGGGACACCACTACGACCAGTTTCAGGGAGATGCCGACGGAGCCCAGTCCTTCGGCATCTCCGAGAAACTGGTCATAGAGGCACTCCCTAATATGTGACCGTGCGCGTTTAGAGATCAGATCTTAATGGTAAGTATGAATCGGTACTAAAGGCCCTCCTTTAGTCCCGGTCCAGCCACAAAACGGGACTAACACACTCAAGATTGTTTGCAGACAACACTATAAAAATGGACACATGCATGGAACATCTTAACTCATAAAATGTTACAATTATTACATATCATTTCTTCGCTTGTGTTCCTTTCTGATCCCGTCGTATCCATGGAGCATCTTCATTCATTAACATGATGGTTGCGTGATCCTTCACCGCGAAGGGCGGAATTTCATGGAACTTATCACAATCTTCTGACATGTCGGTCTTGTCCTCCACTCCCACGATGTTTCTTTTTCCTGAAAGAACTATGTGGCGCTTTGGCTCATCGTCTGATGTATTCTTTTTCTTATTTTTTCGTTTTCTAGGTTTGGTAGACATGTCCTTCACATAGAAAACCTAGGCCACATCATTGGCTAGGACGAATGGTTCGTCTAAGTACCCAAGATTGTTGAGATCCAACGATGTCATTCTGTATTTCTTGTCTACCTCAACCCCTCCTCCCGTCAGCTTGACCCATTTGCACCGAAACATGGGGACCTTAAAAGTAGGTCCATAGTCAAGTTCCCATATCTCCTCTATGTAACCATAATATGTGGTCTTTGACCCATTGTTGTCTGTTGCATCAAAGCGGACACCACTGTTTTGGTTGGTGCTCTTTTTATCTTGGGCTATCGTGTAAAATGTATACCCATTTATCTCGTACCCTTGGAAAGTCGATATAGTCGAAGATGGTGACCTAGACAACAAGTATAGCTGATCTCCAAGAGTGTTGTTTTTGATGAGATGTTGCAACCAACCGCCGAAACTCTTCATGTGTTCATCTCTAATCCAAGAGTCATCCTTTCCAGGGTTGTTGGAGCGTAAGATTTTCTTGTGTTCCTCGATATATGGGGCTGCCAAGATAGAATTCTGTAGAACGGTGTAATGTGCTTCGGTGTAAGAATGTCCGTCTCTACATATTATTGATTTCCTTCCTAGAGTACCCTTTCCACTCAGTCTCCCCTCATACCGCGATTGAGGAAGACCAATCGGCTTAAGGTCAGGAACGAAGTCAACACAAAATTCAATGACCTCCTCTGTTCCATAGCCCTTGGAGATGCTTCCTTCTGGCCTAGCACGGTTAAGAACATATTTCTTTAAGATTCCCATGAACCTCTCAAAGGGAAACATATTGTGTAGAAATACAGGACCGAGAATGGAAATCTCTTCGACTAGGTGAACCAGCAGGTGCGTCATAATATTGAAGAAGGATGGTGGGAACACCAACTCAAAACTGACAAGACATTGGACCACATCATTCTGTAACCGTGGTAGATCTTCAGGATTGATTATCTTCTGAGAGATTGCATTGAGAAATGCACATAGCTTCACAATGGGTACTCGAACATTATCTGGTAGAAGCCCCCTCAATGCAATCGGAAGCATTTGCGTCATAATCACGTGGCAGTCATGAGACTTTAGGTTTTGGAACTTTTTTTCTGCCATATTTATTATCCCCTTTATATTCGACGAGAAGCCAGACGGGACCTTAATACTGCTTAGGCATTCAAAAAATATTTCCTTCTCTTGTTTGGTAAGAGCGTAGCTGGCATGACCTTGAAACCATTCTGGATGCAGGCCATCTGGGTCTTCCATACGTTGATGGTCCTTTCGTGATTCCGGTGTATCTTTTGTCTGCCCATACACGCCCAAGAAGCCTAGCACGTTCACGCAAAGATTCTTCGTCACATGCATCACATCGATTGCAGAGCGGACCTCTAAGAATTTCCAATATGGTAGCTCCCAAAATATAGATTTCTTCTTCCACATGGGTGCGTGTCCTTCAGCGTCTTTCGGAACAGATTTTCCTCCAGGACCCTTTCCAAAGGTTACCAGTTGATCCAAATCTTTGACCATATCAAATATATCAGCACCAGTACGCTCCTTAGGCTTCGTCTGGTGACATGCCAGACCGTTGAAATGCTTGCCTTTCTTTCTTAGGGATGCTTGGCCAAAAGAAATCGACGATGCTCATTATATACATTCTTCTTACAATGTTCCAAATATATACTTGCAGTCTCATCTAAACAGTGTGTGCATGCATTGTATCCCTTGTTTGACTGTCCTGAAAGGTTACTAAGAGCAGGCCAATCATTGATTGTTACGAAAAGCAATGCTCGGAGGTTAAATTCTTCCTGCTTGTGCTCATCACACACGCGTATCCCGGGTTCGTGCCACAACTGTAAAAGTTCTTCCACTAATGGCCTTAGGTAAACATCAATGTCGTTGCCGGGTTGCTTCGGACCTTGGATCAAGACTGGCATCATAATGAACTTCCGCTTCATGCACAACCAAGGAGGAAGGTTATAGATGCATAGAGTCACGGGCCAGGTGCTGTGACTGGAGCTCTGCTCCCCAAAGGGATTCATGCCATCTGTACTTAGACCAAACCTTAAACTCCTTGCGTCATCTGCAAAGTCCGGGTACTTTCTATCGATTTTTCTCCATTGCGACCCATCAGCGGGGTGTCTCAACATCGCGTCTGACTTACGTTCCTCTTTATGCCATCGCAACAACTTGGCGTGCTCTTTGTTTCTGAATAAGCGTTTCAACCGTGGTATTATAGGAGCATACCACATCACCTTCGCAGGAACCCTCTTCCGGGGGGCTCTCCCTCAACTCACCAGGGTCATCTCGTCTAATCTTATACCGAAGTGAAGTGCATACCGGGCATGCATCTAAATTCTCATACTCCTCACCGTGGTAGAGGATGCAGTCATTAGGGCATGCATGTATCTTCTGAACCTCTAAACCTAGAGGGCAGACAACCTTTTTTGCTTCGTATGTAGGCGGGCAATACATTATCTTTTGGAAGCATATTCTTCATCATTTTCAGCAACTTTTCAAATGAGGAGTCAGGTATAGCACACTCAGCCTTCCATCGCAGCAATTCCAGTGTGCTGCCCAGCTTTTTCAGACCATTTTCGCAATTTGGGTACAATACTTTTTGTGATCCTCTAACATGTGATTGAACTTCTCCCTATCCTTTTTAGTTTCACAATCTCTTCGTGCATCGGCAATGGTCCGACCAAGATCATCAGCGGGTTCATCATGTGTCTCTTCTTCATCCTCCCCTTCAGCATCCCCCATGGAAGTATCTCCGTACTCAGGGAAACCATGATAGTTGTCATCCTCCTCCTCTTCTTCATTGTCTTCCATTATAACCCCTCTCTCTCCGTGCTTGGTCCAACAATTATAACTGGGCATGAAGCCGGACTTCAACAGGTGGCTATGAAGGGTTTTTGAGTCAGAGTAATCCTTCTGATTCCTACATCCATTACATGGACAGAATACAAAACCATTGTGCTTGTTTGCATCAGCAACACAGATGAATTCATGCACGCCATTAATGAACTCGCCAGAGCGTCGGTCAGTACCGTACATCCATTCCCGGACCATCTGCATTATAGTAAAAATATATCAAAAACCATTACACAACATGATAAAATTATTACAAGTTATATTGAGAGCTTCTAGAGCACTAATTTTGAATTTTGAAAAATTTACATGCACCAATTTGTGAATTGGAGAAAACAATCAACATGATAAATGTGGAGTTTTTTATTATTGTTCCATCAGTGAAAACCTCATTCCATTCTAAGCTCTGAAACTCTAAAATTACACATTTCAATTTTCAGTAACTATGTGCCTAATCAAAATTTGTTACACATATATATCAAAATCCTTCTATCTACTTCTAGAACATGCATGCATTTGATCCATATCTCTATACTTCTAGAGCATTATATAGAGCTAAAGTAGCAATAAGAGATGAAAGAATGAAGTTCTAACCTTTTAAAGCTTTGGATTTAGATGTTGCAAACTAAATCTTGACAAATCTTGAGAAAAAAATGGCATGAACTCTCTTGCTTTGTTTGAGAAAAATGGCCACCATATGCTTTAGGGCAGCTGGCCAGGGAGCTGTATATATAGTAATGGACAATTAGTCCCGGGCCGTGATACGACCCGGGACTAATAGTCCACGAAAAATGGCCACCATATGCTCCAGGTTATTAGTCCCGGGCCGTATTACGGGCCGGGACTAATACTCTGGTCCGGCCCGGGACTAATGAGTATGTCCTTTTCTAGCCGTTGGGGGCCTCACGGACCGGGACTAGTGCTAGCACTAGTCGCGGTTTGTGATGGGCCGGGACTGCTGGGCTTCCTGTGATCGAACGGAAGATGGTTTTTCCAGTAGTGGTTGCAGGTTGTTCCGTTTCTGAGTGATCGTTTATAGGTCGCGAGACTCCACTCAACGATTGTTCGCCTATGGCACATTTGAAGAATGGAGATCTACCTTGTTATTGTTTCCGATGTGTACTTATGTAATATAATGTAAATTATGGATCATATTCGTTGTATTTATGATGTACAGTTATATTTGGTATCATTTTGTACTGTGTGTGCTAGTGAACCGATCCAGGGATTGGCACTATACACATGAACTCATCCTTATCAGGCGAGGGTGTTACACTTGAGCAACATGTCCATTATCAAGTTGTTTAAGTTTCATAATATCACTTCTCATAGATATAATCTTAGCAGGAGGATAGTACTTTCCAATAAAAGCATCTTTGTATTTAGTCCAAGAATCAATACTATTTCTAGGCAAGGATAGCAACCATTGTTTAGCTTTCCCTCTCAAGGAGAAAGGAAACAGCTTGAGCTTAATAATACCTCCATCTACATCCTTATACTTTTGCATATCACAAAGTTCAACAAAGTTATTGAGATGGGCAGCATCATCATCAGAACTAGCACCGGAAAATTGCTCTCTCATCACAAGATTCAACAAAGTAGGCTTAATTTCATAAAAGGTAGCATTAGGAGCAGGTGGAGCAATGGGAGTGCTAAGGAAATCATTGTTGTTTGTGCTAGTGAAGTCACACAACTTGGTGTTCTCAGCAGAGTTCATTGTGGCAAAGGTGGGCAAGCCAAAAAACAGCAGCAGCAGCTAGAGCAAGAACTAATTTTTGTGTGTTTTTTAATAAAGAAAGCAAACCAAACTAGACTATTTTTTTGGAGTTTTCGAAAAGCGGCAAACAAAAGCAAGAAAAATAAACTAAGCAAACTAAAAACAAATTAAAGAGAAAGGAAGTGGAGGACTCCCCTTGTGAAGATGTCCTTAGCCTCCCCGGCAACGGCGCCAGAAAAGACTTGATGCAGCGCTGAGTTGATGTAGGAGCGCTTCATTGGGAACCCCAATAGCAAGGTGTGAAGCAGCACAATAGCAAGTTTTCCCTCACTAAGAAACCGAGGTTATCAAACCAGTAGGAGGAAGGAAATGTCACATAGGTGTTGCAAGCAACGCAGATACCTGCACAACACAAACTCAAGACTTTGCCCCAACGAATCAGTGAGGTTGTCAAGCTCACTGGTTTGCTGTAACAAAGGATTAAACATATGGTGTGGAAGGTGATGAAGGTTTGTAGCAAGTAAAGAAGTAACAGCGGAAGATGTATCAATGGTAAAGATTGGACCGGGGTCCATAGTTCACTAGAGGTGCTATCCTTAGCTAAACAACATGGCATGAAGAGTAAACAAATTACAGCAGGGAAATTGGCAGGAACTGAGCAAGGCATAACAATGCAATACCAGACAAAAATATCCTATGAGATTCGATTGGGCAATAAAACAATATACATAGACCGCCATCCAACTACATCTATGACTATAATTCCACCTTTAGTTTATCATCCGAACCCCCTCCAGTATTAAGTTGCAAGCAACAGACAACTGCTTTAAGCAAAGCGTGTAAGGTAAACAATCCACTTGTTCCATGAACAAGAGACCGTTGTTTTCTCCCTAGTGGAAACATCACATCTACAACATAAGATATTTCTTTCACTTCCCTTGGAAACTAGAGGCATGAACCCACTATCGAGCGTAAATACCCCCTCTTGGAGTCACTAGCAACTACTTGGACAAGATAGCTACTAACAATGGAGAGCATGCAAGATCACAAACAACATAGACATGATAGAATCATAAAGACAAAACCATTAATCAATTTGACATAGTAATCTCAATATCCATCGGATCCCCGCAAACACAACATGCCTGATTACAAATAGATTAGATCTTGATCATGAATGGAGCTCACAAGATCTATACATGAAAGCAAAAGGAGGAGATATAACCATCTAGCTACTACATGGACCCATAGTCCAAGGTGGAACTACTCACACATCATACCGGAGAAGAAGGCCTTCGAGGTGATTTCCCCTCCGGCAGGGTGCCGGGAAGAACTTCAGATCCCCTTGATCTAGGGACGACGGTGGCGGCGGCTATAGAAGGTTTCGTCGAGTTTTGATCGGGTGCCTAGGGTTTCTGCATCGGGGTCTTCTTATAGGCGAAGAGGCAAGGCTGGGAGGTGGCCAGGGGGCCCACACCCTACCTAGGCGCGGGGTGGGCCCACCCGTGCCTAGGGGGTGTGGCGGCCCTGGTTCGCCTCTCCGTCTCCCCTCTAGACTTCGTGTCGCCCACGGTAAAATATTGACTTTGGCTTTTGTCCTGTCCAATTCCGAGAATATTGATTTTCTGCCTTTCTGGAACCAAAAACAGAAGAAAACATGCAACTGGCACTGTGGAAACTTGTTAATAGGTTAGTTCCAGAAAAGATATAAAAACACCTCAACATATAGACCAAGCAAAGCAAAGTAGATACTAAACAAGCATGGATCATCAAAAAATATAGATACGTTTCCGACATATCAATAGTTCAGGGTAGTATCATGAAGAGAATATATTTATATGAGAGTGTTCACTAGTGAAGGTATGATCCCTAGGCCTTGTTGCTAAGCATTGAAACACCATTTGCCACTAGATCTGTTACATGTTTGCTTGCTGCCATCTTTATTTCAGATTGCCTTTAGTCTCTTCCTCCCGTCAAGCTCTTTTCTGGCACCGTTGTCTTATAATCATCCATACCACTTTTATTTCACTATCTCTTCGCCAAACTAGTGCATCTATACACTTGACAAGTGTATTGGGTGTGTTGGGGACACAAGAGACTTCTTGTATCTTGATTGTAGGGTTGCTTGAGAGGGATTCCTTTGACCACTTCCTCCCTGAGTTCGATAAACCTTGGATAATCCACTTAAGGGAAACTTGTTGCTGTTCTACAAGCCTCTGCACTTGGAGGCCCAACAACTGTCTACAAGAATAGAAGAGCGTAGACATCAAGCTAATTTCTAGCGCCGTTGCCGGGGAGGTAAGGTAAAAGTGTAGGGGTTCGTAGCATGGAAAACAAAAAAATTCTACCGCATGAACACAAACAAGCCAAGATCTATCTACTAGATTGTAGCACCGAGTCGATTAGAGTACTCACCCTCGAAGATTCCAAAGCGGTTAATGAGAGCAGATTCTCGTGGGTGATGTAGTCGTACACTTTCCGATCTCAAGATCGCGTAGACGATCCTTCCGGCGCTGCATTCCGGCAGCGCTTCCGCAGTCAGTCACACGTTCGGTACTCGATGAAGACCTTCCTCTCCCTTGTTCCAGCAGGCAGCTGAGGTTATAGTTCTCTCCTCGTGACTCCGGCAGCACGACGGTGTGGTGTCGGAAGTAGAGGGAAGATCCTGCAGGGCTTCAACTAAGCCGGAGCAAGTTATGGTGGAGAAATAGGGTTCCCCGATAATCTAGGGTTTAGAGGCCGGAGAGGAAGAGGTGGAGGAGTCGGCGGCATCTAGGGCGGCAGGGATGAACCAGTGGCGGCGCGAGGTGGCAGCGCAAGGCGGCGGTGCGGCTGGTGGTGGCGGCGCTGGGTGGCGACGGTGTGGGGAGGGGCTGATGTTGTGTGTCTCTTGGGGCACCCCTCCCCTCTATTTATGAGAGGGAGGGCAGCTTGGGAGAGGGGAGTTTGAATCCTTCCCCAACTGGCTCTCCTTGTTCGCTTGTGGTGGAGGGAAAGAAGGATTATTTCCTTCCTCCACTAGGATACATTGTCCCAATTTGACTTTTCAAACTTGCCTTTTGACTTTCAATTTGGAGCTCAATTTCTTTCTTACAAATTCCCAACCAAGTGACCTAGGACATGATGCAATCACTCTACTTATTCATGACACATTCATGTACCCTTACCCTTCCGGTTCGGTGAACCTTCTAGACCCTTCTAGATCATTCCGGTGAAAACACCGGAATCATTCCCGAACTTCGGAATTGGACTTTCCTTATATGAATCTTATTCTGTGGACCATTCCAGGTCTCCTCATGATATCCCGGATCCCATCCGATACTCCGAACAATATTCGGTCTCCCTACTTACATTCCATATCTACTAAACAACATCGAATCCTTAAGTGTGTCTCCCTACGGTTCGTGAATTATGCAGACATGACCGACACTCTTCTCCGATCAATAACCAATAGAGGAATCTGGAAATTCATATGGCTCCCACATATTTCTATGATTACTTTGCGATCGAATGAACCACTTACATACAATACCAATTTCCCTTTCTCTCGCGATAGTTTACTTATCCGAGGTCTACATACCTAGTTTAACCTCATTATTGGTAAGTACTCTTTTCTTGTTCCCGTGATATGTGATCCCTTGTGAGCCAGTCACATGCTTGCAAGCTAATTGTATGACATTCCACCGAGAAGGCCCAGAGTATATCTATCCATCATATGGATGGACAAATCCCACTCTCGATCCATGTGCCTCAACACATACTTTCCGAACAATCAATCACCTTTATAGCCACCCAGTTACGGTGTGGTGTTTGATGTCATCAAAGCATCCATCTGGTGATGGTGATTAGCATGATCTCATGGTCGAAGGAATTAGGTTACTATGTATCAGAAAGCTTATAGCAAACGAACTATTGAAATGACTTGATCTTTATGCTACGCTTATCTATAGGAGTATGTCTATCACACCATTCTCCTAATGATATGATCGTGTTGTTAATAACATCTCAATGTTCATGATCAGGAAACCATGATCATCTATTAACCAACAAACTAGTTTAACAAGAGGCTTTACTAGGGACTCTTTATGTTTACAAATCACACAAGTGTTAATGTTTCCGGTTAATACAATTATAGAATGGTATGTAAACATTTATCATAAGCATGAAGATATGATAATAACCTCTTTATTATTGCCTCTTGGGCATATCTCCAACAGTCTCCCACTTGCACTAGAGACAATAATCTAGTTTCAAATCTTTGTGTATTCAACACCTAGGCTTTCTGGTGTTGTATGTACACGATTTCTAGTGATCAACCGATCTTCGGATCCGACACTTTCAGGTCCGTGTGTAATTGCATGTATTTGTGTCTCTACGCATCACTCATTCTCTAATGAGATAGCTTTGTATAAATTTGGTCCTTTGGTGAGACATTTAGTTCCTAGGGGTTAAAACATGTTGACAATATTGTCGTACAATATATCTTCAGAGTATTATCTTGTTGTGAACTACACTTAGTTTGATAACAAACTACTTGACACAAATGCCCTCTTTTGCTGCTATAATAGCAGTCATATACTTAGCCTTTTGTTGCAGTATTTGTCACAATGTCCTAACTTTGGAACTGGTCCAAATCCATTATGGAACTTACTTTCCATTATATTATTCCACCCTTAGTTTAGATTGAGATAAACTTAATTTATACTTTTTTACAAAACTAGTATCAATGTAGTACTTTTACAATGAACTAATCATCTATTTGTTACCTCTACAAAAATAATATATTCTTAGTTCTTACAAAAGATCATAAGAATATCCTTACTATCTGTAAGATCCCTCCCTTTATAAAGGTAAGGATCCCTGTGATTGCAATGCTAGTCCCTGGATCAATGCTACCATCCACAGTTTAAGATGAAGTACACAGAAACAAAGGTCATTATTACATATCATTCCAGAGACAACATAGTCTTTTACAAACTCCTTGGCCACAGGCCTAATACAAGAGTTCAATTATATAATAAGATAAATAAGTCTTCATCTTCATGTGCCACAGGCAAGCATGTTGAGTGTAGACTCATAAACCCTAATCATCATCAGAATAACCTGCAACATCACAAGTTACACCCACAGTGGGTCAATACATTGGAATAGTATTGGCAAGTGATACCTTAGCAGAATATTAGTAGTCTAGATACTATATGCATTTTGGCTGAGTGTAGCTTAGGTTTGCTTTGCTCAAAATAGGTTTTACCTATCAGTTTAAAAACACTAAGTTTTTCTTTGACAAAAACTTTCCCAAGGAAACACCAATAGAAATTGGTGAACCTTCACCCTTGTTCAACCACAATTTTTTAACTTAGAAATTGGGATGAGGAGATTCTTGATAGCTTCCATGTCTTGATGCTCAAGTTGTCCAATACCAGGGACATGGCTAAGTACTTAGATTCTTCCATCTGCAGAGGTTGTGCACTTTCCCCACAAGACTTGATTTTCACCAAGACAGGACCTTTCAGAAGCCTTCCCTTAGACCAAATGGACGCGCTCCAACCTATCATCCCACTACCACCAACTGTCCAAATGGCTAAGTTATTGCAACCTATGTGATCCAGGTAGAGCCCATATTGCCATGTGGCTGCACTAGAAGCTTCTTAACATATGGCATCTCAAATCCCTTTGTTCCTGGGTGGCTTTCCGCAAGTGAGATACACAAGGTAAACCATAGAAATGGGCCTTGTGTAACCACTCAACACAAACCAATCTTTCCATTCCACCCAGGTGATTTATTCACTTAGTTGTTTTATTAAGCAAAACGCAAGTCCAAAGACTTAGAAATATTTTCTCATAGCATGAATATATATAACCACCCTTGGTTTCTACTAGCTAGGCTAAGCATGGCATAGGTAAGCATCTTAACTTAGAAATTTCTAGTAATTCTACAACTACTAGGATTTCCCAAGCATAGCATATAGATCAAAATACTCATGCAAGTCTAGCAAAATATTTCTAGTGCATAGTTGAAAAACATAGGTATAAAAATCATGAAGCACCACTTGCCTTGGTAGTTTGGAGAGTAGCAACAATCCTCACAATCACAATCACTATTTGCACCAAAATCTACACATAAAATAATAGCACCAAAATCACATACAAAATATATACAAGCAAAAATATATGAATGCATGCAAAATGCCATGTGATGATTTTCTACACCAAACAAGACAAGTTCACAGTACTGAATCTTAAACAAGTTCAAAACTTGCCAAAAAAACTTTATTTGAACAATAAAACATTTTTCAAATAATTACTATACACAAAATATGCCTACAAATGTTTCTGTGAAAACAATCATTTTAGCAGAGGCAAAACAATAAACACATTGCATAAACAGAAAGGATTTTCTCTCCTGATTCCAATGATATAAAATTTGTCAAATTTGGACATGGGAATCAAAAGTTATGAATTTTGCAAGTTTGAATCATTAATAGATCTAATTCCAGATTTTAAATCGAAACACAGGCCACGCGGCGCTCCCTGATTGGACGGTACCGCTTCGCACTGGATCACGCTCGCGCACCGTCAGATCTACTTAAAACCAGCGGCTCAGATCTGCCCGTACCTCTTCGGCCTGGCATCTAATCTAAACCACTGGATCTAGATCGAGTGGATCAAATCGCTTTGACCTAAAACCGGCGGCGCAAATGGTTGCTGGCGGCGGAGGCACTGCTGCCGACGATGCTCCGGTGATTCCAGAGGGGGCTAAGGGTCAATCGGTGGCTTACCAGACTCGCGGGCACACGACGATGCTCAAACTGTTGCTGGCGTGGGCGGGGGCGTGCTGCAGAGGCTGCTGGGGCTCGTCGGAGTTGGAGGCAGTGTCGGGTTTGCTCGGACGGTGATGAAGGCAACGATACTGGCCACCCTAGCACAAACCGAGGGTATCAGTGTGTGCACAATGCTCAGGCGAACCTGATAGGGTCAAGGAGAAGGCGCGGGACGGTCGGGCTTTACCTCAATCTCTCGTCGGAGTTGGAGACGGCGTCGGATGCCTACGGAGCTTGTCAAAGTCGACGCTCTGGATCACAAGCAGATGAACAAAGGGGATCAGGAGGTGCGCAAGGATCAGGGAATCATCCTAGGGTGAACGAGAAGTGGGCACGAACACCAGACTTATCGGAATATCTCGCCGGAGCTGGCTCTGTCTGCGGTGGTGCAACGCGAAATAGAGGCAACCTGGTGGCGGAGCGAGCGAGTGGTGTGAGGGGAAAGGTGCGGGGTGAGGAGGGGGTTTTGTAGCCGGAGCAGGGGCGAGGATCTCGCAAGGAAACGCCGGCAATTACTCGGGTTTAAAGCGCTCAGTGATGGCGGAGGAAACAGCCGGCGACGTGGTCGTGGGCGTGATTTTGGGGAAGACGGTGGTGAGCTGGCGAGGGTCCACCAGTCAGCGACTGATTGGGTAGCGCGGGTGCGGTGAGCAAAACAGGGAGAGAGGGAAATCCCGGGTGGGCTGGTTAGTGGGCTGCTTCTGTTTGTGGGCTCAATTGCCAGCGCCATCCCTTTTCTATTTCTTTTATCTTTATTTTTTTCTATTTTGATTTTTAGGAACCAAATTCAAATGAGTTTCAAATGAGTTTGAATTCAAACCACTTCTGGATTTTTATAAAGTGAATCTAGTACACAATTGGCTATAAAACAATGTTGTACACTTGAGAATGCATTGGCACATTGGAATTTTAAAATAAATAATGTCTTTTTCAATTGCTTAGTAAAAACATAAAAATGGTTTTAAATTTATACTTTGTTTTGAAATCTTTGTCCAAGCTTTGGAAAACATCAATCAACCATAGGATCAAATATCTTTGGTTTAAAACAAATAATCTCATACTAGAGAGTAGCATTGGACCAATGCCTTGCTTACATAAAATAATAGACATTCAAATGCTTCTGTTTTGAAATGAATTGAAAATGCTCCTAAAATGATTATGGATGCATGGATGATATGCAAACTTTGAAATCATGATTTTTGGGATGTTACACTATCGTCCAATGATCATCTTATGAATCATTCTGGTATATGCTCATAGCATTTAGAGCGTAGGAAATATCTGGATTTGTACATATCACAGTATGATTAAAAATACTCTTGGTGATTTTATTCATCAAGTATCAATCAATACTTGAATCTTTGTTTCACTTACCAAGTGTCGATACACTTGAATTTCAATTTAATCCTTTCTTTTTGGCAAGAAACGTTCTTGTCATTTCCATATTGAACTCATTCAATATCTCATCTATGTACATTTGGCATAACCATATTAGCGTCTCAATTTATCTATATAGATATTGATGCCAAACATTCGGGTTTTGCCTTAGTCTTTCATCAAGATGAAATTCTTAACATGTGTTAATGAAAGATACATCATTTCCAATCAACAATATGTCTTCCACATAATGTATTAGAAATATGTCTTAGCGCTCCCACTTAATTTCTTGCAAATGCAAGCATCTTCATCATCTCCAATGAGATTAACCTCTTTTAACAGTTTCATCATGGTGAAGATTCCAACTCCGTGATGCTTATTTCAACCATTGAAGTTTGCATATGCTTTTATCATCCTTTGAATTGACAAAACCCTTTGGATCGTGTTATGTACACGTCCTAGATAACAATTATATTAAAAGAACTTTGTTTTTTTGTTCAACTAGCATATAACAGAATTATATGTAGTCGTTTCTACATTAATCCGTCTAGACTAAATATCGCTATGAAAGATCAAATCTTGTCATAGTCAACCTTTGAACATTGTTGTGAACTATTTCCCAACATGTCGACTATTTCATAGATGTGAAACGTCCATGTCTATTTCTTTATAGATCCAAACACGACTGTAAGGTCTTACACCTTTCTAGAGGGTCTTTCAAGTCCAAAGATTGATTTATCGTTTATGGAACTATCACGGATTGTATAGATCCAAGCCATTTGACAGAGTCAGGTCCCATCATCGCTTATTTGCATGTAGTCGGTTCATTATTGTCAAATAATGATTCAACCCTCAAATCTTGGTATTTGATTGTTTACCCGACCTACTTGGTTCAATAGGAACTTAGACCTCCGTAACCACAACCTTTGAGGCACGTGAGCCATGAGCATTGTTGCTGCTTCCGGAACACTTTTCAGCGTTGCGCAACTTTGCACATATAGCTAAGGTTCGTTTAATCTTATCAAAGTTCTATTGTCCTCCCACTTAACTTTTCACGGAAAATTCCTTCTCTAAGAAACTTGAAGTTCTAAGCAACAACCATTTTTGTCTTCAGTGTTATGGATGAATACTCAACGATTATTCGAAATAACATACAAAGACATGTTCATCCGACTTTGGTAGTAAACATCTCACTTATGCATAGCATTCCAATGTTTCAGAAAGCACAACTTGGGTCTTATCCCAAACCATAACTTTATATGGTGTCATTTCAACGAATCATGATGGAGCTCTTTTTAGTGAAAAAGCGGTAGTCTCTAAATCTTTTAATCTTTAAAATATAATGGCAGTTTTATGAATTTCACCTTTGATCTTACCATGTCAAACAAGGTTTCATTGCATATCCCGATTATTACATACTCATATGGTGTTTCTGGAAACGCAAATCCATGGAACGATTCCTCAAATCTTAGGTGTTATGCTAAACTTGTAACTCAAATATCTTCCTTTATGATCCTATCATAAATTCTTTATTTTTTTGTTACATTGATTTTGCACTTCATCTTGAAAGTGTTTGAACTTTTCAATTCACACTTCATCCTCATTAAGTAAAATATTCATATATTTACTCAAATTTTCGGAGAAATCATATGAAGTTGAAATCCATCGCTCTCGACTACACGTAATTGTAACATCCCTAAATTCATATTCCAAAACTCATTCATATCATCTTTGCATTCATCATCATTTAGGGTTCTCTAAAAATCATTTCAGAAACAGGAGCATTTGTGGCTCATTATTTTATGTATGAAAACCCTACCTTTGTGCTACATGCTATTGGGAAAGATGCTGTTATTCATCAGTATGTTTGAATCCAAACTTAAGTGGTCTCAAAATCTTGAACAAAATATCAAAAGCAAAATATGAATTAAAACAAATCCTATGCCTATTATCACCTCTCATAAAGGCATAGTTTAATTTATTTTCAAAAGGACCCAGGTGTTCTGAAATGTTCAGATGTGTTTGACACTCATTTAAGAGCAAGTTTTATTTTACAAAAGTCTTGTAAAGCTTTGGATTCAAACAGATTTGAATTTAGGTTTAAAAACCATTTCTAGAAATTCAATCTGAAAAAGAAAAGGAATTAAGAAGAAAAAAATAGCCAAACCAGCCAATCTGGCCGACCCAGCCCAACACGGCCCAGACTAGCCCAGTAGTGCACACCCCGCGAATCGTTTTCTTTACCCACTCTCGCACCCACCAGCTCACTGACAGAAGGGACCCGCTTCCACTCCCCTCTCTCACTGACAACCGCGGCCCACCCGAGCATCGTCGTCTCCACCCCACGACCTGTTCGTCCCCAAATTGACGCGGCCGTTTCCTGTTGATTACGCAGCTTAAATTCGCGTTAAGGCACGAGTAATTCTCGCACACGACCAGGATACTTAAACCCCCTCTGCCCCCTCTCTCTCTTCTCCCTCAAACCCTGAACCCAGAGCGCCACCAGGCTGCGCACATTGCTCTCTGCAACCCCGCCGTCTCCGACGAGCTGCCGCAGCAATTCCGGCCACCTCCGACCACCCCTCTGCCTCTGCTTCACACAAACAGACTCCACTTGATCTCACACACCTCCTAACACTCCTGGTTTGCCCGCGGGTGACCCAGAAGGTTGGCTACGCAAACGACTAACCGCCACCGTCTCCAGCTTCAACTCCGGCGAGCTCCAGCGGTAAGTCCAGACCGCCCCGAACCTTGACTTTCACGCACGCATCTTCGCCGTGGTCTTCTGCATCTGACCACATCCTCCATTTGCCTCCTAGTGATCCACAACGTCGCCTTCGACCTCGAGCAGAGCCACCGTTGCCAGATCCAACTCCGGCGAGGAATTCACCGCAACCCCGAGCGCCCCTTGCCGAGCTGTCCACAAGTTGAGCATCCCCACGTCCTTGCGGTCTCGGTGAGTACCTTCCCTATCCTCCTAGTGACCGGTATCGCCGGCGCCACCACCGTCTGGTCGTCGCCGCCGCGCGCAGCCGCTAAGCGCCGCCAGATTTTGGCTTGGTGATTTAGGCCGTTGGATCTGTATCGTAGGGCTAGGATAGAATTTTAAACGAAGGGGTAGGCGCGCATCTGAGCCGCCAGATCCCACTTAGATCGTGTGGTCCGCAGGACCCGATCCAACCGAAGTGGTACGCGCCAATAGGGACGCGACGCGTGGCAAGTGTTAGAACTAAAAACAGATTTAAAACCAGAATTTGATCCAAATTTCAAATGCTTATAACTTTTGATTGCCACGTTGGAATTTTGCAAACTTTATACCGTTGGATTCAGTGAAACAAGAACTTTCTGAATATCCAATTTGTTTAACAAATAGTAACAGTTAAAATGACTTTATTTGTAGAAACATGTTTAAAGATATTTTTAAGTATAGATTTATTTTGGTAAATCGTATTGGTGCCAAATAAGTTTAGTTGGCAAACTTGTGACTTGTTAAGTTTCTGTAAACATGTGCATGCTTGGTAGAATTTTCAAATCACCACTTGGTAAATTCTTGCATGCATGCATTCATATTATTTTTGATTGAATATAATTGTGTGTAATTGTATGCTATAATTTTTGTGTAGATTTTGCTAGTGATTGTTAAGAGTGCTACTCTCCCCACTACCAAGGCAAGTGATATTTTCATGAATATTTCTATCCTATGTTTTGTACTAGCATTAGATATTTTGCTAAGTCTTGCATGCTATTTTTGCCTAATGCTGAGTTGGGAAATCCTAAGTAGTGTAGAATTGTAGAATTGCTAGGGAATTTTCCTAAGTTAAGTTATCTTACCATGCTTAGCCTAGCTATTTAGAAAACAAGGGTTGGTGAAAATCTATACTTACTATGATGAAAATATTTCTAAGTCATGAGACTTATGCTTTCCTAATAAAACAACTAAGTAAAATGAACCTCCTGGGTGGAATGGAAGGATTGGGTTATGTTGAGTGGTTACACAAGGCCATGGACTTGGGTTGTGTATCTCACTTGTGGTATGCCACCCAGGCACAAAGGGGTTTGGTGGCCAAGTGTTGAGAAAGCTTACAGTGCAACCACTTGGCAATATGGGCTCTGCCTTGATCATATAGGTTGCTAGAACTTAGTCATTTGGACAGTTGGTGGTAGTTGGGATGATAGGTTGGAACGCGTCCATTTGACTAAGGAAAGGCTTCTGAAAGGTCCTGTCTTGGGAAACCAAGTCTGGTGGGGAAAGTGCACAACCTCTGCAGATGGAAAATCTAAGTACTTAGCCTAGTCCAAGGCAATGGACAACTTGAGCATCAAGACATGGAAGCTACAAGAATCTCATCACTCCAACTTCTAAGTAAAAATTTGTGGGAGAACAAGGGTGAAGGGCCCCATTGTCTATTGGTGGTTTCTTGGGAAGTTTTTGATAAAGAAAAACTTAGTGATTTCAACTAATAGGTAAAACCTATTTTTCAAGCAAAGCAAGCCAAGCTACACTTAGCCAAAATGCATATAGTAATATAGTCCACTAAAAATATACTAAGGTATCACTTGCCAATACTATTCCAAAGTATTGACCCTCTGTGGCTGTAACTTGTGATGTTGCAGGTTACTCCGATGATGAATAGGAGTCATGAGTCTACACTCAACATGCTTGCCTATGGCACATGAAGATAAAGACTTATGTTTATTTACTTATTCCTTAAACTCTTGTATTAGGCCTATGGCCCTGAGTTGTAAAAGACTATGTTTTAACTCTGGAATGAATGTAATAAACGACCTTTGTATCTGTGTACTTCATCTTAAACTGTGGATGCTAGCATTGATCCAGGGACTAGCATTGCAATCACAGGGATCCTTTCCTTTATAAAGGAGGGGTCTAACAGATGGTATCAGAGCACTGTGTTGCCTATAGGATTATGACCCTAGGATTGGAAAACCACAATGAAAAGTTTTCAACTACTTGTACACTTGCCTATTCTTCTCGTAAAACTTTTCTAATCTTTTTCATTCTCAACTCCATTTGTAGATGAACTCCATCAACGAAGCCGTGAAGAAAGGACCACTCATGACCATGACCTTGGAGTGTGAAACTGAGTTTCCCAAGATTCTCAAGGACCTCATGGTGGCAATGGAAGCACATGGAGCAGCTATTTACAAAGGCTTTCCAGTGATGGATGAAGGAGTGGAGTATTGGTGGGTGCAACTTCACTTGTACAAAAACAAGGAAGAAAACCACAAAGAAAGGGGATTCTGCATGTACACCAACACTGTAATGCACACCACATTCTTTGAGTCAGCCAAAGATGCAGCTTGGAGGACTATCAAAGAACTAAGTGCTAGAGTCAAGTGCAGGATGCTCAACCTCCAAAAAGACTTAGAGAAAGAGAAGGAACTTACTCAAGAGTTGGAAGCCACCAACCAAGAGCTAAGGGGAGATATAATAGACTTAGTGATGGAATCATGTGAACAAGATAGGTGGGTTGCCTCTAGGAACATTGTGATAGCCACCCGATCCAGTGAGATAGGATTATGAGCACACTTCGTTAGTTGGACCACCATCTATCACCTTATTTTCCAAAAATGATACCTTAAATAAGTATGGACCTTGATTGATGTAATGGACTTATGTATGCATGACTTGTGTGATGTTTGTGTTCCATGGATATGTATGAATGTTTGTCTTGATTTATCTTAAATTGTGTTGTTCTAACTTTTTCAATCTTATAAATAGATGCCTATTACCATCAGCACCGTTGAGGAGCTCCAGGTTACCCGTTTTGGTCCCCGTATCATTGAGCTTACCACTTTGCTCGATCTCCCTCTTCCCACCATCACGGTGTACCCACTCACCAAGTTCGAGAGGAAGGACCTCTGGGGCTTCAAGGTGAACCAGCCTGGACGCCAGACAGAGCCCACTATGGAGGCCATCGTCTTCAAGCTGATGCACGACGACAGGGAGAGAGGCATGGAGGTAGTCATGCAGGACCTGATAGGACGTCTGTTAGGCCGTCACTCCCGACAGGTTAGGGGCACTCACTTCCACGTCTTCGGAAGACGTGATGTTGATGGAGAGTCCATTGACTTTGAGGACGACTCGAGGGACGTAGCGGAGCCGATACGTCTCTATCTCCAGGACTTAGAGTCTCTTATCAGGCACGTGGACACGGACAGGACGAACGTCATGCTCAGCAATGACGAGCTTCAGGTGCAGCTACGCGAGAAGGACAAGCTTTTCGCACAGCAGGACGAGACGATCAAGGAAATGGAGACGAAGTTCGAGGCCCAGGACCGCAAGTTCAAGAGTCAGGAGAAACGCGTCCAGGATAGGAACAAGAAGATCCGGGACATGACCGATGAACTGAAGTCCAAGGATTTCGAGCTAGAGCAGCAGCAGATGGTTATTGAGAGGCTTCGCTCCCAGAAGAGGGCTCTCAAGGCCAAGGTCGATTCCTTGACCACTACGATTGAGGAGAACAAGACCGCGATGGAGAACGCAGGTCTTACCTTCGTCGAGGAGGAGATTGATGCTGATGAGTAGACTTGACTACTCGTTTATCTTTTATATTCATACTCGTTATTTGTGAACTCGTTATTTGACCATCCGACATGTGGATGGCTTGCCACTTGTGTGTTTTATTTCATGAACTTATCATCAGGTTGTTGAACTTTTATTCTTATGTTGCATGTTATGTGATTTGCTTGTGATGTATTGTGCATAAAACATCTATGGGTATCTCATTCTTATCTATTTGAACAAACCACAGATGCCTCCCCGTCGCGCAAACCCCAACCCCAACAACATCACCCCGGAAATGCAACAAATGATGAATGCGCAAACACAGCTTATGCAGATGATGAAAACATTCATCCAAAACCATAATAACAACAACAACCCCAATAACAACAACAACAACAACAACAACAATAATAACAACAACAACAACCCTCCGGGTTTTGATATGCTCACCAGATTTCTGCGATTGAGGCCAGCAAAGTTTTCGGGAACAACTGATCCCATGGTGGCCAATGACTGGCTACATTCCGTGAACAAGGACTTAGTGACCGTGGGCTGCACGGATGCTGAAAAAGTCAGGTTCGCAGCACATCTGTTGGAAGGACCAGCCGTCACGTGGTGGGACAACTTCCAAATCACCACTCCTATTGATGAGGTGACTTGGGCTATCTTTGAAGATGGCTTTCGTACTGCTCACATCTCATCAGGAATGATGAGCCTGAAAAAGAAAGAGTTTCACAACTTAAAGCAGCGCCACCGCAGCGTGGCTGAATACATAGAAGAGTTCAACAATCTGGCACGCTATGCACCGGATGAAGTTGACACAGATGCCAAAAGAAAGGAAAAGTTTCTGGAGGGCTTGAATGATGAGCTGAATCTGCAGTTGTCTGTGGCATATGTTCCAACTTATCAGTCTTTGTGTGACAAGGCTGCTATTTTGGAGAGTAAAATGAAGCAAGTCGAGAGTAGGAAGAGGAAACACTCCGACAAGCACAGCTCGGGATCGTCTCACAAACGATCTCACTATGATGACAGTGGCAGCTCAGGATCCCATAAGCATGGGAAATTCAGCAAGCACCACAACCACAACCGTCATGACAACAAGCATCACCGCAGTCATGACAATGACAAGTACAAGAACCACAAGGGTGGACATAAGAGCCACTATAGTGGAAATGGTAGTGGAAGTGGAAGCCAGCCTCCTAAAAAGGACATCAGTCAGGTTGAGTGCTTCAAATGCAAGAAGCTGGGGCATTATGCTAATGAGTGCCCTGAGAAGAAAGTTGAAGGACCTAACAAGCCAAATCCTTTTCAGAAGGGACAGGTTAACCACATCAATGTGGAGGAGGTCTATGAGGAGCCTGATGCCGTTGCTGGTAAGTTCAGACTCAATTCAATTTCTGCATTTGTACTCTTTGATACCGGTGCATCTCATTCATTCATATCAAAAGCATTTGTTGAAAGAAATGAACTACCGGTAGAACCATTGGGTGTCCTATAAGAGTAAGTTCTCCGGGTGGAGAAATGATAGTAAACTCAGGATGTCATGACTTAGTCATAGAGTTTGGAAAACATAAGTTTCCAGTGAACCTAATAATCCTGAATTCCCAAGGATTGGATGTGATTTTGGGAATGGATTGGATGGCTAAGTATGAGGGAGTACTAGATTGTGCCAATCGTACAGTTACACTCACAACCCTAGAAGGAAAAAGAATAAAATTCAGATCCAACTTTGAATCCAAAGGAAGTAAGCTAAATTCTCTTAAGGGGGTTAGCATGGACAGTGTGCCAATTGTGTGTGAGTATCCGGATGTATTTCCGGAAGAATTACCAGGAATGCCACCAGATAGAGATGTGGAGTTCCTGATAGATTTGGTACCAGGTTCTGGACCTATAGCAAAAAGACCGTACAAAATGTCAGTTGATGAACTGCAAGAGCTCAAGAAGCAACTAGGGGAACAGTTGCAGAAAGGGTTTATTCAACCAAGTTCTTCATCTTGGGGATCCCCAGTATTGTTCGTGGAGAAGAAGGATAGAACACAAAGATTATGCATTGACTACCGTTCTCTCAACGAGGTAACCATCAAGAACAAATATCCATTGCCAAGAATCAACGACTTGTTTGATCAGTTAGAAGGAGCATGTGTGTTCTCGAAGATTGGTCTTCGGTCAGGTTATTTTCAACTCAAAATAAGAGAGCAAGACATACCTAAAACAACATTCACCACGAGGTATGGATTGTATGAGTACACTGTGATGCCTTTTGGTTTAACCAACGCTCCAGCATACTTCATGAATATGATGAACAAGGTGTTCATGGAATTTCTCGACAAGTTTGTTGTCGTTTTCATCGATGACATCTTAGTCTACTGCAAGAGTAAAGAAGAACATGAAAGACACTTACGATTGATACTTGAAAAGTTAAGAGAGCATAAACTCTATGCTAAATTCAGCAAGTGTGAGTTTTGGTTAGAGGAAGTTGGTTTTCTTGGTCATGTTATGACAAAGGATGGTGTGGCAGTTGATCCTGCCAAAGTTTCAGCTGTGACAGAATGGGAATCACCCAAGAATGTGAAAGAAGTTCGTAGTTTCCTCGTCTTAGCAGGTTACTACAGAAGGTTCATTGAAAATTTCTCGAAGGTTGCTAAGCCAATGACGGAATTGTTAAAAAAGGACAAGAAATTTGCTTGGTCTGAAGGTTGTGAAGTCAGCTTCCAAGAATTGAAGAAGAGACTTGTAACAGCACCAGTTCTATGTCTGCCAGATTTGGAAAAGGATTTCCAAGTATATTGTGATGCTTCTCATCAAGTTTTGGGTGTCGTACTTATGCAAGACGGTAAAGTCGTAGCCTATGCTTCGAGACAACTCAAAACTCATGAAGTAAACTATCCTACTCATGATTTGGAGTTGGCCTCTGTCGTCCATGCACTCAAAACATGGAGACATTACCTTTTGGGAAAGCATTGTGAAGTATTCACCGATCATAAGAGTTTGAAGTATATCTTCACCCAGAAGGAAATCAACATGAGACAAAGGAGATGGCTAGAACTTATCAAAGATTACGACTTAAGTTTGCAATACCACCCTGGTAAAGCGAATGTAGTAGTAGATGCTCTAAGTCGTAAGACGTTTGCAAATGGCCTTACCAAAGGAGAATTGCCGGATGACTTGTGTAAGCAAATCAAAGAACTCAGATTAGAAATTGTGCCTGAGGGACATCTCATGTCTTTGGATGTTCAACCCACTTTGTTGGACAAGATCCGAGAAGCTCAGAAGACTGATAAGGAAATTGAAAAGATTAAGGAAAATATTAGTCTAGGGAAAGCTAAGAGTTTCCATATAGACGAACAAGGTACTTTATGGCACGGGAAACGTATTTGTGTTCCACAAGACCCGGAGTTGCGGAAACTGATTTTACAGGAAGCCCACAACTCTCCGTATTCTATTCACCCAGGAAACACCAAGATGTACATGGATATGAAAGAAAGATTTTGGTGGAACAATCTAAAAAGGGACATCGCCGAGCATATTGCTTTGTGTGATGTGTGTAGCAGAGTAAAAGCGGAGCATCAGAAACCAGCGGGTTTGCTTCAACCACTACCTATTCCTGAATGGAAGTGGTAAAATATCGGTATGGATTTCATTACCGGATTACCAAGGACTGGGTCAGGGTATGATTCCATATGGGTAGTAGTGGATCGCCTAACTAAAGTGGCTCATTTTATACCCGTGAAGACAACTTATACAAGTGCCAAGTTAGCAAAGATCTACATGAGCAGAATTGTATGCCTTCACGGTGTGCCTAAGAGTATTGTGTCAGATAGAGGAACCCAGTTCACTTCTCACTTTTGGAGACAGCTTCATGAATCCTTAGGAACGAGGTTGGAATTCAGCACTGCTTTTCATCCTCAAACTGATGGACAAACAGAAAGGACTAATCAGATTCTTGAAGACATGTTGAGGGCATGTGCCCTAGACTATGGAGCAAGTTGGGATGAAAGTTTGCCTTACGCAGAGTTCTCTTACAATAACAGTCATCAATCTAGTATTGGAATGGTACCATTTGAGTTACTCTACGGAAGGAAGTGTACCACCCCGTTTTTATGGAATGGTGTGGGAGAAAGAAGTTTATTTGGACCTGATCTTATCAAAGACGCCGAAGAGAAAGTAAAATTGGTTAAGGACAGGTTGAAGATAGCACAGTCCCGACAGAAAAGCTACGCGGATTCTAAGCGTAGAGAAGTCACCTACGAAGTGGGGGATAGAGCTTATCTTAGAGTATCACCACTTCGTGGAGTGAAAATATTTGGAGTCAAAGGAATATTGGCACCAAGATATGTTGGGCCATTCAAGATTCTAAGTCGCAAGGGAGAGGTTGCATATGAAGTTGAATTGCCAGAGTCTCTGTCAGCTGTCCATAATGTGTTTCATGTGAGTCAGCTTAAGAAATGTCACCCAGAAATGGAAGAATCTTCTCTGAAGGATACTATACCATTGGAAGAAGTTCAACTAGAAAGTGACCTCACCTATGAAGAAAAGCCTGTCAAGATTCTTGAGACCGCAGAAAGAGTCACAAGGACAAAAACTATCAAGTTCTGCAGGGTGCAATGGAACCATCACTTCGAAGAGGAAGCAACATGGGAAAGAGAAGATGATCTTCGGAAAGACCACCCTCACCTATTTGCTAGCCAATCCGAATCTCGAGGGCGAGATTCATCTTAAGGGGGTTAGATTTGTAACATCCCTAAATTCATATTCCAAAACTCATTCATATCATCCTTGCATTCATCATCATTTAGGGTTCTCTAAAAATCATTTCAGAAACAGGAGCATTTGTGGCTCATTATTTTATGTATGAAAACCCTACCTTTGTGCTACATGCTATTGGGAAAGATGCTGTTATTCATTCAGTATGTTTGAATCCAAACTTAAGTGGTCTCAAAAGCTTGAACAAAATATCAAAAGCAAAATATGAATTAAAACAAATCCTATGCCTATTATCACCTCTCATAAAGGCATAGTTTAATTTATTTTCAAAAGGACCCAGGTGTTCTGAAATGTTCAGATGTGTTTGACACTCATTTAAGAGCAAGTTTTATTTTACAAAAGTCCTGTAAAGCTTTGGATTCAAACATATTTGAATTTAGGTTTAAAAACCATTTCTAGAAATTCAATCTGAAAAAGAAAAGGAATTAAGAAGAAAAAAATAGCCAAACCAGCCAATCTGGCCGACCCAGCCCAACACGGCCCAGACTAGCCCAGTAGTGCACACCCCGCGAATCGTTTTATTTACCCACTCTCGCACCCACCAGCTCACTGACAGAAGGGACCCGCTTCCACTCCCCTCTCTCGCTGACAACCGCGGCCCACCCGAGCATCGTCGTCTCCACCCCACGACCTGTTCGTCCCCAAATTGACGCGGCCGTTTCCTGTTGATTACGCAGCTTAAATTCGCGTTAAGGCACGAGTAATTCTCGCACACGACCAGGCTACTTAAACCCCCTCTGCCCCTCTCTCTTCTCCCTCAAACCCCGAACCCAGAGCGCCACCAGGCTGCGCACATTGCTCTCTGCAACCCCACCGTCTCCGACGAGCTGCCGCAGCAATTCCGGCCACCTCCGACCACCCCTCTGCCTCTGCTTCACACAAACAGACTCCACTTGATCTCACACACCTCCTAACACTCCTGGTTTGCCCGCGGGTGACCCAGAAGGTTGGCTACGCAAACGACTGACCGCCACCGTCTCCAGCTTCAACTCCGGCGAGCTCCAGCGGTAAGTCCAGACCGCCCCGAACCTTGACTTTCACGCACGCATCTTCGTCGTGGTCTTCTGCATCTGACCACATCCTCCGTTTGCCTCCTAGTGATCCACAACGTCGCCTTCGACCTCGAGCAGAGCCACCGTTGCCAGATCCAACTCCGGCGAGGAATTCACCGCAACCCCGAGCGCCCCTTGCCGAGCTGTCCACAAGTTGAGCATCCCCACGTCCTTGCGGTCTCGGTGAGTACCTTCCCTATCCTCCTAGTGACTGGTATCGCCGGCGCCACCACCGTCTGGTCGTCGCCGCCGCGCGCAGCCGCTAAGCGCCGCCAGATTTTGGCTTGGTGATTTAGGCCGTTGGATCTGTATCGTAGGGCTAGGATAGAATTTTAAACGAAGGGGTAGGCGCGCATCTGAGCCGCCAGATCCCACTTAGATCGTGTGGTCCGTAGGACCCGATCCAACCGACGCGGTACGCGCCAATAGGGACGCGACGCGTGGCAAGTGTTAGAACTAAAAACAGATTTAAAACCAGAATTTGATCCAAATTTCAAATGCTTATAACTTTTGATTTCCACGTTGGAATTTTGCAAACTTTATACCGTTGGATTCAGTGAAACAAGACCTTTCTGAATATCCAATTTGTTTAACAAATAGTAACAGTTAAAATGACTTTATTTGTAGAAACATGTTTAAAGATATTTTTAAGTATAGATTTATTTTGGTAAATCGTATTGGTGCCAAATAAGTTTAGTTGGCAAACTTGTGACTTGTTAAGTTTCTGTAAACATGTGCATGCTTGGTAGAATTTTCAAAATCACCACTTGGTAAATTCTTGCATGCATGCATTCATATTATTTTTTATTGAATATAATTGTGTGTAATTGTATGCTATAATTTTTGTGTTGATTTTGCTAGTGATTGTGATTGTGAAGAGTGCTACTCTCCCCACTACCAAGGCAAGTGATATTTTCATGAATATTTCTATCCTATGTTTTGTACTAGCATTAGATATTAGTCTTGCATGCTATTTTTGCCTAATGCTAAGTTGGGAAATCCTAAGTAGTGTAGAATTGTAGAATTGCTAGGGAATTTTCCTAAGTTAAGTTATCTTACCATGCTTAGCCTAGCTATTTAGCAAACAAGGGTTGGTGAAAATCTATACTTACTATGATGAAAATATTTCTAAGTCATGAGACTTATGCTTTCCTAATAAAACAACTAAGTCAAATGAACCTCCTGGGTGGAATGGAAGGATTGGGTTATGTTGAATGGTTACACAAGGCCATGGACTTGGGTTGTGTATCTCACTTGTGGTATGCCACCCAGGCACAAAGGGATTTGGAGGCCAAGTGTTGAGAAAGCTTACAGTGCAACCACTTGGCAATATGGGCTCTGCCTTGATCATATAGGTTGCTAGAACTTAGTCATTTGTACAGTTGGTGGTAGTTGGGATGATAGGTTGGAACGCGTCCATTTGACTAAGGAAAGGCTTCTGAAAGGTCCTGTCTTGGGAAACCAAGTCTGGTGGGGAAAGTGCACAACCTCTGCAGATGGAAAATCTAAGTACTTAGCCTAGTCCAAGGCAATGGACAACTTGAGCATCAAGACATGGAAGCTACAAGAATCTCATCACTCCAACTTCTAAGTAAAAATTTGTGGGAGAACAAGGGTGAAGGACCCCATTGTCTATTGGTGGTTTCTTGGGAAGTTTTTGATAAAGAAAAACTTAGTGATTTCAACTAATAGGTAAAACCTATTTTTCAAGCAAAGCAAGCCAAGCTACACTTAGCCAAAATGCATATAGTAATATAGTCCACTAAAAATATACTAAGGTATCACTTGCCAATACTATTCCAAAGTATTGACCCTCTGTGGCTGTAACTTGTGATGTTGCAGGTTACTCCGATGATGAATAGGAGTCATGAGTCTACACTCAACATGCTTGCCTGTGGCACATGAAGATGAAGACTTATGTTTATTTACTTATTCCTTAAACTCTTGTATTAGGCCTATGGCCCTGAGTTGTAAAAGACTATGTTTTAACTCTGGAATGAATGTAATAAACGACCTTTGTATCTGTGTACTTCATCTTAAACTGTGGATGCTAGCATTGATCCAGGGACTAGCATTGCAATCACAGGGATCCTTTCCTTTATAAAGGAGGGGTCTAACAGTAATGGACTTCATTCATCAAATATTTTCAAATTCCAATAATCTAGTCATTCGTTCCCTTTTGGCCTATGAACGGAGTTTTAATTATCTCTAGGAAAGTTTCACAAGCGTCATTTGATCAAAAATCAAAAGACTCCAAAATTTCATCCACATGGAGTTTCTTCATCTTTTCTTTCCAATATGATTTAAACGATGATGTCACTTCCCAAGTGATCTTTCCATCAATTTGTCTTTCGACATTTTTAGCACTAGTTTTATGGATGTGATTTCTCCAACAAGATTTGTAAATCATCCATCTTTTATGGATTACGGCAATTATTTGAACAACCCTTTTGTTCTCATAATACCTGATCGAAATAACAATTATTGAAACAAATCTTTAAGGTAAGTTTTGATTTCAACGAGCAACACAACAACCCTTTATTTGTTATTGATGAACATCATCACATATTCTTTTGCTAGTTACTTAGGCCATTGTAGTTCATGAATTGTGTTGTTTCGTATGACGATTCACACCAACAAATTCAGTATCCAATAATCAAGAACTACATTATTTAACAAGCAAAGAATACAGCCATAACATGTATAACCTCTATATACCTAAGCTGAACAATTCTAGTCTTTTCTCTTCTACCAAATATTTCTTAGATTTATCTTTCAGTATTTCTTTATCCTTTCAAAAGAATATATCCACATCAACAGTGGTGCTATACTTATGACACATAGTCCAAAACATGTATAATTAAATACCAATGTCTCTGGACTTGCACTTTGAAGTAGATCACCATCATCAAATGTTTGGTGTTCTTTCAAATTCCATTCTTTAGTAATATTTTAGTGTAGTAAACATTTTACCTACATCAAATATTCATCCTTATCATGGAACTATTCATGATCAAGCTACTTTAGCTTATAATGGTGAATTGTGAGTATAATGTTGCTCTCCAAAACCTTTTTGGAGAATTAGGACGACTAGCGTCTCCAACCTTTTGAAAATTCTCATCAAATATGAGAAACATACACTTTGCTATGTTATACTCTATCATGTTGTAATCAAGACATCGTTTCAGATATCTCAATATCTTCCACAGATGATGGTTTCTGAAACAATTCTTTCATCTCCTAGATAACCTTGATATTAAAACAATCTTTTGAATATCAAGAATCATGGAGATAAACATGATACTTATTTACTAACACTAGAATTGTTACTCTTAATTTAATACCAATTATTAAATTTCTCGGAGTAACCGGAACTTACTAAAGTTTGCAATAGGACTTTTAAACTTTAGATCAACACTTCAAAATAATACGATACCAGTTCGTAAAGTAACTAACTAGAATTCTATAGTTCTATTATCTCAATTATAACTAAGCACAAGGTGGTAAGCGGATGCCAATGACTACAACAACTATAGAAATTCACTTTGATTTAATTTATGATAAATAATGTTCAACTGTTAATCATATTATTGTTGAACTCCCACTCAAAACAATATCCCTCACATTGTTTTAGTGATTACATAAACCAAATCCACTATACCAAGTCTGATCATCACGTGACATGATGTAGTTTCAAAGGCGAACAATCATCACGTTCATCATATCATCTATATGACTCATGTTTTACCTTTCGGTATTCCGTGTTCCGAGACCATGTCTGTACATGCTAGGCTCGTCAAGATGTAACCTTAGTTTCCGCATGAGCAAATATGGCTTGCTCCCGTTGTATACACTCACAGAATCTAACACACCCGATCATCACGTGGTGCTTCGAAACAGCGAGCTTTGGAAACGGTGCCTACTAAGGATGAACACTTTATAACTTGATATTTTGTGAGAGGGATCATCTTATAATGCTACTGTCGCGATCTAAGCAATACAAGATGCATAAAAGGATTAACATCACATGCAATTCATAATATGTGATATGATATGGCCTTTCTTCTTGTGCTTCCGATCTCCATCTTCAAGCACGAACATGATCTCCATCATCACCGGCGTGGCGTCAAGGTCAATGACACCGCTCCATGGTTGTCATCCACCAGCATCAACTATTACAACTACTTTGAATAATAGACACGCATGTCTTAATGAAATTAAAAAACAACCATAAGGCTCCTGTCGGTTGCCGCCTTACAATAAGGAACATTGCATACATCATATATAATCACAATCATGGCCATATCACATCACAACACACCCCTACAAAACAAAGTTAGACGCCTCTAATTTTCTTTGCATGTTTTGCGTGGTTTGGGGCTTTCAATAAGTGTCGTTCTAACTTACGAACAAGAACCACAACGTTGATACTAGTATTGTCAATCACCCGTTGTAAATTGAATCTTCACTATGTTGGGAGAAACAGGCACCCGTAAATCCACTTATGCAATACAAGTTGCATGTCAAGCGTGGAGCAAGACTCATGAACGATGTCATGTAAGGTTAGCCCGAGCCGCTTCATCCCACCATCCCACAAGATGCAAAGTACACAAGAAGCAATCGACAACAAAAGCATCAACGCCCAAAATAACTATTGTTTTCTACTCGTGCAACAGATCTACATATAGACACGGCTCTGATACCACTGTAGGGGTTCGTAGCATGGAAAACAAAAAAATTCTACCGCATGAACACAAACAAGAAAAGATATATCTACTAGATTGTAGAAACGAGTCGATTAGACTACTCACCCTCGAAGATTCCAAAGCGGTTAACGAGAGCAGATTCTCGTGGGTGATGTAGTCGTACACTTGCCGATCTCAAGATCGCGTAGACGATCCTTCCAGCGCTGCGTTTCGGCAGCGCTTCCGCAGTCGGTCACACGTTCGGTACTCGATGAAGACCTTCCTCTCCCTTGTTCTAGAAGGCAGCAGAGGTTGTAGTTCTCTTCTCGTGGTGTCGGAAGTAGAGGGAAGATCCTGCAGGGCTTCGCCTAAGCCAGAGCAGGTTATGGTGGAGAAATAGGGTTCCCCGACGATCTAGGATTTAGAGGCCGGAGAGGAGGAGGTGGAGGAGCCGGTGGCGTCTAGGGCGGCGGCGATGAACCAGCGGCGGCACGGTGGCGATGCTAGGCGGCGGCGAGGCGGCAGCGACTGGTGGTGGCGGCGCTGGGCGGCGGCGGTGTGGGGAGGGGCTGGTGTTGTGTGTCTTTTGGGGCACCCCTCCCCTCTATTTATGACAGGGAGGGCAGCTTGGGAGAGGGGAGTTTGAATCCTTCCCCAAATCCCTCTCCTTGTTGGCTTGTGGTGGAGGGAAAGAAGGATACTTTCCTTCCTCCACCATGATACATTGTCCCAGTTTGACTTTTCAAACTTGCCTTTTGAGTTTCAATTTGGAGATCAATTTGTTTCTTACAAATGCCCACCCAAGTGACCTAGGACATGATGCAATCACTCCACTTATTCATCACACATTCATGTACCCTTCCCCTTCCGGTCTGTTGAACCTTCTAGACCCTTCTAGATCATTTCGGTGAAAACACCGGAATCATTCCCGAACTCCGGAATTGGACTTTCCTTATATGAATCTTATTCTCCGGATCATTCTGGGTCTCCTCATGATATCTCGGATCCCATCCGAGACTCCGAACAATATTCGGTCTCCCTACTTACATTCCATATCTACTAAACAATATCGAATCCTTAAGTGTGTCTCCCTACGGTTCGTGAATCATGCAGAAATGACCGAGGCTCTTCTCCGATCAATAACCAATAGAGGAATCTGGAAATTCATATGGATCCCACATGTTTCTATGATGTAACATCCCAGCATTTAGGACTAAATGAAGGGTAGATTTAGGATTTTGTGCATCTGCATGCATGCATCTGAAAATCCGGGGAAATTTTTCGCCAAATTAAAAGACTAGAGTGATCAGAATTCTCACTCCGATGAATTAGGTTTAGTGACATCAGAAGGGGAGTGAGATGAATTTTGACATGACCTCTATTGTTTTCTGGAGTTATGAGGGAAGAAATTCGACTTACAAATAATTATTCACAATAATATAATACAAAAGAAATATAAATATTATACTGTTCTTTATATAATAAACATAAGATACTTCTTATTCTTTTCTCTATTCAGTAACAACTAATCAAATAAAAGAAAAGAAGGAATATTACAATAATAATATTATTACATTGTTTCTTTACAAATATTCAAATGGAAATATAATAATACAATAAAGAAATAAGTAATAAGAAAGAAGTTACAATATTTGGAAGTTGTAGCAATATTTATGGTATACCGAGTATCACTCTGTTCTTACAAGTGTTTGAAAGAAAAGCAAATTACAAGAGAATAAAACAAATCCTAATCTAAATCTTGATCTCCATCTTCTTAGTATTTTTGTTCCTGCAAGAGAAAAACACAAACAAAGAAATATAGATAAAAACAAAAAGGAGTTAGTGTTAATAATATTGCTCTTAGTCTAACAGTGAGGTGCACTGTTCATTACATCATTGAGCATATAAAAATGGGGCAAGTTCACCAAAATATCATCTGCTCTTATCAGTATCTTGCCTCAGAACCACATCATAGGAAATTTAGGGGCAAGTTTCACCAAGGGCAGGTAAAAGGCAAAGAGGTAAAATCCAAGGAAATCTCAAGCCTTTTACTTGATATGATCCATCTGGGTGAGGCAAGATCACACACAGCTCACACACACACATGCATGTTTACGTGTTGTCAACACAGGAGGCATTATGAGAGAGAGATAAGTACACAGCCGTAGCAGGAGGAGTACTCTGCTGAAATTACTTCACCATAGCAAGAAACAGCCAACACAACCAACACAGATCAACCACACGGGCCATCCTTACATTTCCAGAATTCATAGTTCAGCACCAAAACCCCATAGTGCACTACCACCACATCACTAGCACCCTGGTTGCTAGAGGAAGCCATCCAAGGACACCAGGAGGAGGTCAGGAGCATAAGGAGAAGACCAATTGAGCAGCAAAAGGGAGAAGGCCAGGAGTGCAAGGAGGAGCAGGACAAGCACTAGATCTTGCAATAAAGTAGAATCATCACAACATCCACAACCAAGTCATCTATCTCCACTACAAGCATCAGGTTGGCTACTAGAACCACACTAATACATGTTCTTGCCAAATTAAGACAAGCATCAATTGTGGAAGAGAGAGAGCTCTCAGTTTAGTGTAGAAGTGCTACACTAGTTCATCCAAGAGCTGCTAAAGGCCAACAAAGTATTTGTTCTTATCTTAGAATGATCTGGCCTCAGTCTTTGCATCACAGGCCAAGCCAACAAATCCAGCAGTTAAATCTGAGATATTTACCACTGTGCACACTCCTAAGGGAGGCACCACAGTGGCAAATTTAACTGTTTTGGCCAACCAAACTAAGCAGGTAATCATATAAATAATTTATGCTACTGTGCATCCTCCAAGTAGGTATCACAGTAGTCAGATCACTATAGAAACATTAAAGCCAAACCAAATCAATCATTTTTCTAGCCTACAGTAGCTTGAAATCATTTAAATTCTCACTGTCATATTGACAGAATAAATAGTCACTCACTTGTATACAAGCTATCAATTGGACTACAACTTACAGCCAGAAAAGAGTCCAGGCAGTAGTTCACAGCTGCAGTTTGCACTACCTAGGCCATCACTGTGCACACTCCAGGAATGGAGCCACCAAAGCAGTAGCTCAGATAGTAGATGCCACTGATAAGTAAGGAATCCATTTTGCAATACATTCATTTAACTAAATAAATCTCATCTGATCATGCTAGATATGATCAGGCTATTGTGTACACTCCAAAGAGGCATCACAATAGCAAGACCAATTTAGCAGTAGCCACTCTGAAAAAATTCCATTAGGAAAAAGTGTAATCATTTTCCTAGTATATTCCAGGAATCATATTTTTCTATACTACTTGATTGACAGCTAATACATAGTTCCAAATCTCATCATTCAGCAAAAAGGAAACGAACCCTAGTAATTGTTCTTATTTTCATTTGAACCTCAGTCAAGGCATGAATCATTAGCAGTCAACATTAGATTCCTTGCAAAGAAATCAACCCTCATGTATAGCTACTGTGTTGTTGCCACTGTGCTCAATCCAAAGGGAAGCACCACAGTGGCAAACATCATAGTAACAACCACCAGATAATTGATTAACTAGTTAACCATTTAGTAAAAATTCTTCAAATATAATATATCATTTTCCTATCTTAGAAACCCAGGAATCAATTGCACCGTCATTTCACTTTCAATAATGACAGGAAGTAAGATCTTTCTCAAATTCCCAATCTGCAGCAAGGCTGCAACCATCATTTTACAATCCACCAGCACTTAGACAGGTGGATTAGGATTTAACCATATATTGTATACAAACCACCTTGACAAGCAAATCCAAATGGAACGGAAATCATTTTCCTAGTCACCAATCTAGGAATCATTTCATTTCAAAAATCATTCTACCCAGCTTATAATCCACAGAAAATAGCCACAAAGTATCAGGATATAATTAGGTAACCATTAACCTACTAGTGCATGTCATCTCAAAATAACATTGAGATTTACAGTGCCTAAATTCAAACAGCAAAACTAGAGTATCAATAGAGTCACACATGCCAGGCATGATTAAGTCATCCTAATTGAGTTAGCACACTTAGTAACATTCCAGTAAACATAAATCGTCACCACTGCTACTACTTATGTACACCATCATAACCAAGATATCACCATAATCTTGCAACCAGCATAGCAAAACATCAGCCTAAAGCCGGTTACAGAAAGAACTCATTGTCCCATACAGATTGGGCGCAGCAAAGAATGGACGATGGGGTTGCGCCTGCAGCACTGTTAGACCCCTCCTTTATAAAGGAAAGGATCCCTGTGATTGCAATGCTAGTCCCTGGATCAATGCTAGCATCCACAGTTTAAGATGAAGTACACAGATACAAAGGTCGTTTATTACATTCATTCCAGAGATAAAACATAGTCTTTTACAACTCAGGGCCATAGGCCTAATACAAGAGTTTAAGGAATAAGTAAATAAACATAAGTCTTCATCTTCATGTGCCACAGGCAAGCATGTTGAGTGTAGACTCATGACTCCTATTCATCATCGGAGTAACCTGCAACATCACAAGTTATAGCCACAGAGGGTCAATACTTTGGAATAGTATTGGCAAGTGATACCTTTATATTTTAGGTGGACTATACTACTATATGCATTTTGGCTAAGTGTAGCTTGGCTTGCTTTGCTTAAACATAGGTTTTTCCTATTAGTTGAAATCACTAAGTTTTTCTTTGTCAAAAACATTCCCAAGGAACCACCAATAGACATTGAGGTCCTTCACCCTTGTTCACCCACCAATTTTTATTTAGAAGATGGAGTGTTGAGATTCTTGTAGCTTCCATGTCTTGATGCTCAAAGTGTCCATTTCCTTGGACAAGGCTAAGTACTTAGGTTTTCCATCTGCAGAGGTTGTGCACTTTCCCCACCAGACTTGGTTTCCCAAGACAGGACCTTTCAGAAGCTTTTCCTTAGTCAAATGGACGCGTTCCATCCTATCATCCCATCTACCACCAACTGTCCAAGTGACTAAGTTCTAGCAACCTATATGATCATGGCGGAGCCCATATTGCCAAGTGGTTGCACTGTAAGCTTTCTCAACACTTGGCCTCCAAATCCCTTTGTGCCTAGGTGGCATACCACAAGTGAGATACACAACCCAAGTCCATGGCCTTGTGTAACCACTCAACATAACCCAATCTTTCCATTCCACCCAGGAGGTTCATTTGCCTTAGTTGTTTTATTAAGAAAATATAAGTCTCTTGACTTAGAATATTTTTATCATAAACTAAATAGATGTTCACCACCCTTGTTTACTATAAGCTAGGCTAAGCAAAGTATGGTAACTTATCTTAGGAAAATTTCCCTAGCAATTCTACTATTTCACTCTACTTAGGATTTCCCATCTTAGCACTAAGCAAAATATCATGCAAATACTTTAGCAAAAATATCTAATGCAAGTACAAAACTTAGGATAGAAAATTCATGAAAATATCACTTGCCTTGGTAGTGTGGAGAGTAGCACTCTTCACAATCACAATCACTAGCAAAATCTACACAAGAAATTAAAACATACAATTACACACAATTAAATACAACCAAAAATAATATGAATGCATGCATGCAAGAATCTACCAAGTGTTGAATTTTGAAAATTCTACCAAGTATGTTCATGACTACAGAAACTTAACATGACACAGGTTTGCCAACTAAACTTATTTGGCCCCAAAATAATATACAAAAATAAAACTATATCTAAAATAGCCCTAAACTTGTTCCACAAATAAAATCATTTTAACTGTTACTATATGCTAAACAAATTGGATATTCAAAAAGGCCTTGTTTCACTGAATCCAACGGTATAAAGTTTGCAAAAATCTAATGTGGCATTTGAAAGTTATGAGCATTTGAATTTGGATCAAAATTCTGGTTTTTAAATCTGTTTTTAGATCTAACCTAGCCACGCGTCGTGTTTTTATTCGCCCGTACCGCTTCGCACCGGATCGAGCTCCACAGCCGTAGGATTTAAATGAAATCTGGCGGCTCAGATCGCGTACCGCTTCAGAGTAAGTGAATCTATCCTAACGCTACGATAAAGATCTGACGGCTGCTATTGTACTGACCAGGATCTGGCGGCGGAGCAGCGGCTACCGGCGGCGGAACTGTCAGTCGTCGACGGAGGCGGCGCTACAGGGGGTAGGTGAGATCGAGGAGTATCTCACCGTGCTCAGGAGATCTTGGCGAAGCTCGTCGTACTCGTGGTTGGTCAAGGGGCATTCGGGCACGGTTGCGATTGCTCGCCGGAGTTCGTGCCGGCGTCGGGTGCGTCAGGTGGTCGTCGTGGGCGTCGCTGTGAATCACCCCAAGGCAAGATAGCGACATGGTTAGGTTCATAGGGTCAAGGGAAAGTTGTGTGCATGAACGGAAAGGCGAGGGGCGGTCTGTACCTACCGGGAAAACTCGTCGGAGTTGATGTCGCCGTCAGTGCTCGCGGTGTCAAGTGGAACCGGCGACCTGGGGCAGTACAAGACGGACTAGTGAGGTCAGGAGGTGCGCAAAGATACACTGAGTCAGATAGCAAGAACGATAGGAAGAGGGGAACGCGAGGCTCACTGAATTGCTCGCCGGAGAGGGCTCTGTCAGCGGCGATGCGCGGAGGATTGAGGGCAGCCTGGTGGCGGAGTGAGCGAGGTGTTTGGGGGAAAAAGATCGCGGGGCAGAGAGGGTCTTATAGCCGGGGAATCGACAAGAAACGCTTGAAGATAATTGCCCATTTACTCCGCGCCATTACCGGCCATCACTGCTGCAGCGACGTGGTCGCAGGCGCAGTCTGGGGAAGACGAGGACGACGTGGACTGGACCCGCTCGTCAGCAAAACGCGCAAGGTGATGGTGGGGTCAGGCTGTCAGCGTCTGTTTGTGTGTGCTCGCGCGTGTGAGAAGAAAAGGGAGATCCCCGGGTGGGCTTGCTAGGCTTGATCCGCTGCTGGGCCAGATTCTGGCCGCGCGGCCCTTTTCCATTGTTCAAGCCTTTTCTTTTTCTAAATTCATTTTCTGGTATGAATTTGATATGAATTTCAAATCCTTTTGAATTCAACTGCCTTGGGAATTTTTGCAGGGTTTTGTGGATTCAAAAACAGTCATATTAACTAAGTGGTTACTTTGCAAGGCTTGATCAAGCTTGGGTTTCAAAGTAATCAGAGGCTTGCTCTAGTTTGCAAATATTTGAAAAAGGATTTTGAAACCATTTCCAAATTTGGAAACTTGGGTAAAAAGCTTCACCTAATCTCTCCATCAATGGAGGCAAGTGAACCAGTACCAAAACATTCAAATTTCAAAGGGTGATGGCCATTTGAGATAAATTGTTCACATGAAATCATAGCTCAGACATCTGTCTCTAAATAATTTTGAGAAAACCCTAAATGCAAAAGATGATATGAATGAGTTTTGAAACTATGATTTTTGTGATGTTACAAATCTAACCCCCTTAAGATGAATCTCGCCCTCGAGATTCGGGTTGGCTAGCAAATAGGTGAGGGTGGTCTTTCCGAAGATCATCTTCTCTTTCCCATGTTGCTTCCTCTTCGGAGTGATGGTTCCATTGCACTTTACAAAACTTGATAGTCTTGGTCCTGGTAACTCTTTCCGCGGTCTCTAGAATCTTGACAGGTTTTTCCTCATAAGTGAGATCACTTTCTAGCTGAACTTCTTCCAAAGGTAGGGTATCCTTCAAAGAAGACTCTTCCATTTCTGGGTGGCATTTCTTAAGTTGACTCACATGAAATACGTTATGGACTGCTGATAGAGATTCTGGCAATTCAATTTCGTATGCAACTTCTCCTTTGCGACTTAGAATCTGGAATGGCCCAACATATCTTGGTGCCAATTTTCCTTTGACTCCAAATCTTTTCACCCCACGGAGTGGTGATACCCTGAGATAAGCTCTATCCCCAACTTCGTAGGTGACTTCTCTACGCTTAGAATCCGCGTAGCTTTTCTGTCGGGACTGTGCTATCTTCAACCTGTCCTTAACCAATTTGACTTTCTCTTCGGCGTCTTTGATAAGATCCGGTCCAAATAAGCTCCTTTCGCCCACACCATTCCATAACAATGGGGTGGTACACTTCCTTCCGTAGAGTAACTCAAATGGTGCCATTCCAATACTAGATTGATGACTATTGTTGTAAGAGAACTCTGCGTAAGGCAAACTTTCATCCCAACTTGCTCCATAATCTAAAGCACAGGCTCTCAACATGTCCTCAAGAATTTGGTTGGTCCTTTCTGTTTGTCCATCCGTTTGAGGATGAAAAGCAGTGCTAAACTCCAATCTTGTTCCTAAGGATTCATGAAGTTGTCTCCAAAAGTGAGATGTGAACTGGGTTCCTCTATCTGACACAATACTCTTTGGCACACCGTGAAGGCATACAATCCTGCTCATGTAAATTTTTGCTAACTTGGCACTTGTATAAGTTGTCTTCACTGGTATAAAATGAGCCACTTTAGTTAGGCGATCCACTACCACCCATATGGAATCATATCCTGACTTGGTCCTTGGTACTCCGGTAATGAAATCCATACCAATATTTTCCCACTTCCATTCAGGAATAGGCAGTGGTTGAAGCAAACCTGCTGGTTTCTGGTGCTCCGCTTTGACTCTGCTACACACATCACACAAAGCAATATGTTCGGCGATGTCCCTTTTGAGATTGTTCCACCAAAACCTTTCCTTCATTTCCATGTACATTTTGGTATTTCCCGGGTGAATAGAATATGGAGAGTTGTGACCTTCTTGTAAGATCAGTTTCCGTAACTCCGGGTCTTGTGGAACACATATACGTTTCCCGTGCCATAAAGTACCTTGTTCATCTATATGGAAACTCTTAGCCTTCCCTAGACTAATATTTTCTTTAATCTTTCCAATTTCCTCATCAGTCTTCTGAACTTCTCGGATTTTGTCCAATAGAGTGGGTTGAACATCTAAGGACATGAGATGTCCTTCTGGCACAATCTCCAATCTGAGTTCTTTGAATTGCTTACACAAGTCATCTGGCAATTCCCCTTTGGTAAGGCCATTTACAAATGTCTTACGACTTAGAGCATCCGCTACTACATTTGCTTTACCGGGATGGTATTGCAAACTTAAGTCGTAATCCTTGATAAGTTCTAGCCATCTTCTTTGTCTCATGTTGATTTCCTTCTGGGTGAAGATATACTTCAAACTCTTATGATCGGTGAACACTTCACAACGCTTTCCCAAAAGGTAATGTCTCCATGTTTTGAGTGCATGGACGACAGAGGCTAACTCCAAATCATGAGTAGGATAATTTACCTCATGAGTTTTGAGTTGTCTCGAAGCATAGGCTACGACTTTACCATCTTGCATAAGTACGGCACCCAAACCTTGATGAGAAGCATCACAATACACTTGGAAATCCTTTTCCAAATCTGGCAGACATAGAACTGGTGCTGTTACAAGTCTCTTCTTCAATTCTTGAAAACTGACTTCACAACCTTCAGACCAGGCAAACTTCTTGTCCTTCTTTAGCAATTCTGTCATAGGCTTAGCAACTTTCGAGAAATTTTCAATGAACCTTCTGTAGTAACCTGCTAAGCCGAGGAAACTACGAACTTCTCTCACATTCTTGGGTGATTCCCATTCTGTCACGGCTGAAACCTTAGCAGGATCAACTGCCACACCATCTTTTGTCATCACATGACCAAGAAATCCAACTTTCTCTAACCAGAACTCACACTTGCTGAATTTGGCATAAAGTTTATGCTCTCTTAACTTTTCGAGTATCAAGCGCAAGTGTCTTTCATGCTCTTCCTTGCTCTTGGAGTAGACTAGGATATCGTCGATGAAAATGACCACAAATTTGTCAAGAAATTCCATGAACACCTTGTTCATCATATTCATGAAGTATGCTGGAGCGTTGGTTAAACCAAAAGGCATCACAGTGTATTCATACAATCCATACCTTATGGTGAATGATGTCTTTGGTATATCTTGTTCTCTTATTTTGAGCTGAAAATAACCTGACCGGAGATCAATCTTCGAGAATACACATGCTCCTTCTAACTGATCAAACAAGTCGTTGATTCTTGGCAAAGGATATTTATTCTTGATGGTCACCTCGTTGAGAGAACGATAGTCAATACATAATCTTTGTGTTCTATCCTTCTTCTCCACGAACAATACCGGGGCTCCCCAAGATGAAGAACTTGGTTGAATAAACCCTTTCTGTAACTGTTCTCCTAGTTGTTTCTTGAGCTCTTTCAATTCATCAACAGACATTTTGTACGGTCTCTTGGCTATTGGTCCCGATCCTGGCACCAAATCTATCAGAAACTCCACATCTCTATCCGGTGGCATTCCTGGTAGCTCTTCCGGAAACACGTCCGGATACTCACATACTATTGGTACACTGTCTATGCTAACCCCCTTAAGAGAATTTAACTTACTTCCTTTGGATTCAAAGTTTGACTTGAATTTTATTCTTTTACCTTCGGGGGTTGTGAGGGTAACTGAACGGTTGGCACAATCTAATACTCCTTCATACTTAGCCATCCAATCCATTCCCAAAATCACATCCAGTCCTTGGGAATCCAGAATTATTAGGTTCACTGGAAACTTATATTTTCCAAACTCTATGACTAAGTCATGACAACCTGAGTTTACTATCATTTCTCCCCCCGGAGAACTTACTCTTATAGGACACCCAATGGTTTCTACCGGCAGTTCATTTCTTTCAACAAATGCCTTTGATATGAGTGAATGAGATGCACCGGTATCAAAGAGTACAAATGCTAAAATTGAATTGAGTCTGAACTTACCAGCCACGGCATCAGGTTCCTCATAGACCTCCTCCACATTGATGTGGTTAACCTGTCCTTTCTGGAAAGGATTCGGCTTGTTAGGTCCTTCCACCTTCTTTTCGGGGCACTCATTTGCATAGTGTCCCATCTTCTTGCATTTGAAGCATTCAACCTGACTGATGTCCTTTTTAGGAGGTTGGCCTCCACTTCCACTACCATTTCCACCATAGTGGCTCTTATGTCCACCCTTGTGGTTCTTGTATTTGTCCTTGTCATGACTGCGGTGATGATTATTGTCATGACGGTTGTGCTTGCTGAATTTCCCATGTTTATGGGATCCTGAGCTGCCATTGTCATCATAGTGAGATCGTTTGTGAGACGATCCCGAGCTGTGTTTGTCGGAGTGTTTCCTCTTTCTACTCTCGACTTGCTTCATTTTACTTTCCAAAATAGCAGCCTTGTCACACAACGAATGATAAGTTGGAACATATGCCACAGACAACTGTAGGTTCAGCTCATCATTCAAACCCTCCAAGAACTTTTCCTTTCTCTTGGCATCTGTATCAACCTCATCCGGTGCGTAGCGCGCCAGATTGTTGAATTCTTCTATGTATTCTGCCACGCTGCGGTGGCGCTGTTTCAGGTTGTGAAACTCCTTCTTTTTCAGACTCATTATCCCTGATGAGATATGAGCCGTGCGAAAACCATCTTCAAAGATAGCCCAAGTCACCTCATCGATAGGAGTGGTGATTTGGAAGTTGTCCCACCATGTGGCGGCTGGTCCTTCCAACAGATGTGCTGCAAACCTGACCTTTTCAGCATCCGTGCATCCCACGGTAACTAAGTCTTTGTTCACAGAACGTAACCAGTCATTGGCTACCATGGGATCAGTTGTTCCCGAAAACTTTGCTGGCCTCAGACGCAGAAATCTGGTGAGCATATCGAAACCCGGAGGGTTGTTGTTGTTGTTGTTGTTGTTGTTGTTGTTGGGGTCGTCGTTGTTGTTGTTATTCTGGTTTTGGATGAACGTTGTCATCATTTGCATAAGCTGTGTTTGCGCATTCATCATTTGTTGCATTTCCGGGGTGATGTTGTTGGGGTTGGGGTTTGCGCGACGGGGAGGCATCTGTGGTTTGTTCAAATAGATAAGAATGAGATACCCATAGATGTTTCATGCACAATACATCATAAGCAAACACATAACAAGCAACATAAGAATAAAAGTTCAACAACCACATAACAAGCTCATGAGGTAAACACACAAGTGGCAAGCCATCCACATGTCGGATGGTCCAATAATAAGTTCACAATAACAAGTATGAATATGAAAGGTAAACGAGTAGTCAAGTCTACTCATCAGCGTCAATCTCCTCCTCAACGAAGGTAAGACCTGCGTTCTCCATCGCGGTCTTGTTCTCCTCAATCGTAGTGGTCAAGGAATCGACCTTGGCCTTGAGAGCCCTCTTCTGGGAGCGAAGTCTCTCAATAACCATCTGCTGCTGCTCATGCTCGAAGTCCTTGGACTTCAGTTCCTCGGTCATGTCCCGGATTTTCTTGTTCCTATCCTGGACGCGTTTCTCCTGACTCTTGAACTTGCGATCCTGAGCCTCGAACTTCGTCTCCATTTCCTTGATCATCTCATCCTGCTGTGCGAAAATCTTGTCCTTTTCGCGTAGCTGCACCTGGAGCTCGTCATTACCTAGCATGACGTTCGTCCTGTCCGTATCTACGTGCCTGAGAAGAGTCTCTAAGTCCTGAAGATAGAGACGTATCGGCTCTGCAGTGCTCCTCGAGTCGTCCTCAAAGTCGATGGAATCTCCATCAACATCACGCCTTCCGAAGGCGTGGAAGTGAGTGCCCCTAACCTGTCGGGAGTGACGGCCTAACAGTCGTCCTATCAAGTCCTGCATGACTACCTCCATGCCTCTCTCCCTGTCGTCGTGCATCAGCTTGAAGACGATGGCCTTCGTAGTAGGCTCAGTCTGGCGTCCGGGCTGGTTCACCTTGAAGCCCCAGAGGTCCTTCCTCTCGAACTTGGTGAGTGGGTACACCGTGATGGTAGGAAGAGGGAGATCGAGCAGAGTGGTAAGCTCAACGATACGGGGTCCGAAACGAGTAACCTGGAACTCCTCAACAGTGCTGACGGCAATAGGCATCTATTTATAAAATTGAAAAGTTAGAACAACACTTATTTAAAATGAACACAAAACAATCATCTCAAACATAACCATGGAACACAATTTCACACAAGTCATGCTTACACAAATTCATTACATCAAACAAGGTCCAACTTATTTAAGGTATCATTTTGGAAAATAAGGTGATAAGTGGTGGTCCAACTAACGAAGTGTCCTTACAATCCAATCTCACGGGATCTATTATTAAACACAATGTTCCTAGAGGCAATCCACCAATCTTGCTCTCTTGACTCTATCACTAAGTCTATAACATCTCCCCTTATTTCTTGGTTGGTGTCTTCCAACTCTTGGGTAAGTTCCTTCTCTTTCTCTAAGTCCTTTTGGAGGTTGAGCATTCTGCACTTGACTCTAGCACTTAGTTCTTTGATAGTCCTCCAAGCTGCATCCCTGGCTGACTCAAAGAATGTGGTGTGCATTGTAGTGTTGGTGTACATGCAGAATCCCCTTTCTTTGTGGTTGTCTTCCTTGTTTTTGTACAAGTGAAGTTGCACCCACCAATACTCCACTCCTTCATCCATCACTGGAAAGCCCTTGTACACGGCTTCACCATGTGCATCCATTGCCTCCATGAGGTCCTTGAGAATACTGGGAAACTCCGTTTCACACTCCAAGGTCATGGTCATGAGTGGTCCCTTCCTCACGGCTTCGTTGATGGAGTTCATCTACAAGGGAAGTTGAAAGAGATTAGAAAAGTCTTACGAGAAGAATAGACAAGTGTAGAAGTAGTTGAAAAACTTTTTCCTTAGTGGTTTTCCAATCCTAGGGTCATAATCCTACAGGCAACACAGTGCTCTGATACCATCTGTTAGACCCCTCCTTTATAAAGGAAAGGATCCCTGTGATTGCAATGCTAGTCCCTGGATCAATGCTAGCATCCACAGTTTAAGATGAAGTACACAGATACAAAGGTCGTTTATTACATTCATTCCAGAGATAAAACATAGTCTTTTACAACTCAGGGCCATAGGCCTAATACAAGAGTTTAAGGAATAAGTAAATAAACATAAGTCTTCATCTTCATGTGCCACAGGCAAGCATGTTGAGTGTAGACTCATGACTCCTATTCATCATCGGAGTAACCTGCAACATCACAAGTTATAGCCACAGAGGGTCAATACTTTGGAATAGTATTGGCAAGTGATACCTTTATATTTTAGGTGGACTATACTACTATATGCATTTTGGCTAAGTGTAGCTTGGCTTGCTTTGCTTAAACATAGGTTTTTCCTATTAGTTGAAATCACTAAGTTTTTCTTTGTCAAAAACATTCCCAAGGAACCACCAATAGACATTGAGGTCCTTCACCCTTGTTCACCCACCAATTTTTATTTAGAAGATGGAGTGTTGAGATTCTTGTAGCTTCCATGTCTTGATGCTCAAAGTGTCCATTTCCTTGGACAAGGCTAAGTACTTAGGTTTTCCATCTGCAGAGGTTGTGCACTTTCCCCACCAGACTTGGTTTCCCAAGACAGGACCTTTCAGAAGCTTTTCCTTAGTCAAATGGACGCGTTCCATCCTATCATCCCATCTACCACCAACTGTCCAAGTGACTAAGTTCTAGCAACCTATATGATCATGGCAGAGCCCATATTGCCAAGTGGTTGCACTGTAAGCTTTCTCAACACTTGGCCTCCAAATCCCTTTGTGCCTAGGTGGCATACCACAAGTGAGATACACAACCCAAGTCCATGGCCTTGTGTAACCACTCAACATAACCCAATCTTTCCATTCCACCCAGGAGGTTCATTTGCCTTAGTTGTTTTATTAAGAAAATATAAGTCTCTTGACTTAGAATATTTTTATCATAAACTAAATAGATGTTCACCACCCTTGTTTACTATAAGCTAGGCTAAGCAAAGTATGGTAACTTATCTTAGGAAAATTTCCCTAGCAATTCTACTATTTCACTCTACTTAGGATTTCCCATCTTAGCACTAAGCAAAATATCATGCAAATACTTTAGCAAAAATATCTAATGCAAGTACAAAACTTAGGATAGAAAATTCATGAAAATATCACTTGCCTTGGTAGTGTGGAGAGTAGCACTCTTCACAATCACAATCACTAGCAAAATCTACACAAGAAATTAAAACATACAATTACACACAATTAAATACAACCAAAAATATTATGAATGCATGCATGCAAGAATCTACCAAGTGTTGAATTTTGAAAATTCTACCAAGTATGTTCATGACTACAGAAACTTAACATGACACAGGTTTGCCAACTAAACTTATTTGGCCCCAAAATAATATACAAAAATAAAACTATATCTAAAATAGCCCTAAACTTGTTCCACAAATAAAATCATTTTAATTGTTACTATATGCTAAACAAATTGGATATTCATAAAGGCCTTGTTTCACTGAATCCAACGGTATAAAGTTTGCAAAAATCTAACGTGGCATTTGAAAGTTATGAGCATTTGAATTTGGATCAAAATTCTGGTTTTTAAATCTGTTTTTAGATCTAACCTAGCCACGCGTCGTGTTTTTATTCGCCCGTACCGCTTCGCACCGGATCGAGCTCCACAGCCGTAGGATTTAAATGAAATCTGGCGGCTCAGATCGCGTACCGCTTCAGAGTAAGTGAATCTATCCTAGCGCTACGATAAAGATCTGACGGCTGCTATTGTACTGACCAGGATCTGGCGGCGGAGCGGCGGCTACCGGCGGCGGAACTGTCAGTCGTCGACGGAGGCGGCGCTACAGGGGGTAGGTGAGATCGAGGAGTAGTTCACCGTGCTCAGGAGATCTTGGCGAAGCTCGTCGTACTCGTGGTTGGTCAAGGGGCGTTCGGGCACGGTTGCGATTGCTCGCCGGAGTTCGTGGCGGCGTCGGGTGCGTCAGGTGGTCGTCGTGGGCGTCGCTGTGAATCACCCCAAGGCAAGATAGCGACACGGTTAGGTTCACAGGGTCAAGGGAAAGTTGTGTGCATGAACGGAAAAGCGAGGGGCGGTCTGTACCTACCGGGAAAACTCGTCGGAGTTGATGTCGCCGTCAGTGCTCGCGGTGTCAAGTGGAACCGGCGACCTGGGGCAGTACAAGACGGACTAGTGAGGTCAGGAGGTGCGCAAAGATACACTGAGTCAGATAGCAAGAACGATAGGCAGAGGGGAACGCGAGGCTCACCTGAATTGCTCGCCGGAGAGGGCTCTGTCAGCGGCGATGCGCGGAGGATTGAGGGCAGCCTGGTGGCGGAGTGAGCGAGGTGTTTGGGGGAAAAAGATCGCGGGGCAGAGAGGGTCTTATAGCCGGGGAATCGACAAGAAACGCTCGAAGATAATTGCCCATTTACTCCGCGCCATTACCGGCCATCACTGCTGCAGCGACGTGGTCGCAGGCGCAGTCTGGGGAAGACGAGGACGACGTGGACTGGACCCGCTCGTCAGCGAAACGCGCAAGGTGATGGTGGGGTCAGGCTGTCAGCGTCTGTTTGCGTGTGCTCGCGCGTGTGAGAAGAAAAGGGAGATCCCCGGGTGGGCTTGCGAGGCTTGATCCGCTGCTGGGCCAGATTCTGGCCGCGCGGCCCTTTTCCATTGTTCAAGCCTTTTCTTTTTCTAAATTCATTTTCTGGTATGAATTTGATATGAATTTCAAATCCTTTTGAATTCAACTGCCTTGGGAATTTTTGCAGGGTTTTGTGGATTCAAAAACAGTCATATTAACTAAGTGGTTACTTTGCAAGGCTTGATCAAGCTTGGGTTTCAAAGTAATCAGAGGCTTGCTCTAGTTTGCAAATATTTGAAAAAGGATTTTGAAACCATTTCCAAATTTGGAAACTTGGGTAAAAAGCTTCACCTAATCTCTCCATCAATGGAGGCAAGTGAACCAGTACCAAAAAATTCAAATTTCAAAGGGTGATGGCCATTTGAGATAAATTGTTCACATGAAATCATAGCTCAGACATCTGTCTCTAAATAATTTTGAGAAAATCCTAAATGCAAAAGATGATATGAATGAGTTTTGAAACTATGATTTTTGGGATGTTACAAGCACCATCCTGTCGGCGACAGGGTTGAGGTCGCCATGTGGGAGCAGCAGGGGCAGGCCTCAATCTGGAGGCACGCGTTGTTGGAGATATGCCCTAGAGGCAATAATAACTGTAGTTATTATTATATCTTTGTGTTTATGATAAATGTTTACATTCATGCTATAATAGTATTAACAAGGAAACATTAATACTTGTGTGATTTGTAAACTTAATTTGAAATCCCTAGTAAAGCCTCTATATAATACTAGCTTGTTGGTTAATAGATGATTGTGGTTTCCATATCATGAACATTGAGATGTTATTAACAACAAGATCATATCGTTAGGAGAATGATATGGTGGACATACTCCTATAGATAAGCGTAGCATAAAGATCAAGTCATTTTAATAGTTCAATTGCTATATGCTTTCTGATACATAGTAATCTAAATTCCTTCGACCATGAGATCATGCATATCACCTTTACCGGATGGATGCTTTGATGACATCAAACACCACACCGTAACTGGGTGGTTATAAAGGTGGCATTGAGTGTTCGGAAAGTATTGGTTGAAACACATGGATCAAGAGTGGGATTTGTCCATCCATATGACGGATAGATATACTCTGGGCCCTCTCGGTGAAATGTCATCCAATTAGCTTGCAAGCATGTGACTGGCTCACAAGGGATCACATATCACGGGAACGAGAAAAGAGTACTTATCGGTAACGAGGTTGAACTAGGTATGCAGAGATACCGACGATCATAACCTCGGATGAGTAAACTATCGTGAGACAAAGGGAAATTGATATCGTATGTAAGTGGTTCATTCGATCGCAAAGTAATCGTAGAAATATGTGGGAGCCATATGAATTTCCAGATTCCTCTATTGGTTATTGTTCGGAGAAGTGTCTCGATCATGTCCGCATAATTCACGAACCGTAGGGAGACACACTTAAGGATTCGACATTGTTTGAGTAGTTATGGTATGATGAGAAAGAGACCGAATGTTGTTAGGAGTCTCGAATGGGATTCGGGATATCACGAGGAGATCCGGAATGGTCCGGAGAATAAGATTCATATAAGGAAAGTCTCGTTTCGGAGTTGGGGAATGATTCCGGTGTTTTCATCGGGAATGTTCTAGAAGGTTCCGGAATGTCCGGCACTCCGGAGGGGAAGGGGTACATGAATGTGTCATTGCAAGTTGGAATGATTGCATCATGTACTAGGTGTCATCGCTGTCCAAAATAAAGGGTTTATTCAAATCCTAGTTTGAAAAGTCAAACGGCTAGTTTGAAAAGTCAAACGGCGGTTTTTGGAAAGAGGAGGAGAGGTGGAAACCGAGTTGGGGAGGAGTTCCCTCCTCCAACCGGCAGCCCACCTCCAAGCCGAGTTGGGGAGGGACTCCCCTCCCCTTGGCCGCACCTCCCACCTATAAAGGGAGGGGCAGGGCTGCCCCTCCTAGCACACAAGTTCCCTGCCCCAAACCCTAGCTTGGCGCCACCACCTCCTGCAGCTGTCGCCGCCTCCGAGGGTTGCCCTAGCCGCCGACTTGGGCTGCCCCAAGCCCTAGCCGCTGGCTCTAGCACCTCCTCCTTGGTGTGTCTAAACCCTAGATCGCCGAGGAGCTCTCTCATAGCCCACCATACTCGCTCCGGCTTAAGGCGAAGCCCTGCGAGATCTCCCCTCTACTTCCGGTACCACGCCGTTGTGCTGCCGGAATCGCGAAGAGAGTACTACAACCTCCGCTGCCTGCTGGAACAAGGGAGAGGAAGGTCTTCGTCGAGTACCGAACGTGTGACCGACTGCGGGAGCGCTGCCGGAACGCAGCGTCGGAAGGATCGTCTACGCGATCTTGAGATCGGGAAGAGTACGACTACATCACCCACGAGAATCTGCTCTCGTTAAACACTTTGGAATCTTCGAGGGTGAGTTATTCCATCGACTCGTTGCTACAATCTAGTAGATAGATCTTGGCTTGTTTGTTTGTATGCGATAGAAAATTTTTGTTTTCCATGCTACGAAACCCTACAGTGGTATCAGAGCCAGGTCTATATGTAGATCTGTTGCACGAGTAGAACACAATGGTCATTGTGGGCGTTGATGCTTTTATTGTCGATTGCTTCTTGTGTACTTTTCATCTTGCGGTATGTTGGGATGAAGCGGCCCGGGCTAACCTTACATGACATCGTTCATGAGACTTGCTCCACGCTTGACATGCAACTTGTATTGCATAAGTGGCTTTGCGGGTGCCTGTTTCTCCTAGCATAGTTAAGATCCAATTTACAACGGGTGATTAACAATACTAGTATCAATGTTGTGGTTCTTGTTCGTAAGTTAGAACGACACTTATTGAAAGCCCCAAACCACGTAAAATATGCAAAGAAAGTAGAAGCGTCTAACTTTGTTTTGCAGGGGTGTGCTGTGATGTGATATGGCCATGATTGTGATTATATTTGATGTATGCAATGTTCCTTATTGTAAGTTGGAACCGGCAGGAGCCATATGGTTGTCTTTAATTTATGTTAAGACCCGCGTGTCTATTCAAAGTAGTTGTAATAGTTGAAGCCGGTGGACGACAACCATGGAGAAGCGTCATTGACCTTGATGCAATGTCGGTGATGATGGAGATCATGTTCGTGCTAGAAGATGGAGATCGGAAGCACAAAGAAGAAAGGCCATATCATATCACATATTATGAATTGCATGTGATGTTAATCCTTTATGCATCGTGTATTGCTTAGTAGACGACGGTAGCATTATAAGATGATCCCTCATGCACATGAATTTCAAGTCATAAAGTGTTCACCCTTAGTTAGCACCGTTGCTAAAGCTTGTTGTTTCGAAGCACCACGTGATGATCGGGTGTGTTAGATTCCGCAAGTGTATACAACGTGAGCAAGCCAGATTTGCTCATGCAGAAACTAAGGTTTGATCTTGACGAGCCTAGCATGTACAGACATGGTCTCGGAACACGGATCACCGAAAGGTAAAGCATGAATCATATAGTATATATGATGAACATGTCGATTGTTCGCCATTGAAACTATATCAACTCTCATGATGATCGGTGTTGATGTGGTGGATTTGGTTCGTGTGATCACTAAAAACAATGTGAGGGATATTGTTTTGAGTGGGAGTTCACCTAGATTAATTTTATTATTAATTTGAACTCAATTTGTCATAAACTTAGTCTAAACTATTGCAAATATGTTGTAGATCAATGGCAGCCCCTACCATCAATTTTAATGCGTTCCTAGAGAAAGAAAAGTTGAAAAACAATGGAAGCAACTTCGCGGATTGGTTCCGCAATTTGAGGATTGTCCTCACAGCTGGTAATTTGACCTATGTGCTGGATGCACCGCTGGGTGACCCACCTGCAGCTGATGCTACCGATGAAGTAAAGAATGTTTACCTCGCTCGGAAGAATCAGTACTCCATAGTTCAGTGTGCTATCTTGTATGGTTTAGAATCGGAGATTCAGATTAGGTTTGAGAATTCAGACCCATATGATATTGTCGAGGATCTCAAATTGATTTTTGAGACTCATGCGGCAATTGAAAGCTATGAGGCTTCTGAAAAGTTCTTTAACTGCAAGATGGAAGAGGGCAGCTCCGTCAGTGAGCATGTGCTTAAGATGTCTGGGCACGCAAACAAACTTCAAAGCTTGGGTATAGTGATTCCTAATGCTTTGGGGATTTACCGTGTCCTCCAATCACTACCACCAAGTTACAAGAACTTTGTGATGAACTACAACATGCAGAACATGAACAAGCAGTTGCCAGAACTGTTTGCCATGTTGAAGTCTGCAGAAGTGGAGATCAAGAAAGAGCACCAGGTGTTGTTGGTCAATAAGACCACCAAATTCAAGAAAGGCAAGTCTAAGCAGAAGGGACACTTCAAGAAGGGTGGTAAGAAAGTTACCGCGCCGACGAAGAATACCAAGGCTGGACCTAAGCCTGATACTGAGTGCTTTTACTGCAAGGGAGAAGGTCACTGGAAGCGGAATTGCCCAAAGTACTTGGCGGATTTGAAGAACGGCAACATCAAGAAGAAAGGTATATCTGATATACATGTTATTGATGTGTATCTCACTAATACTCATAGTAGTGCCTGGGTATTTGATACTGGTTCGGTTGCTCATATTTGTAACTCGAAGCAGGTGCTGCAGAATAAACGGAAGCTAGCGAAGAACGAGGTGACGATGCGCGTTGGAAACGGATCAAAGGTTGATGTGATCGCGGTCGGCACGCTACCCCTTCATCTACCATCGGGATTAGTTTTATACTTAAATAATTGTTATTTGGTGCCTGCGTTGAGCATGAACATTATATCGGGATCTTGTTTATTGCGAGACGGTTACTTGTTTAAATCCGAGAATAATGGTTGTTCGATTTATAAGAGTAATATGTTTTATGCACATGCACCTTTGATAGATGGTCTATTCTTGTTGAATCTCGAAAGTGGAAATACACATATTAATAACATTGAGGCTAAACGTTTGAAATCGAGCGATAACTCGACCTATATGTGGCATTGTCGTCTTGGTCATATTGGAGTGAAGCGTATGAAGAAACTCCATTCCGATGGACTTCTTGAATCACTTGATTTTGAATCACTTGATAGATGCGAAGCATGTCTGATGGGTAAAATGACTAAGACTCCATTTTCTGGTATGATGGAGCGAGCTACGGACTTATTGGAAATCATACATACCGATGTGTGTGGTCCAATGAGTGTAGCATCGCGCGGTGGTTATAGTTATGTTCTTACCTTCACGGATGACTTGAGTAGATATGGGTATATCTATTTCATGAAACATAAGTCTAAAACTTTCGAGAAGTTTAAGGAATTTCAAAGTGAGGTAGAGAATCAACGTAACAAGAAGATTAAATTTCTACGTTCTGATCGTGGAGGTGAATATCTAAGTTACGAGTTTGGCGAGCATTTGAAGAAATGCGGAATACTTTCACAATTGACACCGCCGGGAACACCACAGCGTAATGGTGTGTCCGAACGTCGTAATCAAACTCTCCTAGATATGGTTCATTCTATGATGTCACTTACAGATTTAGCGCTATCATTTTGGGGTTATGCATTAGAAACAGCCGCATTCACTTTAAATAGGGCACCGTCTAAATCCGTTGAAACGACACCGTATGAATTATGGTTTGGGAAGAAACCTAGATTGTCGTTCCTTAAAGTTTGGGGGTGTGAAGCCTATGTAAAGAAGTTACAGCCGGACAAGCTTGAACCCAAAGCGGAAAAATGCGTCTTCATAGGATACCCGAAGAAAACTATTGGGTATACCTTCTATCATAGATCCGAAGGCAAAATCTTCGTTGCCAAGAATGGATCCTTTCTAGAGAAGGAATTTCTCTCGAAATAAGTGACTGGAAGGAAAGTAGAACTTGACGAGGTTGTCGAACCTTCTCTTGAAATTGCGAGTAGCGCAGCACCGGAAGAAGTTCCTGTGGTGCCTGCACCAATAAGAGAGGAAGCTAATGATGATGATCATGAAACTTCGGTTGAAGTTGCTACAGAGCCTCGCAGGTCAACGAGAACTCGTACCACTCCAGATTGGTATGATCCCGTTATGAGTGTCATGTTGGTGGACAACACCGATGACCCTGAGACATATGAGGAAGCAATGATGAGCCCAGATTCCAATAAATGGCAAGAAGCCATGAAATCCGAGATTGGATCCATGTACGAAAACCAAGTATGGACTTTGGTGGACTTACCGGATGGCCAGAAGGCTGTTGAGAACAAATGGATCTTCAAGAAGAAAACAGATGCTGATGGTAATGTTACTGTCTATAAAGCTCGACTTGTCGCAAAGGGGTTTCGACAAATTCAAGGAGTTGACTACGATGAGACTTTCTCACCAGTAGCGAAGCTAAAGTCTGTGAGGATTATGTTAGCAATCGCTGCATATTATGATTATGAGATATGGCAGATGGATGTCAAAACAGCATTCCTCAATGGAGACATTGATGAAGAGTTGTATATGATGCAACCCAAAGGTTTTGTCGATCCTAAAGATGCTAACAAGGTATGCAAACTTCAACGGCATCTATGGATTGAAGCAAGCATCCCGAAGTTGGAATCAACGTTTTGATAAGGTGATCAAAAGTTTTGGTTTTATACAAACTTATGGAGAAGCTTGTATTTACAAGAAAGTGAGTGGGAGCTCTGTAGCATTCTTAATACTATATGTGGATGACATATTGTTGATTGGGAATGATATAGACCTTCTTAATAGTGTCAAGGAATATTTGAATAATAGTTTTTCAATGAAGGATCTTGGCGAAGCAGCTTACATATTAGGCATAAAGATTTATAGAGATAGATCAAAACGCCAAATATCATTGTCACAAAGTACATATTTGGACAAAGTTCTAAAGAGGTTTGGAATGGAAGATAGCAAGAAAGGGTTCTTTCCCATGTTGCCCAATATGACCTTGAGTAAAACTCAAAGTCCAACATCGGCAGAAGATAGAGAAAGGATGAGTAAGACTCCCTATGCCTCAGCCATAGGATCTCTAATGTATGCCATGCTATGTACTAGACCCGACATTGCATATGCTGTTAGTTTAACTAGCAGATATCAAAGTGATCCAGGAGTGGATCATTGGACAGCGGTCAAAAACATCCTTAAGTACTTGAGAAGAACTAAGGATATGGTTCTTTCTTATGGAGGTGATGAACAGCTCGTTGTTAATGGTTACACCGATGCTAGTTGGAACACCGATCCGGATGATTCTAAATCACAATCTGGATACGTATTTATTTTGAATGGTGCAGCAGTTAGCTGGAGGAGTGCAAAACAAAGCGTTGTGGCGAGATCTTCAACTGAATCGGAATACATGGCTGCTTCGGAGGCTTCACAAGAAGCAATATGGATGAAAGAGTTCATTACAGAGCTGGGTGTGGTTCCTAGTGCGCTGGACCCAATGTCTATCTACTGTGATAACATGGGCGCCATAGCCAATGCGCAAGAACCAAGGTCACACAAGAAGCTGAAGCACATCAAGCTACGTTTTCACGCTATTCGAGAACATATCCAAGATGGGGATATAAAGATTTGCAAAGTACACACAGATCTGAATGTGGCGGATCCGTTGACTAAACCTCTCCCGAGGGCAAAACATGACCAGCACCAAACTGCCATGGGTGTTCAGTATATTACCATGTAATCTAGATTAGATGACTCTAGTGCAAGTGGGAGACTGTTGGAGATATGCCCTAGAGGCAATAATAAATGTAGTTATTATTATATCTTTGTGTTTATGATAAATGTTTACATTCATGCTATAATAGTATTAACAAGGAAACATTAATACTTGTGTGATTTGTAAACTTAATTTGAAGTCCCTAGTAAAGCCTCTATATAATACTAGCTTGTTGGTTAATAGATGATTGTGGTTTCCATATCATGAACATTGAGATGTTATTAACAACAAGATCATATCGTTAGGAGAATGATATGGTGGACATACTCCTATAGATAAGCGTAGCATAAAGATCAAGTCATTTTAATAGTTCAATTGCTATATGCTTTCTGATACATAGTAATCTAAATTCCTTCGACCATGAGATCATGCATATCACCTTTACCGGATGGATGCTTTGATGACATCAAACACCACACCGTAACTGGGTGGTTATAAAGGTGGCATTGAGTGTTCGGAAAGTATTGGTTGAAACACATGGATCAAGAGTGGGATTTGTCCATCCATATGACGGATAGATATACTCTGGGCCCTCTCGGTGAAATGTCATCCAATTAGCTTGCAAGCATGTGACTGGATCACAAGGGATCACATATCACGGGAACGAGAAAAGAGTACTTATCGGTAACGAGGTTGAACTAGGTATGCAGAGATACCGACGATCATAACCTCGGATGAGTAAACTATCGTGAGACAAAGGGAAATTGATATCGTATGTAAGTGGTTCATTCGATCGCAAAGTAATCGTAGAAATATGTGGGAGCCATATGAATTTCCAGATTCCTCTATTGGTTATTGTTCGGAGAAGTGTCTCGATCATGTCCGCATAATTCACGAACCGTAGGGAGACACACTTAAGGATTCGACATTGTTTGAGTAGTTATGGTATGATGAGAAAGAGACCGAATGTTGTTCGGAGTCTCGAATGGGATTCGGGATATCACGGGGAGATCCGGAATGGTCCGGAGAATAAGATTCATATAAGGAAAGTCTCGTTTCGGAGTTGGGGAATGATTCCGGTGTTTTCATCGGGAATGTTCTAGAAGGTTCCGGAATGTCCGGCACTCCGGAGGGGAAGGGGTACATGAATGTGTCATTACAAGTTGGAATGATTGCATCATGTACTAGGTGTCATCGCTGTCCAAAATAAAGGGTTTATTCAAATCCTAGTTTGAAAAGTCAAACGGCTAGTTTGAAAAGTCAAACGGCAGTTTTTGGAAAGAGGAGGAGAGGTGGAAACCGAGTTGGGGAGGAGTTCCCTCCTCCAACCGGCGGCCCACCTCCAAGCCGAGTTGGGAAGGGACTCCCCTCCCCTTGGCCGCACCTCCCACCTATAAAGGGAGGGACAGGGCTGCCCCTCCTAGCACACAAGTTCCCTGCCCCAAACCCTAGCTTGGCGCCACCACCTCCTGCAGCTGCCGCCGCCTCCTAGGGTTGCCCTAGCCGCCGACTTGGGCTGCCCCAAGACCTAGCCGCCGGCTCTAGAACCTCCTACTTGGTGTGTCTAAACCCTAGATCGCCGAGGAGCTCTCTCATAGCCCACCATACTCGCTCCGGCTTAAGGCGAAGCCCTGCGAGATCTCCCCTCTACTTCCGGTACCACGCCGTTGTGCTGCCGGAATTGCGAGGAGAGTACTACAACCTCCGCTGCCTGCTTGAACAAGGGAGAGGAAGGTCTTCGTCGAGTACCGAACGTGTGACCGACTGCGGGAGCGCTGCCGGAACGCAGCGCCGGAAGGATCGTCTACGCGATCTTTAGATCGGGAAGAGTACGACTACATCACCCACGAGAATCTGCTCTTGTTAAACACTTTGGAATCTTCGAGGGTGAGTTATTCCATCGACTCGTTGCTACAATCTAGTAGATAGATCTTGGCATGTTTGTTTGTATGCGATAGAAAATTTTTGTTTTCCATGCTACGAAACCCTACACGCGTCAGCGGCGGCCAGGACCAAGGGAAAGCCGGGTCACCCCGTCCTCAGCGCCGGTGACCAAGCTGAGTTGGGCTAGGGTTAGCCATGACGCCGCGTTTGGGGGCAGCGAGAGCGGGCGTTGGTGAGGATAGAGCAGAGGAGGGGTGGCGAAGCCACCTAGCATAGCGGCGGCGGCCGAGGGGAGACGGAGCGCGTCGGAGCCGAGCAGCGACGGCGGCAGTGTCACGGCATCGCGAGGAAGAAGGGTCGAGACGAGAGAGAGAGAGAAAGGAGAGAGTGTGGGTAGGGTTGACCGACTCGGTCGGTTGGGCTCTGTGATTTAGTCTAGCCAGCTGGACTGGGCTAGGTTTTGGGCTAGATGGGCCCAAGAGCTAGGCCCAATTTATATAATAAAAAAATAGAAATTATTAAAATACCTCTACACATTTTAAGCTCTATAAAAATGTAGAAAATCTAAAAATATATTTAATACATCCAAGTGTTTATTAAAATAATATCCACCTAAGAAAAATATAATCATATTTAGAAGATTAATAAAATGCAAATGAATATTAACACCCTTAAATATCTAAATGAAATTTAATAAATTTAGCAAAATTCCTAAAAATAAATAAAAATCACTTTTATAAATAAAATAAATCTCTTATATCATAAAAATACTAACTTAAAATTTTATTAATAAAATTTAAAACAAATATTTAAAGACATTAAAATATATATATATATATAATAATAAAGGTAATATTCAAAAAAATAAATAAAATTCATTTTTAAGAATTTAAGCAAGTATATTTATTAGAAAGGTACTAAGTATATTATTATAAAAAATATTTTAAAAAGTTCTTATATCATATAACTTGAATTATCTAAGTTATTAAAATAAGATAATTGTTTTGTTAATTGTTTAATATTATTTCCTAAGTAAGAAACGATCTTATTCAAAACATAATCTTTTGAATCTAACTAGTCTAACCATAAATATAAATTCATATAAAATATAGATGTAAATAATTAACTTTATAATAATCTTCTAAAATCTTTAACTAACTATAAGTCAACGATTTACAAGGTTATTCTTGGCAAATCCTTAACAATTCATGTATAATTATATTCAACAAACTTGGTATTCACTAAATATATCATAAAGGAAATTCACCTATTTTCTTTATATAAGAAAATATTATAGTATAATCTATAAACATTAAATATGCTACCTTTAAATCTTTAATACTAAATTTCATTATGCTTAGGAAAAGCCCTAGTTATTGTTAATACCATAAATGTTATATCCCCAAGTCCAATTATATCTTGATAATTAACCTTGGTCTGATATATCATAAGCTAGATATATAATGACTCGGATCATTTAAACCTTATCAGAAACCATAACTTTAATCTTATTAATCTTCAAAATTGAATAACTTAACATAAAGAATATTTTCTTCAAATGTTATTCTTTTTGCCATTTCAAAAGAAACACTATACCATTTCTTTAAAGTCATGACAACTTAAAACATAAATTTTGTAATAATTACCTATTATCATGAAACCATAGAATTATATTATATTTGTACTTTACTCTTCATATTTTATATACTTATCTTCCTTAGGAAGTAAACTTAAACTAAAGCAAATCTTAAATAAATCATAAATATATGTCACAAGAAATGATTGAAGAATTACTTGGGATTTTGCATTATGCATCTCATTACTTATGCATAACAGCATATTGCTTCTTTAAACATTGTCCTTACCGGGCAATGATGATATTTTTGTAGAAACCGAGGTCCTGGGTCAAGTCGAGACATTCGACTACAATACTCCGCTATATCAAGGCAAGTTCACACTTGCTCATGTCCTTTGATTATTTTCTGTAAAGTAATTGCAAACTGTATGTCATCACCTGCATTTCCAAAAAGGTCAAAAACACTATTTTCATAATTAACTTGAAGTATCGGTTACTGATCTAGGGTGATCAGCTAACCTATTAAGACTGGCAGTTGGGATACCACTGCACAGGAATATATCATCTAGGACTTAACAACCAATGTCGCCAACGATTCTTGCGCCGTATATTACGCGTTAACCATGAGATTTGGAATGGGACGGAGAAGTCAGCTGGATCGCCTCCCTTTCGCATGCATTGGACATTGTTCTAGGCATTTGTGAGTTGCAGATCGTGGGTATGGCCGTTTTATACGGGAAAAGGTCTACCGTGGATCTGGGCTTACAAAAGACAGATTACTAGTGTTAATGGTTGTTATGTGTATCCAACTAAGGTATAGCCATTTATACGGGGAAAGGTCTACCTTGAGTTTGGGCATACAATAATTGTGGTGCATGCGGGGTCGCGGAGAAGGACAGTGATTGGCTTGGATCATCTACTGGGCCCCACACCATAGGAAGTGTGGATGGGAAAGATTCGCCCGGTTGTGCATCAAGGATTTGATCTCTCATGGGTAAAGTGACGCACCTCTGCAGAGTGTAAGAACTGTAGCTTGTTACTCCCTATTCCGGGAAGGAGCTGCGAACGCTGCAGGAAAGGAACTCCATGAAAGTTCTGGTAAACCCGTGAAGGCTGACGGACATAGATTTTCAGAATAAAAGCAACCTTTGAAGAAATGTTTATGAAAACTTGCATTGCCTACGACCTATGGTTTGTGGTTGTAGTTATAGTGCATCCAACACTCCTTTTCTAGTGAATTTGCTGAGTATGCTCGTACTCAACGTATCTTCTTAACCCTTGCTAGATTCTAAAGACAATAACGGTCAGGAAGAGGAAATACTATATCCAATTGAAGACCAAGAAGAATTTCGCTATGAAGAACCAGAAGTATCCGGAAGCGTCGAAGGGAACAATTACGAAAACATCTATGAAATGGAGACCGACGTATCTGAAGTGTAGATGTAGCATATATAGTGATCTAGTCCAGTAGCATAGATATCTATCCTCTATCTATATTAAATCTTGTATAAACCTTAGTTGCTTCTTTATTCCGTTCTTCGAGTTATTATAGTTTAGCCCTAAATCATTGGGATACCTCTATGGACCTAGGAGGATCTCAAGGTCATCATGTAATTTGTGGTTGTAATAATGATAATGTATGATGTGGACCCGCTTTGTTTCTGTTGTACCACTCTGAGGATGTAATATTTGCGGAATGGTACTCCGTGAGTGTTATGTCCACGACTATAGTATACTACAACATGCAGTGGTATGCTGGGTCACCGCATATGATTACTTTGAGATCGAATGAACCACTTACATATGATATGAATTTCCCTTTTTCTCGCGATAGTTTACTTATCCGAGGTATGATCGTCGGTATCTCTGCATACCTAGTTCAACCTCGTTATTGATAAGTACTCTTTTCTTGTTCCCGTGATATGTGATCCCTTGTGAGCCAGTCACATGCTTGCAAGCTAATTGGATGACATTCCACCGAGAGGGCCTAGAGTATATCTATCCCCCATATGGATGGACAAATCCCACTCTTGATCCATGTGCCTCAACACATACTTTCCGAACACTCAATGCCACCTTTATAGTCACCCAGTTACGGTGTGGTGTTTGATGTCATCAAATCATCCATTCGGTGATGGTGATTAGCATGATCTCATGGTCGAAGGAATTAGGTTACTATGTATCAGAAAGCTTATAGCAAATGAACTATTGAAATGACTTGATATTTATGCTACGCTTATCTATAGGAGTATGTCTATCACACCATTCTCCTAATGATATGATCTTGTTGTTAATAACATCTCAATGTTCATGATCAGGAAACCATGATCATATATTAACAAACAAGCTAGTTTAACAAGAGGCTTTACTAGGGACTCTTTTATGTTTACAAATCACACAAGTATTAATGTTCCAGTTAATACAATTATAGCATGGTATGTAAAAATTTACCATAAGCATGAATATATGATAATAACCTCTTTATTATTGCCTGTTGGGCATATCTCCAACAAAAAGGTACTCACATCCTCCGGTGTGAGTGCTCGAAGTTATTTCCTTTAGATTCTGCAATTATATCTTTTTGTTTCTTGTTTTCACTAGTTAGGCTTAATGGAATCAACAACAAAATTAGAGAGCTTCATAGTGTTTATCTTGAGTTAGGACATGAAGTGTTTGAAGAGAAAATTAAAAAACCTATGGAACTTTATTTGCATGCTAATAGAAATGTTATTAGAATGAATTCTTTGAACACCATTATTTCTAATGCTATGGAAAAGTCTAAGCTTAGGGAAGCTACTTTTGATGAAAATGATCTTTTTAGTCCCCCAAGCATGGAGGAGGAAGTTTACTTTGATGATACTTTACCTCCAATATATGATGATTACAAAGATGAATATGATATTTTCAGTCCACCTACTATTGAGGATAAAATTAATTATGATTACAATATGCCTCCTATATTTGATGATTATGGTGATGAGAATAACAATGATAGATATTTTGTTGAATTTGCTCCTACTACAATTAATAAGAATGACTATGCTTATGTGGAGAGTAATAATCATTTTACGCATGTGGCTCATGATGAGAATGTTTTATGTGATAGATATATTGTTAATTTTATGCAAGTTGCTACTGAAAGTTATTATTAAGAGAGGGAAACATGGTTTTATGCATCTCAATAATATTAAGTTTCCCCTCTTTATGTTGAAAATCTTGAAGTTACACTTGTTTTGCTTTCCTATGCTTGTTGCCTTGTGATTTTATGACTTATTTATTTACAAGATTCCTAAGAATAGGAAGTGGGTTAGACTTAAATATGTTTTGAATTTGCTTATTGATGCTCTCTTTCACTTCAATTCATATTACCTATTCGAGCATCTTCTCAAACTATCAAGCCTAACTTAAAGGCGTTAAAGAAAGGTACTTCTTGGGAGATAACCCAATAGTTTTATTGAGTCTTGGAAGTTATTACTTCTATAATAACCCCTCCTTATCCTTTTTATTTGATTTTTGTGCCAAGAATAACCTCTAATGAGAGGGAAATAATATTTGGGGAGTTGTTGTCCCGAAACAGATTTTTGTGCACCACCGTAAAAATTTGTGTAAAAATCTCTGTAAGTCGGATTGAGATGATATTTTCTGAATAAATCCCTCAGTATATTAGATAACTTTCATTAGTTAAACACTTTTTTATTTGAGCAACATAAGGTCTACAAAAAAATTGGTTTCTACCTGCTGGTCTGTTTTGACAGATTTCTGCCATTATTTGCATTTGCTTCTTATTGATTCCTTTTTGGGTTCTTTTTGGGAAATTGAGCTTTTTGAGGGAATTGATACAGTATCTTGTGTTTTTAGTGAAAGTTTTGTTGTTCTAAAGCTAAACCCAAAGGTCTAATATATTTTTAATACACTAATGTTGCTAATGAAGATTGTGTGAAGTTTTGTATGAAGGAAAATTTTTAGTTGTAGAGAAAGAATGATGTAATGAGATGAAGAATGGACAAAAGCTCAAGCTTGGGGATGCCACCCTGTGTCATCCCAATAAATATTCAAGAGTTTGAAGCATCAAAGCTTGGGGGTTCCCAAGGCATCCCCTTCTTCATCAATAAAAATCTCAGGTCTTTCTAGACACTTCGTTTTTATTGTTTCATGCATTGTTGTGTTATTTTTGGAGCATCTTAGTTTTCATTTTGTTTGCTTAGTTTGCTTGAATAATGTAGTTTGGACCCTCATTCTCGTTGTGTTGTTACATATAAGTTGATTGGTGTTGGAGAGGAGTAGAAAGTTCTAGCTTGAATAGTACAAGAGGAGCTTGCTTTGAGTGTGACTTAGACTTTATCATGTCATGCTAGATGTTGTTTTGACCTTATGCTTAGTGATTATTGATGTAGCATTACTTGTTCCAAGCAATTAGGATTTCCTAATGTGCCTTGAAGGAATCATGTGTTGTTTTAGCATACAAAAGCATAGCATTGTGGTATTCTCCTTTGATGCTTTGTTTGGGTTGACTTGGCACATGCTCACACCATGTTATGGCTATGAGCAAGTCACCATAGCCTCTATGTAGCATCCCATCTGTCTAACATCTGTAATGCTACATGGTTCCTAATAAAATGCTACTTCCTACATATTACCCTTGCATTGCATCATCAATATATCATGCTCATGTCACCATGCCACATTGCATTTGAGCATCATATAAAACCCCTTTGTTGGTTCTCCTCCCTTATGCATTCATATTGCATTACTTGTATTTGCCTCTTGATATATTGTGTTTGGTTCTTGATATCTTGCTTAATGCCCAAATTGAATTGGGGGCATATCTTTTATTAACTCCACCACTTTTCCTTGCCACCACCTTACAATTCCACCATCCTAATGACATATGAGCCTTTGCAATTATATTTGGTATTTACATCTAGCTCATATGTGTTGGGGTGGGTCCACTTCTTTCTACATGCTTCCATATATGATACATGTTGTTTTCACAATATTGGATATGGGAAGCCACATGGCCACCTTTGCATGCTATGTGAATAGTTTCTCTTTCAAGCTTCTATATGGTTTATATTTGAATGTAGGCTCATTATGGATATAATTGTGACTATATTCATTAGTGGATCACACACACTAGTTGGTCACTTTATATTCATTCATGCTTTATTCCATATTTACCATGTGGGGAAGCAAGCTCATCTTTTTTTTTTGCATTGGCCTTAGTCCATTTGGATGCATGTATGTATATATTTCCATGTGTGCAAATAGTTGTTTTCACAACTATTAGTGGCATTTATTACATCATGCATGGGCCAATGTAATCATGTCCCAATTTTCCTCCATGTGGGCATTATTTGGATTTGAATGGAACTTTGTTGAATCACATATCTCCAAGTAGTTCAAATTCAAATAAACCTACATTTGCCGAAGTGGTTTTCCCTGCTTGATCTCTTTTGGGTTATTTGAGCTTGTGATTTTTGGAGCCTTTTTGTATTGCTTGTTTAAATAAACCAAACCAGATCAAGACAGTTTAATTGAAACAAAATTTATCTATCTTTCTACCCCTTTCTTTAGCTAACTAAATCTGAGCAAAACCCTGGCTGAAACCTAGACCCCTCCCTGAGCTTCACCCCCATCGCCACCCCTGGCTCTCTTCTTTCTTCCTGTTGCAACCGGACCAAGACCCCTTACTTCTTAGCTTGATAACCAAGATGATCACCAACCCCTGGTCCCCTCTCTCCCGTGCTTAAAGCAGAGCCAGGAGGGACTCATGCCCTCCAACCACTCTGCCAGGTCGCCTCCCTCTCTCCTTCCTCCCCTCTACCAAAACCTAGCCGCCGCGGCCGCCAGGTCCTAGCCGACGCTGTCACCTCGCTAGAAGCCCCGCGGGAACACACCATGACTGCGCCTGTACCAGGAGCGAGGAGGAGGAGGAGGTAGCACGCCCCAGTTCACCGCCACTCGTCTCGCCGTGCTGTGCAACCACGGCGTCCTGCTATTCGTCACCTCGCCGTCGCCGTGCCTGAAGCTGCTGCACGCTGCTACCCGTCCAGCCTCGCCGCTGATCCATTTTGCCACCCCGGTGAGCTTCTCCTTCGACCTCTCTGTTCCCTCCCCTTCATCCATGTCTCTGCCCAGCGCGGCCTCGCCAGCGTTGCCGTGCTCGCCGCGTGCTTGTCTCTGCAAGCAGCGACGCGCAACCACATAGCAGCAGTAGCGTCGTGTAGCCCTCTGTTCCGCGCTTGTTGCCCTCCTCCACGATCCTCCTCCGGCGACACTCTTCAGCCTTCGTTAATATAGGTTGTTCCCTCTTTCTAGCGCAACAAAAGTCTCTCTTTTCCAATCAGCAACGGTGACGCTATCATCCTCCAAGTTCGAGACGACCTCGCAGTAGATTATGTCAGTTTTGTCAGCTAAACGCCTATGTTTTCATCCCCTGTTCATCGCGAGTTTCCAACTAGCATGAATGTATTCCGGTGGATCTCTTCAACCTCCTTGCATAATCTATGAACCCTCTATCTATAGAAACAAACAGCGCTTCATTTGGATCATGGACGCGCTGGCAATCTTCATCGCAAGTCGGCTCGATTCTGTGTCTATCTGCGCCAAAAATTCAGTTAACACGACGTTCCTCAGATTCAGTCCGTCAGGAAATCCAAACACCGGCCTTGATCTGTTTTAAATTAATTCCCAGCGTTTTTTTCTTTTTGTACAAAGTATATTCCCACTCGGATGTAAACATCCCAGGTCCTTGATCGATTGGTCTGGAGTTTAGATCCTAGTTAAACTAAATCCTTTTTTTATCTCTGAATTTCCAGATGTTTTACTGAATCTTGGTGTTAACTGAATCCAGTTCGGTGGCTGTTTAACATGACCGGCCCAGCTAGCTATGCACGGCATAGTCCAAATTCTAGTGAGCTAGCTAGTTTTGCACATTGCGTTCTGATTCAGCTGCTTAGTAGTGTGTCAGCTCGGTAGCACTTGTTTATTTTCTCTTCCTCTGTTTCAGCCATGTTCCCGAGACCTTCTTGGCAAATCCGACGAATCCAGGAGCACCTCAGTGTAGCCCGTGGTATCCTCTTTCCAGTGCCGCAAGTCTTGCTCAATTCCATTGCTTGTAGCCCTCACAATCGTCTGGCAAAGTCTGGTCGTTTTCATTTCGTTCCTATAAAAATATCCGACAGCCTAACATCGGTCTGAGACTCGTTTTCCCTTTGTTCTCGCCAAGTTGCTTGTTTTCAAATTCTAAGCATGTTTCTGGCTTCTATTTATTTTGTTAAAAATAACAAATATTTTTGGGATATTATTGAATTCCTTGTTAAATAATAAATCACACATTTTTTTTACTGATAATTCAACATATTGCAAATGATATATGTTTTCTAAATCATAAGAATGCCAGTAATATGAATAGGCTATTTAAAATATTATTTGAGCAATTTAAAATTTCGAAATAATTTAATTGTTAATAAATATCATTTCTTAAATATTGCATAACTTTAAAACCGTAAATCCGAATTCGGCAAATGATATGTCTAAGTCGATTAGCTCGACGAGCCCGTTCTAACCATGCATTCCATGATATGAATTGAAGCATGCATCATATAAATATTGAATAATCAGAACTGTTTATGGGAGTAAACTGTCTAAATAATTTAACAAAGTGCTTTATTATTGTTTTCTCACCTCACCCATGCCATGCTATGTTATACCATGTAAATTGTGCATCATATCATCATGGCATACCTTGTTTGCTTATGCATATGATTTATATGGTTGTGCAATGTATTTCTTTCGGCCCCTTGTGTGTTTGGTTCTTATCCGGATAGACGTCGAGCAAGGATCTTACCAGGAGACCCAGGAGTTTTACCCGGAGCCATCTTATTCTCCAACTGAACTGCCAGGCAAGCACTTCCCCATGCTTGCACTACATATAGTACCTATTGCAGCTATCTTATTCTTGCATCATGTGTCACAATCCGAATTAAAATTGAATCCCAAGTATTGCATAGCCTTTACTTTTAAACCCCACCGAAACTTGTTCCCTCAATCCTATGAGCCATTAATACAGGAGTTGGTTGAGTCATGTGGGTCGTAGAATTGCATGTGTAGGGTTTGTGAGTGTCTTTGAAGAATGAGGTACCTAAACAACTGAATCGAGTAGTAATGGGATAACTAAAGAAAGAGGCACCGGTGGTCAATAGCTGAGATTTGGTTTTTATCCGCCCACTTGTGTCCCGTAGGACCCCGAGTACTTGATTCTTGTTCCTTGACTATCGCGCTATCCGCAAGTGAGACCATGAATCCCCTTAATCCTAGCTTGAGTCATACTTAATTTCTTGGGGCCACAAAGTAGTTTGGGGTTTTATTACTATCCTGTACTTATGCCATGCTTTACTGCTTTATTTACTATTGCGCGTGGAGCTCCTATACTGTTTTGGATCGCGGCACGATTTCGCGGTATCGACAAGCCCAGTCACACTTTCGGGTTCCCAGTCGTTTACAGCCGTTCTCGCAAACCCCTCGGTCCGTCGCGGAGACGGCCAACTTCGTAGCGGGTAGCTTAGCGGGGTGGCCCCCTGAAATCAAATATGAATCTTGCGAATGCTTTGTCGTGATGCCTCGTTGGGTGTTCATTTGGTTTTTTCGAGGTTGATCGTGCGTGTGTTGCTATTTGTGCACCCCTGCAGGGTAAATCTTTCTGAAAGCCGTGTCCGCGGTTATGGACGACTTGGAGCACAGTTTCTCGATCATAGACAAGCATAACTAAAGTACCGTTTTTAAATTGACTAAAAAAATTGCCTAGTAATAGTGAAATATTCATGGAATGATTAATAAAACTGCCAACGGATGGGATGTTCTTCCGCCTTCTCGTTTGGGAACGAGGGGGTGGGCGAGCGATGAATAATTATGTTGATATCTCTCGGATGGGAAACTAACTGTTGTTTACTTAACGAGCGTCCGTCTATCACTGGTTAGGCGGATGTTGTAGCGCGTCTCTATAGAACTGCTAGGCTTTATTTTTGCTGCAATTGCGTCACCCTCAGGTTGTTCCCACTCGAAAATCTTGTATATGCGTGAACAACGCTCCAGTTTGGAGTAGCCCCTGAGTGTCTTGCGGAGTCGTAGACTCGGGCAGAGACTCGAGTCTTGTATCATACAATTTTAGTCGACAATATCGTGGGCATACCGCTGACCTGGAAGTACATAGGGTGCATGACCAGCGCTCCTGATGGAGTAGGCCCCGCGTGTCTAGTCGAGTCGTAGACTCGAGTGGAGACTCATGCGAGGAGAAACCACTGACCCGGAAGTGCATCGAGTCAGTGTCTCATTCATAAGGAGCCAAGAATCTACGATGCAATCAGAGTTGACATAGCGGAGTCATGCGGCGCCTTAGTCGGGTGAGTCCACGATGCGGATGGAGTCGACGTCGTTGCCTTTGTTGGGTGTGCGGCTAGCATTGCATTGTGTAGCATCAAGCGATGCAACCATCCGAGGAGGGATTCGACTCGGGTCTTGAGTTTATGGCGTAGCCAGTTGTTTTGTCGACTCCTATTGGAGGACCAGATAGAATAGCTCGGCGCAGTCGACATCCTTGTAAGCTGAAGAAACATGAAGAATTGGGAAGTACTTGTATATTGTAAATAATAGTTGCCTGTCGGCTTTTCAAGTAAAATTCTAGTGCCAATCGAGTCAACATTTTTTGCACGGTTTGCTAGGCCTTTTCGTTAGCCTGGTTACCCTTAGTCTATGTACCTTGCCGAGACACTCGGAGTTTAAGGATTCGACGATCAGGCAGAATCGTCTACTCAGGCTATCGCGTATGAGGTTCTCAACTGCATGGAGCCGATGGAACATTAGGTTACTCAAAAAGGGTTGATGGTGCTCGACGTGGCACTTCGTTGGTAACCCCAAGCACAGGGTGTGAAGAGCACAGCAGCAAGCTTTCCTTCAGTTGAGACTAAGGTTATCGAACCAGAAGGAGGAAGCAAACGTCACACAGGTGTTGCAAAAAACGTGGAGACCTGCACAACACAAACTCAAGACTTTGTCCCAACGAGTCAGTGAGGTTGTCAAGCTCACTGTTTTTTTGTAACACAGGATTAAACGTATGGTGTGGAAGGTAATGGTGGTTTGCAGCAAGTAAACAAGTAACAGTGGAAGATGTATCAATGGTAACGATTGGACTGGGGTCCATAGTTCACTAGAGGTGCTCTCCTTAGATAAACAACATAGCATGAAGGGTAAACAAATTACAGCAGGGCAATTGACAGGAACTGAGCAAGGCATGACAATGCAATTACTAGTCAGAAAGATATATAGACCGCCATTCAACTGCATCTATGACTAGAAGTCCACCTTCAGGTTATCATCCGAACCCCCTCCAGTATTAAGTTGCAAGCAACAGACAACTTCTTTAAGCAAAGTGTGTAAGGTAAACAGTCCACATGTTCCATGAACAAGAGACCGTTGTTTTCTCCCTAGTAGCAACAGCACATCTACAACCGAAGATATTTACGTCACTTCCCTGGGAAACTAGAGGCATGAACCCACTATCGAGCATAAATACCCCATCTTGGAGTCACTAGCAACTACTTGTCCAAGATAGCCACTGACAACAGAGAGCATGCAAGATCATAAACAACACAGACATGATAGAATCATAAAGACAAAACCATTAATCAAACCAACATAATAATCTCAATATCCATCGGATCCCCGCAACCACAACATGCAAGATTACAAATAGATTAGATCTTGATCATGAACGGAGCTCACAAGATCTATACATTAAAGCACAAGGAGGACATACAACTATCTAGCTACTACATGGACCCATAGTCCAAGGTGGAACTACTCACGCATCATACCGGAGAGAAGGCCTCCGGGATGATCTCCCCTCCGGCAGGGTGCCAGGAAGAACTTTAGATCCCCCTGATCTAGGGACAATGGTGGCGGAGGCTACAGAAGGTTTCGTGGAGATTTGATCGGGTACTTAGGGTTTCTGCATCGGGGGCTTCTTATAGGCAAAGGGGGAGGCCGAGGAGGCGGCCAGGGGACCCACACCCTGCCTAGGCGCGGGGCAGGGCCCACCCGCGCCTAGGGGGTCTGGGTGCCCTGGCCTGCTTCTCCGTCTCCCCTCTGGACTTCTTTTCCCCCACGGAAAGTTATTTACTTTGGATTTTGTCTCGTCCAATTCCGAGAATATTTTCTTACTAGCTTTTCTGGAACCAAAAACAGCAGAAAACAGACAACTGGCACTGTGGCAACTTGTTAACGGGTTAATACCAGAAAACATCTAAAAATCACCTCAAAGTGTAGAAAAAGCAAAGCAAAGCAAAGTAGATACTAAACAAGCATGGAACATCAAAAATTATAGATACGTTTCTGACATATCAATCATCCTCAAGCTTAACTCCTGCTCGTCCTCGAGTAGGTAAGTGATAAAAAGAATAATTTTTGAGGTGACATGCACCCTCACAATAAAGATCTAACCATTTGCAAGCATTGAAAGCTGGGATCAAAGAACTCTAAACATGTGCATGAAAGATGGAGTTCTAACAATAGGACATAGTAACTATGCATGCAACATGACAGGCTACAAACAAAGATCATGAATAACATGCATTGAAAAATGTTTGTTTGTTTCACATGTAGAAAACATAGCATAGTTACAATCAGCTTGTCCCTCATAGAGTAGCAAATAGATGCATATGATACCTGCAAAGTTCACAAGGGTGACTATAAACAAGTAGCACAAGAACAAGTAATATCACAATATGCATCAATCAATAAGCTTTGGAACACTGCACACAGAATGACAACTATGCTCTCTTAATGGTGCCTAAAGGTAGAAGGTGGAGGCTCAAATAATGGTGGAAGAAAGGCCCTTCACAAAGGGAAGCAGGGATTTCAAGTTCCAAAAAGAGCTTCCAAAAATTATGGTACTTGTTAGCTTTCAGCCCTCATTTTCCCTATCATAAGCATATTCAAGTGATTAAGGTTAAAGTGAACAAATATGGAGCATATGCTTGACGAAGTATAAGTTGGCAATCTCAAGTCCCTTGAATACGAGGGCCACACCTCATGCTACTCAACTTTAGTCACCTGTAAGTTCTTGTCATTGTAAGTATTTGCATATCATAGAGAACCGCCAACGGGGTACCCCTTGCACATGGTACATGAGTTTTCCCATAACCAAAATGACAAGGCAAGCAGACAATGAGCATCTCAGCAATCTTTTTTTTTACCATATGCATAGATTTTTATTGAGGATGCTTCATAGATAGCTCACTATGGTGATGTTGCAAGTTTCCACCATGATTAGGCATGGCTTAGGCTAGCGGCCCAGGCGTTTCTCTAACACAGGATACAAACTCCATGGACTTACAAGTTTCCTATTTATTTCACACCGGTGACATCCATAGACAAAAGAACATGATATCAACTGAGTATAACAAGGTACAGGTGGATGTTCAAAATGTTCCCCGTGACAGCACAGTTCTGCTAATTCCAACTTATAAGTGCAAGCATATACAACAAAGTTGTCACAATAGTTCAAGTTTATTAGGAGCAAAGAATAAAGTGTGCCATCAAGTTCGTGAGGTCTTTAATCACTAAGTTTTCACATAACAAAATAGTTTTTAATTGGAAGATAGTTGAAAACAAGAATATACTTTGAATGGTGTAACACACCATGCATAGGAGTTTATAGTGGACAGTTTGGAATAACTTGGTTTCTTGGGAGTTGGAAGCATGAGTAGAACTTACTCATACAAGTGGAGGCTAGCAAAAGACTGGGAGCAACCAACTAAGAGAGCAATAATGGCCAAAATTATGCAATGCAACAAAGCAAACTAATCAAAGCAAATAGTGGTACTACAAGTCAAAGACTAAATGATCATATAGGCTAATGGTGACTTGTCATTAACATAACATGGTGTGAGCATGTGCCAAGTCAACCCAAGCAAAACATCAAAGGATAATACCACAATACTATGCTTTTGCATGCTAAAACAACGCATAATTTCTTCAAGGCACACTAAGTAATCCAAATTATTTGGAACAAGACATGCTACAGCAATAATCATTAAGCATAATGCTAACACAACACCTGGCATGTCATGCTAAAGTCTAAGTCACAGTCAATGCAAGCTCCTCTTGCACTTCAAGCAAGAACTTACTACTCCTTTCCAAACACCAAGGAAACTTATTTGCAAAACAACACAGCGAGAACGGGGGTCCAAACTACTAAAGAAAACTAAATAAACTAAGCAAAGAAAACGAAAACTAAGACGCTCCAAGAACAACACAACTGTGCATGAAACAATAAAAACAAAGTGTCTAGACAGACCTGAGCTTTTTATTGATGAAGAAGGGGATGCCTTGGGCATCCCCAAGCTTTGACACTTGTAATTCTTGGATATTTCTTGGGGTGACACCATGGTGGCATTCCCAAGCTTGATATTTTGTCCATTCTTCATCTCATGGCGTTTCTCTAACACATAATACAAACTCCATGGACCTAGAAGTTCCCTCTTTATTTCACACCGGTGACATCCATAGACAAAAGATCATGATATCAAGTGAGTACAAAGTACACGTGCAATGTTGAAAACATTCCCCGTGACAGCACGGTTCTGCTAATTCCAACATATAAGTGCAAGCATATACAACATAGATGACACAATGGTTCAAGTTTATTAGGGGCAAATAATATAAAGTGTGCCATCAAGTTTGTGAGGGCTTTAATCACTAAGTTTTCACATAACAAAATAGTTTTTAATTGGAAGATAGTTGAAAACAAGAATATACTTGGAATGGTGTAACACACCATGCATAGGAATTAATAGTGTACACTTTGGAATAACTTGATTTCTTGGGAGTTGAAAGCATGAGTAGAACTTACTCATACAAGTGGAGGCTAGAAAAAGACTGGGAGCAACCAACTAAGAGAGCACAATGTCCATAATCATGCAGAGCAACAAAGCATTACTAATCAAAGCAGAGTGGTACTACAAGTCAAGGAATAAATGATCATAGAGGCTATGGTGACTTGTCATAGTCATAACATGGTGTGAGCATGTGTCAAGTCAACCCAAACAAAGCATCAAGGAGAATACCACAATACTATGCTTTTGCATGCTAAAACAATGCATAATTTCTTCAAGGCACACTAAGCAATCCCAATTGTTTGGAACAAGACATGCTACAACAATAATCACTAAGCATAAGGTCAAAACAACACCTAGCATGTCATGCTAAAGTATAAGTCACAGTCAATGTAAGCTCCACTTGCACTTTCAAGCAAGAACTTACTACTCCTTTCCAACACCAAGCAACTTATTTGCAACAAAACACAGCGAAATCGGGGGTCCAAACACTTTATTCAAGCAAACTAAACAACCTACGCAAAGCAAAAAAAACTAAGATGCTCCAAGAACAACACAACTGTGCATGAAACAATAAAAACAAAGTGTCTAGACAGACCTGAGCTTTTTATTGATAAAGAAGGGGATGCCCTGAGCATCCCCAAGATTTGACGCTTGTACCTCTTGGATATTTCTTCGGGTGACACCAGGTTGGCATCCCCAAGCTTGATATTTTGTCCATTCTTCATCTCATTGCATCATTCTCTCTCTACACCTAAAAAAATTTCCTTCATACAAAACTTCACACAATCTTCATTACAAACATTAGTTTATTCAAAAGATATTAGACCTCTGGCAAAACTTTAGAACAGCAAGGCTTTTCACTAAAAACACAATCTACTGTATTAACTCCTTCAAAAAGCTCAATTCACCAAAACAGAACTCAAAAAGGAATCAATAAGAAGCAAATGCAAATAATGGCACAAATCTGTCAAAATAGACCATCAGGTAGAAACCTATTTTTTAGAAAATCTTATGTTGCTAAAATCAAAAAGTGTTGAACTAACGAAAGTTATCTAACATACTGGGGGATTTATTCGTAAATTTTGAGCTCAATCTGAGTTACAGAGACTCCTCACGATTTTTTTTGGTGGAGGACAGAAATCTGTTTCGGGACAGCAACTCCCCAAATCTTACTTCCCTCTCATTAGAGGTCATTCTTGGCACAAAAAACAAACAAAAATGATAAGGAGAGGTCATTACTGAAGTAATAACTTCCAAGACTCAAGGAAACTCTTGGGTTATCTCCCAAAAAGTACTTTTCTTTAACTCCTTTAAGTTAGACACAAGAATCAAGAAGAATCAAGTATTTTCAAATGAGGAAGCATCCTTCTTGTTCTTTCCTTTCTTACCTTTCTTCTTTTCTTTAGGAAAAATAAGATTGCTCTCTGGAGGAGCAAAATGCATAATGCCTTTTCCCACATCTATTACTGCTCTAAGGTGTTTTAGTAGGGATCTTCCAAATGTAATCTGTCATTTGCCTACACATTCAAATAACAAGATAATCAGTAGACACCATTTTCCCTGAGATTTTTGTAAACACACCTTCAGTTATTCCAATGGGTAATAAAGTGGCATTGTTGGTAAGAGATATTTTCTCTCCTCCTTCAGTAATCCCCCAAAGATTCAAGGAATCATAAATATCTTTAGGCATGAGGCAAAATTCAGACAAGATGTCACAGCAAGCATCAAAAAGTGTAGTGTTTATAGAGACTTTGATTGTGGGAAACCACTTTGAAGGCTCGGAGTTTATGGGAACATAATCATGGTAATCCCTAAGCATGTGATAGCAACTATTCATAGTAGAAATACTAGTCTCAAGAGTGTTCAACCTAGAAAAAATATTTGTGAAGGAGGAAACAGACTTGCCAGGTGTCCCATAGATTATAATTAATTTTTTATGGCATCAAAAGCTTCATATTCAGTACATAGCAAAATATCTTTCTTAGCCACAGCATTCAAAGCATATATATAACGAAGAGCAATACCGCGGAAGAAACTATTAATAACCAAGCCAAGACTCATCTTAGGCTCGGTTTCCCTCTGTAAAGCGGAGATTCTAGACCAAGCTTCTTTAAAAATCTCTTCATCTCTTCCATAGGTGAAATAGAGATTGGACCAAAACCATACATGGTGGCAAATAGAGTAGGAACTAATTTTTTTGTGTTTTTTAATAAAGAAAGCAAACCAAACTAGACTATATTGTTTTGGGTTTTTTGGAAAGAGGCAAACAAAACCAAGCAAAAAAACAAAGCAAACTAAAAACAAAGTAAAGAGAAAGGAAGTGGAGGAATCCCCTAGTGAAGACGTCCTTAGCCTCCTCGGCAATGGCGCTAGAAAGACTTTGATGGTGCTCGATGTGGCACTTCGTTGGTAACCCCAAGCGCAGGGTGTGAAGAGCACAGCAGGAAGCTTTCCCTTAGTTGAGACCGAGGTTATCGAACCAGAAGGAGGAAGGAAACGTCACACAGGTGTTGCAAACAACGTGGAGACTTGCACAACACAAACTCAAGACTTTGTTCCAACGAATCAGTGAGGTTGTCAAGCTCACCGGTTTTCTATAACAAAGGATTAAACATATGGTGTGGAAAGTAATGGTGGTTTGCAGCAAGTAAACAAGTAACAGTGGAAGATGTATCAATGGTGAAGATTGGACCGGGGTCCATAGTTCACTAGAGGTGCTCTCCTTAGATAAACAACATGGCATGAAGGGTAAACAAATTACAGCAGGGCAATTGACAGGAACTGAGCAAGGCATAACAATGCAATTACTAGTCAGAAAGATCCTATGAGATTTGATTGGACAATACAACAAGATACATAGAACGCCATCCAACTGCATCTATGACTAGAAGTCCACCTTCAGGTTATCATCCAAACCCCCTCCAGTATTAAGTTGCAATCAACTGACAACTGCTTTAAGAAAAGTGTGTAAGGTAAACAGTCCACATATTCTATGAACAAGAGACCGTTGTTTTCTCCCTAGTAGCAACAGCACATCTACAACCGAAGAGATTTCTGTCACTTCCCTTGGAAACTAGAGGCATGAACCCACTATCGAGCATGAATACCCCCTCTTGGAGTCACTAGCAACTACTTGGCCAAGATAGCCACTAACAACGGAGAGCATGCAAGATCACAAACAGCACAGACATGATAGAATCATAAAGACAAAACCATTAATCAAACCAACATAATATCTCAATATCCATCGGATCCCCGCAAACACAACATGTATGATTACAAATATATTAGATCTTGATTATGAACGGAGATCACAAGATCTATACATGAAAGCACAAGGAGGAGATACGACCATCTAGGTACTACATGGACCCATAGTCCAAGGTGGAACTACTCACGCATCATACCGGAGCGAAGGCCTCTGGGATGATCTCCCCTCCGGCAGGTGCCAGGAAGAACTTTAGATCCCCGCGATCTAGGGACGATGGTGGCGGCGGCTAAAGAAGGTTTCGTGGATATTTGATCGGGTACTTAAGGTTTCTGCATCGGGGGCTTCTTATAGGCGAAGGGGAAGGCCGAGGAGGCGGCCAGGGGCCCCACACCCTGCCTAGGCGCGGGGCAGGGCCCACCCGCGCCTAGGGGGGTCTGGGCGCCCTGGCCCGCTTCTTCGTCTCCCCTCTGGACTTCTTGTTCCCCACGGAAAGTTATTGACTTTGACTTTTGTCCCGTCTAATGCCGAGAATATTTCCTTACCAGCTTTTTTGGAACCAAAAACAGCAAAAAACAGGCAACTGGCACTATGACAACTTGTTAATAGGTTAGTATCAGAAAACATGTAAAAAGCACCTCAAAGTGTAGACAAAGCAAAGCAAAGTAGATACTAAACAAGCATGAAACATCAAAAATTATAGATACGTTTCCGACGTATCAAGGGCGCATCCCCCAAGTGTATTGAGTGCGATTACAGTAAGAAATAAGTCAACTCTAAGTAGAGAACTTAGCTTTGTTGGTTATCGACGAGGTGGACGGGTCACGGGAGCCATTGTGATCTATGGATCACGGGAGTCGGTGTAGCATACGGGTCAACACAGCCGAAGGTTGTAGCGGATTACCGCAGTCAAATATTGCAGCGGGTCGCTAGAGTCGAAGACTCGGCGGGTCACACAACGGAGTCGCCGCAGCCCCCGGGCATGAAGTTGATGAGGTCGACGTAGTCGAGGCGGTGTTCAAGAGCCGATGCGGCAGACCGGAGTCAATGCGGCAGCGGGATAGTCAAAACATTAAAACAATAAGTAAATGTAAATAGGAAAAATTATACATACCAATGAACGCTAAATCGATCCCATATGAGACAAACACTGAATAGAGAGTCTGACTTTGTTTCGTCGCTACATTTCGTGAAACAAACTTGACACAGTGATATGCACTACAAGAAAAATGTAAAGCACTCGTTAGTTAATCACAAGGATCTTTAAGATAAAAAAAGGCCTCATATTTTCTGTGGCCGCAAAATTATTTTAGAGACAGAGTGAGTGAGCCAAGTAGGATGCACACATTATTTATTTATGCATATCATAAAGCTCACTCACACCACCCCAGACATTGCATCCTCACATTGTAATCATCGGCCATATGTAAGTACAACTAATTTAAAACTATTTTTTGTTTTCTAAAATAATTATTATAACTATGTAAACTATTAACCATTTTCAATTAAAAATGAATTAACTATTTTTTTGCATATTTTTGAATCTTAAAAAACTTTAAACATGAAAATTGTTTGAATTTGAATAACTAATTCAAAACCATTTTCTGTTTTCTAAAATAATTATTGTAACTATTTAAACTATTAACCATTTTCAATTAAAAATTAATTAACTAATATTTTTGCATATTTTGGAATCTTTAAAAACTTTAAACATGAAAAGTGTTTGAATTTGAAAAACTAATTAAAAACCATTTTCCGTTTTCTAAAATAAATATTGTAACTATTTAAACTATTAGCCATTTTCAATTAACCATATTGTGAGTCTAAAAATGATTTTTTCAAAAAATCATGAGCGTTAGATCATGTACCTGTAGTTCAAACCGGACCCACTTGCTGCCGATTTGGCAGACATTTATATTTTTCACCAGAAAGAACGGAAAGGTTTGAGATCTCCCTGTTTGGAGATCGTCCATCTAACATGTTCTATTATTTTATAAAAATGGGGTGGTAGCATTTTGAAATAGCATTTTGGTGGTTATTTCATAAAACGCCCCATTTTTATGATCGGAAAATATAAAATGGTTTTTCCGTGCGACGAGAAGGAAAACTTCCTCCTGCAACATTGTTCGCCATCCCAAGGTGCACATGCATATATAATATGGGCACAGTATCACAAACTATGCCCCGATTCTGTACATAATATTGGTCATTTGGACCGAAAGCCATAAAACCTTTAACATGATAGATCATTTTGTGAAGGTTTTTTGGAGACATAATCAATATACCAATTTTGGTATTATTTTTCTTGCAACTATGTCACATAATATGCCACCACGCGAAGGATTTTCATTGTTCGGATCGGTTTTGAATTTCTTATGCCCGTTTTGAATTTTCCCCGTTTTAAACTATGGTCAAAACGGCGGACATGAAGATAAGGTATGAGACTCGTTAGAACGTACATTGGATCTCTGAAAAACAACATATTGTGAGTCTAAAAATATTTTTTTTCAAAAAAATCACGAGCATTAAATCATGTACCGTAGTTTAACCCGGACCCACTTCCTACCGATTCGGCAGACATTTGTTTTTTAACCCTGAAAGGATGGAAAGGTTCGACATCTCCCGGTTAGGAGATCGTCCATGTAACATGGTCTAGTATTTTAGAAAACTAGGGTGGTAGCATTTTGAAACAGCATTTTGGTAGTTGCTTCACAAAACGCCCCGTTTTCTACGCTCGGAAAATGGAAAATAGCTTTTCCATGCGACAAAAAGGAAAACTTCCTCCTGCAATATTGTTTGCCATCCCATGGTGCACAGGCATGCACAATATGGGCACATTATCACAAATTATGACGCGATTCTGCATATAACATTGGTTATTTGGACCGAAAGCTATGAAACCTCGAACACGATAGGTCATTTTGTGAAGGTTTTTTCGAGACATAATCAATGTACCAAGTTTGGTATTTTTCTTGAAACTATGTCACATAATATGACACCACGCGAAGGATTTACATTGTTCAGACCGTTTTTGAATTTTCTATGCCCGTTTCGAATGTTTCTCGTTTGAAACATTGGTCAAAACGGTGGGCATGAAGATAGGGCATGAGACTCGTTAGAACTTGCATTAGATCTTTGAAAAAACAACAAATTTTGATTCCAAAAATTATTTTTTCAAAAAATCACGAGCGTTAGATCATGTACCTGTAGCTCAAACCAAACCCACTTCCGACTAATTCGACAGACATTTGTCTTTTTCACCCAGGAATGACAGAAAGGTTTGAGATCTCCCGGTTGAGATATCGCCCATGTAACGTGGTCTAGTATTTTAAAAAAATATGGTGGTAGCATTTTGAAACAACATTTTGGCGGTTGCTTCACAAAACGCCTCATTTTTTGCGATCGAAAAATGGAAAATGGCTTTTCCATGCGATGAAAAGGAAAACTTCCTCCTGTAACATTGTTCTTCATCCAAGGTGCACATGCATACATAATATGATCACAATATCACAAACTATGTCGTGATTCTGCATATAACATTGGTCATTTGGACCGAAAGCCATGAAACCTCGAACATGATAGGTCATTTTGTAAAGTTTTTTCGAGACATAATCAATATACCAAGTTTGGTATCTTTCCTTGCAACTAATATGATACCACGTGAAGGATCTATATTGTTCGGACCGTTTTTGAATTTCTTATGCCCGTTTTAAATTTTTTCCAATTTCAAACTATGATCAAAACGGAGGGCATGAAGATAGGGATGAGACTCGTTAGAACTTGTATTGGATCTCTGAAGAAACAACATATTGTGAGTATAAAAATGTTTTTTTTCAAAAAATCATGAATGTTAGATCATGTACGTGTCGTTCAAACCGAACCAATTTCTACCGATTCGGCAGACATTTGTATTTTTTACCCAAGAAGGACGGAAAGGTTTGAGGTATCCCGGTTGAGAGATAGTTATAGTATTTTAGAAAAATAGGGTGGTAGCATTTTGAAATAGCATTTTGGTGGTTGCTTCACAAAACACCCCATTTTTTGCACTCGGAAAATGGAAATGGCTTTTCCGTGCGACGAAAAGGAAAACTTCCTCCTACAACATTGTTCGTCATCCCAAGGTGCACTTGCATGCACAATATAGGTATAGTATCACAAACTATGTCACGATTCTGCACATAACATTGGTCATTTGGACCAAAAGCCATGAAACATCGAACATGATAGGTCATTTTGTGAAGGTTTTTTCGAGACATAATCAATACCAAGTTTGGTATTTTTTTTCCTTGCAACTATGTCAAATAATATGACACCAAGGATTTATATTGTTCGGACGGTTTTTGAATTTTTTATGCCCGTTTCAAATTTTTCATGTTTTAAACTATGGTTGAAACGGTGGTATGAAGATAGGGGATGAGACTCGTTAGAACTTGCATTGGATCTCTGAAGAAACAATATATTGTGTGTATAAAAATAAATTTTTTCAAAAAATCATGAGCGTTAGATCATGTACCTTTAGTTCAAACCAAACCCACTTACTACCGATTCGGCAGACATTTGTCTTTTCCCTCGGGAAGGACGAAAAGGTTTGAGATCCCCCGGTTGGGATATCGTCCATGTAACGTGGTCTAGTAGTTTATAAAAATGGGGTGGTAGCATTTTGAAACAGCATTATGGGGGTTGCTTCACAAAACGCCCCATTTTTTATGCTCAGAAAATGAAAAATGGCTTTTCCATACGACGAAAAGGAAAACTTCCTCCTGCAACATTGTTCCATCCCAAGGTGCACATGTATGCACACTATTGGCACAATATCACAAACTATGTCGCGATTCTGCACATAACATTGGTCATTTGGACCGCCATGAAGCCTCGAACATGATAGTTCATTTTGTGAAGGTTTTTTTGAGACATAATCAATATACCAAGTTTGGTATTTTTTCCAACTATGTCACATAATATGACATCACGCAAAGGATTTAGATTGTTTGGACCGTTTTTGAATTTCTTATGCCCATTTTGAATTTTTCATGTTTCAGTCAAAACGGCGTGCATGAAGATAGGGGATGAGACTAGTTAGAACTTGCATTGGATCTCTGAAGAAACAACATATTTTGAGTCTAAAAAAGATTTTTTTTCAAAAAATCACGAGCGTTAGATCATGTATCTGTAGTTCAAACCGGACTCACTTCCTTCCGATTCGGCAGACATTTGTCTTTTTCACCCGGGAAGGATAGAAATGTTTGAGATATCCCATATGGGAGATCCTCCATGTAACGTGGTCTGGTTATTTAGAAAAATGTGGTGGTAGCATTCTGAAACAGTATTTTGGTGGTTGCTTCACAAAATGCCTCGTTTTTATGCTCGGAAAATGGAAAATGGCTTTTCCGTGCAACAAAAAGGAAAACTTCCTCCTTCAACATTGTTCACCATCCCAAGGTGTACATGCATGCACAATATGGATACAATATCACAAACTATGCCGCCATCCCAAGAGAAACTAACCATGACTTAAGGGGTTGCGGTAGGTTGGGGCCAGCATGGGCATATTTAGTCCCGGATGGTTTCTCCAACTGTGACTAAAGATGAACCTTTAGTACCGGTTGGAGACACCAACCGGGACAAAACATGAGTGGCGACACTATGCCAGTGAGTGACGACACTATTTCGGTGAGTGTCGACACTATACTGGTGGGTGGAGATACTATTTCGGTGAGTGGCGACACTATGCCAGTGAGTGGCAGCACTAATTATAGAGTGAGTGTTGATATTATGTCGTGAATGTCAACACTATGTTGTGCTGCTTAATCTATAAATAGGCATCCTTGTGAGTCGTCAGACATATTCAAGATGGAGCAGGGACAACACTACGGCCAGCTGTGTGGAGATGCCTAAAGATCCAGGCCCCTGGAATCTCCAGATTGCTTGTCATATAGGCACTCCCTAATATGTGAAATTAGTTATCTCCTAGGCGTATTGATCTAGTTAGAGAAGTTATAAACTGTGAGATGGTGTACGAGAGCAGGGACAACACTATGGCCAGCTCTATGGAGATGCCTAAGAATCCAGTCATCGCGCATCTCCACATTGCTGGTCATATATGTTGGAGATATGCCCTAGAGGCAATAATAAATGTAGTTATTATTATATCTTTGTGTTTATTATAAATGTTTACATTCATGCTATAATAGTATTAACAAGGAAACATTAATACTTGTGTGATTTGTAAACTTAATTTGAAGTCCCTAGTATAGCCTCTATACTTCACTAGCTTGTTGGTTGATATATGATTGTGGTTTCCCTATCATGAACATTGAGATGTTATCAACAACAAGATCATATCATTAGGAGAATGATATGGTGGACATACTCCTATAGATAAGCGTAGCATAAAGATCAAGTCATTTCAATAGTTCAATTGCTATATGCTTTCTGATACATAGTAACCTAATTCCTTCGACCATGAGATCATGCATATCACCTTTACCGGATGGATGCTTTGATGACATCAAACACCACACCGTAACTGGGTGGCTATAAAGGTGTCATTGAGTGTTCGGAAAGTATTGGTTGAGACACATGGATCAAGAGTGGGATTTGTCCATCCATATGACGGATAGATATTCTCTGGGCCCTCTCGGTGAAATGTCATCCAATTAGCTTGCAAGCATGTGACTGGCTCACAAGGGATCACATATCACGGGAACGAGAAAAGAGTACTTATCAGTAACGAGGTTGAACTAGGTATGCAGAGATACCGACGATCATAACCTCGGATAAGTAAACTATCATGAGACAAAGGGAAATTGGTATCGTATGTAAGTGGTTCATTCGATCGCAAAGTAATCGTAGAAATATGTGGGAGCCATATGAATTTCCAGATTCCTCTATTGGTTATTGTTCGGAGAAGTGTCTCGATCATGTCCGCATAATTCACGAACCGTAGGGAGACACACTTAAGGATTCGACGTTGTTTTGAGTAGTTATGGTATTATGAGAAAGAGACCGAATATTGTTCGGAGTCTCGGATGGGATCCGGGATATCACGAGGTGATCCGGAATGGTCCGGAGAATAAGATTCATATAAGGAAAGTCCCGTTTCGGAGTTCGGGAATGATTCCGGTGTTTTCATCGGGAATGTTCTAGAAGGTTCCGGATTGTCCGGCACTCCGGGGGGGAGGGTACATGAGTGTGTCATTGAATGATTGCATCATGTACTAAGTGTTCTTGCTGTTCCAAAAACATGAAAGTCAAATTGCCAGTTTGAAAGTCAAACGGCTAAAACAGGAAACTGTGGGAAACAGGAAACTGTGGGAAACAAGCAAGAGGAGTTGGAACCAACTTGGAGGAGGAGTCCAACTCCTCCAGGCCGGCGCCCAGCCCTAGGCCGAGTTGGGGAGGGACTCCCTCCCTCCCCTGGCGCGCCAAGGCCCCTCCACCCATAAAAGGAGGGGCAGGGCTCCTCCTTGAGACACACAAGTTTCTACCTCTAATCTCCGGTTTAGAGCCGTTTTGGTTTAGAGCTTCTAATTGCTTTAGCCTGCGGTTTAGAGCCTTCTAATTGGTGAGTCTAATCTCTAGACCACTAATAGCCCTCTCTCATAATCCACCATACTCGCTCCGGCTTAAGGCGAAGCCCTGCGGGATCTCCCCTCTACTTCCGGTACCACGCCGTTGTGCTGCCGGAATCGCGAGGAGAGTGCTACAACCTCCGTTGCCTGCTGGAACAAGGGAGAGGAAGGTATTCGTCGAGTATCGAACGTGTGACCGACTGCGGGAGCACTGCCAGAACGCAGCGCCGGAAGGATCGTCTACACGATCTTGAGATCGGGAAGAGTACGACTACATCACCCACGAGAATCTGCTCTCGTTAAACGCTTTGGAATCTTCGAGGGTAAGTTATTCCATCGACTCGTTGCTACAATCTAGTAGATAGATCTTGGCTTGTTTGTTTGTATGCGATAGAAATTTTTTGTTTTCCATGCTACGAACCCCCACAGTGGTATCAGAGCCGTGTCTATATGTAGATCTGTTGCACGAGTCGAACACAATGGTCATTGTGGGCGTTGATGCTTTTGTTGTAGATTGCTTTTTGTGTACTTTGCATCTTGCGGTATGTTGGGATGAAGCGGCCCGGGCTAACCTTACATGACATCGTTCATGAGACTTGCTCCACGCTTGACATGCAACTTGTATTGCATAAGTGGCTTTGCGGGTGCCTGTTTCTCCTAGCATAGTTAAGATCCAATTTACAACGGGTGATCAACAATGCTAGTATCAATGTTGTGGTTCTTGTTCGTAAGTTAGAACGACACTTATTGAAAGCCCCAAACCACGTAAAATATGCAAAGAAAGTAGAAGCGTCTAACTTTGTTTTGCAGGGGTGTGTAGTGATGTGATATGGCCATGATTGTGATTATATTTGATGTATGCAATGTTCCTTATTGTAAGTTGGCAACCGGCAGGAGCCATATGGTTGTCTTTAATTTATGTTAAGACCCGCGTGTCTATTCAAAGTAGTTGTAATAGTTGAAGCCGGTGGACGACAACCATGGAGAAGCGTCATTGACCTTGATGCAATGCCGGTGATGATGGAGATCATGTTCGTGCTTGAAGATGGAGATCGGAAGCACAAAGAAGAAAGGCCATATCATATCACATATATATTGAATTGCATGTGATGTTAATCCTTTATGCATCTTGTATTGCTTAGTAGACGACGGTAGCATTATAAGATGATCCCTCATGCACATCAATTTCAAGTCATAAAGTGTTCACCCTTAGTTAGCACCGTTGCTAAAGCTTGTTGTTTCTAAGCACCACGTGATGATCGGGTGTGTTAGATTCTGCAAGTGTATACAACGTGAGCAAGCCAGATTTGCTCATGCGGAAACTAAGGTTTGATCTTGACGAGCCTAGCATGTACAGACATGGTCTCGGAACACGGATCACCGAAAGGTAAAGCATGAATCATATAGTAGATATGATGAACATGTCGATTGTTCGCCATTGAAGCTATATCAACTCTCGTGATGATCGGTGTTGGTATGGTGGATTTGGTTCGTGTGATCACTAAAACAATGTGAGGGATATTGTTTTGAGTGGGAGTTCACCTAGTTTAATTAATTAATTTGAACTCAATTTGTCATAAACTTAGTCTAAACTATTGCAAATATGTTGTAGATCAATGGCAGCCCCTACCATCAATTTTAATGTGTTCCTAGAGAAAGAAAAGTTGAAAAACAATGGAAGCAACTTCGCGGATTGGTTCCGCAATTTGAGGATTGTCCTCACAGCTGGTAATTTGACCTATGTGCTGGATGCACCGCTGGGTGACCCACCTGCAGATGATGCTTCCGATGAAATAAAGAATGTTTACCTCGCTCGGAAGAATCAGTACTCCATAGTTCAGTGTGCTATCTTGTATGGTTTGGAATCGGAGCTTCAGAAAAGGTTTGAGGATTCAGACCCATATGATATTGTCGAGGATCTCAAATTGATTTTTGAGACTCATGCGGCAATTGAAAGTTATGAAGCTTCTGAAAAGTTCTTTAACTGCAAGATGGAAGAGGGCAGCTCCGTCAGTGAGCATGTGCTTAAGATGTCTGGGCACGCAAACAAACTTCAAAGCTTGGGTATTGTGATTCCTAATGCTTTGGGGATTTACCGTGTCCTCCAATCACTACCACCAAGTTACAAGAACTTTGTGATGAACTACAACATGCAGAACATGAACAAGACGTTGCCAGAACTCTTTGCCATGTTGAAATCTGCAGAAGTGGAGATCAAGAAAGAGCACCAAGTGTTGTTGGTCAATAAGACCACCAAATTCAAGAAAGGCAAGTCTAAGCAAAAGGGACACTTCAAGAAGGGTGGTAAGAAAGTTACCACGCCGGCGAAGAAGACCAAGGCTGGACCTAAGCCTGATACTGAGTGCTTTTACTGCAAGGGAGAAGGTCACTGGAAGCGGAATTGCCCAAAGTACTTGGCGGATTTGAAGAACGGCAACATCAAGAAGAAAGGTATATCTGATATACATGTTATTGATGTGTATCTCACTAGTACTCGTAGTAGTGCCTGGGTATTTGATACTGGTTCGGTTGCTCATATTTGTAACTCGAAACAGGTGCTGCAGAATAAACGGAAGCTAGCGAAGAACGAGGTGACGATGCGCGTGGGAAACGGATCAAAGGTTGATGTGATCGCGGTCGGCACGCTACCCCTTCATCTACCATCGGGATTAGTTTTATACTTAAATAATTGTTATTTAGTGCCTGCGTTGAGCATGAACATTATATCAGGATCTTGTTTATTGCGAGACGGTTACTTGTTTAAGTCAGAGAATAATGGTTGTTCGATTTATATGAGTAATATGTTTTACGCACATGCACCTTTGATAGATGGTCTATTCTTATTGAATCTCGATAGTGGAAATACACATATCAACAACATTGAGGCTAAACGTTTGAAATCAAGCGATAATTCGACCTATATGTGGCACTGTCGTCTTGGTCACATTGGAGTGAAGCGTATGAAGAAACTCCATTCCGATGGACTTCTTGAATCACTTGATTTTGAATCACTTGAAAGATGCGAAGCATGTCTGATGGGAAAAATGACTAAGACTCCATTTTCTGGTATAATGGAGCGAGCTACGGACTTATTGGAAATCATACATACCGATGTATGTGGTCCAATGAGTGTAGCATCGCGCGGTGGTTATCGTTATGTTCTTACCTTCACAGATGACTTGAGTAGATATGGGTATATCTATTTCATGAAACATAAGTCCGAAACTTTTGAGAAGTTTAAGGAGTTTCAAAGTGAGGTAGAGAATCAACGTAACAAGAAGATTAAATTTCTACGTTCTAATCGTGGAGGTGAATATCTAAGTTACGAGTTTGGCGAGCATTTGAAGAAATGCGGAATACTTTCACAATTGACACCGCCGGGAACACCACAGCGTAATGGTGTGTCCGAACGTCGTAATCGAACTCTCTTAGATATGGTTCGTTCTATGATGTCACTTACAGATTTACCGCTATCATTTTGGGGTTATGCATTAGAAACAGCCACATTCACTTTAAATAGGGCACCGTCTAAATCCGTTGAAACGACACCGTATGAATTATGGTTTGGGAAGAAACCTAAATTGTCGTTCCTTAAAGTTTGGGGATGCGAAGCCTATGTAAAGAAGTTACAGCCGGACAAGCTTGAACCCAAAGCGGAAAAATGCGTCTTCATAGGATACCCGAAGGAAACTATTGGGTATACCTTCTATCATAGATCCGAAGGCAAAATCTTCGTTGCCAAGAATGGATCCTTTCTAGAGAAGGAATTTCTCTCGAAAGAAGTGACTGGAAGGAAAGTAGAACTCGACGAGGTTGTCGAACCTTCTCTCGAAATTGCGAGTAGCGCAGCACCGGAAGAAGTTCCTGTGGTGCCTGCACCAATTAGAGAGGGAGCTAATGATGGTGATCATGAAACTTCGGTTGAAGTTGCTACAGAGCCTCGGAGGTCAACGAGAAATCGTACCACTCCAGATTGGTATGATCCCGTTATGAGTGTCATGTTGGTGGACAACACCGATGACCCCGAGACATATGAGGAAGCGATGATGAGCCCAGATTCCAATAAATGGCAAGAAGCCATGAAATCCGAGATTGGATCCATGTACGAAAACCAAGTATGGACTTTGGTGGACTTACCGGATGGCCGAAAGGCTGTCGAGAACAAATGGATTTTCAAGAAGAAAACAGATGCTGATGGTAATGTTACTGTCTATAAAGCTCGACTTGTCGCAAAAGGGTTTCGACAAATTCAAGGAGTTGACTACGATGAGACTTTCTCACCAGTAGCGAAGCTAAAGTCTGTGAGGATTATGTTAGCAATCGCTGCATATTATGATTATGAGATATGGCAGATGGATGTCAAAACAGCATTCCTCAATGGAGATATTGATGAAGAGTTGTATATGATGCAACCCAAAGGTTTTGTCGATCCTAAAGATGCTAACAAGGTATGCAAACTTCAACGGTCCATCTATGGATTGAAGAAAGCATCCCGAAGTTCGAATCAACGTTTTGATAAGGTAATCAAAAGTTTTGGTTTTATACAAACTTATGGAGAAGCTTGTATTTACAAGAAAGTGAGTGGGAGCTCTGTAGCATTCTTAATACTATATGTGGATGACATATTGTTGATTGGGAATGATGTAGACCTTCTTAATAGTGTCAAAGAATATTTGAATAATAGTTTTTCAATGAAGGATCTTGGCGAAGCAGCTTACATATTAGGCATAAAGATTTATAGAGATAGATTGAAACGCCAAATATCATTGTCACAGAGTACATATTTGGACAAAGTTCTAAAGAGGTTTGGAATGGAAGAAAGCAAGAAAGGGTTCTTGCCCATGTTGCCCAATACGAGCTTGAGTAAAACTCAAAGTCTGACATCGGCAGAAGATAGAGAAAGGATGAGTAAGACTCCCTATGCATCAGCCATAGGATCTCTAATGTATGCCATGCTATGTACTAGACCCGACATCGCATATGCTGTTAGTCTAACTAGCAGATATCAAAGTGATCCAGGAGTGGATCATTGGACAGCGGTCAAAAACATCCTTAAGTACTTGAGAAGAACTAAGGATATGGTTCTTTCTTATGGAGGTGATGAACAGCTCGTTGTTAATGGTTACACCGATGCTAGTTGGAACACCGATCCGGATGATTCTAAATCACAATCTGGATACGTATTTATTTTGAATGGTGCAGCAGTTAGCTGGAGGAGTGCAAAGCAAAGCGTTGTGGCGAGATCTTCAACTGAATCGGAATACATGGCTGCTTCGGAGGCTTCACAAGAAGCGATATGGATGAAAGAGTTCATTACAGAGCTGGGTGTGGTTCCTAGTGCGCTGGACCCAATGTCTATCTACTGTGATAACATGGGCGCCATAGCCAATGCGCAAGAACCAAGGTCACACAAGAAGCTGAAGCATATCAAGCTACGTTTTCACGCTATTCGAGAACATATCCAAGATGGGGATATAAAGATTTGCAAAGTACACACAGATCTGAATGTGGCGGATCCGTTGACTAAACCTCTCCCGAGGGCAAAACATGACCAACACCAAACTGCCATGGGTGTTCGGTATATTACCATGTAATCTAGATTAGATGACTCTAGTGCAAGTGGGAGACTGTTGGAGATATGCCCTAGAGGCAATAATAAATGTAGTTATTATTATATCTTTGTGTTTATGATAAATGTTTACATTCATGCTATAATAGTATTAACAAGGAAACATTAATACTTGTGTGATTTGTAAACTTAATTTGAAGTCCCTAGTATAGCCTCTATACTTCACTAGCTTGTTGGTTGATATATGATTGTGGTTTCCCTATCATGAACATTGAGATGTTATCAACAACAAGATCATATCATTAGGAGAATGATATGGTGGACATACTCCTATAGATAAGCGTAGCATAAAGATCAAGTCATTTCAATAGTTCAATTGCTATATGCTTTCTGATACATAGTAACCTAATTCCTTCGACCATGAGATCATGCATATCACCTTTACCGGATGGATGCTTTGATGACATCAAACACCACACCGTAACTGGGTGGCTATAAAGGTGGCATTGAGTGTTCGGAAAGTATTGGTTGAGACACATGGATCAAGAGTGGGATTTGTCCATCCATATGACGGATAGATATTCTCTGGGCCCTCTCGGTGAAATGTCATCCAATTAGCTTGCAAGCATGTGACTGGCTCACAAGGGATCACATATCACGGGAACGAGAAAAGAGTACTTATCAGTAACGAGGTTGAACTAGGTATGCAGAGATACCGACGATCATAACCTCGGATAAGTAAACTATCGTGAGACAAAGGGAAATTGGTATCATATGTAAGTGGTTCATTCGATCGCAAAGTAATCGTAGAAATATGTGGGAGCCATATGAATTTCCAGATTCCTCTATTGGTTATTGTTCGGAGAAGTGTCTCGATCATGTCCGCATAATTCACGAACCGTAGGGAGACACACTTAAGGATTCGACGTTGTTTTGAGTAGTTATGGTATTATGAGAAAGAGACCGAATATTGTTCGGAGTCTCGGATGGGATCCGGGATATCACGAGGTGATCCTGAATGGTCCGGAGAATAAGATTCATATAAGGAAAGTCCCGTTTCGGAGTTCGGGAATGATTCCGGTGTTTTCATCGGGAATGTTCTAGAAGGTTCCGGATTGTCCGGCACTCCGGGGGGGAGGGTACATGAGTGTGTCATTGAATGATTGCATCATGTACTAAGTGTTCTTGCTGTTCCAAAAACATGAAAGTCAAATTGCCAGTTTGAAAGTCAAACGGCTAAAACAGGAAACTGTGGGAAACAGGAAACTGTGGGAAACAAGCAAGAGGAGTTGGAACCAACTTGGAGGAGGAGTCCAACTCCTCCAGGCCGGCGCCCAGCCCTAGGCCGAGTTGGGGAGGGACTTCCTCCCTCCCCTGGCGCGCCAAGGCCCCTCCACCCATAAAAGGAGGGGCAGGGCTCCTCCTTGAGACACACAAGTTTCTACCTCTAATCTCCGGTTTAGAGCCGTTTTGGTTTAGAGCTTCTAATTGCTTTAGCCTGCGGTTTAGAGCCTTCTAATTGGTGAGTCTAATCTCTAGACCACTAATAGCCCTCTCTCATAATCCACCATACTCGCTCCGGCTTAAGGCGAAGCCCTGCGGGATCTCCCCTCTACTTCCGGTACCACGCCGTTGTGCTGCCGGAATCGCGAGGAGAGTGCTACAACCTCCGCTGCCTGCTGGAACAAGGGAGAGGAAGGTCTTCGTCGAGTACCGAACGTGTGACCGACTGCGGGAGCGCTGCCGGAACGCAGCGCCGGAAGGATCGTCTACACGATCTTGAGATCGGGAAGAGTACGACTACATCACCCACGAGAATCTGCTCTCGTTAAACGCTTTGGAATCTTCGAGGGTAAGTTATTCCATCGACTCGTTGCTACAATCTAGTAGATAGATCTTGGCTTGTTTGTTTGTATGCGATAGAAAAAAAAAAATTCCATGCTACGAACCCCTACAATAGAGGCACTCCCTAATATGTGAAATTAGTTAGCTCTCCAGCACAAGAATATAACAACATCTTCATAGTTTGGGTAAGTCGTGGTAGGAAACGATGCATTAGTCCTGGTTTGCTAACTGGGACTACAGAATGGGGACTAAAGGCCCCCCTATAGTCCCGGTCCAGCCACAAACCGGGACTAACACTCAAGATATTTATTAATATTAAAAAACCGAGACTACGGAATCGGGACTAAAGGCCCCCCTTTAGTCATGCTCATATATATCCCTATAGTACACAGCTCCTCATCTTCGTCATCATCGACGTCGCTAGGCACACGCGACTGGATCCTCAGCCCAGCCATAGCATATTCCGGGGGCACCTGCCACTCCGGCATCGGATTCAGGATGTGTGGGGGAGGGGGCTCTCAAATGACAATGTCGCTACGCTCGCGATCTTCACCACCGCCACCCTTCTTATGGCTCTACAACTGGTGCAGGCACCATAGGCAAGGATGATCTCCCTGCGTGATGTAGCACACCACGCTGATGATAGTCCGGTTCGCCCACCACAGGCGGCAACCGGCTTCGTTGTGGTTCACCGGGGGAGGGTCGTCACCCTCATACCTGGCAAGCTCCCTTTCCTGCCAGTTAGCGAAGAAGGCTTTCCAGGTGTCGTAGTTGTCAGGATACCAATGGGGATCCATCCGCTGATCCGATGTGAGCTCGTGGTAGAAGTGGTTTGTGATGGCCGCATGGCGGGTGGAATCTTGAGGCACAGGAGGGACAGGAACCCCTCCAGCGCTTAGCATCTAGCCGGAGGGCAGCCGATAGCCCGATGGGCATGGGAAGCTGGAGGCACACAGCGCCTCAGTCTCCTCTAGGGTTAGAATGGTCTGGTATGCACTGTCCATTGTTGTAAGAGAGGACGGTGTGGATGTGTGGATAGCCATGGCGTTGGTCGGCCTGTATATAGAGGAAAAGGGCGGGACAACATGGTAGGAAGAGGTGGGAAATGGCGGGAAATATCTTTAGTCCCGGTTAGTGGTTACAACCGGGACTAAAAGCTCTGGTCAAAGGGAAAGGGCGAGAAAAATTGGCGGGAAGCGGTGGGAAATGTCAGGAAATATCTTTAGTCCCAGTTAGTGGCTTCAACCGGGACAAAAAGGCCCGGTTATAGGGAAATATCTTGGGATGGCTTACGATATGATATTGTTGTGTTATGGCTAGAATCGCGGCATATATATTTTGTGAAGCAACAACCGAATTAAAGTTTCAAATTTATTAAAAATACTAAACCCTTCGCGTGCTGTCATGTTATGTGTTATAGTTGCAAGGAAAAATATTAAACTTGGAAAATTGCAAACATCATAAAATATCCTTCACAAAATGATCTATCATGTCTCATGGCATTAAGGTTCACAATATGCGGTTGGCCATATTTGAACTAGAGGTACACAATATGAGGCCATGAACTTCTTGGCGTATGTCCCTTGCTTATGATCGTTTCGGCCGTAACCATGGAGCATCTTCTTTATTTAACGGGATGCTTGGGTCAGTTTTCACTATGAAGGGCAGAATTTCATCAAACTTATTATGATCTTCTAACATGTCTATCTTGTCCTCGATTCCCATGATCTTTCTTTTCCCTAAAATAACTATGTGATGCTTTGGCTCATTGTATGATGTATGCGTTTGCTTATTTTTTTATTTTTTCGGTCTGGAGGACATGTCCTTCACATACAAAACCTGAGCCACATCATTGGCTAGGATGAATGGTTCATCTCTGTAACCAAGATTGTTGGGATCCATTGTTATAATTCCATACAACTGGTCTACCTTTACCCTTTCTCCATTCAGGTTGACCCATTTGCAGCGAAACAAAGGGACCTTAAAAGAAACTCCATAGTAAAGTTCTCATATCTACTCTATGTAACCATAGTATGTGTCATTTTTTCCACTCTTGTCTGTTGCATCAAAGCGCACACCACTTTTTTGGTTGGTGCTCTTTTTATCGTGGGCGATCATGTAAATTGTATTCTCATTTATCTCGTACGCTTGGAAATTCAACATAGTAGAAGATGGTGACCCGGCCAACAAGTAGAGCTGATCTCCAACAATGGTTTCATTCATGAGATGTGTTCGCAACCAACTGCCGAAAGTCTTCATGTGTTCATCTCTAATCCAGGAGTCAGGCTTCCCCATGTTGTTGTAGCGTATAATATTCTTGTGTTCCTCGATATACGGAGATGCCAAGGTGAAATTCTATAGAACTGTGTATTGTGCTTGAGTGAAAAATTGTCCGTTCCTACATATCATTGCTTTCTTTCCCAGCGTGCCTTTTCCACTCAGTCACCCCTCATGCCACGAGTTAGGAACACCAGTCGGCTTAAGGTCAGGAATAAAGTTAACACAAAACTCAATGACCTACTCTGTTCCATAGCCCTTGGAGATGCTTCCTTCTGGCCTAACATGGTTATGAACATATTTCTTTAAGATTCCCATAAACCTCTCGAAGGGGAACATATTGTGCAGAAATACAGGACCGAGAATGGCAATCTCTTCCACTAGGTGAACCAGGAGATGCGTCATGATATTGAAGAAGGATGGTGGGAACACCAACTCAAAACTAACAAGACACTGGACCACATCATTTTGTAATATTGGCATAATATCTGGATTGATTACCTTCTGAGATATTGCATTAAGAAATGCACATAGCTTCACAATGGATACTCGAACATTTTTCGGTAGAAGCTCCCTCAATGCAACCGGAAGCAACTGCATCATAATCACGTGACAGTCATGAGACTTCAGGTTTTGTTATTTTTTCTCTGCCATATTTATTATCCCTTTTATATTAGACGAAAAGCCATACAGCACCTTGATACTGTAAGGACTTCAAAAAATATTTCCTTCTCTGCTTTGGTAAGAGCATAGCTGGCACAACTTAAGTGACACCCTTGATCTGCCTTGTTCTATGTATGCATGTTCTTTGGGTCTTTCATAAGTTGTTGGTCCTCCCGTGCTTCTGGTGTATCTTTTGTCTTCCCATACACGCCCAGGAAGCCTAGCAGGTTCACGCAAAGATTCTTCGTCACGTGCATCACGTCGATTGAAGAGCGAACATGTAGGACTTTCCAATAGGATAGTTCTCAAAATATAGATTTCTTCTTCCACATGGGCGCGTGTCTGGTAGCGATTTCGTTCGGAATAATTGACCGCTAGGACCCTTTCCAAAGATTACTTATATGTCCTTGACTATACCAAATACATCATCACCAGTATGGAGGTCAGGCTTCTTCCGATGATCTGCCTCACCTTTGAAATGCTTGCCTTTCTTTCTTACGGGATGATTAGTCGGAAGAAATCAACGATTCCCTAGGTATGCAACCTTCTTGCATTTATGCAAATATGTACCTTCAGTCTTATATAAACAGTGCGTGCATGCCTTGTGTCCCTTGTTTGTCTGTCCTGAAAGGTTACTATGAGCAGTCCAATCATTGATGGTTACGAAAAGCAACGCTCGTAGGTCAAATGGCTCTTGTTTGTGCTCATCCCACACATGTACACCTAGTTTGCCCGACAACTATAAGAGTTCTTCAACTAATGTCCTTAGGTACACATCAATGTCGTTGTCGGGTTCCTTTGGGCCTTGGATGAGCCCTGAAATCATAATGAACTTATGCTTCATGCACAACCAAGGAGGAAGGTTGTAGATACATAGAGTCACATGCCAGGTGCTGTGACTGTAGCTCTGCTCACCAAAAGGGTTCATGCCATACTTACTTAGACCAAACCAGAAGTTCCTTGCATCACCTGTAAAGTCCGGGAAGTCTCTCTCGATTTTTCTCCACTGCGAACCATCAGCGGGGTGTCTCAACTTCTTGTCTTTCTTACGGTCTTATTTGTGCCATCGCAACAACCTGACATGCTTTTTGTTTCTGAACAGACTTTTTAACCATGGTATTATAGGAGCATACCATATAACCTTAGCAGGAACCTTCTTCCTGGCAGGCTCGCCCTCAACATCACCAGGGTAGAGGATGCAGTCAGAGACTTTTTGTTTCTGATTTTATACCGCGGTGCAGTGCATACCGGGAATTTATTTAAATTCTCGTACTCCTCACCGCGGTAGAGGATGCAGTCATTAATACATTCATGTATTTTCTGCACATCTAATCCTAGAGGGCAGAGAGTCTTCTTGGCTTCGTACATACTCTTGGAAAATTTGTTATCCTTTGAAAGCTTTAGCTTTATTATTTTCAGTAACTTCTCAAATCTCTTGTCAGTTAAACCAGTCTCTGCCTTCCATTTCAGCAATTCCAGTGTGGTACCGAGCTTTGTACTGCCATCTTCGCAATTTGGGTACAACAATTTTTTTGATCTTCTAACATGCCCTCAAACTTCAAATTCTGCTTTTCCGTTTCACAGTCTCGCTTTGCATCAGAAATGACCCAACCAAAATCATCAGCGGGCTCATTTAATGTTCGTTCTTCATCTTCTTTCTCTTTATTGTCTTCCCTTGCAGTATCACCGTATTCAGGGACCATATGATAGTTGTTATTATCATTATCCTCTTCTTCATTGTCTTCCATCATAACCCATCTTTCTTCATGCTTGGTCTAGCAATTATAGCTGGTCATGAAACCTTTCCGAACCAGGTGGCCACGAATGATTTTCGAGGAAGATTATTTCTTATCGTTCTGACATTGAACACATGGACAACGCATAAAACCATTATTTTTGTTTGCCTTAGCCATATCGATAAATTTATCCACGCCCTTAATATACTCGGATTCACGTCGGTCACCGTACATCCATTCCCTCCTATTCATCTGCATCATATAATTAAGTTTATCAAAAACCATTACTGAACATCATGAATAGTGAAAAGACCACTTTACATTGACATATATATTGTATCAATAACAGATGAAAAAATAAGGTTGCTAACCTCGATCGAGGAGGAAAGAAAGAGGAGAAAACTCAAGCGTGGCTCGGGCACCTCATATCATTTTTGTTTTGTGTAAAATCAAGCAGCAGCATTCACTCAGAAATTTCATCAAACACCTCGTGTGCCTAGGAAAAAACAAACTAACACACACATCACCTTTCACCAAGAAAAAATAAAAGAGGGACGAAGAGGGCTGGATGCGTATTTATAGGCAGGCGGACCATTCAAACCGGGACTAAAGGTGTGTGGCGAGATACATGGCCTTCTACACATCTGTAGTCCCGGTTTATGTCACAAACCGGAATGAATAGACCCTTACGAATCGGGACCAATATCCTCCGGTTCCCGAGCGAACTCTCCGTCTGCTCGAACCGGGACGAACACTGGCATTAGTCCCGGTTCATGACACGATCGGGACAAATGCTTTAGAGCCAAGCGACAAAAGACATGTTTTTTACTAGTATCACAAGTGTCATTAATCTGCATGACGCATGTGATCTCTCAAGAATTGGACGGAGAAAGACAGTCTGAAGCCGTCAAAATCCGCCGCCGCCGCAAAGATAGATCCCATAACCGACCACCTCGTCAGCGAGAGATGTCGGATGAACAATATGGGCGTTGTACCTGCGCTGGTGCAAATCCAACGGAATACCCTACGACCGCGCCCGGTTCAGGTCGTTCATGAGGACCGCGAGGTACGTGCGCAAGGTCAACAGCTCCGGCGTCCGCTACAAGCTGGCGCTGAATCAGTTCTCGGATCAGACCCGGGAGGAGATCTAGCGGACCTACTGCTGCAACAACGCAGGCACTGGCGTTCACCAGCGGCGGCATCTGCATCTGTCTGACGTGGAAATCTCATCCTCCTTAGCCTCATCCGAGGAGAAAGACGGTCACGATTCAGAAGAAGATGCTGCCGCCGCGACGGTAGATCCCAGGACGGACCTCCTCGTCAGCGCCTAGACCTTCGAGTCGGAGGAGACCCTAGTAGAAAACAGGGCTTTCTTCCAAAGCCCTTCGGATCATTAGTATCAGATCATTAGTACTAGGTGTGTTAGGAACTAGGACTAATGCTCACAATAGTCCTGGTTTGAACAGAACTGAAGGGTGGAGACGTGGTGGGTAACACCCTTTAGTTTCGGTTGAAGACACAAACCGGAACTAAAAATGGACCTTTAGTCCCGGTTTGAGATATCAACCGGGACAAAAAGAATTGGCAAAAACCTTTGGCGGGTTCTGCCATGGCAGAAAAAAGGGCAAAAATCCTGCCGCGGCAGGATATTTCTAAAAATAAAATCCTTCAGACTGTAGTTATATTAAGTGATATAGTTGTTACGAAAAATAACAAACATGAATTTCGATATATTTTGCCAAAAACTATTATGAAAACTTCAAACGGCTATAACTTTTGCGTACGATGTCGGAAAAAACGTACGACCTACCAAAATGTGCGGAAAAAAATTGAGTTCGATTTTGATGGCCTTAGGCCATTTGGGATTTTTTTAGATTTTTAAAATTTGAAAATGAAAAAAGTTATTTAAACAATTATTTATTTTAGAAAAAAAATTATGCCATATTGGATTCCTCACATTTTTCTGATAATAATGGATATATTATTTGTTGAATTTCGATTTATGGATTTAAAGATATTAGTTATGCCATATTAAATGAATAAATGGCAAAAAATGAATAAAATATTAATTTAATTATTTTTTTTACTTTCATTGGATTAAAATATTATTATTAACTATTTATTGTTATTTACTTAAATAGTTGTTTGTAGTTTCGAAACATAAAGACGTGTGACATATTGATATGAGCTAATTGGATTGATATGGTAGTGTTGACAACAAGGTACTAATAGACTTCGCGCAAGGACATCTGGATAGAACAGAGAAGTTAAGCGTACTGGGGTAGAGAAGTGCTAGGATGGGTGACCGACCGGGAAGTCTATGATTTGACCTAAGATTAAGTATAGTTAGTGATAGAAATGTTCCAAGTGAGAGATATTAACGAGTCAAATAATTCAAAAGTTAAAAATAAATAAATAAATGAAAAAAAAGGTCTCGCGGTTTGTATTACAAACCGGAACTAAAAGGTGTCGCGCTCGACCGCGGCCCCGGAAGGGCCTTTAGTTCCAATTTGTGACACAACCGAAACTAAAAGGACCTTTAGTCCTGATTCCGTAGTCTCAATTGCAAAACCGAAACTAAAAGACCTTTACAAACTGGGCGATGTACAAGCGCTAGAGCAAGTGGCATTCTCGCAGCCCCGCCGAGACCAAACGCCGCTTCAAGACGTTCAAGAAGAAATCAAATGAGTTGTTGCGCAGCCTCAACAACTCCGGCGACCGAGATCGGCTGTTCCTGTTCACGAATATGACTCGGAGCGAGTTCTGGACGACTTGTCGCGGGTATTGTTAGAGCATTTCCACTCATTGGGCAAACCCAGGCCGAAATCCGGACCTTATTTTGGCCGGACGAAATGCATTTTCGGTCTGGATCCGCCGAGCTTCCCTCTCGTGTACTTAGGCCGAGTTCCAGGTTTCAGGGAAATTCAGTTATACTCGGCGAAATTCAGTTAAACACGGCGAAATATGAGCGAATATAGGCGGATTTCATTAAGTAGGACAAGAGCGCACATATTGCATCGAATTTAATAACTAGGAAAAGGCCGCCACCGCCGTGGCCGATGCCGGACGCCGCAACTACAGGCCGAGACGGGGGTGGTTGCCGGCCTGGATGTGCTCCATGACGCCGGCGAGAGTCCGCCCTGGAACGCTCCACCAGCGGCGGCGAGCCCGGCGGTCCGTCGTGTCGGGCGAGTTCCTCGAGGCGCCTGTCGGCGAAGAATTGCCTCCAGAAGACGAGGTTGTCAGGATCCTCGGCGAGATACGGGTCTTGCATGGTGGCGATAGCCGCCTGGATCTCTCCGGCGATGTCCTCTTCTGCCGGCACCAGCAGAACAAGAATCCCGCCGGCACTGAGTTGCCAGCCTAACGGGAGACGAGTGTCCGGCGCGTCGTATAGAGCGCCTCGTAGAGGATCCGGGCTTCCCACAGCGGCATCGTGCGTCGGTCCTCGGCCATGGCTTATCGGTGGAGTTGAGGAGGAATAAAGGTGCGAACGTCTGAAGTTCGCCAGAGTTGGGGCGGTGTGAGAGACTGTGAAGAGATACGACGAGTTGTACGCCTTTTATAGGCAGAGTTCGGCGGCGAGGACGGGAGAAGTGTAGCGGCGAGGGTGGGAAAAGGAAAACGGCGGGAAGGATGGCGGCGACTCGGCTTCTGTCGCTGACAGGCTGGTCCACTCGGCCAATTCACTGCGTTCGGCGTCCCCAGGGCGTACCCGGGATCCTGGGTTCAGCTGGGTAGTCCGGACTAAAGTTGGCACAAATCCGGCCGAAAAGAGGTTCCTGGGTACGCGACTGGACTGATTTTCAGCGTCCGGACATAATTTCGGCGTCCGGATCAGACTCCTAGGTAGACGAGTGGAGATGTTATTAAAAGCGACACGGCGCTGCATGCTGCACATGTTGTTGTGCACCATTGGTTGCACACTCAACTTCCAACCCTCAAGATCGAATTAATAAGTTTTTTTTACAACGGCAATATCCCTTCTTTCTATGTCGCTACTACGAGACACCAATCACCAAGCAATTTCCGATAGCCAAAAAAAGTCGAACCACCATTGCTAGTCTTAAGATTTCGGCTTTCATGACATTTTTGCCTCTGATTTCACCATGGACCAAAAGATGTATCCTATGATGGTAACAGACAGCAGAGTTTCGCAACGCTTTCTTTTGAGACCAAATGGTCCGTAAAAGCACATGTGCACACGAACGAATCACATCTGATCCAGCAATCTCCAAGTATGAGTCACCCATGGGAGTTCGCTGGCGGATCCTTCCGAAACTCTACACTTCCGCTTAATCAACGAGGACAGGCATCAAGCATATTTTCGTCTTGGCGCGAGAGGAACCCAAAGATCGCCTCCACCTTTATTTTGAGACATATCGGTAGCCCCGCCGCCATCGCCCGCCGACTCCCAATAGGACAGGCCGTCCAAAACCACCACCAGTAGAGGCCAGCAGAGAAGAAGGCAGCCCATGTCGCCACGATCTGGCAGCAGGCGCTGCGTGAATCCACCACCCGAGGAGATCGATAGGGCAGCGGTGTTGAACGAATCTGGGCCGCAAGGGACCAGGATCGACCGTGCACCACCTCCACGGACGATCTCTAAAGCCGTCAACTCCCTAGCATCGCCAGGATCCGCCTCGACGCCCACCACCATCCCTGACCTAGGGCTTCTGCACGACGCACACCACACTCCCGATGGCCAAGACCCCATTCTGCACCGCCAACAAGGGGAGAAGGGTCCCTGCCGCCACTTTCCTTGGGGCGACCGGGCTTTGCCCCCTCCAGCGGCGGCGAGATTGGAGGGAGAGCGGTCTTCGGTCGTGAGAGATATGAGTAGTATGATGGGTCAAATTAATAAGTAATGCATGTTGATATCACTTCCAAGTGCATCATATCTCGGTAAAACTATTGAGCAGTATTCGGATGCAGTTTCTAAGGAAGCGAAAATAAAAGAGTGAGCAATTGGGATATGCAAGAATATACTCCTTCGGTCCATATTAATGGTCTTAACTTTTTCTAGATTATTATATATCTAATTAAGTATTTGGTCTAGAATAGCTCGCTCCAAGAAAAATAAAAGAATTGCTCGTTCGTCCATTCATGAGCCAAAACCGGAAAATAATTAAATCAACCAAAATCGACCGTGGATGGACCTCCTTGTTGGCTTTGTCATGCACGAGGTGAAACGAAGGGCTCGTGATAAATAAAACCTGCATGCATGAAGCCAACAACTCGCGCTGCACGACAGAGCGAGCATAAGATTATGTCATGTCGGCTAGGTAGGTTATCTGCTCAGGTGAGAGTTTCAGACCAGACCCATTTTTTTATTGTTCCATTCCCTCGTTCAGGGCATGTATAATACTTTCTCCTTTTCGAAATATAAGATGTTTTAGTTTTGTGAAAAAAATATATAGACTTTTTTTAGTGTCTAGATTCACTCCAAACCTAAGTGAACCTGTATACTAAAAGTAGTCTAGATACATTTACTTCATCAAACTAAAACATCTTATATTTTAAAACGGAGGGAGTAGTTGATAAGACAGTTTTATCCTATATAGGACATGTAATCTTGATATGATGACAAAACATTATGTACAATGGATTGTTTTTGTCTTATCTCCAGCGGCAGATATCTCTAAATACGTGGTAAGACTTATTATGCTAAGAGATCATCTCTTGACTAAGATAAAACAGAAGTCTTTTTTTATTTCTCTCTCCTCCAATTCAGCAATCAGGCATTGCTAAGATAAGACTGTACGTGCCCTCATTCGTTCAGGTACCCAGTCAATGGTCAAACTCAAACACCCATGCCAAAATACACCAGATTCTGTGTTGCGAAGAAGAAAAAACACCGAAATCTCCTTGTTCTAAAAAGAATCGATCCGTTGTTCACACCGTATGTTGTGTATGCTTTCAGCATCAGAACATTATTATTACTACTACAAATCAGCATGCAGCAGCATTAGTTTTTTTTCTTCCAAATCAGCAGCAGCGACAAGAAGTCAAACAGCCACAAATGCTGGATCATGGCCTGGTGAGAGCATATGTACCATGATCGATGATGAGTACACGTGTGTCCAAAATAAAATAGTTTTCAGATCCAGCCTGATAATTACACCAAAATAATTCCTCAGAGAATGCTTTCGCAAAACAATACCAGGAACACCATGCGACAGGACATCCATTAGTCAAGCAGGCGGCTTTCAGTTGGGTATTGCATCAAGTAAAAAAAGAAGTTGGTCATTGCATGATTGCACTTGGAGATCCATCATATCATACCATCCTGCTTTGCATAAAAGCGAGCACCACATGTCAGCACTTTCATCATCATATACAAGACGCTCAAGGAGTCAAGGTGGAACACATTGTGCTTATTATACAGGTTTCTTGGGAAGAATCTGGGTGAGCTTTCATATCTCGAAGGAAGCATGAAAGAGAGGAGTGAGCAACATGGATATGCAAGGATATACATATACCACATCCGGTACCTACCACCATTGGTGCTAAAGAACATTCCATGATGTAATACTTATTAAAGGTTGCTTTTCTTGTATCAGAGACTGTAACACAACTTCAATGTAATATGTGCTTTGCCTCTTGGGTTCTTGGGTCTGAAGAAAAAACTACATCCATAAATACCGACACAGATCAGTTAATTTATAAATATAATTTTGGAAATAGTATTTCGTCCTTCAATTTTTTCTGTACACTGACCTTCCAACAGCCAGGGAGAAATAATAATAAGCAGCAGCTTTGACATCATTGCAGCATAACTATTATGATACTATACCAACATATACAATTATCTTTGAGGACAAAACCAGGAACAACATGACATATCAGCGGGCGCTTAGCAAAGACATCCGTATTAGTCAAAGGCAAAGCATGATGTACTTAGGTCGCTGCTTTCAGTTGAGCCATTATCAAGAGACCTGGAAACTTAATTTGGTGCCTTGGCATTGCATTTTTTTTTTGAACAGGGAAGGGTCCCGAAGGACCCGGAAACTGCATTCATTCACTCGGTGGGATTACAACGAGGACCTCAGCAGAAAATAAAAGTACAACACAGCCCTCACATTTTCTGAAAAGGACCCTAAAGTAACAAACAGAAACGCAATCGAGTCCTTCTCCACCTCTGATGCGATTCGATCTCAAAGCACGGCCATCCACCTCGCCGCCGGGGACTATGCCACTTGGGGCAAGGCAGATGAGGAGCGCCGCACTTGAGTCGATGAAGATCCTCCCGTATGGCTCACTTGCCAGGAGGAAGAAAAGCCCCAGACGCACATGGCAGCCAGGCGCGGAGTGGCCTCCCCTTGAGCCAAGGATAACGTCGGCTCGAAGACGCCGCCGTTGATGAACTCCGCCGTAGATAGCTGCAGCCTTACGCACTTCCCAAGAGCCTCCAGATCCTGGCATCATCCCTCTTCTCCCGCCACCGCGACGGACGGATTGAGGAAGAACACCAAGAACAGGAGCTCCACCGAGCTTATTGGGGAAGCCTCCACCAGATCGACGCCTCTCTTTCCTTCTCCTCCATGGAGAAATCGTGGAGAAGCTCGCCGGCCAACCCAAGTCGCCGCTCGCTAGCGACTGGACTCGACTTCCAGGAAACGGCATAACGCCAAACGCCATATAGGCAACACGGGATCTACCCTAGGACCTACAGCTACTATATACAGAGGAGACCCGGCCTCCTCTCCCATCCCTACTCCGGCCGGGAACGCCGGCGGAGAGGAGCCGGAGGCGTCGAGGCGACTCTCAAGAGATAGGCAGGAGAGAGAAAGAGAAAAGAGGAAGAGTCCCCCCCGAGCTCCGGCTGGGCCGGCAGGCAGAATGGACAAAAATAACCTATTTTTGAAAGAATTTCACAAATTGAACGCTCGGTGAAAGAATTTCACAAAACTAACCCTTTTAATAGCGCCTAACACAAAGGCACTATGCTCAACGGTGTAGCGCCTACACTCTTTGCCAGCGTGGCACGCGGGTCCCATGGTACGTTTGGCTGAGACGTCACTATACATAGCAGACGCTACACTAGCCTATATATATAATGGCTGGCACCTAATCGATTGTTTGTTCGTTACTCTTTAATGCTTCGCTAACTAATTATAAATTTCGTTAATTCAAACAAAATAAGTTTCGCTTTCCTAGTTTATTTTGACTCTACCGTGTTGTCTAAAGCACAAAATAAAAGAAATTAGTACTTATTTGTAGCTTATGTCATAGTCAACCTTGTAAATCGATATAACCCTTTCAAGATTTCTATTACTCGCATGATTTGGCCGGAGGCACCATATACGTACAACCATTCAAGCTAGCAGACCACAGTTTGTTTTTTCTCTTTCTAGTGTTCGTGCGTGATGCCGTGGCTTGTCTAGTCATTTTTGGCTCTTTTTTCCTTTGTCGCGTAGACTTTTGTTTTTATAGTCTTTTGTGTGTTATTTTTGAGTTTTTTTATTCAATATGTTTTATAGTCTTTTATAGACTTTTATTAAATGTATTTTTATAGGCTTTTATAGACTATAATAAAACTAGTAGAGTTTCAAAACATAATCGGTTTCATGCTTCTGAAAAATAATTTTAACAGAGATTATAAAATTTTATACTCGGTTTTTATTTTTTAAATAAATAAGGATGCTAGAATTAACATATTTCCATATGTACAAGGATATAAACCAATATCGCAGCCTTTATAAAAAATAAAAATAAAAAGTGGGATTATGTGGAGTTGAACTCACAACCTACTAGTTAGCAACAAAGACTTCAACCAACTCAACCACCATACTTCTCTGTCAACTAAATATAGACATTATATATGTAGGCTAGTGTAACGACTTACACACAGGCGCTATGGTACATGACGTCGTCAAACGTACCATGGGACCCGTGTGCCACGTTGGCAAAGAGTATAGCGCCTTTGAAAAAGACGCTACACCGTGAGCATAGCGCCTTTGTGTTAGGGGCTACCAAAAGGATTAGTTCTGTGAAATTCTTTCACCGAGAGTTTAGTTTGTGAAATTCTTTCAAAAATGGGTTATTTGTGTCCATTCTGCCGGGCCGGCATTGCATGATTGCGCCTGGAGATCCATCATATCACCCCATCCTGCCTTGCAAAAAAGCAAGCACCACATGGCACCACTTTCATCACACGAGAATGCCCACATGGAACAAACACTATGGTAATTATACAAAATTCTTGAGAAGAATCTGGGTGAACTTTCCATGAAGGGGTGAGCAACATGGTATGTATAGTCAAGGACGTATACCACACAGTACCAACCACTATCCCATTGGTGCTGAAGAACATGCCATGATCGAATATTTAATAAAGCGCGGTTTTCTTATGTCCAAGAATGAACACAACTTGCATATGACATGTGCTTGCTTCTTCAGTTCCACCGGGGTGGAAGAAAACATTACAGAATGGCACGTGACAGAAGCGCGAGAAAACGTCGCGACACGCCTAGCAGTGGCAGAACAAACCAGACGCATGGAACATGGCAGCAACCTAGATGCAGGGTTTATTTCTTGGTCTACTATACAGAGATGCAATGACACACATGACAGAGGGCAACAATGGGTGAAATGCGGGTGAGCTGATTTATCAGGCCTGTGCCTGGATTCGCTTCGTGGTTGTGCTAGCAGGGCCCGGCCGCTGTTTCGGTTCAGACTTGGATGCTCCTTCCGCGGCGCTCTTGGAACTGCCGGAACGAGTCTTCTCGCCGCTGCTGGTTGGGCCTTTTCCTACTCCCCCCCTCGCAGTCGCTGCACACATGTCATATGGATGTCAGGTGCTGTTGCAGCAGGGACATTCGTGCTTGGCTTAATTGGATGTTGACTACAGGTAAAAACCCTTAGCTAGTTGCAAATGGGCACTTGCAAGATAAAGAACTGGCGACAGATACAGTTTGGAATAGCTAGCTTTTCTGAACAAGAGCGTTCAGGACTCCGGAGTTTAACTAGCAGCAGAATACAGACGATTTACCTTTGTTAGGAAGGGATAGGCGCTTCTTGGTTGGTGTATTGACCTGTGCTGCCCTTTCTTTCGGATTGCTTGTGGACCGGGGAGCCAGGTTTGGAGGTTGAGAGCTGACTTCCTCAGAGGTTTCAACCGATGTCTTCGGCTTTAGCTTGGATGATCCCAAAGAAGTGGCAGGTATCACGGCTGTAGATTGGCCTGACGAAGAACCACTTGCATCAGAATACGACTTCTTGTGTTTTGCACCTTTCTTCTGGCTTGAACCGTTTGAGTGAATGCTCGAGACTGGCACTTTTCCTACTGGCTTCTTTACATCCTGGGCCTCATTATCCTCACCCTGCTTGTCGTCACCAGTTGGGACGTTCTCTTTGGCACTACTGTCAAGCAACCTGTTCTCCCATGGACGCACAGCCATCCACCTCTCTACCCAGTTCCGCCCCCACTGGTTCTCATCCTCCTCAACCCCTTCGACAGTTGCTGCTTTCTGTTTCCTGGAAGCTGCTTGCCGCTGCCAAGGAAAAGTGGAGATTAGCACAGCTTGAATTGTCAGGCTCCCTGAACCTAGCGAGTCCCAGCTGGACTGCTTGAGCGCCAAGGCTTATAGGCTGCTCACACATTTGTGGTAGAATGTAACCGCTTAAAGTTACCTGGTGTGTTAAAGCGTACGCCATCGCTCTTTCCCGCTTAGCGGCAGCTTCTTGCCTTTTCAGCGCTTTAGCTTGCATTTCTTCCACTGAGCCAATACTGCCACACCAGCGTTCCTGCATGTCATTGTCCGGTAGGATTTCTTAACAGTAAATATTTGATTCAAATATGCATATCAAGCATTTAGGTAAAGCTATCAGACAGTTTACAATTTCTATTATTTGTGAGCTCATTCTGGAGTAATTTCACAGAAGTCTGAACAATTTTTCCCACAGGGAAAAAACTTATATCAATTCATTCGTTATTAGACATTCTAACCCCACATCTTGATATAAAAACACAGTGTCTACAATGTTTTGCTGTTCTTGTTTTTCAGTCACAGCTAAAGCTTCTCAGTTTCCTAAACTACAGCAAATAATATAGTTTCATTTATTCCAACATACTTCATAGTTCCTAACAGACATGAATTATGCTAGATGCAAGAGAAGGATGGAAGAGAACTGAGATAATTGAAAGGTTACAGCATACTTTTTCTACTTTTCTATGTTTTATGTGAACCCCTTTTCAAAAGAATATGATTGACTTGCATTTGCATATATGCTCTAAGAAAGGAAATCATGTATTGAATTCAGTGCAGTTTCATACCTCAATTTCTCGAGCATTATCCTCTTGAACATTATTTTCAGGAGCCTTCTTCTGGGTCACTTGACCTTCCAAAGCAATGCGGACTTGTCTTGCTCTCACACGAGCTTGAGCCTTTACCAGAGATTGCATACACTGAAGTGTTTCTGCTGCTTGCTTTCGTACAGCATGACCCCTAACAAGCGCCTGGAGCCTAACTAATCCCTTTAATGCCCGTAAAGCCCGCCTAGCCTGGTAGAGTGAGCAAAAAAAACTCAAAGTGCTTTAAACCACACATCATCAAATAATGCTTGATAAGTGAGAAATATTAACATAATTGTATTTTCAAACTATTGCTTATTTTGCATATTTTTTACTTAGGTGAATATTTGGTCAGATCAGCCCTTATACCATACAATGAGTTGTAGGCATTGGGTACTTACTATTGAATCATCAAAAATTATCAAAATATAGTGAGCAACAGGAACATGAGTGATCAAACTACATACAGGGGTTTAGTCTCTAATGGAAAATAAAGCCGAGAAAAGGATAAGTTTCTAATGAACAGAAAAATCTATCATTTATTCAATTTTAAGATATTCTCATCCGAAACCTATCTCTCTTCCACAGATAGGGATTAGGAATTGGCAGTGCTATTGTGTTAATCAATTATTTGTCCTCTATATATACAAGAAATTCTGATGATCATGAGCCTGCAGTGGTTCTAATTTTCCTATTTCAATAATTGCTCCAACTAGATATGCCCGATAAGCTATAATTCATGAGTCAGTAAACATCCATCACTACACCTAGCAAAGTAGTATCAATTCAGGACTACAGTGCAATTGAAACATTTCTTAGGTGTATCTTGTGACCACTAATATTACATGACTGGCCAACAAAACGGACAGAGTTCACATAAATCCCATTTTCCGTCTATTTTCATCCATTATGAAATTAACCCTCAACGTTTTGTGGCATTTCGCTCGTTTGATAAGTTGCTTTCATAAAGCTGAATCCTGAGTTGGAACATTAGGCTTATTCACATTACAATATGCAATATTCCATGCTTTTGTTTCTAATTGTCAGTAACAACATGGTAACTAAAGATAGAATATAATACCAAGAATGATCGAAAGGCTGACTGAATAACTGTTGCAGCCTGATCCTCCTTTGTTTGTAGTTGAGCCTGAGAAACTTGAAGATATGTACTGGGTGAGGTGGTAGAATCTGATATAGTCTGTGCATTTGTATCACTAGCCGATGGCTCAGTTTGTTCTGTGAATTCTGCAACTGCAAGAGTGCCTCCAGTGTCCACGGAATGTTTCCGCTTGTGTAGCAGCTGAGCAGCTGAGCTCCTCTACAATAGCCACAAAGCATAGTGTTGAAGCAATATTGTCATAAAATAAAGATAGTAAACCAACGTTTTTGGAGGATGTCATCAAAGTATAATCTTTAAATCCTGTTAATAAGGATCTCATGCTTAGATGTGGCAGTGCACCACTACAATCGGTTCCATAAATGGACAACACTACAAACCTCAGGGTAATATCATACAGAGGACAACAGTATAGTTCATATTCTGCTGGTTTTGCACAATTCTTGGGATGAATGCACATCCATTAATTTTTTACATGTCCCAGAGCCGCATTATGGCAATCTGTCAACCTACTACAAATTTACACACCAACTAGATAGCAATAAGTTTCAGTGGCTGTAAATTGAGGTTAACCATATTCATGATACAGATTAGAACATTTCAAATTATAGTATGGGACTGATTGGTTGGTTGTCCACAACTCGTTGTAGCATGTGTTAACATTTTCATTATCTACTATATTATATAGGGGTGTGAGGACGATGGAAGTATTACAGCTCTTGACAGTAGTAACTAGCAACAGAAGGACTTCAGCAACGCCAATTCACAGGACAAGGATAGTGCTAACATTAGTTACATACTGCATAACTTCTAAGCTATGCTATAATCTAATTGTTTCAAAACACATCCTGCATATGGCACTTTAGTTCTGACAACAAAAAGGAATAGTGGAGGAATAAGCCTTCAGGGACATCAGATGATAAAGACATGTCAACAATAAAAGCACTGTCTGACTTCCAGTGGGGTTTTGGTATTCCATCTATTTCTTTCATCATTCTCAAAGAATCCTCATGATTGGACAGGACAAGACAAAATCCAAATGAATATATTTTTTTATGCTTATAAAAGGACAAGCAGGGAACAACATAACCAAACATTCACTATCACAATATCCAACCATAACGAATACCTTTTCTTACGGGAATGCTGGCTGACAAGGCTGTCAGATTGCTTTTTTTAGTACTTTTTGATGTGTTTTGACAGAAGTTGGGTATTTCCCTAACTATGGTTGTTAATTTGTAAAATAACTGGATAAAGTGTGTCAAACTCGCTTTTCTTCTTTCTACTTCCTTCTAAGCAGGGGATCAAGTAATAGAAAAGGTGAAAGCCAATCTAGCAAAAAAAAAAGTGAATAACCTTGACTTACTTCTTTGCTGCTTTCGGCATTTTGAGATTTCCCATGCTTTTTAATCCCAACAAGTGATTTGATCCACTTGGATGAAATGCCCATGCTGGCTCCTTTCCCCTTCCAGTTTATCAGCTAAAACCTGTATATCATAACATTATTGTCAAATAAAGTATGAAGTCCTACCTAATTGAGCAATACAGCGACAGCAGTGGAGGAAATTCTTGACCAGTACAAGTAATTCCAGCAATTTCAGGCAACACTCAGTCGAAAACAGCACTAAGAAATAAAAATGGAAGTAACTACACTGCCTTATCAAATACACTGGCTAGTACGTCCAAACTAGCGAACAGGCTGTTCTTTCACCCAGCAAACTGAGGCATCAAGTAATGTAAACACAAATTGAAACTATTTAACTGCTTCGAATTCACAAACGTTTTCCCCTGAATATAACAAAAGATAGAGCGAAGAGCACCAAGCTACTCCATTGTTAACAGAGAAACAAAAAAGATGGAAGGAGCAAAACCATGGATGAGCTCCATAATCACATTAAAAACGGCAGATTATGGGCAGGACACGAACAAGAAACAGGAAATAAAAGATACATTTGCAGCCCACACCTAGAAGTTGTAAACATTTCGAAGTACCCCCGTGGAGATATACTTGCAGGAGAGTGCGAGAACAAAATCCCTCGGAAGGAACCCTAGTAGGGGGAATTCTACAGCAACCAGCCCCGAGGCACGCAAAAAATCTCGGCCGAAACGCGAGCCAAGTACATGGGGGCGACGCAATTTCGAGAGGGAGCGTGTCAATCGACGTTGTCCAAACCGCACCAACCGTCTCAGGAGATCGAACTGGCACCCCAAAACCTCCTAAATTCTCCACGGAACGAGCGTAGCAAGAGCATGGAATCCGGGGAATGGGGGAGGGAGGGACGGAGAAGAAGAAGAACTCCACCTGGGCAGCGGCGGGGGGAGGCAGAGTGAGTGAGGTCGGAATCAGCACCGACGAGCAGTCCCCCTCCTCTCCTCTCCTCTCCTCTCTCCGTCTGGGCTTTGGTTGGATTTCTCAGTTCTAACTTCCCCCTTTCTCAACCTTTTTTTTTTCTATTCGCTTGCTTCCGCCTTTGGATTATTCTGAAGAATTTTCTTTTGGGTACAAAACAAGGACAAACGGAGTCTGCTGCGGTTGCCACTTGGCGCTGGCAGAGCATCTTTTTCTGCGCGGGTCCTTGGGGTTGTTCGGTTTTCAGGAAATGTGCCCATGAGTTCCAAATCGAACCAAACAAGGGGAAACCGAAGACTTTTTTTGGTCCATTTGTCTATGCCCGTTTTGATTTTTCAACTCTAAAATTTGTTAATTTTATTTTTTCCAACTGAATAAAATTATCTTATATACATATAATGTAACTTTCGATAGTCAACACATCGTTATCGTCATGGTATACATCTTTCAGTGTTGTTTTTCTTTAACTAAGGCCCAAAACAGCAGATAAACCAAATTGGCATATTATTTCATCCTATATAAGATACGTCAGGTAGCGCTGCTAGATAAGTATGTTGAACCATAAGTACATGCCTAAAAGTTATTAAATCAAATGTTGGATTGTTGCAAATAAAACTTGTTTTAAACTGAGAAAATCTTGTGTTATTCATGCAAATGGGCTGCATGCACATAAGTACGACTTCTCCTTAGCAAGAAAACAGATTTCTTCACAAGACATCACCCATATGATGTATCATCTTCTGTCCTCTCTTGCATGTGAATGCATATCCAAAAATAATACTAGAAAATTATCTAGCAGAAGCTGAACCTTATAGAAATCCATTTCATATCATGCATGTAGACATATCTAGACATAATGAAAAGCCAATTTGATGATACATTAGAAAATAAAGTTCATAAGACACGCACCTTTACACAATAAAATCATTAATGATAATATCTAGAATTGCTTGTCATCTACAAGAGGAAAAACATACAACACATCAGCTATGTGCATTATAAAATCAAACAAGAACTGAAATACGGATGAATAGCAATAATAGATTAAGGATGGGGGGTCTTACCGGGATGCAGGCTACTGCAGGTTGGGATGGTCGATGGCGGCAGCAAGAAAAGGTCACAACAGATGGTCAGGGACATCGTCAGCGACCAAGAGCTCAAGAGGTGGTCGCGGAGGCCACCGGCAGTAGCAGCTCTGGGCAGGCAACCATCAACATGTCCTCTCCATGCCTCCTGACCACCAACACTGCACCGCGGTAAGCTCATCCTGCTGAGAAGAGACGTGGACGAGCACCATAGTCGCGCTGCCTAGGTTGTCTGCGCCGATCCAAGGCCTCGCGTGAAGGAGCTCTGCCGCCAGGCAGTAGCAGCTCCGGGCAGGCGACCATGGGGAACTAGAATGTCTGGAGATTTCGCGCCTGGCATGGCCGACGATGCAGGCAGGCGGCCCCCGAGGATCGATGAGATGGATGAGGCATAGATCTCCATCCAAAGAACGTGGTCTGGCGTTGGGCGAGATGTGTCACCCTCCATCCCGAGAACGAGCCAACACGATGTGCTCTAGGGCCATCGCAGATCTCGGGTCAGGCAAAATCCGGGCGTGTCGGACCTTGCTAGTCAATAAAGTAGAGCAGGATGGCCAGAGACTACAAAACGGGAAGTGGGCGTTGAGGCTCTGCACCGGGTGAGTATGAGAGGAGTGAGGGAAATGGGGGAGCTACCAGGTGAAGGCGGCGCCTATCGGACATGGCAGCAGGGTGGAGAGAGGGCGGCGCCTATCGGACATGGAGGCAGGGTGGAGAGAGGGCGGCGATCGGCGGGGCTAGCAAGGGGATGGGCGGTGTGAGGTGAGAGAGGGGAATGGTTGAATGTTTGTGTGCCGCGAGAGGTGAGAGAGTGGGCCGGGAAGTGGGTTACTACGTTAGAGTGAGCATACAATTTTCTTTCATTGGTAGGCGGTTGGAGCGATGCAGCCGAGTCTCACGAGGGGCAAACCTTTAATTCTTATACGCGTGTGCGAGCCTAGCAACCCACACATTTTAGCCTTTTCGTTCATGATAGGGGTCGTAATAGGTATGATATGAACTAGTTTTATAAGAATTCTCACTGAAAAAATCATAGTCAATTGATGTCATTCCAATCTCAGTTGCAACTAGAGTTGCAATTTATATAAAAAAACAGCTACAACTCGCATGAAAACACAGATCGTGCTCCCCGTTTCGGTGATACCGGGTAGGATATTACCCTAACTTGTGAACCAACATGTTTTTACATCATCATATGACCTAATCAAACACAAAACAAGAGAGAGATATGCCGGGCTACCCCCATCAGAAGAATGTCTAGGGGGTAGACGATCTAAGGCCCGCAGATCAGGGTTTCGCTAGAGGAAGACCACGAGAACGTCAGAATCAGATGAAAACTTGCATGTGTCCCTAGCATATGTGTGTGAGTGTGGTGCACGGTTGGTAGGTGCTTGCATGTGTCCCCCCTCGCATGCATGCGCTCTAACCTAGAAGCGAAGGTTCTAGACTTGTATAAGGGGGAAACTCCCTGTTCCGGTGAAACCGGGTAGGATAGTGCCCCAAGTTGTGAACCAACATGATTTTACATCATCATATGACCTAATCAAACACAAAATAAGAGAGAACTACGCCGGGCTACCCCCATCAGAAGAATGTCTAGGGGGGTAGACGATGTGAGGCCCGCAGATCAAGGTTTCGTCGGAGGAAGACCACGAGAACGTCGGAATCAGATGAAAACTTTCATGTGTCCCTAGCATATGTGTGTGAGTGTGGTGCATGGTTGGTAGGTTCTTGCATGTTTCCCCCCTTGCATGCATGCGCTCTAACCTAGAAGCGAAGGTTCTGGACTTGTACAAGGGGGAATCTCCCTATTCCGGTGAAACCGGGTAGGATAATGCCCCACCTTGTGAACCAACATGGTTTTACATCATCCTATGACCTAATAAAACACAAAACAAGATAGAGTTACGTTGGGCTACACCCATCAGAAGAATGTCTAGGGGGTAGACGATCTGAGGCCCGCAGATCAGGGTTTCGCTGGAGGAAGACCACGAGAACGTCGGAATCAGATGAAAACTTGCATGTGTCCCTAGCATATGTGTGTGAGTGTGGCGCACGGTTGGTAGGTTGTAACATCCCAACATTAGAGCTCAGAAATAAGCTGAACCCAGATGTGTGCATTGCATTCATGCATAGAAAATCCGAATAATTTTCGGCTTTTAAAACAGAACTTGTCAAATTGATTGAAGCTTCTCTTAACTTGATGGAATTTAAGTAGATCATCAAGTTAACTGCGATAAGTTTCAATATGACCTTTGCTAAAACCTTATTTAGTTAAACATGATTTGGTCTAAGGGTAGACCAGATATAATAAAATGACACTCATAATGTATTGCTTAAATGATCCATATATGATCCTTAAGGGATCATATCATACTATTCACCATATCAACCTATGTATACTAAGTTAAGATTACCATTAAAATAATAAAAATGCAATGATTAATGCTGACCTATCTTATTCTTATCTATTCTTACTATGAGTATCATAGTAATACCTAACCTTAAACTCTTTAATGAGTTGGAGTTGGAAAGAGACTAAGTCAAGATCATCCACTATATATCTTTCTTTCTATAGCAATCTTTATGGAACTTATCTTAATATCTGTTGTTCATCGATGTGTTGGAGATATGCCCAAGAGGCAATAATAAAGTGGTTATTATCATATCTTCACACTTATGATAAATATTTACATACCATGCTATAATTGTATTATCCGGAAACATTAATACTTGTGTGATTTGTAAACTAAAATAAGAGTCCCTAGTAAAGCCTCTTGTTAAACTAGCTTGTTGGTTAATATATGATCATGGTTTCCTGATCATGAACATAGAGATGTTATTAACAATAGGGTCATATCATTAGGAGAATGATGTGATGGACATACTCCTATAGATAAGCGTAGCATAAAGATCAAGTCATTTTAAATAGTTCAATTGCTATATGCTTTCTGATACATAGCAACCTAATTCCTTCGACCATGAGATCATGCATATCACCTTTGCCGGATGGATGCTTTGATGACATCAAACACCACACCGTAACTGGGTGGCTATAAAGGTGGCATTGAGTGTTCGGAAAGTATTGGTTGAAACACATGGATCAAGAGTGGGATTTGTCCATCCATATGACGGATAGATATACTCTAGGCCCTCTCGGTGGAATGTCATCCAATTAGCTTGCAAGCATGTGACTGGCTCACAAGGGATCACATATCACGGGAACGAGAAAAGAGTACTTATCGGTAACGAGGTTGAACTAGGTATGCAGAGATACCGACGATCATAACCTCGGATAAGTAAACTATCGTGAGACAAAGGGAAATTGGTATCGTATGTAAGTGGTTCATTCGATCGCAAAGTAATCGTAGAAATATGTGGGAGCCATATGAATTTCCAGATTCCTCTATTGGTTATTGTTTGGAGAAGTGTCTCGATCATGTCCGCATAATTCACGAACCGTAGGGAGACACACTTAAGGATTCGACATTGTTTGAGTAGTTATGGTATTATGGGAAAGAGACCGAATGTTGTTCGGAGTCTCGGATGGGATCCGGGATATCACGAGGTGATCCGGAATGGTCCGGAGAATAAGATTCATATAAGGAAAGTCCCGTTTCGGAGTTCGGGAATGATTCCGGTGTTTTCATCAGGAATGTTCTAGAAGGTTCCGGAATGTCCGGCACTCCGGAGGGGAAGGGGTACATGAATGTGTCATTACATATTGGAATGATTGCATCATGTACTAAGTGTTCTCGCTGTTCCAAATAAAGGATTAAATTGAATCCTAAAAAGTCAAATAGCAAGTTTGAAAAGTAAAACGGCTAAAACAGGAAAGAGAGGAAAAGAGGAAAGACGGGGCAAAACCGAGTTGGGGAGGGAATCCCTCCTCCAACCGGCGGCGCCTCCACCAGGCTGAGTTGGGGAGGGACTCCCCTCCCTCCCCTGGCGCGCCGGCCCCCTCCACCTATAAAAGGAGGGGCAGGGCTTCCTCCTCTAGACACACAAGTTCCTATCCTCTAAATCTAAACCCTAGCCACAGCCTCCGGTTTAGAGCCGTTTTGGTTTAGAGCTTCTAATTGCCCTAGCCTTCGGTTTAGAGCCTTCTAATTGGTGTGTCTAAACCCTAGACCACTAATAGTTCTCTCTCATACTCCACCATACTCGCTCCGGCTTAAGGCGAAGCCCTGCGAGATCTCCCCTCTACTTCCGGTACCACGCCGTTGTGCTGCCGAAATCGCAAGGAGAGTGCTACAACCTCCGCTGCCTGCTGGAACAAGGGAGAGGAAGGTCTTCGTCGAGTACCGAACATGTGACCGACTGCGGGAGCGCTGCCGGAACGCAGCGCCGGAAGGATCGTCTGCGCGATCTTGAGATCGGAAAGAGTACGACTACATCACCCACGAGAATCTGCTCTCGTTAACCGCTTTGGAATCTTCGAGGGTAAGTTATTCCATCGAGTCGTTGCTACAATCTAGTAGATAGATCTTGGCTTGTTTGTTTGTATGCAATAGAAAATTTTGTTTTCCATGCTACGAACCCCTACAGTGGTATCAGAGCCGTGTCTATATGTAGATCTGTTGCACGAGTAGAACACAATGGTCATTATGGGCGTTGATGCTTTTATTGTTGATTGCTTCTTGTGTACTTTTCATCTTGCGGTATGTTGGGATGAAGCGGCCCGGGCTAACCTTACATGACATCGTTCATGAGACTTGCTCCACGCTTGACATGCAACTTGTATTGCATAAGTTGCTTTGCGGGTGCCTGTTTCTCCTAGCATAGTTAAGATCCAATTTACAACGGGTGATTAACAATACTAGTATCAATGTTGTGGTTCTTGTTCGTAAGTTAGAACGACACTTATTGGAAGCCCCAAACCACGTAAAATATGCAAAGAAAGTAGAGGCGCCTAACTTTGTTTTGCAGGGGTGTGCAGTGATGTGATATGGCCATGATTGTGATTATATATGATGTATGCAATGTTCCTTATTGTAAGTTGGCAACCGGCAGGAGCCATATGGTTGTCTTTAATTTCTGTTAAGACCCGCGTGTCTATTCAAAGTAGTTGTAATAGTTGAAGCCGGTGGACGACAACCATGGAGAGGCGTCATTGACCTTGATGCAATGCCGATGATGATGGAGATCATGTTCGTGCTAAAAGATGGAGATCGGAAGCACAAAGAAGAAAGGCCATATCATATCACATATTATGAATTGCATGTGATGTTAATCCTTTATGCATCTTGTATTGCTTAGTAGACGACGGTAGCATTATAAGATGATCCCTCATGCACATGAATTTCAAGTCATAAAGTGTTCACCCTTAGTTAGCACCGTTGCTAAAGCTTGTTGTTTCGAAGCACCACGTGATGATCGGGTGTGTTAGATTCCGCAAGTGTATACAACGTGGGCAAGCCAGATTTGCTCATGCGGAAGCTAAGGTTTGATCTTGACGAGCCTAGCATGTACAGACATGGTCTTAGGAACACGGATCACCGAAAGGTAAAGCATGAGTCATATAGGAGATATGATGAACATGTTGATTGTTTGCCATTGAAGCTATGTCAACTCTCGTGATGATCGGTTTTGATGTGGTGGATTTGGTTCGTGTGATCACTAAAACAATGTGAGGGGTATTGTTTTGAGTGGGAGTTCACCTAGATTAATTTAATTATTAATTAGAACTCAATTTATCATAAACTAAATCAAAGTGAATTTGCATAGTTGTTGTAGTCATTGGCATCCGTTTACCACCTTGCGCTTAGTTATAATTGAGATGATAGAACTATAGAATTCTGGTTAGTTACTTTACGAACTGGTATCGTATTGTTTTGAAGTGTTAATCTAAAGTTTAAAAGTCCTATTGCAAACTTTCAGTAAGTTCCGGTTACTCCATGAAAGTTTAATAATTCGTATTAAAACAAGAGTGACAATTCCAAGAGTTAGTGTATGAGTATCATGTTTGTATCCATGATTCTTGATGTTCAAAGGATTGTCTTAATATCAAGGTTATCTAGGATCTGAAAGAGTTGTTTCAGAAACCATGATGTGTGGAAGATATTGTGATATCTGAAACGAAGTTTTGGTTGCAACATGACAGAGTATAATACGGCAAAAGTCATGTTCTCATATTTGATGAGAATTTGCAAAGGGTTGGAGACACTAGTTGTCCTAATTCACCAAAAGGTTTTGGATAGCAACATTATACTCACGATTCATCTTTATAAGCTAAAAGTAGCTTGATCATGGATAATTCCATGATAAGGGTGAATATTTGATGTAGGTAAAATATTTACTACACCAAGAGATTACTAAAGAAAGGAATTTGAAAGAACACCAAACATTTGATGATGGTGATCTACTTCAAAGTGCAAGTCCAAAGACATTGGTATTTAATTATACACGCTTTGGATTATGTGTCATATGTATGACTCCACTATTGATGTTGATAGATTCTTTCAAACAGAAAAGGAAATGCTGAAAGAGAATCTCATAAATATATGGCAGAAAAGAAAAGACTAGAATTGTTCAGTTTAAGTATATAGATGATATACATGTTATGGCTATATTCTTTGCTTATTAAACAATGTGGTTCTTAAGTATTTGATACTGAATTTGTTGGTGTGAATCGTCATACGAAACAACAGATTTCATGAACTACAATGGCCTAAGTAACTAGCAAAAGAATATGTGATGATATTCATCGAGAACAAATAAAGGGTTATTGTGTTTCTCGTTAAACATCAAAGCTTGCCTTCAAGATTTGTTTTATCAGGTATTATGAGAACAAAAGGGTGGTTCAAATAATTGCCGTAATCCATAAAAGATGGATGATTCACAAATCTCGTTGGAGAAATCACATCCATAAAACTAGTGCTAAAAATGTCAAAAGACAAATTGATTGAAAGATCACTTAGGAAGTGACATCGCCGTTTAAATTATATTGGAAAGAAAACATGAAGAAACTCCATGTGGATGGAATTTTGGAGTCTTTTGATTTTTGATCACATGACGCTTGTGAAACTTTCCCAGAGATAATTAAAACCTCATTCGTAGGCCAAAAGGGAACGAATGACTAGCTTATTGGAACTTGTACATATTGTTGTACGAAGTCCATTATGTGTAGTCAAGAGCGATGGATTTCAACTTCATATGCTTTCTCCGAAAATTTGAGTGAATATATGAATATTTATTTAATAAGGATGAAGTGTGAAATATTTGAAAAGTTCAAAGACTTTCAACATGAAGTGCAAAATCATTGTAACAAGAATATAAATAGTTTATGATAAGATCATAAAGGAAGATATTTGAGTTACAAGTTTAGCATAATACCTAAGATTTAAGGAATCGTTCCGTGGATTTGCATTTCCCAAAACACCATAAGAGTATGGAGCGTTCGAGATATGTAATTAAACCTTGTTTGACATGGTAAGATCGAAGGTGTAATTCATAAAACTGCCATTGTATTTTAAAGATTAAAAGCTTTAGAGATTACCGTTTTTCCACTGAAAAGAGCTTCATCATAATCCGTTGAAATGACACCATATAAAATTATGGTTTGGGATAAAACCCAAGTAGTCCTTTCTTAAACATTGGTATGCTATACATAAGAAAGATGTTTGCAACCAAAGTCGGATGAACCTGTCTTTGTTAAGTATTCCTCCATAACACCGGAGACAAAAGTGTTTGTCGCTTAGAATGTCAAGTTTCCTTGAGAAGGAATTTTTCGTGAAAAGTAAAGTGGGAGGACAATAGAACTTTGATAAGGTTAAAAGAACCTTAGCTATATGTGCAGAGTTGCGCAGCGCCGAAAAGTGTTCCGGAGGCAGCTATAATGCTCATGGCTCACGTGCCTCAAAGGTTGTGGTTATGGAGATCTAAGTTCCTATTGAAACAAGTAGGTCGGGTAAACAATCAAATACCAAGATTTGAGAGTTAAATCATTATTTGAGAATAATGAACCGACTACATGCAAAGAAGCGATGATGAGCCCTGACTCCGTCAAATGGCTTGAAGCCATAAAATCCGTGATAGTTCCATGCATGAGAAATCAAGTTTTGAACTTGAAGGACCCTCGAGAAAGGTGTAAGACCTTACAGTTGTGTTTGGATCTATAAAGAAATAGACATGGATGTTTCACATCTATGAAGTAGTCGACATATTGGGAAAGAGTTCACAACAATGTTCAAAGGTTGATTATGACAAGATTTGATCTTTCATAGTGATATTTAGTCTAGACGGATTAATGTAGCAACCACTACATATAATTTGTTATATGGTAGTTGAATAAACAAAACAAGTTCTTCTAATAGAATCGTTACCTAGGACATGTGCATAACACGGTCCATAGGGTTTTGTTAATTCAAAGGATGCTAAAAGCATATGCAAACTTCAATGGTTAAAGTAAGCATCGCGGAGTTGGAATCTTCACTGTGATGAAACTGTTAAAGGAGTTTAAAAGTTCATTAGAGACGATGAAGATGCTTGCATTTGCAAGAAATTAAGTGGGAGCGCTAAGACATGTTTCTAATACATTACGTGGAAGACATATTGTTGATTGGAAATAATGAATCTTTTATTAACACATATTAAGAATTTCATCCCGATGAAAGACTTAGGCAAAACCCAAATATTTGGCATCAATAGACGCTAATATGGTTGTGCCAGAAGTACATAGACAAGATATTGAATGAGTTCAATATAGAAACTACAAGAGAGGTTCTTGTCGCACAGAAAGGATTGAATGAGTTCAATGTTGATGATATATTCAAGTGTATTGACATTTGGTAAAGTGAAACAAATAATCAAGTATAGATTGATACTTGATGTATGAAATCACAAAGAGTATTTATATCAATCATACTGTGATATGTACAAAGCCAGATATGTCCTATGCTCTAAATGTTGTGAGCATATACCAGAATGATTCGTAAGATGATCATTGGACAATAGTAAGGGTATTCTTATGATCTTTTGGAAGAACTAAGAGTATAATATTTGTAGAAGTGACAAATAGATGGTTAGTTCATTGTAAAAGTACTACATTGATACTAGCTTTGTCACAAAGTACAAATTAAGTTTATCTCAATCTAAACTAAGGGTGGCACAATATAATGGAAAGTAAGTTCCATAATGGATTTGGATGAGTTCCAAAGTTAAGACATTGTGACAGATACTACAACAAAAGGCTAAGTATATGACTGCTATTTTAGCAGCAAAAGAGGGCATTTGTGTCAAGTAGTTTGTTATCAAACTAGGTGTAGTTCACAGTGGGATAATACTATGAAGATATATTGTGCGACAATATTATCAACATGTTTTAACCCCAAAGAGCTAAAGGTCACACCGAAAGACCAAATTTATACAAAGCCATCTCATTAGAGAATGAGTGATGCGTAGAGACGCAAAAACATGCAATTACACACGGACCTGGAAGTGTCAGATCCGGAGATCAGTTGACCACTAGCAATCGTGTACATACAACACCGGAAAGCCATAGGTGTTGAATACACAAAGGTTTGAAACTAGATTATTGACTCTAGTGCAAGTGGGAGACTGTTGGAGATATGCCCAAGAGGCAATAATAAAGTGGTTATTATCATATCTTCACACTTATGATAAATGTTTACATACCATGCTATAATTGTATTATCCGGAAACATTAATACTTGTGTGATTTGTAAACTAAAATAAGAGTCCCTAGTAAAGCCTCTTGTTAAACTAGCTTGTTGGTTAATATATGATCATGGTTTCCTGATCATGAACATAGAGATGTTATTAACAATAGGGTCATATCATTAGGAGAATGATGTGATGGACATACTCCTATAGATAAGCGTAGCATAAAGATCAAGTCATTTTAAATAGTTAAATTGCTATATGCTTTCTGATACATAGTAAACTAATTCCTTCGACCATGAGATCATGCATATCACCTTTGCCGGATGGATGCTTTGATGACATCAAACACCACACCGTAACTGGGTGGCTATAAAGGTGGCATTGAGTGTTCGGAAAGTATTGGTTGAAACACATGGATCAAGAGTGGGATTTGTCCATCCATATGACGGATAGATATACTCTGGGCCCTCTCGGTGGAATGTCATCCAATTAGCTTGCAAGCATGTGACTGGATCACAAGGGATCACATATCACGGGAACGAGAAAAGAGTACTTATTGGTAACGAGGTTGAACTAGGTATGCAGAGATACCGACGATCATAACCTCGGATAAGTAAACTATCATGAGACAAAGGGAAATTGGTATCGTATGTAGGTGGTTCATTCGATCGCAAAGTAATCGTACAAATATGTGGGAGCCATATGAATTTCCAGATTCCTCTATTGGTTATTGTTCGGAGAAGTGTCTCGATCATGTCCGCATAATTCACGAACCGTAGGGACACACACTTAAGGATTCGACGTTGTTTGAGTAGTTATGGTATTATGAGAAAGAGACCGAATGTTGTTCGGAGTCTCGGATGGGATCCGGGATATCACGAGGTGATCCAGAATGGTCCGAAGAATAAGATTCATATAAGGAAAGTCCCGTTTCGGAGTTCGGGAATGATTCCGGTGTTTTCATCAGGAATGTTCTAGAAGGTTCCGGAATGTCCGGCACTCCGGAGGGGAAGGGGTACATGAATGTGTCATTACATATTGGAATGATTGCATCATGTACTAAGTGTTCTCGCTGTTCCAAATAAAGGATTAAATTGAATCCTAAAAAGTCAAATAGCAAGTTTGAAAAGTCAAACGGCTAAAACAGGAAAGAGAGGAAAAGAGGAAAGAGGGGGCAAAACCGAGTTGGGGAGGGAATCCCTCCTCCAACCGGCGGCGCCTCCACCAGGCCGAGTTGGGGAGGGACTCCCCTCCCTTCCCTGGCGCGCCGGCCCCCTCCACCTATAAATGAGGGGCAGGGCTTCCTCCTCTAGACACACAAGTTCCTATCCTCTAAATCTAAACCCTAGCCACAGCCTCCGGTTTAGAGCCGTTTTGGTTTAGAGCTTCTAATTGCCCTAGCCTTCGGTTTAGAGCCTTCTAATTGGTGTGTCTAAACCCTAGACCACTAATAGTTCTCTCTCATACTCCACCATACTCGCTCCGGCTTAAGGCAAAGCCCTGCGAGATCTCCCCTCTACTTCCGGTACCACGCCGTTGTGCTGCCGAAATCGCGAGGAGAGTGCTACAACCTCCGCTGCCTGCTGGAACAAGGGAGAGGAAGGTCTTCGTCGAGTACCGAACGTGTGACCGACTGCGGGAGCGCTGCCGGAGCGCAGCGCCGGAAGGATCGTCTGCGCGATCTTGAGATCGGAAAGAGTACGACTACATCACCCACGAGAATCTGCTCTCGTTAACCGCTTTGGAATCTTCGAGGGTAAGTTATTCCATCGACTCGTTGCTACAATCTAGTAGATAGATCTTGGATTGTTTGTTTGTATGCGATAGAAAATTTTGTTTTCCATGCTACGAACCCCTACACGATGTTGGGTAATTCTCCATTGATTCACAATTCTTTAACTATCAATCCTTGATCTACTATTTCTTGATCTTATCATAACATCTAATTAAATCTTTTAAAGAGGGTATAGTCCATTAATAACCTTAAACCAATATGAGATACTAAGAAGATAATTTCAAGACAATGGAAAAGTAGGATTGATAAAGCCTTGCTTAGCCAACTAAGAACTTAAGCAATAAATGATTAAAGGATTAAAATGGGGATGCTTTAGCCACCAATATTGAATGCTTATATTTAGTATAAGTAATACTGGTGGGTAAAACATGATTGGAACCTTAGTAGAGATAAGTTATCCTTAAGTAGACATTACAAGCCACATAAATATAATTTAGGGTTTGGAGTAAAGTGAATATAGGATGATATTATTCAATTAAAGCTAGTATAGCATTGAGTTATAGAAGTGGTGTTATTCATTTTAAAGGATGGTCAACTTTAGAGAAAGGTAGTTGGATGCATACAACTAATAGAGATACATTAGTAATGAATGGTTAAGAAGATTATGAGTAGAGTTTGAAGGAACTATTTGTTGGATGGAAGGCTATCAACAGTAGAGTAGTAAATACAACCAAGCAAGGATATGAGGAAGTTATGAAATACTTTAGTATCAAACTCATTGGATTCATCCATGAGTTTAGAAGATTCATTAGTGAATAAGAATATTCTTATGAAGTAAAACTCATCATGTTCATCATGCTGATAAATAGGAAAAGGTAGTTTATCTAGGAAAGGAATTCCTTAATAAGAAGTCTAGAATTATGAATTATGGAAGATAGTAGTTCTTGGTAAACAATCAACTCTAAATCTTAAAACCAAGTATAATATCCATTTCATATTAAGAATTCCTTATCTTATATCTATATCACTTGATAGGAACATTTCCCTATAACAACTCACATAAGCACATCTCTGCCAATTCCAACCATCATAACTATATGTGCTTAAGTATATCTTTATCAATTCCTTTCTATAAAACATTCAAGATATAACTTTCTAGTACTAAAGGTGATGTTATCAAATATTCCAAACAGAAAACAATATGCTTAGTTATGGAGTCTTTAACCACATCCATAAAGGAGTCTAAGTATATTAAAAAAACCTAAACCTTAGGGTAAATAATCATAATCCAAAATCCTAAACCTCTTTGTTTATCATAATAGAATATATACATTGTCATTTTCCAAATTAATTGAAGTAGTAAGAATCATATTAATTTCTTTCATATTTCATGCATCAAATAATGATATAGGATCATTATACATATAAAAAATTATATTCAAACTCTGAGCCAACTAGAGTTTAGTCTTATAAAAAAATAAGAATATATCATTCAAGAAATTCATAACTAAAAGAGGAGAGAAAATAATAAGAAAAGTTTCTACAAATTATTAAAAAGGGGTTCATATTGAGTAAATAAAAGAAATACAAAAAGATTATATAATAAAGGTTCACAAATGATACTAAATATACCTCAGTATTATTGCAATTATCCAGCAAATAAATCCTACAAATAAAAGTTCAAAATATAAATCAAATTCAAATCTGAAAAGGAAAACAGAAAATTAGAAAAAGGTAAAAAAAAATAAAAACATTACATGGTCATGGCCCAACATATTTTTCCTTATCTGACGCCCATGTGCAGCCCACAACAGCCCAACAGCCAGCTCAGCTCTTTCTCTTCTGTGACTGACAAGTGGGGCTAGGGAAGGACTGCGGGTTGAGAAGAAAGAAACGCCAGGGGGTTATCTGCAAAACAACATGTCTCGTCATCATCACGTACACAAGCAGCTCGCTGGAGGAGCTCGCCGCCGCCCGATGCCATCGTCGTCGTCAGCCGTGCGTCAAGATGCTCGCCGTCGTTCCAGAGGAGGATAAGAAGGCCACCGTGACGCCCTGCCTCAATCCCTATCCACAATCCCTCCTTATCCTCTCTGATTTGAATAGGGCCAAAACCCTAGCTCACAGGAGCCACATCTCATCGTCGAACCACATCTCCCCACACCCTTCCAAGCAGCCATGGAGAAGCACCGTCCTCCATAGATCCTTTGAGAGAAATCCTGCATCAAGGGGAGCACTGGAGTGGACGAATTTGGCTGTTCTTCTTCGCGGCAATTCGTCGGAAATCTTGTTACAGAGCTCACCTCCGACCGCGCCTGTCCTCGCCGACCTCTCTATCATCATGAGGGTGAGTTCCTGAACCTTCCAGTATCCTTAAATCGCCTTATCTCGTTGTAAATCGCCGTCTCACCGTGTACCATCGTCGGCCACCGTCGGAGCTGAGGCTCCGATGACCATTTCCGAGCGGCGCCGCCACTTTAGGACTCAGCACGATGCACTGATTCGAACTAGGTTCATTTCATTTGCTAGGGCGCAATAGATCGTCGCCGGCGACCAACCACTGACGGCGGTGGTGGTGCTGACGCCATAGCTACGTCATGCCGACGCCACCCTGGACCCATTCCGCTGTTTGACCCGGTCTTTGTCTCACGTGGCCAGTGACGTGGCCTTGGGCCCATATGTCATTGTCTGGGGGTCAAGACAGGATCGGTAATAAATGTATTTTCTTTAAACAGTGTGCTGAGGTGGTCACTGACCCACTAGTTAGTGACTGAGGCTAGCTTTAGGTACGGTGTAAGAAGTATTTCCTGTTTATGAAAGAAAATAAAGTATTATATATTCAATTAATAATATTCCAGAAATCAAATAAATGCTTAAATCTTGTTTAATTAATAACTTTTATTTGGTAATTCAGAAAAATGTGTATAATATATGATAATTTTCAGAAAAATAAAATCTATAACTTAAAACTATTATCAAATATTATTGTGATAATTATTTAAATAAATATTATTTAATAAAGGATTTATAAGTAATAAAACTTTGATAATTCATATTTTAATAATGGTAAATGTTAATAATATAAATAAAATACCAAAAATCTTTAAAAAATAAAATTTATAATTTACAACCATAATCATGTATTATTATTTCACTTAATTAAATATTTGTTATTTATTAAGTAATTATAAAGTAATAAGAATTCTAAAAATCATATCTTATTATTTATAAATCACAAAAAAATATAATATACCAAAATGATCACAAAAATAATACCTACATGATAAAAATAAAATATTCCACTTTTGAGTTAAATAAAACTTCAACTATTTTAATAACTCAAATTTAAACTTATTTACTTAGTTTAAAATTCATATAAGTGTAAATAACACTTATTAATATTTCTAAAATTAGTTAATTAAATTTAATAAATAGTATCATTCTTGTGTATTAATAATATAAACCATAATGGTTTAAAACATTACAAGTACCTTAGTATTAAATTATCTTCTACTTTAAGTAAGAATTATATTCTAAAAGGATTTACACTTATAAAATTAACCTTAAAGAACAACTTATAAATACACCAAATCCTTTCCATCTATGTTAACTACCAAATTACAAAAACTACCACAACATTATAAAAAGTTCAAAAGTAGTTAAGTGATAATATATCTTGGTTTATAAACTATAATCACTCAACTATAGAAGGTAAATGATACTAATACATTATAGAATCAAGAAATCACTACACCAAATAAAAGGATAACCAATCTTAAGTAACCTAAAGGAAACATTCCAGATACACAAGATACAAATGTTATAAATATTTTACTTTCAAACTATCCTTGTTTTGAAGTTAACTTTAGTCTACAAGAATCTAAATATAACACTATAAACATTATTATATGTTTTATAGTTAACTTTGGTCTGAACTAGTTAAGTTATAAAGCATTTCAAGCTAAAACTATTCAAGCAAACACAAATGACATCAAACACCACTAACTAACCACAAAGATTGTTTAAACCTTAGAAAAGGAATTTATTCTTCAGAAGTTATTCGTTTTGCCACTTCAGACAATGTATGACAAATAATCAAGATCACCGTACATCATACTTCACTTGTATACCTAGGAGCAATAACACATAAGCTATTTATAAATTACTATACTTATAAAGTCAAGTTTTAAAATAAACAATTAAAGTATAAACAATCTTGAAGAGCATTTCATAGGTGTATATTTTATTGCAACATAAATATGTGTTGTTCACACACACTCACAATCCCTAATAAGAAGCACAAGTGTGAAACTTATCTAAAGGACAACACATTCTAAAGTAACCATTTCCGAAATCCGAACCCTAGGACAATGCTATTCCCGGGATTTGCGTTTAGAACAAGCATCACATTACTTATGCATAAAAGCATATTGCTTTTTTTAAACATTGGTCCTTATCGGACCAATGATGCCGATTTCAGATTTTGGATCTTATACTGACTGGAAGACCATGAGTGCATAATCTTGCAATCACAAAAGGCAAGTTCACACTTGCTCATGTCCTTTGTTTATTTTCTGTAAAGTATTTTAAAAATCCAGTGTTGTTGTCACCTGCATTTGAAAAAGGTCAGAAAACACTATTTTCAATAATAATGTGAACTATTGGTTACTGATCCAGGGTGATTAGTTAATCTATTAAATCTGATGGTTGGAATACCACTTTTCAGAATTATATCACCTAGGACTTAACAACCAATGTCACCAGTGATTCTTGCGCCATATATTACGCGTTAACCATGAGATTTGGAATGGGACGGAGAAGTCAGATGTATCTTCTTTCTCTCGCATGAAGCCGGATGTGCAGGTCGTGGCTGTTATCCTCGAAGTGTGCATATTAATTGGTAATTCGTAGAGGATATGCAGCATATGGGTAGGAACCCTCATCGTCCCACGATAGTTCTGGCATCTAACGGTTTGTACAAACCATTGCCGTAATTCATTATGTGGGCATGGTGTACACCAAGGAGGCATGCGAGGTCACGAAGGGGGCAGTGATTGGCTTGGATCATATTCTGGGCCCCACATCATGGAATTGTGGACGGGAATAAGCTGCCCGGTTGTGCAACAAAGAGTTGATCTCTCATGGGTAAAGTGACGCACCTCTGCAGAGTGTAAGAACTGTAACTTGTTACTCCCTGTTCCGGGAAGGAGCTGCGAACGCGGCGGAAAGGAACTCCATGAAAGTTCTGGTAAACCCATGAAGGCTAACGGACAGAGCTTTTCAGAATAAAAGCAACCTTTGAAGAAATGTTTATGAAAACTTGCATTGCCTACGACCTATGGTCTGTGGCTGTAGTTATAGTGCATCAAACACTCCTTTTCTAGTGAATTTGCTGAGTACGCTCATACTCAAAGTATCTTCTTAGCCCTTGCTAGATTCTGAAGCCGGAATAGACAACAACCACATCAAGTTATGCTCCAGGACTTATCATGCCAAGCTAGAGCTCTTTGATGAAGTCAAGAAAGTCAACATATACATCAACTCAAGTGAAGACGAATTTACTGATTCGATAGGAAGAAAATCTCTAGCCAAAGAACCTAATTCTGTAGTGTATTGCAAGAGCAGCAATGCCAAACACTAGTTAAAATATTAGTCTTAATAGTATAAGAGTTCTTACGATGTTTATCTTTGATTCTTCTCCGTAAGAAGTTCTTTCTCTCTCTTTAACCTAGAGTGTTCTTTGGATCTTGTGTAAAGAGTAAGTTGTAACCTCTAGCCATGTATTGGACCCGCTGTGTTTCTGTTGTGCCATTCTGAGGGATGTAATACTAGTGAACGGTGTTTCATTGGTGTTATGTCAATGACTATAGTATACTACATCATGCAGTGGTATGCTGGGTCACCGCATAGGTGCTTGCATGTGTCCCCCCTTGCATGCATGCGCTCTAACCTAGAAGCGAAGGTTCTGGACTTGTATAAGGGGGAATCTCCCTGTTCTGGTGAAACCGGGTAGGATAGTGCCCCACCTTGTGAATCAACATGGTTTTACATCATCCTATGACCTAATCAAACACAAAACAAGAGAGAGCTACGCTGGGCTACCCCCATCAGAAGAATGTCTAGGGGGGTAGACGATCCGAGGCCCGCAGATCAGGGTTTCGCCGGAGGAAGATCACGAGAGCGTCAGAATCAGATGAAAACTTGCATGTGTCCCTAGCATATGTGTGTGAGTGTGGTGCACGGTTGGTAGGTGCCATGTGTAAGTCCCAAGTGTGACCACCTTTGTAGACATGCATTAACACTTAGTAATATCCTCGATATATACGTGGAAACTCCTGCCAAGGGGCAACCAGAGCCTATTTTATGGGAAATTTGACCCAACCTTTGCTTTCCATGTACATATGTCCTAAAAAAAACCAAAAAAAGAAAAATCCACTGGGCTACCCTCGTACGGAGAAAGCTATAGGGGTAGATGTCAACACCCGGATTTTTAATCCCAGATGCCTGTTATGCCATACATCGCAATCCCAGGATTACCATTTTTGCGAGACATAACAGAATTGGATACCACAGTACATCATCCATTACAAACCATACATAAGGTCTTACACAAATAAGGATCTCAGGATCCAGTCTTAATACAACACAAGCAGCGGAATACGTAATAATAACGGTAGTGTAGGCGAAGCTCCATCTTCGGGGTCACAGGCAATGCTGACGATGGGAGATGATCCTAGTTGTCGTAACCTTCCTGGGGTCCATCTTCCAGGTACTCCTCTTCATACTCTGGCCATGGGAATAGCCAGGGACAAAGCCATGAGTACTCTTTAAGTACTCGCAAACTAATACTAACAAGTGAAAGGGGTTTTTGTAGTAGGACACTAAGCTCTAGGGTTGTTTTGCAAAAAGTCAGATTTACCTCTACTAAGTTTGGAAACAACGAATGCTAGTAAGGTTTTATAACACCTAAGTGGGAACTTGTATCTCATGCCACAACTCTGTTGTGGTCAAGTCAAAGTCTGGAATCATTTCACAAGTCATTTTGAAAACATCTGACGGGGGAACAGTATGGCCACTCCAACTGTCCATAACCGCGAACGCGGCTATTCGAATAGTTTGACACTCTGCAGAGATTGTACACTTTCACCACAACATTTGATACATCCGTCAGGAACAAATCCTGAATTCACCATACTCAGTATGCGGATAATCAATCCTAACCTTTGAATTGCACGCCCTAGTATAAGCACCTCTCCTGTGAGTTTGGCCTCCCAACCATGACCAACTATCATCTTGGGTACTACACAGGTGGACAATCTTCACAAGGTAGCCTCAGCTCAGACCTTGGCCGTGAGGGAACTAATACTAAGGTATATAAGTTTCCAGTCAAGCCCTACCCAATTCTCGGGTATTGTGGTTGTACGGTAAAATTGGAATGGTATCGCATCCAGACAACCATCAGTTTTATAAAGGGCTAAGGCTCATGCCTCAACGTTTTCATCACCATAAATCATCGGGTGTTCGGAAACACATGTCCAAAACATTTCAATAGAATGATCCATCATTCCAAGGTTTTCATAACCATTTTTCCACCAAGTATTCCCATCTAAATTGGATCAAGTTTTATGCTTAGCACTAGCACCTACAAGTGGGGGTAAGTACTAATGAGGGGTGGTAAACAAGTGGAGTTTAAGTAAGTTCAATCTCATGCCTTAGGATGACATCAAGATTATCTAGCTTAGGCCAAATTTTATGCTCTTTATGCAACCTTCAAATATCCTTCTAGTATCTACAATTTACTTAAAAAGCTTTGATAAAGAAATAAAGTATAAAGCTGGTAAGTAAAAACTAGGATTGGTTTATCAAGTGGGTAGGATCATCTATTCTTAAGGCATATAGTTGGCATGGTGTCAAGCAAGTATTGGCTTGCATCAATATCAGTATAAGCTTGCTAAATTGCAAGTGTTAGCTTGCACATTCATCTAGTAGTATTAGGCTTGCATAGGTCAACTTGATTAGTAAGGCTTGGTAAAGTAGAGTATCTTGCAAGTGTTAGCTTGCCTTGTGCAGAGCAGTGGTTGAAGTTCTCCTCGGCTTCTTCTTCGTAGTATTCTCCTTCCTCCTCGTATCCTTGGTCGGTACTAGCGTCTATGAATAAATACGAGGTACAAAATCACCAAACAATACTTAATTACTTGCAATCATCACACAAAAGGGGTCCTATAGATGATCTAGCATCATCACTAACATTACCAAATCAAAGCTTGGTTTAATTTCTTTTGTTTTTAGAAAAGTAATTTCTACTCATTGAAAAACTACTTAAGATTTAATATTCTCCAAACCAAACATGGGATCATGTTGACACATGTCATCACCACATATTTTAGTCCATGGGAATGTGATTTAAAGTGGTGTCACAATTTAATAAGGTTTAACCTTTTATTTTTAATTAAATAAAGTGACTAAAAATGCTTATGTGGCATTCTTTTATTACTTGGTCATTATTTCTGTAAGTAATCCTATATATTTTTATATATTCTGAAAGGTATGGTTAAATGTGATTTTTTAGAGTTGGAATCAACTCAAAAGCTATTATGGTTTAAATTTGAAAAATGTTTGAATGCAGAAAAGCTTCTGCCTTGTTATTTTTACCAAAGGTGATCTACAGATCCAAATGATTTAAATCCAACGGGCTTGGATTCAGCACTTCCAGACCTTTCTAACAAAATTGGTTTCATTCAATTTGGTTCACTGAATCGAGCTGGGTTGATTTTTGAAACTAGGTGCAGAAGGGTGTTTGAATGAAAATGGAAAAATCCAAATTCAAACAACTGGGCTACGTGGGAAACGATACTTGGCCGGCCTGCTAAGCACAACGCTTACGCGGGCTGGTTAGGTGCGAAGCGGTATGGGGCAATATGGTGCGTTCGATCTAGTTCTAATCCAACGGCTGAGGGTCGTCGTCCACGTCGGGCAACGCCGGCGAGACTGAACCCTAACGCGGCAGGTGGGGGTTGTCGGGGGCTCACCGGGGCTCAGGCGAGGGTCGGCGAGGCGGGCGAACGACGAAGTCGACGACAGCGAACCTCCTGGTACCGGCAGCTTCTCCTGGGGCGGCTCCAATCACTGGCTCCTTTCTTCTCTAGCAGCGGCGGGCTTCGGTGGAATTCCGGCGAAGCGCTGCTCGCCTTGCTTCGGGAATGGGGTGGAACGATCAGTGAGAAGAGGGGAGTGAGATGGTGTGCTCAATTCAGCTGGGGGTGGCCTCTATTTATAGTCGCGACGACGAGACCGAACGACATGGGCAGGCGACGGTGGCGACATGGCTACGGGCTGCTAGAGGCATGGCAGGCGGTGGCGATCGCTTGGTGGTCTCCTGGCGATGCTCTACGGCTTTAATGCGCATGTAGGGGCGGTGGAAAATGGTCTGGAACGTGCGATGCTCTGCGCGGCCGAGGCGGCGTCTTCGACGGCGAGCGGTGGCTACGGGGCATGGGGCGGCGAACGGGGGTGTCTGGCGGTCTCCTGGGTCGGTGGTGATCGTGTATGCACGCGGCGAGGGCGGCGCGCGGTCTGTGAGCAGGTGTCGAGGGTGGCGCTCTGGCGCATGCTCAGCATGGTTGACAGAGGCATGGGCGCGGTGTTCCTGGGTGCTCTGGTCGATGTCTTCGAGGCAGGGCTGGTCGAGAGGGGGCGGTGAGGCATGGGTGATCTCCCAGACAAGGTTGGCACGACTAGTTCCTCTCTTAGCTTGCTGTCTACACTGGGGTGGCATGGGTGGCTTCGGCTGTTCACCATTGATGACATTGCCAAGCTTACAGTGGTGCTAGACGTTTACAAATGAGCTAGATGATCTACTAAAGCCTAGTTGCAACCAGAGAGGGTACAAGTTAGGCTCAAATCACTGCTCCAAATAGTGTTTGGATTTTATTTGATTTGCATCTGCAAGGTGTTTGATGAAATGGCCGCAAGAGTTCAAGTTTTGAATTTTGAAAAGAGTTTTAGTGGGTGTGCTAGGTTGGTGCTGGTGAGTCTGCAGATGCTTGGGTTTTGAAAGTTGAGCTTGTTTGAGTGGTTTTTGAAAAAGTGGGATGAATGGTTTTGAAAGTTGAGCTTGTTTGAGTGGTTTTTGAATTGTTTAGATGATGTTTATTTCACCTAAGAATCCTTTTACAAGCAAAGAAACACATAAACAAGGAAAATCAAAAGAATTCAAAATGGGATGCATACACACATGCATGCTTTCATATTTTTATTTAGAAAAGTTTTTGTTAACCCTAAATTTGATGATTAGAGTTTGATGTTCCAAGTTTAGTATTTTTGGGATGTTACAGTAGACCACCGGTTCTCCAGGAGTTATCGCACTTGGAAAATCTGTGAGATCATCTTATCTATATTTAAGTTAAAAAGATTGAATTATACAATTCCATCATAGCATATAACTACATCTCGCAAGATGTCCATTAGACTCTTGAACAGAGTTCTTGGTTCTGTCAACCCTCTTGAGGAGCGGATGATAGTTTCTCTTGTAGATATAGCATGTACCAGCTCTTCATAAGGATTGAGACCATGAAAATATGAACTTTGCACTAGACCATAAGCTTCTGGAGGATGCTGGACTTCATTTACATTAGGTGGGTGCCTAGTCACAAACTTTGAGAAACAATCCTTAACCAATCGGTAAGAGTAGAATTTCCCCTCACGGTAGAGCTGCTAACCAACAAAACCAAGCAAGCTGTTGGACTACTTTTGAAATAGAAAGGTCACTCTTTGGGTCAATCAAAAGACCAAGATGAGAGGATTTCAAGACAAAGTATGAAATTTGTTATTTGACATCCTTTAGATTGTTCTCAATTTTGACTACCTCAAGGACCTGCATGCATGTGTCCCTAGCACATGCATGAAAGTGTGGTGCTATGTTGAAACATACAAAAACTACTAGTCTCCGGGTGCTTTCATGTGTCCCTCCTCGCATGCATGCGCTCTAACCTAGAAGCGAAGGTTCTGGACTTGTATAAGGGGGAATATCCCTGTTCCGGTGAAACCGGGTAGGATAGTGCCCCAACTTGTGAACCAACATGGTTTTACATAATCCTATAACCTAATCAAACACAAAACAAGAGAAAGATACACCGGGCTACCCCCATCAGAAGAATGTCTAGGGGGGTAGACGATCTGAGGCTCGCAGATCAGGGTTTCGCCGGAGGAAGACCACAAGAACGTCAGAATCAGATGAAAACTTGCATGTGTACCTATCATATATGTGTGAGTGTGGTGCACGGTTGGTAGGTGCTTACATGTGTCCCCCTCGCATGCATGCGCTCTAACCTAGAAGCAAAGGTTCTAGACTTGTATAAGGGGGAAACTCACTATTCCGGTGAAACCGGCTAGTGACATGGTTATACCCTACGGGTACACGACCTTAGCATACCTGGTCCAGCCCAAGGAAGGCCCATGACAAATATACGCCAGTGAAAGAACATGTTGGGCCCCCATGTGTGGTTTTGGTAATTAATGACAATCTTTATGGACTAATGTGTGTATTAAGTTATACTTGTAGGATTTGTCCATTGGCATCGCTTGGAGCATGTGTTGGCTTCAAGGTCGATGAAATGCAAAGAAGATTTGGTGGGCAAGCTCAATATGCGAGGTCGATGGTGGGGAATTAAGAAAGGCGTTCCATCTTGAGAAGGGCAAGACCGTCTACATCGAGCTCAAGTGGAATGCTCAAGACAAAGGTATAATCTTGATAGGTTTTTCCCTTTTGCCGGTCTCTTGTTGTGTGTAGGAGACCGGGTTTAGGATAGATAACTGTACTATCAAGAGGGGCTCTCGTATGAGTAATTCGGTCACATCGTTCGGAGAGAGCTCAAACCTTTGCATACTTGCATCATCGTATTTGATTGTTATTTGGTCTTATTCATGTGAGGATATAGAGCTTGTGGTAATCTCCATAACAAGCTCTTGTTCATCAAAATCGGATCTCCCATATATATCTTGTTGCGATTTTGATTTATGCGGCTTTTCGGTTTCTCACCAAGTGAGGTATATCACATTATTCTACTTGATACTTTCTCACTTGGTGATACTTTCTCACTTGGTGATATTCGCGGTTTGAATATTTGCCGTTTTAAATGAAAAAGAAAAAGAAAAACTGGGTCGAGCGGTACTACCGCGACCCAGTACCGCTCGGGCCTGGCGCGCGCAGCCCATTCTAAATTTTACCCGGCACCCACTTCCGGTCCTACCGGACCGGCCCGGTAGTACCGCCCGGGTGGGCCGGTACTACCGGCCGGCCCAGAAAAATGCCCAGTTATTTTTCAGATCCAGATCTTGATTCCGCGCAGCCCTGCCCGTCTTTGCGCGTTGACCTGCTTCCTGGCCCACGCGCCCGCGCCGCTGATCTCGCGCTCGCCCGCGCGCAGGCATGCGCTGACCGCCTGCTATGGCCCCGCTTGCTGCGCTGCGCTTGCTGCTCCCGCTGCTGCATGCGCGCATCTGCGGCTGCCGCTGCTGCGCTTGCTGCCTGGCTCGCGCGCGCGCCTGCGCGCAGGGCCCGCCGAGCCGCTGCAGCTGCTGCCGCGCGTGGCCCCGCATGCCCTTGCTGCATGCGCGCTGCGTGCTGAGCTGCTGGCTGCATGCGGCTGCCACTGCTGCACTAGCTGCTAGCTCGCGCACGCATGCGATAATAGTTGCTGCCTTTTCTTTTCCTTGCTCGCATGCGCTGCTGCTTCTACTCTGCTTTTTTCTAACACTTGCGGTAGTACTGCTCAAAACCGGTACTACCGGTCCGTTTTGTAAAAAAAACGCCCTAAACGGCTAGTTTTTCTGGGCCCCTATTTAAGGTTTTGCCCTTTTTCAATTTAGTCAGCTTCTCTATTATCTATTAGGCTAAACTTTGTCCACACTTGCTCTAGATCTTGAAGCTTGCCTAATCTTTTCCCTCCGATGATTCTTGCCCATATTTGAGTGGAAGAGAGAGGAGATCTAGCCCCACGTTTTGACCTAACCGATTCATCTCTTTGTGAGTGCATCTTTGGGGATCTAGATTTTGGGGGATTTTGTGTCTCTCTTTGATTCCTCCTCTCTTGTTCCCCCAATAGCTTTAGTAGCTTTGTTGGAACTTGAGAGTGAGGGATTTGAGTATATTTGTGGTGTTCTTGCCATTTGCATTTGTTGCATCGGTTTGAGTTCTCCTCGGAGGATTTGGGTTGAATTGCTCATTGGAGCTTGTCCCTCTTGGGTTCTTGGACCCTAGACAGTTTTGTGGCCTTGGTGGCATTGTAGCCTTGGTGGCATTTGTTGAGGCCTTTTGTGGCGTTTGTTGGGAGCCTCCAATTAAGTTGTGGAGTTGTGCCCCAACCTTGTGAGAGGTTTCGGTTGCCACCGACAAGTGCACCGATAGTGGAAGCGTGGATCGATCCCATTGGGGTGAGATTCACCGGAGAATAAGGGAGGCCTTTTGTGGCGTTGGTGGTTTGATACCACCCCATCTCCAAACGAGACGTACTCCATGTTGGGAGGAACTCGGTAAAATATCGGTGTCCCCGCGTGCCTCGGTTATCTCTATACCCGAGCTCTTTACTTATGCACTTTATATTGTGATAGCCTTCATGCTTGAAGTAATATATATCTTGCTATCACTTTGTTGCTTGTATTGCTTAGCATAAGTTGTTGGTGCACATAGGTAAACCTTAGTTGTTTCTAGGTTGTGCTTTACAAAGTAAACACTAGTTTTATTCCGCCTTTGTTGAGCCACTCTAGGAAAAGTTTTAATCGCCTATTCACCCCCCCTCTAGGCGACATCCGTTTCCTTTCAGCCGGCCCATGAAGACTTTCGGGTGGCCAGGGCCCATGACACCTTCGGATCCTTGGAGAGCAAGACTAGGGTAGATAGAAAATTCAAAGGGTCAAACCCTAAAATCTGTAACCGACTCGATCTGTGCCTGGGACCTGCCTGCCTCTATATAAAGGCCAGGAGGGCACTCGCTCGCATACCACCGCATACACACCTCCACGCCAAATTGCATCTGCGCACCCCTGTAACCTTCGGTTCCACCATAATCAGAGCAGACAAGAAGGAGTAGGGTTTTCCCTCTGGGGGCCTGAACCTCGGTAAACCTCATGTCCCCGTGTTGCTTGTTTGCTAACCGTTCCGCGATCTCCAGCATCCCCATCTTCTCCAAAACCCAAGTCCATTACAATGGGCATTGACGAGATTAAACCTCGTGAGCTAGGATAGTGCCCCAACTTGTGAACCAACATGGTTTTACATCATCCTATGACCTAATCAAACACAAAACAAGAGAGAGCTATGCTGGGATACCCTCATCAGAAGAATGTCTAGGGGGTAGACGATCCGAGGCCCGTAGATCAGGGTTTCGCTGGAGGAAGACCACGAGAACGTCGGAATCAGATGAAAAACTTACATGTGTTCCTAGCATATGATTATGAGTGTGGTGCACGGTTGGTAGGTGCTTGCATGTGTCCCCCCTCGCATGCATGCACAGTAAGCTAGAAGCAAAGGTTCTCGACTTGTATAAGGGGGAACTCCCCGTTTCGGTGAAACCGGGTAGGATAGTGCCCAAAATTGTGAACCAACATGGTTTTACATCATCCTATGACCTAATCAAACACAAAACAAGAGAGAGCTACGCCGGGCTACCCCCATCAGAAGAATGTCTAGGGGGTAGACGATCTAAGGCCCGCAGATCAGGGTTTCACCGGAGAAAGACCACGAGAACGTCGGAATCAGATGAAAACTTGCATGTGTCCCTAGCATATGTGTGTGAGTGTGGTGCACGGTTGGTAGGTGCTTGCATGTGTCCCCCTTGCATGCATGCACTCTAACCTAGAAGCAAAGGTTCTGGGCTTGTATAAGGAGGAAACTCCCTGTTTCGGTGAAACCGGGTAGGATAGTGCCCCAACTTGTGAACCAACATGGTTTTACACCATCCTATGGCCCAATAAAACACAAAACAAGAGAGAGCTACGCCGGGCTACCCCCATCAGAAGAATGTCTAAGGGGATAGACGATCCGAGGCCCGCAAACCAGGGTTTCGCCGGAGGAAGACCACGAGAATGTCGGAATCAGATGAAAACTTGCATGTGTCCCTAGCATATGTGTGTGAGTGTGGTGCATGGTTGGTAGGTGCTTGCATGTGTCCGCCCTCGCATGAATGCGCTCTAACCTAGAAGTGAAGGTTCTGGACTTGTATAAGAGGGAAACTCCCTGTTCCGCTGAAACCGGGTAGTATAGTGCCCCAACTTGTGAACCAACATGGTTTTACATCATCCTGTAACCTAATCAAACACAAAACAAGAGGGAGCTACACCGGGCTACCCGCATCAGAAGAATTTCTAGGGGGGTAGACGATCCGAGGCCCGCAGATCAGGGTTTCGCAGGAGGAAGACCACAAGAACGTCAGAATCATATGAAAACTTGCATGTGTCCCTATCATATGTGTGTGAGTGTGGTGCACAGTTGGTAGGTGCTTGCATTTGTCCCCTCTCGCATGTATGCGCTCTAACCTAGAAGCGAAGGTTCTGGACTTGTATAAGGGGGAAACTCCCTGTTTCGGTGAAACCGGGTAGGATAGTGCCCCAACTTGTGAACCAACATGGTTTTACATCATGCTATGACCTAATCAAACACAAAACAAGAGAGACCGAGGCCCGCAAATCAGGGTTTCCCCGGAGGAAGACCACGAGAACGTCGGAATCAGATGAAAACTTGCATGTGTCCCTAGCATATGTGGCTGAGTGTGGTGCACAGTTGGTAGATGCTTGCATGTGTCCCGCCTCGCATGCATGCGCTCTAACATAGAAGCGAAGGTTCTGGACTTGTATAAGGGGGAACTCCCCGTTTCGGTGAAACTGGATCGTATAAGGGAGGGTACATGTAGTGATCAAGACCACAAAACCCTATTCATATGTGTGTGCTCATGATCCCATGAAATAACATCATCTAACATATATGTAATAAAAGCCTTGCTAAGTAAATAAAAGAAAAAAGTGAAAAAATGCTTTGCCGTGTATACAGGAGAATACACATGGCAAAGATCATTTGCCTGTTAGAAATAATGGGCTAAATCATTAGACCCATTTGTGATTTCAGATTTTCCCTAAATCTCAAAGCCCATGTATGTGGAAGCCCATATGTGATTTGGCCCAAGTTGGTGGCAGCTCACATGTGTGTGTGGCAAGAGCTGTGGGAGTTAAAGTTTAGTCCCACATGGAAAGTTGAAGGAGAGTTGCACCACCTTATAAGGTGGAGTGTTGCACCACTTTGTAAGTGAGTGACAATAAGAGAGCTACATGCGTGCTCCTCCGACGATGTTGCCGCCGCTCGCACGCACGCACGCTCGCCTCGTCTCATCACGTCACGACGCACGCGCCGCGGGTTGCGGGAATCTCGCCGAGCCGAGCTTTATTTTGCTGCTCAGGAAAATATGTGCGGTTAGACAGACGTGTCAATAGTTAGCAGACTCGGATCGCTCCCGGATCGTGGGCTATCTATAACCGACCCAAACGTGCACGGCGTGGGCTTGGTCTACTTCGTGTCTTATACGGGATTTCCGAGCTGCTCTATATAAACGCCTGTGCGGCTTCCACAACGTACGACACCAAACCAATCTAGGGTTTTGCCATCCTCTCTGCTTGCGCTGCCACCGTAGTCTACTCCATCCCGCTTGCCAGCGTGCACCGGCGGTCGGGAGAGGAGGTCTCCGGAACCACTCTCCTTTGCGATCCTGTACGGGAGAGGGCGAATAAGGTTTTTGGGAAGCGCTCCGCGCGACTGCTCAAGTTCGTCATCACGGCGCGTCTTCCCGGTCGTCAAGCTAGACCTCGTGCGCGTCGTCTTCAACGCCGAATTCTTCGTCAGTCTACTGCACCAACGACGACTACATCGATAACCAATCAGTACGTACACCGTCAACAGATCTGTTGTTTTACTATGGCTGTTAGTGCGTATAATCTGCTACTGTTCATATTGATCAATACATCTAGTATGTTAGAGGTTCACGTGATTGTAGCTGTTGTTGTCATGATTTATATAATGGAATTAATCGTGGAAATTATGCCTAATAATCCAACAGTCCAAAAACCTTATTATAGGCAATTTCCTGAATTAAACATGGGACACTTGGCCGATGCTATGAAGCCGGAAAAGTTTACCGGTGTTCATTTTAAGAGATGGTAGTATAAAACTACTATGTGGCTGCAAGCTCTGAAATTATTCGAGGCTAGTGAGGGTTTACCTGAAAGAACTACATCTGACGAGATTCAGAACAAGTTCAAGGAAACCAATCTTGTCTTTGTGGGATGCGTTCTGAGTGTTCTTGACAACAAGCTATTATATGCACATCAAAGATGGAAAAGAGCTCTGGGAGGCACTGAACGCTAAGTTCGGTGTAGCAGATGCTAGCAGTGAGCTGTACATCATGGAGAACTTTCATGATTACAGGATGGTTAACAACCGTTCTGTAGTTGAGCAAGCTCATGAGATACAGTGCTTTGCCAAGGAGCTTGAAATCCTCAAGTGTATCTTACCCGACAAGTTTATGGCTGGGTGCATTATTGCAAAGTTGCCTTCTTCGTGGAAGAACTTCGCCACAACTCTCAAACACAAGAGACATGAGATATCGGTTGAAAACCTGATAGCGTCTCTTGATGTTGAGGAGAAGGCTCGGGCTAAGGACACTGCTGAGAGAGGAGACGAGGGTCAGTCTAGCGCCTACATGGCGCAGAAGAAGACCTTTCGTCAAGAACAAAGGGAACTATAAGCCCTCGTTCAACAAGCCTGAAAAGACTACAACCTTCAAGAAGAAGAAGAAGCTGAACAAGGCCGAGCTACATTGTTATTCATGTGGAGAGCTCGGCCACTTTTCCAAGGACTGCCCAGATCATGCAGATCGCAGAGGGAAAGGTGGGAAGACTGTCAACGTCGTGACCGCTAGAAACACTGATGGGTACGGTAATTTATTTACTGTTCTTTCAGTATTTCAATCACCATGTTGGTGGATTGATACGGGTGCTAATGTTCACATGTGTGCTGACATCTCTATGTTCACTTCTTGTCAGGTCGCTCAGGATTCGGCCGTCCTAATGGGGAATGGATCACATGCTTCTGTTCGTGGTGTTGGCACGGTGGATCTGAAGTTTACTTCCGGAAAGATCGTGCAACTGAGGAACGTGCAACATGTACCTACTATGAACAAGAATCTCGTTAGTGGCTCCCTTCTATGTAGATATGGGTTTAAGGTTGTGTTAGAGTCCAATAAAGTCATTATTTCGAAACATGGACAATTTATTGGTAAAGGTTATGAGTTCGGAGGCTTGTTCCGATTTTCACTTTTAGAGTTTTGTAATAAATCCGTGAATCATATTTGTGGTGATGTTAATGATGATACTAGTGTTTGGCATTCTCGTTTATGTCACATTAATTTTGGTTTGATGTCTCGGATGTCCAGTATGAGTTTAATTCCGAATTTCACTATTGCCAAAGGATCTAAGTGCCATAGTTGTGTGCAATCAAAGCAACCTCGAAAGCCTCACACGGCTGCCGAGGAGAGAAACTTGGCACCTCTAGAACTCATACATTCTGATCTATGCGAGATGAATGGTGTGTTGACAAAAGGTGAAAAGAGATATTTCATGACGTTGATAGATTATGCTACTAAATTCTGCTATGTTTACTTGTTGCAAACTAAAGATGAGGCTTTAGACTACTTTAAAATCTATAAGTCCGAAGTTGAAAATCAACTAGAGAGAAAGATCAAGCGTTTTAGGTCGGATCGTGGTGGTGAGTATTTTCCCAAAATATTTGACGAATTTTGTCAGGAACACGGAATTATTCATGAGAGGACGCCTCCCTACTCGCCCCAATCTAACGGGGTTGCCGAGAGGAAAAACCGCACGCTAACTGACTTGGTGAATTCCATGTTAGCCACTGCTGGTCTATCAAAGGCATGGTGGGGGGAGGCTTTGTTGACTTCATGTCATGTCCTGAATAGAGTTCCTAACAAGAATAAAGAAAAGACCCCTTATGAGGAGTGGGCTGGGAGAAAACCATCACTTTCGTATTTGCGCACTTGGGGGTGTTTGTCAAAGATCAACATACTGATTCCCAAGAAACGCAAGCTCGGACCTAAGACAGTGGATTGCATCTTTCTAGGATATGCTCCACGGAGTGTAGGCTATAGATTTCTAGTGGTTGAATCTGAGGTACCTGATATGCGTGTTGATATTATAATGGAATCTCGTGATGCAACATTCTTTGAGAATAATTTTCCTATGAAAGATATGCATAGCATTGGTAGAATTTCTTCTAAAATACTTCCTGAATCTAGTGCATCTATTGAGAATTCCGAACAACCACATGAGGAAGTCCTTGAGAAGGATGACGATGAACCTCTCACGAGGAGTAAGAGACAGAGAATTGCAAAATCCTTTGGTAATGATTTCATCGTGTACCTTGTGGACGATACTCCCAGATCCATTGCAGAGGCATATGCATCTCCTGATGTAGATGATTGGAAAGAAGCTGTCCAAAATGAGATGGACTCGATTCTTTCTAATGGAACTTGGGAATTATCAGAATGACCCTATGGTTGCAAACCTGTGGGTTGTAAGTAGGTGTTTAAGAAGAAGCTAAGGCCTGATGGTACTATTGAGAAGTACAAGGCACGGCTTGTATCTAAGGTCTACACACACAAAGAAGGCGAAGATTACTTTGACACATATTCACCTGTCGCTAGACTGACCACCATTCGAGTACTATTGTCCCTGGCTGTCTCTTATGGTCTTCTCGTTCATCAAATGGACGTGAAGACAACTTTCCTTAATGGAGAGTTGGAAGAGGAGATCTACATGGATCAGCCAGATGGGTTTGTGGTAAAAGGTGAAGAGACAAATGTGTGCAAGTTATTAAAATCTTTATATGGCCTAAAACAAGCACCTAAGCAATGGCATGAGAAGTTTGACAGAACTCTACTTTCTGCTGGCTTTGTCATTAATGAGGCTGATAGGTGTGTTTACTATCGCCATGGTGGGGGCGATAGCGTTATATTATGTTTGTACGTGGATGAGAAGTTTGACAGAACTCTACTTCCTGTCAAAGAGTTTTGATATGAAAGATCCGGGAGAGGCTGATGTGATTCTGAACATCAAGCTTATTAAGAACGAGAATGGGATTACTTTAACGCAATCTCATTATGTTGAGAAGACCTTGAGCCGATTTGGCTTTGCTGATGGCAAGACTTCTCCAACACCTTATGATCCCAGTTTGACATTACGGAAGAATAAGAAGGAACCAACAGATCAGCTGAAATATTCACAAGTTGTTGGTTCTCTCATGTACTTAGCAAGCGCTACAAGACCTGATATCTCTTTTGCTGTGAGCAAGTTGATTAGGTTCATGTCTAACCTGGGTATTGATCATTGGCATGCACTTGAAAGGGTCATGCGCTATCTATGTGGTACAATGAGCTATGGAATTCACTATTCAGGGCACCCTGCTGTGCTTGAAGGATATAGTGATTCGAACTGGATCTCTGACGTTGATGAACTCTACGCCACAAGCGGGTATGTGTTTACCCTTGGAGGTGGTGCAGTTTCATGGAGATCCCGTAGACAGACCATATTGACGAGGTCGACTATGGAAGCAGAACTTACTGCTTTAGACACAGCCACTATTGAGTCAGAATGGCTGCGTGAGCTCTTGATGGACTTGCCTGTAGTTGAGAAACCTGTGCTGGCAATCCTTTTGAATTGTGACAACCAAACTGTGATTGTCAAAGTGAACAATTCTAAGGATAACACGAAGTCATCAAGACACGTGAAGAGACGTTTGAAGTCTGTCAGGAAATTGAGAAACTCCGGAGTAATAACTGTTACGTATATTCAAACAGACAAAAACCTGGCAGATCCCTTTACAAAGGGACTATCACGAAATGTGATAGAAAGTGCATCGAGGGAGATGGGGTTGAGACCCATGGATGTCACACCTAGTGGTAACCCAACCTATGTGATCGGAGATCCCGTGAATTAGGATCTGGGAAGAACAAGCCAGTGGGTGGACTGAGGAGAGTATTTTGTAACCCTCTCTATGTGAAGATGCATAACTCTCATAATCTGTAAGGCAGGTTGGCAACACGCCTTAATGTGTTTCTGTTGGCTTTAACTAGCAAAGATGTCGTCCTACTGGGCATTCTTGAAAGAACACACCTATATGAGCTCGACTGTAAACGTCGCGGTCTATGAGACTTGAGTGATCTCTAGTAAACTCATGAAGAGACCAGGGAGTATGACGCATATGCTCCAACCCGCGGGGTAGGCTACTGACAGCCAGGTACTAGTTATGATTTTGAGTGAAATCTATTGGCACCAAACTTGCAATTCAAGGTTCGTCCATTGTTCAAGTTGTTAATAGACGTAGTTCAAGATTCTAGGCGGAAGTTCAACTTAACAGTCTCTACTGAAACACTAGTATATAAACAAGTAGAGAGGATTGGCAAATCTTCAAATGGGCATTTGAAATCTGGTGGGGGATTGTTAGAAATAATGGGCTCAATCATTAGACCCATGTGTGATTTCAGATTTTCCCTAAATCTCAAAGCCCATGTATGTGGAAGTCCATATGTGATTTGTCCCAAGTTGGTGGCAGCTCACATGTGTGTGTGGCAAGAGCCGTGGGAGCTAAAGTTTAGTCCCACATGGAAAGTTAAATGAGAGTTGCACCACCTTGGAGTGTTGCACCACTTTGTAAGTGAGTGACAATAAGAGAGCTACATGCGTGCTCCTCCTCCTCCACCGCCACCGCTCGCACGCACGCACGCTCGCCTCGCCTCGTCACGACGCGCGCGTGCGCCGCGGGTTGCGAGAATCTCGCCGAACCGAGCTTTAATTTGCTGCTCAGGAAAATATGTGCGGTTAGACAGACGTGTCAACAGTTAGCGGACTCGGGTCGCTCCCGGATCGTGGGCTATCTGTAACCGACCCAAACGTGCGCGGCGTGGGCTTGGTCTACTTCGTGTCCTGTACGGGATTTCCGAGCTTCTCTATATAAACGCCTGTGTGGCTTCCACAACGTATGACACCAAACCAATTTAGGGGTTTGCCATCCTCTCTGCTTGCGCCGCCACCGTAGTCTACTCCATCCCGCTTGCCGGCGTGCACCGGCGGTCGGGAGAGCAGGTCTCCGGAACCACTCGCCTTTGCGATCCTGTACGGAAGAGGACGAATAAGGTTTTTGAAAAGCGCTCCGCGCGACTGCTCAAGTTCGTCATCACGGCGCGTTTTCCCAGTCGTCAAGCCGGACCTCGTGTGCGTCGTCTTCAACGCCAACTTCTTCGTCAGTCTACTGCACCAACGGCGACTACATCGACAACCGATCAGTACGTACACCGTCAACAGATCTGTTGTTTTACTATGGCTGTTAGTGCGTATAATCTGCTACTGTTCATGTTGATCAATACATCTAGTATATTAGAGGTTCACGTGATTGTAGATGATGTTGTCATGATTTATATAATGGAATCAATCGTGGAGATTATGCCTAATAATCCAACATTGCCGTGTACCTAACGACGAGGTTACACGGCAAAGATTCTGCCGTCCACCCTGCCGACGGGTGACCCTGTGAGGCCACGGGCCCACTTCTTTGTCGTGAACATATCTTTGCAGTGTGTCTTCAGTGATTTTGCCATGTCCTTCGTTTGTTGATTGCCGTGTTCTTTATCTGTAGTCTGCCATAAACATTTTCTTTGTCGTGTGCTTCTTGTTCTTCACACGGCAAAGATCTTTGCTATGTTCCAGGCGTTTTAGCACACGGCAAAGGACGGGAACGACGGCGGCAGCGAATATTTTGCGGTACATTTTCCCCGTAGTGCATGGACCCCGCTGTGTACTTTTGCTGCTGTGTGTTAGATGGAAAGCAACGGACGTTTAAAGACGATAAAAACGGCAAAACAGATCTCAAACATTTATATGATGGATATTACTCCTTCGCATGGAGTCAACTTTAGAAAAGAGTTCTCGTCGACATGCATTGATGCATTCATGTACGATAAGTACGGGACAGTTGCCGATCTGCGAAGTGGTCCCGGCAGACTACCTAGCTCACTTCACTTGGCTACGCGTATGCATCCACGCGTGCTGACGCGTATGCATCACCTAGCTGGCGGTCGGCGGTGGAGGCGAGGACCTGCATAGCGGGCAGCTAGGCCGGCGCCGTAGCCAGTCGTCGACGCACCGCCGGTGGAACGAGTGCCGGCACCCTGGCAGAACCCGGAGCTCGCTCGTCTCCGTCCGCGTAGTCTGCCAGGCACACCGCGCAACGTGTGTCGGCCGCCTCCTCCTTACTCCGCTCGCCGGCGCTCTCCCTGCTCGGGGAAGAGTACACCGTCGTCGGGTACGTGGCCAGGACGGCCTCGTCGAGCCCCGCGGCGGCGGCGGCGCACGGCCGGTGCCGCCCGAGCTCCACGTCTTCGACCATGCTCCGCTCCGACGATGTGGTGTGCACCGCGCGGCGGCGCCGGCTGGAGCAGAAGAAGGTGAGGAGGGAGAGCACGACGAGCATGGCCTGGAGGCGCCGATCAGCACGCTGTCTCTCGACATGGTCGCATCTAGCACTTTCAGTATAACCTCACCGTGCCACCTATATATATACATTTCTCGGCGTCGAGATCGCGCTAGCTGCCGGCCACCTCACGGTCAGATGCATATTGAGTTGTTTTTGTAAGAAATCGAAAGTAGAAAGAGATCGAAAGAATCAACCAACTTTATTGATCAGGATCGAGTCCTTATATAGTATACATTAGGGACGCCTTCAAAGGACGCGCCGATTACAATGTCGGTTTTGGAGGCGACGCTCCAGGTTGTAACTGCCTAAGGCGGTTCCCACGTACGTGGGATTACAAGTGTGGACTAAGCGGGAATTATTCCTTAATTAATGATTATTAATTATTCATAACACTCCCCCTAATCACCGTTTCACTACATAAGGATCCTTCATCTTGATTTAAGTCTCCTCCAAAAACCCTGTGGGAAAAAATGTGAGGAGTATGGTAGGATATGCTGTTAAAACTCCTTCAAAAACCCTGTGGGAAAATAAGGAGAAAATGACACAGCATATATTGATTATCGCCTCTATTAACTCAATATGAAATAAATCCATAGAATCTAGAGGTCAATAAATATGTCGTTTATACCATCTTAAAAACCCCGATGGGGAAAACGGATAGTATGACATATGATCTTATGTTGATATTACCTCATTAAAAACCTTAATGAGAACCTGAATAGTAAACCCATCAAGGGAAAAAGAGTATAATATGATGCTTTGAACAGGCATAATTCAGGAAGACACTCCCCCTGATTCTTGCAAATCTCGAAGCCGTCGCATACCAATTTCATGAATATATTTTTGGAATGTTGAAGTTGGCAGAGACTTCGTGAATAGGTCAGCGAGATTATCACATGACTTTACTTGCAAGATGTTTATTTCCCCGCTCTTTTGGAGCTCATGAGGATAAAACAATTTAGGGGCAATATTCTTAGTGATATTGCTCTTGATGTATCCTGTTTGCATCTGTGCAACACAAGCCGTATTATCCTCATAGATAATGGTAGGTGATTCGATAGAACCAATTCCACATGACTTTTGTATGTGGTTTATCATTCTGCAAAGCCACACACATTCGCGTGATGCCTCATATAATGCAATTATTTCAGAATGATTGGTAGAAGTGGCAATCAGAGTCTGTTTTGAAGACTTCCATGATATAGCAGTTCCACCATGTAGGAACACAAAGCCGGTCTACGATCTGGCATTATGGGGATCAGATAAGTAGCCAGCATCAGTGTATCCAATCATACCAGAGTCCAGATTTCTCTGAAACTGAAAGTATAGGCCAAGATCCTTTGTGCCTTGGAGATATCGAAAGACATTCTTGACTCCCGACCAATGGCGTTTGGTGGGAGCTGCGCTGTGTCTAGCAAGTAGATTCACTGCAAATGCGAGGTCAGGTCTCGTACAATTTGCAAGATACATAAGTGCTCCAATAGCACTGAGATATGGAACCTCGGGTCCCAATATCTCTTCTCCATCATCCCTTGGCCTGAAAGGATCTTTCCCTACGTCTAGAGAACGAACCACCATGGGAGTTTTAGATGGATAGGATTTGTCCATATTGAATTTCTCCAATATTTTCTGCATATAGGCAGCTTGGTGTACCATTATTCCTGAGGGAAGGTGCTCGAGTTGGAGACCCAAGCAAAATTTGGTTTGACCCAAATCCTTCATCTCAAATTCTGTCTTTAGATGATTGCGTGCTTCATCAATATCTTGTGTGTTGCCAATGATATTGAGATCATCGACATACACTGAAATGATGCAAAATCCTGAAGAGGACTTCTTGATGAAGACACATGGACAGTCATCATTGTTGGAGTAACCCTTCTGAAGAAGGAACTCACTAAGTCGGTTGTACCACATCCGTCCCGACTGTTTCAAGCCGTATAAAGACTTGTTCAGTTTTACACAGTACATGTTGCGTTTAGCGCTTGCATTCGGGACAGAGACTCCATCAGGAACCTTCATGTATATGTCCGAATCTAGTGACCCGTAAAGATATGCGGTCACGACATCCACCAACTGCATAGATAGACGATTTTGCACTGCCAAAGATATAAGATATCGGAAAGTGATACCACTCATTACTGGAGAATATGTCTCATTGAAATCAATGCCGGGTCTCTGCGTGAAACCCTGTGCTATGAGCCTCGCTTTATATCTCACCACCTCATTGTTCTCATTCCGTTTCAGGAGGAAAACCCATTTGAATCCCACAGGGAAAACATTGGGAGGTGTTGGTATTGCTTCTGTGAATACCTTCCTTTTATTGAGCGAAGCAAGTTCTGCTTGTATTGCTTCCTTCCATTTAGGCCAGTCGGAGCGTTTCTCACACTCAACAATAGTCCTTGGATCATGATCATTGAGAAGGGTATCAGCAATTGTAGCAGAAAAATAAGTGTCGACAATCGTAGACTTACGGTTGAATGATTCTCCAGAATCGATATAGTTGGTGGATATCTCATGCACCCTTAATGACTCTTCGTGATTTCCCAATATGTGTGAGTCTAGGTGTTCCGATGTCCCAGCCAGTGTGTGCAAGCTGGAGCTGGGTTGTGGATGTTTCCCTTCCACCGGGTGTATACTACCCATAAGGTGTTGATCAACGTTGAGCTGACTTGCATTTACCGATTTGGAGGATTTTCTCCTCTCTCTCTCCTTTGTTGCTTGCGAGAAGCAGGTTCCAGGTCAGAAGCCGTACTACTCCCCCTCTTTTTAGGATCAGGGAGTTGAGTGGTTTTTGTTGGTACCTCCACTCTTTCGGACGCATTTCTGGCCGGTTTCCAGGATTTAGTAACACCTTTTAGATCAGTAAATGAATCTGGCAGATTATTTGCAAGATGTTGCAAATTGATAATTTTCCGAACTTGGAGTTCGGTCTCTTGGGTACGTGGATCAGAGGTTGAAATGGCGATAGCATTCCAATCAATTTCTGGGCATTCTTTCTGGTACTTGAAATCTTCCCCTAATGCCGGAAAATGTTCCTCATCAAATATGCAATCAGCGTGACGGGCTGTGAATAGATCCCCAGTAAGGGGTTCTAGGTACTTAATAATCGACGGCGATTTGTACCCCACATAAATCCCTAGTTTCCTGTGTAGGCCCATGGATGTCCGCTGTGGTGGTGAGATCGGGATGTATGTAGCACATCCGAACTTACGCAGATGGGAAATGCTGGGAGGATTTCCACGTACCAATTGCAGAGGGGAAGTACTGTGATATGCAGTAGGTCGCAATTGGATTAGGTCAGCAGCGTGTAAAACCGCGTGACACCAACATGAAGTTGGCAAGCTGCAATTCATTAACAAAGGTCTTGCAATGAGTTTGATCCTTTTTATTAGGGACTCAGCCAAACCATTTTGAGTGTGGACATATGAAACAGAGTGCTGAACTTCAATTTCCAAGGCCATGCAATAGTCATTGAAGGCGCGTGAAGAGAATTCTGCAGCATTGTCCATGCGAATTGATTTAATTCGACTTTCTAGATAATGGGCCTGTAACTTAATTACTTCCCTCATTATCTTGGCAAATGCATGGTTTCGTGTGGAAAGAAGACACACATGTGACCATCGTGTAGATGCGTCTATCAAAACCATAAAATACCTGAATGGTTCAGATAATGGTTGGCTAGGACCACAAATATCACCTTGAATTCGTTCAAGGAACTGAAGTGGTTCAACTTGTATTTTGAGGTGCGAAGGTCTCAAAATTAGCTTCCCTGTGGCACATGATGTACACACAAAGTCTGATGACTGAGGGAATTTCGACTCATGCAAATTATGACCAATGGAATTGCTAGTAATCTTCCTCATCATCCCGATACCGGGATGGCCTAGACGATCATGCCAAGTTTGAAATGCATCAACATTCTGGAAGATTACCTTGTAAGCAACATGTTCTACGGGCTTGATATACGTATAGTACAGTCCGGACGACAGAGAAGGAATTTTTTCAAGTACTTGCTTGCCATATCCGTTATCTTTTGTGAAGAGCAGATACTCTTCTTTGTTGTCTTCATGGATTTCAATATGAAAACCATTCTTACGGATATCTCGATAACTGATTAAGGTACGTGACGAATCGGGATACAACAAGGCATCCTCAATTGTCACTTGTGTACCGTTTGGGAGGGTAAATATGGCACGTCCAGTGCTAACAATTACCGTATCGCATCCAGCGATAGTCAAAATATCTCCATTCATCTTTTTCAGTGTCTGAAAATATTTCAACTCCCTCAGTATGGAGTTTGTGGTAGCACTGTCCACAAGGCATAATTCCTCTTCCATCGGATTGTCCCCGTAGAGAGCTTTTTGCCTGTGAACTCCCGTCCGTATCGTCTGTTCTGGTAGAGTCTAGGTGCTGATAACGTGTAAGAAATCGAAAGTAGAAAGAGATCGAAAGAATCAACCAACTTTATTGATCAGGATCGAGTCCTTATATAGTATACATTAGGGACGCCTCCAAAGGACGCGCCGATTACAATGTCGGTTTTGGAGGCGACGCTCCAGGTTGTAACTGCCTAAGACGGTTCCCACGTACGTGGGATTACAAGTGTGGACTAAGCGGGAATCATTCCTTAATTAATGATTATTAATTATTCATTACAGTTTTAAAACGAGGATTCTGGTCGGCGCCAACGTGGACACTGGCTTATTATTCTTTTGTTAGTCAATAGCAGCAGAACACGCTGACCAAGATCGTGGTAACCTCTATCTCACTACGACACGGCAGTGGGCACTTCTGTCTCTATATACGATAAAAAATGTCTCTAAAAAAACTTTAGGAGCATTTTCAAAATGCAACCCTGATATTAAAAGTTTTAGAGACAATTTTAATCAAAGTGTCTCTAAAGATTTCAGTGACAATTCAATAAAAGTGCTTCTAAATGTCTTTATTGACACTTTGAAAATGCCCTAAAAACCATTTAAAGAAATAGACAACATAAATCTTTTTAAAAGTCAAAAATACATTTTGTTTCGGCCTTTCCTTAAATGGGCCGGCCCGGTTATGTATTCATAGGAAATTAGATTTTTTTCTGATCCGTACATGTAGGGAGGCAGGGAGTCGACAGCCCAAGAGGCCCACACAGGGCCAGCGGATGTTACTCCCTAGAGCCCGCGCGTCAATCCGCTTTTGTTTCGCTCAAAGGATAGAGTCGGTTTGGGCTTAAGATCGACGGCCCATTCTTGTCCTGGTGGCTTTCTTCAGCTCAAGTATTGTCGTGTCAACTCTAGAATGGAAGAAACGAATGATTCGATAGGTAGTTAGAACGCGCTCGCTATTTAAATTGATGCTAACCTCGATTCGGTACACGACGTGGGGCACGTACAATGCGGTGACGTCAGCCTTCCCTTATGCTCGCCACGTTGGATTTTTGCTTAGTTGGAGGAGAGAGAAACAAGAGAGAGAGGGTTGTCTTCCCTTAGCTAAGGGATGATCTCTTAGCAATAAGAGAAGACTATTTTTCTTCATTGTACCATATGCCTTCTTTTAGTCAACCAATTTTTTACTAAAAATAGTTAAATCTATTAATTGCTAGAGATAGCAATAAGAGATAATGCATTGTACAAGTTATATATTGTGTCTTCTCTAAATGATGTGGAGAGCTAAGAGAAGACATGCCTTTTCTAGCATTGTACATGCCCTAAAAATAAGATATGGCTAAGCGTGCTTTCGTTAGGCAAAGTCGTGTGTAATTGCGACGGATATTTGACGCGTGCATGTCCGGTACGCGCTATGCATGCATGCGTTGATGCATTGTGCTTTGCCTTTTTTTTTATTGGGTTGGAGTGCATGTTGATGTGGTTTAAGAAGTACAAACACAAGTTTAGAAAAAAAAGTGGACCACACTATCAATTTTCATGGAGCACAAGTTTAAACACAAGTTTAGAAACTACGACTACCGGTGGACTAAATATGGAACACAAACGCTTAGTGCTTTTGGGTAAACATTTAGAGGAGGATACCACAATTTCATACCAAATTATGAATAGAACAATGCAAGCAAACATTCATGTGACATGCTACAAACTATTAGCAAGCTGAGCTAATCATAAGAGATCAAGAACTACTAAGCATCCATTAAATAACATACACCTTACATGAACAGACTAAGCATGCCCACAATGATGAGTATATGTACAAAAATGAAGATAAATAGAGTTCATTACCAGCCTCTTACCACACCTCGAGTAGTCATAAATCATCATTATTGCCTTTCACTTGTGTGGCTTGAATAATAACATGAAGCCAAACTCCACTGAGGACCGCTGAACCCTGCAACGAACTTCACAAAACCAAAGTAGAACAACAAATATTTTTGGTTTTTCGATTTTTAAAGCAAGCACTCAAGGCAAAAACAAACAAAGAAAAATCTTTTTGAATTTTCCTTATAGCAAACCAAAGCCGAAAAGCAAAGAAACAAGCCAAGAGAAGCAACGAAAATATTTTTGGTCTTTTGTGTTTTGGAAAGCAGAAACAAAAACTAAAAAGAAAGCGAAATATGGGTATACAAATTATCGATGGAACATGATATGTAGATGAGTGTGGTATCGGTATACCTCCCCCCAAGCTTAGGATTTTGGCCTAAGTGGAGATCAATCCCAGCCCGGCCAAGAAGGAGTGCCTCCGTAATGTGACGAAGAGGCCCCTTCGTCTTGGTATGTGCTCGAGGAAGCCCCAGTGTAGTGCGCTGAGTAGTCATAAGAGGGCGCATCCCCCTGTTAGTGCCCGTGGAAACTAAGGACGCGTAGCTGATCATCCATCTCCTCCTTCGAGCGTGACCAAGCCCCCCTGCAAATACTGAACAAAGTAGACTGTGGCAAAGAAATTTCCCTCTCGTCCCCATCAGTAAACATCATCCTGTAAACTAAACTCTCAAGGCTAGAGCTACCAGTAAAAAAGTGATGCGCTTTCATGGCAGCAAGATCAAGCCTCTGTGGGGCTACACTTTATCATTCGGATCAACAGAAAGGTCTAAGGCAGCGACTACACGTGCATCAATGATACCCCATAAATGGGTCCTCTAGCAGCTAGGCGGCGAGCAATGAGAGAACCAAGATTATACCTGGTTTCATTGTTAAGTGTAGTACATAGAAAATCCAAATGATAGTTGGAAATATTGCTAGTGTTCTCCCTACCAAGAATGCTAGTGGCAAGATAATAAGAAAAATATCTGAGAGCTGCGAGTTAAATATTTCTTATCTTCCCGCGCTGGACTGTGCGGTCATCATCATTTGTTATCCCACAGTAAAGCTCTAGCAAATCAGCAGGTCGACCTTGAATCTTCTTCAACGTCCCAGCCATGCCAATACCTATAATGCTGCAAAATATTTCCAATGTCATGGTAAAAGGCCTCCCATAGATTTTGAATGAAACCTTTGAGGTGTAAGAGGTGTTAGTGAAAGCGAAACTCTCCACAAAAGTTTTGGTGAGCAAAGAATATTGCGCACTCTCATCTTGCATGTAATCAGTTAGACCAACCCTCTGAACAAGAGTTAGGAAATCATCGAGGATCCCTGCAGCTTGCAGAAAGGTAAAACAAGGGAAGGCAGAAGGGTGTGCATCCCCCTCATCTCCCTCATTACCAAAGCGCAGTGCAATAAGATCCTCATTGTATGATGGCCTATCTTGAGAAGCTGATCTTGAAGGCCTTTCCCTCCTAGGTGCATCTCTTGAAAACACTTCTCCAAAAGTGTGGTTGTCCATTGCCCCTTTTCTGAAATTTCTAGACAAACACCAAACCAAGTGATTTCCAAGTTATTAAATGAAGGGGAACTACTATAGGAACTTGCTAGAGGGCTAAACATGCATAAAAATGAAATCTCTAAGCATAGAACAAGCATGCAAGCTCACATAACCTGTCACCTACAATAGAAAAATACTCAAGATACAATCCACCAATCAAAAATCTAATTGGATAAGCGGAGGAGGCACATACCGGAGAGTAACCCTCCAAAAATTAGCAGCAAAGATGGGCTGAGCAAAGAGATCGAAAATCGGGAGCAAGAACAGCAGGAACTCAAGCTTTGAGAAGTTTTCTGGTGTTTTTCGGGAGAGAGAAAGAAGTGGCTGGAAGGAGGCAAGTTGGAGGGCCAGGGGTGGACCACACCTGGGCCAGGCACGTCCTGGGGCTGGCCGCGCCACCAGGGGGTGTGCTGGCCTGGTGGGTCCACCTGAGTCGCTCTAGGTGCCCCTCTGCCCCTTTTTTCATGAAAACATTTAATATGAATGTTCTGGAGTTTTGGGAAACTTTATTTTTGGCCAATTTTCAGGTTATGAAAATTGATTTTCTCACAGAAAAAGATTTTTTAAAGACACAAAAGCAAACCAAAACCAAAAATATAGAAGTTCTAAGACAGTCTAAAAAGCAAACAACTAGCAAAACTAAGACTAACAAGACGAAGAGTAAAGAGTGGAATGGAGAAAGATAAAAGTGCGCAAGGATAATCATTGTGAAAGCATTGTTTTGTCAATTAAAATCCCTTTGTTAACAAGGTTGATCAAGTCTTGTTACCAAAACAATTTTGTATGAAACAAAAATTTGCATTTCACAAAATGATAATGTTACCTCAATCTTGATAGCAATAGTCCCAATCATAATAGTTTCAAAACTTTCTTGTGGAATGGGATAATATATTTCTCCAACTTTGATGCCCTCAATATTTTCAATTGAATTCAGGCCATAGCTCTTATCAATCTTATTTGGGAAATAGACAATATGCTCTTTTTCATTAATATTAAAAGCTACTTTTCCTTGATTACAATTGATGACAGCACCTGCAGTATTAAGAAAAGGTCTCCCAAGAATAATAGACATATTATCATCTTCAGGCATCTCAAGCACAACAAAATTAGTTAAAACCAAGAAATTATGATCCACTTCAAAAGGAACATCCTCACATATACCAACATGAATAGTAGTAGACTTATCAGCCATTTTCAAAGATATATCAGTTGGTATCAATTTTTCTAGCTGAAGTCTCTTGTAGAAAGAAAAAGGCATAACACTAACTCTAGCTCCCAAATCACACAAAGCAGTTCTAACATAATTATTTTTAATAGATCAAGGAATATTTGGAATACCTGGATCACCAAGTTTCTTTGGAACCTTAGCATTGAAGGAATAATTAGCAAGCAAAGTAGAAATTTCCTCATTAGGAATCTTCCTTTTATTAGAGACAATATCCTTCATATACTTTGAATAAGGAGGCAACTTAATAGCATTAGTCAAAGGAATTTGCAAAAATAAAGGTTTCATCCACTCACAAAACTTGTTATAGTGTTCTTCTTCCTTTGACTTGTGTTTCTTATTAGTAAAAGGCATTGGTTTCTACACCCAAGGTTCTCTTTCACTACCATGTTTATTAGCAATAAAATCTTCCTTAGTGTACTTAGTGTTCTTAGTGTGCTTCTCAGGTTCTTCTTCAATTTCTTACTTATCAGGAGCATCATTGTTATCATTACCACGTTCAGTTTCAGCATCAGAGACAGATATACTATTAGGATCTACAGCAGGTTCAGAAGGTTCCTCAACTGTTTTATATTTCTTTTTCTTTCTCTTAGAAGGAGTACCACTATTTTCAGCTTGTTGAGAATCCTACTCAATTATTTTAGGATGTCCCTCAGGATATAAGGGATCCTGAGTGGCAGTGCCACTCCTAGTTATAATTCCATAAGAATGTTTTCCCTAGAAGCATTAACTAGCATATCTTTTTGTACCTTAGCAAGTTGATCAATTTGGGTATGAACCATTTGGAAATGTTTAACAAGCATTTTAACATCATTAGAAGTTCTTTCCACCATATCTTTCAACTCATTAATATCCCTAGAGTTTTTCAATAAATGATTCTAAACTTGTTTATTAAAATTACCCTGTTTAACAATAAAAATGTCAAGTTCCTCTAAGCATTGATCAGGAGGTTTACCATAAGGAATATCACCTTCATCAAAGTGTTGGAGAGAGTGTACCTCAATAGTATATGAGTGCGAAATTGGCTTACATAATTCTTCTATAGGAGGTAAATTCTTCACATCTTCAGATCTAATACCCTTCTCCTTAAGACATTTCTTAGCTTATTTCATCACTTCATCATTTAATTCAATCACTCCCCTCTTCTTTGGTGTTGGTGTTAGAGTTGGTTCAGGCACAATTGGTTCAGGTGTAGTAGGCTCAGGTGTAGTCCAATCATCATAATTCTTGCTTATTTTAGCCATTAATTCTTCAGCTTCTGAAGGAATTCTTTTCCTTAAAACACAATCAGCAAAACTATCCAGGTATGTCCTAGATTCATCAGTTAGTCCATTATAATAGATATCAAGAAGCTCATTTTTAGGTAATGGAAATCCAGGATGTGCATGAATCAAGGCACAGAACCTTGTCTATGACTCAGGCAATTTCTCATCTTCTCCCTGTTTAAAATCAAAAAAAATCTGCAAAACATCATGTCTAGCACTAGGAGGGAAATATTTCTAAAATAAAGTAGCAATCAAGCAATCAGGGTTATCAATGGATCCAGGAGGTAAACTATTAAACCAAGCTTTAGCTTCTCCTTTTAGTGAAAAATGGAAAATTTTAGCAATAATGTAGGTGCGTATCTTAACATCATCAGAAAATAAAGCACTGATAGTAGAAAGCTCAGTCATATGTGCCACAACCTTTTCATTCTCAATCCCACAAAAAGGTTCTTTCTCAACAATGTTTATATAGGATAAATTAAGAGAGAAATCATAATCTTTATCTTTTAATGTTTATGGGAGAAGTAGCAAACTTAGCATCTGGAGATAGTTTAGGTATAATAGTGCGTTTCTCAAGGAGAATCCTAATAGCACTAGAACCACATGTGTTTCGATATTCTTCAATAAACTCATCAGTCATTTCAATATAACCATCATTAATATCATAGCTTTCTCTAGACTCAGGTGAGCTAACAGGAGTAATAATGTCTTCACTAGGAGTTTTAGTGTTTCCCAATATAGTTCTAGAAATTGTAGCATCTAGGAAAGGACCTAATGAACCACTCTCATCCAGCACAGTAGAAGTAACATCATAAGCATCAGAAGCAATTTCAGATTCAACAGTAGTAGCAGTGTGTGTAGCATGTATATGTGGTGGTGGTGTAACAAGCTTACTTATAACAGATGGTGAATCGAAAGTAGCAGAGGTGTTTAGAACTGTACCTCTTCTTGTAGTGGATGGTAAAATAGGAAACTTTCCATCTCGAGACTTTCCCATGATGAAAAGGACAGCAACAAACAATAATAAATCCAAGTGAGCTTAAAAAAATCTATGCTCCCCGACAACGGTGCTAGAAAATAGTCTTGATGACCCACAAGTATAGGGGATCGCAACAGTATTCGAGGGTAGTATAACCCAATTTATTGATTTGACACAAATGGAGACAAAGAATACTTATAAGCCTTAACAACTAAGTTGTCAATTCATCTGCACTTGGAATAGTCTTGCTCACAGTAGTTTATCAGTAGCAAAATTTTTGTAGTAGCAATAGCAAAGTAACAGCATCAGTAAAACAAAGTGTTGGGGGGGGGGACCCCGGATAGGGTCAAGACAGGGGAAAGACGAAAGGAGTCCCCCTCATCTTAAGCCGAATTACTGATTGTGTCGGACGAATCATGTAAGATTCGGCCGAGATAAACAGGGCCATGACAAAGATAGAATAGTAACTCCTTATCCGGCCGACATATGAGTAAAGTCGGCTGAATGAGTCTGACTAACTTGAATGCAGGTGAAGGCCGAGCCGAGTTGTGCGAGATAATGCCGAATAACATGAAGCTTGCAGGAGAAGGAGGTGCCTATAGTCAAACCCTAGTCACTAGCTAAGAGGAATCTAGACAGAGCCAAGCACAAAGGACAAGGAGCAGAGCAGCAGAAGGGCAGACAAACGTCACGGAGGTGAAAGTGAGGAAGCCCGAGGAGCGCATGTGAAGGTTTCTGGAACATTGCCGCAGATAGAAGGGGGACACGGAAAGGAGGCCGCCGAGTTACCATATTGGGACAAGCATATTCCATGGATATGCTTGCCACGTCAGCCCTAGAAGGAACCAAAGAACCCCTTTATAAGGGGGGAAGCGGGTTCCTCAGACGGGATCGATTCATTCTACGCCGTAAGGCTCGTGTCGTTGTTTACTTCTTCTCCATGAAACAGCTATAGGAGCACTTGTAGTTCTTGATAAGAAGAATAGAGATCTACTTACAGGACATTTGAGTGTAGAAATCACTACATATTCCCTCCCCGGATCCCTCTAGCGTCCATTGGTCCCATACTTTAGCCTACCCATGGCATCTGCCGTGCCACCACCACGACAGTTGGCGCCCACCGTGGGGCCAGCAGCGGTGCTAGCTGGAGTCAAGATCCGGACGGGGAACTTCATCCACACCGGCTAGCGGGTTGTCTCTGGCCTAGTCCAGAGATTTGATCTCTAGGACTATGTCAGCGATAACGCGGGTAGCTTCAGGAGGAAAGCGCCTCCGTGCAACGACGTCTTCATCAACCTGGGCACGCACAAGGTCTACGTCGGTGTCGACACGTCTTGCGTCTATCCTCACCGAGTCATTGAAGCAGGAGAACCTCCCCTCCATGCTGCTAGCGGTCCGCGTGGAGCATGCCCTGTTGGTAGCATCGAGGTGATGGTGACGGCCGCGACACCAATAGCGGGAGCAGGCATCGGACCAAGCAGGGACCCAGTGATAGGAGCACAGATGGCCACGAAGCAGACAGCTCCATAACCCATCGAGGTAGATCCACCAGCAACCAAGTCAGCCGAGGTGAAGGAGACGACCCCAAAGGCAGCAATGGTAAGATGGCCACCTCTAGAGAGGCCAGAAAATATTCTTCAGGCAACTATAGATAACCTAACCACGCCTATGGCGCCGATACTTGATCCAGCTAACGCACAGGCGGAGTTAGAAGAAACTAGACAAAAAGTACTAGTAGAGGCAAAAAAGGTGTCAACCTTGTGGGAATCCTTAAACAGGACCCTGCGAGAGTATGCAAGGGCAAACAAACTAGAAGTGGCCCCTGAGCGGGTAGATGAATTGAGATTAAGAGGAAAGAACCTCATGAATGATATCAACAAAGAGCATGAGGCTCATCCAGACGATTCGGTCGAACTAGGCTTGCCGAGGTATAGTACCCGGCAAAGAACCTGAGGGCGGCAAATTCCGCAGCCCTGGAGTTGGAAGGATTAAGCGGGGAAGCCCGACAGAGACAGCAAGAAAGAGTAAATGAACTGGTGCGCATCACAAATCAGCAGAATGAGGAATTTCTCAGGGTTAACCCGGCAAGGCCAGGAGCCTCGCGCATGGTTCATTCGGCAGGAGAGGCCCCGCGTTATCTGCGGCAATAGCATCCTCACCCGGAAACAATGCGCGAAAAGATAAAGCAGTGACTTTGGGAAAAAGAAATAAGCAGATTGTGCCATATGATCTGGCAGTAGCCGGAAAAGTCAATGAGAATAGAGGCAATGGCAGCCGAGGTAACAGTGGAGATAGAAACCACGGCCGTGCCAACAAAGAGCACGGGAACCACGGAAGGGGAAGTCATGAGAACCGTAACCAGGCAGAAGGAAGGAGGAACCCTCCACCATATCCTCAGCCGAGGTATGAGCCTCGGCAAGAACGAGAAGCGAGACCAGCTCACCATAATCAGGCAAATGATAGATACAATGATGGTTACTCGGACATGGAGCATGCAGAGCAAGGTGGGCATAACCACTATGGAATACAAGAGAGGGTCATTTATAGGAACCTGCCGTCAGCTGATGCAAGACTGAAACTGGACAGATTATATCGTTCCGAGTTATTGGGGAACAGGGTCCGCCTGGTCCGGCATGCTTCGGACCTCGGATCATGGGCGAACCACCCGTGCCAAACTTTCAATTGGCAAGGGGCACGAAAACATACAATGGGAGCGCAAAACTACAGGATTGGTTAATTGACTATGCCACGGCAGTGAAAATAGCCGACGGGAACCTACGATGGGCGGTAAGATACGTCCCACAGATGCTGGAAGGGCCAGCCATAGTATGGCTAAATAATTTTTTGACAGGTAGTATCAACTGTTGGTTAGATTTTGAAGAAATGTTTGTCAGCAATTTCACTAGTACTTACAAGAGACCAAACAGGCCGCAACAGCTCACAATGTGCAAGCAGAAGCCGAATGAAACAGATAGGGAATTCTTGACTCGGTGGTGTAACCTCAGAAACTCATGTGAAAGGGTCATAGAATCTCAAGCAATAGCTTGGTTTGCTCAAGGCTGCCGGTACAGAAGTGTACTATGGCAAAGATTGCAGAGAGATATGCCAACCACATTAGCAGAAACCATCCGAATAGCGGACTCATATGCCTTAGGTGATCCGACTCAACCGGAGTTAATGTCGGTAGAGCATCGGGAACACCAAGATCAGTATGCCAGGGATGCAGCCGGGTCATCGCGGCGCAATGAGTACCGAGGTAGAAGAAGGGAAGAGAGGCTGGATTACAGATATGCTTCCAATCAAGTGGCAGCGGTTGTACAGGATCAGCCGAGTCATGGAAGCAATCAGCGGCAAAAGAATGGTCCGCAGCAGTGGACGCCGAGGAATGAAGGGAAAATACAATGGACACCAGAGCAGAAGAAGCAATGGCAGGAAAGACCAAAATACACATTTGAATCCATGCTGGATCAACCGTGTAAATTCCACACCCCAAGCCCGGCAAAGCCAGCTAATCACACTACTCGGCAATGTGCATGGATGAAACATGCAATGGGAAACTCAGCAGGCGTGCAAGCACCCTCTCATCAAGCACAACAACAGCAACACCCACAACTAACTGGGGAAAATGCACAGCAGGTAATGTTACCACCGCCCCCTCCGAGGTATGATAACTCGGACCGGAGAGATGCAGTGCATCAGGTAGTAAATCAAAATCAAGATGGAAGAGCAAACCCCGGGAACAATGGGCGAAATGATTACAGGGAACATCATCAGTCATACTGTGTGTTTACAACAGAACACAAGATAGACAGAGCGTACAACGCCGGCATATGGAAGTGAATGCGGTTATGCTGGCAGTACCAAGATACGTGCCATGGTCAGATCAAGAGATAACCTAGAGCATAAAGGATCACCCGAAGATAATGCCGAACCCAGGGTCATATGCACTGGTACTAGATCCGACATTTGTCGGGCCCAGCATTAATGTGAAATTCTCAAAGGTACTCATTGATAATGGAAGTAGCATCAACATTATGTACAAAGACATAATGCACAAACTCGGAATAGCACAGAATATGCTACAGTCCACAAGGACCACGTTCCATGGAATAGTACCGGGTATCTCGGGTGAACCCATTGGGAAAGTCTGAGTAGATGTATTATTCGGCAAAAGGGAGAATTGCAGAGCGGAGAATTTGGAGTTTGAGGTGGTGGGCCTAGAAAGTTGCTATCATGCTTTACTCAGACGGCCAGCACTGGCTAAATTCATGAGCAGCTGCCACATTACCTATTTGAAAATGAAGTTACCCGGGCCTCAGGGGGTAATAATAGTAGCCGGAGATTACAGAAAATCAATGGAATGTGCTTCAGCCGGGTCAAACCTGGCCGAGTCATTGGTAATTGCAAGGGAAAAAAGAAGGATTCAGGAAGTAGCAGCTCTGGCTCAGTCGACACAGCTGAATATGCCGGCATTAGCCAACCCGCATGGGAGTGTTTCTTTCCAGCTGACTAAAGAGACGAAAAATATCCAGATAGATGAGCAGTTCCTAGAGCGCACAATTACGATTGGTGCTGGCCTAGATGCCAAATAGGAAAGCGAGCTCACCAACTTCCTCCGTGAGAATCGGGATATCTTTGCATGGTCAACCCAGGACCTGCAAGGTGTGCCGAGGGAGTTGGCTGAGCACTCTTTGCATGTGAGGCCAGGAGCAAGGCCGGTGAAGCAACCTCTCCGCCGCTTCGCCGAAGACAGGAGAAAAATAATAGGGGATGAGATAGCTCGGCTCCTTGCGGCCAGTTTCATCATGGAAGTGCTTCATCCGGATTGGCTATCAAATCCGGTGTTAGTAGAAAAGAAAAAGGATGACCCGAATGTAGCCGTCGTATGGCGAATGTGTATCGATTACACGAGCCTCAATAAGGCGTGTCCCGAAGATCCTTTTCCTTTACCTAGGATAGACCAAGTCATTGATTCGACCTCTGGTTGCGAGCTATTATCATTTGTAGACGCGTATTCTGGTTTCCACCAGATACCGTTAAATCCGGCCGATCAAATAAAGACTACGTTTATTACCCCGTACGGGGCTTATTGCTATCGCACCATGCCATTCAGCCTGCGTAATGCAGGAGCAACATACCAAAGATGCATGCAAAAGTGTCTACATGACCAGATAGGAAAAAATGTACAAGTGTATGTAGACGATGTGGTTATAAAAAACAAAGAGAGCAAAATGCTCCTTAAAGATATTCGGCAGACATTCGCAAACTTGAGAAGATTCCGAATGAAGATTAACCCGGAAAAATGCACCTTCGGTGTGCCGGCTGGAAAATTACTCGGCTTCCTCGTGTCCAGCCGAGGTATAGAGGCAAATCCAACTAAGATCCGAGCAGTTGAAAAATGGAACTGCCGAGGTGTCTGAACGATGTACAAAAAATCACGGGATGCCTGGCTTCTCCGAGTCGATTCGTATGTCGGCTAGGGGAAAAGGCGTTATCTCTATATCAACTGATGAAACAATCTGACAAATTCATCTGGACACCACAGGATGATAATGAATTTCATGAGTTAAAAAAGATGTTGGTAGCAGCACTGATCTTGGCTTCTCCATTGTCAAAAGAACCTATGTTACTCTATGTAGCCGCCACTAACATAGTGGTAAGTGCAGTAGTTGTCGTGGAGCGGAATGAAGGGGATAAGTCAGTACAAAGGCCGGTATACTACCTAAGTGAGGTATTATCGGCCTTGAAGCAGAACTACCCGCACTACCAGAAGATGGCTTATGGAGTATACATGTCGGCGAAAAAACTCAAACACTACTTCAAAGAGCATCCAATAAAAGTGATTTGTGAAGCACCCATAGCCGAGATATTAAGCAACAAAGACGCAATTGGCTGAATAGCAAAATGAGCAATCAAGTTATCACCTTATGCCCCGCAATTTGATAGGCGAGATGCAATCAAATCTCAAGCAGTGGCAGACTTCTTTGTGGATTGGGCTGAAGTGCAATATGAGCCCCCATTGCCAGATCCGAACAATTGGACAATGAATTTTGACGGATCCAAGATGAGAAATGGGTTGGGGGCAGGAATAGTATTAACTTTGCCAAAAAAAGATTAGCTGAAATACGTGCTGCAGATACACTTCGCTGCATCAAACAATGTGGCCGAGTATGAAGCGCTCGTCCATGGGTTAAAGATGGCAAAAGAGATTGGTATACGTCGGATACTATGCTACGGCGATTCAGACCTGGTAGTACATCAAGTATCAGGCAATTGGGACGCACTAGATGTGAATATGGCCCTATATAGGTTTCATGTGCAAAAAATCAGTGGTTATTTTGATGGGTGCGAGTTTCACCACATACCTTGGGCGGAAAATGACGCTGCAGACACACTGTCAAAACTCGGATCAACTAGGAAATCAATTCCCCCGAGCATTGCCCTGGAACACCTAAGAAAACCATAAATTACACCTTCACCAGAATCCGAGTCAATTTGTATCTCGGCAGAACTGACAGAAGGAAATGTGCCAATGGAAATTGACAAAGAATATGACCCGATTCTATAAGGGTGAACCCGGCCGACACACGAGGGAACACGGAAAATCCCAAAGGTGTTATGTTGGTGGAAAATATGGAAATCGACACTGTAACTACCCCAGAGAAAGTCACGCCGATATGGGCGCAACCCATATTATCATTCCTTAAAGAGGGAATCTTGCCAAGTGATGAGGTCCTGGCTAGACAGATAGTGAGAAGAGCAAAAGCCTACACAATCATAAAAATTGAGCTGTATAAGATAAGTGTCACAAGCGTACTACAACGATGTGTTGACTCGGCAGAAGGGCGGGAAATACTCCTGGATATACATCAGGGAGAATGTGGGCATCACGCCTCATCTAGAGCCCTAGTGGCCAAAGCATTCAGGCATGGATTTTATTGGCCGAGTGCGTTGAAGGAGGCAAAAGAATTAGTAGAAAAATGTAATGGTTGCCAGAGGTACGCCAGCAAGATACATCTGCCTTCATCCGAGTTAAAAACAATACCAATCACTTGGCCATTTTCTGTGTGGTGCTTGGATATGGTAGGTCCGTTCAAGCCGGACCGAGGCGGAATGACTCACATTCTAGTCATGGTGGACAAGTTCACAAAGTGGATCGAAGTGAAACCAATAAGAAAATGTGACGGACCCATAGCGGTAAAATTCCTCAAAGATATTATCTTGATATATGGATACCCACACAATGTTATCACGGATAATGGCACAAACTTCGCTGAAGGAGCCTTCGCTAGGTTCTGCCAAGAGAAACACATAAGACTAGATGTTGCTTCGGTGGCTCACCCGGCATCAAATGGGCAAGTAGAAAGATCAAATGGACTGGTATTGTCAGGAATAAAACCCCGGCTTATCGAACCACTGCAAAGGTCGGCAGGATGCTGGGTTGAGGAGCTTCCAACAGTACTGTGGAGCCTCAGGACCACCCCAAACAGGTCAACAGGGTATACACCATTCTTTCTAGTATATGGGGCAGAAGCTGTTCTTCTAGCCGACATAATGCATGACTCGCCAAGAGTGATCCAGTACACAACTGCCGAGGTAAATGATGTATCGCAGCAAGACGATGTGGATCTGCTAGAAGAAGCAAGAGAATTGGAATTATCAAGATCAGCTATTTATCAGCAAGATCTCAGACGATATCACAACAAAAAAGTCAATCCGAGAGTTTTTAAAGAAGGAGACTTGGTTCTTCGGTTAGTGCAACGCACAACCGGCATGCGCAAACTCTCACCCCCATGGGAAGGACCATTCATCGTGAGTAAAACATTGCACAATGATGCATATTACCCAATCGACGCTCAGTCACTAGAAAAGAACAAGGCAAACAAAGCCGGAGACGAATCAAAAAGACCGTGGAACATAGCCTTACTTCGCCCGTTCTACACTTAGAAGCCATATATTGCACGTCGCGGTGTGACGCACCAAGTTGGAGTATCAAGCATGTATTAAACCTCGGCACCTCAAGCAGTGACTCGGGGACTGCACCATGTTATTTCTTATTTTCGGATTATGTATTAAACCTCGGCACCTCGAGCAGTGACTCGGGGACTGCACCATGTTATTTCTTATTTGGGATTATGTATTAAACCTTGGCACCTCAAGCAGTGACTCGAGGACTGCCCCATGATTGTTTCTCATTTTAAATTATGTATTAAACCTCGGCACCTCGAGCAATGACTCGGGGACTGCCATGTGGTGTTCTCTGCATTGAATTATGAACTATATTTCAGCGACCCAATTAATAACTTGGGGACTGATTCATGTCCTTTGATGTTTTCTTGAACAGATGTGAACCTTCAGTAACCCAAGTGATAACTCGGGACTGACTTACATTACCCGCTAATTTTTTCATACACATAAGAGCTCGATAACTCCAGCATAAACTTGGGGACTACCCCAATTTGTTTATCATAACTCGTAAGATGCAATGTAAGCTTGCCTCGATCATCACAGGAATAACAAGGAGGAAACAAATAATGATTTCTAAGGATAACAACCTCAGCAAGTCGAAGTAGAATAAGGGATGCACCCTATTTATATCAATTTACCAGTGGAAACCTCGGGGAGGGTAATAAGCCAGTCTATGAGATTAGAGCATTGTACTTCAAGTAGAAAATGCAAAAACAACAACTATACAACCAAGTTTGCATAAGGCAAACAAGATAGATGCCGAACGAAGGTCAGTCATATGGGAGAATATGATCCGGCTTTACGAAATTAAAATTTGGCAAAGCAAAGATGTGAAGTAGATAGATTCACTTAGAGGAAATGACAATAGTTAACATCACCAGTGCCTCAGCGGCACAAGGCAAAAAGGTTCACACTACACCGAAAGACGGACAATTGTTTCACAAACATCATACGCCCGGTGTACCGGGGACTTAAAACAACTTAGAGTTTTTGAGCCTAGACACCGAAAGAGGTCAAATCACCCTTAAGGGCAGTAGCATTGTCAGGAGCATCGGGCATGGGTATCTTGGACGCAGGCGGAGCGACCTCGGTCTCCTTCAGAAGGGTATCTTCAGGAACTGGGTGCTCCGAGGTTGCTGGCACCTCAGCAGAAGTTACCTCGGCGTCAACAGAAGCCATAGTAACCTCGGGGGCAAGCCCCGGCTACTGAGAGACGTCAACTTGGGCTCGAGAGGTTTCAGTTCCTTTAGAGGATAATCGCGCGTCGTCATCCTCATCTGAGCTGTCATTTGAATCGTGGGCATTACCCGAAGCATCCTCTGGTTCATCCTGATCGGCCGAGTCACCACCTGATGCATCTTCAACTTCGACATCATCAGCCGGGTTGGGAAGGAAACTCAGACCTTCAATCCAATTATGCACGTCAGCATAATCGATAAGCTGGAAGGCACGAGCCTGACGGCGAGCAACGAACTCCGGGTTCTCAACCCAAGGAGAGCCAGTGCGCAGATTCATCAAAATAGCAAGAGAGATATCCTCATACCAAGATAAAACAGCTATAAGGGCCATATCAGCACCAGCCCTCCCAGCAGATTCCCTCCAGAGGTTAAGTTGGGTTTGAGATGCCATCAGCCTCGCCACAAGCACTTCAACTTCGTCGATATCCGACGAATTCGGCCAGAGAACATGGTAGGCTCGGATAGCTGCTTGAAGCAGATCTCTTCCATAATCTTCATTGGTCCAATAGCAGCACCAACGGCAATCAGGAAGTCTTCCATCGAATATTATTGACTCGAAGCAACGGGAACACCTCGGCGCTCACGAGCAGCAATCACAGCCTTGGAGCTCAAAGATTTCGCTTCTGGAAAATGATCTACACGAAAGGAAGTCATATCAGTTAAAGATAAGAAATGGAAGAAAATAACTCGGCCAGAGACGGAATCTTACGATGGATGTAACTCAACATTTTCTGGAGATCCAGGGACCAATCGGCCCTACTTTTCTCGAAGCGAGTGATGTCCTCGCTCATCGTTCGATTTTTTAGTTCGGCAGCGTCAAGAAGTTCTCTGTCCTTATGAAGCTGCAGTCTCAGTCGGTTCTTTTCCTTCGAAAACTCATGATCAACTTTTCCAACTCACACTTCTGGGAAAGCTTGAGAGATTCAACCTCGGCACATAACCGAGTTATCTCATCATCCTTTTCTTTGAGTTGCGCCGAATGAGCGGCAACTTGTTCTAAAAAATGCAGCATCATATCAGGCATAGGTATGCATTCTTGATGCGATGCTACAAGTGTTTGTAACTGGGCTATACCAAAGCCAGAATGTTGTAAGAAACCCAATATTTACCTCGGACAAAAGTCGACAAATTAGTAAACAAAAAGAGTAACTAACCTTCAAGAACGCCAACTTTCTTGGTAAGGCGAGTATTCAAGTTGTTGATACTAGCTGCGCACCAGCAAAAAAGTTAATTATCCTGAATAGCTAAAATTATTACGAAGTTAAGTAACGTTACACGGACTGGTTATCTTACCTGTTTTCTTCACAACAGGGATAATCTTCTCATATTTATCTTGAAGTTTTTTATGCGCAAAAAGCAACCTTTGAAATTCAGCTGTCCGGCGATCGTGGGCAACCTGAAAAATGGAAACAAGTTACACAAAGAATAGACAGATCCGAATCAAGTGAAACTTGACTCAGATCAAGGTGGCTGGATATTCAATGTTAAAGCAGATCCGAATCAAGTAAAACTTGACTCGGATCTAGGTGGCTGGATAATCAAAGTTAAAGAAGATCCAAATCAAGTAAAACTTGACTCGGATCTAGGTGGATGGATATTCAAAGTTAAAGCAGATCCAAATCAAGTAAAACTTGACTCGGATCTAGGTGGCTGGATATTCAAAGTTAAAGCAGATCCAAAACAAGTAAAACTTGACTCGGATATAGGTGGCTGGATATTCAATGTTAAAGAAGATCCGAGTCAAGTTTGATCCGAATCAAGTAAAACTTGACTCGGATCTAGGTGGTTGGATATTCAATGTTAAAGCAGATCCGAATCAAGTAAAACTTGACTCAGATCTAGGAGGCTGGAAATTCAAGACTAAAGCAATCCAAATCAAGTAAAACTTGACTTGGATATGAATGGACCACGGCTAATCCGAGTCACGAAGGGAATTGACTTAGCAAGAAATGCATTTTGGTGTGGGAGCCAGAAAAACATTCCAAACGAATAACAAGTTATCTGGTTGCAAGCTTCGGGGACTAGTGTGTATATAATACCATCTGAATAATAAACAAAGTATCAACGAAAGCACTTACCTCATTCATCTTGTCACTATCAAGGACAATCTTAGCAGCCATGTGCAAGCGACTGCTGATGTCGGAAAGCTGAAATGGTTGGCTACTCGGATTGCCTTCAAGTTGATCAGCGGCGTTCCAGTTATTGGCATACTCCACCAAAGAGCTGAGGCTGTTCCCGCTCTCAGTATGGGTCAACACATTACCTCGGGCCTGTTGTGTAACTACCGTCGTTGCCGGACTCTTGTGAAGAGTAATTTGAGTGTCGGCAGCAGGGCGACGCTAGGCTTAGCAGAGGAAGCTCCCTTGCGAAGTACATCAGCTATGCTGGGCTGAGAAGAGCTAGTTGGCCCCTTCTGATATGCCAAGTGTTTATTAACAACAACCTTCTTACTCTTAGTAGAGACTTCGGCAGGGGCAACAACTTCAGCACTAGAAACCACGCCCTTGGGGGCAGGAGGAACTATAGTTTCCAAGGGGGCCGAGGTAGTGATATCCTCGGTTGGAGTTGGAGTAGCAGCTGGGACTGTGGTGATCAAAGGATCATTGGGGGAAATCTTGGTGGTCTTGAGAGGGACGGCAGGCTCAACCGGGTGATCCGGTGTGGGAGTTATGTCGGCAATAACGGTGGGAGCAATAGGAACATCTTGTTGAGGCGATATGTTGGTCGGCGCAGGAGGAGAATCAACACGAGAGGGACTGGGAACCCGAGTATCTTTCGGAGGAGGAGGAGAAGGCTACCGAGTCGTATGGCTAGTCATACTCGAACCACTTGGCTTGGCGGAGAGAGGAGCTCTGCAAGAGACAAAAAAGTCGAGTCAAGAGATAGAAAGATAGAAATAAGAAATACAAATGAAAATAAACTCACGCAGTAACCCCAGGCATGGTCTTACGCCTCGGGATATGCTGCGAAGACTTCCTGACTCGCTTCTTGGGGGCAGCACCGGAGGGATCTGTCGAAGCTGTGCGCTTCTTCGAAGCACCAGGAGCTTGAGAAGCAAGAGGTTCAGCGTCGTGCACCTGACCAGCTGGATTAGCTGGGAAAGAAGGAGCCAGAAATGCGTAAGAGATAGGCACCGCGGCAACTACCTCAAGAATTTGGATGTCGTCCGAGTCACCTTCATCCGCGTGGGCCGAGGTCTTTCCACGGGCACGAACAGGAGCAACATTCGACTTAGGGACGAACTCCTCCGAGTCAGGTTCTCTGTTGTCCGGGGTATTGCGATCAGCAGTCCACGGAAGAGCCAAAACCTCGGCATCTTCCATCTTCTGCTCCGTAAACCTCTGCGAGAGAAATAAATTAGAATTAGCAAAAGAACAATCACAAAAGCAATTCGGAAGAAAACACTAATGTTTAAACTTACCTGAGGAGGGGGATTCCCGCGAGAAAATGGCTTCAATCCCCATTCCCATTCTTCCGGCATATCGGTCTTAAAGATAGCCCGGACGCGCTTATAGATGTGATAATCGTCGAGCTCAACAGTGGATACTCGGTTGGGATCCAAAGGACCACTCATATAACAGGGCTTTGAGTGCGAAGCTGAAAAGGGCAGATTCGGCTGCTGACGAAGGCGGTCATTAGATCTTCACCACGGAGCCCGGCGTGAATTAGTTCTTTGAGCCGAATCTCAAATGCCTCGGCAAGAGCATGACTTTTCCTGGGATTGTAGTTCCAATTCTTCTTGGAGGGGGACCGATAGAGAAAGCGGGGAGCCGAATCTTATCTTCTTTCCCTATATTTTTGACATAGAAAAACGATCTATGCCATTTCTTACAAGACTCGAGGCCAGCGACACGGGGGTACTCAGAATTTCTCCGAGGTGTAATGGACGCATCCCCACATTGGGTAAGATATTTCTCAGAAGGATGAAGAGATTTGTCTGGCACAACATTAGTTCGGATTTGAAAGAATTTGGACGAAACATGTACGGAGGGCCAGAGGTCGAAATACCCCTCTGAAGCTGAGATAAAAGCCGACAGAGAGGCAATAGCATTGGCCAGAAAATGATGCGGCTGGAGGCCAAAGTAATCAAGGAACCCTCTAGCAAAATCGCTAAGAGGGAGGACGAATCCACGAGCGAAGTGGGACATGAAAACTACATACTCGCCTTCGTTGAGTACGGGTGAGGATTCTTTGCCGGGCAAGCGACAGCTTACCTCGGCGGGAATCCGGCGTGTTTTAATTAACCACTCTACCTCTCAACGAGTAACGGTGGAACCTTGCCAAGAACCCCGTTCTGGACCGGACGCAAAATCATCGTCCCCGATGAGAGCTCCGCTAGCGGAACTAGACATAGGCTCGTCGGAGGAATCAACGGAGGAGAAACTAGCGGCGGGAAGAGGCCTAGAGGTACAGGGCCCCATCGTGATTCTAACGAGCGCGGCAGCGGAACAAAAAGAACCGCCGTGGGGAATCTAAGAAAACAAGAGAGACGCCTACCACGCAGACCTAGAGGCAGCGCTGTAGGAAAACTCACCGGCGGAAGCACCGGAGCAAGGGCACTGCAGCGAGGTCGCAGGAGCCGAAGAACAGCAGCGCGACTGGCGAGGAGGACGACGATGTAGAGCACGAACGGAGACGGCGGCGCGAGGAAGAAGATGAAGCGAAAACGAGGGGGAAAGTGAATCGTCTAGCCCCACTCCCCTCTTTATAACCACGCAATGTTAGCGGTAGTGGGATCATGGCTATGCCACGATGACCGCATAATCGCGCGTGTGGCGAAACCGTTCGCAAGTAGTGGAGCCACACCTAAGACCACACAACGCAGGAGAGGATCGGGCCTTCTGACCGACGCGGGACTCGAGGCGTCACAGCGCCGTCGCGATAGGCGCAGTAATTACTGTAGCTTGTCAGTAACCACTGTAGAGGAACAAAAAACTAGAAAACAATGATGATTGATACACGTAGGACGAGGCTTACCCAGGAAGCCACATGAATACCTCGAACAAGGGGGGATAGCTCGTAAAGTAATCCACTGAAGGAAAAAAGATGAAAAGAGCAAGACGATGGCGAAAAAAGAACGTCGGCTAAGAAATACCTCGAAAAGAAAGAGAGAAGAATGTCGGGAAACTGATATGGCCCAGCCGAGGTTTCCGGCAGGACCACACCAGCTTTGGGGACTAATGTTGGGGGGGTGACCCCGGATAGGGTCAAGACAGGGGAAAGACGAAAGGAGTCCCCCTCATCTTAAGCCGAATTACTGATTGTGTCGGCGGAATCATGTAAGATTCGTCCGAGATAAACAGGGCCATGACAAAGATAGAATGAGTAACACCTTATCCGGCCGACATATGAGTAAAGTCGGACGAATGAGTCTGACTAACTTGAATGCAGGTGAAGGCCGAGCCGAGTTGTGCGAGATAAGGCCGAATAACATGAAGCTTGCAGGAGAAGGAGGTGCCTATAGTCAAACCCTAGTCACTAGCTAAGAGGAATCTAGACAGAGCGAAGCAAAAAGGACAAGGAGCAGAGCAGCAGACAAACGTCACGGAGGTGACATTGAGGAAGCCCGAGGCGCGCATGTGAAGGTTTCCGGAACATTACCGCAGATATAAGGGGGACACGGAAAGGAGGCCGCCGAGTTACCATATTGGGACAAACATATTCCATGGATATGCTTGCCATGTCAGCCCTAGAAGGAACCAAAGAACACCTTTATAAGGGGGGAAGTGGGTTCCTGAGACGGGATCGATTCATTCTACGCTGTAAGGCTCGTGTCGTTGTTTACTTCTTCTCCATGAAACAGCTCTAGGAGCACTTGTAGTTCTTGAGAAGAAGAATAGAGATCTACTTACAGAAAATTTAAGTGTAGAAATCACTACATCTTCCCTCCCTGGATCCCTCTAGCATCCATTGGTCCCATACTTTAGCTTACCCATGGCATTTGTCGTGCCACCACCACGACACAAAGGCAGTAGTGACAATAGTAACAATTAGTAGGATTTGAGTGCGGAAGGCATAGGTATGGATGGACGGGCTTTGCATGGACGAGACTATTCATGTAAAATCAAGATCTAGGGAATTTGCAGATAAATAAGATAAAGCATCCAAGTACTAAACAATCATAATCATGTGTTCCATATATAGTCATATGTGCTCGCAATGAGAACTTGCACAACATCTTTTGTCCTGTCAGCCCGTTGCAGTGGGGCCTCAAGGGAATCTACTGGAAATTAAGGTACTCCTTTTAATAGAGTACCGGAGCAAAGCATTAACACTCCATGAACACATGTGATCCTCATATCACAGCCACCCCCCCCGGCTGTCCCATTTTCTGTCACTTCGGGGCCTTTGGTTCCGAAAAATGATACGTGTACACAACTTGCAGATAAGATCACAAACAATACTATCATCATGAATCAATAACATGTTCAGATCTGAGATCATGGCACTCGGTCCCTAGTGACGAGCATTGAGCACAACAAGTTGCAAAAAAGTCAAATAGCACTAATAAAGATACTAGGCACCATGCCCTAATAATATTATTCGATTACATGATAGATCTCATCCAATCCCTACCATCCCCATAGCCTACAACGGGGGATTACTCACTCATGGACGGGTAAACATGGATGGTTGATGGAGAGGCATCGGTGATGATGATAGCGATGATCTCCTCCAATTCCCCGTCCCGACAGGGTGCCAGAACGGAGTTTCTGGTTCCGAATCACGATTTCTGGTGGTGGCGGCGCAGCGGAACTCTCTCTGGAAAAATGTCGAACCCCTAGTGTTTTTAGGTCAGAAGGATTTATGTAGGTGAAGAGGGAGGCCGAGGGGGTGCCCGAGGTGGCCACACCTCCCCAGGCGTGGTGTCGGCTGGCCCGCACGGCCAGGGGGTGTGGGCCCCTCGTGGCCCTCCTCCGTGGCATCTCCTGGATCCGTGAGTCTTCTGGTAAAATAGGAGTTTTGCGATATTTTCCTGGATTTTTCTTGAAAGTTGATTTTTTGCACAAAAAATAGACACCAAAGCTATTCTGCTGAAAACAGCGTCAGTCCGTGTTAGTTGTATCCAAATCACACAAATTAGAGGAGAAACAATAGCAAAAGTGTTCGGTAAAGTAGATACGTTTTGGACGTATCAGGTACCTAATAGCTCATGAGTACAAAGGGAACCCAAGGTAGGCTTATATAGGGGTGCCTCACTAGAGTTTTACAGGATCTCAACTGAATCAGTGAAGGTTTCGGGGGTTTGACCAAAACGACTGGGCCTAGCTACGGTCTTGGGCCTTCGCGTCCAGTCATCGGTGTTCTTTGAAGCCTCCTTTCCAGTTGTCGTCATTGCTGGCCCACTCGACATTGTCTTGGGCCAATCGCTTCCTTCCCTCGTGGATACCCCGATTGGCATATCCCCATCACCGTGCTCTCCTCTGTCCTCCTGTAAGTGGCCTCCTCTGGAACCATTTTTCTACATCCGGTGCACTTTGCTTTTCCTCCTTACGCTGAAACAGCAAGGGGAGGAGCCTTCCACCATGAGTTTGTCTGTCCTCTCCCTACAAAAAAGAAGGCAGACCGGGTCTTGCTTTACTTAGGTGGAGTGGAACCGCAGCACTACTGTGCCCCTTGTTAGGATCCGGCTCGCGCCTCGTCCGATGGGGCTACTAATCTGCCCCTGGAACGCTCCTAAGCATCCGAGGCTTCGGGTCATGGTGAGGCATAGCAGAAGAGTCCCTGCATGATATATATCATTCTAAGATTGTCCCCTCGCGAGGTATTGTGCGTCTGGTCCACATCTGGAGCGCTACCGTCTCTTGAGGGGACACTACACCCCCTACGCCAGACTCTTCAACCGTGGGGATGTGGTACCCCGATTACTAGGGCCCGGATAGTAGCCCCGGGTGCTTAGCTCGCACGTGTCCCTTGGTGGGATTGAAGGGGCAAGCAGCCTTGGACGGTTGATGGGTCCCGGTGCCCGTTCGGTCAACAAGGGCCTGTCACGCTCTTATCCTGGCCGTGAAGTCCAAACGGCCACACGCCCATGTCCGTAAATCTTGAGCACACTGTTTCCGCTCCAGGACTTATTCCCATGAAGAGACGGTGCATGGGGCCTTCCGGTTAATACCGCCCGCGTGGCACAGCGATATGTATTTTTGACTAGCTCGGTTATATCGCGGCGTGGGCACGGGATCTCACCACCCCCACCCCACGCCCCTGCTCCCCTTTTATTCCTTGAGCGCTCGGGCCGAAGCTCAGCTCTTATTGATGGCGTCTCCTTCCCTTCCCATCATCGAGACAAGTGAAGCCATCACGGTTGAGGTCGAGGATACTCTCGTTCCGGCCAAGACGAAGGTGCCCCCTGCAAAGTGCACCCGCGGGCGCCCGTGCGGAAGCTGTCGAGGGAAAGCAGAGCCTGCAGTGCTGCCTCAGCCGTGGACCTATCCTTGGGTGCAGACGGGCCTGCTGGTGAGGCTACGGTAAGGCGCGGGCATGGCCGTCCGCGTGGGAGAGGTTGTGGCCTCCGCGGGGGACGTGGTGGAAGGTCCGGCATCGCCCCAGGGCCCTCGTCGCCCGTTGTCGTTCCTCCACCTCTCGTGGTGATCGAGATAGAATACGAACCTAAGCCTGCCTGGGTGATCGAATTCATGGACATCCTTGGGAACTCCGACTGGATCATCGGGTGTCGGGGGATTACCCCTGGATAGGCTAACCGGACAAGAATCAGGGGAAATATAACTGCTAGCCATCTAATCCCAGCCGGATGTAAAAAACTCAAGAGCAGGCCAAAGAGAAGTACAGACCAGGGACAAGCCGGCAGAACTATCAGCCGGATAAGAAGACACAGGCAAAGGACCTAGCCGGATGGATCTTACCAGCCGGACAAACTAGCCGGCAGGACCATACCAGCCGGGAGGAGCAAGAACAGACAAGTCGGCTAGCCGGCTAGGGCAACCTAGACGGATAGTCAGGACAAACGGATGACGTAGGGCACAGTACCCCGCACCTAGCAGACAACGACCAGACATAAGGATAGAGGCAGCGGCATGGACGCCGGAGATGACGGCCCGTACCCGTGTCAGCCGGGAACAGGAGCCGCCACCCATGTCGGTCGGGGCGGCCTCCACTATTTCCGTGCCGGCCAAGGGGGAACGACACTATGCAAGACTAGGAAGTCGAAATATTGTACGAGAATAGTCGGCCGGGCCCACCTATGGGACCCACCAGTCGGCAAGAGTCTTTTCCTATGCCACCTCGGCCTATATAAGGGGTAGAAGGGGCATCGTAGCAAATGATTGGTTCTTCTTCCCTCTAGTTAGACCACCGATATAGCTCGAGGAGCACTTGTAGTCCTCAGTGTTCATCCAGATAGTCAGATCGGCAGGAGTAGGGGTGTTACCCCACCACAAGGGCCTCGAACCTGGGTACTTCTTGTGTCCCCGACGTATGCTTGTGCCTAATCCTGTCTGCGGACGCTATTGCTCGCTTCCCTGCTCGCTCCCACACCTCTATCTAGCATTCTAAGGCACCGCCGTTTCCATAACAACGATAGTTGGTGCCCACCGTGGGGAAAAGATGGCGTCGACCGGAGTGACGTTCCGCACGGGACACCGTACCCCGTCTAGTGAGCGCGTGGCCTCCAGCCTCGTGCTCACCTTGGTCAAATTTGACTGCGTCATCGACAACGCCAGCTGCTTTGCCGGCTATAGTTTCTCGGTGGGCGGCTTCGTTTTGCTGTTAGGCGACGTGCCCGTCTATGTCGCCACCATGTCAGAGGATTTCCCTCGGGATATCGTCTCCTTCGCCAAGTCGCTGCCCTCAGACGGCAGCACGCTCATCGCGCCTCGCAGTGTGGAGGTGATGATGGCTGGCTCCGGCCATGGTCGTTGTCCCGCTCTTGGGCGCACCAGCCATGTAGCCTGCACGTCTACCCCTCTGCATGGAAAGGGAGTGGTGGAGGAAGTCATCGAGGAACTCCTCGGTCCGGTTGATCTGGGAGAACACCCGGACGAGGCGGTTGCCAAGATCGAGGCAGCGCGAGAGTGTTTGATTCTCCAGGCTCAAGGTCTGGCCTCTACCAAGTACTAGATGGAGAGCAACATACGCGAGTACCACCGCGCCCATGGCCTCTCCCCGGCTAATCAAGATCCTAGCCGGTTGGGTTCCGGGCAGCATCGCGGAGGGGAGCTAGGCGCCCGCTTCGAGCAAGACGTCGAGATGGGCCCTCACATGTACTTCCCACGGCCTGTGTATGACACCGCGGTCAAGAATGTTCGGGCGGCGCGAGCTGTCACGGAGGAACTACCTCACCTGGAGGGGGAGGAAAATATGCGGCACTTTCAGCGGGTGCAGCACCTGCTGCGAGTGGATGACAAGCAGGCCAAGGCCGCTCGGATCGCGTACGAGGAAGGAGCTGGCTCTAGAGGGAATCATTCGGCTGGATGTAGCCGGGGAGGTCCTCGCCAAACCGAGTCCTCCACGTCTCCTGGCTAGCCCTGTGCGCACCCTCTCCAAGCGTCACCAATCCGGAAGCAGCTAACCCCGGGGCGACCAAGGCGCGACAAGTCACCCACCACCATATACTGCTGATCAGAACCACCCTCCACTCCCTCCCCATCCCACCTCACTGGCTGGGTGGGAGCGCCCAATCCGGTTGAGCCGGACGCGCACGACAGAATCGACCTCCTGGCGCAAGCTCGCGTCACGGAGGAGGAAGATGCAACTAGACCAGTGTGCTTTGGGCCACGCATCCATAAGGAGCCATTCCCCGACAAGTTCTCCCTGCCAGGGGACACCCCCAAGTATGACAGTAGCATCAAGCCGGAAGACTGGCTGACTGACTACGCCAGGCAGTCGGAATCGCCCACGGCAACAAGCGTGTGGCGGTTCGCTACATGCCCCTCATGTTGACCGGTTCAGCGAGAACCTGGCTCAATAGCCTCACGCCCAACAACATCAATGCTTGGCCTGTCGGGAGGGAACGATGCTACATCATCGCCTACTATGCGACGAGCCGAAGACCATGGAGGAGCTGATGACCGTTGCTGACCAGTACGCCACCGCGGACATGGCAATGAAGAAGCCCCTCCGGGTGAATGCGGAAGGCCGATCGGTTCCCACCGAACCGGCTCGAGAGAAGCAAGCTAGACAAGGTGGAGATGTCGGATCGTCCAGGCGGCCTGGCGGCGATAACTGCTACCAAGGCAAGCGTCCGGTTGAGCAGCAGAACCCCCGCTACCACCAGAGGCAAGTCAAGGCGGTGCAAGGCACGCCGGCTGGCAACGACAAGAGGCAGAGGAACACCTTCACCTTTGAGCAGATGTTTGATGGGACGTGCAAGTACCACAGTGGTGCCTTCAAGCCGGCTATGCACACCACTCGGCAGTGCAGTTGGACCCGGAAGATCAAGGAGCAGGCTGGCTTGCCGCCTTCCCCCATTCCCTTTTTGGCGGACCCCCACCACCGGCTAGGGCAACCGGAAACAACAACGGCAACAGGGCCTACCCTAAGCAGCACGAGAACTACCACATCTTCAAGGCCGAGCCGACTGACAGTCGCAGCCAGAAGAAGCACACCACAGAGGTGAACGCGGTCGTTCCTCCGGTCACCCTGTGCCTCAACTGATCCGATACCCGCATCACCTAGAGCCGAGAGGACCAGCCAGATCTGCTTCCTAATCCTGGGGGCTACGCGATGGTGCTAGACCCTCTTCTCATCTCCGACGTGCGCACCTGCCGATTGTCGCGCATGCTGGTAGACGGTGGGAGCAGCCTCAACCTGCTCTATCGGTCTTCCATGGAGAAGCTGGGCGTTCGGGAGTGCGACCTGCAGCCCTCGACCACTGTGTTCCATGACGTTGTGCCTGGGCCACCGTGTGTCCCGTTGGGTAAGATCTGGCTAGATGTCATATTCGGTTTGGAGGACAAATTTCGGCGCGAGCCAATCTGGTTTGAGGTGGTGAACCTCGCCAGTACCTACCATGTTCTTCTTGGGTGCCCTGCCCTTGCAAAGTTCATGGCAGTCCCCCACTACTCATACCTCAAGATGAAGTTGTCGGGGCCGAATGGTGTGATCACTGTGGCCGGCTGCTACAGGCGATCCATGGCATGCGCGAAGGAAGTCGCGAAGATAGCTGAGGCCCTTCTCATCGCCGAGGAGAAGCGCGAGATGATGCGCAATGTTGCCATGTTGCAGCAGGAGGTGCGGGCTGGCTTGAAGCCGGCTGGGGACATGGCGTTCCAGCCGTCCAAGGACACTAGGCAGATACCGCTCGAGCCGGCTGACCCATCCAAGAGCATCACCATTGGTGTCGGCTTGGACAGCAAATAGGAAAGCATGCTCATCGACTTCCTCCATGAGAATCGGGACATCTTCGCATGGTCTCCCAAAGACATGTCGGGTGTGCCGAGGGAGTTTGCCGAGCACTCGCTTCATGTGTGGCCGGATGCCAAGCCGGTCAAGCAGCCCCTCCGTTACTTCGTGGAGGACAAGAGGAAGGTCATCGGTGACGAGATCGCCTGGCTACTTGCTGCCGGCTTCATCATGGAAGTGTACCACCCGGATTGGCTGGCAAACCCAGTCCTGGTGCGAAAGAAGAACAAGACTTGGCGCATGTGTATCGACTACACAAGCCTGAACAAGGCCTGCCCAAAATGACCCTTTTGCTTTGCCCCATATTGATCAAGTCATTTACTCTACAGCCGGCTGCGATGTGCTTTCCTTCCTTGATAGTTATTCCAGTTACAATCAGATCCCGCTAAACCCGGCTGACCAATTGAAAACATCGTTCATCACGCCGTATGGCGCTTACTACTATGTAACCATGCCATTCAGCCTAAATAATGCAGGTGCTACCTATCAGCGTTGCATGCAGAAATGCTTGCACTCATAGATCGCCCGGAATGTGAACGCTTACGTGGATGATGTCATCATCAAGACGAAGGAGAAGCAGACCCTGCTGGAGGACCTCGGTGAGTCGTTCGCGAATCTTCATTGGTACCAGCAGGACAGCTCCTCGGCTTCCTCGTATCAATCTGAGGGATCAAGGCCAATCCGAAGAATATCGCGGCCATCGAGAGGATGCAGCCACCCAATAGCTTGATCGGCGTCCAGAAGTTCATCGGATTCCTGGCGTCCGTCAGCCGATTCGTCAGCCGGCTGGGGTAGAAATAACTTCCGCTATACCAGCTGATGAAGAAGACGGCCAAGTTCACTTGGACTGTGCAGGTGGATGCCGCATTCCACGGCCTCAAGCGCATGCTATCCATAGCACCGGTACTCTCCATGCCGGTAGAGAAGGAGTCGATGTTGCTCTATATATCCGGCACCAACCGGGTTGTCAGCGTCGTCCTATCGGTGGAGCGTCACGAGGAAGGCAAGGCCCAGCTAGTTCAGTGACCCGTCTACTACCTCAAAAAAGTGATTTCCCTCTCCAAGAAGAACTAATCCCACTACCAGAAGATGTGCTATGGCGTCTACCTCGCCTGCAAGAAGATCAAGCACTACTTCTAGGAGCATCCGCTCATAGTGGTTTCCACCACGCCGTTTGGAGAGATCTTCGGCAACAAGGACGCCACAGGCCAGGTAGGCAAGTGAGCCATCGAGCTGGCCGCCTACTGCATCCGGTACAAGCCCAGGATCACCATCAAGTCTCAAGCGGTGGCAGATTTCTTTGTTGACTAGACGGAGAACCAGTACCTGCCGCCGGTTCCTGATTCCGACTACTGGAAGCTGCACGTCGACGGCTCGAAGATGCAGGGGGCTTGGGAGCCGACATCGTCCTTACCTCGCCCATGGAAGACCGGCTGGAGTACGTACTACAGATCCACTTCATCACCTCGAACAACATCGCCGAGTACGAGGCGCTCGCGCACGGGGTCTAGCTCGCGAATGATATCGACATTCGCCAGATCCTCTCCTTCGGTGATTCGGATCTCGTGGTGCAGCAAGTATACAACGAGTGGAACGCTCAGGACGCCAACATGGCCCTCTACCGGTTCCACATATAGCTACTCAGTGCCAGCTTCGAGGGATGTGAGTTCCACCACGTCCGCCGCGCCAACAACGAGGCGGCCGACGCGATCGCGCGAGTCGGATACACCAGAGCGGTCATCCTGCACAGAGATTCCTTGGAGCACCTCCGCAAGCCCAGCATCACCCCTATCCGGAATCCAAGTCCATCATCTGGGTAACAGACCCGGGGGATGCTGGCTCAAAAGAGCCTAGCCCTGCTGTTGTGCCCTCCGGCTCGGAAGACCCGGGGGCTACCTCGTCGTCAAGCACGGCATCGTCGAGCAGACCAAAGGGCCTGGGGGCTACCGACTCAGGCATCCCACCCGGCTGACTCCTGGATGAGCTCCAGATCATGTTGGCTAATGTCTTCACTATCCGGGAAGTGCCATCCTGGGCCCAGCCCTTCATGAACTACCTCCTCAACGACGAGCTACAAGCGTCCTGGTAGACCTCGCGATCTCTCTCTATGCATCCAAGGGGACTGCGAGTCGGATCGCGAGTATCTCTCCTGCTGGACCGAGCTACGCCACTCCTGCAAAGGGGTGATGGAGAATCAAGCAATTGGTTTCTTTATCGAAGGGTGCCGGGAGGGCACGATGCTACGTCATCGGCTGCTATGCGACGAGCCCAAGACCATGGAGGAGCTGATGACCGTTGCTGACCAGTACACCACCGTCTGACATGGCAATGAAGAAGCCCCTCTGGGTGAATGCGGAAGGCCGATCGGATCCCACCGAACCGGCTTGAGAGAAGCAAGCCGGACAAGGTGGAGATGTCGGATCGTCCAGGCGGCCTGGCGGTGATAACCGCTACCAAGGCAAGCGTCTGGTTGAGCAGCAGAACCCCCACTACCACCAGAGGCAAGTCAAGGCGGTGCAAGGCACGCCGGCTGGCAACGACAAGAGGCAGAGGAACACCTTCACCTTCGAGAAGATGTTTGATGGGACGTGCAAGTACCACAGTGGTGCCTTCAAGCCGGCTATGCACACCACTCGGCAGTGCAGCTGGACCCGAAAGATCAAGGAGCAGGCTGGCTTGCCGCCTCTCCCCACCCCCTTTTGGCGGACCCCCACCACCGTCTAGGGCAACCGGCAACAACAACGGAAATAGGGCCTACCCTCAGCAGCACGAGAACTACCACATCTTCGAGGCCGAGCCGACTGACAGTCGCAGCCAGAAGAAGCACACCACGGAGGTGAACGATGTCGTTCCTCCGGTCCCCCTGTGCCTCAACTGATCCGATACACCCATCACCTAGAGCCGGGAAGACCAGCCAGATCTGTTTCCGAATCCTGGGGGCTACGCGATGGTGCTAGACCCTCTTCTCATCTCCGACGTGTGCACCTGCCGATTCTCGCGCGTGCTGGTAGACGGTGGGATCAGCCTCAACCTGCTCTATCGGTCTTCCATGGAGAAGCTGGGCGTCTGGGATTGCGACCTGCTGCCCTCGACCACTATGTTCCACGGCGTTGCACCTGGGCCACCGTGTGTCCCGTTGGGTAAGATCTGGCTAGATGTCATATTCGGTTTGGAGGACAACTTCCGGCGCGAGCCAATCTGGTTTGAGGTGGTGAACCTCGCCAGTACCTACCATGTTCTTCTTGGGTGCCCTGCCCTTGCAAAGTTCATGGAAGTCCCCCACTACTCATACCTCAAGATGAAGTTGCCGGGGCCGAATGGTGTGATCACTGTGGCCGGCTGCTACAGGCGATCCATGGCATGCGCGAAGGAAGTCGCGAAGATAGCTGAGGCCCTTCTCATCGCCGAGGAGAAGCGCGAGATGATGCGCAATGTTGCCATGTTGCAGCAGGAGGTGCGGGCTGGCTTGAAGCCGGCTGGGGACATGGCGTTCCAGCCGTCCAAGGACACTAGGCAGATACCGCTCGACCCGGCTGACCCATCCAAGAGCATCACCATTGGTGTCGTCTTGGACAGCAAATAGGAAAGCATGCTCGTCGACTTCCTCCATGAGAATCGGGACATCTTCGCATGGTCTCCCAAAGACATGTCGGGTGTGCCGAGGGAGTTTGCCGAGCACTCGCTTCATGTGTGGCCGGATGCCAATCCAGTCAAGCAGCCCCTCCGTCACTTCGCGAAGGACAAGAGGAAGGTCATCGTGTTGGGAATATGCCCTAGAGGCAATCATGTATGATGATATTTCCCGTTGTATTCATAAAGTTATTAAGTAGTCCTTGTATAAACATATGATGTGTATCACTGAATATGTGATTCAGTTGTGGAACTATGCATTCATGTTGTTTGTACTAAATATCCTTGGTCATTGAGATTGTGCTGGACACACAACTTAGACTAATGTGAAAGTTGGCTTGATGACTCGGTTCCACTTGTCATGGGCATGGAGATGCTATTCCAACTTACACAGATTCGGCTAAAGAGTTTAGCGAGTCGGATTGACCCATATTGAGGTACAACGAACTAGTTGTCATTTGTATATCTCAATCAATGTAATCCTTAGACCTGAGGTTGTTGCATAGTCCGAGTTGAGGATCACCGACTTAGGTTCTGTCAAACGCTGATCCGTGACTGGGCAGTTATAAAGGCAGGGTTCGGGTCGACTGAGAATCAAGCTGCGTGATGTGAATAACCAAGATGGGATTTTGCCCCTCCACTCGGAGAGATATTCTCTGGGCCCTCTCGTGAGATATGATTCGGAAAGCATGGCCATGCACGACTCGGTTAAGTGTTAACCGAGGCGATCGACTAAGAGTTAGTCGGGTGAATCACTTATCTCGGATCGAGAAGAGAGTCGGACTATTTAAGGGATGACATATATTCGCCTATAGTCTGACAAGGTATATCGTGAGGCAAAAGGGACTCGGACGTAAGTCGCATTGGAAAGGCAAGTCGTCATGACTCTTTGGTACTTGGGAGTCGGCACGTTCTGCTAGGAGCCGCTACCGACTGATCGATTGAGAGTCGGACTCCAATCGTGTCCAAGTAGCCATGAGCCTGCGGGGTCACACACTTAAGAGCGGGAGCAAGTTTGGATTGGATCCGAATCTGTAATCTGGTTGGGTTGGACCTAAACCAGATTAGGACTGAGTTAGTGAGTTGGACTCACGGTGACTAGTGTTATATGGGCTTTAGTGAATGGGTCGCGTGAGCAGAGCCCACGTTCACTCCCTATATATAGTGGAGCACCGTAACCCAGAAAGGTTAATCGTTCTTCGGTTAGGTCATTCCATGTGTTGGAAACCCTAGCTCCACAGCAGTCCAGCCGCCGTAACAAACCTAGCAGTTCGCCGCCGGCGCTCCTCCTTGTACGTGTGGATACCAGCAGAGGTGCTGTGCGATCAGCACCAGGACGATCGGATCGTGAGGACTGCACTGCATCAACTGACGCGCTTCATCAGTAATCCGCAACTGCGCGTCTAGTGGTAAACCTCGTGGCCTTTCTACCTCAGCTAGATCTTGGGATCACCACGTTAGAGGAAAAAGTTTTTTTTTATCTCTGCATGGCCCAACAGTGGTATCAGAGCAATAGCTTCTGGTTTTAGGCTCGAGATCACGCATATGTGATATGCGGTAGGATGTAGATGAGATCTATGTGCTGTTTGGTGGTCGATCTATGAGATAGATCGGTTTTGTACGAGGTTGATTGGATCAACTGTACTCGGGGAATGGTAGATCTGATTTCCGTGATCATACTGCTGAGGTCGTGGAATGACATACCCCTACCGGTCGGCTTCCGCCATCGGGGTAGACTGTGACATGTAAATCCAGAAGCGGTGATCGAAGATCAAAGAGTTTGATCGAATTGGAACGATGGTCGGAATCCATGTTCGGATCGTAGATGAGATCTACGTTTTCGGAAAAATCGTCGGGCGCTGCCCGCACCCGCGAGGGGCGCTGCCCCTTCGATCCCCGCCCGCTATCCGGCTAGCGGGACCGCCGGCTTCGCCCTATCGTAGCGCCTTAGATGTCGTTGCTAGTTTCACAACGCCGGTAGATATTGTATCTATGCATAACTTGTTTTTGCAGGAAGTTGTGAATGGTATGGTTCATGTGCATGTGATGTATGTGCGTAATCCATACGTGATATGCGAATCACGGTTTATGTCAGCCGGCTGGAGCCTAGGTGCTGTCATTTTATTGTATAACGACCTGCGTGTCGGATTCTCTATGTAATTTACTTTACTAAGCTAGTGTAGCTGTTTGGAGAACCCGGAAGGCTTGCAAGGCGTTGTACATGTCGGCGACATGGAGTAAGACGACAAGTGACAAGAGTTGGCACGGGTCGGATTACAGGCTTTGTGGAGATGGAGATCGCCATGAAGAGAGCCATACCATTTCACATTATAATTGCTTTATTTTGTGTTATTGTCATGTCTCAGTTTTACCTCTATTAGATAGTCGGTAAAATTTAATCCCTCAAAGAAGGTCTAGTCGGTTTTCCCGCCAGTGTTTGCACCATCACAAGTCGGACATTTTTGGTAGTGGGCTCATAAAATTGAGGTGCTGCCAATTCTTTCCGACTAGGTGTGTTCGAGTCGGACTCTTACTGCAGAAACACTCGGTAAGCTAGACGGGTCTATCACAACGGTTGTGGGACTCGGGGAAAAGTCGGATGGGAGCCGGGGCATGTGATGCCACCCGTCCAACAGGAGTCGCATAAGATGCGATTGACAAGGAGTTGTCTACCTAGATCACTTGGCGGCTAGCGGTGATGCTAAAGCTCACTAGCCGACTTGCTTATTTAGGATCCTGAATCACTAAGTAACCATCGGAGGGGTGTTGGTTCTAGTGGGAGCATAAAATATTAAAATGTTTAATATGCTTGCTCTTTTATGAATACATGTCTTAAGTGTTTTGCATATTTTCTGTTGTAGATCATGGCACCTAGTAGCAGTCACTCTCAGATATCCGGTTTTGCGTTGAGAACCATTCTTGAGAAAGATAAACTGAACGACACTAATTTTACCAACTGGTATCGAAATCTGAGAATTGTTCTCAAACAAGAAAAGAAGGACCATGTCCTAGACAACCCACTTCCAGATGAGCCGAATGAGAATGCGACTGTCGCAACCACCAATGCCTACCGTCGGGCTAAGGATGAGTCCACGGATATTAGCTATCTTATGCTTGCTCACATGGAACCGGACTTGCAAAAGCAGTTCGAGCATGTTGAGGCCTACGATATGATCGAAAGCCTCAAAAGTATGTTCCAGGCTCAGGCGAAGACTGAGAGGTATCAAGTCTCTCAGGCTTTGCTGAGTTGCAAGCTTAAGGATGGTGATCCACTGAGTCCGCATGTGATCAAAATGGTTGGTTACGTGCAGTCTCTGGAGAGGCTTGGCTACCCCATAAGCGAAGAGTTCGCTACGGATATAATTCTGAACTCTCTTCCTAGTGCATATGGGCAGTTCATTTCGAACTACCACATGCATGGTATGGATAAGAAGCTCACTGAATTGCATGGGATGCTCAAGCAGGCAGAGGCGGATCTCAAGAAGGGCACCAGTCAAGTGTTGATGGTGCAGAATAAGGCTAAGTTCAAGAAGAGTTCTTGGAATAAGAAGAAGGCTAAGTCAGGAGGAAAGCAGGCTCAGGACCCGGTCCCAAGCGCTTCCTCAGGGACTAAACCATCTCCTTCAGCCGGATCCACTTGCTTCTACTGCAAGGCGGATGGTCACTGGAAGAGGAACTGCAGCAAGTACTTGGCCGACAAAGCCAAGAGTGGAGGTATGACTTCTGACTCAGGTACACTTGTATGCAATGTTATAGACATATATCTTGCTGATGCACCTAATAGTTCTTGGGTATATGATACCGGATCAATTATTCACATCTGCAACTCGTTGCAGGGACTGGTAAGAACTAGGAGCGTAGCAAGAGGAGAGGTTGATATTCGAGTCGGCAACAAAGCAAGAGTTGCTGCGTTGGAAGTCGGCACGATGCAACTTCATTTACCTTCCGGATTCATTATGGAACTAAATAATTGTTATTATGTTCCAGTGCTCAGTCGAAACATTATTTCTGCTTCATGTTTGATGAGGCAAGGCTATGAGTCGAATATCAAGAATAATGGTTGTTCTTTGTATTTGAATGATATGTTTCACGGCTTTGCACCCGTCCAGGACGGGTTATTTATTTTGAATCTTGATGGTGAGTCAGTTTATAACATAAATGTTAAAAGGTTGAAACCAAATGATCTGAATATGACTTACTTTTGGCACTGTCGGCTTGGTCATATAAGTTGGAAACGCATGAAGAAGCTCCATGATGATGGACTCCTAACTTCGTTCGACTTGGAGTCGTTCGAGACATGCGAATCTTGCCTACTCGGCAAAATGACCAAGACACCTTTTGCAAAGAGTTGCGAAAGGGCGTCCGACTTGTTGGGACTAGTACATAGTGATGTATGTGGACCAATGAGCACGACAGCCAGGGGTGGTTATGAGTACTTCATTACCTTCACTGATGATTTGAGTAGGTATGGATATATCTACTTGATGAAACATAAGTCGGAAGCCTTTGAAAAGTTCAAAGAATTCCAGAATGAAGCACAGAATCAACTCGGCAAGAAAATAAAGTTTCTTCGGTCGGACCGAGGAGCCATGAGTTTGATGACCATCTGAAAAGTTGTGGAATAGTTCCTCAACTTACTCCGCCAGGAACGCCACAAAGGAATGGTGTTTCGGAAAGGCGGAATCGGACCTTGTTAGACATGGTACGATCAATGATGAGTCGGACAGATCTGCCTTTATCATTTTGGGGTTATTGTCTAGAAACAGCGGCATTCACACTAAACAAAGTACCATCAAAATCGGTAGAGAAGACACCGCATGAGATGTGGACAGGCAAAAAGCCGAGTTTGTCTTTTCTTAAGATTTGGGGTTGTGAAGCATTTGTCAAGCGACTTCAGTCGGACAAGCTTACAGCCAAGTCGGATAAGTGTATTTTCGTGGGGTATCCGAGGGAAACCTTGGGTTACTACTTCTACAACCGAGAAGAGGGCAAAGTGTTTGTCGCTCGGAACGGTGTCTTCCTTGAGAAAGAGTTTCTCAGTCGGGGAGTAAGTGGGAGCACGGTGCAACTCGAAGAAATTCGAGAGGAACCGGCTAGTAGCGAGTCGGCAAAAACCTTAGAGGTTGAGCCGGTCGTGGCAGCTGAGCCGGCAGCCGCACCTGTACTACGAAGATCGGCAAGATTACGAAGTGTTCGTGATGTGTTACTGTTAGACAGTGATGAGCCGGCAAATTATTCGGAAGCGATGGTGGGATCTGATTCCGAGTCATGGCTTGGAGCCATGAGATCCGAGATAAAGTCCATGGATGAAAATCAAGTTTGGAACTTGGTTGATATGCCAGACGGTGCAAGACCCGTCGAGTGCAAATGGGTCTTTAAAAAGAAAACTGATATGGATGGAAATGTTTCCGTCTATAAAGCACGCCTTGTCGCGAAGGGGTTCCGACAAGTTCAAGGAGTTGATTACGACGAGACTTTCTCGCCCGTAGCGATGCTTAAATCAGTTCGGATCATGTTAGCTATAGCAGCCTATTTCGACTATGAGATATGGCAGATGGATGTCAAAACGGCTTTCCTTAACGGAAATTTAACCGAGGACGTGTATATGATACAGCCCGAGGGTTTTGTCGATCCGGCTAATGCTGACAAGGTATGCAAACTTCAGAAATCCATTTATGGGTTGAAGCAAGCATCTCGGAGTTGGAATATTCGCTTTGATGAGGTAGTCAAATCGTTTGGCTTCATCAAGAGTGATCATGATTCTTGTTTGTACAATAAGTTTAGTGGGAACAAAGTAAATTTTCTAATCTTATATGTGGATGACATATTACTGATTGGAAATGATGTCCAGATGTTGCAAGAAACCAAGGAATCATTAGAAAGGAGTTTCTCAATGAAAGACTTGGGTGAGGCAACATACATCCTCGGAATCCGGATCTATAGAGATAGATCAAGGAGGCTCATTGGATTGAGTCAGAGTACTTATTTGGACAAAGTGTTGAAGAAGTTCAACATGGAATCGTCTAAGAAAGGGTTCTTACCGATGTCCCATGGTGTAAAACTTAGCAAGACTCAGTGTCCCTTGACAACTGATGAGCGAAGTCGGATGAGTGCGATTCCATATGCTTCTGCAGTTGGATCCATCATGTACGCCATGATTTGTACTAGGCCGGATGTTTCCTATGCTCTAAGTGTTGTGAGCAGATACCAGGCTGATCCTGGAGAGATCCACTGGACAGCGGCTAAAAATATCCTAAAGTACTTGAGAAGGACTAAGGATATGTTCTTGGTTTATGGCGGTGAAGATGAACTCAGTGTAAAGGGTTACACGGATGCGAGTTATCTCACCGACTCTGATGATTCTCGCTCGCAATCCGGATACGTGTTTATTATAAACGGAGGTGCTGTGAGCTGGAAAAGTTCCAAGCAAGAGACTGTGTCTGCGTCTACAACAGAGGCTGAGTATATTGCCGCCTCGGAGGCAGCAAAGGAAGCTGTTTGGATGAGGAATTTCCTCATGGATCTTGGTGTGGTTCAGGGCTCGTCCAATCCGTTGGACGTGTATTGTGACAACAATGGTGCTATTGCACAAGCCAAAGAACCTAGACAACACCAGAAGAACAAGCACATACTCATGCGGTACCACCTAATTCGCCAGTTCGTGGATCAGGGTGATATCAAGTTATGCAAGGTACACACGGATGCAAATATTGCGGATCCGTTGACAAAGCCGTTACCCCAGCCGAAGCATGAGGCGCACCTGAGAGCCATGGGCATTAGATGCTTAGACATGTGATGTCGAAAGATTGACTCTAGTGCAAGTGGGAGACTGTTGGGAATATGCCCTAGAGGCAATCATGTATGATGATATTTCCCATTGTATTCATAAAGTTATTAAGTAGTCCTTGTATAAACATCTGATGTGTATCACTGAATATGTGATTCAGTTGTGGAACTATGCATTCATGTTGTTTGTACTAAATATCCTTGGTCATTGAGATTGTGCTGGACACACAACTTAGACCAATGTGAAAGTTGGCTTGATGACTCGGTTCCACTTGTCATGGGCATGGAGATGCTATTCCAACTTACACAGATTCGGCTAAAGAGTTTAGCGAGTCGGATTGACCCATATTGAGGTACAACGAACTAGTTGTCATTTGTATATCTCAATCAATGTAATCCTTAGACCTGAGGTTGTTGCATAGTCCGAGTTGAGGATCACCGACTTAGGTTCTGTCAAACGCTGATCCGTGACTGGGCAGTTATAAAGGCAGGGTTCGGGTCGACTGAGAATCAAGCTGCGTGATGTGAATAACCAAGATGGGATTTTGCCCCTCCACTCGGAGAGATATTCTCTGGGCCCTCTCGTGAGATATGATTCGGAAAGCATGGCCATGCACGACTCGGTTAAGTGTTAACCGAGGCGATCGACTAAGAGTTAGTCGGGTGAATCACTTATCTCGGATCGAGAAGAGAGTCGGACTATTTAAGGGATGACATATATTCGCCTATAGTCTGACAAGGTATATCGTGAGGCAAAAGGGACTCGGACGTAAGTCGCATTGGAAAGGCAAGTCGTCATGACTCTTTGGTACTTGGGAGTCGGCACGTTCTGCTAGGAGCCGCTACCGACTGATCGATTGAGAGTCGGACTCCAATCGTGTCCAAGTAGCCATGAGCCTGCGGGGTCACACACTTAAGAGCGGGAGCAAGTTCGGATTGGATCCGAATCTGTAATCTGGTTGGGTTGGACCTAAACCAGATTAGGACTGAGTTAGTGAGTTGGACTCACGGTGACTAGTGTTATATGGGCTTTAGTGAATGGGTCGCGTGAGCAGAGCCCACGTTCACTCCCTATATATAGTGGAGCACCGTAACCCAGAAAGGTTAATCGTTCTTCGGTTAGGTCATTCCATGTGTTGGAAACCCTAGATCCACAGCAGTCCAGCCGCCGTAACGAACCTAGCAGTTCGCCGCCGGCGCTCCTCCTTGTACGTGTGGATACCAGCAGAGGTGCTGTGCGATCAGCACCAGGACGATCGGATCGTGAGGACTGCACTACATCAACTGACGTGCTTCATCAGTAATCCGCAACTGCGCGTCTAGTGGTAAACCTCGTGGCCTTGCTACCTCAGCTAGATCTTGGGATCACCACGTTAGAGGAAAAAGTTTTGTTTTATCTCTGCGTGGCCCAACACATCGGTGACGAGATCGCCTGGCTACTTGCTGCCGGCTTCATCATGGAAGTGTACCACCCGGATTGGCTGGCCAACCCAGTCCTGGTGCTGAAGAAGAACAAGACTTGGCGCATGTGTATCGACTACACAAGCCTGAACAAGGCCTTCCCAAAATGATCCTTTCGCTTTGCCCCATATTGATCAAGTCATTTACTCTATAGCCTGCTGCGATGTGCTTTCCTTCCTTGATAGTTATTCCAGTTACAATCAGATCCATCTAAACCCGGCTGACCAATTGAAAACATCGTTCATCACCCCGAATGGTGCTTACTGCAATGTAACCATGCCATTCAGCCTAAATAATGCAGGTGCTACCTATCAGCGTTGCATGTAGAAATGCTTGCACTCGTAGATCGCCCGGAATGTGAACGCTTACGTGGATGATGTCATCATCAATACGAAGGAGAAGCAGACCCTGCTGGAGGACCTCAGTGAGTTGTTCGCGAATCTTCACTGGTACCAGCCGGACAGCTCCTCGGCTTCCTCGTATCAAGCTGAGGGATCGAGGCTAATCTGGAGAATATCGCGGCCATCGAGAGGATGCAGCCACCCAATAGCTTGCTCGGCGTCCAGAAGTTCACCGGATTCCTGGCCTCCCTTAGCCGATTCGTCAGCCGGCTGGGGGAGAAATAACTTCCGCTATACTAGCTGATGAAGAAGACGGCCAAGTTCACTTGGACTGCGCAGGTGGATGCCGCATTCCACGGCCTCAAGCGCATGCTATCCATAGCGCCGGTACTCTCCATGCCGGCAGAGAAGGAGTCGATGTTGCTCTATATAGCCGCCACCAACCTGGTCGTCAGCGTCGTCCTGTCGGTGGAGCGTCACGAGGAAGGCAAGGCCCAGCTAGTTCAGTGACCCGTTTACTACCTCAAAAAAGTGCTTTCCCTCTCCAAGAAGAACTACTCCCACTACCAGAAGATGTGCTACGGCGTCTACCTCGCCTGCAAGAAGCTCAAGCACTACTTCTAGGAGCATCCGCTCATAGTGGTTTCCACCACGCTGTTGGGAGAGATCTTCGGCAACAAGGACGCCACAGGCCAGGTAGGCAAGTGAGCCATCGAGCTGGACGCCTACTGCATCCGGTACGAGCCCATGATCACCATCAAGTCTCAGGCGGTGGCAGATTTCTTCGTTGACTAGATGGAGAACCAGTACCTGCCGCCGGTTCCTGATTCCGACTACTCGAAGCTGCATGTCGACGGCTCGAAGATGCACGGGGGATTGGGAGCCGACATCGTCCTCACCTTGCCTAAGGAAGACCGGCTAGAGTACGTACTACAGATCCACTTCATCACCTCGAACAACGTCGCCGAGTATGAGGCGCTCGCGCACGGGCTCTAGCTCACGAATGATATCAACATTCGGCAGATCCTCTGCTTCAGTGATTCGGATCTGGTGGTGCAGCAAGTATCCAGCAAGTGGAACGCTCAGGACGCCAACATGGCCCTCTACCAGTTCCACATATAGCTACTTAGTGCCAGCTTCGAGGGATGTGAGTTCCACCACGTCCGCCGCGCCAACAACGAGGCGGCCGAAGCGCTTGCGCGAGTCGCATACACTAGATCGGTCATCCCGCCCAGAGTTTCCTTGGAGCACCTCCGCAAGCCCAGCATCACCCATCTCCGGAATCCGAGTCCATCATCTGGGTAACAGACCTGGGGGATGCTGGCTCAAAAGTGCCTGGCCCTGCTGTTGTGCCCTCCGGCTCGGAAGACCCAGGGGCTACCTCGTCGTCAAGCAAGGCATCGTCAAGCAGGCCAAAGGGCCTGGGGGCTACCGACTCAGGCATCCCACCCGGCTGACCCCTGGGTGAGCTCCAGATCGTGTTGGCTAATGTCTTCACTATCCGGGAAGTGCCATACTGGGCCCAGCCCTTCATGAACTACCTCCTCAACGACGAGCTACAAGCGTCCGGGTAGGCCTCGCGATCTCTCTCTATGCATCCAAGGGGACTGCGAGTCGGATCGCGAGTATCTCTCCCGCTGGACCGAGCTACGCAACTCCTGCAAAGGGGTGGTGGAGAATCAAGCAATTGGTTTCTTTATCGAAGGGTGCCAGGAGGTCATGATGCTACGTCATCGGCTGCTATGCGACGAGCCCAAGACCATGGAGGAGCTGATGACCGTTGCTGACCAGTACGCCACCGCGGACATGGCAATGAAGAAGCCCCTCCGGGTGAATGCGGAAGGCCGATCGGTTCCCACCGAACTGGCTCGAGAGAAGCAAGCCGGACAAGGTGGAGATGTCGCATCGTCCAGGCGGCCTGGCAGCGATAACCGCTACCAAGGCAAGCGTCCGGTTGAGCAGCAGAACCCCCGCTACCACCAGAGGCAAGTCAAGGCGGTGCAAGGCAAGCCGGCTGGCAACGACAAGAGGCAGAGGAACACCTGCACCTTCGAGCAGATGTTTGATGGGACGTGCAAGTACCATAGTGGTGCCTTCAAGCCGGCTATGCACACCACTCGGCAGTGCAGCTAGACCCGGAAGATCAAGGAGCAGGCTAGCTTGCCTCCTCTCCCCCACCCCCATTTGGCGGACCCCCACCGCCGGCCAGGGCAACCGACAACAACAACGGCAATAGGGCCTACCCTCAGCAGCACGAGAACTACCACATCTTCGAGGCCGAGCCGACTGACAGTCGCAGCCAGAAGAAGCACACCACGGAGGTGAACGATGGCGTTCCTCCGGTCCCCCTGTGCCTCAACTGATCCGATACACCCATCACCTAGAGCCGGGAAGACCAGCCAGATCTGCTTCCGAATCCTGGGGGCTACGCGATGGTGCTAGACCCTCTTCTCATCTTCGACGTGCGCACCTGCCGATTCTCGCGCGTGCTGGTAGACGGTGGGAGAAGCCTCAACCTGCTCTATCGGTCTTCCATGGAGAAGCTAGGCGTCCGGGAGTGCGACCTGCTGCCCTCGACCACTGTGTTCCACGGCGTTGCACCTGGGCCACCGTGTGTCCCGTTGGGTAAGATCTGGCTATATGTCATATTCGGTTTGGAGGACAACTTCCGGCGCGAGCCAATCTGGTTTGAGGTGGTGAACCTCGCTAGTACCTACCATGTTCTTCTTGGGTGCCCTGACCTTGCAAAGTTCATGGCAGTCCCCCACTACTCATACCTCAAGATAAAGTTGCCAGGGCCGAATGGTGTGATCACTGTGGCCGGCTGCTACAGGCGATCCATGGTGTGCGCGAAGGAAGTCGCGAAGATAGCTGAGGCCCTTCTCATCGCCGATGAGAAGCGCGAGATGATGCGCAATGTTGCCATGTTGCATCAGGAGGTGCGGGCTGGCTTGAAGCCGGCTGGGGACATGGCGTTCCAGCCGTCCAAGGACACTAGGCAGATACCGCTCGACCCGGCTGACCCATCCAAGAGCATCACCATTGGTGTCGGCTTGGACAGCAAATAGGAAAGCATGCTCGTCGACTTCCTCCATGAGAATCGGGACATCTTCGCATGGTCTCCCAAAGACATGTCGGGTGTGCCGAGGGAGTTTGCCGATCACTCGCTTCATGTGTGGCCGGATGCCAAGCCGGTCAAGCAGCCCCTCCGTTACTTCGTGGAGGACAAGAGGAAGGTCATCGGTGACGAGATTGCCTGGCTACTTGCTGTCGGCTTCATCATGGAAGTGTACCACCCGGATTGGCTAGCCAACCCAGTCCTGGTGCTGAAGAAGAACAAGACTTTGCGCATGTGTATCGACTACACAAGCCTAAACAAGGCCTGCCCAAAATGACCCTTTCGCTTTGCCCCATATTGATCAAGTCATTTATTCTACAGTCGGCTGTGATGTGCTTTCCTTCCTTGATAGTTATTCCAGTTACAATCAGATCCGGCTAAACCCGGCTGACCAATTGAAAACATCGTTCATCACCCCGTATGGCGCTTACTGCTATGTAACCATGCCATTCAGCCTAAATAATGCAGGTGCTACCTATCAGCGTTGCATGCAGAAATGCTTGCACTCGTAGATCGCCCAGAATGTGAACGCTTACATGGATGATGTCATCATCAAGACGAAGGAGAAGCAGACCCTGCTGGAGGACCTCGGTGAGTCGTTCGCGAATCTTCACTGGTACCAGCTGGACAGCTCCTCGGCTTCCTCGTATCAAGCTGAGGGATCGAGGCCAATCCAGATAATATCGCGGCCATCAAGAGGATGCAGCCACCCAATAGCTTGCTCGGCGTCCAGAAGTTCACCGGATTCCTGGCCTCCCTCAGCCGATTCGTCAGCCGGCTACGGGAGAAATAACTTCCGCTATACCAGCTGATGAAGAAGATGGCCAAGTTCACTTGGACTGCGCAGGTGGATGCCGCATTCCACGGCCTCAAGCGCATGCTATCCATAGCGCCGGTACTCTCCATGCCGGCAGAGAAGGAGTCGATGTTGCTCTATATAGCCGCCACCAACCAGGTCATCAGCGTCGTCCTGTCGGTGGAGTGTCACGAGGAAGGCAAGGCCCAGCTAGTTCAGTGACCCGTCTACTACCTCAAAAAAGTGCTTTCCCTCTCCAAGAAGAACTACTCCCACTACCAGAAGATGTGCTACGGCATCTACCTCGCCTGCAAGAAGCTCAAGCACTACTTCTAGGAGCATCCGCTCATAGTGGTTTCCAACACGCCGTTGGGAGAGATCTTCGGCAACAAGGACGCCACAGGCTAGGTAGGGAAGTGAGCCATCGAGCTGGCCGCCTACTGCATCCGGTACGAGCCCATGATCACCATCAAGTCTCAGGCGGTGGCAGATTTCTTCGTTGACTAGACAGAGAACCAGTACCTGCCACCGGTTCCTGATTCCAACTACTGGAAGCTGCACGTCGACGGCTCGAAGATACACGGGAGATTGGGAGCCGACATCGTCCTCACCTCGCCCAAGGAAGACCGGCTGGAGTATGTACTACAGATCCACTTCATCACCTCGAACAACGTCGCCGAGTACGAGGCGCTCGCGCACGGGCTCTAGCTCGCGAATGATATCGACATTCGCCAGATCCTCTGCTTTGGTGATTCGGATCTGGTGGTGCAGCAAGTATCCAGCGAGTGGAACGCTCAAGACGCCAACATGGCCCTCTACCAGTTCCACATATAGCTACTTAGTGCCAGCTTCGAGGGATGTGAGTTCCACCACATCCGCCGCGCCAACAACGAGGCGGCCGACACGCTTGCGCGAGTCGGATACACCTGAGCGGTCATCCCGCCCGGAGTTTCCTTGGAGCACCTCCGCAAGCCCAACATCACCCCTCTCCGTAATCCGAGTCCATCATCTGGGTAACAGAACGGGGGGATGCTGGCTCAAAAGAGCCTGGCCTGCTGTTGTGCCCTCCAGCTCGGAAGACACAGGGGCTACCTCGTCCTCAAGCAAGGCATCGTCGAGCAGGCCAAAGGTCCTGGGGGCTACCTACTCAGGCATCCCACCCGGCTGACCCCTGGGTGAGCTCCAGATCGTGTTGGCTAATGTCTTCACTATCCGGGAAGTGCCATACTGGGCCCAGCCCTTCATGAACTACCTCCTCAACGACGAGCTACAAGCGTCCAGGTAGACCTCGCGATCTCTCTCTATGCATCCAAGGGGACTGCGAGTCGGATCGCGAGTATCTCTCCCGCTGGACCGAGCTACGCAACTCCTGCAAAGGGGTGGTGGAGAATCAAGCAATTGGTTTCTTTATCGAAGGGTGCCGGGAGGTCATGATGCTACGTCATCGGCTGCTATGCGACGAGCCCAAGACCATGGAGGAGCTGATGACCGTTGCTGACCAGTACGCCACCGCGGACATGGCAATGAAGAAGCCCCTCCGGGTGAATGAGGAAGGCCGATCGGTTCCCACCGAACCGGCTCGAGAGAAGCAAGCTGGACAAGGTGGAGATGTCGGATCGTCCAGGCGGCCTGGAGGCGATAACCGCTACCAAGGCAAGCGTCCGGTTGAGCAGCAGAACCCCCGCTACCACCAGAGGCAAGTCAAGGAGGTGCAAGGCATGCCGGCTAGAAACGACAAGAGGCAGAGGAACACATTCACCTTCGAGCAGATGTTTGGTGGGACGTGCAAGTACCACAGTGGTGCCTTTAAGCCGGCTATGCACACCACTCGGCAGTGCAGCTGGACCCGGAAGATCAAGGAGCAGGCTGGCTTGCCGCCTCTCCCCCACCCCCTTTTGGCGGACCCCCACCGCCGGCTAGGGCAACCGGCAACAACAACGGCAACAGGGCCTACCCTCAGCAGCACGAGAACTACCACATCTTCGAGGCCGAGCCGACTGACAGTCGCAGCCAGAAGAAGCACACCACGGAGGTGAACGATGTTGTTCCTCCGGTCCCCCTGTGCCTCAAATGATCCGATACCCCCGTCACCTAGAGCCGGGAAGACCAGCCAGATCTGCTTCCTAATCCTGGGGGATACGCGATGGTTTTAGACCCTCTTCTCATCTCCGACGTGTGCACCTGCCGATTCTCACGCGTGCTGGTAGACGGTGGGAGCAGCCTCAACCTGCTCTATCGGTCTTCCATGGAGAAGCTGGGCGTCCGGGAGTGCGACCTGCAGCCCTCGACCACTGTGTTCCACGGCGTTGCGCCTGGGCCACCGTGTGTCCCGTTGGGTAAGATCTGGCTAGATGTCATATTCGGTTTGGAGGACAACTTCCGGCGCGAGACAATCTGGTTTGAGGTGGTGAACCTCGCTAGTACCTACCATGTTCTTCTTGGGTGCCCTGCCCTTGCAAAGTTCATGGCAGTCCCCCACTACTCATACCTCAAGATGAAGTTGCCGGGGCCGAATTGTGTGATCACTATGCCCGGGTGCTACAGGCGATCCATGGCATGCGCGAAGGAAGTCACGAAGATAGCTGAGGCCCTTCTCATCGCCGAGGAGAAGCGCAAGATGATGCGCAATGTTGCCATGTTGCAGCAGGAGGTGTGGGCTGGCTTGAAGCCGGCTGTGGACATGGCGTTCCAGCCGTCCAAGGACACTAGGCAGATACCGTTCGACCCGACTGACCCATCCAAGAGCATCACCATTGGTGTCGGCTTGGACAGCAAATAGGAAAGCATGCTCGTCGACTTCCTCCATGAGAATCGGGACGTCTTCGCATGGTCTCCCAAAGACATGTCGGGTGTGCCGAGGGAGTTTGCCGAGCACTCGCTTCATGTGTGGCCGGATGCCAAGCCGGTCAAGCAGCCCCTCCGTCACTTCGCGGAGGACAAGAGGAAGGTCATCGGTGACGAGATCGCCTGGCTACTTGCTGCCGGCTTCATCATGGAAGTGTACCACCCGGATTGGCTGGCCAACCCAGTCCTGGTGCTGAAGAAGAACAAGACTTGGCGCATGTGTATCGACTACACAAGCCTGAACAAGGCCTGCCCAAAATGACCCTTTCGCTTTGCCCCATATTGATCAAGTCATTTACTCTACAGCCGGCTGCGATGTGCTTTCCTTCCTTGATAGTTATTCCAGTTATAATCAGATCCGGCTAAACCCGGCTGACCAATTGTAAACATCGTTCATCACCCCGTATGGCGCTTACTGCTATGTAACCATGCCATTCAGCCTAAATAATGCAGGTGCTACCTATCAGCGTTGCATGCAGAAATGCTTGCACTCGTAGATCGCCCGGAATGTGAACGCTTACGTGGATGATGTCATCATCAAGACGAAGGAGAAGCAGACCCTGCTGGAGGACCTCGGTGAGTCGTTCGCGAATCTTCACTGGTACCAGCCGGACAGCTCCTCGGCTTCCTCGTATCAAGCTGAGGGATTGAGGCCAATCCGGAGAATATCGCGGCCATCGAGAGGATGCAGCCACCCAATAGCTTGCTCGGCGTCCAGAAGTTCACCGGATTCCTGGCCTCCCTCAGCCGATTCGTCAGCCATCTAGGGGAGAAATAACTTCCGCTATACCAGCTGATGAAGAAGACGGCCAAGTTCACTTGGACTGCGCAGGTGGATGCCGCATTCCACGGCCTCAAGCGCATGCTATCCATAGCGCCGGTACTCTCCATGCCGGCAGAGAAGGAGTCAATGTTGCTCTATATAGCCGCCACCAACCGGGTTGTCAGCGTCGTCCTGTCGGTGGAGCGTCACGAGGAAGGCAAGGCCCAGCTAGTTCAGTGACCCGTCTACTACCTCAAAAAAGTGCTTTCCCTCTCCAAGAAGAAATACTCCCACTACCAGAAGATGTGCTACGGCGTCTACCTCGCCTGCAAGAAGCTCAAGCACTACTTCTAGGAGCATCCACTCATAGTGGTTTCCACCATGCCGTTGGGAGAGAGCTTCGGAAACAAGGACGCCACAGGCCAGGTAGGCAAGTGAGCCATCGAGCTGGCCGCCTACTGCATCCGGTACGAGCCCATGATCACCATCAAGTCTCAGGCGGTGGCAGATTTCTTCGTTGACTAGACGGAGAACCAGTACCTGCCGCCGGTTCCTGATTCCGACTACTGAAAGCTGCACATCGACGGCTCGAAGATGCATGGGGGCTTGGGAGCCGACATCGTCCTCACCTCGCCCAAGGAAGACTGGCTGGAGTACGTACTACAGATCCACTTCATCACCTTAAACAACGTCGCTGAGTACGAGGCGCTCGCGCACGGGATCTAGCTCACGAATGATATCGACATTCGCCAGATCCTCTGCTTCGGTGATTCGGATCTGGTGGTGCAGCAAGTATCCAGCAAGTGGAACGCTCAGGATGCCAACATGGCCCTCTACCGGTTCCACATATAGCTACTCAGTGCCAGCTTCGAGGGATGTGAGTTCCACCACGTCCGCCGTGCCAACAACGAGGCGGCCGACGCGCTCGTGCGAGTCGGATACACTAGAGCGGTCATCCCGCCTAGAGTTTCCTGTGAGGACCTCCGCAAGCCCAGCATCACCCTCTCCGGAATCCGAGTCCATCATCTGGGTAACAGGCCCGGGGGATGCTGGCTCAAAAGAGCCTGGTCCTGTTGTTGTGCCCTCCGGCTCGGATGACCCGGGGGCTACCTCATCGTCAAGCAAGGCATCGTCGAGCAGGCCAAAGGGCCTAGGGGCTACCGACTCAGGCATCCCACCCGGCTGACCCCTGGATGAGCTCCAGATCATGTTGGCTAATTTCTTCACTATCCGAGAAGTGCCATCCTAGGCGCAGCCCTTCATGAACTACCTCCTCAACGACGAGCTCCCGGCTGATGAGGTGGAGGCAAGGCAAATCCAGCACCGCGCGCACATGTACACCATCATCAACAAGGAGTTGTACAAGTGCAGCGCTGCAGGCGTCTTTCAGCGATGTGTTGACGCGGCTACAGGCTACCGGCTGCTGAAGGAGATCCACCAGGGGGAGTGTGGCCACCACACCTCTTCTCATGCCCTGGTGGCGAAGGCAATGCGCCACGGGTTCTACTGGCCCACCGCCTCGGAGGACATGGACCATATGGTTCGCGCGTCCAACGGATGCCAGCGGTTTGGCCGGCTAAAGCACATGCTAACCTCAGCACTGAATACCATACCGATCATGTGGCCCTTTGTTGTCTGGGGGGCTGGACATGGTCGGCCCCTTCAAGAGAGAACGAGCCGACATGACCCACCTACTGGTGGTGGTGGACAAGTTCACCAAGTGGATCGAGGCGAAGCCGATTCAGAAGCTGGACGGTTCCACGGTCTTCACCGTCTTCCATGACATCATCATTCGGTTCAGGTATCCCCATAGCATCATCATCGACAACAACACGGACTTTGCCAAGGGAGCCTTCGCCCGGTTCTGCCACAACAAGGGGATCCGACTGGACCTCGCGTCCGTCGCGCACCCGCAGCCCAACGGACAGCTGGAAAGAGCAAACGTCTTGGTGCTAGCCGGCATCAAGCCCCGACTGATCAAGCCACTGGAGCACTCACTCGACTGCTGGATCGAAGAACTCCCGGCTATGCTGTGGAGCCTAAGCACCACCCTGATTCGATCAACCAGCTTCACCCCGTTCTTCCTCACCTACGGCTCAGAAGTGGTCCTCGCGGCGGACATCGAGTTCGACTCACCACGCAAGCTCCTCTACACGGATAAGGAGAACCAGGAGGCGATGGAGGATAGCGTGGACCTCCTCGAGGAGGCCCGCGAGCTAGCCTTGTCCAGATCAGCCATCTATCAGCAAGGGATGCGTCGGTTTCACTCCAACCGCATCCGGACCGTCCTGTTCCGCGAAAGTGACCTGGTGCTCCGGCTGATACAAGATACGAAGGGCATGCACAAGCTATCCCCCCATGGGAGGGGCCCTTCATCATCGGCAAGGCACTGCACAACAACTCCTACTACCTCATCAACGCGCAACAGCCACGCAAGAACAAGATGGACAAGTCGGACGAGGAGACAGAGCGGCCGTGGAACGCGGACCTGCTCCGACCATTTTACACTTAGTCAAAAATCAGTGTATGTATCTGGAACTCTGAATGAATGAAAGATGTGGAACCCTGGCTAATGCTCGGGGGATCCTTGCAAGACATTTCATTATTGTTCGTTTCTGATTAAATTTTGTAATGTTTTTATGGCTTCCATTGACCCCTAATCACGGGGGCTTGTCGGTTGGCCCGGCCTGCTAATTCTATAAGCTGACTGAGTAGTGTGCGATGATGCCAGAGGCCCACTCTTCATATCAGCTATAGACCTCAACCCGGCTTTCTGGCTAGCAAGAGAAAAAGCCCAAGGAATCCCACATGAAAAACGGTGAAGGATGCGACAGATTGGGCAGTCCGGCCATGCGCCTAGTTGGTATTTTCCGGCTACTAATCCTCTAGTACCGTGTGCGATATATTGTTAGCTCCCTTTGGCTCCAGCTCCAGATCGCAACCCGGCTGCCCGGCAAGGTGCAGCATAAACAGCATGGTGCACGAGAAAGTAACTAAGTGTTCAGAAAAGCACGAGCTAGTTTTCGAAAAACAAAATTTTAGTCTGACAGTGAAGGATGTACCGCATGACAATGTACTGATAAGAAACCATTTTTGTGTGTTTTATTTTGCACAAACCGCACCGAGTCGGACCTCAAAGGCAGAGAAGTTCAAAGCACCTACCTGCGGTAGCTACTCTGATTCTCAGGGGGCTACACCCAGTGGGTGCGCTGGGGTGCCCCCACTGGAAGTATGTAGCTCCCGTCTAGAAGATGTTCCAACCAGTCGGAGAAAAACGGAGCATGCAAAAATAAAAATAACAATATCACCCGGCCCGGGATGCAGTTTCTCCCGCCCGGCTAGGCACACCAGTCGGATATGCAAGGCGAAGCCATTCGGAAAGCAAGAATTTTTGCAAGATTCGACGTATCTATCTGTGGTAGCCACTCCAAATCTCGGGGTATACACCCAGTGGGTGCGCTGGCGCTCCCCCACTAGAAGAGCAAGATTCCCGGCTAAGAGATGTCTTAGCCGGTCAATGCAAGAAAGATGAAAGAAAGAAGATTGAAATATGAAATAAAGAAGATTAAAAGAGGAAAGAAAGAAAGAGATAAAGATGAAAGAAAGAAAGAAAGAAAGAAAGAGAGAAAGAGGAAAGAAAGAGAGAGAGAAAGACAGATGTGGTAAGGAAAGTAATAGAGAAAAAGGCCCAAAGTACGGCCGGATAGAGTAGCCGGACTGGGATGCAGTTCCTCATGTCCGGCTAAGCAAGTCGGATTCTAAGAAAGGACATAAGAAGCAAGAATTTTTTGAAGATTCGAAACACCTGGCTACTCCAGCTGTTCCAAATCTAGGGGGGCTACACCCAGTTGGTGCATTGGCGCGCCCCCACTGGAAGAATGTAGTGCCCGGCCATAAGGAATTGTAGCCGGTCAGAGCAATATGGCAGATTACTACCAAGTCAGAACTGCAAGGTCGTAGAAAGAAAACACAAGGAAAAAGGCTCACGCCCGAGTAAGCCAGAGGCAGTAAGCTATTCAAGTAAAAAAGCAAGATAAAAGAATATGCACAAATCCAAAAGACAGCTAGATAATAATGAAATGGAGGGGGATGAAGCCCCTGCAGATCCAAGGCTTTGAGGCATAAGTTCACAAGACCAAAAACTATGTACAATTATACCCGTCATCCTGGGGATCTCTTCTTCTTCACGTTGCCGTCCCCTTGTCGTGAGGAGGAGCTGAGTCGGCCCCAACCGACTGGGAGGACGCATCTGCCTCACCTTCCGGCCCAGCGCTCGCCTCCGTCTCTGTCAACACCTCGTTGATGTCGGCGTATCCAGCGATCGTGATGGCGGCAGAGAAAATACCTGGATTGGCCCGGCGCACGATGGGGAGCTCCGCGTTGGCTCGGAAGCCCTCCGTCAGCTTCTCCACGCGCGCGTCCTTGTACCAGCTCAGCATCAGTGCCAGCGCCATCTCGGAGCCGGTGCGAGCGGCGAGCTCGTGGAGCCGGTCGATGGCGTTCGGCGCGTCACCGAGCTTTATGGCAAGGTCCCCCATGGTCTCCGGCAGAAGATCACCCGCCCAAATTTGGTCGTGGATGGTGGCACCAGCCTTGCGAAGGTTGGCGGAGTCCTCCCCGAGCTGCTCCACCTGATTCTGGGCGCATGCCTTCTCCCCCGACGCGACCTGCTGTACCCGGTCATAGGCCAGGGCGTCTACTTGCGGATAGAAACCTTTTTTAATCAGAAGGGGAAGTCAAAGGGAAAATCTGTCAAGAACCAGTCGGATGAATGTAAAAAGAAGAGGCAACCGGACTTGCCCTTGGCGATGTGGCCGATCTTCATCAGCTCGTCCTCGAGGAAGGAAGCGTGCTCCTTCAGCCGAGTGACCTCCTTGTCCAGGAGATCGAAGGCGGTGGCCCGGCTGGTGAGGGCTTCCTCGTGCTCCTTCACCGTGGCCTCAAGCTGGCCGGCCTTGGAGTGCCACTCCTTATTCTGCATGCAAAGCGCAGAATTGTCCCGACTGAGGCGCATGTTAGAGCTTGTCAGCCGGTCAATCTTGCGCTGTGCATAGACGAGTATGGCCACGACAAGTCCAAGAGAAAGAGAAGTGAGAAAGCAGCCAGAAAAAAGGGCAAGATGGAGAACTTACTCCGCACAGTCCCCTGTGCCATAGCCAGCTGCTCCGATGCGGCCTGGTTGGCACTGGCCAGCGTCGCCTGCAGTTGCCGGCACTCCTTGAGCACGACCTCGAGGTTGCCCGCGAGGGCTTGCAGCGATGTCCCTGCCTCCACGGGGAGCAGCGTCATAGGACTGGATAAGGTAGTCGGGGCGTCACGGGCGACAATCACCCACGACATCGTCGCCTCCTCGGCGGAGTCGACGTCCTCCCCCACCACCATCTCCTTGCCGACATGAGTGCCCCCGTGCCGGCTGAAGAGCCCCCACTCAGGCTGGAGGCTGCAGCCGGCTGACCCGACGCGCTCAGGGGCGCGACGGGAGCCGGCTGGATCACGGTCTCCGGCTCTAGGAGGGGCAAGATTTCAGGCGAGGGCAGGGGAGCAGTTGTCGGCGGCACATCCGATTGGACAGGGGTAGCTCGGCCGCAAGGTGGAGACATTGCGAGCCGGTCTCGCGGTGAAGGAGAGGAGAGAAATGCAAAGAAAAAAAGTAAAGTTAAGGCAAGAATGAGAAAAGGAGAAAGTGCAAAGGGGCAAGAAAGCAAGAAGAGCAAGACAAAGAAAAAACGGGCTCGCCCCTGCACCACTGGTGTGCCGGTCCTCTTCCGGGCACCCCAGGCCCGGACGGGGCACAGAGGGATGCCTACCCGGCTGCACTTGGCAGCCGGATCCTCGGGAGGAGCAGCCTGGCTCGAGCTACCCTCCCCGGCTCGCTTCCTGGACGGCTCGGGCTGTGCGGTGCCGTCACTTTCTCCCGGCGCGAGGCCATGTAGGTCTTCCACTACCTCGTCGGTCTGGCTGGGGAAGAACCCCTCCTTACCATTCGAGCCATCACTGGATCAGCGCGGGCATGGCTTGGTGAGGTCGGCAGTGAAGGCGTGGAGGGGATCCTCGACCTCCTCGCGGATGATGCAGGGGAAGGTTTGCAAAGAGAGAAAAGCAAGTCGACTCGTATCAAGCAGTGATTTTGGACAAGAGAAAAGAAAGAGAAAGGCAAGAAAAGGCATCAAGGGGACTTACCCGGGGAGCGCGGTTCTCGCGGTGGTAGGGAGCAAGACCGAAGGACCAGTCGGCCTTGATCTTCTTCTTTGTGATCATCCAGAACCACTCGTAGAGGTTGGAGAATGGGGGATCATCGCGGGAGAGCCGGGTCGGGTCTAGGCGGCCGGAGTAGTAGCATATCTTGTGTGCTCGCTACTGTAGGGTCATCATCAGCTAGGAGGCCCAGCTGAGCGTCACGTCGATGCCAGTCAGGCCAGCTGTGACCAGCGCCCTCATCCGGCGTAGTAGCTCCTCCTCCTGGGCTTGGAGCTGTAGTGCTTCTGCTCCTAGTTCAGCCGGGTTGAATCGACATCCTGGAAGGCCGGCAGGTTGAGGTGGTCATCTATGGACAGGTTACATACGTAGAAGTATGTTTGCTTCCATAGTTTGACTGCGTCGTGTAGCCGAAACTTTGGGTAGCTGGTCTGCGCACGGGATTAGATGGAGGCGCCACCGCAAGGCACGAGCGGCCCTTTGGCATACCGCACCTGGGGCGGATGAGGAAGAGTCGGCAGAAGAGCCCAAGATCCGGCTAGATCTCGAGGTAGCATTTGCAGAAGGCAACAAAATGGGCGAGGATGCCGATTGCGTTGGGGCCGAGATGGTGGAGGAGAAGGTCGAAGTGGGCGATGAAGGTGAGGAAGAAGGCGCTGGCCGGGAAGGCCAGGTCACGCGCAAGATGTGCAAGGAAGACGACGCGCTCGTCGGCTTGCGGGTGCGGCAAAATCTCGTCGGTCGGCGCGAGCCGCACCCCGACCTCGCCGGCGGTCGGCAGCAGGCGGGCGCGCTGGTACTTCTCGATCTGCTCCTCCCTGATGAAGGAGCCGCACTATAACATCCCAGGATTAGCACCTAGAAATAAAGAGGACACAAGGTTATGCATTGCATTCATGCATAAGAAAATCCGGGGAATTTTTGCGCAAAACTACAAGAGGCTATAGAGGGATCGAGATCTTCCTTGTTCTGATGGAAACACCAGGACATGTGCGATGGAATTCGACATGACCTCTATTGTACTTTTGTATTTTAGGGGAAGACAATTCAAATCTGAATATTTACTTAATAGATTTGGATATTAAAAGAATTTGAATTAGAATAATAAATGAATTCCTATAATATAGAGATAATGGAATTCTTATTTATAAATACAATATAAACATCTACAAGTTCTAGTTACATTAAGGAAGAAGGTGTTTACTTTGTTATCATCATATACATAATCTTACAAGAATAAGCTACAAATACTACTTATAAATATTACCCTCAGAATATTTTATAACATTTATTGAACACTAATATGAGTAAAGAATGAAACTTTACTTTAACAAAAAGAATACCTTTATACAAAAATATCATTACTCAATATTATGATATTTTTACACTTTTGAATAAAATGAAATCATACAATAATAATCCATACATATATACATATAGTATTGTTGTTCTTTTACAATAAAAAATGAAAGCATATTACAGGAGACAAATAAATTAAAAAAGAAATTTCTTAAGTCAAATAATATTTATTACAAGGAAATATATATACAATGTCCTTTATAGATGATGAAGTAAATTACAAAAGAAGTAAGTAAAAATCTAAAACTAAACTAATGTTCAGTTTTCCCATCTTTTGAATCTTTCATTTATATTTCTGATCTTACACCTGCAATTAAAAAAGAAGAATAACAAAGAGAAAAATAATAAATTGATTAGTGGTTAATCTTTGCTCTCAGTCTGATAGTGAAATGCATTGTTGGACACATCATTGAGATTTTAAATTGAAGGGGCAAGTTTCACCAATGTGTGTATCTGATCTTATCATAAAAAGAGGCTTTAGGCTTAGCATCATAAGCCAGGGGGAAAGTTTCACCTTGGTTTCATATAGTAAACAGATAAGAAGTAAAAAACCATCCAGAAATATCAAGGAAGTACTTGATCTGATCAATGAGTCACAGCAAGCAAGTTGCTCACACAACCATGCATATGGGTGTGCTGTCAACACAGCAGCAGCCCCAGGAAGGAGACAAGGAGGCCAGCTTATGTACACAAAAGGGGGTGAACTAGCCGTAGCAGCAAGCTACCATTTCCCCTCCACACTTCAAAGCACATTCCCCATCCCATCCTCTCATCATCAAACCAAGAATGCTTAGATCATCCCCCCAAATCCACCATTTAATCATTATCTAGTTGCTTACTTAAGCCTTCCAAGAAAAGATCAATAGCATCACAAGGAGGAGTAGATCAAGATCAGCAGCCTCACAAGGAGGAGTAGATCAAGATCAGCAACATCACAAGTAGTAGTAGACCATGATCCCCAATAGGCCACCAACAACAGGTACCAGTCCAAAAATATCACTTAGATCATGCAACACTTGTTCTTATTAGCTTGCATCATTTGATTCAAAAGAAATAATGGTTAGGATACAAATCATCCAAATCCAGCTACCCTTCAACTAGAGGTTGTCTAGGAGGATATAAGGAGACCTCTCTCAATCTTCATAGGGTTGCTATGCAAGGCTCATCACAGAGAAGTGTAGAAGACCAAAAAGAAAACCATAGTATCTGTTCTTAATAAATTTCCACCTCAGACTAAGCATCATAGGTCAGGGTCAAATCCATCTAAAACTTTAAGGGCATCTAGATGAATGAAACTATGTTCAGGGCATTCCACTGTAGCAACTCAACAAGTAGTAGATCACAGTAGGTTACTGTAATAGCAAAAGAAGAAATCATCTGCTAACAAGCAGAATATGTGTCCATATCATTTCCCCAGACACAGAATCTAAAAATCATCTGTTAGCTCACCTTATTTATACACCTCAATAGGTGTATCTAAGCCTCAGCCTTTTGCATCACTGGCTAGAAAATTTAGATCATTAGCAACATATAAATTCATCTCAAATCAGTGGTTCCATTTCCATTTATACAAGTACTGGAAATGCAGCAGATCATTCTAGTTATAAAACCACTAGGCACACTCAAATCAGAGGTACCACAGTGACATCTACACCAGCATAAGCCACCACTTGATCTTGCCACATCATTTTCCTAACAGATGTTCTAGGAATCAGGTGTGTAAATTATTTCATTATAGAAAAGTTCTATAAAACAGATCCTTTCTTAAAACCTCAAGCAAGAATTCCTTCATCATTTGCTTCTACAAAACATAAGCCTCCACTTACGATATCATGGACTAGGGAGGGTCCAAACTTCTAACCAGCAATGTTGTAGCATGGATGTATATATAATCTAGTTCATGTGCATCCTCCAAGGAGGTACCACATCAGCCAGAACAGTTGCTTAAAGCCAAGTATGGCATATATGCAATAGCCAGGAAACCAAAGAGGCACCACTAGCCTAGATGGTAGCAAGTCATACTACAACAAGTGTCTTATTCCAAGTCCATCTACTGCAAGCTAGCTGATGCATAACATCTATACCTGGATTACATCAGTAAACCCAAATCAACCTAGGCTGATTTACAAGTTAATCAACCACCACATAGCTAAAAATAATACTAATGTGTCATCAGCTAGTAGCAAGCCGAGGTCAATATATAAATGACAAATAAAGAAGTCATTTAGCTTAAATCAAACTAACCAAATACCCACAGATAATTTCAGCAGTAAAATTGACCCTAGAATAGTCTCATCACTAATATGGATAGTCGTATCACCACTAATAGAGATCTAGATATAAACCGAGAAGGGAAGAAGCAGTATGACTTACAGATGGTCCTTGCTAGATACTAGAAGAGGAAGCAGAGATTGGCCAACGATGAAACACCCGACGGCATAGGGAGCACCCGAGGGCGCTGCAACCCGCACCAAGTCGTGGTCGCGGTGGCCATAGGAGAAGAAAGTAGCAACATCACCAGCGCCGCACCACCATCAGTACCACCACCATGGGAAAGATGAGTAAGCCAGGTCGAGCAGAAGCACCAGAAGGCGATATAGTTGGAGAGGGGCTCACGTTCTTCCACGAGCCTCAACCGAAGGCGATGGCGCGACAACCGCACCGTGACCTTGAGCCATGGCGGCTAGGGTTTCATCCATAAGCGCACATAGCCTCGATTGAACCCAATCGACGGAGAAAAAGGGGAAGAGGGGGTGGCGACGAGGAAAAGAGGGAGGTGGTCGAGGCGGAGTTTGGCCGGCGAGTGGCTGCGAAGGAGGCGGCCAGCGGCGGTCGAAGTGGCTGGCGGCAGCGACATCGCACGGGAGCAAGGGGAGAGGATAAGGTCTGTGTGTGTGCGTGTGTGTGTGGAGTAGGGGGTGGGCCGGGGGTGAGGGGTCTGGCAGGGTCCAGTTGGGCCAGGCCAGCCCACATATCCAACCAAACGGCCAAAGTTAATTAGGTTTAGAAATAAAATAAAAATATGAATTACTAAAATAAACTCCAAACATTTTTAGCTATAGAAAATTATAGAAAAATCCTAAAAATACATATGATATATCAAAATGACCACAAAAATAATATCTACCTAATAAAATATAATTTCAAGTGTTTAAAATAAATTTAAAGTAAAATAATTATTAACACCATTAAATCTTGAATGAAATTTTATAAAATAAAACAAAACTCTAAAAATAAATAAAATTCATTTTTAAGGTCTTGAATAAATATACTATACTAAAAAATTAAATATATTATTAGAAAAAAATAATATTTTAAATAATAAATCCTTATCCATTATATATTTTTGAAAATTCTTTAAGAACAGTTTTTTAAGTAAGAATAAAATTATATTTCTTCAATAAATATTAATACCCTAAAAAAATCAAATTACTAAAGTTCTAAACCAGAACTAAGATTTATAATAAAACTTAAGTGTAAATTATTAACAGATTAATATATTTTGAAACCTTAAATAAAGATTTAAAACCACAACCTTCAAAATAACTTTATAAGCATTCACTTAAATATAAAGTGAATAATTCCACACCTTAGTTATACCTATCATAAATCTAAAACTTGGGAATAATTAAAATATATTACATCTTAAGTTTACTTAACCTTTTAAAGTTAACTTTAGTCTCAAAGCTTATAAACAGCATGTCTAATACACTACTTATGTTTTTATAGTTAATTTTGGTCTATTTAATTAAGACATAATGCATCTCAAGTCCAAACTAATCAATCAAATACCAGAAGGCATTGATCACGTTTTATTAACAATGAAGATTGATTAAACATTATAAATGAAATCTTTTCTTCAAATGTTATTCTTTTTGCCACTTCAAATAACAATCTTATAATAAGTTCTTCAACTCTTAACAACTCAATCCCAAGGACTTTTATCATAGTCACCACATGACAATTCACCATAATCACATCATCTTATACTTTACTTACATATTTTGGATTGTTAACACTTAGGTTCCTTATAAAGATGATTACTTATAAAGTAAAATTTGAAGATAAACCAACTCTTAAAAGAATCACTTCACTCAAAGTATTGGGGATTCAATTTGGGAATTTACAAAATGCATATCATTACTTATGCATAACTGCATCTTGCTTCTTTAAACATTAGTCCTTACCGAACCAATGATGCTGATTTCAGATATTGGATCTTATGTCGTCTCGAAGACCGTGAGTGCATAATCTGGCAATCACAAAAGGCAAGTTCACACTTGCTCATGTCATTTGGTTATTTTCTATAAAGTATTTTACAAATCCAGTGTTGTCATCACTTGCATTTGAAAAAGGTCAGAAAACACTATTTTCATAATAATATGATTATAGGTTATTTACCATGAGGTAATAACCTACTATGAAAGTTCCGGTGGTAAAGGAACATATTATCTAGGACTTAACAACCAATGTCGCCAGTGATTCTTGTGTCGTATATCACACGTTAACCATGAGATTTGGAATGGGACAGAGAAGTCAGCTGTATCTTCTTCCTCTCGCATGTAGCCGGATGTGCAGGTCGTGGTTGTTATCACTCGTAGCGTGCATATTAATTGGTAATTCATAGAGGATATGCAGCATATGGGTGGGAACCCTCAACGTCCCACGATAGTTCTGGCATCTAACGGTCTGTACAAACCATTGCCGTAATTCAATATGTGGGCATGGTGTACACCAAGGAGGCATGCGGGGTCGCGAAGGGGCAGTGATTGGCTTGGATCTTAGACTGGGCCCCATACCAAGGAAGTATGGACAAGTTCATGACTTGGTTGTCAACAAGGCTAAGGTCTCTCATGGGTAAAGTAACGCACCTCTGCAGAGTTTAAGAACTATAACTTGTTACTCCCTGTTCCGGGAAGGAGCTGCGAACGCGGCGGGAAAGGAACTCCATGAAAGTTCTGATAAACCCATGAAGGATGACGGACATAGATTTTCATAATAAAAGCAACCTTTGAAGAAATGTTTACGAAAACCTACATTGCCTATGACCTATGGTCTGTGGCTGTAGATATAGTGCATCAAACACTCCTTTTCTAGTGAACTTGCTGAGTACGCTCGTACTCAAAGTATCTTCTTAACCCTTGCTAGGTTCTAAAGCCAGTACAAACGATGACTACATCAAGTCATGCTCCAGGAATCATCATCAAAAGCTAAAGCTCTTCAATGAAGTCAAGAAAGTCAACATATACATCAGCTCAAGTGAAGACGAAGTTGCTGATTAGATAAGAATATAATCTCTAGCCATAGAACCTATTTCTATAGTGTATTGCAATAGCAGCAATGCCAGACCACTAGTTAAGATATTAGTCTTAATAGTATTATAATTTTGGAGTTGTTATTTCTGATTCTTCTTTGTAAGAAGTTTCTTTCTCTCTCTTTAACCTAGAGTGTTCTCTAGATCTTGTGTAAAGAGTTGAGTTGTAACCTATAGTCATGTCTTGGACCTGCTGTGTTTCTTTTGTACTACTCTGAGGGATGTAATACTAGTGAACGGTGTTTCATTGGTGTTATGTCAACGACTATAGTGTACTACATCATGCACCGGTATGCTGGGTCAACGCACGCACCAAGCACCACGGCTTTCAGCCATCTCGACAACGGTGGAGTGCGGCGGAGAAGGAAAGGGTGGAAGAGGAGGAGAAGAGGAGCGGCAGAGGAATGGCGGTGGCCCGTCGCTCTGGAAAGCAAGAAAAGTTTGGCGCCGATGAGACAAAGGCAGTGCGGGCTCATCAGCGGCGCAAGCGTGAGAAAGCTGCAAGATGCACAGGGGCGACGCAGTAGCTCTGGCGGCGAGAAAAGGGGGAAAATGGCGAAGGGGGAGAGATGGGGCGGCACGCGTGGCATTTAAAGGCCAGGCAGGGCAACCGCCGGCTGGCTACATGGCGGTACTGCACGCCCCAACGGCAGCCGGATCATTTGCGCAGGCATGAAATGCATAAAAGATCCAGTGTGTAACAGGCGAGGCATCCATGACGGTTCCCGAGGCAACGCTTGACACGACGTGTCGCCGCACATTGTAGAAAGGTCATCATTGCACGCATGGCTAACGTCCATGATTACGCAGCCAAATAATTCAACCGCCAGAACTCAGCCGGACAGAAATTCAAACTAGCTTTGGAGCCCACGCACAATTCGCCTAAGGGTGGAATCTATGCGTGCTCGGGGGCTAGTGTCGGGAGGATCACCCCCGGGTAGGATAACTATACAAGAATCAGGGGGAATATAACTGCCAGCCGGCTGATCCCAGCCGGATGTAAAAACTCAAGAGGAGGCCAAAGAGAAGGACAGACCAAGGATGAGCCAGCAGAACTATCAGCCAGATAAGAAGACACAGGCAAGGGACCTAGCTGGATGGATCTTACAAGCCGTACAAAGTAGCCGGCAGGATAGTACTAGCCGGGAGGAGCAAGATGGACGAGACGGCTATCCAGCTAGGGCAACCTAGCCGGACAGTCAGGACAGATGGATGACGTTGGGCACAATACCCCGCAGCCCTAGCAGACAGCGGCCAGACAGAAGGACAGAGGCAGTGGCATAGACGCCGGAGATGATGGCCCGTACCCATGTTGGCCGGGAACAGGAGCCGCTGCCCGTGTTGACCGGGGCGGCCTCCACATTTTTCGTGCCGGCTAGGGGGCACGACACTATGCAATACGTCAGGGAGGCGAAACACTATACCAGAATAGTCGACCGGGCCGGCCTGTGGGACCCGCTAGTCTGCAGAGTCTTTGCCCATGCCGCCTCGGCCTATATAAGGGGCGGCAGGGGCATCGTAGCAAGGGCTAGTTCTTCTTCCTTCTATTTAGATCGCCGATACAGCTCGAGGAGCGCTTGTAGTCCTCAGTGTTCTTCTATATAGTCAGATCAGCAGGAGTAGGGGTGTTACCTCACCATGAGGGCCCCGAACCTAGGTACTTCTTGCATCCCTGACGTATCCTTGTGCCTAATCCCGCCTGCGGACGCCGTCACTCGCTTCCCTGCTTGCTCCCACACCTCTATCTAGCCTGCTAAGGCACTACCGTTTCCATAACAACGACACCGGGGTGAGGCTCCCTTCATTCTTTTCGCTCGAGGTCATGGTGGACCTTCATCAGGAGGTGGAGCTGCGACACTCCGGCGGGCATGAGAGGTGGAGGGTGCGTGTAGAAACCATGCCGCTTGACGAGATGTACATCTACGACGGCTAGGATCACTTACACATCGCCCACCGCATCTAACGCGGGTCGGTGTTGTGGTTCCACTACACTGGTGAGGGAAACTTCTCCGTGACGGTGTTCGACATGCTGTTGTGTCGGGTCTCCTACCCCTTGTACCTTCGCTAAGGAGATGGGACAGGGTCCCCACCGCGGCCGCCACCACAAATATTTGGTTAGTGTAGTCATAATATCCATTTAGTTTCCTATCTCATTGGTGGGTTGTAAGTAAGACTGTCATGGATGTCTGTAAGCGGATCTTTGTGATTGTCGCCTTTCCTTTTGCATGCCTTTGTTGTAATTCCTGGGGTTTTGTGTGTCCCCCTAGCACGATTCTGATTCGACAAAGCCGGCGGCGGACGATGTATTGTCTTTCCAGGAGGAGGGCCTCGCGAGCCCCCAGTGAACATGTCAATAGGATGACGTAGGAAGGCGGTGACCTCGAGAGGGAGAGGGGTGCTTGCGGAGGCCGTGCCTAATTAGGAGGCTCTTGGAGGTGGCGCCAGGAAGAACCCCCTCATGAAGAATGCTCCTGGAAAATTGCCTTACCTTCTATGTCGTGAACCCCAAGTTGTGGCTTTCGAGGAGATTTCACGTGTTTCCGGGGGGCATAGCCCTACCCTCGTGGAGGGATTTTGGCCTTCCGGTGCGCGCTCTCACGTAAGGTCCCTATACCGGTCTCTAGGCCTAGTAGTTTGAGTGATGCTAGCCTCATGAGGCCTGTGCGCGCCCTTATCTTGAAGGTCTCCTCCCGAGGGGAGTGCCGTAATGCAGGCGCCTCATTGTGGATGAGGTACTTTTTGCTGGTCCCTTTTTTTATGCTGCAAGTCTGGTGATCGCACCACTAGAGGGGTTTCCCTCTTGCATCCCTTGCAGAGCTTCTCAAGGAGACAACTGTGAAGGAAACACGCATGTAGCGGCGGGCCTGAAATTTGATCTTGAAGAGAGCTTCTGAGTTCCAGGAACCATGGGTGAGGTGACTTACTGCCGAGATCAGACAGTAAGTTCAGGTCTCGATGCTTTAGATCCTTTAAATTTCTAGCTGCTACAAGAGGAGTGCCTCACGAGCCGCCCCATAAGCCTCTTGCTGAGAAGGCCGTAGGTCAAGCGCTGGTCCCGCCAGTCCCTTGAGGAGGAGGCCATCGGTCTAGCATGAATGTTTTTTATTTTCAAAGGCCAGGAACTGTGGGTGAGGTAATTTACATCCGAAACTGGACCGTAAGTCCAGAAATCGACACTTTAGGTCCTGTAGAGGGTAAACCTCGCGAGACACCCCGAAAGCCTCTCGAGGAGAGGGCCGTGGGGCAAATTTCTATTCTGCTGGCTCCTTGTAGAGTGGGTTTCAGGTTTAACATATGGGTTTTTAAATTTCAGGAGTCGTGGGTGAGGTAACTTATAGCCGAAACTGGTCGGTAAGTTTAGAACTCGACACTTTAGGTCCTGAGAGCTTGGGCCATGGAGGGGCAGTGCCTCACGAGACGATCGCGTTGGTGTATATTTTTTGGCCAGGAACCGTGGGTGAGGTGACTCAGTCCCGAAATCGGTCATCAAATTCAAAGCTTGATACTTTAGGTCCTGAGATCTTGGGCCATGGAAGGGCAGTACATCACGAGCCGGGCGTGTTGGTGTATGTTTTTTGGTCAGGAACCATGGGTGAGGTGACTCACTGCCGAAATCGGTCAGCGAATTCAGAGCTTGACACTATAGGTCCCGATAGCTTGGGCCGCGGAGAGGTAGTTCCTCACGAGACAGTCATGTTGGGGAAAAATGTGCACCATTGAAATCCTTCACACATGACATGCGAGAACTCCAGGTGCTAGGAACCGTGGGTGAGGTAAATTGTCGCTGGAACCGGTTCATAAGTTTAGAGCTCAACACTTTAGGTCTTGTACTTTCTGGTCGTCAGAGGGCTTTGCCTCGTGAGCCACCCTAAATACCTTACCAGGAGTGGGCCGTAGGACAAAGACACATGCCGCTAGAGGACTTTACATGCACCGCGTTAGGGCATCGACCACCAGAAACCGTGGGTGAGGTGACTTATGGCTGGAACTAGTCCGTAAGTTCAGAGCTCAACACTTTAGGATCTGATGATGAGGGGGAGTGACCAGGTGATGAGCATCGTGCCTATCCCCCGCTCGTACGACATATGTGGAGGAACCCAGGCGGCACAGTTTTTGGAGAAATTTTTTTATGGGGAAAACCAAATAGCAAGATGTGTGCGAGGCACAAGATCCAATAACCACCAGCAATTCAAGCTTATTACAGTCCCGCCGTGGCTTGTATGGGGTCTCACAGGAGATAAGGATGCAAGGGCTGAGAGTTTTTCGAGAGTCACCTTCAAAAGTCGTGGAGTCGGACGCACCATTCGGAGATGTTTGTCCACCTTCTAGCAGCCATGTAATCCTGCTCAGCTGGTAGCTTAGATGCCTTTGGGAAGGCAGTCAATGTTGTACGCGCGCTGAGTGCAGTCCACCGGGAAGTCAGGATCCCCCGGGTCGACGCAGTTCTCGGGGACTACGAGGGTGGACGGTGGCGGCCTAGAGTCCCTCTTGAGGGCACGGGTGCCAATCACGCTTTGCTACCCGCTAGGGGTGAACAACGCATTTGTCGCCATTTTGACCATGGTGTTCTTCTGGGCCACCATTTCCTTCCTTCTTCTGGAACCTCCAATGTAGTCCAACGCATCCACATCCTCAGGGTAGGCAGTGGTTGCTGTCTTGTAGGCGTGCTCGAGGGAGCGTAAGGCTTCCACCTCGTCGTAGTGGACCGTGATGACCCCGCTGTTGCCTCCAGGCATCTTGAGGATGTTGTAGGCATGGTGAGTGGCTTCCATGAACTTGGATAGCGCGAGGTAGCCGAGGATGACGTTGTATGGGCGCCCTATGTGAGCCACGTCGAAGTCGATGATCTCGGTGCGGTAGTTGTCATGCATCCCGAACGTGACGGAGAGGCGCACCTGCTCGATGGGTATGGTGGTCCCAATGGTCATTCTGGAGAATAGCATGGTCGGCTTCAACCTGTCGTAGGGCAACTGCGGCTGGGTGAACGTCTCGGTGGAGATCATGTTCAGGCCTGCACCTCCATCGATGAGGGTCTTCGCGACCATGATGTTGTTGATGGTGGGGTTGCAGATCATGGGGAGAGTGCCCACGGGCCTGGTGGAGATGGAGTGGTCGCGGGCGTCGAAGGTGATGACGCACTGGGACCACTTGAGCTTCGGAGACATGACACCTAGCCTGGCGGCATCCACCTTGCAAGTGAGTAGGCTGAAGTGCCGATTGGACGCCGGAACCTGGGAACAACCGAGGATGCAGGATATGGCACCCTGCGGTAGCTGTTAGTCCCCGGGTTCCTAGGCGCGTCCTATCTCCTGTGGATGAGGGTGCTACTGCATGGCATTGGCCTGGTGGCCCTCCTGAGGGGTGTCGCGGCCGCCGGAGTTGTTGGTCCAACGCTCACCCCTGTGGTTGCCACCCCTTGTGCCGCCGAACTCACCGCTCTATCTTCCCCTCCTCTGGTTGTTATGCATGTCGCAGAGTGTCCTAAGCTCGTAACAGTCATCGGTGGGGTGCCCATGCTTCTTGTGGAGGTGGTAGTATGAGATGTCATCTTGTTCCCCTTCACCGCGCTCCTCCTGAGGGCTCTTCCGGTCTGGCTCTACATCCAGGAAAATGGCGGTCTTGCTCTTGGGGTCCTTATCCTTTCTCTTGGATGATCTCGAGGATTTGGGGGTGGTCTCTGCCTCGGGGAGGACGAACATCCGCCCCACCTCCGCCTTGTCACACTTTTTATCAATGACGAAGAGCTCCGTAGCCATGGTGAGGCTCTCACCTCGAATGCCGATCTTCTCCCTCATCTTGACGTCCTTGACGCCCTCGGAGAAGGCGGTGATGACGTTGGAGTCCGAGATCTTGGGGATCTTGTTGCGAACTTGGTTGAACCTCTGCAGGAACTTGAAGAGGGTCTATCCAGGTTGCTGGCGTACCTAGCGGAGGTCGTAGTAAGTGAGCAAGCGCTCTATATGAACCCTTGAAGTTGGCGATGAAGAGGGAGCTGAGGTCATCCCATGAGTCGATGGACTCCTCGGGAAGATTCATTAGCTAAGTGCTAGCCGTGTCCTTCAGGCACAGGGGAAACTAATTTTCCATGACGCGGTCGTCTCCTCCCATGGCCTCGATACCCGTGGTGTAGAGCTGCGAGAACTTCCATGGCTTGGTCGTTCCGTCGTAGAGCATAGGTGTCCTTGGGCGGAACTTGTGCAGCCAGACCACACATCGGAGCCCTTTGGTGAGGGCGAGGCAGCCGTTGGCATGCATCACCTTGCCTTTGCCGAGGGACACGCGGTTCTGGTGACCTATGATGGCGATTTCTTTGACGAGATGGTCTTTGCACCCACGCGGCTGTAGAGGCGAGATGATGTCGTAGTTGTTGGTCGCCGGAGGGGTGACGTGGTCGGGCTTGGGGACCACGTCATGGCATTGAGCCGAGAGAGATACTCTAGCCCAGGCGCCCAGGCCTCATCTCGAGCCCCCAGCCACTCTAGAGAGAGGGTGGCAACATCGAGGAGTTTGGCGATCTGGTCACACCACCTCCCTTTGCCTGGATCGGCCGGCGGGTGATCCAGGAGCTCATGCACTATGCGCTTGGCTGCTTCGGCATGATGTGCTCGGTGTGGCTGCGCGAGTACGCGGTACGAGAGAACAAGGTGGCGCCGCGCGAGGAGGACAGGGGCTCTCACGATGGGCGGTAGGTAGAGCCTCCCTCGTCCTCCGTCCATGGGGCCTGCTCGGAGGGGTGCGTCATGGGGCCGACTCAGTCTAAGCCTTGCTTGCCGTGCGATGGAGTGTGCGATCGACACGGGTCTTGATGTGAGCCGACATGTCTCTGAGGTTGTTGAAGGCCTTGAAAGTGCGTCTCAGCCCCCTACATGGCGCGCCAAATGTTGGAGATTTTTCATGCAAAGGAACTAGGGTCCAATGATCCCTTGGTTCGTGAGGGGGCTCATGCAATTCCAAGGAGCCTTGGCGACGGTGGTGCAAGAACACGATAGAGAGGTGACACGGGGTTTTTTACCCAAGTTTGGGACCCTTGTGAGGAGGTAAAGTCCCTACTCCTACTTTGTTGTATTGCTCGCTTGCTTCCGAGGGTACAATGGTGGATGAAAGTCTAGGGTTTAGAGCGCTAGGATAGACTCGCAATAAGGTAGGAGAAGGGTCCCTTATATAGTGTCATCGGGCCTCTTCCCCCAATTCTTGGGCGGGAGGGGCTTCCACAGTGCCGCCCCTTGAGGACCTGGTCCACGAGTCTACTTCCGGTAGACTAGGTCTAGGGTGCCGTGCTCCCCTCCGTCCTCCTGTAAAGTGGCCTCCTATGGTACCATTTGTATTCATCCGACACCCTCTGCTTTTCCTCCTTACATCGAAATGGCAAGGGGAGGAGCCTTCCACCATGAGGTCGTCTGTCCTCTCCCTACAAAAAAGGAGGCGGAACACGTCTTGCTTTACCGAGGCGGACTGGAACCGCAGCACTACTGCGCCTCTTGTTGGGATCCGGCTCGCGCCCCATCCGATGGGTTACCAATATGCCCCTAGAAAGCTTCGAAACATCCGAGGCTTCAGGTCACGGCGAGGCATAGCAGCAGAGTCCCTGTCAAAGATATATCCTTCTGAGATTGTCCCCTCACGAGGTATTGTGCCGCCGGTCCACCTCTAGGGTGCTACCGTCTCTTGAGGGGGGCTACACCCCTGATGCCAGACTCTTCAACCGTGGGGACATGGTACCCAGATTGCCAGGGCCTGACATGCTCCAGTGGCGGTGACGGGTGGAGTGTGACTATCGAGTCCGCCACGTCAAGCGTGTTGTACCTTACTTCCGGCTAGAAGAACTTCATCCATGACCATGAGATCGGGCGCGGCTCAGTGCTACAGATCCACTATGACAGCAAGAGGGACTTCTCCGTGTCGGTGTATGACCCGCTGACGTGTCGCATTGACTACCCCCGCCATCTCTGGAGCATCTAGGCGGAGGACCCACCGGGGTCGCCGTGGCACTAACACGGATGCCTGCCTCCTGGGGAGCATATACATGATTATGTAGTACTTGTTGGATTTTTCCTGGTAAGCATGACTGTAATGAACCTCTTTAATTAGACTCCTCTATTGGATGTATTCTCTTATGTGTGATTTTTTGAGGTGCCAGCCCTCGAACGAGAATGCGACCCGGAGCCATCCTGGGGAAGCTAGTGGGGTCTGCCTAGTTGGTTATCATGGGCAATATGCCTCGCGAGGCCCCTTCATACCTGCTCTCCACGGGTTGCATTTTTAGCAGTACCCGGGGGGCGTCCTTTGCTAAGTGAGAATAGAGGGTGCCTCGCTGGGGAGCGGAGATGACTCTAAACTCCGTTGTTGCCTCCTGACATCTTAACAATTTTGTCAGCATGGTGGGTGGCCACCATGAACTTGGCTACAGCGGGGTAGCCAAGGGTGACGTTGTAGGGAGGCTGATGCGCGCCATGTCAAAGTCGATCAGATCAGTTTGGTAGTTGTAGCGAGAACTGAGCGTGACAGAGAGGCGCACCTTCCCGATGGGTACGGTGTTCCGCTGGTCACTCCGAAGAATGGCATGGTTGGCATCAGCCGGTCGTACGTCACCTGCAGCTTGGCGAACGTTTCCGTGGAGATCATGTTCAGGCCAGCACCTCCGTCAATGAGCGTCTTTTCGACTACGATGTTGTTGATAGTGGGGTGCAGATCATGGGTAGGGTAACCATAACCCTGGTGCAAGCGGGGTGGTCGCTAGTATCGAAAGCGATGGCACATTGTGACCACTTGAGGTCTGGAGACGGAGTTTCGGACCAGGCGGCGGCGACTTCGCGGGTGAGCTTCTTGAAGTTCTTGTTGGATTCTGGCGCCGAGGAGCCACCAAGGACGTAATCTATGGCACCCAGCGGCTCCTGGTAGCCCCCAGTGTTCTCCTCGACATGGCCTTTATCCGGGGCATGGAGATGTGAAGGGAATATGCCTGAGAGGCAATAATAAAGTGGTTATTATATTATTCCTTGTTTATGATAAATGTTTATTTTGCATGCTATAATTGTGTTAATTGGAAATATTAATACATGTGTTTAATAAAAAAATATAGAGTTCCTAGTTATGACTCTCATATAAACTAGCTCGTTGATTTACAAGTTGATCACGGTTTCCTGATCATGGACATTGGATGTTGTTAATAACAGGGTCACAACATTGGTGGAAAGATGTGATGAACATTCATCCGAAGTATATGATCAAAGACATTATGTTTAAATTACTATAACATCATACAAAGTAACGTTAGTCCTTAGACCATGAGCTCATGTCAATCACTAACACCGGAAGAGTAGCTTGATACCATAAAATGTCACACCATAACAGGGTGACTATAAAGATGGGTTCAGATACTCCGATAGAGTTATGTAGAGGATCATGGATCAAGAGTGGGATTTGTCCATCCCGATGACAGAGAGATATACTTTGGCCCTCTCGGTGATATCACATTAACATAGCTTGCAAGCAAGTGATAAGATCACTAGAATGTTAAATCACGGGAACAAGAAAAGAGTACTTGTCGGTAACGAGATTAAACTAGGTATGGGGTTACCTATGATCAAATCTCGGACATGTAATATATCGCGAGAGAAATGTATTTAGTTACAAATTTGAAGGTTCACACGATCATTGGATCTCTAGGTCCTGCTGCTGATTATTGATCAGAGAGGGGTGTCGATCAAGTCTGCATTATTCGTGAACCGTAGGGTGACACACTTAAGGGAAACCAACACCATTTGGAGCAAATAAAATGCCAGAGAAATAAAATGAAAGCGTTGGAATTATTTCAATGGACATCAGAATTATTTCAAGTGAAATTGTTGAAATTGGTTATGCATGTGATATTGAAATGTTGCAATGGTTTTTTATGTGAATGTTTGTTAATTAAAGTAATTAAAAAATATGAATAATATAAATAAAATAGTTTTATTAATTGAGAGATACATTAATTTTGGTGGAAAATTAATGAATGTGAGTGGACATGTGAGTGGGGGTGTCTTTATGTGAGTGGGAGCTCCACCGACATGAATGAGGAAGAGGTGGGGGCATGATGGCGCCTGATAGCGCTTCGTCGGGAAACCCCAAGAGCAAGGTGTGAAGAGCACATCAGAAAGTCTTCCCTTAGTAAGAAACCGATCTTCTCGAACTAGTAGGAGGAAGGAAATGTCTCAAAGGTGTTGCAAGCCACTTGGAAACCTGCACAACACAAACTCAAGACTTTGCCCCAACGAATAGTGAGGTTGTCAATCTCACCGGTTGTTGTAACAAAGGATTAACTGTATGGTGTGGAAGGTGATAGTGGTTTGCAGAAAGTAAACAGGAACAGTGGAAGATGTATCAATGGTAAAGATTGTACTAGGGTCCATACTTCACTAGAGGTGTTCTCCTTATATAAACAAACATGGCATGCTAGGTAAAAAATTATAGCTGGGCAATTGATAGGACTAAGCAAAGCATAACAATGCAATACTAGACATTCATGATCCTATGAGATTCGATTGGGAAATACAACAATATACATAGAACGCCATCCAACTGTATCTATGACTAGAAATCCACCTTCAGCTTATCATCCGAACCCCCTCCAGTATTAAGTTGCAAGCAACAGATAACTGCTTTAAGCAAAGTGTGTAAGGTAAATAATCCACTTGTTCCATGAACAAGAGACCGTTGTTTTCTCCCTAGTGGCAACAACACATCTACAACCTTATAGATTTTTGTCACTTACCTTATATTAAATAGAGTCATGAACCCACTATCTAGCATAAATAACCCCTCTTGGGGTACCTAGCATCTACTTGGCCAAGATAGCTACTAGAAACGGAGAGCATGCAAGATCACAAACAACATAGACATGATAGAATCAATAAGACAAAACCATTAATCAATTTGACATAGTAATCTCAATATCCATCGGATCTTCGCAAGCACAACATGCATGATTACAAATACATGATCTTGATCATGAACGGAGCTCACAAGATCTAAACATGATAGCACAAAGGAGGAGATACAACCATCTAGCTACTACATGGACCCGTATTCCAAGGTGAAACTACTCACGCTTCATACCGGAGGCTGGAATGATGAAGAAGAAGGCCTCCGGTATGATCTCCCCTCCGGTAGGGTGCTGGGAAGAGCTTCAGATCCCCCTAATCCAGGGACGATGGTGGCGGCGGCTACAGACGGTTTCGTGGAATATTGATCTGGTACTTAGGGTTTATGCATCAGGAGGTCTTTATAGGCGAGGCAGGGGAGGCCAGGGTGGTCACACCCCCCAGGCATGGCTAGCCCTATCCCGCGCCGCTAGGGGGTGTGGCCCCCTGGTGCCTCCCCTTTTTCTCGTACTCTGGCTCTGTGTTCCCCACGGTAAAATATTGACTTTGGCTTTTGTCCCGTCCAATTCCGAGAATATTGATTTTCTGCCTTTCTGTAACCAAAAACAGAAGAAAACAGGCAACAGGCACTGTGGCATCTTGTTAATAGGTTAGTACCAGAAAACATATAAAAACACCTCAAAGTTTAGACAAAGAAAAGCAAAGTAGATACTAAACAAGCATGGAACATCAAAAATGCTTGATACCTTTCCGATGTATCAGGGCACCCACCATGGACACCACGCCATGGCCTTGGGATGCCCCTATCACCTATAAAAGGACTCCTCCTCCTCTCACACCACACCTCCTCATGAAGGATCTCTCTCCCCCTCTAGAATATTCCCCATGGCCTCGGACTAGCGAGGTATATGTTCCGGGTGGATTTTTCTGGAAGGATTTGTTGCTTCGCTGGAGCAAGGACTTGGAGGTTGTAGGGTACGAGACGTGTGTGCGATCATGGATGCACCACTGCTTTGCGATGCTAGGACTTCATCACGATCTTGAGATCGGCAAGTGAATGACTACATCATCCACGAGATCAAATCTCATAACGCTTTATCGATCTTTGAGGGTAAATTCTCTATGGATGTATATCCATCCATTGCTTGTATCTAGATAGATAGGTCTTGGTGCTTAGTTGTTCATATTGTAGGAATTTTTTTCTATGTTGCGAACCTAACATGATGTTGTTGCATAGCGTTGGCTTGATGGCCCATCTAGTGGGTGCCTTGGACGCCATGGTTGTTGTTCTAGCGCCCCCTCCTTGGTTTACGCCGTGCCCATTGCTCCACTCGACTCCCTATCTCCCCTTCCTCAAGCTGCAGCGCTGGTTGCAGATCCTCTTGAGCTTGTAGCAGTCGTCGGTGGGATGCACATGCTTCTTATGGAAGACGCATTATGGGCGGTCTTCGCAATCACCCTCCGCGTCACCCTCGTGAGGGTTCTTCCGCTCGAACTTTGCAGTGAGGATGGCGACAGGCTTTCACTTGGGATCCTTGCTCTTTCACTTGGAGGAACCGGAGGAATTGGGAGTGGTCTCCGCCTCGGGGAGGCCGAACATGCGTCCCGCCTCAGCCTTGGCGCACTTGTTCACCATAATGAAAAGCTCGATAGCCATGGTGAGGCTTTCACCCGGATGCTGATCTTTTCCCTCATCCGGACGTTCGTGACTCCCTCATACAAGGTGGTGATGACCTTGGAGTCCGAGATCTTGGGGATCTTGTTACAGTCCTGGCTGAACTTCTGTAGGAACTTGAAAAGGGTCTCTCCAGGCTGTTGGCGTACCTGGTCGAGGTCATATTAGGCGAGTGGGCGCTCGTAGGTCCTCTTGAAGTTGGCGACGAAGAGGGAACAGAGGTCCGGCCACGAGCCGGTGGATTCCTCGGGAAGGTTCATTAGCCAGGTACGGGTTGTGTCAATCAGGCTTAGGGGGAACTAGTTCTCCATGACGCGGTCGTCGCCACCCCTGGTCTTGATGCTCGTGGTGTAGAGTTGCAGGAACTTGCATGGTTGGCGGTTCCGTCGTAGCGCGACGGTATCTCTGGGTGGAACTTGTGTGGCCATACCATGCGCGGAGCTTCCTGGTGAAGGCGAGGAAGTCGTTGCCCTGCACCTCCTTGCCACTGGCGAGGGTCGTGTGGTTCTGCTGACTCGACGCGGCGATCTCCTCGATGATGCGATCTTCCGCCCGCGAGGGGGCACGACAACTCCGGGGGGTGAGATGATTTGGAAATTTTTGCCCTATGGTGGAACGATGTCGCCGAGCTTGGGGGCGTCTTGTCCTCGGCCTAAGCCCCCTGTCCCGCTGGGGAGAGAATGGTGATGTCGAGGATCTCGGCCAGGCGGTCGCACCAGTTAACCATGGCTAGGTTTGGCCGGTGGGTGGTTCATCAGGTCGTGCACCATGTGCTTGGCAGCCTCCAGCGTGGGGTACTCAGTATGGCCGCGAGAAGACGCGGTGCGGGAGAGTGATGTTGCACCGCGCGAGGAGAGCTAGAGCTCCTGCGATGGGCGGAAGGTGGAGCCCTCTTCATCCTCCGTCTATGGTGTCTGCTCCGCGGTGGTGCATAGGGGCATGGGATCCGTCCAATCCTTGCTTGCCGCGCGGCGGAGAGCATGCTCGGCCCGAGTCTCGTTGTGATCTGATATTCCAACGAGGTTGATGAAGGCCTTGGAAGCGCACGTTAGCCCCCTACTTTCCATGCCAAATGTCAGAGAATGTGCCCCGTGAAGGAACAAGGGTCCAACGAGCCCTGAGTTTGTGAGGGGGCTGAATACGCGTTCCGAGATTCTCTACCACGTCGGCGGCAATGGTGTGGCGGCACGACAGGGAGTGGGCATGAGACCGTTTTTTACCCAGGTTTGCGACCCTCATGAGGAGGTAAAGCCCCTACTCCGGCTTTGTTGTATTGGTCGTGTGCTTCATGAAGGTACAATTGTGGATCAATGTCTAGGGTTTGAGATCTCTGGGATCCCCCCGTCTAAGGTAGGAGAAGGCCTCCTTATATAGTGGCGCTGGGCCTCTTCCCCCAATTCATGGGCGGGAAGGATCACCACATTGCCGCTCCTCGAAGTCCTGGTCTACAAGGCTACTTTGTGTTGACTTGGTCCTGCTAATTGGGGGTTCCTCCATCCTTTTGTAAAGATGACTTTGTTGGCGCCGCTTGTCTCTATCTGGCGCCACCAGCTCTCTTGCACCAAAATGCCAAAGGAGGGGACTGTCAGTGTGGAGGACGTCTTTCTAAAGGGGACGAACCAACTTTTCTTTACCGAGGCAGACTGGAAGGTCCTCGGAGTCGCAGCGCCCCTTGTCGAGTTGCGTTATCCCTACTGCTTTCACGGTGAGATGATGGGTGTGCCCCTGGAGTACGCTCAAAGGTATCCAAAGCCCCAGGGCACGATGTAGTGTTGTGCGGGATCTCCTCTTCACAGTGTGCCCTCTTGAAGCCGTGTCGTGCCAAGTCCATAGCCTTGTGACGGATCGTCGCCTTCGAAGGCGTCACAACTTTCTGAGGACGCCTCTGCTCAGACATCGGACTTGTCGACTGTCGGGACGTGGCACCCCGTTTGCCAAGACCCCAACAAATGCATCACCAACATGTCTACAACCATCACCGAATGAGAGGCCAAGGAAAAAGCGATAATTTTACCTTGTCGGTGTTTCATCGAGCACCTCACGGTCATCGACGGAGAGGATGGTCGGACGGGCTTGCCGGCCTCGAGGAGGGTTCGTTGGCGAGGCCTTGCAAAATGGAAATGTCGGTGCTGCCTTCGGAAGCGGTTCCACGGCCTTCTTCCTCTTCTTGTTAGCCGCCGCCCCAGCGAGCGCCATTTTGCCAGAGTAGGCTTTATCTACCGTCGACCTGCCACCGGAGCTAGTGAAGGACAAGGTGGCACCTCTAGAGCCTCCACACTCTTGCCACCAGCCTTTTCGGAGAGCTTCACACATGTGGCGGCGGGCTAGATGACATTGTTTGCTCCCAACCTCTTCCTTCCTACAGGCGTGGCGGAGATGCACTAGTGCAGAGAGGCCCATTGGTCCCGGTTGGTAAGGGGCTTTAGTCCCGGTTACCCAACCGGGACGGGGCAAGCGGGACTAAAGCCCCAACCTTTAGTCCCGGTTGCCCCACCAACCGGGACAAATGGGGGTACACGTGGCAGCGTCAGAGCGCGAGGGGGTGGAGCATTAGTCCCGGTTCGTAACACGAACCGGGACAAATAACCTTCTGCCGCGGCAGAGATTTGGCCCATTTCTCTGCCGTGGCAGAGAATTCATTTTGGCACATTTTGTTGCCGCGACAGCATTTTCGCCACTTTTTGTGCCGCGGCAGAGAATTCATTTAGGTTGTTTTATTTTTTATTTAGTGTTTTGCACTTATCAATGAAGAACCGCAATATTACACAAGATCATCATGACAATATTACATTCGATACACGGATTGAGTTCATGCACTACATACAAAAGTTGCTCTTTTTACAATCCCTATTGTCTATACACAGCCGAATAGTATTCCCCTTTTGGGTTTAGGACTTCGCATCCAAGAATACCGCCAATTCCTCCTGAATTGCTCGTACGCGATCCTTTGGCAGAAGACCGTCCCGTAGACGTTCGATCTGATTTAAAAAAGGAGTCAGCCTATATGAATGAAACTAAACACAATTTGATTGTAATTAAAAACTATAGAAATTGTTTACGTACGTGGAGTTGCTCTAAATTTCTGCCCTTCTCATCGCACGTCTGCCGGATGAACTCGCAAACATAGTATCCACATAGATTGTTACCTGGTCCCTGTGTCAGGAACTTTACGAGAACATAGTTCAATCAAAATAATAATCAAGCATGATAATAACTGTATCAAAACTAGAATCAAAGAGATGCGCGGATATAGCTAGTGGTGCTTACATCTAGTGCTTCAAATGTAAGCTCCTCTTTCCAAACACCCCTAGCCTTGTTGGTGAACCGTTTCCAAGCGCTGCCTGGCGAAGAAAACGAATAAAAGAAGTTATTAATTACTTGATATCATAAAATTCACGAAACGTTACCGATATATTGTCGTAATGATTAGAATTACCGCTGGAGGATCATCTGCATGTCCTTCCACTGCTCAAGGGGTTTATGTTTCGAGTCCATGACTAGTACACGCCCTTTGTCAAGTTGAATGATTAACATAATATAGTGGAAGCTGCGAATGCATAACTAATCAATTATATTTTAACATCGAGTATGCGAAATAGAAAGTGTATAGAAGACAATAACACTCACTCGAAGTTGTAAGGAAAAAGTATTTCCCTTCTGGTTTCTTGAAACATTAACGCGTGTACTATATTATCCTCCGTATCCTGGGGGCTTGTTTTGAGATTAGCTTCATCAACCCAATATGGGTCAATGAAGCCAATGTCATAGATTTGTCCTCTGCTGCATTCGAGAATCTTCATTCTGCATATTATAGTATGATTATATACATGCAATAAACAAGGTGAGATAGCTGGAGACTAAATTAATTAAAGAATTAGTACTTACAGACAATAGGCACTGATGATCGATTTGTCCAAGGCGTCTTGATTGAATAATTGAAATAGTTCATCAAATTCAATGGATATCATGTCATCCTTTTCTTTCCCATGATGCTTTTTTGTAACCCGCAGCACTATCCAGTTAGCCCCGGCCTTTGTGGCATGCATGTACCAGTTATGCAATCTTCGCATTTTTGTTGGAAGATTGCTTACCTCCTCAGGTTTGACGAGAGGTTTGCCGTACTAGTATTTGTATGCTACTTCACTCACGGGGAAGTACTCTAACTGGGATAAGTACTGGGCAATACTCATACCTTGAGCAGCGGCACCTTCTCCGTATTGTGCAACTACCTCTGGATCATACTGCTCTTCGGCCCCATATTTGCTCGACCCCACATTGGTTTGGGAAATCACCTTGAGAGGGTCGCAAGACTGTTTTGCTTGTTCTCCGAGCTGGGCAACAGATTTCTCGCTTGCATCAGTACTGCTCTTCGAGGCTTTTTGTGCCGCATGTGACTTGAGAATAGAACGCTCATAGTCTGATGACAGCTTTGGCTCGGGTTGATGAAGAGTCTTTAGCATTTTCAACACTTTGGATTTTTCTTCTTTGGTGCTGGGGAACTCTGGCTCTTTCGGCCGCCTCAGCTTAGAGAAAAACGCTGTCGTTTCCGTATCAACGATCGCCGCAGTCTCCTCTTCAGTACAGTCATAAGCTCTCTTGGAAGGAACCTTTGGTACTTTTGGAAGAGGCTCTTGTTAACGTTTCGGCGATCGCTTACCACGACGCAGAGTAGCGGTACGCTTACGCTTTTTATCCTGAGGCGCCGATGATGGCTCCCATGGCGATGGCTGTGTCGGAGATTGGTGAGGCGACGGAGCCGAGTGAGGTGACGGAGCCGGGTGAGGCGACGAAGACGGCTGCCGCGGCGGCGACGACCTCGCTGGAGACGGGTGAGGCGGCGGCGAAGATGGCCTTGGCATGTGATTTCGAAGCACGATACATTCCTTTGGCCATAGAATGGTGACGTTTTTTGCGTCTCCCAGTATAGTCACATCGCCTTCACCTGCATGGTAGTCAAGATCCAAAACTTCAAAGGTGGGCATGATTTCATCCACCCCGACAATAGCGTAGCCCTCTGGAACCGGACGACAGTGGTAAGTTGGTGTGGGTCCAATTGGTAAGGCATAGCTGACCGCCACCTTCATTGATATGTTCACAACTTTGACATGTAGCTCGTAGTGTGTCATCTCTGTGATATCATCCACTGGGTATCCAACAGGAGCCATCGTCGGTGCACCATCGCCATTGTCATCACCCGGGACCTCGGTGGAAGCCACACTGCTTTTTCGATTATTCGATAGGCCGGTAGCATCGAATGCAGTGTGCTGCTGAGATGGGCCGGTAGTACTTTGCTCTTTAAGTGCGTTAATTTCATCTTGTTGTTGCTTTATTCGTTCTTCAATTATACGCATTCGCTCTTTCTGACTATCTGCTTCAACTTCCGCCCTGTCCTTTCTCCTCTGACGGCTTCTATCAGGATATTTCTTCCTATCTTCGGGAAACCCAGTCATCCATGGTTGGGAGCCTCTTGTGCCTCGTGTTCGTCCATCATGTTCCTTATTTCCAAGGGCGAGTGTGAGCTCATCATTCTCTCTAGCGGGAATGAAGTCCCCATCTTTAACAGCCTTTACTGCTTTTCTCATCCTCTCGATTGGCAAGGGGTCTTCTTTATGTCGTATGTTATATATACACATCCCTTCTGAGTCCAACGTGCCCCCATGCCCGTAAAACCAATTCCTTGCACGTTCTACCCAATCGTCTGTCTCTGGGGTGATCCTTTTAGCACGCAGTTCATTCTCAAGTTTCTCCCACTTAGGAATGCCAGCCCTGTAGCCACATTGCCCCATAGTATGGTGATACTTCTTGTTAGCAGCATTCAGCTTATTCGTTGCAGACATTTTCTTAGCTTTTTCTGATGTCTTGTATTTCACAAACTCAGCCCAGAATGGTTTTATCTTCTCAAACTGAATATTCTTGAAATCGGGAGTCTTCTCTTTCACGACATAGTCAAGGTGCAATCTTTTCTTCCAGTTGGTGAAACACTGGGCCATCTTCTTCAAATCCCACTCCCTGACCTTAGCCTCCATGGCTCTCCCATGTTCTAAGGCGTCCTCAACTAGATCCTCCGCATTTGGATCCAGCTCTATCTTCGGTAGTTTGAAATTAACCATGAGCCTCTTCCACAGTAAATCTTTGGCGTGGTTAGGGACAAATAAACATGTTCCCTCTTCTTCCGCATCAGCAGGCCTATTCCAATTTCGAATGGTGCTCGGGATTAAGTCCCTAACGATTACTCCGCATTGTGCCACAAATTTTTTTGCGACAATTTCGGGAGCCGTCGGTTTGCCGTCTTCAGCGACATCTTCGATCCTGAACCTCTCATGGTCTTGCAACTTTTTGGTTGGGCCTCGTCTTCTCTTTTCAGTAGATTCCTTCGATCCGGAGGGCTAAAAGAAGAAAGATCGTCGTTACTATTTCTATATAGATAGCATATGATTAATTAATGAATTAATTATATTACATGCACCTCGCCGGAGCGGTCGTCTTCTCGATTACACAAGGCATCGCCTTCTCCCTCGCGGAAGGCAACACCTTCAACCTCAAACAAGTTGTCTATTCCGGGAAAAAGAGGATCACCCTCACCGGAGTTGTTCAGAAACGTTGATACATCTAAATTTTCTTCCCCGCGGATCACACCTTGGATCAACTCTTCCTTTTCTTCGTCTCTAACATGTGGGTCCATATTTTCTGCATAGGTGGAAAAACGAATAAGTCAAAGCGGCTAAGGAAGAAAGTTAGGTACGGTGTTGAGAGATATAAACCCTAATTCAGAGAAACCCTAATATATACATACACAATAATAAAAATGAAGAGAAACCCTAAACCCTAAACCTAGCTACAAAAAGGAAACTGTGTAGTAGATAGGTAACTCTAGCTAAAATCAACTGAAATCAATATTCCGGAGTTCCGAGGGGTGTAAAACCTAGTTCGGAGAAACCTCGGATGCATATGAGAGGGGAACATGAGTATAAGGCTACAAAAGGGAAACTATCCAGCAGATAGGTAACACTAGATACTAACAAAATACCATATTGGAATCGATTTAAGAGGGTTCGGAATGCCCTAGCGAAGGCACATCGTCGAACCCACATGCACCTAAGGGGTATTAATGATTCCTTATCTAAGATAGGGTTTTTAAGTTGCTTGACACGGTGACTGACCAGTGGGGCCGAAGACTAATAATACCAAACTATCTATCGATAAGCTTAAAGGGAGTAATGCAACAGATAGGACACTCTATCTATCGATAAAAGACCACAGTGGAATTGTATGCATCATGGCAAGAATTGAAATGCTTTCGAAATCATAGGATTATATCATGGTAGGGCTATGCTTGCCTTTGCCTGTTGATAGCCGAAAGCAGAGCTTCAGGATCCTTGTACTTGACTTGATTACAGTTGGTCAAGTATTTGTCTTCGAGCTTCAACGGTGTTGATCTCTGGCTTCGATCGATCTCGATATCGTATTCTATTGGGAAGAACCAAACACCAGAAAGAAAGGGAAACAATCAACACATGGCATCGATGCAATGCTCAAGAAAGTATGATGATATGACAAGTTAATTTGCATTGGAATGTAACCCTAAGACATGCTCGACGATTTAATCGGGGTTCCGAGGGGTGAAAACCCTAACTCGGGGAAACTCCGAAACATATGAGAGGGGTGCATTTTGTTGGAATTATTCCCTAGAGGCAATAATAAAGATGTTATTATCATAATTCTTGTTCATGATAAAGTTTTATATTCCATGCTAGAATTGTATTAAGCGGAAACTTTAATACTTGTGTGGTTTGTGAAAAACACCGTGTCCCTAGTATGCCTCTATGGACTAGCTCATTGATTAATGATGGTTAAGGTTTCCTAACCATAGACATGAGTTGTCGATTAATAATGAGATCATATCATTGGGAGAATGATATGATGGACAGACCCAAACTAAGCGGAGCAGTTAGATCGTGTCATCGTGTTCATCTTTGCGAAGCTTTTCTTATGTCAAATATTGTATTCCTTAGACCATGAGATAATACAACTCCCTGGTATCGGAAGAAAGCTTTGAGGTCATCAAACGTCATCCTATGAGAGGGTGATCATAAAGGTGTCTCTCAGGTGATCGGAAAGTACCTGTTGGGTTGTATGTATCGAGATGGGATTTGTCCCTCCCAAGTCGGAGAGATATACTTCGGGCCCACTCGGTAATCGATATCAACACCGCTTGCAAGCATGTGGTTAAGGAGTTAATCACAAAGTGATATCGGATTACGGAACGAGTAAAGTACTTGCTATGAACGAGATTGAACTAGGTATGACGGTACCGACGATCAAATCTCGGGCAAGTAAAATATCGCGAGACGAAGGGAATATATATATGGGATTGATTTAATCCTGGCATCGTGGTTCATCCGATATGATCATCGATGAATGTGTGGGAGTCAATATGGGTTTCCAGACCCCGCTGTTGATTATTGATAGGAGATCATGTCTGCATATTCTCGAACCCGAAGGGTCACACACTTAACGTGTCTCGACGCTAGGATAGATTGGATAATTGGTTTATGAGGTTTTGTTCGGAGTCTCGGATGGGATCCGGGACATCACGAGAGGTTCCGGAATGGTCCGGAGAATAAGATTCATATAAGGCAATGCAGTTTTTGGAGTTCGAAATTGTTTCGGGTTAATCGGTATTGTACCGGAAGCTTCTAGAACCTTCCAGACTGGGACCAACGTGGCCCCACCTGCCGGGAGGGGGCATGGTCCTATGAGGGAGTGCCCTGGCCGCATTGGGCCAGGGGCACAAGGCCCCATAGGGCCCTGCCGGCCAAACCTAGGGGAAACCCTAGGGGAGCTTCTAGAAGGGGGTGGGGGGGGGGGGGGGGGAACTTGCCCCCCCACTCCTCCCTCCTTGGCCGCCGGCCATAGGGCTTGGGGGAGGGGAAAGGGTTGGCCGCCCACCCTTCTATATAAAGAGGGCTGGGGGCGCACCCCCTCCCACACCTCCTCCTCAAGCCCTAGCCGCCCTGCTGCCCTCCTTTCTCTCTCCCTCCCGACTGCACGTAGGCGAAGCCCTGCTGCAGAAACTCTCCACCACTTGCACCACGCCATCGCGTTGTAGATCCAATCCGTCTCTCCACCATACTTTCTGGACCGAGGAAGGAGGAGACGTCGAGGTGCCGCACGTGTGCATCTCTCGGAGGCATCGCCACTTGCGGTGTTAGATCGGATCGGATCTCGAGGAGGAGAAGCGAGTATGACTACATCACCCACGTTCCGACGAACGTTCCGCTGTGCGAATCTTCAAGGGTATGAAGATCTCATCTAATCCCCCTTGTTGTTTGCATATCCTAGATTAGATCTTGGCTTTCCCGTTCGCATCCGTAGAAATGTTTTGATTTACTATGCTGCGAAACACTTCACATTTGTCCTTCTAATTATACTTGTCATTTAAGTTGTTGAATAATGCATGATTATAGGTTAAATAGATAGGTTTCATTTTTCTGAACAATTTGATATATTATTTGTATTTTTCTGACTTATAAACAATAAGTTATTGATTTTACAATATTAAATCATTTTCTGGAATTAAAAACAAAAAGGCAAATAGTTTTTACACCGGGGCGAGCCCTAGCTAGTGAGACTGATAGAAGGGCCCCAGTGCCAACTTAGCATCCACGCATGCTGATGTCAACACACGCATCAGATCATTTTTATACCACAAAGGAGCCTACCCACTGAGGCTGACTGATGGGCCCTAGGCCACATCAGCTGCCACGCGAGCAAGGTGACGCATGAGTGACATCAGCACGACGTCACGCTGGCGGTGAGCTCCCAGGCAGCGGCAGCGACGGCGATAGCGGGCACGCCTGGACGCGCGGATGGGCGTGTTAGAGAGAGGGCGATGCAGGGAGCAAGAGAGTGGCGACGCCGCTCCTTCTTGGTCACCGGAGCGTCGCCTCCGTCGAGCTCGAGCGGCGGCGGCGTCAGGCACATGCGGGGAGCATAGTACAGGAGGAGAGGGAGATAAAGAAGAGCAACATGAGGATCAGCAGCTCACCAGGAACACGACAGAGGTGGTGGCGAGGCCGGGCGAGCTCGGGAGACGCCGAAATCGACGGAGACAGACGGCGGACGGAGCTTCCAATCCAGGCGATTGAGGTCACGCGCGAGGGGTAAAAGTAGCCGGGGCGCGCGCGGACGGAGGCAGCGGTGGTGGCGGACGGAACGCGCGGGTGGCGGCGAGATCGGGCAGCCTGCCGGCGTCGGAGGCGGTTCCTGTGCGCGCGTCGGTGAGAAGAAGAGAAGTGAGATGGGGAAGGAGAAGAGGAGGCGCGTCAGTTATAACCAAAGGACCTTTAGTCCCGGTTGATGGCTCCAACCTGGACTAAAGGGTCATACGTCCCGGTTGGAGCCACCAACTGGGACGTATACTCCAATTTTTTCAGCAGATAAAGGGGCGCGCGCGCAGGGGGTCTTTAGTCCCGGTTGGTGGATCCAACCGAGACATATGCCCCTGTTTTCAAAAAATTTCAGGTATTTTCTCTCTGTTCCCGCCTTATTTTTTATTTTGGGGTTTAAATTTGTAATGTTTTTTAAATGATAATTACTTTGTAATTTAGAAAAAAATTAAACATAAAAAGTGTTTGAATTTGAATAACTAATTCAAAACCATTTTCTGTTTTTAAAAATAATTAATGTAACCATTTAAACTATGAACCATTTAAAATTAATAATGAAATAACTTATATTTTTTGAATATTAATTTGGAATTTAGAAAAACTTTAAACATAAAAAGTGTCTGGATTTGAATAAATAATCCAAAACCATTTTTTATTTTTAAAAAATAATTAATTTAACCATTTAAAATTAAAAATGAATTAACTTATATTTTTTAAATATTAATTTGGAATTTAGAAAAACTTTAAACATAAAAAGTGTTTGGATTTGAATAAATATTTCAAAACCATTTTCTGTTTTAAAAAATAATTAATGTAACCATTTAAAATATGAACTATTTAGAATTAAAAATGAATTAACATATATTTTTTTAATATTAATTTGGAATTTAGAAAAACTTTAAACATAAAAAGTGGTTGGATTTGAATAAGTAATTTGATTAGGATAGAACTGGAATTAAAGTACATAACGCAACTAACACAAAGTTACATACAAGAACTGAAAATTAAGATACATGGCCAGATTAAGCCACAATCGGCCGAACTTGTTTTGCAATGTTGGAATGATTCAGTCATGCTCCTGCCTACACCTGTAATACTCGCCACTGTAGTCGTCGTACTCGCCGCGGCCGTCATCGCTGTTGTCGTCGGGGTCGCCGTAGTTGAACCTTGAAGGCTGAGTACGAGTGGGCTGGACTTGAGGGTAGCGCGGGCGGGGGATAGAGTCGGCGGCCGTGTCGTAGGCCATGACGCTCTGGAGAGTCCGGCCGCGCCACCACAGCCGACGGCCGGCCTCGTTGAAGTTCGGAGGAGGTGGGCCGTCCTCCTCGTGCCTGGCGAGCGCCCTCTCACGCCGATCCACGAAGAAGGCTTCCCAAGTCGGGAAATAGTCAGGATGCCATCTGGGATTCCTCCGCTGCTCCGGCGTGAGCTCGAATTAGGAGTGGTTCGTGATGGCCATCTGACGCGCCACACCTAGAGGGACAGGAGGCACAGGCACGCCTCCGACGCTCAGCATCCAGCCGACGGGGACACAGTAGCCCAGTGGGCAGGGTTAGTTCGAGGCGCAAAGCGCCTCCTCCTCCCTGGGAGTTAGTGCTACGGTGGAAGTCATGGGAAAGAGTGATGAGGTTATAGATATGAGTCTAGAGATGTGCAATGACAATGGAGGCTAACCCTACATATATATATATAGTGAGAAATGGCAGGAAGATAACTGGAGGGAAGAACTGGCGGGAAGAACCGGCGGGAAAAACTGGCGGGAAGAAATGGCGGGAAGAACTGGCGGGAAAAAATGGCGGGAAGATCAAGTACCTGTAGTACAAACCGGACCCACTTCCTGCCGATTCGGCAGACATTTGTCCTTTTTACCCGGGATGGACGAAACGGTTTGAGATGTCCCGGTTGGGAGATAGTCCATGTAAGGTGGTCTAGTATTTTAGGAAAATGGGACGGTAGCATTCTGAAACGGCATTTTGGTGGTTACTTCACAAAACAACCCGTATTTTGCGCTCAAAAAATGGAAAAGGGCTTTTTCGTGCGACAAAAAGGAAAACATCCTCCTGCAACATTGTTCTCCATACCAATGTCCACACACATGCATAATATGGGCACAACATCACAAACTATGTCGTGATTCAGCACATAACATCGGTCATTTGGACCGAAAGCCATGAAACCTCAAACATGATAGGTCATTTTGTGAAGGTTTTTTCGAAACATGATCAATATACCAAGTATGGTATTTTTCCTTTCAACTATGTAACATAATATGACACCACGCGAAGGATTTTCATTGTTCGCATTTTTTTTGAATTTATTATGCCCGTTTTGAATTATCTGAATTTCTAACTATGGTCGAACCGGTGTGCATGAAGATAGGGGACGAGCATCGTTAGAACTTGCATTGGATCTCTGAAGAAACCACATATTTCGAGTCTAAAAATGATTTTTTCAAAAAATCACGTGCGATAGATCATGTACCTGTAGTACAAACCGGACCCACTTCCTACCGATTCGGCAGACATTTGTCATTTTTACCCGGGATGGACGAAATGGTTTGAGATGTCCCAGTTGGGAGATAGTCCATGTAAGGTGGTCTAGTATTTTAGGAAAATGGGACAGTAGCATTCTGAAACGGCCTTTTGGTGGTTACTTCACAAAACGACTCGTTTTTTGCGCTTGAAAAATGGAAAAGGGCTTTTCCATGCGACAAAAAGGAAAACTTCCTCCTGCAACATTGTTCTACATACCAATGTCCACACACATGCATAATATGGGCACAACACCACAAACTATGCCGTGATTCAGCACATAACATCGGTCATTTGGACCGAAAGCCATGAAACCTCGAACATGATAGGTCATTTTGTGAAGGTTTTTTCGAAACATGATCAATATACCAAGTCTGGTATTTTTACTTTCAACTATGTAACATAATATGACACCATGCGAAGGATTTTCATTGTTCGGATTTTTTTTGAATTTATTATGCCCGTTTTGAATTATCTGAATTTCTAACTATGGTCGAACCGGTGTGCATGAAGATAGGGGACGAGCATCGTTAGAACTTGCATTGGATCTCTGAAGAAACCACATATTGCGAGTCTAAAAATGATTTTTTCAAAAAAACACGGGTGATAGATCATGTACCTGTAGTACAAACCGGACCCACTTCCTACCGATTCGGCAGACATTTGTCCTTTTTACCCGGGATGGACGAAACGGTTTGAGATGTCCCGGTTGGGAGATAGTCCATGTAAGGTGGTGTAGTATTTTAGGAAAATGGGACGGTAGCATTCTGAAACGGCATTTTGGTGGTTACTTCACAAAACGACCCGTTTTTTGCGCTCGGAAAATGGAAAAGGGCTTTTCCGTGCGACAAAAAAGAAAACTTCCTCCTGCAACATTGTTCTCCATACCAATGTCCACACACATGCATAATATGGGCACAGCATCACAAACTATGCCGTGATTCAGCACATAATATCGGTCATTTGGACCGAAAGCCATGAAACCTCGAACATGATAGGTCATTTTGTGAAGGTTTTTTCGAAACATGATCAATATACCAAGTCTGGTATTTTTCCTTTCAACTATGTAACATAATATGACACCACGCGAAGGATTTTCGTTCGGATTTTTTTTTTAATTTATTATGCCCGTTTTGGATTATCTGAATTTCTAACTATGGTCGAACCGGTGTGCATGAAGATAGGGGACGAGCATCATTAGAACTTGCATTGGATCTCTGAATAAACCACATATTGCGAGTCTAAAAATGATTTTTTCAAAAAATCACGGGCGATAGATCACGCGGAGGGATTTCGGCAGGTTGGGCCAGGCAACACTAATGATAGGGGTGAGTGTTGACATTATGTCGTGTGGTGTGTACCTTGTCCCGGTTGGTGTCACCAACCGAGACTAAAGATGAACCTGTAGTCCCGGTTGGAGACACCAACCGGGACAAAACACGAGTCAGCACTAATAACAGGGGTGAGTGTCGACATTATTTCGTAAGTGTCGACACTATGCCGAGCTACTTGTACTATAAATAGGCATCCTTGCGAGTCCAGTCCTCTAGCCAGTTTGAGGCATCTCCAAGATGGTTTTTGAGAGCAGGGACACCACTATGGCCAGTTTCAGGGAGATGCCGACGGAGCCCAGTCCTCCGGCATCTCCGAGAAACTGGTCATAGAGGCAGTCCCTAATATGTGAAATTAGTTAGCTCCCAGGCGTATTGATCTAGTTAGAGAAGTTACAAGCTGCAAGATGGTTTTCGAGAGCAGGGACACCACTACGGCCAGTTTCAGGGAGATGCCGAGGGAGCCCAGTCCTCCGGCATCTCCGAGAAACTGGTCATAGAGGCACTCCCTAATATGTGAAATTAGTTAGCTCCTAGGTGTATTGATCTAGTTAGAGAAGTTACAAGCTGCAAGATGGTTTTCGAGAGCAGGGACACCACTACGACCAGTTTCAGGGAGATGCCGCCAGATCCCAGTCCTCCGGCATCTCCAAGAAACTGGTCATAGAGGCACTCCCTAATATGTGACCGCGCGCGTTTGGAGATCAGATCTTAATGGTAAGTACGAATCGGGACAACTTCTTCATAGTCCCGGTCCAGCCACAAAACGGGACTAACACTCAAGACATTTATTAATATTAAAAACTGAGACTACAAAACTGGGACTAAAGGCCCCCCTATATATAGTCCCGGTCAAGCCACAAACCGCGAAAGATATACTTCGGTCAAGCCACAAACTGCGAAAGACATGAACTAGAGTTACATAATATGAGCATGAACTTCTTGGCATATGTCCTTCCTTATGATCGCTTCAGATGTAACCATGGAGCATCTTCTTTACTTAACAGAATGCTTGGGTCAGTTTTCACTGTGAAGGGCGGAATTTCATCAAACTTATTATAATCTTCTGACATGTCAGTCTTGTCCTCGATTCCCACGATGTTTCTTTTCCCTGAAAGAACTATGTGACGCTTTGGCTCATCATATGATGTATTCGGTTGCATATTTTTTTCTTTTTTCGGTCTGGAGGACATGTCCTTCACATAGAAAACCTGAGACACATCATTGGCTAGGACGAATGGTTCATCTCTATAACCAAGATTGTTGAGATCCACTGTTGTCATTTCGTACAACTGGTCTATCTTTACCCCTTCCCCATTCAGGTTGACCCATTTGCAGCGAAACAAAGGGACCTTAAAAGAGACTCCATAGTCTAGTTCCCATATCTCCTCTATGTAACCATAATATGTGTCCTTTTGTCCATTATCGTGTATTGCATCAAAGCGGACACCACTATTTTGGTTGGTGCTCTTTTTATCTTGGGCGATCGTGTAGAATGTATTCCCATTTATTTCGTACCCTTGGAAATTCAATACAGTAGAAGATGGTGACGCGGCCAACAAGTATAGCTGATCTCCAACAGTGGTGTCATTCAAGAGATGTGTCTGCGTCCAACCACCGAAAGACTTCATGTGTTCATCTGTAATCCATGATTCAGGCTTCCCCGGGTTTTTGGAGCGTACAATATTCTTGTGTTCCTCAATATACGGAGCTGCCAAGGTGGAATTATGTAGAACTGTGTAGTGTGCTTTAGTGAAAGAATCTCCGTCCCTACATATCATTGCTTTCTTTCCCAGCGTGCCTTTTCCACTTAGTCTTCCCTCATGCCGCGAGTCAGAAACACCAATCGGCTTAAAGTCAGGAATAAAGTCAACACAAAACTCAGTGACCTCCTCTGTTCCATATCCCTTGGAGATGCTTCCTTCTGGTCTAGCACGGTTATGAACATATTTATTTAAGACTCCCATGAACCTCTCAAAGGGGAACATATTGTGCAGAAATACCGGACCGAGAATGGCAATCTCTTCCACTAGGTGAACCAGGAGATGCATCATAATATTGAAGAAGGATGGTGGGAACACCAATTCAAAACTAACAAGACATTGTACCACATCCTTCTGTAACCTTGGCAGAATATCTGGATTTGATTACCTTCTGAGATATTGCATTGAGGAATGCACACAGCTTCACAATGGGTACTCGAACATTTTCCGGTAGAAGCCCCCTCAATGCAATCGGAAGCAACTGCGTCATAATCACGTGACAGTCATGAGACTTCAGGTTTTGGAACTTTTTCTCTGCCATATTTATTATCCCCTTTATATTAGATGAGAAGCCCGACGGCACCTTGATACTGTAAAGGACTTCAAAAAAGATTTCCTTCTCTGCTTTGGTAAGAGCATAGCTGGCACAACTTAAGTGACGCCCTTTATCCGTCTTGTTATGTGTATGCATGTTCTTTGGGTCTTTCATAATTTGTTGGTCCTCCCGTGCTTCTGGTGTATCTTTTGTCTTCCCATACACGCCTAGGAATCCTAGCAGGTTCACGCAAAGATTCTTCGTCACGTGCATCACGTCGATTGAAGAGCGGACACGCAGGACTTTCCAATATGGCAGCTCCCAAAATATAGATTTCTTCTTCCACATGGGTGCGTGTCCTGTAGCGACGTCGTTCGGAACTGATTGACCGTCGGGACCCTTTCCAAAGATTACTTCTATGTCCTTGACCATACCAAATACATCATCACCAGCAGGGAGTTCAGGCTTCTTCCGGTGATCTGCCTCACCTTTGAAATGCTTGCCTTTCTTTCTTACGGGATGATTGGTCGAAAGAAATCGTCGATTCGCCAGGTACACAACCTTCTTGCATTTATGCAAATATGTACCTTCAGTCTTATCTAAACAGTGTGTGCATGCCTTATATCCCTTGTTTGTCTGTCCTGAAAGGTTACTAAGAGCAGGCCAATCATTGATGGTTACGAATAACAATCCTCATAGATCAAATGGCTCTTGTTTGTTCTCATCCCACGCACGTACACCTGGTTTGCCCCACAACTGTAAGAGTTCTTCAACTAATGGCCTAAGATACACATCAATGTCGTTGCCCGGTTGCTTCGGGCCTTGGATGAGCACTGACATCATAATGAACTTACGCTTCATGCACAACCAAGGAGGCAGGTTGTAGATACATAGAGTCACGGGCCAGATGCTGTGACTGCAGCTCTGCTCCCCAAAAGGATTCATGTCATCCGACCAAACCATAAGTTCCTTGCGTCACCTGCAAAGTCTGGGAAGTCTCTCTCGATTTTTCTCCATTTTTACCCATCAGCAGGGTGTCTCAAATTTCCGTCTTTCTTACGGTCTTCTTTGTGCCATCGCAACAACCTGGCATGCTCTTTGTTTCTGAACATGCGTTTCAACCTTGGTATTATAGGAGCATACCACATAACCTTAGCAGGAACCCTCTTCCGGAGGGGCTCTTCCTCAACATCACCAGGGTCATCTCGTCTGATCTTATACCGCAACGCATTGCATACCGGACATTTATCTAAATTCTCATACTCCTTACCGCGGTAGAGGATGCAGTCATTAATGCATGCATGTATCTTTTGCACATCTAATCCCAGAGGACAGAGAGTCTTCTTTGCTTCGTAGGTACTCTCGGGAAGTTCGTTATGTTTTGGAAACTTCGGCTTCATTATTTTCAACATCTTTTCAAATGAGGAGTCAGTTAGACCACACTCTGCCTTCCATCGCAACAATTCCAGTGTGGTACCGAGCTTTGTGTTGCCATCTTCACAATTTGAGTACAACAATTTCTTGTGATCTTCTAACATGCCCTCTATCTTCAACTTCTCATTTTCTGTTTCACAGTCTCGCTTTGCATCAGAAATGACCCTACCAAGTTCATCAGCCGGCTCATCTGATGCCCGTTCTTCACCTCCTTCCTCTCCATTGTCTTCTATTGCAGTATCACTGTATTCAGTAAACATATGATGATAGTTGTTATCATCATCTTCTTCTTCACCATCTTCCATCATAACCCCTCTTTCCCCGTGCTTGGTCCAGCAATTATAGTTGGGCATGAAACCTTTCATAATCATGTGGCCGCGAATGATTTTCGAGGAAGAGTACTCCTTGTTGTTCCGATATTGAACACATGGACAACGTATAAAACCATTCTCTTTGTTTGCCGTAGCCACATCGATAAATTTATCCACGCCTTTCATATACCCGGCTACGCGCCGGTCACCGTACATCCATTCCCGACCGTTCATCTGCATCATATAAGTAAGTTTATCAAAAAACAGGACATCATAAATAGTGAAATGACCAATTCACATCGACACATGCATTGTATCAATGACAGAGAAAAGATAAGATTGCTAACCTCGATCGAGGGAAATAAAGAGGAGAAAGCTCAAGTGCGTCCCGGACACCTTCTATATTTTTGTTCTATGAGAAATTGAACGGGATTATTCACTCAAACATTTCATCAAACACCTTGAATGCATGCATAGGGGAGAAAAAACTAGCACACCCCTCACACCTTCCACCAAGAGAAAAAACAGAGTGGAGGCAGAGGGGGCTAGGGCGTTGCATTTATAGAGGGCGGGAGCATACGTCCCGGTTGGAGCCACCAACCGGGACTAAAGGTCAACCGGGACGTATGCCCCCTAACCAACCGGGACGCATGCCTCCGGGCCCCGTGCCCGCTCGGCGCAATCGGGACTAATGCTCTGAGGGGGCGCGAACGTATGACCTGTTTTCTACTAGTGATGGTTGATCGATTGCGGCGGCGGCGAGCCATCGGAGATGCCGGGGATGGCCGGCGAGGGTGCTGCCGTGAGCTGCGCGTCGATTTCGGGCAGAGTCGGCGACATCAGCGCTGGTAGGGAGGTGGGCGAGCAAGAATTGTGGGGTGCGGGAACCGCTGGGCGGGACGCGGGAGTTTTCTCTAGAGTGGCGCCCGACTCCTAAATTTACTCCCCCGCGGCTAGTTTACTTCTCCGACACCTAAATTTTTTACTCCTCTAACCGTTTTGAGGTTCGGTTAGCTGTAGATTTCTCAGAATTTTATTCCTCTAACCACTTAATGGGGATCGGTTGGAGAAGCCCTTAGCCGTTCCTCCTTCTCGCTTCTCTTCCCTCATCATCTTTCTCCCCCTTTGGTGAAAGTAGCTCTGGTCGCCCTCTTCGAAGGTGCCACTATTTCTCTTACCAATTGCTAAGTGGGTTGGACGACATGTTTTGGTTCGGAATCGAAGGAAAAAACTAAAGTTGTTTAACTAATTATTTGTTCTTTGTTATAGGTATCGGTGGATCAAGGTTGGATGTACGGAATTAGAGTAACAAATAATTTTTGTTGGTGGCATGGGTCGGTTTCTTGATGTCGCGTGGAACAATATGGAGAGAAAAACACCATGAATACGTGCCTTTTAAGTCACCGTCCACTAGTATAACAAATATGTTTATTGAAAAAAACGAACATGTTCCAAAACTGGTTGATGGGAGTAAGTGCATGACATAATTCTCAGATCCGAGTTGGACTATGTGCTTTATGAAAATTTTGAAACAATGTTGTTTTTAACGATGTCTTATGTGGTCTTTTGTCCACCGTGTAGAATCTCTGATGTCTATGCATACCGGGTGCCCCTCTTGGAGTTGGTTGCTCCGGATATGTTCAACTAATATAGATGGCGGCCATCTAAAGAAAAAATATGGATGTCGGTCTAGCAATAGAATTTGTAATGCATATGATCTCATTCGTTTCGGTTGAGCTTTTTTCTGTTTCCTTTTGCTTGTGCGGCATGCATATTCTTAATTTCGCAATGAAAGATGGGTATGCACAACAATGGACGAAGAAATCAGACTTGTTTCCTTTTCAGAAAACACAGATTTTGCATCTGGAAGTCACGGTAACTAATGTTCAATTCCATTGACAAATACTAATACCTCCGTTTCATAATGTAAGCTTTTATAACAGTTTAATTGAACTGTTAAAAAGTCTTACATTTTGATTTTGGAACAGATGTATTAGTACTCAGTAAACATATATTCTTGATATATACTTTTCTTGCTTGGTCTGCCATTAGGCTCCTTCTGCAGTCTTCATCGTTCTCTTTGTAACATTTTTAGGTCTCTTACAATAATAATGTGTGTAGCAGGGCACAGAATTTTCCAACTCAGAGTTCTGTAATCTGTAACCATGAGTGTAATATATTTTCTTCTGATAGAAAAAGATGACACTTACACTTGAGCCATCTACTGTGCTAGTTTGTACTGTAACAAAAATCGGACCTAAAATTAATCTCGCTCCCATAGAAGCCATATGCAAATGAGAGGAAGATTAGACGATGAGAAACAGTAGTAGTAGTAGTACTTATTTTCGAACGGAAGGAGTAGTATATCGATCTGTGGAAGAGGTTTTATTAGTTTCCTCTTATAACCCGTAGGATTTCGTGCACACAACCTCATCTAACCTTCAAATAGCCCCCACCTAGGAGTGCCTTACAAGTACAGGAAGAGCGGAGAGGTTCTGTGTCAGACTGACACATGCACGACACAGCGAGAGAAAGACAGAGGACATGGGGAGGAAGCCATGCTGCTCCAAGGAGGGCCTGAACAGAGGGGCATGGACAGCAATGGAGGACGACATCCTGGTGTCCTACATCAACAAGCACGGCGAGGGGAAATGGGGAAGCCTCCCCAGAAGAGCTGGTCAGTCACGCCACCATCACCTCTGAATCTTGCTTGCTCTCCCGACATTACATCCATACATCAAGCGTGCAATTCGCTCGTCATAATTCTGTCTGGTAGCTACGCTATCATAAGCCACTCACTGTATAGTTGAAACAGAGAGCTCGGAGAAGCCAGGTGACCGTAACAGACAGACAGAGAGAGAGAGAGAGAGAGAGAGAGAGAGAGAGAGAGAGAGAGAGAGAGAGAGAGAGAGAGAGAGAGAGAGCCACTGTATTTACGACAAGAATCACGAGGATCGAGATGGCTGTAGTATGTGTTGACGGTGTGTCAGATGTTGCTTCCAGGGCTGCAGCGCTGCGGGAAGAGCTGCCGGCTGCGATGGCTCAACTACCTCCGGCCGGGGATCAAGAGAGGCAACATCTCCGGCGACGAAGAGGAGCTCATCGTCAGGCTCCACGGGCTCCTCGGCAACAGGTGCATGTTCCTGCTCTATATATATACTTCCATTCCATATTGTCTTCAGCCGTAAATTAATCGAGTATTGTTGTTCGATCGCTTACTTACACATGCATTTCCAATATAAATCGAACGAAGATAGATACACATGCAATTTGGTAATTAGTCACAGTTGTTTGATGAAAATTATGTGGGGACACCAAATGCATGCATGCATGTTGGAATGTCTTTTTCATTTCTCCCTACTTGGTAGATAGAGGTCAGCTTGATGTTAATATATTGCCTTTTATCGGGAAAAAAAACTTGGTACATAGAGATATCAGTAGGCCAGCACATTACCATATCAGGATGCAGAGCTATCCGAATTAGTCGGCATTATCCTTTGCTAAGTGGCTAAATTGGGCGCGTCCCAGGAAAAGAGCAAATCTCTTGATATCAGTCGAGTGTCTCTACCCTGAATAGGTAAAAAAAAGGAGTTAATCGGTCAGCAAAGTTGATGATGCCAGGCTGCAGGTACAGGAAACCTGCATTCATGCATGCACAACCACTGTGATCTGCAAACGCAACATGAAAAGAAAATTAAACTCCCACTGACATTCAGTATGAAATGCCCCACCTCAGATGTGGCACTGCTCTGTCACATGTAGTACAAAGTTGTAGCTAACCTTGTCAGGTGCAAGTAAATAAGGCCAGCTACTAGAATTTGCATTAATTACACCGGCTAAGTGTCATCGTGAGGTGGTTAATTAACTTTGGGCCGTACTACGTGGCAGGTGGTCGCTGATCGCGGGGCGGCTGCCGGGGCGAACAGACAATGAGATCAAGAACTACTGGAACACCACACTCAGCAAGAAGGTGCTGCTGCCGCCACAAGGGAGCAACCACAGCGGCTTCTCGAACCAGCTGCAGCTGCAGGCCGTCGCGTCGCCGCCCCCACCTGAGGATGCAGCGCCCCCAGACACGGGCAGCCCGATCCGGACCAAGGCGCTGCGGTGCACCACGCTGATGGCACCGGCGGCCGTTCAAGAGACGACACCGGATGAGCAGCACGACCTCGCTGGAGACCACCTGTGCATCGACCTCGACTTGGACGGAATCGAGCTGGGATTCTTGTTCAGCCCGTGGCGCGGAGGCGCTGACGATGTGGGAGCAGCGGGTGATCATGATCATGGTCTGTTTGGCGCTTGTGAAACTGATCAGGCTGCTGATCTGGAGGAGCTTCTGGGACTGCGAGACAGCGACAGCCATGGTGCAGTGCCGTCCCTCGGAGACTTCGAATTGGCGTGGCTTTGATCCGTTCCGAACCTGGGGGAATGTATGTGTTCGGCAGATGGCAATGGTTGCTTCCATTCCATCAGCGGTGAGGTCAATAATTCAACTAGCATACGTGTAAATTACAAACTGCCTAGTTCAGTTCATGTCTGGAGCGCGCGTACGTTTTGTAAATATATATTGGGGAAGAGGAGAAACATGAGGTGATCCTGCGGGCGTAATGCAGTTACTACAGTACGTCTTAATATCAATGAACTACACATGCTATTCACAGGAAGTAAAAAGGTACAAAAACAAGGAAAAAATTGCGCCCACCGTGGGGCTCGAACCGACGGGAGCGAGCTTCAGTGACTTCATGGTATCAAGTCTCACGGTGACTTTGTGCTACCATTAGCCATATATTTCTGATCCAACGTACCAGATCAACTCTAATTTTGAACTAAATAATTAAAACTACTCGAAAAAAATTGAAAAAATTCTAGTGAAGTGTAATTGGCTTGTTTTGAAACCTGTGAATGTTTCATGCCATTTGGATAAGTAGTTTATCATTAAATAGATTTTTATGTTTTCGAGCACTAGTTTAAACAAAATACCTATTTAATTAGAAACCTTTGATCCAAATGAAATAAAACTTCACCAGAATACAAATCAAAACATGCATGATTGACTAGAATTTTTTAAATTTTTTTTTGAGTAGTTTTAATTATTTAGTCAAAATCAGAGTCGATCTGGTACGTTGGATCAGAAATGAATGGCCGATGGTAGCACCAAGTCACCATGAGACTTGATAACATAAAGTCACCGAAGCTCGCTCCGAACCCACGACCACAAGGTTAAGAGCTTTGCGCTCTACCAACTGAGCTAGACGGGCATTTCGAACATTTTCTCCTTATAAACTATATAATTCGTACTGTATCACCCAAGCGAGGACTAAGCACTAACCAACCAGTGTGTTTGAACCAAAGTAAGCGCTAAAATAAATCATAAAAAGAAACTACAGAGCCCGATTCAAACAAGTATTTTCAAAACTAAAGTCGTGTCAAGTCAAAACCGAACCCTCAAAAAAATTTTTGGCAACCCTCAATTTTCGGAGCCTAAAATTGGCAACCCTTCCTAATCAACTTTAACCCTATTCTGGTTTGACGCACCAAGAAAAGAATGGTCCGGTTCACCGCATTAATTACTATAGGCCCACATGTCAAATTCTCAATATATAACCCTCAAATCCTCTTTCGTCCCATTTTAAAAATTAAACACAACAACCATCTGAATGTGATACAAGTTCCTAACTAGAAAAAAAAGCAGTTCACTGGGACAACCACACAACAACGTCCAAAGAAGAAAAAATGGCAAGATACATGCTCCCACTATGGAAGCTCGGCGGACCGGCGCAGAAGCATACTGACGTGCCACACGCTGAACGCCACATGTTGAACATAAAGAATGCCGTCCAACTGTTCCATGTTTCGCTGCCTAGTAAGCGGGTGCCACTACTTGAGAAAAGCAAGAAATTTGAAGATAGAGTCAGAAGCACGTCCTGGGAACATTTTCTCGATAACCATTTCGTTATGAATATTTCATAAGGTCCAGGTCATCGCGGTAAACACTAACCATAAGAAGCCCTTCCCTCCTACTACGGTTTGCCTTAGGCTCCAAAAACTCTCTGAGGTCTTGGAACTACAAGACATGCTCTAGTGCCTCTCGGTCGAAGCTCCATACAAACTGGGTAGCTGAACATGTGAACAAAGGCCATCGCCTGATCCATGCCACTTGGCACCTCCACCCCTCACAAAAGGCGATCTTGTAGATGTTACCAAACAAAGATGTAAATGTTTAGTGGAAGTGTTGCTTTCCATAGGGGGTCGCCCATGGGATAACGGGCCCTTGAAACAGGGTCCGGTAGGCCGAGCTAATGGAAAAATCCCCCAACAGGGACAAATGCTAGAAAACACTATCTGAGACCTCCGAGAGATACTGAGGGAGGATCCCTTGCAAGGCCTCAAACGTCGTGGCCTCCTCCGTGCCAAAGGATTCGGGGCGGGATGTCCCAAGTCCCCTCATGGCACGTAGCCGCCACTACTAGGAAAGGGTCGGCACAAATTGTGAAGAGCGAGGGGAACTGAAGGGAATATGCCCTGAGAGACAATAATAAAGTGTTTATTATGTGTATTCCAAGTATATGATAGATGTTTATTTTGCATGCTATAATTGTATTGATACGGAAACGTTAATACATGTGTGTTTAATAAACAAACAGAAAGTTCCTAGTTATGCCTCTCTCATAAACTAGCTAGTTGATTAACAAGATGATCAAGGTTTCCTGATCATGGACATTGGATGTTGTTAATAACGGGATTACAATATTAGTGTAATGGTGTGATGAACATTCATCCGAAGTATAGCATTACGATCAAAGTCATTGAGTTTATATTGCTATAACAACTTACGAAGTGATCCTAATCCTTAGACCATGAGATCATGTCAATCACTAACACCGGAAGAGTTTCTTGATAACATCAAACGTCACACCGTAACAGGGTGATTATAAAGATGGATTCAGAACTAATAAAGTGTTATGTTGAGGCTCATGGATCGAGAGTGGAATTTGTTCATCCCGATGAAGGATAGATATACTCTGGGCCCTCTCGGTGATATCACATTGATTAGCTTGCAAGCAAGTGATTTGATCACTAGAATGTTATATCACAGGAACGAGAAAAGAGTGCATGTCGGTAACGAGATCAAACTAGGTATGGAGATACCGATGATCGAATCTCGGACATGTAATATATCGTGAAACAAAGGGATTAAGATACTAGCGTAAAAGGTTCCGACGATCACAAGAAAGTCATCGTTGAATGTGTGGGACTCAGTATGGGTCTCCAGATCCCGCTTCTGATTATTGATCCGAGAGGGGTCTCGATCATGTCCGCATTATTCACGAACCGTAGGGTGACACACTTAAGAGACACCGACATCCAATTGGAGCAAATGTTTCATGCCGAAAGAATGAACAAGCGCAGGAATTTATTTCACTAGATACCAAAACAGGTTTTCGGGTGAAATTGCATAAAGTGGTTATGCATGTGAAATAGAATTCTAGCAAGGGGTTATTTGTGAATGTTTGTCATTAAAGTAATTGACAAAATTCTGAATAAAATAAAAGAGTTTTATTTAATGAGAGTTTGCTTTAAATTTGGTGGAAATTTAATGGGAATTTGAGTGGACTTTTGAGTGAAGGGATTTTAAAGGGCATTTTGTGAGTGGAGTGTCCACCCACATGAATGAAGGAGGGGAGGGGGCAGCCCCCATGGCCGGCGGCCACCCCCTTGGGTGCCCCCCCTCCTCCTATAAAAGGAGCCCCCCTCCTCACTTGTCTCTCACACCTCCTCGTGAAGGATCTCTCTCCTCCTCTAGAATTTATCCCCCATGGTCTCGGACTAGCGAGATACATGTTCCCGGTGGCTATTCGGCAAGAAAGAGTTGTGCTTCCGCTGCATCGTTGGAGCGAGGAGGCGGAGGTTGCTCGGTGCCTCGAACGTGTGTGCGAGCACGGATGCGCTACTGATTTGCGGCGCTAGGACTTCCTCTCGATCTTGAGATCGGCAAGAGATCGTCTACATCAACCACGAGTTGAACTCGTTAAGCTTTGTCGGTCTTCAAGGGTATGTTGTCTACGGATATACATCTGCCCGTTGTTTGTATCTAGTAGATAGATCTTGGTATATAGTTCACATCGTAGGAAAATTTTTGTTTTCTATGCTGCGAACCCTACAGTGGTATCAGAGCCGGATCTATGCGTAGATACTTTACACGGGTAGTACACATATGAGTATGTGGGCGATGATGATCATGTTGTTGCTCCTTTGTTGTAATTTTGGATATTGGTGGCATAGTGGGATGAAGCGGCCCGGACAAACTTTACATGTCCTCACACATGAGACCTGTTCCATGCTTGACATGCAACTAGTTTGCATAAGTGGCTAGCGGGTGTCTGTCTCTCCTACTATAGTCAATATCTATTTTGCAAGCGAGTTGTCAACAATTTGATTATCCTCGTTGTGGTTCATGTTCGTAGGTAAGAACGGTTCTATCTCGAAAGCCCTAAGCCACGTAAAACTTGCAATGGATAAATTAGAGGCGTCTAGTTTAGATTGTTGCTGGGCTAGTGTTATGATATGGTAGTGTTGTAAGTAGAAGTATGAGATGATACTCTTACAACACACATAGCGTGTAAAATCCATAGACCTTGGATTTACACATATAGGTATGATAGTGATCATACCACGATGCACATGATAGAGATCATCTGCGGGAACCATATAATTTCACTAATAAACATATGATGTTTGATAGCATCTTATATTGCTTGTTTAGCGCTTTGTTAGCATAATAAGATGATCCCTCATTTAAATATCAAGATAAGAATGTGTTCTTCCTTTAGTATGCACCGATTATGTTTTCGTCGCTCCAAGACATTGTAACACCCTCAGAATCGGACCTATGCAAGTTTTAGCGAAACCCGCCAAACCCGCATAGAAACGATTCAAAGGTGCCCACCAGGCACTTTCGTGCGGGTGGAAAACGAAGTCATAACATTACACAACAGTCCTCGATGGGACCCACAGAACAGATATATATACAGCAGCGACTCAATGAGTCAAGAATACCGATATAATATACAAACATCCAATTCACCTTGAAACGATAGAGCGTCCAGCTACGGACAAGATGCAAATGGGGCTAAGAGCCCTGAATAATAACCAATGGCGTCCATAACCCTGCCCAGGCCAAGCCGGTAGGGTAACCCTGCTAACGACGTCGATCGCAAAACCTGCTTAAACAAAAGGGGTGCCGACAAAAGGGCAAAGGAAAAAGAGGAGCATCAGTACTGAGGCCAGTACACGGCGAGACTAGAATTCGGCGGTCCTCGCCTACATAGGTATGGTGGACTGAAGCGGCAGCGGCAGCATGCACTAAACAACCTATAGAGACTCGATACAACTGGCGGCTATTAGAGAGGGGTAAGAAAGACCTATCCGGAACCAACCTGATACTTCCATCAAACAAACCCGTCCTGATGTTTCCCCCTCGAGACCAAACGAGGAAGTCAACCGAGGAACGCACATAGTTGGCAGTTTTATTTATTCAGTTATCGTTGCAGCAATTACTAGTCAAATATAGATAATCATCCTGATAAAATAAGCAGTGGGCACTTTTAGTTAACCATTCGGTTATAGTTGCAACACTTACTAATCAGATACAAATAGCATGAGATAACCCAAAAACCCAGCAGTTGTTGACACTTTTATTTGGCCATTCCGTTGTAATTGCAATACTTACTAGTCAGGTACAATGGTCGCAAGCGACAACTCAAACAAGCAATTGTTGGTAGGTTTATTTAGCCATTCCATTATAGTGAAGCTGATTACTAGTCATTATAGAGTCAATTTATAGTACTACTTTAGTTATAGTTGTCTATGATCGAGATACTGTGCTCCAAGTCGTCCATAACTGCGGACACGGCTTTCAGAAAGTTTTAACCCGGCCGGGGTGCACAAATAGCAACACACACACGATCAACCTCGGAAAAACCAAATCAAAACCCAACGAGGCTTTCACGACAAAGCAATCATAGGATTCAGAAATATTTCAGGGGGCCACCCCATTGAGTAGACCCGCAACGAAGTAAGCTAGCTCCGAGATGGACTCAAGGTTTGCGTCAATGGCTGTAAACGACTGGGAACCCCAAACGGGGCTTGTCGATACCGCGAAAACACTCCGCTTACCTAAACAGTACAGTGTGCTCCTCGCACAATCGTAAATAAAGCAGTAAAGCATGGCATAAGTACATGATCGTAAATAAAACCTCAAACTAGTTTGTGGCCCCAAGAAATAAGACTGAATCAAGCTCTGGCTAAGGGGGGCCCATAATTCCCCGTATGTGGATAGCACGAATATTCAAGGAACAGGTATCAAGTACTCGGGGTCCTACGGGACACAAGTGGGCGGTCGGATACCAAATATTATCTATCACCCACCGATGCCTCTGCTTACTTACTTCAATTTTAGTTGTTAAACAGGAATTAAAGTGAACGATAAGTACAACCATGATCATCTCCAACATCAACATGCGGCCATACACCAACATCTGTGGCACTTGACGACGCGCAACAGCACTTGAGCAAGCGACTACGACGCGCAAGTCCAGCTATCTACCAAACAACAGGTAATAGGATGTGTCCAAGGCAATTTACGGCTGCAAGGGATTTCACGGGTACGGAAGCTAGAGCATCGCAACACAGATAGCAATAGATCAACAGGAGGGAATAAATACTATAAAAGTAAGATAGGTAGAAAGAGGGAGATGCTCGCCTGGAAAACATTGCCGAAGGTTCAACCGAAGTCGGGTCGACACTCGCATCAACTCAACGGCCTTATCCACGAAGAAGCAAAACACTAGAATAAACACCGGATGCACTATTTAATACAATGGCAGAAGATCGGCATGATGCATGTATGATGTATGTCATGACAGAGATGCGATGCCATTAGGTCATATTAAGCGGAACCGGGGTCCCGACAATCATTCAAGTGGTTCAAGTTGTGTATCTACCCCGCAATTTAAATGTTGCATTATCAAGACAAGAGATAGCACCGGTTCACTACACAAATTTAAATGAGGCCAATATGCGACTAGATTTGCCCGCATATGGGCCCCATATTTAATTATTAGGTGAATCGGCATAAGGCCCCCAAACCACACAAAGATGCATGCAAGAATGATTTAATATGCAACAATTTGATATTTTACATTTATAAAATAGGGCTCGAGAAAGGGGTCACACATTAGGGGGTCTCGACGAACTTGGGGTTCCGGGGTTCGGGGTCGGTCTCGGGGTTCAGGGTTCGACGGAAGCGGTGTCGGCAGGAACATTCTCGAACAACGGGGCAACTCTTGTCGCATCCGGGTTCTCGGCGGACTCGGTGTCCGGAAAGGAGTAATTTGTTCGGTGTCGGGGGCGCATCAGGTTCTTCCGGGTCGGTGTTGATCTTGTCGTGGCGAAGATCTTGTCGGGTCCGCGCCATCGAGTCGGTCTTGGCATTCCGAGGGGAAAAACCTTGGCGTGCGGGCAGTAGAACTTGGCGTTCGGCGTTCTTCGGTTCCTTGTCGGCGGTCTTGGCGTTCGGGTTCGGCCTTCGGACCCGGGAAGGCGATCTTGGTGGTCTTCGGATCCGGGCATCTGGGTTCTCGAGTCCGTGTGGGCGATCTTGTCGTTCCGTGTAGACGATCTTGACATCGTGGTGGACGACGGAGAACTTAGCGAATGTCGTAATTCCCTCTTGGTTCCAGGATGTAGCCCTACGGTTTCTGACTTCCTTGGTCGGCGAAGATCTTGGTTAGAACACACTCGTAGAGACCTCTTCACTTCACGACACCTAGTCGTGCCAGACTTGGTCACTCATGCACCCGGGGATCGTACCGAGGCCAACAGCTTACGCTCAGGACCCGCATCACAGGCCCACCAGGACACCAGGGACAACATGAGAGAACGACAGCAGGGGCAGCAGCGGCACGGCACCTACACGCTGGAAAGAGGCGAAGGCCGGCCGATGACGAGGTTCCACGGTGACGGCGGCGCAGGAGGAGGCGGTGCTGGCTGCAGGCCAGGGTGACGGCCAGGACGTGGAGGGGTGAGCGGACGGAGGGGCGCTGGAGGGGGCCGCGACGGAGGGGCGCTGGAGGGGAGCCACGACAGCGGGGCGAAGAGGCGGCAGCGGCGGGCGGCACTGCAGCGGCGGGAGCGAACGACGGGAGGGGAGGAGGCGGCCGGGGCGAGGGCTCCGGGCGGGGACGCCGGCGGCGGTCGAGCCCGGCTCGAGGGGAGCACGGCGGGGCGGGCGGCAGAGGGAGGTTGAGGCGGGCGCGCGCGGTTGATGGGGCGCAGCGACGGCGAGCGGAGGAGGGAGCTCGCAGCGGCACGCGAGCGAAGGAGGGGAGGAGGGCCGGAGCTCGGGGGGAACGCGGGGTGCTTGGCGGTAGTGACGGCGAGCTCGAGCGGCCGCGCTGGGGAAGGAGAGGGCGGCGGACGCGCGCCGGAGGAGAGGCGAGCGCGGCCGGAGCTGGCGGCGGGGAGAGCGGCACGGGGCCCGGAGGCGGTGGAGGGAGCACGCGGCTGCACCAGAGAAGGGAGCTGCGGGGCGAGGGCTGCCAGGGAGAGAGGAGCCACGGGGGAGAGGGAGGTTGGGGAAGGAGCAGAGGCGGGAGAGGCGATGGGGAGGGCCGGCGAGCGGCGGTGGAAGAAGAGAAGGGAGGTGGCCGGACGGGGGAGAGGGAGGTTGGGGAACTCGAGCGCGCCGCGCGGGGTTGGTGGTGCTCGCGGGGTGGGTCCGGGTGGTTGGTGCGGGGAGGGAGAGGTGCGTGAGGGAGGTGGGGAGTGGGGCCCGGGGCACAGCGAGTTGGGGGGCGGGGTTGCTGGTGTTGGATGGGTCAGGAGAGAGAGAGGGAAAAGGAGAGGGGGTGTTTGGGGGGTGAGTTGGCAGCATATGAGTGGTGGGGAGGAGGGAGCGAGGTGAGGTGGCGAGAGCGGATTGGGTGGGATGAGGTGGCCGGAGGGGTGGGTAGATTAGGTTGGGTAGCTTAGGTATTTCGGCGAACCGTTTTCTTCTGGGGGTGGTCGTTCGGGTCGAATCGGCCCGTTCGACTGCCCCACTAAAATAATTAACTATTTTTATTTGTTCCAAACAGTCTTTTTGCAAACCGATAGCAACAAAACAAAATAATCCGGTGACCCGGGTTTTGCGTTTGAACAAAGATGGAGCGTTTTAGAAAACAAAAATAGGTTTTTCTGCAAATAGTTTTATGCAAGCAAATGCAAGATGATGACTATGCTCAAATGCAATGTGGCATGATGACATGAGCATGCGGTCAGGATGATGCAATGCACAAATTTAACGCGATTTTCTAGTAGTGGTTTTGCGGGATGCCACAATTCGACACCACTAACAATGGATCTCGCCCTCGAGATCCGCCTCATGGTACCGGAAGGAAGGTCGGCGATCCGCGTCTTCTCGCTTCGTGTAGATCCTCGCGACACCACTAACAAGAGGCCGTTGTCTGTGATCGTCGAGAGAACACTCCGGGAACAAAAAGGTCGGAGGTAGAGGTATCAACAAATAAAGCCACCTCTAGCTTCCGTGGACGGAGTAAAATTGCTGGATCCACTGATTCGATGTACAAGAGCGAATGATAAGGGTAGTCGGATGGTGATCAGTCCATCGCGCACCCAAACCATTACTCTGCACACGAACAGGCGGATTTTGCAACCAACTCTCGGAATTCAGATTGAAGATCTCGACAGACGAGGGTCGGAACAAAGGAGTGATGCAGACTCTGCATCGGATTTGGCGTAGATGATGTCGTCGCGTCGGAAAACACCGGAAGGCACGAGAAGGATCAAAGAGAAGTCCACCAGACGAAGGATTCCTCGGATAGCATGCAGACCTAGATGTAGCAGCACCGTTACCAAAAGAGGAAGCGAAACCCTAAAGGTACGATGGAACCCAACCACGAGAAATCCTGGACTCGAAGAAAGAGAAGAGAGCGGATTTAAAACACGCAGGGGTGAGAGGAGAATAGCAGAGGGGTAAGGAGTAAAATCAGACCTAATCAGAACTATCCAACCGATTTTGCAAAAAATAGTTTTGACACTCTACTTCGGCCGTTAGCTAGGTTATCCTACAGGCTGGACTTGTGGGGTATCGCAACTGCTGAGCTCTGATACCACTCTATAACACCCTCAGAATTGGACCTATGCAAGTTTTAGCAAAACCCGCCAAACCCGCATAGAAACGATTCAAAGGTGCCCACCAGGCACTTTCGTGCGGGTGGAAAACGAAGTCATAACATTACACAACAGTCCTCGATGGGACCCACAGAACAGATATATATACAGCAGCGACTCAATGAGTCAAGAATACCGATATAATATACAAACATCCAATTCACCTTGAAACGATAGAGCGTCCAGCTACGGACAAGATGCAAATGGGGCTAAGAGCCCTGAAGAATAACCAATGGCGTCCATAACCCTGCCCAGGACAAGCCGGAAGGGTAACCCTGCTAACGACGTCGATCGCAAAACCTGCTTAAACAAAAGGGGTGCCGGCAAAAGGGCAAAGGAAAAAGAGGAGCGTCAGTACTGAGGCCAGTACACGGCGAGACTAGAATTCGGCGGTCCTCGCCTACATAGGTATGGTGGACTGAAGCGGCAGCGGCAGCATGCACTAAACAACCTATAGAGACTCGATACAACTGGCGGCTATTAGAGAGGGGTAAGAAAGACCTATCCGGAACCAACCTGATACTTCCATCAAACAAACCCGTCCTGATGTTTCCCCCTCGAGACCAAACGAGGAAGTCAACCGAGGAACGCACACAGTTGGCAGTTTTATTTATTCAGTTATCCTTGCAGCAATTACTAGTCAAATATAGATAATCATCCTGATAAAATAAGCAGTGGGCACTTTTAGTTAACCATTCGGTTATAGTTGCAACACTTACTAATCAGATACAAATAGCATGAGATAACCCAAAAACCCAGCAGTTGTTGACACTTTTATTTGGCCATTCCGTTGTAATTGCAATACTTACTAGTCAGGTACAATGGTCGCAAGCGACAACTCAAACAAGCAATTGTTGGTAGGTTTATTTAGCCATTCCATTATAGTGAAGCTAATTACTAGTAATTATAGAGTCAATTTATAGTACTACTTTAGTTATAGTTGTCTATGATCGAGATACTGTGCTCCAAGTCGTCCATAACCGCGGACACGGCTTTCAGAAAGTTTTAACCCGGCCGGGGTGCACAAATAGCAACACACACACGATCAACCTCGGAAAAACCAAATCAAAACCCAACGAGGCTTTCACGACAAAGCAATCACAGGATTCAGAAATATTTCAGGGGGCCACCCCATTGAGTAGACCCTCAACGAAGTAAGCTAGCTCCGAGACGGACTCAAGGTTTGCGTCAATGGCTGTAAACGACTGGGAACCCCAAACGGGGCTTGTCGATACCGCGAAAACACTCCGCTTACCTAAACAGTACAGTGTGCTCCTCGCACAATCGTAAATAAAGCAGTAAAGCATGGCATAAGTACAAGATCGTAAATAAAACCTCAAACTAGTTTGTGGCCCCAAGAAATAAGACTGAATCAAGCTCTGGCTAAGGGGGGCCCATAATTCCCCGTATGTGGATAGCGCGAATATTCAAGGAACAGGTATCAAGTACTCGGGGTCCTACGGGACACAAGTGGGCGGTCAGAAACCAAATATTATCTATCACCCACCGATGCCTCTGCTTACTTACTTCAATTTTAGTTGTTAAACAGGAATTAAAGTGAACGATAAGTACAACCATGATCATCTCCAACATCAACATGCGGCCATACACCAACATCTGTGGCACTTGACGACGCGCAACAGCACTTGAGCAAGCGACTACGACGCGCAAGTCCAGCTATCTACCAAACAACAGGTAATAGGATGTGTCCAAGGCAATTTACGGCTGCAAGGGATTTCACGGGTACGGAAGCTAGAGCATCGCAACACAGATAGCAATAGATCAACAGGAGGGAATAAATACTATAAAAGTAAGATAGGTAGAAAGAGGGAGATGCTCGCCTGGAAAACATTGCCGAAGGTTCAACCGAAGATCGGGTCGACACTCGCATCAACTCAACGGCCTTATCCGCGAAGAAGCAAAACACTAGAATAAACACCGGATGCACTATTTAATACAACGGCAGAAGATCGGCATGATGCATGTATGATGTATGTCATGACAGAGATGCGATGCCATTAGGTCATATTAAGCGGAACCGGGGTCCCGACAATCATTCAAGTGGTTCAAGTTGTGTATCTACCCCGCAATTTAAATGTTGCATTATCAAGACAAGAGATAGCACCGGTTCACTACACAAATTTAAGTGAGGCCAATATGAGACTAGATTTTCCCGCATATGGGCCCCATATTTAATTATTAGGTGAATCGGCATAAGGCCCCCAAACCACACAAAGATGCATGCAAGAATGATTTAATATGCAACAATTTGATATTTTACATTTATAAAATAGGGCTCGAGAAAGGGGTCACACATTAGGGGGTCTCGATGAACTTGGGGTTCCGGGGTTCGGGGTCGGTCTCGGGGTTCAGGGTTCGATGGAAGCGGTCTCGGCAGGAACATTCTCGAACAACGGGGCAGCTCTTGTCGCATCCGGGTTCTCGGCGGACTCGGTGTCCGGAAAGGAGTACTTGGTTCAGTGTCGGGGGCGCATCGGGTTCTTCCGGGTCGGTGTCGATCTTGTCGTGGCGAAGATCTTGTCGGGTCCGCGCCATCGAGTTGGTCTTGGCATTCCGAGGGGAAAAACCTTGGCGTGCGGGCAGTAGAACTTGGCGTTCGGCGTTCTTCGGTTCCTTGTCGGCGGTCTTGGCGTTCGGGTTCAGCCTTCGGACCCGGGAAGGCGATCTTGGTGGTCTTCGGATCCGGGCATCTGGGTTCTCGAGTCCGTGTGGGCGATCTTGTCGTTCCGTGTAGACGATCTTGACATCGTGGTGGCCGACGGAGAACTTAGCGAATGTCGTAATTCCCTCTTGGTTCCAGGATGTAGCCCTACGGTTTCCGACTTCCTTGGTCGGCGAAGATCTTGGTTAGAACACACTCGTAGAGACCTCTTCACTTCACGGCACCTAGTCGTGCCAGACTTGGTCACTCATGCACCCGGGGATCGTACCGAGGCCAACAGCTTCCGCTCAGGACCCGCATCACAGGCCCACCAGGACACCAGGGACAACATGAGAGAACGGCAGCAGGGGCAGCAGCGGCACGGCACCTACACGCTGGAAAGAGGCGAAGGCCGGCCGATGATGAGGTTCCACGGCGATGGCGGCGCAGGAGGAGGCGGTGCTGGCCGCAGGCCAGGGTGACGGCCAGGACGTGGAGGGGTGAGCGGACGGAGGGGCGCTGGAGGGGGCCGCGACGGAGGGGCGCTGGAGAGGAGCCACGACAGCGGGGCGAAGAGGCGGCAGAGGCGGGCGGCACTGCAGCGGCAGGAGCGAACGACGGGAGGGGAGGAGGCGGCCGGGGCGAGGGCTCTGGGCGGGGACGCCGGCGGCGGTCGAGCCCGACTCGAGGGGAGCGTGGCGGGGCGGGCGGCAGAGGGAGGTTGAGGCGGCCGCGCGCGGTTGATGGGGCGCAGCGACGGCAAGCGGAGGAGGGAGCTCGCAGCGGCACGCGAGCGGAGGAGGGGAGGAGGGCCGGAGCTCGGGGGGAACGCGGGGTGCTTGGCGGTAGTGACGGCGAGCTCGAGCGGCCGCGCTGGGGAAGGAGAGGGCGGCGGACGCGCACCGGAGGAGAGGCGAGCGCGGCCGGAGCTGGCGGCGGGGAGAGCGGCACGGGGCCCGGAGGCGGTGGAGGGAGCACGCGGCTGCGCCAGAGAAGGGAGCTGCGGGGCGAGGGCTGCCAGGGAGAGAGGAGCCACGGGGGAGAGGGAGGTTGGGGAAGGAGCAGAGGCGGGAGAGGCGATGGGGAGGGCCGGCGAGCGGCGGTGGAAGAAGAGGAGGGAGGTGGCCGGACGGGGGAGAGGGAGGTTGGGGAACGCGAGCGCGCCGCGCGGGGTTGGTGGTGCTCGCGGGGTGGGTCCGGGTGGTTGGTGCGGGGAGGGAGAGGCGCGTGAGGGAGGTGGGGAGTGGGGCCCGGGGCACAGCGAGTTGGGGGGGCGGGGTTGCTGGTGTTGGATGGGTCAGGAGAGAGAGAGGGAAAAGGAGAGGGGGTGTTTGGGGGGTGAGTTGGCAGCATATGAGTGGTGGGAAGGAGGGAGAGAGGTGAGGTGGCGAGAGCGGATTGGGTGGGATGAGGTGGCCGGAGGCGTGGGTAGATTAGGTTGGGTAGCTTAGGTATTTCGACGAACCGTTTTATTCTGGGGGTGGTCGTTCGGGTCGAATCGGCCCGTTCGACTGCCCCACTAAAATAATTAACTATTTTTATTTGTTCCAAACAGTCTTTTTGCAAACCGATAGCAACAAAACAAAATAATCCAATGACCCGGGTTTTGCGTTTGAACAAAGATGGAGCGTTTTAGAAAACAAAAATAGGTTTTTCTGCAAATAGTTTTATGCAAGCAAATGCAAGATGATGACGATGCTCAAATGCAATGTGGCATGATGACATGAGCATGCGGTCAGGATGATGCAATGCACAAATTTAACGCGATTTTCTAGTAGTGGTTTTGCGGGATGCCACAGACATCACGTGATGATCGGGTGTTCTTGGATCCACGACCATATTTCGGGTGTAAAACAGTTACACACGCGAATACTAAGGTTCTAACTTGGCGAGCCTAGCATGTACAGACATGGCCTCGGAACATGGAAAAAGAGAAACTAGCAACGAACGGTAGCAACTTTACCGAATGGGCCATGAATTTGAGGATTCTCCTCTCTGCTGCACAAAAGCAATATGTGCTAGAAGCGCCGTTAGGCCCCCCACCTTTTGATGATGCCCCTGACGAGGAGAAGAATGTCTATCAGACTCGTCAGGAGGACCACAACTTAGTTCATTGCGGCATATTGTATGAGCTAGAGCCGGAACTTCGAAAGCGTTTCGAAAACGGCAATGCATTTGATACAATGGGTGAGTTGAAAATGATTTTCGACACACATGCTGCTGTAGAGAGCTACAACGTTTTAGAAAAGTTCTTTAGCTGCATGATGGAAGAGCACAGCTCCGTTAGTGAGCATGTACTCAAGATGTCGGGTTACGCCGATAAGCTTGTGTCCTTGGGAATATCGATTCCCATTGACTTAGGCATCCATCGTGTTCTGCAGTCTCTGCCACCTAGCTATAAGAGCTTCGTGATGAACTATAATATGCAAGGCATGAAGAAGTCTCTCCCCGAGCTTCTGTCAATGCTTAAAACTGCAGAAGTGGAGATCAAAAAGGAACATCAAGTGTTGATGATCAATAGGAACACTGGTTTCAAGAAAGACAAGAAGGGAAAACGGAAGGGAAGTAAGGGCGGCAAGCCTGTTGCCGCGCCTGAAAAGAAACCCCGAGTTGGACCTAAGTCTGATTCCGAGTGCTACTATTGTAAGGGGACTGGCCACTAGAAGCGCAACTGCCCCAAGTATCTGGCAGACAAGAAGGCCGGCAAGGCAAACAAAGGTATATATGATATACATGTTATTGATGTGTACTTGACTAGTGCTCGCAGTAGCACCTGGGTATTTGATACCGGTTCAGCTGCTAATATTTGTAACTCGAATCAGGGGCTGTGGAACAAGCGACCGCTAGCAAGGGGTGAGGTCAAGATGCGTGTCGGCAATGGATCAAGCGTTGATGTGATCGCCGTCGGAACGCTGCCTCTCCACTTACCGTCGGGATTAGTTATAAACTTGAATAAATGTTATCTGGTGCCTGCACTGAGCATGAACATTGTATCTGGATCGTGTTTGATGCGAAGTGGTTATTCATTTAAATCCGAGAACAATGGTTGTTCCATTTATATGAATGAAATCTTTTATGGTCATGCACCGATGATGAATGGTTTATTTCTATTAGATCTCGATGATAATGTTACACATATTCATAATGTTGATGCTAAAAGGATTAAACTTAATGATGATATATCCGCATATATGTGGCACTGCCGTCTAGGTCATATTGGCGTTAAACGCATGAAGAATCTCCATTCGGATGGACTTTTGGAATCACTTGATTATGAATCATTTGATACATGTGAGCCATGCCTTATGGGCAAGATGACTAGAACGCAGTTTTCCGGTTCAATGGAACGGGCGACAGATTTATTGGAAATCATACATTCTGATGTATGTGGTCCAATGAGTGTGTCGGCGCGAGGTGGATATCGTTATTTTGTTACTTTCACGGATGATTTGAGTAGATACGGTTATATCTACTTGATGAAACACAAGTTTGAAACCTTTGAAAAGTTCAAGGAATTTCAGAATGAAGTGGAAAATCATCGTAATAGAAAGATCAAATTTCTACGGTCCGACCGTGGAGGTGAGTATCTAAGTTACGAGTTTAGCACTCACATGAAAGAGTGTGGAATTGTTTCACAACTCACACCTGCCGGAACACCACATCGAAATGGTGTGTCGGAACGTCGTAATCGTACTTTATTAGATATGGTTCGATCTATGATGTCTCTGACGGACTTGCCATTGTCATTTTGGGGTTATGCACTAGAAACTGCTGCATTCACTTTAAATCGGGCACCATCTAAATCCGTTGAAAAGACACCGTATGAATTGTGGTTTGGAAACAAACCTAAGCTGTCATTTCTTAAAGTTTGGGGATGCGATGTTTATGTGAAGAAACTTCAACCGGATAAACTCGAACCCAAAGCGGAAAAATGCGTCTTCAAAGGATACCCTAAAGAAACTATTGGGTTATCCTTCTATCACAGATCCGAGGGCAAGGTTTTTGTTGCCAAGAATGGATCCTTTCTAGAGAAAGAGTTTCTCGCGAAAGGTGTGAGTAGTCGGAAGGTAGAACTCGAAGAGGTTGTGGAACCTTCTCTTCAAAGTATGGCGAGTAGCGCAGCGCCGGAAGTTGTTCCGGAGTTGGCTCCACCTGTTGAAGAGGGAACTAATGATAATGATCATGAAACTCCGAAAGAGAGTACTACCGAACCTCGCAGGTCAAACAGGACGCGTGCAGCTCCCGAGCTGTACGGAAATCCTGTCATGAATTTCATGGTTGATGAAAATGATGACCCTGCGATGTATGAAGAAGCGATGATGAGCCCATATTCCAACAAATGGTTAGAAGCCATGAAATCCGAGATGGAATCCATGTATGAAAATCAAGTTTGGAACTTGGTGGAAATACCTCACGACCGAAAGGCCGTGGAGAACAAATGGATTTTCAAAAGGAAAATTGATGCTGATGGTAATGTGACCGTCTATAAAGCTCTACTTGTCGCAAAGGGTTTCGACAAATTCAAGAGGTTGACTACGATGAAACTTTCTCTCCCGTAGCGATGCTAAAGTCAGTTAGGATTATGTTAGCAATTGCTGCATATTTCGATTATGAGATATGGCAGATGGATGTCAAAACCGCGTTTCTCAATGGTAATATTGAAGAAGAGTTGTATATGATACAACCAAAGGGTTTTGTCGATCCTAAGGATGCTAACAAGGTGTGCAAGCTTCAGCGATCCATCTATGGATTGAAGCAAGCATCACGAAGTTGGAATCTCTGCTTTGATGAGGTGATCAAAGAGTTTGGATTTGTCCAAACTTATGGAGAAGCTTGTATTTACAAGAAAGTGAGTGGGAGCAATGTGGCATTTCTGATATTATCTGTGGATGACATATTATTGATCGGAAATGATATAGATCTTTTAAACAGTGTTAAAAGTTATCTAAACAGCAAATTTTCAATGAAGGACCTAGGTGAAGCGTCATACATATTAGGCATAAAGATCTATAGAGATAGATCTAGGCGCCTAATAGGGCTATCGCAAAGTACATACCTTGATAAGATTTTAAAGAAGTTTAAAATGGACGGAAGTAAGAAGGGGTTCTTACCTATGTTGCAAGGCAAGACATTGAGTAAGACTCAAAGTCCGGCTTCGGCGGAAGAAAGAGAGATAATGGACAAAGTCCCCTATGCTTCAGCCATAGGCTCTATAATGTACGCCATGCTATGTACAAGACCGGATGTGGCACATGCTATTAGTTTGAATAGTAGGTACCAATCGGATCGAGGTTCGGAACACTGGATAGCGGTCAAGAATATCCTTAAGTACTTACGAAGAACTAAGGATATGTTTCTTGTATACGGAGGTGAAGAAGAGCTCGTCGCTAAGTGTTATGTCGACGCTAGCTTTGACACCGATCCGGATGACTCTAAGTCTCAATCCGGATACGTATTTCTCATGAATGGCGGAGCGGTTAGTTGGAGGAGATCCAAACAACCTGTGGTAGCGGGATCAACAACGGAGGCCGAATATGTTGCTGCTTCGGAAGCGGCTCAGGAAGCAGTTTGGATGAAGGAGTTCATATCCGAACTAGGAGTGGTGGCAAACGCGTTGGACCCAATGGTGATCTATTGTGAAAACAATGGTGCCATTGCCAATGCCAAAGAGCCAAGGTCTCACAAGCATTCCAAGCATATTAAGCGCCGGTTTCACTCCATCCGCGAGCATGTCAAGGATGGAGATATAAAGATTTGTAAAGTACATACGGATCTCAATGTAGCAGATCCGTTGACTAAAACTCTCCCTAGAGCAAAACATGATCAACACCAGAACTCAATGGGTGTTAGATTTATCACTATGTAACTAGATTATTGTCTCTAGTGCAAGTGGGAGACTGAAGGGAATATGCCCTGAGAGGCAATAATAAAGTGTTTATTATGTGTATTCCAAGTATATGATAGATGTTTATTTTGCATGCTATAATTGTATTGATACGGAAACGTTAATACATGTGTGTTTAATAAACAAACAGAAAGTTCCTAGTTATGCCTCTCTCATAAACTAGCTCGTTGATTAACAAGATGATCAAGGTTTCCTGATCATGGACATTGGATGTTGTTAATAACGGGATCACAACATTAGTGTAATGGTGTGATGAACATTCATCCGAAGTATAGCATTACGATCAAAGTCATTGAGTTTATATTGCTATAACAACTTACGAAGTGATCCTAATCCTTAGACCATGAGATCATGTCAATCACTAACACCGGAAGAGTTTCTTGATAACATCAAACGTCACACCGTAACAGGGTGATTATAAAGATGGATTCAGAACTAATAAAGTGTTATGTTGAGGCTCATGGATCGAGAGTGGAATTTGTTCATCCCGATGACGGATAGATATACTCTGGGCCCTCTCGGTGATATCAGATTGATTAGCTTGCAAGCAAGTGATTTGATCACTAGAATGTTATATCACAGGAACAAGAAAAGAGTGCATGTCGGTAACGAGATCAAACTAGGTATGGAGATACCGATGATCGAATCTTGGACATGTAATATATCGTGAAACAAAGGGATTAAGATACTAGCGTAAAAGGTTCCGACGATCACAAGAAAGTCATCGTTGAATGTGTGGGAGTCAATATGGGTCTCCAGATCCCGCTTCTGATTATTGATCCGAGAGGGGTCTCGATCATGTCCACATTATTCACGAACCGTAGGGTGACACACTTAAGAGACACCGACATCCAATTGGAGCAAATGTTTCATGCCGAAAGAATGAACAAGCGCAGGAATTTATTTCACTAGATACCGAAACAGGTTTTCGGGTGAAATTGCATAAAGTGGTTATGCATGTGAAATAGAATTCTAGCAAGGGGTTATTTGTGAATGTTTTTCATTAAAGTAATTGACAAAATTCTGAATAAAATAAAAGAGTTTTATTTAATGAGAGTTTGCATTAAATTTGGTGGAAATTTAATGGGAATTTGAGTGGACTTTTGAGTGGAGGTATTTTAAAGGGCATTTTGTGAGTGGAGTGTCCACCCACATGAATGAAGGAGGGGAGGGGGCATCCCCCATGGCCGGCGGCCACCCCCTTGGGTGCCCCCCTCCTCCTATAAAAGGACCCCCCCTCCTCACTTGTCTCTCACACCTCCTCGTGAAGGATCTCTCTCCCCCTCTAGAATTTATCCCCCATGGTCTCGGACTAGCGAGATACATGTTCCCGGTGGCTATTCGGCAAGAAAGAGTTGTGCTTCCGCTGCATCGCTGGAGCGAGGAGGCGGAGGTTGCTCGGTGCCTCGAACGTGTGTGCGAGCACGGATGCGCTGCTAATTTGCGGCGCTAGGACTTCCTCTCGATCTTGAGATCGGCAAGAGATCGTCTACATCAACCACGAGTTGAACTCGTTAAGCTTTGTCGGTCTTCAAGGGTATGTTCTCTACGGATATACATCTGCCCGTTGTTTGTATCTAGTAGATAGATCTTGGTATATAGTTCACATCGTAGGAAATTTTTTGTTTTCTATGCTGCGAACCCTACAGGAACTCCACTCGCAACGGAGTCGCCGAGATCCAAGGGACAAGACATAATAGGGTACCTTCACCATTGCCATAGGAGAAGGATATCCCAAGTAAGATCTCATGCTTGATGAATTGGATGGATATCCTAAGGACAAGCCCAGTCACACTTTCAGGTTCCCAGTCGTTTACAGTCGTCGCCACACACCCTGGGTTCGTCACAGAGCCGACCGACTTACTAGCGGGTAGCTTAGTGGGGTGGCCCCCTGAAATATTATATGAATCTTGTGATTGCTTTATCGTGATGCCTCGTTGGGTTTTCATTTGGTTTTTCCGAGGTTGATCGTGCATGTGTTGCTATTTGTGCCCCTGTAGGGTAAATCTTTATGAAAGCCGTGTCTGCGGTTATGAACGACTTGGAGCACCGTATCTCGATCATAGACAACTATAACTAAAGTAGTGCTATAAATTTGACTTTTACATGTCTAGTAATCAGATTCACTACAATGGAATGACTAAATAAAAGTGCCAATAACTGCTAGTTTTGGGATGCCTCATGCTACTTGTATCTGACTAGTAAGTATTGCCACTACAACAGAATGGTTAACTAAAACTGCCCACTGCTTATGATACCGGGATGACTCATGATATCTATACCTGACTAGTAAGTGCTACAACTATAATGAAATGAATAAAACTGCCAACTACGTGAGTTTCTCGGTTAACTTCCTCGTTTCGTATCGAGGGGAAATATCAGGATGGGTATGTTTGGTGTTAGCCTCAGGTTGGACCGAATAGGTCTTTATCATCCCCCCTCTGATAGTCGTCAGTTGTATCGAGTCTTTATAGGTTGTTTAGTGCATGCTGCGTTGCCGCTTCAGTCCACCATACCTATGTAGGCGAGAGTTTCCGAATTCTAAGTCTCGCTGTGAACTGGCCTCAGTACTGATCACTCTCTTTTTCCTTTTTCCTTTTTCCTTTGCCGGCATGCCTTTTGTTTTAGCAGGTTTAAGATCGACGTCGTTAGCAAGGTTACCCTTCCGACTTGGCCTGGGCAGGGTTATGAACGTCATTGGTTATTCTTCGGGGCTCTTATCCCCATTTGCTTCTTTTCCGTACTCCGATGTTGTACCGATTTTGAGGTGATTTGGATCTTTATAATGTATATATGTATTCTCGACTCATGGAATCGTTGTTGTATATATTTGTTTTGTGGGTTCTGTTGGGGATATGCCTAAGAAGCAATAATAAAATGCTAATTATTATATCTTTGTGTTTATTATAAATGTTTGCATCCCATGCTATAATTGTATTATCCGGAAACATTAATACTTGTGTGTTGTGTAAACATAAAAGTAGTCCCTAGTAAGCCTCTTGTTGAAACTAGTTTGCTGATTAATAGATGATCATGGTTTCCTGATCATGGACATTAGATTTTATTAATAACAAGATCATGTGTCACATCCCAAAAATTTCCAAATTTTGGAATGTGAAAAAAATAAGCAAAATAAATAATTGTTGAAATTTAGGGTGAAAAGAAACTTTTTGTTTCTAAATGGAAACATCAAAACCTTTCTTGAACAAACTTTGAATAAAATGGAATCCAAAAAATTTCAATCAAGTGAAATGCATTCATCAAAGAATGTATCTTGAAATTTAAACACTTGGAAAAGTTAAACCAAAACCCTAAAACCCTAATGGAATAAATCATTTCCAAAATCTATCTAAAACTATGGATTTGATTCATATAAAAATTCAGCAACAAACATTTATAAATGGTCAAAAATGATAAACATAAATATTATAAAACCATAGAAAGTGGTTTCATTTAATTTGGAGCCATGGATAAAAACTTATGAATTTATTAAGATAAAAGGAAAATAATTTCCAAAGCTAATAAAGCTCCTATCTAAAAATCCATACCAAATTATGAGCAAATTAATCCTAAAAGGATTTAAAAATATAAACAAATACTAAATAAAATCATACAAATTGGAATCACTAATTTTGGATCTATAAATAAAAAGATATGGATTTTATGAGATAAAGAAAGAAATAAATAAACAAATAAGAAATATTTAAAAGCCAAATTAAATCTTGGCCAAATCCATAAACAAATAAAATGAAAGATTATTGAATAATAAATAAAGGAATAAAGATAATCTAAATAAAATAAAGGGATAGAGAATAATCAAATAAAAGTATATGGGATTAAAACCATATTTGATTTTATTTAAAATCAAGTCAATGCCCAATTTAAATAGATATTAAATCACATTAAAATATTTTAAATAATTCAAAGTGAATTATTTTCATTAATGAATAAATAAAACCTACTAAAAAAGTTTGGTAAAAATTGGAATTCAAATGGAAGTATGAAAATATATTTAAAATCTTATTTAAATAAAGACAAGTGTATAATTTAGATAGATAATAAACCATAAAAGAATATAAGAAAATATTCAAAATGGATTCTAAAATACATTGTTAAAACAATACTAAAACATACTGAAAGTTGGTAAAAGTCTAAATTCAAATAAGTGTTTGAATCATTTAAATAAATTCAAAACAGAAATCAGAAAAGGAAAAAGAAAAAGGAAACAGAATAAAAAAAATGAAACAGACCCAGCCCAGCTAGACCTACCCAGAACCTGGCCCTACTAAGCCCAACAGCCCACCTGGCACTCTCTCCCCGCAGAATGTTTCACACCAGCGAAACGACCTCCTCAGCCGCTGAGGACATGACCCCACGCCTAACCCCGCACCTCACTGACTTGGCGACCCCACTGCCGCTTCATCGTCGTCTACCCCGCGACCCGTTCTCCCCTCTTGTAACATCCCAAAAATACTAAGCTTGGATCATCAAATTCTAATCATCAAAATTAGGGTTAACAAAAACTTTTCTAAATGAAATCATGAATGCATGCATATGTGTATGCATGGATTTTGAAATCCTTTAAAACCACCTTGTTTGTTTGTTTCATTGCTTGTAAAATGTTTCTTAGGTGAAATAAACATCATCTAAAACATTTCCCACACCTTTCCTAAAGACAAGTAAATCAAAACACATATATGAAATGAATGGTCATTTTGGCCAATTTAACTCCCATGCCTACTTTGGCTGTCTCAAACTTTCAGAACCTAACAAAAACTTTTCTGGATCTTTGCACCCCTTGAATGTACTCATAACAAGGTATCAAGGCCCACTTTGTGATCATCTAGAAATTTTCAAATACATAGTTTAAATGACAATTCAAAATTGAATCTTTATCATATGAGAAGATCCCACTTTTTCAAAAACCACTCAAACAAGCTCAACTTTCAAAACCCAAGCATCTGCAGACTCACCAGCACCAATCTAGCAAACCCACCAAAAATCTTTTCAAAATTCAAAACATGAGTTCATGCAGCCATTTCATCAAACAGGTTGCAGACACAAATCAAACAAAACATCAAACACTATAGTGTGCAGTGTTTTGAGCCTAACTTGTTCCCTAGTTAGCTCACACACAGCTCAGTAGATCATCTAGGAAGTTTAACTAAGAACTAGCACCCCTGTGAGCATGCCATTGCCATCAAGGGTGAACAGCCGAGCACCCCCTTGTCACCCCATTGTGGACAGCAGGCTAGAGGAAGAACTAGCCTTGCCTACCTTGTCTGGGAGGCAGCCCACCGTCCACCGCCACTACCTGTCCCAGCCGCGAGCGTTGCCAAGCCCTGGACCACGCGCACAAGCCGCGCCCAGACCGCCAGAGACCATGCCGAGCATGCGCCAGAGCACGACCCTCGATCGAAGCCCACAGACCGCGCGCCGCCCTTGCCGCGTGCATACACAATCCCCACCGACCCAGGAGACCGCCAGACATCCTTGTTTGCCGCCCCGTGCCGCATAGCCACCGCCCGCCGTCGAAGACGCCGCCTCTGCGGCGCAGAGCACCGCCCGTTCCAGACCAAACCACACCGCCCCATGCCTCGAGACCATGTCATTGAGCATCGCCAGGAGACACCGCACCGTCCCCTACCCTTTCCCATGCCATTAGCCGCCTGTAACCTCGCCCCCGACGAGCTCACTGTGCGCCCCGACGGTCCCCTCGCTCGACTATAAATAGAGGCCACCCCCGCACGATTTATTCACACCATCTCACTCCCCTCTCCTCACTGATCGTGCCACACCATTCTCAGAGCAAGGCGAGCACCACCTCGCCGGAATTTCACTAGAGCCTGCCGCTGCCAGAGAAGAAGGGCGCCATCGATTTCGTCCACCCTAGGAGCTGCCGCGACCACCCCTGAGTTCGCCATCGTCGACTTCGTCGTTCGCCCGCCTCGCCGACCCTCGCTAGTACCCCGGTGAGCCCCTAGCAACCCTCACTGGCCGCGCTACGTTTCGTTCTCGCCGGCGTTGTCTCGCGTCGACGATGACTCCCAGCCGTTAGATTAGAACTAGATCGAACGATCCACGTCGCCCCATACTGCTTCGCCCAGCCCCGTGTCACTGACGAGTGGGGACACCCACTTAAGCAGCCCGCGGGAGCACTGCGCTTAGCAGGCCGGCCCAGTAACTTTTCCCGCGCAGCCCAGTTATTCAAATTAAACCTTTTTCTATTTCAATTCAAACACACTTCTGTACCCAACTTCAAAAATCAACCCAGATCGATTCAGTGCACCAAATTGAATGAAACCAATTTAGTTGGAAAGGTCTGTGAATGCTGAATCCAAATCCGTTGGATTCAAATCATTTGGATGTATAGATCACCCATGGTAAAAATAACAAGGCAGAAGCTTTTCTGTGTTCAAACATTTTTCAAATTTAAACCATAATAGCTTTTGAGTTGATTCCAACTCTCAAAAATCACATTTAACCATACCTTCCAGAATATATAAAAATATATAGGTTTACTTGCATAAATAATGTTCAAGTAATAAAAGAATGCTACATAAGCATTCTAGCCACTTTAATTAATTAAAATAAAAGGGTAAAACCTTATTAAATTGTGACACCACTTTAAATCACATTCCCATGGACTACAATATGTGGTGATGACATGTGTCAACATGATCCCATGTTGGGTTTGGAGAATATAAAATCTTCAGTAGTTTTTCAATGAGTAGAAATTACTTTTCTAAAAATAAAAGGATTTAAATCAAGCCCTAACCTTGTAATGTTAGGGATGATGCTAGATCATCCATAAGACCCTTGTGTGTGATGATTGCATGTAGTTAAGTTTTGTTTGGTGATTGTGTACCTCGTATTTACTCATAGACGCTAGTACCAACCAAGGATACGAGGAGGAAGGAGGATACTACCTAGAAGAAGCCGAGGAGAAGTTCAACCACTGCTCTACACAAGGCAAGCTAAAAACTTGCAAGACACTCTACTTTAGCAAGCTTATACTGATATTGATGCAAGCTGATACTATACCTATGCAAGCCTTACTAATCAAGTTGACCTATGCAAGCTAACCCTTGCAAGATACCCTACTGATGCAACAAACCCATACTTGTTCTATGACTACTATATGCCTTAAGCTTATGTGATCATACCCACTTGATAATCCAATCCTAGTTTTATGTGCAAGCTTCTTACTCTATTTCTTTATCAAAGCTTACTTAGAGTTTACTTAAGTGACTGGTAGATATTGGAAAGATGCTGAAGGTTGCATAAAGAGCATAAAATTTGTCCTAAGTTAGAAACCTTGACATCAGCCTGAGACATGAGGTTGTACTTAGTTGAAACTCCACTAGTTTCCACCCCTCATTAGTACTACCCCCACCTGTAGATGCTAGTGCTAAGCATAAAACTTGATCAACTTTTAGATGGGAATACTTGGTGGAAAAATGGTTATGAAAACCTTGGAATGATGGATCATTCTATTGAAATGTTTTGGACATGTGTTTCCAAACACTTGAGAATTTTGGTGATAAAAATGTTGAGGCATGAGCCTTAGCCCTTTATAAAACTGATGGTTGTCTGGATGCGATACCATTCCAATTTTTTCGTACAACCACAATACCCGAATATTGGGTAGGGCTTGACTGGAAACTTATATTCCTTAGTATTAGTTCCCTCACGACCAAGGTCTGAGCTGAGGCTACCTTGTGAAGATTGTCCACCTGTGCAGTACCCAAGATGACAGTTGGTCATGGTTTGGAGGCCAAACTCACAGGAGAGGTGCTTATACTAGGGCGTGTAATCGAAAGGTTAGGATTGATTATCCGCATACTGAGTATGGTGAATTCAGGATTTGTTCCTGACGGATGTATCGAATGTTGTGGTGAAAGTGTAGAATCTCTGCAGAGTGTCAAACTATTCGAATAGCCGCGTCCGCGGTTATGGACAGTTGGAGTGGCCATACTGTTCCCCCGTCAGACTTTTCAAAATGACCTGTGAAATGAACTAAGACTTTGACTTGACCACAACAGAGTTGTGATATGAAATACAAGTTCCCAGTTAGGAGTTATAAAATTGTGACTATCTTTAGAACTTAGTAGAGATAAATCTGGCTTTTGCAAAACAACCATAGAGCCTAGTGTCCTATTATCCAAAACCCCCCTTTACCTATTAGTATTAGTTTGCGAGTACTTAAAGAGTACTCATGGCTTTGTCCCTGGCTATTCCCATGGCCAGACTATGAAGAGGAGTACCTGGAAGATGGACCCCAGGAAGGTTATGACAACTAGGATCATCTCCCATCGTCAGCATTGCCTGTGACCCCGAAGATGGAGCTTCGCCTACGCTACCGTTATTATTACATATTCCGCTGCTTGATGTGTATTAAGAACTGGATCATGAGATCCCTATTTGTGTAAGAACTTATGTATCGTTTGTAATGGATGATGTACTATGGTATCCAATTCTGTTATGTCTCGCAAAAATGGTAATCCTGGGATTGCGATGCATGGCATAACAGGCATCTAGGATTGAAAAATCCAGGTGTTGAAAAGTTGGTATCAGAGCCATCCTGACCATAGGAGACCCTAGTTAGACTGGACGTTTGAATCAAAAACTTAGTTTCAAAACCAAAGAAAACAAATATTTACAAAAACTTATTCTCATTCTTATCTTTTTGATTCTTTCATAAAAATTCATGTTCCTCAAAAACTCTTGCAAAATGCATAAAATTTTGACACACTTGATCACTCTGCTAATCTACTCATCCTCTATTTTTATAGATGGACGTGAAGTACAGCAAGTTTTACCAACTTGGGAATGGAGGAGACCTTATCTTTGAGAGGGATCTGGATCATCTTTCAGAACTTCTGGAGCGTCCGCACCCCGAGTTCTTCGGAGCTCAGCTCAATGGTCGAGGAGGAGAAGATCTGCAGTGGCTAATTGTTGCGAGTCTCCGAGGAAAGATTGAACCTCCCACTGCGGAGGGAATTCAGTTTACCTTGAGGGAAAACAACTGGCTCGATGGACTTGCCAGAGCAATGCAGGAAGCTCTTTCCCGTCTGTGTGGGCAGAGCATCAATCAGATCAAGGGTACTCGCTTTGAGTTTTGCCCAAGGCGTGATGCAAATGGACAACCACTGGAAGCCCCATACCACGCCGAGCTGAAGACTCAATTGGACCACCTTAGCTTCATGATGTATGATCGTCAGCAGGAGTTGGACAACTGCCGTGACTATTGCAACCACAAGTCTGCTATCATCAAGACGAAGGATCAGACCATAGCCATGCTAGCAAAGGATCACAACTCTCGCCATTGTCAGCTCGACAAAAAGGAGCGCATTATTGCCCGTCTTCTCCACCGCATCTCATCTCTGGAGGAGACTATCCACGAGAGAGACATGCAGTTGGAGGAAAGGGAGAATGTCGGAGAGGATCTTCGTGGAGACCCTTACTCCTATCTCAGCGATGACGATGATTTTCTGGAGGATCAGGCCATGGACTTCTTCACCGATGAGGATGATTTCGCCTTCATCGATGATGATGAAGATGATGAAGCCACAGACTCCGAGGAGTAGTAGAACTGAGCACTAGCGTAGTGAGTAGTAGTCGGTCCCACTGTATCGTAATTCTCAGAATGGTTCTTAAAACCATCTGTTTTTTTGTTGTGGTGTGTGTTGTATTGGGTGCTATGAATGAAAAAGCAAGTTGCTAGAAAAATCTGAGTCAAACTTTAAAAACTTTTCAAAGAACCAAAACCCTAGAAATTTCCCTCTTTTCTCATGATCTATATCAATCTTCAGATGCCACGTGGAGGAAGTGGTTCAGCCCCGGACCCGATGTTGCAGATCCTGCAAATGTTGACTTCTGACCGCGAAGCTGAAAGAGCGGAACGTCAAGCCAACCTAGCCACTCTGCAACAGATAGCCCAGCTAGCCCACAACAACCAAGGCCACGGAAATCAGGACCACCATGGATCTAAGCTCAAGAATTTCCAGAATACCAACCCACCCGTTTTCACAAAATCATAAGAACCCCTAGATGCCGATGATTGGCTGCAAACCATGGAAAACAACCTAGAAGTCACCGGAGTGGAAGCCAACGAGAAAGTCCTGTTCGCCACCCATTATCTAGCCGGAGATGCCAGGGCATGGTGGAACAGTGTTCGTGCAATGACCGGAGGCCAGATGATGGCCTGGGAGGAATTCAAGGTCAAGTTTAGTAGAACCCATGTGCCACCAGGTTTGATCGAGAGAATGAGAGACGAGTTCAAAGAGCTGAAGCAAGGAAGGATGACTATAGTGGAATACCGTGACACATTTTTGTCATTAGCTAGGTATGCCCCGGACGAGATAGACACCGAAGCCAAGAAGAAAGAAAGATTCCTAAATGGTCTGCATGACGAGATGCAGACGGTGTTAGTCAATATCCCCGTTGTTGATATTGAAGCCCTTGTCGACTCTGCTATCCAGATGGAAGGAAAGATCAACCAAGCCAATGAGAACCGCAAGAGTCGCATGATGCATCAACCAGGAACCCATCAGACCCCAAAGTATCGCCCCAACCCATCTCCAGGATTTGTCCCAAGAACCAACAGACCCCCTATGACCCGTCCGACCTACCCCAACCGTGGAGGAAATCACAACAACCCCGGCAACTCTAGCAATTTCACCCGTGCCCCACCCAAGTTCAACACCAACAATGCTACCGCCAACACCAACACTGCCCCGAGGACTGGAAGCAATGCTGTGCCTGTCGCAGCCAAGGACAAGTCACAAGTGACCTGTTATGACTGTGGAAATAAAGGCCACTATTCCAACGAGTGCCCCAACAAGAAGAATTCTACAGCCCCTAATACCAATGCCCCAGCTCAGCAGCAGCGTCGTGTCCAGCCAGGGAGAAGATTTGCCCGAGGGAATTCACTCAACCGCAATGGCCGTCTTTTTCTCATGCATGCTGAAGAAGCTCAGGAAGCGCCAGACGTCGTGCTGGGTATGTTTTTTGTTAATTCAGTACTTGCAAGAGTGTTGTTTGACTCTGGTGCCTCGTATTCATTTGTCACCGAAGAATTTGCCTGCACTAGTAAAATTCAACCAACCAAACTGAAGCATGTTATGATTGTGCAAATTCCCGGATCAACCACCAAGGCTAGGCAAATTTGCAAAGCCGTCCCTATCCGAATCCATGGCATAGAGTTTTATGCTAATCTAATAGTACTCGGAACTAAAGGTTTGGAAGTAGTACTAGGAAGGATTGGATGTCCAAACATAAGGGATTGATTGACTGTGCTAAGAAAGCCATCACCATGACCAGTACCACCAGAATATCAGTCGAGCATATATCGGAAACCTTACCTCGCCAATTCAAGTGTAACAAGAGTCTAGCCCAACCTACCATTGACCAAGTCTGGATAGTCTGTGAATACCCCGATGTATTTCCATATGTTTTGCCCGGTATGCCCCCAGATCGGGATATCGAGTTTATCATCGAACTAATCCCCGGAACAGGACCCATAGCCCAGAGACCCTATAGTATGAACCCGTCGGAATTAGCAGAACTGAAGAAGCAACTGGATTCCATGCTAGAAATTGGATTGATTCAACCAAGTGCGTCACCATGGAGATCACCTATCTTATTTGTGGACAAGAAAGATGGAGGTAACCGTTTGTGTACGGATTATAGGAAGTTAAATGATGTCACCATCAAGAACAAGTACCCCTTGCCCAAGATAGAAGATTTGTTTGATCAGTTGACCGGTGCCCAGGTGTTTTCTAAGATTGATCTTAGAAATGGCTATCATCAACTCAAAATTCGTGCAGAGGATATTCCAAAGACTACCTTTACCACCAGATATGGATTGTACGAGTATACAGTCATGTCTTTTGGATTAACCAATGCCCCCGCTTATTTCATGTACCTCATGAATAAGATTTTTATGGACTTCCTGGATAAGTTTGTCGTTGTTTTCATCGATGACATTCTAATTTATTCCAAATCAGAAGAAGAACATGAGCGACACCTAAGGACCATTCTTGTAACCCTTAGAGAGCATCAGCTGTATGCAAAGTTTAGCAAATGTGAATTCTGGTTACAGGAGGTAGGATTCCTCGGTCACAGTGTATCAGCCGGAGGAATTGCCGTTGACCCTGCCAAAGTGAAAGATGTAGAAGATTGGCAAGCCCCAACCACTCAAACCCAAGTTCGTGCTTTTCTCGGATTGGCGGGATATTACCGCAAATTCATAGAAGGATTCTCGAGTATCGCCCGACCCATGACCCAATTGCTGAAGAAGGACAAGAAGTTTGAATGGACAGACAAATGTGAAGCGAGTTTTCAAGAACTCAAGAGGAGATTGATTTTAGCCCCAATCTTAATCATGCCGGATATCACGAAGCCCTTCGATGTGTATTGTGACGCATCCAAGATTGGTCTCGGATGTGTGCTAATGCAAGAAGGCAAAGTTATATCTTATCTATCTCGACAATTGAAGCAACATGAGCAAAACTATCCAACCCATGACCTCGAACTCGCAGCAGTAGTCCTAGCCCTGAAGACATGGAGACATTACCTAATGGGAAACCGTTGTGAGATTTATTCGTATCACAAGAGCCTAAAATATATATTCACTCAGAAGGAGTTGAATATGAGGCAGATAAGATGGATTGAGATAATCAAGGATTACGACCTGGACATTCACTATCACCCTGGTAAAGTCAACGTGGTAGCCGATGACCTTAGCAGATTGTCGTGCCGCTTGAACTCCATGATTTTGAAGGAGCAACCAAGTTTGCACAAGGAGATGGAAGATTTTCAAATGGAATTAGTAAGTGAAGGATTTTTTGCTAGCATAGAACTTTAGCCCACTTTGATCAGTCAGATTAAAGAGGCGCAGAAGGGAAATGCCAGTATCGACGGAATCAAGCGTCGTATCGGTACATGCAAAGTATCCGGATTCACCGAGGACGAAGAAGGAGTTCTGTGGTACAAAGGACGCCTTTGTGTACCAGCAGATTCGGAGTTGAAAGAAGTTATCTTGAAGGAGGCTCATGATACTCTTTATTCTATCCATCCCGGAGGAACTAAGATGTATCAAGATTTGAAAGATCAATTTTGGTGGCATAAGATGAAGAGAGAAATCGGAAGCTATATCGCCAAGTGTGATATATGTCAGCGAGTCAAGGCAGGACATCAAACAACCGCTGGATTGTTGCAACCTTTGCAAATTCCGGAATGGAAATGGGATTCTGTAGGAATGGACTTTATCACTGGACTACCTACTTCTAGTAGGGGAAATGACTCTATTTGGGTCATAGTGGACAGATTGTCCAAAGTCGCCCTTTTCTTGCCCGTCAAAACCACCTATCAGAGTTCGAAGCTAGCGGAGTTGTACAACGCTAGAATCGTCAGTTTGCACGGAGTCCCCAAGAACATAGTATCGGATCGAGGAACTCAGTTTACCTCGAGATTCTGGAAGAAAGTCCAAGAAGGTTTAGGAACCCTCCTAGATTTCAGTACCGCGTATCACCCCTAGACCGATGGACAAACAGAGCGAGTAAATCAAATACTCGAAGATATGCTTAGAGCATGTGTACTAGAATATCGATCCAAGTGGGAAGACTGTCTGCCGTTTGCAGAATTTTCCTACAACAATAGTTACCAAGCCAGTTTGCAAATGGCCCCATTTGAATTCATGTACGGAAGAAAGTGTCGCACCCCTTTGAACTGGTCGGAAGTAGGAGAGAGTCAGATTTTCGGACCCGACATCCTCCGAGAAGCAGAAGAGAAGGTTCACAAGATTCGTGAGCACCTCAAGACCGCCCAATCCCGACAGAAGAGTTATGCCGACAAGAGACGTCGAGACCTCGTCTTCAATATAGGAGATTTTGTTTATCTGAAAGTGTCGCCATTGAAGGGAATGCAGCGTTTCCAACTCAAAGGAAAGTTAGCCCCCAGATATATCGGACCTTTCAAAATTCTGAACCGTCGAGGAGAAGTATCGTATCAATTGGAACTACCTGAAGAGATGTCAGCTGTGCACAATGTGTTCCATATCTCGTTACTTCGCAAATGTCTCGAAGTCCCCAAGAAGACCGAAGTGTTCAAGAATATCGATCACCGGACCATAGAGATCAACGATGACCTGACCTATCCCGAAGTACCCATCCGCATTTTGGAAGAAGCTTTTCTAACTACCCGAACCCGAAGCATCAAGTTTCTCAAGATTCAGTGGAGCAACCACACAGAAGAGGAAGCTACCTGGGAGCGCGAAGATCACATCAGGACAGAGTTTCCCGATCTCTTCAAATCCTAGGTAATCTTTTTGTCCTTTTCAAATCTCGGGACGAGATTTTGTTTAAGGGGGGAAGGTTTGTAACATCCCAAAAATACTAAGCTTGGATCATCAAATTCTAATCATCAAAATAATGGTTAACAAAAACTTTTCTAAATGAAATCATGAATGCATGCATATGTATATGCATGGATTTTGAAATCCTTTAAAACCACCTTGTTTGTTTGTTTCATTGCTTGTAAAACGTTTCTTAGGTGAAATAAACATCATCTAAAACATTTCCCACACCTTTCCTAAAGACAAGTAAATCAAAACACATATATGAAATGAATGGTCATTTTGGCCAATTTAACTCCCATGCCTACTTTTGCTGCCTCAAACTTTCAGAACCTAACAGAAACTTTTCTGGATCTTTGCACCCCTTGAATGTACTCATAACAAGGTATCAAGGCCCACTTTGTGATCATCCAGAAACTTTCAAATACATAGTTTAAATGACAATTCAAAATTGAATCTTTATCATATGGGAAGATTCCACTTTTTCAAAAACCACTCAAACAAGCTCAACTTTCAAAACCCAAGCATCTGCAGACTCACCAGCACCAATCTAGCAAACCCACCAAAAATCTTTTCAAAATTCAAAACTTGAGTTCATGCGGCCATTTCATCAAACACGTTGCAGACACAAATCAAACAAAACATCAAACACTATAGTGTGCAGTGTTTTGAGCCTAACTTGTTCCCTAGTTAGCTCACACACAGCTCAGTAGATCATCTAGGAAGTTTAACTAAGGACTAGCACCCCTGTGAGCATGCCATTGTGTAACACCCTCAGAATCGACCCTATGCAAGTCTCAGCGATTCCCGCCAAACCCGCATAGAAACGATTCAAAGGTGCCCACCAGGCACTTGCGTGCGGGTGGAAAACGAAGTAATATCATTACACATTAGTACACGATGGAACCCACAGAACAGATATATACAACAATGACTCAAAGAGTCAAGAATACAGATATACAATACAAAGATCCAAATCACCTTGAAAACAATACAGCGTCCGAGTACGTACAAGATGCAAATTGAGCTAAGAGCCTTGAAGAATAACCAATGGCGTCCGTAACCCTGCCCAGGCCAAGCCGGAAGGGTAACCCTGCTAACGACGTCGATCGCAAAACCTGCTTAAACAAAAGGGGTGCCGACAAAGGGCAAAGGAAAAAGAGAGAGCGGTCAGTACTGAGGCCAGTACACGGCGAGGCTAGAATTCCGCGGCCCTCGCCTACATAGGTATGGTGGACTGAAGCGGCAGCGCAGCATGCACTAAACAACCTATAGAGACTCGATATAACTGTCGGCTATCAGAGAGGGATAAGAGAGACCTATTCGGAACCAACCTGATGCTACCACCAAACATACCCATCCTGGTATTTCCCCCTCGAGACCAAACGAGGAAGTCAACCGAGGAACTCACACAGTGGGTAGTTTTATTTATTCAGTTATCGTTGCAGCAATTACTAGTCAGGTATAGATAGTCATCCTGATATAATAAGCAGTGGGCAGTTTTAGTTAACCATTCCGTTGTAGTTGCAACACTTACTAGTCAGATACAATAAGCATGAGATATCCCAAACCCAGCAGTTGTTGGTACTTTTATTTAGCCATTCCGTTGTAGTGAAGGTGATTACTAGTCATATCGGATACAAGTCAAATTATAACAGTAAACTTTAGTTATAGTTGTCTATGATCGAGAACTGTGCTCCAAGTCGTCCATAACCGCGGACATGGCTTCTCGAAAAGAGTTAACCCTGCAGGGGTGCACCAAAGTTTCCACACGCACCTACACCCTTGTTGTCAGATCAGGTAGGTACAAGATCACAAAACATACACCCAACGGTATGTCGACGGGGTTTCGGACACGACGTTTCCCAGAACCAAAGCATGCACATGGGGGTCCACCCCACTAAGCTACCCGTAACGAAGTCGGCCGGTCTCCGAGACGGACCCAGGGTTTGCGAGAACGGCTGTAAACGACTGGGAACCCGAAAGTGTGACTGGGCTTGTCGATACCGCGAAATCGTGCCGCGATCCAAAACAGTACAGGCGCTCCATGCGCAATCATAAATAAAGCAGTAAAACTTGGCATAAGTACAGGATAGTAATAAAGCCCCAAACTACTTTGTGGCCCCCGGTACAGTACTTTGAAATTAGGTACTAAATCGATGGGGGTGCCCACACACCCCACCTGTGGTTAGCGCGCTCGATCTCAGAACAGGTGTCAAGAACTCGGGGTCCTACGGGACACCAGTGAGCGGTTAAAAACCAAATATTGTCTATTACCCACCGGTGCCTCTGCATTTACCTACTTCAATTTTGGTTATGAAACGATAATTAAAGCCATGATCATCTCCAACATTAAACATACGGCCTTACTCCAACAACTATGGAAGATCGACGACGCGACAAAACACCTACGCAAGCAACTACGACTCGCAAGACCGACTATCTACCAAACAACAGATAATAGGATGTGTCCATGGAAATATAAGGGCTGCAAGGATATCACGGGTACTAAAACTAGAGCATCACAACACAGATAGCAATAGATCAACAGGAGGAAATAAAGACTATAAAAGTAAGATAGGTAGAAAGAGGGAGAATGCTCACCTGAAAAACATTGCTGAAGGTTCACCCGCAGATCGGGTCGACACTCGCATCAACTCATCGGCCTATTCCGTGAAGAAGCAAAGCACTAGAAGAAACACCGGATACACTATTTATTACAACGGCAGAAGATCGAGCATGATGCATGTATGATGTATGACATGGCAAAGATGCGATGCAATTAGGCCAGATTAAGCGGAACCGGGGTCCCGACATTTATTCAGATGGTTCAAGTTGTTTAGATACCCGCAATTTAAATGTTGTCTTAACATGGAAAAATATATCACCGGTTCGCTACACAAATTTAAATGGGGCCAAAATAAGGCTAGATTCGCCCACATATGGACCCCATATTTAATTATGAGGTGAATCGGCATAATGCCCCCAAACCACTAAACATGGATGCGAGTATGAATAATGTAATATGCAACAGGTGATAAATATCATATTATAAAAATAGGGTCTTAGAAAGGGGTCACACATTAGGGTTCGACGAACTTGGATCCGAAGGTTTGACGGGTTCGGTCTGCGAGGTCTCGGCTCGGCTTCGGTTCCGGGAACGGGCTTCAAATCCAGGAACGAGGGTCTTCGGTTCCCGTGAGGAAGATCTTGATGTACCGAGGGTTGCGAGTCCTTAACGTCAACAGTCTCGCGGACGAGCTTGGTTAGACATCGGCACATGGTACATGGCTTCTCGGAAGGACTTGGCGTTACGGACTTGGTCTTCGTTTGGACGCTTCAACGAGTGATCGAGTGGCGAACTTGAACGGCTTCGGTGTTTGTGCACTTGTTGGTGTCATGGCCACATGGAGACGGAGAGCCTCGAGACTTGGTCCGCCAAACACCATAGATGGAGCACCTAGACCTGCAGGTGGAGACATGCCGATGCGCTGCAAGGGGTATCTCCCTGTCGGTCATATGGTCGAACACCATCCGGGCATGCAGGACGGAGGTGGCTTCCAACATGGCGCAGCCACGGATAGAGGCGACGTGGAGGATGCGCAGGTCGGCATGGCTTCCAAGGGTGCTGGCGGCGGATGAAGACAGGGCGGCCGAGAAGAAGCTCCGGCGGGCCGACGTCGTCTCTGTGGCCGCCGAGGCAGAAGAGCATGGGGGCGGCAAACTTGGGAAGGGCGACGGAGCCACACATGCGCGAGCAGTGGCCGGCGAGGGGAGCTCGAGGCCGAGCTTGGCAGAGGGCGTCTGCTGGCGGCGGAGACAGGCAGAGGAGGGCATGTCGACGGGGAGGCAGGGAGATGGCCCGCCTGGCGGCACCATGGCGGAGGAGGACGCGGCCGACGGCACGGTGGGTAGAGGAGGCCTGCGGGGCGGCCGGAGGACGTGGTCGGCGTGGCCCCGGAGGGAGAGGAGGGGGCGCAGGTGGCAGCCGGATGCGGAGGAGAGGAAGGCGTGCGACGGAGGAGGATGGCCGGAGAGGGCAACGGGTTCGCGGAGGTGACGCGACCTGCAGAGACAGGACATGCGAGGAGGCGCGGCGGGGAGGCTTACAGAGGAAGAGAGAGGCGGTGGCGGAGGTTGGGGAAGAGGCGAGGCGGGGAGAGCGCGGGTCACGCGAGGCAGGGTGGGGAAGGTGGGTGCGGGATTGGGCGGACCGATTGGGGGTGGGGCCCGCGGGGCGTGCGGTAGGTGGGAGAGGGGATCGAATAGGGTGGGGCCAGGGAGAGTGGGGCGACGTGGGAGTGTGGGTGCGCGCTGGGAGCCTGGGAGTGCGGCAGAGTGGTGGCGGCTGGGAAGGGGTGGGGAGTGGGGTAGGATAGATTAGGGTTTGGGGATTGGGTTGGTCTAGGGTTTCAGCTGGCTGGGCCTTTTGGGCCTGGCCAGCTTAGGTCTAGGTGTTTTATTTATTTTCATAAAACATCTTTTTGTTTTATTTTAAATTATTTTAGCAAATATCTTTAGGAAAAATAATTTGAGCAAGATAATTAAGGTTAATTTGAACTCAAGGACAAAGGAAGGGTAGAAAACAAAAATAGGGTTTTAGTTAAAAAATTCTTAGAGACAAGACATGCATGATGATGTCATGATGATGCACAAAGATAAAATCAGCAAGCGATTTTCTAGTAGTGGTTTTACCCGGGGTGCTACACATTGCCATCAAGGGTGAACAGCCGAGCACCCCCTTGTCACCCCATTGTAGACATCAGGCTAGAGGAAGAACTAGCCTTGCCTACCTTGTCTGGGAGGCAGCCCACCGTCCACCGCCACTACATGTCCCAGCCGCGAGCGTTGCCAAGCCCTGGACCACGCGCACAAGCCGCGCCCAGAACGCCAGATACCATGCCGAGCATGCGCCAGAGCACGACCCTCAACCGAAGCCCACAGACCGTGCGCCGCCCTCACCGCGTGCATACACAATCCCCACCGACCCAGGAGACCGCCAGGCATCCTTGTTTGCCGCCCCGTGCCGCACAGCCACCGCCCGCCGTCGAAGACGCCGCTTCTGCGGCGCAGAGCACCGCCCGTTCCAGACCAAACCACACCGCCCCATGCCTCGAGACCATGTCATTGAGCATCGCCAGGAGACACCGCACCGTCCCCTACCCTTTCCCATGCCATTAGCCGCCTGTAACCTCGCCCCCGACGAGCTCACCGTGCGCCCCGACGGTCCCCTCGCTCGACTATAAATAGAGGCCACCCCCGCACGATTTCTTCACACCATCTCACTCCCCTCTCCTCACTGATCGTGCCACACCATTCTCAGAGCAAGGCGAGCACCACCTCGCCAGAATTTCACTGGATCCTGCCGCTGCCGGAGAAGAAGGGCGCCATCGATTTCGTCCACCCCAGGAGCTGCCGCGACCACCCCTGAGTTCGCTGTCGTCGACTTCGTCGTTCGCCCGCCTCGCCGACCCTCGCCAGTACCCCGGTGAGCCCCCAGCAACCCTCACTGGCCGCGCTAGGTTTCGTTCTCGCCGGCGTTGTCTCACGTCGACGATGACTCCCAGCCGTTAGATTAGAACTAGATCGAATGATCCACGTCTCCCCATACCGCTTCGCCCAGCCCCGTGTCACTGACAAGTGGGGACACCCACTTAAGCAGCCCGCGGGAGCACTGCGCTTAGCAGTCCGGCCCAGTAACTTTTCCCGCGCAGCCCAGTTATTCAAATTAAACCTTTTTCTATTTCAATTCAAACACACTTCTGTACCCAACTTCAAAAATCAACCCAGATCGATTCAGTGCACCAAATTGAATGAAACCAATTTAGTTGGAAAGGTCTGTGAATGCTGAATCCAAATCCGTTGGATTCAAATCATTTGGATCTATAGATCACCCATGGTAAAAATAACAAGGCAGAAGCTTTTCTGTGTTCAAACATTTTTCAAATTTAAACCATAATAGCTTTTGAGTTGATTCCAACTCTCAAAAATCACATTTAACCATACCTTCCATAATATATAAAAATATATAGTTTTACTTGCAGAAATAATGTTCAAGTAATAAAAGAATGCTACATAAGCATTTCTAGCCACTTTAATTAATTAAAATAAAAGTGTAAAACCTTATTAAATTGTGACACCACTTGAAATCACATTCCCATGGACTACAATATGTGGTGATGACATGTGTCAACATGATCCCATGTTGGGTTTGGAGAATATAAAATCTTAAGTAGTTTTTCAATGAGTAGAAATTACTTTTCTAAAAATAAAAGGATTTAAATCAAGCCCTAACCTTGTAATGTTAGGGATGATGCTAGATCATCCATAGGACCCTTGTGTGTGATGATTGCATGTAGTTATGTATTGTTTGGTGATTGTGTACCTCGTATTTACTCATAGACGCTAGTACCGACCACGGATACGAGGAGGAAGGAGGATACTATGAAGAAGAAGCCGAGGAGAACTTCAACCACTGCTCTGCACAAGGCAAGCTAAAAACTTGCAAGACACTCTACTTTAGCAAGCTTATACTGATATTGATGCAAGCTGATACTATACCTATGCAAGCCTTACTAATCAAGTTGACCTATGCAAGCTAACCCTTGCAAGATACCCTACTGATGCAACAAACCCATACTTGTTCTATGACTACTATATGCCTTAAGCATATGTGATCATACCCACTTGATAAACCAATCCTAGTTTTATGTGCAAGCTTCTTACTCTATTTCTTTATCAAAGCTTACTTAGAGTTTACTTAAGTGACTGGTAGATATTGGAAAGATGCTGAAGGTTGCATAAAGAGCATAAAATTTGGCCTAAGTTAGAAACCTTGACATTAGCCTGAGACATGAGGTTGTACTTAGTTGAAACTCCACTAATTACCACCCCTCATTAGTACTACCCCCACCTGTAGATGCTAGTGCTAAGCATAAAACTTGATCAACTTTTAGGTGGGAATACTTGGTGGAAAAATGGTTATGAAAACCTTGGAATGATGGATCATTCTATTGAAATGTTTTAGACATGTGTTTCCAAACACTTGAGAATTTTTGTGATAAAAATGTTGAGGCATGAGCCTTAGCCCTTTATAAAACTGATGGTTGTCTGGACGCGATACCATTCCAATTTTTTCGTACAACCACAATACTCGAATATTGGGTAGGGCTTGACTGGAAACTTATATTCCTTAGTATTAGTTTCCTCACGGCCAAGGTCTGAGCTGAGGCTACCTTGTGAAGATTGTCCACCTGTGCAGTACCCAAGATGACAGGTGGTCATGGTTGGGAGGCCAAACTCACAGGAGAGGTGCTTATACTAGGGCGTGTAATCGAAAGGTTAGGATTGATTATCCGCATACTGAGTATGGTGAATTCAGGATTTGTTCCTGACGGATGTATCGAATGTTGTGATGAAAGTGTACAATCTCTGTAGAGTGTCAAACTATTCGAATAGCCGTGTCCGCAGTTATGGACAGTTGGAGTGGCCATACTGTTCCCCCGTTAGACTTTTCAAAATGACCTATGAAATGAACTAAGACTTTGACTTGACCACAACAGAGTTGTGATATGAAATACAAGTTCCCAGTTAGGAGTTATAAAATTGTGACTAGCTTTAGAACTTAGTAGAGATAAATCTGGCTTTTGCAAAACAACCCCAGAGCCTAGTGTCCTATTATCCAAAAACCCCCTTTACCTATTAGTATTAGTTTGCGAGTACTTAAAGAGTACTCATGGCTTTGTCCCTGGCTATTCCCATGGCCATACTATGAAGAGGAGTACCTGGAAGATGGACCCCAGGAAGGTTACGACAACTAGGATCATCTCCCATCGTCAGCATTGCCTGTGACCCCAAAGATGGAGCTTCGCCTACGCTACCGTTATTATTACGTATTCCGCTGCTTGATGTGTATTAAGAACTGGATCATGAGATCCCTATTTGTGTAAGAAATTATGTATCGTTTGTAATGGATGATGTACTATGGTATCCAATTCTGTTATGTCTCGCAAAAATGGTAATCCTGGGATTGCGATGTATGGCATAACAGGCATCTAGGATTGAAAAAACCGGGTGTTGACACCTCTTCCTCACTGCCATTCTCTGTCGATTAATTCCTTGTGCAAATTGAAGTTAATGGCCACGTGATTCTTGAAAATGACCTCGCCCTCTTAAACGACTGCCTCCCCTCTACCTTTCCCCTCAATCCCCCACACCTCTCGGCCCCTAGGCTGCTCGAATTGCTCCATGCACTCCACTGTCTCCGGCGAGCCTTAAACGTCGATTCCGGCGAGAACAGCCACCCCCACTGTCCCTGCTTCACACGAGCTTGCTCACCAGCACCTCACGCACCTGCCAGAACCTTTCCCTTGCTCGTGCACGCCTCCGAGCCTCGCCTCTATCTACGGCTGAACATCGCCGTCGTCTACCTCATATCCGGCAAGTTTTTCCCGGTCGGTTCCGTCCTCCCCTCTCTGGATGATGCTCTCGCACTCGCCGTATCCTCGCGCGTCTAACAACACTGCTTTCTTGCTTTCTCGTGCCCTATAGCGACGCCACCGATGAAGCCCGTGCGTGCCCGGCGTAGCAAGAACTCCGGCGAGCAATCCCCATAGAACCCGTGCGCCCCTTGGCTGACAGAGACTATGTTGAGCATCTACGCGCTTCGGCAAATATGGTAAGACCCTCTGTTGTCCTCCTCGCTTCCTAGTTTCGTCGGAAACATCACCGCCCGAGCATCTCCGCCGCAGACGCTAGGCCGCGCCGCCCATTTGTGGTCAGCGTGCCCTGAACCATTGGATGCAGATCAGTCGGTTAAGATTAGATCTTAGATCGAAAGGGTATCGAGTAGTTTACACCGTGCGATTTCAATTAGATCTGATGGTCCACATAGTTCAATCCGAGCAAAACGGTATGCGCCAATGGGATGCTGACACGTAGCCAGACTCAGGATTTAAAAATAGAATTAGATCTATTAATGATTTGATTTTGTAAAATTCATAACTTTTAATCTACATGTCCAAATTTTGCAAATTTTATATCATTGGAATCAGGAAAAAGAATACTTTGCAACCATGCCCTTGGTTTAGTGTTTTGCTTCTGTAAAGTTAGTTTTTTTGCAAAAACATGTTTAGGCATATTTTGAGTATAAAATTTATTCTAAAAATGTTTTTAGGGTAAAATCTTTTGTAAATGGTTTTTTTTAAACCCACTGACCATAAAAACCAAATTTTGGATTTAAAAGTATATTTTGTGACACTAAGGAATTATCCTTTGAATAAAAAGATTTTCTAGTAAAATAAAAATGGTGCTTGATTTAAAAATGACTTTTGAGTGAAACCTTTTGAAAATGGATTTGTTTTAAAACACTTTGACCATAAACACTAACATCTTATGCTTAAAAATATGTTTGGCAAACACTAGAAATTATCACTTTGATTTAAATCATCTCTAACAAAATAAAAATGATTTAAATGGCCATTTTCACTAACTTAATTTCAAATGATTGTGCCACTTTTATAAATGACCAATAGGTGTTTTAAAATGTTTATAACCTATTAGAAACCACCTTTCCGAATAAAACAATCTTTTGCATGCTTGCATGCATTGTTTTGTTTTCATTATTTTATGTGGTGAAACTGTTTGAATGCTAGATTGAATTTGTGCCTTGAATAAATTGTAGTGAAATTTGAAGAGTGTGACCATTGGAAGATCAAGGAGTGAATCTATATTCTCTACTAAAAAGGCAAGTGGTGCTTCATACTTTTTGTCCTACTATTTTTGACTATGCATTAGTGATATTTCTAAGTAGGACTTGCATGGAATTTTCTATGTGTTAACTATGCCATGGGAAATACTAGTAGAGGATGCCTTCGTAGAGTTTTCCCTAAGTTAAGATTCCTACTACTATCATGCTTAGCCTAGCTAGTAGCAAACAAGGGTGGATTATATACATGCTATGGAAAATGTTGCTAAGTCTTTGACTTGAGTTTTGTTTAATAAAACAACTATGTGAATGAATCACCTGGGTGGAATGGTGTGAATGGGTTATGTTGAGTGGTTTCACAGGTGTAACACCCCCGGTCACTCCGGACCGACGGCTGTCACTTCTGGCTGCTCAATAGGATCTCTAGACTAACCCCACAAACCAACACTAGTATTTTCTGCGCACTTTGTCCTCTGTTGGGCCACGCAGAGATAAAACAAAAACTTTTCCTCTAACGCGGTGATCCCAAGATCTAGCTGAGGTAGAAGGCCACGAGGTTTACCACTAGACGCGCAGTTGCGGATTTCTGATGAAGCGCGTCAGTTGATGCAGTGCAGTCCTCACGATCCGATCGTCCTGGTGCTAATCGCACAGCACCTCTGCTGGTATCCACACGTACAAGGAGGAGTGCCGGCGGCGAACTGCTAGGTTCGTAATGACGGCAGGACTGCTGTGGAGCTAGGGTTTCCAACACATGGAATGACCTAACCGGACAACGATTAACCTTTCTGGGTTAAGGTGCTCCACTATATATAGGGAGTGAACGTGGCCTCTGCTCGCGCGACCCATTCACTAGAGCCCATATAACACTAGTCACCGTGAGTCCAACTCACTAACTCAGTCCTAATCAGGTTTAGGTCCAACCCAACCAGATTATATGTTCAGATCCAATCCGAACTTGCTCCCGCTCTTAAGTGTGTGACCCCGCAGGCTCATGGCTACTTGGACACGATAGGAGTCCGACTCTCAATCGATCAGTCGGTAGCGGCTCCTAGCAGAACGTGCCGACTCCCAAGTATCAAAGAGTCATGATGACTTGCCTTTCCAATGCGACTTGCGTCCGAGTCCCTTTTGCCTCACGATATACCTTGTCAGACTATAGGCGAATCTTTGTCATCCCTTAAATAGTCCGACTCTCTTCTCGATCCGAGATAAGTGATTCACCCGACTAACTCTTAGTCGATCGCCTCGGTTAACACTTAACCGAGTCGTGCATGGCCATGCTTTCCGAATCATATCTCACGAGAGGGCCCAGAGAATATCTTCTCCGAGTGGAGGGGCAAAATCCCATCTTGGTTATTCACATCACGCAGCTTGATTCTCAGTCGACCCGAACCCTGCCTTTATAACTGCCCAGTTACGGATCATCGTTTGACAGAACCTAAGTCGGTGATCCTCAACTCGGACTATGCAACAACCTCAGGTCTAAGGATTACATTGATTGAGATATACAAATGACAGCTAGTTCTTTATACCTCAATGTGGGTCAATCCGACTCGCTAAACTCTTTAGTCGAGTCTGTGTAAGTTGGAATAGCATCTCCATGCCCATGACAAGTGGAACCGAGTCATCAAGCCAACTTTCACATTGGTCTAAGTTGTGTGTCCAACACAACCTCAATGACCAAGGATATTTAGTACAAACAACATGAATGCATAGTTCCACAACCGAATCACATATTCAATGATATACATCAGATGTTAATACAAGGACTACTTAATATCTTTATGAATACAATGGGAAATATCATCATACATGATTCCCTCTAGGGCATATTCCCAACAGTCTCCCACTTGCACTAGAGTCAATCTTCCGACATCACATGTCTAAGCATCTAATGCCCATGGCTCTCAGGTGCGCCTCATGCTTCGGCTGTGGTAACGGCTTTGTCAACGGATCCGCAATATTTGCATCCGTGTGTACCTTGCATAACTTGATATCACCCTGATCTACGAACTGGCGGATCAGGTGGTACCGCATGAGTATGTTCTTGTTCTTCTGGTGCTGCCTAGGTTCCTTGGCTTGTGCAATAGCACCATTGTTGTCACAATACACGTCCAACGAATTGGACGAGCCCTGAACCACACCAAGATCCATGAGGAAATTCCTCATCCAAACAGCTTCCTTTGCTGCCTCCGAGGCGGCAATATACTCAGCCTCTGTTGTAGACGCAGACACAGTCTCTTGCTTGGAACTCTTCCAGCTCACAGCACCTCCGTTTATAATAAACACGTATCCGGATTGCGAACGAGAGTCATCAGAGTCGGTAAGATAACTCGCATTCGTGTAACCCTTTACACTGAGTTCATCTTCACCACCATAAACCAAGAACATATCCTTAGTCCTTCTCAAGTACTTCTGGATATTTTTAGCCGCTGTCTAGTGGATCTCTCCAGGATCAGCCTGATATATGCTCACAACACTTAGAGCATAGGAAACATCCGGCCTAGTACAAATCATGGCATACATGATGGATCCGACTGCAGAAGCATATGGAATCGCACTCATTCTACTTCGCTCATCAGTTGTCGAAGGACACTGAGTCTTGCTAAGTTTTACACCATGGGACATCGGTAAGAACCCCTTCTTAGACGATTCCATGTTGAACTTCTTCAACACTTTGTCCAAATAAGTACTCTGACTCAATCCAATGAGCCTCCTTGATCTATCTCTATAGATCCGGATTCCGAGGATGTATGTTGCCTCACCCTTTCATTGAGAAACTCCTTTCCAATGATTCCTTGGTTTCTTGCAACATCTGGACATCATTTCCAATCAGTAATATGTCATCCACATATAAGATTAGAAAATTTACTTTGTTCCCACTGAACTTCTTGTACAAACAAGAATCATGATCACTCTTGATGAAGCCAAACGATTTGACTACCTCATCAAAGCGAATATTCCAACTCCGAGATGCTTGCTTCAACCCATAAATGGATTTCTGAAGTTTGCACATGTCAACACCCGGATTTTTCAATCCTAGATGCCTGTTATGCCATACATCGCAATCCCAGGATTACCATTTTTGCGAGACATAACAGAATTGGATACCATAGTACTTCATCCATTACAACGATACATAAGTTCTTACACAAATAGGGATCTCATGATCCGGTCCTTAATACAACATCAAGCAGCGGAATACGTAGTCATAACGGTAGCGTAGGCGAAGCTCCATCTTCGGGTTCACAGGCAATGCTGACGATGGGAGATGATCCTAGTTGTCGTAACCTTCCTGGGGTCCATCCTCCAGGTACTCCTCTTCATAGTCTGGCCATGGGAATAGCCAGGGACAAAGCCATGAGTACTCTTTAAGTACTCGCAAACTAATACTAACAAGTAAAGGGGTTTTCGGATAATAGGACACTAGGCTCTAGGGTTGTTTTGCAAAAGCCAGATTTATAACTACTAAGCTTCAAAGCTAGTCACAGTTTTATAACTCCTAAATGGGATCTTGTAATTCTGGTCACAACTCTGTTGTGGTCAAGTCAAAGTCTCAAGTTGTTTCACAAGTCATTTTGAAAAGTCTGACGGGGGAACAGTATGGCCACTCCAACTGTCCATAACCGCGGACGCGGCTATTCGAATAGTTTGACACTCTGCAGAGATTGTACACTTTCACCACAACATTCGATACATCCGTCAGGAACAAGTCCTGAATTTACCATACTCAGTATGCAGATAATCAATCCTAACCTTTCAATTACACTCCCTAGTATAAGCACCTCTCCTGTGAGTTTGGCCTCCCAACCATGACCACTGTCATCTTGGGTACTGCACAGGTGGACAATCTTCACAAGGTAGCCTCAGCTCAGACCTTGGCCGTGAGGGAACTAATACTAAGGTATATAAGTTTCCAGTCAAGCCCTACCCAATATTCGGGTATTGTGGTTATACGCAAAAATTGGAATGGTATCGCATCCAGACAACCATCAGTTTTATAAAGGGCTAAGGCTCATGCCTCAACATTTTCATCACCAAAATCACCAAGTGTTCGGAAACACATGTCCAAAACATCTCAATAGAATGATCCATCATTCCAAGGTTTTCATAACCATTTTTCCACCAAGTATTCCCATCTAAAGTTGATCAAGTTTTATGCTTAGCACTAGCATCTATAGGTGGGGTAGTACTGATGGGGGTGGTGGTAACTAGTGGAGTTTCAACTAAGTCCAACCTTATATCTTAGGCTGATATCAAGGTTTCTATCTTAGGCCAAATTTTATGTTCTTTATGCAACTTTCAGCACAACTGTCTGGTATCTACCAACTCTTAGGTAGCCTCCAAGTAAGCTTTGATAAAGAAATAAAGAAAGAAGCTTGCCATAAAACTAGGATTGGTTTAGCAAGTGGGTATGGTCACATACGCTTAAGGCATATAGTAATCATATCACAAGCATGGGTTTGTGGCAACAATAGTGTATCTTGCAAGTGTTAGCTTGCACTGGTATAATATCAGCTTGCATCAATATCAGTATAAGCTTGCATAGGTATAGTATCTTACAAGTGTTAGCTTGCCTTGTGCAGAGCAGTGGTTGAAGTTCTCCTCGGCTTCCTCTTCGTAGTATCCTCCTTCCTCCTCGTATCCTTGGTCGGTACTAGCGTCTATGAATAAATACGAGGTGCACAATCACCAAACAATACTTAACTACTTGCAATCATCACACACAAGGGTCCTATAGATGATCTAGCATCATCTCTAACATTACAAGGTTAAGGCTTGGTTTAAATCTTTTTATTTTTAGAAAAGTAATTTCTACTCATTGAAGAACTACTTAAGATTTAATATTCTCCAAACTAAACATGGGATCATGTTGACACATGTCATCACCACATATTGTAGTCCATGGGAATGTGATTTAAAGTGGTGTCACAATTTAATAAGGTTTTACCCTTTTATTTTAATTAATTAAAGTGACTAGAAATGCTTATGAAGCATTCTTTTATTCCTTGAACAATATTTCTGCAAGTAACCTATATAGATTTTTATATATTCTGAAAGGTATGGTTGAATGTGATTTTTGAGAGTTGGAAACAACTCAAAATCTTTTATGGTTTAAATTTGAAAAATGTTTGAATGTAGAAAAGCTTCTGCCTTATTATTTTTGCTATGGGTGATCTACATATCCAAATGACTTGAATCCAACGGGCTTGGATTAAGCATTCATAGTCCTTTCCAACAAAATTGATTTCATCCAATTTGGTGCACTGAATCGATCTGGGTTGATTTTTGAAATTGGGTGGAGAAGTGTGTTTGAAATTAAAAAGAAAAGGTTTAATTTGAATTGCTGGGCTGCGCGGGAAATTCTAACGGGCCGGCCTGCTAAGCGCAGTGCTCCCGCGGGCTGTTTAAGTGGGTGTCCCCACTCGTCAGTGACACGGGGCTGGGCGAAGCGGTATGGGGCAACGTGGGTCGTTTGATCTAGTTCTAATCTAACGGCTGAGGGTCATCGTCGACGCGAGACAGCTCCGGCGAGAACGAAACCTAGCGCGGCCAGTGAGGGGTGCTGGGGGCTCACCGGGGTACTGGCGAGGGTCGGCGAGGCGGGCGAACGACGAAGTCGACGACGGCGAACCTCCTGGTACTGGTGGCTTCTCCTGGGGCGGCTCCAATCGCTGGCTCCTTTCTTCTCCGGCAGCGGCAGGCTCCAGTGAAATTCCGGCGAGGTGGTGCTCGCCTTGCTCTGAGAATGGTGTGGCACGATCAGTGTGGAGAGGGGAGTGAGATGGTGTGAAGAAATCGTGCGGGGGTGGCCTCTATTTATAGTCGAGCGAGGGGACCGTCGGGGCGCAAGGTGAGCTCGTCGGAGGCGACGTTACATGCAGCTAATGGCATGGGCAAGGGTAGGGGACAGTGTTGTGTCTCCTGGCGATGCTCAACGGCATGGTCGCGAGGCATGGGGCGGTGTGGTTTGGTCTGGAATGGGCGGTTCTCTGCGCGGCAGAGGCGGCGTCTTCGACGGCGGGCGGTGGCTGTATGGCGCGGGGCGGCAAACGGGGATGTCTGGCGGTCTCCTGGGTCGGTGGTGATCGTGTGTGCGCGCGGTGAGGCCGGCGCGCGGTCTGTGGGTGATGGTTGAAGGTGGCGCTCTGGCGCACGCTCGGCATGGTCTGGGCGTATCTTGTGTGCATGGTCCAGGGCTTGGCAACGCTCGCGGCTGGGACAGGCAGTGGCGATGGACGGTGGGCTGCCTCCCAGACATGCTGGCTAGGCTTGCTGCTGCTCCTAGCTTGCTGTCCACAATGGGGTGACAAGGTTGGCTTCGGCTGTTCACCATTAATGGCAATGGCAAGCTCACAGGGGTGCTAGTTCCTGGCTAAACTTCCTAGATGATCTACTGGATTGTGTGAGAGCTAACTAGGGAACAAGTTAGGCTCAAAACACTGCACACTATAGTGTTTGTGGTTTTGTTTGATTTGTGTCTGCAACCTGTTTGATGAAATGGCCGCATGAAGTCAAGTTTTCAATTTTGAAATGAATTTTGGTGGGTTTGCTAGATTGGTTCTGGTGAGTCTGCAGATGCTTGGGTTTTGAAAGTTGAGCTTGTTTGAGTGGGTTTTGAAAAAGTGGGATCTTCCCATATGAAGAAGATTCAATTTTGAGTTGTCATTTAAACTATGCATTTGAAAGTTTCTGGATGATCACAAAGTGGGCCTTGATACTTTGTTATGAGTACATTCAAGGGGTGCAAAGATGCAGAAAAGTTTCTGTTAGGTTTTGAAAGTTTGAGACAGCCAAAGTAGGCATGTGAGTTAAATTGGTCAAAATGACCATTCACTTAATATATTTGTTTTGACTTATTTGTCTTTAGGAAAAGTGTGGGGAATGTTTTAGATGATGTTATTTTCACCTAATAAACATTTTAAAAGAAATGGATCACACAAACAAGTTGGTTTTTAAAGAAATTCAAAATCCATGCATACACATATACATGCATTCATGAATTGGTTTAGAAAAGTTTTTGTTAACCCTAAACTTTAGGATTAGTTTATTGATGATCTAAGTTTGATATTTTTGGGATGTTACAAACCTTCCCCCCTTAAACAAAATCTCGTCCCGAGATTTGAAAAAGGACGAAAAGATTACCTAGGATTTGAAGAGATCTGGAAACTCCGTCCTGATGTGATCTTCGCGTTCCCAGGTAGCTTCCTCTTCTGTGTGGTTGCTCCACTGAATCTTGAGAAACTTGATGCTTCGGGTTCTGGTAGTTCGAAAGGCTTCCTCCAATATACGGATGGGTACTTCGGGATAGGTCAGGTCATCATTGATCTCTATGGTCCTATGATCGATATTCTTGAATACTTCGGTCTTCTCGGGGACTTCGAGACATTTGCGAAGTAACGAGATATGGAACACATTGTGCACAGCTGACATCTCTTCTGGTAGCTCGAGTTGATACGATACTTCTCCTCGACGGTTCAAAATTTTGAAAGGTCCGATATATCTGGGGGCTAACTTTCCTTTGAGTTGGAAACGCTGCATTCCCTTCAATGGCGACACTTTCAGATAAACAAAATCTCCAATGTTGAAGGCGAGGTCTCGACGTCTCTTGTCGGCGTAACTCTTTTGTCGGGATTGGGCTGTCTTGAGGTGCTCACGAATCTTGTGAACCTTCTCTTCTGCTTCTCGTAGGATGTCGGGTCCAAAAATTTGACTCTCTCCTACTTCCGACCAGTTTAAAAGGGGTGCGGCACTTTCTTCCGTACATGAATTCAAATGGGGCCATTTGCAAACTGGCTTGGTAACTATTGTTGTAGGAAAATTCTGCAAACAGTAGACAGTCTTCCCACTTGGATCCATATTCTAGCACACATGCTCTAAGCATATCTTCGAGTATTTGGTTTACTCGCTCCGTTTGTCCATCGGTCTGAGGGTGATACGTGGTACTGAAATCTAGGCGGGTTCCTAAACCTTCTTGGACTTTCTTCCAGAATCTCGAGGTAAACTGAGTTCCTCGATCCGATACGATATTCTTGGGGACTCCGTGCAAACTAACGATCCTAGCTATGTACAACTCTGCTAGCTTCGAACTCTGGTAGGTAGTTTTAACGGGCAAGAAATGGGCGACTTTGGACAATCTGTCCACTGTGACCCAAATAGAGTCATTTCCCCTACTAGAAGTAGGTAGTCTAGTGATAAAGTCCATTCCTACAGAATCCCATTTCCATTCCGGAATTTGCAAAGGTTGCAACAATCCAGCGGGTCTTTGATGTCCTGCCTTGACTCGCTGACATATATCACACTTGGCGATATAGCTTCCGATTTCTCTCTTCATTTTATGCCACCAAAATTGCTCTTTCAAATCTTGATACATCTTAGTTCCTCCGGGATGGATAGAATAAAGAGTATCATGAGCCTCCTTCAAGATAACTTCTTTTAACTCAGAATCTGCTGGTACACAAAGGCGTCCTTTGTACCACAAAACTCCTTCTTCGTCCTCGGTGAATCCGGGTACTTTGCCTTTACCGATACGACGTTTAATTCTGTAGATACTAGCATTTCCTTTCTGCGCCTCCTTAATCTGACTGATCGAAGTGGGCTGAAGTTCTATGCTAGCCAAAAATCCTTCACTTACTAATTCTATTTGAAAATCTTCCATCTCTTTGTGCAAACTTGGTTGCTCCTTCAAAATCATGGAGTTCAAGCGGCACGGCAATCTGCTAAGGGCATCGGCTACTACGTTGGCTTTTCCAGGGTGATAGTGAATGTCCAGGTCGTAATCCTTGATTAGCTCAATCCATCTTCTCTGCCTCATATTCAGCTCCTTCTGAGTGAATATATACTTTAGGCTCTTGTGATCCGAATAAATCTCACAACGGTTTCCCATAAGGTAATGTCTCCAGGTCTTTAGGGCTAGAACTACGACTGCGAGTTCGAGGTCATGGGTTGGGTAATTTTGTTCATGTTGCTTCAATTGTCGCGATAGATAGGATATAACTTTGCCTTCTTGCATTAGCACACATCCGAGACCAATCTTGGATGCGTCACAATACACATCGAAGGGCTTCGTGATATCCGGCATGATCAAGATTGGGGCTGAAATCAATCTCCTTTTGAGTTCTTGAAAACTCGCTTCACACTTGTCTGTCCATTCAAACTTCTTTTCCTTCTTCAGCAATTGGGTCATGGGTCGGGCGATACTAGAGAATCCTTCTACGAATTTGCGATAATATCCCGCTAATCCGAGAAAAGCACGAACTTGGGTTTGAGTGGTTGGGGCTTGCCAATCTTTCACATCTTTCACTTTGGCAGGGTCAACGGCAATTCCTCCGGCTGATACAATGTGACCGAGGAATCCTACTTCCTGTAACCAGAATTCACATTTGCTAAATTTTGCATACAGCTGATGCTCTCTAAGGGTTCCAAGAACGGTCCTTAGGTGTAGCTCATGTTCTTCTTCTGATTTGGAATAAATCAGAATGTCATCGATGAAAACAACGACAAACTTATCCAGGAAGTCCATAAAAATCTTATTCATGAGGTTCATGAAATAAGCGGGGGCATTGGTTAATCCAAAAGACATGACTGTATACTCATACAATCCATATCTGGTGGTAAAGGCAGTCTTTGGAATATCCTCTGCACGAATTTTGAGTTGATGGTAGCCAGTCCTAAGATCAATCTTAGAAAATACCTTGGCACCGGTCAACTGATCAAACAAATCTTCTATCTTGGGCAAGGGGTACTTGTTCTTGATGGTGACATCATTCAACTTTCGATAATCCGTACACAAACGGTTACCTCCATCCTTCTTGTCCACAAATAAGACAGGTGACCTCCATGGGGACGCACTTGGTTGAATCAATCCGATTTCTAACATGGAATCCAACTGCTTCTTCAGTTCTTCTAGTTCCGACGGGTTCATACTATAGGGTCTCTGGGCTATGGGTCCTGTTCCGGGGATTAGTTCGATGATAAACTCGATATCCCGATCTGGGGGCATACCGGGCAAAACATCTGGAAATACATCGGGGTATTCATAGACTATCCGAACTTGGTCAATGGTAGGCTGGGCTAAACTCTTGTTACACTTCAATTGGCGAGGTAAGGTTTCCGATATATGCTCGACTGATATTCCGGTGGTACTGGTCATGGTAATGGCTTTCTTGGCACAGTCAATCATTCCTTTATGTTTGGACATCCAATCCATTCCTAGTACTACTTCCAAACCTTTAGTTCCGATTACTATTAGATTAGCATAAAAATCTATGCCATGGATTCGGATAGGGACGGCCTTGCAAATTTGCCTAGCCTTGGTGGTCGATCCGGGAATTTGTACAATCATCACATGCTTCAGTTTGGTTGGTTGAATTTTACTAGTGCAGGCAAATTCTTCGGTGACAAATGAATGCGATGCACCAGAATCAAACAACACTCTTGCAAGTACTGAATTAACAGAAAACATACCCAGCACGACGTCTGGCGCTTCCTGAGCTTCTTCAGCATGCATGAGAAAAAGACGGCCATTGCGGTTGAGTGAATTTCCTGGGGCAAATCTTCTCCCTGGCTGGACACGACGCTGCTGCTGAGCTGGGACATTGGTATTGGGGGCTGTGGCATTCTTCTTGTTGGGGCACTCATTGGAATAATGGCCTTTATTTCCACAGTCATAACAGGTCACTTGTGACTTGTCCTTGGCTGCGACAGGCACATCATTGCTTCCAGTCCTCGGGGCAGTATTGGGGTTGGCGGTAGCATTGTTGGTGTTGAACTTGGGTGGGGCACGGGTGAAATTGCTAGAATTGCCGGGGTTGTTGTGATTTCCTCCGGGTCTAGGGTTTCCACGGTTGGGATAGGTCGGACGGGTCATAGGGGGTCTGTTGGTTCTTGGGGCAAATCCTGGAGATGGGTTGGGGAGATACTTTGGAGTCTGATGGGTTCCTGGTTGATGCATCATGCGACGCTTGCGGTTCTCATTGGCCTGGTTGATCTTTCCTTCCATCTGGATAGCAGAGTCGACAAGGGCTTCAATATCTGCAAAGGGGATATTGACTAACACTGTCTGCATCTCGTCATGCAGACCATTCAGGAATCTTTCTTTCTTCTTGGCTTCGGTGTCTATCTCGTCCGGGGCATACCTAGCTAATGACAAAAATTTGTCACGGTATTCCACTACCGTCGTCCTTCCTTGTTTCAACTCTCTGAACTCGTCTCTCATTCTCTTGATCAAACCTGGCGGCACATGGGTTCTACTAAACTTGACCTTGAATTCTTCCCAGGTCATCATTTGGCCTCCGGTCATTGCACGAACACTGTTCCACCATGCCCTGGCATCTCCGGCTAGATAATGGGTGGCGAACAAGACTTTCTCGTTGGCTTCTACTCCGGCTACTTCTAAGTTATTCTCCATGGTTTGCAGCCAATCATCAGCGTCTAGGGGTTCTTCCGACTTGGTGAAAACGGGTGGGTTGGTATTCTGGAAATTCTTGAGCTTAGATCCGTGGTTGTCCTGATTTCCATGTCCTTGGGTGTTGTGGGCTAGCTGGGCTATCTGTTGCAGAGTGGCTAGGTTGGCTTGACGTTCGGCTCTTTCAGCTTCGCGGTCAGAAGTCAACATTTGCAGGATCTGCAACATCGGATCCGGGGCTGAACCACTTCCTCCACGTGGCATCTGAAGATTGATATAGATCATGAGAAAAGAGGGAAATTTCTAAGGTTTTGGGTCTTTGAAAAGTCTTTAGAGTTTGACTCAAGTTTTCTAGCAACTTGCTTTTTCATTCACTCATAGCACACAGTATAACACACACCACAACAAAGAAAAACAGATGGTTTTAAGAACCATTCTGGGAACTACGATACAGTGGGACCGACTACTACTCACTACGCTAGTGCTCAGTGCTACTACTTCTCGGAGTCTGTGGCTTCATCATCTTCCGCATCATCGATGAAGGCGAAATCATCCTCATCGGTGAAGAAGTCCGTGGCCTGATCCTCCAGAAAATCATCGTCATCGCTGAGATAGGAGTAAGGGTCTCCACGAAGATCTTCTCCGGCATTCTCCCTTTCCTCTAACTGCATGTCTCTCTCATGGATGGTCTCTTCCAGAGATGAGATACGATGGCGAAGATGGGCAATAATGCGCTCCTTCTTGTCTAGCTGACGGCGGCGAGACTTGCGATCCCTTGCTAGTATGGCGATGGTCTGATCCTTCGTCTTGATGATGGCAGACTTGTGGTTGCAATAGTCACGGCAGTTCTCCAGTTCCTGCTGACGATCATACATCATGAAGCTAAGGTGGTCCAATTGAGTCTTCAGCTCGGGGTTGTATGGGGCTTCCAGTGGTTGTCCATTTGCATCACGTCTTGGGAAAAACTCAAAGCGAGTACCCTTGATCTGATTGATGCTCTGTCCACACAGACGGGAAAGAGCTTCCTGCATTGCTCTGGCCAGTCCATCGAGCCAGTTGTTTTCCCTCAAGGTAAACTGAATTCCCTCCGCAGTGGGAGGTTCAATCTTTCCTTGGAGACTTGAAAAAATTAGCCACTGCAGATCTTCTCCCCCTTGATCATTGAGCTGAGCTCCGAAGAACTCGGGGTGCGGACGCTCCAGAAGTTCCGAAAGCTGATCCAGATCCCTCTCAAAGATAAGGTCTCCTCCATTCCCGAGTTGGTAAAACTTGCTGTACTTCACGTCCATCTATAAAAATAGAGGATGAGTAGGTTAGCAAAGTGATCAAGTGTGTCAAAATTTTATATATTTTGCAAGATTTTTTGAGGAACATGAAGTTTTATGAAAGAATTAAAGAGATAAGAATGAGAATAGGTTTTTGTAAATATTTGCTTTCTTTGGTTTTTGAAACTAAGTTTTTGGTTCAACGTCCAACCTAACTAGGGTCTCCTATGGTCAGGATGGCTCTGATACCAACTTGTCAACACCCGGATTTTTCAATCCTAGATGCCTGTTATGCCATACATCGCAATCCCAGGATTACCATTTTTGCGAGACATAACAGAATTGGATACCATAGTACTTCATCCATTACAACGATACATAAGTTCTTACACAAATAGGGATCTCATGATCCGGTCCTTGATACAACATCAAGCAGCGGAATACGTAGTCATAACGGTAGCGTAGGCGAAGCTCCATCTTCGGGTTCACAGGCAATGCTGACGATGGGAGATGATCCTAGTTGTCGTAACCTTCCTGGGGTCCATCCTCCAGGTACTCCTCTTCATAGTTTGGCCATGGGAATAACCAGGGACAAAGCCATGAGTACTCTTTAAGTACTCGCAAACTAATACTAACAAGTAAAGGGGTTTTCGGATAATAGGACACTAGGCTCTAGGGTTGTTTTGCAAAAGCCAGATTTATAACTATTAAGTTTCAAAGCTAATCACAGTTTTATAACTCCTAAATGGGATCTTGTAATTCTGGTCACAACTCTGTTGTGGTCAAGTCAAAGTCTCAAGTTGTTTCACAAGTCATTTTGAAAAGTCTGACGGGGGAACAGTATGGCCACTCCAACTGTCCATAACCGCGGACGCGGCTATTCGAATAGTTTGACACTCTGCAGAGATTGTACACTTTCACCACAACATTCGATACATCCGTCAGGAACAAGTCCTGAATTTACCATACTCAGTATGCGGATAATCAATCCTAACCTTTCAATTACACTCCCTAGTATAAGCACCTCTCTTGTGAGTTTGGACTCCCAACCATGACCACTGTCATCTTGGGTACTGCACAGGTGGACAATCTTCACAAGGTAGCCTCGGCTCAGACCTTGGCCGTGATGGAACTAATACTAAGGTATATAAGTTTCCAGTCAAGCCCTACCCAATATTCGGGTATTGTGGTTGTACGCAAAAATTGGAATGGTATCGCATCCAGACAACCATCAGTTTTATAAAGGGCTAAGGCTCATGCCTCATCATTTTCATCACCAAAATCACCAAGTGTTCGGAAACACATGTCCAAAACATCTCAATATAATGATCCATCATTCCAAGGTTTTCATAACCATTTTTCCACCAAGTATTCCCATCTAAAGTTGATCAAGTTTTATGCTTAGCACTAGCATCTACAGGTGGGGTAGTACTGATGGGGGGGGGGGGTGGTAACTAGTGGAGTTTCAACTAAGTCCAACCTTATATCTTAGGCTGATATCAAGGTTTCTATCTTAGGCCAAATTTTATGTTCTTTATGCAACTTTCAGCACAACTGTCTGGTATCTACCAACTCTTAGGTAGCCTCCAAGTAAGCTTTGATAAAGAAATAAAGAAAGAAGCTTGCCATAAAACTAGGATTGGTTTAGCAAGTGGGTATGGTCACATACGCTTAAGGCATATAGTAATCATATCACAAGCATGGGTTTGTGGCAACAATAGGGTATCTTGCAAGTGTTAGCTTGCACTGGTATAATATCAGCTTGCATCAATATCAGTATAAGCTTGCATAGGTATAGTATCTTGTAAGTGTTAGCTTGCCTTGTGCAGATCAGTGGTTGAAGTTCTCCTCGGCTTCCTCTTCGTAGTATCCTCCTTCCTCCTCGTATCCTTGGTCGGTACTAGCGTCTATGAATAAATACGAGGTGCACAATCACCAAACAATACTTAACTACTTGCAATCATCACACACAAGGGTCCTATAGATGATCTAGCATCATCTCTAACATTACAAGGTTAAGGCTTGGTTTAAATCTTTTTATTTTTAGAAAAGTAATTTCTACTCATTGAAGAACTACTTAAGATTTAATATTCTCCAAACTAAACATGGGATCATGTTGACACATGTCATCACCACATATTGTAGTCCATGGGAATGTGATTTAAAGTGGTGTCACAATTTAATAAGGTTTTACCCTTTTATTTTAATTAATTAAAGTGACTAGAAATGCTTATGAAGCATTCTTTTATTGCTTGAACAATATTTCTGCAAGTAACCTATATAGATTTTTATATATTCTGAAAGGTATGGTTGAATGTGATTTTTGAGAGTTGGAAACAACTCAAAAGCTTTTATGGTTTAAATTTGAAAAATGTTTGAATGTAGAAAAGCTTCTGCCTTGTTATTTTTGCTATGGGTGATCTACAGATCCAAATGACTTGAATCCAATGGGCTTGGATTAAGCATTCACAGACCTTTCCAACATTGGTTTCATCCAATTTGGTGCACTGAATCGATCTGGGTTGATTTTTGAAATTGGGTGCAGAAGTGTGTTTGAAATTAAAAAGAAAAGGTTTAATTTGAATTGCTGGGCTGCGCGGGAAATTCTAACGGGCCGGCCTGCTAAGCGCAGTGCTCCCGCGGGCTGTTTAAGTGGGTGTCCCCACTCGTTAGTGACACGAGGCTGGGCGAAGCGGTATGGGGCAACGTGGGTCGTTTGATCTAGTTCTAATCTAACGGCTGAGGGTCATCGTCGACGCGAGACAGCTCTGGCGAGAACGAAACCTAGCGCGGCCAGTGAGGGGTGCTGGGGGCTCACCGGGGTACTGGCGAGGGTCGGCGAGGCGGGCGAACGATGAAGTCGACGACGGCGAACCTCCTGGTACTGGTGGCTTCTCCTGGGGCGGCTCCAATCGCTGGCTCCTTTCTTCTCCGGCAGCGGCAGGCTCCAGTGAAATTCCGGTGAGGTGGTGCTCGCCTTGCTCTGAGAATGGTGTGGCACGATCAGTGTGGAGAGGGGAGTGAGATGGTGTGAAGAAATCGTGCGGGGGTGGCCTCTATTTATAGTCGAGCGAGGGGACCGTCGGGGCGCAAGGTGAGCTCGTCGGAGGCGACGTTACAGGCAGCTAATGGCATGGGCAAGGGTAGGGGACGGTGCTGTGTCTCCTGGCGATGCTCAACGGCATGGTCGCGAGGCATGGGGCGGTGTGGTTTGGTCTGGAACGGGCGGTGCTCTGTGCGGCAGAGGCGGCGTCTTCGACGGCGGGCGGTGGCTGTATGGCGCGGGGCGGCAAACGGGGATGTCTGGCGGTCTCCTGGGTCGGTGGTGATCGTGTGTGCGCGCGGTGAGGCCGGCGCGCGGTCTGTGGGTGATGGTTGAAGGTGGCGCTCTGGCGCACGCTCGGCATGGTCTGGGCGTATCTTGTGCGCATGGTCCAGGGCTTGGCAACGCTCGCGGCTGGGACAGGCAGTGGCGATGGACGGTGGGCTGCCTCCCAGACATGCTGGCTAGGCTTGCTGCTGCTCCTAGCTTGCTGTCCACAATGGGGTGACAAGGTTGGCTTCGGCTGTTCACCATTAATGGCAATGGCAAGCTCACAGGGGTGCTAGTGCCTGGCTAAACTTCCTAGATGATCTACTGGATTGTGTGAGAGCTAACTAGGGAACAAGTTAGGCTCAAAACACTGCACACTATAGTGTTTGTGGTTTTGTTTGATTTGTGTCTGCAACCTGTTTGATGAAATGGCCGCATGAAGTCAAGTTTTGAATTTTGAAATGAATTTTGGTGGGTTTGCTAGATTGGTTCTGGTGAGTCTGCAGATGCTTGGGTTTTGAAAGTTGAGCTTGTTTGAGTGGGTTTTGAAAAAGTGGGATCTTCCCATATGAAGAAGATTCAATTTTGAGTTGTCATTTAAACTATGCATTTGAAAGTTTCTGGATGATCACAAAGTGGGCCTTGATACTTTGTTATGAGTACATTCAAGGGGTGCAAAGATCCAGAAAAGTTTCTGTTAGGTTTTGAAAGTTTGAGACAGCCAAAGTAGGCATGTGAGTTAAATTGGTCAAAATGACCATTCACTTAATATATTTGTTTTGACTTATTTGTCTTTAGGAAAAGTGTGGGGAATGTTTTATATGATGTTATTTTCACCTAATAAACATTTTACAAGCAATGGATCACACAAACAAGTTGGTTTTTAAAGAAATTCAAAATCCATACATACACGTATACATGCATTCATGAATTGGTTTAGAAAAGTTTTTGTTAACCCTAAACTTTAGGATTAGTGTATTGATGATCTAAGTTTGATATTTTTGGGATGTTACAGCACACCTTGTCAGCATTAGCCGGATCGACAAAACCCTCGGGCTGTATCATATACACGTCCTCGGTTAAATTTCCGTTAAGGAAAGCCGTTTTGACATCCATCTACCATATCTCATAGTCGAAATAGGCCGCTATGGCTAACATGATCCGAACTGATTTAAGCATCGCTACGGGCAAGAAAGTCTCGTCGTAATCAACTCCTTGAACTTGTCGGAACCCCTTCGCGACAAGGCGTGCTTTATAGACGGAAACATTCCCATCCATATCAGTTTTCTTCTTAAAGACCCATTTGCACTCGACGGGTCTTGCACCGTCTGGCAGATCAACCAAGTTCCAAACTTGATTTTCATCCATGGACTTTATCTCGGATCTCATGGCTCCCAGCCATGACTCGGAATCAGATCCCACCATCGCTTCTGAATAATTTGCCGGCTCATCACTATCTAACAGTAACACATCACGAACACTTCGTAATCTTGCCGAGTAGTACAGGTGCTGCCGCCGGCTCAGCTACCACGACCGGCTCAACCTCCAAGGTTTTTGCCGACTCGCCACTAGCCGGTTCCTCTCGAATTTCTTCGAGCTGCACCGTGCTCCCACTTATTCCCCGACTGAGAAACTCTTTCTCAAGGAAGACACCGTTCCGAGAGACAAACACTTTGCCCTCTTCTCGTTTGCAGAAGTAGTAACCCAAGGTTTCCCTCGGATACCCCACGAAAATACATTTATCCGACTTGGCCGTAAGCTTGTCCGACTGAAGTCGCTTGACATATGCTTCATAACCCCAAATCTTAAGAAAAGACAAACTCGGCTTTTTGCCTGTCCACATCTCATGCGGTGTCTTCTCTACCGATTTTGATGGTACTCTATTTAGTGTGAACGCCGCTGTTTCTAGACAATAACCCCAAAATGATAAAGGCAGATCTGTCCGACTCATCATTGATCGTACCATGTCCAACAAGGTCCGATTTCGTCTTTCCGAAACACCGTTCCTTTGCGGCGTTCCTGGCGGAGTGAGTTGAGGAACTATTCCACAACTTTTCAGATGGTCATCAAACTCATGGCTCATGTACTCACCTCCTCGGTCCGACCGAAGAAACTTTATTTTCTTGCCGAGTTGATTCTGTGCTTTATTCTGGAATTCTTTGAACTTTTCAAAGGCTTCCGACTTATGTTTCATCAAGTAGATATATATCCATACCTACTCAAATCATCAGTGAAGGTAATGAAGTACTCATAACCACCCCTGGCTGTCGTGCTCATTGGTCCACATACATCACTATGTACTAGTCCCAACAAGTCGGACACCCTTTCGCAACTCTTTGCAAAAGGTGTCTTGGTCATTTTGCCGAGTAGGCAAGATTCGCATGTCTCGAACGACTCCAAGTCGAACGAAGTTAGGAGTCCATCATCATGGAGCTTCTTCATGCGTTTCCAACTTATATGACCAAGCCGACAGTGCCAAAAGTAAGTCATATTCAGATCATTTGGTTTCAACCTTTTAACATTTATGTTATAAACCGACTCACCATCAAGATTCAAAATAAATAACCCGTCCTGGACGGGTGCAAAGCCGTGAAACATATCATTCAAATACAAAGAACAACCATTATTCTTGATATTCGACTCATAGCCTTGCCTCATCAAACATGAAGCAGAAATAATGTTTCGACTGAGCACTGGAACATAATAACAATTATTCAATTCCATAATGAATCCGGAAGGTAAATGAAGTTGCATCGTGCCGACTTCCAACGCAGCAACTCTTGCTTTGTTGCCGACTCGAATATCAACCTCGCCTCTTGCTACGCTCCTAGTTCTTACCAGTCCCTGCAACGAGTTGCAGATGTGAATAACTGATCCGGTATCATATACCCAAGAACTATTAGGTGCATCAGCAAGATATATGTCTATAACATTGCAAACAAGTGTACCTGAGTCGGCAGTCATACCTCCACTCTTGGCTTTATCGGCCAAGTACTTGCTGTAGTTCCTCTTCCAGTGGCCATCCGGCTTGCGGTAGAAGCAAGTGGATCCGGCTGAAGGAGATGGCTTAGTCCCTGAGGAAGCGCTTGGGACTGGGTCCTGAGCCTGCTTTCCTCCTGACTTAGCCTTCTTCTTAGTCCAAGAACTCTTCTTGAACTTAGCCTTATTCTGCACCATCAACACTTGACTACTTCCCTTCTTGAGATCCGCCTCTGCCTGCTTGAGCATCCCATGCAATTCAGTGAGCTTCTTATCCATACCATGCATGTGGTAGTTCGAAATGAACTGCCCATATGCACTAGGAAGAGAGTTTAGAATTATATCCGTAGCGAACTCTTTGCTAATGGGGTAGCCAAGCCTCTCCAAAGACTACACATAACCAACCATTTTGATCACATGCGGACTCAGTGGATCACCATCCTTAAGCTTGCAACTCAGCAAAGCTTGAGAGACTTGATACCTCTCAGTCTTCGCCTGAGCCTGGAACATACTTTTGAGGCTTTCGATCATATCGTAGGCCTCAACATGCTTGAACTGCTTTTGCAAGTCCGGTTCCATGTGAGCAAGCATAAGACAGCTAATATCCGTGGACTCATCCTTAGCCCGACGGTAGGCATTGGTGGCTGCGACAGTCGCATTCTCATTCGGCTCATCTGGAAGTGGGTTGTCTAGGACATGGTCCTTCTTTTCTTGTTTGAGAACAATTCTCAGATTTCGATACCAGTTGGTAAAATTAGTGTCGTTCAATTTATCTTTCTCAAGGATAGTTCTCAACGCAAAACTGAATATCTGAGAGTGACTGCTACTTGGTGCCATGATCTACAACAGAAGATATGCAAAACACTTAAGACATGTATTCATAAAAGAGCAAGCATATTAAATACTTTAATATTTTATGCTCCCACTAGAACCAACACCCCTCCGATGGTTACTTAGTGATTCAGGATCCTAAATAAGCAAGTCGGCTAGTGAGCTTTAGCATCACCACTAGCCGCCAAGTGATATAGGTAGACAACTCCTTGTCAATCGCATCTCATGCGACTCCTGTTGGACGGGTGGCATCACATGCCCCGGCTCCCATCCGACTTTTCCCCGAGTCCCACAACCGTTGTGATAGACCCGTCTAGCTTACCGAGTGTTTCTGCAGTAAGAGTCCGACTCGAACCCACCTAGTCGGAAAGAATTGGCAGCACCTCAATTTTATGAGCCCACTACCAAAAATGTCCGACTTGTGATGGTGCAAACACTGGCGGGAAAACCGACTAGACCTTCTTTGAGGGATTAAATTTTACCGACTATCTAATAGAGGTAAAACAAAGACATAACAATAACACAAAATAAGGCAATTATAATGTGAAATGGTATGGCTCTCTTCATGGCGATCTCCATCTCCACAAAGCCTGTAATCCGACCCGTGCCAACTCTTGTCACTTGCCGTCTTACTCCATGTCGCCGACATGTACAATGCCTTGCATGCCTTCCGGGTTCTCCAAACAGCTACACTAGCTTAGTAAAGTAAATTACATAGAGAATCCGACACGCAGGTCGTTATACAATAAAATGACAGCACCTAGGCTCCAGCCGACTGACATAAACCGTGATTCGCAGATCACGTATGGATTACACACATACATCACATGCACATGAACCATACCATTCACAACTTTCTGCAAAAACAAGTTATGCACAGATACAATATCTACCGGCATTGTGAAATTCGCAACGACATCTAAGGCGCTACGACAGGGAGAAGCCGGCGGTCCGAACATGGATTCCGAAAACGCAGATCTCATCTACGATCCGAACATGGATTCCGACCATCGTTCTGATTCAATCAAACTCTTTGATCTTCGATCACCGCTTCTGGATTTACGTGTCACAGTCTACCCCGATGGAGGAAGCCGGCCGGTAGGGGTATGTCGTTCCACGACCTCAGCAGTATGATCACGGAAATCAGATCTACCATTCCCCGAGCACAGTTGATCCAATCAACTTCGTACAAAACCGATCTATCTCATAGATCGACCACCAAACAGCATATAGATCTCATCTACATCCTACCGCATATCACATATGCGAGATCTCGAGCCTAAAACCAGAAGCTATCGCTCTGATACCACTGTTGGGCCACGCAGAGATAAAACAAAAACTTTTCCTCTAACACGGTGATCCCAAGATCTAGCTAAGGTAGAAGGCCACGAGGTTTACCACTAGACGCGCAGTTGCGGATTACTGATGAAGCGCGTCAGTTGATGCAGTGCAGTCCTCACGATCCGATCGTCCTGGTGCTGATCGCACAGCACCTCTGCTGGTATCCACACGTATAAGGAGGAGCGCCAGCGGCGAACTGCTAGGTTCGTAACAACGGCAGGACTGCTGTGGAGCTAGGGTTTCCAACACATGTAATGACCTAACCGAACAACGATTAACCTTCCTGGGTTAAGGTGCTCCACTATATATAGGGAGTGAACGTGGGCTCTGCTCGCGCGACCCATTCACTAGAGCCCATATAACACTAGTCACCGTGAGTCCAACTCACTAACTCAGTCCTAATCAGGTTTAGGTCCAACCCAACCAGATTATATGTTCAGATCCAATCCGAACTTGCTCCCGCTCTTAAGTGTGTGACCCCGCAGGCTCATGGCTACTTGGACACGATAGGAGTCCGACTCTCAATCGATCAGTCGGTAGCGGCTCCTAGTAGAACGTGCCGACTCCCAAGTACCAAAGAGTCATGACGACTTGCCTTTCCAATGCGACTTGCGTCCGAGTCCCTTTTGCCTCACGATATACCTTGTCAGACTATAGGCGAATATTTGTCATCCCTTAAATAGTCCGACTCTCTTCTCGATCCGAGATAAGTGATTCACCCGACTAACTCTTAGTCGATCGCCTCGGTTAACACTTAACCGAGTCGTGCATGGCCATGCTTTCCGAATCATATCTCACGAGAGGGCCCAGAGAATATCTTCTCCGAGTGGAGGGGCAAAATCCCATCTTGGTTATTCACATCACGCAGCTTGATTCTCAGTCGACCCGAACCCTGCCTTTATAACTTCCCAGTTACGGATCAGCGTTTGACAGAACCTAAGTCGGTGATCCTCAACTCGGACTATGCAACAACCTCAGGTCTAAGGATTACATTGATTGAGATATACAAATGACAGGTAGTTCGTTGTACCTCAATGTGGGTCAATCCGACTCGCTAAACTCTTTAGCCGAGTCTGTGTAAGTTGGAATAGCATCTCCATGCCCATGACAAGTGGAACCGAGTCATCAAGCCAACTTTCACATTGGTCTAAGTTGTGTGTCCAACACAACCTCAATGACCAAGGATATTTAGTACAAACAACATGAATGCATAGTTCCACAACCGAATCACATATTCAATGATATACATCAGATGTTTATACAAGGACTACTTAATATCTTTATGAATACAATGGGAAATATCATCATACATGATTGCCTCTAGGGCATATTCCCAACATCCTCACTCATGCGCACCCGGTACCCACTTTCCGGTTGGTCACCCATCCTAGAATTGCTCTAGGCCAAGCACGCTTAACCTTAGAGTTCTTTTCGAATGAGCTTCCGGAAAAGAAGTAGCAACTTGTTGGTATGGGTTTTCTATCAATCCTATTGAGCCATGCGCCAGGGTCTCACAACAGGGCCCCATATTTATGGCCTACCCTAGTGTATCTCACTTGTGGAAAGCCACCCAGGAACAAAGAGATTTGAGATGTCAAATGTTGAGAAGCTTCAAGTGCAGCCACATGGTAATATGGGCTCTGCCTGGATCATATAGGTTGCAATAACTTAGCCAAATGGACAGTTGGTGGTAGGGGGTGATAGGTTTGGAGCGCGTCCATTTTGGTCTAAGGGAAGGTTTCTGAAAGATCTTGTCTCGATGCATGTCGAGTCTTGTGGGGAAAGTGCACCACCTCTCGAGAGAGTAAAATCTAAGTACTTAGCCGTGTCCCCGACAATGGACAAATTGAGCATCAAGACATGGAAGCTATCAAGGATCTCCTCATGCCAATTTCTAAGTTAAAAACTTGTGGTTGAACAAGGGTGAATGTAGGGGTCCCAATCTTTAATAATATTGTTTCCTCCTGTGTTTTACAATGCTAGTCCCTGGATCAATAGCTAGCATCCACAGTATAGATGTAATATCAAGAAACAAAGGTCATAATATAACTTTATAACCAGGAATAACATAATTTTATTACATCATACATAGCTCATTTGGCTATTACATTACATTGCAGCGGATTAACTATAAGTATGGGTCCTTCATCTTCAAAGTGCCACAGGCAAATGCTGGTTGTAGACTTTGTAATCCTAATCACACAATCTTCACTAAAATCAATCAAACCTGCAACATTACAAGTTACAGTCACAAGGGTCAATACATTTGAATTGTATTGGCAAGCTTCACTATTATTTATAATATGAGTGGATCCTATCAACACATGCATATTTGGCTAAGTAGAGTTTAAGGCTTATTTGCATAAAGCAATATTTTATCCTATATTTTCAAAAATGGTTTTGGTCCTTTGTCAAATCTCTTTTCCAAGAATCCCTTGAACTCCTTGGTAGAAACTCAAGTGTCCAAGTCCTTGTCAAAAATTCCTTGAGCACCTTGGTATCCCCAAGTGCATCAAGTTTTATAATATCTCATGAGTTCCTTGGTAACCCCAAGTGTTCATGTTTTCATCAAAATCTCTTGAGCACCTTGGTAACCCCAAGTGCATCAAGCTTAACAAAATCTCTTTGAATTCCTTGGTAGACACACAAGGGCATCAAGTTTTTATTTTAGAAGTTGGAATGTCGAGATCTCCCATAGTTCAAACTTTAGTTGCTCAGTATTGTCCATAACCGGGGACACGGCTAAGTACTTAGATTTTATTAACTTCTGCAGAAGGAGTACACTTTACCCACATGACACAATCCCATCTTGTTGCCACCAGTGGCCTACTGGATTAGTGCTCACCATGATAGAGTACTGGCAGATTGAGAATGTGACGAAGTCTTTCCAAAAGGTCCTCCCATACATCATTGCTAGCTTGTCTTCAGCCCCCATGAAGCATTCCAGATCCCCATGTCCGGTAACTAAAGACAATGTATGGGTTTTCCTAATGTAGTTGACTAAGCCAGAGCCATAATAGCATGTGGTTGCACACGAAAGCCACAATTGGAGAAACATGTTCAATCTCTAAGTTTCCTAGGTGGTTTTCTTTTGGAGCACAACACAAAGTGAGTCCCATAGACATGGTTCCTTTTGTTGCCACCTTCTCCAAAACTTAAAGTGTCCACCACCTAGGTGGTTCATTGAGTCCTTGTTTTATTATGTAAAACACAAGTCCTTTTCTCATCCTTTGTAAAATCTCAACATGTATCTCTTTTCAAAATAAAGCATATAGCATGGCTAAGCATGTACAACTTCAATGTTTTCACTAAGTAATGTAAGGGCATCCTATTAGGATTTAGCATAGCATAAGTATAAATTATTTTCATGCATGTTTTTTAAAATCCACTAAGTATAATGAAAATAGTAGGACCTTTGTATGATAGTGCAACTTGCCTTTTTGGAAGGGAATGGTGGTTCACTCCTTGATCTTGCTAGTCTCACACTTTGCTAATTTCACTACAATCAATAAAGCAAAACACAAAATCAACTAACATTCCAAATCAAAGTCAAACAATCAATCTCACACACCTAAAGCAAATGGAATCTAAGTCATGCATAAGTATGCAAAGGATGGTTCCATTGCAAGGTTGGTCTCTACTAGGTTTATAAACTTTGTAAGGTCCAAATTGGTCATTTACCAAAAGGGCAAAGTCATTAGTTAGAGGGTTTTTGCTTGAAATTTATTTTAAAATCCATTCATCATTTTATGTGGTGAAAAATGTTTTATCAAAACCAAACTTTTAAGTTTTTCACCAACTGAGTTGCTATTGCAAAACTTGGTGTTTTTGGGTCAGTAGGTTTGGTCCAAACCATCTACTCAAAGTTTTCTTCCTATAAACATTTCCATAATAAAATCAATAGTTTCATTTGGCTAGAATTTGGCTAAGTTAAATAATTCAACCTAAATTTTACCAAAATCATTTTTAGCACCAAGGGTTGGTTCCTAGGGTCAGTATGGTCACTACAAACTATTTTGCAAAAGTTTTAATCCTAAAATAAATTTTAAACAATTTTTCTACTCTATACAAGTACACAAATGTTTCTGCAAATTCAAACAAGCTAACAGATACTATTTTCGAAACTAAGGCCATGGTTGGCTAGGGCTCGTTCTCCTGAATTCAACGATATAAAGTTTGCAAAAATTTGGACGTGTGGTTTGAAAGTTACAGGGGTTTGAAGTTTGCAAATAATTCTGTTTTCAAACTTGTTTTTAAACAGAATAGTGACACGCGGCAGTATCTTACTAGACGATACCGGTTCGGTTGGATCACGCGACGACAGCCGTTGGATTTCAGTTAAATCGTGCGGCACAGGATCACTACTTACCCCTTCGCTAACGATCTATCGTATCCGTCAGATTCAGATCCTGCGGTTGCTACTGCCTGGCCAAAAACGGGCGGCGCTCAACAGTGGCGCGCGGCGGCGCGGTTCAGATGATGACGGTGCCGGCGATGCGGGAGGTTAGAGGGACAGAGGGGTGGTTTACCAGATTCGCCGAAGCTCGCTGATGCTCAACGTGGTACTGGTTGGTGAAGGGGCGCTTAGGGCTGTCCTTGATTGCTCGCCGGAGTTGGTTCTGGCGACGGACGCGCGCGGTCGAGGTCGAGGATGACGCTACAGATCACGCCGAGGCAAGTAGAAGGAAAGGTTAGCTGCGCAAGGTTGAGGCGGTGACGCGTGCGTGAAAGATAAGAGGAGGGGCGGTCGGAATCTACCTGTGGGGCTCGTCGGAGAAGAAGCAGACGGCGGCGCTGTCGGAGCTTGTCAAAGCCGACGCTCCGGGGCGCCCGTGGTTGAATGAAGGGCACGGGGTGAAGCGTCTGGGAGTGGGGAAGCTGTCAGCGTGTTCAGGGAGGCTCGGGGTGATGTGGCTTGGCCGGAATTGACAGAAGAAGCTCGTCGGAGCAGCGGCGGTGCAGGAGTGATTGGCGACAGCCTAGGGGCAGAGAGGGTGTGGCGACAGAGGGAAAAGGAGGGGAAGGCTCTGGCGCTTAAGTACGCAAGGTCAGAGGCGAGATTAACGCAGTCATTATGAGGAATTAAGCGCGCGGATTAACGACAGGGAATGGCAGCGCGGTTTGGGGAAGAAGGGGTCACGCGGGTGAGGACGACGAACAGTAGCGGTGGGGTCTACCTGTCAGCGGGGAAAAGAAGTGTGAGGAAGGTCCACCCGTCAGTGTCTGTTTGGGTCAGTGCTTAGGTAGGAAAACGTTTCGCTCTGGATAGAGGAGCTGGGCTGGCGCTGGGCCTTAGTGGGCTGCTGGGTTGGATTGGTCTAATCCTTATTTTTTTCTGTTTCTGATTTCTTTTTCCTTTTTCTAATTTATTTCCTGTTTTGAATTTTAAAACAATCAAACAAGGTTCAAATCAATTCAGACAACACTCAAACTTTGTAATATTTGAAATTAGTTCTGTTTAGTAATATGAATCAAAATCCAAATTCAAATCAATAATTTTAATAATAGGAGCTATTACTATTTAATTAAATGGATGTTCTAATTATTAATCCCATAGGTTTTGACTTAATTTCAAAATTCCTCTTGAGAACTAAATGATTTTAAACCATTCAGTAGGTTGTTTTTGAAAGTAAGAAATATTTGGAAAGCTTGTTTAAAACAAAATATCATCTTTATTTTAGGATCCATTTAATATTTAAATAAAAATGAACCTTAGTTATTAAATCAAATAGAATTTGTTTTATTAAGAGATTTATTTTAAAACCTAGAATAAAGCCAAAACACTTTAGTAGGTTTTATTTGTGAATATCAAATACTTGGAAAACTTATTTTAAATAATTTTAATAAGTTTTGATGTTTCAATTAAATTGGTAAAACCTTTTATTTAAATAAAGTTGGGTATTAAATCCTTTCTGCTGCATTGTAATGTGATAGCCAAATGAGCTATGTAAGATGTAATGAATTATTTTATTCCTGGTTATAAAGTTGTATTATGACCTTTGTTTATTGATATTACATCTTAAACTATGGATGCTAGATATTGATCCAGGGACTAGCATTGTAAACACAGGGACCTCTACCTTATTAGGTTGGGACCTCTACATCATGTCATTAGGAGAATGATATGATGCACACTCGTATAGTAAGCGTAGCGTAAGATAAAGTCATTTAGAGTTCGTTTGCTACAAGCTTTCAAATACATAATAACCTAATCCTGCGACCATGAGATCATGTTAATCACCGGATGAATGCTTTGATGACATCAAACACCACTTCCATAATTGGGTGGTTATAAATGTTGCATTAGGTATTGTAAAAGTATGTGTTGAGGCACGTGGATCAAGAGTGGGATTTTTCCATCCATATGACAGATAGATATACTCTGGGCCCTTGATGACTGCAAGTGCACAGATCAGTTGTAGCTAGTTTCGAAATAAAAATTTCGATCCCACAAGGAGCAGGAGCTGAAGTCTAGGAATTCTTGAAATAAATACTAAAAATAGAATTGCTAAATAAAGTTCTAAGTGACAAGATAAAATGCGAGTATTGCGTAAAAATGTGTTTTGGGGTTTTTTGGTATAAGAGAACGATGAGTAAAGTAAATAAAACTGAGTACAGAAAATAAGTATCGCGTATGTAAAAGAGATTTGAAACTTCAGTGGGAAAAGGTATTTTTAGGATTAACATATTCACTTGGGATTCAAAATCTCAAACGTCTCTTTGTCCTACAACAATATAGTGGTATATGCATATTTGATCTTTGCACATTCGCTCTTTTTCTTCATCTTTATTTTTCTCCCTTTTCTATATATATTTGTGCTCACACTTTTATTTAAGTGTTGTGCAAAGGAGCTAGCCATATATTCCACCTCATGTAGTAATTTCAAAGTTTAACGATCTCAATTATCAAATTCCAAATATATGTGAAGCATCTTTATAACTTTAGTATTCTACCTCAAACTTGTTCTCACTCTTATTTGATAGCACTTATAATTTCTCCTTTGTTTAAGGTTTTTCTTTTTCATCTTAATTAATTAGATAGTTTCTACTTTTTGTAAATCAAACCAATTACCTACAACATATTGATCAAACTATCTTTATATGTTCCATCCATACCAATGGTGTGGAAGACTTCTATTGCTATCATCAAGTGCAAGTAAAATCATACTCAAGTCATTCATATATCCAATAGGACAAACTCAAACTCAATAATGCTCCATATATTATAATAAACTCGGAATTTCATAAGAGGGATCAACTATTCCTGAAGGGAATCTAATGATGCAAACTTTATTTATGAGCTCGAACTAACGCAAAACTAGAATAGAAAAACTTGTAAGATAGATTACAAGGTCTTAACGATCTCCCCAAGCTTGGAATCAAGCCAGGCGGGATCAAATAATCCCTTGCAATTATTTGATACCATGTTTTATTGAAGTTCACTGTGGCGCCATGGCACATGGTATCTTCACCTCATGGGCCAGCCTGAGACGGAGGGATTGATTGATGGCCTCCCGTTCTTTAATGCGCAGCTTGTAGAAAAGGTTATTCTTCTCCATCACTTTCACTTGTTCTTTAATGATCTCATTGATGCTTTGGAGGGTTTGTATCTCCTTGAGACTCATAGTGAAACCTTCTTCAGTGGTTTGCTTGATATCTTCATCAAGTTTATCAAGATAAACTCGCAGCCACCAAAGATGCCTGGGCGTCCCCAGCGCCTCCTTGTTTATTTCTTCAATCTTCAACTCGAGGGCCTTCAACTCCCTCTTCTGGCGCTCTTTGTCGTTTTCGAAGAACTCCAAGGGGGTGATCTTGATCTCCTTGCCTTGCTCGCTGTTGCTTCCTATCTCCATAGGAACTCCTCCCCTTGGCCTCTTGGATATGGATGGCTCTATGTTGTGTGTCTTCTTGTATGAATAAGAGGTAGATTTGTTCCTGATAATTTGTGATTTGAGAGAGGCACAAGTACAGTATATAAGAGGGGTCAAAGGTCGGTAAAACTCTCAAAAAACACCAAATTGTCGTCCAAGAAAACAATCCAAACCGATTAGGAAAACAAATCGCGGATTTGGAGGAGTCCTGCGTCATAACGACCAACTATACAGTCGTGGCTCGTATAGTTGCGGCTGTATAGTTGGTTCCAGACATATATTTTCAAATATCTCGAGCCTAGGTCGGTTAGATGACCGACTAGGAACTGACAAAGAGTTTTTTTTATCGATGAAAACGGGTCGAGGGTACTGAATCTTTGACGACCAACTATACGACTAGAGAATTTTCTTCGGCCGTATAGTTGCGGCCATATAGATACGGTACCCAGAAAATTATTTTGCAACGGGATATAGAAGCTTTGACGACCAACTATACGGTGGGAGATTTCTCTCCGGCCGTATAGTTGCCATCGTATAGATGCTACATCCCAAAATTTATTTCGTGAGGGGGATACAGAATGTTTAACGACCAACTATATGACGGGAGATTTTTCTCCGGCCGTATAGTTATAGAAAACACTCAAAAAATTCAGAAAAACAAGAGGAATTCAAAGGAAAAAATTTAATAGTAGAAACTTGTGAAAACAAAGAACTTATTAGAGTTAGAAAACTTACCATCCACTTACTATTTATTTAGTTGAGAGTGACAAGCTCCTCCAACAACAAGGACTTCTTTTTCTTGGGAGGATGTGGCCTTAACTCATATAATAATTCTAGAAAACAAAAAATCACCAAGACTAAAGCTCCTCTCAATAAGATCAATGTCTTGTTGGGTAAATATAGATGATGCATCTACTACCTTTGCTTCTTGTCTCTGCATAATCTGTAACTCAAATTCTTGAAGTAAAAGGATCCAACGGAACAGTCTTGGCTTATGAAACTTCCTCTCGAGGAGTTCTTTTAAACCATCACAATCTGTATGAACTCTTACTTTTGCATCAAAAATATAAGAACGAAACTTATCACAGAGAAAAATAGAGCAAAGAGTTCTCTTTCTTCCTTAGGATAATTATTTTCAGCACTATTGAGAGTTCTACTAGCATGATGTATAATATTAAATCTGCGACCTATGTGTTGTCCTAGAGTTACTCCTATAGAATCATCACTAACTTCACCAATTAAATCAAAAGTCATATCCCATATAGGTGGTTTAATGATGGGAGCACGAGATAAAGCATATTTAAGTTTATGAAAGGCATTAAGGCATTTATTATCAAAATTAAATCTTACTCCCTTTTGCAACAGATTAGTCAAAGGTTTAGAAATTCCAGAAAAATTCCTAATAAACCTTATATAAAATCCTACATGACCAAGAAAACTTCTTATACCTTTTACGTCACTTGGTTGTGGCATTCTTTCTATTTCTTCAACTTTAGCCCTATCTACTTCAATACCCTTACTTGATACTTTATGTCCAAGGACTATGACTTCTTTGACCATAAAGTGGCACTTCTCCCAATTTAAGACAAGATTAGTTGCTTCGCAATGCTGCAAGATTCTATTGAGATTATCCAAGCAACTAGTAAACGAAGTTCCATAGATAGAAAAATCATCCATAAATACTTCCATTATCAGCTTTATGAAATCTGCAAATATAGCAGTCATGCATATTTGAAAAGTAGCTGGAGCATTACATAACCCAAAAGGCATGCGTCGGTAAGCATGTAAACTATAAGGACTAATGAAAGTTGTTTTAAGTTGGTCATCAGGATGAACAACTATTTGAGTAAAACCAAAGTATTCGTCCAAGTAGCAAAAATGAGTGTGGTTTGCTAACCTCTCTAAAGTTTGATCGATGAACGGTAAAGGATAATGATCTTTCCTTGTTTCCTTATTCAATTTCCTAAAATCTATGCACATCCTATGTCCAACAACAGTTCTAGTAGGTATCAATTCATTGTTTTCATTAGGAACAACAATAAAGTCGACTTTCTTAGGATCACAATGAACAGGACTTACCCATTCACTTTCTTTTACAGGATAAATTATACCTGCATCAAGTAGGCATAGTATTTCTTTTCTTACCACTTCCTTCATTTCAGGCTTTAGTCTTCTATTAAATTCCGCAACTGGTTTAGCACCTTCCTCCATAAATATTTGATGGGGGCTATCATGGGACTAATACCCTTCAAGTCATCCATTTAGTACCCAAAGGCCTTGCGGTGCTCCTTTAGTACCTTCATGAGTTCTTCTTCTTCTTCCCCAAAAAGTTTAGCACTAATAATAACAGGGAATTTATTAGTATCATCTAAAGAATCTATACTTAAGATTATCTGGTAGAGCTTTTAATTCTAGGGGTGGTAGTTCTTCATCCCCTCTCTTTTTTGGCTCTTCAAAAGCTTCATCAGTTGGAGGTTCTTTAATGGGAAATGAATAACATTCACTTTCTAGTTCTTCTAGATTTTTATCCTCCATAATTATTTCTTCACAATTTGGGTCTTCATTTATTTCTTCATCTTGATTATTTAATAAAAGAGCTGCCATCTCATTGATAGTCTTCTCTTTCTCTTCTTCTTGTATATGTAGAGGTTTGTATTTAAATTTGGAAAAGTGGAATTCTTTTTCCGCTTTCCCAAGCTTAAGGGATACAATCTCCTTTTTGAAGTCAACTGTGGCACCTATATCACTCAAAAAGTTTCATCCAAATATGATTGGGCAAAGAGTGTCAATTGGCATATCAACAAATACAAAATCAATAGGGAAATTTTTATTTTCAATTGTGACAGTTGCATCTTCAACTACTCCCATTGGAATTCTAAGATTTTTATTGGCTAACATGATTGTCATATTAGTATTTTCTATTGTAGCCGGTGATATCTCTTCTTTTACTTCGAAATAGAAGTCATAGGATATAACATTAACTTTGGTGCCAAGATCACATAAACTGTAATGTGAGGTTTCTTTAAATATGCAGGGAAGTATAGGCTTACCTACATCATTTACCTTAATTTTACCTTCAGCCAATATGGAAGTCTCTTCATCAAGTTCAACTATGTTACAATGTGCATACATAGCTATGATTGCTTCCTTGGTTACCTCTTCATATTTGGTTTCATCTAGATGTTCTTCAATTATTGGCACACTCTCCTCTTGTTTCTCCTCCTGTACTACCTTGACCTGTTCATATTCCAAAATATTCTTTTGTGCAGTGTTAGGAAAAGGTATCTCATACATTGGTTCTAGGGAGGCCAATGTTGCTTTAACTTCTCTTTTCTTCTCAGGTTCGCGTGGTGGATCAAACTTGACCAGACCCTCTTTTGGAGCTTCGATGTGTTCTGTAAAAGCTTTAACAACTTGCAACACAAGATCTGAATCTAAATAAAGCTCTTTAGATAATTCATTAACATGGCCTTTTCTATTATAGTCGTGAATAAATTTATGATCTATTTATGTGCCTCCTTCACTTCCTAGACTAAAATTCCATGAAACTCTATTATCACGAATTCTATTAAGTAAATCCCAAGCTTTAGTTATAGGTAAATACATAAAATCTTCTCTCGCACAAGAGTCTAGTTCAATTTTATTAGGTTCAATTAAACTGCCATAAAAGATATGCAATAAATACCATTCAGGCAAATCATGATGAGGACATTTTCTAAGTAAATCTTTAAATCTTATATAAGCTCTTACTAGTCCTTCATTGGGACGGTTCCTCCAAGTCATTATAAGATGCCTGATTTCAAAAGATTTTGATAATGGGTAATATTTAGATAAAAATTCGCAAGGTAAATTATCCCAAATAGTAGTGGCTTTTGAGGCTAGAGATCTATACCATGAGAGAGTTGTACTTGTCAAAGTTTGACTAAAAAGTTTAACCCTTACCTCATCGGTGGTATACCTCGTTAATTGGAATGTGCCACATATATATTTGAGACATGCAATATGATCATATGGATCAGGATCTTCTTCATCTCTAGTAAATTGCTTCTTGTGTAAAATACCAAGCAGTAGACGATTTATTTCAAACCCCCTTGTCTTTTCGTTGGATTTGTCTCTTTTATAAATATCATAGGGCTTCCCAAAAAGGTTGAGTGGGTTAGCACTAGTCATATGCGCAAACTCCATCATGTTGATGGAAACCTGTAACTCAAAACAAAACTTAACAAAACGAAAGTAAATAAGCAAAAACTAAGACGTACAACACTTAGCTCCCCGGCAACGGCACCAGAAAATAGCTTGATGACTACAAGTGCACAGATCGGTTGTAGCTAGTTTCGAAATAAAGATATCGATCCCATAGGGAGCAGGAGTTTGATGTCTAGGAATTCTTGAAATAAAAACTGAAAATAGAATTTCTAATAAAGTTCTAAGTGACAAGATAAAATGCGAGTATTGCATAAAAAGGTGTTTTTGGGTTTTTGGTATAAGAGAACGATGAGTAAAGTAAATAAAACTAAGTACAGAAAATAAGTATCGTGTATGTAAAAGAGATTTGAAACTTTAGTGGGAAAAGGTGTTCTCGGGGATTAGCTGATACACCACTAGCATTATAAAGGGCTAAGGTAGAGATTATTATCATGAACATTCTCAACTATGTATGTGTGGGAGGAACTCCGTATTTGGACATAGAGGCATCTACCGCTGCTCAAATGATCCTCATAACCATAGCAGATAGCAATCAACATCAATTGAATTACTATGCTATTAAGGGACATAATCCCGCATGACGTATCCCATGGCATGGATAGTGTTTTGTGAGTTTCCTCGATTCTCAAGTTGACACGTAAGGGGTGCCAACAGCTTTATAGTCACTGTAAGTGCTAACATCCCTCCGTCTATCAACAAGTAGTTCCCTACATCAAGTCCCCACAAGAGGCAAATATTGGAGAGGTCAACTTCTCCCAACATCAAGATGTAGACAATCTAACACATGGTCACAATGATGAATATCATAATAAACTTTATCTTATTTCAATCACATGCTAGGGTTTCTCCATCTACCCAAGAACTAATGATCTACTCAGACATGGAAGCAAACAACATCATAACAATGGTAATGGAAATGATTATCGATGAATAGTACATGTATAAATCCACAAGTAGTGCAAGAATTACAACAAGATCTAGATGGGATGGATGGAGATGATGGTGGTGATGAAGATGCAGCGATTGATGAAGATGGAGATCGATGCCTTGGCCTCCCAGATCTACGTAGGGAGAAGATGGATCCCTAGGGAAAGTTCCCCCTCCAGATGCCTTCTGGAGGTTAGGTTTCGGCAATTTCTGGGTGTTTTGTATGTCGTCTCTTCAAACCAGTTGCACTGGGTGAAACTATTTGAGGAGGCGGAGGCGGCGCCAACTATACGGCGGCAACTATATGGCAACATCTTGTATAGTTGGTCGTTAAACTCTCTTCCTCCTTTTCTCTCTTGGGTTTTCTTCAAGTATTATTAATATTTCCCAAATAAGCGATTTACGTAGTTTTTGGCTCCTTTTCTCTCCAGTACAACTGCTCCAAGAATTTTGTCCATTGAATCCATCATCTGATTTGATCCTAGTGAAAATAAACATACAAAGTGCGTGTGAATGCTGTAAAATATCAAAATCCTACATTTACAATGCAAAATATAATCTAAAACATGATGCAAATATGCACTCATCGGCTCTCTCGGTGGAATGTAATCCAATTGGCTTGCAAGCATGTGACTAGGTCATGAGGGATGTCATATCATGGAACGAGTAAAGAGTACTTATCGGTAACGAGGTTGAACTAGGTATAGAGATATCGATGATCAAACCTGGGATAAGTAAAGTATTCCGCAACAAAGGGAAATGGTATCATATGTAAATGGTCCATTCGATCATGAAGTAAACATAGAAATATGTGGGAGCCATATGAATTTCCAAATTCCTCTATTGGTTATTGATCAGAGAAGTGTCTCAATCATGTCTGCATAATTCACGAACCATAGGGAGACACACTTAAGGATTCGATGTTGTTTAATAGATATGGAAATGAGTTGGAGACCGAATGTTGTTAGGAGTCTCGGATTGAATTCAGGACATCGCGAGGAGATCCGGAATGGTCTAGAGAATAAGATTCATATAAGGAAAGTCCAATTCCGGGGTTCAGAAATATTTTCGGTGTTTTCACCGGAAGCTTCTAGAACATTCTGGAAGGTCCACCGCCCTGGGGTGGGTTAATTGGAATGTGCCATGCCAATGTAGAATGGTTGCATCATACCCTAAGTCACTTGGCTGGGAAATGGGAAGAGAAATAATCAAACTCTAGTTTGAATAGTCAAACTCCAGTTTGAAAAGTCAAATCTTAACATTGAAAGTCAAAAACCTAGTGGAGGGAGGAGAGGAAACCTAGAGGGGAGAGGTTTCCCTCTCCCTCCTTGCCGCCGGCCACCAAGAGGAGTTAAGGGAGGACTCGGCCTCCCCTAGCTGCCTCTCCCACCCATAAAAGGAGGGGGTGAGGCACCCCCTTGGCCCTCAACCCAAACCCTAGGCCGCCGCCTGCCCCAAGCCATCAGCACCCTAGATCCCCTCCAAGTCGCCGCCGCCTATCCCTATCCCTAGCCGTCGGCGCCTCCTTCCCTCGGTGTCTAAACCCTACCCACTGAGGCTCTATCTAATCCACCATACCTGCTCCGGCTTAGGCGAAGCCCTGCGGGATCTACTCCTCCACCTCCACCACCTCATCGTCATGCTGCTAGAATCGCGAGGAGATCTAAAACCCCCACTGCCTGCTGGACAAGGGATATGAAGGTCTTCATCGAGTGTCGAACGTGTGACCGACTGCGGAAGCGCTTCCGGAACGTGGCGCCAAAAGGATCGTCTTCCCGATCTTGAGATCGACAAGTGAATGACTACATCAACCACGAGAATCCGATCTCGTTAAACGCTTTGGATCTTCGAGGGTTAGTACTCTATGAACTTGTTGCACCGATCTCGTAGATTAGATCTTGGCTTTTGTGTGTTCATGCGATAGAATTTTTTTGTTTTCCATGCTATGAACCTCTACAGTGGTATCAGATCCGTGTCTATGCATACATCTTTTGCACAAGTAGAACACAAAGTTTTGTGGGCGTTGATGCTTTTGTTGTCGCTTGCTTTTTGTGTACTTTGCATCTTGTGGGATGGTGGGATGAAGCGGCCTGGGCTAACTTTACATGGCATCGTATATGAGACTTGCTCCACGCTCAACGTGCAACTTGCATTGCATAAGTGGCTTTGTGAGTGTCTATCTCTCCCACCATATTGAATATTCAATTTACAGCGGGCACTTGACAATACTTGTATCAATGTTGTGGTTCATGTTCGTAAGTTAGAACGGTTCTTATGCGAAAGCCCCAACCACATAAAATATGCAAAGATAATTAGAGGCGTCTAACTTGTTTTTGCAGGGCTTGTGTTGTGATGTGATATGGCCATGATTGTGATTATATATGATGTATGCAATGATCCTTGTTTTAATTTGGCAACCGGCAGGAGCCTTATGGTTGTATTTAAATTTCGTTTGAGACATGCGTGTCTATTCATCAAAGTAGTTGTAATAGTTTCTATTCGTGGAGGACAACCATGAAGCGGCGCCATTGACCTTGACGCTACGCTGGTGATGATGAATATCATGTTCATTCTTGGAGATGGAGATCGAAGGCACACGAAGAAAGGCCATATCATATCACATATTATGAATTGCATGTGATGTTAATCCTTTTTATGCATCTTGTATTGCTTAGATTGCGACGGTAGCATTATAAGATGATCCATCTCACTAAATATCAAGTAATAAAGTGTTCGTCTTTAGTAGGACCTGTTGCTAAGACTCATCGTTTCGAAGCACCACGTGATGATCAGGTGTGATAGATTCTACGTGTGCATACAATGGGAGCAAGCCAGATTTTCTCATGCGGATACTAAGGTTAACCTTGACGAGCCTAGCATGTATAGACATGGTATCAGAACACGGAATACCGAAAGGTAAAGCATGAGTCATATGATTGATATGATGAACATGTTGATTGTTCGCCTTTGAAACTACATCATCTCTCATGATGATCGGACTTGGTGTAGCGGATTTGGTTCATGTGATCACTAAAACAATGTGAGGGATGTTGTTTTTAGTGGGAGTTCACCTAGTTAATTTAAGTATTAAATATGAACTCAATTTTTCATAAACTTAGTCTAAACTCTTGCAAATATGTTGTAGATCATGGCGACCCCTACCATCAATTTTAATGCATTCCTAGAGAAAGAAAAGTTGAATTACAACGGAGGCAACTTCACAAAATGTTTCTGTAATATAAGGATTGTCCTCGATGCTGGAAATTTGACATATGTGCTGGATGCACCGCTAGGTGACCCACCTACAAATACTGTGTCTCAGGATGATTGCAATGTGTATGACACAAAGCATTATGACTATAATATTTTGAAATATGCGATCCTTATGTCAATGTAGACTGATCTCCAAGAACACTTTGAACTTAGTAGCGCTGCTTCTATGGTGAAGGAACTCAAAATCACGTTTGAGAGCTAAATCCGTGCTGAGAGATATATGATCTCTAGCGAGTTATTTAGTGTTAAGATGAAGAAACACAACTCTATGAAAGATCATGTCATGATGATGAACTATGTTCAACGTCTCAAGACACTTGGATATATCATCCTAGTTGATCTTGTGATGGATAGAGTTGTGCAGTCGCTCCCACCCAGTTACAAAAAGTTTGTGCTGAATTACAAGATAAGTGGTGCGATTGGATCGCTCACTAAAATAGCTACCACTTTCTTGGCTGCCGAAATAGACATGAAGGCAAAGGGCGAGCCCAAGGGTAACTTCGAGAAGGCAGCAAAATTGTTTCTACACTTGAGAAGAAGACCCGAGTTGGACCTAGTCCTGATGCAAAATGATTTTGTTGCACAGAGTGTGGTCACTGGAAGCGGAATTGCCCGAAGTACCTGGCAGATCTGAATAATGGCAACATCAAGAAGAAATGTATATTCTATATACATTTTATTGATGTTTATCTTACTAGTAGTCATAGTAGTGTCTGGGTATTTGATACTGGTTCAGTTGCTCATATTTGTAACTCGAAACAGGTGCTGCAGAATAAGCAAAGACTAGCGAGAGACGAGGTAACGATGCGCGTTGGAAATGGATCCAAGGTTGATGTGATCACAGTCGACACGCTCCCTCTTCATCTACCATCGGGATTAGTTTTATACTTAAATAATTTTTATTTGGTGCCTGCGTTAAGCATGAACATTATATTTGGATCTTGTTTATTGTTGGACGGTTACTTGTTTAAGTCCGAGAATAATGGTTGTTCGATTTATATGAGTAATATCTTTTATGATCATGCACCTATGATAGATGGTCTATTCTTATTGAATCTTGATAGTAGTGATACACATGTTCACAATATAGATGCTAAACGATTGAAATTGAATGATAATTCTACATACATGTGGCACTGTCGTCTTGGTCACATTGGAGTGAAGCGTATGAAGAAACTCCATTCTGATGGACTTCTTGAATCACTTGAAAGATGCGAAGCATTTCTGATGGGAAAAATGACTAAGACTCCATTCTCTGGCATAATGGAGCGAGCTACGGACTTATTGGAAATCATACATACCTATGTGTGTGGCCCGATGAGTGTGGCATCTCGCCGTGGTTATCATTATGTTCTTACTTTCATGGATGACTTGAGTAGATATGGGTACATCTATTTCATGAAACATAAGTCTGAAACTTGCGAGAAGTTTAAGGAATTTCAAAGTGAAGTAGAGAATCAACGTAACAAGAAGATTAAATTTCTGCGATCTGATCATGGAGGTGAGTATATAAGTTACGAGTTTGGTGAGCATTTAAAGAAATGCGGAATACTTTCACAATTGACACTATCGAGAACACCACAACATAATGGTGTGTCCGAACATCATAATTGAACTCTCTTAGATATGGTTCATTCTATGATGTCTCTTATAGATTTACCATTATCATTTTGGGGTTATGCATTAGAAACAGCCACATTCACTTTAAATAGGGCACCATCTAAATCCGTTGAAACGACACCGTATGAATTCTGGTTTGGGAACAAACCTAAGTTGTCGTTCCTTAACGTTTGGGGATGCAAAGCTTATGTAAATAAGTTACAGATCGACAAGCTTGAACCCAAAGCAGAAAAATGCTTCTTCATAGGATACCCTAAAGAAACAATTGGGTATACCTTCTATCATAGATCTGAATGCAAAGTTTTCGTTGCTAAGAATGGATCCTTTCTGGAGAAGCAATTTCTCTCAAAAGAAGTGACTAGAAGGAAAGTAGAACTAGATGAGGTTGTCGAACCTTCTATCAGATTTGAGAGTAGCGTAGCGCCGGAAGATGTTTCTGTGCCGCCTAGACCAATAAGAGAGGAAGCTAATGATACTGATTATGAAACTTCAAACAAAGTTACTACGGAACCTCGCAGGTCGACAAGGACTCGTACCACTCCTGAGTGGTATGATCCTATTAAGAATGTCATGTTGGTGGACAACACCGATGACCTTGCGACGCATGAGGAAGCAATGATGAGCCCAGATTCCAACAAATGGTATGAAGCCATGAAATCCGAGATTGGATCCATGTACGAAAACCAAGTGTGGACTTTGGTGGACTTACCGGATGGCCGCAAGGCTATCGAGCACAAATGGATTTTCAAGAAGAAAAATATGTTGATGGTAAGGTTACCGTCTATAAATCTTGACTTGTCACAAAAGGGTTCTGACAAATTCAAGGAGTTGACAATGATGAGACTTTCTCACCCGTAGAAAAGCTAAAGTCTGTGAGGATTTTGTTAGCAATCGCTGCATATTATGATTATGAGATATGGCAGATGGATGTCAAAACGGCTTTCCTCAATGGTGACATTGATGAAGAGTTGTATATGGTACAACCCAAAGGTTTTGTCAATCCTAAAGATGCTAAGAAGGTATGCAAACTTCAACGATCCATTTATGGATTGAAGCAAGCATCCCTGAGCTGGAATCAATGTTTTGATAAGGTGATCAAAAGTTTTAGATTTATACAAACTTATGGAGAAGCTTGTATTTGCAAGAAAGTAAGTGGGAGCTCTGTAGCATTCCTATTACTATATGTAGATGACATATTGTTGATTGGGAATGATATAGAATTTCTTAAAAGTGTCAAATACTATTTGAATAATAGTTTTTCAATGAAGAATCTTGGCAAAGGTGCATACATTTTAGGCATCATGATTTATAGTGATAGATCAAGACGCTTAACAGGGCTTTCACAATGTACATATTTGGACAAGGTTCTAAAGAGGTTTGCAATGGCAGATAGCAAGAAAGGGTTCTTGCCCATGTTGCCAAATACGAGCTTGAGTAAAACTTGAAGTACAGCTACGACAAAAGATAGAGATAGGATGAGAAAAACTCCCTATGCCTCAGCCATAGGATCTATCATGTATGACATGATGTGTACAAGACCAGATGTTGCATATGATGTTAGTTTGACTAGCACATATCAAAGTGATCCAGGAGTAGATCACTGGATAGCGGTCAAAAATATCCTAAAGTACTTGAGAAGGACTAGGGATATGGTTCTTTCTTATGGAGGTGATGAATGTCTCACTGTAAACAGTTACACCGATGATGGTTGGAACACCGATCCGGATGACTCTAAGTCACAATCTGGATACGTATTTACTTTGAATGGTGCAGCAGTGAGCTGGAGGAGTGCTAAGAAAAGCGTTGTGGCGAGATCTTCAGCTGAATCGGAATACATAGCTGCTTCAGAGGCTTCACAAGAGGCGATATGGATGAAGGAGTTCATTATGGAGCTTGGTGTGGTTCCTAGTGCGTTGGACCCAATGGCTATTTTTGGGGATATACTTTCCGGGTATACCCACAGGACTCGCTGACTAGGGTGGCCCACCAACGTGTTAGAGCTTTGCTTCACGGGCGGCCCAGGCAGAGAAAGAGGAGGAGCCAGTTCCGGCTATGACAAGGCCCAGAAGAGTTACCGACTTAGGCATGTAGTATTACTTGTAATCCAAGCTGTACATAGTTACCGACTCTGTAATGTAGCCGGATATGTCTCTCCTTGTAACCCTAGGCCCTGGTGACTATATAAACCGGCCCTATGGGAGCCTTTAGGGCAACACAACTTGATAGACAACTACAACCAACTCGCACAGGAGAACCTCTCTTGTAATCCATTGTAACATCCGGCTTACGCTGATATATTACTGGGTTGCTAGTAGGAGTAGGATCCGATCACCGTAGTCGGATCTGAACCTGGGTAAACTTGTGCTCACCGCTCCTGGAACATCCGACGTCTCACACCCCATCTTTCCAACGCCACTAGGACCCCGTATGGAGTACTTGTCGACAATCCGACAACAGTTGGCGCCCACCGTGGGGTAGGTGACCTTTGGAGAATCGTTCCAGGCGGAATCTACGCGTGCAGGAATTGGCGAAACAATTGCCATGGGTCACGTGGTCTACGCCAGTGATGTCCCTCTCATCCTTCTAGATGAGACTTGGATTCCGGCTTCAAAACCCGTGATAACCTACACAATCATGTCAATCAGCGAGATCGATATTTATCTCGGTTTCTCTGAACCCGCCCAACCCACCCTAGACGTGATGACCATGGCGGAAGAAAAATCCGGATCTACTTTGTCCGCAGAGGTAGAAGAGTTCAGGGTCTCAGAGAAAATCAAACCCACCCAATCCACTCCAGTAGTGGAAGAAGAGGTGGAAGAAGAAGTCAGATCCGATCTCTCCAGCGAGATTGGATACACAGACGAGGAGTACATCCGCTATGGATCCAGCTTTGCTGACGTCGAGGCAGAAACCAAGTTATAAAAATACCTCAAGAACATGAACAAGAAGAAGCAATGTTTCGTATACCACATAAGAACAGGATCCGACTTTGTCGATGCTGGAGCTGGTAGCGACTCGGTCCTAGACGCAATCGAAGAAAATGCTGATTTACCTGGCTCCCCAACGGAATCAATCACGTCATAGGAACTTCGAGACTTTCATAAGGAGATAGAGGAGTACGAGCAACAGCACGTCTCCAAACAAAACGACAGGTGATCCAGAAACTCCTCCTAGTCCATATGACATCATGGATGAAAGCTACACCTCGCAGGATGACATGGACACCAGAGATTCCTCCGTGGTCTACAAACCAACCATGACGGAAAGTATCGACGGAAGCTTATCCCCCGTTACCGGACCAAAAGCCATCTTTGCCACTGGTACGCATGTTAAAGATACTGGGCGGTCAAAGAAGAAGAAGAAGAAGAAGAACAATCCGACTCTGGCAGAGCCGGACGTCGAGGAAACCAACAAAGAAAAAATTGATGAAGAGATCGAGATGGAGAATCAGGACGGAGATCCGATTAATCCCACCCTAATCGATCCTCCTGTGGATGGACACGTTGTCACCAAGGGTGCACGCGAAATCTACAGAGACGCTCTAACAATTCCAATCCCAATGACTTCGGATCTTACAACGGAGGCGCTGGAGAAAACGGCTGAGGACCTGGAAAAGCACCGCTTGTTTCTGCTTGAAGAGGCCACACGCCTCGTCGAGATGAGACAGCAGTTAGACAGTGATCCTGCCAGATATCAGTCAGATTTCAAGCGACATCCAAACAAAAACAAGGGGATGTCCGTTTCTTGCAAACAAGAATCCGGATATCCACAAAGGTCTATTCGACGGAAAAGATGGAGAGAAGATCCGAGTCTACAGCACGCCGATGGAAAACGCTGCTGTAGCTCGAGCCATCCTCGCCAACAATCCGTCTCCATAGAAGGTCCAGCAATGCGTTGCATTGCTAGACAAAGGATTAAAGCAGCAGAAGACGGCCGCGTCATTCAGTAGCAAGCTAGCCTCAAAATCCGAGTTTGGCCACATTGGTGCTAACCAAAGCGTTGAAGCAAGGCTCCATAGGGATACGGCTCAGCGCTATCGTCCCCATGGAGAAGAAGAAAATTCCAGGACTGGCTCCAACAGCCAGTCTCGCCGACCGACGCGTGACTGGGCAAGAGTTATTCTGGCTGCGGCCGAAGACGTCATCAGGGCAATGGTTCCTCATCAGGACCATCTCCGGAAAAATAATCGCTATAGAGAAGACCTGAAAATATGCCGCCAGCGAGAGGAGAAAGATCGGCTAAGGATGCCACCACCGAGTCGTCCGGCTGGCAACGCCGGACGAAGAGATGATCCGGATCGTCCTGAATCTAGTAGGGATGATGCCCGAAGAAACAGGCATCGGAGTCAGCATAATGAGGCTCCACCGCCACCACCAAGAAACCCAACCGAAAATAATCCATTAGGGCCACCATCGCCTCCCAGCAGCGACCATGAAGGAGCACGTCGTAGCCACGGAAGCCGCAGGGGCGGAGGCGGCAATGGTGAGAGAAGAAGAAGAAATCCGACTCCACCGTGTAGAAGCCGCGAGCCTCCAAGGCTCAGATCTCTCTCGCCAAGCGACGCTCGTCATCCCATCGAATCAAATATAGAAGCACGGCAGTACAAGGAAGAAGATGTGTACGTGGGAACCAAGTGCTTTGGTCCACGTATACGTTAGACAAAATTTCCGGTTGACTTTGGCATCACCAAACACATTCAGCCCTATGACGGCGCAGCTCGGCTAGATACTTGGCTCCAGGATTTTTTCCAGGCTTGCTGCATCGCCAAAGGAGGAAATAGCCTGGTTGCAGTCCAATATCTCCCACTGATATTGAGGAATACGGCTCGATCATGGCTCAATGAACTGCCAGAGAATTCAATCCATAAATGGTATGATATGCAAAGTGCATTCTTTTCAAACTTCGAGGGAACATACAGGAGGCCCTGCACAGTCGGATACCTGTAGCGTTGCACCCAAAGACCCGGAGAAACTTGCCAGGATTACCTCGGATGATGGATCGATACGAAGAACTCCTGCGAAGGAGTAAATGAGAAAACTGCGATAGAAGCTTTTATTGCCGGACTTCCAGTCGGAGTTTTGGGAGAAATGATAGAGACGGCAAGCAAGTATGTTGAAACCGATGATGATTCAGAAGGGCTGCTAAATATTCTGGCCAATCCCAATGCGGCCAAACAGCCAAAACAAACTCAGAAGCTCAAAAACACCTCGGACGAAAAGCCGGCTCCGGAAAACGCAGTTGTCAACGCAATGTTCGGATCTAGAGGACGAGGAGGCCACGGAGGCGGCCGTGGTAGAGGCCAAGGAACTTCCCGAATCCAGGGCAGAGGAGATCAACAACCCAGAAGAACTTATACCTGGGCTGACATTGCCAATAATCCATGTGTCCACCACTTGGATAGTAACGGAGGATCTACCCATACAAATGCCGAGTGTCGTTTCAATGACGACATCAATAAATACGAATCCGCTGGCTACAGAGCCAAGCGACCAAATGGAAAAAAAAATTCCGAGAAAGGAAAGGAGCCCAAGGAAGATTCCGACATGGAAGAGGAGGAAGCTACCGCAGAACCCAAGCCGGATAGAAAAAAAGACTTTCCCGACTAAGAAAGACACATACGTCTGCTTCCTTGGATCCCAACCAGCTAAGGACAAGAAGGCAGTTATTCGTGATCTCAATGCCACAGTTCCGGCTGTCCCCCAATTCCTGTATTGGTCAGAGGCGACTATCACCTTTGATTGTTCAGATCACCCGAGGAAAACACATCATCGGGGCAAGTACCCTCTGGTCGTCAATCCTCTTATTGATGGCTACGAGTTCTCAAAAAAACTCTTGGATGGTGGGAGCAGTATCAATATCCTCTACATCGAGACACTCTATCGCATGAAGCTACACGAGAGCCAGTTGAGTTACAGCAGTGTAACTTTCGATGGCATTGTACCAGGAAGACAGGAAAATTCTCTAGGTGAGATTACTCTGGACGTGACATTCGGAACCCGAGATAATTACGGGACCGAGCCACTCTCCTTCGAGGTGGTACCGTTCAAAAGTGCTTACCACGCCATCTTCGGGCGTCCGGCTTACTGGGCATTCATGGCCCGTCCCTATTACATCTACAACATGATTAAACTTCCAGGTCCAAAGGGCGTAATCACCGTACGAGGAAATCTGAGGAAGGCGCGAGAGTGCGACGAAGGATCTGCTTCCTTCGCCGAAGTCGTGCTGCACGCCCAGGAGTACCAGGAGATCAAGAAGACCATCAATCCGTTCGAGATGCCCGCTACGAAGAACGAGGTGCTGAAGCCAAGTTTGCAGTTCAAGGCATTGGAAGAGACAAAAAAGATGTCGTTGAAGGAAGATGATCCCTCCAAGACGACGAACATAGGGGTAGGCTTAGGCCATGCATAGGAAAGCGCGCTCATCGAGTTCCTCAAAGCTAATAGTGATATCTTCGTGTGGCAGCCATCTGACATGACCAGAGTAACTAGGGAACTTGCCGAGCACACTCTTAATGTGTACCCAGACGCTAAACCCGTCAAACAGTCCTTACGACGGTTTGGTGATGAAAAGAGCAAAGCAATAGCCAAGGAATTAGCCCGCTTAGAGCTAGCGGATTTCATAACAGAGGTCATCCATACAGATTGGGTGGAAAATCCTGTACTCGTCCCTAAAAAGAATACCATTGATTTAAGGATGTGTGTTGATTATACCGCTTTGAACAAGGGATGCCCAAAAGATCTGTTTCCTTTGCCAAGAATCGATCAAGTTATCGACTCAACGGCAGGGCCGGAATTACTCTGTTTTCTCGACGCATATTCCGGATATCACCAAATACCGATGAAAAAGTCGAATCAAATTAAGACGTCTTTCGTCACTCCTTTCGGAACCTTCTGCTACAAAACTATGCCTTTTGGCTTAAAGAACGCAGGAGCAACATATCAACGTACCATGCAACGTTGTCTCAACGACCAAATTGGACGCAACGTCCACGTATACATAGACAACATAGCAGTTATGTCCAAAAAGAAGGAAAGTTTAATTTCCGACTTGGATGAAACGTTTCCTAGTCTACGAAAATTCAACATGATGCTAAATCCGAAGAAGTGTTTCTTTGGAATTCTAGCCGTAAAATTGTTAGGTTTCATCGTCTCCGAGCGAGGCATAGAAGTGAACCGGGACAAAATCAAGGCTATCTTAAACATTACCAGGCCGACTCGCTTGAAGGACGTACAGCGCCTCACTGGTTGCACTGCAGCAGTGAGTCGGTTCGTCAGCCGGCTCGGTGAAAGAGCCGCACCTTTATACAAAATCTTGAAGAAAACCGACAAATTTATCTAGACCCCAGAAGCCGAAACTACCCTGAAAAGTTTGAAATATTTTCTTTCAAATCCACCAGTTCTCGTAGCGCTAGAACCTCAGGAACTTATGTTACTCTACATTGCAGCGACCAACAAGGTCATAAGCATAGTGACAATAGTTGAGCGCGAGGAAGAAGGCCACGAGCATAAGGTGCAGCGGCCAACTTATTATCTAAGTGAGGTCCTGACAGAATCAAAGCAACGGTATCCACATCATCAAAAGCTAGCCTATGGAGTGTTCTTTGCATCCAGAAAGCTATGCCACTATTTTCAAGAGCATAAGATCACCGTAGTGACCACAGATCCTCTACGAGATAGAATCAACAACTGCGATACCACAAGACGTGTCACAAAGTGGGAATAGAGCTTGCAGCTTTTGACATTGAGTACAAACTACGTACAGCAATCAAGTCCGAAATTCTCGCTGACTTTGTCGTTGATTGGACAAAAACGGCAGAAAACACAGGCCCTCTAGACTCAGAATATTGGACCCTTCACTTTGACGGATCAAAAGCACGAGGAGGCTCGAGGGCTGACGTGGTGCTCAAATCACCCCAAGGAGATAAGCTGTTCTATGTGTTGCAAATACACTTCATGTCAACCAATAATATTGCCGAGTATGAAGCACTGCTACATGGAATACGCATGGCCAAAAACATTGGCATATCAAGACTCATGTGTTACGGAGACTCGGATTTAGTTGCTCAGTAAGTATCCGACATCTGCAACACAAACAAGCACATGGCAGCATACAAAGCTGTTGTGGATAAATTATCCAAATCGTTTGAGGGTTTTGAGGTTCAACATATCCCTCGAGCATAAAATGAGGAAGCAGATGCCCTATCAAGGATAGGCTCTGCGCGGAAACAAGTACCGGATGGAGCTTTTCTAGAGCATTTAAGGGTCCTCTCCATAGTCGGAGTTGATAAGGACTATCCGACGAAATCTGACTCACCTTTAATAGCAGTTCTGGCTGTAATTCCCAGCTGGAAATAACCCTATCTGGATTTCCTGATAGACGGAAAACTTCCCGAAGATGAAGTTTTGAGCCGACAGATTTTCCAACGAGCAAAAGCATACACTATAATAAATGGTGAGCTCTATAAGCGGAGTGTTTCTGGCATGTTTCAAAGATGTATTTCTTCAGAAGAAGGAGTGGAAATCTTAAGATAAATCCACGAAGGCGAGTGTGGTCACCATGCTGTAGCTAGATCCTTAGTGGCAAAAGCTTTTCAACACGGATTCTTTTGGCTTACAGCTAAGGCAGATGCCGATAAACTGGTCAAAACGTGCAAGGGCTACCAAAAGTACGCTCATCAGGCACACGTTCCGGCTGAACAGCTACGAACAATCCCTATTACATGGCCGTTCGCGGTCTGGGGGCTTGATATGGTAGGGCCGTTTCGCACGGCAAAATTTGGATTCACTCACCTAGTAGTGATGGTGGATAAATTCACAAAATGGATTGAGGCTAAACCGGTAACAAGTTGCGATGAAGCCATAGGCAGAAGATTCGTCGAGGACGTAATCATCAGATTCGGATATCCGCACGGTATAATTACTAATAAGGGGAGCAACTTTTCCATGGGGGAACTTTCCAAATTCTGCGAAGATCAAGGGATCCGACTTGATACTGCATCAGTCGCACATCCACAAGCCAATGGACAAGTCGAAAGAACTAATGGCCTTATTCTACAAGGAATCCAACCTCGTCTCGAAGCACCGCTTCGTCGAGCTGCGGGGGCTTGGGCGGAAGAATTACCATCTGTGATATGGAGCTTGCGTACAACTCCTAACAGGTCAACCGGCTATACTCCTTTCTTCTTGGTCTACGGTGCAGAAGCAGTTCTTCCGAGTGATCTGATCCATCAGGCTCCACGAGTCAAAGCGTATATCGAAGAAGATACAGAAGTTTCTCGGCAAGATGATCTCGATATAATCGAAGAAGTACGCGTAGTTGCTGAACAGAGATCTACAGCCTATCATCAGAAGTTATGCAAGTATCATAGTAAGAGAGTGCAAAACCGTTCTTTCAGAAAAGTCGATTTGGTTTCCGACTTGTGCAAAAGAGAAAGCACAAACTTTCCCCAATTTGGGAAGGACCTTTTATGGTTAGCTGAGTTCTGCATAATGGGTCATATTATTTAACCGACATGAGACCAGCAAGGAAAGACCTGATACCTAGAAAAGAAAGAGAGCTGGTGGCAGCACAGACCCGGATGAAATAGACCGTCCATGGAATATTGCACAGCTACGTCACTTCTATTCTTATTTATATTTCCTTGTAATCATATATGTACATGTTCAAAGTAAAAAAAAAGTATTGGTTCCCTCATATTGTTATTTTTGAGATGTTTTTTCCATCTTATTTCGAAAAGAGCATGTAATGTTTTCCAAAATCCCAGAATACTTGAAAGTACTTTATGCTCATGTTTGTTCTGGTTACGATTTTTGAGCAATCTAAAAATGTTACCTTAGGGTACAAAGTTTAAATTATTGTCTATACTTTGATTCTTTATCTGATTGCTTAGACACGGGCATTTTCCGTGTAATGAGTTGTTGGTACTGGAAGCCGGCTTTGTTTCTGAGTTTAAACTAGTTTAGCAATTGCGCTCCATTGCTCGGCAAAGTTTCCGTGCTAAAAGTTGGCCGACCCATGAAAGGGACAAGGCAAAGAGCTAGATAAACCGATAAGTATAGACACACATATATAAAAAAATAGAGTGCTTCAGAAACTTTCAAGCACAAAGCATAAAAACATATAAATAAACGTGCTAAGATAGTAAAAGCATCAGTTTTTACAGACCAGCACAAAATAAATATTGTAGCCGTCATTACATTGCCATAAGTTTAAGATAATGCATAGAAATTGTTTATGCTGCAGGCGGTGGTGATGAAGCAGGTGGAATACTGGAATCAACATCAGTGTCACCCTCGATCTCAGACTCGGAAACATTGCTGATTTCTGGCTCATGAGGCGAAGGAGGCGCGACGACGGATTCGAACAATGGCGTCGTATAGTTGGTCATCTCCGCCACCCGACAAGCATAACCTGCACAAGATTCTTGGATGGCCTTGATATCTTGCGGGTTTCCCTCATCATCCTCCTCGGCAATGCCCTTGGTGACGTGCTAGATTTCCATCTCGCTCTGGTGGCTCATCACCATGGTCAAAGTTGTTTGTGCATCAGTCTAAGCGTAGGAGATCTTGCAGTCCTCAATCAACTTCGGAATCTCCTTCACTTTGTCCCTCACCTCGTGCACTGACATTTTATGCAACTCGGAAAGCTTGACGGCCTCGCCAGCCTCTTCTAGAGTTTGACGGAAGTCGAACAAGACATCTCCAATGAGCTTAATGCTCTTGAGGCGAGGTTCGGAAGTGGAAGAGTCGGAAAGATTCAGGGGGGCTGGGAAAGAACCAAAAAGTCAAATTTCGGCTAAAACGAAAGTCAAAAAATGGCTAACACAAAGTAAAAAGATTCGGAAATCTTACCAAGCATAGAGTGATTCCATTCAGCATGCTCCTTGCGGAGGCTGTCTAGTTCACTTGCAGAGGCCTAGGCAAGATCCTTCTGTATATCAAACTCCTTCTTGAGATTAGCAAGTTCTTTATCTCGGAAGGCTAGGAGCTTCTCGAGCCTCATGGTCTCGTGGTTGCTTGATTCCAAGACTGTAGCTACGGATTTCTCCGACTCCACAGTTAGAGTCTCAAGCTTTTCCAGGAGTTTAGTGTTCTCTGCCTCCAAGATCTTGAAGTTTTCGGCCTTCTCCACCATTTTACTAGATTGGCACAACAATTCTGCAAAGACAAAAAATATCGGTCGGAAAATAAAATTCGACTATGCCTATATATTTAACTGACAAAGAGAAAGCCGGAAAAGTTTACCTTCGGCTTCATCTTAGTAAACTTTTAACATTGAATTTTCAAAACACAATGCTTTGATTTCTTTGCGCTTGTTGGAAATATTCTTGAGCAATTCCTGGTTAAAAGATGCAATTTTCTGTAAGTTTAGAGATGGAATACCGTCAGACGGCTACTAAGACTCGGGCTGCAAATTTTTAACTAAGTAAAATTACAGCGCGGGCCTTGGGGGCTACACTACATCGTTCTTTTGCAACCTAAAAGCATCAACCCGGATCCAATGATGTTTATCCAACTTAATGCTTGGGGGCTAGAGGATATGATAATAAATGCAAATAAAAATTGGAAACTTACAATGTGTTCCAGATGCAACTTTTCAAATCCAAGCTTGGTGTTGTGAAACACCTTCTCGGTAAGGGTGAGGGACGGAACATCCATCGCTGGAAGTTCGCCAGATGCGACTTTAGCGTCTCGGACCAAAATCTCATCCAGGAGGCTAACCATCTTGACATCTTCCTCCTCTTGGCTCGCTGCCTCTGGATTCAAGGTTTGTTTCTCAAGACTGGTTTGAGCCAGTCTGAGGATCTCTTCCTTTTCTTTCCTCTTGAGGCTAGGGACAGCTGAGTCAACCACCTTTTTCTATAGTACCTGTGGTCATAACCATGGGATCATTACCCTTTATGGGTTCACCCTTATCATTTACCTGGTCATCAATGGTGACCAGGGCTTTTGAGATCTTGCCAGCGTTAGGGGATGCAGAAGCTCCCTGCGCTGACAAAGCAGTGGATGGGGTCGACGGTGGCACACCTGGAGAAATGACAAGCTTCTGCTGACACATATGCTTGCCCGGCTTGCTTTCCAGCTTAATCTTGCTCTTCAATGATGATTTAACTCTAGAACACAGAAATCCTGAATATTAGGTGTGCTCTGGAAAGATAACAAAGGTACAGGAGTACTAAAAATGAAAAGTGAGGTGTTTACTTTTTAACTACTAGCAGCACTTGGCTACCAGTAGCGACAACTTCCTTCGCCTTACGCTTCTTGGAGGCGGAGGCGGCAACTTCTTGCACCTCATCATCCTCCATCACCTCCGGGTCGTCTGAAGCATAGCCCTCTAGTGGAGCTAGCTCGGACTCGGAGAGTTTCTCGAGCTGACAGAATCGGAAGAGCATCGATGAAAATAGAGTCGGAGAAAGAACCAAAGAAAACGACGAAATGCGAAAGCAGAGTCGTAATATTTACCGGAGTCAGAGGACGGCTGGATGTGTACATCTTCATGGAAACTTCCGGAACTTTTCGTTCCACTCTTTCCTTGACCAAATATTGCATGAGGGTCCTGTAGTCCTTCGGCGAAAGCCGGTTCAGGCTGACCTTCATGTTGTCCTTCTTGTCACTGGTGATTTGGTGCATGAGGCGGTCTCCGCGGTGCTTGAGAGGCTGAATCCGGCGCTCCAACCAGTAGTGGATCAAGTCAGATCCACGAAGCCCCTCATGCTTCATCAGAAATTTGATCCGCCTCTTGGCAAGGACCAAAATATCTGACAGCTCCGATGCCTCCGCATCCCATGATGCTTGGTGAGGAGCGGCGCCATTGGCGAACGCCGGAAGACCTTCCGACTTACCCGGAGCCGGAATATCCTTATGATAAAAGAAAGTTACGGCCCAATGTTTGACGGACTCACTAGCATTAATCCTAGGATATATCTGATTCCTCTTAAGGACTAAGCTAAGAGTGCAGGTGACATAAGGCACACCGGCACTGATGGAATTCTTCCGAGTACTATAATAGTACCGAAAAAGGGTGAGACTTGGCCTAATGCCAAGAAACCCCTCGCATAGAGCTGCGTGAGCACTAAGCTCAAGCAGAGAGTTGGGAGGAAGATTGTGGAGTTGCACACCGTAATGGTTGAGGACCTCGATGAAGAAGTCCGACGGTGGCAGACTGAGGCCACGGTCGACGTGAGTGCTAAACAGCACCCTCTCGCCATCTTTCGGCGCGGGGATGGCATGTCCAGCAGCGCTCTGCCACGCGCGGGCAGCGATGAACCCCTCATCCTCCATGACTTGGAGCTCCGCAGTGTCCATGGCGCTGGGTATCCATATACCCCGCATATTTGTCTCGTCCACCGCCGACGAACCCGCCGCCGCTGTTCCAGAGGACGAGGCAGACGCCATAGTTCTTGGAAGAAGATGGGCTGGTGGGGGAAGGAGAGATTTTTTCTTAACGGTGTGCAGATTGGAACTGGTGCGGAGAGCTCGAGGAGTACGAGGAAGCAATGAATGAATCGACGGAGAAGTGAATCTGAGAAGAAGGGTTTTATATCCTCTTATTTGCCTCTGCGTCAAGATTTGTGCGGTGAGACGCACGAATCGCCACGCGTATAGGAGAGGGGGAGTTAGCTTCCTCGCAACACTTCCGCCCCCTAGATTTTCGTGCAGGCATTGAAACGGGGTTCTATTCCGTAAGGAACGGACCCACCAACGGTCGTGCTGATGGAAATCCTATCAGTGATGGGACATGTCCTGTAAAGTTGTCAGTCAGCACGCCGCCGTAAAATACGGCTTATGTTTCAAATCAAGCAACGAAAAGGTCAAGGTCAGAGCAGAATGTATCCGACTCAACTGACTCGGAATCCTACATCAATGAAAGAAGTTTTTGGGACCCCTTCAAGATTCTCAAGACGAAGAAAACATCAAGCTAGACGATTTATCCGACTTCAGATCTTGGAGACTTCCGGGAGCTACTGTTGGGGATATACTTTCCGGGTATACCCACAGGACTCGCTGACCAGGGTGGCCCGCCAAAGGGTTAGATCTTTGCTTCACGGGCGACCCAGTCAGAGAAAGAGAAGGAGCCAGTTCCGGCTACGACAAGGCCCAGAAGAGTTACTGACTTAGGCATGTAGTATTACTTGTAATCCAAGTTGTACATAGTTACCGACTCTGTAATGTAGCCGGATATGTCTCTCCCTGTAACCCTAGGCCCCGGTGACTATATAAACCGACCCTATGGGAGCCTTTAGGGCAACACAACTCGATAGACAACCACAACCAACTCGCACAGGCAAACCTCTCTTGTAATCCATTGTAACATCCGGCTTATGCTGATATATTACTGGGTTGGTAGCAGGAGTAGGATCCGAGCACCACAGTCGGATCTGAACATGGGTAAACTTATGCTCACCGCTCCTGGAACATCCGACGTCTCACACCCCATCTTTCCAACGCCACTAGGACCCCCTATGGCGTACTTGTTGACAGTCCGACGACAGCTATCTACTGTGACATGGGTGCCATAGCCAATGCACAGGAGCCAAGGTCACACAAGAAGCTGAAGCATATCAAGCTACGTTTTCATGCTATTCACGAGCATGTCCAACATGGTGACATAAAGATTTGCAAAGTAAACATAGATCTGAATGTGGCAGATCCGTTGACTAAACCTCTCCCTAGGGAAAAACATGACCAACACTAGAACGCCATGGGTGTTAGGTACATCACAATGTAATATAGATTATTGACTCTAGTGCAAGTGGGAGACTGTTTGAGATATGCCCAAGAGGCAATAATAAAATGGTTATTATTATATCTTTGTGTTTATGATAAATGTTTATATCCCATGCTATAATTGTATTAACTAGAAACATTAATACTTGTGTGTTGTGTAAACATAAAAGTAGTCCCTAGTAAGCCTCTTGTTGAAACTAGCTTGTTGATTAATAGATGATCATAGTTTCCTGATCATGGACATTAGATGTTATTAATAACAAGATCATGTCAATAGGAGAATGATATGATGGGCACACTCCTATAGTAAGCGTAGCATAAGATCAAGTCATTTAGAGTTATTTTGCTACAAGATTTCAAATACATAATAACCTAATCCTTCGACCATGATATCATGTTAATAACCATCAGCAGATGAATGCTTTGATGACATCAAACACCGCTTTTGTAACTGGGTGGTTATAAAGGTGGAATTAGGTATTTTGAAAGTATGTGTTGAGGCACATGGAGCAAGAGTGGGATTTGTCCATCCATATGACGGATAGATATAATCTGGGGCCTCTCGGTGGAATGTAATCCAATTGGCTTGCAAGCATGTGACTAGGTCATGAGTGATGTATCACGGAACGAGTAATGAGTACTTATCGGTAACGAGGTTGAACTAGGTATAGAGATACCGATGATCAAACCTCGGATAAGTAAAGTATCGTGTGACAAAGGGAAACAATATCATATGTAAATGGTTCATTTGATCATGAAGTAATCGTAGAAATATGTGGGAGCCATATTAATTTCAAGATTCCTCTATTGGTTATTGATCAGAGAAGTGTCTCAATCATGTCTACATAATTTATGAACTATAGGGAGACACACTTAAGGATTCGATGTTGTTTAGTAGATATGGAAATGAGTTGGAGACCGAATGTTGTTCGGAGTATCGGATTGAATCTAGGATATCCGATATGGTCTGGAGAATAAGATTCATTACAAGAAAGTCCAATTCCGGGGTTCGGAAATGTTTTCGGTGTTTTCACCGGAAGCTTCTAGAAGGTTCTGGAAGGTCCACCACCCCGGGGGTGGAGTACTTGGAATGTGCCATGCCAATGTGGAATGGTTGCATCATACCCTAAGTCACTTGGCTGGGCAATGGGAAGACAAATAATCAAACTCTAGTTTGAATAGTCAAACTCCAGTTGGAAAAGTCAAATCCTAATATTGAAAGTCAAAAGCCTAGTGGAGGGAGGAGAGGAAACCTAGAGGGGAGAGGTTTCCCTCTCCCTCCTTGCTGCCGGCCACCAAGAGGAGTTGGGGGAGGACTCGGCCTCTCCCTAGTCGCCTCTCGCACCCATAAAAGGAGGGGGTGAGGCCCCCCCTTGGCCCTCACCCCAAACCCTAGGCCTCCGCCTTCCCCAAGCCATCGGCGCCCTAGATCCCCTCCAAGACACCGCCTAGCCCTAGCCCTAGGCCTAGCCTCCGGCACCTCCTCCCCTCGGTGTCTAAACCCTACCCTCCGAGGCTCTGTCTAATCCACCATACCTGATCTGGCTTAGGCGAAGGCCTGCGGGATCTACTCCTCCACCTCCACCACCTCGTCGTCGTGCTGCTGGAATCGCGAGGAGATATACAACCTCCGCTGCCCGCTGGAACAACGAATATGAAGGTCTTTATCGAGTGCTGAGCGTGTGACCGACTGCGGAAGCGCTGGCGAAATGTGGCATCGGAAGGATCGTCTTCATGATCTTGAGATCGGCAAGTGAACGACTACATCAACCACGAGAATCCAATCTCGTTAAACGCTTTGGATCTTTGATGGTTAGTACTCGATGAACTCGTTGCACCAAACTCGTAGATTAGATCTTGGCTTTTGTGTGTTCATGCGATAGAATTTTTTTGTTATCCATGCTACGAACCCCTACAGGTTCCATCGTATACTATTGTGTAATGATATTCTGTTTTCCACCTGCATGCAATTTCCTGGTGGGCACCTTTGAATCGCTTCTATCCAGGGTTGGCGGGAATGGCTAAAACATGCATATGGCCAATCTGAGGATGTTCTAGTAATGCCAACAACAAATTAAGAAAAGCGGAACAAATTGATTGAAAATGATCCGTATAAAGGGAAAGGCCCAAACAAGAAATGAACAATAAAAGGCCAAGGCCTGAACATAAATGGACCGAAAATAGCCAAGCGGGCTATGTAAAAAGACAATAGTTGTTGGGCTTGGCCCATATAAAACACTTAACTAAACTGGGCTGAATATGATTGACGACCTTTCCAATTGGTCATAGATTTGAAATGTAGGAACTGACGTTGACATGGTAGATAGTTTGTGACCAAAACATTTGGTCATATAATCTATGACCATATTTATTGGCGATAGACGTCTATGACTAATTCATAAAAAAGGTCGTGGTGTTTAACTAGTGATGCTTAGCTCTTAACCATCTGTATTTGGTCATAGAAATATCATAGATTAAAAACTATGACCTTTCAATGTGTTGGGCCATGTAGAGATAAAACAAAATTTTCCCTCTAACGTGGTGATCCCAAGATCTTGGTGAGGTAGAAGGCCACGAGGTTTACCACTAGACGCGCATTTGTGGATTACTGATGAAGCATGTCTGTTGATGCAGTGCAGTCCTTGCGATCTTGATCCAATCAATGATCGTCCAAGCGCTGATGATACAATGTGGTGAACTGCTAGGTTCAGTACGTCAGCAAGACTACTATGGAGATAGGGTTTTGTGACACCCCCGGGATCAGGGCTAAACAAATCCCAGAGCCCCGTCTGACATAAGCTTAACCTTGATCTCGAGGATATCCAGTGAAGAATCGGTAACACAACAGTGACCCTATGACACAAAATTATTACAGCAAGCTCATAACTGAGCAGAGAACCAAATTATTAGAAGCAGAGGTCACTGACCATAATCATCAAACAACGGAAGGAAAATAATGGTATTAAGTATAGCAAACTTAACAAATGGCCTAAGAGGCCTGAAGCATAATGATGACGTCTCAGCCCATAGATTCCAGGCTGCCAGCCGGGAACCCCAAGCGACTCGTCGATGTCGATGTAGTACGAAACTTGTCTTAAGGGGAACACTTACTCTGCCAAAAGTATCAACAAAGCAAGGGTGAGTACAGGGTGTACTTTGCAAGACTTATGGCTGGTGGAGTTGTTTTGCATAAAGCCATCTTTGTTTATATAACGAGAGAGGGAAGAAGCTCGTCTAATCAGAATATTTTAAAAGGGGATAAGAGAGCGACGTCTCCGAAATATTGATCATCTTTTGATATCCACCAAGTCATCATCATCTGAACCCTATCTAGGATCACCCCCTCGTACCCATGAGGAAGCATCCTTAAGCACACGTTGATCTGCCAAGTTTTACGATTAAGTTATAGTTCTCTATGATCTTAGAATCTGGTCACCAAGCGTTCATAACCGTGAACACGGCTTTTCGAAAAGATTTAACCCTACAGGGGTGTACAACTTTACCCACACCTACCAACCAACTCTTAATGCCAACGTTATTAGCCCTCTTCCTTGGAAGGCCGGCAAAGGGTGGTTGGCCACGACCTTTACCTTGCTTTCGCCGAGACCATGAGTCATGCAATAAGTATTGTTCCGCCGTAACAGGTCAAATCCCGAAGTCGGTACTTAAAGATGTGAGGCAAGGTTGGTTTACTAGGGGCGCCATCAAACCCAAGCAACCGCGGCCATGCTTCCCTACCTGTTATGAATGCACCTCCACCCAGCAAATCTTTCAAAAGTTTTTCTACGCATATGTCGAATGGAACACCGAACTATGTGACTCATGGAATCTACTAGGCAAGTTAATCAGGCGAGGGGTTCCCAAGCCCCGTGTGGCTGTACGCTCATCTCGGTTACAAAGGCAAGAACTTAGGTCCTAGTGGTGGCGAGCATGGGACTAGAAAAACCACATCCCACCGTGGCCTCCCATACAAGCCTTAGCATGTTTAATCTCATATCATTGATCTCATCTCAACACATTCTCCTGTCATACTAGATTCTCTTGCATCTAATACATCATCTAGATGGATCAGAACTGACAGCTATGCATGGCTAAGCAAGACTCAGATATAAGCTCTAGCAGTGCACACAAGCCAAACCTAGTTATGCTAGGAGCAGTGGATCAGGTAATATAAGATCAAAGGAAGTAATGCAATAGATAGGATACTCTATCTATCGATAAAAGATCACAGTAGAATCGTATGCATCATGGCAGGAATTGAAATGCTTTCAAAATCATAGGATTATATCATGGTGGGGATATGCTTGCCTTTGCCTGTTGATAAACAATAAGCAGATCTTCAGTAGCCTTGAACTTGACTTGGTTACAGTTGGTCAAGTATTATTCGTCGATCTTTGATCTTCGACAGTGTTGATCTCTGTCTTTGATCTCGATCTCGATATCGTATTCTACCGGGAAGAACCAAATACCAGAAAGAAAGGGGGAAACAATCAACACATGGCATCGATGCAATGATCAAACAAGGATGATGATATGATAAGTTAAATTGCATTGAAATGTAACCCTAAGGCATGCTCGACAACTTAATCGGGGTTCCGAGGGGTGAAAACCCTAACTCAGGGAAACTCCGGAAACACATGAGAGGGGTTGATTTTGTTCTCTCATTAAACTTGTCATTTTAGTTGTTGACCAATGCATTATGATAGCTTAAAGAGATAGCTCTCATTTTTTTGTACATTTTGATATATTATTTGTATTTTTCTAACTTATAAATAATTACTTATTGAATTTAAAATATTTAAAACAATTTCTAAAATTATAAATCAATTTAAAAAGGTTTATTGCGTCAACATGATGTCAGCACAGGGGAGGGGGTTGTTTTACAACGTGGTATAAGCTACCCACGGTGGCTAACGGAGGGGCCCGTGGCCACCTCAGCTGCCACGCGGGCAAGGAAGGGACCCACCCCGGTTGACCAGTGCTGAACCGCGCGCGGCTGACGCATGGACGATGTCAGCGTGACATCATCGTCGGCGGGGCTCACGGTACTGCAACGGGGCGGCGACTACGGCGCGGGCGGAGCTGCGAGACCAGGCCAGCTCGAACCAGTGGAGTGAGGCGAGTTGGATGGAGGCGGTGCCACTCCTATTTGGTAGCCGGGGCTACGTCTACGGCGAGGTCTGGCGGTGGCCGACAATGGCGTTCGAGGCTAGAGAAAACCAGAGAGGGAGGAGAGGAAGGGGAGGGTCCTAGAGGACTGGTGGATCACCCTGAGCACGTGAGGACGGTCGGAGAGGGTGCGTGAGGTCGAGGTTGCGTGGATCGACGCCGGCGAGCTTCATCGGGGACGAGGAAGATGACACCAACGGCGGCGATTAGAAGCGCGAGGCCTCGATTCCTTCGGCCAGGTGACCAAGTCCACCATGGCGGAGCTACTAGACACCTCTACGAGGCATGGGGAGGCCGGGAACGGCGGGGCGACGACGAGCTCTTCGGCTAGGGTTCGGGCTCGAGAAGAAATGAGGGAGAGGAAGAGGGGCATGCACGGCGACGTTCTTATCCTCGTCTCGAGGGCGGCAACACGCATCGCGGCGCGGCGGCGAGGCGACGGCATCAGTACAGGACAACGAGCTGCTTCGCTCATCCTTCTGTCCGAGGAGGAAGAAAGGTGAGGGACGGCGAAGGGGTACTGGGCCGAGTGGGCCAGACTGGGCCGTTGGCTGCTGCACATGCGGGAGAGAGGGAAGGGAGGGGGAAGATGGGTTGCGGCCCACTGGCTATTCTCTGGTTATTTTTAGTCAGAAACAGTTTTCCTTTTCTGAAATCTATTTCTCTTTTGTAAATTTCATTTCAAAATTGTTTTGGATGTTTGAAAAATACTAGAGGGTTGGTAAAATGTCTAAAATACTCAAGAGCCCTTTTATTCAATTTGGGCCCCATTGTTTTGTCATTTTCAAAATTCAACCCATTTTGAATTGCTTTCAAAGAGAGAGAGGAGAAACTAGGGTTCTAGGGTTTTAATTGGATTTTCTTTAATGCAAACTTTAAGACATGATGATCATGATGCACAAGCAAACCCTAATATTGATTAAGTAAAACTGGGGTGTTACAACTCTATCCCCCTTACGAGAATTTCGACCCGAGATTCCAAAGGTAGGAAGAGAGACAGAGAGAGAAAGAAACATGGTCACTCTAAAGATAAGAGGGAAACACACTGAACAACACATGGAGTATCTCATGATCAACTCATGTATGGAGTGTTCAGAAACAACTCTGGGATGACAAACATGAAACACATCAAGGTAACGGAGGAAACAAGGGGAGAAGGTTTCACGTGTTAGATAGATGGTCTTTATAAGGATTGAGACCATGGAAATTATAGGAGGTTTTGAAACGTCTGAAGAAAAAAAGCTTCCAACAGAAATATTATGACCACAGACTTCGACAGGGAACCTCTACTAAAAGGGCTTAAGTAGATATTTCAGGTTGCAGAGATAGGGATCAACAAAACCAAGTTCTTGAACTACTTTTGACACGGAAGAGTCACTCTTTCATTCAACAGAAGGTTAGAACAGAAAAGTATTTTGGTGGAGAGGACTCATAAGAGCCACAAGAAACATGTAATCAAGAGAAACTTCTGATTACCAAAATCATAGTCGCTCTTAAAACATGGTTGAGAAAACGAAGGGAACTCTTTATTCATCCAGGTTTACCAAAAGCTTTGCCAAAGATTATGGTATCACTTTACGCCACTAAGATGAGTAGTTAAGAAGATTCCTGATGACACGAGAAAAAAAAACTTCATTCTCAAACTTCAATTACTTGGCACAACAAATGCTTGCCAACACAAAAGGGTCTGGAGGATCGACCGAGAGACATTTAGCAACACTACTTTAAATGTTCTCCTCGATGTTCAAGACACGAGACATCAAGTAAAGGTCGGACTTCGGACACAAAGGAAACCATAAGCACAACTCCTATAATAACTTATAGAAGAAGTCTCATGAAGAGTGGTTGTTATTGCTGACTTCAAGTAAATATGGAAAAAGGTATTTCCGGCTAAGTGTGTCAACCATTACATCATTCCTGCCAGATTTACAAAGAGACCTATGTCAAAACCTTGAGGAACACCAACCATCATTGCTGCTTGAGATTCAGCTTTGGTTAGGTGAGATGATATTTCAGACTCAGCATGTTCGAATAGAAAGTTTGCAACATTTACCGCAAAGGTAACGTCACTAGATTCTCAAGACAGGGACTACAATGTCAAGCTCCAAAAGACTGAGCTAGATTGCTAGACCCATGTATTTAGCAATTTGTCGGAAGACAACTGCACACACTTAAGGTACTGACAATCAAACATACATGTGTCCTTAGGGAAAGAAAGATAACTCTTCCCGAATTCACGGCGACATCTTTCAGCAATTGCACGTGAACCAGAGAAGGTTACTTCTAACATCCAGAACACATACTTCCAAATGACCCGAAGATGGTTCTCAAAAGTTTCCAACATTAATGTCAATTGTTCCATATGAATCTTGTCTAGCATGGAGAAGATAATAATGTCATTGATGGGTTCAACAACAAAATTATCGAGACACTCCAATAAGATGGACTCATATGTTGCGTGAACAAGACAAAAATACTTGTCAAACCAAAGCACATGAAGATGTATCCCAGTGAAACATCACAAGAAGAGACATTATCAAGATAGTCCTTGGAACTGAGTTTGATTTGACGATAACCCAAATCAAATCAAAGATAGGGGAAGATAACATGTCCACGAAGGAAATATTATCTTTCTTCAACATGAACAAAAATAAACATCCCTTTTATAAAGAACGTAGTGGGATATAACTTTTGTCTTACAACTCTCCAAGTTGTTGTTTAAGCTCAACCAACTAGTTCAGGGGTATCCGGTACAAATCCTTGGAGAAAAGAGCAGTTTCAGAGAACTTGCTTGCTCAAGAACTTGATATCATGATCATGTGGCAACATGGCGATACTTCTAGAAAGACGTCCAAAATATCACGAACCACCGATATGTCACTTAGTTCGAGAGAAAAGTTGCTTGGTAATGCAAGAAGACATAGTCTCAGAGATTCGGCACAAGCCTAACTCTTTGACCGAGGGGAGTGTACCAGAATAGCGGACTTGGTAACACAATCATCCTTTGCTTAGTGACGGGGTTAACCGATCACGCTAAGAATGACACAAATGTCCTTATAGTTTAAAACAATAATAATTGCTAAGAATCTCAGATGGCCACATTGTTACGCACATGCATCACTCACGAGCGCGAAAGCTCGAGGGAGGGTGGGTAAATATGTGTAGGAGCATCACTTCATTAAGGGGTCATGAAACTTGGCACGACCTCTTAGTATAAAAGAGTGTGATACTTTAAGGTAGAACAGATGGAAGACAATCAATGCCTCTTGATCTGTGGATTACAACACTTTGGCCTGGTCCTAGAAATGATGAGGTACTGGAGTTTGTTTCTCCTAGACATTCCGAAATGGTTTGTCTTGACGGACCACAAGAGTATCTTACATCGAAAGACACCGATGCACATTTACTACTTGGCTACCAACTGGTAGACAAAGGTCGGAAAACAACAAGGGGAAAGGAACATGCTCAGGATAGAATCCCAAGATGTGGATGCATAAGTTAACAACCTTCCAAAATCCAATGCATAGAAGGGTAGAGTGTGGAAGAGTCACGAATATAAATGCGAGACTCTTGAGGAGTACTCTTGTCGTGATCTATTTGTTTCCATTAAAGAACATCTACCATAGCATGTGGTAGGGGAAGTCCTTAGTTGTCACAATTCAATCGCGGCAATAACCACAAGATTGAAGGCTAGAGTTGTAGTACCAGCCATCCTGATGTAACGTGTGAACATTAGCAACAGGGGTCAAAGGGATGGATCTTGGGTTAAAGGTCAGCTTCATGTACAAGATTCACTACACCAGAATCCAGCACAATCAGGGATCTTAGGTTCAAGTCCAAGGGTTAAAACCCGAGAAAGAAGTAACTACTACTTGAGTGATACTACATACACTATAAGATAATAATCACGAGGTAGCTTACAAGAGAAGAGACAACTTTTGAAGTACCCAAATAAAAAGGTGGCACACGAGGCGAAAGGAAACCTCGAAGCCTAGAACAGAACACTATAGATCCAACAATATAATATTGTGGGTCCCAAAAGATAGAGATATCATGATAGAAAGGAATCTCTTAGATGAACAAGAGCAAGGGAAACAAGGAATACACAACTCACACAACTCTAGAGAACTTAACACCAGGTCAACTGGCTTAGAAACGACATGCGCAAGAGGCACCTAAGCTTTGAGAAACAAGAAGAGATATCAAAACTTTTCCGAAGTCAACACAAGATGAGATGACCCAGATTTAGAGCGAAACTGGATAAGGAGTAAAAGAAGCATACTAGAATTTTCGCAAATACTTTTCAGCTTTAAAATAGTTTTCATAAACACTAGACTCAACATCGACCAATAGCAAGGTTTTCCTACGGTCGATACTGCTCTGATACCAAGACCTGTGACACCCTCGGGATCAGGGCTAAACAAATCCCAGACCTCCGTCTGACATAAGCTTAACCTGGAGCTCGAAGATATCTAGTGAAGAATCGGTAACACAACAGTGACCCTACGACACAAAATTATTACAGCAAGCTCATAACTGAGCAGAGAACCAAATTATTACAAGAAGAGGTCATTGACCACAAACATCAAACAACGGAAGGCAAATTATGCTATTAAGTATAGCAAACTTAACAAATGGCCTAAGAGGCCTGAAGCATAACGATGACGTCCTAGCCCATAGATTCTAGGCTGCCCGTCGGGAGCCCCAAGCTACTCGTCGATGTCGATGTAGTACGAAACTTGTCTTCAGGGGAACACTTACTCTGCCAAAAGTATCAATAAAGCAAGGGTGAGTACAGGGTGTACTCCGCAAGACTTATGGCTGGTGGAGTTGTTTTGCATAAAGCCATCTTTGTTTATAAAACGAGAGAGGGAAGAAGCTCGTCTAATCAGAATATTTTAAAAGGGGATAAGAGAGCGACGTCTCCGAAATATTGATCATCTTTTGATATCCACCAAGTCATCATCATTTGAACCCTATCTAGGATCACCCCCTCGTACCCATGAGGAAGCATCCTTAAGAACACGTTGATCTGCCAAGTTTTACGATTAAGTTATAGTTCTCTGTGATCTTAGAATCTGGTCACCAAGCGTTCATAACCGTGAACACGGCTTTTCGAAAAGATTTAACCCTGCAGGGGTGTACAACTTTACCCTACCAACCGACTCTTAATGCCAACATTATTAGCCCTCTTCGTTGGAAGCCTGGCAGAGGGTGGTTGGCCACGACCTTTACCTTGCATTCGCCGAGACCATGAGTCACGCAATAAGTATTGTTCCGCTGTAACGGGTCAAATCCCGAAGTTGGTACTTAAAGATGTGAGGCGAGGTTGGTTTACCAGGGGCGCCATCAACCCCAAGCAACCGTGGCCACGCTTCCCTACATGTTATGAATGCACCTCCACCCAACAAACCTTTCAAAAGGTTTTCTATGCATATGTCGAATGGAACACCGAACTATGTGACTCATGGAATCTACTAGGCAAGTTAATCAGGCGAGGGGTTCCCAAGCCCCGTGTGGCTATATGCTCATCTCAGTTCCAAAGGCAAGAACTCAGGTCCTAGTGGTGGCGAGCATGGGACTAGAAAAACCACATCCCACCGTGGCCTCCCATACAAGCCTTAGCATTTTTAATCTCATATCACTGATCTCATCTCAACACATTCTCCTGTCATACTAGATTCTCTTGCATCTAATACATCATCTGGATGGACCAGAACTGACAGCTATGCATGGCTAAGCAAGACTCAGATATAAGCTCTAGCAGTGCACACAAGCCAAACCTAGTTATGCTAGGAGCAGTGGATCAGGTAATATAAGATCAAAGGAAGTAATGCAATAGATAGGATACTCTATCTATCGATAAAAGATCACAGTAGAATCATATGCATCATGGCAAGAATTGAAATGCTTTCGAAATCATAGGATTATATCATGGTGGGGCTATGCTTGCCTTTGCCTGTTGATAAACAATAAGTAGATCTTCGGCAGCCTTGAACTTTGCTTGGTTACAGTTGGTCAAGTATTGTTCGTCGATCTTCGATCTTCTACGGTGTTGATCTCTGTCTTCGATCTCGATCTCGATATCGTATTCTACCGGGAAGAACCAAATACCAGAAAGAAAGGGGAAAACAATCAACACATGGCATCGATGTAATGCTCAAGCAAGGATGATGATATGACAAGTTAAATTGCATTGAAATGTAACCCTAAGGCATGCTCGACAACTTAATAGGGGTTCCGAAGGGTGAAAACCCTAACTCGGGGAAACTCTGGAAACACATGAGAGGGGTTGATTTTGTTCTGTAATTAAACTTGTCATTTTAGTTGTTAACCAATGCATGATGATAGCTTAAAGTGATAGCTCTCATTTTTCTAAATATTTTGATATATTATTTGTATTTTTCTGACTTATAAATAATTACTTATTGAATTTACAATATTTAAAACAATTCCTGAAATTATAAATCAATTTAAAAAGGTTTATTGCGTCAACATGATGTCAGCACAGGGGAGGGGGTTGTTTTACACCGGGGCAGAAGCTACCCACGGTGGCTGACAAAGGGGCCCGTGGCCACCTCAGCTGCCACGCGGGCGGGGAAGGGACCCACCCCGGTTGACCAGTGCTGACCCGCACACGGCTGACGCATGGACGACGTCAGTGTGACATCATCGCCGGTGGGGCTCACAGCAATGCAACGGGGCGGCGACTACGGCGCACGCGAAGCTGCGAGACCAGGCCAGCTCGAAGCAGTGGAGCAAGGCGAGTTGGATGGAGGCAGCGCCGCTCCTATTTGGTAGCCGGGGCTACGTCTACGGCAAGGTCTGGCGGTGGCCGACGGCGGTGTTCGAGTCTAGAGCAAACCAGAGAGGGAGGAGAGGAAGGGGAGGGTCCTGGGGGACCGGTGGCTCACCCTGAGCGCGTGATGACGGTCGGAGAGGGCGCGTGAGGTCGAGGTTGCGTGGATCGATGCCGGCGAGCTTCATCGGGGACAAGGAAGATGACACCAGCGACGATTATTAGAAGCGCGAGGCATCGATTCCTTCGGCCAGGTGACCAAGTCCAACATGGCGGAGCTACTAGACACCTCTACGAGGCATGGGGAGGCCGGGAACGGCGGGGCGACGATGAGCTCTTCGGCTAGGGTTCGGGCTCGAGAAGAAACGAGGGAGAGAGAGCAAGCGGGGAGAGGATAAGGCCAGGGAGAGGAAGAGAGGTGTGCACGGCGACGTTCTTATCCTTGTCTCCAGGGCGGCAACACGCATCGCGGCGCGGCGGCGAGGCGACGGCATTGGCGCAGGACAGCGAGCTGCTTCGCTCGTCCTTTTGTCCGAGGAGGAAGAAAGGTGAGGGACGGCGAAGGGGTACTAGGACGAGTGGGCCGGACTGGGCCGCTGGCTGCTGCAAACGTGGGAGAGAGGGAAGGGAGGGGAAGATGGGCTGCGGCCCACTGGCTGTTCTCTGGTTATTTTTATTCAGAAACAGTTTTCCTTTTTTGAAATCTATTTCTCTTTTGTAAATTTCATTTCAAAACTGTTTTGGATGTTTCAAAAATACTAGAGGGTTGGTAAAATGTCTAAAATACTCAAGAGCCCTTTTATTCAATTTGGGCCCCATTGTTTTGTGATTTTCAAAATTTCACCCATTTTGAATTGCTTTCAAAGAGAGAGGAGAAACTAGGGTTCTAGGGTTTTAATTGGATTTTCTTTAATGCAAACTTTAAGACATGATGATCATGATGCACAAGCAAACCCTAATATTGATTAATTAAAACTGGGGTGTTACAGGTTTCCAACTCATGGAATGACCTAATCGATCAACCCTTCTGGGTTACTGCGCCCCACTATATATAGGGAGTGAACGTGGGCTCCAATCACTCGTGGCCCATTCACTAAAGCCCATATAATATTAGTCCATGTGAGTCCGACTCACTGACTCAGTCCAAATCCGGCTCAGGTTCAACCCAACTAGATTTCCGGTTCAGATCCAATCCGAACTTGCTCCTGCTCTTAAGTGTGTGACCTCGCAGGCTCATGGCTACTTGGACATGATTGGAGTCCGACTCTCAATCGATCAGTCGGTAGAGGCTCCTAGCAGAACATGCCGACTCCCAAGTACCAAAGAGTCATGAGGACTTGCCTTTCCAATGCTACTTACGTCCGAGTCCCTTTTGCCTCACGATATACCTTATCATACTATAGGAGAATATTTGTCATCCCTTAAATAGTCCGACTCTCTTCTCGATCCGAGATAAGTGATTCATCCGACTAACTCTTAATCGATCGCCTTGGTTAATACTTAACCGAGTCGGGCATGGACATGCTTTTCGAATCATATCATCCGAGAGGGACCAGAGAATATCTCTGGAAGTGGAGGGGCAAAATCCCATCTTGGTTATTCACATCACGCAGCTTGATTCTCAGTGGACCCAAACTCTGCCGTTATAACTGCCCAATTACGGATCAACGTTTGACAGAACCTAAGTAGGTGATCCTCAACTCGGACTATGCAACAACCTCAGGTCTAAGGATTACATTGATTGAGATATACAAATGACAACTTAATCGTTGTACCTTAATATGGGTCAATACGACTCGCTAAACTCTTTAGCTGAATCTGTGTAAGTAGGAATGGCATCTCCATGCCCATGAAAAGTGGAACCGAGTCATCAAGTCAACTTTCACATTGGTCTAAGTTGTGTGTCCAGCACAACCTCGATGACCAAGGATATTTAGTACAAACAACATGAATGTATAGTTCCACAACCGAATCACATATTCAATGATACACATCAGATGTTTATACAAAGGAAGATTCCAGTGCTTGATGATTCAGAAGTTGTTTCCTTTGGGACACCTATTTCTACAAGCCAAGTCAGAAGGAGCTCAAGGATTACTAGATACAGGGGCTTTAAGCCTAAAATCATTTGTGATTCCAAGCACACTAAATCGAAAGTGAAACCAAGGAAGATTCCAGAAGTGCAAGCTGTTGAAGTCACTGAGGAGGCTAATATGACTCAGATAACTTCTGTTCATGATGACATGATTTCTGACAGGACTCTTCTTGCAACCCCAATACCAGTGCTTCAGTCTAATGGAATTTCTCTTTGTGGTGTTCCTCAGGATGAACTCACTCCTTTGAAGCTCATGGAAGGTTGGCAGGAGAAGGAGAATGCTGACAGTGCCTAGTGCATGTTTGGTGGTGTGCCTGTCTATTTCTATTTTGGTTTCTCTACCCTTGAGTTGTAATAATGTCACTTTTAAACAATGGGTTATTTTGTGCTGGAACATCAGAGGTATTAATGCTAGAGAGAAAAAATTAGCCTTAATGCATGCTATTAATGTAAGTGGATGTTCAGTTATTTGCCTACAAGAAATAAAAAAGGAAGCTTTTGATCTGAAGTTTATTAAAGCTTGCTGTCCAGCAAGATTTGATGAGTTTGTTTTTGTGCCTTCTGTGGGGGCTTCTGGAGGCCTCATTATTATATGGAATAGTTCATTTTTTTCTGGAATGGTCATGCATTGTGAACAATTTGCTCTCTATGTTCATTTCACTTCCACCCATTCTGGCCATTCTTAGACTCTAATTAACATCTATGGCCCTTGTAGTGGTGAAATGAGGGAGAAATTTATTGAGTGGATGTTTGAGGTGAATATTCCTGATGATGAAGACTGGATCTTAATGGGTGACTTTAATTTTATTAGGTCCCCTGCAAATAGGAATAAGCTTGGGGGAATGTTAATGACATGCTTATTTTCAATGATTTCATTAGAGAGCAACATCTCACTGAATTGTCAATTAAAGGAAGAAAATACACCTGGAGCAACATGCAACAAGATCCTTTGTTGGAGCAACTTGATTAGTTCTTTACTTCCTTCCATTGGACAACTAGTTTTCCCAACACAGTTGTTTCAACACAAGGCAAACCAACCTCTGATCACACTCCTTGTGTTGTTTCTATTCAGACTAAGATCCCTGGCAGTAGGATTTTTAGATTTGAAAACTTTTGGGTAGCTCATCCTGGTTTTCTGGAAGTTGTAGCTGAGAGTTGGAGTAAACCAACTCATAAATCCAATAGTGCTGCAAATCTTAATGCAAAGCTTAAAAAGTTGAGATATGATTTGAAATTTTGGAGAAAATCAATTTCAAAGTTGTCCACTTGTATTGAAAATACCAATAGGGTTATCTCTGAACTTGATAATCTAGAAGATAGAAGACCATTATTCTGTCAAGAAGCAAATTTTAGGAGAATTCTAAAAGCTCGTTTAGAAAGGTTGTTGCAGTACCAAAATGCCTATTGGAAGAAAAGATGCACAGTTAGATGGACAAAGTTTGGAGATGAGAACACAAAATTCTTTCATAATTTTGCTACTGAAAGATATAGAAAGAACAATATTGCCTCCCACAAACTATCAGATGGTTATTTTGTCACTGAGCATGCTGACAAATATAAAGCTATTTATCAAGTCTACAAAGAAAGATTGGGTACTTCTAATCAGCCTGAGATGCTTCTTGATCTTCAACATCTGATTCCTCCAACTGAGGGACTTGAAGTTTTATCCATACCATTCACCAGGGAGGAAATTGACAAAGTGGTGAAGGAAATGCCAAATGATAAAGCCCCAGGCCTAGATGGTTTTAATGGTCTCTTCCTAAAAAGTTACTGGCACATCATCAAGGAAGACATCTACTCCTTATGCTTTCAATTTTATGAAGGAGAACTGAATCTAGAAAGTATAAATATGGGGCATATTACACTAATTCCAAAGATAGGTTCACCTGAATCTGTCAATGATTTCAGGCCAATCACTCTGCTAAATTGTGTATTGAAGTTGATCACCAAAATTTTGGCAAACAGGCTCCAGAAGGTAATACTGAAAATTATTCATAAAAATCAATATGGTTTCTTAAAAGGCAGGAACATTCAGGATTGCCTTGCTTGGGCCTTTGAATTTCTCTATCAATGTGAAGCTTCTAAGAAAGAGATTATTTTACTTAAGCTGGATTTTGCCAAAGCCTTTGATACCATTGATCATATGGCTATGATGTAAATTATGAAACAAATGGGTTTTGATGATAAGTGGCTAAAATGGATTGAAATTATTTTTGGCACTGGAAAGTCTGTTGTTCTGCTTAATGGAGTACCTGGGAGACAATTTCACTGCAAAAGAGGTGTTAGACAAGGAGATCCTTTGTCTCCCTTATTTTTTTTCTTGCTGCTGATTTATTGCAATCTGCAATCAATAATGCATTCAGAGAAAACATTCTCAAGGCCCCATTTTCCCCTGATTTTGGGCAGGATTTCCAGTTGTCCAATATGCAGATGACACTTTGATTATAATGCAAGCAGATAAAGATCAAGTTCAAATAATGAAAGGGATTCTTCACAATTATGCTGTTTCTACTGGCTTACAGATCAATTTTCACAAGTCTCACCTAATACCAATAAATCTGGCAGATGACATCTCTAAGGAAATTGCAGATATGTTGGGCTGTTCAATTGCCAAAATGCCTTTCACTTATTTGGGGCTCCCTCTTGGCACCACTAAACCCACAGTGTATGATCTTATGCCACTGATTGAGAGAAAGGTGTCGGCTTCATTCATGATGATGTCTTATAGTGGGAGAGTGACTGTGATTAATTCCTTACTGGCTTCAGTTGCAACTTTCACAATGTGTGCAATCAAACTGCCACACAAGATTGTGGGGCACATAGAAAAAAATCAGAGACATTGTCTGTGGAATAAAAAAACTAAAGAAGGTGAAAATGTAGCTCTCTTGCTGCTTGGGATATGATTTGCAGGCCAAAAAGTAAAGGAGGTGTTGGCATCCTCAACCTTAAAATTCAAAATGAAGGCCGGCTGCTTAAGTTCCTGCATAAGTTTTATAATAAGGATGACACACCCTGGGTATCCCTAGTTTGGAATGCTTACTACATTAATATTATTCCTCATGCTTCTACGCCTTATGGCTCTTTCTGGTGGAGAGATGTCTCTAGACTATCACATTTATTCAGAGGGATAGCCAAAAGTACAATTGGTAATGGGTCTAATACACTGTTTTGGAAGGATCAGTGGTCTGACACTATTTTAGGAGAGAGTCACCCAATTATCTACTCTTATGTAAGGAATGAAGATATATCTACCCAAGAGTTTATAGCAGCAGACAGTTTGACACATCTCTTCTATCTTCCTCTGTCACCTAAAGCTTTAGCTGAATTAAGAACAATTCAAAATAATTGCAGAGAGATACAACTCAGAGAGCATTTACATGACACTTGGAGTTATGTTTGGGGAGCCAAAGATTTCACATCCAGCAAATAATATCAGTATAATTTTAGAAACCTGAAACCACACATATCCTTCAAATGGCTATGGAAATCAAAGTGCACTGCAAAAGTGAAGTTTTTTGGATGGCTGGTTCTGTCTGATAGACTGAATACAAGAAACATGCTCAGAAGAAGGCATTATGCACTTGGGACTGGTTATGACTGTTTAATGTGTAGTCATAATACTAAAGAAACAATTGAACACTTGCTCTTTCACTTCCCCTTCAGTCAAGCTTGCTGGGATTCAATTAATATCTCCTGGTCTATGGCTAACTCTAGACTTCAGATCATTGAACAAGGGAAAAAAAGCTGGAATAAAAATCTATTTATGGAAATTACCTTGCTTGGATCCTGGAACATCTGGAAGGAGAGATACAACCTCTGGTTTAATAACATACAACCCTCAGTTCAGGCTTGGAAGTCAAGATTGGCTGCTGATCTGTCACTACTAATTCATAGGACAAAGGAGGATTTACACCCACTCATCAAGAGCATTATCCTTAGTTTGTAAATCTTGTGAGGTCTTAGGCTTTTCTAACCTGCCTTTTGGGAGATCTTTTATCCCCTTTGTTTTCTGTAAATATGTAACATTATAGACTCTGATCTTTTATTAATGAAAACAAGGCAGTATGAACCTTTCCTACTATTAATACCCTCAAAAAAAGGACAACTTAATATCTTTATGAATACAATGGGAAATATCATCATACATGATTGCCTCTAGGGCATATTCCCAACAGTCTCCCACTTGCACTAGAGTCAATCTTCCGACATCACATGTCTAGGCATCTAATGCCCATAGCTCTCAGGTGCACCTCATGCCTCGGCTGTGGTAATGGCTTTGTCAAGGGATCCGCAACATTTGCATCCATGTGTACCTTGCGTAACTTGATATCACCCGGATCCACAAACTGGCGAATCAGGTGGTACCGGATGAGTATGTGCTTGTTCTTCTGGTGTTGTCTAGGTTCCTTGGCTTGTGCAATAGCACCATTGTTGTCGCAATACATGTCTAACGGATTGGACGAGCCCTGAACCACACCAAGATCCATGAGGAAATTCCTCATACAAACAACTTCCTTTGCTGCCTCCGAGGCGGCAATATACTCAGCCTCTGTTGTAGATGCAGACACAGTCTCTTGCTTGGAACTCTTCCAGCTCACAACACCTCCATTTATTACAAACACATACCCGGATTGAGAATGAGAATCATCAGAGTCGGTAAGATAACTTGCATCCGTGTAACACTTTACACTGAGTTCATCTTGTAACATCCCTAAATTCATATTCCAAAACTCATTCATATCATCTAAGCATTCATCATCATTTAGGGTTCTCCTCAAAAACAGAAGCTTGTGCTATGATTTCATGTGAGTAAAATTCACTCATTAGGTCATCACCTTTTGAAACTTAAAAGGTTAAGGAACTTGTTTGCTTGCCCCACTATTGGAAAGATTAGGTGTAAAGGTTTAACCAAAATTTTCAAATTAGAAATGATTTCAAAACCTCTATTTCAAACAATTGCAAATTAGTGCAAAATCTCTGTTTGTTTGAAAACCAAGTCTGACCAAGCCTTTAAAAGATAACCCCATGAGCTTTGACTTATTTCTAAGATCAATTCACCCCTGCAAAACCCCAGGAGAATTTGAATTCAAATTGTATTTGAAACCATTTGAAAACATAACCAGAAAATCGAATTAGAAAAGAAAAAGGACTAGACAAAGGAAAAAGGCCGAGCGCCAGGTTTCTGGCCCAACAGAGGATCGAGCCCAACTAGCCCACCCGGGGAATTCCTTTTCTTTTCTCACGCGCGAACGCACACAGCCAGTCGCTGACAAACAGACCCCACCCCCATTTCGCACACATCGCTGACAAGCGGGCCCTGGCTGTAACACCCTCAGAATCGGACCTACGCAAGTTTCAGCGATTCCCGCCAAAACCCGCATAGAAACGATTCAAAGGTGCCCACCAGGCACTTTCGTGCAGGTGGAAAACGAAGTAATAACATTACACAACAGTCCTCGATGGGACCCACAGAACAGATATATATACAGCAGCGACTCAATGAGTCAAGAATACAGATATAATATACAAAGATCCAAATCACCTTGAAAACGATAGAGCGTCCAACTACGGACAAGATGCAAATGGGGCTAAGAGCCCTGAAGAATAACCAATGGCGTCCATAACCCTGCCCAGGCCAAGCCGGAAGGGTAACCCTGCTAACGGCGTCGATCTCAAAACCTGCTTAAACAAAGGGGTGCCGACAAAGGGCAAAGGAAAAAGAGGAGCGTCAGTACTGAGGCCAGTACACGGCGAGACTAGAATTCGGCGGTCCTCGCCTACACAGGTATGGTGGACTGAAGCGGCAGCGGCAGCATGCACTAAACAACCTATAGAGACTCGATACAACTGGCGACTATCAGAGAGGGGTAAGAAAGAACTATTCGGAACCAACCTGATGCTACCATCAAACAAACCCATCCTGGCGTTTCCCCCTCGAGACCAAACGAGGAAGTCAACCGAGGAACTCACACAGTTGGCAATTTTATTTATTCAGTTATCGTTGCAGCAATTACTAGTCAGGTATAGATAGTCGTCCTGATAAAATAAGCAGTGGGCACTTTTATTTAATCATTCGATGTAGTTGCGACACTTACTAAGCAGATACAATTAGCATGAGATAACCCAAAAACCCAGCAGTTGTTGGTACTTTTATTCAGCCATTCCGTTGTAGTTGCCATAATTACTAGTCAGGTACAATGGTCGCAAGCGACACTCCAAACAACCAATTGTGGGCAGTATTATTTAGCCATTCCGTTGTAGTGAAGCTGATTACTAGTCATTATCAAGTCAAATTTATAGCACTACTTTAGTTATGCTTGTCTATGGTCGAGATACTGTGCTCCAAGTCGTCCATAACCGCGGACACGGCTTTCAGAAAGTTTTACCCGGCCGGGGTGCACCAATAGCAACACACACTCGATCAACCTCGGAAAAACCAAATCAAAACCCAACGAGGCTTTCACGACAAAGCAATCACAGGATTCAGAATTATTTCAGGGGGCCACCCCATTGAGTAGACCCGCAATGAAGTTAGCTGACTCCGAAACGGACTCAAGGTTTGCGACAATGGCTGTAAACGACTGGGAACCCGAAAGTGTGGCTGGGCTTGTCGATACCGCGAAAACACTCCGCTTACCTAAACAATACAGTGTGCTCCTCGCACAAACGTAAATACAAAAGTAGCATGGCATAAGTACAGGATCGTAAATAAAACCTCAAACTAGTTTGTGGCCCCAAGAAATAAGACTGAATCAAGCTCTGGCTCAGGGGGGTCCCATATACCTCCCGGATGTGGATAGCGCGATAAATCAAGGAACAGGTATCAAGTACTCGGGGTCCTACGGGACACAAGTGGGCGTTCGGAAACCAAATATTTTCTGTCACCCACCGATGCCTCTGCTTACTTCAATTTTAGTTGTTAAACAGGAATTAAAGTGAACGATAAGTAAAACCATGATCATATCCAACATCAACATGCGGCCATACATCAACAACTGTGGCACTTGACGACACGCAACAGCACTTGAGCAAGCGACTACGACGCGCAAGTCCAACTATCTACCAAACAACAGGTAATAGGATGTGTCCAAGGCAATATAGGGCTGCAAGTAATATCAAGGGTACGGAAACTAGAGCATCGCAACACAGATAGCAATAGATCAACAGGAGGGAATAAATACTATAAAAGTAAGATAGGTAGAAGGGGGAGATGCTCGCCTAAAAAACATTGCCGAAGGTTCATCCGAAGATCGGGGCAAAGCTCACATCAACTCAACGACCTTATCCGCGAAGAAGCAAAACGCTAAAATAAACACCGGATGCACTATTTAATACAACGGCAGAAGATCGGCATGATGCTTGTATGATGTATGACATGGCAAAGGTGCGATGTGATTAGGTCATGTTAAGTGGAACCGGGGTCCCGACATTACTTAGATGGTTCAAGTTGTTTAGCTACCCCGCAATTTAAATGTTGCATTATCAAGATAAAAGATAGCACCGGTTCGCTACACAAGTTTAAATGAGGCCAATATAAGGCTAGATTTGCCCGCATATGGGCCCCATATTTAATTATTAGGTGATTCGGCATAAGGCCCCCAAACCACACGAATATGCATGCGAGTATGACAATTCAATATGCAACAAGTTTATTTAGTTGACAATTTATAAAATAGGGTTCTCGAATAAGGGTTCGCACATTAGGGGGTCTCGACGAACTCGGGGTTCCGGGGTTCAGGGTCGGACTCAGGGTTCAGATCTGGGGTTCGGTGTCGGGGGCGCATCGGGCTCGCCCTGGTCGGTGCCGTACTTATCGTCGCGAAGATCTTGTCGGTCCGCGTACCGGAAAGTAGTACTTGTCGCACATGTGGTCTTCGGATCGGGCTCCGGGATCGGTCTTCGGACCTCAACATGGCCGGTCTTGGTGACGATCTTGTCCGATGGGGATCTTGGTTCAACATCGTCGCGGTCTTCGGGTACGAGGGTTAGACCTTGGCGTCCGAGGGAAGTTCATGTCGTTCCGCGACGGTACGGTCTTCGGGTCCGAGTGGGAGACCTTGTCGCATCCGCGGTCGTCGGGTCGTGCCGACGGTCTTGTCGTCTCACGGCAGCGATCTTGGGGTCCGGGGTCTTGGCGCCTGCGGACGTCGGGATCGGGGCCTTGGCGTCCCTGTAGGAGTACTCAGGTGTCATTGCCGGACTTGGATCGGGTGGCTCTCCAACTGAGAAACGCCTCGCAGTTTTAGCTGGGGATGATGTGGATGCAGCGACCATGGCACGGTGCAGGGCTCGAGGTCGGCCCGGCGCGGCATGGGGCGACACTGGGAGTCACCGAACGGGAGGCGCGGCCAGGACGGCGCGCAGGGGCTCCTGCGGGAAGGGGACCGGAGGCGAGCAGGCTAGGCGATGGTGGGTTGAGGAGGGGGCGGTAGACGCGCGTGCTGCAGGCCGCTCGGGAAGGCCATGGCGGCGCTTGGCGGGCCGGCGGCGCTCGCGGGGCTCGGGGCGCGCGAGAGAGGCGGCGAGCGGCGCCGAAGGGGAGGAGCTGGGCGTGGTGGAGGTCGCCGGCGGCGAGGCGGGATGGAGGAGCGCGGGGCAGACGGGCGTTGCAGGGAGGAGGGGTCGGCCGGAGAGGGGCCGCGGGCGGCGGCGCTCGCGCAGGAGGGGGCGGCGGCCGGAGGTGCCGCTGCAGAGGGAGCGGGGCGCGCGCCGGGGAGAGGGTGGGGACGGCCGGGTCCGAACGGCGCAGGTGGCGGATGGAGGAGGCGCGCGTGGGGGAGGTGCCGAGGGAGGCGGCGACGAAGCAGGAGCCGCGGCGGCGGAGCGGTCGCTGAGGCGGGCGGCGACGAGGGTGGAGGAGGAGGCGGGCCGGCGAGGATGCGGGGAGCGGCGAGCTTGAGAGGGGGAGGCCGGGGAAGCTCCGGCGAGGCTAGGGGGGAGAGGCCGCGGAGCAGAGGAGGGAGGAGGGGAGCGGTGGTGCCGGAGCGGAAGAAGGCGGGGCGAGAGGAGGGACGAGCGGAGGAACAGGACGGGGTGGGGGAGCGTGCGCAGGGAGAGGGGGACGCGTGGGGGTGGGGCCGTGGCAGGTGGGGTCGGGGTGTGGGGTTGCAGGGGGTGGGGGTCAGACGGGCCAGGGTGGCGGTGGGGTTGGCGTGTGTTGCATGTGTGTGTCGGTGTGTGGCCTGTGTGGGGGAGCTGGTGGGTCCCAGGGGAGAGAGGGGGAGAGAGAGAGAGGGAGGGGAGAGGGGCTGGCTGAGATGGCAGTTTTTTAGTGGTGGGGGTGTGGGGAGAGGTGAGGTGGCGAGAGGGGGTTGGTTGGGGTGAGGTGGAGGGGCGCTGGGTAGATTAGGACAGGGTAGCTTTAGGATTAGGTTGGACCGATTTTAAAATCCTGGGGGTGGTCGTTCGGGTCGAATCGGCCCGTTCGACTGCCCCCTCTAAAATAATGAAAACTTTTATTTAATTTTAATGCATCGTTTGCAAACCGATAGCAGACAACAAAATATCCGGTGACTCGGGTTTGCGTGTTGAACGACGACGAGGCGTTTGGAAAACAAAAAAATAGGTTTTTCTGCAGATGGTTTGATGCAAGCAAATGCAAGATGATGACGATGCTCAAATGCAATGTGGCATGATGACATGAGCATGCGGTCATGATGATGCAATGCACAAAAACAACGCGATTTTCTAGTAATGGTTTTTGCGGGATGCCACAATTCGACACCACTAACAATGGATCTCGCCCTCGAGATCCGCCTCATGGTACCGGAAGGAAGGTCGGCGATCTGAATCTTCTCGCTTCGTGTAGATCTTCGCGACACCACTAACAATGAGGTCGTTGTCCGTGATCGTCGAGGGAACACTCCGGGAACAAAAGGTCGAAGGTAGAGGTATCAACAAATAAAGCCACCTCTAGCTTCGATGGAAAAAAAAAGGGAACCGATGCATTCTCATCCCCTTCAATGTGCAAAAGCGAATAGAAGGGGTAGTCGGCATGGGGGCCAATCCATCACGCACCCAAACTATTACTCCGCACAATCAGTAAAAGGGAGTGCAACCATTCTCGGAATCAGACTGAAGATCTCGACAAGCGAGGTTCGGAACCAAGGAGTGATGCAGACTCTGCATCGAATCTGGCGTAGATGATGTCGTCGTGTCGGAAAACACCGGAAGGCACAAACAAGGAACAAAGAATGGAACCACAGCAGACGGATTCCTCAAGCAGCATGAACACCGGATGGTAGAACACCGTTATCAAAGAAGGAAGCGAAACCCTGAAGGTACGACGGAACCCAACCACGAGAATTCCTGGACTCGAAGAAAAAGACGAGAGCGGATTCAAAACACGTAGAGGTAAGAGGAGAACAGCAGAGGGTAAGGAGTAAAATCAGACCTAATCAGAACTATCCAACCGATTTTGCAAAAATAGTTTTGACACTCTACTTCGGCCGTTAGCTAGGTTATCCTACAGGCTGGACTTGTGGGGTATCGCAACAGCTGAGCTCTGATACCACTCTGTAACACCCTCAGAATCGGACCTATGCAAGTTTCAGCGATTCCCGCCAAAACCCGCATAGAAACGATTCAAAGGTGCCCACCAGGCACTTTCGTGCGGGTGGAAAACGAAGTAATAACATTACACAACAGTCCTCGATGGGACCCACAGAACAGATATATATATACAGCAGCGACTCAATGAGTCAAGAATACAGATATAATATACAAAGATCCAAATCACCTTGAAAACGATAGAGCGTCCAGCTACGGACAAGATGCAAAAGGGGCTAAGAGCCCTGAAGAATAACCAATGGCGTCCATAACCCTGCCCAGGCCAAGCCGGAAGGGTAACCCTGCTAACGGCGTCGATCTCAAAACCTGCTTAAACAAAGGGGTGCCGACAAAGGGCAAAGGAAAAAGAGGAGCGTCAGTACTGAGGCCAGTACACGGCGAGACTAGAATTCGGCGGTCCTCGCCTACACAGGTATGGTGGACTGAAGCGGCAGCGGCAGCATGCACTAAACAACCTATAGAGACTCGATACAACTAGCGACTATCAGAGAGGGGTAAGAAAGAACTATTCGGAACCAACCTGATGCTACCATCAAACAAACCCATCCTGGCGTTTCCCCCTCGAGACCAACCGAGGAACTCACACAGTTGGCAATTTTATTTATTCAGTTATCGTTGCAGCAATTACTAGTCAGGTATAGATAGTCGTCCTGATAAAATAAGCAGTGGGCACTTTTATTTAATCATTCCGTTGTAGTTGCGACACTTACTAAGTAGACACAATTAGCATGAGATAACCCAAAAACCCAGCAGTTGTTGGTACTTTTATTCAGCCATTCCGTTGTAGTTGCCATAATTACTAGTCAGGTACAATGGTCGCAAGCGACACTCCAAACAAGCAATTGTGGGCAGTATTATTTAGCCATTCCGTTGTAGTGAAGCTGATTACTAGTCATTATCAAGTCAAATTTATAGCACTACTTTAGTTATGCTTGTCTATGGTCGAGATACTGTGCTCCAAGTCGTCCATAACCGCGGACACGGCTTTCAGAAAGTTTTACCCGGCCGGGGTGCACCAATAGCAACACACACTCGATCAACCTCGGAAAAACCAAATCAAAACCCAACGAGGCTTTCACGACAAAGCAATCACAGGATTCAGAATTATTTCAGGGGGCCACCCCATTGAGTAGACCCGCAACGAAGTTAGCTGACTCCGAAACGGACTCAAGGTTTGCGACAATGGCTGTAAACGACTGGGAACCCGAAAGTGTGGCTGGGCTTGTCGATACCGCGAAAACACTCCGCTTACCTAAACAGTACAGTGTGCTCCTCGCACAAACGTAAATACAAAAGTAGCATGGCATAAGTACAGGATCGTAAATAAAACCTCAAACTAGTTTGTGGCCCCAAGAAATAAGACTGAATCAAGCTCTGGCTCAGGGGGGTCCCATATACCTCCCGGATGTGGATAGCGCGATAAATCAAGGAACAGGTATCAAGTACTCGGGGTCCTACGGGACACAAGTGGGCGTTCGGAAACCAAATATTTTCTGTCACCCACCGATGCCTCTGCTTACTTCAATTTTAGTTGTTAAACAGGAATTAAAGTGAACGATAAGTAAAACCATGATCATATCCAACATCAACATGCGGCCATACATCAACAACTGTGGCACTTGACGACACGCAACAGCACTTGAGCAAGCGACTACGACGCGCAAGTCCAACTATCTACCAAACAACAGGTAATAGGATGTGTCCAAGGCAATATAGGGCTGCAAGTAATATCAAGGGTACGGAAACTAGAGCATCGCAACACAGATAGCAATAGATCAACAGGAGGGAATACATACTATAAAAGTAAGATAGGTAGAAGGGGGGAGATGCTCGCCTGAAAAACATTGCCGAAGGTTCATCCGAAGATCGGGGCGAAGCTCACATCAACTCAACGACCTTATCCGCGAAGAAGCAAAACGCTAGAATAAACACCGGATGCACTATTTAATACAACGGCAGAAGATCGGCATGATGCTTGTATGATGTATGACATGGCAAAGGTGCGATGTGATTAGGTCATGTTAAGCGGAACCGGGGTCCCGACATTACTTAGATGGTTCAAGTTGTTTAGCTACCCCGCAATTTAAATGTTGCATTATCAAGATAAAAGATAGCACCGGTTCGCTACACAAGTTTAAATGAGGCCAATATAAGGCTAGATTTGCCCGCATATGGGCCCCATATTTAATTATTAGGTGATTCGGCATAAGGCCCCCAAACCACACGAATATGCATGCGAGTATGACAATTCAATATGCAACAAGTTTATTTAGTTGACAATTTATAAAATAGGGTTCTCGGATAAGGGTTCGCACATTAGGGGGTCTCGACGAACTCGGGGTTCCGGGGTTCGGGGTCGGACTCAGGGTTCAGATCTGGGGTTCGGTGTCGGGGGCGCATCGGGCTCGCCCTGGTCGGTGTCGTACTTATCGTCGCGAAGATCTTGTCGGTCCGCGTACCGGAAAGTAGTACTTGTCGCACATGTGGTCTTCGGATCGGGCTCCGGGATCGGTCTTCGGACCTCAACATGGCCGGTCTTGGTGACGATCTTGTCCGATGGGGATCTTGGTTCAACATCGTCGCGGTCTTCGGGTACGAGGGTTAGACCTTGGCATCCGAGGGAAGTTCATGTCGTTCCGCGACGGTACGGTCTTCGGGTCCGAGTGGGAGACCTTGTCGCATCCGCGGTCGTCGGGTCGTGCCGACGGTCTTGTCGTCTCACGGCAGCGATCTTGGGGTCCGGGGTCTTGGCGCCTGCGGACGTCGGGATCGGGGCCTTGGCGTCCCTGTAGGAGTACTCAGGTGTCATTGCCGGACTTGGATCGGGTGGCTCTCCAACTGAGAAACGCCTCGCGGTTTTAGCTGGGGATGATGTGGATGCAGCGACCATGGCACGGTGCAGGGCTCGAGGTCGGCCCGGCGCGGCATGGGGCGACACTGGGAGTCACCGAACGGGAGGCGCGGCCAGGGCGGCGCGCAGGGGCTCCTGCGGGAAGGGGACCGGAGGCGAGCAGGCTAGGCGATGGTGGGTTGAGGAGGGGGCGGTAGACGCGCGTGCTGCAGGCCGCTCGGGAAGGCCATGGCGGCGCTTGGCGGGCCGGCGGCGCTCGCGGGGCTCGGGGCGCACGAGAGAGGCGGCGAGCGGCGCCGAAGGGGAGGAGCTGGGCGCGGTGGAGGTCGCCGGCGGCGAGGCGGGATGGAGGAGCGCGGGGCAGACGAGCGTTGCAGGGAGGAGGGGTCGGACGGAGAGGGGCCGCGGGCGGTGGCGCTCGCGCAGGAGGGGGCGACGGCCGGAGGTGCCGCTGCAGAGGGAGCGGGGCGCGCGCCGGGGAGAGGGTGGGGGCGGCCGGGCCGAACGGCGCAGGTGGCGGATGGAGGAGGCGCGCGTGGGGGAGGTGCCGAGGGAGGCGGCGGCGAAGCGGGAGCCGCGGCGGCGGAGCGGTCGCTGAGGCGGGCGGCGACGAGGGTGGAGGAGGAGGCGGGCCGGCGAGGATGCGGGGAGCGGCGAGCTTGAGAGGGGGAGGCTGGGGAAGCTCCGGCGAGGCTAGGGGGGGAGAGGCCGCGGAGCAGAGGAGGGAGGAGGGGAGCGGCGGTGCCGGAGCGGAAGAAGGCGGGGCGAGAGGAGGGACGAGCGGAGGAAGAGGACGGGGTGGGGGAGCGTGCGCAGGGAGAGGGGGACGCGTGGGGGTGGGGCCGTGGCAGGTGGGGTCGGGGTGTGGGGTTGCAGGGGGTGGGGGTCAGACGGGCCAGGGTGGCGGTGGGGTTGGCGTGTGTTGCATGTGTGTGTCGGTGTGTGGCCTGTGTGGGGGAGCTGGTGGGTCCCAGGGGAGAGAGGGGGAGAGAGAGAGGGAGGGAGGGGAGAGGGGCTGGCTGAGATGGCAGTTTTTTAGTGGTGGGGGTGTGGGGAGAGGTGAGGTGGCGAGAGGGGGTTGGTTGGGGTGAGGTGGAGGGGGGCTGGGTAGATTAGGACAGGGTAGCTTTAGGATTAGGTTGGACCGATTTTAATATCCTGGGGGTGGTCGTTCGGGTCGAATCGGCCCGTTCGACTGCCCCCTCTAAAATAATGAAAACTTTTATTTAATTTTAATGCACCGTTTGCAAACCGATAGCAGACAACAAAATATCCGGTGACTCGGGTTTGCGTGTTGAACGACGACGAGGCGTTTGGAAAACAAAAAAATAGGTTTTTCTGCAGATGGTTTGATGCAAGTAAATGCAAGATGATGACGATGCTCAAATGCAATGTGGCATGATGACATGAGCATGCGGTCATGATGATGCAATGCACAAAAACAACGCGATTTTCTAGTAATGGTTTTTGCGGGATGCCACACTGGCCACGCTGTCATCGTCTTCCCCAAACCCCGCCCGCGACCACGTCGCAGCTGCAGTGACTGCCGGTGATGGCGCGGCTTAATTGGGCAATTAAACACAGGCGTTTCCTGTCGAGGCACCGGCTATAAGATCCCCACACCCCCACGATCATTTTCCCCCAGTCAATCTCACACTCACGCCACCAGGCTGCCCACGACTCGCTCGAGACCGCCGCAGACAGAGCCAACTCCGGCGACCGATTCAGGTGAGCCCCGTGCGCCCCTTCCCCTCTGGATTGTTCGAGACACTTAGTAATCCTCTTGCGCACCTTCTAACCACAACAGAGCATCCTGTACTGCCCCAGGTCGCCGTGTTCGCTTGACGCCGTAGGCACCCGACGACCACCCCAACTCCGGCGAGCAATCTCAGTAAGTCCCGAGCGCCCCTTGTTTTCTTATTCACCCGAGCGTGTTCGCAATTGTCCTGCGCATCTCCTAAACCCATTGGATCGTGTTAGGGCGACGCAGAACCTCGGCAACGACTCCGACAACACCCACCCGACGCCAGACGCAACTCCGACGAGATCTAGAGCCCATCTCCGAGCGCCCCTCCGCAAGCCAGTACCACGACGAGAACAGTAGCCTCCGGCGAACCTGGTAAGACCCCTCTCCCTCTCGCGGACGATGTAGAACGCCGGCGCCGCCGTAGTCAGACGCGCCGCCGCTAGTCAACGTCGCCAGCGCCGCCCGTTCGTGGCTTGATGGTTTGGTCCGTTGGATCTGCATCGTAGGGCTAGGATAGATCTGAGTCGAAGAGGTACGCGCGCGTCTGGATCGTTAGATCTAAGTTAGATCCTACGGCCTGCGACTGCCGATCCGCGCGAAGCGGTATGCACCAGTAAGGTTGCGACGCGTGGCAGGGTTTAATTCAAAAACAGAATGTAAAACCAGATTTTGATCCAAACTTTGAACTGCTATAACTTTTGAATGCCACGTTAGATTTTTACAAATTTTATACCGTTGGATTCAGTGAAACCAGACCTTTCTGAATGTCCAATTTGTTTAACAAATAGTAACCATTAAAATGACTTTATTTGTGGAATCATATTTAAAGCTATTTTGAGTATAGATTTGTTTTGATAATTAGTTTTAGTGTTAAATAAGTTTGTTATGGCAATTTTTGTGTCCTGTTATGTTTCAGTATCATGCACATGCTTGGTAAAATTTCCAAAATCACCACTTAGTAAAATTCTGGCATACATGCATTCATATTATTTTTTGATTGAATAAATTGTGTGAAATTGAATGCTATAATTTTTCTTGTAGATTTTGCTAGTGATTGTGATTGTGAAGAGTGCTACTCTCCCCACTACCAAGGCAAGTGATATTTTCATGAATATTTCCATCCCATGTTTTGAACTAGCATTAGATTTTGCTAAGTATTGCATGCTACTTTTGTCAAATAATATGTTGGGAAATCCTATGTAGAGTAGGATAGTAGAATTGCTAGGGAATTTTCCTAAGTTAAGTTATCACAAATGCTTAGCCTAGCTACTTAGCAAACAAGGGTGGTGAACAACTATACTTTTCATGATGAAAATATTTCTAAGTCAAGAGACTTATGCTTTTCTAATAAAACAACTAAGTCAAATGAACCTCCTGGGTGGAATGGAAAGAATGGGTTATGTTGAGTGGTTACACAAGGTCATGGACTTGGGTTGTGTATCTCACTTGTGGTATGCCACCCAGGCACAAAGGGATTTGGAGGCCAAGTGTTGAGAAAGCTTACAGTGCAACCACTTGGCAATATGGGCTCTGCCTTGATCACATAGGTTGCTAGAACTTAGTCTCTTGGACAGTTGGTGGTAGATGGGATGATAGGTTGGAACGCGTCCAATTGACTAAGGAAAGGCTTCTGAAAGGTCCTGTCTTGGGAAACCAAGTCTGGTGGGGAAAGTGCACAACCTCTGCAGATGGAAAAACCTAAGTACTTAGCCTAGTCCAAGGCAATGGACACTTTTGAGCATCAAGACATGGAAGCTACAAGAATCTCATCACTTCAACTTCTAAGTAAAATTTGAGGGTGAACAAGGGTGAAGGACCCCAATGTCTATTGGAGGTTTCTTGGGAAGTTTTTGACAAAGAAAAACTTAGTGATTTCAACTAATAGGTAAAACCTATTTTCAAGCAAAGCAAGCCAAGCTACACTTAGCCAAATGCATATAGTAATATAGTCCACTTAAAATATACTAAGGTATCACTTGCCAATACTATTCCAAAGTATTGACCCTCTGTGGCTGTAACTTGTGATGTTGCAGGTTACTCCGATGATGAGTAGGAGTCATGAGTCTACACTCAACATGCTTGCCTGTGGCACATGAAGATGAAGACTTATGTTTATTTACTTATTCCTTAAAACTCTTGTATTAGGCCAATGGCCCTGAGTTGTAAAAGACTAAGTTTTATCTCTGGAATGAATGTAATAAACGACCTTTGTATTTGTGTACTTCATCTTAAACTGTGGATGCTAGCATTGATCCAGGGACTAGCATTGCAATCACAGGGATCCTTCTCCTTTATAAAGGAGGGGTCTAACAGATGGTATCAGAGCACTGTGTTGCCTATAGGATTATGACCCTAGGATTGGAAAACCACTAAGGAAAAAGTTCTCAACTACTTCTACACTTGTCTATTCTTCTCGTAAAACTTTTCTAATCTCTTTCAACATCCTTTGTAGATGAACTCCATCAACGAAGCCGTGAAGAAAGGACCACTCATGACCATGACCTTGGAGTGTGAAACTGAGTTTCCCAATATTCTCAAGGACCTCATGGTGGAAATGGAAGCACATGGTGCAGCTGTGTACAAGGGCTTTCCAGTGATGGATGAAGGAGTGGAGTATTGGTGGGTACAACTTCACTTGTACAAAAACAAGGAAGACAACCACAAAGAAAGGGGATTCTGCATGTACACCAACACTACAATGCACACCACATTCTTTGAGTCAGCCAGGGATGCAGCTTGGGGGACTATCAAAGAACTAAGTGCTAGAGTCAAGTGCAGAATGCTCAACCTCCAAAAGGACTTAGAGAAAGAGAAGGAACTTACTCAAGAGTTGGAAGCCACCAACCAAGAGTTAAGGGGAGATATAATAGACTTAGTGATGGAATCATGTGAACAAGATAGGTGGATTGCTTCTAGGAACATTGTAATGGCCACCAGATCCAGTGAAATAGGATTGTGAGCACACTTCGTTAGTTGGACCACCATCTATCATCTTACTTTCCAAAAATGATACCTTAAATAAGTATGGACCTTAATTGATGTAATGGACTTATGTATGCATGACTTGTGTGATGTTGTGTTCCATGGATATGTATGAATGCTTGCCTTGTTTTATCTTAAATTGTGTTGTTCTAACTTTTTCAATCTTATAAATAGATGCCTATTACCATCAGCACCGTTGAGGAGCTCCAGGTTACCCGTTTTGGTCCCCGTATCATTGAGCTTACCACTTTGCTCGATCTCCCTCTTCCCACCATCACGGTGTACCCACTCACCAAGTTCGAGAGGAAGGATCTCTGGGGCTTCAAGGTGAACCAGCCAGGACGCCTGACTGAGCCTACTACAGATACCATCGTCTTCAAGCTGATGCACGACGACAGGGAGAGAGGCATGGAGGTAGTCATGCAAGACCTGATAGGACGTCTATTAGGCCGTCACTCCCGACAGGTTAGGGGCACTCACTTCCACGTCTTTGGAAGGCGTGATGTTGATGGAGAGTCCATCGACTTTGAGGACGACTCGAGGGACGCGGCAGAGCCGATACGTATCTACCTCCAGGACTTAGAGACTCTTCTCAGGCACGTGGACACAGATAGGACGAACGTCATGCTTGGCAATGACGAACTTCAGGTGCAGCTTCGCGAGAAGGACAAGCTTTTTGCGCAGCAGGATGAGATGATCAAGGAAATGGAGACAAAGTTCGAGGCCCAGGACCGCAAGTTCAAGAGTCAGGAGAAACGCGTCCAGGATAGGAACAAGAAGATCCGGGACATGACCGAGGAACTGAAGGCCAAGGATTTCGACCTAGAGCAGCAGTAGATGGTTATTGAGAGGCTACGCTCCCAGAAGAGGGCTCTCAAGGCCAAGGTCGATTCCTTGACCACTACGATTGAGGAGAACAAGACCGCGATGGAGAACACAGGTCTTACCTTCGTCGAGGAGGAGATTGATGCTGATGAGTAGACTTGACTACTTGTTTACCTTTCGTATTCGTACTTGTTATTTGTGAAACTGTTATTGGACCATCCGACATGTGGATGGCTTGCCACTTGTGTGTTTTATTTTATGAACTTATTATCTGGTTGTTGATTCTTTTATTTCTTGAGTTGCATGCTATATGTTTGCTTGTGATGTATTGTGCATAAAACATCTATGGGTATCTCATTCTTATCTATTTGAACAAACCACAGATGCCTCCCCGTCACGCAAATCCCAACCCCAACAACATCACCCCGGAAATGCAACAAATGATGAATGCGCAAACACAGCTTATGCAAATGATGACGACATTCATTCAAAACCAGAATAACAACAACCCCAACAACAACAACAACCCCAATAACAACAACAACAACAACCCACCGGGTTTTGATATGCTCACCAGATTTCTGCGATTGAGGCCAGCAAAGTTTTCGGGAACAACTGACCCCATGGTGGCCAATGACTGGCTACGTTCCGTGAACAAGGACTTAGTGACCGTGGGCTGCACGGATGCTGAAAAAGTCAGATTCGTGGCACATTTGTTGGAAGGACCAGCCGCCATGGTGGGACAACTTCCAAATCACCACTCCTATTGATGAGGTGACTTGGGCTATCTTTGAGGATGGTTTTCGCACTGCTCATATCTCATCAGGAATGATGAGTCTGAAAAAGAAGGAGTTTCACAACCTGAAACAGCGCCACCGCAGCGTGGCAGAATACATAGAAGAGTTCAACAATCTGGCGCGCTATGCACCCGATGAGGTTGACACAGATGCCAAAAGAAAGGAAAAATTTCTGGAAGGCTTGAATGATGAGCTGAATCTGCAGTTGTCTGTGGCATATGTTCCAACTTATCAGTCTTTGTGTGACAAGGCTGCTATTTTGGAAAGTAAAATGAAGCAAGTCGAGAGTAGAAAGAGGAAACACTCCGACAAACACAACTCAGGATCGTCTCACAAACGATCTCACTATGATGACAGTGGCAACTCAGGATCCCATAAACATGGGAAATTCAGCAAGCACAACCACAACCGTCATGACAACAAGCATCACCGCAGTCACGACAAGGACAAGTACAAGAACTACAAGGGTGGACATAAGAGCCACTATGGTGGAAATGGTAGTGGAAGTGGAGGCCAACCTCCTAAAAAGGACATCAGTCAGGTTGAGTGCTTCAAATGCAAGAAGCTGGGGCATTATGCTAATGAGTGCCCTGAGAAGAAAGTGGAAGGACCTAACAAGCCAAATCCTTTTCAGAAAGGACAGGTTAACCACATCAATGTGGAGGAGGTCTATGAGGAGCCTGATGCCGTGGCTGCTAAGTTCAGACTCAATTCAATTTCAGCATTTGTACTCTTTGATACCGGTGCATCTCATTCATTCATATCAAAAGCATTCGTTGAAAGAAATGAGCTACCGGTAGAAACCATTGGGTGTCCTATAAGAGTAAGTTCTCCAGGGGAGAAATGATAGTAAACTCGGGATGTCATGACTTAGTCATAGAGTTTGGAAAACATAAGTTTCCAGTGAACCTAATAATCCTAAATTCCCAAGGATTGGATGTGATTTTAGGAATGGATTGGATGGCTAAGTATGAGGGAGTACTAGATTGTGCCAATCGTACAGTTACACTCACAACCCCAGAAGGAAAAAGAATAAAATTCAGATCCAATTTTGAATCCAAAGGAAGTAAGCTAAATTCTCTTAAGGGGGTTAGCATGGATAGTGTACCAACTGTGTGTGAATATCCGGATGTGTTTCCGGAAGAGTTACCAGGAATGCCACCGGATAGAGATGTGGAGTTTCTGATAGATTTGGTGCCAGGATCAGGACCAATAGCTAAGAGACCGTACAAAATGTCAGTTGATGAACTGAAAGAGCTCAAGAAGCAGCTAGGAGAACAGTTGCAGAAAGGGTTTATTCAACCAAGTTCTTCATCTTGGGGAGCCCCAGTATTGTTCGTGGAGAAGGAGAGAACACAAAGATTATGCATTGACTACCGTTCTCTCAACGAGGTAACCATCAAGAACAAATATCCTTTGCCAAGAATCAATGACTTGTTTGATCAGCTAGAAGGAGCATGTGTATTCTCGAAGATTGATCTCTGGTCAGGTTATTTTCAACTCAAGATAAGAGAGCAAGACATACCAAAAACAGCATTCACCACAAGGTATGGGTTGTATGAATATACTGTGATGCCTTTTGGTTTAACCAACGCCCCGGCATACTTCATGAATATGATGAACAAGGTGTTCATGGAATTTCTTGACAAGTTCGTTGTCGTTTTCATCGATGACATCCTGGTCTACTCCAAGAGCAAGGAAGAACATGAAAGACACTTACGCTTGATACTTGAGAAACTGAGAGAACATAAACTTTATGCCAAATTCAGCAAGTGTGAGTTCTGGTTAGAGGAAGTTGGTTTTCTTGGTCATGTTATGACAAAGGATGGTGTGGCAGTTGACCCTGCTAAAGTTTCAGCTGTGACAGAATGGGAATCTCCCAAGAATGTGAAAGAAGTTCGTAGTTTCCTTGGCTTAGCAGGTTACTACAGAAGGTTCATTGAAAATTTCTCGAAGGTTGCTAAGCCAATGAAAGAATTGTTAAAGAAGGACAAGAAATTTGCTTGGACTGAAGGTTGTGAAGTCAGCTTCCAAGAATTGAAGAAGAGACTTGTAACAGCACCAGTGCTATGTCTGCCAGATTTGGAAAAGGATTTCCAAGTATATTGTGATGCGTCTCATCAAGGTTTGGGTGCCGTACTAATGCAAGACGGTAAAGTCGTAGCCTATGCTTCGAGACAACTCAAAACTCATGAAGTAAACTACCCTACTCATGATTTGGAATTGGCCTCTGTCGTCCATGCACTCAAAACATGGAGACATTACCTTTTGGGAAAGCGATGTGAAGTGTTCACCGATCACAAGAGTTTGAAGTATATCTTCACCCAGAAGGAAATCAACATGAGACAAAGAAGATGGCTAGAGCTTATCAAGGATTACGACTTAAGTTTGCAATACCACCCCGGTAAAGCAAATGTAGTAGCAGATGCTCTAAGTCGTAAGACGTTTGTAAATGGCCTTACCAAAGGTGATTTGCCAGATGACTTGTGTAAGCAATTCAAAGAACTCAGATTGGAAATTGTGCCTGAAGGACATCTCATGTCTTTAGATGTTAAACCCACTTTGTTGGACAAGATCCGAGAAACTCAGAAGACAGATAAAGAAATTGAAAAGATTAAGGGAAATATTAGTCTAGGGAAAGCTAAGAGTTTCCATATAGACGAACAAGGTACTTTATGGCACGGGAAACGTATATGCGTTCCACAAGACCCGGAGTTGCGGAAACTGATCTTACAAGAAGGTCACAACTCTCCGTATTCTATTCACCCAGGAAACACCAAGATGTACATGGATATGAAAGAAAAAATTTGGTGGAACAATCTAAAAAGGGACATCGCCGAGCATATTGCTTTGTGTGATGTGTGCAGCAGAGTAAAAGCGGAACACCAGAAACCAGCGGGTTTACTTCAACCACTGCCTATTCCTGAATGGAAGTGGGAAAATATTGGTATGGATTTCATTACAGGATTACCAAGGACAAGGTCAGGATATGATTCCATATGGGTAGTAGTGGATCGCCTAACTAAAGTGGCTCATTTTATACCCGTAAAGACAACCTATACAAGTGCCAAGTTAGCAAAAATCTACATGAGCAGAATCGTATGCCTTCACGGTGTGCCTAAGAGTATTGTATCAGATAGAGGAACTCAGTTCACTTCTCACTTTTGGAGACAGCTTCATGAATCTTTGGGAACAAGATTGGAATTCAGCACTGCTTTTCATCCTCAAATTGATGGACAAACAGAAAGAACTAACCAAATTCTTGAAGACATGTTGAGAGCATGTGCCTTAGACTATGGAGCAAGTTGGGATGAAAGTCTGCCTTACGCAGAGTTCTCTTACAATAACAATCATCAATCTAGTATTGGAATGGCACCATTTGAATTACTCTACGGAAGGAAGTGTACCACCCCATTGTTATGGAATGGTGTGGGAGAAAGAAGTTTATTTGGACCTGATCTAATCAAAGACGCCGAAGAGAAAGTCAAATTGGTTAAGGACAGGTTAAAGATAGCTCAGTCCCGACAGAAAATCTACGCGGATTCTAAGCGTAGAGAAGTCACCTACGAAGTTGGAGATAGAGCTTATCTTAGAGTATCACCACTTCGTGGAGTGAAAAGATTTGGAGTCAAAGGAAAGTTGGCACCAAGATATGTTGGGCCATTCAAGATTCTAAGTCGCAAGGGAGAAGTTGCATATGAGGTTGAATTGCCTGAATCTCTGTCAGCTGTCCATAATGTGTTTCATGTGAGTCAGCTTAAGAAATGTCACCCAGAGATGGAAGAATCCTCTCTGAAGGATACTATACCATTGGAAGAAGTTCAGATAGAAAGTGACCTCACCTATGAAGAAAAGCCTGTCAAGATTCTTGAGACCGCAGAAAGAGTCACAAGGACAAAAACTATCAAGTTTTGCAAAGTGCAATGGAATCATCACTCCGAAGAGGAAGCAACATGGGAAAGAGAAGATGATCTTCGGAAAGACCACCCTCACCTATTTGCTAGCCAATCCGAATCTCGAGGGCGAGATTCATCTTAAGGGGGTTAGATTTGTAACATCCCTAAATTCATATTCCAAAACTCATTCATATCATCTAAGCATTCATCATCATTTAGGGTTCTCCTCAAAAACAGAAGCTTGTGCTATGATTTCATGTGAGTAAAATTCACTCATTAGGTCATCACCTTTTGAAACTTAAAAGGTTAAGGAACTTGTTTGCTTGCCCCACTATTGGAAAGATTAGGTGTAAAGGTTTAACCAAAATTTTCAAATTAGAAATGATTTCAAAACCTCTATTTCAAACAATTGCAAATTAGTGCAAAATCTCTGTTTGTTTGAAAACCAAGTCTGACCAAGCCTTTAAAAGATAACCCCATGAGCTTTGACTTATTTCTGAGACCAATTCACCCCTGCAAAACCCCAGGAGAATTTGAATTCAAATTGTATTTGAAACCATTTGAAAACATAACCAGAAAATCGAATTAGAAAAGAAAAAGGACTAGACAAAGGAAAAAGGCCGAGCGCCAGGTTTCTGGCCCAACAGAGGATCGAGCCCAACTAGCCCACCCGGGGAATTCCTTTTCTTTTCTCACGCGCGAACGCACACAGCCAGTCGCTGACAAACAGACCCCACCCCCATTTCGCACACATCGCTGACAAGCGGGCCCTGGCCACGCTGTCATCGTCTTTCCCAAACCCCGCCCGCGACCACGTCGCCGCTGCAGTGACTGCCGGTGATGGCGCGGCTTAATTGGGCAATTAAACACAGGCGTTTCCTGTCGAGGCACCGGCTATAAGATCCCCACACCCCCACGATCATTTTCCCCCAGTCAATCTCACACTCACGCCACCAGGCTGCCCACGACTCGCTCGAGACCGCCGCAGACAGAGCCAACTCCGGCGACCGATTCAGGTGAGCCCCGTGCGCCCCTTCCCCTCTGGATTGTTCGAGACACTTAGTAATCCTCTTGCGCACCTTCTAACCACAACAGAGCATCCTGTACTGCCCCAGGTCGCCGTGTTCGCTTGACGCCGTAGGCACCCGACGACCAACCCAACTCCGGCGAGCAATCTCAGTAAGTCCCGAGCGCCCCTTGTTTTCTTATTCACCCGAGCGTGTTCGCAATTGTCCTGCGCATCTCCTAAACCCATTGGATCGTGTTAGGGCGACGCAGAACCTCGGCAACGACTCCGACAACACCCACCCGATGCCAGACGCAACTCCGACGAGATCTAGAGCCCATCTCCGAGCGCCCCTCCGCAAGCCAGTACCACGACGAGCTTCAGCAGCCTCCGGCGAACCTGGTAAGACCCCTCTCCCTCTCGCGGACGATGTAGAACGCCGGCGCCGCCGTAGTCAGACGCACCGCCGCTAGTCAACGTCGCCAGCGCCGCCCGTTCGTGGCTTGATGGTTTGGTCCGTTGGATCTGCATCGTAGGGCTAGGATAGATCTGAGTCGAAGAGGTACGCGCGCGTCTGGATCGTTAGATCTAAGTTAGATCCTACGTCCTGTGACTGCCGATCCGCGCGAAGCGGTATGCACCAGTAAGGTTGCGACGCGTGGCAGGGTTTAATTCAAAAACAGAATTTAAAACCAGATTTTGATCCAAACTTTGAACTGCTATAACTTTTGAATGCCACGTTAGATTTTTACAAATTTTATACCGTTGGATTCAGTGAAACCAGACCTTTCTGAATGTCCAATTTGTTTAACAAATAGTAACCATTAAAATGAATTTATTTGTGGAATCATATTTAAAGCTATTTTGAGTATAGATTTGTTTTGATAATTAGTTTTAGTGTTAAATAAGTTTGTTATGGCAATTTTTGTGTCCTGTTATGTTTCAGTATCATGCACATGCTTGGTAAAATTTCCAAAATCACCACTTAGTAAAATTCTTGCATACATGCATTCATATTATTTTTTGATTGAATAAATTGTGTGAAATTGAATGCTATAATTTTTCTTGTAGATTTTGCTAGTGATTGTGATTGTGAAGAGTGCTACTCTCCCCACTACCAAGGCAAGTGATATTTTCATGAATATTTCCATCCTATGTTTTGAACTAGCATTAGATTTTGCTAAGTATTGCATGCTACTTTTGTCAAATAATATGTTGGGAAATCCTATGTAGAGTAGGATAGTAGAATTGCTAGGGAATTTTCCTAAGTTAAGTTATCACAAATGCTTAGCCTAGCTACTTAGCAAACAAGGGTGGTGAACAACTATACTTTTCATGATGAAAATATTTCTAAGTCAAGAGACTTATGCTTTTCTAATAAAACAACTAAGTCAAATGAACCTCCTGGGTGGAATGGAAAGAATGGGTTATGTTGAGTGGTTACACAAGGTCATGGACTTGGGTTGTGTATCTCACTTGTGGTATGCCACCCAGGCACAATGGGATTTGGAGGCCAAGTGTTGAGAAAGCTTACAGTGCAACCACTTGTCAATATGGGCTCTGCCTTCATCACATAGGTTGCTAGAACTTAGTCTCTTGGACAGTTGGTGGTAGATGGGATGATAGGTTGGAACGCGTCCAATTGACTAAGGAAAGGCTTCTGAAAGGTCCTGTCTTGGGAAACCAAGTCTGGTGGGGAAAGTGCACAACCTCTGCAGATGGAAAAACCTAAGTACTTAGCCTATTCCAAGGCAATGGACACTTTTGAGCATCAAGACATGGAAGCTACAAGAATCTCATCACTTCAACTTCTAAGTAAAATTTGAGGGTGAACAAGGGTGAAGGACCCCAATGTCTATTGGAGGTTTCTTGGGAAGTTTTTGAAAAAGAAAAACTTAGTGATTTCAACTAATAGGTAAAACCTATTTTCAAGCAAAGCAAGCCAAGCTACACTTAGCCAAATGCATATAGTAATATAGTCCACTTAAAATATACTAAGGTATCACTTGCCAATACTATTCCAAAGTATTGACCCTCTGTGGCTGTAACTTGTGATGTTGCAGGTTACTCCGATGATGAGTAGGAGTCATGAGTCTACACTCAACATGCTTGCCTGTGGCACATGAAGATGAAGACTTATGTTTATTTACTTATTCCTTAAAACTCTTGTATTAGGCCAATGGCCCTGAGTTGTAAAAGACTAAGTTTTATCTCTGGAATGAATGTAATAAACGACCTTTGTATCTGTGTACTTCATCTTAAACTGTGGATGCTAGCATTGATCCAGGGACTAGCATTGCAATCACAGGGATCCTTCTCCTTTATAAAGGAGGGGTCTAACACATCTTCACCACCATAAACCAAAAACATATCCTTAGTCCTTCTCAAGTACTTTAGGATATTTTTAGCCTATATCCAGTGGATTTCTCCAGGATCAACCTGGTATTTGCACACAACACTTAGAGCATAGGAAACATCCGTCCTAGTACAAATCATGGCATACATGATGGATCCGACTGCAGAAGCATAATAGAATCGCACTCATCTGACTTCGCTCATCAGTTGTCGAAGGACACTGAGTCTTGCTAAGTTTTAAGCCATGGGACATCGGTAAGAACCCCTTCTTAGACGATTCCATGTTGAACTTCTTCGACACTTTGTCCAAATAAGTACTCTGACTCAATCCAATGAGCCATCTTGATCTATCTCTATAGATCCGGATTCCGAGAATATATGTTGCCTCACCAAGTCTTTCATTGAGAAACTCCTTTCAAATGATTCCTTGGTTTCTTGCAACATCTAGACATCATTTCCAATCAATAATATGTCATCCACCTATAAGATCAGAAAGTTTACTATGCTCCCACTAAACTTCTTGTATAAACAAGAATCATGATCACTCTTGATGAAGCCAAACGATTTGACTACCTCATCAAAGCGAATATTCCAACTCCGAGATGCTTGCTTCAACCCATAAATGGATTTCTGAAGTTTGCACACTTTGTCAGCATTAGCTAGATCGACAAAACCCTCGGGCTATATCATATACACGTCCTTGGTTAAATTTCCGTTAAGGAAAGTTGTTTTGACATCCATCTGCCATATCTCATAGTTGAAATAGGCTGGTATAGCTAACATGATCCAAACTAATTTAAGCATCGCTACAGGCGAGAAAGTCTCATCATAATCAACTCCTTGAACTTGTTGGAACCCCTTCGCGACAAGATGTGCTTTATATACATAAACATTTCCATCCATATCAGTTTTCTTCTTAAAGACCCATTTGCACTCGACGGGTCTTGCACCGTCTGGCAGATCAACCAAGTTCTAAACTTGATTTTCATCCATGGACTTTAACTCGGATCTCATGGCTCCAAGCCATGACTCAGAATCAGTTCCCACCATCGCTTCCGAATAATTTGCCAGCTCATCAATGTCTAACAGTAATACATCATGAACACTTTGTAATCTCGCCGATCTTCGTAGTACAGGTGCTGCTGCCAGCTCAGCTACCACGATCGCCTCAACCTCCAAGGTTTTTGTCTACTCATTACTAGCCGGTTCCTCTCGAATTTCTTCGAGCTGCACTGTGCTCCCACTGACTCCCCGACTAAGAAACTCTTTCTCAAGGAAGACACTGTTCCGGGTGACAAATACTTTGCCCTCTTCTCAGTTGTAGAAGTAGTAACCCAAGGTTTCCCTTGGATACTCCACGAAAATACACTTATACAACTTGGCCGTAAGCTTGTCCGACTGAAGTCGCTTGACAAATGCTTCACAACCCCAAATCTTAAGAAAAGACAAACTTGGCTTTTTGCCTGTCCACATCTCATGTGGTGTCTTCTCTACCGACTTTGATGGTACTCTGTTTAGTGTGAACGCCGATGTTTCTAGACAATAACCCCAAAATGATAAAGGCAGATCTGTCTGACTCATCATCGATCGCACCATGTCCAACAAGGTCCGATCCCGCCTTTCCGAAACACCGTTCCTTTGCAGCGTTCCTAGCGGAGTAATTTGAGGAACTATTCCACAATTTTTCAGATGGTCATCAAACTCATGGCTCATGTACTCGCCTCCTTGGTCTGACCGAAGAAACTTTATTTTTTGCCGAGTTGATTTTGTACTTCATTCTGGAATTCTTTGAACTTTTCAAAGGCTTCTGACTTATGTTTCATCAAGTAGATATATCCATACCGACTCAAATCATCAGTGAAGGTAATGAAGTACTCATAACCACCCCTGGATATCGTGCTCATTGGTCCACATACATCACTATGTACTAGTCCCAACAATTCGGACGCCCTTTCACAACTCTTTGCAAAAGGTGTCTTGGTCATTCTATCGAGTAGGCAAGATTCGCATGTCTCGAATGACTCCAAGTCGAACGAAGTTAGGAGTCCATCATCATGGAGCTTCTTCATGTGTTTTCAACTTATATGACCAAGCCGACAATGCCAAAAGTAAGTCATATTCAGACCATTTGGTTTCAACCTTATAACATTTATGTTATAAACTGACTCACCATCAAGATTCAAAATAAATAACCCGTCCTGGACGGGTGCAAAGCCGTGAAACATATCATTCAAATATAAATAACAACCATTATTATTGATATTCGACTCATAGCCTTGCCTCATCAAACATGAAGCAGAAATAATGTTTCGACTGAGCACTAGAACATAATATCAATTATTCAGTTCCATAATGAATCCGAAAGGTAAATGAAGTTGCATCGTGCCGACTTCCAATGCAGCGACTCTCGCTTTGTTGCCGACTCGGATATCAACCTCGCCTCTTGCTACGCTCCTAGTTCTTAACAGTCCCTGCAATGAGTTGCAGATGTGAATAACTGATCTGGTATCATATACCCAAGAACTATTAGGTGCATCAGCAAGATAAATGTCTATAACATTGCAAACAAGTGTACTTGAGTCGAAAGTCATACCTCCACTCTTGTCTTTGTCGGCCAAGTACTTGCTGCAATTCCTCTTCCAGTAGCCATCCGCCTTGCAGTAGAAGCAAGTGGATCCGGCTGAAGGATATGGCTTAGTTCCTGAGGAAGCGCTTGGGACCGGGTCCAGAGATTGCTTTCCTCCCGACTTATCCTTCTTCTTAGTCCAAGAACTCTTCTTGAACTTAGCCTTATTCTGCACCATCAACACTTGACTGGCGCCCTTCTTGAGATCCGCCTCTGCCTGCTTGAGCATCCCATGTAATTGAGTGAGAGCTTCTTATCCATACCATGCATGTGGTAGTTCGAAATGAAATGCCCATATGCACTAGGAAGAGAGTACAGAATTATATCCGTAGCGAACTCTTCGCTAATGGGGTAGCCAAGCTTGTCCAGAGACTGCACGTAACCAACCATTTTGATCACATGCGGACTCAGTGGATCACCATCCTTAAGCTTGCAACTTAACAAAGCCTGGGAGACTTGATACCTCTCAGTCTTTGCCAGAGCCTGGAACATACTTTTGAGGCTTTCGATCATATCGTAGGCCTCAACATTCTCGAACTGCTTTTCCAAGTCCGGTTCCATGTGAGCAAGCATAAGACAACTAATATCCATGGACTCATCCTTAGCCCGACGGTAGGCATTGGTGGCAGCGACAGTCGCATTCTCATTCGGCTCATCTGGAAGTGGGTTGTCTAGGATATGGTCCTTCTTTTCTTGTTTGAGACAATTCTCAGATTTGGATACCAGTTGGTAAAATTAGTGTCATTCAGTTTATCTTTCTCAAGAATGGTTCTCAACGCAAAACTGGATATTTGAGAGTGACTGTTACTTGGTGCCATGATCTACAACAGAAAATATGTAGAACACTTAAGACATGTATTCATAAAAGAGAAAGCATATTAAACACTTTAATATTTTATGCTCCCACTAGAACCAACACCCCTCCGATGGTTACTTAGTGATTCAGGATCCTAAATAAGCAAGTCGGCTAGTGAGCTTTAGCATCACCGCTAGCCGCCAAGTGATCTAGGTAGACAACTCCTTGTCAATCGCATCTCATACGACTCCTGTTGAACGGGTGGCATCACATGCCCCGACTCCCGTCCGACTTTTCCCCGAGTCCCACAATCGTTGTGATAGACCCGTCTAGCTTACCGAGTGTTTCCGCTGTAAGAATACGACTCGAACCCACCTAGTCGGAAAGAATTGGCAGCACCTCAATTTTATGAGCCCACTACCATAAATGTCCGACTTGTGATGGTGCAAACACTGGCGGGAAAACCGACTAGACCTTATTTGAGAGATTAAATTTTACCGACTATCTAACAGAGGTAAAACAGAGACATAACAATAACACAAAATAAAGCAATCATAATGTGAAATGGTATGGCTCTCTTCATGGCGATCTCCATCTCCACAAAGCCTGTAATCCGACTCGTGCCAACTCTTGTCACTTGCCGTTTTACTCCATGTCGCCGACATTTACATCGCCTTGCATGCCATCCGGGTTCTCCACAAAGCTACACTAGCTTAGCAAAGTAAATTACATGGAGAATCCGACACGCGGGTCATTATACAATAAAATGACAGCACCTGGGCTTCAGCCGGCTGACAAAACCGTGATTCATAGATCACGTATGGATTACACACATACATCACATGCACATGAACCATACCATTCACAACTTCCTAAAAAACAAGTTATGCACAGATACGCTATCTACTGGCGTGGTGAAACTCGCAACGACATCTAAGGCGCTACGACAGGGATCTCATCTACATTCCGAAAACATAGATCTCATCTACATTTCGAAAACATAGATCTCATCTACATTCTGAACATGGATTCCGACCATCGCTCCGACTCGATCATACTTTTTGACCTTCGATCACTGCATCTGGATTTACGTGTCACAGTCTACCCCGATGGAGGAAACCGACCGGTAGGGGTATGTCGTTCCACGACCTCAGCAGTATGATCACGGAAATCAGATCTACCATTTCCCGAGTACAGTTGATCCTATCAACCTCGTACAAAACCGATCTATCTCATAGATCGACCACCAAAACAACACATAGATCCAATCTACAACCAACCGCATATCACATATGCGAGATATCGAGCCTAAAACCAGAAGCTATTGATGACTGCGGTAGCACTTCGTTGGGAAACCCCAAGCGGAAGGTATGATGCAGTACAACAGGCAAGTTTCCCTCAGTAAGAAACCGAGGTTATCGAACCAGTAGGAGGAAGGAAACGTCCCAAAGGTGTTGCAAGCAACGTGGAGATCTGCACAACACAAATTCAAGACTTTGACCCAACTAATAGTGAGGTTGTCAATCTCACTGGTTGCTGTAACAAAGGATTAACTCTAAGGTGTGGAAGGTGATGAATGGTTTGTAGCAAGTAAACAGGTAACAATGGAAGATGTATCAATGGTAAAGATTGGACCGGGGTTCATAGTTTACTAGAGGTTCTCTCCTTAGATAAACAACATGGCATGAATGGTAAACAAATTACAGCAGGGCAATTGACAGGAACTGAGCAAGGCATAACAATGCAATACCAGACAAAAAGAGCCTATGAGATTCGATTGGGAAATACAACAATATACATAGACTGCCATCCAACTGCATCTATGACTAGAAGTCCACCTTTAGATATCATCCGAACCCCCTCCAGTATTAAGTTGCAAGCAACAGACAACTTCTTTAAGCAAAGTGTGTAAGGTAAAAAATCCACTTGTTCCATGAACAAGAGACCGTTGTTTTCTCCCTAGTGGCAACAACACATCTACAACCGAAGAGATTTATGTCACTTTCCTTGGAAACTAGAGGCATGAACCCACCATCGAGCATAAATAGCCCCTCTTGGAGTCACTGGAAACTACTTGGCCAAGATAGCTACTAACAACGGAGAGCATGCAAGATTACAAAAAACACAGGCATGATAGTATCAAATAGACAAAACCATTGATCAATCTGACATAGTAATCTCGATATCCATCGGATCCCCGCAAACACAACATGCATGATTACAAATAGATTAGATCTTGATCATGAACGGAGCTCACAAGATCTATACATGAAAGCACGAGGAGATACAACCATCTAGCTACTACATGGACCCGTAGTCCAAGGTGGAACTACTCACGCTTCATACCGTAGAAGAAGGCCTCCGGGATGATCTCCTCTCCGGCAGGGTGCCAGGAAGAACTTCAGATCCCCCCGATCTAGGGACGATGGTGGCGACGCCTACAGAAGGTTTCGTGGAGTTTTGATTGGATGCCTAGGGTTTCTGTATCGGGGGCTTCTTATAGGCAAAGAGGCAAGGCAGGGGACCGCTAGGGGGTCCACACCCTGCCTAGGTGCGGGCTGGGCTCATCCGCTCCTAGGGGGGTTTGGCTGCCCTATGGCGCCCCTCCGTCTCGTCTTCCGACTTCGTGTCGCCCACGCTAAAATATTGAATTTGGCTTTTGTCCCGTCCAATTCCAAGAATATTAATTTTCTGCCATTCTGGAACCAAAAACAGAAGAAATCAGGCAAGTGGCACTGTGGCAACTTGTTAATAGGTTAGTCCTAGAAAAGATATAAAAACACCTCAAAGTGTAGACAAAGCAAAGCAAAGTAGATACTAAACAAGCATGGAGCATCAAAAATTATAGACATGTTTCCGACGTACCAAGCATCCCCAAGCTTAACTCCTGCTCGTCCTCGAGTAGGTATGTGATAAAACAATAATTTTTGAGGTGACATGCACCATCAAAACCAAGATCAAACCATTTTCAAGCATTGAAAGCTGGGATCAAAGAACTCTAAACATGTGCATGCAAGATGGAGTTCTAACAATAAGACAAAGTAACTATGCATGCAACATGAAAGGCTACAAACAAAGATCATGAATAACATGCATTGAAAAACGTTTGTTTGTTCACATACAGAAAACATGGCATAGTGGCATTCAGCTTGTCCCTCGTAGAGTAGCAAGTAGATGCATAGGACACCTTCAAAGTTCATAAGAGTGACTAGATACAAATAGCACAAGAACAAGTAATATCACAATATGCATCAATCAATAAGTTTTGGGACACTGCACATAGAATGGCAATTATGCTCTCTTAATGGTGCCTAAAGGTAGAAGCTGGAGACTCAATATAATAGTGGAAGAAAGGCCCTTCATAAAGGGAAGCAGGGATTTCAAGTTTCAAAAAGAGCTTCCAAAAATTATGGTACTTGTTAGCTTTCATCCCTCATTACCCCTATCATAAGCATCTTGAAGTGACTAAGGTTAAAGTGAACAAACTATGGAGTATATGCTTGACAAAGTATAAGTTGGCAATCTCAAGTCCCTTTAATACGAGGGCCACACCTCATGCTACTCAACTTCAGTCACCTGTAAGTTTTTGTCATAGTAAGTACATGCGTATCATAGAGAACCGCAAACGGGGTACCCCTTGCACATGGTACAGGAGCTATCCCATAACCAAAATGACAAGGCAAGCAGATAATGAGCATCTCAGCGATCTTTTTATTTACTATGTGCATAGTTTGTTATTGAGGATGCTTCACAGATAGCTCATTATGGTGATGCTGCAAGTTTCCACCATGATTAGGCATGGCTTAGGCTAGCGGCCCAGGCGTTTCTCTAACACAAAATACATAACTCCATGGACTTACAAGATCCCTCTTTATTTCACACCGGTGACATCCATAGACAAAAGAGCATGATATCAATTGTGTACAAAGTACAAGTGCAATGTTGAAAACGTTCCCCATGACAGCATGGTTCTGCTAATTCCAACGTATAAGTGCAAGCATATACAACATAGACGACATAATGGTTCAAGTTTATTAGGGGCAAAGAATATAAAGTGTGCCATCAAGTCCGTGAGGGCTTTAATCACTAAGTTTTCACATAACAAAATACTTTTAATTGGAAGATAGCTGAAAGCAAGAATATACTTGGAATGGTGTAACACACCATGCATAGGAGTTTTTATTGGACACTTTGGAATAACTTGGTTTCTTGGTAGTTGGAAGCATGAGTAGAGCTTACTCATACAAGTGGAGGCTAGCAAAAGACTGGGAGCAACCAACTAGGAGAGCAATAATGGCCATAATCATGCAGAGCGACAAAACATTACTAATCAAAGCATAGAGTAGTACTACAAGTCAAGGACTAAATGATCATAGAGGCTATGGTGACTTGTTCATAGTCACAACATGGTGTAAGCATGTGCCAAGTCAACTCAAACAAAGCATCAAAGGAGAATACCACAATACTATGCTTTTGTATGTTAAAACAACGCATAATTTCTTCAAAGCACACTAAGCAATCCCAATTTTTTGGAACAAGACATTCTACAGAAATAATCACTAATCATAAGGTCAAAACAACACCTAGCATGTCATGCTAAAGTCTAAGTCACAGTCAATGCAAGCTCCTCTTGCACTTTCAAGCAGGAACTTCCTACTCCTTTCCAACACCAATTGACTTATTTGAAACAACACAGCGAGAACGGGGGTCCAAACTACTTTATTCAAGCAAACTAAACAAACTAAGAAAACCAAACAAAAACTAAGATGCTCCAAGAACAACACAACAGTGCATGAAACAATAAAAACGAAGTGTCTAGACAGGCCTGAGCTTTTTATTGATGAAGAAGGGGATGCCTTGGGCATCCCCAAGCTTTGACGCTTGTACCTCTTGGATATTTCCTGGGGTGACACTGGCGTGGCATCCCCAATATTGAGATTTTGTCCATTCTTCATCTCATTACATCATTCTCTCTCTACACCTGAAATTTTTCCTTCATATAAAACTTCACACAATCTTCATTAGCAACATTAGTGTATTCAAAAGATAATATAACTTTAGGCTTAGCTTTGGAACAGCAAAACTTTTCACTAAAAACACAAGCTACTGTAGAAACTCATTCAAAAAGCTCAATTCCCCAAAAGAGAACTCAAAAAGGAATCAATAAGAAGCAAATGCAAATAATGGCAGAAATCTGTCAAAACAGACCAACAGGTAGAAACCGATTTTTTCGAAAATCTTCTGTTGCTCAAATCAAGAAGTGTTGAACTAACGAAAGTTAGCTAACATGCTGGGGCATTTATTTTTAAATTTTCAGCTCAATCCGACTTACAAAGACTCCTCACGAATTTTTATGGTGGAGGACAGAAATCTAATTCGGGACAGCAACTCCCCAAATCTTACTTCCCTCTCAGTAGAGGTCATTCTTGGCACAAAAAGCAAACAAAAAGGATAAGGAGAGGTCATTACTTAAGTAATAACTTCCAATACTCAAGGAAACTCTTGGGTTATCTCCCAACAAGTATTTTTCTTTAACGCCTTTAAGTTAGGCACAAGAAGCAAGAAAATCAAGTATTTTCAAATGAGGAAGCATTAACATCAAACCTTGCTTTCAAAGGAGTAGCAAAAAGCAACTTCTCTCTCCTCATAGGGAAGTGTTCAATACCTTTCTTGAATGGAAATTGATGTTTAATGGTGCCTTCTTTCATATCAATGATGGCACCAACGGTTCTAAGAAAAGGTCTTCCTAGAGTAATAAGACAAGAAGCATTGTATTCAACATCCAAAACATAGAAATCAATAGGGACATAAGCATTGTTAACCATAATGAGAACATCATTAATACTCCCCATGAGTTTCTTCTTAGCATTATCATCAAGTGGGACATCCAAATAACAATCTTCCAAATGTGGCAAATCAAGCATTTCATAAATCTTCCTAGGCATAATAGAGATACTAGAACCAAGATCACATGAAGCTTTGAGATCAAATTCATTCACTTGCACATTAATAATAGGTTCCCAACTTTCTTCTACTTTCCTAGGAATAGAAGCTTTGTGTTTTAACTTCTCTTCCTTAATCTTAACAAGAGCGTCTGTAATGTGTTTAGTGAAAGAAACATGCATATCACTAGCATCGGGACTTCTAGCAAGCTTTTGCAGGAACATAATCATTTCATAAATATTGCAACCATCTATATCAAAATAAAACTTAGCATCACTAGTAGTAGACTCATTAGGCTTAGGCATTGTAGGAGGAGGAATAGGGGATTCTTGTGGTTTAGTGGTCTCCATTCTAGTGATGGTGCACACACTATTGTTTCTATCAATTTTAGCTTCCCTTTCCCACTTAGCATGAAGTTGAGCTAGCAGCCTAACATTTTCATCAATAGTAAATTGTATGGCATGAGTAGCAGCAAAGGTACTTTCCATGGTTTCAGGTTTAGCATCCATTTTATTAATCAAGGAGGACTGTGCTTCAGACAAAGAGGAAATATTTTTCTCAACAGTTATAAGTTTTTCCTCCATAGTCTTGTGAAAGCAGTTTGTTTACTAATGAAGCCTTTGAGCATGACTTCAAGTTCAGAAGGGGCACTTCTAGCATTGTTGTAGAAGTTTCCATAGGAATTGCCATTATTAGGAGGATAGGGACTATAATTGTTGTTGCCACCAAAATTATTCCTATAGGCATTATTGTTGAAATTGTTGTTTCTAATGAAGTTCACATAAACTTTCTCTCCTTGAGCAACCAAATAGGCCAAGGGAACATTATTTGGATCTAAAGGAGCTTTCCCATTAACAAGCATAGCCATAATAACATCAATCTTATCACTCAAAGAGGAGGTTTATTTAACAGAATTTACCTTCAAGACTTTGACCCAACTAATAGTGAGGTTGTCAATCTCACCGGTTGCTGTAACAAAGGATTAATTGTATGGTGTGGAAGGTGATGAATGGTTTGCAGCAAGTAAACAGGTAACAGTGGAAGATGTATCAATGGTAAAGATTGGACCGGGGTCCATAGTTCACTAGAGGTGCTCTCCTTAGATAAACAACATGGCATGAAGGGTAAACAAATTATAGCAGGGCAATTGACAGGAACTGAGAAAGGCATAACAATGCAATACCAAACAAAAAGATCTTATGAGATTCGATTGGGCAATACAAAAATATACATAGACCTCCATCCAACTGCATCTATGACTAGAAGTCCACCTTCAGATATCATCCAAACCCCCTCCAGTATTAAGTTGCAAGCAACAGACAACTGCTTTAAGCAAAGTGTGCAAGGTAAACAATCCACTTGTTCCATGAATAAGAGACCATTGTTTTCTCCCTAGTGACAACAACACTGTTGGAGATATGCCCAAGAGGCAATAATAAAGTGGTTATTATCATATCTTCACACTTATGATAAATGTTTGCATACCATGCTATAATTGTATTATCCGGAAACATTAATACTTGTGTGATTTGTAAACTAAAATAAGAGTCCCTAGTAAAGCCTCTTGTTAAACTAGCTTGTTGGTTAATATATGATCATGGTTTCCTAATCATGAACATAGAGATGTTATTAACAACAGGATCATATCATTAGGAGAATGATGTGATGGACATACTCCTATAGATAAGCGTAGCATAAAGATCAAGTCATTTCAATAGTTCAATTGTTATATGCTTTCTGATACATAGTAACCTAATTCCTTCGACCATGAGATCATGCATATCACCTTTTCCGGATGGATGCTTTGATGTCATCAAACACCACACCGTAACAGGGTGGCTATAAAGGTGGCATTGAGTGTTCAGAAAGTATTGGTTGAAACACATGGATCAAGAGTGGGATTTGTCCATCCATATGACGGATAGATATACTCTGGGCCCTCTCGGTGAAATGTCATCCAATTAGCTTGCAAGCATGTGACTGGCTCACAAGGGATCACATATCACGGGAACGAGAAAATAGTACTTATCAGTAACGAGGTTGAACTAGGTATGCAGAGATACCGACGATCATAACCTCGGATAAGTAAACTATCGTGAGACAAAGGGAAATTGGTATCGTATGTAAGTGGTTCATTCGATCGCAAAGTAATCGTAGAAATATGTGGGAGCCATATGAATTTCCAGATTCCTCTATTGGTTATTGATCGGAGAAGTGTCTCGATCATGTCCGCATAATTCACGAACCGTAGGGAGACACACTTAAGGATTCGACGTTGTTTGAGTAGTTATGGAATGATGAGAAAGAGACCGAATGTTGTTCGGAGTCTCGGATGGGATTCGGGATATCACGAGGAGATCCGGAATAGTCCGGAGAATAAGATTCATATAAGGAAAGTCCCGTTTCGGAGTTGGGGAATGATTCCGGTGTTTTCATCGGGAACATTCTAGAAGGTTCCGGAATGTCCGGCACTCCGGGGGGAAGGGTACATGAATGTGTTATATCAAGTTGGTATGATTGCATCATGTACTAAGTGTCATCGCTGTACCAAATAGAGGATTTATTCAAATCCTAGTTTGAAAAGTCAAACGGCTAGTTTGAAAAGTCAAACGACTAGTTTTGGTAAAGAGGAGAAGGAGGTTTGATTGAAACCGACTTGGGGGAGGAGTTCCTCCTCCCACCGCCGGCCCTCCTTGAGGCCGAGTTGGGGAGGGACTCCCCTCCCCAGGCGCGCCTCCCTCCACCTATAAAAGGAGGGGCAGGGCTCCCCTCCTACATACACAAGTTCCTATCCTCTAAATCTAAACCCTAGCCACAGCCTCCGGTTTAGAGCCGTTTTGGTTTAGAGCTTATAATTGCCCTAGCCTTCGGTTTAGAGCCTTCTAATTGGTGTGTCTAATCCCTAGACCACTAAAGCCTCTCTCATACTCCACCATACTCGCTCCGGCTTAAGGCGAAGCCCTGCGAGATCTCCCCTCTACTTCCGGTACCACGCCGTTGTGCTGCCGGAATCTCGAGGAGAGTGCTACAACCTCCGCTGCCTGCTGGAACAAGGGAGAGGAAGTTCTTCGTCGAGTACCGAACGTGTGACCGACTGCGGGAGCGCTGCCGGAACGTGGCGCCGGAAGGATCGTCTACGCGATCTTGAGATCGGAAAGAGTACGACTACATCACCCACGAGAATCTGCTCTCGTTAACCGCTTTGGAATCTTCGAGGGTAAGTTATTCCATCGACTCGTTGCTACAATCTAGTAGATAGATCTTGGCTTGTTTGTTTTTATGCGATAGAAAATTTTGTTTTCCATGCTACGAACCCCTACAGTGGTATCAGAGCCGTGTCTATATGTAGATCTGTTGCACGAGTAGAACACAATGGTCATTGTGGGCGTTGATGCTTTTATTGTTGATTGCTTCTTGTGTACTTTGCATCTTGCGGTATGTTGGGATGAAGCGGCCCGGGCTAACCTTACATGACATCGTTCATGAGACTTGCTCCACGCTTGACATGCAACTTGTATTGCATAAGTGGCTTTGCGGGTGCCTGTTTCTCCTAGCATAGTTAAGATCCAATTTACAACGGGTGATTAACAATACTAGTATCAATGTTGTGGTTCTTGTTCGTAAGTTAGAACGACACTTATTGAAAGCCCCAAACCACGTAAAATATGCAAAGAAAGTAGAGGCGTCTAACTTTGTTTTGCAGGGGTGTGCAGTGATGTGATATGGCCATGATTGTGATTATATATGATGTATGCAATGTTCCTTATTGTAAGTTGGCAACCGGCAGGAGCCATATGGTTGTCTTTAATTTCTGTTAAGACCCGCGTGTCTATTCAAAGTAGTTGTAATAGTTGAAGCCGGTGGACGGCAACCATGGAGAGGCGTCATTGACCTTGATGCAATGCCGGTGATGATGGAGATCATGTTCGTGCTGGAAGATGGAGATCGGAAGCACAAAGAAGAAAGGCCATATCATATCACAAATTATGAATTGCATGTGATGTTAATCCTTTATGCATCTTGTATTGCTTAGTAGACGACGGTAGCATTATAAGATGATCCCTCATGCACATGAATTTCAAGTCATAAAGTGTTCACCCTTAGTTAGCACCGTTGCTAAAGCTTGTTGTTTCGAAGCACCACGTGATGATCGGGTGTGTTAGATTCTGCAAGTGTATACAACGTGAGCAAGCTAGATTTGCTCATGCGGAAACTAAGGTTTGATCTTGACGAGCCTAGCATGTACAGACATGGCCTCAGGAACACGGATTACCGAAAGGTAGAGCATGAGTCATATAGTAGATATGATGAACATGTTGATTGTTCGCCATTGAAGCTATATCAACTCTCGTGATGATCGGTTTTGATGTGGTGGATTTGGTTCGTGTGATCACTAAAACAATGTGAGGGATATTGTTTTGAGTGGGAGTTCACCTAGATTAATTTAATTATTAATTAGAACTCAATTTATCATAAACTAAATCAAAGTGAATTTGCATAGTTGTTGTAGTCATTGGCATCCGTTTACCACCTTGCGCTTAGTTATAATTGAGATGATAGAACTATAGAATTCTGGTTAGTTACTTTACGAACTGGTATCGTATTGTTTTGAAGTGTTAATCTAAAGTTTAAAAGTCCTATTGCAAACTTTCAGTAAGTTCTGGTTACTTCATGAAGTTTAATAATTAGTATTAAATCAAGAGTAACAATTCCAAGTGTTAGTATATAAGTATCATGTTTGTCTCCATGATTCTTGATATTCAAAGGATTCTCTTAATATCAAGGTTATCTAGGATTTGAAAGAGTTGTTTCAGAAACCATGATGTGTGGAAGATATTGTGATATCTGAAACGAAGTTTTGGTTACAACATGATAGAGTATAATATGGCAAAGTTCATGTTCTCATATTTTGATGAGAATTTGCAAAAGGTTGGAGACACTTGTTGTCCTAATCCTCCAAAAGGTTTTGGATAGCAATATTATACTCATAATTCATCGTTATAAGCTAAAAGTAGCTTGGTCATGGACGATTCCATGATAAGGGTGAATATTTGATGTAGGTAAAATGTTTACTACACCAAGAGATTACTAAAGAAAGGAATTTGAAAGAACACCAAACATTTGATGATGGTGATCTACTTCAAAGTGCAAGTCCAAAGACATTGGTATTTAACTATACACGCTTTGGACTATATGTCATATGTATGACTCCACTATTGATGTTGATAGATTCTTTCAAACAGAAAAGGAAATATTGAAAGAAAAATCTCATAAGTATATGGCAGAAAGGAAAAGACTAGAATTGTTCAGCTTAAGTATATAGATGATATACATGTTATGGCTATATTCTTTGCTTATTAAACAATGTGGTTCTCAAGTATTTGATACTGAATTTGTTGGTGTGAATCGTCATACGAAACAACACAATTCATGAACTACAAATGGCCTAAGTAACTAGCAAAAGAATATGTGATGATGTTCATCGAGAACAAATAAAGGGTTATTGTGTTGCTCGTTAAACATCAAAGCTTGCCTTCAAAGATTTGTTTTATCAGGTATTATGAGAACAAAAGGGTTGTTCAAATAATTGCCGTAATCCATAAAAGATGGATTCGCAAATCTCGTTGGAGACATCACATCCATAAAACTAGTGCTAAAGATGTCGAAAGACAAATTGATTGAAAGATCACTTAGGAAGTGACATCGCCGTTTAAATTATACTGGAAAGAAAACATGAAGAAACTCCATGTGGATGGAATTTTGGAGTCTTTTGATTTTGATCAAATGACACTTGTGAAACTTTCCTAGAGATAATTGAAACTTCGTTCATAGGCCAAAAGGGAACGAAAGACTAGCTTATTGGAATTTGTACATATTGTTGTACGAAGTCCATTATGTGTGGTCAAGAGCGATGGATTTTAACTTCATTTGCTTTTTCCGAAATTTTTGAGTGAATATATGAATATTTACTTAATAAGGATGAAGTATGAAACATTTGAAAAGTTCAAAGACTTTCAAGCTGAAGTGCAAAATCATTGTAACAAGAATATAAACAGTTTATGATAAAGATCATAAAGGAAGATATTTGAGTTACAGAGTTTAGCATAATACCTAAGATTTAAGGAATCGTTCCGTGGATTTGCATTTCCCGAAACACCATAAGGGTATGGAGCGTTCGAGGTATGTAATTAAACCTTGTTTGACATGGTAAGATCAAAGGTATAATTCATAAAACTGCCATTATATTTTAAAGATTAAAAACTTTAGAGATTACCGTTTTTCCACTGAAAAGAGCTTCATCATAATCCGTTGAAATGACACCATATAAGGTTATGGTTTGGGATAAAACCCAAGTAGTCCTTTCTTAAAACATTGGTATGCTATGCATAAGAAAGATGTGTGCAACCAAAGTCGGATGAACTTGTCTTTGTATAACTGTTAAGTATTCCTCCATAAACACCGGAGACAAAAGTGTTTGTTGCTTAGAACGTCAAGTTTCTTTGAGAAGGAATTTTTCGTGAAAAGTTAAGTGGGAGGACAATAGAACTTTGATAAGGTTAAAAGAACCTTAGCTATATGTGCAAAGTTGCGCAGCGCCGAAAAGTGTTCCGGATTTAGCAAACAATGCTCATGGCTCGCGTACTTCAAAGGTTGTGGTCACGGAGATCTAAGTTCCTATTGAAACAAGTAGGTCGGATGAACAATCAAATACCAAGATTTGAGAGTTAAATCATTATTTAACAATAATGATCCTACTACATGCAAAGAAGCGATGATGAGCCCTGACTCCGTCAAATGGCTTGAAGCCATAAAATCCGTAATAGTTTCATACACGAGAAATCAAGTTTTGAACTTGAAGGACCCTCGAGAAAGGTGTAAGACCTTACAGTTGTGTTTGGATCTATAAAGAAATAGACATGGATGTTTCACATCTATGAAATAGTCGACATATTGGGAAAGAGTTCACAACAATGTTCAAAGGTTGACTATGACAAGATTTGATCTTTCATAGTGATATTTAGTCTAGACGGATTAATGTAGCAACCACTACATATAATTTGTTATATGGTAGTTGAATAAACAAAACAAGTTCTTCTAATAGAATCGTTACCTAGGACATGTGCATAACACAGTCCATAGGGTTTTGTTAATTCAAAGGATGCTAAAAGCATATGCAAACTTCAATGGTTAAAGTGAGCATCGCGGAGTTGGAATCTTCACTGTGATGAAACTGTTAAAGGAGTTTAAAAGTTCATTAGAGACGATGAAGATGCTTGCATTTGCAAGAAATTAAGTGGGAGCGCTAAGACATGTTTCTAATACATTATGTGGAAGACATATTGTTGATTGGAAATAATGTATCTTTTATTAACACATATTAAGAATTTCATCCCGATGAAAGACTTAGGCAAAACCCAAATATTTGGCATCAATAGACGCTAATATGGTTGTGCCAGAAGTACATAGACAAGATATTGAATGAGTTCAATATAGAAACTACAAGAGAGGTTCTTGTCGCACAAAAAGGATTGAATGAGTTCAATGTTGATGATATATTCAAGTGTATTGACATTTGGTAAAGTGAAACAAATAATCAAGTATAGATTGATACTTGATGTATGAAATCACAAAGAGTATTTATATCAATCATACTGTGATATGTACAAATCCAGATATGTCCTATGCTCTAAATGTTGTGAGCATATACCAGAATGATTCGTAAGATGATCATTGGACAATAGTAAGGATATTCTTATGATCTTTTGGAAGAACTAAGAGTATAATATTTGTAGAAGTGACAAATAGATGGTTAGTTCATTGTAAAAGTACTACATTGATACTAGCTTTGTCACAAAGTACAAATTAAGTTTATCTCAATCTAAACTAAGGGTGGCACAATATAATGGAAAGTGAGTTCCATAATGGATTTGGATGAGTTCCAAAGTTAAGACATTGTGACAGATACTACAACAAAAGGCTAAGTATATGACTGCTATTTTAGCAGCAAAAGAGGGCATTTGTGTCAAGTAGTTTGTTATCAAACTAGGTGTAGTTCACAGTGGGATAATACTATGAAGATATATTGTGCGACAATATTATCAACATGTTTTAACCCCAAAGAGCTAAAGGTCACACCAAAGACCAAATTTATACAAAGCCATCTCATTAGAGAATGAGTGATGCGTAGAGACGCAAAAACATGCAATTACACACGGACCTGGAAGTGTCAGATCCGGATATCAGTTGACCACTAGCAATCGTGTACATACAACACCGGAAAGCCATAGGTGTTGAATACACAAAGGTTTGAAACTAGATTATTGACTCTAGTGCAAGTGGGAGACTGTTGGAGATATGCCCAAGAGGCAATAATAAAGTGGTTATTATCATATCTTCACACTTATGATAAATGTTTACATACCATGCTATAATTGTATTATCCGGAAACATTAATACTTGTGTGATTTGTAAACTAAAATAAGAGTCCCTAGTAAAGCCTCTTGTTAAACTAGCTTGTTGGTTAATATATGATCATGGTTTCCTGATCATGAACATAGAGATGTTATTAACAACAGGATCATATCATTAGGAGAATGATGTGATGGACATACTCCTATAGATAAGCGTAGCATAAAGATCAAGTCATTTCAATAGTTCAATTGATATATGCTTTCTGATACATAGTAACCTAATTCCTTCGACCATGAGATCATGCATATCACCTTTTCCCGATGGATGCTTTGATGTCATCAAACACCACACCGTAACAGGGTGGCTATAAAGGTGGCATTGAGTGTTCAGAAAGTATTGGTTGAAACACATGGATCAAGAGTGGGATTTGTCCATCCATATGACGGATAGATATACTTTGGGCCCTCTCGGTGAAATGTCATCCAATTAGCTTGCAAGCATGTGACTGGCTCACAAGGGATCACATATCACGGGAACGATAAAAGAGTACTTATCAGTAACGAGGTTGAACTAGGTATGCAGAGATACCGACGATCATAACCTCGGATAAGTAAACTATCGTGAGACAAAGGGAAATTGGTATCGTATGTAAGTGGTTCATTCGATCGCAAAGTAATCGTAGAAATATGTGGGAGCCATATGAATTTCCAGATTCCTCTATTGGTTATTGATCGGAGAAGTGTCTCGATCATGTCCGCATAATTCACGAACCGTAGGGAGACACACTTAAGGATTCGACGTTGTTTGAGTAGTTATGGAATGATGAGAAAGAGACCGAATGTTGTTCGGAGTATCGGATGGGATTCGGGATATCACGAGGAGATCCGGAATAGTCCGGAGAATAAGATTCATATAAGGAAAGTCCCGTTTCGGAGTTGGGGAATGATTCCGGTGTTTTCATCGGGAACATTCTAGAAGGTTCCGGAATGTCCGGCACTCCGGGGGGGAAGGGTACATGAATGTGTTATATCAAGTTAGTATGATTGCATCATGTACTAAGTGTCATCGCTGTACCAAATAGAGGATTTATTCAAATCCTAGTTTGAAAAGTCAAACGGCTAGTTTTGGTAAAGAGGAGAAGGAGGTTTGATTGAAACCGACTTGGGGGAGGAGTTCCTCCTCCCACCGCCGGCCCTCCTTGAGGCCGAGTTGGGGAGGGACTCCCCTCCCCAGGCGCGCCTCCCTCCACCTATAAAAGGAGGGGCAGGGCTCCCCTCCTACATACACAAGTTCCTATCCTCTAAATCTAAACCCTAGCCACAGCCTCCGGTTTAGAGCCGTTTTGGTTTAGAGCTTCTAATTGCCCTAGCCTTCGGTTTAGAGCCTTCTAATTGGTGTGTCTAATCCCTAGACCACTAAAGCCTCTCTCATACTCCACCATACTCGCTCCGGCTTAAGGCGAAGCCCTGCGAGATCTCCCCTCTACTTCCGGTACCACGCTGGTGTGCTGCCGGAATCTCGAGGAGAGTGCTACAACCTCCGCTGCCTGCTGGAACAAGGGAGAGGAAGGTCTTCGTCGAGTACCGAACGTGTGACCGACTGCGGGAGCGCTGCCGGAACGTGGCGCCGGAAGGATCGTCTACGCGATCTTGAGATCGGAAAGAGTACGACTACATCACCCACGAGAATCTGCTCTCGTTAACCGCTTTGGAATCTTCGAGGGTAAGTTATTCCATCGACTCGTTGCTACAATCTAGTAGATAGATCTTGGCTTGTTTGTTTGTATGCGATAGAAAATTTTGTTTTCCATGCTACGAACCCCTACAAACACATCTACAACCAAAGATATTTCTGTCACTTCCCTTAGAAACTAGAGGCATGAACCCACTATCGAGCATAAATACCCCCTCTTGGAGTCACTAGCAACTACCTGGCCAAGATAGCTACTAACAACGGAGAGCATGCAAGATCACAAACAACACAAACATGATATTTTCAAATTGGCAAAACCATTAATCAATCTGAAATAGTAATCTCAATATCCATCGGATCCCCGCAAACACAACATGCCTGATTAAAAATAGATTAGATCTTGATCATGAACGGAGCTCACAATATCTATACATGAAAGCACAAGGAGGAGATACAACCATCTAGCTACTACATGGACCCGCAGTCCAAGGCGGAACTACTCACGCTTCATACCGGAGAAGAAGGCCTCCGGGATGATCTCCCTTCCGGCAGGGTGCCGGGAAGAACTTCAGATCCCCCCGATCTAGGGACGATGGTGGCAGAGGCTATAGAAGGTTTCGTGGAGTTTTGATCGGGTGCCTAGGGTTTCTGTATCAGGGGATTCTTATAGGCGAAGAGGCGAGGCAGTAGGGCCACCAGGGGGGCCACACCCTGCCTAGACGCGGGTTGGGCCCACCCACGCCTAGGGGGGTTTGGCCGCCCTGTGGCGCCCCTCTGTCTCGTCTTCCGGCTTCGTGTCGCCCACGGTAAAATATTGACTTTGGCTTTTGTCCCGTCCAATTCCGAGAATATTGATTTTCTGCCTTTCTGGAACCAAAAACAGAAGAAAACAGGCAACTGACACTGTGGCAACTTGTTAATAGGTTAGTCACAGAAAAGATATAAAAATACCTCAAAGTGTAGACAAAACAAAGCAAAGTAGATACTAAACAAGCATGGAGCATCAAAAATTATAGATACGTTTCTGACGTATCAGCTATTGCTCTGATACCACTGTTAGGCCACGTAGAGATAAAACAAAAAATCCCTCTAACATGGTGATCCCAAGATCTAGCTGAGGTAGAAGGCCACGAGGTTTACCATTAGACGTGTAGTTATGGATTACTGATGAAGCACGTCTATTGATACAGTGTAGTCCTTGCGATCTTGATCCAATCAACGATCGTCCAAGCGCTAATGATACAACGCCTCTACTGGTGTCCACATGTACAAGGAGGAGCGCCGGCAGTGAACTGCTAGGTTCAGTACGTCGGCAGGACTGCTGTGGAGCTAGGGTTTCCAACTCATAGAATGACCTAACCGATCAACCCTTCTGGGTTTCTAAGCCCCACTATATATAGGGAGTGAACATGGGCTCCACTCACTCGTGGACCATTCTCTAAAGCCCATATAATATTAGTCCTTGTGAGTCCGACTCACTGACTCAGTCCAAATCCGGCTTGGTTCTAACCCAACTAGATTTTCGGTTCAGATTCAATCCAAACTTGCTCCCGCTCTTAAGTGTGTGACCTCGCAGGCTCATGGATACTTGGACACGATTGGAGTCCGACTCTCAACCGATCAGTCGGTAGCAACTCCTAGCAGCACATGCTGACTCCTAAGTACCAAAGAGTCATGACGACTTGCCTTTTCAATGCGACTTACGTCTGAGTCCATTTTGCCTCACGATATACCTTGTCAGACTATAGGCAAATATTTGTCATCCCTTAAATAGTCCGACTCTCTTCTCGATCCGAGATAAGTAATTCATCCGACTAACTCTTAGTCGACCGCCTCAGTTAACACTTAACTGAGTCGTGCATGGCCATGCTTTTCAAATCATATCATCCGAGAGGGCCCAGAGAATATATCTCCAAGTGGAGGGGGAAAATCCCATCTTGGTTATTCACATCACGCAGCTTGATTCTTAGTCAACCTGAACTCTGCTTTTATAACTGTCCAGTTATGGATCAACGTTTGACAGAACCTAAGTCGGTGATCCTCAACTCGGACGGTGCAACAACCTCAAGTCTAAGGATTACATTGATTGAGATATACAAATAACAACTTGTTCGTTGTACCTCAATATGGGTCAATCCGACTCGCTAAACTCTTTAGCCGAATCTGTGTAAGTCGGAATGGCATCTCCATGCCCATGACAAGTGGAACCGAGTCATCAAGCCGACTTTCACATTGTTCTAAGTTGTGTGTCCAACACAACCTCGATGACCAAGGATATTTAGTACAAACAACATGAATGTATAGTTCCACAACCGAATCACATATTCAATGATACAGATCAGATGTTTATACAAGGACAACTTAATATTTTTATGAATACAATGGAAAATATCATCATACATGACTGCCTCTAGGGCATATTTCCAACACAGTGATCAATATGCAGGGTCATGTATCGCCAGATTTCTTGTAGTGAATTTTTTGGTGATGTTAGTTAATTCAAGGTTAATACTAGAGTAGAGCCTTAAAAAGTAGTCAAATGGATTCTGAGGTACCTTTATGGTACTTATATTGGTTTTCGCTTCTTGGAAATCTGAAAAAGAACTTGTTGGATTCGTTGATTGTAATTATGCTAGGAAACTTTCACTTGAAGGTTATGTTTTAACCTTTGGTGGTTTTGTTGCTTGTTGCAAAGCAATCTTGTATGCCACTATCGGTGTATATAATACTAATGGTAAGTATATGGCTATTTCTAAAGCATGGATTAATATTACTTAGTTGAGAGGTTTGTAAGTTGAGCCTTCTAGAGATATACCTTGCACTACATATTATGTAGCATATAAGTTTTAAAGGACCATATGTTCAATTAGATAGAAATCACATTATGGTGAGACATATCACTATATTCAAGATTTAGTTTTAGGATGATGCCAAGGTATGAAATACTCGTGATAATCATGTTGATATAATGAGCTACTATTATTACGTTTTAGTTTTATCAAGCTTATTTGGTGTTCAAATATAGTACGAAGGAATTATCATGTATTATAGATATTATTGAATTACAGAATGAACTGAATATAGTGATTCTTATTATGTTGAAGAAGGAAAATTTATCAAAGTAAAGATTGTAAGGTACTTATGTGAATTGTCACAGTCTTGCTTTTACATCTAGAATTTTCCTTATTTTTGTCAAACCAAATTTTCCACTGTCTTCATGGCTATGTATCTATAGCGGATTATAAAATAATCTTACCACAATATATTTATGCAATGTGTATTGGGCCTTAATTTTTTGTAGAGGCCAATTTAGATGGCCCAAGGGTGGGCAGGCCAAAGATTAATGTTTTCTTAAAAAACAACTAGGGTTTATTGGCTTCCACAGTAAGCACACGACCCACCTTATCTATCTCTTTACTTCTTTTATTATTTTATAAGGGGCACATAGAAAGAGATATTGGGCTCTCATTTATCTGTCTCCCTTCTCTCTTCCATCGCTTTATGTTGCACTCCCACAACTCAGATCTCCCCTACACCTCCTCTCCCCTTCATCTCTACTGGCTCGTCCGGCCATAGACGGAAGGAGAGTGGCTTGTGATGTATCCCTCCACTAGTTGTTGCATCGCTCATGTCTATCTTTGAATATCCCTAACCATCCGAAGGATCCATGGAGCCTCTTTGGTGGATGCCTCGGTCTTATCGCCATCGGGGTACTCCTCTAGATCATGTGTACCAACATGTCCATGAGGTGGCCTTCAGAATAACCTCCAAAGTTTGGTATACACCGGATCTTCTTACTCTACACTCTCGTTTAATCACCTTCGCGGTATGATGAATGGATCTATGCCAGATTCTCGTAATACTCTCATTTGGTTCCACGCATAAAAAATCATTGATTTTCACTATTGTTCTTGTCGGCTTTGGTCCATCAAATCTTTATGTTTAGGTGAATCACTTCAAATTTCTACCATATGGTCTTTGATTGTTCCAACAATTTTTTTTGTGGAGAAGGGCATGTTCTTCGTTTGGTTTTGCTCTTTACCTCTTTTTTGTTGGCTATTTGCTCTTTGCTCTTCTCATATATTATGATAGAGAAAATCCTACTTGGTCCATCAAAGGGTTTTTTCTCACATTTGGGCCGGGCTTTTCGTTTGGCTGGTGCACGTGGCTATTTGAATGCTAACATTGATATGAGAAGGTTCAGGACCACAATTTGTTTATCATGAGCATCTCGGTTGCTTCTTCGTTTTTGCAGTTTCGTCATTAGAGAGCAAAATGGAGTTTGTCGTTCTTCGAGCCGAGTGTCTTTCTCGTGTTTCCGGTGGCGAACATGTTGGATACCCGAGCGCTTAGAGGTCGGCAACATGATTATTAGGCCTTGGAGGTAATTGGTTTTTCTTTGAGGCCTTCACTGTAATTTCATTTTTGTATGGAGGCCTTGGGTGTAATATATTTTTAATTATGCCTAATATATGAGCTGTCTCCGGAGACTTCGTTCTCATGCAGGGAAAAGATTTCAAAAATAAATGATAAGTAATGAAGCGGAGGATTGATGGCCAGCAGCGATTTGGACAGCAGGCGATTACTTGTATGGAAAGGCTGGGTATTGCCAGCTGTGGCTGAATCAGTAACCGGAGTAATAATCGGGGGAAAACGGGCGATGAGCGAGCGCACGCACAGCAGGGCGTAATAATAAGTGGATAACAGCCATCGAATCCAATCCACGCACAGCAGAGCACGGAACGGATGCAGAGCACGGAACGCACGAGCGGCGAAACGCACGCACGCACGCACGCCGCCAGCCAGTCAGGCACCAGGTTGGTTAGTCTTTTTGCCCCTCTCTCTACTAGTACTACCGCGCCTCTCTCCGTCACCGCCAGCCTGGCGCTCTGCCTCTCCCTCTTCTCTCTCTCGCTGCATACGTCTGGTATACGCATATATATATACATGGACTTGGACGACTCCGAAAGCTCTCTCGATTCGCCGTCGATCGAAGAATCCCTCCGGCGTCGCGCTTCTACTCCTCGTTACGTTGTAAGATGAACTTCCTTGGTCGCGGCAGCAGGTATGTTGATTGGTTCTTTCCACCGGTGTTTAGATTTCTTCGCATGGAGTGTCTCTTTGTGATTTCAATCAACCTTCTCAAAGTACTACTGTATTTGTTTAATGTCTCTTGCCTAGTTGAATACTAGGTTCATGTTGATCCCTGACATTTGTCTTGTTTTCGTATCAATTTGATGATTCCATTTATGCAGGAACCAGAGGACGTTCAGGCCCAAGAAGAATGCTCCGGTGGGGGATAAGGTAATCTCTTCATAATTCTCTTGTGTTGTCTGGATTATGATGCCCGAGACAATGCACCACGAATTGCTTATGGACTAATTGCTCAAATTCGGAAAACAGATCTCATCACTGTAATTCAGTTACCAATGCAACTCGATCACCGCATTTGGTTGCAGGGTATGAAGCTGAAGAGGCACATCGATGCCACACTTGGCAGCGGTAACCTGCAAGAAGTGGTCCGCCTGCCAGTTGGGGAGGATCTGAATGAGTGGCTGGCTGTCAACAGTAAGTTTTCACATGACACTTTTCACTCAACCATTGTCTCGCTAGGCGCTGAAGTGGATGCCTGAACGTATTCCGATATATTTCTAGTGTCTTAATAACTTGTCTTTATGATGATTTCTGTCTCCAGCTGTTGATTTCTTCAATCAAGTGAACGTGCTGTACGGCACACTCATGGAGTTTTGCACACCAGCTACTTGCCCCAAAATGGCAGCCGGACCAAAGTATATTTCTTCAATCGGAGCTCATGGAGTATGTGTTTGGATGTGTTACTGCACTTTGGGTAATTAACCAGAAAATTTTGTGCCAACAGGTACGAGTACAGGTGGGCTGATGGAGTCAAGATCAAAAGGCCTATTGAAGTGTCTGCGCCAAAGTATGTTGAGTACCTTATGGATTGGATCGAAAACCAGCTCGACGAAGAATCCATCTTCCCTCAAAAGCTTGGTAAGTAACCTTTGAATTGAATGTATTGCAGAGTGCTAAAAAAAATGGTTCAGGATTTTGGTCTGTCTGATCATGGTGTGCTCTGTTTCAAAAAATTTGTTGCCAACAGGAGCCCCCTTCCCTCCAAACTTTCCCGACATCATCAAGACGATCTTCAAGCGCCTGTTCAGGGTGTATGCACACATATACCACTCACATTTTCAGATGATTACCAAACTCGAGGAAGAAGCACATCTCAACACTTGCTTCAAGCACTTCATGCTCTTCACATGGGTAACCCCGGCCCTTCGTTATCTAAAAAAACTTTCATTCCTGAGCACTTCTTGGGAAATGATTGTCCTATGCTATATAGTATTGTCTTAAAGTAATTGATAAGAATATATAAGTGTCGTCTAAGGAGAAGGAAAACAGAATAAAGACGTAAAGTGTCCAAAATCAAGTAAAGCAGTTCTGAACAGTTGACCTGATCGATCACCTGAACCTCTACAGTCTGAAGCCAAGAACTTCAGTACTTCAGCTTTCCAGTATGGTTTGCCTTTAGTACCAACCTCTCCTATCATGGAATGCAAACAACTTTCCCCCTTTTTTAATTTTCTGCTTTAGAAGCTGTGCTCAATCATTCTGCACGCAAAGCCATCCAACCTATATTCCTAATAAGAACATCTTGCAAAGGTTAATGATTAATTATGATGCTTTGTGCATCACAGTACCGAACAATTGTACATGAAGATCATTTCTTATTGATTATTAGTATTATTCTGCGAGCATTCTTTCCATTTATCATATCTTTCGAGTCTCGAGCAAATTTGGCTGCATATGGTTCGTTGATTATAGTCACTCTTACATATTGCTGGACCTGTATTTTGGCAGGAATTTCGGCTAATCAATAGGGAAGAGCTAGCTCCTCTCAGCGAGCTAATCGATACCATAATACTTCGACGCTAGCAAATAAGACAGCAGGCGCGATGTTTCAAGAACTGATGGGGCAAAAGTGCAGATACATCGTTTGTGTTGCTTTTTAGTTAGTTTTCTCACCTGGTGCATGCACAGAATTAGCGTTTCTGTTTCCCAGATGACTTGCATGGGACTACCTCCATCTAAATTTTGGATCTAGATTTTAAGGCTAGCTGCTGCTTGTGTATGTAGTCAGATGAGCTCCGATTCCCTGAAGCAGCTGTTGGTTCCAATTGTTTATTTCAACGGATTGCCATTTTATCCATGGAGTTTCTCTTGATTGTTCCAAATGCAGTAGTCAAACTCCAGTTGTTTCCTCAAACTAGCAAGAGGGCTCTCGCAAATGCGAGGGCATCATCTTTAGCATAGAACATGTCAATAACATTAATTTATGGTTTCAGAGTTACTGAAAATATGGAATTCAAATTATATAGTTTTATGACCACCAAACTTGTTATATTAAATAAAATAATATATATTTGAAAAATAATTACAATTTATTAAATTTGTTGCCTCGTATTAATTGCGATATGTCCAAAAATGTCATATCACCATTTTGCAACGCAGATAGTTGGTGCTTTGATCTATTTTTTTCCCTTCAATCCATGTGATCTACAACCTTACTCACATGACTACGCCAACTCAAATTGCTCATAGTTGGAAAAAAATATTTTCTCAGCAATTTAGTATACTTACATGTTCGCGGTGATCTTCTCTTGGAACCGTTGATTCCCTTGGATCATGTTTCTGTGCTTTTCTTTGTGCCGTTGTTAGCTCAAGGATGGACAGGAATTTGGTGGCATGCCTTTCTAGGACGGATCTAGACCAAAACTATTATGGGTGCACTACTCGTGTCCTATGTAGGATCATGGAGAAATGTAGTCCACAGTGGTATACTAATTATATGCAAGAGGGAGACACACTAACGTTCAGGCTAATTGTAAGGTAAAAGATCCAACCCATGTACATGTGCATCCTTTAAGCTACATGTAGCTTGGCCCTGCTATCTTTTTGAGAGATGTGGTTACGGATATTGTGCGCTCTAAGATCTTAGGGTCCTATTTGCAGTTGGGTGTCTTTACCAGCTTGGAAGACTCACAAGGTTACTCTAAACTTCCAGGATTTGATTTTGATGTATTCGTCACCTGTGGAATCGAACAATATAGGACATGAAGAAAGAATAGTTGATTTCATTATAGAGCTTTAATTTTTACTGGGAATCATTTTTGTTCCCCTTTATTTTGGTATTTTATCTATAAAATAAAATTCCTATTACATTTGTGAGAGATGTGGCCATGGACATTGGCTCAAAGATCTTATTGTTCCCTTTTTACGTGGGTGTCTATGACAGATTTGAAAACTCACAAGGACAGCTAATATTTGTAGATTTGATTTCGTGTGTTTTCGTCACCGATGAATTAGAAGGATATAGGATACAAGGAAGAATCATTAATTTTAAGGGATCATGACGGAGCTTCAATTTTTACTAAAATCATATTTATCCGTCTACATTTTGATTCTTTATCTATCAAATATTTTTAATAGATTAATAATTCAGATTATTATTGACAAAATAAGATGAGACGTACTCCATGTTATGAGGAACTCGGTAAAACATTATCGTCTCCGCATACCTCGATTATCTCTATATCCGAGCTCTTACTTATGCGCCTTACTTTGTGATAGCCTTTGTGTTTGAAGTACATATCTTGCTATCACATAGTTGCCCGTCTTTCTTAGCATAAGTTGTTGGTGCACATAGGTGAACTCTAGTTGTTCTAGGTTTTCTGCTTGACAAAGTAAACAATATTTTTATTCCGCCTTTGTTGAGCTACTCTCGGAAAAGTTTTAAACCGCCTATTCACCCCCCCCTCTAGGCGGCATCTGCATCTTTTCATCTGTACTTGTTGGCCAGCTCACCATCTTTGACTATTTGGATTTTTCAAGGGTAAGAGATAAATGGGAATACATTTTACACGATTAGCCAAGATAAAAAGAGCATCAACAAACAGTGGTGTTCGCTTTGATGCAATAGACGACAATGGTCAAATGACACATATTAGGGTTACATATAGGAGATATGGAAACTTGACTATGGACCTACTATTAAGGTCCCTTTGTTTCGGTTCAAATGGGTCAAGCTGACGGAAGGCGGGGTAAAGGTAGACCAGAAGTACGGAATGACAATATCGGATCTCAAGAATCATACGTACAGAGACAAACCATTCATCCTAGCTAATAATGTGGCTCAGGTTTTCTATATGAAGAACATGTCTACCAAACCGAGAAAAAAAAGATAAGCAAACAAATACATCATACGATAATCCAAAGCGCCACATAGTTCTTTCAGGTAAGAAAAACATCGTGGGAGTGGAGGACAAGAAAGACATGTCAGAAGATTATGATAAGTTTTATGAAATTCCGTCCTTTGTAGTGAAGGATTACCCAAGCATTCTGTTAATTGATGAATATGCTCCATGGTTACGGCCACGCGGTCATAAGCAAGGCATTTTAGGAAACAAGTGACTATATGTATTATGAATTTTGCCTTTGGTGGTTTTTGAGATGCAATCAATATACCAAGTTTAAACTTGCATTGGATCTCTGAAAAACCATCATATGGTAAGTCTAAAAATGATTTTTCCAAAAAATCATGAGCATTAGATCATATACCTATAGTTCAAACCGGACCCACTTCCTACTGATTTGGCAGACATTTGTCTTTTTCACCCGGGGTGGACGGAAAGGTTTAAGATACCCCGGTTGGGACATCGTCCATGTAAGGTGGTCTAGTACTTTTTAAAAATTGGGTGGTATCATTTTGAATTAGCCCTTTTGTGGTTGCTTCACAAAATCCCCTATTTTTCGTTCGGAAAATGGAAAATGACTTTTCCGTGCGACGAAAAAGAAAACTTACTCCTGCAACATTGTTAGCTATCCCATGATGCACATGTGTGCACAATATGGGCACAGTATCACAAACTATGCCGCGATTCTGGCTATAACATTGGTCATTTGACCCAAAAGCCAAGAAACCTCGAACATGATAGGTCATTTTGTGAAGGTTTTTTGAGAAAAAAATCAATATACCAAGTTTGGTATTTTTCCTTGCAACTATGTCACATAATATGACACCACGTGAAGAATTTACATTGTTTGGACTATTTTTGAATTTCTTATGCCCGTTTCAAACTATGGTCAAAACTTGCATTGGATCTCTGAAGAAACATCATATTGTGAGTCTAAAAATTATTTTTCCAAAAATTCGTGAGCATTATACCATGTACCTATAGTTCAAACCGGACCCACTTTCTACCGATTCGGCAGATATTTGTATTTTTCATCTGTGGTGGACGGAAAGGTTTAAGATACCCCGGTTGGGACATCTTCCATGTAAGGTGGTGTAGTATTTTTTAAAAATGGGGTGGTATCATTTTGAATTAGCCCTTTGGTGGTTGCTTCACAAAAGCCCCCGTTTTTTTGCCCAGAAAATGGAAAATGGCTTTTCTGTGCGACGAAAAGGAAAACTTCTTGCCGTAACATTGTTCGTCATCCAAGATGCACATGCATGCACAATATAGGCATAGTATCACAAACTATGCCGCGATTTTCGCCATAACATTGGTCATTTGACCCAAAAGCCAGGAAACTTTCTACTCCATCTTTAGTCCCTATTGAAGACACGAATCGGGACTTAAGTGGTTGCGGCAGGATGGGGCCAACGCGAGGCCATTTAGTCCCTGATGGTGTCTCCAACCGGGATTAAAGATAAACCTTTAGTCCCGGATGAAGACACCAACCGAGACTTAAGGGGTTGTGGCAGGCTGGGGCCAGCGCGAGCCCGTTTAGTCCCGGATGGTGTCTCCAACCAGGACTAAAGATGAACCTTTTGTCCCAGTTGGAGACACCAACTGATACTAAACGTGGGTGGCGACAATATTTCGGTGGGTGGCGGCACTATGCCAGTGAGTGGAGACACTATGCCAGTGAGTGTCGACACTATTTTGGTGGGTGGCGACACTATGTCAGTGAGTGTTGACACTATTTCATGAGTGTCAGCACTTGCCAGTGAATGGCGACACTATTTAGATGGGTGGCAGCACTATGACAAGGGTGGGTGTCGACATTATGTCATGAGTGTCGACACTATGTTGTGCTGCTTAATCTATAAATATGAAGATATATCCGGTGGAGTGCAAGATGGTGTGCAAGAGCAGGGATGCCACTACGGCGGAGCTTCTTGAAGATGTCTTAGGATCCCATCCCCAGACATCTTCGAGGAGCTCGCCATAGAGGCACTCCCTAATATATGAAATTTGTTAGCTCCCCGGCGTATTGATCTACCTAGAGAAGTTATGAATTGCAAGATGGTGTGCGGGAGCAGGGACACCACTACCACGGAGCATCTCGAAGATGTCTTAGGATCTCGTCCTCGGACATCTTCGAGGAGCTCGCCATAGAGGCACATAAAGAGGCAAAATTACAAAAAGAGAATACTATTTGAAGGGAATATGCCCTGAGAGGCAATAATAAAGTGGTTATTTTTTATATTCCAAGTATATGATAGATTTTTATTTTACATGCTATAATTGTATTAATACAGAAAAATTAATACATGTGTGTTTAATAAACAAACAGAAAGTTCCTAGTTATGCCTCTCTCATAAACTAGCTCGTTGATTAACAAGATGATCAAGGTTTCCTGATCATAGACATTGGATGTTGTTAATAACGAGGTCACAACATTAGTGTAATGATGTGATGAACATTTATCTGAAGTATAGCATTACGATCAAAGTCATTGAGTTTATATTGCTATAACATCATACAAAGTGATCCTAATCCTTAGACCATGAGATCATGCCAATCACTAACACCAGAAGAGTTTCTTGATAACATCAAATGTCACACCGTAACAGGGTGATTTTAAAGATGGGTTCAGAACTACTAAAGTGTTATGTTGAGTCCCATGGATCGAGAGTGGAATTTGTTCATCCCGATGACGGATAGATATGCTCTGGGACCTCTCGGTGATATCACATTGACTAGCTTCCCAGCAAGTGATTTGATCATTAGAATGTTATATCACGGGAACAAGAAAAGAGTATATGTCAGTAACGAGATCAAACTAGGTATGGAGATACCGATGATCGAATATTGTACATGTAATATATCCTGAAACAAAGGGATTAAGATACTAGCATAAAAGTTTCTCGCGATCACAAGAAAGTCATCGCTGAATGTGTGGGAGTCAGTATGGACCTCCAGGTCCCGCTTCTGATTATTGATCTGAGAGGGGTCTCGATCATGTCCGCATTATTCGCGAACTGTAGGGTGACACACTTAAGAGACACCGACATCCATTTGGAGCAAAAGTTTCATGCCGGAAAGAATAACTAGCGCAGGAATTTATTTCACTAGATACCGAAAATGTTTTCGGGTGAAATTGCATAAAGTGTTTTTGCATGTGAAATGAAATACTAGCAAGGGGTTATATGTGAATGTTTGTCATTAAAGTAATTGACAAAATTATGAATAGATAAAAGGAGTTTTATTTAATGAGAGTTTGCATTAAATTTGGTGGAAATTTAATGGGAATTTGAGTGGAGGGAATTGAAAGGCATTGGAGTGAGTGGATTGTCCACCCACATGAATGAAGGAGGGGAGGGGGCAGCCCCCATGGCCGGCGGCCACCCCCTTGGGTTCCCCCTCCTCCTATAAAAGGAGCCCCCTCTCCTCTCTCTCACTCACACTCCTCTTGAATGATCTCTCTCCCCCTCTTGTATTTATCTCCCATGGTCTTGGACTAGCGAGATACATGTTCCCGGTGGATATTCGGCAATAAAGAGTTGTGCTTCCGTTGCATCGCTGGAGCGAGGAGGCGGAGGTTGCTCGGTGCCTCGGACGTGTGTGCGAGCACGGATGCGCCGCTGATTTGCGCTGCTAAGGACTTCCTCTCGATCTTGAGATCGACAAGATATCGTCTACATCAACCACGAGTTTGGACTCGTTAAGCTTTGTCGGTCTTCTAGGGTATGTTCTATACGGATGTATATCCGCTCGTTGTTTGTATCTAGTAGATATATCTTGGTACATAGTTGTTCCCATCGTAGGAAAATTTTGTTTTCTATGCTACGAACCCTACAGTGGTATCAGAGCCGGATCTATGCGTAGATGCTTTACACGGGTAGTACACATATGAGTATGTGGGCGATGATGATCATGTTATTGCTTCTTAGTTGTATTTTGGATATTGGTGGCATAGTGGGATGAAGCGGCCCGGACAAACTTTACATGTCCTCGCACATGAGATCTGTTCCACGCTTGACATGCAACTAGTTTGCATAAGTGGCTAGCGGGTGTCTGTCTCTCCTACTATAGTCAATATCTAATTTGCAACGAGTTATCAACAATTTGCTTATCCTCATTGTGGTTCATGTTTGTAGGTAAGAACGGTTCTATCTTCGAAAGCCCTAAGCCACGTAAAACTTGCAATGGATAAATTAGAGGCGTCTAGTTTAGATTGTTGCTGGGCTAGTTTTATGATATGGTGATGTTGTAAGTAGAAGTATGAGATGATACTCTTACAGCACACATAACGTGTAAGTTCCATAGACCTTGGCCTTACACATAGAGGTATGATAGTGATCATACCATGATGCACATGATGGAGATCAAGTGCGGGAACCATATCATTTCACTTATAAACATGTGATGTTTGATTGCATCTTATATTGCTTGTTTGGTGTTTTATTAGCATAATAAGATGATCCCTCATTTAAATATCAAGATAAGAATGTGTTCTTCCTTAAGTAGGCACCGATTATGATCCAGTTTTACCTTTTTTATGCTAAGGTTGGTGCATCGCTCCAAGACATCACGTGATGATCGGGTGTTCTTGGATCCATGACCATATTTCGGGTGTAAGACAGTTACACCCGCGAATACTAAGGTTCTTACTTGGCGAGCCTAGCATGTACAGACATGGCCTCGGAACACGTACCAAAAGGTTAAGCATGAGTCATATGGTAGATATGATGCCCATTTGATGCTCGCCTTTGAAGCTACACGGACTCACGTGATGATCGGACTTGGTGTAGTGGATTTGGTTCATGTAATCATCAAAAAGGCACGAGGGATGTTGTTTTTGAGTGGGAGTTCATTCTTATTGTGGATTAGTTGAACTCAATCTATCATAAACTTAGTCTAAACTTTACAAATTCTGTTGTAGATGGCACCACCTACTTTTAATTTCAATGTGTTCATGGAGAAAGAGAAACTTGCAACGAACGGTAGCAACTTTACCGAATGGGCCAGGATTTTGAGGATTCTCCTCTCTGCTGCACAAAAGCAATATGTGCCAGAAGCGCCTCTAGGCCCCTCACCATTTGATGATGCCCCTGACGAGGAGAAGAGTGTCTATCAGACTTGTCAGGAGGACCACAACTTAGTTCATTGCGGCATATTGTATGGGATAGAGCCAGAACTTCAAAAGCGTTTCAAAAAAGACAATGCATTTGATACAATGTGTGAGTTGAAAATGATTTTCGACACACATGCTGCTGTAGAGAGCTACAATGCTTCAGAAAAGATCTGTAGCTGCATGATGGAAGAGAACAACTCCGTAAGTGAGCATATACTCAAGATGTCGGGTTACGCCGATAAGCTTCTGTCCTTGGGAATATCGATTCCCATTGACTTAGGCATCCATCGTGTTCTGTAGTCTCTACCACCTAGCTATAAGAGCTTCGTGATGAATTATAATATGCAAGGCATGAAGAAGTCTCTCCCCGAGCTTTTGTTAATGCTTAAAACTGCAGAAGTGGAGATCAAGAAAGAACATCAAGTGTTGATGATCAATAAGACCACTGGTTTCAAGAAAGACAAGAAGGGAAAACGGAAGGGAAGTAAGGGCGGCAAGCCAGTTGCCGTGCCTGAAAAAAACCCGAGTTGGCCCTAAGTCTGATACCGAGTGCTATTATTGTAAGGGGACTGGCCACTGGAAGCGCAACTGCCCCAAGTATTTGGCAGACAAGAAGGCCGGCAAGACAAAAAAAGGTATATATGATATACATGCTATTGATGTGTACTTGACTAGTACTCGCAGTAGCACCTAGGTATTTGATACCGGTTCAATTGCTAATATTTGTAACTCGAATCAGGGGCTGCGGAACAAGCGACCGCTAGCAAGGGGTGAGGTCAAGATGCGTGTCTACAATGGATCAAGTGTTGATGTGATTGCCATCGAACGCTACCTCTCCACTTACCGTCGGGATTAGTAATAAACTTGAATAATTTTATCTGGTGCCAGCACTGAGCATGAACATTGTATCTGGATCGTGTTTGATGCGAAGTGGTTATTCATTTAAATCCGAGAACAATGGTTGTTCTATTTATATGAATGAAATCTTTTATGGTGTAACGATGATGAATGGTTTATTTCTATTGGATCTCGATAATAGTGTTACACATATTCATAATGTTGATGCTAAAAGGATTAAACTTAATGATGATATATCCACATATATGTGGCACTGCCGTCTAGGTCATATTGGCGTTAAACGCATAAAAAAGCTCCATTCAGATGGACTTTTGGAATCACTTGATTTTGAATCATTTGATACATGTGAGCCATGCCTTATGGGCAAGATGACTAGAACGCCGTTTTCCGGTTCAATGGAACGGGCGACAGATTTATTGGAGCTCATACATTTTGATGTATGTGGTCCAATGAGTGTGTCGGCGCGAGGTGGATATCGTTATTTTGTTACTTTCACGGATGATTTGAGTAGATACGGTTATATCTACTTGATGAAACACAAGTCTGAAACCTTTTAAAAGTTCAAGGAATTCCAGAGTGAAGTGGAAAATCATCGTAATAGAAAGATCAAATTTATACGGTCCGACCGTGGAGGTGAGTTTCTAAGTTATGAGTTTATCACTCATATGAACGAGTGTATAATTGTTTCACAACTCACACCTGGCGGAACACCACAGCGAAATGGTGTGTCAGAACGTCGTAATTGTACTTTATTGGATATGGTTCGATCTATGATGTCTCTGACGGACTTGCCACTGTCATTTTGGAGTTATGCACTAGAAACTGCTGCATTCACTTTATATCGGGCACCATCTAAATCCATTGAAAAGACACCATATGAATTGTGGTTTGGAAACAAACCTAAGCTGTCATTTCTTAAAGTTTGGGGATGCGATGTTTATGTGAAGAAACTTCAACTGGATAAACTCGAACCCAAAGCGGAAAAATGCATCTTCATAGGGTACCCTAAGGAAACTATTGGTTATTCCTTCTATCACAGATCAGAGGGCAAGGTTTTTATTTCCAAGAATGTATCCTTTCTAGAGAAAGAGTTTCTCGGGAAAGGTGTGAGTAGTCAGAAGGTAGAACTCGAAGAGGTTGTTGAACCTTCTCTTCATAGTATGGCGAGTAGCGCAGCACCGGAAGTCGTTCCGGAGTTGGCTTCACCAATTGAAGAGGGAACTAATGATAATGATCATGAAACTCCAAAAGAGAGTACTACCGAACCTCGCAGGTCTAGCAGGACGCGTGCAGCTCCCGAGCTATACGGAAACCCTGTTATGAATTTCATGGTTGATGAAATTGATGATCCTGCGACGTATGAAGAAGCGATGATGAGCTTGGATTCCAATAAATGGTCAGAAGCCATGAAATCCGAGATGGAATCCATGTATGAAAACCAAGTTTGGAACTTGGTGGACTTACCTCACGACCGAAAGGCCGTGGAGAATAAATGGATTTTCAAAAGGAAAACTGATGCTAATGGTAATGTCACCGTCTATAAAGCTCGACTTGTCGCAAAGGGGTTTCGACAAATTCAAGGAGTTGACTACGATGAGACATTCTCTGCTGTAGCGATGCTAAAGTCAGTTAGGATTATGTTAGCAATTGTTGCATATTTCGATTATGAGATATGGAAGATGGATGTCAAAACCGCGTTCCTCAATGGAAATATTGAGGAAGAGTTGTATATGATACAACCAAAGGGTTTTGTCGATCCTAAGGATGCTAACAAGGTGTGCAAGCTTCACCGATCCATCTATGGACCGAAGCAAGCATCACGGAGTTGGAATCTCCTCTTTGATGAGGTGATCAAAGAGTTTGGATTTGTCCAAACTTATGGAGAGGCTTGTATTTACAAGAAAGTGAGTGGGAGCAATGTGGCATTTCTGATATTACATGTGGATGACATATTATTGATCGTAAATGATTTAGATCTTTTAAATAGTGTTAAAAGTTATCTAAATAGCAAATTTTCAATGAAGGACCTAGGTGAAGCGTCATACATATTAGGCATAAAGATCTATAGAGATAGATCTAGGTGCCTAATAGTGCTATCGCAAAGTACATACCTTGATAAGATTTTAAAGAAGTTTAAAATGGACGGAAATAAGAAGGGGTTCTTACCTATGTTGCAAGGAAAGACATTGAGTAAGACTCAAAGTCTGGCTACGACGGAAGAAAGAGAGATAATGTACAAAGTCCCCTATGCTTCAGTCATAGGCTCTATAATGTACGCCATGCAATGTACAAGACCGGATGTGGCACATGCTATTAGTTTGACTAGTAGGTACCAATCGGATCCAGGTTCGGAACACTGGATAGCGGTCAAGAATATCCTTAAGTACTTGCGAAGAACTAAGGATATGTTTCTTGTGTACGGAGGTGAAGAAGTGCTCGTCGCTAAGTGTTATGTCGATGCAAGCTTTGACACCGATCCGGATGACTCTAAGTCTCAATCCGGATATGTATTTCTCATGAATGGTGGAGCGGTTAGTTGGAGGAGTTCCAAACAACTTGTGGTAGCGGGATCAACAACGGAGGCCGAATATGTTGCTGCTTCGAAAGCGGCTCAGGAAGCGGTTTGGATGAAGGAGTTCATATCCGAACTAGGTGTGGTTGAGAGTGCGTTGAACCCAATGGTGATCTATTGTGACAACAATGGTGCCATTTCCAATGCCAAAGAACCAAGGTCTCACATGAATTCCAAGCATATTAAACGCTGGTTTCACTCCATCCGTGAGCATGTCAAGGATGGAGATATAAAGATTTGTAAAGTACATACGGATCTCAATGTATCAGAACCGTTGACTAAAACTCTCCCTAGAGCAAAACATGATCAACACCAGAACTCCATGGGTGTTAGATTCATCACTATGTAACTAGATTATTGTCTCTAGTGCAAGTGGGAGACTGAAGGGAATATGCCCTGAGAGGCAATAATAAAGTGGTTATTATGTATATTCCAAGTATATGATAGATGTTTATTTTACATTCTATAATTGTATTAATACGGAAACATTAATACATGTGTGTTTAATAAACAAACAGAAAGTTCCTAGTTATGCCTCTCTCATAAACTAGCTCGTTGATTAACAAGATGATCAAGGTTTCCTGATCATAGACATTGGATGTTGTTAATAACGAGGTCACAACATTAGTGTAATGATGTGATGAACATTAATCCGAAGTATAGCATTACGATCAAAGTCATTGAGTTTATATTGCTATAACATCATACGAAGTGATCGTAATCATTATACCATGAGATCATGTCAATCACTAACACCGGAAGAGTTTCTTGATAACATCAAATGTCACACCGTAACAGGGTGATTATAAAGATGGGTTCAGAACTACTAAAGTGTTATGTTGAGTCCCATGGATCGAGAGTGGAATTTGTTCATCCCGATGACGGATAGATATGCTTTGGGACCTCTCGGTGATATCACATTGATTAGCTAGCAAGCAAGTGATTTGATCATTAGAATGTTATATCACAGGAACGAGAAAAGAGTACATGTCAGTAACGAGATCAAATGACATATGGAGATATCAATGATCTAATCTCAAACATGTAATATATCGTGAAACAAAGGGAGTAAGATACTAGCGTAAAAGGTTCTCGCGATCACAAGAAAGTCATCGCTGAATGTTTGGGAGTCAGTATGGACCTCCAGGCCCCGCTTCTGATTATTGATCTGAGAGGGGTCTCGATCATGTCTGCATTATTCGCGAACCATAGGGTGACACACTTAAGAGACACCGACATCCATTTGGAGCAAAAGTTTCATGCCGAAAAGAATAAAAAGCGTAGGAATATATTTCACTAGATACCGAAACAGGTTTTCAGGTGAAATTGCAGAAAGTGTTTTTGCATGTGAAATGAAATACTAGCAGGGGGTTATATGTGAATGTTTTCCATTAAAGTAATTGACAAAATTATGAATAAATAAAAGGAGTGTTATTTAATGAGAGTTTGCATTAAATTTGTGGAAATTTAATAGGAATTTGAGTGGGTTTTTGAGTGGAGGGAATTGAAAGGCATTTGAGTGAGTGGAGTGTCCACCAACATGAATGAAGGAGGGGAGGGGGCAGCCCCCATGGCCGACGGCCACCTCCTTGGGTGCCCCCTCCTCCTATAAAATGATCCCCCTCTCCTCTCTCTCACTCACACCTCCTCGTGAAGGATCTCTCTCCCCCTCTAGTATTTATACCCCATGGTCTCAGACTAGCGAGATACATGTTCCTAGTGGATATTCGGCAAGAAAGAGTTGTGCTTCCGCTGCATCGCTGGAGCGAGGAGGCGGAGGTTGCTTGGTGCCTCGGACGTGTGTGCGAGCATGGATGTGCCGCTGATTTGCGGTGCTAAGGACTTCCTCTCGATCTTGAGATCGGCAAGAGATCGTCTACATCAACCACGAGTTTGGACTCGTTAATCTTTGTTGGTATTCAAGGGTATGTTCTCTACGGATGTATATTCTCCCGTTGTTTGTATCTAGTAGATAGATCTTGGTACATAGTTGTTCCCATAGTAGGAAATTTTTTGTTTTCTATGCTGCGAACCCTACACTATTTCCTTACAACTTTATGTGAGAATGTTACTGTCTTGTACACATTCACTTTTTCTTACTCGATGTTAAGTGTAATTAATGAGTTACTGACATATATAAACATGCACAGCTTCCATTACATTCTGCTGATCATTGAAGTTGACGCCGGAAGAGTTGAAATCAAGGACCGACTAAATAAAGACGAAGAGGAGTACGCAAGCATTAAAGATGTGCTCTAGAGGTAATTTCAGTCATTATTGCACTATATATATATCGGTCTTTTTCATTCATTTCCTGAGATATCAAGTAACGACTTACTCATTTATTCATTTTTTTACCTGGCAGGGTTTGGAAACAATTCACCAAGAGTACGACCGATGATTTTAAAGATGAGCTTAGTTATCATCCAGTCGAGGTAATTAGTACGAGATAGGTCCGCTGATATGTCGGAAACGTATCTATAATTTTTGATGTTGCATGCTTGTTTAGTATCTACTTTGCTTTGCTTTGTCTACACTTTGAGGTGTTTTTATATGTTTTCTGGTACTAACCTATTAACAATATGCCATAGTGCCATTTTCCTGTTTTCTTTTGTTTTTGGTTCTAGAAAGGCAGAAAATCAATATTCTCGGAATTGGACGGGACAAAAGCCAAAGTCAATATTTTACCGTGGGGAACACGGAGCCAGAGTACGAGACGGAGGGGAGGCACCAGGGGGCCACACCCCCTGGCAGTGTGGGCTAGGGTTAGCCGTGCCTGGGGGGTGTGACCACCCTGGCCGCCCCCCTGCGTCGCCTCTTTGCCTATAAAGATCCCTCGATGCATAAACCCTAAGTACCCGATCAATATTCCACGAAACCGTCTGTAGCCGCCGCCACCATCGTCCCTAGATCAGGGGATATGAAGCTCTTCCCGGCACCCTGCAAGAGGGGAGACCATCCTGGAGGCCTTCTTCTTCATCATGCCAGCCTCCGGTAAAAAGTGTGAGTAGTTCCACCTTGGACTACGGGTCCATTTAGTAGCTAGATGGTTGTATCTCCTCCTTTGTGCTACCATGTTTAGATCTTGTGAGCTCCATTCATGATTAAGAGCATCTATCTGTAATCATGCATGTTGTGTTTGCGGGGATCCGATGGATATTGAGATTACTATGTCAGATTGATTAATGGTTTTGTCTTATTGATTCTATCATGTCTGTGTTGTTTGTGATCTTGCATGCTCTCCGTTTCTAGTATCTATCATGGCCAAGTAGTTGCTAGTGACTTCAAGAGGGGGTATTTATGCTAGATAGTGGGTTCATGCCTCCATTTAATCTAAGGGAAGTGACAGAAATCTCTAAGGTTGTATATGTGCTGTTGCCACTAGGGAGAAAACAACGGTCTCTTGTTCATGGAACAAGTGGATTGTTTACCTTACACACTTTGCTTAAAGTAGTTATCTGTTGCTTGCAACTTAATACTAGAGCGGGTTCAGATGATAACCCGAAGGTGGATTTCTAGTCATAGATGCAGTTGGATGGTGGTCTATGTATCTTGTTTTATTGCCCAATCGAATCGCATAGGATCATGAATGTCTAGTATTGCATTGCAATGCCTTACTCAGTCCTGTCAATTGCCCTGTTGTAATTTGTTTACCCATCATTCCATGTTTGTTTATCTTAAGGAGAACACCTCTAGTGAACTATGGACCCCGGTCCAATCTTTACCATTGATACATATTCCACTATTCCTGTTTACTTTCTGCAAACCACTATCACCTTCCACACCATAGAGTTAATCCTTTGTTACAGCAACCAGAACGGAGTTTATGAATCCTCTCCAAATTCGTTGGTGATGACGATGGCGATGATCCTCTCCAAATTCCCCGTTCCGGCAGGGTACCAGAACAGAGTTTCTGAATCTGAATCTTGGTTTCTGGTGGCGGCGGCGTGGCGGAACTCTTTCTGGAAAACTATCGACCCCCCTCAGTTTTTAGGTCGAAAGGCAACTTATAGGCGCAGAGGGAGGCTGAGGGGGTGCCTGGGGTGGCTGCACCCCCCCTAGGAGCGGCCAGTGGTGGGATCGCGCCTGGCATGGGTGTGGTCCCCGAGGCCCCTTCTCCGTCTCGTCTTCTGGCTCCGTGGATCTTCTGGTGAAATATAATTTTTGGCATATTTTCCGGTATTTTTCCTGATAGTTCATTTTCTGCACAAAAACAAGAAAACAAGGTAATTCTGCTGAAAACAACATTAGTCCATGTTAGTTGTATCCAAATCACACAAGTTTAGAGGAGAAACAATAGCAAAGTGTTCAAGAAAGTAGATACGTTTTGGACGTATCAACTCCCCCCAAGCTTAGCTTATTTCTTGTCCTCAAGCAATTCAGTTGAAAACTGAGTGCGATAAAAGAACTTTCATGAACACATTTGCTTCATATGATGTAAATATTCTCAGCACAGGAGTATATGCTTAGACAATTCATAATAAAGAGTATGCAACTAAGTCTACTCAATAGTCATTGCAAGCTATGAAGAGAAAGCAACCCAATAATAATAAGTAGCATGAAACATAAAACATAAGCAACATTGCAATGCTCATAATAAGGTATGACAGAGTGGTATCTCGCTTGACTTTGTTTTTAGAGCACAATATAAATGCCAAGGCACCTCTGAAGTTCAAGTGAAGACTAGAGATAAAGATATCAGAGATACAAGCATCAAAGTCATGACATAATTAACCAAGTTTTGGAACAAACACAAGAATGACAACTATGCTCTCAAGAAGGTGCTCATAGAATAAGTGGTGACTCAACAAAGTTGTGAAAACGGTTTTGGAGAGTTTGAAAGGCTTCCAAATGCTAAAAGTAAAGTACTCATTAGCTTTGAGCTCTCATTGCCCCTATCGTAGGCATCTTCATGTGGTTAAGGTGAAAGTGAGGTCCACTCTGAATCATATGCTTGACAGACCATAAACTGGAAATCCCAAGTCCCTTGAGTACGAGGGCCTCTCCGCATGCTACTCAACTTTGGTTACCTGAAAGTGCTTGTCATTTTAAATACATGCATATCATAGAGAAACGCCAACGGGGTACCCCTTGCACATGATACAGGAGAGATCTCGTGATCAAAATGACAAGGCGAGCAGACAATGTGCATCTCAACAATCTTTTTATTTACTATGTGTATAGCTTTTTATTGAGGATGCTTTATAAATGCTCATTATGGTGATGCTGCAGGTTTCCACCATGATTAGGCATGGCTTAGGCTAGCGGCCAGGCGTTTCTCTAACACAATGTATAGACTCCATGAACTCACAAGCTCCCCTTTAATTTCACACCGTCGACATCCACAAACAAAAGAGCAAGGAATCAACTGGATGAAGTATCCAAAAAGTGTTGAAAGCGTTCCTCGTGACATCACGGTTCTGCTGACTCCCAGCATATAATTTGCAAGCATATAACTTTCATGGACAGGTCACAATGGTTCAGGATTAGTAAGCGTAAGGAATAAAGTGTGCCATCAAGTTCGTGAGAGCTTTACTAACTAAATTTCTCAAAACAGACAAACATTTTATTTTGGAAGAAAACACGGCATATAGAATATGCACTGAAGTAGCAAATGATGCTAATAGATAGGTATGATGGACACGGCTGGCAATATTGGTTTTGGGGAGTTGGAAGCACAGGTAGAGCACATACTCAGTGCAAGTGAAGGCTAGCAATAGAGAGGGATCGACAAACGAGAGAGAAATAGCTGTCATAATCATGCTTGCAACAAAAAAAGACTAATTATGGCATGAAAGTGATACAAGAACTCTGAGGCAAAATAAATCATCGAGGCTTTCTGACTATTGATTAGTCATATGCATGCATGAGCATGTGCCAAGTCGATTCACATGAACAGTCAGAGGAGGATAACACAATATCATACCAAAATATGAATAAAACAATGCAAGCAAACATTCATGTGACATGCTACAAACTATTAGCAAGATGGGGCTAATCATAAACAAGTAAGAACTACTAAGCATCCATAATGACATACACCTTACACAAACAGACTAAGCATGCTCAAAATGATGAGTATATGTACAAAAATGAAACAAATAGAGTTTGTTACCAGCCTCTTACCACTCCTCGAGTTGTCTTAATCTTCATTATTGCCCTTCACTTGTGTGACGAATGATAACATGAAACCAAAATCCACTGAGAATGGCTGAACCCTGCAAAGAACTCACAAAACCAAAGAAGAACAACAAAAAATTTTGGTGTTTTCGATTTTTTTAAAGAAAGCAAACAAAGCAAAGCCAAACAAAGAAAAAGGCAAACCAAACAAGAAGCAAACAAAGCAAAACAAAGCAAAGCAAAAAATTTTGGATTTTTTATTTTTAAGGAAAACCAAAGCAAAGAAACAGACCAAAAGAAACAACAAAAATATTTTTGGTATTTTTGTGTTTTTAAGAAAAAGCAACAAGAACAAAAAGAAAGCGAAACAATGGATATACAAAGAACCAACCGAACATGATATATATATGAGTGTGATGTCGGTATACTTCCCCCCCAAGCTTAGGCTTTTGGCCTAAGTGGGGCTCAATCCCATGGTGTCCAAGAAGATGCACCTCCGTAGTATGTCGAGAAAGCTCCCTCGTCCTGGTATGAGCTCGAGGCATCCCTTGTGTAGTACACAGAGGGGTCGTATGCTGGTGCTTCCTCCTGATAGTTCCCGTGGAAGTTAAGAGAGCGCATCTTGTCATCCATCTCCCCCTTCGAGCGTGACAACGGTCCCTGAGAAATACTGAACAAAGTGGTTTGGGGTAGAGGGATCTCTCTCTCTTCCCCGTCAATAAACAACATTCTATAAACCAAGTTCTCAAGGGTAGAGCCAGTGGTGACAAAGTGATGTGCCTTCATGGCAGCAAGATCAAGCCTCTGAGGAGCTAAAACTGTATCATGTGGATCAACAACAATGTTCAAGGCAATAGCAACACGAGTAGTAATAATTCCCCCATAAATGGGCCCCTTAGCAGCTAAGCGACGAGCAATGAGAGAACCAATATTATACTTAGCTTCATTGTTGAGTGCATCAGCTAAAAAGGCCAATTGATAGTTGGAAATATTACTAGTGTTCTCCCTACCAAGAACACTAGTGGCAAGATAGTAGGCAAAGTACCTGATGGCTGGGAGTTGAATATTCTTTATCTTCCCTCGTTGAGCTCTGCGGTCATCATCATTGGTTATTCCTCGGTAAAGCTCCAAAAAATCAGCGGGTTGAGCTGGAATCTTCTTTGATGACCCAGCTGTACCAAGTCCCAGGGCCTTACAAAGTTGCTTCAAAGTCATAGAATGAGCCCTGCCATAAATTTTGAATGACATAGCTGGCTTGAACACGCTATTAGTAAAGGAGATGCCCTCCACAAATGTTTTAGTAAGCAAAGCACATTGCACGCTCTCATCCTGCATGTAACTTGTTAGTCTAGCCCTCCGAACCAAGGTCATAAAATCATTAAGAATCCCAGCAGCCTGCAAGAAAGTTTGGCAAGGAAAAGTAGAGGGGTGCGCATCCCCTTCATCTCCCTCGCCACCAAATCGCGGAGTAATGAGATCCTCATTTTATGAGGGTATAGTACTGGTGGATGACCTTGGAAGCCTTGCCCTTCTAGGTGCATCACTCTCAAATATTTCACCAAAAGTGTGGTGGTCCATGACTTCCCTTTTCTGAAATTTTTAGACAAACATCAAACCAAGTGATTTCTAAGTTGATAAATGATGAGCAACTACTATAGGAACTTGCTAGAGGGATACACATGCATAAAAATAAAGTTTCTAATCATACAACAAGCATGCAAGCTCAAACAACTTGTCACCTATAGCAGCAAAATACTTAAGATACAATCTACCAATCACAAATCTAATTGGATAAGTGGAGGAGGAACATACCAAGGAGCAAACCCTCTAAAATCAGCACTTGAGATGGGCTGAACAAGGAGATCGAAAATCTCGAGCAAGAACAGCAAGAACTCGAGCTTGAGCAATTTTTCCGGTGTTTTTGGGAGAGAGAAAGAAGGTGGCTTTGAGGAGGCAGCCTGGAGGGGCCCAGGTGGGCCAAACCCCCCCTAGGCGCCACCCCTAGGTAGGCCGCGCCTACCATGGGTGTGGTGGCCTGGGGTGTCCCCCTGGGTCACTCTAGGTGTCCCTCTACCCATTTTTTAAGGAAAAAAATATTTTGAATTTTCTGGGATTTTTCGGGAAACTTTATTTTTGGCCAATTTTCAGGGTATGAAAATTGATTTTCTCGCAGAAACAGTTTTTTCAGAAGAAGCAAAAGCAAACCAAAAGCCAAACTACAGGAGCTCTAAGAAGCTCTAACAAACAAACAACTAACAAAACCAAAGCTAGCAAAAGAAAAGAAAAGACTAGGAAGGAGAAAAGTAAAAGAAAGCAAGTATAACCACCGTGAATACATTATTTTGTTCATTAAAATCCTTTTGTTAACAAGGTTGACCAAGTCTTGTTACCAAAACAATCTTATATGAGACAAAACTTTGCAATCCACAAGGTGATTATGTTACCTCATACTTGATAGCAATGGTCCCAATCATAATAGTTTCAAAATTTTCTTGTGGAATGGGACAATATTTTTCTCCAACCTTGATGCTCTCAATATTTTCAATGGAATTCAGGCAATAGATTTTAACAACCTTCTTGGGGAAATAGACAGTATGCTCTTTGTCATTAATATTGAATGTTACTTTTCCTTGATTGCAATTGATGACAGCACATGCAGTATTAAGAAACGGTCTCCCAAGAATAATAGACATATTATCATCTTCAGGCATTTCAAGCACAACAAAATCTGTTAAAACCATGCAATTATGAGAAACTTGAAGAGGAACATCCTCACATATACCAACAGGAATAGTAGTTGACTTATCAGCCATTTTCAAAGATATATCGGTTGGTATCAATTTTTCTAGCTGGAGCCTCTTGTAGAGAGAAAAAGGCATAACACTAACTCCAGCTCCCAAGTCACATAAAGCAGTTCTAACATAATTATTCTTAATAGAGCAAGGAATGGTTGGTATACCTGGATCACCAAGTTTGTTTGTAACCTTACCATTGAAGGAATAATTAGCAAGTAGAGTAGAAATCTCCTCATTAGGAATCTTCCTTTTATTAGAGACAATATCCTTCATATACTTTGAATAAGGAGGCAACTTAATAGAATCAGTCAAAGGAATTTGCAAAAATAAAGGCTTCATCCACTCACAAAACTTGTTGTAGTGTTCTTCTTCCTTTGACTTGTGTTTCTTACCTGGAAAAGACATAGGTTTCTGCACCCAAGGTTCTCTCTCTTTACCATGTTTATTGGCAATAAAATCTTCCTTTGTGTACCTAGTGTTCTTAGTGTGCTTCTCAGGTTCTTCCTCACCTTCCTCCTTATCAGGAGACTCATTTTTATCATTACCACTCTCAGTTTTAGCATCAGAGATAGATATACCATTAGGATCTACATCAGGTTCAAGTGGTTCCTCAACTATTCTATGTTTCTTTTTCTTTATCTTACGAGGACTACCACTACTCTCAACTTGTTGCGAATCCTGCTCAATTCTTTTAGGGTGTCCTTCAGGATATAAAGGATCTTGAGTAGCTATACCACTCCTATTTCTAATTCCATAAGCATGTTTATTTCCTGAGGCATTAATTAGCATATCCTTTTGTACCTTAGCAAGTTGATCAAGTTGGGTTTGAACCATTTGAAAGTGTTTACAAAGCATTTTAATATCATTTGAAGTTCTTTCTACAATATCTTTCAACTCTCTAATAGCTCTAGAGTTGTCCAATAAATGATTCTAAACTTGTTTATTAGAATTACCTTGCTTAACAATAAAAATGTCAAGTTCCTCTAAACATTGATGTCACATCCCAAGATTTTCCAAATCTTGTAATGTGAAAAATAAATGAATAAAATAAAACTTTGTTTGATTTTCAGGGCCAGAAGAAACTTTTTGAATTCAATTGGAACCTCAAACCAATTTGAATCAAATAAATCCTAAAGGGATTTATAAAGATAAACATTTAATAAAGGAAAATAAAATATTTTGGGAATTACTATTTAGGATCTTTTAATAAAAGATTTTGTTTCAAATGAAAAGGTGGATTCATAAATAAAGATTATTTTATAAAGCCAAATTAAACCTTGGCCAAGCTTTGGAATTTAAACATTTTGTTTTGAATAAAAATAGCAAAGGTTTATTTAAATAAATTAATAAGGATTTAATATCCAAATTTTATTCAAATAAAAGGTTTTACCATTTTAATTAAAACATCAAAACTTATTAAATTATTTAAAATAAGTTTTCCAAGTATTTTATATTCTCAAATAAAACCTACTGAAGTGTTTTGGTTTTATTTTAGATTTCAAAATAAATATTTAAATAAAACAAATCCTATTTGATTTAATAACTAAGGCCCATTTTATTTAATTATTAATGGACCCTATAATAAAATATTATTTTATTTTAAACAAGTATTTCAAGTATCTTATATTTTCAAATAAAACCTACTGATTTGGTTTTGAAAATATTTGGATTTCAAATGGGGATTTTATTAATTAAATCAAACCCTATTTTATTAAATAACTAAAGGTCCATTTTATTTAGTTAATGAATGGAACCTAAAAAGAATAAAAATATTATTTTAATTTGGGATTTGGTTTATGTTGATAAACAGAACCAAACTCAAGTGCAAAGTTTAGTGATTGTTTGAAATTGTTTGAATGTTTGAATAGTTGATTGAAATTCAAAACAGAAAATGATTTGGAAAAAGAGAAAATCTTTCTGAATAAAAAAAATTGCACAAGGTCGACCCAGCCCAGCCGGCCCAACTAACCCAGCAACAGCCCATCTCTCTTTCCCCCGAAGCATTCTTTTCTCACTCAAAAACTTACCCGCACAGAGAGTGACAACTGGACCCCACACTCGCGCTCTCTCTCTCATAGACAGCCAGGACCCACCCCTCCTGTTCGTCGTTCTCACCCGCATCGACCGTTCTTCCCCGTTTCTGGCAGTGATTTCGCATCGTCAATTCGCCTTAATGCCGCGATTAAACCTCGCAGTGATCACGCGTGATAAATTCCCTCTTACTCCTCTTCCATTCCCCCCAAACCCCACGCCTCGAGAGCCACCAGGCTGTCGCAAATTCCTTCTGCACTGCCGCCGTCTCCGACGAGATTCTCGACCGATTCCGGCAAGCACGAATCGCCCCACTGCCCCTCGACCACCCGAGCGTGACCCCCATCTCCCTACGCATCTCCCAGCACCCACTCGTCCGCGCGTGCTCTAGAACGCCGACAACAAGCACGACTGAGCACCACCGACGGCGCGTCTACTCCGGCGAAACCTCCCTGGTAAACCAAACTGCCCCAAACCGTCTCATTGACACTCCCTTACTCCACATGCTCATACGCACCTAATGCTACCTTCCATTTGTCTCGGTGCGACCTGCAACTCTGTCCACGACAACCTCCAGAGGCCCCCGCCGTTCGCAACAGCTCTGGCGAGCAATTTCTGACAGCACCGTGCGCCCCTTGGACTATCACGACCACGTTGAGCACCAGCATTCCACGGCGATCACTGTGAGCATCTCCCTACCTTCCCTAGCTTCCTATATCGCCGGCAACCTCGCCGCCAGAGCGTCGCCGCCACGCGCAGCCGTCGAGCGCCGCCAGAACTTGGTGAGGGTGACGATGGCCGTTAGATGACGATCTGACGGATACGATAGTTTCACTTAACGCCGAAGAGGTACGCTACCTACGCCACACGATCCAGCTTGATCCAACGCCTCTCGGTGCTTGATCCAACCGAAGCGGTATCAGCGAATAGGGATAGGACACGTGTCTGTTGATTTGTTTTAAAACAGAATTTGAAATCAGATTGATATGCAATTTTCAAACCTCTGTAACTTTTGATCCACACGTCCAAAAATTGCAAACTTTATACCATTGGAATCAATGAAATAAACCCTATCCAACCATGGAATTTGTTTAGCAAATAGTATCTGTTAGCTTGTTTGAATTTGCAGAAACATTTGTATGCTTGATAAGGATGTAAAAATTGTTTAAAAATGAATTTGGGATTAAAATCTTTTGCAATTGGATTGCTTTGAACCTACTGACCCTAGGAAACACTTTGTGGATTCAAAAATGTATTTGGTAAAACAAAATAAAGATTCTTTGATTTAAAACCATTTCTAGTCAAATAGAAATGTAGATTATTTATTAAAAATGATTTTGAAGGAAAACTTTTGGGAGATGTTTTGTTTTAAACTCACTGACCCTAGGAACCAACCCATAGTTTGGAAAATGGATTTGGTAAAGTTTAGGATGAAAAACTTGATTTAGTTATTTCTAGCCAAATGAAAATAATGGTTTTTGTTATGAAAATAATTTTGAGTAAAAAACTTTGAGAAAATGGTTTAGACCAAACCTACTGACCCAAAACACCAAGTTTTTCAATAGCAACTCATTTGGTGAAAAACATAAAGTTTTGCTTTGATAAAAATAATTTTCACCACATAAAATATTGATTAGATTTAAAAAAATGGTTTATGGACCAAAACCCTTTTGCAAATGACTTTGCCACTTTGGAAAATGACCACTTTTGTCTTTACAAAGTTTAGAAGCCTAGTGGAGACCACCTTTGCAATTAGAACCATCTTTTGCATGCTTGCATGCATTACTTTGACTTTGTCATTTTATGTGTTGTTTTGCTTGATTGGTAGATTGAGTTTGTGCCTTGTTTGATTGGAATGTAGTGACTTGAAGAGTGTGATTGTTGCAAGGACATGGAGTGAACCCATACTCTACCAAAAAGGCAAGTGATGCTTCATACTTTCTATCCCATTACTTTCACTATGCATTAGTGATTTTGCTAAGTAAAACTTGCATGGATTTTGCTAAGTATAAACCTTACTATAGGAAACTAGTAGATGAAACCTTAGTGGAAATCTTCCTAAGTTAAGATTCCTATTACTACCAAGCTTAGCCTAGCTAATAGAAAACATGGGTGGAATATATATTCACACTATGGAAAAATATTCTAAGTCTGAGGACTTATGTTTTGTTTAATAAAACAACTAAGTTAATGAATCACCTGGGTGGAATGGTAATTGCTTGGTGGTTTTTGGTTGAGTGGTTCACAAGGCCCATGTTTATGGTTGACCTTGTGTTTCTCACTTGTGGATGGCCACCCAGGAACAAAGAGATTTGAGATGTCAAATGTTGAGAAGCTTCAAGTGCAACCACTTGGCAATATGGGCTCTGCCATGATCATATAGGTTGCAAGAACTTAGCCATATGGACAGAGGGTGGTAGTGTTTGATAGGTTGGAACGCGTCCATTTTGGTCTAAGGGAAGGCTTCTGAAAGATCTTGTCTTGGGAAACCAAGTCTTGTGGGGAAAGTGCACCACCTCTGCAGAGTGTAAATCTAAGTACTTAGCCATGTCCCTGGTAAAGGACAATTTGAGCATCAAGACATGGAAGCAATCAAGAATCTCATCATTCAAATTTCTAAGTTAAAACTTGTGGTTTGAACAAGGGTTGTTTGAAATCTTCAATCTTTGATCGAGAGAAGCTTTGGAAAAGATTTTTTCAAAACATAAACTTAGTGTTTTCAAAATGTTAAGGAAAATCTATTTTGAGAAATGCAAGCCTCAACTCCACTTAGCCAAATGCATATAGAAGATAGACTCCACTATACTACCATAGTATCACTTGCCAATACAATTCAAATGTATTGACCCTTTGTGGCTGTAACTTGTATGTTGCAGGTTTGATTGATTTTAGTGAAGATTGATTGATTAGGATTACAAAGTCTACAACCAACATCTGCCTGTGGCACCTTGAAGATGAAGGACCCCATGACTATAGTTATTCCGCTGCAATGTAATGTAATAGCCAAATGAGCTATGTTTGATGTAATAAAATTATGTTATTCCTGGTTATAAAGTTATATTATGACCTTTGTTTCTTGATATTACATCTTAACTGTGGATGCTAGCTATTGATCCAGGGACTAGCATTGTAAACACAGGGGGCTCTATCTTATTAAAGATTGGAACCTCTACAGATGGTATCAGAGCATTGTGTTGCCTGTAGGATTTGTAAACCTAGGATTGGACAAGAACCCTTAGAAAATAGGAGTTGTCTTATTCCAAAAACTTATTTACAAAAACACTTGTAAACTCTTTCCTCAACCATTTTGGTTTCAACTCTACTTCTCTTCTATTCCAACTTGGTGGAAAAACCTACCCATGGCCAAAGACTACACCATGTGCAAAGGACTTCTTCAACTTCTTAAACTCTAATGACTTCAACTTCTTCAACTCTAATGACTTCAACATCTTCAGCATATTCACCAAGGACTTCCTACTTGGATACCACTAAGGACTACAAGTGAGACAAGGAAATCTTGCTCAAGATTTAGAGACTGAGGGAATGCAAAAGTTAGAAGGAGCCTACATCACTTGAAGTATTGTGACGAAGAGTTTTTCTCAAGGAAACCATGATCTCATACAAGAAGAATCATGAAGGAAGGAAAGATCACAAGTGAACCATATAGATGGACCACCATATTTTAGTTAAGTTAAACCCACCAACTTATGTGGTGTAACAAAAATATTTTTGTTGCCTAAAGCATGTGCTTGAACTTTGTTGTTTGAGTGAAAAGTTGTTTGTGAATGCTTGCACATTGTTTGTGTGAATTGTGATGTGTGTGATTAGAAATATTTCCTTAGAAATATCTTGCCTATTCTAATCCCAATCCAACCCAAATAGATGATTACTCCAAGAAACTCCAACATCAAGGTTGATGACAACAACAACAACCAAGAGGACAACATGAGAGAACTTATAGCAACCCAGAACCAATTGAGCCAAGAGACAACTCAACTATTAGCCAACAACAATGGACTAGACCCAGCCATACAAAGGATTTTGAAACTTCAATCCCAATTGTTGCAAGGATTGGTTACTCAAATGATCAACATGGGAGAAAACTTTTCCCAAGGAGCTAATGACAACAAGCATGACAAAGATGTTAATCTAGAAGGAACCCAAGCTAGCAATATTTTTAGATACAAGGACCATGCATCCAAGGAACATGAAGATCAATGCCCCAAGAAGAGAGAAATATCTCCCACCTATGAAGAACATGAACTAGAAGAACTCCTAGCTTTGGAGAGACCCAAAAAGAAGATGAAAGACAAAAGCCAGTTGCAATGTTACAATTGCAAAGAGATGGGACACTATGCCAGTGAATGCCCAGAAAAGAAGAAGAGCCAAGAAGATAAACAAAAGCTAGTGAAACCCAAGATGAGGAAGGATATTAGCCAAGTGATGTGCAAACACTGCAAGGAGTTAGGACATTATGCATCATATTGTCCAGAGAAGCCACCTCAAGACCTCAAACTTATAACCTGTTTCAAATGCAAGGCTAGGCCACTATGCAAACAATTGTCCAGAAAAGATGAAGAACAAGTTAAACAAGTCTATGAAGGATCTCAACCTTGGCCCATGAGTCAAGTATGGAAACCAAGGACACCATGCAAATGTTTGCTTAGAGAAATTTTCCCCAGGATCCCAAGAAGGACAATATGTAATTTTTGTTTGAAATTTTTTTAAGGGTGGTAGTACCCTAGTTGTTTTGAACCTGCTTGTAACCCTAGCCTCCCCAAATCTCGGGACGAGATTTATTTTAAGGGTGGTAGCCTGTCACATCCCAAGATTTTCCAAATCTTGTAATGTGAAAAATAAATGAATAAAATAAAACTTTGTTTGATTTTTAGGGCCAGAAGAAACTTTTTGAATTCAATTGGAACCTCAAACCAATTTGAATCAAATAAATCCTAAAGGGATTTATAAAGATAAACATTTAATAAAGGAAAATAAAATATTTTGGGAATTACTATTTAGGATCTTTTAATAAAAGATTTTGTTTCAAATGAAAAGGTGGATTCATAAATAAAGATTATTTTATAAAGCCAAATTAAACCTTGGCCAAGCTTTGGAATTAAAACATTTTGTTTTGAATAAAAATAGCAAAGGTTTATTTAAATAAATTAATAAGGATTTAATATCCAAATTTTATTCAAATAAAAGGTTTTACCATTTTAATTAAAACATCAAAACTTATTAAATTATTTAAAATAAGTTTTCCAAGTATTTTATATTCTCAAATAAAACCTACTGAAGTGTTTTGGTTTTATTTTAGATTTCAAAATAAATATTTAAATAAAACAAATCCTATTTGATTTAATAACTAAGGCCCATTTTATTTAATTATTAATGGACCCTATAATAAAATATTATTTTATTTTAAACAAGTATTTCAAGTATCTTATATTTTCAAATAAAACCTACTGATTTGGTTTTGAAAAAAATTTGGATTTCAAATGGTGATTTTATTAATTAAATCAAACCCTATTTTATTAAATAACTAAAGGTCCATTTTATTTAGTTAATGAATGGAACCTAAAAAGAATAAAAATATTATTTTAATTTGGGATTTGGTTTATGTTGATAAACAGAACCAAACTCAAGTGCAAAGTTTAGTGATTGTTTGAAATTGTTTGAATATTTGAATAGTTGATTGAAATTCAAAACAGAAAATGATTTGGAAAAAGAGAAAATCTTTCTGAATAAAAAAAATTGCACAAGGTCGACCCAGCCCAGCCGGCCCAACTAACCCAGCAACAGCCCATCTCTCTTTCCCCCGAAGCATTCTTTTCTCACTCAAAAACTTACCCGCACAGAGAGTGACAACTGGACCCCACACTCGCGCTCTCTCTCTCATAGACAGCCAGGACCCACCCCTCCTGTTCGTCGTTCTCACCCGCATCGACCGTTCTTCCCCGTTTCTGGCAGTGATTTCGCGTCGTCAATTCGCCTTAATGCCGCGATTAAACCTCGCAGTGATCACGCGTGATAAATTCCCTCTTACTCCTCTTCCATTCCCCCCAAACCCCACGCCTCGAGAGCCACCAGGCTGTCGCAAATTCCTTCTGCACCGCCGCCGTCTCCGACGAGATTCTCGACCGATTCCGGCAAGCACGAATCGCCCCACTGCCCCTCGACCACCCGAGCGTGACCCCCATCTCCCTACGCATCTCCCAGCACCCACTCGTCCGCGCGTGCTCTAGAACGCCGACAACAAGCACGACTGAGCACCACCGACGGCGCGTCTACTCCGGCGAAACCTCCCTGGTAAACCAAACTGCCCCAAACCGTCTCATTGACACTCCCTTACTCCACATGCTCATACGCACCTAATGCTACCTTCCATTTGTCTCGGTGCGACCTGCAACTCTGTCCACGACAACCTCCAGAGGCCCCCGCCGTTCGCAACAGCTCTGGCGAGCAATTTCTGACAGCACCGTGCGCCCCTTGGACTATCACGACCACGTTGAGCACCAGCATTCCACGGCGATCACTGTGAGCATCTCCCTACCTTCCCTAGCTTCCTGTATCGCCGGCAACCTCGCCGCCAGAGCGCCGCCGCCGCGCGCAGCCGTCGAGCGCCGCCAGAACTTGGTCAGGGTGACGATGGCCGTTAGATGACGATCTGACGGATACGATAGTTTCACTTAACGCCGAAGAGGTACGCTACCTACGCCACACGATCCAGCTTGATCCAACGCCTCTCGGTGCTTGATCCAACCGAAGCGTTATCAGCGAATAGGGATAGGACACGTATCTGTTGATTTGTTTTAAAACAGAATTTGAAATCAGATTGATATGCAATTTTCAAACCTGTGTAACTTTTGATCCACACGTCCAAAAATTGCAAACTTTATACCGTTGGAATCAGTGAAATAAACCCTATCCAACCATGGAATTTGTTTAGCAAATAGTATCTGTTAGCTTGTTTGAATTTGCAGAAACTTTGAGAAAATGGTTTAGACCAAACCTACTGACCCAAAACACCAAGTTTTGCAATAGCAACTCATTTGGTGAAGAACATAAAGTTTTACTTTGATAAAAATAATTTTCACCACATAAAATATTGATTAGATTTTAAAAAATGGTTTATGGACCAAAACCCTTTTGCAAATGACTTTGCCACTTTGGAAAATGACCACTTTTGACTTTACAAAGTTTAGAAGCCTAGTGGAGACCACCTTTGCAATTAGAACCATCTTTTGCATGCTTGCATGCATTACTTTGACTTTGTCATTTTATGTGTTGTTTTGCTTGATTGGTAGATTGAGTTTGTGCCTTGTTTGATTGGAATGTAGTGACTTGAAGAGTGTGATTGTTGCAAGGACAAGGAATGAACCCATACTCTACCAAAAAGGCAAGTGATGCTTCATACTTTCTATCCCATTACTTTCACTATGCATTAGTGATTTTGCTAAGTAAAACTTGCATGGATTTTGCTAAGTATAAACCTTACTATAGGAAACTAGTAGATGAAACCTTAGTGGAAATCTTCCTAAGTTAAGATTCCTATTACTACCAAGCTTAGCCTAGCTAATAGAAAACATGGGTGGAATATATATTCACACTATGGAAAAATATTCTAAGTCTGAGGACTTATGTTTTGTTTAATAAAACAACTAAGTTAATGAATCACCTGGGTGGAATGGTAATTGCTTGGTGGTTTTTGGTTGAGTGGTTCACAAGGCCCATGTTTATGGTTGACCTTGTGTTTCTCACTTGTGGATGGCCACCCAGGAACAAAGAGATTTGAGATGTCAAATGTTGAGAAGCTTCAAGTGCAACCACTTGGCAATATGGGCTCTGCCATGATCATATAGGTTGCAAGAACTTAGCCATATGGACAGAGGGTGGTAGTGTTTGATAGGTTGGAACGCGTCCATTTTGGTCTAAGGGAAGGCTTCTGAAAGATCTTGTCTTGGGAAACCAAGTCTTGTGGGGAAAGTGCACCACCTCTGCAGAGTGTAAATCTAAGTACTTAGCCATGTCCCTGGTAAAGGACAATTTGAGCATCAAGACATGGAAGCAATAAAGAATCTCATCATTCAAATTTCTAAGTTAAAACTTGTGGTTTGAACAAGGGTTGTTTGAAATCTTCAATCTTTGATTGAGAGAAGCTTTGGAAAAGATTTTTTCAAAACATAAACTTAGTGTTTTCAAAATGTTAAGGAAAATCTATTTTGAGCAATGCAAGCCTCAACTCCACTTAGCCAAATGCATATAGAAGATAGACTCCACTATACTACCATAGTATCACTTTCCAATACAATTCAAATGTATTGACCCTTTGTGGCTGTAACTTGTATGTTGCAGGTTTGATTGATTTTAGTGAAGATTGATTGATTAGGATTACAAAGTCTACAACCAACATCTGCCTGTGGCACCTTGAAGATGAAGGACCCCATGACTATAGTTATTCCGCTGCAATGTAATGTAATAGCCAAATGAGCTATGTTTGATGTAATAAAATTATGTTATTCCTGGTTATAAAGTTATATTATGACCTTTGTTTCTTGATATTACATCTTAACTGTGGATGCTAGCTATTGATCCAGGGACTAGCATTGTAAACACAGGGGGCTCTATCTTATTAAAGATTGGAACCTCTACAATTGATCAGGAGGCTTACCAAGGAATATCACCTTCATCAAAGTGTTGGAGAGAGTGTACCTAAATAGTAGATGAGTGGGGAAATGGCTTACATAATTCTTCTATAGGAGGTAGATTATTCACATCTTCAGCTCTAATACATTTATCCTTTAGACACTTCTTAGCTTCCTTCATCACTTCATCATTTAATGCAATAACTCCCCTCTTCTTTAGTGTTGGTGTTGGAACTGGTTCAGGAACAATAGGCTCAGGTGTATTTAGCTCAGTTGAAGTCCAATCATCATAATTCTTTCTTATTTTGGCCATTAATTCTTCAGCATCTGTAGGAGTTATTTTCCTGAAAACACAATCAGCAAAGCTATCTAGGTATGTCCTAGAATCATCAGTTAGTCCATTATAATAAATATCAAGAAGCTCATTCTTAGGCAATGGACATCTAGGATGTGCATGAATCAAGGCACAAAACCTTGTCCATGACTCAGGAAATTTCTTTTCTTCTCCCTGTTTAAAATCAAAAAGTCTCTGCAAAGCAGCATGTCTAGCACTGGGAGGAAAATATTTCTGGAAGAAAGAAGCAATCAAGCAATCAGGGCTATCAATGGAACCAAGAGGTAATCTATTAAACCAAGCCCTAACTTCTCCTTTTAGTGAAAAAGGGAAGATCTTAGTAACAAAATACTTGTGCATCTTCAAATCATTAGAGAACAAAGCACTCATAGTAGAAAGCTCATTCACATAAGCCACATCACTCTCATTTTCAGTCCCACAAAAAGGTTCTTTCTCAACAATATCTAAATAAGATAAATCAAGAGAGAAATCATAATCTTCATCTTTAATATCTATGGGAGAGGTGGCAAACTTAGGATCAGATAACAGTTTAGGCATAATGGTGCATCTAGCAAGGAGACTCTTAATAGCACTAGTACCATGTGTGTTTCGGCACTCTTCAACAAATTCATCAGTGAACTTAATGTAACCATCATTAATATCATAACTCTCACTAGACTCAGGTGAGCCAACAGGTGTAACAGTGTCTTCACTAGGAGTTTTGGTATTTCCTAGACTAGCCATAGTAGCATCTAGAAAAGGACCTAGTGAACCACTCGCATCAAGCACAGTAGAAGTAACATCATGAGCATCAAAAGCAGTTTCAGATTCAGCAGTAGTAGTAGTGTGTGTAGTATGAGTATGTGGTGGTGGTGTGACAAGCTTACTTATAACAGACGGTGAATCAAGAGCAATAGAGGTGTTTAGGACTGTACCTCTTCTTGTAGTGGACGGTAAAATAGGAAAGTTTCCATCATGATACTTACCCATGATGAACGGAGTAGCAGTGAAAAATAATAGATCCAAGTGAACTTACAAATAAAGCTATGCTCCCCGGCAATGGCGCCAGAAAATAGTCTTGATGACCCACAAGTGTAGGGGATCGCAACAGTCTTCACGGGTAGTATTACCCAATTTATTGATTCGACACAAGGGGAGCCAAAGAATACTTGCAAGCCTTAACAACCGACTTGTCAGTTCAGCTGCACCTAGAAATAGTTCTTGCTCACATAAGTTTATCAGTAGCAACATTTTGGTAGTAGCAACAGCAACAGTAGACCAAGAGCAATAGTAACAGTAACAATAAACAATGGGATTCGAGTGCGGTAGGCATAGGGATGGATGGACGGGCGTTGCATGGACGAGTCTAAACATGTAACCTCAAGATCTAGGGCACTGCAGATAAATAATAACAAGCATCCAAGTACTAAACAATCCTAGGCATGTGCTCCATATATAGTCATACATGCTTGCAATGAGAACTTGCACAACATCTTCTATCCAGCCAGCCCGTGGCAGCGGGGCCTCTAGGGAACTACTGGCAATTAAGGTGATCCTTTTAACAGAGCACCGGAGCAAAGCATTGACACTCCATGAACACATGTGATCCTCACACTACAGCCATCCCCTCCGGTTGTCCCAATTATTGTCACTTTGGGGCCTTTGGATCCGAACAATGATATGTGTACACAACTTGCAGATAAGATCACAAACAATACTATCATAATGATTCAATAGTAAGTTTAGATCTGAGATCATGGCACTCGGGCCCTAGTGACAAGCATTAAGCACAACAAGTTGCAACAAATTCAAATAGCACTAATAGAGATACTAGGCACTATGCCCTAACAATCTTATTCGATTACATGATAGAACTCATCCAATACCTACCATCCCCAAGCCTACAGTGGGGGATTACTCACTCATGGATGAGGGAAACATTGGTGGTTGATGGAGATGCGTTGGTGATGACGATGGTGATGATCCTCTCCAAATTCTCCGTCCCGGCAGGGTGCCAGAACGGAGTTTCTGGATCCTAATCTTGGTTTCTGGTGGCGGCGGCGTGGCGGAAATCTTTCTTGAAAACTATCAAACCCCCCTCGGTTATTAGGTCGAAAGGCAACTGATAGGTGCAGAGGGAGGCCGAGGGGGTGCCTGGGGTGGCTGCACCCCCAGGTGCGGATAGTTGTGGGCCCGCACCTGGCATGGGTATGGCCCCCCAGGCCCCTTCTCCGTCTCGTCTTCTGGCTCCGTGGATCTTCTAGTTAAATATAATTTTTGGCATATTTTCTAGGATTTTTCCTGATAGTTCATTTTTTGCACAAAAACAAGACACCAAGGTAATTTTGCTGAAAATAGCGTCAGTCCGTGTTAGTTGTATCCAAATCACACAAGTTTAGAGGAGAAAAAATAGCAAAGTGTTCGAGAAAGTAGATACGTTTTGGTCGTATCACAAGTCTGATTCTTCTTTTATAGACATTTATGCTAGGTTGAACACTCTTGAGACCAGTACAGTTACTTTGAAAAATTGCTATAACGTGCTTAGAGAGCACCATGGTTATGTTCCAATAAATCCTGAGCCTTCAAAATGGTTTCCTACAATAAAAGTTTCTATAAATAGTGAAACTTTTGATGCTCGCTGTAATATCATGTCTGAATTTTGCCTTATGCCTAAAGATATCTATGAGTCTTTGAGTCTGTGGGGACTTTCTAAAGGAGGAGAAGAAATATCTCTTACCAATAATGCAACTTTATTATCCATTGGAATAGCTAAAGGTGTGTTTACAAAAATCTCAGGAAAAATGGTGTCTACTGATTATCTTGTTATTGAATGTGTAGGAAAAGGACAAATTACACTTGGAAGATCCCTGCTGAAAAACCTTGGAGCAATAATAGATGTGGGAAAGGGCATTATGCATTTTTCTTCTCCAATAATCAATCTCATATTCCCTAAAGATAAGAATAAAGGTAAGAAAGGTAGGAGCAAGAGAGTTGGTGTTAATGCTTCTTCATTTGAAAATACTTGATTCTTGCTTCTTGTGCCTCACTTAAAGGCATTAAAGAAAAGTACTTGTTGAGAGATAACCCAAGAGTTTTCTTGAGTCTTGGAAGTTATTACTTTAGTAATGACCTCTCCTTATACTTTTTATATGCGTTTTGTGCCAAGAATAACCTCTAATGAGAGGGAAGTAAGATTTGGGGAGTTGCTATCCTAAAATAGATTTTTGTGCTCCACCGTAAAAATTTGTGAAGAATCTCTGTAAGTTGGATTGAGCTGATATTTTGTGAATAAATCCCCCAGTATGTTAGCTAACTTCCTTTATTTCCACACTTTTTTATTTGAGCAACATAAGGTTTTCGAAAAAATCGGTTTCTACCTGCTGGTATGTTTTTACAGATTTCTGCCATTATTTGCATTTGCTTCTTATTGATTATTTTTTGGGTTCATTTGGGAAATTGATATTTTTGAGGGAATTGATACAGTATATTGTGTTAGTATTGAAAGTTTTTCTGTTCTAAATCTAAACCGAAAGGTCTATTATCTTTTGAATACACTAATATTGCTAATGAAGATTGTGTAAAGTTTTGTATGAAGGAAAATTTGCAGGTGTAGAGAGAATGATGTAAAAGATGAAGAATAGACAAAATCTCAAGCTTGGGGATGCCACCCCGTGTCACCCCAAGAAATATTCAAGAGGTACAAGCGTCAAAGCTTGGGGATGCCCAAGGCATCCCCTTCTTCATCAATAAAAATCTCAGGTCTTTCTAGACACTTCGTTTTTATTGTTTCATGCACTATTGTGTTGTTCTTGGAGCGTCTTAGTTTTCATTTAGTTTGCTTATTTTTCTTTAATAAAGTAGTTTGGACCCCCGTTCTTGCTGTGTTGCTTCAAATAAGTTGATTGGTGTTGGAGAGGAGTAGAAAGTTCTTGCTTGAGTAGTACAAGAGGAGCTTGCTTTGACTATGACTTAGACTTTATCATGTCATGCTAGGTGTTGTTTTTACCTTATGCTTAGTGATTATTGTTGTAGCATGACTTGTTCCAAACAATGGGGATTTCTTAGTGTTCCTTGAAGGAATCATGCGTTGTTTTAGCATACAAAAGCATAGTATTGTGGTATTCTCCTTTGATGCTTTGTTTGGGTTGACTTGGCACATGCTCACACCATGTTATGCCTTTGAACCAGTCACCATAGCCTCTATGATCATTTAGTCCTTGACTTGTAGTACAACTTTATGCTTTGATTGGTAATGTTTTGTCGCTCTGCATGATTATGGCCATTATTGCTCTCTTAGTTGGTCGCTCCCAGTCTTTTGCTAGCCTCCACTTGTATGAGTAAGTTCTACTCATGCATCCAACTTACAAGAAACCAAGTTATTTAAAAGTGTCCACTATAAATTCCTATGCATGGTGTATTACACCATTCCAAGTATATTCTTGTTTTCATCTATCTTCCAGTTAAAAAGTATTTTGTTATGTGAAAACTTAGTGATTAAAGCTCTCACGAACTTGATGGCACACTTTATTTTTATTGCCCCTAATAAACTTGAACCATTGTGTCATCTATATTGTATATGCTTGCACTTATACGTTGGAATTAGCAGAACCATGCTGTCATGGGGAACGCTTTCAACATTGCACTTGTACTTTGTACACAGTTGATATCATGCTCTTTTGTCTATGGATGTCGTCGGTGTGAAATGAAAGGGGAGCTTATAAGTCCATGGAGTTATGTATGTGTGTTAGAGAAACGCCTGGGCCACTAGCCTAAGTCATGCCTAATCATGGTGGAAACATGCAATGTCACATCCCAAATTTTAGATTTGGTCTTGCATATCATTCATGTCATTGCATCATATCTTTCCACGCAAAACCGTCGAATAGAAAGGTTCGGCGGAACGCCACCTTCAAAACCCTATTTTGTTTCGCTACGAGTTTCCTGCGGGAGGCTTTAGAGAGACTTGCAACAACCACCCCTGTAGTTTCGAGTTTTCGCGCAAACTTCGACTGAAGGTTGTTCCCCTCGACGATACGAACCCGTAGGCGCGAGAATCGCTCCAATCGGAGTTCGTATGCAAAAGACTCGGACGTTTTAGTAAACCGCCGGAAAACGGTCCGAAAATCTGGACCGATTTCCGAATCGGAGTCCAAACACGGGCCGTTTCAGTTTAGGTTTCCGCGCAGAATTCTTTTAAGAGGACCCCACCGCCTGCATCGGTAACCGTGCCCATGACCCCGCCGCCTCGACCACCTCCTGCCTCGCGCGCGCCTCCCGAGGTTCGCCCGCCGCCGTCGCCTCCTTGGCCGCCGCCGCCGGCCATCGCCACCACCACCGCCGGGTTTGCCTCCTCCTCCTCTTTCCGTTCCCGCCCTTCTCACCGCCATTCGTCGCCGTCACCGATCCCATCTACCGCCGCCGCCGCTCGCCTCCACGGCCACCGGCCATCACCGCCGCCGCGCGCTAGCCGCCATCGCCGCCTCCGCGCGGGCCACCGCCCGCGGCCGCCCCGCGCCACCCGGCCGCCACCGCCCGCGAGCACCACCGCCGCCAGCGCCGCCCTCGTCCGCCGCCTCCGCATGCCGCCGCCGCCGCCACCGGCCGCTGCGCCGCGCGCTGCTGCCTCGCCGCGCGCGCGCCTTGCCGCCGCTCGCTGCGCCGCGCTGCACTGCCGCGCGCACACACGCACGCACGCATACGTGCGCGTCATCACATGCGCGCTTGCATGCGCGCATACACGCACGTACGCGCGACGCCTCGCGCGCGTATTTGTTTTCTCGGACCCGTCCATTGACCGTGTACGCCCGTGCAGGAAGAACCCCGTCGCCGGAAGTGATCGCCACCGCCGTCCGGAGCTTGCCGCACTTTCCGGAGTCCGATTCGCCATCCGTTTCCGGTAAAACAGCAGCCACCGTCAGATCTCAGATCAGCGGCTTAGATCGTTCGTTGACTGGTCAGCATCCCAGGCGTTGACTAGTCAGACGCCCAGTCAGCAGACGCTTGACCAGTCAAACAGACACAGTTGACTAGGTCAATTTCGTTAATTCCTTTAGTTGGCAGATTTCGGTAGAATCTTGTAAATTGCGTAGAAATTCAACCGCTTGGCCAAAAATTGCAAATAAAATATGTACGGGTTCAGTGAGTCGTGTAGAATCTTGCTGTACCTTTGGTTCAGACTTTTACTGTCAGGTTTAGTACAGTTTAATCAAACTAGTTAATGGCCTTTTCGGAGTAATAAATTCGTAGAAAAAGATCCGTAGCTCAAAAAATCGCGTGTGATATGTCCCTGAACTCGTGTGAACGAGGGGAATCTCATTGTGAAATAAAAAGGTAGGCTTACAGTAAAAACTTCTGCAGTATTTGTCTAATGGCTTTCTGCAGTGTTTTAATTACTCGGGGAGTTTTATAACTCCTTTTTGAGTAATTCCAATTGGTACTGTTTCTTTACAGTGATGCCTTTGCGGTAGATTTTTCCCAAGATTTTACAAACAGTATACTACCGGTAGCGAATTATTTAAGTTCCAGCTCTAGTTGTGAGCACTACTTTTGTCTATTAGTTTTCCTAGCGCCAAATCTATTTTTCATGCATGTATTCGGTAGTATAATGGATTAGAATAATGTGGTGCAGCTGTAGCACCAATTCACTTGCCGTTCTTGCATTCATGCATCATATTTGTTGCATATGTTGTGGATTGTTTGTTTATGAATGCAATTGTGTCGTGTAGATTGTGCTGAGTGCAACGCTTGTTCGTGTGAGGATTGTGCTCCAGACCGCTACAACCAAGGCAAGTAGATGCTACTTTGTTCATGATATCGTCCTACTATTTTTATTGCATTGTCGTGTTTTTGTAGAAGCACATGTAGGATGATACTATCGCTATGCTATGTCCTATTATGTGGTAGGGTCTTCCTTGTAGATGAACCACCGTTGGTAGATGTGCTTAGCCATGCTATGTTGAACGAGGGCTGGGTTACATCAATTACACTTGTTTTCTCAAAGTATTGATTTGTGAAAACTAAAACAACTTAATCAATGAACCCCCTGGGTGTGATGGTATTGATAAATTTTGGTGGTTTCATTGCGGAAAGGCACCCAGGTATCAAGAGAGAATGATTGGCTTCTTTATTGTGTAACTTACGTGTACAACCATGTGCCAATAATGAAATGGGCGGTTGATTGGACTTAGTAGGTTGTGGTAACTCGAACCCGCGTATCCAGAGATGTAGAATTTTGGTAGGATGGACCGGTGCGCGTCGGGATTGAGGAGCTACTTCCCGAACAGTCTCTTCTTGGTCTTCTCCCTATCGTCACCCAAAATGAGAGTGACGGTACGAGCTGGGCTGGCCAAGTCACATGGGTAAAGTGTACTAACCTCTGCAGAGTGTATAATCTAATCGATTAGCCGTGTCCCCGGTTACGGACATCTGAGTTGCTTGATATTGATTCCATGACATGTTTCTCGCTCATTCTAATTTCATAATTGTTTTAATATTGTTGGGTTAACTTAATTGGGATCTTTTCAAATAAAAATCAAACTGTTTATGAAAGTAGGACAAATGTATTTGCAAATGCAAGCCAGACACAGCTCCACTTGCCAAATAAGCATGTAGATGTTAGTACTATTGTCTCCTTTACTAGCTCTACTTTCCATACATTCCATGTATTGACCCTTCGGGGCTGCTACGTTTCATGTTGCAGGTTATTCCGATTCTGATTGATCGTTATAGGCCACGGTACTCCACTCGGCACTTGTTCACTTGTGGGCAATTTGAAGAATGGAGGATTTACTTGTTTATGTTGCTACCTGAATAATTTGAGCTAGCTTTATGCTAAGCTTTTATTGTAATAATGGTACTATGGATCTTTGTAGTTCATGATACACGGTTATTTTGCTATGTTATCTATCTTACTCTATTGTGGGCCAATGAACCGATCCAGGGATTGGCATGTCACATAGAGGCCACGGTCTTTTCAGAACCAGGGTGTCACAGGATGGTATCAGAGCCAGGTTGTCGACTGTAGGATCGTGACCTAGGATTGGATTAGGAAGCCATAGAATTACTAAGCCTATATTAACTCTGTCTTTCCTCTTATGCCTTTCACCCTCGTAAATTCTTACCATATGCTATTCTCACACTTTCCTCTTTTACTTGATAGATGGGAGACGTCAGGACTGAGTATGTCACCATGGAGTCACCAAGACCCTTTGCAAGGCAGTTAGCTCAGCTCTCTCAGTCATTGGGATTGCCACTGCCTATGTTCAAGGGAAGAAGGTTGTACACCTATGGATACGGAGAGGATGCATGGGAGATCACTACCTTCATATTCAGAGATGCCGCCTTGCCAAACCCCGCGCACTTGGTCTACACCAAGATATACTGCAACTGGGGACTTGGAATCAACTTGGCCATACATGAAGCCCTGTCTCGCCAGTGCCACTATGTCCGACACCTACTGCCTGCGGATTCACCCTACCGTGACTATGGAAGGCGTGATGAAGAAGGGAACATTGTGATTACCCCGGGCGACAGGAACAACATGCCGCCCCGTCGGAGGCACATAGAGGACATGGAAAGAGAGAATGGAGCTCTAGCAGAGAAGGTGAGGATGTTGAAGGAGATTGCAGACTTTACTAGCAATGGAATGGTGGTCCAAGAACAGGAAATAGACACTTTGCATGAAGCTGTGGGAGTTCTGGAGACTGCCCTGATAGCCAGAGATGAGACCATAGCCCATCTTCACGGTACTGTGCAAGAGAATACCCAGAACATACAACAATTGCAAGGGACCGTCCAGGCAAGGGACCAAACCATTGAAGCTATGACAGCCCAGATTGCCGCTCTCCAAGCACAGCTGAATCCACCCTCTGATGATGACAATGGAGATGATGGCAACAATGGGGATGATGATGACAGTGGAGATGAAGATGATGATGATGGAGACGATGATGGTGGAGGAGATGAAGCAGTTGCAGTTGCAGCTGAGAATGAAGAAGAAGAGGAGGATCCAGAAGAGGTGGAGTTTGAAGTCTCAAGTGATGGTTCAGGAGAGGTGTACACTCCGCCGCCATGGTTGTACCGCGAGCCGAAGCGCCAACGCATGACCGCAAGGACCCACCTCAATCTCTTCAAGAAGTAGATAGAAGTCCACCAATTAGTCCTCGTTAGGCGAATTCGTTAGGATTAGTCTCGATCGTTGTGAAGCTTAGTTCGTGTTAGTTTAAGAGTGATTAGTTGCTTATTTGTGTACTCCAATATCCCAGGAATTATTTGTGCGAATTTTAATGAAAGAGTTATGGCAATTTGGTTACTATCTGTGTGTTTCTCGCTGCAGTTTTTCTGCTGATACAGCAGTACTGCGCGATTTTTCATATTTTTCTGGTAACTCGGAAAAATATGAAAAAAATTGGGCTGATGCGAAACTCTCTGTGCCATATGCAAAAAAATTGGCTAATTATTCTGACGAGTTTAAGTCAGGCAGAAAAATTCGTGAACGCTGCTGGACTGTTCTGGCAGATTGCTGTTTTGCTGTTTAGATGATCTATTGTTTAGTTAACCATTGCCAACTCTTGCAAAACTATTTCAGTAGGTATATACTGCTAGGATAACACCTGGGATGTTGCTGGACCGCTTGTTTGTTGATGTGTTGCTTGCTTGTGATTGTCTGTTATTGTTTGTTGTTGATTGATCATATGCATGGGTAGAATCCTATTGTCGTAGTTGATTCTTTCTAAACTTACCTATGCTGAACCGCAGATGCCTCCTCGCCGCCAACCCACTGAGATGGAGCAGCTCATGGCAGCTCAGGCACAGCTGACTCAAGTGATGACCCAGTTCATGGCAAACCAGAACAACAACAATGGAAACAATCAGCCTCAGGGAGATGCTCTCACCAGATTTCTGAGGTTAAGACCAGCTAAGTTCTCTACTGCAACGGAACCAATGTTTGCTCTCGATTGGTTGCGTTCAGTCAACAAGGATCTAGTAACTGTTGGATGCACTGATGCTGAGAAGGTGAGGTTTGCCGCTCACCTACTGGAAGGACCAGCCGCTTCTTGGTGGGACACATTCCAGATCACCCACCCGCTGGATACCGTGACTTGGGCTATGTTCGAGGAAGGTTTCAGGACCAACCACGTGTCTTCAGGAGTTCTGAGCCTGAAGAGGAAGGAGTTCCGCAACTTGCGCCAAACCAATCGTTCCGTGGCCGAGTACATTGAGGAGTTCAACAACCTGTCCCGCTATGCACCTGAGGATGTTGACACAGATGCCAAAAGGAGAGAGAGATTCCTGGATGGCCTCAGTGATGAGCTTTCAGTACAGCTATCCGTGGTTTACTGCCCCACTTTCCAGGAGCTTATGGACAAGGCCAGGATCTTGGAGGGGAAGCACAAGCAAGTGGAGAACCGCAAAAGAAAGAACAACAATCACCACTCTGGTTCACACCACAAGACTCGCACTTCATATGATGGATACTCCAAGCATGAAGGAAGTGACCATGGGAGCCATGACCGCCGCGATGGACATCGTCATGACAACCATAGGAGCAGCCACCACAACCACAAGGGAGGACACTCTCACCACTCTGGAGGACACGGTGGACATGACCGCAACCGTGATCGCAACTTCGTGAAGAAGGATCTGAGTGAGGTGACGTGCTTCAAGTGCAAGCATAAGGGACACTATGCTGACAACTGTCCGGAGAGGAAAGGACTCAAGCCAACCAACGGCGAGAAGGCCACAGTAAACCACATGAATGTGGAGGAGATTCCAGATGAGCTTGACCTTGTGATTGGTAAGTTCCCAATCAACACTTACCCTGCACTTATACTTTTCGATACTGGTGCATCGCATTCATTCATATCAAGGGCATTTGTGGATAAGTATAAGTTACCTACCGAGTCTATGAAAAGGTCTATTAGAGTGAGTTCACCTGGAGGAGATATGATAGCTAGTGCGGGATGCCGCGACTTGACTGTGAGGATTGGAACACACAACTTTATTGCACATCTAGTAGTGTTGGATTCACAGGGATTAGATGTCATTCTGGGTATGGATTGGATGTCTATGCATGGGGGACACATAGATTGTGCACAGCGAGCTGTTTCACTCAAAACCCCGGATGGTAAGAGGATTAGATTCAAGTCGGCTGCACGACCGAGAAGGTGTAAGTTGAATTCTCTTAAGGGGGTTAGCATGGATACTGTGCCAGTGATTAGGGATTACCCCGACGTGTTTCCGAAAGAACTGCCAGGAATGCCACCTGACAGAGATGTAGAGTTTCTTATCGACCTGCTGCCGGGAACAGGACCTATAGCAAAGAAACCATATAAGATGGATGTCGATGAGCTGAAGGAATTGAAGAAACAGTTGAAGGAGCAGCTGGAAAAGGGATTCATTCAACCTAGTGCGTCGTCATGGGGAGCACCTGTTCTGTTTGTGGAGAAGAAAGACAACACCAAGAGATTAGTGGTGGACTATCATTCGCTGAATGAAGTAACCATCAAGAACAAGTACCCTCTGCCAAACATAAATGATTTGTTTGATCAACTAGAAGGAGCAAAGGTGTTTAGCAAGATTGATCTGCGATCTGGCTACTTTCAATTGAAGATCCGGGAGGAGGATGTACCGAAAACCGCCTTCACCACTAGGTATGGTTTATATGAGTATACAGTTATGTCTTTTGGACTAACGAATGCCCCGGCATACTTCATGACCATGATGAACAAGGTATTTATGGAGTATTTGGACAAGTTCGTGGTGGTGTTTATTGATGACATACTGATATATTCCAAGGATGATGCTGAGCATGAGAAACATCTGAGACTGATTATGGAGAAGCTGAGAGAACACAAGCTGTATGCCAAATTCAGCAAGTGTGAATTCTGGCTTAACACTGTTGGGTTTCTTGGACACGTAGTGTCAGGAGAAGGAATTGCTGTTGATCCAAACAAAGTGACTGCAGTAACAGAGTGGGAAGCGCCCAAGAATGCAGGAGAGATTTGAAGCTTTTTGGGACTTGCTGGATATTACAGGAGGTTCATTGAAAACTTCTCCAAGATTGCTAAGCCGATGACTGAACTTCTGAATAAGGAGAGGAAGTTCGAATGGTCAGACATATGTGAAGCCAGCTTTCAGGAACTGAAGCGTCGACTAGTGACCGCGCCTGTTCTATGTTTACCAGATCTTCAGAAGGATTTCCAAGTGTATTGTGATGCTTCACGACAGGGACTTGGGAGTGTGCTGATGCAAGATGGGAGAGTAGTGTCATATGCCTCGCGACAACTCAAGCACCATGAGCGGAATTACCCCACACACGACTTGGAGTTAGCGTCAATGGTTCATGCGCTCAAGGTATGGAGGCATTACTTAATGGGAAAACACTGTGATGTGTACACCGACCACAAGAGCCTGAAGTACATATTTACACAGAAGGAACTGAACATGAGACAAAGGAGATGGTTGGAACTTATCAAGGACTATGATATGAATCTACAGTACCACCCAGGAAAGGCCAATGTAGTAGCTGATGCTCTGAGCCGGAAGGTTTATGCCAATGGATTGACAATTGGTGAATTGCCTGAGGACTTGTGCAAGCAATTCAAGGACCTTAGACTGGAGGTAGTATCTGAAGGATACTTAGCAACAATGGAAGTCCAACCAACGCTACAGGACAGGATCATAAAGGCTCAGATAGGAGACAAAGAGATAGATGAAGTTAAGGAAAATATGAAGGAAGGTCGAGCAAGGGAATTCCGCGAGGATGAGCAAGGAACCTTGTGGTACGGAGATCGTTTGTGCGTCCCCAACGATCCCGAGATGAGGGAGTTGATTCTGCAGGAAGCTCATGACTTGCCATATTCCATACATCCGGGCAATACGAAGATGTATATGGACCTAAAGGACAGATTCTGGTGGAACAACATGAAGGGAGACATCGCGGAGCATATTGCCCTATGTGATGTATGCAGCCGAGTGAAGGCAGAACATCAGAAGCCAGCAGGACTGCTGCAACCATTGCCCGTGCCGGATTGGAAGTGGGATAGAGTGGGGATGGATTTTATCACAGGACTGCCCAGGACCAGGTCAGGATATGACTCTATTTGGGTAGTGGTCGACCATTTGACCAAGGTAGCCCACTTTATACCGGTAAAGACGACCTATACGAGTGCTAAGTTGGCCAAGATTTACATGGACAGGATTGTGTGCCTACATGGAGTTCCCAAGAGTATCGTATCTGACAGAGGCACCCAAATTACCTCACACTTTTGGCGCCAGCTGCACGAGTCACTTGGTACTAGACTGGAGTTTAGCACAGCGTTTCACCCACAGACTGATGGACAGACCGAGAGGGTGAATCAGATTTTGGAAGACATGCTGAGAGCTTGCGCCTTGGCTCATGGATCCAGTTGGGATGAGAATTTGCCGTATGCGGAGTTTTCCTACAACAACAGCTACCAAACCAGTATCAAGACGTCACCGTTCGATGTGTTGTATGGAAAACGATGCCGTACACCATTGCTGTGGGATGGAGTAGGAGAACGTCAGCTGTTTGGACCTGATTTGATCAAGGACGCTGAGGAGAAGGTCGCCTTGATTAGAGAAGGACCTGATTTGATCAAGGCAGAAGAGCTACGCTGACGCCAAGCGCAAGGAAGTGGTGTATGAGATAGGTGATAGAGCATACCTTAGAGTATCGCCGCTTCGTGGAATCAAGAGATTTGGAATTAAGGGTAAGCTGGCACCTCGATTTATTGGACCGTATCGGGTCTTAGCACGCAAAGGAGAAGTTTCTTATCAGTTGGAGTTGCCAGAGGCTCTGTTTGCTGTTCACAACATGTTCTACGTATCCCAGCTGAAGAAGTGCCATCCGGAGATGGTGGATACACCGTTGAGAGACACTATACCGCTAGAGGAGGTTCAGCTGGAGAATGATTTGACCTATGAGGAGAAACCGGTCAAGATTCTGGAGACAGCAGAAAGGACTACCCGTACCAAGACAATCAAGTTTTGCAAAGTACAGTGGAGTCACCACACCGAAGAGGAAGCCACTTGGGAGCATGAAGATGACATCCGAGAGGACTACCCACACCTATTTGCTAGCCGCGCCGAATCTCGAGGACGAGATTCATCTTAAGGGGGTTAGTCTTGTCACATCCCAAATTTTAGATTTGGTCTTGCATATCATTCATGTCATTGCATCATATCTTTCCACGCAAAACCGTCGAATAGAAAGGTTCGGCGGAACGCCACCTTCAAAACCCTATTTTGTTTCGCTACGAGTTTCCTGCGGGAGGCTTTAGAGAGACTTGCAACAACCACCCCTGTAGTTTCGAGTTTTTGTGCAAACTTCGACTGAAGGTTGTTCCCCTCGACGATATGAACCCGTAGGCGCGAGAATCGCTCCAATCGGAGTTCGTATGCAAAAGACTCGGACGTTTTAGTAAACCGCCGGAAAACGGTCCGAAAATCTGGACCGATTTCCGAATCGGAGTCCAACCACGGGCCGTTTCAGTTTAGGTTTCCGCGCAGAATTCTTTTAAGAGGACCCCACCGCCTGCCTCGGTAACCGTGCCCACGACCCTGCCGCCTCAACCGCCTCCTGCCTCGCGCGCACCTCCCGAGGTTCGCCCGCCGCCGTCGCCTCCTTGGCCGCCGCCGCCGGCCACCTCCCGCCGCCGCCGGCCATCGCCACCACCACCGCCGGGTTCGCCTCCTCCTCATCTTTCCGTTCCCGCCCTTCTCACCGCTGTTCGTCGCTGTCACCGATCCCATCTACCGCCGCCGCCGCTCGCCTCCACGGCCACCGGCCATCACCGCCGCCATCACCGCCGCCACTCCGCCGCCGCGCGCCAGCCGCCATCGCCGCCTCTGCGCGGGCCACCGCCCGCGGCCGGCCCGCGCCACCCGGCCGCCACCACCCGCGAGCACCACCGCCGCCAGCGCCGCCCTCGGCCGCCGCCGCCACCGGCCGCTGCGCCGCGCGCTGCTGCCTCGCCGCGCGCGCGCCTTGCCGCCGCTCGCTGCGCCGTGCTGCACTGCCGCGCGCACACACGCACGCACGCATACGTGCGCGTCATCACATGCGCGCTTGCATGCACGCATACACGCACGTACGCGCGACGCCTCGCGCGCGTATTTGTTTTCTCGGACCCGTCCATTGACCGTGTACGTCCGTGCAGGAAGAACCCCGTCGCCGGAAGTGATCGCCACCGCCGTCCGGAGCTCGCCGCACTTTCCGGAGTCCGATTCGCCATCCGTTTCCGGTAAGACAGCAGCCACCGTCAGATCTCAGATCAGCGGCTTAGATCGTTCGTTGACTGGTCAGCATCCCAGGCGTTGACTAGTCAGACGCCCAGTCAGCGCCCAGTCAGCAGACGCTTGACCAGTCAAACAGACACAGTTGACTGAGTCAATTTCGTTAATTCCTTTAGTTGGCAGATTTCGGTAGAATATTGTAAATTGCGTAGAAATTCAACCGCTTGGCCAAAAATTGCAAATAAAATATGTACGGGTTCAGTGAGTCGTGTAGAATCTCGCTGTACCTTTGGTTCAGACTTTTACTGTAAGGTTTAGTACAGTTTAATCAAACTAGTTAATTGCCTTTTCGGAGTAATAAATTCGTAGAAAAAGATCCGTAGCTCCAAAAATCGCGTGTGATATGTCCCTGTACTCGTGTGAACGAGGGGAATCTCATCGTGAAATAAAAAGGTAGGCTTACAGTAAAAACTTCTGCAGTATTTGTCTAATGGATTTCTGTAGTTTTTTAATTACTCGGGGAGTTTTATAACTCCTTTTTGAGTAATTCCAATTGGTACTGTTTCTTTACAGTGATGCCTTTGCGGTAGATTTTTCCCAAGATTTTACAAACAGTATACTACCGGTAGCGAATTATTTAAGTTCCAGCTCTAGTTGTGAGCACTACTTTTGTCTATTAGTTTTCCTAGCGCCAAATCTATTTTTCATGCATGTATTCGATAGTATAATGGATAGAATAATGTGGTGCAGCTGTAGCACCAATTCACTTGCCGTTCTTGCATTCATGCATCATATTTGTTGCATATGTTGTGGATTGTTTGTTTATGAATGCAATTGTGTCGTGTAGATTGTGCTGAGTGCAACGCTTGTTCGTGTGAGGATTGTGCTCCAGACCGCTACAACCAAGGCAAGTAGATGCTACTTTGTTCATGATATCGTCCTACTATTTTTATTGCATTGTCGTGTTTTTGTAGAAGCACATGTAGGATGATACTATCGCTATGCTATGTCCTATTATGTGGTAGGGCCTTCCTTGTAGATGAACCACCGTTGGTAGATGTGCTTAGCCATGCTATGTTGAACGAGGGCTGGGTTACATCAATTACACTTGTTTTCTCAAAGTATTGGTTTGTGAAAACTAAAACAACTTAATCAATGAACCCCCTGGGTGTGATGGTATTGATAAATTTTGGTGGTTTTATTGCGGAAAGGCACCCAGGTATCAAGAGAGAATGATTGGCTTCTTTATTGTGTAGCTTACGTGTACAACCATGTGCCAATAATGAAATGGGCGGTTGGTTGGACTTAGTAGGTTGTGGTAACTCGAACCCGCGTATCCAGAGATGTAGAATTTTGGTAGGATGGACCGGTGCGCGTCGGGATTGAGGAGATACTTCCCGAACAGTCTCTTCTTGGTCTTCTCCCTATCGTCACCCAAAATGAGAGTGACGGTACGAGCTGGGCTGACCAAGTCACATGGGTAAAGTGTACTAACCTCTGCAGAGTGTATAATCTAATCGATTAGCCGTGTCCCCGGTTACGGACATCTGAGTTGCTTGATATTGATTCCATGACATGTTTCTCGCTCATTCTAATTTCATAATTGTTTTAATATTGTTGGGTTAACTTAATTGGGATCTTTTCAAATAAAAATCAAACTGTTTATGAAAGTAGGACAAATGTATTTGCAAATGCAAGCCAGACACAGCTCCACTTGCCAAATAAGCATGTAGATGTTAGTACTATTGTCTCCTTTACTAGCTCTACTTGCCATACATTCCATGTATTGACCCTTCGGGGCTGCTACATTTCATGTTGCAGGTTATTCCGATTCTGATTGATCGTTATAGGCCACGGTACTCCACTCGGCACTTGTTCACTTGTGGGCAATTTGAAGAATGGAGGATTTACTTGTTTATGTTGCTACCTGAATAATTTGAGCTAGCTTTATGCTAAGCTTTTATTGTAATAATGGTACTCTGGATCTTTGTAGTTCATGATACACGGTTATTTTGCTATGTTATCTATCTTACTCTATTGTGGGCCAATGAACCGATCCAGGGATTGACATGTCACATAGAGGCCACGGTCTTTTCAGAACCGGGGTGTCACATGCAACATCACCATAATGACATATATGAAGCATTATTCTTATAAAAAGAAGAGATAGAGAAAAAGAAAAAAAAATGAGAAAAGAGGAAAGAGAGAAAAAAAAACACCATATTCCCATGGTAAATAAGAAGAATGCTGAGATGCTCATTGTCTGCTTGCCTTGTCATTTTGATTATGGGATAGCTCATGTATCATGTGCAAGGGGTACCCCATTGGCGGTTCTCTATGATACACATGTACTTACTATGACATGAACTTGCAAGTAACTAAACATGAGTAGCATGAGGAGCGGCCCTCGTATTCAAGGGACATGAGATTGCCAACTTATACTTTATCAATCATATACTCCATAGTTTGTTCACTTTAACCTTAATCACTTCAAGATGCTTATGATAGGGGCAATGAGAGCTGAAAGATAGCAAGTACCATAATTTTTGGAAGCTCTTTTTGATACTTGAAATCCCTGCTTCCCTATATGAAGGGCCTTTCTTCCACTTTTATATTGAGTCTCCACCTTCTATCCTTAGGCACCAATTAAGAGAGAATAGTTGCCATTCTTAGTTCTATGTGCATTGTCCCAAAACTTATTGATTGATGCATATTGTTGTTATTACTTGTTCTTGTACTATTTGTATCTAGTCACTCTTATGAACTTTGAAGGTGTCCTATGCATCTATTTTCTACTCCATGAGGGACAAGATGAATGCCACTATGCCATGTTTTCTGTATGTGAAACAAACAAACGTTTTTCAATGCATGTTATTCATGATCTTTGTTTGTAACCTTTCATGTTGCATGTATAGTTACTTTGTCTTACTGTTAGAAGTCAATCTTTCATGCTCATGTTTAGAGTTCTTTGATCCCAGCTTTCAATGCTTGCAAATGGTTTGATCTTGATTTTGATGGTGCATGTCACCTCAAAAATTATTCTTTTTTATCACTTACCTACTCGAGGACGAGCAGGAATTAAGCTTGGGGATGCTTGATACGTTGGAAACATATCTATAATTTTTGATGTTCCATGCTTGTTTTGTATCTACTTTGCTTTGCTTTGTCTATACTTTGAGGTTTTTTATATGTTTTTAGGTACTAACCTATTAACAAGGTGCCATAGTGCTAGTTTCCTATTTTCTTCTTTTTTGGTTCTAGAAAGGCAAAAAATCAATATTCTAGGAATTGGATGGGACAAAAGCCAAAGTCAATATTTTATCATGGGGAACACAGAGCAAGAGTACGAGACGGAGGGGAGGCACTAGGGGGCCACACCCCCTGGCTCGGGCTAGGGTTAGCTACGCCTGGGGTGTGTGACCACTCTGGCCGCCCCCTGCCTCGCCTCTTCACCTATAAAGACCCCCGATGCATAAACCCTAAGTACTCGATCAATATTTCACGAAACCGTATATATCCGCCGCTGATGACCCACAAGTATAAGGAGTGTATCACAGTACTTTTGATAAATAGGAGTGTCGATCCCAACGAGAAGAACAAGGTGTTGACTAGTGGTAAGGAGTAGGAAATCTTTGTAAATACTTAGAAAACGGATTTTAGTGGTTTTCTAATAAAGCAACAAAACAAGGTGCAAGTAAAAAATACAACTAACAAACGCAGCAAGTGTCCCAATCCTTTCTTAGCAAAGGACAAGCCAGTGGAAATACTTATAAGGACCAAACGTTCTCGAGGACACATGGGAATTCTGTCAAGTGCTTTTGCTTCAAATAGCTGAGTACTCTTCTTTGGTTTTGTAAGTGTTGTGTGGGTGAACCTGTGCTAACATACCGACCTTACTTGTACTAATACATACTTGTGATTAAACCCCATGCAAGCATCCACAACTATGGGAAAGTAATTAAGATATAAATCTAGCCACAACCTTAAACTCTGATATCCTACGCTCCCTTGTGCAAAGGTGTCCTAACGGGGGTTCAGGTTTCTGTCACTCCAACAACCCCACAATTAGTAGCCAAATACACAATGCATTACCCTAGGCCCATAAATGGTTAAGTATCATGTAGTCGATGTTCACATGACACCACTAGAAGAATAGCACCACAACTTAAATACTAAACCATTGAATAATAACTCAACACAAATCCACTACTAACAACATGACTTCTCCCATGTCCTCAAGAACTAAACGAACTACTCACGAGACATCACATGGATCAAGATCAAATATGATATGATAATGGATAAAAATCTGAACATAAACAATAATCCAATGGTTCCACTCACAAGCATCAACTACAATAGTAATCAACACCGGGAAAGTTTCCCCTAATGAACTAAGCAAGTATTCAACACGATTGTTACAGAGGGATGGAGTAATGATGATGGTGCTGGTGGAGATGATGCTGTGGATGATGATGATCCCGATGAAGCCTGGCTTGATGATGGTGTTGATGGCGACGATCTCCCCTTTCCGGGAAGGAATTTCCCTGGCAGAAATCTGTCTGTCGGAGAGATCTTTCTCTCTCTGTGTTTTCCGCCCCGCAGAGGCGACGGAAATCTATGTGTGGTCGCTCCCCTGGTATTAGGGTTCCGTGAGGAAGATATAGGCGAGAGGCGGAGTCGGGAGCCGAGCAGGTGGGCCTTCTTTTATTACTCAATTGTGTTGAGTGTTGTAGGGTTCGCAGCATAGAAAACAAAAAATTTCCTACGATGGGAACAACTATGTACCAAGATCTATCTACTAGATACAAACAACAGGCGGATGTATATCCATAGAGAACATACCCTTGAAGACCGACAAAGCTTAACGAGTTAAACTCGTGGTTCATGTAGACGATCTCTTGCCGATCTCAAGATCGAGAGGAAGTCCTTAGCATCGAAACTTAGCGGCGCATCCGTGCTCGCACACACGTCCGAGGCACCGAGCATCCTCAGCCTCCTCGCTCCAGCGATGCAGGGGAAGCACAACTCTTTCTTGCTGAATAGCCACCGGGAACATGTATCTCGCTAGTCCGAGACCATGGGGGATAAATACTAGAGGGGGAGAGAGATCCTTCATGAGGAGGTGTGAGTGAGAAGTGAGGAGGGGGGAACCCCAAGGGGGTGGCCGGAGCATGGGGCTGCCCCCTTGCCCTCCCCTCATTCATGTGGGTGGACACTTCACTCACAAAAATCCTTTCAATTCCCTCCACTCAAAATCCCACTCAAAATCCCATTAAATTTCCACCAAATTTAATGCAAACTCTCATTAAATAAAACTCCTTTTATTTATTCAGAATTTTGTCAATTACTTTAATGACAAACATTCACATATAACCCCTTGCTAGTATTTCATTTCACATGCAAAAACACTTTCTGTAATTTCACCCAAAAACCTGTTTCGGTACCTAGTGAAATAAATTCTTGCGCTTGTTATTCTTTCCGGCATGAAACGTTTGCTCCAAATGGATGTCGGTGTCTCTTAAGTGTGTCACCCTACGGTTCGCGAATAATGCGTACATGGTCGAGACCCCTCTCGGATCAATAATCAGAAGCGGGATCTGGAGACCCATACTGACTCCCACACATTCAATGATGACTTTCTTGTGATCGTCGGAACCTTTTATGCTAGTATCTTAATCCCTTTGTTTCATGATATATTACATGTCCGCGATTCGATCATTGGTATCTCCATACCTAGTTTGATCTCGTTACTCACATGCACTCTTTTCTCGTTCCTATGATATAACATTCTAGTGATCAAATCACTTGCTTGCAAGCTAACCAATGTGATATCACCGAGAGGGCCCAGAGTATATCTATCCGTCATCGGGATGAACAAATTCCACTCTCGATCCATGGGCCTCAACATAACACTTTATTAGTTCTGAAACCATCTTTATAATCACCCTGTTATGATGTGACGTTTGATGTTATCAAGAAACTATTCCGGTGTTAGTGATTGACATGATCTCATGGTCTAAGGATTAGGATCACTTCGTAAGTTGTTATATCAATATAAACTCAATGACTTTGATTGTAATGCTATACTTCGGATGAATGTTCATCACACCATTAGACTAATGTTGTGATCTCGTTATTAACAACATCCAATGTCCATGATCACGAAACCTTGATCATCTTGTTAATCAATGAGCTAGTTTATGAGAGAGGCATAACTAGGAACTTTCTGTTTGTTTATTAAACACACATGTATTAACGTTTCCGTATTAATACAATTATAGCATGCAAAATAAACATCTATCATATACTTGGAATATACATAATAAACACTTTATTATTGCCTCTCAGGGCATATTCCCTTCAGTCTCCCACTTGCACTAGAGACAATAATCTAGTTACATAGTGATGAATCTAACACCCATGGAGTTCTGGTGTTGATTATGTTTTGCTCTAGGGAGAGTTTTAGTCAATGGATCTGCTACATTGAGGTACATGTGTACTTTACAAATATTTATATCTCCATCCTTGACATGCTCGCGGATGGAGTGAAACCGGCGCTTAATATGGTTAAAATTCTTGTGAGACCTTGGTTCTTTCGCATTGGCAATGGCACCATTTTTTTCACAATAGGTCACCATTGGGTCCAACGCGCTCGCAACCACACCTAGTTCGGATATGAAATCCTTCATCCAAACCGCTTCCTGAGCCGCTTCCAAAGAAGCAACATATTCGGCCTCCGTTTTTGATCCCGCCACCACAGGTTGTTTGGAAATCTTCCAACTAACCGCTCCGCCATTCATGAGAAATACGTATTCGGATTGAGACTTAGAGTCATCCGGATCGGTGTTAAAGCTTGCGTCAACATAACACTTAGCGACGAGCTCTTCTTCACCTCCGTATACAAGAAACATATCCTTAATTATTCACAAGTACTTAAGGATATTCTTGACCGCTATCCAGTGTTCCAAACCTGGATCTGATTGGTACCTACTAGTCAAACTAATAGCATGTGCCACATCCAGTCTTGTACATAGCATGTCATACATTATAGAGCCTATGGCTGAAGCATAGGGGACTTTGTCCATTGTCTATCTTTCTTCCCTTGTAGCCGGACTTTGAGTCTTACTCAATGTCTTGCCTCGCAACATAGGTAAGAACCCCTTCTTACTTCCGTCCATTTTAAGCTTCTTTAAAATATTATCAAGGTATGTACTTTGCGATAGCCCTATTAGGCGCCTAGATCTATCTCTATAGATCTTTATGCCTAATATGTATTATGCTTCACCTAGGTCCTTCATTGAAAATTTGCTATTTAGATAACCTTTAACATTGTTTAAAAGATCTATATCATTTCCGATCAATAATATTTCATCCACATATAATATTAGAAATGACACATTTCTCCCACTCACTTTCCTGTAAATACAAGCCTCTCCATAAGTTTGGACAAATCCAAACTCTTTGATCACCTCATCAAAGCGGATATTCCAACTTCGTGATGCTTGCTTGAGTCCATATATGGATCGCTGAAGCTTGCACACCTTGTTAGCATCCTTAGGATCGACAAAACCCTTTGGTTGTACCATATACAACTCTTCTTCAATATTACCATTAAGAAACGCGGTTTTGACATCCATCTGCCATATCTCATAATCGAAATATGCAGCAATTGCTAACATAATCCTAACTAACTTTAGCATCGCTACGGGAGAGAATGTCTCATCATAGTCAACTCCTTGAATTTGTCGAAACCCCTTTGCGACAAGTTGAGCTTTATAGACGGTCACATTACCATCAGCATCAGTTTTCCTTTTGAAAATCCATTTATTCTCCACGGCCTTTCGGTCGTGAGGTAAGTCCACCAAGTTCCTAACTTGGTTTTCATACATGGATTCCATCTCGTATTTCATGGCTTCTAACCATTTATTGGAATCCAAGCTCATCATCGCTTCTTCATACGTCGCAGGATCATCAATTTCATCAACCATGAAATTCATAACAGGGTTTCCGTATATCTCGAGAGCTGCACGCGTCCTACTAGACCTGCGAGGTTCGGTAGTACTCTCTTTTGGAGTTTCATGATCATTATCATTAGTTCCCTCTTTAATCGGTGAAGCCAACTCCGGAACGACTTCCGGTGCTGCGCTACTCGCCATACTATGAAGAGAAGGTTCAACAACCTCTTCGAGTTCTACCTTCTGACTACTCACACCTTTCGCGAGAAACTCTTTCTCTAGAAAGGATCCATTCTTGGAAACAAAAACCTTGACCTCAGATCCGTGATAGAAGGAATACCCAATAGTTTCCTTAGGGTATCATATGAAGACGCATTTTTCCGCTTTGGGTTCAAGTTTATCCGGCTGAAGTTTCTTCACATAAACATCACATCCCTAAACTTTAAGAAATGACAGCTTAGGTTTGTTTCCAAACCATAATTCATACGATGTCTTTTCAATGGATTTAGATGGTGCCCGATTTAAAGTGAATGCAGCAGTTTCTAGTGCATAACCCCAAAATGACAATGAAAAGTCATTCAGAGACATCATAGATCGAACCATATCCAAAAAAGTACGATTACGACGTTCCAACACACCATTTCACTGTGGTGTTCTGGCAGGTGTGAGTTGTGAACCAATTCCACACTCTTTCATATGAGTGCTTGTCACATCCCAAGATTTTCCAAATCTTGTAATGTGAAAATAAATGAATAAAATAAAAACTTTGTTTGATTTTCAGAGTTAGAAGAAACTTTTTAAATTCAATTGGTACCCCAAACCCATTTGAATTAAATAAAATCCTAAAGGAGTTTAAAAAGATAAACCTTTTTAATAAAGAAAATAAAATGTTTTGGAAATACTATTTTGAAACTCTTAAGTGAAAAGATTCATTTTCAAATGAAATATAAGTTTATAAATAAAGAATATTTTATAAAGCCAAATTAAACCTTGGCCAAGCTTTAGAATTAAAACATTTTGTTTTGAATAAAAATAGTAAAGGTTTATTTAAAATAAAATAATAAGGAGTTAAATCTCCAAATTTTATTTAAATAAAAGGTTTTACCATTTTAATTAAAACATCAAACTTACTAAATTGTTTTAAATAAGTTTCTAAGTATTTTATATTCTCAAATGAAACCTACTGAAGTGTTTTGGTTTTATTTTAGTTTTCAAAATAAAGATTTTAATAAAACAAATCCTATTGAATTAAATGAATAAAAATCTATTCATTTAATTGTTATTGGACCCTAAAATAAAATGTTATTTTATTTTAAACAAGTTTCCAAGTATTCCTTATTTCCAAATAAAACCTACTGATTTGGTTTTGAAAATATTTGGATTTAAAATGGAGATTTCATTAATTAAACCAAACCCTATTTTATTAATAAACCATGGTCCATTTTATTTAATTAATAAATGGAACCTAAAAAGATTTAAAATATTATTTTATTTTTGAAATTGGTTTATGCTACTAAACAGAACCAAGTTCAAATTATGAAGTGTGGTGTTGTTTGAATTGATTTGGTTGATATTTGTTTGTTTGAAAATTCAAAGCAGAAATTAGAATCAGAAAAAGAAAAGAATACAGAATAAAAAAAATGGAAGTAGATCTGACCCAACCCAACAGCCCAGGAAGCCCACCTAGCCCACCTGCTCTCCTCCCCGAAGCATTCTTTTCTCACTCAGAAACTTACCCGCGCAGAGAATGACTACTGGCCCCACCTCCACTCCCTTTCTCTCACTGCCAGAGGACCCCACACCACGCCCCCTTCTTCCCCACCCGCGAACCACGCCTCCCCCCTCGCCGATCGTTGCAGGCGAGTTAAACCCGGCGTAATTCGCATTGAAGGATGGATTAAACCCGCCATTGACCATGCCTGATAAAATGCCAGCACCTCCCCTCTCGTTCCCCTCTGACCCCTCCCTCAAGCACGCCCCCAGGCCGAGGAATTTTGCCCTGCACTTCCTCTGTCTCCGACGACCGTTCTCGCCGATTCCGGCCAACACACTCCACCTCTTGCCTCCTCGAGCACGCAGCGGTGATCAGCAACCCCCAGCGGACTCTTCTGCAGTCACAGCGCACCCGCGGGCGCCCCTGAGCCTCGCCAACGACAACCTCCAGTACCGCCGCCGTCTGCCTTTCCTCCGACGAGCCTCATAGGTAATTTCCGACCACCCCGCGCCCACTCCTTCACGCACACATCGTCGCCATAGCCTTACGCATCTGAAACTGTCTTCCGTTTGTCCTAGGACGCCTCCTATCCTCGCCCTCAACGATCGCCTGAACCGCCCGAGGCGCAGCTCCACTCCGGCGAACAATCAAGCCCGCTCCAGTGCGCCCCTCGCCAAGACAGCAACACGTTGAGCTCCACCGGACTTCTACGATCACTGTGAGCATTTCCCCACCTTCCTTCGCTTCCTGCTTCGCTAATGCCGACGCCATCTGGCCGCACCGCCGCTCGCCGTTGTCATCGCGCCGCCAGTCCTTGGCCAGGCAGCAGCAGCCGTCCGATCTTGATCCAGTGGATAGGATAGAAAGTAGAGTGAAGCGGTAAGTGGTGCTCCTGTGCCGCACGATTTAACTGAAATCCAACGGCTGTCGTCGCGTGATCCGGCCGAACCGTTACCAACGAATGACGACGTGACGCGTGGCCAGTGTTTGATTAAAACAGAATTAGAAACCATATTTAAAAGCCATTTTAAAACCTCTGTAACTTTCAAACCACACGTCCAAAAATTACAAATTTTATATCAATGGATTCAGGAGAACAAGCCCTAGCCAACTGTGGAATTAGTTTAGCAAATAGTATATGTTAGCTTGCTTGATTTTGCAGATTCTTTTGTGAGCTTATTTAGAGTATAAAAATTGTTTAAAATTGATTTTAGGGTTAAAACTTTTGCAAAATGGTTTGATGTGACCTTACTGACCCTAGGAACCAACCTTTGGTGTTGAAAATGATTTTGGTAAAGTTTAGGTTAGATTAGTTGACTTAGCCATTTTCTAGCCAAATAAAATCATTGATTTTATTATGGAAATGTTTTTGCAAAGAAAACTTTGAGAAAATGTTTTGGACCAAACCTACTGACCTAAAACACCAAGTTTTGCAAATTAGCAACTCATTTGGTGAAAAACTTAATAGTTTTGCCTTGATAAAAACATTTTTCACCACATGAAATGATGAATGGATTTAAGAATGGTTTATGGATAAAACCCATTTGCAAATGACTTTTCCATTTTGGTAAATGACCAATTTGGAACTTACAAAGTTTACAAGACTAGTGGAGACCATCCTTACAAATAGAACCAACCTTTGCATACTTATGCATGACTTAGATTCCATCACTATGTGTGTAAAAAATTGTTTGTTTGACTTTGGTTTGGAATGTAAATTGAATTGGTGTTTGCTTGATTGACTTGTAGTGAAGTGTGAGACTAGCAAGATCAAGGAGTGAACTACCATTCCCTTCCAAAAAGGCAAGTGATGCTTCATACTTTTGTCCCATTACTTTCTCTATGCATTAGTAATTTTGCTAAGTAAAACTTGCATGGATTTTGCTAAGTATAGACCTTGTTATAAGAAAACCTAGTAGATGAATCCTTAGTAGGATTTTCCTAAGTTAAAGATTCCTACTACTACCAAGCTTAGCCTAGCTAATAGAAAACATGGGTGGAATATATATTCACACTATGGAAAAAATATTCTAAGTCTGAGGACTTGTGATTTTGTCTAATAAAACAACTAAGTTAATGAATCACCTGGGTGGAATGGGATAGCTTGGTGGAGAATGGTTGAGTGGTTCACAAGGCCATGGACTTGGATTGTGTATCTCACTTGTGGAATGCCACCCAGGCACAAAGAGATTTGAGATGTCAAATGTTGAGAAGCTTCAAGTGCAACCACTTGGCAATATGGGCTCTGCCATGATCATATAGGTTGCAAGAACTTAGCCATATGGACAGTTGGTGGTAGTGTTTGATAGGTTGGAGCGCGTCCATTTTGGTCTAAGGGAAAGCTTCTGAAAGATCTTGTCTTGGGAAACCAAGTCTTGTGGGGAAAGTGCACCACCTCTGCAGAGTGTAGAATCTAAGTACTTAGCCATGTCCCTGGTAAAGGACAATTTGAGCATCAAGACATGGAAGCAATCAAGAATCTCATCATTCAAATTTCTAAGTTAAAATCTTGTGGTTTGAACAAGGGTTGTTTGAATTCTTCAATCATTGATGGAGAGATGGCTTGGTACAAGGATCTTGAAATCTTTGATTGAGAAAAATGATTTTGTCAAGCAAAAACTTAGTATTTTCAAAATGATAAGAAAAATCTATTTTGAGCAATGCAAGCCTCAACTCCACTTAGCCAAATTCATATAGAAGATAGACTCCACAATACTACCATAGTATCACTTGCCAATACAATTCAAATGTATTGACCTTTGTGGCTGTAACTTGTATGTTGCAGGTTTGATTGATTTTAGTGAAGATTGATTGTTTAGGATTACAAAGTCTACAACCAACATCTGCCTGTGGCACTTTGAAGATGAAGGACCCCATGATTATTGTTATTCCGCTGCAATGTAATGTAATAGCCAAATGAGCTATGTAAGATGTAATAAAAATTATGTTATTCCTGGTTATAAAGTGATGTTATGACCTTTATATCCTGATATTACATCTTAACTGTGGATGCTAGCTATTGATCCAGGGACTAGCATTGTAAAACACAGGAGGAATCTACCTTATTAGGTTGAGGCCTCTACAGTGCTAAACTCGTAACTTAGATACCCACCTCCACGGTCGGACCGTAGAAATTTGATCTTTCTATTACGATGATTTTCCACTTCACTCTGAAATTCCTTGAACTTTTCAAAGGTTTCAGACTTGTGTTTCATCAAGTAGATATAATTGTATCTACTCAAATAATCCGTGAAAGTAACAAAATAACGATATCCACCTTGCGCCGACACACTCATTGGACCACATACATCAGAATGTATGATTTCCAATAAATCTGTCGCTCGTTCCATTGAACCAGAAAACGGCGTTCTAGTCATCTTTCCCATAAGGAATGGCTCACATGTATCAAATGATTCAAAATCAAGTGATTCCAAAAGTCCATCCGAATGGAGCTTCTTCATGTGTTTATAGCCAATATGACCTAGACGGCAGTGCCACATATATGCGGAAATATCATCATTAAGTTTAATCCTTTTAGCATCAACATTATGAATATTTGTAACACTATTATTGAGATCCAACAGGAATAAACCATTCATCATCAGTGCATGACCATAAAAGATTTCATTCATATAAATAGAACAACCATTATTCTCGGATTTAAATGAATAACCACTTCGCATCAAACACAAACCAGATACAATGTTCATGCTTAGTGCAGGCGCCAGATAATAATTATTCAAGTTTATTACTAATCCTGACGGTAAGTGGAGAGGCAGCGTTCCGACGGCGATCACATCAACACTTGATCCATTGCCGACACGCATCATGACCTCACACCTTGCTAGCGGTCGCTTGTTCCGCAGCCCCTGATTCGAGTTACAAATATTAGAAACTGAACTGGTATCAAATATCCAGGTGCTACTGCGAGAACTAGTCAAGCACACATCAATAACATGTATATCATATATACCTTTGTTTGCCTTGCCGGCCTTCTTGTCTGCCAAATACTTGGGGCAGTTGCGCTTCCAGTGGCCAGTCCCCTTACAATAATAGCACTCGGTATCAGACTTAGGGCCAACTCGGGGTTTCTTTTCAGGCACGGCAACCGGATTTCCGCCCTTACTTCCCTTCCGTTTACCCTTCTTGTCTTTCTTGAAACCAGTGTTCTTATTGATCATCAACACTTGATGTTCCTTCTTGATCTCCACTTCTGCAGTTTTAAGCATTGAAAGAAGCTCGGGGAGAGACTTCTTCATGCCTTGCATATTATAGTTCATCACGAAGCTCTTATAGCTAGGTGGCAGAGACTGCAGAACACGATGGATTCCTAAGTCAATGGGAATCGATATTCCCAAGGACACAAGCTTATCGGCGTAACCCGACATCTTGAGTACATGCTCACTTACGGAGCCGTGCTCTTCCATCATGCAGCTAAAGAACTTTTCTGAAGCATTGTAGCTCTCTACAACAACATGTGTGTCAAAAATCATTTTCAACTCACCCATTGTATCAAATGCATTGCCGTTTTCGAAACGCTTTCGAAGTTCTGGCTCTAGCCCATACAATATACCACAATGAACTAAGTTGTGGTCCTCCTGACAAGTCTGGTAGACATTCTTCTCCTTATCAGGGGCATCATCGAACGGTGGGGGTCCTAGCAGCGCTTCTAGCACATATTGCTTTTGTGCAGAAGAGAGGAGAATCCTCAAATTCATGGCCCATTCGGTAAAGTTGCTACCGTTCGTTTCAAGTTTCTCTTTCTCCACGAACACATTGAAATTAAAAGAAGGTGGTGCCATCTACAACAGAATTTGTAAAGTTTAGACTAAGTTTATGATAGATTGGGTTCAACTAATCCACATTAAGAATGAACTCCCACTCAAAAACGACATCACTCGTGCCTTTTTGGTGATTACATGAACCAAATCCACTACACCAAGTCCGATCATCACGTGAGTCAGTGTAGCTTCAAAGGCGAGCATCAAATGGGCATCATATCTACCATATGACTCATGCTTAACCTTTCGGTCCATGTTCTGAGTCCATGTCTGTACATGCTAGGCTCTCCAAGTAAGAACCTTAGTATTCACGTGTGTAACTATCTTACACCCGAAATATGGTCGTGGATCCAAGAACACCCGATCATCACGTGATGTCTTGGAGCGATGAAAACATAATCGGTGCATACTTAAGGAAGAACACATTCTTATCTTGATATTTAAATGAGAGATCATCTTATTATGCTAATAAAATGCCAAACAAGCAATATACGATGTTATCAAACATCACATGTTTATAAGTGAAATGATATGGTTCTCGCATATGATCTCTATCATGTGCACCGTGGTATGATCACTATCATACCTCTATGTGTAAGGACAAGGTCTATGGAACTTACATGTTATGTGTGTTGCAAGAGTATCATCTCATACTTCTACTTACAACATCACCATATCATAACACTAGCCCAGCAACAATCTAAACTAGACGCCTCTAATTTATCCTTTGCAAGTTTTACGTGGCTTAGGGCTTTCAAAGATAGAACCGTTCTTACCTACGAACATGAACCACAATGAGGATAACCAAATTTTTGACAACTCGTTGCAAATTAGATATTGACTATAGTAGGAGAGACAAACACCCGCTAGCCACTTATGCAAACTAGTTGCATGTCAAGCGTGGAACAGGTCTCATGTGCGAGGACATGTAAGGTTGGTCCGGGCCGCTTCATCCCACTATGCCACCAATATCCAAAATACAACTACGAAGCAATAACATGATCATCATTTCCCACATACTCATATGTGTACTATCCGTGTAAAGCATCTACGCATAGATCCGGCTCTGATACCACTGTAGGGTTCGCAGCATAGAAAACAAAAATTTTCCTACGATGGGAACAACTATGTACCAAGATCTATCTACTAGATACAAACAACGGGCGGATGTATATCCGTAGAGAATATACCCTTGAAGACCGACAAAGCTTAACGAGTTAAACTCGTGGTTGATGTAGACGATCTCTTGCCGATCTCAAGATCGAGAGGAAGTCCTTAGCGGTGCATCCGTGCTCGCACACACGTCCGAGGCACCGAGCAACCTCTGCCTCCTCGCTCCAACGATGCAGCGGAAGAACAACTCTTTCTTGCCGAATAGCCACCGGGAACATGTATCTCGCTAGTCCGAGACCATGGGGGATAAATATTAGAGGGGGAGAGAGTTCCTTCACGAGGAGGTGTGAGTGAGACGTGAGGAGGGGGTGCCTTATATAGGAGGAGGGGGAACCCCAAGGGGGTCGATGGCGCATGGTGATGCCCCCTTTCCCTCCCCTCATTCATGTGGGTGGACACTCCACTCACAAAAATCCTTTCAATTCCCTCCACTCAAAATCCCACTCAAATTCCCATTAAATTCCCACCAAATTTAATGCAAACTCTCATTAAATAAAACTCCTTTTATTTATTTAGAATTTTGTCAATTACTTTAATGATAAACATTCACATATAACCCGTTGCTAGTATTTCATTTCACATGCAAAAACACTTTCTGCAATTTCACCCGAAAACCTGTTTCGGTATCTAGTGAAATAAATTCATGCGCTTGTTATTCTTTCCGGCATGAAACTTTTGATCCAAATGGATGTCAGTGTCTCTTAAGTGTGTCACCCTACGGTTCACGAATAATGAGGACATGATCGAGACCCCTCTCCGATCAATAATCAGAAGCGGGATCTGGAGACCCATACTGACTCCCACACATTCAACGATGACTTTCTTGTGATCGTCGGAACCTTTTATGCTAGTATCTTAATCCCTTTGTTTCACGATATATTACATGTCCGAGATTCGATTATCGGTATCTCCATACCTAGTTTGATCTCGTTACTGACATGCACTCTTTTCTCGTTCCCGTGATAGAACATTCTAGTGATCAAATCACTTGCTTGCAAGCTAAGCAATGTGATATCACCGAGAGGGCCCAGAGTATATCTATCCGTCATCGGGATGAACAAATTCCACTCTCGATCCATGGGCCTCAACATAACACTTTATTAGTTCTGAACCCATCTTTATAATCACCCTGTTACGGTGTGATGTTTGATGTTATCAAGAAACTCTTCCGGTGTTAGTGATTGACATGATCTCATGGTCTAAGGATTAGGATCACTTCGTAAGTTGTTATATCAATATAAACTCAATGACTTTGATCGTAATTCTATACTTCAGATGAATGTTCATCACACCATTACACTAATGTTGTGATCTCGTTATTAACAACATCCAATGTCCATGATCGGGAAACCTTGATCATCTTGTTAATCAACGAGATAGTTTATGAGAGAGGCATAACTAGGAACTTTCTGTTTGTTTATTAAACACACATGTATTAATATTTCCGTATTAATATAATTATAGCATGCAAAATAAACATCTATCATATACTTGGAATATACATAATAAACACTTTATTATTGCCTCTCAGGACATATTCCTTTCAAGTGTCATTCATAATATTTGTTATGACGATTGATATTCATATTGATGTCCTTCTTTTATATATAGTTGGAAAGATTGCGGGAGAATTTCCATTTGAAGGAGTGCCTAGTAGCAATTCAATAGGAATTAGCGGGATTTTTGGTTGACCATGTCATAGACCCAAAGAGAGAATTCTATACCACGGGACTCCCACGATTTAATGATCTCCATATAATCGAATAGACAGGCTCTACTCCCGGTTGCGATCCCCATGTAACCAAATTGTATATATGTATCAACATGTAATATATTCGAACAAGCACGAAGAAATAGGTCACTTCAATCTATATAATCATGACGATGTTGTGCGTAATGGGTTCCTTCGTTGCACGTCACTTACGCCAAACCTCTACCTCCTCTACCGATCCTCCTGCCGCGGCAGAAATACCCCCAAAACTCTGTCGCGGCAGAACCTGCTGCCTCACCGCCATCGACTGTCGTGGCAGCCTAATCGCTAAAATGCTGCTACGGCAGAGATCGCGTAGTCCCGGTTCGTTCTATGAACCGAGACTAAAGGTCCTCTACCCCCGCTCTCCATCGCCACCACGTGGTGTGACTTTAGTCCTGGTTCGTAACTGACCCGAGACTAAAGGGGGGACCTCTAGTCCCGATTCCGTGTCCCGGCTGCACAACCGGGACTAGAGCCCGTCTGGAATCGGGACTACATGTCCGTTCTCCACTAGTGACACATAGAGAGACTTGGCGTGGTTTGAGGTGTAGTTAAGGGTGTGCAAAAAATGAAACTGGCCAAACCAGTCAAACCAACTAGTTAGACCCTAGTTCATTTTCCTTCACAAATGAATTTCAAACTTTGAAACTAATACAAAAATTTGAACTAGCTCAAACTGGCCAAACCGGTTAAACCGGGTTCGCACAGCTTAGGTGTAGTTGGCGCCAGGGACATTGGACGGGAGGTAAATATTTTTTTTTGGAAAAGAGTATATATTAATATCATAAGGACACCAATTACACCCAGCCTCTGCAACAACGCATGCCCTAGTGGCTCTATGGATGCACACAGCTCAGAAAAAGAAAGAGAAATTACAAAAAATAAAAGTCCTGCTATAGAGAATTAATCCTCAAAGAAACGACAGTGACACCATCAGAACACCAGTAGTAGTCCACCACTCCAATAACAACACCTTCAAGAAGGAAACAGTGCCCAAGCGCTGTCGTTGCCCGACCAAAGGTCATAGGTTTTCACCCTAGAGAAAGTCCTTTCTCACAAAACAATGCCTTCAACAAGGTCACTGCCAGACACAACCAGCGCCAGACCTTGGATTTTCACCCTGCAAGATAGGACTGGGAAATTCCCTGTGTTGTCTTCCTGCACCAACAGTCACTACAACGAGTCCTAGATCACGTAGCTAGATCTCCGCCGCCACAAGAACAAAAATCACCATCGCTACCCTCAAATTTCCGCTTTTCTGGCATTCTCCGCATCTGACATCACCATGGCTTAAAGCATGGCACTTGGTGGGAACAAAAAACAGAGCTTCGCAACGCTCCTGCTGAAACCAAACGACCAGAAAAACAAGGTGCGCGTGACCGAACACCTTCCGATCTAGCAATCTCTAGACATGATACGCCCATGGGAGTTCGCCGGCGGAGCCTTATGGAACCCGCCTCTCCACACCAGATCAAGGAGGGCAGACATCAAGAAGATCTTCGTCTTCGTGTGAAAGAAATCAAAGGACCACCACCTTTATTAGATCCGACACAGCGATCCCCACACCTCCGGCCCGTTTCCGGAGGACGGATCGAGCAGGCAAAAAGAGAGAGAGCCAAAACGGAAACCACCGCAGCAGCGCCAGAGCCGCCGCCCAGTAGGATTCCAGCACCACGCCTTGACCCCTGCCTAGGGCCGACCTGGCCTAGATGGCCCCAAATCGAGCTCGCGCGTCGCACCCGCAGACGCTCGTCATCGCAGCGAGGCCCCTCCCTATGCCACCCACACCGCCTCAGCTGAGCCACCATGCGCCGTCCGCGACCTCCAGAGCAGGCCGCGCCGTCGCCCCGATCCGCCAAAAGCCTCCACGGCAGCCCTCCCCCCTCTAGCCTTTGGCGGCGAGGGCGCCCGCCGCCAACGCGTGAGGGACCTGCGGCAGTGGCAGCGAAGGGAGGGGGGGGGTTAAATCATTTTTTCTGGCAAATACATAAAAAACAAGTCTCTTGATTAACACTTACATTAAAGACAAATTGAGGGCCTTAAATTTTCTGAGGCCCTATGCCGTCGCACCTTCTGCAGCACATGCGTGCGGTACGGACCAAACACGGAAAGTTTGATTCATGTACTTCCATTGTCATGTTGGCGAAACGGTGTGAGATTTGGTACGAGAGGACCACGTGGGCGCTCGCCAGTGCGAGGGTGTTTGTATCGCACGTTCTATCTTATTCAATTAAAAAAAGGTAAATCTGGTTTTAAATAAGAAAATCATCTGTAAACTCCTTTTTTTTAAAAGAACTATACGTGGACTCGGGACTCCTCAAAGCGCCGTTCTGAGTGTAGCGACCCTAGAAGTTGCGTTCTTGGGATCTGCAAACTTTGTACCTACCGATGATCCCAGCTGTTATCTTGTCACAGCCACGTACCCGATTTTCTGTACTCCTACTACTCCCTGGCGATCAATCTCAAGACGGACAACGCGACGGTGATAACTGATAAGTGATGGCTACCCTGTCTGAGTCATGTCTCGAGGAGAGAAACCACTCCAGTCCAGAATCCACCTCTCCAGTCCTCCTCCTTATCCACAGCCACAAGAAAGGGCGTAGTATACTTCTGTACGGTGTAAACAAGGTGCGGCAGCCCCACTGTTTCCATCTCGTTTCGCCATTGTTCTTGTTCGTTTGCTGCCACTTGCTCTTATGTTATTGGAGTACACGATAAGCAATGGTGATATGGGCGGGGCAGCATCACGACCGATTCCACGTTTTAACCAGGGAGTGGGTACCAGGGGCCGCCACTTGCTGTTATGAAGATTATTTATATTTATACTTTATATTTGATTAATGGGCTTTGCAATCCTAGTAAATCCTGTTCCGTATAAGTGGTAGACTCTTATCACTCTATCCTCTTTTTCCTGCTCTGCTCTGCCGTCTTCCTCTCTCCCACCCTGCAATCTCCGATCTGCTGCTGCTGCTGCTCCTCCTCCCGGAGCCGGACTCTTCAGGCGAAAGGTAAACGATCGCGCCCAGAAACCCTGCGTGTTGTTGATCCTTATGCTTTTGTTCTTTCTTCTCCGCCGGGACCCGAGGTGTCTTATTTATGCCTTTGTGGGCTGTGAAGATGATCCCCCGGTGTTCCTTGTCTTATCCATGTCCATCTTCCTTACCTGCTCTTGTGATGTTTCTCAACTAGATCTTCTCAATCGTGCTTCTTATCTTATCCACCCCCAAACCCTGCTTCAGTTACAAGCTACTCTAGTTGCAGGCTTGCAGGTTCCAGGATGATGATAATAAGCTCTAACTTGCTTCAGATGATTATTACTACTGCTGTCACCTGCCTAGCTATGTAATCTCTACAGTTACGAGAGTTCTTAATTATGAGATTCATTTTCTATAAAATTAATTATATAGGAGAGTGCTACGAGAGTTTAACACCTGAAATTAACTATCAGTAGTACTCACTGACGTGTCTCGATTGCTCAGTAACCAAATAGTAATGGATATGCAATGCAGTCGTATTGCTGTCACAATGTTACTGAACCTCTTCCTTTATATTTGGATGTCTCTAAACAGGCTCTTTACTGAAAGAGGAGCTCAAATATATGGCCTTCAAGACTCTGCAAGTTCCATCTAGTTTAGCAGGGCCAAACGCCTATAGTTTCAGTCCTTCCCACTCTTCTTATCAGCCAAAACCTCCATCAAGTTCACAAGCAAGAGTCGCCGCGAAGAATCACCTCAGCAGTCCACCAGTCCTGAAATGCAGAGCCAACCTGCACGGCTGCGTCGATGAGGTTGTTCAGTCCCAGCAGCTGGATCATCAGACTACTGAGATCCCCATAGTTCAGTATCCATCTGTTGTTTTCCCTGGCGAGACGTTGCAGCTGCAGACGTTTGAGTTCAGATACCGCATCATGATGCACACACTACTCCAGGAAACTCTCACCTTTGGTATCATCTACTCCGGCAGGAAAGATAGTAGGATGGAAGATGTTGGATGTATGGTCCATGTCGTTGAGTGCGAGAAGCTCGTCGACGACCGCTTCTTCTTGACGTGTGTAGGCGGAGACCGTTTCCGAGTGTTGGAAGTCGTCAGAACAAAGCCCTACGTGATCGCAAGGATCCAGGTATTCACTGACAGATGCTCACTCAATGCAGGGCATCAGGTTGACCTGGGGTGCCTGATGCAGCAAGTGGAACGCCACCTGAAGAACGTGACAATGCTTTCTGACAAGCTCAACTGGAAACGAACTCAGCCTGGGCAGCTCAGCAAGATGCATTCCCCGGAGTCTTTCTCCTTCACCGTTGCACGATTGTTCGTCGATGATCGTTCAGAACAGAAATGGTTGCTCCGGTTGGATGACACGGCACAGCGATTGGTGCGAGAAGGACGGTACGTGGAGCAAAGGAGCAAGTACCTGGCGGCCATAGCAGCTATAAGGGACGCATTTCACCACCTGTCCTGCGATGAGAACATTGAGAAGTAGTAGCAGTCCTTGCGCGTTGGAGACCTGAACTACTAGTCTATTGAAGAGATGTTGGCAGTTAAGAGTGGTCACCGGGCCAGGTTTCTCATTTTGCCTTTGGTTTGCGACTTTGCTTTTATCGTGAATGTGTGTATATATTGTACATTCTTGGTTGTATGTTTTGTGGTGAAACTTTGCAAATCGCTATGTGGTCTGATTTATGTCTAGACGCACTGTCTTAAAGATTCTCGGAGATTGTCAACAGTAATACAGATACTGCTCAACAACCTGTCAATCAAAAACTTGCTCATGTTTCCTTTCTTGTTTTTCTCTTCTTTCTTTTGAAATTTTGAAACGTACTACTCCCTCCATTTCATAATTCGTAAACCATGATAAACATTATGAATCGGAAGGAGTATCATCATTTGGCCGAAGTTTATTGATTATATGGGTCATTTACTAAGGGCTAATCATAACTTCCTTTATGACCTGTACCTCTGCAGTTGGAGTTCAACAAACTATTCACATGAGTGTTCCTTGATTCGTTTCTTGTATCTCTACTACCTAAAAAATAGAAAGTGTTCCTTTTCCTGGCAGGATGTGTTTCGCTCCAGGCTTGGTCGCGCCCCTTGCTCTGCACCACTCCGATTCTGCTCGCCCAGATTAGCTCCTATATTTCATTCCATGATTTCTGCGACCGATTCAATCTCCCGCTAACTGCATCTGCCTTAGCAGCCCTCTTCCTGCAGGCCTTCTTTCCTGAACCATTGTCCTCACGCGACTCGCCTCCCCCCACCACCCCCATAAGTTGTGTCTAACCGATCTATTTCACTGTTCATGTGTTGAAGATTCGTGCTACTCGTTTTATAGAACACCCCTCCCACCTTACTTTTTTAGTCCATTGCAGTTTTGCTTATTAGACCCCGGTGTTTCTATGTTTTATACATATTTTGTCGCTGTTTTATCTTCTCACAAAATATATTAATAAGTTTTTTACCCGTTTTAGTTAGCGAGATTTATTTTCAGTCTAATTAAAAAAGTACAAGCCTGTACAGGTTTTTTAAAGATTCGTACAAAATTCATATAACATTTTTAAAGAATATTCAACAAAACTTTATACAAGGTTTATAAATATTAATATATTTTTATTATTCAGTAAATATTCAACAATATACATACAAGGTTTATCACGTTCTTGTTTTAAGTTAAGCCAATCTTAATTACAATATAGTTTCATGATTTTTTTACGGAATATTTCTGAAATCCTATTTTTTGCAGAATTTTTTTCATAGAATTTTTTTTACCGAATTTTTCTTAATAAGCTAGTTTTAATAAATACCTAAAAGTTTCACAAAAGATTCAACCACATGGAAGGTTCAACAATATTCATACAAGTTTCATACAACAATTTCACATCACGACTCAAGATTTTCAAGGAATATTCAAGAAAGTCTCATACAAATTTTATACCATTTTTAACAGTAATATTTCAAGGTACTATGTATCACATATTTCATACATGTTTCATCCCAAACTCAAAAATTTCATACAAGATTCATAAGGTTTATAAACCCTAAACCATATTTCTTAAATCATATTTTTCACAGAATTTTTTCATAGAATATTTTTCACATAATATTTCTTAATAAGCTAGTTTTAATAAATACCCAAAAGTTTCATAACAGATTCAACTACACGGAAGGTTCAAAAATATTCATACATGTTTCATACAACAAATTCACATCACGACTCAAGATTTTCAAGGAATATTCAAGCAAGTCTCATACAAATTTTATACCATTTTTAACAGTAATTTTTCAAGATACTATGTGTCAACACCCGGATTTTTAATCCCAGATACATGTTATGCCATACATCGCAATCCCAAGATTACCATTTTTGCGAGACATAACAGATTGGATATCACAGTACACCATCCATTATAAACCATACATAAGGTCTTACAACAAATAAAGGATCACATGATCTAGTCTTAGTACAATCAAAATAGCGGAATAATATAATAACGATAGCGTGGGCGAAGCTCCATCTTCAAGGTCACAGGCAATACTGACGATGGGAGATGATCCTAGTTATCGTAACCTTCCTTCTGTCCATCTTCCTGATAATCCTCTTCATAGTCTGGCCACAGGAATAGCCAGGGATAAAGCCATGAGTACTCTTTAAGTACTCACAAACTAAGACTAACAAGTGAAGTGGTTTTGAGTAGGAAATACTAGGCTCTAAGTTGTTTTGCAAAAGCCAGATTTACCTTAACTGACTTCAGAAGCAAAGAAAGCTAGTTTAAAGTTTTATAACACCTAAGTGGGAATTTAGCTTTCACTTTCACAACCCTGTTGTGGTTAAGTCAAAGTCATGATTCATTTCACAAGCTATTTTGAAAACATCTGACGACGGAAAAGTATGGCCGCTCCAACTGTCCATAACCGCGGACGCGGCTATTCGCATAGTTTGACACTCTGCAGAGGTGGTACACTTTCACCACAATATTCGATACATCCGTCAGGAATAATCCTGAATTCACCATACTCAATATGCGGATAGTCAATCCTAACCTTTCAATTACACGCCCTAGTATAGGCACCTCTCCTATGAGTTTGGCCTCTCAACCATGATCACCTGTCATCTTGGGAACTGCATAGGTGGTCAATCTTCACGAGGTAGCCTCAGCTCAAACCTCGGCCGCAAGGGAACCCATACTAAGGTATATAAATTTCCAGTCAAGCCCTACCCAATTTCGGGTATTGTGGTTGTACGGTAAAATTGGAATGGTATCGCATCCAGACAACCATCAGTTTTGTAAAGGGCTAAGGCTCATGCCTCAATATTTTCATCATCAAAATCATCTGGTGTTCATCAACACATGTCAAAACATTTTATTAGAATGACTCATCATTGTAAGGTTTTCATAATCATTTTCACCAAGTATTCCCATCTAAAGTGATCAAGTTTTGAGCTTAGCACTAGCAACTACAGATGGGGATAAAACTAATGAGGGGTGGTAATCAAGTGTGAATTATCTAAGTTCAATTGCATGCCTTAGTATGACATCAAGATTTATCTAACCTAGGCCAAGTTTTATGCTCTTTATGCTACCTTCAAATATCTTTCTAAAATCTACAATTCACTAAGTAAACACTAATAGAAAGCTTTGATAAAGAAATAAAATACTAAGCTTGCAAGTAAAACTGGGATTAGGTATCATCAGGTGGTATAACCAAGGCATGCCTAATGCATTGCATAGGTTAGCTTGTAGGTATTAAGCTTGCAAATATAACTTGCATGGTTTAGCTTAGCTTGCCTTGTGCAGTGCAGTGGTTGAAGTTCTCCTCTGCTTCTTCCTCGTAGTATTTTCCTTCCTCTTCGTATCCTTGCTCATTACTAGCGTCTATAAATAAATACGAGGTACACAATCACCAAACAATTCTTAACTACTCTATTTAGCACACAAAGTCTTACACTAGATGATCTAGCATCATCACAAACATCACAAGATTAAGGAACTAGTTTCATTTCTTTTATTTTAAGAAAAGTAATTTCTACTCATTGAAAAACTACTTAATGATGGGGATATGCCTACCGGGGTATACCCAGCAGGACGTTTCCGACTGGCCCAGGAATTGGAGAGTGGGCCTGCAAGACGGCGACTGGATCAAGGCCCGGTGTGGATCCAAGCGATCGGAAGCTGAAGGCCCAGGCGAGTAGATAGGCCCAGTCGGATTAGGTTAAACAAGTACCGAAGCCTTAACTGATTCGGTTGAGATATGTAAACCCTAGGGGAGGTAAGTCTATATAAACCTCCCTACAGGGCGTGTAGAGATACGTTCCATCTTACACCCAAGCGACTCGCCGCCTAGCCGCCGAGCTTGCCCCATTGTACCACCATCATAATACAATCTAGCAGGAGTAGGTCTTTACCCTCCGGGGGGCCGAACCTGGGTAAAACCCTGTATCTCCGCCCTCATATCGCACCGCAGATGGCTGGCCGCCCTTGCCCCTCGTTCTACTACTCGCTGCCGATTGCAGCATCTGCCGTGACCATTCCCACGACAGTGGCGCCCACCTTGGGGCCTGGCCGGTCTGGCCGGTGTTCTGCGGCGAGATCCAATCTGCCCATCAACGAGACGGTCGCCACCGGCCGCATGATAGCGATCGGCGAGATGCTCCAGATCTTGCCGAGCAGCTACGTCCCGGCGGCGCGACCCGTCACACACAGCATGATCTTGCCGGTCGGCACGATCAGCCTCTTCGTCGGCCTCACCGACGTCATCGTCTCGGAGGATTCGGCTCGCATCCGCGAGTCGCCGCCACGCGATCGGCTCTCTGAGAGACATATCCACACGATCCATCGCCTCGCCTCCGAGTACAACTCGGCCCACAGCAACGTGGCCGAAAACTCCGCGACCGCGGAAGACGCGGCCCTCAACGACGACGCCGACTCGGCGACCCCGGCATCACTTGCCGGATCCATCACCGTGGCTTCGCCCGCGGGCTCCATCACCCAGGTCTCCAACTTGGGAGACTTCGAGGATCCCTCCATCCTTGGGATCTTTGACTTCGACTCCGGGTCGAAAAACTCCGCCGATCTCCGCGACGGGACCGGTCGCCACGCCGCGACCTACATGGCGACCGACACCGATCCGCCAGAGGATCCCTTCTCCACCCCGATCCCTCCTAACGCCACGGCAACGGAGGTCGAGGAACTCCGCCTGAAGCTGGCGGAGGCAGTCCGCAAGGAGCAAGCCGACCGCGAAAAATTTCGCCTCGAGCAGGTGACGGCGCAGGAGCTGTCGCGCTACCAACAGTAGCGAATCAGGTCGCGCCTGAACCCCACAGTCCAGGGGCGCGCCCTGAACTTCGACGACGAGAACGACCCGGCCCGCGTGGCCGAGCGCGCGATCTGCGAGAACGCGCCGCCAGGAGGAAGCGCCCAGCCCCCACCAGGGTCGACGGCGAACGGCGCCCCACCTGCACCCAACCGCACACCTCCCAGGGACCAACCGCGGATAGTGGTCTCCTCACGGGACCGAGACGCGAATGGCCTACCACTGTTCTCCACCCCGATGGACAACCTAGTGGCAGGTCGGGCAGCGGCCGACAACATCACGGCCACCGGCGACGGCGCCTTACAGATCTAGTACGCGAGGGCCCTGCTCGCAAAGGCGGTCGAGCAGCAAAACGCAGGCGCCGACTCGCAGGGACGGGTGTACTCGCGTTCTTCGGGCAGCAGAGCGGCCTCAAGCGGCCGCCCATTGGCGGCAAACACCCTCAATTGCCCGCCACCCGAACCGCTTCAGCTCCAACACCGACCGCGAACGCGGCACTCTCCACCAACGACCCCAGGTCAGCGACCAACTTCGTCGCCGCCAACGGTCAGCCCATCGACGCCCGCACCCACATCATCAACAACCAAAGCTGGCGCGCACGCCAGCCCGACGACCTGTGACACACCTTAACCAATCGCCGCGACGGTGAGCCAATGGGGTCGCTAAGCCGACTCGGGCCTCGGTGCTTCAGACCGATGATCCGAGGCAAAAAATATCCAGCAAACTTCAAGGCGCCGAAGGAAATAGAGAAGTACGACCCCTCGTACGACCCCTCCGTGTGGCTAGACACCTACCTCATGGCAATGGGGATCGCTGGCCACACCGACCTGCTAGCCGCCCGTTACCTCCCCCTGATGATGGAGGGAACGTGCAGGCAGTGGATCAACACCCTTCCCCAGGATAGCATCGACTCCTGGGACGAGATGCGAGATGCCTTCGTCAGGCACTTCGAGTGCTCCTACACGCACGCCACCACCATCGAGGACCTGGAGCGATGCGTCCAGGGACCCCGCGAGTCGACCCGCAACTGGGTCCAGCGGTGGCAAGAACTATGGTACAACGCAGTCGGCATCCACCCGGACACCACGATTCATTGCTTCAAGACCTCGTGCCGTTATGAGCCCTTGGTCGCCAAGCTCAAGCGACATTCTCGCACGCTCGACAACATACCGGACCTCCTCGAGTGACGAGGTTTAATCTCGTCAATGCCCATTGTTATGGACTTGGGTTTTGGAGAAGATGGGGATGCTGGAGATCGTGGCACGGTTAACAGACAAGCAACCAGGGGACACGAGATTTACCCAGGTTCAGGCCCTCGGAGGGAAAACCCTACTCCTGCTTGTCTGCTCTTGATTACGGCGGAACCGAAGGTTACAGGGTGCACAGATTCGATCTGGCGTGGATGCGTGTGCGAGAGTATGAGTCGAGAGATCTAGGACGTGCCCTCCTGGCCTTTATATATACTTAGGCAGGTCCCGGGCATAGTCCTAGTCGGTTACAAGTTCTAGGGTTTTACCCCTTTGAATTTCCTATCTACGCTAGTCTTGCTCTCCAAGAATCCGAAGGCGTCATGGGCCTTGGCCACCCGAAAATCTTCATGGGCCAGCGTATATCTGATGTGGGCCTTCCTTGGGCTGGACCAGGTATGCTGAAGTTACGTACCCGCAGGGTATAACCATGTCATTAGCCCCCGAGTGTTCAGTCGAATCGTAGATTCGGCTGAGGACTCTTCCATCTTTCGGGTGCAACTATATATTAATAGTATATGTGTGCAGGGATTATTGATGCGTGTTCCTGACTCACCCGACGGATCAGGGTCAGTTAACTGTCTTAGGACGAAACGACACGATCTTCTTCAGGTTCGGGTCCCTCAACCCGGACCTGGAACATATGCTGGCGTAATTCAACTCAGGCCACGGAGGACTTACAGGAGTGGAATTCCAGTGATTTTAATTGGTGTACCCAACGCGTCCGTCGGGATTTTTCATCGTACCTGCTGGTACGGATTCGTACTAGCAGAGCGTAGTCAGGTGCGTTGCCAGGCCATCAGATGATATCTGTAGGTCTTATCTTTGCGTCGCAGATGCAACATCCGAACATTTATCACCACGGAGGTGTTTCGGGTGGCCTAGGAGATTGTTGCTCACTCGGCCGTTTTGTTGGGGCAAAGTTGCCAAAAAAAAATTGCATGCTCATCCGGAGGATCGCAGTCGAAGATTTCATAGGGTGCGCGACCAGCGCTCCCTATGGGAGTAGCCCCCAAGTGTCTGTTCGAGTCGTAAACTCGAACGGAGACTTTAATTCAAGCATTGTTTCTGTCGTTAAGTCCGCAGGACTCGAAAATTTTCGGATGCTTAAATCCATCCTCCCTATGGGAGTAGCCCCCAAGTCCGTAGTGGAGTCGTAGACTCGACGTAGGACTCGGAGAAGTAATTTGTCCTCATTTGTCTGTCGGGTGCGCGGCCAGCGCTCCTGATAGGAGTAGCCCCCAAGTATTTAGTCGAATCGAAGATTCGAGTGAGTACTCTTAGCTGTGGAGCCGAAGTGGTGCTAGTATAGCTTTTGATGACGTCAGTGCTTACGATTGATGACCTCAAGCGTCTGCTACGCCAGATATGACTTGACTGGACGAACATGGGTCCCACTTGCTGACTTTGAATTGACCGGTCACGCGGGGCGTGGAGATAATTACGGCGTCTCCTCGATTTCCGCGCGTAGTGGACGGCGTGGTAACGACGGTTCGTTGTGGTGTTGACACGTGTACGGCCAGATCTACCGTTGGCGTTAGGTCTTCTCGATGGACGGCCAGTGTGCGTCATCTTCGCTGTTATAATCCTTGGTGAAATCGTGGTTTGTTTTTCACCGCACCAGTTCATCTGTTCACTGCCTCCTTGTTCTTGAGCGATTCTTGCTGCGCGCTGAGCTTTCCTTCCACATTTCCTTCGTTCTTTCTGCATTGGCATCGCCACCACCGCTGTAGCGCCATGGGGAAAACAAAGGAGTCCTCATCTGCAGTTGGGACCAGCACCGCCGGAGGCAAGAAGGGCACCGCCGCTGCTCGCGTCAGCGATGGTGGCTGGCGGCGATCAGAGACGGGGGAGAGCGATCTCCGCAAACTGCGTGAGCGGGGCCTGATCCCGCAGGATACGACGGCCGTCAAACTCCTCGGCAATGAGGTAATCCCCCGTCCCCCATGTGGGTACCGGGTTATGTTTCTCGCCTTCGTCTTGCGTGGGTTTTCGTATCCAGTCCATGACTTCCTTTGTGGACTGCTCTTCTTCTATGGGGTTCAGTTGCATCATCTGTCTCCCAATTCTCTTCTCCACATTGCTTGTTTTATCACTTTTTGCGAGTGCTGGCTTGGTATTGAGCCGCACTTTGGCCTCTTCCGGAAGCTCTATTCTGTGAAGAGGCAATCTGGTTCGGATGGTGTGTATCCCATTGGGGGTTTCATCATCTCCCTCAGTCCCAATCTGCAATTCTTTTCCTTTTCCATGTCCGAATCTGTCCAGTACTGGCGGAGGCGATGGTTTTATATTCGTGACTCCGTAGTGCCCGGGAAAGATTTTGGTCTTGTTACCTTTGACCCCTCCCAATTGATTGAGAAGAAAAGATCCTGGAAAACCAAATCTTAGACGGTGAGGTGGCGGAGATAGAGGCCCTGTACCGTCGGGTGGAGGATCTCCAACTGATTCCTGAGAAGGAGGTGAACGGTGTGGACATCATCCGAACGTTTCTGGAGCGTCGGGTGCAGCCTCTCCAAGCGAGGGCGCACCCGATGTTTCTTTATTCTGGGCGCCGTGATCCGACGAGGGTTTCGAGTGAGAAAATCTCCGAGGTGGAACTTGACAAGGCTCTTCGCGCGCTGTTGAAGTTCAAGGCCGACGAAAAAATCCCGGGGAAGTCGCTGACTCCTCCCTTTTCTTCGGCGTTGGTCATACCGAAGGTGTAGATTTGCGCACGTAGTGCTCCCCCTTTGTTTTTGTCGGCTGTCTATTTGTGTCCTTTGTTTGCTAACAAAGTTCCTTCTCATTTTGCAGAGCTTCAAAGTGCCGGGCATGGTACCACCGTTGCCCGAAAGGTATCCGAATGCCCCGGATAAGGAAGTGGTGGATTCCGTGTCCGAGCTACCGTCAGCGCGATCTCTAGCGGAGGATGCCGACGAGTCGAGTGAGGACCATTCGCGCAAGCGATCACGAAACTCCAGCGAGTCTTCGGATGCCTCGACTCCTCCGACTCCCAGAAATCCTCTGGGCCTTGAGCGTCATGATGATGTTCATGGAGGTTCTTCCTCTCCCCTTCCTGCCATTCCTGTGCGGGCTGTCGCGCCGCACCCGCCAGCAAAGCGAAAGAAGGAAGAAAAGAAGGAGGAGAAGAAGGAAGAGAAGAAAGAGGAGAAGAGGGCCCGAAGGGCTTCTCCTATCTTTGACCTGAGCGCATTGGGCTCGTAAGTTTTCTTTTTGTACCGTTGTCCTTTTCCCTTCATGATTTTTGCACCTGTGTTGATTGGTTCGTATGCAGGCAATCCTCCCACGACTCTAGTGATGGTGCGCGGGAGATGATGGGGGAGTCGAACATTGCGTCGCCTCTTCCTCAGACGGTGGCGACTTCGGGTGGCGCCGCTCCAGATCCTCCTGTGCGGGAGGCGCTGGTGGTTGCGCCTCAGAATTTCACAGGCGGGGCTTCGGGGTCACCGTCGGAACATGTAAGTTTTCTTCATGTCATGGGGGGAGCCCCCGAGTGTCTTCGTGTGCTGATGTTGTTTTTGCTCCTTTGTGTTGGGCGTAGCCCCCAAGTCCTGTTCTTATTGCTGTTTCCTTTTCCTGCAGCCTTTTGTAGAGGAGGCCAAGCGGCTGGTGGGGGAGCGCCTGGCGCTGGAGGCGAAACTTCGGCAGCTTCAAGGTGTCTGTCTGCCTTTTAATACCTCTCTTGTTTATCTGGTCCTGTTCTTTGACACTTGCTTGTTTTAAAAGCAGAGGAGCATAACGACTCTCTCCGTGAGGTTGACGCTCTTAAAAAGAGCCTTAGCCAATCGGAGCAGAAAGCCGAAGCCGCCGTCGGCGCGAAAGAGCGCCTTGAGCTAGAGCTGACGAAGGCAGCCGAAGCGAAGGAGCGTCTGCAGCAGGAGGCCGCAGATCGTGAGGAGCAGCTGGCCACCGTTGCGGCTGCTCGTGAAAGAGGGGTGGCGGCGAAGCTCATGGCTGCTGCCAAGGCTATTTTGGGTGAGTGCTAATTTTTCCACTTGTTTCTGTTTCTACGAGTCTTCTTCAATGCTGCCTTTCTTCATGCTTTTCTTCATTTTTGTCTCAGATGCCACAGGCATCGAGTTCGACCGCGGTGCTCTGGAGCATGGGAGTGCTCTAGATGATGCCACTGTGGCGGTCGAAGACCGTTGCGGCACCGTCGTCAACTCCCTTGCCAAGGCGAAAGAGGTCCTTGGTCGCTTATACCAGGAGCTCTTCCCGAAGGGTGCAGCCCTTGAAGATGTGGATGCCCTGGCAGAGGCTCTGTCAGCCGAAGCGCCTGTGGCGTACAAGCGCAAGCAGAAGGGCATCGGCGCGTCCGTCGGGCTGGCGATGGCCTTGGCGGCTGGAGCGGAGCTGGACTTGCCCCAGATCACCTCTCGGATGCCGACGACTGCGGATGGATCCGAGGTAGCCTTTGCTGCCTACTCCGCTTGCTGCAGACGATATGGGCCCAAGCTCATTGACTTGCTGTCTGAGTACGCACTGCGGCAGCAGGGCGAGGCCAAAGCTAGGCAGTATGGCTCCGAGGCGACTCAGTGTCCTGCACCTTAGGCATAGTAGACGTAGGGTAGTGTGTAGTCTACTTTTATTGTAAATATCTTTTGTAGTACCGTCCTTGTGCCATGTAGTGGCTTTATATATTTAATGAATTCCTGCGAGTTGTGCTCAATCCTTGGCTGAATGTCTGTGTGCCTTCTTTTTCCTGCTGCTATAGGTTCCTTCGGGTGCTGACCCAGCTGACACTTCATCCGCAAAGCCCGTGTGACCATCGTTGGATGATTCCTCGCAGCTCGCTTTCCTTCGAGATCGCGTGCGCAGTTTGGAGAGGGAATTGCTCGGGTTGCGTGGTCGCGCCGATGTTTGGAAGTCCAAGGCGGATCGTGGTGCAGCCAGAGAGGAGTACTTGATGGCGGAGCTCGGTCGGCTATCCGAGCAGCTGCAATGTAAGTTGATCCTTGTTTCGGGTTGTAGCTTAGTTCTTCGGGTTAGCCTGCTGGCCTTATTCTTGTCTTGTGCGATTGTCGCAGGTGCGAATCTTGCTCCGAGGGAAGAAAAAGAGCGTGTCGCTGTTCGGGTCAATTGCTTGACTCAGCAGGACATGGAGGACGGCGGCTTCTTCTGGATGGATCGCGATCGCGCCGTGGTTCTGGCGACGGTGCAGGATCGTGTCTATCAAGTTTCGCGGGTGCTCCGCCAGGTGCAGACATCACTTTCCTCGGTGCTGCATGTCATGTTTCCTTTGGATGCCGTGCTGACGACCCTTGCTGGTCTTCTGTCGAAATTTCGGAGTGCCAGCAATGTCAAGGAGCTGGTGCGACAGCAGCTCGTCGCAGGAGTGAAGGCTGCTTTGTCTCTTGTGTGGGTGCACCATCCTGACGTAGATTTGGCTGCTGTGGCAGCTGGGCCGCCTCTTCGACCGGATGGTGGCGAGTGGAACATGCGTCCGCATTATGCGGCTGTAAGGCAGTATTTCGAACAGATTGTAGATTTGTTTGAGCAGCGTGCTCAGGTTATTCTTCAGAATAGGTAGGACCTGAAAATGAACAGATAGATGTAAAATTTGTATATTTCAGCTGGGCATGTTTGTGCCCTTTGTTGTAAAGGTTTTCTTATGTGTGAGCACGCAGTGCTCTGATTGAGTACGTGTCCTTTTCGTTTTCCTGACGTGGTCAGCTACTCAGGTGTACACGTTTGGTCCTCAGTCGATGAAATCGTGAGGTGGGGGGAGCCCCCGAGTGCGTTTGTAGCATGTAGTAAAGTTGCAGAAAAAGAGTCAACTGAAGTTTGGGGGCGAGACACTTAGCTTTATTTATATCGTAATGGAGGAGGTACATGGTTTGGCTGAGTAGCCTTGACTGAAAGCCTTATTGAAAGTAAAAAAGGGGGGTAGGTTGCTACGGGTAGAATCGTCGCAGGTGCGAGATGTTCCATGGGTTGGAGTATGCGACTCCAGACTCCACGTGTTTGAGGCGATAGGCGCCACCTGGGATGACTTCGGTGATGACGTAGGGTCCTTCCCATGGTGACTCGAATTTGTTCGGTCGCTTTTGCTTGAGTCGTAAGACGAGGTCTCCTTCGACGATGGACCTTGGGCGCAGCCGGCGGCTATGATAGTTGCGGAGACTCTGCTGGTACATCGCTGATCGAGCTGCTGCTATATCCCGCGCTTCGTCGAGTGTGTCGACGGCGTCTTCGAGTGCAGCCGTGGATTCGGCTTCGCTGTAAGCGACGACTCGTGGAGCCTGGTGGCGCACTTCGGCTGGTAGCACGGCCTCAGCTCCGTGCACCATGAAGAACGGTGTGTAGCCGGTGGAGTTGTTTGGCGTAGTCCGTAAGCTCCACAGGACGGACGATAGCTCTTTCGTCCAGTTTCCAGCTTTTTGCTCCAGTGAGCTCATGAGGCGCTTCTTGATGCCGGCGCCGATGAGGCCGTTGGCCTTTTCCACTTGCCCGTTTGTTTGCGGGTGTGCCACTGAGGCGTACGTGATGTTGATCCCGAGGCCTTCGCAGAATTCCTGTAGACAATGGATTCGAAGAATTTGACGGCGGTTTTGCCCTTCTGGTTGGTGACTGGCATGGCCTCTATCCACTTGGTGAATTTGTCGACTGCGACCAGGAGGAAGACGTGTCCCCCTTTCGAGGATTTTGGCAGTTTTCCGATCATGTCGAGGCCCCATTGAGCAAAAGGCCAAGCTATGGGTATGGGTCTAAGTTCGGACCCAGGTGCGTGCGGTTTGTCGGCGAACCGTTGGCACCCGTTGCATCTTCGGACGATGTCCTTCGCGTCGCTCATGGCCGTTGGCCAGTAGAACCCTGCTCGCAGAGCTTTGGCCACAAGGGAGCGGCTGCCTGCGTGGTGGCCGCAGATGCCCTCGTGAATGTCTTGGAGTATGGCTTTGCCATCGTCGATGGTGACGCACCGTTGTAGTACACCCGTGATGCTGTGTTTGTATAGTTCGCCGTTGATGATGGTGAAGGCTTTTGACTGACAATATATGCGCCGGGCATCTGTCGGGCTGTCGGGCAATTCTCCGTTTATCAGGAACTGAAGGTATGGGCGAGTCCAGGTTTCTTCGACTGCCATGACCTGCATCAGGCTGACCATAGCTACCTCTGTGTCTAGTTTCTCAGGTCCTTCCTTCGGGTAGCGTAGCCCCCGAGTGTTCTGCTTCTTCGGGTGATCCTTTGGGGAATTTCCGCTTGATGGATGGCACGCAGATTTGTTCGAGGAACACACCTGGTGGCACCTTTGCGCAAGTGGAGCCGATGTTAGCGAGTCTATCGGCTTCCTCGTTGCTCTCTCTTCCAACGTGCCGAAGTTCGCAGCCATCGAATTCTCTTTCGAGTGCGTTGTAGAACGCGCGGTACGCGTTCATGTTTTCGGCGTGTGCGTCACACTCATTCATCGTCTGCTGGACGACGATATTGGAGTCACCGTAGATGACCAGGCGCGTTGCGCCGCATATTTTTGCCATCCTCATGCCATGGATGAGGGCTTCGTATTCGGCTTCATTGTTGGAGGCTCTGAATTTCATCCGAAGAACGTACTTCATCTTGTCACCTTGCGGGGAGGTCAGTATGACCCCTGCCCCTGCTCCGGCTTCGCGCTTCGAGCCGTCGAAATGCATTGTCTAAGACTGCGACATGTCTGGGGTATCTGGCAGCTGCAGCTCCATCCAATGTACCAGGAAGTCCGGGAGGACTTGAGATTTGATTGCGTGTCGCTTCTCGTAGACGATGTCCAAGGGTGATAGTTCGATGCCCCACAGGGCAACCCGTCCTGTTGCCTCTGGATTATTCAGGATGCTGTTCAGGGGTGCCTCGTTGACGACCATCACTTGGTGCTCCTGGAAGTAATGGCTCAACCGTCGAGCCGTCATGAACACGCCGTAGGCTAGCTTCTGGTAGTGAGGGTACCTCTGCTTTGTTGGTGTCAGTACCTCGCTGAGGTAGTAAATTGGGCGCTGGACCCCGTGGGTCTTGCCTTCTTCGGGTCGTTCGACCACGAGTACGGTGCTGACCACCTGATGTGTGGCTGCTATGTACAGCAGCAGGGGCTCGCGCTCCTTTTGTGTGACCAAAACGGGCGAGGTAGAGAGGAGCCGCCTGAGGCTTTCGAACGCGTCGTTGGCTTCTGGCGTCCACTCGAACTTGTCTGCTTTACGCAGCAGCTGGTAGAATGGTAGGGCCTTCTCGCCCATACGGCTGATGAACCTGCTTAGTGCCGCTACTCGTCCTGCGAGCTGCTGGACGCCCTTGAGGTTTTTCGGCTTCTCCATTGTCATGATGGCTCTGATTTTCTTCGGGTTCGCCTCAATCCCTCGTTGAGAGATGAAGTACCCAAGATGCTGACCAGAGGGGACGCCGAAGGCGCACTTTTCTGGGTTGAGCTTGATCCTGTAGCGATCAAGGTTGTCGAACGTCTCGCGGAGATCATCGATAAGTGTCCTTGCCTCCTTGGTTTTTATTACTATGTCGTCGACATAGACTTGGACGTTGCGACCGATCTGGTCCTTAAGGCAGGCCTGCATGCATCGTTGGTACGTGGCACCCGCGTTCTTTAGACCGAAGGGCATTGTGTTGTAGCAGAATACTCCGAACGGTGTGATGAACGCCGTTTTCTCTTGATCTTCGACCTTGAGTCGAATCTGGTTATAGCCTGAGTAGGCGTCGAGGAAGGAGAGTTTCTCACAACCTGCAGTCGAATCGATGATCTGATCGATCCGAGGAAGAGGGAAGTGGTCCTTTGGGCAGTGTTTGTTTAGTGACGTGAAGTCTACGCACATCCGCAGGATGTCCGTGTCCTTCTTCGGGACCATCACCGTGTTTGCCAGCCACTCGCTTTCCTTGATTTCCCGGATGAAGTCTGCTGCGAGTAATCTGTTGATTTCCTTGCCAATAGCTTCGGCCCGTGGCTCCGACAGTCTTTGGATGGACTGCTTGACTGGCTTGGTGTCTGGAAAGACGTTGAGTGCGTGCTTGGCGAATTCCCTGGGAATTCCTGGCATGTCCGCAGGACACCAGGCGAAGATTCCCAGCGCTCACAGAGGAATTCGACGAGCGCGCCTTCCTATGTGGCGCTGAGGTCATTGGCGATCAGCGCCGTCTTGGAGGCATCCGTCGAATGGACCTGCACTTTCTTGGTGTTGACGGTGGAGTCGAAGGACATGTCAGGTGCGTTCTGCCTTGTGACTGGGGGTAGCCCATTGTCCGTCACCTCGCAGAGCCTTACAAGCTCGTCTTGCATGCCGAAAGATTGGGAGATTTTGTTGAAATCTCTGTCGCATTGGTCCGATCGGGTGAAGCTCCCGTGGATTGTGACGACGCCCCTTGGTCCTGGCATCTTGAGTAGTAGGTATGCGTAGTGTGGGACGGCCAGGAACCTTGCGAATGCTACACGCCCCAGGATGGCGTGGTATTGCGACGGCTAGTCCACCACTTCGAATTCTAGGCGCTCCTGCCGAAAGTTGTCCGGCTTCCCGAAGATGACGTCGAGCCCTATTTTTCCCAGGGGGAATATGCCCTTCCCTGGGACAATGCCGTGGAACGTTGTGTCTGATTATTCCAGGCTGCATTGCGCGATCCGCATAGCCGCTAGAGTGCTTGCGGACATTAGGTTGATGCCGCTGCCGCCGTCCATGAAGACGCGACTCATCTTGAAGCCTCCGATCTGCGCCTCCAGCACCAGGGCAGCATGACCTGGGCGAGGGATCTGGCAAGGGTGATCCGCACGAGTGAATGTGATGCAGGACTCCGATCCGCTGAGGTACTCAGGGATTGCAGGCGGAGTTGCCACGGCCAAGTTGATTTGTCGGGTGATTTTCTTCTGCACCCTGTTTGTGGGACGTCCCTTCAGGATCATATTTAGTGCTCCCTTTGGTGGGGGGTATGCGACCCCGGCGTTATTTTGCGCTGGTGCGACTGGTTGGTTTGGGCCTCCAATAGGCGGCGGTGGAGGAGCTCCGTGTGCTATTTCGCCTGGCGCAGGTGCGTTTCCGAACGCAGGAATTGGAGCTTGTTGCCTCATCTGCACCATGCCTTCGTTGAGTTTCTGGAACTCGCGGCTGTCCTTGAGAATGTGGCTGGCTTTCTTTTTGCCATCCTGTTTGTCGATGTAGAAGTGGATGGTGCATGGACCCGAAAGTTTGTCGAATGCTGAGGGTCCGTTGTCGCGGTCGCGGCGTTTCTATGACTGCGTTGGTCGTCCGTTGTCGCGGAAGTTTCCGCCGCTGTATCCTCTTCTGTTGCGGCTGTTGTCGTTATGGCGGTCGGCGTAGCCGGCCGCGACCATGTCGGGTCCATCGCGGTCCTCGTAGACGCGCGATCTCCTCTTGCTGCGGCGTTCACGTCTTCGGCCGTAGTCGTCTTCTTCATCTGATTGCGGTCGCTGGATGCAATCTTCGCCGTCTGCCCAACTGTTGGCGATTTCCATGAGGTGGTCGAGTGTCTTGGGCTTTACACGCCCAAGCTCCTCCTTGAAGTCTTGGCGCTTGACGCCGTCCCTGAAGGCGTCGATGGCCCTCTCTTCAGAGATGTGTGCTGTGGAGTTCTTGGTTGTAGACCAGCGTAGTATGTACGAGCGAATAGATTCACCCGTTCTCTGAGTGCAGGCTCGCAATTCTTCGATTGAGGCGGGCCTCTTACTGGTGCCTTTGAAATTTCGGATGAAGCTATAAGCGAGCTCCTCCCAGCTTTGGATGGATCCTGATGATAGGCTGCTGAGCCAGACTCGCGCCGCGCCTGTCAGCTGCAGCTGAAGGCATTGCATGGCGGTTTATTTGTTGCCTCCGTGAAGCTTGACGGATGACAGATGGTCACTGAGCCAGGATTTTGGATCTTGCGTGCCGTTGAACTTCGGAGTATCCGAAGGAAGCTTGAAGTTGCGTGGCATCTGTGTTTGCCGAATAGATCTGCTGAAGCATCGGGCCCCGTAGAGTTCTCCTTCGTCTTCATCCATCTCGGATTCAGATGAGCATGCACGTTTGGCGCGTGCTTTGTCGATCTTGCGCTGTGTAAGCTTGTCTCTGGCGTCGTAGTCGCGTTTTTGGCGGTGTGAGCTCTTCTTCCTTCGAGGAAGATCGTGCTCCTCTTCCTCTTCGGATGAGGGTGTGGGGCTCCGGTCGCGCCTGGCCGGAGCTTTCTTCTTCGGCTCCGCAGGAGCATCTTCGTGGAGCGCAGCTCCGATTAGTCCTAGTCCGGTGAGTGCGGACCTATGCATGGCCCTTTTCGGGTCCCCCTCCGGTGGTGGGTGAGCCGCGAGATACGCAGTGGCTGCCATGATCGCAGCTTGTGGCGTCTTCGGGATGATGTTGCCGTCGGCATCCATATCCATGAACGATGTGTGGAGAGTTCGGGTCACGTCACGCCGCTCCTTGGGATCCATGTTTTCCACCCGTGAGCGGTGCTTGTTTCCCTGGTTTCCGTTTGTGCTAGAGCCGGGTGCGATGGAGGAGAGCGCAGCTAGTCGCGCGCTGGACTCGAAGGCTGCTTGCTTGCGCTTGTCTAGCGTCTCCTGCATCTTGATTTGTTTCTTGTGTTCCTCGGTGAGGAGGTAGTGGTATGCCATCAGTAGGTCACGTGAGGCGTCTGCAGGTAAGACGATGTCGCCTGCGACTGCACGGCGCGCCTGGACCCATCCTTCTTTGCTAAGTTGGATGACGTGGCCGTTGTTTTCCCTGTTGGGTGGGGGGGACTGGCTTCTTCTGTTTTTGCCGTTTTCGCCGTTTCGGTTGGGCGGCGGGTTAGGTGTTTCCTCGTCGGTTTGGATGACTGCGGCGCATAGATAGCTCTTGCAGATTGGTCGGCTGCTTCCGCAGCTTTCGGATCCGGAACCGTAGGTCCCTTCATCCGAAGGGGGATCACATAGATCGGAGTTACAGCTGCTGCTGTCGCAAAACTCATCTGTTGATGGTGACGTGCATAGCACGGGGTGTGGAGCCCACGAGGCGGGCCTGATTGACGGCACGGGCACCCGCTCAGGGAGGCGGAGGGTGCCAGTTTGTCCCACCTGGAAGCAGAAATTCCTGAACAAAATCTCGAGTCCGTCGCCTACGGGCTCGAAATCCTTCATGGTGGCCGGCGAGTCGGCGGTGAAGTCGAAAGCGCCGAAGAGGAGGTGATTCTCCGTCGCCGCAGAGTTGTAGATCGATCGGGTCGGAACCGTCACGACCGCACAATCAGCAGCCCCAATTCCCACAGACGGCGCCAATTGACGAGGTTTAATCTCGTCAATGCCCATTGTTATGGACTTGGGTTTTGGAGAAGATGGGGATGCTGGAGATCGTGGCACGGTTAACAGACAAGCAACCAGGGGACACGAGATTTACCCAGGTTCAGGCCCCCGGAGGGAAAACCCTACTCCTGCTTGTCTGCTCTTGATTACGGCGGAACCGAAGGTTACAGGGTGCGCAGATTCGATCTGGCGTGGATGCGTGTGCGAGAGTATGAGTCGAGAGATCTAGGACGTGCCCTCCTGGCCTTTATATAGACTTAGGCAGATCCCGGGCATAGTCCTAGTCAGTTACAAGTTCTACGGTTTTACCCCTTTGAATTTCCTATCTACGCTAGTCTTGCTCTCCAAGGATCCGAAGGCGTCATGGGCCTTGTCCACCCGAAAACCTTCATGGGCCAGCGTATATCTGCTGTGGGCCTTCCTTGGGCTGGACCAGGTATGCTGAAGTTATGTACCCGCAGGGTATAACCATGTCATCGAAATCGCCAAACAGTACGCGGAGGAAGACCCAAACCAGGAAACCGACGACGAGTCGGGAGGCCAACGCCGCACGAGCGGCAACGCAACGGACGACGGTCCGACCTACGCTACAGCAGCACTCACCTCACTGGCAAGCGCCGCAGTGACGGGCGAGTCGACTTCATTGCCAACGTCGGGCACGCACAGCGCGAGCCCAAGAGCTTCCGCCGCAACGGCGGCAACTACAAGGCGAAACCAAGGTTCGACCCCGCGTCCCTCCTTAACCAACCTTGTGCGTTTCACATCAGAGAATGGAAGCCCGCCACGCACACGACCGCCGACTGCCACACTCTCAGGGAGATTGAGAAGGCACGACGAGCGCGGGAGGACCCCGACAACAACCCGCCAAACGGCGGAAAATTCGGCAATGTGGCTGGCTCGCTCCATACCTTCACAGGCTTCAACACGAAGCACGAGAAGAAGGTCATCGCCTGCGCCGTCGCCGTCAACGCGGTGGCCCAGGTGGACGTTCCCCAGTTCCTCAACTGGCCGGAGCAGCCCATCACCTGGAGTCGCCAGGACCACTCGCCATGCATCGAGTACCCAGGCCGAGTCTCCCTGGTAGTCAAGCCCAAGGTGGGCGACTACTGGCTCCCCAAGACATTGATGGACGGCGGCAGCTCCATCAACATCTTGTACCTGGACACCTTCAGGCGACTGCGGCTCCCGCAGTCGATGGTCGAGACGACCTACACCACGTTCCACGGCCTCCTTCCCGGTCAAAAGGCGTACCCGATCGACAAGGTCACGCTGCCCGTCACCTTCGGCACACCAGCAAACTTCCGCACCGAGCGGATCGTCTTCGAGCTGGTACCTTTCGACATCCCCTACCACTGCGTCCTGGGGCGCCAGGCGTTCGCCAAGTTCATGGCAGCGCCCCACTACGCGTATAACGCGATGAAGCTCCCAGGGCCGTGCGGCGTCATCACCATCAACGGCGACCACGACATGGCCGCCGAGTGCGAAGCCAAAGGAGCCGAACTCGCCGACGCCGTCATCGCGGCAGAGACCAACCATGCCGACGAGCTCGCCAAATACGCGAGTGGGGTCAACAACGACGACCCCACCATACTCAAGAAGCCCAACTCGGAGGGCGCAAACACCTCAGCCTTCGAGGCAACTACGCACACCCGCACCGTCGAGCTGGTCCCAGGCGACTCTAGCCAGACGGTGACGATCGGGACGGGCATGAGCCCAGCCTAGGAAGGCATGCTCATCGAGTTCCTCCGTGAGAACAGGGACATCTTCGCATGGAATCCCTCTGACATGCCTGGTGTCCCTAGGGAACTCGTTGAGCACAAACTAAACGCCGACCCCAAAGTGCGACCCGTCAAGCAGTCGCTGCGGCCCTTCAATGAAGAGCTCCGCCGAGCCATCGCCGAGGAGGTGCAGCGTCTACTCGCTACAGGCTTCATTCGGCCAATCAAATACTCCAAGTGGCTGGCAAACCCAGTCTTGGTCGAGAAGAAGAACGGGACCTGGAGGATGTGTATCGATTACCGAAACTTAAACAGCGCCTGCCCGAAGGAGCAGTTCGTCCTCCCGCGGATCGACCAAATAATCGACTCCACCGCGGGTTCGGAGTCGCTGTGTTTCCTCGACACCTACTCTGGGTACAACCAGATCAAAATGGCTGTTGAGGAGGAGGAGAAGACGGCGTTCATCACGCCATTCGGAGCCTTCTACTACACCGCCATGACCTTCGGCCTCAAGAACGTCGGGGCGACCTACCAGCGGTGCATGCAGGAGTGCCTCACGAGCCAAATTGGCTGCAACATCCACGTCTACATCGATGACGTGGTCGTGAAGTCCGCTCGCCAGGGCGATCTACTCGCCGACCTGGCGGAAACATTCGCCAACCTACGGAAATACAAGATAAAGCTCAACCCAGGCAAATGCACCTTCGGCGTACCAGCAGGGCAACTACTGGGGTACGTCGTCTCATAGCGCGGGATCGAGGCGAACCCCACCAAGATCGACACGATCGCTTGACTCGGCAAACCCGAGTGCCTGCGCGACGTCCAGAAGTTGGTCGGGCGAGTAGCGGCTCTTAGTCGCTTCATCCCCCGCCTGGGAGAAAAGGCGATGCCCCTATACCGCCTGATGCGCAAGAACCCCACCTTCCAGTGGGACAAGGAGGCGGACGACGCGCTCCGCGACCTCAAGAAGGTGCTACTCGCAGCACCGCTACTCGCCGCCCCCGCCGACAAAGAACCCATGCTGGTCTACGTCACGACTTCCGAGCGCGTCGTCAGCGCCGTCATGGTCGTCGAATGGCCAGAGGAAGGAAAGGAGCGCCCGGTACAGCGACCGGTGTACTACATCAGCGAGGTCCTCACCGAGTCGTGCCAGCGGTACCCGCAGTACCAGAAACTGGTATACGTGGTCTTTAGAGCACAACGGCGCCTGCCGCACTACTTCCAGGAGCACCCGATCACGGTCGTCTCCTCAGCACTGTTGCAGGACATCATCCGCAACCGTGAGGCGACCGGGCGAGTCGCCAAGTGGGCCATCGAAATTGGCATCCACAACATCAAGTATGAGCCACGAAAAGCGATCAAATCACAGGCTCTAGCGGACTTCATCGCCGACTGGGAAGAGGCCCAGCAGCCAGAAAAGCTGCCATACCTCCATTACTAGAGCCTGCACTTCGACGGCTCCAAGAACGCGGACGGGGCAGGAGCAGGGATCGTGCTGACTTCGCCGAAGGGCGACAAGCTTCGCTACGTCCTCTGCCTCGACTTCACCCCCTGCACCAACAACATGGCCGAGTACGAGCCACTACTCCACGGCATGCGAGCTGCCAAGGAGATGAACGTCAACCGCCTACGCTGCTACGGAGACTCCGACCTCGTCGCTGGGCAAGTCGCTGGCACATGCGACGCCGTCTCTCTCACCATGGCGGCATACCGCCAAGAAGTAGACAAGCTGGGGGGACACTTCGCAGGGTATTCCGTCGAGTGGATCGACAGGCGGAAGAACGAGGAGGCTGACGCACTCTCTCGCATCGGGTCGGCTGACTCGCACCACCCGCTGGTGTCTTCCTCGACACGATCACCAAGCCATCAGTCTCTCCCCCAAGGGAGATCGACATCGGAGTCCCGCTACAGCCAGAGGCAGCCCTGGTTGCACTCGTCGCCGAGCCAGACGACTGGACCAAGCCCTACGTCGCCTACCTCGAGGCTGGCACCTTGCCGGCAGACGAGACGGACACCCGGATGATTGCACTCTGATGCAAATCCTTCACCATCATCGACGGCGAGCTCCACAAGCGCAGCATGACCGGCGTGTTCCAACGCTGCATCCAACCCGCCGAAGGACGCAAGATCCTCCACGACATCCACTCCGGCGACTGCGGCCACCACGCCGGCGCCCGCTCTCTAGTCGCCAAGGCTATGTGACACGGCTTCTACTGGCCCACCGCACACGCTGATGCCGTCGAAATTGTCCAGCGGTGCGCTGGGTGCCAGAAGTACGCCAACCAGACACACGTGCCGAGCTCAGCGCTCAAGACAATCCCTATCACCTGGCCATTCGCCGTGTGGGGTATGGACATGGTAGGCCCCTTCAAAAAGGCCCCCTCCGGCTTCACCTACCTTCTGGCCGCGGTCGACAAATTCACAAAGTGGGTGGAGGCCAAGCCAGTCCGGAAATGCGACGGGAAGACCGCAACCAAATTCCTACGCGAGCTCATATATCGCTACGGGTTCCCAAACAACATCATCACGAACAACGGCACCAACTTCGCCAAAGGAGCCATGGCCGAGTTCTGCGAGGAACACCACATCCGGCTCGACCTCGCGTCAGTCGCCCACCCGGAGTCCAACGGCCAAGCGGAACGGGCTAACCAGAGCATCCTCCATGGCCTAAATCGGCGGCTCCAAGTACCACTCGAGCGCACCGCCGGGTGCTGGGTCGAGGAGCTACCCTCCGTCATCTGGGGCATCCGCACCTCGGTCAACAGGTCGACAGGGTTCATCCCCTTCTTCATGGTGTACGGCGCCAAGGCAGTCATGCCCACCGACCTTGAGAACGACTCGCCAAGGGTCGTCCATTACACGGAGGCTGCGAACAAACTCGCACGACAGGATTGAGTCGATCAACTCGATGAGGCACGCGACCTCGCTCGATCACGCACCGCCATCTACCAGCAAGGACTCCGTCGCTACCACAGCCGGCGGGTGAAAACTCGCACCTTCCAAGAAGGCGACCTGGTGCTGCGCCTCATCCAGGACAAGAAAGGCATGCACAAGCTTTCCCCCCCATGGGAGGGACCATTCGCCATTGGGCGAGTACTCAGCAACGATGCCTACTACCTCATCGACGTCCGCGGGGACGGCAAACTCGATGTCAAGCGACCATGGAATGTAAACCTCCTACGGAAGTTCTACTCATAGAACCCCACATATGTATCCTCCAGTCGCTATGAAATAAAAAGAATTGGTTACCGCAAATTGCGCCTACTCTCCGTGTCTTGTGCCACTCGCACTCGTAATAACAACGTCAAGCTAACTGCAGAAGTCAACCTCTGGTACAGCGATCGGCACGGCCAAGTAGTGCGTTACAAGGGCACTGGGTTACCCCAGCTCTTGTAACGTCCACGAAAAACGCCTACCCGGAGCCCCATTGGAGTCGCCTAGCTCGACTGGTTCTACGAGCCAAGACAACTGCCTTCGCTTCTCATAGCGACCATGATCCTCCGCATCCTCGACATAGCGACTCGAACGGCCAAGTACCACGCTCGGGGACCGACGACCAGTCCAGCACGAGCGGCTAGGGAAAACGCCAAGTACGAGAGCATGCCCAGGACTCGCCACGCGACTGACCCAACGGGCCAGGCAGGAGCGATGCGCTCACCACAACGCTCCAAGTCCGCACCCACCCTCGAGTCGCGCCTAGAACAAGCAAGTACCACGCTCGGGGACTCGGCAACCCGACCTCGTTCGCGCAAGGGAAAACGGTGAAGTACAGAGCACTCATGGAAGTCGCCTTGCGACTGGCTCTCCGAGTTCGGGCGAGTCGACCCCAATAAACAAAACATTCAAAACCGCAAACACATAATAAACGAGGTAAACCCCATAAAAAGGGCGGACGAGCTCGGGGACTCGTTCAAACCTCAATCAGAGACACACAACAATTCACAAAACAACATGATATTTCATTAATAGCATGTCGCAAGCGTTACAAAATGCAAAGTATGCCCAATGGCAGCACTATTACTAACGCCCCAGGGCACAATATTCTACTCCGCAGGCTTCGACGACGACTCGCCACCACCATTGCGATTGCGAATGAAGGGAGTGTACGGGTTTGACGGGTACGTCGTCAGCTCACCCGCCATCGCCGCACGGAAGGGTTGCTCAATCTTGAAGTCCCGGTGCTACGGCTCGGGGTCGTTGGGTGCGACGACCGTCTCCTGATAAGGAAGGAGGTCGCCCATCGCCCAGACACGCTCGGAGTATACCGCGGCGCGGTCCGTCAGCTTCAGCACCTCGGAGATCTTCACCGAGCCGGTCGACGACGGGTAGCCACTCGTCACGTCGTCTAGATCGAAGTCCTCCGGGAAGTGAGCGATCCGAAGGCTAAGCGCCATCGCCGCTCCGCGTCGGAACGCCGATCGCGTCATGAATTCGACGACCGACGGCGCCTTCTCCAAGTATCGCCACACCTCGACGAGGTCACTGGGAATCACCTCCGTGGGTGACATTTCCTGGAGATACGCCCGTATGCACGTCGCCGACAACGTGGCCGAGTCGACCAGCGTGGCCACACATTGCCGTGCGTCGAACGAACTCGCCTCTTCCGCGCTATCAATGATTCTACCTGCAGACAGAAAGCGACAGTGAGTACATCAAAGATTACACAATGCAAACGTTACAGGCACATGAAGGCACACTCACCAATCAAGGGACGGGAGAGATCCGTGATGAAGCTCTGAAGAGAGGTGTAGTCGTCTTGAAGCCCAGCAACAAGGGCGTCGGAGACCTTACGCTCCTCAGCGGCGGCTGTAACAGCAGCCTTGGCTCGCCCATCCGCCGAAGTTGCCTCCTCCCTCGCCTCCTTCAGTTCGCGTTCAAGGTGGGCGATCCACTCCTCAGTTGAGCTTAAAGCAGTTTGAGCTGCCGCCAACTCAGTCGCTGGGACGAGGCCCTAGCAGACCTCCTCTGCCTTCGCAGCAATCGCCTGGAGCCCCTTGTTCGCCTCTTGGACGGCGGCCAGTTCCCTCTCCACATGACGTTTTGCAGCGAGCCGATCGGCTGACTCGCGCTGCAAACCCTGAACACAAGTCAAACAGTTAGCAACAGCGGAATCCTAAGTGCCCACCCGCTGAAATTCAGCGAGTGCGCACTCGGGGACTGGCAATCAAAAACCCTAAGTGACCACCCGCTGAAATTCAGCGAGTGCGCACTCGGGGACTGGCAATCAAAAACCCTAAGTGCCCACCTGCTGAAATTCAGCAAGTGCGCACTCGGGGACTGGCAATCAAAAATCCTAAGTGCCCACCCGCTGAAATTCAGCAAGTGCGCACTCGGGGAGTGGCAATAAAAAATCCTAAGTGCCCACCCCCTGAAATTCAGCGAGTGCGCACTCGGGGATTGGCAATCAAAAATCCTAAGTGCCCACCCGCTGAAATTCAGCGAGCGCGCACTCGGGGACTGGACGCGAAAAATAAAAGCAAGACACTAAAAGAATCAGACCGCTGCAATACAGTGGCCTGATCCTCGGGGACTGGACATACCTGGATGGCTGCGCCAAGCATACCATGAAGCTGTATCGCGTCCACGGATGCGAGGAGAGCCGGCGTGTGCCCACGACGTTGCTCGACCTCCGTGTCGACGACCCCAGGTGCGCGGCTCGAGGGCGATGTACCACTCGCTATAGCCGCTTTGGTCATGAAGCGCGGGAAGGTTGCGATGGATGCGCCGGCACCAAAGGAGGCCGGCTCGGCCACCCCAGGCGAGGGAGCACCTTCCTTGGTTGTCAAGGCCGCCCCCGCCACGGGTTCACTCGGAGCAACCGCTGTGTCGTCAGACACCATGACGACCTCGTCGCCCTTGGCCTTCTTAGCGCTATCCGCGGGGGCAATGACCTCGTCCGCCTTCCTCTTCCGGGAGGGGTCCTCCTCGCTGACGACTGGCGGCACCTTGGCCACGGTTGGATGGCCTATCTTCTTGGCTCCAGTCCTACAAATTGATCACATGAGCAAAGTAGTCCGAGTACAATAAAAAACAAATACAGGAGAATAAAACTCACTTGGCGACTAGTAGGAACCGCAGCCCCGTGCGGATACCGGCTGTCTTCTCCAGTTCGGGGCCCAGCCGTCGACTGAGGCCCATCTCCAGGACATCGCGTGCCCAAGACACGGACGGTTTATTCGTTGTCGAGTCCGCGACTAGAGCTTCCGAAACGTTTTTGGCGGGAGCATCCCTGGGCGGCGAAGCTGCCGCGACCGGAGCGGCCCCCGACCTAGAGACTGGGGCGAACGGCAGAGGCATCAAGGCCAGAGGCACCTCACTCAGGACGGCGGTGATATCCGGCGCCGCCACCGTCTGTGGAGCTTCACCCCTGGCCAGGCTGGTGGCGTCGGAGCTGCTGGGCGAGTGAGGCGGAGACGCCTGTTTCGCTGGCTTCGTCTTCCTCTTTGGAGGGGCCTTCACCTCCTTCTTCTTATTCTTCTTCTTCTTCTTCTTCTTCGATGGAGTAGCCTCGCGATGTGAGGTGTGCTCGGGGAGCTCGTCGTCATCGTCATCATGACGCTCGAGGCTTTTGCTCGCTTCGAGCTCACACTGCCGCTGTCCTCGAGTTTTCTGGACCAGCGGGGCGACCTCTTCCTCAGATTCGTCATCGTCGCCACTCCCGTCACTCTTGACGCCGCCCCTTGCTGGGGGCGAGTCTCCTACCTCCTGGACGGACGAGCTCGAATTCTCGTCGTCTGCGGGCGGAAGCCACCCTTCCACCACTTGAAATAGCTGCAATAAGCATAAGACAATGTCAGTATAACCGCGACAGCATTTAACTGCGATTGCGAATGATAGAAAGATGACTTACCGTTGGGGCTGGATGCTTCGCAGTGTAGGGGGCGACCCCCGCCTTCGCGTCGAGGTACGCCGCCTGGGTGATCTTCTTCAGCGCCAGGAGGTAATCCTCGAGTTGCCACTCGGCGAGGCAGGACTTCGTCGACTCCTCCCGGCCCGCGTACTCGTACATGTAGTGGTCGCGGCGGGCCAAGGGGACGAATCGCCGCCCGAGCCAGCAGTTATACAAGTTGATGGGATGGAGACCTTTCTTCTTCAGGCCGCGGATGGTCTGAAGCATTTCATCCACAACCATCCGCTGGTCTGTTGGAAGCTTGCCGACCTGGAGTCGGCGCGGTTCGGGTCGGTCGGTGGAGTATCTTGGGATCGCCACCTCGCCGTCCGGAGTCGCCTCGGTGACATAAAACCACGATTTCTTCCATTCACTCGCCGCCTTGGCGGGTAGCATCAGACCGAAGAAGGAAGCCTTCGATTTCAACTGAAACGTCAGGCCGCCCGCGGCGAGCATTGGGTCGCCCGCTTCTTCGCGACTGATCCTCCCGTGGAACAGGTCTTGCCACAGGGGAAGTAGGGCCTGCAGCCCAGGTAGCACTCACAGAATGCCACGAAAATGGCGAGCTGCTCGATGCTGTGCGGACCCAGGTCCGACGGCTGGATCCCGTAGAAGGCGCAGAAGCGCCGAAAGAAAAGAGATGTTGGGAATCCCAGCCCCCGCTCTAGGTGGATGGTGAAGCAGACGAACTCTTCCTCGCGCGGGTCCGGAGTCACCTCTCCGGCCGCGGGGATGTGCCACCTACCGGCGCGCAGGATCCCGGCTTCTTCGAAGGACGCCAGTTGCGCTCTCGTGCACTTGGATCTGCCCCATGGCTCGGTGGAGGGGGCCATAGGCGGAAGGATTCGTGGGGATCGGAGGATTTCGGTTCGGCTGGATCGCGATGCGGAGGAAAACGAAGGTGCGCGCAATCGGAGGAAATGACGAGGAGGTGGTTCTCCGATCGCCTGCCATCCCCTTTATATAGGGGTTGTTACCCGCCAAATCAGGGAGCCATTACTACGCGGTGATTACGCCAAAAGTTACTGTTGGATTACCCCAACGGCTAGTTTGACTGCATTTGGACGGTCCAACTTCAGCCACTCGGCTCGCCGACCCGATCACTGCAAACAGTGACTAAATATTTCGCCGACCCAATCGCCAAAGCTGTGACCAGAATGACTAGTTCCCTCCTTTATTCAGGAGCCCGCCTCTGATTCGACTGGATGTCCGCGTTGAAAGCCGTATGCTCCGACTGCCAGCAACCACCTATGCCCAATCGACGACGGCCTCGGGGACTACTGATGGGGATATGCCTAGCGGGGTATACCCAGCAGGATGTTTCCGACTGGCCCAGGAATTGGAGAGCGGGCCTGCAAGATGGCGACTGGATCAAGGCCCGGTGTGGATCCAAGCGATTGGAAGCTGAAGGCCCAGGCGAGTAGATAGGCCCAGTCGGATTAGGTTAAACAAGTACCGAAGCCTTAACTGATTCGGTTGAGATATGTAAACCCTAGGGGAGGTAAGTCTATATAAACCTCCCTACAGGGCGTGTAGAGATACGTTCCATCTTACACCCAAGCGACTCGCCGCCTAGCCGCCGAGCTCGCCCCATTGTACCACCATCATAATACAATCTAGCAGGAGTAGGTCTTTACCCTCCGGGGGGCTGAACCTGGGTAAAACCCTGTGTCTCCGCCCTCATCTCGCACCGCAGATGGCTGGCCGCCCTTGCCCCTCGTTCTACTACTCGCTGCCGATTGCAGCATCTGCCGTGACCATTCCCACGACACTTAAGATTTAATATTCTCCAACTAAAACATGGGATCATGTTGACACATATCATCACCACAAATTTCAGTACTTGGGAATGTGCTTTAAAGTGGTGTCACAATTTAATAAGGTTTAACCTTTTTATTTTAATTAATTAAAGTGACTAGAAATGCCTATGGGGCATTCTTTTATTACTTGTCCATTATTTCTGCAAGTAAACCTATAAATTTTTATATATTCAGAAAGGTCTTATCAAATGTGATTTTTGAGAGTTGGAATCAACTCAAAAGCATTTATGGTTGAATTTTGAAAAATGTTTGAATGCAGAAAAGTCTCTGCCTTGTTATTTTTACTATAGGTGATCGATATATTCAAATGGTTTGAATCCAACAGGCTCGTATTAAGAATTTCCATATCTTTCTAACAAAATTAGTTTCATGCATTTTGGTTCAGTGAAACTCTCTGAATTGAATTTTGAATCAAAAGGCACTACTAGGTTTGAAACTAAATTGATAAACCTAAATTTGAATTACTAGGTCACGCGAGAGTGTTAACTGGGCTGGCCCAATGCGCATAGCGCGCGGGCTGGTTAAGTGGATGTCCCCACTTGTCAGTGATACAAAGAGTGGCGAAGCGGTACGGGGCGATTAGGGCCGTAGGATTAGAAGCTAGATCTACGACTGAGGTTCATCGTCCATGCCTGAACAGGACGCGGCGAGGTCGAACCCTAGTGCGGCCAGTGGGGGTCAGTGGGGGCTCACCGGGGCTCTAGCGATGGTCGGCGATGGGGGCGAACAACGAAGTCGACGATGGCGATCCTCCTGGTACCGGTGGCTCCTCCTGGGGCGGCTCCAATCAACGGCGCCCTTGTCCTCCAGCAGCGGCAAGATCCGACGAAATTTCGGCCACCTGGTGCTCGTCTTGCTCCGAGGATGAGCGGGTACGATCAGTGAGAGGTGGGGAGTGAGATGGTGTGCAGAATTCATGCTGGGAAGGCCTCTATTTATAGTGCGACGAGAGGACCGAAGGGTGCGGGTGGAGCTTGTCGGGGTCGGCTGCACAATGAGCTAACGACATGGCTGGGGGTAGGGGACAGTGTGCTGCCTCCTGGCGAAGCTCAACGGCATGGTGGCGAGGCGCGGGGCAGGGCAAATTGGTCAGAACACTTCGATGCCCTAGGCGGGTCCGACGGAAGTTTTAATGGCGCACGGGCGGTCTTGGTCACGCGGCGATGAACGGGCATGTCTGGGCGGTTCCTGGAGCGGTGGTGATCACGCATGCAAGCAGCAAGGGTGGGGCGTGGTATGTGCGAGCGTGTCGAGCGCGGTGCTCTGTCGCGCTCTCGTCATGGTCGCAGAGAGGCTGAGCACACTCGTTCTGGGTGGTCCAGGGGCTGGCAATGCTTGGGCGCTGGACAGGGGGTGGCGGTGGACGGCCAGCTTCCTGCTAGACAAGGTTGGAGAGGCTAGAGAGGCTCGTAGCTTGCTGTCGACCTTGGGGGTGGTAAGTTGGGCTCGACAATGGTCACCATTGATAGCATTGTCAAGTTTACAGTGAGCTAGGGCTGGTTAATTTATTTAGATGATCTACTGAGAGTGTAGTGTGAGCTAGAGAGGGAACTAGTTAGGCACAAACACTTCTCACTATAGTGTTTGATGTTTTACTTGATTTGTGTTTACAAGGTGTTTGATGAAATGGCCGCAAGAGATTTGAATTTAAATTTTTGGATGAAACTTGGTGGGTGTACTAGTAACATACTAGGTAGTCTCTGGTTGCTTGGATTGGTCAATGTGTACTGGTTTGGTGGGATTTTGACAAATGGTGATCTTCCCATATGTTATAGATTCAATTTTGAATTGCCATTTGAATCAAGTTGCTAAATGTTTTTGTGTGTTTGCAAAGTGGGCTTGGGTTTACTTTCACTTGGTCTAGCAAGGGGTGAAAAGAAATAGACTTGTTTCTGTTTGAAATCTTGGACTAGAAACACTCAAAGTGGTCTAGTGAGCAAGATTGGCAAAAATGACCATTAGCTTATTTTGTTTGTTTTTTAATTTCTCTTGATTTGTTTCTGCTTGGAGTTGATTTAGATGATGTTATTTTTATCTTTAAACCATTCCTTTCTATTCACAAGAATCAAACAAGTCCATTCATGCATTCATACATTCATCACATACACACATGCATTCATATTGATTTTAATTAACAAAAGTTTTTGTTAACCCTAAATTTGGGTGATTGGAATTTGATAACCTTGATTAATATTTTTGGGATGTTACAAACCTTCCCTCCTTAAACAAAATCTTGTACAGATATTTGTGAAAGAAGAACAAGAAAACTAGGATTTAAATAGATCGGGAAACTTCGTCCTAATGTAATCTTCTCGCTCCCAGGTAGCTTCTTCTTCAGTGTGGTTGCTCTACTGGATCTTGAGAAACTTGATACTCCGGGTCCTGGTGGTTCTGAAAGCTTCCTCCAAAATACTGATGGGTACTTTGGGATACGTCAGGTCATCATTGATCTCTATGGTTCAGTGATCAATGTTCTTGAAAACTTTAGTCTTCTCCAGGAATTCTAGGAATTTGCGAAGTAACGATATATGGAACACATTATGCACTGCTGACATCTCCTCTGGCAGTTCCAGTTGATACGATACTTCTCCTCGGCAATTTAGAATCTTGAAGGGTCCGATATATTTGGGGGCTAACTTTCCTTTGAGATGGAAACGCTGCATTTCCCTTCAAAGGCGACACTTCGAGATAAACAAAATCTCCGATATTGAAGGCGAGGTCTCGACGTCTCTTGTCAGTGTAACTCTTCTGTCTGGTTTGGGCGGTCTTGAGGTGCTCACGGATCTTGTGAACTTTCTCTTCTGCTTCTCGTAGGATGCCGGGTCCAAAAATCTGACTCTCTCCTACTTCCGACCAATTCAAAGGGGTACAACACTTCCTTCCATACATGAATTCAAATTAGGCCATTTGCAAACTGGCTTGATAACTGTTGTTGTACGAAAATTCTGCGAAAGGCAGACAGTCTTCCCATTTAGATCCATACTCTAGGATACAGGCTCTCAACATGTCTTCGAGTATTTGATTTACTCGCTCCATTTGTCCATCTGTCTAAGGGTGATAAGCTATGCTGAAATCTAATCTTGTTCCCAATCCTTCTTGGACTTTCTTCCAAAATCTCGAGGTAAACTAAGTTCCTCGATCCGACACTATGTTCTTGGGGACTCCATGCAAACTGACGATTATAGTGATGTAAAACTCCGCTAGCTGTGAACTCTGGTAGGTGGTCTTGATAGGTAAGAAATGGGCGACTTTGGACAGTCTATCAACTATGACCCAAATAGAGTCATTTCCTCGACTAGATGTAGGCAAACCTGTGATAAAATCCATTCCGACTGAATCCCATTTCCATTCCGGAATCTACAATGTTTGCAACAGTCCTGTGGGTCTCTGATGTCCCGCCTTAACTCTCTGACAAATATCACACTTGGCTATGTAGCTTCCGATTTCTCTCTTCATCTTATGCCACCAGAATTGCTCCTTCAAATCCTGATACATCTTCGTTCCTCCGGGGTGGATAGAATAAAGAGTATCATGGGCTTCTTTCAAGATAGCTTGCTTCAATTCGGAATCTGCTGGCACACAAAGACTTCCTTTGTAACACAAAACTCCTTCTTCGTCTTCGGTGAATCCGGGTACTTTGCCTATACCGATGCGATGTTTGATTCCGTCGATACTAGCATTTCCTTTCTGCGCCTCCTTAATCTGACTGATCAAAGTGGGTTGAAGTTCTATGCTATCCAAAAATCCTTCACTTACTAGCCCCATTCTGAAATCTTCCAACTCCTTGTGTAAACTTGGTTGCTCCTTCAAAATCATGGAGTTCAAGCGACACGACAATCTGCTAAGGGCATCTGCTACCACATTGGCTTTACTGGGGTGATAGTGAATGTCCAGATCATAGTCCTTGATTAGCTAGATCCACCTCATTTGCCTCATATTCAGCTCCTTCTGAGTGAAGATATACTTCAGGCTCTTGTGATCCGAATAAATATCACAACGGTTTCCATAAGGTAATGCCTCCATGTCTTTAGGGCTATAACTACGGCTGCTAGTTCAAGGTCCTGGGTAGGATAGTTCTGTTCATGTTGCTTCAGTTGTCGGGATAGATAAGATATAACTTTGCCTCCTTGCATAAGCACACATCCGAGACCGATCTTGGATGCGTCACAATATACATCAAAGGGCTTCGTGATATCCGGCATGATCAAGATTGGGGCTGAAATCAATCTCTTTTTGAGTTCTTGAAAACTCGCTTCACATTTGTCCGTCCATTCAAACTTCTTATCCTTCTTCAACAATTGGGTCATGGGTCTTGCGATGCTCGAGAATCCTTCTAAAAACTTGCGGTAGTATCCCGCTAATCCGAGAAATGCACGAACTTGGGTTTGAGTGGTTGGGGCTTGCCATTCTTCAACATCCTTCACCTTTGCAGGGTCAACGACAATTCCTCCAACTGATACAATATGTCCGAGGAATCCTACCTCCTGTAACCATAATTCACATTTGCTAAACTTGGCATACAAATGATGCTCCCTAAGGGTTTCAAGGATGGTCCTCAGGTGTAGCTCATGTTCTTCTTCTGATTTGGAATAGATCAGAATGTCATCGATGAAAACAACGACAAACTTATCCAGGAAGTCCATAAAAATCTTATTCATGAGGTTCATGAAATAAGAGGGGGCATTGGTTAATCCAAAAGACATGAAAGTGTACTCATACAATCCACATCTGGTGGTAAAAGTAGTCTTTGGAATATCCTCTGCGCGAATCTTGAGTTGATGATAATCGGTTCTAAGATCAATCTTAGAAAACACATTGGCACCATTCAACTGGTCAAACAGGTCTTCTATCTTTGGCAGTGGGTACTTGTTCTTGATGGTGACATCATTCAACTTCCGATAATCCGTACACAAACGGTTACCTCCATCTTTCTTGTCCACAAACAAGACAGGTGATCTCCATGGTGACGCACTTGGTTGAATCAATCCTATTTCCAGCATAGCATCTAGTTGCTTCTTCAGTTCCACTAATTCAGATGGGTTCATACTATACTGTCTCTGGGCTATGGGTCTGGTTCCATGGATTAGTTCAATGATAAACTGGATATCCCGATCTGGGTGCATACCGGGCAAAACATCTGGAAATACATCGGGGTATTCACAGACTACTCTGACTTGGTCAATGGTTGGTTGGGCTAGACTCTTGTTGCACTTGAATTGACGGGGCAAGGTTTCAGATACATTCTCTACTGCTATTTCGGCTGTACTGGTCATGGTTATGGCTTTCTTGGCACAGTCAATTAATCCTTTATGTTTTGACATCCAATCCATTCCTAGTACTACTTCCAAACCTTTAGTTCCGAGTACTATTAGATTAGCATAAAAATCTATGCCATGGATTCAGATAGGTACGGCCTTGAAAATTTGTCTAGCTTTGGTGGTTGAACCATGTATTTGAACTATCATAACATGTTTCAATTTTGTTGGTTGAATCTTACTAGTGCATGCAAATTCTTCGGTAAAAAACGAGTGCGATGCTCCAGAATCAAACAACACTCTTGCAAGTACTGAGTTAACAGAAAACATACCCATCATGATATCTGGCGCTTCTTGGGCTTCTTCAGCATTCATAAGAAACAGACGGCTATTGTAGTTGAGTGACTTCCCTGGGGCAAACCTTCTTCCAGGTTGAACACGACACTGCTGCTGGGCTAGGGCATTCACATTGGGAGCTGCTACAACCTTCTTGGGGAACTCATTGGAATAGTGACCCTTCGTTCCACATTCATAACAAGTCACCTGAGACTTGTCCTTTACTGCAACAAGCACTGCATTGCTTCTAGTCCTCGGAGGAGTATTGGTGTTGGTGGCGGCATTGTTGTTGTTAAACTTAGGCGGTGCAGGGTTGAAATTGTTGGAGTTGTCGGGGTTGTTGTTGTGGTTTCCTCCGAGCCTTGGGTTTCCTCCGGGCCTTGGGTTTCCTCCTCCACGGTTGGGATAGGTTGGGTGGTTCATCGGGGGTCGATTATTTCTTGGGGAAAATCCTGGAGACGGGTTGGGGCGATACTTTGGGGTATGGTGGGTTCCTAGTTGATGCATCATTCTGAAGGGAATATGCCCTGAGAGGCAATAATAAAGTGTTTATTATGTGTATTCCAAGTATATGATAGATGTTTATTTTTCATGCTATAATTGTATTAATACGGAAACGTTAATACATGTGTGTTTAATAAACAAACAGAAAGTTCATAGTTATGCCTCTCTCATAAACTAGCTCGTTGATTAACAAGATGATCAAGGTTTCCTGATCATGGACATTGGATGTTGTTAATAACGAGGTCACAACATTATTGTAATGGTGTGATGAACATTCATCCAAAGTATAGCATTACGATCAAAGTCATTGAGTTTATATTTCTATAACAACTTACGAAGTGATCCTAATCCTTAGACCATGAGATCATGTCAATCACTAACACCGGAAGAGTTTCTTGATAACATCAAACGTCACACCGTAACAGGGTGATTATAAAGATGGGTTCAGAACTAATAAAGTGTTATGTTGAGGCCCATGGATCGAGAGTGAAATTTGTTCATCCCGATGACGGATAGATATAATTTGGGCCCTCTCGGTGATATCACATTGGTTAGCTTGCAAGCAAGTGATTTGATCACTAGAATGTTATATCACGGGAATGAGAAAAGAGTGCATGTCAGTAACGAGATCAAACTAGGTATGGAGATATTGATGATCGAATATCGGGCATGTAATATATTGTGAAACAAAGGGATTAAGATACTAGCGTAAAAGGTTCCGACGATCACAAGAAAGTCATCGTTGAATGTGTGGGAGTCAGTATGGGTCTCTAGATCCCGCTTCTGATTATTGATCCGAGAACGGTCTCGATCATGTCCGCATTATTCGTGAACCATAGGGTGACACACTTAAGAGACACCGACATCCAATTGGAGCAAAATTTTCATGCCGGAAAGAATAACAAGCACAGGAATTTATTTCACTAGATACCGAAACAGGTTTTCGGGTGAAATTGCAGAAAGTGTTTTTGCATGTGAAATATAATTCTAGCAAGGGGTTATATGTGAATGTTTGTCAAAAAGTAATTGACAAAATTCTGAATAAATAAAAGGATTTTTATTTAATGAGAGTTTGCATTAAATTTGGTGGAAATTTAATAGCAATTTTGAGTGGGGTTTTGAGTGGAGGGAATTTAAAGGAATTTTGTGAGTGGAGTGTCCACCCACATGAATGAGGGGATGGAAAGGGGGCAGCCCCCATGCGCCGGCTACCCCCTTGGGGTTCCCCCACGTCTCCTATAAAAGGCACCCCCTCCTCACTTCTCACTCACACCTCCTCGTGAAGGATCTCTCTCCCCTCTAGAATTTATCCCCATGGTCTCGGACTAGCGAGATACATGTTCCCGGTGGCTATTCGTCAAGAAAGAGTTGTGCTTCCGTTGCATCGCTGGAGCGAGGAGGCGGAGGTTTCTCGGTGCCTCGGACGTGTGTGCGAGCACGGATGCGCTGCTGATTTGCGGCGCTAGGACTTCCTCTCGATCTTGAGATCGGCAAGAGATCGTCTACATCAACCACGAGTTTAACTCGTTAATCTTTGTTGGTATTCAAGGGTATGTTATCTCTGGATATACATCCTCCCGTTGTTTGTAACTAGTAGATAGATCTTGGTACATAGTTGTTCCCATCGTAGGAAATTTTTTGTTTTCTATGCTGCGAACCCTACAGTGGTATCAGAGCCGGATCTATGCGTAGATTCTTTACACGGGTAATACACATATGAGTATGTGGGCGATGATGATCATGTTGTTGCTTCTTAGTTGTAATTTTGGATATTGGTGGCATAGTGGGATGAAGCGGCCCGGACAAACTTTACATGTCCTCGCACATGAGACATGTTCCATGCTTGATATGCAACTAGTTTGCATAAGTGGCTAGCGGGTGTCTGTCTCTCCTACTATAGGAAATATCTACTTTGCAACGAGTTGTCAACAATTTGGTTATCCTCGTTGTGGTTCATTTTCGTAGGTAAGAACGGTTCTATCTTCGAAAGCCCTAAGCCACGTAAAACTTGCAATGGATAAATTAGAGGCGTCTAGTTTAGATTGTTGCTGGGCTAGTGTTATGATATGGTGATGTTGTAAGTAGAAGTATGAGATGATACTCTTACAACACATATAACGTGTAAGTTCCATAGACCTTGGCCTTACACATAAAGGTATGATAGTGATCATACCACGGTGCACATGATAGAGATCATATGCGGGAACCATATCATTTCACTAATAAATATGTGATGTTTGATAGCATCTTATATTGCTTGTTTAGTGTTTTATTAGCATAATAAGATGATCCTTCATTTAAAATCAAGATAAGAATGTGTTCTTCCTTTAGTATGCACCGATTATGTTTTCGTCGCTCCAAGACATCACGTGATGATTGGGTGTTCTTGGATCCATGGCCATATTTCGGGTGTAAGATAGTTACACATGCGAATACTAAGGTTCTTACTTGGCGAGCCTAGCATGTACAGACATGGCCTCAGAACACGGACCGAAAGGTTAAGCATGAGTCATATAGTAGATATGATGCCCATTTGATGCTCGCCTTTGAAGCTACACCGACTCACGTGATGATCGGACTTGGTGTAGTGGATTTGGTTCATGTATTCACCAAAAAGGCACGAGGGATGTCGTTTTTGAGTGGGAGTTCATTCGTAATGTGAATTAGTTGAACTCAATCTATCATAAACTTAGTCTAAACTTTACAAATTCTGTTGTAGATGGCACCACCTGCTTTTAATTTCAATGTGTTCATGGAGAAATAGAAACTTGCAACGAACGGTAGCAACTTTACTGAATGGGCCATGAATTTGAGGATACTCCTCTCTGCTGCACAAAAGAAATATGTGATAGTAGCGCCGCTAGGCCCCCCACCTTTTGATGATGCCCCTGACGAGGAGAAGAATGTCTATCAGACTCGTCAGGAGGACCACAACTTAGTTCATTGCGTCATATTGTATGGGCTAGAGCCAGAACTTCGAAAGCATTTTGAAAATGGCAATGCATTTGATACAATGGGTGAGTTGAAAATGATTTTCGACACACATGCTGCTGTAGAGAACTACAATGCTTCAGAAAAGTTCTTTAGCTGCATGATGGAAGAGCACAGCTCCGTTAGTGAGCATGTACTCAAGAGCTTTGTGATGAACTATAATATGCAAGCCATGAAGAAGTCTCTCCCTGAGCTTCTGTCAATGCTTAAAACTGTAGAAGTGGAAATCAAGAAGGAACATCATGTGTTGATGATCAATAAGAACACTGGTTTCAAGAAAGACAAGAAGGGTAAATGGAAGGGAAGTAAGGGCGGCAAGCCGGTTGCCGTGCCTAAAAAGAAACCTCGAGTTGGCCCTAAGTCTAACACCAAGTGATACTATTGTAAGGGGACTGGCCACTGGAAGCGCAACTGCCCCAAGTATTTGGCAGACAAGAAGGTCGGCAAGGTAAACAAAGGTATATATGATATACATGTTATTAATGTGTACTTGACTAGTGCTCGCAGTAGCACCTGGGTATTTGATACCGGTTCAGTTGCTAATATTTGTAAGTCGAATCAGGGGCTGCGGAACAAGCGACCCCTAGCAAGGGGTGAGGTCAAGATGCGTGTCAGCAATGGATCAAGCGTTGATGTGATCGCCATCGGAACGCTTCCTCTCCACTTGCCGTCGGGATTAGTAATAAACTTGAATAATTGTTATCTGGTGCCAGCAGTGAGCATGAACATTGTATATGGATCGTGTTTGATGCAAAGTGGTTATTCATTTAAATCCGAGAACAATGGTTGTTCTATTTATATGAATGAAATCTTTTATGGTCATGCCCCGATGATGAATGGTTTATTTCTATTGGATCTCGATAATAGTGTTACACATATTCATAATGTTGATACTAAAAGGATTAAAGTTAATGATGATATATCCGCATATATGTGGCACTGCCATCTAGGTCATATTGGTGTTAAACGCATGAAGAAGCTCCATTCGGATGGACTTTTGGAATCACTTGATTTTGAATCATTTAATAAATGTGAGCCATGCCTTGTGGGCAACATGACTAGAATGCCGTTTTCCGGTTCAGTGGAACGGGCGACAGATTTATTGGAAATTATACATTCTTATGTATGTGGTCCAATGAGCGTGTCGACGCGAGGTGGATATCGTTATTTTGTTACTTTCACGGATGATTTGAGTAGATACGATTATATCTACTTGATGAAACACAAGTCTGAAACCTTTGAAAAGTTCAAGGAATTTCAGAATGAAGTGGAAAATCATCGTAATAGAAAGATCAAATTTCTACGGTCCGACCGTGGAGGTGAGTATCTAAGTTACGAGTTTATCACTCACATGAAAGAGTGTGGAATTGTTTCACAACTCACACCTGCCGGAACACCACAGCGAAATGGTGTGTCGGAACGTCGTAATCATACTTTATTGGATATGGTTCGATCTATGATGTATCTGATGGACTTACCGTTGTCATTTTGGGGTTATGCACTAGAAACTGTTGCATTCACTTTAAATCGGGCACCATCCAAATCCGTTGAAAAGACACCGTATGAATTGTGGTTTGGAAACAAACCTAAGCTGTCTTTTCTTAAAGTTTGGGGATGCGTTGTTTATGTGAAGAAACTTCAACCGGTTAAACTCGAACCCAAAGCGGAAAAATGCGTCTTCATAGGATACCCTAAGGAAACTATTGGGTATTCCTTCTATCACAGATCCGAGGGCAAGGTTTTTGTTGCCAAGAATGGATCCTTTCTAGAGAAAGAGTTTCTTGCGAAAGGTGTGAGTAGTCGGAAGGTAGAACTCGAAGAGGTTATTGAACCTTCTCTTCAAAGTATGGCGAGTAGTGCAGCGCCGGAAGTCGTTCCGAAGTTGGCTTCACCAGTTGAAGAGGGAACTAATGATAATGATCATGAAACTCCGAAAGAGAGTACTAACAAACCTCGCAGGTCTAGCAGGATGCGTGCAGCTCCTGAGCTGTATGGAAACCCTGTTATGAATTTCATGGTTGATGAAATTGATGACCCTGAGACGTATGAAGAAGCGATGATGAGCACGGATTCCAACAAATGGTTAGAATCCATGAAATCCGAGATGGAATCCATGTATGAAAATCAAGTTTGGAACTTGGTGGAATTACCTCACGACCGAAAGGCCGTGGAGAATAAATGGATTTTCAAAAGGAAAACTGATGTTGATGGTAATGTGACCATCTATAAAGCTCGACTTGTCGCAAAGGGGTTTCGACAAATTCAAGGAGTTGACTACGATGAGACATTCTCTCCTGTAGCTATGCTAAAGTCAGTTAGGATTATGTTAGCAATTGCTGCATATTTTGATTATGAGATATGGCAGATGGATGTCAAAACCGCGTTTCTCAATGGTCATATTGAAGAAGAGTCATATATGATACAACCAAAGGGTTTTGTCGATCCTAAGGATGCTAACAAGGTTTGCAACCTTCAGCGATCCATCTATGGATTGAAACAAGCATCATGAAGTTGGAATCTCCGCTTTGATGAGGTGATCAAAGAGTTTGGATTTGTCCAAACTTATGGAGAAGCTTGTATTTACAAGAAAGTGAGTGGGAGCAATGTGGCATTTCTGATATTATATGTGGATGACATATTATTGAATGGAAATGATATAGATCTTTTAAACAGTGTTAAAAGTTATCTAAACAGCAAATTTTCAATGAAGGACCTAGGTGAAGCTTCATACATATTAGGCATAAAGATCTTTAGAGATAGATCTAGGCGCCTAATAGGGCTATCGCAAAGTACATACCTTGGTAAGATTTTAAAGAAGTTTAAAATGGACGGAAGTAAGAAGGGGTTCTCACCTATGTTGCAAGGCAAGACATTGAGTAAGACTCAAAGTCCGGCTACGGCGGAAGAAAGAGAGATAATGGACAGAGTCCCCTATGCTTCAGCCATAGGCTCTATTATGTACGCCATGCTATGTACAAGACCGGATGTGGCACATGCTATTAGTTTGACTAGTAGGTACCAATCGGATCCAGGTTCGGAACACTGGATAATGGTCAAGAATATCCTTAAGTACTTGCGAAGAACTAAGGATATGTTTCTTGTGTACGGAGGTGAAGAAGAGCTCGTCGCTAAGTGTTATGTTGACGCAAGCTTTGACACCGATCCGGATGACTCTAAGTCTCAATCCGGATATGAATTTATCATGAATGGTGGAGCGGTTAGTTGGAGGAGTTCCAAACAACCTGTGCTGGCGAGATCAACAACGGAGGCCGACTATGTTGCTGCTTCGGAAACGGCTCAAGAAGCGGTTTGGATGAAGGAGTTCATATCCGAACTAGGTGTGGTTGCAAGCGCGTTGGACCCAATGGTGATATATTGTGACAACAATGGTGCCATTGCCAATGCCAAAGAACCAAGGTCTCACAAGAATTCCAAGCATATTAAGCGCCATTTTCACTCCATCCGCGAGCATGTCAAGGATGGAGATATAAAGATTTGTAAAGTATACACGAATCTCAATGTAGCAGATCCGATGACTAAAACTCTCCCTAGAGCAAAACATGATAACAAACAGAACTCCATTGGTGTTAGATTCATCACTATGTAACTAGATTATTGTCTCTAGTGCAAGTGGGGGACTGAAGGGAATATGCCCTGAGAGGCAATAATAAAGTGTTTATTATGTGTATTCCAAGTATATGATAGATGTTTATTTTGCATGCTATAATTTTATTAATACGTAAACATTAATACATGTGTGTTTAATAAACAAACAGAAAGTTCCTAGTTATGCCTCTCTCATAAACTAGCTCGTTGATTAACAAGATGATCAAGGTTTCCTAATCATGGACATTGGATGTTGTTAATAACGAGGTCACAACATTAGTGTAATGGTGTGATGAACATTCATCCGAAGTATAGCATTACGATCAAAGTCATTGAGTCTATATTTCTATAACAACTTATGAAGTGATCCTAATCCTTAGACCATGAGATCATGTCAATCACTAACACCGGAAGAGTTTCTTGATAACATCAAACGTCACACCGTAACAGGGTGATTATAAAGATGGGTTTAGAACTAATAAAGTTTTATGTTGAGGCCCATGGATCGAGAGTGGAATTTGTCCATCCCGATGACGGATAGATATACTCTGGGCCCTCTCGGTGATATCACATTGTTTAGCTTGCAAGCAAGTGATTTGATCACTAGAATGTTATATCACGAGAACGAGAAAAGAGTGCATGTCAATAACGAGATCAAACTAGGTATGGAGATACCGATGATCGAATCTCGGACATGTAATATATCGTGAAACAAAGGGATTAAGATACTAGCGTAAAAGGTTCCGACGATCACAAGGAAATCATCGTTGAATGTGTGGGAGTCAGTATGGGTCTCGAGATCCCGCTTCTGATTATTGATCCGAGAAGGGTATCGATCATGTCCGCATTATTCGTGAACCGTAGGGTGACACACTTAAGAGACACCGACATCCAATTGGAGCAAAAGTTTCATGCCGGAAAGAATAACAAGCGCAGGAATTTATTTCACTAGATACCGAAACAGGTTTTCAGGTGAAATTGTAGAAAGTGTTTTTGCATGTGAAATAGAATTCTAGCGAGGGGTTATATGTGAATGTTTGTCATTAAAGTAATTTACAAAATTATGAATAAATAAAAGGAGTTTTATTTAATGAGAGTTTGCATTAAGTTTGGTGGAAATTTAATAGCAATTTCGAGTGGGATTTTGAGTGGAGGGAATTTAAAGGAATTTTGTGAGTGCAGTGTCCACCCACATGAATGAGGGGAGGGCAAGGGGGCAGCCCCCATGCGACGTCCACCCCCTTGGGGTCCCCCCGTCTCCTATAAAAGGCACCCCCTCCTCACTTCTCACTCACACCTTCTCACGAAGGACCTCTCTCCCCCTCTAGAATTTATCCCCCATGGTCTCGTACTAGCGAGATACATGTTGCCGGTGGCTATTCGGCAAGAAAGAGTTGTGCTTCTGCTGCATCGCTGGAGCGAGGCGGCGGAGGTTGCTCGGTGCCTCGGACGTGTGTGCGAGCACGGATGTGCTGCTGATTTGCGGCGCTAGGACTTCCTCTCGATCTTGAGATCGGCAAGAGATCGTCTACATCAACTACGAGTTTAACTCGTTAAGCTTTGTCGGTCTTCAAGGGTATGTTCTCTACGGATATACATCCGCCCGTTGTTTGTATCTAGTAGATAGATCTTGGTACATAGTTGTTCCCATCATAGGAAATTGTTTGTTTTCTATGTTGCGAACCCTACACATTCTACGCTTGCGGTTCTCATTGGCTTGATTGATCTTTCCTTCGATCTGAATGGTAAAATCCACTAAGGCTTCAATGTCCGCAAATGGGATGTTGATCAACACTGTCTACATCTCATCATGTAGACCATTCAAGAATCTATCCTTCTTCTTGGCTTCAGTGTCAATCTCATCCGGTGCATACCTAGCCAATGACAAAAATTTGTCACGGTACTCAACTACTGTCATCCTCCCTTGCTTCAGTTCCCTGAATTCATCTCTCATCCTCTTGATTAAACCCGGTGTCACATGGGTTCTGCTGAACTTGAGTTTGAATTCATCCCAAGTCATCATTTGTCCTCCATTCATGGCGCGAACGCTGTTCCACCAAGCTCTTGCATCTCCTGCCGTATAGTGGGTGGAAAACAGTGCCTTCTTGTTGGCTTCCACTCCTGCAACTTCTAAGTTGTTCTCCATGGTTTGCAGCCAATCATCTGCATCTAGGGGCTCTTCATACTTAGTAAAGATGGGTGGATTGGTGTTCTGGAAGTTCTTGATCTTGGATCCATGGTTGCCTGGTTTCCATGGCCTTGGTTGTTGTTGGCCATCTGAGCTATGTGATGAAGGGTGGATAAGTTGGCTTGACGTTCGACTCTTTCAGCTTCGCGGTCAGAAACCAACATTTGCAAGATTTGCAACATTGGGTCCAGGGATGAACTGCTTCCTCCACGAGGCTTCTGAAGATTGAGATAGATCATGAGACAAGAGGGAAATTTCTAAGGTTCAGGGGTTTTGTTTTTCAAAAGGTTTTCGAAGTTCGACTCCGATTTTTCTAGCAACTTGCTTTTCATTCATTCATAACACACCATACAAACACACACCACAACAAGGAAACAGATGGTTTTAAGAACCATTCTGAGAAACTACGATATAGTGGGACTGGATACAACTCACTAACGCTAGTGCTCAAGTGCTACTACTCCTCGGAATCGATGTCTTCATCCTCCTCCTCCTCATCATCATCATCAATGAAGGCAAAGTCATCCTCATCGGTGAAGAAGTCCATGGCTTGATCCTCTAGAAAGTCATCATCATCACTAATGTATGAGTAGGGATCTCCACTGATATCCTCCCCTGCGTTCTCCCTCTCCTCAATTTGAATATCCCGCTCATGGATGGTCTCCTCCAATTTTGTGATCCTGTGGCGAAGACGGGCAATGATGCGCTCCTTCTTGTCAAGCTGACGGTGAAGAGACTTGTGATCCTTCACAAGCATGGCGAGGGTCTGATCCTTCTTGATAGCAAGGGCATAGTTGTGGTTGGCGTAGTAATGGGCATTATCCAACTCCTTCTGCCGGCCATACATCATGAAGCTGGGATGGTCCACTTGATGTTTCAGATCTGGGTGACGTGGTACCTCCAATGGTTGTCCCATAACATCACGCCTCGGATAGAACTCAAAGTGGGTGCCCTTGATTTGATTGATGCTCTGCCCACACAGGCAGGCAAGCGCTTCCTGCATGGCCCTGACAAGTCCATCTAGCCAGTTGTTCTCCCTTAAGGTGAACTGGATTCCCTCTGAGGTGGGGGCTTCAATCTTTCCTCGGAGACTTGCAATAATCAGCCATTGCAATTCTCCTCCTTCCTGATCGTTGAGCTGCGCTCCAAAGAACTCGGGGTGCGGGCACTCCAGAAGTTTTCGAAAGTTGGTCCAAGTCACGCTCAAAGATGAGATCTCCTCCATTTCCCAACTGATAGAACTTTCTATACTTCACGTCCATCTATAATAATGTAGGATGAGTAAGTTAGTAGAGTGCTCAAGTGTGTCAAATTTTATGTAAGTTTGCAAGAATTTTTGAGGAACGTGAATTTTCATGAAAGAATCCAAATGGTAAGAATGAGAGTAAGTTTTTATAAATACTCACTTCTTTTGTTTTGGAACTAAGTTTTCGATTCAAACGTCCATTCTAAACTAGGGTCTCCTATGGTCAGGATGGCTCTGATACCAACTTGTCAACACCCGGATTTTTAATCCCAGATGCCTGTTATGCCATACATCGCAATCCCAGGATTACCATTTTTGCGAGACGTAACAGATTGGATATCACATTACATCATCCATTGCAAACAATACATAAGGTCTTACAACAAATAAAGGATCACATGATCTAGTCTTAGTACAATCAAAGCGGCGGAATAATATAATAACGATAGTGTGGGCGAAGCTCCATCTTCAAGGTCACAGGCAATGCTGACAATGGGAGATGATCCTAGTTGTCATAACCTTCCTGCTATCCATCTTCCTGATAATCCTCTTCATAGTCTGGCCACGGGAATAGACAGGGACAAAGCCATGAGTACTCTTTAAGTACTCGCAAAGTAAGACTAACAAGTGAAGTGGTTTTAAGTAGGAAATACTAGGCTATAGGTTGTTTTGCAAAAAGCCAGATTTACCTTAACTGAGTTCAGAAGCAAAGAAAGCTAGTTTAAAGTTTTATAACACCTAAGTGGGAATTTAGCTTTCACTTCACAACCCTGTTGTGGTCAAGTCAAAGTCATGATTCATTTCACAAGCCATTTTGAAAACATCTGACGACGGAACAGTATGGCCACTCCAACTGTCCTTTACCGCTGACGCGGCTATTTGAATAGTTTGACCTCTGCAGAGGTGGTACACTTTCACCACAATATTCGATACATCCGTCAGGAACAATCCTGAATTCACCATACTCAGTATGCGGATAGTCAATCCTAACCTTTCAATTACACGCCCTAGTATAGGCACCTCTCCTATGAGTTTGGCCTGCCAACCATGACCATCTTTCATCTTGGGAACTGCATAGGTGGTCAATCTTCACGAGGTAGCCTCAGCTCAAACCTCGGCCACAAGGGAACTCATACTAAGGTATATAAATTTCCAGTCAAGCCCTACCCAATTTCGGGTATTGTGTGTTGTGGTGGTGGCACGGCAGATGCCATTGGCAGGCTAAAGTATTGGGACAATGGATGCTAGTGGGATCTGGGGAGGGAAGATGTAGTGATTTCTACATACAACTGACTAGAACTTGAATCTTTATTTCTCCCTGAACGAGTTACAAGTGCTCCTAGAACTGTTTCATGGAGAGGAAGAAAACCACTAAGCAAAACCTATGGTCTCAAATGAATTGATCCCCCTCCAGGAACTCGTGCCCCTCCTTATAAAGGGGTCCCTTGGTTCCTCTTAGGGCTGACGTGGCAAGCATATTCCTGGAATATGATTGTCCCAAAGTAGTAACCCGGCAGACTCCTGTCCGTCTCCCCTTCTATCAGTGGCAAAGATCCAGATACCCCTGCATGTGATCCTCGGGCATCCCCACTGTCATCTCCGTGACGCTGGTCTGCCCCACTGTGGCTCTACTCTTTGTCCTTAGTGCTTGGCCTTGTGTAGATTCCTCCTAGCTAGTAACTAGGGTTTAACTCTAGGATCCTTCTCCTTCTCCTGCAAGTCTCACTTTACTCGGCCTCGTCTTACATGACTTGGCACGACCTTCACCTGCATACGAACTGATTAATCTTATTCGGACGACTTAACTCACACGTCGACCGAGTAAGGTGTTACTCACTCGATTCTTGCCAAGCCATGGCTCATTCGGCCGAGTCTTGGAAGACTCGGTCAACTTAGCTTATAATTCGGCCTATGGTAAGAGAGGTTCCTTCCTTCTTTCCGCTATCTTGACCCTACCTGGGGTCACCCCCCCCCCACATTGTGGTTATACGGTAAAACTGGAATGGTATCGCATCCAGAAAACCATCAGTTTTATAAAGGGCTAAGGCTCATGCCTCAACATTTTCATCATCAAAATCATCTGGTGTTCATCAACACATGTCAAAACATTCAATTAGAATGACTCATCATTCTAAGGTTTTCATAATCATTTTCACCAGGTATTCCCATCTAAAGTGATCAAGTTTTGAGATTAGCACTAGCAACTACAAATGGGGATAAAACTAATGAGGGGTGGTAATCAAGTTTGAATTATCTAAGTTCAATCTCATGCCTCAAGATGACATCAAGATTTATCTAACTTAGGCCAAGTTTCATGATCTTTATGCTACCTTCAAATATCTTCCTAAAATCTACAATTCACTAAGTAAACACTAATAGAAAGCTTTGATAAAGAAATAAAATACCAATCTTGCAAGTAAAACTAGGATTAGGTATCATCAAGTGGTATAACCAAGGCATGCCCAATGCATTGCATAGTTAGCTTGTAGGTTTTAAGCTTGCAAGTATAACTTGCATGGTTTAGCTTAGCTTGCCTTGTGCAGTGCAGTGGTTGAAGTTCTCCTCTGCTTCTTCCTCGTAGTATTCTCCTTCCTCTTCCTATCATTGCTCGTTACTAGCGTCTATAAATAAATACGAGGTACACAATCACCAAAAAATTCTTAACTACTCTATTTAGCACACAAAGGCTTACACTAGATGATCTAGCATCATCACAAACATCACAAGATTAAGGAACTAGTTTCATTTCTTTTATTTTTAGAAAAGTAATTTCTACTCATTGAAAAACTACTTAAGATTTAAAATTCTCCAACTAAAACATGGGATCATGTTGACCCATGTCATCACCACATATTTCAATACTTGGGAATGTGATTTAAAGTGGTGTCACAATTTAATAAGGTTTAACCTTTTTATTTTAATTAATTAAAGTGACTAGAAATGCCTATGGGGCATTCTTTTATTACTTGTCCATTATTTCTGCAAGTAAACATAGACATTTTTATATATTCAGAAAGGTCTCATCAAATGTGATTTCTGAGAGTTGGAATCAACTCAAAAACATTTATGGTTGAATTTTGTCAAATGTTTGGATGCAGGAAAATCTCTGCCTTGTTATTTTTACTATAGGTGATCTATAAATTCAAATGGTTTGAATCCAACGGGCTTGGATTAAGAATTTCCATATCTTTCTAACAAAATTAGTTTCACGCATTTTGTTTTAGTGAAACTCTCTGAATTGAATTTTGAATCAATAGGCAGTACTAGGTTTGAAACTAAATTGATAAACCTAAATTTGAATTACTGGGTCACGCGGGAGTGTTAACTGGGCCGTCCCACTGCGCACAGCACACTCAGGCTGGTTAAGTGGCTGTCCCCACTTGTCAGTGAGACAGAGAGTGGCGAAGCGGTACAGGGCGATTATGGCCATAGGATTAGAAGCTAGATCTACGGCCGAGGTGCATGGTGCACGCCTGAATAGGACGCGGTGAGGTCGGACCCTATCGCGGCCAGTGGGGGTCAGTGGGGGATCACCGGGGCTCCGACGATGGGGGAGAACGACGAAGTCAACGACGGTGATCCTCCTGGTACCGGTGGCTCCTCCTGGGGCGGCTCCAATCAACGGAGCCCCTCCTCCAGCAGTGGCAAGATCCAGAGAAATTCCGGCCACCTGGTGCTCTCCTTGCTCTGGGGATGAGTGGGTACGATCAGTGAGAGGTGGGGAGTGAGATGGTGTGGAGAATTCGTGCTGGGAATGCCTCTATTTATAGTACGACGAGGGGACCGAAGGGTACGGGTGGAGCTCGTCGGGGTCGGCTGCACAGTGAGCTAACGGCATGGCTGGGGGTAGGGGACGGTGCGCTGCCTCCTGGCGAAGCTCAACGGCATGGTGGCGAGGCGTGGGGTGGAGCGAATTGGTCGGAACGGTTCGATGCTTTGGGCGGGTCCGACGGAACTTTTAATGGCGCAGGGGCGATCCTGGTTGCGCAGCGACGAACGGGCATGTTTGGGCGGCTCCTGGGACGGTGGTGATCACGCACACGAGTGGCGAGGGCGGGGCATGGTCTGTGCGAGCGTGTCGAGCGCGGCGCTCTGGCGCGCTCTCGGCATGGTCGCAGAGAGGCTGGGCGCGCTCGTTCTGGGTGGTCCAGGGGCTGGCAATGCTTGGGCGCTGGACAGGGGGTGGCTATGGACGGTCAGCTTCCTGCTAGACAAGGTTGGCGAGGCTAGAGAGGCTCCTAGCTTGCTGTCGACCTTGGGATGGCAAGTTGGGCTCGACAATGGTCACCATTGATGGCATTGTCAAGTTTACAGTGAGCTAGGGCTGGTTAATTTAGTTAGATGATCAACTGAGAGTGTACTGTGAGCTAGAGAGGGAACAAGTTAGGCACAGACACTGCTCAGTATAGTGTTTGATGTTTTATTTGATTTTTGTTTACAAGGTGTTTGATGAAATGGCCGCAAGAGATTTGAATTTGAATTTTTGGATGAAACTTGGTGGGTGTACTAGTCACATACTAGGTAGTCTCTGGTTGCTTGGATTGGTCAAGGTGCACTAGTTTGGTGGGATTTTGAGAAATGGTGATCTTCCCATATGTTATAGATTCAATTTTGAATTGTCATTTGAATCAAGTTGCCAAATGTTTTTGTGGGTTTGCAAAGTGGGCTTGGGTTTACTTTCACTTGGTCTAGCAAAGGGTGAAAAGAAATAGATTTGTTTCTGTTTGAAATCTTGGACTAGAAACACTCAAAGTGGTCTAGTGAGCAAGATTGGAAAAAATGGCCATTAGCTTATTTTGTTTTTTTTGAATTTCTCTTGATTTGTTTCTGCTTGGAATTGATTTAGATGATGTTATTTTCATATTTAAACCATTCCTTTCTATTCAAAACAATCAAACAAGTCCATTCATGCATTCATACATTCATCACATACACACATGCATTCACATTGATTTTAATTAACAAAAGTTTTTGTTAACCCTAAATTTGGGTGATTGGAATTTGATAACCTTGATTAATATTTTTGGGATGTTACACTATGTATCACATATTTCATGGAATTTTCATCCCAGACTCAAATATTTCATACAAGATTCATAAGGTTTATAAATATTACATATTTATTTTCACCGAATATTCAACAATATCCATACAAGGTTTATCAATATTTTCATATAAGATTTTTAGTTAGTTCTTGAAGAAATACACACATTACATACATCAATGTATCAAGGAACAACATAGTTAAATAGATGATTACTACAAAACATTTATTTCATAGAAATTTCAATACAGATTCAGAAAATTTATACTACTAGACTCTTTTTCTTCTAGATCTGCAACTTTAAGATTATCAAACCATATATGTTTCATTCAAGTTTGATAGCAAATCCATACAAGTACCAGAGAAATTTTGATGATCCAAACAAGATTGATACACTATCCGATCTAGAAAATAAGAAACACCATATTTCATATAACCAAAATTAACCAAGTTTTCCATATAACCAACAATCATACAGAGTTCGTATGAAATTTCATACATGTATAAAGTTTAAGCAAAGTTTCATACAGAGCAAATACACATTTCGTTCATACACAACAAAGTACATGGAAGAAAAATCAAGAAAAAATAGAGAGGCTAGTATCCACCCCGTACATGCATGGAAAAATCACAAGGTACATGGTAGTATCCACCCTGTTTCATACAGAACAAAAAAACCTTCAATTTGTTTCACTAATTCGGAAGAAACATGACATAATCATGGGAGCATTAGAAGGAAGGTAACCTCCTTGAATCAATTCGAAAGAAAGCATTAAAAAGGGAAGATCTCCTTTAATTTTTCCCACTAACACAGAGATTCAGAAGCATATCCACTCCAAAAATAACCAAACAAAAACAAAAATCCATTGAAGAAAATCCCCCTTTTTGTGGAGCCACCGGATCTGGGGAAAATGGAACAAAATAGGATACATGTTCTTCGCATTTTTTCATATGGTTCGGGCTACATGTTTACAAAGTTTCCCCCAAATCAACCATGAACCGGAACCATCTCACCCAAATCTAGGCCTAGGATCCAAAAATCCAAAAAAACAAGGGAAAAAAGAAAGGGGAAGGATAATGGAGCTCACAGTCAAGCTCACACTACCTAGATCTTGTCTCATCTCAGATCCATGGACCCTCAGCTCGGGTTCGTGGCCTGAAAGCCGAGATACGCCCCGGGGAGGTGAGGTCCGACCCGCTCGTGGTCCGTCTTGGGCTCGTGGTGTAGCTCCTCCTGATGACGGCCGAGGGAGTTAGGAGGATGGGCGGCAGCGTGCACGGGGTGGCGGTAGGGAGGCGGTGGCGTCGTGTGCTGGATGGGGCACTAGTAGAAAACAGGCTATCCGTTCGTGCCCCCTAACAGCATTAGTCCCGGTTGCGCCACGAACCAGGACTATTGCTGGCACGCGTCCCGGTTCGAGCGGGCACGGTGGCCGGAGGCATGCGCCCCAGTTTGTAAGGGGTCATGCGTCACAAACCGGGACTAAAGGTTGGGCGTCAGCCACATGGCGTGGAACACACCTTTAGTCCCCATTTGTGTTACAAACCGGGACGTATGATCCCTCCCTCTATAAATACGACGCCCCAGCCCTCTGCCTCCCCTCTATTTTTTCTTGGTGGAAGGTGTGAGAGGTGTGCTAGTTTATTTTTTATAGGCATGCATTAAAGGTGTTTGATGAAATGTTTGAGTGAATGATCCCGTTCAATTTATCACAGAACAAAAATATAGAAGGTGTCCGAGACGCACTTGAGCTTTCTCCTCTTTATTTCCCTCGATCGAGGTTAGCAATCTTATCTCTTCTCTGTCATTGATACAATGCATGTGTCGATGTGAATTGGTCATTTCACTATTTATGATGTCCCGTTTTTGATAAACTTAATTATATGATGCACATGAACGGTCGAGAATGGATGTACGGTGACCGGCGTGTACCCGGGTACATTAAAGGCGTGGATAAATTTATCGATGTGGCTACGGCAAACAAAGAGAATGGTTTTATACGTTGTCCATGTCTTCAATGTCGGAACAACAAGGAGTACTCTTCCTCAAAAATCATTCACGACCACCTGGTTATGAAAGGTTTCATGCCCAACTGAAAGTACCGACTTAATACGACTAGAGGGGGGGTGAATAGGCGTCTACCCAATTTTAATTTGTTTCTCACTTTTAGGCTCAACGAGAAGGGGAGTTATCTAGAGATGCAACTAAGTGAACAACCTAAATGGAAGAAAACAAACACCAACCACAAAAACGGTAAATAACAAGGAGTAAAGGAAGGGAACGAAGTAACCGGAGAGGGGACACGGAGATGTAATTCCCGTAGTTCACTCCCAAGGAGATACGTCTACATTGGAGAGGTGTCGGGGCCACACAAGGTCACCCGAGCGCCACAAAGGCCTCACCTTCTTCTCCGGTGAGTTCCCCCACAAAGGAGGCCTCACAATCCACTAATCGGTGACCTTGAAGGCGCCAACCGAAACCTTTACACCAAGGTTGAGGGGGAGGCTCCACAACTCAATTGGAGGCCCTCAACGACACCTCGAAGCTTTACAACACAAGCCTTAGCTCCGAGGATGCCCTACACCGTCTAGGGTTTCAAGAAACCCAAGAGCAACAAGATCCACAAAGGATGGGTGGGGGAAATCAAATCTTCTTTGGTGGAAGTGTAGATCTAGGTCACCTCCCTCACCTCTCAAAAGATCAAGTCATTTGAGTGGCTAGAGAGAGATCTAGTGAGGTGAAGCTCAAGCATTAATGGAGGAGAGAGAAAAATTCGAGAGACAGTGGGAGGAAGAAGAGGGGTGCCTTAAATAGGACCCCTCGCGCTGAACCGTTACAGCCCCTGCGACCTCACCGGAAGTTCCGGTGAGAGGCCGGAAGTTCCGCCCAGCCTGGCTCCAACGGTCATCAGACCGTTGACGCTCGCTCAAGAAGCGCAACCGGAAGTTCCGGTCAAAACAGACCGGAAGTTCTGGTGAACTTCTGACGCAAGTTCCGACCAAGTTCTGGCAAATAGAACGCTTCAAAACAGAAGGTTACTGAGCCACCACCGGAACTTGGAGCGGAATAAGGGGCGGAATTTCTGGGTCGCGAACCGAATCTGGCCGGAAGTTCTGGCGTCTGGGCGGAAGTTCCTCTCAGGATCTTTTGGCAGGACAAGTTCCGGCCCAAGTTCCGGCAAATAGAACACTTCATACAGAAGGTTAATGATTCACCATCGGAACTTGGGGCGGAACTAGCGTCGGAACAAAGCTTAGAACAACCCGCAGAAAAAGCTTGAGCGGAACTTCCGGCCCAGGCCGGAAGTTCCGGTGAGACACAGAAGGCTCCAACAGAACAGGAACACGCTCTCTCACGGGATAATGGGATGGCTGTGGCGGTGCATATAGGTTTGTGCAAGAACAAGTGATTTCCCATAGCCTTCCAAAATGGACCCCCTCTTAATAGTACGGTGACCTAAAAACAACAACCGGAGAGAAACTAGGAGAAGACTAAAAGTCCACCGTCTTCATGAGATCCCAAGAGAGCATCCACCACAATAGAAGGAGACATCAACAACGTTTCCCCTGAAACTCAAGCGCACAATTAAAAACACAGTTGGGATTATCATTAACACCAAAAACATCATGGGAAGATATAGTCCTTTCAATCTCCCCCTTTTTGGTGTTAGATGACAATCCCAAAGATTTGCATAGAATCAAAGCAATTTTTGCAATGGATGGGACAAGCTCCCCCTGTATGTGTGCAAGGTAGAGAAAAACTCTAAGGACAAGACTGACACACATACACGGAGGCTCCCCCTACCAATTGCAAAGATAGCACAAGTGCAGGGTACAATAAAGGATAGAGATCATACCAGAACCAACCAAATGTAATAATAACAATAAGAGCAATGAGGCACCACCACCATATGCATGTGCTCATAAGATGACAACAAGATACCACACTCACGGCATTGCATAAGATACCATAAAGATACCACATAGTCTCAAACATAACATGGTCCAAAAGCACACATAAGTTCACGAACATAAAGCCACAAGCACACAAATAAACTAGAGAGTTCGCGAGCAAGAAAAGATCAAAGGCAAGAACAGGCTCGCGACTCAACACATGCAAATCCCGTAGACAACCTAATAGACATCTTTCTCCCCCTTTGGCATCGAGACACCAAAAAGGAAGAGAAGATCAATCTAATCGTCCCAGCCCTGAAAAGGGAGGAGGAGCAGACTCAGGGACCCAAGGACCCCACTCAGGCGACAGACCAGTGACCTCCTGCTCAGACTCATCCTCTGACCAGTGGCAGTTGTCACGAATCCAATCATCCTTGGGAACAGTGACAGAGCTAGTGACCGGTGAGCTAGGAATTTTGAGAGCTGTCATGATAGCCTTCTGGCGCTGAACATTGTGACGCTGATCTACATAGGCCTGATACTCGCGGTCCTACAGAAAGCAGAAAGTTTTCTTCACCTTCCCAAGCAGCTTCTTTGCCCAAGACGGCTTCCTCTGGAGAGACGGACCACCAGCACGAGAGCCCCCAGGAGCAGAGGAGGGACCACGAGCTTCATCTCGGACCTTCTGGAGTTCAGCTTCCTTTTCTTCTTGAGAACGAGGCTTTTGATGCTTACTCACACGCAGCTTCTTCTCCTCATGAATGGTGATGTTGTCTTCAGGAAAGCGAGTGCCAGTCGTCTCAATCCACTTGTGATTGATGAGAGTCTGAATGAAGGGAGCATAGATGCAGGAGCGCTTTTCAATAATAGCTTGCCACAGCTCAGAGTAGATGAAGTGCATAACATCCATGGGACTATCAGTGTCACGGCGGAGAAAAGTCTGATGCATGAGGTCAACCTGATAACCATGGAACTGATCAAAGTTACCAGCCTTGGGAGAGATGGTGTTCAAGTACACCCTGCGCATGATGTCAAAAACTGCCAGCAGATGATTCACAAACCCAACAGTTCCCCACCCTTCAATGTAGAGAGGCTCCAGGACCTCAGGATCAGCAGCTTCGGGACCATGAACACACCAACCATTTGCCCCGCGGCCAGGCTGAAGGGGATAGCCAAGAAGCTCAGCAAACTCAGACCAAGTGGCGGTAAGAAACACTCCCCTAGTCATCCACTTCAACACACCTTCAGTAGAGGACTGCATGTGAATAAACAGAGTTGAGTAGAACTGAGCAATAGCATTCACATCAAAGTTCTGACGGTGCTCCATGAGGGGAATCGGCCCAAACTTCTGGCAAATATCAAGAGCCTCGCCAAAGTATGCTTGCTTCTCTTCCATGTGAGTCACATTGATGTACTTTTGAGGAGCAACCACAGACCTCTTCTTTGATGCATAGATTTCTGCAAATATCTATTCCTGACGGCAGCTGTGAAAGTGAGGGTCCAAGCAAAGACGGTCACGAGCCACGAGGTAGGGATCCGTGCGCCTGAATGCAGAGTAAGCTTTCTGAGACCATTTGGAAATCTTGGCTTTGGTCATATCTGGCCCAACAGCAGTGGCCTTCTGAGCAAGAGCAGGCCTCTTCCCTTCAGCAGCAGCAGCACGGCGAGCAGCAGCAGCCTTCTATCGACTAGTTTGAGTGGTTGGACGCACAACCTCAATATCTTCTTCATCAATCTCAGGAGGAATGTTAGAGGATGGTCGGCGGGCACGCTTTCCTTGGCGGGTACCTCCTTGCCCTGGGAAGAAAGCACAAGAATAGGGAGGGAAGGTGGGATAAGTGCACAAGTTCGGAAGAGAAAACAAAAGAAGTAGATTGGAAAAATACAATCAGGAAAAAAATGCATTGTTGCCAGAACTTCCGCTGAATCGTCGGAACTTCCGGTGAAAATAGTACACCGGAAGTTCCGGTCGTGGCTCACCGGAAGTTCCGGTGAGACCACGAACTGACGGTTCCAAACAGTAGTTCACTAGATTCTAGATCTAAAAGCCACAAGTGCAAAGATTTTCAAGAGTGTATTGGACCCATCTACTCTAGCATGATACCCTAGGCCTACCAAGATCTCCCAACAAGTTCTAGCCAAAGAACTAGCCTAGACATGGTGTGCCCTAACTCAAACCATGGAGAGAGAGAGAAAGATATCCATTAATGGAGGGAGTTGAGGGCAAATACCGGAGTCCATGGCGGGATACCGAGGTGGGGAAGGTTCCCACGGAGCAGATCTGCGGAGGAGTGGCCGGAGACGAAGGGGACGGAGCACCTTCGTGGAGAGGTCCTGGTCGGCGGCTGCTCCAAATAGAGAATGGGTCTTGGGGAAAAAGGAAGAAGATCTCGTTTTCCCCCAGGGCCCACCTTATATAGGACAAGGAGCACCACCTGAAGTTCCGGTCAGGGACCGGAAGTTCTGGTGACGCCAGGAAGACCTTCTCAGGTTTGGAAGATGACAAGGAAGAACTTGTGCAGGGAATAGAGAGGGCTTGAGAAAAGGAAAGGCTTAGGATAGAGAACTCAAACTGTGAAGAACCAAAGCCAACAAAAACCAAGAAAAACACAAAAAGGTCAAAGACACAAATAAAAACGGGTCGGTGGCCGAGGCCACCTTATATAAGAGTAAATGGCTTGACACCGCGAAGATATATCTTGGGTTCATTACCAACACTCATCATGAAGCTCAAATGGTCTCCTTTAGAGACTATAGAGTATGAAAACTTTAATGTGCGCATAATAGGGATAGCGTTTGTTCATAAGAGGAACTACACTCCCCCTAAATCCATGCCTACATCCAAACAAGATACACATTGAGACGTGGGTAGGTGTGCAAGGTACTCAAGCAACATTGCTCGAATCAATGATATTTAGATCATGCCTTAACTCCCGGAACCTTGCTTCATCAAGATGTTGGAGATATGCCCTAGAGGCGATAATAAATATAGTTATTATTATATCTTTGTGTTTATGATAAATGTTTACATTCATGCTATAATAGTATTAACAGGGAAACATTGATACTTGTGTGATTTGTAAACTTAATTTGAAGTCCCTAGTATAGCCTCTATACCTCACTAGCTTGTTGGTTGATAAATGATTGTGGTTTCCCTATCATGAACATTGAGATGTTATCAACAACAAGATCATATCGTTAGGAGAATGATATGGTGGACATACTCCTATAGATAAGCGTAGCATAAAGATCAAGTCATTTCAATAGTTCAATTGCTATATGCTTTCTAATACATAGTAACCTAATTCCTTCGACCATGAGATCATGCATATCACCTTTACCGGATGGATGCTTTGATGACATCAAACACCACACCGTAACTGGGTGGCTATAAAGGTGGCATTGAGTGTTCGGAAAGTATTGGTTGAGACACATGGATCAAGAGTGGGATTTGTCCATCCATATGACGGATAGATATTCTCTGGGCCCTCTCGGTGAAATGTCATCCAATTAGCTTGCAAGCATGTGACTGGCTCACAAGGGATCACATATCACGGGAACGAGAAAAGAGTACTTATCAGTAACGAGGTTGAACTAGGTATGCAGAGATACCGACGATCATAACCTCGGATAAGTAACATATCGTGAGACAAAGGGAAATTGGTATCGTATGTAAGTGGTTCATTCGATCGCAAAGTAATCGTAGAAATATGTGGGAGCCATATGAATTTCCAGATTCCTCTATTGGTTATTGTTCGGAGAAGTGTCTCGATCATGTCCGCATAATTCACGAACCGTAGGGAGACACACTTAAGGATTCGACGTTGTTTTGAGTAGTTATGGTATTATGAGAAAGAGACCGAATGTTGTTCGGAGTCTCGGATGGGATCCGGGATATCACGAGGTGATCCGGAATGGTCCGGAGAATAAGATTCATATAAGGAAAGTCCCGTTTCGGAGTTCAGGAATGATTCCGGTGTTTTCATCGGGAATGTTCTAGAAGGTTCTGGATTGTCCGGCACTCCGGGGGGGAGGGTACATGAGTGTGTCATTGAATGATTGCATCATGTACTAAGTGTTCTTGCTGTTTCAAAAACATGAAAGTCAAATTGCCAGTTTGAAAGTCAAACGGCTAAAACAGGAAACTGTGGGAAACAGGAAACTGTGGGAAACAAGCAAGAGGAGTTGGAACCAACTTGGAGGAGGAGTCCAACTCCTCCAGGCCGGCGCCCAGCCCTAGGCCGAGTTGGGGAGGGACTCCCTCCCTCCCCTGGCGCGCCAAGGCCCCTCCACCCATAAAAGGAGGGGCAGGGCTCCTCCTTGAGACACACAAGTTTCCACCTCTAATCTCAGGTTTAGAGCCGTTTGGTTTAGAGCTTCTAATTGCTTTAGCCTGCGGTTTAGAGCCTTCTAATTGGTGTGTCTAATCTCTAGACCACTAATAGCCCTCTCTCATAATCCACCATACTCGCTCCGGCTTAAGGCGAAGCCCTGCGGGATCTCCCCTCTACTTCCGGTACCACGCCGTTGTGCTGTCGGAATCGCGAGGAGAGTGCTACAACCTCCGCTGCCTGCTGGAACAAGGGAGAGGAAGGTCTTCGTCGAGTACCGAATGTGTGACCGACTGTGGGAGCGCTGCCGTAACGCAGCGCCGGAAGGATCGTCTACACGATCTTGAGATCGGGAAGAGTACGACTACATCACCCACGAGAATCCGCTCTCGTTAAACGCTTTGGAATCTTCGAGGGTAAGTTATTCCATCGACTCGTTGCTACAATCTAGTAGATAGATCTTGGCTTGTTTGTTTGTATGCGATAGAAATTTTTTGTTTTCCATGCTACGAACCCCTATAGTGGTATCAGAGCCGTGTCTATATGTAGATCTGTTGCACGAGTAGAACACAATGGTCATTGTGGGCGTTGATGCTTTTATTGTCGATTGCTTCTTGTGTACTTTGCATCTTGCGGTATGTTGGGATGAAGCGGCCCGGGCTAACCTTACATGACATCGTTCATGAGACTTGCTCCACGCTTGACATGCAACTTGTATTGCATAAGTGGCTTTGCGGGTGCCTGTTTCTCTTAGCATAGTTAAGATCCAATTTACAACGGGTGATCAACAATGCTAGTATCAATGTTGTGGTTCTTGTTCGTAAGTTAGAACGACACTTATTGAAAGCCCCAAACCACGTAAAATATGCAAAGAAAGTAGAGGCGTCTAACTTTGTTTTGCAGGGGTGTGCAGTGATGTGATATGGCCATGATTGTGATTATATTTGATGTATGCAATGTTCCTTATTGTAAGTTGGCAACCGGCAGGAACCATATGGTTGTCTTTAATTTATGTTAAGACCCACGTGTCTATTCAAAGTAGTTGTAATAGTTGAAGCCGGTGGACGACAACCATGGAGAAGCGTCATTGACCTTGATGCAATGCTGATGATGATGGAGATCATGTTCGTGCTTGAAGATGGAGATCGGAAGCACAAAGAAGAAAGGCCATATCATATCACATATATATTGAATTGCATGTGATGTTAATTCTTTATGCATCTTGTATTGCTTAGTAGACGACGGTAGCATTATAAGATGATCCCTCATGCACATCAATTTCAAATCATAAAGTGTTCACCCTTAGTTAGCACCGTTGCTAAAGCTTGTTGTTTCGAAGCACCACGTGATGATCGGGTGTGTTAGATTCTGCAAGTGTATACAACGTGAGCAAGCCAGATTTGCTCATGCAGAAACTAAGGTTTGATCTTGACGAGCCTAGCATGTACAGACATGGTCTCGGAACACGGATCACCGAAAGGTAAAGCATGAATCATATAGTAGATATGATGAACATGTCGATTGTTCGCCATTGAAACTATGTCAACTCTCGTGATGATCGGTGTTGATATGGTGGATTTGGTTCGTGTGATCACTAAAACAATGTGAGGGATATTGTTTTGAGTGGGAGTTCACCTAGTTTAATTTCATTATTAATTTGAACTCAATTTGTCATAAACTTAGTCTAAACTATTGCAAATATGTTGTAGATCAATGGCAGCCCCTACCATCAATTTTACTGCGTTCCTAGAGAAAGAAAAGTTGAAAAACAATGGAAGCAACTTCGCGGATTGGTTCCGCAATTTGAGGATTGTCCTCACAGCTGGTAATTTGACCTATGTGCTGGATGCACCGTTGGGTGACCCACCTGCAGATGATGCTCCCGATGAAGTAAAGAATGTTTATCTCGCTTGGAAGAATCAGTACTCCATAGTTCAGTGTGCTATCTTGTATGGTTTGGAATCGGAGCTTCAGAAAAGGTTTGAGGATTCAGACCCATATGATATTGTCGAGGATCTCAAATTGATTTTTGAGACTCATGCGGCAATTGAAAGTTATGAAGCTTCTGAAAAGTTCTTTAACTGCAAGATGGAAGAGGGCAGCTCCGTCAGTGAGCATGTGCTTAAGATGTCTGGGCACGCAAACAAACTTCAAAGCTTGGGTATTGTGATTCCTAATGCTTTGGGGATTTACCGTGTCCTCCAATCACTACCAACAAGTTACAAGAACTTTGTGATGAACTACAACATGCAAAACATGAACAAGACGTTGCCAGAACTCTTTGCCATGTTGAAATCTGCAGAAGTGGAGATTAAGAAAGAGCACCAAGTGTTGTTGGTCAATAAGACCACCAAATTCAAGAAAGGCAAGTCTAAGCAAAAGGGACACTTCAAGAAGGGTGGTAAGAAAGTTACCACGCCGGCGAAGAAGACCAAGGCTGGACCTAAGCCTGATACTGAGTGCTTTTACTGCAAGGGAGAAGGTCACTAGAAGCGGAATTGCCCAAAGTACTTGGCGGATTTGAAGAACGGCAACATCAAGAAGAAAGGTATATCTGATATACATGTTATTGATGTGTATCTCACTAGTACTCGTAGTAGTGCCTGGGTATTTGATACTGGTTCGGTTGCTCATATTTGTAACTCGAAACAGGTGCTGCAGAATAAACGGAAGCTAGCGAAGAACGAGGTGACGATGCGCGTGGGAAACGGATCAAAGGTTGATGTGATCGCGGTCGGCACGCTACCCCTTCATCTACCATCGGGATTAGTTTTATACTTAAATAATTGTTATTTAGTGCCTGTGTTGAGCATGAACATTATATCAGGATCTTGTTTATTGCGAGACGGTTACTTGTTTAAATCAGAGAATAATGGTTGTTCGATTTATATGAGTAATATGTTTTATGCACATGCACCTTTGATAGATGGTCTATTCTTATTGAATCTCGATAGTGGAAATACACATATCAACAACATTGAGGCTAAACGTTTGAAATCAAGCGATAATTCGACCTATATGTGGCACTGTCGTCTTGGTCACATTGGAGTGAAGCGTATGAAGAAACTCCATTCCGATGGACTTCTTGAATCACTTGATTTTGAATCACTTGATTTTGAATCACTTGAAATATGCGAAGCATGTCTGATGGGAAAGATGACTAAGACTCCATTTTCTGGTATGATGGAGCGAGCTACGGACTTATTGGAAATTATACATACCGATGTGTGTGGTCCAATGAGTGTAGCATCGCGCGGTGGTTATCGTTATGTTCTTACCTTCACGGATGATTTGAGTAGATATGGGTATATATATTTCATGAAACATAAGTCCGAAACTTTCGAGAAGTTTAAGGAGTTTCAAAGTGAGGTAGAGAATCAACGTAACAAGAAGATTAAGTTTCTACGTTCTGATCGTGGAGGTGAATATCTAAGTTACGAGTTTGGCGAGCATTTAAAGAAGTGCGGAATACTTTCACAATTGACACCGCCGGGAACACCACAGCGTAATGGTGTGTCCGAACGTCGTAATCGAACTCTCTTAGATATGGTTCGTTCTATGATGTCACTTACAGATTTACCGCTATCATTTTGGGGTTATGCATTAGAAACAGCCGCATTCACTTTAAATAGGGCACCATCTAAATCCGTTGAAACGACACCGTATGAATTATGGTTTGGGAAGAAACCTAAATTGTCGTTCCTTAAAGTTTGGGGATGCGAAGCCTATGTAAAGAAGTTACAGCCGGACAAGCTTGAACCCAAAGCGGAAAAATGCGTCTTCATAGGATACCCAAAGGAAACTATTGGGTATACCTTCTATCATAGATCCGAAGGCAAAATCTTCGTTGCCAAGAATGGATCCTTTCTAGAGAAGGAATTTCTCTCGAAAGAAGTGACTGGAAGGAAAGTAGAACTCGACGAGGTTGTCGAACCTTCTCTCGAAATTGCGAGTAGCGCAGCACCGGAAGAAGTTCCTGTGGTGCCTGCACCAATTAGAGAGGGAGCTAATGATGGTGATCATGAAACTTCGGTTGAAGTTGCTACAGAGCCTCGGAGATCAACAAGAAATCGTACCACTCCAGATTGGTATGATCCCGTTATGAGTGTCATGTTGGTGGACAACACCGATGACCCCGAGACATATGAGGAAGCGATGATGAGCCCAGATTCCAATAAATGGCAAGAAGCCATGAAATCCGAGATTGGATCCATGTACGAAAACCAAGTATGGACTTTGGTGGACTTACCGGATGGCCGAAAGGCTGTCGAGAACAAATGGATTTTCAAGAAGAAAACAGATGCTGATGGTAATGTTACTGTCTATAAAGCTCGACTTGTCGCAAAAGGGTTTCGACAAATTCAAGGAGTTGACTACGATGAGACTTTCTCACCAGTAGCGAAGCTAAAGTCTGTGAGGATTATGTTAGCAATCGCTTCATATTATGATTATGAGATATGGCAGATGGATGTCAAAACAGCATTCCTCAATGGAGATATTGATGAAGAGTTGTATATGATGCAACCCAAAGGTTTTGTCGATCCTAAAGATGCTAACAAGGTATGCAAACTTCAACGGTCCATCTATGGATTGAAACAAGCATCCCGAAGTTGGAATCAACGTTTTGATAAGGTAATCAAAAGTTTTGGTTTTATACAAACTTATGGAGAAGCTTGTATTTACAAGAAAGTGAGTGGGAGCTCTGTAGCATTCTTAATACTATATGTGGATGACATATTGTTGATTGGGAATGATGTAGACCTTCTTAATAGTGTCAAGGAATATTTGAATAATAGTTTTTCAATGAAGGATCTTGGCGAAGCAGCTTACATATTAGGCATAAAGATTTATAGAGATAGATCGAACGCCAAATATCATTGTCACAGAGTACATATTTGGACAAAGTTCTAAAGAGGTTTGGAATGGAAGAAAGCAAGAAAGGGTTCTTGCCCATGTTTCCCAATACGACCTTGAGTAAAACTCAAAGTCCGACATCGGCAGAAGATAGAGAAAGGATGAGTAAGACTCCCTATGCATCAGCCATAGGATCTCTAATGTATGCCATGCTATGTACTAGACCCGACATCGCATATGCTGTTAGTCTAACTAGCAGATATCAAAGTGATCCAGGAGTGGATCATTGGACAGCGGTCAAAAACATCCTTAAGTACTTGAGAAGAACTAAGGATATGGTTCTTTCTTATGGAGGTGATGAACAGCTCGTTGTTAATGGTTACACCGATGCTAGTTGGAACACCGATCCGGATGATTCTAAATCACAATCTGGATACGTATTTATTTTGAATGGTGCAGCAGTTAGCTGGAGGAGTGCAAAGCAAAGCGTTGTGGCGAGATCTTCAACTGAATCGGAATACATGGCTGCTTCGGAGGCTTCACAAGAAGCGATATGGATAAAAGAGTTCATTACAGAGCTGGGTGTGGTTCCTAGTGCGCTGGACCCAATGTCTATCTACTGTGATAACATGGGCGCCATAGCCAATGCGCAAGAACCAAGGTCACACAAGAAGCTGAAGCATATCAAGCTACGTTTTCACGCTATTCGAGAACATATCCAGGATGGGGATATAAAGATTTGCAAAGTACACACAGATCTGAATGTGGCGGATCCGTTGACTAAACCTCTCCCGAGGGCAAAACATGACCAACACCAAACTGCCATGGGTGTTCGGTATATTACCATGTAATCTAGATTAGATGACTCTAGTGCAAGTGGGAGACTGTTGGAGATATGCCCTAGAGGCGATAATAAATATATTTATTATTATATCTTTGTGTTTATGATAAATGTTTACATTCATGCTATAATAGTATTAACAGGGAAACATTGATACTTGTGTGATTTGTAAACTTAATTTGAAGTCCCTAGTATAGCCTCTATACCTCACTAGCTTGTTGGTTGATAAATGATTGTGGTTTCCCTATCATGAACATTGAGATGTTATCAACAACAAGATCATATCGTTAGGAGAATGATATGGTGGACATACTCCTATAGATAAGCGTAGCATAAAGATCAAGTCATTTCAATAGTTCAATTGCTATATGCTTTCTAATACATAGTAACCTAATTCCTTCGACCATGAGATCATGCATATCACCTTTACTGGATGGATGCTTTGATGACATCAAACACCACACCGTAACTGGGTGGCTATAAAGGTGGCATTGAGTGTTCGGAAAGTATTGGTTGAGACACATGGATCAAGAGTGGGATTTGTCCATCCATATGACGGATAGATATTCTCTGGGCCCTCTCGGTGAAATGTCATCCAATTAGCTTGCAAGCATGTGACTGGCTCACAAGGGATCACATATCACGGGAACGAGAAAAGAGTACTTATCAGTAACGAGGTTGAACTAGGTATGCAGAGATACCGACGATCATAACCTCGGATAAGTAACATATCGTGAGACAAAGGGAAATTGGTATCGTATGTAAGTGGTTCATTCGATCGCAAAGTAATCGTAGAAATATGTGGGAGCCATATGAATTTCCAGATTCCTCTATTGGTTATTGTTTGGAGAAGTGTCTCGATCATGTCCACATAATTCACGAACCGTAGGGAGACACACTTAAGGATTCGACGTTGTTTTGAGTAGTTATGGTATTATGAGAAAGAGACCGAATGTTGTTCGGAGTCTCGGATGGGATCCGGGATATCACGAGGTGATCCGGAATGGTCCGGAGAATAAGATTCATATAAGGAAAGTCCCGTTTCGGAGTTCGGGAATGATTCCGGTGTTTTCATCGGGAATGTTCTAGAAGGTTCCGGATTGTCCGGCACTCCGGGGGGGGGAGGGTACATGAGTGTGTCATTGAATGATTGCATCATGTACTAAGTGTTCTTGCTGTTCCAAAAACATGAAAGTCAAATTGCCAGTTTGAAAGTCAAACGGCTAAAACAGGAAACTGTGGGAAACAGGAAACTGTGGGAAACAAGCAAGAGGAGTTGGAACCAACTTGGAGGAGGAGTCCAACTCCTCCAGGCCGGCGCCCAGCCCTAGGCCGAGTTGGGGAGGTACTCCCTCCCTCCGCTGGCGCGCCAAGGCCCCTCCACCCATAAAAGGAGGGGCAGGGCTCCTCCTTGAGACACACAAGTTTCCACCTCTAATCTCAGGTTTAGAGCCGTTTGGTTTAGAGCTTCTAATTGCTTTAGCCTGCGGTTTAGAGCCTTCTAATTGGTTAGTCTAATCTCTAGACCACTAATAGCCCTCTCTCATAATCCACCATACTCGCTCCGGCTTAAGGCGAAGCCCTGCGGGATCTCCCCTCTACTTCCGGTACCACGCCGTTGTGCTGCCGGAATCGCGAGGAGAGTGCTACAACCTCCGCTGCCTGCTGGAACAAGGGAGAGGAAGGTCTTCGTCGAGTACCGAACGTGTGACCGACTGTGGGAGCGCTGCCGGAACGCAGCGCCGGAAGGATCGTCTACACGATCTTGAGATCGGGAAGAGTACGACTACATCACCCACGAGAATCCGCTCTCGTTAAACGCTTTGGAATCTTCGAGGGTAAGTTATTCCATCGACTCGTTGCTACAATCTAGTAGATAGATCTTGGCTTGTTTGTTTGTATGCGATAGAGATTTTTTGTTTTCCATGCTACGAACCCCTACACAAGAGGCTTCGTGAAAAGATCCGCAAGATTTGCCTTGGTGGGAACATACTCCAAAGAAATGTCTCCTCTAGCAACGTGGTCCCGAATGAAATGATGACGAATCTCAATGTGCTTGGTCCGGTTGTGTTGCACGGGATTGTGAGAAATAGCAATGGCACTCTCATTGTCACAAAGAAGAGGCACCTTGTCAAAAGATAGTCCAAGATCCTTCAAAGTTTGCTTCATCCATAGCAATTGAGCACAACAGCTTGCGACAGAGATGTACTCAGCTTCGGCAGTGGACATAGACACACAGTTCTGCTTCTTCGAGGACCAACAAACCAAAGATCTTCCGAGAAACTGACAAGATCCGGAGGTTGACTTTCTTCCCACTTTGTCACCAGCCCAGTCCAAGTCCGTGTAACCAATGAGATCAAAGTTGGCTCCCTTGGGGTACCACAACCCAAAGTTTGGGGTATGAACTAAATATCGAAAGATTCTCTTGACCGCCACCATGTGACTTTCCTTTGGTGCGGCTTGAAATCTTGCACACATACCCACATTCAACATAATATCCGGTCGGGATGCACAAAGATAGAGCAAAGAACCAATCATAGACCGATAGAGTTTTTGATCCACCTCCTTACCCTTGGGATCGAGATCAAGATTAACCTTAGTTGGCATGGGAGTCTTGGCACCTTTGACTTGATCAAACTTGAACTTCTTGAGCATGTCTTGGATGTACTTGGCTTGGTTGATGAAAGTCCCTTTCCTCAATTGCTTGACTTCAAACCCAAGGAAAAACTTCAACTCCCCCATCATGGACATCTCGAAGCGATCGGTCATGAGCTTGGCAAAATCCTCATTAAAATTTTTGTTAATAGACCCAAAGATAATGTCATCAACATAGATTTGGCATACGAACAAGTGGCCTCCAACTTTCTTGGTAAAAAGAGTGGGATCAATGAGGCCCACTTCGAAGCCACGGTCTAACAAGAGCTCCCTAAGGCAATCATACCACGCACGTGGGGCTTTCTTGAGGCCATAGAGTGCCTTATTGAGCTTGTAGACATGGTTCAGAAAAAGTGGATCCTCAAAACCCGGAGGTTGCTTGACGTATACCAACTCTTTCAAAGGACCATTAAGAAAAGCACTCTTAACATCCATTTGATGCAACTTAAAGTTATGATGGGTAGCAAAGGCAAGAAGCATACAAATGGATTCAAGGCGAGCAACGGGGGCGTAAGTCTCACCGTAGTCGATGCCCTCAACTTGTGAGTATCCTTGGGCAACTAACCTTGCCTTGTTGCGCACGGCAATTCCATTCGCATCGCACTTGTTCTTGAAGACCCACTTGGTTCCAATGACGTTTTGACAATCTTTGGGCCGCTCAACCAATGTCCAAACATTGTTCCTATTGAAGTTGTGAAGTTCCTCGTTCATAGCATCAAGCCAATCATCATCTTCAAGAGCTTCATAGACTTTCTGTGGTTCCACAAGAGAGATAAACGCATGGTGAGAGCTAAAGGAAGCTAGTTGCCTCTTGGTAGTGGAATCTTTATTGAAATCTCCATAGACATTATCAAGGATATGGCCATCTCGAACAAGCTTGGCGAGACGATAGGCTTGACAGCGGGCTTGTGCCTCCACTCGAGATTCTTGAGCTACCACTTGGTCATTGCCACTAATTGAGCCGGCGCCTTGACTATAAGCACGAACACAAGGGTCATCTTCATCAATTTCCACTTCGGGGGAGTCATCACTTGGAGAGGATCCTTGAGGATCATTGACTTGCTCTTGATCTTGACGAGCTTGACCTTGGAGAGAGCCGTGACCTTGAGGAGGAGCCCCATCTTGGGGAGGTTGATGAGGTTGATGAAGAGCTTGTCCGTGGGAGGTGCCTTGAGGAGGAGCCCCATTGTGGGGAGGTTGATGTTGTTGATGAAGAGCTTGTTCTTTGGAACTTGGAGAGTCATGAGCATGGGAAGCTTAGGAAGAGCTTGAGCGAGCTTGTGCCAAAAAAGTAAGTCCTTCAGGGGCAAGATGATTGTCACATCCCAAGATTTTCCAAATCTTGTAATGTGAAAAATAAATGAATAAAATAAAACTTTGTTGATTTTCAGGGTGAGAAGAAACTTTTGAATCCAATTTGAAACTTTCAAAACCTATTTTGATCAAGATAAATCCTAAAGGGATTTAAAAAGTTAAACATTTAATAAAGGAAAATAAAAATATTTGGTTTTACTATTTTTTTTGGATCTTTTAATAAAAGATTTTGTTTTCAAATGAAAAGGTGGATTTATAAATAAAGATTATTCTATAAAGCCAAATTAAACCTTGGCCAAACTTTTGGAAATAAAACATTTTGTTTTGATTAAAAGAATAAAGTTTTATTTAAACAAAATAATGAGGATTTATTAATATCCAGTTTTATTAAAAATAAAGGTTTTCCCCATTTTAAATAAACACTAAAACTTATTTATTTATTTTAAATAAGTTTTCCAGGTATTTTATATTCTCAATTAAAACCTACTGAAGTGTTTTGGCTTTATTTTAGATTTCAAAATAAAGTTTTAAATAAAACAAATCCTATATGGATTATTAACTAAGGTCCATCTTATTTAATTATTAATGGACCCTAAAACAAAAATGTTATTTTATTTTAAACAAGTTTTCTAAGTATCTTATATTTTTCAAATAAAACCTACTGATTTGGTTTTGAAGATATTTAGTTTTCAAATGGAGATTTTATTAAATAAATCAAAACCTATTTGAATTAATAATTAAGATCTATTTTATTTAATTATTAAATAGATCCTAAAATGAAATTATTATTTTATTTTGGGACTTTGGTTTGTGTTGATAAAAAGAACCAAATTCAACACAAAGTATGGTGAATGTTTGAATTGTTTTTGAATGTTTGATTGTTGTTTGAAATTCAAAACAGAAAATAGAAATAGAAAAGGAAAAAGATTCTGTACAAAAAAAGAAACAACAGCAGCCCAGCAAGGCCCAACTCGCAGCCCACCTTTCTTTCCCCTCAGTGAAACGTTTTCACTCGAACACGCACCCATACAGACGATGACAAGTGGACCCCAACTCCCTCTCTCACTCCACTGACGAAACGGCCCCACACCCGAGCCTTCTTCCTCACCCGCGACGACCTCTTCTCCCCCCCCTCGTCGCCGTTTCTGGCAGTGATTACGTGGCTTCAATTCACCTTAATGCGGCCACCATTACTCGCCGTGACCACGCCCATTTAAATGCCAGCGTCTCCCCTCCATTTCCCCTCTGTCTCCTCCCCCAAGTGCGCCCCCAGGCTGTCGAATTTAGCTCAAACACCGCCACTGTCCGACAACGCTCCGGCGAGGATTCCGGCAGCACCACGCCACCCCTTTCCTCCTCAAGCTCCCAGCCGTGATCTCCGTCACCTGGCGGACCTTTCTGCATCCGCAGCTTGCTCGCGCGCATCCCTGAGCGTCAGCAACGACAACAACCGCCGCCGCCACCGTCTGGTTTAACTCCGGCGAGTGCCCCAGGTAGTTTCTGTCCGCCCCTTCCCCTCTCGTTCACGCACACACCTTCGCCGTGTCTTTGCGCGTCTGACCATGCATTTCGTTTGTCTCCTAGTGATCCATAGCATCGTCCTCGACGACGACTGAGCGAGGCCGAGGCGCAGCTCCACTCCGGCGAGAGATTAAGCCCGCTCCAGTGCGCCCCTCGCCAAGACAGCACCACCTTGAGCTTCCCCAGGCTTCTGCGAACATGGTGAGCCTACTCCCTCCCTCTCTCGCTTCCTGCTTCGCCAGCGCCGCCACCATCTGACCTCGCCGCCGCTAGCCACCGTCGCTGCGCCACCAGTGCTTGGTCAATGCGATGATAGCCGTTAGATGATGATCCAAGCGTCACGATAGATCCTTAGCCGAAGGGGTACGAGTGATCCTGTGCCGCACGATCTGACTTGATCCAACGCGCCAGAACAGTCGATCCAACCGAAGCGGTATGGACGAATCAGAACACGCCACGTGTCACTGGATGATTTAAAACAGAATTTGAAAACAGATTTAGATGCAAATTTGAAACCCTTGTAACTTTTAAACCACACGTCCAAAATTTGCAAACTTTATATCATTGGAATTAGTGGAACAAGCCCTAGCCAACCATGCCATTTGTTTAGTAAAAAGCTTCTGGAAAAATGTTTGTTTTTGCAGAAACATTTGTATGCTTGTTTAGATTGTAAAAATTGTTCAAAAATGATTTTGGGGATAAAATCTTTGGCAAATGGTGTGATTTGAACCTACTGACCATAGGAAACACTTTGTGGATTCAAAAATGTATTTGGTGCAACAAAAGAATGATTCTTTGATTTAAAACCATTTCTAGACAAATAAAAAATAAAGTTCATTTATTAAAAATGGTTTTGAAAGAAAACCTTTGGGAAATGTTTTGTTTTAAACTCTCTGACCCTAAAAACCAAGTTTTATGGTTTGAAAACATATTTGGTGAACCCTATAGATTAATGCCTTAGTAAAAATATTTCTACACCACATAAAATGATACTTTGTTTTGAAAATGGTTTAGGAAAATAAATCCTTTGCAAATGACTTTGCCCCTTTATAAAATTACCATTAGGTGCTTTCAAATGTTTATGCCCCATTAGGAACCACTTTTCCAAATAAAACAAAGTTTGGCATGCTTGCATGCATTATATTGGTTCTATGATTTTATGTGATTGTTTTGCTTGATTGGTAGATTGAGTTTGTGCCTTGCTTGATTGAATTGTAGTGACTTGAAGAGTGTGATTGTTGCAAGTACAAGGAGTGAACTTATACCCTCTACCAAAAAGGCAAGTGATGCTTCATACTTTTTGTCCCATTACTTTCACTACGCATTAGTGATTTTCTCTAAGTAAAACTTGCATGGAATTTTGCTAAGTATAAACCTTGCTATAGAAAAACCTTAGTAGAAAATTCCTAAGTTAAGACTCCTACTACTATCATGCTTAGCTTAGCTAATAGAAAACAAGGGTGGAAATATATTCACACTATGGAAAATTTCCAAGTCTGAGGACTTGTGTTTTTGTTTAATAAAACGACTAAGTTAATGAATCACCTGGGTGGAATGGGACTTGTTTGGTGGTTTTTGGTTGAGTGGTTCACAAGGCCCATGTCTATGGTTGACCTTGTGTATCTCACTTGTGGATGGCCGCCCAGGAACAAAGAGATTTGAGATGTCAAATGTTGAGAAGCTTCAAGTGCAGCCACTTGGCATTATGGGCTCTGCCTGGATCATATAGGTTGCAAGAACTTAGCCATATGGACAGTTGGTGGTAGAGTTTGATAGGTTGGAACGCGTCCATTTTGGTCTAAGGGAAGGCTTCTGAAAGATCTTGTCTTGGTGAAACCAAGTCTTGTGGGGAAAGTGCACCACCTCTGCAGAGTGTAAAATCTAAGTACTTAGCCATGTCCCTGGTAAAGGACAATTTGAGCATCAAGACATGGAAGCAATCAAGAATCTCATCACTCCAATTTCTAAGTTAATACTTGTGGTTGAACAAGGGTTAAAGGATCTTCAATCTTTGATTGAGAAAAATGATTTTGTCAAGCAAAAACTTAGTGTTTTCAAAATGATAAGGAAAATCTATTTTGAGCAATGCAAGCCTCAACTCCTCTTAGCCAAAAGCATATAGATGATAGACTCCACTATACTACCATAGTATCACTTGCCAATACAATTCAAATGTATTGACCCTTATGGCTGTAACTTGTTATGTTGCAGGTTTGATTGATTTAGTGAAGTGTGTTGATTAGGATTACAAAGTCTACAACCAACATGTCTGCCTGTGGCACTTTGAAGATGAAGGACCCCATGCTTATAGATATTCTGCTGCAATGTAATGTATTAGCCAAATGAGCTATGTAAGATGTAATAAAATTATGTTGTTCCTGGTTATAAAAGTTGTATTATGACCTTTGTTTCTTGATATTACATCTTAACTGTGGATGCTAGCTATTGATCCAGGGACTAGCATTGTAAACACAGGGGACTCTACCTTATTAAAGGTTGGGACCCTTACAATGATCTTGTGAAAGTGAGGGCTCCACTTGAGTAGAGCTTTGTAGCACCCCGGATAAAAACAATCATTAGAAAATGTCTGTTATTTTATTTTTGCATCATCATGACACCATCATGCATCTTTTAACCTAAAAACTATTTCTCCAAAAACCTATTTGTTTTATATTTACCTCCCTCTTTATTTCAATTGCAAAATCCGGTCTGTCAGAATATTTTGTTTGTCTAAATAATTACAAAAATATTTTTACAACTAAATATATAATAGAAACTATTTTTGCGGGGAGGCAGCCCAGTCGGCCAGGCCCAAAGGCCCAGCCAACAGGCCACCTACAACCCACTCGGCCAAACCCTAACCTACCTAACCCTAATCCCACCTCTCCCCTCCCGCCGCCATCCCCTGGACCCGACCCACTCAACCTCCACACGACACCACGCATGCGGTACTCGAGCCCCAGCTCCTGTCGCTCCCTGGCCCCACCCCGCGATCCCCTGTGCCTCGCTCCCACGCGTGACCGAGCCACGCGCCCCACCTCGTCTCTCCTCCCTCAATCCCCTCGCGATTTCCTCCTCCTGCCCACCTCGCGCGGGACACCGCCGCCAACCACCGCGAGCCCCCGTCTCCCTTGCGTCTTGTGAATCGCCGCCGCCTCGCGGCCCTGCTCTCTCCTCGAGCCCTGTGCCACGCCTCCCGATGCATCGGCTCCCCGCGGTCCGGCGACCCTTGCCTTCTCTGCACCCCGTGCGACCTCTCCCTGCCTTCGGCCAATAGCCGTCGAATGCGCCTGCCCGCGCCTCCATGCCTACCTCCGTCAGGCCGTCTCCCTGGAGTCCCTGGCCCCATCGAGTTCTCTGCCGCTGCGGCCCCTCCTCCTCGCGTCCCTAGCCGCCGCGCCCGGCCGCGCCAGCACGCCGCCTACGCTGCCGCCTCTCTGTGAAGCTCCCTGAGCCCGGCCTCTTCTGCCGCCCTCTGTCCGTCGCCTGCGCCTGCGCGCCCCTGCAGCCGCCCTTCCTCGTCCCGGACCACAGCAGCTGGCCGACCGCCGCAGAGCCCGCTGCTGGCGCGCGTCTCCTGCGCCACCCCTTTCCCCTTCTCGGCCTCGCGCACGAGCCTGCCTTGAGTCAGGGCCGTCGACCTCGAGCGCTGCCTCTCCAAGAGCATCACAGAGTTCCTCCTACTGACAAGTTCGCGAGCCCTTTTCCCAACTTCAGTGGCTGTGTTGAGTTGTATCTGAGTACGTGTTTTGCAGATACAGAGTTGTGATGGATGCCGTGGTGTCATTCTTGTGTGAAGAAGTTGAGTATGTTGATCGAGGTCGTCCGACAACCGAAGCCGCGGAACCCCGAGACCTCCGTCACGGAACGCGGGATCTGCTACATGGACTCGAAGCCCTGGTTCCGGAACGCGAAGACCGATCCCCGGAGACCGATCTATCGGAACGCCAAGTGCTCCTTCCTGGAGTCCTAAGGCCGATCTCGTCGACCCCGAAGACCCGTTCTCGGACGCCGAGACCCCGAAGACCGATCCCGAACCCTCGGCGGACCCCAAGCTCGGCGAAACCCATGTGTGACCCTCTTTCTCGATACCCTATTTTTATAAATGATATATCTTGTTGCATTAAATCACTCATGTCGCATATATATTTGTGTGGTTTGGGGGCCTTATGCCGATTCACCTAATTAAATATAGAGGCCATATGCGGGCGAATCTAGTCTAATATTGGCTCCATTTAAATTTGTGTAGCGAACCGGTAACTTATCTTGTTCTGTTAATACAACATTTAAATTGCGGGGTATCTAAACAACATGAACCATCTAAATAATTGTCGGGACCCCGGTTCCGCTTAATATTGCCTAATTGCATCGCATCCTTGCCATGTCATACATCATACATGCATCATGCTGATCTTCTGCTGTAGTATTAAATAGTGCATCCGGTGTTTCTTCTAGTGCTTTGCTTCTTCACGGATTAGGCCGGTGAGTTGATGCGAGTGTCGACCCGATCTTCGGATGAACCTTCGGCAATGTTTTTAGGCGAGCATTCTCCCCCTTTCTACCTATTTTATTTTTATAGTTTTTATTTCCTCTTGTTGATCTATTGCTATCTGTGTTGCGATGCTCTAGTTTTCGTACCCGGGACATCCCTTGCAGCCTTATATTGCCTTGGACACATCCTATGACATGTTGTTTGGTAGATAGTTGGACTTGCGTGTCGTAGTCGCTTGCTCAAGTGCTGTTGCGTGTCGTCTAGTACCACAACTGTTGGAAGACTGTCGTATGCTTTATGTTGGAGATGATCATGGCTTTAATTATTGTTTAATAACTAAAATTGAAAGTAGGTAAATGCAGACGCACCGGTGGGTAATAGACAATATTTGGATTGTAACCGCTCACTGGTGTCCTGTAGGACCCCAAGTTCTTGACACCTGTTCTGAGATCGAGCGCGCTAACCACAAGTGGGGTGTGTGGGCACCCCCATCGATTAGTACCTGATTTCAAAGTACTGTAGCGGGGGCCACAAAGTAGTTTGGGGCTTTATTACTATCATGTACTTATGCCATGTTTTACTGCTTTATTTATGATTGCGCGTGGAGCGCCTGTACTGTTTTGGATCGCGGCACGATTTCGCGGTATCGACAAGCCCAGTCACACTTTCGGGTTCCCAGTCGTTTACAGCCGTTCTCGCAAACCCTGGGTCCGTCTCGGAGACCGGCCGACTTCGTTACGGGTAGCTTAGTGGGGTGGCCTCCCATGTGCTTGCTTTGGGTCTGGGAAACGTCGTGTCCGAAACCCCGTCGACATACCGTTGGGTGTATGGTTTGTGATCTTGTACCTACCTGATCTGACAACAAGGGTGTAGGTGCGTGTGGAAACTTTGGTGCACCCCTGCAGGGTTAAATCTTTTCGAGAATCCATGTCCGCGGTTATGGACGACTTGGAGCACAGTTCTCGATCATAGAGAACTATAACTAAAGTTTACTGTTATAATTTGACTTGTATCCGATATGACTAGTAATCAGCTTCACTACAACGGAATGGCTAAATAAAAGTACCAACAACTGCTGGGTTTGGGATATCTCATGCTTATTGTATCTGACTAGTAAGTGTTGCAACTACAACGGAATGGTTAACTAAAACTGCCCACTGCTTATTATATCAGGATGACTATCTATACCTGACTAGTAATTGCTGCAACGATAACTGAATAAATAAAACTGCCAACTGTGTGAGTTCCTCGGTTGACTTCCTCGTTTGGTCTCGAGGGGGAAATACCAGGATGGGTATGTTTAGTGGTAGCATCAGGTTGGTTCCGAATAGGTCTTTCTTATCCCTCTCTGATAGCCGACAGTTATATCGAATCTCTATAGGTTGTTTAGTGCATGCTGCGCTGCCGCTTCAGTCCACCATACCTATGTAGGCGAGGACCGCCGAATTCTAGCCTCGCTGTGTACTGGCCTCAGTACTGACCGCTCTCTCTTTTTCCTTTGCCCTTTGTCGGCACCCCTTTTGTTTAAGCAGGTTTTGAAATCGACGTCGTTAGCATGGTTACCCTTCCGGCTTGGCCTGGGCAGGGTTATGGACGCCATTGGTTATTTTTCAGGGCTCTTAGCTCAATTTGCATCTTGTCCGTACTCGGACGCTGTATTGTTTTCAAGGTGATTTGGATCTTTGTACTGTAAATCTGTATTCTTGACTCTTTGAGTCGCTGTTGTATATATCTGTTCTGTGGGTTCCATCGTGGACTAATGTGTAATGATATTACTTCGTTTTCCACCCGCACGCAAGTGCCTGGTGGGCACCTTTGAATCGTTTCTATGCGGGTTTGGCGGGCATCGCTGAGACTTGCATAGGGTCGATTCTGAGGGTGTTACAGAGTGGTATCAGAGCTCAGCAGTTTCGTTACCCCACTGGTCCCGCCTGTAGGATAACCTAGCTAACGGACGTTGTAGAGTGTCAAAACTATTTTGGAAAATCGGTTGGATAGATCTGATTAGGTCTGCTTTTACTCCTTACCCCTCTGCTATTCTTCTCTTACCTCTGCGTGTTTTGAATCTACTCTCTTATGCTTTCTTCGAGTCCAGGAATTCTCGTGGTTGGGTTTTCGTCGTACCTTTAGGGTTTCGCTCCCTTCCTCTTGTAACGGTGCTTCGACATCCGACATTCATGCTATCTGATGAATCTTTCATTAGTTGTACCTTCCAGTGGATCGAAAATTCACTAAAAAAAATTCTTTCTTTCCTCCGGTGTTTTCTGATATGACGAAGTCATCTACATCAGATCTGATGAGAATCTCCATCTCTCCTTTGTTTCCAAACCTCGCTTGTCGAGATCTTCAGTCTGAAATCTGAGAGTTGGTTGCATAATTCTCCTATTTATGTGCAGAGTAATGCTTTGGGTGCGCGATGGACTGATCACCATCCGACTACTCTTATCATTCGCTCTTGTACATTGAATCGGTGGATCATGCAATTTTACCTCTTCCACAGAAGTTAGAGGTGGCCTTACCTTTTGAGACCTCTACCTTCGTCTTGCCTCCCCAGAGTGTTCTCTTGATGAACGTGAGCAACGACCCTTTGTTGGTGGTGTCGTCGATTTCAAGATGGAGAATGAAACCTTGTTAGTGGTGTCGCGGCAATCTACACGAAGCGAGGAGATTCAGATCACCGGCCTTCTTCCTTGTACCATGAGGCGGATCTCGAGGGCGAGATCCATTGTTAGTGGTGTCGAATTGTAGCACCCCGAATAAAAACAATCATTAGAAAATGTCTGTTATTTTATTTTTGCATCATCATGACACCATCATGCATCTTTTAACCTAAAAACTATTTATCCAAAAATCTATTTGTTTTCTATTTACCTCCCTCTTTATTTCAATTGCAAAATCCGGTCTGTCCGAATATTTTGTTTGTCTAAATAATTACAAAAATATTTTTACAACTAAATATATAATAGAAACTATTTTTGCGGGGAGGCAGCCCAGTCGGCCAGGCCCAAAGGCCCAGCCAACAGGCCACCTACAACCCACTCGGCCAAACCCTAACCTACCTAACCCTAATCCCACCTCTCCCCTCCCGCCGCCATCCCCAGGACCCGACCCACTCAACCTCCACACGACACCACGCATGCGGTACTCGAGCCCCAGCTCCTGTCGCTCCCTGGCCCCACCCCACGATCCCCTGTGCCCCGCTCCCACGCGTGACCGAGCCACGCGCCCCACCTCGTCTCTCCTCCCTCAATCCCCTCGCGATTTCCTCCTCCTCCCCACCTCGCACGGGACATCGCCGCCAACCACCGCGATCCCCCGTCTCCCTTGCGTCTTGCGAATCACCGCCGCCTCGCGGCCCTGCTCTCTCCTCGAGCCCTGTGCCACGCCTCCCGATGCATCGGCTCCCTGCGGTCCGGCGACCCTTGCCTTCTCTGCACCCCGCGCGGCCTCTCCCTGCCTTCGGCCAACAGCCGTCGACTGCGCCTGCCCGCGCCTCCATGCCTACCTCTGTCAGGCCGTCTCCCTGGAGTCCCTGGCCCCATCGAGTTCTCTGCCGCTGCGGCCCCTCCTCCTCGCGTCCCTAGCCACCGCGCTCGGCCGCGCCAGCACGCCGCCTACGCTGCCGCCTCTCTGTGAAGCTCCCTGAGCCCGGCCTCTTCTGCCGCCCTCTGTCCGTCGCCTGCGCCTGCGCGCCCCTGCAGCCGCCCTTCCTCGTCCCGGACCATAGCAGCTGGCCGACCGCCGCAGAGCCCGCTGCTGGCGCGCGTCTCCTACGCCACCCCTTTCCCCTTCTCGGCCTCGCGCACGAGCCTGCCTTGAGTCAGGGCCGTCGACCTCGAGCGCTGCCTCTCCAAGAGCATCACAGAGTTCCTCCTTCTGACAAGTTCGCGAGCCCTTTTCCCAACTTCAGTGGCTGTGTTGAGTTGTATCTGAGTACGTGTTTTGGAGATATAGAGTTGTGATGGATGTCGTGGTGTCATTCTTGTGTGAATAAGTTGAGTATGTTGATCGAGGTCGTCCGACAACCGAAGTCGCGGAACCCCGAGACCTCCGTCACGGAACGCGGGATCTGCTACATGGACTCGAAGCCCTGGTTCCGGAACGCGAAGACCGATCCCCGGAGACCGATCTATCGGAACGCCAAGTGCTCCTTCCTGGAGTCCGAAGGCCGATCTCGTCGACCCCGAAGACCCGTTCTCGTTCGCCGAGACCCCGAAGACCGATCCCGAACCCTCGGCGGACCCCAAGCTCGGCGAAACCCATGTGTGACCCTCTTTCTCGAGACCCTATTTTTATAAATGATATATCTTGTTGCATTAAATCACTCATGTCGCATATATATTTGTGTGGTTTGGGGGCCTTATGCCGATTCACCTAATTAAATATAGAGGCCATATGCGGGCGAATCTAGTCTAATATTGGCTCCATTTAAATTTGTGTAGCGAACCGGTAACTTATCTTGTTCTGTTAATACAACATTTAAATTGCGGGGTATCTAAACAACATGAACCATCTAAATAATTGTCGGGACCCCGGTTCCGCTTAATATTTCCTAATTGCATCGCATCCTTGCCATGTCATACATCATACATGCATCATGCCGATCTTCTACTGTAGTATTAAATAGTGCATCCGGTGTTTCTTCTAGTGCTTTGCTTCTTCACGGATTAGGCCGGTGAGTTGATGCGAGTGTCGACCCGATCTTCGGATGAACCTTCGGCAATGTTTTCAGGCGAGCATTCTCCCCCTTTCTACCTATTTTATTTTTATAGTTTTTATTTCCTCCTGTTGATCTATTGCTATCTGTGTTGCGATGCTCTAGTTTTCGTACCTGGGACATCCCTTGCAGCCTTATATTGCCTTGGACACATCCTATTACATGTTGTTTGGTAGATAGTTGGACTTGCGTGTCGTAGTCGCTTGCTCAAGTGCTGTTGCGTGTCGTCCAGTACCACAACTGTTGGAAGACTGTCGTATGCTTTATGTTGGAGATGATCATGGCTTTAATTATTGTTTAATAACTAAAATTGAAAGTAGGTAAATGCAGAGGCACTGGTGGGTAATAGACAATATTTGGATTTTAACCGCTCACTGGTGTCCCGTAGGACCCCGAGTTCTTGACACCTGTTCCGAGATCGAGCGCGCTAACCACAGGTGGGGTGTGTGGGCACCCCCATCGATTAGTACCTGATTTCAAAGTACTGTACCGGGGGCCACAAAGTAGTTTGGGGCTTTATTACTATCATGTACTTATGCCATGTTTTACTGCTTTATTTATGATTGCGCGTGGAGCGCCTGTACTATTTTGGATCGCGGCACGATTTCGCGGTATCGACAAGCCCAGTCACACTTTCGGGTTCCCAGTTGTTTATAGCCGTTCTCGCAAACCCTGGGTCCGTCTCGGAGACCGTCCGACTTCGTTACGGGTAGCTTAGTGGGGTGGCCCCCCATGTGCTTGCTTTGGGTCTGGGAAACGTCGTGTCCGAAACCCCTTCGACATACCGTTGGGTGTATGTTTTGTGATCTTGTACCTACCTGATCTGACAACAAGGGTGTAGGTGCGTGTGGAAACTTTGGTGCACCCCTGCAGGGTTAAATCTTTTCGAGAAGCCGTGTCCGCGGTTATGGATGACTTGGAGCACAATTCTCGATCATAGACAACTATAACTAAAGTTTACTGTTATAATTTGACTTGTATCCGATATGACTAGTAATCAGCTTCACTACAACGGAATGGCTAAATAAAAGTACCAACAACTGCTGGGTTTGGGATATCTCATGCTTATTGTATCTGACTAGTAAGTGTTGCAACTACAACGGAATGGTTAACTAAAACTGCACACTGCTTATTATATCAGGATGACTATCTATACCTGACTACTAATTGCTGCAACGATAACTGAATAAATAAAACTGTCAACTGTGTGAGTTCCTCGGTTGACTTCCTCGATTGGTCTCGAGGGGGAAATACCAGGATGGGTATGTTTGGTGGTAGCATCAGGTTGGTTCCGAATAGGTCTTTCTTATCCCTCTCTGATAGCCGACAGTTATATCGAGTCTCTATAGGTTGTTTAGTGCATGCTGCGTTGCCGCTTCAGTCCACCATACCTATGTAGGCGAGGACAGCCGAATTCTAGCCTCGCCGTGTACTGGCCTCAGTACTGACCGCTCTCTCTTTTTTCTTTGCCCTTTGTCGGCACCCCTTTTGTTTAAGCAGGTTTTGAGATCGACGTCGTTAGCATGGTTACCCTTCCGGCTTGGCCTGGGCAGGGTTATGGACGCCATTGGTTATTCTTCAGGGCTCTTAGCTCAATTTGCATCTTGTCCGTACTCGGATGTTGTATTGTTTTCAAGGTGATTTGGATCTTTGTACTGTAAATCTGTATTCTTGACTCTTTGAGTCGCTGTTGTATATATCTGTTCTGTGGGTTCCATCGTGGACTAATGTGTAATGATATTACTTCGTTTTCCACCCGCACGCAAGTGCCTGGTGGGCACCTTTGAATCGTTTCTATGCGGGTTTGGCGGGAATCGCTGAGACTTGCATAGGGTCGATTCTGAGGGTGTTACAAGCTTGGTCCTTCTCCTTCGTCCATAAGGGGATCCTCAATGGGGAGGTGGAAACCCAAACCCATTCTTCTTATGGCCTTAGGAGAAATTTCATCACTTGGATCACAAACACCATCTTGCCTAACAACAGACTCGTGATTTTCATCAAACTTCACATTGCTCGTTTGTTCAACTCTTCCATTGGCTTTGTTGTAGACTCGATAAGCATGGGACTGATTTGAATAGCCAACGAAAATTCCTTCTTGAGCCTTGGATTCAAACTTGGACAAACGAACTCCTTTCTTGAGAATGTAGCACTTGCAACCAAACACCTGAAAGTAGCTAACATTAGGCTTTTTCCCGGTGAGAAGTTCATAGGGGGTCTTGTTATTTTTCTTGCGAAGATAAAGCCGGTTGGTTGCATGGCAAGCGGTGGAGATGGCCTCGGCCCAAAAGTTTTATGGAGACTTGAACTCAGCTAGCATAGACCGAGCCGCATCCATCAATGTGCGATTCTTCCTTTCGGCAACTCCGTTTTGTTGAGGGGTATAGGGAGTGGAGTATTGATGCTTGATTCCTTCATCACTGAGAAACTCATCCAAGGTATAGTTTTTGAACTCGGTCCCATTGTCACTTCGAATTGAGATAATAGTTGCATTGTGCTTCCGTTGAACCTCATTAGCAAAGTCGATGACGGTTTCTTGAGTCTCACTCTTGTACTTGAAAAAGAACACCCAAGTGTATCTTGAGAAATCATGCACAATAACCAAGCAATACTTCTTGCCTCCAAGGCTATCATGAGAGGGTGGACCAAAGAGATCCATATGCAAGAGCTCCAAACACCTCTCGGTAGTGATTTGATTGAGTGCTTTGTGAGGAGTTTCATGCATCTTCCCTTCAATACAAGCCCTGCAAACACGATCTTTGGCAAAAGAAACATCGTTAATTCCAAGGATGTGGCCCTCGGAGTGAAGTCTTTGCAAAGTTCTCATGTTAACATGGGCTAGGAGGCGATGCCACAACCAGCCCTTGTCGGCTTTAGCATAGAGACATAGAGCATGAGGAGTAGTGGTCCCTGAAAAGTCCACCACATACAAGTCATGTTCTACATATCCTACAAAAGCTACCTTGAGAGACTTGCTCCACATGAGGACCACGGTATGAGAATTAAAGAAAGAAGAAAGACCCATAAGAGCAAGAGCACGAACTGAGAGTAAGTTGTAACCAAGAGTTTTGACAATCATGACGTCAACCAAGGATACATCCGGGGTTACCACCACTTTGCCAAAACCCAAAACCCGAGAGCTTGTTTTGTCACCTTAGGAGACCATGGTGTTGGCAATATTGGGCCTCAATTCGGTCATGATAGACTTGCTTCCGGTCATGTGACTCGTGGCACCACTATCAAGCACCCATTTTGATCCACCGGAAGCATAGTCCTACAAGAAAATCAAGCCTTGGTTTTAGGTACCCATTTTGCAATGGGTACCCTTTTGTTAGTGACAAGAGCCTTTGGCACCCAAATGGACCAATGATAATCATGCGTGTAAGACGTTTCCCACATATCTAGCATATACATGACCATCATAAGATTTGCAAAGAATATAAGAGGGATTGTTCTTTTCGGCAAAGTTATCACTTTGCAAGAGGGTTAGGCCATTTGGTACCCCTTGGGCCATGCCCTTGTTCTTTTTCTTCTTGTTGTTCTTATTCTTATTCTTCTTCTTAGTCTTGGCAAGTTGATCCTTCAACACCTTGACTTCCTCTATGAGATGCTCATGCTTGCAACAAGGGTTAGGAGTGCTAGACAAGTCTATAATTTGCACAGCGGAAGACTCTGCGAGATCACAAGTTAATTGAGTTTGAAGCTGTTCATGGGCTTAAAAAAGATTTGAGAATTTACTCCCCAAGGCTTTGTGTTCCTCTTTGAGTTTCTCAAGATCCTTTTGAGTCCTATCATGACCACCCACAAACTCAACATTTTATTTCTTGAGAACCTTAATCAAAGCAAGAGCATGGTCACGTTCTTTAATTATAGAGCACAAGGTGTTGTTATGATCATATACAAGCTTAGACATATTTTCTTCAAGATTAATTCTCATATTTTGTTCATCCTTTTTTACTTAGCAAGTGAGAGAGGCAATTTCATCGGCGGCATCTCTTTCATTTTTACTTAGCAAGTCAAGAAGTTCTTCCTTTTCATCTAAGGCATCCCTAGCATTGTAAAGTTGTGCAAGCAAGGACTCAAAACAAGTTTTAGTTTCTTCATCTAAGGTAGCAACAAATTCACACATGTCAATCATCTCTTTCTTCACCTCTAGACCAACAAGATCAAGAGAGGAAGGCTCACTAGAGATAGGTTTATGAGTGGGTTTCGGTGTTACCTCGGTGGCCTTGTCCATGAAGCACTTTTGGTTGGAGAAGATGACATTTTAATTTGGCGAGTCGAAGAGGGATAGACGTGGAGTTGAGGTAGTGGCAATAGCAGCAACTCCCACAATCTCTCCACCATGAACTTCATCATCATCATCATCTTCATCCGTGCCCGAAAGGTATTCTTCATGGACCACAATTGCTCGTTCCTTGTTAGTGGCGTTCTTGACGGCGTAGTTCTTGTTCAAGGGATGAGGAGGTCTTGACTTGATCTTGCAAATGAGACGACCACCATTGTCTTCACGGTTCTCAAAGGGACACTTGGCCACGAAGTGACTCTTGTCGTTGCAATTGTAGCACGACCTTGCCTTGGGAGACTTGTTGGGTGAGTTGAATCTTGAGTTGTCCCTTGATCTTGACTTGAATCCGGACTTGTTCCAAAAGGCCCTTGAAGCGAGAGCAAGATGTTCGTTGAAGGCACATTTGAGGTCCTCTTGAGACCACTCACTTGATGTATCATCATCATCAACTTCAATAGCCTTGGACTTCAAAGCAAGATTCACTTTGGTTGACCCAATGGCTCTAGCTCGAGCGGACTCCGCATTCTTCTTGGCAATAGTCATGGCAATTACTTCACTCAAGACTTCTTGGGAGGTCATTAGGTGAAAGTTGGTTCTTCCCTTGATAGAGTTGAGCTTTTGTTCTTCAAATGGGAGGATAGCTTGGATGAACTTCCTCTTCATAAACTTGTCATCAACATAGTGATCCCCAAGGTCCCTCATAGTGGAACAAAGGACCTTAAGGCGCCTATACATGTCTTTGGGGGTCTCATCATCTTGCATTGCGAAACCATCGCACTCGTTGTTGATCTCATCAAACTTGGAGCTTTCGATGCTTGCATTCCCAACAAAGAGCTCGGTGAGTTGATCCCAAGCTCCCTTGGCGGTGTCGAATTGGCGAATGTGAGCAAAATCCTTTGGAGTCAAGGCCTTTTGAATCATTCCCAAGGCTGTGGCATTGAGTTGCTTGTACACCACTTCACCTCGTGTCAACTTATTTGGGTCATATGGAGACAATCCATCCTCCACAATCCTCATTAACTCAATAGAAGAGCTGGAAATATGTGAGCGCATTAGATATTGCCAATTGGCGAAATTAGAAGTATCTAGCATGGGTGGTGCTCCTTGAGGTATAATGTGTGGCATGGGGATGGGTGGATCCGGAGTGTACTTCGGCGGTGGGGGTACCGCCGAGTAGTCCTTTCCTCCATTTTCCTCTTTGGAAGTTGGGTTCTCGGGCTCCTCGATGTTCTCACTTGGAACCTTGGTAGAGGTTTGAGCAACAAAACCAAGTCCCAAGTGAGTGGTGGCGGCCGCGGGAGTTACCCCGGGGGCGGACACCGTAATGGTGGGAGGAACCTCGGTGGGTTGGGGTGTGTCAAGAGCAACCATGGGGTTTGGCTTGAGAGACTGCAAGATAGTCATCATTTCCTCGAACTTGGACATCATGGACGACTCCAATTGCTTGAGGTCATCCATAGTGGCCAAGTTCTTGGATTTTTCGGTTTCACTACCCCCTTTGTCGTCCATAGTCTCTTAGGCGGTAAAGCCCGAAATAAGAGCCTTGGCTCTAATACCAATTGAAAGTACCGACTTGATTCGACTAGAGGGGGGTGAATAGGCGTCTACCCAATTTTAATTTGTTTCTCACTTTTAGGCTCAATGAGAAGGGAAGTTATCTAGAGATGCAACTAAGTGAACAACCTAAATGCAAGAAAACAAAACACCAACCACAAAACGGTAAATAGCAAGGAGTAAAGGAAGGGAACGAAATAACCGGAGAGGGGACATGGAGATGTAATTCCCGTAGTTCACTCCCAAGGAGCTACGTCTACGTTGGAGAGGTGTTGGGGCCACACAAGGTCACCCGAGCGCCACAAAGGCCTCACCTTCTTCTCCGGTGAGCTCCCCCACAAAGGAGGCCTCACAATCCACTAACCGGTGACCTTGAAGGCGCCAATCGAAACCTTTACACCAAGGTTGAGGGGGAGGCTCCATAACTCAATTGGAGGCCCTCAACGACACCTCGAAGCTTTATAACACAAGCCTTAGCTCCGAGGATGCCCTACACCATCTAGGATTTCAAGAAACCCAAGAGCAACAAGATCCACAAAGGATGGGTGGGGGGAATCAAATCTTCTTTGGTGGAAGTGTAGATCTAGGTCACCTTCCTCACCTCTCAAAAGATCAAGTCATTTGAGTGGCTAGAGAGAGAGAGATCTAGTGAGGTGAAGCTCAAGCATTAATGGAGGAGAGAGAAAAATTCGAGAGACAGTGGGAGGAAGAAGAGGGGTGCCTTAAATAGGCCCCCTCGCGCTGAACCGTTACAGCCCCCGCGACCTCACCGGAAGTTCCGATGAGAGGCCGGAAGTTCCGCCCAGCCTGGCTCCAACGGTCATCAGACCGTTGACGCCCGCTCCAGAAGCGCAACCGGAAGTTCCGGTCAAAACAGACCAGAAGTTCCGGTGAACTTCCGACGCAAGTTCCGGCAAATAGAACGCTTCAAAACAGAAGGTTACTGAGCCACCACCGGAACTTGGAGCGGAACAAGGGGCGGAATTTCTGGGTCGCGAACCGAATCTGGCCGGAAGTTCCGGCGTCTGGGCGGAAGTTCCGCTTAGGATCTTTTGGCAGGACAAGTTCCGATGCAAGTTTCGGTCCAAGTTCCGGCAAATAGAACACTTCATACAGAAGGTTACTGATTCACCATTGGAACTTGGGGCGGAACTAGCGTCGGAACAAAGCTTAGAACAGATCGCAGAAAAAGCTTGAGCGGAACTTCCGGCCCAGGCCGGAAGTTCCGGTGAGACACAGAAGGCTCCAACAGAACAGGAACACGCTCTCTCACGGGATAATGGGATGGCTGTGGCGGTGCATATAGGTTTGTGCAAGAACAAGTGATTTCCCACAACCTTCCAAAATGGACCCCCTCTTAATAGTACGGTGACCTAAAAACAACAACCGGAGAGAAACTAGGAGAAGACTAAAAGTCCACCGTCTTCATGAGATCCCAAGAGAGCATCCACAACAATAGAAGGAGACATCAACAACGTTTCCCCTGAAACTCAAGCGCACAATTAAAAACACAGTTGGGATTATCATTAACACCAAAAACATCATGGGAAGATATAGTCCTTTCACCAACTATAATTGCTGGACCAAGCACGGGGAAAGAGGGGTTATGATGGAAGACAGTGAAGAAGAAGATGATGATAACAACTATCATCATATGTTTCCTGAATACAGTGATACTGCAGTGGAAGACAATGAAGAGGAAGGAGGTGAAGAACGGGCATCAGATGAGCCCGCTGATGAACTTGGTAGGGTCATTTCTGATGCAAAGCGAAACTGTGAAACAGAAAATGAGAAGTTGAAGTTAGAGGGCATGTTAGAAGATCACAAAAAATTGTTGTACCCAAATTGCGAAGATGGCAACACAAATCTCGGTACCACACTGGAATTGCTGCGATGGAAGGCAGAGTGTGGTCTAACTGACTCCTCATTTGAAAAGATGCTGAAAATAATGAAGCTGAAGTTTCCAAGACATAACGAACTTCCCGAGAGTACCTACAAAGCAAAGAACACTCTTTGTCCTCTAGGATTAGATGTGCAGAAGATACATGCATGCATTAATGAATGCATCCTCTACCGCGGTAAGGAGTATGAGAATTTAGATAAATGCCCGGTATGCAATGCATTGCAGTATAAGATCAGACGAGATGACCCTAATGATGTTGAGGGAGAGCCCCTCCGGAAGAGGGTTCCTGCTAAGGTTATGTGGTATGCTCCTATAATACCAAGGTTGAAACGCATGTTCATAAACAAAGAGCATGCCAGGTTGTTGCGATGGAACAAAGAAGACGTAAGAAAGACGGGAAGTTGAGACACCCTGCTGATGGGTCATAGTGGAGAAAAATCAATAAGGACTTCCCGGACTTTGCAGGTGACGCAAGGAACTTATGGTTTGGTCTAAGTACGGATGGCATGAATCCTTTGGGGAGCAGAGCTACAGTCACAGCACCTGGCCCATGACTCTATGTATCTACAACCTTGCTCCTTGGTTGTGCATGAAGCGTAAGTTCATTATGATGCCAGTGCTCATCCAAGGCCCGAAGCAACCGGGCAACAACATTGATGTGTACCTTAGGCCATTAGTTGAAGAACTCTTACAGCTGTGGGGAAAACCAGGTGTACATGCGTGGGATGAGAACAAACAGGATCCATTTGACCTATGAGGGTTGCTTTTCGTAACCATCAATGATTGGTCTGCTCTTAGTAACCTTTCAGGACAGACAAACAAGGGATATAAGGCATGCACGCACTGTTTAGATAAGACTGAAGGTACATATTTGAATAAATTCAAGAAGGTTGTGTACCTGGCAAATCAACGATTTCTTCCGACCAATCATCCCATAAGAAAGAAAGGCAAGCATTTCAAAGGTGAGGAAGATCACCGGAAGAAGCCTGAACTCCCTGCTGGTGATGATGTATTTGGTATGGTCAAGGACATAGAAGTAATCTTTGGAAAGGGTCCCGACGGTCAATCAGTTCCGAACGACGTCGCTACAGGACACGCACCCATGTGGAAGACGAAATCTATATTTTGGGAGCTGCCATATTGGAAAGTCCTACGTGTCCGCTCTTCAATCGACATGATGCACGTGACGAAGAATCTTTGCGTGAACCTGCTAGGATTCCTAGGCGTGTATGGGAAGACAAAAGATACACCAGAAGCACGGGAGGACCAACAAATTATGAAAGACCCAAATAACATGCATACACAGAACAAGACGGATAAAGGGCGTCACTTAAGTCCTGCCAGCTATGCTCTTACCAAAGCAGAGAAGGAAATATTTTTTGAAGTCCTTTACAATATCAAGGTGCCGTCTGGCTTCTCATCTAATATAAAGGGGATAATAAATATGGCAGAGAAAAAGTTCCAAAACCTGAAGTCTCATGACTGTCACGTGATTATGACGCAGTTGCTTCCGATTGCATTGAGGGGGCTTCTACCGGAAAATGTTCGAGTACCCATTGTGAAGCTGTGTGCATTCCTCAATGCAATATCTCAGAAGGTAATCAATCCAGATATTCTTCCAAGGTTACAGAAGGATGTGGTACAATGTCTTGTTAGTTTTGAGTTGGTGTTCCCACCATCCTTCTTCAATATTATGGCGCATCTCCTGGTTAACCTAGTGGAAGAGATTTCCATTCTCGGTCCTGTATTTCTGCATAATATGTTCCCCTTTGAGAGGTTCATGGGAGTCTTAAAGAAATATGTTCATAACCATGCTAGACCAAAAGGAAGCATCTCCAAGGGATATGGAACAGAGGAGTCATTGAGTTTTGTGTTGACTTTATTCCTGACCTTAAGCCGATTGGTGTTTCTGACTCGCGGCATGAGGGAATACTAAGTGGAAAAGGCACGCTGGGAAAGAAAGCAATGATATGTAGGGACGGGGATTCTTTCACTAAAGCACACTACACAGTTCTACATAATTCTACCTTGGCAGCTCCGTATATCGAGGAACACAAGAATATTGTACGCTCCAAAAATCCGGGGAAGCCTGACTCATGGATTACAGATGAACACATGAAGTCTTTCGGTGGTTGGATGCGAACACATCTCTTGAATGACACCACTGTTGGAGATCAGCTATACTTGTTGGCCGTGTCACCATCTTCTACTATATTGAATTTCCAAGGGTACGAAATAAATGGGAATACATTCTACACGATCGCCCAAGATAAAAAGAGCACCAACCAAAACAGTGGTGTCCGCTTTGATGCAACGGACAAGAATGGGCAAAAGGACACATATTATGGTTACATAGAGGAGATATGGGAACTAGACTATGGAGTCTCTTTTAAAGTCGCTTTGTTTCGCTACAAATGGGTCAACCTGAATGGGGAAGGGGTAAAGATAGACCAGTTGTACGGAATGACAACAGTGGATCTCAACAATCTTGGTTATAGAGATGAACCATTCGTCCTAGCCAATGATGTGTCTCAGGTTTTCTGTGTGAAGGACATGTCCTCTAGACCAAAAAAAAGAAAAAAAATATGCAAACGAATACATCATATGATGAGACAAAGCGTCACATAGTTCTTTTAGGGAAAAGAAACATCGTGGGAATCGAGGACAAGACAGGCATGTCAGAATATTATAATAAGTTTGATAAAATTCCGCCCTTCACAGTGAAAACTGACCCAAGCATTCCGTTAAGTAAAGAAGATGCTCCATGGTTACGTCTGAAGCAATTATAAGGAAGTACATATGCCAAGAAGTTCATGCTCATATTGTGTACCTCTAGTTCATGTCTAGGCTGGTCGGCTGCATATTATGAACCTAAATGTCATGAGACATGATAGCTCATTTTGTGAAGGATATCTTATGATGTTTGCAATTTTCCAAGTTTAATAAATGTATTGAGTGGTAGTCCCGATTTGTGGCTTGACCGGGACTATATATAGGGGGGCCTTTAGTCCCAGTTTTGTAGTCTCGGTTTTTAATATTAATAAATGTCTTGAGTGTTAGTCCTGTTTTGTGGCTGGACCGGGACTAAAGGGGGCCTTTAGTCCCGATTCGTAGAACGACTTTCCCGAACTATGAAGAAGTTGTACCGATTCGTACTTACCATTAAGATCTGATCTCCAAACGCGCGTGGTCACATATTTGGGAGTGCCTCTATGACCAGTTTGTTGGAGATGCCGGAGGACTGGGCTCCGACGGCATCTCCCTCAAACTGGACGTAGTGGTGTCCCTGCTCTCGCACACCATCTTGCAGCTTGTAACTTCTCTAACTAGATCAATACACCTGGGAGCTAACTAATTTCACATATTAGGGAGTGTCTCTATGACCAGTTTCTTAGAGATGCCGGAGGACTGGGATCCGGCGGCATCTCCCTGAAATTGGTCGTAGTGGTGTCCCTGCTCTCGAAACCATATTGGAGATGCCTGAATCTGGCTGGAGGACTGGACTCACAAGGATGCCTATTTATAGTACAAGCAGCTCGGCATAGTGTTGACACTCACCCCTATTATTAGTGTTGACTCGTGTTTTGTACCGGTTGGTGTCTCCAACCGGGACTAAAGGTTCATCTTTAGTCCCGGTTGGTGACACCATTCGGGACAAGGTACAAGCCGCACGACATAATGTCGACACTCACCCCTATCATTAGTGATGCCTGGCCCAGCCTGCCGAAATCCCTCCAACCGGGACTAAATATGAACCTATCATCTTCGAGGTTTCATGGCTTTCGGTCCAAATGATCAAGCCATTTTCCATTTTCCGAGCGCAAAAAACGGGTCGTTTTGTGAAGTAACCACCAAATTGCTGTTTTAGAATGCTACCGTCCCATTTTTCTAAAATACTAGACCACCTTACATGGACTATCTCCCAACCGGGACATCTCAAACCTTTTCATCCATCCCGGATAAAAAGGACAAATGTCTGCCGAATCGGTAGGAAGTGGGTACGGTTTGTACTACAGGTACATGATCTAACGCCCGTGATTTTTTCAAAAAATCATTTTTAGACTCACAATATGTGGTTTTTTCAGAGATCCAATGCAAGTTCTAACGATTCTCGTCCCCTATCTTCATGCACGCCGGTTCGACCATAGTTAGAAATTCAAAAAATTCAAAATGGGCATAAGAAATTCAAAAAAAATCCGAACAATGTAAATCCTTCGCGTGGTGTCATATTATGTGACATAGTTGCAAGGAAAAATACCAGACTTGGTATATTGATCATGTCTCAAAAAAACCTTCACAAAATGACCTATCATGTTCGAGGTTTCATGGCTTTCGGTCCAAATGACCAATGTTATGTGTTGAATCATGACATAGTTTGTGATGCTATGATCATATTATGCATGCATGTGGACATTGGTATGGAGAACAATGTTTCAAGAGGAAGTTTTCCTTTTCGTCGCACGGAAAAGCCATTTTCCATTTTCCGAGCGCAAAAAACGGGTCGTTTTCGAAGTAACCACCAAAATGCTGTTTCAGAATGCTACCGTCCCATTTTTCTAAAATACTAGACCACCTTACATGGACTATCTCGCAACCGGGACATCTCAAACCTTTTCGTCCATCCCGGGTAAAAAGGACAAATGTCTGCCGAATCGGTAGGAAGTGGGTCCGTTTTGTACTACAGGTACATGATCTAACGCCCGTGATTTTTTGAAAAAATCATTTTTAGACTCGCAATATGTGGTTTCTTCAGAGATCTAATGCAAGTTCTAACGATGCTCGTCCCCTATCTTCATGCACGCCGGTTCGACCATAGTTAGAAATTCAAAAAATTCAAAACGGGCATAATAAATTCAAAAAAATCCGAACAATGTAAATCCTTCGCGTGGTGTCATATTATGTGACATAGTTGCTAGGAAAAATACCAGACTTGGTATATTGATCATGTCTCGAAAAAACCTTCACAAAATGACCTATCATGTTCGAGGTTTCATGGCTTTCGGTCCAAATGACCGATGTTATGTGCTGAATCACGACATAGTTTGTGATGTTGTGCCCATATTATGCATGCATGTGGAAATTGGTATGGAGAACAATGTTGCAGGAGGAAGTTTTCCTTTTCGTCGCACGGAAAAGCCATTTTCCATTTTCCGAGCGCAAAAAAGGGTCGTTTTGTGAAGTAACCACCAAAATGCTGTTTCAGAATGCTACCGTCCCATTTTTCTAAAATACTAGACTAACTTACATGGACTATCCCCCAACCGAGACATCTCAAACCTTTTCGTCCATCCCGGGTAAAAAGGACAAATGTCTGCCGAATCGGTAGGAAGTGGGTACGATTTGTACTACAGGTACATGATCTAACGCCCGTGATTTTTTGAAAAAATCATTTTTAGACTCGCAATATGTGGTTTCTTCAGAGATCCAATGCAAGTTCTAACGATTCTCGTCCCCTATATTCATGCACACCTGTTCGACCATAGTTAGAAATTCAAAAAAGTCAAAACGGGCATAAAAAATTCAAAAAAAATCTGAACAATGTAAATCCTTCGCGTGGTGTCATATTATATGACATAGTTGCAAGGAAAACTAGTAGACTTGGTATATTTATCATGTCTTGAAAAAACCTTCACAAAACCCTAAACCCTAAACCCAAGTTTCTTCCTGCCATTTTTCTTCCCGCCATTTCTTCCCGCGATTTCTTCCCCCTGTTTTTTTCCCACCATTTATTCCCACAGTTTTCTTCCCGCCACTTCTCAGTACATATATGTAGGATTGGACTCCATTTTCATTGCACATCTCTAGACTCATATCTGCAACCTCGTCACTCTTTCCCATGGCTTCCACCATACGACTAACCCCCAGGGAGGCGGAGGCGCTTTGCGCCTCGAACTACCCCTACCCGCCGGGCTACTGCGTTCCCGTCGGCTGGATGCTGAGCGCCGGAGGCGTGCCGGTTGCTCATGTCCCTCTAGGTGTGGCACGCCGGATGGCCATCACGAACCACTACTACTTCGAGCTCACGCCGGAGCAGCGGAGGACTTCCAAATGGAATCCCGACTATTTCCCGACTTGGGAAGCCTTCTTCGGGGATCGGCATGAGAGGGCGCTCACCAGGCACAAGGAGGACGGCCCACCTCCTCCGAACTTCAACGAGGCTGGCCGTCAGCTGTGGTGGCGCGGCCGGACTCTCCAGAGCGTCATGGCCTACGACACGACCGCCGACTCTAACCCTCGCCTGCGCTACCCTCAAGTCCAGCCCACTCGTACTCAGCCTTCAAGGTTCAACTACGGTGACCCCGACGACGACAGCGACGACGGCCGCGGCGAGTACGACGACTACAGTGGCGAGTATTATAGGTGTAGGCAGGAGCATGACTGAATCACTCTAACATTGCAAAACAAGTTCGGTCGATTGTGACTTAATCTAGCCATGTATCTTAATTTTCAGTTCTTCTATGTATCTTAATCTTCAGTCGTGCTTTATGTAACTTAGTGTTAGTTGCGTTATGTACTTTAATTTCAATTCTATCGTAATAAAATTTTCTTCCCGCCCATTATTTCCCGTCCTTTTCTTCCCGCCCATTAATATATAAAAAAATATAAGTTAATTCAAATCCAAATTAAAAACAGAAAATGGTTTTGAAATAGTTATTCAAATCCAAACACTTTTTATGTTTAAAGTTTTTCTAAATTCCAAATTAATATTCAAAAAATATAAGTTCTCATTTTTAATTTTAAATGGTTACATTAATTATTTTTAAAAACAGAAAATGTTTTTGAATTAGTTATTCAACTCCAAACACTTTTTATGTTTAAAGTTTTTCTAAATTCCAAATTAATATTCAAAAAATATAAGTTAATTAATTTTTAAATTTAAATGGTTACATTAATTATTTTTAAAAACAGAAAATGGTTTTGAATTAGTTATTAAAATACAAACACTTTTTATGTTTAAAGTTTTTCTAAATTCCAAATTAATATTCAAAAAATATAAGTTAATTCATTTTTAAATTTAAATGGTTACATTAATTATTTTTAAAAACATAAAATGGTTTTGAATTAGTTATTCAAATCCAAACATATGTTTAAAGTTTTTCTAAATTCTAAATTAATATTCAAAAAATATAAGTTAATTCATTTTTTATTTTAAATGGTTCATAGTTTAAATGGTTACATTAATTATTTTTAAAAACAGAAAATGGTTTTGAATTAGTTATTCAAATTCAAACACTTTTTATGTTTAAAGTTTTTCTAAATTCCAAAGTAATTATCATTTAAAAAACATTACAAATTTGAACACCAAAATAAAAAATAAGGCGGGAACAGAGAGAAAATTCTTGAAAAAATTTGAAAACAGGGTCATACATCCCGGTTGTTGGCACCAACCGGGACTAAAGATCCCTGCGCGCGCCCCTTGGGCTGATGAAAAAAAGTGGAGTATACGTCCCGGTTGGTGGCTCCAACCGGGACGTATGACCCTTTAGTCCCGGTTGGTTCCAACAAACGGGACAAAAGGCCCTTCCTTTATAACTTGCGCGCCTCCTCTTCTTCTTCCTCATCTCACTTCTCTGCTTCATCGACGCGCGCACAGGAGACACCGCCCCACGACGCCGGTAGGCTGCCCGAGCTCCGCCGCCTTGCTGACCCTGCCACGAACTCCGCCTCGTTGCCCTCTATCTCCCCACAAAAGGAATCAAAGAGGGGCATCTGCAATCGTCGCCATCGACGCCATCTTCCTCGTCACCGACGACCGCCGCCGTCGACATTGCCTTCGATCTAGACCTCGCACGGCCTCCCCGAGCCCTTCGTCCGATCCGCGGTGAGCTGCTGGTCCCCTAGGACCTCTCCCTCGACTCCCTCTCCCTCTATAGTCGTTGATCGTCGTTGACCCGTACGTTCTACCGCCATGCGCCGCCGTTCTCCTTGCTCCGGTGAACAAAACCTAGCGGTGCTTCCACCAGTAGGCTTGCCTTGCTCGCCTCGTTCAAGTAGGATATATCTCATCACCCCACGCGCCCTCCTTCGCCATCGCCGGTGACCATGCGACGGTGGCCGTTGTGATGACGTCACGCTGGCGTCGTCCTGACGTGTCCACGGACCCCGCTGGTGTGGCATGCCGATGTGTCTTCGACCCCACTGGTCAGTCACTGTGGGTAGCCCCAAACTCGGTGAAAAACTAACCCCCCTGTGCTGATGTAAAGTGACGCACTAACTGTTTTAAAATGGTTTAATATTTTTAGAAATTGATATAAACTTGTAAATTCAATAACTAATGATTTATAAGTCAAAAAAATACAAATAATATATCAAAATGTTCATAAAATTAAGAGCTATCTGTCTAAGAAATCATCATACATTGTCAAGAAACTTAAAAACCCTAGATTAGGTAAAGAAACATCGACACCCCTTATGTACATGTGGGTTCGCCGGTGTGTCCTCGCTAGGGCATCCCGAACCCTTTTAAATCGATGTTGCACCTAGGGTTAGTGTAGGATATCTAAATCTGACATGTCATACATATTGATTGTGCATTGTATTATGCCATGTATTGATTGCCGCCTTTCTTTTAGGTATTGGTTCTTCGTGATAGGATCCGAGCCCGAGGGTTTCTTCGAATTAGGGTTTCTGATATTGTAAATTCATTTTTATTATTGTGTATGTATATATTAGGGTTTCTCCGAATTAGGGTTTATATCTCTCAACACCCTACCTAACATTCTCCCTTGGCCGCTTTGACTTATCTGTTTTTCCACCTATGCAGAAAATATGGACCCACACGACAGAGACGAAGAAAAGGAAGATTTGATCCAAGGTGTGATCCGCGGGGAAGAAAATTTAGATGTATTGATGTTTCTGAACAACTCCGGTGAGGGTGTTCCTCTTTTTGCCGGAAGAGACGACTTGTTTGAGGTTGAAGGTGATGCCTTCCGCGAGGGAGAAGGCGATGCCTTGTGTGATCGAGAAGACGACCGCTCCGGCGAGGTGCATGTAATATAATTAATTCATTAATTAATCATCTGCTATCTATATAGAAATAGTAACGATGATCTTTCTTCTTTTAGCCCTCCGGATCAAAGAAATCTACTAAAAAGAGCGGACGAGGCCCAACCAAAAAGTTGGAAGACCATGAGAGGTTCAGGATCGAAGATATCGGTGAAGACGGCAAACCGATTGCTCCCGAAGTTGTCGCAAAGAAATTTGTGGCACAATACGGAGTAATCGTTAGGGACTTCATCCCGATCACCATTCAAAATTGGAATAGGCCTACTGATGCGGAAGAAGAGGGAACGTCTTTATTTCTCCCTACCGTGGCCAAAGATTTACTATGGAAGAGGCTCATGGTTAATTTCAAACTACCGAAGATAGAGCTGGATCCAAATGCGGAGGATCTAGTTGAGGACGCCTTAGAACATGCGCGAGCCATGGAGATGAAGGTCAGGGAGTGGGCTATGAAGAAGATGGCCCAGTGTTTCACCAACTGGAAGAAAATATTGCACCTTGACTATGTCGTGAAAGAGAATACTCCGGATTTTGAGAAGATTCAGTTTCAGAAGATAAAACCATTATGGGCTGAGTTTATGAATTACAAGACATCAAAAAAAGCTAAGAAAATGTCTGCAACGAATAAGCTGAATGCTTCTAACAAGAATTATCACCATACTATGGGGAAAGGTGGCTACAGGGCTGGCATTCCTAAGTGGAAGAAACTTAAGGATGTGTGCTAAAAAGATCATCCCAGAGACAGACGATTGGATCGAACGTGCAAAGAATTGGTTTTACGGGCATTGGGGCACGTTGGACTCGGAAGGGAAGTGTATATATAACATACAACATAAAGAAGACCCATTGCCAATCGAGAGGATGAGAAAAGCAGTAAAGGTTGTTAAAGATGGGGACTTCATTCCCGATAGAGAGAATGATGAGCTCACACTCGCCCTTGGAAATAAGGAACATGATGGACGAACACGAGGCACAATAGGCTCCAAACCATGGAGCACTGGGTTTCCCGAAGAGAGGAAGAAATATCCTGATAGAAGGCGTAAGAGGAGAAAGGACAAGGCAGAAGTTGAAGCAGATATTCAGAAAGAGCGAATGCGTATAATTGAAGAACGAATAAAGCAACAACAAGATCAAATTAACGCACTTAGCCAGCAAGGTACTACCGGCCCATCTCAATAGCACATGGTGGTAGAACCTGCATTCGATGCTACCGGCCTATCGAATAATCGAAAAAGCAGTGTGGCTTCCACCGAGGTCCCGGGTGATGACAATGATGATGACGATGGTGCACCGACGATGGCTCCTGTTGGCTACCCAGTGGATGATATCACACAGATGACACACTGCGAGCTACATGTCAAAGTTGTGAACATATCAATGAAGGTGGCGATCGGCTATGCCTTACCAATTGGACCCACACCAACTTACCACTGTCGTCCGGTTCCACAGGGCTACGCTTTTGTCAGGGTGGATGAAATCATGCCCACCTTTGAAGGTTTGAAGCTTGACTACCCTGCAGGTGAAGGGGATGTGACTGAACTGGGAGAAGCAACAAACGTCACCATTCTATGGCCAAAGGAATGTATCGTGCTTCCAAATCACATGCCAAGGCCATCTTTGCCGCCGCCTCACCCGTCTCCAGCGAGGACATTGCCACCGTGGCAGCCGTCTTCGTCGCCTCACCCGGCTCGTCACCTCACCCGTCTTCGTCGCCTCACCAATCTCCCGCGCAGCCATCGCCAGCTCCTCAGGATAAAAAGCGTAAGTGTACCACCGCTACTCTGCGTAGTGGTAAGCGATCACCAAAACGTAAACAATAGCCTCTTCCAAAAGTACCAAAGGTTCCTCCCAAGAGATCTTATGACTGTACTAAAGAGGAGACTACGGCTATTGTTGATGTGGAAATGACAGCGTTTTTCGCTAAGCTGAGGCGGCCGAAAGAGCCAGAGTTCCCTAGCACCAAAGAAGAAAAAGCCCGAGTGTTCAAAATGCTAAAGACTCTTCATCAACCCGAGCCAAAGCTGTCATCAGACTATGAGCGTTCTATTCTCAAGTCACATGCGGCACAACAAGCCTCGAAGAGCAGTACTGATGCAAGCGGGAAATCCGTTGCCCAGCTCGGAGAACAAGAAAAACAGTCTTGCGCCCCTCTCAAGGTGATTTCCCATACCAATGTGGGGTCGAGCAAATATGCGGCCGAAGAGCAGTATGATCCAGATGTAGTTGCACAATACGGAGAAGCTGCCGCTGCTCAAGGTATGAGTATTGCCCACTACTTATCCCAGTTACAGTACTTCCCCGTGTGTGAAGTAGCATACAAATACCAGTACAACAAACCTCTCGTCAAACCTGAGGAGGTAAATAATCTTCCAACAAAAATACGAAGATTGCATAACTGGTACATGCATGCCACAAAGGCCGGGGCTAACTGGATAGTGCTGAGGGTTACAAAAAAGCATTATTGGAAAGAAATAGATGACATGATATCCATTGAATTTGTTGAACTATTTCAATTATTCAATCAAGACGCCTTGGACAAATCGATCATCAGTGCCTATTGTCTGTAAGTACTAATTCTGTAATTAATTTAGTCTCTAGCTATCTCACCTCGTTTATTGCATGTATATAATCATATTGTAATATGCAGAATGAAGATTCCCGAATGCAGCAGAGGACAAATCTATGACATTGGGTTCATTGACCCATATTGAGTTCATCAAGCTAATCTCAAAACAAACCCCCAGGTTACGGAGGATAATATCGTACACGCGTTAAGGTTTCAAGAAACCAGAAGGGAAATACTATTTCCTTATAACTTCGAGTGAGTGTTATTGTCTTGTATAGACTTTATATTTCGCTTATTCGACGTTAAGTATATAATTGATTAGTTATGCATGCGCAGCTTCCACTATATTATGTTAATCATTCAATCTGACAAAGGGCGTGTACTAGTCATGGACTCAAAACATAAACCCCTTGAGTCGTGGAAGGACATGCAGATGATTCTCCAGCGGTAAGTCTAATCATTATGACACTATATCGGCAACGTTTGTGAACTTTATGATATCAAGTAATTAATAACTTTTTTTATTCGTTTTCTCTGCCGGGAAGCGCTTGGAAACGGTTCACCAACAAGGCTAGGGGTGTTTGGAAAGAGGAGCTTACATTTCAACCACTAGATGTAAGCACCACTAGCTATATCCGCGCATCTCTTTGATTCTAGTTTTGATACCGTTATTATCATGTTTGATTATTTCTTTGATTGAACTCTATTCTCGTAAAGTGCCTGACGCAGGGACCAGGGAACAATTTATGTGGATACTATGTTTGCGAGTTCATCCATCAGACGTGCTGTGAGAAGGGCAGAAATTTAGAGAAACTCCACGTACGTAAACAATTTCTATAGTTTTTAATTACCATCAAATTGTGTTTAGTTTCATTCATATAGGTTGACTCCTTTTTTAAATCTGATCGAACGTCTACGAGACTGTCTTCTGCCAAAGGATCGCGTACGAGCAATTTAGGAGGAATTGACGGGATTCTTGGATGCAGAAGTCCTAAACCCAAAAGGAGAATACTATTCGGATGTGTATATACAAGAGGGATTGTACAAAGAGCTTATTTTGTATATAGTGCATGAACTCCGTGTATCGAATGTAATATGTTCGATACTTGGATCTATATTGTCATGATGATCTTGTGTAATATAATGGTTCCTTCATTGATGAGTGCAAAACACTAAATAAAAAATAAAATAACATAAATGAATTCTCTGTCGCGGCACAAAAAGTGGCCAAAATGCTGCCACGGCAAAAAAAGGTTGCCAAAATGAATTCTTTGTCGCGACAGAGAAATGTGTCAAATCTCTGCCGCGGCAGACGGGGACTTGCCAAAATGAATTCTCTGCCGCGGCAGAGAAAATGTGTCAAATCTCTGCCGCGGCAGAGAGTTATTTGTCCCGGTTTGTGTTACGAACCGGGACGGTTGCTCCTCCCCCCTCGCACTCAGCAGCGGCCACGTGTACGCTCTTTTGTCCCGGTTGGTGGGACAACCGGGACTAAAGGTTGGGACTTTAGTCCCGATTGCCCCGTCCCGGTTGGGTAACCGGGACTAAAGGCCCTTACCAACCGGGACACATGGGGCGGTTTCCACTAGTGGGGGTAGGCGGCGGTTGTGGCGTCATGTGCGGGACAGGAGTTGGAGGCGGTCTGGTAAGGTATGCGGGACAGGAGTTGGAGGCAGCGGGATAAATCCATTATTTCTCAAGGTCTAAAACACAAATATACTCGCATCATTGACGCGTGGACTTCTGATTGAATCTTAAAGCATTGAACGGTGGGATTGATGCCGAGGGCCAAACCCCCCTTGGCAAATCCGCTCTCAAACATCACCGCTCTTCCCACCAACGTCGGGCGGCTTGTAATCCAGCATGCCTTGCGACCTGTGCCCCTGCTTCCTGCCACCACACGAGCCTACCGCGTCCTTGCTCTCTTCCCCCAACCCCGGATATGTCCTGCATGCCAAGGTGAGGCGCTCACTGACTATATGCTCCTCGACGAGATTTCCCACCAACACCGTTGCAGTTTTTGCCATGGATCTCATAGCGCAGGTGTGGTATCCTAAAATCAACGCTCCTACCCCTCTTTTTTATCCGGATCCAGAACTGGAGCCGCTTTCATTCAAAGAACTTCGACACCAATGTTGGGTTGATCGATAGCAAACTGCCGAGGACGGAAGCGAAACTTGGAGCCACTGTTGTCGGCCTGCCGCATAGGCCAATAACAGGCCATGCCCGAGCACTCGCACCATCATAGCGACGTTGTCGTTCGTCCACCTGTCATAGGAATACTTGTTCCTTCATCAAAAAAAGGATCAGAGATTCTTCATTGTTCAAAGAAGGTGCATATCATTCTAAGATTGGTACGCCCCTACGTGTTGTGTATGAATGCGCATGTGATTCATTATTCTTTCCTGATGTTTACATTGCTTCAAGAAGTCATACCCATGGCCATCAACATCAAATTCTAAGTGTGTCCAATAAACTTGAATGTCTATTTTTTATGTATATATTGGAATGTAGAGCTCCCGAGTTGCAATATAGAGAGATAAATTAGGTTATGTAATACTCCCTCCGTTTCTTGATATAAGGTGTATAGTTTTCTGTAAAAAAAAATCCAGAATATAAGGTATATGGTGGGACTGTGGAATTTTTTTACATAATTTAGAAGTCAAACTGATTTGAAGAGATGAGATACTGAGATTTTCATATTTTCCTCTATTCTCACATCGGTCACCTACATGTATTAATATCTAAAAGTATCGATTTTTTTCCTTTTAGCCTATGCGCTAATATTCGTGCAAGAAAACTATACACCTTATATCAAGGAACAGAGGGAGTAGATGAATTTGGTTCACATGGTTTATGGTCTTCCAACATTATGATCCTATGGGTTTTCGAACAGGTTGTGGTGGTAAATTCTGCAGGTTTATGGTCCACGGTAGCGCTGCTCTTTCCTTAGCTCCTCCACAACGCTCAGGAAAAGGAGGGATAAAAGGCTGGCGACCCATGAATCGGCACTGTCCTCCCCTCCTGTAGGAAACCGAATTGCCAGAGACCCGATGTGTGCTCAGAGCGCTGGCTTGGATAATCTCTATTTGATTTACTTCTTGCTTATTACCTGAAGGTGTCAAGCACATGGGTCAGCCCATAGAACTTGAAGGTTTAAATGAGCTTAATTTGCATCCAAAAATTTCATGGCAATGTCAAACAAGGATGTTTAGGCCCGTGATTTATACGCTGCAACTGCAGGTTCAAGGTAAAAGGTTGAGAGATCATATGTAGAAATGTCACATCCCAGTTTTTAGAAATTTTGGACTAGAAAAAAGTGCATTTGCATTGCATCATTTGCATTCATGAAAATTTTGAATTGCAAAATCCTACTTACGAACCCTAAATTGGATCACTAAAAGGCTCCTACAAAGAATTATACACAGATTTATAAAATCACTATTTAAAAAGTAGGAAATTTATTGCCAAAATGGATCCTAGATTGATCCCCTGTTTTTTGAAATTTTTAGAAAAAAAAATCATGTCTTTTGGAGTTTATATAAAAATATATAAAATAAATACTAAAATAGAAAAGGAAAAAACAAAAGAATAAAAAATGAACCTAACTAACCTACCCGGAGCCGGCCTATCCCACCAACTCCCTAGCACACGCGCGCAGTAGCAGCCCAGCGGCCTAGGAGAATATCCCGTGCCAGCCCACTCTGCTTCCTCTCTCCCCGCAGCCACTGACACAGGGGACCCACACCATCATCTTCCTTCGAACGGAGACGAACCGAACACGGTTCGATCTTGATCCCGAACCTAACCCCGCCGAATCCGCGTGGAATTAATTCGATTCGATCCTCCTCTGCACGTCCACCCTTCGTATAAAATCCGTCGCGGCCCTCCCGTCAGTTTTTCTTCTTTTTTCGGAGTCTTAGCCACCCCAAACCGGATCTCATCTGGATCACGCTGGAGAACTCATTGCCGACGCACGAGCGGGAGGTTCCCCAGCACCCCGCCCCTCCCCTTTTACCCTATTCTCTTCCCCGTGTTGCACTGCGCCGCCCTGGCCCCTTATTCCCCTCACAGGAGCACCAGAGGGGCACCCGATTGTTCGCCGAATCCCGCGGAGGTCGAGTGACTCTGCCCGCCTGCCACCGTCGCTAGAGGAAGAAAACAACGGCGCCGTCCTCACCACGTACCCCACCATACTCGTCTGATGCACATCCACTCCCTCTCCACTGCCAGGGACCACCAGAATTACCGCCGTCGTCACCTCCTGAGCTCCCTTCCGCCGTCCGCCGCCGTGTCGAATTGATCAGAGGTGAGCTCGGGATGCTTTCCTCCACGACCGTCGGATCTGCACTCAACGGTCCAAATTAGATCCCTGCACTGGACCGGTACCGTCCAGTATGGGCACGCCATGTGGCGCCCGCATGCAAGCCGCGTCAGCGCTGACTCAGCGTTAGTCAACGTTGACCTTCTCTACAAAGTAGAAAAAATTAAAATTGCAGAAAATGATTTAAATTAGTAAAAATCATATAAAAATATCTACACATCAGAAAATTTAAATAATATACCTTTGGAAAGATAATTTTGTATATATTATTAATATGAAATTGGATACGACATCTACTGTAAGCATTTGTCGTGATTATTTTAATGGCTTAATACCCCTTTTAAAGAAATTAATTCATAGAAAATGAACTACTGATTAAAAAAACAAATGATATTCCCTTGGATTAACAAAATTGTATAGAACATGATTCTGTAATAAAACTAACAATTTACTGTACAAATTTTGTTAAGTATATTAAATGCATGTTATTGTATTTTAATTCTATAAAATCATTTATAAATACTTTTGACATGAATCCTTTTGCTCCTGGCTCTAAATTGAAACCTCTACAAATGAGTATTTTTACTAAGAACTGATATACTGTTTATAACAATAGCTAAATTATTATGAATGAAAGCCTATTAAATGGATCTAACTAATGTAATAAATGGTTTTGATGCATTAAAAACCTTTCCATGCATTCCATCAGTAGATATAATGATCAGAGAACCTAATAACACTAGTGAAGCATTTATTAAAAAGTGTCATGCATGCATTTGTTGCATTTGTATTGATCTTTATGTGTTGTTGTTTAACTCGTTGTACCGATTCGTGTAGATTGTCCGAAGTGTTTCCGGTGTGACTGTTTCAAGTGTTTGAACAACTCCAACAATTATCAAGGGAAGTGGTGCTACATAAATATACTACTTATTTTATCTATGCATTATAGCTCTTTTTTTGTAGTTGCATTTGTAGGAATATTATGCTATACTATATCCCACTATTGTCGTAGTAATTCATTGTTAGGTGAGCCACCGTATGTTAGATGTGCTACTTAGACGACGGTGGAATTACACCATTATGAACTCTATTTCTGAAAGCAATTTTTTGTAAAATCCAAAACAACTTAATTAATGAAGCACATTCATATTCATTGGCTGGTTTAATGCCGTAAGGCACTTAGGCCTCTGACAATTGCTTAGTGTCTTTCTTTGGTAGATTACGTGTGCAACCATGTGCTAGTGAGTTATGGGTGGCTGGTTGGACTTAGTAGGTCGTGGTGAACCGAACCCTTCGTATCCAAAGATGTAGTGAATGGTAGGCTGGTACGGTGCATGGATGGGTTTGGGGAACTAATTCGTACAAGATGGGTTGACCAGGTCGCATGGGTAAAGTTTACAAACCATTGCTAGGTGTAAATCTAAGTGCTTAGTTGTGTCCCCGGTTACAGATGATTGAGTTTCAAAATCTTAGAAGCTATGACATGTTCTCGCTCATTCCAACATTGTAATTTGCTAAAACTTGTGGTTGAAATAAATTGGGTTGTGTGATGATAATAAAATGCTTTATAGATGGTAGGATGAACTTGTTTTGCTGCTACAACTAAGCCTAAAACCCCATAAGCCAGATATACATGTAGTGATTAGACTTGTTACTTTCTCTCATAGTTCCACTTGGCAATATATTCAAAGTATTGACCACTTGTTGGCTGCAACCTTTCATGTTGCAGGTTATTGTTCTGAATGCTCTGAGTGATCTTATAGGTTTTGACCCTCCACTCAACAATTGTTCGTCTGTGGCGCAATTGAAGCTGGAGCCTATTATTTATTTATGCTTTCGTATGCTACTTGAGTATTTGACCTAGCTTTGAGCTAACATTATGTAATATTTGCAAATTTTGGATCATTCGATGTAATAATGATGCACTGTTAAATTCTTTGGTATTCAACTATATTGTGTGTGCTAGTGAACCGATCCAGGAATTTACACTATACACATGAACTCAGTCTTATCAGGCGAGGGTGTTACATGATGGTATTAGAGTAGTGTGTTGAATGTAGGATCATGACCTAGGAATGGAATAGGAAATACGTATGAAATTATAAACCCTATTTTATTCTATCAATTCTCTTCTTACACTTCTTTCTAGTATATTTTTATCAATTCAATTCTCATTCTATTCCCTTTTAAAAATATAGAAGGATGGCTCTATCTAGCAATGAACTTGTAATTGTGTACTTATTAGATTCTTGTAATCCTTGATCTTTCTTTTCTAATCTCATCTTGTTCAAAATTTGTAGATGAACACTTGTGCGAAGAAGTGCGAGATTAAAGAATAGTTAGATGATGCCCACCATATAGTTTTGATATGATTTTGTTTAGATATAGCAATCTATCATTGCAAGAACTTGTGTGATAGTTGGTTTATTATGCTTAGTTTGTGCTATTTGATACCTTAAAGTTTTAGAATATTTTTTAGAGATTTCATAATATATTAATGAAGGTTTTGATTAAACATTCATGATATTACTACTATAGTTTCTGCCTGACCTGTTGTACTGCATGATTTTTGATAATTTACTAGGAACTCAGAAAAATCTAAAAGATTAGGATCTAGAGTGTAATTACATGTACTGTATGCACAAAAATTGGCTAAAAATCCTGATTGGTTTAAGGTTCCTAGAAAAATTCATGAACACTATTATAGTTTCAGGGCAGATTTTGTCCATTGCTTTCAATATTGTAGGTTCACCCCCAAATAAATTATAGTCAAAGGAAAACTATTTTGTGGATGGTATGCCACTAAAACAAAACTTCTAGAACATAAACAAAATTATATTAGCTTGAGTGTTGTTTGCAATGATTGTTTTCTTGTGTGTCAATTGATTGTTTCATATAGTTACGGGTAGCATTACTTCTCTAGTCTTTCTATCTATAACTTGTCTATGCTATACCAATAGATACCCGTTATCATAAACGCACTAAGATTGGAGCATATAATCTATATTACATCCACATGGATTAGATGCAACTCTAGTATGGATTGGAAATATTAGAATCAAGTTAGTAGATTGGTATGGCACACACACTCAGAAGGAAGAAGAATCAGCTATAATCCAACAACTAGCTTTGGAGGTGCCAAGTTTATTTTTATTAAGAGGTTAGCCTATATATGTACCCATAGTAAGAGAAACCACACGGATTCTAGAATACAATCTTCGAGAACACCACCCATAACCCTTTCTAGCCATTTCGAATCTCGAGATGAGGTTCATCTTAAGGGGGTTAGTCTGTCACATCCTAGATTTTAAAATTTTGGGACTTGAAAAAAAATGTATTTGCATTGCATCATTTGAATTCATGGAAATTTTGAATTGCAAAACCCTACTTTTGAACCCTAAATTGGATCACTAAAAGGTTCCTACAAAGGATTATACACGGATTTATAAAATCACTATTTAAAATTAGGAAATTTATTGCCAAAATGGATCCTAGATTGATCCCCTATTTTTTAGAAAATTTTAGAAAGAAAAATCATGCCTTTTGGAGTTTATATGAAAAATATACAAAATAAATACTAAAATAGAAAAAGGAAAAACAAAAGAAAAAAATGAACCTAACTTACCTACCCCGGAGCCAGCCCAGCCCACCAACTCCCTATCACACGTGCGCACAGCAGCGAGCTAGCACAGCAGCAGCTAGCCCTAGCGGCCCAGCAGAACATCTCGCGCCAGCCCGCTCCACTCCCAATCTCCCCGCAGCCGCTGACACAGGGGACCCACACCATCATCTCCCTTTGAATGGAGATGAACCGAACAAGGTTCAATCTTGATCCTGACCCTAACCCCGCCAAATCCGCGTGGAATTAGTTTGATTCGAACCTGCTCTGCACGCCCCCTTCGTATAAAATCATCTGCATCCTGACCCATCTGTTTTACTTCTTTTTTCCAAAACCCTAGCCACCCCAAACCGGAGCTCATCCTGATCTCGCCGGAGAACTCACTGCCGATGCATGAGCGGGAGGTTCCCGAGCACCCCGCCGCCCCCCTTTTACCCTGTTCTCTTCCCCTTGTTGCACTGTGCCTGTTGGGTTCGCAGCATAGAAACAAAAAAATCCCTATGATGGGACCGGTATACGCCATGATCCATCTATCTAGATATAATCAACGGGTGGATAAACATCCAGAATACAGACCCTTGAAGACCGATAAATGTTTACGAGTATGAACTTGTTGGTTATGTAGTTGATCTCTTATCGATATCAAGATCGTGTGGAATTATGGCAGCACCACAACTCAGCGGAGCATCCGTGATCGCACACATGTCCGGGACCCCGACAACCTCCGCATCCTCGCTCCAGCAATGCATCTGAAGAAGCAAATCCTTGCTCCAAATGGTGTCGATAACCCTTAAGTGTGTCACCCTACGGTCCGCGAATAATGCAGACATGATCGAGACCCCTCTTCAATCAATAATCAGCAGCGGGACGTGGAGATCCATACTGACTCCTGCACATTCAACGATGACTTCTTATGATCGTGAGAACCTTAACATTGCAACTAAATCCTTTGGTATCGCGATATTTCACGTGTCCAAGGTTCTATCATCGGTATCCCCATACCTAGTTTGATCTCGTTACTGACATGTACTCTTTTCTTGTTCCCGTGATATAACATTATAGTGATCCCCATCACTTGCTTGCAAGCTATATCAATGTGATATCACTGAGAGGGCCCAGAAATTATATCTCTCCGTCATTTAGATGGACAAATCTCACTATTGATCCATGAGCCTCTACATAATAATATCTGAGTATCTGAACCCACCTTTATAGTCACCCTGGTAAGGTGTGACGTTTGATGTTATCAAGCTACTCTTCATGTGTTAGTGATTGACATGATCGCATGGTCTAAGGACTAAAGTTACTTGTAATGATGTTATAGCAATTTAAACATAATGACTTTTATCGTATTACTATACTTCAGGTGAATGTTCATCAAATCATTCCACCAATGTTGTGACCTCGTTATTAATAACATCCAATGTCCATAATCAGGAAACCTTGATCATCATGTTAATCAACGAGCTAGTTTATATGAGAAGCATAACTAGGACCACTTTATTTGTTTCTTAAACACACATGTATTATCATTTCCTTTTAATAAAATTATAGAATGTAAAATAAAAATCTATCATATACTTGGAATACGATAATAACAACTTCATTATTGCCTCTCCGGCATATTCCCTTTAGTCTTCCACTTGCACTAGAGTCAATAATCTAGTTTACATTGTGATAAATCTAACACCCATAGAGTTTTGGTGTTGATCATGTTTCGCTCTGGGAAGAGTTTTATTCAACTGATCTGCTACATTCAGATCTATGTGTACTTTGGAAATCTTTATATCTCCATCCTTGACATGCTCGCGGATGGAGCGAAACCAGTGCTTGATATGCTTGGAATTCTTGTGAGACCTTGGTTCCTTGGCGTTGGCTATGGCTCCATTGTTGTCACAATAGATCACCATTGGGTCCAATGCGCTAGGAACCACACCAAGTTTCGTTATGAACTCTTTCATCCAAATTGCTTCCTGTGCTGCTTCCAGAGCAGCAAAAAATTCCGCCTCCATTGTTGATCCCACCACAACAGGTTGTTTGGAGATCCTACAACTAACTGCTGCTCCATTCATGATAAATACGTATCCGGATTGAGACTTAGAGTCATCCAGATTGGTGTCGAAGCTAGCGTCGACATAACACTTAGCGACGAGCTCTTCTTCACCTCCATACGCAACAAACATATCCTTAGTCCTTCTTAAGTACTTCAGGATATTCTTGACAGCTACCGAGTGTTTCGAACCTGGATCAGATTGGTACCTACTAATCAAACTAATAGCATGTGCCACATCCGGACTTGTACATAGCATGGCATACATTATAGAGCCTATGGCTAAAGCGTAGGGGATTCTATCCATTATCTCTCTTTATTCCACCGTAGCCGTATTTTTAGTCCTACTCAACGTCTTGCCTTGCAACATAGGTAAGAACCCTTTCTTACTTCTGTCCATTTAAAACTTCTTTAAAATCTTGTCAAGGTATGTAATTTGTGATAGCCCAATTAGACGTCTTGATCTATCCATGTAGATCTTGATGCCTAATATATATGATGCTTCACCAAGGTCCTTCGTCGAAAATTTGTTGTTTAGATAACTTTTAACCTTATTTAAAAGATCTATATCATTTCTAATCAACAATATGTCATCCACCTATAATATTAGAAATGCCACAGATCTCCCACTCACTTTCTTGTAAATACAAGATTCTCCGAAAGTTTGGACAAATACAAACCCTTTGATTACCTCTTCAAACGGAGATTCCAACTCCGGGATGCTTGCTTCAGTCCATAGATGGATCGCTGAAGCTTGCATACCTTGCTAGCATCATTAGGATCGACAAAACCCTTTGGTTCTACCATATACAACTCTTTCTCAATATTACCACTAAGGAATGCGGTTTTGACATCCATCTGCCAAATTTCATAATCGAAAAATGTAGCAATTGCTATCATAATCCTAATCGACTTTAGCATTGCTACGGGAGAGAATGTCTCATCATAGTTAACTCCTTGAATTTGGCGAAATCCTTTGTGAAAATTCAAGCTTTATAGATGGTCACGTTACCATCAGCGTCAGTTTTCTTCTTGAAAATCCATTTATTCTCAACGGCCTTTTGGTCGTGAGGTAATTCCACCAAGGTCCAAACCTGTTTTTCGTACATGGATTCCATCTCGGATTGCATGGCTTCTAGCCATTTTTTGGAATTCGGGGTCATGATCGCTTCTTCATACATTGCAGGGTCATCATTTACACCAATCTTGAAATTCATGATAGGATTTTTGTATAGTTTAGGAGCTGCATGTGTCCTACTTGACCTGTGAGGTTTGGTAGTATCCCGTTTCTTATTTTCATGATCTTTATCATTAGTTCCTTCTTCATTCGGTGAAGTCAGCTCCAGAATAATTTTCGATGATGCGCTACTCGCCATTTCATGAAGAGAAGGTTCAATAACCTCTTCGAGTTCTACCTTTCGAATACTCACACCTTTCGCGAGAAACTCCTTCTCTAGAAAGGATCCATTCTTGGCAACAAAACCTTGCCCTCGAATCTGTGATAGAAGGAATACCCAATTTTTTATTTAGGGTATCCTATGAATATGCATTTTTCCGCTTTGGGTTCGAGTTTATTCGGATGAAGTTTCTTCACATAAACATCGCATCCCCAAACTTTAAGAAATGACAACTTAGGTTTGTTTGCAAACCACAATTCATATGGTGTCATTTCAACGGATTTAGATGGTGCCCTATTTAAAGTGAATGCAGCGGTGTCTAGTGCATAACCCCAAAAATAAATTGGCAAGTCAGACAAAGACATCATAGATCAAATCATATCTAATAAGGTATGATTATGATGCTCTGATACACCATTACGCTGTGGTGTTCTAGCTGGCGTGAGTTGTGAAACTATTCCACACTCTCTCATGTGTGTGCCAAACTCTTAACTTAGATATTCACCCCCTCGATCTGATCGTAGAAATTTAATCTTTCTATTACGATGATTTTCCACTTTCTTCTGAAATTCCTTGAACTTTTCAAAGGTTTCAGATTTTTGTTTCATCAAATAGATATATAGATATCTACTCAAATCATCCCTGAAAGTAACAAAATAATGACATCCACCTCGTGCCGAAACACTCATTAGACCACATAAATCGGTATGTATGATTTCCAATAAATCTATTGCCCGCTCCATTGTACCGAAAAACTGGGTTCTAGTCATCTTGCCCATAAGGCATGGCTCACATGTATCAAGTGATTCCAAAAGTCCATCAGAATGGAGTTTCTTCATGCGTTTTACGTCAATATAACCTAGACGGCAATGACACATATATCTGGATATATCATCATAAAGTTTAATCCTTTTGGCATCTACATTATGAATATGTGTATTACTATTATCGAGATTCAAAAGAAATAAACCATTCATCACAGGCGCATGACCATAAAAGATATTATTCATATAAATCGAACAACCATTGTTTTCGGATTTAAAGGAATGACCGTCTTGCAAAAAACACGGCCCGGATACAATGTTCATGCTCAACGCAGGCACCAAATAACAATTATTTAGGTTTAAACTAATCCTGACGGTAGATGGAGAGGTAGCGTTCTAACGGTGATCACATCAACTTTTGATCCATTGCCGATACGCATCGTGACCTCATCCCTTGCTAGTGGTCTCCTGATCCGCATCCCCTGATTCTTGACCTCATTCCTTGCTAGCGGTCTCCTGATCCGCAACCCCTATTTCTAACCATGGTTCATAAACATCAAATCTATATCATCATTCTATTTAGGAACTAGAATTCATTACTTTCATTCAGTTAATGGGGATAGTTAATAGTATCACCAGGATGCTAACAATAGCAAGCCATATTCAGTATACTCTACTGAATCAACACCACTAGCAAGAGTAGTGCCTAGTCCACTAGAGCTCAAGAGTTTATTCTAGAAGATCTTTAGCTAATTATATCATCAGAGAACAGTTAATATAGATATCCAACTCTGATGCTTTCATATTAAAGCATTCCAATTAGAACCAATGAATCAATCTCAATCCAGATCCTAGCCATAGCATCACCAACCAAGTATATGACAGTAAATAAAATTCAAACAACGGTTCACTATCAGAATCCACTATCATCATTCACAATCTCAATATAGCAATGAATTCTACATAGCCTAGATTTAGAAGGTAATCAAGCATAAAGCTAGATGTTTCCACATCATGCTTATAGAAAATAATACATCTAAAACCATCCATATCATCACCGGTAATAGTAGCCCGAGGGATGAACCCATAGAGAAGTAGGTAACCCTAATTAGGGTTCGTAACAAACAACCACATGGAGGGTAGCAAGGTGAGATAGAGAGCAAGAGGGGGAAAGAAGTAACTTACCTGTGGTCCTCGCAAATTATAGAAAAGGAAGCAGGGTGGCCAACGGTAGTGCATACGACAGCACTGGGAGCACTTGAAGGCGCTGCAACCCATGCCAAGCCATAGTCACGGCAGCCACAGGAGAACGAGAGGAGCTGGTGCACCATACAACCACCAGAGCACCGGAGCAGCACCATAGGAGCGGCGGAGCACGAGATCACCAGCTACATACAAACCCTAGGTATTGGGATGTAGACGGCGTGGTCTGAGGAGCGCTAAAGCACCGAATCATGCTAGACCAGTCGACAGAGCATCATCGACTGGCCCATCTTACGTCACGGCGGCGACCAGAATCGCACGACGACAACGGCGGCACCACATCGCCACGAAGGGGAACGACCAAGGAGAGCACGAGTGCGCAAGGAAGATAGAGGGGTACTGGGACGGTTTGGGCTAGCATCGAGTGAGACAAGGGTTTGACCCAACCCAGATGGGTCTGTTCAGGGCTGGGCCAGGTCCAGGTTTTGAAAAGAAAAAGAACTGAATTATTAAAAGACCAAAATAACCCTAGAACTTAATAAGCTCTAAGAAATTGAATAAAAATTCCAAAAATACAAATAATATATCCATGAGATCATAAAAATATAAGCTGCCTAATTAAATTAATGAATTCTATTTTAATAAAATAAATTTAGGTTAACTATTTTTATAATGTATATTCCTTATGGAATTTTATAACAAAAAATAAAATACCTAAAAATAAGTAAAAATTCACTTTTACAATCCTAAATAGATATAGTATTTTAGAAAAATACTAAATTGTATTATTAGATTAATAAAATAAAATTCCTAAATTGAAATATTTATTCTTAAATAGAATTTAAGAAAATATTAATAGGAGTTAATATTAAATAAAAATAGTTTTAGACTCTTATATTAATGTATTGTACCACAAAAATATTAAATATAATATTTACAAGATTTTAGGGATTATTAACTATTAACTTTTTTTTGTTAATAAAGAAACTTTAGAACTTTGATAATCTAGGTAAAACACGCAATGAAGATAAATATAAAATGATGCATTGCATTACTATGCATGTTTTTTATTGATCCTTTAAATATTGTCCATACCAGGCAATAATGGTGTTTTTTATAAATAGAAGCTCAAGATCGAGTGCAAGCATCCGACTTCACTACATTGCAGTTAGAAGGCAAGTTCATCACTTGCTCATGTCCTTTGATGAGTTTTATCAAAGTATTTGCAAATTTTGTGTTATCATCTATGTTCTAAAGAGAAGAAAGAAAATACTATTTTCTCAAAGAAATAAAAATGCTATTATCATCCTAAGTGATGGTAAATATAAGATTGGCAATGGAACTTAGGTTTCCATTTGTAGTGAGATTCATCACATAGGATTTAATAACCCATGACATTAGTGATTCTAGCACCATATAATACGCGTTAACCATGATATTTGGAATGGGACAAGGAAGTCAGCTGGTTATTCTTCCTTTCGCATGTACCCAGATGCACATGTCGTGGCTGTTATCCTTGTAGCATGATTTGTAATTCGAAGAGGATATGCAGCATATGGGTGGGAACCCTCAGTGTCCCACGGTAGTTATGGCATATGAACGTGTTCTGTACTAACCATTGTCGTAATTAAATATGTGGACATGGCTATACCAAGGAGACATGCAGGGTCATGAAGAAGGGCAATGATTGGCTCGGATCATCTACTGGGTCCCACATCATAGAATTGTGGACGGGAAAGTACGCTCGATTGTGCAATAAGGATTTGATCTCTCATGGGTAAAGCAATGCACCTCTACAGAGTGTAAGAACTATAACTTGTTACTCCCTATTCTGGGAAGGAACTGCAAACATGGTAGGAAAGGAACTCCATGATGTTCTGGTCAACTTGTGAAGGGTGATGGCATAGTTTTTGATATTAAAATCAACCTTTGAAGAAATGTTTACAAAAACTGCATAATGCCAAGGACTGATAGTCCGAGGTGGTAGATAGAGCATCAAACTTCCCACCTTGCATATAATGAACTTGTTAGGTAACATTGTTGCTCACTCTGTCCTTTGATCCCCTGCTTAGACTCTGAGGATCCATAGGACACCCCAATGTATGCTACCGAAGAACAAGAGCATGTCTACTACAAGGAGCCAGACCTGTCCGGAGGAGTGTAAGGAGTGGACTACGAGATACACTAAGGAGTGGAGGGCAATGAGTACGAGTAGTTTCCCATAATTAGATAGTAATCCAGATGATCCGAGCAGCACAAACTTTATATAATAAGTTGTTGAGCTCAATTCTGGTTATGAGTTTGAAACTTTGATCTTCCGCTGAAACTTCTTAAATTTGGTTTGCAAGTTTGAATAAATTGAAATACTGATCTTTTGGTATTGTAATAATAATAATGTGTGTATGTTTGTAATATAGACCTGCAATGTTTCTGTTGTACCACTCTGAGGGATGTGATATTTGTGGAACGGTGTTCTGTGAGTGTCATGTCAATGACTATAGTGTACTACACATGCAGTGTATGCTGGGTCACTGCAGCTACCAATTTAGAAGTAATTGTTGTTTTGTGCTATGACCGTGGTCTCGTGGAAAGGGGTGTGTTTTGGTATGACTATGGTAGCGAAAGATATTGTGTTTTGACTTGATCAAAGGAGAATAATTGTTTAGATGGGTGGAAGAGAAGATATAGTTTGAGTGGCATGGTAAGGGCCAAGGCCTGACTTACTGACATGTTCACTAGTAGAGGTTGAATGCCATGGTAGGGACGTTGAGCCTGACTACTGACATGAACATAGCCTGTTTGGTTGAGTGCCATGGTAGCGTCGTTGAACCTGACTACTAACATGAGCATAGCCGAGTGATTTAGAGAGTGGCATGGTAAGGGAATTGAGCCTGACTTACTGACATGTTCATTAGTAAAGTTGGAATATGGATTCAGAGTTGGAGTATGGAATTTATCTAGTGAAGTTAGAGGTTTAGAACTTGATTTGGAAAAGTAAGACAAAACGGTGTGTGACTTCTATGAAATATGTTGGTACATTATGGGTATGTTATAGTTTCTTAGTGACACTTGCCAATACATTCAATATATTGACCATTCGTGTTTGTAACCTTTTATGTTGTAGGTTATTCTATTTCCATGTGATCGTTCATAGGTTGCGAGACTCCACTCAACAATTGTTCGCCTATGGCACATTTGAAGGATGGAGATCTATCTTGTATTGCTTCCCACTGTAATATAATGCAAATTCTGGATCATTTTCATTATATTTATGATGCATGGTTATATTTGGTATCATTTTGTACTATGTGTGCTAGTGAACTGATCTAGGGATTGACACTATACATAGGAACTCAGCCTTATCAGGCTAGGGTGTTACATTTCAAGAAGGTGTTAACAAACTGAAACTATACCTATATGTGTTAGAGTTACAGGAATGTAACTAATGCATACATGTGTGATTATGCCTTAGTGCTAAATCAATGCTTAGTGGAATGTCCCTTGGCCGTTCGTGTATAGGAAGAGGAAGGTTCCAGTACGTTAGTGATCCATTCACTATCTAAATGATCATATATGACAACCCAATTGGTGTCGTGTGTGTGAGATCAAACCTGACTGTAACCATTCTATTCTTTGCCAGCTTTCCAATGGCCTTGTATAACACCCCAGCATTTAGAAACCAACGAAAGGTATAAATAGGAATATGATCATTTGCATGCACTCATCTATAAAATCTAGGTAAATTTTTCGCCAAACAAAAACCTAAAGAGATCAGAGTTTCTTTCACTATCTAGAGGTAGAAATAGCTCTTTATAGTGATTGCTATAAATGTTGACATGACCTTTAGGAATTAATGAGTTTTGGGGGAATAATTTGATTCAGATTTGAAACTTAAATCATTTGGAAAATATTTTAAAATTAGAAGTTAGTAATATTAAATTGTTTTCCAAAATAATTTAGTTGTATTTTTTTATTATATTAAAGATATATTAATCAATAATAAGAATTGAAGACAAGAAAACTAAGTAATTTAAATAAGAAATGAATTCCTATTTATTTTCTTTATTCCATAACAATAATACAAAGGAAGATAAATACATGAATTAAAAATATTATAGGAAATAAATTACAATGAAATGAAACTTTATTAAATTATAAGAATATTATTACAAGATTATTTACAAAAGAATAAATAGAAGATTACAATAAGATCCTTGTTCCTACAAAATAAAAATCAACTCAAAAAGAAATAAGTTGTTACTTGGTTAGTTTTACTCTTAGTGGAGAACAGTGTAGTGCACTGTTCTTATTACCTCATTGAGTAAGTTAAAGGGGCAAATTTCAGCAATGTACAATATCTGTTCTTTTAAGCAAACATCTTCGGATCAACATCACTAGCTCAATAAAAGGGGCAAGTTTCACCAGGATAGTAACTAGTAAAAGGATAAGAAGTGAAAAAAAATTCACTTGATCTGATCCAAATGATCCAAACAGTAAAGCAGCTCAATCACCTAACTACATGCAGTGTCCTGTCGATACAGCAGCAGCTCCATCAGTCAAAAGGGGATCACACTACCGTAGCATAGCTGCTGGGCATCTCATTCCATCAACACATTCCCAAGCACACAGCCAAGAACACATTGAACTTGCCAAATCCCCAACAAATCCACCAGCCAAGACACACAAACAACCACCAAATCATCCACGCGATGGTGACATAAGGATAGGGTGGTACAGGAGGATAGCAAGGACAAGTACAAGATCACAGGAGAAAGGAGGAGCAAGACCAGTACTAGGAGATGCAGAACAAGGTCTAGGGAGTGATCAAGACACCAAGATCATGCCAGCAAGATCAGCCAGCACAGCAACATCACCAACAATTAAGCTATGTGGTGAGTCCATACAAAACCATCACATGATAAATCTTATCTATTTATCAGATCTTGTGTTGTTTCATATGTAATCTTCTCAAAAAACACCCAAGTGAGGTGTATCCATCATAAAATAAAATAAACAAAGCTAACAACCAATCTTTTCAAATCACACCAAGATCTCAGCTTGTGCATCACTGATATTGGATAAAAATCCCTATATTTATAACCAGATATACAAGCATCCTTAAATGAGTATTTCTAGGCACATATTTTGAATAGTAGCACCTCATAAATCATTACATCTTAAGAATGCATCTTAAACAGTAAGGATCTATCATATTATACTTACAAGGGACTATCAAATTAATTTCCCAAGTACTTAGGAATCATACCTAGAGATTATCCATCAAAGATTACTTAAGAAGGGAGGCAGTAGATAAAAACATTTGTTTTACATAGCCTTGCCTCAGACCAGCATCATAGTCCAAATGAAATTAATGGGCATCATAGGCTAATCTATCCAGTAGAGTTTTTCAACTCTTACTAACACAAAGCCACTCTAGAACACTGATAGAAAATAGCTCAAAATCAGAAGAAAATATTGTGTACTATCCAAAGAAAGGTTTCACAAAGATTCATTCTAACCAAGCAAATTCTATAAAGAGATTTCATAATTAAATTCTTTCAAAAAGTTATTCAATCATCTTCCTAATATAGTAATTAGAAATCATTGTTTTTCATAAAGAAACTATCAATAGAGTGCATCAATAGTAATTGCACAGGAAGCCAACTAAATGTTCCAGTACTGAAACAAGTTAATCATCACCAATAACTAGATATCAATCTAGATCAAAGCCACAACATCACCAATTTTACAAGTGACACTAATCCAATATCGAATAAGAATTCATCTAACAGGGCCACTATTATCAATTCCAAGTCCATCAATAGACAGTAATTCTACACAGTATAATCCCCACAAATTACTCATAAATCATTCATTATCTTTAATAATCAACACAAAGGGGCAGAACCCTAACACAAAAGATGAACCCTAATTAGGGATTCCTCGTTGTAAGCACACAGAGTATAGAAAGAGAGGCAGAGAGGGAATAAGAAGGGGAAGCAGAAGAACGTACCCGAGGTCCTCGCTAGGTTATAGAAGAGGAAGTAGGGTGGCTGGCGATGAGGTCCACGGTGGCACGGGGAGCACCCGAAGGCGCTTCAACCCACGCCAAGCCATGGGCACGGAGGCCACAGCAACACGAGCGACTCTAGCAGCACCACGGGGCCACCAGAGCCACGGCACAACACCACAAGGACGGGGGAGTACCATATCCCCGGCAACCACCAAACCCCAGGGTTCGGAATGGAGACAGCCTGGCCAGGAGAAGGTCCTAGAGTCAAATCAAATAGGACCAGTCAACAGAGCGGCCTTGTCTACCTCATCACGCACCACGGCGGCGGCCGGTAAGGCCCGTGGGGGCCGGAATCACACGGCAACAGCGGCGGCAATGCGACGCCACAGCGGGGCGAGAGGAGAGACGTGAGAATAAGATAGAGAACGAGGTGTGTACTGGGCCGATATGGTCCAGTACCCCTCAAGGGAGTGGGTTTGACCAGCTCATGTGAGTCGGGTCAGGCTAGGTCAGCCCAATGGGCTTGGCCCAAAATTTAAAAGAAAATCTAAATAATTTAGTAAAAAGACCAAAATAGCCCTAGAAATTAATAAGTCCTAAGAAATAAAATAAAAATCCTAAAAATATAAATAATATATCTATGAGTTCAAAAAATATAAGCTACCAAATAAAATTAAGGAATCTACTTTTAATAAAATAAATTTAGGTTAAATATCTTTATAATATATATTACTTAAGGAATTTTTTATAAAAATAAATAAAATACCTAAAAACAAATAAAAATTATTTTTATCATGCTAAATTAGTATAGTATTTTATAAAATACTAAATTTCTATTTAGATTAGTAAAAATAAAATCTTAGAAATTTAAATGATTATTCTTGAAAATAATATTAAGAAAATAAATAATAAGAGTTAAAATTAAATAAAAATAAATATTAATCTCTTATATTATATTATATCATAAAAATATTAAATATAATATTTATAAAATTTTAGGAATTAACTATTAACAATTTATTTTTATTAAATAAAGGAATGTAAGAATTAATATGGTGGGTAAAACACACAAAGAAAATAACTAATAAATGATGCATTGAATTACTATGCATAATCATTATTGCTTCTTTAAATATTGTCCTTACCGAGCAATAATGGTGTTTTGTAAAAATAGAAGCTCAAGGTCGAGTGCAAGCATCCAATTTCACTACCCTGCAGTCACAAGGCAAGTTCATCACTTGCTCATACCTTTTGATGAGTCTCTATCAAAATAATTGCAAATTGTGTGTTATCATCTATGTTCTGAAGAAAAGGAAGAAAATACTATTTTCACAAATAAATGATATCATCCTAAATGATGGTAAATATAAGATTGGCAATGGAACTTAGGGTTCCAATTGCATGAGATCCACCATTGAAATTAATAACCCACGACATCAGTGATTCTAGCGTCGTATAATACGGGTTAACCATGAGATTTGGTATAGGATGAAGAAGTCAGCTGTATCTTCTTCCTCTCGCATGTAGCCGGATGCGTGGGTCGTGGCTGTTATTATTGTAGCATGCATTAATTGGTAATTCGTAGAGGATATGCGGCATATGGTTGGGAGACCTCAACGTACCACGATAGTTCTGGCATCTGAACGGTTTGTACTAACCATTTCCATAATTCAATGTGTGGGCATGGTGTACACCAAGGAGACATGCGGGGTCATGAAGGGGCAGTGATTGGCTTGGATCACCTATTGGGCCCCCCATCACGGAATTGTGGACGAGAAAGTACGCCCGGTTGTGCAACAAGGAGTTGATCTCTCATGGGTAAAGCAACGCACCTCTGTAGAGTGTAAGAACTGTAACTTGTTACTCCCTGTTCCAGGAAGGAACTACGAACGTGACAGGAAAGGAACTCCATGAAGTTTTTGTTCAACATGTGAAGGCTGATGGGCATAGTTTTTTGATATTAAAATCAACCTTTGAAGAAATGTTTATGAAAACTGCATAGTGCCAAGGACTGATAGTCTAAGGTGGTAGCTAGTGCATCAAACTTTCCACTTTGCATATAATGAACTTGTTGGGTAACGTTGTTACTCACTCTTTCCTTTGATCCCCTACTTAGACTCCGAGGAGTCGGAAGAAACTCCGATGTACGCAGCTGAAGGACAAGAGGATGTCTACTACGAGGAACCAGACCTTTCAGGAGGAGTGGAAGGGGTGGATTATGAGATACGCTATGGAGTGGAGGGCAACGAGTCCGAGTAGTTGCTTTAGTTAATAGTAAACCAATTGAGACGAGCGGCATAGACTTTATATAATAAGTTGTTGAGCTCAATTCTGGTTATAAGTTTGAAACTTAAATCTTACGGTGAAACTATTTAAGTTTGTGTTTTTAAGTTTGAATCACTTGAAGTACTAAACTTCTGGTATTGTAATAATAATGATGTGTGTATGTTTGTAATATGGACCCACAATGTTTCTATTGTACCACTCTGAGGGATGTGATATTTACGAAACGGTGTTCTGTGGATGTCATGTCAACGACTATAGTGTACTACACATGCAGTGGTATGCTGGGTCACCGCACCTTGTGATAGAGAGGAATAAACATAGAAGAAATATGTCGGTTATTGGTCTTTTCAATATTTGTGGACTATACCTGGAGGACGTGTCACATGCACTGGCCTTCTTCCGCACACAAAACGCTTGTGGAGTTTAGTGAGGGAGTTATGACTCCTTCCTGCATCCACTGTTTTACAGACCACATCGGTGACATGGTTGTTAGAAATAATGGACAAATACATTGGGCCAACAGTAGATTTCAAATTTGCCCTAAAAATCAAAGCCCATGTGTGTAGAATCCCATATGTGATTTGGCTCAAGTTGGTGGCAGCTCACATATGTGTGTGATGAGTGGAGTAGGAGCTAAAGTTTAGTCCCACATGGGAAGTTTAAGGAGAGTTTCACCACCTTATAAGGTGGAGTGTTTCACCACTTTGTAAGTGAGTGACATTAATAGAGCTACACGTGCTCTCCTCCTCTAACGATGCTCTCCCATCCTCCCACTCAACCCGATGCAACGTGTTGCGGGTTGCTCATTGAGACGAGCTTTTTTTGCTTCTCAAGAAAATGTGTGTGGTTTGATAGACATTGTTAAGTCAGAAAGGCTATGTGAGATCTTGATGGACTTGCATGTGGTTGAAAAACTGTGATAATCAAATTGTCATTGTCATAGTGAATAATTCTAAGGATAACGCGCACGTAAAAACACATTTGAAATATGTCAAGAAATTGAGAAACTCTGGAGTAATTACTTTTACGTATATTCAAACAGACAAAAATATGGCAGATCCCTTTATAAAGGGACTATCATGAAATGTGATAGAAAATGCATCGAGGAAGATGGGGTTGAGACCCATGGATGTCACACCATAGTGGTAACCCAACCTATTTGACTGGAGATCCCGTGAATTAGAACCTGGGAAGAACATTCTAGTGGTTTGACTAAGGAGAGAGTATTTTGTAACCCTTTTTGTGTGAAGATGCATAAATATCATAATCTGTAAGATAGGTTGGCAACATGCCTTAATGTGTTTTTGTTGTCTTTAACTAACAAATATGACGTCCTACATGGGCTTTCTTAAAATAAAACACCTATATGAGCTTGACAATAAACGTCACGGTCTATGAGACTTGGGCCATCTCTAGTAAACTGATGAAGAGACCAGGTAGTGTGACGCATATGCTCCAACCCGTGGGGTAGACTACTGGCAGCCAGGTACTCGTTATGATTTTGAGTGAAATCTATTGACACCAAACTTGGATTCAAGGTTTGTCCATTGTTCAAGTTGTTGATAGACGTAGCTCAAGATTCTAGGAGGAAGTTCAACTTAACAGTCTTTGCAGAAAAACTAGTATATAAACAAGTAGCAAGGACTAGCAAATCTTTAAATGGACATTTGAGATTTTGTGGGGGATCGTTAGAAATAATGGACCAATACTTTGGGCATGTCCTAGATTTCACATTTCCCCAAATCTCAAAGCCCATGTGTGGAAGCCCATATGTTATTTGTCCCAAGTTGGTGGTAGCTCACACGTGTGTATGGTAAGTGGAGTGGGAGCTAAAGCTTAGCCCCACATATGAAGTTGAAGGAGAGTTGCACCACCTTATAAGGTTGAGTGTTTCACCACTTTGTAAATGAGTGACAATAAGAGAGCTACACGCACGCTCCTCCTCCGACAACACCGCTCGCTCGTCTTCTTGTCTCGTCACGATGCGACGCACGTGGGGGTTGCGGGAATCTCACCGAGCCGAGCTTTATTTTGCTACTCAGGAAAATGTATGTGATTTGATAGACGTGTCAACACTTAGTGGGTTCGGGTCACTCCCAGATCGTGGGCTATTTCTAATCGACCCGAATGTGCGCGACACGGGCTTGCTCCACATCGTGTCTTGTACGGGATTTTCTGAGATGCTCTATATAAACGCATGTGCGGCCTCCACCATAGTACACCGAAAACCAATCTAGGGTTTTGCCTCCTCTCTACTTGCGTCGCCGCCGTAGTCTACTCCATCCTGTGCACTAGCGGACATGAGAGCAGATCTCTGGAACCACTCTCCTTTGTGATCCTGTATAGTAGAGGGAAAATAAGATTTTTGAGAATCGCTCGGCGCGATTTATCAAGTTCATCATCATGGCGCGCCTTCCTAGGCAATATCCTGGTCCATGGGCGACTCGACTTCAACACCGACTTCTTCGACAGGCTACGAGAACCGCTACACCAACATCGACTTCATCGGCAACTAGTAAGTACGTATATCGTGATCTGATCCATTGCTACACTATGCATGTGATTGCGTTTGCACTCCTACTGTTCATGTTGATTAATATATCTAGTATGTTATAGTTTCACGTGATTATAGTTGTTGTTTTCATGATTTATATTCAAGAATTAATTATGGAAATTATGCCTAATAATCCAACAATCTCACAACCTTATTATAGGCAATTTCTTTATGTAAACATGGGACACTTGGCCGATGCAATGCATCCAGAAAAGTTTACCGGTGTTAATTTTAAGACGTGGCAATATAAGACCAGACAAACTCTGAAAGTATTCGAGGCTATTGGGGGTTTACCTGAAGGAACTATATCTAACGAGGTTCAGAACAAGTTCAAGGAAACCAATCCTACCTTTGTGGGATGCATTCTGAGTGTTCTTGAGAATAAGTTGTTTGATGTATACATGCACATCAAAGATGGAAAAGAGCTCTGGGTGGCACTAAACGCTAAGTTTGATGTAGCAGATGCTGGCAGTGAACCATCATGGAGAACTTTCATGATTACAGGATGGTTAACAACCGTTTTGTAGTCGAACAAGCTCATGAGATGCAGTGCTTTGCCAAGGACCTTGAAATCCTTAAGTGTATCTTACCCAAAAAGTTTGTGGCTGGGTGCATTATTGCAAAGTTGTCTTCTTCATGGAGGAACTTTTCGACAACTCTCAAGCATAAGAGGCAAGAGATATCGACTGATAACCTGATAGCATCTCTTGATGTTGAGGAGAAGGCTCAGGCTAAGGACACTGCTGAGAAAGGAGGCGAGGGTCAGTCTAGCGCCACCATGGTGCAGAAGAAGACCTTCAACAATAACAAAGTGTCGTGGTATTTCTGAATAGTATTCCATGGAGGGGCCCTCATATAGCATGTTTAGAGAGGTGGGGGAAGGTGGCGAGTTGGCGGGTATGAGGTAACATAGCTTACCCAGGTTTAGATCCCACAAAGTTTGTGGAATGCTACTCCTGCTATATATCACTATAATGGCAATAAGACGAGTTACAGGGATCGGTTCTCTGTGCAAGGTGTTGAGTTGTACATGCCCTAAAGTTTCCCAGAGGTCCGGCTTATAATGGCTCCAAAACCTAGGGTTACAGGGAAAAGTCCTAGCCGAACATGTTACAGAGTTCTACACTAATACAAACTAGTCTTCCGTGTCTTGCACTCCAAGGCTCCGGGTTGGTTCATGACTACACCATAGCCATCCTTTATCTAGCATGGGCCTCCCTTCTGGATCCATCTAATTGGGCCGCCCAGCAGGCCATAGGCCTTGCTACCAACTATGGGCCACTCGGGTTAGCTAGATTAGAGACATGCAATGATGACACCCATTTAGCATATCCCCAACACAAAGGAAACTATATAACCTCCTTCAACAAGCCTGAAAATACTACAGCCTTCAAGAACAAGAGGAAGTCGAACAAGGCCGAGCTAAGTTGCTATACCTATGGAGAGCTCGGACACTGTTCCAAGGACTACCTAGAACATGCAGATCGCAGAGGCAAAAGTGGGAAGAATGTCAAAGTCATGACTTCTAGAAACACAGATGGGTGCAATAATTTATTTACTGTTCTTTCGGTGTTTCAGTCACCATGTTGGTGGATTGACACGAGTGCTAATGTTTATGTGTGTGCTGACATCTCGATGTTCACTTCTTATCAGGTCTCTTGTGATTCTTCCGTCCTAATGGGGAATGGATCACATGCTTTTGTTCATGGTGTTGGCATGATGGATTTGAAGTTTACTTCTGAAAAGATCGTGCGGCTGAGGAACGTGCAGCATGTCCCTACTATGAACAAGAATCTCGTTAGTGGCTCCCTTTTGTGCAGAGATGGGTTTAAGGTTGTTTTAGAGTCTAATAAAGTCATTGTTTCGAAACATGGATAATTTATTGGTAAAGGTTATGAGTTTGGAGGCTTGTTCCATTTTTCACTTTTAGAGTTTTGTAATAAATCTGTGAATCATATTTATGGCGGTGTTAATGATGATACCAGTGTTTGGAATTCTCGTTTATGTCAAATTAATTTTTGTTTGATGTCTCAGATCTCCAGTATGAGTTTAATTCCAAATTTCACTATTGCCAAAGGTTCTAAGTTCCATAGTTGTGTGCAATCAAAGCAACCTCGAAAGCCTCAGAAAGGTTGCCGAGGAGAGAAACTTGGCACCTTTAGAACTCATACATTCTGATTTATGGGAGATGAATGGTGTGTTGAAAAAAGGTGGAAAGATATATTTCATGATGTTGATAGATCATTCTACTAAATTCTGCTATGTTTACTTGTTGCAAACTAAAGATGTGACTTTAGACCACTTTAAAATTTTATTAGGCCGAAGTTTAAAATCAACTAGAGAGAAAGATCAAGCATCTTAGGTTGGATCATGGTGGTGAGTATTTCCCAAAATATTTAATGAATTTGTGAGGAACATTGCATTATTCATGAGAGGACGCCTCCCTGTTCACCCCAATTAAACAAGGTTGCCGAGAGGAAAAACCGCACGCTGACTAACTTGGTGAAATCCATGTTAGCCAATGCTGGTTTATGAAAGAAATGGTGGGGGAGGCTTTGTTGACTTCATGTCATGTTCTGAATAGAGTTCCTAACAAGAATAAAGAAAAGACCCCTTATGAGGAGTGGGCTGGGAGAAAACCATAACTTTCATACTTGCGCACTTAGGGTGTTTGGAAAAGGTAAACATACTGATTTCTAAGGAACACAAGCTCAGAGCTAAGACAGTGGATTGTATGTTTCTAGGATATACTCGACGGAGTTTAGGCTATAGATTTCTAGTTGTTAAATCTAAGGTGCCTGATATGCATGTTGATACTATAATGGAATCTCATGATGCAACATTCTTTGATAATATATTTCCTATGAAAGGTATGCATAGCATGGTAGAATTTCTTATGAAATACTTCCTGAATCTAGTACATCTATTGAGAATTCAAAACAACCACATGAGGAACTCCTTGAGAAGGATGATGATGAACCTCCCACAAGGAGTAAGAGACAGAGGATTTAAAAATTCTTTAGTAATGATTTCATCGTGTACCTTGTGGACACTACTCCCAGATCCATTGCTGAGGCATATGAATCTCCAGATGCATATGACTGGAAAGAAGCTGTTAAAAATTAGATGGATTCGATTCTTTCTAATGGAACTTGGAAATTATCAGTATGACCCTATGGTTGTAAACCTATGGGCTGTAAGTGGTTGTTCAAGAAGAATCTAAGGCCTGATGGTACTATTGAGAAGTACAAGGCACGGCTTGTAGCAAAGGGATACACATAGAAAGAAAGTGGATATTGATTTGATACCTATTCATCTATCGCTAGACTGACCACCATTCGAGTACTACTATCCCTGGCTGACTCTTATGGTATTCTCGTTCATAAAATGGATGTGAAGATAGGTTTCCTTAATGGAGAGTTGGAAGAGGAGATCTATATGGATCAGATGGATGGGTTTGTGGTAAAGGGTGAAAACACAAAGGTGTGCAAGTTATTAAAATATTTTTATGGCCTAAAAAAAGCACTTAAGCAATGGCATGAGAAGTTTGACATAACTATACTTTCTGTTGGCTTTGTCACTAATGAGGCTAATAGGTGTGTGTACTATCACCATGGTGGGGGCGATAGTGTTATATTATGTTTGTACGTGAATGATATTATGATCTTTGGCACGGACATGAAAGTGATAAATAAAGTCAAGTGTTTCCTGTCAAAAAGTTTTGATATGAACGATCTGGGAGAGACTGATGTGATTTTGAACATCAAACGAGAATGGGATTACTTTAACACAACCTCATTATATTGAGAAGGTCTTGAGCCGAATTGGATTTATTGATGGCAAGACTTCTCCAACACCTTTGTTGGAGATATGCCCAAGAGGCAATAATAAAGTGGTTATTATTATATCTTTGTGTTTATGATAAATATTTATATCCCATGCTATAATTGTATTAACCAGGAAAATTAATACTTGTGTGTTTGATAAACATAAAAGAGTCCCTAGTAAGCCTCTTGTTAAGCTAGCTTGTTGATTAATAGATGATCATGGTTTCCTGATCGTGGACATTGGATGTTATTAATAACAAGGTCATATCATTAGGAGAATGATGTGATGGACACACACCCAAAGTAAGCATAGCATAAGATCAATTCATTAAGTTCATTTTGCTACAAGCTTTCAGATACATAGTAACCTAATCCTTCGACCATGAGATCGTGTTAATCACCATCACCGGATGAGTAATTTGATGACATCAAACGCCACTTTTGTAACTGGGTGGTTATAAAGGTGGCATTAGGTATTCTGAAAGTATGTGTTGAAGCGCATTGATCAAGAGTGGGATTTGTCCATCCAAATGACGGATAGATATACTCTAGGACCTCTCGGTGGAATGTCATCCAATTGTCTTGCAAGCATGTGACTAGGTCACAAGGGATGTCATATCACGGAATGAGTAAAGAGTACTTATCGGTAACGAGGTTGAACTAGGTATGGAGATACCAACGACCGAACCTAGGATAAGTAAAGTATCACGCGACAAAGGGAAGAGGTATTGTATGTTAATTTTTCATTCGATTGCGAAGTCATTGTTGAATATGTGGGAGCCATTATGTATCTCCAGATCCCGCTATTGGTTATTGATCGGAGAGGTGTCTCGATCATGTCTGTATAGTTCACGAACTGTAGGGTGACACACTTAAGGTTCAATGTTGTTTAAGTAGATATGGAATATGAATTGGAGACAAAATGTTGTTCGGAGTCTCGGATTGGATCCAGGACATCACAAGGAGATCCGGAATGGTCCGGAGAATAAGATTCATATAAGGAAAATCATTTTCCGGGGTTCAGAAATGTTTTCGGTGTTTTGACCGAAAGCTTCTAGAATGTTCTAGAGGTACCAACAGTGGGTCCACCACCCCGGGAAGGTGCAAATAGGCCGAGGGTATGCTGCTCGGGCCATGGGCCAACTACACCATGACCCAAAGGTTCCAACCGGCCAGCATAAGGAAAGGGACAAAACCCTAAATAAGGAAGGAGGGAAAACCTGAAGGGCAAGTTTCCCCTCTCTCTCTTGGCCGAGTTGGGAAAGGACTCAGCCAAGGGGTGGGGTGCACACCCCTTGTCCCTTGCTCCTCAAACCCTAGCCGCCTCCCCTCTCTCCTCCATCAACTGCTTCGGCTTAGGCGAAGCCCTACAGATTTCTCTCCTCCACCACCACCACGCCGTTGTGCTGTTGGGATTCCGAGGGGATCTACTACCTCTGTTGCATGCTGGAATAGGGAGAAGAAGGTATTCGTCGACTCCGTATGTGTGATCGAGTGTAGAAGCGCTGCCAGAACACGGCGCCAGAAGGATCATCATCGCGATCTCGAGATCGGCAAGTGATCAACTACCCCAACCACAAGATCCGATCTCGTTAAACGCTTTGGATCTTCGAGGGTTAGTTCTCTCCAATCTCATTGCACCTATATCAATGGATTAGATATTGGCTTTTCCATAGGTTGGATCTTGGTTTTATTTGTTGTTGCGATAGAATTTTTTTCCATGCAATGAACCCTATAGTGGTATCAGAGCAGAATCTATGCATGGATCTGTTGCACGAGTAGAACACAATGGTTTTGTGGGTGTTGATGCTTTTGTTTTCGCTTGCTTTTCATGTACTTTGCATCTTGCGGGATGGTGGGATGAAGCGGCCCGGGCTAAACTTACATGTCGTTGCACATGAGACTTGATCCACGCTCAACGTGCAACTTGTATTGCACATGTGGCTTTGCGGGTGTCTGTCTCTCCCACCATAGTTAAGATTCAATTTACAATGGGCACTTGACAACACTTGTATCAGCATTGTGGTTCATGTTCGTAGGTAAGAACGTTTCTTATTCTAAAGCCCCAAGCCAAGTAAAACATGCAAAGAAAATTAGAGGCGTCTAACTTGTTTTTGCAGGGGAATGTGATGTGATATGGCCATGATGTGATTGTGATTATATTTGATGTATGCAATGATCCTTATTGTAATATGGCAACCGACAGGAGCCTAATGGTTGTCTTTAAATTTGTTAAGACTTGCGTGTCTATTCATCATGTAATATCTTTATCCCAAGTAGTTGTAATAGTTGATGTTGGTGATGGACACCAATGAAGCGCCGCCGCGGACCTTGATGCCATGCTGGTGATGATGGAGATCATGTCCGTGCTTTGGAGATGGATATCAAAGGCATAAGAATAAAGGCCATATCAAATCACATATTATGAATTGCATGTGATGTTAATCCTTTATGCATCTTGTATTTCTTAGATCACGACGGTAGCACTATAAGATGATCCCTCTCACTAAATATCAAGTAATAAAGTGTTCGTCCTTAGTAGGCACCATTAAGACTCTTCGTTCGAAGCATCTCGTGATGATCGGGTGTGATAGATTATACATGTGCATACAATGGGTGCAAGACAGATTTGCACTTGTGGATACTAAGGTTAATCTTGGTGAGCCTAGCATGTATAGACATGTCCTAGGAACACGGAATACCAAAAGGTAAAGCATGAGTCATATGGATGATATGATGAACATGTTGATTGTTCGCCTTTGAAGCAACATCTTCTCTTGTGAAGATCGGACTTGGTATATTGGATTTGGTTCATGTAATCACTAAGGCAACATGAGGGATGTTTTTTTGAGTGGGAGTTCAAATAGTAATATGATTAAAGTTGAACACAAATTATCATAAATTAAATCAACGTGAATTTGCATAATTGTTGTAGTCATTGGCATCCGTTCACCACCTTATGCTTAGTTTTAATTGAGATAATAGAACTATAGAATTCTGGATAGTTACTTTACGAATTGGTATCGTATTGTTTTGAGTGTCAATCTAAAGTTTAAAAGTCATATTGCAAACTTTCAGAAAACTCCATTTACTCCATGAAGTTTAATAATTAGTATTAAATCAAGAGTAACAATTCCAATGTATCTAAAGTATCATGTTTGCCTCCAAGATTCTTTATATTCAAAAAGATTATTTTAATATCAAGGTTATCTAAGAGGTGAAAGCAATGTTTTAGAAACCGTCATGCATGGAAGATACTGCGATATCTAAAACAATGTTTTGGTTGCAACGTGATAGAGTATAATTTGGCAAAATATATGTTCTCATATTTGATGAGAATTTGCGAAGGTTGGAGACGCTAGACGTCCTAATCCTCCAAAAGGGTTTGAATACAAACATTATACTCATGATTCGCCTTTATGAGCTATAGTAGCTTGATCATGAAAGTTGTCATGATAAGGATGAATAGAAGATGTAGGTAAAATATTTACTACACTAAAAGATTACTAAAGAATGGATTTTGAAAGAATGCTAAACATTTGATGATGGTGATCTACTTCAAAGTGCAAGTCTAAAGGTGTTAGTATTTAACTATACACGCTTTGGACTATGTGTCATGTGTATGGCGCCATTGTTGATGTTGATGGATTCTTTTAAAAAGGGAAATGAAATGCTGAAAGAGAATCTCAAAAATATTTGGGAGAAAAGACTAGAATTGTAAACCTTAGGTATATAGATGGTATACATGTTATGGTTGTATTCTTTGCTTGTTAAACATTGTGGTTCTTGGGTATTGGATACCGAATTGGTTGGTGTGAAATGTCATGCAATACAACACCATTCATGAACTGCAATGCCCTAATTAACCAGCAAGAGAATATGTGATGATGTTCATCGAAAACAAACAAAGTGTTGTTGTGTTTCTCGATGACATCAAAGCTTTCCTTCAAGATTTGTTTCAATAATTGTTATTTTGATCAGGTATTATGAGAACAAAAGGTTGTTCAAATAAATACGATATTCCATATAAGACGGATGATTTACAAATCTGGTTGGAGAAATCACGTCCATAAAACTAATGTTAAAAACGTCGAAAGACAAATGATTGAAAGATCACTTAAGAAGTGACATCATCGTTTAAATTATATTGGAAAGAAAACATGTAGAAACTCCATGTTGATGGAATTTTGGAGTCTTTTGATTTTGATCAAATGACGCTTGTGAGACTTTCCTGGAGATAATTGAAACTTCATTCAAAGGCCAAAAAAGAACGAAAGACTAACTTATTGTAATTTATACATATTGATGTATTAGTGCAATATGTGTAGTTGTGAGTGATGGATTTCAACTTCATATGCTTTCTCCGGAAGTTTGAGTGAATATATGTGCATATTTACTTAATGAGGAAGAAATGTGAAATATTTGAAAATGTTCAAAGACTTTCAAGATGAAGTGGAAAGTCAGTGTAACAAGAAAATAAAGAGTTTATGATTGGATCATAAAGGAAGATATTTGAGTTACAAGTTTAGCATAACACCTAATATTTGAGGAATCGTTCCATGGATTTGCATTTCCCGAAACACCATAGGAGTATGGAGTGTTCGATATATGTAATGAAACCTTGTTTGACATGGTGAGATCAAAGGTTCCAATTATAAAACCGTCATTGTATTTTAAATATTAAAGCTTTAGTTACTACCTCTTTTACACTGAAAATAGCTCCATCGTGATCTGTTGAAATGACACCATATAACTTATGGTCTGGGATAAAACCCAAGTTGTCCTTTCTTAAATTTTGGTATGCTAGGTGTAAGTAAAATGTTTACAACCAAAGTTGGATGAGCATGTATTTGTATGTTATTTCGAATAACCGTTGCGTATTCCTCCATAACATCAAAGGCAAAAGTGTTTGTCACTTGGAACGTCAAGTTTCTTTAGAAGGAATTTTTCGTGAAATATTAAGTGGGAGGACAATGTAACTTTGATAAGGTTACTAAACCTTAGCTATATGTGCTGAGTTGCGTAGCGCCGGAAAGTGTCCTGGAGGCAGCAACAATGCTCATGGCTCACGTGGCTCAAAGGTTGTGGTCACGGAGGTCAAAGTTCCTATTGAACCGAGTAGGTCGGGTAAACAATCAAATACTAAGATTTTAAAGTAAATCATTGTTGTTTGATAATGATGAACTGACTATATGCAAAGAAGCGATCATGGGCCCTGACTCCGTCAAATGGCTTGAAGCCATAAATCCGTGATAGTTCCATACACGAGTAATCAAGTTTTTTAAACTTGGAAGACCCTCTGGAAAGGTGTAAAACCTTTCAATCGTATTTGGATCTATAAAGAAATAGACATGGATGTTTCATATCTATGAAATTATCGACATGTCGGGAAAGAGTTTACGACAATGTTCAAGGAGTTGACTATGACAAGATTTGATCTTTCATAGGGATATTTAGTCTGGACGGATTAATGTAGCAACAACTACATATAATTTTGGTATATGGTAGTTGAACAAACAAAACAAAGTTCTTCTAATAGAATGGTCCTAGGACGTGTACATGACACGATCCAAAGGGTTTTTTTAATTCAAAGGATGCTAAAAGCATATGCAAACTTCAATGGTTGAAGTAAGCATCACGGAGTTGGAATCTTCACCGTGATGAAACTGTTAAAAAGGTTTAATTTCATCAGAGACGATGAATATGATTGCATTTGTAATAAATTAAGTGGGAGCGCAACGTCATATTTCTAATACATTATGTAAAAGACATATTGTTGATTGGAAATGAATATTTTATTGACACGGGTTAAGATTTTCATTTCGATGAAAGACTTAGGAAAAACCCGAATATTAGGTATCAATGTCTATATGGATAGATTGAGACGCTAATATGGTTGTGCTAAATGTACATAGATGAGATATTGAATGAGTTCAATATGGAAACAACAAGAAAAGTACTTGTCGCACAGGAAGGATTGAATCAAGATTCAAGTGTTTTAACACTTAGTAAGTGAAACGAGATTCGATTGTTTTGACACTTGGTGAGTGAAATCACAAGAATATTTTGATCAATCATATAGTGATATGTACACATCCAGAGATATGTCCTATGTTGTAAATGTTATGAGCATATATCAGAATGATTCATAAGATAACCATTGGACGATGGTAAGGATATTCTTATGATCTTTGGAAGAACTAGGAATATGTTATGTAGAGGTGACAAATAGATAGATAGTTCATTGTAAAGTGTTACATTGATACTAGTTTTGTCACAAGATACAAATTTTGTTTATCTCAATTTAAACTATGGGTGGCATAATGTAATGGAAAGAAAGTTCCATAACGGATTTGGATGAGTTCCAAAGTTAAGACATTGTGACATATAGTACAACAAAAGTCTAAGTATATGACTGTTATTGTAGCAGCAAAAGAGGGAATTTATGTAAAGTAGTTGGTTATCAAACTAGGTGTGGTTCACAGTGGGCTAGCACTATGAAGATATATTGTACGGAAATTGTATCAACATGATTTAACCCCAAGGAACTAAAGGTCTCACCAAAGGACCAAATTTATACAATGCCATCTCATTAGAGAATGAGTGATGCGTAGAGACGCAAAGACAACCAAATACACACGAAACCTGGAAGTGTCAGATCCGAAGATTATTTTTACCACTAGCAATCGTGTATATACAACACCAGAAAGCCATAGGTGTTGAATGCACAAAGTTTTTCAAACTGTATTATTGACACTAGTGCAAGTGGGAAACTGTTAGAGATATGCCCAAGAGGCAATATCAAAGTGGTTTTTATTATATCTTTGTGTTTATGATAAATGTTTACATCCCATGCTATAATTGTATTACCAGAAACATTAATACTTGTGTGTTTTGTAAACATAAAAGAGTCCCTAGTAAGCCTCTTGTTAAGCTATCTTGTTGATTAATAGATGATCATGGTTTCCTGATCGTGGACATTGGATGTTATTAATAACAAGGTCATATCATTAGGAGAATGATGTGATGGACACACACCCAAAGTAAGCATATCATAAGATCAAGTCATTAAGTTCATTTTTCTACAAGCTTTCAGATACATAGTAACCTAATCCTTCGACCATGAGATCATGTTAATCACCGTCACCGGATGAGTAATTTGATGACATCAAATGCCACTTCCGTAACTGGGTGGTTATAAAGGTGGCATTAGGTATTCTGAAAGTATGTGTTGAAGCACATGGATCAATAGTGGGATTTGTCCATCCAAATGATGGATAGATATACTCTGGGCCCTCTCGGTGGAATGTCATCCAATTGGCTTGCAAGCATGTGACTAGGTCACAAGGGATGTCATATCACGGAACGAGTAAAGAGTAATTATTGGTAACGAGGTTGAACTAGGTATGGAGATACCGACGATCGAACCTCAGATTAGTAAAGTATCGCACGACAAAGGGAATTGGTATCGTATGTTAATGGTTCATTCGATCACGAAGTCATCATTGAATATGTGGGAGCCATTATGGATATCCAGATACCTCTATTGGTGATTGATCAGAGAGGTGTCTCGATCATGTCTGCATAGTTCACGAACTGTAGGGTGACACACTTAAGGTTCGATGTTGTTTAAGTAGATATGGAATATGAGTTAGAGACCCAATGTAGTTCAAAGTCTCGGATTGGATCCAGGATGTCATGAGGAGATCCGGAATGGTCTGGAGAATAAGATTCATATAAGGAAAGTCATTTTCCTGGGTTCGGAAATGTTTTTGGTGTTTTGACAAGAAGCTTCTAGAATGTTCTAGACGGACCACCAGTGGGTCCACCACACCGGGAGGGGGAAAATGGGCCGAGGGTTTTCTGCGGGGGCCACGGGCCAACCGCACCATGACCCAAAGGGTCCAACCGGCCTACACAAGGAAAGGGACAAAAACCCTAAATAAGGAAGGAGGGGAAACTTCAGGGGCAAGTTTCCCCTCTCCCTCTTGGCCGAGTTGGGGAAGGACTCAGCAAGGGCTGGGAACCCTTGGCCGCAGCACCCCATCTACATAAATAGGGGTGCGGGCACACCCCATGTTCCCTGGCACCTCAAACCCTAGCCGCATCCCCTCTCTCTCCTCCATCGACTGCTCCGTCTTAGGCAAAGCCCTGCAGATTTCTCTCCTCCACCACCACCACTACGCCATCGTGTTGCTGGGATTCCAAGGGCATATACTACCTCCTCTGCCCGCTGGAACGGAGAGAGGAAGGTCTTAATCGACTCCGTACGTGTGACCGAGTGCGTAAGCACTGCCGGAATGCGGCGCCGGAAGGATCGTCATCACGATATTGAGATCGGCAAGTGACCGACTACACCAACCACGAGATCCGATCTCGTTAAACGCTTTGGATATTTGAGGGTTAGTTCTCTCCAATCTCGTTGCACCTATCTCATGGATTAGATCTTGGCTTTGCCATAGATTTGATCTTGGTTTTATTCGTTGTTGCGATAGAAATTTTTTGTTTTCCATGCAACGAATCCTACAATCTTATGATCCTAGTTTTACATTAAGAAAGAATAAGAACAAACCAATAGATTAGTTTAAATATTCACAAATTGTTGGTTCTCTCATGTACTTAGCAAGCGCTACAAGACTCGATATCTCTTTTTCTATGAGCAAGTTGAGTAGGTTCATTTCTAACCCAGGTATTAATCATTGGCATGTCGTTTAAAGGGTCATGCACTATCTATGTGGTACAATGAGCTATGGGATTCACTATTCAGGGCACCCTGCTATGCTTGAAGGATATAGTGATTCGAACTAGATCTCTGACATTGATGAACTCTACTCCATGAGAGGGTATGGATATCTCATAGATAGACCATATTGACGAGGTCAACTATGAAAGCAGAGCTTACTGATTTAAACACGGCCACTGTTGAGTGAGAATGGTTGTGTGATCTCTTTATGGGCTTCCCTGTGGTTGAAAAACCTGTGTCGTCAATCCTTTTGAATTGCGACAATCAAACTATCATTGTCAAAGTGAACAATTCTAAGGATAACGCAAAGTCATCAAGACACGTAAAAATACGTTTGAAATCTGTCAGGAAATTGAGAAACTCCGGAGTAATTACTTTTACGTATATTCAAAGAGACAAAAACCTAGAAGATCCCTTTACAAAGGGACTATCACAAAATGTGATAGAAAATGCATCGAGAGAGATGGGGTTGAGACCTATGGATGTCACGCCATAGTGGTAACCCAACCTATGTGATCGAAGATCCCGTGAATTAGGAACTGGAAAGAACAAGCTAGTGGTTTGACTAAGGAGAGTATTTTGTAATCCTCTCTGTGTGAAGATGCATAACTCTCATAATTTTTAAGGCGGGTTGGCAACATGCCTTAATGTGTTTCTGTTGGCTTTAACTAGCAAAGATGCCGTCCTACAGGGCATTTTTAAAATAACACACCTATATGATCTGACTGTAAATGTCGCGGTCTATGACACTTGGGTGATCTCTAGTAAACTCATGAAGAGACTAGGGAGTATGACGCATATGCTCCAACCTGCGAGGTAGGCCATTGGAAGCCAGATACTAGTTATGATTTTGAGTGAAATCTATTGAAACCAAATTTGCAATTCAAGATTCGTCCATTGTTCAATTGCTGATAAACGTAGCTCAAGATTCTAGGTGGAAGTTCAACTTAACAGTCTCTGCTAAAACACTAGTATATACACAAGTAGCAACGACTGGCAAATCTTCAAATGGGTATTTGAGATCTGTTGGGGGATTGTTAGAAATAATGGACCAATACTTTGGACCGATGCTAGATTTCAGATTTCCCTAAATCTCAAAGCACATATGTGATTTGGCCCAAATTGCTGGCAGCTCACATGTGTGTGGTGAGTGGAGTGGCAGCTAAAGTTTAGTCCCACATGGAAAGTTGAAGGAGAGTTGCACCACCTTAGAAGGTGGAGTATTTCACCACTTTGTAAGTGAGTAACAATAAGGGAGCTACATGCGCACTCATCCTACGATGACGCCGCTCACTCGCCTGTTTGTCTTGTCACGACGCGACGTGCGCGCGCACCGTGGGTTGCGTGAATCTCGCAGATCCGAGCTTTATTTTCCTTCTCAAGAAAATGTGTGTGGTTTGACAGACATGTCAATAGTTAGTGGGTTCAGGTTGCTCCTATATTGTGGGCTCTCTGTAATCGACCCGAACGTGCGCGACGTGGGCTTGGTCCAAATCGTGTCTTGTACGGGATTTTCCGAGCTACTCTATATAAACGCATGTGCGGCCTCCACCACAGTACACCAAAAACCAATCTAAGGTTTTGCCTCCTCTTTGCTTGCGGTGCCACCATAGTCTACTCCATCTTGCGCGCCAGCGTGCACTAGCGGACGGGAGAGCATATCAACGGAACCCCTCGTCTTTATGATCTTGTACGGGAAATGGCGAATAAGGTTTTTGGGAAGCGCTCTGTGTGGATTCTCAAGTTCGTCATCACGGCATGTCTTCCTGGGTGATCTCATGTCCATGCGACTCGTTTTCGACGCCGACTTTTTCGACGGGCTACGTCAACCGCTGCACCAACGGCGACTTCATCGGCAACCGATCAGTACATACCATGATCCGATCTGTTGCTACACTATGCATGTTATTGCGTATGCATTATTACTGTTCATGTTGATTAATACATCTAGTATATTAGAGTTGCACGTTATTATAGATATTGTTGTCATGATTTATATTATGTAGTTAATTGGTGGAAATTATGTCTAATAATGCAACAATGGTTTCATTCGGTTATTCGGCAGTTACCTTCAGAGCAGATAGATACTACCCTTCTTGTGGCATGGAGAGCATGGTACGCATGAAACGAGATAACTCATCACAAACTGGTGTCATTGACAAAGGGTTCTGTGTGATTTCTCCATAGTTATGCACTAAAACCCTTGGATCCATTCATGATATGCTGACAAATCAAATTATCAAAGGAAAACAACCTTTGGTTCTAATGGGAAATGCTACTACTTCAGTTGTGAAGATGAAACATCTCGTTAAACTCTGTATTAAACCCCCACCGGGATGGGTGAAGTTGACGGTCGATGTCTCTTTCAAAGGCAAAAATGGTTCTGCGGGTACTGGCATGACTAGACGAGGCCTGTGTGATAATTTTCTTAGCATGTCGATCATGGATTTCTTGTTTGGACCTATGGAAGCAGAGTTGTGTTCTTGTCTTGATGCCCTGGAGGATGCTTGATGGGGTTCGTTGCTAGAAAACAAAAAAAATTCCTATGGTTGCAACTACCAAGATCGAATCAAGCTGGTACTTTGTAACAGTTTCAGATGGACTCACCCTTGAAGCCCGTTAGCGGGATGAAGTGGTGTCATTCAGAAAAGGAGGTTCGTGGCGTTGAACGCGCACGCCACTAATCTTACGCTACTGGTAGAAGATAGTGGTGGCATCCACAGTGAACACCACAGGAAGTTGATCTAGTGGTGACGTTTACAGTAAATGCCACCACTACAAGTCATAATAGTGGCGTTTAGTGCCACCATTAGATACCTATTTGTGGCATTTGTATTATTTTGAGCACCACAATTGCGTTTTTGAAAATTAAAAAAATCTGGTGCATCCAATTGAATATTCATAGCACAACAGGATATATTCACAGAATAACAGGATATATTCATATAGTAAACTACATATAGTAGCACATCATTATAGTCAACTACAAATATATAGTTGAGCTAGATAACTACATAGCAGTAACTACTAGTCCTCAAAAGGATTATTAGCAACAATGTATGTGCCATACCTAATGGCAGCAGCAGGAATCTCGTCATCTGAAGAAGTATTAGAGTCTGTCGATGCTCCAGGTCCTTGGTAGTCGAAGTATCTCATGTGATCTTCACAGAGATAGAAGACCAACTTCTCCTGGGCATCCATCTTATAGGCATCGACCATCTCAGTCCACCTCGGACTACCAAAATAGGTGTGGTTCGCCCCGTTCGTGACTTGGACCGTGTAGGTCTGTGCAGGTTGCTTTAGAGGTAGTAGATCGGCCTAAAATTGTCCCTGCTGCCACAACGGCCAATCGAAATGGTCCAAGAACTCAACTCTAAACTTTCAGGGTATGTTTTGCATATAGAATCATAAGAAAGAAACAATTAGCATGTAATTCAGTTGTAGGGTATATATATAGTTTGATTTCTTATGAACGGACATACCATACTAACTTCACGGTCAAAAGGGAGCACTATGACAACCTTCTTGTTCTTGCACCCTTGGTAACCACAATGCTGAGACCCATCATCATTCATCATACCTATATATGATCATGCAAACTTAGTTATATAGACCATTTTAGCATCATAAGTAGCACAATATATCAACATAACACATAAGTAAGATTAGCTAGCATCATAAGTAGCACAATATATCAACATAACACATAAGTAGTAGGATAGGTAGCATAACAGTCATATGAGAACATCCTAAACTCGAGTAGACCCAGTGTTAGTGACGTTGTCGTCACCCAAGCTGTCCTAGAAAGAGGACGCAAGCTTACAGAGTCGTCCTGCTGAGTGATGAAGGGGCCAGCCTCGTCATGCCCGCACTGCTTCCGCTGCCGGCTCTCGCTAAGGAACTCGTACTGGACTGCCATGTACGAGATCCCTGACCAAGGGGTCATCCTCCTCGCGATGGTGGCCCGCCAGCTGCCTCTCTGCCTGGTAGTGCTCCCTCTCCTCAGTCCCCGTGGCGATCATCATGCCCTCTGGCGCTAACAAATGTGCCATGAGACGTTCCTCCTCAAAGTTGAGGATCGCTCTTGCCCCCAAGTGCTGGACCACGGCGTAGTCATAGGCGCTTATTACGGGCACCTGAAGGTACCTAGATGGAGCTTCCTGTTGTTCACTGTGAGCTGAGCTGCCCAAGTCAGGATCCTCATTGGTTTCCGGTGAACACCACGAAACCTTGGCTCCGGCTCCAACATGATACTAATTAAATAGCAACATTTTCATACAACAGTTAGTCAACATATAAGAAATGAATATATATACATTAAATCATCTATACTAAATTATCTACACTAAATCATCTACACTAAAATCATCTATACTAAATCATCTACACTAAAATCATCTATACCAAATCATCTACACTAAATCATCTATAATCATATACTCTAAAATCATCTACCTAAATCATCTAAACTAAATCATCTACCCTAAATCAGCTAAACTAAATCATCTACAATCGATCTACACTGAATCATCTATACTAATAAACTGAATAAAAAGGGGGAAAGGGGGCTCACCGGTGGAGGTGACGATGGGAGAGACTGGGATGAGGCGGTGTCGACGAGATGGGACGAGGTGGCGGTGGCCAATGCGGTCGAGGCGGGGGAACGGCTGATACGTCATAAGCGTATCTATAATTTTTTATGTTCCATGCTTGTTTAGTATCCACTTTGCTTTGCTTTGTCTACATCTTGAGGTATTTTTATTCGTTTTCTGGGACTAACCTATTAACAAGATGCCACAGTGCCAGTTGCCTATTTTCTGTTGTTTTTGGTTCCAAAAAAGCCAGAAAATAAATATTCTCGAAATTGGACGGGACAAAAGCCAAAGTCAATATTTCACCGAGAACACGGAGCCAGAAGACGAGACGGAGGAGGGCCTCGAGGAGCCCACACCCCCTAGCCGCGCGGCCAGGCCTGGCCCGTGTCTGGGGGTGCGGCCGCCTCGGGCACCCTCTCGGTCTCCCCCTTCGCCTATAAGAAGCCCCTGATACCTAAACCCTAAGTACCCGATCAGATCTCCACAAAAAAGTCCGTAGCCGCCTCCACCATTGTCCCTATATCAGGGGATCTGAAGCTCTTCCCGACACCCTGCAAGAGGGGAGAGATCATCTCGGAGGCCTTCTTCATCACCATGCCAGCCTCCGGTGTGATGCGTGAGTAGTTCCACCTTGGACTATGGGTCCATACAGTAGCTAGATGGTTGTTTCTCCTCCTTTGTGCTATCATGTTTAGATCTTGTGTTTTCGGGGATCCGATGGATATTGAGATTACTATGTCAGATTGATTAATGGTTTTATCTTATTGATTGTATCATGTATGTGTTGTTTGAGATCTTGCATGCTCTCCGTTTCTAGTAACTATCTTGGCCAAGTAGATGCTAGTGACTCCAAGAGGGGGTATTTATGCTCTATAGTGGGTTCATGCCTCTACTGAATCTGGGGAAGTGACAGAGGTCTCTAAGGTTGTAGATGTGTTGTTGCCACTAGGGAGAAAACAACGATCTCTTGTTCATGGAACAAGTGTATTGTTTACTTTACACACATTGCTTAAAGCAGTTATCCGTTGCTTGCAACTTAATACTGGAGGGGGGTCGGATGATAACCTGAAGGTGGATTACTAGTCATAGATACAGTTGGATGGTGGTCTATGTATATTGTTGTAATGCCCAATCAAAACCCATAGGATCATGAATGTCTAGTATTGCTTTGTTATGCCTTGCTCTGTCCTGTCAATTGCCCCGTTGTAATCTGTTTACCCAGCATGTTATGTTGTTTATCTTAAGGAGAAAACCTCTAGTGAACTGTGGACCCCGGTCCAATCTTTACCATTGATACATCTTCCACTGTTACTGTTTACTTTCTGCAAGCCACCATTACCTTCCACACCATACAGTTAATCCTTTGTTTTCAGCAAACCAGTGAGATTGACAACCTCACTGTTCATTGGGGCAAAGTCTTGAGTTTGTGTTGTGCAAGTTTCCAAGTTGCTAGCAACACCTTTGAGTCGTTTCCTTCCTCATACGGGTTCGATAACATTGGTTTCCTTCTGAGGGGAGACTTGTTGATGTGCTCATCATACCTTCCTCTTGGGGTTTCCCAACGAAGCTTTTCAGTGATCTGAGCCGCCATCAATGATGGCGGTCGATGCGAGGTCGGCGACTGGGGAGACAGGACGAGGCGGCACCGGCGAGACGAGCATGAGGTGTTGGTGGACAATATGGTCAAGGCGGGGCACGGCGGCAGTCAAGGCGGGGGCGGTTGAGGCAGGGGCGGCGATGAGGGAGATAGGACGAGGCGGCGGCGAGACCGGGGTAAGGCAGTGGTGGACGATGTGGTCAAGGCGGGGGTGCAGCGGCGGTCGACAGGGAGTTGGGGAGTGAGAGGGAGAGTGAGAGAAGAAGGGGGGTTGCGGGGAGTATGCGGTTCTGGCAGGGCGGGGCGGGTGAAAATGTCATCTAGATTGGTGGCGTTTGCAAATTACAAACGACACATCTAAATCTGGCCCAGTTTCACCTATGGGTTTGCTTTAGTAGTGGCGTCTGCAGTTCGTAGAACGCCACCGTTAAGGACTAGTAGTGGCATTCGTTTTATTTGAGATACCACTACTACTTTTCCTTGCAGTATTGGCACCCAATATGTTTTACACACCACTAGGAAAATGACTACTATAAGCCTTTTCCAACTAGTGAAATAAACGTGGTTGATGTAGATGTACACGACCGTCCTCAAGGACATGCAGACGATCAACGCCACAAGAGGGCAGTGCCTCCGTAATCGTTCACACATACGGTGTGCCGACGACTTCCGTCCCTTGCTCCATGTTGGGCAGCGGAAGTAGTGGATCCTTGGAAACTCCAGCAGCACTACGACATGGTAATGGTGGGGTGGAGAAGATCTTAAGCAGGGCTTCGACTAAGCACCTCGCTCGTGGCAATGGACAAGGCTAGCAAGGGGAGGAAGATGCCAACCAAAGGGCATATGAGAGAGATGGAATGATGTGTGGAGAGGGGGTATCCACCTCCTCCTTTTATCGGAGAGGGGGCTGCACCCAAGAGGCATGCACCAGCCCCTAGTGGTGGCCCCACATCTCCCCTCTTGATGGTAGTGGATGATGGGTTTCGCAGCATAGTAAATCAAAAAAATTCCTACGGATGCGAACAAGAAATCCAAGATCTAATCTAGGAGATGTAATCAACGAGAGAGATTAATGATATCTTCATACCCTTGAAGAAATCGCACAGAGGAAACGCTCAAAAGAACGTGGTTGACGTAGTCGTACTCGCCGTCTCCTGCTCGCGATCCGATCTGATCCTACGCCGCAAGTGGCGGCGCCTCCGAGAGATGCACACGTACGGTGCAGCGACGTCTCCTCCTTTCCTTGCTCCAGCAAGTATGGTGGAGAGATAGATTGGATCTGCAGCACGACGGCGTGGTGCTTATGGTGGAGAGTTTATGCGGCAGGGCTTCGCCTACGCGTAGTCGAGAGAGAGAGAGAGAGAGAGAGAGAGAGAGGTGGAGGGGCAGCACTTGGACGGCGGCTAGGGTTGGAGTGGGGAAGGCTGCGCCCCTGCCCTCCTTATATAGGGGGCTGGCCGGCCCCTTGACCCCTCCTCCAAGCCCTAGGGCGGCGGCCCAAGGGGTGGAGTGGGGGCAAGTCATCCCCCCTCTTCTAGAAGGTTCCCTTAGGGTTTCCCCTAAGGGCTGGCCGGCTGGGCCTTAGGGGCCTTGTGCCCCTGGCCCAAAGTGGCCAGGGAACTTCCCCTTAGGCCCACGCAGGCCTCCGACAAGTGGTCCCACGTTGGTACCACTCCAGAACCTTCTAGAACCTTCCGGTACAATACCGATAAACTCCGAAACGATTCCGAAATCCAAAAACTGCTTTCCTTTATATGAATCTTATTCTCCGGACCATTCCGGAACCTCTCGTAATGTCCTGGGTCTCATCTGAGACTCTGAACAAAAAACACATAAACCAATTATCCATTCTATCCTAGCGTCGATGCATGTTAAGTGTGTGACCCTACGGGTTCGAGAATATGCAGACATGATCTTCTATCAATAATCAAAAGCGGGATCTGGAAACCCATATTGACTCCCACATATTCATCGATGATCATATCGGATGAACCATGATGCCAGGATTCAATTAATCCCATATATGTATTCCCTTTGTCACGCGATATTTTACTTGCCCGAGATTCGATCGTTGGTATCGGCATACCTAGTTCAATCTCATTCACAGCAAGTACTTTACTCGTTCCGTAATCCGATATCACTTTGTAATTAACTCCTTAACCACGTGCTTGCAAGCGGTGTTGATATCGATTACCGAGTGGGCCCGAAGTATATCTCTCCGACTCGGGAGGGACAAATTCCATCTCGATACATACAACCCAACAAGTACTTTCCGATCACCTGAGAGACACCTTTATGATCACCCTCACATAGGATGACGTTTGATGACCTCAAAGCTTTCTTCCGATACCAGGGAGTTGTATTATCTCATGGTCTAAGGAATACAATACTTGACATAGGAAAAAGCTTCGCAAAGATGAACACGATGACACGATCTAATTGCTCTGCTTAATTTGGGTCTGTCCATCATATCATTCTCCTAATGACATGATCTCATTATTAATCGACAACTCATGTCTATGGTTAGGAAACCTTAAACATCATTAATCAATGAGCTAGTCCATAGAGGCGTACTAGGGACACGGTGTTGTTCATAAACCACACAAGTATCAAAGTTTCCGCTTAATACAATTCTAGCATGGAATATAAACTTTATCATGAACAAGAATTATATTAACTAGCAAAGTGTCCGTGCGTTGCTACGGAACAAAACAATATGTGCCTAAAGACCAAGTAGATATCATACAATATTACTTATAACTTTTTGGGTTAATTAGCATGGGCTATGCCACCCCACAAAGTTTAATTCTCTATGCATCCATAACCCAGTTATCAATTTCATTTGATAATTGATTCCTAATCCATTGCAAAACTATTATTACCATCTACGTAGTAATAAAATAGTAGTTGTAGCCAATTTTTTTAATAATTTATTTACATCCAATATTTAGTTGAGAAAGGTAAGATTCACGCTACTAAATAAGTTTGATATTTTACATAGTCTAATAAAATAGTGAAGAAAATGTTTTCTAAACCAACATGCAAATATAAGCATCTTAAGTACCTAGGAGCCCATGAAAAGCAACCTCGTGGTAGTGAATGTACCTTTTCCTGAAATCTTTTTCACCCTAGCAGTGGTATTTTAAAGAAGACAACACCTCTCTTCACCAATCCATTAATAACCTTTATGACATATTGAGGTGCCAGCAGCTTCTCCATGTTTTAGGTAGCTTAGGCCTCTCAACAATATACTCCAGCACGAAGCTGACCTCAGTGAGCAGGAACTCCATCTTCAGGCAAAAGTTTCCCATTAGTCGTTAGATATTGTGTCTGAAGATACCAATACTAACCTTTTTGATGAATCAACCATGGATGCTCTTCAGTAATTCTAGCCTAACAGTAAGTAACTTGCACGGTAGTATAGGTGCAAATTGACTGCTGGTAGTAGTCCTCGTACTCTTTTGATACAACGATTTAGCCAACAGTAGCATCGACGGGAAGATACGTTGGATCAAAAGAGCAACAGTGGTAGGGAAGAAAATCCCTTGTCTAAACCAATATGTGCAGTTAAAGATGTACACATGACCACGGATAACCAGGCGACTGGTGCTTGTCTATGAACTGCTGGCTCATGGAGTAGCAGAGCTCGAGAACGTGGACTTCTTGCGTTGAGCTCTGATATCACCTCATTTGGATTTATAGTTCAAAAGATACGTCCTTTCTATTAGTTGAACTGATCGTCCACTTTTTGCGTTAATCGGGGACGCCAACATCTTAGCAGTTTTGGCTGGGAGAGGATACGCTGATGGTGCATTTCACCAGAGTACGGCTTCGTGAAGCGAAGACGTGTTCCTGGAAATCCTTCTGAAAGTATGTTTTAGCTGGTTGATTTTGCGGATCAATCTTTATCTTTCTCGCTCGTCTGCCCCGCAGCACGCACAGGAGGGCTCGGTCGCCGGCCACTGCGACTGCTCCGCCGCTCGGCTAGGCAGAATCTCAAGAGGTCGATGGCGGAGGCCGCACTGCGATGTGCTGCGGAGTTTGAGCTTGGTTGCTGCGTGAGGCGGCTGGAGTATTGAATCGATGAGTTTCCCCATCGGCGCCTCCTCCCGCATGGCCGTCGCCGGCCACAGCATGCCCCACCGTCTCCTCTTCCTCTGCAGCGCCACCGGCCACCGCCTCTGCTCTCCTTCTTGAGCGTCGCCGCCGAGTTCTGGAGCACCGCCGATGCCTCCCCTCTGATCCCCTTGGCCGCTCACTTGAGCCCCGCGTCGATCCCCTTGGCACGCGAGCTCCCCCTCTCGTCGGTCCCCGCCGTCCTCCCCGCCTCTGCAAGCCGCCTCCATGGCCGCCTGTCTCTGCGACCTCGACCTGCTCGCCTCGCTGCGCGCCCTTCCACGCTAAGCGCGCCGCCGAGCGCATCTGCCTCGTCCCGGAGCCCGTGATTTCCTTGCCTCCCGGACCTCCATGGCGCTGACCTGCACCCTTCTCGTGTGGACGCGCCGCCCCAGTCCTCTCACGCGCGAGCCCTACGTCCTTCTTCCTGACCAGGGCCGCCGACCTTGCCCCTGGCCATGGCGCCGCCCCGGACCTCTGCCCCGGCCTCCTTTCTTCCCGCAGGCGCTCGCCTCCCTCGTCCAGGAACTTGCAAAGCATCGCCACCCCCTCCTACCTCGAGCTCCGCCGTCCGCATCTATCCTCCAATAATGGCCAACGGCACCGGGTGGGGAATCCCGCGGCCTCCATGGAGGGTTGGTAGAAGGTCCGAGCGTTAATTTACCAAACCGGTATATTTGACTTTGCGGTGGTAGTCCCAGTAATATAACAGAACAGTCAGGGGCAAAAGCGTCAAATCAAGGCAGACGGAATTTTCACCGTGCGGGTTGGGTTTACTTGGCGGTGGCATCCCATGTAATATCCTCCAACAGTCAGGGGTAAAATCGTCTAGGAAAAAATCGGAACCAAAAAAAGGATGGACGAACCTACCTTTGTGTAAATTAGTAGACAGATAACATCTTTATTATTGCCTCTAGGGCATAATTCCAACAGTCTCCCACTTGCACTAGAGTCAATAATCTAGTTTACATCTGGCAACAATCTAACACCCATGGCATTAAGGTGTTGATCATGTTTTGCTCGTGGAAGAGGTTTAGTCAACGGATCTGCGGCATTCAGATCCGTATGTACTTTGCTAATCTTTAGATCTCCATCTGCTATATAATCTCGAATTATATGAAAACGGCGGTTGATGTGCTTGGTCTTTGGATGATATCTTGGTTCCTTAGCCAGTTCTATGGCGCCAGTGTTGTCGCACAATATCTCTAGTGGGTCCAAGGCACTTGGAACCACACCAAGCTCAGTGATGAAGTTCCTGATCCAAACTCCTTCACTTGACGCTTCTGAAGCATCCATGTATTCCGCTTCTATTGTAGATCCCGCGATCACACTTTGCTTGCAGCTTCTCTAGCTCACAGCTCCACCATTCAAAATATAAACGTATCCTGTCTGAGATTTAGAATCATCCGGGTCGGTGTCGAAACTAGCGTCGACGTAACCTTTTACGACGAGCTGCTCATCACCTCCATAGACCAAGAACATTTCTTTAGTCCTATTTAAATACTTTAGGATGTTATTTACGGCTGTCCAGTGTTCCACTCCTAGATCACTTTGGTATCTGCTCGTCAAACTAAGAGCATTGGACACATCCGGTCTAGTATATAGCATGGCATACATGATAGAACCTATGGCCGAGGCATATGGCACTTTGCTCATAGTATCTCTATCTTTTACCGTAGCTGGACACTAAGCCTTGCTCAATATCTTACCTGACAACATGGGCAATGAACCTTTCTTTGCTTTATCCATTCTGAACCTTTTTAGAACTTTGTCTAGATATGTACTTTGGCTTAAAGCTATTAGGCGTCTTTGTCTATATCTGTAGATTTTGATGCCTAATATATAAGTAGCTTCTCCTAGGTCTTTCATTGAAAAACATTTATTCAAATAACTCTTCACATCATTAAGCATACCAATGTCATTTCCAATAATCAATATGTCATCCACATATAGTACTAAAAATGTCACCGAGCTCCCACTCACTTTCTTGTAGATACAAGCTTCGTAGCAATTTGGAACAAATCCAAAACTCTTGATCACTTGGTCAAAACGAAGGTTCCAACTCCGAGATGCTTGCTTCAGTCCATAAATGGAACGCTGAAGTTTGCACACCTTATTAGCATCCTTAGGATCGACAAAACCTTCGGGCTGCATCATATACAACTCTTCATCAATATTGCCATTGAGGAACGCAGTCTTGACATCCATCTGCCATATTTCATAATCATGAAATGCAGCAATTGCTAATAAAATCCGAATGGACTTAAACATCGCTAAGGGAGAGAAAGTCTCATCGTAGTCAACACCTTGAACTTGCTGAAACCCTTTTGCGACAAGCCAAGCTTTATAGACAGTAACATTATCATCCGCGTCCGTTTTCTTCTTGAAAATCCATTTGCACTCAACGGCCTTACGGTCGCTAGGAGGGTCCACCAAAGTCCATACTTGGTTTTCGCTCATGGATCCCAATTCGGATTTCATGGCCTCTAGCCATTTCTCAGAGTCTAGGCTCATCATTGCTTCCTCATAATTCGCAAGTTCACTGTTGTCTAACAACAAGACGGTTAAGACAGGGTTGCCGTACCATTCAGGAGTGGCACGTGACCTTGTCGACCTGCAAAGTTTAGTAGTAGCATCGTTCGAAGTTTCATGATCCTCGTCATTAGCTTCCTCTCTTGTTGGTGCAGACGGCACTGGAACAATTTCAGGTGTTGCGCTACTCTCCAACTCGAGAGAAGGTTCAATAACCTCGTCTAGCTCTACCTTCCTCCCACTCACTTCTTTCAAGAGAAACTCCTTCTCAAGAAAGGATCCGTTCTTTGCAACAAACACTTTGCCTTTGGATCTATGGTAGAAGGTATACCCAATCATTTCATTAGGGTATCCTATGAAGACGCATTTCTCCTCTTTGGGTTCGAGCTTGTCCGGCATCAACTTCTTGACGTAAGCTTCGCATCCCCAAACTTTAAGAAACGACAACTTAGGTTTAGCACCAAACCATAATTCATACGATGTCGTCTCAACGGATTTAGATGGTGCCCTATTTAAAGTGAATGTAGTGGTTTCTAATGCATAACCCCAAAATGATAACGGCAAATCTGTAAGAGACATCATTGATCACACCATATCTAATAGAGTTCGATTCCGGCGTTCAGACACACCATTGCGCTGTGGTGTTCCGGGTGGCATGAGTTGCGAAACGATTCCGCTTGCTTTAAGATACGTGAGAAAATCATAACTCAAATATTCACCTCCACGATCGGATCATAGAAATTTAATTTTCCTGTTACGATGGTTTTCCACTTCGTTCTGAAATTCTTTGAACTTTTCAAATGTTTCAGATTTATGTTTCATTAAATAGATATACCCATATCTACTTAAGTCATCAGTAAAAGTGAGAAAATAGCGATATCCACCACGCGTCGAAACACTCATTGGTTCGCATACATCGGTATGTATGATTTCCAATAAGTCTGTTGCTCGCTCCATTATTCCGGAGAACGAGGTTTTGATCATCTTGCCCATGAGGCACGGCTCGCATGTGTCAAATGATTCAAAATCAAGAGACTCCAAAGGTCCATCAGAATGGAGTTTCTTCATGCGTTTTACACCAATATGACCTAGACGGCAGTGCCACAAATAAGTTGGATTATCACTATCTACTTTGCATCTCTTAGCCTCAATGTTATGGATGTGCGTTTCATTGCTTTTGAGATTTAGAAGAAATAAACCATTAACAACAGGTGCATGACCATAAAAGATGTTATTCATATAAATATAACAACCATTATTCTCTGATTTAAATGAATAACCGTCTTGCAATAAACACGATCCAGATATAATGTTCATGCTCAACGCAGGCACATAATAACACTTATTAAGGTTTAAAACTAATCTCGAAGGTAAAACTAAGGGGAGCGTGTCGACGGCCATCACATCAACTTTTGATCCATTGCCAACGCGCATCGTCACCTCATCCCTTGCTAGCCGTCGTCTATTCCGTAGCTCCTGTTTTGAGTTACAAATATTAGCAACTGAACCAGTATCATATACCCAGGCACTACAACAAGCGCTAGTAAGGTAAACATCAATAACATGTATATCAAATATACTTTTAATGGTGCCAGCCTTCTTGTCCGCTAAGTACTTCGGACAGTTGCGCTTCCAGTGACCATTGTCCTTGCAATACAAGCACTCAGTGTCCGTCTTAGGTCCAGACTTGAGCTTCTTCTCAGCAGGGGCAACGCGCTTGCCACTGCCTTTCTTGAAGGATTTCTTCGCACCCTTAGCTTTCTTAAAGCTAGTGGTCTTGTTGACCATCAACACATGATTATCTTTCTTGATATCCACCTCCGCAGCTTTCAGCTTAGCGAAGAGCTCACTGATCGTATCAGTGGAACCAATTTGATTGTGAGTAACTACAAAACCTTTATAGCTAGGAGGGAGTGATTGCAGAACTCTGTCAATCTTGAGCTCTTCTGGAATCTTGCAGTCCAGTTGCTCAAGACGTTGAGTGTAGCCCGACATCTTAATGGCGTGCTCACTAACGGAACTCTCTTCCTCCATCTTGCAGTTAAAGAACTTCTCAGAGATCTCATATCTCTCAGAACGGGACTGAGTCTGAAACATGGTTTTCAGTTCCTCAAGTATCTCAAAGGGCCCGTCGAACTCCTCAAAACGATTTTGAAGTTCTGGTTCCATAGCAAACAACATGGTACTCTTAATCACTCCATAATCATCTTTGCGTGACTAATAAACAGCTTTTTCATCAGCCGGCGCATCAGTAGCAGGGGCGTCACCTAGCGCTTTCTCAAGTACATAGGCTTTTTGTCCGCCAGCGAGAATGATTCTCAGATTGCGGAACCAGTTGGTGAAGTTAGACCCATTGTTCTTAAGCTTTTCTTTCTCATCAAAAATGTTGAAGTTGAAGTTGGACTTAGCCATTTGATCTACAAAATTTGCAAATAAAATTTAGACTATGTTCATGATAACTAGTTCAACTTAATCAAATTACTAGATGAACTCCCACTAAATTCAACATCCCTCAAGTTGTTTAGTGAACACGATCCAAATTCACCACACCTAATCTGATCTTCACGAGAAGAGATGTGGTTTCAATGGTGGACAACAAAGATTCGATCATATCATTCATATGACTCATGTTTAACCTTTCGGTTCGTGTGTTCCGAGGCCATGTTTGTACATGCTAGGCTCGTCAAGTCAAACCCAAGTATTTCTGCGTGTGCAAAACTGGCTTGCACCCGTTGTATGTGAACGTAGAGTTTATAGCACCCGATCATCACGAGGTGCTTGAAAACGACGAACTTTTGCAACGGTGCATACATGGGGAGAACACAATTTCTATATTGATCTTTAAGTGAGGAATCATCTTATAATGCTACCGTCGCGATCTAAGCATAATAAGATACATAAAAGGATAAACATCACATGCATATAATTTTATGTGACATGGTATAGCCAATCTCCACGCAATGATCTCCATCTTGTGTGCGCCAGCATGATCTCCATCACTCCACCATGATTGCCTCCACCACGAATAGCAACTACAACTATTGCTAACTACTTAGCGATAAAGTAAAGCTATTACATGGCGTATAAGAAGTTGACACGCAGGTCATATACAATTATAAAGACAACCATATGGCTCCTGCCGGTTGTGAACTCATCGACATGCAAGTCGTGAAATATTACAAAACATGATCATTGCATACATCTCAATTCATACACATCATGTCTTGGGCCATACCATATCACAAAACACTCCCTGCAAAAACAAGTTAGACGCCTCTACTTTGTTGTTGCATGTTTTACGTGGCTTATGGGAGTAACAAGCTAAGAACGATTCTTACCTACGGAAAGCCACAACGGTGATATTATGGTTGCTAACATCCGTTGTAAATCCCATGACTACTATAGTGAGAGAAACTGGCATCTACCAGCCGCATGTGTGGAACAAGCCACACGTCAAGTGCGGAGCCGGTCTCGCGAACGAGGTCGCGTAAAGTTGGCCTGGACCGCTTCGATCTCACTATGTCGCGCCATAAGAAATACACAACAAGAGGTTTGCAACAGAAAACATCAGCGCCCGCAACAAGCATGTTGTGTTCTACTCGTGAAACACATCTACGCATAGATCTAGCTCTGATACCACTGATGGGTTTCGCAGCATAGTAAATCAAAAAAATTCCTACGGATGCGAACAAGAAAGCCAAGATCTAATCTAGGAGATGTAATCAACGAGAGAGATTGATGAGATCTTCATACCCTTGAAGAAATCGCACAGCGGAAACGTTCAACAGAACGTGGTTGATGTAGTCGTACTCGTCGTATCCTCCTCGCGATCCGATCCGATCCTACGCCACAAGTGGCGGCGCCGCCGAGAGATGCACACATACGGTGCAACGACGTCTCCTCCTTTCCTTGGTCCAGCAAGTATGGTGGATAGATAGATTGGATCTGCAGCACGACGGCGTGGTGCTTATGGTGGAGAGTTTCTGCGGCAGGGCTTCGCCTACGCGTAGTCGGAAGAGAGAGAGAGAGAGAGAGAGAGAGAGAGAGAGAGAGAGAGAGAGAGAGAGAGAGAGAGAGAGAGAGAGAGAGAGAGAGAGAGAGAGAGAGAGAGAGAGAGAGAGAGAGGTGGAGGGGCAGCAGTTGGGCGGCGGCTAGGGTTGGAGTGGGGAAGGCTGCGCCCTTTCCCTCCTTATATAGGGGGCTGGCCGGCCCCTTGACCCCTCCTCCAAGCCCTAGGGCAGCGGCCCAAGGGGTGGAGTGGGGGGCAAGTCATCCCCCCCCTCTTCTGGAAGGTTCCCTTAGGGTTTCCCCTAAGGGTTGGCCGGCTGGGCCTTAGGGGCCTTGTGCCCCTGGCCCAAATTGGCCAGGGCACTTCCCCTTAGGCCCACGCAGGCCTCCGACAAGTGGGCAAACGTTGGTCCCACTCCGGAACCTTCTAGAACCTTCCGGTACAATACCGATAAACTCCGAAACGATTTCGAAATACAAAAACTGCTTTCCTTTATATGAATCTTATTTTTCGGACCATTCCGGAACCTCTCGTGATGTCATGGATATCATCCGAGACTCCTAACGAAAAACTCATAAACCAATTATCCATTCTATCCTAGCGTCGATGCACGTTAAGTGTGTGACCCTACGGGTTCGAGAATATGCAGACATGATCTTCTATCAATAATCAACAGCGGGATCTGGAAACCCATATTGACTCCCACATATTCATCGATGATCATATCGGATGAACCACGATGCCAGAATTAAATTAATCCCATATATGTATTCCCTTCGTCACGCGATATTTTACTTTCCCAAGATTCGATCATTGGTATCGGCATACCTTAGTTCAATCTCATTCACAGCAAGTACTTTACTCGTTCCGTAATCCGATATCACTTTGTAATTAACTCCTTAACCACGTGCTTGCAAGCGGTGTTGATATCGATTACCGAGTGGGCCCGAAGTATATCTCTCCGACTCGGGAGGGACAAATTCCATCTCGATACATACAACCCAACAAGTACTTTCCGATCACCTGAGAGACACCTTTATGATCACCCTCACATAGGATGACGTTTGATGACCTCAAAGCTTTCTTCCGATACCAGGGAGTTGTATTATCTCATGGTCTAAGGAATACAATACTTGACATAGGAAAAATCTTCGCAAAGATGAACACGATGACACGATCTAATTGCTCTGCTTAATTTGCATCTATCCATCATATCATTCTCCTAATGACATGATCTCATTATTAATCGACAACTCATGTCTATGGTTAGGAAACCTTAACCATCATTAATCAATGAGCTAGTCCATAGAGGCGTACTAGGGACACGGTGTTGTTCATAAACCACACAAGTATCAAAGTTTCCGCTTAATACAATTCTAGCATGGAATATAAACTTTATCATGAACAAGAATTATAATAATAACATCTTTATTATTGCCTCTAGGGCATAATTCCAACAGTGGAGTCTCCACTCACACAAATCAAAGGGTCACCATAATTTTATTAATTCCCACTCAAAAATCAAAGGTCTTTCAATTAAATCACTTTAATTTACTTGGTTTAATGTCACTTAATTTAATGAATACTTCATTTAATAAACACATTAACAATTTAATCCCCTTGCAATATTTTGATACACCGAAACTATTCCGGCAGATTCGTCAAAACAATTCCTGCGATGTCTAGTATTTTCTCATGTGTTCCCTATCCACTCAAATACGTCGACTACCCTTAAGTGTGCCCCCATACGGATTGAGAACTATATGTACATGATCGAGACTCTCTCCGATCAATAATCATTAACGGGACCTGGAGATCCATAATGACTCCCACTAGCTTAACAAAAATCCAATGATCGTCTGAACCTTTTTCGTAGTAATCAAATTCCTTTTGTCTCGTGGTATTTTACTTGTCCAAGATCCGATCATTTGGTATCATCCATACCTAGTTCAATTTCGTTACCGACAAGTACTCTTTTTCTCGTCCCGTGATATAACATTCTAGTAATCAAATCACTTGCTTGCAAGCTATGTCAATGTGATATCACCGAGAGGGCCCTGAGTATATCTCTCCGTCATCTGGATGGACAAATCTCACTCTTGATCCACGAGCATCAACTAACACTTTCCAAGTACCTTATGACACCTTTATAATCACCCAGTTACGGTGTGACTTTTGATGGAATCAAAGTACTTTTCCGGTGGAAGTGATTGACGTGATCTCATGGTCTAGGAAAATTGAGTTACTATGAATGCGATAGCAATATAAACTTGAGGACTTGATCGTATTGCTAAATCTACTGCGGATGACTGTTCATCATATCATTCTCCAATGATATGACCCTGTTATTAACAACATCCAATGTTCATGATCAGGAAACCTTGATCATCAGTTAATCAACAAGCTAGTATGAAGAGAGGCATTACTAGGAACATTTTATTTTGTTTATTAAACACACATGTATTAACGTTTCCGGTTAACACAATTATAGTATGAGAAATAAATATTTATCATAAACATGAAATAAGATAATAACCATTTTATTATTGTCTCTCGGACATATTCCTTTCAATGCCCTTCATCAAAGTGAGTTGTCTATTGTTATTGAGTCTGACTACGTGGCCCTTATTTCGGCAGGGCCCTTATTTCGGCAGTTACGGCGAAGTATACCTATCGTTCTCCATATCTCCATATTATTTATGAGATTCGGACTCTTTTTAGGAGTAATAGAGAGTGCAATTTCGTTAAAGTAGACTGTAGTCAAGTGAGAATTAGCCACTGTCTTGCCAATTAGACAAGAGTAAATACAAAACGATGTTCTGGTTTGGGTCTGGTCCTGAAGTTTTGCTTCAGGCGCTGGACACTGAACTTTGTGTAATTCGCACTGATTAATAAAGGTCTATTTTACCCTCAAAATAAAAAGGGAACCAACTTGTTTTTGTAGAGTTACTCTTCAAAGATGAGACCATATGAAGAATTTGTTTAACTGGCGCTAGCTAAATAAGTTTGGAACAAAAGATGAATTCAGCAAAGAAAGGGGGCTTGCTGAACAATTTGAATTGATGTCAATGGTCAAGTGACGCAACTGCAAGTATGATTAGACTAACCAGTGCCTCATACTTTGTTTAAGGGGCCAGGACAATGACTGGCAAAGATGCTAGTACGCCGAAAATAACATATGTCTTGATGATGTGTGCATGCATCGGCCACTCTGTTATTGACCAATACCACAAGTTACATTACTGCTTAACACAACAGACGGCATTGATTAGTAGCAGAACGGCAAGCTATTACTACGTAGTAGCGGCTAGCCAATTGGTCACCAAGAAGCGCTGAAAATGTTTACAAAAATCAGGCGATGCTCTGGGTGGGAACTATGCCGACAGCTTTGCCTACATGCACCCCATCCAGGATTGGTCTGACCTTCTTCCTGTCATCAGCATCGATCCCATGGTGGGGTTTAACATTGATTCCCGTCAGTTTCACGGGTCACCGGCCCCCCCAGTTAATCTTGTCATGTCAACTCATCCTTCCCATCCCCGCCAAAAAGAACTCATGCTTCCCATCAGCAAGGAAAAAGCATGTCCAATTACGGAAGCAATATGGTGTGAATTGTGAGGACGGCTACGTACTCTGATGTTTTCGCTGTTGGTTGAATTGTCCCAGGAAATCTTCACATGAAAAGCAATTGAGATGTGCTGATTACAGCCTTGTTCCCTGTGTTTCAGCTGTACTGCCCTCAGGCCAGCAGGACTGGACTGGAGAGCTGTAGTACTGCCTGAACTCCCGCTACATGTCGCCGGTTGCGACAAATCAGCAGCTCTTTTCTCTTTCAGGCCAGGGTGATCGATCAGAAGCTCACGGAGTGGGCTGCACTGCATAAACAACGTGCGCATCCGCATCAGCGGCGTCAAGAAGTGCGAGTATAAATTTCTCTGCATCCACGTCTGGCACCATATCCCCTTGTTTAATATGCGCGCAGAAATGGATCTGATTGGGGTATATACCGGCGTCGCTACGTCACCGGCGAGAATCTCCGCTAGTTTATGCCCGATGCTGACCTTCATCTCATGTCTGATGTGCCTGCCACGCATTGGTCCCTCCCGCTAGCATAACTGATTTTCTATGGTTTCCACAGATGTGCTGGATTTTTAGAATCAGAATTTATTCATAGATGCAATCATCTAAAAATCAGTACTTATTAGTAATCGTAGATGCAATGGTCCCCTCTTGTTTCTGCGGAGTGGATTGGAGGAAAATGCAAAGCACTGACTGTCCCTGCGCCACTAATTTATTTCCTCTGATGTTGTCTGAATGCTTAAGATATGGACAGATGTGTGATTTTTAAACCATGTTGCCATCATGAATGACGATAGCGTGTGAATTCATTCGATCCAGCTTGGATCTAAACAAGCCATGTCATGTCACAGGTGTTTGCTCCGATCCTCCAGCCTTATGCATCAATTCAGATTCGTCTTATTTCCCCCCTACCACTATTTTCCGAGAGACTCATCAGGATCTCAAGATAGAGATATGACAGGAACACAACATGGTAAAGACAGATTCACGTAAAGCACAGTGTGTTACTAGTTAACATAAGATAGCGTGCAGGTCAAGTTAATGACTGCACCAAAGATTGAGTACTTGAGAGTGTCACTGGAATCATCTTCAAGGCTCAATTGTCAAAGGCATCACTGTCACTTGCCTGCAACTAGCTACTTTGAAATTGTGCAGTTGCCAGAACTTGAATAAGATTTACGCAGCCTTCGCCAACTAACAAAACGTGACTCAGCCAACGCATCCTTTTTACAGACTAGTACTTATATTTTTGTTTTGATAGTAGTAGTACTACTTAAATAATAACGATGTTGCATTCAGAGATAGGCATTCTTGAAATTGGAATCACAGAAACCGATCGAAATGCACTGAGGGGGTATGAGTACTAGAGTGGGGCAGCTAATTGATTAAAACGCAATCGAATGAGTAAACCGATAAGTAGGAGCTTGCTATTTTAATAAACAGAAATAGAACAAGTGAAGCCACTGATGGCTTCAAAGAGAGCCTTCAACTATTTTCCAGAAATGACTATCTCGTTCAAATAAAAAGGTGAATAAATGATCCTACGTGGTAGTAACATATTTGGAAAATAAGCATGTCTTAAAGTTAACTAATTAACATAAGTGAAGAGATTGTGTTCATGACTACAAGGAGATTGGCTTGATGCCTACAGATAAAACTGCTAGCTTTGATTGACAGTAGGCATCATTGTGCACATCAAAATACAACAAAATAAGTACCTGTCTTGCAGTATAGTATCTGGTGTTAAAAACAGAGGACTGATGGACTGCAGTAAGATATGATTAGGATCCAACAATATAAAAGACACACTGCCGTCTAAACAGTACTGAAACACTGCTTGTGTGTATCTCTGATGACAATTTTATCGTCCTCATGTTTATAGAATAACAATTTTACCATCACCATCTGCATAATTTCACCGTTGTATAAAAATAATCGGTGGATCTCTGTGGAAGGAAGCTATGATTTTGTCTACTCCGTCATCAGTACCTGCTGATATTTGTGCTTCTTACTGGAATCTCATACCTTTTGACAAGGCTGAAAGGGTCACTCTGCCACCTCTGCAGCTGCACAGGAGTTACTTGAGATGTTCAAGCTTGTTTTGCACTTGCATAAATACTAGTAGCAAGAAAACTGCAATTTGCATTCTCCAAATGTACTTTTAATGACATATCAAATTCGAGAAGAAAGCGATTTAATTTCTAACCTCCCAAGCACTAATTATCTTGGGTCCTAGCTAGATACCACCAATTAACAAATAGTACAGGCAAGAATCATTCTAAAATACATGTCGCCATTTTTTCGGACTAACATCTGTCGAGTCCTGATAGCCCGGATTGAGGCTCAGCCTTGTCATCAGGGACTAAAGAAAGAGGAATTGCTGAATCAGGCAGTGCAAGCAGTGTATAGAAGCAATATTGCAGGATGGTGGCTGTCCCCACAGGAGGCCACATGCGCTTGTGATGGTGTCATTTGGACCCCCAATTAATCATTTGAGATTTAGTCTGGATCCAAGGAACAAGTAACATAGGCATATACCAACTAACAACTAGCAATCATCCCTGTCGCCGTCCAACCAAACAGTTGATTTCTGTACCAAAATGCTGTGACAGACACACTTCTTGCAGCGTTTCTGTTGCCTTGCTAGTCTGAATATTTCAAAGCAATGTTTGGTCAAATTTCCACAAATCATCTTTGTTGCAACTGTTGTATATATCGAGCAGATGAAAGTCTCGAAGTTCCAAGACAGTGAGAGAGTTAAAAGTATTGGCTTAAAGCAGATATAAGAAGTAGATTTTTTTTGCATAGAAACTTTGACTTTTAAATAAATCAAGCCAATTCCCGTGGAGTAGGAGCGGGGTTCTTTTAGGCTGGTCATAGTGGGGAGTAACTTAGAGTACTAAGTTACTAGCCTAAGTTACTACCTAAGCCTAGTATTTGGTCTGGACTCTTCTAAAAGAATAGTACTCCCTCGGTCCTGTAATAAGTGAACTGTGTTTGTCTAGATTATACATGTAATTCTAGACAAATTCAAATCATGGAGCTAGGGAGTATTATTTGTTCTGGACGTTAAGCATATTCTTTTTGAAAAAATTAAGAAAACGGTTCGATGTCCTATTGTTAATCCTGGAATTTTTTTGAATTCCAAAGAGATCCTAAATGCTTTGCACGGGGGGCGTATGCAGACAACGTTGCAGAGAATATGTCAGTACTCCAGGAGGGCAGAAGGCTAAAATAATCAACCCATTTTGATTTTGATTGATGCCTGGTCCTGCTAGCTCATGGATCGATCTCCGATTCATCCACCCACCAAACCCTAAACTGCTCACTACAAAACCCGCACCACATAAGCAAAGACGCAATTAACACCAAGTCAATTCAGTTTCAATACGTACCATAGCAGCAAAGCAACTTATCGGCTAGCTAGCTCGTTTGCCTTTCCATGCCCATGTGGTATATGTTTGCACGCTGAGCAAATTAATCCCTGCGATCGAGCTTCGAGCTTTGAGCTTTCATGCATGAAGCAGACCATGGGTTGCCATGAGCAGGAGGACCAAAAGCTCGCCGCCGTCGTTGCCACGAGCGACGATGGCTTTGACTGGCTGGAGGATTCCATCTCCTTGCTGGCGGCGGACATCGATCTCGGCGGCAGCTATGGGTGGTGGTGCGATCCATTGCCGGCGCAGCAGCAAGATGACATTGGGAGCGTCGTCGCGCAGACGCTGTCGCCTCCAGCGCCACAGACAACAGGTTCGCCCCTGGCCCACGCCTCACCAAGCATTGCATCGCCGGCGGTGTCGTCGCCGTCCACGGAGCCGTCGTCCAAGAAGCGCAAGTCTCCGGCGCACAGGGTGTCCGGCCATAGCAGCAGCAACCAGCGTCGCCGCGCGGAGCCAGACAGGCCAAGTGGCGGCGGCGGCGGCAGCAAGAAGAGCGGCAGCAAAGGCGGTGGAGCGGGTTCAGACAGGGACGCTAGGTGGGCGGAGCAGCTGCTAAGCCCGTGCGCCGTCGCCGTCGAGGCCCGCAACCTGTCGCGCGTGCAACATCTGTTCTACGTGCTCGGAGAGCTCGCGTCCTTCTCCGGCGACGCCAATCACCGGCTGGCCGCGTACGGGCTGCGAGCGCTCTCGCTTCGGCTTCCTGTGGCGGTGGGCTCAGCTGCCGCAGCTGCGGTACGGGTGCCGGCCTGCGAGTGCCCGACGCCGTCGTTCGCTAGCGCGGAGCCGCGGCTGTTCCGCGCGTCCCTCATCAAGTTCAACGAGGTCAGCCCGTGGTTCGCGCTGCCCAACGCGCTCGCGAACGCCGCCATCGCGCAGCTGGCGGCCTCGACGCGTGCCTCCGCCGCCGCCGCCGCGCCCCGGCCGCTCCACCTCGTCGACATCGGCGTCTCGCACGGAGTACAGTGGCCGACTTTGCTGGAGTCCCTCACCCGGGTGCCCGCCGGACGAGCACCGCCGTCTGTCCGGCTCACGGTCGTGGGCACCCCGCCGGTGACGACGCCCTTCTCGGCGTCGCCCTCAGGGTACGACTTCTCGCCGCATCTCCTCCGGTACGCCAAGTCCATTAACCTGGACCTCGAGATCAGCCGTGCCGCGTCGCTAGACTCCGTGCATGGCTTGTGCGCTCCGGACGAGGCGCTCGTCGTTTGCCTCCAGTTCCGGCTCGGCCATGTGACCGCGGAGGAGCGAACGGACATCCTCCGTAGGGTGAAAGAACTGAAACCGGATCTGGTGGTTCTCTCGGAGCTCGACGTCGTCGGCGGAGGAAACGGCAACATCGCGGCGTGCGAGTTAACGGCGAGGCTGGAGCTGCTGTGGCGGTTCCTGGAGTCGACGTCCGCGGCGTTCAAGGGGAGGGACGGGGAGGACAGGCGGCTGATGGAGGCCGAGGCGGGGACGGCCGTGGCGGTGACCGCGGCAGGGGATCACGGGAGGGAGGGTTGGCGGGAGCGCATGACGGCGGCTGGATTCGAGGAGGCGGCGTTCGGCGGCGAGGCGGTGGAGTCCGCCAGGTCGCTGCTGAGGAAGTACGACAACGGGTGGGAGATGTCTACGGCGGCGGTGGCGACAGGAGGCGGCGGCGCGGTGGCGTTGCGGTGGAAGGGGCAGGCTGTATCCTTCTGCTCGCTGTGGCGGCCGGCGTAGCAGCGTACGTGGAACTGGTCCTACTACTTTGCATGACGTCGATCGATGTGATCACGTCGTCCGGGATTGGTGGAGAACTTGTTACTCAGGAGGCGGACACGCGTGCGGTGGACCGGTGGTGGTGGCTGGACTAATTTGGTCCATGTACAGTAGTACGCCGGTACGTGTGGCAGCCTGCTCAGGTGGGAGAACGGCGGAACGCTGGCCGCCGGAGCTGGACGTCCATCGACGATGGTCCGGCCGGTGGTAAGCATGGGATCGAAACAGAGACAATTTTATGTACAAATTAATTAAGGCCCGCGTAAGGTTCCTTCTTTATTTCTTGTGTTTCTGCAAAGGTTTAAACGTGTCCCTAGCTAATTAGTAAAAAATAATAGTATAAAAAACACGTGTCCCTAGCTGAGAAAGCACAACTTAATTACTAGGAGGGAGATAGCATCACTGGTCATAGATAACATGCGCATGCCATATACTAGTAGTAGCATAATGTTTGTTTTTCGTGCCATCGTATGTGCTTTCTCGCAATTCACAAGAATCAGACGTGTCTTATCAAACTCCGTGTAGGTCCTTGGACTAAATGGAAAACTCTCTTCTCAATCTACTCCTCATGGCCGCCCTCGGCCGTCGAAGGTGGTGGGTGTGGGCTACGTAGGCAAGGTGTTATGGTGGCGGTGGTTTTTTTTTTTTTTTTGAACGGTGAACGGGTGCGAAAGCACCCGAATATATTGCTGCTTTGATACACTGGAGAACAAAAAGGCCCAATAAAAGAAAAATTACATTGAGGACCAGAAATAAGCACCGAAGACCTTGGAGAAAACTTGAAAAAGCAATCAAGTCCCTCATCCTCTTCCACCTCCAGATCGACGGCGAACTCCGGCAAGATCCAGCAATCCACCGGGGACAACGCACGGTGATGAGCAACAGAGGAGCGGCAGCCCTACTGCCATTGGGTCCGACGTGCTGACGGAACAACTGCCGCCAGAAGACGCCGGAGAGAAGCTCCAAGAACGAACCGCCGCCGCAGGCACCCAAACCTTCCACCAACACAGCCACCACCATGGCGGATTGAATAGGAAGGAGGGGAAACACCGCCGCGACAAGTACCGCCCCAGCATCCAAACAAAGAAGAAGAAGACGACGCAGCGCTGCAGATCCCCCTCGCCTCCACGGCGGGCCGGGAAGAAGAAGCAACCGCGTCAATCATCACCACCGCAACTTCCTCCCCCGCCACCACGGCAGGCCAAGAAAGGGCCGCAGCCTGAACTCCCAAATCCGATGCCAGGTCCTAGGCCTTATTTAGAGTCGCCGACGAAGGATCCACTCACCTCAATAGACTCCGACCACCGGAGCTCTGGAAGGAGAAAGATCCACCCCGGCCCGCTCCAGATCTGGCCGGCAATCTGGAGACAACTCCGGGCAGAAGCGCCCAAACAAGCGACGAAGCCGCCGCAAACACCCTACAACCTAACCCTAAACTACACCGGAGCCTCTCCGCCGCCACCTCCGGACGGCATCGCCGCCGGAGGGGCTCGGGATCGGCCCGGAACTACCGGGCTCCTTTCGGTGTACTGTTCACAGGAGAGAGGGGAGATGAGAGGTGAGTGTAAACACCCTCTTTTCCGATCTTATGGTGGCGGTGGTGCGAAGCTACATGGGTGGTGATGCCCTAATCCCTCGAGGTGTGGAGATGGGCGACAATATAGTCTACAATCATGTTCGAGTTTTGTTAGGCCAGCAACTACAACACAAGTGGGTGTCGTTTCCCTCCTTGGTGACCTCGCCAAGGTGTGTCACCATCTTCCTCACTTGCTTGGAGTCGGTAGTTCTCTCCGGGTGAAAGACTAGATTCAGAGCAGGATGGGCACGATGCAGGGTCCTCGATGTTGTTCCTCTGTTGGTAGCATGACACGGTTTGGAGGTCCTATGTTGTGCTCCTCCGGTGTTCGCCCATGTCCAGGATTGATCTTCAGCGGTGCAATGTACATTATCATCGATGAGTCCAAGATGGTGCCTTCCTCGGGACTAATCAAGCCCCACCATCCACCTCGCTCTCACCTCCTTTCGGGCATAAGGATAGATAGTGTTGACAAGAGAAGTTTGGTGGGAGTTGTTGTTCTTCGGAGGTGACCAACGTCGGTCGAGACGTGGGGATGTTCTCATATTAGGGCATGTTTCTTTGCTTTGTAGTTGTTTATTTTGTCCTTGTGGCTATCTTCAGACTAGCTCAGGTGTGGAGTTTGTGTTACCCTCGTTGTTTGCAACGAGTTCTAGTCGTCTTGTACTTATAATTGTGAGTTCTATAAAAATATGGTACACCTTGGCATGCTTTTGAAATAAGGAAATTGGCCATGACCAAAAGACTTTTTGCCATGCCAATGCTCCCTACTAATTCTAGTTAATTTTTAGCTAATGTTGGCCAACTTATATGCAAGGAAAGGCTCAAGCAAAATTTTAGCCTTTTTGTAAGACAATCTTGGGCAAAAACCAAATATAGCCTTACTGTCCAAACATCATGATCCACTCAGCCACCTATAGATCAGCCTGTAAATGAACACGTCCACGGTTGTCCATGAACTTGCAGCTTCTGCCCTTTTAATTAAATGGGGCTACGTCCGTCAGCCCGCCGCCAATCTGGCGACGGCTCACCAACAGTCCTTCTTCTCAGCTCTTGTGCGCAGCTTATCTCCTTGAGTTCCTATGGGACCCACACTTCCTTTCCCCATTGTCCTATTTCACTTTCTCAAGCAGCCCACGCCTCTTTTAGTACTGCTTCTTAAACAATCTGATTTAGTCTCTAATTTTTACTCAAAATTTCAATCTGGCATTTAAATTCGGTCACAATTTTAGCTAATATGCTATTCCTAAGCTCAAATCCACTCCTTCCCAATTTAATTTGGACAGCGCTATGCGTCCCCGGGAGGATAACTTCCCCCGATTCCTATGAACGACATGTGTCCACTAAAAACGATCAAAATCCTGTTTCTGCTATAAACGACCCGGTTTTGCTATAAATTGACCCGGTTTTGCTATAAATTGTCCCGCTTTTGCTGCATGTAGCAGAAAATGATTTGGTTCATAAAAAGAAGTGACAAACTAGACATCACCGGAGAGTTCGCCGGAGACCTTGCCGGCGACCTTGTAGCAAAAAAAATATTCTAATGTAGCAAAACCGACTTCACCGGAGACATCGCCGGAAAAAATGTCGCCGGATACCTCGTAGCAAAAAAATTACGCTATTGTAGCAAAATCATAAAACAGTTATAGCAAAAAAATCAACGGTGGTAGCAAACAACATATGACTTCGCCAGAAAATCGTAGGAGACATCAACGTAGACTCTCGCTGGAGACGTAATAGCAAACAATTTATACTATTGTAGCAAACATATAGAACAGTTGTAGCACCGTGGTCGGCCGCAAGTAGCAAAATCCTATGGCGTGTGTAGCAAAACCTCGACGCCACTTATAGCACCGTGTCGGCCGCATATCGCAAAAAACAGAGCCGCTTGTAGCATCGCCGTTGACTGCCCGCAGCATCGCCTGACCCCTAGGCCGTGGTAAAACTCGTTGGTTTGAGGTCCTATTGCCGGTGAGGTCACCGCAACGCTGTGCCATGGATTCTCAACCCCGCTGCCGAGATCTCCATGGCCATGGCAAAACACCGTGGAGTGGAGAAGGAGTGCGAGAGAGTGGGCGGGGGCGGAGATCCGGCGACAGGCGGAGGATCTGCCGACGGCGGTGGCTCGATCCAGCTGGCAGGACGAAATCCGGCGGCGGCATCGGTAAAGAAAGAAAACGAGAAAAGGATGGTGGCCCCTGCTGCGCACTCCTCACGATACAGAACGACCCGGCCACCCGGGGGATGGAAACCGTCGTATCCCCCGAGGGGAATCATTTTCCATTTAATTTCATAGGTTTGTGAGTATGATCTCGTCTAAGGAACAGAAGCTTCTGCCATGGAGTTTTCCTGTAACCGTAGCCAGCCTTGGGCGGACAAACTCAACACCGTTCAGCTTTGTTCGGCATATGGCCCAGCTCAACTCCGTCCTTCAGTTCGTCGCAATCTTTCACCCGCAGTTGTGGGCTAGTTCGCATCCGCTCCGCGCCTGAATGCCGGAGCCATCTATGGCGGCAGCAAGACTGAACTCTCTGAGAACTCGGGCAGCAGTGCTACCAGCTGCTTGATTTATGGTTGGTCGAAGAACTGCCGTAAGCGACCGAGAAACCAAACCACGATTCCTTGTTGCAGTTCAAAGCACAGCCCAAATTCACAGTTAGCCACCGTCAGCGCACGAATTCCTCGCTCCCTTATGTCTGCTTCACTTGGCCCTGCTTTAGCAGTTCAACCCAAGTGACCTCTAATCTAACAATAAAACCCCAGCCCGCATCGATATTGATCTTGCGGCAGTCAGTTCTCTCGTCAGGTGGCCTCCATTTCTCGGTCTCAGGCACCTGCTTTTCCCTTTACCGTTTTGAACAATCTGCCACTTCAGTCCAACCTAGTGGGAGTTTTTTACTTAGCTCCAAGTACAACATGGCCTCTTCCATCAGATGGAGGATTGCAAAAACTCGCATGGCATATTGAATATACATACTACATGAGAAAAAAAAACGTGAATGTGTAACACAACTTGTTTGGTTGCATTGCAAAAACAACACATGAACTTTCTTGAAAGATTAGGTTCTTGGCTTCGTTGTCACCGAAACAAAAGAAGTTCTCCAAGGACTTACATTGACCTTTCAAATCGCACGCAAAGTACTCCATAGGAAAATATATTTTGACTTCCAATCAAGAAAATCAAACAAACTCTACTAATACACTTTTATCAGACAATTAACAGGACAAATGGGGGCATTTCTGGGGTAAAAAAAGGATGCATGTTAAACTGAATCAAATCGAATAAGGTATGTGGTGACCAGAGAGTATCAATCGTTTGTGTCACGGTGTTACACAATAGGAACACTGTGGATCAAAACAACAACAAAGGCACAGTTCAAGCTCGACAACTTAGACACAATCTACAGAATAAACAAGTTTACAATAATGGACAGGACTTAATTAACCTCAGGTGCGCAGCTACAACCTACACTACTTGCAAGGCTGTTCCTTTCCTGAAGTGTCAGCGTTTCCATGGTGAAAATAGGAGGTCGCAGACAGAAAGAGCGACCCGGCAATTGTTGTCCAGTTAGCCCATGTTCAATTGATCAATTGTCATTCGAGGACGCTTTGCAGCTGCGGCAGCTACAGCATTCAGTTGGAAAGAAACCCTCTGGCTCTGGGTATGTGCCAGAGGCTGATTTTGCTCGTTGACCCTCTGATCCTGCGAATAGCTTGGATTAGGGTTCGCAGGGTTTGCGTTGGCTACCTCATTGTCATCTTCCGTTTCCTCAACCTGAGTTGGCGGCTTCAACGGGGGTAGGAGTTGGTAGTTTTGGCTCAACAAAGTGTCCTGCTCAGGCGGCAGAGGAATCGAGCCAGGTGGAGCAATAGACTTGGGCAGCGGGATTTTATTTCGGCTCCGTGCCAACTCAAGTAGAACCTGTGAAATCAGAAAATGACTTGTAGTCCTAAAGAGCACTATGCATAGGGAGTACTTTTATGTATGAAATTCAGGAACAAGATAAAACATTAAACAATCGCTTGACTTCAAAGCATAACCACAGTAGTTGTTCATACTTAGCCTTTGTCCACAGAAAGACCTTCTTTAGTTCCACTTAGCAGCTAACATGTCAGTGAGTACACTTGTGCATGACCCTCGCGGCTAGAAACTCTAATATCTTTGTAGCACCTGATATGATTCACCAGCACTTTAGGTATATATTCAGATTGCCAGCCTCACACATTAAGAAACCTACCCTGTTTGTTTCATGTTCATATAAAAGTCTACTCATGCATTTTAAAAATAAAATCTAATTCCTCTCTACTAATCGAAAGATGACGGTCGTATGAATGTTTGATTGCCATGGTTGTGATTAATGAAGTTGTGATGTGAATTCTGACGTGGGAGATTAATTCTTTCTTGCTTTATTCATAATGCATACATTGCTCTGATGCTGCTATGGGGGACTACCATACCAGAGGAGGAAGCACAGTAGCACACAGCAGCCACAACTGAGTTGGAGCAAGCTAGGGAGTTCTATTAAGGGAAGGGTCTTCTATTCCTAAGTTTAGAGTCGGCTCAATAGAATGTGCAACAGTCACATTCTGCCACAGTTTGAGTTTGTGCCCGCCCAGGACTCGAGCTGCAACAATTGATGCAAGTTATTGATAAAGAGGTCCTCCCCTAATCACCATGCCCTCTAAGCAGTTACCTTCTGATCTGCGCCAGCTATGGCACCTTTGTCACTGACACCTCATCAGCCCTCTTGCGCCTCCTGGCCACAGTTACCCCTCTGGTCTAGAGTTTCTAGCAGATGCAGTCCCTTCTATGCAATTTTTTGACTTGACAAGTGAACAGTGTCTAAATCTATCTGTAAGGGCATGAGCAGGGAAACCACCGCTTTCTACTGCTCCATGTGAAAAAAGCAAGGTCAAGCATCAGTATCGATTGTTTTTCCCAACCGGAGCAACAGCTCACCATGCGCCGTCTGAAAAAAAAAGGATGAACGCCAGCCCGAGCTAGCACATGCATCTCTGTCATGCGTGATAGCAGGATAGTACCCTTTTTTTTGAAAAGGGGCAAAAGCTTTGCCCCAATCTACTAATTAAGGTGTTTTACATAAGATAAATACTTAAGTTACAAAAGACTAGTCTCCCGGCATTATTTCACCCAAACGCTTCGCTCCCGCGATAACCCACAAGCGGGCTTCCTTCTTGATCTTATCTAGGATAACTAATGGAGGCGCATACTTGTTATGGAAGACCCTTGCGTTGCAGTCGTTCTAAATTTCTGACGCGACTAGTAATGTGAGCGAAGACATGGCTTTACTGTTCGGTATCGATAAATCCACCATCACGGACCACCAATTTTTGATAGAGAGACCGACCCTTCCCTGGACCCTGCACAAGCGGGAGCTACATGCACCAGGCTGCCCTTTTTAGACCCGTCCATTTCCAACAGTAAAACGTATGCTACTGTACCAGCAGTGTCTCTAAACCATCAATTTCTTGCTTGATTCTCAAAGGTTACACACAGGACACATGATCCCTAAGATTTTGGACCTTCAGCAGATAAGCATTCAACTTTCCTAACAAGACACGGACTTAGCTGAACATTCCTTACAAGACAAAGACTAAACTGAACTCTAACTCGGTCAATCCTTCTGCACCCAGGGATTTAAATCCCAGCACACTCCTTGGCTACCCAGCAACTGGCAAAAGGTCAGTATATTCCAACTTCCCAAGGATAAAGGAGTCCGGTGCCACCTATAATAACTCATCTCGGTCCTCGTGCTAAGGTGCTGGAGTGCTACTTCAGACGATCTGGATTCGGATACAAGATCACCTCCTATTTCTTGCTTATAAATTAATAATTCAGTATAAAGCTGATTGATTATATTGGACCTTTAGATGGCTACAAGTGTGCAGTTCGTGAGCTGGAGGACTCAAAACCGCAGTCTCTAGTCTCTAACCACCAAAACTAAGCTTTGATGTGTTCTTATTGTGGAACATTTATTTAATCTATCCACCATCATTTGAAATTTAAATTTTCACAAAAAAATTCTCTAAGCCAAAAAACAGCAGTTAACTGAAATCTTGACAGCACACATCATTTTTTGCATCAAGATTTATCTCCGGGACCGCAGCTGCACATCCTCTGTTGTGCTTATTTTCCCAACTGGAGTCCACAATAATTACTCCCCACGAAAGGTTCATAAAAATAACCCGTCGTCAATATAGAGTTTAGTGGCCCTTCTTTTTGTCATTTACCAATGAAAGGCAGAAGAGTGGTTGGCATCTCTGTCCCCAGAGAGCCTGTCAGCCCATTCATAGAACAAATCCTTATACCTTCAATGGGATAGCTGATACCTCCACCTGTGTTAAACCACAACTGCGATGGTATTTCACAGCCCCTGTGTCTCCTCCCCTGCTAAGTCCCCTGTGTCTCCACTGGCTTAAGATGCCAGTGTGGCCTGATACAAATAACTGCGCACTTTCTGCTCGGTATTCAGTATCGCAGCAAGGATGGTGATGCTGACAGTGCAGCAGGCACAGTTGCCACGTGTGGCCTGATATTGGTACTTAAGATGCCCGTGTGGCCTGATACAAATAATTGCACACTTGCTGCTCGGTATTCAGTATCGCAGCAAGGATGGTGATGCTGACAGTGCAGCAGGCACAGTTGCCACATTTGTCGTCGCTGTCGTCAATTCCAGTGGTCCTCTTTTCAAGCCTTGCAGCAACAAGGGCATATCCACTGGCTTTGGAAGGTCATCGAATTTTTGTAGACTTTTAACACGCCTGCTGAGGCTGGCAAGTCAGGGTGTGCTGTTTTCAACTCCTTGTGAACCTCAGCAAGGCTCTCCTTGAGATGCTTGCTGGGAACAATAATAACCGACCTCAAATCTTCAGTCGCCTTCTCTCCTTCCGAAGTCATGTATGTGATTGTCAGCTCATACCAAATTGAGAAGGGCAGCAGATAGATTTTACAAGCTGTAGGGATGATTGTTCAGAGGTCTAGAATGTGCACGGCAAAAGGCATGACCGGCAGTAGTGGTGGATCCACCTCCCCATGGCCCCGGGTGGCTGCCTGCAGGGGGTGGAGATGATGTTTCCTAGGGCAAAAGCTTGCGGGCATTGCCACAAGCTCTATAAAGTTGCTGGCTCCGCCTCTGCTCGGCAGAGAAGAAATGGAATGTTGGTAGGAATAGGGGAAATTAGAAGGCTGAGACCGGAACTCTAGAAGAAAGTGATTATTTATTGCTTGATTCTCAATGACATCAATGCCTATGAATTTGTAGAACTAGCTGTGTGTGATCCCCAAGACTTCCGACCATAAAAGGTTTGTATTCAACATTCCTAACAAGAAAGGAATCGACTTTCTAAACAAGACATGGGCTCAACTGAACTTTCCTAACAAGACAAGGACTAACACATCTTTTTTAGTTCCACTCCAACGCCTGGAATCTCCGAGTGCAATCTACTGCTAACTGCACCTACTGCTCCTCTGCTGGATTAAGATTCCCAAAAGGATCCCACAACACATCTGATGGTGAAAGCTTTGTATGTTCGATAACTCTAATATGTCACTAAGTGACATGCTCCAGCAAATTCAAGGTGAACTTTCAAGAGCAGTCGCTATGGAGATCATCCTAAGTTACTGGTATATCATGCATATGCATAAACTTTGAAAATATCCAAAACCCATCAATTGGATGAATTTATCATTTGTAGAGTTATCTTGGTTATTCATCAAATGAAGGGGTTTTGTTAAATATGGCATAAAAATATGCAATATTGGCTACCTAAAGCCGTTGGTGATTTGCTTCGTACAATTATATTCTACCAGAGGAGATAAGTAGGGCACGCCGGCTGGAAAGGTATCTGCCAAATCTGGAAAGGGGGGGGGGGGGGGGGGGCAAAGGCAGAGAGCGAAACTGGAGATGCTGCAACCTAGGGTCGATGCCATTTCGATTGCTACGACCTCACTGATATGCACAAGGATGGAGTCATATTTGTGGAAACTTATGGCAAGGTCAGTTGTGTTGGCAAAGGCATTGAGGGGAGAATTAAGGTGCTGGACAGCATGAATATCTCCTCTCGATGAAGGATGAGAGTGTCATCAGCGTACTGAAGCACAGGCGGGGGGGGGGGGGGGGGGGGGGGTGAGTGTCATCAACGAGGGGATGGGTGATGATCAACGAGGGGATGGGTGATGCTGCCTAGTTTGGCAGACAGATGGACTGAGACACTCAGACACCATAATAAGCCGCTATAATAATAGACATAAAGAGAGAGTGACACTCCTTGTGGATACATTTCTGCATCTAAAATCCTCTGCCAGGATGGCGAGAATCCATCTGCACCACCAATCATCGAAACCAAGAGGCCTTAGAATGAGAATAAGGACAGACCAGTTAACCAATTGAAAGCTTTCCTCAAATCAATTCTGAAGACTACGGTTGGCAATTTTCGGCTATGGCAACACCGCAACAGATTGGCAGCACAAACATTGTTCTCAGAGATTCATCAGAGTGATATTCGACAAAAGGAAATTGATCAACATTACCCGAATGCATAGCACTAGCACAAAGCATCTCATAAAACAAGCTAGGGTTGTTGGACTAGACCATGGACACCAATCCATGGCGAAAGCTAATATTTTAGCCTATGAAATCCAGGATGAAGCAGCGAATCCTAGTAATTTTCCGAATTTAACAAAAAAATGCTAGGGTTACAGGTGGATTGCTAGGTACCTCGCGGGGCGGCGGCTGGGAGAAGGAGAAGTTGACCTTGGCCTGGATGGCAAGACGAATGTCGTCGGCGTCGAGCTGTACCTTGCCTGCGTGGTCGGCGTAGACCTGGGCATCGCCAAGCACGTCGCCGACGTAGCGGTAGGCTAGGTCCAGGAACTGGTGCACGACGCGCGGCTCGTACTCGCCCTCCCCGAGCCCCATCGACCGGAGGAGCTCCCGAATCACCCGCGCATCGCGAGGTTCGTCCGCCCCGGAGGCGCCGGCAGCCGCTGCCGACGGAAGGGATGGGCGTCCGCCGCCGCCGTCCATGGTTCGCCGGGGCTTGGCCGGTGGGGTTTCGGGACTGAGGAACGATATATGATTCGCATGAAACAGAAAACAAGTCGTTTATGAAAACCTTCCTTCATACTTTTGGTCAATGGAATATACGTTATATATCTGTCCATAGCTTCAGGTTTAACATCCGACGCTTTGGCCGAGTGGTTAAGGCGTGTGCCTGCTAAGTACATGGGGTTTCCCCGCGAGAGTTCGAATCTCTTAGGCGTCGTTATTTTTGCCTTTTTCAATAACTCCAATTTTAGCGGAAAGATAACCTTATCTTGTACGACATTTTAGTTTTGTGAAATGAATGTATCTAGACACCTACACTAAAAGACGTCTAGATACATTCGATTCACAAAGCTAAAACGTCTTATATTTCCGAACAGAGGGAGTAATACTTACAATGAAGCAAATAGGAAGTGAAATCATATAAAATCCAGAGAACTCATAATGAGATGTGCCCCAACAATGGTTAGCCGAAGAGAACATAACGCTAAGGCTATCCACAATTGATAAGTATTTGAGTACATAAGCTAGCTCAAAAAATGGATTAAGGAATCGTCTGGGTGTTTTGATTTTAAAGGATGTGGAGCGATTGGTTGGCAAGAGTTCGAATCTCTTAGGCGTCGTTATTTTTGCCTTTTTCAATAACTCCAATTTTAGCGGAAAGATAACCTTATCTTGTACGACATTTTAGTTTTGTGAAATGAATGTATCTAGACACCTACACTAAAAGACGTCTAGATACATTCGATTCACAAAGCTAAAACGTCTTATATTTCCGAACAGAGGGAGTAATACTTACAATGAAGCAAATAGGAAGTGAAATCATATAAAATCCAGAGAACTCATAATGAGATGTGCCCCAACAATGGTTAGCCGAAGAGAACATAACGCTAAGGCTATCCACAATTGATAAGTATTTGAGTACATAAGCTAGCTCAAAAAATGGATTAAGGAATCGTCTGGGTGTTTTGATTTTAAAGGATGTGGAGCGATTGGTTGGCATAAGTAATTCTTCTTTCCATTAATAGGATTTCGTCTATGAAAATGCTGAGAACGCTGGTACAGAGCCGGAGCATATATAAATGGAATTTTATAATTTCCTCGAAACAGGTTTTCGTTTCGCTTTATAAATAAAACACATAGGTGAGACAGCTGCTGGCCAGATAGCACAACGTCCAAAGAGAATACCGAGCATTGCTGAGGCTGAACAGCACAAGCCAAAGCCCAAGAGGAAAAAAAAAGAAATGCACGACAGCACAAGCTCGACCACTGACAAAGACTCGCGATCGCTGCGCCCTCCAAAAAAAGTCCCACCACGATCCTATGTGTGGCACTCTGGATTTACAATCCGAGAGTACCAGTTATGCATACAATTCACGTTCTCATGATCAGTGAGCCGTGAGCATAATCGACCTGTATCATTACAACATCCATATAATAACGATTATAAAACTTACAAAGTCGCCATTATGGCGATTATAACATCAAATAGAGGAAGTCTTCATCGTAGCGTCCATGCCATGTCTTAACCTATAGATGATTGACTGGGAGACGGCCTAGATCGCATAGACGTCAGTATCTGTAACATCCCGGCATTTAGGAACTAACGAAGGGTAGATTTAGGAATTTGGAATGTTGCATGCATTCATCTGTGAAAATGTGGGTAAAATTCTCGCCAAATAAAAACCTTAAGTGATCAAGGTTTCTTTCATACTTTGAGATTAGGTTTAGTCTTAAAGGATGATTGCTATAGGCTTTGATATGATCTTTGAGGAATTATGTGTTTGGGAAGTGAATTTGAATTTAAATTTGAGTGTTTGAATTATAATTCAAATGAATTAGGAATAAGGTTTGAATCTGGATTTAATTAAGAGTTAATTATTATAACTCAAACTTTATCCAAAGAAAACAATTAAGAATATGAAAACTTATTTCATATTTTCAATACATAAACAAGTTACAAAAATGTAACTTATTGAAATCATCTCCAAACTTCACAATAACAAATGAATAAAGAATAAGAATATTTCTTTATTGAGAATTATATAATCCTTATTACAAAAGAATAAAATGAATATTACAAAATAATAAAATAAAAAATTACAAAAGAATAAATAAGATTACATTAACTAACCTATAAAGAAAAACCTAAACTAAAATCTTCATCTTCAAATCTGTACCTGCAAGACAAACACTAACAAAACAATAATAAAAGTTAGGGTTAGAATGGTTTTACTCTCAGACATGTCAGTGAGGTGCACTGAACAAGTTTCATCATTGAGAAATTTATAAAAAAGGCCAAGTTTCACCAATATGAAAGAATCTATCTTTCATAAATTTTAATCCAAAGGGTCAAATTGACAGCAATGAGGGTTAAGTTTCACCAGCCAGGTAAAAGTAATCAGATCAAAGTAACTCTCAAGTCCAAAGCATATCCACAAGTGCACAGCAAGCACACAAGCAGGACACACACCTAATTGCATGTGATGTGCTGTCAACTTCACAGCACAGCTCCAACACACAACACCATCAGCACAGCCGTGGAGAGGCACTAGTGCATCTCTTCACTACTCACACACAAGAACAGCCAGCAGCTAAACCAAGCACAACAGCCAGCAACCAAACCAACCCAAAACCAAGATCTCACCACCAGGATGGTGACATAAGGAGGGGAAAGGATCAGGTGGACAGCAAGATCAAGTCCAGGAGCTAGGAGGAGCAGGCTAGCTCCAGGTCAAGCAAAGGAGCTCAAAAAACAAGATCAACATCATCACCCAACATCTTAATCATCAGTTTTTGTGGTGAGTATCATAAAACCTTTACATGATCTAATCATATTATCTAGACAAGAATCATGGGTTGTTTTATGAAACAAACTCTCAGAAAACACCCAAGTGGGGTGAATCCAACATTGAGATTTTAAACTTTAAAAGCAAACAACAAAGTACAAGGATCCAACCAAGACTCGGAACAACATCATAGATTTGGTTGTCAAGCTATATATTTCAATCCAAGCACAAATATAGCTAAGATTTAAATTCTAGGCACATCCCTAAGATAAGGGTAGCACCTTAGAAGCTAATCTTTTGGATCCATACAATGATCAAGCCTACTATCATTTTTCTCCAAGCTTTGATTCAAGAAACAATAGCTGGTACCACTACCAGGTCTATCTATATGAATCCACTAGATAAGGCCTAAACCCCTAAGCCTCGGACCAACATCATTGGTCTTAGGGATTTAGAAAAGAACATTTCCATTTATCTTTTAAAGCTAAGCCTATCTTAAGCTTAAATCAACCCAATCAATGGATTAGAATCAATCTTGTGTGCCATACCAAGATGGTGTCACAAGAACAATTCTACATGAATCAGGATAAACATTTAATCATCACAAGATTCAACAAATTAACTTACTAATCATTTTCCTGTTAATACATGAATCATAATTAGGATATTCCTATGTTAATCTTCACTGTTTGATCTCAAACCACACATTAATTCTCAAGCCAACAGCACTTAGACAGTGGTTTCATCACACCATAATCATGATCATAAACCAAGAAAAATGACAGTGGAAAGTTATCAAGCCACGGATTTTACCAAGCATTGGTTCCAAAGCAACTATACCATATGAATCATATGCAAACCAAGCATAAAATCATCTAATAAGCCACCAGAACCATTATAGTTCATCTCAAGCAACAAGACTCAGGATAATAACCATTTAGCATGCTTACAGACCATCCAGACATGATCTAATTCATCCAGTATATGATCAACCACAGGATAAGAACCCTAAATTGAATAAATCATCTTAATCAGGACAAGATAGTAACCAGAGAGGTCACTGCCAACATCTAGCATAGGATGAGCGAGCACAATGAGCACTAGGGGAGAGGAACAGAACTCATCAAAGGTCCTCGCTGAAGACTAGAAGAGGAAGCAGAGGTGGCCGACGTCCATGGCGGCACGGGGAGCACCCCAGGAGGGGCGCTGCAACCCATACGGCGCCGCGGCGGCGACCATGAACACGCATAGAGGCGAGGAGCATCACCACGACGCACGACGGCAGCGGCAGCACTAGGATCCACGCCAACCCCCAAACCCTAGGGTTCGGGACGACATCGATCCGTCGCAGGAGAGCCCCATACTCAATTCTAATTGGATAGAAAGGATGGGCGTTGTCGACAACCTCCTACCGCACTACGGTGGCGACCAGAATGGTCCACGATGGCGGGAATCGTCGGCGGCGACATCACCAACCACGGGGTCGAGGTCAGAGGAGGAGAGGAATGAGCTCGAGGGAGAGAGGCAGCAGGGGAGTGGGCTGAGTTGGGCCAGACCCTTTCAGGGTGGTTATTTTGACTATGTCTAATGTGCCACTAGGGCCCATATAAGATTAAGCCAGCCCAGAAATCTTTTAAGGCATATTCTAATAAATAGGAAAAGACCAAAATACCCTTGAACTTAATTAAATCCTAGAAAATAAAATAAAAGTCCAAAAATTATAAATAAAATATTTTTGGATTCACAATAATCCACACTATCCAAATAAATTAAGATGTAACATTTTAGACATTTAAATTTTAATAAGAATTTTGTAATTTATATATTCCTTATGGAATTTTACAAAATTATTGAAAGATGATAAAAATAAATAAAAAAACACTTTCATTATATATTAATATTATAGTATTTTTGAAAAATACTAAATAAATATTTAATAACAATTTTTAATGTTTAATTGATAATTCCTAAAAGAATTATTAAATCAATAAAAGTCAAATAAAAGGAAAATAAAATAAAATAATTCAATATATGTTATAGATACTAAAAAAGTAATATTTATAAATCCTTTATTATTAAAAAGAACTTTGTATAATAATAGGATAAATGCATATCAAGTTAAATGATGCATTACATTATTGCATAATCATTTTGCTTCTTAAATATTGTCCTTACCGGGCAATAATGATGTTTTTGTAGACATAGAAGCTCAAGGTCCAGTGCAAGCATCAGAATTCACTACCTTGCCATCACAAGGAAAGTTCATCACTTGCTCATGTCCTTTGAAGAGTCTTTATCAAAGTATTTGCAAATTGTGTGTTATCATATATATTATAAAGAAATAAAATATTATTTTCACAAATAAAGAAATCATAGATATCATATTAAGTGATGATATAATGGAGCAATAGAACTTAGGGTTCTATTTGCAACAATGATAATCCAGTAGGGACTTAATAACCCCTGACACCAGTGATTCTAGCACCGTATATTACGCGTTAGCCATGAGATTTGGAATGGGACAGAGAAGTCAACTGTATCTTCTTCCTCTTGCATGAAGCCGGATGTGCAGGTCGTGCCTGCTCGTAGCGTGCATATTAATTGGTAATTCGTAGAGGATATGCAGCATATGGGTGGGAACCCTCATCGTCCCACGATAGTTCTGGCATCTAACGGTTTGTACAAACCATTGACGTAATTCATTATATGGGCATGGTGTACACCAAGGAGGCATGCGAGGTCGCAAAGGGGGCAGTGATTGGCTTGGACCAACTACTAGGCCCCACATCATGGAATTGTGGACGGGAAAGTATGCCCGGTTGTGCAACAAGGAGTTGTTCTCTCATGGGTAAAGTAACGCACCTCTGTAGAGTGTAAGAATTGTAACTTGTTACTCCCTGTTCCGGAAAGGAGCTGCGAACGCGGCAGGAAAGGAACTCCATGAAAGTTCTGGTCAACCTGTGAAGGATGCTTGTCATAGTTTTTTAGAATAAAATCAATCTTTGAAGAAAGATTTACAAAAATTGCATAGTGCCAAGGATTTATAATCCGAGGTGGTAGTTAGAGCATCAAACTTCCCACCTTGCATATAATGAACTTGTTGGGTAACGCTGTTACTCATTCTTTCCTTTGATCCCTTGCTTAGACTCTGAGGATCCCGTAGACGTGCCAATGTATGCAACCGAATGTCAAGAAGATGTGTTCTACGAGGAACCCGATCTATCCGGAGGTGTTGAAGAAGTGGATTACGAAATCCGCTACGGTGTCGATGATAACGAGTCCAACTAAGTATCCCTAGTTAGTAGTAACCAATGGAGCTGAGCAGCATGAACTCTATATAATAAGATGTTGAGCTCAACTCCTAGTCGGAGTTGCTACTTTTAAATTCCGCTAAAACACTTTATATTTTGGTTTGTAAGTTGAATATTTTGGAAGTCTTGAACTTCCGGTATTGTAATAATAATAATGTGTGTATTTTTGTAATATGGACCCGCAATGTTTCTATTGTACCACTCTGAGGGATGTGATATTTACGGAACGGTGTTCTGTGGATGTCATGTCAACGACTATAGTGTACTACACATGCAGTGGTATGCTGGGTGACCGCAGTTGGTATCAAAGCAAATTGCTTTGACCTTAGGTTGGAAACCTAGTAAAGGGTATTACCTGTAGGAAAATTTAGCAACGATAAAGAATTCTCTAAAAGTAATATAATGGGTATTCAAATGAGAATATTCTGTTATATATTTTAGTGCGATAATTCTTTGTTATGATGCAATATATCATTGGATACTAATCAAAATTATTTTTCTGATATACAGAGATATGGCACCAAAGTTTCCAAAACAGACTTTGGTAAGGAAAGAGGAGACTCTTGATGATTATCAAGGATCATTCACGGACCAACTTCGTCAACTTTTAAAGCTCTTTAGTTGTCCAACTAGAATTCTAGTGAACACTATCACTTACCTTGATGGCCGGATGTTATCCAAGTATCGTGTGAGTGTCCAACTTCCAGAGAAGCTTGGATTATATCACGATCTACCTATAGGAGAGGGTAGGAGTCATTTAGCAACATATCATGTTGTTGTTGTGGAGGCGATAGCTAATATCCGAGAGCAGAAAACCAAAGAGTTAGAAGGTACCACATTCTCTGTGATACCTCATGATTCTATAGACTCGGAGCCTATACCGGATCATCTTACTTTGGTTAAGAAGCATCCTAAGTTAGCTTCCAGGTTTATGGATAGATATCGAACACTCGTTGCGTATTTTTATAAGACCCATCAAGTGATTGTTGAAGACAAAAATGATATGTTAGAGGATCTAACTGACCCGGAAAGGAGGAAGCAATTAGCATTCCAGTTAGATAAGGAAGCAAGTAGTAGTGCAACACCTATCTTTAAGGATATACCTATAGATCCTGAATCTTTTATACCATATCCTTATTCACCAAGACCTGAACCTATACATGATTCTACTATGGATATGAGGTATGCAGTACCACAGGGCTCAGAGGATGGTTCTGACTCAGAACTTCCTATTGAGAATTCGGATGGTTGGAGAATGGGATCATATAATGGATCTCATGAACACCAGATGTCCACAGATATTTCTGCTAGAAATGTTGGACAATCTAGTTGGATGGGTGCAAGGATGAACCCTAATAATAGTAGTAGAAATACCATGTCAATAGACAATCAAGATGAAGAAGAAGATCCTGAGGAGAGAGTGTTTGAATCATCAACATCTTCTCAAAACCCAGGGAATATACATTATCCAGTGTTTAATTATCTTGCCCAAGGGAGCACCTGGGAAGCAGCAGGATCTACGTATCCTGTTGACAACTCAAGAAATGAAGCTCAGGATATGCAGGCTGGAGATAATGTGAATATGTTTCTGAAGACTTTTCAGCTGAGCCAGAGGGAGTCAATGCGCTCAGGTTGAGTAATGACTCAAGTCATGACACTTCAGATACAGAGTATGTTCCTTCTGGAAGGCCATATGTTCCACAAACTGTGCGACGAATAACACGTCATCACGGTTGGACATCGGGCATGTACGATGAGCGTAGTTACTACTAGAAGGAGGCAATTAGTTAGTGATATCAAGTACCGTGTATTGTACTCCAAGAAATAAGATAGTGAGATGAATAAGGTAGTTTTGTGATTATACCTATATGGTATATGTTGTAATGACTTTGTATTATTATGATAGTATGTATCATATGTGAAATGCACATTTGGATTTTCTTTGGATCTTCATTGTGTGACTAGTTCTGTGCGTAAAGTCGAACTCAGAACACATGTGCATGATGTAATTATGAGTATTCGCTTTATGTTGCAGGACTAGAGGGTTATGGATACGGGTGTAGAAATGGAAACTGAGCAGCATCGGATGGAGCGAGAGGCCAAGGAGAAGGCCGATGCAGATGCAGGAAATCAAGGAGCATTACCACCACCACCAATGAGGCCGTTAATGGAGCAGAACTTTATGCAATGCATGCAAATGATGCAAGAGACCCAGAACAAGTTTATGGAAGAGTTGCTGGGGCGAGCAAATCAGAGGGCACCTGAAGGTGGAGGAGTGAGTCTATCTAATTTCCAGAATGCAAGACTGTTACCTTTTGCATTAGCTCCTGAACCAATGGATGCAGAAGATTGGCTAGCAGATACTGAAAGGAAGATGAAAACTGTAGGTTGCAATGATGAGGAGAAATTAAGGTATGCAACTCATCTTCTGACTGGACTTGTAGCATCATGGTGGGAAAATCAGTTAGCCATGCAACAACAAGGAAGGGAGTTTACCTGGGAAGAGTTCAAGCAGAGATTCCGTGAATATAATGTTCCGGAAAGTGTTATGGAGTTGAAGCGGAGAGAATTTGAGGAGCTTCAGCAAGGATATACTAGTGTTATGAAGTACATCCGGGAGTTTAGTCAACTGTCTCGCTATGCTGAGGAGGATGTAAATACTGAAGAGAAGCGGAAGAAGCGTTTCCTGCGTGGATTAAATCCATTTGTGAAGATGCAGCTAAGGTTAGCCAATAAGCAAACTTATCAGCAGTTGTTGGATGCAGCCATTACTTTTGAAGATGATTATAAGAATGTCCAAGAGGACCAGAGGAAGAGAGCCAAGAAGGAAACCAAGAGAATTCAGGCAAGCAAACCTAAACCCAACCTGGAGTTCAAACCTCGGAATAGGAATTATGGCAACAATAACAATAACAAGGGCAGTGGTGGAAATCAATCCAATCCGAGAAGGAATGTTATTTGTAACAATTGTGGAATTCTAGGGCATTTCTAGAGGGAATGCAAAAAGCCTGTAGTGATTTGTTATGGTTGTGGTCAAAAGGGGAATATCAAGCCCGATTGTCCGAGCAAACCACCAGGAGGTTGGCCTACCAAGGGAGGAGGACAAGCCAGTGGAGGAAATGGACAGCCCAATAAAGGAGGAAATAATGGCAAGAACAACAATGGCAAGAGGAACCGACCTACCGGGAAACTGAAATGTGCAACCCTCGAGGAGGTGGATAATTCGGAGCATGCAGTGATAGGTACGCTCAATATCCTTACCAATCCTGGCGAAGTTCTATTTGATACTGGTGCAACTACTTCATTCATTTCTGAAGAATTTTGTGATAAATTCGGGATTAGAAGGGCAACGTTAGAAAGTCCTATGACCGTAGTTACGACAGGAGGGAATGTGATTGTATACCACATAAAACAAGATTAGGTTATCTCGATCTATGGTTGTACATATTTCGCAGACCTTTATGTGATTCCTTTGAAGGGAATTGCAGTAGTGCTAGGAATGGATTGGATGATGGAACACGGAGCTCAGATAAATTGTGAGGAGAAAACTGTCTCAATCAAAACTCCAAGTGGAGCAAGGATAGTTTACCAAGCAGATAAGCACAGTCATATCATGGTGGATCTGCAGTTGAACTCAATGAAAGAGGTCAAATTGGAAGAGATTCCTATAGTAAATGAATTTCAAGATGTTTTTCCAGCAGAGCTACCAGGAATGCCACCAGACCGGGAGATAGAGTTTACTATTGACCTAATTCCTGGTACAGCACCAATAGCTCAAGCACCATATAAAATGGGACCCAAAGAGTTAAAAGAACTCAAGGAGCAAATTGATGAGTTAGCCAGAAAATGATTTATTCAGGAAAGTGTATCTCCATGGGGAACACCAGTAATCTTTGTGGATAAGAGAGACGGTGGAAGACGGATGTGTGGTGATTATAGAAACCTAAATAATGTTACTATGAAGAATAAGTATCCTTTACCAAGAATTCAATATTTGTTTGATCAAGTGAAAGGAGCTGGGGTATTTTCAAATATCGATTTAAGAACTAGATACCATCAAATAAAAATGAAACCGAAAGATGTTCCAAAGACAGCATTTGTCTTAAGATATGGAAACCATGAGTATCTGGTAGTACCATTTGGTTTGACCAATGCACCAGCAATATTCATGAATCTGATGAACAATATCTTCATGCCATATTTGGACAAGTTCGTCATAGTCTTTATTGATGATATTCTGATGTATTCCAAGGATAAGGAAGATCATGCCGATCATTTGAGAATAGCATTGCAGAATTTAAGAGAACACAAACTTTATGCTAAGTTTAGTAAGTGTGAATTTTGGCTTGATGAGGTAGAATTCCCCGGTCATGTGATCAGTAAGGATAGAATTGTTGTGAATCCATCTAAAGTTCAGTCAGTACTAGAGTTGACTGCACCGACCAATGTGAAGCAAATTCGAGGTTTCTTAGAAATGGCTGGTTATTAACGGATATTCATTGAAGGTTTCTCCAAAATAGCCGAACCAATGACCAAATTATTAAGGAAGAATACACCATTCAAGTGGGATGAGAAATGTGAAGCAAGTTTTCAAGAGTTGAAGACTAGATTAACCACAGCTCCAATCTTAGCAGTTCCTAAAACAGGGAAGGACTTCACCGTATACTGTGATGCGTCTAAAGAAGGTTTGGGTTGTGTATTAATGCAAGATAGGAAATTGATTTCTTATGGTTCAAGACAACTAAAACCACATGAAGTCAACTATCCAACTCATGATTTAGAGTTAGCAGCAGTAGTTTTTGCGCTGAAAGGATGGAGGCATTTTCTTTATGGAGCCATATGTGAGTTATACACTGACCATAAAAACCTCAAATATTTCTTCACTCAAAAAGAATTGAATATGAGACAGAAGCGTTGGTTTGAACTAATCAAGGATTATGATTTAACAATCAACTATACTCTAGGAAAAGCTAATGTTGTAGCTGATGCTTTAAGCAGAAAGAGTGCAGATATTCAGCCTAGTAATCGGGAGTTACCAAAAGAGTTACAAATGGACTTGGAAAGATTAGGACTTCAATTCATTAGAACTGAGGTTCTTGGAGGATTAGCTACTATGCAGGTAGTTGCAGAGCAGGACAGTGATCTTAAACAAGAAATTTTTAGACATCAAACAGAAGATCCTTTTATTTCTGAGGAAATTCGGAGGATATCTCAAGGGCAAAAATCAGTTTTTCGCCTTGGGGATTATGAGTCTTTATGGTTTCAAGACCGTCTATGTGTTCCAGATGTGACTGAGATTAGAGATGTTATACTCAGAGAAGCACATTAAACACCATATTCTATACATCCAGGGAGTACTAAGATGTATATGGACTTGAAAGAACTATTCTGGTGGAACAACATGAAAAGAGATATTGCTAAATATGTATCTGAATGCCATACTTGCCAATGGGTGAAAGCTGAACATCAAAGTCCAGCAGGACCATTACAACCCTTGGAAATTCCTGAATGGAAGTGGGAGATATGGTCTATTTGAAAGTAAGTCCAATTAAAGGGGTGAAAAAATTCGGAGTTAAAGGGAAATTGAGTCCAAGATACATCAGACCATTCAAGATATTGATTCAAAACAGAACTATAGCTTATGCTTTAGAGTTACCATCAAGATTAGCTCAAGTGCATAATGTTTTCCATGTGTCACAACTTCGTAAATGTTTGAAAGTTCCGGATGATGCAATCACACACCAGGAGATAGAACTACAAGAGACCTGACCTATATTGAAAAGCCCTGTAAGATTCTGGAAGAAAACTGGAAAGATTAAGGAACAGAGCAATCAAATATTGCAAGGTACAGTGGGAACATCACCCTGAAAGGGAAGCCACGTGGGAGAAAGAAGAGGATTTAAGAAAAGCCTATCCAGAACTATTCAGGTACATCTCCACAAACTTCGGGACGAAGTTTAATTTAAGGGGGGAAGTCTGTAACATCCTAGCATTTAGGAACTAACGAAGGGTAGATTTAGGAGTTTGGAATGTTGCATGCATTCATCTGTGAAAATGTGGGTAAAATTTTCGCCAAATAAAAACCTTAAGTGATCAAGGTTTCTTTCATACTTTGAGATTAGGTTTAGTCTTAAAGGATTATTGCTATAGACTTTGATATGATCTTTGAGGAATTATGTGTTTGGAAAGTGAATTTCAATTTTAAACTTGAGTGTTTTAATTATAATTCAAATGAATTAGGAATAAGGTTTGAATCTGGATTTAATTAAGAGTTAATTATTATAACTCAAACTTTATCCAAAGAAAACAATTAAGAATATGAAAACTTATTTCATATTTTCAATACATAAACAAGTTACAAAAATGTAACTTATTGAAATCATCTCCAAACTTCACAATAACAAATGAATAAATAATAAGAATATTTCTTTATTGAGAATTATATAATCCTTATTACAAAATAATAAAATGAAGATTACAAAATAATAAAATAAAAAATTACAAAAGAATAAAGAAGATTACATTAACTATCCTATAAAGAAAAACCTAAACTAAAATCTTCATCTTCAAATATGTACCTGCAAGACAAACACTAACAAAACAATAATAAAAGTTAGGGTTAGAATGGTTTTACTCTCAGACATGTCAGTGAGGTGCACTGAACAAGTTTCATCATTGAGAAATTTATAAAAAAGGGGCAAGTTTCACCAATATGAAAGAATCTATCTTTCATAAATTTTAATCCAAAGGGTCAAATTGACAGCAAGGAGGGGTAATTTTCACCAGCCAGGTAAAAGTAATCAGATCAAAGTAACTCTCAAGTCCAAAGCATATCCACAAGTGCACAACAAGCACACAAGCAGGACACACACCTAATTGCATGTGATTTGCTGTCAGCTTCACAACACAACTCCAACACACAAAACCATTAGCACAGCTGTGGAGAGGCACTAGTGCATCTCTTCACTGCTCACACATAAGAACAACCAGCAGCTAAACCAAGCACAACAGCCAGCAACCAAACCAACCCAAAACAAGATCTCATCACTAGGATGGTGGCATAAGGAGGGGAAAGGATCAGGTGGACAGCAAGATCAAGTCCAGGAGCTAGGAGGAGCAGGCTAGCTCCAGGTCAAGCAAAGGAGCTCAACAAAACAAGATCAACATCATCACCCAACATCTTAATCATCACTTTTTGTGGTGAGTATCATAAAACCTTCACATGATCTAATTATATTATCTAGACAAGAAACATGTGTTGTTTTCTGAGAGTTTGTTTTATGAAACAAACTCTCAGAAAACACCCAAGTAGGGTGAATCCATCATTGAGATTTTAAACTTTAAAAGCAAACAACAAAGTACAAGGATCCAACCAAGACTCAGAACAACATCATAGATTTGGTTGTTAAGCTATATATTTCAATCCAAGCACAAATATAGCTAAGATTTAAATTCTAGGCACATCCCTAAGATAAGGGTAGCACCTTAGAAGCTAATCTTTTGGATCCATACAATTATCAAGCCTACTATCATTTTTCTCCAAGCTTTGATTCAAGAAACAATAGCTGGTACCACTACCAGGTCTATCTATATGAATCCACTAGATAAGGCCTAAACCCCTAAGCCTCAGACCAACATCATTGGTCTTAGGGATTTCAGAAAAGAACATTTCCATTTATCTTTTAAAGCTAAGCCTATCTTAAGCTTAAATCAACCCAATCAATGGATTAGAATCAATCTTGTGTGCCATACCAAGATGGTGTCACAAGAACAATTCTACATGAATCAGGATAAACATTTAATCATCACAAGATTCAATAAATTAACTTACTAATCTTTTTCATGTTAATACATGAATCATAATTAGGATATTCCTATGTTAATCTTCACTGTTTGAGATCATGATGATCTTAAACCACACATTAATTCTCAAGCCAACAACACTTAGACAGTGGTTTCATCACACCATAATCATGATCATAAACCAAGAAAAATGATAGTGGAAAGTTATTAAGCAACTATACCATCTGAATCATATGCAAACCAAGCATAAAATCATCTAATAAGCCACCAGAACCATTATAGTTCATCTCAAGCAACAAGCCTCAGGCTAATAACCATTTAGCATGCTTACAGACCATCCAGACATGATCTAATTCATCCAGTATATGATCAACCACAGGATAAGAACCCTAAATTGAATAAATCATCTTAATCAGGACAAGACAGTAACCAGAGAGGTCACTGCCAACATCTAGCATAGGATGAGCGAGCACAAAGAGCACTAGGGGAGAGGAACAGAACTCACCAAAGGTCCTCGCTGAAGACTAGAAGAGGAAGCAGAGGTGGCCGACGTCCATGGCGGCACGGGGAGCACCCCAGGAGGGGTTCTGCAACCCATACGGCGCCACGACGGCGACCATGAACACGCATAGAGGCGAGGAGCATCACCACGATGCACGACGGTAGCGACAGCACCAGGATCCACGCCAACCCCCAAACCCTAGGGTTCGGGACGGCATCGATCCGTCGCAGGAGAGCCCCATACTCAATTCTAATTGGATAGAAAGGATGGGCGTTGTCGACAACCTCCTACCGCACCACGGTGGCGACCAGAACGGTCCACGACGGCGGGAATCGCCGGCGGCGACATCACCGACCACGGGGTCAAGGTCAAAGGAGGAGAGGAATGAGCTCGAGGGAGAGAGGCAGTAGGCGAGTGGGCTGAGTTGGGCCATACCCTTTCGGGGTGGTTATTTTGACTATGTCTAATGGGCCACTAGGGCCCAATAAGATTAAGCCAGCCCAGAAGTCTTTTAAGGCCTATTCTAATAAATAGGAAAAGACCAAAATACCCCTGAACTTAGTTAAATCCTAGAAAATAAAATAAAGGTCCAAAAATTAAAATAAAATACTTTTGGATTCACAATAATCCACACTATCCAAATAAATTAAGATGTAACATTTTAGACATTTAAATTTTAATAAGAATTTTGTAATTTATATATTCCTTATGGAATTTTACAAAATTATTGAAATATGATAAAAATAAATAGAAATCACTTTCATTATGTATTAATATTATAGTATTTTTGAAAAATACTAAATAAATATTTAATAAAAAATTTAATGTTTAATTGATAATTCCTAAAAGAATTATTAAATCAATAAAAGTCAAATAAAAGGGAAATAAAATAAAATAATTCAATATATGTTATAAATATTAAAAAAGTAATATTTATAAATCCTTTATTATTAAAATGAACTTTGTATAATAATAGGATAAATGCATATCAAGTTAAATGATGCATTACATTATTGCATAATCATTTTGCTTCTTTAAATATTGTCCTTGCCGGGCAATAATGATGTTTTTGTAGACATAGAAGCTCAAGGTCCAGTGTAAGCATCAGACTTCACTACCTTGCCATCACAAGGCAAGTTCATCACTTTCTCATGTCCTTTGAAGAGTCTTTATCAAAGTATTTGCAAATTGTGTGTTATCATATATATTATAAAGAAAGAAAATATTATTTTCACAAATAAAGAAATCATAGATATCATCTTAAGTGATGATATAATGGAGCAATAGAACTTAGGGTTCTATTTGCAACAATGATGATCCAGTAGGGACTCAATAACCCCTGACACCAGTGATTCTAGCGCCGTATATTACGCGTTAGCCATGAGATTTGGAATGGGACAGAGAAGTCAGCTGTATCTTCTTCCTCTCGCATGAAGCCGGATGTGCAGGTCGTGCCTATTATCCTCGTAGCGTGCATATTAATTGGTAATTCGTAGAGGATATGCAGCATATGGGTGGGAACCCTCATCGTCCCACGGTAGTTCTTGCATCTAACGGTTTGTACAAACCATTGCCGTAATTCATTATGTGGGCATGGTGTACACCAAGGAGGCATGCGAGGTTGCGAAGGGGGCAGTGATTGGCTTGGACCAACTACTGGGCCCCACATCATGGAATTGTGGATGGGAAAGTACGCCCGGTTGTGCAACAAGGAGTTGTTCTCTCATGGGTAAAGTAACGCACCTCTGCAGAGTGTAAGAATTGTAACTTGTTACTCCCTGTTCCGGGAAGGAGCTGCGAACGCGGCAGGAAAGGAACTTCATGAAAGTTCTGGTTAACCTGTGAAGGCTGCTTGTCATAGTTTTTCAGAATAAAATCAATCTTTGAAGAAAGATGTACAAAAGTTGCATAGTGCCAAGGATTTATAATCTGAGGTGGTAGTTAGAGCATCAAACTTCCCACCTTGCATATAATGAACTTGTTGGGTAACACTGTTACTCATTCTTTCCTTTGATCCCTTGCTTAGACTCTGAGGATCCCGTAGACGTTCCAATGTATGTAGCCGAATGTCAAGAAGATGTGTTCTACGAGGAACCCGATCTGTTTGGAGGTGTTAAAGGAGTGGATTACGAAATCCGCTACGGTGTCGATGATAACAAGTCCAACTAAGTATCCCTAGTTAGTAGTAACCAACGGAGTCGAGCAGCATGAACTCTATAGAATAAGCTGTTGAGATCAACTCCTTGTCGGAGTTGCTACTTTTAAATTTCTCTAAAACACTTTATATTTTGGTTTGTAAGTTGAATCTTTTGGAAGTCTTGAACTTCCGGTATTGTAATAATAATAATTTATGTATTTTTTTTAATATGGACCCGCAATGTTTCTGTTGTACCACTCTGAGGGATGTGATATTTACGGAACAGTGTTCTGTGGATGTCATGTCAACGACTATAGTGTACTGCACATGCAGTGGTATGTTGGGTCACCGCAGCATCTTCGTCACTTCTTAACATCTGCAATCTGGCCAAGTAAATAGCCAGGGACAAGGCCATGAGTACTTTTGAATGTACTCGCAAGACCACCAAGATAAGGTAAACAAGGATAATGCATATTTGGCTGTGGCGAGGTAGCTCTACACTATAGTTGTTTTTGAAAAGCCTAAATTGGCATCTCTACATCTTTGTTGAAAAAGAGTTTTGAATTCATGTATCCTTTTAGAAAGTCAGGATATCTCCATATCCTTGATAAAGACCTTCTGAAAACATTTTTAGAGTAAAACCCCCTTTTTAAAACATCTCGGACCATCTCTGGTCAAAACAAATCTCTTGCTCATACTTCCCCGTGATCAAGTCACATCCTTTTTATTCATCTCGGACATATCCCAAGAGTACTCCTAGAAATCACCTTTCCAACTGTCCTTGACTATGGACACGATTATTCTAATAGATTAGACTTTGCAGAGTTTGTGCACTTTACCCACAAGAATCAATACATCTGCCGGGATACAACCACGACCCGCTACACATGGTAGACGAGGGTTCGGATAATCAAACCTAACTTTTCATTTGTCCATCCCTAGCAAAGTCGGATTTTCTTTTTGGGTCTGTTCTCCCCGACAACGAGTATGTGGCACGACGGCCATAGTCCTTCCTCCCGTACACACGTATACCCAAGTCGCAGCTTGGCATATACCTTAAATTTTGACATAACTTCCTTCCGTACAAACGTTGCATACTGTCCGCGGGAGACCCAATTGTTGCACCGGTACCTTGCCACGACAGTTTGGATTTCAGGGGATTTCTCCCCTTTAGCGAGTACGAGTGGCCTCGGCTAAAAACAACAAACTACAAGCTAAGCCCCAACGACTAGGGTAGTGTGGTTGCACGGTAAAATTGTTCCGGTAAAGGCGTAGAACATCCCTTCTCTTTATCTTGCTCAACCTTGTTCTTCTCCTCTTCATATTTTATTTTGTAAAACATCCACTCGGAAATGATGCCTCTTTCCAAGGGTTTTATTTTGAAAACTTTGTAGTAGGGTAAAACCCAAAATAGTTTGCTCATCGAAAATCCATAGTTTCCAAGGAGGTGTCATGCTAATCATCCTAACCTCCTTCTAAAGGGTAAAAGTGGGTGTCAATGAGGGTAAGTGTCCTAATGGACACTCCATCATAACTTGGAGGAGCCAAGTTACTCACGCCTTTTATTTGAAACAAATCATGCATTTAATCATGAAGTTCATAAAGGAGATACAAAACAGTTGAACAAAGGAGTAGGTCAATATAGGAGTTCAGGAATGATGGCTTTCCTATGACCAGCGAGATGTCCCTGATTTCTTTAGAAAACCAAAATTCCAATAATAACAATAATAGAATAACTCGATGCTTCCTTCTTCTCGGTGTCACACAATTCGCAACTATCACCGTTATCGAGCATACATGCAGTGAAACAATACACCACAATCAATACAAGCATACAAGTATCAATACCACATCAAACAAGTAATAAATACACTACAATACTTCTATATGTTTTGATGGATTGAGTTTGGAAAGATTGAGATGATCCTAGAGACATTTTGAAGGAAATCTATTAGGATTTATTGTCTAGAAACAACTCAATTAGGTGTTTTGAGACAAGGACATGTTATGTATGGTACCATTGTGTATATATGATACCATTAGATAGGTATTGATAAAATGAAACCAACAAGGGTGGTTTCACTTTTTTATCAAATACCAATGATTTATAGTGAATTTTCTAGTGACAGAAATTCTACTTTAAGGAAATAATTCACCAGAAAAGTTCTGGAGCTCCAAATATTATTTCCTTTGATGATGAAGTAGGGTTTCATGGACTGAATCAAGGGGAGTTGGAATCAATTCCAAGCAGAATGCCCTTGGGGAATTCCCAAAGACAGTACTGGATGGTTTTTGTCTTTTTCACCAAACTAAAACTATAAGGGCTTTTGATGTGATTCCAAAGACAGAGGTTAGGTATTTAGTATACCTTTCTACAAAAATTGGAGTCATACTTTTTGGACTTCATGTTGAGGGCACTTCTTCATGACTTTAGTCACGGTGTAGTCGAATATGGTGACCTTAAAGAGGTCACCCTTGAACATCTTGAAGGTCAAGAAGAACCCGATCTTCACCTGGTGTGCAATGGCGAAGCCAGGCCACCCCTGGTCTCCTAGAGCTTCACCATCCAGCTGCATCCGGTGTTCGTCTTTAGCATGATCGTCCTCAGCACATTGGCGATGAAAGGCCTGAAGCCATCTGGGACTGGCAGTAGGTCTAACCTAGGTGCCAAGATCACCTTAGCAAAATGTAACATCCCAAAAATATTAATCAAGGTTATCAAATTCTAATCACCCAAATTTAGGGTTAACAAAAACTTTTGTTAATTAAAATCATTATGAATGCATGTGTGTATGTGATTAATGTATGAATGCATGAATGCACTTGGTGATTGTTGTGATTAGCAAGGAATGTTTTTAAAGATGAAAACAACATCATCTAAATCAATTCCAAGAAGAAACAAATCAAGAGAAATTCAAAAACAAACAAAACAAGCAAATGGTCATTTTTGCCAATCTTGCTCACTAGACCAATTTGAGTGTTTCTAGTCCAAGATTTCAAACAGAAACAAATTCATTTCTTTTCACCCCTTGCTAGACCAAGTGAAATTAAATCCAAGCCCACCTTGCAAACCCACAGAATCATTTGGCAACCTTATTCAATTGGCATTTGAAATTTGAATCTAATTCATATGGGAAGATCATCATTTCTCAAAACCCAACCAAACCAGTGCACCTTGACAAATCCAAGAAACCAGAGACTACCTAGTATGTGACCATTGCACCCACCAAGTTTCATCCAAAAATTCAAATTTAAATCTCTTGCGGCCATTTCGTCAAACACCTTCTGAACACAAATCAAATTAAACAACAAACACTATAGTGAGCAGTGTTTATGCCAAACTTGTTCCCTCTATAGCTCTCACTATACTCTCGGTAGATCATCCAACTAGTTTAAGCAGCTCTAGTTCACTGTGAAATCGACCATGCCATCAATGATGACCATGGCCGAGCACACTTGCCACCCCCACTGTCGACAGCGTGCTACAAGCCTAACCAAGACTAGCCACCGTGTCTAGCCAGCAAGCCACCGTCCACCGCCACCCCCTGTCCAGCCCTCGAGCCCTGCTAGCCACTGGACCACATGGAAAGCTCGCGCCCAGACTCTCTGCGACCATGCCGAGAGCACGCCAGAGTGCCGCGCTCGACACGCTTGCACAGATCGCGCCCCGCCTTCGCTGCTCGCGTACGTGATGACCACCGCCCTAGGAACCCGCCTAGACATCTCCGTTCGCCGCCGCGCGGCCCGTACCTGCTGTGCGCCATTAAAACTTCCGTCGGTGTCGTCTAGAGCGTCGACGTGTTCCGACCGCACCGCACCAGCCCACGCCTCACCATGAAGACGTTGAGCTTCGCCAAGAGGCAGCGCACCGTCCCCTACCTCCGGCCATGCCGTTAGCTCACTATGAAGACGACCCCGACGAGCTCCGCCCGCACCCTTCGGTTCCCTCGTCGCATTATAAATAGAGGCCTCCCCCGTTAGAATTTAGCACACAATTCCACTCCCCTCTCCCTCAGAACCACCCCACTTCTTCCCCGGAGCAAGGCGACCACCAGGTTGCCGGAATTTCGCCGGAGCTTTCCGGTTCTAGAGGAGAAGGGCTCCGTTGATTAGAGCCACCCCAGGAGGAGCCGCCAGTACCAGGAGGATCACCGTCGTCAACTTCGTCGTTCGCCCCCATCGCCGACCATCGCCGAAGCCCCGGTGAGCCGCCACTGACCCCTACTGGCCGCGCTAGGGTTCGTGCTCGTCGTGTTCTGTTCAGACATGGACGCTGACCCTCAGCCGTTGATCCTCGATCTAATCCTACGGTTATAATTGCTCCGTACCCCTTCGCCACTCTTTGTCTCACTGACGAGTGGGGACAACCAATTAAACCGCCCGCGCGCGCTGCGCGCAGTGGGCTGGCCTAGTTAGATTTCCCGCGTCACCCAGTTAGTTTGAATTTAGATTTAGCTATTTAATTTCAAACCCCGTTCTGGCAGTAGATTAAATAATCATTTCAGAGAGATTCACTAAACCAAATTGCATGAAACTAATTTTGCTAGAAAGGTATTAAAATTCTTAACCCAAGCCCATTGGATTTAAATCATTTGGAACTGTAGATCACCTATAGTAAAAATAACAAGGCAGAGATTTTTCTGCATTCAAATATTTTTCAAAATTCAACCATAAAAGCTTTTGAGTTGATTCCAAGTCTCAAAAATCAAATTTGATAAGACCTTTCTAAATATATAAAATATCTAGGTTTACTTGCAGTAATAATGGACAAGTAATAAAAGAATGCCCATAGGCATTTCTAGTCACTTGAATTAATTAAAATAAAAAGTTAAACCTTATTAAATTGTGACACCACTTTAAATCACATTCCCAAGTACTGGAATATATGGTGATGACATGTGTCAACATGATCCCATGTTTTAGTTGGAGAATATTTAATCGTAAGTAGTTTTTCAATGAGTACAAATTACTTTTCTAAAATAAAATAAGTAGGACTTTTGCCTTAATCCTTGTGATGATGCTAGATCATCTAGTGTGAGCCTTTGTGTGTTAAATAGAAGTAACTAAGTATTGTTTGGTGATTGTGTACTTCTTATTTATTTATAGACGCTAGTACCGAGCAAGGATACGAAGAGGAAGGAGAATACTACGAGGAAGAAGCCGAGGAGAACTTCAACCAGTGCATTGCACAAGGCAAGCTATCTAATGCAAGCTACTAACTAAGCCAGCTTCACCATACAAGTTAACCTTGCAAGCTAACACTTGCAAGATAACTATGCTAAATAGATGCTTTAGGCATATGTGACTATACCAATTGATTATACCAAATCCAAGTTTTACTTGCAAGCTATACTCTTTTATTTCTTTGTCAAAGATTTTATTTGTGTTTACTTAGTGACTTGTAGATTTTAGAAAGATTATTAAAGGTAGCATAAAGAGCATAAAACTTGACCTAAGTTAGGTATAACTTGATGTCATCCTGAGGCATGAGATTGAACTTAGATAAGTCACACTTGATTACCATCCCTCATTAGTGTTACCCCCAACTGTAGTTGTTAGTGCTAAGCTTAAAACTTGATCACTTTAGATGGGAATACTTGGTGAAAATGATTATGAAAACCTTAGAATGATGAGTCATTCTAATGAAATGTTTTGACATCTGTTCTTGAACACCAGATGATTTTGATGATCAAAATGTTGAGGCATGAGCCTTAACCCTTTATAAAACTAATGGTTGTCTGGATGCGGTACCATTCCAATTTTACCGTACAACCACAATACCCGAATTTGGGTAGGGCTTGACTGAAGTTTATATACTTTAGTATGGGTTCCCTTGCGGCCAAGGTTTGAGTTGAGGCTACCACGTGAAGATTGACCACCTATGCAGTTTCCAAGATGACAAATGGTCATGGTTGGGAGGCCAAACTCATAGGAGAGGTGCCTATACTAGGGCGTGAAATTGAAAGGTTAGGATTGATTATCCGCATACTAAGTATGGTGAATTCAGGATTGTTCCTAATGGGTGTATTGAATATTGTGCTGAAAGTGTACCACCTCTGCAGAGTGTCAAACTATTCGAATAGCCGCATCCACGGTTATGGACAGTTGGAGTGGCCATACTGTTATGTCGTCAGGTGTTTTCAAAATGACTTGTCACATGAACTATGACTTTTGACTTGACCACAACAGGGTTGTGAAAGTGAAAACTCAAGTTCCCACTTAGGTGTTATAAAATATTAAACTAGCTTTCTTTGCTTCTGAACTCAGTTAAGGTAAATCTGGATTTTTGCAAAACAACCTAGAGCTTAGTATTCCTACTCAACGAGTTCACCTTAAGAGAGCCCACACCCCGAGTTCTTCGGAGCCCAGCTCAACGATCAGGAAGGAGGAAAATTGCAATGGCTAATTGTTGCAAGTCTCTGAGGAAAGATTGAAGCCCCCACCACAGAGGGAATTCAGTTCACCTTAAGAGAGAACAACTGGCAAGATGGACTTGCCAGGGCCATGCAGGAAGCGCTTGCCCATATGTGTTGGCAAAGCATCAACCAGATCAAGTGCACCCACTCTGAGTTCTATCCAAGGCGTGATGCTATGGGACAGCCAATAGAGGTGCCACGTCACCCAGATCGGAAGCATCAAGTGGATCATCTCAGCTTCATGATGTATGACCGGCAGAAGGAGTTGTACAATGCCCGCTCCTACGCCAACCACAACTATGCCATCACAGTCAAGAAGGACCAGACCATCGCCATGCTGGTGAAGGATTGCAAGTCTCGTAGCCGTCATCTTGACAAGAAGGAGCGCATCATTGCCTGTCTTCGTCACAGGATAATAGACTTGGAGGAGATCGTCCATGAGAGGGACATGCAGCTTGAGGAGAGGGAGAATGCAGGGGAGGATATCCATGGAGATCCCTACTCTTACCTCAGTGACGATGATGACTTCCTAGAGGATCAAGCCATGGACTTCTTCACCGATGAGGATGACTTCGCCTTCATTGATGATGATGATGAGGATGATGAAGTCACCGATTCCGAGAGGTAGTAGCACTTGGGCACTATAACATCCCAAAAATATTAAACATGGATCATCAAATGCTAATCATCAAAATTAGGGTTAACAAAAACTTCCTATCTAAAAATATGAGAGCATTCATATGTATGTGTATTTAAAATTAGGATTCTTTTGAATTGCCATGGTTCTGTGTTTCTTTGCTTGTAAAATTATTCTTAGGTGAAATAAACATCATCTAAATCATTCCCAAACTTTTCCAAAAGACAAACAACTCAAAATGAACAAATGAAGTGAATGGTCACTTTGGCCAAATTAACTCTCATGCCTACTTTGGCTATTCCAAGCACTCAAAACTTAACAGAAACATTTGTGTATCTTTGCACCCCTTGTTAGTACACATAATGAGGTACCAAGGCCCACTTTGTGATCTTCCAAAAACATTCAAATGCTAAGTTTAAATGACAGTTTAAAATGGAATCTATCTCATATGGGAAGATCCCACTATTTCAAAAACCACTCAAACCAGCTCAATTTTCAAAACCAAAAAAACCACAGAGTCTCCAGCACATGCCTAGCACACCCACCAAAAATATTTTCAAAATTCAAGTTCTTGCGGCCATTTCATCAAACACCTTGCAGATTCAAATCAAACAAACAACAAATACTATTTTGAGCAGTGATTTGGCTAACCTTGTCCCCTCTCTAGCTCACATCAAACATCTAGTAGATCATCTAGCTTAGTTAGTAACCTCTAGCACCACTGTGAGCTTGCCATTGCCATCAATGGTGAGCAGGCCGAGCCTCACCATGTCACCCCAGTGTGGACAACAAGCTAGAGGAAGAACTAGCTGTGCCCACCTTGTCTAGCATGCTGCCCATGCCTCACCGCCCTCTCTTGACCAGCCCTAGCTCAAAGACAGAGACAAGAACCGCCAGGAACACCGTGTCCATGTCGCTGTCGACCATGCCGACGCGCACCACCGTGCACGCGCGGTTCCCACTCAACCCGACCACCTCGAGCCCTTGCTGCCCGCCAGCAAGAACCCCACCGTCCTAGGAGACCACTAGACATGATCGTTTCCTCGCCCGTACCCCGTAGCCACCGCACGCCGCGGAGTTCGCCATCGGTACCGCGCAGAGCACCGCACGTTCCCGACCGATTGCCACCGCCCCTAAGCGCGCATTCAAGTCCTAGAGAATCGCCAGGAGACCGCGCGTCGATCGCCACCCTCAGCCATGCCGCTAGCAGCCTATAGCCATGTCGCCACCGTCGCCTGCCCATCCCTCTCGGTCTCGCCGTCGAGCCTATAAAAGGAGGCCACCCCTAGCCGTTTGAAGCATACCATTCCACTCCCCTCACCTCACTAATCGTTCCACCCTCTAGCCGGAGCACGAGGAGCAACAGCCTGACAGAATTGCACCGGAGCAGGCCGCCTCTAGAGGAGAAGGGGGCCGTTGATTTCGACCACCCCCGGAGATGCCTCGACCGTCCCTGAGATCGCCGTCGACCACTCGTTCGTTTGCCCGCCTCGCCGTCATCGCTGGAGCCCTGGTATGCCCCCTATGCACCCCCATTGAGCTGCTAGGGTTCGAGCTCGTCGGTGACATGTTCATCGTCGACGACGATCCCAAGCCGTCGATCTCCCTTCTAATCCAACGACCCACATAGCCCCGTACCGTTTCACGTGTTATGAGCCGCTGACTGGTAGACCCCCCTGTCAGCTGAGCCCCGTGCTGCGGAATGACACTGGGCCGGCCCATTAACCTCTCCCGCGTGACCCAACCATTTGAATTTAGGTTTTTCAATTTTAATTCAAACACAGTTCTATACATAGATTCAAAAATCAACCAAGCTCGATTCAGTGAACCAAAATGCATGAAACTATTTTTTTTAGAAAGGTACTGAAATGCTTAATCCAAGCCCGTTGGATTCAAATCATTTGGATCTGTATATCAACCTTGGTAAAAATAACAAGGCAGAAGCTTTTCTGCATTCAAACATTCTTCAAAATTTAACCATAATAGCTTTTGAGTTGATTCCAACTCTCAAAAATCACATTTGATAATACCTTTCAGAATACATAAAAACATTTGGGTTTACTTACAGAAATAATGTTCCAATAACAAAAGAATGCCACATAGGCATTTTTAGTCACTTTATTTATTTAAAATAAAAAGGTTAAACCTTATTAAATTGTGACACCACTTTAAATCACATTCCCATGTACTGAAATATGTGGTGATGACATGTGTCAACATGATCCCATGTTTGTGTTGGAGAATATTAAATCTTAAGTAGTTTTTCAATGAGTAGAAAATACTTTTCTCAAATTAAAATAAATAAGGCAAAAGCTTTAATCTTGTAATGTTAAGTGATGATGCTAGATCATCTATAGAGCACCTTTGTGTGATGATTGAAAATATTTAAGTATTGTTTGGTGATTGTGCACCTCGTATTTATTTATAGACGCTAGTACCGATCAAGAATACAAGGAGGAAGGAGGATACTACGAGGGGGAAGCCGAGGAAAACTTCAACCACTTCTCTGCACAAGGCAAGCTAACCCTTGCAAGATACCCTACTTATGCAAGCTAATACGTGCTTGTTACCATGACCGCTAGATGCCTTAAGCATATGTGATCATATCCACTTGATAAACCATCCTAGTTTTACTTGCAAGCTTTATACTTTCTTTCTTTATCAAAGCTTTCTCTTAGAGTTTACATAGTAAATTGTAGATGCTAGAAAGATATTTGAAGGTTGCATAAAAAGCATTAAATTTGGCCTGAGTAGATAATCTTGATGTCATCCCAAGGCATGAGACTGAACTTAGAAAATTCCCCCTTGTTTACCACTCCTCATTAGTACTTACCACCACTTGTAGATGCTAGTGCTAAGCATAAAACTTGATCAACTTTAGATGAGAATACTTGGAGGAAATGGTTATGAAAATCTTAGAATGATGAGTCATTCTACTAAAATGTTTTGACATGTGTTCTCGAACACCAGATGATTTTGATGATGAAAATGTTGAGGCCTGAGCCTTAGCCCTTTATAAAACTGTTAGCCCTTTATAAAACTGATGGTTGTCTAGATGCGATACCATTCCAATTTTACCGTACAACCACAATACCCAAAAATTGGGTAGGCCTTAACTGGAAATTTATATACCTTAGTATGCGTTCCCTCGCGGCCAAGGTCTGAGCTGAGGCTACCTTGTGAATATTGTCCACCTGTGCAGTACCCAAGATGACAGTTGGTCATGGTTGGGAGGCCAAACTCATAGGAGAGGTGCCTATACTAGGGCATGTAATGGAAAGGTTAGGATTGATTATCCGCATACTTAGTATGGTGAATTCAGGATTTGTTCCTGACGGATGTATCGAATAACTATTTGAATAGCCGCGTCCACGGTTATGGACAGTTGGAGTGGCCATACTGTTCCCCCGTCAGATGCTTTCAAAATGACTTATGAAATGAATTGAGACTTTGACTTGACCACAACAGGGTTGTGATATGAAATTCAAGTTCCCACTTAGGTGTTATAAAACTTCAACTAGTTTTCTTTGCTTCTGAACTTAGTAGAGGTAAATATGGCTTTTTGCAAAATAACCCTAGAGCCTAGTGACCTAACTATAAAAACCCCCTTAACTTGTTAGTATTAGTTTGTGAGTACTTAAAGAGTACTCATGGCTTTGTCCCTGGCTATTCCCGTGGCCAGACTATGAAGAGGAGTACCAGGATGATGGACCGCAGGAAGGTTACGACAACTAGGATCATCTCCCATCGTCAGCATTGCCTGTGACCCCGAAGATGGAGCTTCGCCTACGCTATCTTTACTATTACGTTATTCCGCTGCTTGAGTTGTATTAAGAACTGGATCATGAGATCCTTATTTGTGTAAGACCTTATGTATGGTTTGTAATGGATGATGTACTGTGATATACAAATCTGTTATGTCTTGCAAAAATGGTAATCCTGGGATTGCGATGTATGGCATAACAGGCATCTGGGATTAAAAATCCGGGTGTTGACAAGTTGGTATCAGAGCCATCCAAACCATAGGAGACCCTAGTTAGAATGACGTTTGAATCAAAAACTTAGTTTCAAAACCAAAGGCAGTGAGTATTTACAAAAACTTATTCTCATTCTTATCACTTGGATTCTTTCATAAAAAATCATGTTCCTCAAAAACTCTTACAAAATACATAAAATGTGACACACTTGATCACTCTACTAACTTACTCATCCTATATTCTTATAGATGGACATGAAGTACAACAAGTTTTATCAGTTGGGGAATGGAGGAGACCTCATCTTTGAGCGTGACTTGGACCAGCTTTCGGAACTTCTGGAGCGTCCGCACCCCGAGTTCTTTGGAGCTCAGCTCAATGACCAAGGAGGAGAAGATCTGTAGTGGATAGTTGTGGCAAGTCTGAGAGGAAAGATTGAACCTCTCACTGCAGAGGGAATTCAGTTCACCTTAAGAGAGAACAACTGGCTCGATGGACTTGCCAGGGCCATGCAGGAAGCTCTTGCACGTCAGTGTGGGTAGAGTATCAATCAGATCAAGGGTACCCGCTTTGATTTTTATCCAAGGTGTGATGCTATATGATCGTCAGCCCCATACCACCACGAGCTGAAGACTCAATTGGACCACCTTAGCTTCATGATGTATGATCGTCAGCAGGAACTGGACAATGCCCGTGACTACTCCAACAACAAGTCCGCCATCATCAAGACGAAGGATCAGACCATCGCCATGCTAGTGAAGGATCGCAAGTATCGTCGCCGTCAGCTTGACAAGAAGGAGCGCATCATTGCCCGTCTTTGTCACCGTATCACGGATTTGGAGGATACCATCCACGAGAGAGATATGCAGTTGGAGGAAAGGGAGAATGCCGGAGAAGATCTTCGTGGAGACCCCTACTCCTATCTCAGCGATGATGATGATTTTCTTGATGATCAGGCCATGGACTTCTTCACCGATGAGGAGGATTTCGCCTTCATCGATGACGATGATGATGATGAGGATGTTGATTACACCGACTCCGAGGAGTAGTAGCACTTGAGCACTAGCGTCAGTGAGCTTTATTTGGTCCCACTGTATCGTAGTTTCCAGAATGGTTCTTAAAACCATCTGTTTTCCTTTGTTGTGGTGTGTGTTGTATCGTGTGCTATGAATGAATGAAAAACAAGTTGCTAGAAAATCTCAGTCAAGCTTTAAAAACTTTTCAAAGTCCCTAAACCTTAGAAATTTCCCTCTTTTCTCATGATCTATGTCAATCTTCAGATGCCTCGCGGAGGAAGTGGTCCATCCCCGGACCCGATGTTGCAGATCCTGCAAATGTTGGTTTCGGACTGCGAAGCTGAAAGAGCCGAACGTCAAGACAACTTAGCCACCCTTCAGCAGATAGCTCAGCTGGCCCACAACAATCAAGGCCAAGGAAACCAGGACAACCATGGATCTAAGCTCAAGAATTTCTAGAACACCAACCCACCTGTTTTCACTAAGTCGGAAGAGCCCCTAGATGCAGATAATTGGCTGCAAACTATGGAAAACAACCTGGAAGTCGCCGGAGTGGAAACTAACGAGAAGGTTCTGTTCGCCACCCACTATCTAGCCGAAGATGCAAGAGCATGGTGGAACAACGTTCGTGCAATGACCGGAGGACAGATGATGACCTGGGAGGAATTCAAGGTCAAGTTCAGAACCCATGTGCCACCGGGTTTGATCAAGAGAATGAGAGATGAGGTCAGAGAACTGAAGCAAGGAAGGATGACCGTGGTGGAATACCGTGACAAATTCTTGTCATTATCTAGGTATGCACCGGATGAGATCGACACTGAAGCCAAGAAGAAAGAAAGATTCTTGAATGGTCTGCACGATGAGATGCAGACGGTATTGGTCAATATCCCCTTTGCTGATATTGAAGCCCTCGTCGACTCTGCCATTCAGATGGAAGGAAAGATCAACCAAGCCAATGAGAACCGCAAGCGCCGCATGATGCATCAGCCAGGAACCCATCATACACCAAAGTATCTCCCCAACCCATCTCCAGGATTTGCCCCGAGAACCAACAAACCCCCGATGAACCGTCCGACCTATCCAAACCGTGGAAACCCAACAACCCCAGCAACTCTGGCAATTTCAACTGTGCGCCACCCAAGTTCAACAACAACAATGCCGCCACCAACACCAACACTACCTCGAGGACTGGAAGCAATGTTGTTCCTATTGCAGCAAAGGACAAGTCGCAAGTGACTTGTTATGACTGTGGAAATAAGGGCCACTACTCCAATGAATGCCCCAAGAAGAATGCTGCAACCCCCAATGCCAATGCCCCAACTCAGCAGCAGCGTCGTGTTCAGCCCGAAAGAAGGTTTGCCCCAGGGAACTCACTCAACCGCAACGGCCGTCTTTTTCTCATGCATGCTGAAGAAGCCCAGGAAGCGACAGATGTCGTGCTGGGTATGTTTTCTGTTAATTCAGTACTTGCTAGAGTGTTGTTTGATTCTGGTGCATCACACTCATTTTTCACCGAAGAATTTGCGTGCACTAGTAAGATTTAACCAACCAAACTGAAGCATGTTATGATTGTTCAAATCCCCGGTTCAACGACCAAAGCTAGGAAAATTTGCAAAGCCGTCCCTATCCGAATCCATGGCATAGATTTTTATGCTAATCTGATAGTACTCCGAACTAAAGGTTTAGAAGTAGTACTAGGAATGGATTGGATGTCCAAACATAAAGGGTTAATTGACTGTGCCAAGAAAGCCATAACCATGACCAGTACAACCGGAATATCAGTCGAGCATGTATCTGAAACCTTACCTCGTCAATTCAAGTGCAACAAGAGTATAGCCCAACCTACAATTGACCAAGTCTGGATAGTCTGTGAATACCCTGATGTATTTCCAGATGTTTTGCCCGGTATGCCCCCAGATCGGGATATCGAGTTTATCATTGAACTAATCCCTGGAACCGGAACCATAGCTGTGGCATCCCGCAAAACCACTACTAGAAAATCGCGCTGTTTTTGTGCATTGCATCATCATGACCGCATGCTCATGTCATCATGCCACATTGCATTTGAGCATCGTCATCATCTTGCATTTGCTTGCATAAAATTAATTGCGGAAAAGCCTGGTTTTGTTTTCTAAACGCCCCGTCTTTAATTTAAAACCAAAACTGGGACTCCGGAATATTTTGTTTTGACCAACTATCGGTTTGCAAACGATGCATTTAAAATAAATAAAAGTCTATATTATTTTAGTGGGGCAGTCGAACGGGCCGAATCGACCAGAACGACCACCCCAGAAATATAATCGGTCCAGCTATAAATCCTAGAGCTACCAGATAATCTACCCACACCCCCCCTCCACATCACTCCCACCTATCACAGGTTGCCACCTCACCCCTCTCCTCCCCCAAACCTATCAGCAGCTGCCACATCAGCCCCCCTCTCTCTTCTCTCTCTCCCTCTCTTCCCACTCACCACAGCAGATCCCACCCCGCGTGGCCCCTGTTCCCCGGCCCCACCTACCGACCCACCCCTCCCTGTTTCTCTCCTCCCTCTCCCAACCTCCCGCGTGCCCCGCTTCCTCCCCCAAGCTTCACACCCCGACCCGGCCGCATCGCCCGCCTGCGCCCCGCGTCGCCGGTCCCCCTCCCTCCTCCGCCTCCTGCAGCCCCGCCTCGGCACCGGACCGCCTCCCTCCGCTCGCGCGCCGGCCGCCTCCGTTCCGAGCCGACCGCGCCGCCGTGCTCTTCCTCCTCTCCGGCGTCCTCCGCGCGCCGCCCGTCTCCCCGCCGGTCCTCCCGTCGCCTCGCCGCCGGCCTGCGCCGCCCCTCTGCCCCGCCGGTCTGCCGCTCGTCCTCCCCGCGCCGCCGCTCGCCCCACAGCAGCCCGAGCCGACCGCCTCCTGCAGCCTCCCCTCCGGCTCACCTCCCCCGCAACCATCTCCACCGCCACCGTCGCCGCCTCCGTCCCCGACGCGACCCCCCTCGCCGGCTTTGGCCTCCCTCAGCAACCGCCCGGCAGCCTCCTCCAGCGCCGGCTCGAGCTCGCCCAGACGCCGCCGCTCCGCGTCCCCGCCTCGGGTCCCTCATCCGCCGCCCGACGCCGGCCGCCCCTGCTCCCCTCCTTCCCGCGGCCTGGACGCCTCCCCCACCTCCGCTACAGCGAGCCGCCGCGGCGATCTTCGCCTGCAACCCGCCCTCTGCCTCGCCAACCGACCGAGCCTGCCGCTGGCGTCGACCTTGGCCGGCCGCGTCGTCGCCTCCACCTGTCTCTGGCCTCCTCATCTCGTGGCCTCAAGTAGCCAGAGCGCCGCCTAGTGCGTGTACCCTCGCTGCTTGTTCCTGCCGCCAGTACAGGAGGCTGTATGTTCCTTTTCTCCTCACACGCGTGGGTGGCCATATGTTCCTGTTGTGGCAGGATGGGTGAGGTATCATAGTCCTTGTGTCTACCGAAGCCCCGGTGCCGTTGTGCTGTGTCAAACAGATATGAAGCGAGTCCGTGCCGCAATTCACCGTCGGACCCGGCGCTTCCTCTTCCTATGACCCGAAGACACCGGGTTCTCCATCGAGGACACCAAGACCGTCGACATGGAACCAAATGACTTCAAGCACTTCGCCGCGGAACGCCAAGTCCTCCACCTTGAACGCCATGACCGTCTACGCGGACCCGAAGGCCATGAATGCGACAAGATCGGCACCGACCAGGGCGAGTCCGATGAGCCGCCGACACCGAACCAAGTCCTTCGACAACCTCCGAAGACCGAACCCGAAGACCCGGTTGCGACAAGATCTACTTCCCCGATCCGAAGACCCTAAATCCCGGAGTCCGAGAACGCTTCCGTCGAACCCTGGACCCTGAGACCGAACCCCGGAACCCCAAGATCTGCCGAACCCTAATGTGTGACCCTTACCCGAGAACCCTATTTTATAAATGCCATAATTATAAATTGTTGCATATTGAATTGTCCATGCATGCATCTTTTATCATGTGGTTTGGGGGCCTTATGCCGATTCACCTCATAATTAAATATGGGGCTCATATGCGGGCAAAGCCAGTCGTATATTGGCCTCATTTAAACTTGGGTAGCGAACCCGTATTATCTTTTGCCATGTAAAACAACATTTAATTGAGGGGTAGCTAAACAACTTGAACCATCTAATTAAATTGTCGGGACCCCGGTTCCACTTAACATTGACCTAATTGCATCGCATCCTTGCCATGCCATACATCATACATGCATCATGCCAATCTTCTGCCGTTGTATTAAATAGTGCATCCGGTGTTTATTCTAGTGTTTTGGTTCTTCGCGGATAAGGCCGTTGAGTTGATGTGAGCTTCGCCCCGATCTTCGGTTGAACCTTCGGCAATGTTTTCAGGCGAGCATCTCCCCCTTTCTACCTATCTTACTTTTATAGTATTTATTTCCCTCCTGTTGATCTATTGCTATCTGTGTTGCGATGCTCTAGTTTCGTACCCGTGATATCCCTTGCAGCCCTATATTGCCTTGGACACATCCTATTACCTGTTGTTTGGTAGATAGTGGGACTTGCGCGTCGTAGTCGCTTGCTCAAGTGCTGTTGCGTGTTGTCAAATGCCACAGTTGTTGGAGCCTTGCCACATGTTGTTGTTGGAGATGATCATAGCTTTACTTATTGTTCACTTTAATTCCTGTTTAACAACTAAAATTGAAGTAAGCAGAGGCATCGGTGGGTGATAGATAATATTTGGTTTCCGAACGCCCACTTGTGTCCCGTAGGACCCCGAGTACTTGATACCTGTTCCTTGATTTATCGCGCTATCCACATACGGGGAGTATGGGCCCCCCTTAGCCAGAGCTTGATTCCGTCTTATTTCTTGGGGCCACAACTAGTTTGAGGTTTTATTTACTATCCTGTACCTATGCCATGCTTTACTGCTTTATTTACGATTGTGTGAGGAGCACGCTGTACTGTTTTGGGAAGCGGAATGTTTTCGCGGTATCGACAGTCCCCGTTTGGGGATTTGCTGTCGTTTACAGCCATTGTCGCAAACCTTGAGTCCGTCTCGGAACTTGCTTACTTCGTTGCGGGTGTACTCCAAGGGGTGGCCCCCTGAAATATTTCTGAATCCTGTGATTGCTTTGTCGTGAAGACCTCGTTGGGTTTTGATTTGGTTTTTCCGAGGTTGATCGTGTGTGTGTTGCTATTTGTGCACCCCGGCCAGGTTAAAACTTTCTGAAAGCCGTGTCCGCGGTTATGGACGACTTGGAGCACAATATCTCGACCATAGACAAGCATAACTAAAGTTTATTGCTATAAATTTGACTTTATAATGACTAGTAATCAGCTTCACTATAATGGAATGGCTAATAATACTGCCCACAATTGCTTGTTTGGAGTGTCGCTTGCGACCATTGTACCTGACTAGTAATTATGGCAACCACAACGGAATGGCTGAATAAAAGTACCAACAACTGCTGGGTTTTTGGGTTATCTCATGTTAATTGTATCTGACTAGTAAGTGTCGCAACTATCACGGAATGGTTAACTAAAAGTGATCACTGCTTATTTTATCAGGATGATCATCTACATCTGACTAGTAATTGCTGCAACGATAACTGAATAAATAAAACTGCCAACTGTGTGAGTTCCTCGGTTGACTTCCTCGTTTGGTCTCGAGGGGGAAATACCAGGGTGGGTTTGTTTGGCGATAGGACCAGGTTGGTTCCGGATAGGTCCTTCTTACCCCTCTCTGATAACCGCCACTTGTATCGAGTCTCTATAGGTTGTTTAGCGCATGCTGCCGCTGCCGCTCAATCCACCATACCTATGTAGGCGAGGACCGCCGAATTCTAGTCTCGCCGTGTACTGGCCTCAGTACTGACGCTCCTCTTTTTCCTTTGCCCTTTGTCGGCACCCCTTTTGTTTAAGCAGGTTTTGAGATCGACGTCGTTAGCAGGGTTACCCTTCCGGCTTGGCCTGGGCAGGGTTATGGACGCCATTGGTTATTCTTCAGGGCTCTTAGCCCCATTTGCATCTTGTCCGTAGCTGGACGCACTATCGTTTTCAAGGTGATTTGGATCTTTGTATATTATATATGTATTCTTGACTCATTGAGTCGCTGCTGTATATATATCTGTTCTGTGGTCCCATCGAGGACTGTTGTGTAATGTTATTACTTCGTTTTCCACCCGCACGAAAGTGCCTGGTGGGCACCTTTGAATCGTTTCTATGCGGGTTTGGCGGGTTTTGCTAAAACTTGCATAGGGTCGATTCTGAGGGTGTTACAGAGTGGTATCAGAGCCCAGCAGTTGCGATACCCCACAAGTCCAGCCTGTAGGATAACCTAGCTAATGGACGTCGTAGAGTGTCAAAACTATTTTGCAAAATCGGTTGGATAGATCTGGTTAGGTCTGCTTTTACTCCTTACCCCTCTGCTATTCTCCTCTTACCTCTACGTGTTTTGAATCCGCTCTCTTCTCTCTCTTCGAGTCCAGGATTTCTCGCGGTTGGGTTTCCGTCGTACCTTCAGGGTTTCGCTTCCTCCTTTGGTAACGGTGTTGCTACCTCTGGTCTTCATGCTATCTGAGTGATCCTTTATCTGTGGTACCATCCTTTGTTCCTTGTTTGTGCCTTCCGGTGTTTTCCGACGCGACGACATCCTCTACGCCAGACCCGATGCAGAGTTTGCATCACTCCTTTGTTTCCGAACCTCGCTTGTCGAGATCTTCAGTCTGAATCCTGAGGGTTGGTTGCATAATCTGTCTATTCGTGTACATAGTAATGCTTCGAGTGCGGGATGGAGTCGCGACCATACCACTACTCTTATCATTCGCTTTTGTACATTGAATGGTGGATCGATGCAATTTACTCTTTCCGCTGAAGTTAGAGGTGGCCTTACCTTTAACTTCGTCTGTTGTTTATCCGGAGTGCTCTCTCTTGACGAACAGGATCAACGAACCCTTGTTGGTGGTGTCGCCGATTTCAAGACGAAGAAAGCATCTTTGTTAGTGGTGTCGCGAGGATCTACACGAAGCGAGAAGACGCAGATCGCCGACCTTCCTTCCGGTACCATGAGGCGGATCTCGAGGGCGAGATCCATTGTTAGTGGTGTCGAATTGTGGCATCCCACAAAACCACTACTAGAAAATCGCGCTGTTTTTGTGCATTGCATCATCATGACCGCATGCTCATGTCATCATGCCACATTGCATTTGAGCATCGTCATCATCTTGCATTTGCTTGCATAAAATTAATTGCGGAAAAGCCTGGTTTTGTTTTCTAAACGCCCCGTCTTTAATTTAAAACCAAAACCGGGACTCCGGAATATTTTGTTTTGACCAACTATCGGTTTGCAAACGATGCATTTAAAATAAATAAAAGTCTATATTATTTTAGTGGGGCAGTCGAACGGGCCGAATCGACCCGAACGACCACCCCAGAAATATAATCGGTCCAGCTATAAATCCTAGAGCTACCAGATAATCTACCCACACCCCCCCTCCACATCACTCCCACCTATCACAGGTTGCCACCTCACCCCTCTCCTCCCCTAAACCTATCAGCAGCTGCCACATCAGCCCCCCTCTCTCTTCTCTCTCTCCCTCTCTTCCCACTCACCATAGCAGATCCCACCCCGCGTGGCCCCTGTTCCCCGGCCCCACCTACCGACCCACCCCTCCCTGTTTCTCTCCTCCCTCTCCCAACCTCCTGCGTGCCCCGCTTCCTCCCCCAAGCTTCACACCCCGACCCGGCCCCATCGCCCGCCTGCGCCCCGCGTCGCCGGTCCCCCTCCCTCCTCCGCCTCCTGCAGCCCCGCCTCGGCACCGGACCGCCTCCCTCCGCTCGCGCGCCGGCCGCCTCCGTTCCGAGCCGACTGCGCCGCCGTGCTCTTTCTCCTCTCCGGCGTCCTCCGCGCGCCGCCCGTCTCCCCGCCGGTCCTCCCGTCGCCTCGCCGCCGGCCTGCGCCGCCCCTCTGCCCCGCCGGTCTGCCGCTCGTCCTCCCCGCGCCGCCGCTCGCCCCACAGCAGCCCGAGCCGACCGCCTCCTGCAGCCTCCCCTCCGGCTCACCTCCCCCGCAACCATCTCCACCTCCACCGTCGCCGCCTCCGTCCCCGACGCGACCCCCCTCGCTGGCTTCGGCCTCCCTCAGCAACCGCCCGGCAGCCTCCTCCAGCGCCGGCTCGAGCTCGCCCAGACGCCGCCGCTCCGCGTCCCCGCCTCGGGTCCCTCCTCCGCCGCCCGACGCCGGCCGCCCCTGCTCCCCTCCTTCCCGCGGCCTGGACGCCTCCCCCACCTCCGCTACAGCGAGCCGCCGCGGCGATCTTCGCCTGCAACCCGCCCTCTGCCTCGCCAACCGACCGAGCCTGCCGCTGGCGTCGACCTTGGCCGGCCGCGTCGTCGCCTCCACCTGTCTCTGGCCTCCTCATCTCGTGGCCTCCAGTAGCCAGAGCGCCGCCTAGTGCGTGTACCCTCGCTGCTTGTTCCTGCCGCCAGTACAGGAGGCTGTATGTTCCTTTTCTCCTCACACGCGTGGGTGGCCATATGTTCCTGTTGTGGCAGGATGGGTGAGGTATCATAGTCCTTGTGTCTACCGAAGCCCCGGTGCCGTTGTGCTGTGTCAAACAGATATGAAGCGAGTCCGTGCCGCAATTCACCGTCGGACCCGGCGCTTCCTCTTCCTATGACCCGAAGACACCGGGTTCTCCATCGAGGACACCAAGACCGTCGACATGGAACCAAATGACTTCAAGCACTTCGCCGCGGAACGCCAAGTCCTCCACCTTGAACGCCATGACCGTCTACGCGGACCCGAAGGCCATGAATGCGACAAGATCGGCACCGACCAGGGCGAGTCCGATGAGCCGCCGACACCGAACCAAGTCCTTCGACAACCTCCGAAGACCGAACCCGAAGACCCGGTTGCGACAAGATCTACTTCCCCGATCCGAAGACCCTAAATCCCGGAGTCCGAGAACGCTTCCGTCGAACCCTGGACCCTGAGACCGAACCCTGGAACCCCAAGATCTGCCGAACCCTAATGTGTGACCCTTACCCGAGAACCCTATTTTATAAATGCCATAATTATAAATTGTTGCATATTGAATTGTCCATGCATGCATCTTTTATCATGTGGTTTGGGGGCCTTATGCCGATTCACCTCATAATTAAATATGGGGCCCATATGCGGGCAAAGCCAGTCGTATATTGGCCTCATTTAAACTTGGGTAGCGAACCCGTATTATCTTTTGCCATGTAAAACAACATTTAATTGCGGGGTAGCTAAACAACTTGAACCATCTAATTAAATTGTCGGGACCCCGGTTCCACTTAACATTGACCTAATTGCATCGCATCCTTGCCATGCCATACATCATACATGCATCATGCCGATCTTCTGCCGTTGTATTAAATAGTGCATCCGGTGTTTATTCTAGTGTTTTGGTTCTTCGCGGATAAGGCCGTTGAGTTGATGTGAGCTTCGCCCCGATCTTCGGTTGAACCTTCGGCAATGTTTTCAGGCGAGCATCTCCCCCTTTCTACCTATCTTACTTTTATAGTATTTATTTCCCTCCTGTTGATCTATTGCTATCTGTGTTGCGATGCTCTAGTTTCGTACCCGTGATATCCCTTGCAGCCCTATATTGCCTTGGACACATCCTATTACCTGTTGTTTGGTAGATAGTGGGACTTGCGCGTCGTAGTCGCTTGCTCAAGTGCTGTTGCGTGTTGTCAAATGCCACAGTTGTTGGAGCCTTGCCACATGTTGTTGTTGGAGATGATCATAGCTTTACTTATTGTTCACTTTAATTCCTGTTTAACAACTAAAATTGAAGTAAGCAGAGGCATCGGTGGGTGATAGATAATATTTGGTTTCCGAACGCCCACTTGTGTCCCGTAGGACCCCGAGTACTTGATACCTGTTCCTTGATTTATCGCGCTATCCACATACGGGGAGTATGGGCCCCCCTTATCCAGAGCTTGATTCCGTCTTATTTCTTGGGGCCACAACTAGTTTGAGGTTTTATTTACTATCCTGTACCTATGCCATGCTTTACTGCTTTATTTACGATTGTGTGAGGAGCACGCTGTACTGTTTTGGGAAGCGGAATGTTTTCGCGGTATCGACAGTCCCCGTTTGGGGATTTGCTGTCGTTTACAGCCATTGTCGCAAACCTTGAGTCCGTCTCGGAGCTTGCTTACTTCGTTGCGGGTGTACTCCAAGGGGTGGCCCCCTGAAATATTTCTGAATCCTGTGATTGCTTTGTCGTGAAGACCTCGTTGGGTTTTGATTTGGTTTTTCCGAGGTTGATCGTGTGTGTGTTGCTATTTGTGCACCCCGGCCGGGTTAAAACTTTCTGAAAGCCGTGTCCGCGGTTATGGACGACTTGGAGCACAGTATCTCGACCATAGACAAGCATAACTAAAGTTTATTGCTATAAATTTGACTTTATAATGACTAGTAATCAGCTTCACTATAATGGAATGGCTAATAATACTGCCCACAATTGCTTGTTTGGAGTGTCGCTTGCGACCATTGTACCTGACTAGTAATTATGGCAACCACAACGGAATGGCTGAATAAAAGTACCAACAACTGCTGGGTTTTTGGGTTATCTCATGTTAATTGTATCTGACTAGTAAGTGTCGCAACTATCACGGAATGGTTAACTAAAAGTGATCACTGCTTATTTTATCAGGATGATCATCTACATCTGACTAGTAATTGCTGCAACGATAACTGAATAAATAAAACTGCCAACTGTGTGAGTTCCTCGGTTGACTTCCTCGTTTGGTCTCGAGGGGGAAATACCAGGGTGGGTTTGTTTGGCGATAGGACCAGGTTGGTTCCGGATAGGTCCTTCTTACCCCTCTCTGATAACCGCCACTTGTATCGAGTCTCTATAGGTTGTTTAGCGCATGCTGCCGCTGCCGCTCAATCCACCATACCTATGTAGGCGAGGACCGCCGAATTCTAGTCTCGCCGTGTACTGGCCTCAGTACTGACGCTCCTCTTTTTCCTTTGCCCTTTGTCGGCACCCCTTTTGTTTAAGCAGGTTTTGAGATCGACGTCGTTAGCAGGGTTACCCTTCCGGCTTGGCCTGGGCAGGGTTATGGACGCCATTGGTTATTCTTCAGGGCTCTTAGCCCCATTTGCATCTTGTCCTTAGCTGGACGCACTATCGTTTTCAAGGTGATTTGGATCTTTGTATATTATATCTGTATTCTTGACTCATTGAGTCGCTGCTGTATATATATCTGTTCTGTGGGTCCCATCGAGGACTGTTGTGTAATGTTATTACTTCGTTTTCCACCCGCACGAAAGTGCCTGGTGGGCACCTTTGAATCGTTTCTATGCGGGTTTGGCGGGTTTCGCTAAAACTTGCATAGGGTCGATTCTGAGGGTGTTACAATAGCCCAGAGACCATATAGTATGTACCCGTCTGAACTAGCGGAACTGAAGAAGCAACTGGATGCTATGTTGGAAATTGGATTGATTCAACCAAGTGCGTCACCATGGAGATAACCTATTTTGTTCATGGACAAGAAGGATGGAGGTAACCGTCTGTGTACGGATTATCGGAAGTTGAATGATGCCACTATCAAAAACAAGTACCCATTGCCCAAGATAGAAGATTTGTTTGATCAGTTGACTGGTGCCAAAATGTTTTCTAAGATTGATCTTAGAACTGGCTATCATCAACTCAAGATTCGCGTAGAGGATATTCCCAAGACTGCCTTTACCACCAGATATGGATTATACGAGTATACAGTCATGTCTTTTGGATTAACCAATGCCCCCGCTTATTTCATGAATCTCATGAATAATATTTTTATGGACTTCCTGGATAAGTTTGTCGTTGTTTTCATCGATGACATTCTGATTTATTCCAAATCAGAAGAAGAACATGAGCTACACCTAAGGACCATTCTTGGAACCCTTAGAGAGCATCAGCTGTATGCCAAGTTTAGCAAATGTGAATTCTGGTTACAGGAGGTAGGATTCCTCGGTCACATTGTATCAGCCGTTAGGAATTGCCGTTGACCCTGCAAAGGTGAAAGATGTAGAACATTGGCAAGCCCCAACCACTCAAACCCAAGTTCGTGCATTTCTCGGATTGGCGGGATACTACCGCAAGTTCGTAGAAGGATTCTCAAGTATCGCTAGACCCATGACCCAATTGCTGAAGAAGGACAAGAAGTTTGAATGGAAGGACAAATGTGAAGGAGTTTTCAAGAACTTAAGAGAAGATTGATTTCAGCCCCAATCTTAATCATGCCGGATATCACGAAGCCCTTTGACGTGTATTGTGACGCATCCAAGATCGGTCTCGGATGTGTGCTAATGCAAGAAGGCAAAGTTATATCCTATCTATCCCGACAACTGAAACAACATGAGCAAAACTACCCAACCCATGACCTCTAGCTCGCAGCCGTAGTTCTAGCCTTGAAGACATGGAGGCATTACCTGATGGGAAACTGTTGTGAGATCTATTCGGATCACAAGAGCCTGAAGTATATGTTCACTCAGAAGGAGCTGAATATGAGACAGAGAATATGGATTGAGCTAATCAAGGATTACGACCTGGACATTCACTATCACCCCGGTAAAGCCAACGTGGTAGTAGATGCCCTTAGCAGATTGCTGTGCCGCTTGAACTCCATGATTTTGAAGGAGCAACCAAGCCTACACAAGGAGATGGAAGATTTCCGAATGGAATTAGTGAGTGAAGGATTTTTGGCTAGCATAGAACTTCAACCCACTTTGATCAGCCAGATCAAAGAGGCGCATAAAGGAAATGCTAGTATCGACGGAATCAAGCATCATATCAGTACACGCAAAGTACCCGGATTCACCGAAGATGAAGAAGGAGTTCTGTGGTACAAAGGACGCCTTTGTGTACCAGCAGATTCTGAGTTGAAAGAATTTATTCTGAGGGAAGCTCATGACACTCTTTATTCTATCCACCCCGGAGGAACGAAGATGTATCAAGATTTGAAAGAGCAATTTTGGTGGCATAAGATGAAGAGAGAAATCGGAAGCTATATCGCCAAGTGTGATATATGTCAGCGAGTCAAGGCGGGACATCAAAGACCCGCAGGATTGTTGCAACCATTGCAGATTCCGGAATGGAAATGAGATTCCGTTGGAATGGACTTTATCACCGGATTGCCTACTTCTAGTAGGGGAAATGAATCTATCTGGTTCATAGTGGACAGATTGTCCAAAGTCGCCCATTTCTTACCATTCAAGACCACATATCAGAGTTCGAAGCTAGCAGAGTTATATATCGCTAGAATTGTCAGTTTGCACGGAGTCCCCAAGAACATCGTATCGGATCGAGGAACTCAGTTTACCTCGAGATTCTAGAAGAAAGTCCAAGAAGGTTTAGGAACCCGACTAGATTTCAACACAGCTTATCACCCTCACACCGACGGACAAATGGAGCGAGTAAATAAAATACTCGAAGACATGTTGAAAGCATGTGTGTTAGAGTATGGATCTAAATGGGAAGACTGTCTGCCACTCGCACAATTTTCATACAACAACAGTTATCAAGCTAGTTTGCAAATGGCCCCATTTGAATTCATGTATGGACGGAAGTGCCGCACCCCTTTGAATTGGTCAGAAGTAGGAGAGAGTCAGATTTTCGGACCCGACATCCTACGAGAAGTAGAAGAGAAAGTTCACAACATTCGTGAGCACCTCAAGACCGTCCAGTCAAGACAGAAGAGTTACGCCGACAAGAGACGTCGAGACCTCGCCTTCAACATCGGAGAGTTTGTGTATCAGAAAGTGTCCCCATTGAAGGGAATGCAGCGTTTCCAACTAAAGGGAAAGTTAGCCCCCAGATATATTGGACCCTTCAAGATTCTGAATCATCGAGGAGAAGTATCATATCAATTGGAACTGCCAGAAGAGATGCCATCCGTGCACAATGTGTTCCATATCTCATTACTTCGCAAGTGCCTCGAAGTTCCAGAGAAGACTGAAGTGTTCAAGAACATTGATCACCAGACCATAGATACCAACGATGACCTAACCTATCCCGAAGTACCCATCCACATTTTGGAAGAAGCTTTTAGAACTACCAGAACCCGAAGCATCAAGTTTCTCAAGATGTAGTGGAGCAACCACACAGAAGAAGAAGCGACCTGGGAGCGCGAAGATCACATCAGGACGGAGTTTCCCGATCTCTTCAAATCCTAGGTAATCCTTTTCATCCTTTTTCAAATATTGGGACGAGATTTCGTTTAAGGGGGTAAGGTTTGTAACATCCCAAAAATATTCAACATGGATCATCAAATGCTAATCATCAAAATTAGGGTTAACAAAAAGTTCCTATCTAAAAATATGAGAGCATTCATATGTATGTGTATTTAAAATTAGGATTCTTTTGAATTGCCATGGTTCTGTGTTTATTTGCTTGTAAAATGATTCTTAGGTGAAATAAACATCATCTAAATCATTCCCAAACTTTTCCCAAAGACAAACAACTCAAAATGAACAAATGAAGTGAATGGTCACTTTGGCCAAATTAACTCTCATGCCTACTTTGGCTATTCCAAGCACTCAAAACTTAAACAGAAAAATTTGTGGATCTTTGCACCCCTTGTTAGTACACATAATGAGGTACCAAGACCCACTTTGTGATCTTCCAAAAGCATTCAAATGCTAAGTTTAAATGACAGTTTAAAATGGAATCTATTTCATATGGGAAGATCCCACTATTTCAAAAACCACTCAAACCAGCTCAATTTTCAAAACCCAAACAACCACAGAGTCTCCAGCACATGCCTAGCACACCCACCAAAAATCTTTTCAAAATTCAAGTTCTTGCGGCCATTTCATCAAACACCTTGCAGATTCAAATCAAACAAACAACAAACACTATTTTGAGCAGTGATTTGGCCAACCTTGTCCCCTCTCTAGCTCATAGCAAACATCTAGTAGATCATCTAGCTTAGTTAGTAACCTCTAGCACCACTGTGAGCTTGCCATTGCCATCAATGGTGAGCAGGCCGAGCCTCACGATGTCATCCCAGTGTGGACAACAAGCTAGAGGAAGAACTAGCTGTGCCCACCTTGTCTAGCATGCTGCCCATGCCTCACCGCCCTCTCTTGACCAGCCCTAGCTCAAAGACAGAGACAAGAACCGCCAGGAACACCGTGTCCATGTCGCTGTCGACCATGCCGACGCGCACCACCGTGCACGCGCTGTTCCCACTCAACCTGACCACCTCGAGCCCTTGCTGCCCGCCAGCAAGAACCCCACCGTCCTAGGAGACCACTAGACATGATCGTTTCCTCGCCCGTACCCCGTAGCCACCGCACGCCACGGAGTTCGCCATCGGTACCGCGCAGAGCACCGCACGTTCCCGACCGATTGCCACCGCCACTAAGCGCGCATTCAAGTCCTAGAGCATCGCCAGGAGACCGCGCGTCGATCGCCACCCTCATCCATGCCGCTAGCAGCCCGTAGCCATGTCGCCACCGTCGCCTGCCCATCCCTCTCGGTCTCGCCGTCGAGCCTATAAAAGGAGGCCAGCCCCAGCAGTTTGAAGCATACCATTCCACTGCCCTCACCTCACAGATTGTTCCACCCTCTAGCCGGAGCACGAGGAGCAGCAGGCTGCCGGAATTGCACCGGAGCAGGCCGCCTCTGGAGGAGAAGGGGGCCGTTGATTTCGACCACCCCCGGAGCTGCCTCGACCATCCTGAGCTCGCCGTTGACCACTCGTTCGTTTGCCCGCTTCGCCGTCGTTGCTGGAGTCCTGGTATGCCCCCTATGCACCCCCACTGAGCCGCTAGGGTTCGAGCTCGCCGGTGACATGTTCATCGTCGATGACGATCCCCAGTCGTCGATCTCCCTTCTAATCCAATGACCCACATAGCCCCGTACCGCTTCGCGTGTTATGAGCCGCTGACTGGTAGACCCCCTGTCAGCTGAGCCCCGCGCTGCGGAATAACACTGGGCCGCCCCATTAACCTCTCCCGCGCGACCCAACCATTTGAATGTAGTTTTTTCTATTTTAATTCAAACACAATTCTGTACATAGATTCAAAAATCAACCCAGCTCGATTCAGTGAACCAAAATGCATGAAACTAATTTTTTAGAAAGGTACTGAAATGATTAATCCAAGCCCGTTGGATTCAAATCATTTGGATATGTAGATCAACCTTGGTAAAAATAACAAGGCAGAAGCTTTTCTGCATTCAAGCATTTTTCAAAATTAAACCATAATAGCTTTTGAGTTGATTCCAACTCTCAAAAATCACATTTGATCATACCTTTCAGAATACATAAAAACATTTGGGTTTACTTACAGAAATAATGTTCCAATAACAAAAGAATGCCACATAGGCATTTCTAGTCACTTTATTTATTTAAAATAAAAAGGTTAAACCTTATTAAATTGTGACAACACTTTAAATCACATTTCCATGTACTGAAATATGTGGTGATGACATGTGTCAACATGATCCCATGTTTGAGTTGGAGAATATTAAATCTTAAGTAGTTTTTCAATGAGTAGAAATTACTTTTCTCAAATTAAAATAAATAAGGCAAAAGCTTTAATCTTGTAATGTTAAGTGATGATGCTAGATCATCTATAGTGCACCTTTGTGTGATGATTGAAAATAGTTAAGTATTGTTTGGTGATTGTGCACCTCGTATTTATTTATAGACGCTAGTACCGATCAAGGATACGAGGAGGAAGGAGGATACTACGAGGGGGAATCCGAGGAAAACTTCAACCACTTCTCTGCACAAGGCAAGCTAACCCTTGCAAGATACCCTACTTATGCAAGCTAATACATGCTTGTTACCATGACCACTAGATGCCTTAAGCATATGTGATCATATCCACTTGATAAACCATCCTAGTTTTACTTGGAAGCTTTATACTTTATTTATTTATCAAAGCTTTCTCTTAGAGTTTACATAGTAAATGTAGATGCTAGAAAGATATTTGAAGGTTGCATAAAGAGTATTAAATTTGGCCTAAGTAGATAATCTTGATGTCATCCCAAGGCATGAGATTGAACTTAGCAAATCCCCCCTTGTTTACCACTCCTCATTAGTACTTACCACCACTTGTAGATGCTAGTGCTAAGCATAAAACTTGATCAAATTTAGATGGGAATACTTGGAGGAAATGGTTATGAAAACCTTAGAATGATGAGTCATTCTATTGAAATGTTTTGACATGTGTTCTCGAACACCAGATGATTTTGATGATGAAAATGTTGAGGTCTGAGCCTTAGCCCTTTATAAAACTGATGGTTGTCTGGATGCGATACCATTCGAATTTTACCGTAGAACCACAATACCTGAAAATTGGGTAGGGCTTGACTGGAAATTTATATACCTTAGTATGGGTTCCCTCGCGGCCAAGGTCTGAGATGAGGCTACCTTGTGAAGATTGTCCACCTGTGAAGTACCCAAGATGACAGTTGGTCATGGTTAGGAGGCCAAACTCACAGGAGAGGTGCCTATACTAGGGTGTGTAATGGAAAGGTTAGGATTGATTATCCGCATACTTAGTATGGTGAATTCAGGATTTGTTCCTGACGGATGTATCGAATAACTATTTGAATAGCCGCGTCCACGGTTATGGACAGTTGGAGTGGCCATACTGTTCCCCCGTCAGATGCTTTGAAAATGACTTATGAAATGAATTGAGACTTTGACTTGACCACAACAGGGTTGTGATATGAAATTCAAGTTCCCACTTAGGTGTTATAAAACTTCAACTAGTTTTCTTTGCTTCTGAACTTAGTAGAGGTAAATATGGCTTTTTGCAAAATAACCCTAGAGCCTAGTGACCTAACTATAAAAACCCCCTTAACTTGTTAGTATTAGTTTGCGAGTACTTAAAGAGTACTCATGGCTTTGTCCCTGGCTATTCCCGTGGCCAGACTATGAAGAGGAGTACCAGGATGATGGACCGCAGGAAGGTTACGACAACTAGTATCATCTCCCATCGTCAGCATTGCCTGTGACCCCGAAGATGGAGCTTCGCCTACGCTATCTTTACTATTACGTTATTCCGTTGCTTGAGTTGTATTAAGAACTGGATCATGAGATCCTTATTTGTGTAAGACCTTATGTATGGTTTGTAATGGATGATGTACTGTGATATCCAAATCTGTTATGTCTCGCAAAAATGGTAATCCTGGGATTGCGATGTATGGCATAACAGGCATCTGGGATTAAAAATCCGGGTGTTGACAAGCACTAGCGTTAGTGAGTTGTATCCGGTCCCACTGTATCGTAGTTTCACAAAATGGTTCTTAAAACCATATGTTTCCTTGTTGTGGTGTGTGTTTTTATTATGTGCTATGAATGAATGAAAAGCAAGTTGCTAGAAAAATCTGAGTCAAACTGCAATTTTTTTTTCAAAAAAACAAACCCCTGAACCTTAGAAATTTCCCTCTTGTCTCATAATCTATCTCAATCTTTAGATGCCTTGTGGAGGAAGCAGTTCATCCCCGGACCCAATGTTGCAAATCTTGCAAATGTTGGTTTCGGACCGCGAAGCTGAATGAGCCGAACGTGAAGCCAACTTAGCCACCCTTCGGCACATAGCTCAGATGGCAAACAACAACAAAGGCCATGGAAACCAGGAAAACCATGGATCCAAGCTCAAGAACTTTCAGAACACCAATCCACCCGTATTTACTAAATCTGAAGAGCCCCTAGATGCAGATGATTGGGTGAAAACCATGGAGAACAACTTAGAAGTTGCAGGAGTGGAAGCCAACGAGAAAGTACTGTTCGCCACCCACTATCTGGCCGAAGATGCAAGAGCTTGGTGGAACAATGTTCACGCCATGAATGGATGACAGATGATGACTTGGGATGAATTCAAACTCAAGTTCAGCAGAACCCATGTGCCACCGGGTTTAATCGAGAGGATGAGAGATGAATTCAGAGAACTTAAGCAAGGGAGGATGACAGTAGTTGAGTACCATGACAAATTTCTGTCATTAGCCAGGTATGCACTGGATGAGATTGACACTGAAGCCAAGAAGAAGGAGAGATTCTTGAATGGTCTGCATGATGAGATGCAGACAGTGTTAGTCAACATTCCGTTTGCTGACATTGAATACTTAGTGGATTCTGCCATTCAGATGGAAGGCAAGATCAACCAAGCCAATGAGAACTGCAAGCGTCGAATGATGCATCAACCAGGAACCCACCATACCCCAAAGTATCGCCCCAACCCGTCTCTTGGATTTGCCCCAAGAAACAATAGACCCCCGATGAACCGCCCAACCTATCCCAACTGTGGAGGAGGAAACCCAAGGCCCGGAGGAAACCACAACAACAACCACCCCGGCAACTCTAGCAATTTCAACTGTGCACCGCCAAAGTTCAACAACAACAATGTCGCCAACACCACCAATACTGCCCCGAGGACTGGAAGCAATGTTGTGCCTGTTGCGGTAAAGGACAAGTCTCAGGTGACTTGTTATGAGTGTGGAACCAAGGGTCACTATTACAATGAGTTCCCCACGAAGATTGCAGCAGCCCCCAATGTGAATGCCCCAGCTGTAAGATCCCTCCTTTGTAAAGGAAAGGATCCCTGTGATTGCAATGCTAGTCCCTGGATCAATGCTAGCATCCAAAGTTTAAGATGAAGTACACAGATACAAAGGTCGTTTATTACATTCATTCCAGAGATAAAACATAGTCTTTTACAACTCAGGGCCAAAGGCCTAATACAATAGTTTTGGAATAAGTAATTAAACATAAGTCTTCATCTTCATGTGCCACAGGCAAGCATGTTGAGTGTAGACTCATGACTCCTACTCATCATCGGAGTAACCTGCAACATCACAAGTTACAGCCACAGTGGGTCAATACTTTGGAATAGTATTGGCAAGTGATACCTTAGTAAATTTTAAGTGGACTATATTACTATATGCATTTTGGCTAAGTGTAGCTTGGCTTGATTTGCTTGAAAATAGGTTTTCCCTATTAGTTGAAATCACTAAGTTTTTCTTTGTCAAAAACTTCCCAAGAAACCACCAATAGACATTGGGGTCCTTTACCCTTGTTCACCCCCAAGTTTTACTTAGAAATTGGAGTGATGAGATTCTTGTAGCTTCCATGTCTTGATGCTCAAGTTGTCCATTGCCATGTAATTGGCTAAGTACTTAGATTTTCCATCTGCAGAGGTTGTGCACTTTCCCCACCAGACTTGGTTTCCCAAGACAGGACCTTTCAGAAGCCTTTCCTTAGTCAAATGGACGCGTTCCAACCTATCATCCCACTACCACCAACTGTCCAAAAGACTAAGTTCTAGCAACCTATATGATCAAGGCAGAGCCCATATTGCCAAGTGGTTGCACTGTAAGCTTTCTCAACACTTGGCCTCCAAATCCCTTTGTGCCTGGGTGGCATACCACAAGTGAGATACACAAGCCAAATCCATGGCCTTGTGTAACCACTCAACCAAAAACCACCATTCAAGTCCCATTCCACCCAGGAAGTTCATTGACTTAGTTGTTTTATTAAGAAAAGCATGAGTCCCAAAGGACTTAGAATTATTTCACCATAGCATGTACATACTTTACCAACCCTTGTTTTCTACTAGCTAGGCTAAGCATGGCATAGTAACTTAACTTAGGGAAATTCCCTAGCATTTCTACAATTCTACACTACATAGGATTTCCCAACATAGCATTTGGCAAAAAATAGCATGCAAGACTTAGCAAAAATAATTCTAATGCTTATTCAAAATAAAGGGTGGAAATATCATGTAGTATCACTTGCCTTGGTAATGGGGAGAGTGGCACTCTTCACAATCACAGTCACTAGCAAAATCTACACAAATATTTTGTAGCACACAATTACATACAATTCATATACAAGCAAAGATATGAATGCATGCATGCAAGAAAATGCTAAGTGATGATTTTTGAAAACTCTACCAAGCAAGTGCATGAAACAGAAACATAACAAGTCCTAAAGTTTGCTAACTAAACTTATTTAGCCCTAAAACCAATTGCTAAACAAAAACTATACTCAAAATGGGCCTAAACATGTTTCTGCTTACAAAGTCATTTTAACAGATACTATTTGTTAAACACATTGCAGATTCAGAAAGGCCTTGATTCACTGATTCCAACGGTATAAAATTTGCAAAAATCTAACGTGGGAATCAAAAGTTATAGCCATTTGAAAATTGGATCTAAATCTGATTTGAATTCTGTTTTTGATTCAAACCCTAGCCACGCGTCGCGATATTACTGGCGCGTACCGGTTCGGCTGGATCGAGCTCTGCGGGCCGTAGGATCTAAATAAATCGCACGGTCCTGAGCGCATACCTCCTCGCTGATAAGTGATTCTATCCTGACGCTTGGATCTAGATCTAACGGTGCTCGAGCACGCGACCATGTCCTGGTGGCGCGCGGCGTCAGCGAGCGGCGGAGCGCTCTGTCTACGGTGGCGCTAGCGTTTCCGGTCGTGCGCGAGAGGGGGAAGGGTCATACCTGAACCGCAGTGGCGTGCTGAAGCTCGACGTGGCGTTGGTTCGCGAAGGGGCGCTCGGGAACGGTCTCTGGAGCTCGTCGGAGTTGCGGGCGGCGTCGGTCGCTTGCAGACGTGGTCACTGGCGAGGTTTGGCGTCGCCCTAGCACGAACCAGAGGCATCAGGATTTGCGCAAGACGCAGGCGAACAAAATCACGTGAAGGAGGGGGCAAGGGGCGCTCGGGTTTTACCTTAATTGGTCGCCGGAGTCAGGCGGCGGCGCAGATGGTTTCGGTCGTGGACGGAGACGACAACCTGGGTCACGAGCAGGCAAGGGAAAGGTGTCAGCAGGTGCACAAGGTCATGCTGAGCATCCTTGTTTGAATCAGAGAGAGGGGGGCGGTCGAGGCTCACCGGAATCGATGGCCGGAGTCGTCGGTACAGCGGGGCTTCGAGAGCTAATGCACGCAGCCTGGTGGCGGAGTGAGCGAGGAGAGTGGGGGGAATAGCTCGTGGGGCAGAGGGGATTAAATAGGCCCAGGCGCGACAGGAAACGCCTGCGGCATAATGGCTAATTACTCCGCGCCATTACCGGCCTTGACAGCAGCGGCGACGTGGTCGCGGGCGCGGTTTGGGGAAGACGAGGGCAACGTGGAGAGGGCCCGCTCGTCAGCGAAGCGCGTGAAGGGGAGGTGGGGTCTGGTCGTCAGCGGCTGTCTGGGTGCGTCGGCGCGTGCGAGTGGGAGAGGAATGGCCCGGGTGGGCTAGCTGGGCCGGTTCTGTTGCTGGGCTGGAATCCTGGCGCCGGCCTTTTTCTAATTCTTTCTCCTTTTTCTTTTTCTGTTTCAATTTTCTGGATTGATTTTCAAATGAATTCAAGTTTCATTTGAATTCAAATTTTCTTGAGATTTTTGCAGTGAGCAGTAGTCTCAAATATAGGCATAAGATCATGTGGTTGCTTTGCAAAGACTTGGTCAAGCTTGGGGATCAAAATATCAGAGGGTTGGCACTTGGTTTGTAAAATTTGAGAAATGGTTTTTGAAACATTTCCAATTTGTAAATCCTGGTCCAAAACCACACTCAATCCTTCCTATAAGAAAGGCAAACAAGCTAGGTTTAAAATCAATCAAACTTTTCAAATGGGGATGGCCATTTGATTTAAATCTGCTCACATAAAATCATAGCACTTTGTGCTTCTGTTTTTCTAAAATGAGTTTGAAATTGTTCTCAAATCTCTCTGCATGCATGAATGATATGCAAACTTTGAAATTATGATTTTAGGGATGTTACAAATCTAACCCCCTTAAGGTGAATCTCTCCCTCGAGATTCGGATTGGCTAGCAAATAGGTGAGGGTGGTCTTTCTGAAGATCATCTTCTCTTTCCCATGTTGCTTCCTCTTCGGAATGATGATTCCATTGCACTTTGAAAAACTTGATAGTCTTTGTCCTTGTGACTCTTTCTGCAATCTCAAGAATCTTGATAGGCTTTTCCTCATAAGTGAGATCACTTTCTAGTTGCACTTCTTCCAAAGGTATGGTATCCTTCAAAGAAGTTTCTTCCATTTCTGGGTGACATTTCTTAAGCTGACTCACATGAAACACATTATGGACTGCTGATAGAGATGCTGGCAGTTCAATTTCATAAGCAACTTCTCCTTTGTGACTCAGAATCTTGAATGGCCCAACATATCTTGGTGCCAAATTTCCCTTGACTCCGAATCTTTTCACTCCACGGAGTGGTGATACTCTAAGATAGGCTCTATCACCAACTTCGTAGGTGACTTCTCTACGCTTAGGATCTGCGTAGCTTTTCTGTCGGGACTGTGCTATCTTCAACCTGTCCTTAACCAATTTGACCTTCTCTTTGGCTTCTTTGATAAGATCTGGCCCGAATAAACTTCTTTCTCCCACACCATTCCATAACAATGGGGTGGTACATTTTCTTCCGTAGAGAAATTCAAACGGTGCCATCTCAATGCTGGCTTGATAGCTGTTGTTGTAAGAAAATTCTGCGTAAGGCAGACTTTCATCCCAACTTGCTCCATAGTCTAGGGCACATGCCCTCAACATGTCTTCCAGAATTTGATTAGTCCTTTCTGTTTGTCCATCGGTTTGAGGATGAAAAGCAGTACTGAATTCCAACCTCGTTCCCAATGACTCATGTAGCTGTCTCCAAAAATGGGAAGTGAATTGGGTTCCCCTATCGGACACAATACTCTTAGGCACACCGTGAAGGCATACAATTCTACTCATGTAGATTTTAGCTAACTTGGCACTTGTATAGGTTGTCTTCACGGGTATGAAATGAGCCACTTTAGTTAGGCGATCCACTACTACCCATATGGAATCATATCCTGATCTGGTCCTTGGCAATCCGGTGATGAAATCCATACCAATTTTGTCCCATTTCCAATCAGGAATAGGTAGTGGTTGAAGCAAACCTGCTGGTTTCTGATGCTCCGCTTTTACTCTACTACACACATCACACAAAGCAATATGTTCGGCGATGTCTCTCTTGAGATTGTTCCACCAAAATCTTTCTTTCATGTCCATGTACATTTTGGTGTTACCCGGGTGAATAGAATACGGAGAGTTGTGCGCTTCTTGCAAAATCAGTTTTCGTATCTCCGGATCTTGGGGAACACAGATACGTTTCCCATGCCATAAAGTACCCTGTTCGTCTTCATGGAAATTCTTAGCTTTCCCTAGACTAATATTTTCCTTAATCCTTTCAATTTCCTTATCGGTCTTCTGAGCTTCTCGAATCTTGTCCAACAAAGTGGGTTGAACATCCAAAGACATGAGATGTCCTTCAGGCACAATCTCTAATCTGAGTTCTTTGAATTGAGCACACAAATCATCTGGTAATTCTCCTTTGGTAAGGCCATTCACGAATACCTTACGACTTAGAGCATCTGCTACAACATTTGCTTTACCGGGGTGGTATTGCAAACTCAGGTCATAATCCTTGATAAGCTCTAACCATCTTCTTTGTCTCATATTGATTTCCTTTTGGGTGAAGATATACTTCAAACTTTTGTGGTCCGTGAACACTTCACAACGCTTACCCAAAAGGTAATGTCTCCATGTTTTGAGTGCATGGACGACAGAGGCTAACTCCAAATCATGAGTAGGATAGTTTACTTCATGAGTTTTGAGTTGTCTCGAGGCATAGGCCACAACTTTACCGTCTTGCATAAGTACGGCACCCAAACCCTGATGAGACGCATCACAATATACTTGGAAATCCTTTTCCAAATCTGGCAGACATAGCACTAGTGCTGCAACAAGTCTCTTCTTTAATTCCTGAAAGCTGACTTCACAACCTTCAGACCAAGCAAACTTCTTGTCTTTCTTTAACAATTCTGTCATGGGCTTAGCAACTTTTGAGAAATTCTCAATGAATCTTCTGTAGTAACCTGCTAAGCCAAGGAAACTACGAACTTCTTTCACATTCTTGGGAGATTCCCATTCTGTCACAGCTGAAACTTTAGCAGGATCAACTGCTACACCATCCTTTGTCATAACATGACCGAGAAAACCAACTTCTTCTAACCAAAACTCACACTTGCTGAATTTGGCATAAAGTTTATGCTCTCTTAACTTTTCAAGTATCAAACGCAAGTGTCCTTCATGCTCTTCCTTGCTCTTGGAGTAGACTAAGATGTCATCGATGAAAACGACAACGAACTTGTCAAGAAATTCCATGAACACCTTGTTCATCATACTCATGAAGTATGCTGGGGCATTGGTTAAGCCGAAAGGCATCACGGTATACTCATACAACCCATACCTTGTGGTGAATGCTGTTTTAGGTATGTCTTGCTCTCTTATCTTTAGTTGAAAATAGCCTGACCGGAGATCAATCTTCGAGAACACACATGCTCCCTCTAGCTGATCAAACAAGTCATTGATTCTAGGCAAAGGATATTTGTTCTTGATAGTTACCTCGTTGAGCGAACGGTAATCTATGCATAACCTTTGGCTTCTATCCTTCTTCTCCACAAACAAGACTGGGGCTCCCCAAGATGAAGAACTTGGTTGAATAAATCCTTTCTGCAACTGTTCTCCTAGTTGCTTCTTGAGCTCCTTCAGTTCATCAACTGACATTTTGTATGGTCTCTTTGCTATTGGTCCAGAACCTGGTACCAAATCTATCAGAAACTCCACATCTCTATCTGGTGGCATTCCTGGTAATTCTTCCGGGAACACATCCGGATACTCACACACAATTGGCACACTGTCCATGCTAACCCCCTTAAGAGAATTAAGCATACTCCTCTTTGCTCCAAAGCTGGTCTTAAATCTGATCCATTTATTTTCCGGAGTGGTGAGGAAGATAGTATGGCTGGCACAATCTATCACTCCTTTGTACTTAGTCATCCAGTCCATTCCCAGAATGACATCCAAACCTTGGGAGTTTAATATAATCAAGTTAACGGGAAACTTATACTTCCCAAATTCTATGACTAGGTCATGGCATCCTGAATTCACTATCATTTCTCCACCAGGAGAACTTACTTTTATAGGACACCCAATAGTTTCTACCGGTAGTTCATTTCTTTCAACAAATGCTCTTGATATGAATGAATGAGATGCACTAGTATCAAAGAGTACAAATGCTGGAATGGAATTGAGTCTGAACTTACCAGCAACAGCGTCAGGCTCCTCATAGACCTCTTCCACATTAATGTGGTTCACCTGACCTTTCTGGAAAGGATTGGGCTTGACAGGTCCTTCAACTTTCTTCTCAGGGCACTCATTAGCTAATGCCCCAGCTTCTTGCATTTGAAGCACTCAACCTGACTGATGTCCTTTTTTGCAGGCTGACTTCCACTTCCACTTCCATTTCCACTGTGGTGGTTCTTATGTCCACTCTTGTGTTTCTTGTACTTGTCATTGTCATAACTGCGGTGATGCTTGTTGTCATGACGGTTGTGGTTGTGGTGCTTGTTGAATTTTCCATGCTTATGGGATCCTGAGCTTCCACTGTCATCATAGTGAGATCATTTGTGAGACGATCCCGAGCTGTGCTTGTCGGAGTGTTTCCTCTTCCTACTCTTGACTTGCTTCATTTTACTCTCCAAAATAGCAACCTTGTCACACAGAGACTGATAAGTTGGAACATATGCCACGGACAACTGCAAATTTAACTCATCATTCAGGCCTTCCAGAAACTTTTCCTTTCTTTTGGCATCTGTGTCAACCTCATCCGGTGCATAGCTCGCCAGATTGTTGAACTCCTCTATGTATTCAGCCACGCTGCGGTGGCGCTGCTTCAAGTTGTGAAACTCCTTCTTTTTCAGGCTCATCATTCCTGATGAGATATGAGCAGTGCGAAAGCCATCTTCAAAGATAGCCCAAGTCACCTCATCTAAAGGAGTGGTGATTTGGAAGTTGTCCCACCATGTGGCGGCTGGTCCTTCCAACAGATGCGCTGCGAACCTGACCTTTTCAGCATCCGTGCAGCCCACGGTCACTAAGTCCTTGTTCACAGAACGTAGCCAATCATTGGCCACCATGGGATCAGTTGTCCCCGAGAACTTAGCTGGCCTCAAACGCAGAAATCTGGTGAGCATATCAAAACCCGGAGGGTTGTTGTTGTTGTTATTGTTGTTGTTGTTATTGGGGTTGTTGTTGTTATTCTGGTTTTGGATGAATGTTGTCATCATCTGCATAAGCTGTGTTTGAGCATTCATCATCTGTTGCATTTCTGGAGTGATGTTGTTGGGGTTGGGGTTTGCGCGACGGGGAGGCATCTGTGGTTTGTTCAAATAGAGATAAGAATGAGATACCCATAGATGTTTTATGCACAATACATCACAAGCAAACACATAACACGCAACTCAAGGATAAAAGCTCAACATCAGAATAACAAAGTTCTCGAAATAAAACACACAAGTGGCAAGCCATCCACATGTCGGATGGTCCAATAACAAGTTCAAGAATAACAAGTACGATAATGAAAGATAAACGAGTAGTCAAGTCTACTCATCAGCATCAATCTCCTCCTCGACAAAGGTAAGACCTGCGTTCTCCATCGCGGTCTTGTTCTCCTCAATCGTAGTGGTCAAGGAATCGATCTTGGCCTTGAGAGCCCTCTTCTGGGAGCGAAGCCTCTCGATCACCATCTGCTGCTGCTCTAGCTCGAAATCCTTGGACTTCAGTTCCTCGGTCATGTCCCGGATCTTCTTGTTCCTATCCTGGACGCGTTTCTCCTGACTCTTGAACTTGCGGTCCTGGGCCTCGAACTTCGTCTCCATTTCCTTGACTATCTCGTCCTGCTGTGCGAAAAGCTTGTCCTTCTCGCGAAGCTGCACCTGGAGCTCGTCATTGTTGAGCATGACGTTGGTCCTGTCCGTGTCCACGTGCCTGATGAGAGACTCTAAGTCCTAGAGATAGAGACGTATCGGCTCTGCCACGTCCCTCGAGTCGTCCTCAAAGTCGATGGACTCTCCATCAACATCACGTCTTCCGAAGACGTGGAAGTGGGTGCCCCTAACCTGTCGGGAGTGACGGCCTAACAGACGTCCTATCAGGTCCTGCATGACTACCTCCATGCCTCTCTCCCTGTCGTCGTGCATCAGCTTGAAGACGATGGCCTCTGTAGTAGGCTCTGTCTGGCGTCCGGGCTGGTTCACCTTGAAGCCCCAGAGGTCCTTCCTCTCGAACTTGGTGAGTGGATGCACCATGATGGTGGGAAGAGGGAGATCGAGCAAAGTGGTAAGCTCAACGATACGAGGACCGGAACGGGTAACCTGGAACTCCTCAACAGTGCTGATGGTAATAGGCATCTATTTATAAGATAGAAAAGTTATAACAACACTATTTAAGATAAACAAAGACAAACATCACATACACATCCTTGGAACACAAAATCACACAAGTCATGCATACATGAATCCATTACATCAATCAAGGTCCAACTTATTTAAGGTATCATTTTGGAAAATAAGGTGATAGGTGGTGGTCCAACTAACGAAGTGCGTTCACAATCCTATCTCACTGGATCTGTTGGCTAACACAATGTTCCTAGAGGCAATCCACCTATCTTGTTCACATGATTCCATCACTAAGTCTATAATATCTCCCCTTAAGGTTTGGTTGGTGGCTTCCAACTCTTGGGTAAGTTCCTTCTCTTTCTCTAAGTCCTTTTGGAGGTTGAGCATTCTACACTTGACTCTAGCACTTAGTTCTTTGATAGTCCTCCAAGCTGCCTCTCTTGCTGACTCAAAGAATGTGGTGTGCATCACAGTGTTGGTGTACATGCAGAATCCTCTTTCTTTGTGGTTGTCTTCCTTGTTTTTGTACAAGTGAAGTTGCACCCACCAATACTCCTCTCCTTCATCCATCACCGGAAAGCCTTTGTAAACAGCTGCACCATGTGCTTCCATTGCCACCATGAGGTCCTTGAGAATCTTGGGAAACTCAGTTTCACACTCCAAGGTCATGGTCATGAGTGGCCCTTTCTTCACGGCTTCGTTGATGGAGTTCATCTACAAATGGAGATGAGAATGAGAAGATTAGAAAAGTTTTACGAGAAGAATAGACAAGTGTAGAAGTAGTTGAAAATTTTCCTTAGTGGTTTTCCAATCCTAGGGGTCATAATCCTACAGGCAACACAGTGCTCTGATACCATCTGTAAGATCCCCCCTTTGTAAAGGAAAGGATCCCTGTGATTGCAATGCTAGTCCCTGGATCAATGCTAGCATCCACAGTTTAAGATGAAGTACACAGATACAAAGGTCGTTTATTACATTCATTCCAGAGATAAAACATAGTCTTTTACAACTCAGGGCCAAAGGCCTAATACAAGAGTTTTGGAATAAGTAATTAAACATAAGTCTTCATCTTCATGTGCCACAGGCAAGCATGTTGAGTGTAGACTCATGACTCCTACTCATCATCGGAGTAACCTGCAACATCACAAGTTACAGCCACAGTGGGTCAATACTTTGGAATAGTATTGGCAAGTGATACCTTAGTAAATTTTAAGTGGACTATATTACTATATGCATTTTGGATAAGTGTAGCTTGGCTTGATTTGCTTGAAAATAGGTTTTCCCTATTAGTTGAAATCACTAAGTTTTTCTTTGTCAAAAACTTCCCAAGAAACCACCAATAGACATTGGGGTCCTTTACCCTTGTTCACCCCCAAGTTTTACTTAGAAATTGGAGTGATGAGATTCTTGTAGCTTCCATGTCTTGATGCTCAAGTTGTCCATTGCCATGTAATTGGCTAAGTACTTAGATTTTCCATCTGCAGAGGTTGTGCACTTTCCCCACCAGACTTGGTTTCCCAAGACAGGACCTTTCAGAAGCCTTTCCTTAGTCAAATGGACGCGTTCCAACCTATCATCCCACTACCACCAACTGTCCAAAAGACTAAGTTCTAGCAACCTATATGATCAAGGCAGAGCCCATATTGCCAAGTGGTTGCACTGTAAGCTTTCTCAACACTTGGCCTCCAAATCCCTTTGTGCCTGGGTGGCATACCACAAGTGAGATACACAAGCCAAATCCATGGCCTTGTGTAACCACTCAACCAAAAACCACCATTCAAGTCCCATTCCACCCAGGAAGTTCATTGACTTAGTTGTTTTATTAAGAAAAGCATGAGTCCCAAAGGACTTAGAATTATTTCACCATAGCATGTACATACTTTACCAACCCTTGTTTTCTACTAGCTAGGCTAAGCATGGCATAGTAACTTAACTTAGGGAAATTCCCTAGCATTTCTACAATTCTACACTACATAGGATTTCCCAACATAGCATTTGGCAAAAAATAGCATGCAAGACTTAGCAAAAATAATTCTAATGCTTATTCAAAATAAAGGGTGGAAATATCATGTAGTATCACTTGCCTTGGTAATGGGGAGAGTGGCACTCTTCACAATCACAGTCACTAGCAAAATCTACACAAATATTTTGTAGCACACAATTACATACAATTCATATACAAGCAAAGATATGAATGCATGCATGCAAGAAAATGCTAAGTGATGATTTTTGAAAACTCTACCAAGCAAGTGCATGAAACAGAAACATAACAAGTCCTAAAGTTTGCTAACTAAACTTATTTAGCCCTAAAACCAATTGCTAAACAAAAACTATACTCAAAATGGGCCTAAACATGTTTCTGCTTACAAAGTCATTTTAACAGATACTATTTGTTAAACACATTGCAGATTCAGAAAGGCCTTGATTCACTGATTCCAACGGTATAAAATTTGCAAAAATCTAACGTGGGGATCAAAAGTTATAGCCATTTGAAAATTGGATCTAAATCTGATTTGAATTCTGTTTTTGATTCAAACCCTAGCCACGCGTCGCGATATTACTGGCGCGTACCGGTTCGGCTGGATCGAGCTCTGCGGGCCGTAGGATCTAAATAAATCGCACGGTCCTGAGCGCATACCTCCTCGCTGATAAGTGATTCTATCCTGACGCTTGGATCTAGATCTAACGGTGCTCGAGCACGCGACCATGTCCTGGTGGCGCGCGGCGTCAGCGAGCGGCGGAGCGCTCTGTCTACGGTGGCGCTAGCGTTTCCGGTCGTGTGCGAGAGGGGGAAGGGTCATACCTGAACCGCAGTGGCGTGCTGAAGCTCGACGTGGCGTGGGTTCGCGAAGGGGCGCTCGGGAACGGTCTCTGGAGCTCGTCGGAGTTGCGGGCGGCGTCGGTCGCTTGCAGACGTGGTCACTGGCGAGGTTTGGCGTTGCCGTAGCACGAACCAGAGGCATCAGTAGTTGCGCAAGACGCAGGCGAACAAAATCGCGTGAAGGAGGGGGCAAGGGGCGCTCGGGTTTTACCTTAATTGGTCGCCGGAGTCAGGCGGCGGCGCAGATGGTTTCGGTCGTGGACGGAGACGACAACCTGGGTCACGAGCAGGCAAGGGAAAGGTGTCAGCAGGTGCACAAGGTCATGCTGAGCATCCTCGTTTGAATCAGAGAGAGGGGGGCGGTCGAGGCTCACCGGAATCGATCGCCGGAGTCGTCGGTACAGCGGGGCTTCGAGAGCTAATGCGCGCAGCCTGGTGGCGGAGTGAGCGGGGAGAGTGGGGGGAATAGCTCGCGGGGCAGAGGGGATTAAATAGGCCCAGGCGCGACAGGAAACGCCTGCGGCATAATGGCTAATTACGCCGCGCCATTACCGGCCTTGACAGCAGCGGCGACGTGGTCGCGGGCGCGGTTTGGGGAAGACGAGGGCAACGTGGAGAGGGCCCGCTCCTCAGCGAAGCGCGCGAAGGGGAGGTGGGGTCTGGTCGTCAGCGGCTGTCTGGGTGCGTCGGCGCGTGCGAGTGGGAGAGGAATGGCCCGGGTGGGCTAGCTGGGCCGGTTCTGTTGCTGGGCTGGAATCCTGGCGCCGGCCTTTTTCTAATTCTTTCTCCTTTTTCTTTTTCTATTTCAATTTTCTGGATTGATTTTCAAATGAATTCAAGTTTCATTTGAATTCAAATTTTCTTGAGATTTTTGCAGTGAGCAGTAGTCTCAAATATAGGCATAAGATCATGTGGTTGCTTTGCAAAGACTTGGTCAAGCTTGGGGATCAAAATATCAGAGGCTTGGCACTTGGTTTGTAAAATTTGAGAAATGGTTTTTGCAACATTTCCAATTTGTAAATCCTGGTCCAAAACCACACTCAATCCTTCCTATAAGAAAGGCAAACAAGCTAGGTTTAAAATCAATCAAACTTTTCAAATGGGGATGGCCATTTGATTTAAATCTGCTCACAAAAAATCATAGCACTTTGTGCTTCTGTTTTTCTAAAATGAGTTTGAATTGTTCTCAAATCTCTCTGCATGCATGAATGATATGCAAACTTTGAAATTATGATTTTAGGGATGTTACACCAGCTCAGCAGCAGCGTCGTGTTCAGCCTAGAAGAAGATTTGCCCCAGGGAATTCGCGCAACCGCAATGACTGTCTGTTTCTCATGAATGCGGAAGAAGCCTAGGAAGCGCCACATGTCGTGCTGGGTATGTTTTATGTTAACTCGGTACTTGCAACAGTGTTGTTTGATTCTGGAGCATCGCACTCGTTTGTTACAGAAGAGTTTGCATGCACTAGTAAGATTCAACCAACAAATTTTAAGCATGTTATGATAGTTCAAATACCTGGTTCACCCACCAAAGCTAGACAAATTTGCAAGGCCGTACCTATCCGGATCCATGGCATAGACTTTTAGGCTAATCTAATAGTACTCAGAACTAAAGGTTTGGAAGTAGTACTAGGAATGGATTGGATGTCGAAACATAAAGGATTAATCGACTGTGCCAAGAAGGCCATAACCATGACAAGTATAGCCAGAATATCAGTAGAGCATGTATCTGAAACCTTGCCCCGTCAATTCAAGTGCAACAAGAGTCTAGCCCAACCAACCATTGACCAAGTCAGAGTAGTCTGTGAATACCCCGACGTATTTCCAGATGTTTTGCCCGGTATGCCCCCAGATCGGGAAATAGAGTTTATCATTGAACTAATCCCTGGAACCGGACCCATAGCCCAGAAACCTTATAGTATGAACCCATCGGAATTAGTGGAGCTGAAGAAGCAACTGGATGCTATGCTGGAGATAGGCCTGATTCAACCAAGTGTGTCGCCATGGAGATCACCTGTCTTGTTTGTGGACAAGAAAGATGGAGGTAACCATTTGTGTATGGATTATCGAAAGTTGAATGATGTCACCATCAAGAACAAGTACCCACTGCCAAATATAGAAGACCTGTTTGACCAGTTGAACTGGTTATCATCAACTCAAGATTCGCGTAGAGGATATTCCAAAGACTGCCTTTACCACAAAATATGGATTGTATGAGTATACTGTCATGTCTTTTCGATTAACCAATGCCCCCTCTTATTTCATGAACCTCATGAATAAGATTTTTATGGACTTCCTGGATAAGTTTGTCGTTGTTTTCATCGATGACATTCTGATCTATTCCAAATCAGAAGAAGAGCATGAGCTACACTTGAGGACCATCCTTGGAACCCTTAGGGAGCATCAGTTGTATGCCAAGTTTAGCAAATGTGAATTCTGGTTACAGGAGGTAGGATTCCTCGGACATATTGTATCAGCTGGAGGAATTGCTGTTGACCCTGCAAAGGTTAAGGATGTTGAAGAATGGCAATCCCCAACCACTCAAACTCAAGTTCGTGCATTTCTCGGATTAGCGGGATATTACCGCAAGTTTGTAGAAGGATTCTCAAGTATCGCAAGACCCATGACCCAATTGTTGAAGAAAGATAAGAAGTTTGAATGGACGGACAAATGTGAAGCAAGTTTTCAAGAACTCAAAAAGAGATTGATTTCAGCCCCAATCTTGATCATGTCGGATATCACGAAGCCTTTTGATGTGTATTGTGACGCATCCAAGATCGGTATCGGATGTGTGCTTATGCAAGAAGGCAAAGATATATCTTATATATCCTGACAACTGAAGCAACATGAGCAGAATTATCCTACCCATGACCTTGAACTAGCAGCCGTAGTTCTAGCCTTGAAGGCATGGAGGCATTACCTTATGGGAAACCGTTGTGAGATTTATTCGGATCACAAGAGCCTGAAGTATATTTTCACCCAAAAGAAGCTAAATATGAGGCAAAGGAGATGGATAGAGTTAATCAAGGACTATGATCTGGACATTCACTATCACCCCGGTAAAGCCAATGTGGTAGCAGATGCCCTTAGTAGATTGTCGTGTCGCTTAAACTCCATGATTCTGAAGGAGCAACCAAGTTTGCACAAGGAGTTGGAAGATTTTAGATGGAGCTAGTAAGTGAAGGATTTTTGGCTAGCATAGAACTTCAACCCACTTTGAACAGTCAGATCAAGGAGGTACAGAAAGGAAATGCTAGTATCGACGGAATCAAACGTCGTATCGATACAGGCAAAGTACCCGGATTCACCGAAGACGAAGAAGGAGTTTTGTGGTACAAAGGACGTATCTATGTGTGATGACCCACAAGTATATGGGGTGTATCGTAGTACTTTTGATAAATAGGAGTGTCGATCCCAACGAGGAGCAGAAGGTGCTGAACAATGGTATGGAGAAGGAACTCTCTATAAATACTTAGCAAACGGACTTTTAGTGGTTTTCTGATAAGGCAACAAAACAAGGAGCAAGTAATAAAGAACAAACGCAGCAAGTGGCCCAATCCTTTCTTAGCAAAAGACAAGCCGGTGGAAATACTTATAAGGACCAAACATTCTCGAGGACACATGGGAATTCTGTCAAGTGCTTTCGCTTCATATAGCTGAGTACTCTTCTCTGGTGTTGTAAGTGTTGTGTGGGTGAACCTGTGCTAACATACCGACCTTACTTGGACTAATACATACTTGTGATTAAACTCCCTGCAAACATCCATAACTACAGGAAAGTAATTAAGATATAAATCTAACCACAGCCTTAAACTCTGAGATCCTACGCTGCCTTGTGCAAAGGTGTCCTAATGGGGGTTCAGGTTTCTGTCACTCCGGCAACCCCACAATTGGTAGCCAAATACACAATGCATTCCCCTAGGCCCATAAATGGTGAAGTATCATGTAGTCGACGTTCACATGACACCACTAGAAGAATAGCACCCCAACTTAAATACTAAACCATTTAATAATAACTCAATGCAAATCCACTAATAACAACATAACTTCTCCCATGTCCTCAAGAACTAAACGAACTATTCACAAGACATCATATGGATCATGATCAAAGATGATATGATAATGGATAACAATCTGAACCTAAATAATAATCCAATGGTTCCACTCACAAGCATCAACTACAATAGTAATCAACATCGGGAAAGTTTTCCCTAAGAACTAAAGCAATATCCAACACAATTGTTACAACGGGACGGAGTGATGATGATGGTGCTGGTGGAGATGATGGTGTGGATGATGATGATGATACCGATGAAGCCTAGCTTGATGACGGTGTTGATGGCGACGGTCTCCCCTCTCCGGGAAGGAATTCCCCCGGCAAAAATCTGTCTGCCGGAGGGATCTTTCTCTCTCAGTGTTTTCTGCCCCAGAGGCAGCGAAAATCTATGTGTGGTCGCCCCCTCGCTGTAGGGTTCCGTAGGGAATATATAGGCGAAGGGGCGGAGTCGGGAGCCGAGCAGGTGGGCCACACCTGCCCTAGGAGCATCCTAGGGTGGGCCCGCTCCTAGGGGGTGTGGGCCCCCCTGCGGCCCTTCTTCGTCCCTCCTTCTAGCTTCCTCAATCTTCTGGAAAAATAATATTTTCCCATATTTTTCTGGTATTTTTTTATCTTCGCGAAATTGCACCGAAATGCCTTCTTTTCCATCAGAATCTAGACTTCGGCAGTTCATCCTCCAAGAATCATCCAACATGCATAAACAAATGAAAAAACATAAGTAATACTAAGACAAATATCAATGAATACAGGTAGATTATGATATAGAATGGTGATGCAAATTGGGCGTATCAACTCCCCCAAGCTTAGACCTTCGCTTGTCCCCAAGCGAAAACTGAGCTCAATAAACATGTCCACAGGTTTATGGAGTGAAGTGTCGATAAAAGAATACGAACAAGAAGCATCACACTTACCATTACACAACTCATAGAACAAAGCAACTCACCATTATATAACTTAGCCTGCAACCAAGTACAGCAGTCACAATAGAGATGCATAAAGATAAATCATAATTGGAATTGGCAAACCTGTTCTTGGTCAGAGAACACCTGGCAAACAGTTTCACAAAAATCCTTTTGTAGAAGTTTTTCAACAGGAGCACTCTTTGCTCAAAAAGGTTTTTCACAAGTGAAGGCTTTCAAAGTAATACTCAATAGATAAGAGTTTGTGCAAACAAGGAAGATAAAGAACATGATTGAATAAATCACCATATGAATGCTTGAAACACAACAACTCAAATGCTTGCTGGAGATAGAGAGGAAGTAGGCTTTACTGACTCAACTTGGAAATGGGAGAAAGGTCCCTTTATAGAGGGAAGCAGGGAATACAAGTCTTAAAGAGCTTCCAAAAGATTATGGTACTTACTAGCTTTGAGCCCTCATTGCCCCTATCATAGGCATCTTGAGATGATTAAGGTTAAAGTGAACAAGGATGGAGTATATGCTTGACGAAATATAAGTTGGCAATCTCATGTCCCTTGAATATGAGGGCCACTCCTCATGCTACTCAACTTTGGTCACTGGTAAGTTCTTGTCATTGTAAGTACATGCGTATCATAGAGAACTGCCAACGAGGTACCCCTTGCACATGGTATAGGAGCTATCCCATAACCAAAATGACAAGGCAAGCAGACAATGAGCATCTCAGCGATCTTTTTATTTACTATGTGCATAGCTTTTTATTGAGGATGCTTCATAGATAGCTCACTATGGTGATGCTGCAAGTTTCCACCATGATTAGGCATGGCTTAGGCTAGCGGCCCAAGCGTTCCTCTAACACAAAATACAAACTCCATGGACTTACAAGTTCCCTCTTTATTTCACACTGTTGACATCCATAGATAAAAGAGCATGATATCAACTGAGTACAAAGTAAAGGTGCAATGTCGAAAGTGTTCCCTGTGACAGCACTTCTGCTAATTCCATCGTATAGGTGCAAGCATATACAACTTCGATGGCACGATGGTTCAAGTCTATTAGGGGCAAGGAAATAAGGTGTGCCATCAAGTTCGTGAGAGCTTTACTAACTAGTTTTCACATAAAAAATACTTTTTAATTCGAAAGATAGATGAAGCTTGAGAATTTGCTTGGAATAGCAAAAATGCTACTAGGTAGATATAGTGGACACAAATGGCAAAGGTTTTGGTTCAAAGGGATTTGGAAACATGAGAAGTATACCTTATCAAAACAGGTTTTTGGCTAGCAAGGTTGGGTAGCAAGAAAGAGAGTTGAAAGAGACAAGCAAACATACAAGTAATAAAGCCAAACATGCAATCTTCCTTGAAGACACAAAAGAATCTTAAATTAAGAATACTAAGCTCATGAGCCCACAAGAAAGAAAACAAATGATACAAAATACCTGTAAGCTCTTTCTCTTTTCTTTCAAACATCAAAAAGTATTGGTACTGACCAGAACTTGGTTTGCCAAAACAAATTTAGATCCACTTGATGATCCCAAAGTGATGCCCATACTGATCAACAAGATCCGTCATATAATAGAGATTGCAAACTAAAATAAGAAGTGCAAAAATTAAAAGATGAGAATTCTCATTAATATTCCAATAAAGGCACTCACACCAAGGGATACAAAGATAATCAACTAAAGGAGAGATACTTCCACATGCAAACCAAACTATAAGATAACTTCTCTACCAAAGATATGAATCCACTAAAAAGGTAAAAGATAAACGATAATGGTGGTGATACCGCGGCACTCTCCCAAACTTGGAACAAGCCAAAGGGATGCCAAAACTTATGACGAATTACTCCTTCGGTGGCGGTGGTGTTTTCTTGTCACGGGTCAGAAAATCTTCCAACATCTTACGAAGCCTGTTGTTCTCCTCTTGAAGCATATCCACCTTCACCCTCAAAGCACGGTACTTATCACAAAACTCGTTAGTGGTTCGAAGGGCTTCCGCTGCCTCGGGGCAGTATCTGAAGTCTGGACCGAAGGCTATGATTCCCTGCATGTTACGAGAAAAGGCATCCCCAGTGTTAATTTCTCCTACGAAAGTAGGTTTCCTTGTCCTTGTCCCTGCGACGGTTTGTTCTTCCAACTTTATATCCTTCACGGGCTTCTTGCCTTTATCGTTGGCGGAGACCATGGTGCTCTAAACTTGAGAAGATTTCCTGACAGAAACAGTTCAAAACAAAAACACGATGAGAACACGATGCACGAACCTCGGGGGATCCGGGGGGTTATATATTACGAAGTTTCAAGGCATAAGGAAGGTACTGACATAGAAACGAGGCAGAGACGGAGTTCGAGGGTGGCACACCCCCCTCAAGCGCGGCCAGGCTGGGCCCGCACCTGGGGTGGGTCTGTCCACCCCAGACTCCATTTACTCTTCAGTTCCGTCTCGTAACTTCCCTTATGTATTAAAAACATCAAAAATATAAAAAGATTGGATTTTCACGAACCTTCTGTTTTCACCACTTTTACCTATTCAAAGACGAACTCTGCAGACTCCTTTTCTCCTTCTCCTGAAAATTTCCTTCATACAAAACCCTTGCACAAACTCAATGGCAACATTAGTGTAAGCAAAAACAATAACCTTTGGGTACACACTTCAACTGAAAACCCATCAACACAAAAGCTTCTTTAAGAGGCAAATGCAAAATGAAGGAAGAAATCTGTCAAAATGGACCAGTAGGTAAAGATTGATTTTTTAGAAAACCTTCTGTTTCTCAAATCAAAAAGTGCAGAACTGATGAAAGTTGGGTAACAACCTGGAGAACAATCTCAGAAAGTGTGGATCCGGGAAAAGGAGAAGGGGGCGAGGCTCCGGCGGTATTATCCTGCTCCGGCAGCGGTGGTGGTGAGGAGTGGAGACGGGGGAATAATGAGGCACTGAGAGGTGCCCCTCCCCGCGTCTCCAATCTTAACTGATACGCAGAGCGGTAATACCGGAGGAACTAGCGGTAGTACCGTAGAAAACTACCGGTAGTACCGCACCTGGGAAGTTTCCAGACAAGGTCCTGGAAACTGACCCCGAAGCAGTAGTACCGCTAGCTTTTTACGGTAGTACCGTTTGGCGGTAGTACCGCTGGTTAGCACCGATAGTACCGTAACCACCAGAACAGAGAGCCTGGATATATAAAGTGGAAGGTTCTTGTGCAGAGTAGATGAGTTTTTCCGAGGGATAAGAACGGCTTGGGTTAAGAGAGTCACACTGATATGGGCCAATGCACTCTAAAAATAATAAAAACATATGAAGAGCCAAATGAGAGTGCATGACCATAAGAACAAACCCAACTTGAGGATGACAAACACGTGTAAGCACCAACCTCTCGAATGAGAGAGGGCGGTGGCCTAGGCCACCATATTTGAGTATACTCGGCTTGGCACCACGAAGATATATCTTGGGTCCATTACCGAAACTCATCATTGAGCTCACATATCACAAAATGATATTAAGAGAATTATTTTGATTGCTTTGGGCATAATGGGGGAGGGATAGTCCAATCAATTTGGACCGCACTCCCCCTATTTCCATGCCTACACCTAAACCAAATATGGGTCAAATCATAGGTGAGAATGCAAGATAATCAAGTCAAGCTCCTTGAATCTATGATATTTAGTTCATTCCTCAAGTAGCAAAACCTTGCTTCATCAAGTGGCTTCGGAAGATGTCTGCAGGTTGGTCTTTGGTTGGCACATATGATAGATCAATATCACCTCGAGCAACATGATCTCTAATGAAGTGATGGCTAATCTCAATATGCTTTGTCCTTGTGTGATCCACCAGGTTGTAGGCAATCTTGATAGCACTTTCATTGTCTCATAGAAGAGGCACTTTGTCACAATGGACACCGTATTCCTTTAAAGTTTGCCTCATCCATAGCAATTGGGTACAAGCACTAGCAGCTGCCACATACTCGGCTTCGGCGGTGGAGAGAGATATACAATTTTGCTTCTTAGAAGACCAACATACCAAGGACCTACCAAGGAATTGGCAAGCCCCAGATGTTGATTTTCTATCATCCTTATCACCCGCCCAATCCGAATCCGTGTATCCACAAAGAGCAAATGTTGACCCTCGAGGATACCAAAGACCATAAAATGGGGTATGAACTAAATATCGAAAGATTCTCTTGACCGCCATTAAATGGCTTTCTTTAGGAGCCGCTTGATATCTTGCACACACACACCTACTGAAAGAACATGTGGGCCCCCATGTGTGGTTTTGGTAATTAATGACAATCTTTATGGACTAATGTCTGTATTAAGTTATACTTGTAGGAATTGTCCATTGGCATCGCTTGGAGCTTGTGTCGGCTTCAAGGTTGATGAAATGAGAATAAGATATGTTGTGCAATCTCAAAATGCGCAATCTTTAGAAGATCTCATGTTTGATGCTTGCCATCCTCGGTGATCATGGATCGATGATGAGGAATCAAGAAAGGCGTTCCATCTTGAGAAGGGAAAGATCGTCTACATCGAGCTCAAGTGGAATGCTCAAGTCAAAGGTATAATCTTTATAGGTTTTCCCTTTTGCCGGTCTTATATTGTTAGTGGAAGACCGGGTTTAGGATAGATAACCGTACTATCAAGAGGGGCTCTCGAATGAGTAACTCGATCACATCGTTCGGAGAGAGCTCAAACCTTTGCATACTTGCAACATCGTATTTGGTTGTTATTTGGTCTTATCCATGTGAGGATATAGCGCTTGTGATAATCTCCATAACAAGCTCTTGTTCATCAAAATTGGATCCCTCTTTTATATCTTATTGCGATTTTGATCTATGCGGTTTTTTGGTTTCTCACCAAGTGACGTATCTCACATTATTATACTTGATACATTCTTAATTGGTGATAACCAATATTTTCACCTTTTATAGGGAAGCTCATGTCGTCCTCTTTCCAACTCAATTGGAATCGGGTCGATCGGAGTTACCAATCAAAAGTTATAGTCGTTTGAATATCTGCTGCTCTCCTAGGTACCAAAATGTGGTAGTACCGCATTTTAGTACCTAGCGAGGCAGAAGGTTTTGGAAAGTTGCCAAAATCCACTGCCGGGCTAGGTACCAAAAAGCGGTAGTACCGCATTTTAGTACCTAGCGCGGCAGAAGGTTTTTTACTTCGTCATTTGGATCTATCCTCGCTTGCTGGACTATGATGTTTCTTTGCATGATCTTATAGAGGTTGTTGTCCTCTTCGAAACGATCCCAAGATCATCGAAATCGGCGTCCGGATGCAAAAGCGTTCTGTGATGACTGGTAGTACCGGACCAGGATCCGGTAGTACTGGGGTCCGGTAGTACCGCATTTTGGTACCGGGGAGCGCAGAGAAAAAATGCGTTTGGAGCCCCAGGAACCCCAGGAAATGTCCGGTAGTGCCGGGAAAGTCCGGTAGTACTGGGAAAAAGTCCGGTAGTATCGGTAATCGCGTTTTTGGGCTGCAACGGTTGGATTTTGGAGGGACCTATATAAGGGGCCTTCTTCCCCAATGGTTCCTCAACCATTCTTGCAAGTTTTCCCCTCCATTGTTGACCTTCTTGCTTTCTCTCAATCCCTCCGATGATTCTTGCGTATTCTTGAGGGATTTGAAAGAGGAGATCTAGATCTACAATCCCACCAATCAATCTCTCCTCTAAGTGAGGGGAACATATTGGGATCTAGATCTTGGAGTATTTTGTGGATTTCCTCCATTGTTCTTCCTCTCTTATTACCCCATAAGCTTTTGTAGCTTTGGTGGAATTTGGGAGAGAAGGATTTGAACACCTTTGTGGTGTTCTTGCCATTTGCATTTGGTGCATCGGTTTGAGTTCTCCTCGGAGGATTTGGTTTGAGTTGCTCACTGGAGCTTGTCCCTCTTGGGTTCTTGGAACCCTAGACGGTTTTGTGGCCTTGGTGGCATTGTGGCCTTGGTGGCATTTGTTGAGGCCTTTTGTGGCATTTGTTGGGAGCCTCCAATTAAGTTGTGGAGAAGTGCCCCAACCTTGTGAGAGGTTCCGGTTGCCACCGACAAGTGCACCGATAGTGGAAGCGTGGATCGATCCCATTGGGGTGAGATTCACCGGAGAATAAGGGAGGCATTTTGTGGCGTTGGTGGTTTGATACCACCCCATATCAAATGAGACGTACTCCATGTTGGGAGGAACTCGGTAAAATATCGGTGTCCCCGCGTGCCTCGGTTATCTCTATACCCGAGCTCTTTACTTATGCACTTTACATTGTGATAGCCTTCGTGCTTGAAGTAATATATATCTTGCTATAACTTTGTTGCTTGTATTGCTTAGCATAAGTTGTTGGTGCACATAGGTGAACCTTAGTTGTTCTAGGTTGTGCTTAACAAAGTAAACACTAGTTTTATTCCGCCTTTGTTGATCCACTCTAGGAAAAGTTTTAATCACCTATTCACCCCCCCTCTAGGTGACATCCGTATCCTTTCAATTGGTATCAGAGCCCGGTCTCTCATTTTAGGCTTCACCGCCTTGAGAGTAAAGATGTCGGCTAGGGGATTAGTGCACAAGGACATGCTCACATTCGATGGCACAAATTACGATGTTTGGAAAATTCGCATGCTTAATTTCTATCGGGAAATCCACCAAATTATTGAGGGATATCTATATGTGGGTCTCTCTTCTCCTATGGTGTAAGATCCCTCCTTTATAAAGGAAAAAGGATCCCTGTGATTGCAATGCTAGTCCCTGGATCAATAGCTAGCATCCACAGTTAAGGTGTAATATCAAGAAACAAAGGTCATAATACAACTTTATAACCAGGAATAAAATAATATATTACATCTTACATAGCTCATTTGGCTATCTTATTACAATGCAGCAGAAAATAGCAACAACATGGGGTCCTTCATCTTCAAAGTGCCCCAGGCATACATGTTGGTTGTAGACTTGTAATCCTAATCATTAAATTTCACTAAGATCAAACAAACCTGCAACATAACAAGTTACAGCCACAAGGGTCAATACATTTGAATTGTATTGGCAAGTGATACTATGGTAGTATAGTGGAGTCTATCATCTATATGCATTTGGCTAAGTGGAGCTTAGGCTTGCATTGCTCAAATAGATTTTCCTTATCATTTGAAAACACTAAGTTTTTGCTTGACAAAAATATCACCCAAGGAACCACCAATAGAAATTGGTGAACCTTAAACCCTTATTCAACCACAAGTTTTTAACTTAGAAATTTGGATGATGAGATTCTTGATAGCTTCCATGTCTTGATGCTCAAATTGTCCTTTGCCAGGGACATGGCTAAGTACTTAGATTTTACACTCTGCAGAGGTGGTGCACTTTCCCCACAAGACTTGGTTTCACCAAGACAAGATCTTTCAGAAGCCTTCCCTTAGACCAGAATGGACGCGTTCCAACCTATCATTCCCCTACCACCAACTGTCCATTTGGCTAAGTTATTGCAACCTATATGATCCAGGCAGAGCCCATAATGCCAAGTGGTTGCACTTGAAGCTTCTCAACATTTGACATCTCAAATCTCTTTGTTCCTGGGTGGCCATCCACAAGTGAGACACCAAGTTTTCCCCAGCATACTGGACTTGGTGATGCCCAAGTTTCCCCCAGCATTCTGGACTTGCATGACCACTCAACACAAACCATTACTTCCATTCCACCCAGGTGATTCATTCACTTAGTTGTTTTATTAAACAAAACACAAGTCCTCGGACTTAGAAATTTTCCATAGCATGAATATATATTCCACCCTTGTTTTCTACTAGCTAAGATAAGCATGATTGTAGTAGGAATTCTTAACTTAGGAGATTCTACTAAGGTTTCATCTACTAGGATTTCCCATGGCATAGTTTACACTTAGCAAAAATTCCATGCAAGTCCTACTTAGAAATATCACTAATGCATAGTGAAAATAATGGGACAAAAGTATGAAGCATCACTTGCCTTTTTGGTAGAGAGTATAAGTTCACTCCTTGATCTTTGCAATGTTCACACACTTCAAGTCACTACATTTCAATCAAGCAACAATATTTCAATCTACCATTCAAGCAATTCATCACATAAAATAATAAAACAAAACAATGCATTTAAGCATGCAAAAGTTTGTTTTATTTGTAGAAGTGGTTTCTAGTAAGTTATGAACATTTGGAAACACCATTTGGTCATTTTTTAAAGTGGCAAAACCATTTGTAAAAGATTCTATCTCTAAACCATTTTTAAACCAAATCATTATTTCATGTGGTGAAGAAATGCTTTTAATAAGGCAAAATTCTATAGGTTTCACAAAATATGTTTTCAAACCATATAATCTTGTGTTTAGGGTCAGAGAGTATATTTCCAAAACATTTTCCAAAGGTTTTCCTCCAAAATCATTTTTAACAATTAAACCATATTTTTATTTGACTAGAAATGGTTTAACTCCAAAGTTTATTATTTTGTTTCACCAAATTTGTTTCCTATGGTCAGTAGGTTCAAAAAAAACCATTTGCCAAAGATTTTATCCTCAAAATCATTTTAGAACAATTTTTATATTCTAAACAAGCATACATAAGTTTCTGCAAAAACACACAATTTAACAGAAGATTTTTACTAAACAAAGTGCATGGTTGGCTAGGGCCTGTCTTGCTGAATCCATTGATATAAAATTTGCAAAATTTGAACGTGTAGATTTTAAGTTATGAATTTTACAAGTTTGCATACTAATCAGACTCAAAATTCTGTTTTAAACCAAACTAGTGCCACGCGGCACGTTTCTATTCGTCGGTACCGCTTCGGCCGGATCGCGCTACGGGAGGCGTTAGATCTAAATAGATCGTGCGGCACAGATCGGTCAAAAACGGTTCGTTAAGTTATCTATCGTATCCCTACGATCTGTATCCAACGGCTGGAGACGATCTGACCAAACTCTGGCGGCGCTCAGTGGCTGCGCGCGACGGCGACGCTCGGGCGGTGGCGCTCTGGCTATTCCAGGAAGCTAGGGGAGGGGAGGGTATGCTCACCGTGTTAGCCATGGTGTGCTGGAGCTCAACGTGCCCGTGGTTGGCGAAGGGGCGCACAGAGGTGATCGGAATCGCTCACCGGAGTTCTCGCTGGCGTCGGGTGCGCACGGTCGTGGTCGAAGACGAGCGCCTAGGATGCAATCAAGTGAGGAAAAGTGTCAGGAGGATGCGCACGGTCTCTGTGGTTGTAGGGGTACTCACCAGCACACGAGGGGCGCACGGGTTTGGCGTCAGTAGCTCGTCGGAGTTGCGGGGTCGTCGGTGGCGCACTGGTGAAGACGTTGCCGACGCTCTGGCACGCGCGCGAGTGAGCTGTTGCTACGGGAAGGTTCGTCAGGAGGTGGGGATCATGTGAGCATGGTCGAGGAGGCAAGGGGCGGCGAGGGGCTGCCAAAATCGGTCGGGAAAGTCGTCGGAGACAGAGGTGATGTCGCAAGAAATTAGTGCAGCCTGGGGGCTCCGGTGGGGTGTGGTCTGGGGGAGAAGGAAGAGGGAAGCCTGGTGTTTATTACTGCGTGGTCACGGCGAGGGATTAACGCGGCATTAAGGCGAATTCAAGCGAGGAATTAAACGGCAGGAACGGCGAGGTTTGGGGGAAGAAGGGGTCGTCGCGGGGGAGAAGATGCTGACGTGGGCGTGGGGTTCGTCTGTTAGTGAGAGAGGAAGAGAGGGGATGGGGTCCATTTGTCACTGCCTCTGCGGGTGAGTTTCTGAGTGTGTAACGTTTCGCTGCGGGGGCGAGTAGGTGGGCTGCTGGGCCTTATTGGGTTAGTTGGGCTGGGTCGGCTTGATTCTTTTTTTTTGTTCTGTTTCTGTTTTTCTTTTCTTTTCCTTTATTCTGTTTTGATTTTGTTTGGTCAATTCAAACATTCATTTGAATTCAAAACTTTTCCAAAATTTGTGTAGCTTCAAACACTGATTAATAAAGCATTCTGAAATCATTTTAGAATAATTTATTTATTCTTTTTATGGTCTTTTAATTATTCAAAAATAGGCTCTAGTTTTAATTAGATAAGATTTAATAATATTTTTAAATCTCCATTTAAAATCTTTAACTTAATCCTTTCAGTAGGTTTTTATTTGATTATTTGGGTGTCAAATAATCCATCTTGAATTATTTGGAATAATTTAATATGATTTATTAATCATTTAAGATTGGGTATTTGTTTTAATTCCAATGGATTTAAATATAGTTTAATTCCCTAAAGTTTATTTGGAAGATTTATTTTATTTAAGTTGATTAAACAACTTTTATTCCACTTGGGTAAATTCCAAATATCATTTTCTCATGAATTAAATAGTTATTCTTATTAGAGATTTGTCTTTCTTAAAATAGGGATAGAATGGTTAATGCCATTTCATTTTATTTTGGGAATTCTTTATCCTTTTATTTTATTTGATTTGGATTCTATTAATTCCATTTGATTAATAGATTTGGCCAAGATTTGATTTGGTCTTTAAATATTCTTTATTTAATATTTCTTTCTTCATCTTATAAAATCCATATTCTTTTATTTAGAGATCCAACTTGGTGTTTCCATTTTGTAAAATCTTGTTTAATATTTGCTTATCCTTTTAAATATCTTTAGGATTAATTGCTCACCATTTGGTATGGATTTATAGTTAGATTCTTTATTAGCTTTGGAAATTTAATTTCCTTATCTTATTATAATCATAAGATTTTATTTATGGTTCCAATTTAAGTGAAACCAGTTTATATGGTCTTATAATATTTATATTTGTCTTTCTTGATCATTTGTAAATGTTTGTTGACAAATTTTTATATGGATCAAATCCATAGGCCTGGAGATAACTTGGAAATGATTTTTATTCCATTAGGGTTTTAGGTTTGGTTTATTTTCCAAGTGTTCAAATTTCCAGATACATTCATTGAGGAATGCATTTCTCTTGATTTGGATTTTGTTGAATTCAAACTTTAATTAAAGTTTGTTCAAGATGGGATTTTAAGTTTCCATTTAGAAACAAAAGTTTATTTTCACCCTAAAATTCAACAATAATTTATTTTGCTTATTTATTTTTCAGATTACAAAATTTGGAAAATCTTGGGATGTGACAGGATACCACCCTTAAAATAAATCTCGTCCCAAGATTTGGGGAGGCTAGGGGTTACAAGTTGGCTCAAAGCATCTAGGGTACTACCACCATTAAAAAATTTCCAACTAGATTACATCTTGGCTTGCTTGGGATCTTGCTGAAACCTCTCTGGACAAAAATCTGCATAGTGTCCTTTGTTTCCACACTTGAAACATGTGACAAGGCTGAGACCCTTCATAGGCTTGTTTATCTTGTGCTTCATCTTTTCTGGACAGTTGCTTGCATAATGTCCTTGGTTACCACAATTGTAACAGGTGATAAGATTGAGTTCATCACGTATCTTCTGTGGACAAGTTGCCACATAATGGCCTAGCTCTTTGCAGTTGTTGCACCACACTTGGCTAATCTCCTTATACTTTTTCTTCTCTGGACATTCACTGGCATAGTGTCCCATTTCTTTGCAATGACCACATTGCACATGGCTTTTGTCCTTCTTTTTCTTGGGTTTCTCCAAAGCTAGGAGTGCTTCTAGTTCATGTTCTTCATATGTTATCTCAAAGGTAGGAACAGTTCCTGGTCTCCTTGACCTTCTATTATTCCTTGGATAATACATATATCTCCTTTTTGGTCCTTTAAATTGAGTCATGTTGCTGGGAGGTACAAGCTGAGATTTTCCTTTGTCTTCATCCTTCTTGGTAGACTTGGCTCTCTCATGGTAGTCTGCAATCAGTTGTTGCACTCCACCTTGTTTCCTTTGTTCCACTATGGAATAGATGGGGCATTGGATAGGGACATGATTATTTCCTTCACATAAGTAACAAGTAGCTTGGGATGTGGGGCATTGGTCAATTGGATGTTTCTCTTCACAATTGGGGCATTGATCTCCATGCTCCTTGGAAGTGTGATCCTTGTCTCCACAAATATTGCAAGCTTGGGTTCCTTCTAGAATAACATCTTTGTCATCCTTGTTGTCACAAACTCCTTGGGAAGAGTTGTCTCCCATGTTGATCATTTGAGTGGCCATCCCTTGCAACAATTGGGATTGAGTTTCCAAAACTTTTTGCATGGTTGGGTCTAACTCATTGTTGTTGGCTAAAAACTGAGTTTTCACTTGGTTCAACTGGGTTTGTCTTGCAAGCAGTTGGTCTCTCATGTTGACCTCTTGGTTGTTGTTGTTGTTGTTGTCTCCATCCTTGATGTTGGAGTCTCTTGGAGAAGTCATCTGTTTGGGTTGGATTGGGATTAGAATAGGCAAAATATTTCTAAGGGAATAATTCTAATCACGCACATCACTATTCACACAAGCAATGTGCAAGCAATCACAAACAAACATTCCACTCAAACAAGTTTCAAGCATATTTTTAGGCAACCAAAAATATTTTTGTTACACCATATAAGTTGGTGGGTTTGACTTAAACTAAATATGGTGGTCCATCTATATGGTTCACTTGAAATATTTCCATCCTTCTTAGTTGATTCTTCATGAACAAAATCTTTGTATCCTTAGAGAATTTCTTGCATCTTGGTCTCAAAACTTTTAAAATGATGAGGGTTCCTTCTAAGTTGTGTTTCCTTAGTCTTCAAGTCTTGAAAAACATTTCTTGTCTCACTTGTAGTCCTTAGTGATATCCAAGGTTGAAGTCCTTGGTGAAAAATGTTGAAGATGTTGCAGTCATTAGAGTTGAAGATGTTGAAGTCATTAGAGTTGATAAAGTCATTTGCACATGGTGAAGTCTTTGGCCATGGGCTAGGCTTTATCCATTAAGTTTGAAATAGAAGAGATGTAGAATCAAAACCAAAATGGTTTGAGGAAAGAGTTTACAAGATTGTTTGTAAATAAGTTTTGGAACAAATACAACTCCTATTTTTCTAAGGGGTTTTGTCCAATCCTAGGGTAACAAATCCTACAGGCAACACAATGCTCTGATACCATCTGTAAGATCCCTCCTTTATAAAGGAAAAAGGATCCCTGTGATTGCAATGCTAGTCCCTGGATCAATAGCTAGCATCCACAGTTAAGATGTAATATCAAGAAACAAAGGTCATAATACAACTTTATAACCAGGAATAAAATAATATATTACATCTTACATAGCTCATTTGGCTATCTTATTACAATGCAGCAGAAAATAGCAACAGCATGGGGTCCTTCATCTTCAAAGTGCCATAGGCAGACATGTTGGTTGTAGACTTGTAATCCTAATCATTAAATTTCACTAAGATCAAACAAACCTGCAACATAACAAGTTACAGCCACAAGGGTCAATACATTTGAATTGTATTGGCAAGTGATACTATGGTAGTATAGTGGAGTCTATCATCTATATGCATTTGACTAAGTGGAGCTTAGACTTGCATTGCTCAAATAGATTTTCCTTATCATTTGAAAAAACTAATTTTTTGCTTGACAAAAATATCACCCAAGGAACCACCAATAGAAATTGGTGAACCTTAAACCCTTATTCAACCACAAGTTTTTAACTTAGAAATTTGGATGATGAGATTCTTGATAGCTTCCATGTCTTGATGCTCAAATTGTCCTTTGCCAGGGACATGGCTAAGTAATTAGATTTTACACTCTGCAGAGGTGGTGCACTTTCCCCACAAGACTTGGTTTCACCAAGACAAGATCTTTCAGAAGCCTTCCCTTAGACTAGAATGGACGCGTTCCAACCTATCATTCCCCTGCCACCAAATGTCCATTTGGCTAAGTTATTGCAACCTATATGATCCAGGCAGAGCCCATAATGCCAAGTGGTTGCACTTGAAGCTTCTCAACATTTGACATCTCAAATCTCTTTGTTCCTGGGTGGCCATCCACAAGTGAGACACCAAGTTTTCCCCAGCATACTGGACTTGGTGATGCCCAAGTTTCCCCCAGCATACTGGACTTGCATGACCACTCAACACAAACCATTCCTTCCATTCCACCCAGGTGATTCATTCACTTAGTTGTTTTATTAAACAAAACACAAGTCCTCAGACTTAGAAATTTTCCATAGCATGAATATATATTCCACCCTTGTTTTCTACTAGCTAAGCTAAGCATGATTGTAGTAGGAATTCTTAACTTAGGAGATTCTACTAAGGTTTCATCTACTAGGATTTCCCATGGCATAGTTTACACTTAGCAAAAATTCCATGCAAGTCCTACTTAGAAATATCACTAATGCATAGTGAAAATAATGGGACAAAAGTATGAAGCATCACTTGCCTTTTTGGTAGAGAGTATAAGTTCACTCCTTGATCTTTGCAATGTTCACACACTTCAAGTCACTACATTTCAATCAAGCAACTCATCACATAAAATAATAAAACAAAACAATGCATGTAAGCATGCAAAAGGTTGTTTTATTTGTAAAAGTGGTTTCTAGTAAGTTATGAACATTTGGAAACACCATTTGGTCATTTTGTAAAGTGGCAAAACCATTTGTAAAAGATTCTATCTCTAAACCATTTTTAAACCAAATCATTATTTCATGTGGTGAAGAAATGCTATTAATAAGGCAAAATTCTATAGGTTTCACAAAATATGTTTTCAAACCATATAATCTTGTGTTTAGGGTCAGAGAGTTTATTTCCAAAACATTTTCCAAAGGTTTTCCTCCAAAATCATTTTTAACAATTAAACCATATTTTTATTTGACTAGAAATGGTTTAAATCCAAAGTTTATTCTTTTGTTTCACCAAATACATTTTTGAAACCACCATTTGTTTCCTATGGTCAGTAGGTTCAAAACAAACTATTTGCCAAAGATTTTATCCTCAAAATCATTTTAGAACAATTTTTATATTCTAAACAAGCATACATAAGTTTCTGCAAAAACACACAATTTAACAGAAGCTTTTTTTACTAAACAAAGTGCGTGGTTGGCTAGGTCTTGTCTTGCTGAATCCATTTATATAAAATTTGCAAAATTTGAACGTGTAGATTTTAAGTTATGATTTTTACAAGTTTGCATACTAATCAGATTCAAAATTTTGTTTTAAACCAAACTAGTGTCACGCGGCGCGTTTCTATTCGTCGGTACCGCTTCGGCCGGATCGCGCTACGGGAGGCGTTGGATCTAAATAGATCGTGCAGCACAGATCGATCAAAAATGGTTCGTTAAGTTATCTATCGTATCCCTACGATCTGTATCCAACGGCTGGAGACGATCTGACCAAACTCTGGCGGCGCTCAGTGGCTGCATGCGGTGGCGACGCTCGGGCGGCGGCGCTCTGGCTATTCCAAGAAGCTAGGGGAGGGGAGGGTATGCTCACCGTGTTCGCCGTGGCGTGCTGGAGCCCAACGTGCCCGTGGTTGGCGAAGGGGTGCACAGAGGTGATCGGAATCGCTCGCCGGAGTTCTCGCTGGCGTCGGGTGTGCACGGTCGTGGTCGAAGACGAGCGCCTGGGATGCGAGCAAGCGAGGAAAAGTGTCAGGAGGATGCGCACGGTCTCTGTGGTTGTAGGGGTACTCACCAGCACATGAGGGGCGCACGGGTTTGGCGTCAGTAGCTCACCGGAGTTGCGGGGTCGTCGGTGGCGCACTGGTGAAGACGTTGCCGACGCTCTGGCACGCGCGCGAGTGAGCTGTTGCTACGGGAAGGTTCGTTAGGAGGTGGGGATCATGTGAGCATGGTCGAGGAGGCAAGGGGCGGCGAGGGGCTGCCGGAATCGGCCGGGAAATTCGTCGGAGACAGAGGTGATGTCGCAAGAAATTAGTGCAGCCTAGGGGCTCCGGTGGGGTGTGGTCTGGGGGAGAAGGAAGAGGGAAGCCTGGCATTTATTACTGCGTGGTCACGGCGAGGGATTAACGCGGCATTAAGGCGAATTCAAGCGAGGAATTAAACGGCAGGAACGGCGAGGTTTGGGGGAAGAAGGGGTCGTCGCGGGGGAGAAGATGCTGACGTGGGCGTGGGGTTCGTCTGTCAATGAGAGAGGAAGAGAGGGGATGGGGTCCATTTGTCACTGCCTCTGCGGGTGAGTTTCTGAGTGTGTAACGTTTCGCTGCGGGGGCGAGTAGGTGGGCTGCTGGGCCTTATTGGGTTAGTTGGGCTGGGTCGGCTTGATTCTTTTTTTTTGTTCTGTTTCTGTTTTTCTTTTCTTTTCCTTTATTCTGTTTTGATTTTGTTTGGTCAATTCAAACATTCATTTGAATTCAAAACTTTGCCAAAATTTGTGTAGCTTCAAACACTGATTAATAAAGCATTCTGAAATCATTTTAGAATAATTTATTTATTCTTTTTATGGTCTTTTAATTATTCAAAAATAGGCTCTAGTTTTAATTAGATAAGATTTAATAATATTTTTAAATCTCCATTTAAAATCTTTAACTTAATCCTTTCAGTAGGTTTTTATTTGATTATTTGGGTGTCAAATAATCCATCTTGAATTATTTGGAATAATTTAATATGATTTATTAATCATTTAAGATTGGGTATTTGTTTTAATTCCAATGGATTTAAATATAGTTTAATTCCCTAAAGTTTATTTGGAAGATTTATTTTATTTAAGTTGATTAAACAACTTTTATTCCACTTGGGTAAATTCCAAATATCATTTTCTCATGAATTAAATAGTTATTCTTATTAGAGATTTGTCTTTCTTAAAATAGGGATAGAATGGTTAATGCCATTTTATTTTATTTTGGGAATTCTTTATCCTTTTATTTTATTTGATTTGGATTCTATTAATTCCATTGATTAATAGATTTGGCCAAGATTTGATTTGGTCTTTAAATATTCTTTATTTAATATTTCTTTCTTCATCTTATAAAATCCATATTCTTTTGTTTAGAGATCCAACTTGGTGTTTCCATTTTGTAAAATCTTGTTTAATATTTGCTTATCCTTTTAAATCTCTTTAGGATTAATAGCTCACCATTTGGTATGGATTTATATTTAGATTCTTTATTAGCTTTGGAAATTTAATTTCCTTATCTTATTATAATCATAAGATTTTATTTATGGTTCCAATTTAAGTGAAACCAGTTTATATGGTCTTATAATATTTCTATTTGTCTTTCTTGATCATTTGTAAATGTTTGTTGACAAATTTTTATATGGATCAAATCCATAGGCCTGGAGATAACTTGGAAATGATTTTTATTCCATTAGGGTTTTAGGTTTGGTTTATTTTCCAAGTGTTCAAATTTCCAGATACATTCATTGAGGAATGCATTTCTCTTGATTTGGATTTTGTTGAATTCAAACTTTAATTAAAGTTTGTTCAAGATGGGATTTTAAGTTTCCATTTAGAAACAAAAGTTTCTTTTCACCCTAAAATTCAACAAAATTTTATTTTGCTTATTTATTTTTCACATTACAAGATTTGGAAAATCTTGGGATGTGACATATGGATACCCAAAACGAATCTTTAGAGGCGAAGTTGAACTCTCATATAGATGCTCTAGCTACTAAAATTCTTTTGCATGTTGTGAGCAATGTAGTTCTTTCTTCTATCATGCCTTATTCAAGCGCTCGTGAGATATGGACCAAGCTTCAAGATAAATATAGCAAGTCCAACATTATTGAGGATGATTGTGTTGCTTCCACTTCTGGCCGGGATGAGTTCTCATCGTCTACCACTTCACCAACATGTGATTTTTCACAAGGTAATGATATGGTGAGTGGTGATAGAAATTGCAATATGGATAGTGATATTACTATTTGTAATCCTTCATCCCTATCTAGTTGCAATGATCTATATTGGACCTTAACACTTCTAGCACTCAAAACTCCTTACATGCTTGTGTTAATAGTCCTTGCATATCATGTAGAAATGACTTGAATAAATCTCATGATGATATGCTTGTGTTGTCTTGTTGCCATGATAAAAATGCTTCCATTTCCTCTAGTTCGTGTGTTACTAACCATGTAGAGGAAAATGAAGATTCTATGGGCCAAGACAAGGTCTTGAAGAGAGCTACAAGTGCAATCTCATCATCACCTTCCTCCGGTTCTCACATGTGCCTTATGGCTAAGGAAACAAAGGTAACCTCTTTGAATCCCATTGTATCTCATGATGATGATGATGATGAAGTTGAGAATGATAATGATGATTATAGAAGTAAGTATGATATTACCTCTATTAAGAAAATGGGAGAGGTTGTCTATAGCGCTCTCTTCAAAAATAAAATTGCTTCCTCCAACTTTGTTGAAATCTTGAATTGTGCCATAGAAGGCAATGATCTTATTGAGGGGCAAGAAAACTTAATTGATGAAAAGTTTGCACTTGAGCGTGAGTATGCTAATGAAGTTGCACAACTAAAGGACTCCCTTGAAGAAGAACAAACCACCAAAGAATCTCTTGAGGAGACCTTTACTCTAGAATTATCTGGAGTAAAGGAATACCATGATAGAGAACTTGCGGTGGCTGACTCCTTCAAGATTAAAAATGATGAACTTGAAGTTGCTTATGCTAAACTTGTTGAGGATTTTAAGCACCTCGAAAATGGCTGTCGGGTCGTTAAGAGGGAGCTCATCAAACTCACCGAGTCACATGATCAACTTAAAGCTTCATATTTAAAAGAGCTTGACAAGTTGCCCTCACCTCTTGCTAATAATAATGATGCTTGTGCTACTAACTCTATTTCTTGTGAAGCATCTATTTTAAAGGAGAATGTTGAGCTAAAGGCTCAACTTTCTTTGCTAACTAGCAACTATGGGAAATTACAAGAAAGTCATGATAAGCTCTCGAGCTCGCATGAGGATCTCCTAGTCTCCCATGGTAGGCTAAAGTTGGCTCATGAGTCCATCGTGTCAAAGGTAACATCTAGTGGGCCTCATGTGGACATTAGCACTATATCTACTCCAAATATTATATTGCCATGTGCTAGTCCATGTAATTCATCCTCTCACAACCATGCTATATCTCATGATGAATTACATTTCATGCCTTGTTTCTCTAACAATGTGGCATCTACTTCCTCTAGTACATTTTTTGAAACTAACCATGTAGAGGAAATAAAAGAGCTCAAGGCTCAAGTCACTTCTTTGAGAAATGACTTGAAAAAGGGTCATCAAGGGAAGATCACACTCAACAAAATTTTGAGTGTGCAAAAATCTCCCAATGATAAAAGTGGGATTCGATTCAACTCCAATGTCAAGAACAAGTCCACTATCAAGTTGAAGCACAAAGACAACAAGAAGAATGGCCAAGATCAAGTCAAGAATCCGGCCAACATTGTTTGCTTCAAGTGCAAGGAAGAAGGGCACCATGTTAGATCTTGCCCATTGAAGAAAAAGCCTCTTAGTGTGAAGCAACAAGGGAAGCGGCCTCAAGCTCCACCTCAAGTCATTAATGGGCCACTTCCTAAGAGGACTACTCGAGCTATTCCTCGAGTTGTGGCTTCACCTAAGAAGGAAGATGGCAAGAGTAGAACTTGCTACATATGCCGTGAAAAGGGGCACATTTCTTCCTCATGCACTATTGATATCTCCTCTTCCCACCCTATCTTGATTGATGATGCTTATTCACTTCGTAAGGATGAGGTTGGCAATGTGTTTGCCAAATTTGTTGGTGCCCAATGTGGTGTCAAGAAAAGAACCATTTGAGTTGCCAAGCCTATTGTGACTAACTTCTTAGGACCCAACTTGGTTGGGGACCAACAAGCCAAAACTTGATCAATAGGTGTGTTTTGGAGGGCATTGGAGTCTTGGCTACATTATGAAGAATTGAGGGATCTTCATCAATTATTTTTGTCAAGCCAAGCCATTTGGATTGTCATGATTATATTATATTTCCAATGTTCCTCCTTGCGGTAACATATGCTAAACTCTTTACATTGAAAGTTACTCGCCCCCTTGTGCATGTGTTGGTTTTGTATCTTCCATGCTTTTGTACATGTTGTGCTATCCACTTAATTATCTTGAGGTATCAAGCATATTTGTGTATGATTAGGTGGCACGCCATGTATGTGTGTTTATTATGTTTGAGCCTTGCTTGGTTATATTTGGTATCTTATTTGGCTCTTGTGAGAAATTAATGGATTATCCCATTTTGGGGGAGTGTTATGCTTGGGCATTCCACAATCCTAAAATGATGTGTACATGAGGAATACCACCTAGTATTTATATTGGATTATTGTCTAGTCTCTATGTGGTATAATTCTCATGAGAAATTTAAGTTTTATAATGTCCATTAATTATCTCTATTTGTTTTATTTTGCCTCACGATAGCTTTATGGTAGTATCACATTATGGGGGAGTCATATGCTTAGTGCTTATTACAATCCTAAAAAATGTGAAAATTCGAGGTTGTGTCACTTAAAATTGATATTGATAATTATCTAGCTTCCAAGTGACACACGTGCTCATACAAGTTCCAATTTGCTTGAATGCCCTTATTGCTCATATTTTAAATCTTGTTTGTGAGAGTGCTTCTTGGTATGTGTTTCCTCATATTTAGATATATATATATCCGCATGGAAACCATTTGCTTCAAGTTACTCTAATCACTAGTGATTGTGTGACAATTGGAAGCTACCAAGAATCTTGTTCGGAGCATCAAACTTAATTCTTATACTTTTTTATATGCTTCTTTGTGTGAATATGATCTTGGATATCCGAATGAACTACCTAGGGAAGATTATTCTCAATACTTCTTGTCATTGGACAATTAGTACTAAATTTATGGTAGAATTTATTGATCATATTCACTTTGGCCCTTGCTTAAATCTTGTCCTATCTTTGGCCAAGTAAATGTATTGTGTGCTCCCATGTTTTCCTTGCTACTTTTGGATCCTTTTATTTTTATTGGTATCCTTTTGTGTTTTATTTATTGTAGGTACTAGTGATTATCCCATTTGTGTGCATTTTGCATTCAAAAGGAAAACTCTATATAATGTACTACTTATGGGTGAGCTCTCATATATTATCTAGAACAATCCTTTTATGCTTCCTTGTTTGATCCATATCGGGTTTTATGTGCTTGGAAGTTTGATCTTTTCGTTTTGGTATTTTGTGCCATCATGAAAAGTTTGGGGAGTTTGGTTTCTTGTTGGAACCTTGCTCTTTTTGGGAGTTGGTTTTGTCTCATTCCTTGTTTCTTGATGTGACCATTTTAGAATGAGATAAATCCTTGAGCATGTTTATTTCTATCTATTTTTTCTCTTTTGGCCTTAGCCTAGTTCATTTGTTGAACTTGTGATCTTTCATGTGTTGAATTGGTTCTTTGATACAATTTGGACACCGCTTGTCTTGTCACACTCTTGTGTGTTCCATCTTCGTTTACTTGGTGTTTTTGTTCAAATTGTATCTCATTTTTGGTTCTTGAAAGCCTTGTGCATGCATATTTACTACATATCTATATTATGGCATGCTTGCTTTCTTTGATCCAATATATAGGGGAAACTCCACCAAATCCCATCGGCTAAGTTGTGCATGAAATTCAATTTCATATCAATATGCACATATTTATGTGGAGTCTCTCCTATGTATTGTAGTTGCACTAACTACATTGGACCCAATAAGTTTGGGGACCATTTTGTACTTAAATGTGTTTTAGGTACATTGGAGATAGATTGGATGCTTGTCTCTCAATCTTGAAGAAGTGGTGCGTTAATGACAATTGGAGGCAAGCTATAGGATGATCAATGAATTCATATCCTCTACATCCTACCAATTATATCTCGGTAACAAGTATCTCTTGATCATGCATATTTATATTGCTTCCAACCTTTTGTAGGTTGCATCTTGGCATGGTTTCTTTGATTTTGTATTTATTGTTGTATCTCTAGCCATGCTATTAAGAGGACTCTCTATTGTATATGTGTATAAGTTGAGATGAGTGCATATAATTGGGACTATACAAAATCATGCATATGATCCTCCAATCCCAAATATGTCAATCTAGCAATTTTATTGCCTATCATTTCCTCAACTTCTCTCATGTGCAATAGTGAGATTTTGCTAGTTCATTTTCTCTTATGATACTTGTTGCCTTTCTCCATATATTCCAACTTTCTCCTTTTCCCTTGGTGATAGTTGTAATATATGTAGTGTGTTAGTGTTTGAAGCTCATTAATCTACAATAAGATATATTTGAGCCGTTGGTCGTGCTTTGAAGCAAAAATCTTATTGGTATATGTCATGACTTCATTTTTGCTTCCATGTGCTTCTTGTATATCTTCTTTATGTGTGCATGTTTCTTTGTTGGCATATGTCTTTGTGATGTTTTCAACTTATAAGACATATACACATATGAGAAGATAATTTTAGTTGATTTTTAATCCTTGGAGACCACCTTTCTATTCCTTTTGATTCTTCAGTGGCTTCCAAATTTAATTTCCTATGTGTGTTAGTTCCTCTTGTTTGCATATTTGGGCACTCATATTTGTTCTCTCATCCCTTGCATTGTTAAATAAACTTGGATGAGTGAGGATTCCATGATTATGCACCTTGATCCCAAATACAATTATCATAATTGGTGCATTATCTTTGGGGAGCTCATCTAATTCATTTAATAATGCTCATTTGTCTTATTTCTCATTTATTGTGCCTTAAATGTTTATGGAGAAGTGAGGATTCCATATTTGTGCATTTTTGTATTGAAATACAACGATTCTAAAGTGTGCACAAATCTTGGGGAACTTCTCTATTTTATTTAAGCATTTATTTGATCTTTCATTTGATGTGTTTTAAATGTTTATGGAGGAGTGAGGATTCCATATTTGTGCATTTTTTGTATTGAATTATACTGATTTTAAAGTATGCACAAATCTTGGGGAGCTTCTCTATTTTCTATTTCAAACACTCTTTTGCTCATATCATAACATCTTGTTGTTTCCATTTGGACTCATTTGTTGTTTTCAATTGGTTGTCGGACCTTGTAATTGCTTGCATCATTTGGCTTTATTTTGGTAATCTTCGGGTCCTCGATATAGTCCTACTCCCTCCCAAGTATTCATCATTGGATATGTGCGAAGGCACACCTTTGGAGGAATTATTACTATATTTGCCTTCTAGAACTTGTCACCCATTTCGGCAATCAATGACAATGGGGGAGAAGTTTTAGAGGGTTTAAGGGAAGTTGGTTGATGCATTGAGTTTGTTCTTAAGCATTTTCCTTTCATGCTCTTGCATCTTTATTGTTGCTTAGCATGTGTTATATATAGAGGAAACTCCACCAATGATAATGATTGGCAATATATGCAATGAAATTCAAGTTCATCACACATGCATAGATTGTGGGTGACTTTGCTCTATATATGGTGGTGGTACCAATATCACATACTTTTGTAGTATTTGATATTGGTATTACCATCTTATTCATTAAAATTCCCTATATAAACCCTCTTAAAGGGATTGCCATCAATTACCAAAATGGGGGAGATTGAAAGAACATGTGGGCCCCCATGTGTGGTTTTGGTAATTAATGACAATCTTTATGGACTAATGTGTGTATTAAGTTATACTTTTAGGAATTGTCCATTGGCATCGCTTGGAGCTTGTGTCAGCTTCAAGGTCGATGAAATGAGAATAAGATATGTTGTGCAAGCTCAAAATGCGCAATCTTTAGAAGATCTCATGTTTGATGCTTGCCATCCTCGGTGATCATGGATCGATGATGAGGAATCAAGAAAGGCGTTCCATCTTGAGAAGGGAAAGATCGTCTACATCGAGCTCAAGTGGAATGCTCAAGTCAAAGGTATAATCTTGATAGGTTTTCCCTTTTTCCGGTCTTATATTGTTAGTGCAAGACCGGGTTTAGGATAGATAACCGTACTATCAAGAGGGGCTCTCGAATGAGTAACTCGATCACATCGTTCGGAGAGAGCTCAAACCTTTGCATACTTGCATCATCGTATTTGGTTGTTATTTGGTCTTATCCATGTGAGGATATAGAGCTTGTGATAATCTCCATAACAAGCTCTTGTTCATCAAAATCGGATCCCTCTTTTATATCTTATTGCGATTTTGATCTATGCGGTTTTTCGGTTTCTCACCAAGTGAGGTATCTCACATTATTATACTTGATACATTCTTACTTGGTGATAACTAATATTTTCACCTTTTATAGGGAAGCTCATGTCGTCCTCTTTCCAACGCAATTGGAATCGGGTCGATCGGAGTTACCAATCAAAAGTTATAGTCGTTTGAATATCTGCTGGTCTCCTAGGTACCAAAATGTGGTAGTACCGCATTTTAGTGCCTAGCGAGGCAGAAGGTTTTGGAAAGTTGCCAAAATCCACTACCGGGCTAGGTACCAAAAAGCGGTAGTACCGCATTTTAGTACCTAGCGCGGCAGAAGGTTTTTTACTTCGTCATTTGGATCTATCCTCCCTTGCTGGACTATTATGTTTCTTTGCATGATCTTATAGAGGTTGTTGTCCTCTTCGAAACGAGCCCAAGATCATCGAAATCGGAGTCCGGATGCAAAAGTTATGGCTGTTTTCGTTCTGTGATGACCGGTAGTACCGGACCAGGATCCGGTAGTACTGGGGTCCGGTAGTACCGCATTTTGGTACCGGGGAGCGCAGAGAAAAAATGCGTTTGGAGCCCCAGGAACCCCAGGAAATGTCCGGTAGTGCCGGGAAAGTCCGGTAGTACCGGGAAAAAGTCCGGTAGTACCGGGAATCGCGTTTTTGGGCTGCAACGGTTGGATTTTGGAGGGACCTATATAAGGGGCCTTCTTCCCCAATGGTTCCTCAACCATTCTTGCAAGTTTTCCCCTCCATTGTTGACCTTCTTGAGCTTGCTTTCTCTCAATTCCTCCGATGATTCTTGCGTATTCTTGAGGGATTTGAAAGAGGAGATCTAGATCTACAATCCCACCAATCAATCTCTCCTCTAAGTGAGGGGAACATATTGGGATCTAGATCTTGGAGTCTTTTGTGGATTTCCTCCATTGTTCTTCCTCTCTTATTCCCCCATAAGCTTTTGTAGCTTTGGTGGAATTTGGGAGAGAAGGATTTGAACACCTTTGTGGTGTTCTTGCCATTTGCATTTGGTGCATCGGTTTGAGTTCTCCTCGGAGGATTTGGTTTGAGTTGCTCATTGGAGCTTGTTCCTCTTGGGTTCTTGGAACCCTAGACGGTTTTGTGGCCTTGGTGGCATTTGTTGAGGCCTTTTGTGGCATTTGTTGGGAGCCTCCAATTAAGTTGTGGAGAAGTGCCCCAACCTTGTGAGAGGTTCCGGTTGCCACCGACAAGTGCACCGATAGTGGAAGCGTGGATCGATCCTGTTTGGGTGAGATTCACCAGAGAATAAGGGAGGCCTTTTGTGGCGTTGGTGGTTTTATACCACCCCCTATCCAAACGAGACGTACTCCATGTTGGGAGGAACTCGGTAAAATATCGGTGTCCCCGCGTGCCTCGGTTATCTCTATACCCGAGCTCTTTACTTATGCACTTTACATTGTGATAGCCTTCATGCTTGAAGTAATATATATCTTGCTATCACTTTATTGCTTGTATTGCTTGGCATAAGTTGTTGGTGCACATAGGTGAACCTTAGTTGTTCTAGGTTGTGCTTAACAAAGTAAACACTAGTTTTATTCCGCCTTTGTTGAGCCACTCTAGGAAAAGTTTTAATCGCCTATTCACCCCCCTCTAGGCGACATACGTATCCTTTCACCTACACTCAACACAATATCGGGTCTAGATGCACAAAGGTAAAGCAAAGAACCAATCATAGACCGGTATACCTTTTGATCCACATCTTTACCATATGGATTTTGTTCTAAATGAGTGTTTGTAGCCATGGGAGTAGGAGCTCCATTAAATCTTGCATTTTGAATCTCTTGAGCATATCTTGAGTATACTTGGCTTGATGTAAGAATGTCCCTCCTCTAACTTGCTTGATCTCAAAACCAAGAAATACTCTCAACTCCCCCATCAAAGACATTCAGAACCTACTAGTCATAAGCTTTGAGAATTCATCATTAAAAGCTTTGCTAGATGAGCCAAAGATAATATCATCAACATATATTTGGCATACAAAAAGCTCCCCATTGACTTTCTTAGTAAAAAGAGTGGGATCAATTTTCCCAACCTCAAATCCACGGTCAAACTATAACTCTCCAAGGTGCTCATACCACGTGCATGGGGCTTGCTTGAGCCCATAGAGCGCCTTATCAAGTTTGTAGACATGGTTTGGGCAGTTGGGGTCCTCAAATCCCGGGGGTTGCTTAACATATACCAACTCATTTAATGGACCATAAAGATATGCACTTTCTACATCCATTTGTTGCAACTTGAAGTTATGATGTGCCGCATAAGCAAGAAGGATACGGATGGACTCAAGGCGAGCCACGGGTGCATAAGTCTCTCCATAGTCAATGCCTTCAATTTGAGAGAACCCTTGTGCAACCAACCTAGCATTGTTCCTTACTATAATTCCATGCTCATCTTGCTTGTTCTTGAATATCCACTTCATTCCAATAACATTGCGGCAATCCTTTGGCTTCTCAACTAACTTCCATACTTTTTTCTCTCAAAGTTGTTGAGCTCTTTGTGCATAGCTTCCAACCAATCCGAATCTTCAAGAGCTTCCCACACTTTATTTGGTTCAATCATGGAGATGTGTGCTTGGTGTTCACTGAACCTCTTCAATTGTGCTCTTGTGGAAATGCCTTTCCTTAGGTCACCAACCACATTTTGTAGAGAGTGGTCTCTTAATTCCAACATTCTCTCCTTTCTAGCTTCGCGACGAGCGTGGATCTCTGTGTTGTTTCTTGGGGGACCCTATTCATCATTTTGGTCCTTGTCTTGACCATCAACTTGACCTTGATCATCACCGGAATCATTCTCTTCATTGAGAGGCAAAGATTGATCTTGTTCTTGATCAAGCGCTCTTCTAGCATCAATTTGAGCTTGTCTCAAGGCAGTTTGTATGGATCTTCCTTGAACAATTGACTTGGCACCACTTGACATCCTAGATAATGAATCAAGCTCCTCTTGACTAGAGTCATCACTATGATCAACATGTTGAGGGTCCACATCTTGTATTTGGCTTGTGTCATTTCCCTCCTCGGTGGATGGAGCATGTTGAGGTTGTGAAGATGAGGGCTCCACTTGAGTGGAGAATAGTTCTTCTTGATCCGCCATAAGGGGTTCCTCAACGGGGCGGATATATCCCACACCCATTCTTCCTATGGCATCCTGAGGCATTTCATCATCTGCATCACAAGCATCAACACGCTTCCCTTGGGGACCATCATATTCTCGAAGGTCACACTACAAGATTCTATGACAGCTCCGGAGATCTTATCATAGATTCTATAAGTGTGAGATTCGAGACCATATCCAACAAAAATACCATCTAATGCTTTAGACTCGAATTTGGACAAAGGAACACCTTTTATGAGATAGAAACACTTACAACCGAACACCCGGAAGTAAGATATGTTGGGCTTGTTACTGGTAAGTATTTCATATGGAGTCTTGTTGATTTCTTTGCGGAGGTAGAGCCAGTTTGAAGCATGGCAAGCAGTGGAGATTGCTTCGGCCCAAAATTTGTATGGAGATTTAAACTCCGCCAACATGGTCCTAGCCATCTCAATAAGAGTCCGGTTCTTCCTTTCGGCCACACCTTTTTGTTGAGGGGTGTATACAGCGGAATATTGATGTTTTATACCCTCATCACTTAGGAAATCATTCAAGGTGTAGTTCTTGAACTCGGTGCCGTTGTCACTTCTTATAATCAACACGGGAAGATTGTATTGACGTTGGACCATGTTGATGAAGTCTATGAAGGTCTTTTGGGTCTCACTCTTCAACTTGAAGAAATATACCCACGAGTATCTTGAAAAGTCATCAACAATCACCAAACAATATTTCTTCCCACCAAGACTTGCATGAGATGGAGGACCAAAGAGGTCCACATGGAGGAGCTCCAAGATCTTGGTTGACTTGATGCGGTTCTTAGGCTTGTGAGGAGAATCATGCATCTTCCCTAGAACACATGCCCTGCAAACACGATCTTTGGAAAAGGAAACATTTTCTTTTAGTCCAATAATATGGCCCTCCTTGTGGAGACTTTGCAAAGTTCTCATATTGACATGGGCTAGTCAGCGATGCCATAACCAACCCACATCGGCCTTTCTGAATAAGCACATCGTACTTGTAGTGGCTTGCCCCGAAAAGTCCACCACGTACAAGTCATGCTCAACGTGCCCAACAAAAGCGACCTTGAGAGACTTGCTCCACAAGCGGACCACAATATCAACATCAATAAAGACGGCAAACCCATCTTTCCAAGAGCACGGACTGAAAGTAAATTGTATCCAAGGGTCTCAACAAGCATGACGTTCACGAGTGTAATGTCGTGAGCAACCACTACCTTGCCGAAACCCATTACCTTATACTTTTACTTGTCGGCATATGTCACGGTGATTTCATCATCATTTGGCTTTAAGTCCTTGACAATAGACGAGCTTCCGGTCATATGACTCGTGCAACCACTATCAAGCACCCACTTTGACCCTCCGGAAGCATATGTCTACAAAAGATCAAGCTAGTTTTTAGGTACCCATTTTTCAATGGGTCCTCTTTTGTTAGCAACAAGGGTCTTGGAAACCCAGATAGACCAAGAAATATAACCATCATATGGGCCAACATATTGTGCATACACATCACCATAATAATCACGCATTAGAACATAGTGAGGGTTAGCACTTCTCGCAAAGTCATCATGAGACATAGTTTTACCACTTGTGGTCTTAATATCCATAATGGCCTTGTTGGTCTCTTGTGCAGGCTTGGCCTTCTTCTTGTTGTTGTTCTTCTTCTTAGTTTTGGAGACAAAACCAATGCCCCCTTTTTCAGCACTAGGCCTTTTCTTACTCAAAAGATCATCAATGGACTTGTTGCCTTGTGGAAATGTGGCCTTGGCTAGCTCCCCCTTCAACCTAGCATTTTCTTCAAGAATAGTTGTACTACTAGATGGAATGAAGTTACTAGGTGAAGGAATATTGGCCAATTGAGTTTGAAGCATTTCATGGGACTTTGTGAGTGACAAGAATTCACTTTCCAAAGCCTTGTGAGCCTTGTGAAGGAAACTAAAGTCCTCTTCAAGTTTTTCATGAACCACACCAAACTCAATCTTGTCCTTTTTAGCCCTTTTGCATTTAGCAATAGCATGATCATGTTCTTTGATGAGTTTATTAACAATAATGTCATTGGACTCATCAAGCCCTTCAAGTTTTAATTCAAGTGACATCCTAGTCTCTTGTTCTTCTTCTAGAGCATTGTTTAAAGCCTCTAGCTCAACTATGTGTTCATGCCCAAGTTTACATCTTACATCTAGGAGCTCTTGTGTGTGGGAAAGTTGATCTAAGATGTTTCCAAAATGTATCTTAGCATCACCTTGTAGGTTAGTCATAAACTCATCGAAAGCAATTAATTACCTTTTAACATCAAGAGACATCTCATCATCAATTTCATCATGAGCTAAGGGAGTGGAGTGGGATGATGAGGATACCTTCGTTCCTCTTGCCATAAGGCAAGTGACGTTCTTGATGGGGGAATTCTCATTTGGAGAATCGAAGAGTGAGAATGTCAGAGTAGAAGTAGTGGCTAGAGCTTCCACACCATTAGAGGTTTCCTCTTCCTCATCATCATCTTCATTGTCGGAGGAGTATTCTTCATGAGTGATCAAGACAATTTCTCTTGACTTCTTGTTGATGGGATTCTTCTTGATGAAGGGTTTCTTGTAAGGTGCTTTGAGAGTCTTCTTCAACACAAGCTTACCCCCATGATCTTCTCTCGTCTCATAGGGGCAACTCACCACAAAGTGATAGCGGTCACCACAATTAAAGCAAGTTCTCAATCTAGTGGTATTTTCTCTTTTCCCATTTGGGTTGCTTCTTCGTTGCATTTCCATCTTAGCCTTGGCGGGGTTCTTCCAAAAGTTCTTTGCATAGAAGGCCATATATTGACTATGAGCAATCTTGACTTCATCGGGGTGGTCCATGGAGAGGCCTTCATCACTATCATCTTCATCCCCATGGTCCACAACTTTGTCCTTCAAAGCAACGTTGACAACATTGCTCATACCAAGGGCACGAGCACGGGCATCTTTGGCATTCTTGGCGGCAACTTTGAAAGAGTCCATCTCTTGCATAACTTCATTGGAGGTCATGAGATGGTAGTTGTGTCTTCCTTGTAGGATCTTCAAGTCGGTGGGCTTAAAGGGCATGAGTGCACTCACATATTTCCTTTTTATCCACGCATCATCCACATGTGAGGCAACCACATTTCTAAAAACGGTGGCGGTGGTCTTGAGCCTTCGGTACATGTCTTCATGATTTTCATTTTCAATCATGTAGAAGCCTTCGGCTTCATTGCTTAGTGCATCATACTGGTTCCTCCTCATGCTCTCATTTCCAATAAACAATACCGTGAGAGCATCCCAAGCTTCCTTGGCAATGCTAAAGTGCTCAATGTGTGGGTAATCCTTTGTACCCAATCCTTGTTGAATCATGTGCAAGGCAGTGGCGTTGAGTTGACTATTGACAACTTCTCTTCTTGTCAAGTTGTTTGGATCCCCAATAAAGAGTCCATGCTCGATGATGTTCCATAGTTCAATGCAAGAGCTGCGCATATGAGTTCTCATTAGAGATTGCCATTGAGCAAAAGTAGCAGATTCTTCAAGCTTAGGTGGGTCACCTCTATTGTATACATGAGGGTGAGGGATTGGAGGGTCGGGAGAGTACCATGAATCACGGTGCTCACCCTTCCCGCCATCATTTTGTGTGGAGGAATTAGGGTTGTCTTGTTTACCCCCCACCATCATACCCTCGGGGGATACCGAAGCATTCCCTTTAGGTAAAACGTATGGAGAATCCTCTTGAGGAGAGGGGGATGATGAGCCATCTTTGTCTTTCAGAAGTTGCTCAAGCATCTTCTTGACTTTGTTGACCAAGGAAGAGCTCAATCTTGTTTCCAAGTTTTTGAGATCTTCCATGGTCACCGTGGTGGGCTCACCATCACCATCCCCTTTGCGGCTACCCATATTCTCTTAGGCGGTAAAGCCCAAATAAAGAGCCGAGGCTCTGATACAAATTGAAAGGATCGTATGGGCACCTAGAGGGGGGTGAATAGGTGCTACTTCAAATTTTCTTCTTTTTCAAATTAGGGTTTGACAATAAGGTAAATTCTCTAGATAATGCAACTAAGGTGAATTTACCTATATGACAAACAAGCACTAGCTAACAAAATACTACGCAAGAACAAGTAAGTAAAGTGCGGTAAAGGATAGAAGTAACCAAAGGAGTGGACGCTGAGACACGAGGATTTGTTTCCCGTAGTTCCTTCCTTTTGAGGGGAAGTACGTCTACATTTGGAGAGGGGTGGTTTCAAACCACCAACGCCACGAGAAGCCTCCCTTGTTCTCCGATGAATCTCACCCCAACGGGATCGATCCACCTTCCACTATATCGGCGACCTTCAAGGTGGAAGCCGGCACCTTTAAAAGTTTGGGGCACACATCCACAACTTAACTGGAGGCTCCCAAATACAAGCAAGCTGTTAAGACAATCAAAGACAAGCTTGTAAGAACCAAATCTAGAACTAGGGTTTCCAAGAAAACACTAGAGCAAGGGGCCTTCAAGTCAATAAGGGGAAATGAAGATCTCTTTTGGTGAAGTAGTAGATCAAGGCCCCCTCCTTCGATTCCCCAAAGATCAAGGACTTTGGGTGGTGGATTGAAGAGATCTTGGCGATTTGGTGGCTCTAATGGTAGTAGTCTTTAATGCAAATGAGTAGCTTGTCCCAAGGTTGGTGAAGGGGTATTTATAGCTCCAAATCCAATCTGACCGTTGGAGCATTAAATTCAGCGGTAGTACCGGAAGTTCAAGCGGTACTACCGGAAAACTCCGGTACTACCGGACCTGGTATCGGAAGAACAAACTTCAAATCACATATGCCCCAGCCACAACGGTATCAATTTGTGGTTCTACCGCAAAGCGGTAGTACCGCCCCTGAGATACGGTACTACCGGATGCATGCGGTAGTGCCGCATTTTGATGCCTCAAAGGGCAGTGGCATTTGCAACTTTGCCAAAAACTCTCTACCGCGCTAGGTACTGAAATGCGGTACTACCGCATTTTGGTACCTAGGCAGGCAGTAGCTTTTGACAAACTTGTAAAAAGCTCCTGCCACGCTAGGTACTAAAATCCGGTACTACCTACTACCGCATTTTAGTACCGGGGCGGGAAGTGGCTTTTGACAAGTTGCAAAAATCTTCTGCCGCGCTAGGTACTAAAAAGCGGTACTATCATATTTTAGTACCGGGGCGGGCAGTAGCTTTTGACAAGTTGTCAAAAAGCTTCTGTCACGCTAGGTACTAAAATGCGGTACCACCGCTTTTTAGTACCTAGCCTGGCAGAGGCTTTTTGACAACTAGCCAAAACCTACTGCCGCGTCCGGTAGCAAAAAGCGGTACTACCACTTTTTGGTACCGCGCCAGGCAGAAAGTTTTGGACAGTTTGTCCAACCACACTGATACACTGCAAACCCCTTTTTAATACAACCTATGGTACACTTGGCAAATAATTAGTCCGATATGTGTGTTGTTATAAAACACAAAAATCACTAGGGATAGGAAATGCTCTTTCAGGTGTTGATGGCGACGGTCTCCCCTCTCCAGGAAGGAATTCCCCCGGTAGAAATCTGTCTGCCAGAGAGATCTTTCTCTCTCAGTGTTTTCCGCCCCCCAGAGGCGGCGGAAATCTATCGGTGGTCGCCCCCTAGACTTAGGGTTCCGTAGGGAATATATAGGCGAAGGGGCGGAGTCAGGAGCCGGGCAGGTGGGCCACACCTTCCCTAGGCATGGCCTATGGTGGGCCCGCGCCTAGGGGGTGTGGCCCCCCTACGGCCCTTCTTCGTCCCTCCTGGTTTCCTCAATCTTCTGGAAAAATAATATTTTCCCATATTTTTCTGGTATTTTTCTGATCTTCGCGAAATTGCACCGAAACGCCTTCTTTTCCATCAGAATCCAGACTCCGGCAGTTCATCCTCCAAGAATCATCCAACATGCATAAATAGATGAAAAGCCATAAGTAATTCCTCATAATAAGACAAATATCAATGAATAGAGGTAGATTATGATATAGAATGGTGATGCAAATTGGGCGTATTAGTGTGCCAGCAAATTCAGAATTGAAGCAAGCTATTTTGAAAGAAGCCCATGATACTCTTTATTCTATCCACCCCAGAGGAACCAAAATGTATCAGGATTTGAAGGAGCAATTTTGGTGGCACAAGATGAAGAGAGAAATCAGAAGCTACATAGCCAAGTGTGATATTTGTCAGAGATTCAAGGCGGGACATCAGAGACCCGCAAGACTATTGCAACCATTGCAGATTCCGGAATGGAAATGGGATTCCGTCGGAATGGATTTTATCACCGGTTTGCCTACATTTAGTAGGGGAAATGACTCTATCTGGGTTATCGTAGATAGACTGTCCAAAGTTGCCCATTTCTTACCAGTCAAGACCACCTACCAGAGTTCGAAGCTAGCAGAGTTATACATTGCTAGAATCGTCAGTTTGCATGGAGTCCCCAAGAACATTGTGTCGGATCGAGGAACTAAGTTTACCTCGAGATTTTGGAAGAAAGTCCAAGAAGGATTAGGAACCCGACTAGGTTTTAGCATAGCTTATCACCCTCAGACTGACGGACAAACGGAGCGAGTAAATCAAATACTCGAAGATATGTTGAGAGCCCGTGTGCTAGAGTATGGATCTAAATGGGAAGACTGCCTGCCGTTCGCAGAATTTTCATACAATAATATCTACCAAGCTAGTTTGCAAATGGCCCCATTTGAATTCATGTACGGAAGGAAGTGTCGTACCCCTTTGAATTGGTCGGAAGTATGAGAGAGTCGGATTTTTGGACCCGACATCCTACGAGAAGTAGAAGAGAAAGTTCACAAGATCCATGAGCACCTCAAGACCGCCCAATGCAGATAGAAGAGTTATGCCGACAAGAGACGTCGAGACCTCGCCTTCAATATGGGAGATTTTGTGTATCTCAAAGTGTCACCTTTGAAGGAAATGCAACATTTCTAGCTCAAAGGAAAGTTAGCCCCTATGTATATCGGACCCTTCAAGATTCTGAATCGTCGAGGAGAAATATCGTATCAACTGGAACTGCCAGAGGAGATGTCAGTTGTGCATAATGTGTTCCACATATCGTTACTTCGCAAATGCCTAGAAGTCCGAGAGAAGACCGAAGTGTTCAAGAACATTGATCACCAAACAATAGAGATCAATGATGACCTGACATATCCCGAAGTACCCATCCGTATTTTGGAGGAAGCTTTCAGAACCACCAGGACCCGGAGTATCAAGTTTCTCAAGATCCAGTGGAGTAACCACACTGGAGAAGAAGCTACCAGGGAGTGAGAAGACTACATTAGGACGGAGTTTCTCGATCTCATTAAATCCTAGTTTTCCCTTTTTCTCAAATATCGGGACAAGATTTTGTGTAAGGAGGGAAGGTTTGTAACATCCCAAAAATATTAATCAAGGTTATAAAATTCTAATCACCCAAATTTAGGGTTAACAAAAACTTTTGTTAATTAAAATCATTATGAATGCATGTGTGTATGTGATGAATGTATGAATGCATGAATGGACTTGGTGATTGTTGTGATTAGCAAGAAATGGTTTTAAAGATGAAAACAACATCATCTAAATCAATTCCAAGCAGAAACAAATCAAGAGAAATTCAAAAACAAGCAAAACAAGCAAATGGTCATTTTTGCCAATCTTGATCACTAGACCACTTTGAGTGTTTCTAGTCCAAGATTTCAAACAGAAACAAATCCATTTCTTTTCACCCGTTGCTATACCAAGTTAAAGTGAACCCAAGTCCACATTGCAAACCCACAGAAACATTTGGCAACCTTATTCAATTGACATTTGAAATTTGAATCTAATTCATATGGGAAGATCACCATTTCTAAAAACCCAACCAAACCAGTGCACCTTGACAAATCCAAGCAACCAGAGACTAACTAGTATGTGACCATTGCACCCACCAAGTTTCATCCAAAAATTCAAATTTAAATATCTTGCGGCCATTTCATCAAACACCTTCTGAACACAAATCAAATTAAACAACAAACACTATAATGAGCAGTGTTTGTGCCAAACTTGTTCCCTTTATAGCTCTCACTACACTCTCGGTAGATCATCTAACTAGTTTAAGCAGCTCTAGATCACTGTGAACTCGACCATGCCATCAATGGTGACCATGGCCAAGCACACTTGCCACCCCCACTGTCGATAGCGTGCTACAAGCCTAACCAAGCCTAGCCACTGTGTCTAGCTAGCAAGCCACCATCCACCACCACCCCCTGTCCAGCCCTCGAGCCCTGCTAGCCACTGGACCACATGGAATGCTCGCGCCTAGTCTCTCTGCGACCATGCCGAGAGCACGCCAGAGCACCGCGCTCGACGCGCTCGCACAGACCGCGCCCCGCCTTCGCCGCTCGCATACGTGATCACCACTGCCCCAGGAACCGCCAAGACATCCCTGTTCGCCGCCACACAACCCGTAGCCGATGTGCACCATTAAAATTTCCGTCGGTGCCTCCCAGAGCGTCAACGTGTTCCAACCGCACCGCACCGCCCCACGCCTCGCCATGAAGACGTTGAGCTTTGCCAGGAGGCAGCGCACCGTCCCCTACCTTCGGCCATGCCGTTAGCTCACTGTGAAGACGACCCTGACGAGATCCGCCCGCACCCTTCGGTTCCCTCATCGCACTATAAATAGAGGCCTCCCCCATTCGAATTCAGCACACAATTCCACTCCCCTCTCCCTCAGAACCACCCCACTTCTTCCCCGGAGCAAGGCGAGCACCAGGTTGCTGGAATTTCGCCGGAGCTTGCCGCTGCTGGAGGAGAAGGGCGTCGTTGATTGGAGCCACCCTAGGAGGAGCCGCCAGTACCAGGAGGATCGTCGTCGTCAACTTCGTCATTCGCCCCCATCGCCGGAGCCCCGGTGAGCCGCCACTGACCCTCACTGGCCGCGTGATACGTCATAAACGTATCTATAATTTTTGATGCTCCATGCTTGTTTAGTATCTACTTTGCTTTGCTTTGTCTACACTTTGAGGTGTTTTTATATCTTTTCTGGAACTAACCTATTAACAAGTTGCCACAGTGCCAGTTGCCTGTTTTCTTCTATTTTTGGTTCCAGAAAGGTAGAAAATCAATATTCTTGAAATTGGACGGGATAAAAGCCAAAGTCAATATTTTACCGTGGGCGACACGAAGTCCAGAGGCGAGACAGAGAGGCGAACCAGGGCCACCCCCCCCTAGGCGCAGGTGGGCCCTGCCCCGTGCCTGGGTAGGGTGTGGGCGTTCCGGCCGCCTCCCAGCCTCGCCTCTTCGCCTATAAGAAGCCCCCGATGAGAAAACCCTAAGTCATCAATCATACTTCTAGAAAAACCTCTATAGCGCCGCCGCCACCAAAAGGGAGATTCGGGAGACAGAAAGTCTCTGTTTCGGCACCTTGGCGGGATAGGGAAGTGCCCCCGGAGCCATCTCCATCGCATTCTTCATCACCGTTGCTGATTCCCATGATGAGGAGGGAGTAGTTCTTCCTCGAGGCTAAGGGCTCTACCGGTAGCTATGTGTTCATCTCTCTCTCTCTCTATGCATCGTCATATTGTGATCATGAGCTTTGTAATCAAGTAGATCTACCTTACTACTCAAGTGCTTTAATAGATCTCTGCTCTCCCCATGTGTGTGAAAGTGACAGCGTGCACGCCATGGTGGCACTTAGGTTTGAGTCTACATAAATACTCTTTGTGCTTTAATAGATCTATGCTTTTCCCCATGTGTGTGAAAGTGACAGTGTGCATCCCGTGTGTGGCACTTTGGCTAGATTGAATATTTGTTATGAGTTATATTTGGAGTTGGATGTCTTTATGAAATTGTGGTGTTTGTTGGAACCATCTAGCGCTCAAGGTGACAATGTGGGGTTATCTAGATTGGGGAAGGCAGACTTTGATGAGTGTTGTTATAGCCCTACCGATGGTTAGATTGTCCAACCGGAGAGTAGTTAAGAGTAGTATCTTGAAGAGAGGACATTTATATGAGAGAGTGTTCACTAGTGAAAGTATGATCCCTAGGCCTTGTTTATAAACATTGAAACACTGCTTGCTACTAGATCTGTTGCATGTTTTCTTGCTTTAGTCTTTACCTCACTCACACACGTTACCCCATGTCAATGACGCCAGAAAGACTTGACGGTGCTCGACGTGGCACTTTGTTGGTAACCCCAAGCGCAGGGTGTGAAGAGCACAGCAACAAGTTTTCCCTCAGTTGAGACCGAGGTTATCGAACTAGAAAGAGGAAGGAAACGTCACACAGGTGTTGCAAACAACGTGGAGACCTGCACAACACAAACTCAAGACTTTGTCCCAAAGAATCAGTGAGGTTGTCAAGCTCACCGGTTTGCTGTAACAAAGGATTAAACGTATGGTGTGGAAGGTAATGGTGGTTTACAGCAAGTAAACAAGTAACAGTGGAAGATGTATCAATGGTAAAGATTGTACCGGGGTCCATAGTTCACTAGAGGTGATCTCTTTAGATAAACAACATGGCATGAAGGGTAAACAAATTACAGCGGGGCAATTGACAGGAACTGAGCAAGGCATAACAATTCAATTACTAGCCAGAAAGATCCTATGAGATTCGATTGGGCAATACAACAAGATACATAGACCACCATCCAACTGCATCTATGACTAGAAGTCCACCTTCAGGTTATCATCTGAACCCCCTCCAGTATTAAGTTGCAAGCAACAGACAACTGCTTTAAGCAAAGTGTGTAAGGTAAACATTCCACATGTTCCATGAACAAGAGACCGTTGTTTTCTCCCTAGTGGCAACAACACATCTACAACCGAAGATATTTCTGTCACTTCCCATGGAAACTAGAGGCATGAACCCACTATCGAGCATAAATACCCCCTCTTGGAGTCACTAGCAACTACTTGGCCAAGATAGCTACTAAAAACGGAGAGCATGCAAGATCACAAACAACACAGACATGATAGAATCATCAAGACAAAACCATTAATCAAACCAACATAATAATCTCAATATCCATCGGATCCCCGCAAACACAACATGCATGATTACAAATAGATTAGATCTTGATCATGAACAGAGCTCACAAGATCTATACATGAAAGCACAAGGAGGAGATACAACCATCTAGCTACTACATGGACCCATAGTCCAAGGTGGAACTACTCACGCATCATACCGGAGAGAAGGCCTCGGAGATGATCTCCCCTCCGGCAGGGTGCCGGGAAGAACTTCAGATCTCCTCTGATCTAGGGATGGCGATGGTGACGGCTACAGCGCCAGAAAATAGCTTGATGTCTACGCACTTCTATTCTTGTAGACAGTTGTTGGGCCTCCAAGTGTAGAGGTTTGTAGAACAGTAGCAAGTTTCCCTTAAGTGGATTACCCAAGGTTTATCAAACTCAGGGAGGAAGTGGTCAAAGGTATTCCCTCTCAAGAAATCCTACAATCAAGATACAAGAAGTCTCTTGTGTCCCCAACACACCCAATACACTTGTCAGGTGTATAGGTGCACTAGTTCAGCGAAGAGATAGTGAAATACAAGTGGTAACAGTGCTAGAAAATAGCTTGACGGTGAGGTAAAGACTAAAGCAAGCAAACATGCAACAGATCTAGATGCAAACGGTGTTTCAATGTTTAGAAACAAGGCCTAGGGATCATACTTTCACTATTGAACACTCTCTCATATAAATATCCTCTCTTCATGATACTATTCCTAACTACTCTCCGGTTGGACACTCTAATCATCGCTAGGGATATAACAACACTCCTCAAAGTCCGCCTTACCCAATCTAGATAACCCCACACTGTCACCTTGAGCGCTAGATGGTTCCAACAAACACCACAATTTCATAGGGATATAACAACACTCCTCAAAGTCCGCCTTACCCAATCTAGATAACCCCACACTGTCACCTTGAGCGCTAGATGGTTCCAACAAACACCACAATTTCATAGAGACATCCAAATCCAAATATAACTCATAACAAATATTCAATCTAGCCAAAGTGTCGCACACGGTATGCACGCTGTCACTTTCACACACGTGGGGAAAAGCATAGATCTATTAAAGCACAAAGAGTATTTATGTAGACTCAAACCTAAGTGCCACCATGGCGTGCACGCTGTCACTTTCACACACATGGGGAGAGCAGAGATCTATTGAAGCACTTGAGTAGCAAGGTAGATCTACTTGATTACAAAGCTCATGATCACAATATGACCATGCATAGAGAGAGATGAACACATAGCTACCGGTAGATCCCTTAGCCTCGAGGAAGAACTACTCCCTCCTCATCATGGGAATCACCAACGGTGATGGAGATGGTGGTGGAGATCGATGGAGATGGCTCCAGGGCACTTCCTTGTCTCGGCAGGGTGCTAGAACAGAGACTTTCTGTCCCCCGAATCTCCCCTTCGGTGGCAGTGGCGCTATGGAGGTTTTTCTGGAAGTATGATTGATGACTTAGGGTTTTCTCATCGGGGGCTTCTTATAGGCGAAGAGGCAAGGCTGGGAGGCCGCCGGAGGGCCCACACCCTACCCAGGCGCGGGGAGGTTTTGGGCTTTTACCTTCCCTCCATTCCATAAGCTCTTTTCTAGCGCCGTTGCCGGGGAGGTAAGGTAAAAGATACTCACATCCTCCGGTGTGAGTGCTCGAAGTTATTTCCTTTAGATTCTGCAATTTTGTCATTTTGTTTCTTGTTTTCACTAGTTAGGCTTAATGGTAAACAACAACAAAATTAGAGAGCTTTATAGTGTTTATCTTGAGTTAGGACATGAAGTGTTTGAAGAAAAAATTAAAAACCTATGGAACTTTATTTGCATGCTAATAGCAATTTTATTAGTATGAATTCTTTGGACACCCTTATTGCTAATGCTATGGAAAAGTCTAAGCTTGGGGAAGATAGTTTTGATGAAAATGATATTTTTAGTCCCCCAAGCATGGAGGAGAAAATTTACTTTGATGATACTTTACCTCCAATATATGATGATTACAATGATGAGTATGATATTTTCAGTCCACCTACTATTGAGGAGAAAATTTATTGTGATTACAATATGCCTCCTATATTTTATGATTATGGTGATGAGAATAATGATGATAGCTATTTTGTTGACTTTTCTGCCACTACCATTAATAAGAATGACTATGCTTATGTGGAGAGTAATAATCATTATATGCATGTGGCTCATGATAAGAATGTTTTATGTGATAGTTATATTGTTAATTTTGTTCATGTTGCTACTGAAAGTTATTATGAGAGAGGGAAACATGGTCTTATGCATCTCAATAATATTAAGTTTCCCCTCTTTATGTTGAAAGTCTTGAAGTTGCACTTGTTTTGCTTTCCTATGCTTGGTGCTTTGTGCTTTCATGACTTGTTTCTTTACAATGTTCCTATGCATAGGAAGTGGGTTAGACTTAAAAGTGTTTTGAATTTTCTTCTTGATGCTCTCTTTTACTTCAATTCATGTTTTTTATGTGAGCATCTTCTCAAAACTATCATGCCTAACTTAAAGGGGTTAAAGAAAAGTACTTGTTGGGAGATAACCCAAGAGTTTTCTTGAGTCTTGGAAGTTATTAATTCAGTAATGACCTCTTCTTATCCTTTTTGTTTGCTTTTTGTGCCAAGAATGACCTCTAATGAGAGGGAAGTAAGATTTGGTGAGTTGTTGTCCCGAAACAGATTTCTGTCCTCCACCATAAAAATTCATGAGGAGTCTCTGTAAGTAGGATTGAGCTGAAAATTTACGAATAAATCCCCCAATATGTTAGATAACTTCCTTTAGTTCAATACTTTTTGATTTAAGCAACAGAAGGTCTTCGAAAAAAATAGGTTTCTACCTGCTGGTCTGTTTTGATAGATTTCTGCCATTATTTGCATTTGCTTCTTATTGATTCCTTTTTGGGTTCTTTTTGGGAAATTGAGATTTTTGAAAAAGTTTCTACAGTATCTTGTGTATTTATTGAAAGTTTTGATGTTTTGAAACTAAACCCAAAGGTCTATTATCTTTTGAATACACTAATGTTGCTAATGAAGATTGTGTGAAGTTTTGTATGAAGGAAAATTTGTAGGTGTAGAGAAAGAATGATGTAATGAGATGAAGAATAGAAAAAAGCTCAAGCTTGGGGATGCCACCCCGTGTCAATCCAAGAAATATTCAAGAGGTACAAGCGTCAAAGCTTGGGGATGCCCAAGGCATCCCCTTCTTCATTAATAAAAATCTCAGGTCTTTCTAGACATCTCGTTTTTATTGTTTCATGCACTGTTGTGTTGTTCTTGGAGCGTCTTAGTTTTTTTTGGTTTCCGTTGCTTAATTTTCTTGAGTAAGTTGGTTGGTTACACCACACTTCTTTTGGAGAGAGACACACTCTGTTTCCGTTGCCTAGAACACTCTAGTTTTCACTCCTATTGTTTTGTGAGTGTTCACTTTTGCTAGCACTGCGTTCAGCCTTAGTTTTCTTGTGCTTTCAGCTTAGAACATTTTAGTTCTTCTTTGTGGATTTGTGAGACAAGCTCACTGATCTTTATTGATTATTATCTTTGTGAGTTGTTTCAAATAAGTTGATCGGTGTTGGAAAAGAGTAGGAAGTTTTATGCTTATAGTGGTACAAAAGGGAGCTTGTTTTGACTATGACTTAGACTTTATCATGTCATGGTAGATGTTTTTTTGAACATATGATTAGTGATTATTGATGTAGCATGACTTGTTCCAAACAATTAGGATTTCTTAATGTGCCTTGAAGGAATCATGCGTTGTTTTAGCATACAAAAGCATAGTATTGTGGTATTCTCCTTTGATGATTTGTTTGGGTTGACTTGGCACATGCTCACACCGTGTTATGACTTTGACAAGTCACCATAGCCTCTATGATCATTTAGTCCTTGACTTGTATTACCACTCTATGCTTTGATTAGTAATGCTTTATTGCTCTGCATGATTATGGCTATTATTGCTCTCTTAGTTGGTTGCTCCCAGTCTTTTGCTAGCCTCCACTTGTATGACTAAGCTCTAATCATGCTTCCAACTCCCAAGAAACCAAGTTATTCCAAAGTGTCCACTATAAATTCCTATGCATGGTGTGTTACACCATTCCAAGTATATTCTTGTTTTCAACTATCTTCCAATTAAAAAGTACTTTGTTATGTGAAAACTTAGTGATTAAAGCCCTCACAAACTTGATGGCACCTTTTATATTTCTTTGCCCCTAATAAACTTGAACCACTGTGTCATCTATGTTGTATATGCTTGCACTTATATGTTGGAATTAGCAGAACCGTGCTGTCACGGGGAACGTTTTTAACATTGCACTTGTACTTTGTACTTAGTTGATATCATGCTCTTTTGTCTATGGATGTCACCGGTGTGAAATAAAGAGGGAACTTGTAAGTCCATGGAGTGTGTATTTTGTGTTAGAGAAACGCCTAGGCCGCAAGCCTAAGCCATGCCTAATCATGGTGGAAACTTACAGCATCACCATAGTGAGCTATCTGTGAAGCATCCTCAATAAAAATCTATGCACATAGTAAATAAAAAGATCGCTGAGATGCTCATTGAATGCTTGCCTTGTCATTTTGGTTATGGGATAGATCCTGTACCATGTGTAAGGGGTACCCCGTTGGCGGTTCTCTATGATATGCATGTACTTACAATGACAAGAACTTACAGGTGACTGAAGTTGAGTAGCATGAGGTGTGGCCCTCGTATTCAAGGGACTTGAGATTGCCAACTTATACCTTGTCAAGCATATACTCCATAGTTTGTTTACTTTAACCTTAACCACTTCAAGATGCTTATGATAGGGGCAATGAGGGTTGAAAGCTAACAAGTACCATAATTTTTGGAAGCTTTTTTTGAAACTTGAAATCCCTGCTTCCCTTTATGAAGGGCCTTTCTTCCATCATTATATTGAGTCTCCACCTTCTACCTTTAGGAACCATTAAGAGAGCATAGTTGTCATTCTCTGTGCAGTGTTCCAAAACTTATTGATTGATGCATATTGTGATATTACTTGTTCTTGTGCTATTTGTTTCTAGTCACCCTTGTGAACTTTGAAGGTGTCCTATGCATCTATTTGCTACTCTATGAGGGACAAGCTGAATGCCACTATGCCATGTTTTCTATATGTGAAACAAACAAACGTTTTTCAATGCATGTTATTCATGATCTTTGTTTGTAGCCTTTCATGTTGCATGCATTGTTACTTTGTCTTACTGTTAGAACTCCATCTTTCATGCTCATGTTTAGAGTTCTTTGATCCTAGATTCCAATGCTTGCAAATGGTTTGATCATAATTGTGATGGTGCATGTCACCTTAAAAATTATTCTTTTTATCACTTACCTACTCGAGGACGAGCAGGAGTTAAGCTTGGGGATGCTTGATACGTCATAAACGTATCTATAATTTTTGATGCTCCATGCTTGTTTAGTATCTATTTTGCTTTGCTTTGTCTACACTTTGAGGTGTTTTGATATCTTTTCTGGAACTAGCCTATTAACAAGTTGCCACAGTGTCAGTCGCCTGTTTTCTTCTGTTTTTGTTTCCAGAAAGGCAGAAAATCAATATTCTCGGAATTGGACGGGACAAAAGCCAAAGTCAATATTTTACCGTGGGCGTCATGAAGTCCAGAGGGGAGACGGAGAGGAGAGCCAGGGCCACCACACCCCCCCTAGGCACGGGTGGGCCCTACCCCACGCCTGGGCAGGGTGTGGCCCCTCCAGCCGCCTCCCAGCCTCGCCTCTTCGCCTATAAGAAGCCTCCGACCCAAAAACCCTAAACAATCCATCATACTTCAAGAAAAACCTCCGTAGCACCGCCGTCACCGAAAGGGAGATTCGGGGGACAGAAAGTCTCTGTTCCGGCACCCTGCCGGGATGGGGAAGTGCCCCCGGAGCGATCTCCATCGATCTCTGTAGGGGTTCGTAGCATGGAAAACAAAAATTTTCTATCGCATACAAACAAACAAGCCAAGATCTATCTACTAGATTGTAGCAACGAGTCGATGGAATAACTTACCCTCGAAGATTCCAAAGCGGTTAACGAGAGCAGATTCTCGTGGGTGATGTAGTCGTACTCTTTCCGATCTCAAGATCGCGTAGATGATCCTTCCGGCGCCACGTTCCGGCAGCGCTCCCGCAGTCGGTCACACGTTCGGTACTCGACGAAGACCTTCCTCTCCCTTGTTCCAGCAGGCAGCGGAGGTTGTAGCACTCTCCTCGCGATTCCGGCAGCACAACGGCGTGGTATCGGAAGTAGAGGGGAAATCCCGCAGGGCTTCGCCTTAAGCCGGAGCGAGTATGGTGGTTTATGAGAGAGGGCTATTAGTGGTCTAGAGATTAGACACACCAATTAGAAGGCTCTAAACCGCAGGCTAAAGCAATTAGAAGCTCTAAACCAGAACGGCTCTAAACCGGAGATTAGAGGTAGAAACTTGTGTGTCTCAAGGAGGAGCCCTGCCCCTCCTTTTATAGGTGGAGGAGCTAGGCGCGCCAGGGAGGGAGGGAGTCCCTCCCCAACTCGTCCTAGGGCTGGGCGCCGGCCAAGGAGGATAGGAACTCCTCCTCCAAGTTGGTTTCAACCTCCTCTTGCTTGTTTCCCACAGTTTCCTGTTTCCCACAGTTTCCTGTTTTCCACAGTTTCCTGTTTTAGCCGTTTGACTTTCAAACTGGCAATTTGACTTTCATGTTTTTGGAACAGCAAGAACACTTAGTACATGATGCAATCATTCAATGACACACTCATGTACCCTCCCTCCCCCCCGGAGTGTCGGACAATCCGGACCCTTCTAGAACATTCCCGATGAAAACACCGGAATCATTCCCGAACTCTGAAACGGGACTTTCCTTATATGAATCTTATTCTCCGGACCATTCCGGATCACCTCGTGATATCCCGGATCCCATCCGAGACTCCGAACAACATTCGGTCTCTTTCTCATAATACCATAACTACTCAAACAACGTCGAATCCTTATGTGTGTCTCCCTACGGTTCGTGAATTATGCGGACATGATCGAGACACTTCTCCGAACAATAACCAATAGAGGAATCTGGAAATTCATATGGCTCCCACATATTTCTACGATTACTTTGCGATCGAATGAACCACTTACATACGATACCAATTTCCCTTTGTCTCACGATAGTTTACTTATCCGAGGTTATGATCGTCGGTATCTCTGCATACCTAGTTCAACCTCGTTACCGATAAGTACTCTTTTCTCGTTCCCGTGATATGTGATCCCTAGTGACCTAGTCACATGCTTGCAAGCTAATTGGATGACATTCCACCGAGAGGGCCCAGAGTATATCTATCCGTCATATGGATGGACAAATCCCACTCTTGATCCATGTGTTTCAACCAATACTTTCCGAACACTCAATGCCACCTTTATAGCCACCCAGTTACGGTGTGGTGTTTGATGTCATCAAAACATCCATCCGGTAAAGGTGATATGCATGATCTCATGGTCGAAGGAATTAGGTTACTATGTATCAGAAAGCATATAGCAATTGAACTATTGAAATGACTTGATCTTTATGCTACGCTTATCTATAGGAGTATGTCCATCAAATCATTCTCCTAATGATATGATCCTGTTGTTAATAACATCTCTATGTTCATGATCAGGAAACCATGATCATATATCAACCAACAAGCTAGTTTAACAAGAGGCTTTACTAGGGACTCTTATTTTAGTTTACAAATCACACAAGTATTAATGTTTCCGGTTAATACAATTATAGCATGGTATGTAAACATTTATCATAAGTGTGAAGATATGATAATAACCACTTTATTATTGCCTCTTGGGCATATCTCCAACAGTCTCCCACTTGCACTAGAGTCAATAATCTAGTTTCGAACCTTTGTGTATATAACACCTATGGCTTTCCGGTGTTGTATGTACATGATTGCTAGTGGTCAACTGATCTCCGGATCTGACACTTCCAAGTCCGTGTGTAATTGCATGTCTTTGCGTCTCTACGCATCACTCATTCTCTAATGAGATGGCCTTGTACAAATTTGGTCTTTCGGTGTGACCTTTAGCTCTTTGGGGTTAAAACATGTTGATAATATTGTCGCACAATATATCTTCATAGTATTATCCCACTGTGAACTACACCTAGTTTGATAACAAACTTCTTGACACAAATGCCCTCTTTTGCTGCTATAATAGCAGTCATATACTTAGCCTTTTGTTGTAGTATCTGTCACAATGTCTTAACTTTGGAAATCATCCAAATCCATTATGGAACTCACTTTCCATTATATTGTGCCACCCTTAGTTTAGATTGAGATAAACTTAATTTGTACTTTGTGACAAAGCTAGTATCAATGTAGTACTTTTACAATGAACTAACCATCTATTTGTCACTTCTACAAATATTATACTCTTAGTTCTTTCAAAAGATCATAAGAATATCCTTACTATTGTCCAATGATCATCTTACGAATCATTCTGGTATATGCTCACAACATTTAAAGCATAGGACATATCTGGATTTGTACATATCACAGTATGATTGATATAAATACTCTTTGTGATTTCATACATCAAGTATCAATCTATACTTGATTATTTGTTTCACTTTACCAAATGTCAATACACTTGAATATATCATCAACATTGAACTTATTCAATCCTTTCTGTGCGACAAGAACCTCTCTTGTAGTTTCTGTATTGAACTCATTCAATACCTTGTCTATGTACTTCTGGCACAACCATATTAGCGTCTATTGATGCCAAATATTTGGGTTTTGCCTAAGTCTTTCATCGGGATGAAATTCTTAATATGTGTTAATAAAAGATACATTATTTCCAATCAACAATATGTCTTCCACATAATGTATTAGAAACATGTCTTAGCGCTCCCACTTAATTTCTTGCAAATGCAAGCATCTCCATCGTCTCTGATGAACTTTTAAACTCCTTTAACAGTTTCATCACAGTGAAGATTCCAACTCCGCTATGCTTACTTCAAGCATTGAAGTTTGCATATGTTTTTAGCATCCCTTGAATTTTAACAAAACCCTTTGGACTGTGTCATGCACACGTCCTAGGTAACCCTTCTATTAGAAGAACTTGTTTTGTTTATTCAACTACCATATAATAAAATTATATGTAGTGGTTGCTACACTAATCCATCTAGACTAAATATCGCTATGAAAGATCAGATCTTGTCATAGTCAACTTTTGAACATTGTTGTGAACTCTTTCCCAACATGTCGACTATTTCATAGATGTGCAACATCCATGTCTGTTTATTTATAGATCCAAACACAACTGTAAGGTCTTACACCTTTCTCGAGGGTCCTTCAAGTTCAAAACTTGATTTCTCGTGTATGGAACTATCACGGATTTTATGGCTTCAAGCCATTTGACGGAGTCAGGGCCTATCATCGCTTCTTTGCATGTAGTCGGTTCATTATTCTCAAATAATGATTCAACCCTCAAATCTTGGTATTTGATTGTTTACCCGATCTACTTGTTTCAATAGGAACTTAGATCTCCGTGACCACAACCTTTGAGGCACGTGAGCCATGAGCATTGTTGCTGTCTCCGGAACACTTTTCGGCACTGCGCAACTCTGCACATATAGCTAAGGTTCTTTTAACCTTATCAAACTTCTATTGTCCTCCCACTTAACTTTTCACGAAAAATTCCTTCTCAAAGAAACTTAACGTTCTAAGCAACAAACACTTTTGTCTCCGGTGTTTATGGAGGAATACTTAACAGTTATACAAAGACCGGTTCATCCGACTTTGGTTGCACACATCTTTCTTATGCATATCATACCAATGTTTAAGAAAGGACAACTTGGGTTTTATCCCAAACCATAACTTTATATGGTGTCAATTCAACGGATTATGATGAAGCTCTTTTCAGTGGAAAAACGGTAATCTCTAAAGCTTTTAATCTTTAAAATATAATGGCAGTTTTATGAATTACACCTTCGATCTTACCATGTCAAACAAGGTTTAATTACATATCTCGAACGCTCCATACTCTTATGGTGTTTCGGGAAAATGCAATTCCACGGAACGATTCCTTAAATCTTAGGTATTATGCTAAACTTGTAACTCAAATATCTTTCTTTATGATCTTATCATAAACTGTTTATATTCTTGTTACAATGATTTTGCACTTCATCTTGAAAGTCTTTGAACTTTTCAAATGTTTCTTACTTTATCCTTATTAAGTAAATATTCATATATTCACTCAAATTTTTGGAGAAAGCATATGAAGTTGAAATCCATCGCTCTTGACTACACATAATGGATTTCGTACAACAATATGTACAAGTTCCAATAAGCTAGTCATTCGTTCCCTTTTGGCCTATGAACGAAGTTTTAATTATCTCTAGGAAAGTTTCACAAGCGTCATTTGATCAAAAATCAAAAACTCCAAAATTCCATCCACATGGAGTTTCTTCATGTTTTCTTTCCAATATAATTTAAACGGCGATGTCACTTCCTAAGTGATCTTTCAATCAATTTGTCTTTCGACATTTTTTGCACTAGTTTTATGGATGTGATTTCTCCAACGAGATTTGTGAATCATCCATCTTTTATGGATTACGGCAATTATTTGAACAACTCTTTTGTTCTCATAATACCTGATAAAACAAATCTTGAAGGCAAGCTTTGATGTTTAACGAGCAACACAATAACCCTTTATTTTGTTCTCGATGAACATCATCACATATTCTTTTGCTAGTTACTTAGGCCATTGTAGTTCATGAATTGTGTTGTTTCGTATGACGATTCACACCAACAAATTCAGTATCAAATACTTAAGAACCACATTGTTAAATAAGCAAAGAATATAGCCATAACATGTATATCATCTATATACTTAAACTGAACAATTCTAGTCTTTTCTTTTCTGCCATATATTTATGAGATTCTCTTTCAGTATTTCCTTTTCTGTTTGAAAGAATCTATCAACATCAATTAGTGGAGTCATACATATGACACATAGTCCAAAACATGTATAGTTAAATACCAATGTCTTTGGACTTGCACCTTGAAGTAGATCACCATCATCAAATGTTTGGTGTTCTTTCAAATTCCTTTATTTAGTAATCTCTTGGTGTATTAAACATTTTACCTACATCAAATATTCATCCTTATCATGGAATCGTCCATGATCAAACTACCTTTAGCTTATAATGATGAATTACGAGTATAATGTTGCTATCCAAAACCTTTTGGAGGATTAGGACAACAAGTGTCTACAACCCTTTGCAAATTCTCATCAAAATATGAGAACATGACTTTTGCCATATTATACTCTATCATGTTGCAACCAAAACTTCGTTTCAGATATCACAATATCTTCCACACATCATGGTTTCTGAAACAACTCTTTCAGATCCTAGATAACCTTGATATTAAGACAATCCTTTGAATATCAAGAATCATGGAGACAAACATGATACTTATATACTAACATTGGAATTGTTACTCTTGATTTAATACCAACTATTAAACTTCATGGAGTAATCAAAAACTTACTGAAAGTTTGCAATAGGACTTTTAAACTTTAGATTAACACTTCAAAACAATACGATACCAGTTCGTAAAGTAACTAACCAGATTTCTATAGTTCTATCATCTCAATTATAACTAAGCGCAAGGTGGTAAACGGATGCCAATGACTACAACAACTATGCAAATTCACTTTGATTTAGTTTATGATAAATTGAGTTCTAATTAATAATTAAATTAATCTAGGTGAACTCCCACTCAAAACAATATCCCTCACATTGTTTTAGTGATCACACGAACCAAATCCACCACATCAAAACCGATCATCACGATAGTTGATGTAGCTTCAATGGCGAACAATCAACATGTTCATCATATCTACTATATGACTCATGCTTTACCTTTCGGTAATCCGTGTTCCTGAGGCCATGTCTGTACATGCTAGGCTCGTCAAGATCAAACCTTAGTTTCCGCATGAGCAAATCTGGCTTGCTCACGTTGTATACACTTGCAGAATCTAACACACCCGATCATCACGTGGTGCTTCGAAACAACAAGCTTTAGCAACGGTGCTAACTAAGGGTGAACACTTTATGACTTGAAATTCATGTGCATGAGGGATCATCTTATAATGCTACCGTCGTCTACTAAGCAATACAAGATGCATAAAGGATTAACATCACATGCAATTCATAATATGTGATATGATATGGCCTTTCTTCTTTGTGCTTCTGATCTCCATCTTCTAGCACGAACATGATCTCCATCATCACCGGCATTGCATCAAGGTCAATGACGCCTCTCCATGGTTGTCGTCCACCGGTTTCAACTATTACAACTACTTTGAATAGACACGCGGGTCTTAACAGAAATTAAAGACAACCATATGGCTCCTGCCGGTTGCCAACTTACAATAAGGAACATTGCATACATCATATATAATCACAATCATGGCCATATCACATCACTGCACACCCCTGCAAAACAAAGTTAGACGCCTCTACTTTCTTTGCATATTTTACGTGGTTTGGGGCTTTCAATAAGTGTCGTTCTAACTTACGAACAAGTACCACAACATTGATACTAGTATTGTTAATCACCCGTTGTAAATTGGATCTTAACTATGCTAGGAGAAACAGGCACCCGCAAAGCCACTTATGCAATACAAGTTGCATGTCAAGCGTGGAGCAAGTCTCATGAACGATGTCATGTAAGGTTAGCCCGGGCCGCTTCATCCCAACATACCGCAAGATGCAAAGTACACAAGAAGCAATCAACAATAAAAGCATCAACGCCCACAATGACCATTGTGTTCTACTCGTGCAACAGATCTACATATAGACATGACTCTGATACCACTGTAGGGGTTCGTAGCATGGAAAACAAAAAATTTCTATCGCATACAAACAAACAAGCCAAGATCTATCTACTAGATTGTAGCAACGAGTCGATGGAATAACTTACCCTCGAAGATTCCAAAGCGGTTAACGAGAGCAGATTCTCGTGGGTGATGTAGTCGTACTCTTTCCGATCTCAAGATCGCGTAGACGATCCTTCCGGCGCCATATTCCGGCAGCGCTCCCGCAGTCGGTCACACGTTCGGTACTCGACGAAGACCTTCCTCTCCCTTGTTCCAGCAGGCAGCGGAGGTTGTAGCACTCTCCTCGCGATTCCGGCAGCACAACGGCGTGGTACCGGAAGTAGAGGGGAAATCCCGCAGGGCTTCGCCTTAAGCCGGAGCGAGTATGGTGGTTTATGAGAGAGGGCTATTAGTGGTCTAGAGATTAGACACACCAATTAGAAGGCTCTAAACCGCAGGCTAAAGCAATTAGAAGCTCTAAACCAGAACGGCTCTAAACCGGAGATTAGAGGTAGAAACTTGTGTGTCTCAAGGAGGAGCCCTGCCCCTCCTTTTATAGGTGGAGGAGCTAGGCGCGCCAGGGAGGGAGGGAGTCCCTCCCCAACTCGGCCTAGGGCTGGGCGCCGGCCAAGGAGGAGAGGAACTCCTCCTCCAAGTTGGTTTCAACCTCCTCTTGCTTGTTTCCCACAGTTTCCTGTTTCCCACAGTTTCCTGTTTTCCACAGTTTCCTGTTTTAGCCGTTTGACTTTCAAACTGGCAATTTGACTTTCATGTTTTTGGAACAGCAAGAACACTTAGTACATGATGCAATCATTCAATGACACACTCATGTACCCTCCCCCCCCCCCCCCCCGGAGTGCCGGACAATCCGGACCCTTCTAGAACATTCCCGATGAAAACACCGGAATCATTCCCGAACTCCGAAACGGGACTTTCCTTATATGAATCTTATTCTCCGGACCATTCCGGATCACCTCGTGATATCCCGGATCCCATCCGAGACTCCGAACAACATTCGGTCTCTTTCTCATAATACCATAACTACTCAAACAACGTCGAATCCTTAAGTGTGTCTCCCTACGGTTCGTGAATTATGCGGACATGATCGAGACACTTCTCCGAACAATAACCAATAGAGGAATCTGGAAATTCATATGGCTCCCACATATTTCTACGATTACTTTGCGATCGAATGAACCACTTACATACGATACCAATTTCCCTTTGTATCACGATAGTTTACTTATCCGAGGTTATGATCGTCGGTATCTCTGCATACCTAGTTAAACCTCGTTACCGATAAGTACTCTTTTCTCGTTCCCGTGATATGTGATCCCTTGTGACCTAGTCACATGCTTGCAAGCTAATTGGATGACATTCCACCGAGAGGGCCCAGAGTATATCTATCCGTCATATGGATGGACAAATCCCACTCTTGATCCATGTGTTTCAACCAATACTTTCCGAACACTCAATGCCACCTTTATAGCCACCCAGTTACGGTGTGGTGTTTGATGTCATCAAAACATCCATCCGGTAAAGGTGATATGCATGATCTCATGGTCGAAGGAATTAGGTTACTATGTATCAGAAAGCATATAGCAATTGAACTATTGAAATGACTTGATCTTTATGCTACGCTTATCTATAGGAGTATGTCCATCACATCATTCTCCTAATGATATGATCCTGTTGTTAATAACATCTCTATGTTCATGATCAGGAAACCATGATCATATATCAACCAACAAGCTAGTTTAACAAGAGGCTTTACTAGGGACTCTTATTTTAGTTTACAAATCACACAAGTATTAATGTTTCCGGTTAATACAATTATAGCATGGTATGTAAACATTTATCATAAGTGTGAAGATATGATAATAACCACTTTATTATTGCCTCTTGGGCATATCTCCAACAATCTCCATCGTCATCTTCATCACCGTTGCTGATTCCCATGAAGAGGAGGGAGTAGTTCTTCCTCGAGGCTAAGGGCTCTATCGATAGCTATGTGTTCATCTCTCTCTATGCATGATCTTGTTGTGGTCATGAGCTTTGTAATCAAGTAGATCTACCTGGCTACTCAAGTGCTTTAATAGATCTCTTCTCTCCCCATGTGTGTGAAAGTGACAGCATGCACGCCATGGTGGCACTTAGGTTTGAGTCTACATAAATACTCTTTGTGCTTTAATAGATCTATGCTTTTCCCCACGTGTGTGAAAGTGACAATGTGCATATCGTGTGTGGCACTTTGGCTAGATTGAATATTTGTCATGAGTATATTTGGAGTTGGATGTCTTTATGAAATTGTGGTGTTTGTTGGAACCATCTATCGCTCAAGGTGACAGTGTGGGGTTATCTAGATTGGGAAAGGCGGACTTTGAGGTGTGTTGTTATAGCCCTACCATGGATTAGAGTGTCCAACTAGAGAGTAGTTAAGAGTAGTATCATTAAGAGAAGATATTTATATGAGAGAGTGTTCACTAGTGAAAGTATGATCCCTAGGCCTTGCTTCTAAGCATTGAAACACCGTTTGCATCTAGATCTATTGCATGTTTGCTTGCTTCCTTCCTTTTTCCTTTAGTCTTTACCTCACCGTCAAGCTATTTTCTAGCACCATTACCACTTGTATTTCACTATTTCTTCGCCGAACTAGTGCACCTATACACCTGACAAGTGTATTGGGTGTGTTGGGGACACAAGAGACTTCTTATATCTTGATTGCAGGGTTGCTTGAGAGGGATACATTTGACCACTTCCTCCCTGAGTTCGATAAACCTTGGGTAATCCACTTAAGGGAAACTTGTTGCTGTTCCAAAAACCTCTGCACTTGGAGGCCCAACAACTGTCTACTAGAATAGAAGTGCGTAGACATCACGCACTAGGGTTCGTGCTCGTCGCGTTCTGTTCAGACATGGACGACGACCCTCAGCCGTTGATCCTCGATCTAATCCTACAGTTATAATCGCCGCGTACCCCTTCGCCACTCTCTGTCTCACTGACGAGTGGGGATAACCACTTAAAATGCCCGCGGGCGCTGTGCGTAGTGGGCCGTCCCAGTTAGATTTCCCGCGTGACCCAGTTAGTTTGAATTTAGATTTAGCTATTTAATTTCAAACCTCGTTGTGGCAGTAGATTCAAAAATCATTTTAGAGAGATTCACTTAAGCAAATTGCATGAAACTAATTTTTCTAGAAAGGTATTGAATTCTTAATCCAAGCCCGTTGGATTTAAATCATTTAGAATTGTATATCACCTATAGTAAAAATAACAAGGCAGAGACTTTTCTGCATTCAAACATTTTTCAAAATTCAACCATAAATGCTTTTGAGTTGATTCCAACTCTCAAAAATCACATTTGATAAGACCTTTCTAAATATATAAAAATATCTAGGTTTACTTGCAGTAATAATGGACAAGTAATAAAAGAATGCCCCATAGGGATTTCTAGTCACTTGAATTAATTAAAATAAAAAGGTTAAACCTTATTAAATTGTGACACCACTTTAAATCACATTCCCAAGTACTGAAATATGTGGTGATCACATGTGTCAACATGATCCCATGTTTTAGTTGGAGAATATTAAATCTTAAGTAAGAGTAGAAATTACTTTTCTAAAATAAAATATGTAGGACTTTTGCCTTAATCCTTGTGATGATGCTAGATCATCTAGTGTGAGACTTTGTGTGTTAAATAGAAGTAGTTAAGTATTGTTTGGTGATTGTGTACTTCATATTTATTTATAGACACTAGTACCGAGCAAGGATACGAAGAGGAAGGAGAATACTACGAGGAAGAAGCCGAGGATAACAACCAGTGCACTGCACAAGGAAAGCTATCTAATGCAAGCTACTAACTAAGCAAGCTTCATCATACAAGTTAACCTTACAAGCTAACACTTGCAAGATAACTATGCTAAATAGATGCCTTAGGCATATGTGACTATACCAATTGATTATACCAAATCCTAGTTTTACTTGCAAGCTTTACTCTTTTATTTCTTTATCAAAGCTTTTATTTGTGTTTACTTAGTGACTTGTAGATTTTAGAAAGATTATTGAAGGTAGCATAAAGAGCATAAAACTTGACCTAAGTTAGGTATAACTTGATGTCATCCTGAGGCATGAGATTGAACTTAGATAAGTCACACTTGATTACCATCCCTCATTAGTGTTACCCCCAACTATAATTGCTAGTGCTAAGCTTAAAGCTTGATCACTTTAGATGGTAATACTTGGTGAAAATGATTATGAATACCTTAGAATGATGAGTCATTCTAATGAAATGTTTTGACATGTGTTCTTGAACACCAAATGATTTTGATGATGAAAATGTTGAGGCATGAGCCTTACGCCTTTATAAAACTGATGGTTGTCTGGATGCGATACCATTCCAATTTTACCGTACAACCATAATACCCGAATTTGGGTAGGGCTTGACTGGAAGTTTATATACTTTAGTATGGGTTCCCTTGCGGCCGAGGTTTGAGCTGAGGCTACCTAGTGATGATTGACCACCTATGCAGTTCCCAAGATGACAGATGGTCATGGTTGGGAGGCCAAACTCATAGGAGAGGTGCCTATACTAGGGCGTGTAATTGAAATGTTACGATTGATTATCCGCATACTGAGTATGGTGAATTCAGGATTGTTCCTAACGGTGTATCGAACATTGTGGTAAAAGTGTACCACCTCTATAGAGTGTCAAACTATTCGAATATCCGCGTCCGTGGTTATGGACAGTTGGAGTGGCCATACTGTTTCGTCATCAGGTGTTTTCAAAATGACTTGTGACAGGAACTATGACTCTGACTTGACCACAACAGGGTTGTGAAAGTGAAAACTCAAGTTCTCACTTAGGTGTTATAAAATATTAAACTAGATTTCTTTGCTTCTGAACTTAGTTAAGGTAAATTTGGCTTTTTGCAAAACAACCTAGAGCTTAGTATTACTACTCAAAACCCTTGTTAGTCTTAGTTTGTGAGTACTTAAAGAGTACTCATGGCTTTGTCCCTGGCTATTCCCATGGCCAGACTATGAAGAGGACTATCAGGAGGATGGACCGCAGGAAGGTTACGACAACTAGGATCATCTCGCATCGTCAGCATTGCCTGTGACCATGAAGATGGAGCCTCACCCACGCTACCGTTATTATATTATTCCACTGCTTTGATTGTACTAAGACTGGATCATGAGATCCTTTATTTGTTGTAAGACCTTATGTATGGTTTGTAATGGATGATGTATTGTGATATGCAATCTGTTATGTCTCGCAAAAATGGTAATCCTGGGATTGCGATGTATAGCATAACAGGCATACGAGATTAAAAATCCGGGTGTTGACACAAAATGGGTTGGACCTACCTGGTCGTGGAAGTACCCTATCTTGAGAGGCCTGCCCCTCGGCCTCTTGTTACAGTTGCCCTCACCACCATCGTTCCCCCTCTTGGAGGCACTACCCTTAGCAACATCTTTGGAGCATGCTCCTCTATTGGTGGGGAGAGCACCTCTGATCAACGTATTCGAGCACTACAACAAGAATCAATGCATGTGATCAGACATTAGCAATGAACATAAGACATGTCATCTAGCATGAACAATGAACATAACACATGGCCTCATATTCAATGGCACAGAGGCAACGTGATTCTCCTCGTGAGCAACAGATATGAACAATGAACTTGGTTAACACACAAATGTGTTCATGAAGAGGATCCCCTTGCATGTCATTGTGCTGCTTACTAATCATCGGCCAAGGGAAGCAAAACACGACCAGATCGATGCCCAGCTTCAGAATTACTAGCACAAACATGGTAGAGTTGGTGCTATAGGGAACTAGAGGACGTACACATCCAATTTTTTTGTGCATACCATCCGGTTCCTATAGCATCAGCTCTATGAACGCATTGTACTATGAGTCAGCACAAGCTGCGTTCACAGAATAAGCAACAATTGCCTCATAGTGCAGAGCATTGACAACATGAAACGATGATCCTACCGAACCAAGTTCCATCATCTTGAATATATGACAGAACCAGGTTCTAAAGGATCATCGCTTTCACTAGCTAGCAATGCGTATGTAATCATCGGATATCACAAAAATGGTGCCCCATATTATGCATTGTGTGTGTCCAAGATCAATTATAACGGGCATGCTACGAAGCAACCTATTAGGATCTTGGCTAAGGATGGCAATGGGTAGGATATGGGCAGGGTAGAGCAATACCATACCCATACCCGTGGTATAAATCTTTATCCATGCCCATACTCGATGGGTACCCGTACCTGTTGGGTACCCGGTGGGTAGATCTAATAGTTCACATGTTATTCATAATTTTACATTCATCAATAGAATATTTGACAAAAAATAACTATCGCTACTCAATAATAAATAGATGAGTACGTGAAAATTATTGAAGTTTAGAAATTGCAATCTCATACTCGTTCCTAGACTGCTCGACCGCATAGGTCGAAACTCTATAAGTAAAGTTTTCGTGTCAGTTTAAATGGGTAAGGTATGGGTATACCCATGGATACAAGCATATACCCGTGCCCATACCCATAACTTAACGAGTAGGGAATGAGTATTACACATGGATATAAAATTTTGCCCATACCCTGCCCATGTGGCTACGGTACCCACGGGTATCCGTACCTATGGATAAAATTGGCATCCTTAATGTTGGCCACAGAATGCAAAATAATCATCGGCATAAGAAGAAGAAGAAGAAGAAGAAGGTAGAGTGTTATGCAAAATAATCAATGCCTCATATATGATATGCACACAAACACCGGGGAGAGGACTTTGTACTACCTAGTACAATGCACAACATAGCCCCCCCCCCCCCCGGTCATTTGGTGACAGTTTTAATCACCGGTCTATGAACAAGAAGATGAACAGTGCAATCTAGCCACAAATTTTCCCCATTTTCCCGGATCGGATGAACCCTAACCACAACATCTGCCTGAATCTACCCACTAACAAGCGGAATCTAGGCACAACAAGCAAAGAAAAGACCATAACCCATCGAATCGACCATAACTAGCATAGATCAGTAAAAAACTACCGTGCATGTCACTCATACTCGGAGAATGAGTACGCAGGAGATAGATCTGAGCTATTAAAATCTTAGAGAGTCGGTGGTTCGAGACCTTACCTCCATTGCTGCAGGATTCGAGCTTTGGGTTTGGCGAGGAAGAAGAAGAAGCAACCGAAGTTGCAGTAGTAGATCCGCTCCGGCCACGATAAGCGGAGTAGCCGCCTAGATCTACTATCGTCTGCTTGCCGCGCCGGTGGTCTTCATTCTTTCGGCGGGATAGGAATTGTCGACGGTGAGACGGGAGGAAGAGGCGGTTGTGAATGGGGGAGAGAGAGAGAGAACGGTGAGGGGATTTATGGCGTGCGTTCTCGATGCGTCGCGTCGCCCGTCTTTCTCCCCACGTGCAGCCGCGTGCGCGCTCTTGGGTCGCCAGGGCCTGTCCCCGCGAAAACACCCGATTTTGGCGTTCCTAGCGGACCATAATTTGGGATGCATTACGACCCTTGCGATGCGAGCATGAAAACGTGCGACTCTCTAAACGGGCTTATTTCTGCCAGTCCGATGCGGAAAACGGCCATACAACCCACCAAACATGCCCCTAAAAGTCAAATATTACCCAACTAGTTGAATGCCCCTGCGTTGCAACGGATCATCCAAACATTCTATATTTCATGGGACTGCGCATCGAACTTGGTTTCTAATTAACCCGTACTTTTTTCTCCATCATATTGTTGACCTCAATGAAACTATGCTTTAATTTTCATCATTTTATGATAAATAACAAGTTGACAAACATGCACTCATATAAATAGCTTCATCTTGTACACGGGGTTATTTGGTACTTATCTTGCTAGTTGTTTGAATCTTTCAGTGGAATACAATTTAGCAGATATGATGAAGTTAAAAATACAAAAGTCTCCTCTCCTGATCTTAAAATCCCAAGTAACTGAACAATCTAAATTTGATTATGTCATGCCTAGAACTCTAAAACAATTTGATCCGGACACCAGTTCCCTTTGATACCTGACAAAGGTAACATATATTTTCTATAAAAAATACTATTAGATACATCTATCTCTTACCTCATCAAGATATTACAGACCAAGGTTTTGGTGAGCAATCTTGAGCTGTCTACACACCCACACATTGACATTACATCAACAGATTTGGTAGAACATTTTTTTTAAATGGAGAAAAAATATTAGTAGAAGGTTATGTCATATTCCCTAGTAATGTGTTTAGTAAGCCATGAAGCTCAGTACAAATCTACCACGATACATCAGACTTTTATACATGACATGAAGCTTGTAAATAGAAGTTACATCTAAAAGAGCTTAAAAGTCAAAATAAACACGGATTTAAATCTCTTGATAGAAGCCAATTTGTATGTATAGGTTTTACATTCTTTACCTGCATGTCTAGACCCTCATCACTGTTGGAGATATGCCCAAGAGGCAATAATAAAGTGGTTATTATCATATCTTCACACTTATGATAAATGTTTACATTCATGCTATAATAGTATTAACAAGGAAACCATTAATACTTGTGTGATTTGTAAACTTAATTTAAAGTCCCTAGTATAGCCTCTATACTTCACTAGCTTGTTGGTTGATTAATGATTGTGGTTTCCATATCATGAACATTGAGATGTTATCAACAACAAGATCATATCATTAGGAGAATGATATGGTGGACATACTCCTATAGATAAGCGTAGCATAAAGATCAAGTCATTTCAATAGTTCAATTGCTATATGCTTTCTGATACATAGTAACCTAATTCCTTCGACCATGAGATCATGCATATCACCTTTACTGGATGGATGCTTTGATGTCATCAAACACCACACCGTAACAGGGTGGCTATAAAGGTGGCATTGAGTGTTCGGAAAGTATTGGTTGAAACACATGGATCAAGAGTGGGATTTGTCCATCCACATGACGGATAGATATTCTCTGGGCCCTCTCGGTGAAATGTCATCCAATTAGCTTGCAAGCATGTGACTGGCTCACAAGGGATCACATATCACGGGAACGAGAAAAGAGTACTTATCAGTAACGAGGTTGAACTAGGTATGCAGAGATACCGACGATCATAAACCTCGGATAAGTAACATATCGTGAGACAAAGGGAAATTGGTATCGTATGTAAGTGGTTCATTCGATCGCAAAGTAATCGTAGAAATATGTGGGAGCCATATGAATTTCCAGATTCCTCTATTGGTTATTGTTCGGAGAAGTGTCTCGATCATGTCCGCATAATTCACGAACCGTAGGGAGACACACTTAAGGATTCGACGTTGTTTGAGTAGTTATGGTATTATGAGAAAGAGACCGAATGTTGTTCGGAGTCTCGGATGGGATCCGGGATATCACGAGGTGATCCGGAATGGTCCGGAGAATAAGATTCATATAAGGAAAGTCCCGTTTCGGAGTTCGGGAATGATTCCGGTGTTTTCATCGGGAATGTTCTAGAAGGTTCCGGATTGTCCGGCACTCCGGGGGGGAAGGGTACATGAATGTGTCATTGCATGTTGGAATGATTGCATCATGTACTAAGTGTTCTTGCTGTCCCAAATATAGGATTAAATTGAATCCTAAAACAGAAAAGTCAAATGTCCAGTTTGAAAGTCAAACTGCCAAAAACAAGAAACTGTGGGAAACAAGCAAGAGGAGTTGGAACCAACCTGGAGGAGGAGTTGGACTCCTCCAGGCCGGCGCCCAGCCCTAGGCCGAGTTGGGGAGGGACTCCCTCCCTCCCCTGGCGCGCCCACCCCCTCCCACCTATATAAGGAGGGGCAGGGCTCCCCTCCTAGACACACAAGTTTCCTATCCTCTAAACTAAACCCTAGATCTAGACCCCGGTTTAGAGCTTTTCGGTTTAGAGCCTTCTAATTGGTTTAGAGCCCTCTAATTGGTGTGTCTAATTACTAGACCACTAATAGCCTCTCTCATAAGCTCCACCATACTCGCACCGGCTTAAGGCGAAGCCCTGCGGGATTTCCCCTCTACTTCCGGTACCACGCCGTTGTGCTGCCGGAATCGCGAGGAGAGTGCTACAACCTCCGCTGCCTGCTGGAACAAGGGAGAGGAAGGTCTTCGTCGAGTACCGAACGTGTGACCGACTGCGGGAGCGCTGCGGGAACGCGGCGCCGGAAGGATCGTCTACGCGATCTTGAGATCGGAAAGAGTACGACTACATCACCCACGAGAATCTGCTCTCGTTAAACACTTTGGAATCTTCGAGGGTGAGTTATTCCATCGACTCGTTGCTGCAATCTAGTAAATAGATCTTGGCTTGTTTGTTTGTATGCGATAGAAAATTTTTGTTTTCCATGCTACGAACCCCTACAGTGGTATCAGAGCCGTGTCTATATGTAGATCGTTTGCACGAGTAGAACACAATGGTCATTGTGGGCGTTGATGCTTTTATTGTCGATTGCTTCTTGTGTACTTTGCATCTTGCGGTATGTTGGGATGAAGCGGCCCGGGCTAACCTTACATGACATCGTTCATGAGACTTGCTCCACGCTTGACATGCAACTTGTATTGCATAAGTGGCTTTGCGGGTGCCTGTTTCTCCTAGCATAGTTAAGATCCAATTTACAACGGGTGATTAACAATACTAGTATCAATGTTGTGGTTCATGTTCGTAAGTTAGAGCGACACTTATTAACAGCCCCAAACCACGTAAAACATGCAAAGAAAGTAGAGGCGTCTAACTTTGTTTTGCAGGGGTGTGCAGTGATGTGATATGGCCATGATTGTGATTATATATGATGTATGCAATGTTCCTTATTGTAAGTCGGCAACCGGCAGGAGCCATATGGTTGTCTTTAATTTCTGTTAAGACCCGCGTGTCTATTCAAAGTAGTTGTAATAGTTGAAGCCGGTGGACGACAACCATGGAGAAGCGTCATTGACCTTGATGCAATGTCGGTGATGATGGAGATCATGTTCGTGCTTGAAGATGGAGATCAGAAGCACAAAGAAGAAAGGCCATATCATATCACATATTATGAATTGCATGTGATGTTAATCCTTTATGCATCTTGTATTGCTTAGTAGACGACGGTAGCATTATAAGATGATCCCTCATGCACATAAATTTCAAGTTCTAGAGTGTTCACCCTTAGTATGCACCGTTGCCAAAGCTTGCTGCTTCAAAGCACCACGTGATGATCGGGTGTCTTTGATTCCGCGGGTGAATACAACGTAAGCAAGCCAGATTTGCTTATGCGGTAGCTAAGGTTTGATCTTGACGAGCCTAGCATGTACAGACATGGCCTCAGGAACACGGATCACCGAAAGGTAAAGCATGAATCATATAGTAGATATGATGAACATGTCGATTGTTCGCCATTGAAACTATATCAACTCTCGTGATGATCGGTTTTGATGTGGTGGATTTGGTTCGTGTGATCACTAAAACAATGTGAGGGATATTGTTTTGAGTGGGAGTTCACCTAGATTAATTTAATTATTAATTAGAACTCAATTTATCATAAACTAAATCAAAGTGGATTTGCATAGTTGTTGTAGTCATTGGCATCCGTTTACCACCTTGCGCTTAGTTATAATTGAGATGATAGAACTATAGAATTCTGGTTAGATACTTTACGAACTGGTATCGTATTGTTTTAAGTGTTAATCTAAAGTTTAAAAGTCCTATTGCAAACTTTCAGTAAGTTCCGGTTACTCCATGAAGTTTAATAATTAGTATTAAATCAAGAGTAACAATTCCAAGTGTTAGTATATAAGTATCATGTTTGTATCCATGATTCTTGATATTCAAAGGATTCCCTTAATATCAAGGTTATCTAGGATCTGAAAGAGTTGTTTCAGAAACCATGATGTGTGGAAGATATTGTGATATCTGAAACGAAGTTTTGGTTGCAACATGATAGAGTATAATATGGCAAAAGTCATGTTCTCATATTTGATGAGAATTTGCAAAAGGTTGGAGACACTTGTTGTCCTAATCCTCCAAAAGGTTTTGGATAGCAACATTATACTCATAATTCATCGTTATAAGCTAAAAGTAGCTTGATCATGGACGATTCCATGATAAGGGTGAATATTTGATGTAGGTAAAATGTTTACTACACCAAGAGATTACTAAAGAAAGGAATTTGAAAGAACACCAAATATTTGATGATGGTGATCTACTTCAAAGTGCAAGTCCAAAGACATTGGTATTTAATTATACACGCTTTGGACTATATGTCATATGTATGACTCCACTATTGATGTTGATAGATTCTTTCAAACTGAAAAGGAAATACTGAAAGAGAATCTCATAAATATATGGCAGAAAAGAAAAGACTAGAATCGTTCAGTTTAAGTATATAGATGATATACATGTTATGGCTATATTCTTTGCTTGTTAAACAATGTGGTTCTTAAGTATTTGATACTGAATTTGTTGGTGTGAATCGTCATACGAAACAACACAATTCATGAACTACAATGGCCTAAGTAACTAGCAAAAGAATATGTGATGATGTTCATCAAGAACAAAATAAAGGGTTATTGTGTTGCTTGTTAAACATCAAAGCTTGCCTTCAAAGATTTGTTTTATCAGGTATTATGAGAACAAAAGGATTGTTCAAATAATTGCCGTAATCCATAAAAGATGGATGATTCGCAAATCTCGTTGGAGACATCACATCCATAAAACTAGTGCTAAAAATGTCGAAAGACAAATTGATTGAAAGATCACTTAGGAAGTGACATCGCCGTTTAAATTATATTTGAAAGAAAACATGAAGAAACTCCATGTTGATGGAATTTTGGAGTCTTCTGATTTTTGATCATATGACGCTTGTGAAACTTTCCTAGAGATAATTAAAACTTCGTTCATAGGCCAAAAGGGAACGAATGACTAGCTTATTGGAACTTGTACATATTGTTGTACGAAGTCCGTTATGTGTAGTCAAGAGCGATGGATTTCAACTTCATATGCTTTCTCCGAAAATTTGAGTGAATATATGAATATTTACTTAATAAGGATAAAGTATGAAACATTTGAAAAGTTCAAAGACTTTCAAGATGAAGTGCAAGATCATTGTAACAAGAATATAAATAGTTTATGATAAGATCATAAAGGAAGATATTTGAGTTACAAGTTTAGCATAATACCTAAGATTTAAGGAATCGTTCCGTGGATTTGCATTTTCCCGAAACACCATAAGAGTATGGAGCGTTCGAGATATGTAATTAAACCTTGTTTGACATGGTAAGATCGAAAGGTGTAATTCATAAAACTGCCATTGTATTTTAAAGATTAAAAGCTTTAGAGATTACCGTTTTCCACTGAAAAGAGCTCCATCATAAACCGTTGAAATGACACCATATAAGGTTATGGTTTGGGATAAAACCCAAGTTGTCCTTTCTTAAACATTGGTATGCTATGCATAAGAAAGATGTTTGCAACCAAAGTCGGATGAACCTGTCTTTGTATGTTATTTCAAATAACTGTTAAGTACTCCTCCATAACATCGGAGACAAAAGTGTTTGTCACTTAAAACGTCAAGTTTCTTTGAGAAGGAATTTTTCGTGAAAAGTTAAGTGGGAGGACAATAGAAACTTTGATAAGGTTAAAAGAACCTTAGCTATATGTGCAGAGTTGCGCAGCGCCGAAAAGTGTTTCGAAGGCAGCAACAATGCTCATGGTTCACGTACCTCAAAAGGTTGTGGTCACGGAGATCCAAGTTCCTATTGAAACAAGTAGGTCGGATGAACAATCAAATACCAAGATTTGAGGGTTGAATCATTATTTGAGAATAATGAACCGACTACATGCAGAGAAGCGATGATGGGCCCTGACTCCGTCAAATGGCTTGAAGCCATATAATCCGTGATAGTTCCATACACGAGAAATCAAGTTTTGAACTTGAAGGACCCTCGAAAAAGGTGTAAGACCTTGCAGTTGTGTTTGGATCTATAAAGAAGTAGACATGGATGTTTCACATCTATGAAATATTCGACATGTTGGGAAAGAGTTCACAACAATGTTCAAAGGTTGTATATGACAAGATTTGATCTTTCATAGTGATATTTAGTCTAGACGGATTAATGTAGCAACCACTACATATAATTTGTTATATGGTAGTTGAATAAACAAAACAAGTTCTTCTGATAGAATCGTTACCTAGGACATGTGCATAAACACGGTCCATAGGGTTTTGTTAATTCAAAGGATGCTAAAAGCATATGCAAACTTCAATGGTTAGAGTGAGCATAGCGGAGTTGGAATCTTCACTATGATGAAACTGTTAAGAGAGTTTAATTTCATCAGAGACAATGAAGATGCTTGCGTTTGCAAGAAATTAAGTGGGAGCGCTAAGACATGTTTCTAATACATTATGTGGAAGACATATTGTTGATTGGAAATAATGTATCTTTTATTAACACATATTAAGAATTTCATCCCGATGAAAGACTTAGGCAAAACCCAAATATTTGGCATCAATAGACGCTAATATGGTTGTGCCAGAAGTACATAGACAAGATATTGAATGAGTTCAATATAGAAACTACAAGAAAAGGTTCTTGTTGCACAGAAAGGATTGAATGAGTTCAATGTTGATGATATATTCAAGTGTATTGACATTTGGTAAGTGAAACAAAGATTCAAGTATAGATTGATACTTGATGTATGAAATCACAAAGAGTATTTATATCAATCATACTGTGATATGTACAAATCCAGATATGTCCTATGCTCTAAATGTTGTGAGCATATACCAGAATGATTTGTAAGATGATCATTGGACAATAGTAAGGATATTCTTATGATCTTTTGGAAGAACTAAGAGTATATTATTTGTAGAAGTGACAAATAGATGGTTAGTTCATTGTAAAAGTACTACATTGATACTAGCTTTGTCACAAAGTACAAATTAAGTTTATCTCAAACTAAACTAAGGGTGGCACAATATAATGGAAAGTGAGTTCCATAATGGATTTGGATGATTTCCAAGGTTAAGACATTGTGACAGATACTACAACAAAAGGCTAAGTATATGACTGCTATTATAGCAGCAAAAGAGGGCATTTGTGTCAAGTAGTTTGTTATCAAACTAGGTGTAGTTCACAGTGGGATAATACTATGAAGATATATTGTGCGACAATATTATCAACATGTTTTAACCCCAAAGAGCTAAAGGTCACATCGAAAGACCAAATTTATACAAAGCCATCTCATTAGAGAATGAGTGATGCGTAGAGACGCAAAGACATGCAATTACACACGGACCTGGAAGTGTCAGATCCGGAGATCAGTTGACCACTAGCAATCGTGTACATACAACACTGGAAAGCCATAGGTGTTATATACACAAAGGTTCGAAACTAGATTATTGACTCTAGTGCAAGTGGGAGACTGTTGGAGATATGCCCAAGAGGCAATAATAAAGTGGTTATTATCATATCTTCACACTTATGATAAATGTTTACATTCATGCTATAATAGTATTAACAAGGAAACCATTAATACTTGTGTGATTTGTAAACTTAATTTAAAGTCCCTAGTATAGCCTCTATACTTCACTAGCTTGTTGGTTGATTAATGATTGTGGTTTCCATATCATGAACATTGAGATGTTATCAACAACAAGATCATATCATTAGGAGAATGATATGGTGGACATACTCCTATAGATAAGCGTAGCATAAAGATCAAGTCATTTCAATAGTTCAATTGCTATATGCTTTCTGATACATAGTAACCTAATTCCTTCGACCATGAGATCATGCATATCACCTTTACTGGATGGATGCTTTGATGTCATCAAACACCACACCGTAACAGGGTGGCTATAAAGGTGGCATTGAGTGTTCGGAAAGTATTGGTTGAAACACATGGATCAAGAGTGGGATTTGTCCATCCACATGACGGATAGATATTCTCTGGGCCCTCTCGGTGAAATGTCATCCAATTAGCTTGCAAGCATGTGACTGGCTCACAAGGGATCACATATCACGGGAACGAGAAAAGAGTACTTATCAGTAACGAGGTTGAACTAGGTATGCAGAGATACCGACGATCATAAACCTCGGATAAGTAACATATCGTGAGACAAAGGGAAATTGGTATCGTATGTAAGTGGTTCATTCGATCGCAAAGTAATCGTAGAAATATGTGGGAGCCATATGAATTTCCAGATTCCTCTATTGGTTATTGTTCGGAGAAGTGTCTCGATCATGTCCGCATAATTCACGAACCGTAGGGAGACACACTTAAGGATTCGACGTTGTTTGAGTAGTTATGGTATTATGAGAAAGAGACCGAATGTTGTTCGGAGTCTCGGATGGGATCCGGGATATCACGAGGTGATCCGGAATGGTCCGGAGAATAAGATTCATATAAGGAAAGTCCCGTTTCGGAGTTCGGGAATGATTCCGGTGTTTTCATCGGGAATGTTCTAGAAGGTTCCGGATTGTCCGGCACTCCGGGGGGGAAGGGTACATGAATGTGTCATTGCATGTTGGAATGATTGCATCATGTACTAAGTGTTCTTGCTGTCCCAAATATAGGATTAAATTGAATCCTAAAACAGAAAAGTCAAATGTCCAGTTTGAAAGTCAAACTGCCAAAAACAAGAAACTGTGGGAAACAAGCAAGAGGAGTTGGAACCAACCTGGAGGAGGAGTTGGACTCCTCCAGGCCGGCGCCCAGCCCTAGGCCGAGTTGGGGAGGGACTCCCTCCCTCCCCTGGCGCGCCCACCCCCTCCCACCTATATAAGGAGGGGCAGGGCTCCCCTCCTAGACACACAAGTTTCCTATCCTCTAAACTAAACCCTAGATCTAGACCCCGGTTTAGAGCTTTTCGGTTTAGAGCCTTCTAATTGGTTTAGAGCCCTCTAATTGGTGTGTCTAATTACTAGACCACTAATAGCCTCTCTCATAAGCTCCACCATACTCGCACCGGCTTAAGGCGAAGCCCTGCGGGATTTCCCCTCTACTTCCGGTACCACGCCGTTGTGCTGCCGGAATCGCGAGGAGAGTGCTACAACCTCCGCTGCCTGCTGGAACAAGGGAGAGGAAGGTCTTCGTCGAGTACCGAACGTGTGACCGACTGCGGGAGCGCTGCGGGAACGCGGCGCCGGAAGGATCGTCTACGCGATCTTGAGATCGGAAAGAGTACGACTACATCACCCACGAGAATCTGCTCTCGTTAAACACTTTGGAATCTTCGAGGGTGAGTTATTCCATCGACTCGTTGCTGCAATCTAGTAAATAGATCTTGGCTTGTTTGTTTGTATGCGATAGAAAATTTTTGTTTTCCATGCTACGAACCCCTACAATCACACCCTCCACCAGCATCACAAGAACAAAAACATAATGCCAACCTATTAACATTTCTATATCACAATATGTTATTCCCTCGAACATCTTGACTGAACTTCACATAGATGAAAACAGGTTGAATTTTATCTATCAAAAACTATGCCCGATATAGAATAGTGACAACCTATATTCACGAACCAAGTCATCAATCAAATACTTATTAAGAGTGAAGACGCTGCATAGCCAAGTTTTCATCTGTCTCTCCACTTATGAGACAACTGCAAGTTCAGTGCACCAGAGAAATGTCATATTCTCATCTCCACCTTCTGTTTTAGGACAGTTGTTCAGAAGTTGTAGATGTCTCATCCATGGGGAATACTTTATCCGTTCCGTTGATTGGTTGCCGGTCTCCTAACGCATAAAGATTGTCACGTTTATGTACTGATTTCCTAATTGTTCCTCGAGTCGAGCTCCTGGACATGAACTGCTCCTGATTTGCCTTCAACATTGACTGAATCTGATTGGCATACTCATCCTTTGCGAGTTTGCGGGAATTGCCTGAGCTTTTCTTTCTCCTGCGTGTCTCAACACAATATCATTCTAACCTTCATGAATAGATTCATGTATATGTAGCAGCGATAAGTGCAGAGAACATCAACTGTAGAAATCATGTTCTACTTTTGATCTGGCCAAGACGGATACATATGTAGCAGCCATCTCTCCCGTCCTCCGGCCCCTTCCCTCTCCTCTCACCGCCGTCCGCCTACCTCTTCCCTCCCTTGCTGGCCATCCCCATCCCCTCCAATAGAGCTTGGCCCAAACATCCCCTACTGGCCGCACCCCCCATGTTGGCGGTTGGTGCGATGGCGTCTTGGATTTGTCATGCGTGGGTGGGCGAGGTCCTCTCCCTGCTGGATGGACTCCCCTTCTTCCACAGGCATGTGTACAACCACGACCACAGCGAATAGGACAAACAATAGGGCGCCATGCGAGGAGTACGAGGTCGTTTGCGAACTTGGCTATGAGGGCAGGTAGCGGCGTGGGCGGAGGACTGGCGAGCTCCAGCTCGGCCTCCGTCCGCTCGATCTGGGAGGGGATAGGGTTGAGGAGCTAAAATCAAATATTGCCGATTTGTTGAACTGCGGGTTGATTTCCCTATTTCAGAGGGGCCAAAACGCAAAACAGCCTCGACGGACGAAAAAACAGGGTGACGAAAACCACATCTAGACAAATTATATAGTAGAGATAGAGATAGAGATAGAGATGACAATATTTTGAGCGTAGGACCAAAAGAGGGCTTGTCTTTTACATGGGAGAGCATAGTAGCGGGAATACAAACTTTCGAGAGGGGATGCATTTGGGGACTTAAGCATGAAGAAGATAGATATATCGAAAGATCCATGGATCCCAAGTAGCCCAGATCGTAAGATCATCATTCGCTAGAGGAGGAATTCTTTTGACAAAGGATAATGACCTAATCGATCCCATCTCTAGATAGTGGGATGCTGCACTCATTAGCTCCCTGTTTAACCCACTCGGTTGTCAATCATATCTACTCCAAATTCCGTTGAACATGGATGCTTTTAAGGACTATGTTTCATGGCATGGTTTCATTTCATAAAGTATTCTCCTGAGCCAATACATGTAACCAGTTTGTCACGAAATTTAGGTACCATATTTTTCGTATCAGGTTATTGGAATCCAAGCAGGGTCAAGGGCCTGTTTGGTTTATGCCGGTCGCGCCAAAGAATTTGCCCGGCTACGATTGGCTTGGCAGGATTTCAGGTTCTTTTGAAGGTTTTTTAGTTCCATCTCGAACGTCTGGTGATAACCAAAGAATTTCTGGAAGCTTTAAAGTCAAGAAAAAATCAAAAAAAAAATTGCTAGAGCCATGCACGCTATTCTACCTCTAAAATCCATCCTGGCCGATAAGCATGTTCCAACCTGTCCTCGTTGTGCGATCTGCAACGTGTATGTTGGGGATAACTCTGGCCTAGCAGGAACTATCTTGCCGAACTCTCAAGGAAATTTTATGACAGGCTAGTGCTGAAGCTTTAGCAATGAAACCAGGGCTTCAGATAGCAAATTATATTGGCTGTCATGCGATACAAGCTGCGTCAAACTATCTAAGAGTGGTTAATCTATGTTCAGGTGATCAGGTCAGGAAAGACAGCAGTTTATGGAAACTGTTCTCCCGTTGCAGCAATGACAACGTGGAGTGTGAGCGGAGTAATGCTACACATACGGGCAGTTTGCTTATGGATTGGTATTACAGGGTGACGTGGTGATCAGCACTGATTTGTTAACAAAGCAAGCAACCCAAAACTTCTCCAACCAAATCAGCCCACGTTGAGTCCGTAGGACAATTCCGTAAGGTTCGTCCGTAGGTGTAGGATTACTGAACTATTTAATTTGATCCAAAATATCCGAGGAACCACCTAGTAGTTTTTTTCTGCAATATCTCGTAGACGATGTAACTATTATTTGTTACTCCCTCAAAAAAAAAGTTGCTGGATGATGTATTTTTTGTCAACAAGGGACTAAGAAGAATTCCACATGAATTGTAACTGATGAAACTGAACCTTCACATCCGAGATAGATGATTATGAAGAACATACCACGATTCATCTCACTTGCCAGATACAAGTGGATAACGAGGCTACAAACCAAGTTGGCCTCATATCATATTTTGACATTCCCCACAACGATACAATCGTGCACCAGCACAGAATAGATTGTCATCAGCCAAAACGACAGCAGTGATCAACAAATAGTGGCACCAAGTTCCCGCACCCCCAACAAGCAACAGAAGACAAACTATACAAAGGACACCTAAAAATTGAATAACTGGAAATTCTGAATCCAAGAAAACATCACATTACACCAGTAGACAAGAAATAGACTGATCAAAATACTGATCCTGCTACTGTAAAAAAATATGTGAGGCGTTCTCAATTAGGGGAAATTTTTGAATAGACTAGAATGGTGATTCGAATATAACGGGCACTAAGCTAGCAAGGACTAATGCAAGCGGACCTAGAGTACTAGACCTAAACCGCTAAACCAACTAATTCTTTGAACAGACTTGGTTTCGGATGCACACAAGGTGCAATATTGCAATGTCGGATGCAACGAAGATACCAGTACTACTAAAAGTGAGATGCAATTAACATAAGAAGGCGAATATATCTGATATAAACCGGCATGATAACTGAATTTAGAACATCTGACAAGACACCACAGATCCAAGCAGCCATACCACCATATAGCAATGTTCTTAACACAAAAAAAGGTAGAACTAAATCGAAAGTTTTCAACACAAGGATAAAGAAACTAGTCCAATCTGCTCCCGCTCGTCCCTCCACCTGAGTCGGCCGGCCCTTACGTACCTAGGCGGTGAGCAAGACAGCGCCGCCCGCGGCCTTGATCTTCTTCTCGGCGATCTTGGAGATGAGCTTGGCCTTGACGACGATGGGCGTGTTTGGCGGCAGCATCCCCTTGCCGAGGATCTTGAAGTAGCCGAACTGCGAGACGTCGATGACGGGGGCCTTGTCGGGGGAAGCGGCGGCCTCCGCGGCCTTGTCGGCCGGCACCATGGACCAGAGGCGGTCGACGTTGACGGTGGGGCAGTGGAACCTGTTGCTGAGCTTGTGGAAGTAGCGCATGCCGACCTTGCCGAAGTATCCCGGATGATACTTGTCGAAGAGGATGCGGTGGTGGTGCATGCCACCGGCATTACCGCGACCTCCGGGATGCTTGCGGTGCTTGCCGACACGCCCGTGCCCGGCGGAGACGTGGCCTCGCTTCTTGCGGTTCTTCTTCAGGCTCGTCGTCATGGCGGTTCTCTGATTGGGGTTTCGGCGGCGGTGGCTGGGAGGAGGGAAAGGCACCAGGCGTGGGGGCAAGTCATCTTTATAGCGAGCGGTCGGGGTGTCCTGGCCGTTGGATCGGATGGGGAGGAGTCGGATCTGTTTGATCTGGGGATTTAGGGTTTCCGATGTACGTGGCCTCATTGGTAATTGGGCTTCTTTCGACTGGGCTTACGTTATTAACTCTTCTGGATCAGGCTTTTTTCTTTCTTATTATGCGCTAGTGAAACTTTCCAGTATGACTGAACAGGCTTACTAGACATGTTTTGTTAAGTGTAGTCCATTTCTGTCTCAAAGAAAGCCAACCTCATTCAGAACTCATAATGCCATTATTTAAAAAAATATATAAACTTGTTTAGATGTGGCATTTCTGTGTGTTGCATTGGCCTCATGCCTTCTTCAGGAAAGCGACGAAATATACTTACGGGCACAGAGAGGCAGTACGTAGCTGAAAAGTGACGAGGTGACAGCATAAACATGTCATGCCGAGGTCGAGACGAACCGTGTGGGTCGTTGTTTATATTTGCTGCCACTTGCTTACAGCTACAGGTCCACACCACAGTCCACAAGCCGTGCAGCTTCACACGGTTGAATATTTTGAGCCGGCAACACACTACAAGTCAGTGTTGCGGCTGACATTAATTTCCACTCATCTTCTGATCGGTTCTCCAAGTCACCGACGACGCCGTATCTTGAGTATACGTCTGGCGAGAATGATCAACCAACCCCTGCCTTTTAGTTTCAGGGGACAGGACATGAAACTCGTGATCTACCAGGGGATGCGACGATATCTCTCCTCGACTCCGACTGTCCAACAGACTTGCGTTGTCCGTGCGTGGCCAGGATTCACCGTTGGTACGGAGTTCATATCTCTCTCTCGCCTTTCTGCGGACACCGCCCAACAAACAGATTTCCCATGTAAAAATCGATTGTGCGGTGCACTAAAAAAGTGTGCCAACGAGCCAAACACCAGCTTCATAGAAGAGGCTTCCACATAGCCAGCAATCGTTTGCGCGGCCGCCTGCCATTTTCATTTTGGTTCCTCAGTTCGTCTGAGTGTCATTCTCTGTGACATGACGTGAAAAGCCGTGCGTTCTGACTGTCACCTGTCAGTTCTGCATGTTATCGCACGGTAAGCGTTCAGTTGGGGCGATCGACTACGGCTCCGAAATAATCTACTCCATTCATGGACTAGTCTCCATTCTACTCACGACAGCATTCATGGCGTAGTTGCTTCGCTTCTTGGATCATCGATTCCTCAATTAGTCTCGGTTCTTTGTTTTACCTTGGCCTCTTGCTGCTTGTCATGTTAGTACTGTACTCGTGTTGTCAAGCTTCAGAGTCAGGCAAGTATTCCTCGAACGGAGAACGCACACATAGTTGCAGGGGCTCCCTCCCACTAATCAGTGTGAAAGCTACTGGTCGCGCCCTAGATGCATAGTTAGGTACTCCCTCCGTTCACAATTAGATTGTATTTTGGATTTAGTCAAAATCAAACTTTTTAAAGTTTGACTAAATATTTAACAAAAAAAAAGTATCTACGATGTAAAATTTATAGTGTTAGAATCTTCGTAAGTAATATTTTTAGAATATATATATTTGAAATAATGAATGTTGATATATTTTTCTATATTCTTGATCAAAGTTGACAAAATTTGACTCTGAAAAATCTTAGAACGTGAAGTAATAAAAAACGGAGGGAGTACATTATCATGGGTTCTTATGTTTTCTCGATAAAGTGAATACATTAATACCGAAAAGACCTTTACGACAACATAATAACTAAAGCAAGTCAAGGTGTAGGGTTCGTAGCATGGAAAACAAAAAAATTCTACCGCATGAACACACAATCAAGATCTAATCTATGATCAAGCCAAGATCTATCTACTAGATTGTAGCAACGAGTCGATAGAATATTAACCCTCGAAGATCCAAAGCGGTTAACGAGAGCAGATTCTCGTGGGTGATGTAGTCGTACGCTTGCCGATCTCAAGATCGCGTAGACGATCCTTCCGGCGCTGCGTTTCGGCAGCACTTCCGCAGTCGGTCACACGTTCGGTACTCAATGAAGACCTTCCTCTCCCTTGTTCCAGCAGGCAGCGGAGGTTGTAGCACTCTCCTCGCGATTCCGACAGCACGACGGCGTGGTGTCGGAAGTAGAGGGGAGATCTCGCAGGGCTTCGCCTTAAGCCGGAGCGAGTATGGTGGAGCAAGAGAGATGCCTTGGCGATCTAGGGTTTAGAAGCACCAAGGGGAGGGGTGTAGCCGGCGGCTAGGGTTTGGGGAAACCCTAGTAGGCGACTTGGGAGGAGGCCCTAGGCGGCGGCAGGTGGTGGCGCCAGGAGCTAGGGTTTTAGGTGTAGGGAGAGGGGGCGCCCTACCCTCCTTATATAGGAGGGGAGAGGCGGTTTGGGGAGGAGGGAGTCCTCCTCCAACTCCTCCTCATGGCCGGCGGGTGGGAGGGAGTGGGACTTCCTCCCCAAGTAGGTTTCCTACTCTCTCTCCACCAAGCAAACTTGAGATTTGACTTTTCAAATTGACGTTTGACTTTCAAACTTCGATTTGATTTCTTCTCTTTATTTTGCCCAGCCAAGTGACCTAGTACATGATGCAACCATTCCACATTGTCATGACACATACATGTACCCTTCCCCTCCGGAGTGTCGGACCTTCCAGACCCTTCTAGAACATTCCTGGTGAAAACACCGAAATCATTCCCGAACTCCGAAACAGGACTTTCCTTATATGAATCTTATTCTTCGGACCATTCTGGATCTCCTCGTGATATCCCGGATCCCATCCGAGACTCCGAACATCATTCGGTCTCTTACTCATCATTCCATAACTACTCAACAACATCGAATCCTTAAGTGTGTCTCCCTACGGTTCGTGAATTATGCGGACATGACCGAGACACTTCTCCGATCAATAACCAATAGAGGAATCTAGAAATTCATATGGCTCCCACATATTTCTACGATTACTTTGCGATCGAATGAACCACTTACATACGATACCAATTTCCCTTTGTCTCACGATAGTTTACTTATCCGAGGTTTTGATCGTCGGTATCTCTGCATACCTAGTTCAACCTCGTTACCGATAAGTACTCTTTTCTCGTTCCCGTGATATGTGATCCCTTGTGAGCCAGACACATGCTTGCAAGCTAATTGGATGACATTCCACCGAGAGGGCCCAGAGTATATCTATCCGTCATATGGATGGACAAATACCACTCTTGATCCATGTGTCTCAACCCATACTTTCTGAACACTCAATGCCACCTTTATAGCCACCCAGTTACGGTGTGGTGTTTGATGTCATCAAAGCATCCTTCCGGTGATGGTGATTAACATGATCTCATGGTCGAAGGAATTAGGTTACTATGTATCAGAAAGCTTATAGCAAATGAACTATATTAAATGACTTGATCTTTATGCTATGCTCAACTATAGGAGTATGTCCATCACATCATTCTCCTAATGATATGACCCTGTTGTTAATAACATCTCTATGTTCATGATCAGGAAACCATGATCATATATTAACCAACAAGCTAGTTTAACAAGAGGCTTTACTAGGGACTCTTATGTTTACAAATCACACAAGTATTAATGTTTCCTATTAATACAATTATAGCATGGTATGTAAACATTTATCATAAGTATGAAGATATGATAATAACCACTTTATTATTGCCTCTTGGGCATATCTCCAACAGTCTCCCACTTGCACTAGAGTCAATAATCTAGTTTCAAACCTTTGTGCATTTAACACCTATGGCTTTCCAGTGTTGTATTTACACGATTGCTAGTGATCAACTGATCTCCGAATCCGACACTTTCAGGTCCGTGTGTAATTGCATGTCTTTGCGTCTCTACGCATCACTCATTCTCTAATAAGATGGCTTTGTATAAATTTGGTCCTTTGGTGATACCTTTAGTTCTTTGGGGTTAAAACATGTTGATAATATTATCGTACAATATATCTTTATAGTACTATCCTGCTGTGAACCACACCTAGTTTGATAACAAACTACTTGACACAAATGCCCTCTTTTGCTGCTACAATAGCTGTTATATATTTAGCCTTTTGTTGTAGTATCTGTCATAATGTCTTAACTTTGGAAATCATCCAAATCCATTATGGAACTTAATTTCCATTATATCGTGCCACCCTTAGTTTAGATTGAGATAAACTTAATTTGTACTTTGTGACAAAACTAGTATCAATGTAGTACTTTTACAATGAACTAACCATCTATTTGTCACTTCTACAAAACAATATATTCTTAGTTCTTCCAAAAGATCATAAGAATATCCTTACTATCGTCCAATGATCATCTTATGAATCATTTTGGTATATGCTCACATCATTTAGAGCATAGGACATATCTGGATTTGTACATATCACAGCATGATTGATATAAATACTCTTTGTGATTTCATACATTAAGTATCAATCTATACCTGAATCTTTGTTTCACTTACCAAGTGTCAATACACTTGAATATATCATCAATATTGAACTCATTCATTCCTTTCTGTGCGACAAGAACCTTTCTTGTAGTTTCTATATTGAACTCATTCAATATATCATCTGTGTACTTTCGGCACGACCATATTAGCGTCTATTGATGCCAAATATTTGGGTTTTGCCTAAGTCTTTCATCGGGATGAAATTCTTAATATGTGTTAATAAAAGATACATCATTTCCAATCAACAATATGTCTTCCACATAATGTATTAGAAATATGTCTTAGCGCTCCCACTTAATTTCTTGCAAATGCAAGCATCTTTATCATCTCTGATGAATTTAAACTCTTTTAACAATTTCATCATGGTGAAGATTCCAACTCCGCGATGCTCACTTCAACCATTGAAGTTTGCATATGTTTTTAAGCATCCATTGAATTAACAAAAACCCTTTGGACCGTGTTATGCACACGTCCTAGGTAACAATTCTATTAGAAGAACTTGTTTTGTTTATTCAACTACCACATAACAAAATTATATGTAGTGGTTGCTACACTAATCCGTCTAGACTAAATATCGCTATGAAAGATCAAATCTTGTCATATACAACCTTTGAACATTGTTGTGAACTCTTTCCCAACATGTCGACTATTTCATAGATGTGAAACATCCATGTCTATTTCTTTATAGATCCAGATACGACTGTAAGGTCTTGTACCTTTCCAGAGGGTCTTTCAAGTTCAAAGCTTGATCTCTCGTATATGGAACTATCACGGATTTTATGGCTTCAAGCCATTTGACGGAGTCAGGGACCATCATCGCTTCTTTGCATGTAGTCGGATCATTATTGTCAAATAATGATTTAACTCTCAAATCTTGGTATTTGATTGTTTCCTGACCTACTTGTTTCAATAGGAACTTAGATCTCTGTGACCATAACCTTTGAGGCACGTGAGCCATGAGCATTGTTGCTGCCTCCGGAACACTTTTCGGCACTGCGCAACTTTGCACATATAGCTAAGGTTCTTTTAGCCTTATCAAAGTTCTATTATACTCCCACTTAACTTTTCACGAAAAATTCCTTCTCAAAGAAACTTGACGTTCTAAGCGACAAACACTTTTGTCTCCGATGTTATGGAGGAACAGTTATTCGAAATAACATACAAAGACAGGTTCATCCGACTTTGGTTGCAAACATCTTTCTTATGCATAGCATACCAATGTTTTAAGAAAGGACAACTTGGGTTTTATCCTAAACCATAACTTTATATGGTGTCATTTCAACGGATTATGATGAACCTCTTTTCAGTGGAAAAACGGTAGTCTCTAAAGCTTTTAATCTTTAAAATATAATGACAGTTTTATGAATTACACCTTTGATCTTACCATGTCAAACAAGGTTCAATTACATATCTCAAACGTTCCATGCTCTTATGGTGTTTCGGGAAATGCAAATCCACGGAACGATTCCTTCAATCTTAGGTGTTTTTATGCTAAACTTGTAACTCAAATATCTTCCTTTATGATCTTATCATAAACTATTTATATTCTTGTTACAATGATTTTGCACTTCATCTTGAAAGTCTTTGAACTTTTCAAATGTTTCATACTTCATCCTTATTAAGTAAATATTCATATATTCACTTAAATTTTCGGAGAAAGCATATGAAGTTGAAGTCCATCGCTCTTGACTACACATAATGGCCTTTCATACAACAATATGTACAAGTTCCAATAAGCTAGTCGTTCGTTCTCTTTTGGCCTATGAACAAAGTTTTAATTATCTTTAGGAAAGTTTCACAAGCATCATTTGATCAAAAATCAAAAGACTCCAAAATTCCATCCACATGGAGTTTCTTCATGTTTTCTTTCCTATATAATTTAAACGGCGATGTCACTTCCTAAGTGATCTTTTAATCAATTTGTCTTTCGATATTTTTAGCACTAGTTTTATGGATGTGATTTCTCCAACGAGATTTGTAAATCATCTATCTTTTATGGATTACGGCAATTATTTGAACAACCCTTTTGTTATCATAATACCTGATTAAACAAATCTTGAAGGCAAGCTTTGATGTTTAACGAGCAACACAATAACCCTTTATTTGTTCTCGATGAACATCATCACATATTATTTTGCTAGTTACTTAGGCCATTGTAGTTCATGAATTCTGTTGTTTTGTATGACGATTCATACCAACAAATTCAGTATCCAATACTTAAGAACCACATTATTTAACAAGTAAAGAATATAGCCATAACACGTATATCATTTATATACCTAAACTGGACAATTCTAGTCTTTTCTTTTCTGCCATATATTTATGAGATTCTCTTTCAGTATTTCTTTTTCTGTTTGAAAGAATCTATCAACATCAATAGTGGAGCCATACACATGACACATAGTCCAAAGCGTGTATAGTTAAATACCAATGTCTTTGGACTTGCACTTTGAAGTAGATTACCATCATCAAATGTTTGGTGTTCTTTCAAATTCCTTTCTTTAGTAATCTCTTGGTGTAGTAAACATTTTACCTACATCAAATATTCACCCTTCTCATGGAATTATTCATGATCAAGCTACTTTAGCTTATAACGGTGAATCGTGAGTATAATGTTGCTCTCCAAAAACTTTTTGGAGGATTAAGACGACCAGCGTCTCCAACCTTTTACAAATTCTCATCAAATATGAGAACATGACTTTTGTGATATTATACTCTATCATGTTACAACCAAAACTTCGTTTCAGATATCACAATATCTTCCACACATCATGGTTTCTGAAACAACTCTTTCAACTCCTAGATTACCTTGATATTGAAACTATTTTTCGAATATCAAGAATCATGGAGACAAACATGATACTTATACACTAACACTGGAATTGTCACTCTTGATTTAATACCAATTATTAAACTTCATGGAGTAATCGGAACTTACTAAAAGTTTGCAATAGGACTTTTAAACTTTAGATTAACACTTCAAAACAATACGATACCAGTTCGTAAAGTAACTAACCAGAATTCTATAGTTCTATCATCTCAACTATAACTAAGCGCAAAGTGGTAAACGGATGCCATTGACTACAACAACTATGCAAATTCACTTTGATTTAATTTATGATAAATAGTGTTCAACTTTTAATCATATTGCTGTTGAACTCCCACTCAAAAAAATATCCCTCACATTGTTTTAGTGATCACACAAACCAAATCCACCACATCAAAACCGATCATCACGATAGTTGATGTAGCTTCAATGGCGAACAATCAACATGTTCATCATATCTACTATATGACTCATGCTTTACCTTTCGGTGATCCATGTTCCGAGACCATGTCTGTACATGCTAGGCTCGTCAAGATCAAACCTTAGCTTCCGCATGAGAAAATCTGGCTTGCTCATGTTGTATACACTCGTAGAATCTAACACACCCGATCATCACGTGATGCTTCGAAACAACGAGCTTTAGAAACGATGCTTACTAAGGATGAACACTTTAAAACTTGAAATTGTGTGCTTGAGGGATCATCTTATAATGCTACCGTCGTGAACTAAGCAATACAAGATGCATAAAAGGATTAACATCACATGCAATTCATAATATGTGATATGATATGGCCTTTCTTCTTGTGCTTCCGATCTCCATCTTCAAGCACGAACATGATCTCCATCATCACCGGTGTGGCGTCAAGGTCAATGGCGCCGCTTCATGGTTGTGTTCCACCAGCATCAATTATTACAACTAATTTGAATAATAGACACGCATGACTTAATGGAAACAACCATATGGCTCCTGCCGGTTGCCAACTTACAATAAGGAACATTGCATACATCATATATAATCACAATCATGGTCATATCACATCACAGCACACCCCTACAAAAAAAAAGTTAGACGCCTCTAATTTTCTTTGCATGTTTTATGTGGTTTGGAGCTTTCAATAAGTGTCGTTCTAACTTATGAACAAGAACCAAAACATTGATACTAGTATTTTCAATCACCCATTGTAAATTGAATCTTAACTATGTTGGAAAAAACAGGCACCCGCAAAGCCACTTATGCAATACAAGTTGCATGTCAAGCGTGGAGAAAGTCTCATGAACGATGTCATGTAAGGTTAGACCGGTCCGCTTCATCCCACCATCCCGCAAGATGCAAAGTACACAAGAAGCAATCGACAACAAAAGCATCAACACACACAATGACCTTTGTGTTCTACTCGTGCAACAGATCTACATATAGACACAGCTCTGATACCACTGTAGGGGTTCGTAGCATGGAAAACAAAAAATTTCTACCGCATGAACACACAATCAAGATCTAATCTATGATCAAGCCAAGATATATCTACTAGATTGTAGCAACGAGTCGATAGAATACTAACCCTCGAAGATCCAAAGCGGTTAACGAGAGCAGATTCTCGTGGGTGATGTAGTCGTACACTTGCCGATCTCAAGATCGCGTAGACGATCCTTCCGGCGCTGCTTTCCGGCAGCACTTCCGCAGTCGGTCACACATTCGGTACTCAATGAAGACCTTCCTCTCCCTTGTTCCAGCGGGCAGTGGAGGTTGTAGCACTCTCCTCGCGATTTCGATAGCACGACAACGTGGTGTCGGAAGTAGAGGGGAGATCTCGCAGGGCTTCGCCTTAAGCCGGAGCGAGTATGGTGGAGCAAGAGAGATGCCTTGGCGATCTAGGGTTTAGAAGCACCAAGGGGAGGGGTGTAGCCAGCGGCTAGGGTTTGGGGAAACCCTAGTCGGCGACTTGGGAGGAGGCCCTAGGCGGCGGCAGGTGGTGGCGTCAGGAGCTAGGGTTTTAGGTGTAGGGAGAGGGGGCGCCCTACCCCTCCTTATATAGGAGGGGAGAGGCGGTTTGGGGAGGAGGGAGTCCTCCTCCAACTCCTCCTCATGGCCGGCGAGAGGGAGGGAGTGGGACTTCCTCCCCAAGTAGGTTTCCTACTCTCCCTCCACCAAGCAAACTTGAGATTTGACTTTTCAAATTGGCGTTTGACTTTCAAACTTCGATTTGATTTCTTCTCTTTATTTTTCCCAGCCAAGTGACCTAGTACATGATGCAACCATTCCACATTGTCATGACACATACATGTACCCTTACCCTCCGGAGTGCCGGACCTTCCAGACCCTTCTAGAACATTCCTGGTGAAAACACCGGAATCATTCCCGAACTCCGAAACAGGACTTTGCTTATATGAATCTTATTCTCCGGACCATTCCGGATCTCCTCCTGATATCCCGGATCCCATCCGAGACTCCGAACATCATTCGGTCTCTTAATCATCATTCCATAACTACTCAACAACATCGAATCCTTAAGTGTGTCTCCCTACGGTTCGTGAATTATGCGGACATGACCGAGACACTTATCCGATCAATAACCAATAGAGGAATCTGGAAATTCATATGGATCCCACATATTTATACGATTACTTTGCGATCGAATGAACCACTTACAAATGATACCAATTTCCCTTTGTCTCACAATAGTTTACTTATCCGAGGTTTTGATCGTCGGTATCTCTGCATACCTAGTTCAACCTCGTTACCGATAAGTACTCTTTTCTCGTTCCCGTGATATGTGATCCCTTGTGAGCCAGTCACATGCTTGCAAGCTAATTGGATGACATTCCACCGAGAGGGCCCAGAGTATATCTATCTGTCATATGGATGGACAAATCCCACTCTTGATCCATGTGTCTCAACCCATACTTTATGAACACTTAATGCCACCTTTATAGCCACCCAGTTACGGTGTGATGTTTGATGTCATCAAAGCATCCTTCCGGTGATGGTGATTAACATGATCTCATGGTCGAAGAAATTAGGTTACTATGTGTCAGAAAGCTTATAGCAAATGAACCATATTAAATGACTTGATCTTTATGCTATGCTCAACTATAGGAGTATGTCCATCACATCATTCTCCTAATGATATGACCCTGTTGTTAATAACATCTCTATATTCATGATCAGGAAACCATGATCATATATTAACCAACAAGCTAGTTTAACAAGAGGCTTTACTAGGGACTCTTATGTTTACAAATCACACAAGTATTAATGTTTCCTATTAATACAATTATAGCATGGTATGTAAACATTTATCATAAGTATGAAGATATGATAATAACCACTTTATTATTGCCTCTTGGGCATATCTACAACACAAGGAAGTACAGAACAAAAAAGAAGAAGAAGAAAAAAACAAACACCCCACCGAAGCAAATTGAGCCTCTCGGCAGTTTTACTCGACACCTCGACTCCAAAAAAAAACTTCCTCAAAACGCGTCTCCAGCAAGGTAACGATGCATAAACATCGTCATCGTTCGCTCTAACCAGTCTGATTAGTCCTAAGTTTTCACCCAGGAGAAGGTCCAATCTCCTGACAATTCCTTCAATATGGAAATGACTAGGAACCCACCATTGCCAGGTACAACCACTTAAAAGCCAGACCTAGGGTTTCACCTCATAAATTGAGACACGGAGCTCAAAAGCACCACCAAGAATGAAGTCTGTTAGGGTCATCCTCACTTGTCGGGGACACTGCTATAAAACACCGATCATTTGACGCACATACTTCTTCCAATCCATTGCAAGTACTCTATGGGTTCTTCTCTACTCAATATGAGCATGCGAGATAGAACCTTTGGAAATTATCCGATCTTCTTCAAACACGGTAGGCTTTATCCCCCATCAACACCTTGATAATCGCGACAAACAAGATGACAAGGCTGCAAGATGACAAGGCTGACCGATGGCGGATGGAGATCACCATGATGTCAGCCCACACTACCGTGACGAAGGCGTAGCAAGATAAGACCCCATTGCACTGCCTCTATCATGGCTTCGGCGACATGCGGCAGCTCTAGTACATCTTGGGCGAGCAGCTGAGGGCCATGACGCGCTTGCAGGTCCACGCACACGCTGATATCCTGGTCAAAATCATGGTTGACCAGATCAGATCACCAGATTGCTCTTCTCCCTCAAAAAACCAATTCACCTTGCTGGGATCCTGTTGCAGTTTCGATGACAAAGTCCTACGATGAACGATTTCTTAAATCAATGACACTAACACCATCAGAACAATCCAGTAGTTCAACCACTCCAATAACAACGTCTTCAAAAAGGAAACGGTGCACAAGCGTCGTCATCGTCCAACTAAAGATCATAGGTTTTTCATCCTGAAGAAAGTCCTCACTCATAAAATAATAACTTCAACAAGACCATTGTCAGGCACAACCAATTAATGCCAGACCTTGGATTTTTACCCTACAAGGTAAGACTATGAACTCCTTATTGCCCCCACAAACAGTCACTACTACAAGTCACAGATCACGCAAACAGTTACACGTCACCACAAGGACTCAAATCACCATCTCTAGCCCTCAAGTTCCTGCTTTCATGACATTCTTCGCATCTGACTTCAGCATGAATCGTCAAAGACATGACACATGATAGTAACAGACAACGGAACTTCACAATGCTCCCTCTAAAACCAAAGGGTCAGAGAAAAATGGCTACGGATGCCTAGATACCTCCTGATCCAACAATCTCCAGTCATGATACACCCATGGGAGTTCGCCAGCGAAGGCTTACGGAACACGCCTCTCCAGGCTAGATCAACGAGGGCAGACATCAAGCAGATATTCGTCTTCACGTGGAAGAAACCATAGGACCATTTCCTTTATTGATGACGATGAAGCGGTCCCCACACTGCCGGCCGATTTCGGCGACTGGAACGAGTAGAATGAGTCTGAGTCCACAAGATCCTTATTGCAGCGTTGTCGCTTAGGGGTGGCCCAGCCTCTGCCATGGCCACGCCATCGCAACATGCCTACAACTAGGGCCTGATCCACCTGCCTCCTCGCCTCCCAACCGTGAGCGTAGCCCCCACATTGCCATACCGTAGATCTAGGTCGCCCCAATCTCCTCCACAAGACTCACATCGTCAGAGAAAAACCGACATACGCAACGCCTTGAGCACGCAGATGGGGGAGGTCTTCACTGCGCCACCACTACGAGGTTGCACAGCTGAGGCTGACTCTCCTCTCCGCTGATGCAGGACAAAACCGCCACGTCCCTACTGAGCATCACGTGCCCGCCGATAGGAATGTCTTGCACCGCCAACCGCCGTGCGAGTAGGAGAGGTGACTCCGCCACCACCGACGCCTCTTGATCTTTGCACAGAGGTGCCCTCTGACGATAGCGAGAGGGAGGGGAGCGGGAGAGGAGACTAGAGGCCGCGACGAAAGTGGACCACTGTCGCTCACGCAAGAAACGCAGGGAGCCTAGGGTTCTCGGAAAAGCTGGCAAGACTCACGACTTCTCGCTAAAGTTGCTATACCTTTATGTCATCATCATATCATCTCCTCACACTTGTCTCATTTTCTATGTATCATATGTTTCTTATTCGCGTTTTGAACTTCTCATAACATGTAGATGCACATCACATATCTGAGATGTAACTACACCAAGTAACCCGAATGATGGGGATATGCCTACCGGGGTATACCCAGCAGGACGTTTCCGACTGGCCCAGGAATTGGTGAGTGGGCCTGCAGGACGGCGACTGGATCAAGACCCGACGTGGACCCAAGCGACTGGAAGCTGAAGGCCCAGGAGAGTAGATAGGCCCAGTCGGGTTAGGTTAAACGAATACTGAAGCCTTAACTGTTTCGGTTGAGATATGTAAACCCTAGGGGGGGTGAGTCTATATAAACCTCCCTACAGGGCGTGTAGATATACGTTCCATCATCCACCCAAGCGACTCGCCGCCTAGCTGTCGAGCTCGCCCCTTTGTACTTCCATCATAATACAATCTAGCAGGAGTAGGTCTTTACCCTCCGGGGGGCCGAACCTGGGTAAAACCCTGTGTCTCCGCCCTCATCTCGCACCGCAGATGGCTCGCCGCCCTTGCCCTTCGTTCTACTACTCGCTGCCGATTGCAGCGTCTGCTGTGGTCATTCCCACGACAGTGGCGCCCACCGTGGGGCCTGGCCGGTCTGCCGGTGTTCTGCGGCGAGATCCAATCTGCCCATCAACGAGTCGGTCGCCACCGGCCGCATGATAGCGATCGGCGAGATGCTCCAGATCTTGCCGAGTAGCTACGTCCTGGCGGCGCGTCCCGTCACGCACAACATGATCTTGCCAGTCAGCACGATCAGTCTCTTTGTCGGCCTCACCAACGTCATCGTCTCGGAGGACTCGGCTCGCATCCGCGAGTCGCCGCCACGCGACCGGCTCTCCAAGAGCCAGGTCCGCACGATCCATCGCCTCGCCTCCGAGTACAACTCGGCCCACAGCGGAAGACGCGGCCCTCAATGACGACGCTGACTCGGCGACTCTGGTGTCACTCGCCGGATCCATCACCGCGGCTTCACCCGCGGGTTCCATCACCCAGGTCTCCAACGTGGGAGACTTCGAGGATCCCTCCATCCTTGGGATCTTCGACTTCGACTCCGGGTCGGAAAACTCCGCCGATCTCCGCGACGGGACCGGTCGCCACGCCGCGACCTACATGGCGACTGGCACCGATCCACCGGAGGATCCCTTCTCCACCCCGATCCCTCCTAACGCCACGGCAACGGAGGTCGAGGAACTCTGCCTGAAGCTGGCAGAGGCAGTACGCAAGGAGCACGCCGAGCGCGAAAAATTTCGCCTCGAGCAGGTGACGGCGCAGGAGCTGTCGCGCTACCACCAGCAGCGAATCAGGTCGCGCCTGCACCCCACCGTCCATGGGCGCACCCTGAACTTCGACGACGAGAACGACCCGGCCCGCGTGGCCGAGCGCGCGATCTGCGAGAACGCGCCCGGCCCCCGCCAGGGTCAACGGCGAACGGCGCCCCACCTCCACCCAACCGCGCACCCCCCAGGGACCAGCCGCGGATCGTGGTCTCCTCACGGGAGCGAGACGCAAACGGCCTACCACTGTTCTCCACCCCGATGGACAACCTCGTGGCAGGCCGAGCAGCGTCCGACAACATCACGGCCATCGGTGACGGTGCCCTACATATCCAGTACGTCAGGGCCCTGCTCACAAAGGCGGTCGAGCAACAAAACGCAGGCGCCGACTCACAGGGTCGGATGTACTCGCGTTCTTCGGGCAGAAGAGCGGCCTCAAGCGGCCGTCCATTGGCGGCAAACACCCTTAACTGCCCGCCACCCGAACCACTGCAGCTCCAACACCGACCCGCGAACGCGGCACTCTCCACCAACGACCCCAGGCCAGCGACCAACTTCGTCGCCGCGAACGGTCAGCCCGTCGACGCCCGCACCCACATCATCAACAACCAAAGCTGGCGCGCACGCCAGCCCGACGACCTGCGACACACCCTAACCAATCGCCGCAACGGCGAGCCGATGGGGTCGCTAAGCCGACTCGGGCCCAGGTGCTTCGGACCGATGATCCGAGGCGAAAAATACCCGGCGAACTTCAAAGCGCCGAAGGAAATAGAGAAGTACGACCCCTCCATGTGGCTGGACACCTACCTCATGGCGATGGGGATCGCTAGCCACACCGACCTGCTAGCCGCCCGCTACCTCCCCCTGATGATGGAGGGAACGTGCAGGCAGTGGATCAACACCCTCCCCCAGGATAGCATCGACTCCTGGGAAGAGATGCGAGATGCCTTCGTCAGGCACTTCGAGTGCTCCTACACCCACGCCACCACCATCGAGGACCTAGAACGATGCATCCAGGGACCCCGCGAGTCGACCCACAGCTGGGTCCAGCAGTGGCAAGAACTATGGTACAACGCGGTCGGCATCCACCCGGACACCGCGATCCACTGCTTCAAGACCTCGTGCCGCTACGAGCCCTTGGTCGCCAAGCTCAAACGACATTCCCGCACACTCGACAACATACCGGACCTCCTTGAGATCGCCAAAAGATATGCGGAGGAAGACCCAAACCAGGAAACCGACGACGAGTCGGGAGGCCAACGCCGCATGAGCGGCAACGACAACGGGCGACGGCCCGACCTACACTACAGCAACACCCGCCTCACTGGCAAGCGCCGCAGCGACAGGCGAGTCGACTTCGTCGCCAATGCTGGGCACGCGCAGCGCGAGCCCAAGAGCTTTCGCCGCGACGGGGGGCAACGCCGCGACGACGGCAACTACAAGGCAAAACCAAGTTTTGACCCCGCGGCCCTCCTTAACCAAACTTGTGCATTTCACAGCAGGGAAGGGAAGCCCTCCACGCACACGGCCGCCGAATGCCACTCTCTCAAGGAGATCGAGAAGGCACGGCGAGCGTGGGAAGACCCCGACAACAACCTGCCAAACGGCGAAAAATTCGGCAGTGTGGCCGGCTCGCTCCACACCTTCACAGGCTTCAACACGAAGCGCGAGAAGAAGGTCATCGCTCGCGCCGTCGCCGTCAATGTGGTGGCCCAGGTGGACGTTCCCCAGTTCCTCAACTGGTCGGAGCAGCCCATCACCTAGAGCCGCCAGGACCACTCGCCACGCATCGAGTACCCAGGCCGAGTCGCCCTGGTAGTCAAACCCAAGGTGGAAGACTACTGGCTTCCCAAGACATTGATGGACGGCGGCAGCTCCATCAACATCCTGTACCTGGACACCTTTAGGCGACTGCGGCTCCCGCGGTCGATGGTCAAGACGACCTACACCATGTTCCACGGTATCGTCCCCGGTCGGAAGGCGTACCCGATCGGCAAGGTCACGCTGCCAGTCACCTTCGGCACACCAGCAAACTTCCGCACCGAGCGGATCGTCTTCGAGCTGGTACCCTTCGACAGCCCCTACCACTGTGTCCTGGGGCGCCAGGCGTTCGCCAAGTTCATGGCAGCGCCCCACTACGCGTACAACGCGATGAAGCTCCCCGGGCCGCGTGGCGTCATTACCATCAACGGCGACCCGACATGGTCGCCGAGTGTGAGGCCAAAGGAGCCGAACTCGCCGACGTCGTCATCGCGACAGAGACCAACCACGCCGACGAGCTTGCCAAATACGCGAGCGGGGTCAACAACAACGACCCCACCATACTCAAGAAGCCCAATTTGGAGGGCGTCAACACCTCAGCTTTCGAGGCGATGATGCACACCCGCACCGTCGAGCTGGTCCCAGGCGATTCCAGCCAGACGGTGACGATCGGAACGGGCATGATCCCAGCATAGGAAGGCGCGCTCATCGAGTTCCTCCGTGAGAACAGGGACATCTTCGCATGGAAGCCCTCTGACATGCCTGGTGTCCCTAGGGAACTCGCTGAGCACAAACTCAACGCCGACCCCAAAGTGCGACCCGTCAAGCAATCGCTGCGGCCCTTCAATGAAGAGCGCCGCCGAGCCATCGCCGAGGAGGTGCAGCGTCTACTCGCTGCAGGCTTCATCCGGCCAATCAAATACTCCAAGTGGCTTGCAAACCCAGTCCTGGTCGAAAAGAAAAATGGGACCTGGAGGATGTGTATCGACTACACAAACTTAAACAGCGCCTGCCCAAAGGAGCAATTTGTCCTCCCGCGGATCGACCAAATAATCGACTCCACCGCGGGCTCGGAGTCGCTGTGTTTCCTCGACGCCTACTCTGGGTACAACCAGATCAAAATGGCTGTCGAGGACGAGGAAAACACGGCGTTGGCTTCTGCTACACCGCCATGACCTTCGGCCTCAAGAACGCCGGGGCGACCTACCAGCGGTGCATGCAGGAATGCCTTGCGAGCCAAATTGGCCGCAATTCCACGTCTACATCGACGACGTGGTAGTGAAGTCCGCTCGCCAGGGCGATCTACTCGGCGACCTGGCGGAAACATTCGCCAACCTGCGGAAATACAAGATAAAGCTAAACCCAGGCAAATGCACCTTCGGCGTACCAGCAGGCCAACTACTGGGTACGTCATCTCCAAGCGCGGGATCGAGGCGAACCCCACCAAGATCGACACGATCGCTCGACTCGGCAAACCCGAGTGCCTGCGCGACATCCAGAAGCTGGTCGGGCGAGTCGCGGCTCTCAGCCGCTTCATCCCCCGATTGGGCGAAAAGGCGATGCCCCTATACCGCCTGATGCGGAAGAACCCCACCTTCCAGTGGGACAAGGAAGCGGACGACGCCCTCCGCGACCTCAAGAAGGTGCTACTCGCAGCACCGCTACTCGCCGCCCCCGTCGACAAAGAACCCATGCTGGTCTACGTCGTGGCTTCCGAGCGCGTCGTCAGCGCCGTCATGGTCGTCGAGCGGCCACAGGAAGGAAAGGAGCGCCCGGTACAACGACCGGTGTACTATATCAGTGAGGTCCTCACCGAGTCGCGCCAGCGGTACCCGCAATAACATAAACTGGTGTACGCAGTCTTCAGAGCACAACGGCGACTGCCGCACTACTTCCAGGAGCACCCGATCACGGTCGTCTCCTCAGTACCGTTGCAGGACATCATCTGTAACCGTGAGGCGACCGGGCGAGTCGCCAAGTGGGCCGTCGAAATCGGCGTCCACAACATCAAGTACGAGCCACGAAAAGTGATCAAGTCACAGGCTCTTGTAGACTTCATCGCCGACTGGGAAGAGGCCCAGCAGCCGGAAAAGCTGCCGTACCTCCACTACTGGAGCCTGCACTTCGACGGCTCCAAAAACGCAGACGGCGCAGTAGCAGGGATCGTGTTGACTTCCCCGAAGGGCGACAAGCTCCGCTACGTCCTCTGCCTCGACTTCACCCCCTGCACCAACAACATGTCCGAGTACGAGGCACTGCTCCACGGCATGCGAGCTGCCAAGGAAATGAATGTCAACCGCCTACGCTGCTACGGAGACTCTGACCTTGTCGCTGGGCAAGTCGCTGGCACCTGCGACACCGTCTCTCCCACCATGGCGGCATACCGCCAAGCAGTGGACAAGCTAGGCGGACACTTCGCAGGCTACTCCGTCGAGTGGATTGACAAGCGGAAGAATGAGGAGGCCGACGCACTCTCTCGTATCGGGTCGGCTCGACTCGCACCACCCGCCGGCGTCTTCCTCGACACGATCACCAAGCCATCCGTCTCTCCCCCAAGGGAGATCGACATCGGAGTCCCGCTGCAACCAGAGGCAGCCTTGGTTGCACTCATCGCTGAGCCAGAAGACTGGACTAGGCCGTACATCGCCTACCTGGAGGGAGGCACCTTGCCGACAGATGAAACAGATGCCCGGATGATAACGCGATGCTGCAAATCCTTCATCATCATCGACGGCGAGCTCCACAAGCGCAGCGTGACCAGCGTGTTCCAACACTGCGTCCAACCCGCCGAAGGATGTAAGATCCTCCACGACATCCACTCCGGCGACTGCGGCCACCACGCCGACGCTCGCTCTCTGGTCGCAAAGGCTATGCGACACGGCTTCTACTGGCCCACTGCACACGCCGACGCCATCGACATTGTCCAGAGGTGCGCCGGGTGCCAGAAGTACGCCAACCAGACACACGTGCTGAGCTCAGCGCTCAAGACAATCCCCATCACCTGGCCATTCGCCGTGTGGGGCATGGACATGGTAGGCCCTTTCAAAAAGGCCCCCTCCGGCTTCACCCACCTCCTGGTCGCGGTCGACAAATTCACAAAGTGGGTGGAGGCCAAGCCAGTCCGGAAATGCGACGGGAAGACCGCCACCAAATTCCTACGCGAGCTCATATATCGCTACGGGTTCCCAAACAGCATCATCACGGACAACGGCACCAACTTCGCCAAAGGAGCCATGGCCAAGTTCTGCGAGGAACATCACATCCGACTCGACCTCGCATCAGTCGCCCACCCGGAGTCCAACGGCCAGGCGGAACGGGCCAACCAGAGCATCCTCCACGGCCTGAAGCCGCGGCTCCAAGTACCACTCGAGCGCACCGCCGGGTGCTGGGTCGAGGAGCTACCCTCCATCATCTGGGGTATCCGTACCTCGGTCGACAGGGTTCACCCCCTTCTTCATGGTGTATGGAGCCGAGGTAGTCATGCCCACCGACCTCGAGCACGACTCGCCAAGGGTCGTCCACTACACGGAGGCTGCGAACGAACTCGCACGTCAGGATGGAGTCGATCAACTCGATGAGGCACCCGGCCTAGCTCGCTCCCGCACTGCCATCTACCAGCAAGGACTCCGCCGCTACCATAGCCGGCGGGTGAAAACTCGCACCTTCCAGGAAGGCGACCTGGTGCTACGCCTCATCCAGGACAACAAGGGCATGCACAAGCTCTCCCCCCATGGGAGGGACCATTCGCCATCGGGCGAGTACTCGGAACCGACGCCTACTACCTCACCGACGTCCGCGGAGACGGAAAACTCGACATCAAGCGACCATGGAATGTAAACCTCCTACGAAAGTTCTACTCCTAGAACTCCACATATGTATCCTCCAGTCGCTATGAAATAAAACATATTGGTTACCGCAAATCGTGTCTACTCTCTGTGTCTTGTGCCACTCGCACTCATAGTAACAGCACCAAGCTAACTGCAGGAGTCAACCTCTGGTACAGCGACCGGCACAGCCAAGTAGTGCGCTACGAGGGCACTGGGTTACCCCAGGACTCGTAACGTCCATGAAAAACGCCTACCTGGAGCCCCATTGGAGTCGCCTAGCTCGACTGGCTTAACGAGCCAAGACAACTTCCTTCGCTCCTCACAGCGACCATGATCCTCCGCGTCCTCGACACAGCGACTCGAACGGCCAAGTACCACGCTCGGGGACTGACAACCAGTTCAGCACGAGCGACTAGGGAAAAACGCTAAGTACGAGAGCGTGCCCAGGACTCGCCATGCAGCTGACCCAACGGGCCAGGCAGGAGTGATGCGCTCACTCTGACGCGCCCAGTCCTCACCCACCCTAGAGCCGCGACTAGAACCACCAAGTACCACGCTCGGGGACTCGGCTACCCGACCTCGTTCGCGCAAGTGAAAGCGGTAAAGTAAAGAGAACTCATGGGAGTCGCCCAGCGACTGGCTTTCCAAGCTCGGGCGAGTCGACCTCAATAACAAAACGCTCAAAATCACAAACACATGAACAAACGAGGTAAACCCCATAAAAAGGGCGGACGCGCTCGGGGACTCGTTCAAACCTCAATCTCAAACGCAAGTCAAATCACAAAATAACACGATATCCCATTATAGCAGATCAAAGTTGTTACAAATACATGTTGCGCCTAATGGCCGAACTGCTACTAACGCCCCAGGGCACAACGTTTTACTCCGCAGGATTCGACGACGACTCGCCGCCACCCTTGCGGTTGCGAATGAAGGGAGTGTACGGGTGAGACGGGTACGTCGTCAGCTCACCCGCCATCGCCGCACGGAATGGCTGCTCGATCTTGAAGTCGCGGTGCGGCGGCTCGGGGTCGTTGGGCGCGACGATCGTCTCCTGATAAGGGAGGAGATCGCCCATCGCCCAGACACAATCGGAGTATACCGCGGCACGGTCCGTCAGCTTCAGCACCTCGGCAATCTTCACCGAGCCCGTCGACGATGGGTAGCCACTCGTCACGTCGTCCAGATCGAAATCCTCCGGGAAGTGGGCGAGCCCAAGGCTGAGCGTCGTCGCCGCCCCGCGCCGGAACGCCGACCGCGTCATGAACTCGACGACCGACGGAGCCTTCTCCAAGTATCGCCACACTTCGACGAGGTCGCTGGGAATCACTTCCGTGGGCGACATCTCCTGAAGATACGCCCGAATGCAAGTCGCGGACAAAGTGGCCGAGTCGACCAGAGTGGCCACACACTGCCGCGCGTCGTACGACTGCGCCTCCTCCGAGCTGTCGATGATTCGACCTGTGGACAGAGGGTGGCAATGAGTACAACAAAATCACACAACGCAAATATTACAGGCAGAGGCAGGCACACTTACCAATCAAAGGACGAGCGAGACCCGTGATGAAGCTTTGAAGAGAGGAGTAGTCGTCTTGTAGCCCAGCAACAAGGGCGTCAGATACCTTACGCTCCTCAGCGGCAGCCGTAACAGCAGCCTTAGCCCGCCCATCCGCTGAACTCGCCTCCTTCTTCGCTTCCTTAAGGTCGCACTCAAGGTCGGCGATCCGCTTCTTAGCCGAGCTCAACGCAGATTGAGCTGCCGTCAATTCATTTGCCGGGACAAGGCCCTGGCGAACCTCCTCTGCCTTCGCAGCAATCGCCTGGGGTCCCTTGTTCGCCTCTTGGACGGCGACAAGTTCCTTCTCCGCGCGACACTTCGCAGCAAGCCGGTCGGCTGATTCACGGTGCAAACCATGTGCAAAAGTCAAACAGTCAACAAAAACGAAATCCTAAGTGCCCACCCGCTGAACTTCAGCGGCTGGACACTCGGGGACTGGAGATCAAAAATCCTAAGTGCCCACCCGCTGAAATTCAGCGACTGGACACTCGGGGACTGGAGATCAAAAATTCTAATTGCCCACCCGTTGAAATTCAGCGACTAGACACTCGAGGACTGGACGCGAGAAATAAAAACAAAAACCAGAAGAATCTGACCACTGCAATTCAGTGGCCCGATCTTCGGGGACTGGACATACCTGGATGGTTGCGCCAAGCATGCCATGAAGCTGTAGCGCGTCCACGGATGCGAGAAGAGCTGGAGTGTGCCCGCGACGCTGTTCGACCTCCGTTTCGGCGACCCCATGTACGTGGCTCGATGGCGTGGTACCACTCGCCGTAGCCGCTTTGGCCATGAAGCGGGGGAAGGTCGCGATAGATGCGCCAGCACCAAAAGAGGCCGGCTCGGACATCCCAGGCGAGGAACCACCCTCATTGATCCTCAAGGCCGCCCCCGCCGCAGGATCACTCGGAGCAATCGTCGTGTCGTCAGACACCGTGACGACATCGTCGCTCTTGGCCTTCTTGGCACTTTCTGTGGGGGCAGCGACCTCATCAGCCTTCCTCTTCCGAGAAGGGTCCTCCTCGGCGACGACTGGCGGCACTTTGGCCACGGACGGGTGGCCTATCTTTTTAACCCCAGTCCTGCAAATTGATTACATGAGCAAAGTGGTCTGAGTACAACGAAAAATAAGGCAGGTGAATAAAACTCACTTGGCGACTGGTATGAACCGCAGCCCCGTGCGGATGCTAGCCGGCTTCTCCAGTTCGGGGCCTAGTTTCCGACTGAGGCCCATCTCCAGGACATCATGCGCCCAAGACACAGACGACCTCTTTGTTGATGAGGCCGCGACAGGAGCCTCCACAACGTTTTTGGCAGGAGCTCTCCTGGGAGGCGAAGCTGCCGTGGCCAGAGCGACCCCCGACCCAGAGACTAGGGCGAATGGGGGAGGAATCTAGGCCAGAGGTACCTCACTCAGGACGGTGGTGACATCCGGTGCTGCCATCGTCTGTGGCGCTTCATCCCTGGCCAGGCTGGTGGCGTCGGAACTACTCGCCGAATGAGGCGGAGATGCCTGTCTTGCTGGCTTCGTCTTCCTCTTCGGAGGGGCATTCACCTCCTTCTTCTTCTTTTTCAACGGAGTGGCCTCGCGATGCGAGGTGAGCTCGGGAAGCTCGTCATCGTCATCATCATGACGTTCAAGACTTCTACTCGCCTCGAGTTCGCGCTGACGCTGCCCGCGAGTTTTGCGAACCAATGGGGCAGCCTCTTCCTCGGACTCGTCGTAGTCGTCGCTCCTGTCGCTCTCGGCGCCGCCCTTGGTGGGAGGTGACTCGCCCCCGTCCTGGACGGACGGGCTCGAGTTCTCATCGTCCGCGGGTGGAAGCCACCCTTCCACCACTTGAAATAACTGCAACAAGCATGAAGTAATGTCAATATAACCGCGACAACATCAACTGCGACTGCGAATGGTAAAAAGTGACTTACCGTCGGGGCTGGATGCTTCGCGGTGTAGGGGGTGACCCTAGCCTTCGCGTCCAGGTACACCGCCTGGGTGATCTTCTTCAACGCAGGGACGTAGTCCTCGAATTTCCACTCGGCAAGGCAGGACTTCGTCGAGTCCTCCCGACCCGTGTACTCGTACATGTAATGGTCACGGTGGGCCAGGGGAACGAGTTGCCGCCCAAGTCAACAGTTGTACAAATTGATGGTCTGAAGACCCTTCTTCTTCAGGCCGCGGATGGTTTGAAGCATCTCATCCACGACCATCCGCTGGTCTGTTGGGAGCTTGCCGGCTTGGAGTCGGCGTGGTTCAGGCCGGTCGGCGGAATACCTTGGGATTGCCACCTCGCCGTCTGGAGTCGCCTCGGTGACGTAAAACCAGGACTTCTTCCACTCGCTTGCCGCCTTGGCAGGTAGCATCAGGTCGAAGAAGGAGGCTTTCGACTTGAGCTGGAACGTCAGGCCACCCGCCGCGAGCATTGGGCCGCCTGATTCTTCACGACTAATCCTCCTGTGGAACAGATCTTGACACAGGGGGAAGTAGGGCCTGCAGCCCAGGTAGCACTCGCAGAACGCCACGAAGATGGCGAGTTACTCGATGCTATGCGGGCCCAGGTCTGATGGCTGAATCCCGTAGTAGGCGCAGAAGCGCCGGAAGAAGAGAGATGTGGGAAACCCCAGCCCCCGCTCCAGGTGGCTGGTGAAGCAGACGAATTCTCCCTCGCGCGGGTCCGGAGTCACCTCTCCGGCTGCGGGGATGCGCCACCTGCTGGCGCGCAGGATCCCGGCTTCCTCGAAAGACGCCAGTAGCGCTCTCGTGCATTTGGACCGGCCCCATGGTTCGGTGGAGGGGGACATTGGCGGAAAGGTTCGTGGGGGTCGGAGGATTTTGGATCGGTTGGATCGCGATGCGGAGGAAAACGGAGATGCGCGAAATCGGAGGAAATGACGAGAGGGTGGTTCTCCGATCGCCTACCATTTCCTTTATATAGCAGTTGTTACCCGCCAAATCAGGGAGCCGTTACTACGCGGTGATTACGCCAAAAGTTACCGTTGGATTACTCCAACGGCTACTTTGACCGCGTTTGACGGTCCAACTTCGTCCATTCGACTCGCCGACCTTATCACTACAAAGTGATTAAATATTTCGCCGACCCGTTCGCCGAGCTGCGACCAGAATGACTAGTTTTTTCCTTTTATCAGGAGCCCACCGCCGATTCGACTGGGTGTCCGCATTGGACCCGAATGCTCCGACTGCCAGCAACCACCTGCGCCCAATTGACGACGGCCTCGGGGACTACTGATGGGGATATGCCTACCAGGGTATACCCAGCAGAACGTTTTCGACTGGCCCAGGAACTGGCGAGTGGTCCTGCAGGACAGCGACTGGATCAAGACCTGACGTGGACCCAAGCGACTGGAAGCTGAAGGCCCAGGAGAGTAGATAGGCCCAGTCGGGTTAGGTTAAACGAATACCAAAGCCTTAACTGATTCGGTTGAGATATGTAAACCCTAGGGAGGGTGAGTCTATATAAACCTCCCTACAGGGCGTGTAGATATACGTTCCATCATCCACTCAAGCGACTCGCCGCCTAGCCGTCGAGCTCGCCCCTTTATACTTCCATCATAATACAATCTAGCAGGAGTAGGTCTTTACCCTCCGGGGGGCCGAACCTGGGTAAAACCCCGTGTCTCCGCCCTCATCTCGCACCACAGATGGATGGCCGCCCTTGCCCTTCGTTCTACTACTCGCTGCCGATTGCAGCGTCTGCCGTGGTCATTCCCACGACACCGAATGTTTCTCTTTTTCTATACATGAGCGGTACTTCATTGCGGGGACTGTTAGATTATAAGTCGGTTTGGTTTTTTGCTTGTAACATAAATTAGGGTTTGCCCGGTCGACCACCTATATATACCCTTTGTAATCTCTTAAACAATATCAATTATCATGAGAAAATTATGTTTCTACATGGTATCAGACTAGTTCGATCCTAGGGCATGGCCCAACCACCCACCCCGCCACCGCCCGGTTACTTCGAGTGGCGTACCGCCCTCACCGCCTCCAAACAATCTTCTGCCGTGGCCACCTCTGCCTCCACTATGGCCTCTCCATCCTCTACTCTTTCTCTTTCCCCATCAATCTCCACCACCATCCACTATGCTGATACTATCTCTGGTGTTAGCCCGTTTATTCTAATCACCTTAGATCTACCAAAACATAACTACTACCATTAGTGTCATCTCTTCGAAGTTTATCTAGGCCAATGCAATTTCCTAGGCCATGTCAACATCGACTCTGTCCCCCAGCCCTCGGATCGTCGCTAGGTGAAGTACGACCTCACCATCAACCAATGGATCTACCAACGGGTGTCTACCGAGATCTTCAATCTCGTCTTCTGTGATGCCTCCAACACAGCTGCGCTCTGGGTGGCCCTTTGTCAACTCTTTCAGGATAACGTCGATGCTCGCATCAACACCCTCCACACCGAGCTCCACAACACCGTTCAAGGCGACTCTCAAGTGGTGGTCTACTGCCAGCGGCTCAATTCTCTTGACGACGAGCTCCACGAACTTGGCGACCCCATCAACAATTTCCAACTCATCAATGTCCTCCTCGTCGGGCTCAATGAATGTTTTGAGAAGCAAGCCTCCTTCATCCCTATAATGTGGCCACGACCCTCCTTCGCCGAGGTTCGCTCTATGCGGCAATGGGCCGATCACGCCATCACTAATAAGGAGTCTTGCCCCCAAGTTTTTGCGGCCATCCCATGACCGCCCGTACCACCCCAACCGTGTCACCTCCTCCGACATCGGTGCGTAAGTCGGTTTGGTTTTTTCTTATAACATAAGTTATGGTTTTACCGGTCGGCCACCTATACATACCTTTTGTAATATCTGAAACAATATCAATTATTATGAGACAATTATATTTCTACATGGTATCAGACTAGTTCAATCCTAGGGCATGGGCCAACCACCCACCCCGCCGCCACTGTCGGTCGGCTACTTCGAGTGGCGCGCCGCCCTCGCCGTCCCCAAACAAGCTTCTATCGCGGACACCTCTGCCTCCACCGTGGCCTCTGTATCCTCTACTCTTTCTCTTGCCCCAACAATCTCCACAACCATCCACTATGTCGATACTATTTTCGATGTTAGCCCATTTATTCCAATCACCTTAGATCTACAAAAACACAACTACTACCATTGGCTTCATCTTTTTCAAAGTTCATCTAGGCCGATGCAATCTCCTCGGCCACATTGACATCGACTCTTTCCCCCAGCCCTCGGATCCTCGTTGGGTGAAGGACGACCTCTCCATCATCCAGTGGATCTACCAATGGGTGTCTACTGAGATCTTCAATCTCGTCTTCCGCGTCCAATGCCTTTGTAAACTCTTTCAGGATAACGTAGATGCTCGCATCAACACCCTCCACACCGAGCTCCGCAACACCGTTCAAGGCGACTCTCAAGTGGGGGTCTACTGCCAGCGGCTCAAGTCTCTCGCCGACGAGCTCCGCGAACTCGGCGACCCCATCGATAATCGCCAACTCATCAATGTCCTCCTTGTCGGGCTCATTGAACGTTTTGAGAAGCAAGCCTCCTTCATCCCCATGATGTGGCCACAACCCTCGTTCATCAAGGTTCGCTCTATGCTGCAATGGGCCGATCGCGCCATCACCAATAAGGAGTATCGCCCCCAACTTTTTGCGGCCATCCCGCGACTGCCCGTACCTGCCCCAACTGCGCCACCAACTCAGATTCCGTAACAAACATCTCGATGCTATTTCTTCAGAATCCATGGAGTGAGTGAAACCGCACACCAGATGACCCTGAACTAGGTTTTGAAACCTACTAAATGATGATTTTATTTTCATCCATCAGCTAATAATAATTCTAAGACTCTTTTAGTTCAAAAATAAAAATACTTCTAAGATTGAGGTGGCTATTCGGCTCACGGGTGCATTTACACCCATTGTGAGAAAATATATTTTGAAATGTTATTTTTTTTTTAAATGTTTACATATACATTCAAATATTTTATGTTCGTTCACAAGTTTTCGGGGTGAAACAACATTCTACGTGTCCCGTGCAAAAAGATAAAATCATCCTATAAATAGTCCTATTCACGTGATATTTTTCTTTTTTATACATGACATGTAAAATGTTCTTTCATCCCAAAAACTTATAAACTAATATAAAATGGTCGAATGTACATGTAGATATTTTTTTTAATTTTTTTACATTTCAAAATATGTTTTCTTATAATAGATACAAATCAACAAATGCACCCATGAAACAAAAGAGACTTCAGTGTTAGACGTAGTAGTAGGGTATTGGTGGTCAAGGCGCCCTGCGCTGCTAGAGATATCTACTCACTGTGAAATAATGTGAAATCTGAGTAACTAACTATTCACTCTTTCTACCCATTGACTGCGAACAGTGTTTCAACCTTGACCCCTCTCTCTTACAACTACCTAACAAAAAACCACAATGACGCTCTACTGTCTTCACAACGTTGTATTATCTAAGAAATCACAATGATTGAATAACCTGAAACACAAGTCATTAGTTTGGGTTACATTGATATTTTGCTCTAATTTTTCGATAAAGGATGCTTTATTATTTATTTATTTTTTAAATTACATCCGGCCTTTGCATAACTATGATGCACATAGCCGACACAAGTCTAAAGTGGCACAACGAAAAAACTAAAACAATGAATTACATATTAGAATGAGAAACTACAAAACATTTAAGGTGGTGGAGGTCCAAAGCGAAAATTGTGATGCCATCCATGTTAGGATAAAAAGTCCCTCGCCGTATCATCCAGTCGTATAAACATCTTCATAAATAGGTCCCAATACTCCACATGTTGTAGAGACGACCAAAAATGAAATGCACCGGTGCACCGATAGATAACATGCAATCATTAAATTGTTTATCATTTCAATACCATAGCGACCAAATAATAACAATTGCTGCACCTAAGAAGAAATTTGTACTTGTGATTTATACCATGCCAATTTTCAAAAACATTGGCAACACTATGGGGTGGATACAAGTCTGAAACTGCTTGGACGACTGACCATATAGAGTGAGCCATATTACATTGGAAGAACATATGTTTAATTATCATAACATATTTCATACTCTTGTGCCAATTCCGTCTAATAAGATTGTCTTTAGTAAAAGATAACAAGGTACTAAGCAAAAAAAATCTTAAGAGGTATCTTTATTTTTTCAGATTTTTCTATTATTATGAACTAGTAAGGCTGACTGGACAAACGCATAGTACGTAGAACCAACCAAGGATTTACCATTCTAGCGAAATTCATCAGACCTAGATGCTAATTGGACAAAAGCCAAGCGCTCGATATTTTACTCTATATTTGCAGTCTGCAGATTGTAGATCCTATATACTATTAACGTCCAAGGAAAAAAGACTAGTCTTTGCACGCATCTTCGACTGTAATTCAGTGTTCAGGATTGGTCTAGAAGAAGAAATCACAAGTAGTCCGTGACTAGATATGGTGTTCCTCGTGTGTTCCTATCGATGGGCTACTGGATATTTCAGCAATTTCTTGTGTGTGAAGATGATTGACGAAATAAAAAAACAGAGATCCAGTAGCCCATCGATAGCGTATATATTCCAGTTGCTTGCTTCTGACGGCAAACAAGGGTGTATATATACGCTACTATAGCTGAATAAATTATTAATTACCTAATGGCTATTATCAGAGCAGACATATGTAACAGCGCCGAGGTTGGTTTGTCCCACCTAACGCCAAGGATAGCAAAGAATCTCCTTGCAAATATTTTGTTCCCAAAAATTAGATTGGTTTATCTTCTGGCGTCAGGGAATATGGTTGGTTAACAACATTTAGGCTAAGCCTGTTTGGACTACTATATGTCAACATTAGAATTTGGGGCGAAAAGTAGATGGGATGAGAATGTAGATACATATGTATATGTTTTTAGATGTTTGTGCACAACATTTCCTGCGAGTTTTTTTTTTTTTTGGCTTAAAGAACTCTCCTCTAGAAGGTACAGGGTTAACATCAGTGAGAGAACACACGAGTCCAATCCTTGTGAGGCCAGATGTAAACTCTTTGGATTTGTATTGTCGTGATGCTACCTATGAGTTTTCATGAAGCGTTCTTTATCGAAAAAAGAAGATTTCAATGCTTGGGATGTGGTTGTACCTTCCAAAGTGTCTATATACGTGTGCTGACCGGTATAGTACAAAGTAAATATGTACAACATGTATGTATTTTCTTAACGTTTATATGTCACTTCTGAGATCTTCGTTGAAAGAGTTGGCAAACAAACTATTCCCCATCTTGAATTTAGTTCTTCCACAATACATTGTCTCTTAGCACGATATGTTAGAAGATACTACCTCTGTTTCGATTAGCAAGGCCCACGTGCATTTCAAAACGAACATTGACTATAAAATTTGAGCAACAACATCTTGATTATATTGTATATAATTAATATTATTATTCGTATTGGAAAAAACCTTTTAATGATGCTAATCTTATGCCAACGACCTTTATACATTTGAAGTAACTTTCGGTAAAAAAGTACGGTAAAAGGGAGCCTTATTCGTTGAAACGGGGAGAGTATTAAAATTAACTCAAGACACTACTACTGTTTAATGCTTTGTCTTTTAAGGGTTGTATCTAAATAATATTTTATTTAATGATTTTGGATTCATGCATGGATGAAATTGGGCTAGAAACTTTTTTACCTAGCAGTAAACATGCTCATGCATTGCAACGGGCCACACATATTCTACTTCTTCCATTTAAATTGTGCCAATCATTTAATTTTAGATTTCTCATGTGAATCAACCATCGGTCAAGTTATAAGCAAAGGCACAATAATATTTCATAATGTGATTTTTGATAAAAGGCACACTCACAATTAATCGACATAGCGACATCAAATAAAATTTGAAACGCAAGAAATGTATGTTACAAGAAGAAAAGACCATAGAGCAAACTATAACTTAAAAAGATCGTAAACTGTATTTTTCAATTTCACTTCACATAGAAAAAGTAATATATGGGAAGCTTGACTTAACCCAAAAGGTAAGAACAAAAATTGGATACTTAATTTTCCTAATAGAAATCATAGATACAAGTACTTGTAGCTCTAGATCCAGAAGTACATAACCCAACATGGGTAACGGATATGCAAGATCTCTGGCAAAAAATATAATACTATATAGATTGATGTACTGCAGGTGCAGATCCACGGATAGAGTGCCTTTGCAAATTATCAGTACACCAACTTGGACCGTTTCATCCTGACGAAGCATTTCCCAGCAAATCTCATTGGTGCCTACTTTCTAAAGCTTCAACATAAGGACGATGGGTTGAATTGGCGATTTCAAAAAATATTATGATTTACGTTCAAATAAATGCGGAATAATACTAGCGTTTTAATTTATCGATCATATCTATGAAGGGGTCCCGTGGAAAAAAACAAAAATAATTCTAGTACGAGAATGCACCAACCCAAGATCTATCTGTGGAGAAGTACAGTAACAGGCGGGATATAGTGTTCATACCTTGAAGACCGAACACGGGATTACGTTCCCGCACAAACATTGATGATGAAGTCGAGTGTCGCAGACCTCGAGGTCTACAAGGCCTCAAGCGTCCAGCACCACTAATGTTAGTGCCTCGTTGAGTTTTACACATGTCCAGTGTAAAAGACGTCTCCCCGGCTCCGGTCCAGCAAGGCAGCGAAAGAAGAAGATCCGAACCGATTCCAACAGCACGACAACATGCGTTGGGTGGAGAATTCTCTATCTCGTGGAGCATGTTTCTTACTTAGGAACACACACGAGAGGGAGGGAGAGAGGGAGGGAGAGAGAGAATGGCAAAGGCCAATTGTGGGATGAGATTTGGTGAAGGAATGCACCCCTATATAAAGGAAAAAACTGGACACTCCCACCTCTCCAAGTCCGGGGTGGGAGTAAACAATGGGAGGAGGTGGGAGGGCTGGCGGTGGGGTGGGCCCCACCCGCGCCCCAAGCCCGCCTAGGGTGGCCGATGGGGTGGGAACCCCCACCTTAGCCGCTTGGCCCTCCTAGGCCTAGCCACCTCCCCCTCTTGGGCCTTCTCCCTCCTGGGGTTGGCCCATGTGGTTTTTTCCTTTTTCTTTTATTAAATAAATATATATTTAATATTAATTCATTAATTAAATATTAAATACACTTTTTAATTCCTCTTATTCAAAACTCCTTTTGAATATCCTTCAAACACTTTGGTATCTCCTCGGCCGGAACACTTCCGGTTCTCTCTCCTCCTATTTATCTTTTAGTTGTGGATCAACCCGTAGCATCTATTACCCTTAAGCGTGACACCCTTATGGTTCGTGAATGTTCAGACATGATCGAAACATCTCTCTAATCAATAAATAACAAAGGTATCTGGAAACACATGATGGCCTCTTCACATTCTACGAATTTGGTTGTTCGCTTGAACCTTCTAAACCGAGTCTTATTCCTTTTGCACAACTATATATGGTTTGTCTAAGACCTGATCTCATATACCATATACAATTCGTTCTTGTTACTGACAAACACATTTACTCGTTCCCGTGATATTACATCCCTATGACCTAGTATCATGCTTGCAAGCTTATTGATTTAATCTCACCAGGTGGGCCTAGAATATCTATCCATCACTCAGATAGGAAAATATTGATCTTGATTTATACGCCTCAACTATTACCCTGAAATACCTGACACACACCTTTATGGCCACCCAGTTACGGTCATGATGATTGATGTGATCAAAGCAAACGCAGGAGATAGTGATTAAACATGATCTCACGGTCGAAGGATTAAGTTACTATGCTTTGCTAGATATCACAACGTTGAACATTGTGACTAGACATTGCAATTCTATGATCGGGTGTGTCCATCACTTCATTAAGTGACCTCGTTGTCAGTTGACGTTTGTGGCAGTTCATGATCAGGAAACCACGATCATCAGCTATCCAACGAATTAGTACTAGAGGATACTAGTGACCTGGTTGTTTATATACCACACATGTATTAATGTTTCCACTTAATACAGTTATAGCATGGTACAAAAATATTATGAACATTAGAGATATATAACAATAAAACAACTTTATTACTGGCCTCTAGGGCATATCTCCTTCAATCTAAATATGGTAGGCTCGATAATATTCACCAACAAATTATGCCGAATAAGATAAACAAGTACTTTAAGCATGCAAAGGTTGTCATAAAGTGAAGTTCATATATCCAAAAGCAACGGATGAAGAAACCCTTTTTTGCTCTGAAGATCGATATGATGAAAGCATATGATAGAGTTGAATGGAGTTATCTCCAGGACTGTCTGCTGAAGCTGGGTTTTGCAGCCCCCTGGATTGAGTCGGTGATGAGGTGTGTCACCCGAGTATGCTATGCGGTCAAGGTAAATGGTGAACTGACACAGCCAGTGATCCCTACCAGAGGCATTCGACAAGGGGACCCCATTAGCCCCTATATGTTCTTGTTATATACAGAGGGCTTGTCTTGCTTATTGCTCGAATGAGAGGTGTCACAGCTGCAAGGCATACGAAATGGCCTCCTTGGCCCTCTGATATCACACCTTCTCTTTGCATATGGTAGCATTTTTTTTGCCAAGAGTGATCGGAGTAGTGTGGATGCTCTTGTTTCTACCCTGAAGGTTTATTGTGATGGGTCGGGGCAAAAGATTAACCATGAAAAATCCACTATTTTCTTTGGAAATAGCTGCGAGCGACTACTAAAGAACTGTGTCATGGACCGGCTTGGGGTTCACAATGAAGCCCTACAGGAGTCATATCTTGGGTTGCCGACTGAGGTGGGGCGGTCTCTGATCGGGTGTTTCCAATTTCTTCCTCATAGAGCTTGGAAGCGCATTAATTCTTGCTCAGATAGACCACTCTCTCGAGCCAGTAAAGAAGTGTCCCTCAAAGATGTTGTGCAAGCAATAGCCACATATGTTATGAGCTGTTTCATTCTTCCTATAGCCACTTGTACATAACTTCGGAGATCGATGGCTGACTTTTGGTGTGGAGTCGAAGATGGACATAAAAATTTGCATTGGAGATCGTGGGAATGGCTCTCCACTCCAAAATCTTGGGCGGGGGGGGGGGGGGGGATGGGCTTTCGCGACCTCCTCCTGTTCAACAAAGCTATGCTGGGTTGTCAGTGCTGGAGGTTACTGACAGAGCCGGATTTCCTTTGCGCCCAAGTGTTGAAGGGACGTTATTATCCTGATAGTAGCTTCTGGATTGCGTTTCGCCCTCGCTCATCATCTTTTACTTGGAGAAGCATTCTATTTGGGAGGGAGCTGTTACAACAGGGGATAAGATGGGGCATCGGCAATGGTGAGACTACTCATAATCTCAGAGATAGCTGGATCCCGGGCCTGCCACCAGAGAGAATCAAGCCCTTGCATGCTCTACCCTAGGATGCATGTGCTAGTATGCTGATTGCCGATAATGGTTGCTGGGATGAAGAAGTGATCAGTTATTTCTTTGACGAGTCTACTACATCCAAAATTCTCCAGATTCCCCTTAGTAGACATGGAGGTGCATATTTTCCCTCCTGTACTCTCGAGAAACATGGTACATACTCTGTTAAGTCTGCGTATAATTTTGCAAGAGTGCAAGAGTTTGTTTTGCGTCGTCTAACCAAGGCATGCAGTCTGATTTGAACAAAGAGACAAAAGTGTGGAAGAAGTTGTGGAATATTAAAGCCCCGGGGAAGATGAGAATTACATTATGGAGATTAGCTCATGACTGTCTACCGAGTGGTACCCAACTTCGACTTCGCAATATACCAGCCGCGGATGACTGCAACTTCTATCAGAGGGAGGAATAGGCGGCGCACATTATCCTCTTCTGTTCTTACGCAGTGGAGGTTTGAGATGTGAAGAAGGCTTTCCCTGTTCATCTCAAACGGAAGTGGTTAACTGATCCAAAATCCTGGGTTCTGAACTTCCTTGAGAGATCTAATGATCGCGAGGCGATCACTCTGACTATTACGGTGTGGCATCTCTGGGAGGCGCGGAATGGCGTCAGACATGGAGAAGTGAGAAAACACTCTAACAACCTTGCTGAGCAGATAAAGGCATACATCGAGATGATTCTGTTGCATCTACTGAAGCCACCGTCCGCCCAAAGGCGTGAGATCTCTCCTCCTCGACAATGGTCTCCGCCGCCAATTGGAACGGCTATCGTTAATGTTGATGCAACTTTGTTCGCGTCTTCGTCCAGAATGGGGATTGGCATCGTGATCAGGAGCCACAATGGTGATTTTCTTGCTGCATGCAGTGAGTTAGCTGATCAGGTCACGGAGCCGGAAATTGCTGAAGCACTTGCTATTAGAAGTGCAGTCATCCCCGCTCGGTAAGAAAACTTGGACAACTTCATCTTGGTTTCGGATTGTCTTTCTGTTCTTCAGCGCACTGGCTCCTCCTCACGGGATAGATCGCTGGTTGGTGTCGTCGTTGAGGATATTAAATCCATTGTGGCATCAGCTTCTTCGGTGACTTTTCGTCACGTTAATCGTCTCTATAATAATTCAGCCCATTGCTTGACTCGTCGAGCTGAACGTTTTGGTAGTTTCTGCTTTCGTGTTGTTGCTCCGGATTTTATCCAGGACAAACTTTGTTTTGACTATACTTGATCAATAAAGTGGCTGAATTCTTAAAAAGAAATTGAAGTGCATAAGTAAAAAAACTTGGATATACAAATAAGAGAGACACATAGAGATGCTGGTGTATACGACGCTTCCCAATTGAAGCTAAACTCCGTTGAAGTGGTGTGGAGGCACAATGGCTCGTTGAATTATCCTTGCGCTCTTGCATAATGCAAGATACCATGATCCACTATGGGACCCTTAAGGGTGGTCACTAAATCCGTACAAGTTTGAGGCAATCTCAACAACTTAATTGAAGGCTCCTAAGAACCACCACCAAGCACTAAGCCACCAAGTCACCAGGCCATCTAGGGTTCCAATATCTCAAGAGGTACAAGCTTCTGGTATAAGAACCCAAGAGTAATTAACTTCTCAACTTTTACCAATAAGGGGAGAGGAATCGCAGAATCAAACTACCCTTGAAGAAGGAGGGTGCATTTTATAGGTCCACTAAAAAACTAGACGTTGGAGGACAGTTATACCGGAGACTCGGGTCGGGTGACACCGGAGACCCTGTCCATGCACCCTAGCCTAGCCAAACGCGCTCGAAGTCTCCGGGCCAAAACTCTGGGCAAACTCTAGAACGCCTACCAAGCATCACACTATACGGCGCAACTCGGGTTTGAAAATAGCGGAGTTTTTGGGCTTGAAACTTTGGTTTTCACACACCGGAGTCTCTGCACTAGAAAGTGGTAGAAACATCTGAAACCAAAACTGTAAAAACTTGAGCATCCAAGCCCGGAATGAGTTGAAATTAATTTTGAAAGATAACAACAAGCACTATGCGGGTAGTATGCATGAGATAAGTTAAATTATAGGTGAGTGGTGCAACTTAATACACCCTAGATTCTAGATTTTTTTCTTTCTCAAAACAAATACACCTTATATCTAGAAACGGAAGGAGTTTTTTTTATATCACCTTGATGTATTAATAAAAATTTCCCATATGATCTCATTGCTTTCTTGTATGCGGGTGCATGCGTGTACAAGCTGATATGAATGCGATAGCCAATATCTTTTGGCGCTATTTCTGGAGGACTTGTTTGTAATGTTCGAAAGGGGTGGAGGCTCGAAAAGGAAAAAACTAAAACATACAGGTACAGTGCCCGTATTTTGTCAGCAGCTTGGGCTTTTCAACGATTGCTAGAGCTTCCGCTGGTGTGCTCACTGATGACGTTCCAGTATACTGAGGCCGACATAATAACAAAATAATTTGATGTGCACGCTAGCAAGCTGGCGATCGATCTGCTCCTGCTTGGAGTTGGAGACGACATCCGAACATACCATCTCTGTCATGTTGGCCGTCCCACAGGTAAATCTAATAATCTATATCCACTGGTCGTGTGATGGTGCACATTTTCTTGTTGCAACGCGGAGCATGCGTTCCACACAGCGCCTCCCACTGCACGTGACGAATTTAGTTAGCTTACCTGCTGCCGTAACCAACACAGGCATACACGTACGCATGACATGTACGGCCGGCCGTGGGTGAGGTCGCCCAGACAACAACAACTATTTCTATGCAAAAAAAAAAAACTAATTTTGATTATTTTTTTTACACGCAACAGGGTGAACGGTTGACCCTCGCATGGCCTAGCAACCCCTTCCCGCCTTGAGTATCGCAGCTGATTTTTTGTTTCCAAAACATTTCCGCTTCTTCTATTTTTTTTTTCTCTTGATGTCATTGTTGTACTCTGTCCTACGTCTTGTTCTGTTGAATTCTTGTTCGTTTTCTTATCTTCAGTTTCCACTCCTCTTGGTCTTGGACTCTCAGAGGGCCGCACATCCATGATTATAATAAAAATTCCCTATATCAAACTCAAACCACAGTAAAAATACGTGCGAAAATTGATGTCAAAACCACATGAAATTTTCGTGCATTCACTTTCTAGAGGGGGGATAGTCTTTGTTATCGTTTTGGATTTGTAAGTTTCAAGCCTAATTTGTCTTGATTCCTACTCATGGTCGCATTAATTGGGACAGAGAGAGAGAGAGCATTTGCATGCACTCGACATACCAACACATCAAAATCAAGGCCCCTGGGTGCCTTGTGCTAAAAAAAATTCTAGAAGCTTAGGCCGTCACCTGTCGAGGTAATGGTAAGATGTCCCTTTTTTCTCTGCCCTCTAAAGTTGGATACGCGCGCATGGCAAACGAGGCACCACATGTAAGACGATGGTTAGGAGTCGCACTAAAGGAACATAGCAGTAGATCAAATAATCTCTTATGGTTTTTATCTATTTGATTGATGGGCACATCTGAATTTTCTGACAGGGAAGACATGGACGTGCCATGGATTTCATTGCCCACTCGATGTTGCTTTCGTGACAGAGATAACTGATCTGAACCAGTTTCGCCACGATTTATTATCGATCCATCCTTGATGACACTTCTTGTAGCGACACACCGGAAAAGACGTAATAAAGAGGGAACACAATTGCAAGACAAGCACTTGCTCGGACTGAGATATATATGTCAGACTGAAACATGCTGGAACCTAAAAGATTGGCAGGAGGCTTGAATTTATATAACGTGCATGCCAATTTAATACTTCCTGATCTAGACAAATCTACGATGTCTTGTTGGGACAGAGAAAATACTACTTAAATACAAATATTGAACTTTATGAAATTAATTAACGTCAATTAATTTTGAGTTTTAGTAATATTCTAGTTAGCGACAACATTTAGGCACATTTTAGGCATGCTCCATCCATCTCGGTTTATTTGGTTCACTAGGAAATTATAATGCTTTTGTCCACATGCATTCCTCCTAAGGGCATGTACAATGGTTATAACTTAGTAATGCCATAAAAGGACAGCCACAGCGTTGTCAAAAGCCAAATATGCTACCTAATGAAAAATGGCATCAGTGTCAAATTCTTGGTGTTCTCACAGCATAGGAGTTCCCTGTTATTTTGGAACCATGGCCCACACCTGATTAAAACTTATTTTAAAAATCCCTATTCTATCTCTCTTCTTGACCACCTCACGAGTATGACACAATGATCTTAATATTTTATTCATCGGCAGAGAAATAGAACCGGAGCAGCTACTTCCTCCGCTTCCCTCTTCTCTAGAATTTAGAACTATAGCTATAATGGAGGGAACTAGTTCTAAAAGATAAATATCAAATTTGGAACTACTTTTAGCACAACGTTGTGGCCGCCCTAAGATGATAGGTTGGATGTGGAGTAGAGACAAATAAAAAAAGATTGTCCTCTCTTAGGTTAGAGATGATCTCTTAGCAACAATCTCTCTCACCACATATGTAGGATGTCTAATTATTAAAGATATGACTAAAAGATAACCCAAGATACATCATGTTATCTACTTATGTGACAAAATTAAGATAAGACGCTATTATCAACCATTGTACATGCCCTAAATCGCTCCGCCTAGTTGGAAATTATCTTCCATGCTATGTGCAACGAGATGAATGACTATTCTAATTGGCTAGTCAGGAGCCATTTTGCATGAGCGCTTTAATGAATGCTCTAACTAGAGGATAAGATTTGATCTAATTGGCTAAAACATAGAGCGACTATTATCTCTGGCCCAATCCCCTCACGCCTTGGTTGCGGAGCTCTTCCTAGCAATCCCAATAAACCGATGGAGGGAGTTTCTAGATTCTTGACTTGTTCCATCTTCACCTTTTTCTAAAGAAGGACATGGTCAAATCTTTAATCAATAAAGCCCTAAAATGCTAAAGATAGTATACAAAGTGATGATGAAATTATCCCACATGAGAGAACAAAAACAAGCAAGAAGAAGAAGAATAAACAAGTTTGGCAACTTGAAATTGCCCCAAAGCCTCGTCAACCGCAATGATCACTTGATCAAAGGTAAGGCAAATAGAGGATCTGTATGTTAAAGAGGACGATCCATCGAGGAATACATGCCCACTTCTTCTAGAAGAAAGGATTCCTTCATCGTGACACCATCTGTCACAATTTTTGAAGAGCCGCTTGCTTCTCTAACTGGCTCTAAGAGCATTGTGAAGTCAGAATTTGAAGAAGATCATCCAAGAGCACGAATGGAAAGAAGATGACAAGATTAATAATGTTGGAGGGAGAACATGAGCACAAACACCCAACTAGAGACGAGACAACATTGAGAAAGGTGTTTCCAACCCATCAACAAATAGACTCTAGGCTCCCAATGTGACGTCTTCGAGAAGGGAGCATTGCCAAAGTTTCGGTGCCACTTGGTTTAGAATGGACAAAAGGTTTCCCCTCAAAACCTAAGGACCAACATGCACGTCGATGATAACTCCATGGGGGGAATGTGGTGCCTAAAAGCTTTGCAGTCATGGACATTGGATGTTGTTAATAACAAGGTCACAACATTGTTGGAATGATGTGATGAACATTCATCCGAAGTATAGCATTACGATCAAGGTCATTGTGTTTATATTGCTATAACATCATACGAAGTAATCTTAGTCCTTAGACCATGAGATCATGTCAATCACTAGCACCAGAAGAGTATCTTGATAACATCAAATCACACCGTAACAGGGTGATTATAAAGATGGGTTCAGTGCTACGAAGGTGTTATGTTGAGGCTCATGGATCCAGAGTGGAATTTTTCCATCCCGATGACGGAGAGATATACTCTGGGCCCTCTCGGTGATATCACATTGGTTAGCTTGCAAACAAGTGATTTGATCACTAGAATGTTATATCACGGGAACAAGAAAAGAGTACATGTTGGTAACGAGATCAAATTAGGTATGGAGATACCGATGATCGAATCTCGGACATGTAATATATCGCGAGACAAAGGGATTGAGCTACATGCGTATAAGGTTCACACGATCACATAAGTCATCGTTCAATATGTGGGAGTCAGTACGGATCTCCAGGTCCCGCTGCTGATTATTGATCGAAGAGGGGTCTCGATCATGTCTACATTATTCACGAACCGTAGGATGACACACTTAAGGGATACCGACACCATTTGGAGCAAATAATATGCCATAGAAAGAAAAAGGAAAGCGCGGGAATTTATTTCACTAGACATCGAAACTGTTTCGGTTGAAATTGTTGAAACTGGTTCTGCATGTAAAATTGAAATGTTGTAAGGGGTTTTATGTGAATGTTTGTTAATTAAAGTAATTAACAAAATTCTGAATAAATAAATAAAAGAGTTTTATTTAAATGAGAGCTTGCATTAAATTTGGTGGAAATTTAATGCATGTGAGTGGATTTTTGAGTGAAGGCTTTTTAATGGGAGTGGAGGTTTTTCATTTTGAGTGGGAGCTCCACCCACATGAATGTGGAAGAGGTGGGGACAGCCACCATGGCTGGCGCCATGCCCCTTGGGGTGCCCCCTCTCCCTATAAAAGTCCCTCCTCTCCTCCTCTCAAAGCACACCTCCTCGCGAAGGATCTCTCTCCCCCCTTTAGAATTTCCCCATGGTCTCCAATCAGCGAGATACATGTTCCCGGTGGCTTTTTCTGGAAGGATTTGTTGCTTCCGCTGTTTCGCTGGAGCGAGGGCGCAGAGGTTGTCGGGTACCCGAACGTGTGTGCGATCACGAATGCACCACTGCTTTGCGGTGCTGGACGTGATGGTGCTGGACCGGCTGGATCAGATGGACTTCATCACGATCTTGAGATCGGCAAGCATTCGACTACATCATCCACGAGTACAACCTCGTTAATGCTATACGGTCTTCGAGGGTATGTATTCTGTGGATGTATATCCACCCGTTGCTTGTATCTAGTAGATAGATCTTGGTACTTAGATGTTCCCATAGTAGGAATTTTTTTGTTTTCTATGCTGTGAACCCTACAGTGGTATCAGAGCCGGATCTATGCGTAGATGCTTTGCACGGGTAGTACACATATGAGTATGTGGGCGATGATGATCATTTTATTGCTTCTTAGTTGTACTTTGGATATTGGTGGCATAGTGGGATGAAGCGGCCCGAACAACTTTACATGTCCTCGCACATGAGACCTGTTCCACGCTTGACATGCAACTAGTTTGCATAAGTGGCTAGCGGGTGTCTGTCTCTCCTACTATAGTCAATATCTAATTTGCAACGAGTTGTCAACAATTTGGTTATCCTCGTTGTGGTTCATGTTCGTAGGTAAGAACGGTTCTATCTTCGAAAGCCCTAAGCCATGTAAAACTTGCAATTGATAAATTAGAGGCATCTAGTTTAGATTGTTGCTGGGCTAGTGTCATGATATGGTGATGTTGTAAGTAGAAGTATAAGATGATACTCTTACAACACACATAACTTGTAAGTTCCATAGACCTTGGCCTTACATATAGAGGTATGATAGTGATCATACCACGATGCACATGATGGAGATCGAGTGCAAGAACCATATCATTTCACTTACAAACATGTGATGTTTGATTGCATCTTATATTGCTTATTTGACATTTTATTAGTATAATAAGATGATACCTCATTTATATATCAAGATAAGAATGTGTTCTTCCTTAAGTATGCACCGACAATGTTTCGTCGCTTCAAGACATCACGTGATGATCGGGTGTACTTGAATCCACGAGCATATCTCGGGTGTAAGACAATTTTACACACGCGAATACTAAGGTTCTTACTTGGCGAGCCTAGCATGTACATGCATGGACTCGGAACACGGACCGAAAGGTTAAGCATGAGTCATATGTTTTGATATGATGACCATATGGATGCTCGCCTTTGAAACTACACTGACTCACGTGATGATCGGACTTGGTGTAGTGGATTTGGTTCATGTAATCACCAAAAATACATGAGGGATGTCGTTTTTGAGTGGGAGTTCATTTCTAATTTGGATTAGTAGAACTCAATTTATCATAAATTAAATCAAAGTGAATTTGCATAATTTGTTGTAGTCATTGGCATTCGTTCACCACCTTATGCTTAGTTGTAATTGAGATAATAAAACTATAGAATTTTAGATATTTAGTTTACGAACTGGTATCGTATTGTGTTGAGAGTCAATCTAAAGTTTAAAGTCTTATTGCAAACTTTCAGCAAACTCTATTTACTCCATGAAATTTAATAATTGGTATTAAATTGAGAGTAACAATTCCAGTGTTAGTATCTTAAGTATCATGTTTGCCTCCATGATTCTTGATTTAAATATCAAGTTTATTTAGGAGCTGAAAGAATTGTTTCAAAAACCATCATGTGTGGCAGATATAACAATATTTGAAACAATGTTTTGGTTGCAATATGATAGAGTATAATATATGTTCTCATATTGGATGAGAATTTGCAAAGGTTGGAGATGCTAGACATCCTAATCATTAAAAAGGGTTTTGAAAAGTAATGTTATACTCACAATTCGCCTTTATAAGCTACAGTAGCTTGATCATGAAAGTCGTCATGATAAGGATGAATAGAAGATGTATGTAAAGTGTTTACTACACTAAAATATTACTAAAGAATGGATTTTGAAAGAATGCCAATCATTTTGATGATGGTGATCTACTTCAAAGTGCAAGTCCAAAGGTATTATTATTTGAATATACACGCTTTGGACTATGTGTCATGTATATGGCGCCACTTTTGATGTTGATAGATTCTTTTAAAAGGAAAAGGAAATGTTGAAAGAGAATCTATAAAATATATTTGGCAGAAAAGAAAATATTGGAAATATCCAATTTAGGTATATGGATGATATACATGTTATGGTTGTATTCTTTGCTTGTTAGACAATGTGGTTCTTAGGTATTGGATACCGAATTGGTTGCTATGAAATGTCATACAGAACGACACAATTCATGAACTATAATGGACTAAGTAAGTAGCAAGAGAATATGTGATGATGTTCATCGAAAACAAACAAACCGTTGTTTGTATTTCTCATTGACATCAAAGCTTGACTTCAAGATTTGTTTTAATAATTGTTATTTAAATCAGGTATTATGAGAACAAAGGTTGTTCAAGTAATTACCGTATTCCATATAAGATGGATGATTTACAAATCTAGTTGGAGAAATCACATCCAATAACCTAATGCTAAAATGTCGCAAGACAAATGATTGAAAGATCACTTACGAAGTGACTTCGCCGTTTAAATTATATTGGAAAGAAAACATAAAGAATCTCCATATTCATGGATTTTTAGAGTCTTTGATTTGATCAAATGATGCTTGTGAGACTTTTCTCGGGATAATTAAAACTTCGTTCAAAAGCCAAAGAAGAACGAACGACTAAATTATTGGAATTTATACATATCGATGTATATAGTCCATTATGTATAGTCGTAAGCGATGGATTTCAACTTTATATGCTTTCTCCGGAAATTTGAGTGAATGTTCACTTAATGAGAAACAAGTATGAAATATTTGAAAACGTTCAAAGACTTTCAAGATGAAGTGGAAAATCATTGTAACAAGAAAATAAATGATTTATGATTTTATCATAAAGGGATTTATTTGAGTTACAAGTGTGACAAGAAAAATAAATGAATTATGATTTATCATAAAGGGATTTATTTGAGTTGCAAGTTTAGCAAAACACCTAGATTTACATCTCCCGAAACACCATAGGAGTATGGAGTGTTTGAGATTTGTAATGAAACCTTGTTTTGACATGGTTGGATCAAAGGTGTTATTTATAAAACTGCCATTATGTTTTAAAAGATTAAATCTTTAGAGACTACCGCTTTTACACTGAAAAGAGTTCCATCTTGATCCGTTGAAATGACACCATATGAGTTATGGTTTGGGGCAAAACCCAAGTTGTCCTTTCTTAAATTTTGGTATGCTAAGCATAAGTAAGATGTTTACAACCAAAGTTGGATGAGCATGTCTTTGTAGGTTATTTCGAATAACAATTGGTTATTCCTCCATAATACCAAGGACAAAAAGGGTTTGTCGCTTGAAACGTGAAGTTTCTTGAAGAAGGAATTTTTCACAAAAGTTAAGTGGAAGGACAATAGTGTAGGGTTCGCAGCATAGAAAACAAAAAATTTCCTACGATGGGAACATCTATGTACCAAGATCTATCTACTAGATACAAGCAACGGGTGGATATACATCCATAGAATACATACCCTCGAAGACCGAATAACGTTAACGAGGTTGTACTCGTGGATGATGTAGACGAACGCTTGTCGATCTCAAGATCGTGATGAAGCCCATCTGGTCCAGCCGGTCCAGCACGATCAAGTCCAGCACCTCAGAGCAGTGGTGCATCCATGATCGCACACACGTACGGGTACCCCGACAACCTCCAAGCCCTCGCTCCAGCGAAGCAGCGGAAGCACAAATCTTTCTTGCCGAATATCCACCGGGAACATGTATCTCGCTAGTCCGAGACCATGGGGGATAAATTCTAGAGGGGGAGAGAGATCCTTCACGAGGAGGTGTAATTTGAGAGGAGGAGAGGGGGGGCACCCAAGGGGCATGGCGCCCAGCCATGGGGGCTGCCCCCACCTCTTCCACATTCATGTGGGTGGAGCTCCCACTCAAAATGAAAAGCCTCCACTCCCATTAAAAAGCCTCCACTCAAAAATCCACTCACATGCATTAAATTTCCACCAAATTTAATGCAAGCTCTCATTTAAATAAAACTCTTTTATTTATTTATTCAGAATTTTGTTAATTAATTTAATTAACAAACATTCACATAAAACCCCTTGCTAGTATTCCATTTCACATGCAGAACCAGTTTCAGCAATTTCAACCGAAAACCCGTTTCGGTATCTAGTGAAATAAATTCCTGCGCTTGTTATTCTTTTCGGCATGAAACTTTTGCTCCAATTGGATGTCGGTGTCTCTTAAGTGTGTCACCCTATGGTTCGTGAATAATGCGGACATGATCGAGACCCCTCTCGGATCAATAATCAGAAGCGGGATCTGGAGACCCATACTGACTCCCACACATTCAAAGATGACTTCTGTGATTGTGTGAACCTTTTACGCTAGTATCTTAATCCCTTTGTTTCACGATATATTACATGTCCGAGATTCTATCATCGGTATCTCCATACCTAGTTTGATCTTGTTACCGACATGCACTCTTTTCCCGTTCCCATGATATAACATTCTAGTGATCAAACCACTTGCTTGCAAGCTAACCAATGTGATATCACCGAGAGGGCCCAGAGTATATCTATCCGTCATCGGTATGAACAAATTCCACTCTTGATCCATGGGTCTCAACATAACACTTTAGTAGTTCTGAAGCCATCTTTATAATCACCCAGTTACGGTGTGACGTTTGATGTCATCGAGAAACTCTTCCGGTGTTAGTGATTGACATGATCTCATGGTCTAAGGATTAGGATCACTTCGTAAGTTGTTATAGCAATATAAACTCAATGACTTTGATCGTAATGCTATACTTCGGATGAATGTTCATCACATCATTACACTAATGTTGTGACCTCGTTATTAACAACATCCAATGTCCATGATGAGGAAACTTTGATCATCTTGTTAATCAACGAGCTAGTTTATAAGAGAGGCATAACTAGGAACTTCCTTTTTGTTTATTAAACACACATGTATTAATGTTTCCGTATTAATACAATTATAGCATGCAAAATAAACATTTATCATAAACAAGGAATACGATAATAACCACTTTATTATTGCCTCTCGGGCATATTCCCTTCAGTCTCCCACTTGCACTAGAGACAATAATCTAGTTTGAAAACTTTGTGTATTGAACACCTATGGCTTTCTGGTGTTCCAAATACGCAATTGCAAGTGGTTAACATAATCTACGGATCTGACACTTTCAGGTCCATGTGTATTTGCATGTCTTTGCGTCTTCACGCATCACTCATTCTCCAATGAGATGGCATTGTATAAATTTGGTCTTTCGGTGAGACCTTTAGTTTCTTGGGGTTAAAACACGTCGATACTATTGTCACACAATATATCTTTAGTGTTAGCCCATTGCGAACCACACCTTAGTTTGATAACAAACTACTTGACACAAATTCCCTCCTTTGCTGCTACTATAGCAGTCATATACTTAGCCTTTTGTTGTAGTATTCGTCACAATGTCTTAACTTTGGAACTCTTCCAAATCCATCATGGAATATCCTTTCCATTACATTGTGCCACCCATAGTTTAAATTGAGATAAACTTAATTTGTATCTTGTGACAAAACTAGTATCAATGTAACGCTTTACAATGAACTATTTGTAATTGTTTGTCACCTCTACACAATATATTCTTAGTTCTTCCAAAAGATCATAAGAATATCCTTACTATAGTCCAATGATCATTTTATGATTCATTCTGGTATATGCTCATAACACTTAGAGCATAGGACATATCTGGATGTGTACATATCATGGTATGATTGATCAAAACATTCTCGTGATTTCACTCATCAAGTGTCAAAGCACTTGAATCTTGTTTCACTTATCAAGTGTTGATACACTTGAATCTTGATTCAATTCCTTTTCCATGCGACAAGAACCTTTTCTTGTCGTTTCTATATTGAACTCCTTCAATATCTCATATATGTGGGTTTGGCACAATCATATTAGCGTCACAGTCTATCCACTATAGACATTCACGCTAAATATTCGGGTTTTGCCTAAGTATTTCATCGAAATGAAATTCTTAACCTTTGTCAATAAAATATACATCATTTCTAATCAACAAGATGTCCTCTACATAATGTATTAGAAATATGTCTTAGCTCTTCCACTTAATTTCTTGCAAATGCAAGCATCTTCATCGTCTCCTGATGAAAAACTCATTTTTTATCATGGTGAAGATTCCAACTCCGCGATACTTACTTCAACAATTGAAGTTTGCATGCCCCTTTTAGCATCCTTTGAATTAACAAAACCCTTTGGATCGTGTCATGTACACGTCCTAGGTAACCATTCTATTAAAAGAACTTTGTTTTGTTTATTCATCTACCATATAACAAATTATATGTAGTGGTTGCTACTTTAATCCGTCCAGACTAAATATCGCTATGAAAGATCAAATCTTGTCATAGTCAACTCCTTGAACATTGTCGTAAAATACTTTACAACATGTCGACTATTTCATAGATGTGAAACATCCATGTCTGTTTCTTTATAGATCCAAATACGACTGATAGGTTTTTACACCTTTCCGGAGGGTCTTCCAAGTTCAAAACTTGACTTCTTATGTATGGAACTATCACGGATTTTATGGCTTCAAGCCATTTGACGGAGTCAGGGCCCATCATCGCTTCTTTGCATATAGTCGTTCATCATTGTCAAACAATAATGATTTACTCTCAAATCTTAGTATTTGATTGTTTATTCGACCGACTTGGTTCAATAAGAACTTAGATCTCCGTGACCACAACCTTTGAGGCACATAAGCTATGAGCATTATGGCAGCCTCCAGAACGATTTCCGGCGCTGCGCAACTCAGCACATTTAGCTAAGGTTCGTTAACCTTATCAAAGTTCTATTGTCCTCCCACTTAACTTTTGCGAAAAATTCCTTCTTCAAGAAACTTCATGTTTCAAGCGACAAACCCTTTTGTCCTTGGTGTTATGGAGGAATAACCAATTGTTATTCGAAATATCCTACAAAGACATGCTCATCCGACTTTGGTTGTAAACATCTTACTTATGTTTAGCATACCAAAATTTAAGAAATGACAACTTGGGTTTTACCCCAAACCATAACTTCCATGGTGTCATTTCAACGGATCAAGATGGAGCTCTTTTCAGTGTAAAAGCGGAAGTCTCTAAAGCTTTAATCTTTTAAAACATAATGGCAGTTTTATAAATAACACCTTTGATCCAACCATGTCAAACAAGGTTTCATCACAAATCTCAAACACTCCATACTCCTATGGTGTTTCGGGAGACGTAAATCTAGGTGTTTTGCTAAACTTGCAACTCAAATAAATCCCTTTATGATAAAATCATAATTCATTTATTTTCTTGTTACACTTGTAACTCAAACAAATCCCTTATGATAAAATCATAAACCATTTATTTTCTTGTTACAATGATTTTCCACTTCATCTTGAAAGTCTTTGAAACGTTTTTCAAATATTTCATACTTCTTTCTCATTAAGTGAATATTCACTCAAATTTCCGGAGAAAGCATATGAAGCTGAAATCCATCGCTTACGACTATACATAATGGACTACATACATCAATATGTATAAATTCCAATATTTTAGTCGTTCGTTCTTCTTTGGCCTTTGAATGAAGTTTTTAATTATCCCGAGGAAAGTCTCAGAAGCGTCACTTGATCAAATCAAAGACTCCAAAAATCCATGAAAATGGTGTTTCTTCATGTTTTATTTCCAATATAATTTAAACGGCGATGTCACTTCGTAAGTGATCTTTCAATCATTTGTCTTGCGACATCTTAGCATTAGGTTTTATGGATGTGATTTCTCCAACTATATTTGTAAATCATCCATCTTATATGGAATACGGTAATTATTTGAACAACCTTTGTTCTCATAATACCTGATTTAAATAACAATTATTAAAACAAATCTTGAAGTCAAGCTTTGATGTCAACGAGAAATACAAACAACGGTTTGTTTGTTTTCGATGAACATCATCACATATTCTCTTGCTAGTTACTTAGGCCATTGTGGTTCATGAATTGCGTCATTCCGTATGAAATTTCATACCAACCAATTCGGTATCCAATACCCAAGAACCACATTGTTTAACTAGCAAAGAATACAACCATAACCTGTATATCATCTATATACCTAAATTGGATATTTCCAATCTTTTCTTTTCTGCCAAATATATTTTATAGATGCTCTTTCAGCATTTCCTTTTCCTTTTTAAAAGAATCTATCAACATCAAAAGTGGCGCCATATACATGACACATAGTCCAAAGCTTGTATATTCAAATAATAATACCTTTGGACTTGCACTTTGAAGTAGATCACCATCATCAAAATGATCGGTATTCTTTTAAAATCCATTCTTTAGTAATCTTTTAGTGCAATAAAAACTTTACATACATCTTCTATTCATCCTTATCATGACGACTTTCATGATCAAGCTACTGTAGCTTATAAAGGTGAATCGTGAGTATAACATTACTTTCCAAAACCCTTTTGGATGATTAGGATGTCTAGCATCTCCAACCTTCGTAAATTCTCATTCAATATTAGAACATATATTATACTCTATCATATTGCAACCAAAACATTGTTTCAGATATCGTTATATCTGCCACACATGATGGTTTCTGAAACAATTCTTTCAGCTCCTAGATAAACTTGATATTAAAACAATCATGAATCGTGGAGGCAAACATGATACTTAAGATACTAACACTGGAATTGTTACTCTCAATTTAATACTAACTATTAAATTTCATGGAGTAAATAGAGTTTGCTGAAAGTTTGCAATATGAATTTAAACTTTAGATGACACTCAACACAATACGATACCAGTTCGTAAAGTATATATCCAGAATTCTACAGTTCTATTATCTCAATTACAACTATGCATAAGGTGGTGAACGAATGCCAATGACTACAACAAATTATGCAAATTCACTTTGATTTAATTTATGATAAATTGAGTTCTACTAATCCAAATTAGAAATGAACTCCCACTCAAAAACGACATCCCTCGTGTTTTTTGGTGATTACATGAACCAAATCCACTACACCAAGTCCGATCATCATGTGAGTCGGCGTAGCTTCAAAGGCGAGCATCCATATGGTCATCATATCAAAACATATGACTCATGCTTAACCTTTCGGTCCGTGTTCCGAGGCCATGTTTGTACATGCTAGGATCGCCAAGTAAGAACCTTAGTACTCGCGTGTGTAACTGTCTTACACCCGAGACATGCTCGTGGATTCAAGTACACCCGATCATCACGTGATGTCTTGAAGCGACGAAACATTATCGGTGCATACTTAAGAAAGAACACATTCTTATCTTGATATCTAAATGAGGGATCATCTTATTATGCTAATAAAATGCCAAACAAGCAATATAAGATGCTATCAAACATCACATGTTTATTAGTGGAATGATATGGTTCCCGCATATGATCTCTATCATGTGTACCGTGGTATGATCTCTATCATACCATTATGTGTAAGGCCAAGGTCTATGGAACTTACACGCTATGTGTGTTGTAAGAGTATCATCTCATACTTCTACTTACAACATCACCATATCATAACACTAACCCAGCAACAATCTAAACTAGACGCCTCTAATTTATCCATTGCAAGTTTTGCGTGGCTTAGGGCTTTCGAAGATAGAACCGTTCTTACCTACGAACATGAACCACAACGAGGATAACCAAATTGTTGACAACTCGTTGCAAATTAGATATTGACTATAGTAGGAGAGACAGACACCCGCTAGCATATTATAAACAAGGAATACGATAATAACCACTTTATTATTGCCTCTCGGGCATATTCCCTTCAAATAGAACTTTGGTAAGGTTAACGAACCTTAGCTAACTGTGCTGAGTTGCGCAGCGCCGGAAATCGTTCCGGAGCCTGCAATAATGCTCATAGCTTATGTGCCTCAAAGGTTGTGGTCACATTGGATGTCGGTGATAAATGTTTATTTTACATGCTATAATTGTATTAATACGGAAACATTAATACATGTGTGTTTAATAAACAAAAGGAAGTTTCTAGTTATGCCTCTCTTATAAACTAGCTCGTTGATTAACAAGATGATCAAAGGTTTCCTGATCATGGACATTGGATGTTGTTAATAACGAGGTCACAACATTGTTGGAATAATGTGATGAACATTCATCCGAAGTATAGCATTACGATCAAGGTCATTGTATTTATATTTCTATAACATCATACGAAGTAATCTTAGTCCTTAGACCATGAGATCATGTCAATCACTAACACCGGAAGAGTATCTTGATAACATCAAACGTCACACCGTAACAGGGTGATTATAAAGATGGGTTCAGTGCTACGAAGGTGTTATGTTGAGGCTCATGGATCAAGAGTGGAATTTGTCCATCCCGATGACAGAGAGATATACTCTAGGCCCTCTCGGTGATATCACATTGGTTAGCTTGCAAGCAAGTGATTTGATCACTAGAATGTTATATCACGGGAACGAGAAAAGAGTACATGTCGGTAACGAGATCAAACTAGGTATGGAGATACCGATGATCGAATCTCGAACATGTAATATATCGCGAGATAAAGGGATTGAGTTACATGCGTATAAGGTTCACACGATCACAGAAGTCTTCGTTGAATATGTGGGAGTCAGTATGGATCTCCAGGTCCCGATGCTGATTATTGATCGGAGAGGGGTCTCGATCATGTCTACATTATTCGTGAACCGTAGGGTAACACACTTAAGGGATACCGACACCATTTGGAGCAAATAATATGCCAGAGAAAGAAAAAGGAAAGCGCAGGAATTTATTTCACTAGACACCGAAACTGTTTCGGTTGAAATTGCTGAAACTGGTTCTGCATGTGAAATTGAAATGTTGTAAGGGGTTTTATGTGAATGTTTGTTAATTAAAGTAATTAACAAAATTCTGAATAAATAAATAAAAGAGTTTTATTTAAATGAGAGCTTGCATTAAATTTTGTGGAAATTTAATGCATGTGAGTGGATTTTTGAGTGGAGGCTTTTTATTTTGAGTGGGAGCTCCACGCACATGAATGTGGAAGAGGTGGGGGCAGCCACCATGGCTGGTGCCATGCCCCTTGGGGTGCATCCCTCTCCCTATAAAAGGCCCCCCTCTCCTCCTCTCAAAGCACACCTCCTCGCGAAGGATCTCTCTCTCCCCTTTAGAATTTCTCCATGGTCTCGGATCAGCGAGATACATGTTCCCGGTAGCTTTTTCTAGAAGGATTTTTTTGCTTTCGCTGCTTCGCTGGAGCGAGGGCGCGGAAGTTGTCGGGGTATCCGGACGTGTGTGCGATCACGGATGCACCACTGCTTTGCGGTGCTGGACGTGATGGTGCTGGATCGGCTGGACCAGATGGACTTCATCATGATCTTGAGATCGGCAAGCGTTCGACTACATCATCTACGAGTACAACCTCGTTAACGCTATACGGTCTTCGAGGGTATGTATTCTATGGATGTATATCCACCCGTTCCTTGTATCTAGTAGATAGATCTTGGTACTTAGATGTTCCCATCGTAGGAAATTTTTTGTTTTCTATGCTACGAACCCTACACATACATAGTCACACTAGCCACACTAGGGTGGGTGGAATCCCCCTCCTTTCGTATAGCCAACTTGCCCGAAGTGATTGCATCCCTAAACCTCCCGCCTTAAGGAGTTTTCTGCTAGTGCGATTGTACTATCATATTCATGTTCTTGTTCCGCACCTCCGAATCCGGTAGGAAGCTACCTATTGATTTGCTTGTCTGTTGAATTCCAAGATGGTTCACTGCCTTGCTGAAAATAGAAATGTATTCTCGACCTATGATGTTTGGTGACTCAAGTGCAACAATTACCTCCTTCGCAACCAATTTGAGTTCACGTGGAGGTTAATATTATGGACACTTTCTTTCGATAACACATTTTGAAACATTGGCAAGAACAACAAAATACAACATCGATCATGTGAAAAATTTCTTTTGTTGAACATTTGGTACTTGTTGTGCATTTTAGCTACGGAGAGGCCGGGTGTAAGCTCAGTTGGGTCGTATGGAATTGATGTGGTTAATAAAGCTTACATTCTATTAAAAAAAATAATCAAAGACAAGTATATGCCTAAAACATTTACGAGCCATTGTTTCCAATGCAAGTACTAGTAGAAATAACCAAGTCATCCTAGTGCTTATGTTCTTTAGTAGCACACAATTGGCAAGAATCATTCAATGATTTTTCCAACAATACTGTAGGATGTTGAAAAAAGAAAGTAAAAGAAGAAGAAAATCCCGGCCCAATGCATGATCTCACCAATGTGTGGCCTTGTGGAGTCAACGGTCAGCGAAGCGACATGTCATTTGATGGACGGAAGTCGATCGTCTCAACGCGGTGGAGAGAGTGGAAGTAGACGAAGAAGCCGTCCATGTATTCGGCACGGGCGGTAGGTTTGGTAAGAGGCAGGCACGGTCGTCGTCTCTCCACACGGCCACACGGCCACACGGGCTCCTCTTCCTAATTAGCGCCAGCTCGGTCGACCGGCCCCTACTACTACAAGTACTCCTCTCGTGCGGCTCCCTCAGCTCGATCCAACCAACATTTCCAAGCTCACAAGTCAGAGCTGACAGATTACTTGCCTCATCGATCTCTTGAGCTAGCAACTCTAAGACGACGGATAGTATCTGGTTGCTGCAAACCCAGGCGCTCGACAGATCGATCGTAGGAGTCGCATGGTATTATGATGGCGAGGTCATCCAAGAAGAAGCAGCAGTCGGCGTGGAGCTCCCTCTTCGGCTGCTGCCTGGGCTCCGGCGGCGGGAAGACCGGGAGCGGGAAGGTCCGGCCTGGGCCGAGGATGAAGGCGCAGCACGTCGCGGCGGACGCGGTGGCGGCGGTCGGGCAGCGGATGTCGTTCACGGACGTGATGAGCGCGGCGTCGGACCAGGATCTTTCTGTGTCGCTGGTGGGCTCCAACCTTCACGTGTTCTCTGTGGGCGAGCTGAAGGCGGCGACGCAGGGTTTCCTGGACGACAACTTCCTTGGCGAGGGCGGGTTCGGCCCCGTGTACAAGGGCTCCGTCGACGACAAGGCCAAGCCGGGGCTGAAGGCGCAGCCCATCGCCGTCAAGCTGTGGGACCCCGAGGGCGCCCAGGGGCACAAGGAGTGGCTGGTACGTGCCGTGCCGTGCCGTTGTTGGCAACCACCTCGCTAGTACAGTACTTGCTGCCACATCGGCTTGGTGCTGATGGGGATGAATTTCTTGCAGGCAGAGGTGATCTTCCTGGGGCAGTTCCGGCATACGAATCTGGTGAAGCTCATCGGCTACTGCTGCGAGGAGGAGAACAGGCTGCTCGTCTACGAGTATATGCCCAAAGGAAGCCTGGAAAACCATCTATTCAAAAGTAAGTAAGCCCGCTCGATCGATCGATCGATCGATCGCTACTTCAAACCCGATTCGTTTAAATGCTATTTAAGTAATTAATTAGCTCTAGTTTGTTGATTACTAGTATATCAACAGTTCAACTAACCAGCTGGATCGATCGATCGATCGAGTAGTAGGTAATAACGTGAAAATGCAGAATTAATGGACGAGGTACGGCATTGATTTTGTAAGACCGACATATCTATCGACCTAGCTACTCCATTAATTAGGTGCAGTGGGAGATTAGTGTGTGCAAGCTCGATCGGATGTGTGCAGCATGCCGCCATTAAAGAAACCAAGCGTACACGGGCAGGGTGCATGCGTTGATTAGTTGGGCCGACGCCACGGCCGTCCTTGCCATATTGCCATGTCAGCATCGACCTAGTAGCTTGCTTAATCATCAGTTCATCACAGCTAGGGCTAGCTGAACGACCGCTGACTAGACTTCACTAGTACTACAGTACTACTTGTTACTTGCATTGCACTACCACTACCGCGCTCCCCTTGTGTTTGACACATTTGTCCTCATCTAATCGATCTGGGTATAGTACATGTATTCTCCTCCTAGCTAGCTTGCTACTAGCTGCTTTCACCAATCAATTTACTGTATTGACTAATTAGCAGAGAAAAGAAAAGGACAAGGGGGAAAATAACAAGAGAGCTCGTTTGGTGGTTGACCAGTCCTACGTACGTTGCCTTGTTGACTTCATTGCCCCCATATATACATACTCCTTCATAGCTAGCTAAATTGTTCTAGAACGGACGTGCGTCCATTTCCTGTGGGCGGGTGAGAATTCATAGGCACAGTTGTTGAACTAGTGGTACTGTATTCTGATCCAACTCGATCAGAATAGCTTCTTCCAACTGTGTTCTCTGATCCAACTCGATCGCGCGGCACATTTTTTGTTTGAAAATCAGTAACTTGCACTGGTAGCTGTATATACTACTACCAGTATGGGAAGGGGAAGCTGATGATTAGCCGCCTCAATTATTACTTATAAAGAAACCGGGCTCGTTGACTTTGATCACGACGTGATAACTTCTACACTTCTTTTGACTAACTTTTGCGTATACATATATGTATGGTGCCTTTTTTTTTCTTTTTTTCACACCATCGATCGTTGTTGTCCAAATGGTTGGGATTATGTCAGACTGCACTCTAATCGAACCATTATTTTTTCGTGGCAGCGTTTCCTCCCGTTTTGTCGTGGTCAACCCGGCTGAACATCGCGGTTGGCGCCGCCAAGGGCCTGGCCTTCCTTCACGACGCGGACAAGCCCGTCATCTATCGCGACTTCAAGACATCAAACATCTTACTCGACCCGGTACTACTTACTATTCTTTGCTGTTCACGGATTCGTTCACAATTTTCATGCACACGGGTTCCAGAAACTACCCCCACACGGGTTAATTGTTTTCAACCCATTTTGTGTCTGGGTTGACTTCACACAAATGATGAGCTAGCTCGTCAAAATTTGAAAAAAAATCTTACGTCGTAGGTGATTTTCTAGATTTTTCTCTTGACAAATATTCTTAGTTACTAGCGTGTTTCCTACTACTTTGGCACATGCGACTTTTCAACACAACTACACAAGGAGAGTACGTGAAGAAAACAGAAGATTGGTCTAGCCTTACTATTAGTCAAAGCTTAATTTTCTTGTTACACTTACGGCTGACCAGAACTTGTAAAATGCTCCAGCACCAAATTTTGAATTAGACTCATCAATCATTCGCAAGAGAGAGAGAGAGATATAATGGAGCCACCAACTCAGTTAACCTCTATACTTTCAGAGTTCAGACTGAAAAAAAAACAAATAGAACTCGCCAATCAAAGCAAAAGTTGCCACGCCCCCATGGAAACGATTGGGCTTCAGCCCAACAATGTTCACCCAGATAGATAGTGTTGGGCTGTGGTGTAGCTAAGTAACAACTTTGTAGAATTCGTATCAGTTAGGCCCGTGAGTGAACAGTACTACTACACTGGAAAAAGTTTCTGCTAAAGAAAATATAAGTGAATGCACACAGTTAAATGACAGAACTTTTGGTGTTGCAGGACTACAAGGCAAAGCTGTCGGACTTTGGGCTGGCGAAGGATGGGCCGGAGGGCGACGACACCCATGTGTCTACGCGTGTCATGGGCACCCATGGCTACGCCGCGCCAGAGTACATTCTGACTGGTATACTACATCATGCATGCATACGCATAGCATACACTTGTCCCTAACTCTACTTCACATTCTACTACGAGTAGTTATTATGGTTCCAGTTTCTAACCGCGGCTACATGCATGATCTATCTATCTCTAGGTCACCTAACATCGAAGAGCGACGTCTACAGTTTCGGTGTTGTCCTCCTTGAGATCCTGTCGGGGAGACGAGCCGTGGACAAGACGAGGCCTACGAGAGAGCACCACCTAGTGGAGCACATGCGGTCGTGGCTGAAAGACCCACAAAAGCTCGGGCGGATCATGGACCCGGCGCTAGAGGGCAAGTACTCCGTCTCGGGAGCTCAGAAGGCGGCCGTGGTGGCGTACCAGTGCCTCAGCGGCAGCCCCAAGAGCAGGCCGGACATGTCCAAGGTCGTGCAAGACCTAGAGCCCCTCCTCAGCCTCATGGACGATGTGCCCAGTGAGCCCGTGGTGTACGTGGCTTCGCAGGACGACGCTAGCAGGAAGGACAGGGCGGAGACGAGAAGAAACGGCGAGCGGGAGAGCAGCAACGGCGGCCATAGGTATAAAGCCAGGTCTCCAAAGAAGACCGTCAGGAGGCGGGGCAACCAGAGCGAGGAGTTTTGGGAGTGGCACATGCCTGGAGAAGGGAAAGTCTAGTGTAATTTGTAGTACTAGTACGTCTCACTCTGTTAGTGTGGAGCGTTGTGGATGTAAATGTTGATATGGTGGTGCTGCTACACTACACTGCCTTGGATCAGGGGGTTCAGGATGATTGCACCCCTGCTCCTAATTCCTTGTTTCGTTTAGTTTGCTACTGTGGTATATATTGGCTTGGCCTCTTTTTTTTACCGCGTCCTTCTTTTACGGCAACATCCAAAAGCAAAGTACATGTACAGTCTATGATGTGATTGCACAGTTGCACTTGTCTTGTTTTGTTTTGCTGCGTTGCGATGGATGATGGAGAGGGGCCGCACGGGGCGTCAGGACTCAGGATGCTTTTTAGACAGTGTGGGACAAAGACCGCACAAGGATGCAGGAGGCCACTTGTTTCTTTGCAGCCAAATTAAACCTGCTCATATTGTCCAATTTACTAGGCCCAGGGCCCAACTCCGAAGGGCAAAGCCAACACTTATGGAAAAGACAAAACATTTTTCTACCCTATAAAATATGAGCAAACTCCATGTGTAACATATGTACTGTTTAGTCTTCTACCACATTACGACCTCCGCTAGAGGGAAATAAATTGAAATGTGGACGATAAGATACATCATTGTTTCTCAAGTCAACGAATTAATAAGCTTAGTTGTCTTCCACGCAGAAGACTCCTTAGAGCATCTTCAGCAGAGGTGCTATAATAACGCAGTGTTAAATTGACCGTCTTTTTACCACGCGTGTTGTACAAAATTCTTCAGCAGAGGCGCTATAATTCTGCGTGCTGTAAAATTTTAGCGTGGCGTGATATTTTGCGCTATTTGGAGCGGGATATATCGCGCTCGGACTACAGCACGCGCTATCGCTCGGCTCGCGCGGGAACAACCAACCGCCCGGAAATTCCCCCCGCGCGCGACCTCTCTCCTCTGACTTCCCCCTTCGCGCGGACGCCGGCGCAATTCCGTCAATGGACGGCTCCCCACCAACCCCTCCCTACTCCGTCCCCCCTACTGTCAGCACCGGCGCCAGCGCAATCCCGCCACCGACCGCGCCAAACCCTAGCACTGACACTGGGAATGGCTCGGGTGCCTCTGGGATCGCCGCAGGGAGCGCCAGACTCGCCAACTCTTCGTGCCGCCGCAGACAAGCTTTGGCGCAGCGCAGATCCCGCCAATCGCGCCACCGAAAGGGAGGAGCAACGCCACGAAGCGCACGGCGGGTGGGCAACCCAAACCCAAAGCGGCGAGGAATAGCGCGGTGGCTCGACGCGTGCATCCTACACCCGTCCTTGTCCCCAAGCGCCAGCTACCTCCGCTCCGCCTCCACCGCCTTCTCAACGTCCGACGCCAACCGTTGCCGCCGTCGCCGCGCGCAACATGCTCGATGAAATGGCAACAAGGTAAAAATTCTCTTATTTTGTTGTTTTTTGAGATACATGTGAATGTTTTAGTAGGATTCTGACATGTACATACATTGTAGTGTCGATGACGAAAGTGTAGCACCCCAGATAAAACCACTACTAGAAAATCGCGTATTATTTTTATTCATGCATCATCCTAACATCACCATGCATCTATTTGCCTGAAACTATTGGCGAAAAACCCTATTTTTGTTTTCCACAAATACCCCTCTCTTTATTCAAATGCGAAACCCCGGACCCTTCCCGGATATTTTGTTTATATAACATTATTTACAAGAGTTTTTTTAAAAAAAAAACTAAATACTAATATAAAACTTCTATAAAACCTTTGGGGGAGTCAGCCAGCCGCCAGGCCCAAAGGCCCACCAGCTAGCCAACTACCACCCCACATCCTAGAAACCCTAGCCTTCCCCCAGCACCCCTTCACCCGCCGCCAGGCACCCACCTAGCCGCCACCCTGATCCACACCCCGCCGCCAGCGCCCACCATCCTGGCCCCACCTCGCGGGCAAGCAGCAAAGCGAGCGCGTGAGCCGCCCCCCCACGCTCGGTAACGCTTGCAAACCCACCCCGCCCTTGACCTGTTCCATCGCGAGATGGCCCACCACTCCCGTGCCCCTGTCTCCCTGCATCTCGCTAAGCGCCGCCGCCTGCGAGCCTCCCCGTGCAAGCCGCGCCTCCTCCCCTCTGCAACCTGGCTGCACTCGGTCCCCGCCGTTCCTGCCTCACCGGGTCCCTGCTTCTCCCGGCCTCCTCTTCCTCCCGGAGTCGCACCCGCCGCCGCCACCTCGCAGAGTTCCGCTGCACCGTCGAGCTCCTCTCCAGCGGCCAGCGGCTCCCCGAGGCTGCTCCTCCCTCGCCCCTTTCCGGCCATACCGTGCCCGGCTCGTCGCGGAGACGCGCCACCGCCGCTCTGCTTCTCCTCTCTGCCGTCGAGCACCAGCTTGCCGAGCCCCCCCGTCGTTGTCTGCTTCCGCGAGCGCGCGCCCCGCCTGCAGGAGCTCGTCGTCTCCATCTCCGGCCATCCTCGTGCCGCCGTCTGGGCCCCGCCTCCTCCCGGCAGCGCCCGCTGTCGCCGGCGCCTCGCTGTCCTGTGCGCGTGTCTGTCGATGCCGTGTCCGGCCCTCGCGCCTCTACAGCACATGTGTGTGCGCCCTTGCTACTGTGGCGTCTTGAAGACGCGGCCAAGGCCTCCTGTTGGTCGCGATGTTCTGTTAAACAAAGTGGTGTTGATGTCGTGGAGGTGTTGTGATTCTGGATGTGGTGATGATGTTCCTGCAAGAAGGTGTGGTAAGGTTATCTCGGTCGTTCGAGACCCTCACGATGGACAAGATCTGCCTCATGGAACCCGAAGACCGCGGAACCCCAAGACCGCCGACATGGAACCGAAGGACGCCGAACGCCAAGTTCTCCTTCTCAGAGTCCGAAGACCCGACCCCCGTCGCACCCCCAAGATCGCCGAGTTCCGATGTGTGACCCTTTTCTTGAGACCATATTTTTATAATATATAATATCTATCTGTTGCATATAAATGTTCATGTTGCAAACATATTGCGTGGTTTGGGGCCTTATGCAAATTCACCTAAATTAAATATGGGGTCCATATGCGGACAAATCTAGTCTTATATTGGCCCCATTTAAATTTGTGTAGCGAACCGGTGCTATCTTTTGCCATGTTAAGACAACATTTAAATTGTGGGGTACCTAAACAACATGAACCATTTAATTAATTGTCGGGACTCCGGTTCCGCTTCCTATGGCCTAATTGCATCACATCTTTGCCATGTCATACATGCATCATGCCCGATCTTCTGCCGTAGTATTAAATAGTGCATCCGTTGTTTCTTCTAGTGCTTTGCTTCTTCACGGATTAGGCCGATGAGTTGATGCGAGTGTTGACCCGATCTTCGGATAAAACGTCGGCAATGTTTTCCAGGCGAGCATTCTTCCCATTTCTAGCTATTTTACTTTTATAGTCTTTATTTCCTCCTGTTGATCTATTGCTATCTATGTGCGATGCTCTAGATTTCCTACCCGTGATATCCCTTGCAGCCTTATATTGCCTTGGACACATCCTATTACCTGTTGCTTGGTAGATAGTTGGACTTGCGTGTCGTAGTCGCTTGCTCCAGTGATGTTGCGTGTCGTCAAGTACCATAGTTGTTGGAAGACTACCATATGCTTTATGTTGGAGATGATCATGGCTTTAATTACTGTTTAATAACTAAAATTAAAGTAGGTAAATAATGCAGAGGCACAGGTGGGCAATAGATGTTATTTGGTTTTTAACCGTCCACTTGTGTCCCGTAGGACCCCGAGTACTTGATACCTGTTCTTTGAATATTCGCACTATCCGCATGTGGGACCATGAATCCCCCTAGCCAGAGCTTGAGTCATATTTATTTCTTGGGGCCACAAAGTAGTTTGGGGATTTATTACTATCTTGTACTTATGCCATGCTTTACTGCTTTATTTACGATTGCGCGTGGAGCGCCTGTACTGTTTAGGTAAGTGGAATGTTTCCGCGGTATCGACAAGCCCAGTCACACTTTCGGGTTCCCAGTCGTTTACAGCCATTGACACAAACCTCTGGGTCCGTCTCGGAGCCGGCCAACTTCGTCGCGGGTTGGTTAGTGGGGTGGCCCCCTGAAATTTATATGAATCTTGCAATTTCTCTGTCGTGATGCCTCGTTGGGTTTTTATTTGGTTTTTCCCGAGGTTGATCGTGCGTGTGTTGCTATTTGTGCCCCCTGCAGGGTAAAACTTTCTGAAAGCCGTGTCCGTGGTTATGGACAACTTGGAGCACAGTATCTCGATCATAGACAACTATAACTAAAGTAGTGCTATAAATTTGACTTTATAATGACTAGTAATCAGTTTCACTATAATGGAATGGCTAAATAAAAGTGCCAACAATTGCTGGTTTGGGTTGTTGCCTGTTACCATTGTATCTGACTAGTAAGTATTGCAACTACAACGGAATGGCTAAATAAAAGTACCAACAACTGCTGGGTTTTGGGATGCCTTATGTTATATGTATCTGACTAGTAAGTACTACAACTGCAACGGAATGGTTAACTAAAACTGCCCACTGTTTATTATATCAGGATGACTCAGGCTTTTTATATCTGACTAGTAATTGCCGCAACTATAACTGAATGAATAAAACTGCCAACTGTGTGAGTTCCTCGGTTGACTTTCTCGTTTGGTCTCGAGGGGGAAATACCAGGATGGGTATGCTTGGTGATAGTTTTAGGTTGGATCCGAATAGATCTTTCTTATCCCTATCTGATAGCCGCCAGTTGTATTGAGTCTCTATAGGTTGTTTAGTGCATGCCGTGCTGCCGCTTCAGTCCACCATACCTATGTAGGCGAGGACCGCCTAATTCTAGTCTCGCCGTGTACTGGCCTCAGTACTGACCGCTCTCTTTTTTCCTTTGCCCTTTGTCGGCGCCCCTTTTGTTGAAGCAGGTTTTGAGATCGACGTCGTTAGCAGGGTTACCCTTCCGGCTTGGCCTGGGCAGGGTTATGGACGCCATTGGTTATTCTTCAGGGCTCTTAGCCCCATTTGCATCTTGTCCGTAGTCGGACGTTGTATCGTTTTCAAGGTGATTTGGATCTTTGTATTGTAAATCTATATTCTTGACTCATGGAGTCGTTGTTGTATATATATGTTCTGTGGGTTCCATCGTGGACTATTGTGTAATGATATTACTTCGTTTTTGTCACATCCCAAAATTTTCCAAATTTTGAAATGTGAAAAATAAATGAGAAGAAACTTTTTGATTCCAAATGGAAACATCCAAACCTATTTTGATCAAATAAATCCTAAAGGGATTTAAAAAAGATAAAAAAATAATAAATAAAGTTATAATAGTTGGAATTACTATTTTTGCAAATGGTTTTACCACTTTAGTAAATGACCACTTTGAACTTTATTATGTTTAGAGCCTAGTAGAAACCACCTTTGCAAAAAAAACTAACTTCTGCATGCTTGCATGCATGACCTTGTTTATATTATTTTATGTGTGATAAATTGTTTGAATATTGGTTGGAATGCTAGTTGAATCTATGTTTTCTTGATTGAATTGTAGTGGAATTAGAAGAGTGTGATATTTGAAAGATCAAGAAGTGAACCACCATTCTCTACTAAAAAGGCAAGTGACACTATCATCCAAGTCCTATTATTTTCATTACACTTAGTGGATTTTTGAAACATGCATGATAAGGATTTCTATATTTTATGCTATGCTAAATCCTAATAGGATATCCTTATATATTTCTTAGTGGAAACAATGTAGTTGTAGTAAGCTTAACCCTGCTATATATTGGGATGGGATACATGATATGATTATATGAAGAATTGAAAATACATATGTTTTATATAATAAAACAAGTACTCAATGAACCACCTGGGTGGACAAGGATACTCAAGCTTGGACAAGGTGGCAACAAAAGGAACCATGTTTATATGGCTATCTCTTTTTGTATGTGCACTAGAAGGAAACCACCCAGGGACTTAGAGATTGAACATGTTTCTCATACAGTGGCTTCCGTGTACAGCCACATGCTAAATGGGATCTGGCTTAGTCAACTACATAGTGGAAGACCCATGCATTGGCATCTTCAGGTTAACTAGAATTGTGTAAGGGAACTTGAAACCCTACATTGGTGCCTGGATGACAAGCTAGCATTGTGTATTGGGAGGACTCCTATGGAAAGACTTTGTCACATTCTCAATCTGCCAGTACTCCATCTTGGTGAGTACTTATCCAGCGGCCACTGGTGGCATCAAGATGAGATTGTGTCATGTGGGTAAAGTGTACAACTTCTGCAGAAGATCAAATTCTAAGTACTTAGCCGTGTCCCCGGTTATGGACAATACTGAGCAACTAAGGCCTGAAGCTATGGAAGATCTCGACATTCCAATTTCTCAAAGTAAAACTAGATGGTGACAACAAGGGATTAGAAGCACTTGGAGTTTTCCAAGAAGTTCAGAAAGATTTGACAAAGATCAAAAACTATTTTGAAAAGATAGGATAAAACTATATTGCTTTCTGCAGAAGAGCCTAAACCCTACTTAGCCAAATATGCATGTAATGATAGGATCCACTTATTCTACATAGTAGTGAAACTTGCCAATACAATTCAAATGTATTGACCCTTGTGGCTGCAACTTATTATGTTGTAGGTTTGTTTGATGTTAGTGAAGTTTATTGATTAGGATTACAAGTCTACAACCAACATGACTGCCTGTGGCACTTTGAAGATGAAGGACCCCATGCTTTATAGATAATCTGCTGCAATGTAATGTGATAGCCAAATGAGCTATGTAAGATGTAATGAATTATTTTATTCCTGGTTATAAAGTTGTATTATGACCTTTGTTTCTTGATATTACATCTTAACTGTGGATGCTAAATATTGATCCAGGGACTAGCATTGTAAACACAGGGATCTCTACCTTATTAAAGGTTGGGAACCTTACAGATGGTATCAGAGCACTGTGTTTCCTGTAGGATTGTAACCCTAGGATTGGACAAAACCCCTTAGAAAAATAGGAGTTGTATTTGTTCCAAAACTTATTTACAAACAATCTTGTAAACTCTTTGCTCAACCATTTTTGATTTTGATTCTACATCTCTTCTATTTCAAACTTGATGGACAAAGCCTACCCCATGGCCAAAGACTTCACCATGAGCAATGATTTCATCAACTCTAATGACTTCAACATCTTCAAGTGATTTCAACTTTAGTTTCACCAAGGACTTCAACTTAGACATCACTAAGAACTACAAGTGAAAAACCAAGAGACATTAGATTGCCTACCAAAGACATTGATATCAAGTTAGAGTATGGATCATATTTACCTATGAGGTATGATTATACTAAGTTATTATTTTCAAGAAAACTTGTTGTTTCCTTCAACTCATGAGTTAAGCTCATAAGTTGTTAAGTGGATAGTTGCTTGTTGATTGTTTGACTGTTTGATTGAACTTGGTTGTTTTGAGTTGTGTGTTAGAACTTCTTAAAACCCATCTATCATACTCATCCCTATCAAACCAACAGATGCCTCCCCGTCATGCCAACCCCAACCAAAACAACAACAACATCACCCCTGAGATGCAGCAGATGTTGGCAGTTCAGACACAGTTGATGCAGGAGATGACCACATACATACAGAATCAGAACAACAACAACAACAACAACAACAACAACAACAACAACAACAATCAGAATAATCCTCCAGCACTTGACATGCTCACCAAGTTTCTGAAACTTAGGCCTGCAAGATTCTCTGGAACAACTGATCCAATGGAAGCCAATGATTGGTTACGTTTAGTAAACAAAGACTTAATGACTGTTGGATGCACCGATGAAGAAAAAGTAAGATTTGCAGCATTTCTACTTGAAGGACCAGCAGCAACATGGTGGGACAACTTTCAAATCACCACTCCCCTTGAAGATGTAACTTGGGATATTTTTGAGGATGGATTCAGAACAACTCACATCTCACCTGGAGTGATGTACTTGAAGAAAAAGGAGTTTCACAATCTGAAACAGCGTCACCTTAGTGTCGCTGAGTATATTGAAGAATTCAACAATCTGGCACGATATGCACCGGATGAAGTTGATACAGATGCTAAGAGAAAAGAAAAATTTCTTGAAGGACTTAATGATGAGTTGTACCTGCAGCTAGTTGTTGCCTATGTCCCAACTTATCAATCACTCTGTGACAAAGCCACCATTTTGGAAAACAAGATGAATCAAGTTGAGAATAGAAAGAGGAAACATAAACTCAAGAATCACTCAGGATCATCACGAAAGAAGCATTCTTTCAAAAAGAGTAATGAAGATTCTGAACCACATCAGCACCACCACAACAACAATGGAAGTGAAAATAATGGAAATGATACTGACAATGGAGATGACCTTGGTCAGAACCAACATGACACTTTTAAGAAGAAATACATTAGCCAGTTGCAATGCTATAACTACAAGGAACTTGGACACTATGCATCAGACTGTCCTGGGAAGAAAAAGAAAAAGGATGCTAGAAGAGCCAATGGAAATGACTACAATGTGACCCAGAAAGGACAGGTGAACCACATTGACATGGATGGAAACTTTGAAGAGATAGAAGAAGTGGATATCAGGAATTAGTTAACTCAGAAGAGTCAAATAAGGATTCCTTGTCTGGATATTAAGTGTTGAACCTATAGTCAAGTGAACCATCAATGTAACCCTATGAGACTTTATTTTAAGGATGGTAGTACCCTAGTTGCCTTGAAGCCAACTTGTAACCCTAGCCTTCCCAAATCTCGGGACGAGATTTATTTTAAGGGTGGTAGCCTATCACATCCCAAAATTTTCCAAATTTTGAAATGTGAAAAATAAATAAACAAAATAAAACTTTGTTGAAATTCAAGGTGAGAAGAAACTTTTTGATTCCAAATGAAAACATCCAAACCTATTTTGATCAAATAAATCCTAAAGGGGTTTAAAAAAGATAAACAAATAATAAATAAAGTTATAATAGTTGGAAGTACTATTTTTGGATCTTTTAATAAAAAGATTTGGTTTTCAAAAGGAAAGGTAGAATTATAAATAAAGATTATTTTGTAAAGCCAAATTAAATCTTGGCCAAGCTTTTGAAATAAAATATTTCTATTTGATAAAAAGAGTAAAGGTTTATTTAAATAAAATAATGAGGTTTTATTAATATCCAATTCTATTAAAGTAAAGGCTTTCCATTTTAAATAAACACTAAAACTTATTAATTTATTTTAAATGAGATTCCCAAGTGTTTTATATTTTTAATTAAAACCTACTGAATTGATTTTGGTATTATTTAGATTTCAAATGGAGTTTTAAAATAAATCAAATCCTATTTGAATTAATAACTAAGGTCTATTTATTCAATTATTAACGGATCCTAAAAAGAATAAAAATTATTTTATTTTGGACTTTGGATTGTGTTGTTAAACATAACAAAAAAATTATACAAAGTTTGGTGGTGGTTTGAATTGAATTGGAGTTTGAATTAATTGTTTGAAAATCAAAACAGAAATTCAAATAGAAAAAGGAAAAACTTCTATATAAAAAAAAATGAAAGAACAGACCCAACCCATCTGGCCCAACAGCCCAGCAACGCAGCCCACCAGCTCTCCCCATTGCGAATCATTTTTCACTGAGAAATCAGCCCGCAGCGACGCTGACGAGTGGCTCCATCTCCCTCTCTCTCTCCCTCGCTGACAGACAGGCCCACGCCACCTCAGCATCGTCTCCACCACGACCTCGTCGCCCTGCCGTTGCTGCCTTTGATTGCGACGATGAATTCGCGTTATTGCCGCTGTTATACCTCGCCGTGACCACGCCCATTTAATCGCCCCTGTCTCCTCTCTCTTTACCCCCAAACAGCGCCTCCCCTCTGCCCCTAGGCTGCTCCGATTTTGAGCTCAAGCTTCCCTGTCTCCGACGACTTCCCCGGCCAATTCCGGCTCCGTCCAGCCGCCCCTCTCCTTTCTCTGCACGCGAGCCTGTTCCCCACCTCCTGGCGCATCTCCTCGTGCCACTCGTTCGCCCGCGCTCGCCCCAGAGCGTCGGCAAGGACAAGCTCAACTCGCCACCGCCGTCTGCCATTGCTCCGGCGACCTTTACCCGGTAACTCCGACCGCCCCAAGCTCTCCTGTTGACACTCCCGTACTCCCCATGCTCGTACGCATCTAATGCCCCCTTCCGTTTGCCTCAGCATGACCTCTAGCCTCGCCCCCGTCGACGACCAGAGGAACCCGACGTAGACAAGCACTCCGGCGAGGAATTCCAGTCGCATCTGAGTGCCCCTCACCAAGACGACCGCACGTTGAGCTTCGCCAACCCCCTGCGAGCACGGTAAGCACCCCCGTTACCTCCCTTGCGTCCTGTATCGCCGGCAACACCGCGAGAAGAGCGTGCTCCGCCAGTCGCTGCCGCCAGCGTCGCCCATTCCTGGTCAACCTCACAGCAGCCGTTGGATCATCATCTAGTGGCTACGATATAACAACTTAGCGAAGAGGTATCAGTTGATCTACACCGTGTGATCTAAATGAGATCCTACGGTTTGTAACAGTCGATCCAAACGAAACGGTACCGGCCAGTAGAAACGCGCCACGTGGATGAAGATTAGTTTAAAAACAGAAATAGAATCTGAATGAATTGCAAACTTGTAAAATTCATAACTTTAATTCTACACGTCCAAATTTGCAAATTTTATATCAATGGAATCAGTAGAACAAGTACTTTGCAACCATGCACTTTGTTTAATGATTTGATTCTAGAAAATTGGTTGAATTTGCAGAAACATGTGTAGGCTTATTATGAATATAAAAATTGTTCTAGATATAATTTTAATGTGAAATCTTTGCAAAATGGATTGTTGTGAACCTACTGACCCTAGGAACCAACCTATGGATTTAAAAATGTATTTTGTGAAGTTAGGGAACAAATAATTGAATTAGCTCATTTCTAGTCAAATAAAAATATTGATTTTGTTTTAGAAATGATTTTTGAGTAAAACCTTTGGGAAATGATTTGATTCAAACCTTCTGACCCTAAACACCAAGTTTTGAGAATTAAAATATATTTGGCGAACTCTTTAAAGAATATTGCTTTGCTAAAAGCATTTTCAACCACATAAAATAATGATTTGATTTAAGAAATGGTTTATAGATAAAACCTTTTGCAAATGGTTTTACCACTTTAGTAATTGACCACTTTGAACTTTATTATGTTTAGAGCCTAGTAGAATCCACCTTTGCAAATAAAACTAACTTTTGCATGCTTGCATGCATGACCTTGTTTATATTATTTTATGTGTGATAAATTGTTTGAATATTGGTTGGAATGCTAGTTGAATCTATGTTTGCTTTATTGAATTGTAGTGGAATTAGAAGAGTGTGATATTTGCAAGATCAAGAAGTGAACCAGCATTCGCTACTAAAAAGGCAAGTGACACTATCATCCAAGTCCTATTATTTTCATTACACTTAGTGGATTTTTGAAACATGCATGATAAGGATTTCTATATTTTATGCTATGCTAAATCCTAATAGGATACCCTTATATATTCCTTAGTGGAAAAATGTAGTTGTAGTAAGCTTAGCCCTGCTATATATTGGGATGGGATACATGATAGGATTATATGAAGAATTGAAAAGACATATGTTTTATATAATAAAACAAGTACTCAATGAACCACCTGGGTGGACAAGGATACTCAAGCTTGGACAAGGTGGCAACAAAAGGAACCATGTTTATATGGCTATCTCTTTTTGTATGTGCACTAGAAGGAAACCACCCAGAGACTTAGAGATTGAACATGTTTCTCGTACAGTGGCTTCTGTGTACAGCCACATGCTAAATGGTCTCTGGCTTAGTCAACTACATAGTGGAAGACCCATGCATTGGCATCTTCAGGTTAACTAGAATTGTGTAAGGGAACTTGAAACCCTACATTGGTGCCTGGATGACAAGCTAGCATTGTGTATTGTGAGGACTCCTATGGAAAGACTTTGTCACATTCTCAATCTGCCAGTACTCCATCTTGGTGAGTACTTATCCAGCGGCCACTGGTGGCATCAAGATGAGATTGTGTCATGTGGGTGAAGTGTACAACTTCTGCAGAAGATCAAATTCTAAGTACTTAGCCGTGTCCCCGGTTATGGACAATACTGAGCAACTAAGGCCTGAAGCTATGGAAGATCTCGACATTCCAATTTCTCAAAGTAAAACTTGATGGTGACAACAAGGGATTAGAATCACTTGGAGTTTTCCAAGAAGTTCAGAAAGATTTGACAAAGATCAAAAACTATTTTGAAAAGATAGGATAAAACTATATTGCTTTCTGCAGAAGAGCCTAAACCCTACTTAGCCAAATATGCATGTAATGATAGGATCCACTTATTCTACATAGTAGTGAAACTTGCCAATACAATTCAAATGTATTGACCCTTGTGGCTGCAACTTATTATGTTGCAGGTTTGTTTGATGTTAGTGAAGTTTATTGATTAGGATTACAAGTCTACAACCAACATGACTGCCTGTGGCACTTTGAAGATGAAGGACCCCATGCTTTATAGATAATCTGCTGCAATGTAATGTGATAGCCAAATGAGCTAAGTAAGATGTAATGAATTATTTTATTCCTGGTTATAAAGTTGTATTATGACCTTTGTTTCTTAATATTACATCTTAACTGTGGATGCTAACTATTGATCCAGGGACTAGCATTGTAAACACAGGGATCTCTACCTTATTAAAGGTTGGGAACCTTACAGTTTTCCACCCGCACGCAAGTGCCTGGTGGGCACCTTTGAATCGTTTCTATGCGGGTTTGGCAGGAATCGCTAAAACTTGCATAGGGTTGATTCTGAGGGTGTTACAGAAAGTTTCTTCGAGACTATGGAGGTTGCTGGTTCATCTTTTGCACAAACGCAACATGTAGATGAAAATAATGAAGAGGAGGAGTATGAGGTGGACGAGAAAGGCAAGAGCATGGTGGAAGCGTCGGCCGGTAGGAAGGCAAACTACACCGTAGATGAGGATGTGTTGCTTTGCAAGACTTGGTTGAAGATTGGCATGGATCCGTCGGTTGGCACCGACAAAAGTAGAGAGACATATTGGATAAGAATGAAGGAGTACTTTGATGCCAACAACACAAGTGGAGTTCGTCGCACCAACCGCTCTCTTCGGTCTCGTTGGTCGGTCATCAACACCGATTGTTCAAGGTGGGCAAGTGTGCAAAAGACAGTTGATGATATCAACCCAAGTGGCACCAATGATGTCGATAGGGTAAGTTGTTCTATTGTGTTCTACTATTTTGTTGACATATGCATATTTTGTTCTATGTTTTCTTTTCTCATTTATTCTACTTTGTTCACAATGTAGAATACCACGAGTCAAGGCATGTATCAAGATGAGGGAAAGAAGACCAAGAAGGGCAAGAAAATCCTCGCCAAGCCATTTACCTTGCACCATTGCTACGACGTGCTCGCGGATGAGGAGAAGTGGAAGAACCGTGGAAGAGTGGACGTGCCAAAAAATTTGGCGCAACAAGCAACCGCGGAGGAAACTCTCATTGATGCTGATTATTCAAGTGGTGATGATAGAAAGAGAAGCTCCACTCCTCACTTGGTTACCAAAAGGCCGGTGCTTGGAAGGAAGGCCGCCAAAGAATTGAAGGGGAAGAAGGCCGGTGATGATGACATAGCAAAAGCTATGGAGAAGATGGCCAAGGCAAGAGTGAAATACAATATGGACAATAAGGAGGCCAAGGAGAGGAGGATGGCATCGGAGGAGAGGTTGGAGGCCTCCGAGGAGAGGAGGATGGCAATGGAGAAGAAGATGGCCAATGAGGAGCATCAACGCCTATTGGACAAAGAGAGGAAACTCTTTTTCATGGACACCTCCAACATGTATGAAAGGAAAAGAGAGTACATCAACCTTTCTCGCGATGAAGTGTTGGACAAAAAAGAAAGTTGGCAAACCTCATGCGGTCCAAAATGAAGGAATGAGTGCACCTGGAGGCTATGGAGCACCACCAGGAGGCTACAGAGGCATGGGAGGCTTTGAAAGCTATGTATTCATGGGACAAGCACAAGCGGGGTATGGAGGCATGGGAGGCTTTGGAGAACCACCGGCGGGCTATGGAGGCATGGGAGCACAAGCGGGAGGCTATGGAGGCATTGGAGCACAAGAGGGAGGCTTTGTAGGCATGGGAGCACCGCCGGGAGGATTTGGAGGCTATGGAAGCATGGGTGGGATGGGTGGCCATGGTGCCATGTGTGGCATGGGAGCACCGCCGGGAGGCTTCATGGCCTCCTTGGTTGATTCATCTCCCTCTACCAATGAAGCATATGGAGCTTCAACCGGCAACACCATCCTCCAAGACTCCGATGAAGACAATGGAATGGATGATGTTGACAAGTGATGATGATGATGTGTGTATGTTGAGTTAATTTGTGTTTGAACTATATCATTGAGGTGAACTATGTTATTTGTGGTTGAACTATGTCATTTAGGTGATTCGAGGATTTTTAGAGCCATTTATGCATGAATTATTTTGTCCATTTTGATCTTGTTTGTGATAGTTGCTATTGTGTTTTTGGTTTGCGCCGGTAGCGCGCTGTAGTTTGTAGCGCCTGGTGAAGGCAGAATTCTCGCCGAGCCACGCGCTACAAATTAGCTCCTCCGATGGAGGACGCGCGATTATCCGGCGCTGTATCAGGATGGTGCGCGCTGCATCGCTGATTTGCAGCGCTGCAAAATGGCGCCTCTGCTAGAGATGCTCTTAGAGCAAGGGCAATAGTATAACCAACTGCCGGATATAAGTCATATCTATATTATCTAGAGTTAACTTAATACCTAACATATACAATAGGTAGAGATAAAAATATACTACTTTATCAATGTATGCCTTACTTTACACTCTCACATAGTACCTACGAGCACGTGCTACAACTAGCTCGTAACTAAGAACTTACTCCTCTTCTCTCTTATCTAACTAAGCATAATATACCTTTTTAAGTCGTATAGCCTGCTGGCCTATCATGTTAGGGGAAAATAAAATGAAATGGTTGTCAATGATACAATTTTATTAAATAGTCAAAGTGATGTTATCTAAGTTGTATTCATTATATATATAGAAATACTAAAGAAGAACCCCTTAAAAGATTCCTATATAATTTATACCAGAACCTACCCCTAAATAATCACTACCTAATCACGTACCGCACCACCCTGCGGACGCGGCGTGCCAACACGCCTGCACCCCGCGTATGCCTGCTCCACCAGCCCCTAACAAGGCCCATCCTTGCCACAAGCGCACGCTGCCCTGCACGCATCCCTTGACGCCACCAACCCCACCCCAACCATGTCTTCCCCGCTCGCCCACCTACCGCCGCCAGCGCGTGCCCCTGATTTCCCACCGATCCCGCGGGCCGCCTCCCGAGCCACCGCCTCCCAAGCCATCGCCTCCTCCTTCCCTCGCCCCGAGCGCCACAACATGCCGCCCCACCATGTTTGACTCCGTCGTCGACCTTGTCGCGCGTCACCGTCACCCCTGCTTCCGCCTCGCCACTGCCGCCTCGCCACCACCGCCTCTCTCCCCGCCCGACAGCCTCGCCCTCAACCTCTGTCGCTCAATCACATGCGCCTCATTGTCTCGGAGCCCGACCTCATTACCCAGACACCGCGACCCTCCTCCTCACCGTGGCATCCCGCGAGCACGCACCTCTGTCCGCCGCAGGGTTTCCCGCCTCAATCCCACCCCGTGAGCTCTTCGGCCATAGTCGTCGCCTCTCCGTCTTCCTACGCGCTGGTAGAGCTCCCCGTCGGCTCTTCGTCACGAACCCCTGCAACGCCTTGATCCCTGAGCACCGCTGTCGCCGCCTTGAGGTCCCTACCGCCCCAGTCTTCTATGTCCCTCTGTCCTTGGCGTGCTGATGTGCCTACATCATGCCTAGTAAGGCCCCTGCTCCGGCCACAGGAGGAGCTTGGGTGGGAAAAAAATAAAAAGCAATTCACTATGTTTGCTCGGATTTGTTTGAAAGTTCAATCATCCACTAGTTTAACAAAATAAAAAGTTCACTCTACTCAAAATAAAAGTTCACTCTGATCGAAATAAAAGTTCACTCTGATCGGTAAAAAAAAGATCACATGTGTTGAAAAAAATATAGTTTACTAAGTTGTCCAAAAAAATTCGAAAGGATGTATGCGAAAAAAAGTTCACATGCGCTAAAAATAAAGTTCACTATACGGAAAAATATAGGTCACTTCGAGCGCAACGGGGGTTCTTGTTATATTTGGTAGTTCATGTTAGACAAGAATAAAAAAAATTAGAAGGGTTTTCGAAAAAAAGAAAGTTTAAGTGCGTTAAAAAGAAAGTTCACTCTGCGAGAAAACATAGTTCACTTCGAGCGCAACCGAAATTCAAGTTATATTTGGTAGTTCATGTCAGACAAGGCAAAAAATTCCAGTAACCGTGTTTGTCAAAAAGAAAGTCTAGAAGCGTTAAAAAGGAAGTCAACTCTACTGTCTAAAAAAGTCCACTTTATAATTTAAAAATTCACTTCAGACATGGATAGAAATATATAAAAGTAGGCCCAAATTCAGATAGAAGAAGCCTAAATAGGGTCCAACAAAAATCTGCCCATTGGGGCAATTTTACCAGACTGGGTCGGTAGTACTGGACTGGCCGGTACTACCGCCCACGCCCAGAGAAGCCCTAGGAAAGCATGCGAGGCGGGAGAGCTACTGGCGCGGCAAGCGAGCGAATCAGCCCCAGCGGGAAAGGGGATCGGTGCGTGCACGCGAAGCGAGAGCAAGTGGAGGCAGCGCACGCTAGCGAGCTGGTGGGCGGGAGCGCGCGTGAGGTGCGGCCTGCTGGCAGCGGGGAGCAAGGCAGGCTGTAGCAAGGTGGGATGGAGCTAGGCCGGTACTATCATCCCGCCCAGGCAGTAGTACCAGGCTAGACCGGTAGTGCCGGTCGGGGCCGCCGGGCCAGGAAGAACGGCGCGCGCGCACTGGGTCGGGAGGTAGCGGCCCGCGGTACTACCACTCGGCCCACAAAGGGATTTGTTCTTTTTATTTTTCAAACCAAATAGGCAAATATTTAAACAGTCATAACTTTAGTTTGGTAACTCTGATTGAACCGAATCCAATTGCGTTGAAAATATTGGATACCACCAAATGGGAATACTTCATGTAATTTATAGTGAGATACCTCCCTTGATGAGAATTCAGAAAACCATCAAGATCAAAATTGCAACAAGATATAAAAGGGATATCCGATTTTGATGAACAAGAGCTTGTTATGAAGATTACCACAAGCTCTATATCCTCACATGGATAAGACCAAATAACAACCAAATACGATGATGCAAGTATGTAAAGGTTTGAGCTCTCTCCGAACGATATGATCGAGATACTCACTCGAGAGCCCCTCTTGATAGTACGGCTACCGATTCTAAAGCCGGTCTCCCAACTAATAAAATGAGACCGGCAAAAGGGAAAACCTATCAAGATTACCTTTGTCTTGAGAATTCCACTTGAGCGCGATGTAGACGAACTTGACCTTCTCAAGATGGAACACCTTTCTTGATTCCTCTTCATCGATCCATGACCACCGAGGATGGCAAGCATCAAACATAAGATCTTCTAGAGATAGCGCATTTTGAGCTTGCACAACACTTCTTATTCTTTATTTCATCTACCTTGAAGCCAACACATGCTCCAAGCAATACCAATGGACAATTCCTACAAGTGAAACTTAATACACATATTAGTCCATAAAGATTGTCATTAATTACCAAAACCACACATGGGGGGCCACACGCTCTTTCAGTAGTATTATAGGAGCATACTGATATGTCGGAAACGTATCTATAATTTTTATGCTCCATGCTTGTTTAGTATCTACTTTGCTTTGCTTTGTCTACATTTTGAGGTGTTTTTATATTTTTTCTAGAACTAACCTATTAACAAGTTGCCACAGTGCCAGTTGCCTGTTTCCTTCTGTTTTTGGTTCCAGAAAGACAGAAAATCAATATTATCAGAATTGGACGGGACAAAAGCCAAAGTCAATATTTTACCGTGCGGGACACGAATCCAGAATACGAGACGGAGAGGCAAACCAGGGTGGCCGCACCCCCCTAGGCACGGGTGGGCCCACCCCGCGCCTGGGTAGGGTGTGGCCCCCCTGGCCGCTGAAGGGAATATGCCCTGAGAGGCAATAATAAAGTGTTTATTATGTGTATTCCAAGTATATGATAGATGTTTATTTTGCATCCTATAATTGTATTAATACGGAAACGTTAATACATGTGTGTTTAATAAACAAACAGAAAGTTCCTAGTTATGCCTCTCTCATAAACTAGCTCGTTGATTAACAAGATGATCAAGGTTTCCTGATCATGGACATTGGATGTTGTTAATAACGGGATCACAACATTAGTGTAATGGTGTGATGAACATTCATCCGAAGTATAGCACTACGATCAAAGTCATTGAGTTTATATTGCTATAACAACTTACGAAGTGATCCTAACCCTTAGACCATGAGATCATGTCAATCACTAACACCGGAAGAGTTTCTTGATAACATCAAACGTCACACCGTAACAGGGTGATTATAAAGATGGATTCAGAACTAATAAAGTGTTATGTTGAGTCTCATGGATCGAGAGTGGAATTTGTTCATCCCGATGATGGATAGATATACTCTGGGCCCTCTCGGTGATATCACATTGATTAGCTTGCAAGCAAGTGATTTGATCACTAGAATGTTATATCACAGGAACGAGAAAAGAGTGCATGTCGGTAACGAGATCAAACTAGGTATGGAGATACCGATGATCGAATCTCGGACATGTAATATATCGTGAAACAAAGGGATTAAGATACTAGCGTAAAAGGTTCCGACGATCACAAGAAAGTCATCGTTGAATGTGTGGGAGTCAGTATGGGTCTCCAGATCCCGCTTCTGATTATTGATCCGAGAGGGGTCTCGATCATGTCCGCATTATTCACGAACCGTAGGGTGACACACTTAAGATACACCGACATCCAATTGGAGCAAATGTTTCATGCCAAAAGAATGAACAAGCGCAGGAATTTATTTCACTAGATACCGAAACAGGTTTTCGGGTGAAATTGCATAAAGTGGTTATGCATGTGAAATAGAATTCTAGCAAGGGGTTATTTGTGAATGTTTGTCATTAAAGTAATTGACAAAATTCTGAATAAAATAAAAGATTTTTATTTAATGAGAGTTTGCATTAAATTTGGTGGAAATTTAATGGGAATTTGAGTGGACTTTTGAGTGGAGGGATTTTAAAGGGCATTTTGTGAGTGGAGTGTCCACCCACATGAATGAAGGAGGGGAGGGGGCAGCCCCCATGGCCGGCGGCCACCCCCTTGGGTGCCCCCCTCATCCTATAAAAGGAGCCCCCCTCCTCACTTGTCTCTCACACCTCCTCGTGAAGGATCTCTCTCCCCCTCTAGAATTTATCCCCCATGGTCTCGGACTAGCGAGATACATGTTCCCGGTGGCTATTCGGCAAGAAAGAGTTGTGCTTCCGCTGCATCGCTGGAGCGAGGAGGCGGAGGTTGCTCGGTGCCTCGAACGTGTGTGCGAGCACGGATGCGCTGCTGATTTGCGGCGCTAGGACTTCCTCTCGATCTTGAGATCGGCAAGAGATCGTCTACATCAACCACGAGTTGAACTCGTTAAGCTTTGTCGGTCTTCAAGGGTATGTTCTCTACGGATATACATCCGCCCGTTGTTTGTATCTAGTAGATAGATCTTGGTATATAGTTCACATCGTAGGAAAATTTTTGTTTTCTATGCTGTGAACCCTACAGTGGTATCAGAGCCGGATCTATGCGTAGATACTTTACACGAGTAGTACACATATGAGTATGTGGGCGATGATGATCATGTTGTTGCTCCTTTGTTGTAATTTTGGATATTGGTGGCATAGTGGGATGAAGCGGCCCGGACAAACTTTACATGTCCTCGCACATGAGACCTGTTCCACGCTTGACATGCAACTAGTTTGCATAAGTGGCTAGCGGGTGTCTGTCTCTCCTACTATAGTCAATATCTATTTTGCAAGCGAGTTGTCAACAATTTGATTATCCTCGTTGTGGTTCATGTTCGTAGGTAAGAACGGTTCTATCTCGAAAGCCCTAAGCCACGTAAAACTTGCAATGGATAAATTAGAGGCGTCTAGTTTAGATTGTTGCTGGGCTAGTGTCATGATATGGTAGTGTTGTAAGTAGAAGTATGAGATGATACTCTTACAACACACATAGCGTGTAAAATCCATAGACCTTGGATTTACACATATAGGTATGATAGTGATCATACCACGATGCACATGATAGAGATCATCTGCAGGAACCATATCATTTCACTAATAAACATATGATGTTTGACAGCATCTTATATTGCTTGTTTAGCGCTTTGTTAGCATAATAAGATGATCCCTCATTTAAATATCAAGATAAGAATGTGTTCTTCCTTTAGTATGCACCGATTATGTTTTCGTCGCTCCAAGACATCACGTGATGATCGGGTGTTCTTGGATCCACGACCATATTTCGGGTGTAAAACAGTTACACACGCGAATACTAAGGTTCTAACTTGGCGAGCCTAGCATGTACAGACATGTCCTCGGAACACGGACCGAAAGGTTAAGCATGAGTCATATAGTTGATATGATGCCCATTTGATGCTCGCCTTTGAAGCTATACCGACTCACGTGATGATCGGACTTGGTGTAGTGGATTTGGTTCATGTAATCACCAAAAAGGCACGAGGGATGTCGTTTTTGAGTGGGAGTTCATTCGTAATATAGATTAGTTGAACTCAATCTATCATACACTTAGTCTAAACTTTACAAATTCTGTGTAGATGGCACCACTTGCTTTTAATTTCAATGTGTTCATGGAGAAAGAGAAACTAGCAACGAACGGTAGCAACTTTACCGAATGGGCCATGAATTTGAGGATTCTCCTCTCTGCTGCACAAAAGCAATATGTGCTAGAAGCACCGTTAGGCCCCCCACCTTTAGATGATGCCCCTGACGAGGAGAAGAATGTCTATCAGACTCGCCAGGAGGACCACAACTTAGTTCATTGCGGCATATTGTATGGGCTAGAGCCGGAACTTCGAAAGCTTTTCGAAAACGGCAATGCATTTGATACAATGGGTGAGTTGAAAATGATTTTCGACACACATGCTGCTGTAGAGAGCTACAACGCTTCAGAAAAGTTCTTTAGCTGCATGATGGAAGAGCACAGCTCCGTTAGTGAGCATGTACTCAAGATGTCGGGTTACGTCGATAAGCTTGTGTCCTTGGGAATATCGATTCCCATTGACTTAGGAATCCATCGTGTTCTGCAGTATCTGCCACCTAGCTATAAGAGCTTCGTGATGAACTATAATATGCAAGGCATGAAGAAGTCTCTCCCCGAGCTTCTGTCAATGCTTAAAACTGCAGAAGTGGAGATCAAAAAGGAACATCAAGTGTTGATGATCAATAGGAACACTGGTTTCAAGAAAGACAAGAAGGGAAAACGGAAGGGAAGTAAGGGCGGCAAGCCTGTTGCCGCGCCTGAAAAGAAACCCCGAGTTGGACCTAAGTCTGATTCCGAGTGCTACTATTGTAAGGGGACTGGCCACTGGAAGCGCAACTGCCCCAAGTATCTGGCAGACAAGAAGGCCGGCAAGGCAAACAAAGGTATATATGATATACATGTTATTGATGTGTACTTGACTAGTGCTCGCAGTAGCACCTGGGTATTTGATACCGGTTCAGTTGCTAATATTTGTAACTCGAATCAGGGGCTGCGGAACAAGCGACCGCTAGCAAGGGGTGAGGTCAAGATGCGTGTCGGCAATGGATCAAGCATTGATGTGATCGCCGTCGGAACGCTGCCTCTCCACTTACCGTCGGGATTAGTTATAAACTTGAATAAATGTTATCTGGTGCCTGCACTGAGCATGAACATTGTATCTGGATCGTGTTTGATGCGAAGTGGTTATTCATTTAAATCCGAGAACAATGGTTGTTCCATTTATATGAATGAAATCTTTTATGGTCATGCACCGATGATGAATGGTTTATTTCTATTAGATCTCGATGATAATGTTACACATATTCATAATGTTGATGCTAAAAGGATTAAACTTAATGATGATATATCCGCATATATGTGGCACTGCCGTCTAGGTCATATTGGCGTTAAACGCATGAAGAAGCTCCATTCGGATGGACTTTTGGAATCAATTGATTATGAATCATTTGATACATGTGAGCCATGCCTTATGGGCAAGATGACTAGAACGCCGTTTTCCGGTTCAATGGAACGGGCGACAGATTTATTGGAAATCATACATTCTGATGTATGTGGTCCAATGAGTGTGTCGGCGCGAGGTGGATATCGTTATTTTGTTACTTTCACGGATGATTTGAGTAGATACGGTTATATCTACTTGATGAAACACAAGTCTGAAACCTTTGAAAAGTTCAAGGAATTTCAGAATGAAGTGGAAAATCATCGTAATAGAAAGATCAAATTTCTACGGTCCGACCGTGGAGGTGAGTATCTAAGTTACGAGTTTAGCACTCACATGAAAGAGTGTGGAATTGTTTCACAACTCACACCTGCCGGAACACCACAGCGAAATGGTGTGTCGGAACGTCGTAATCGTACTTTATTAGATATGGTTCGATCTATGATGTCTCTGACGGACTTGCCGTTGTCATTTTGGGGTTATGCACTAGAAACTGCTGCATTCACTTTAAATCGGGCACCATCTAAATCCGTTGAAAAGACACCGTATGAATTGTGGTTTGGAAACAAACCTAAGCTGTCATTTCTTAAAGTTTGGGGATGCGATGTTTATGTGAAGAAACTTCAACCGGATAAACTCGAACCCAAAGCGGAAAAATGCGTCTTCATAGGATACCCTAAAGAAATTATTGGGTATTCCTTCTATCACAGATCCGAGGGCAAGGTTTTTGTTGTCAAGAATGGATCCTTTCTAGAGAAAGAGTTTCTCGCGAAAGCTGTGAGTAGTCGGAAGGTAGAACTCGAAGAGGTTGTGGAACCTTCTCTTCAAAGTATGGCGAGTAGCGCAGCGCCGGAAGTTGTTCCGGAGTTGGCTCCACCTGTTGAAGAGGGAACTAATGATAATGATCATGAAACTCCAAAAGAGAGTACTACCGAACCTCGCAGGTCAAACAGGACGCGTGCAGCTCCCGAGCTGTACGGAAATCCTGTCATGAATTTCATGGTTGATGAAAATGATGACCCTGCGACGTATGAAGAAGCGATGATGAGCCCAGATTCCAACAAATGGTTAGAAGCCATGAAATCCGAGATGGAATCCATGTATGAAAATCAAGTTTGGAACTTGGTGGAATTACCTCATGACCGAAAGGTCGTGGAGAACAAATGGATTTTCAAAAGGAAAACTGATGCTGATGGTAATGTGACCGTCTATAAAGCTCGACTTGTCGCAAAGGGTTTTCGAAAAATTCAAGGAGTTGACTACGATGAGACTTTCTCTCCCGTAGCGATGCTAAAGTCAGTTAGGATTATGTTAGCAATTGCTGCATATTTCGATTATGAGATATGGCAGATGGATGTCAAAACCGCGTTTCTCAGTGGTAATATTGAAGAAGAGTTGTATATGATACAACCAAAGGGTTTTGTCGATCCTAAGGATGCTAACAAGGTGTGCAAGCTTCAGCGATCCATCTATGGATTGAAGCAAGCATCACGAAGTTGGAATCTCCGCTTTGATGAGGTGATCAAAGAGTTTGGATTTGTCCAAACTTATGGAGAAGCTTGTATTTACAAGAAAGTGAGTGGGAGCAATGTGGCATTTCTGATATTATATGTGGATGACATATTATTGATCGGAAATGATATAGATCTTTTAAACAATGTTAAAAGTTATCTAAACAACAAATTTTCAATGAAGGACCTAGGTGAAGCGTCATACATATTAGGCATAAAGATCTATAGAGATAGATCTAGGCGCCTAATAGGGCTATCGCAAAGTACATACCTTGATAAGATTTTAAAGAAGTTTAAAATGGACGGAAGTAAGAAGGGGTTCTTACCTATGTTGCAAGGCAAGACATTGAGTTAGACTCAAAGTCCGGCTTCGGCGGAAGAAAGAGAGATAATGGACAAAGTCCCCTATGCTTCAGCCATAGGCTCTATAATGTACGCCATGCTATGTACAAGACCGGATGTGGCACATGCTATTAGTTTGACTAGTAGGTACCAATCGGATCCAGGTTTGGAACACTGGATAGCGGTCAAGAATATCCTTAAGTACTTACGAAGAACTAAGGATATGTTTCTTGTATACGGAGGTGAAGAAGAGCTCGTCGCTAAGTGTTATGTCGACGCTAGCTTTGACACCGATCCGGATGACTCTAAGTCTCAATCCGGATACGTATTTCTCATGAATGGCGGAGCGGTTAGTTGGAGGAGCTCCAAACAACCTGTGGTAGCGGGATCAACAACAGAGGCCGAATATGTTGCTGCTTCGGAAGCAGCTCAGGAAGCAGTTTGGATGAAGGAGTTCATATCCGAACTAGGAGTGGTGGCAAACGCGTTGGACCCAATGGTGATCTATTGTGACAACAATGGTGCCATTGCCAATGCCAAAGAGCCAAGGTCTCACAAGCATTCCAAGCATATTAAGCGCCGGTTTCACTCCATCCGCGAGCATGTCAAGGATGGAGATATAAAGATTTGTAAAGTACATACGGATCTCAATGTAGCAGATCCGTTGACTAAAACTCTCCCTAGAGCAAAACATGATCAACACCAGAACTCAATGGGTGTTAGATTTATCACTATGTAACTAGATTATTGTCTCTAGTGCAAGTGGGAGACTGAAGGGAATATGCCCTGAGAGGCAATAATAAAGTGTTTATTATGTGTATTCCAAGTATATGATAGATGTTTATTTTGCATGCTATAATTGTATTAATACGGAAACGTTAATACATGTGTGTTTAATAAACAAACAGAAAGTTCCTAGTTATGCCTCTCTCATAAACTAGCTCGTTGATTAACAAGATGATCAAGGTTTCCTGATCATGGACATTGGATGTTGTTAATAACGGGATCACAACATTAGTGTAATGGTGTGATGAACATTCATCCGAAGTATAGCATTACAATCAAAGTCATTGAGTTTATATTGCTATAACAACTTACGAAGTGATCCTAATCCTTAGACCATGAGATCATGTCAATCACTAACACCGGAAGAGTTTCTTGATAACATAAAACGTCACACCGTAACAGGGTGATTATAAAGATGGATTCAGAACTAATAAAGTGTTATGTTGAGGCTCATGGATCGAGAGTGGAATTTGTTCATCCCGATGACGGATAGATATACTCTGGGCCCTCTCGGTGATATCACATTGATTAGCTTGCAAGCAAGTGATTTGATCACTAGAATGTTATATCACAGGAACGAGAAAAGAGTGCATGTCGGTAACGAGATCAAACTAGGTATGGAGATACCGATGATCGAATCTCGGACATGTAATATATCGTGAAACAAAGGGATTAAGATACTAGCGTAAAAGGTTCCGACGATCACAAGAAAGTCATCGTTGAATGTGTGGGAGTCAGTATGGGTCTCCAGATCCCGCTTCTGATTATTGATCCGAGAGGGGTCTCGATCATGTCCGCATTATTCACGAACCGTAGGGTGACACACTTAAGAGACACCGACATCCAATTGGAGCAAATGTTTTATGCCGAAAGAATGAACAAGCGCAGGAATTTATTTTACTAGATACCGAAACAGGTTTTCGGGTGAAATTGCATAAAGTGGTTATGCATGTGAAATAGAATTCTAGCAAGGGGTTATTTGTGAATGTTTGTCGTTAAAGTAATTGACAAAATTCTGAATAAAATAAAAGAGTTTTATTTAATGAGAGTTTGCATTAAATTTGGTGGAAATTTAATGGGAATTTGAGTGGACTTTTGAGTGGAGGGATTTTAAAGGGCATTTTGTGAGTGGAGTGTCCACCCACATGAATGAAGGAGGGGAGGGGTCAGCCCCCATGGCCGGCGGCCACCCCCTTGGGTGCCCCCCCTCCTCCTATAAAAGGATCCCCCCTCCTCAGTTGTCTCTCACACCTCCTCGTGAAGGATCTCTCTCCCCCTCTAGAATTTATCCCCCATGGTCTCGGACTAGCGAGATACATGTTCCCGGTGGATATTCGGCAAGAAAGAGTTGTGCTTCCGCTGCATCGCTGTAGCGAGGAGGCGGAGGTTGCTCGGTGCCTCGAACGTGTGTGCGAGCACGGATGCGCTGCTGATTTGCGGCGCTAGGACTTCCTCTTGATCTTGAGATCGGCAAGAGATCGTCTACATCAACCACGAGTTGAACTCGTTAAGCTTTGTCGGTCTTCAAGGGTATGTTCTCTACGGATATACATCCGCCCGTTGTTTGTATCTAGTAGATAGATCTTGTTATATAGTTCACATCGTAGGAAATTTTTTGTTTTCTATGCTGCGAACCCTACAGCCACCTCCCAGCCTCGCCTCTTCACCTATAAGAAGCCCCCGATGCAAAAACCTAGTCACCCGATCAAAAGTCCATGAAACCTTCTATAGCTACCGCCACTGTCATCCCTAGATCGGGGGGATCTGAAGTTCTTCCCGGCACACTATTAGAGGGGAGATCATCCCAGAGGCCTTCTCTCCGGTATGAAGCGTGAGTAGTTCCACCTTGGACTATGGGTCCATGGAGTAGCTAGATGGTTGTATCTCCTCCTTGTGCTTTCATGTATAGATGTTGTGAGCTCCGTTCATGATCAAGATCTAATCTATTTGTAATCATGCATGCTGTGTTTGCGGGGATCCGATGGATATTGAGATTACTATATCAGATTGATTAGTGGTTTTGTCTATTTGATACTATCATTTCTGTGTTGTTTGTGATCTTGCATGCTCTCCGTTGTTAGTAGCTATCTTGGCCAAGTAGTTGCTAGTGACTCCAAGAGGGGGTATTTATGCTCGATAGTGGGTTCATGCCTCTAGTTTCCAAGGGAAGTGACAGAAATATCTTCGGTTGTAGATGTGTTGTTGCCACTAGGGAGAAAACAACGGTCTCTTGTTCATAGAATAAGTGGATTGTTTACCTTACACACTTTGCTTAAATCAGTTTTCTATTGCTTGCAACTTAATACTGGAGGGTGTTTGGATGATAACCTGAAGGTGGACTTCTAGTCATAGATGCAGTTGGATGGCGGTCTATGTATATTGTTGTATTGCCCAATCGAATCTCATAGGATCTTTTTGTCTGGTATTGCATTGTTATGCCTTGCTCCGTTCCTGTCAGTTGCCCTGTTGTAATATGTTTACCCTTCATGCCATGTTCTTTATCTAAGGAGAGCACCTCTAGTGAACTATGGACCCCGGTCCAATCTTTACCACTGATACATCTTCCATTGTTACTTGTTTACTTACTGCAAACCATTACCTTCCATACCATACGTTTAATCCTTTGTTACAGCAACAAGTGAGATTGACAACCTCACTGTTAGTTGGGGCAAAGTCTTGAGTTTGTGTTGTGCAGGTTTCCACGTTGCTTGCAGCACCTTTGGGGCGTTTCTTTCCTCCTACTGGTTTGATAACCTTGTTTTCTTTACTGAGGGAAACTTGCCTGCTGAACTGCATCATACCTTTCGCTTGGGGTCTCCCAACGAAGTGCTGCTGCACTCATCAAGCCTTTTTCTGGCGTCGTTGCCAGGGAGGCTAAGGACGTCTTCACAAGGGGAGTCCTTCACTTCATTTCTCTTAACTTTGTTTTTAGTTTGCTTAGTTTCTTTTGCTTGGTTTTGTTTACCTCTTATCAAAGACTCCAAATTTTTTAGTTTAGTTTGGTTTGCTTCCTTTATTAAAAAACACACAAAAAAATAGTTCCTGCTCTAGCTGCTGCTGCTGTTTTTGGCTTGCCTACCTTTGCCGAAATGAACTCTGCCGAGAACACCAAGTTGTGTTACTTCACTAGCACAAACAACAATGATTTTCTTAGAACACCTATTGCTCCACCTGCTCCTGATGCTACCTTTTATGAAATTAAGCCTGCTTTGTTGAATCTTGTGATGAGAGAGCAATATTCTGGTGTTAGTTATGATGATGTTGCTGCCCATCTCAATAACTTTGTTGAACTTTGTGAGATGCAAAAGTATAAGGATGTAGATGGAGATATTATTAAGCTCAAGCTATTTCCTTTCTCCTTGATAGGGAAAGCTAAAGAATGGTTGCTATCCTTGCCTAGAAATAGTATTGATTCTTGGACTAAGTGCAAAGATGCTTTTCTTAGAAAGTACTATCCTCCTGCTAAGATTATATCTATGAGAAGTCACATTATGAAATTTAAACAACTTGATAATGAACATGTTGCTCAAGATTGGGAAAGAATGAAGTCTTTGGTTAAGAATTGTCCCACTCATAGACTCACTGCTTGGATGATTATCTAGACTTTTTATGCAGGTTTGAACTTCTCTTCAAGAAACCTGTTGGATTCAGCTGTTGGAGGTACTTTTATGGGCTTCACTTTGGGTGCTGTAACAAAGCTCCTTGACAATATGATGGTTAATTACTCTGAATGACATACTGAGAGAGCTCCACATGCTAAGAAGGTAAATTTTGTTGAAGAAACCTCCTCTTTGAGTGATAAGATTGATGTTATTATGGCTATGCTTGTTAATGGGAAAGCTCCTTTAGATCCTAATAGTGCTCTCTTAGCCTCTTTGGTTGCTCTAGAAGAGGAAGTTGATGTGAACTTAATTAGAAACAATAATTTCAACATCAATGCCTATAGGAATAATTTTGGTGGTAACAACAATTCTAGGCCTTAGCCTCCTAATAATGGCAATACCTATGGAAACTCCTACAACAATGTTAGAAGTGCCCCCTCTGAACTTGAAGTCATGCTCAAAGACTTTATGAGTAAACAAACCACTTTCAACAAGACTATAGAGGAAAACTTTTAACTGTTGAGAAAAATATATCCTCTTTGTCTGAAGCTCAATCCTCCTTGATTAATAAAATGGCTACTAAACCTGAAACCATGGAAAGTACCTTTGCTGCCACTCATGCCATACAAGTTACTATTGATGAAAATGTTAGACTGTTAGCCCAACTTCATGCTAAGTGGGAAAGGGAAGCTGAAATTGATAGAAACAATAGTGTGTGCACCATCACTGGAATGGATACCACTAAACCACAAGAAGTCCCTATTCCTCCTACTACTATGCCTAAGCCTATTGATTCTACTACTAGTGATGCTAAGTTTGAATTTGATGTAGATGGTTGCAATATTTTTGAAGTGACTCTGTTTTTGCAAAAGCTTGCTAGAAGTCCTGATGCTAGTGATATGCATGTTGCTTTCACTAAACACATTACATATGCTCTTGTTAAGATTAGGGAAGAGAAGTTAAAACAAAAAGCTTATATTACTAGGAAAGTAGAAGATAGTTGGGAACCCATTATTAATATGCAAGTGAATGACTTTGATCTCAAAGCTTCATGTGATCTTGGTTCTAGTGTCTCTATTATGCCTAGGAAGATTTATGAAATGCTTGATTTGCCACCTTTGGAAGATTGTTATTTGGATGTCTCACTCAATGATAATGCTAAAAAGAAACTCATGGAAAGTATTAATGGTGTTCACATTATGGTTAACAATGCTTATGTCCCTGTTGATTTCTATGTTTTGGATGTTGAATACAATGCTTCTTGTCCTATTACTTTGGGAAGACCTTTTCTTAGAACTGTTGGTGCCATCATTGATATGAAAGAAGGCATCATTAAATATCAATTTCCATTCAAGAAAGGTATTGAACACTTCCCTATGAGGAGAGAGAGGTTGCTTTTTGGCCCTCCTTTGAAAGCAAGGTTTGATATTAATGCTTCTTCATTTGAAAATACTTGATTCTTCTTGCTTCTTGTGCCTAACTTAAAGGAGTTAAAGAAAAGTACTTGTTGGGAGATAACCCAAGAGTTTACTTGAGTATTGGAAGTTATTACTTTAGTAATGACCTCTACTTATCCTTTTTGTTTTCTTTTTGTGCCAAGAATGACCTCTAATGAGAGGAAAGTAAGAATCGGGGAGTTGCTGTCCCGAAACAGATTTCTGTCCTCCACCAAAAAAAAATCGTGAGAAGTCTCTGTAACTCAGATTGAGCTGAAAATTTACGAGTAAATCCCGCAGAATGTTAGATAACTTTAGTTAGTTAAACACTTTTTGATTTGAGAAACAGAAGGCCTTAGAAAAAATAGGTTTTTACCCGCTGGTCAGTTTTGACAGATTTCTGCCATTATTTGCTTTTGCTTCTTATTGATTCCTTTTTGAGTTTTCTTTTGGGGGATTGAGATTTTTGAAGGAGTTACTACAGTATCTTTTATTTTTAGTGAAAAGTCTTGCTGTTCCAAAGCTTTGCCTAAAGGTCTATTATCTTTTGAATACACTAATGTTGCTAATGAAGATTGTGTGAAGTTTTGTATGAAGGAAAAATTTTAGGTGTAGAGAAAGAATGATGTAATGATATGAATAATGGATAAAAGCTCAAGCTTGGGGATGCCACACCGCTGTCACCCCAAGAAATATCCAAGAGGTACAAGCATCAAATCTTGGGGATGCCCAAGGCATCCCCTTCTTCATCAATAAAAAGCTCAGGTCTATTTAGACACTTTGTTTTTATTGTTTCATGCATTGTTGTGTTGTTCTTGGAGCGTCTTAGTTTTCGTTTGCTTTGTTTAGTTTGTTTAGTTTGCTTGAATAAAGAAGTTTGGACCCCCGTTCTCGCTGTGTTGTTGCAAATAAGTTGCTTGGTGTTGGAAAGGAGTAGAAAGTTCTTGCTTGATAAGTGCAAGAGGAGCTTGCATTGACTGTGACTTAGACTTTAGCATGACATGCTATGTGTTGTTTTGACCTTATGCTTAGTGATTATTGCTGTAGCATGTCTTGTTCCAAACAATTGGGATTGCTTAGTGTGCCTTGAAAAAAATATGTGTTGTTTTAGCATACAAAAGCATAGTATTGTGGTATTCTCCTTTGATGCTTTGTTTGGGTTGACTTGGCACATGCTCACACCATGTTATGACTATGACAAGTCACCATAGCCTCTATGATCATTTAGTCCTTGACTTGTAGTACCACTCTATGCTTTGATTAGTAATGCTTTTTTGCTCTGCATGAATATGGCCATTATTGCTCTCTTAGTTGGTTGCTCCCAGTCTTTTGCTAGCCTCCACTTGTATGAGTAAGTTCTAATCATGCTTCCAACTCTCAAGAAACCAAGTTATTCCAAAGTGTCCACTATAAACTCCTATGAATAGTGTGTTACACCATTCCAAGTATATTCTTGTTTTCAGCTATCTTCCAATTAAAAAGTATTTTGTTATGTGAAAACTTAGTGATTAAAGCACTCACAAACTTGATGGCACACTTTATATTCTTTGCCCCTAATAAACTTGAACCATCGTGTCATCTATGTTTTATATGCTTGCACTTATACGTTGGAAATAGCAGAACCGTGCTGTCATGGGGAACGTTTTCAACATTGCACTTGTACTTTGTACTCAGTTGATATCATGCTCTTTTGGCTATGGATGTCGTGTGAAATAAAGAGGGAACTTGTAAGTCCATGGAGTATGTATTTTGTGTTAGAGAAACGCCTGGGCCGCTAGCCTAAGCCATGCCTAATCATGGTGGAAACTTTCAGCATCACCATAGTGAGCTATCTATGAAGCATCCTCAATAAAAAGCTATGCATATAGTAAATAAAAATATCGCTGAGATGCTCGTTGTCTGCTTGCCTTGTCATTTTGGTTATGGGATAGCTCATGCACCATGTGCAAGGGGTACCCCGTTTGCGGTTCTCTATGATACGCATGTACTTACAATGACAAGAACTTAGAGGTAACCTATAATTTTTCTAGAATATACTCCATCTTTGTTCACTTTAACCTTAATCACTTCAAGATGCTTATGGTAGGGGCAATGAGGGCTGAAAGCTAACAAGTACCATAATTTTTGGAAGCTCTTTTTGAAACTTGAAATCCTTGCTTCCTTTATGAAAGGCCTTTATTCCATCATTATTTGAGTCTCCACCTTCTATCTTTAGGCACCATTAAGAGAGCATAGTTGTCATTTTGTGTGTAGTGTCCCAAAACATATTGATTGATTCATATGGTGACATTACTTGTTCTTGCGCTACTTTTTTTTTCTAGTCGCCCTTGTGAACTTTGAAGGTGTCCTATGCATTTATTTTCTACTCTATCAGGGACAAGCTGATTGCCACTATGCTATGTTTTCTGTATGCGAAACAAATAAACGTTTTTCAATGCATGTTATTCATGATCTTTGTTTGTAGCCTTTCACGTTGCATGCATAGTTACTATGTCCTATTGTTAGAACTCCATCTTTCATGCACATCTTTAGAGTTCTTTGATCCCAGATTTCAATGCTTGCAAATGGTTTGATCTTGGTTTTGATGGTGCATGTCACCTCAAAAATTATTATTTTATCACTTACCTACTCGACGACGAGCAGGAGTTAAGCTTGGGGATGCTGGATACGTCGGAAACGTATCTATAAGTTTTGATGCTCCATGCTTGTTTAGTATCTAGTTTGCTTTGCTTTATCTACACTTTGAGGTGTTTTTATATCTTTTCTGGAACTAACCTATTAACAAGTTGCCACAGTGCCAGTTGTTTGTTTTCTTCTTTTTTTGGTTCCAGAAAGGCAGAAAATCAATATTCTCGGAATTGGACGGGACAAAAGCCAAAGTCAATATTTTACCGTGCGGGACACGAAGCCAGAATACGAGACGGAGAGGCGAACCGGGGCGACCGCACCCCCCTAGGCGCGGGTGGGCCCACCCCACGCCTGGGTAGGGTGTGGGCCCCCTGCCCGCTTCCCAGCCTTGCCTCTTCACCTATAAGAAGCCCCCGATGCAGAAACCCTAGGAACCCAATCAAAACTCCACAAAACCTTCTGTAGCCGCCGCCACCGTCGTCTCTAGATCAGGGAGGGGATCTAAAGTTCTTCTCGGCACCTTGCCGGAGGGGAGATCATCCCGGAGGCCTTCTCTCCGGTATGAAGCGTGAGTAGTTCCACCTTGGACTATGGGTCCATGTAGTAGCTAGATGGTTGTATCTCCTCCTTGTGCTTTCATGTATAGATCTTGTGAGCTCCGTTCATGATCAAGATCTAATGTATTTGTAATTATGCATGTTGTGTTTGCGGGGATCCGATGGATATTGAGATTACTATGTCATATTGATTAGTGGTTTTGTCTATTTGATACTATCATGTCTGTGTTGTTTGTGATCTTACATGCTCTCAGTTGTTAGTAGATATCTTTGCCAAGTAGTTGCTAGTGACTCCAAGAGGGGGTATTTATGCTCGATAGTGGGTTCATGCCTCTAGTTTCCAAGGGAAGTGACAGAAATCTCTTCGGTTGTAGATGTGTTGTTGCCACTAGGGAGAAAAAACGATCTCTTGTTCATAGAACAAGTGGATTGTTTACCTTACACACTTTGCTTAAAGAAGTTGTTTGTTGCTTGCAACTTAATACTGAAGGGGGGTCGGATGATAACCTTAAGGTGGACTTCTAGTCATAGATGCAGTTGGATGGCGGTCTATGTATATTGTTGTATTGCCCAATAGAATCTCATAGGATATTTTTTCTGGTATTGCATTGTTATGCCTTGCTTAGTTCCTATCAGTTGCCCTGCTGTAATTTGTTTACCCTTCATGCCGTGTTGTTTATCTAAGGAGAGCACCTATAGTGAACTATGGACCCCGGTCCAATATTTACCATTGATACATCTTCCACTGTTACTTGTTTACTTGCTGCAAACCATTACCTTTCACACCATACGTTTAATCCTTTGTTACAGCAACCGGTGAGATTAACAACCTCACTGTTAGTTGGGGAAAAGTCTTGAGTTTGTGTTGTGCAGGTCTCCATGTTGCTTGTAGCACCTTTGGGGCGTTTCCTTCCTCCTACTGGTTCGATTCCCTTGGTTTCTTACTGAGGGAAACTTGCCTGCTAAACTGCATCATACCTTCCGTTTGGGGTCTCCCAACAAAGTGCTACTGCACTCATCACATACCACATCACCTTGGCAAGAACCCTTTTCCTGGGGCTCTCGCCCTCAACATCACCAGGGTCATCTCGTCTAATGTTATACCGCAATGCAGTGCATACCGGACATGCATCCAAATTCTCGTACTCCTCACCGCGGTAGAGTATGCAGTCATTAGGGAATGCATGTATCTTCTGCATGTCTAATCCTAGAGGGTAGACAACCTTCTTTGCTTCGTAAGTACTAGCGAGAAATTCTTTATCCTTTGAAAGAAGTTTCTTCATTATTTTCAGTAACTTTTCAAATCCCTTGTCAATCACACCGTTCTCTGTCGTCCATTTCAGCAATTCCAATATGCTATCCAGCTTTTTCTGGCCATATTTGCAATTTGGGTAAAATGATTTTTTGTGATCCTCTAACATCTGATCGAACATCAACATCTCCTTTTCATTTTCCAGTCTCTGCATCAGCAATGGCCCGACCAAGATCATCAGCGGGCTCATCTGATGCCCGTTCTTCAGCTTATTCTTCTTTATTTTCTTCCATTGTAGTACCACCGTATTTAGGGAAAATAGGATAGTTGTCATCATTCTCTTATTTTTATTTGTCTTACATCATAACCCCTCTTTATCCGTGCTTGGTTCAACAATTATAGCCAGACATAAAACCGGACCGAAACAGGTGGCTGTGAAGGATTTTTTAGGAAGAGTAATCCTTCTAACTCCGACAAACACCATATGGAAAACACATAAAACCATTCCGCTCGTTTGCCTCAGCAACATCGAGAAAGGAACGCATGCCTTTAATGAACTCGCTAAAGCGTCGGTCAGCGTACATCTATGGCCGGCTCATCTGCATTACATAAGTATGTCAAACACAATCATGATGCTAAAATTAGTCCTGGTCTAAAATTATATGCACACAACGGTACTTAGGCTCCGGATACGACGACATACTATGTACTAAAACTATGCACTGATTTAAAAACTTTCTACTCCATCTTTAGTCCCATTTAGAGACAACAACCGAGACTAAACGTTTATCTTTATTTAATCGTGGGTGGCGATAATATTCAGTGAGTGGAGTCATTGTGTCATGGGTGAGTGTCGATACTATGTTGTGAGTGGTGACACTATTCGGTGGGTGGCAACACTATGTCAAGGGAGAGTGTTGACACTATATTGAGGCGCTTAATCTATAATATGCAATATGCATTCTTGTGAAGTTATAACTGCAAGATGGTGAGAGAGGGATACCACTATGGCGGAGCTTCTAGAAGATGTCTTAGGATCCCATCCTTAGACATCTTCGAGGAGCTCTCCATAGAGGCACTCCCATATATGTGAATTTTTTTAGCTCCTATTGATCTAGCTATAGAAGTTATAAACTGCAAGATGGTGCGAGAGTGACACCACTACGGCGGAGCTTCTCCATGATGTCTTAGGATCCCATTCTAATTTTTTTTCGAGAAGCTCGACATAGAGAATTTGAAGGTGATGATGATGTTATTTTGTCTATGCATGGTACATATATATTTTGTCTATGCATGGTACATATATGCATGGTACATATATTTTCTCCATGATGCATGGTACATATATATGTCTATGCATGATGATGATGTTATTTTGTCTATATCCATCCAGAATTTGAAGGTGCAGTGGTTACAAATCTGTCTAGTTCTAGAGCATGAAATGAGCTAAACAAGCAATTACATATGAAAGGATGGAGTTGCTAACCTTTTAGAACCCTTGGATAGATGGGGCATCGCCAAATCTTAATAAATCGTGTGAAAAAATGGGGATGAACTCGAGCTCGGGGAGGAGTGCCAAATTTGCATTATATAAGTATATCAAAAACATTACACAACATCATCAATAGAGAAGTGACCAAATTAATACAAGTTCATCACATTAAAACCAAAGTAAAGTAGTAACCAAATGTCATTATTGCAAAAATTACTCCCAAACTAAACTCACAAATCCTTCAACTACTAGAGCATGAAATGAGCTAAACTAGCAATGAAAGATGAAAGGATGAAGTTACTAACCTTTTAGAAGCCTTGGATAGATGGGGCACCGCGAAATCTTGACAAACCTTGTGAAAAAATGGCGATGAACTCGAGCTCAGGGACAAAACAGAGAGGGGAAAACAGCTTGAAAATGGAGTATGGCTCGGGTCTGCGAGGAAGAAGATATAGGAAGCAAATTAGTCCCGGTTGTTGTCTGCAACCAGAACTAAAGGTCCATCAAACCAACCAGGACTAAAGGGGCTGGCGCTGGCCCCAGCCTGCCAAAAACCTTTTAGTCCCGATTTGTGTCTCCAACCTGGACTAAAAGTCCCGTTTGAACTAGGACTAGAGGTGGTCGTAACCTGCGGTGGTTTCTTGCCGTTGGAACTGGAGCATTAGTCCCGAACATAAAAAAGGCCGGGACTAATACTCTGCATGAAAGGCTTGTTTTCTACTAGTGAAAGCATGTCATGTTTTATAGGTCAAAACACGGAATCTAAGATCGATACAACCGACTGCGGACACTCGAGGTGGGATAACCCCTAGATGGCATAGTCATGGGCCTTTACTGCGCCACCTGGGCTCTCTCGGCCATCGTGGCAGCTCTCTTCTGTATCAAAATCTCAAGTTATTCATCTTCGAGAAAAAAGACTTTGTTAAGGTCTCTGTAAAAATACACAAAATAGAGTTTCCTTGTTCTACAGAGTTATAACCCAAATAAAGGGAATCATTGATAAATCCCTATAAAACAATATAAAACATGGATATAATGGTAGATAACATGCAGATATATTGAAATATGTGAAAATAAACTACAAAGTTTATGGATGCATTTTACATGCATCACCCCCCGACGATACCAACACGGTGTTCTCACTGATCCTCTCGAGCGATGATGGCGGTTGGTAGAATCAAGGGAGCGCCCACCTTAACCTCGACCAAGCCTCCGCCAGCGCCACAAATGACCTGATCCAGGGTGATGGTTTGTACTATCGCAACAATGGAGAGATATGTACATGGAGGACGAGGATGAATAGTGTGAGGATGATGATAAGGGAGATGGAGAGAGGGATGTGAACATGGAGAGAGTGGTGGACACTACTAGGAAAATGGCCATTCGTGGCGCACCTGAAAAGAGCATCTGTGGCGCACTAGGGGTGCGCCACGGGCCTTGCGCTACGGCTATCTCCTAGCCGTGGCGCACTGCCTGGTGCGCCACAGTTATGTCGAGATAGGCGTAGCGCACATGCCAGTGCGCCACAGCTATGTGGGTAGGTGCGCTACGCGTAGGATCTTCTGTGGCGCACTTCCCAGTGCGCCACTAAGCTTTTGAGGTGCGCTTTAGGCGTAGTGCGCCACAAAAGGTAGGTCATGTGCGCCACAGGTGATTTTTTGTTTTTTTCTAATTTTCGAGCCATATTATATACAATACAAATTATATACAATATTACAGGCATATATACACACACAGATACAAGATATACAATTATATATAAATACACAATTTGAAAAACAAGATTGAAACAAATACATATAGATAAGTCTCATACATGAATACATAGTATAAGTTGCATTGTTTCGATCAAGTTACAAAGTAGTTGGTGACATAAGAATACATGTGTCGATCGAACAAGTTAGAGCTCGGAAGCTCGCCTAGACATCTAAACTAGCTAGACACAAACGCGGGATAAACAACCAAAGAAGATAAGCATGATCACCGCCGCGACGAAGGTGTAGGTCTTCATCCGGTTCCTTGTCCTAACTCTCGCTAGATAGCGCGTGTATCTAGCTTCCGCCTCCGCCATAGTGTTGTACCCTTTGTAGCTATTGCCGCTGAAATGGTGCACCTGTCTCCGGCTGTCTTCCCAATCATCGTAGACTCCGGGAACCCGTCCCTTGTACACGACGTACCACGTCATCTATAAGTTGACAATAATAATTAACCGATGATTGAAAAAACATATATAATTAAAGTCGCATATGAAGATACACTTATAGAAAGTACTCCTAAATCAAAAAGACCAAACTCAAAAAGCATGCCTCATATATAACTAGGTTGTTCCACACAGGAATATGCTATGATGGAACTGTTCGCCAAGTAGGATGCACAACACCTGGACCTGTGCATAGCACAGGTGAACAATCCCATCGCAGCACATTCACATATAGTGTGCCACGATATTTCAATCATCGGCATTATTCTCGAAAAAGACCAAAGTAACTCGAAAAGAATGCCTCATATATATATACATAGGTCGTTGGACACAGGAATATGCTTTGATGGAACCATAAGCCAAGTAGGACGCACAACATCTAGACTTGTGCATAACATAAGGCTTACAGTCCCGTCGTAGCACATTCACATATATATTGTGCCACGACATTTCAATCATCGACATTATTCTCGAAAAGACCAAAGTAGCTCGAAAAGAATGCCTCATATATAACTAGCTAGGTCGTTGGACACAGGAATATGCTACGACGGAACGGTTAGCCAAGTAGGATGCACAATTCCTGGACTTGTGCATATCACAAGGCTAACTATCCCTCGTAGCACATTCACATATATATTGTGCCACGACATTTCAATCATCGGCATTATTCTCGAAAAAGACAAAAATAACTCGAAAAGAATGCCTCATATATATACATAGGTCGTTGGACATAGGAATATGCTACGATGGAACCGTGAGCCAAGTAGGATGCACAAGACCTGGAATTGTGCATATCACAAGGCTCACAATCCCATCGTAGCACATTCACATATATAGTGTGCCACGACATTTCAATCATCGTCATTATTCTCGAAAAAAGAGTAAGGAAAAAAAGAAGGACCAAAGTGAGCAAAGGACCAAAGAGTAAGCAAAAAAACCAAGCATTGATTGATATATAATAATAATAAGCAAAAGAAGTAAGCGATGATTCATAAATCTAATAAGATAAGTATAGTAGCATGTACACTTGTCCACACACACAAAGGTCATCTATAGTTTGTAACTACAACTAGGCCAACATCAAGCCTTCTGGCTCGGCTTAGGGAACGGGAGGACGCCTTGTCTCGTCATGAACTTCCTATAGTCACCCTGCATCTCTAGGCGATCTTCTATGTCACGGTTATTCGGGATATTTCCTCCGTAGAAGATCCCCCCCGAAGTCATGCTATCATGAAAGATGATTGACCCAAACTGCTGCTGGATGCGATACATCTCTTGTCTAATATCTGAATCAGTGATCTTGGCCTTTGCTTTGGCCCACTGTTTGAGATGATCTGGCAGCGTAGAATTCTGCTGGTCAAGTAGGAACGCCCTCATGTGATGGAGTGCATAGTAGGCTTCCTTCTTACTGTTTTCCGGCTGCTTCACGCAGGGGAACTCCGTTACGTGGTTGAAGACGTTCCTGCCGAACTTGACCTTCGTACGCACGAAGGTGGTGCCTTCCGTCGAGGCAAAGCCAGTGAGAGCATCATCCAGAACTTCCTTGATCTTGTCGTAGTTTTTCTTCTTTTCTAGACTCCCCGAGTCGAAATACGTGGCGTGGGAATGCTTCGGCGATAAGGAGATGAGCGTGCAATGTTCATGTCTGCACAAAAAATTCAAATGGAATGTGTTGGAAAAAGAATGATGATAATCTAATAAAGCCAATCGACGGTGGCGAGTGAATAACAACTTACTCGGGAAAGTAAGGCACGAGAATGTATTCCTTTGTCTTGTTCGCCACGAGGATTCTTTTTAGGTATGAGGCCACGATACGTCATTCGGCGGGGGAACCCAAGCAGTCGTCACGCATGTAGTAGGGGTCCACTATAGCGATGCCCGGTGTGTTCTCTCTAATGATCTGCATGTCCAGGTTGAGAGAAAACAGACGGACCATGGTATAGTGCAGCGGGTATAGGTGGAACATATTGAAGATGTCGTCGAACCGCAGGAAGAACAGATCCGCAGGGGCATTGTCGATGAAGCCCAAGCCTGGTGGCACCTTAACCACGAATACCGGGTGCGAGGGATCTTTCTCCGATAGAAGGCGTCTCTCTATCGTCAGCACGCTGTCATGCACACTCTGCAGTTCCGAACTAGCGAGCTTCCGCAAATTCTTAGGTAGAATGGGCTCACCCGCCACATGAATCCTCCACATAATACCCTCGGGTCTTGGTGGCCCGTCCCGAAACCTGATCGGATTCGCAGTTGTTGACGCCACCGGCTGGCTCGAGCTACTAGATTTTATTTTCCTGCCCTTTTTTTCCTTTTGGAGAGCGGGCAGGCACCGCAATCTGAGCACCGGACGCCCTATGTAGTGTGTTAGGGCTTAGAATAAAGGGCCGGTTGGTTGTATCAGCTGACTCTGTAAAGGCGCAAGCTGGAGGCGTCTCCTGAGAACCAAACAGACGCTTGGTGATAGTGGCTTTCTCTGTGGGGCCACCAGCTAGGTCTTCGTTGCTAAACTGAGTGTTGAAGAAGTGATCATTCCAGTATTCGTCGTCCTCGGCCGGATCCTGCGCCATGTGCATATCATCAACATGATCATCCGACCCACCGCGTGGAGGTGACGGCGAGGGCGGTAAGGGGGCCTTGCCACCGCTTGTCGCTGGCACGACATGCGGTGTTGTTGTCTGTGGCGTGATGGCCCCCGCCGTCCCCAAACGGATCAAGCTCTTTGGCCATAGCAAGAATAAGCCGAAGCAAGTTCTGAGGACAGCCGGCTCTTCTTCATCCGCTCCTAGGGGTTGAATGCGAGGTTCCAGGTCGTCGCAGCCCCTTAGCACCCGACTAATTTTAACCTTGTGCACGCTATCTGGCATCGGCCTTGAGTGGAACGTGCGCTGCCAGGGTTGAATGATGGTACCCTTGGCAACATCCCTCAGCTCGTTGTTCACGTAGCATAAGAGAGTGCAAGGAACATCCGTCTGCGGAAAACATGTACGGCATCGTCAGAGATGCCATAAGAGTAATAGATGGCGTGAAAGGCAGTAAAGCAATTTGTTTACCGTTATGGCGTCGAGATCGGCTAATGTCGACGCACCGCATACGGCGACGGGCGTGCAAGAGACGGAAGGGCTGCTTGATGGCGCGGTGCTGGCCGCTGGTGTATTCTCCCTATCGACGGGTGCTTGGAGCTCCGGTGCCGCCGCGACGATGGCAGGGGGGCACCAACATGTACTCCGGCGCCGCGGTGATGGAAGGAGGAGTCACCAACACTTGCGGCGCCGCGGTGCTAGCAGGCGGAGTCACGAACACGTAGTTCGTCTGATTCGTCGGCACCGCGTTGTTCGAGTGGTTGCTGACCATGCTTGGAATCGGGCACGGCCCTACTCGACCACCCGCACTCCAGTTCGCTATTGACTCCACCAAGGTAGGCAGGAAGGACGTGAGGGTGATTGCCAGGTTGTCTTGGACGATCTGCGGGATCCGCGCCACTTGTGCCTTAAGTTCTTGAACCTCGCAGTTTTCCTCCTCGCTCCTTCCCGACGGCGCCACATGCATCCTCGGAGGTGGACCAAAATCATCCACCCAATTCTTACCCCCGAGGCCGGCCAGACGGCCAGCCGACGACGGCTTCTTCGTAACCGGCTCTATTTTCTTGGCCCGGTTCATCGCCCTGTTAAAAGGGTTATCCCACCGGGTGGCCGCCGTCGACCCCTGGGATGAGGAACCCTGGGATCCATGACTAGCAACAATTTCATCCTCCTGCAGAAGAAGTAACAGTGAATTTTTTAGATCATCGATTAGATTGCAATCGAGTTGATCTGTGGTAATTAGATTATACTTACCACAATTTCCTCGAATTCCTTCACCGCAGGATCCGCGGTGAGTTGTTTGGTTTTTGGGTCCACATGGTAACGGGCCCTGATGAAGTTTCGAACCTGCCCGGGTTCGAATTTCGCAAAGGGGTTTTCTATCCCCTTGGATCTATACTCTTCGTCCTCCTTATTCCATTTGGCCTCCGCGGTTCTGTATCCACCAGATCCGAGATGGTGATGAGCTATATTCATTGCCTGCAACACCTTTCCCCGATTACTATTGGCCAGGGATCTTTCGGATTCACACCTCTCCTTGAACTCCCGCAACTGATCTTCGGTGATCTGCGGGTCAATCTTCTGGATCTCCTCGAGACTTTTGCCTTCTTTATAGATCTTCTTCTTTATCCGGGTTCTCCAGCTGGCCAGGGCGGTGCTCATCTTTGTGAGGGCGGATTTGTTTACTATGTTCCCATGATAATTTGTGTTCTGATACTTAGCGGGGAACTTGTATCTTGCGTGCAGCTTCTCGAAGAGGAGTGTGCGCAAGTGGCCATTATCTTTATGCCAGAGATTCTCGGTGTTGATCGAGATGGTTGTCCGGGTGATCGCCGCCACTTGCCCACCGTACCCTTTGACGACAAGGGCGGGCTCCAAAGGAACCCCTGATGGGCTCACTTCAGTAATTTCCTCCCTGACCGTGCCGACAGTGTTCGGGCGCCGGTCCTTCGGCTTCTTCTTCTTCTTCTTCTTCTTCTTCTTCTTCTTCTTCTTCTTAGGAGGATTGCTACCACTCCCTGTGCCCTCGCTGTCATCAGTGGTTTCATTGTCCGCCGTTCCTTCGGCTTCTTCCTCCGCGTCTTCCATCTCATCATCCTCGCTCTCCGAAGGATGGTATTCTTCATCGTCTTCTAGCCGCTGGGCTGTTGGAGATATGCCCTAGAGGCAATAATAAATATAGTTATTATTATATATCTTTGTGTTTATGATAAATGTTTGCATTCATGCTATAATAGTATTAACAAGGAAACCATTAATACTTGTGTGATTTGTAAACTTAATTTGAAGTCCCTAGTATAGCCTCTATACTTCACTAGCTTGTTGGTTGATTGATGATGTGGTTTCTTTGTCATGAACATTGAGATGTTATCAACAACAAGATCATATCGTTAGGAGAATGATATGGTGGACATACTCCTATAGACAAGCGTAGCATAAAGATCAAGTCATTTCAATAGTTCAATTGCTATATGCTTTCTGATACATAGTAACCTAATTCCTTCGACCATGAGATCATGCATATCACCTTTACTGGATGGATGCTTTGATGTCATCAAACACCACACCGTAACAGGGTGGCTATAAAGGTGGCATTGAGTGTTCGGAAAGTATTGGTTGAAACACATGGATCAAGAGTGGGATTTGTCCATCCACATGACGGATAGATATTCTCTGGGCCCTCTCGGTGAAATGTCATCCAATTAGCTTGCAAGCATGTGACTTGGTCACAAGGGATCACATATCACGGGAACGAGAAAAGAGTACTTATCAGTAACGAGGATGAACTAGGTATGCAGAGATACCGACGATCATAACCTCGGATAAGCAACATATCGTGAGACAAAGGGAAATTGGTATCGTATGTAAGTGGTTCATTCGATCGCAAAGTAATCGTAGAAATATGTGGGAGCCATATGAATTTCCAGATTCCTCTATTGGTTATTGTTCGGAGAAGCGTCTCGATCATGTCCGCATAATTCACGAACCGTAGGGAGACACACTTAAGGATTCGACGTTGTTTGAGTAGTTATGGTATTATGAGAAAGAGACCGAATGTTGTTCGGAGTCTCGGATGGGATCCGGGATATCACGAGGTGATCCGGAATGGTCCGGAGAATAAGATTCATATAAGGAAAGTCCCGTTTCGGAGTTCGGGAATGATTCCGGTGTTTTCATCGGGGATATTCTAGAAGGTTCCGGATTGTCCGGCACTCCGGGGGGGAAGGGGTACATGAATGTGTCATTACATATTGGAATGATTGCATCATGTACTAAGTGTTCTTGCTGTCCCAAATATAGGATTAAATTGAATCCTAAAACAGAAAAGTCAAATGTCCAGTTTGAAAGTCAAACTGCCAAAACAAGAAACTGTGGGAAACAAGCAAGAGGAGTTGGAACCAACCTGGAGGAGGAGTTGGACTCCTCCAGGCCGGCGCCCAGCCCTAGGCCGAGTTGGGGAGGGACTCCCTCCCTCCCCTGGCGCGCCCACACCCTCCCACCTATATAAGGAGGGGCAGGGCTCCCCTCCTAGACACACAAGTTTCCTATCCTCTAAACTAAACCCTAGATCTAGACCCCGGTTTAGAGCTATTCGGTTTAGAGCCTTCTAATTGGTTTAGAGCCCTCTAATTGGTGTGTCTAATTACTAGACTACTAATAGCCTCTCTCATAAGCTCCACCATACTCGCACCGGCTTAAGGCGAAGCCCTGCGGGATTTCCCCTCTACCTCCGGTACCACGCCGTTGTGCTGCCGGAATCGCGAGGAGAGTGCTACAACCTCCGCTGCCTGCTGGAACAAGGGAGAGGAAGGTCTTCGTCGAGTACCGAACGTGTGACCGACTGCGGGAGCGCTGCGGGAACGCGGCGCCGGAAGGATCGTCTACGCGATCTTGAGATCGGAAAGAGTACGACTACATCACCCACGAGAATCTGCTCTCGTTAAACACTTTGGAATCTTCGAGGGTGAGTTATTCCATCGACTCGTTGCTACAATCTAGTAGATAGATCTTGGCTTGTTTGTTTGTATGCGATAGAAAATTTTTGTTTTCCATGCTACGAACCCCTACAGTGGTATCAGAGCCGTGTCTATATGTAGATCTGTTGCACGAGTAGAACACAATGGTCATTGTGGGCGTTGATGCTTTTATTGTAGATTGCTTTTTGTGTACTTTGCATCTTGCGGTATGTTGGGATGAAGCGGCCCGGGCTAACCTTACATGACATCGTTCATGAGACTTGCTCCACGCTTGACATGCAACTCGTTTTGCATAAGTGGCTTTGCGGGTGCCTGTTTCTCCTAGCATAGTAAAGATCCAATTTACAACGGGTGATCAACAATGCTAGTATCAATGTTGTGGTTCTTGTTCGTAAGTTAGAACGACACTTATGGAAAGCCCCAAACCACGTAAAATATGCAAAGAAAGTAGAAGCGTCTAACTTTGTTTTGCAGGGGTGTGCAGTGATGTGATATGGCCATGATTGTGATTATATTTGATGTATGCAATGTTCCTTATTGTAAGTTGGCAACCGGCAGGAGCCATATGGTTGTCTTTAATTTCTGTTAAGACCTGCGTGTCTATTCAAAATAGTTGTAATAGTTGAAGCTGGTGGACGACAACCATGGAGAAGCGTCATTGACCTTGATGCTATGCCGGTGATGATGGAGATCATATTCGTGTTTGAAGATGGAGATCGGAAGCACAAAGAAGAAAGGCCATATCATATCACATATTATGAATTGCATGTGATGTTAATCCTTTATGCATCTTGTATTGCTTAGTAGACGACGGTAGCATTATAAGATGATCCCTCATGCACATAAATTTCAAGTTCTAGAGTGTTCACCCTTAGTATGCACCGTTGCCAAAGCTTGCTGCTTCGAAGCACCACGTGATGATCGGGTGTCTTTGATTCCGCGGGTGAATACAACGTAAGCAAGCCAGATTTGCTTATGCGGAAGCTAAGGTTTGATCTTGACGAGCCTAGCATGTACAGACATGGCCTCAGGAACACGGATCGCCGAAAGGCAAAGCATGAATCATATAGTAGATATGATGAACATGATGATTGTTCGCCATTAAAACTATATCAGCTCTCGTGATGATCGGTGTTGATGTAGTGGATTTGGTTCGTGTGATCACTAAAACAATGTGAGGGATGTTGTTTTGAGTGGGAGTTCACCTAGTTTAATTTCATTAATTAATTTGAACTCAATTTGTCATAAACTTAGTCTAAACTATTGCAAATATGTTGTAGATCAATGGCAGCCCCTACCATCAATTTTAATGCGTTCCTAGAGAAAGAAAAGTTGAAAAACAATGGAAGCAACTTCGCGGATTGGTTCCGCAATTTGAGGATTGTCCTCACAGCTGGTAAATTGACCTATGTGCTGGATGCACCGCTAGGTGACCCACCTGCAGCTGATGCTACCGATGAAGTAAAGAATGTTTACCTTGCTCGGAAGAATCAGTACTCCATAGTTCAGTGTGCTATCTTGTATGGTTTAGAATCGGAGCTTCAGAAAAGGTTTGAAGAGTCAGATCCATATGATATTGTCGAGGATCTCAAATTAATCTTTGAGACTCATGCGGCAATTGAAAGTTATGAAGCTTCTGAAAAGTTCTTTAACTGCAAGATGGAAGAGGGTAGCTCCGTCAGTGAGCATGTGCTTAAGATGTCTGGGCACGCAAATAAACTTCAAAGTTTGGGTATAGTGATTCCTAATACTTTGGGAGTTTACCGCATCCTCCAATCACTACCACCAAGTTACAAGAACTTTGTGATGAACTACAACATGCAGAACATGAACAAAGAGTTGCCAGAACTATTTGCTATGTTAAAATCTGCAGAAGTGGAGATCAAGAAAGAGCACCAAGTGTTGATGGTCAATAAGACCACCAAATTCAAGAAAGGCAAGTCTAAGCAAAAGGGACACTTCAAGAAGGGTGGTAAGAAAGTTACCACGCCGACGAAGAAGACCAAGGCTGGACCTAAACCTGAAACTGAGTGCTTTTACTGCAAGGGAGAAGGTCACTGGAAGCGGAATTGCCCAAGGTACTTGGCGGATTTGAAGAACGGCAACATCAAGAAGAAAGGTATATCTGATATACATGTTATTGATGTGTATCTCACTAGTACTCGTAGTAGTGCCTGGGTATTTGATACTGGTTCGGTTGCTCATATTTGTAACTCGAAACAGGAGCTGCAGAATAAACGGAAGCTAGTGAAGAACGAGGTGACGATGCGCGTAGGAAACGGATCAAAGGTTGATGTGATCGCGGTCGGCACGCTACCTCTTCATCTACCATCGGGATTAGTTTTATACTTAAATAATTGTTATTTGGTGCCTGCGTTAAGCATGAACATTATATCAGGATCTTGTTTATTGCGAGACAGTTACTTGTTTAAATCCGAGAATAATGGTTGTTCGATTTATATGAGTAATGTGTTTTATGCACATGCACCTTTGATAGATGGTCTATTCATATTGAATCTCGATAGTAGAAATACACATATTAATAACATTGAGGCTAAACGTTTGAAATCAAGCGATAATTTGACCTATATGTGGCACTGTCGTCTTGGTCACATTGGAGTGAAGCGTATGAAGAAACTCCATTCCGATGGACTTCTTGAATCACTTGATTTTGAATCACTTGAAAGATGCGAAGCATGTCTGATGGGTAAAATGACTAAGACTCCATTTTCTGGTATAATGGAGCGAGCTACAGACTTATTGGAAATCATACATACCGATGTGTGTGGTCCAATGAGTGTAGCATCGCGCAGTGGTTATCGTTATGTTCTTACCTTCACGGATGACTTGAGTAGATATGGGTATATCTATTTCATGAAACATAAGTCCGAAACTTTCGAGAAGTTTAAGGAGTTTCAAAGTGAGGTAGAGAATCAACGTAACAAGAAGATTAAATTTCTACGTTCTGATCGTGGAGGTGAATATCTAAGTTACGAGTTTGGCGAGCATTTAAAGAAGTGCGGAATACTTTCACAATTGACACCGCCGGGAACACCACAGCGTAATGGTGTGTCTGAACGTCGTAATCGAACTCTCTTAGATATGGTTCGTTCTATGATGTCACTTACAGATTTACCGCTATCATTTTGGGGTTATGCATTAGAAACAGCCGCATTCACTTTAAATAGGGCACCATCTAAATCCGTTGAAACGACACCGTATGAATTATGGTTTGGGAAGAAACCTAAATTGTCGTTCCTTAAAGTTTGGGGATGCGAAGCCTATGTAAAGAAGTTACAGCCGGACAAGCTTGAACCCAAAGCGGAAAAATGCGTCTTCATAGGATACCCGAAGGAAACTATTGGGTATACCTTCTATCATAGATCCGAAGGCAAAATCTTCGTTGCCAAGAATGGATCCTTTCTAGAGAAGGAATTTCTCTCGAAAGAAGTGACTGGAAGGAAAGTAGAACTCGACGAGGTTGTCGAACCTTCTCTCGAAATTGCGAGTAGCGCAGCACCGGAAGAAGTTCCTGTGGTGCCTGCACCAATAAGAGAGGAAGCTAATGATAGTGATCATGAAACTTCGGTTGAGGTTGCTACAGAGCCTCGGAGGTCAACGAGAACTCGTACCACTCCAGATTGGTATGATTCCGTTATGAATGTCATGTTGGTGGACAACACCGATGACCCCGAGACATATGAGGAAGCGATGATGAGCCCAGATTCCAATAAATGGCAAGAAGCCATGAAATCCGAGATTGGATCCATGTACGAAAACCAAGTATGGACTTTGGTGGACTTACCGGATGGCCGGAAGGCTGTCGGGAACAAATGGATTTTCAAGAAGAAAACAGATGCTGATGGTAATGTTACTGTCCATAAAGCTCGACTTGTCGCAAAAGGGTTTCGACAAATTCAAGGAGTTGACTACGATGAGACTTTCTCACCGGTAGCGAAGCTAAAGTCTGTGAGGATTATGTTAGCAATCACTGCATATTATGATTATGAGATATGGCAGATGGATGTCAAAACAGCATTCCTCAATGGAGACATTGATGAAGAGCTGTATATGATACAACCCAAAGGTTTTGTCGATCCTAAAGATGCTAACAAGGTATGCAAGCTTCAACGGTCCATCTATGGATTGAAGCAAGCATCCCGAAGTTGGAATCAGCGTTTTGATAAAGTAATCAAAAGTTTTGGTTTTATACAAACTTATGGAGAAGCTTGTATTTACAAGAAAGTGAGTGGGAGCTCTGTAGCATTCTTAATACTGTATGTGGATGACATATTGTTGATTGGGAATGATGTAGACCTTCTTAATAGTGTCAAGGAATATTTGAATAATAGTTTTTCAATGAAGGATCTTGGCGAAGCAGCTTACATATTAGGCATAAAGATTTATAGAGATAGATCGAAACGCCAAATATCATTGTCACAAAGTACATATTTGGACAAAGTTCTAAAGAGGTTTGGAATGGAAGATAGCAAGAAAGGGTTCTTGCCCATGTTGCCCAATACAACCTTGAGTAAAACTCAAAGTCCGACATCGGCAGAAGATAGAGAAAGGATGAGTAAGACTCCCTATGCCTCAGCCATAGGATCTCTAATGTATGCCATGCTATGTACTAGACCCGACATCGCATATGCTGTTAGTTTAACTAGCAGATATCAAAGTGATCCAGGAGTGGATCATTGGACAGCGGTCAAAAACATCCTTAAGTACTTGAGAAGAACTAAGGATATGGTTCTTTCTTATGGAGGTGATGAACAGCTCGTTGTTAATGGTTACACCGATGCTAGTTGGAACACCGATCCAGATGATTCTAAATCACAATCTGGATACGTATTTATTTTGAATGGTGCAGCAGTTAGCTGGAGGAGTGCAAAGCAAAGCGTTGTGGCGAGATCTTCAACTGAATCGGAATACATGGCTGCTTCGGAGGCTTCACAAGAAGCGATATGGATGAAAGAGTTCATTACAGAGCTGGGTGTGGTTCCTAGTGCGCTGGACCCAATGTCTATCTACTGTGATAACATGGGCGCCATAGCCAATGCGCAAGAACCAAGGTCACACAAGAAGCTGAAGCATATCAAGCTACGTTTTCACGCTATTCGAGAACATATCCAGGATGGGGATATAAAGATTTGCAAAGTACACACAGATCTGAATGTGGCGGATCCGTTGACTAAACCTCTCCCGAGGGCAAAACATGACCAACACCAAACTGCCATGGGTGTTCGGTATATTACCATGTAATCTAGATTAGATGACTCTAGTGCAAGTGGGAGACTGTTGGAGATATGCCCTAGAGGCAATAATAAATATAGTTATTATTATATATCTTTGTGTTTATGATAAATGTTTGCATTCATGCTATAATAGTATTAACAAGGAAACCATTAATACTTGTGTGATTTGTAAACTTAATTTGAAGTCCCTAGTATAGCCTCTATACTTCACTAGCTTGTTGGTTGATTGATGATGTGGTTTCTTTGTCATGAACATTGAGATGTTATCAACAACAAGATCATATCGTTAGGAGAATGATATGGTGGACATACTCCTATAGACAAGCGTAGCATAAAGATCAAGTCATTTCAATAGTTCAATTGCTATATGCTTTCTGATACATAGTAACCTAATTCCTTCGACCATGAGATCATGCATATCACCTTTACTGGATGGATGCTTTGATGTCATCAAACACCACACCGTAACAGGGTGGCTATAAAGGTGGCATTGAGTGTTCGGAAAGTATTGGTTGAAACACATGGATCAAGAGTGGGATTTGTCCATCCACATGACGGATAGATATTCTCTGGGCCCTCTCGGTGAAATGTCATCCAATTAGCTTGCAAGCATGTGACTTGGTCACAAGGGATCACATATCACGGGAACGAGAAAAGAGTACTTATCAGTAACGAGGATGAACTAGGTATGCAGAGATACCGACGATCATAACCTCGGATAAGCAACATATCGTGAGACAAAGGGAAATTGGTATCGTATGTAAGTGGTTCATTCGATCGCAAAGTAATCGTAGAAATATGTGGGAGCCATATGAATTTCCAGATTCCTCTATTGGTTATTGTTCGGAGAAGCGTCTCGATCATGTCCGCATAATTCACGAACCGTAGGGAGACACACTTAAGGATTCGACGTTGTTTGAGTAGTTATGGTATTATGAGAAAGAGACCGAATGTTGTTCGGAGTCTCGGATGGGATCCGGGATATCACGAGGTGATCCGGAATGGTCCGGAGAATAAGATTCATATAAGGAAAGTCCCGTTTCGGAGTTCGGGAATGATTCCGGTGTTTTCATCGGGGATATTCTAGAAGGTTCCGGATTGTCCGGCACTCCGGGGGGGAAGGGGTACATGAATGTGTCATTACATATTGGAATGATTGCATCATGTACTAAGTGTTCTTGCTGTCCCAAATATAGGATTAAATTGAATCCTAAAACAGAAAAGTCAAATGTCCAGTTTGAAAGTCAAACTGCCAAAACAAGAAACTGTGGGAAACAAGCAAGAGGAGTTGGAACCAACCTGGAGGAGGAGTTGGACTCCTCCAGGCCGGCGCCCAGCCCTAGGCCGAGTTGGGGAGGGACTCCCTCCCTCCCCTGGCGCGCCCACACCCTCCCACCTATATAAGGAGGGGCAGGGCTCCCCTCCTAGACACACAAGTTTCCTATCCTCTAAACTAAACCCTAGATCTAGACCCCGGTTTAGAGCTATTCGGTTTAGAGCCTTCTAATTGGTTTAGAGCCCTCTAATTGGTGTGTCTAATTACTAGACTACTAATAGCCTCTCTCATAAGCTCCACCATACTCGCACCGGCTTAAGGCGAAGCCCTGCGGGATTTCCCCTCTACCTCCGGTACCACGCCGTTGTGCTGCCGGAATCGCGAGGAGAGTGCTACAACCTCCGCTGCCTGCTGGAACAAGGGAGAGGAAGGTCTTCGTCGAGTACCGAACGTGTGACCGACTGCGGGAGCGCTGCGGGAACGCGGCGCCGGAAGGATCGTCTACGCGATCTTGAGATCGGAAAGAGTACGACTACATCACCCACGAGAATCTGCTCTCGTTAAACACTTTGGAATCTTCGAGGGTGAGTTATTCCATCGACTCGTTGCTACAATCTAGTAGATAGATCTTGGCTTGTTTGTTTGTATGCGATAGAAAATTTTTGTTTTCCATGCTACGAACCCCTACATGGGCCGCCTCCCAGAATGTTAATTGTTTATTCGGAGGTCTGAGTTCTCCTTCAGCGCTGATGTGCTTAGAACATCCAGCCTCGTCATTGTCACACATCTTTGCACTAATAAAAAACAAATAATTGGTTAAATGCATGGAAAAATCCGGCATGACCTTTGCTAATTTTCTTAAACTAGGAGTGCCCGATTTCTACCGAAATGGAAGTTAATAAACATTCCGGTAAAAATCGGGACTCATTTCATACAAGAACCTGCATACACGACATAATAAAGTGCTCCATACAAGCACAAGCACAATTTCAAGTGCTTCATAACCAAGTGCACTTTAATGCTTGCTGTCATTTGCTGCAATCCTACAACATATAACTTAGAAGAACAAATGATAACAAGCAAGAAAATGATAGCAAGGAACTGATAGCAAGAAAATGATATCAAAGTTCCATTTTACTACAAATAAATAATTGACAGCAGCAAATAAAACCCAAGCAATTGACAGCAGCAACTAAAACCCAAGCATACATGTTTCTGTCATGTTTTGTGATGCCCAATCAAGATGTTTAGTCATTATATTTGATGAATTCTAGGGATTTAACTGTGTATACATGTTGTTTCTGTCATATTCAGAGCACAGAAGGAAGTAGCAATATCAGTATCAGTGTATCACCGATCAGTCAGGCACAAGGAAAGGCGAAATACCAAACAGACCTACCATGGATCACTAGATCGCTACTTATCTAGACCCTGGAGAAGACCTATCTATCTGGTCTCTCCACCTGAAGCAACAAATACAATGTCACATTCCTGACAATTCTTATATAAGAACAGATATATTCTTGTAAAGGAATACAAAATAATTGTGATAGATTACACAGTGAAGATATGGGTAGATTATGAGTCCTAAATGAATGAAGAGATTACCAAAAGTTCAGCAGATTCAGAGCGCTAAATGGACAAAGCTTCTAGAAAATTCAGCAGATTCTAAAATTTCAGAAAAAAATAACAAATTCTAAATCATGTGACAACAACATAATCAGTTTTTCTTTTGTACACATGAAGATACATGCTTTGGGGCTCAATGCCTTGTGGCATGGGATAAAGTTTAAACTCCCAAAATTTGCTACAAACTCATGCATGATCAAAATTCCACTTGGAGACAATGATGACTGCTCCAAAACTCCCCCATACGTCCCTTCTAAAATAAAGTAAAGAGAGGGAGACAAAGATATATGCATAGATATCATAATTCCAGTAACAACCATTAGTTATTTAATTGAGAACAAGGCCATGGGAAAATGAAACAAGCTTACTTTTCTACACATTCCAGGCGCTCCTTACAGGTTGTTCTGCTGGTGGTCTAGCCACCCTGCTGCATTGTGATGATTTTAGTGCAAGATTTCCTCGGGAGGTTTCAGTTAAATGCCTTGCTGATGCTGGATTTTTCCTTGACGAGTAAGGCTCTTGGAAATAAATATAATCCACTAACATTTCACCTAAACAAAAGTACCACTTATTTTTTGGCAGAAAGGATATAATTTTATTTCCATCTAAGACTACTATAAGTAAACAGATAGTCTTATCAGATAATCTAATGTTTGCTGATGACATTACTGTTTGGCAATTCATTACTGTTTAGGGCATGGTGAACACGTTGAACGTCAACCTCCCACAAGCCAGGTTCATCTACATCGACAACTTCGAGATGATCTCTGAGATCCTCAAACCCTAGCTAACCCGTGGAGATAGGGAGAGAGGGAGAGAGGGAGAGAGGGGAGGGGCTAACCTCTAAGACGAGGATGACGTTTGCGGGCGAACGACGACGAGCGAACGACGGCCTTCTCCTCCTCTCGGACACGGGCGGTCTCCTCCTCCACGGAACGAGCGCGACCTCCTCCTCCTAGCGTGGCGACTGCGACCTCCTGGTATGCGGTGGTGGCGGCAGATTGGCAGCGGCGCGGGCCTCCTGGGATGCGGTGGTGGCGGCGGATTGGCAGCGGCGGATCGACAGCGGCGGCGGGGGCTCGGGCTCGGGTGGGCGCGTGAGAATGGGGATGAGGGAGAGGGATGTGTGCCTGCGTGCACGTGGATAAGGCACAGATATGCGTAGCGCACTCTGGCATAGTGCGCTACAGATATCCGTAGCGCAATAGGCTAGAGTGCGCTACGCATATCTCCTCTAGCAACTGTATAAGAAAAGAGCCGTCCCACTATCTAACAGAATCACTATCCTATCCCACTGGTTCTGCCCACTGCTCCATTCTAAAATTCTGAGCACCCATGTTTGAATCCTGGTGCCCCTTTTTTATTTTTATTTTAAAAATATTTTTAAATGTTCCAAAAATGCCCAAAAGTGGTAATATATGCCATATTTGTTTTGTTTTTATTTTATAAATACTTTTAAATGTTCCGAAAATTTCCAAAAGTGATAATATATGTCATAAAAGTGGTACAAATAATATGATTCAAAGTATCACTAAATTTCATAATAATTTGTCCATAATACTATGAATCAGGCACGGCCCTACTCGACCACCCGCACTTTACAATCTTTTTCGACCATGCATTTTACAATATTTTTTGAGATAGCGTTTTACAATCTTTTTTCCCTTCTTTGTCGCGGTTGAATAATTTAGCCCCGGCACTTTATTGTTTCTTCTTTCGAACGGGCTACATTTTTTGGGTAGGGTTGTCCTTTTTCTTCTTGTGATGTATGTTGCTGCATCGTAGTCGTCGTCATCTTCAATCTTTGGATCGCCGTACTGGTTGAAGTCTTGCTCGTTGGCGACTCCATCCATTCCGATGATGTTTCTTTTTCCTCTCCTCACGACAACACGGCTAGGATTTGTCGGGTCGGTAATGAAAAAACATTGGTCCACTTTGGTAGCCAGTACCCACGGTTCATTTTTCGCGGCCACGTTCGCACCGGCGGCCTTGGATTTGGCTGCTTCGGGTATAACCATGGTTGCGAAATACCGGTCTTCTCTTTCGACGCTCTTTGCCCATATGACACGGAACATCGGCACCTTTTCTCCACAGTAGTCGAGCTCCCAGATCTCCTCGATTCTTCTGTAGAATCTTTCCTTCATGTTGTCATCGGTGTAGAATTCCGACGTTACGCCTGAGTTCTGATAATCACACTTGTTGTCCTTTTCCTCTGTGTAGAATGTGTAGCCGTTGATGTCATACGCCTGATAGGTCACCAGGTTTTGCATCGGTCCCTTCGACAAGGTGAATATGATCTTTTCCGTGTCAGAAGAATGCGATCGCGGGGGATTATCAAGGAGCGTCTGCCTAAACCAACGCGTGAAATCTGAGTTGTGCTCTTTGATTATTTCTCCATGCGTCCTCTGTATGCCCCGGTCACTGTACTTCTTCTCGATTAACCTTTCGTGCTTCTGTACCCAAGGATCGACCAGTTCTAAATGCTGTAGCGCGACGAGGTTTGCTTGATCAAAGTCTGCGCGTCGAAAATCGAAGTCTGCATGCAGTATGCGACGACCCTCTCGGTGACCAGATCCGTCGAGCTTGCCAAGGTGCCTGTTGACGGGAAGACCGAAAGAGATGCACTCTTCGGCCAGAAAGCCCTTGGCTATGCTTCCATCTGGACGGGACCTGTTGCGAACGTATCCTTTGATGTGTCCGTTCATCCTTTCGAACGCCATCATGCTGTGGAGGAACATCGGCCCGAGTTGTACGATGTCCTCCACGACATGGACCAGCAGATGCAGCATAATGTCGAAGAATGCGGGTGGGAAGTAGACCTCAAGCCCACATAGTATCACCACGATCTCCTCCTGTAGCCTCTCGAGCTGATTCAGGCCAATCGACTTCCTAGAGATGACGTCGAAAAACTTCCAGAGGCCAAATAACGTTTCACGGACGTGCTCGTCCATTCTCCCTTTTAGTGCGACCGGAAGTACCTGCGTCATTAGCACGGCACAGTCGTGAGACTTCATGCCACTGAACCTCTGCTTCGCCTCGTCTAGGTATCTGCTTATCTTGCCCGCGTAGCCGTAAGGAAATTTGACTCCTAGAGGGCACTTGAAAAACTGTTTGATCTCATCCCGGCTTAGAGTGAAGCAAGAAGGAGGGCAGTAATATTCGTTCTTCTTGAACTTTTCACCCTTCCGACGACCTTGTGTCGTCTCCGACTCATAATCATCGTCATCTTCCTGATCATCAGGAGTAGTGCGTCCTCCGTGAAGCTCCTTCCGGATACCCAAGCATATCAGGTCGTGCCTTGCTTTCGGACCATCTTTCGTCCTATCTGACATGTTGATTATGGTGGCGACCAGACTCTCGCACACGTTTTTCGTGATATGCATGATGTCGAGGCTATGAGGCGTGCGGAGAAACTTCCAGTATGGCAACTCCCAGAAAACAGACCTTGTTTTCCATACCTTCATCAGCGGCTTGTCTCGTTGCTGCCTCTTTCGCTTCTTTCCAGGATTAGGACAATCTTTCCAGTTTTTCAGCAACTCTTCCACTTCTTCGCTGCTCCTACGCTCTGGAATTCCTCGGGTCTCAGATCTGCCATCGAACAGGTCTCCACGTTTTCTCCATGGATCATTCTTGCCGAGCCACCTCCGGTGCGCCTGAACACGGTTTTCGATGACCCTGGATCTTTCTCTAGTTGGAGATAGCTTGTGTTATCCATGCACCTAACACATGCGCAGAATCCTTGGATAACCTGCACCGAGATATACCCGCAACCTGGATAGTCTTGCACCGTAGTGACCAACGCGGCTCTCATAGTGAAATAATCTTGTGCGACGGCGTTGAAAGTATTGGCTCCAGATTCCCATAACGTGGCTAGCTCCTCTTTCAACAGCCCGAGATACAGATTGATGTCGGTACCAGGTTGTTTCGGCCCTTGAAATAGCATACTCATTTGTATGTACTTCTTCTTCATGCACAACCATGGAGGGAGGTTGTACATCCATACAAACACAGGCCAAGTCTTGTGCATGCTGCTCTGGCTACCGAACGGATTGAGTCCACCGGTGCTCGCACCAAGCCTGATGTTCCTCGAATCTCCACCGAATTTTGGGAATTCGAGGTCCAATGCTTTCCACTGGCTAGCATCTGAAGGGTGCGTCATCAACTCATCCTTTTCGGGGTCATCATCATCATCTCCTGGCTTCTTCCTTTCCGCATGCCATCGCATGAGCTTCGCTTCCTTAGGGTCCGCGAAATAGCGCTGCAGACGAGGAGTGATAGGAAAGTACCATACCACTTTTCGAGGTGCTTTCTTCCCTTTCTTGTATCGACTCACGCCGCACACTGGACATGTGGTTTTCTCCGTGTCCTCGCCCCGATAAATGATGCAATCGTTGATGCATACGTGATATCTAACATGCGGTAGATCGAGAGGACAGACGATTTTCTTGGCGTCCTCGATACTAGTTGGACATGTGTTCCCCTCCGGGAGACGATCGTGCCAGAATGCCATCATATCATCGAAGCTTGCGTCGCTCAATTTGTGTTTTGCCTTCATCTCCATAGCCTTGAGCGTTACATTCAACCGGGTATCATCGGGCCTGCATCCTTCATACAATGGAGTAACCGCGTCTTTCTCAAGTTGCGCAAGCTTGGCTTTCTCTCTAGCGGCAGCCCTGGCGTTACTCGTCTTCTTGAGAAGCAGCTCTTGCACATAAGGGTCCCGCACCCATCCTGACGTTGTTCCATCGCCATCTCCTCCTCCGGCATCTAGATCATCATCATCCCGGTCTGCTTCCGCACCTTCACCATCTCCAGGAGACTCTTCATCATCTCGCCCGTTCTCGCCGTGATGATGATCATCGTCATGTTGGCCACCTTCACCGTCTGCATCGTCTTCGTCATCGCTTATCCAACGAGTGTATCCATCCATGAAACCATGGCGGAGCAGGTGCGCCTGCAGATTCCTGGAATCTGGGTCGATCACCCAGAGTTTGCATCTTCTGCACGGACATCTTATATCCATCTTGTTATTTCGTATCATGTCGGTCGTCGCACATTTCAAAAATCTAGCCACAATGCCTTCGCTCATTATGCGGACCATTTTTGCCTGCACGGTGTACACGGTACAATTAGAAGTCTATTAGAACCACATAATGAATGCATGCATGCAATGGTCGATAGAAAATTTTGGCATGACCTATCCTAAAATTAGGACCTTTGCGAAATGCCAAAGTCTTGCCAAAATGGAAATGAATCAACATTTTGGCAAAACAAATGGCAACTTGTTCACATACAAACACAAGAGAGAGAGAGAGACCGAGATCCATACACACATGAACATATCATTATCCTCTCCATACACACATGCATGAGCATCATCGATACTCTCCATATACACACACATATGACCATCGATCCTCTCATACACACATCATGAGCATCGATCATCTACATACATATGAGCATATCATCCATATACACATGAACACATTCTTACATGGACAACTTACTGAGATGAGAGACCAATCGCGAGAAAGATGGAAAGGAGGGGTGCGCGCGAGACCGGAGAAGGAGATGAGAGACCGGAGACCTTCCTCTATTACTTATGTAACATCCAAGGCAAGTTCTACATGCTAAAAATGGTGAATGGGTGGAGAAATTGAGGTGGGAAGGAGAAGATCCCGACTAGATCTAAGGAGGAAGAAGAAGGGGAAAGTGAAGTGTGGGGTGGTGGATGATCACACATGTGCACATAAAGTGGGGCTGCCAAAAAAAATCGCCACATCCGTGGCGCACTCGGCCCCAGTGCGCCACAGGGATTAGTAACATCCGTGGCGCACATGCCGTAGTGCGCCACGGATGTGTCTGGCCGTTTCACAGCAGAGAGGGGCATGCGCTTAGGCGTAGCGCACCCCCTCCATGTGTGCCACGGTTGACACTAACAACCGTAGCGCACCTGCCCTATGTGTGCCACAGATGTCTGGCGTGCGGCCAACAGGGCCCTGGACCACACATATCTGTGGCGCTCTATGGTCATGTGCGTCACGGTTGTTCTAGTTACTAGTAGGGCACTGCCCATAGGTGAGCCACGCCTGTTTTAGCCGTGGGGCACTTCAACCATGTGAGCCACGGATGTGCTGATTACCTATAGCCATTTTCCTAGTAGTGGGAGCTTGACGACAAGGGCAAGCCAAAGAGGAAGCATGCCGGTGGCAAGGGCATTTGTTGGAAGATGGCCAAGGACTTATGCTTGGATGATGCTTGAAAGGTCGTGAGCCTTGATCCAATCACCGGTGCAAACCAAACAAGCATGACATATTATGCGAACCAAGAGGATTTTTGTCCAATTCGAAGAACGCAAGCTATACGAAGATTATGCGAAGTTTCACATGATCCACACCAGCAGATACCTCGGCCGACCGCCCCATCAACAACAAGAAGGCCAAGTCCCAGAGAGCGACACGACATCAACGACCTCGGTTGAGGCCTCCTTCGATACGATGATCACTGATGTGGCCTCCAACAACCAAGGCCGCGATGTCAAGAACGACACAAGGTGGAAGGAGTTGTTGACCAAAGTCGACGCCAAGATCAAGATTGAGGAGGCAAAGGTCCTCGTAGCCTAGGCCGACATGCTCCAGGCGATGAATGTCCAAATGGCCGAGGATGCGAGGATCATGACCACCGACATTTCCAACATGAACGGCAAGGCCAAGAGTTGGTACTCCGGTGTGGGTGCACACATCGTGGCGACCATGAGGACGGCAAGGGCATGCCCACTACTGCACCGGCGTGGGCACTGCCTACCGCATCACCGTGGGCACCGGCATTGGATCCATCGTCGGCATCGGCCACGACATTGGCGGAGCCAACACAGACGGTGATCAATGAGGGTTTTATTTCATCTGTTTAGCATATATAATAATCTGTTGCCAGACTCTAACGTTTTGGCCCACCGTGGCTATGGATTTGATCAGTTTTTACCGACTTTAGATGCTTGAATATTTGAGATTAATTTGGATCGCGAGCATGAGGGTTTTGGACTCTGGTGTGCGACGGCTTTCCTAAACCCGCCGGCAGTTTGGACAGCGTTTCTAAAACAACCGCTAGTGTCTGCAGTTTGAGAGGTTTCGGTGGAGATGCTGTTGTCAAGAAGGACAGCAGCGGCTCCGTACAGATGGATGGAGCCGGCTCATGTGAATGAGTGGCGGGAACAGGTCGCACGTAGCTAGCTAGCAGTGGGAGGGCAGAGATATATGCCTGGCCTAACCGGTCCTGATAATGGAGAAGACGACAAGCAAGCACGCGCAGCTAGCTGCTGCATGCCCTGCCCTAGCTATATGCTACTACAGCGTACTACATACTATGCGCGTATAACTGTACCCACGTTGTCGTTAACGTTGTCCCGTGCATGATGGGCGAGGAAATGATCGATGCAGACCTGCTGCTGCTGCCGCCGCCATCGCGCCGGCCGCTAGTACTGGGTACTGACACTAGCTAGTAGGCCGGGCCAGATCCTCACGAGCGGAGGCGTAGCTGCTGGGGTTGGTAGGTGCGTACTAGATTCAGCTCCATCGCGCGTTCCGTCGCTTGTGTACGTACCTAGCCAGTGCATACTCATTGTAATTTCTCTACACTCTACAGTACTGAATCGACTTCCTCCCTACCGTGCCGTGCTTTCAGGATGCTTCAAAATAGGTCAAGTTTGAAAACTTGAAGTAAAAAACTTCATGTGCCGGAGCCGTACGATCGTTTTCAGCAAATACTCTATCCGTTTTAAAATATAAGATGTTTTGAGTTTATAAAAAAAAATGAATCTAAGCTTCTCTTAGTGTGTAGATTCAGCATAAAGTCGAGTGAACCTACATACTCCTTCCGACCCATATTAATTGATTCAAATTTACTAGATTTGGATGAATCTAGACACCATTTAGTATATATGTTTATTCAAATTTTGATAAATTCAAGTCAATTAATATGGACCGGAAGTAGTACAAATCTAGATACAAAGCTAAAATATCTTATATTTTATCGAGGGAGTAGATCGTACGGGCGCGTCGCTGGATTTACACAAGGACAATCATATATACGCCCTACTCATGGTACCATCGTTCTCTTGTCTGTGACTCTAGCTACAGAGTGGACACATACTACGCATGCAGGCTAGGTATGTTGTACGACTGATATTTCATTGTTTCGGCCATCTGCACCGGAGCCGATCCATTTGGCATACTGGATGCACTACCGAAAAAAGGGTTTTCGGTTTGATGTGAACAACGCCAACAGTCTTGGCCTATCATAGTCTGTGACTAGTGCTAGCATTAGTCGCGGGTCGTGAGGCCTCTAACGGATAGAAACGGCCGTAGACACTAGTCTCGGGCTGGACCAGATTTTTAGTCTCGGACCGTAATACGATCCGGGACTAATAACCTGGAGTAGGTCAGCTGGTCTTTTTATGGACTATTAGTCCCGGATCATATCACGGCCCTGGACTAGTTGTCCACCACTATATATTCTGCTTTCTGTCCAGCTTCCATAAAGCATATGGTGCCTATTTTTCTCAAAGAAGCAAGCGAGTTCATGCCATTTGTTTTCTCAAGATTTAGTTTGCAACCCCTAAATCCAAAGCTTCAAAAGGTTAGAACTTCATTCTTTCATCTCTTATTGCTACTTTAACTCTATAATGCTCTAGAAGTATAGAGATATGGATCAATACATGCATGCTCTAGAAGTAGAAGGATTTTGATATATATGTGTAACAAATTTTGATTAGGCACATAGTTACTGAAAATTGAAATTTGTAATTTTAGAGTTTCAGAGCTTAGAATGGAATGAGGTTTTCACCGATAGAACAATAATAAAAAACTTCACATTTATCATGTTGATTGTTTTCTCCAATTCACAAATTGGTGCATGTAAAATTTTCAAATTAATGCTCTAGAAGCTCTCAATATAACTTATAATAATTTAAGCATGTTGTGTAATGGTTTTTGATATACTTTTACTATAATGCAGATGATCCAGAAATGGATGTACGGTACTGAACGAATTCATCCGTGTTGCTGATGCAAACAAGCGCAATGGTTTTGTATTCTGTCCATGTAGTGGATGTAGGAATCAGAAGGATTACTCTGACTCAAAAACCCTTCATAGCCACCTGTTGAAGTCCGGCTTCATGCCCAGTTATAATTGTTGGACCAAGCACAGAGAGAGAGGGGTTATAATGGAAGATAATAAAGAATAGGAGGATGATGACAACTATCATGGTTTCCCTGAGTACGGAGATACTTCCATGGGGGATGCTGAAGGGGAGGATGAAGAAGAGACACATGATGAACCCGCGGATGATCTTGGTCGGACCATTGCCGATGCACGAAGAGACTGTGAAACTGAAAAGGAGAGGCAGAAGTTCAATCACATGTTAGAGGATCACAAAAAGTATTGTACCCAAATTGCGAAAATGGTCTGAAAAAGCTGGGCAGCACACTGGAATTGCTGCGATGGAAGGCTGAGTGTGCTATACCTGACTCCTTATTTGAAAAGTTGCTGAAAATGATGAAGAATATGCTTCCAAAATATAACCTATTGCCCGCCAGTACGTACGAAGCAAAGAAGGTTATCTGCCCTCTAGGTTTAGAGGTTCAGAAGATAAATGCATGCCCTAATAACTGCATCCTCTACCGCAGTGAGGAGTACGAGAATTTGGATGCATGCCCGGTATGCACTTCACTTCGAAAGAAGATCAGACGAGATGACCCTGGTGACGTTGAGGGCGAGCCTCCCCGGAAGAGGGTTCCTGCCAAGGTGATGCGGTATGCTCCTATAATACCAAGATTGAAACGCTTATTCAGAAACAAAGAGCACGCCAAGTTGTTGCGATGGCATAAAGAGGAACATAAGACGGGATGTTGAGACACCAGAAAAATCGATAGAAACTACCCGGACTTTGCAGATGACGCAATGAGTTTAAGGTTTGGTCTAAGTACAGATGGCATGAATCCCTTTGGGGAGCAAAGCTCCAGTCACAGCACCTGGCCCGTGACTCTATGCATCTATAACCTTCCTCCTTTGTTGTGCATGAAGCGGAAGTTCATTATGATGCCAGTGTTGATCCAAGGTCCGAAGCAACCCGAAAACGACATTGATGTGTACCTAAGGCCATTAGTTGAAGAACTTTTACAGTTGTGGCATGAACCCGGCATATGCGTATGGGATGAGCACAAGCAGGAAGAATTTGACCTCCGAGCATTGCTTTTCGTAACAATCAATGATTGGCCTGCTCTTAGTAACCTTTCAGGACAGTCCAACAAGGGATACAATGCATGCACACACTGTTTAAATAAGACTGAAAGTATTTATTTGACACATTGTAAGAAGAATGTGTACAATGAGCATCGTCGATTTCATTTGGCCAAGCATCCCTTAAGAAAGAAAGGCAAGCATTTGAACGGTCTGGCATGTCACCAGACGAAGCCTAAGGAGCGTACTGGTGCTGATATATTTGATATGGTCAAATATTTGGATCAAATATTAACCTTTGGAAAGGGTCTTCTTCGTTATCGTGATCATCATCGTCATCATCACCTGCCACTCTAGGGATCCTCAGCCCAGCCATGGCATATACTGGGGGCACCTGCCACTCCGGCCTTGGATTCGCGGCGGGCGGGGGAGGGGTCAACTGGAAGACGATGCCGCTACCGCCGGGTGGGGGAGGAGCCTTCTTGTGGCTCTATGGTGGGTGGACTTGTGGGCACCGCAGGCGAGGATGATCTCCCCCGATGATGTAGCGCATCACTCCGATGATAGTACGGTTCGCCCACCATAGACGGCGGCCGGCTTCGTCGTGGTTCACCGGGGGCGGGCCATCACCCTCGTACCTGGCTAGCTCCCTTTCCTGCATATTAGCAAAGAAGGCATTCCAGGTGTCGTAGTTGTCGGGATCCCACTGGGGATCCATCCGCTGCTCCGGCGTGAGCTCGTGGTAGAAGTGGTTCGTGATGGCCGCCTAGCGTGCGTAACCTTGAGGGACAGGAGGAACATGAACCCCTCCAGCACTAAGCATCCAGTCGACGGAGGCCGGTAGCCCGACGGAAAAGGGTAGCTGGAGGCGCACAGCGCCTCGGTCTCCTCGAGGGTCAGAATGGCCCAGTAGGCGTTGTCCATTGTTCTAAGAGAGGAAGGTGTGGATGTGTGGATAGCCATGGCACGATCGCCCTAGATATAGAGGAAAAGGGCGGGAAAACTTGGCGGGAAGCTTTCGGTGTCGGGAAATATCTTTAGTCCCGGGGACTAAAAGCTCTCGTAAAAAGGAAAGGGCGGGAAAACTTGGCGGGAAGCAGTGGGAAATGGCGGGAAATATCTTTAGTCCCGATTAGTGACTACAACCGGGACTAAATGGATATTATATTAAGATTATTTATATTTTTCTGATAATAGACATATTATTTGTTTTATTTGTATTTTTACAATAGAAGATATGATTTTCCAAAGTTTTATATTTGATTTGAATTAAAAAAAAAATTTACAAATGAAATAATTTATAAATGATGCAAACAGATGTATGGATATTATATTAAGATTCTTTATATTTTTCTGATAATAATAGACATATTATTTGTTTTATTTGGATTTTTACAATAGAAGATATGAATTTCCAAAGTTTTATATTTGATTTGAATTAAAAAAATAAAATTTACAAATGAAATAATTTATAAATGATGCAAACGGATGTATGGATATTATATTAAGATTATTTATATTTTTCTGATAATAATAGACATATTATTTGTTTTATTTGGATTTTTGCACTAGAAGATATGATTTTCCAAAGTTTTATATTTTATTTGAATTAAAAAAGAAAATGACAAATTAAATAATTAATAAATGATGCAAACATATGTATGGATATTATCTTAAGATTATTTATATTTTTCTGATAATAATAGACATATTATTTGTTTTATTTGGATTTTTACAATAGAAGATATGATTTTCCAAAGTTTTATATTTGATTTGAATTAAAAAAAATTACAAATTAAATAATTTATAAATGATGCAAACATATGTATGGATATTATATTAAGATTCTTTATATTTTTCTGATAATAATAGACATATTATTTGTTTTATTTGGATTTTTACAATAGATGATATGATTTTCCAAAGTTTTATATTTGATTTGAATTAAAAAAGGAAATTTACAAATTTAATAATTTATAAATGATGCAAACAGATGTATGGATATTATATTAAGATTCTTTATATTTTTCTGATAATAATAGACATATTATTTGTTTTATTTGGATTTTTAAAATAAAAGATATGATTTTCCAAAGTTTTATATTTGATTTCAATTAAAAAAAGAAAATTTATAAAAAAAACAAACTAGTCGCGGGTCGTGGCTCGACCCGAGACTAGAGGGTTCCTGCGCGCGTGAAAACGAAGCGGCCAAAAAAACATTCTAGTCCCTGGCCGTGGCTTAACCCGAGACTAAAGGGGAGGTCTTTAGTCACGGGTTAAGCCACGGCCCGGGACTAGAGACCCTCTAGTCCCGGGCAGTGGCTGGACCCGGGACTAAAGGGGGGGTCCCTATATATTCCGTGCCAGGGGAGGTGCTGCCCACCAGCACTTGGCATTCCTCGACGAAGACGAAGCACTCATAGACGCATCGAAGACGAAGTAGACGCAGGGGAGGTGCTGTACGCCGGCCGCTCCGCCGCCGCCATGCCGCTCCGCTGTGTCGTGATGTGCCACCGCTCCGTCGACGCATTTTTCTGCCTCGCCGTGCGCGTGCCTCGCCGTGACATGCCGCCTCGCCGCCTCGTCGGTGAGCTCGAGAGAGGCCGGGTGGTTTTTTATAATTAGGATTATATTACCACAAATAATATTAGGATTATTATAATTAGGATTATTGTTTTATCACAAATGATATTAGGGTTTTTATAATTAGCTAGGGTTATTATAATTAGAAATATTGTTTTCTTTACCACAAAATATTAGCTAGGGTTATTATAATTAGAAATATTGTTTTTTACCACAAAATATTAGCTAGTGTTTAGTTATTAGGATTAGGATTATTGTTTTAGTTATTTTTTGTTTTAGTTATTAGGATTATATTGTTTTACCACAAATAATACTAGGATTATTATAATTAGGATTATTGTTTTATCACAAATAATATTAGGGTTTTTTGTTTTAGTTATTAGGATTATTGTTTTACCACAAATAATATTAGGGTTATTGTTTTTTTGTTTTAGTTATTAAGATTATTATTTTACCACAAATAATTAGGGTTATTTATTAGGGTTATTGTTTTTTTTCTTTTAGTTATTAAGATTATTGTTTTACCGCAAATAATATTAGGGTTATTAATTAGTGTTATTAAGGTTATTGTTTTTTTGTTTTAGTTATTAGGGTTATTGTTTTTTCTAACTTGTTTAACTCTCTTTCTGTTATAGATAATTAAGTCATGGATCCATCCGAAGATCCTCATCGCATTGGTGAAGGTTTTCTTCAGGGAATGATAAGAAGTGAAATTCCTCTTAATATTACTACCGGTGAAGATATTTTGCTCGAGGAAGAGATATCCTCATATCTGAATCCATCCGGTGATGGACTAGAGGAAAACCTAATGTACCAAGGGGAAGACTGGATGGACGAAGGGCAAACAAATAACAACAATAATGATGGCCCCTCGACAGGATCCGTCGAGGTTCCAACAATAATGAAACCCTATTCAGCACCTAGGGTGCAGAATAGTTATTTTGCACCCAACATATTTTTACGTTGTTAGATTGAAAAAATTATGTTTTGTATACGAGTACTTATGTTCATATATTCACCACAACCAAAAAATTTGACACAAAATGAAGTTTATGAGTCATTATAGTATAAAAAACACCAAAAATATATATTTTACGTCAATTTTTTTTACGATATGTAAACGAAAAAAATTATGTAATTTCTAAATTTTATTATGTTCTTCTCGACTTACAAAATAATACAAAATTTACGTGACGTAAAAATAATATACGGTTCTAAAGATAGAGGGTATTCTACACCCTGGGTGTCAAATAGCGCCACCCTATATATATAAAGCCTCGTGTTACCTCTATTTATTAACTAATCTAGATATATATTAATCACTCTCTCTTCTTCTTTTAGCCCACCGGATCAAAGCAATCGATAGCTCGAATGAAACGAGGGCCGAACAAAAAGTTGGATGGTAATCAGAGGTTCACCATCGAAGAAATAGATGATGATGGTGAACCGATTGATCCAGAGAAGCACCGGAGGATTTTTATAAATCAATGCGGGGTGCTTGTTAGGGACAACTTGCCGATCACCATCCAAGAATGGAATCATTCAAAGAAACTCGGTGAAGAATCCAACAGCTATGTCACCGATGATGCCAAAGATGACCTTTGGCAGAAGCTCATAGCGCATTTCAAACTACCTCCAGAGTATGAGAAATTTGAGGTAGATGGTATTACCCGAAGGCCGGGTGGGCTTGAAAATAGAGAGAAAGTCAAGGAGTGGGCTCTGAGCAAGATGGCTGAACTGTACCAGAACCACAAGAAAAGTTTATACGCGAATTATGTCGCGGAAAGAAAACTCTAGACTTCAAAAGGAGTAAACGAGAAGTTGAGAGAACAGTGGCCCAATACAGTACAAGCAATCTGATAAAGCAAAGGCAAAGTCGGCAAAGAACGCGTTAAATGCTGCCCAAAAGAAATACCATCATAAAATGGGGACAGGTGGCTACAAGAGTGCCGTCCCTAGGTGGGAAACTATGGATAAGGAAATGAGGGCTAGAGGCGCCACTCGTGGTACAAATAGATGGCCCGAGAGGTCAAAGCATTGGTGGTACGGGAACGGGGGATCGTTGGGCCCAGAAACAGGGAAGACATTATTTCATGAAAAAATTCTAAAACCCTCCCAAGACCTTGTTCAAGCAATGAACGATGCTCAATTCGGATTGTTCTGTCCCAAGAGAGAGAACGACGAGATGACACGCGCCCTAGGGAATCCAGAAAAGGGAGGACGAACATGAGGCAAAGGTCCCGGTGTCTCGTGGAAGAAAGGGGTTCCTTAGTACGATGCCAGTTATAGAAGCCGTTAGAGAAAGAAGGACCAGGAGGCAGACCGGATCTCCAGGGTAGAGCAGGACCTAGCCGATCTGAAGAACCTCATGCAAGAAATTAGACAAAGACCGCCATCGTCAACTCACCCGCAGGCTGATGATCCTGCATTGGATCTTAGCCAGCGGAGAAGTAGTGTGGCTTCCACAGAGGTCTGGGCTGATGATCAAGCACTGCTATATGATGCATCGGCTCCTCGCTACCCCATGGATGATGTCAGAGAGATGGCACAATGTGAGCTACATCAGCCAATGAACAACTTGTCCTTCAAGGTGGTGATCGGCACTGCTTTACCTTGTCTACCTGGAGCACTCCATCATTCACATCCGATTCCACCTGGCTATGCTCGTGTCACGGTGGATGACATAGTGGACGATTTTGCGGACCTATAGATTGACATCGCTACGCCTGAAGGCCTTACAAAACCAGAAGATGTCAAGCGCAACATCATTCTATGGAAGAAGAAGTACATCAAGTTTCTAGGCTCGGCGCCAAGGCCACCAACTCCGAGGAATCCAAGTCCACCCCGCATCGAATATCGTCAACCTCCAAGTCCACCCCAACCCGATTATCGTCAACCTCCAAGTACACACCTCCCCGCTGACGATCACCGCAGCAGGAGTACATCAACTCGATCTCTGCCTCCGCGCAATACTCGATCTCCGCCTCCGCCTCCGTGCAGTACTACTACCTCGTCGAAAAAACGAAAGGTTCACGCTACCCCGCGCCCCACATCGAAGAAAGGTCAAACGACGAAGATAGTCGACATCTGTCCGGCTCTTCCAAAGAGACCTTATGACAAGACCAATGAGGAAACTAACGCGGATGTGGCTGCCCAAGTTAAGGTGCATTTTGCACCTAAAAAGCCTGAGCCAAAGACAGTATATGATGAAAAAACCAAAAAGTGGGCTAAGTCCTTTCTTGAGCAATCATCTCAGATATCGATGAATCTGGAATCAGATTATGACCGGGAGATTGTTAAGCAAGCATAGAAGAAAAAAATCACAAGTGCAAAAAGTGGGAAGCAAGTTCCCCAGCTCGGAGCATAGAAGAATCAATCAGTCGCCCCGCTCAAAGTCATTTCAGACCTCGACAAGGCCTTCAGAGCTGAAATGGATATGGACATGCAAATAATGGACCCCAGAGCCCGTAATAATGCTGCACTAATGGGCATCACTGTATCGCAGGCCAAAGCACTTGCTACCAAAGCAAATATGTCTCTTGGTCAATATTTAGGCTATGAAGATACGCCAGTGGGTCAGATAGTATGGAAATATGTCCAAGGGGAGCCTCTAGTCAGTAATGAGGAGCTCGCGCGTCTATCCACTCATATACTAATCTAGGGGCAGATTACAGATCGGGTCCTAGGGTTTACTGTTTGGATATGGGTTTACAGGACAGGGCCGGCAACAGGGCCCAGCCGATGGGCCAGGACACAGTCCACCCTTATTTTAGCGTCATCCTTCTCTTTAGTGGTCACCCGGGCTTCCTTTGGGGCGTCATCCTTGCTTTAATGGTCACCCGGACTGTTTTCGCCAGTCCAGCCAACCATCTTGCTTTATCTTTGTCTGGTAGCGCTGGTCATGATGGCATGCCAGCTAGCCTGATGACGAGGGAGAGCCAGAAGTGTAACCCGCACGAAGCGTCATCCCTTCCGTGCTCTCCATCGAATCCGAGGTGAGCCGGGTGGAAACGGCCACCCGGCCAGTTCTTCTGGCCACCGGCTAGACGGGCCGGCCGGGAAGGTTATAAGCCCAGCCGGGTGTGTTCGCCAGTTAGCTAGAGTTGTCTTTCCTGGAGGCCAGGCGGCCTGCATCTTCTGGAGCCGACCTACTTGTGCCTGGCTTTCCCCACCCGGGGGTTATCCCCCCGACACTAGTCCCCGAGCACGTATGGTCTTGGACGGTGGGCAAGATCTTCCGTGCTCCTTCTTGTCCTGAGAGAGTTGTTTTATTGCATCCAACTGCGGCTTTTGCTTTTGCTTTTCGGCTAGATTTAACCGGCTGCAGAATCGATGGCCGTCCACTTGGTGTAAACAGCGGAGGCACGTACCGGCTGGCGCAGCTGAAGATGGAACATTTAGCTTGATGACGTCGTTGATGTCGTCACCCACGAATGCAGCTCTAGCGCACCTCGCGTCAGTTTGACTTCCGCGTCGCTACGTCAGTTTTTGGCGACTACGCACGCAACTTGCCGCAGCGGTTTCTCGGGGCGAGCGCGCACGCCTCGTCTCCTGGTAACGCCCGCGGATCTTTCGTGGTGATTATGACGGTGCAGAAGATCTGGAGACGAAACGTCGTGTGGCTATGGTTCCGCAACACCACGCGTCGCGCAGAAGCCGAAGAGGCGATGGTGCCATCCGCGGGGATAAATAGAGCTCTGAGGGGGATCAGTTCCCACACTTATCCATCCTACGGCTCATCTTCTCCTTGTACTCCAGTGCCCTTTGCCCTTGTGTGTCCTCTCCTTGCCGTCGCGGCCACTTCTTACCCATCCACCACGGCCACCTCCTCTGTCGAGATGCTGCCGGAGCAACGCAGCGGCTGGTGCGGGTCCTTGGTGACCGACGAGCTTGTCAACAAGTATCGGCGGGGGAGGTTTCTTCCCTCGTCGATGCTCATGAAGCACCGGCTTGCGCCGGAGGGGGAGCGGGTGCCGAATCCTCGGTCGGGGGAGCGTGTCGTCTTCCTCGCACATTTTGCCTGTGGCTTCGGCCTTACCGTCAGCCCTTTCCTTCTCCAGCTCTTTCTGTTCTTCGATCTCCAGATTCATCACTTGGGCGCCAACGCCATTGCACAGCTGTCACATCATGCGTCCTGCTGCGAATCTTATCTTGGGGTGTGGCCTGAGGGGGCGAACTTTCTCAAGTTCTTCTACTTCAAGGCCCAGAACACCTCAAAGGGTGGTTCGCTGACGCAGACGGGTTGCTGCGCCATTTACCCGCGGTCCTCCTCGTTGATGCCGCGGTTCGAGCTTCCCCACACCATCAAGATGTGGTAGCGCTCATATTTTTATGTGAGCAATGCCACAGAGATTGACTAGATCTTCCTTCCGCCCTTCACCGACGTGCCCTCGACGCAGAAAGGTTGGGCGACGAAGGGCATGGACGCGACGGCGGACCTCGACCGGATGGCCACCCGGCTGGAGACGATGGTGGAGACGGAGAGGCTCACCGCCCGGGACATCACCTTGCCATGGATGGTGTGTCGCGTGCTTCTGCTGCAGAAGCGGTCACACAAGATGTGCCACATATCGACTGCCAACGATCCGACAAGGACGTCGCAGAAGGATGTGCCCTACCAGGACCTGCGGAACTGGGTCTCCATGATCTCCAAGTTCCACATGGAGGCTACCTGGGCGTACTCCTACCCTCCATATCATCGCGGCCGCCTGCCGCCTCAGGTATGTTTTTCTCTGGTTATCGTGCGTCTCGCTCCTTGTCATTGCTAGCTTTCCTTGGGTGCCTTATGCTTCCCTTTTTGATTAGTTGTTCACGGAGCAACTAGCTTAGGACGGCATGGGTGACTTCTCACTTCCGTCCTTCTTGGAGGACAAGAAGCCGAAGAAGTACCCCCAGACGGAGCCCGAAGGGTTTCCCGTCCGGGCGGATGACATCCCCTCGGATCCTCATCGTAGGTTGCTGACTGTAGCCCTTCCTTCACCTTTGTTCTTGAGGTTGTGGTTTTGATTCCTTGCTTGTGTCGCAGTCGATGTCACCGACGAGGAGGGTGGCCGAGAGAAACCCGTGGCGAGAGCCCGGGGAAAGAGGGCGGCACCTGTTGCCGCTCCCATTCTAGTTGAAGCGAAAAAGATGCGCCGAGGGCGTCAGGTCGTTGCTCCACCATCCGTCGCTGGGTTAGTATCTCCCTTTCCCTTGCTTGACGCTCTGTGGTTCTGCTGGTTCCTCCTTTGACTCTTCACTCTGTGCAGCGAGGCCATGGTGCTTGGCGATGGTGGTGCCGCTGTCGTTGCTCCTCCACCTCCTCCGCCGGTTGAAGAGGTGGCGAGGTCGCCGGCTGCGCCCGCGCTGGCTGCGGTTGGCCTGGCTGTGCCAGCCGCGCCGTCTCTGCCCAGGGCCCCTAAGAGCTCCCCGACCACGGGGCTGCTGCACCAGGCACCTGCGTCTTCGCGGTTGGGCAGCTGTTTGCGGCTGCGCATGACCTGGAGATCCCCCTCCTTCGTCCCTGGGCTGGCGTGAACCCGGCCTGGAGCGATGCTCCAAGCAGCTCCGCCAGGCCCGTGATTACGGAGGTGACGGAGGAGGCTGGGGCTGCGCAGGCGGCTGCAGTGGATGGCAGCCAGCCGGATGGTGGCCAGCCGGCTGGGAGGGAGTTGGTGGTGGCTGCGCCTTCGGGTGTGTCTGCTGATGATGACGACGATCCTTGCCTAGCTCTCGGGCTTGGCACCCGTCGCACTCAGCCAGGTTCACCACCTGGTTGAGGGAATGGAAAAGGGCCTTGGCGAGGCCAAAACTTTGTCTGTTTTGATGGAGGTAAGTCGTTGCCCTTCACATCTTTTCCGTTCTTCCATCCGGTTTTCTTCTCTGTTGCTCATTTGTTTTCTTGCTGCCGAGAGATTTTGCGAAGTCTGTGAAGAACACCCGGGATCTTGGCTGTAAGATTGCTTCTTCAGATCTGTCTTGGCGATTGGCTCCCTTTTCCCATTTTTTGTTGACCATTGGGTATCCTCCTACATCCATGATCCAGGACAAGGAGAGGGAGGTGGAGTGCCTCAAAGCTGAGGTCACCCGGCTGGAAGAATCGAACAAGGCACGACAGGCGCAGTTCGATCAACTTGCCGTGGCAAAGAATCAACTTGAGGTTAGCGTGGAGCGGGGCAAGAAGGCAACTAACATCAGGGCGGAGGCGCTGAAGAATTTTGAGACGATCTCCACCCAACAGGAGGAGACAATCAATATTCTTCGCGGCCGGGAGGGGGAGCTTACTCAGCACCTCCAAAACATCTCGGAGATGGTCATCAGTAAGTTCTTCAGTTTCCTTCTCCCGTTGTGTCATGATTTGCTCGATCTTGTCCGTTTATTCTGCTTTATGCTTGGTTGCAGCTCATTATCCTGAGGCTGCCGAGATGGCCATGGAGAAACTGCCCATGGATGAGGTTGGACGCGACCTGACTGCCCTCGACCTGGTCAAGGTGCTAGCGGAGGAGAGCAATGGCCTGCGCGCTGTTGGCAACGATCTCTTCCACTACATCTGACCGGACGCGGGCGAGATCCACGACATCGCCAGCCTGGCTGTGGCTCTGTCCAGAGGCATCGACGTGCTAGACATGCACAAAGAGTGGGCCGTTTGAGGCGAAGTGGAGATGGTGCTAGCTCTGGTGAAGTCGTGGTATCCGGGTGCCGACCTGAGCATGCTCACCCGCGGCTTCCATCTTGGGACGAGCTACAAGGGCCTTCACGCCAGCACTCCTGCGTTGTAGGCCTGTGGGGTGAATATTGGCACCTATGAGGACTTGGAGCGTGACTTCATTGCCCCCGGAGAGCCACGGCTGTTCCACTGGGCCCCGGCACCTTGGAATCCCATTAACGTCGCCTCCAGCAGCCAACCTCCTTCCACTGATGCCGGTGCCACCCCTGCTGATCCAGCTCCTGCTCCTTCCACTTCTTCAGTCCCAGACTCTTGATCCCCGGAATGACGGGTGTACTTGTGAAACTTGTTATTTTTTTGGTGCTACATTTTGGCTGACTTTTGTCGCCGAACTCTGAATCTGCGCGGAGCCTTCGTGCTCCTCTTTATGGCTTGGTTCCTTTTGCTTATCTTTGGCGCTTCTTTGTTTATATCTCTGCCATTTGTGGTCTTTTATGCTCGGGCCGGCTGGGGTAGCCAGCCGGGTTGAAGCTCTTTTGCCGTCCTGACTTGAGTTTGTGAGTGAGCGAGAGCGCATCCACTGGGTGTAGTCCCCGAGGTTCGGGCCGGCTGGGGTAGCCAGCCGGGTCAAAGCTCTTTTGTCTACCTTAACTTGAGTTTGTGGGTGCGCGGGAGCGCGTCCACTGGGTGCAGTCCCCGAGGTTCGGGCCGGCTGGGGTAGCCAGCCGGGTCGAAGCTCTTTTGGCTACCTTGACTTGAGTTCGTGGGTGCGCAGGAGCGCGTCCACTGGGTGTAGTACCCGAGGTTTGGGCCGGCTGGGGTAGCCAGCCGGGTTGTAGTTCTTTTGGCTACCTTGACTTGAGTTCGTGGGTGCGCAGGAGCGCGTCCACTGGGTGTAGTCCCCGAGGTTCGGGCCGGCTAGGGTAGCCAGCCGGGTCGAAGCTCTTTTGGCTACCTTGACTTGGGTTTGTGGGTGCGCGGGAGCGCGTCCACTGGGTGTAGTCCCCGAGGTTCGGGCCGGCTGGGGTAGCCAGCCGGGTCGAAGCTCTTTTGCCACCTTGTTTCCTGCCAATTTGTGGCTCGGGTCATGCGAGACAAAGCGTTTCTTTGGGTTAGTTTTCTTGTGCATATTCTCATTCTTTAGTTGGTACTTATCGTAGAAGGAAAATAGATACGCGCCCCTTCGAGTTAGGCCGTTAGCAACTCCCCTTTTCTCAGCGAGTATTGGCCCTTCGAGCATTTTTCCTTGCCGGATGACAGCCGGGTTGCGGTCTGCATCCGGAACCGAAGGATTAGCTACGCTGGCGTGCCTCGCGATACTTAGGTTCGTTGTTGTTGGCTTAGCTCATGTAGGGCGCGGCCGGTTCGCCTGGACGCCCTTGCTTTCTACGTTGGCATTTTCTTGCCGCATGCGCTTTGAGTTTTTGCTCTTGCCGGGTTGACATCCGACATGCGTACTGAAGCCGGAACCGAAGAGGTTACTCTAGACACCGCGTGAAATATTATGCCGCCTGTAGAAATCGCGGGGCCTAGGCCAGCCGGTATGAAAATGCATATGGTGTGCGGAATTGGGAAAAAGTCCTTAGCGCTGTGCCAAGGCTTTCAATCTTGTTCACTTGTTACATGAAAAGGGAAGATACATACACTTTTCTTTGCCTAAGTGTAAAATGGCCGGAGTAGGCTTGCATTCCATGGGCATTCCGTCTCCTCGTCTGAGCGATCTGCCTTGTTCTTCATCGACTTCTCTGCGTTGATCAGATAGTATGAATTGTTGTGGAGCGCCCGGCTAATGATGAATGGTCCTTCCCATGGCGGGGACAGCTTGTGCATTCCTTTGGTGCTCTGGACCAGGCGCTGCACCAGGTCTCCCTCGCGGAAGGAGGTGGGCCGGATCCGGCTGGCGTGGTAACGGCACAGGTCTTGCTGGTAGATTGCTGATCTAGACAGAGCCAACTCGCGTGCCTCCTCGAGCAAGTCCACGTTGTCCTCCCTTGTCTCCTTGGCTTCCTGCTCCGTGTAGAGCTGCTTGCGGGGTGCATCGAACTGGATGTCTGTGGGGAGAATGGCCTCTGCCCCATAGATGAGGGAGAACAGCGTGAAGCCGGTTGAGCGATTGGGTGTGGTGCGCAGGCTCCAAAGCACTGCTGGCAGCTCCTCTATCCATCATCCGGGTGATCTGACGAGTGGTTCAATGAGCCTTGGCTTGATTCCGGCTAGAACCAGACCGTTAGCACGCTCGCACTGTCCGTTGGACTGTGGGTGTGCGACTGATGCCAGATCCAGGAGGATCCCTTTTTCCCTGCAGAAGCGAGCAAAAACTCCTTTCGCGAAGTTGGTTCCATTGTCAGTAATGATGTTGTGCGGGTAGACGACCCGGATGATGATGTCCGTGAAGAACTTGATCACCATCGCTCCGTCCAGCTTCTTGATTGGTTTCGCCTCGATCCACTTGGTGAACTTGTCCACGTCTACGAGCAGGTGTGTCATACCGGATCAAGCTATCTTGAATGGCCCAACCATGTCCAGGCCCCAGACCGCGAACGGCCAGGTGATTGGTATTGTCTTGAGTGCCGCAGACGGTGTGTGCTTCAGCTGGCTGAATCGCTGACAGCCGTTGCATGTCTTGATTATTTCTTCGGCGTCCTTCAGCACCGTCGACCAGTAGAAACCATGCCGAAGGGCCTTGGCTGCTATTGCCCTTGACGAGGCATGGTGGCCACACTTGCCCTGGTGTATGTCCGTTATAAGCTTGGTTCCTTCCTCCTGACTGACACATCGTTGATAGATGCCCCTGACGCTGCGCTTGTACAGCTCATTGTTGATGATGGTGTAGGCACTTGCCCCTCGTCGCACTTGTCGTGCTGCCAGCTCTTCTGTCGGGAGTTCGCCCTTGGCCAGGAAATCCATGTACGGCTTTGCCCAGTCGGGTGCCTCCCATATGGTGTGCACCGTCTGTATGATGAGCTTGATCTCCTCGCGAACGGCCGGCTCCGGAACATCAGGAGGCCTGCCGGGTGGAAATATGCTGATGTCGACCACGGGCCGCATCGCGGTAGTTCCCGGATGCAGCGAAGCAGTCCCCGGATGGGGCACAACAGTCCCCGAGTGTGGCGCGGCTGTCCCCGGGTGCGGCGCAACAATCCTCGGGTGTGGCGCGACAGTCCCCAGGTGTGGCGTGGCAGTCCCCGGGTGTGGCGCGGCAGGCCCCGAGTGCGGCGAGGCGGTCTCCGGGTGCGATGCGGCAGTCCCTGGGTGTGATGCGGCAGTCCCCGGGTGTGGCGCGGTAGGCCCCGGGTGCGGCGAGGCAGTCTCCGGGTGCGATGCGGCAGTCTCCGGGTGCGATGCGGCAGTCCCCGGGTGTGGCACGGCACCGACCGTTCCTGGGTCCGCGCTGAGCACGATGGAGTCAGACTCTGGTGAGGGGGTGATGGAGGGGTTGTGCAAGTGCTCGAGGGAGACCCCAGGCGGTATGGCTTGTCTTGTTGACCCGACCCTGGCCAAGGCGTCAGCAGCTTCGTTGTTGGCTCTGGGCGCATGGTGAAACTCACATCCTTCGAAACAGGCACACAACTACTGGACGAAGAAGCGGTAAAGGGCCATGTTCGTGACCCTAGCGTCCCACTCGCCAGATACTTGTTGCACCACCAAGTATGAATCTCCGAAGCATAGCACCCTCTGGATGCCTATCTACTTGGCCATCTTGAGCCCATGGATGAGTGCTTCGTACTCGGCGACGTTGTTGGAAGCTTTGAAGTGAATCTGGAGGACGTACTCCAGCCGGTCGCCTTTGGGCGAGGTTATCACGATTCCAGCTCCGAGTCCTCCCCTCATTTTCAAGTCGTCGAAGTGTAGCTTCCAGTAAGTTAAATCCGGCACTGGAGGCATGTATTGTGTCTCTGCCCAATCGATGATGAAATCAGCCAGTGCTTGCGACTTGATTGCAGTTCGCGGCTCGTACTGGATGTTATGCGCGGCGAGTTCGATGGCCCATTTTGCCACGCGGCCAGTGGTGTCTTTGTTGCCAATGATTTCCGCGAGTGGGGCCAATGCTACCACCCGGATGGAGTGCTCCTGGAAGTAGTGCTTGAGTTTCTTGGCGGCCATGTACACGCCGTACACCAGCTTCTGGTAGTGGGGGTAGTTCTGCTTGGATAGCGAGAGCACCTCACTTAGGTAGTATACGGGGCGCTGGACCATCTGAGCCTTTCCTTCCTCTGGTCGTTCCACTACCAATACCACGCTAACCACTCTGTTTGTGGCAGCGATATACATCAGCATGGGCTCCTTTGCTGCTGGCGCTGCCAGGACGGGTGGCGAGGTGAGCATGCTCTTGAGGTCTCGGAAAGCTTCGTCTGCCTGGGCTGTCCAAACGAATTTGTCCGTCTTCTTCATCAGCTGGTACAGGGGAAGGGACTTCTCTCCCAGCCGGCTGACGAACCAGCTGAGGGAAGCAAGGCATCCAGTGAACTTCTACACGTCGCGCAGGTTCTGTGGCAGCTCCATGCGTTCGATGGCTCCGATCTTCTCCGGGTTCGCCTCGATTCCTCGCTCGGAGACGAGAAAGCCCAGGAGCTTGCCGGTTGAGATGCCGAACACGCACTTCTCTGGGTTCAGCTTGATCTGGAAACAATGAAGGTTGTCAAATGTTTCCTTCAGATCCTCAAGGAGTGTGTGCCGTTCCTTGGTCTTGATGACAACATCGTTGATGTAGGCGTGCACGTTCTTTCCAATCTGCGTCTATAGGCATTTCTGCATGCAACGCTGATAGGTTGCGCCTGCGTTCTTCAACCCGAAGGGCATCGTGGCGTAGCAGTATGCTCCATACGGGGTTATGAATGATGTATTTATTTGATCGGTTACATTGAGCTTGATCTAGTGGTAGCCTGAGTAAGCGTCCAAAAAAGACAACAAATCGCACCCGACGGTGGAGTCGATGACTTGATCAATCCGCGGCAGAGCGAAAGGATCTTTGGGGCAAGCTTTGTTGAGACTGGTATAGTCGACGCACATGCGCCATGTCTTGTTATTCTTTAGCACTAGCACCAGGTTGGCAAGCCATTCCAGGTGGAAGACTTCCATGATGAAGCCGGCTGCGAGCAGCCGTGTGATCTCCTCACCAATGGTTTTTCTTTTTTTCTTCTGCGAAGCGGCGTAAAGATTGTTTGACCGGCTTCGCGTCTGGTGGAACATGAAGGGAGTGCTCGGCGAGTTCCCTCGGGACACCTGGCATGTCTCTGGGGCACCATTCAAAAATGTCCCGATTCTCATGGAGGAAATCGACGAGCGCGCATTCCTATTTGATGTCTAGGCCATCTCCGACCAGGATGAACTTGCTTGGGTCTTCCTTGTTCAACAGGATCTTCCTTGTTCCCTGCGAGGGCTTGAACTGTGATTCTCCAGCCGGTTTGGGCTCTCCAGCCGGCATATCCTTCTGCAGAGCTGCCATGTTCTGCATTATGACGCGCTTCTCTTCAGCGATGATCATCGCTTCGGCCAGCTTGGAGCCATCTAAAGCGCATTCGATCGAACGCTTGTAGCATCCATCGATAGTGATCACTCTCTTTGGGCCCGACAGCTTCATCTTGAGGTATGCGTAGTGCGGTACTCCCATGAACTTGGTCAGAGTTGGGCGCCCTAGTATGGCGTGGTAGGCACTGGCGAGGTTCACGACCTTGAACAAAATTGGCTCACGGCGGAAGTTATTCTCGCTGCCGAAGATGACGTCCAGCCAGATCTTGCCGATTGGGGAGTGCGATGGTCCTAGTACTGCTCCGTGGAACGAAGTGCTCGAGGGTTGCAGCTGGGACTCGCTGATGCCTAGCCTCTCGAGGCTGCTCCGGTAAAGGAGGTTGATGCTGCTTTCTCCATCGATTAGTACCTGAGAGAAGCGGCATGAGTGCTTCTTGGAGATGATGATGGGGTCCAGGACCAACGCGTAGCTGCCAGGGCTTGGAAACACGGCCGGCTGATCCTCCTTGCTCCAGGTGATCGCCTGGTCAGACCAGTGCAGGTACTGGGGGACGGGTGGGACGATTGCGTTCACCTCCGCCTCGCGTCTCCGCTTGGCGTGCTTCGTTTCCGGCTCCACCAGGAATATGTGGTAATTACCCACCTGCCGCGGGTTGAAGGGATACGGGTAGGCTACACTAGCGCAAATCAAAATTTTCTACCGCGTAAACCAGGATTACTGTTGTCATAGATCGGGGGATTACCACTAGACGCGCAGTTGCGGAACTTGATGAAGTGCGTCGATGCAGTGTAGACGATCTACGTCTCCTCCTTGTCCTCGTCCCACGAGAAGCTCCCCTTGCGCGACTCATCCAAGTGCTACAGATGCAGCGCCTCCAAGGTATCCACACGTGCAGGGTGGAAGCGTCGGACGCCAGACTGCTAGGTCCGCGCGTGCAACATAGGCGTGAGGTGTGGTGGCTGGGTGGAATGGTCTAACCCTGGTCAGCACGCCCCACCCTCTCTTATATAGGCGTACCTAGTGGGCTTCTACATTAGCAGCTCATTAGTAGCCTAAGCCTGGTCTAATTCGGATCCAATCCTCATTAGGCTTCGAGCCCCTTAAGTGTGTGACCCTATAGGTTCATATACGTATAGACATGACACGAATACACTTATTCTGTCAATAGTTGGTAGCGGCCTCTATCAAGACATGCCAACTCCTAAACGTATACAAAGATCATATCGGACGGACCATCACAAGGTTTAGTACATGTCTTTCCCTTTGCCTCACGATATTTGGTCTAGCTCCAAGCTGACCTCCCTTTCTCGATATTGTGATTCGGAATCCCTTTACTAGGTTAACTCTTAACCATATGTAGCACGGCCATGCATTTCTGGATCCTATCACTTGAGGGGCCCAGAGATATCTCTCTCAAGTAGAGAGGGGCAAATCCCATCTTGATTGACCATTCCTTGCAGCATGTTTCAGGACAAACCCGAAAGCTACCTTTATAACTACCCAGTTACGGAGTAGCGTCTGATAGCCCCAAAGTAGTTCGATCCACATCTCAAGTACATGCGACAATCTCACGTCTAAGGACAAAATGTACACGATGTGTAGAGAGAGAGAGAGCTGCAACTAATTGCCAGTCTCAAGTTGGGTCTGTCCAACCCCATGTTCATAACATGTGTCCACATCATTGGTTTGACATCTCCATGTCTATGACTTGCAAAACATAGTCATCAACAAATCAATGTGCTAGTCGAATATTCACGTGTGTCCTCACATGAACTCCGACTAGGGACAACTCTTAAATAACCATACAAGTAAAGAGTTTCACAAACAATTCACATAATTGCCAATCAATACAAGTTGCCTGATATGGATATTCAAGGAACATTACAATAACTCATGGATACATAAGAAATATAATCATCTCTATGATTGCCTCTAGGGCATATTTCCTTCATGGGTAACCATCCTCATCATCGTCGCGGCGGTTGCGTTGTTCCCTGTTGTCCGGTGGGCCTCCGGCTGGTGGTGGAGGTGGTGGTGGGAGTCCACCGACTTCAGCCATTTTCTTTGTCCAGCTGCATTGGCGCGTCGTGTGATTCGCGGGCTTGTTGCCGCCACTGTGGAACTTGCATGGCCCATCGAGCATGGACTCCATGGTGTAATTAGGCCGAGGCGGCCTATCGTCCGGCCTCTGCCTCCGGCTGCCTCCTGCAGCCGGATCTTCATGCATCGTGGCTACTTGTTTTGTGTCATACCGGCTATCCAGTTGGTCATCTTTCCTCTTGCCGTGGTGGTTGTCGTGACCGTGCCACCTGGGATGATGCTCACCCGGCTAGCGTCGCTCCTCCTGCTCGTCCGTGACAATTTGGCCTTGGTCGTCCACCACGATGGGCTTCTTCATTGCTGCGTCCATGTTGGCGTACTTGACTGCGATGGCCATGATCTGGGACATGGTTTGCGGGTCTGCCCGGCTGAGCTTGTGCTTCAGCATGGTGCCGTCTCGGCAGCTGTTGGTGAAGAAGTCTACTCCTTGGTGCTCACGCACCCCTTCCCACGAATTGTGCATGTTGGACCACCGGGTGAGGTTGGCGCGATCCGACTCGTCCTTGCCTTGTACGCAGAGGGCAAGCTCGCGAGGCCGACCCGGTCGCTTGTATGTTCCGATGAAGTTGCGGATGAACGCTTCTTCGAAGTCCAGCCATGCGTTGATGCTGTTGTCGGGGAGGCTATTAAGCCATGTCCTTGCCGAGTCGACGAGCATGAGGGGGACGTAGCGGACGGCCAGGCGGAGGTTGCCATTGGCAATTCCCACCGTGGTGGTGTAATTGACCAACCAATCCTCAGGCTTGATGGTTCCATTGTACTTTGGCGTGTCCCTTGGGAGCGAAAATCCCTTCGGAAACGGCTCGTTCCGGATGGGGGGCCGAAACACTTCGGGCCAGCCGGAATTTCCTCCTACAAGGTGCGTGGCTGCACCAGGAGTTCGGTGCGCTCCCGCGCGTCAGCCGGTTCTTGAGGACCGAGCCAGCCCTTCAAGCGCGACGCAGGCGGGTCCTTGTTCGCGTCCGCTCCCTCCTCCGGTGCTCGCGTCTTTTTCCCCTGGGAAGCTCCGCCTGCCGGGGCGCGGCTTACGCTGGAGGCGGCGGCGTCTCGGTTGTGGCGACCGCGATTGCTAGATTCACCACGTGGGCGGCTGTTTTGCCCAACCCCTCCTAGAGAAGAGGCCTGTTGATGCTTGCTTCCTCCGTGCGCCGTATGGTCCGTGCCTTTGCGGACGACAACGTCGCGGGAGTATCCCACCTGGCTGGGGACGCCCTCGGCTTGCTGCTTGTTCGCAGTGGCCACGAAGAGCTGCACGCACTCTTTCTAGCGACGAAGTTCCTCGCCCTCAAGGTGTTTTATCTCCGTGGCTGCTGCCTCAGCTGCCCTCATGTTCTTGGCAGGAGTGTTGTAGACGGGCTGCGCCACACCTGTATGCGAGTCGGCGGCGCGGTCCAGTTCTGATGCCAGGTCGCGCCCCCGGTGCTGGATCTTCCTGGCAAAGCCGTGAGCCGCGTTGTACTCGTGCATGGTGGCGTTCAGCCGACGCTGGTTAGCCGCAACCTTGGTGGCTTCCTCCAGGAGTTTTTGGCGCGTAGCTTCGAGTGCTACCGCTACAGTCGCTGGATCCATCTCGACGACGTCCGGAGCACGCAAGTGCTGGATGGAGGCGGTGAGCGGGTCTTGCTCTTGCTCGGGCGCAGAGTTTTCTCCTTCTGCCCGATGTTCTTGAGGCGGTCGGTGGTTTTCGCGAGTGTTTACCACCATGACTTCGATGCAACCACTCCCTATGGCCGGGACGCGGGTGAGGGGCACGTCGAGGACGGGGGTGACCACGCTGGGGAAAACCTCAGCGATAGTGGCGACGTAGATGTGGACGTCTCCAAAATGCATGATGGAGCCGTCGGTGGGGAAGGTGTTACCGGCGAAGCACGCTGTGTTGTCGATGACGCAGCCGAAGGCACCCAGCGTGAGAACGAGGCCACAGGCCATGCGTTCGTCGGCGACGAGCGGAATTCCAGTGCGGAAGATGATCCCATCTGAAGCGCTGTGCCCCACGGTGGGCGCCAACTGTCGTGGTGTGGAACACAGGAATGCCATCGGGGATGGCGAAGAAGGGACAAACGGATGCATTCGGTGGCTCACGCAACAGGTTGGGCACAGTGCACTGCAAACACATCGGCGTACCCAGGTTCAGGGCCCTCTTGGAGAGGTAACACCCCTACTCCTGCAAGATGAACTATGTGTGGGAGCTGATGCTCAGTACAGATGCTCCTTGAGCTGTTTCCTTAGCCACTATCGAAAGCTAGAGGAAGATGGGAACTTGATGCTAACACTTCTATCCTTCTATCGTTGCCTACCTAGAACCCTAGCTCTGCCCTCCCTTATATACTGGTCTAGGGGGCAGATTATAGATTGGGTCCTAGGGTTTACTATTTGGATATGAGTTTACAGGACAGGGCCGGCTGCATGGCCCAGCCGGTGGGCCAGGACCCAGTCCGCCCTTCTTTTAGCGTCATCCTTCTCTTTAGTGGTCACCCGAGCTTCCTTTGGGGCGTCATCCTTGCTTTAACGGTCACCCGAACTGCTTTCACTAGTCCAGCCGACCATCTTGCTTTATCTTTGTCGGGTAGCGCTGGTCATGATGGCATGCCAGCTAGCCTAATGACGAGGGAGAGACAGAAGCATAGCCCGCACGAAGCGTCAGCCCTTCCATGCTCTCCATCGAATCCGAGGTGAGCCGGGTGGAAACGGCCACCCGGCCGGTTCTTCTGGCCACCGGCTAGACGGTCCAGCCGGGAAGGTTATAAGCCCAACCGGGTGTGTCCGCCAGTTAGCTAGAGTTGTCTTTCCTGGAGGCCAGGCGGCCTGCATCTTCTGGAGCCGGCCTACTTGTGCCTGGCTTTCCCCACCCGGGGGTTATCCCCCCGATAGCGGGGATGCACCATCTCCCGGTGCGGAGGATACCTGCCTCCTCGAACGACTTCAACAGCTCTTTTGTGAACTTGGTTCTGCCCCACGGTTCTGCTGGAGGGGCCATCGATTGAGGGATCTAGGGCTATGAGTCGCTCTGGTCGCTGCACGAAATGGAGAATTGGGAAGGCACGAGATCAGAGGAAGTGAGGGAAGTGTTTTCCCCTCGCCGTTCACTCTCCTTATATAGCGGCTGTTACCCGCCATCTTCGGGGAGCCATTATCGCGCGGTAATTACGCCGATATTACCGTTGGATTACGCAACGACTACTTTGACCAGCGATGACGGTCAAACTTCATCCATTTGACCCTCTATCTTCAGCGACTTGATGATTCGCCGACCTGATCACTTCAACAGTGACTTAACCACTCGCCGACCTATTCGCCAAGCTGCGATCTGACTAGTCGCCGTTATTGCGACTAAAATGACTAGTTCCTTCTTTTATTCAGGGAGTCCACCGCCAATTCTACTGGGATTCCGAATTGGACCCGCATACTCCGACTGCTAACGAACACCTGCGACGAATCAACGATGGCCTCGGGGACTACTGATGGGGATATGCCGACCGGGGTATACCCAGCATGATGTTTTCTACTGGCCCAAGCTGCCAGCGAGTGGGCCTGCAGGACAGCGACTGGATCGAAACCTGGCAAGGATCCAGGCGACTGGAAGCTGGAGGCCCAGAAGCGTAGCTAGGCCCAGTCAGATTAGGTCAAGAACCCTCCGAATCCTTAACTAATTCGGTTGTAGATCTGTAAACCCTAGTGAGGTGAGCCTATATAAATCTCCTAGGGTACGCATAGAGGACACATTCCATCATACACCGTAGCGACTCGCCGCCTACTCGTCGAGCTTGACCTTGTACTCTCTCCATAATACAATCTAGCAGGAGTAGGTCTTTACCCTTTGGGGGGACGAACCTGGGTAAATCCTTGTGTCTCCGCCCTCATCTCGCACCGCAGATGGCTGGCCGCCCTTGCCCTTTATTCTACCATTCGCTGCCGATTGTAGCATCTGTCGTGGCCATTCCCATGACAACATTCAAGTTGAAAAGTCCCTAGTTGAAGTCCACGAGTCTTTAAGTTGGGACCAAGAGCAGTGGAGCGACATGAAAGCAATGCTCCATAAGTAATTTCAATCATTATCGTATTATATCGGCCTCTTTCGTTCATTTCCTGATATCAAGTAACTAATAACTCCTTTGTTCATTTTCTTTGCCGAGCAGGTGTTGGACACGGTTCAGACAGAAAATACCAGGTCCATTCAAAGAGGATCTAACTTATAAAATGGTGAAGAGTTTACAGTAGCCACCAGGAACTCATTTATGTGGATACTTCGTCTGCGAGTACATCCACGAGTTGACCAGTGAGCGGAAAGTTGACTCACATTATATTTATGGTTTGCGGGAGAAACTAGAGCCAGACCAGCGCATAAGAGCAATTCAAGAGGAGCTGGCGGGATTTATGATGAAGGGGGTCCTTGATGTACATGGAGAGCATTATGCGGATGACGTGGAACTTGATTTGCCTTAGTGATCTCCATGTAGTTGATATGATATATATATTCATCAATGACCATGTAATTTCAAAACATTTCTTCCCTTTGATATATATATGATCATTGTATGCTTGCAAGGGATTGATTAATTATATAGATGCATCAACGTGTACTATGTATGTACTAGCGTAGAATATGTGTACTTAAATATATATTTGAAATTATAGTAAAACACAAAACAAAAAGGAACGAAATGGCAAAAAAAAGGAAATACACAATCTTTGCCGCGGGAGAGAAACACACAATTCTCTGCCGCGGCAGGAAACCTTATAGTCCCGGGTGGTGTTACGGACCGAGACTAGAGGGTTCCCCCCTCCCCCCCCCCCCCCCGCGGCGCTGAAACAACCATGTGGTTGTTATTAGTCGCGGGCCATAGCAAGACGGGACTAGAGGGGGGGATCTAGTCCTGTTTTGGCAGTCCCGGGCCCAAAACCGGGAATTGATCCAGTTGCGGCCCGGGACTGGAGGCCCTTTTTCCACCAGTGATGTATCTAAATCTTGGATCAGCCACAAAACGAGGTGTTTATTCCTCCGATCTATTTGGGGTACGGAGTGCCCCAGCGGGCTGATCCATTTGACCGGCCTCACCCGCACCCTCATCGCTGCCCCTACCCTGAGGAGGACAAGGCTGCCTTTGTCGCCTCGCTAAATGGGAGGATACGCTGGTGGCATCGAATACAGAGGAGGCGGCACGCGACGCGAAGGTTGCGCATGAGGTCAATGCGGCGCTGAACGCGGCGCAGGTCGTTGTCGATGCGTGTCCCGGGGCATCCTCGAAGATGCTCGTGGCGGCTCATGCATCGCGGGAGGAGGTGTCGCGGTGGATGATGCGGCAGCGGCAGCCGTGGAGTGATCATACGTTGACACGGTGAACGGCGACGTCGACACCTGGTTGGAGAACCTCGACGACGAGGTCTCCATGTCGGACGTTAGTGACGAGCAGCAGGTTCTGCTCGCCTCCTTCGCCACCGACAAGCGCGACTTCAAAGGAAGCGTGTTAATCGTGGCCGAGCAGGATGTCTTGGAGGGCATCCTCGAGGCCCGATATGTCATACGTGTCGCCACTACGCGCGTGGCCAAGGCCACGGAGGAGGCCGCGGTGGAGCAGACGCCTCTAGAGGAGGAAGCACCGGTGGAGGAGGCAGAGTACAAGGACGACCCGCTGGTTTCCTTCGCTTTGGCCCGGGCCGAGGGGAATGCAACGGAGGCAGAGGTCGAGGCGAGTGTGCACTAGGATGCCGGATGGAGAGGGCGCTTGCCTCGTGCCGCCGAAAGGAGGAGGTGGAGATGAAGAGTTGGCCGCATCATGTCGCTTCGTCGCGCAGCTACGAGAGGAGATGACGTCGTGCGACGGTCAAGAGGGCAGGGCTTTTCATGCCGGGGTTGACATGACGGTGGCCGTCATCTGGAGGACGCACCAAAACAGCACCGGACCATCACGCCATGCCGAGTAAGGCGGCGACAGCGAGGGACACGCCGAGCAAGGTAGATGGCGGCGTCGGGCGCGGCCGGCGTAGGGCGATGACAAGCAACTTTTTGGATCGCTGTTATCGTAGGTAGTAGGACAGGACGACATGCAAGTTTTTTGATCACCGTCGTTGTAGTTTGGGTAGTTATAATTATTGAAACTGTTAATTAATGAACTAGTCTTTATTAGTAACTAGCACGTTGGCCCTCGCAAATGCGAGGGCAACATATTTATTTTTTAATAGTGGCCAAGGAGTATTTTTATAGTTTGTGGATATTCACATTTTGCATTTTTGATAGAAAATAATATGATTATGTGATCATGACAAATATGTCACATTTGTTGTATATATATTACTATTTATTCTTTCCACTAATTTTTATGTCATTAAAGAATAATAAGGAAATTTAAATACAAATTTGTGCAATGCCAATTATTCAAAATAAGAGGTATTGTATCGAGTTTTTTCTCTCCCCTTGTCTAGGGCTCCGCTCACATGTATTTTCCATGTCATGTGACATGATCTTGCCAGCTTGAATGACGTAGTATCATCATGTTAATAGTAGTCAATTTATTGTGTGATCATAATGATTAGTCGCTTATACTTTTAAAGGTTCAAACACTAGTGCAGACGGAGGCCTTTAACACCGGTTCCTAAGGCCCTCTAACAGCGGTTGTAGAACCGCTGTTGAGGGTTTGGTGTTAGAGGCCCCCCTTTAACACCGGTTCTTATACGAACCGGTGTTAAAGGTTCTGTGTCGCGACAGGAAAAAAAGATAAATCTCTGCCGCGGCAGGAAAACGGCCTAAATATCTGCCGCAGCAGAGTTCTGCCGCCGCCCCGTTCTGGGCGTATTTCTGCGGCGCGGCGGGGATGGGGAGGGGGGAGGGGGGAATCGATCGGGAGCGGTATATACACATACATCGTCGTCGGTACATATGAGTACATGAATAATTAAGCAACTATTATTATACACAAACATTGCCATTGTGTGGTATTCTCCGTAAACGTTGAAGCATCAAGTACAAGACAAACACGTTCAAGCATCTAAAGAGTTTTTTGATATCTAAAGAGTTCTCCGCCAGGCGTGACGACCTCATCAAGTATGAACCCCGCCAATTTCTCTTGAATGGCTCGTATGCGGTCAAATGGTAGGAGTTGGTCCCGCATCCGTTCGATCTAAATATATATGAAGAATGTGGTCAATATATATAAGAATAAAACTCAACACAATTGATGGTAATAAAATAATGTTGTATACTTTGTTTACTTACTCTAAGTTGTTCTAGTGCGGCTTGTCCCGTCGCACATATCGTGTTGCGAATGAACTCGCAAACATAGTATCCACATAAGTTATTGTCGGGTCCCTGATACGCGCACTTTACGAGAATAGAGAGTTTAATCAAAATAATAATCAATAAAGCATGATATAATGGAATTGTAAGCTGAATCAAAGAGATACGCAGACCTAGCTAGCTAGTATTACTTACATTTTGGTCTACAAATTTTAGTTCTTCTGACCATTCACCCACGGCCCTGCCCATGAACCTTTTCCAAACTCTGTCCGACAAAGAAAATGGATAAAGGAGTAATTACTTGTTGTCACGAAAGTTGCCGATCTAGTGCGATAATATGATTGAAATTACCTCTGGAGCATCTCTCTAAAGTCTGCCCATAGCTCCTTTTCTTTTCGTAACGATTCCATGATAAAGACTTTTCCCGAGTCAGGTTGAATGACTAGCAGAATAAAGTGGAACCTACGCACGCATAACTCATCATCAGTTACACTTAACATCGAGTAAGCCGAAACAGAATTTGTACAAGAGAGGGTAATAGTACTCACGAGAAGTTGTAAGGCAATAGTATTTCCCTTTTGGTTTGTTGCCTCAGTAAAGACCTTAGCAAGTAATCTTCTATTTCCCCGGGTTTGGTTCTTACCACTTCATGAACTCTATTTGGGTCAACGAACCCAATGTCAAAAGGGCCTCCTTTCATGCATTCCAGGATCGTCTAGTCTGATCTTATACCGCAGTGCAGTGCATACCGGTCATGCATCCAAATTCTCATACTTCTCACCGCGGTAGAGAATGCAGTCATTAATGCAGGCATGTATCTTCTGCACGTCTAATCCTAGAGGGCAGACAACCTTCTTTGCTTGGTATGTACTGTCGGGCAACTCATTATTTCTTGGAAGAAGATTCTTCATTTTTACCAACAACTTTGAAAATGCGCTGTCAGTCACACCATTCTCTGCCTTCCGTTGCAGCAAATACAGTGTGGTACCTAGCTTTTTGTGGCCATCTTCGCAAGTTGGGTACAACAATGTTTTGTGATCCTTTAACATCTGCTCCAGCTTCTCCTTGTCCTTTTCAGTTTCACATTCTTCCTTTGCATCAGTAATGGCCCGACCAAGATCGTCATCAGCGGGCCCATCTGCTGCCTCGTGATCTTCATTATCTACCCCCGTTGCAGTATCATCATATTCATGATACATATTATGATAGTTTTCATCATCCTCTTCTTCTTTGTTGTCTTCCATCACACCCCTTTTTTCCGCGCTTGGTCCAACAATTATAGTTGGGCATGAAACCGGATCGAAGCAGGTGGGCGTGAATGGTTCTGGTATTTGAGTAGTCTTTCTTGTTCTGACAGTGAACACACAGACAGTACCTAAAACCATTGTGACCACGGTTTGCATTAGCCACAACGATGAAATTTTGGAGGTCCGTAATGTACTCGGAAGTGCGTCGGTCACCGTACATCCATTGCCGGTTCATCTGCATTAATATATAATATATATCAAAAATTAATAGGGAGATGACCATTTATATATATAGTACATCAATGACACATGAAAGGATAGTTGCCGACCTCGACCGAGAAGGAAAGAGCAACAAGAAAACTTATTTTGAGCTCTCGGGCATTTCACCGAACACCTCTTGTGCATAGGAAAAAAACACAAACTAGCACACCTCTCACCCTCTTGCTAGGCTCCAAAATGAGAGAGTGAAAAAATGAAAGAGAGGGGTGTGGGCTAGGGTGTGTTATATAGCCCCCCCTTTAACACCGGTTCAAGCCACAAACCGGTGTTAAAGGGGGGCTGCACGGGCCACCCACTGATGCAGGGGCCTCACGAACCGGTGTTAAAGGGGGGCTCCTTTTTGCTGCACGGGCCACGCTGGTACGGGCCCCCCTTTAACACCGGTTCGTATAAGAACCGGTGTTAAAGCCCATTTCTAGGCTCAACCAAAGACCTCGTTTCCACTAGTGAAAGTACTTCTAATTAAATAATCTTTACAAAAAATTCTTGCCAATTAAAATTTATATAGTTACTTGAAAAATACTAACAATTAAATTAAGGGATTAACTTGCATTTTGTAATTCCATGACCGACCTCATCTGAAATTCCACAGTGTTTTATGGTATCATATCACTTGAGAAGTCTCTTGTTCTTGCATACTAACGAAAGTGAAACCCTATATTATAAATTATACTCGTGGTTATAAACATACGACTCGCCATATTCACTCCAGTTTGTCGATATTGTCAGCATGGACAGCTGGAAATGTAGGAGACAGACATACCAACCCTCTCTTGTTGAAAATGCAATATTCTGGCCACATGAAATCAAATTGTTGTCTAAGCATAATGATAAATCTACCACTATTTTTATTGTTATTGTCATTTTGTTGTTGTCGTTATCCTTGTTATTATTATTATTGCATCCTAAATAAATTATTGTATAAATATAAATTTGATGGTGCCTCGCTCAAGTAAAGTGCTATGAAAATTGCATTATTTTTGACATCAATCAAATATATCCTTTGATTGAATAATATAAATATCCCTAACCATTTAAAATATGTAAAAATGACAGAGTAGGGGTATTCCCACTTTCTTTTGTATAAAAAATCCGAATAATAAAATTGCTACAAATAGACGATAGGATGTCTATTCAACTCAAGATTAAAATACATATGATTAGTCTTTTACATTTCTTGGAAAAATTTAAAGATTGATTAGCTAATGACCATTGAATGTCTGCTTGCTTTTGTGCTTCAATATTAATCTTACGCCAAGAATATTAGAAGATTATTATTAACCTGACATAATTATTACATGGGGGAGATTAACATCGTTCAACAATTCGTATGCGAGGCCCGGAAAAAACTATTTATATCAGAGATGGGCACAATTCCTGGTTCCTATAAATTGCACTAATACGCTATTTTTCTTAAAGCTATGAAACCAGATTTCTTTATGTGCCTAGAACTTTCTATGTCAAACAAATTTTCTGTTTGTTTAAATAGTCCACGTGCCACACCTCTCAGATGCGGGTTTCCTATGTTACACATCAATCGTGTTATGTAATTATATGTCGCGAGTCTCTATTAAATCATAGTATTCAATTATGTATCTGAGATTGGACCTTTGTGTCTTGCTTTAGTATATAATGGATGGATATATATCTTAAATTAAAGAATATATGAACTAAAATTATAGGAGTATTTAGTATTTTTATTGCCTATTTTCTCCCATATCCACCTTGTGTGTTTTATGTATTCTTTATTTTCTATGTAATCAATATATTATTGAAATAAAATAAAATTATGACGTGCAAGCAATTTCTACATCCGAGCAAACTTTTGGTATCAATATTCCATTAGTCATCAGCATTGATAAGACCTTGCATGTCACCAAGGAAGATGAAATGTATTATATTTCGTGTGATTATTCAACTTCCCAGTTTCTACTTCTCCCCGACATTGCTATAATTTGCATCAATATTTTCTAGTAAGTTCACTAACAATTAACTTAATATCTGTCTTGCATCTAAAATGGGTTGATGTTCCTCCAGCTGCCTCACTTTAGTTTGTTGCTATTGCAACATAGCAACAATGATTAATAAATATTGCAACAAAATATATGGAGGTATTGCCCCAGAATGTCATATTAGAAAACACTTTGTTACTCACTCTCTTGATATCATCATAGTTCGCTCATATTTCTCCATCCCATAATGCTATACATATTTGAGATGATTAATGGCACTTTAATTGGTTTGTTGCTTTCATACTTTACTGCTGCACTCATGCCACCCTATTGATCTATTGGTGTGATACCCTTTCTTGCATACATAGCATATTTGTCTCTATCTATTGTGCCTTCTGTGCGGTCCTTATAAGAATTGGTGATTCCTAATAAACTACTTCTTTGTTTGTTTCATCTGCAGTGGTCATTGAACGCGACCACCCGTTCATGCATGCCTCTTCTCGTCTTCATCATAGTAGTATCTACCAAACCCAGTCATTCTTACACACTTAAACCACATGCACGTAAAACTCAACTATTCAGACCCATCCCTTATAGGAAATGATGTATTACTTAATTAGAACATATTATTATCATGTACATGCGTGTTCTGCATATTCTCCTATACAAAACACCTCAATATGATTTGAGTAGATGGAATTTTTCTGTTTAGTGCGTTTTTTCCAAAAGCTTGTCTTGATGCTCATGATACTCAAATTGCCCATGACACTTGTACATGAAAGAAATCATAATTATATGTGCATATTAATAGGTAAATTATGTACAAAGCTTAGTCGTTACTTAATTACTTAAGCGTGAACTGCAGGGAGCCCTCTCAGCCATCCTGCCGTGTGCCTTGTCATTTTATTAGTTAATTGCAGCGTGGTGAGCTGCCGATCTGCGCACAAGCTTCCGTTCTAGGACGCTGCTTCTGGACCATAGTATTACTTAATATGGAGTTCGTATAAAAAATAACATTTTTCACTCATTTTATTATTTTTAATTTCACAAAGAAAATGAGCAAAAAGAAATAGTAAGTTTTATATAACTTTGGATTTATATGATATGCTTTTAATATTCATTGAACTTATCAAATTTTTATATGTTGTGCATAATCTTAACCTAGATGAAAAAATGTGATAATGTATTTTCGAATGATTTTAATAATATAATGACATCTAGTGTGTTAATATGATACTTAGGTGCAATATGTGAGACATAATCATACTTGATATGGAGTTCTTACGAAAACAAAATCACATTTTTCTCTTGTTTTGTTATTGTGAATTTCACAAAGAAAATGAGAAAAAATAAATAATAAGTGTTATATAGCTATAGATTTATATGGTAGGCTTCTAATATTCATCCACCTTATCAAAAATTTATATATCAAATATATTTTTTAGCCTAGATGAAAAAATATGGTAATCTATTTTCTAATGATTTTAATAATATAATTGATATCTAGATGTATTAATATGATATATAGCATGCATATTTCTCATACTCAGGTGCAATATGTGAGCCATAATCATGGGATATGCTAGTGCTCTAGTATAGCTTGCATATATCACCATCATCAATAATACCGAAGACTCACCCTCTCTCAGTTCACAAAATATATTAACAATTGAATCAACATACACTCTATTTTGTCTTCATTCAGTCATGAATTTTGTGATGCCTCAGCCTGGCGGCAGAGTTGTTACTCTCCTTTCATCTCAAGCAGTAGTTAATTTTTCTACTGGATACATTTTATCTACTATTTCTGTCTCGAAATAGATATTAGAGATTTATTTAATTAGCTAATTATCATATATTTATTCACTAAAATGCATTTAGATGCATGTGAATCTAGACAAATCTCTGACATGCATTTCGATACAGAGAGTAGTATTTTTTTACTTAATTAGCAAACATTATTTGCATGCATGTACGTCTCCTAGTTCCTAGTGATCAATCTTTGACACAGTGTTTTTTTTCTTTTTGACATGTTTTTGATGGAGTCTTAACGATACAAGCTACAGCTGGCTTCGTCTATTTTTTTCTTTTAAGCTGGATCCCATCGCGAGTGCTTCACGTATCAATTTGGATCAGTTTGGCTAGCTAGTTTTTTTTCTGTGGGCAAATCCGTTTGAAGGATGGCATGTGTAGATCCGTATCAACCTTTTTTTTTCTGTGGGCAAATCCGTTTGGAGGATGGCATGTGTAGATCTGTATCAGTTTTTTTCTGCTGTGGGCAAATCCGTTTGGAGGATGCATGTGTAGATCCGTATTATTTTCTACTAGACAGGTTCGCGCGCTTCGTCGCGCCGTCTTCTCTACATTGCTGCAAGAGTGTTGTGGCGTGCGTCTGCTCTGCATTGCTGCATGAGTGCTGCGGAAACGAAGGTGTTTATTCTGCATGAGAGATCGTTTCAGTGGCCAAAGTTGTGCAGTAATCTTGGTCCTCCTATCGTCCGTGGTGTATGTGATCTTATGCATGTTTGTGATGTATGTGATTTTATGCATCGCTAATGGATAGCTAATGGTTATACGGTTGGTCCATGATACTAAGATATAATACAGTTTTTTGTTTTTGTTTTTATGACATAATTGATATTTCTCAGCTGTATCATAAGGGCTCTCTTTGCCAGAGCTGCTTCTCTACGTGGCATGCGGCTGGTGTTGGGTGTTTGAGCATGGGGCGGTGGCAGTTGTTTGCATGCATTTTTGTTTGAGCGTGACTATATATAGTTCTGAGAATATTTTTAGTGAACAAAACTTAAGAGATAATGAAGTAGGATGGTATCACATCTGTTATATATACCGCGTGTCTTCATCAAGGCAAAAGGATTGAGTACACACTACTTACTTGAAGCTGAACCGTCTGAGTGATAGAGACAACCAAGTGAACTGTATTTAGGTGTCCCCTGTATCAGTTCTATCTTATACAGAGACATGACTATTTAATCTTGGTCAAAATCTAGAGAAAATTCACTGTCATTTTGCAGCTTCACTCAGAACGGACATGCAATATTTCTTCAATAAACTCACACACATGCTGAAGGTCCACAAAATAATGTCTGAATATCTCTGAATTGCCCCTACATCAAGCAGCTTCGATAGATGCAGCATTCAACAGGATAAACCACACAACATATGGAAGTATATATTCTAGTTATCCCATGAAGATACCGAGCTTCGTTAAAAAAATATTTATCCTTAATCCAAGAGAAAGTAGTCTAGTATAGATGGTGGCAGCGTGATAGTGAGTAAACCAATAAGGAAGAAAACCGCAAGATGTTTTGTAGACAATAAAATATATACAAACGTGTAAGCTTACAGGAGGCCCATTCATAGGTTATGGAAAAAAACCAAATGTCAACCAATGACAGCTCAAACATAAGGGCTTGCCCCTTACTGTCCAGCTAGCTAGTTAAATCAACTAATCAAGAACCAAAAAAAGAAATGAATTCCTCGGACAGAAAACATGCAGGCTCAGTTCCAAATGGTTGAATTCACTTTGAATGAAACAAAAGTAAATCGGAAAATGGAAGAGGCTACGTGCAACTATATTTTATACCATGAAAATAATTTTGTTTTTTATGTGCAACATCAACCTAGTCTGCATTTTCTGGGTCATACAGAGGAAAATTTTGAAGAAAGAAACCTACATGAATATCATGCTAGTGTAAACTATGTATATGTATGTTTTTTTCTCAACGGTAGTCAAATGCGTAAAAGATAAGTATCACCTGTGATTGTTCCATATTTTCTCTGTGAAGTTCAAACCTTGGCATCTTCTATTTGATAATATGTCGTCTGAGATCATTCCAGAACTAACACATCAAGAATACATGGTATAAATATGTCAAGCGACTAAGCATAGTCCATTGCTTAATAAATTTGGCAAACACAAAAATTGATCATCTCACTATTGAAGAGAACTCCTAAATGCCAGCCAACAATTTAATTACTCAACAGTTGCCTAAAAGGTGAAAATAGACCAAGGGTAAGAGACGGTAAGCTAACCATATTAATGAGAACTATGCATATGTAAGCTTAGACCAATATACGCATATTGTAGAGGGAAGTTGCACCGATACTGCATTCCCGAATGTAAAGAGGCATGAAAATATTTTATCCATAACAAAACTAACCCAAAATGCATTCAAATTTCAATAAAGTAATGTTTGGAACAAATAAGACAACATAGTTATAAAAGTGCACCATGTTATGTAAGTATTTCCCATAGAAATAGATCAGCAACAGTTCCGTGAGGCTTCACCTGCTAGCTCTTTAACACGCATATGGTCATGATCAACCTGTAGATGACTTCTATTACCTTGCTATTTAAACAAATATAAGCTTGATGTCAAGGAAGTTCTTTATGCTTACTGTATCGGATAGCCAAGGGAACCAACGGCGGGATCCAGTATCTCAGCCGATGTATTAACATTATCGCTATCTCAACCCAAGTGACCTGAATGTAGAAATTGGCTGCGACGTCATCTTTATTGAAAGGGCTACATTCTCGAGCAGCACAAGTATCCATGTAAAGTGAGGAGTCGACTCCTAAATCCTGAAACACACCTCCTGCAAGGATGCATGGAAGAAACAAATTAGGAACCACAAAAAGGACACCTAGCAAGGCGGAGTGAGAAAGCATATAGTAAGAAAGAAGGCGAACCTGAAGAAAATTTTGAAGAACTTCCCTTTAGTGGCCGGACTCGGCTTCCAAAGACGGCCTAGAAGTCCGCTTCACTGAGTCATCTAATCCAGCGAAGAATCCATGCCATACATTCCCTCTATCTTCTCAACTTAGCAATACTTGCCCAATAATCTGAACCTCTTCCGGCATTATTATTTCCCACCACAATGAAAGGATCTAAATAAAGGGGTTGCATTAAAAGAAGAAACGAATCTCCTTCAACATTATTATTTTCTACTTTTTTTGACAGAATATTATTTTCTACTTGATTGGAAGGATCCGCCAAAAAAAGGTTGTACCGAAAGAAGAATAAACACATATCTAACTCTAATGAGTAAGAGTGTGGCACAAAAATTAGATGGTACTGTTTTTGCTAGCCTCCTTGGAGCAATGTAAACAAAACTCTACCTTTCCAATGAAATGAAAAGCAAAGATCCTTTGCGGTTTCTCGAAAAAAATAGATGTTACCTTCTTTTTATTAAAGCTGAAACTGAGGAACAGGTTACACTATTTAGGAACTGTTACCAAGTAAAACAAAATGCACAATTTGCAAAAGAAAACTTCTCTCCGTTCCTTCTTAAAAAATGCACAGCACAGACCTCCTCGCGCACCACATGTACCCTGAAAAGCCTCCCTGCCGCTCACGCTTAAGAAACTGAGTAATGACGTTGTCCATGATACCTAGAGCTGCCACTATAGCCAGGCAGTCGAGATTCGACGCACTACAATAGACCTTACAGACCAGATACCTCTACATGACATCATGTGGGCAGCACCGCAGTAATACACTACAATCTAGAGAGAGAAAACAATGCAACTCATCAACCAGCCGTTCCGGGCGTGACGAGAGAGGCTGTAGTAGGTGGGAGGGAGGCGCAACAATTTGAATTTGCATCCACCAGACTCCAAGATGCCAATATTAGTACATGTATAACAGTCTCTCAAGGTATTTGTGTATTAAGTACTACCGTGCGTTGTGTAACCTGAAACCATCGATAGCAATATCAAAACTCAGCTGCACTAATTAACAAAACTTCATTGTTAGCTATGGTCATATAAGCCACAATGTTAAGAGAAGCAACTGGAGAGAGACCTTGGGTAATGCGGTAAGAGGCATCTAAGAAATATATCGCTTAGAATATACTTCTGCGACCGAAATCAAGACTCAGAGAAAAATTGATATGCACTCTACATTTTAATCTTTTTTACTCTTGGTATACATTGTCCAATTTATTCAAAATAGATCTCTTAATGTTTGGTGCTACCGGCAGATATAAAGAATTTCAGGTTAAAAAAATATTCCTATTTTGTACTGATAACTGTATTTTGAACTTCTTGTAAACTATGTACTGATCGGTTCTACATGTAGACAACAACTTGTCTGAAGTATTTTTTGTTCAAAATATAGAAGAGTAGACAGACTTATAGAAGCTAAATGTAAGGAAAAGAAAACATATCATATTGATTAATAAGGAGCTTCTAAGAAAAAAACTTATCTTGGCACATAAGCAATCAATCAACAACTCGAGTATTTTTTTTGGTGGATATAGAAGAGTGAACAGATAATACAAACTAAATGTAAGGAAAACAAAATAGGGCATACTAATTAAGTAGTTTCTAAGAATAAAAACCTAGTTATCAGCGGTTCGTGAACATGATAACAGGAAAGTTTAGACAATAGAAAAAGGGTGAGGGGAAACCCCATCTTGGCAACAAATGAATCAACAACTCAAATATATTAAAGCAGAAAAGTTCACAGAAGAGATAAACCATGGAGAAAATACACAAAATAGGTACATGTTGTGATCTTGCCTGCAATAGGACGCCACACAAGAATGCTTTATCAGAAAATCAGTACTCATCTGCTTCTAGTCAAGAAGATCTTGGCGTCACTATAGAAGAACCAGCCTTAGCCTTCAAGATTCTCACACATCAGCAAAACCTTGGTTCAATTTTTTTGAATCTGAAGTCATTTGTGCAGCAACAGACACTTTGAAGCCATTGATGTAATAATTTCTATATGGAAAGGGATAGCCAACATAATTTTAATGGAATTATGAACAAATCTGCAGTTTGGAAATCTGGTTACATATATTTCAAGGATGTCTAGACAAACTAAATATGAAAATAAGCTATCAGTAAACTGGAATGAGAGAGAGAGAGAGGAAGCAGGTCTGAAGCAATACCTGGCCCGATGCACGGCTGTACTCCACAGCATCAACCTCACCGTCACATCTGAAATGCCATGTTGATCAAACAAAAATTCCCAAAATTCACTGGAAGAAGATGAACATGAAAACAAAAGCATGTAAAATAAAAAGAAAAATCGACAGAAGAGATCGATCTCACCTGGTGTCCAGGGGTCTCCATCCTCGTTGCCCACTCCGCTCTTGTGGCCACCAGGGCCGCTTGTCGTACCCTCTATTGGATACGAAAGATGAGACTGGAGAGAAAACCTAGGGGAGGAGGGAGCTGTCAGGTAGCGTACGTCGACCTTCATAACCGGATCCTCCCGCTCCGGTGTAAGCTCCTACTTCTCCCCTTAGTTGATCTCCCCCACGACTCTAATTGTTGCCTCTAGCGACAATGACATTCTGCCCCACATCCAGCGCTGACCGCCCCGTTTCCTAGCCTCGAGCATAGCTAGCGCCGCTCCAGCCTCGCCACCGGTCCAGCGCACGCGTCCGGCTGCACGCTCCGCCGATGGGGAGAAAAAGGAGTAGGTGAAGCACGTGGAGGTGATAGATAGGGGGCGGCGCGGCCATGGGGAGATGAGAGACGATGTGGGGATGGGATAAGGCCTCACGGCTTTGACCAAAGAAGAAGGAACAGGAAGAAATGTGTGTCGAAGCCCACCGTCCATGCCAGCGAGAGGCGACGCAGCAACGAAAGACTCGCCTCCCCAGGCCCACATCAAACGACAACACACACTGCCTCGCGCACCGCAAGTACCCTGAAAAGCCTCCCTGCCGCTCACGCGCAAGCAACTACTACCTCCGTTTCAAGGCTCAAGAAGCACACGTTTTTCAAAGCAAAGTTTGACTAAAAGAATTGAGCAACAAAATCTTGATTATATTGTACATAATTAGTACCGTTGGATTCGTATTAAAAAATACTTTCCAGTGATACTAATTTTATACCAAAACTCTTTACGTATTTAGAGTAATTTTTGGTCAAAGAAAAAATACGCAAAACGAGGACACTTAAGCTCTGAAACGGAGGGAGTAAGTAATAATATGGTTGACTACCCATGTTTCTAATGTCAGGGGTCTGATGTGAAAGAACGGCGCTAATTGAACTTGCATGATTTACTATTTTAACTTCAACTACGTGCTAAAATATTTTGATAAACTAAACACACCTAAACAGTTAATTTCAAACTTCTATAGGGAATATAATTTTTAACAAATATCGTGACACGGTTGACTGCTTTTTGTACCGACCACTTTTACGTAACATTTTTTATCTTCAAATACTCATCAACGGTATCTGCTACCGCGAGATCGATCCTTGCTGAACACACGGAGGTGTATATTGCTTTTATCAGTGTACCTCCGACACTCCGTCTTTATGAAAATTTGACGAAAATACCACTATCTTGATGCAGAAAGTCATAATTACTACGAAGTTTTGCAATTAGTTTATAGTAAACGAGACATACAAAACTCAACCAAACACAAAAAGGGATTACATGCTGCACTCGGCAGTCGCCACTCGTGCCGCACTCTTTTCTCTAAATGATTGCACCCAGAGCCGCACTAAGTAGCCATCTAAAAAGGACGACGTATGAATCTAGTGGACAACCCGTTAGATAACAGCAAAAATTAAAAACAACATCGTTAGGGCAATTGCACATACGCCAAGACACATATAAATATTAGTCATAGGACTTTCGGTCCATGCTACCGCACTCACCAAACATAGCATTTTTCCCAAAAAGTTTAAAATATTTAAATTGTTTGAACTTTTAATTGCACATGTCATATTTTTAATTTTAAGTACGTTTAAGATCAGGTCAAATTGCTTACTCGTCGTCACCCATCTTCAGACTACTCCAAACCCAACACGCTTAGCTTTTTTCCCCCTTCCAAATAAGCTTTCAAGTTGTCACACTATACCTTGTTAACAATACTATCCTCTCAATCCTATTAACCTTTAGGTCATGATGTCACATGCCTTTATTTTTTGAATTCCAAACAATTATTTAAGCAAACAAAAGTGATTAAGTAATAATAATCTTGAATTCAAATCACAATAAAATACATTTTATGTCACTTTTGCCTTTTTCCATTTAATATGCAATAGTTCATATCTATAAATCTGTAAACCGGAATTTGACAAATAATATGTCTAAATCAATTAGAAAAATGAGAGAAATCCAAATATGATATCCATATAATTTTATCTAATATAGTATCTATGAAAAAAAATAAAAACTTGGAATATCACAAATATCTTTGAAAAGTATTCTTAGAAATGAGCTATCATTACAAAGTTTCATAACTTTTTAGGCCAAACGTATCAATATTATGGCAAGATTTATGGAACAGTTTGTGATAATGTGTCTATATTATGCACATATGTGCATCTTGAAATGGCAAACAATGTTTCCGAAGAAAGTTTCTCTTTTCGCCGCATAAAGAACCATTTTTTATTTTCTGAGTGTGAAGACCAAGGTGTTTTGTGAAGCAACCACCGAATGAAAGTTTAAAAATGCTACAACCCCATTTTTCAGAAATACTAGACCACCTTTTATGGACAATGTCTCAACCAGGGTATTTTAAACCTTTCTGTCCATCCCTCATAAAAAATAAAAATATCTACATAATGGTAGGAAGTGGGTCAGACTTAAACTACAGGTACACTATCTAGTGCTCATGATTATTTCCAAACATCATTTTTAGATTCACAATATATTAGTTTATGAGATTCACTAAAAGTTTTGCAAGGTTTCATCCCTAGACGAGGACGGTCACACCCGCTTTCACCATGTTTTGAAAAGGGCATAAGAAATTCAAAAAAGAAAGTAAAACCCCCGTGTGGTGTCATTTTATATGATACAATATCCATGAAAAATAATAAACTTGGAATATCCCGAATATCTTTAAAAAGTGTTCTCGGACATGAGCTATCATGTACGAAGTTTCATGGCTTTCAGACAAAATGAGCAATGTTATGGACATATTTATGGCATATTTTGTGATAATGTTTCTATATTATGCACACATGTGCAACTTGGAATGACGAACTGTTGCCAGAGAAAGTTTTCTCATTCGTCGTATAAAAATCCATTTTCCATTTTCCGAGTGCGAAAAACAGGTGTTTTGCGAAGCAACCACTAAATGGAAGTTTCAAAATGCTATCAACCCATTTTTCAAAAATACTATACCAACTTCCATGGACAATGTCCCAACCGGGTTCTCTTAAATTTTTCGATCCACCCCTCCTAAAAAAGACAAATGGCCATAGAATCGGTAGTAAGTGTGTCAGATTTGAAACTGTAGGTACATGATCTAGTGCTCATGATTTTTTTATAAAAATCAATTTTAGGTTCACAATATATTGTTTTATCAAAGATCCACCCAAAAAATTGCAAGGTTCCACCCCTAGACGAGGACGGTCAAGCCTACCGTTTTGACAATGTTTTGAAATGGGCATAGGAAATTCAAAAACGATCAAAACAATATAAAAAGTTCTCTTGGTGTCATTTTATATGATATATTATCCATGAAAAATAAAAACTTGGAAATATCACGAATATCTTGAAAAGGTGTCCTCAGAAATGAGCGATCATGTAGAAAGTTTCATGCCTTTTAGGCCAAATGACTAATGTTATGTCTATATTTATGACATGGTTTATGATAATGACATAGTTTATGATAACCTATCCATATTATGCACACGTGTGCATATTGAAATGGCGAAAAATATTGTTAGAGAAAGTTTTCCTTTTCGTCACACAAAAAGCCATTATCAACTTTCCGAGAACGAAAAAATGGGGTGTTTTGTTAAGAAACCACCAAATAAAAGTTTAAAAATTCTACATCTTATTTTTCAAAAATACTAGACCACCTTCCATGGATAATGTCCCAACTGGTGTATCTTAAACCTTTTGGTCCACCGCTCATGAAAAAGACAAATGTCTGCAGGATTGGTAGGAAGTGAGTCAGATATAAACTACAGGTACACGATCTAGTGCTTATGATTTTTTCAAAAATAATTTTTAGATTGACAATATATTATTTTATGAGAGATTCACTAGAAGTTTTTCAAGGTTTCACCCCTAGATGAGGACGGTCACGCCCGCCATTTTGACAATGTTTTGAAACGCGCATAAGGAATTCAAAAACGATCACAACAATGTAAAACCTTCGTGTGTTGTCATTTTATATGATATAGTATCCATGAAAAATAACAAACTTGGAATATCCCGAATATATTTGAAAAGTGTTCTCGGAAATGTGCTCTCATGTACGAAGTTTCATAGCTTTTAGGCCAAATGACCAATGCTATGACCAGATTGATGACATAGTTTGATAGTATGTCCATATTGTGCACACGTGTGCATCTTGGAATGGCAAACAATGTTCTCGGAGGAAGTTTTCCTATTCTTCGCACAAAATGGTATTTTCCATTTTCCGAATGCGAAAAACATGGTGTTTTGTGAAGAAACCACCAAATCAAAGTTTAAAAATTCTACCAACCCATTTTGTAAAAATATTAGACCACCTTCCATGGACTATCTACAACCGGGGCATCTTAAACATTTCGGTCCACCACTTATGAAAAAGACAAATGTATGTAAAGTCCGTAGGAAGTGGGTCAGTTTTGAACTGCATGTACATGATCTATTGCTCACGTTTTTTTTCCAAAAATCATTTTTAGGTTCATAATATATTGTTTCATCAGAGATCCACTGAAATTTTTGCAAGGTTCCATCCCTAGACAAGGACGGTCACCCCCACCATTTTGACCATGTTTTGAAACAGGCATAAGAAATTCAAAAAGGACCAAAACAATGTTTTTAGCTCATTCTATGTATGTGATATATTACTAGAAACTAAAAGTACTATGCAACCATCAAATGCAAACATATTTAAATCATATATATACATGAAATCAAAGGGGGTAATAAAATGGAAAAAGGAGCAATGCCGAGAGGGTTATCCTCGGCGTAGGTGGAGCGGTTCCGAGGGGGTTAACCTCGGCATTGCTATTTGATGACTGCAAGTGCATATATCGATTGTAGCTATTTTTGAAATAAGAGTATCGAACCTATAAAGAGCTAGTTGGTTAAGGTCTTTATTCCCTTCGTCACTGTCAACACCCGGATTTTTAATCTCAGATGCTTGTTATGCCATACATCGCAATCCCAGAATTACCATTTTTGCGAGACATAACAGATTGGTACCATAGTTCATCATCCATTATAAACCATACATAAGGTCTTACAACAAATAAAGGATCACATGATCTAGTCTTAATACAAACAAGGAGCGGAATAACGTAATAATAACGGTAGCATGGGCGAAGCTCCATCTTCATGGTCACAGACAATGCTGATAATGGGAGATGATCCTAGTTGTCGTAACCTTCCTGCTGTCCATCTTACTGATAGTCCTCTTCATAGTATGGCCACAGGAATAGCCAGGGATAAAGCCATGAGTACTCTTTAAGTACTCGCAAACTAATACTAACAAGTGAAGTGGTTTTGGGTAAGAAATACCAAGCTCTAGGTTGTTTTGCAAAAAGCCAGATTTATCTCTACTGAGTTCAGAAGCAAACAAAGCTAGTTGACAGTTTTATAACACCTAAGTGGGAACTTGAATTTCATATCACAACCCTGTTGTGGTCAAGTCAAGTCACAAATCATTTCATAAGTCATTTTGAAAACATCTGACGGCAGAACAATATGGTCACTCCAACTGTCTATAACCGCGGACGCGGCTATTCGAATAGTTTGACACTCTGCAGAGGTGGTACACTTTCACCACAACATTTGATACATCCATCAGGAACAATCCTGAATTCACCATACTCAGTATGCGGATAATCAATCCTAACCTTTCAATTACATGCCTAAGTATTGGCACCTCTCCTGTGAGTTTGGCCTCCCAACCATGACCAACTGTCATCTTGCGAACTGCATAGGTGGACAATCTTCACAAGGTAGCCTCGGCTCAAACTTTGGCCGCAAGGGAACCCATACTAAGGTATATAAATTTCTAGTCAAGCCCTACCCAATTTTCGGGTATTGTGGTTGTACGGTAAAATTGGAATGGTATCGCATCCAGACAACCATCAGTTTTATAAAGGGCTAAGGCTCATGCCTTAACATTTTCATCATCAAAATCATCTGGTGTTCAAGAACACATGTCAAAACATTTCAGTAGAATGACTCATCATTCTAAGGTTTTCATAATCATTTTCACCAAGTATTCCCATCTAAAGTTGATCAAGTTTTATGCTTAGCACTAGCATCTACAAGTGGGGGTAAATACTAATGAGGGGTGGTAAACAAGTGTATCTTATCTAAGTTCAATCTCATGCCTCAGGATGACATCAAGATTATCTATTTTAGGCCAAGCTTTATGCACTTTATTCTACCTTTAAATATCTTTCTCAAATCTACAAGTCCCTAAGTAAACTTCAAGAGAAAGCTTCGATAAAGAAATAAAATAACTAAGCTTGCAAGTAACACTAGGATTGTGTGTCATCAAGGGGTATAACCAAGACATGCCTAATGCATTGCATAGATCATATAGTTTTCACAGTTGCAAGTGTTAGCTTGCAAAGTTGCAAGTATAGTCTTGCCTTGTGCAGAGCAGTGGTTGAAGTTCTCCTCGGCTTCTTCCTCGTAGTATTCTCCTTCCTCCTCGTATCCTTGGTCGGTACTAGCGTCTATAAATAAATATGAGGTACACAATCACCAAACAATACTTAATTACTTCTATTTATCACACCAAGGTTTTCACTAGATGATCTAGGATCATCACAAGCATTATAATCATCAAAGTATTTGTCTTATTTATTTTATTTTTGGAAATGTAATTTCTACTCATTGAAAAACTTCTTCAGATTTAATATTCTCCAACTAAAACATGGGATCATGTTGATACATGTCATCACCACATATTTCAGTACTTGGGAATGTGATTTAAAGTGGTGTCACAATTTAATAAGGTTTAACCTTTTTATTTTAATTAAATAAAGTGACTAGAATGGCCTATGACGCATTGTTTTATTGCTTGTCCAATATTTCTACAAATAAACCTAGATATTTTTACATATTCAGAAAGGCCTAGTTAAATGTGATTTCTGAGAGTTGGAATCAACTCAAAAGCTTTTGTGGATGAATTTTGAAAAATGTTTGAATGTAGAAAAGCTTATGCCTTGTTATTTTTACTATAGGTTATCTACAATTCCAAATGAATTGAATCAAACGCGCTTGGATTAAGAACTCCAGTACCTTTCTAACTAAATTGGTTTCATGCAATTTGGTTTAGTGAATCCACCTGGGTTGATTTTTGAATCTAGGTACATAACTAGGTTTGAAACTAAATTGGAAAATATAAATTCAAACTAACTAGCTTGCGTGGGATGTTAATTGGGCCGGCCCAAGGTGCACAGCGCACGCGCGGGTGGGTTTAAGTTAATGACCCCACCAGTCAGCGAGACAGAGGAGTGCGAAGCGGTACGGGGTGATCTAGACCACACGATCAAACTCTAATCCAACGACTGTGACCTATCATCTCCATCGGGCAACTCCGGTGAGACAGAACCCTAGCGCGACCAGTGCGGGTCTACGGGGGATCACCGGGGCTCAGTCGAGGGTCGGCGATGGGGGCGAACAACGAAGTCAACGATGGTGAACCTACTGGTACCGGCAGCTTCTCCTGGGGAGGCTCCAATCAACGGATCCTTTCTTCTTCCTCCGTGGTAGACTCCGGCCAAATTCCGGCGATGTGATGCTCGCCTTGCTCCGAGAATTAGTGGGGGTGGTTCTGAGAGAGAGGGGAGTGTTATGGTGTGAAGAAATCGAGCGGGGGTGGCCTCTATTTATAGTGCAACGAGGGGACCGAAGGGCGCGGGCAGAGCTCGTCGTGGTTGTCGGCACAACGAGCTACTGGCATGGGTGACGATAGGGGGCAGTGTTGTGCTCCCTGGCGAAGCTCAACGACATGGTTACGTGGCGTGGGCAGTGCGAGACGGTCGTAACGTCACGGTTCTCTAGGCGGGTCCGGCGGTCATTTTAATGGTGCACCGAGGCTACGGGTCACGCGGCGGCAAACGGGTTTGTCTGGCGGTCTCCTGGGATGGTCGCGATCATGCTTGCATGCGACGAGGGCAGCGTGCTGTCTATGGGCGTGTGTCGCGGGTGGCGCTCTGGCGCGCTCTCGGCATGGTTGCAGAGACATTGGGCGCGAGCGTTCCATGTGGTGCAGTGGTTGGCAGGGCTTGAGCGCTGGACAGGGGGTAGTGGTGGACGGTGGAGTGCCTGCTAGACAAGATTGGCGAGGCTAGTGAGGCTCCTAGCTTGCTATCGACATTGAGGTGGCAAGTTGGCCTCGGCCATGGTCACCATTGATGGCATGTTCTGGTTTACAGTGAGCTAGAGTGGCTTAAACAAGTTAGATGATCTACTGAGAGTGTAGTGTGAGCTAGAGAGGGAACAATTTAGGCCAAATCACTGCTCACAATACTGTTTGTTGTTTGTTTGTTTTGTGTCTGCAAGGTGTTTGATGAAATGGCCGAAAGAGATTCAAATTTGAATTTTTGGTTCAAACTTGGTGGGTGTACTAGTTACATACTAGAGAGTCTTTGGTTAGTTGGAAAGGTCACGGCGAATTGGTTTGGTTGGTTTTTGAAAAATGGTGATCTTCCCATATGTTAAGGATTCAATTTTGAATTGTCATTTGAATCAAGTTGCCAAATGTTTCTGTAAGTTTGAAAGGTGGTCTTGGGTTCACTTTTACTTGGTCTAGCAAGGGGTGAAAATAAATAGAAATGTTTTTGTTTGAAATCTTGGACTAGGAACACTCAAAGTGGCCTAGTGAGCAAGATTGGCAAAAATTACCATTTGCTTTATTTGGTTTGTTTTTGATTTTCTCTTGATTTTCTTCTGATTGGAAATGTTTTAGATGATGTTGTTTTCATCTTTAAACCATTCCTTGCTATTTAGAACAATCACACAAGTCCATTCATGCATTCATACAATCATCACATACACACATGCATTCATATGTTTTAATTAACAAAAGTTTTTTTAACCCTAATTTTGGTGATTGGAATTTGATAATGATTGTTCAATATTTTTGGGATGTTACAAACCTTCCCTCCTTCAACAAAATCTCGTCCCAAGATTTGAGGAAGAAGAACAAAGAAAACTAGGCTTTAAAGAGGTCGGGAAACTCCGTCTTGATGTAGTCTTCTTGTTCCCAGGTAGCTTCTTCTTCAGTGTGGTTACTCCACTGGATCTTGAGAAATTTGATGCTTCGGGTCCTGGTGGTTCTGAAAGCTTCCTCCAAAATACGTATGGGTACTTCGGGATATGTCAGGTCATCGTTGATCTCTATGGTGTGGTGATCAATGTTCTGGAAAACTTCAGTCTTCTCCGGGACTTCTAGGCATTTGCGAAGTAACGATATATGGAACACGTTATGCACTGCTGACATCTCCTCTAGCAGTTCCAGTTGATAAGATACTTCTCCTCGACGATTCATAATCTTGAAATTTCCGCATATCTGGGGGATAACTTTCCTTTGAACTGGAAACGTTGCATTCCCTTCAAAGGAGACACTTTGAGATACAAAAAATCTCCGATATTGAAAGCAAGGTCTCGACGTATCTTGTCGGCATAACTCATCTGTCTGGATTGGGCGGTCTTGAGGTGCTCCCGGATCTTGTGAACTTTCTCTTTTGCTTCTCGTAGGATGTCGGGTCCGAAAATCTGACTCTCTCCTACTTCCGACCAATTCAAAGGGATACAGCACTTCCTTCCATACATGAACTCAAATGGGTCCATTTGCAGACTGGCTTGATAAGTGTTGTTGTAAGAAAATTCTGCGAAAGGTAGACGGTCTTCCCATTTAGATCCATACTCTAGCACACATGCTCTCAACATATCTTCGAGTATTTGATTTACTCGCTCCGTTTGTCCATCTGTCTGAGGGTGATACGCTGTACTGAAATCCAATCTCGTTCCCAATCCTTCTTGGACTTTCTTCCAAAATCTCGAGGTAAACTGAGTGCCTCGATCTGACACAATGTTCTTGGGGACTCCGTGCAAAATGATTCTAGCGATGTATAACTCTGCTAGCTTCGAGCTCTGGTAAGTGGTCTTGACTGGTAAGAAATGGCTACTTTAGACAATCTATCCACTATGACCCAAATAGAGTAATTTCCCCTACTAGAAGTAGGCAATCCGGTGATAAATTCCATTCCAACTGAATCCCATTTCCATTCTGAAATCTACAGTGGTTGCAACAGTCCTGCGGGTCTTTGATGTCCCGCCTTAACTCTTTGACAGATATCACACTTGGCAATCTAACTTCCGATTTCTCTCTTCATCTCATGCCACCAAAATTGTTCCTTCAAATCCTGATACATCTTTGTCCCTCCGAGGTGGATAGAATAAAGAGTATCATGGGATTCTTTCAATATAGTTTCCTTCAATTCTGAATCTGCTGGTACACAGAGACTTCCTTTGTACCACAGAACTCCTTCTTCATCCTCGGTGAATCTGGGTACTTTGCCTGTACCGATACGACATTTCATTCCGTCGATACTAGCATTTCCTTTCTAGGCCTCCTTGATCTGACTGATCAAAGTGGGTTGAAGTTCTATGCTAGCCAAAAATCCTTCACTTACTAATTCCATTCTAAAATCTTCCATCTCCTTGTGCAAACTTGGTTGCTCTTTCAGAATCATGGAGTTCAAGCGGCACGGCAATCTGCTAAGGGCATCTGCTACCACATTGGCTTTACCGGGGTGATAGTGAATGTCCAGATCATAGTCTTTGATTAACTCTATCCATCTTATCTGCCTCATATTCAGCTCCTTATGTGTGAATATATACTTCAGGCTCTTGTGGTGCGAATAAATCTCACAACGGTTTCCCATAAGGTAATGTCTCCATGTCTTCAGGGCTAGAACTACGGCTGCTAGTTCAAGATCATGGGTTGGATAATTCTGTTCATGCTGCTTCAGTTGTCGGGATAGATAAGATATAACTTTGCCTTCTTGCATCAACACACATTCGAGACCGAACTTCGATGCGTCACAATACACATCAAAGGGTTTCGTAATATCTGGCATGATCAAGATGGGGGCTAAAATCAATCTCCTCTTGAGTTCCTGAAAACTCGCTTCACATTTGTCCGTCCATTCAAACTTCCTATCCTTTTTCAGCAATTGGGTCATGGGTCTGGCGATACTCGAGAATCCTTCTACGAACTTGCGGTAATATCCCGCTAATCCAAGAAATGCATGAACTTGGGTTTGAGTGTTTGGGGCTTGCCAATCTTCAACATCCTTCACCTTTGCAGGGTCAACGGCAATTCCTCCGGCTGATACAATATGTCCGAGGAATCTTACCTCCTGTAACCAGAATTCACATTTGCTAAACTTGGCATACAACTGATGCTCTCTAAGGGTTCCAAGGATGGTCCTTAGGTGTAGCTCATGTTCTTCTTCTGATTTGGAATAGATCAGAATTTCATCGATCAAAACAACGACAAACTTATCCAGGAAGTCCATAAAAATCTTATTCATAAGGTTCATGAAATAAGTGGGGCATTGGTTAATCCAAAAGACATGACAGTGTACTCGTATAATCCATATATGGTGGTAAAGGCAGTCTTTGGAATATCCTCTGCACGAATCTTGATTTGATGATAACCAGTTCTAAGATCAATCTTAGAAAACACTTTGGCACTAGTCAACTGATCAAACATGTCTTCTATGTTTGGCATTGGGTACATGTTCTTGATGGTGACATCATTTAACTTCCGATAATCCGCACACAAACGGTTACCTCCATCCTTCTTGTCCAGAAATAAGACAGGTGATCTCCATGGCGACGCACTTGGTTGAATCAATCCTATCTCTAGCATAGCATCCAGTTGCTTCTTCCGCTCCACTATCAGACGGGTTCATACTATATGGTCACTGGGCTATGGGTCTGGTTCCAGGGGTTAGTTCAATGATAAACTCGATATCTCGATCTGGGGGCATACCGGGCAAAACATCTAGAAATACATTGGGGTATTCACAGACTATTCTGACTTGGTCAATGGTTGGCTGGGCTATACTCTTGTTGCACTTGAATTGATGGGGCAAGGTTCCAGATACATGCTCTACTGATATTCCAGTTGTACTGGTCATGGTTATGGCTTTCTTGGCATAGTCGATTAATCCTTTATGTTTCGACATCCAATCCATTCCTAGTACTACTTCCAAACCTTTTGTTCCAAGTACTATTAGATTAGCATAAAAATCTATGCCATGGATTCAGATAGGTACGGCCTTGCAAATTTTTCTAGCTTTGGTGGTTGAACCAGGTACTTGAACTATCATAACATGCTTCAATTTGGTGGGTTGAATCTTACTAGGGCATGCAAATTCTTTAGTAACAAATGAGTGCGATGCTCCAGAATCAAACAACACTCTGGCAAGTACTAAGTTAACAGAAAACATACCCAGCACGACATCTGGCGCTTCTTGGACTTCTTCAGCATTTATGAGAAATAGACGGCTGTTGCGGTTGAGCGAGTTCCCTAGTGCAAACCTTCTTCCGGGTTGAACACGACGCTGCTACTAAGATGGGGCATTTGCATTGGGGGCTTCAGCAATCTTCTTGGGGCACTCATTGGAATAGTGAACCTTGGTTCCACATTCATAACAAGTCACCTGATACTTGTCCTTTGATGCAACAAGCACAACATTGCTTCTAGTCCTTGGGGCAGTGTTGGTGTTGGTGGTGACATTGTTGTTGTTGAACTTAGGTGGTGCACGGTTGAAATTGCTAGGGTTCCCGGGGTTGTTTTTGTGATTTCCTCTGGGCCTTGGGTTTCCTCCTCCACGGTTGGGATAGGTTGGACGGTTCATCGGGGGTCTATTGGTTCTTTGGGCAAATCCTGGAGATGGGTTGGGGCAATACTTTGGGGTATGATGGGTTCCTGGTTGATGCATCATGCGAAGCTTGCGGTTCTCATTATCTTGGTTGATCTTGCCTTCCATCTGAATGGCAGAGTCCACTAAGGCTTCAATATCAGCAAATGGGATATTGACTAACACTGTTTGCATTTCATCATGCAGACCATTCAGGAATCTCTCCTTCTTCTTGGCTTCAGTGTCTATCTCATCAGGTGCATACCTAGCCAATGACAAAAATTTGTCATGGTACTCAAGTACTGTCATCCTGACTTGCTTCAGTTCCCTGAATTCATCTCTCATCCTCTTGATCAAACCCGGTGGCACATGGGTTCTGCTAAACTTGACTTTGAACTCTTCCCAAGTTAGCATATGACCTCCATTCATGGCACGAACGCTGTTCCACCATGCTCTTGCATCTCCGGCCAGATAGTGGGTGGCGAACAGTACCTTCTCGTTGGCTTCCACTCCTGTTACTTCTAGGTTGTTCTCCATGGTTTGCAGCCAATCATCGGCATCTAGGGGCTCTTCAGACTTAGTGAAAATGGGTGGGTTGGTGTTCTGGAAATTCTTGAGCCTGGACCCATGGTTGTCCTGATTTCCATGGCCTTGATTGTTGTTGGACATCTGAGCAATGTGGTGAAGGGTGGATAAGTTGGCTTGATGTTCGGCTCTTTCAGCTTCGCGGTCAGAAACCAGCATTTGCAAGATTTTCAACATTGGGTCTGGGGATGAACTGCTTCCTCCGCAAGGCATCTGAAGATTGAGATAGATCAGGAGATAAGAGGGAAATTTCTAAGGTTCAGGGTTTTGTTTTTGAAAAGTTTTCGAAGTTTGACTCAGGTTTTTCTAGCAACTTGCTTTTCATTCATTCATTTGTGGCACACGATACAAACACACACCACAACAAAGGAAAACAGATGGTTTTAAGAACCATTCTTTGAAACTATGATACAGTGGGACCGAATACAACTCACTAACGCTAAAGTCCTCAAGTGCTACTACTCCTCGGAGTCGGTGTCCTCATCATCCTCCTCATCATCATCATCAATGAAGGCGAAGTCATCCTCATCGATGAAGAAGTCCATGGCCTGATCCTCTAGAAAGTCATCATTGTCACTTTGATAGGAGTAGGGGTCTCCACGAAGGTCTTCCCCTGCATTCTCCCTCTCCTCTAGCTGCATGTCTCTCTTGTGGATAGTATCCTCCAACTCTGTGATCCTGTGGCGAAGACGGGCAATGATGCGCTCCTTCTTGTCGAGCTGACGGCGACGAGATTGGCGATCCTTCACTAGCATGGCAATGGTCTGATCCTTCTTGGCGGCGATGGCATACTTGTGGTTGGCATAGGAGCGGGTATTGTCCAACTCCTTCTGACGGTCATACATCATGAAGTTGAGGTGGTCTAATTGAGTCTTCGGTTCATGGTGATATGGGGCCTCCAGTGGCTATCCCATAACATCACTCCTTGGGTAGAACTCAAAGCAAGTACCCTTGATCTGATTGATACTCTGCCCACACAGACGGGAAAGAGCTTCCTGCATGGCCCGGGCAAGTCCATCGAGCCAGTTGTTCTCTCTCAAGGTGAACTGAATTCCCTATGAGGTGGGGGATTTGATCTTTCCTCGGAGACTTGCAACAACCATCCATTGCAACTCCTCTCCTTCCTGATCGTTGAGATGAGCTCCGAAGAACTCAGGGTGTGGACGCTCCAGCATTTCCGATAGCTGGTCCAAGTCATGCTCAAATATGAGGTCTCCTGCATTCCCCAACTGATAAAACTTTCTATACTTCACGTCCATCTATAAGAATGTAGGATGAGTAAGTTAGTAGAGTGATCAAGTGTGTCAATTTTATGTAAGTTTGCCAGAATTTTTAAGGAACATGAATTTTCATGAAAGAGTCTAAGTGATAAGAATGATAATAAGTTTTCATAAATACTCACTTCCTTGGTTTTGAAACTAAGTTTTTGATTCAAACGTCCATTCTAAACTAGGGTCTCCTATGGTCAGGATGGCTCTGATACCAACTTGTCAACACCCGGATTTTTAATCCCAGATGCTTGTTATGCCATACATCGCAATCCCAGGATTACCATTTTTGCGAGACATAATAGATTGGTAATAGTTCATCATCCATTACAAACCATACATAAGGTCTTACAACAAATAAAGGATCACATGATCTAGTCTTAATACAAACAAGCAGCGGAATAACGTAATAATAAAGGTAGCGTGGGCGAAGCTCCATCTTCATGGTCACAGGCAATGCTGACGATGGGATATGATCCTAGTTGTCGTAACCTTCCTGTTGTTCGTCTTCCTGATAGCCCTCTTCATAGTCTGGCCACAGGAATAGCCAGGGACAAATCCATGAGTAATCTTTAAGTACTCGCAAACTAATACTAACAAGTGAAGGTTTTGGGTAAGAAATACCAAGCTCTAGGTTGTTTTGCAAAAATCCAGATTTATCTCTATTGAGTTCAGAAGCAAAGAAAGCTAGTTGACAGTTTTATAACATCTAAGTGGGAACTTGAATTTCATATCACAACCCCGTTGTGGTCAAGTCAAGTCACAAATCATTTCATAAGTCATTTTGAAAACATCTGACGACGGAACAGTATGGCCACTCCAACTTTCCATAACCGCGGATGCGGCTATTCGAATAGTTTGACACTCTCAGAGATTATACACTTTCACCACAACATTCGATACATCCGTCAGGAACAAATCCTGAATTCACCATACTTAGTATGCGGAGAATCAATCCTAACCTTTCAATTACACGCCCTAGTATAGGCACCTCTCCTATGAGTTTGGCCTCCCAACCATGACCAACTGTCATCTTGGGTACTACATAGGTGGACAATCTTCGCAAGGTAGCCTCGGCTCAAACTTTGGCTGCAAGGGAACCCATACTAAGGTATATAAATTTTTTCAGTGAAGCCCTACCTAATTTTTGAGTATTGTGGTTGTACGGTAAAATTGGAATGGTATCGCATCCAAACAACCATCAGTTTTATAAAGGGCTAAGGCTCATGCCTTAACATTTTCATCATCAAAATCCTCTGGTGTTCAAGAACACATGTCAAAACATTTCAGTAGAATGACTCATCATTCTAAGGTTTTCATAACCATTTTCACCAAGTATTCCCATCTAAAGTTGATCAAGTTTTATGCTTAGCACTAGCATCTACAAGTGGGGGTAAATACTAATGAGGGGTGGTAAACAAGTGTATCTTATCTAAGTTCAATCTCATGCCTCAGTATGCCATCAAGATTATCTATCTTAGGCCAAGCTTTATGCTCTTTATGCTACCTTTAAATATCTTTCTCAAATCTACAAGTCCCTAAGTAAACTTCAAGAGAAAGCTTTGATAAAGAAATAAAATAACTAATCTTGCAAGTAAAACTAGGATTATGTGTCATCAAGGGGTATAACCAAGGCATGCCTAATGCATTGCATAGATCATATAGTTTTCACAGTTGCAAGTGTTAGCTTGCAAAGTTGCAAGTATAGGCTTGCCTTGCGGAGAGCAGTGGTTGAAGTTCTCCTCGGCTTCTTCCTCGTAGTATTCTTCTTCCTCCTCGTATCCTTGGTCGGTACTAGCGTCTATAAATAAATACGAGGTACACAATCACCAAACAATTCTTAATTACTTCTATTTATCACACCAAGGTTTTCACTAGATGATCTAGGATCATCACAAGCATTACAATCATCAAAGTATTTGTCTTATTTATTTTATTTTTGGAAATGTAATTTCTACTCATTGAAAAACTTCTTAAGATTTAATATTCTCCAACTAAAACATGGGATCATGTTGACACATGTCATCACCACATATTTCAGTACTTGGGAATGTGATTTAAAGTGGTGTCACAATTTAATAAGGTTTAACCTTTTTATTTTAATTAAATAAAGTGACTAGAATGGCCTATGAGGCATTCTTTTATTGCTTGTCCAATATTTCTACAAATAAACCTAGATGTTTTTACATATTTAGAAAGGTCTAGTTAAATGTGATTTTTGAGAGTTGGAATCAACTCAAAAGCTTTTGTGGTTGAATTTTGAAAAATGTTTGAATGCAGAAAAGCTTCTGCCTTGTTATTTTTACTATAGGTGATATACAATTCCAAATGAATTGAATCAAACGGGATTGGATTAAGAATTCTAGTACCTTTCTAACAATATTGGTTTCATGCAATTTGGTTTAGTGAATCGACCTGGGTTAATTTTTGAATCTAGGTATAGAACTAGGTTTGAAACTAAATTGGAAAATATAAATTCAAACTAAATGGGTTGCGTGGGATGTTAACTGGGCCGGCTCACGGTGCAAAGCGCACGCGCGGGTGGGTTTAAGTGAATGACCCCACCAGTCAGCGAGACAAGGGGTGCGAAGCGGTACGGGGTGATCTAGACCGCACGATCAAACTCTAATCCAACAGCTGCGACCTATCGTCTCCGTCGGGCAACTCCGGCGAGAAATAACCCTAGCGCAGCCAGTGGGGGTCTATGGGGGCTCACCGGGGCTCAGGCGAGGGTCGGTGATGGGGGCGAACGACGAAGTCGACGACGGAGAACCTCCTGGTACCGGCGGCTTCTCCTGGGGCGGCTCCAATCACCGGCTCCTTTCTTCTTCCTCCGCGGCAGACTTAGGCCAAATTCCGGCGATGTGCTGCTTGCCTTGCTCCGGGAATGAGTGGGGGTGGTTCTGAGAGAGAGGGGAGTGAGATGGTGTGAAGAAATCGAGCGGCGGTGGCCTCTATTTATAGTGCAACGAGGGGACCGAAGGGCGCAGGTGGAGCTCGTCGTGGTCTTCGACACATCGAGCTACTGGCATGGGCAATGATAGGGGGCGGTGCTGTGCTCCCTGGCGAAGCTCAACAACATGGTTACGCAGCGTGGGACGGTGTGAGACGGTCGGAACATCGCGGTGCTCTGGGTAGGTCCGACGGACATTTTAATGGCGCACCCGGCTACGGGTCACGCGGCGGCGAACGAGGTTGTCTGGCAGTCTCCTGGGATGGTCGCGATCATGCTTGCACGTGGCGAGAGCAGCGCACGGTCTGTGGGCGTGTGTCGCGGGTGGCGCTCTGGCGCGATCTCGGCATGCTTGCAGAGACATTGGGCACGAGCGTTCCATGTGGTCCAGTGGCTGGCAGGGATCGAGCGCTGGACAGGGGGTGGCGGTTGACAGTGGAGTGCCTGCTAGACAAGGTTGGCGAGGCTAATGAGGCTCCTATTTTGCTGTCGACATTGAGATGGCAAGTTGGGCTCGGCCATGGTCACCATTGATGGCATGGTCAGGTTTACAGTGAGCTAGAGTGGCTTAAACAAGTTAGATGATCTACAGAGAGTGTAGTGTGAGCTAGAGAGTGAACAAGTTAGGCCAAATCACTGCTCACAATATTGTTTGATGTTTGTTTGTTTTGTGTGTGCAAGGTGTTTGATGAAATGACTGAAAGAGATTCAAATTTGAATTTTTGGTTCAAACTTGGTGGGTGTACTAGTTACATACCAGGGAGTCTCTGGTTAGTTGGAAAGGTCAAGGTGAATTGGTTTGGTTGGTTTTTGAAAAATGGTGATCTTCCCATATGTTAAAGATTCAATTTTGAATTGTCATTTGAATCAAGTTGCCAAATGTTCCTGTAAGTTTGAAAGGTGGGCTTGGGTTCACTTTTACTTGGTCTAGCAAGGGGTGAAAATAAATAGAAATGTTTCTGTTTGAAATCTTGGACTAGGAACACTCAAAGTGGCCTAGTGAGCAAGATTAGCAAAAATGACCATTTGCTTTATTTGGTTTGTTTTTATTTTCTCTTAATTTGCTTATTCTTGGAAATGTTTTAGATGATGTTGTTTTCATCTTTAAACCATTCCTTGCTATTTAGAACAATCACACAAGTCCATTCATGCATTCATACAATCATCACATACACACATGGATTCATATGTTTTAGTTAACAAAAGTTTTTGTTAACCCTAATTTTGGTGATTGGAATTTGATAATCATTGTTCAATATTTTTGGGATGTTATAGTCACTATCTACCAAAGGATACTTGTAAGCTTCCTTTGATTTCAAGTAAAGGGTTGATATGTCGTAAACGTATCTATAATTTTTGATGTTCCATGATTTTTTAGTATCCACTTTGCTATGCTTTGTCTACACTTTGAGGTATTTTTATACATTTTCTGGGACTAACCTATTAACAAGATGCCATAGTGCCAGTTGCCTATTTTATGCTATTTTTGGTTTCAGAAAAGCTAGTAAGGAAATATTCTCGGAATTGGACGGGACAAAGCCAAAGTCAATATTTCACCGAGGAGAACACACAGACCGAAGGGTGACCGGAGGGGAGGCACAAGGTGGCCAACCGCACCCCCCACGCACGGGACCACCCTGGGTCACGCCTTGGCAGGGTGTGGGCCTCCTAGATGCCCGCCTGCCTCGCCTCTTCGCCTATATAAACCCCCGATGCCAAAACCCTAAGTACCCGATCAGATCTCCATGAAACAGTCCGTAGCCACCGCCACCATCGTCCCCAGATCTGGGGGATCTGAAGCTCTTCCCGGCACCCTGCTAGAGGGGAGAGATCATCCCCGAGGCCTTCTTCATCACCATGCCAGCCTCCGGTATGATGCGTGAGTAGTTCCACCTTGGACTATGGGTCCATACAGTAGCTAGATGGTTGTTTCTCCTCCTTTGTGCTATCATGTTTAGATCTTGTGAGCTCCGTTCATGATCAGGATCATCTATTTGTAATCATGCATGTTGTGTTTGCGAGGATCCGATGGATATTGAGATTACTATGTCAGATTGATTATTGATTCTATTATGTATGTGTTGTTTGAGATCTTGCATGCTCTCCGTTTCTAGTAGCTATATTGGCCAAGTAGATGCTAGTGACTCCAAGAGGGAGTATTTATACTCGATAGTGGGTTCATGCCTCTATTGAATTTGGGGAAGTGACAGAAATCTCTAAGGATTTAGATGTGCTATTGCTACTAGGGAGAAAACAACAATCTTTCGTTCATGGAACAATTGTATTGTTTACTTTACACACATTGCTTAAAGCAGTTATCCGTTGCTTGCAACTTAATACTGGAAGGGGTTCGGATGAGAACCTGAAGGTGGATTACTAGTCATAGATGCAGTTGGATGGCGGTCTATGTATATTGTTGTAATGCCCAATCAAATCTCATAGGATCATGAATGTCTAGTATTGCATTGTTATGCCTTGCTCAGTCCTATCAATTGCCCCACTGTAATTTGTTTACCCAGCATGTTATGTTATTTATCTTAGGGAGAACACCTCTAGTGAACTGTGGACCCCGGTCCAATCTTTACTATTGATACATCATCTACTATTACTGTTTACTTTCTGCAAGCAATCATTACCTTCCACACCATACGTTTAATCCTTTCTTTTCAGCAAACCGGTGAGATTGACAACCTCACTGTACATTGGGGCAAAGTCTTGAGTTTATGTTGTGCAGGTTCCAAGTTGTTAGCAACACCTTGGAGTCGTTTCCTTCCTCCTACTGGTTCGATAACCTTGGTTTCATAACCGAGGGAAGACTTACTGCTGTGCTCATCACACTTTCCTCTTGGGGTATCTCAATGAAGCTCTACAGTGATCTGAGCCGCATCAAGGGTGTTTGAAAGGTTTTTGAATTGAATGCAAGAAAGTTAATAAAACAAGTAAAAAGAAAGAAAGTAATGAGAGTGTATGAAATGGTGGTTGAACTCTATAGGGCTAAGACGTTCTCGGAGATGTAGGATACACCACTAGCATGTTGTAACTAATCATAATTAGGATAACCTATTTCTTGTGTCATGATATGTGTGGAGAGAGTTCCGTAATAAGATGTTCACCATAAGGCTCGTAGGCAGTCACTTTATTGAGCCAAGAATGAGGTCATCTCTAAATAACCTCTGCGATGCCTGGAAACAATCACCATGCAGACCACCGCAATTAAGGGTTTCCCCATGGATATCGTAATTAGCTTAGTGAATCTATCTTTGTTCCCCGTTCGACCGTGTTGGGTGCTAGCGGTGCTTATAGTTACAATAGCTGTCGTCTCAATCATCCAAGCACATCCAAAGGATTTCACCCTCTTACTTTAGGCCCGAAGAAAAATGATATGTGGCCGACTACACATACCATCTAAAGGGAGAGATCAAACGCACATCATAGATCAATGGATCCTATACACAAGTAATATATCATATTTATTTCATTTCATAATCGTGCCATGGTTTCTCAATCTCCCCAAGAACTAAGCGAACTACTCACACATGGAAGCAATCGACAAAATCATCATAATCAAATGGATGGATAAAAGTAATGGAATGAATCTAGTGCAAACCACAATTGCATCTGGAATTACAACAAAATCTAATGAATGGAAGATAGGGGTAGAGATGGTGATGGAGATGCAGTGTTTGATCATGTAGAGGATGATGCGTTGTCCTCCAATGATCTATCCAGCAGCAAGGATTTGCCCTTATCCAAGTTTCTCCTTAAAATCCCTTTCTGGTGTGGTTTTTCGCGGCTGGAGGTTTCTATGAATGTCGGATATGTAATCTGTTTTCACGAGGAGGAAGTATTTTATAAGGTGGTCCTATCGCTGGGTCGTACGGGCATGCGGTAGGGTACGTGTACTGATACGTCCAATTTGCATCACAATTCTATATCATAATTTGCCTCTATTCATTGATATATGTCTTATTATGAGGTATTACTTATGTCTTTTCCTCTGTTTTTGCATGTTGGATGATTCTTGGAGGATGGACTGCCGGAGTTAGGTTTCCGATGGAAAAAGAGGTGTTTTGATGCAATTTCGTGAAGATCATAAAAATACCAGAAAATATTGGAAAATTATATTTTCCCAGAAGACGAAGGAATCCAGAAGGGGAGGCGTAGCTGGGCCACAGGGGGGCCACACCCCCTAGGCGCGGGTCCCCCTTGGTCGTGCCTAGGGCAGGTGTGGCCCACCTGGCCGGCCTCCGACTCTTCCCTCTCGCCTATATATACCCCACGGAACCCTAATACCAGGGGAGCAACGACAGAAAGATTTCCGCCGCCTCTGCATGGCGAAAAACACCGAGAGAAAAGAGCTCTCCGACAGACAGATTTCTGCCGGGGAAATTCCTGCCCGGAGAGAGTAGATCGTCGCCATCAATATCGTCATCAAGCTAGGCTTCATCGGGATAATCATCATCATCCACACCATCATCTCCACCAGCACCATCATCACCACTCCATCCCACTGTAACAATTGTGTTGGATCTTGCATTAGTTCATATGAGAAACTTTCCCGGTGTTAATTATTATTGTAGTTGATGCTTTTGAGTGGAACCATTGGATTATTGTTTATGTTCAGATTGTTATCCATTACCATATCATATTTGATCTTGATCCATATGATGTCTTGTGAGTAGTTCATTTAGTTCTTGAGGACATGGGAGAAGTCATGTTGTTAGTAGTGGATTTGTGTTGACTTATTATTCAATGGTTTAGTATTTAAGTTGTGGTGCTATTGGTGTCATGTGAACATCGACTACATGATACTTCACCATTTATGGGCCTAGGGGAAAGCATTGTGTATTTGTCTACTAATTCTGGGGTTGCCGGAGTGACAGAAACCTGAACCCACGTTAGGACACCTTTGCACAAGGGAGTGTAGGATCTCAGAGTTTAAGGCTGTGGTTAGGTTTATATCTTAATTACTTTACTGTAGTTGCGGATGCTTGCAGGGGTTTTAATCACAAGTATGTATTAGTCCAAGTAAGGTTGGTACATTAGCACAGGTTCACCCACACAACACTTACAACACCAAAGAAGAATACTCAGCTATTTGAAGCGAAAGCACTTGACAGAATTCCCATGTGTCCTCGAGAACGTTTGGTCCTTATAAGTATTCCCACCGGCTTTTACTTTTCTAAGAAAGGATTGGGCCACTTGCTGCGTTTGTTCGTTGTCTTTATTACTTGCACTTTGTTTTGTTGCTTTATCAGAAAACTCCTAAAAATCTGTTTGCTAAGTAGTTACATATATTTCCTGCTCCATACCACTAGTCAACACCTTCTGCTCCTCGTTGGGATCGACACTCCTATTTATCGGAAGTAATACGATACACCCCCCTATACTTGTGGGTCATCAAGACTATTTTCTGGCGTCGTTGCCGGGGAGTGAAGCGCTATTGAATAGTGGAACTGGTAAAGGAAACTTCTACTATGAGTATTGCTTTTTGTTTCTATTTTGTTACTTTGTTTCCAATATGGATAACCCACTTTGTTTTCTGTTTGGGAAAACTACTACCATTGTTAGGGTAGTAGATGAACCACCACCTGTTGAGATAGATCCTTTTAAGATATCTACAAGTATTGTTGATGTTATGGATAATTATTATTTAGGGGATGGAACTGTCCATCCTGGTGATCATTTGCTTTTTATCCATGAATTATGCGGGTTGTTTAAGTGTGCAGGTATCACAACTGAACAGGTGAACAAGAAGTTACTCTCCATATCCTTGAAAGGGAGAGCTGAAGAATGGTTTAAGCTGCTAAAGAATGGATAATCCATGGAATGGGAGGAAATGGCATCTCTCTTTTATTCTAAATTCTATTCTCCCAGTGATATTCATAAGGACAGAAATTTGATATATAAATTTTGGCCTCGTGATGGAGAGAGTACAGCTCAAGCTTGGGGGAGAATGAAGTTACTAATTCTTAAATTTCCTATTCATGAACTCCCTAACAATATTATTATCAATAATTTTTATGCTAGGCTTTCTCTTCATGATAAAGATTTACTAGATGCTTCTTGTGCTGGATCATTCACACGTATGAAGGAAGAAGCTAAATGGGATTTACTAGAACATATTCAAGAGAACACTGAAGCTTGGGAGAATGACAAAGGAAGAAAGTCAGGATGGAACAACTTGCTTCTATTGATCCAGTTTATGACCTTGGACCCCTTTTTGGTGATAGTAAGTATTCTCATTCTTATGATAAAGTTGTTGTCAGTGACATTTATATTCTGAACTTTATTCAAAGTGCTACTGAAATTTATTATGAGAGAGGGAAATATGGTTTTATGCATCTCAATAATGTTATGTTTCCCCGTTTTATGTTGAAAGATTTGAAGTTGCATTTGTTTTGTCTTCCTATGCTAGTGGCTTTTTGTTTCAATAATTCATTTTCCCATGATACCCCCATGCATAGGAACTGGGTTAGACTCAAATGTGTTGGTTATTTGCTTCTTGATGCTCTCTTTCACTTCAAATATATATCTCCTTTGTGAGCATCTTGGAAACCTTCAAGCCCAACTTAAAGGCATTAAAGAAAAGTACTTGTTGGGAGATAACCCAAGAGTTTGGGTGAGTCTTGGAAGTTATTACCTTAGTAATAACCGCTCCTTATCCTTTTTTTTGGTTTTTGTGTCAAGTTCAACTACTTTTGAGAAGTAGAGGAGTTGTGAAAAGTGGTTGTCCTGGGACAGATTTTTGTGTTGCATTGTAAAAATTTGTGAGGGAGCTCAGTACGTCGTATGGAGATGAATTTTTCTGAGTTTGTTCTCCAGGTTGTTACCCATCTTTCATTAGTTTTTCACTTTTTAATTTGAGCAACAGAAGGTTTTTAAAAAAATCAATCTTTACCTGCTGGTATGTTTTGAAAGATTTCTGCCATCTTTTGCATTTGCCTCTTACAGAAGCCTTTGTTTTGATGGATTTCAGATGAAGTGTGTACCTAAAAGTTTATTTTTTTGTTACACTAATGTTGCATTGAAGTTTGTGTATTGCCTTGTGAGAAAAGGAATTTCCAGGAGAAGGAGGAAAGGAGTCTGCAGAGTTCATCTTTGAATAGGTAAAAGTGGTGAAAACAGAAGGTCCATGAAAGCCTAATATTTTTATATTTTTGAAGTTTTTATTACATAAGGAAAGTTACGATACAGAATAGAGGAGGAACCGGAGGCCGGGGTGGCCAAACCCACCCCAGGCGCGGGCCCCAGCTGGCCACGGAGGGGGTGTGAGCCCCCCGAGCTCCGTCTTCGCCTCATTTTCGTATCAGCGCCTTCCTTATGCATTGAAACTTCGTAATATATAACGCCCTGGATCCCTCGAGGTTCATGCATCGTGTTCTCGTCGTGTTTTCGTTTCGATCTGTTTCTGTCAGGAAATCTTCTCAAGTTTAGAGCACCATGGTCTCCGCCAATGACAAAGGCAAGAAGCCCGAGGAATATGATCCTCAAGATCTCAAGGAGGAGGAGATTTTGGTAGGTGATTAAGAAGACATGGAGGTGGACAAGCACCCGGACACCCTCGCTGCCATCGCAAGCATTGGAGTGGTGGCAAAACCTACCAAGCTTAGGAGGACATCACAGATGTCTACAGGAGGGAGAACTCCGCGTCATATCCTTGCTCCACGGTCACTTCCTCCTTGTACCACTCGTTCTAACCATGCTGGAGAGGAACACACTAAGAAGGAAGAGTGGGGAAAGAATAGCAAGGACTGGGACTCTCGGTCCGATATGATCATGAATCTCATTGAGAAAAACTCGGAGTTGATTCGTACTCTGACCTTTGAGATTGAGGATTTGAGGAAACTGATTGAGGAGCTTATCAAGAGAACACCACCACCACTGAAGGAGTAATTCGTCATCAGGTTTGGCATCCCCTTGGATTGTTCCAATCTTGGGGGGGAGTGCCACGGTATCACCATCATTATCTTTTAACTTTTACCTTTTTAGTGGATTCATATATTTGGTAGAGAGGTTATCTTATAGGTTGGTTGCATTGTAGAAGTATCTCTCCTTTAGTTGATTATCTATGTATCCCTTGGTGTGAGTGCCTTTATGGAATATTAATGAGAAGTTTCATCTTTTACTTTTTGCACTTCTTATTTTAGTTTGCAATTTCTATTATATGATTGATCTTGTTGATCAGTATTGGCATCACTTTGGGAGCATCAAGTAAATCTAAATTGGTTTTGGAAAACCGAGCTCTGGTCAGTAGCAACACTTTTTGAGGCTTGAAAGGAAAAGAGAAAAAGCTTACATGTATTTTGTATCAATTATTTTATTTCTTGTTGGCTCATAAGCTTAGTATTATTTATTTAAGATCGTTTGTGTCTTCAAGGAAGATTGCATGTTTGGCTTTATCACTTGTAGGTTTGATTTTTTCCTTCAACTCTTTTGCTTGCTACCCAGCCTTGCTAGCAAAAAACCTGTTTTGAGAAGGCATAATTCTCATGCTTCCAACCCCTTTGAACCAAAACCTGTGCCATTTGTGTCCACCATACCTACCTATTAGCATTTGCTATTCCAAGCAAATTATGAAGCTTCATCTATCTTTCAAATTAAAAAGTATTTTGTTATGTGAAAACTAGTTAGTAAAGCTCTCACGAACTTGATGGCACACCTTATTTTCTTGCCCCTAATAGACTTGAACCATTGTGTCATTGAAGTTTTATATGCTTGCATCTATACGTTGGAATTAGCAGAACCGTGTTGTCACGGGGAATGCTTTCAACATTGCACCTGTACATTGTACACAGTTGATATCATGCTCTTTTGTTGCGGATGTCGACGGTGTGAAATAAAGAGGGAACTTGTAAGTCCATGGAGTGATGTATGTGTGTTAGAAAAACGCCTGGGCCTCTAGCCTAAGCCATGCCTAATCATGGTGGAAAATTGCAACATCACCATAATGAGCATTTTGTGAAGCATCCTCAATAAAAAGCTATGCACATAGTAAATAAAAAGATCGCTGAGATGCTCATTGTCTGCTTGCCTTGTCATTTTGGTTATGGGATAGCTCTTGTACCATGTGCAAGGGGTACCCCGTTGGCGGTTCTTTATGGTACACATATACTTACAATGACAAGAACTTACCGGTGACTAAAGTTGAGTAGCATGAGGAGCGGCCCTCGTACTCAAGGGACATGAGATTGCCAACTTATATTTTGTCAAGCATATACTCCATCCTTGTTCACTTTAACCTTAATCATCTCAATATGCCTATAATAGGGGCAATGAGGGATCAAAGATAGTAAGTATCATAATCTTTTCGAAGATCTTTATGACTTGAAATCCTTGCTTCCCTCTATGAAGGGACCTTTCTCCTATTTTCGAAGTCGAGTCAGTAAACCTACTTCCTCTCTATCTCCAGCAAGCATTCGAGTTGTTGTGTTTCAAGCATTCATATGATGATTTATTCAATCATGTTCTTATCCTCATTGTTTGCATAATACTCTTATCTATTGAGTATTACTTTGAAAGCCTTCATTGTGAAAAACCTTTTTGAGCAAAGAGTACTCTTGTTTTTAAAACTTCTTAAAAAAATCTCTATTTGTGAAACTGTTTGCTAGCTGTTCTCTGACCAAGAATAAGAGTTTGCCAATTCCAATTATGATTTATCTTTATGCATCTCTATTGTGACTCCTGTAGTTTTTGCAAGCTAAGTTATATAATGGTGAGTTGCTTTCTTCTATGAGTTGTGTAATGGTAAGTGTGATGCTTCTTGTCCGTATTCTTTTATCGACACTTCACTCCATAAACCTGTGGACATGTTTACTGAGATCAGTTTTCGCTTGGGGACAAGCGAAGGTCTAAGCTTGGGGGGAGTTGATACGTCCAATTTGCATCACCATTCTATATCATAATTTTCCTCTATTCATTAATATGTGTCTTATTATGAGGTATTACTTATGTCTTTTCCTCTGTTTTTGCATGTTGGATGATTCTTGGAGGATGGACTTCTGGAGTCAGGTTTCTAATGGAAAAAGAGGTGTTTTCATGCAATTTCGCGAAGATCAGAAAAATACCAGAAAAATATTGGAAAAAATTATTTTCCCAGAAGACGAAGGAAGCCAGAAGGGGAGGCGTAGCTAGGCCACAGGGGGCCCACACCACCCTAGGCGCAGGTCCACCTAGGCCGCACCTAGGGCAGGTGTGGCCCACCTGGCTGGCCTCCGACTCTGCCCTCTCGCCTATATCTTCCCCCATAGAACCCTAATACCAGGGGAGCGACGACAGAAAGATTTTCGTTGCCTCTGCGGGGAAGAAAACACCGAGAGAGAAAGAGCTCTCCGGCAGGCAGATTTCTGCCGGGGAAATTCCTTCCCGAAGAGGAGAGATCGTCGCCATCAACACCGTCATCAAGCTAGGCTTCATCGGGATCATCATCATCATCATCCACACCATCATCTCCACCAGCACCATCATCACCACTCCAATCCCGCTGTAACAATTGTGTTGCATCTTGCATTAGTTCATAGGGGAAACTTTCCTAGTGTTAATTACAATTGTAGTTGATGCTTGTGAGTGGAAACATTGGATTATTGTTTATGTTCAGATTGTTATCCATTACCATATCATCTTTGATCTTGATCCATATGATGTCTCGTGAGTAGTTCGTTTAGTTCTTGAGGACATGGGAGAAGTCATGTTGTTAGTAGTGGATTTGTGTTGAGTTATTATTCAATGGTTTAGTATTTAAATTGTGGTGCTATTCTTCTAGTGGTGTCATGTGAACATCGACTACATGATACTTCACCATTTATGGGCCTAGGCGAATGCATTGTGTATTTGGCTACTAATCGTGAGGTTGCCAGAGTGACAGAAACCTGTACCCCCGTTAGGACACCTTTGCACAAGGGAGTGTAGGATCTCAAAGTTTAAGGCTGCGGTTAGGTTTATATCTTAATTACTTTCATGTAGTTGCGGATGCTTGCAGGGGGTTTAATCACAAGTATGTATTAGTACAAGTAAGTTCGGAACATTATCATAGGTTCACCCACACAACACTTACAACACCAAAGAAGGGTACTCAGCTATTTGAAGCGAAAGCACTTGACAGAATTCCCATGTGTCCTCGAGAACGTTTGGTCCTTATAAGTATTCCCACCAGCTTCTCCTTTGCTAAGAAAGGATTGGGTCACTTGCTGCGTTTGTTTGTTGTCTTTATTACTTGCACTTATCATAAAACCCCCGAAAAATCCGTTTGTTAAGTAGTTACAGAGATTTCCTGCTCCATACCACTAGTCAACACCTTCTGCTCCTTGTTGGGATCGACACTCCTATTTATCGAAAGTAATACGATACACCCCCTATGATTGTTGCTAGAACCTCCTAGGTGTAGGAAATTCCTCCAGGTGCAAAGATAAATCATAAAATGACTCTTACCACTTAAAAATATCATATTACTGTGTAATATGATAGTGGGATCCTGTTGAAACAACGACAAAAGGTGCGCACAAATGCAGTAAAATACTAAAAACCCTACTCTACTTATGCAAAAACAATAAGTAAAAATGCTCCAATTTTGGACTCATCGACTCCCCCAAGCTAGACTCTTGCTCGTCCCTGAGAAAGATGGTGGCTTATGAACAAGATCATCATGTTTATGAGGCATGAGTCATTACAATAAATGAGGCAAAAATTGAAACAGGAGTACAATATCGAATGTAGAGTTGCATCGGGAGCTTTATCACACCTTTACACATCACATGACTTAGAGACTTCCACACATTTTGTATTAATGCTATTATAAGAAGCTATTAGTGATTGAACATATTATAAAATCATAAAGTTAAAAATGGTTGAGCACGTGATTTAGTAATGAATATTCATGATCATCTCTTTTTCTTTTCTTTCTTCTCTCCTTTTTTATAAGCTTGTACTCTTTCTTTTGCTTTTGAGAGTTTCCTTGATAGCGAATCTTTTGTCTCTTTCTCTTTCTTCTCTTCCTTCTTCTCTATTTTTTAGCACAGCTATGTGATCATGCTCAGTATTATGGCTTTTATTATACAAACCTGTGACTATAATATGCTATCAAGATTTTACTTCTCATAATTTAATCAATACTTTATTAGTGTGGAAGACCCTAAAATCATAATAGTTGTACAAGTATCATAACACTCAACTAGTTCAACCATCTAATATAATAATCATGAATCAAAAAGATAACTTCAAATATCACAAAGTCTCTAAACTCAATGGATATAATTCTTGTCTTGAACAAAAGGGAATCAAAGATGATGCAACTAATGCAAAAGCTCTTGAATAAAAACCTAACATGCATGCAGTAAAGTAAACATGCTAAAATTGGAAGATAGATTACAAGGTGTTATAGATCTCCCCCAAGCTTGGGATCAAGCTGACGGGATCAAATAATCCTTATGATTACCTATTCCTTCTTGGGGGTGAATAAATAATCGTCTTGTTTTCCTCTTCTGCCTTGAGGCTGCAAGTATGAGCAATACACGCGAATCGAGTGGACAATATGTGATGTGAGCATGTTGTTCTTTGATTATTTTTCCTAAGGTCTTCATGTCATTAGCCATCTCCATAATGATCTTGGTCAAGATTTTAACTCTACCATCAATATCATCGACCCTCTTTTCGTGGTATTTGCTCATCAACTAGTAGGAGTCAACTCCTTCCCCAATGGTTTCAACACAAGCTTTGTAAATCTTTTTAAGATTTTCGATCTTTTCTCTAATCTCATCCTGTTTTTATTCTTTGTGAGAAGATTTGAGAGAAGATCCATGAAGGTTATACCTATAGGGGTTGAGCGGGGGTTCTTCATGGTTCCTCCTTTGTTCCACGTGCCTGAGCATCTCCAACTTGTGCAGAAACATGTCTTCCTAGTTGGGGAGTGAAACCACTTGAGTTGATTCTCTAGTTGAGGAAGATGAAGAATCCCCCTCAAGCTCCCTTCTCTTGTCTTGAGCAACAAGTACTTCGCCCTTCTTGGTCTAGACCTGCTTGATATAAAAAGGCTGTATAGTTCTTGAACGATCAAGTGAGATCTTAGATACTATAGCAAAAGGCTAAGAAAGATAAACCTAGATCTGAAAGATGAAGGCAAAGGAAGAAAGGAAAAAGGAGGTGAAGTCAAAAATTAAAAAATAAAAACCTAAATAAAAGAGTTTGAAGTTGGTTGTGGATAGCAGTACGGGGGGCCCCATTAGTACGGTGTGCCGTACTGGCATCACACCGACTGTAAATTGACCCCCTCTTTTTATTAAATAATGTCAGAATAGGTCGGGTTAACAAGCAAACGTAGGAAACATAATGACCATCCGTATGGGTGGATGCGCCCGTACAGCCTATTGTATCATAACTCCAAAAGTACCCCAGGAGTACTAGCATCATAACGACCACTAGTACGGTCACATGCGTCCATACCATCCGACCGTACCGATCCTAGAAAAATAAAAAGAAACAGAGGAAAACTTCGAGCGTATAACGACCACTGGTACGGGCGTGTCCGCCCATACCAGGTCAAAAATAACTCGAAGATATTCATAAGAATATGAAGAAAGCAAAGAACTCAATGAGAAAACCAAAAAAGTTACTAGGAATGCAAAAATAAGGCGATTAGGATCTCGTTACCTTACTTTGTTTGATATATTCCTCGACTGTGATTAAGGAAATTAGCTTCGCTATGTTCACTTCCCCAACTCTATAGTGTTTTAAACGTTGCCCATTAACAATCCACAAGGAGGAAGGAGTAGTGTTTTTCAACTTTAGCGCCCTGAGGGGTACCCATCTTCGACTTCATAAGGTCATTCCCACTTGGATTTGAGCTTTCCTGCAAAAATCTCAAGCCTAGAGTTGTAGAGAAAGACTTTATCCCTAGATTTGAACTCCTTATTTTCTACTTTCCTATCATGCCATTTTTTAAAATTTTCCTTGAATATTATTACATTTTCATAAGCCTTGTTTCCAAGATCATCAAAAGCATGAATATCTAAGAGACGTTTTTCCCCTGTAGTTTTAAAATCAAAATTCATAGTTTTAATAGCCCAACGAGCCTTATGTTCTAGTTCTAACGGGAGATGATAAGCTTTACCGTATATCATCTTATATGGTGTCATTCCCATTGGACTCTTGAACGGTGAGATACGCCCATAATGCGTCATTGAGCTTCATAGCCTAATCTTTTTCTTTACTTATTCTGTTGGAGATATGCCCAAGAGGCAATAATAAAAGTAGTTATTATTATATCTTTGTGTTTATGATAAATATTTACATTCATGCTATAATTGTATTAACGAGAAACATTAATACTTGTGTGATTTGTAAACTTGTTAGAGTCTCTAGTAAATCCTCTTTGTAATACTAGCTTGTTGGTTAATAGATGGTCATGGTTTCCTGATCATGAACATCGAGATGTTATTAACAACAAGATCATATCATTAGGAGAATAGTGTGATGGACATACTTATATAGTTAAGCGTAGCATAAAGATCAAGTCATTTCAATAGTTGTTTTCTATAAGCTTTCAGATACATAGTAACATAAATCCTACGACCATGAGATCATGTTAATCACCATCACCGATGGATGCTTTGATGGCATCAAACACCCTTTGATGGCATCAAACACCACTTCGTAACTGGGTGGTTATAAAGGTGGCATTGAGTGTTCGGAAAGTATGTGTTGAGGCACATGGATCAAGAGTGGGATTTGTCCATCCATATGACAAAGAGATATACTCTAGGCCCTCTCAGTGGAATGTCATCCAATTAGCTTACAAGCATGTGACTGGCTCACAAGGGACCACATACCATAGGAACGAGTAAAGATTACTTATCGGTAATGAGGTTGAACTAGGTATGCAGAGATACCGACGATCAAACCTCGGATAAGTAAAGTATCTTGAGACAAAGGGAAATTGATATCATATGTAAATGGTTCATTCAATCACGAAGTAATCGTAGAAATATGTGGGAGCCAAATTAATTTCCATATTCCTCTGTTGGTTATTGATCTGAGAAGAGTCTCGATTATGTCTGCATAATTCATGAACCGTAGGGAGACACACTTAAGGATTCGATGTTGTTTAGCAGATATGGAAAGTGAGTAAAGAGACCGAATGTTGTTCGGAGTCTCGGATGGGATCCGGGATATCACGAGGAGATCTGGAATGGTCCGAAGAATAAGATTCATATAAGGAAAGTCCAATTCCGGAGTTCAGGAATGATTTCGGTGTTTTCACCGGAATGTTCTAGAATGGTCTAGAAGGTCCATCTATCCGGAGTGGGAAGGGTACATGGATATGTCATGAAAAAGTGGAATGGTTGCATAATATCCTAGGTCACTTGGCTGGGCAATTGGAAGAGAGAAATCAAACTCTAGTTTGAAAAAGTTAAACACCAACATTGATTGCCTAGTGGAGGGAGGGAAGGAATCCTACCTAAGGGAGGATTCCTCCCTCTCCTTGCCTTCATCCACACAAGGTGGAGTTGGGGGAGGATTCCCCTCCCCTTTCCGCCTCCCCGCCTATAAAAGGAGCGGTAGGACGCCCCCTACCCCTCACAACAAACCCTAGCCAAGGCGCCACCACCCCAAGTCGCCGTCGCCAAGGGCTCCTCCAAGTCGCGGACTAGGGCAAACCCTAGCCCCTAGCCGCCGGCCACCACCCTCCCTTGTCCCTCTAAACCCTAGATCGCCAAGGCCTCTCTTCTACTCCACCATACCCGCTCCGGCTTAGGTGAAGCCCTATGGGATTTCCCCTCTAAACTCCGACATCACACTATCGTGCTGCTGGAATCATGAGGAGAGATCTACAACCTCCGCTGCCTCCTACAACAAGGCATAGGAAGGTCTTCATTGAGTATCGAACGTGTGACCGACTGCGGGAGCGTTGCTGGAATGCGGCGCCGGAAGGACTGTCTACGCGATCTTGAGATCGGCAAGTGAACGACTACATCACCCACGAGAATCCGATCTTGTTAACCGCTTTTGAATCTTCAAGGGTGAGTACTCTATCGACTAGTTTCTACAATCTAGTAGATAGATTTTGGATTCTATGTGTTCATGTAGTAGAATTTTTTTGTTTTCCATGCTACGAACCCCTACATATTCACCGTCTTCTGGAGTATGACTTTGATTTCCAGGTTAGATAGCTCCACTTGCCCACTAGTTTGTGGGTGATATGGCGAGGCTACACGATGATCAACTCCATATTTTTGAAGTATATTCCTGAAAGTAACTTTCATAAAATGAGTTCCACATTAGTAAAAAGCGGGGAACTCCAAACCTGGGAAAAATAATGTCCTTAATCATCTTGATAGACGTCGCCGCATCTGCATGAGAAGTGGGTATAACTTCCACTGATGGCTGTGAAATATAGCCATCCACGTCTGCATTTAAACTAGATATTATTCATATATTTGATGAAATATCTCTAAAAAACCTGCCACTAATGTCTAATGATCGAAGGGGTATGCGATCCTTTCTTGCTATTTTTCCTGCGCAGATAATAACGTATGATGATGGGAATCACAACAGAAATGCCAAAGATACGAGATTTCCAACACGTCAAAGAAACCAGGAGCCGTGAAGTGAATGATGAAGCTTTAACGACCAACTATATGGCGGGAATTTTATTCCGGCCGTATAATTGGCATCGACTTTATTAGGTCAAACAGAACTACTTTCATGAAGGGACCCCTATATAAAGAGGCTTCGGGCGACGGGAAACAGAGCTTCTTTTCGACCCCAACTCTCCCTGCCACCAGAAGCCGCCATGACGGAGGAATAGATCTATCTCTAAACCTCTAAACCCTTATCCACCACCACATCCATCTTCCACCACTTGTAATAGTAGATCTCTTCTCCAATTAGTGACTTTGTAAGACTATTTGCTATCAATCTTATGATCTCTATTACAATGTTTATGATTGTTGATTTCATCTCTATGTGTGAGTAATTCTCCTTGGGCTAAGGGATTCGGCCTAGCTATGTAGCTTTTTGTGCATGTTATTTATCATAGATGGGAGCATGTATTAGTTTGTATGACATGATGATTGTAGTACCCTCTCTTGCCTCAATCTAAGGACTTGTTAGGTACCCAAGACCCCGAGGATTGATTCAGGTAAAGGGAGTGTGAGTAATGACTGATCTGCAGGATGGGAACCCTAGTGATAGAAGGGGTAGTACGGCTGTATATGAGGAATTTACTTGGGATTAACGGTGACATCACTATGCATATCATTAATTCTCTTTCTTCTATGGATGAGACTAGTAGGTTATTGCTATAAGCGGTTGCGGAGGCAATAACAATTATGGATGCACTGCCCACATATAATTATCTTGCTCTAATGATTACATGCATACTTTATCATTATATATTATTCTCATCGGATGTTTTGCACAGCTACTAGTGAAAACCGAAGACCCTAGGCCCTCTCTCTCCATCGTCAACAACAACAAAAATATCGCAAACTCTTGGTCTGGTGAAAACACAAAAGGAGTTCTAAAACCCTCGAAGGTTTGTTTAAGTAATCTCACTTTACTTTCTGCTTCCTGAGGATTCGATAAACCTATGGCTACTAGGGAAAAAGAGCTATACTACATCCGTAATCCGGATCGAAGGTATCATCACTACTAGGAAAACGGCTATAGGTAATCCATACATCTGCGACGCATGTGCTGAAGGTGCCCCATGGGTAAAATAGGCATGGTGCACTATCCACAGGTGCCCTACGGCTAACAGCTGTAAGCGTGACACATATGGGGGTGGTGCGCCACGTCTATGTGTGTGCCAGGTCACAGGTGGCCGCATACCACACATCCGTAGCACACTAGGTTAGGGTGCGCTACGAGTGTGAAACTTAGTAGTAGAGCACCTGACCTAGTGCGCTACAGATGTGTGGGTTGTGGTCTGCTGGGTAAACTTAGCCGTAGGGCATCCTGTCCTAGTGCCCTACGGCAAAGAACCTGATAAACACTTCAAAAAAATAAAATCCTTTCATACTTAGGTAGGTAATGTGGTATAGTTTGTAGGAAAATTAACAAATGTGAATTTCGGCTTTTTCTGCAAAAAAAAGTCATGTCACGTAGAACGGGCATAACTTTTGCATACGATGTAAAAAACGTATAATATACCAAATGACCAGAACGAGATTCCGCATCCGCTCGCAACCACCTCTGGTCATTTAGGATTTTTTAGATTTTCTAAATTTGAAAAGAGTAAAAAGTTACGGTCAAAAGACCGTTTTTTCCTGCAGAAAAAATAGAGGGTAACTTACCCGTAGCGCACCACCCCTAGTGCGCCACGACTAAGTTGGGCGGGATTTGAAATTCGAATCACCACCCCACCCACCTACCCTCTAATTTTCCCTCCCCCTTCTCTCCTTTTCCTTTTCCCCCTTCTCCTTTTCCTCCTCCTTTTCCTTCTCCTTCTTCTTCTCCTTCTCCTTTTCCTCCTCCTCATTCTCCTTCTCCTTCTCCTCATCCTCCTCCTTCTCCTTCTCCTTCTCCTTCTCCTCCTCCTCCTCCTTGCAGTGAAGATGGTGACGGCGGCCAACTTGTAACACCCTCGGAATCGGCCCTATGCAAGTTTCAGCGATTCCCACCAAACCCGCATAGAAACGATTCAAAGGTGCCCACCAGGCACTTTCGTGCGGGTGGAAAACAAAGTAATACCATTACACAATAGTCCATGATGGAACCCACAGAACAGATATATACAACACGACTCCATGAGTCAAGAATACAGATATACAATACAAAGATCCAAATTACCTTCAAAACGATACAACGTCCGACTATGGACAAGATGCAAATGGGGCTAAGAGCCCTGAAGAATAACCAATGGCGTCCATAACCCTGCCCAGGCCAAGCCGGAAGGGTAACCCTGCTAACGACGTCGATCTCAAAACCCGCTTAAACAAAAGGGGTGCCGACAAAGGGCAAATAAAAAAGAGAGCAGTCAGTACTGAGGCCAGTACACAGCGAGACTAAAATTCGGCGGTCCTCGCCTACATAGGTATGGTGGACTGAAGCGGCAGCACACCATGCACTAAACAACCTATAGAGACTCAATACAACTGACGGCTATCAGATAGGGATAAGAAAGACCTATTCGGATCCAACCTGATTCTAACACCAAACATACCCATCCTGGTATTCCCCCTCGATACCAACTAAGGAAGTCAACTGAGGAACTCACACAGTTGGCAGTTTTATTCATTTCGTTATAGTTGCGGCAATTACTAGTCAGATATAGATAGCATGAGTCATCCTGATATAATAAGCAGTGGGCAGTTTTAGTTAACCATTCCGTTGTAGTTGTAGTACTTACGAGTCAGATACATATAGCATGAGGCATCCCAAAACCCAGCAGTTGTTGGTACTTTTATTTAGCCACTCCGTTGTAGTTGCAATACTTACTAGTCAGATACAATGGTAACAGGTGACAATGCAAACCAGCAGTTGTTGACACTTTTAGTTAGCCATTCCATTATAGTGAAGATGATTACTAGTCATTATAAAGTCAAATTTATAGCACTACTTTAGTTATGGTTGTCTATGATCAAGATACTGTGCTCCAAGTCGTCCATAACTGTGGACACAGCTTTCAGAAAGTTTTACCCTGCAGGGGGCACAAATAGCAACACATGCATGATCAACCTCGAGAAAAAACAAATAAAAACCCAACGAGGCATCACGACAGAGCAATTGCAAGATTCATATAAATTTCAGGGGGCCACCCCACCAAGCTACCCGCGACGAAGTTGGCCGGCTCCGGAATGGACCCAGAGGTTTGCGTCAATGGCTATAAACAACTGGAAACCTGAAAGTGTGACTGGGCTTGTCGATACCGCGAAAACCCTCCGCTTACCTAAACAGTACAGGCGCTCCACGCGCAATCGTAAATAAAGCAGTAAAGCATGGCATAAGTACAGGATAATAATAAAGCCCCAAACTACTTTGTGGCCCCAAGAAATAAATATGACTCAAGCTCTGGCTAGGGGGATTCATGGTCCCACATGCGGATAGTGCGAATATTCAAAGAACAGGTATCAAGTACTCGGGGTCCTACGGGACACAAGTGGACGGTTAAAAACCAAATAACATCTATTGCCCACCTGTGCCTCTGCATTATTTACCTACTTCAATTTTAGTTATTAAACTGTAATTAAACCCATGATCGTCTCCAACATAAAGCATAAGGCATTTCTCCAACAACTGTGGTACTTGACGACATCGAAATAACACCTGAGCAAGCAACTGTGACTCACAAGGCCGACTATCTACCAAACAACAGGTAATAGGATGTGTCCATGGCAATATATGGGCTACAAGAAAGTATAAAGGGGTATGAAATCTATAGCATCGCAACACAGATAGCAATAGATCAACAGGAGGAAGTAAAGACTAGAAATGTAAAATATGTAGAAAGGGGGAGAATGCTCGCCTGAAAAACATTGCCGAAGGTTCATCCGAAGATCGGGTCGACACTCACATCAACTCATCGGCCTAATCCGTGAAGAAGCAAAGCACTAGAAGAAACACCGTATGCACTATTTAATACTATGGCAAAAGATCGAGCATGATGCATGTATGATGTATGACATGGCAAAGATGCGATACTATTAGGCAATATTAAGTGGAACCTAAGTCCTGACAATTAATTAATAGGTTCTTATTATTTAGCTACCCCGCAATTTAAATGTTGTCTTAACAAGGCACAATGATATCATCGGTTTGATACACAAATTTAAATGGGGCCCATATTAGACTAGATTTTTCCGCATATGGTCTCCATATTTAATTATGAGGTGAATCAGCATAATGCCCCCAACCCACATGATATGTGTGCAAGCATGACAATTTTATATGCAACAAGTGAAATAACATAATATAAAAATAGGGCGGGCTCAGATAGGGGTCACACATGGTTCCGATAATCTTGGGGGTTCGAAGGGGTTCGGTTCAGTCCCGCCGGGATCGGTCTTGGCGCGATCCATGACATCGGACAGTCTTGTCAAGTGTGTCGATCTTGTTCACCAAGATGGTTTGATGATCTTGCCGGGTGTCAGAGTCGATGTCGATCATGGTGAGTCCTCGGTTCAATCCTCGCAGGTTGCAACTTGTCGCTCATGACAAAGTCCTTCACATACAACATAAGCTCCACGATTGCACTAACCAGACAACAACACCAAAGTTGATGCATTACATCGACGCAAACAACATATACCGCAGGGAAACACACGGCCAGCAAGGGGCGTGGGCACAAGGTTGTAGAGCTTCACCAGGAGAAGAACATGGGAAAAGGGGTGGCAGTAGGCGCTCCTGGAGGACGGGATGTTGGCGGCGGCCAGACAGCGACGCGGTGGAGATGAGGTGCTCAGAAGAAGCCGACGAGGAGGAGGGAGATCTTGGGGCCAGCGATGGCAGGGCGGCAGTGAAGAGGAGCTCGAGCGAAGGAGGTATCCCGTGGTCGATGGGCGGCGTCCGCTGTTGGGGCAGGGAGCTATGGCGCTTGCGGACGGAGGAAAATGGAGCAAGGCGGCGGGGTAGGCGAGGTCGCTGCAGCCGGCGGTAGAGCTCACTGGCGATGGGGCGCGAGCCAAAGGCGCGGCTCAAGGAGAGGCACGGAGGCGGCGAGGAGGCCCGCACGACAGCTACGGGTGGCGGCGACGCTGGGGATTGGGGTGGTAGCGAGAGGAGGGGGGTCGCGGGCGGTTCCGTGCAGGGGCGGGTCGAGCGAGCGATGCGAGGAGAGAGAGACCGAGGCGCGGGGTGGGCCGGCTCGCGGATGTACGTCGGGTGGGTCGTGAGCGGCAGCGAGCGGGGGTCCGCGCTGGTCGCGATGGGGAGAGGTGGGACCTGGGGGAGTTTGTCGTGGGAAGGGAGCGTGCGTGCGGCGTTGCGTGAGTGGAACGGGTCAAGGGCGGGACAAGGCCCGCGGCTGCTGTGTGCTGAGGGAGTGGCGGCGGGACAGGGGTGGGACTAGGTCTAGGGTTTGGGGTAGGTAGTTTAGGGTTAGCCGGTTAGGGTTTTGACTAGTGGGGTTGCAGGTGGTCCGGTCGGTTGGGCTTTTAGGACTGGCCGACTGGACTGCCTCCCCCACAAAAATAGGTTTTGCTTTAGTTATTTATTTTATTTTATAATAAAAAAAATTTAAATATATTTTTAGACAAACAAAATAACTCCGGACAAGCCCGGGGTTTACATTTGAAATAGAGAGAGGAATCTTTGTAGAAAGCAAAACTAGGCTTTAAGCAAAATAGTTTTAGTCAAATAGATGCATGATGATGTCATGATGCACAACGATACAAACAGGCGATTTTCTAGTAGTGGTTTTACCCGGGGTGCTACACAACTCCTCCTCCTTGCAGTGACGACGGCGACGGCAGGCTCCTTCTTCTTCTCCTCGTCCTTGCAGTGACGACAGCGACGGCGGGTTCCTCCTCCTCCTCGTCGTCCTCCTTGCAGTGAAGACGACAGCGAGCTCTCCGACGAGGCAACATCGACGGCTGTGACCACTCTGACGAGGCGACAGCGACGACCCGCACCGATGAGCGATGGCCCGCACCGACGAGCAACGAAAGGGGGGTGGTGAGATCCAAATCTTCCGCTTTTTTGAATTTTGAAATTTGTACCGTTGCGCACAGCACCTAGTGCTCCACGGCTAGCTTTTCATACGCGTGGCGCACAACACCTAGTACGCCACGGTTATCTTTTTATACGCGTGGTGCACCACCTAGTGCGCCACGGCTAAAAGTTAGCCGTAGCGCGCACCTTGTGGCACACCCCTAGTGCGCCACGGATGGTCAAAACAGGTGCGCCACGAATTAGCTATTTTCTAGTAGTGCATCCACCCACTCGGTGACATAATCAACAATAACAAGAACATGAGTATAACCATTAGAGGTGACAAAGGGTTAGATGAAATCCATCCTCCAAACATCAAAAGATTCTATTACGGGATTATATTTCATAGACATTTATTGTATTTTTCCTACGTTACTCATATGTTGGAAAGCATCACAACTTCTAACATAATCATGAGCGTCTTTGATTAGCGTTGGTAAGTAAAATCCTGACTATAAGACTTTGGATATTGTACAGTCGCTAGTATGATGTCCTCAATATGGACTATCATGGCAAGCTTTAAGAATATATTTCATCTCATGGTCAAGCTCACATTTTCTAATTATCCCATCAATTCCATGTCTATATAAGTAAGGATCGTTCCAAAAGTAGTGTTTTAAATCATTAAAGAATTTATTTATTTAATGCTAATTCATTTCTTTTGGTAGAAACTTACCCACAAGGAAATTAGCATAGTCTGTAAACCAAGGATCATGTGATTCTATAGTGGCAAGATACTCACCTAGCATGGATTCATTAATGGGAGTTGGATCCTCCATAATTTCCTCCGTACGTAATAAATGGCCGGCAACCGGATTATCCATACATCTCCTATTAAATATTTGTAAGTCATATTATTGCAACAATAAGACCCATTTAATTAGATGGGGTTTTGCATACTTCTTGGCTAAGAGATGTCTTAAAGCCACATGATCTGTATGAACTATTACTTTTTAATTAATAATGAAATGCCTAAACTTATCACAATCAAAGACTACAGCTAAGAATTATTTTTCAGTTGTTGCATAATTTCTTTGATCTTCATTAAGAGTTCAACTAGCATATTGGATGCCGTTTAGATTTAGTCCATCTCATTGTCCTAAAACAGCCTTTATAGCATAGTCACTAGCATCGCACGTAATCTCAAAAGGCTCACCCCAATTTGGTAGTTGAACGACTGGTGCAGAAACTAGTGCCTTTTTAAATTGTTCAAAAGAATCAATGCAATTCATATCAAATGTGAAAAGGGTGTCCTTATCTAAAAGATAGTTTAAAGGATTAGCTATTCTAACAAAATCCTTAATAAAGCGCTTATACAAACCTGCATGTCCAAGAAAATTCTTAACCCCTTTTACATCTGGAGGTATTGGTAATCTTTCTAAAGTGATAAGGTTAGCATTATCAATCTCAATCCCTTTCTTAGAAATAATGTCAAAAAACTATGCCTTCTCTTACCATGTATCGACAGTGCTCCCAATTGAGGACTAGGTTGGTTTGCCTATATCACTACAAAATTCTATTAAGATTATAAAGACATTGTTCAAAAGCATTCCCATACACAACAATGTTGTCCATGAGAACTTCCATAGAGATTTCTACAAAATTGTCAAATATCTCTAAGACACAATCTTAAAAAGTGGCAGTTGCATTACATAAACCAAAAGTAATTACCTGTAAGCATAAGTTCCATAAGGACAAGTGGAGGTAGTTTTCTCTTGGTCTTGGAGCTGAATAGCAATTTGAGAATAGCCCAAATAACCATCAAGAAAACAAAAATAAGAGTTTTCAGACATACTTTCCAAGATATTATTATAGTTTCCTTGTTTAATTTTCTAAAATCTATACACATCTTATATCCTGCTATTGTTCCAGCATGGATCAATTCATATTTATAATTATTAATTATGGTTATGCAACCTTCTAGGGGTATACAATGGGTTGGACTTACCCATTTACTATCGGAGATAGGATAGATAATATTACTATCTAGCATGTGTATGACCTACTTTCTTACTACTTGCTTCATTTTAGGATTCAATCTTTTTTGAGTGTTAACAAAACATTTAGCACCATCACCCATAGGTATCTTATATGTAACTATGGAAGTATCTATTTCTTTAATGTCACTAAGAGTATATCCACAGGCTTCACGCTGCTCGACAAGTACCCCTAATAGTTTCTTATTTTCTTTGGGAGAGAGGCTATCATAAAAAATTATTGAGCATTTACTTTCCTTGTTCAAAAATTCATACCTGAGCCCTGGAGGGAGAGAATTCAAAACAAGAGGAGGTGGATCCTCATCTCCTATTCTTTATAGCTCTTCAAACTTATTTCTAAGGAGGTTCTCAGCTTTCGATGCTGTATTGAGGATATTATCCAATTCTTATTTTGTAGGGTCATCCGGAAGTGAATCATTATTTGTCAAGATTCTTCCCAATTCGGATTGTGGAGTGCTAAAATATTTTTCTACCAATTCTTCAATAGTCTTCTTTGACTTCGATCTTCTTCTCATAAGGCGATTTTGTAAATTGGATGCATTTAACTTATAGGATTTCTTCTCCAATCTGTAAGGAAAAGACTTGTTTCTTGTTATCAATATTAGAATTCATAGAGCTATAAAAATGTTTACCAAAAATTACTAGGCACGAGGAATTCAAAGGAATATCAATAATGTAAAAATTAACCGGTTGATACGTCCAAAATGTATCTACTTTCTCGAACACTTTTGCTATTGTTTTTCCTCTAAACTTGTGTGATTTGGATACAACTAACACAGACTTACGCTGTTTTTAGCAGAATTACCTAGATGTCTAGTTTTTGTGCAGAAAATCAACTATTAGGAAAAATCCCGGAAAATATGCCAAAAATCCTATTTCACCAGAAGATCCACGGAGCCAGAGTACGAGACGGAGTGGAGGCATGGGGGGGCCACACCCCTGCCAGGCATGGGCCAGGCCTGGCCGCACCTAGGGGGGGTGCAACCACCCCAGGCACCCTCTCAACCTCCCTCTTCGCCTATAAGATGCCTCTTGACCTAAAAACCTGGGGTTGTCGTTTTTCCAGAAAGAGTTCCGCTGCGCCACCACCACCAGAAGCCAAGATTCGGATCCAGAAACTCCGTTCTGGCACCCTGCCGGGACAGGGAATTTGGGGAGGATCATCACGATCGTCATGACCAACGCCTCTCCATCAACCATAAATGTTTCCCTCATCCATGAGTGAGTATTCCCCCACTGTAGGCTATGGGGATGGTAGGGATTGGATGAGTTCTATCTTGTAATCGAATAAGATTGTTAGGGCATGGTGCCTAGTATCTCTATTAGTGCTATTGGACTTTGTTGCAACTTGTTGTGCTTAATGCTTGTCACTAGGTCCCGAGTGCCATGATCTCAGATCTGAACTTATTATTGCATCATTATGATAGTATTGTTTGTGATCTTATCTGCAAGTTGTGTACACATATCACTGTCCGGATCCAAAGGCCCCGAAGTGACAGAAATTGGGACAGCCGGAGGGGATGGCTGTGGTGTGAGGATCACATGTGTTCACATAGTGTTAATGCTTTGCCTCGGTGCTCTATTAAAAGGAGCACCTTAATTGCCAGTAGTTCCCTAGAGGTCCCGCTGCCACGGGCTGGCAGAACAAAAGATGTTGTGCAAGTTCTCATTGCGAGCACGCATGACTATATATGGAGCACATGCCTAGGATTGTTTAATACTTGGATGCTTGTTCCTATTTATCTGCAATGCCCTAGATCTTGAAGTTACATGTTTAGACTCATCCATGCAATTCCCGTCCATCCATCCCTATGCCTACCGCACTCATATCCTATTGTTTGCTACTACTGTTACTATTGCTCCTGTTTCACTGCTACTGTTGCTACTACAAACTGTTGCTACTGATAAACTTCTGTGAGCAAGAACTATTTCTAGGTGCAGCTGAATTGACAACTCAGTTGTTAAGGCTTGCAAGTATTCTTTGGCTCCCCTTGTGTCGAATCAATAAATTGGGTAATACTACCCTCGAAGACTGTTGCGATCCCCTATACTTGTGGGTCATCAAGACTATTTTCTGGCGCCGTTGCCGGGGAGCATAGCTTTATTTTCACTGCTACTCCTTTCATCATGGGGAAGTCTCGTGATGGAAAGTTTCCTATTTTACCATCCACTACAAGAAAAGGTACAGCCCTAAACACCTATGTTGCTCTTGATTCACTGTCTGTTATAAGTAAGCTTGTTACGCCACCACCACATACACATGCTACACACACTATTACTACTGCTGAGTCTGAAACTGCTTTTCATACTCATGATGTTACTTCTACTGTGCTTGATGCGAGTGGTTCATTAGGTCCTTTCCTAGATGCTACTATGTCTAGTCTAGGAAATACTGAAACTCCTAGTGAAGACACTGTTACACCTGTCAGATCACCTGAGTCTAGAGAGAGATATGATATTAATGATGGCTACATTGAGTTTACTGATAATTTTATTGAAGAGTGCCAAAACACACATGGTACTAGTGCTATTAAGAGTCTCTTGCAAGACGTACTATTATTCCTAAACTGTCCCCTGATCCTAAGTTTGCCACCTCTCCCATAGATATCAAAGATAAATATTATGATTTCTCTCTTGATTTATCCTATTTAGACATTGTTGAGAAAGAACCTTTTTGTGGGACTGAAAATGAGAGTGTCGTGGCTCATATGAATGATCTTTCTACTATGAGTGCTTTATTCTCTGATGATTTTAAGATGTGCAAGTACTTTGTTACAAAGATGTTCCCTTTTTCACTAAAAGGAGAAGCTAGGGCTTGGTTTAATAGATTACCTCCTGGTTCCATTAATAGTACTGATTGTTTGATTGCTTCTTTCTTCCAGAAATATTTTCCTCCCAGTGCTAGACATGCTGCTTTGTAGAGACTTTTTGATTTTAAACAGGGAGAAGAAGAGAAATTGCCTGAGTCATGGACAAGGTTCTGTGCCTTGATTCATGCACATCCTGGATGTCCATTGCCTAGGAATGAGCTTCTTGATATTTATTATAATGGACTAACTGATGATTCTAGGACATACCTAGATAGCTTTGCTGATTGTGTTTTTGGGAAAAGAACTCCTACAGATGTTGAAGAAGTAATGGCTAAAATAAGCAAGAATTATGATGATTGGACTTCAACTGAGCTAAATACACCTAAGCCTATTACTCCTGAACCAGTTGTGCCTAAACCAGATTCAACACCAACACCAAAGAAGAGGGGAGTTATTACATTAAATGATGAAGTGATGAAAGAAGCTAAGAAATGTCTAAACGAGAAAGGTATTAGAGCTGAAGATGTGAAGAATCTACCTCCTATAGAAGAAATATGTAAGACAATTCCCCACTCATCTGCTATTGAGGTACACTCTCTCCAACACTTTGGTGAAGGTGATATTCCTTATGGAAAGCCTCCTGATCAATGTTTAGAGGAACTAGACATTTTTATTGTTAAACAAGGTAATTTTAATAAACAAGTTCAGAATCATTTATTGGAAAACTTTAGAGCTATCAACGAGTTGAAAGATATTGTGGAAAGAACTTCTAGTGATATTAAAATTCTTTGTAAACACTTTCAAATGGTTCAAACCCAACTTGATCAACTTACTAAGGTACAAAAGGATATGCTAGTTAATGCCTCAGGAGATAAACATGTTTATGGAATTAGAACTAGGAGTGGTATAGCTACTCAAGATCCTTTATATCCTAAAGGACACCCTAAAAGAATTGAGCAGGATTCTCAACAATGTGAGAGTAGTGGTAGTCCTCGTAAGAGAAAGAAAAAGAAACATAAAATAGTTGAGGAACCACTTGAACCTGCTGTAGATCCTAATAGTACATTTGTCTCTGATGCTGGAACTAAGAGTGGTAATGATAAAAATGATGCTCCTGATAAGGAGGAAGTTGAGGAAGAACCTGAGAAGCACACTAAGAATACTAGGTACACTAAAAAAGATTTTATTGCTAATAAACATGGTAAAGAGAGAGAACCTTGGGTGTAGAAACCTATGCCTTTTCCAGGTAATAAACACAAGTCAAAGGAGGAAGAACACTACAACAAGTTCTATGAGTGGATGAAACCTTTATTTTTGCAAATTCCTTTGACTGATGCTATTAAGTTGCCTCCTTATTCAAAGTATATGAAGGATATTCTCTAATAAAAGGAAGATTCCTAATGAGGAGATTTCTACTTTGCTTGCTAATTATTCCTTCAATGGCAAGGTTATAAAGAAACTTGGCGATCCAGGTATACCAACTATTCCTTGCTCTATTAAGAATAATTATGTTAGAACTGCTTTATGTGATTTGGGAGTGGGAGTTAGTGTTATGCCTTTTTCTCTCTACAAGAGACTCCAGCTAGAAAAGTTGATACCAACTGATATATCTTTGCAAATGGCTGATAAGTCAACTATTATTCATGTTGGTATATGTGAGAATGTTCCTGTTCAAGTGGCTCATAATTGCTTGGTTTCAACTGATTTTATTGTGCTTGAGATGCCTGAAGATGATAATATGTCTATTATTCTTGGGAGACCTTTTCTTAATACTGCAAGTGCTGTCATCAATTGCAATCAAGGAAAAGTAACATTTAATATTAATGACAAAGAGCATACAATATATTTCCCCAAGAAGGTTGCTAAGAGCTATTGCCTGAATTCTATTGAAAATATTGAGAGCATCAAGGTTGGAGAAATATATTGTCCCATTCCACAAGAAAATTTATAAACTATTATGATTTGGGACCATTGCTATCAAGTTTGAGGTAACATAATCACCTTGTGGAATGCAAAGTTTTGTTTCATATAAGATTTTTTTGGTAACAATACTTGATCAACCTTGTTAACAAAAGGATTTTAATGAACAAAATAATGTTTTCACTGTGGTTTTACTTGCTTTCTTTTCCTTTTCTCCTTCCTAGTCTTTGCCTTTTCTTTCGCTAGCTTTGGTTTTGTTAGTTGTTTTCTTGTTAGAGTGTCTTAGAACTTCTATAGTTTGGTTTTTGGTTTGCTTTTGCTTCTTCTAAAAAAATGTTTCTGCGAGAAAATCAATTTTCATACCCTGAAAATTGGCCAAAAATAAAGTTCTCCAAAAAATCCCAGAAAATTCAAAATAAAATTTTCCTCGAAAAAAGGGGCAGAGGGACACCTGGAGTGACCCAGGGGCCACCCCAGGCCAGCACACCCCTGGTGGGCGCGTCCAGCACCCAAGTGGCGCCTGGCTAGGGTGTGGCCCACCTGGGCCCCTCCAAGGTGCCTCCTCCCAGCCAACTTCTTTCTCTCTCCCGAAAAACACCAGAAATCTTTCTCAAGCTCGAGTTCCTGCTGTTCTTGCTCGCGAATTTTGATCACCTTGCTCAGCCCATCTTTGTTGCTAATTTTTGGAGGGACTGCTCCATGGTATGTGCCTTCTCTGCTTGTCCAATTAGATTTGTGATTGATAAATTATATCTTGAGTATTTTGCTGCTATAGGTGTCAGGTTGTGTGAGCTTGCATGCTTGTTCTATGCTTAGAGATTTCATTTTGATGCATGTATATCCCTCTAGCAAGTTCCTATAGTAGTTTCTCATCATTTATCAACTTGGAAATCACTTGGTTTGATGTTTGTCTAATTTTTTTAGAAAAAAGAGGTCATGGACAACCACACCTTTGGTGAAATATTTGAGAGTGATGCACCTAAGAGGGCAAGGCCTTCAAGATCATCCTCCCGATCTAGGCCCTCATACAATGAGGATCTCATTACACCACGATTTGGTGACGAGGGAGATGAGGAGGATGATCACCCTTCCACCTTTCCTTGCCCAACCTTTTTGCGGGCTGCTGGGATTCTTGATAATTTTCTAACCTTGGTTCGGAGGGTTGGACTAACAAGCTATATGCAGGATGAGAGCGTGCAATATGCAACGCTCACTAAAACATTTGTGGAGAGCTTTTATTTTACTAACAGCTTATTGAAGCCAGATGTGTCTTTCAAAATTTATGGCAGGCCTTACACCATGACATTGAAGAAATTTTGTGAGGCCCTGGGACTTGGTACAGCTGGGTCTGCGAAGAAGATTCCAGCTCAACCCCCTGATTTGTTGGAGCTCTACCACGGGATAACTAATGATGATGACCGTAGAGCCCAACGGGGAAAGATAAGAAATATTCAACTCCCAGCCATCAAGTACTTTGCTTATTATCTTGCCACTAGTGTTCGTGGTAGGGAGAACACTAGTAATATTTCCAACTATCATTTGGCCTTCATAGCTGCTGCGCTCAACAATGAAACTAAGTACAATCTTGGTTATCTCATTGCTCATCGCTTAGTTGCTAAGGGACCCATTTATGGGGGAATTATTGATGCACGTGTTGTTGCTGCCTTGGGCCTTGCTGTTGATCCAAATGATACAGTTTTGTCTCCTCAGAGGCTTGATCTTGCTGCTATGAAAGCACATCACTTTGTCACTATTGTTTCTACCCTTGAGAGCATGGTTTATAGAATGTTGTTTACTGACGGGGAAGAGAGAGAGATCCCTCTCCCCCAAACCACTTTGTTTAGTATTTGCCAGGGACCTTTGTCACGCTTCAGGAGGATATGGATGAAAAGCTGCGTATTCTTGTCTTCCATGGACATTATCAGGGGGACGCGCCCTCATACGACCCCTCTGTGCATTACATAGGTGAGTCCTCGAGCTCGTATCTGGACGAAGGGACCTCCTCGTTGTACTACAGAGGTGCACCTTCTTGGTCACCATGGATTTGAGCCCCACTTTGGCCAAATGCCTAAGCTTGGGGGAGGTATACCGACATCACACTCATCTATATATCATGTTTCGTCGGTTCTTTGTATATCCATTGTTTCTCTTTATTTTTGGTTTTTGTTCCTGCTTTCTCAAAACACAAAAATACCAAAAATATTTTCATTGTTTCTCTTGGTTTTTTCTTTGCTTTTTAGCTTTGGTTTGCCTTGAAGAAAAATCCAAAAAGATTTTGCTTTGTTTGCTTGTTTTAAAAAAATAGAAAACACCAAAAATATTTGTTCTTCTTCTTTGGTTTTGTGACTTCTTTGCAGGGTTCAGCCGTCCTTAGTGGATTTTGGTTTCATGTTATTATTCAAGTCACACAAGTGAAGGGCAATAATGAAGATTAAGACAACTTGAGAAGTGGTAAGAGGCTGGTAACGAACTCTATTTGTTTTCATTTTTGTACATATACTCATCATTGTGAGCATGATTAGTATGTTCTTGTTAGGTGTATGTTATTATGTATGCTTAGTAGTTCTTGCTTGTATGTGATTAGCTCTAGCTTGCTAATAGTTTGTAGCATGTCATATGAATGTTTGCTTGCATTGTTTTATTCATATTTTGGTATGATATTGTGGTATCCTCCTCTGAAAGTTTCATATGAATCGACTTGGGACATGCTCGCGCATTAATATGACTAAACAATAGTCAGTAAGCCTCGATGATTTATTTTGCCTCAGAGTTCTTGTATCACTTTAATGCCATAATTAGTCCTGTTTTTGTTACGAGCATGATTATGACAATTATTGCTCTCTCGTTTGTCGCTCCCTCTTTTTTGCTAGCCTTCACTTGCACTGAGTATGAGCTCTACTTGTGCTTCTAACTCCCCAAAACCAATATTGACAACTGTGTCCACCATACCTACCTATTAGCATCATTTGCTATTTCAGTGCATATTCATTATGTCTTGTTTTCTTCCAAATAAAATGTTTGACTGCTTTGAGAAAGTTAGTTAGTAAATCTCTCACGAACTTGATGGCACACTTTATTTCTTGCACTTAATAATCCTGGACCATTGTGACCTGTCCATGAAAGCTATATGCTTGCAAATTATAGGCTGGGAGTTAGCAAAACCGTGTTGTCACGGGGAACGCTTTCAACACCTATGGATACATATCCAGTTGATATGTTGCTCTTTTGTGTGCGGATGTCGTCGGTGTGAAATAAAATGGGAGCTTGTGAGTTCATGGAGTATATATATGTGTTAGAGAAACGCCTGGGCCGCTAGCCTAAGTCATGCCTAATCATGGTGGAAACTTGCAGCATTACCATAATGAGCATCTGTGAAGCATCCTCAATAAAAATCTATGCAAATAGTAAATAAAAAGATTGTCGAGATGCTCATTGTCTGCTTGCCTTGTCATTTTGATCACGGGATAGCTCATGTATCATGTGCAAGGGGTACCCCGTTGGCAGTTCTCTATGATATGGATGTATTTACAATGACAAGAACTTACAGGTAACCAAAGTTTAGTAGCATGCGGAGCGGCCCTTGTACTCAAGGGACATGGGATTTCCATTTTATGGTCTGTCAAGCATATAACTCATATTGGACCTCACTTTCACCTTAAGCATATAAAGATGCCTATGATGGGGGCAATGAGAGATCAAAGCTAATGAGTACCTTACTTTCAGCATTTGGAAGCCTTTCAAACTTTTAAAAACCTTTTCACTTCCTTGTTGAGTCACCTCTTATTCTATGAGAACCTTCTTGAGAGCATAGTTGTCATGCTTGTGTTTGTTCCAAAACTTGGTTAATTATGTCATGACTTTGATGCTTGTATCTCTGATATTTTTACTTCTAGTCTTCACTTGAACTTCATAGGTGCCTTGGCATTTATATTGTGCTCTACAAACAAAGGAAAGCGAGATACCACTCTATCATACCTTTTTATGAACATTGCAATGTTGCTTATGTTTACGTTCCATGCTACTTATTATTATTGAGTTGGTTTCTCTTCATAGCTTGCAATGACTATTGAGTAGACTTAGTTGTATACTTCTTATTATGAATGGTTTAAGTATCTACTCCTGTGCTGAGAATATATACATCATGTGAAGCAAATGTGTTCATGAAAGTTCTTTTATCACACTCAGTTTTCAACTGAATTGCTTGAGGACAAGAAATAAGCTAAGCTTGGGGGGGAGTTGATACGTCCAAAAGGTATCTACTTTCCCGAACACTTTTGATATTGTTTCTCCTCTAAACTTGTGTGATTTGGATACAACTAACACAGACTGACGTTGTTTTTAGCAGAATTACCTTGGTGTCTAGTTTTTGTGCAGAAAATCAACTATCAGGAAAAATCCCGGAAAATATGCCAAAAATCCTATTTCACCAGAAGATCCACGGAGCCAGAGTACGAGACGGAGTGGAGGCCTAGGGGGCCACACCCCTGCCAGGCGCGGGCCAGGCCTGGCCGTGCCTAGGGGTGCGGCCACCCCATGAACCCCCTCGGCCTCCCTCTTTGCCTATAAGACGCCTATTGACCTAAAAACCGGGGGGGTGTCATTTTTCCAGAAAGAGTTCCGCTGCACCACCACCACCAGAAGCCAAGATTCGGATCCAGAAACTCCATTATGGCACCCTGCCGGGACGGGGAATTTGGGGAGGATCATCGCCATCGTCATCACCAATGCCTCTCCATCAACCATCAATGTTTCCCTCATCCATGAGTGAGTAATCCCCCACTGTAGGCTATGGGGATGGTAGGGATTGGATGAGTTCTATCTTGTAATCGAATAAGATTGTTAGGGCATGGTGCCTAGTATCTCTATTAGTGCTATTGGACTTTATTGCAACTTGTTGTGCTTAATGCTTGTCACTAGGGCCCGAGTGCCATGATCTCAGATCTGAACTTATTATTAAATCATTATGATAGTATTGTTTGTGATCTTATCTGCAAGTTGTGTACACATATCACTGTCCGGATCCAAAGGCCCCGAAGTGACAGAAATTGGGACAATCAGAGGGGATGGCTGTGGTGTGAGGATCACATGTGTTCACGGAGTGTTAATGCTTTGCTCCGGTGCTCTATTAAAAGGAGCACCTTAATTGCCAGTAGTTCCCTAGAGGTCCCGCTGCCATGGGCTGGCAGAACAAAAGATGTTGTGCAAGTTCTCATTGCGAGCACGCATGGCTATATATGGAGCACATACCTAGGATTGTTTAGTACTTGGATGCTTGTTCCTATTTATCTACAATGCCCTAGATCTTGAAGTTACATGTTTAGAATCGTCCATGCAATGCCCGTCCATCCATCCCTATGCCTACCGCACTCATATCCTACTGTTTGCTACTACTGTTACTATTGCTCCTGTTTCACTATTGTTGTTGCTACTACAAACTGTTGCTACTGATAAACTTCTGTGAGCAAGAACTATTTCCAGGTGCAGCTGAATTGACAACTCAGTTGTTAAGGCTTGCAAGTATTCTTTGGCTCCCTCTTGTGTCGAATCAATAAATTGGGTAATACTATCCTCGAAGATTGTTGCGATCCCCTATACTTGTGGGTCATCACCGGGTACGCAAATGCTCCTATGGAGATACATGTGTCACGAAGAATACCGTGAGCCGTTGCTGGGTTCTGTCAGAAAGGATAAAAGTAACTTTGGATGATTCAAGATCTAGTTCATCAAGATGACACCACAATTCTTCATAGATAAAGTAAGTCATAATGTTAACATGAGAGTTTAAGTCACAAAACCCAAAGTAGTAACTCCCCCTAAACTAAAGGGAATTTTATGTTGGCTTTTATTCTTATCTTCAAACTTACCTCTAATCACATCAGAGGATTCTCTACTCAACATTATTACCTCTTCTTTAGATATCTTAGGTTCTATAAGTTCTTTTAATATGCCAATGTTTTTCTTGATGGTACCCATATTTCTGGTTAATTTACCTATCCTTTGCTTTCCCTCAATCTTGTCCTCTATTTTTTTGGTGAAAATATTTTTATCCGTAATTTTCAGCTTCTTTTGCATCTGTAAATATTTGTTCTCAAGGCCAAGTATAGGGGGTTTTACCTTACCAGGCGATGTGTAGAGTTCCCATTCCTTTGGAATATGCAAATGCTTAGCATAGGTTTTAACGATTTGGACAATCATACGAGGGTCAAGGTTAAAATTTCCAAGGATATTTTCTACTTTCCCTGAAGCTAGAAAGTTTTTAAGACAATTGTACTATATAGGATTTTCTTCATTCATCACGGCTTCACGATGAAAATTTTCTATCGTATGCACTAGCAAATTCCAGACTCTTTCAACTCTAAATTTAGTAAACGAACCATTAGTCAAGGAGGCTAGTTCATTTCTCTTATTGATTCTCAAACCTGCGTAGAAAGTATGTATTACCAACCAAGGTGAGAAGTTATGATGGGGGAAACGGTCAATAAGTTCCCTAAACCTTGTGTATCCTTCATGCAAGCTTTTTTTAGGTCTGCCTTTAAAATTAGTGATTATACGTCTAGCTCCAAGGGCTTTTATCCTGGGAAAGAAATCAATTAAGAATAAAGAGGCTAGCCTCTCCCAGGAGTTAGTGATCGTATTGGGACTTTGAATATACCAAGAACAGACTTAATCACTAAGGGTTTGAATAAAGAGAGCAGATTTAATCTCATCCTTACTGGATATATTTAGACGAAAAGTCCCACTTGTTTTCTCAAAGAATCCTACATGCTCATAAGGATCTTCCGTACCGTCTCCTTCAATTTTTTCTAGCATGCATAAGATCCAAAAGCATGGGGTTAATATCATACCCTTTCGGGTTATTGGATTTTAAATAAGCGTCCATGCATAGACCGGAATTGTTTATATCTTCCAGCTGAATGATATGTTGGTATTCTCCCATGGTGTTTACCTGAAACTTAGTAAACAACTTTAGTAAAACAATTATTAGAATTAGCAACTAAGAATAAAGACCAAAAGCGCTTAGCTCTCTGGAAACTGCGCCGTAAAATAGCTTGATGACTGCAAGTGCACAAATTGATTGTAGATGGTTTCAAGATAAGAGTATCGAACACACAGATAGCTAGTTGGTTAGGGTCTTTATGTCCCTCGTAACTATCTACCAAATAATACTTGTAAGCTGCCTTTGATTTCAAGTAAAGGGTGTTTAAAAGGTTTCTGAACTAAATGCAAGAAAATAAATAAAATAAGTAAAAAAAGCAAGTAAAAAGAGTGTATGGAATGGTGTTTGAACTCAATAGGGCTAGGACGTTCTTGGGGATATAGGATGCACCACTAGCATGTTGTAATTAATCATAATTAGGATAACCTATTTCTTGTGTCAGGATATGTGTGGAGAGAGTTCCATAATAAGATGTCCACCGCAAGGCTCGTAGGCAGTCACTTTGTTGAGCCAAGAATGAGGTTATCTCTAAATAATCACTGCGATGCCTATAAGCAATCACCATGCATACCACCGCAATTAAGGGTTTCCCCATAGATATCATAATTATCTTAGGGAATCTCTCTCTGTTCTCCCTTCGACCGTGTTGGGTGCTAGCTGCGCTTATAGTCACAATAGCTACCGACTCAATCATCCAAGCGCGTCCAAAGGGCTTCACCCTCTTAATTTAAACCCGAAGGCAAAAAATATGTGGCCTACTACACATACCATCTAAAGGGAGAGATAAAACACACATCATAGATCAATGGATCATGTACACAGGTAATAGATCATCTTTATTTCATTTCATAATAGTTCTAGGGTTTCTCCATCTCCCAAAAAACTAAGGGAACTAATCACACATGGAAGCAATCAATATCATCATTATAATTAAATGGATGGATAAAAGTAATGGAATTAATCTAATAGAACCATAATTGAATCTGGAATTACAATAAGATCTAATGAATGGAAGATAGGGGTAGAGATGGTGATGTATATGCACCGGTTGATGATGTAGGGGATGATGTGTTGTCCTCCAATGATCCGTGCAGCAACAAGGATTTGCCCTTCTCCAAGTTTCTCCTTCAAATCCCTTTTGGTGTGGATTTTCGTGGCTGGAGGTTTCTGTGAATGCTGGATTTGTGATCTGTTTTCGCGAGGAGAAAGTATTTAACGAGGCGATCCCGTAGCAGGGTCATACAGACATACGGTACGGGCGGGCTCCGCCCGTACTACTGGTCGTTACGCTGGCTGGAACCTCCTGGGCGTAGTCAATTCCTCTAGGTGCGAAGATAAATTAATAAAATGATTTTTATCACTTAAAAATATCATATTACTGTGTAATATAATAGTCTCAATTGATATGTTCATTATAGACTTAGTAAATTGGAATCCTATTGAAAAAAGGGAAAAAGTAAAAATACTCCAATTTTGGACTCATCACTATGCTCACGTCAAGCGACACCGACGACCATCCCCTCAGCTTTTCTATCCACCGTTAAGTTGATGTATGTAGAGCTACGCCTACAGACCCCCTCGGCATTTCCTTGCGCCATCAATTGTCCGTCCAACGGTGGTCACCGGCGCACGATGTGACGCATGCTGTGCCTACGACCAACCTGTGCCGATGTTGTCCCTCTTCATTGATCTATCTATGCCAAAGGTTATTCTATGCCGACGGTCCCCTTGGCGTTTCTTATCTATGCCGACGGTTGCGTTACGCCGATGGGCTTTTTCCAGCCGTGGGCACTATGCGAGCTTTGCCGAGAGCCTTGACTATTATCCCTCAGTGTTTAAACCTCCCTCGGCGTCACTGTTTATTCCAATGGTGTATGTTTATCTGCTCTTATGTTGGAATACAACATTCGTCGTGTCGTGACAAGGGTACATGCACTAGCGCGGGTTTTCTCAAAGGTGGCACTGTGCCAGTGGCATGCCAAGGAAAGCACACCCAACTAGTTTTATTGATGGTGTGACAGGGCTTCATACGTCACTAGTAAATCCCTACCGGTGGCATTGTAAAATAAAACAAATGCCATCAGTATGTTGGACCCACCAGTCGATGCGGAAGAAAATACTAGTGGCATGTACAATTTGCGATACACGGTGCTGGAAATCCTGCACGCCAGCACTACTCGTGTTTCCTACGGCCACTAGTGGGTCCCACATACTTATTGCGTGCGACACCACTAACTAGTGGCGTGCCAAGAAATCTGAAACGCTAGTAAGTTTTTCGCTGGAATCTGAATCAACTAGTGGTGCGGTTCTTTAGGTGGAACATCAAACCACTATTTTCTTGTAGTGCCACTCCACCTACCTCTCTTCTTCCTCCTCACTTTCTTTGTTCATATTTAGTTCTCTCCTCTCCTCACTCACTCCACACTCTCACATTTTTAATATCTTCTTTCACTTAATTAGCCCCTCATACCCTCCCTTTCCACTCATTCATATAGCTATAGCTTAGCCTCTATTATATATAATGATGTATAAAGTATCTCTCTCCACCCGCTCGATTGACGTGGCATTTTCATTCTTACACTCTTAGGTATGTGAACCACCATCTTAGTGGTGGATCGAGGTGAAATATATGTTACTAGTAGAAAACAGGCTATCCGTTTGCGCCCCCTAACAGCATTAGTCCCGGTTGCGCCACGAAGCGGGACTAATGCTGGCACGCGTCCCGGTTCGAACGGGCATGCTGGCCGGAGTCATGCGTCCCGGTTGGTAGGGGTGCATGCATCCCGGTTTGTAACACAAACCGGGACTAAAGGTTGGGCGCCAGCCACGTGGCCTGGCACACACCTTTAGTCCCGATTTGTGTTACAAACCGGGATGTATAATCCCGCCCTCTATAAATACGACGCCCCATCCCTCTGCCTCCCCTCTGTTTTTTCTTGGTGGAAGGTGTGAGAGGTGTGCTAGTTTATTTTTTTCCTATGCATGCATTCAAGGTGTTTGATAAAATGTTTGAGTGAATGATCCCGTTCAATTTCTCACAGAACAAAAATATAGAAGGTGTCTGAGACGCACTTGAGCTTCTCCTCTTTATTTCCCTCGATCGAGGTTAGCAATCTTATCTTTTCTCTGTCATTGATACAATGCATGTGTCGATGTGAATTGGTCATTTCACTATTTATGATGTCCTGTTTTTGATAAACTTAATTATATGATGCAGATGAATGGTCGGGAATGGATGTACGATGACCGGCGTGTACCCAGGTACATTAAAGGCGTGGATAAATTTATCGATGTGGCTATGGCAAACAAAGAGAATGGTTTTATACGTTGTCCATGTGTTCAATGTCGGAACAACAAGGAGTACTCTTCCTCGAAAATCATTCGCGGCCACCTAGTTATGAAAGTTTTCATGCCCAAATATAATTGTTGGACCAAGCACGGGGAAAGAGGGGTTATGATGGAAGACAGTGAAGAAGAAGATGATGATAACAACTATCATCATATGTTTCCTGAATACAGTGATACTGCAATAGAAGACAATGAAGAGGAAGGAGGTGAATAACGGGCATCATATGAGCCCCGCTGATGAACTTGGTAGGGTCATTTCTGATGCCAAGCGAGACTGTGAAACAGAAAATGAGAAGTTGAAGTTAGAGGGCATGTTAGAAGATCACAAAAAATTGTTGTACCCAAATTGCAAAGATGGAAGCACAAAGCTCGGTACCACACTGGAATTGCTGCGATGGAAGGCAGAGTGTGGTCTAACTGACTCCTCATTTGAAAAAAGATGCTGAAAGTAATGAAGCCAAAGTTTCCAAAACATAACGAACTTCCCGAGAGTTCGTACGAAGCAAAGAAGACTCTCTGTCCTCTAGGATTAGATGTGCAGAAGATACATGCATGCATTAATGACTGCATCCTCTACCGTGGTAAGGAGTATGAGAATTTAGATAAATGCTCAGTATGAAATGCATTGCGGTATAAGATCAGACGAGATGACCCTGGTGATGTTGAGGGGGAGCCCCTCCGGAAGAGGGTTCCTGCTAAGGTTACGTGGTATGCTCCTATAATACCAAGGTTGAAACGCATGTTCAAAAACAAAGAGCATGTCAGGTTGTTCCGATGGCACAAAGAAGACCGTAAGAAAGACGGAAAGTTGAGACACCCTGCTGATGGGTCACAGTGGAGAAAATCGAGAGAGACTTCCCGGACTTTGCAGGTGACGCAAGGAACTTATGGTTTGGTCTAAGTACGGATGGCATGAATCCTTTTGGGGAGCAGAGATGCAGTCACAACACCTGGCCCGTGACTCTATGTATGTACAACATTCCTCCTTGGTTTTGCATGAAGCATAAGTTCATTATGATGTCAGTGCTCATCCAAGGCCCGAAGAAACCGGGCAACGACATTGATGTGTACCTTAGGCCATTAGTTGAAGAACTCTTACAGTTGTGGGTCAAACAAGGTGTACATGCGTGGGATGAGAACAACAGGAGCCATTTTACCTATGAGGGTTGCTTTTCGTAACCATCAATGATTGTCCTGCTCTTAGTAACCTTTTAGGACAGACAAACAAGGGATATAAGGCATGCACGCACTGTTTAGATAAGACTGAAGTACATATTTGTATAAATGCAAGAAGGTTGTGTACCTGGCGAATCGACGATTTCTTCCGACCAATCATCCCGTAAGAAAGAAAGGCAAGCATTTCAAAGGTGAGGCAGATCACCGGAAGAAGCCTGAACTCCCTGCCGGTGATGATGTATTTGGTATGTTCAAGGACATAGAAGTAATCTTTGGAAAGGGTCCCGGCGGTCAATCAGTTCCGAACGACGTCGCTATAGGACACGCACCCATGTGGAAGAAGAAATCTATATTTTGGAAGCTGCCATATTGGAAAGTCCTACGTGTACGCTCTTCAATCGACGTGATGCACGTGATGAAGAATCTTTGCGTGAACCTGCTAGGATTCCTAGGCGTGTATGGGAAGACAAAAGATACACCAGAAGCACAGGAGGACCAACAAATTATGAAAGACCCAAAGAACATGCATACACAGAACAAGATGGATAAAGGGCGTCACTTAAGTCGTGCCAGCTATGCTCTTACCAAAGCAGAGAAGGAAATCTTTTTTGAAGTCCTTTACAGTATCAAGGAGCCATTTGGCTTCTCATCTAATATAAAGGGGATAATAAATATGGCAGAGAAAAAGTTCCAAAACCTGAAGTCTCATGACTGTCACGTGATTATGACGCAATTGCTTCCGATTGCATTGAGGGGGCTTCTACCGGACCCATTGTGAAGCTGTGTGCATTCCTCAATGCAATATCTCAGGAGGTAATCAATCCATATATTCTTCCAAGGTTACAGAAGTATGTGGTACAATGTCTTGTTAGTTTTGAGTTGGTGTTCCCACCATCCTTCTTCAATATTATGACGCATCTCCTGGTTCACCTAGTGGAAGAGATTGCCATTCTCGGTCCTGTATTTCTGCACAATATGTTCCCCTTTGAGAGGTTCATGGGAGTCTTAAAGAAATATGTTCATAACTGTGCTAGACCAGAAGGAAGCATCTCCAAGGGATATGGAACAAAGGAGGTCATTGAGTTTTGTGTTGACTTTATTCCTGACCTTAAGCCGATTGGTGTTTCTGACTCGCGGCATGAGGGAAGACTAAGTGGAAAAGGCACGTTGGGAAAGAAAGCAATGATATGTAGGGACGGGGATTCTTTCACTAAAGCACACTACATAGTTCTACATAATTCCACCTTGGCAGCTCTGTATATCGAGGAACACAAGAATATTGTACGCTCCAAAAACCCGGGGAAGCCTGACTCATGGATTACAGATGAACACATGAAGTATTTTGGTGGTTGGATGTGGACACATCTCTTGAATGACACCACTGTTGGAGATCAGCTATACTTGTTGGCCGCGTCACCATCTTCTACTATATTGAATTTCCAAGGGTACAAAATAAATGGGAATACATTCTACACGATCGCCCAAGATAAAAAGAGCACCAACCAAAACAGTGGTGTCCGATTTGATGCAACAGACGAGAATGGGCAAAAGGACACATACTATGGTTATATAGAGGAGATATGGGAACTAGACTATGGAGTCTCTTTTAAGGTCCCTTTGTTTCGCTGCAAATGGGTCAACCTGAATGGGGAAGGGGTAAAGATAGACCAGTTGTACAGAATGACAATAGTGGATATAAACAATCTTGGTTATAGAGATGAACCATTCGTCCTAGCCAATGATGTGTCTCAGGTTTTCTATGTTCAAGGTTTCATGGCTTTCGGTCCAAATGATCAAGCCATCCATTTTCCGAGCGCAAAAATGGGTCGTTTTGTGAAGTAACCACCAAAATGCTGTTTTAGAATGCTACTGTCCCATTTTTCTAAAATACTAGAACACCTTACATGGAATATCTCCCAACCGGGACATCTCAAACCTTTTCGTCCATCCCAGGTAAAATGGACAAATGTCTACCAAATCGGTAGGAAGTGGGTCCGGTTTATACTATAGGTACATGATATAACACCCGTGATATTTTGAAAAAATCATTTTTAGACTCGCAATATGTGGTTTCTTCAGAGATCCAATGCAAGTTCTAACGATGCTCGTCCCCTATCTTCATGCACGCTGGTTCGACCATAGTTAGAAATTTAAAAAATTCAAAACGGGCATAAGAAATTCAAAAAAAGTCTGAACAATGTAAATCCTTCGCGTGGTGTCATATTATGTGACATAGTTGCAAGGAAAAATACCAGACTTGGTATATTGATCATGTCTCGAAAAAACCTTCACAAAATGACCTATCATGTTCGAGGTTTCATGGCTTTCGGTCCAAATGACCGATGTTATGTGCTAAATCACGGCATAGTTTGTGATGTTGTGCCCATATTATGCATGCATGTGGACATTGGTATGGAGAACAATGTTGCAGGATGAAGTTTTCCTTTTCGTTGCACGAAAAGGCCATTTTCCATTTTCCGAGCGCAAAAAACGGGTCGTTTTGTGAAGTAACCACCAAAATGCTGTTTCAGAATGCTACCGTCCCATTTTTCTAAAATACTAGACCACCTTACATGGACTATCTCCCAACCGGGACATCTCAAACATTTTCTTCCATCCCGGGTAAAAAGGACAAATGTCTGCCGAAGCGGTAGGAAGTGGGTCTGGTTTGTACTACAGGTACATGATCTAACGCCCGTGATTTTTTGAAAAAATCATTTTTAGACTCGCAATATGTGGTTTCTTCAGAGATCCAATGCAAGTTCTAACGATTCTCGTCCCCTATCTTCATGCACGCCGGTTCGACCATAGTTAGAAATACAAAAAATTCAAAACAGGCATAAGAAATTCAAAAAAAGTCCGAACAATGTAAATCCTTCACGTGGTGTCATATTATGTGACATAGTTGCAAGAAAAAATATCAGACTTGGTATATTGATCATGTCTCAAAAAACCTTCACAAAATGACCTATCATGTTCGAGGTTTCATGGCTTTCAGTCCAAATGACCGATGTTATGTGCTGAATCACGGCATAGTTTCTGATGCTGTGCCCATATTATGCATGAATGTGGACATTGGTATGGAGAACAATGCTGCAGGAGGAAGTTTTCCTTTTCGTCGCACGGAAAAGCCATTTTCCATTTTCCGAGCGCAAAAAACGGGTCATTTTGTGAAGTAACCACCAAAATGCTGTTTCAGAATGCTACCGTCCCATCTTTCTAAAATACTAGACCACCTTACATGGACTTTCTCCCAACCGGGACATCTCAAACCCTAAACATTAAACCCTAAACCCAAGTTTCTTCCCGCCATTTCTTCCGGCAGTTTTTTTCCCGCCATTTCTTCCCGCCATTTCTCACTACATATATGTAGGATTGGCCTCCATTGTCATTGCACATTTCTAGACTCATATATGCAACCTCATCACTCTTTCACATGGCTTCCACCATACGACTAACCCCTAGGGAGGTGGAGGCGCTTTGCGCCACGAACTACCCCTGCCCGCCGGGCTACTGCATCCCCGTCGGCTGGATGCTGAGCGCCGGAGGCGTTGCGGTTCCTCCTGTCCCTCTAGGTGTGGCGCGACGGATGGCCATCACGAACCACTACTACTTCGAGCTCACACCGGAGCAGCAGAGGAATCCCAACTGGCATCCCAACTATTTCCCGACTTGGGAAGCCTTCTTCGGGGATCGGCGTGAGAGGGCGCTCGCCAGGCACGAGGAGGACGGACCACCTACTCCAAACTTCAACGAGGCCAGCCGTTGGCTGTGGTGGCACAGTCGGACTCTCCAGAGCGTCATGGCCTATGACACGGCCGCCGACTCTAACCCCCGCTTGCGCTACCCTCAAGTCCAGCCCACTCGTACTCAGCCTTCAAGGTTCAACTACGGCGACCCCGACGACGACAGCGACGATGGCCGCGGCGAGTACGACGACTATAGTGGCGAGTATTACAGGTGTAGGCAGGAGCATGACTGAATCACTCCAACATTGTAAAACAAGTTCCGCCGAATGTGACTTAATCTGGCCATGTATCTTAATTTTCAGTTCTTCTATGTATCTTAATCTTCAGTCGTGTTTTATGTAACTTAGTGTTATTTGCGTTATGTACTTTAATTCTAGTTCTATCGTAATAAAATTTTCTTCCCGCCCATTATTTCCCATCCTTTTCTTCCCGCCCACTAATAAAAAAAATAAGTTAATTCATTTTTTATTTTAAATGGTTCATAGTTTAAATGGTTACATGAATTATTTTTAAAAATAGAAAATGGTTTTGAATTAGTCATTCAAATCCAAACACGTTTTATGTTTAAAGTTTTTCTAAATTCCAAATTAATATTCAAAAAATATAAGTTAATTTATTTTTATTTTTAAATGGTTACATTAATTATTTTTAAAAACAGAAAATGGTTTTGAATTAGTTATTCAAACCAAACACTTTTTATGTTTAAAGTTTTTCTAAATTCCAAATTAATATTCAAAAAATATAAGTTAATTCATTTTTAATTTTAAATGGTTACATTAATTATTTTTAGAAACAGAAAATGGTTTTGAATTAGTTATTCAAATCCAAACACTTTTTATGTTTAAAGTTTTTCTAAATTCCAAATTAATATTCAAAAAATATAAGTTAATTCATTTTTAATCTTAAATGGTTACATTAATTATTTTTAAAAACAGAAAATGGTTTTGAATTAGTTTTTTAAAACCAAGCACTTTTTATGTTTAAAGTTTTTCTAAATTCCAAATTAATATTCAAAAAATATAGGTTAATTCATTTTTAATTTTAAATGGTTCATAGTTTAAATGGTTACATTAATTATTTTTCTAAATTCAAAAAATGGTTTTGAATTAGTTATTCAAATACAAAGACTTTTTATGTTTAAAGTTTTTCTAAATTCCAAATTAATATATAAAAAATATAAGTTAATTCATTTTTAATTTTAAATGGTTCATAGTTTAAAATGTTACATGAATTATTTTTAAAAACAGAAAATGGTTTTGAATTAGTTATTCAAATTCAAACACTTTTTATGTTTAAAGTTTTTCTAAATTCCAAATTAATTATTATTTAAAAAACATTACAAATTTAAACCCAAAATAAAAAATAAGGCGGGAAAAGAGAGATAATTCGTGTAAAAAAATTTGAAAACAAGGTCATACGTCCCGCTTGGAGCCACAAACCTGGACTAAAGGCCCCGTGCGCGCGCGGCGCTTGGAGTCAGCTCAAAATATGAAAAAAAACTGGAGTATACGTCCCGGTTGGTGGCTCCAACCGGGACGTATGACCCTTTAGTCCCCGTTGGAGCCACCAACCGGGACGTATTCCCCCTCCCCTTTATACACGACGCGTCTCTTCCTCTTCTTCCCTTCTCCAATCTCTGCAACTCCGACACGCGCACACAGAGAACAGGGACGCCTCCGCTCGCCGCTAGGCTGCCCGCGCCGCCGCCCCAACGTCAGGCTGCCCGTGGTCGTCAGCGCCGCCGCTTCGCCAGGCTACCCGCGCCACCGCCCTGCCGTCAGGCTGCCCGTGCGTTGTCGTCCCATTCTTCGGCCAGCAGCGCCACCACCTCCAACGACCGCCGCCGCGCGTCGTCACCGGCCGCCAGAAGGTACGGCCTGCATCCGTCCTCCCCCTCTCCATCATGCCTCCGTCCTCCCTCTCCTCCCCCTGCCACCGCGGGCAGGCACCGACGGGCAAAGCCCGGGTGGGTGCGGCGGCGGCACGGGATGACTTTCTGCCGCTCCCGCCGGCGAGTCCGACGTGGCGGCAGACGTGGGTTGTCGCGTGGGCGTCGATGTGGCATGCCTTGCGTCGATGGAAAGCGAACGTGGCCCAGGTCCCACCCGTCAGTTTTTGTGGGTAGATTAGGGTGCGGTAATAAAAGTATTTAACTAGGACGATGACGTCAGGATGAGTTATAAAATGGCAGAAATTGTTATAAACTTGGAAGATGCATAACTAATTCATATTTAATCAAAAAATATGAATAATATATCAATTTTTTTAGAAAAATGAGATCTACCTATTTAAGAGGTCATCATACATTTTCAAGTAATTCAAAACCCTAGTTTATCTAAAGAAACATCGAACCCTCTTAAGTACATGTGGGTTCGACGGTGTACCTTTACCAGGGCATCACGAACATTCTTAAATCTATGTTGCATCTAGGGTTAGTGTAGAATCTCTAATTTTGACATGTCATACATATTGATTGCGCATTATATTATGCCATGTCTTGATTGTTTCCTTCCTATCCAGTATTGGTTCTTCGCGATAGGATCCGAGCCCGAGGCCGAAGTCAACGACAACGAAGATCCATACATGTCTACTAAAGGACAAGGCAAGCGTAGCCTCTCATTCTGAACCTATTACAAAGTATCTATTTTCTCGCTATGATGCATATGATTCCAATGTGGTCTTTTGTCAGTAGCTAGAGTTACCTGTCTACTACATAGTTTCCCTTTTGTAGCTAGGGTTAGGGTTTAGGGTTTCTCTTCATTTTTATTATTGTGTATGTATATATTAGGGTTTCTCCGAATTAGGGTTTATATCTCTCAATACCCTACATAACATTCTCCCTTAGCCGCTTTGACTTATCCGTTTTTCTACCTATGTAGAAAATATGGACCCACACGACAGAGACGAAGAAAAGGAAGAGTTGATCCAAGGTGTGATCCGCGGGGAAGAAAATTTAGATGTATCGACGTTTCTGAACAACTCCGGTGAGGGTGATCCTATTTTTGCCGGAAGAGATGACTTGTTTGAGGTTGAAGGTGATGCCTTCCGCGAGAGAGAAGGCGGTGCCTTCTATGATCGAGAAGACGACCGCTCCGGCGAGGTGCATGTAATATAATTAATTCATTAATTAATCATATGCTGTCTATGTAGAAATAGTAACAATGATCTTTCTTCTTTTAGCCCTCCGGATCGAGGCCCAACCAAAAATTTGGAAGACCATGAGAGGTTCAGGATCGAATATATCGGTGAAGACGGCAAACCGACGGCTCCTGTTGTTGTCGCAAACAAATTTGTGGCACAATGCAGAGTAATCGTTAGGGACTTCATCCCGATCACCATTCGAAATTGGAATAGGCCTGCTGATGCGGAAGAAGAGGGAACATGTTTATATCTCCCTAACATGGCCAAAGATTTACTATGGAAGAGGCTCATATTTAATTTCAAACTACCGAAGATAGAGCTGGATCCAAATGCGGAGGATCCAGTTGAGGACGCCTTAGAACATGCGAAAGCCATGGAGATGAAGGTCAAGGAGTGGGCTATGAAGAAGATGGCCCAGTGTTTCACCAATTGGAAGAAAGTATTGCACCTTGACTATGTCGTGAAAGAGAAGAGTCCGGATTTCGAGAAGATTTAGTTTCAGAAGATAAAACCATTCTGGGCTGAGTTTGTGAGTTACAAGACATCAGAAAAAGCTAAGAAAATGTCTGCAACGAATAAGCTGAATGCTGCTAACAAGAATTATCACCATACTATAGGGCAAGGTGGCTACAGGCCTGGCATTCCTAAGTGGAACAAACTTGAGGATGAACTGTGTGCTAAAAAGATCATCCCAGAGACAGACGATTGGATCGAACGTGCAAAGAATTGGTTTTACGGGCATGGGGGCACGCTGGACTCAGAAGGGAAGTGTATATATAACATACGACATAAATAAGACCCGTTGCCAATCGAGAAGATGAGAAACGCAGTAAAGGATGTTAAAGATGGGGACTTCATTCCCGATAGAGAGAATGATGAGCTCACACTCGCCCTTGGAAATAAGGAACATGATGGACGAACACGAGCCACAATAGGCTCCCAACCATGGAGGACTGGGTTTCCCGAAGAGAGGAAGAAATATCCTGATAGAAGCCATAAGAGGAGAAAGGACAAGGCGGAAGGTGAAGCAGATATTCAGAAAGAGCGAATGCGTATAATTGAAGAACGAATAAAGCAACAACAAGATCAAATTAACGCACTTATCCAGCAAGGTACTACCGGCCCATCTCAGCAGCACATGGTGGTAGAACCTGCATTCGATGCTACCGGCCTATCGAATAATCGAAAAAGCAGTGTGGCTTCCACCAAGGTCCCGGGTGATGATAATGACGATGACGATGGTGCACCGACGATGGCTCGTGTTGGCTACCCAGTGGATGATATCACACAGATGACACACTGCGAGCTACATGTCAAAGTTGTGCACATATCAATGAAGGTGGCGGTCGGCTATGCCTTACCAATTGGACCCACACCAACTTACCATTGTCATCCGGTTCCACAGGGCTACGCTGTTGTCGGGGTGAATGAAATCATGCCCACCTTTCAAGGTTTGAAGCTTGACTACCCTGCAGGTGAAGGGGATGTGACTGAACTGGGAGAAGCAACAAACGACACCACAATCACACGCCAAGGCCATCTTCGCCGCCGCCTCACCCGTCTCCAGCGCGGACGTCGCCGCCGCCGCAGCCGTCTTCGTCGCCTCACCCGGCTCCGCCGCCTCACCAATCTTGGCGCAGCCATCGCCGACGCCTCAGGAAAAAAAGCGTAAGTGTACCACTACTACTCTGCGGAGTGGTAAGCGATCGCCGACATGTAAACAAGAGCCTCTTCCAAAAGTACCAAAGGTTCCTCCCAAGAGAGCTTATGACTGTACTGAAGAGGAGACTACGATGATCGTTGAGGCGGAAACGACAGTGTTTTTCGCTAAGCTGAGGCGTTCGAAAGAGACAGAGTTCCCCAGCACCAAAGAAGAAAAGGCCCGAGTGTTCAAAATGTTAAAGGCCCTTCACCAACTCGAGCCAAAGATGTCATGAGACTATGAGCGCTCTATTCTCAAGTCACATGCGGCATAGCAACTGTCGAAGAGCAGTATTGATGCAAGCGGGAAATTTGTTGCCCAGCTCGGAGAACAAGCAAAACAATCTTACGCCCCTCTCAAGGTGATTTCCCACACCAATATGGGGTCGAGCAAATATGCGGCCGAAGCGCAGTATGATCCAGATGTAGTTGCACAATACGGAGAAGCTTCCGCTGCTCAAGGTATGAGTATTGCCCACTACTTATCCCAGTTATAGTACTTCCCCATGGGTGAAGTAGCATACAAATACCAGTACGGCAAACCTCTCGTCAAACCTGAGGAGGTAAATAATCTTCCAACAAAAATGCGAAGATTGCATAACTGGTAGATGCATGCTACAAAGGCCGGGGCTAACTGGATAATGCTCAGGGTTACAAAAAAGCATTATAGGAAAGAAATAGATGACATGATATCCATTGAATTTGTTGAACTGTTTCAATTATTCAATCAAGACGCTTTGGACAAATCGATCATCAGTGCCTATTATCTGTAAGTACTAATTCTGTAATTAATTTAGTCTCTAGCTATCTCACATTGTTTATTGCATGTATATAATCATACTATAATATGCAGAATGAAGATTCTCGAATGCAGCAGAGGACAAATCTATGACATTGGGTTCATTGACCCATATTGGGTTCATCAAGCTAATCTCAAAACAAAACCCCAGGATATGGAGGATAATATCGTACACGCGTTAAGGTTTCAAGAAACCAGAAGGGAAATACTATTTCCTTACAACTTCGAGTGAGTGTTATTGTCTTGTATACACTTTCTATTTCACTTACTCGACGTTAAGTACATAATTGATTAGTTATGCATGTGCAGCTTCCACTATATTCTGTTAATCATTCAACCTGACAAAGGGCATGTAATAGTCATGGACTCGAAACATAAACTCCTTGAGACGTGGAAGGACATGCAGACGCTTCTCCAGCGGTAATTCTAATCATTATGACACTATATCGGCAATGTTCGTGAATTTTATGATATCAAGTAATTAATAACTTCTTTTATTCGTTTTCTTCGCCGGGCAGCGCTTGGAAACGGTTCACCAAGAAGGCTAGGGGTGTTTGGAAAGAGGAGCTTACATTTAAACCACTAGAAATAAGCACCACTAGCTATATCTGCGCATCTCTTTGATTCTAGTTTTGATACCGTTATTATCATGCTTGATTATTATTTTGATTGAACTATGTTCTCGTAAAGTGCCTGACGCAGGGACCAGGGAACAATTTATGTGGTTGACTCCTTTTTTAAATCAGATCGAACGTCTACGGGACGGTCTTCTACCAAAGGATCACGTACGAGCAATTTAGGAGGAATTGACGGGATTCTTGGATGCAGAAGTCCTAGATCCAAAAGAAGAATCCGTGTATCGAATGTAATATGTTCGACACTTGAATTTATATTGTCATGATGATCTTGTGTAATATAATGGTTCCTTTATTGATGAGGTGCAAAACACTAAATAAAAAATAAAACAATATAAATGAATTCTCTGCCGCGGCACAAAAAGTGGCCAAAATGCTGCCGCGGCAAAAAAAAGTCGCCAAAATGAATTCTCTGCCGCGGCAGAGAAATGTGCCAAATCTCTGCCGCGGCAGAGAGTTATTTGTCCCGGTTGCTTTCCCCCCCTCGCACTGAGCAGCGGCCACGTGTACGCTCTTTTGTCTCGGTTGGTGAGACAACCGGGACTAAAGGTTGGGGTTTTAATCCGGATTGTCCCGTCCCGGTTGAAGAACCGACACTAAAACCTCTTACGAACCGGAACATATAGGCGGCGGTTTGCACTAGTGTGTATGCATGCATGCGATGAAGATCTTGATATGTATCGGTGGTACGCATACAGCCGGCCGGAGGTCCACCACGTTGTTGTGTGTATCCGTTACAGTTTGCTCGCCATATTAAACATTGTCGCCAACTCCTCTCTAGTACTCCAGGCCGGCCAAAGTATATTTTTTATTACTAATATAGAGAAAACTACGAACATGTAATTTGTCAATATTTCTTAGCAACCAAAATAACAAAAAATGACTTCAAAACGTTAAGTTTTGCAGAGGTTGTTGTTGGTGAGAGTAATTGCTATGTAGAGATAAAATGTGAGATGTAATAAAACATAAATACACAAGAATCAAGCAAAAACATAAGTTTTGAAGAAACGCTCATCTTGTGGTCAAATTGATTAACTTCAAACACCATGCGCAGACTGAATCCCTTGAACGATCAACACCAAACACACATAAGTACTTGTTGTAGACTTATTTTTGGAGCGTACTTGTGATAGGATTGGGCTGAGGCTGAGCCGGAGAGTGAAATATGGGACGCGTGTCGAATCGACGATAAAAGGGCCAGACTCACGAGTCAAACATTCTCATCAGCACCTCTCCCGTTCGATCCACGCCGAGGGCTGGATTGGATGGCTAAGATGCCCTAGCGCAAGTCTGTTGGCCGTAAGCGCGGCATGGTCCGTCCACCATAGATCCCTTCTCTAGATCCGTCCCCGACAATCTTTCAAGCCCCATCCTCTCTCTCCTCTGCCACCGCCACCGGGCTCTCTCTTTTCTCTTTCTTCAAATCGTCTACTCTCGCAATAACGCCTCTCTCTCCCTCTATGCGCGTGCCTATCTATCGCTGCTGCTTCGCCTTGCTTCTCCTGCTTACTGCGCCATTTTTCCGGAAAAGAACGCCTCCACTCTCTCCCCTCCATCATTGCCACTGCCCAAAACGGCAACCGCCCCACTCTCCATGTGCTCCTCCACCGCTTAAGTCTGACCGCCAGCCATTTACTCGCCCGCCTCCGCTCCTCTCCTCGCCTAGCTAGCTAGCTCTCCGCTCATCCATGGCCTTCTTCTTGCACTAGCTCTCTCCATACTTCATACAACCAGCTCGAGTCCATATTGGGGGTTGCGCAGCGCCTATCAATCGTCCGTTCGATATCTCGATGATGGCAATGGCGGCGCCAAGGCCCAAGTCGCCGCCGTCCTCCCCCGACCCTTGTGGCCGCCACCGCCTGCAGCTTGCCGTCGACACGCTTCACCGCGAGATCGGATTCCTCGAGGTAGGTAACCTTGCTCCATCTTCTTCACTCGCATATTGTAAGACCTCACTTCCATACCATTATTTATGTCCCCCATTCCATAAATCGTTGCCTCCCCATCGTCTCTCTTTTTCGATCCCCACCAGAAAAGATTCAAGTGAAAAAAAAGAAATGCAAAACCTACTAGTACTGGATATTGACGAAATTAATACGGGTCAATGAGACTACTACGTGGAGTACGCAGCTAGTCGTCGGAGATCAGGCATTGATACTTTGACAGTATTCTGTTAGTAACTTGACACTACTCTCCATTTCTTTAATCTGCTACCTCTGGGCACGTGCGGATCGTACCATCGATTTGCGCGTGTTTTAAGCCAAAGTCTCTGTCTCATTATTCCCTCTGCCTTTTAACGTTGGAGGCTTCTAGTTCTACTGGTAGAGAGGATCCATCCGTTGGATACTCTCCAAAGCACTTCGGTTGTTTTCTGGTACTCTATTTCTTAGCTTAGGGTTTTAGCCAGGGGTTTAGGCGCAAGCCATGGCGCCATAGAGCATAGATCTTGGCTAGCTACCTGTTGACTAATTATTTTATTTTTGTGAGGGTTTGAAACTATTTTTATTCAGTCAATTGTTACTGTTTGACTAAATATCAGGAATGTAACTTGCTCTATTTGGGTTCACATAGCACGTGTTTTTACAAACTTTGATCATCAATTTGATCAACGAAATTTAAGCTATACACCAGAAAAAGTATATTATTGTGGCGCATAACTCCTTTTTAGCAATTGGTAGTCATAGCTTATCTTGAAATAGGCACGGGCATTGTCAGTCCAAAGGGAGGAAGTAGGAATAAGTATGAATGGATTGAGCTAAAAGAAGGTATTTCAGTTAGTATTTGGCATGCGCAGTACAATTTTCTAGCCTCTTTTATAAAAATAAATCTATTTCTTATCATTTTTAGTTACAAAATTTAACCCAGTCTGGGTCATGAAAGTTACTTCCAAGTGGCTCTTAAGCCATGCTGTATTTATGATTCAAGCTGCCGCAGTTTTCTAATTCATCCTCGGCCTGTCCAACCTGTTCATTTGAGCCTTTAAATATTCTTTTATTTTTGTTTGTAGTTATGGAGAGAAGAGTCATCAAAATCACACTAATGCTACCAATCTGTTGTTATGTAAAACGTGAATTTAGAATCGATCCAATGTTAAGGAGAACAAAAATATGCACCTTTTTTTTCTGTTCCCAACATTTCAGTCTGTATTAGTATATGATTACGTGGTTAGCAATTGGAGTCCACGGTCAAATCCATGTGTTCCTTTTGTAGTATTCACCGATTAGCTTTAAATGCTTAGGATGTTAAAATATCACAGACAACACCTGAAAAGTTGACAGGCTTAGCCTTAGCACATGACCTTTCCTGATTGTATATTACGTAGAACTAACACCCTCTTTGAATAAAAAATATTTTCTCTGTCATACTTGAATTAATTGAAGAACATGTTCTTCCTTTGTAGGGCGAAATTAATTCCATTGAAGGGGTGCATGCTGCCTCCAAATGCTGCAAAGAGTAAGTTGCTATGTTTGTTTCTTCAGTTCTTATAGTATCGATTTCCTTGTTTCCATTTTTTGAAATTTAAGAAGCGACTTAGGCAAAAGCACTACACAAATGAAATCAATATCAACATCTGTGTGTTTCCTCGCCAATGGTTAAAAATCAGTACACACATATGCAGAACATTATGCAAACTTTGGATAACTGAAAACTACGAATAGTATGCTGTTGGGTCAAACGTACGTAGGGGTTAGCTAGATCATGTGTGCTAATTAAGCGTGTGTCATTCAGTACAAATTTGAGTTACCTTTGTGTTGATCAAAACACGGAGGGGATCGAACGTTGATTTCCCCCCTTTTGATGATTTTGCAGGGTTGATGAGTTTGTGGGAAAGAATGCAGATCCATTCATAACGATGTACGGATTTTCAGGTTGAGAAATTGTCTTGGACTTGACATACAAGATATCATTTTTCTTACTACCTTTCATTCCAAGCAGTTCAGTGAAGAAGGGAAACACCGATCGATCTCACCACTTGCCAAAGAAGTTCAGGTAACTATTTTTTTCCTGCACATTTTATTGTTTGTTCCAAAAAAAATGATTGATGCAAATTGTTTGTTCCATTGTTGTCACGGTGTCCGGATGAATGGTTATTTAGACAGTAGACATTGTGTTATATCTGGTGGCAATAGCATGAGCGTCAGGAAAGCATTTTGAAGGTTAAATTACTGCAAACTTTCGCATATGGAGCATCTCCATTTTTGTACTAGTACAAACCTTAACATTTATGAGTAAGCCAGCAAACATCGATTTGACGAGCTGCAGAGTGCAGAGCAATCAACTCGTGTTTAATTATCTGCGTTGGCAGCAACTAGCAAGTGTGGTGTGATCAGTGACTGGCTGTGAACAAGTTAACGTCTGTGCCCTGCACCCAGCAGAGCTTCAGGCTGTGACGTGTTTGTGGCTGCACCTTAACAATCATGGATCAATTTGGCGTCCCGCAGAGCCATCAACTCGTGGTTAATTACCTATAGTACGTCGCTAGCTTGTAATCGGGATGATACTAGCTATTAGTGGACTGATGAGAAGGGCGTTTTAACGTTTGTGGCTGCAGATCCTGGACGTGTTTGAGCTACCTGTCGTGGATGTGCTGCTGCGGCGGGTGCTCCACCATCCAACAGATGAAGGGGCCGAGCTGCTGCTGCTTCTGCTGTTCCTGTGGGGCGCTGGAAAGGCTGTGCCGTTGCTGCAGCGGCGGCCGGTGCCGCTCCGGGTGCGGGGGCTGTGGCGGCTGCTCCTGCTGCACCACCCCGTGCCGCGCGCCGTGCCCGAGATGCTTGTGTGCCTGCACGTGCTCTCGCCCCAGCTGCTGCTCATCCTGCGCGTGCCCCCCTACCAGCTGCAGCACCGGGTGCTGCGGTGTCCCTCGCTGCTGCCTCTGCTCATGAGCCGGGATTGATTTTTTTATTCTTGTGTGTGCTCACTTGTTAGTTCAGAGATTCAGGCTCAGCTGGTGTTTTTGACGGGATGATGCATTTGCTGAGTTTTATTTTTTGAGGAAGCTTGGGCCATGGATTTGCCTGCTTATAGTACTTGCAGTCGATCTTGCATTTGCATTTGCATTTGACGATCCGAGTCACTGTGGGCACGCATGGTTCGGCTTGGTTCCACGCGCTCCTGTCCTCATGTCTAGCGGGCACACTGTTTAAGGCATCCAATCCCTCGGTTAGGCCTGCTCGAAACGCTTGGAACAACCGTTTTCAGCATGCTAATGCGCTTTTGGTAACATGCAACCGATTCTTGGCCCAGTCCGTGGCACTCTCAGGTGAGAATGCGGAATGGCCAACATTTGCTGTCCATTCGGTAGACTGGGTCACAAGTATTGGATACAAAATTTAGCCTGTTTGGTTGCATGTTTTTTAGTAGATGCAAAAAAGTTGTTTGGTGCTTAGTCAGATTCCTATATTTGCACACAAAAACTGATACACTCACCACATTTAAATATGGTGATTTTACTATAACACATGAACACAACACATAAAAACAGAGCATAAAAGTTATACTAGCTAGGATGTAGTTCATAACCAGGTGCATCCCATGCCACCTGGTAAGTTGTTCAGCGGGTACACAACTCTTACCCAAAAGAGACTAGTTCGAGGTACAGCCAGAGCATAGAAACCAGTACTACTAAATGATCGGATGAGCTTATCGCGGGGGATCAACTTTTTCGTTTTGTTGAAGCCTTGAAGAGAGTCACCTTGAAGCACCTCCGCTTGTTCAAGTACTTAAAGGAGAGGACACCACCAACCTACAGCTTGATCTTCAATACGAACTCCTACCATCCCTTGAGAAAGTGCATCTTGCCCTCCAACATCAGCTGGACACTATACTCACGGAAGGAAGGGAGGTCTTGAGGGGCACAGTGCATACCTGCTTCCTTATCTGCAGCAGCTTCAGCACCATCGTCTTCATGCAGTCCGGGAGCTAAAGTGCAGTCATGTCCGTGGTCTTGATCTGGATGAAGAAGCAATGAGAAAAATATTCATTATGTGGTGTACAATGGGAGGAGGGCGTCCATGTTGTTCCTTCTTAACCTTCACTTTCACCAGTAAGCGGTTGAGGTCAGGTCTAGAGGTTGCAGGAGAGATGTCTCGAATAAAGTCCCACAACAGGAACTGTGTTCATGCATAAGTGTTGGAGATATGCTCAAGAGGAAATAATAAAAGTGTTGCTGAGTTTTATTTTTTGAGAAAGCTTGGGCTATGGATTTGCCTGCCTATAGTACTTGCAATCGATCTTGCATTTGCATTTAATGATTTGAGTCACTGCGGACACGCATGGTTCGGCTTGGTTCCACGCGCTCCTGTCCTCGTGTATAGCGGGCACGTTGTTTAAGGCATCCAATCCCTTTGTTAGGTCTGCTCGAAATGCCCAGAACAACCGCTTTCAGCGTGCTAACACGCTTTTGGTAGCCTGCAGCCGATTCTTGGTCTAGTCCATGGCATTATCAGGAGAGAATGAGAATGCGGACTGGCCAACATTTTCGGTCCATTCGGTAGACTAGGTCACAAGTGTTGGATACAAAATCTAGCCTGTTTGGTTGCATGTTCTTTTTAGTAGATGCAAAAAAGTTGTTTGGTGCTTAGTCAGATTCCTATCTTTGCACATAAAAACTGATGCACTCACCACATTTAAATATGGTGATTTTACTATAACACATGAACACAACACATAAAAACATAGCATACAAATTATACTATCTAGGATGTAGTTCATAACCAAGTGATGCACCTGGTAAGTTATTCGCGTCAGCGGTACACAATTCTGACCCAAAAGAGACTGGTTCGAGGTACAACCAGAGCATAAAAACTAGTACTACTAAATGATCAGATGAGCTTATCGTAGGTGATCAACTTCTTCGTGTTGTTCAAAGCCTTGAAGAGAGTCACCTTGAAGCACCTCTGCCTTTTCAAGTACTTAAAGGCGAGGACGCCACCAACCTACATCTTGATCTTCAATGCGAACTCCTGCCATCCCTTGAGAAAGTGCATCTTGCCCTCCAACATCTGCAGCTGGACACCGTACTCACAGAAGGAGGAGGTATTGAGGGGCACAGTGCATACCTGCTTCCTTATCCGCAGCTGCTTCAGCACAATCGTCTTCATGCAGTCCGGGAGATGAAGTAGAGTCATGTCCGTGGACTTGATCTAGATGTAGAAGAAATGAGGGAGAGATTCATTGTTGCGGTGTCCAATGGGAGGAGGGTGTCCCTGTTGTTCCTTCTTCTTAACCTTCAGTTTCGCCAGTAAGCGATTAAGGTCAGGTCTAGCGGTTGAGGGAGAGATGTCTCGGATAAAGTCCTCGTATCACGACACAGCAGGAACTATGTTCCTGCATAAGGTGTCCCAGTCCTACTTGGTACCTTGCCGAGCACAACTGATCAGAATACAAGTAAATTGTAATATGCACAAGAAAATTGCAATGGCGGGGTGCAAAACCAACTAGCAATGGCAGTGTGGCAAACTACATTCTACACAAGCAATAGCACAATGGCAAGATACACAATGCACGTATGACAATAAAACTAGCAATAATTGTACAATGTACACAAATGAATCAGACCAAATTGGAGAAAATCTATAATGTGCAATGTATAGAAGCTAATCTATAAAGAAAGCATTGCAATATAACAAGCACGGACACAATCTACAAGGAACCCTACCAGCAATAAGTATAGATCGGAAAATAAAACCCTCACCTATGGCCGAGCGGTCAACAACCTTTTCGCTAGATTGGTTGGTGAAGCCGAGGCGGATCGGGCCATCGCAGCGCCAGCTGGAGCGGCCATCCTGGATGCGACCTCCCAGACGAGACGCTGCCCGCTGCTAAAGCCGCTAATCCGACCAGGAAGGCCCATGACATGGGAGGAAACCCTACTAGAACTGGATCAAACCCTGACGGGAACGGAAGGTCCTGACTTGGCATGGGCCTGAAGGCCAACGACCCCGTCATCTCTCGGCTTGACCCTGGCGCCCCCGTGGTGATGGCTGCCACCCTCAATGCATGGTCGGCCGAGTCAGGGATTGTATCTCCCCAACCGTCGCCACCCTTATGGGCGCCCCGCGAGGCCTACTAGATATCGGCAACGTCCACCTCAGATAGCGAATGATGGCGAGGTCGACTTGCACGCCCATGCTCGTCAAACCGCCACATACTCGCCGATGACACGGTGGATGGCGCAGTGGACGGTGCGCCTGATCTGCTTGCTGGGTGTTGTCGTCATGCGGGGTACCACCTTGATGGCAGGGAGGCTCGCCGAAGGCAGCGGCAAAGGAGGAGAGGAGGAGACCATCGGTCTCTCTGATGGTACATAGAGAGAGAGAGAGAGAGTAGTGGGTGGTGAAAGTAGAGTGAGAAAGTGGGAATGGAGTTGTTCGTGTAGGGGTTCGTAGAATGGAAAATAAAAAAATTCTATCGCATGAACACACAAGCCAAGATCTATCTATTAGATTGTAGCAACGAGTCGATAGAGTACTAACTCTCGAAGATTCAAAGCGGTTAACAAGATCGGATTCTCGTGGGTGATGTAGTCGTTCACTTGTCGATCTCAAGATTGCGTAGACGATCCTTCCGGCGCCGCATTCCGGCAGCGCTCCCACAGTCGGTCACATATACGGTACTCGATGAAGACCTTCCTCTCCCTTGTTCCAGCAGGCGGCGGAGGTTGTAGCTCTCTCCTCGCAATTCCGACAGCACGACGGCGTGGTGTCGGAAGTAGAGGGGAGATCCCGCAGGGCTTCGCCTAAGCCGGTGCGGGTATGGTGGAGTAGAAGAGAGCCTCGGCGATCTAAGGTTTAGAGGGCGCCGAGGGGAGGGTGTGGCCTGCGGCTAGGGGCTAGGGTTTAGCCCCCAAGTTAGCTACTAGAGGAGATCCCCTAGGTGGAGGCGGTTTATAGAGGGGGCGACCAAGCTAGGGTTTGTTGTGAGGGGTAAGGGGGCGTCCTACCCCACCTTTTATAGGTGGGTAGGCGGCAAGGGGGAGGGAGTCCCCCCAACTCCACTTCATGTGGCCGGTGCAAGGGAGAGGGAGGAATCCTCCCTTAGGTTGGATTCCTTCCCTCCCTCCACTTGGAAACCAAAGTCCCACTTTGACCTTTACAAACTGCCTTATTTTGACTTTCAAACTAGAGTTTGATTTCTCTGTTCCAAGTGTCCAGCCAAGTGACCTAGGACATGATGCAACCATTCTACTTTGTCATGACACATCCATGTATCCTTCCCCTTCTGGATCGGTGAACCTTCTAGACCCTTCTAGAACATTCTGATGAAAACACTGAAACCATTCCCGAACTCCGGAATCAGATTTACATATATGAATCTTATTCTCCAGACCATTCCGAATCTCCTCGTGATATCCTGGATCCCATCCGAGACACCAAACTACATTCAGTCTCTTTACTCACTTTCCATATCTACTAAACAACATCGAATCCTTAAGTGTGTCTCCCTACGGTTCGTGAATTATGCAGACATGACCGAGACTCTTCTCCGATCAATAACCAATAGAGGAATCTGGAAATTCATATGGCCCCCACATATTTCTACGATCACTTTGTGATCGAATGAACCATTTACATACGATACCAATTTCCCTTTGTCTCGCGATACTTTACTTATCTGAGGTTTGATCGTTGGTATCTCTGCATACCTAGTTCAACCTCGTTACTGATAACTACTCTTTACTCATTCCTGTGGATATGTGATCCCTTGTGAGCTAGTCACATGCTTGCAAGATAATTGGATGAAATTCACCGAGAGGGCCTAGTGTATATCTATTCGTCATATGGATGGACAAATCCCACTCTTGATCCATGTGCCTCAACACATACTTTCCGAACACTCAATGCCACCTTTATAACCACCCAGTTGCGAAGTGGTGTTTGATGTCATCAAAGCATCCATCCTAATGATATGACCTTGTTGTTAATAATATCTCAATGTTCATGATTAGGAAACCATGATCATATATTAACCAACAAGCTAGTTTAACAAGAGGCTTTACTAGGGACTCTTTTATATTTACAAACCATACAAGTATTAATGTTTCCGGTTAATACAATTATAGCATGGCATGTAAACATTTATCATAAGTACGAAGATATGATAATAACCACTTTATTATTGCCTCTTGGGCATATCTCCAACAGTCTCCCACTTGCACTAGAGACAATAATCTAGCTTCAAAACTTTGTGTATTCAACACCTATGTCTTTCCGGTGTTGTATTTACATGATTGCTAGTGGTTAACTGATCTTCGGATCCGACTCTTTCAGGTCCGTGTGTAATTGCATGTATTTGCGTCTCTACGCATCACTCATTCTCTAATGAGATGGCTTTGTAAAAATTCGGTCCTTTCGTTAGTTCCTTGGGGTTAAAACATGTTGATAATATTGTCGTACAATATATCTTCATAGTACTTAACCTTTTGTTGTAGTATCTATCATAATGTCTTAACTTTGAAACTCATCCAAATCCATTATGGAACTTACTTTACATTATATTGTGTCACCCTTAGTTTAGATTGAGATAAACTTAATTTGTACTTTGTGACAAAACTAGTATCAATGTAGTACTTTTACAATGAACTAACCATCTATTTGTCACCTCTACAAAATTAATATATTCTTAGTTCTTCCAACAGATCATAAGAATATCTTTACTATCGTCCAATAATCATCTGATGAATCATTTTGGTATATGCTCATAACATTTAGAGTATAGGACATATCTAGATGTGTACATATCACAGTATGATTAAAAATTCTCTTTGTGATTTCATTCATCAAGTATAAAAATACTCGAATCTTTGTTTCACTTATCAAGTGTCAATACACCTGAGTTTCAATTTAATAATTTATGTGTGGGAAGAACCTTTCTTGTAATTTCCATACTGAACTCTTTCAATATCTTATCTATGTACATTTGGCACAACCATATTGGCATCTCAATCTATCCATATATATATTGATGTCAAACATTCGGGTTTTGCCTAAGTCTTTCATCGAGATGAAATTCTTAACCTATGTCAATAAAATATACATCATTTCCAATCAACAATATGTCTTCCACATAATGTATTAGAAATTTTTCTTAGCGCTCCCACTTAATTTCTTGCAAATGCAAGCATCTTCATCGTCTCCGATGAAATTAAACTCTTTTAACAGTTTCATCACGTTGAAGATTCCAACTCCGCGATGCTTACTTCAACCATTGAGGTTTGCATACGCTTTTAGCATCATTTGAATTAACAAAACCCTTTGGACCATGTCATGTACACGTCCTAGGTAACTGACATGGTTATACCCTACGGGTACATAACTTCAGCATACCTAGTCCAGCCCAAGGAAGGCCCACTGCAGGCATACGCTGGCCCATGAAGATTTTCGGGTGACCAAGGCCCAAGACATCTTCGGATCCTTGGAGAACAAGACTAGTTTAGATAGGAAACTCAAAAGGGCAAACACCCTAGAACGTGTAACCGACTAGGACTATGCCCGGGACCTGCCTAAGTCTATATAAAGGCCAGGAGGGCACGTCCTAGGGCAACTCAACCAACCTCGACTCATACTTTCGCACACGCATCCACGCCAGATCGAATCTGCGCACCCTGTAACCTTCGGTTCCGCCGTAATCAAAGAGCAGACAAGCAGGAGTAGGGTTTTCCCTCCGGGGGCCTGAACCTGGGTAAATCTCGTGTCCCCTGGTTGCTTGTCTGTTAACCGTGCCACGATCTCCAGCATCCCCATCTTCTCCAAAACCCAAGTCCATAACAATGGGCATTGACGAGATTAAACCTCGTCAATTGGCGCCGTCTGTGGGAATTGGGGCTGCTGATTGTGCGGTCGTGACGGTTCCGACCCGATCGATCTACAACTCTGCAACGATGGAGAATCACCTCCTCTTCGGCACTTTCGACTTCACCGCCCACTCGCCGGCCACCATGAAGGATTTCGAGCACGTAGGCGACGGACTCGAGATTTTGTTCGGGAGCTTCTGCTTCCAGGTGGGACAAACTGGCACCCTCCGCCTCCCTGAGCGGGTGCCCGTGCCGTCAATCAGGCCCGCTTCGTGGGCTCCACACCCCATGCTACGCACGTTGCCATCAACAGATGAGTTCCACAGCAGCAGCAGCTGCAACTCTGTTCTGTGAAGTCCACCCTCGGATGAAGGAACCTACGGTTCCGGATCCGAAAGCTGCGGCAGCAGCCAACTAATCTGCAGACGCTATCTGTGCGCCGCAGTCATCCAGGACGACGAGGAAACGCCTAACCCGCCGCCCAACCCCAACCCGCAGGACGGAAACGGCGAAAACGGGGAAAACAGAGGCCACCTCATCCAACTTAGCAAAGAAGGATGGGTCGAAGCACGTCGCGCCGTCGCAGGTGAAATAGTCCTACCTCTGGACTCCCCACGTGATCTGCTAAGGGCATACCACTACCTTCTCATCGAGGAGCACAAGAAACAAGTCGAGATGCAGAAGACGCTCGACAAGCGCAAGCAGGCAGCCTCTGAGTCCAGCGCGCGACGAGCTGCGCTCTCCGCCATGGAACCTGGATCTAGTACAAACAAAAATCAAGGAAACAAGCACCGTTCTCGGATGGAAAACATGGACCCCAAGGAGCGGCGTGACGTGACCCGAACTCTCCACACATCATTCATGGATATGGACGCTGACGGCAACATCACCCCGAAGACGCCACAAGCAGCAATCATGGTAGCCACTGCGTATCTCGCAGCTCACCCACCTCCGGAGGGAGACCCGAAAAGGGCCATGCATAAGTCTGCACTCACCGGACTAGGACTAATCGGAGCTGCGCTCCACGAAGACGCTCCTGCGGAGCCGAAGAAGAAAGCTCCGGTCAGACGCGACCGGAGCCCCACACCCTCATCCGAAGAGGAAGAGGAGCACGATCTTCCTCGAAGGAAGAAGAGCTCCAACCGCCACAAACGCGACTACGACGCCAGAGACAAGCTCACACAACGCAAGATCGACAAAGCACGCGCCAAACGCGCATGCTCGTCTGAATCTGAGATGGACGAAGACGAAGGAGAACTCTGCGGGGCTCGATGCTTCAGCAGATCCGTCCGGCGAACGCAGATGCCACACAACTTTAAGCTTCCTTCGGATACTCCAAAGTTCAACGGCACACAAGATCCAAAGTCCTGGCTCAGTGACCATCTGTCATCCGTCAAGCTTCACGGAGGCAACAAAGAAACCGCCATGCAATGCCTTCAGCTGCAGCTGACAGGCGCGGCGCGGGTCTGGCTCAGCAGCCTATCATCAGGATCCATCCGAAGCTGGGAGGAGCTTTCTTACAGCTTCATCCGAAATTTCAAAGGCACCAGCAAGAGGCCCGCCTCAATCGAAGAATTGCGAGCCTGCACTCAAAGAACGGGTGAATCTATTCGCTCATACATACTACGCTGGTCTACGACCAAGAACTCCGCAGCACACATCTCCGAAGAGAGGGCCATCGACGCCTTCAGGGACGGCGTTAAGCGCCCAGACTTCAAGGAGGAACTTGGGCGTGTAAAGCCCAAGACACTTGACCACCTCATGGAAATAGCCAACAGCTGGGCAGACGGCGAAGATTGCATCCAGCGATCGCAATCAGATGAAGAGGACGACTACGGCCGAAGACGCGAACGCCGCAGCAAGAGGAGATCGCGCGTCTATGAGGACCGCGACGGACCCGACATGGTCGCGGCCGGCTACGCCGACCGCCGTAATGACAAGAGCCGCAACAGCGGAGGATATCGCAGCGGAAACTTCCGTGACAACGGACGATCAACACAGTCGTGGCAACGCCGCGACCGTGACAACGGACCCTCAGCATTCGACAAACTTTCGGGTCCATGCACCATCCACTTCTACATTGACAAACAAGATGGCAAAAAGAAGGCCAGCCACATGCTCAAGGATTGTCGCGAGTTCCAAAAACTCAGCGAAGGCATGATGCAGATGAGGCAACAAGGTCCAATCCCTGCGTTTGGAAACACGCATGCGCCAGGTGAAATAGCACACGGAGCTCCTCCACCGCCGCCTATTGGAGGCCAAAACCAACCAGTCGCACCAGCGCAAAACAACACCGGGGTCCCATATCCCCCATCGAAAGGAGCACTCAATATGATACAGAAGGGGCGCCCCACAAATAGGGTGCAGAAGAAAATCACCCGACAAATCAACTTGGCCGTGGCAACTCCGCCTGCAATCCCTGAGTACCTCAGCGGATCGGAGTCCTGCATCACATTCACCCGCGCGGATCACCCTTGCCAGATCCCTCGCCCAGGTCATGCTGCCCTGGTGCTGGAGGCGCAGATCGGAGGCTTCGAGATGAGTCGCGTCTTCATGGACGGCGGCAGCGGCATCAACCTAATGTTCGCAAGCACTCTAACAGCTATGCGGATCCCGCAATGCAGCCTGGAACAATCAGACACAACGTTCCATGGCATTGTCCCAGGGAAGGGCATCTTCCCCCTGGGCAAAATAGGGCTCGACGTCATCTTCGGGAAGCCGGAAAACTTTCGGTAGGAGCGCCTCGAATTCGAAGTGGTAGACTGGCCATCGCAATACCACGCCATCCTGGGATGTGTAGCATTCGCACGGTTCTTGGCCGTCCCACACTACGCATACTTGCTACTCAAGATGCCAGGACCAAGGGGCATCATCACAATCCACGAGAGCTTCACCCGATCGGACCAATGCGACAGGGACTTCAACAAAATCTCCCAGTCCTTCGGCATGCAAGACGAGCTCGTAAGGCTCCGCGAGGAGACGGACAATGGGCTACCCCCAGTCACAAAGCAGAACGCACCCGACATGTCCTTCGACTCCACCGTCAACACCAAGAAAGTGAAGGTCCATCCGACAGACGCCTCCAAGACGGCGCTGATCGCCAACGACCTCAGCACCGCATAGGAAGGCGCGCTCGTCGAATTCCTCCGTGAGCGCTGGGAAATATTCGCCTGGTGTCCTGTGGACATGCCAGGAGTTCCCAGGGAATTCGCCAAGCACGCACTCAATGTCTTCCCAGACACCAAGCCAGTCAAGCAGTCTATCCGAAGACTGTCGGAGCCACGAGCCGAAGCTATCGGCAAGGATATCAACAAATTACTCGCAGCAGACTTCATCCGGGAAATCAAGGAAAGCGAGTGGCTAGAAAATACGGTGATGGTTCCGAAGAAGGACACGGACATCCTGCGGATGTGCGTAGACTTCACGTCACTAAATAAACACTGCCCTAAGGACCACTTCCCTCTTCCCCGGATCGACCAGATCATCGATTCGACTGCAGGTTGTGAGAAACTCTCCTTCCTCGACGCCTACTCAGGCTATAACTAGATTCGACTCAAGGTCGAAGATCAAGAGAAAACGGCGTTCATCACACCGTTTGGAGTATACTGCTACAACACAATGCCTTTCGGGCTAAAGAACGCGGGTGCCACGTACCAGCGATGCATGCAGGCCTGCCTCAAGGACCAGATCGGTCGCAACGTCCAAGTCTATGTCGACGACATAGTCATAAAAACCAAGGAGGCAAGAACACTTATCGACGATCTCCGCGAGACGTTCGACAACCTTGATCGCTACAGGATCAAGCTCAATCCAGAAAAATGCGCCTTCGGCGTCCCCTCGGGTCAGCTGCTCGGATACTTCATCTCTCAACAAGGGATTGAAGCGAACCCAAAGAAAATCAAAGCTATCATGACAATGGAGAAGCCAAAAAACCTGAAGGGCGTTCAGCAGCTCGCAGGACGAGTAGCGGCACTAAGCAGGTTCATCAGCCGCATGGGCGAGAAAGCCCTACCATTCTACCAGCTGCTACGCAAGGCAGACAAATTCGAGTGGACACCAGAAGCAAACGACGCATTCGAAAGCCTCAAGCGGCTCCTCTCTACCTCGCCTGTTTTGGTCACGCCAAAAGAGCGCGAGCCCTTGTTGCTGTACATAGCAGCCACACACCAGGTGGTCAGCACAGCACTCGTGGTCGAACGACCCGAAGAAGGCAAGACCCACGGGGTACAACGCCCAATTTACTACCTCAACGAGGTTCTCACTCCAACAAAACAGCGGTACCCGCACTACCAGAAGCTAGCCTATGGCGTATTCATGACGGCTCGACAACTGAGCCACTACTTCCAGGAGCATCAGGTGATGGTCGTCAACGAGGCGCCCCTAAACAGCATCCTGAATAACCCAGAGGCCACAGGACGCGTGGCCCTGTGGGGCATTGAACTATCACCCATGGATATCGTCTACGAGAAGCGACACGCAATCAAATCCCAAGTCCTTCCGAACTTCCTGGTGCACTGGATGGAGCTACAGCTGCCTGACACCCCCGACATGTCGCAGTCCTGGACAATGCATTTCGACGGCTCCAAACGCGAAGCCGGAGCAGGGGCCGGAGTCATACTGACCTCCCCGCAAGGTGACAAGATGAAGTACGTCCTTCAGATGAAATTCAGAGCCTCCAACAACGAGGCCGAATATGAAGCACTGATTCATGGCATGAAGATGGCAAAAATATGCGGGGCAACGCGCCTGGTCATCTACGGTGACTCCAACCTTGTTGTACAGCAGACGATGAATGAGTGCGACGCACACGCCGAAAACATGATCGCGTACCGGGCGCTATACAACACACTCGAAGGAGAATTCGACGGCTGCGAACTTCGGCACGTCGGAAGAGAGAGCAACGAGGAGGCCGATAAACTCGCCAACATCGGCTCCACTTGCGCAAAGGTGCCACCAGGTGTATTCCTCGAGCAGATCTGTGTGCCATCCATCAAGCGGAAATTCCCCAAAGGATCACCCGAAGAAGCAGAACACTCGGGGGCTACGCTACCCGAAGGTCAGGAAGGACCCGAAAAGTTGGATACCGAAGCTGCCATGGTCAACCTGATGTAGGTCATGGTAGTCGAAGAAACTTGGACACGTCCATACCTCCATTTCCTGATAAACGGAGAATTACCTGACAGCCCGACTGATGCTCGGCGCATATCTCGTCGGTCCAAAGCCTTCACCATCATCGACGGCGAGCTGTACAAACGCATCATTACGGGTGTACTACAACGGTGCGTCACCATCGACAACGGCAAAGCCATACTCCAAGATATACACGAAGGCATATGCGGCCACCACGCAGGCAGCCGCTCCCTTGTCGCCAAAGCTCTACGAGCAGGATTCTACTGGCCAACGACCATGAGCGATGCGAAGGACATCGTCCGAAGATGCAACGGGTGCCAGCGGTTCGCCGACAAACCGCATGCACCTGGGTCCGAACTACGACCCATACCCATAGCCTGGCCTTTTGCCCAATGGGGCCTCGACATGATCGGCAAACTGCCAAAATCCTCAAAGGGAGGACACGTTTTCCTCCTGGTAGCAGTCAACAAATTCACCAAGTGGATCGAAGCCATGCCAGTCACCAACCAGAAGGGCACAACCGCCGTCAAGTTTTTCGAATCCATTGTCTACAGATTTGGCGTACCGCACAGCATCATCACCGACAACGGATCGAACTTCATCTCCGAAGAATTCCAGGACTTCTGCGAAGGCCTCGGGATCAATATCACATATGCCTCAGTGGCACACCCGCAAACAAACGGGCAGGTGGAAAAAGCCAACGGCCTAATCGGCGCTGGCATCAAGAAGCGCCTCATGAGCTCACTCGAGCACAAAGCTGGAAACTGGACGGAAGAGCTACAGTCTGTCCTGTGGAGCTTACGCACTACGCCAAACAGCTCCACCGGTTACACACCATTATTCATGGTTCACGGAGCCGAGGCAGTGCTACCAGCCGAAGTACGCCATCAGGCTCCACGAGTCGTAGCGTACAGCGAAGCCGAGTCCACGACCGCGCTCGAAGATGCCATCAACACACTCGACGAAGCACGGGACATAGCAGCAGCTAGATCAGCGGTGTACCAGCAAAGTCTCCGCAACTACCACAGCCATCGGCTGCGCCCAAGGTCATTCGTCGAAGGAGACCTCGTCTTGCGACTCAAGCAAAAGCGCCCGAACAAACTCGATTCACCATGGGAAGGACCCTACGCCATCACCGAGGTCATCCCAGGTGGCGCCTATCGCCTTAAGCACGTGGAGTCTGGAGTCGCATACTCCAACCCATGGAACGTCTCGCACCTGCGACGATTCTACCCGTAGCAACCTACCCCTTATTCTTACTTTCAATAAGGCTTTCAGCCAAGGCTATTCAGCCGAACCATGTACCTCCTCCATTACGATATAAATAAAGCTAAGTGTCTCGCTCCCAACCTTCGGTTGACTATTTTTCTGCAACTTTACTACATGCTACAAACGCACTCGGGGGATCCCCCCACCTCACGATTTCATCGACTGAGGACCAAACATGTACACCTGAGTAGCTGACTACGTCAGTCAAACGAAAAGGGCACGTACTCAATCAAAGCACTGCGTGCTCACACACATGCAAACCTTTACAACAAAGGGCACATACACGCCCAGCCGCAATATACAAATTTTACATCTATCTGTTTATTTTCAGGTCCTACCTACTCTGAAGAATAACCTACGCACGCTGCTCAAACAAGTCTACAATTTGCTCGGCATACTGCCTTACAGCCGCGTAATGCGGACGCATGTTCCACTCGCCACCATCTGGTCGAGGAGGTGGCCCGGTCGCCACAGCAGCCAAATCTACGTCAGGGCGGTGCACCCTCACAAGAGACAAGGCAGCCTTCACCCCTGCGACGAGTTGCTGCCGCACTAGCTCCTTGACATTTCCGGCATTCCGAAACTTCGTCAGAAGACCCGCAAGAGTCGTTGGCATGGCATCCAGCGGAAACATGACGTGCAATACCGAAGACAATGATGTCTGCACCTGGCGGAGCACCCGCGAAACCTGGTAGACGCGATCCTGCACCGTTGCCAGAACCATGGCACGATCTCGGTCCATCCAGAAGAAGCCGCCGGCCTCCATATCCTGTTGAGTCAAACAATTGACCCGAACAGCAATACGCTCCTTCTCTTCCCTCGGAGCAATATTGACACCTACGAAAAACGCACAAAACAAAGAGTAAGACCAGCAGGCTCACCCGAAGAACTGGGCTATAGTCCGAAAGAAGGACCAACTTACATTGCAGCTGCTCAGACAGTCGACCCAGCTCCGCCATCAAATACTCCTCTCTGGCTGCACCACGGTCTGCTTTGGATTTCCAAACATCAGCACGACCGCGTAACCCAAGCAAATCCCTCTCCAAGCTACGCACGCGATCCCGAAGAAAAGCAAGCTGCGAGGAATCATCCAATGACGCTCGCACGGGCCTTTCGAATGAAGTGTCAACTGGGTCAACACCCGAAGGAACCTATAGCAGCAAAAAGGTACTCAGACATTCAGCCAAGAATAAAAGCACAACACGGAGGAGTTCATTAAAATAAGGCCACTACGTGGCACAATGATGGTACTACAAAAGATATTTACAAGCAGACTACAAACTACTCTACGCCTGCTATGCCTAAGGTGCAGGGCACTGAGTCGCCTCAGATCCAGACTGCCTAGCCTTAGCCTCGCCCTGCTGCCGCAGCGCGTACTCAGACAACAAGTCGATAAGCTTGGACCCGTATCGTCGACAGCAAGCGGAGTAGGCGGCGAAGGCTACCTCGGATCCATCCGCGGCCGTCGGCATCCGAGAGGTAATCTGGGGCAGGTCCAGCTCCGCCCCAGCCGCCATGGCCATTGCCAGCCCAACGGACGCGCCGATGCCCTTCTGCTTACGCTTGTACGCTGCAGGCGCTTCGCCCGACAGAGCCTCCGCCAGGGCATCCACATCTTCAAGAGACGCACCCTTCGGGAAGAGCTCCTGGTAGAAGCGACCAAGTACTTCTTTCGCCTTGGAGAGGGAGTTGGCGACGGTGCTGCAGCGGTCTTCGACCGCTACAGTGGCATCATCCAGAGCACTCCCGTGCTCCAGGGCACCGCGGTCGAACTCAATGCCTGCGGCATCTGCGACAAAATGAAGAAAGCATGAAGAAAAGCAACATAGAAGAAGATCCGAAGGAAAAGAAGCAAAAGCTAAAAGCTCACCCGAGATAGCCTTGGCAGCAGCCATGAGCTTCTCCGCCACCCCTTTTTCACGAGCAGCCGCAACGGTGGCCAGCTGCTCCTCACGATCGGCGGCCTCCTGCTGCAGAAGCTCTTTTGCTTCGGCTGCCTTCGTCAGCTCCAGCTCAAGACGCTCTCGCGCACCTGCAGCAGCTTCGGCCTTCTGCTCCGCTTGGCCAAGGCTCTTCTTCAGAGCATCAACCTCGCGGAGAGAGTTGTTATGCTCCTATGCATTTACAACAGACAAGTGTCAAAGACAAGGATCAGAATACGTAAGAAAAATACTATAAGGCAGACGAATACCTTGCAGCTGCCGCAGTTTTGCCTCCAACGTCAGGCGCTCCTCCACCAGCCGCTTGGCCTCTTGGACAAAAGGCTATAAGAAAAGACAACATCAGCACTCGAAGACACTCGGGGGCTTCCCCCCATAACATCAAGAAGGACAACTTACGTGCTCCAAAGGCGAACCCGCAGGCCCGCCTCCGAAATTCTGAGGCGCAACCACCAGCCTCTCCTGCACAGGAGGAACTGGCGCAGCGTCACCAGAAGTCGCCACCGTCTGAGGAGGAGGCGACGCAATGTTCGACTCCCCCATCATCTCGTGCGCTCCATCACTAGAGCCGTCGGAAGATTGCCTGCACATGAATAAATCAACACAGGTGCCAAAATCGCAAGGAAAGAAAGGAAAACAATGGCACGAAGAAAACTTACGAGCCCAACGCGCTCAGATCAAAGATAGGAGAAGCCCTTCGGGCCCTCTTCTCTTCCTTCTTTTCTTCCTTCTTCTCCTCCTTCTTTTCTTCCTTCTTCCGCTTTGCTGGCGGCTGCGGAGCAACAACTCGCACAGGAATGGCAGGAAGGGGAGAGGAAGAGCCTCCATGAACATCATCATGACGCTCAAGGCCCAGCGGATTTCTGGGAGTCGGAGGAGTCGAGGCATCCGAAGACTCGCTGGAGCTCCGTGACCGCTTGCGCGAATGGTCCTCACTCGACTCGTCATCCTCCGCTGGAGATCGCGCTGACGGCAGCTCGGACACGGAGTCCACCACTTCATTATCCGGGGCATTCGGATACCTTTCGGGCAACGGTGGCGCCATGCCCGGAACTTTGAAGCTCTACAAAAAGAGACGAAGCTTTGTTAGCAAACAAAGGAAAAAGTACACAGCCGACAAAACAAAAGGGGAGCACTACGTGCGCAAATCTACACCTTCGGTACGGCCAATGTCGAAGAAAAGAGAGGAGTCTGCGACTTCCCCGGAATTTTTTCGTCTGCCTTGAACTTCAACAGCGCGCGAAGAGTCTTGTCAAGTTCCGCCTCGGAGATTTTCTCACTCGAAACCCTCGTCGGATCACGGCGCCCAGAGTAAAGAAACATCGGATGCGCCCTCGCTTGGAGAGGCTGCACCCGACGCTCAAGAAACATTCGGATGACGTCGACACCGTTCACCTCCTTCTCAGGAATCAGTTGGAGATCCTCCACCCGACGGTACAGGGCCTCTATCTCCGCCACCTCACCATCTAAGATCTGGTTTTTCCAGGATCTCTTCTTCTCAATCAACTGGGAGGGGTCAAAAGGAACAAGACCAAAATCTTTCCCAGGCAGTACGGAGTCACGAATGTAAAACCATTTCCTCCGCCAGTACTGGACAGATTCAGACATGGAAAAGGAGAAGAATTGGACATTGGGACTGAGAGAGATGATGAAACCCCCAATGGGATACACACCATCCGACCCAGATTGCCTCTTAACGGAATAAAGCTTCCGGAAGAGGCCAAAGTGCGGCTCAATGCCAAGCCAACACTCGCACAACGTGATAAAACACGCAATGTGGAGAAGGGAGTTGGGAGACAGATGATGCAACTGAACCCCATAGAAGAAGAGCAGTCTACGAAGGAAGTCATGGACTGGATACGAGAAACCACGCAAGACAAAGGCAAGAAACATAACCCGATACCCAGCTGGGGGACGGGGGATTACCTCATTGCCAGGGAGACGCACGGCCGTCGCATCTTGCGGGATCAGGCTCCGCTCGCGCAGCTTGCGGAGATCGCTTTCTCGCGTCTCCGATCGCCGCCAGCCACCATCAGTGACGCGAGCGGCGGCGGCGCCCTTCTTGCCTCCAGCGGCGCTGGTCCCAACTGCGGATGAGGATTTCTTTGTCTTCCCCATGACGCTGCAGCGGTGGTAGCGTTGGCAACGACAAAGAACAAAGGAAATGTGGAAGAAAAGCTAAGCGCGCAGCACGAATCGCTCAAGAACAAGAAGGCAGCAAACATATGAACTGGTGCGGTGAAAAACAAAATACGATTTCACCCAGGATTATAACAGCGAAGACGATGCACGCCAACCGTCCATCAAGAAGACCTAGCGCCAACGGTAGATTTGACCGTACACGTGTCAACACCACAACGAACCGTCGTTACCACGCCGTCCACTACGCGCGGAAATCGAGGAGGCGCCGTAATCATCTCCATGCCCCGCGTGACCGGTCAATTCAAAGTCAGCAAGTGGGACTCACGCTTCGTCCCGTCAAGTCATCTCTGGCGCAGCAGACGCTTGAGGTCATCAATCATAAGCACTGACGTCATCAAAAGCTATACTAGCACCACTTCGGCTCCACAGCTAAAAGTACTCACTCGAATCTCCGATTCGACTAAATACTTGGGGGCTACTCCTATCAGGAGCGCTGGACGCGCACCCGACAGACAAATGAGGAAAAAATTACTTATCTGAGTCCTACGTCGAGTCTACGACTCCACTAAGGACTTGGGGGCTACTCCCATAGGGAGGATGGATTTAAGCATCCGAAAATTTTCGAGTCCTGCGGACTTGAAGACTTAAACAATGCTTGAACTAAAAGTCTCCGTTTGAGTCTACGACTCGAACAGACACTTTGGGCTACTCCCATAGGGAGCGCTGGTCGCGCACCCTATGAAATCTTCGACTGCGATCTTTTGGATCAACACGCAAAAACTTTTTGGCAACTTTGCCCCAACAAAACGCTGAGTGAGCAACAATCTCCTTGGCTACCCGAAACACCTCCGAGGTGATAAATGTTTGGATGCTGCGTCTGCGACGCAAAGATAAGACCTACAGATATCATCTGATGGCCTGGCAACGCACCTGACTGCGCTCTGCTAGTATGAATCCGTACCAACAGGTACGATGAAAAATCCTGACGGACGCATTGGGTACACCAATTAAAATCACTGGAATTCCTCTCCTGTAAGTCCTCCGCGGCCTGAGTTGAATTACACTAGCATATGTTCTAGGCCCGGGTTAAGGGACCCGAACCTGACGAAGATCGTGTTGTTTCGTCCTAAGACAGTTAACTGACCCTGATCTGTCAGGTGAGTCAGGCACGCGTATCAACAATCCCTACACATTTTCTCTTGAAAGACAGAGTTGCACCCGAAGGATTGAAGAGTCCTCAGCCGAATCTACGATTCGACTGATCACTCGGAGGCTACTGACATGGTTATACCCTACGGGTACATAACTTCAGCATACCTAGTCCAGCCCAAGGAAGGCCCACTGCAGGCATACGCTGGCCCATGAAGATTTTCGGGTGACCAAGGCCCAAGACATCTTCGGATCCTTGGAGAACAAGACTAGTTTAGATAGGAAACTCAAAAGGGCAAACACCCTAGAACTTGTAACCGACTAGGACTATGCCCGGGACCTGCCTAAGTCTATATAAAGGCCAGGAGGGCACGTCCTAGGGCAACTCAACCAACCTCGACTCATACTTTCGCACACGCATCCACGCCAGATCGAATTTGCGCACCCTGTAACCTTCGGTTCCGCCGTAATCAAAGAGCAGACAAGCAGGAGTAGGGTTTTCCCTCCGGGGACCTGAACCTGGGTAAATCTCGTGTCCCCTGGTTGCTTGTCTGTTAACCGTGCCACGATCTCCAGCATACCCATCTTTTCCAAAACCCAAGTCCATAACAATGGGCATTGACGAGATTAAACCTCGTCAGTAACCATTCTATTAGAAGAACTTGTTTTATTTATTCAACTACCACATAACTAAATTATATGTAGTGGTTGCTACATTAATCCGTCTAGACTAAATATGGCTATGAAAGATCAAATCTTGTCATAGTCAACCTTTGAACATTGTCGTGAACTCTTTCCTGACATGTCGACTATTTCATAGATGTGAAACATCCATGTCTATTTCTTTATAGATCCAAATATGACTGTAAGGTTTTACACCTTCCAGAGCGTCTTCCAAGTTCAAAGCTTGATTTCTCATGTATGTAACTATCACGGATTTTATGGCTTAAAGCCATCTGACGGATTCAGGGCCCATCATCGCTTCTTTGCATATAGTCGGTTCATCATTGTCAAACAACAATGATTTACTCTCAAATCTTAGTATTTGATTGTTTACCTGACCTCCTTGGTTCAATATGAACTTAGAACTCCGTGACCACAAACTTTGAGACACGTGAGCCTTGAGCATAGTTGATGCCTCCGGGATACTTTCCGGTGCTGTGCAACTCAGCACATATATCTAACGTTCTTTTAACCTAATGAAAGTTCTATTGTCCGAAGGGATTCGCAGCATAGTAAATCAAAAAATTCTACGGATGCGAACGGGAAAGCCAAGATCTAATCTAGGATATGCAATCAACGAGAGGGATAGATGAGATCTTCATACCCTTGAAGAAATTGCACAGCGGAATGTTCAACAGAACGTGGTTGATGTAGTCATACTAGCCTTCTCCTCCTTGCGATCCGATCCGATCCAACGCCGCAAGTGGCGACGCCTCCGAGAGATGCACACGTACGGCCCCGCGACGTCTCCACGTTCGTCGGTCCAGCAAGTGGGGTGGAGAGATAGATTGGATCTACAACACGACGGCGTGGTGCAATGGTGGAGAGTTTCTGCGGTAGGGCTTCGCCTACACGCAGTCGGGAGAGAGAGAGATGTAGGGCAGCAGCTGGTGGCTAGGGTTTTGGGGTGAGGGGAGGGTGCGCCCCCTGCCCACCTTATATAGGGGGCTGGCCGGCCACCTTGCCCCCTCCTCCAAGCCCTAGGCCGGCAGCCACAAGGGTGGAGTGGGGGGCAAGCCTCCCCCCTTCTAGAAGGTCTCCTAGGGTTTCCCCTAGGGTTTTGGCCAGCTAGGCCTATGGGGCCTTGTGCCCCTGGCCCAATGCGGCCAGGGCACTCCCTCGTAGGCCCACGCCCCCCTACGAAAAGTGGGGCCACGTTGGTCCCACTCCGAAAGCTTCTAGAACCTTCTGGTACAATACCGAACATTCCGAAACAATTCCGAAATCCAAAAACTGCTTTCCTTTATATGAATCTTATTCTCCGGACCATTCCGGAACCTCTCGTGATGTCCTGGATCTCATCCGAGACTCCGAACAAAAACTCACAAACCAATTATCCATTCTATCCTAGCGTCGAGGCACGTTAAATGTGTGACCCTACGGGTTCGAGAATATGCAGACATAATCTTCTATCAATAATCAACAGCGGGATCTGGAAACCCATATTGACTCCCACATATTCATCGATGATCATATCGGATGAACCACGATGCCAGGATTCAATTAATCCCATATATATATATTCCCTTCGTCACGCGATATTTTACTTGCCCGATATTCGATCGTTGGTATCAGCATACCTAGTTCAATCTCGTTCATAGCAAGTACTTTACTCGTTCCGTAATCCGATATCACTTTGTGATTATCTCCTTAACCACGTGCTTGCAAGTGGTGTTGATATCGATCACCGAGTGGGCCCGAAGTATATCTCTCCGACTTGGGAGGGACAAATCCCATCTCGATACATACAACCCAACAAGTACTTTCCGATCACCTGAGAGACACCTTTATGATCACCCACTCATAGGATGACATTTGATGACCTCAAAGCTTTCTTCCGATACCAGGGAGTTGCATTATCTCATGGTCTAAGGAATACAATATTTGACATAAGAAAAAGCTTCACAAAGATGAACACGATGACACGATCTAATTGCTCTGCTTGATTTGGGTATGTCCATCATATCATTCTCCCAATGACATGATCTCATTATTAATCGACAACTCATGTCTATGGTTAGGAAACCTTAACCATCATTAATCAATGAGCTAGTCCATAGAGACGTACTAGGGACACGGTGTTGTTCATAAACCACACAAGTATCAAAGTTTCCGCTTAATACAATTCTAGCATGGAATATAAACTTTATCATGAACAAGAATTATAATTATAACATCTTTATTATTGCCTCTAGGGCATAATTCCAACAGTCTCCCACTTGCACTAGAGTCAATAATCTAGTTTACATCTGGTAACAATCTAACACCCATGGCATTAAGGTGCTGATCATGTTTTGCTCGTGGAAGAGGTTTAGTCAACGGATCTGCGACATTTAGATCCGTATGTACTTTGCTAATCTTCAGATCTCCATCTGTTATATAATCTCGAATTATATGAAATCGGCGGTTGATATGCTTGGTCTTTGGATGATATCTTGGTTCCTTATCCAGTGCTATGGCGCCAGTGTTGTCGCACAATATCTCCAGTGGGTCCAAGGCACTTGGAACCACACCAAGCTTAGTGATGAAGTTCCTGATCCAAACTCCTTCACTTGACGCTTCTGCAGCAGCCATGTATTCCGATTCTACTGTAGATCCCGCGATCACACTTTGCTTGCAGCTTCTCCAGCTCATAGCTCCTCCATTCAAAATATAAACGTATCCTGTCTGAGATTTAGAATCATCCGGGTCGGTGTCGAAACTAGTGTCGACGTAACCTTTTACGACGAGCTGCTCATCACCTCCATAGACCAAGAACATTTCTTTAGTCCTATTTAAATACTTTAGGTTGTTCTTTACAGCTGTCTAGTATTCCACTCCTGTATCACTTTGGTATCTGCTCGTCAAACTAAGAGCATTGGACACATCCGGTCTAGTACACAGCATGGCATACATGATAGAACCTATGGCCGAGGCATATGGCACTTTGCTCATGGTTTCTCTATCGTTTACCGTAGCTGGACACTGAGCCTTTCTCAATATCTTACCTGACAACATGGGCACTGAACCTTTCTTTGCCTTATCCATTCCGAACCTTTTCAGAACTTTGTCTAGATATGTACTTTGGCTTAAAGTTATTAGGCGTCTTTGTCTATCTCTATAGATTTTGATGCCTAATATATAAGCAGCTTCTCCTAGGTCTTTCATTGAAAAACATTTGTTCAAATAACTCTTCACATCGTTAAGCATATCAATGTCAATTCCAATAATCAATATGTCATCCACATATAGTACTAAAAATGTCACTGAGCTCCCGCTCACTTTCTTGTAGATACAAGCTTCGTAGCAATTTGGAACAAATCCAAAGCTCTTGATCACTTGATCAAAACGAAGGTTCCAACTCCGAGATGCTTGCTTCAGTCCATAAATGGAACGCTGAAGTTTGCACACCTTATCAGCATCCTTAGGATCGACAAAACCTTCGGGCTGCATCATATACAACTCTTCATCAATGTTTCCATTGAGGAACGCAGTCTTGATATCCATCTGCCATATTTCATAATCATGAAACGCAGCAATTGCTAATAAAATCCGAATGGACTTAAACATCGCTATGGGAGAGAAAGTCTCATCGTAGTCAACACCTTGAACTTGTCGAAAACCTTTCGCGACAAGTCGAGCTTTATAGACAGTAACATTACCATCTGCGTCCGTTTTCTTCTTGAAAATCCATTTGCACTCAACGGCCTTTTGGTTGCTAGGAGGGTCCACCAAAGTCCATACTTGGTTTTCACTCATGGATCCCAATTCGGATTTCATGGCCTCTAGCCATTTCTCAGAGTCTGGGATCATCATTGCTTCCTCATAGTTTGCAGGTTCACTATTATCTACCAACAAGACAGTTAAGACAGGGTTACTGTACCACTCAGGAGGGGCACGTGACCTTGTTGACCTGCGACGTTCAATAGTAGAATCGTCCGAAGCTTCATGATACTCGTCATTAGCTTCCTCTATTGTTGGTGCAGACGGCACTGGAACAATTTCAGGTGTTGCGCTACTCTCCAACTCAAGAGAAGGTTCAATAACCTCGTCTAGCTCTACTTTCCTCCCACTCACTTCTTTCGAGAGAAACTCCTTCTCAAGAAAGGATTCGTTCTTTGCGACAAACACTTTGCCTTCATATCTGTGGTAGAAGGTATACCCAATCGTTTCCTTAGGGTATCCTATGAAGACGCATTTCTCCGCTTTGGGTTCGAGCTTGTCCGGCATCAACTTCTTGACGTAAGCTTCGCATCCCCAAACTTTAAGAAATGACAACTTAGGTTTAGCACCAAACCACAGTTCATACGGTGTCGTCTCAACGGATTTAGATGGTGCCCTATTTAAAGTGAATGCAATGGTTTCTAATGCATAACCCCAAAATGATAACGGCAAATCTGTAAGAGACATCATCGATCGCACCATATCTAATAGAGTTTGATTACGGCGTTCAGACACACCATTGCGCTGTCGTGTTCCGGGTGGCGTGAGTTGCGAAACGATTCTGCTTGCTTTAAGATGCGTGAGAAAATCATAACTCAAATATTCACCTCCACGATCGGATCATAGAAATTTAATTTTCTTGTTATGATGGTTTTCCACTTCGTTCTGAAATTCTTTGAACTTTTCAAACGTTTCAGATTTATGTTTCATTAAATAGATATACCCATATCTACTTAAGTCATCAGTAAACGTGAGAAAATAGCGATATCCACCGCGCGTCGAAACACTCATTGGTCCGCATACATCGGTATGTATGATTTCCAACAAGTCCGTTGCCCGCTCCATTATTCCGGAGAACGGGGTTTTGATCATCTTACCCATGAGGCACAACTCGCACGTGTCAAATGATTCAAAATCAAGAGACTCCAAAAGTCCATTAGAATGGAGTTTCTTCATGCGTTTTACACCAATATGACCTAGACGGCAGTGCCACAAATAAGTTGAATTATCACTATCTACTTTGCATCTCTTAGCCTCAATGTTATGGATGTGTGTTTCATTGCTTTCGAGATTTAGAAGAAATAAACCATTCATAGCAGGTGCATGACCATAAAAGATTTTACTCATATAAATAGAACAACCATTATTCTCCGATTTAAATGAATAACCGTCTTGCAATAAACACGATCCAAATATGATGTTCATGCTCAACGCAGGCACATAATAACATTTATTAAGGTTTAAAACTAATACCGAAGGTAAAACTAAGGAGAGCGTGCCGACGGCCATCACATCAACTTTTGATCCATTGCCAACGCGCATCGTCACCTCATCCCTTGCTAGCCGTCATCTATTCCGTAGCTCCTGTTTTGAGTTACAAATATTAGCAACTGAACCAGTATCATATACCCAGGCACTACAACAAGCGCTAGTAAGGTAAACATCAATAACATGTATATCAAATATACTTTTAATGGTGCCAGCCTTCTTGTCCGCTAAGTACTTCGGACAGTTGCGCTTCCAGTGACCATTGTCCTTGCAATAGAAGCACTCAGTGTCCGTCTTAGGTCCAGACTTGAGCTTCTTCTCAGCAGGGGCAACGCGCTTGCCGCTGCCTTTCTTGAAGGATTTCTTCGCACCCTTAGCTTTCTTAAAGCTAGTGGTCTTGTTGACCATCAACACATGATTATCTTTCTTGATATCCACCTCCGCAGCTTTCAGCTTAGCGAAGAGCTCAGTGATCGTATTAGTGGAACCAATCTGATTATGAGTAACTACAAAACCTTTGTAGCTAGGAGGGAGTGATTGCAGAACTCTGTCTATCTTGAGCTCTTCTGGAATCTTGCAGTCCAGTTTCTCAAGACATTGAGTGTATCCCGACATCTTAATGGTGTGCTCACTAACGGAACTCCCTTCCTCCATCTTGCAGTTAAAGAATTTCTCAGAGATCTCATATCTCTCAGAACGAGCCTGAGTCTGAAACATGATTTTCAGTTCCTCAAGAATATCAAAGGGCCCGGCGAACTCCTCAAAACGATTTTGAAGGTCCGATTCCATAGCAAACAACATGGTGCTCTTAATCACACCATAATCATCTTTGCACGACTGATAAACAACTTTTTCATCAGCCGGCGCATCTATAGCAGGGGCGTCACCTAGCGCTTTCTCAAGGACATAGTCCTTTTGTTCGCCAGCGAGAATGATTCTCAGATTGCGGAACCAGTTGGTGAAGTTAGACCCATTGTTCTTAAGCTTTTCTTTCTCAGCAAAAACGTTGAAGTTGAAGTTGGACTTAGCCATTTCATCTACAAAATTTGCAAGTACAATTTAGACTATGTTCATGATAACTAGTTCAACTTAATCAAATTACTAGATGAACTCCCACTAAATTCAACATCCCTCAAGTTGTTTATTGAACACGATCCAAATTCACCACACCTAATCCGATCTTCATGAGAAGAGATGTGGTTTCAATGGTGGACAACAAAGTGTCGATCATATCATTCATATGACTCATGCTTAACCTTTCGGTTCGTGTGTTCTGAGGCCATGTCTGTACATGCTAGGCTCGTCAAGTCAAACCCAAGTATTTCCGCATGTGCAAAACTGGCTTGCACCCGTTGTATGTGAATGTAGAGTTTATAGCACCCGATCATCATGAGATGCTTGAACACGAAAAACTTTCGCAACGGTGCATACATGGGTAGAACACAATTTTATCTTTATCTTTAAGTGAGAAATCATCTTATAATGCTATCGTCGCGATCTAAGCATAATAAGATACATAAAAACGATAAACATCACATGCATATAATTTTATGTGACATGGTATAGCAAATCTCCGCGCAATGATCTCCATATTGTGCTTGCCAGCATGATCTCCATCACTCCACCATGATTGCCTCCACCACGAATAGCAACTACAACTATTGCTAACTACTTAGCAATAAAGTAAAGCTGTTACATGGCGTATAAGAAGTTGACACACAGGTCATACACAATTATAAAGACAACCATATGGCTCCTGCTGGTTGTGTACTCATCAACATGCAAGTCGTGAAATATTACATAACATTATCATTGCATACAACATACACATCATATGTTGGGCCATACCATATCACAGAAACACTCCCTGCAAGAACAAGTTAGATGCCTCTACTTTGTTGTTGCATGTTTTACGTGGCTTATGGGAGTAACAAGCTAAGAACAATTCTTACCTACGGAAAGCCACAACGGTGATATTATGGTTTCCAACATCCGGTGTAAACCCTATGACAACTATAGTGAGAGAATATGGCATCCACCAGCCTCATGTGTGGAACAAGCCACACGTCAAGTGCGGAGCCGGTCTCGTGAACGAGGTCGCGTAAAGTTGGCCTGGACCGCTTCGATCTCACTATCCCGCGTCATAAGAAGTACACAACAAGAGGCTTGCAACAGAAAACATCAACACCCATGTTGCGTTCTACTCGTGAAACACATCTACGCATAGATCTATCTCTGATACCACTGAAGGGATTCTTAGCATAGTAAATCAAAAAATTTCTACGGATGCGAATGGGAAAGCCAAGATCTAATCTAGGAGATGCAATCAACGAGAGAGATAGATGAGATCTTCATACCCTTGAAGAAATCGCACAGCGGAACGTTCAACAGAACGTGGTTGATGTAGTCGTACTAGCCTTCTCCTCCTTGCGATCCGATCCGATCCAACACCACAAGTGGCGACGCCTCCGATAGATGCACACGTACGGCACCGCTACGTCTCCTCCTTCCTTGGTCCAGCAAGTGGGGTGGAGAGATAGATTGGATCTACAACACGACGGCGTGGTGCAATGGTGGAGAGTTTCTGCGGCAGGGCTTTGCCTACACGCAGTCGGGAGAGAGAGAGAGAGGTAGGGCAGCAACTGGAGGCTAGGGTTTTGGGGTGAGGGGAGGGTGTGCCCCCTTCCTACCTTATATAGGGAGCTGGCCGGCCCCCTTGCCCCCTCCTCCAAGCCCTAGGCCGGCGGCCACAAGGGTGGAGTGGGGGGCAAGTCTCCCCCTTCTAGAAGGTCCCCTAGGGTTTTGGCCGGCTGGGCCTATGGGGCCATGTTCCCCTGACCCAATGCGGCCAGGGCACTCCCTCGTAGGCCCATGCCCCCTCCGACAAGTGGGGCCACGTTGGTCCCACTCCGGAAGCTTCTAGAACCTTCTGGTACAATACCGAACATTCCGAAACAATTCCAAAATCCAAAAACTGCTTTCCTTTATATGAATCTTATTCTCCGGACCATTCTGGAACCTCTCGTGATGTCCTAGATATCATCCGAGACTCCGAACAAAAACTCACAAACCAATTATCCATTCTATCCTAGCGTCGAGGCACGTTAAGTGTGTGACCCTACGAGTTCGAGAATATGCAGACATGATCTTCTATCAATAATCAACAGCGGGATCTGGAAACCCATATTGACTCCCACATATTCATCGATGATCATATCGGATGAACCACGATGCCAGGATTCAATTAATCCCATATATATATATTCCCTTCATCACGCGATATTTTACTTGCCCGATATTCGATCGTTGGTATCAGCATACCTAGTTCAATCTCGTTCATAGCAAGTACTTTACTCGTTCCGTAATCCGATATCACTTTATGATTATCTCCTTAACCATGTGCTTGCAAGTGGTGTTGATATCGATCACCGAGTGGGCCCGAAGTATATCTCTCCGACTTGGGAGGGACAAATCCCATCTCGATACATACAACCCAACAAGTACTTTCCGATCACCTGAGAGACACCTTTATGATCACCCACTCATAGGATGACGTTTGATGACCTCAAAGCTTTCTTCCGATACCAGGGAGTTGCATTATCTCATGGTCTAAGGAATACAATATTTGACATAAGAAAAAGCTTCGCAAAGATGAACACGATGACACGATCTAATTGCTCTGCTTGATTTGGGTCTGTCCATCATATCATTCTCCCAATGACATGATCTCATTATTAATCGACAACTCATGTCTATGGTTAGGAAACCTTAACCATCATTAATCAATGAGCTAGTCCATAGAGGCGTACTAGGGACACGATGTTGTTCATAAACCACACAAGTATCAAAGTTTCCGCTTAATACAATTCTAGCATGGAATATAAACTTTATCATGAACAAGAATTATAATAATAACATCTTTATTATTGCCTCTAGGGCATAATTCTAACATTGTCCTCCCACTTAACTTTTTGAGAATAATCCCTTCTTAAGAAACTTAACGTTCTAAGCGACAAACACTTTTGTCTTTGTTGTTATGGAGGAATACTCAACATTTATTCAAAATAACATACAAATACATGTTTATACGACTTTGGTTGCAAACATCTTACTTATGCATAACAATGTTTAAGAAAGGACAACTTGGGTTTTACCCCAAACCACAACTTTATATGGTGTCAACAACCCTTTATTTGATAAAACAAATCTTGAAGGCAAGCTTTGATATTAACGAGCAACACAACAACCCTTTATTTGTTCTCGATGAACATCATCACATATTATTTTGTTATTTACTTAGGCCATTGTAGTTCATGAATTGTGTTGTTTCGTATGACTATTCACATCAACAAATTCAGTATCCAATACTCAAGAACTATATTGTTTAACAAGCAAAGAATACAACCATACCACATATATCCTCTATATACCTAAGCAAAACAATTCTAGTCTTTTCTTTTCTGCCAAATATTTCTCTGATTTCTCTTTCAACATTTCTTTATCCTTTCAAAAGAATCTATCAACATCATTAGTGCCGCCATACTCATGACACATAGTCCAAAACGTGTATAGTTAAATACCAATGTCTTTGGACTTGCACTTTGAAGTAGATCACCATCGTCAAATGCTTGGTTTTCTTTCAAATTCTATTCTTTAGTAATATTTTAGTGTAGTAAAACATTTTACCTACACCTTTTATATTCATCCTTATCATGGAACTATTCATGATCAAGCCACTTTGGCTTATAATGGTGAATCGCGAGTATACTGTTGCTCTCCAAAACCTTTTGGAGGATTAGGACAACTAGTGTCTCCAACCTTTTGTAAATTCTCATCTAATATGAGAACATAAATCTTTCCATATTATACTCCATCATGTTGCAACCAAAACTTTGTTTCAGATATCCCAATATCTTCCACACATGATGGTTTCTAAAAAACTCTTTCAGCTCCTAGATAACCTTGATATTAAAACAATCAAGAATCATGGAGACATGCATGATACTTTTATACTAACACTGGAATTGTTACTCTTGATTTAATACCAATTATTAAACTTCACAGAGTAAATGGAACTTACTGAAAGTTTGCAATAGGACTTTTAAACTTTATATTAACACTTCAAAAACAATACGATACCAGTTCGTAAAGTAACCAACCAGAATTCTATAGTTCTATTATCTCAATTATAACTAAGAGTAAGGTGGTAAACGGATGCCAATGACTATAACAACTATGCAAATTCACTTTTATTTAATTTATGATAAATAGTGTTCAAATTTTAATCATATCACTGTTGAACTCCCACTCAAAACAACATCGCTCACATTGTTTTAATGATCACACGCACCAAATCCACTACACCAAGTCCGATCATCACGAAAGATGATGTAGTTTCAAAGGCGAACAATCAACATGTTAATCATATCATCTATAAGACTCATGCTTTACCTTTCGGTATTCCGTGTTCCAAGACCATGTTGTACATGCTAGGATCGTCAAGATTAACCTTAGTTTCTGCATGAGCAAATCTAGCTTGCTCCCGTTGTATGCACATGTTGAATCTAGCACACCCAATCATCATGTGGTGCTTCGAAACAATGATTCTTGGTAATGGTGCTAACTAAGGACGAACACTTTATTACTTGATATTTTGTGAGAGGGATCATCTTATAATGCTACCGTCGCGATCTAAGAAATACACGATGCATAAAAGGATTAACATCACATGCAATTCAAAATATGTGATATGATATGGCCTTTCTTCTTGTGCTTCCGATCTCCATCTTCAAGCACGAACATGATATCCATAATCACCGACGTGGTGTCAAGGTCAATGGCACCACTCCATGGTTGTCGTCCACCAGCATCAACTATTACAACTACTTTAAATAATAGACACACATGTCTTAAAGAAATTAAAATACAACCATAAGGCTCCTGCTGGTTGCCGACTTACAATAAGGATCATTGCATACATCATATATAATCACAATCATAGCCATATCACATAACACTACACCCCTGCAAAACAAAGTTAGACGCCTCTAATTTTCTATGCATGTTTTACGTGGTTTGGGGCTTTCGAACAAGAACCGTTCTAACTTACGAACAAGAACCACAACGTTGATACTAGTATTTGTCAATCACCCATTGTAAATTGAATATTCACTATGTTGGGAGAGATAGACACCCGAAAGGCCACTTAAAGTTGCATGTTGAGCATGGAGCAAGTTGATACGTCGGAAACGTATCTATAATTTTTGATGCTCCATGCTTGTTTCGTATCTACTTTGCTTTGATTTGTCTACACTTTGAGGTGTTTTTATATCTTTTCTGGAAATAACCTATTAACAAGTTACCACAGTGCCAGTTGCCTGTTTTCTTCTGTTTTTGGTTCCAGAAAGGCAAAGAATCAATATTCTCGGAATTGGACGGGACAAAATCCAAAGTCAATACTTTACCGTGCGGGACACGAAGCCAGAATACGAGATTTAGAGGCGAATCAGGGCGGCCGCACCCCCCTAGGCGCGGGTGGGCCCACCCCGCAATTGGGTAGGGTGTGGGCCCCCTGGACGCCTCCCAGCCTCGCCTCTTCGCCTATAAGAAGCCCCGATGCAGAAACCCTAGGCACCCGATCAAAACTCCACGAAACCGTTTGTAGCCGCCACCACCATCGTCCCTAGATCGAGGGGGGGGGGGATCTGAAGTTCTTCTCGGAACCCTGCCGGAGGGGAGATCATCCCGGAGGCCTTCTCTCCGGTATGAAGCATGAGTAGTTCCACCTTGGACTATGGGTCCATGTAGTAGCTAGATGGTTGTATCTCCTCCTTTGTGCTTTCATGTATAGATCTTGTGAGCTCCGTTCATGATCAAGATCTAATCTATTTGTAATCATGCATGTTGTGTTTGCGGGGATCCGATGGATATTGAGATTACAATGTCAGATTGATTAATGGTTTTGTCTTTATGATTCTATCATGTCTGTGTTGTTTGTGATCTTGCATGCTCTCCGTTGTTAGTAGCTATCTTGGCCGAGTAGTTGGTAGTGACTCCAAGAGGGGGTATTTATGCTCGATAGTGGGTTCATGCCTCTAGTTTCCAAGGGAAGTGACATAAATCTCTTTGGTTGTAGATGTTTTGATCCCACTAGGAAGAAAACAATGGTCTCTTGTTCATAGAACAAGTGGATTTTTTACCTTACACACTTTTCTTAAAGCAGTTGTCTATTGCTTGCAACTTAATACTGGAGGGGGTTCGGATGATAACCTGAAGGTGGACTTCTAGTCATAGATGCAGTTGGATGGTGGTCTATGTATAATGTTGTATTGCCCAATCGAATCTCATAGGATCTTTTTGTCTCGTATTGCATTGTTATGCCTTGCTCAGTTCCTATAAATTGCCCTGTTGTAATTTGTTTACCCTTCATGCCATGTTGTTTATCTAAGGAGAGCACCTCTAGTGAACTATGGACCCCGGTCCAATCTTTATCATTGATACATCTTCCACTGTTACTTGTTTACTTGCTGCAAATCATTACCTTCCACACAATACGTTTACTCCTTTGTTATAGCATCCGGTGAGATTGACAACCTCACTATTAGTTGGGGCAAAGTCTTGAGTTTGTGTTGTGCAGGTCTCCGTGTTGCTTGCAACACCCGTGTGACGTTTCCTTCCTCCTACTGGTTCGATAACCTCGGTTTCTTTCTGAGGGAAGACTTGCTGTTGTGCTGCTTCACACCTTGCTCTTGGGGTTCCCAACAGGATCCACATCAACTAAGCCATCAACAAGTTTTCTGGCGCCGTTGCCAGGGACATATATAGAACAGCTTCAACCTTTTCCTCCCCGTCTAGCACCAACAAGTTTTCTGGCACCGTTGCTGGGGAGGCTAAGGACGTCTTTGCAAGGGGAGTCCTTCACTTCCTTTCTCTTTACTTTGTTTTTAGTTTGCTTAGTTTATTTTGCTTGGTTTTGTTTGCCTCTTTTCAAAAACTCCAAAAAAATTAGTCTATCTTGGTTTGCTTTATTTATTCAAAAACACAAAAAAAATATTTCCTACTCTAGTTGGTGGTCTATTATTGCCTTGCTTGGTCATGCTTTCTATCAATGGATGGTTTCTTTGAAACTAGTTCTTATTGGCAAGGTGGGTTCACGGAAGAAAAAAATTATTATTATAAGGAACACCGTTTGTCACAAAAAGGGAAACACTTATGGGAACAAATTGATAAGTTGAATACTATTGCTAGAGACGTGTGCTCTACTTATAATGTTACTTATTGCTTTGATAAATCTTGTTGCTGCAGGAGGTATAAACACCTACCCTTTCAATGTGAGTATAATGATAATGTTACCATATCTTCTTATGTTAAAGGAAATTATGATTTTGATGATGTGGAACAAATTGTAGAATTTATTGCCTTCAAGGGTGCATTCGAACTTGCCAGTTTGCTTGAAAATACTGATGATGCACCTTATAAACAAGAGGTTTTTGAGATACTTAAATTTTTCTTTGATAATTACAAGGGATAAAATGGCTATATTCTTGATTATTTTAATAGGCATTTTCCACAAATGGAAGAGATTAATGCCTTATAGGAGCCTATGGAAGAAGAAATTGTTGAAACTAGAAGCTCATTAGATGAAAAAGAGGAAGAGAGTGATGAACAAAAGGAGGAAGAATGGATCTACCCATGCCTACCTTCTAATGATAGTAACTCTTTACCCCTTATATTATTTGATTGTCCCCCATGCTTACCAAAGGAGGATGAATGTTATGTTCCTGTGGATCCTTTTGAAGTATCTACTTTGGATAAAACCTGTGGAGGTTTTAATCCCACTGTTTTTGATCTTGATAGAAATTATGAGTTTGTAGATCATGAAAAGCATGCTTTATGTGATAGCTATATTGTTGAGTTTATTCATGATGCTATTGAAAATTATTATGAGAGAGGAAAGTATGGTTGTAGAATTTTTCATGGTACTGAAACACCTCTCTATGTTCTGAAAGTTTTGAAGTTACTCTTGTTTTATCTTCCTATGCTTGTCACTTTGTACTTTGTGAATTTATTTGTGTACAAGATTCTGATGCATAGGAAGAGGGTTAGACTTAAATGTGTTTTGAATTTGCTTCTTGATGCTCTCTTTGACTTCAATTCATATTTATTATGTGAGCATCTTCTCAAGCTTCTTATGCCTAAATTAAAGGCGTTAAAGAAAAGTACTTGTTGGTAGATAACCCAAGATTTTTCTTGAGTATTGAAAGTTATTATTTCAGTAATGACCTCTCCTTATCCTTTTTATTTGCTTTTTGTGCCAAGAATGACCTCTAATGAGAGGGAAGTAAGATTTGGGGACTTGCTGTCCCGAAATAGATTTCTGTCCTCAACCAAAAATATTCTTGAGGAGACTTTTGTAACTCGGATTGAGCTGAAAATTTACGAAAAAATCCCCCAGTATGTTATATAACTTTAGTTAGTTCAACACTTTTTTATTTGAGCAACATAAGATGTTCAAAAAAATCGGTTTCTACCTGCTGGTCTATTTTGACAGATTTCTTCCATTATTTGCATTTGCTTCTTATTGATTCCTTTTTGAGTTTTCTTTTGGGGAATTGAGCTTTTTGAAGGAGTTACTACAGTAGCTTGTGTTTTTAGTGAAAATTCTTGCTGTTCCAAAGCTTTTCCTAAAGATCTATTATCTTTTGAATACACTAATGTTGCTAATGAATATTGTGTGAAGTTTTGTATGAAGGAAAAAATTCAGGTGTAGAGAAATAATGATGTAATGAGATGAAGAATGAAAAAAAATCTCAAGCTTGGGGATGCCATCCCGGTGTCACCGCAAAAAATATCCAAGAGGTACAAGCGTCAAAGCTTGGGGATGCCCAACGCATCCCCTTCTTCATCAATAAAAAGCTCAGGTCTGTCTAGACACTTCGTTTTTATTGTTTCATGCATAGTTGTATTGTTCTTGGAGCGTCTTAGTTTTCATTTTCTTTGCTTAGTTTGTTTAGTTTTCTTGAATAAAGAAGTTGGACCCCCGTTCTCGCTGTGTTGTTTTGCAAATAAGTTTCTTGGTGTTGGAAAGGAGTAGGAAGTTCCTGCTTGAAAGTGCAAGAGGAGCTTGCATTTGACTGTGACTTAGACTTTATCATGACATGCTAGGTGTTGTTTTGACCTTATGCTTAGTGATTATTGCTGTATCATGTCTTGTTCCAAATAATTGGGATTGCTTAGTGTGCCTTGAAGAAATTATGCGTTGTTTTAGCATACAAAAACATAGTATTGTGGTATTCTCCTTTGATGCTTTATTTGGGTTGACTTGGCACATGCTCACACCATGTTATGACTATGAAAAGTCACCATAGCCTCTATGATCATTTAGTCCTTGACTTGTAGTACCACTCTATGTTTTGATTAGTAATGCTTTGTTGCTCTGCATGATTATGGCCATTATTTCTCTCATAGTTGGTTGCTCCCAGTCTTTTGCTAGCCTCCACTTGTAGGAGTAAGCTCTACTCATGCTTCCAACTCCCAAGAAACCAAGTTATTAGTGTCCACTATAAACTCCTATGCATGGTGTGTTACACCATTCCAAATATATTCTTGTTTTCAGCTACCTTCCAATTGAAAACTATTTTGTTATGTGAAAACTTGGTTATTAAAGCCCTCACAAATTTGAGAGAACACTTTATATTTATTTTCCCCTAATAAACTTGAACCATTGTGTCATCTATGTTGTATATGCTTGCACTTATACATTGGAATTAGTAGAACAGTGCTGTCACGAGGAACGTTTTCAACATTGCACTTGTACTTTGTACTCAGCTGATATCATGCTCTTTTGTCTATGGATGTCACCGGTGTGAAATAAAGAGGAAACTTGTAAGTCCATGGAGTATGTATTTTGTGTTAGAGAAACGCCTGGGATGCTAGCGTAAGCCATGCCTAATCATGGTGGAAACTTGCAGCATCACCATAGTGAGCTATGTATGAAGCATCCTCAATAAAAAGCTATGCATATAGTAAATAAAAAGATCGCTGAGATGCTAATTGTTTTCTTGCCTTGTCATTTTGGTTATGGGATAGCTCCTATACCATGTGCAAGGGGTACCTCGTTGACAGTTCTTTATGATATGCACTTACAATGACAAGAACTTGCAGGTGACTGAAGTTGAGTAGCATGAGGTGTGGCCCTCGTATTCAAGGGACTTGAGATTGCCAACTTATACTTTTTCAAGCATATACTCCATCTTTGTTCACTTTAACCTTAATCACTTCAAGATGCTTATGATAGGGGCAATGAGGGCTGAAAGCTAACAAGTACCATAATTTTTGGAAGCTCTTTTTGAAACTTGAAATCCCTGCTTCCTTTATGAAAGGCCTTTCTTCCACCATTATTTCAGTCTCCACCTTCTACCTTTAGGCACCATTAAGAGAGCATAGTTGTCATTCTGTGTGTAGTGTCCCAAAACTTATTGATTGATTCATATGGTGATATTACTTCTTGTTGTGCTACTTGTTTCTAGTCACCCTTGTGAACTTTGAAGGTGTCCTATGCATTTATTTGCTACTCTATCAGGGACAAGCTGATTGCCACTATGCTATGTTTTCTGTATGTGAAACAAACAAACATTTTCAATGCATGTTATTCACGATCTTCGTTTGTAGCCCTTCATGTTGCATGCATAGTTACTTTGTCCTATTGTTAGAACTCCATCTTTCATGCACATGTTTAGAGTTCTTTGATCCCAGCTTTCAATGCTTGCAAATGGTTTGATCTTGGTTTTGATGGTGCATGTCACCTCAAAAATTATTCTTTTATCAGTTATCTACTCGAGGACGAGCAGGAGTTAAGCTTGGGGATGCTTGATACGTCGTAAACGTAGCTATAATTTTTGATGCTCCATGCTTGTTTAGTATCTACTTTACTTTGCTTTGTCTACACTTTGAGGTGTTTTTATATCTTTTCTGGAACTAACCTATTAACAAGTTTCCACAGTGCCAATTGCCTGTTTTCTTCTGTTTTTGGTTCCAGAAAGGCAGAAAATCAATATTCTTGGAATTGGATGGGACAAAAGCAAAGTCAATATTTTACCGTGTGGGACACGAAGCCAGAATACGAGAAGGAGAGCCAAACCAGGGCGGCCGCACCCCCTAGGCGCGGGTGGGCCCACCCCATGCCTAGGTAGGGTGTGGGCCCCTGGCCGCCTCCCAGCCTCGCCTCTTCGCCTATAAGAAGCCCCCAATGCAGAAACCCTAGGCACCCGATCAAAACTCCACGAAACCGTCTATAGCCGCCGCCACCATCGTCCCTAGATCGGGGGATCTGAAGTTCTTCATGGCACCCTGCCGGAGGGGAGATCATCCCGGGGGCCTTCCCTCCGGTATGAAGCGTGAGTAGTTCCACCTTGGACTATGGGTCCATGTAGCAGCTAGATGGTTGTATCTCCTCCTTTGTGCTTTCATGTATAGATCTTGTGAGCTCCGTTCATGATCAAGATCTAATCTATATGTAATCATGCATGTTGTGTTTGCGGGGATCCGATGGATATTGAGATTACTATGTCAGATTTATTAATGGTTTTGTCTTTATGATTCTATCATGTCTGTGTTGTTTGTGATCTTGCATGCTCTCTGTTGTTAGTACCTATCTTGGCCGAGTAGTTGCTAGTGGCTCCAAGAGGAGGTATTTATGCTCAATAGTAGGTTCATGCCTCTAGTCTCCAAGGGAAGTAACAAAAATCTCTTCTGTTGTAGATGTGTTCTTGCCACTAGGGAGAAAACAACGGTCTCTTGTTCATAGAACAAGTCGATTGTTTACCTTACACACTTTGCTTAAAGCAGTTGTCTGTTGCTTGCAACTTAATACTGGAGGGGGTTCGGATGATAACCTGAAGGTGGACTTCTAGTCATAGATGCAGTTGGATGGCGGTCTACGTATATTGTTGTATTGCCGAATCAAATCTCATAGGTTCTTTTTTTCTGGTATTGCATTGTTATGCCTTGCTCAGTTCCTGTCAATTGCCCTGCTGTAATTTGTTTACCCTTCATGCCATGTTATTTATCTAAGGAGAGCACCTCTAGTGAACTATGGACCCCGGTCCAATCTTGATCATTGATACATCTTCCACTGTTACTTGTTTACTTGCTACAAACCATCACCTTCCACACAATACGTTTAATCCTTTGTTATAGCAACCGGTGAGATTGACAACCTCACTGTTAGTTGGGGCAAAGTCTTGAGTTTGTGTTGTGTAGGTCTCCGTGTTGCTTGCAACACCTGTGTGATGTTTGCTTCCTCCTACTGGTTCGATAACCTCAGTTTCTTACTAAGGGAAGACTTGCTGCTGTGCTGCTTCACACCTTGCTCTTGGGGTTCCCAACAAGCTCCACATCAACCGATCCATCACAATTCTCATGAACGATTTCATGTAAGGTTATCCCGGGACGCTTCATCCCACCATCCCAAAAGATGCAAATTACACAAGAAGCAATCAAAAACAAAAGCATCAACGGCCATAATGACCATTGTGTTCTACACGTGCAACAGATCTACTCATAGACACGGCTCTGATGCCACTATAGGGGTTCGTAGCATGGAAAACAAAAAAATTCTATCACATGAACACACCCAAGCGAAGATCTATCTTCTAGATTGTAGCAACGAGTCGATAGAGTACTAACCCTCGAAGATCCAAAGCGGTAAACAAAATCGGATTCTCGTGGGTGATGTAATCGTTCACTTGCCGATCTCAAGATCGCGTAGACGATCCTTCCGGTGCCGCGTTCCGGCAGTGCTCCCACAGTCGGTCACACGTACGGTATTCGATGAATACCATCCTCTCCCTTGTTCCAGCAGGCAATGGAGGTTGTATCTCTCTCCTCGCGATTCCGGCAGCACGACAGTGTGGTGTTGGAAGTAGAGGGGAGATCCCATAGGGCTTTTGAAAGGACTATATTTTCCCGTGCTATTTTGGTGATGATGACAATCCCACTTGTGATCTAACCGTGTGCTTGAGTTTCAGGTTAATTGCTTTTGATGATTTGTATGAAGTTTGTCGACGCTCTCTTTGGGATCTCGTGAAGATGGTGATCTTTTGTTTTCTCTATTTTCTCTCAGTTTATTGCTTTAGATCGCCATACTATCAAGAGGGGGTCCACCTCGGAAGGCTGTGGGGAATTATATGTTTTTGCAAAAACCATATATGCACCGCCACAGCCATCCTACTCATTTGAGAGAGAGAGCGAGGTTCTGATCTGTTGGTACTTTTTTGTCTGATCGGAACTTTCGGCCAGGCGCCGGAAGTTCTGCTCAGGGCTCTCTGTGGGTGGATCTGGGACTATGTTCCGATCCAACTTCCGATGGAACTTCTAGACAGCTCCCAGAACCTGCTGTATTGGTATGTTCTATTTGCCGGAACTTCCACTTGAAGTTGCACCGGAAGTTCTGGTCAGGAATTTTTGTCGCTTCTTCCACTGAGACCCTAAGCGAAACTTCCGCCGAGGCGCCAGAACTTCCGCCCAGGCGCCGGAACTTCTGGTCAGACAATGTTTGCGACCCAGTTGTTCTGCCCCTTGTTTCGCTCCAAGTTCCGCTCAGGCTTAGTACACTTCTGTTTGGAAGTGCTCTATTTGACAGAATTTGGGCCGGAACTTGCATCGGAAGTTTCACCGGAACTTCCGCTCGTTCCAACCGGAACTTCCGGTCAGGCTTTTGGAGCGTGCATTAACGACTAGATTAGCGTTGGTGCCTCGCTGGGCGGAATTTCCGGCCGCTCGCCGGAACTTCCGGCGGGGTCACGAACTGTCCAACGGTTCAGTTTGGAGGGAGCCTATTTAAGGCGCCCTCCTTCTCCCTCCTACCTAACTCTTCAATTTTTTGTCTCCTCCATTAATACATGAGCTTCACCTCACTAGATCTCTCTCCCTAGCCACTCAAATCACTTGATATTTTGAGAGGTGAGGGAGGTGACCTAGATATACACTTCCACCAAAGAAGATTTGATTCCCCCCACCTATCCTTTGTGGATGTTATTACTCTTGGGTTTCTTGGAACCCTAGATGGTGTAGGGCATCCTCGGAGCTAAGGGAATGTGTTTTAAAGCTCCGTGGTGTCGTTGAGTGCCTCCAATTGAGTTGTGTAGCTTCCCCCTCAACCTTGTTGTAAAGGTTTCGGTTGGCGCCTTCAAGGTCACCGGTTAGTGGATTGTGAGGCCTCCTTTGTGGGGTAGCTCACCGAAGAAGAAGGTGAGGCCTTTGTGGCGCTCGGGTGACCTTGTGTGGCCCCGACACCTCTCTAACATGGATGTAGCTCCCTTGGGAGTGAACTACGGGAATTTCATCTCCGTTTCCCTGCTCTGGTTATCTTGTTCCCTACCTTTACTTCTTGCTCTTTACCGTTCTTGTGGTCGTTGTTTGTTCTCTAGCATATAGGTTGTTCACCTAGTTGAATATCTAGAGAAATTTCCTTCTTGCTAAGCCTAAAATTTTGTAACAAATTAAAAATTGGTAGTCTCCTATTCACCCCCTCTAGTCGATTCAAAGTCGATACTTTCAATTGGTATCAGAGCCAAGGCTCTTATTTCGGGCTTTAACGCCTAAGAGACAATGGCCGACGAAGGGGGTAGTGAAAATGAAAACTCCAAGAACTTGGCCACCATGGATGACCTCAAGCAATTGGAGACATCCATGATGTCCAAGTTTGAGGAAATGATGACTATTTTACAGTCTCTCAAGCCAAACCCCATGGTTGCTCTTGCCACACCCCAAACCACCGAGCTTCCTCCCACCGTTCCCGTGACCGCCCCTGGGGTGAATCCCACGGCCGTCACCACTCACTTGGGACTTGGTTTTGTTGCTCAAACATCTACCAAGGTTCCAAGTGAGAACACGGAGGAGCCCGAAGACTCAACTTCCAAAGAGGAAAGTGGAGGAAAGGACTACTTGGCGGTGCCCCCACCACCGAAGTACACTCCGGATCCACTCATTCCCATGCCACACATCATTCCTCAAGGAGCACCACCTTTGTTAGATACTTCAAATTTCGCCAATTAGCAATATCTAATGCGCTCACATATTTCCAGTCCCTCTATTGAGTTAATGAGGATTGTGGAGGATGGGTTCTCTCCATATGACCCAAATAAGTTGACTCGAGGTGAAGTGGTGGACAAGAAACTCAATGCCACAACTTTGGGGATGATTCAAAAGGCCTTGACTCCGAAGGACTTTGCTCACATTCACCAATTCAACACTGCCAAGGAAGCATGGGATCAGCTCACCGAGCTATTTGTTAGGAATGCAAGCATTCAAAGATCCAAGTTTGATGAAGTCAACAATGAGTGCAATGGTTTCTCTATGCAAGATGATGAGACTCCTGAAGACATGTATAGGCGGTTCAAGGTCCTTTGCTGCACTATGAGGGATCTTGGTGCCACCTATGTTGATGACAAGTTCATGAAGAGGAAGTTCATTCAAGGTCTCCTTCCGTTTGAAGAACAAAATCTCAACTCCATCAAGTGAAGAACCAACTTTCACCTAATGACCTCCCAAGAAGTCTTGAGTGAAGTGATTGCCATGACCATTGCCAAGAAGAACGCAGAGTCCGCCCGTGCTAGGGCTATTGGATCAACAAAAGTGAATCTTGCTTTGAAGGCCAAGGCTATTGAAGTTGATGATACATCAAGTGAGTGGTCTCAAGAGGACCTCAAGTGTGCCTTCAACGAACATCTTGATATCGCTTCAAGGGCCTTTTGGAACAAGTCCGGGATCAATTCAAGGTCAAGGGACAACCCAAGATTCAACTCATCCAACAAGTCTCCCAAGGCAAGGTCATGCTACAATTGCAACGACAAGAGTCACATTGTGGCCAAGTGTCCCTTTGAGAACTGTGAAGACAATGGCGATCATCTCATTCGCAGATCAAGTCAAGGCCTCCTCATCCTTTGAACAAGAACTATGCCGTTAAGAATGTCGCCAACAAGGAAAGAGCTATAGTGGTCCATGAAGAATATATTTCGGGCACGGATGAAGATGATGATGATGAAGTACAAGGCAGAGATATTGTGGGAGTTGCTGCTATTTCCACTACCTCTACTCCACGATTGTCCCTCTTCGACTCACCAAATGAGAACGTCATCTCCTCCAACCAAAAGTGTCTCATGGCCAAGGCCACCGAGGTAACATCTAAACCCACTCCTCAACCCATCTCTAGTGAGCCTTCTTCTCTTGATCTTGTTGGTCTAGAGATAAAGAAAGAGATGATATACATGTTGAGTTTATTGCTACCTTGGATGAAGAAACTAAAACTTGCTTTGATTCCTTGCTTGCACAACTTGACAATGCTAGATATGCTTTAGATGAAAAGGAAGAACTTCTTGACTTGTTAAGTAAAAATGAAAGAGATGCCGCTGATGAAATTGCTTCTCTTACTCAAAGTCTTGAGGATGAACACAATATGAGAATTAATCTTGAGGAAAGTGTGTCTAAAATTGTAGATGACCACAACAACACCATGTGCTCTCTCACTAAATAATGTGATCATGCACTAGCGTTGGTTAAGGTGAAAGAGAAAGTTGAGTTTGGTGTTGGGCATGATAGGACTCGATAAGATCTTGAGAAACTCAAAGAGGAACACAAAGCCTTGGAGAGCAAATTCTCAAGTCTTTTCGAAGCCCATGAACAACTTAAAACTCAACAAACTTGTGAACATGATAAGTCTTCCGCTGCGCAAATTATAGACTTGTTTAACACTCCTAACCCTTGTTGCAAGCATGATCATCTCATTGAGGATAACAAGGAGTTGAAGGATCAACTTGCCAAGACTAAGAAGAACAAGAACAAGAACAAGAACAACAAGAAGAAGAAGAACAAGGGCATGGCTCAAGGACCTTCTAATGGTCCAACCATCTTGCAAAGTGACAACTTTGCCAGGAAGAACAATCCCTCTTATATTCTTTGCAAGTCCTATGATGGTCATGTATATGCTAGATATGTTGGAACTTGTTACACGCATGATTATCATTGGGCCATTTGGGTTCCAAAGACTCTTGTTACTAACAAAAAGGGACCCATTGCAAAATGGGTACCTAAAACCAAAGCTTGATTTTCTTGTAGGACTATGCTTCCGGTGGATCAAAATGGGTGCTTGATAGTTTTGCCACAAGTCATATGACCAGAAGCAAGTCTATCATGACGGAGATAAGGCCAAATATTGCCAACACCATGGTCTCCTACGGTGATAAAACAAGTTCTCAGGTATTGGGTTGTAGAGGTCCCAACCTTTAATAAGGTAGAGATACCTGTGTTTACAATGCTAGTCCCTGGATCAATAGCTAGCATCCACAGTTAAGATGTAATATCAAGAAACAAAGGTCATAATACATCTTTATAACTAGGAATCAAATAATTCATTACATCTTACATATCTCATTTGGCTATCACATTACAATGCAACAGAATATCTATATAGCATGGAGTCCTTCATCTTCAAAGTGCCATAGGCAATCATGTTGGTTGTAGACTTGTAATCCTAATCAACATACTTCACTAACATCAAACAAACCTGCAACATAATAATTTACAGCCACAAGGGTCAATACATTTGAATTGTATTGGCAAGTGATACTATGGTAGAATAGTGGTATCTATCATCTATATGCTTTGGCTAAGTGGAGCTTAGGCTTGCTTTGCTCAAAATAGATTTTCCTTATAATTTGAAAGCACTAAGTTTTTATTTGTCAAAATCACCCAAGGCATCTACCAATCAAAGATTGAAGATCCTTAAACCGTTGTTCAACCACAAGTTTTTAACTTATAAATTGGGATGAGGAGATTCTTGATAGCTTCCATGTCTTGATGCTCAAATTGTCCATTGCCGGGGACACGGCTAAGTACTTAGATTTTACTCTCTCGAGAGGTGGTACACTTTCCCCACAAGACTTGACATGCATCGAGACAAGATCTTTCAGAAGCCTTCCCTTAGACCAAAATGGACGCGTTCCAAACCTATCATCCCCTACCACCAACTGTCCATCTGGCTAAGTTATTGCAACTTATATGATCTATGCAGAGCCCATAATGCCAAGTGGCTGCACTTGAAGCTTCTCAACATTTGACATCTCAAATCTCTTTGTTCCTGGTTGGCTTTCCACAAGTGTTATACACAAGGTATACCATATATATGGGCCTTGTGTAACCACTCAACATAACCCAAACAACCATTCCACCCAGGTGTTTCATTCACATAGTTGTTTTATTAAACAAAACACAAGTCATAGACTTAGAAATATTTCATAGCATGAATATAATCCACCCTTGTTTTCTACTAGCTAAGCTAAGAATGATAGTAGTAGGGATCTTAACTTAGGGAAAATTCTACTAAGGCATCATCTACTAGGATTTCCCATGCCATCGCATACTTAGTAAAATTACATGGAAGTCCTACTTAGAAATATCACTAATGCATAGTGAAAATAATGGGACAAAAGTATGAAGGACCACTTGCATTTTGGTAGAGAATATAAGTTCACTCCTTGATCTTGCAATAGTCACACTCTTCAAATTTCACTACAATTCAATCAAGGCAAAAATTTAATCTACCATTCAAGCAATTCATCACATAGAATAATAAAAACAAAGCAATGCATGCAAGCATGCCAAAGATTTTTTTATTTGGAAAGTGGTTTGTAATAGGTTATAAACATTTTAAAACATCTATTGGTCATTTATAAAAGTGGCAAAACCATTTGATATTAAGTTAGTGAAAATGGCCACTTTAAATCATTTTTGTTTTGTTAGAAATTATTTAAATCAAAGCAATAGTTTCTAGTGTTTGACAAATATATTTTTAAACACAAATGTTAGTTTTTTAAGGTCAAGTGTTTAATATTAAAACCATTTGCAATAGGTTTTACCTATAAACCATTTTTTATACCAAAGCAATATTTTATTTTGTTGGAAATGTCTTTAAAAAAAGTAATAATTTTATAGGGTTCACCAAATATATTTTTAAATCCAAAAACTTGGTGTTTAGGGTCAGGAAGTTTAAATCAAATCATTTTCCAAAGGTTTTACTCAAAAGTATTTTCAAAACATAAACAACATTTTTATTTAACTAGAAATGCTTTTATTCAAAGATTTATTCCTTAGCATCACAAAATATACTTTTAAATCTACAATTTGGTTTTTTATGGTCAGTAGGTTCAAAACAAACCATTTACAAAAGATTTTACCCTAAAAACAATTTTAGAATATTTTTTGTACTCAAATTATGACTACACATGTTTCTGCAAAAAAAAACCAATTTTACAGAAGCAATTCATTAAACAAATGGCGTGGTTGCAAAGTAATCTTTTTGCTGATTCTATTGATATAAAATTTGTAAAATTTGGGCATGTAGATTTTAAGTTATGGAATTTACAAATTCAAACATCTAATAGACATGTTTCTGTTTTTAAAAAAACTACATGCCACGTGTCTTGATCTGATTCGCTGGTACCGGTTCGGCAGGATCGATCAACGTGGAGCATTGGATTTAAAGCAGATCGTGCGGCTCAGAGTGCTACGTACCCCTTCGGGTTAAGTTTCTATCGTGCCCATCAGATCAAGATCCTACAGTCCAGAACGTATCGACCAAAGTTGGGCGGCGCGGCAACGGTGGCTGGCGGCGGAGCGCTTTGGCTACGGCGGTTTCGGCGAAGTAGGAAGCAAGGGGACGAGATGGCTCACCGTGTTCGCTGTGTCATGGTGAATCTCAAGGAAGTCGTGGGGAGGGGAGGGGCGCACTGGTTCGACGCTAATTGCTCACCGGAGAAGCTTCTCACGGCTGGCGCTCACTGTCGATGATAGAGGCGTTGATACGGTGCAAGTTAGACACGAAAATGGCAGCGTCAGTTGCGTAAAAGGTCACTGGTCATACTCGTATCATCGGGAGGAAGAGGGGTGGTCGGAATGTTACCAGGGGCGTCGCCGGAGTTGAGGCAGACGGTGGCGTCGCCCTGTCGTCGAGGTTGTCGAGGCTACGGGGCGATGGTGAGTAAGCTTGTATGTGCCAGGGAGCAAGGGGGGCGTGGGCTGGCCGGAATAGTCGCTGGAAGGTCGTCGGGACAGTGGGGTTCACGCAAGAAATTGGAACAGCCTGATGGCCGAGAGGTGTGGGGGATTGAGGGGAAAGGAGAATAGGGAGGGGGCGATTAAGAGGGCGTAATCGGGGGGGGGGGGGGGGGGAGGAATTATCACGACGTTATGGCGAATTAATCTTGCAGAATCAATGATAGAAACGACGCCGAACTGGTCACACGCGAGTGAGGAAGACGACTGGCATGTGGGGTCGTTCTGTCAGCGAGAGAGAGATGGTTCAGGTGGGTTCGTGGTCAGTGTCTGCGGGGGTAAGTATTCTGGTGCGAATCATTTTCTACGGGGGGGGGGGGGGGGAAGAGATGGGCTAGCTGGGCCTGGTGGGCTTTGCTGGGTTGAGTTGGCTTGTTTCATTTTTTTTCTGTTTCTTTTTCTTTTCCATTTTGATTTTTTGTTTTGAATTTCAAACATTCATTTGAAATCAGATTTATTTTTCAAACCTTTTTCAAATTTTCAGTATGTTTCTGTACTGTTTTAAATATGTATTTAAAGTCCATTTTAGAATAATTATTTTATTCATTTATTATTTATTTAAAATAGGCACTTGCCTTTATTCAAATAAGATTTTAAATATAATTTCAAACTCTTATTTGAATTCTAATTTTCATCAAACCTTTTCAGTAGGTTTTATTTATTCAATAGGGTGTTTAAATAATTCACTTTGAATTATTTGAAATATTTTTAATATGATTTATTAATCATTTAAATTGGGCATTTGTCTTTATTGCAATTAAAATCAAATATGGTTTTAATTCCATATAAATTTTATTCATATAATTCTTTTAAGTTAATTTAGATAACTTTTTAATCCACTTTGGTAAATTCCCATTTATTATTTTCTCATGATTTAATTAATCATTTCTATTAGGGATTTTGTCTTCATTCAAATGGAATAGAATTTGGTTAATGCCATATTATTTTTATTTGAATATTCCTTATTCCTTTATTTTATTTGGATTTGGATTATCTTTATTCCATTTGCTTATGGATTTAATTCAAGATTTAAATTGTCTTCTAAATAATTTTATTGGGGTTTATTATTTAGTTTAGGCAAATTGTCTTTATTTAAATATAATTGGATATGGTTCAAGGCCCATATAGTTTTATTTAAATAATCTTTTATTTATTTTTATTATTTAATATCTTCCATTTGTTTATGGTTTTGGCCAAGATTTAATTTGGCTTTTAAATATTCCTTATTTGTTTATTTCTTTCTTTGCCTTATAAAATCCGTATCTTTTTATTTATAGATCCAAAATTGGTGATTCCAATTTGTATAATTTTATTTAATATTTGTTTATCTTTTTAAATCCATTTAGGATTATTTTACTCACTGTTTCGTATAGATTTTAGATAGGAGCTTTATTAGCTTTGTAATTTATTTCCTTTTTATCTTATTAAATTCATAAGTTTTTATCCATAGTTCCAAATTGAATGAAACCAATTCTATGGTTTTATAATATTTTTATTTATCATTTATGATTATTTATATATGTTTGTTGCTGAATTTTTATATGGATCAAATCCATAGTCTTAGAGATATCTTGGAGATGATTTTCTGTCATTAGGGTTTTAGGGTTTTGGTTTAAATTTTACAAGTGTTTAAATTTCAAGATGCATTTATTGGTGAATGCATTTCACTTGTTTGAAATTTGTTGGATTTCATTTTATTCAAATTTTTGTTCAAGATGGGTTTTTAATGTTTCCATTTAGAAACAAAAAGTTTCTTTTCACCCTAAATTTCAACAATTATTTCTTTTGTTTATTTATTTTTCACATTACAAAATTTGGAAAATTTTGGGATGTGACATGGGTTTTGGCAAAGTGGTGGTAACCCCGTATGTATCCTTGGTTGACCTCATGCTTGTCAAAACCCTTGGTTACAATTTACTTTCAGTTCGTGCTCTTGCCCTTATGGGTCTCTCTTCTTTCTTCCATGTGCATTTTGTGGTCCTCATGTGGAGCAAGTCTCTCAAGGTGGCTTTCGTAGGGTATGTAGAGCATGAATTATATGTGGTGGAATTTTTGGGGACCACCACTCCTCATGCTCAATGTCACTATGCTAAAGCCAACAAGGGCTGGTTGTGGCATCGCCGCCTAGCCCATGTTAACATGAGAACTTTGCAAAGACTTCACTCGAGGGCTGTTGGAGATATGCCCTAGAGGCAATAATAAATATAGTTATTATTATATCTTTGTGTTTATGATAAATGTTTATATTCATGCTATAATAGTATTAACAAGGAAACATTAATACTTGTGTGATTTGTAAACTAAAATAAGAGTCCCTAGTAAAGCCTCTTGTTAAACTAGCTTGTTGGTTGATTGATGATTGTGGTTTCCCTATCATGAACATTGAGATGTTATCAACAACAAGATCATATCGTTAGGAGAATGATATGGTGGACATACTCCTATAGATAAGCGTAGCATAAAGATCAAGTCATTTCAATAGTTCAATTGCTATATGCTTTCTGATACATAGTTATCTAAATTCCTTCGACCATGAGATCATGCATATTGCCTTTACTGGATGGATGCTTTGATGTCATCAAACACCACACCGTAACAGGGTGGCTATAAAAGTGGCATTGGGTGTTCGGAAAGTATTGGTTGAAACACATGGATCAAGAGTGGGATTTGTCCATCCACATGACGGATAGATATTCTCTGGGCCCTCTCGGTGAAATGTCATCCAATTAGCTTGCAAGCATGTGACTTGGTCACAAGGGATCACATATCACGGGAACGAGAAAAGAGTACTTATCAGTAACGAGGTTGAACTAGGTATGCAGAGATACCGACGATCATAACCTCGGATAAGTAACATATCGTGAGACAAAGGGAAATTGGTATCGTATGTAAGTGGTTCATTCGATCGCAAAGTAATCGTAGAAATATGTGGGAGCCATATGAATTTCCAGATTCCTCTATTGGTTATTGTTCGGAGAAGTGTCTCGATCATGTCCGCATAATTCACGAACCGTAGGGAGACACACTTAAGGATTCGACGTTGTTTGAGTAGTTATGGTATTATGAGAAAGAGACCGAATGTTGTTCGGAGTCTCGGATGGGATCCGGGATATCACGAGGTGATCCGGAATGGTCCGGAGAATAAGATTCATATAAGGAAAGTCCCGTTTCGGAGTTCGGGAATGATTCCGGTGTTTTCATCGGGGATATTCTAGAAGGTTCCGGATTGTCCGGCACTCCGGGGGGGAAGGGGTACATGAATGTGTCATTACATGTTGGAATGATTGCATCATGTACTAAGTGTTCTTGCTGTCCCAAATAAAGGATTAAATTGAATCCTAAATTGAAAAGTCAAACGGCTAGTTTGAAAGTCAAACGGCAGTTTTTGGGAAGTGGGAGGAGAGGAGGAAACCGACTTGAGGGAGGAGTCCTCCTCCCCAAGCCGGCGCCCCACCTAGGCCGAGTTGGGGAGGGACTCCACTCCCTCCCCTTGGCCGGCCAGCCCCTCCCACCTATATAAGGAGGGGCAGGGCTCCCTCCCAACACACACAAGTTCCTATCCTCTAAACTAGAAACTAGATCTAGACCCCGGTTTAGAGCTATTCGGTTTAGAGCCTTCTAATTGGTTTAGAGCCTTCTAATTGGTGTGTCTAATTACTAGACCACTAATAGCCTCTCTCATAAGCTCCACCATACTCGCACCGGCTTAAGGCGAAGCCCTGCGGGATCTCCCCTCTACTTCCGGTACCACGCCGTTGTGCTGCCGGAATCGCGAGGAGAGTGCTACAACCTCCGCTGCCTGCTGGAACAAGGGAGAGGAAGGTCTTCGTCGAGTACCGAACGTGTGACCGACTGCGGGAGCGCTGCGGGAACGCGGCGCCGGAAGGATCGTCTACGCGATCTTGAGATCGGAAAGAGTACGACTACATCACCCACGAGAATCTGCTCTCGTTAAACACTTTGGAATCTTCGAGGGTGAGTTATTCCATCGACTCGTTGCTACAATCTAGTAGATAGATCTTGGCTTGTTTGTTTGTATGCGATAGAAAATTTTTGTTTTCCATGCTACGAACCCCTACAGTGGTATCAGAGCCGTGTCTATATGTAGATCTGTTGCACGAGTAGAACACAATGGTCATTGTGGGCGTTGATGCTTTTATTGTAGATTGCTTTTTGTGTACTTTGCATCTTGCGGTATGTTGGGATGAAGCGGCCCGGGCTAACCTTACATGACATCGTTCATGAGACTTGCTCCACGCTTGACATGCAACTCGTTTTGCATAAGTGGCTTTGCGGGTGCCTGTTTCTCCTAGCATAGTAAAGATCCAATTTACAACGGGTGATCAACAATGCTAGTATCAATGTTGTGGTTCTTGTTCGTAAGTTAGAACGACACTTATGGAAAGCCCCAAACCACGTAAAATATGCAAAGAAAGTAGAAGCGTCTAACTTTGTTTTGCAGGGGTGTGCAGTGATGTGATATGGCCATGATTGTGATTATATTTGATGTATGCAATGATCCTTATTGTAAGTTGGCAACCGGCAGGAGCCATATGGTTGTCTTTAATTTCTGTTAAGGCCTGCGTGTCTATTCAAAATAGTTGTAATAAGTTGAAGTTGGCGGACGACAACCATGAAGAAGCGTCATTGACCTTGATGCTATGCCGGTGATGATGGAGATCATGTTCGTGCTTGAAGATGGAGATCGGAAGCACAAAGAAGAAAGGCCATATCATATCACATATTATGAATTGCATGTGATGTTAATCCTTTATGCATCTTGTATTGCTTAGTAGACGACGGTAGCATTATAAGATGATCCCTCATGCACATAAATTTCAAGTTCTAAAGTGTTCGCCCTTAGTTAGCACCGTTGCTAAAACTTGTTGCTTCGAAGCACCACGTGATGATCGGGTGTCTTTGATTCCACGGGTAAATACAACGTAAGCAAGCCAGATTTGCTTATGCGGTAGCTAAGGTTTGATCTTGACGAGCCTAGCATGTACAGACATGGCCTCAGGAACACGGATTACCGAAAGGTAGAGCATGAGTCATATAGTAGATATGATGAACATGTTGATTGTTCGCCATTGAAGCCATATCAACTCTCGTGATGATCGGTTTTGATGTGGTGGATTTGGTTCGTGTGATCACTAAAACAATGTGAGGGATGTTGTTTTGAGTGGGAGTTCACCTAGATTAATTTAATTATTAATTAGAACTCAATTTATCATAAACTAAATCAAAGTGAATTTGCATAGTTGTTGTAGTCATTGGCATCCGTTTACCACCTTGCGCTTAGTTATAATTGAGATGATAGAACTATAGAATTCTGGTTAGTTACTTTACGAACTGGTATCGTATTGTTTTGAAGTGTTAATCTAAAGTTTAAAAGTCCTATTGCAAACTTTCAGTAAGTTCCGGTTACTCCATGAAGTTTAATAATTGGTATTAAATCAAGAGTAACAATTCCAAGTGTTAGTATATAAAGTATCATGTTTGTCTCCGTGATTCTTGATATTCAAAGAATTGTCTTAATATCAAGGTTATCTAGGATCTGAAAGAGTTATTTCAGAAACCATGATATGTGGAAGATATTGTGATATCTGAAACAAAGTTTTGGTTACAACATGATAGAGTATAATATGGCAAAAGTCATGTTCTCATATTTGATGAAAATTTGCAAAAGGTTGGAGACACTAGTTGTCCTAATCCTCCAAAATGTTTTGGAAAGCAACATTATACTCATAATTCATCGTTATAAGCTAAAAGTAGCTTGATCATGGACATTCCATGATAAGGTGAATATTTGATGTAGGTAAATTGTTTACTACACCAAGAGATTACTAAAGAAAGGAATTTGGAAGAACACCAAACATTTGATGATGGTGATCTACTTCAAAGTGCAAGTCCAAAGACATTTGTATTTAATTATACACGCTTTGGATTATGTGTCATATGTATGACTCCACTATTGATGTTGATAGATTCTTTCAAATAGAAAAGGAAATATTGAAAGAGAATCTCATAAATATATGGCAGAAAAGAAAAGACTAGAATTGTTCAGTTTAAGTATATAGATGATATACATGTTATGGCTATATTCTTTGCTTATTAAACAATGTGGTTCTCAAGTATTTGATACTGAATTTGTTGGTGTGAATCGTCATACGAAACAACACAATTCATGAACTACAATGGCCTAAGTAACAAGCAAAAGAATATGTGATGATGTTCATCGAGAACAAATAAAGGGTTATTGCGTTGCTTGTTAAACATCAAAGCTTGCCTTCAAAGATTTGTTTTATCAGGTATTATGAGAACAAAAGGGTTGTTCAAATAATTTCCGTAATCCATAAAAGATGGATGATTCACAAATCTCGTTGGAGAAATCACATCCATAAAACTAGTGCTAAAATGTCGAAAGACAAATTGATTGAAAGATCACTTAGGAAGTGACATCGCCGTTTAAATTATATTGGAAAGAAAACATGAAGAAAATCCATATGGATGAAATTTTGGAGTCTATTTGATTTTGATCAAATAACGCTTGTGAAACTTTCCTAGAGATAATTAAAACTTCGTTCATAGGCCAAAAGGGAACGAATGACTAGCTAATTGGAACTTGTACATATTGTTGTACGAAGTCCATTATGTGTAGTCAAGAGCGATGGATTTCAACTTCATATGCTTTCTCCGAAAATTTGAGTGAATATATGAATATTTACTTAATAAAGGATGAAGTATGAAATATTTGAAAAGTTCAAAAGACTTTCAAGATGAAGTGCAAAATCATTGTAACAAGAATATGAATAGTTTATGATAAAGATCATAAAGGAAGATATTTGAATTACAAGTTTAGCATAATACCTAAGATTTAAGGAATCGTTCCGTGGATTTGCATTTTCCCGAAACACCATAAGTGTATGGAGCGTTCGAGATATGTAATTAAACCTTGTTTGACATGGTAAGATCAAAGGTATAATTTATAAGACTGCCATTATATTTTAAAGATTAAAAGCTTTAGAGATTACCGTTTTTCCACTGAAAAGAGCTCCATCATAATCCGTTGAAATGACACCATATAAGGTTATGGTTTGGGATAAAACCCAAGTAGTCCTTTCTTAAACATTGGTATGCTATGCATAAGAAAGATGTTTGCAACCAAAGTCGGATAAACCTGTCTTTGTATTACTGTTAAGTATTCCTCCAAAACACCGGAGACAAAAGTGTTTGTCGCTTAGAACGTCAAGTTTCTTTGAGAAGGAATTTTTCGTGAAAAGTTAAAGTGGGAGGACAATAGAACTTTGATAAGGTTAAAAGAACCTTAGCTATATGTGCAGAGTTGCGCAGCACCGAAAAGTGTTCCGGAGGCAGCAATAATGCTCATGGCTCACGTGCCTCAAAAGTTGTGGTCACGGAGGTCTAAGTTTCTATTGAAACAAGTAGGTCAAGTAAACAATCAAATACTAAGATTTGAGGGTTGAATCATTATTTGAGAATAATGAACGGACTACATGCAAAGAAGCAATGATGGGCCCTGACTCCGTCAAATGGCTTGAAGCCATAAAATCCGTGATAATTCCATACACGAGAAATCAAGTTTTGAACTTGAAGGACCCTCGAGAAAGGTGTAAGACCTTACAGTTGTGTTTGGATCTATAAAGAAATAGACATGGATGTTTCACATCTATAAGTCGACATGTTGGGAAAGAGTTCACAACAATGTTCAAAGATTGACTATGACAAGATTTGATCTTTCATAGCGATATTTAGTCTAGACGGATTAATGTAGCAACCACTACATATAATTTTGTTATGTGGTAGTTGAATAAACAAAACAAGTTCTTCTAATAGAATTGTTACCTAGGACGTGTGCATGACACGGTCCAAAGGGTTTTGTTAATTCAAAGGATGCTAAAAGCATATGCAAACTTCAATGGATGAAGTAAGCATAGCGGAGTTGGAATCTTCACTATGATGAAACTGTTAAAAGAGTTTAATTTCATCAAAGACAATGAAGATACTTGCATTTGCAAGAAATTAAGTGGGAGCACTAAGACATATTTCTAATACATTATGTGGAGGACATATTGTTGATTAGAAATGATGTATCTTTTATTAACACATATTAAGAATTTCATCCTGATGAAAGACTTAGGCAAAACCCAAATATTTGGCATCAATAGATGCTAATATGGTTGTGCCAGAAGTACATAGACAAAGATATTGAATGAGTTCAATATAGAAACTACAAGAAAGGTTCTTGTTGCACAGAAAGGATTGAAAGAGTTCAATGTTGATGATATATTCAAGTGTATTGACATTTGGTAAGTGAAACAAAGATTCAAGTATAGATTGATACTTGATGTATGAAATCACAAAGAGTGTTTATATCAATCATACTGTGGTATGTACAAATCCAGATATGTCCTATGCCCTAAAAGTTATGAGCATATACCAGAATGATTCATAAGATGATCATTGGACGATAGTAAGGATATTCTTATGATCTTTTGGAAGAACTAAGAGTATATTATTTGTAGAAGTGACAAATAGATGGTTAGTTCATTGTAAAAGTACTACATTGATACTAGTTTTGTCACAGAGTACAAATTAAGTTTATCTCAATCTAAATTAAGGGTGGCACAATATAATGGAAAGTGAGTTCCATAATGGATTTGGATGAGTTCCAAAGTTAAGACATTGTGACAGATACTTCAACAAAAGGCTAAGTATATGACTGCTATAATAGCAGCTAAAGAGGGCGTTTGTGTCAAGTAGTTTGTTATCAAACTAGGTGTAGTTCACAGCGGGATAATACTATGAAGATATATTGTACGACAATATTATCAACATGTTTTAACCCCAAAGAACTAAAGGTCACACCGAAAGACCAAATTATACAAAGCCATCTCATTAGAGAATGAGTGATGCGTAGAGACGCAAAGACATGCAATTACACACGGACCTGGAAGTGTCAGATCCGGAGATCAGTTGACCACTAGCAATCGTGTACATACAACACCGGAAAGCCATAGGTGTTGAATACACAAAAGTTTGAAACTAGATTAGATGACTCTAGTGCAAGTGGGAGACTGTTGGAGATATGCCCTAGAGGCAATAATAAATATAGTTATTATTATATCTTTGTGTTTATGATAAATGTTTATATTCATGCTATAATAGTATTAACAAGGAAACATTAATACTTGTGTGATTTGTAAACTAAAATAAGAGTCCCTAGTAAAGCCTCTTGTTAAACTAGCTTGTTGGTTGATTGATGATTGTGGTTTCCCTATCATGAACATTGAGATGTTATCAACAACAAGATCATATCGTTAGGAGAATGATATGGTGGACATACTCCTATAGATAAGCGTAGCATAAAGATCAAGTCATTTCAATAGTTCAATTGCTATATGCTTTCTGATACATAGTTATCTAAATTCCTTCGACCATGAGATCATGCATATTGCCTTTACTGGATGGATGCTTTGATGTCATCAAACACCACACCGTAACAGGGTGGCTATAAAAGTGGCATTGGGTGTTCGGAAAGTATTGGTTGAAACACATGGATCAAGAGTGGGATTTGTCCATCCACATGACGGATAGATATTCTCTGGGCCCTCTCGGTGAAATGTCATCCAATTAGCTTGCAAGCATGTGACTTGGTCACAAGGGATCACATATCACGGGAACGAGAAAAGAGTACTTATCAGTAACGAGGTTGAACTAGGTATGCAGAGATACCGACGATCATAACCTCGGATAAGTAACATATCGTGAGACAAAGGGAAATTGGTATCGTATGTAAGTGGTTCATTCGATCGCAAAGTAATCGTAGAAATATGTGGGAGCCATATGAATTTCCAGATTCCTCTATTGGTTATTGTTCGGAGAAGTGTCTCGATCATGTCCGCATAATTCACGAACCGTAGGGAGACACACTTAAGGATTCGACGTTGTTTGAGTAGTTATGGTATTATGAGAAAGAGACCGAATGTTGTTCGGAGTCTCGGATGGGATCCGGGATATCACGAGGTGATCCGGAATGGTCCGGAGAATAAGATTCATATAAGGAAAGTCCCGTTTCGGAGTTCGGGAATGATTCCGGTGTTTTCATCGGGGATATTCTAGAAGGTTCCGGATTGTCCGGCACTCCGGGGGGGAAGGGGTACATGAATGTGTCATTACATGTTGGAATGATTGCATCATGTACTAAGTGTTCTTGCTGTCCCAAATAAAGGATTAAATTGAATCCTAAATTGAAAAGTCAAACGGCTAGTTTGAAAGTCAAACGGCAGTTTTTGGGAAGTGGGAGGAGAGGAGGAAACCGACTTGAGGGAGGAGTCCTCCTCCCCAAGCCGGCGCCCCACCTAGGCCGAGTTGGGGAGGGACTCCACTCCCTCCCCTTGGCCGGCCAGCCCCTCCCACCTATATAAGGAGGGGCAGGGCTCCCTCCCAACACACACAAGTTCCTATCCTCTAAACTAGAAACTAGATCTAGACCCCGGTTTAGAGCTATTCGGTTTAGAGCCTTCTAATTGGTTTAGAGCCTTCTAATTGGTGTGTCTAATTACTAGACCACTAATAGCCTCTCTCATAAGCTCCACCATACTCGCACCGGCTTAAGGCGAAGCCCTGCGGGATCTCCCCTCTACTTCCGGTACCACGCCGTTGTGCTGCCGGAATCGCGAGGAGAGTGCTACAACCTCCGCTGCCTGCTGGAACAAGGGAGAGGAAGGTCTTCGTCGAGTACCGAACGTGTGACCGACTGCGGGAGCGCTGCGGGAACGCGGCGCCGGAAGGATCGTCTACGCGATCTTGAGATCGGAAAGAGTACGACTACATCACCCACGAGAATCTGCTCTCGTTAAACACTTTGGAATCTTCGAGGGTGAGTTATTCCATCGACTCGTTGCTACAATCTAGTAGATAGATCTTGGCTTGTTTGTTTGTATGCGATAGAAAATTTTTGTTTTCCATGCTACGAACCCCTACAAGGGCCACATCCTTGGTTTTAACGATGTTTCTTTTACCAAAGATCGTGTTTGTAGGGCTTGTATTAAAGGGAAGATGCATGAAACTCCTCACAAAGCTCTCAATCAAATCACCATAGAAAGATGTTTGATCTCTTGCACATGGACCTCTTTGGGCCTCTTCTCATGATAGTGTTGGAGGCAAGAAGTATTGTTTGGTTATTGTGCATGATATCTCAACATACACTTGGGTGTTCTTCTTCAAGTACAAGAGTGAGACTCAAAAAACCGTCATCGACTTTTCCAATGAAGTTCAACGGAAACACAATGCAACCATTCTCTCCATTCGAAGTGACAATGGCACCGGGTTCAAGAACTATACCTTGGATGAGTTTCTTAGTGATGAAGGCATCAAGCATCAATACTCCACTCCCTATACCCCTCAACAAAATGGTGTTGCCGAAAGGAAGAATCGCACTTTTATGGATGCGGCTCGGTCTATGCTAGCTGAATTCAAGTATCTATACAACTTTTGGGCCGAAGCCATCTCCACCGCTTGTCATGCAACCAACCGGCTCTACCTTCGCAAGAAAAAGAACAAGACCCCTTATGAGATGCTCACCTAGAAAAGCCAAATGTTAGCTACTTTCGATTGTTTGGTTGCAAGTGCTATATTCTTAAGAAAGGAGTTTGTTTGTCCAAGTTTGAATCCAAGGCACAAGAAGGGATTTTTGTTGGATACTCAAATCAGTCCCATGCTTACAGAGTATACAAAAAAGTAAATGGAAGAGTTGAAGAGACGAGCAATGTGAAGTTTGATGAAGACCATGAGTCCCTTGTTAGGCAAGACGGTGTTCGTGATCCAAGTGATGAAATTCCTCCTAAGGCCATAAGAAGAATGGGTGTGGGTTTCCACCTCCCCATTGAGGATCCCCTTGTGGCCGAAGGATAAGGACCAAGCTCTACTCAAGTGGATCCCTCACTCTCACAATATCATCTTGCCCCTCAAGGACCTACTATTTTGGCACAAGCTCCCTCAAGCTCTTCTGAAGCTCCTCATGCTCATGACTCTCTGAGCCCCGAATCGCAAGCTCTTCATGAACAACATCAACCTCCCCAAGATGGGGCTCCCTCTCAAGGAACCTCCCAAGGTCAAGCACTTCATCAACAACATCAACCTTCCCAAGATGGAGCTCCTTCTCACCTCCCAAGGTCAAGCTCATCAAGAACAAGGGCAAGCTAATGATGATCAAGGCTCTACTCCAAATGATGAATCTCCAGAGGTGGAAATTGATGAAGATGATCATCGTGTTCATGCTTATAGTCATGGAGGGAACTCAAATGGTGGTAATGACCAAGTGGTTGCTCAAGAATCTCGTATTGAAGCACAAGCCCGCGGTCAAGCTTATCGTCTCGCCAAGCTCGTTCGAGATGGCCATATCCTTGATAATGTTTATGGAGATTTCAATAGAGGTTCCACTACTAAGAGGAAATTAGAGGTCTCACCATGCTTTTATCTCTCTTGTGGAACCACAAAAAGTCTTCGAGGCTCTTGAAGATGATGATTGGCTTGACGCTATGAACGAATAACTGATACGTCGGAAACATATCTATAATTTTTGATGCTCCATTCTTGTTTAGTATCTACTTTGCTTTACTTGTACACACTTTGAGGTGCTTTTTACATGTTTTCTGGTACTAACCTATTAACAAGTTGCAACAGTGCCAGATGCCTGTTTTCTGCTGTTTTTGGTTTCAGAAAATTTAGTAAAGAAATATTCTCGGAATTGGACGGGACAAAGGACAAAGTCAGTTACTTTCCGTGGGGAACAAGAAGTCCAAAGGAGAGCCGGAGGGGCCAGCCAGCGGGGCCAGACCCACCCTAGGCACGAGTGGGCCCAACCCCGCTCCTGGCTAGGGTTTGGTGGCCCTGGCCGCCTCCTCGGTCTCCCCCTTCGCCTATAAGAATCCCCCAATAAATAAACCCTGAGTACCCAATCGGAAATCCACGAAACCGTCTATAGCCGCCGCCACCATCGTCCCTAGATCGGGAGGGGGGGATCTACAGTTCTTCCCGGCACCCTGCCGGAGGGGAGATCATCCCGGAGGCCTTCTCTCCGGTATGATGCGTGAGTAGTTCCACCTTGGACTACGGGTCCATGTAGTAGCTAGATGGTTGTATCTCCTCCTTTGTACTTTCATGTATAGATCTTGTGAGTTCCGTTCATGATCAAGATCTAATCTATTTCTAATCATGCATGTTGTGTTTGCGGGGATCCGATAGATATTGAGATTATTATGTTGGTTTGATTAATGCTTTTGTCTTTATGATTCTATCATGTCTGTGTTGTTTGCGATCTTGCATGCTCTCCGTTGTTAGTTGCTATCTTGGCCAAGTAGTTGCTAGTGACTCCAAGAGGGGGTATTTATGCTCGGTAGTGGGTTCATGCCTCTAGTTTCCAAGGGAAGTGACAATAATCTCTTTGGTTGTAGATGTGCTGTTGCTACTAAGGATAAAAAAATGGTCTCTTGTTCGTGGAACATGTGGACTATTGCGGTGACCCAGTATACCACTGCATGTGTAGTACACTATAGTCGTTCACATGACATCGACAGAACACCGTTCCATAAATATCACATCCCTCGGAGTGGTACAACAGAAACATTGTGGGTCCATATTAGAAAAGTACACACATTATTATTATTAAAATACCGGAAGTTTGATACTTCCAAAAGATTCAACTTACAAACCAAAATATAAAGTGTTTCAGCGGAATTTAAAAGTAACAACTCCGACTAGGAGTTGAGCTCAACAGCTTATTCTATAGAGTTCATGCTGCTTGGCTCTGTTGGTTACTATTAACTAGGGATACTTAGTTGGACTCGTTATCATCGACACCATAGCGGATTTCATAATCCACTCCTTTAAATCCTCCGGACAGATCAGGTTCCTCGTAGAACACATCTTCTTGGCATTCGGCTGCATACATTGTCACGTCTTCGGGATCCTCAGAGTCTAAGCAAGTGATCAAAGGAAAGAATGAGTAACATCGTTACCCAACAAGTTCATTATATGCAAGGTGGGAAGTTTGATGCTCTAAGTACCACCTCGGATTATAAATCCTTGGCACTATGCATTTTCTTGTAAATATTTCTTCAAAGATTGATTTTATTCTAAAAAACTATGACAATCAGCCTTCACAGGTTGACCAGAACTTTCATGGAGTTCCTTTCCTTCCGTGTTCGTAGCTCCTTCCCGGAACAGGGAATAACAAGTTACAGTTCTTACACTCTACAGAGGTGCGTTACTTTACCATGAGAGATCAACTCTTTGTTGCACAACCGGGCGTACTTTCCTGTCCACAATTCCATGATGTGGGGCCTAGTAGTTGGTCCAAGCCAATCACAGCCCCCTTCGGGACCCCGCATGCCTCCTTGGTGTACACCATGCCCACATAATGAATTAGGACAATGGTTTGTACAAACCGTTAGATGCCAGAACTATCGTGGGACGATCAGGGTTCCCACCCATATGATGGATATCCTCTACGAATTACCAATTAATATGCACGCTACGAGGATAACAGCCACGACCTGCACATCCGGCTTCATGTGAGAGGAAGAAGATACAACTGACTTCTCTGTCCCATTCCAAATCTCATGGCTAACACGTAATATACGGCGCTAGAATCACTGATGTCAGAGGTTATTAAGTCCCTACTTGATCATCATTATTGCAATTAGAACTCTAAGTTCTATTGCTCCATCATATCACCACTTAGGATGATATCTAAAATTTCTTTATCTGTGAAAATAATATTTTCTTTCTTTTATAGAATATATGATAACATACAATTCGCAAATACTTTGATAAAGACTCTTCAAAGGACATGAGCAAGTGATGAACTGTCACATCCCAAGATTTTCCAAATCTTGTAATGTGAAAAATAAATGAATAAAATAAAACTTTGTTTGATTTTCAAGGCCAGAAGAAACTTTTTGAATCCAATTGGAAACTTTCAAAACCTATTTGGATCAAATGAAATCCTAAAGGGATTTAAAAAGTTAAATAAACAATAAACTTCAAAATATTTAAAATTACTATTTTGGATCTTTTAAATAAAAGGTTTTGGCTTTCAAAAGAAAAAGTGGATTTATAAATAAAGATTATTTTACAGAGCCAAATTAAACCTTGGCCAAGTATTTAAAATAAAATGTTTTGTTTTGATTAAAAATAGTAAAGGTTTATTTAAATAAAATAATAAGGATTTAATATCCAATTTTATTTAAGTAAAGGCTTTTCCCATTTTAAATAAAACACTAAAACTTATTTATTTATTTTAAATAAGTTTTCTAAAGTATTTTATATTCTCTAATAAAACCTACTGAAGTGTTTTGGTTTTATTTTAGATTTCAAAATAAATATTTTAATAAAACAAAACCTATTTGATTTAATAACCAAGGTCCATTTATTTAATTATTAATGGAACCTAAAATAAAAATATTATTTTATTTTAAACAAGTTTCCAAGTATTCTTTATTTCCAAATAAAACCTACTGATTTGGTTTTGAAAATATTTGGATTTCAAATGGAGATTTTATTAATTAAATCAAACCCTATTTTATTAAATAACTAAAGGTCCATTTTATTTAGTTAATGAATGGAACCTAAAAAGAATAAAAATATTATTTTTTTATTTGGGATTTGGTTTATGTTGATAAACAGAACCAAACTCAAGTGCAAAGTTTAGTGATTGTTTGAAATTGTTTGAATGTTTGAATAGTTGATTAAAATTCAAAACAGAAATAGATTTGGAAAAAGAAAAAGGATTCAGACAGAAAAAAAATAGAGCAGCCCAACCATCTAGCCCAACTCAGCCCAACAGCCCAGCAGCCCAGCTCCTTTCCCTCCCGAACCATTTTCCCTTCACCGCAGGAGCAACCCGCGAGGACGCTGACAAGTGGACCCCTCCCCCTCACCTCCTTTCTTGCTGGCAAGCAGGCCCCACATCCCCAGCCATCGTCTTCAACGAGACCCCGTCGCCTGCCGTTGCAGTGAGATTACTCCGGCGTTGATTACGCATGAAGGAGGCTTTGATTTCTCGCAATGACCATGCCCCTTTAAACGCTAGTGACTCCTCTCCACTTTCCCTCTGTCGCCCCACCACGACACGCCCTCAGGCTGTCAAATTTCGACCAACACTCCCTCTGTTCCGACGATGCTCCGGCGAAGATTCCGGCCAGCACGCGCCACCTCTTGCCCCTCGAGCTCGCAGCTGTGATCACCATCACCCTGCGAACCTTTCTGCAGCCGCAACTCGCTCGCGCGTGCCTCACAGCGTCGGCAACGACAACAACAGCCGCCGCCGCTGTCTGGTTTCTCCGACGACCTCCCTCTGGTAAACCAGACTACCCCGACCCCTCTCGTTCACGCACACACATTCGCAGTATCTTTGAGCATCTGACCATGCATCTTGTTTGTCTCCGAGTGATCCCCAGCGCTGTCCTCGACGACGACTGAGCAAGGCCGAGGTGCAACTCCACTCCGGCGAACAATCCAGTCCGCTCCAGTGCGCCCCCTTACAAACCGCAAGAGAGTTGAGTCTCAGCGTCACTCCACGAACTCGGTGAGCATTCCCTTTTCCCCTCTCGCTTCCTGTTTCACCGGCGCCGCCACCGTCTGGCCGCTCTGCCGCCAGCCACCGCCGCAGCGCCGCTCGTTTAAGGTCGAGCACCCCACAGCCGTCCGATCCCGATCTGATGGATAGGATAGAATAACTTAACCGCGAAGGGGTACGTGTTCTGGGCCACGCGATCTGTTTAGATCTAACGGCTGCAGCTGTGCGATCCGAGCGAAGCGGTACCGACGAATGAGAATAGGACGCGTGTCGCCAGTTTCTGTTTAAAACAAGATTTGAATCAGAATTAGATGCAGTTTTGAAAACCCTGTAACTTTCAAACCACACGTCCAAAAATTACAAATTTTATATCGTTGGAATCAGTGGAACAAGCCCTAGCCAACCATGCCCTTTGTTTAGTAAAAAGCTTCTAGAAAATTGGTTGTTTTTGCAGAAACATTTGTATGCTTGTTAAGGATGTAAAAATTGTTCTAAAATGTTTTTGGGGATAAAATCTTTGGCAAATGGTGTGATTTGAGCCTACTAACATTAGGAAACACTTTGTAGATTTAAAAATGTATTTGGTGAAACAAAATGGTGATTCTTTGATTTAAAACCATTTCTAGTCAAATAGAAATGTGGTTTATTTATTACAAATGATTTTGACGGAAAACCTTTGGAAAATGTTTTGTTTTAAACTCTCTAACCCCAAACACCAAGTTTTATGGTTTGAAAACTTATTTGGTGAACCCTACAGATTAATGCCTTAGTAAAAATATTTCTACACCACATAAAATGATACTTTGTTTTGAAAATGGTTTATAAAATGAAACCTTTTGCAAATGACTTTGCCACTTTACAAAATGACCATTAGGTGTTTTCAAATGTTTATGACCCATTAGGAACCACTTTTCAAAACAAAACAAAGCTTGGCATGCTTGCATGCATTACTTTGACTTTGTTATTTTATGTGTTGTTTTGCTTGATTGGTAGATTGAGTATGTGCCTTGCTTGATTGATTTGTAGTGACTTGAAGAGTGTGATTGTTGCAAGGACAAGGAGTGAACCTATACCCTCTACCAAAAAGGCAAGTGATGCTTCATACTTTTTGTCCCATTACTTTCACTATGCATTAGTGATTTTTCTAAGTAAAACTTGCATGGATTTTTGCTAAGTATAGACCTTGCTATAGGAAAACCTAGTAGATGATACTTAGTGGAAATCTTCCTAAGTTAAGATTCCTATTACTATCAAGCTTAGCCTAGCTAATAGAAAACATGGGTGGAATATATGGAAAAATATTCTAAGTCTGAGGACTTGTGTTTTGTATAATAAAACAACTAAGTTAATGAATCACCTGGGTGGAATGGGACTTGCTTGGTGGTTTTTTGGTTGAGTGGTTCACAAGGCCCATGTTTATGGTTTACCTTGTGTATCTCACTTGTGGATTGCCACCCAGGAACAAAGAGATTTGAGATGTCAAATGTTGAGAAGCTTCAAGTGCAACCACTTGGCAATATGGGCTCTGCCATGATCATATAGGTTGCAAGAACTTAGCCATATGGACAGAGGGTGGTAGTGTTTTATAGGTTGGAACGCGTCCATTTTGGTCTAAGGGAAAGCTTCTGAAAGATCTTGTCTTGGGAAACCAAGTCTTGTGGGGAAAGTGCACCACCTCTGCAGAGTGTAAAATCTAAGTACTTAGCCATGTCCCTGGTAAAGGCCAATTTGAGCATCAAGACATGGAAGCAATGAAGAATCTCATCATTCAAATTTCTAAGTTAAAACTTGTGGTTTGAACAAGGGTTGTTTGAAATCTTCAATCTTTGATTGAGAGAAGCTTGGAAAAGATTTTGTCAAAACAAAAACTTAGTATTTTTCAAATGATAAGGAAAAATATATTTTGAGCAATGCAAGACTCAACTCCACTTAGCCAAATGCATATAGATGATAGATTCCACTATACTACCATAGTATCACTTGCCAATACAATTCAAATGTATTGACCCTTTGTGGCTGTAACTTGTATGTTGCAGGTTTGATTGTTTTTAGTGAAGATTGATTGATTAGGATTACAAAGTCTACAACCAACATCTGCCTGTGGCACTTTGAAGATGAAGGACCCCATGACTATAGATATTCCGCTGCAATGTAATGTAATAGCCAAATGAGCTATGTATGATGTAATAAAATTATGTTTTTCCTGGTTATAAAGTTATATTATGACCTTTGTTTCTTGATATTACATCTAAACTGTGGATGCTAGCTATTGATCCAGGGACTAGCATTGTAAACACAGGGGGCTCTATCTTATTAAAGATTGGAACCTCTACAGATGGTATCAGAGCATTGTGTTGCCTGTAGGATTTGTAAACCCTAGGATTGGACAAAAACCCTTAGAAAAATGGGAGTTGTATTTTGATCCAAAAACTTATATACAAAAACACTTGTAAACTCTTTCCTCAACCATTTTGGTTTCAACTCTACATTCTCTTCTATTTCAACTGATGGAAAAACCTACCCATGGCCAAAGACTACACCATGTGCAAAAGACTTCTTCAACTTCTTCAACTCTAATGACTTCAACTTCTTCAACTCTAAGGACTTCCAACTTGGATATCACTAAGAACTACAAGTGAAACAAGGAAATCTTGCTCAAAATTTAGAGACTGAGGGAATGCAAAAGTTAGAAGAAGATCACATCACTAGAAGTTATTGTAACCAAGAGTTTTTCTCAAGGAAACCATGATCTCATGTAAGAAGAATCATGAAGGAAGGAAAGATCACAAGTGAACCATATAGATGGACCACCATAAATTAGTTAAGTCAAACACACCAACTTATGTGGTGTAACAAAAATATTTTGTTGCCTAAAAATGTGCTTGAACTTTGTTGATTGAGTGAAATGTTTGTTTGTGATTGCTTGCACATTGCTTGTGTGAATTGTGATGTGTGTGATTAGAACTATTTCCTTAGAAATATTTTGCCTATTCTAATCCCTACCCAACCCAAACAGATGACTTCTCCAAGAAACTCCAACATCAAGGTTGATGATAACCACAACCAAGAGGACAACATGAGAGAACTTATAGCAACCCAAAACCAGTTGAGCCAAGAGACAACTCAGCTTTTAGCCAACAACAATGGACTTGACCCAGCCATACAAAGGATTTTGAAACTTCAATCCCAATTGTTGCAAGGATTGGTTACTCAAGTGATCAACATGAGAGAAAACTTTTCCCAAGGAGCTAATGACAACAAGGATGACAAAGATATTAATCTAGAAGGAACCAAAGCTAGCAATATTTATGGAGACAAAGATCATACATCCAAGGAGCATGAAGATCAATGCCTCAAGAAGAGAGAAAGATCTTCCACCTATGAAGAACATGAACTAGAAGAACTCCTAGCTTTGGAGAGACCCAAAAAGAAGAAGAAGGACATAAGCCAGTTGCGGTGTTACAATTGCAAAGAGATGGGACACTATGCCAGTGAATGCCCAGAAAAGGAGAAGAGCCAAGAAGACAAACAAAGGCTAGTGAAACCCAAGATGAGGAAGGATATTAGCCAAGTGATGTGCAAACACTGCAAGGAGTTAGGACATGATGCATCATATTGTCCAGAGAAGCCACCTCAAGACCTCAAACTTATAACATGTTTCAAATGCAAGGAACTAGGCCACTATGCAAACAATTGTCCAGAAAAGATGAAGAACAAGTTAAACAAGTCTATGAAGGATCTCAACCTTGGCCCATGAGTCAAGTATGGAAACCAAGGACACCATGCAAATGTTTGCTTAGAGAAATTTTCCCCAGGATCCCAAGAAGGACAATATGTAATTTCTGTTTGAAATTTTTTAAGGGTGGTAGTACCCTAGTTGTTTTGAGCCAACTTGTAACCCTAGCCTCCCCAAGTCTCGGGACGAGATTTATTTTAAGGGTGGTAGCCTGTCACATCCCAAGATTTTCCAAATCTTGTAATGTGAAAAATAAATGAATAAAATAAAACTTTGTTTGATTTTCAAGGCCAGAAGAAACTTTTTGAATCCAATTGGAAACTTTAAAAACCTATTTGGATCAAATGAAATCCTAAAGGGATTTAAAAAGTTAAATAAACAATAAACTTCAAAATATTTAAAATTACTATTTTGGATCTTTTAAATAAAAGGTTTTGGCTTTCAAAAGAAAAAGTGGATTTATAAATAAAGATTATTTTACAGAGCCAAATTAAACCTTGGCCAAGTATTTAAAATAAAATGTTTTGTTTTGATTAAAAATAGTAAAGGTTTATTTAAATAAAATAATAAGGATTTAATATCCAATTTTATTTAAGTAAAGGCTTTTCCCATTTTAAATAAAACACTAAAACTTATTTATTTATTTTAAATAAGTTTTCTAAAGTATTTTATATTCTCTAATAAAACCTACTGAAGTGTTTTGGTTTTATTTTAGATTTCAAAATAAATATTTTAATAAAACAAAACCTATTTGATTTAATAACCAAGGTCCATTTATTTAATTATTAATGGAACCTAAAATAAAAATATTATTTTATTTTAAACAAGTTTCCAAGTATTCTTTATTTCCAAATAAAACCTACTGATTTGGTTTTGAAAATATTTGGATTTCAAATGGAGATTTTATTAATTAAATCAAACCCTATTTTATTAAATAACTAAAGTTCCATTTTATTTAGTTAATGAATGGAACCTAAAAAGAATAAAAATATTATTTTTTTATTTGGGATTTGGTTTATGTTGATAAACAGAACCAAACTCAAGTGCAAAGTTTAGTGATTGTTTGAAATTGTTTGAATGTTTGAATAGTTGATTAAAATTCAAAACAGAAATAGATTTGGAAAAAGAAAAAGGATTCAGACAGAAGAAAAAATAGAGCAGCCCAACCATCTAGCCCAACTCAGCCCAACAGCCCAGCTCCTTCCCCCCCCCCCGAACCATTTTCTCTTCACCACAGAAGCAACCCGCGAGGACGCTGACAAGTGGACCCCTCCCCCTCACCTCCTTTCTCGCTGGCAAGCAGGCCCCACATCCCCAGCCATCGTCTTCAACGAGACCCCGTCGCCTGCCGTTGCAGTGAGATTACTCCGGCGTTGATTACGCATGAAGGAGGCTTTGATTTCTCGCAATGACCATGCCCCTTTAAACGCCAGTGACTCCTCTCCACTTTCCCTCTGTCGCCCCACCACGACACGCCCTCAGGCTGTCAAATTTCGACCAACACTCCCTCTGTTCCGACGATGCTCCGGCGAAGATTCCGGCCAACACGCGCCACCTCTTGCCCCTCGAGCTCGCAGCTGTGATCACCATCACCTTGCGAACCTTTCTGCAGCCGTAACTCGCTCGCGCGTGCCTCACAGCGTCGGCAACGACAACAACAACCGCCGCCGCCGTCTGGTTTCTCCGACGACCTCCCTCTGGTAAACCAGACTACCCCGACCCCTCTCGTTCACGCACACACATTCGCAGTATCTTTGCGCATCTGACCGTGCATCTTGTTTGTCTCCGAGTGATCCCCAGCGCTGTCCTCGACGACGACAGAGCAAGGCCGAGGCGCAACACCACTCCGGCGAGCAATCCAGCCTGCTCCAGTGCGCCCCCTTACAAACCGCAAGAGAGTTTGAGTCTCAGCGTCACTCCACGAACTCGGTGAGCATTCCCTTTTCCCCTCTCGCTTCCTGTTTCGCCGGCGCCGCCACCGTCTGGCCGCTCCGCCGCCAGCCACCGCCGCAGCGCCGCTCGTTTAAGGTCGAGCACCCCACAGCCATCCGATCCCGATCTGATGGATAGGATAGAATAACTTAACCGCGAAGGGGTACGTGTTCTGGGCCACGCGATCTGTTTAGATATAACGGCTGCAGCTGTGCGATCCGAGCGAAGCGGTACCGACGAATGAGAATAGGACGCGTGTCGCCAGTTTCTGTTTAAAACAAGATTTGAATCAGAATTAGATGCAGTTTTGAAAACCCTGTAACTTTCAAACCACACGTCCAAAAATTACAAATCTTATATCATTGGAATCAGTGGAACAAGCCCTAGCCAACCATGCCCTTTGTTTAGTAAAAAGCTTCTAGAAAATGGTTGTTTTTGCAGAAACATTTGTATGCTTGTTAAGGATGTACAAATTGTTCTAAAATGTTTTTGGGGATAAAATCTTTGGCAAATGGTGTGATTTGAGCCTACTAACATTAGGAAACACTTTGTAGATTCAAAAATGTATTTGGTGAAACAAAATGGTGATTCTTTGATTTAAAACCATTTCTAGTCAAATAGAAATGTGGTTATTTATTACAAATGATTTTGAAGGAAAACCTTTGGAAAATGTTTTGTTTTAAACTCTCTGAACCCAAACACCAAGTTTTATGGTTTGAAAACTTATTTGGTGAACCCTACAGATTAATGCCTTAGTAAAAATATTTCTACACCACATAAAATGATACTTTGTTTTGAAAATGGTTTATAAAATGAAACCTTTTGCAAATGACTTTGCCACTTTACAAAATGACCATTAGGTGTTTTCAAATGTTTATGACCCATTAGGAACCACTTTTCAAAACAAAACAAAGCCGCTTGCATGCATTACTTTGACTTTGTTATTTTATGTGTTGTTTTGCTTGATTGGTAGATTGAGTATGTGCCTTGCTTGATTGATTTGTAGTGACTTGAAGAGTGTGATTGTTGCAAGGACAAGGAGTGAACCTATACCCTCTACCAAAAAGGCAAGTGATGCTTCATACTTTTTGTCCCATTACTTTCACTATGCATTAGTGATTTTTCTAAGTAAAACTTGCATGGATTTTTGCTAAGTATAGACCTTGCTATAGGAAAACCTAGTAGATGATACTTAGTGGAAATCTTCTTAAGTTAAGATTCCTATTACTATCAAGCTTAGACTAGCTAATAGAAAACATGGGTGGAATATATATTCACACTATGGAAAAATATTCTAAGTCTGAGGACTTGTGTTTTGTATAATAAAACAACTAAGTTAATGAATCACCTGGGTGGAATGGGACTTGCTTGGTGGTTTTTTGGTTGAGTGGTTCACAAGGCCCATGTTTATGGTTTACCTTGTGTATCTCACTTGTGGATTGCCACCCAGTAACAAAGAGATTTGAGATGTCAAATGTTGAGAAGCTTCAAGTGCAACCACTTGGCAATATGGGCTCTGCCATGATCATATAGGTTGCAAGAACTTAGCCATATGGACAGAGGGTGGTAGTGTTTGATAGGTTGGAACGCGTCCATTTTGGTCTAAGGGAAAGCTTCTGAAAGATCTTGTCTTGGGAAACCAAGTCTTGTGGGGAAAGTGCACCACCTCTGCAGAGTGTAAAATCTAAGTACTTAGCCATGTCCCTGGTAAAGGACAATTTGAGCATCAAGACATGGAAGCAATCAAGAATCTCATCATTCAAATTTCTAAGTTAAAACTTGTGGTTTGAACAAGGGTTGTTTGAAATCTTCAATCTTTGATTGAGAGAAGCTTGGAAAAGATTTTGTCAAAATAAAAACTTAGTATTTTTCAAATGATAAGGAAAAATATATTTTGAGCAATGCAAGCCTCAACTCCACTTAGCCAAATGCATATAGATGATGGATTCCACTATACTACCATAGTATCACTTGCCAATACAAATCAAATGTATTGCCCTTTGTGGCTGTAACTTGTATGTTGCAGGTTTGATTGTTTTTAGTGAAGATTGATTGATTAGGATTACAAAGTCTACAACCAACATCTACCTGTGGCACTTTGAAGATGAAGGACCCCATGACTATAGATATTCCGCTGCAATGTAATGTAATAGCCAAATGAGCTATGTATGATGTAATAAAATTATGTTTTTCCTGGTTATAAAGTTATATTATGACCTTTGTTTCTTGATATTACATCTAAACTGTGAATGCTAGCTATTGATCCAGGGACTAGCATTGTAAACACAGGGGGCTCTATCTTATTAAAGATTGGAACCTTTCACCCCATTATTATAAAAAGTTCTTTTTAATAATAAAGGATTTATAAATATTAATTTTTAATATTTATAACATATATTGAATTATTTTATTTTATTTCCTTTTTATTTGACTTTTATTGATTTAATAATTCTTTTAGGAATTATCAATTATACATTAAAATTGTTATTAAATATTTATTTAGTATTTTTCAAAAATACTATAATATTAATATATAATGAAAGTGATTTTATTTATTTTTATCATCTTTCAATAATTTTGTAAAATTCCATAAGGAATATATAAATTACAAAATTCTTATAAAAATTTAAATGTCCAAAATTTTCTATCTTATTTTATTTGGATAGAGTGGATTTTTGTGAATCCAAAATTATTTTATTTATAATTTTTGGACATTTATTTTATTTTCTAAGATTTAATTAAGTCCAGGGGTATTTTGGTCTTTTCCTTTTTATTAAAACAGGCCTAAAAAGCTTTCTGGGCTAGTTATACTTATTGGGCCCTAGTAGCCCATTAGTCTTGGACAAATGGACCACCCCGAAGGGTCTAGCCCAGCTCGGCCCACTCCTCACTACCTCTCTCTCTCCCTCAAGTTCATCCTTTCCTCCTCTGACCCCGACTCTATGGCCGGTGATGCCGCCACCGGCGATTCCCGCCGCCGTCGGCCGTTCTTGTCGCCGCCGTGGTGCAACAGGGGGTTGTCGATGATGCTCGTTCGTTCTATCCAATTGGATTCGAGCCTAGGGCTCTCCTGCGATGTTTTGATGTCGTCCCGAACCCTAGGGTTTGGGGATTGGCATGGATCCAGGTGCTGCCGTGGTCGTCGTGCGTCGAGGTGATGCTCTGCACCTCCAGGCGTGATCAGGGTCGCTGTCGTGGCATCGTACGGGTTGCAGCTCCCCCCTCTGGGGTGCTCCCCGTGCCGCCATGGTCGTCGGCCCCTCTGCTTCCTCTTCTATTCTTCAGTGAGGACCTATGGTGAGTTTGATTCCCCTCCCCTGGTGCTCTCTGTGCTTGTTGATTCGATGCTAGATGCTGGCAGTGTCCTCTCTGGCTACTATCTGATTCAGATTAGGATGATTATCCATTTAGGGTTCCTGTGATGTGATTGATCATGTGCTGGATGAATTGAATCATGTTTGGATGGTCTGTACACATGCTAAATGATTATTGGCCTGAGGCTAGTTGCTTAAAATGATCGATGATGTTTCTGGTGGCTTACTAGATGATTTGATGCTTGGATTGCATCTGATTCAGATGATATAATTTCTTGGGAATCATGCTTGATTAAGTCAGTGACTTGATATGTTTTCACTATCATCTCTAGGTTTATGATCATGGTTATGACATAATAAAATCACTGTCCTAGTGTTGTTGGCTTAGAACAAGTGTGTGGTCATGATCTCAAACAATGAAGTTTAATATAGGAATATCCTAGTTATGATTCCTGTGTTAACAGGAAAATGATTAGTGAGTTGATTGTCTGAATTTATGATGATTTAATGTCTATCCTGATTCATAATGGATTGTTCTTGTGACACCATCATGGTATGGCACACAAGTTTGATTCTAACCCATTGATTGGGTGGTTTTAGGCTTAAGATAAACTTGGCTTTATAAGATAAATAGAGATGCTCTTCTCTGAATTCCCTAAGACCAATGATGTTGGTCTGAGGCTTAGGGATTCAGATCTTATCTAATTGGTTCATCTAGATAGTCCTGGTAGTGGTACTAGCTATTGTTTTTGTAAGAGGTCCCAACCTTTAATAAGGTAGAGATCCCTGTGTTTACAATGCTAGTCCCTAGATCAATAGCTAGCATCCACAGTTAAGATGTAATATCAGAAACAAAGGTCATAATACAACTTTATAACCAGGAATAAAATAATTCATTAAATCTTACATAGCTCACTTGGCTATCTCATTACAATGCAACAAAAATAACTATATAGCATGGAGCTAACTATATAGCATGGAGCCCTTCATCTTCAAAGTGCCACAGGAAATCATGTTGGTTGTTAACTTGTAATCCTAATCAACACACCTCACTAACATCAAACAAACCTGCAACATAATAAGTTACAGCCACAAAGGTCAATACATTTGAATTGTATTGGCAAGTGATACTATGGTAGTATAGTGGAGTCTATCATCTATATGCATTTGGCTAGGTGGAGCTTAGGCTTGCTTTGCTCAAAATAGATTTTCCTTATCCTTTGAAAACACTAAGTTTTTGTTTGTCAAAATCACCTAAGGCATCTCCCAATAGAAATTGGTGATCCTTTAGCCCTTGTTCAACCACAAGTTTTTAACTTAGAAATTGGGATGAGGAGATTCTTGATAGCTTCCATGTCTTGATGCTCAAATTTTCCATTGCCGGGGACACGGCTAAGTACTTAGATTTTACACTCTGCAGAGGTGGTGCACTTTCCCCACAAGACTCGACATGCATCGAGACAAGATCTGTCAGAAGCCTTCCCTTAGACCAGAATGGACGCGTTCCAACCTATCATCCCCTACCACCAACTGTCCATTCGGCTAAGTTATTAAAACCTATATGATCCAGGCAGAGTCCATAATGCCAAGTGGTTGCACTTGAAGCTTCTCAACGTTTGACATCTCAAATCTCTTTGTTCCTGGGTGGCTTTCCACAAGTGATATACACAAGGTAAACCATAGAAATGGGCCTTGTGCAACCACTCAACCAAAAACCACCAAGAAATTACCATGCCACCCAGGTGTTTCATTCACTTAGTTGTTTTATTAAGCAAAAACATAAGTCAAAGACTTAACAATATTTTTCCATAACATGTATATATTTCACCCTTGGTTGCTACTATCTAGGCTAAGCATGGCAATAGCAAGTATCTTAACTTAGAGAAAATTCTAACAATTCTACAACTACTAGGATTTCCCAAGCATAGCATATAGATACTTAGCAAAATATTCATGCAAGCCCTATACAAAATATTTCTAATGCATAGTCAAAATACTGGGACAAAAATATGAAGCACCACTTGCCTTTTTGGTAGAGAATATAAGTTCACTTCTTCATATTTGAATAGTCACACTCTTCAAATTCCACTACAATTCAATCAAGCAAGAAAATATTCAATCTACCATTCAAGCAATCACTACATAGAATAATAAAAACAAAGCAATGCATGCAAGCATTCCAAAGATTGTTTTATTTGGAAAATTGGTTTCTAATAGGTTATAAACATTATAAAACACCTATTGGTCTTTTATAAAGGTGGCAAAGTCATTTGATATTAAGTTAGTGAAAATGGCCATTTAAATCATTTTTGTTTTGTTAGAAATGATTTAATCAAAGTAATAATTCCTAGTGTTTGACAAATATATTTTTAAACACAAATGTTAGTGTTTTATGGTCATGTGTTTAATATTAAAACCATTTGCAAAAGGTTTTACTTATAAACCATTTTTATACCAAAGCAATATTTTATTTGTTATAAATGCCTTTAAACAAGATAATAATTTTATAGGATTCACCAAATATATTTTTAAATCCCAAAACTTGGTGTTTAGGGTCAGAGAGTTTAAATCAAATCATTTTCCAAAGGTTTTACTCAAGAAGCATTTTAACACGTAAACAATATTTTGATTTAACTAGAAATGCTCTTATTCAAATATTTATTCTTTAACTTCAGAAAATACACTTTTAAATCCATAAGTTGGTTTCTATGGTCAGTAGGTTCAAACCAATCCATTTGCCAAAGATTTTACCTTAAAAATATTTCTAGAATAATTTTTATATTCAAATTATGCCTACACAAGTTTCTGTAAAAACAACCCATTTAACAGAAGCAATTTACTAAACAAAGTACATGGTTGGAAAGTATTTGTTTTGCTGATTCTATTGATATAAATTTTGCAAAATTTGGACATGTGGATCAAAAGTTATGCAATTTACAAAATCAAACATCTAATAGATTCATTTCTGTCTATTTAAACAAAACAGTGCCACGCGTCTTGTTCTTATTGGCCGAAAATAGTTTACGCGGATCGGCTGCTGTGGTGCGTTGGATCTAACTGAAATCGCATGGCCCTGATCTACACATACCCCTTCGATTAAGTTTCTATCGTAGTCACTGGATCTTCATCCAACGGTTCATAGATACTGGCCATCTACTGGCGGCGCTGGCGGTGGTGAACAACGGCGGTGCGCTCGGCCAGTGAGGCTGCCGACGATACAGGAGGATAGAGAGAGAGGGGAAGGGCTTACCAGGTTTTCAAGGTGGTGGTGATTCTCAAGGTGGTCATAGGAGAGCAGGGGGCGCACGGAGTATTCCTGAATCACTCGCCGGAGTTTGGGACAGCGTCGGGCACAACATGTTGTCGACGGGGGCGAGGCTACAAGGCAACTAAAGGCAAGAAGATGGTCGCGTTAGATGCGTGAGGCAGAGGCGAGTGCATGTGTGTCAAGGAGAGAGAGAGAGAGAGAGAGAGAGAGAGAGAGAGAGAGAGAGAGAGAGAGAGGGAGGTCAGAAGCTACCCGGAAAGCTTGACGGAGTTGGAGCAGAAGACGGCGGAGTTCAGTCATCGATGTTGCCGATGCTGTGAGGCACACGCGAGCGAATGGGGGGTACTGGGAGGTTCGCAGGACGTTGGGGATCACGTTCGTGTGAAGTAGGGCTTGTGGGGGTGATGGTGCTGGTCGGAATTGCTCGGAGAGCTTATCGGAGGCCACGGTGATGCAAGCGTAAATGGGGACGGCTTGGGGGCAGAGAGAGCCGGGCGAGAGAAGGGAAATGGAGAGGAGGAGCATGCGATTAAGTACGCGTGGTCAGGGAAGGAATTACTAGCCTCATCAACGCATATTGAAGGGGATTGATCATCGGCTGAAACGGGCGGCGTGGTCTTCGCGCGGGTGAGGACGAAGGGCTGACAGCGTGGGGTCGCTTCGTCAGCGAGGTGTGGGGTTAGGAGTGGGGTCACCTCGTCTGTGGCAGCGCGGGTGAGAATTGGGGTGTGAATCGTTTTCTGCGGGGAAGGGGAAATGGGCTAGCTGGGCCTGGTTTGCTGGGCTGGGTCCTTTCCATTTTTTTGTTCTGATTCATTTTTATTTTTCTATTTTCTTTTTCTGTTTTGATTTTGTCCAAATGATTTCAAACCTTGTTTGAATTCAAACCCTTTTCAAATGTTCAGTATATTTCTCTACTGTTTTAAATAGTTATTTTAAGTCTATTTTAGAATAATTCCTTTATTCTTTTATGGTTTATATTTTATTTAAAATAGGCTCCTGCCCTTATTCAATAAGATTTTAAATATAATTTCCATTCTTATTTAAATTCAAATTTTTATCAAAACCTTTTCCAGTAGGTTTTATTTATTCAAAAGGGTGTTGAATAATTCATCTTGATTTATTTGAAATATTTCATATGATCTATATTCATTTAAATTGGGTAAATGTCTTCAATTAAATAAATTATGATTATGATTTGAATACCATATAAATTTTATTTAAGTATTTCTTTTATTTCATTTAAGTTAATTAAATGATTTTATTTTACTTGGGTAATTCCATTTATTATTTTCCCAAGATTTAATTTATCATTTCTATCAGAGATTTTTTCTTTATTTAATAGAATGGAATTTGGTTAATGCCATATAATTTTATTTGAATAATATTTATCCTATTTTATTTGGATCATCTTTATTTTCATTTGCTTATGGATTTGGCCAAGTCTTAATTTGGCTTTTCAATATCATTTATTTCTTTCTTTCTTTATCTTATAAAATCCATATATTTTATTTAAAGATCCAAACTTGGTGATTCCAATTTGAAAAATCTTATTTAATATTTTTTTTATCCTTATATATCTCTTTAGGATTAATTTGATCACAATTTTGTATGGATTTCAGATAGGAGCATTATTAGCTTTGGAAATTATTTCCTTTCACCTTATTAAATTCATAAGTTTTTTTATCTATGGTTCCAAATTGAATGAAACGAATTTCTATGGTTTTATAATATTTTCATTTATCATTCTTGATCATTTTAAAATGTTTGTTCACCAATTTTTATGTGGATCAAATCCATAGGCTTAGAGTAATCTTGGAAATGATTTTCTTCCATTTGGGTTTTGGTTTATTTTCCAAGTGTTTAAATTTTCAAGATGCATTTATGAAGAATGCATTTCACTTGTTTTGAAATTTGCTGAACTCCATTTTGTTTAAAGTTTGTTCAAGATGGGTTTTGATGTTTCCATTTGGAATCAAAAAGTTTCTTTTCACCCTAAATTTCAATAATTATTTATTTTGTTTATTTATTTTTCACATTTCAAAATTTGGAAAATTTTGGGATGTGACAGTTTTTGAATCAAAGCTTGAAGTAAATGATAGTGAGCTTGATCATTCTATGGATCCCTAAGATTTGTTTCTAAGGTGCTACCCTTCCTTTAGGGATGTGCCTAGAAATAGATCATTGATATATTTAGGCTTGAATTGTAATATATAGCCTAATCCAGAGCAATGATGTTGCTCTGAGCTCTGGCTGGATCCAGGTACTTTGTTGTTTTCTTTTAGAGTTTTAAAAATCCCTATGATGGATTCACCCCACTTGGGTGCTTTCTGAGGGTTTATTTTATAAAACAACACATGCTTTTCTCTAAATAAGATGATTAGATCATGTGAAGGTTTTATGAAACTCACCACAAAATATGATGATGGTGGAGTAAAGTTGGTGATGATGTTGATCTGGTTTTGTTAGACTCCTATGCTTGATCTTGAGATAGACTGCTCCTCCTAGCTCCTGGACTTGTCTTTGAGCTAGCCTGCTCCTCCTAGCTCCTGGACTTGGCCTTGTTGTTCACCTGATCCTTCCCCCTCCTATGTCACCATCCTGGTGATGTTTGGTTGATCCTTGGTGGTTTGGTTTGGCTGATGTGCTTGGTAAGCTACTGTCTAGGCTGGCTATTCTTGGGTGTGTGCAGTGGAGAGATGCACTGATGTGCCAATCCACGGCAGTGCTTGTGGTTTTGTGAGTTTGGGCTATTCTGTGGGGTTGAAAACACACCACATGCATGTTGGTGTGTGTCCTGCCTGTGTGCTTGCTGTGCACTTGTGGATATGTTCAGAATTTTGAAACTTACTATCACCTAGTTACTTTCACCTGGCTGGTGAATTTCCCCTCTTGGCTGTCATTTGACTTCTGGCTTTGAATTTATGAAAGATGGATTCTTTCATATTGGTGAAACTTGCCCCTTTTTTATAAATTTCTCAATGATGAATTTGTCTAGTGCACTTCACTGACATGTCTGAGAGAAATAATACTAACACTAACCTACTTTTGTTTTTATTTAGTCTTTGTTTTGCAGGTACAGATATGAAGATGAAGATTTAGTTTAGGTTTAGATATAGAATAGTTATAGAATAATCCAATGTAATTTTCTTATTCTTTTGTAAGTTTCTTTTTATTCCATTGTAATAAAGATTATATTATTATTAATAAAGAATATTCTTATTCTTTTGTAATTGTGAAGTTTGAAAATGGTTTCAGTAAGTTACATTCTTTGTAACTTGTTTATATATTGATAATATGAAATGATTTTTCATATTCATAATTGTTTTATTTGGATAATGTTTGGAGTTAAAATAATTAACTCATAATTAAATCAAGATTCAAACCTTTTTTATAATTCATTTGAATTATAATTCAAACACTTAAGTTTAAAATTCAAATTTATTTTAAAACACATAATTCCTTAAAGATCATATCAAAGTTTATAACAATCATCCTTTAAGACTAAACCTAATTTCAAAGTATGAAAGAAACATTGATCACTTAAGGTTTTAATTTGGCGAAAATTTTACCCACATTTCACAGATGAATGCATGCAACATTCCATAATCCTAAATCTACCCTTCGTTAGTTCCTAAATGCTGGGATGTTTACAGACTTCCCCCCTTAAATTAAACTTCGTCCCGAAGTTTGTGGAGATGTACCTGAATAGTTCTGGATAGTCTTTTCTTAAATCCTCTTCTTTTTCCCATGTGGCTTCCCTTTCAGGGTGATGTTCCCACTGTACCTTGCAATATTTGATTGCTCTGTTCCTTAATATTTTCCAGTTTTTCCCAGAATCTTACAAGGCTTTTCAATATAGGTCAGGTCTGCTTGTAGTTCTATCCCTTGATGTGTGATTGAATTGTCTGGAACTTTCAAACATTTGCGAAGTTGTGACACATGGAAAACATTATGCACTTGAGCCAATCTTGATGGTAACTCTAAAGCATACAATCTTGAATGGTCCGATATATCTTGGACTCAATTTCCATTTAACTCCGAATCTTTTCACCCCTTTCAGGGGACTTACTTTCAAATAGACCATATCTCCCACTTCTGGATGCCATGATCTTCGACTTTGATCCACATAACTTTTCTGCCTGCTCTGGGATATTTTCAGTCTATCCCTGATCTTATCAACGATGTCTTGTCTTTCCTTGATATAATCTGGCGCAAACTCTTTGCTGCTTCCAGGTTCATACCAACATATTGGTGATCTACACTTCCTTCCATAGAGAACCTGATATGGAGCTGCCTTCAGACTACTCTGATAGCTATTATTATAAGAAAATTCTGCCAATGGTAGATGATCTTCCCATGTTCCTCCAAAATCTAATGCGCAAGCCCTTAACATGTCTTCTAGTATTTGATTTGTTCTTTCAGTTTGACCTCCCGTCTCAGGATGATATGCGTGCTGAAATCTAACTTTGAACCAAGTGCTTCATGCAATTGCTTCCAAAATGCTGAAGTAAACACTGATCCCCTATCAGTTACGATCTTTTTGGGTACTCCATGCTTACTTACTATCTCTTTGACATATACTTCAACTAACTTCTCGGCATTATCCTTTTGATTCACCGGAATAAAATGTGCACTCTTAGTGAGTCTATCCACAATAACCCATATCATATCCTTCCTTTTTGGAGTCATAGGCAATCCTGTAATGAAGTCCATACCTATTTCCTCATTTCCATTCAGGAATTTCCAAGGGTTGTAATGGTCCTGCTGGACTTTGATGTTCAGCTTTCACCCTTTGACAAGTATGGCATTCAGATACATATTTAGCAATATTTCTTTTCATGTTATTCCACCAGAATAGTTCCTTCAAATCCATATACATCTTAGTACTCCCTGGATGTATAGAATATGGTGTATCATGTGCTTCTTTGAGTATGACATTTCTCATCTCAGTCACATCTGGAACACAAAGACGGTCTTGAAACCATAAAGACCCATAATCCCCAAGGCGAAAAACTGATTTTTTCCCTTGAGATATCCTCCGAATTTCCTCAGCAATAAAAGGATCTTCTGCTTGATGTCTAAAAATTTCTTGCTTAAGATCACTGTCCTGCTCTGCAACTATCTGCATAGTAGCTAATCCTCCAAGAACCTCTGTTCTGATGAATTGAAGCTCTAATCTTTCCAAGTCCATTTGTAACTCTTTTGGTAACTCCCTATTGCTTGGCTGAATATCTGCACTCTTTCTGCTTAAAGCATCTGCTGCAACATTTGCTTTCCCTGGGGTGTAATTGATTGTTAAATCATAATCCTTGATTAGTTCCAACCAACGCTTTTGTCTCATATTCAATTACTTTTGAGTGAAGAAATATTTGAGACTTTTATGGTCAGTGTATAACTCACATCTGGCTCCATAAAGAAAATGCCTCCATCCTTTCAGTGCAAAAACTACTGCTGCTAACTCTAAATCATAAGTTGGATAGTTGTCTTCATGTGGTTTCAGTTGTCTTGAACCATAAGCAATCACTTTCCGATCTTACATTAATACACAACCCAAACCTTCTTTAGACGCATCACAGTATACTGTGAAGTCCTTCCAAGTTTCAGGAACTGCTAAGATTGGAGCTGTGGTTAATCTAGTCTTCAACTCTTGAAAAATTGCTTCACATTTCTCATCCCACTTGAATGGTGTATTCTTCCTTAATAATTTGGTCATTGGTTTGGCTATTTTGGAGAAACCTTCAATGAATATCCGTTAATAACCAGCCATTTCTAAGAAACCTCGAATTTGCTTCACATTGGTCGGTGCAGTCCACTCTAGTACTGACTGAACTTTAGATGGATTCACACCAATTCCATCCTTACTGATCACATGACCGGGGAATTCTACCTCATCAAGCCAAAATTCACACTTACTAAACTTAGCATAAAGTTTGTGTTCTCTTAAATTCTGCAATGCTATTCTCAAATGATCAGCATGCCCTTACTTATCCTTGGAATATATCAGAATATCATCAATAAAGACTATGACGAACTTGTCCAAATATGGCATGAAGATCTTGTTCATCAGATTCATGAATATTGTCGGTGCATTGGTCAAACCAAATGGTACTATCAGATACTCATGGTGTCCATATCTTGAAACAAATGCTGTCTTTGGAACATCTTCCGGTTTGATTTTTATTTGATGGTATCCAGATCTTAAATCGATCTTTGAAAATACTCCAGATCCTTTCACTTGATCAAACAAATCTTGAATTCTTGGTAAAGGATACTTGTTCTTGATAGTAACGTTGTTTAGGTTTCTATAATCACCACACATTCTTCTTCCACCATCTCTCTTATCCACAAAGATCACTGGTGTTCCCCATGGAGATACACTTTCCTGTATGTAACATCCCAAAAATACTAAAATTGGATCATCAAACTCTAATCATCAAAATTTAGGATTAATAAAAACTTTTCTAAATAAAACTATGAAAGCATGCATGTGTGTATGCATTCCAATTTAAATTCTTTCGAATGACCTTGCTTGTGTGTTTCTTTGCTTGTAAATGGATTCTTAGGTGAAATAAACATCATCTAAACAATTCCCACACTTTTCCCAAAGACAAATAAATCAAAACAAACAAAATAAGGGAATGGTCACTTTGACCAATTTAACTCCCATGCCTACTTTGGCTGTCTCTAACTTTCAAAACTTAACAGAAACTTGTTTGGATCTTATTAGCACCCCTTGATAGTACTCATAACAAAGAACCAAGACCCACCTTGTGATCATCCAAAAACATTTGAATGCATAGTTTAAATTACAGTTCAAAATTGAATCTTTATCATATGGGAAGATCCCACTTTTTCAAAAACCACTCAAACAAGCTCAACTTTCAAAACCCAAGCATCCACAGACTCCCCAGCACCTACCTAGCACATCCAACAAAAATATTTTCAAAATTCAAAACTTGAATTCATGCGGCCATCTCATCAAACACCTTGCTGATTCAAATCAAATAAAATCCAAACACTATTTGGAGCAGTGATTTCAGCCTAACTTGTTCCCTCTCTGGTTGCAACTAGGCTTTAGTAGATCATCTAGCTCATTTGTAAACATCTAGCACCACTGTAAGCTTGGCAATGTCATCAATGGTGAACAGCCGAAGCTCACCTTGTCACCCCAGTGTGGACAGCAAGCTAGGAGCAGCACCAGCCTCGCCAACCTTGTCTGGGAGCAAGCTAGCACCCCACCGCCACTCCCTGTCCAGCGCTCGAACCTTGCCAGCCCCTGGACTACACGCATAGACCGTGCGCAGCTCGCAAGCGACGATGCCGAGCATGCGATAGAGCTCCACCCTCGACACACGCCCACAGACCACGCGCCGCCCTCGCCGCATGCATACACGATCACCACCGTCCTAGGAGACCGCCAGACATCCCCGTTCTCCGCCCCATGCCTCACAGCCACCGCTCGCCGTCGAAGACGCTGCCTCTGCCACGCAGAGCATCGCGTGTTCCAGACTGTTTGCCACCACCCCTACACGCGCATTAAAGCCGTAGAGCATCGGCAGGAGACCACCGATCGATCACCACCGCCGGCCATGCCTCTAGTAGCCCGTAGCCATGTCGCCACCGTCGCCCCCGACGACCCCCACCTGCCGCGTTAGGGTTCTGTCTCGCCGGCGCTGCCAGACGTGGACGATGAACCAGGGCCGTTAGATTAGAACAAGATCCCACGGTTCACATTGCCCCGTACCGCTTCGCACCCCCTCGTCTCACTGACGCGTGGGGACAAAAACTTAACCCAGCTTCGCACCGCCTCGTATCATTGCGCTGTGCTTAGCAGGCTGGCCCAATATCGTTTCCCGCGCAGCCCAGTTGTTTGAATTTGGATTTTTCCATTTTCATTCAAACACACTTCTGCACCTAGATTCAAGAATCAACCCAGCTTGATTCAGTGAACCAAATTGAATGAAACCAATTTTGTTAGAAAGGTCTGGAAATGCTGAATCCAAGCCCGTTGGATTTAAATCATTTGGATCTGTAGATCATCCTTGGTAAAAATAACAACGCAGAAGCTTTTCTGCATTCAAACATTTTTCAAATTTAAACCATAATAGCTTTTGAGTTGATTCCAACTCTCAAAAATCACATTCAACCATAACTTTCAGAATATATAAAAATATATGGTTTTACTTACAGAAATAATGTTCAAGTAATAAAATAAGGCCACATAGGCATTTCTAGTCACTTATTTTATTTAAAATAAAAAGGTTAAACCTTATTAAATTGTGACACCACTTTAAATCACATTCACATGGACTAAAATATGTGGTGATGATATGTGTCAACATGATCCCTTGTTTGGTTTGGAGAATATTAAATATTAAGTAGTTTTTCAATGAGTAGAAATTACTTTTCTAAAATTAAAATCATTAAGTCAAGTGCCTTAGTCTTGTAATGTTAGTGATGATGCTAGATCATCTATAGAACCCCTTTGTGTGATGATTGCAAGTAGTTAAGTATTGTTTGGTGATTTTGTACCTCGTATTTATTTATAGACGCTAGTACCGACCAAGGATACGAGGAGGAAGGAGGATACTACGAAGAATAAGCCAAGGAGAACTTCAACCACTGCTCTGAAACAAGGCAAGCTAACACTTGCAATTTAGCAATCTTATACTGATCATGTGCTAGCACATACTTGCAAGCTATTAACTTAGCAAGCTTATACTAAGACTGATGCAAACAAATACCTACTTGTTACCATGCCAACTATATGCCTTAACCATATGTGATCATACCCACTTGATACCCAATCCTAGTTTTACTTGCAAGCTTTCTACTTTATTTCTTTATCAAAGCTACTTACTTAGAGCTTACTTAAGTGAATTGTAGATACTATAAAGATAATGGAAGGTTGCATAAAGAGCATAAAACTTGGCCTAAGCTAGATAATCTTTATGTCATCCTAAGGTATGAGGTGGTACTTAGTTGAAACGCCACTTGTTTATCACCCCTCATTAGTACTCACCCCCACTTGTAGATGCTAGTGCTAAGCATAAAACTTGATCAACTTTAGATGGGATTACTTGGTGAAAATGGTTATGAAAACCTTAGAATGATGGATCATTCTACTAAGGATGTTTTGACATGTGTTTCCGAACACTAGATGATTTTGGTGATGAAAATGTTGAGGCATGAGCCTTAGCCCTTTATAAAACTGATGGTTGTCTGGATGCGATACCATTCCAATTTTACCGTACAACCACAATACCCGAAGATTGGGTAGGGCTTGACTGGAAACTTATATACCTTAGTATTGGTTCCCTCACGGCCAAGGTCTGAGCTGAGGCTACCTTGTGAAGATTGTCCACCTGTGCAGTACCCAAGATGACAGTTGGTCATGGTTGGGAGGCCAAACTCACAGGAGAGGTGCTTATACTAGGGTGTGTAATTGAAAGGTTAGGATTGATTATCCGCATACTGAGTATGGTGAATTCAGGATTTGTTCCTGACGGATGTATCGAATTTTGTGGTGAAAGTGTACAATCTCTGCAGAGTGTCAAACTATTCGAATAGCCGCGCCCGCGGTTATGGATAGTTGGAGTGGCCATACTGTTCCCCCGTCAGATGTTTTCAAAATGACTTGTGAAATGACTTGAGACTTTGACTTGACCACAACAGGGTTGTGGCACGAGATACAAGTTTCCACTTAGGTGTTATAAAATTTGATTAGCTTTCTCTTACTTCTGAACTTAGTAGAGGTAAATCTGTCTTTTTGCAAAACAACCCTAGAGCTTAGTGTCCTAGTACAAAACCCCCCTTCACTTGTTAGTATTAGTTTGCGAGTACTTAAAGAGTACTCATGGCTTTGTCCCTGGCTATTCCTGTGGCCGGACTATGAAGAGGAGTACTAGGATGATGGACCCCAGGAAGGTTACGACAACTAGGATCATCTCCCATCGTCAGCATTGCCTGTGACCCCGAAGATAGAGCTTCGCCTACGCTACCGTTATTATTACATATTTCCGCTGCTTGAGTTGTATTAAGAACTGGATCATGAGACCGTTATTTGTGTAAGAACTTATGTATGGTTTGTAATGGATGATGTACTGTGGTATCCAATTCTGTTATGTCTCGTAAAAATGGTAATCCTGGGATTGTGATGTATGGCATAACAGGCATCTGGGATTAAAAATCCGGGTGTTGACAAGTTGGTATTAGAGCCATTCTGACCATATGAGACCCTAGTTAGACTGGACGTTTGAATCAAAAACTTAGTTTCAAAACCAAAGGAAGCAAATATTTACAAAAACTTATTCCCATTCTTATCACTTACTTCTTTCATGAAAATTCATGTTCTTCAAAAACTCTTGCAAAATAAATAAAATTTGACACACTTGATCACTCTACTAACTTACTCATCCTATATTCTTATAGATGGATGTGAAGTACAACAAGTTTTATCAGTTAGGGAATGAGGAGACCTTATCTTTGAGAGGGATTTGGACTAGCTTTCGGATCTTCTGGAGCGTCCGCACCCCGAGTTCTTCGGAGCTCAGCTCAATGATCAAGGAGGATAAGATCTACAGTGGCTAATTGTTGCAAGTCTCCGAGGAAATATTGAACCTCCCACTGCTGAGGGAATTCAGTTTACCTTAAGAGAGAACAACTGGCTCGATGGACTTGCCAGGGCTATGCAGGAAGCTCTTGCCCGTCTGTGTGGGCAGAGTATAAATCAGATCAAGGTAACCCACTTTGAGTTTTGCCCAAGGCGTGATGCTAATGGACAACCACTGGAAGCTCCATACCACCCCGAGCTGAAGACTCAATTGGACCACCTTAGCTTCATGATGTATGATCGTCAGCAAGAATTGGACAATTGTCGTGACTACTCCAACCACAAGTCCGCCATCATCAAGACGAAGGATCAGACCATCGCCATGCTAGCAAAGGATTGCAAGTCTCGCCGCCGTCAGCTCGACAATAAGGAGCGCATCATTTCCCGTCTTCGCCACCGTATCTCGTCTTTGGAGGAGACCATCCACGAGAGAGACATGCAGTTGGAGGAAAGGGAGAATGCCGGAGAGGATCTTCGTGGAGACCCTTACTCCTATCTCAGCGATGATGATGATTTTTCTGGAGGATCAGGCTATGGAATTCTTCACCGATGAGGATGATTTCGCCTTCATCAATGACGACGATGATGATGAGGATGACGACTACACCGACTCCAAGGAGTAGTAGCACTTGAGCACTAGCGTAGTGAGTAGTATTCGGTCCCACTGTATCGTAGTTTCCAGAATGGTTCCTAAAACCATCTGTTTACCTTTGTTGTGGTGTGTGTTGTATCGTGTGCTATGAGTGAATGAATGAAAAGCAAGTTGCTAGAAAATCTGAGTAAAACTTTAAAAACTTTTCAAAGTCCCAGAACCTTAGAAATTTGCCTCTTTTCTCATGATCTATCTAAATCTTCAGATGCCACGCGGAGGAAGTGGTTCATCCCCGGACCCGATGTTGCAGATCCTGCAAATGTTGGTTTCTGACCACGAAGTAAAAGAGCCGAACGTCAAGCCAACTTAGCCACCCTTCAGCAGAAAGCTCAGCTAGCACACAACAATCAAGGCCAAGGAAATCAGGACAACCATGGATCTAAGCTCAAGAATTTCCAGAACACCAACCCACATGTTTTCACTAAGTCGGAAGATCCCCTAGATGCCGACGATTGGCTGCAAACCATGGAAAACAACCTGGAAGTAGCCGGAGTGGAAGCTAACGAGAAAGTTCTGTTCGCCACCCACTATCTAACCGGAGATGCCAGAGCATGGTGGAACAGTGTTCGTGCAATGACCGGAGGTCAGATGATGACCTGGGAGGAATTCAAAGTCAAGTTCAGAAGAACCCATGTGCCACCGGGTTTGATCAAGAGAATGAGAGATGAGTTCAGAGAACTGAAGCAAGGAAGGATGACTGTAGTGGAATACCGTGACAAATTTTTGTCATTAGCTAGGTATGCCCCAGATGAGATCGACACCGAAGCCAAGAAGAAAGAAAGATTCCTGAATGGTCTGCACGATGAGATGCAGACTGTGTTAGTCAATATCCCCTTTGCTGATATTGAATCCCTTGTGGACTCTGCCATCCAGATGGAAGGAAAGATCAACCAAGACAATGAGAACCACAAGCGTCGCATGATGCATCAACCAGGAACCCATCAGACCCCAAAGTACCGCCCTAACCCATCTCCTGGATTTACCCCGAGAACCAACAGACCCCCGATGAACCGTCCGACCTATCCCAACCGTGGAAACCCTAGGCTCGAAGGAAATCACAACAACCCCGGCAACTCTAGAAATTTCAACCATGCCCCACCCAAGTTCACCAACAATGCTACCGCCAATGCCAACACTGCCCCGAGGACTGGAAGCAATGCTGTGCCTGTTGCAGCAAAGGACAAGTCGCGGGTAAATTGTTATGACTGTGGAAATAAAGGCCACTATTCCAACGAGTGCCCCAACAAGAAGAATGCCGCATCCCCCAATGCCAATGCCCCAGCTCAGCAGCAGCGTCGTGTTCAGACCGGAAGAAGGTTTGCCCCAGGGAATTCGCTCAACCGCAACGGCCGTCTTTTTCTCATGCATGCTGAAGAAGCTCAGGAAGCGCCAGGCGTCGTGCTGGGTATGTTTTCTGTTAATTCAGTACTTGCTCGAGTGTTGTTTGATTCTGGTGCATCGCACTCATTTGTCACCGAAGAATTTGCATGCACTAGTAAAATTCAACCAACCAAACTGAAGCATGTTATGATCGTCCAAATTCCTGGATCAACCACCAAGGCTAGGCAAATTTGCAAAGCCGTCCCTATCTGAATCCATGGCATAGATTTTTATGCTAATCTGATAGTACTCGGAACTAAAGGTTTGGAAGTATTACTAGGAATGGATTGGATGTCCAAACATAAAGGATTAATTGACTGTGCCAAGAAAGCCATAACCATGACCAGTACAGCCGGAATATTAGTCGAGCATATATCTGAAACCTTACCTCGTCAATTCAAGTGCAACAAGAGTATAGACCAACCTACCATTGACCAAGTCCGGATAGTCTGCGAATACCCTGATGTATTTCCAGATGTTTTGCCCGGTATGCCCCCAGATCGGGATATCGAGTTTATCATTGAACTAATCCCCGGAACCGGACCCATAGCTTAGAGACCGTATAGTATGAACCCGTCTGAACTAGAAGAACCGAAGAAGCAACTAGATGCCATGTTGGAGATTGGATTGATTCAACCAAGTGCGTCACCATGGAGATCACCTGTTTTGTTCGTGGACAAGAAAGATGGAGGTAACCGTTTGTCTACGGATTACCGGAAGTTGAATGATGTCACCATCAAGAACAAGTACCCTTTTCCCAAGATAGAAGATTTGTTTGATCAGTTGACCAGTGCCAAAGTGTTTTATAAGATTGATCTTAGAATTGGTTATCATCAACTCAAAATTCGTGCAGACGATATTCCAAAGACTGCCTTTACCACCAGATATGGATTATACGAGTATACTGTCATGTCTTTTGGATTAACCAATGCCCTTGCTTATTTAATGAATCTCATGAATACGATTTTTATGGACTTCCTGGATAAGTTTGTCGTTGATTTCATTGACGACATTCTGATTTATTCCAAATCAGAAGAAGAACATGAGCTACACCTAAGGACCATTCTTGGAACCCTTAGAGAGCATCAGTTGTATGCCAAGTTTAGCAAATGTGAATTCTGGTTACAGGAGGTACGATTCCTCGGCCACATTGTATCAGCCGGGGGAATTGCCATTGACCCTGCAAAAGTGAAAGATGTCGAAGATTGGCAAGCCCCAACCACTCAAACCCAAGTTCGTGCATTTCTCGGATTGGCGGGATACTACCGCAAGTTCGTAGAAGGATTCTCGAGTATCGCCAGACCCATGACCCAATTGCTGAAGAAGGACAAGAAGTTTGAATTGACCGACAAATGTGAAGCGAGTTTTCAAGAACTCAAGAGAAGATTGATTTCAGCTCCAATCTTAATCATGTCGGATATCACAAAGCCCTTTGACGTGTATTGTGATGCATCCAAGATCGGTCTCGGATGTGTGATAATGCAAGAAGACAAAGTTATATCTTATCTATCTCGACAACTGAAGCAACATGAGCAAAATTACCTAACCCATGATCTCGAACTCGCAGCCGTAGTTCTAGCCCTGAAGACATGGAGACATTACCTCATGGGAAGCCGTTGTGAGATTTATTCGGATCACAAGAGCCTTAAGTATATATTCACTCAGAAGGAGCTGAATATGAGGCAAAGAAGATGGATTGAGCTAATCAAGGATTACAACCTGGACATTCACTATCACCCTGGTAAAGACAATGTGGTAGCAGATGCCCTTAGCAGATTGCCATGCCGCTTGAACTCCATGATTTTGAAGGAGCAACCAAGCTTGCATAAAGAGATGGAAGATTTTTGAATAGAATTAGTGAGTGAAGGATTTTTGGCTAACATACAACTTTAGCCCACTTTGATCAGCCAGATCAAAGAGGCGCAGAAAGGAAATGCTAGTATCGACGGAATCAAGCGTCTTATTGGTACAGACAAAGTACCCGGATTCACCGAAGACGAAGGAGTTCTGTGGTACAAAGGATGCCTTTGTGTACCAGCAGATTCTGATTTGAAAGAAGTTATTCTGAAGGAAGCTCATGATACCCTTTATTCTATCCACCCCGGAGGAACTAAGATGTATCAAGATTTGAAGGAGCGATTTTGGTGGCATAAGATGAAGAGAGAAATCGGAAGCTATATCGCCAAGTGTGATATATGTCAGCGAGTCAAGGCAGGACATCAAAGACCCGCTGGATTGTTGCAACCATTGCAGATTCCGGAATGGAAATGGGATTCTGTTAGAATGGACTTTATCACTAGATTGCCTACTTCTAGTAAGGGAAATGACTCTATCTGGGTCATAGTGGACAGATTGTCCAAAGTCGCCCATTTCTTACCAGTCAAGACCACATATCAGAGTTTGAAGCTAGCGGAGTTATACATCGCTAGAATCGTTAGTTTGCATGGAGTCCCCAAGAACATCGTATCGGATCGAGGAACTCAGTTTACCTCAAGATTCTGGAAGAAAGTCCAAGAAGGTTTAGGCACCCGCCTAGATTTTAGCACCGCGTATCACCCTCAGACCGATGGACAAACGGAGCGAGTAAACCAAATACTCGAAGACATGTTGAGAGCCTGTGTGTTAGAATATGGATCCAAGTGGGAAGACTGTCTGCCTTTTGAAGAATTTTCATACAACAACAGTTATCATGCCAGTTTGCAAATGGCCCCATTTGAATTCATGTACGGAAGGAAGTGTCGCACCCCTTTGAACTGGTCAGAAGTAGGAGAGAGTCAGATTTTCGGACCCGACATCCTACGGGAAGCAGAAGAGAAGGTTCACAAGATTCGTGAGCACCTCAAGACAGCCCAGTCCAGACAGAAGAGTTACGCCGACAAGAGACGTCAAGACCTCGCCATCAACATCGGAGATTTTGTGTATATGAAAGTGTCGCCATTGAAGGGAATGCGGCATTTCCAACTCAAAGGAAAGTTAGCCCCCAGATATATCGGACCCTTCAAGATTCTGAACCATCAAGGAGAAGTGTCATATCAATTGGAACTGCCCGAAGAGATGTCAGCCGTGCACAATGTGTTCCATATCTCATTACTTCGCAAGTGCCTCGAAGTCCCAGAGAAGACGGAAGTGTTCAAGAATATCGATCACCGGACCATAGAAATCAACGATGACCTGACCTATCCCGAAGTACCCACCCGTATTTTGGAAGAAGCTTTCAGAACTACCAGAACCCGAAGCATCAAGTTTCTCAAGATTCGGTGGAGCAACCACACGGAAGAGGAAGCTACCTGGGAGTGCGAAGATCACATCAGGACGGAGTTTCCCGATCTCTTCAAATCCTAGGTAATCTTTTCGTCCCTTTTCAAATCTCGGGACGAGATTTTGTTTAAGGGAGGAAGGTTTGTAACATGCAAAAAATACTAAACTTGGATCATCAAACTCTAATCATCAAAATTTAGGATTAACAAAAACTTTTCTAAATAAAACTATGAAAGCATGCATGTGTGTATGCATTCCAATTTGAATTATTTTGAATGACCTTTCTTGTGTGTTTCTTTGCTTGTAAATTGATTCTTAGGTGAAATAAACATCATCTAAACAATTCCCACACTTTTCCCAAAGACAAATAAATCAAAACAAACAAAATAAGGGAATGGTCACTTTGACCAATTTAACTCCCATGCCTACTTTGGCTGTCTCTAACTTTCAAAACTTAACAGAAACTTGTTCGGATCTTTGCACCCCTTGATAGTACTCATAACAAAGTACCAAGGCCCACCTTGTGATCATCCAAAAACATTTGAATGCATAGTTTAAATGATAGTTCAAAATTGAATATTTATCATATGGGAAGATCCCACTTTTCAAAAACCACTCAAACAAGCTCAAATTTCAAAACCCAAGCATCGATAGACTCCCCAGCACCTACCTAGCACACCCACCAAAAATCTTTTCAAAATTCAAAACTTGAATTCATGCGCCATTTCATCAAACACCTTGCTAATTCAAATCAAATAAAATCCAAACACTATTTGGAGCAGTGATTTGAGCCTAACTTGTTCCCTCTCTAGTTGCAACTAGGCTTTAGTAGATCATCTAGCTCATTTGTAAACATCTAGCACCACTGTAAGCTTGGCAATGTCATCAATGGTGAACAACCGAAGCTCACCTTGTCACCCAGTGTGGACATCAAGCTAGGAGCAGCACCAACCTCTCCAACCTTGTTTGGGAGCAAGCTAGCACCCCACTGCCACTACCTGTCCAGCGCTCGAACCTTTCCAGCCCCTGGACCACACGCATAGACCATGCCCAGATCGCCAGCGACCATGCCGAGCATGCGCCAGAGTGCCACCCTCGACACACGCCCACAGACCGCGCGCCGCCCTTTCCGCGTGCATACACGATCACCACCGTCCCAGGAGACCGCCAGACATCCCCGTTCGCCGCCCCATGCCTCACAGCCACCGCTCGCCGTCGAAGACGCCTCCTCTGGCGCGCTGAGCATCGCGTGTTCTAGACCGTTTGCCACCGCCCCTACACGCGCATTAAAGCCGTAGAGCATCGCCAGGAGACCACCGATCGATCGCCACCTCAAGCCATGCCTCTAGCAGCCCGTAGCCATGTCGCCACCGTCGCCTGACCATCCCGTTCGGTCTCGTCGTCGAGACTATAAATAGAGGCCACCCCAGCTCAAACTCTTCACACCATTCTACTCCACTCTCCTCACTGAACGTTCCATCCCGTTCCCAAAGCAAGGTGAGCAGCGCTTCGCCGGAATTTCACCGGAGCCCACCGCTGCTGGAGAAGAAGGGCGCCATCGATTGGAGCCGCCCTAGGAGAAGTTGCTGGTACCTGGAGGTTCGCCGTCGCCGACTTCGTCGTTCGCCCGCATCGCCGACCCTCGCCTGAGCCCCGGTGAGCCCCCGACGACCCCCACCTACCACGTTAGGGTTCTGTATCGTCGGCGCTGCCCGACGTGGACGATGAACCAGGGCCGTTAGATTAGAACAAGATCCCACGGTTCACATTGCCCCGTACCGCTTCGCACCCCCTCGTCTCACTGACGCGCGGGGACAACAACTTAGGCAGCCCGCGTAAGCGCTGTACTTAGCAGGCCGTCCCAGTATCGTTTCCCGCATAACCCAGTTGTTTGAATTTGGATTTTCCATTTTCATTCAAACACACTTCTACACCTAGTTTCAAAAATCAACCCAGCTCGATTCAGTGAACCAAATTGAATGACACCAATTTTGGTAGAAAGGTCTGGAAATGCTGAATCCAAGCCTGTTGGATTCAAATCATTTGGATCTATAGATCATCCTCGGTAAAAATAACAAGGCAGAAGCTTTTCTGCATTCAAACATTTTTCAAATTTAAACCATAATAGCTTTTGAGTTGATTCCAACTCTCAAAAATCACATTCAACCATACCTTTCAGAATATATAAAAATATATGGGTTTACTTACATAAATAATGTTCAAGTAATAAAAGAAGGCCACATAGGCATTTCTAGTCACTTATTTTATTTAAAATAAAAAGGTTAAACCTTATTAAATTGTGACACCACTTTAAATAACATTCCCATGGACTAAAATATGTGGTGATGACATGTGTCAACATGATCCCATGTTTGGTTTGGAGAATATTAAATATTAAGTAGATTTTCAATGAGTAGAAATTACTTTTCTAAAACTAAAATCATTAAGTCAAGTGCCTTAGTCTTGTAATTTTAGTGATGATGCTAGATCATCTATAGAACCCCTTTGTGTGATGATTGCAAGTAGTTAAGTATTGTTTGGTGATTGTGTACCTCGTATTTATTTATAGACGCTAGTACCGACCAAGGATACGAGGAGGAAGGAGGATACTACGAAGAAGAAGCCGAGGAGAACTTCAACCACTGCTCTGCACAAGGCAAGCTAACACTTGCAATTAGCAAGCTTATATTGATACTATGCAAGCCCATACTTGCAAGCTATTAACTTAGCAAGCTTATACTAAGACTGATGCAAACAAATACCTACTTGTTACCATGCCAACTATATGCCTTAACCATATGTGATCATACCCACTTGATACCCAATCCTAGTTTTACTTGCAAGCTTTCTACTTTATTTCTTTATCAAAGCTACTTACTTAGAGCTTACTTAAGTGAATTGTAGATACTAGAAAAATAATGGAAGGTTGCATAAAGAGCATAAAACTTGGCCTAAGCTAGATAACCTTTATGTCATCCTAAGGTATGAGGTGGTACTTAGTTGAAACGCCACTTGTTTATCACCCCTCATTAGTACTCACCCCCACTTGTAGATGCTAGTGCTAAGCATAAAACTTGATCAACTTTAGATGGGATTACTTGGTGAAAATGGTTATGAAAACCTTATAATGATGGATCATTCTACTAAGATGTTTTGACATGTGTTTACGAACACCAGATGATTTTGGTGATGAAAATGTTGAGGCATGAGCCTTAGCCCTTTATAAAACTGATGGTTGTCTGGATGCGATACCATTCCAATTTTACCGTACAACCACAAAACCCGAAGAATGGGTAGGGCTTGACTGGAAACTTATATACCTTAGTATTGGTTCCCTCACGGCCAAGGTTTGAGCTGAGGCTACCTTGTGAAGATTGTCCACCTGTGCAGTACCCAAGATGACAGTTGGTCATGGTTGGGAGGCCAAACTCACAGAAGAAGTGCTTATACTAGGGCATGTAATTGAAAGGTTAGGATTGATTATCCGCATACTGAGTATGGTGAATGCAGGATTTGTTCCTGACGGATGTATCAAATGTTGTGGTGAAAGTGTACAATCTCTGCAGAGTGTCAAACTATTCGAATAGCCACATCCGCGGTTGTGGACAGTTGGAGTGGCCATACTGTTCTCCCGTCAGATGTTTTCAAAATGACTTGTGAAATGACTTGAGACTTTGACTTGACCACAACAGGGTTGTGGCACGAGATACAAGTTCCCACTTAGGTGTTATAAAATTTGATTAGCTTTCTCTTACTTCTGAACTTAGTAGAGGTAAATCTGGCTTTTTGCAAAACAACCCTAGAGCTTAGTGTCCTAGTACAAAACCCCCCTTCACTTGTTAGTATTAGTTTGCGACTATTTAAAGAGTACTCATGGCTTTGTCCCTGGCTATTCCCGTGGCCAGACTATGAAGAGGAGTACCAGGATGATGGACCCCAAGAAGGTTACGACAACTAGGATCATCTCCCATCGCCAGCATTGCCTGTGACCCCGAAGATGGATCTTCACCTACGCTACCATTATTATTACGTATTTCCGCTGCTTGAGTTGTATTAAGAACAGGATCATGAGATCCCTATTTTTGTAAGACCTTATGTATGGTTTGTAATGGATGATGTACCGTGGTATCCAATTCTGTTATGTCTCACAAAAATGGTAATCCTAGGATTGCGATGTATGGCATAACAGGCATCTGGGATTAAAAATGCGGGTGTTGACACGGTATAAATCCTTTTCTAGCTAACTCATCAATTTGCTCCTTGAGTTCTTTCAACTCTTTGGGTCCCATTTTATATGGTGCTTGAGCTATTGGTGCTGTACCAGGTATTAGGTCAATGGTGAACTCTATCTCCCGGTCTGGTGGCATTCCCAGTAGCTCTATTGGAAAAACATCTTGGAATTCATTAACTATAGGAATCTCTTCCAATTTAACTTCTTTCATTGAATTCAACTGCAGATCCACCATGATATGACTGTGTTTATCTGCTTGGTAACTATCCTTGCTCCACTTGGAGTTTTGATTGAGACAGTTTTCTCCTCACAATTTATCTGAGCTCCGTGTTCCATCATCCAATCCATCCCCAGCACTACTGCAATTCTCTTCAAAGAAATCACATAAAGGTCTACAAAATATGTACAACCACAGATCGAGATAACCCGATCTTGTTTTATGTGGCGTACAATCACATTCCCTCCTTCCGTAACTACGGTCATAGGACTTTCTAAAGTTGCCCTTCTAATCCCGAACTTATCACAAAATTCTTCAGAAATGAATGAAGTAGTTGCACCAGTATCAAATAGAACTTTGCCGGGATTGGTAAGGATATTGAGCGTACCTATCACTGCATGCTCCGAATTATCCACCTCCTCGAGGGTTGCACAGTTAATTTTCCAAGTAGGTCGGTTCCTCTTGCCATTGTTGTTCTTGCCATTATTTCCTCCTTTATTGGGTTGTCCATTTCCTCCACTGGCTTGTCCTCCTCCCTTGGTAGGACATCCTCCAGGTGGTTTGCTCGGACAATCTGGCTTGATATGCCCCTTCTGACCACAACCATAACAGATCACTACATGCTTTTTGCATTCCCTCTGGAAATGCCCTGGAATTCCACAATTGTTACAAATAACATTCCTTCTTGGATTGGATTGATTTCCACCACTGCCCTTGTTATTATTATTGTTGTTGTTGCCATAATTCCTATTCCGAGGTTTGAACTCCAGGTTAGGTTTAGGTTTGCTTTCCTGAATTCTCTTGGTTACCTTCTTGGCTCTCTTCCTCCGATCCTCTTGGACATTCTTGTAGTCATCTTCAAAAGTAATGGCTGCATCCAACAACTACTGATAGGTTTGCTTATTGGCTAACCTTAGCTGCATCTTCACAAATGGATTTAATCCACGCAGGAAACGCTTCTTCCACTTCTCTTCCGTGTTGACATCCTCCTCAGCATAGCGAGACAGTTGACTAAACTCCCGGATGTACTTCATGACACTAGTATATCCTTGCTGAAGATCCTCAAATTCTCTCCGCTGCAACTCCATAACACTTTCTGGAACATGATATTCATGGAATCTCTTCTTGAACTCTTCCCAGGTAAACTCTCTTCCTGGTTGTTGCATGGCCAACTGATTTTCCCACCATGATGCTGCAGGTCCAGTCAGAAGATGAGTTGCATACCTCAATTTCTCCTCATCATTGCAACCTACAGTTTTCAGCTTCCTTTCATTATCTGCTAGCTAGTCCTCTGCATCCATTGGTTCAGGAGCTGATGCAAAAGGTAACGGTCTTGCATTCTGGAAATCAGATAGACTCACTCCTCCACCTTCAGGTGCCCTCTGATTTTCTCGTCCCAGCAGCTCTTACATGAACTTATTTTGGATTTATTGCATCATTTGCATGCATTGCATAAAATTCTGTTCCATTAACGGCCTCATTGGTGGTGGTGGTGGTAATGCTTCTTGGTTTGCTGCATCTGCATCATCCTTTTCCTTGGCCTATCGCTCCACCCGCTGTTGCTCAATTTCCATTCCTACACCCGTATCCATGACCCTCTAGTCCTGCAACATAAAGCGATTACTCATAATTACATCATGCACATGTGTTCTGAGCTCGACCTTACGCAATGAAATAGTCATACAATGAAGATCCAAAGAAAATCCAAATATGCATTTCACATATTTTACATAATATCATAATGATACAAAGTCATTACAACATATACCATATAGGTATAATCACAAAACTACCTTATTACTTGGGGTACAATACACGGTACTTGATACTACTAACTAATTGTCTCCTTCTAGTAGTAACTACGCTCATTGTACATGCCTGATGTCCAACCGTGATGACGTTTGGTTCGTCACACAGTTTGTGGAACATATGGCCTTCCAGAAGGAATATACTATGTATATGAAGTGTCAGGACTTGGGTCATTACTCAACCTGAGCACATTGACTCCCTCCAGCTTAGCTGAAAAGTCTTCAGAAACATATTCAACGTTATCTCTAGCCTGCATCTCCTGAGCTTCATTTCTTGAGTTGTCAACAGGATACGCAGATCTTGCTGCTTCCCAGGTGCTCTCGTGGGCAAGATAATTAAACACTGGATAATGTATATTCCCTGGGTTTTGAGAAGATGTTGATGATTCAAACACTCTCTCCTCAGGATCTTCTTCTTCATCCCGATTATCTATTGACATGGTATTTCTACTACTATTATTAGGGTTCATTCTTGCACCCATCCAACTAGATTGTCGAACATTTCTGTCAAAACCATCTGTGGACATCTGGTATTCATGAGATTCATTATATGATCCCATTCTCCAACCATCCGAATTCTTAATAGGAAGTTTTGAGTCAGAACCATCCTCTGAGCCCTGTGGTACTGCATACCGCATATCCATAGTAGGATCATGTATAGGTTCAGGTCTTGGTGAATAAGGATATGGTATAAAAGATTCAGGATCTATAAGTATATCCTTAAAGATAGGTATTGCACTACTACTTGCTTCTTTCTCTAACTGGAATGCTAACTGCTTCCTCCTTTCCGGATCGGTCAGATCCTCTAACATGTCATTTTTTTCTTCAATAATCACTTGATGGGTCTTATAAAAAGACGCAACGAGTGTTCGGTATATATCCATAAACTTGGATGCTAACTTAGGATGCTTCTTAACCAAAGTAAGATGATCAGGTATAGGCTCCGAGTCTATAGAATCATGAGGTATCACAGAGAACGTGCTACCTTCTAGCTCCTTGGCTTTCTGCTCCCGGATATTAGCTATCGCCTCCACAACAGCAACATGATATGCTGCTAAATCACTCCTACATTCTCCTATAGGTAGATCATGATCTAATCCAAGCTTCTCTGGAAGTTGGATACTCACACGATACTTCGACCATCAAGGTAAGTGATAGTGTTCACTGGAATTCTAGTTGGACAACTAAAGAGCTTTAAAAGTTGACGAAGTTGGTCTGTGAATGATCCTTGATAATCATCAAGAGTCTCCTCTTTCCTTACCAAAGTCTGTTTTGGAAACTTTGGTGCCATATCTCTGTATATCAGAAAAATAATTTTGATTAGTATCCAATGACATATTGCATCATAACAAAGAATTATCGCAGTAAAATAATAACGGAATATTCGCATTTGAATACACATTATATTACTTTTAGAGAATTCTTCATCGTTGCTAATTTTCCTACAGGTAATACCCTTTACTAGGTTTCCAACCTAAGGTCAAAGCAATGTGCTCTGATACCAACTGCGGTGACCCAGCATACCACTGCATGTGTAGTACACTATAGTCGTTGACATGACATCCACAGAACACCGTTCTGTAAATATCACATGCCTCAGAGTGATACAACAGAAATATTGCGGGTCCATATTACAAAAGTACACACATTATTATTATTACAATACCGGAAGTTCGAGACTTCCAAAAGATTCAACTTACAAACCAAAATATAAAGTGTTTCAGCGGAATTTAAAAGTAGCAACTCCGACTAGGAGTTGAGCTCAACAATTTATTCTATAGAGTTCATGTTGCTCGGCTCCGTTGGTTACTATTAACTAGGGATACTTAGTTGGACTCGTTATCATCGACACCATAGAGGATTTCTTAATCCACTCCTTCAACTCCTCCGGACAGATCAGGTTCCTCGTAGAACACATCTTCTTGGCATTCGGCTGCATACGTTGGCACGTCTTCGGGATCCTCAGAGTCTAAGCAAGGGATTAAAGGAAAGAATGAGTAACAGCGTTACCCAACAAGTTCATTATATGAAAGGTAGGAAGTTTGATGCTCTAACTACCACCTCGGATTATAAATCCTTGGCACTATGAATTTTTTTTGTAAATCTTTCTTCAAAGATTGATTTTATTCTGAAAAACTATGACAATCAGCCTTCACAGGTTGACCAGAACTTTCATGGAGTTCCTTTCCTGCCGTGTTCGTAGCTCCTTCCCGGAACAGAGAGTAACAAGTTACAGTTCTTACACTCTGCAGAGGTGCTTTACTTTACCCATGAGAGATCTACTCTTTGTTGCACAACCGGGCATACTTTCCTGTCCACAATTCCATGATGTGGGGCCCAGTAGTTGGTCCAAGCCAATCACTGCCCCCTTCGTGACCCCGCATGCCTCCTTGGTGTACACCATGCCCACATAATGAACTACGGCAATGGTTTGTACAAACCGTTAACTGCCAGAACTATCGTGGGACGATGAGGGTTCCCACCCATATGCTGCATATCCTCTACGAATTACCAATTAATATGCACGCTACAAGGATAACAGCCACGACCTGCACATCCGGCTTCATGCGAGAGGAAGAAGATACAGCTGACTTCTCTGTCCCATTCCAAATCTCATGGCTAACGCGTAATATACGACGCTAGAATCACTGATGTCAGGGGTTATTAAGTCCCTACTTGATCATCATTGTTGCAATTAGAACTCTAAGTTCTATTGCTCCATCATATCACCACTTAGGATGATATATAAAATTTCTTTATTTGTGAAAATAATATTTTCTTTCTTTTATAGCATATATGATAACACATAATTTGTAAATACTTTGATAAAGACTCTTCAAAGGAAATGAGCAAGTGATGAACTTGCCTTGTGATGGCAAGGTAGTGAAGTCTGATGCTTGCACTGGACCTTGAGCTTCTATGTCTACAAAAACATCATTATTGCCCAGTAAGGACAATATTTAAAGAAGCAAAATGATTATGCAATAATGTCATGCATCATTTAACTTGATATGCATTCACCCCATTATTATAAAAAGTTCTTTTTAATAATAAAGGATTTATAAATATTACATTTTAATATTTATAACATATATTGAATTATTTTATTTTATTTCCTTTTTATAACATATATTCCTTTTTAGGAATTATCAATTATACATTCAAATTGTTATTAAATATTTATTTAGTAGTTCTCAAAAATACTATAATATTAATATATAATGAAAGTGATTTTTATTTATTTTTAGCATCTTTCAATAATTTTGTAAAATTCCATAAGGAATATATAAATTACAAAATTCTTATAAAAATTTAAATGTCCAAAATTTTATATCTTATTTTATTTGGATAGAGTGGATTTTTGTGAATCCAAAATTATTTTATTTATAATTTTTGGACTTTTATTTTATTTTCTAAGATTTAATTAAGTCCAGGGGTATTTTAGTCTTTTCCTTTTTATTAAAACAGGCATGAAAAGGTTTCTGGGATAGTTATACTTATTGGGCCCTAGTAGCCCATTAGTCCTAGACAAAAGGACCACCCTGAAGGGTCTGGCCCAGCATGGCCCACTCCTCACTACCTCTCTCTCTCCCTCAAGTTCATCCTTTCCTCCTCTAACCCCGACTCTATGGCCGGCGATGCCGCCACCGGCGATGCCGCCGCCGTTGGCCATTCTGGTCGCCTCCGTGGTGCAACAGGGGGTTGTCGACGACGCTCGTTCGTTCTATCCAATTGGATTCGATCCTAGGGCTCTCCTGCGATGGATCGGTGCCATCCCGAACCCTAGGGTTTGGGGATTGGCATGTATCCAGGTGCTGCCGTGGTTGTCGTGCGTCGAGGTGATGCTCTGCACCTCCAGGCGTGATCAGGGTCGCTGTCGTGGCGTCGTGCGGGTTGCAGCGCCCCCTCTAGGGTGCTCCCCGTGCCGCCAAGGTCGTCGGCCCCTGTGCTTCCTCTTCTATTCTTTAGCGAGGACCTACGGTGAGTTTTATTCCCCTCCCCTGGTGCTCTCTGTGCTTGCTAATTCGATGCTAGATGCTGGTAGTGTCCTCTCTGGCTACTGTCTGATTCAGATTAGGATGTTATCCATTTAGGGTTCCTGTGATGTGATTGATCATGTGCTGGATGAATTGAATCATGTTTGGATGGTCTGTACACATCCTGTCACATCCCAAGATTTTCCAAATCTTGTAATGTGAAAAAAAAATGAATGAAATAAAACTTTGTTTGATTTTCAGGGCCAGAAGAAACTTTTTGAATTTAATTGGAAACTTCAAACCAATTTGAATCAAATAAATCCTAAAGGGATTTATAAGGATAAACATTTATTAAAGGAAATTAAAAATGTTTTGGAATTACTATTTTGGATCTTTTAATAAAAGATTTGGTTTTCAAAAGAAAAGGTGGATTCATAAATAAAGATTATTTTATAAAGCCAAATTAAAACCTTGGCCAAGCTTTGGAATTAAAACATTTTGTTTGGAATAAAAATAGCAAAGGTTTATTTAAATAAATTAATAAGGATCTAATATCCAATTTTATCTAAATAAAAGGTTTTACCATTTTAATTAAAAACATCAAAAACTTATTAAATTATTCTAAATAAGTTTTCCAAATATTTTATATTCTCAAATAAAACCTACTGAAGTGTTTTGGCGTTATTTTAGTTTTCAAAATAAATATTTTAAATAAAATAAATCCTAGTTGATTTAATAATGAAGGTCTATTGTATTTAATTATTAATGGACCCTAAAATAAAAGGTTATTTTGTTTTAAACAAGTTTCCAAGTATTCATTATTTCCAAATAAAACCTACTGATTTGGTTTTGAAAATATTTGGTTTTCAAATGGAGATTTTATTAATTAAATCAAACCCTATTTTATTAAATAACTAAAGATCCATTTTATTTAATTAAAGAATGGATCCTAGAAAGAATAAAAATTATTATTTTATTTTGGAATTTGGTTTATGTTGATAAACAGAACCAAATTCGAAGTTACAAAGTTTAGTGATTGTTTGAATCAATTTGAGTGTTGTTTGATTGTTTGAATTTCAAAAACAGAAAAAGAATTAGAAAAGGAAAAAGGTTCCAGGAAGAAAAAAAATAGAATTGGACCTAGCCCAGCCGACCAAGCCCACAAGCCCAGCAAACCAGCCCAGCTTCCCCCCGAAGAAAAACAATTCGTACTCAAGTTCTAACCCATGCAGAGACTGACTAGTGGACCCTCCCCTCACTCTTTTTCTCACTGACGACTGGACCCCACTCCTCCTGTTCTTCCTCCTCACCCGCGCGACCTCCTTCCCCCAAACCTCGCTGCCGTTGCTGCCATTCAATCCGCGCGTTCAATTCGCCATAATACCGAGCTTTAATATCGCCACGACCACGCACGTTAAAACGCCAGCGTCTTCTCCTCCTTTTCCCTATGTCGCCCCGCCTCGACACGCCTCCAGGCTGCCCCATTTCTCGCCGCACAACCTCGGTCCGACGAGTTTCCACCTTCGATTCCGGCCAAGCCACACCACCTCCTGCCTCCCCGACCAAGCTCACACCTTCACCACTCCCTGGCGCATCTGCCTGTACCCTTCGTTCGACCGCGGGCACCTCAGAGCATCACCTTCGTCAAGCTCCGACCTCGCCGCCATCTGTCTCGTCTCCGTCGAGCTCCCCTGGTAAGCCTCGACCGCCCCTCTACTTCTCGATCATGCGAGCATCTTCGCCTTGGTCTTACGCACCTGACCATACCCTCGGTTGGCCTTCTCGTGACCTATAGCGACGACTCCGACCACGACCAGGACCACCCGACGTTGTTCTCTACTCCGGCGAGCAATCGCAGCTGTACCAGAGCACCCCCTGCCACGACAAGCACACATTGAGCATCACCACGTCCTCACGAATCTGGTGAGCATCCTCCCCTCTCTTCTAGCGTCCTGTTCACCAGCGCCGCCACCGACTGACCTCGCCGCCGCCAGCAACCGTCGTTGCGTCGCTAGAGTTTGGTCAAGGCGTTAATAGCCGTAGGATCTGGATCGAACGAACTAGATAGATCATTTAAACGCCGAAGGGGTACGCTTTATGAACCGTGCGATCTGTTAGATCCAACGCGCCACGTTGCCGATCCGGCCGAACCGGTATCATCCAACCAGAACGCGCCGCGTGGCCAGGTTTCGTTTTAAAAATAGATTTGAATCTGTTATAGATTCAATTTTCAAACCTTTGTAACTTTTGATCCACACGTCCAAAATTACAAACTTTATACCGTTGAAATCAGTGGAACAAGCCCTAGACAACCATAGAATTTGTTTAGCAAATAGTATCTGTTAGTTTGGTTGTTTTTGCAGAAACTTTTGTATGCTTGTTAAGACTAGTAAAATGATTCAAAAATATTTTTGAGTTTGAAACCTTGGCAAAATAGTTTATGGAGAACTTACTAACCCTAGGAACCAACCCTTGGTGTTGAAAATGATTTTGGTAAAGTTTAGGTTGGATTATTTGACTTAGCCATTTTATAGCCAAATAAAATTATTGATTTTATTATGAAAATGTTTTTGTAAAGAAAACTTTGGGAAAATGTTTTGGACCAAACCTACTGACCGAAAACACCAAGTTTTGCAAGGGAAACTCATTTGGTGAAAAACATAAAGTTTTGCTTTGATAAAAATATTTTTCACCACATAAAATGATGATTGGATTTAAAAATGGTTTATGGACAAAACCCTTTTTCAAATGACTTTGCCACTTTGGAAAATGACCACTTTTGACCTTACAAAGTTTAGAAGCCTAGTGGAGACCATCTTTGCAAATAGAACCACCTCTTGCATGCTTACATGCATGATTTAGATCCCATAGTTTTATGTGTGTGTGAATTGTTGTTTGATTGATTATTTGGAATGCTGTTTGATTTGGTGTTTGCTTGATTGATTGTACTGAAGTTAGAAAAGTGTGAGACTAGCAAGATCAAGGAGTGAACCATCATTCCCTACCAAAAAGGCAAGTTACACTATCATCTAAAGTCCTACAATTTTCATTATACTTAGTGGATTTTGAAAACATGCATGAAAACAATTTTATACTTATGCTATGCTAAATCCTAATAGGATTCCCTATACACTCCTTAGTGAAAATATTGTAGATGTTACATGCTTAGCCATGCTATATTTTGAAAAGAGTTACATGTTGAGATTTTATGAAGATTGAGAAAAAGACTTGTGATTTTGTATAATAAAACAAGGACTCAATGAACCACCTGGGTGGCCAAGGATACTTTGAGTATTGGAGAAGGTGGCAACAAAAGGAACCATGTCTATGGCAATCTCTTTGTGTTGTGCTCCAAAGGAAACCACCCAAGAAACTTAGAGATTGAACATGTTTCTCCAATTGTGGCTTTCGTGTGCAACCACATGCTATTATGGCTCTGGCTTAGTAAACTACATTGGGAAGACCCATACATTGTCTTCAGTTTACTGGACATGGGGATCTGGAATGCTTCATGGGTGATGAAGACAAGCTAGCAATGGTGTATGGGAGGACCCTTTGGAAAGACTTCGTCACATTCTCAATCTGCCAGTACTCCATCTTGGTGAGTGCTAATCCAGTGGCCACTGGTGGCAAAAGGATGGGATTGTGACATGTGGGTAAAGTGTACTCCTTCTGCAGAAGATAATAAAATCTAAGTACTTAGCCGTGTCCCCGGTTATGGACAATACTGAGCAACTAAAGTTTGAACTATGGGAGATCTCGACATTCTAATTTCTAAAAGAAAACTCTTAAGGACTTGATGCACTTGGGGTTACCAAGGAGCTCAAGAGACTTTGACAAAACTTGATGTACTTGGGGTTACCAAGGAACTCAAGAGATTTGGTTGAAAACATGAACACTTGGGGTTACCAAGGAGCTCATGAGATTTTGATAAAACTTGTTGCACTTGGGGTTACCAAGTAGCTCAAGAGATTTTTGACAAGGACTTGAACACTTGAGTTTCTACCAAGGAGTTCAAGGAACTTGGAAAAGGAGATTTGACAAAGGACCAAAACCATTTTGAAAGGATAGGATAAATTTTGCTTTATGAAAATGAGCCCTAAACTCTACTTAACCAAATATGCATGTATTGATAGGATCCACACATATTATACATAGTAGTGAAACTTTCCAATACAATTCAAATGTATTGACCCTTGTGGCTGTAACTTGTAATGTTGCAGGTTTGATTGATTTTAGTGAAGATTGATTAATTAGGATTACAAAGTCTACAACCAACATCTGCCTGTGGCACTTTGAAGATGAAGGACCCATACTTATAGTTATTCCGCTGCAATATAGTGTAATAGCCAAATGAGCTATGTATGATGTAATAAAATTATGTTCTTCCTGGTTATAAAGTTATGTTATGACCTTTGTTTCTTGATATTACATCTTAACTGTGGATGCTAGCTATTGATCCAGGGACTAGCATTGTAAACACAGGGGATACCACCTTATGTTGTATAAAGGTTGGGACACTCCCTCTACAGATGGTATCAGAGCATTGTGTTGCCTGTAGGATTTGTAAACCTAGGATTGGACAAAAACCCTTAGGAAAATAGGAGTTATATTTTGATCCAAAACTTATATACAAAAACACTTGTAAACTCTTTCCTCAACCATTTTGGTTTCAACTCTACATTCTCTTCTATTTCAACTGATGGAAAAACCTACCCATGGCCAAAGACTACACCATGTGCAAAGGACTTCTTCAACTTCTTCAACTCTAATGACTTCAACTTCTTCAACTCTAATGACTTCAACATCTTCAGTATGTTCTCCAAAGACTTCCAACTTGGATACCACTAAGGACTACAAGTGAGACAAGGAAATCTTACTCAAGATTTAGAGACTGAGGGAATGCAAAATAAGAAGGAGCCATCAACAACTTTGAAGTATTGCAACCAAGAGTTTATCTCAAGGAAACCATGATCTCATACAAGAAGAATCATAAAGGAAGGAAAGATCACAAGTGAACCATATAGATGGACCACCATATTTTAGTTAAGACAAAACCACCAACTTATGTGGTGTAACAAAAATATTTTATTGCCTAAGTATGTGCTTGAACTTTGTTTGAGTGAAATGTTTGGTTTGTGACTGCATGCACATTGATTGTGTGAATTGTGATGTGTGTGATTAGAAATAATTCATTAGAAATATCTTGCCTATTCTAATCTCCCTTCAACCCAAACAGATGACTACCCCAAAAGACTCCAAGGTTGATGACATCAACACCAACCAAGAGGACAGCATGAAAGAGATCATAGCAACCCAGAACCAATTGAACCAACTGACAGCTCAGTTCATAGCCAACAATAGTGATAAACAAAATTTTTTGGAGGAACAAACCCAACTGATGCTTAAGGTGACTAATCAAATGATCAACATGGAAGAAAGCTATCTCAAAAGAGTCTTTGACAACAAGGATGACATTAATATTGTTCTGGATGGAGCACCAGCTTGCATTATTTGTGGAGACAAGGATCATACTTCCAAGGAGCATGAGGATCAATGCCCTAACTGTGAAGAAAATCATCCCGTTGGACAATGTCCCACCTCTCAAGCTACTTGTTACCTTTGTGAAGGAAACGACCATGTCCCTATCCAATTCCCCATCTATGCCATTGTTGAACAAAGGAAACAAGAAGGATCCAAGTATGCCAAGAATGTTGATGGCAAAGGAAAAGGACCACTTATACCTCCAAACAAGACAACCCAATTCAAAGGATCCAAGAAACCCAAGAAGCAAAAGATAGACAAAAGCCATGTGCAATGTTATAAGTGTAAGGAAATGGGACACTATTCTGGTGAATGCCCAGAGAACCCAAAGAATAAAGAGATTGGCCAAGTAGTGTGCAACAACTGCAAAGATCTAGGCCACTATGTAGCAACTTGTCCACAAGAGCCACGTAAAGAACTCAAGGACATCCATTGTTTCAACTGCAAGAATCCAGGACATTATGCAAGCAACTGTCCAGAAAAGATGAAGAACAAGTTGAAGAAGCCTATGGAGAAACTCAACCTTGGCCCATGAGTCTTGTGTGGAAACAAAGGACGCAATGCAAAAGTTTACTTAGAGAAGTTTCCCTAGGATCCCAAGAAAGGACAATATGTAATTTTTGTTTGAAAATTTTAAGGGTGGTAGTACCCTAGTTGTTTTGAACCGGCTTGTAACCCTATCCTTCCCAAATCTCGGGACGAGATTTATTTTAAGGGTGGTAGCCTGTCACATCCCAAGATTTTCCAAATCTTGTAATGTGAAAAAAAATGAATGAAATCAAACTTTGTTTGATTTTCAGGGCCAGAAGAAACTTTTTGAATTTAATTGGAAACTTCAAACCAATTTGAATCAAATAAATCCTAAAGGGATTTATTAAGGATAAACATTTATTAAAGGAAATTAAAAATGTTTTGGAATTACTATTTTGGATCTTTTAATAAAAGATTTGGTTTTCAAAAGAAAAGGTGGATTCATAAATAAAGATTATTTTATAAAGCCAAATTAAAACCTTGGCCAAGCTTTGGAATTAAAACATTTTGTTTGGAATAAAAATAGCAAAGGTTTATTTAAATAAATTAATAAGGATCTAATATCCAATTTTATCTAAATAAAAGGTTTTACCATTTTAACTAAAAACATCAAAAACTTATTAAATTATTCTAAATAAGTTTTCCAAATATTTTATATCCTCAAATAAAACCTACTGAAGTGTTTTGGCTTTATTTTAGTTTTCAAAATAAATATTTTAAATAAAATAAATCCTAGTTGATTTAATAATGAAGGTCTATTGTATTTAATTATTAATGGACCCTAAAATAAAAGGTTATTTTGTTTTAAACAAGTTTCCAAGTATTCATTATTTCCAAATAAAACCTACTGATTTGGTTTTGAAAATATTTGGTTTTCAAATGGAGATTTTATTAATTAAATCAAACCCTATTTTATTAAATAACTAAAGGTCCATTTTATTTAATTAAAGAATGGATCCTAAAAAGAATAAAAATTATTATTTTATTTTGGAATTTGGTTTATGTTGATAAACAGAACCAAATTCAAAGTTACAAAGTTTAGTGATTGTTTGAATCAATTTGAGTGTTGTTTGATTGTTTGAATTTCAAAAACAGAAAAAGAATTAGAAAAGGAAAAAGGTTCCAGGAAAAAAAATAATAGAATTGGACCTAGCCCAGCCGGCCAAGCCCACAAGCCCAGCAAACCAGCCCAGCTTCCCCCCCGAAGAAAAACGATTCGTACTCAAGTTCTAACCCATGCAGAGACTGACTAGTGGACCCTCCCCTCACTCTTTTTCTCACTGACGACTGGACCCCACTCCTCCTGTTCTTCCTCCTCACCCGCGCGACCTCCTTCCCCCAAACCTCGCTGCCGTTGCTGCCATTCAATCCGTGTGTTCAATTCGCCATAATACCGAGCTTTAATCTCACCGCGACCACGCACGTTAAAATGCCAGCGTCTTCTCCTCCTTTTCCCTCTGTCGCCCCGCCTCGACACGCCTCCAGGCTGCCCCATTTCTCGCCGCACCACCCTCGGTCCGACGAGCTTCCACCTTCGATTCCGGCCAAGCCACACCACCTCCTGCCTCCCCGAACAAGCTCACACCTTCACCACTCCCTGGCGCATCTGCCTGTACCCTTCGTTCGACCACGGGCACCCCAGAGCATCACCTTCGTCAAGCTCCGACCTCGCCGCCGTCTGTCTCGTCTCCGTCGAGCTCCCCCGGTAAGCCTCGACCGCCCCTCTACTTCTCGATCATGCGAGCATCTTTGCCTTGGTCTTACGGACCTGACCATACCCTCGGTTGGCCTTCTCGTGACCTGTAGCGACGACTCCGACCATGACCAGGACCACCCGACGTTGTTCTCTACTCCGGCGAGCAATCGCAACTGTACCAGAGCACCCCTTGCCACGACAAGCACACGTTGAGCATCACCACGTCCTCACGAATCTGGTGAGCATCCTCCCCTCTCTTCTAGCGTCCTGTTCACCAGCGCCGCCGCCGACTGACCTCGCCGCCGCCAGCAACCGTCGTTGCGTCGCCAGAGTTTGGTCAAGGCGTTAATAGCCGTAGGATCTGGATCGAACGAACTAGATCGATCATTTAAACGCCGAAGGGGTACGCTTTCTGAACCGTGCGATCTGTTAGATCCAACGCGCCACGTTGCCGATCCGGCCGAACCGGTATCATCCAACCAGAACGCGCCGCGTGGCCAGGTTTCGTTTTAAAAACAGATTTGAATCTATTATAGATTCAATTTTCAAACCTTTGTAACTTTTGATCCACACATCCAAAATTACAAACTTTATACCGTTGAAATCAGTGGAACAAGCCCTAGACAACCATAGAATTTGTTTAGCAAATAGTATCTGTTAGTTTGGTTGTTTTTGCAGAAACTTTTGTATGCTTGTTAAGACTAGTAAAATGATTCAAAAATATTTTTGAGTTTGAAACCTTGGCAAAATAGTTTATGGAGAACTTACTGACCCTAGGAACCAACCCTTGGTGTTGAAAATGATTTTGGTAAAGTTTAGGTTGGATTATTTGACTTAGCCATTTTCTAGCCAAATAAAATTATTGATTTTTTTATGAAAATGTTTTTGTAAAGAAAACTTTGGGAAAATGTTTTGGACCAAACCTACTGACCCAAAACACCAAGTTTTGCAAGGGAAACTCATTTGGTGAAAAACATAAAGTTTTGCTTTGATAAAAATATTTTTCACCACATAAAATGATGATTGGATTTAAAAATGGTTTATGGACAAAACCCTTTTTCAAATGACTTTGCCACTTTGGAAAATGACCACTTTTGACCTTACAAAGTTTAGAAGCCTAGTGGAGACCATCTTTGCAAATAGAACCACCTCTTGCATGCTTACATGCATGATTTAGATCCCATAGTTTTATGTGTGTGTGAATTGTTGTTTGGTTGATTATTTGGAATGCTAGTTGATTTGGTGTTTGCTTGATTGATTATAGTGAAGTTAGAAAAGTGTGAGACTAGCAAGATCAAGGAGTGAACCATCATTCCCTACCAAAAAGGCAAGTTACACTATCATCTAAAGTCCTACAATTTTCATTATACTTAGTGGATTTTGAAAACATGCATGAAAACAATTTTATACTTATGCTATGCTAAATCCTAATAGGATTCCCTATACACTCCTTAGTGAAAATATTGTAGATGTTACATGCTTAGCCATGCTATATTTTGAAAAGAGTTACATGTTGAGATTTTATGAAGATTGAGAAAAAGACTTGTGATTTTGTATAATAAAACAAGGACTCAATGAACCACCTGGGTGGCCAAGGATACTTTGAGTATTGGAGAAGGTGGCAACAAAAGGAACCATGTCTATGGCAATCTCTTTGTGTTGTGCTCCAAAGGAAACCACCCAGGAAACTTAGAGATTGAACATGTTTCTCCAATTGTGGCTTTCGTGTGCAACCACATGCTATTATGGCTCTGGCTTAGTAAACTACATTGGGAAGACCCATACATTGTCTTCAGTTTACTGGACATGGGGATCTGGAATGCTTCATGGGTGCTGAAGACAAGCTAGCAATGGTGTATGGGAGGACCCTTTGGAAAGACTTCGTCACATTCTCAATCTGCCAGTACTCCATCTTGGTGAGTGCTAATCCAGTGGCCACTGGTGGCAAAAGGATGGGATTGTGACATGTGGGTAAAGTGTACTCCTTCTGCAGAAGATAATAAAATCTAAGTACTTAGCCGTGTCCCCGGTTATGGACAATACTGAGCAACTAAAGTTTGAACTATGGGAGATCTCGACATTCTAATTTCTAAAAGAAAACTCTTAAGGACTTGATGCACTTGGGGTTACCAAGGAGCTCAAGAGACTTTGAAAAAACTTGATGTACTTGGGGTTACCAAGGAACTCAAGAAATTTGGTTGAAAACATGAACACTTGGGGTTACCAAGGAGCTCATGAGATTTTGATAAAACTTGTTGCACTTGGGGTTACCAAGTAGCTCAAGAGATTTTTGACAAGGACTTGAACACTTGAGTTTCTACCAAGGAGTTCAAGGAACTTGGAAAAGGAGATTTGACAAAGGACCAAAACCATTTTGAAAGGATAGGATAAATTTTGCTTTATGCAAATGAGCCCTAAACTCTACTTAACCAAATATGCATGTATTGATAGGATCCACACATATTATACATAGTAGTGAAACTTGCCAATACAATTCAAATGTATTGACCCTTGTGGCTGTAACTTGTAATGTTGCAGGTTTGATTGATTTTAGTGAAGATTGATTAATTAGGATTACAAAGTCTACAACCAACATCTGCCTGTGGCACTTTGAAGATGAAGGACCCATACTTATAGTTATTCCGCTGCAATATAGTGTAATAGCCAAATGAGCTATGTATGATGTAATAAAATTATGTTCTTCCTGGTTATAAAGTTATGTTATGACCTTTGTTTCTTTATATTACATCTTAACTGTGGATGCTAGCTATTGATCCAGGGACTAGCATTGTAAACACAAGGGATACCACCTTATGTTGTATAAAGGTTGGGACACTCCCTCTACACATGCTAAATGATTATTGGCCTGAGGCTTGTTGCTTAAAATTATCTATGATGTTTCTGGTGGCTTACTAGATGATTTGATGCTTGGATTGCATCTGATTCAGATGATATAGTTGCTTGGGAATCATGCTTGATTAAGTCAGTGACTTGATATGTTTTCACTATCATCTCTAGGTTTATGATCATGGTTATGACATAATAAAATCATTGTCCTAGTGCTGTTGGCTTAGAATAAGTGTGTGGCATGATCTCAAACAGTGAAGTTTAATATAGGAATATCCTAGTTATGATTCCTGTGTTAACAGGAAAATGATTAGTGAGTTGATTATCTGAATTTATGATGATTTAATGTCCATCCTAATTCATAATGGATTGTTCTTGTGACACCATCATGGTATGGCACACAAGTTTGATTCTAACCCATTGATTGGGTGGTTTTAGGCTTAAGACAAACTTGGCTTTATAAGATAAATAGAGATGCTCTTTTCTGAATTTCCTAAGACCAATGATGTTGGTTTGAGGCTTAGGGATTCAGATTATCTAATTGGTTCATCTAGATAGTCCTGGTAGTGAGCTTGATCATTCTATGGATCCCTAAGATTTGTTTCTAAGGTTCTACCCTTCCTTTAGGGATGTGCCTAGAAATAGATCATTGATATATTTAGGCTTGAATTGTAATATATAGCCTAATCTAGAGCAATGATGTTGCTCTGAGCTCTGGCTGGATCCAGGTACTTTGTTGTTTGCTTTTAGAGTTTTAAAAATCCCTATGATGGATTCACCCCACTTGGGTGCTTTCTGAGGGTTTGTTTTATAAAACAACACACGCTTCTCTCTAAATAAGATGATTAGATCATGTGAAGGTTTAATGAAACTCACCACAAAATCTGATGATGGTGGAGTAAAGTTGGTGATGATCTTGATCTGGTTTTGCTAGACTCCTGTGCTTGATCTTGAGCTAGACTGCTCCTCCTAGCTCCTGGACTTGTCCTTGAGCTAGCCTGCTCCTCCTAGCTCCTAGACTTGGCCTTGCTGTTCACCCGATCCTTCCCCCCTCCTTATATCACCATCCTGGTGATGTTTGGTTGATCCTTGGTGGTTTGGTTTGGCTGATGTGCTTGGTAAGCTGCTGTCTAGGCTGGCTGTTCTTGGGTGTGTGCAGTGGAGAGATGAACTGATGTGCCACTCCACGGCAGTGCTTGTGGTTTTGTGAGTTTGGGCTGTTCTGTGGGGTTGACAACACACCACATACATGTTGGTGTGTGTCCTGTCTGTGTGCTTGCTGTGCACTTGTGGATATGTTCAGAATTTTGAAACTTACTATCACCTAGTTACTTTCACCTGGCTGGTGAATTTGCCCCTCTTGGCTCTCATTTGACTTCTGGGTTTGAATTTATGAAAGATGGATTCTTTCATATTGGTGAAACTTGCCCCTTTTTTATAAATTTCTTAATGATGAATTTTTCTAGTGCACTTCACTGACATGTCTGAGAGAAATAATACTAACACTAACTTGCTTTTGTTTTTATTTAGTCTTTATTTTGCAGGTACAAATATGAAGATGAAGATTTTGTTTAGGTTTAGATATGGAATAGTTATACAATAATCCAATGTAATTTTCTTATTATTTTGTAATTTTCTTTTTATTCCATTGTAATAAAGATTATATTATTATTAATAAAGAATATACTTATTCTTTATTCTTTTGTAATTGTGAAGTTTGAAAATAGTTTCAGTAAGTTACATTCTTTGTAACTTGTTTATATATTGATAATATGAAATAAGTTTTCATATTCATAATTGTTTTATTTGGATAATGTTTGGAGTTAAAATAATTAACTCATAATTAAATCAAGATTCAAACCTTTTTTCTAATTCATTTGAATTATAATTCAAACACTTAAGTTTAAAATTCAAATTCATTTTAAAACACATAATTCCTTAAAGATCATATCAAAGTTTATAACAGTCATCCTTTAAGACTAAACCTAATCTCAAAGTATGAAAGAAACATGATCACTTAAGGTTTTAATTTGGTGAAAATTTTACCCACATTTCACAGATGAATGCATGCAACATTCCATAATCCTAAATCTACCCTTCGTTAGTTCCTAAATGCTGGGATGTTACAACTGTTTACCATACACACTTTGCTTAAAGCAGTTGTATGTTGGTTGCAACTTAATACTGGAGGGGGTTCGGATGATAACCTGAAGGTGGACTTCTAGTCATAGATGTAGTTGGATGGCGGTCTATGTATCTTGTTGTATTTCCCAATCAACCTCATAGGATCTTTCTGACTAGTAATTGCATTATTATGCATTGCTCAGTTCCTGTCAATTGCCCTGCTGTAATTTGTTTACCCTTTCTGACATGTTGTTTATCTAAGGAGAGCACCTCTAGTGAACTATGGACTCCGGTCCAATCTTTACCATTGATACATCTTCCACTGTTACTTGTTTACTTGCTGGAAACCATTACCTTCCACACCATACGTTTAATCCTTTGTTAGAGCAAACCGGTGAGCTTGACAACCTCACTGTTCGCTGGGGCAAAGTCTTGAGTTTGTGTTGTGCAGGTCTCCACGTTGCTTGCAACACCTGTGTGACGTTTCCTTCCTCCTTCTGGTTTGATAACCTCGGTCTCAACTGAGGGAAAACTTGCTGCTTCACACCTTGCTCTTGGGGTTCCCAACAGGCTGTGCATAGACAGTCGTCAATAACTTCAAAACTTCAAGAGGAACAAAGTATGAACCTTGGTTGAGCGGCCCAAAGATTGTCAAAATGCCATCGGAACCAAGTGGGTTTTCAAGAACAAGTGTGATGCAAATGGGATAGTCGTGCGCAACAAGGCAAGGTTAGTTGCCCAAGGATACTCACAAGTTGAGGGCATCGACTACGATGAGACTTATGCCCTTGTTGCTCGCCTTGAATCCAATCGTATGCTTCTTTCTTTTGCTACTCATCATAACTTCAAGTTGCATAAAATGGATGTTAAAAGTGCATTCCTTAATGGTCCTTTGAAAGAGTTGGTATACGTCAAGCAACCTCTGGGCTTTGAGGATCCATTTTTCCCGAACCATTTCTACAAGCTCAATAAGGCACTCTGTGGTCTCAAACAATCCCCACGTGCGTGGTATGATTGCCTTAGAGAGATCTTGTTAGACTGTGGCTTCAAAGTGGGACTCATTGACTCTACTCTTTTTACTAAGAAAGTTGGAGGCCACTTGTTCGTATTCCAAATCAATGTTGATGACATTATCTTTGGGTCTATTAACAAAGCTTTTAATGAGTATTTTGCCAAGCTCATGACCAATCGCTTTGAGATGTCCATGATGGGAGAGTTGAAGTTTTTCCTTGGGTTTGAAGTCAAGAAATTGAGGAAATGGACCTTTATCAACCAAGCCAAATACATTCAAGACATGCTCAAGAAGTTCAAGTTTGATCAAGTCAAAGGTGCCAAGACTCCCATGCCAACTAAGGTTAATCTTGATCTCGATCCTAAGGGTAAGGATGTGGATCAAAAACTTTATCGATCTATGATTGGTTCTTTGCTCTATATTTGTGCATACCGACCGGATATTATGTTGAGTGTGGGTATGTGTGCAAGATTCCAAGCCGCACCAAAAGAAAGCCACATGGTGGCGGTCAAGAGAATCTTTCGATATTTGGTTCATACCCCAAACTTTGGGTTGTGGTACCCCAAGGGAGCCAACTTTGACCTCATTGGATACACGGACTTGGATTGGGATGGTGAAAAAGTGGGAAGGAAGTCAACCTCTGGAGCTTGTCAGTTTCTTGGAAGATCCTTGGTTTGTTGGTCCTCGAAGAAGCAAAACTGTGTGTCTATGTCCACTGCCAAAGCTGACTACATCTCCGCCGCAAGTTGTTGTGCTCAATTGCTATGGATGAAGAAAACCTTGAAGGATCTTGGACTTTATTTTTACAAGGTGCCCCTTCTTTGTGACAATGAGAGTGCCATTGCTATTGCTCACAACCCCGTGCAACACAACCGGACTAAGCACATAGAGATTCGTCATCATTTCATTCGGGACCATGTTGCTAGAGGAGACATTTCTTTGGAGTATGTTTCCACCAAGGCAAATCTCACGGATCTTTTCACGAAGCCTCTTGATGAAGCAAGGTTCCGAGAGTTAAGGCATGAGATAAATATCATAGATTGGAGCAATGTGGCTTGAGTACCTTGCAAACCTACCCATGTCTCAATGTGTATGTTTGTTTGGATGTAGGCATGGATTTAGGGGGAGTGTAGTTCCTCTTATGAACGAACACTATCCCTATTATGCGCACATTAAAGTTTTCATACTCTATAGTCTCTAAAGGAGACCATTTGAGCTTCATGATGAGTGTTGGTAATGAACCCAAGATATATCTTCACGGTGTCAATCCATTTACTCTTATATAGGTGGCCTCGGCCACCGACCCTTTTGTGTTTCTAGTTTGGTTTTCTTTGTTTTTGTGTGCTTGGTTGTTCTTGTCTCTTCTTGGTGTCTTTTATTGATTTGGTTCTTCACAGTTTGAGATCTCTATCCCAAGCCTTTCCTTTCCTCAAGTACTCTCTATTCCATGCACAAGTTCTACCTTGTTATCTTCCTGTCCTGAGAAAGTGTTTCTGGCGTCACCGGAACTTCCGGCCAGTTGCCAGAACTTCCGGTCAGCACGTTGTTCTTCGGAACTGCTTGCTGACCTGGATAAATTTTGCCTGGCTCGGAACTTCCGGTTCACCGAAACTTTCGTTCCTTGACCGGAACTTCCGGTAAGGCTCTTTGTCCTATATAAAGTGGGCCCTCGGAAAAACGGGATCTTCCAGTTTTCCCCAAGACCCACTTCTTATTTGGAGCAGCCGCCGGCGACGCCTACTCCACGGAGGTGCTCCGGCCCCTCCGTCTCCGGTCACCCTTCCTCAGATCTCCTCTGTGGGAACCTTCCCCACCTCGATCTCCCGCCATGGACTCCGGTATTTGCCCTCAACTCCCTCCATTAATGGAGATCTTGCTTTCTCTCCATTGCTTGAGTTAGGGCTCACCTTGTCTAGGCTAATTTTTTGGCTATAACTTGTTGGGAGATCTTGGTAGGCCTAGGGAACCTTGCTAGGGTAGATTGGTCCAATACATTCGTGGGAATCTGAACATGTGCGAGTTAGATCTAGATCCATGGATCCTTCTGTTGAACCGCCCTGTTCGTGGTCTCACCGGAAGTTCCGGTGAGCCACGACCAGAACTTCCGGTGGTAGCATTTTCACCGGAAGTTCCGATGACTCAGTGGAAGTTCCGACGCATAGTTTTTGATTCCCTGACTGTATTTTTCCAATCTCCTTTTGTTTCTTCTTTCGAACTTGTGCACTTACTCCACCTTCCCTCCCCATTCTTTTGCTTTCTTCTCAGGGCAAGGTGGTTCCCGCAAAGGCAAGTGCGCCCATCGTCCTTCCTCCGATGCTCCTCCCGAGATTAATGAAGAATATCTTGAGGTTGGGCGTCCATCCACCCAGACTGCCCGTCAGTAGTTTGCTGTTGCTCGTCGTGCTGCTGCTACTGCTGAAGGTAAGCAGCCTGTTCTTGCCTCTCAAAAGGCCACTGCCACTGGGCCTGATAACTCTAAGAGCAATATTTATAAGTGGACTCAGAAGGCCTACTCTGCGTTTCGGCATGTGGATCCTTATCTTGTTCCTCGTGACCGTCTTTGCTTGGATCCACTCTTCTACAACTGTCGTCAAGAATAGATTTTTGTTGAGATGTATGATACCAAGACCAAGTTTGTTGTTTCTCCTCAGAAATACATCAATGTGGCTCACATGGAAGACAAGATTGAGTACTTTGGCGAAGCTCTTGAAATTTGCAGAAATTTTGGACTGATTCCTATCATGGAGCATCGTCAGAATTATGATGATTCCGCTATTGCTCAGTTCTACACCACTCTTCACATGGAGATGAATCCTACCGATGGTGTTTTGAAGTGGATGACTAATGGTGTGCTGCTTACCGCCAAATGGTCCGAGTTTGATGCTCTCCTTGGCTATCCCATCTTGCCTGGTAAGGGGGAAAATGGGCGGCATGTTCATAGCGCTCAAGTTGCTGCTCCTGAGGTCTTGGATCCTCTCTATATTGAAGGATGGGGCACTTGTGGTTTTGTGAACCATCTCTAGCCAGTCTATGACATCATGTGCATGGTCTTCTTGAACACCATCTCTCCAAAGGCTGGCAACTTTGATCAGTTTCATGCATATCAAGTTGACCTTATGTTTCAGACTTACCGTCGCCGCGACTCTGACAGGAAGCTGGATGTTATGCACTTCATCTACACTGAGATCTGGCAAGCCATTATTGACAAGCGCTCCTGCACCTATGCTCCATACATTCAGACTCTCATCAATGCCAAGTGTCTTGAAGCAACTTGTTCCCGTTTCCCTCAGGACAACATCACTATTCATGAGGAGAACAAGCTACGTGTGAGCAAACACAAGAATCCTAGGTCCCAAGAAGAGAAGGAAGAAGCTCTCCGGAAGGCTAGTGCTGATGCTGGTGGACCCTCGTCTTCTCATAGTGGCTCTAGTGCTGGTGGTCCTCTTGAGAGGCAGCCGTCTTGGACCAAGAAGCTGCTAGGAAAGGTGAAGAAGACTTTTTGCTTTCTGCAGAATTGTGAGTATCAGTCTTATGTTGATCTGCGGCACACTGTGCTCGGCATCAGAAGGCTATCATGATAGCTCTCCAGTCACTAGCTCCTTCACTGCTCCCAAGGATGAGTGCATTTGTGACCACTGCCAGTGGTCTGAGAATGAGTCTGAGGAGGAAGTCACTGGTCCCCCGCATGCATGGAACAATGCCTCTTGGGACCCCAAGCCTTCTCCTCCTCCTGTTCATGGTTGGGGCGATTAGAGTGATTGATACGTTGGAAATGTATCTATAATTTTTGATGCTCCATGCTTGTTTAGTATCTACTTTGCTTTGCTTTGTCTACACTTTGAGGTGCTTTTTACATGTTTTCTGGTACTAACCTTCTAACAAATTGAGACATTGCCAGATGCCTGTTTTCTGCTGTTTTTGGTTTCATAAAAGTTAGTAAATAAATATTCTCGGAATTGGACGGGACAAACGTCAAAGTCAATTACATTCCGTGGGGAACAAGAAGTCCAGAGGGGAGCCGGAGAGGCCAGCCAGGGCGGTCAGACCCACCCTAGGCACGGGTGGGCCCTGCCCCGTGCCTGGGAGGGGTGTAGGGCCCCTGGCCGCCGCCTCGGCCTCCCCCTTCGCCTATAAGAAGCCCCCGATACAGAAACCCTAAGGACCCAATAAAATCTCCACGAAACCGTCTGTAGCCGCAGCCACCATCAGCCCTAGACCGAGGGGATGTAAAGTTCTTCCCGGCACCCTGCCAGAGGGGAGATCATCTCGGAGGCCTTCTCTCCGATATGATGCGTGAGTAGTTCCACCTTGGACTATGGGTCCATGTAGTAGCTAGATGGTTGTATCTCCTCCTTTGTGCTTTCATGTGTAGATCTTGTGATCTCCATTCATGATCAAGATCTAATCTATTTGTAATCATGCATGTTGTGTTTGTGGGGATCCGATGGATATTGAGATTATTATGTTGGTTTGATTAATGGTTTTGTATTTATAATTCTATCATGTCTGTGTTGTTTGTGATCTTACATGCTCTCCGTTGTTAGTAGCTATCATGGCCAAGTAGTTGCTAGTGACTCCAAGAGGGGGTATTTATGCTCGATAGTGGGTTCATGCCTCTAGTTTCCAAGGGAAGTGACAATAATCTCTTCGGTTGTAGATGTGCTGTTGCTACTAGGGATAAAACAACGGTCTCTTGTTCATGGAACATGTGGAATGTTTACCTTACACACTTTTCTTAAAGCTGTTGTCTGTTGCTTGCAACTTAATACTGGAGGGGGTTCGGATGATAACCTGAAGGTCGACTTCTAGTCATAGATGCAGTTGGACGGCGGTCTATGTATCTTGTTGTATTGCCCAATCTAATCTCATAGGATCTTTATGACTAGTAATTGCATTGTTATGCCTTTCTCAGTTCCTGTCAATTGCCCTGCTGTAATTTGTTTACCGTTCATGCCATGTTGTTTATCTAAGGAGAGCACCTCTACTGAACTATGGACCCCGGTCCAATCTTTACCATTGATACATCTTCCACTGTTACTTGTTTACTTGCTGCAAACCATTACCTTCCACACCATACGTTTAATCCTTTGTTACAGCAAACCGGTGAGCTTGATAACCTCACTGATTCGTTGGGACAAAGTCTTGAGTTTGTGTTGTGCAGGTCTCCATGTTTCTTGCAACACCTTTGAGACGTTTCCTTCCACCTTCAGGTTCGATAACCTCGGTATCTACTGAGGGAAACTTGCTGTTGTGCTCATAACACCTTGCTCTTGGGGTTCCAACGAAGTGCCCCACGTCAACACTGGGTGCATGCACCAAGATTTCTGGTGCCGTTGTCGGGGAGGCTAGGGACGTCTTCACAAGGGGAGTCCTTCACTTCCTTTCTCTTTACTTTGTTTTTAGTTTGCTTTGTTTGGTTTTTTTGCCTCTTTTCAAAAAAAAAACCCAAAAATTAGTCTAGTTTGGTTTTCTTTCTTTATTAAAAAACACAAAAAAAATTAGTTCCTGCTCTAGCTGCTGCTGCTGTTTTTGGCTTGCCCACCTTTGCCAAAATGAACTCTGCTGAGAACACCAAGTTGTTTGACTTCACTAGCACCAACAACAATGATTTCCGAAGCACTCCTATTGCTCCACCTGCTCCTGATGCTACCTTTTATGAAATTAAGCCCGCTTTGCTGAATCTTGTGATGAGAGAGCAATTTTCTGGTGCTGGTTCTAATTATCCTGCTGCTCATCTCAATAGCTTTGTTGAACTTTGTGAGATGCAAAAGTATAAGGATGTAGATGGATATATTATTAAGCTCAAGCTTTTTTAGTTTCTCCTTGAGGGGAAAAGCTAAAGAATGGTTGCTTTCTTTGCCTAAAAATAGTATGGATTCTTGGACTGAGTGCAAAGATGCTTTTATTGGAAAGTACTATCCTCCTGCTAAGATTATATCTATGAGAAGTGACATTATGAAATTTAAACAACTTGATAGTGAACATGTTGCTACAGCTTGGGAAAAAATGAAATCTTTGGTTAAGAAGTGCCCTACTCATGTGCTTGGATGATTATCCAGACTTTTTATGCAGGTTTGAACTTCTCAAGAAATCTGTTGGATTCAGCTGCTAGACGTACCTTCATGGGCCTCACTTTGGGTGCTGCAACAAGGCTCCTTGATAATATGATGGTTAACTACTCGGAATGGCATGTTGAGAGAGCTCCACATGGTAAGAAGGTAAATTATGTTGAGGAAACTTCCTCTTTGAGTGAAAAGATTGATGTTATTATGGCTATGCTTGTTTTTTTAGGAAATACAGCAGGAGAGGCTCCTACTGCTCTTAAATTAAAAAAGAATATAGGTTACAACATATTTACATAGGGTAAGGAATTTTCCTTCCCACTTACAAAATAAAACTAGAAGACTCTCAACTCACTTACAAAGCTTTTTATTTGATCTTTAAGATCAGGCTTTAGCCTAGCCCCTAGCAAATCAGTATCCAGGGAGAATTGAGTCAGCCAAGATGGAAAACTGGGAGCTGCATCATCAAAGTATCTCCTGTTACGTTGCTTCCAAATATTCCATGCACCAATAATAACACATTCAAAGAAAAGAGGCTTCAGCCATAACCGCTGTGCACAATTCAGCCTAGAACTGAGGTCTAAGGTCATGTCCCAAGAGATGCCCAGCAAATTCCAGCAATCTTGGCTAAATTGACAGGAGAAAAAAAGATGCTCACTCCTTTCCCTATGTTGTTGACAGACAACACAACAAACATCAGAGATAGGACACTGCCGGCGTTGAAGCATGTCTCTAGTGTTGAGTTTATCCATAATCATTAGCAAAGAAAATACCTTATGCTTCATCATACATTTTGTTTTCCAAATTCTTGGAAGATCAGCAATTGGCTTTAGTTCCCTGAAGAAATGCTTGTAAAATTTCTGAGCACTGAACTCTTTTGAACCCCATTTATAAACCCATTCATCTGGCAACCGATGATCCCTGCTCAGATTATTAATGTGCCCCACAAGAAAACTTAATTCATCATTTGCAACTGAAGACATCAGTAAACTAAAATGGCCAGCCAAATCATTGACATCAGTAAAATCTGCCACTGAAATATCCTCCATTAACGAATAAGAGAACAACCTTGGAACAGAATGCTGAAGGATATCATTTCCAACCCATAGATCCTTCCATAACAGGACTGAATCCCCACTGTTAACTGAGCAAGAGGTGATCCCCCTAAACATATCAGAGAGGTTACAAACATCTTTCCACCAGAACGACCCACATGAGGCTGCAGCATGTGGAACAATATCCATGTAATATTTATACCATACCATCATAACCCAGGGTATATCAAGCTTTTGATAGAATTTGTGAAGAAATTTCAATAGCAGCCCCTGATTTTGAACTTTTAGGTTCAAAATTCCTAAACCTCCCTTTTTCTTTGGTCGACAAACCAGGTCCCATGCTGCAAGAGAGTAGGATTTTTCATCTCTGTCCTCAGATTTCCTCCATAGACAGTGTCTCCTAGCACGATCAACAAACTCAATAATCTGGAGAGGCGCTTTCAGAACACATAAGGCATAAGTGATCAGTGGTGTGAGAGCAGAATTTATGTAAGTTACTCTCCCTCCAAAAGTGAGCCAAATAGCAGTACTAGACAGCCTCCTCTCCACTTTGTCTACCAGGGGCATAAGCTCAGCCACAGTAGGCCTGGTGGTCCCTAAAGGTAATCCTAAGTAAGTGAAAGGCATTTCACCCACTTGGCAACCAAAGTCATTGGCTAGATCCAGAGCTCTAGAGTGATCCACATTAATTGGAATGAGTTGAGATTTGTGATAGTTTATTTTTAGACCTGTTGAGGCTGCATAAGCATCCAAAATATCCTTCAAGTTTTTCAGTTGTTCATGGTTAGCCGGCAAGATTACCAATGTGTCATCGGCATATTGAACCATAGGAAAATCCTCAGAAGGTTGTTGTTCAATTGGAAGAGAGAGCGACCCTTCTGAACAGGCAGCATTAATAGCCACTTGCAGTAACTTAGCTCCTGCAACAAAAAGAAGAGGGGAGAGGGGGTCCCCCTGCCTAACACCTCTCCTACACTGGAACTCAGAACCAGGAACCCCATTCAGAAGGATAGAGGAAGAACCATACTCAAAAATCAAAATAATCCACTTTAGCCATCTGTCATCACAACCCATATGCTTAAGAATTTCCCGAATTGAAGTATGTTCAATTGTATCGAATGCCTTGGCAAAGTCCAGCTTAATTACCACAATTCCTCTTCCAGAGGCCTTGCACTGATGTAAATACTCAAAAGACCAAGCTAGGCAGTCTTGAATATTCCTACCTTTAATGAAGCCATACTGATTTCTATGAACCATCTTAAGAATCCACTTCTGCAACCTCTCAGCCAGAATCTTTGTCAAAACTTTTGAAACACAATTCAGCAAAGATATGGGTCTATAGTCATTAACAGATTCAGGAGAAAGAACTTTAGGCACAAGAGTAATGGAATTATTTAAACACTGCAATCTAATGTTGCCCTCCCAAAAGTCAGAGCAAAACTTGTAGAAATCCCCTTTTATAATATCAAAACAGACTTTTAAGAACAAACCATTAAATCCATCAGGCCCAGGTGCCTTATCCACAGGGATCGAAGCAATAACCTTGTCAATTTCCTGTGTTGAAAAGGGTACAGAAAGTGCCTCAAGCCTAGGAACTCTAGAGAACAAAGAGCCCAAATCAAAAGCCATGTGAGGGGTGTGAGAGTGCCCCATCCTACTCTTAAAAGATGCAAGAAAAGCAGCAGACTTCTCAGAATGACTATCCACCTGTGTTCCATCTTCCAAGGTTACAAAGGTAATTGCATTATTTCTATATCTTTCAGTGGCTCTTGCATGGAAATATTTGGTATTCTCATCACCAACTTGTGCCCAGCGGTATGTACATCGTTTCTGCCAGTACTTGTTTTGGTAGCCTAATAGCCTACTGATGTGTGCTTTCAAAATAATCCTGAAATTCTTCTCCTGCACAAACAAGGTTCTTCTATCCTCCATATTGTCCAGTTCCAAAAGAACCATATTACAATTCTCAATAAGCAATTTTAGCCTAGAGATAGATTTACTCCAAACCTTCAAACTCCTTCACAAGTTTTTAAGCTTGGCTGAGATCACAGTGGCAGTATAGGAAGCTCTAACAGACTTTTCCCAACTCAGTTTGACCACCTCTTTAAAACCTGGGTGCATTGGCCAAAAACTTTCAAACCTGAATATTTTGCATTTTGGGATGGAGGTCTCAATGGTAAGCATACAAGCGGCATGGTCTGCGATTGGCTTAGACATTGGCTTGGCAAAAGTATTAGGAAAAACATAAATCCATTCAACAGTGGTGAAGAACCAGTCTAACTGTTCCAGTAAAGGTTGCTCCTGCATATTGCTCCATGTGAACCTACGACCTTTAAGAGGAATCTCGATTAAAGACTGACCACTGATCAAAGAATTGAACCTTTGCATATTCAAGAGATCTCCCCCTGGCTGATTTCTGTTTTCAGACGACCGTATGAGACTAAAATCTCCCAGAAAAAGCCACAACTTATTAGCCATGATGTCCAGACTAGAAAACCAATCCAGAAACAGTTGTCTCTCAGGTTCCTTACAAGGGCCATAAATATTTGAAAGGATACAATACGTGTTTAGGTGTACAGAAGAGAACTGAATCGATATAGCAAAATGTTCCTTATGCAAGATCTGTCCCGAGAAAATAGAGCTATTCCACAACACTAAAAGACCACCAGAGGCACCAACAGAAGGAACAAAATCGAACTTATCAAATCTTCTGGGGCATATTTTACGGATGAAAGTGTAGGGGTCCCAACCTTTAATAAGATTGATCCCTCCTGTGTTTGCAATGCTAGTCCCTGGATCAATAGCTAGCATCCACAGTTTAGATGTAATATCAAGAAACAAGGGTCATAATATAACTTTATAACCAGGAATAACATAATTTTATTACATCAAACATAGCTCTTTAGGCTATTACATTACATTGCAGCGGAATAAATATAGTCATGGGTCCTTCATCTTCAAAGTGCCACAGGAAGATGTTGGTTGTAGACTTTGTAATCCTAAACAATCAATCTTCACTAAAATCAATCAAACCTGCAACATACAAGTTACAGCCACAAAGGGTCAATACATTTGAATTGTATTGGCAAGTGATACTATGGTAGTATAGTGGAATCTAACATCTATATGCATTTGGCTAAGTGGAGTTGAGGCTTGCATTGCTCAAAATAGATTTTTCTTATCATTTTGAAAATACTAAGTTTTTGCTTGACAAACTCATTTTTCTCAATCAAAGATTTCAAGATCCTTGTACCAAGCCATCTCTCCATCAATGATTGAAGAATTCAAACAACCCTTGTTCAAACCACAAGATATTAATTTATAAATTGGAATGATGAGATTCTTGATTGCTTCCATGTCTTGATGCTCAAATTGTCCTTTACCAGGGACATGGCTAAGTACTTAGATTTTACACTCTGCAGAGGTGGTGCACTTTACCCACAAGACTTGGTTTCCCAAGACAAAATCTTTCAGAAGCCTTCCCTTAGACCAAAATGGACGCGTTCCAACCTATCAAACACTACCACCAACTGTCCATATGGCTAAGTTCTTGCAACCTATATGATCATGGCAGAGCCCATATTGCCAAGTGGTTGCACTTGAAGCTTCTCAACATTTGACAGCTCAAATCCCTTTGTTTCCTGGGTGGCCATCCACAAGTGAGATACACAATCCAAGCCTATGGCATTGTGAACCACTCAACCATTCTCCACCAAGCAAGCCCATTCCACCCAGGTGATTCATTAACTTAGTTGTTTTATTAAACAAAACTTAAGTCCTCTGACTTAGAATATTTTTCCATAGTGTGAATATATTTTCCACCCATGTTTTCTATTAGCTAGGCTAAGCTTGGTAGTAATAGGATACTTAACTTAGGAAATCCTACTAAGGATTCATCTACTAGGTTTTCCTATAGCAAGATCTATACTTAGCAAATTCCATGCAAGTTTTACTTAGCAAAATCACTAATGCATAGAAAAAGTAATGGGACAAAAAGTATGAAGCATCACTTGCCTTTTTGGTAGAGTATAGGTTCACTTCTTGATCTTTGCAACAATCACACTCTTCAAGTCACTAAAAATCAGTCAAGCAAGGCACAAACTTAATCTACCAATCAAGCAAAACAACACACATAAATAACAAAGTCAAAGAAATGCATGCAAGCATGCTAAGCTTTGTTTTGTTTGAAAAAGTGGTTCCTAGTGGGTCATAGTCATTTGGGTATATCTAATGGTCATTTCCTAAAGTGGCCAAGTCATTTGCAAAAGGTTTCACTTTAAAACCATTTTCAAAACAAAGTGTCATTTTATGTGGTGTAGAAATATTTTTACTAAGGCATTAGCTTATAGGGTTCACCAAATGAGTTGCTATTGCAAAACTTGGTGTTTTGGTCAGTAGGTTTGGTCCAAACTATTTTATCAAAGTTTCCTTTCCATAAACATTTTTCATAATAAAATCAATAATTTTATTTGGCTAGAAATTGGCTAAGTCAAATAATTTCAACAAAATCATTTTTAACACCAAAGGTTGGTTCCTAGGGTCAGTAAGGTCACAACAATCCATTTTGCAAAAGGTTTTATTCCAAAACTCATTTTTAAACAATTTTTCTACTCTAATTAAGCATACAAATGAATCTGCAAAAATAAGCAAACAAATAGATACTATTTGCTAAACTAAGGGCATAGTTGGCTAGGGTTGTTCTCCTGAATTCATTGATATAAAATTTGCAAAATTTGGACGTGTGGTTTGAAAGTTACAAAGGTTTGAAGTTTGCAATTAGATCAGATTCAAATTTTCTTTTAAAACGAGATAGGTGACACGCGGCACGTTTCTATTCGCGGGTACCGCTTCGCACGGATCAGTCGCTGTGGAGCGTTGGATAAAGTTCGATCGTGCGACTCTGAACGCATACCCCTTCGCGTTAAGTGATTCTGTGGTACCCCTACGATCTGTATCTAACGGCTGGGGATGGCCTGACCTAATTCTGGCGGCGCTTAGCGGTAGCGCGCGGCGGCGACGCTCTGCTAGCGGCGGAGCTGGCGTTGCAGGAAGCGAGGGAGAGGCTGGCAGGGCTTACCAGGCTCGCAGAGACCTGCTGATGCTCGAGGTGGGGTTGGCTACTCGAGGGGCGCAAGGGGTTGCTGCTAATTGCTCGTCGGAGAAGTTGCGGGCGACGGTGCTCTCAGGTTGTCGTCGTTGGCGACGTTTAGGACCTCGCTAAGAAAAGTTAGGGGCTGCGTTAGTTGCGCATGCGGTCGGTGGTCATGTATGCATCATCTAGAGGAAAGGGGGTGGTCAGATAGTACCTGGAGGACTCGCCGGAAAAGTAACAGACGACGGCGGCGTATAGTTGGAGTTGTTGCCGACATTCTGGAGCACTCGGGGGCGAGCTGGCGCTACGGGGATGATCGTCAGAAGGTGAGGATCATGGGAGCATGGTCGGGGAGGCAAGGGGTGGCGAGGGGCTGCCGGATTCGGCGTCGGAGCGTCGTCGGAGACAGTGCAGTCGAGGAGAAATTGAGATGGACTGGAGGCATGCTCGGGGGAGGGAACAGAGGGGAACGAGAGAGGGAGCGTGGGCGATTAAGATAGCATGCTCACGGCGAGAGATTACTGCTGCAATAAAGCGTATTCAAGCCGCGAAATCAAGTCTCCAACGGCGATGAGAGAGGAGGAAGAACCAGTCGCGGGTGGGGAGGATAAACAGTGGAGCGGGGTCCATCGTCAGTGGGAAAAGGAGGGAGAGGGAGGGTCCACCTGTCAGCTGCTCAGCGGGTTCTCTCAGCGGTGAAGAAAACGGTTCGGGGAAAAATAAGAGGAGGTGGGGTCTGTTGTCAGCGAGTGAGTGAGAGGGAGAAGTGGGTCCCGTTTGTCTGTGACTGAGTGGGTAAGAAAGTTGGTGCCACTTGTTTTATTCGAGGGGAAGGCTAGGCTGGTTTTGCTGGGCCTTAGTGGGCTGCTCTATTTTTTTCTGTCCAAACTCTTTTCCTTTTTCTAATTCTTTTCTGTTTTGAGTTTCAACCAATTATTCAAGCAATCAAACAACACCCAAATCAAATCAAACAAACAACAAACTTTTCATTTGAATTTGGTTCTGTTTATCAACATAATCCAAATCCAAAATAAAATATTTTTTTTATATTTAATTTAGGATCCATTTAATAATTGAATATAATGGACTATGGTTTATTAATAAAATAGGGTTTGGTTTAATTAATAAAATCCCCATTTGAAATCCAAATATTTTCATAACCAAATCAGTAGGTTTTATTTGAAAATCTAAGATACTTAAAATACTTGTTTAAAATAAAATAACATTTTATTTTAGAGTCCATTATTAAATAAATAAAATAGACTTTCATTATTAAATCAACTAGGGTTTGTTTTATTGAGATATTTATTTTGAAATCCTAAAAATAAAACCAAAACACTTTAGTAGGTTTTATTTGAGAATATAAATATTTGGAAACTTATTTAAAGTAATTAAATAAGTTTTAGTGTTTTATTTAAAATGGGATAAGCCTTTATTTTAATAAAATTTGGATATTAAATCCTTATTATTTTATTTAAACAATCCTTTATTATTTTTAATTAAACCCTTGATATTTTATTTAAATTAAAATGTTTTAATTCAAAAGCTTGGCCAAGGTTTAATTGGTTTTATAAAATAATCTTTATTTATAAATCCATCTTTTCTTTTGAATACCAAATCTTTTATTAAGAGATCCAAAATAGTATTTTAAATATTTTTATTTTCCTTTAATAAAAGTTTATCTTTTTAAATCTCTTTAGGATTTATTTGATTCAAATTGGTTTGAGGTTCCATTTGAATTCAAAAAGTTTCTTTTGGCTCTAAAAATCTAACAAAGTTTTATTTTATTAATTTATTTTCACATTACAAGATTTGGAAATCTTGGGATGTGACAGGCTACCACCCTTAAAATAAATCTCGTCCCGAGATTTGGGGAGGCTAGGGTTACAAGCAAGTTCAAAACAACTAGGGTACTACCACCCTTAAAAATTTTCAAACAAAAATTACATATTGTCCTTCTTGGGATCCTGGGAAAACTTCTTCTAAGCAAACTTTTGCATGTGTCCTTTGTTTCCATACTTGACTTCATGGGCCAAGGTTGAGTTTCTCCATAGGCTTGTTCAACTTGTTCTTCATCTTTTCTGGACAGTTGCTTGCATAATGTCCTGGTTCCTTGCAGTTGAAACAAATCACTTGGCTGATATCTTTCTTTTCCTTTGGTATCATTGCTTCTTGTTTGTTTCTTTGGCTCTTCTTCTTTTCTGGGCATCCATTGGCATAGTGTCCCATCTCTTTGCAATTGTAGCATTGTACTTGAGTAATATCCTTTTTGTTAGGGTTGGGGCATTTCTTCTTCTTCTTGGGTCTCTCCAAAGCTAGGAGTTCTTCTAGTTCATGTTCTTCATAGGTGGGAGATCTTTCTCTCTTCTTGGGGCATTGATCTTCATGTTCCTTGGATGCATGATCCTTGTCTCTAAAATTATTGCTAGCTTGGGTTCCTTCTAGAATAGCATATTTGTCATCCTTGTTGTCATTAGCTCTTTGGAAAAAGTTTTCTCTCATGTTGATCATTTGAGTAACCATTCCTTGCAACAATTGGGATTGAAGTTTCAATATCCTTTGTATGGCTGGGTCTAGACCATTGTTGTTGGCTAAAAGCTGAGTTGTCTCTTGGCTCAACTGGTTTTGGGTTGCTATAAGTTCTCTCATGTTGTCCTCTTGGTTGTTGTTGGTGTCATCAACCTTGGAATCCTTTGGGGTAGTCATCTGTTTGGGTTGAAGGGAGATTAGAATAGGCAAGATATTTCTAAGGACTCAATTCTAATCACACACACCACAATTCTCACAAACAATGTGCATGCAATCACAAACCAAACTTTTCACTCAAACAAGGTTCAAGCACATACTTAGGCAACAAAATATTTTTTTGTTACACCACATAAGTTGGTGGTTTTGTCTTAACTAAAATATGGTGGTCCATCTATATGGTTCACTTGTGATCTTTCCTTCCTTCTTGATTCTTCTTGTATGAGATCATGGTTTCCTTGAGAAAAACTCTTGGTCACAATACTTCAAAGTTGTTGATGGCTCCTTCTTATTTTGCATTCCCTTAGTCTCTAAATCTTGAGTAGGATTTCCTTGTTTCACTTGTAGTCCTTAGTAGTTTCCAAGTTGGAAGTCCTTGGTGAACATGCTGAAGATGTTGAAGTCATTGAAGATGTTGAAGAAGTCTTTTGCACATAGTGTAGTCCTTGGTCATGGGTAGGTTCTCCATCAAGTTGAAGTAGAAGAGAAGTAGAGTTGAAACCAAAAATGGTTGAGGAAAGAGTTTACAAGTGTTTTTGTAAATAGTTTTTGGAACAAAATACAACTCCTATTTTTCTAAGGGTTTTTGTCCAATCCTAGGTTTACAAATCCTACAGGCAACACAATGCTCTGATACCATCTGTAGGGGTCCCAACCTTTAATAAGATTGATCCCTCCTGTGTTTGCAATGCTAGTCCCTGGATCAATAGCTAGCATCCACAGTTTAGATGTAATATCAAGAAACAAGGGTCATAATATAACTTTATAACCAGGAATAACATAATTTTATTACATCAAACATAGCTCTTTAGGCTATTACATTACATTGCAGCGGAATAAATATAGTCATGGGTCCTTCATCTTCAAAGTGCCACAGGCAGATGTTGGTTGTAGACTTTGTAATCCTAAACAATCAATATTCACTAAAATCAATCAAACCTGCAACATACAAGTTACAGCCACAAAGGGTCAATACATTTGAATTGTATTGGCAAGTGATACTATGGTAGTATAGTGGAATCTAACATCTATATGCATTTGGCTAAGTGGAGTTGAGGCTTGCATTGCTCAAAATAGATTTTTCTTATCATTTTGAAAATACTAAGTTTTTGCTTGACAAACTCATTTTTCTCAATCAAAGATTTCAAGATCCTTGTACCAAGCCATCTCTCCATCAATGATTGAAGAATTCAAACAACCCTTGTTCAAACCACAAGATTTTAATTTAGAAATTGGAATGATGAGATTCTTGATTGCTTCCATGTCTTGATGCTCAAATTGTCCTTTACCAGGGACATGGCTAAGTACTTAGATTTTACACTCTGCAGAGGTGGTGCACTTTACCCACAAGACTTGGTTTCCCAAGACAAAATCTTTCAGAAGCCTTCCCTTAGACCAAAATGGACGCGTTCCAACCTATCAAACACTACCACCAACTGTCCATATGGCTAAGTTCTTGCAACCTATATGATCATGGCAGAGCCCATATTGCCAAGTGGTTGCACTTGAAGCTTCTCAACATTTGACAGCTCAAATCCCTTTGTTTCCTGGGTGGCCATCCACAAGTGAGATACACAATCCAAGCCTATGGCATTGTGAACCACTCAACCATTCTCCACCAAGCAAGCCCATTCCACCCAGGTGATTCATTAACTTAGTTGTTTTATTAAACAAAACTTAAGTCCTCTGACTTAGAATATTTTTCCATAGTGTGAATATATTTTCCACCCATGTTTTCTATTAGCTAGGCTAAGCTTGGTAGTAATAGGATACTTAACTTAGGAAATCCTACTAAGGATTCATCTACTAGGTTTTCCTATAGCAAGATCTATACTTAGCAAATTCCATGCAAGTTTTACTTAGCAAAATCACTAATGCATAGAAAAAGTAATGGGACAAAAAGTATGAAGCATCACTTGCCTTTTTGGTAGAGTATAGGTTCACTTCTTGATCTTTGCAACAATCACACTCTTCAAGTCACTACAAATCAGTCAAGCAAGGCACAAACTTAATCTACCAATCAAGCAAAACAACACACATAAATAACAAAGTCAAAGAAATGCATGCAAGCATGCCAAGCTTTGGTTTGTTTGAAAAAGTGGTTCCTAGTGGGTCATAGTCATTTGGGTATATCTAATGGTCATTTCCTAAAGTGGCCAAGTCATTTGCAAAAGGTTTCACTTTAAAACCATTTTCAAAACAAAGTGTCATTTTATGTGGTGTAGAAATATTTTTACTAAGGCATTAGCCTATAGGGTTCACCAAATGAGTTGCTATTGCAAAACTTGGTGTTTTGGTCAGTAGGTTTGGTCCAAACTATTTTCTCAAAGTTTCCTTTCCATAAACATTTTTCATAATAAAATCAATAATTTTATTTGGCTAGAAATTGGCTAAGTCAAATAATTTCAACAAAATCATTTTTAACACCAAAGGTTGGTTCCTAGGGTCAGTAAGGTCACAACAATCCATTTTGCAAAAGGTTTTATTCCAAAACTCATTTTTAAACAATTTTTCTACTCTAATTAAGCATACAAATGAATCTGCAAAAATAAGCAAACAAACAGATACTATTTGCTAAACTAAGGGCATGGTTGGCTAGGGCTTGTTCTCCTGAATTCATTGATATAAAATTTGCAAAATTTGGACGTGTGGTTTGAAAGTTATAAAGGTTTGAAGTTTGCAATTAAATCAGATTCAAATTTTCTTTTAAAACGAGATAGGTGACACGCGGCACGTTTCTATTCGCGGGTACCGCTTCGCACGGATCAGTCGCTGTGGAGCGTTGGATTAAGTTCGATCGTGCGACTCTGAACGCATACCCCTTGCCGTTAAGTGATTCTGTCGTACCCCTACGATCTGTATCTAACGGCTGGGGATGGCCTGACCTAATTCTGGCGGCGCTTAGCGGCAGCGCGCGGCGGCGACGCTCTGCTAGCGGCGGAGCTGGCGTTGCAGGAAGCGAGGGAGAGGCTGGCAGGGCTTACCAGGCTCGCAGAGACCTGCTGATGCTCGAGGTGGGGTTGGCTACTCGAGGGGCGCAAGGGGTTGCTGCTAATTGCTCGTCGGAGAAGCTGCGGGCGCCGGTGCTCTCAGGTTGTCGTCGTTGGCGACGTTTAGGACCTCGCTAAGAAAAGTTAGGGGCTGCGTTAGTTGCGCATGCGGTCGGTGGTCATGTATGCATCATCTAGAGGAAAGGGGGTGGTCAGATAGTACCTGGAGGACTCGCCGGAAAAGTAACAGACGACAGCGGCGTATAGTTGGAGTTGTTGCCGACGTTCTGGAGCACTCGGGGGCGAGCTGGCGCTACGGGGATGATCGTCAGAAGGTGAGGATCATGGGAGCATGGTCGGGGAGGCAAGGGGTGGCGAGGGGCTGCCGGATTCGGCGTCGGAGCGTCGTCGGAGACAGTGCAGTCGAGGAGAAATTGAGATGGACTGGAGGCGTGCTCGGGGGAGGGAACAGAGGGGAACGAGAGAGGGAGCATGGGCGATTAAGACAGCATGCTCACGACGAGAGATTACTGCTGCAATAAAGCGTATTCAAGCCGCGAAATCAAGTCTGCAACGGCGATGAGAGAGGAGGAAGAACCAGTCGCGGGTGGGGAGGATAAACAGTGGAGCGGGGTCCATCGTCAGTGGGAAAAGGAGGGAGAGGGAGGGTCCACCTGTCAGCTGCTCAGCGGGTTCTCTCAGCGGTGAAGAAAACGGTTCGGGGAAAAATAAGAGGAGGTGGGGTCTGTTGTCAGCGAGTGAGTGAGAGGGAGAAGTGGGTCCCGTTTGTCTGTGACTGAGTGGGTAAGAAAGTTGGTGCCACTTGTTTTATTCGAGGAGAAGGCTAGGCTGGTTTTGCTGGGCCTTAGTGGGCTGCTCTATTTTTTTCTGTCCAAACTCTTTTCCTTTTTCTAATTCTTTTCTGTTTTGAGTTTCAACCAATTATTCAAGCAATCAAACAACACCCAAATCAAATCAAACAAACAACAAACTTTTCATTTGAATTTGGTTCTGTTTATCAACATAATCCAAATCCAAAATAAAATATATTTTTTATATTTAATTTAGGATCCATTTAATAATTGAATATAATGGACTATGGTTTATTAATAAAATAGGGTTTGGTTTAATTAATAAAATCCCCATTTGAAATCCAAATATTTTCATAACCAAATCAGTAGGTTTTATTTGAAAATCTAAGATACTTAAAATACTTGTTTAAAATAAAATAACATTTTATTTTAGAGTCCATTATTAAATAAATAAAATAGACTTTCATTATTAAATCAACTAGGGTTTGTTTTATTGAGATATTTATTTTGAAATCCTAAAAATAAAACCAAAACACTTTAGTAGGTTTTATTTGAGAATATAAATATTTGGAAACTTATTTAAAGTAATTAAATAAGTTTTAGTGTTTTATTTAAAATGGGATAAGCCTTTATTTTAATAAAATTTGGATATTAAATCCTTATTATTTTATTTAAACAATCCTTTATTATTTTTAAGTAAACCCTTGCTATTTTATTTAAAATAAAATGTTTTAATTCAAAAGCTTGGCCAAGGTTTAATTGGTTTTGTAAAATAATCTTTATTTATAAATCCATCTTTTCTTTTGAATAGCAAATCTTTTATTAAGAGATCCAAAATAGTATTTTAAATATTTTTATTTTCCTTTAATAAAAGTTTATCTTTTTAAATCTCTTTAGGATTTATTTGATTCAAATTGGTTTGAGGTTCCATTTGAATTCAAAAAGTTTCTTTTGGCTCTAAAAATCTAACAAAGTTTTATTTTATTAATTTATTTTTACATTACAAGATTTGGAAATCTTGGGATGTGACAGAAAGAGTGATCAAAAACCTCACGTTTTGTTTGCTGAAGGCAAACAATTGCACACCCAGACTCTTCAATTTTATTTTTCAAAGCCAACGATTTTTCCTCTCCATTTATCCCTCTAATATTCCAGGACATCACAATCCAGAGTTTAGATGACATTGAAAGGAATAAAAACGACCAGAATCTCAATGCCCAGAGGGCTTACAAAGCAAACACGGTCCATCATGACTAAAAAAAAGGTTCGGGATAACAAATGACATAAAGGCAATATCCTGATACAGACAGGAGTCTCATAGCAATTTTATTAAAGAAGATGTAACCATCCATCACTGAGAGCTCGATGACTCGGCAACATTCTCCTGAACTAGCGCCAACAGTCGCTGCAGAGAAAGCTCTTCAGCAGGAATGCCACAAATGCGAGTACCAATATCCTGGATAACTGAAACTGGAGTCTCAGGAGGGATCTGTGCAGCAGGCGTCAAGTCATTAATTTCAGAGATCACCACACCAGGGTTCTTTCTATCTTTAACCCGAAACTTTTTCTTTGGAGTGTCTGAGTAGTCAATCTTAAAACCTTTTGAGCGCTGGTTACGCCTGACCGGTTGCTTCTCTACAGGAGTATTACGACGTATCTTACGAGAAACAGCTTCATCCTCTTAGATATAAGTACCCACCTGCAGTAGGGAGTCCTGAACTTGCACACCATCAAGAACTGACACAAACTGAGTTTCAGGAGCAACAAAAGGCACAACAGCAAGATCATCATCAACCACCTCATAAACATACCTAAACTGCTGATAAAGAATATTCTGAAGAGAGGCAACCAGAGGAGCAGACAGGTAAATCATGATACCAGACCCTAACATAGTTATATCTGTTTCAAAGTCCCCCTCTTCAGAGTTCAAGCTAACATCAGACAGGTCATCATGAACATTGAGCATTGGAATAGAACCATCAGCAGCATTGACCCCCTGCTCAGCTGGAATATGAAAAAGACGTTGAAGCACTCCTACTGGGACCAAAATCTGATCATGTTCAGGCAAATTCAAGTTGTTATGTAGATTAAGAAACTATTGCTGAAGCTGCTGCTGGGCCTGCTGAGGGTTATGCCCCTCCAAGTTCAAATGATGCACAGTTGGCAAAATTGGTGGGAAAGGGTGAGGGTCCATATTAGCAGGCGGTGCCGGTTCCTCCATATTCACCTCTAAAGCCGGGGCGAATCCTACAGCAGCTTGAGCGCCAAAACCTCTCAGCAAGTATGTGGGAACAGTCCACGAACCATTTGCACCTCCAAGCTGACGCACTATCAGGCTACGAGGCACCAAAGCCTCGTCCATCAACCACACTCGAGCGAGTACCCTTGTCAGGTTACCATTTGGATCATGCCACAGAATAAGCCTGCCAAATCCAGCACACGCCAAGGAAATAAAAGATTTAGTGCGATAATCCATCGGTAAACCCAAGAAAAAAATCCACCTCTCCTGACCTAGGACTGGAACTCTCAGATTGAGGGCAGCATCATGACGAACAAATGAGATATGAGTATCATTTCCATCTTCTAAATCAAAGCCCGGACCCTCTACCAAAGCATCTCTAGCAACAACAGTTTTAAATCTGAATAGACCAATACCAAAGGGCGACCTACGAGCACTTCTAACAACAACATGGTGATCAAATCTTAGCAGACTAACCAGTTCTTCTAACATCTCCGTACGCATCAACTCAGGGACTTCCCAATCAGCTACAGCGATAGCAAACTCACCATGAAACAGAGGAGGTTCAGCTGAGACAGCCAAGTAGGCACGAACTGGGCGATCTTCCGATCCATCATCAAGCGTCAAACCATTAGGCACAAACCGAAAGGGGTTCACAGGGAAGTTGGCCATGGCTAGCAGAGGAGGAGGATCAGGTTCTAGCTGCAGACAAACTGAAGCCTCGGCCACCAGACTAGTCTGAGATGACAAAGAAACAGACTCAGAAGATAAACCCCTGGGTTGTTGCTTTGGTTTCCAGATGAAAAACGTTTTGCACCACGCAGCAACATGACCCTCCTGTTTACACTTAAAACATCTGATCCTATTAAAGCACTTGGACTGCAAATGACCCGCTGTCAGGCACCGTGGGCAAAAATTCATCAAAAGCCCTTGACTAACCTTAGCAAACAGCACAACAGTACTCGATTGCAAGCCACAACTGTCCCGATTTTCCAGAGGAGTATCCTCTAACTGAATGGAATGATCAAATAAATTGTTAGAGGCCAAACGAGGGCAGTCCTTCCTGATGTGACCCAGTTGCAAACAGGATTTACACCGAAGCCCAATAACACATGACCGCCTTTCATGAAAATAAAAACGACCTGGCCCAAGACAAAGAGAGCACTCCGTTTGTGATGAAGATATATCTGGCATGAAATAAAGGCCTGTGCACTGAAGGATATCTTTATCAGAGTAACCTGCCCGACGCAGATCATGCAAACTTTCCAAGGTTGGAGCAGAGACATCCGAAAAGTCCGAAAACAAAGGGGTACACCGTTCAGAAATTTGAAAAGGAGGGTCAATGAGATCCGGCTTAATAGGGAAAACAAAACTGCCAAGGTTCAGGAACACCGGCGGCATGCTCGCCAGCAAAGAAGAGGATCGTCGCAGGAAACTAAGATCAGGCTTAAAACTGACAGAAGCCAGAGGATCAACATCTTGTTTAGGAATATAAACTGCTTTGCTGTTCTTGCCATGAATTCTAGGAGCGGTCCAACCCTCCTCCACATGATCAGAACCACGAACAGAATAACCAGACCGATCTGACCCATGATACAGATGAAAGGTGCAATGGAAATCCGGCCAGATCCTAGACTCCAAACGATGAATGAAATGCCCAACCACATTAGAAGCCATAGAGAATCTGAATGTGTCCTCACATAATGCAAGAACTCTGAAACCAGTCGGATCACCACCCAAACAACACTGTAGTGCAAGCCCTGCAGATTCCACATCCATATGAAACGAGGCAGAGCGAAATACAACCACCAAAAAGAACTCCTTGGAAGAAAGAGAGGGAGAAAAATGGACCGTAGACTTAAAACGACGACGCACCTGAGCAGCCAATGCCCTGCCCGGGGAAAGATCCCACAGCAGAAGGCAATCCATGCCAAGAAAGGAGATCACCGACGAAAGAGGCTAGAGATCGGGAAGGAGGGGTGGGTGAGAGGAGTGGGAGGGGTGAGAGAGGAGAGAGCCATTAACCTCAAACATGTATTTATGGCTATGCTTGTTAATGGGAAAGCTACTCTAGATCCTAATAGTGTTCCCTTAGCCTCTTTGGTTGCTCAAGGAGAGCAAGTTGATGTGAACTTCATTAGAAACAACAATTTCAACAACAATGCCTATAGGAATAATTTTGGTAGCAACAACAATTATAGGCCTTATCCTCCTAATAATGGCAATTCCTATGGAAGCTCTTACAATAATGCTAGAAGTGACCCCTCTAAACTTGAAGTCATGCTGAAGGACTTTATTAGTAAACAAACCACTTTCAATAAGACTATAGAGGAAAAGCTTTTAACTGTTGAGAAAAATATATCCTCTTTGTCTGAAGCTCAGTCTTCCTTGATTAATAAAATGGCTGCTAAACCTGAAACTATGGAAAACACCTTTGCTACTGCTCATGCCATACAAGTTACTATTGATGAAAATGTTAGGCTATTAGATCAACTTCATGCTAAGTGGGAAAGGGAAGCTAAAATTGATAGAAACAATAGTGTGTGCACCATTACCACTAAACCACAAGTAGTCCCTATTCCTCCTCCTGCTATGCCTAAGCCTATGAAGCCTAATACTAGTGATGCTAAGTTTGACTTTGATATTGATGGTTGCGATATTTCTAAAGTGATTATGTTGTTGCCAAAGCTTGCTAGAAGTCCTCATGCTAGTGATATGCATGTTGCTTTCACTAAACATATTACAGATGCTCTTGTGAAAATTAAGGAAGAAAAGCTAAAACACAAAGCTTCATGTGAATCCATTATTAATATGCAAGTGAATGACTTTGATCTCAAAGCTTCATGTGATCTTGGTTCTAGTGTCTCTATTATGCCTAGGAAGATTTATGAAATGCTTGATTTGCCACCATTGGAAGATTTTTATTTAGATGTCCCACTCAATGATAATTCTAAGAAGAAACTCATGGGGAGTATTAATGATGTTCTTATTATGGTTAATAATGCTTATGTCCCTGTTGACTTCTATGTTTTTGATGTTGAATACAATGCTTCTTGTCCTATTACTTTGGGAAGACCTTTTCTTAGAACAGTTGGTGCCATTATTGATATGAAAGAAGGCACCATTAAATATCATTTTCCATTCAAGAAAGGTATTGAACACTTTCCTATGAGGAGAGAGAAGTTGCTTTTTGCTCCTCCTTTGAAAGCAAGGTTTGATGTTAATGCTTCTTCATTTGAAAATACTTGATTCTCCTTGCTTCTTGTGCCTAACTTAAAGCCGTTAAAGAAAAGTACTTGTTGGGAGATAATACAAGAGTTTCCTTTAGTCTTGGAAGTTATTACTTCAGTAATGACCTCTCCTTATCCTTTTTGTTTGCTTTTTGTGCCAAGAATGACCTCTAGTGAGAGGGAAGTGAGATTTCGGGAGTTGGTGTCCCGAAACAGATTTCTGTCCTCCACCAAAAAAATTCGTGAGGAGTCTCTGTAAATCGGATTGGGCTCAAACTTTACGAATAAATCCCTAGTATGTTAGCTAACTTTTGTTAGTTCAACACTTTTTGATTTGCGCAACAGAAGATGTTCGAAAAAATCGATTTCTACCTGCTGGTCTGTTTTCACAGATTTCTGTCATTATTTGCATTTGCTTCTTATTGGTTCCTTTTGGGGTTCTCTTTAGGTGAATTGAGATTTTTGAAGGAGTTACTACAGTAGCTTGTGTTTTTAGTTAAAAGCCTTGCTGTTCCAAAGCTTTGCCAGAGGTCTAATATCTTTTGAATAAACTAATGTTGCTAATGAAGATTGTGTGAAGTTTTGTATGAAGGAAAAATTTCAGGTGTAGAGAGAGAATGATGCAATGAGATGAAGAATGGACAAAAGCTCAAGATTGGGGATGCCACCATGGTGTCACCCCAAGAAATATCCAAGAGGTACAAGCGTCGAAGCTTGGGGATGCCCAAGGCATCCCCTTCTTCATCAATAAAAAGCTCAGGTCTGTCTAGACACTTCGTTTTTATTGTTTCATGCTCAGTTGTGTTGTTCTTGGAGCGTCTTAGTTTTCGTTTGCTTTGCTTAGGTTGTTTAGTTTGCTTGAATAAAGAAGTTTGGACCACCGTTCTCGCTGTGTTGTTTTGCAAATAAGTTGCTTGGTGTTGGAAAGGAGTAGTAAGTTCTTGCTTGAAGTGGAAGAGGAGCTTGCATTGACTGTGACTTGGACTTTAGCATGACATGCTAGGTGTTGTTTTGACCTTATGCTTAGTGATTACTGCTGTAGCATGTCTTGTTCCAAACAATTGGGATTGCTTAGTGTGCCTTGAAGAAATTATGCGTTGTTTTAGCATGCAAAAGCATAATATTGTGGTATTCTCCTTTGATGCTTTGCTTGGGTTGACTTGGCACATGCTCACACCATGTTATGACTATGACAGGTCACCATTAGCCTCTATGATCATTTAGTCCTTGACTTGTAGTACCACTCTTTGCTTTGACTAGTATGCTTTGTTGCTCTGCATGATTTTGGCCATTATGCTCTCTTATTTGGTTGCTCCTAGTCTTTTGCTAGCCTCCACTTATATGAGTAAGCTCTACTCATGCTTCTAACTCCCAAGAAACCAAGTTTTTCCAAAGTGTCCACTATAAACTCCTATGCATGGTGCATTACACCATTCCAAGTATATTCTTGTTTTCAACTATCTTCCAATTAAAAACTATTTTGTTATGTGAAAACTTAGTGATTAAAGCTCTCACGAACTTCATGGCACACTTTATATTCTTGGCCCCTAAAAAACTTGAACCATTGTGACAACTTTGTTGTATATTCTTGCACTTATAAGTTGGAATTAACAGAATCGTGCTGTCACGGGGAACGTTTTAAACATTGTACTTGTACTTTGTACTCAGTTGATATCATGCTCTTTTGTATATGGATGTCACCGGTGTGAAATAAAGAGGGAACTTGTAAGTCCATGGATTTTGTATCCTGTGTTAGAGAAACGCCTAGGCCGCTAGCCTAAGCCATGCCTAATCATGGGGGAAACTTGCAGCATCACCATAATGAGCTATCTAATAAGCATCCTCAATAAAAATCTATGCATATGGTAAATAAAAAGATTGCTGAGATGCTCATTGTCTGCCTGCCTTGACATTTTGGTTATGGGAAAGCTCCTGTACCATGTGCAAGGGGTACCCCGTTGGCGGTTGTCAATGATATGCAAATACGTACAATGACAAGAACTTACCTTGGCCCAAAGTTGAGTATGCATGAGGTGTGGCCCTCGTATTCAAGGGACTTGAGATTGCCAACTTATACTTCGTCAAGCATATACTCCATCTTTGCCACTTTAACCTTAACCACTTCAAGATGCTTATGATAGGGGCAATGAGGGCTGAAAGCTAACAAGTACTATAATTTTTGGAAGCTCTTTTTGAAACTTGTAATCCCTGCTTCCTTTATAAAAAAGTCCTTTCTTCCACCACTATTGAGTCTTCACCTTCTACCTTTAGGCACCATTAAGAGATCATAGTTGTCATTCTGCGTGCAGTTTTCCAAATCTTATTGATTGATGCATATTGTGGTTCTTGTGTTATTTGTTTCTAGTCACCCTTGTGAACTTTGAAGGTGTCCTATGCATCTATATTGCTACTCTATGAGGGACAAGCTGATTGCCACTATGATATGTTTTCTGTATGTGAAACAAACAAACGTTTTTCATTGCATATTATTCATGATCTTTGTTTGTAGCTTGACACGTTGCATGCATAGTTACTATGTCCTATTGTTACAACTCCATCTTTAATGGACATGTTTAGAGTTCTTTGATCCCAGCTTTCAATGCTTGAAAATGGTTGGATCTTTATTGTGAGGGTGCATGTCACCTCAAAAATTATTCTTTTATCACTTACCTACTCGAGGATGAGCAGGAGTTAAGCTTGGGGATGCTGATACGTTGGAAACGTATCTATAATTTTTGATGCTCAATGCTTGTTTAGTATCTACTTTGCTTTGCTTTGTCTACACTTTGAGGTTCTTTCTACACGTTTTCTGGTACTAACCTACTAACAAGTTGCAACAGTGCCAGATGCCTGTTTTCTGTTGTTTTTGGTTTCAGAAAAGTTAGTAAAGAAATATTATCGGAATAGGACAGGACAAACATCAAAGTCAATTACTTTCCGTGGGGAACAAGAAGCCCAGAGGGGAGCCGGAGAGGCCGGCCAGGGCGGCCAGACCCACCCTAGGCACGGGTGGGCCCTGCCCCGCGCCTGGGAGGGGTGTGGGTCCCCTGACCGCCGCCTCGGCCTCCCCCTTCGCCTATAAGAATCCCCTGATGCAAAAACCCTAAGGACCCGATCAAATCTCCACGAAACCATCTGTAGCCGCCAACACCATCGTCCCTAGATCCGGGGGGATCTGAAGTTCTTCCCGGCACCTTGCCGGAGGGGAGATCATCCCGGAGGCCTTCTCTCCGGTATGATGTGTGAGTAGTTCCACCTTGTACTATGGGTCCATGTACTATCTAGATGGTTGTATCTCCTCCTTTGTGCTTTCATGTATAGATCTTGTGAGCTCCGTTCATGATCAAGATCTAATCTATTTGTAATCATGCATGTTGTGTTTGCGGTGATCCGATGGATATTGAGATTATTATGTTGGTTTGATTAATGGTTTTGTCTTTATGATTCTATCATGTCTGTGTTGTTTGTGATCTTGCATGCTCTCCGTTGTTAGTAGCTATCTTGGCCAAGTAGTTGCTAGTGACTCCAAGAGGGGTTATTTATGCTTGATAGTGGGTTCATGCCTCTAGTGTCCAAGGGAAGTGACAATAATCTCTTCGGTTATAGATTTGCTGTTGCTACTAGGGAACATGTGGATTGTTTACCTTACACACTTTTCTTAAAGCTGTTGTCTGTTGCTTGCAACTTAATACTGAAGGGGGTTCGGATGATAACCTGAAGGTGGACTTCTAGTCATAGATGCAGTTGGATGGAGGTCTATGTATCTTGTTGTATTGCCCGATCGAATCTCATAGGATCTTTCTGACTAGTAATTGCATTGTTATACCTTGCTCAGTTCCTATCAATTGCCCTGCTGTAATTTGTTTACCCTTCATGCCATGTTGTTTATCTAAGGAGAGCACCTCTAGTGAACTATGGACCCCGGTCCAATCTTCCCATTGATACATTTTCCGCTGTTACTTGTTTACTTGTTGCAAACCATTACCTTCCACACCATACGTCTAATCCTTTGTTACAGCAAACTGGTGAGCTTGACAACCTCACTGATTCGTTCGGACAAGGTCTTGAGTTTGTGTTGTGCAGGTCTCCACGTTGCTTGCAACACCTTTGAGACATTTCCTTCCTCCTTCAGGTTCGATAACCTCGGTCTCTACTAAGGGAAACTTGATGTTGTTCTTATCACACCTTGCTCTTGGGGTTCCAACGAAGTGTCCCACGTCAACACTGGGTGCACGCACCAGTGATCTTTTCTTCCTTTTTGGTGTCTTGATGCCAAAGGGGGAGAAATATGTCTATTAGGTTTCTCATGGGATTTGCATGGGCTGAGTCGCGAGTTCTTATCTTTGATCTTTTCTCGCTCGTGAACTCTCTAGTTTATTCCTGTGTGCTTGTGGACCTATTTGTGCTATTTGTGGACCTTGTTATTTGTATAAGACTATGTGGTATGCTATGATATGTTATGCCTAGTGTTTTGTATGTTTTTTGTTGGCTTATGGTCGGATTTTATGTGGTGGTGGAGCATTCATAGTCTTCATTGATATTGTTTCATCTATTGCCTCCACAACATTTGTTTGGTGCAACGGTATGTTCTGTATCTTGCCTTTACCTTGCACATGTGCTATCTTTGCAATAGAAAGGGGGAGCCTCCTTGTACATGTGCTAGTATTTTCCTTGGAGCTTTATCTCTACCTTGCATACATATAGGGGGAGCTTGTTCCATCTATTGCAAAGACTACTCCCTCTTATGCAAATTTTTGGGATTGTCATCAAACACCAAAAAGAGGGAGACTGAAAGGACTATATTTTCCCGTGCTATTTTGGTGATGATGACAATCCCACTTGTGATCTAACCGTGTGCTTGAGTTTCAGGTTAATTGCTTTTGATGATTTGTATGAAGTTTGTGGACGCTCTCTTTGGGATCACGTGAAGATGGCGGTATTTTGTTTTTTCTATTTTCTCTCATTTTATTGCTTTAGATCGCCGTACTATCAAGAGGGGGTCCACCTCGGAAGGCTGTGGGGAATCATTTGTTTTTTCACAAACAATATATGCACCGCCATAGCCATCCTACTCATCTGAGAGAGAGCGAGGTTCTGATCTGTTGGTACTTTTTTGTCTGATCGGAACTTCCTGCCAGGCACCGAAAGTTCCGCTCAGGGATCTCTGTGGGTGGATCTGGGACTATTTTCTGATCCAACTTCTGATGGAACTTCCGTCCATCTCCCAGAACCTACTGTATTGGTATGTTCTTGTAGGATCCCTCCTTTGTAAAGGAATGGATCCCTGTGATTGCAATGCTAGTCCCTGGATCATTACTAGCATCCACAGTTTAAGATGAAGTACGCAGATACAAAGGTCATTTATTACATCCATTCCAGAGATAAAACATAGTCTTTTACAACTCATGGCCACAGGCCTAATACAAGAATTTTGGAATAAGTAAATAAACACAAGTCTTCATCTTCATGTGCCCCAGGCAAGCATGTTGAGTGTAGACTCATGACTCCTACTCATCATCGGAGTAACCTGCAACATCACAAGTTACAGCCATAGTGGGTCAATACTTTGGAATAGTATTGGCAAGTGATACCTTAGTAAATTTTAGGTGGACTATATTACTATATGCATTTTGGCTAAGTGTAGCTTGGCTTGCTTTGCTCGAAATAGGTTTTTCCTATTAGTTGAAATCTCTAAGTTTTTCTTTGTCAAAATCTTCCCAAGAAACCACCAATAGACATTGGGGTCCTTCACCCTTGTTCACCCACAAGTTTTACTTAGAAGTTGGAGTGATGAGATTCTTGTAGCTTCCATGTCTTGATGCTCAAGTGGTCCATTGCCATGGACTTGGCTAAGTACTTAGATTTTCCATCTGCAGAGGTTGTGCACTTTCCCCACCAGACTTGGTTTCCCAAGACAGGACCTTTCAGAAGCCTTTCCTTAGTCAAATGGACGCGCTCCAACCTATCATTCCCACTACCACCAACTGTCCAAGTGACTAAGTTCTAGCAACCTATATGATCAAGGCAGAGCCCATATTGCCAAGTGGTTGCACTGTAAGCTTTCTCAACACTTGGCCTCCAAATCCCTTTGTGCCTGGGTGGCATATCACAAGTGAGATACACAAGCCAAATCCATGGCCTTGTGAAACCACTCAACCAAAAACCACCATTCAAGTCCCATTCCACCCAGGAAGTTCATTGACTTAGTTGTTTTATTAAGAAAAGCATGAGTCCCAAAGGACTTAGAATTATTTCACCATAGCATGTACATAATTTACCAACCCTTGTTTTCTACTAGCTAGGCTAAGCATGGCATAGTAACTTTAACTTAGGAAAATTCCCTAACAATTCTACAACTCTACATTACATAGGATTTCCCAACATATCATTTGGCAAAAGTAGCATGCAAGACTTAGCAAAAATAATTCTAATTCTTATTCAAAATAAAGGGTGCAAATATCATGAAGTATCACTTGCCTTGGTAATGGGGAGAGTAGCACTCTTCACAATCACAGTCACTAGCAAAATCTACACAAAATTTTTGTAGCACACAATTACATACAATTCATATACAAGCAAAAATATGAATGCATGCATGCAAGAAAATGCTAAGTGATGATTTTTGAAAAACTCTACCAAGCAAGTGCATGAAACAGAAACATAACCAAGCCAAAAGTTTGCTAACCAAACTCATTTAGCCCTAAAACAATTTGCTAAACAAAAACTATGCCCAAAATGGACCTAAACATGTTTCTGCATACAAAGTCATTTTAACAGATACTATTTGTTAAACACATTGCAGATTCATAAAGGCCTTGATTCCCTGATTCCAACGGTATAAAATTTGCAAAAATCTAACGTGGGAATCAAAAGTTATAGCCATTTGAAATTTGGATCTAATTCTGATTTGAAAATCTGTTTTAATTCAAACCCTAGCCACGCGTCACGATATTATTGGCGCGTACCGGTTCGCACCGGATCACCCTTCCGCGCCGTAGGATCTAAATAAATCGCACGGTCCTGAGCGCGTACCTCCTCGCTGATAAGTGATTCTATCCTGACGCTTGGATCTAGATCTAACGGTGCTCGAGCACGCGACCATGTCCTGGCGGCGCGCGGCGTCAGCGAGCGGCGGAGCGCTCTGTCTACGGCGGCGCTAGTGTTCTAGGTCGCGCGCGAGAGGGGGAAGGGTCGTACCAGATCTGCAGTGGCGTGCTGAAGCTCGACGTGGTGTTGGTTTGCGAAGGGGCGCGCTGGCACGGTCTTAGGAACTCGCCGGAGTAACGGGCGGCGTCGGTAGCTTGCATTCGTGATCCTTGCCGATGTTTGGCGTCGCCCTAGCACAAACCAGAGGCATCAGGAGTTGCGCAAGATGCATGCGAACAAACTTGCGTGAAGGAGGGGGCAAGGGGCGCTCGGGTTTTACCTTAATTAGTCGTCGGAGTCAGGCGGCGGCGCAGGTGGTTTCGGTCGTGGACGGAGATGACAACCTGGGTCATGAGCAGGCAAGGGAAAGGTGTCAGCAGATGCACAAGGTCATGCTGATCATCCACGTTTGAACTAGAGAGAGGGGGGCGGTCGAGGCTCACCGGAATCGATCGCCGGAGTCGTCGGTACAGCGGGGCTTCGAGAGCTAATGTGCGCAGCCTGGTGGCGGAGTGAGCGAGGAGAGTGGGGGAAAAAGCTCGCGGTGCAGAGGGGATTAAATAGGCCTAGGCGCAACAGGAAACGCCTGCGGCATTAAGGCCAATTACGTCGCGCCATTACCGGCTTCACTGCAGCGGCGACGTGGTCGCGGGCGCGATTTGGGGAAGACGAGGGCGACGTGGAGAGGGCCCGCTCGTCAGCGAAGCGCGCGAAGGGGAGGTGGGGTCTGGCTGTCAGCGGCTGTGTGGGTGCGCTCGCGCGTGCGAGAGAGAAAGAAATGGCCCGGGTGGGCTAGCTGGGCCTGCTTCGTTGCTGGGCTAAAATGGTAGCGCTCGGCTTTTTTCATTTGTTTGCCTGTTTTCTCTTTCTGATTCAATTTTCTGAATAGATTTTCAAATGATTTCAAGTTCAAATTGAATTCAAATTTTCCTGAGATCTTTGCAGTGAACAGTAGTCTCAAATATAGGCACAAGATCATGTGGTTGCTTTGCAAAGGCTTGGTCAAGCTTGGGGATCAAAATATCAGAGACTTGGCACTTGGTTTGCAAAAATTTGATAAATAGTTTTTGAACCTATTTCCCAATTTGAAAACTTGGTTTAAATTCTACACTTAAACCTATCTTCATAGGAGGCAACAAACTTGATTTATAAACAATCAAACTTTCAAATGGGGATAGCCATTTGATTTAAATCTGTTCACATAAAATCATAGCACCAAGTGCTTCTATTTTTCTGAAATGAGTTTGAAATTTGATCTCAAATCTATATGTATGCATGAATGATATGCAAACTTTGAAATGATGATTTTAGGGATGTTACAAATCTAACCCCCTTAAGGTGAATCTCGCCCTCGAGATTCGGATTGGCTAGCAAATAGGTGAGGGTGGTCTTTCCGAAGATCATCTTCTGTTTCCCACGTTGCTTCCTCTTCGGTGTGATGGTTCCATTGCATTTTGCAAAACTTGATAGTCTTTGTTCTCGTGACTCTTTCCGCAGTCTCAAGAATCTTGATAGGCTTTTCCTCATAAGTGAGATCACTTTCTAGTTGAACTTCTTCCAAAGGTATGGTATCCTTCAAAGAAGATTCTTCCATTTCTGGGTGACATTTCTTAAGCTGACTCACATGAAATACATTATGGACTGCTGATAGAGATGCTGGTAGTTCAATTTCATAAGCAACTTCTCCCTTGCGACTCAGAATCTTGAATGGCCCAACATATCTTGGTGCCAACTTTCCTTTGACTCCGAATCTTTTCACTCCATGGAGTGGTGATACTCTAAGATAGGCTCTATCACCAACTTCGTAGGTGACTTCTCTACGCTTAGGATCTGCGTAGCTTTTCTGTCGGGACTGTGCTATCTTCAACCTGTCCTTAACCAATTTGACCTTCTCTTCGGCTTCTTTGATAAGATCTGGCCCGAATAAACTTCTTTCTCCCACACCATTCCATAACAATGGGGTGGTACACTTTCTTCCATAGAGAAATTCAAACGGTGCCATCTCAATGCTGGCTTGATAGCTATTGTTGTAAGAAAATTCTGCGTAAGGCAGACTTTCATCCCAACTTGCTCCATAGTCTAGGGCACATGCCCTCAACATGTCTTCCAGAATTTGATTAGTCCTTTCTGTTTGTCCATCGGTTTGAGGATGAAAATCAGTACTGAATTCCAACCTCGTTCCCAATGACTCATGTAGCTGTCTCCAAAAATGGGAAGTGAATTGGGTTCCCCTATCGGACACAATACTCTTAGGCACACCGTGAAGGCATACAATTCTACTCATGTAGATTTTAGCTAACTTGGCACTTGTATAGGTTGTCTTCACGGGTATGAAATGAGCCACTTTAGTTAGGCGATCCACTACTATCCATATGGAATCATATCCTGATCTGGTCCTTGGCAATCCGGTGATGAAATCCATACCAATTTTGTCCCATTTCCAATCAGGAATAGGTAGTGGTTGAAGCAAACCTGCTGGTTTCTGATGCTCCGCTTTTACTCTACTACACACATCACACAGAGCAATATGCTCGGCGATGTCTCTCTTGAGATTGTTCCACCAAAATCTTTCTTTCATGTCCATGTACATTTTGGTGTTACGCGGATGAATAGAATACGGAGAGTTGTGTGCTTCCTGCAAAATCAGTTTCCGTAACTCCGGATCTTGTGGAACACAGATACGTTTCCCATGCCATAACGTACCCTGTTCGTCTTCATGGAAATTTTTAGCTCTCCCTTGGCCAATATTTTCCTTAATCCTTTCAATTTCCTTATCAGTTTTCTGAGCTTCTCGGATCTTGTCCAATAAAGTGGGTTGAACATCCAAAGACATGAGATGTCCCTCAGGCACAATTTCCAATCTGAGTTCTTTGAATTGAGCACAAAAATCATCTGGCAACACTCCTTTGGTAAGGCCATTCACAAATACCTTACGACTTAGAGCATCTGCTACAACATTTGCTTTACCGGGGTGGTATTGCAAACTTAAGTCGTAATCCTTGATAAGCTCTAACCATCTTCTTTGTCTCATATTGATTTCCTTCTGGGTGAAGATATACTTCAAACTTTTGTGGTCCGTGAACACTTCACAACGTTTTCCCAAAAGGTAATGTCTCCATGTTTTGAGTGCGTGGACGACAGAGGCTAACTCTAAATCATGAGTAGGATAGTTTACTTCATGAGTTTTGAGTTGTCTCGAGGCATAGGACACAACTTTACCGTCTTGCATAAGTACGGCACCCAAACCTTGATGAGACGCATCACAATATACTTGGAAATCCTTTTCCAAATCTGGCAGACATAGAACCGGTGGTGTCACAAGTCTCTTCTTTAATTCCTGAAAGCTGATTTCACAACCTTCAGACCAAGCAAACTTCTTGTCCTTCTTTAACAATTCAGTCATTGGCTTAGCAACCTTTGAGAAATTCTCGATGAACCTTCTGTAGTAACCTGCTAAGCCAAGGAAACTGCGAACTTCTTTCACATTCTTGGGAGATTCCCATTCTGTCACAGCTGAAACTTTAGCAGGATCAACTGCTACACCATCTTTTGTCATAACATGACCAAGAAAACCAACTTCCTCTAACCAAAACTCACACTTGCTGAATTTGGCATAAAGTTTATGCTCTCTTAACTTCTCAAGTATCAAGCGTAAGTGTCCTTCATGTTCTTCTTTGCTCTTGGAGTAGACTAAGATGTCATCGATGAAAACAACAACAAACTTGTCAAGGAATTCCATGAACACTTTGTTCATCATATTCATGAAGTAGGCTGGAGCATTGGTTAAGCCAAAAGGCATCACGGTATATTCATACAAGCCATACCTGGTTGTGAATGCTGTTTTAGGTATGTCTTGCTCTCTTATCTTGAGTTGAAAATAGCCTGACCGGAGATCAATCTTCGAAAACACACATGCTCCCTCTAGCTGATCAAACAAGTCATTGATTCTAGGCAAAGGATATTTGTTCTTGATAGTTACCTCGTTGAGCGAACGGTAATCTATGCATAACCTTTGGCTTCTATCTTTCTTCTCCACGAACAATACTGGAGCTCCCCAAGATGAAGAACTTGGTTGGATAAATCCTTTCTGCAACTGTTCTCCTAGTTGCTTTTTGAGTTCCTTCAGTTCATCAACTGACATTTTGTACGGTCTCTTTGCTATTGGTCCAGAACCTGGTACCAAATCTATCAGAAATTCCACATCTCTATCCGGTGGCATTCCTGGCAACTCTTCCGGAAACACATCCGGATACTCACATACAATTGGCACACTGTCCATGCTAACCCCCTTAAGAGAATTTAGCTTACTTCCTTTGGATTCAAAGTTTGACCTGAATTTTATTCTTTTTCCTTCTGGGGTTGTGAGTGCAACAGTACGATTAGCACAATCTAGTACTCCTTCATACTTAGCCATCCAATCCATTCCCAATATTACGTCTAGTCCTTGGGAATCTAGGATTATCAGGCTCACTGGAAACTTATGCTTTCCAAACTCTATGACAAGATCCCGGCATCCAAGACTTACTATCATATCTCCACCCGGAGAACTAACTTTTATTGGATACCCAATGTTTTCAGATGCAAACCCATTTCTATCAACAAATGCTTTTGATATGAATGAATGAGATGCACCAGTGTCAAAGAGTACAAATGCTGGAATGGAATTGAGTCTGAACTTACCAGCAACAGCGCCAGGCTCCTCATAGACCTCCTCCACATTAATGTGGTTCACCTGACCTTTCTGGAAAGGATTGGGCTTGACAGGTCCTTCAACTTTCTTTTCGGGGCACTCATTTGCATAGTGTCCCATCTTCTTGCATTTGAAGCACTCAACCTGACTGTTGTCTCTTTTAGCAGGCTGATTTCCACTTCCACTACCATTCCCACTGTGGTGGCTCTTATGTCCATTCTTGTGGTTCTTGTACTTGTCATTGTCATGAATGCGGTGATGCTTGTTTTCATGTCGGTTGTGGTTGTGGTGCTTGTTGAATTTCCCTTGCTTATGGGATCCTGAGCTTCCACTGTCATCATAGTGAGATCGTTTGTGAGACGATCCTGAGCTGTGCTTGTCGGAGTGTTTCCTCTTCCTACTCTCGACTTGCTTCATTTTATTCTCCAAAATAGCAGCCTTGTCACACAGATACTGATAAGTTGGAACATATGCCACAGACAACTGTAGATTCAGCTCATCGTTCAAGCCTTCCAGAAACTTTTCCTTTCTTTGGGCATCTGTGTCAACCTCATCCGGTGCATAGTGCGCTAGATTGTTGAACTCTTCTATGTATTCAGCCACGCTGCGGTGGCGCTGCTTCAGGTTGTGAAACTCCTTTTTTAGACTCATCATTCCTGATGAGATATGAGCAGTGCGAAAGCCATCTTCAAAGATAGCCCAAGTCACCTCATCCAAAGGAGTGGTGATTTGGAAGTTGTCCCACCATGTGGCGGCTGGTCCTTCCAACAGATGTGCTGCGAACCTGACCTTTTCAGCATCCGTGCAGCCCACGGTCACTAAGTCCTTGTTCACAGAACGTAGCCAATCAGTGGCCACCATGGGATCAGTTGTCCCTGAAAACTTAGCTGGCCTCAAACGCAGAAATCTGGTGAGCATATCAAAACGCGGAGGGTTGTTGTTGTTGTTATTGGGGTTGTTGTTGTTGTTATTCTGGTTTTGGATGAATGTTGTCATCATCTGCATAAGCTGTGTTTGAGCATTCATCATCTGTTGCATTTCTGGAGTGATGTTGTTGGGGTTGGGGTTTGCGCGACTGGGAGGCATCTGTGGGTTGTTCAAATAGAGATAAGAATGAGATACCCATAGATGTTTTATGCACATTACATCACAAGCAAACACATAGCATGCAACACAAGAATAAAAGTTCAACAACCAGATAACAAGTTCATGAAGTAAAACACACAAGTGGCAAGCCATCCACATGTCGGATGGTCCAATAATAAGTTCACAAATAACAAGTACGATAATGAAAGATAAACGAGTAGTCAAGTCTACTCATCAGCATCAATCTCCTCCTCGACAAAAGTAAGACCTGCGTTCTCCATCGCGGTCTTCTTCTCCTCAATAGTAGTGGTCAAGGACTCGATCTTGGTCTTGAGAGCCCTCTTCTGGGAGCGAAGCCTCTCGATCACCATCTGCTGCTGCTCTAGCTCGAAATCCTTGGACTTCAGTTCCTCGGTCATGTCCCGGATCCTCTTGATCCTATCCTAGACGCGTTTATCCTGACTCTTGAACTTGCGGTCATGGGCCTCGAACTTCATCTCCATTTCCTTGACTATCTCGTCCTGCTGTGCGAAAAGCTTGTCCTTCTCGCGAAGCTGCACCTGGAGCTCGTCATTGTTGAGCATGACGTTGGTCCTGTCCGTGTCCACGTGCCTAATAAGAGACTCTATGTCCTGGAGATAGAGATGTATCGGCTCTGCTACGTCCCTCGAGTCGTCCTCAAAGTCGATGGACTCTCCATCAACATCACGTCTTCCGAAGACGTGGAAGTGGGTGCCCCTAACCTGTCGGGAGTGACGGCCTAACAGACGTCCTATCAGGTCCTGCATGACTACCTCCATGCCTCTCTCCCTGTCGTCGTGCATCAGCTTGAAGACGATGGCCTCCGTAGTAGGCTCTGTCTGGCGTCCGGGCTGGTTCACCTTGAAGCCCCAGAGGTCCTTCCTCTCGAACTTGGTGAGTGGATGCACCATGATGGTGGGAAGAGGGAGATCGAGCAAAGTGGTAAGCTCAACGATACGAGGACCGAAACCGGTAACCTGGAACTCCTCAACAGTGCTGATGGTAATAGGCATCTATTTATAAGATAGAAAAGTTAGAACAACACTATTCAAGATAAACAAAGACAAACATCACATACACATCCTTGGAACACAAAATCACACAAGTCATGCATACATGAATCCATTACATCAATCAAGGTCTAAACTTATTTAAGGTATCATTTTGGAAAATAAGGTGATAGGTGGTGGTCCAACTAACGAAATGTGTTTACAACCCTATCTCACTGGATCTGTTGGCTAACACAATGTTCCTAGAGGCAATCCACCTATCTTGTTCACATGATTCCATCACTAAGTCTATAATATCTCCCCTTAAGGTTTGGTTGGTGGCTTCCAACTCTTGAGTAAGTTCCTTCTCTTTCTCTAAGTCCTTTTGGAGGTTGAGCATTCTGCACTTGACTCTAGCACTTAGTTCTTTGATAGTCCTCCAAGCTGCTTCTCTTGATGACTCAAAGAATGTGGTGTGCATCACAGTGTTGGTGTACATGCAGAATCCTCTTTCTTTGTGGTTGTCTTCCTTGTTTTTGTACAAGTGAAGTTGCACCCACCAATACTCCACTCCTTCATCCATCACTGGGAAGCCTTTGTAAACAGCTGCACCATGTGCTTCCACTGCCACCATGAGGTCCTTGAGAATTTTGGGAAACTCAGTTTCACACTCCAAGGTCATGGTCATGAGTGGTCCTTTATTCACGGATTCGTTGATGGAGTTCATCTACAAATAGAGATGAGAATGATAAGTTTAGAAAAGTTTTACGAGAAGAATAGACAAGTGTAGAAGTAGTTGAATTTTTTTTCCTTAGTGGTTTTCCAATCCTAGGGGTCATAATCCTACAGGCAACACAGTGCTCTGATACCATCTGTAGGATCCCTCCTTTGTAAAGGAATGGATCCCTGTGATTGCAATGCTAGTCCCTGGATCATTACTAGCATCCACAGTTTAAGATGAAGTACACAGATACAAAGGTCATTTATTACATCCATTCCAGAGATAAAACATAGTCTTTTACAACTCATGGCCACAGGCCTAATACAAGAATTTTGGAATAAGTAAATAAACACAAGTCTTCATCTTCATGTGCCCCAGGCAAGCATGTTGAGTGTAGACTCATGACTCCTACTCATCATCGGAGTAACCTGCAACATCACAAGTTACAGCCACAGTGGGTCAATACTTTGGAATAGTATTGGCAAGTGATACCTTAGTAAATTTTAGGTGGACTATATTACTATATGCATTTTGGCTAAGTGTAGCTTGGCTTGCTTTGCTCGAAATAGGTTTTTCCTATTAGTTGAAATCTCTAAGTTTTTCTTTGTCAAAATCTTCCCAAGAAACCACCAATAGACATTGGGGTCCTTCACCCTTGTTCACCCACAAGTTTTACTTAGAAGTTGGAGTAATGAGATTCTTGTAGCTTCCATGTCTTGATGCTCAAGTTGTCCATTGCCATGGACTTGGCTAAGTACTTAGATTTTCCATCTGCAGAGGTTGTGCACTTTCCCCACCAGACTTGGTTTCCCAAGACAGGACCTTTCAGAAGCCTTTCCTTAGTCAAATGGACGCGCTCCAACCTATCATTCCCACTACCACCAACTGTCCAAGTGACTAAGTTCTAGAAACCTATATGATCAAGGCAGAGCCCATATTGCCAAGTGGTTGCACTGTAAGCTTTCTCAACACTTGGCCTCCAAATCCCTTTCTGCCTGGGTGGCATACCACAAGTGAGATACACAAGCCAAATCCATGGCCTTGTGAAACCACTCAACCAAAAACCACCATTCAAGTCCCATTCCACCCAGGAAGTTCATTGACTTAGTTGTTTTATTAAGAAAAGCATGAGTCCCAAAGGACTTAGAATTATTTCACCATAGCATGTACATACTTTACCAACCCTTGTTTTCTACTAGCTAGGCTAAGCATGGCATAGTAACTTTAACTTAGGAAAATTCCCTAACAATTCTACAACTCTACACTATATAGGATTTCCCAACATATCATTTGGCAAAAGTAGCATGCAAGACTTAGCAAAAATAATTCTAATGCTTATTCAAAATAAAGGGTGGAAATATCATGAAGTATCACTTGCCTTGGTAATGGGGAGAGTAGCACTCTTCACAATCACAGTCACTAGCAAAATCTACACAAAAATTTTGTAGCACACAATTACATACAATTCATATACAAGCAAAAATATGAATGCATGCATGCAAGAAAATGCTAAGTGATGATTTTTGAAAAACTCTACCAAGCAAGTGCATGAAACAGAAACATAACCAAGCCAAAAGTTTGCTAACCAAACTCATTTAGCCCTAAAACAATTTGCTAAACAAAAACTATGCCCAAAATGGACCTAAACATGTTTCTGCATACAAAGTCATTTTAACAGATACTATTTGTTAAACACATTGCAGATTCAGAAAGGCCTTGATTCCCTGATTCCAACGGTATAAAATTTGCAAAAATCTAACGTGGGAATCAAAAGTTATAGCCATTTGAAATTTGGATCTAATTCTGATTTGAAAATCTGTTTTAATTCAAACCCTAGCCACGCGTCACGATATTATTGGCGCGTACCGGTTCGCACCGGATCACCCTTACGCGCCGTAGGATCTAAATAAATCGCACGGTCCTGAGCCCGTACCTCCTCGCTGATAAGTGATTCTATCCTGACGCTTGGATCTAGATCTAACGGTGCTCGAGCACGCGACCATGTCCTGGCGGCGCGCGGTGTCAGCGAGCGGCGGAGCGCTCTATCTACGGCGGCGCTAGTGTTCTAGGTCGCGCACGAGAGGGGGAAGGGTCATACCAGATCTGCAGTGGCGTGCTGAAGCTCGATGTGGTGTTGGTTTGCGAAGGGGCGCGCTGGCACGGTCTCAGGAACTCGTCGGAGTAATGGGCGGCGTCGGTAGCTTGCAGTCGTGATCCTTGCCGAGGTTTGGCGTCGCCCTAGCACGAACCAGAGGCATCAGGAGTTGCGCAAGACGCAGGCGAACAAACTTGCATGAAGGAGGGGGCAAGGGGCGCTCGGGTTTTACCTTAATTGGTCGTCGGAGTCAGGCGGCGGCGCAGGTGGTTTCGGTCGTGGACGGAGACGACAACCTGGGTCATGAGCATGCAAGGGAAAGGTGTCAGCAGATGCACAAGGTCATGCTGATCATCCACGTTTGAACTAGAGAGAGGGGGGCGGTCGAGGCTCACCGGAATCGATCGCCGGAGTCGTCGGTACAGCGGGGCTTCGAGAGCTAATGCGCGCAGCCTGGTGGCGGAGTGAGCGAGGAGAGTGGGGGAAAAAGCTCGCGGTGCAGAGGGGATTAAATAGTCCCAGGCGCGATAGGAAACGCCTACGGCATTAAGGCCAATTACGACGCGCCATTACCGGCTTCACTGCAGCGGCGACGTGGTCTCGTGCGTGATTTGGGGAAGACGAGGGCGACGTGGAGAGGGCCCGCTCGTCAGCGAAGCGCGTGAAGGGGAGGTGGGGTCTGGCTGTCAGTGGCTGTGTGGGTGCGCTCGCGCGTGCGAGAGAGAAAGAAATGGCCCGGGTGGGCTAGCTGGGCCTGCTTCGTTGCTGGGCTAAAATGGCAGCGCTCGGCCTTTTTCATTTGTTTGCCTGTTTTCTTTTTCTGATTCGATTTTCTGAATAGATTTTCAAATGATTTCAAGTTGAAATTGAATTCAAATTTTCCTGAGATCTTTGCAGTGAACAGTAGTCTCAAATATAGGCACAAGATCATGTGGTTGCTTTGCAAAGGCTTGGTCAAGCTTGGGAATCAAAATATCAGAGACTTGGCACTTGGTATTGATAAATAGTTTTTGAACCTATTTCCCAATTTGAAAACTTGGTTTAAATTCTACACTTAAACCTATCTTCATAGGAGGAAACAAACTTGATTTATAAACAATCAAACTTTCAAATGGGGATAGCCATTTGATTTAAATCTGTTCACATAAAATCATAGCACCAAGTGCTTCTGTTTTTCTGAAATGAGTTTGAAATTTGATCTCAAATCTATATGTATGCATGAATGATATGCAAACTTTGAAATGATGATTTTAGGGATGTTACCGTTCTATTTGCCAGAACTTCCATCAGAAGTTGCACCAGAAGTTCCGGTCAGGAATTTCCGTTGCTTCTTCCACTGAGACCCTGAGCGGAACTTCCGCCCAGGCGCCGGAACTTCCGGTCAGGCAATATTTGCGACCCAGTTTTCCGCCCCTTTTTCCGCTCCAATTTCTGCTCAGGCTCAGTACACTTATGTTTGTAAGTGTTCTATTTGACGGAACTTGGGCCAGAACTTGCATCGGAAGTTTCACCGGAACTTCTGGTTGTTCTGACCAGAACTTCCGGTCAGGCTTTTGGAGCATGCGTCAATGGCCAGATTACGGTTGGTGCCTCGCTGGGCTGGAACTTCCGGCGGGGTCGCGAACTGTCCAACGGTTCAGTTTGGAGGGAGACTATTTAAGCCGCCCTCCTTCTTCCTCCTACCCAACTCTTCAAATTTCTCTCTCCTCCATTAATACAAGAGCTTCACCTCACTAGATATCTCTCCCTAGCCACTCAAATCAATTGATCTTTTGAGAGGTGAGGGAGGTGACCTAGATCTACACTTCCACCAAAGAAGATTTGATTCCCCCCACCTATCCTTTGTGGATCTTGTTACTCTTGGGTTTCTTGGAACCCTAGACGGTGTAAGGCATCCTCGGAGCTAAGGGCATGTGTTGTAATGCTCCATGGTTTCGTTGAGGGACTCCAATTGAGTTTTGGAGCTTCCTTCTCAACCCTGTTGTAAATGTTTCGGTTGGCGCCTTCAAGGTCACCGATTAGTGGATTTTGAGGCCTCCTTTGTGGGGGGAGCTCACTCGATAAGAAGGTGAGGCCTTTGTGGCGCTCAGGTGACCTTGTGTGGCCCCGACACCTCTCTAACATAGACGTAGCTCCCTTGGGAGTGAACTACAGGAATTACATCTCCGTGACCCCGCTCCGGTTATCTCGTTCCCTACCTTTACTTCTTGCTCTTTACCGTTCTTGTGGTAGTTGTTAGTTCTCTAGCATATAGGTTGTTCACCTATTTCCATATCTAGATAACTTTCCTTCTTGCTAAGCCTAAAATTGTGTAACAAATTAAAAATTGGTAGTCGCCTAATCACCCCCTCTAGTCGATTCAAAGTCGGTACTTTTAGTTTTTCCTAAGTCGGTCCGGGTATGGTGGAGTAGAAGAGGGCCTCAGTGATCTAGGGTTTAGAGGGCGCCGAGGGGAGGGTGTGGCCGGCGGCTATGGGCTAGGGTTTATCCCCCAAGTCGGCTACAAGAGGAGATCCCCTAGGTGGCGGCGATTTAGAGAGGGGGCGACCAAGCTAGGGTTTGTTGTGAGGGGTAAGGGAGGATCCCTACTCCTTTTATAGGTGGGGAGGCGGCAAGGGGAGGGAGTCCTCCCCCAACTCCACTTCATGTGGTCGACGCAAGGGAGAGGGAGGAATCTTCTCTTAGGTAGGATTCCTTCCCTCCCTCCACTTGGAAACCAAAGTCCCACTTTGACTTTTTCAAACTGCCTTATTTTGACTTTCAAACTAGAGTTTGATTTCTCTCTTCCAACTGTCCAGCCAAGTGACCTAGGACATGATGCAACCATTCCAATTTCTCATGACACATCCATGTACCCTTGCCCTTCCGGATCGGTGAACCTTCTAGACCCTTCTAGAACATTCTGATGAAAACACCGAAACCATTCCCGAACTCCGGAATCGGACTTTCCTTATATGAATCTTATTCTCCGAACCATTCCGAATCTCCTCGAGATATCCCAGATCCCATCCAAGACTCCAAACTACATTCGGTCTCTTTACTCACTTTCCATATCTACTAAACAACATCGAATCCTTAAGTGTGTCTCCCTACGGTTCGTGAATTATGCAGACATGACCGGGACTCTTCTCCGATCAATAACCAATAGAGGAATCTGGAAATTCATATGGATCCCACATATTTCTATGATTACTTTGTGATTTAATGAACCATTTACATATGATACTAATTTCCCTTTGTCTCGCGATACTTTACTTATCCGAGGTTTGATCGTCGGTATCTCTGCATACCTAGTTCAACCTCGTTACTGATAAGTACTCTTAACTCCTTCCTGTGATATGTGATCTCTTGTGAGCCAGTCACATGCTTGCAAGGTAATTGGATGATATTTCACCTAGAGGGCCCAGCGTATATCTATCTGTCATATGGATGGACAAATCCCACTCTTGATCCATGTGCCTTAACACATACTTTCCGAACACTCAATGCCACCTTTATAACCACCTTGTTATGAAGCGGTGTTTGATGTCATCAACGCATCCTTCCTGTCACACCCCCGGGATTAAGGCTAGACAAATCCCAGACCTTTGTCTGAACATAAGCCTAACCTAATCTCGAAAGCGTACAGAGATAGAATAGGTAACACAACAGTGACCCTACGACACAAAAGTTATTACAGCGAGCTTATAACTGAGCAGAGAACCAAAATATTACAAGCAGAGGTCACTAACCACAAACGTCAAACAACGGAAGGCAAATTATGCTATTAAGTATAACAAACTTAACAAATGTCCTAAGAGGCCTGAAGCATAATGATGACGTCCAATCCATAGATCCCAGACTGCCGACTGGGAACTCCAAACTACTCGTCGATGTCGATGCCATGAAGAACTCATCTTCTATGGTAACACCTACTCTGATGCAAAAGTATCAATGAAGCAAGGGTGAGTACAGGGCGTACTCCGCAAGACTTATGGCTGGTGGAGTTATTTTGTGTAAAGCCATCTTTGTTTTGTAAAAAAAGAGGGAGAAGAATCTCGACTAATCCGAATATTTTAAAAGGGGATAAGAGAGCGGTATCTATAGCTTTGATCATATCTTGATATCCACCGAATCATCATCAGATGAACCTATCTAGGATCACCCCCTCGATCCATAAGGAAGCATCCGTAAGAAAACATTACTTAACTTGCCAAGTTTTACGATTAGGTTCAAGTTCTCTATGATCTTCACGTCCGTTCCCAAGTTGTCCATAACCGCGAACATGGCTTTTCGAAAAGATTAATAACCCTGCAGGGGTGTACAACTTTACCCACACGTACTAACCTTCTCTTAATGCCACTAGTAATAGCCCTCTTCCTTGGAAGGCCGACAAAGGGTGGTTAGACACGACCTTTACCTTGCTTTCGCCGAGAGCATGAGTCACACACTAGGGAGATCCCGCCATAACGGGTCGAGTCCCAAAGTCGGTCCCTAATGATGTGAACAGGGTATGAGATTACGGATGCCGGGCATCTCCCATTCCATGCCACGCTTACCTACCTGTATGAATGCACCTCCTTCACCTCCTTGGAGAAGAACCAGAATGCGTATGTCGAATAGAACGCCCGAACTATGTGACTCATGGAATCTACTAGGCAAGTTAGTTGGTCGAGGGGTTTCCAGGCCCCCGTGTGGCTGTACGCTCGTCTTGGTTCAAGAGGCAAGAACATCGGGTCCTAAGGGTGGCAAGTATGGGACTGCAAAAACCACATCCCACCATGGGCTCCCATACAAGCCTTAGCATGTTTAACTTTCATCTCTAATCATACCACATCATCCTGTCAATCTAGGTTCATTCGCAGCTCCGATTCATCAATCAGATGGACCAGTGGTAACTGATGGGGATATGCCTACTGGGGTATACCCAGCAGGACGTTTCCTACTGGTGTAGGGGTCTCAACCTAATAAGGTAGATTCCTCCTGTGTTTACAATGCTAGTCCCTGGATCAATAGCTAGCATCCACAGTTTAGATGTAATATCAAGAAACAAAGGTCATAATATAACTTTATAACCAGGAATAACATAATTTTATTACATCATTACATAGCTCATTTGGCTATTACATTACATTGCAGCGGAATAACTATAGTCATGGGTCCTTCATCTTCAAAGTGCCACAGGCAGATGTTGGTTGTAGACTTTGTAATCCTAATCAAACAATCTTCATTAAAATCCATCAAACCTGCAACATTACAAGTTACAGCCACAAGGGTCAATACATTTTGAATTGTATTGGCAAGTTTCACTTTTATATATAAGATAAGTGGATCCTATCAATACATGCATATTTGGCTAAGTAGAGTTTTAGGCTTATTTGCATAAAGCAATATTTTATCCTATCTTTTCAAAAATGGTTTTGGTCCTTTATCAAATCTCTTTTCCAAGAATCCCTTGAACTCCTTGGTAGAAACTCAAGTGTTCAAGTCCTTGTCAAAATCTCTTGAGCCACTTGGTAATCCCAAGTGCAACAAGCTTTAAAATCTCATGAGTTCCTTGGTAACCCCAAGTACATCATGCTTTAAGCACAATTTCTTGAGCACCTTGGTAACCCCAAGTGCATCAAGCTTTAACAAAATCTCTTTGAATTCCTTGGTAGACACACAAGGGAATCAAGTTTTTATTTTAGAAGTTGGAATGTCGAGATCTCCCATAGTTCAAACTTTAGTTGCTCAGTATTGTCCATAACCGGGGACACGGCTAAGTACTTAGATTTTATTATCTTCTGCAGAAGGAGTACACTTTACCCACATGTCACTATCCCATCTCGTTGCCACCAGTGGCCTACTGGATTAGTGCTCACCAAGATGGAGTACTGGCAGACTGAGAATGTGACGAAGTCTTTCCAAAAGGTCCTCCCATACATCATTGCTAGCTTTGTCTTCAGCCCCCATGAAGCATTCCAGATCCCCATGTCTAGTAACTGAAGACAATGTATGGGTCTTCCTAATGTAATTGACTAAGCCAGAGCCATAATAGCATGTGGTTGCACACGAAAGCCACAATTGGAGAAGCATGTTTGATCTCTAAGTTTCCTAGGTGGTTTTCTTTTGGAGCCCAACACAAAGTGATTACCATAGACATGGTTCCTTTTGTTGCCACCTTCTCCAAAACTTAAAGTATCCTCCACCTAGGTGGTTCATTGAGTCTTTGTTTTATTTTAAAACACAAGTCCTTTTCTCAACTTTGTAAAATCTCAACATGCATCTCTTTTCAAAATATAGCATGGCTAAGCATGTACAACTGCAATGTTTTCACTAAGTAATGTAAGGGCATCCTATTAGGATTTCGCATAGCATAAGTATAAATTATTTTCATGCATGTTTTCAAAATCCACTAAGTATAATGAAAATAGTAGGACTTTAGATGATAGTGTAACTTGCCTTTTTGGTAGAGAATGGTGGTTCACTCCTTGATCTTGCTAGTCTCACACTTTTCTAAATTCACTACAAGTCAATCAAGCAAACACAAAATCAACTAACATTCCAAACCAAAGTCAAACAAACAATTTCACACTCTCAAAGCAATGGAATCTAAGTCATGCATAATTATGCAAAGGATGGTTCTATTGTAAGGATGGTCTCCACTAGGTTTCTAAACTTTGGAAGGTCCAAATTGGTCATTTACCAAAATGGCAAAGTCATTAGTTAGAGGGTTTTGCCCAAAAACTATTTTAAAATCCATTCAACATTTTATATGGTGGAAAATGGTTTTATCAAATCAAAAATCTTTAAGTTTCTCACCAAAAGTTTCTAACTCTCAAGACTTGGTGTTTTGGGTCAGTAGCTTTGAATTAAATATTTTCTCAAAGTTTTTATTCCAAAATCCTTTTTCATAATAAAACCATTATCTTTACTTAGCTAGAAATAGACTAATTCAATTAATCCATTCTAAATTTTTCCAATTCCATTTTCAAAACCATGGGTTGGTTCCTAGGGTCAGTAAGGTCACAACAAACCATTTTGCAGAAGTTTTAACCCTAAAATCATTTTTAAACATTTTTCCTACTCTAAACAAGCTCACAAAGGAATCTGCAAAAACAAGTAAATTAACAGATACTATTTGCTAAACCAAGGGCATGGTTGGCTAGGCCTTGCTCTCCTGAATCCAACGACATAAAATTTGTAATTTTTGGACGTGTGGATCCAAAGTTACAAGGGTTTGAAGTTTGCAAATAAATCTGATTCAAATCTGTTTTTAAACAGAATAGGTGACACGCGGCGTGTTTTAATTGGACGATACCGGTTCGCTGCGGATCACGGCTGTAGGGCGTTGGATCAGATCGATCGCATGGTCCTGGAAGTATACCCCTTCGGCGCTTAAGTGTTCTAATCCTGCTCGCCCATTCTAGATCTAACGGACACTACTAGGAAACAGGCTGTTAGTGGCGCACCCGAAATGCCCATCCGTGGCGCACTAGCAGTGCGCCACGGGCCTTGCGCTACGGCTATCTCTCAGCCGTGGCGCACTGCCTAGTGCGCACAGAACTTTAGATACAGGCGTGGCGCACATGCCAGTGCGCCACAGAAGTTTGGGCAGGTGCGCCACGCGTATGAAACGATAACCGTGGCGCACTAGGTGCTGTGCGCCACGGATATAAATTTAAAAATTCAAAAAAAGCAGCAGATCTGGATCTCGTCGTCAGTGCCGTCGCGCGTCGGTGCAGGTCGCCGTCGTCGCCTCCTCGTCGTCACCTTGTTGTCGTCGTCGGAACTGCAAGGAGGAGGAGAATAGGAGGAAGAGGAGGAGAAGAAGAAGAGGAGGCAAAGGAGGAAGAGGAGGAGAAGAAGAGGAGGAAGAGGAGGAGAAGAAGAAGAGGAGGCAGAGGAGGAAGAGGAGGAGAAGAAGAGGAGGCAGAGGAGGAAGATGAGGAGAAGAAGAAGAGGAGGAGAAGAAGAGAGGGAGGTAGGAAGAGATGGAGGAAGAGAGGGAGGAAGGGAGGTTGACGTCACCCGTTGTCACTGCGAGGAGGAGGAGAAGGAGGTCGACGTCGCGCCGTCACTGCAAGGAGAGGAGAAGGAGAAGGGAGAAGGGAGAAGGAAGAAGGGAGAAGGAAGAAGGAAGAAGGAAGAAGGAAGAAGGAGAAGGGAAAGGGAGAGGAAGAGGGAAAAGGGGAAGGGAAAAGGGGAAAGGAAAAGGGAGGAGAGCAGGAAAAACGGTTTTTTAACCGTAACTTTTTACTCTTTTCGAATTTTGAAAATCTAAAAAATCGCTAAACGACCATAGGTCGTTGCGAGCAGATGCGAAATCTCGTTCTCGTCATTTTGGTATATTATACGATTTTTTTCGATATCGTATGCAAAAGTTACGGCCTTTTTACCGTGGCATGACTTTTTTTTGCAAATAAAGTCGAAACTCATTTTTGTTAATTTTACTAGAAGCTATACCACATTACCTACCTAAATATGAAAGGATTTAATTTTTTGAAGTGTTTATCATTTTTGTTTATTTTTTGCAAACCCTAAAAAGGCGATCCACGGGGGGGGGGGGGGGTGGAGTTGGTGCATGCCACTTAGGTGTAGGGCACTAGGGCAGAGTGCCCTACGGCTAAGTTTATACATCTGTGGCGCACTATGCCATATGCGCCACAGATGTTTGTGGCCGTTTCACAGCAGAGGGGGCGTGCGCTTAGGCGTAGCGCACCCCCCCATGTGCGTCACAGATGACACTAACAACCGTGGCGCACATGACTATAGTGCGCTACAGATGTTTGGCGAGCGTCCAACAGGGCCCTGGACCACACACATCTGTGGCGCACTATAGTCATGTGCGCCACGGTTGTTCTAGTTACTAGTAGGGCACTGCCCACAGGTGAGCCACGCCTGTTTTAGCCGTGGGGCACTTTAACCATGTGAGCCACGGATGTGCTGATTACCTATAGCTGTTTTCCTAGTAGTGGGACCTAAACAAATGGTCATTTACTGGCGGCGCTGCGCGGCTGTGCGCAGCGGCGACGGGCAGACGGCGGCGGCGCTGGTGAAATAGGAAGCGAGAGGGGGAAAGGAAGTGATCACCGAGTTCGTGAGGACGAGGTGGTGCTCGTCGTGTGCTCGACGTGGCAAGGGGCGCACGAGGTTTGCGGCAATTCCTCACCGGAGCTTGCTACAGCGACAGACGGCTCTGGACGTGGTCGGGGACGTTGCTACAAGTCACGAGAAGAACAATCGAGGTTAGGGTGAGACGCAGGAGGTCACAGAGGTGCTGTGTGCGTGAAAGAGAAGAAGAGGGGCGACCTGGTTTACCTGGGACGCGCCTTCGAAGAGGAACTAGTCGCGGCGGCGTTCAGATGCTTTCCATAGCCGAAGCTCTAGGCGCCCGCGGTTGAGAGGAGGGTGCTGGGAGATGCGTCTGGGAGTGGGGAAGCTGCCAGCGTGCTCAGGGAGGCTCGGGGTGGTGTCGAGTCGCCGGAATCGGCACCGGACTTCGTCGGAACAGAGGGTGCTCGGAAAGGAAATTGGGGAGGTCTAAGGCGTGCGAGCGCGAGGTGTCAGAGGGGAAATATAGAGGAGGCATGGGCGTTTAAGACTGCGTGGTCAAGGCGAGGTAAAGACGCGGCATTAAGACGAATTGAATCTGCGGAATCACAGCAGGTAACGGCGTCGAGGGAGGAAAAAGGGGTCGCGCGGGTGTGGACGATGAGCAGTAGAGGTGGGGTCCACCGGTCAGTGGGAAAAGAAATGAGAGTGAGGTCCACTGGTCAGTCTCTACGCGGGTCAGACACGAGGTGCGAAACGTTTTCTTTTGGGGAGAGGGGAGCTGGGCTGCTTCTGGGCTTTAGTGGGCTGATGGGTTGGGTTGTCCTTTTCTTATTTTTTTCCTGTTTCTGAATCTTTTTCCCTTTTCTAATTTCATTTCCTGTTTGAAATTCCAAACAAACAAACATCAACCAAATCAATTCAAATAATCACCAAACCTTGCACTAAGAATTTGGTTCTGTTTAGTAGCATAAACCTAAATTCAACATAAAATAATATTTTAAATCTTTTTAGGTTCCATTTATTTATAAAATGGACCATGGTTTATTAATAAAATAGGGTTTGGTTTATTTAATAAAATCTTCATTTGAAATCCAAATACTTTCAAAACCATATCAATAGGTTTTATTTGAAAGTAAAGAATGCTTGGAAGTTTGTTTAAAATAACATTTTTGTTATAGGGTCCATTAATAATTAAATGAATAGACTTTAATCATTTAGTTCAAATAGGATTTGTTTTATTGAAATCTTTATTTTGAAAATTTAAAATAAAACCAAAACACTTCAGTAGGTTTTTATTTGAGAATATAAAGTATTTGAAAATGATTTAATAAATTTTGATGTTTTAATAAAAATGGTAAGACCTTTTAATTAGATAAAATTGGATTTTAAATCCTTATTAATTTATTTAATTAAACCTTTACTATTTTTATCATACTTTATTTCAAAAGCTTGGCCAAGTTTTAATTTGGTTTTATAAAATAATCTTTATTTATAAATCCATATTTTCTTTTGAAAACCAAATCTTTTAAAAATAGTAATTCCAAAGCATTTTAATTTCCTTTAATAAATGTTTATCTTTATAAATCCCTTTAGGATTTATTTGATTTAAATTGGTTTGAAGTTCCAATTAAATTCAAAAAGTTTCTTCTGGCTCTGAAAATCAAACAAAGTTTTATTTTATTAATTTATTTTCACATTACAAGATTTGGAAAATCTTGGGATGTGACAACTGGCCCAAGCGTCAGCGAGTGGGCCTGCAGGACGACGACTGGATCAAGATTTTGCATGGACTCCAGCGACTGGAAGCTGAAGTCCCAGAAGCGTAGATAGGCCCAGTTGGACTAGGTCATAGAATCACCGAATCCATAACTAATTCGGTTGAGATTTGTAAACACTAGGGAGGTGAGTCTATATAAACCTCCCTAGAGGACACATAGGGGATATGTTCCATCATACACCCCAGCGACTCGCCGTCTAGCCGCCGAGCTCGCCCCATTGTACTCTCACCATAATACAATCTAGCAGGAGTAGGTATTTACCCTCCGGGGGGCCGAACCTGGGTCAACCCTTGTGTCTCATCCCTCATCTCGCACTGCAGATGGCTGGCCGCCCTTGCCCCATGTTCTACTACTCACTGCTGATTGCAGCATCTGCCGTGGTCATTCCCACGACAGTGGCGCCCACCGTGGGGCCTGGCCGGTCAGGCCGGTGTTCTGCGGCGAGATCCAATCTGCCCATCAACGAGTCGATCGCCACCGGCCTCATGATCGCTCGGCGAGATGCTCCAGATCTTGCCGAGCAGCTATGTCTCGGCGACGCGACCCGTCACGCATAGCATGATCCTACCGGTCGGCACGATCAGCCTCTTCGTCGGCCTCACCGACATCATCATATCGGAGGACTCGGCTCGCATCCGCGAGTCGCCCCCATGCGACCGGCTCTCTGAGTGCCAGGTCCGCATGATCCACCGCCTCGCCTCCGAGTATGACTCGGCCCATAGCAACGCGGCCGAAACCACCACTGCCGTGGACGACGCGGCCCTCAATGACGATGCCGACTCGGCGACCCCGGCGTCACTCGCCGGATCCATTGTCACCGCGTCACCTGCGGGCTCCATCACCCAGGTCTCCAACGTCGGAGACTTTGAGGATCCCTCCATCCTCGGGATCTTCGACTTCGATTCCGGGTCGGAGAACTCCGCTGACCTCCGTGACAGAACCGGCCGCCACGCCGCGACCTACATGGCAACTGGCGCCGACCCACCGGAAGACCCATTCTCCACGCCGATCCCTCCAAACGAGATGGCGATGGAGGTCGAGGAACTCCGCCTGAAGCTGGCAGAGGCAGTCTGCCAGGAACAAGCCGAGCGTGAAAAATTTCACCTCGAGCAGGTGACAGCGCAGGAGCTGTCGCGCTACCACCAACTCCGAATCAGGTCGCGCCTGAACCCCACCGTTCAGGGGTGCGCCCTGAATTTCGATGACGAGAACGTCCCGGCCCGCGCGGCCGAGCGCGTGATCTGCGAGAACACGCCGCCAGGAGGAAGCACTCGGCCTCCACCAGGAGCAACGGCCAATGGCGCCCCGCTACCACCCAACCGCGCACCCCCCAGGGGCCAGCCAAGGATCGTGGTCTCCTCACGGGAGCGCGACGTGAACGGCCTCCCGTTGTTCTCCACCCCAATGGACAACCTCGTCGCGGGCCGAGCAGCAGTCGACAACATTGCAGCCACTAGGGAAGGCGACCTGCAGATCCAATACGCCAAGGCTCTGCTCGCCAAAGCAGTCGAGCAACAAAACGCAGGCGTCGACTCCCAGGGTCGGATGTACTCGCGTTCATCGGGCAGCAGAGCAGCCTCAAGCGGCCGCCCCATGGCGGCGAACACTCTCAACTGCCCGCTACCCGAACCCCTATAGCTCCAACACCGACCCGCGAATGCGGCACTCTCCACCAATGACCCTAGGCCGGCGACCAACTTCGTCGCCGCCAACGGACAGCCCGTCGACGCCCGCACCCACATCATCAACAACCAGAGCTGGCGCGCACGCCAGCCTGACGACCTGCGGCACATCCTCACCAACCGCCACGACGGTGAGCCGAGGGGGTCGCTGATCCGCATCGGGCCCTAGTGCTTCGGACCGATGATCCGAGGCGAAAGATACCCGGCGAACTTCAAAGCGCCGAAGGAAATAGAGAAGTACGACCCTTCGTACGATCCCTCCGTGTGGCTGGATACCTACCTCATGGCGATGGGGATCGCCGGCCACACCGATCTACTAGCCGCCCGCTACCTTCCCCTGATGATGGAGGGGGCGTGTAGGCAGTGGATTAACACTCTTGCCACGGATAGCATCGACTCCTGGGAATAGATGTGCGAGGCCTTCGTCAGGCACTTAGAGGGTTCATACACCCGCGCCACCACCATCGAGGACCTGGAACGGTGCGTCCAGGGACCCCGCGAGTCGACCCGCAGCTGGGTCCAACGGTGCCAAGATCTGTGGTACAACGCGGTCGGCATCCACCCAGACACCGCGATCCACTGCTTCAAGACCTCGTGCCGCTACGAGCCCCTGGTAGCCAAGCTCAAACGAGCATAACGCACACTCGACAACATACCGGATCTCCTGGAGATCGCAAAAAGGTACGCGGAGGAGGACCCAAACCAAGAAACCGACGACGAGTCGGGAGGACACCACCGCACGAGCGGCCACGACAACGGGAGACGACACGATCTACGCTACAGCAACACTCTCCTCACCGGCAAGCACCGCAGTGACGGGCGAGTCGACTTTGGCGCCAACGCTGGATACGCGCAACGCGAGCCCAAGAGCTTCCACCGCAACGGGGGACAACGCCGCGACGGTGGCAACTACAAGGCGAAGCCGAGGTTCGACCCCGCGGCCCTTCTTAACCAACCTTGTGTATTTCACAGCAGGTAACGAAAGCCCTCCATGCACACGACCGCCGACTGCCACTCTCTCCAGGATATCGAGAAGGCACGGCCTGCGCGCGTGAAGACCCCGACAACAACTCGCCAAACGGCGGAAAATTTGGCAGCGTCGCCGGCTCGCTCCACACCTTCACAGGCTTCAACACGAAGCGTGAGAAGAAGGTCATCGCACGCGCCGTCGCCGTCAACACGGTGGCCCAGGTAGATATCCCCCAGTTCCTCAACTGGTCTGAGCAACCAATCACTTGGAGCCGCGCGGACCACTCGCCACGGATCGAGTATCCGGGCCGAGTCGCCCTGGTGGTCTAGCCCAAGGTGGGAGACTACTGGCTCCCCAAAACATTGATGGACGGCGTCAGCTCCATCAACATCCTGTACCTGGACACCATCAGGCGACTGCGGCTCCCGCAGTCGATGATCGAGACGACCTACACCACGTTCCACGGCATCGTCCCCGGTCGGAAGGCATACCCGATCGGCAAGGTGACGCTGCCAGTCACCTTCGGCACACCGGCAAACTTCCGCACCGAGCGGATCGTCTTCGAGCCGGTGCCCTTCGACAGCCCCTACCACTGCGTCCTAGGGCGCCAGGCGTTCGCCAAGTTCATGGCAGCACCCCTCTACGCGTACAACGCGATGAAGCTACCAGGGCCGTGCGGTGTCATCACCATCCACGGCGACCCCGACATGGCCGCCGAATGCGAGGCCAAAGGAGCCAAACTCGCCGACGCCGTCATCGCGGTAGAGGCCAACCACGCCAACGAGCTCGCCAAGTACGCGAGCGGGGTCAACAATGACGATCCCACCATACTCAAGAAGCCCAACTCGGAGGGCAGAAACCCCACCACCTTCGAGGCAACGACGCATACCCGCACCGTCGAGCTGGTCCCAGGCGACTCCAGCGAGACGGTGACGATCGGGACGGGCATGAGCCCAGCATAGGAAGGCGCGCTCATCGAGTTCCTCCTTGAGAACAGGGACATCTTTGTGTGGAAGCCCTCTGACATTCCTGGTGTCCCGAGGGAACTCATTGAGCACAAACTCAATGCCGACCCCAAAAGTGCGACATGTCAAGCAGTCGCTGCGGCCCTTCAATGAAGAGCGCCGCCGAGCCATCGCCGAGGAGGTGCAGCGTCTACTCCCCGTAGGCTTCATCCGGCCAATCAAGTACTCCAAGTGGCTGGCAAACCCAGTCCTGGTCGAGAAGAAAAACGGGACCTGGAGGATGTGTATCGATTGCACAAACTTAAACAGCGCCTGTCCGAAGGAGCAATTCGTCTTCCGGTGGATCGACCAAATCATTGATTCCACCGCGGGATTGGAGTCTCTATGCTTCCTGGACGCCTACTCTGGGTACAACCAGATCAAAATGGTCGTCGAAGACAAAGATAAGACGGTGTTCATCACGCCATTCGGAGCCTTCTGCTACACTGCCATGACCTTCGGCCTCAAGAACGCCGGGGCGAGCTACCAGCGGTGCATGCAGGAGTGCCTTGTGAGCCAAATTCGCCGCAATATCCACGTCTACATAGACGACGTGGTGGTGAAAGTCCGCTCGCCAGAACGACCTACTCGCTGATCTGGCGGAAACATTCGCCAACCTATGGAAGTACAAGATAAAACTAAACCCTGGCAAATGCACCTTCGGTGTACCAGCTGGACAGCTACTGGGATACGCTGTCTCCAAACGCGGGATCGAAGCGAACCCCACCAAGATCGACACGATTGCTCTACTCGGCAAACCCGAGTGCCTGCGCGATGTCCAGAAGCTGGCCGGGCGAGTCGCGGCTCTCAGTCGCTTCATCCCCCGGTTGGGCGAAAAGGCGATGCCCCTCTACCGCCTAATGCGCAAGAACCCCACCTTCCAGTGGGACAAGGAGGCAGATGACGCGCTCCACGACCTCAAGAAGGTGCTACTCGCAGCACTGCTACTCGCCGCCCCCATCGACAAGGAACCCATGCTGGTCTACGTCGCGGCTTCCGAACGTGTCGTCAGCGCCGTCATGGTCGTCGAACGACCAGAGGAAGGAAATAGCGCCCGGTGCAGCGACCAGTGTACTACATCAGCGAGGTCCTCACCGAGTCGCGCCAGCGCTACCCGCAATACCAGAAATTGGTATACGCGGTCTTCAGAGCACAGCGGCGACTGCCGTACTACTTCCAGGAGCACCCGATAACGGTCGTCTCCTCAGCACCGTTGCAGGACATCATCCGCAACCGTGAGGCAACTGGGCGAGTCGCCAAGTGGGCCATCGAGATCGGCGTCCACAACATCAAGTATGAGCCGCGCAAGGCGATCAAGTCACAGGCCCTCGCAGACTTCATCGCCGACTGGGAGGAGGCACAGCAGCTAGAGAAGCTGCCATACCTCCATTACTTGAGTTTACACTTCGACGGCTCCAAGAACGCGGACGGTGCAGGAGCAGGGATCGTGCTAACTTCTCCAAAGGGCAACAAGATCCGCTACGTCCTCTGCCTCGACTTCACCCCCTGCACCAACAACATGGCCGAGTACGAGGCGCTACTCCACGGCATGCGAGCTGCCAAGGAGATGAACGTCAACCGCCTACGCTGCTACGGAGACTCGGACCTCGTCGCCGGGCAAGTCGCTGGCACCTGCGACGCCGTCTCCCCCACCATGGCGGCATACCGCCAAGCAGTGGACAAGCTGGGTGGATACTTCACAGGCTACTCTGTCGAGTGGATTGATAGGCGGAAGAACGAGGAGGCCGACGCACTCTCTCGCATCGGCTCGGCTCGACTCGCACCACCCGCCGGGGTCTTCCTCGACACCATCACCAAGCCTTCCGTCTCTCCCCCCAGGGAGATCGACATCGGAATCCCACTACAACCAGAAGCAGCCCTGGTCACACTAATCGCCGAGCCAGACGACTGGGCCGCGCCTTACGTTGCCTACTTGGAGGGAGGCACCCTGCTAGCGGATGAAATGGACGCCCGGATGATAGCACGCCGCTGCAAATCCTGAGTCATCATAAACGGCGAGCTCCACAAGCGCAGCGTGACCGGCGTGTTCCAACGCTGCGTTCAGCCCGCTGAAGGACGAAAAATCCTCCAAGACATTCACTCCGCCGACTGCGGCCACCACGCCGGCGCCCGTTCTCTGGTCGCAAAGGCTATGCTGCACGGCTTCTACTGGCTCACCGCACACGCAAACGTTGTCGACATTGTCCAGCGGTGCGTCGGATGTCAGAAATACGCCAATCAAACCCACGTGCCAAGCTCGGCGCTCCAGACAATCCCCATCACCTAGTCGTTCGCTGTATGGGGCATGGACATGGTAGGCCCCTTCAAGAAGGCCCCCTCCGGCTTCACGCACCTCCTAGTCGCAGTCCACAAGTTCACAAAATGGGTGGAGGCCAAGCCAGTCTAGAAATGCGACGGAAAGACCGCCACCAAGTTCCTACGCGAGCTCATCTATCGTTACGGGTTCCCAAACAGCATCATCACAGACAACGGCACCAACTTCGCCAAAGGAGCCATGGCCGAGTTCTGCGAGGAACACCTCATTCGACTCGACCTCGCCTCAGTCGCCCACCCGGAGTCCAACGGCCAGGCGGAACGCGCCAATCAGAGCATCCTCCATGGCCTGAAGCCACGGCTCCAAGTACCACTCGAGCGCACCGCCTTCCCGGTGTTGGGTCGAGGAGTTACCCTCCGTCATCTGGGGCATCCGCACCTTCGTCAACAGGTCGACAGGGTTTACCCCCTTCTTCATGGTGTACGGCGCCGAGGCAGTCATGCCCACCGACCTCGATCACGACTCACCAAGGGTGGTGAACTACACGGAGGCTGCAAACGAACTCGCACGCCAAGACGGAGTCGACCAGCTCGACGAGGCACGCGACCTAGCTCGCTCCCGCACCGCCATCTACCAGCAAGGTCTCCACCGCTACCACAGCCGCCGAGTAAGGACTCACACCTTCCAGGAAGGTAACCTGGTACTGTGTCTAATCCATGACAAGAAGGGCATGCACAAGCTCTCCCCCCCTTGGGAGGGACCATTCGCCATCGGGCGAGTCCTAGGCAACGACGCCTACTACCTCACCGACGTCCGAGGCGACGGAAAACTCGACGTCAAGCGACCGTGGAATGTAAACCTCCTACGAAAGTTCTATCCCTAGAACTCCATACATGTACTCCCCACCCGCTATGGAATAAAACAGTGGTTACCGAAAGTTGCGTCTACTCTCCGTGTCTTGTGCCACTCGCACTCGTAATGACAACGTTATGCTATTCACAGAAGTCAACCTCTGGTAAAGCGACCGACACGACCAAGTAGTGTGGTACGAGGGCACTGGGAAACCCCAAGCCTTGTAACGTCCACGAAAAACGCCAACCCGGAGCCCCATTGGAGTCGCCTAGCTCAACTGGCTTACCGAGCCAAGACAACTGCCCTCGCTCCTCACAACGAGCAAGGTCCTCCGCATCCTTGGCACAGTGACTCGAACGGCCAAATACCACGCTCGGGGACTGATGTCCACTCAAATTCGAGCGACTAGGGAAAAACGCCCAGTATGAGAGCGTGCCCAGGACTCGCCATGCAATTGATCCTTCAGATCAGGCAGGAGTGACACGCTTACTTTAACTCGCTTAGTCCTTACCTACCTTGGAACTGCGACTAGAACCACCAAGTACCACGCTCGGGGACTCGGTTACCCGACCTCGTTCGCGCATGGGAAAACGGTCAAGTATAGAGCACCCATGGGATTCGCGATGCGACTGGCTCTCCGAGCTCTGGCGAGTCGACCTTAATCAAAATTCGTAAACACATAACAAACGAGGTAAACCCCATAAAAAGGGCGGACACGCTCGGGGACTCGTTCAATCAAAATCGCAAAACAAATGACGAAACAACACGAATTCCCTTCATAGCAGCACAAGTTGTTCCAAAATACAAGGAAAGGTCAATAGTTCTCCTGTACTAACGCCCAAGGGCACAATGCTTCTACTTCGCAAGTTTTGACGTAGACTCGCCGCCACCCCTGCGGTTACGAATGAAGGGCACGTACGGGTTCGACGGGTACGTCGTTAGCTCACCCGCCATCACCGCACAGAACGACTGCTCGACCTTGAAGTCTCGATGCTTCGGCTCAGGATCGTTGGGGGCGACAACCGTCTCCTAATAGGGGAGGAGGTCGCCCATCGCCCAAATGTGGTCGTAGTACACCGCGGCCTGGTCCGTCAGCTTCAGCACCTCGGCAATCTCCACCGAGCCCGTTGACGAGGGGTATCCGCTCGTGACATCGTCAAGGTCGAAGTCCGCCGGAAAATGGGCAAGCCCAAGGCTGAGCGCCGTCGCTGCCCCATGTCGGAAGGCCGACCGCATCATGAACTCGACCACCGATGGAGCCTTCTCCAGATAGCGCCATACCTCGACAAGGTCACTAGGGATCACCTCCGTAGGCGATATCTCCTGAAGATATGCTCGAAGGCAAGCCGCAGACAACGCGGACGAGTCGACCAGAGTGGCCACGCACTGCCACGCGTCATACGACTGCGCTTCTTCCACGTTGTCAGTAATCCGGCCTGCAGCACATCAGTAAATAGTAAGCGACTCATCGACTTCACAATAAAATTAGTGCCACAGAGAATTGGGCGAAGGAGAATTTACCAATCAGCGGGCGGCAGAGGTCCGTGATGAAACATTGAAGAGAAGAAAGGTCATCCTGCAGCCCGGCAACGAGCGCGTCAGATAATTTCTGCTCTTCAGCGGTAGAAGTGACAGCCGCTTTCGCACGCCCCTCCGCTGAACTCGCTTCCGCCCTCGCTTCCTTAAGCTCACGCTCCAGGTCAGCGACCCATTTTTCGGCCACGCTCAAAGCAGACTGAGCCGCTGTCAAGTCACCCATCGGGACAAGGCCCCGGTGGACCTCCTCCGCCTCGGATGCAATTGCTTGAAGCCCCTTGTTTTTCTCCTGGACGACAACGAGTTCCTTCTCCAAGCGACACCTTGCAGCAAGCCGATCGGCCGATTCGTGTTGCAGGCCCTATGCACAAACTTCAACGTCAACAACAACGAAATCCTTAAGTGCCCACTCGCTGAAATTCAGCGACTAGGCACTCGGGGACTGGACATTGAAAATTCTAAGTGCCCACTCGCTGAAATTCAGCGACTAGGCACTCGGGGACTGGACATTGAAAATCCTAAGTGCCCACCCGCTGAAATGCAGCGACTAGACACTCGGGGACTGGATGATATAAAAACATTAAGAATCCAACCACTAAAATTCAGTGGCCCGATCCTCGGGGACTGGACATACCTGGAAGGCAGCGCCTAACATGCCATGAAGCTCCAGCGTGTCCACAGATGCAACCACGACCGGAGTGTGGCCGCGACGCTGTTCGACCTCCACCTCGGCGACTCTAGGCATCCGGCTCGTTGGCGCTGATCCACTCGTTGTGGCCTCCTTTGCCATGAAGCGATGGAAGGTCACTGCAGATGCCGCTGCGCCACTCGGAGCCGGCTCGGCCACGTCGGGTGAGGCAACAGCCTCCTTGGTCTTCGAGGCCACTTCCGCAGCAGTCGGAGGTTCGCTCGGAGCAACTGCCGGGTCATCAGAGACCGTGACAACGTCGTCGCCTTTCGCCCTCTTGACACCTTCGGCGGGAGCAGCGACTTTGTCAGTCTTCCTCTTCCGCGAGGAGTCCACCTCGGTGACGACTGGCAGAACCTTGGCCACGGAAGGATGGCCGATCTTTTTAACACCAGTTCTATGAAACAACGATATGAATGAGACTGTCTGAATACAACAAAAAATAGGCAGATGAACAACACTCACTTGGCGACTGGTATGAACCGCAGTCCGGTACGGATGCTAGCCGGCTTTTCCAGCTCGGGCCCCAACCTTCGGGTGAGGCCCGTCTCGAACACATCGTGTGCCCAAGACACTGAGGGCTTCTTCGAAGAAGAAGCCGTGGCAGGAGCCTCCGTGATAACTGCTGCGGAAGATTCCCTCGGAGGTGAGGCTGCTGCGGCTGGAGCAGCCCCCAGACCAAAGACTGGGGCGAATGGAGGAGGTAATGATGCCAGAGGCACCTCGTCCATGGGGGCAGTGGCGTCCGGTGCCACGGTCGCACGCGCTGCTGCGTCCTTAGCCGAGATGGTGGCATCGGAACTGGTCAGAGATCGGGGCAGAGACATCTGTTTCGACGGCTTCGCCTTCTTCTTCGGCGGAGCCTTCATCTCCTTCTTCTTCTTCTTCGACGGCGTGGCTTCACGATGTGAGGTGTGCTCGGGAAGCTCGTCGTCGTCATCATCAAGGGGCTCGAGGCTTTTACTCGCCTCGAGCTCGCGCTGGTGTTGCCCGCGGGTCTTGCGAACTGTGGGGGCAGTGACTTCCACGGGTTCGTCTTCTTTGTCGTCGTCATCGTCACCCTCGTCGCTCTCGGCATCGCCTTTGGCGGGTGACGACTTGCTCCCGTCCTGGACGGACGAGCTTGAGTTCTCGTCGTCTGCGGGTGGAAGCCACCCTTCTACCACTTGGAACAATTGCAATAGAAACAAAGCAATGTCAGCACAACCGCGAATGCATCATCTGCGACTGTGAGTGGTGACGAAATGATGGCTTACCGGAGCTGGGCGTCTTGCAGTATAGGGGCGACCCCGGCCTTCGCGTCAAGATACCCCTCCTGGGTAATCTTCTTCAGGGCCAGGGTGTAGTCTTCGAGATGCCATTCAGCGAGGGAGGACTTCGTCGGATCGTCCTTACCCGTGTACTCATACATGTAGTGGTCGCGGCGGGCCAAGGGCACGAGCCGCCGCCCGAACTAGAAGTTGTAGAGGTTGATGGTCTGGAGGCCCTTCTTCCTCAGACCGCGGATGGTCTGTAGCATTTCGTCGACAACCATCCGTTGATCCAGCTGGAGCTTGATGACCTGGATTCGACGCGGTTCGGGCCGGTCGGCGGAGTACCTTGGAAGCGCCACTTCGCCATCTGGGGTCGACTCGGTGACGTAGAACCAGGACTTCTTCCATTCGTTTGCCGCCTTGGAGGGCAGCATCAGGTCGAAGAACAACGCCTTCAACTTCAGCTGGAACGTCAGGCCGCCCGCGGCTAGCATCGGGCCGCCTGACTCTTCGCGGCTGATTCTCCCATGGATTAGATCTTGCCACAGGGGGAAGTAGGGCCTGCAGCCCAGATAGCACTCGCAGAACACCACGAAGATGGCGAGATGCTCGATACTATGCGGACCTAGGTCCGATGGCTGGATCCCATAGTAGTCGCAGAAATGCCGGAAGAACAGGGAAGTAGGAAAGCCCAGCCCCCGCTCCAGGTGGCTGGTGAAGCAGATAAACTCTCCCTCACACGGGTCCGGAGTCACTTCTCCGGCCGCGGGGGTGCGCCATCTGCCGGTGCGGAGGATCCCGGCCTCCTCGAAGGACGCCAGTAGCACCTTGGTGCATTTGGATCTGCCCCATGGCTCGGTGGAGGGGGCCATTGGTTGGATATTCGTGGGGGTCGGAGCGGGATTGTTCAGATCATTGTGCGGAATGGGGAAACAGAGACGAGCGAGATCGGAGGAGGAAAGAAGAACCGTTTCCTTACCCGCCTATCATTCTCCTTATATAGCGGTTGCTACCCGCCAGTTTCGGGAGCCGTTACTACGCTGTAATTACGCCGAAGTTACCGTTGGGTTACCCAACGGCTAGTTTGACTCGTCGCTCCCAGTGACTCGACAACTCGCCGACCCGATCACTATGACAGTGACTAAGTATTCGCCGAACCACTCGCCGAGCTGTGACATGAGTGGTCGCCGTTATTGCGACTAAAATGACTAGTTCTTCCCTTTGTTCAGGAGTCCGCTGCCGATTCGACTGGGTATCCGCTTTGGACCCGCATACTCCGACTGCCAGCAAACGCCTGCGACAAATCAACGATGGCCTCGGGGACTACTAATGGGGATATGCCTACTGGGGTATACCCAGCAGGACGTTTCCTACTGGCCCAAGCGTCAGCGAGTGGGCCTACATGACGGCGACTGGATCAAGATTTGGCGTGGACTCCAGCGACTGGAAGCTAAAGGCCCAGAAGCGTAGATAGGCCCAGTCGGACTAGGTCGTAGAATCACATAATCCATAACTAATTCGGTTGAGATCTGTAAACCCTAGGGAGGTGAGTCTATATAAACCTCCCTAGAGGACACATAGGGGATACGTTCCATCATACACCCTAGCGACTCGCCGTCTAGCCGCCGAGCTTGCCCCATTGTACTCTCACCATAATACAATCTAGCAGGAGTAGGTCTTTACCCTCCGGGGGGCCGAACCTGGGTAAACCCTTGTGTCTCAGCCCTCATCTCGCACCGCAGATGTAGAGGTCCCAATCTTAGATAAGATTGATCCCTTCTGTGTTTACAATGCTAGTCCCTGGATCAATAGCTAGCATTCACAGTTTAGATGTAATATCAAGAAACAAGGGTCATAATATAACTTTATAACCAGGAATAACATAATTTTATTACATCAAACATAGCTCATTAGGCTATTACATTACATTGCAGCGGAATAGATACAGTCATGGGTCCTTCATCTTCAAAGTGCCACAGACAGATGTTGGTTGTAGACTTTGTAGTCCTAGTCAATCAAACAATCTTCATTTTAAAACAATCAACCTGCAACATTTCAAGTTACAGCCACAAGGGTCAATACATTTGAATTGTATTGGCAAGCTTCACTTTTATGTATAATAAGAGTGGATCCTATCATTGTATGCATATTTGGCTAAGTAGAGTTTAAGGCTTATTTGCATAAAGCAATATTTTATCCTATCTTTTCAAAAGGGTTTTAAAGTTCTTTTGTCAAATTTCTTTTCCAAGTTCCTTGAACTCCTTGGTAGAAACTCAAGTGTTCAAATCCTTGTCAAAATCTCTTGAGCACCTTAGTAACCCCAAGTGCAACAAGTTTTATCAAAACCCATGAGTTCCTTGGTAACCCCAAGTACATCATGCTCTTGAGCACCTTGGTAACCCCAAGTGCAACAAGTTTAACAAAATCTCTTTGAATTCCTTGGTAGACACACAAGGGCATCAAGTTTTTATATTAGAAGTTGGAATGTCGAGATCTCCCATAGTTCAAACTTTAGTTGCTCAGTATTGTCCATAACCGGGGACACGTCTAAGTACATAGAAATGTATGGGTCTTCCTAATGTAATTGACTAAGCCAGAGCCATAATAGCATGTGGTTGCACACGAAAGCCACAATTGGAGAAGCATGTTTGATCTCTAAGTTTCCTAGGTGGTTTTCTTTTGGAGCCCAACACAAAGTGATTGCCATAGACATGGTTCCCTTTTGTTGCCACCTTCTCCAAAACTTAAAGTATCCTCCACCTAGGTGGTTTATTGAGTCCTTGTTTTATTATGTAAAACACAAGTCCTTTTCTCAACCTTTGTAAAATCTCAACATCTATCTCTTTTTCAAATTATAGCATATAGCATGGCTAAGCATGTACAACTTCAATATTTTCACCAAGGAGTGTATAGGGAATCCTATTAGGATTTTAGCATAGCATAAGTACAGAAATATCTTTTCATGCATATTTTCAAAATCCACTAAGTATAATAAAAATAGTAGGACTTTTGTATGATAGTGTAACTTGCCTTTTTGGTAGGGAATGATGGTTCACTCCTTGATCTTGCTAGTCTCACACTTTGCTATGTTCACTATAAGTCAATCAAGCAAAACACAAAATCAACTAACATTCCAAACCAAGGTTAAACAAACAATTTCACACACACATAGCAATGGAATCTAAGTCATGCAAAGGAGGGTTCTTTTGCAAGGTTGGTCTCTACTAGGTTTGTAAACTTTGTAAGGTCCAAATTGGTCATTTACCAAAATGGCAAAGTCATTTGCAATTGGGTTTTATCTTAAGACCATTTAAAAATTCATTCATCATTTTATGTGGTGAAAATTATTCTTATCAAAGCAAAACTTTAGGTTTTTCACCAAGTGAGTTGCCCTTGGCAAGGCTTGGTGTTTGGGTCAGTATGTTTGGTCCAAAACATTTTCCCAAAGTTTTCCTTGCAAAAACATTTCCATAATAAAATCAATGAGTTTATTTGGTTAGAAAATGGCTAAGTTAAATAATTCAACCTATATTTTACCAAAATCATTTTTAACACCAAGGGTTGGTTCTTAGGGTCAGTAATATCACAACAAACCATTTTGCAAAGGTTTTAATCCAAAAATCATTTTTAAACAATTTTTCTAATCTAAACAAGCTCACAAAAGGATCTGCAATTTCAAACAAGCTAACAGATACTATTTTCGAAACTAAGGCCATGGGTGGCTAGGTCTTGTTCTCTTGAATCCAACGACATAAAATTTGTAATTTTTGGACGTGTGGTTTGAAAGTTACAGGGGTTTGAAGTTTGCAAAATATTCTGTTTTCAAATCAGTTTTTAAACAGATCAGTGACACGCGGCAGTTTTCTACTGGACGGTACCGGTTCGTCTGGATCGTGTGCTGTGGAGCGTTGGATTTAAGTTGGATCGTGCGGCACAGAACGCGTACCTCTTCGCGGTAAGTGATCTAATCGCACTCGTTCAAACTAGATCCTACGGTACTGGCTCGTTGGGCCAAAAGTGAGCGGTGCCGATGGCGGCTAGCGGCGGCGCACGGCCAGGCGAGGGGTTCGCGGTGGTTCTAGGAAGCGAGAGAGGAGGAGAAGAAGCTCACCGGGTTCAGGAGGTCACGGTGGTGCTCGAGGAGGTGTTGGTCTGGCGAGGGGCGCTCTGGTCTTGGCAGGATTTCTCGCCGGAGTGGAGGACGGCGTCGGGTGGTCTCAGTCGTGGTCGAAGACGACGTTGTAGATCGTCCTAGGACAATACAGAGGCATGGTTAAGTGCGGGAGGTCACGGAGAGGTCACATGTATGAACGAGAAGGTACGGGGCGGTCGGAATCTACCTGAGTTCTTGCCGGAATTGAAGACAGACGCGGCGGCGTCGGAAGCTTGACGTAGGCGACGTTCTGGGGCGCCCGCGGTCGAACAGAGGGTACTGGGAGATGCGCCAGGTAGTGGGGAGGGTGCTTGGGTGCTTGTGAAGGCAGGAGGGGTGTGGCTCGGCCGGAATCGAGGGAGGACGGTGGTCGGAGTTGCGGTGGTGCGAGCTCAAATTGCAGCAGCCTCGGGGCAGAGAGGGAGTGGCGAGTGAGGGGAAAGGAGGAGGAAGTGCTGGCGCTTAAGTACGCAAGGTCAGAGGCGGGATTAACGCAGCCATTATGAAGAATTAAGCGCGCGGATTGATGACAGGGAACGGCAGCGCGGTTTGGGGAAGAAGGGGTCGCGCGGGTGAGGACGACGAACAGGAGCGGTGGGGTCCACCTGTCAGTGGGAAAAGAAACGAGGAGGAGGTCCACCTGTCATACTCTGTGCGGGTCTGTTAGTGGGTGTGAACCGTTTTCTTGCGGGGTGATGATACTGGGCTGGTGCTGGGCCTGTTTTGGCTGTTGGGTTGGGTTGGCCCTTTTCCTATTTTTTTCTTCCTGCAATCTTTTTTCCATTTCTATTTTATTTCCTGATTTGAATATCATCCAACTATTCAAGCATTCAAATAATTCAAACAATTCAAACATTTGTAATGAGTTTTTGGTTCTGTTTTATCAGTATAAACTAATTATCAAATAAAATAATATTTTAATATCCCTTTATTAATAAAATAAAAGGGTCCTTTATTTATTTAATATGGTTTGATTTATTTAATAAAAACATCACTTGAATTCCAAACACTTTCATAATCAAATCAGTAGGTTTTATTTGGAAATAAAGAATATTTGGAAACTTGTTTAAGACAAAATAACATCTTTATTTTAGGATCCATTTAATAATTAAATAAAATGGACCTTAGTTATTAAATCAAAATAGAAGCTGTTTTATTAAGAGATTTTTAAAACCTAAAATAAAGTCAAAACACTCTAGTAGGTTTTATTTGTGAACATCAAATATTTGGAAAACTTATTTTAAATAATTTAATAAGTTTTGATGTTTCAATTAAATTGGTGAAACCTTTTATTTAAATAAAGTTTGGATATTAAATCCTTATTATTTATTTAAATCAACTTTTGCTATTTTTATTCAAACAACTGTTTTAAATCCAAAGCTGTCCAAGGTTTAATTTGGTTTTATAAAATAAACCTTATTTATAAATCCATCTTTTCTTTTGAATACCAAATCCTTTTATTAAAAGATCTAAAATATCATTTCCCAAATATTTTGTTTTCCTTTAAAATGTTTATCTTTTTAAATCCTTTTAGGATTTTATTTAATTCAAATGGGTTTAGGTTCCAATTGGATTCAAAAAGTTTCTTCTGGCTCTGAAAATCAAACAAAGTTTTATTTTATTCATTTATTTTCACTTTACAAGATTTGGAAAATGTTGGGATGTGACAGCAGATGGCTGGCCGCCCTTGCCCCATGTTCTACTACTCGCTGCCGATTGCAGCATCTGCCGTGGTCATTCCCACAACAGTAACAGCTAAGCATGGCTAAGCACAACAGGTGTAACAGCTCTAACAATGCTTCACAAGCCAAACCCTAGTTATGCTAGGAGCAGTGGATCGGGGAATATAGTCGTCAAAGGTAACATGCATAAGATATGATTACTCTATCTATCGATAAAAGACTTTAGAATCGCATGCACATGGAGAGAATGTAAATACTTTAAAAGCATAGGGTTCATATGTATGTGGGGCTTCGCTTGCCTTTGCCAATTGATATCCAAAAAGCAGAGCTTTGGACATCTGGTACTTGAATTGATTATAGTTGATCAAGTATTGGTCTTCGAGCTTCGATGGTTTTGATCTTGATCTTCAGTCTTGGACTTGATCTCGATTTCAATATCGTACCCTACCAGAGAAGAACAAATATCGAAACAAAAGGAAACAATCAACACATGGCATCAATGCAATGCTCAAGCAAGGATGATGATATGACAAGTTAATTTGTACTGAAATTGAAACAGTAAACATGCTTGGTCATTTAATCAGGGTTCCGAGGGGCATAAACCCTAACTCGGGGAAACTCCGGATGTATATGAGAGGGTTCATTAGGTTCTTCTAATGAAACTTGTCAGGTAAGTTGTTTAGCAATGCATGATTATAGCTTAAAGAGGTAGGTCTCATTTTTCAGAACATTTTGATATTATATGTATTTTTCTAATTTAAAATGAATTAGTTATGAATTTCTCCATGTTAATTCATTTTAAATCATTTTTAGAATATTATAAAATAATTTACATTTGGAATTACTTTTTCATTTTATTTAATCAGAAAACATTTTTGAAAATATTTATTTGACTTACAACAAGGGCCCACATGTCATATATTTGTCATTTACAAAAATAAATATAGAAATCAATTACTAAAAACATTTAATAAAAAGACAAAGGGGAATATAGCCTCAGGCTGACGTCATGCTGACGTCATCCAAGGAGCTGCTCTCTGGTCAAGCACGGGCCCGGCGCTAGGGGAGATGCGGTGCAACAGGAGTGGGCGCGCTGGACACGGAAGACCGAGGAAGGCCATCTAGTGGTAGCGCCGCCTAAGAATGGTTGCCGGAGATGCTTTCCCGATGAGGATTTGCGGCGGCCGACGGTGGTGCTCGATGCTACGGTGAACCAGAGAGGGGGAACGAATCGAAGAGGTCCATGAGGACCACAAGATCACCAGGAGGCTAGCAGGGGAGTCAAGGAGGCGAGGGAAGAACGAACGGTGCCGGAATCGACGACGGAAGCTACGACGGCCGACGGTGAAATCAAGCTCGGATGGATTGATACTGAGCACGCTCGAGCGATTTCTTCGGCGGGGAGGATCTTCAGGGTGCGGTGGATCTCACGGCATGCTCGGCTCGGTCTAGGACGGTGAGGAACGACGGCGAGCGGGGGAGCCCGAGGGCTAGGGTTTCGGTCCAAAGGGGGAAAACACAAGAGGGCTCGAGGGGGAGTGAGATGGGTATGAGAAGAGAGAGTGGATCACGACGGTTCTTGTGGCGATCTTATACTCGCCAGGCGTCCACAACAGCGGCGGGAATGCGGCGGCGACCATCGGGCGACCGGGCGCATGACAGCAAGGTTCTTGTCTCTCCGGGGAAGACGACAGGCAAAGGGGTATCTAGGCCTGGGCCGAGATGGGCTACTGCTGGGCCAGCTACGGGCGCGCTGAGCAGCGGGGAGAGGGAGGAGAGGAGATGGGCTAGGGCCTAGATTAGGTTAGGAGCAGATTTTTCTTTGAAGATTCTTTTCCTTTTTTTGTTTTTGACTTTCTCTTTGTATATTCAAATTCAAATCTATTTTGTATAATTTCAAAAATACCAGAACTTTTGTAAATATTTGAAATATTGTAGGGCCCCTTATAAACAATTTAGGCTCCTCAATTTTGGTAGTTTTCAAAATTTTCGAAACCATTTGAAAGGTTTCAAAGAGGAAGGGGAAAGATAGGGTTTCGGGTTTTATGAGTCTTTTTATTTCATGCATACATTTTAAGATGATGCTCATGAATGCACATACAAAACCTAATTACCATTTTATAAAAGTAGGGTTATTATAATTCTATCCCCCTTAAAAGAATCTCGGCCCGAGAGTTCTTGGTAGGAAGATAGAAGGAACAGGGTTACAATAATCTTCGACGATCTTCTCGAAGAGGTTGATCCATGCCACCATGACGAATGGACTAAGCGCTTCGTAATCTTTGAGGTGGCTGCTCACACTAAAGATAAGAGGGAATGACACGGAACCACAAACTGAGTATCTCATGGTAAACTCATGGATAGATGTTTCATAACATCTCTAAAGCTAACAAACATGAAACACGTCAAGGTAACGAAGGAAACAAGAGGAGAAAGTTTTCAAGGTGACAGATAACTGGTCTTCATAAGGATTGAGACCATGGATCTTGCAGAAGAGTTTAACTTCTGAATAAACAAAACTTCCAACAGAAAGAATACGACAACAGACTTCGAGAGATAAACCTCTACTAAACAACTTAAGTAGATCTTCACGGGTGGAAGAGATAGATACCAACAAAACTAAGTTGTTGAAATACTTTTGACGCAGAAGGGTCACTCTTTCATTCAACAGAAGGCCAAGACAGAAAGGTGTTTTGGTGGAGAGGACTCATAAGAGTCACAAGGAACATGTGACAAAAGGAACTATTGATTACCAAAATCATATTCACTTTTGCAACATGACTATAGATGGTTGAAGGAGCCTTTTATTCATCCAGGATTAACAAAACCTTTGCCAAAGATCTTGATATTCCTTTACACCACCGAGATGAATAGTTTAGAAGATTCCTGATGACACGAGAAGAAAGAAGCTTCATTCTCAGACTCCAAGTACTTGGCGTAACAATACGCTTGCCATCATAAAAGGGTCTGGAGAATTGACCGAGAGACATTTAGCAACTCTACTTTAAATGTTCTCCTTGATGTTCGAAACACCGTTAGTACGCTACTGACAAGCCTGTAACCAGTCATCAAGTAAAGGTCGGACTTCAGATACAAAGGAAGCCATAAGAACAACTTCTTTAATAAGTCATAGAAGAAGCCTCATGAAGAATGATTGTTATTGCTGTTTCAAGGGAGTATGGCAATAGGTCTTCCGGCTAATTGTGTCAACCATTACATCAATCTTTCCGGATGTACAGAGAGACCTATGTAAAAACCTTGAGGGACACCAACCATCATATCTGCTTGAGATTCAGATTTGGTTAGGTGGAGAGATACTTCAGACTCAGCATATCTGAATGGAAAGTTTGCAACATTTACACAGAGGTGAAGTCACTAGATTCTCAAGACATGGATTACAATGTCAAGCTCCAAAAGACGAGCTAGATTGCTCAACCCATGTGATAGCAAGTTATCAAAAGATAATTGTACCTACATGAGTTGTTTTCAATGAACATAATTGAATCCTGTTTAGGAAACATTTAGGAGGATATCGAAGTTGTGTTGGACTTCTTATCTTGCCTGATGAATCAATCATTGGCTTGGTGTGCTTAGAGGATCTTCTCGAATGTGAAGGTATCAACCTACCATATCAATAATACTTCACACATGCTTGACTAACTTGAAATGATTCCTGGGAAAACAAAGACAACTCTACTTAGATCCACGGTGGCATCTTTCAACATTTTGCGCATGAATCAGAAAAGGTTACTTCTAACATCTAGAACACATACTTCGAGATAACACGAAGATGGTTCTCAAAAGTTTCCAACGTTAATGCCAAATGTTCCACATGAATCTTTTCTAGCATGGAGAAGGTAAGGACGTCATCGATGGGATCGATAAAAAGCTTATCTATACATTCCAAGAAGATGGACGCACATGTTGTATGAACAAAGCATATACATTGGTCAGACCAGAGGACATGAAGATGTACTTAAGTGAGACATCACAAGTAGATACACCATCAAGATCGTCCTTGGAATTGAGTTTGATTTGACGATTGCCCAATCAAATCAAAGGCGGAGAAAATAACATGTGCACAAAGGACTTATTATCCTGCTTCAACACGAACAGAACTAGACATCCCTTTAAGGAGGAACAGAGTTGGATAGAACATTTGTCTTATAACTCTCCAAGTTGTTGTTTAAGCGCAACCAACTAGTTTAGGGTTATCCAGTATGGATCCTTGGAGAAAGAAGCAGTTCAGAGAACTTGCTTGCTCAAGAACTTGATAACACGGTCACGTGGCAACATTGCGATACTTCTAGAAAGACATCTAGAATACCATGAACCACCGATATGTCACTTAGTTCGAGAGAGAACTTGCTTTATAAGGCAAGAGGACATAGTCTTAGAGCTTCGGCAATAGCCTAACTCTTTGACCAAAAAGGGTGCACCGGAATAACAGACTTGGTAGCACGATCATTCTTCGCTTAGTGATAGGTTTAACCAATCACGCTAAGAATAACACAAATGTCCTTAGAGTTCAAAACAATAATAATTGCTAAGAATCTCTGATGGCCACATTATTACACACACGCATAATTCACGAGCGCGAAAGCTCAAGGAAGGGTGGGTAATTATGTGTGGGAGTATCACTTCATTAAGAGGGTCATGAATCTCAGCATGACCTCTTGGTATGAAAGAGGGTGATACTTTAAGGTGGAATAGATAGAAGCTAATAAGGCATCTAGATCTGTGGACTACAACACTTTGACCTGGTCCTAGATATGACGAGGTACTAGAGTTTGTTTGTCCTGACATCCTGAAATGGTTTGTCAGGATGGACCGCAGGAGTATTTTGCATCGTAAGACACCGATGCACATTTACTTGGCTACCAACTGGTAGACAAAGGTCAGAAAACAACAAGGGAAGAAGGAACATGCTCAGGACAAAATCCCGCGATGTGGATACATAGATTATCAATCTTCCAAAAATGTAACATCCCAAGATTTTAGAAATTGGGACTAAAAAAAATTGTTTTTACATGTCATTCATGAGCATTGCATTGCATCCATGCATAAATTTGCAAAGGTTTTGAAATTTGATCATTAAACAAAACCCTAAATGCAAATATTCCTATGTGGAATAAACAAGGATTTTATAAATCCAACATTACTGAACTAAATAAAAATGTACAAAAATGATCATAAGATGATCTACAGGATTTTAGAAAATTTTAGAAACAAATTTTATCCCATTTGGAGTTAGTATGAAAAAGTTATTAAAGAAACATAAATCAAGAAATAGAAAAGAAAAAGAAACAGAAAAAAACTAAAACTATCTTCCTAGGCCAGCGACCAAAGCCGGCCCAGCCCACCTACTCCTCCCTATCTACCACGCGTCCCGCCCGCTAGCAGCGCATAGCGCATCAGCTAGCAGCAGGCCGGCCCACTCCTTCCCGCTTGCCCTCCATCGCCCGCGCATCCAGCAGCAGCGTCGCAGAAGCCCACTTCCCGCCCAACCCGCAACAGTCACAGCCCGCTCGTCCTATCTTCGCTCTGTCTCGCTGACAAGCCGGTCCCGCCCCGGTCTCCTTCAACCTCCCGATGAAGAGCCGCTGTCGAACATGGGACAAACTGCCGACCGATCTCCCCACAAAATCCGCACGATTCTTTCGGAATTTTTTGGCCCCCTCTGCACGAAATATTCCCCATAAATATCCCCGTACCTCCTTGCCTGGTTTCTTTCGTGAAATTTTGCAAAAACGAGCCACCTCCGAAGCTCCCGATCTCGCCGTCGCCGGACTTCTCCGGATCGTTCTTGCATCGGTGGTATACGTCGCCCCCGCACCTTCCTTTTACCCTGGGTACTTTCCCCTCAAAGCACTGATTCGCCCTGACCCCCTTTCCCCTCTGCAGATCGCCGGAGAGCACGCAATTTCTCGACGGAGCATCATCATCGTCCACCTCCTCCATCCGCCTGTTGTAATCGCTCCAGGAAGAGAGCGTCGAATTTGTTCGCACCATAGTGACCCCCGACCTCGCCCGCTTCTCGTGGTGGTCTGGAGCGCACTCCACCGTGCACCATCCAAGCGCCACCACCGTCGGGTGACCGCCACCGTCGCCCGGATCAAGACCGGCCGTCCGATCCACCTTCAACGCCTCAGATTAGAACATCCCTCCAAACCGGTACCGTCCAATGAAGCATTGCCATGTGGCCTCCTTGTCGTTATCGCCACGTCGCTCTCCAGGTCAGCGCTAGATGCTAGTCAACTTGCCTAGTCAATGCGCATAGTCAGCATATTCTATTATATAAATAAAATAGGCAGAATATTGGGCAATATTGTAAAATTCATATAAAATTTAATAGTTGCCCAAAAATTGCAAATGATATATGGTTAGATTCATAAAAGTGTGTAGAATAATATTATACTATTAGGTATAATGTTTACAATATATATTTATTGTAATAAATTAAATAGTTTAATGGACAATTTGGACTAAATAAATCATAGAAAATGATATGTATATCAGAAAAATACAAATAATGTCTATGGATTAGTAATTTCATATACAACATTAATATACTGCTATATCCAACTTTTTCAGTATAGTTAACTGGTAATAAGTTAAATAGTTTTAATGGCCTTTTAGGTTATTAAATTCACAACAAATCATTTGTAGGTCAGAAAAATATAAATAATATGTCCCTGGAATCACTTTATCGTGTAGATTACATATCTGTCTTTAGTTTGAATTTTAGACAACTAAAATTGTTTAAATGATTTAAACTCCATTAAACACTATTTAAATCATAAGAAAAGATTTATAACTCCGATTAAGGTGAATCCAATTGCTACTGGTTTGTATTAATGTCCCCTATCGATTACACCCTAGACCCAAATTTAATACATCAATTAGTACAAAGGTTTCAACAGAACTATTAAAACCTTTATATTGGCAATCAAGTATTAATAATAAATACTCTATTGCATTAAATGATCTCCTGCATGCATCATGTGTTGTAGTAATGTTTAGAGAACTAATTTCAACCATTGTGACTTATTAAATCGTCATGCATGCATTTGTTCATCATTGTTTTATTGTATTGTGCATAATTGCATTTGTTCTGAATGGTGTATTTGTTGTTCTTTGTTTTAATCGTTAGATTGCGAGGAGTGAAACGTTTGTGATTGTGACGAGTGAAATGATTGCAATTGTGAGAATTGTTTGAGCGACTACATCAACTAAAAGGCAAGTGGCACTATCATAAATGTCCTATTATTTTTCCTATGCAATGTAGTTGTTTTTAGTAAAAGTGCATGTGTAGGAATATTTTGCACTATGTGCTATGCTATGCTATGTCCTATCTAGGATAACCTTTTGTATATTTCTTAGTGGAAACATCGTAGCTGTAGTATGCTTAGCCCTGCTATAGATTCGGGATGGAATATTATGTTATCAGTATTGTGAGTTATTGGAAAAGTTATGTTTTTATATAATAAAACAAGTACTTAATGAATCACCTGGGTGGAATATTGTTGTTGTTGAGTTTGAAGAACTGGAAACGAAGAGGACCGTATATTTGGCTACCTCTCTCATGTGTGCACTGGAAAAAGACCACCTAGGCGTCATAGACATTTGACATGTTTCTCGTACAGTAGCTTCTAGTACAACCACATGCTAATATGGGCTCTGGCTTAGTTAATTACATAGCGGAAGACCCTTTGCATTGGTATATCTTCAGGTTAACTAGATTTGTGTATTGGAGGTTATATCCTTGCATTGGTGCCGGTTAGACATGCTAGTATTGTGTATTGGGAGGACTTCTATGGAAAGACTTCGTCATATTCTCGATCTACCGGTGTACCAATTGGTGTGTACTAAACCAGCGGCCACTGGTGGCGTCAAGGTGAGATTGTGTCGTGTGGGTAAAGTGTACAACTTCTGCAGAAGATATAAATCTAATCGATTAGCTGTGTCCCCGGTTATGGACAATATTGAGTAACTAAGGCTTGAAGCTTTTGGATGATCTCGACATTCCAATTTCTTAATAAAATTTGATGGTTGAATAAGGGGTTATGAGCACTTGGTGTTGGCCAACGTGTTCATACAATTTTCAGAAAGGATTAAAACTATTTGGAAATGATAGGATAAAACTATTGCTTTATGCAAATCAGCCTGAACTCCACCTAGGCAAATATGCATGTAATTGGTAGGTTCCATTTGATATCCACATACTAGTGACATTTGCCAATACATTCAAAGTATTGACCATTCGTGGCTGCAACCTTTCATGTTGCAGGTTCTATTGTTTATGAGTGATCGTTATAGGTCGCGAGCCTCCACTCAACGATTGTTTGCCTGTGGCACATTTGAAGGATGGAGATCTACCTTGTATTTGTTTTCCACTATGTACTTGTGTAATATAGTGTAAATTCTGGATCATATTCGTTATATTTATGATACACAGTTATATTTGGTATTCATATTGTAATGTGTGTGCCAGTGAACCGATCCAGGTATTGGCACTATACACATGAACTCAGCCTTATCAGGTGAGGGTGTTACAAGATGGTGTTAGATCTATGCGTTGACTGTAGGATCGTGACCTTAGAAATGGATTAGCAATAGAATACTTCTGTTAGGAGAACTATCATATTTTCTACTTATTAGAGTTCTTATATTCCTCGTCTATCTTTTCTATAACCTCTTCTTGTTCAATATTTGTAGTTGTCCATTTCTTTGGTACATGTATGAGTGTTGCCTACAAGTAAAATAAGAAATATTATGACACAAATGAGCATCTCATCATGTTTGGTTAGAATTGGACCACCATGCTATATCTCTTTAGGAGATCATCGTCATCGTGTTACCATATTGATCTTACCAACTTATGTGGTATGACAATGTTAGTTGTTTGCTTGTTTGTATTGAGCTATTTTGTTTGATGCCTTGTTTAGGATCAGTTAGTGTTGAAACATCAAAGTTTCTGAAATTTTCATGAGGTTTTTAGATTAGTTTAATGGTGTGAATGGATGGAAATTCGTGTGCTGCATGACCTGTTGTACCGCGCGATTTTACATATTTTACTGGTAACTCAGAAAAATCTGAAAAATAGGATCTGAAGCGTAATTACCTGTAGTACATGAATAAAAATTAACTAAAATTCCTGATGAGTTTAAGTCAGTCAGAAAAATTCGTGAAACCTTCTGTACTGTTTTGACAGATTTAGTTTATTGCTTATATGTTGTTATGTTTTACTCTAGTATTGTTCCCAATGATTTAAAACTATTTTGTGGTTATATACTACTAATTTTAGACCTATGTATTATTTTTATGCAAGTGTTTGCTTGTGTGTTGATTGCTTATGATTGTTTGTGTTTGTGACATTGATTGCTTCATATAGTTATGGGTAGAAATACTTCTCTTAGTCCTCTTCTATCTATACTCATCTATGCTATCCCAAACAGATGCCTCCTCGTCGTCAACCCACTGAGATGGAGCAGTTGATAGCAGCACAGACACAACTATCATAAGTGGTGATTCAGTTCATAGAAAACAACAACAACCCAATCCAGGTGGATGCACTCACCAGGTTCCTGAAGCTAAGGCCTGTAAAATTCTCAAGCGCACCTGAGCCTATGATAGCACTTGATTGGCTGCGCTCGGTGAATAAGGACTTAGTAACAGTTGGATGCACGGATGAAGAGAAAGTGAGGTTTGCTGCTCACTTACTTGAAGGACAAGCAGCTAATTGGTGGGATACCTTTCAAATCACCCATCCCATTGATACAATCACCTGGGAGATGTTCGAGGAAGGATTCAAGACAAACCCTGTCTCATTTGGAGTCATGAGCCTAAAGATAAAGGAATTTCGTGATCTACACCAGAATGATCGCACAGTGTCGGAGTATATAGAAGAATTCACCAACTTGTCTCGCTATGCTCCGGAGGATGTCGACATTGATGATAAAAGGAAAGAGAGATTTCTGGATGGACTGAGTGATGAGCTCTCTGTTTAGCTATCAGTAGTTTACACTCCCACTTTCCAGGACCTAATGGACAAAGCTAGAATTCTTGAAGAAAAATAGAGGCAAGTTGAGAAGTGCAAGCGGAATCACAACAACAACTGCAACTCAGGATCATGTCAGAGAATATGTACCTTCCATAATGGGAATGTAAACTCTGGACATCACATGCATGAAGGCAACGGAGTTGACCACCATGGGCATGAGGACCACAACAACAACGATGGAGTTAATAGAGGTGATGAGGATAGTCAAGACAATGATGGAAATAGTGGCCTTAACCATCATAGGAAGTCAAAAAGAGAGATATAAGCCAGCTACAGTGTTATAATTGCAAGGAACTAGGGCATTATGCATCAGATTGCCCTGATAAGAAAAAGAAGAAGGTTGAGAAGAAGAAGAATGCTGGAAAATCTAATGGAAACAAGACCAATGCAATCCAGAAGGGGAATGTGAACCACCTCAACATTTACCACCTCTTCGATGGAGGAGTCGTTGAAGAGCTGGATGAAGATGATATATGATAATTGGTAGCAACTTTGGTATGCCAAGAAGCTCACATATTTCCAAGAGAGCACTGGAGAATCAACCTAGACCGTTTCCTTTTAAGGGTGGTAGCACCCTGATGTACCTCGAACCTATTTCTTTCTATCCTTCCCAAATCTCGGGGCGAGATTTCTTTTAAGGGTGATAGTTTGTAACATCCCAAGATTTTAGAAATTGGGACTAAAAAAAATTGGTTTTACATGTCATTCATGAGCATTGCATTGCATCCATGCATAAATTTGCAAAGGTTTTGAAATTTGATCATTAAACAAAACCCTAAATGCAAATATTCCTATGTGGAATAAACAAGGAATTTATAAATCCAAAATTATTGAACTAAATAAAAATATACAAAAATGATCATAAGATGATCTACAGGATTTTAGAAAATTTTAGAAACAAATATTATCCCATTTGGAGTTAGTATGAAAAAATTATTAAAGAAATAGAAATCAAGAAATAGAAAAGGAAAAGAAACAGAAAAAAAACTAAAACTATCTACCTAGGCCAGCGACCGAAGCTGGCCCAGCCCACCTACTCCTCCCTATCTACCACACATCCCGCCCGCTAGCAGCGCATAGCGCATAAGCCAGCAGCAGGTCGGCCCACTCCTTCCCGCTTGCCCTCCACCGCCCGCGCGTCCAGCAGTAGCGTTGCAGCAGCCCACTTCCGGCCCAACCCGCAACAGCCGCAGCCCGCTCGTCCTCTCTCCGCTCTGTCTTGCTGACAAGATGGTCCCGCCACGGTCTCCTTCAACCTCCCGACGAAGAGCCACTGTCGAACACGGGATGAACTGCCGACCGATCTCCCCACCAAATCCGCTCGTTCGGAATTTTTGGCCCCCTCTGCACGAAATATTCCCCATAAATATCCCCGTGCCTCCTTGCGTGGTTTATTTCACAAAATTTTTCAAACACGAGCCGCGTCCGAAGCTCCCGATCTCACCGTCGCCGGACGTCTCCATATCGTTCTTGCATCGGTGGTATCCTTCGCCCCTGCACCTTCCTTTTCCCTGGGTACTTTCCCCTTGAAGCACGGATTCGCCCTGACCCCCCTTTCCCCTCTGCAGATTGCTGCAGAGCACACAATTGCTCGACGGAGCATCGTCATCGTCCACCGCCTCCATCTGCCTGTTGGAATCGCTCCAGGAAGGGAGCGTCGAATTTGTTCGCACCATAGTGACCCCCGACCTCGCCCGCTTCTCGTGGTAGTCTTATCCATCGCTGGAGATCCCTGGAGTGCTCCACCGTACACCATCCGAGCGCCACCACCGTCGGGTGACCGCCGTCGCCGCCGTTGACCGCCACCATCGCCCGGATCAAGACCGACCGTCTGATCCACCTTCAACGCCTCAGATTAGAACATCCCTCTGAACCGGTACCGTCCAATGAAGCATTGCCACATGGCCTCCTTGTCGTTATCGTCGCGTCACTCGCCAGGTCAGCGCTAGATCGCCAATCAACATGCCCAGTCAATGCGCATAGTCAACATATTCTATTATATAAATAAATTAGGCAGAATATTGGGCAATTTGTAAAATTCATATAAAATTGAATATTGCCCAAAAATTGCAAATGATATATGGTTAGATTCAAAAATGTGTGTAGGATAATATTATACAATTAGGTATAATGTTTACAGTATATATTTACTGTAATAAATTAAATAGTTTAATGGATAATTTGGACTAAATAAATCATAGAAAATTATATGTATATCAGAAAAATACAAATAATATGTCTATGGATTAGTAATTTCATATACAACATTAATATATTGCTATATCCAACTTTTGCAGTATAGTTAACTGGTAATAAGTTAAATAGCTTTAATGTCCTTTTTAGGTTATTAAATTCACAACAAATCATTTGTAGATCAGAAAAATATAAATAATATGTCCCTGGAATCACTTTATCGTGTAGATTATATATTCATCTTTAGTTTGAATTTTAGAAAAACTAAAATTGTTTAAATGATTTAAACTCCATTAAACACTATTTAAATCATAAGAAAAGATTTTAACTCCGATTAAGGTGAATCCAATTGCTACTGGTTTGTATTAATGTCCCCTATCCATTACACCCCAAACCCAAATTTAATACAGCAATTAGTACAAAGGTTTCAACAGAACTATTAAAACCTTTATATTGGCAATCAAGGATTAATAATAAACACTCTATTGCATTAAATGATCTCCTGCATGCATCATGTGTTGTAGTAATGTTCAGAGAACTAATTACAACCATTGTGACTTATTAAATCGTCATGCATGCATTTGTTCATCATTGTTTTGTTGTATTGTGCATAATTGCATTTGTTCTGAATGGTGTATTTGCTGTGCTTTGTTTTAATCGTTAGATTGCGAGGAGCGCAACGCTTGTGATTGTGACGAGTGCAACTATTGCAATTGTGAGGATTGTTTGAACGACTACATCAACTAAAAGGCAAGTGGCACTATCATAAATGTCATATTATTTTTTCTATGCAATGTAGTTGTTTTTAGTAGAAGTGCATGTGTAGGAATATTTTGCACTATGTGCTATGCTATGCTATGCTATGTCCTATCTAGGATACCTTTTGTATCTTGCTTAGTGGAAACATTGTAGCTGTAGTATGCTTAGCTCTGTTATAGATTCGGGATGGAATATCATGTTATCAGTATTGTGAGTTATTGGAAAAGCTATGTTTTTATATAATAAAACAAGTACTTAATGAATCACCTGAGTGAAATATTGTTGTTGTTGAGTTTGAAGAAGTGGCAACAAAGAGGATGGTAGCTTTGGCTACCTCTCTCGTGTTTTCACTGGAAAAATACCACCTAGGCGTCATAGAGATTTGACATATTTCTCGTACAGTAGCTTCCAGTACAACCACATGCTAATATGGGCTCTTGCTTAGTTAATTACATAGAGGAAGACCCTTTGCATTGGTATATCTTCAGGTTAACTAGAATTGTGTATTGGAGGTTATATCCTTGTATTGGTGCCTGTTAGACGTGCTAGTATTGTGTATTGGGAGGACTTCTATGGAAAGCCTTTGTCACATTCTCGATCTACCGGTGTACCAATTGGTGTGTACTAAACCAGCGGCCACTGGTGGCGTCAAGGCGAGATTGTGTCGTGTGGGTAAAGTGTACAACTTCTGCAGAAGATATAAATATAATCGATTAGTCGTGTCCCCGGTTATGGACAATATTGAGCAACTAAAGCTTGAAGCTTATGGATGATCTCGACATTCCAATTTCTTCATAAAATTTGATGGCTGAACAAGGGGTTATGAGCACTTGGTGTTGGCCAATGTGTTCATACAATTTTTAGAAAGGATTAAAACTAATTGGAAATGATAGGATAAAACTATTGCTTTAAGCAAATCAGCCTGAACTCCACTTAGCCAAATATGCATGTAATTGGTAGGTTCCATTTGACATCCGCGTACTAGTGACACTTGTCAATACATTCTGTAATACCTCGGACACTATGCTCTAAGTAACAAGCCTGGAATGAACCCAAAGTGCATAAGGTGTCCTATCGAGGAGGCCGGGGCCACCCACGGGTAGGTTCCGTCTGAGCGGAACAGGGCACGGTACCGGCCAACACCCCATCCACTTTGCAAGGACATCGGGACAAGTACGAGCGGCGTAGTCGATACGCATGCGAAAACATAACATTCACAATTGTGTATGTTAGCGACATACAAGAGTACATCAGAGCCAGACCACACGGTTAAAAACGAGTGTGTGCAGGTCAGTGGCGGGACATGTGGAGCATGGCGCGTGTGGCCCAGAGTGGACACGGCATGGCACATGTGCCGGCACTGGACACACATACGCGTGTCGGGTGTGTGCGGGTCAGTAGCGGGACATGTGGAGCATGGCGCGTGTGGCCCGGAGTGGACACGACATGGCACATGTGCCGGCACTGGACACACATACGCGTGCCAAGAGGGAACGTTCCTGGGGTGTGCTTGATCGATAAGGGCATCGATCTTCTAAAGGGTGTATGTATGTGAGACCCTGGTGCATGGCTCAATAGGATTGATAGGAAACCCATACAAACAAGTTGCAACTTCTTTTCCGGAAGCTCATTCGAAAAGAACTCTAAGGTTAAGCGTGCTTGGCCTAGAGCAATTCTAGGATGGGTGACCGACCGGGAAGTGGGTACCGGGTGCGCACGAGTGAGGACAAAGTGCGCGAAAAATACTAGTGTTGGTCTGTGGGGTTAGTCTAGAGATCCTATTGAGCTCCAGAAGTGACAGCCGTCGGTCCGGAGTGACCGGGGGTCTTACACATTCAAAGTATTGACCATTCATGGCTGCAACCTTTCATGTTGCAGGTTCTATCGTTTATGAGTGATCGTTATAAGTCGCGATCCTCCACTCAACGATTGTTCTCCTGTGGAACATTTGAAGGATGGAGATCTACCTTGTATTCGTTTTCCGTTGTGTACTTGTGTAACATAGTGTAAATTCTTTATCATATTCGTTATATTTATGATGCACAGTTATATTTGGTATTCATATTGTAATGTGTGTGACAGTGAACCGATCCAGGGATTGGCACTATACACATGAACTCAGCCTTATTAGGCGAGGGTGTTACAGAAAACCAATGCATAGAAGAGGTAAGGTGTAGCAGAGTCACGAATATAGATGCGAGACTCACGAGGAGTACTCTTGTCGTGATCTATTTGGTTCCATTAAAGAACAGCTGCCATAACATGTGGTAGGAGAAGTCCTTTATCGTCACTGTTCAGTAGCGACAATATCCACAAGCTTGAAGGCTATACTAGAAGGTACTAGCCATCCTGAAGTAATGTGTGAACATTAACAACAGGGGTCAACATAATGGATCTTGGTTTAAAGGTCAGCTTCATGTACAAGATTCATAAGACCAGAATCCAGCACAATCGGGGACCTTAGGTTCAAGTCCAAGGGTTATAACCCAAAGAAGGAGTAACTACTACTTGAGTGACAAAGTGTACACTACAAGCTATCAATCACGGGTAGCTTCCAAGAGAAGAAACAACTTCTGAAGTACCCGAACAAATAAAAAAGGAGGCACACGAGGTGAAAATAAACCTCGAGACCTAGAACAGAACATTGTGGAACCATCAACATGATGTTGTGGACCCATAAAATAGAGAGATTATGATAGAAAGAAATCTCTCAGAAGGAACAGAACAAAGGTAAACAAGGAACACACACAACTGACTCTAGAGAACTCCACACTAGGTCAAATGGTTGAGGACCGGCATGCCTGAAGAGGCACCTAAGTTTTGAAAGACTGGACGAGATAGCAAAACTTTCCCAAATCAACACAATATAAGATGACCCAGAGTTAGAGCGAAACTGGATAAGGAGAAAAATAAACATACTAGAGTTTTCGCAAATAATTTTCATCTTTGAAAATAGTTTTCACAAACACTAGACTCACCATCGACCAATAGAAAGGTGTCCTACAGTTGGTACTGCTCTGATACCAAAACCTGTCACACCCCCGGGATTAAGGCTAGACAAATCCCAGACCTTTTTCTAAACATAAGCCTAACCTAATCTCGAAAGTGTACAGAGAGAGAATCGGTAACATAACATTGACCCTACGACACAAAAGTTATTACAGCGAGCTCATAACTGAGCAGAGAACCAAAATATTACAAGCAGAGGTCACTGACCACAAACATCAAACAACGGAAGGAAAATTATGCTATTAAGTATAGAAAACTTAACAAATGGCCTAAGAGGCCTGAAGCATAACGATGACGTCCAACCCATAGATCCCAGACTGCCGACTAGGAACTCCAAACTACTCGTCGATGTCGATGCCCTTAAGAACTCATCTTCTATGGTAACACTTACTCTGCTGCAAAAGTATAAATGAAGCAAGGGTGAGTACAGGGTGTACTCCGCAAGACTTATGGCTGGTGTAGTTATTTTGCGTAAAGCCATCTTTGTTTTGTAAAACAAGAGGGAGAAGAATCTTGACTAATCAGAATATTTTAAAAGGGGATAAGAGAGTGGTATCTCTAGCTTTGATCATCTCTTGATATCCACCGAATCATCATCAGTTCAACCTATCTAGGATCACCCCCTCGATCCCTGAGGAAGCATCCTTAAGCAAACATTACTTAACTTGCTAAGTTTTATGATTAGGTCCAAGTTATTTATGATTTTCACGTTCATTCCCAAGTTTTCCATAACCGCCGAAAAGATTAATAACCCTGCAGGGGTGTACAAATTTACCCACATGTACTAACCTTCTCTTAATTCCACTAGTAATAGCCCTCTTCCTTGGAAGACCGGCAAAGGGTGGTTAGACACGACCTTTACCTTGCTTTCGCCGAGACCATGAGTCACGCACTAGGGAGATGCCGCCATAACAGGTCGAGTCCCGAAGTCGGTCCCTAATGATGTGAACAGGGTTTGAGATTACAGATGCCAGGCATCTCCCATTCCCTGCCACGCTTACCTACCTGTATGAATGCACCTCCTTCACCTCCTTCGAGAAGAACCAGAATGCGTATGTTCAATGGAACGCCCAAACTATGTGACTCATGGAATCTACTCGGCAAGTTAGTTGGTCGAGGGGGTTTCCAGGCCCCCGTGTGGCTGTACGCTCGTCTTGGTTCAAGAGGCAAGAACATCGGGTCCTAAGGGTGGCAAGTATGGGACTGCAAAAACCACATCCCACCTTGGCCTCCCATACAAGCCTTAGCATGTTTAACTTTCATCTCTGATCATACCACGTCATCCTGTCAAACTAGGTTCATTTGCAGCTCTGATTCATCAACCGGATGGACCAGTAGTAACAGCTAAGCATGGCTAAGCACAACAGGTGTAACAGCTCTAGCAACGCTTCACAAGCCAAACCCTAGTTATCCTAGGAGCAGTGGATCAGGGAATATAGTCTTCAAAGGTAACATGCATAAGATAGTATTACTCTATCTTTCGATAAAAGACTTTAGAATCGCATGCACATGGCGAGACTGTAAATACATTGAAAGCATAGGGTTCATATGTATGTGTGGGGCTTCGCTTGCCTTTGCCAACTGGTATCCAGGAAGCATAGCTTTGTACATATGGTACTTGAATTGATTATAGTTGATCAAGTATTGGTCTTCGAGCTTCGACGGTGTTGATCTTGATCTTCAGTCTTGGACTTGATCTCGATTCCGATATCGTACCCTACCGGAGAAGAACCAAATACCGAAAAGAAATAAAACAATCAACACATGGCATCGATGCAATGCTCAAGCAAGGATGATGATATGACAAGTTAATTTGTACTAAAATTGAAGCCCTAAACATGCTTGGTCATTTAATCAGGGTTCCGAGGGGCATAAACCCTAACTCGGGGAAACTACGAATGTATATGAGAGGGTTCATTATGTTCTTCTAATTAAACTTGTCATGTAAGTTGTTTAGCAATGCATGATTATAGCTTAAAGAGGTAGGTATCATTTTTTCTGAACATTTTGATATATTGTTTGTATTTTTCTGATTTAAAATGAACTAGTCATGAATTTCTCCATTTTTAATTCATTTTAAATCATTTTTAGAATATTATAAAATAATTTACATTTGGAATTACTTTTACATTTTATTTAGTCAGAAAACATTTCTGAAAATGTTTATTTGACTTACAAAAAGGGCCCACATGTCATATATTTTTCATTTACAAAAATAAATACAGAAAACAATTACTAAAAACATTTAATAAAAAGAAAAGGGGGAATATAGGCTCAGGCTAACGTCATGCTGACATCATCCATGGAGCTGCTCTCTGGTCAAGCACGGGCCCGCTGCTAGGGGCGATGCGGGGCGACGGGAGCGGCCGCGCTGGACGCGGAAGACCGAGGCAGACCATCTAGTGGCAGCGCCGCCTAAGAATGCTCGCCGGAGATGCTTTGCCGACGAGGATTTGCGGCGGCCAACCGTGGTGCTCGACGCTACGGTGAACCAGAGAGGGGGGAATGAATCAAAGAGGTCCATGAGGACTGCAAGCTCACCAGGAGGCTAGCAGGGGAGTCGAGGAGGCGAGGCGAGCACAGACGGTGCCGGAATCAACGACGGAAGATGCAACGGACGACAGTGAAATCGAGCTCGGATGGATCAATCCTGAGCACGCTCGAGCGATTCCTTCAGCGGGGAGGATCCTCAGGATACGGTGGATCTCATGGCATGCTCGGCTCGGTCTAGGACGGTGAGGAACGACGGTGAGCGGGGTAGCCCGAGGGCTAGGGTTTTGGTCCAAAGGGGGAAACATGAGAGGGCTCGAGGGGGAGGGAGATGGGTATGAGAAGAGAGCGTAGATCACGGCTGTTCTCGTGGCGATCTTATACTCGCCAGGCGACCACAGCGGCGGCGGGAATCGCGGCGGCGAGCATCGGGCGGCCGCGCGCATGACAGCAAGGTGCTTGTCTCTCCGGGGAAGATGATAGGAGAAGGGGTATCTGGGCCTGGGCCGAGCTAGGCTACTGCTGGGCCAGCTGCGGGCGCGCTGAGCAGTAGGGAGAGGGAGGAGAGGAGATGGGCTATGGCCCAGATTAGGTTAGGAGCAGATTTTTCTTTGGAGATTCTTTTCCTTTTTCTGTTTTTGACTTTCTCTTTATATATTCAAATTCAAATCTGTTCTGTATAATTTCAGAAATACCAGAACTTTTGTAAATATTTGAAATATTGCAGGGCCCCTTATAAACAATTTGGGCTCCTCAATTTTGGTAGTTTTCAAAATTTTCGAAACCATTTGAAAGGTTTCAAAGAGGAAGGGGAAAGATAGGGTTTAGGGTTTTGTGAGTCTTTTTATTTCATGCATACATTTTAAGATTATGCTCATGAATGCACATACAAAACATAATTACCATTTTATAAAAGTAGGGTTGTTACACTTCCTGTGATGGTGATTTTCATGATCTCATGGTCGAAGGATTTTGGTTACTATGTATCTGAAAGCTTATAGCAAAAAAACTATTGAAATGACTTGATATTTATGCTACGCTTATCTATAGGAATATATCCATCACATCATTCTCCTAATGATATGACCTTGTTGTTAATAACATCTCAATGTTCATGCATGATCGGGAAACCATGATCATATATTAACCAACAAGCTAGTTTAACAAGAGGCTTTACTAGGGACTCTTTTATGTTTACAAACCACACAAGTATTAATGTTTCCTTTTAATACAATTGTAGCATGGGATGTAAATATTTATCATAAGCATGAAGATATGATAATAACCACTTTATTGTTGCCTCTTATGCATATATCCAACAGTTCGGCGTCTCCCGCGCTTCCCCATACGTGCAACGGTTGGGCGGAGGCAGCCCATCTTGCACCCACCCGAGGCTAGCTCCATGGAAACGTCCAATTCGGATGTTGTACTTGGGGTTGGCTCTGAGATGCTTTGAGAAGCGCGCTAGACACAATGCGGGGGTAAGCAGGTAACCAAGCAGACAGTTTTTATCACCAGGGAGTCTGCCCAGACCTAATGCAGCCTACCAAACGTGACCCTAGGCTCGCTGAAGTGCAAAGGTAGATGAGATAGTTTAATATTCCACGTGCGTCTCTCATCTTATTCCTCTCTTCTCATAATAAAACAATCTGTCTTGCAGTTCTTTACACGAAAAGATCCATACTGGTGAGATTATTCCATTTCTAGGATCCATTCCAAGTGTCGTTACTCATATCTTTCCAATTTCTCATCTATGTACCTATTTTATTAAGATGGGGCAATTAAGGATCCCATAGCTTTGTTACGGAAGTTGGTTTCATTCGGGTTTGTTCCTCTCGTCTCGCTCCACGTAGGTGATCGGGGGACCCTAACAAACCACCGCCGCCATTACCTCCCTTCCCATGCCCTTCCTCCTCCACCGTCACCAGAGGGGTGCGGCTGGGTGTGGTCTGAGTTGCGCCATATATGACGGAACCCCCCTCGTCTCCCCGCCCAATGGTGTCGGCCCAGTAAGGCTCCTTGTGGCCTTTTATGTGACGCGACCAGCAGCATCATGGTGTCGTTCGCTTCTGTAGCGGCACAATGGATGGCGTAATGACTCTTCTTTCAGCAGATCGACAACGGTTGGCATGGATGTGGCTTCCCCCTTCTGCGACTCGGTCAGCACTATTGGGAATATGCCCTAGAGGCAATCATGTATGATGATATTTCCCATTGTATTCATAAATATATTATGTTGTCCTTGTATAAACATATAATGTGTATCATTGAATATGTGATTCAGTTGTGGAACTATACATTCATGTTGTTTGCACTAAATATCCTTGGTCATCGAGGTTGTGCTGGACACACAACTTAGACCAATATGAAAGTCAGCTGATGACTCGGTTCCACATGTCATGGGCATGGAGATGCTGTTCCGACTTACACAGATTTGGCTAAAGAGTTTAGTGAGTCGGATTGACCCATATTGAGGTACAACGAACAAGTTGTCATTTGTATATCTCAATCAATGTAATCCTTAGACCTGAGGTTGTTGCACAGTCCGAGTTGAGGATCACCGACTCAGGTTCTGTCAAATGCTAATCCGTAACTGGGCAGTTATAAAGGCAGAGTTCAGGTCGACTAAGAATCAAGTTGCATGATGTGAATAACCAAGATGGGATTTTGCCCCTTCACTTGTAGAGATATTCTCTGGGCCCTCTCGGATGATATGATTCAGAAATCATAGCCATGCACGACTCGGTTAAGTGTTAACCGAGGCGATCGACTAAGAGTTAGTCGGATGAATCACTTATCTCGGATCGAGAAGAAAGTCGAACTATTTAAGGGATGACAGTTATTCGCCTATAGTCTGACAAGGCATATCGTGAGGCAAAAGGGACTCGGACGCAAGTCACATTGGAAAGGCATGTCGTCAAGACTCTTTGGTAATTGGGAGTCAGCACACTCTGCTAGGAGCCGCTACCTACTCATCGATTGAGAGTCGGACTCCAATCATGTACAAGTAGCCATGAGCCTGCGGGGTCACACACTTAAGAGTAGGAGCAAGTTCGGATTGGATCCAAACCGGAAATCTGGTTGGGTTGGAACCGAGCCGGATTTTAGACTGAGTCAGTGAGTCAGACTCACAGTGACTAATATTATATGAGCTTTAGTGAATGGGCCACGAGTGAGTGGAGCCCATGTTCCCTCCCTATATATATAGCGGGGCGCAGAAACCCAGAAGGTTAACGGTTAGGTCATTGTATGTGTTGCAAACCCTAGCTCCACAGCATTCCAGCCATCATATCGAACCTAGAAGTTCGCCGCCGGTGCTCCTTGTACGTGTGGATACCAGCAGAGGTGTAGTACGATCAGCACCAGGAAGATCGTGATCGGATCAGATCATGAGGACTGCAATGCATCAATTGACGCATTTCATCAGTAATCCGCAACCGCGCGTCTAGTGAATCCTCGTGGTCTTCTACCTCAACTAGATCTTAGGATCACCACGTTAGAGGAAAAAGTTTTGTTTTATCTCTGCGTGGCCCAATAGTGGTATCAGAGCGATAGCTTCTTGTTTTAGGCTCGAGATCTCGCATATGTGATATGCGGTTGGCTATAGATTGAGTATAAGTGTTGTTTTGGTGGTCGATCTATGAGATAGATCGGTTTTGTATGATGTTGATCAACTGTACTCGGGTAATGGTAGATCTGATTTCCGTGATCATATTTTGAGGTCGTGGAACGACATACTCCTACCGGTCGGTTTCCGCCATTGGGGTAAACTGTGACACGTAAATCCAGAAGCGGTGATCGAGGATCAAAAGAGTTTAATTGAACCGGAACAAAGGTCAGAATACATGTTCAGAATGTAGATGAGATCTACATTAGAGAGAAAAGTTTTATTTTCTCTCCTCGTGGCCCAATAGTGGTATCAGAGCGATAACTTTTGGTTTTAGGCTCGAGATCTCGCATATGTGATATGAGGTTGGCTATAGGTTGGATCTATGTACTATTTTGGTGATCGATCTATGAGATAGATCGGTTTTGTACGATATTGATTGGATCAACTGTACTCGGAGAATGGAAGATTTAATTTCCATGATCACACTGCTGAGGTCGTGGAACAACATACCCCTACCGGTCGGTTTCCTCCATCAGGGTAGACTGTGACACGTAAATCTAGAAGCATTGATAGAAGATCAAAGAGTTTGATCGAATCGGGACAATGGTCGGAATCCATGTATGGATCATAGATGAGATCTACGTTTTCAGAAAAATGAGCGGGACCGCCGGCTTCACCCTGTCGTAGCGCCTTAGATGTCATTGCGAGTTTCACAAAACCAGTAGATAGCGTATCTATGCATAACTTGTTTTTGTAGGAATTTATGAATGGTATGGTTCATGTGCATGTGATATATGTGTGTAATCCATACGTGATCTGCGAATCACGGTTTTGTCAGCCAACTGAAGCCTAGGTGTTGTCATTTTATTGTATAATGACCTGCGTGTTGGATTCTCTATGTAATTTACTTTACTAATCTAGTGTAGCTGTTTGGAGAACCCGGATGGCATGCTAGTCAATGTACATGTCGGCGATATGGATGTAACACCCCACTTTTAGATAATTATATATTAGGATTTTGATTGCGCATTCATAAGCATCATCATTTAAATTGTGCATTGAAGAAATAAGTAAAACCCTAAACCCTAGCTTTCCCTCCCTATTTAAAAATCATTCAAAAGGATTTCAATATTTTGAAAAGTACCAAAAAATATTGGAGTCGACTTGTTATAAGGGCCCCTGTAAGTATTTTATATAATTCACAAAAGTCTATGGTATTTTTCAAATGCCCAAAACAGAATTTCAAATGAAATTGCACAAGAGAAATTACAAAACGGAAAAAGAAAAAGATTCTGCAAAATAAAAACAAGTCAGACTAGCTAAAAAGGCCGCATCCCAGGCCGGCCCAACGCCTTTCCTCTCTCTCTCTGCCGCCCACCCGCGCAGCAGCCAGCCCAGCTTCGGCCCAACCTAGCCCGATACCGCTTCGATCTGTCTGTCTATCGTCATCTTCGTCCCTGACGAGAAACCAGCTCGCTGTCGCGCTCTCCGCCATCTGTCGTCGGAGATGCGCCAAGATACGCGTCACCGCCCACCAGCGCTTACAAATAGTTCGTCGACACCGCCGGAGAACCCTAGCATGCACTGTCCCCCTCCCTAACCTCTCTCTCCCGCGCGAGGACCAAACCCTAGTCGACGGGAACCGCCAGTCGCTGCCGTCTCCGAGCTTCCCTCGACCAGCCGAGGCCACTGTTGGAACCGCCTCGTCCACCTCTTCCTTTTGCCCCTAGTATAGCAAGCCGGTGTGGTCCTAATCATCCCAATCAGAACCTCCGTCCCCGATGCCGGCAGCCGTCGTCGCCATGGAATCCGGCCTCGCCTCGCCTCTCCGCACCTACCTCGAGCTTCAGGGTGAACTCAAGGTTCTCCGAAACCTCTCCTAGCTTCTCCTTTCCCTCTGATTCACCCTGCCGTCGAACACCGTTGCGTGCCGCCGCCAGTCACCGCTGCTCCTCTCGCTCCGGCAACCAAAAAGGGGCGGAGCCACCACTTTCTAGTCCGCCTCGATGAGCTGCATCGAACGCGTCCATCCCCGCATGCCCGCGAACGCCCAACCACCGTCCCGCGCCACCGTCTGGCCCGTTGGTCGGCGAGCCTGCATGGCTTGCCAACGTGGACCAAGTCCCACTCGTCAGCCTCTACGTCTAGCTACTGCCTCGATGAGAAACACCCCAAACCCCCCTCAGGTCCCACCTATCCACGTGGAGGTCGATGTGGCTCTGACGCCCACCGGTCAGCCACTGTGGCTAGCCCAGGCCTCGGTGTAAAAAGGTTTTCCAGTTTTATTTAAATTAAGAAAAGGTTTAATAATTTCAAAAATTGTTTTGAATATTGTAAATTCAATAACTTTTAATCTATAATTCAGAAAAATACAAATAATATATCGAAATGTTCAGAAAAATGAGAACAATCTATTTAAGCTATAACCATGCATTGTTAAACAACTTAAATGACAAGTTTAATTAGAGAACAAAATTAACCCCTCTCATATGTACCGGAGTTTCCCCGAGTTAGGGTTTTCGCCCCTCGGAACCCCAATTAAGTTGTCAAGCATGCCTTAGGGTTACATTTCGATACAATTCAACTTGTCATATCATCATCCTTGTTTGAGCATTGCATCGTTGCCATGTTTTGATTGTTTCCCTCTCTTTCTGATCTTTGGTTCTGCCCGGTAGAATACGATATCGAGATCGAGATCCAGATCGAAGACCGAGATCAACACCATCGAAGATCGAAGATCGACGAACAATACTTGACCAATTATAACAAGTCAAGTACAAGGATCCCGAAGATCTTCTTATCTGTTATCAACTGTCAAAGGCAAGCATAGCCCCACCATGATATAATCCTATGATTTCGAAAGCATTTCAATTCTTGCCATGATGCATACGATTCTACTTTGGTCTTTTATCGAAAGATAGAGTATCCTATCTGTTGCATTACTCCCTTTAAGCTTATATTACCTGATCCACTTCTCTTAGCATAACTAGGTTTGGTTTGTGTGCAATGCTAGAGCTTTTATTTGTGTCCTGCTTAGCCATGCATATCTGTCAGTGCTGGTTCATCCAGATGATGTATCAGATGTAGAGAATCTAGTATGACAGGAGAACGTGATAAGATGAGATTAGTGAGATGAGATTAAACATGCTAAGGCTTGTATGGGAGGCCACGGTGGGATGTGGTTTTTCTAGTCCCATGCTCGCCACCCTTAGGACCCTAGGTTCTTACCTCTTGAACCAAGACGAGCGTACAACCACACGGGGTAAATGGGGACCCCATGATTGACTAACTTGCCTAGTAGATTCCATGAGTCACATAGTTCGGGCGTTCCATTCGACATACACATTGAAAACGTTTTTGAAAGAAGGAGGTGAAGGAGGTGCATTCATAACAGGTAGGGAAGCGTGGCCGCGGTTGCTTGGGGTTGATGGCGCCCCTGGTAAACCAACCTCGCCTCACATCTTTAAGTACCGACTTTGGGATTTGACCCGTTGCGGCGGAACCATACTTATTGCGTGACTCATGGTCTCGGCGAAAGCAAGGTAAAGGTCGTGTCCAACCACACCCTCTGTCAGCACACCAAGGAAGTGTGTCAAGTGGCATGAAGAGTCGGTTGGTACGTGTGGGTAAAGTTGTACACCCCTGCAGGGTAATAATCTTTTGGAAAGTCGTGTCCATGGTTATGTACGACTTGGGAATGGACGGGAGATCATAGAGAACATGAACCTAATCATAAAACTTGGCAACTAATGTTTGTTAAGGATGCTTCCTCATGGGTACGAGGGGGTGATCCTAGTTCAGGAGATGATGATGATTCGGTGGATATCAAAAGATGATGATCAATATTTTCGGAGATGTCGCTTTCTTATCCCCTTTTAAAATACTCTGACTAGACGAGCTTCTTCTCCCTCTTGTTTTACAAACAAAGATGGCTTTATGCAAAATAACTCCACCAGCCAGAAGTCTTGCAGAGTACACCCTGTACTCACCCTTTCTTTGTTGATACTTTTGGCAGAGTAAGTGTTCCCTGAAGATCAGTTTGGTACTACATCGACATCGACGAGTAGCTTGGGGTTCCCGGCCGGTAGCATGGAATCTATGGGCTGGGACGTCATCGTTATGCTTCAGGTCTCTTAGGACATTTGTTAAGTTTGCTATACTTAATAGCATAATTTGCCTTCCATTGTTTGATGTTTGTGGTCAGTGACCTCTGCTTGTAATAATTTGGTTCTCTGCTCAGTTATGAGCTTGCTGTAATAAATTTTGTGTCGTAGGGTCACTGATGTCTTACCAATTCTTCACTGGATATTCTCGAGCTCAAGGTTAAGCTTATGTCAGACGAAGGTCTGGGATTTGTTTAGCCCTGATCCCGTCGGTGTCATAGGTCTTGGTATCAGAGCAGTACCGACCGTAGGAAAACCTTGCTATTGGTTGATGTTGAGTCTAGTGATTGTGAAAACTATTTCAAAGATGAAAAGTATTTGCGAAAACTCTAGTATGCTTCTTTTTCTCCTTATCCAGTTTCGCTCTAACTCTAGGTTATCTTATCTTGCGTTGAATTTAAAATTTTTTGGTATCTCTTCTAGTATTTCAAAGCTTAGGTACCTTCTTGGCATGTCGTTTCTCAGCCAGTTGACTTAGTGTTGAGTTCTCTAGAGTTGTGTGTGTTGTGAATTCCTTGTTCCCCTTTGCTCTTGTTCATCTGAGAGATCCCTTTCCATCATGATCTCTCAATCTTATGGACCTACAATATTATATTGTTGGTTCCATAGTGTTCTACTCTATGTTTCGAGGTTACCTTTTGACTCGAATGCTTCCTTTTTATTTGTTCGGGTACTTCAGAAGTTGTTTCTTCTTTTGGAAGCTACCTTGTGGTTACTACCTTGTAGTGTACGCTAAGTCACTCAAGTAGTACTTACTCTTATCTTTGGGTTTTAACCCTTGGACTTGAACCTAAGATCCCCGATTGTGCTGGATTTAGGTTTTGTGAATCTTGTACATGAAGCTGACTTTTAACCCAAGATCCATCCATTTGACCCTGTTGTTAATGTTCATACATTACCCCAGGATGGCTGGTACTACAATTCTAGACTTCAAGCTTGTGGTCTTTGTCACGATTGAATTTTGACAAAGAAGGACTTCCCCTACAACTATCTATGTCAGATGTTCTTTAATGGAACCAAATAGATCACGACAAGAGTACTCCTCGAGAGTCTCGCATCTATACTCATGACTCTGCCACACCTTGCCCTTTATTTGCATTGGTTTTCGAAAGGTTGTTGACTTATGCATCCAAATCTTGGGATTCCATCCTAAGCATATTCTTTTCCCCTTATTGTTTTCCGACCTTTGCCTACCAGTTGGTAGCCAAGTAGTAAATGTGCATCGGTGTCTTCCGATGTAAGATACTCTTGTGGTCCGTCAAGACAAACCATTTCGGAATGTCTAGGAGAAACAAACTCCAGTACCTCGTCATATCTAGGACCAGGTCAAAGTGTTGTAATCCGCAGATCAAGAGGCATTGATTGTCTCCCATCTGTTCTATCTTGAAGTATCACACTCTTTTATACTAAGAGGTTGTGCTGAGTTTCATGACCCCTTAATGAAGTGATGCTCTTACACATCTTTACCCACCCTTCCTCGATCTTTCGCACTCGTGAGTGATGCGTGTGCGTAATAATGCGGCCATCTAAGATTCTAGCAATTATTATTGTTTTGAAATATAAGGACATTTGTGTCATACTTAGCATGATTGGTTAACCCTATCATTAAGCGAAGAATGATTGTTCTACCAAGTCCGTTACTCTAGTACACTCTCTTTGGTCTAAGAGTTAGGCTTGTGCCAAAACTCTGGGACTATGTCTACTTGCCTTATTAAGCAAGTTCCCTCTCGAACTAAGTGACATATCGGTGGTTCGTGATACTCTAGTTGTCTTTCTAGAAGTATCCCCATGTTGCCACATGATCGTGTTGTCAAGTTCTTGAGCCAGCAAGTTCTCTGAACTGCTCTTTTCTTCAAGGATCCGTACTGGATACCCCTAAACTAGTTGGTTGAGCTTAAACAACAACTTGGAGAGTTGTAAAACAAAAGTTCTATCCAACCCAGTTCTTTCATAAAGGGATGTCTAGTTTTGTCCGTGCTGAAGAAAGATAGTATCTCCTTCATGGATATGTTATCTTCCCCCGCCTTTGATTTGGTTTTGGTTATTGTCAAGTCAAACTCAGTTCCAAGGACTATCTTGATGGTGTTTCTACTTGTGATGTTTCACTGGAGTACATCTTCATGACCTTTGGTCAGACCAATATTCTCGCCTTGTTCATGAAGCATATGAGTCCATCTTACTGGAGTGTCTCGATAAGTTTATTGTTGAGCCCATCGACAATGTTCTTATTCTTTCCATGTTATACTGGATTCATATGGGACATTGGGCATCAATGTTGGAAAATTTCGAGAACCGTCTTCGGGTCATTTCGAAGTATGTGTTCTGGTTGTTAGAAGTAACCTTCTCTGGTTCACGTGCAACTGCTGAAAGATGCCGGTGTGAACTCAAGAACAGTTGTATCCGTTCCTTAAGGATACATGTGTGACTTATTGTTAGGACTTTATACGTATGCAGTTATCTCTCGATAAGTTGCTAAATACATGGGTCTAGCAATCTAGCTCGTCTTTTGGAGCTTGACACTGTAGTCCATATCTTGAGAATCTAGTGACTTTACCTTTATGGTAAATGTTGCAAAATTTCTACTCGGACATGCTGAGTCTAAAATTGTAGGCTTCGCAGCATACAAAAAAAAATCCTACGATGGGAACAACTATGTACCAAGATCTATATACTAGATACAAACAACGGGCGGATGCATATCCATAGAAAACATACCCTTGAAGACCGACAAAGCTTAACGAGTTAAACTCGTGGTTGATGTAGACGATCTCTTCCCGATCTCAAGATCGAGAGGAAGTCCTAGCGCCGCAAATCAGCAGCGCATCCGTGATCGCACACACGTCCGAGGCACCGAGCAACCTCCGCCTCCTCGCTCCATCGATGCAACGGAAGCACAACTCTTTCTTGCTGAATAGCCACCGGGAACATGTATCTCGCTAGGAGGAGGGGGCACCCAAGGGGGTGGCCGGCGCATGGGGATGCCCCCTTGCCCTCCCCTCATTCATGTGGGTGGACACTCCACTCACAAAAACCTCTTCATTTCCCTCCACTCAAAATTCCACTCAAAATTGCTATTAAATTTCCACCAAATTTAATGCAAACTCTCATTAAATAAAACTACTTTTATTTATTCAGAATTTTTCCAATTACTTTAATGACAAACATTCACATATAACCCCTTGATATAATTATATTTCACATGCAAAAAAACACTTTCTGCAATTTCACCCGAAAACCTGTTTCGCTATCTAGTGAAATAAATTCCTGCGTTTGTTATTCTTTCTAGCATGAAACTTTTGCTCCAATTGGATGTCGGTGTCTCTTAAGTGTGTCACCCTACGGTTTGCGAATAATGCTGACATGATCGAGACCCCTCTCGGATCAATAATTAGAAGCGGGATCTGGAGACCCATACTGACTCCCACATATTCAACGATGACTTTCTTGTGATCGTCGGAACCTTTTTTGCTAGTATCTTAATCCCTTTGTTTCGCGATATATTACATGTCCGAGATTCGATCATCGGTATCTCCATACCTAGTTTGATCTTGTTACTGACATGCACTCTTTTCTCGTTCCCGTTATATAACATTCTAGTGATCAAATCACTTGCTTGCAAGCTAACCAATGTGATATTACCGAGAGGGCCCAGAGTATACTATCTGTCATCAGGATGAACAAATTCCACTCTCGATCCATGGGCCTCAACATAACACTTTATTAGTTCTGAACCCATCTTTATAATCACCCTGTTACGGTGTGACTTTTGATGTTATCAAGAAACTCTTCTGGTGTTAGTGATTGGCATGATCTCATGGTCTAAGGATTAGGATTACTTCGTAAGTTGTTACAGAAATATAAACTCAATGACTTTTATCGTAATGCTATACTTCGGATGAATGTTCATCACACCATTACACTAATGTTGTGATCCCGTTATTAACAACATCTAATGTCCATGATCAGGAAACCTTGATCATCTTGTTAATCAATGAGCTAGTTTATGAGAGAGGCATAACTAGGAACTTTCTGTTTGTTTATTAAACACACATGTATTAACGTTTCCGTATTAAGACAATTATAGCATGCAAAATAAACATCTATCATATACTTGGAACCCGAATTCTAATTAGTGCTGGGGCACTGTGTTGTGTTACAGGGTGCTCACCGCTCGCGCCCGTCCGATCTCCATCTAACGGTGTATCTGAACTGGTGGCTTTTTTTGGAAGCCTTGGTGCACGTGGCCAGGCTGTCACAGAATAAATCCAGCTATACTCGTCTTCGTCTCGTGTTGGTCTTCATCGTCAAATCTCCATCCCAATGCCAGGAACCACATGTGGTGGTGGTGGGCATCCGACGACTCCCGCCCGGCCACGGAGCGCTTGACCTCCGCCGGGGACTCACCCGCCCGGCCCCGGCGTTCCCAACCTCCGCCGGCGACTCACCTGCCCGGCCCCGATGGAGGCGGCGCTCGACGCCGACTTCCCTCGGGCGGATCTCGACCGCGACCGCCGGATCAGTGGCCAGGAGGCCGTCGCCTTCTTCAAGGCCTTCGGTCTCCCTCGGCATGTCCTAGCTCAGGTACATCTAGATCCGCTCGATTTGGGAGAAACATCTGAGATTTGGGATGCATATATTTGAGCTACGAATTGGTGAGCTATCATGTGGATGTAATTTTTGTAACGGGATTGTACATTTCTACTTTTCTTTTCCTCAATTCTGCATATAGTTTTGTAATTGGATGTAAGAGTAGCAATTATTTCCCCAATTTTTGCTGTATTTTTTGCAACTAGATGTACTTTTCCTACTTTTTTACATCCAAAAATGATGAAAGGCTCGAGTTGTATTTTTTTCATCAATTCTAGATTAGATTTACGCTTCTGGATGTAATTTTTGTCACTTTTCTACATCCAGACTGTTGAATGGATCAAGGTGTCAAACACTAGTATGTTTTGTGATCCCAGTTTTGGTGCATCTGGATGTAATTTTCTTCGTTTTCCTACATCTACCACTGCTATTTTTTACATCGTCAATTGGAATCACAGTCACTAGTATTTTTTCTGTATGTAATTTTGTATAGTTAAACTTCAATTTTTACATGCCAATACTTCTAATGAACTGGAGGAAGAAAAAGCAGTGGGGCCAGTTTTTATCTCCACTTATTTAATGGGGTGCATGCTGCGGTGTATGGCTGCATGTGAGCGTATGTGGTCCTAATAACAACTTGAAGAAAAAAGCGGTGGGCCAGGCTTTTTGTGTCTACGTATTTGAAAAGGTGGATGGCTGCATGTGAGCATAGGTGGTCTGACTTTCTATTTTTGGGAAAAAGGGGACGTGGTACTACTGGCCAGTTTGGGAAAGTTTTGGATTCGAACAGGTGCCTTTCTATTTTTGGGAAAAAGGAGACGCGGTACTACTGTCTAGTTTGGGAAAGTTTTGGATTCGGACAGGGGGCACCGCGTAAGACAATATGGAGCCCGGGCACTGTGTAGCAACGTCCTACTTGGAATACACATAATAAACACTTTATTATTGCCTCTCAGGACATATTCCCTTCAGTCTCCCACTTGCACTTGAGACAATAATCTAGTTATATAGTGATGAATCTAATACCCATGGAGTTCTGGTGTTGATCATGTTTTGCTCTAGGGAGAGTTTTAGTCAACGGATCTGCTACATTGAGATCCGTGTGTACTTTACAAATCTTTATATCTCCATCCTTGACATGCTCGTGGATGGAGTGAAACCGGCGATTAATATGCTTGGAATTCTTGTGAGACCTTGGTTCTTTGGTATTGGCAATGGCACCATTGTTGTCACAATAGATCACCATTGGGTCCAACGCGCTTGCAACCACACCTAGTTTGGATATGAACTCCTTCATCCAAACCGCTTCCTGATCCGCTTCCGAAGCAGCAACACATTCGGCCTCTGTTGTTGATCCCGCCACCACAGGTTCTTTGGAACTCCTCCAACTAACCGCTCCGCCATTCATGAGAAATACGTATCCGGATTGAGACTTAGAGTCATCCGGGTCGGTGTCAAAGCTTGCGTCGACATAACACTTAGCGACGAGCTCTTCTTCACCTCCGTACACAAGAAACATATCCTTAGTTCTTCGTAAGTACTTAAGGATATTCTTGACCGCTATCCAGTGTTCTGAACCTGGATCCGATTGGTACCTACTAGTCAAACTAATAGCATGTGCCACATACGGTCTTGTACATAGCATGGCGTACATTATAGAGCCTATGGCTGAAGCATAGGGGGCTTTATCCATTATCTCTCTTTCTTCCGCCGTAGCCGGACTTTGAGTCTTACTCAATGTCTTGCCTTGCAACATAAGTAAGAACCCCTTCTTACTTCCGTCCATTTTAAACTTCTTTAAAATCTTTGCAAGGTATGTATTTGCGATAACCCTATTAGGCGCCTAGATCTATCTCTAGAGATCTTTATGCCTAATATGTATGACGCTTCATCTAGGTCCTTCATTGAAAATTTGCTGTTTAGATAACTTTTAACACTTGTTTAAAAGATCTATATCATTTCCGATCAATAATATGGCATCCACATATAATATCAGAAATGACACATTGATCCCACTCACTTTCTTGTAAATTCAAGCTTCTCCATAAGTTTGGACAAATCCAAACTCTTTGATCACCTCATCAAAGCGGAGATTCCAACTTCGTGATGCTTGCTTCAATCCATAGATGGATCGCTGAAGCTTGCACACCTTGTTAGCATCCTTAGGATCGACAAAACCCTTTGGTTGTATCATATAAAACTCTTCTTCAATATTACCATTGAGAAACGCGGTTTTGACATCCATCTGCCATATCTCATAATCGAAATATGCAGCAATTGCTAACATAATCCTAACTGACTTTAGCATCACTACGGGAGAGAAAGTCTCATCGTAGTCAACTCCTTGAATTTGTCGAAACCCCTTTGCGACAAGTCGAGCTTTATAGACGGTCACATTACCATCAGCATCAGTTTTCCTTTTGAAAATCCATTTGCTCTCCACGGCCTTTCGGTCGTGAGGTAATTCCACCAAGTTCTAAACTTGATTTTCATACATGGATTCCATCTCGGATTTCATGGATTCTAACCATTTGTTGGAATCCGGGCTCATCATCGCTTCTTCATACGTCGCAGGGTCATCAATTTCATCAACCATGAAATTGACAACAGGGTTTCCGTAAAGCTCGGGAGCTGCACACGTCCTGCTAGACCTGCGAGGTTTGGTAGTACTTTATTTTGGAGTTTCATGATCATTATCATTAGTTCCCTCTTCAACTAGTGAATCTATCTCTGGAACGACTTCCGGCGCTGCACTACTCGCCATACTTTGAAGAGAAGGTTCAATAACCTCTTCGAGTTCTACCTGCCGACTACTCACACCTTTCGCGAGAAAATCTTTTTCTAGAAAGGATCCATTCTTGGCAACAAAAACCTTGCCCTCGGATCTGTGATAGAAGGAATACCCAATAGTTTACTTAGGGTATCCTATGAAGATGCATTTTTCCGCTTTGGGTTCGAGTTTATCCGGTTGAAGTTTCTTCACATAATCATCGTATCCCCAAACTTTAAGAAATGACAGCTTAGGTTTGTTTCCAAACCACAATTCGTACGGTGACTTTTCAACGGATTTAGATGGTTCCCGATTTAAAGTGAATACAGCAGTTTCTAGTGCATAACCCCAAAATGACAATGGCAAGTCCGTCAGAGACATCATAGATCGAACCATATCCAATAAAGTACAATTACGACATTCCGACAAACCATTTTGCTGTGGTGTTTCGGCAGGTGTGAGTTGTGAAAAAATTCCACACTCTTTCATGTGAGTGCTAAACTCGTAACTTAAATACTCACCTCCACGGTCGGACCGTAGAAATTTGATCTTTCTATTATGATGATTTTCCACTTCATTCTGAAATTCCTTGAACTTTTGAAAGGTTTCAGACTTGTGTTTCATCAATTAGATATAACCGTATCTACTCAAATCATCCGTGAAAGTAACAAAATAACGATATCCACCTCGTGCCGTCACACTCATTGGACCACATACATCAGAATGTATGATTTTCAATAAATCTGTCGCCTGTTCCATTGAACCAAAAATGGCGTTCTAGTCATCTTGCCCATAAGGCATGGCTCACATGTATCAAATGATTCAAAATCAAGTGATTCCAAAAGTCCATCCGAATGGAGCTTCTTCATGCGTTTAACGCCAATATGACCTAGATGGGAGTGCCACATATATGCGGATATATCATCATTTAGTTTAATCCTTTTAGCATCAACATTATGAATATGTGTAACATTATTATCGAGATCCAATAGAAATAAACCATTCATCATCGGTGCATGACCATAAAAGATTTCATTCATATAAATGGAACAACCATTGTTCTCGGATTTAAATGAATAACCACTTCGCATCAAACACGATCCAGATACAATGTTCATGCTCAGTTCAGACACCATATAACAATTATTCAAGTTTATTACTAATCCCGATGGCAAGTGGAGAGGTAGCGTTCCAACGGCGATCACATCAACGCTTGATCCATTGCCGACACGCATCTTGACCTCACCCCATGCTAGCGGTCGCTTGTTCCGCAGCTCCTGATTCGAGTTACAAATATTAGCAACTGAACTGGTATCAAATACCCAGGTGCTACTGCGAGCACTAGTCAAGTACACATCAATAACATGTATATCATATATACCTTTGTTTGCCTTGCCAGCCTTCTTGTCTGCCAAATACTTGGGCAGTTGCGCTTCAAGTGGTCAGTCCCCTTACAATAGTAGCACTCGGTATCAGACTTAGGGCCAACTCGGGGTTTATTTTTAGGCACAGCAACCGGCTTGCTGCCCTTACTTCCCTTCCATTTTCCCTTCTTGTCTTTCTTGAAACCAGTGTTCTTATTGATCATCAACACTTGATGTTCCTTTTTGATCTCCACTTCTGCAGTTTTAAGCATTGACAGAAGCTCGGGGAGAGACTTCTTCATGCCTTGCATATTATAGTTCATCACAAAGCTCTTATAGCTAGGTGGCAGAGACTGCAGAACACGATGGATGCCTAAGTCAATGGGAATCGCTATTCCCAAGGACACAAGCTTATCGCCGTAACCCGACATCTTGAGTACATGCTCACTTACGGAGCTATGCTCTTCCAACATGCAGCTAAAGAACATTTCTGAAGCTTTGTAGCTCTCTACAGCAGCATGTATGTCGAAAATCATTTTCAACTCACCCATTGTATCAAATGCATTGTCGTTTTCGAAACGCTTTCGAAGTTCTGGCTCTAGCCCATACCATATGCCGCAATGAACTAAGTTATGGTCCTCCTAACGAGTCTGATAGACATTCTTCTTGTAACATCCCTAAAATCATGTTTCCAAAGTTTGCACATGATTCATGCATTCATACTCATTTTAGGATCATTTCCTCAAAATCAGAAACTTTGTGATCTATTATTTTATGCAAGCAAGGCATTAGCCTTATTGCTACCTTATAAGAGGGAAGACCTTGTTTTGATTAGTAGAGAATTGATCCTATGGTTGATTGATATTTTCTAAAGCTTGGACAAACTTTTCAAAACAAAGTATGAATTTAAAACCATTCATATGTCCTTATTAATCAAATGATAAATGCACTGTTTTATTTAAATTCCAATGGGCCAATATAAATTTGACTAAACAACATTGTTAAATACTCAAATAAGTGCTTGTTCCATCCTATAAAGATTTAGGAAAAATTTGAATTCAGATTCTTTTGAAAACCTTTTGAAAATGTTTCCAGAAAATCAAAACAGAAATGGAAAAAGATAAAAGAAATGAAAAAAGGTCGGCGCCACTCTTTCGGCCCAGAAGCAAAAGCAGCCCACCCGGGATTTCCCTTCTCCCTTTGTTTCTCACTCAACTCGCGCACACCCCCCTCACTGACGCTCCGACCCCACCATCCACCTCAGCATCGTCGTCAATCACGTGCCGGAGGAACTGCTCCCCTCTGCCGTTTCCTCCCGAAATCAAATCCGTTGATTGCACTTGATTCCCGAAGTAATTCCCCCTCCTCGCTCGACTACTTAATCCCCACCCCTCGACGACCATTTCCCCTCGCTCAACTCGCTCGCTCCGCCACTAGGCTACCCCCAATTGGTCTGACACCGCCGCTTTACCGACGAACTCCGGCGGCGAATTCCGGTGAGCCCTCTCCGCCCCTTGCCTCCTGGTCTTGCTAGCTTGTTCACCGCATCCTTGCGCGTCGTTTAACACCGCTGATGTGTGCTAGGATCATCCAGAGCCTCGGTAACATCGACGACAACAAGTGTCCGACAAAACCATCAACTCCGGCAAGCTGTTCTGGTTAGTTCTGACCGCGCCTTGCCCTCTCTTTGATACTCGCATGACCAGCATGGCTTCCCGCATCTGACGCACTACTTATTTTTCTCTGGCATGATCTACATCCTCGCCAACAACGACGAGCAGCCGCACCCGATGACCGAAGAAACTCCGACGAGCAATCCCTGATGACCCCGTGCGCCCCTTGGTAAACGGCGACCACCTCGATAACTAGCAGTTAACGGCGAGACTGCTGAGCTAATCCCCTTCCCCTAGCACTTCCTGTATCGCCGGTAGCACCACCGCCCGAGCGCGCCGCCGCTAGTCTTTGGTCAGGGCAAAGATGCCCGTTGGATCTGGATCTCAGGGCCGCGATTAGATCTTAGGTGAAGCGGTACGGGCAGATCTGAGTTGTGCGTAGCTAGTTAGATCCAACGGCCCGCGGGCGTGATCCGTGTGAAACGGTATCGACCAATCAGATAGCGCCGTGTGGCCTGTGTTTTGATTTAAAATCTGAAATTAGATCTATTAGTGGTTCAAACTTGCAAAAGTCATAACTTTTGATCCACACGTTCAAATTTTGTAAATTTTATATCATTGGAATCAGGAGAAAGAATTATATCTGCTTCTGTAAACTTAGTTGTTTTTGCAGAGGCATTTGTAAGCTTATTTTGTGTATAAAAATTATATAGAAAATGTTTTAAGGGCCAAATTAATTTTATTTAGTGTATAATTGTTTTGTTTATGATTCAGTACTGTTCCACTTGTCTTGTTTGATTTAGAAAATAATCACATGGCATTTGCATGCATTCATATATTTTTGCTTGTTTATTTTGATATGTGATTTTGGTTCTATCATTTTATGTGTAGATTTTGGTGCTAGTGGTGATTGTTATTGTGAGGATTGTTGCTACTCCCCAAACTACCAAGGCAAGTGGTGCTTCATATTTTTGTCCCAATATTTTGACTATGCATTGGAAATATTTTGTATAGGGCTTGCATGAATATTTTGCTAAGTATCTATATGCTATGCTTGGGAAATCCTAGTAGTTGTAGAATTGTTAGAATTATCTCTAAGTTAAGATACTTACTATTGCCATGCTTAGCCTAGCTAGTAGCAACCAAGGGTGGAATATATACATGCTATGTAAAAATATTGCTAAGTCTTTGACTTATGGTTTTTGCTTAATAAAACAACTAAGTGAATGAAACACCTGGGTGGAATGGTAATTACTTGGTTGCTTTTGGTTGAGTGTTTACACAAGGCCCATTTCTATGATTTACCTTGTGTATCTCACTTGTGGATTGCCACCCAGGAACAAAGGGATTTGAGATGCCAAATGTTAAGAAGCTTCTAGTGCAGCCACATGGCATTATGGGATCTGCCTGGATCATATAGGTTGCAATAACATAGCCAAATGGACAGTTGGTGGTAGGGGATTGATAGGTTTGGAGCACGTCCATTTTGGTCTAAGGGAAGGCTTCTGAAAGGTCCTGTCTTGGTGAAAATCAAGTCTTGTGGGGAAAGTGCACCACCTCTGCAGATGGAAGAAATTAAGTACTTAGCTGTGTCCCCGGTAATGGACAACTTGAGCATCAAGACATGGAAGCTATCAAGAATCTCCTCATCCCAATTTTCTAAGTTAAAACCTGTGGTTGAACAAGGGTGAAGGTTCACCAATTTCTATTGGTGGATCCTTCGGAAGGTTTTTGCAAAACAAAAACTTAGTGTTTCAACTGATAGGTAAAACCTATTTTGAGCAAAGCAAGCCTAAGCTACACTTAGCAAAATTCATGTAGTAACTAGATACTAATATTCTACTAAGGTATCACTTGCCAATACTATTCCAATGTATTGACCCACTGTGGCTGTAACTTGTGATGTTGCAGGTTACTCTGATGATGATTAGGGGTTATGAGTCTACACTCAACATGCTTGCATGTGGCACATGAAGATGAAGACTTCTATTTTTGTATTGTTAAGTTAAACTCTTGTACTAGCCTATGGCTATGGAGTTGTAAAAGACTATGTTATCTCTGGAATGGCGATGTAATAATGACCTTTGTTTTTGTGTACTTCATCTTAAACTATGGATGCTAGCAATTGATCCAGGGACTAGCATTGCAATCACAGGGATCTTTACCTTTATAAAGGTGGGATCTTACAGATGGTATCAGAGCACCGTGTTTCCTGTAGGATTATGACCCTAGGATTGGACTAGAAACCACTAAGGAAAAAATTTCAACAATTTCCACACTTTTCTTTTCCTTCTCGTAAACTTTTCTAATCTTCTTTCTCATCTCTATTTGTAGATGAACTCCATCAACGATGCCGTGAGGAAGGGACCACTCATGACCATGACCTTGGAGTGTGAGACTGAATTCCCCACCAAGGCCCTCAGGAACCTCATGGTTACCATGGGGATGCATGGCGCAGCTGTGTACAAAGGATTCCCCATGATGGATGAAGGAGTAGAGTACTGGTGGGTGCAACTTCACTTGTATAAAAACAAGGAATACAACCACAAGGAGTCAGTATTCTGCATGGTCACCAACTCAGAAATGCACACAGCATTCTTTGACTCTACAAGAAATGCAGCTTGGAATGCCATCAAGGAGCTTGGTGATAGACTCAAGTGCAGAATGCTTAACACCCAAAATGACCTTAGGGAAGAAAATAAGCATACCCAAGAGTTAGAGGCTACTAAGCAACGTTTAAGAGAAGACATCATAGACTTAGCAATGGAGTCATGTGATCAAGATCGATAGATTGCCTCTAGGGATGCCCTGATAGCCAACTTGGCCAGTGAGTGGGAATTGTAATGTACTTCGTTCGTTGGAACACCACACTTATCATTTTATTTCCAAAATTTTATCTAAGTTATGTTGAACCTTTGATGCTTGTAATGGATTTGTGTATGCCATGACTTGTGTGATTGTTGCAAAAGATATGCTTGTGATATTTTGTCTTGTGATGTTTCTCTATTGATGTTGATTCTAACTTTTATCTATCTTATAAAAATAGATGCCTAATGTTATTATCAACACGGCCGAGGAGTTCAAGGGAACTCGTTTTGGCACTCGTCTCATTGAGCTAACTAGCGTGCTCAACCTTCCACTTCCTAGCATCATAACGCTTCCCCTCACTAAGTTTGAGAGGAAGGACCTTTGGGGCTTCAGAGTCACTCAGCCCGGACGCCAGGCAGAGCCAACCACGGAGACCATCACTTTCAAGCTGATGCATGACGACAAGGAGAAAGGCCTAGATGTAGTCATGCGGGAGTTACTTGGGCGTCTGGTAGGGAGACACTCTAGAGAGCATAGAGGTCTTTACTTTCACCCCTTCGGGGGACGCAACGAGGAGAGTGAGGCTATTGAGTACGAGGATGCTGCTAGAGAGACGATGGAGCCGATTCGTCTGTACCTCCAGGACCTAGAGGGTCTTATTAGCCACCTAGATACTGATAGGACCAACGTCATTCTTAGCAATGACGAGCTCCAGGTGCAGCTCCGAGAGAAGTACAAGCTCTTCGCCGAGCAAGACGAGATAGTAAAGGAAATGGAGGCCAAGTTTGAAAGCCAGGACAAGAAATTCAAGAGCCAGGAGAAGAGAGTCCAAGACCGAAACAAGAAGATCCGGGAGATGAAGGAAGAGCTGGAGGCCAAGGACTTCGAGCTCGAGCATCAGCAGGGAGTGATCGAGAGGCTTCGCTCACAGAAGAGGGCTCTTAGGGCCAAGATAGAGGCCTTGACTACCAATGTTGAGGAATACAAGACCGCTATGGAGAATGCAGGTCTTACACTTGTTGATGTGGAGATTGATGCGGAGGAGTAGTGATGACTACTCATTTATCTTTCATCTACCGTACTTTGGATTATTGAGTCGCAATGACCATCCAACATGTGGGTGGCTTGCTATGGTGTGTTTGCTTTTCCAAACTTGTTGTTTACATCTTTTGAACCTTATGTTATTTTGATGCTTGGTTTGGTGATTGTCTATGTGATGTATTGTGCATGATAAGTATTTATGGGTATCTCATTCTTATCCTTATGAAAACCACATATGCCTCCTCGACGTGCCAACCCCAACCCAAACAACAACAATGTCACCCCCGAGATGCAGCAGTTGATGAGAGCACAGGCACAACTGATGCATATGATGACCACTTTTATGTAGAATCAGAATAACAACAACAGCAACAACAATAACAACAACAACCCGAACAATCCACCAGGATTCGACATGCTCACCAGATTCCTAAGACTGAGGCCTGCAAAGTTCTCAGGAACCACGGATCCAATGGTGGCCAATGATTGGCTACATTCAGTGAACAAGGATTTGGTAACTGTCGGCTGCACCGACGAGGAAAAGGTCAGGTTTGCAGCACATCTATTGGAAGGACCAGCAGCAACTTGGTGGGATAACTTCCAGATCACCACTCCCATTGAGGATGTGACCTGGGCTATCTTTGAAGATGGATTCCGTATAGCTCACATCTCTTCTAGAGTGATGAATTTGAAGAAGGAGTTCCATAACCTGAAACAGCGTCACCGCAGCGTGGCTGAATATATTGAGGAGTTCAACAATCTGGCGCGTTATGCACCGGATGAAGTTGATACTGATGCCAAGAGGAAGGAGAAATTCCTCGAAGTACTGAACGATGAACTGAATCTGCAGCTATCTGTTGCCTATGTCCCAACCTACCAATCACTCTGTGACAAGGCTACCATCTTGGAGAACAAGATGAAATAGGTTGAAAGCAGAAAGAGGAAGCACAGCTTCGACAAGCACAGCTCGGGATCGTCTCACAAGCGTTCCCATCACGATGATACTGGGAGTTCTGGATCCCACAAACATGGAAAGCACAACAACCACCACATCCACAACCGCCATCATGACAATAAGCATCACCGCAGTCATGACAATGACAAGTACAAGAACCACAAGAGTGGACACAAGAGTCACCACAGTGGAAGTGGTAGTCAGCCTGCAAAGAGAGATATTAGTCTGGTTGAATGTTTCAAGTGTAAGAAGCTGGGGCATTATGCAAATGAGTGCCCAGAGAATAAAGTTGAAGGAACCACCAAGCCCAACCCTTTCCAGAAGGGACAAGTAAACCACATCAATGTGGAAGAGATTTATGAGGAGTCCGATGCTGTGGCTGGTAAGTTCAAACTCAATTCTATTCCAGTACTTGTTCTTTTTTATACTGGTGCATCACATTCATTCATATCAAAACCATTTGTTGATAGAAATGGGTTTCCAACTGAAAATATTGGGTGTCCACTAAAAGTAAGTTCTCCTGGTGGAGATATGATAGTAAGTCTTGGATGTCGTGATCTAGTGATAGAATTTGGAAAGCATAAGTTTCCAGTGAGTCTGATAATCCTAGATTCCTAAGGACTGGATATAATTTTGGGAATGGACTAGATGACCAAGTATGAATGAGTACTAGATTGTGCCAATCATACTGTCGCACTCACAACCCCGGAAAAGAAACGGATTAGATTCAAGTCTAACTTTGAATCAATGGGGAGTAAGCTAAATTCTCTTAAGGGGTTAGCATAGACGGTGTGCTAATTGTGAGAGAATATCTGGATGTGTTTCCGGAAGAATTGCCGGGAATGCCACCAGATAGAGATGTGGAATTTTTGATTGACTTTTTGCCAGGATTAGGACCAATAGCAAAGAGACCTTACAAGATGTCAATTGATGAGTTAAAAGAACTCAAGAAACAACCTAGAGAACATTTGCAGAAAGGATTTATTCAACCAAGTTCTTCATCTTGGGGAGCACCAGTCTTGTTTGTGGAAAATAAAGATAGAAGTCAAAGGTTATGTATAGATTATTGTTCACTCAATGAGGTGACTATCAAGAACAAATATCCTTTGCCCAGAATCAATGACTTGTTTGATCAGATAGAAGGAGCCTGTGTGTTCTCAAAAATTGATCTCCGGTCAGGTTATTTTCAGCTTAAGATAAGGGAACAAGACATACCTAAGACAGCTTTCACCACTAGGTATGGATTGTATGAGTACACCGTGATGCCATTTGGTTTGACCAATGCACCAGCTTACTTCATGAATATGATGAACAAAGTTTTCATGGAGTTCCTTGACAAGTTTGTTTTCGTATTCATCGATGACATTTTGATCTACTCCAAGAGCAAAGAAGAGCATAAGGGACATTTGCGTTTGATACTTGATAAGCTTAGAGAACATAAGTTGTATGCCAAATTCAGCAAGTGTGAATTCTGGTTGAATGAAGTTGGATTTCTTGGACACATTGTGTCAGGATATGGTGTAGCAGTTGATCCCGCAAAAGTGTCAGCTGTAACTGAATGGGAATCTCCTAAGTCAGTGAAAGAAGTACGTAGTTTTCTTGGCTTGGCAGGACACTATAGAAGATTCATTGAGAATTTCTCCAAGGTAGCTAAGCCAATGACGGAGTTACTAAATAAAGACAAGAAATTTTCTTGGACTGAAGGATGTGAACTCAGTTTCCAAGAATTGGAGAAGAGACTAGTGACATCACCAGTCCTATGTATTCCGGACTTGGAGAAGGATTTCCAAGTGTATTGTGATGCATCCCATCATGGATTAGGAGCAGTTCTGATGCAAGAAGGGAAAGTTGTGGCTTATGCCTCAAGACAACTCAAAACTCATGAGGTGAATTATCCTACTCATGATTTAGAGTTATCCTCTGTTGTCCATGCACTCAAAACATGGAGACATTATCTTTTGGGAAAGCGCTGTGAAGTGTTCACAGATCACAAAAGTTTGAAGTATATCTTCACTCAGAAAGAAATCAACATGAGACAAAGAAGATGGCTAGAACTCATCAAGGACTATGACTTGAGTTTGCAATACCACCCCGGTAAAGCAAATGTTGTGGCAGATACTCTAAGCCGTAAGGTATTTGTGAATGGCCTTACTAAGGGAGAGTTGCCAGATGATCTGTGTGCCCAATTTAGAGACCTCAGATTGGAGATTGTGCCTGAGGAGCATCTCATGTCATTTGATGTTCAACCCACCTTGTTGGACAAAATCAAGGAAGCCCAAAAGACGGACAAGAAAATTGAAGAGATTAAGGAAAAGATTGGCAAGGGAAAAGCCAAAGGATTCCACGAAGACGAACAGGGTACTTTATGGTATGGAAAACGTATCTGCGTTCCGCAAAATCCAGAGCTTCGGAAGCTGATTTTACAAGAAGCACACAACTCACCGTATTCCATTCATCCCGGTAACACCAAAATGTACATGGATATGAAGGAAAGATTTTGGTGGAATAATCTCAAGAAGGACATCGCCGAACATATCGCTTTGTGTGATGTATGTAGTAGAGTGAAAGTGGAACATCAGAAACCAGCAGGTTTGTTACAACCACTACCTATTCCTGAGTGGAAGTGGGACAAGATTGGCATGGATTTCATCACCGGATTGCCAAGGACCGGGTCAGGATATGATTTTATCTCGGTTGTAGTGGATCGCCTAACTAAAGTGGCTCATTTCATACTCGTGAAGACAACCTATACAAGTGCCAAGTTGGCCAAGATCTATATGAACAGGATTGTGTGTTTGCATGGAGTACCCAAGAGTATTGTGTTTGATAGGGGAACTCAATTCACTTCTCATTTTTGGAGGCAACTGCATGAGTCATTGGGAACGAGATTAGAATTCAGTACTCATCACCAGACTGATGGACAGACATAAAGGACCAACCAGATTCTAGAGGATATGTTGAGGGCATGTGCCCTAGACTATCGAGCTAGTTGGGATGAAAGTCTGCCTTATGCAGAATTCTCTTACAACAACAGCTATCAAGCCAGTATTGAGATGGCACCGTTTGAGTTTCTCTATGGGAGAAAGTGTACTACCCCATTACTATGGAATGTTGTGGGAGAAAGAAACTTGTTCGGGCCAAAACTAATCAAGGAAGCTGAAGAGAAATTCAAGTTAGTAAAGGAAAGATTGAAGATAGCACAGTCCCGACAGAAGAGCTACGCAGATCCTAAGCGTAGAGAGGTCATCTATGAGGTGGGTGATAGAGCTTATCTTAGAGTGTCACCACTTCGTGGAGTGAAGAGATTTGGAGTCAAAGGAAAATTGGCCCCAAGATATGTTGGACCATTCAAGATTCTGAGTCGTAAAGGAGAAGTAGCTTATGAGATAGAATTGCCGGAATCATTGTCTGCCGTTCATAATGTGTTTCTGTGAGTTAGCTAAAGAAATTCCATCCGGAGATGAAGATACTTCTTTGAAGGATACTATACCTTTCGAGGAGGTCCAATTGGAAAGTGACCTCACTTATGAGGAAAAACCTATCAAGATTATTGAGACTGCAGAAAGAGTTTCTCGGAAAAAGACTATCAAATTCTTCAAAGTTTAGTGGAACCATCATTCCGAAGAAGAAGAAACATGGGAAAGAGAAGATGACCTTTGGAAAGACCACCCTCACCTATTTTATAGCCAATCCGAATCTCGAGGGTGAGATTCACCTTAAGGGGGTTAGATTTGTAACATCCCTAAAATCATGTTTCCAAAGTTTGCACATCATTCATGCATTCATAATCATTTTAGGATCATTTCCTCGAAATCAGAAACTTTGTGATCTATTATTTTATGCAAGCAAGGCATTAGCCTTACTGCTACCTTATAAGAGGGAAGACCTTGTTTTGATCAGTAGAGAATTGATCCTATGGTTGATTGATATTTTCTAAAGCTTGGACAAACTTTTCAAAAAAAAGTATGAATTTAAAACCATTCATATGTCCTTATTAAACAAATGATAAAGCCGATGTTTTATTTAAATTCCAATGGGCCAATATAAATTTGAGTAAACAACATTGTTAAATACTCAAATAAGTGCTTGTTCCATCCTATAAAGATTCAGGAAAAAATTGAATTCATATTCTTTTGAAAACCTTTTGAAAATGTTTCCAGAAAATCAAAACAGAAATGGAAAAAGATAAAAGAAATGAAAACAGGTCGGCGACACTCTTTCGGCCCAGAAGCAAAAGCAGCCCACCCGGGATTTCCCTTCTCCCTCTGTTTCTCACTCAACCCGCGCACACCCCCCTCACTGACGCTCCGACCCCACCATCCACCTCAGCATCATCCTCAATCACACGCCGGAGGAACTGCTCCCCTCTACCGTTTCCTCCAGAAATCAAATTCGTTGATTGCACTTGATTCCCGGAGTAATTCCCCCTCCTCGCTCGGCTACTTAATCCCCGCCCCTCGACGACCATTTCCCTTCGCTCAACTTGCTCGCTCCGCCACCAGGCTGCCCCTAATTGCTCTCACACCACCGCTGTACCGACGAACTCCGGCGGCGAATTCGGGTGAGCCCTCTCCGCCCATTGTCTCCTGGTCTTGCTAGCTTGTGCACTCCATCCTTGCGTGTCGTTTAACACCGCTGCTGTGTTCCAGGATCATCCAGAGCCTCAGCAACATCGATGACAGCAAGTGTCCGACAAAACGATCAACTCCGGCGAGCTGTTCTGGTTAGTTCTGATCGTGCCTTGCCCTCTCTTTGATACTCGCATGACCAGCATCGCTTCACGCATCTGAAGCACTGATTATTTTTCTCTGGCATGATCTACATCCTCGCCAACAACGACGAGCAGCCGCACCCGATGACCGAAGCAACTCCGACGAGCAATCCCTGACGACCCCGTGCGCCCCTTGGTAAACGGCGACCACCTCGAGAACCAGCACTTCACTTCGTGACTGGTGAGCTAATCCCCTTCCCCTAGCGCTTCATGTATCGCTGGTAGCACCACTGCCCGAGCGCGCCGCCGCTCGCCGTTAACTCAGCGCCGCCAGTCTTTGGTCAGGGCAAAGATGCCCGTTGGATCTGGATCTCACGGCCGCGATTAGATCTTAGGTGAAGCGGTACGGGCATATCTGAGCCGTGCGTAGCTAGTTAGATCCAACGGCCCGCGAGCGTGATCCGCGCGAAACGGTATCGACCAATCAGATAGCGCCGTGTGGCCTGTGTTTTGATTTAAAATCTAAAATTAGATCTATTGGTTCAAACTTGCAAAATTCATAACTTTTGATCCACACGTTCAAATTTTGTAAATTTTATATCATTGGAATCAGGAGAAAGAATTCTATCTGCTTCTGTAAACTTAGTTGTTTTTGTAGAGGCATTTGTAAGCTTATTTTGTGTATAAAAATTATATAGAAAATGTTTGAAGAGCCAAATTAATTTTATTTAGTGTATAATTGTTTTTTTATGATTCAGTACTGTTCCACTTGTCTTGTTTGATTTAGAAAATCATCACATGGCATTTGCATGCATTCATATATTTTTGCTTGTTTATTTTGATATGTGAATTTGGTGCTATCATTTTATGTGTAGATTTTGGTGCTAGTGGTGATTGTTATTGTGAGGATTGTTGCTACTCCCCAAACTACCAAGGCAAGTGGTGCTTCATATTTCTGTCCCAATATTTTTACTATGCATTAGAAATATTTTGTATAGGGCTTGCATGAATATTTTTCTAAGTATATATATGCTATGCTTGGGAAATCCTAGTAGTTGTAGAATTGTTAGAATTATCTCTAAGTTAAGATACTTACTATTGCCATGCTTAGCCTGGCTGGTAGCAACCAAGGGTGGAATATATACATGTTATGTAAAAATATTGCTAAGTCTTTGACTTATGGTTTTTGCTTAATAAAACAACTAAGTGAATGAAACACCATGGTGGAATGGTAATTGCTTCGTGGTTTTTGGTTGAGTGGTTACACAAGGCCCATTTCTATGGTTTACCTTGTGTATCTCACTTGTGGATTGCTACCCAGGAATAAAGGGATTTGAGATGCCAAATGTTAAGAAGCTTCTAGTGCAGCCACATGGAATTATGGGCTCTGCCTGGATCATATAGGTTGCAATAACTTAGCCAAATGGACAGTTGGTGGTAGGGGATTGATAGGTTTGGAGCGCGTCCATTTTGGTCTAAGGGAAGGCTTCTGAAAGGTCATGTCTTGGTGAAAATCAAGTCTTGTGGGGAAAGTGCACCACCTCTGCAGATGGAAGAAACTAAGTACTTAGCCGTGTCCCCGGTAATGGACAACTTGAGCATCAAGACATGGAAGCTATCAAGAATCTCCTCATCCCAATTTTCTAAGTTAAAACTTGTGGTTGAACAAGGGTGAAGGTTCACCAATTTCTATTGGTGGATCCTTGGGAAGGTTTTTGCCAAACAAAAACTTAGTGTTTCAACTGATAGGTAAAACCTATTTTGAGCAAAGCAAGCCTAAGCTACACTTAGCAAAATTCATGTAGTAACTAGATACTAATATTCTACTAAGGTATCACTTGCCAATACTATTCCAATGTATTGACCCACTGTGGTTGTAACTTGTGATGTTGCAGGTTACTCTGATGATGATTAGGGGTTATGAGTCTACACTCAACATTCTTGCATGTGGCACATGAAGATGAAGACTTCTATTTTTGTATTGTTAAGTTAAACTCTTGTACTAGCCTATGGCTATGGAGTTGTAAAAGACTATGTTATCTCTGGAATGACGATGTAATAATGACCTTTGTTTTTGTGTACTTCATCTTAAACTGTGGATGCTAGCAATTGATCCAGGGACTAGCATTGCAATCACATGGATCTTTACCTTTATAAAGGTGGGTTCTTACACTTCTCGTCAGGGGCATCCTCAAAAGGTGGGGGGCCTAGCGGCACTTCTAGCACATATTGATTTTGTGCAGTAGAGAGGAGAATCCTCAAATTCATGGCCCATTCGGTAAAGTTGCTACCGTTCGTTGCAAGTTTCTCTTTCTCCATGAACACATTGAAATTAAAAGCAGGTGGTGCCATCTACAACAGAATTTGTAAAGTTTAGACTAAGTTTATGATAGATTGAGTTCAACTAATCCACATTACGAATGAACTCCCACTCAAAAAGGACATCCCTCGTGTCTTTTTGGTGATTACATGAACCAAATCCACTAAACCAAGTCCGATCATCACGTGAGTCGGTGTAGCTTCAAAGGCGAGCATCAAATGGGCATCATATCTACTATATGACTCATGCTTAACCTTTCGGTCCGTGTTTCGAGGCCATGTCTGTACATGCTAGGCACACCAAGTAAGTGAAGGGTTTCGCGGCATAGTAAATCAAAATTTTCTACGGATGCGAACAGAGGGAAAGCCAAGATCTAATCTAGGAGATGCAAACAACGAGAGAGATTGGATTAGATCTTCATACCCTTGAAGATTCGCACAGCGGAACGTTCGTCGGAACGTGGGTGATGTAGTCGTACTCGCTTCTCCTCCCCGCGATCCGATCCGATCTAGCACCACAAGTGGCGGTGCCTCCGTGAGATGCACACGTGCAGCACCTCGACGTCTCCTCCTTCCTTGGTCCAGCAAGTATGGTGGAGAGATGGGTTGGATCTACAACACGACGGCGCGGTGCAATTGGTGGAGAATTTCTGCAGCAGGGCTTCGCCTACAAGCAGTCGGGAGGGAGAGAGGAGGGCAGCAGGGCGGCTAGGGTTGGAGGGGAAGGTGTGGGGGGTTGGTGCGCCCCCACCCCTCTTTATATAGAGGGGGGGCGCAGCCCTAGCCCCTCCCCCAAGCCCAAACCGGCAGCCTCAAAGGATAAGGAGTGGGGGGCAAGGAAACCCCCCCCCCTTCTAGAAGGTCTATCTCGAGTTTAAAACTCTCTTGGCCGGCTGGGCCCAATGGGGCCTTGTGCCCCTGGCCCAATGCGGCCAGGGCACTCCCTCATAGGACCATGCCCCCTCCCGGAAGGTGTGGCCACGTTGGTCCCCTTCCGGAAGGTTCTAGAAGCTTCCAGTACAATACCGATTAACCCGGAACAATTCCGAACTCCAAAAACTGCACTGCCTTATATGAATCTTATTCTCCGGACCACTCCGGAACCTCTCGTGATGTCCCGGATCCCATCCGAGACTCCGAACAAAAACTCATAAACCAATTATCCAATCTATCCTAGCGTCGAGACACGTTAAGTGTGTGACCCTGCGGGTTCGAGAATATGCAGACATGATCTTCTATCAATAATCAACAGCGGGGTCTGGAAACCCATATTGACTCCCACACATTCATCGATGATCATATCGGATGAACCAGGATGCCAGGATTCAATCAATCCCATATATATATTCCCTTCATCTCGCGATATTTTACTTGCCCGAGATTCGATCGTCAGTACCGTCATACCTAGTTCAATCTCGTTCACAGCAAGTACTTTACTCGTTCCGTAATCCGATATCACTTTGTGATTAACTCCTTAACCACATGCTTGCAAGCGGTGTTGATATCGATTACCGAGTGGGCCTGAAGTATATCTCTCCGACTTGGGAGGGACAAATCCCATCTCGATACATACAACCCAACAGATACTTTCCGATCACCTGAGAGACACCTTTATGATCACCCTCTCATAGGATGACGTTTGATGACCTCAAAGCTTTCTTCCGATACCAGGGAGTTGTATTATATCATGGTCTAAGGAATACAATATTTTACATAAGAAAAGCTTCGCAAAGACGAACACGATGACACGATCTAATTGCTTCGCTTAGTTTGGGTCTGTGCATCATATCATTCTCCCAATGATATGATCTCATTATCAATTGACAACTCATGTCCATGGTTAGGAAACCTTAACCATCATTAATCAATGAGCTAGTCCATAGAGGCGTACTAGGGACACGGTGTTGTTCAAAAACCACACAAGTATTAAAGTTTCCGCTTAATACAATTCTAGCATGGAATATAAACATTATCATGAACAAGAATTATAATAATAACAGCTTTATTATTGCCTCTAGGGCATAATTCGAACAGTCTCCCACTTGCACTAGAGTCAATAATCTAGTTTACATTTGGCAACAATCTCACACCCATGGCACTGAGGTGCTGATCATGTTTTACACGTGGAAGAGGTTTAGTCAATGGATCTGCGACATTCAGATCTGTATGTACTTTGCTAATCTTCAGATCTCTATCTGCTATATAATCTCGGATTATATGAAACTTGCGGTTGATATGCTTGGTCTTTGGATGATATCTTGGTTCCTTAGAGAGTGCTATGGCGCCAGTGTTGTCACACAATATCTCCAGTGGGTCCAATGCACTTGGAACCACGCCAAGCTCAGTGATGAAGTTTCTGATCCAAACTCCTTCACTTGACGCTTCTGCAGCAGCCATGTATTCCGCTTCTACTGTAGATCCCGTGATCACGCTTTGCTTGCAGCTTCTCCAGCTCACAGCTCCTCCATTCAAAATATACACGTATCCTGTCTGAGATTTAGAATCATCCTTGTCGGTGTCGAAACTGGCGTCGACGTAACCTTTTACGACGAGCTGTTCATCACCCCATAGACTAAGAACATTTCTTTAGTTCTATTTGGGTACTTTAGGATGTTCTTCACGGCTGTCCAGTGTTCCACTCCTGGATCACTTTGATACCTTCTCGTCAAACTAAGAGCATTGGACACATCCGGTCTAGTACACAGCATGGCATACATGATGGAACCTATGGCTGAGGCATAAGGCACTTTGCTCATAGCTTCCCTATCATTTACCGTAGCTGGACACTGAGCCTTGCTCAATATCTTACCTGATAACATAGGCACTGAACCTTTCTTTGCCTTATCCATTCTGAACCTTTTCAGAACTTTGTCTAGGTATGTACTCTGGCTTAAAGCTATCAGGCGTCTTTGTCTATCTCTATAGATTTTGATGCCCAATATATAAGCAGCTTCACCTAGGTCTTTCATTGAAAAACACTTGTTCAAATAACTCTTCACATCGTTAAGCATGTTGATGTCATTTCCAATAATCAATATGTCATCCACATATAGTACCAGAAATGTCACCGAGCTCCCACTCACTTTCTTGTAGATGCAAGCTTCGTAGCAATTTGGAACAAATCCAAAGCTCTTGATCACTTGATCAAAACGAAGGTTCCAACTCCGAGATGCTTGCTTCAGTCCATAAATGGAACGCTGAAGTTTGCATACTATATCAGCATCCTTAGGATCGACAAAACCTTCGGGTTGCATCATATACAACTCTTCATCAATGTTGCCATTGAGGAAAGCAGTCTTGACATCCATCTGCCATATTTCATAATCATGAAACGCAGCAATTGCTAATAAAATCCGAATGGACTTAAACATCGCTACGGGAGAGAAAGTCTCATCGTAGTCAACACCTTGAACTTGTCGAAAACCTTTCGCGACAAGCCGTGCTTTATAGACGGTAACATTACCATCCGCGTCCGTTTTCTTCTTGAAAATCCATTTGCACTCAACGGCCTTTCGGTCGCTAGGAGGGTCCACCAAAGTCCATACTTGGTTTTTGCTCATGGATCCCAATTCGGATTTCATGGCTTCTAGCCATTTCTCGGAGTCTGGGCTCATCATCGCTTCCTCATAGTTCGTAGGTTCACTGTATTCTACTAACAAGACAGTCAAGACAGGGTTGTCGTACCACTCAGGAGGGGCCCGCGACCTTGTCGACCTGCGACGTTCAGTAGCAGCATCGTCCGAAGCTTCATGATCCTTGTCATTAGCTTCCTCTATCGTTGGTGCAGGCGGCACTGGAACAATTTCAGGTGCTGCGCTACTCTCCAACTCAAGAGAAGGTTCAATAACCTCGTCTAGCTCTACTTTCCTCCCACTCACTTCTTTCTAGAGAAACTCCTTCTCAAGAAAGGAACTGTTCTTTGCAACAAACACTTTGCCTTCGGTTCTGTGATAGAAGGTATACCCAATAGTTTCCTTAGGGTATCCTATGAAGACGCATTTCTCCGCTTTGGGTTCGAGCTTGTCCGGCATCAACTTCTTGACGTAAGCTTCGCATCCCCAAACTTTAAGAAACGACAACTTAGGTTTAGCACCAAACCACAGTTCATACGGTGTCGTCTCAACGGATTTAGATGGATCCCTATTTAAAGTGAATGCAGCGGTTTCTAATGCATAACCCCAAAATGATAACGGCAAATCAGTAAGAGACATCATTGATCGGACCATATTTAATAGGGTTCGATTCCGGCATTCAGACACACCATTGCGCTGTGGTGTTCCGGGTGGCGTGAGTTGTGAAACGATTCCACTTGCTTTAAGATGCATGAGAAAATCATAACTCAAATATTCACCTCCACGATCGGATCGTAGAAACTTAATTTTTCTGTTACGATGGTTCTCCACTTCATTCTGAAATTCTTTGAACTTTTCAAACGTTTCTGATTTATGTTTCATTAAATAGATATACCCATATCTACTTAAGTCATCGGTAAAAGTGAGAAAATAGCGATATCCACCGCGCGTCGATACACTCATCGGTCCGCATACATCGGTATGTATGATTTCCAACAAGTCCGTTGCTCGCTCCATCATACCGGAGAACGGGGTTTTGATCATCTTGCCCATGAGGCATGGTTCGCATGTGTCAAATGATTCAAAATCAAGAGAATCCAAAAGTCCATCAGAATGGAGTTTCTTCATGCGCTTTACACCAATATGACCTAGACGACAGTGCCACCAATAAGTAGTATTATCACTATCTACTTTGCATCTCTTAGCCTCAATGTTATGGATGTGTGTTTCATCCCTTTCGAGATTTACAAGAAATAAACCATTCACAATAGGTGCATGACCATAAAAGATGTTACTCATATAAATAGAACAACCATTATTCTCCGATTTAAATGAATAACCGTCTTGCAATAAACACGATCCAGAAATGATGTTCATGCTCAACGCAGGCACATAATAACATTTATTAAGGTTTAAAACTAATCCCGAAGGTAAAACTAAGGAGAGCGTGCCGACGGCCATCACATCAACTCTTGATCCGTTGCCAACGCGCATCGTCACCTCATCCCTCGCAAGCCGCCGTCTATTCCGTAGCTCCTGTTTCGAGTTACAAATATTAGCAACTGAACCGGTATCAAATACCCAGGCACTACAACGAGGGCTAGTAAGGAAAACATCAATAACATGTATATCAAATATACCTTTGATGGTGCCAGCCTTCTTGTCCGCTAAGTACTTCGGACAGTTGCGCTTCCAGTGACCCTTGTCCCTGCAATAGAAGCACTAAGTGTTCGGCTTGGGACCAGACCTGAGCTTCTTCTCAGCAGGGGCATTGCGCTTGCCGCCGCCCTTCTTGAAGGGCTTCTTTGCTCCCTTACCTTTCTTAAAGGTGGGCTTGTTGACCATCAACACATGATTATCCTTTTTGATGTCCACTTCCGCGGCCTTCAGCTTTGCGAAGAGCTCGGTGATCGTATTAGTGGAACCAATCTGATTATGAGTCACTACAAAACTTTTGTAGCTGGGAGGGAGTGATTGCAGAACCCTGTCAATCTTGAGCTCCTCTGGAATTGTGCATTCCAGTTGCTCAAGGCGTTGAGTGTAGCCCGTCATCTTAATGGCGTGCTCACTAATGGAACTCCCTTCCTCCATCTTGCAGTTAAAGAACTTCTCAGAGATCTCATATCTCTCAGAACGGTCCTGAGTCTGAAACATGGTTTTCAGCTCTTCGAGAATCTCAAAGGGCCCAGGATAGTCTTCAAAACGATTTTGAAGTTCCGGTTCCATAGCAAACAACATGGTGCTCTTAATCACACCATAATCATCTTTGCGCGAGTGATAGACAGCTTTCTCATCAGCCGGCGCAGTTGCAGCAGGGGGGTCACCTAATGCTTTCCCAAGGACATAGTCCTTCTGACCGCCAGAGAGAATGATTCTTAGATTGCGGAACCAATTGGTGAAGTTAGACCCATTGTTTCTAAGCGTTTCCTTCTCAGCAAAAACGTTGAAGTTGAAGTTGGACTTAGCCATGTGATCTACAGTATTGGCAAGTACAATTTAGACTATGTTCATGATAACTAGTTCAACTTTTAATCAAATTACTAGATGAACTCCCACTAAATTCAACATCGCTCAAATTGTTTAGTGAACACGATCCAAATTCACCACACCTAATCCGATCATCACGAGAAGAGATGTGGTTTCAATGGTGGACAACGAAGTGTCGATCATATCATTCATATGACTCATGCTTAACCTTTCGGTTCTTGTGTTCCGAGGCCATGTCTGTACATGCTAGGCTCGTCAAGTTAGACCCAAGTATTTCCGCGTGTGCAAAACTGGCTTGCACCCGTTGTATGTGAGCGTAGAGTCTATAGCACCCGATCATCACGTGATGCTTGGACACGACAAACTTTCGCAACGGTGCATACTTGGGGAGAACACAGTTTTATCTTGATCTTTAAGTGAGGAATCATCTTATAATGCTACCGTCGCGATCTAAGCATAATAAGATACATAAAAGGATAAACATCACATGCATATAACTTTAATGTGACATGGTATAGCCAATCTTCGCGCAATGATCTCCATCTTGTGCACTCCGGCATGATCTCCATCACTCCACCATGATTGCCTCCACCACGAATAGCAACTACAACTATTGCTAACTACTTAGCGATAAAGTGAAACTATTACATGGCGCATAAGAAGTTGACACACAGGTCATACATAATTATAAAGACAACCATATGGCTCCTGCCGGTTGTGTACTCATTGACATGCAAGTCGTGAAACATTACAAAACATGATCATCGCATACATTATACACATCACATCTTGGGCCATACCATATCACAGAAAACACTCCCTGCAAAAACAATTTAGACGCCTCTACTTTGTTGTTGCATGTTTTACGTGGCTTATGGGAGTAGATGCTAAGAAAGATTCTTACCTACGGAAAGCCACAACGGTGATATTATGGTTGCCAAACTCCGGTGTTAATCCCATGACAACTATAGTGAGAGAAACTGACATCCACCAGCCGCATGTGTGGAACAAGCCACACGTCAAGTGCGGAGCCGGTCTCGCGAACGACGTCGCGTAAGGTTGGCCTGGACCGCTTCAATCTCACTATCCCGCGTCATAAGAAGAACACAAACAAGAGGCTTGCAACAGAAAACATCAACGCCCGCAACAACCATGTTGCGTTCTACTCGTGAAACACATCTACGCATAGATCTAGCTCTGATACCACTGAAGGGTTTCGCGGCATAGTAAATCAAAATTTTCTACGGATGCGAACAGAGGGAAAGCCAAGATCGAATCTAGGAGATGCAAACAACGAGAGAGATTGGATTAGATCTTCATACCCTTGAAGATTCGCACAGCGGAACGTTCGTCGGAACGTGGGTGATGTAGTCGTACTCGCTTCTCCTCCTCGTGATCCGATCCGATCTAGCACCACAACTGGCGGTTCCTCCGTGAGATGAACACGTGCAGCACCTCGACGTCTCCTCCTTCCTTGGTCCAGCAAGTATGGTGAAGAGATGGGTTGGATCTACAACGCGACGGCGCGGTGCAATTGGTGGAGAATTTCTGCAGCAGGGCTTCGCCTACAAGCAGTCGGGAGGGAGAGAGGAGGGCAGCAGGGCGGCTAGGGTTGGAGGGGAAGGTGTGGGGGGTTGGTGAGCCCCCACCCCTCTTTATATAGAGGGGGAGCAGCCCTAGCCCCTCCCCCAAGCCCAAACCGGCGGCCCCAAAGGATAAGGAGTGGGGGCAAGGAAACCCCCCCTTCTAGAAGGTCTATCTCGAGTTTAAAACTCTCTTGGCCGGCTGGGCCCTATGGGGCCTTGTGCCCCTGGCCCAATGCGGCCAGGGCACTCCCTCATAGGCCCATGCCCCCTCCCGGAAGGTGTGGCCACGTTGGTCCCCTTCCAGAAGGTTCTAGAAGCTTCCAGTATAATACCGATTAACCCGGAACAATTCCGAACTCCAAAAACTGCATTGCCTTATATGAATCTTATTCTCCGGAACCTCTCGTGATGTCCCGGATCCCATCCGAGACTCCGAACAAAAACTCATAAACCAATTATCCAATCTATCCTAGCGTCGGGACACGTTAAGTGTGTGACCCTGCGGGTTCGAGAATATGCAGACATGATCTTCTATCAATAATCAACAGCGGGGTCTGGAAACCCATATTGACTCCCACACATTCATCGATGATCATATCGGATGAACCACGATGCCAGGATTCAATCAATCCCATATATATATTCCCTTCGTCTCGCAATATTTTACTTGCCCGAGATTCGATCGTCGGTACCGTCATACCTAGTTCAATCTCGTTCACAGCAAGTACTTTACTCGTTCTGTAATCCGATATCACTTTGTGATTAACTCCTTAACCACATGCTTGCAAGCGGTGTTGATATCGATTACCGAGTGGGCCCGAAGTATATCTCTCCGACTTGGGAGGGATAAATCCCATCTCGATACATACAACCCAACAGATACTTTCTGATCACCTGAGAGACACCTTTATGATCACCCTCTCATAGGATGACGTTTGATGACCTCAAAGCTTTCTTCCGATACCAGGGAGTTGTATTATCTCATGGTCTAAGGAATACAATATTTGACATAAGAAAAGCTTCGCAAAGACGAACACGATGACACGATCTAATTGCTTCGCTTAGTTTGGGTCTGTCCATCATATCATTCTCCCAATGATATGATCTCATTATCAATTGACAACTCATGTCCATGGTTAGGAAACCTTAACCATCATTAATCAATGAGCTAGTCCATAAAGGCGTACTAGGGACACGGTGTTATTCACAAACCACACAAGTATTAAAGTTTCCGCTTAATACAATTCTAGCATGGAATATAAACATTATCATGAACAAGAATTATAATAATAACAGCTTTATTATTGCCTCTAGGGCATAATTCCAACAGTAAGAACCTTAGTATTCGCGTGTGTAACTGTCTTAGACCCGAAATATGGTCATGGATCCAAGAACACCCGGTCATCACGTGATGTCTTGGAGCGACGAAAACATAATCGGTGCATACTAAAGGAAGAACACATTCTTATCTTTATATTTAAATGAGGAATCATCTTATTATGCTAATAAAACGCCAAACACGCAATATAAGATGCTATCAAACATCACATGTTTATTAGTTGAATGATATGATTCCCGCATATGATCTCTATCATGTGCATCGTGGTATGATCACTATCATACCTTTATGTGTAAGTCCAAGGTCTATGGAACTTACACGTTATGTGTGTTGTAAGAGTATCATCTCATACTTCTACTACAACATCACCATATCATAACACTAGCCCAGCAACAATCTAAACTAGACGCCTCTAATTTATCCATTGCATGTTTTACGTGGCTTAGGGCTTTCGAAGATAGAACTGTTCATACCTACGAACATGAACCACAACGAGGATAAACAAATTGTTGACAACATGTTGCAAAATAGATATTGACTATAGTAGGAGAGAAAGACACCAGCTAGCCACTTATGCAAACTAGTTGTATGTCAAGCGTGGAACAGGTCTCATGTGCGAGGACATGTAATGTTTTTCTGGGCCGCTTCATCCCACTATGCCACCAATATCCAAAATTATAACTAGGAAGCAACAACATGATCATCATCGCCCACATACTCATATGTGTACTACCCGTGTAAAGCATCTACGCATAGATCCGGCTCTGATACCACTGTAGGGTTCGCAGCATAGAAAACAAAAAATTTCCTACGATGGGAACGACTATGTATATCTACTAGATACAAACAACGGGTGGATGTATATCCGTAGAAAACATACCCTTGAAGACCGACAAAGCTTAACGAGTTAAACTCGTGGTTGATGTAGACAATCTCTTTCCGATCTCAAGATCGAGAGCCGCAAATCAGCAGTGCATCCGTGCTCGCACACACATCTGAGGAACCGAGCAACCTCCGCCTCCTCGCTCCAACGATGCAGCGGAAGCACAACTCTTTCTTGCCGAATAGCCACCGGGAACATGTATCTCGCTAGTCCGAGACCATGGGGGATAAATTCTAGAGGGGGAGAGAGATCCTTCATGAGGAGGTGTGAGTGAGAGAGAGGGAGAGGGGTGCCTTTTATAGGAGGAGGGGGCACCCAAGGGGGTGGCCGGCGCATGGGGCTGCCCCCTTTCCCTCCCCTCATTCATGTGTGTGGACACTCCACTCACAAAAACCTCTTCATTTCCCTCCACTCAAAATCCCACTCAAAATTGCTACTCCCTCCGATCCATATTACTTGTCATTAGATTGGATGTATCTAGCATTAAAACATGTCTAGATACATCCATTTCTACGACAAGTAATATGGATCGGAGGGAGTATTAAATTTCCACCAAATTTAATGCAAACTCTCATTAAATAAAAATCCTTTTATTTATTCAGAATTTTGTCAATTACTTTAATGACAAACATTCACATATAACCCCTTGCTAGAATTCTATTTCACATGCAAAAAACATTTTCTACAATTTCACCCGAAAACCTGTTTCGGTATCTAGTGAAATAAATTCCTGTGTTTGTTATTCTTTCCAGCATGAAACTTTTGCTCCAATTGGATGTCGGTGTCTCTTAAGTGTGTCACCGTACGGTTCGCGAATAATTCGGACATGATCGAGACCCCTCTCAGATCAATGATCAAAAGCGGGATCTGGAGACCCATACCGACTCCCACATATTCAACGATGACTTTCTTGTGATCATCGGAACCTTTTACGCTAGTATCTTAATCCCTTTGTTTCGTGATATATTACATGTCCGAGATTTGATCATCGGTATATCCATACCTAGTTTGATCTCGTTACTGACATGCACTCTTTTCTCGTTCCCGTGATATAACATTCTAGTGACCAAATCACTTGCTTGCAAGCTAACCAATGTGATATCACCGAGAGGGCCCAGAGTATATCTATCCGTCATCAGGATGAACAAATTCCACTCTCGATCCATGGGCCTCAACATAATACTTTATTAGTTCTGAACCCATCTTTATAATCACCATGTTACGGTGTGACGTTTGATGTTATCAAGAAACTCTTCCGGTGTTAGTGATTGACATGATCTCATGGTCTAAGGCTTAGGATTACTTCGTAAGTTGTTATAGAAATATAAACTCAATGACTTTGATCGTAATGCTATACTTCGGATGAATGTTCATCACACCATTACACTAATGTTGTGATCCTGTTATTAACAACATCCAATGTCCATGATCAGGAAACCTTGATCACCTTGTTAATCAAAGAACTAGTTTATGAGAGAGGCATAACTAGGAACTCTTTGTTTGTTTATTAAACACACATGTATTAACGTTTCCGTATTAATACAATTATAGCATGCAAAATAAACATCTATCATATACTTGGAATACACATAATAAACACTTTATTATTGCCTCTCAGGGCATATTCCCTTCAGAAATATCATCTTGCCTAACCAAAGCTGAATCTCAAGAAGCAATGATGGTTGGTGTTCCTCAAGGTTTTGGCATAGATCTCTTAGTAAATCTGGCAAGATTGATGTAATGGTTGACACATTTAGCCGTAAAGATCTCTTGTCATATTCTCTTGAAGTCAGCAATAACAACCACTCTTCATGAAGCTTCTTCTATAATTAATTATAGGAGTTGTGCTTATGGTTTCCTGGTATCCAATATGCGACCTTTACTTGATGTTTCGTGTCTTGAACATCAAGGAGAACATTTAAAGTAGTGTTGCTAAATGTCTCTCGGTCGATCCTCCAGACCCTTTATGTTGGCAAGCATCTTGTTGTGCCAAACAATTGAAGTCTGAAAATGAAGTTTCTTCTTTCTCGTGTCATTAGGAATCTTCTTAACTATTCATTTAGTGGTGCAAAGTGATATCATGATCTTTTGCAAAGATCTTGATAGTCTTGGATGAATAAAGAATTCCTTTGTTTTCCTGACCATGTTCTAAGAGCGACTATGATTTTGGTAATCAGAAGTTTCTCTTGCTACATGTCGCTTGTGACTCCTACGAGTCCTCGCCACAAAACACCTTTCTGTCTTGGCCTTCTTTTGAATGAAAGAGTGATACTTATGTGTCAAAAGTAGTTCAACAGCTTGGTTTTGTTGAAACATATGTCTACAACTTGAAATCTCTACTTAAGAGGTTCCTCATCGAAGTCTGTGTTATGTTCTTTCTCTTGGAAGCTTTCTTCTTCAGAAGTTTCAAAACCTCCTGTAATTTCCATGGTATCAATCCTTATGAATACCATTTATGTAATAATTTGAAACCATCTCCTATCGTTTCTTTTGTTACCTTGACGTATTTCATGTTCATCATCGCAGAGTTGTTTCTAAACACTCCATCCATGAGTGACCATGAGATACTCTGTGTTGTTTAGTGTGTTTTCCTCTTATCTTTAGAGTGACCCTATTTATTTCTCTGTCTGTCTCTCTTCCTACCTTTGGAATCCCGGGTCGATATTCTCGTAAGGGGGATAGAGCTGTAACACCCTACTTTTAGATAATTATATATTAGGGTTTTGATTGCGCATTCATAAGCATCATCATTTAAATTGTGCATTGAAGAAATAAGTAAAACCCTAAACCCTAGATTTCCCTCCCTATTTGAAAATCATTCAAAAGGATTTGAATATTTTGAAAAGTACCAAAAATATTAGAGCCAACTTGTTATAAGGGCCCCTGTAAGTATTTTATATAATTCACAAAAGTCTCTGGTATTTTTCAAATGCCCAAAACAGAATTTCAAATGAAATTGCACAAGATAAATTACAAAACAGAAAAAGAAAAATATTCTGCAAAATAAAAACAAGTCAGACTAGCTAAAAAGGCCACAGCCCAGGCCGGCCCAGCGCCTTTCCTCTCTCTCTGCCGCCCACCCGCATAGCAGCCAGCCTAGCTTCGGCCCAACCTGGCCCGATACCGCTTCGATCCGTCTGTCTGTCGTCGTATTCGTCCCCGACGAGAAACCAGCTCGCTGTCGCGTTGTCTGCCGTCTGTCGCTGAAGATGCACCAAGATACACGCCGCCGCCTGCCAGCGCTTACAAATAGTTCGCCGACGCTGCCGGAGAACCCTAGAATGCACTCTCCCCCTCCTTAACCCCTCTCTCCCGCGCGAGGACCAAACCCTAGTCGTCGGGAACCGCCAGTCGCTGCCGTATCCGAGCTTCCCTCGACCAGCCGAGGCCACCGTTGGAACTGACTCGTCCACCTCTTCCTTTTGCCCCTAGTATATCAAGTCGGTGTGGTCCTAATCATACCAATCGGAACCTCCGTCCCCGATGCCGGCAGCCGTCGTCGCCATGGAATCCAGAGTCGCCTCGCCTCTCCGACCCTACCTCGAGCTTCAGGGTGAGCTCAAGGTTCTCCAGAACCTCTCCTAGCTTCTCCTCTCCCTCTGATTCACCCTACCGTCGAACACCGTTGCGTGCCGCTGCCAGTCATCGCTGCTCCTCTCACTCCGGCGAACAAAAAGGGGCGGAGCCGCCGCTTTCTAGTCTGCCTCGACGAGCTGCGTCGAACGCGTCCATCCCCGCATGCCCGTGCGCGCTCAACAACCGTCCCACGCCGCCGTCTGGCCCGTTGGCCGACGAGCCTGCGTGGCTTGCCAACGTGGACCAGGTCCCACTCGTCAGCCTCTAGGGCTAGCTACTGCCTCGGTGAGAAACACCCCAAACCCCCCTCAGGTCCCACCTATCCACGTGGAGGCCGATGTGGCTCTGAGGCCCACCGGTCAGCCACTCTGGCTAGCCCAGGCCTCGGTGTAAAAATGTTTTCCAGTTTTATTTAAATTAAGAAAAGGTTTAATAATTTTAGAAATTGTTTTGAATATTGTAAATTCAATAACTTTTAATCCGTAATTCAGAAAAATACAAATAATATATCAAAATGTTTAGAAAAATGAGAACAATATATTTAAGATATAATCATGCATTGTTAAACAACTTAAATGACACTTTAATTAGAGAACAAAATTAACCCCTCTCATATGTTCCGGAGTTTCCCCGAGTTAGGGTTTTCGCCCCTCGGAACCCCGATTAAGTTGTCAAGCATGCCTTAGGGTTACATTTCGATACAATTCAACTTGTCATATCATCATCCTTGTTTTATCATTGCATTGTTGCCATGTGTTGATTGTTTCCCTCTCTTTCCGGTGTTTGGTTCTTCCCGGTAGAATATGATATCGAGATCGAGATGAAGACCGAGATCAACACCGTCGAAGATCGAAGATCGACGAACAATACTTGACCAATTATAACAAGTCAAGTACAAGGCTCCAGAAGATCTGCTTATCTGTTATCAACTGGCAAAGGCAAGCATAGCCCCACCATGATATAATCCTATGATTTCAAAAGCATTTCAATTCTTGCCATGATGCATACGGTTCTACTGTGGTCTTTTATTGATAGATAGAGTATCCTATCTGTTGCATTACTCCCTTTGATCTTATATTACCTGATCCACTGCTCCTAGCATAACTAGGTTTGGTTTGTGTGTAATGCTAGAGATTTTATCTGTGTCCTGCTTAGCCATGCATAGCTGTCAGTGCTGGTTCATCTAGATGATGTATCAGATGCAGAGAATCTAGTATGACAGGAGAACATGATAAGATGAGATCAGTGAGATGAGATTAAACATGCTAAGGCTTGTATGGGAGGCCACTGTGGGATGTGGTTTTTCTAGTCCCATGCTCGCCACCCTTAGGACCCTAGGTTCTTACCTCTTGAACCAAGATGAGCGTACAACCACACGGGGTAAATGGGGACCCCATGATTGACTAACTTGCCTAGTAGATTCTATGAGTCACATAGTTCGGGCGTTCCATTAGACATACGCATTGAAAACATTTTCGAAAGAAGGAGGTGAAGGAGGTGCATTCATAGCAAGTAGGGAAGCGTGGCCGCGGTTGCTTGGGGTTGATGGCGCCCTTGGTAAACCAACCTCGCCTCACATATTTAAGTACCAACTTCAGGATTTGACCCATTACGGCGGAACCATACTTATTGCGTGACTCATGGTCTCGGAGAAAGCAAGGTAAACGTCGTGGCATTAAGAGTCGGTTGGTATGTGTGGGTAAAGTTGTACACCCCTGCAGGGTAATAATCTTTCGGAAAGCCGTGTCCACGGTTATGGATGACTTAGGAATGGACGGGAGATCATATAGAACATGAACCTAATCGTAAAACTTGGCAACTAATGTTTGTTAAGGATGCTTGCTCATGGGTACGAGGGGGTGATCCTAGTTCAGGAGATGATGATGATTCGGTGGATATCAAAACATGATGATCAATATTTTCGGAGATGTTGCTTTCTTATCCCCTTTTAAAATACTCTGACTAGACGAGCTTCTTCTCCCTCTTATTTTACAAAAAAAGATGGCTTTATGCAAAACAACTCCACCAGCCAGAACTCTTGCGGAGTACACCATGTACTCACCCTTGCTTTGTTGATACTTTTCGCAGAGTAAGTGTTCCCTGAAGATCAGTTTGGTACTACATCGACATCGACGAGTAGCTTGGGGTTCCCGGCCGGCAGCCTGGAATCTATGGGCTGGGACGTCATCGTTATGCTTCAGGACTCTTAGGCCATTTGTTAAGTTTGCTATACTTAATAGCATAATTTGCCTTCCGTTGTTTGATATTTGTGGTCAGTGACCTCTGCTTGTAATAATTTGGTTTTCTGCTCAATTATGATCTTGCTGTAATAAATTTTGTGTCGTAGGGTCACTGATGTGTTACCGATTCTTCACTGGATATTCTCGAGCTCAAGGTTACGATTATGTCAGACGAAGGTCTAGGATTTTTTTAGCCCTGATCCCGGGGGTGTCACAATGGAGTAAGACGACAAGTGAAAAGAGTTGGCATGAGAGCCTTACCATTTCACATTATAATTGCTTTATTTTGAGTTGTTGATATGTCTCTGTTTTACCTCTATTAGATAGTCGGTAAAATTTAATCCCTCAAAGAAGGTCTAGTCGGTTTTCCCGCCAGTGTTTGCACCATCAAAAGTCGAACATTTTTGGTAGTGGGATCATAAAATTGAGGTGCTGCCAATTCTTCCTGACTATGTGGATTCGAGTCGGACTCTTACAACAAAAACACTCGGTAAGCTAGACGGGTCTATCACAACGGTTGTGGGACTCGGGCAAAAGTCGGACAGGAGCCGGGGCATGTGATTCCACCCGACCAACAGGAGTCGTATGAGATACGATTGACAAGGAGTTGTCTACCTAGATCACTTGGGGGCTAGCGGTGATGCTAAAGGTCACTAGCCGACTTGCTTATCTAGGATCCTGAATCACTAAGTAACCATCGGAGGGGTGTTGGTTCTAGATGGAGCATAAATATTAAAGTGTTTAATATGCTTGCTCTTTTATGAATACATGTCTTAAGTGTTTTTGCATATTTTCTATTGTAGATCATGGCACCAAGTAACAGTCACTCTCAGATATCCGGTTTTGCTTTGAGAACCATTCTTGAGAAAGATAAACTGAACGATACTAATTTTACCAACTGGCATCAAAATCTGAGAATTTTTCTCAAACAAGAAAAGAAGGACCATGTCCTAGACAACCCACTTCCAGATGAGCCAAATGAGAATGCGACTGTCGCTGCCACGAACACCTATCGTCGGGCTAAGGATGAGTCCACGGATATTAGCTGTCTTATGCTTGCTCACATGGAACCGGACTTGCAAAAGTAGTTTGATAATGTTGAGGCTTACGATATGATCGAAAGCCTCAAAAGTATGTTCCAGGCTCAGGCTAAGACTAAGAGGTATCATGTCTCTCAGGATTTGCTGAGTTGCAAGCTTAAGGATGGTGATCCACTGAGTCCGCATGTGATCAAAATGGTTGGTTACGTGCATTCTCTAGAGAGGCTTGGCTACCCCATTATAATCCTGAACTCTCTTCCTAGTGCGTATGGTCAGTTCATTTCAAACTACCACATGCATGGTATGGATAAGAAGCTCACTGAATTGCATGGGATGCTTAAGCAGGCAGAGGCGGATATCAAGAAGGGTGCTAGTCAAGTGTTGATGGTGCAGAATAAGGCTAAGTTCAAGAAGAGTTCTTAGACTAAGAAGAAGGCTAAGTCGGGAGGAAAGCAGGCTCAGGACCCGGTCCAAAGCTCTTTCTCAGGGACTAAGCTATCTCCTTCAGCCGGATCCACTTTCTTCTATTGCAAGGTGGATTCCACTGGAAGATAAACTACAGCAAGTATTTTGCTGATAAATCCAAGAGTGGAGGTATGACTTCCGACCCAGGTACACTTGTTTGCAATGTTATAGAAATTTATCTTGCTGATGCACCTAATAGTTCTTGGGTATATGATACCGGATTAGTTATTCAGTACATCTGGAACTCGTTGCAGGGACTGGTAAGAACTAGGAGCGTAGCAAGATGCGAGGTTGATATTCGAGTTGGCAACAAAGCGCGAGTCGCTGCGTTGTAAGTCTACACAATGCAGCTTCATTTACCTTCCGGATTCATTATGGAACTGAATAATTGTTATTATGTTCCAGTGCTCAGTCGAAACATTATTTCCGCTTCATGTTTGATGATGCAGGGCTATGAGTCGAATATTAAGAATAATGGTTGTTCTTTATATTTGAATGATATGTTTCACGGCTTTGCACTCGTCCAGGACGGGTTATTTATTTTGAATCTTGATGGTGAGTCGGTTTATAACATAAATGTTAAAAGGTTGAAACCAAATGATCTGAATATGACTTACTTTTGGCACTGTCGGCTTGGTCATATAAGTTGGAAACGCATGAAGAAGCTCCATGATGATGTACTCCTAACTTCGTTCGACTTGGAGTCGTTCGAGACATGTGAATGCTGCCTACTCGGCAAAATGACCAAGGCACCTTTTGCAAAGAGTTGCGAAAGGGCGTCCGACTTGTTGGGACTAGTACATAGTGATGTATGTGGACCAATGAGCACGACAACCAGGGGTGGTTATGAGTACTTCATTACCTTCACTAATGATTTGAGTCGGTATGGATATATCTACTTGATAAAACATAAGTCGGAAGCCTTTGAAAAGTTCAAAGAATTACAGAATGAAGTACATAATCAACTCAGCAAGAAAATAAAGTTTCTTCGATCGGACCGAGGAGGCGAGTACATGAGCCATGAGTTTTATGACCATCTGAAAGGTTATGGAATAGTTCCACAACTTACTCTGTCGGGAACACCGCAGAGGAACAGTGTCTCAGAAAGGCGGAATCGGACCTTGTTGGACATGGTACGATCAATGGTGAGTCGGAAAGATCCTCCTTTATCATTTTGGGGTTATTGTATAAAAACAACGGCGTTCACACTAAACAGAGTACCATCAAAGTTGGTAGAGAAGACAACGCATGAGATGTGGACAGGCAATAAGCTGAGTTTGTATTTTCTTAAGATTTGGGGTTGTGAAGCATTTGTCAAGCGACTTCAGTCGTACAAGCTTACGACAAAGTTGGATAAGTGTATTTTCGTGGGTTATCCGAGGGAAACCTTGGGTTACTACTTCTACAACCGAGAAGAGGGCAAAGTGTTTGTCACTCGGAACGGTGTCTTCCTAGAGAAAGAGTTTCTCGGTCAGGGAGTCAGTGGGAGCACAGTGCAGCTCAAAGAAATTCGAGAGGAACCGGCTAGTAGTGAGTCAGAAAAAACCTTGGAGGTTGAGCCGGTCATGTTAGCTGAGCCGACAGTAGCACATGTACTACGAAGATCAGCAAGATTACGAAGTGTTCATGATGTGTTACTATTAGACAGTGATGAGCCGGCAAATTATTTGGAAGCGATGGTGGGATCTGATTCCGAGTCATGGCTTGGAGCCATGAGATTCGAGTTAAAATCCATGGATGAAAATCTAGTTTTGAACTTGGTTGATCTGCCAGATGGTGCAAGACCCATCGAATGCAAATGGGTCTTTAAGAATAAAACTGATATGGATGGAAATGTTCCGTCTATAAAGCACGTCTTGTCGCGAAGGGGTTCCGAAAATTTCAAGGAGTTTATTACAATGAGACTTTCTCGCCCGTAGCGATGCTTAAATCAGTTCGGATCATGTTAGCTATAGCAGCCTATTTTGACTATGAGATATGGCAGATGGATGTCAAAACGGCTTTTCTTAACGGAAATTTAACCAAGGACGTGTATATGATACAACTTGAGGGTTTTGTCGATCTGTGTAACGCTGAAAAGGTGTGCAAACTTCATAAATATATTTATGGGTTGAAGCATGCATCTCAGAGTTGGAATATTCTCTTTGATGAGGTAGTCAAATCAGTTGGCTTCATCAAGAGTGATCATGATTCTTGTTTATACAAGAAGTTTAGCGGGAGCAAAGTAAACTTTCTAATCTTATATGTGGATGACATATTACTGACTGGAAATGATGTCCAGATGTTGCAAGATATCAAGGAATCATTGGAAAGGAGTTTGTCAATGAAAGACTTGGGTGAAGCAACATATATTCTCGGAATCCGGATCTATGGAGATAGATCAAGACGGCTCATTGGATTGAGTCAGATTACTTATTTGGACAAAGTGTTGAAGAAGTTCAACATGGAATCGTCTAAGAAGGGGTTCTTACCAATGTAACATGGTGTAAAACTTAGCAAGACTCAGTGTCCTTCGATGAATGATGAGTGAAGTCGGATGAGTGCGATTATGTATGCTTCTGCAGTCAGATCCATCATGTATGTCATGAGTTGTACTGGGCCAGATGTTTCATATGCTCTAAGTATTGTGAGCAGATACCAGGCTGATCCTGGAGAAATCCACTGGACATCGGCTAAAAATATCCTAAAGTACTTGAGAAGGACTAAAGATATGTTTTTGGTTTATGGAGGTGAAGATGAACTCAGTGTAAAGGGTTACAACAAAGGAAGCTGTTTGGATGAGTAATTTCCTCATGGATTTTGGTGTGGTTCAGGGCTCGTCCCATCCGTTATACGTGTATTGTGACAACAATGGTGCTATTACAGAATCCAAGTAACCTATACAACACCAGAAGAACAAGAACATACTCATGCGGTACCACCTGATTCGCCAGTTCGTGGATCAGGGTGATATGAAGTTATGCAAGGTACACATGGATGCAAATATTGCGGATCCGTTGACAAAGCCGTTACCACAGTCGAAGCATGAGGCACACCTAAGGGCTATGGGCATTAGATGTCTAGACATGTGATATCGGAAGATTGACTCTAGTGCAAGTGGGAGACTGTTGGGAATATGCCCTAGAGGCAATCATGTATGATGATATTTCCCATTGTATTCATAAAGATATTAAGTTGTCTTTGTATAAACATCTGATGTGTATCATTGAATATGTGATTCAGTTGTGGAACTATACATTCATGTTGTTTGCACTAAATATCCTTGGTCATCGAGGTTGTGTTGGACGCACAACTTAGAACAATGTGAAAGTCGGCTGATGACTCCGTTCCACTTGTCATGGGCATGAAGATGCTGTTCCGACTTACACAGATTCAGCTAAAGAGTTTAGCGAGTAGGATTGACCCATATTGAGGTAAAACGAACAAGTTGTCATTTGTATATCTCAATCAATGTAATCCTTAGACCTGAGGTTGTTGCACAGTCTGAGTTGAGGATCATCGACTTAGGTTCTGTCAAATGCTGATCTGTAACTAGGCAGTTATAAAGGTACAGTTCGAGTCGACTGAGAATCAAGATGCGTGATGTGAATAACCAAGATGGGATTTTGCCCCTCCACTTAGAGAGATATTCTCTGGGCCCTCTTGGATGATATGATTCGGAAAGCATGGCCATGCACGACTCGGTTAAGTGTTAACCAAGGCGATCGACTAAGAGTTAGTCGGATGAATCACTTATCTCGGATTGAGAAGAGAGTCAGACTATTTAAGGGATGATAGTTATTCGCCTATAGTCTAACAAGGCATATGTGAGGCAAAATGGACTCGAATGCAAGTCATATTTGTGGCATCCCGCAAAACCACTACTAGAAAATCGCGTTGTTTTTGTGCATTGCATCATCATGACCGCATGCTCATGTCATCATGCCACATTGCATTTGAGCATTGTCATCATCTTGCATTTGCTTGCATAAAACTATTTGCGGAAAAACCTGTTCTTGTTTTCTAAACGCCCCGTCTTTGTTCAAACACCAAAACCCGGGTCTCCGGATTATTTTGTTTTGTGTGCTATCGGTTTGTAAAAGCCCTGTTTGAAATAAATAAAATATTTAATTATTTTTAGTGGGGCAGTCGAACGGGCCTATTCGACCCAGTCGACCACCCCAGAATAAAACGGTCCACCCCAAAATCCCTAATCTACCTAGTCCTAATCTACCCACCAATCTCAGCTCGCCACCTCACCCCTGGCCCCAATTCCTACCCACCCCGCCACCTCATCAATCCACCCTGCTCACCCCTCTCTCTCTCACCTAGCCCCATCTACCCTCCCCTCACTTACACCCGGGCCCCACCCGCAGCCCCACTTCCCCCTGGCCCACTTGCCAGCCTCACCCACCCACACCACTCTCTCTCACACCCCACCCACACACCGACACACCCACACACGCCACCAGCCCCCTCCCCACGCGGTCAAACCGCGTCCAGCCCCTGGTCAACCGCCCTGCCCCGCGGGACCCGCCACTCCCCCACCTCTCTCCTCTCTCCCCGCGTGTCCTGCCCCCCCACCAACCGCGCCCCCTGGTTCTCTTCCTCCTCCCTCCTCTCCATCCTCCTCCCCCACCGCCTGCCGCTGACCCTGCGACCCCTCTGCCAGCCCCCTCTCTTAGCTCCTCCGGCCGCCGACCTCGCCGGCACCGCTCTGTCGCCGGACCGCCACCGGCCGCTGCCGCGCCCTCCGCCCGCTCCCCTCCCCTGGCCTCCTCGAGCTCCGCCCGGAAGCCGCGCGACACCGCCTCGCAGGCGACCGCCGCCGCCGTGTCCTCCGCGTCCACCCGACGCCCCGCCGTCCTCATCCTCTCCGTGCCGGCCCCCTCCTCGCCTCGTCTGCGCCCGCCGCCGGCGCGCCCTCCCCGGCGGCTCCGTCGCCCACCTCCCCGAGCACCTCCCGCCGGCGCCCCCTCACGCCGGCCACCAGCTCGCCGGAGCGTCCCCATGCGTCGCCCCTCCCCGCTTCAGCCGGCGCCTGCCGCCTCGCCCCCTCCCTCGCAAGCTCCGGCCACCTTCCTCCTCTCCCCGCGGCCCCGCTGCCTCCCCCGCTCACCGTCGTTCGAGCCTCGCCTCACCCAACGCCATCTTCCTCGCCGTCCCTACACGTCGGCTTCGGTTCCTCCAGGATGCGTCCCTGTTGTTTTGGGGCAGCAGTTGCCACGACGGTGATGTTTGATGTATGTCTGATGAGACATGGCCTTGTAGAATTGATGTTTGTGTCCTGTTGCCCGTGCTATGTTGTTGCTGCTGCCTAGTATGCCACTATGTATGTATTCCCGTCGACAAGATCTTCGTGGACGACAAGACCTTCATGTGTCGTCGAGTTCGTCTACCATCGGTGCCACTCGAAAACCGCACCAACTGGTAACCCAAGTTCTCCATCGACCACCGAAGTCCGGAACGTCGAGGCCCCCTTCGCGGATCCGAAGCCCCGAACCCGAAGGTATTCTACATGGAACGACCAGAACACCTACTGGACCCGGTGAAACGGGCGCCTCAAGATCTACTTCACGAACTCGAGTACCCCGGTACCCGATCCACTCAAGTTCGCCATCGACGACAAGAACGACAGCAACCAGGGCGAGTCCGATGCCCCGACGCCAGACCAAGTACTTCCTCCCGGAACGCCAAGAACTCCGCGTGATACGACAAGACCGACAACATGGCCCGACCACCGCGGATGCGACAAGATCTACTTCTGTTGTCCGAGACCGATCCCGTCGAACCCTGAACCCTGTCGGACCCCGAACCCCCCGGAACCCAAGTTCGTAGAGACCCCTAATGTGTGACCCTTATCCGAGAACCCTATTTTATAAATTGTCAACTATATAAATTGTTGCATTAAATCATTCATTTCGCATGCATATTGTCATGTGGTTTGGGGGCCTTATGCCGATTCACCTCATAACTAAATATGGGGCCCATATGCGGGCAAATCTAGCCTTATATTGGCCTCATTTAAATTTGTGCATCGAACCGTTGTCATACCTTGCCTGGTTAAAACAACATTTAAAATGCAGGGTAGCTAAACAACTTGAACCACTTGAATATTTGTCGGGACCCCGGTTCCGCTTAATCTTGCCTAATTGCATCGCACCTTTGCCATGTCATACATCATACATGCATCATGCCCGATCTTTTGCCGTAGCATTAAATATTGCATCCGGTGTTTATTCTAGTGTTTTGCTTCTTCGCGGATAAGGCCGTTGAGTTGATGCGAGTGTCGACCCGATCTTCAGTTGAACCTTCGGCAATGTTTTCAGGCGAGCATCTCCTCCTTTATACCTATCTTACTTTTATAGTATTTATTCTCTCCTGTTGATCTATTGCTATCTGTGTTGCGATGCTCTAGTTTTCGTACCCGTGATATCCCTTGCAGCCTTATATTGCCTTGGACACCTCCTACTACCTGTTGTTTGGTAGATAGTTGGACCTGCGCGTCGTAGTCGCCTGCTCAAGTGTTGTTGCGTGACGTCAAGTACCACAGTTGTTGGAGCATTGCCGCATGTTAATGTTGGAGATGATTATGTCTTTATTTATCCTTCACTTTAATTATTGTTTAATAACTAAAATTGAAGTAGGTAAGCAGAGGCACAGGTGGGCAATAAATGTTATTTGGTTGTTAACCGTCCACTTGTGTCCCGTAGGACCCCGAGTACTTGATACCTGTTCCTTGAATATTCGCGCTATCCACATCTGGGAGGATTATGGGACCCCCCTGAGCCAGAGCTTGATTCATTCTTATTTCTTGGGGCCACAAACTAGTTTGAGGTTTTATTTACTATCCTGTACTTATGCCATGCTTTACTGCTTTATTTACGATTGTGCGAGGAGCACACTGTACTGTTTAGGATCGGGACACGTTTTCGCGGTGTCAACAAGCCCAGTTTTGGGTTCCCAGTCGTTCACAGCCGTCCACCCAAACCTTGGGTCCGTCTCGGAGTCAGCTAGCTTCGTTGCGGGTGTACTCCAAGGGGTGGCCCCCTGAAATATTTCTGAATCCTGTGATTGTTTTGTCGTGAAGGCCTCGTTGGGTTTTGATTTGGTTTTTCCGAGGTTGATCGAGTGTGTATTGCTATTTGTGCACCCCGGCCGGGTAAAACTTTCTGAAAGCCGTGTCCGCGGTTATGGACGACTTGGAGCACAGTATCTCGATCATAGACAACTATAACTAAAGTAGTGCTATAAATTTGACTTTATAATGACTAGTAATCAGCTTCACTATAATGGAATGGCTACATAAAACTGCCCACAATTGCTTGTTTGGTTTGTCGCTTGCGACGATTGTATCTGACTAGTAAGTATTGCAACTACAACGGAATGGCTAAATAAAAGTACCAACAACTGCTGGGTTTTGGGTTATCTCATGCTAAATGTATTTGACTAGTAAGTGTCGCAACTACAACGGAATGGTTAACTAAAATGGCCCACTGCTTATTTTATCAGGATGATTATCTATACCTGACTAGTAATTGTTGCAACGATAACTGAATAAATAAAACTGCCAACTGTGTGAGTCCTCGGTTGACTTCCTCGTTTGGTCTCAAGGGGGAAATACCAGGATGGGATTGTTTGGTGTAAGATTCAGGTTGGATCCGGATAGGTCTTTCTTATCCCTCTCTGATAGCCGACAGTTATATCGAGTCTCTATAGGGTGTTTAGTGCGTGCTGCGCTGCCGCTGCAGTCCACCATACCTATGTAGGCGAGGACCGCCGAATTCTAGCCTCGCCGTGTACTGGCCTCAGTACTGACGCTCCTCTTTTTCCTTTGCCCTTTGTCGGCACCCCTTTTGTTTAAGCAGGTTTTGAGATCGGCGTCGTTAGCAGGGTTACCCTTCCGGCTTGGCCTGGGCAGGGTTATGGACGCCATTGGTTATTCTTCAGGGCTCTTAGCCCCATTTGCATCTTGTTCGTAGCGGGACGCTCTATCGTTTTCAAGGTGATTTGGATCTTTGTACTGTATATCTGTATTCTTGACTCATTGAGTCGCTGTTGTATATATATCTGTTCTGTGGGTCCCATCGAGGACTGTTGTGTAATGTTATTACTTCGTTTTCCACCCGCACGAAAGTGCCTGGTGGGCACCTTTGAATCGTTTCTATGCGGGTTTGGCGGGAATCGCTGAAACTTGCATAGGGTCGATTCTGAGGGTGTTACAATATTGGAAAGGCATATCGTCAAGACTCTTTAGTACTTGGGAGTCGGCATGTTCTGCTAGGAGCCGCTATCAACTGATCGATTGATATTTGGACTCCAATCGTGTCCAAGTAGCCATGAGCCTGCGGGGTCACACACTTAAGATTAGGAGCAAGTTCGGATTGGATCCGAACCGGAAATCTGGTTGGGTTGGACCCGAGCCAGATTTTGGACTGAGTCAGTGAGTCAGACTCACAGTGACTAATATTATATGGGCTTTAGTGAATGGGCCACGAGTGAGTGGAGTCCAAGTTCACTCCCTATATATAGTGGGGCGCAGAAACCCAGAAGGGTTAACGGTTTGGTCATTCCATGCGTTGGAAACCCTAGCTCCACAGCAGTTCGGCCGTCGTATTGAACCTAGCAGTTCGCCGCCGGTGCTCCTCCTTGTACGTGTGGATACCAGCAGAGGTATTGTACGATCAGCACCAGGACGATCGTGATCGGATCAGATCATGAGTACTCCACTACATCAACTGACGTGCTTCATTTGTAATCTGCAACCGTGCGTCTATTGGTAATCCTCGTGGTCTTCTACATCAGCTAGATCTTGGGATCAACATGTTATAGAAAAAAGTTTTGTTTTATCTCTGTGTGGCCCAACAAGCACGTAGGATGGAGACCAGTGGTTGGCCGATGGAGTCGGGATCCGACGCTTCGATGCGGTCGGGGCCAACGATGGCAGCGTCCTTAGGTGTTGTTACCATGTTGAAGGAGTTGTCGCTAGGAAGCTGCCGCCTCATGCCTAGATGTTTTGGAGAAAACCCTACATCTGGGATTTCCGGATCGGACGATTGCAACACTTGGTGTCGTTCTCCCTCTCGGGTCATCTTTTGAACATGTGATGCTTGGAGGGGTCTGCTAGTGGAGTGGTGTTTAATCTTCCGCGTCGACGATGACGAGTCTCGGCGACATGGTGTAGCAGGGTCTTGGCGACAGACAGGTCTTGTTGAATGCACGCGGGGTGGTGGATCTATCTGGCGTCATGGTGACAGACCTCACAAGGTCATCTTATTGATTTCTCCAGAAGATGGGTATGCGGAAAACCATGGCGACGAGGACTTCTAGAATGTGTATGCTACTACGCGTTGAGGGTCTGCCGGACCGGTTGTGCCACTTGCTCGCCGTTGGGCTACTTTTCGAGGCATTTGGTTTTTAGATGATCGCGTTGTTGTGATATCGAGGTGTTGGCTCTGCTCATGAACATTCCCTTTATCTGTTGTAGGTTTAGCAAAATGACGCTTGTTTGGTGGGTTCGGTCTAATCTTTGTAATTTCTCTTGTAAAATTTATGAACAATCTAATAAGAAAAAGTCGTGTGCATCTCGATGCAGATGACGTGTGATTATCCTGCATTTCATAAAAAAGATGGTGGTTTCATGAAAAATATAAAAGGTGATGAATCCACATGTTTTCCGAAACAAATCGATAAGCTCGATCAAGCTAGTGTAAGAATTAAAGATGAAAGCTGCGGCGTTGTGTCTAGTCGGGGCTAAGGCCCTTAAAGATTGTAATGTCACGCGAGAGTAGGCTCGTGTTTTATTTGGCGCCCTTCGGCCAAGGGTTGATTTGTAAGACCTCTAAAACTCTCCTTAATAATTGAAATAAATCTTTTATCGTGTTTTGTAAGAAGTTAGATCTTAAATAATAGATAGGTCTGTTCAAAAGAAAAGATAGGTCTGACGCGACGCAGGTTATAGAGACAGTCGCGTGCTCACATATGGCACGGCCTGACCTAACGTGCTCGATCGACCGATATTAGGGTCCATGTGTTACATGTGGAAGAGACACGCTTTTTTTAAGGGCTGTACTACGCGTTTTCGGAGGATAGTTTTCTAAAATCCTCCGGATCCTTCTGCTGACACGTGTCTCAAAAAGTCTTAAAATCCTGTTTTTACTATAAACATTTCTGTTTTTGCTATAAATAGTCTTTCTTTTGCTATATGTAGTAGAAAACGGTTTAACCCAGAAAATAGAAAAACATACTGGACCTTGCTGAAGAGTTCGCCGGAGACATGGCCGGCGACCGTGTAGCAAAAAAGGCGTGCTAATGTAGCAAATCCGATCTCACCGGAGACCTCGTCAGAGACTTTCGCCGGAGACCTTGTAGCAAAAAACTTTGCGCTAGTGTAGCAAATCACACAACGAAGGTAGCAAAAAAAATATGCTAATGTAGCAAAAAAACCTCGCCGGAAACTTACACCGGGAGACCTTGCCGGACACCTCGTAGCAAGGTGCCACACCCGTGGTAGCAAACGCTGTTGCCTCTTGTAGCAAAGCGAAGTCGCCATTGTAGCAAGCGCAGCCGCCATGTGTAGCAAAAGCGACGTCAACCATGGTAGCAAGTGTTGCCGCCAGCCAGCATGTAGCATCGTCACTGGCTGCACGTAGCACTGTCGCCAGCCCATGGTAGCAAATACTAAACACTCATGTAGCAAATCCCTGATGGGATTGTAGCAAAGCTCCGTCATCGCTTGTTGCAGCACTGCCATGGCCTCTCTCTCTCTCTCTCTCTCTCTCTCTCTCTCTCCCCCAGCAAGAGCCTGTGGCCATCATCGATACAAGGCAGCGACGAAGGGAGGGCATGGCGGAGCGCCTTGCAGCGGCAGTGGAGGGAGGGCATGGTAGCGGGGGTTGGAGGGCCATGGCGGCGCGGCGGCGGGGAGCTGCAGGGGCGGGTGCGCAGCGCCGCGGCCGGAGCTGCCCGAGTGGGCGGCGGCAGAGGGAGGCCCATGGCGGTGAGACTTGTAGCGGCGGGGGATGGAGGCCCATGGCAGCGCCGGCGGCGGGGAGCTGCAGGACAGGTGCGCGGCGCGACGGCGGAGCTGCAGGGACAGACGGTGGCTGCAGCGAGGAAGAAGGCAGGGGAGAGAACATGCGTGAGGTGGGACCCTTCTACGTCGCCTGGTCATGAGACGTACGCGAGAAAAAAACGGACCCAGGGATAAGTGCGCGCGATCCCCGGGAAATAAGTGCGTGCGATCTCCCGGGATGGTATCATTTTCCTTTTTTTAAGAAACACTGTACGGACGCAAACGTTTTCAAACATTCATTCAGATAAACCCACATGCACATTCATACCGTAGGTTGTCTCTTGAAATTATCAAAATCATTTCAAATGATTCGCTATCAACGAGAAAGTACCCTCCCGCTGAAAGAATTCAATCTTTACTTGAGATACAACCTTTGTCCTAATCTTACAAGTTATAACTACAAAATTCGTTCTCAAACGTCTTAGTCGCTTGCGATGTTCATGTCGCAATCGCGTTTGCCATCTTCTGGTCCCTGTTAATATCCGATCGGTCTGTACGTAACAAAAGAAAAAATCCGATCGATCAGGCCCTACCGATGACTCATAAATTGCTATAGTTCTGATGCGAAACCAAATCATATACCCGCATCGAGATACAGGTTGGTTTACGACGACCGAAAGCTGGGCAAGTGCCACAAGAATCGCACGGGGCTCTGCCATTTCGGAGCAAGAAGCTACCATATCCATATACCCGCACAGGGCAAATGCCCCCAGCCGCTGCTCCTGCGCGTGCCCCCCCTACCAGCTGCAGCGCCGGGTGCTGCGGTGTCCCTCGCTGCTGCCTCTGCTCATGAGCCGGGATTGACTTTTTATTCTTGTGTCTGCTCTTGTTTGTTCAGAGCTTCAGGCTCAGCTGGTGTTTTTGACAGGCTGATGTATTTGCTGATTTTTATTTCTTGGGTAAGCTTGCGCCGTGGATTTGCCTGGTTATACATGCAGTCGATCTTGCATTTGCACTTGAGTCACAGCGGACATTGTTCGGCTTGGTTCCTTGCGCGAGTCCTCAGCTCTACCTGGCACCATGTGTAAAGCATCACTCGGTCGTCTCTAACGGCTGATCCATTCGACCATTGTCTGTCAAAGCGTGTCCGCACGGACAGAGGGATCGGCCTAGTGGGGCAACCCACTCGACCAACATGCACGGATCGGTCCGGGATGATTTATTTCCAGTCCAAATTTACGTTGGTTTTGCGTCGGCCTAGACAGCGCGCTCGACCGCGCGCATCTTCTTGTCCTCCCCTGGCCCGACCGGCTAGTTAGTGAAAACCCCCACTCTTCCCCAAAATTGATCTCAACCCAGCTCGCGCCGCAGCGCTGCAGCCGTCCTCCGACGTTGTCTTGCCATCCACCTAGCATCTGTTGAGCTTGCCATAGTTCTCCACCTCCACAGGCAGCCTCGTGCCCGACGTTGGTACGCGTCGGCATCACCGAACTAGATTGACACCCCCGACCTCCAACCGAGTCTCCAGCGCGCCACATACCAGGACGTTACCGTTTATTGTGCTGCACCGGTTTACTACCAGGGAGCCATGCACGTCAGCCCCATTTCTCTTGCCCTTGGCTCCAAATCTTCCTAGCCGGCAGCGCCCACGACCTGCTCGGGCATTTTCATGGCCGAAACGATGGCAATGAGCTCCATCTCAATCAAGTTCTTCTGTGACAATTTCGTGGACACATCATTCGACGACGACTCCGACAATGATACCGAGTTCATGATGGTGGCGACGACCCTCATCGCCGACCATGCCGAGGTATGCAACCCGTCCATCGGGGCTCGGTACATGGGCATGCGGCAAACTTGCCGCGTGATCGAGAAGGTGGCCATGAGCAGCTGTTCAAGGACTACTTCCGTCGGACGAACCCCCTCGTCCCGGAGCACATATTTCGGCGCCGGTTTCACATGTCAAGGAATTTGTTTGAGACAATTGTTGATGGCGTTAGGGACTACGATAGCTACTTCGAATGTAAGAACAACTTCAAAGGTAATATTGGCTTCAGTTCTTACCCAAAATGTTGCTATGCTATTTGAATGCTTGCATATGGAGTGGCCGGTGATCTTGTCGATGAGTACATGCGCATGAGCGAGACCACCTCCCTTGAGGCGATGTACAAGTTCTTTAAAAGAGTGATTGCGGTATTTGGTGACATTTACCTAAGAGAGACAAATCTCGAAGACACTGCCCATGACCCGTCTATTGTCCATCAATGAGAAGAGGGGATTTTCAAGGATGCTTGATAACATAGATTGCATGCACTGGGAGTGGAAGAAATGCCCTTTTGCTTGGCAGGGGCAACATAGTGGGCATGTGGATTGTTGAGGATATGCTAAATGGGTGTCACCATTGCATGTCTCTAATCCAGATAACCCGGATGACCCACAGTTGGTAGCAAGGCACATGGCTTTCTGGGCGGCCCAATTAGATGGATACAGAAGAGAGGTCAATACCAGATAAAGGAAGGCTATGGTGGAGTCACCAACATATCCGGAGCCTTGGAGTACAAGACACGTTAGACTAGTTGTATACTGTGTAGGACTCTGTAACCTGTCCATCTAGGACTTTCCCTGTAACCCTAGGATCTGGCGACTATATAAGCCGGACCTATGAGAGTCTTTAGGGCACGACACAACTCATATCGCACACAGCGAACCGATCCCTATAACCCGGCATATTGTCGTTATAGTGATTTATAGCAGGGGTAGGATTCCGCCACCTTCGTGGGATCTGAACCTAGGTAATTTGTGTAACCTCGTACCCACCAATCTTTCGCCTTACCCCACGTCTCTAAACACGCTCTGTGAGGACCTCTCCATGGCGTACTCGTCGGCAATACCACGACATGGATGGATGCCAAGTGATTCTTGGGGCAGTTGCATCTCAAGGTCTATGGATATAGCACTCTTTCTTTGGCATGGCAAGTTCTAACAATGACATCAATGTGATCTAGTGCTTCCAGGTATTCTCTAGGCTAGCGGAAGGCAATACTCCATAGATTCACTGTGATATCATGGTTTATGCATATGACAAAGGGTATTACCTTACTGATGGCATTTTCCTAGATTGGGCAACCCTTGTTTGTCATGGGAATGGCCACGGCAGTCGCTACCAGGGGTATCGATTGAGTCGAAAGGGGGTGATGACTCCTTGGTGGCGCTAGAGAACTTTGTGCTTGATGTGGAATCTTGTTGGGAACCCCAAGAGCAAGGTGTGAAGCAGCACAGCAGCAAGTTTTCCCTCAGTAGTGACCGAGGTTATCGAACCAGAAGGAGGAAGGAAACGTCACACAGGTGTTGCAAGCAACGCGGAGACCTGCACAACACAAACTCAAGACTTTGCCCCAACGAATCAGTGAGGTTGTCAAGCTCACCGGTTTGCTGTAACAAAGGATTAAACGTATGGTGTGGAAGGTAATGTTTGCAGCAAGTAAACAAGTAACAGTAGAAGATGTCTTGATGGTAAATATTGGACCGGGGTCCATAGTTCACTAGAGGTGCTCTCCTTAGATAAACAACATGGTATGAAGGGTAAACAAATTACAGCAGGGCAATTGACAAGAACTGAGCAAGGCATAACAATATAATTACTAGTCAGAAAGATCCTATGAGATTCGATTGGGCAATACAACAAGATACATAGACCGCCATCCAACTACATCTATGACTAGAAGTCCACCTTCAGGTTATCATCCGAACCCCCTCCAGTATGAAGTTGCAAGCAACAGACAACTGCTTTAAGCAAAGTGTGTAAGGTAAACAGTCCACATGTTCCATGATCAAGAGACCGTTGTTTTCTCCCTAGTAGCAACATCACATCTACAACCGAATAGATTATTGTCACTTCCCTTGGAAATTACAGGCATGAATCCACTATCGAGTATAAATACCCCCTCTTGGAGTCACTAGCAACTACTTGGCCAAGATAGCTACTAACAACGGAGAGCATGCAAGATCACAAACAATACAGACATGATAGAATCATAAATACAAAACCATTAATCAAACCAACATAATAATGTCAATATCCATCAGATCCCCACAAACACAACATGCATGATTACAAATAGATTAGATCTTGATCATGAACGGAGCTCACAACATCAATACGTGAAAGCACAAAGGAGGAGATACAACCATATAGAGACTACATGGACCCATAGTCCAAGGTGGAATTACTCACGCATCATACCACAGAGAAGGCCTCCGGGATGATCTCCCCTCCAGCAGGGTGCCGGGAAGAACTTCAGATCCCCCCTGATCTAGGGACGATGGTGGCGGCGGCTATAGACGGTTCCATGGAGATTTGATCAGGTCCTTAGGGTTTCTGCATCGGGGGCTTCTTATAGATGAAGGGGAAGGCCGAGGAGGAGACTAGTGGGGCCAAACCCTAGCCAGGCGCGGGCCCACCCTTGGACGCGCCTGGGGGGTATGGCTGCCCTGGCCCTCTTGCTCGTCTCCCCTCTGGACTTCTTTTTCCCCACGGAAAGTATTTGAATTTGACGTTTGTCCCGTCCAATTTCGAGAATATTTCTTTACTAACTTTTCTGAAACCAAAAATAGCATAAAACAGGCATCTGGCACTGTTGCAACTTGTTAATAGGTTAGTCCCAGAAAACATGTAAAAAGCACCTCAAAGTGTAGACAAGTAAAGCAAAGTAGATACTAAATAAGCATGGAGCATCAAAAATTATAGATACGTTTCCAACGTATCAGGGGGCAAGAGCGAGTCGCCGTACGCAGATAGAGATTGAGGGCAAGACAAGGGTTTTACCCAGGTTCAGCCCCTATAGGGTAAATAACTACTTCCTACTTGATTATATTAATGGCGAGTGAAATTACAAGGTGGGCGAACTCGCCACCAGCTCGCCGGAGCGTCCCCATGCATCGCCCCTCCCCGCTTCAGCCGGCGCCTGCCGCCTCGCCCCCTCCCTCGCAAGCTCCGGCCACCTTCCTCCTCTCCCCGCGGCCCCGCTGCCTCCCCCGCTCACCGTCGTTCGAGCCTCGCCTCACCCAACGCCATCTTCCTCGCCGTCCCTGCACGTCGGCTTCGGTTCCTCCAGGATGCGTCCCTGTTGTTTTGGGCCAGCAGTTGCCACGATGGTGACGTTTGATGTATGTCTGATGAGACATGGCCTTGTAGAATTGATGTTTGTGTCCTGTTGCTCGTGCTATGTTGTCGCTGCTGCCTAGTATGCCACTATGTATGTATTCCCGTCGACAAGATCTTCGTGGACGACAAGACCTTCATGTGTCGTCGAGTTCGTCTACCATCGGTGCCACTCGAAAACCGCACCAACGGGTAACCCAAGTTCTCCATCGACCACCGAAGTCCGGAACGTCGAGGCCCCCTTCGCGGATCCGAAGCCCCGAACCCGAAGGTATTCTACATGGAACGACCAGAACACCTACTGGACCCGGTGAAGCGGGCGCCTCAAGATCTACTTCACGGACTCGAGTACCCCGGTACCCGATCCACTCAAGTTCGCCATCGACGACAAGAACGACAGCAACCAGGGCGAGTCCGATGCCCCGACGCCAGACCAAGTACTTCCTCCCGGAACGCCAAGAACTCCGCGTGAGACGACAAGACCGACAACATGGCCCGACCACCGCGGATGCGACAAGATCTACTTCTGTTGTCCGAGACCGATCCCGTCGAACCCTGAACCCTGTCGGACCCCGAACCCCCCGGAACCCAAGTTCGTCGAGACCCCTAATGTGTGACCCTTATCCGAGAACCCTATTTTATAAATTGTCAACTATATAAATTGTTGCATTAAATCATTCATTTCGCATGCATATTGTCATGTGGTTTGGGGGCCTTATGCCGATTCACCTCATAACTAAATATGGGGCCCATATGCGGGCAAATCTAGCCTTATATTGGCCTCATTTAAATTTGTGCATCGAACCGTTGTCATACCTTGCCTGGTTAAAACAACATTTAAAATGCAGGGTAGCTAAACAACTTGAACCACTTGAATATTTGTCGGGACCCCGGTTCCGCTTAATCTTGCCTAATTGCATCGCACCTTTGCCATGTCATACATCATACATGCATCATGCCCGATCTTTTGCCGTAGCATTAAATATTGCATCCGGTGTTTATTCTAGTGTTTTGCTTCTTCGCGGATAAGGCCGTTGAGTTGATGCGAGTGTCGACCCGATCTTCGGTTGAACCTTCGGCAATGTTTTCAGGCGAGCATCTCCTCCTTTATACCTATCTTACCTTTATAGTATTTATTCCCTCCTGTTGATCTATTGCTATCTGTGTTGCGATGCTCTAGTTTCCGTACCCGTGATATCCCTTGCAGCCTTATATTGCCTTGGACACCTCCTACTACCTGTTGTTTGGTAGATAGTTGGACCTGCGCGTCGTAGTCGCCTGCTCAAGTGTTGTTGCGTGACGTCAAGTACCACAGTTGTTGGAGCATTGCCGCATGTTAATGTTGGAGATGATTATGTCTTTATTTATCCTTCACTTTAATTATTGTTTAATAACTAAAATTGAAGTAGGTAAGCAGAGGCACAGGTGGGCAATAGATGTTATTTGGTTGTTAACCGTCCACTTGTGTCCCGTAGGACCCCGAGTACTTGATACCTGTTCCTTGAATATTCGCGCTATCCACATCTGGGAGGATTATGGGACCCCCCTGAGCCAGAGCTTGATTCATTCTTATTTCTTGGGGCCACAAACTAGTTTGAGGTTTTATTTACTATCCTGTACTTATGCCATGCTTTACTGCTTTATTTACGATTGTGCGAGGAGCACACTGTACTGTTTAGGATCGGGACACATTTTCGCGGTGTCGACAAGCCCAGTTTTGGGTTCCCAGTCGTTCACAGCCGTCCACCCAAACCTCGGGTCCGTCTCGGAGTCAGCTAGCTTCGTTGCGGGTGTACTCCAAGGGGTGGCCCCCTGAAATATTTCTGAATCCTGTGATTGCTTTGTCGTGAAGGCCTCGTTGGGTTTTGATTTGGTTTTTCCGAGGTTGATCGAGTGTGTATTGCTATTTGTGCACCCCGGCCGGGTAAAACTTTCTGAAAGCCGTGTCCGCGGTTATGGACGACTTGGAGCACAATATCTCGATCATAGACAACTATAACTAAAGTAGTGCTATAAATTTGACTTTATAATGACTAGTAATCAGCTTCACTATAATGGAATGGCTACATAAAACTGCCCACAATTGCTTGTTTGGTTTGTCGCTTGCGACGATTGTATCTGACTAGTAAGTATTGCAACTACAACGGAATGGCTAAATAAAAGTACCAACAACTGCTGGGTTTTGGGTTATCTCATGCTAAATGTATTTGACTAGTAAGTGTCGCAACTACAACGGAATGGTTAACTAAAATGGCCCACTGCTTATTTTATCAGGATGATTATCTATACCTAACTAGTAATTGATGCAACGATAACTGAATAAATAAAACTGCCAACTGTGTGAGTCCTCGGTTGACTTCCTCGTTTGGTCTCGAGGGGGAAATACCAGGATGGGATTGTTTGGTGTAAGATTCAGGTTGGATCCGGATAGGTCTTTCTTATCCCTCTCTGATAGCCGACAGTTATATCGAGTCTCTATAGGGTGTTTAGTGCGTGCTGCGCTGCCGCTGCAGTCCACCATACCTATGTAGGCGAGGACCGCCGAATTCTAGCCTCGCCGTGTACTGGCCTCAGTACTGACGCTCCTCTTTTTCCTTTGCCCTTTGTCGGCACCCCTTTTGTTTAAGCAGGTTTTGAGATCGGCGTCGTTAGCAGGGTTACCCTTCCGGCTTGGCCTGGGCAGGGTTATGGACGTCATTGGTTATTCTTCAGGGCTCTTAGCCCCATTTGCATCTTGTCCGTAGCGGGACGCTCTATCGTTTTCAAGGTGATTTGGATCTTTGTACTGTATATCTGTATTCTTGACTCATTGAGTCGCTGTTGTATATATATCTGTTCTGTGGGTCCCATCGAGGACTGTTGTGTAATGTTATTACTTCGTTTTCCACCCGCACGAAAGTGCCTGGTGGGCACCTTTGAATCGTTTCTATGCGGGTTTGGCGGGAATCGCTGAAACTTGCATAGGGTCGATTCTGAGGGTGTTACAATATTGGAAAGGCATATCGTCAAGACTCTTTAGTACTTGGGAGTCGGCATGTTCTGCTAGGAGCCGCTATCGACTGATCGATTGATATTTGGACTCCAATCGTGTCCAAGTAGCCATGAGCCTGCGGGGTCACACACTTAAGATTAGGAGCAAGTTCGGATTGGATCCGAACCGGAAATCTGGTTGGGTTGGACCCGAGCCAGATTTTGGACTGAGTCAGTGAGTCAGACTCACAGTGACTAATATTATATGGGCTTTAGTGAATGGGCCACGAGTGAGTGGAGTCCAAGTTCACTCCCTATATATAGTGGGGCGCAGAAACCCAGAAGGGTTAACGGTTTGGTCATTCCATGCGTTGGAAACCCTAGCTCCACAGCAGTCCGGCCGTCGTATTGAATCTAGCAGTTCGCCGCCGGTGCTCCTCCTTGTACGTGTGGATACCAGCAGAGGTATTGTACGATCAGCACCAGGACGATCGTGATCGGATCAGATCATGAGTACTCCACTACATCAACTGACGTGCTTCATTTGTAATCTGCAACCGTGCGTCTAGTGGTAATCCTCGTGGTCTTCTACATCAGCTAGATCTTGGGATCAACATGTTACAGAAAAAAGTTGTTTTATCTCTGTGTGGCCCAACAAGCACGTAGGATGGAGACGAGTGGTTGGCCGATGGAGTCGGGATCCGACGCTTCGATGCGGTCGGGGCCAACGATGGCAGCGTCCTTAGGTGTTGTTACCATGTTGAAGGAGTTGTCGCTAGGAAGCTGCCGCCTCATGCCTAGATGTTTTGGAGAAAACCCTACATCTGGGATTTCCGGATCAGACGATTGCAACACTTGGTGTCGTTCTCCCTCTCGGGTCATCTTTTGAACATGTGATGCTTGGAGGGGTCTGCTAGTGGAGTGGTGTTTAATCTTCCGCGTCGACGATGACGAGTCTCGGCGACATGGTGTAGCAGGGTCTTGGCGACAGACAGGTCTTGTTGAATGCATGCGGGGTGGTGGATCTATCTGGCGTCATGGTGACAGACCTCACAAGGTCATCTTATTGATTTCTCCAGAAGATGGGTATGCGGAAAACCATGGCGACGAGGACTTCTAGAATGTGTATGCTACTACGCGCTGAGGGTCTGCCGGACCGGTTGTGCCACTTGCTCGCCGTTGGGCTACTTTTCGAGGCATTTGGTTTTTAGATGATCGCGTTGTTGTGATATCGAGGTGTTGGCTCTGCTCATGAACATTCCCTTTATCTGTTGTAGGTTTAGCAAAATGACGCTTGTTTGGTGGGTTCGGTCTAATCTTTGTAATTTCTCTTGTAAAATTTATGAACAATCTAATAAGAAAAAGTCGTGTGCATCTCGATGCAGATGACGTGTGATTATCCTGCATTTCATAAAAAAGATGGTGGTTTCATGAAAAATATAAAAGGTGATGAATCCACATGTTTTCCGAAACAAATCGATAAGCTCGATCAAGCTAGTGAAAGAATTAAAGATGAAAGCTGCGGCGTTGTGTCTAGTCGGGGCTAAGGCCCTTAAAGATTGTAATGTCACGCGAGAGTAGGCTCGTGTTTTATTTGGCGCCCTTCGGCCAAGGGTTGATTTGTAAGACCTCTAAAACTCTCCTTAATAATTGAAATAAATCTTTTATCGTGTTTTGTAAGAAGTTGGATCTTAAATAATAGATAGGTCTGTTCAAAAAAAAAGATAGGTCTGACGCGACGGAGGTTATAGAGACAGTCGCGTGCTCACATATGGCACGGCCTGACCTAACGTGCTCGATCGACCGATATTAGGGTCCATGTGTTACATGTGGAAGAGACACGCTTTTTTTAAGGGCTGTAATACGCGTTTTCGGAGGATAGTTTTCTAAAATCCTCCGGATCCTTCTGCTGACACGTGTCCCAAAAAGTCTTAAAATCCTGTTTTTACTATAAACATTTCTGTTTTTGCTATAAATAGTCTTTCTTTTGCTATATGTAGTAGAAAACGGTTTAACCCAGAAAATAGAAAAACATACTGGACCTTGCTGAAGAGTTCGCCGGAGACATGGCCGGCGACCGTGTAGCAAAAAAGGCGTGCTAATGTAGCAAACCCGATCTCACCGGAGACCTCGTCAGAGACTTTCGTCGGAGACCTTGTAGCAAAAACTTTGCGCTAGTGTAGCAAATCACACAACGAAGGTAGCAAAAAAAATATGCTAATGTAGCAAAAAAATCTCGCCGGAAACTTACACCGGGAGACCTTGCCGGACACCTCGTAGCAAGGTGCCACACCCGTGGTAGCAAACGCTGTTGCCTCTTGTAGCAAAGCGAAGTCGCCATTGTAGCAAGCGCAGCCGCCATGTGTAGCAAAAGCGACGTCAACCATGGTAGCAAGTGTTGCCGCCAGCCAGCATGTAGCATCGTCACTGGCTGCACGTAGCACTGTCGCCAGCCCATGGTAGCAAATACTAAACACTCATGTAGCAAATCCCTGATGGGATTATAGCAAAGCTCCGTCATCGCTTGTTGCAGCACTGCCATGGCCTCTCTCTCTCTCTCTCTCTCTCTCTCTCTCTCTCTCTCTCTCTCTCTCTCTCTCTCTCCCCCAGCAAGAGCCTGTGGCCATCATCGATACAAGGCAGCGACGAAGGGAGGGCATGGCGGAGCGCCTTGCAGCGGCAGTGGAGGGAGGGCATGGTAGCGGGGGTTGGAGGGCCATGGCGGCGCGGCGGCGGGGAGCTGCAGGGGCGGGTGCGCAGCGCCGCGGCCGGAGCTGCCCGAGTGGGCGGCGGCAGAGGGAGGCCCATGGCGGTGAGACTTGTAGCGGCGGGGGATGGAGGCCCATGGCAGCGCCGGCGGCGGGGAGCTGCAGGACAGGTGCGCGGCGCGACGGCGGAGCTGCAGGGACGGACGGTGGCTGCAGCGAGGAAGAAGGCAGGGGAGAGAACACGCGTGAGGTGGGACCCTTCTACGTCGCCTGGTCATGAGACGTACGCGAGAAAAAAACGGACCCAGGGATAAGTGCGCGCGATCCCCGGGAAATAAGTGCGTGCGATCTCCCGGGATGGTATCATTTTCCTTTTTTTAAGAAACACTGTACGGACGCAAACGTTTTCAAACATTCATTCAGATAAACCCACATGCACATTCATACCGTAGGTTGTCTCTTGAAATTATCAAAATCATTTCAAATGATTCGCTATCAACGAGAAAGTACCCTCCCGCTGAAAGAATTCAATCTTTACTTGAGATACAACCTTTGTCCTAATCTTACAAGTTATAACTACAAAATTCGTTCTCAAACGTCTTAGTCGCTTGCGATGTTCATGTCGCAATCGCGTTTGCCATCTTCTGGTCCCTGTTAATATCCGATCGGTCTGTACGTAACAAAAGAAAAAATCCGATCGATCAGGCCATACCGATGACTCATAAATTGCTATAGTTCTGATGCGAAACCAAATCATATACCCGCATCGAGATACAGGTTGGTTTACGACGACCGAAAGCTGGGCAAGTGCCACAAGAATCGCACGGGGCTCTGCCATTTCGGAGCAAGAAGCTACCATATCCATATACCCGCACAGGGCAAATGCCCCCAGCCGCTGCTCCTGCGCGTGCCCCCCCTACCAGCTGCAGCGCCGGGTGCTGCGGTGTCCCTCGCTGCTGCCTCTGCTCATGAGCCGGGATTGACTTTTTATTCTTGTGTCTGCTCTTGTTTGTTCAGAGCTTCAGGCTCAGCTGGTGTTTTTGACAGGCTGATGTATTTGCTGATTTTTATTTCTTGGGTAAGCTTGCGCCGTGGATTTGCCTGGTTATACATGCAGTCGATCTTGCATTTGCACTTGAGTCACAGCGGACATTGTTCGGCTTGGTTCCTTGCGCGAGTCCTCAGCTCTACCTGGCACCATGTGTAAAGCATCACTCGGTCGTCTCTAACGGCTGATCCATTCGACCATTGTCTGTCAAAGCGTGTCCGCACGGACAGAGGGATCGGCCTAGTGGGGCAACCCACTCGACCAACATGCACGGATCGGTCCGGGATGATTTATTTCCAGTCCAAATTTACGTTGGTTTTGCGTCGGCCTAGACAGCGCGCTCGACCGCGCGCATCTTCTTGTCCTCCCCTGGCCCGACCGGCTAGTTAGTGAAAACCCCCACTCTTCCCCAAAATTGATCTCAACCCAGCTCGCGCCGCAGCGCTGCAGCCGTCCTCCGACGTTGTCTTGCCATCCACCTAGCATCTGTTGAGCTTGCCATAGTTCTCCACCTCCACAGGCAGCCTCGTGCCCGACGTTGGTACGCGTCGGCATCACCGAACTAGATTGACACCCCCGACCTCCAACCGAGTCTCCAGCGCGCCACATACCAGGACGTTACCGTTTATTGTGCTGCACCGGTTTACTACCAGGGAGCCATGCACGTCAGCCCCATTTCTCTTGCCCTTGGCTCCAAATCTTCCTAGCCGGCAGCGCCCACGACCTGCTCGGGCATTTTCATGGCCGAAACGATGGCAATGAGCTCCATCTCAATCAAGTTCTTCTGTGACAATTTCGTGGACACATCATTCGACGACGACTCCGACAATGATACCGAGTTCATGATGGTGGCGACGACCCTCATCGCCGACCATGCCGAGGTATGCAACCCGTCCATCGGGGCTCGGTACATGGGCATGCGGCAAACTTGTCGCGTGATCGAGAAGGTGGCCATGAGCAGCTGTTCAAGGACTACTTCCGTCGGACGAACCCCCTCGTCCCGGAGCACATATTTCGGCGCCGGTTTCACATGTCAAGGAATTTGTTTGAGACAATTGTTGATGGCGTTAGGGACTACGATAGCTACTTCGAATGTAAGAACAACTTCAAAGGTAATATTGGCTTCAGTTCTTACCCAAAATGTTGCTATGCTATTTGAATGCTTGCATATGGAGTGGCCGGTGATCTTGTCGATGAGTACATGCGCATGAGCGAGACCACCTCCCTTGAGGCGATGTACAAGTTCTTTAAAAGAGTGATTGCGGTATTTGGTGACATTTACCTAAGAGAGCCAAATCTCGAAGACACTGCCCATGACCCGTCTATTGTCCATCAATGAGAAGAGGGGATTTTCAAGGATGCTTGATAACATAGATTGCATGCACTGGGAGTGGAAGAAATGCCCTTTTGCTTGGCAGGGGCAACATAGTGGGCATGTGGATTGTTGAGGATATGCTAAATGGGTGTCACCATTGCATGTCTCTAATCCAGATAACCCGGATGACCCACAGTTGGTAGCAAGGCACATGGCTTTCTGGGCGGCCCAATTAGATGGATACAGAAGAGAGGTCAATACCGGATAAAGGAAGGCTATGGTGGAGTCACCAACATATCCGGAGCCTTGGAGTACAAGACACGTTAGACTAGTTGTATACTGTGTAGGACTCTGTAACCTGTCCATCTAGGACTTTCCCTGTAACCCTAGGATCTGGCGACTATATAAGCCGGACCTATGAGAGTCTTTAGGGCACGACACAACTCATATCGCACACAGCGAACCGATCCCTATAACCCGGCATATTGTCGTTATAGTGATTTATAGCAGGGGTAGGATTCCGCCACCTTCGTGGGATCTGAACCTAGGTAATTTGTGTAACCTCGTACCCACCAATCTTTCGCCTTACCCCACGTCTCTAAACACGCTCTGTGAGGACCTCTCCATGGCGTACTCGTCGGCAATACCACGACATGGATGGATGCCAAGTGATTCTTGGGGCAGTTGCATCTCAAGGTCTATGGATATAGCACTCTTTCTTTGGCATGGCAAGTTCTAACAATGACATCAATGTGATCTAGTGCTTCCAGGTATTCTCTAGGCTAGCGGAAGGCAATACTCCATAGATTCACTGTGATATCATGGTTTATGCATATGACAAAGGGTATTACCTTACTGATGGCATTTTCCTAGATTGGGCAACCCTTGTTTGTCATGGGAATGGCCACGGCAGTCGCTACCAGGGGTATCGATTGAGTCTAAAGGGGGTGATGACTCCTTGGTGGCGCTAGAGAACTTTGTGCTTGATGTGGAATCTTGTTGGGAACCCCAAGAGCAAGGTGTGAAGCAGCACAGCAGCAAGTTTTCCCTTAGTAGTGACCGAGGTTATCGAACCAGAAGGAGGAAGGAAACGTCACACCGGTGTTGCAAGCAACGCGGAGACCTGCACAACACAAACTCAAGACTTTGCCCCAACGAATCAGTGAGGTTGTCAAGCTCACCGGTTTGCTGTAACAAAGGATTAAACGTATGGTGTGGAAGGTAATGTTTGCAGCAAGTAAACAAGTAACAGTAGAAGATGTATTAATGGTAAATATTGGACCGGGGTCCATAGTTCACTAGAGGTGCTCTCCTTAGATAAACAACATGGCATGAAGGGTAAACAAATTACAGCAGGGCAATTGACAAGAACTGAGCAAGGCATAACAATACAATTACTAGTCAGAAAGATCCTATGAGATTCGATTGGGCAATACAACAAGATACATAGACCGCCATCCAACTACATCTATGACTAGAAGTCCACCTTCAGGTTATCATCCGAACCCCCTCCAGTATGAAGTTGCAAGCAACAGACAACTGCTTTAAGCAAAGTGTGTAAGGTAAACAGTCCACATGTTCCATGAACAAGAGACCGTTGTTTTCTCCCTAGTAGCAACATCACATCTACAACCGAAGAGATTATTGTCACTTCCCTTGGAAATTACAGGCATGAATCCACTATCGAGTATAAATACCCCCTCTTGGAGTCACTAGCAACTACTTGGCCAAGATAGCTACTAACAACGGAGAGCATGCAAGATCACAAACAATACAGACATGATAGAATCATAAATACAAAACCATTAATCAAACCAACATAATAATGTCAATATCCATCAGATCCCCACAAACACAACATGCATGATTACAAATAGATTAGATCTTGATCATGAACGGAGCTCACAACATCAATACGTGAAAGCACAAAGGAGGAGATACAACCATATAGAGACTACATGGACCCATAGTCCAAGGTGGAATTACTCACGCATCATACCACAGAGAAGGCCTCCGGGATGATCTCCCCTCCGGCAGGGTGCCGGGAAGAACTTCAGATCCCCCTGATCTAGGGACGATGGTGGCGGCGGCTATAGACGGTTCCATGGAGATTTGATCAGGTCCTTAGGGTTTCTGCATCGGGGGCTTCTTATAGATGAAGGGGGAGGCCGAGGAGGAGACTAGTGGGGCCAAACCCTAGCCAGGCGCGGGCCCACCCTTGGACGCGCCTGGGGGGTATGGCTGCCCTGGCCCTCTTGCTCGTCTCCCCTCTGGACTTCTTTTTCCCCACGGAAAGTATTTGAATTTGACGTTTGTCCCGTCCAATTTCGAGAATATTTCTTTACTAACTTTTCTGAAACCAAAAATAGCATAAAACAGGCATCTGGCACTGTTGCAACTTGTTAATAGGTTAGTCCCAGAAAACATGTAAAAAACACCTCAAAGTGTAGACAAGTAAAGCAAAGTAGATACTAAATAAGCATGGAGCATCAAAAATTATAGATACGTTTCCAACGTATCAGGGGGCAAGAGCGAGTCGCCGTACGCAGATAGAGATTGAGGGCAAGACAAGGGTTTTACCCAGGTTCAGCCCCTATAGGGTAAATAACTACTTCCTACTTGATTATATTAATGGCGAGTGAAATTACAAGGTGGGCGAACTCGCCGTATGGGCAGTGAGTCGCAAGGATGGGGTAGCTAATAGCTCGTGAATACAATGGGAACCCTAGGGAGGTTTATATAGGGATACCTCGCTAGGGTTTTACAAGATCACAACCGAATCAGTAAGGGTTCGGAGGTTTGACCTAATCCAACTAGCCTAGCTACGGTCTTGGGCCTTCATGTTCAGTCGTCAGTCTTCATTGAAGCCTTTATTCCAGTCACCGTCAAAGTAGACCCAGTCGACATTGTCCTGGGCTAGTCGTTTTCCAGCATCTGTGGATCACCCAATGGACATATCCCCATCAGTAGTCCCCGAGTGCATTAGGGGTACAGCGTAGGAGTCGACTTGGGAGTATCTCCTCCTTTGTGCTTTCATGTATAGATCTTGTGAGCTCCGTTCATGATCAAGATCTAATATATTTGTAATCATGCATGTTGTGTTTGCGGGGATCTGATGTATATTGATATTATTATGTTGGTTTGATTAATGGTTTTGTCTTTATGATTCTACATGTCTGTGTTGTTTGTGATCTTGCATGCTCTCCGTTGTTACTAGCTATCTTGGCCAAGTAGTTGCTAGTGACTCCAAGAGGGGGTATTTATGCTTGATAGTGGGTTCATGCCTCTAGTTTCCAAGGAAAGTGACAATAATCTCTTCGGTTGTAGATGTGTTGTTGCTACTAGGGAGAAAATACGGTCTCTTGTTCATGGAACATGTGGACTATTTACCTTACACACTTTGATTAAAGCAGTTGTCTGTTGCTTGCAACTTAATACTGGAGGGGGTACGAATGATAACCTCAAGGTGGACTTCTAGTCATAGATGCAGTTGGATGGCGGTATATGTATCTTGTTGTATTGCCCAATCAACATCATAGGATCTTTCTAACTAGTAATTGCATTGTTATGCCTTGCTCAGTTCATGTCAATTGCCCTACTGTAATTTGTTTACCCTTCATGCCATGTTGTTTATCTAAGGAGAGCACCTCTAGTAAACTATGGACCCCGGTCCAATCTTTACCATTGATACATCTTCCACTGTTACTTGTTTACTTGCTGCAAACCATTACCTTCCACACCATATGTTTAATCCTTTGTTACAGCAAACCGGTGAGCTTGACAACCTCACTGTTTGTTGGGGCAAAGTCTTGAGTTTGTGTTGTGGAGGTCTCCGCGTTGCTTGCAATACCTGTGTGATGTTTCCTTCCTCCTTCCGTTTTGATAACCGCGGTCTCAATTGAGGGAAAACTTGCTGCTTGTTGCTTCACACCTTGCTCTTGGGGTTCCCAACAGGCTGTGCGTAGACAGTTGTCAAGTTTTTCTGGCACCGTTGCCAGGGAGGCCACGGACGTCTTCACTAGGGGAGTCCTTCACTTCCTTTCTCTTTAGTTTTTTTTAGTTTGCTTTGTTTGTTTTGCTTGGTTTTGTTTGCCTCTTTTCAAAAAACACAAAAAAAAATTAGTTCCTGCTCTAGCTATTGTTGCTGCTGTTTTTGGCTTGCCCACCTTTGCCAAAATGAACTCTGCTGAGAACACTAAGTTGTGTGACTTTAATAGCACCAACAACAATGATTTCCTTATCACTCCTATTGCTCCACCTGCTCCTGATGCTACCTTTTTATGAAATTAAGCCTGCTTTGTTGAATCTTGTGATGAGAGAGCAATTTTCTGGTGCTGGTTCTGATGATCCTGATGCCCATCTTAATAGCTTTGTTGAACTTTGTGAGATGCAGAAGTATAAGGATGTAGATGGAGATATTATTAAGCTCAAGATTTTTTCCTTTCTTTTTGAGGGGAAAAGCTAAAGAATGGTTGATTTCTTTGCCTAAAAATAGTATTGATTCTTGGCTAAGTGCAAAGATGATTTTATTGGAAAGTACTATCCTCCTGCTAAGATTATATATATGAGAAGTGAAATTATGAAATTTAAACAACTTGATAGTGAACATGTTACTCCAGCTTGGGAAAGAATGAAATATTTGGTTAAGAATTGCCCTACTCAAAGACTCACTGCTTGGATGATTATCCAGACTTTTTATGCAGGTTTAAACTTATCTTCAAGAAAGCTGCTGGATTCAGCTGCTGGAGGTACTTTTATGGGCCTCACTTTGGGTGCTGCTATAAGGCTCCCTGATAATATGATGGTTAACTACTCTGAATGGCATGTTGAGAGAGCTCCACATGGTAAGAAGGTAAATTCTATTGAGGAAACCTCCTCTTTGAATGAAAAGATTGATGTTATTATGGCTATGCTTGTTAATGGGAAAGCTCCTCTAGATCCTAATAGTGTTCCCTTAGCCTTTTTGGTTGCTCAAGAAGAGCAAGTTGATGTGAACTTCATTAGAAACATCAATTTCAACAACAATGCCTATAGGAATAATTTTGTTAGCAACAACAATTATAGGCCTTATCCTCCTAATAATAGCAATTCCTATGGAAGCTCTTACAATAATGCTAAAAGTGCCCCCTCTGAACTTGAAGTCATTCTCAAAGACTTTATTAGTAAACAAACCACTTTCAATAAGATCGTGATCGGATCAGATCAGATCGTGATCGGATCAGATCGTGAGTACTGCACTGCATCCACAACTGCAGAAAGGCTTATAGCCTCCAGTGGTTAGTGACAGACAAAATTGTGCCTGTCACTAATTACCATTTCTAGTGACAGGCAAGGATGAGCCTGTCACTAGAAGGATTCACTAGTGACAGGCGTACAAATATGACTGTCACTGGTACTTTTCACGAAGAAGTGTCCAGTCGAAAAAAAGAATTTAGTGATCGGCTGAGGTAGATGCATGTCACTGGAATCCCCATAACTATTGACAGGCTAAAATTATGCATGTCGCTAGTATTTTCCATGTGGGGCGACACTAACGAGGCAAACTATAGTGACAAGCATTGTAAATGACCGTCACTGGTTTTAGAAATATTTTTTTCTGGCAGCCGACAATCAGTTTTGCTACACTAGACAGCCCATCTGCGCGCGGTCTTCAAAAGACGCAGTCACTCCGAGGATCTAACGTATATACGGAAGAAAATTAAGACTACCGTCGAGAAGATAGTTGATGATGATGAAACCTAATTTTTTCAATGCAAGATATTATGAACTATCCTATATTTCCTGAATTTTGTGTTTTTCTAAGTTTTAGAAATCGTGTACTCCCTCCGTCAAAATAGATGTCTTAGATTTGTCAAAATTTGGATGATTCATCCAAATTTTGATAAATCTAAGACATCTATTTTGGAATGAAGGGAGTATGAACTTTGAATCATTTTTGGTGATTTTTTTCGTTTGGTTTTATTATACATAACAAAAACATGTTCGTGTCAGGCAAACCAATTAAGTGTGGATCAGTAGAACGACCGCCCTTCCTCCATGTCCCCATCCCCGATTCCTAGTCCCCAACCGCCGCCACCCATCCAACGCCGCCAGCCCTTCCAACGCCGTCGCTCGCAGCGGCACCTTCCCCCGACGCGAGGACGCCTCCCCCAACATGAGGACATCTTCCAACGCCGCCCTGCATCCCAAATCCCCATCGCCTGTCCCCCTGACGCAAGGACGCCGCCGCCCGAGGACCACCAAGCCCACCGCCGCTGACGCGTCACAGGCCTCCCGCCGCCCGAGGACACCGCCCTGCATCCCAACTCCCAGCCGGATGTCCCCCCGATGTGTGGCCGCCGCCGCTCGAGGACCACCAAGCCCACCGCTGCCGAAGCATCAAAGGCCTCCCGCCGCAGACGCCGCCAGGCCTCCCGCCGCCGACGCGTCCCAGCAGGTTCGTATTACCAAGTGTAGTTGCGATCACTAGATCTCTCTCAATCTCACACACTCTCTCACGATCAGTCATCGATATGCGATAGGGTTTATTACAACAAGTAGCATAGTTTTGAATAACAACCAAGCCTCCCATTTTCCGTACAACCCGCAATTTAACACTTGATTCGCCATGTTCAATCCTAACAAATACACATGATATATTGGAGCGCATACACTAATGTTATTCAGCTAATCGACCACCAAGCTGGAATCTCCTTTATGTATTAAGTCTGAATCAGACGTGATGACTTTACTAAACTGTAGGCCATTGTATACATACCTTTTCAAGTGTTACTCTATAACTCTCATTCCTATTGCCTTCTAGATATCAGTACTTCAAATTTTGAAAGAAGCCAATCCATCACCTGAAAATGCAATACCTTTTAGGAAATATCCCAGGCAACAATTACTAAAATGGTCATTCTAGATGTTAGAGGTAACATTCTTATTCATGTGTTTAGCCATGCATTCATCATTTGTATGTACTCCCTCAGTCCGATTTAGTTGGCGTGGCCCACGTAGAATAAACATTTTGTGAAAAGTACAGGCAATCATGTTCAACTTCTCACTAACTAGTTCCAAAACTTCTCACTAATTAGTTCCTGTAATTAACATGAACTTATTTTTGAGGAGTACCTACTCTTACCTGTTAAGAGGGATGACAATTTGCAACTCTTACCTGTAATACTTCAGGAGTAGCTATTCTAACAGCAAGCTCCGATGATGAGTCCACAATGCATATGGTCTTTACTGATGAGATCAACACTTGTAGCATACAGTGAGCTGCTAACTACATACAATCGCAGGGCTAATAAATTTCACGAGATGAAGAAAATATAGTGCATACAGTGAGCTGCTGAGCTGCATCAAGAGTCTAATGACTAAAGATAAAAATAAATTTAATTCAACCAGCATACCAGCATACTAGGAGTTTATGAATGAATGAAGAATAGGTTGAACTTTCAACCAACAAACTCCTATTTTGATTACAGAACACATGCAGACCAGCATACTAGGAGTTTTTTTTCTGTACTCTCTCAAATCAAGTTGTATCACTCATCTCCATTGGTATTTCTAATAACCTGACAAACATAATATATATCAAAGTATTTTTTACAATGTCAATGTTTTAAAAGTGTAGTTATTTAACTAAGCCTTTTTGTACTTACTGCTTACTGCTGTCCCATTTGTATCTTTGTATCTCTATAGTTTGACTAAATAACCGTTGATCTGCTAGCTAGTTTGGCCAAGGTGGTTTGAGTTAGTGATCAATGATCTAAACACTGAATTCTGCAGGTATGAACCTTAAGATCAATATTCTGTGATAGTATAGAGTATGAGCAATGAAATATTTAAGTTGGCAAGTGTCTCTGCAGTGAAATAATTTTAAACTGTTTGTAGGAATGGAAAAATCATCTGACAGCTACGACTCATCTGCTGTTGATTCTGATTCACCTTCTGATTCTGAAATTGAAGGAGTTACAGCACAAGAAACTAAGTCACAAGAACAACCATCAAAGGAGAAAAGGGCCTGCAAGCCTAGGAAGTTGAATGAGCTGACCAATGATACATTCAAAATCACTAGAACCGATGAAGGTGTTGAGATTATTTTGAGAGAGTGCATCTTACCTGCATTGCAAAAAAACAAGGACAAGAGGTACATACTAGTGCCCTACAATCCAACGTAAGTCCTACTCGGTCTTAATTGCTTTTCTAAATGTAGATATATTTATTTCTGTTCATTATTCAGTTTCCAACCTTTGCTTCGCACTGGACTTGGGTTGTTTATTATTCACGAAGTATTAATTTACTAGGATTGTTCACATGTTTGTGTAGAGGTCACTGGGTTCTTATTATCCTCATGGTGAAGGAATGCAAGGATTTTTACTTGGATTCACTGAAAAACAAGTTCGAAAGGGATTACAGTGTGTTGTCAAAGATTCTGGATGATGCTCTCTTCGAACATAGTTTTACAGGTGGAATTGTGCCAAAAAAAGGTGGAGGTCGTGTACGCTTTAAGCATTATAAAGATGTTAGTTGTACACAGCAGCAAGATAGCGTGTCATGTGGTTACCATCTTTGCTACCATATGGACATGTTTGTGAGGTCACAGAAGAGTTTAAACAAAGGTGTAGATATTCGGTTGTTTGGTACTTATCTCGAGTCCAATCCATTTGACCGAAAGAAAGAGTTTACACGCATCCAAGGCATTGTTCGGAATCTGGGGTTTTCCATGGCGGTGATGACTCGTCGGAAGTTCATGATTCACGTACAAAGGTGGCTGAAACCCAATTGATCAAGCATGCATGATCCCAGAATGAGGTATGTGACATTTTATTCTGTTTATTTCTTTTTTCTTGATTCTTTGTCTCTGCAAATTGTTAATCGAGTTTATACTGGGTTGATATGCTGATACATAAGTAACACCATTATATATCTATTCTTGTGCTATTTAATATGCTTGCGAGTATTTTCAACCATTATGTGCAAGATAACTCTGGGAAAAGGAAGAGATGAAATTAATTGCAGGAGTCATATACTTTAGAATCATTGAGTAAAAATGATGCATCAATTTCCTGTTCTAATCATTCATATCTCACTGTTGGTCAACAGGTGGAGTATAATCCTATGGTCTGTGCAATTATCCTTCATTAAAACCGCTCAGATTCATATTATGCCACACTTCTTTAAGATGACATGGATGTGTCCAGTATGTTTCCGACAGCTTCAAATCTAAGGTATGATATGCTGATCTCTGGCTGCTCGTTGCTACTGCTGGCTGTTCGCTGGCTGATATGCTACTCGCTGCTACAATTTTTGTATATTAGTGTTGATGTTGACCTTTGTTGGTTCGGTTTGCTCGGTACGGTCTTTTTGGTTCGGTCCTCGGTTTGGACCGAACGACCCGAAGTGCATGGCCCCTACGGCGCTGGGCTAGCTGGTTGGGAACTGGAAAGCATTCTAGTTCGTGTGTCTTGGATAGTAGAAAATACGTGTGAAAATCAGCTTCCGATGAAAACAGGAAATGTGAGAGACAGACTCAAATAGCACCAACAGACAACATGGAGGCTATTCCTACGCGGACTGCTGCAAATTTTCTGCAGAAAATTTAACACTTCAGTTTGATAAATGAAATACTACAAGCAGGCAAAGCCGAAGCACACAAAGAGCAGTAGCGCCGCGCCGCCGCCATCCGCCAATCCCCCATCTTTGCATCTCAACAACGCCGTCACTGGTCTGTCATGCTACCTCCCCTTGCACCTCACCATCACCACCAAATGACGATGTCTACTCCATAGGTACAACAACCTGGTATACAAAACACATTACCAACAGTGTTTGTTGTACCAATGTTATATGTATCATACAGGGATCAGACGACCATCTAAATTAAAACGGAATTTGCAAACAATATGATTCATGCAAGAACAGATCGAATTGCAACAGTTCCTTGTTATTTCAAAACTATTCATTTCCTGGTTTTGGGGTTCTACTTTCTTTTATCCTCAGCTGATGCTAGTTAGTACATACTCACATCTTAGTGTTGGGTACATAAATACTATGTCTAAACTGTTTAGTGTTTTCTCATTTTTGCAGATAGACGTGGTGATCTGCTCGAGGGTACTTAAACATGCCATATATGTTGGTAGTTCTTCTGCGTCATGTGGGTCTAACATAATCTTTGGAGTTCAAAGGCGAGGAAACAGGCTAAGCCAATTTTTTGTGGACGATGGTCCTATGTAAGCCTGGGCAAAAACTGTGTGTCCGGTTTTACCGGTTTGGGCTAGTTCAAAATTTTGTACTAGTTTCAAAGTTTAGATTGAATTTGTGAATGAGATTGAACTAGTAAATTTTTGGCTGGTGTGACCGGTTTCACTTTTTGCACGGGCTTAGTCCTATGCCATTGTGTTGTCTATGCAAAACTTACGTCATATTTGCATACGTGAATGTATTATTGGTACAATATTTTATTATGCTATCTGAAATATTTGTGGAAAATATATTTACTGTGCTATCCCTAAATATTTAGGGAAAAAGCATTTAATTTCATTTAATTTTTTTATTATCAAAATGCACACCAGTGACAGGCAAGATAATCGGCCTGTCACTGAAAACCTCATAGGTCTCATACTAGTGACAGGCACTAGGAAATGACTGTCATTGGTACACATACTAGTGACAGACACATGCCCGTCACTAGTAACTTTGTACCAGTGACTAGTCATTAGTGACAGGCACTTTGCCTGTCACTAATGGGTGTTTTGAGTCTGTCACTGATGGCCTATTCTGAGTAGTGATTAACTGATGTGCTTCATCAGTAATCTACAACCGTGCGTCTAGTGGTAATCCTCGTGGTCTTGTACCTCAGCTAGATCTAGGGATCACCATGTTAGAGAAAAAAGTTTTGTTTTATATCTGTGTGGCCCAACAAGCACGTAGGATGGAGGCGAGTGGTTGGCCGATGGAGTCGGGATCCGACGCTTCGATGCGGTCGGGGCCAACGATGGCAGCGTCCTTAGGTGTCATTACCATGTTGAAGGAGTTGTCGCTGGGTGCCGCCTCATGCCTAGATGTTTTGGAGAAAACCCTAGATCTGGGATTTCCGGATCGGACGATTGCAACACTTGGTGTCGTTCTAGGATGAACCGTAAAACTGTAGAAATACGTTGTTCTTGACAACGGTGGGATTCTTGAAAGATTTTTAGTTACAATATATTTTTAATTTATTAATTATCTGTTTTTAGTTACAATATATTTTCATAAAAATAAATTCACAGATATTTATTCAAAATTTATCTGTTAACATGTATGAATCTTTACAAAATATATTCACAGATTTTTTTCAACTAGCCATACGAACATTCATATTATTTTTTCAAGGTAAATTTTATTAAGGATTTTGCAACTATAAAATTCATGGACATTTCAATCCACTCTTATCACATATTTCTAAATTCATGCAAGAGACATGAAAAAATCATGCAAAATCCACCAAAATCTATAGGATTCATGTCAACACCCGGATTTTAATCGTTATGCCATACATCGCAATCCTAGGATTACCATTTTTGCGAGACATAACAGATTTGGATATCAAAGTACATCATCCATTACAAACCATACATAAGGTCTTACACAAATAAGGATCTCATGATCCAGTTCTTAATACAACTCAAGCAGCGGAATAACGGAATAATAAAGGTAGCGTAGGCGAAGCTCCATCTTCGGGGTCACAGGCAATGCTGACGATGGGAGATGATCCTAGTTGACGTAACCTTCCTGGGGTCCATCATCCTGGTACTCCTCTTCATAGTATGGCCACGGGAATAACCAGGGACAAAGCCATGAGTACTCTTTAAGTACTCACAAACTAATACTAACAAGTTAAGGGGGGTTTTTTTAGTAGGAAACTAAGCTCTAGGGTTGTTTTGCAAAAAGCCAGATTTACCTCTACTAAGTTCATAAGCAAAGAAACTAGATTGAAATTTTATAACACCTAAGTGGGAATTTGAATTTCATATCACAACCCTGTTCTGGTCAAGTCAAAATCTCAATTCATTTCACAAGTCATTTTGAAAACATCTGACGGGGGAACAGTATGGCCACTCCAACTGTCCATAACCGCGGACGCGGCTATTCGAATAGTTTGACACTCTGCAGAGATTGTACACTTTCACCACAACATTCGATACATCCGTCAGGAACAAATCCCGAATTCACCATACTCAGTATGCGTATAATCAATCCTAACCTTCTGATTACATGCCCTAGTATAGGCACCTCTCCTGTGAACTTGGCCTCCCAACCATGACCACCTGTCATCTTGGGTACTGTACAGGTGGACAATCTTCACAAGGTAGCCTCAGCTCAGACCTTGGCCATGAGGGGACCCATACTAAGGTATATAAGTTTCCAGTCAAGCCCTACCCAATTTTCTGGTATTGTGGTTGTACGGTAAAATTGGAATGGTATCGCATCCAGAGAACCATCAGTTTTGTAAAGGGCTAAGGCTCATGCCTCAACATTTTCATCACCAAAATCATCTGTCAAATCATTTCAGTAGAATGACTCATCATTCCAAGGTTTTCATAACCATTTTAACCAAGTATTCCCATCTAAAGTTGATCAAGTTTTATGCTTAGCACTCGCATCTACAAGTGGGGTAGTACTAATGAGGGGTGTTAATCAAGTGGAGATTAATTGAGTTCAATCTCATGCCTTAGGATGACATCAATATTATCTAGCTTAGGCCAAATTTAATGCTCTTTATGCAACCTTCAATTATTTTCCTAGAATCTACAAGTCACTTAAGTAAACTCTAAGAGAAAGCTTTGAGAAAGAAATAAAGTATAAAGCTTGCAAGTAAAACTAGGATTGGGTATCATCAAATGTGTCCAACCAAGCATGCTTAGTGCATTGCATAGGTTATCTAACTTCCATAATTGCAAGTGTTAGCTTGCCTTGTGCAGAGCAGTGGTTGAAGTTCTCCTCGGCTTCTTCCAAGTAGTATCCTCCTTCCTCCTTGTATCCTTGGTCGGTACTAGCATCTATAAATAAATACGAGGTACACAATCACCAAACAATACTTAACTATTTTCAATCATCACACAAAGGTGTTCTATAGATGATCTAGCATCATCACTTATTATTACAAGATTAAGGCACTTGTCTTATTTATTTATTTTTAGAAAAGTAATTTCTACTCATTGAAAAACTACTTAAGGTTTAATATTCTCCAACTCAATCATGGGATCATGTTGACACATGTCATCACCACATATTTCAGTCCATGGGAATGTGATTTAAAGTGGTGTCACAATTTAATAAGGTTTAACCTTTTATTTTAAATAAATAAAGTGACTAGAAATGCCTATGTGGCATTCTTTTATTACTTGAACATTATTTTTGTAAGTAAACCCAAATGTTTTTATAAATTCTGAAAGGTATGATGAAATGTGATTTTTGAGAGTTGGAATCAACTCAAAAGCTATTATGGTTGAAATTTGAAAAATGTTTGAATGCAGAAAAGCTTCTGACTTGTTATTTTTACCAAGGTTGATCTACATATCCAAATGGTTTGAATCCAACGGGCTTGGACTAAGCATTTCAGTACCTTTCTAACAAAATTGGTTTCATTCAATTTGGTTCACTAAATTGAGCTGGGTTGATTTTTGAAACTAGATACAGAACTGAGTTTGAATTAAAATGGAAAAAGCTAAATTCAAATGGCTGGGCTGCGCGGGAAAGGTTACTAGGCCGACCTAGTGTCACTCCGCAGCGCGGGGCTCAGCTGACAGGGGGTTCCACCCGTCAGTGGTTCATAACACGCGAAGCGGTACAGGGCGATCTCGACCGCACGATCTAAATCTAATCGAACGACTACGGCTCATCGTCCACGTCGGGCAGCGCCGACGAGACAGAACCCTAACGCGGCAGGTGGGGGTCGTGGGAGGCTCACCGGGGCTCAGGTGAGGGTCGGCGATGTGGGCAAACGACGAAGTCGACGACGACGATCCTCCTGGCACCGGCAGCTCCTCCTGGGGCAACTCCAATCGATGGCTCTCTTCTTCTCCAGCAGCGGCGGGCTCTGGCCAAATTCCGGCGATGCGCTGCTCGCCTTGCTCCGGGAAGAAGTGGGAAGTCTCAGTGAGAGGTGGGAAGTGAGATGGTGTGAAGAAATCGAGCGGGGGTGGCCTCCTTTTATTGGTTCGACGGCGAGATCGAGAGGGATGGGCAGGCGACGGTGGCGACATGGCTACGGGCGTCTAGAGGCATGGCTACTGTTGGCGATCGACGGACGGTCTCCTGGCGATGCTCTAGAGCTTAAATGCGCGTGTATGGGCGGTGGCAATTGGTCGGGAACGTGCGGTGCTCTGCGAGGCAGAGGCGGCGAACTCCGCGGCGAGCGGTGGCTACGGGGTACGGGCGATGAAATGAACATGTCTGGTGGTCTCCTGGGACGGTGGGGTGCATGATGGCGGGCGGAGAGGGCTCGAGGTGGTCGGGTTTCTTGGGAACGGCGCGTGCTCTGCGGTGCGCGTCGACATGGTCGATAGCGGCGCGGGCGTGGCGTTCCTGGCGGTTCTGGTCTCTGTCTTCGAGCTAGGGATGGTCGAGAGGAGGCGGTGAGGCATGGGCTACCTTCCTGGCAAGGTTGGCACAGCTAGTTCTTCTCCTAGCTTGCTGTCCACACAGGGGTGACATGGTGAGTCTCGGCCTGCTCACCATTGATGGCATAGGCAAGCTCACAGTGGTGCTAGAGGTTAATAACTAAGCTAGATGATCTACTAGATGTTTGATGTGAGCTAGAGAGGGGACAAGGTTGGCCAAAACACTGCTCAAAATAATGTTTGTGATTTGGTTGATTTGAATCTGCAACCTGTTTGATGAAATGGCCGCAAGAAATAAATATTTGAATTTTGAAAAGATTTTTGGTGGGTGTGCTAGGCATGAGTTGGGGATTCTGTAGGTGCTTGGGTTTTGAAAATTGAACTTGTTTGAGTGGTTTTTGAAATAATGGGATCTTCCCATATGAGATAGATTCAATTTTGAACTGTCATTTAAACTTAGCATTTGAATGTTTTTGGATGATCACAAAGTGGTCCTTGGTACCTTATTATGAGTACTAACAAGGGGTGCAAAGATCCATATATGTTTCTGTTGAGTTTTGAAAATTAGAGATAGCCAAAGTAGGCCTGGGAGTTAATTTGGCCAAAGTGACCATTCACTTAATTTATTCATTTTGAGTTGTTTGTCTTTGGGAAAAGTTTGGGGATTGTTTAGACGATGTTTATTTCACCTAAGAATCCTTTTACAAGTAAGGAAACACAGAATCATGGCAATTTAAAAGAATCTAAATTTTAATACACACACATATGAATGCTTTCATATTTTTAGTTGGAAAAGTTTTTGTTAATCTTAATTTTGATGATCAGAGTTTGATGGTCCAAGTTTAATATTTTTGGGATGTTACAATTCACCATGGTTCCATACAATATTTTTCAACAATTTAGAAATTGATTTTCTATAATCTGCATCAACCAAGAACGTTTTATACAATATTCACACAAGATTCACGAGATTTCACACACTATCTAATCTGATTTCATAACAATTTTTTAACACTATCTCACTGTCACTCCTCTCATTAACAGATCTACCATGATTTTTATTTGCAACACTATCTCTCATTAACATTTTTTTAACACTATCTCCCAGAATATGCGTACTTCCAAATTTGGGGAAAGCAATTTGAATAAAATAAAATCAGTCCAAGGTTATTTAATCAGAGAACTAAAACTATGTTTGTCTTGACTGATTCATACAAGATAATTTAGGTACCAATATTTTCGGTAGCAATATTCAACAATTTTTTATGTACATTTTTTATTGTGAAAATGAAACATGCATAATTTGTTTTTTCAACAATCTCATTTAATCATTTTTATTTTTGTACTTTTTATTTAACAATATTTAGTCACTCTTACTTTGTTTCATCCTAGATCAGAAGTTTCATACAAGATTCACACGTTTTACAAACTTATTTCTGCCAAGAGATATTCATATAATTTTTCCACATAATACTTGCATAATGTTTGTTTCTTTTTTACCTCATTTTTTCTCGCAAAATTTCAGGAATAATCAATAATTTTGTTATGTATATTTCAGGAATAAGATTAATAACAAGAACGTTTCATACAAGATACAAACAAGATTCACGAGATTACTCACAATTTCTAATCTCATTCATATATTTTTTTCATAGAAAACAACATTTCCCTTAGATTCTTGATCGAAATCATTTTCGTTTTCTCTTTTTTTAAGTTTCATACATAGATCCATAGAAGATTCATACCATGATCCATACAAAAAAATTTGAAGGATGTTTCATACAAAGATCAACCTTAAATAAACTAACCTTCAAAATTTATCTGTTAACATGTATGATTCATATATAATTCTTCTAAATATTATCAATGTTGCATGTATGTTTCGATCGAAAATTATCAATGTTGCATGTATGTTTCAATAAAGGAAAAGTAGGGGCCCAGATCCACGAATTTAAACAAAAACTTGATAATACATACCACGGTTTTAATCAACATTCAATAAAGGAAAAGTAGGGGCCCCAGATCCACGAATTTAAACAAAATTCATACAAGATTCAATAAAGATTCAATCAAGATTCAACCATGAATTTAATCCAAACAAAATATTCAACCATAAACTGGATCCAAACATGAAGAAAAACCAAAAGGAAAAGTAAGGGCCCTAGATCCATGGCCGCGTGACGGGGAGAGCTGTTAGGATTAGGTGGGCAGTGCGTGGCCGCGTGGGCTGCGGGTTGGGGTGGGCCGGTGGGGTGGTCATCCTCTCCCCTAAACTGCGGGTGAAATACTAAAAAGCAAGAGGGCTTAAATGTAAATGTGTGATAGACGATGACTGCGTTGACCTTGTACGGATTTCCAACAAATGAACATCATAGATGATGCCGGGGCCCCTCCTACGTGTGCTAAATCCGCTCTCATCGTGTTTGGCATCTGCCGGTCCCGGTTTATATCCAATCGGTCTGTTCGAAAAAGAAAAAATAAATCCGATTGGTCGGGCCCAACCGATCACTCATAAATAATTGATAGTGCTCCTGCCAAACCGAATCATATACCCGCATCCAGATACAGGTTGGTTTACGACCACCCAATGCAAACCTAATCAAGTGCCACAAGAAGCGTACAGGCCTCAGCCGATTCGGAGCAAGAAACCAATGGAAGGAAGGGCTGAGGAGGAGAAGGGACATGCCGTGTGCGTGCCGTTCCCGGCGCAGGGGCACATCACCCCGATGCTCAACGTGGCCAAGCTGCTGCACGCGCGCGGCTTCCATGTCACCTTCGTCAACTCCGAGTACAACCACGCCCGCCTCGTCCGGACGCGGGGCGCCGCCGCGCTAGCCGGTTCCCGGGGATTCTGCTTCGCCACCATTCCCGATGGCATGCCGGCGGCGTCCGACGACGACATCACGCAGGACATCCCTTCGCTTTGCAAATCTACCACGGAGACCTGCCTCGGGCCCTTCCGCCACCTCCTGGCTGAGCTCAATGGCGCGGCATCCACAGGTGACCAGCCGCCTGTTACCTGCGTTGTGTCGGACCTCATCATGGGTTTCTCCATGGACGCGGCTAAGGAGCTTGGCCTTCCATACGTCCAGCTCTGGACTGCCAGCGCCGTCAGTTACGTCGCGTACCGCCACTATCGCCTCCTCATCGACCGTGGCATCGCCCCACTCAGAGGTAGTACACGTCTCCATCTCATGGATTGTGTGCACACTGCGCGCCCTGCCATTGACACATGTGTGTATCTCTACTTTACGTGCATGGGTAGATGTGAAGCAGCTGACGGATGGATACCTTGACATGCCGGTGGAGGACCTGCCGGGGCTGAGGAACATGAGGCTCAGGGACTTCCCGAGCTTCATACGCAGCCCAGACCCGGACGAGTTCATGGTGGGGTACGCCATCAAGGAGACGGAGCGCGCGGCCGGCGCGTCGGCGGTGATCGTCAACAGCTTCGGGGACCTCGAAGGCGAGGCAGTGGAGGCCATGGAGGCGCTCCTCGTCAAAGTCAAGGTCTACACCCTCGGCCCGCTCTCTCTGCTCGCGTCGCCCGAGCCCGAGACGTCATCCATCAGCCGCCTCAGCCTGTGGAAGGAGCAGGGGGAGTGCCTTCAGTGGCTCCACGGCAAGGAGGCCGCCTCCGTCGTGTACGTCAACTTCGGGAGCATCGTCGTCATGACCAGCGAACAGCTGGTGGAGTTCGCGTGGGGGCTCGCCAACAGCGGCAGGCAGTTCATGTGGATCATCCGCCCCGACCTCGTCAGGGGCGACGCGGCGGTGCTTCCCCAAGAGTTCCTGGCGGAGACGGCGGGGCGCGGGCTCATGGCCACCTGGTGCCCGCAGCAGGAGGTGCTGAACCACCCTGCCGTGGGCGTGTTCCTGACTCACAGCGGGTGGAACTCGGCGCTGGAGAGCTTGTGCGGTGGCGTGCCCGTCGTCAGCTGGCCTTTCTTCGCGGACCAGCAGACCAACTGCCGGTACCAGTGCAACGAGTGGGGCGTCGGCATGGAGATCGGCACCAACGTCCAGCGCGACGCCGTCACGGGCCTTATCGTTGAACTCATGGATGGGGAGGCTGGAAAGAAGATGAGGAAGAGGGTGCAGGAATGGCGGGAGAAGGCCATCATGGCGGCCAAGCCCCACGGACCGTCTCACCGAAACTTTGATGAGCTAGTCCGCAATGTGCTCTTGCCCAAGAACTAGACCTATCCCTTTGTACGTACCATTCTCTTTTAAAATGACTCCATCGAACAGTACTCTCTACGACTCTAGCTACCTATAGCTAGTATCGTTTCAATTGTAACTGCATCTATTTTGAATTTTGGATTGGTGTGTTTCCAACGCTCTCAATCGAGATAAGACCATTTTGGTGGATGTGTGACTTGCTACCCAAAGTGATAAGTTCAGGTCCAGCACTCATCAAACGTACTCGGAATTTTGAATTCGCAATTTTTAAAAGGGTCCGTCTAAACCTCAGCTAAGTGGGAATTGAACTGATTCTCGGCCAGCGGACGTCAACCACATGCATATGGTATTTCCCGTTAAAAAAACATGCATATGGTATTCGTGGGCGCCATCAAATTTCATGGAGCATCCCATGGCCGGATGTTTATTTGGCGTGTTTAGGACATATGCATATCCGGGGAGAAGTAAACCGTCCAGGCTGGTCTGTTTTTTGTCCAGCCAGACAGCCGGTCTAAAAACTGGCTCCAGGACTGACCTCTACCCAAGTACCCATGAGTCCAACAAATTTAGGACACGGATCCGCATAGGTCAGAACAGTTGGGTTGTCTTCCCTCCCTCAGTCTGCCTAGTTGCGAGTAAAACAAAACTACCAGCCCTCACTGGTACTTCTCACTACAGGAAAGAACTGAGGCGCCGACGGCCGGCACGCTACACCGACGGCCAAATATCGGGGCCATTGGCCTAGCTGCCTTTCCTGGCCAGCTGACCAGCCCGGCCGTCGGTGTAGATAACGGTGCCAAAGGTAGCCCCCGGTGTGGCTTGGCCGTCGGCGTAGTAGAGAGGGTTGTACCGACGGTGGCCCTCGGCGTAGGTACAACCCTCGGCGTAGCCCCAGTTTAGACACGGTGATAAAAACTACGTTAGGCAGCTAGGCTGTCGGCACAGCCTTTGGAAAAATTTGTTTGGTCTATGCCGACGGCTAGGCCGTCGGAGTAGGCCTCCAGATTTTTTCCTTTTATCTTATTATTTTTTGAAAAATCATAACTAAATCATTCTAATTCAGAAAAATACAAAGAATATATGAAAATTTGCAGAAAAATAAGACTTATCATCTACACTCAAATATTACACATTTATAAACAAAAATTAAGTGAAACATAAAATATTATATATAGTTTAAAACGGGCATTATAAATTCAAAAAATTATCCAAACAATGCGAAACCTTCGCATGGTGTCATATTATGTGACTAGTTAGGAGAAAAAATATCAAACTTGGTATATTGATTATGTCTCAAAAAACCTTCACAAAATGACCTATCTCGTTCGAGGTTTCTTGGCTTTCGGGTCAAATGACCAATGTTATGGCTAGAATGAAGGCATAGTTTGTGATAATGTGTCCATATTTTCCAGAAGTGTGCATCATGGGATGTTGAACAATGTTTCAGCAGGAAGTTTTCCTTTTCGTCGCACCAAAAAGCCGTTTCCATTTTCCGAGTGCAAAAAACGGACAATTTTGTGAAGCAACCACCAAATGGCTAATTCAAAATGCTACCGTCACATTTAAAAAAAATACTAGACCACCTTACATGGATAACATCATAAGAGAGGGATCTCAAACCTTTCCTTCTATCCCTAGTGAAAAAGACAAATTCCTGCCGAATTGGTAGGAAGTGGGTCAGATATGAACTATAGGTACATGATCGGATGTTCATGATTTTTTACAAAAATCATTTTTAGGTTCAAAATATGTTGTTTCATCATAGATCCACTTAAATTTTAGCAAGTCTCGACCCCGAGCTAAGAATCTTCATGCCCGCCCTTCGACAAAGTTTAACGATAGTTTAAAATGGGCATTATAAATTCAAAAACGATCCAAATAATGCGAAACCTTCGCGTGGTGTCATATTATGTGACATAGTTAGAAGGAAAAATATCAAACTTGGTATGTTGATTATCTCTCAAAAAAACCTTCACAAAATGACCTATCTCGTTCGAGGTTTTTTGGCTTTCGGGTCAAATGACCAATGTTATGGCTAGAATGAAGGCATAGTCTGTGATAATGTGTCCATATTGTGCATAAGTGTGCATCATGGGATGTTGAACAATATTTCAGGAGGAAGTTTTCCTTTTCGTCGCACCAAAAAGCCGTTTTCTATTTTTCGAGTTCAATCTCATGCCTTAGGATGACATCAATATTATCTAGCTTAGGCCAAATTTAATGCTCTTTATGCAACCTTCAATTATTTTCCTAGAATCTACAAGTCACTTAAGTAAACTCTAAGAGAAAGCTTTGAGAAAGAAATAAAGTATAAAGCTTGCAAGTAAAACTAGGATTGGGTATCATCAAATGTGTCCAACCAAGCATGCTTAGTGCATTGCATAGGTTATCTAACTTCCATAATTGCAAGTGTTAGCTTGCCTTGTGCAGAGCAGTGGTTGAAGTTCTCCTCGGCTTCTTCCAAGTAGTATCCTCCTTCCTCCTTGTATCCTTGGTCGGTACTAGCATCTATAAATAAATACGAGGTACACAATCACCAAACAATACTTAACTATTTTCAATCATCACACAAAGGTGTTCTATAGATGATCTAGCATCATCACTTATTATTACAAGATTAAGGCACTTGTCTTATTTATTTATTTTTAGAAAAGTAATTTCTACTCATTGAAAAACTACTTAAGGTTTAATATTCTCCAACTCAATCATGGGATCATGTTGACACATGTCATCACCACATATTTCAGTCCATGGGAATGTGATTTAAAGTGGTGTCACAATTTAATAAGGTTTAACCTTTTATTTTAAATAAATAAAGTGACTAGAAATGCCTATGTGGCATTCTTTTATTACTTGAACATTATTTTTGTAAGTAAACCCAAATGTTTTTATAAATTCTGAAAGGTATGATGAAATGTGATTTTTGAGAGTTGGAATCAACTCAAAAGCTATTATGGTTGAAATTTGAAAAATGTTTGAATGCAGAAAAGCTTCTGACTTGTTATTTTTACCAAGGTTGATCTACATATCCAAATGGTTTGAATCCAACGGGCTTGGACTAAGCATTTCAGTACCTTTCTAACAAAATTGGTTTCATTCAATTTGGTTCACTAAATTGAGCTGGGTTGATTTTTGAAACTAGATACAGAACTGAGTTTGAATTAAAATGGAAAAAGCTAAATTCAAATGGCTGGGCTGCGCGGGAAAGGTTACTAGGCCGACCTAGTGTCACTCCGCAGCACGGGGCTCAGCTGACAGGGGGTTCCACCCGTCAGTGGTTCATAACACGCGAAGCGGTACAGGGCGATCTCGACCGCACGATCTAAATCTAATCGAACGACTACGGCTCATCGTCCACGTCGGGCAGCGCCGACGAGACAGAACCCTAACGCGGCAGGTGGGGGTCGTGGGAGGCTCACCGGGGCTCAGGTGAGGGTCGGCGATGTGGGCAAACGACGAAGTCGACGACGACGATCCTCCTGGCACCGGCAGCTCCTCCTGGGGCAACTCCAATCGATGGCTCTCTTCTTCTCCAGTAGCGGCGGGCTCTGGCCAAATTCCGGCGATGCGCTGCTCGCCTTGCTCCGGGAAGAAGTGGGAAGTCTTAGTGAGAGGTGGGAAGTGAGATGGTGTGAAGAAATCGAGCGGGGGTGGCCTCCTTTTATTGGTTCGACGGCGAGATCGAGAGGGATGGGCAGGCGACGGTGGCGACACGGCTACGGGCGTCTAGAGGCATGGCTACTGTTGGCGATCGACGGACGGTCTCCTGGCGATGCTCTAGAGCTTAAATGCGCGTGTATGGGCGGTGGCAATTGGTCGGGAACGTGCGGTGCTCTGCGAGGCAGAGGCGGCGAACTCCGCGGCGAGCGGTGGCTACGGGGTACGGGCGATGAAATGAACATGTCTGGTGGTCTCCTGGGACGGTGGGGTGCATGATGGCGGGCGGAGAGGGCTCGAGGTGGTCGGGTTTCTTGGGAACGGCGCGTGCTCTGCGGTGCGCGTCGACATGGTCGATAGCGGCGCGGGCGTGGCGTTCCTGGCGGTTCTGGTCTCTGTCTTCGAGCTAGGGATGGTCGAGAGGAGGCGGTGAGGCATGGGCTACCTTCCTGACAAGGTTGGCACAGCTAGTTCTTCTCCTAGCTTGCTGTCCACACAGGGGTGACATGGTGAGTCTCGGCCTGCTCACCATTGATGGCATAGGCAAGCTCACAGTGGTGCTAGAGGTTAATAACTAAGCTAGATGATCTACTAGATGTTTGATGTGAGCTAGAGAGGGGACAAGGTTGGCCAAAACACTGCTCAAAATAATGTTTGTGATTTGGTTGATTTGAATCTGCAACCTGTTTGATGAAATGGCCGCAAGAAATAAATATTTGAATTTTGAAAAGATTTTTGGTGGGTGTGCTAGGCATGTGTTGGGGATTCTGTAGGTGCTTGGGTTTTGAAAATTGAACTTGTTTGAGTGGTTTTTGAAATAATGGGATCTTCCCATATGAGATAGATTCAATTTTGAACTGTCATTTAAACTTAGCATTTGAATGTTTTTGGATGATCACAAAGTGGTCCTTGGTACCTTATTATGAGTACTAACAAGGGGTGCAAAGATCCATATATGTTTCTGTTGAGTTTTGAAAATTAGAGATAGCCAAAGTAGGCCTGGGAGTTAATTTGGCCAAAGTGACCATTCACTTAATTTATTCATTTTGAGTTGTTTGTCTTTGGGAAAAGTTTGGGGATTGTTTAGACGATGTTTATTTCACCTAAGAATCCTTTTACAAGTAAGGAAACACAGAATCATGGCAATTTAAAAGAATCTAAATTTTAATACACACACATATGAATGCTTTCATATTTTTAGTTGGAAAAGTTTTTGTTAATCTTAATTTTGATGATCAGAGTTTGATGGTCCAAGTTTAATATTTTTGGGATGTTACAATTCACCATGGTTCCATACAATATTTTTCAACAATTTAGAAATTGATTTTCTATAATCTGCATCAACCAAGAACGTTTTATACAATATTCACACAAGATTCACGAGATTTCACACACTATCTAATCTGATTTCATAACAATTTTTTAACACTATCTCACTGTCACTCCTCTCATTAACAGATCTACCATGATTTTTATTTGCAACACTATCTCTCATTAACATTTTTTTAACACTATCTCCCAGAATATGCGTACTTCCAAATTTGGGGAAAGCAATTTGAATAAAATAAAATCAGTCCAAGGTTATTTAATCAGAGAACTAAAACTATGTTTGTCTTGACTGATTCATACAAGATAATTTAGGTACCAATATTTTCGGTAGCAATATTCAACAATTTTTTATGTACATTTTTTATTGTGAAAATGAAACATGCATAATTTGTTTTTTCAACAATCTCATTTAATCATTTTTATTTTTGTACTTTTTATTTAACAATATTTAGTCACTCTTACTTTGTTTCATCCTAGATCAGAAGTTTCATACAAGATTCACACGTTTTACAAACTTATTTCTGCCAAGAGATATTCATATAATTTTTCCACATAATACTTGCATAATGTTTGTTTCTTTTTTACCTCATTTTTTCTCGCAAAATTTCAGGAATAATCAATAATTTTGTTATGTATATTTCAGGAATAAGATTAATAACAAGAACGTTTCATACAAGATACAAACAAGATTCACGAGATTACTCACAATTTCTAATCTCATTCATATATTTTTTTCATAGAAAACAACATTTCCCTTAGATTCTTGATCGAAATCATTTTCGTTTTCTCTTTTTTTAAGTTTCATACATAGATCCATAGAAGATTCATACCATGATCCATACAAAAAAATTTGAAGGATGTTTCATACAAAGATCAACCTTAAATAAACTAACCTTCAAAATTTATCTGTTAACATGTATGATTCATATATAATTCTTCTAAATATTATCAATGTTGCATGTATGTTTCGATCGAAAATTATCAATGTTGCATGTATGTTTCAATAAAGGAAAAGTAGGGGCCCAGATCCACGAATTTAAACAAAAACTTGATAATACATACCACGGTTTTAATCAACATTCAATAAAGGAAAAGTAGGGGCCCCAGATCCACGAATTTAAACAAAATTCATACAAGATTCAATAAAGATTCAATCAAGATTCAACCATGAATTTAATCCAAACAAAATATTCAACCATAAACTGGATCCAAACATGAAGAAAAACCAAAAGGAAAAGTAAGGGCCCTAGATCCATGGCCGCGTGACGGGGAGAGCTGTTAGGATTAGGTGGGCAGTGCGTGGCCGCGTGGGCTGCGGGTTGGGGTGGGCCGGTGGGGTGGTCATCCTCTCCCCTAAACTGCGGGTGAAATACTAAAAAGCAAGAGGGCTTAAATGTAAATGTGTGATAGACGATGACTGCGTTGACCTTGTACGGATTTCCAACAAATGAACATCATAGATGATGCCGGGGCCCCTCCTACGTGTGCTAAATCCGCTCTCATCGTGTTTGGCATCTGCCGGTCCCGGTTTATATCCAATCGGTCTGTTCGAAAAAGAAAAAATAAATCCGATTGGTCGGGCCCAACCGATCACTCATAAATAATTGATAGTGCTCCTGCCAAACCGAATCATATACCCGCATCCAGATACAGGTTGGTTTACGACCACCCAATGCAAACCTAATCAAGTGCCACAAGAAGCGTACAGGCCTCAGCCGATTCGGAGCAAGAAACCAATGGAAGGAAGGGCTGAGGAGGAGAAGGGACATGCCGTGTGCGTGCCGTTCCCGGCGCAGGGGCACATCACCCCGATGCTCAACGTGGCCAAGCTGCTGCACGCGCGCGGCTTCCATGTCACCTTCGTCAACTCCGAGTACAACCACGCCCGCCTCGTCCGGACGCGGGGCGCCGCCGCGCTAGCCGGTTCCCGGGGATTCTGCTTCGCCACCATTCCCGATGGCATGCCGGCGGCGTCCGACGACGACATCACGCAGGACATCCCTTCGCTTTGCAAATCTACCACGGAGACCTGCCTCGGGCCCTTCCGCCACCTCCTGGCTGAGCTCAATGGCGCGGCATCCACAGGTGACCAGCCGCCTGTTACCTGCGTTGTGTCGGACCTCATCATGGGTTTCTCCATGGACGCGGCTAAGGAGCTTGGCCTTCCATACGTCCAGCTCTGGACTGCCAGCGCCGTCAGTTACGTCGCGTACCGCCACTATCGCCTCCTCATCGACCGTGGCATCGCCCCACTCAGAGGTAGTACACGTCTCCATCTCATGGATTGTGTGCACACTGCGCGCCCTGCCATTGACACATGTGTGTATCTCTACTTTACGTGCATGGGTAGATGTGAAGCAGCTGACGGATGGATACCTTGACATGCCGGTGGAGGACCTGCCGGGGCTGAGGAACATGAGGCTCAGGGACTTCCCGAGCTTCATACGCAGCCCAGACCCGGACGAGTTCATGGTGGGGTACGCCATCAAGGAGACGGAGCGCGCGGCCGGCGCGTCGGCGGTGATCGTCAACAGCTTCGGGGACCTCGAAGGCGAGGCAGTGGAGGCCATGGAGGCGCTCCTCGTCAAAGTCAAGGTCTACACCCTCGGCCCGCTCTCTCTGCTCGCGTCGCCCGAGCCCGAGACGTCATCCATCAGCCGCCTCAGCCTGTGGAAGGAGCAGGGGGAGTGCCTTCAGTGGCTCCACGGCAAGGAGGCCGCCTCCGTCGTGTACGTCAACTTCGGGAGCATCGTCGTCATGACCAGCGAACAGCTGGTGGAGTTCGCGTGGGGGCTCGCCAACAGCGGCAGGCAGTTCATGTGGATCATCCGCCCCGACCTCGTCAGGGGCGACGCGGCGGTGCTTCCCCAAGAGTTCCTGGCGGAGACGGCGGGGCGCGGGCTCATGGCCACCTGGTGCCCGCAGCAGGAGGTGCTGAACCACCCTGCCGTGGGCGTGTTCCTGACTCACAGCGGGTGGAACTCGGCGCTGGAGAGCTTGTGCGGTGGCGTGCCCGTCGTCAGCTGGCCTTTCTTCGCGGACCAGCAGACCAACTGCCGGTACCAGTGCAACGAGTGGGGCGTCGGCATGGAGATCGGCACCAACGTCCAGCGCGACGCCGTCACGGGCCTTATCGTTGAACTCATGGATGGGGAGGCTGGAAAGAAGATGAGGAAGAGGGTGCAGGAATGGCGGGAGAAGGCCATCATGGCGGCCAAGCCCCACGGACCGTCTCACCGAAACTTTGATGAGCTAGTCCGCAATGTGCTCTTGCCCAAGAACTAGACCTATCCCTTTGTACGTACCATTCTCTTTTAAAATGACTCCAGCGAACAGTACTCTCTACGACTCTAGCTACCTATAGCTAGTATCGTTTCAATTGTAACTGCATCTATTTTGAATTTTGGATTGGTGTGTTTCCAACGCTCTCAATCGAGATAAGACCATTTTGGTGGATGTGTGACTTGCTACCCAAAGTGATAAGTTCAGGTCCAGCACTCATCAAACGTACTCGGAATTTTGAATTCGCAATTTTTAAAAGGGTCCGTCTAAACCTCAGCTAAGTGGGAATTGAACTGATTCTCGGCCAGCGGACGTCAACCACATGCATATGGTATTTCCCGTTAAAAAAACATGCATATGGTATTCGTGGGCGCCATCAAATTTCATGGAGCATCCCATGGCCGGATGTTTATTTGGCGTGTTTAGGACATATGCATATCCGGGGAGAAGTAAACCGTCCAGGCTGGTCTGTTTTTTGTCCAGCCAGACAGCCGGTCTAAAAACTGGCTCCAGGACTGACCTCTACCCAAGTACCCATGAGTCCAACAAATTTAGGACACGGATCCGCATAGGTCAGAACAGTTGGGTTGTCTTCCCTCCCTCAGTCTGCCTAGTTGCGAGTAAAACAAAACTACCAGCCCTCACTGGTACTTCTCACTACAGGAAAGAACTGAGGCGCCGACGGCCGGCACGCTACACCGACGGCCAAATATCGGGGCCATTGGCCTAGCTGCCTTTCCTGGCCAGCTGACCAGCCCGGCCGTCGGTGTAGATAACGGTGCCAAAGGTAGCCCCCGGTGTGGCTTGGCCGTCGGCGTAGTAGAGAGGGTTGTACCGACGGTGGCCCTCGGCGTAGGTACAACCCTCGGCGTAGCCCCAGTTTAGACACGGTGATAAAAACTACGTTAGGCAGCTAGGCTGTCGGCACAGCCTTTGGAAAAATTTGTTTGGTCTATGCCGACGGCTAGGCCGTCGGAGTAGGCCTCCAGATTTTTTCCTTTTATCTTATTATTTTTTGAAAAATCATAACTAAATCATTCTAATTCAGAAAAATACAAAGAATATATGAAAATTTGCAGAAAAATAAGACTTATCATCTACACTCAAATATTACACATTTATAAACAAAAATTAAGTGAAACATAAAATATTATATATAGTTTAAAACGGGCATTATAAATTCAAAAAATTATCCAAACAATGCGAAACCTTCGCATGGTGTCATATTATGTGACTAGTTAGGAGAAAAAATATCAAACTTGGTATATTGATTATGTCTCAAAAAACCTTCACAAAATGACCTATCTCGTTCGAGGTTTCTTGGCTTTCGGGTCAAATGACCAATGTTATGGCTAGAATGAAGGCATAGTTTGTGATAATGTGTCCATATTTTCCAGAAGTGTGCATCATGGGATGTTGAACAATGTTTCAGCAGGAAGTTTTCCTTTTCGTCGCACCAAAAAGCCGTTTCCATTTTCCGAGTGCAAAAAACGGACAATTTTGTGAAGCAACCACCAAATGGCTAATTCAAAATGCTACCGTCACATTTAAAAAAAATACTAGACCACCTTACATGGATAACATCATAAGAGAGGGATCTCAAACCTTTCCTTCTATCCCTAGTGAAAAAGACAAATTCCTGCCGAATTGGTAGGAAGTGGGTCAGATATGAACTATAGGTACATGATCGGATGTTCATGATTTTTTACAAAAATCATTTTTAGGTTCAAAATATGTTGTTTCATCATAGATCCACTTAAATTTTAGCAAGTCTCGACCCCGAGCTAAGAATCTTCATGCCCGCCCTTCGACAAAGTTTAACGATAGTTTAAAATGGGCATTATAAATTCAAAAACGATCCAAATAATGCGAAACCTTCGCGTGGTGTCATATTATGTGACATAGTTAGAAGGAAAAATATCAAACTTGGTATGTTGATTATCTCTCAAAAAAACCTTCACAAAATGACCTATCTCGTTCGAGGTTTTTTGGCTTTCGGGTCAAATGACCAATGTTATGGCTAGAATGAAGGCATAGTCTGTGATAATGTGTCCATATTGTGCATAAGTGTGCATCATGGGATGTTGAACAATATTTCAGGAGGAAGTTTTCCTTTTCGTCGCACCAAAAAGCCGTTTTCTATTTTTCGAGTTCAATCTCATGCCTTAGGATGACATCAATATTATCTAGCTTAGGCCAAATTTAATGCTCTTTATGCAACCTTCAATTATTTTCCTAGAATCTACAAGTCACTTAAGTAAACTCTAAGAGAAAGCTTTGAGAAAGAAATAAAGTATAAAGCTTGCAAGTAAAACTAGGATTGGGTATCATCAAATGTGTCCAACCAAGCATGCTTAGTGCATTGCATAGGTTATCTAACTTCCATAATTGCAAGTGTTAGCTTGCCTTGTGCAGAGCAGTGGTTGAAGTTCTCCTCGGCTTCTTCCAAGTAGTATCCTCCTTCCTCCTTGTATCCTTGGTCGGTACTAGCATCTATAAATAAATACGAGGTACACAATCACCAAACAATACTTAACTATTTTCAATCATCACACAAAGGTGTTCTATAGATGATCTAGCATCATCACTTATTATTACAAGATTAAGGCACTTGTCTTATTTATTTATTTTTAGAAAAGTAATTTCTACTCATTGAAAAACTACTTAAGGTTTAATATTCTCCAACTCAATCATGGGATCATGTTGACACATGTCATCACCACATATTTCAGTCCATGGGAATGTGATTTAAAGTGGTGTCACAATTTAATAAGGTTTAACCTTTTATTTTAAATAAATAAAGTGACTAGAAATGCCTATGTGGCATTCTTTTATTACTTGAACATTATTTTTGTAAGTAAACCCAAATGTTTTTATAAATTCTGAAAGGTATGATGAAATGTGATTTTTGAGAGTTGGAATCAACTCAAAAGCTATTATGGTTGAAATTTGAAAAATGTTTGAATGCAGAAAAGCTTCTGACTTGTTATTTTTACCAAGGTTGATCTACATATCCAAATGGTTTGAATCCAACGGGCTTGGACTAAGCATTTCAGTACCTTTCTAACAAAATTGGTTTCATTCAATTTGGTTCACTAAATTGAGCTGGGTTGATTTTTGAAACTAGATACAGAACTGAGTTTGAATTAAAATGGAAAAAGCTAAATTCAAATGGCTGGGCTGCGCGGGAAAGGTTACTAGGCCGACCTAGTGTCACTCCGCAGCACGGGGCTCAGCTGACAGGGGGTTCCACCCGTCAGTGGTTCATAACACGCGAAGCGGTACAGGGCGATCTCGACCGCACGATCTAAATCTAATCGAACGACTACGGCTCATCGTCCACGTCGGGCAGCGCCGACGAGACAGAACCCTAACGCGGCAGGTGGGGGTCGTGGGAGGCTCACCGGGGCTCAGGTGAGGGTCGGCGATGTGGGCAAACGACGAAGTCGACGACGACGATCCTCCTGGCACCGGCAGCTCCTCCTGGGGCAACTCCAATCGATGGCTCTCTTCTTCTCCAGTAGCGGCGGGCTCTGGCCAAATTCCGGCGATGCGCTGCTCGCCTTGCTCCGGGAAGAAGTGGGAAGTCTTAGTGAGAGGTGGGAAGTGAGATGGTGTGAAGAAATCGAGCGGGGGTGGCCTCCTTTTATTGGTTCGACGGCGAGATCGAGAGGGATGGGCAGGCGACGGTGGCGACACGGCTACGGGCGTCTAGAGGCATGGCTACTGTTGGCGATCGACGGACGGTCTCCTGGCGATGCTCTAGAGCTTAAATGCGCGTGTATGGGCGGTGGCAATTGGTCGGGAACGTGCGGTGCTCTGCGAGGCAGAGGCGGCGAACTCCGCGGCGAGCGGTGGCTACGGGGTACGGGCGATGAAATGAACATGTCTGGTGGTCTCCTGGGACGGTGGGGTGCATGATGGCGGGCGGAGAGGGCTCGAGGTGGTCGGGTTTCTTGGGAACGGCGCGTGCTCTGCGGTGCGCGTCGACATGGTCGATAGCGGCGCGGGCGTGGCGTTCCTGGCGGTTCTGGTCTCTGTCTTCGAGCTAGGGATGGTCGAGAGGAGGCGGTGAGGCATGGGCTACCTTCCTGACAAGGTTGGCACAGCTAGTTCTTCTCCTAGCTTGCTGTCCACACAGGGGTGACATGGTGAGTCTCGGCCTGCTCACCATTGATGGCATAGGCAAGCTCACAGTGGTGCTAGAGGTTAATAACTAAGCTAGATGATCTACTAGATGTTTGATGTGAGCTAGAGAGGGGACAAGGTTGGCCAAAACACTGCTCAAAATAATGTTTGTGATTTGGTTGATTTGAATCTGCAACCTGTTTGATGAAATGGCCGCAAGAAATAAATATTTGAATTTTGAAAAGATTTTTGGTGGGTGTGCTAGGCATGTGTTGGGGATTCTGTAGGTGCTTGGGTTTTGAAAATTGAACTTGTTTGAGTGGTTTTTGAAATAATGGGATCTTCCCATATGAGATAGATTCAATTTTGAACTGTCATTTAAACTTAGCATTTGAATGTTTTTGGATGATCACAAAGTGGTCCTTGGTACCTTATTATGAGTACTAACAAGGGGTGCAAAGATCCATATATGTTTCTGTTGAGTTTTGAAAATTAGAGATAGCCAAAGTAGGCCTGGGAGTTAATTTGGCCAAAGTGACCATTCACTTAATTTATTCATTTTGAGTTGTTTGTCTTTGGGAAAAGTTTGGGGATTGTTTAGACGATGTTTATTTCACCTAAGAATCCTTTTACAAGTAAGGAAACACAGAATCATGGCAATTTAAAAGAATCTAAATTTTAATACACACACATATGAATGCTTTCATATTTTTAGTTGGAAAAGTTTTTGTTAATCTTAATTTTGATGATCAGAGTTTGATGGTCCAAGTTTAATATTTTTGGGATGTTACAATTCACCATGGTTCCATACAATATTTTTCAACAATTTAGAAATTGATTTTCTATAATCTGCATCAACCAAGAACGTTTTATACAATATTCACACAAGATTCACGAGATTTCACACACTATCTAATCTGATTTCATAACAATTTTTTAACACTATCTCACTGTCACTCCTCTCATTAACAGATCTACCATGATTTTTATTTGCAACACTATCTCTCATTAACATTTTTTTAACACTATCTCCCAGAATATGCGTACTTCCAAATTTGGGGAAAGCAATTTGAATAAAATAAAATCAGTCCAAGGTTATTTAATCAGAGAACTAAAACTATGTTTGTCTTGACTGATTCATACAAGATAATTTAGGTACCAATATTTTCGGTAGCAATATTCAACAATTTTTTATGTACATTTTTTATTGTGAAAATGAAACATGCATAATTTGTTTTTTCAACAATCTCATTTAATCATTTTTATTTTTGTACTTTTTATTTAACAATATTTAGTCACTCTTACTTTGTTTCATCCTAGATCAGAAGTTTCATACAAGATTCACACGTTTTACAAACTTATTTCTGCCAAGAGATATTCATATAATTTTTCCACATAATACTTGCATAATGTTTGTTTCTTTTTTACCTCATTTTTTCTCGCAAAATTTCAGGAATAATCAATAATTTTGTTATGTATATTTCAGGAATAAGATTAATAACAAGAACGTTTCATACAAGATACAAACAAGATTCACGAGATTACTCACAATTTCTAATCTCATTCATATATTTTTTTCATAGAAAACAACATTTCCCTTAGATTCTTGATCGAAATCATTTTCGTTTTCTCTTTTTTTAAGTTTCATACATAGATCCATAGAAGATTCATACCATGATCCATACAAAAAAATTTGAAGGATGTTTCATACAAAGATCAACCTTAAATAAACTAACCTTCAAAATTTATCTGTTAACATGTATGATTCATATATAATTCTTCTAAATATTATCAATGTTGCATGTATGTTTCGATCGAAAATTATCAATGTTGCATGTATGTTTCAATAAAGGAAAAGTAGGGGCCCAGATCCACGAATTTAAACAAAAACTTGATAATACATACCACGGTTTTAATCAACATTCAATAAAGGAAAAGTAGGGGCCCCAGATCCACGAATTTAAACAAAATTCATACAAGATTCAATAAAGATTCAATCAAGATTCAACCATGAATTTAATCCAAACAAAATATTCAACCATAAACTGGATCCAAACATGAAGAAAAACCAAAAGGAAAAGTAAGGGCCCTAGATCCATGGCCGCGTGACGGGGAGAGCTGTTAGGATTAGGTGGGCAGTGCGTGGCCGCGTGGGCTGCGGGTTGGGGTGGGCCGGTGGGGTGGTCATCCTCTCCCCTAAACTGCGGGTGAAATACTAAAAAGCAAGAGGGCTTAAATGTAAATGTGTGATAGACGATGACTGCGTTGACCTTGTACGGATTTCCAACAAATGAACATCATAGATGATGCCGGGGCCCCTCCTACGTGTGCTAAATCCGCTCTCATCGTGTTTGGCATCTGCCGGTCCCGGTTTATATCCAATCGGTCTGTTCGAAAAAGAAAAAATAAATCCGATTGGTCGGGCCCAACCGATCACTCATAAATAATTGATAGTGCTCCTGCCAAACCGAATCATATACCCGCATCCAGATACAGGTTGGTTTACGACCACCCAATGCAAACCTAATCAAGTGCCACAAGAAGCGTACAGGCCTCAGCCGATTCGGAGCAAGAAACCAATGGAAGGAAGGGCTGAGGAGGAGAAGGGACATGCCGTGTGCGTGCCGTTCCCGGCGCAGGGGCACATCACCCCGATGCTCAACGTGGCCAAGCTGCTGCACGCGCGCGGCTTCCATGTCACCTTCGTCAACTCCGAGTACAACCACGCCCGCCTCGTCCGGACGCGGGGCGCCGCCGCGCTAGCCGGTTCCCGGGGATTCTGCTTCGCCACCATTCCCGATGGCATGCCGGCGGCGTCCGACGACGACATCACGCAGGACATCCCTTCGCTTTGCAAATCTACCACGGAGACCTGCCTCGGGCCCTTCCGCCACCTCCTGGCTGAGCTCAATGGCGCGGCATCCACAGGTGACCAGCCGCCTGTTACCTGCGTTGTGTCGGACCTCATCATGGGTTTCTCCATGGACGCGGCTAAGGAGCTTGGCCTTCCATACGTCCAGCTCTGGACTGCCAGCGCCGTCAGTTACGTCGCGTACCGCCACTATCGCCTCCTCATCGACCGTGGCATCGCCCCACTCAGAGGTAGTACACGTCTCCATCTCATGGATTGTGTGCACACTGCGCGCCCTGCCATTGACACATGTGTGTATCTCTACTTTACGTGCATGGGTAGATGTGAAGCAGCTGACGGATGGATACCTTGACATGCCGGTGGAGGACCTGCCGGGGCTGAGGAACATGAGGCTCAGGGACTTCCCGAGCTTCATACGCAGCCCAGACCCGGACGAGTTCATGGTGGGGTACGCCATCAAGGAGACGGAGCGCGCGGCCGGCGCGTCGGCGGTGATCGTCAACAGCTTCGGGGACCTCGAAGGCGAGGCAGTGGAGGCCATGGAGGCGCTCCTCGTCAAAGTCAAGGTCTACACCCTCGGCCCGCTCTCTCTGCTCGCGTCGCCCGAGCCCGAGACGTCATCCATCAGCCGCCTCAGCCTGTGGAAGGAGCAGGGGGAGTGCCTTCAGTGGCTCCACGGCAAGGAGGCCGCCTCCGTCGTGTACGTCAACTTCGGGAGCATCGTCGTCATGACCAGCGAACAGCTGGTGGAGTTCGCGTGGGGGCTCGCCAACAGCGGCAGGCAGTTCATGTGGATCATCCGCCCCGACCTCGTCAGGGGCGACGCGGCGGTGCTTCCCCAAGAGTTCCTGGCGGAGACGGCGGGGCGCGGGCTCATGGCCACCTGGTGCCCGCAGCAGGAGGTGCTGAACCACCCTGCCGTGGGCGTGTTCCTGACTCACAGCGGGTGGAACTCGGCGCTGGAGAGCTTGTGCGGTGGCGTGCCCGTCGTCAGCTGGCCTTTCTTCGCGGACCAGCAGACCAACTGCCGGTACCAGTGCAACGAGTGGGGCGTCGGCATGGAGATCGGCACCAACGTCCAGCGCGACGCCGTCACGGGCCTTATCGTTGAACTCATGGATGGGGAGGCTGGAAAGAAGATGAGGAAGAGGGTGCAGGAATGGCGGGAGAAGGCCATCATGGCGGCCAAGCCCCACGGACCGTCTCACCGAAACTTTGATGAGCTAGTCCGCAATGTGCTCTTGCCCAAGAACTAGACCTATCCCTTTGTACGTACCATTCTCTTTTAAAATGACTCCAGCGAACAGTACTCTCTACGACTCTAGCTACCTATAGCTAGTATCGTTTCAATTGTAACTGCATCTATTTTGAATTTTGGATTGGTGTGTTTCCAACGCTCTCAATCGAGATAAGACCATTTTGGTGGATGTGTGACTTGCTACCCAAAGTGATAAGTTCAGGTCCAGCACTCATCAAACGTACTCGGAATTTTGAATTCGCAATTTTTAAAAGGGTCCGTCTAAACCTCAGCTAAGTGGGAATTGAACTGATTCTCGGCCAGCGGACGTCAACCACATGCATATGGTATTTCCCGTTAAAAAAACATGCATATGGTATTCGTGGGCGCCATCAAATTTCATGGAGCATCCCATGGCCGGATGTTTATTTGGCGTGTTTAGGACATATGCATATCCGGGGAGAAGTAAACCGTCCAGGCTGGTCTGTTTTTTGTCCAGCCAGACAGCCGGTCTAAAAACTGGCTCCAGGACTGACCTCTACCCAAGTACCCATGAGTCCAACAAATTTAGGACACGGATCCGCATAGGTCAGAACAGTTGGGTTGTCTTCCCTCCCTCAGTCTGCCTAGTTGCGAGTAAAACAAAACTACCAGCCCTCACTGGTACTTCTCACTACAGGAAAGAACTGAGGCGCCGACGGCCGGCACGCTACACCGACGGCCAAATATCGGGGCCATTGGCCTAGCTGCCTTTCCTGGCCAGCTGACCAGCCCGGCCGTCGGTGTAGATAACGGTGCCAAAGGTAGCCCCCGGTGTGGCTTGGCCGTCGGCGTAGTAGAGAGGGTTGTACCGACGGTGGCCCTCGGCGTAGGTACAACCCTCGGCGTAGCCCCAGTTTAGACACGGTGATAGAAACTACGTTAGGCAGCTAGGCTGTCGGCACAGCCTTTGGAAAAATTTGTTTGGTCTATGCCGACGGCTAGGCCGTCGGAGTAGGCCTCCAGATTTTTTCCTTTTATCTTATTATTTTTTGAAAAATCATAACTAAATCATTCTAATTCAGAAAAATACAAAGAATATATGAAAATTTGCAGAAAAATAAGACTTATCATCTACACTCAAATATTACACATTTATAAACAAAAATTAAGTGAAACATAAAATATTATATATAGTTTAAAACGGGCATTATAAATTCAAAAAATTATCCAAACAATGCGAAACCTTCGCATGGTGTCATATTATGTGACTAGTTAGGAGAAAAAATATCAAACTTGGTATATTGATTATGTCTCAAAAAACCTTCACAAAATGACCTATCTCGTTCGAGGTTTCTTGGCTTTCGGGTCAAATGACCAATGTTATGGCTAGAATGAAGGCATAGTTTGTGATAATGTGTCCATATTTTCCAGAAGTGTGCATCATGGGATGTTGAACAATGTTTCAGCAGGAAGTTTTCCTTTTCGTCGCACCAAAAAGCCGTTTCCATTTTCCGAGTGCAAAAAACGGACAATTTTGTGAAGCAACCACCAAATGGCTAATTCAAAATGCTACCGTCACATTTAAAAAAAATACTAGACCACCTTACATGGATAACATCATAAGAGAGGGATCTCAAACCTTTCCTTCTATCCCTAGTGAAAAAGACAAATTCCTGCCGAATTGGTAGGAAGTGAGTCAGATATGAACTATAGGTACATGATCGGATGTTCATGATTTTTTACAAAAATCATTTTTAGGTTCAAAATATGTTGTTTCATCATAGATCCACTTAAATTTTAGCAAGTCTCGACCCCGAGCTAAGAATCTTCATGCCCGCCCTTCGACAAAGTTTAACGATAGTTTAAAATGGGCATTATAAATTTAAAAACGATCCAAATAATGCGAAACCTTCGCGTGGTGTCATATTATGTGACATAGTTAGAAGGAAAAATATCAAACTTGGTATGTTGATTATCTCTCAAAAAAACCTTCACAAAATGACCTATCTCGTTCGAGGTTTTTTGGCTTTCGGGTCAAATGACCAATGTTATGGCTAGAATGAAGGCATAGTCTGTGATAATGTGTCCATATTGTGCATAAGTGTGCATCATGGGATGTTGAACAATATTTCAGGAGGAAGTTTTCCTTTTCGTCGCACCAAAAAGCCGTTTTCTATTTTTCGAGTGCAAGAAATAGACGGTTTTGTGAAGCAACCACCAAATGGCTAATTCAAAATGCTACCGTCACATTTTTCAAAAATACTAGACCACCTTACATGGAACAGGGGGATCTCAAACCTTTCCGTCTATCCCTGGTGAAAAAGACAAATTCTTGCCGAATGGGGAGCAAGTGGGTCAGATATGAACTACAAGTACATGATCGGATGCTCATGACTTTTTACAAAAATCATTTTTAGGTTCAAAATATGTTGTTTCATCATAGATCCACTTAAATTTTAGCGAGTCTTAGCCCCGAGCTAAAAATCTTCATGCCCGCCCTTCGACAAAGTTTAACGATAGTTGAAAACGGGCATTATAAATTCAAAAATGATCCAAACAATGCGAAACCTTCGCGTGGTGTCATATTATGTGACTTAGTTATCAGGAAAATATCAATGCTAATTAGATATGCTTAAGTCCTAATTAGCACATGATAAACTATAATATGTTTTGGTTGATGAAAGTTGATGTCATTGTTCCTGTCCTTTTGCAATAAGAATGAGGTGAATCGGTACTTTATAGAAAAGTCACCAATTCCCCAACTTCGGATGAACCCTACATCCACCAAATGCACAATTTCACATAGAAAGGAATCGGGTCCGGCTGCCTTGATGTGTCGTGTCTCTGTCTCTCCCTTCGCCCACTACTGCATGAGGGAGAGGACGCCGTGACGCTGTGATAACCCGAAGAATAAGGGTGTTTAGAGGACTAAATTGTGATGAGTGTGTTTGTAGCATGCATTTTCACAAGTGATTGAGATTGAATTCTAGTGTGAAAGTTTGACTTAGGTCAACACTAGGATTTGAATTCAAATTTCAACATGAAATTGTGATTTCCAAATAGTTAGGATTTAAAAAATGATTTTTGCATAATATTTTGAATGGACTTCTCAAATCAACATACACATACAATGTGATCACTTAAGAAGTATTAGTTACTATGGAATTCAAAATTGAGGTTTGAATAATTTAGAATTAAATTTATATATTCAGAATTAAAAGGAATTATCACAAATACAAAGTAAAAGAGATAATGTAAATAAAAGGAATCATTATTGATCTAAATATTGAGAAGATTCTTTACAAAAGAAATTACAAACTAAAGTAAACCTATTACAAACTACAAAAGAAAAAGAAAGGGAAAACTAAACTAAAACCTAATCTATTCTTATTCCGTTCTTGCTCTTCTTGCTTTTCTAGCCCATTTTGACCTGCACTGTAAAATAGTACACAAGGAAACCAATGGTTATGGTTAAAATGTAGGTTATGCCCTAGGCAAAGCCATTTGTTATAGAATCCATTGGTCCGAACCTCACCAGTTTGAGGTTTTATAGAAAATGAACCAAAGAAAAAACAATACATTAAATTCCAAAATATCAGGAAGCCACAATAGAGAAGTAGGAACCTTAAGGAAAATAGTTCACAACAGTTGATACCAACCATAAGACAATAGTCAGTAAAAATCAGAAGGGTACAAATGACAGCAACACCATAACTGTTATTGATAGAACAAGGTATAACAGCAACGCTAGCAACCATAGAAGATAGTACAAGCTACCAGCATAATCAATAGTAAAACCTAGGAACATTAATAGAAACTATTTAACAGAATAAAGATTACAACAACTAAAATCACCTCAAATTTAGGATTCTTTTAAGAATCAAATGCATATAATTAACACTTGTAGTTTATCAAGCTACATGAACAATTTGTCAAGAAAATATAAACATAAATTCTCTAAACTATCAAAACATGATCACTGAAATACAGGAGATAGTGACAAAAATACCAACTTAAAATTACATGTTTTGCCAAATTGACAAAGGGCAAAATTACCAAATTATTTCTTAACCGACATGCCACTTTTGGCATATGACATAAGCTGATTGGAACACTAAAATCCAAGCTAGATAGGTTGTATAAGAAACTTAGTAATGAATTGTATGCACTGAGGTGTCAACACTAGGTGAATCCTAGGACACTATAAATAGCACCCCAGACCAACCCCAAAGATCACAATCCTTAGAGCAAAGATCATAAGAAACACTCCCAGAGTAGAGGATGAGAGAGGAAAAACATCTTTCCACACTCACTAGTGAGAGAGATCTAGAGAGGAGAAATAAGCAAGAATAGGAGCCAAAAGTGAGAAGATCTGCATCAGATCTTCCTCAAGCCCATTTTGGATTCTTCAAAGGTTCATAGCTAAAATTTAGAATAGAATTACGAAGAGAGAGAGAGAGAGAGAGAGAGAGAGTAGCATTAGGTAGCACCTAGACTAAGCTAGGGATAGCTTCCTGCATCTCAATAAATGGAGAACACCATAGTGCCATACCACTAAGCTAGTTGGCACAACCTAGAATAATTAGTGAACAACTTAAGAACTAGATCTTATAATCAATCCTCACATCCCTAGAGAGGATCATTTGATCATGTAAGGATCATAAGATATTAAACCTACATATAAATAAATCATACTAATGAACATACTTACATTACCACTGAACCAAAGGTGTAAAGACAACAAGTACACAACACTAAATTTACATTAAAAAACATGCTTAAGACTACATGCTAGAATTAGTATAACATTAACTGACACTATGAGTCATCAACTAACAGAGGTGATTAAGATCAGTATGAGTGAACTATATTTGCTCTCTTCTGGCTTTCCTAAAAGGGTTAATTAGATAAACGCCACTGTAATTTCTAGCTATTTGAGAAACGCCATTGTAACTTTTAACTTTTGAAAAACGCCACTACAACTATATGTACATTTTATAGATGCCATTATGCCCAGTTTAACACACATGCCATACAATATACACTCATATTTCAGTTGTAGATACGTGTATATGGTGGGCCCCACCAAAATCAGCTTAGTGCATGCACATTGGTATAGAGGGCTGCATCAATTTCGAGCGCCAAAAGTACCGCTTCAATCTCCAAAATTAAAAAATATATAATATTCGTTTCTGTCTTAAGATTAGATTTATGTTAATTTTCATCTCTCAAGTTAACTCTCACGCGTATGCACGCACCATTTAGAGGGCATGTATGTTTTACTGGACGAGAGAACGTACCCAATTCTTGGGTTACTTTTGAGCAACTAATATTGGTACTGGGATTTGCGTGTCCTAAGAACTCACGTGGGGTCAGACTCAAACGTCAAGGTTCCGATCTCTAGTCAAAACGATTTATGTGTGCTGGGTAGATCGATGCTCCTTGGCTCCCTGCCACCTTATATTTATATTTAGTTGACCGGGTAACAAAGAGCATAGATACAACATATTGATTTATTATAAAATATAAAAATACTCCCTCCGTTTCAAAATATAATATGTTTTAGCTTTATGAAGCAAATGTATCTAGACTAGTTTTAGTACGTAGGTTCACTCATGTTTGTAGTGAATCTACACACTAAAACAAGTCTAGATACATTTTCTTCACAAATCTAAAACATCTTATATTTTGAAACGGAGGGAGTATAAGATAACCATTATTATATAAAATGAACGGGCAGCACGAACTGATTCTGGTGCGGGCCAACATGTATACGTATTTACGGCTGTAATACGAGCGTATATTGTGTGGTATGTGGGTTAAAGTGGTTATAATGGCATCTATAGAATGTATATATAATTGTAGTGGCGTTTTTCAAAAGTTAAAAATTTCAATGGCGTTTCTCAAATAGCCAGATTTTGCAGTGGCATTTATTCAATTAACCCTTCCTAAAAATCAAAGAGGCAAGAACACACTTCAAGTTTGTGGAATGCTGGCCAAAGGTTCCTAGATGTGCATAATAAGATGAAGTGTGAACATCAGACGTTTGGTAGAAAAAAATGTCCAACATTATGGGGTACATAGATGAAGGTCTTAAGTTATCAATCGTAAGTGTATTTTTTGAGCAAAACATAGATTGGTACATTTCTTTCAATATTATTAGTTCTTTATTTCATCTCTAAGTGTACCTTTGTAGGCTTTCATAAAAAATTTAAACTTGAACTTCTGTCTTTTCCATTTCTTAAAAATGAAATGCTTTCCTTGTAAGGGCAATACAATCAGTTGAGCATTCTTAATTTTTTTGGCAGATTGAAAATTCGATAAGTACCCATTATGCAATCGTGATTCGATTATTGAACACTGTAACACCGCGGTTCTGAAAAGACCGTGGCTTCTATGTGATATGCCAATCCCTGGATCGGTTCATTGGCCCACAATAGAATAAGATGAATAACATAGCAAAATATCCGTATATCATAAATAACGAAGATCCAGAGTACCATTATTACAATAAAAGCTTAGCTCAAGGCTAGCTCAAATTATTCAGGTAGCAACATAAATAAAGCAAATCCTCCATTCTCCAAATTGCCCACAAGTGAACAAGTGCTGAGTGGAGTACCGTGGCCTATATCGATTACTCAGAATCGGAATATCCTGCAACATGAAACGTAGCAGCCCCGAAGGGTCAATACATGGAATGCATGACAAGTAGAGCTAGTAAAGGAGACAATAATGCTAACATCTGCATGCATATTTGGCAAGTGGAGCTGTGGCTAGCTTGCATTTGCAAATACCTTTGTCCTACTTTCATAAACAGTTTTTGATTTTCTTTGAAAAGATTCCAATTAAGTTAACCCAACAACATTAAAGCAATTATGAAATTAGAATGAGCGAGAAACATGTCATGGAATCAATATCAAGCAACTCAGACGTCCATAACCGGGGACACGGATAATACACCCTGCAGGGGTTAGTACACTTTACCCATGTGACTTGGCCAGCCCAGCTCGTACCATCACTCTCATTTTGGGTGATGATAGGGAGAAGTCCAAGAAGAGACCGTTCGGGAAGTAGCTCCCCAATCCCGACGCGCACCGGTCCAACCTACCAAAATTCTACATCTCTGGATACGCGGGTTCGAGTTACCACAACCTACTGAGTCCAACCAACCGCCCATTTCATTATTGGCACATGGATGTACATGTAAGCTACAAAAATAAAGAAGCCAATCATTTTCTCTTGATACCTAGGTGCCTTTCCGCAATGATACCACCAAAAATTATCAATCCCATCACACCCAGGAGATTCATTGATTAAGTTGTTTTAGTTTTCGCAAACCAACACATTTAGAAACAAATTTCAGTGATGTAACCCAGCCCTCGTTCATCATGGCATGGCTAAGCACATCTACCAACGGTGGTTCATCTACAAGAAAAGCCCTACCACATAATTGTAGGGGTTCGTAGCATGGAAAACAAAAAATTTCTATCGCATACAAACAAACAAGCCAAGATCTATCTACTAGATTGTAGCAACGAGTCGATGGAATAACTTACCCTCGAAGATTCCAAAGTGTTTAACGAGAGCGGATTCTCGTGGGTGATGTAGTCGTACTCTTCCCGATCTCAAGATCGTGTAGACGATCCTTCCGGCGCTGCGTTCCGGCAGCGCTCCCGCAGTCGGTCACACGTTCGGTACTCGACGAAGACCTTCCTCTCCCTTGTTCCAGCAGGCAGCGGAGGTTGTAGCACTCTCCTCGCGATTCCGGCAGCACAACGGCGTGGTACCGGAAGTAGAGGGGAAATCCCGCAGGGCTTCGTCTTAAGCCGGAGCGAGTATGGTGGATTATGAGAGAGGGCTATTAGTGGTCTAGAGATTAGACACACCAATTAGAAGGCTCTAAACCGCAGGCTAAAGCAATTAGAAGCTCTAAACCAAAACGGCTCTAAGCCGGAGATTAGAGGTAGAAACTTGTGTATCTAGAGGAGGAGGCCCTGCCCCTCCTCTTATAGGTGGGAGGCGCGGCCAGGGGAGGGGAGTCCCTCCCCAAGTCGGCCTTGGGTGGCGCGCCAGCTTGGGGAGGAGACTCCTCCCTCAAGTCGGTTCCCAACTCCTCTTGCTTGTTTCCCACAGTTTCTTGTTTTAGCCGTTTGACTTTCAAACTGGACATTTGACTTTTCTGTTTTAGGATTCAATTTAATCCTTTATCTGGGACAGCAAGAACACTTATTACATGATGCAATCATTCCAATATGTAATGACACATTCATGTACCCCTCCCCCCTCCCGGAGTGCCGGACATTCCAGAACCTTCTAGAACATTCACCGGAATCATTTCCGAACTCCGAAACGGGACTTTCTTTATATGAATCTTATTCTCCGGACCATTCCGGATCACCTCGTGATATCCCGGATCCCATCCGAGACTCCGAACAACATTCGGTCTCTTTCTCATAATACCATAACTACTCAAAACAACGTCGAATCCTTAAGTGTGTCTCCCTACGGTTCGTGAATTACGCGGACATGATCGAGACACTTCTCCGAACAATAACCAATAGAGGAATCTGGAAATTCATATGGCTCCCACATATTTCTACGATTACTTTGCGATCGAATGAACCACTTACATACGATACCAATTTCCCTTTGTCTCACGATATGTTACTTATCCGAGGTTATGATCGTCAGTATCTCTGCATACCTAGTTCAACCTCGTTACTGATAAGTACTCTTTTCTCGTTGCCGTGATATGTGATCCCTTGTGAGCCAGTCACATGCTTGCAAGCTAATTGGATGACATTTCACCGAGAGGGCCCAGAGAATATCTATCCGTCATATGGATGGACAAATCCCACTCTTGATCCATGTGTCTCAACCAATACTTTCCGAACACTCAATGCCACCTTTATATCCACCCAGTTACGGTGTGGTGTTTGATGTCATCAAAGCATCCATCCGGCAAAGGTGATATGCATGATCTCATGGTCGAAGGAATTAGGTTACTATGTATCAGAAAGCATATAGCAATTGAACTATTGAAATGACTTGATCTTTATGCTACGCTTATCTATAGGAGTATGTCCACCATATCATTCTCCTAATGATATGACCTTGTTGTTGATAACATCTCAATGTTCATGATAGGGAAACCACAATCATTTATCAACCAACAAGCTAGTGAAGTATAGAGGCTATACTAGGGACTTCAAATTAAGTTTACAAATCACACAAGTATTAATGTTTCCTCGTTAATACTATTATAGCATGAATGTAAACATTTATCATAAACACAAAGATATAATAATAACTACATTTATTATTGCCTCTAGGGCATATCTCCAACAGTCTCCCACTTGCACTAGAGTCATCTAATCTAGATTACATGGTAATATACCGAACACCCATGGCAGTTTGGTGTTGGTCATGTTTTGCCCTCGGGAGAGGTTTAGTCAACGGATCCGCCACATTCAGATCTGTGTGTACTTTGCAAATCTTTATATCCCCATCCTGGATATGTTCTCGAATAGCGTGAAAACGTAGCTTGATATGCTTCAGCTTCTTGTGTGACCTTGGTTCTTGCGCATTGGCTATGGCGCCCATGTTATCACAGTAGATAGACATTGGGTCCAGCGCACTAGGAACCACACCCAGCTCTGTAATGAACTCTTTCATCCATATCGCTTCTTGTGAAGCCTCCGAAGCAGCCATGTATTCCGATTCAGTTGAAGATCTCGCCACAACGCTTTGCTTTGCACTCCTCCAGCTAACTGCTGCACCATTCAAAATAAATACGTATCCAGATTGTGATTTAGAATCATCCGGATCGGTGTTCCAACTAGCATCGGTGTAACCATTAACAACGAGCTGTTCATCACCTCCATAAGAAAGAACCATATCCTTAGTTCTTCTCAAGTACTTAAGGATGTTTTTGACCGCTGTCCAATGATCCACTCCTGGATCACTTTGATATCTGCTAGTTAGACTAACAGCATATGCGATGTCGGGTCTAGTACATAGCATGGCATACATTAGAAATCCTATGGCTGATGCATAGGGAGTCTTACTCATCCTTTCTCTATCTTCTGCCGATGTCGGACTTTGAGTTTTACTCAAGGTCGTATTGGGCAACATGGGCAAGAACCCTTTCTTGCTTTCTTCCATTCCAAACCTCTTTAGAACTTTGTCCAAATATGTACTCTGTGACAATGATATTTGGCGTTTCGATCTATCTCTATAAATCTTTATGCCTAATATGTAAGCTGCTTCGCCAAGATCCTTCATTGAAAAACTATTATTCAAATATTCTTTGACACTATTAAGAAGGTCTACATCATTCCCAATCAACAATATGTCATCCACATATAGTATTAAGAATGCTACAGAGCTCCCACTCACTTTCTTGTAAATACAAGCTTCTCCATAAGTTTGTATAAAACCAAAACTTTTGATTACTTTATCAAAACGTTGATTCCAACTTCGGGATGCTTGCTTCAATCCATAGATGGACCTTTGAAGTTTGCATACCTTGTTAGCATCTTTAGGATCGACAAAACCTTTGGGTTGCATCATATACAACTCTTCATCAATATCTCCATTGAGGAATGCTGTTTTGACATCCATCTGCCATATCTCATAATCATAATATGCAGCGATTGCTAACATAATCCTCACAGACTTTAGCTTCGCTACCGGTGAGAAAGTCTCATCGTAGTCAACTCCTTGAATTTGTCGAAACCCTTTTGCGACAAGTCGAGCTTTATAGACAGTAACATTACCATCAGCATCTGTTTTCTTCTTGAAAATCCATTTGTTCTCGACAGCCTTTCGGCCATCCGGTAAGTCCACCAAAGTCCATACTTGGTTTTCGTACATGGATCCAATCTCGGATTTCATGGCTTCTTGCCATTTATTGGAATCTGGGCTCATCATCGCTTCCTCATATGTCTCGGGGTCATCGGTGTTGTCCACCAACATGACACTCATAACGGGATCATACCAATCTGGAGTGGTACGAGTTCTCGTTGACCTCCGAGGATCTGTAGCAACTTCAACCGAAGTTTCATGATCACCATCATTAGCTCCCTCTCTAATTGGTGCAGGCACCACAGGAACTTCTTCCGGTGCTGCGCTACTCTCAATTTCGAGAGAAGGTTCGACAACCTCGTCGAGTTCTACTTTCCTTCCAGTCACTTCTTTCGAGAGAAATTCCTTCTCTAGAAAGGATCCATTCTTGGCAACGAAGATTTTGCCTTCGGATCTATGATAGAAGGTATACCCAATAGTTTCCTTCGGGTATCCTATGAAGACGCATTTTTCCGCTTTGGGTTCAAGCTTGTCCGGCTGTAACTTCTTTACATAGGCTTCGCATCCCCAAACTTTAAGGAACGGCAATTTAGGTTTCTTCCCAAACCATAATTCATACGGTGTCGTTTCAACGGATTTAGATGGTGCCCTATTTAAAGTGAATGCGGCTGTTTCTAATGCATAACCCCAAAATGATAGCGGTAAATCTGTAAGTGACATCATAGAACGAACCATATCTAAGAGAGTTCGATTACGACGTTCGGACACACCATTACGCTGTGGTGTTCCCGGCGGTGTCAATTGTGAAAGTATTCCGCATTTATTCAAATGCTCGCCAAACTCGTAACTTAGATATTCACCTCCACGATCAGAACGTAGAAATTTAATCTTCTTGTTACGTTGATTCTCTACCTCACTTTGAAACTCCTTAAACTTCTCAAAAGTTTCGGACTTATGTTTCATGAAATAGATATACCCATATCTACTCAAGTCATCCGTGAAGGTAAGAACATAACGATAACCACCGCGCGATGCTACACTCATTGGACCACACACATCGGTATGTATGTTTTCCAATAAGTCCGTAGCTCGCTCCATCATACCAGAAAATGGAGTCTTAGTCATTTTACCCATCAGACATGCTTCGCATCTTTCAAGTGATTCAAAATCAAGTGATTCAAGAAGTCCATCGGAATGGAGTTTCTTCATACGCTTCACTCCAATGTGACCAAGACGACAGTGCCACATATAGGTCGAATTATCGCTTGATTTCAAACGTTTAGCCTCAATGTTGTTGATATGTGTATTTCCACTATCGAGATAAGAATAGACCATCTATCAAAGGTGCATGTGCGTAAAACATATTACTCGTATAAATCGAACAACCATTATTCTCGGACTTAAACAAGTAACCGTCTCGCAATAAACAAGATCCCGATATAATGTTCATGCTCAACGCAGGCACCAAATAACAATTATTTAAGTATAAAACTAATCCCGATGGTAGATGAAGGGGTAGCGTGCCGACCGCGATCACATCAACCTTTGATCCGTTTCCCACGCGCATCGTCACCTCGTTCTTCGCTAGCTTCTGTTTATTCTGCAGCACCTGTTTCGAGTTACAAATATGAGCAACCGAACCAGTATCAAATACCCAGGCACTACTACGAGTACTAGTGAGATACACATCAATAACATTTATATCCGATATACCTTTCTTCTTGATGTTGCCGTTCTTCAAATCCGCCAAGTACTTTGGGCAATTCCGCTTCCAGTGACCTTCTCCCTTGCAGTAAAAGCACTCAGTATCAGGCTTAGGTCCAGCCTTGGTCTTCTTCGCCAGCGTGGTAACTTTCTTACCACCCTTCTTGAAGTGTCCCTTTTGCTTAGACTTGCCTTTCTTGAATTTGGTGGTCTTATTGACCAACAACACTTGGTGCTCTTTCTTAATCTCCACTTCTGCAGATTTCAACATGGCAAAGAGTTCTGGCAACGTCTTGTTCATGTTCTGCATGTTGTAGTTCATCACAAAGTTCTTGTAACTTGGTGGTAGTGATTGGAGGACACGGTAAATCCCCAAAGCATTAGGAATCACAATACCCAAGCTTTGAAGTTTGTTTGTGTGCCCAGACATCTTAAGCACATGCTCACTGACGGAGCTGCCCTCTTCCATCTTGCAGTTAAAGAACTTTTCAGAAGCTTCATAACTTTCAATTGCCGCATGAGTCTCAAAAATCAATTTGAGATCCTCGACAATATCATATGGGTCTGAATCCTCAAACCTTTTCTGAAGCTCCGATTCCAAACCATACAAGATAGCACACTGAACTATGGAGTACTGATTCTTCCGAGCGAGGTAAACATTCTTTACTTCATCGGGAGCATCATCTGCAGGTGGGTCACCCAGCGGTGCATCCAGCACATAGGTCAAATTACCAGCTGTGAGGACAATCCTCAAATTGCGGAACCAATCCGCGAAGTTGCTTCCATTGTTTTTCAACTTTTCTTTCTCTAGGAACGCATTAAAATTGATGGTAGGGGTTGCCATTGATCTACAACATATTTGCAATAGTTTAGACTAAGTTTATGACAAATTGAGTTCAAATTAATAATGAAATTAAACTAGGTGAACTCCCACTCAAAACAATATCCCTCACATTGGTTTAGTGATCACATGAACCAAATCCACCATATCAACACCGATCATCACGAGAGTTGACATAGTTTCAATGGCGAACAATCGACATGTTCATCATATCTACTATATGATTCATGCTTTACCTTTCGGTGATCCGTGTTCCGAGACCATGTATGTACATGCTAGGCTCGTCAAGATCAAACCTTAGTTTCCCCATGAGCAAATCTGGCTTGCTCACGTTGTATACACTTGCAGAATCTAACACACCCGATCATCACGTGGTGCTTCGAAACAACAAGCTTTAGCAACGGTGCTAACTAAGGGTGAACACTTTATGACTTGAAATTGATGTGCATGAGGGATCATCTTATAATGCTACCGTCGTATACTAAGCAATACAAGATGCATAAAGGATTAACATCACATGCAATTCAATATATATGTGATATGATATGGCCTTTCTTCTTTGTGCTTCCGATCTCCATCTTCAAGCACGAACATGATCCCCATCATCACCGGCATTGCATCAAGGTCAATGACGCTTCTCCATGGTTGTCGTCCACCGGCTTCAACTATTACAACTACTTTGAATAGACACGCGGGTCTTAACATAAATTAAAGACAACCATATGGCTCCTGCCGGTTGCCAACTTACAATAAGGAACATTGCATACATCAAATATAATCACAATCATGGCCATATCACATCACTGCACACCCCTGCAAAACAAAGTTAGACGCCTCTACTTTCTTTGCATATTTTACGTGGTTTGGGGCTTTCAATAAGTGTCGTTCTAACTTACGAACAAGAACCACAACATTGATACTAGCATTGTTGATCACCCATTGTAAATTGGATCTTAACTATGCTAGGAGAAACATGCACCCGCAAAGCCACTTATGCAATACAAGTTGCATGTCAAGCGTGGAGCAAGTCTCATGAACGATGTCATGTAAGGTTAGCCCGGGCCGCTTCATCCCAACATACCGCAAGATGCAAAGTACACAAGAAGTAATCGACAATAAAAGCATCAACGCCCACAATGACCATTGTGTTCTACTCGTGCAACAGATCTACATATAGACACGGCTCTGATACCACTGTAGGGGTTCGTAGCATGGAAAACAAAAAATTTCTATCGCATACAAACAAACAAGCCAAGATCTATCTACTAGATTGTAGCAACGAGTCGATGGAATAACTTACCCTCGAAGATTCCAAAGTGTTTAACGAGAGCGGATTCTCGTGGGTGATGTAGTCGTGCTCTTCCCGATCTCAAGATCGTGTAGACGATCCTTCCGGCGCTGCGTTCCGGCAGCGCTCCCGCAGTCGGTCACACGTTCGGTACTCGACGAAGACCTTCCTCTCCCTTGTTCCAGCAGGCAGCGGAGGTTGTAGCACTCTCCTCGCGATTCCGGCAGCACAACAGCGTGGTACCGGAAGTAGAGGGGAAATCCCGCAGGGCTTCGCCTTAAGCCGGAGCGAGTATGGTGGATTATGATAGAGGGCTATTAGTGGTCTAGAGATTAGACACACCAATTAGAAGGCTCTAAACCGCAGGCTAAAGCAATTAGAAGCTCTAAACCAAAACGGCTCTAAACCGGAGATTAGAGGTAGAAACTTGTGTATCTAGAGGAGGAGGCCCTGCCCCTCCTCTTATAGGTGGGAGGCGCGGCCAGGGGAGGGGAGTCCCTCCCCAAGTCGGCCTTGGGTGGCGCGCCGGCTTGGGGAGGAGACTCCTCCCTCAAGTCGGTTCCCAACTCCTCTTGCTTGTTTCCCACAGTTTCTTGTTTTAGCCGTTTGACTTTCAAACTGGACATTTGACTTTTCTGTTTTAGGATTCAATTTAATCCTTTATCTGGGACAGCAAGAACACTTAGTACATGATGCAATCATTCCAATATGTAATGACACATTCATGTACCCCTCCCCCCTCCCGGAGTGCCGGACATTCCGGAACCTTCTAGAACATTCACCGGAATCATTTCCGAACTCCGAAACGGGACTTTCTTTATATGAATCTTATTCTCCGGACCATTCCGGATCACCTCGTGATATCCCGGATCCCATCCGAGACTCCGAACAACATTCGGTCTCTTTCTCATAATACCATAACTACTCAAAACAACGTCGAATCCTTAAGTGTGTCTCCCTATGGTTCGTGAATTACGCGGACATGATCGAGACACTTCTCCGAACAATAACCAATAGAGGAATCTGAAAATTCATATGGCTCCCACATATTTCTACGATTACTTTGCGATCGAATGAACCACTTACATACGATACCAATTTCCCTTTGTCTCACGATATGTTACTTATCCGAGGTTATGATCGTCAGTATCTCTGCATACCTAGTTCAACCTCGTTACTGATAAGTACTCTTTTCTCGTTGCCGTGATATGTGATCCCTTGTGAGCCAGTCACATGCTTGCAAGCTAATTGGATGACATTTCACCGAGAGGGCCCAGAGAATATCTATCCGTCATATGGATGGACAAATCCCACTCTTGATCCATGTGTCTCAACCAATACTTTCCGAACACTCAATGCCACCTTTATAGCCACCCAGTTACGGTGTGGTGTTTGATGTCATCAAAGCATCCATCCGGCAAAGGTGATATGCATGATCTCATGGTCGAAGGAATTAGGTTACTATGTATCAGAAAGCATATAGCAATTGAACTATTGAAATGACTTGATCTTTATGCTACGCTTATCTATAGGAGTATGTCCACCATATCATTCTCCTAATGATATGACCTTGTTGTTGATAACATCTCAATGTTCATGATAGGGAAACCACAATCATTTATCAACCAACAAGCTAGTGAAGTATAGAGGCTATACTAGGGACTTCAAATTAAGTTTACAAATCACACAAGTATTAATGTTTCCCCGTTAATACTATTATAGCATGAATGTAAACATTTATCATAAACACAAAGATATAATAATATCTACATTTATTATTGCCTCTAGGGCATATCTCCAATAATAATAGGACATAGCATAGCGATAGTATCATCCTACACATGCAACTACAAAATACACGACAATGCATTGAAAATAGTAGGACGATATCATGAACAAGGTAGCATCTACTTGCCTTGGTTGTAGCGGTCGGAAGAACAATCCACACACGAGCAAGCGTTGCACTCGTCACAATCTACACGATATAATTGCAATCATAAACAAACCATCCACAAGCATATGCAAACAAAGATGATGCAAGATGCAAGAATGACAAGTGGATTGATGCTACATCAGCACCACAAAGTTTTATTCAGTAAAGCTACTGAATGCATGCACGGAAAATACTTTTAGCGCAAGGGAAACTATTATGCAATTTATAATGCTCAAAACTAGAGCTAGAAACCAAATAAATCACTACAGCTAACTTAATGTTTGTAAAATCTTGGTAAAATTCCACTGTGTAGGCATTACTGATTAGAGACAGTACCAATTGGAATTTCTCAAAAAGGAAATATAAAACTCCCTGAGCAATTAAAATACTGCAGAAAGCCACTAAATAGTTTCTGCAAAAGTTTATACTGTAAGCCTATCTTTTTAATTCAATTTGATATTCCCCTTGTCCTACTGAATCCAGGGACATATTATTTGCAATTTTTGGAGCTACAGATCTTTTTCTACGAATTAAATACTCCAAAAAGGGCATTAACTCATTTAATTAATCTGGACAAAATCTTGCTGCAAAAGTGTAAAACAATGATACAGCAAGATTCTACACGACTTACTGAATCTACACATATTTTATTTGCAATTTTTGGCCCAGTATATTAATTTCTACGAATTTTGCAAGTTTCAGCTAATTTCTGCAATTTCTAAATCCATTTAAATCTTTTACTGCGCGGTCAACGCGACTGACGCGTCAGCGCTGACGCGGCTGCGACATGGCGTCCACGCGGGCTCAAGGCGGCTGCCACGCGGCGCGCTGGTACTGGTCGGTACCGGTTCGGCCGCGCGTCTAATCCTGCGCGTTGAGCCCAGATCGGACGGCCGGGGGAAGCTCGCGTCCTCACCTTGGCGGCGAGCGGCGGCTGGCGGCGGCGATGGGCGCAGACAGCAGCGGCGGCGAGAGCTCCGGCGGTCCCTGGCGAGGTCGCGGCGTCTACGGGGTGCGGGGCGTCTCGGCGATTTCGATGGCGATGTCGGGGTCGTTGATTGCTTCCTGGAGAGTTGACTACGAGCGACCGGAGTAGGCGGGCGGCGTTGGGTCTCCGGCGAGCAATCGGAGGGGACGGCGACGATCTGCAGGGAGGGGAACCAAGTCAGGGCGTGTGATGGATCGAGGGGGAGAGAAGGAGGGGAACAGGAGGGCCAAGGGGCGACTGCTGCGTCGAGAACCTTGAGCTCCGAAGCTCGGCAATGGAGGCGGCGGCGGTGGGGTTCGTGGCGGCTAGGGCTTGCGAGACTTGCGAAAGAAACGGAACAAGGCGGAGGAGGGGGTAAATATTTAGGGGGTAGCATGCAGAGGGGATAGAATCAGCGCCGATTTCGTCGGGATTCCGTTCGGTTGCTAGACTCCGTGACGAACACGAGTTCATCCGGAGGAAGAGGAAGGCAGGGTGGGGTCCGCCTGGCAGCGGCACAGGGGAGGAGGGGAGCGGAGTGGACTGCTACGGGGTGCTCTGTTGGGCCGGCGCTGGGCCTCTGGCTACGCTGCCGCTGCGTTGCGCGCTGCTCGTGGGGAAGGCGCGCGACAGATAGGGTAGGCGGGGCAGGTGGGATGGGCCGGGTAGTTTAGGTTAGCTAGTTTTTTTTGTTCCTTTGCTTTTATTCATTTTGCTTTTCTTATTTCCCTTATAACTTTTTAATAGTTAAACCAATTGAATTGATTTTTGTTTTCCAAATTTTCTAAAATTCAAGGGATCATCATAGGATCAATTTTAGCAACAAAATGTCTATTTTCAAAATAGTGACTTCGAGGTCCATCTGTTCCTCTATGTAGGAGCACTTGAGTAACTTCGTCTAGGGTTTGAATGCAGTGGTTTGAATTTGATAAGAGATTCATGAATATAGAATGACATGGATGATATGCATAACCAAATCAAAATTTGGGGATGTGACAAGACTAACCCTCTTAAGATGAATCTCGTCCCCGAGATTCGGCGCGGCTAGCAAATAGGTGTGGGTAGTCCTCTCGGATGTCATCCTCACGCTCCCAAGTGGCTTCCTCTTCGGTGTGGTGACTCCATTGCACCTTGCAAAACCTGATCGTCTTGGTGCGGGTAATCCTCTCCGCTGTTTCCAGAATCTTGACCGGCTTCTCCTCATAGGTCAGGTCATTCTCAAGCTGAACCTCCTCTAGTGGCACAGTGTCTCTCAATGGTGTATCCACCATCTCCGGATGGCACTTCTTCAGCTGGGACACGTGGAACACGCTATAACAGCGGACAGAGCCTCTGGCAACTCCAACTGATAAGCAACTTCTCCTTTGCGTGCTAAGACCCGATATGGTCCAATAAATCGAGGTGCCAGCTTACCCTTAATTCCAAATCTCTTGATTCCACGAAGTGGCGACACTCTGAGGTATGCCCTATCACCTATCTCGTACACCACTTCCTTGCGCTTGGCGTCAGCGTAGCTCTTCTGCCTTGATTGTGCTACCTTCAGCCTGTCCCTAATCAAGACGACCTTCTCCTCAGCGTCCTTGATCAAATCAGGTCCAAACAACTGACGTTCTCCTACTCCATCCCATAGCAACGGTGTTCGGCACCGCTTCCCATACAGCACATCGAACGGTGACGTCTTGATGCTAGTCTGGTAGCTGTTGTTGTAGGAAGACTCAGCATACGACAGATTCTCATCCCAACTAGAACCATGAGCCAAAGCGCAAGCTCTCAGCATGTCCTCCAAAATCTGATTCACCCTCTCGGTCTGTCCATCCGTCTGGGGGTGGAACGCTGTGCTAAACTCCAACCTAGTCCCAAGTGACTCGTGCAGCTGGCGCCAGAAATGTGAGGTAAATTGGGTACCTCTATCCGATACAATGCTCTTGGGAACTCCATGTAGGCACACAATTCTGTCCATATAAATCTTGGCCAACTTTGCACTCGTATAAGTCGTCTTCACCGGTATAAAGTGGGCTACCTTGGTCAAATGGTCGACCACTACCCAAATGGAGTCATATCCTGACCTAGTCCTGGGCAACCCTGTGATAAAATCCATTCCCACTCTATCCCACTTCCAATCCGGCACGGGCAATGGCTGTAGTAGTCCTGCTGGCTTCTGGTGTTCCGCCTTCACTCGGCTACATACATCACATAAGGCAATATGCTCAGCGATGTCTCCCTTCATATTGTTCCACCAGAATCTGTCCTTTAGGTCCATATACATCTTCATATTGCCCGGATGTATGGAATACGGCAAGTCACGAGCTTCCTGCAGAATCAACTTCCTTATCTCCGGATCGTTGGGGACGCACAAACGATCTCCATACCACAAGGTTCCTTGCTCATCCTCGCGGAATTCTTTTGCTCGATCCTCCTTCATCTTTTCCTTTACTTCACCAATCTCTTTGTCTCCCACTTGGGCCTTCCTGATTCTGTCATGTAGCGTTGGTTGGACTTCCATTGCTGCCAAATATCCTTCCGACACTACCTCCAGTCTAAGGTCCTTGAACTGCCTGCACAAATCCTCGGGAAATTCCCCAATTGTCAATCCATTGGCATAAACCTTCCGGCTCAGAGCATCTGCTACTACATTTGCCTTTCCTGGGTGGTATTGCAGATTCATATCATAGTCCTTAATAAGTTCCAACCATCTCCTTTGTCTCATGTTCAGTTCCTTCTGTGTAAATATGTACTTCAGGATCTTGTGGTCGGTGTACACATCACAATGTTTCCCCATCAAGTAGTGCCTCCATACTTTGAGCGCATGAACCACTGATGCTAATTCCAAGTCGTGTGTGGGATAATTCCTCTCATGGTGCCTAAGTTGACGCGAGGCATATGACACCACTCTCCCATCCTGCATCAGCACACTCCCAAGTCCCTGTCGAGAAGCATCAAAGTACACTTGGAAATCCTTCTGAAGATCTGGTAAACACAGAACAGGTGCGGTCACTAGTCGACGCTTCAGTTCCTGAAAGCTGGCTTCACATGCATCCGTCCATTCAAACTTCCTCTCCTTCTTCAGAAGTTCTGTCATCGGTTTAGAAATCTTGGATAAGTTCTCGATGAATCTCCTGTAATATCCAGCAAGTCCCAAAAAGCTTCGAATCTCTCCTGTATTCTTGGGCGCTTCCCACTCAGTTACTGCAGCCACTTTTCTTGGATCAACAGCGACTCCTTCTCCTGACACCACGTGTCCAAGAAATCCAACAGTGTTAAGCCAGAATTCACACTTGTTGAATTTGGCATATAGCTTGTGTTCCCTCAGCTTCTCCATAATCAGTCACAGATGTTTCTCATGCTCAGCATCATCCTTGGAATATATCAGTATGTAATCAATAAACACCACCACAAACTTGTCCAAGTACTCCATAAACACCTTGTTCATCATGGTCATGAAATATGCCGGGGCATTCGTTAGTCCAAAAGACATAACCGTATACTCATATAAGCCATACCTAGTGGTGAAAGCGGTTTTTGGTATGTCCTCCTCCCGGATCTTCAATTGGAAGTAGCCCGATCGCATATCAATCTTGCTAAACACCTTTGGTCCTTCCAGTTGATCAAACAAATCATTTATGTTCGGCAGAGGGTACTTGTTCTTGATGGTTACTTCATTCAGCGAGCGATAGTCCACCACTAATCTCTTGCTGCTGTCTTTCTTCTCCACAAACAGAATAGGTGTACCCCATGACGACGAACTAGGCTGAATAAATCCCTTGTCCAACTGCTCTTTCAGCTGCTTCTTCAATTCCTTCAGCTCATCCACATCCATCTTATATGGTCTCTTTGCAATAGGTCCTGTTCCCGGCATCAGGTCGATGAGAAACTCCACTTCCCTGTCAGGTGGCATCCCTAGCAGCTCTTCCAGAAACACGTCGGGGTAATCCTTAATCACAGGCACAGTATCCATGCTAACCCCCTTAAGAGAATTCAACTTACACCTTCCTGGTCGTACAACCGACTTGAACCTAATTCTCTTACCATCCGGGGTTTTGAGTGAAACAGCTCGCTGTGCACAATCTATGTGTCCCCCATGCATAGACATCCAATCCATACCCAGAATAACATCTAACCCTTGTGATTCCAACACTACCAGATGTGCAATGAAGTTGTGTGTTCCAATCCTCACAGTTAAGCCGCGGCATCCCGCGCTAGCTATCATATCTCCTCCAGGTGAGCTCACTCTAATAGACTCTTTCATAGACTCAGTAGGTAGCTTATACTTATCCACAAATGCCCTTGATATGAATGAATGCGATGCACCAGTATCGAAAAGTATAAGTGCAGGGTGAGTGTTGATTGGGAACTTACCAATCACAAGGTCAGGCTCATCTGGGATCTCCTCCACATTCATGTGGTTCACTGTGGCCTTCTGGTTGTTGGTTGGCTTCAGTCCCTTCCTCTCCGAACAGTTGTCAGCATAATGTCCCTTCTGGCCACACTTGAAGCACGTCACCTTACTCAGGTCCTTCTTCACAAAGCTGCGATCACGGTTGCGGTCATGTCCACCGTGTCCTCCAGAGTGGTGAGAGTGTCCTCCCTTGTGGCTGTGGTGGCTGCTCTTGTGGTTGTCATGGCGATGTCCATCGCCTCCATGGTGGTGGCGGTCATGGCTCCCATGGTGCCCATGGTCACTCCCTCCATGCTTGGAGTATCCATCATATGAAGTGCGAGACTTGTGATGTGAACTAGAGTGGTGATTGTTGCTCTTTCTCTTGCGGCTTTCCACCTGCTTGTGCTTCCCTTCCAAGATCCTGGCCTTGTCCATAAGCTCCAGGAAAGTGGGGCAATAAACCACCAGCAGCTGCACTGAAAGCTCATCACTGAGGCCATCTAGGAATATCTCCCTCCTTTTTGCATCAGTGTCAACATCCTCAGGTGCATAACGGGACAGGTTGTTGAACTCCTCAATGTACTCAGCCACGGTGCGGTTGGTTTGGCGCAAGTTGCGAAAATCCTTCCTCTTCAAGCTTAGAACACCTGAAGACACATGGTTGGTCTTAAAACCTTCCTCAAACATTTCCCAAGTCACAGTGTCCAGCGGGTGGGTGATCTGAAAAGTGTCCCACCAGGAAGCGGCTGGTCCCTCCAGTAGGTGAGCGGCAAACCTCACCTTCTCAGCATCAGTGCATCCAACGGTTACCAGATCCTTGTTGACTGAACGCAACCAGTCGAGAGAAACCATTGGTTCCGTTGCAGTAGAGAACGTAGCTGGCCTTAACCTCAGAAACCTGGTGAGAGCATCTCCTTGAGGCTGGTTGTTCCCATTGTTGTTGTTGTTCTGAGCTTCCATGAACTGGGTCATAACCTGGGTCAGCTATGCCTGAGCTGCCATGAGCTGCTCCAACTCAGTGGGTTGACGGCGGGGAGGCATCTGCGGTTCAGCACAGGTAAGCGTAGAAAGAATCAACTACGAAAACAGGATTCTACCCATGCATTATGATCAAACAACAACAAACAATCGCAGACAATCTCAAACAAGCAACACATCAACAAACAAGTGATCCAGCAACATCCCAGGGGTTATTCTAGCAGTATATATCTACTGAAATAGTTTTTATAAGAGTTGGCAATGGTTATCTAAACAGTTGATCAACAAAGCATTAAAAACAGCGATCTGCCAGAACAATCCAGCAGTGTTCACGAATTTTTCTACCTGACTTAAACTCATCAGGAAATTTTGCTGATTTTTGCACATACAGTACAGAGAGTTTCGCACCAGCCCTATGTTTTTCAGATTTTTCCCAGATACCAGTAAAATATGAAAAATCGTACAGTACTGCTGTATCAGCAGAAAACTACAGCGAAAATAACACAAATATTAACCAAACTTGCCATAACTCTTTCATAAAATTCGCACAAATAATTCCTGGGATATTGGAGTACACAAATAAGCAACTAAACACTCTTAAACTAACAGTAATTAAGTTTTACATCGATCGAGACTAATCCTAACGATTTTACCTAACGAGGACTAATTGGTGGACTTCTATCTACTTCTTGAAGAGGTTGCGGTAGGTCCTTGCACTCATGCGTTGGCGCTTTTGTCCACGGTTCAACCATGGCGGCGGAGTGTACACCTCTCCTGAGTCATCACTTGAAATCTCAAACTTCACCTCTTCTGGATCCTCCTCTTCTTCTTCACTTTCAGCAGCAACTGCAACAGCTTCATCTCCTCCACCATCATCGTCTCCATCATCATCATCCTCGTCCTCATCATCATCATCGTTCCCACTGTCATCATCATCATCATTGTTGCCACCATCTCCATTGTCATCATCAGAGGGTGGATTCAGCTGTGCTTGGAGAGCGGCAATCTGGGCTGCCATAGCTTCAATAGTTTGATCCCTTTCCTGGACGGTCCCTTGCAACTGTTGTATGTTCTGGGTGTTCTCCTGCACAGTACCATGAAGATGAGCTATGGTTGCATCTCTGGCTATCAGGGCATTCTCCAGAACTCCCACAACTTCATGCAAGGTGTCAATCTCCTGTCCTTGGACCACCATACCATTGCTGGCAAAATCTGCAATCTCCTTTATCATCATCACTTTCTCAGCTAGAGCTCCATTCTCCCTTTCCATGTCCTCTATGTGCCTCCGACGGGGCGGCATGTTGTTCCTGTCGCCCGGGGTAACCACAATGTGCCCATCTTCATCACACCTCCCATAGTCACGGTAGGGTGAGTCTGCTGGTAGTAGGTGTCGGACTTGATGGCACTAGCGAGACAGAGCTTCATGTATGGCCAAGTTGATTCCAAGTCCCCAGTTGCAGTATGTCTTGGTGTAGATCAGATGCACAGGGTTTGGCAAGGCGGCATCCCTGAAGATGAAGGTGGTGATCTCCCATGCATCCTCGCCATATCCATAGGTGTACAGCCTTCTTCCCTTGAACATGGGCAGTGGCAATCCCAATGACTGCGAGAGTTGTGCTAACTGTCTTGCAAAGGGCCTTGGTAACTCCATGGTCGCATACTCAGTCCTGACTTCTCCCAATCTATCAACTAAAAGAGGAAAGTGTGAGAATAGCATATGGTAAGAATTTACGAGAGTGAAAGGCATAAGATGAAAGACAGAGTTAGTATAAGCTTTAATATTTCTATGGCTTCCTAATCCAATCCTAGGTCACGGTCCTACAGTCGACAACTTGGCTCTGATACCATCTTGTAACACCGCGGTTCTGAAAAGACCGTGGCTTCTATGTGACATGCCAATCCCTGGATCGGTTCATTGGCCCACAATAGAATAAGATGAATAACATAGAAAAATATCCGTGTATCATAAATAACGAAGATCCAGAGTACCATTATTACAATAAAAGCTTAGCTCAAGGCTAGCTCAAATTATTCAGGTAGCAACATAAATAAAGCAAATCCTCCATTCTCCAAATTTCCCACAAGTGAACAAGTGCCGAGTGGAGTACCGTGGCCTATATCGATTACTCAGAATCGGAATATCCTGCAACATGAAACGTAGCAGCCCCGAAGGGTCAATACGTGGAATGTATGGCAAGTAGAGCTAGTAAAGGAGACAATAATGCTAACATCTACATGCATATTTGGCAAGTGGAGCTGTGGCTAGCTTGCATTTGCAAATACCTTTGTCCTACTTTCATAAATAGTTTTTGATTTTCTTTGAAAAGATCCCAATTAAGTTAACCCAATAACATTAAAGCAATTATGAAATTAGAATGAGCGAGAAACATGTCATGGAATCAATATCAAGCAACTCAGACGTCCATAACCGGGGACACGGCTAATCGATTAGATTATACACCCTGTAGGGGTTAGTACACTTTACCCATGTGACTTGGCCAGCCCAGCTCGTACCATCACTCTCATTTTGGGTGATGATAGGGAGAAGTCCAAGAAGAGACCGTTCGGGAAGTAGCTCCCCAATCCCGACGCGCACCGGTCCAACCTACCAAAATTCTATATCTCTGGATACGCGGGTTCGAGTTACCACAACCTACTGAGTCCAACCAACCGCCCATTTCATTATCGGCACATGGCTGTACACGTAAGCTACAAAAATAAAGAAGCCAATCATTTTCTCTTGATACCTGGGTGCCTTTTCGCAATGATACCACCAAAAATTATCAATCCCATCACACCCAGGAGATTCATTGATTAAGTTGTTTTAGTTTTCGCAAACCAACACATTTAGAAACAACTTTCAGTGATGTAACCCAGACCTCGTTCATCATGGCATGGCTAAGCACATCTACCAACGGTGGTTCATCTACAAGGAAAGCCCTACCACATAATAGGACATAGCATAGCGATAGTATCATCCTACACATGCAACTACAAAATACACGACAATGCATTGAAAATAGTAGGACGATATCATGAACAAGGTAGCATCTACTTGCCTTGGTTGTAGCGGTCGGAAGAACAATCCACACACGAGCAAGCGTTGCACTCGTCACAATCTACACGATATAATTGCAATCATAAACAAACCATCCACAAGCATATGCAAACAAAGATGATGCAAGATGCATGCATGACAAGTAGATTGATGCTACAGCAGCACCACAAAGTTTTATTCAGTAAAGCTACTGAATGCATGCACGGAAAATACTTTTAGCGCAAGGGAAACTATTATGCAATTTATAATGCTCAAAACTAGATCTAGAAACCAAATAAATCACTACATCTAACTTACTGTTTGTAAAATCTTGGGAAAATTCTACTGTGTAGGCATTACTGATTAGAGACAGTACCAATTGGAATTTCTCAAAAAGGAAATATAAAACTCCCTGAGCAATTAAAATACTGCAGAAAGCCACTAAATAGTTTCTGCAAAAGTTTTTACTGTAAGCCTATCTTTTTAATTCAATTTTAGATTCCCCTTGTCCTACTGAATCCAGGGACATATTATTTGCAATTTTTGGAGCTACAGATCTTTTTCTACGAATTAAATACTCCAAAAAGGGCATTAATTCATTTAATTAATCTGGACAAAATCTTGCTGCAAAAGTGTAAAACAATGATACAGCAAGATTCTACACGACTTACTATCTACACATATTTTATTTGCAATTTTTGGCCTAGTAGATTAATTTCTACGAATTTTGCAAGTTTCAGCTATTTTCTGCAATTTCTAAATCCATTTAAATCTTTTACTGCGCGGTCAACGCGACTGACGCGTCAGCGCTGACGCGGCTGCGACGTGGCGTCCACGCGGCCGCGGCACGCTGGTACTGCCCGGTACCGGTTCGGCCGCGCGTCTAATCCTGCGCGTTGAGCCCAGATCGGACGGCCGGGGGAAGCTCGCGTCCTCACCTTGGCGGCGAGCGGCGGCTGGCGGCGGCGATGGGCGCAGACGGCAGCGGCGGCGAGAGTTCCGGCGGTCCCTGGCAAGGTCACGGCGTCTACGGGGTGCGGGGCATCTCGGCGAGTTCGATGGAGAGGTCGGGGTCGTTGATTGCTTCCTGGAGAGTCGACTACGAGCGACCGGAGTAGGCGGGCGGCGTTGGGTATCCGGCGAGCAATCGGAGGGGACGGCGACGATCTGCGGGGAGGGGAACCAAGTCAGGGCGTGTGATGGATCGAAGGGGAGAGAAGGAGGGGAACAGGAGGGCCAAGGGGCGACTGCTGCGTCGAGAACCTTGAGCTCCGAAGCTCGGCAATGGAGGCGGCGGCGGCGGGGTTCGTGGCGGCTAGGGCTTGCGAGACTTGCGAAAGAAACGGAGTGAGGCGGAGGAGGGGGTAAATATTTAGGGGGTAGCGTGCAGAGGGGAAAGAATCAACGCCGATTTCGTCGGGATTCCGTTCGGTTGCTGGACTCCGTGACGAACACGAGTTCATCCGGAGGAAGAGGAAGGCAGGGTGGGGTCCGCCTGGCAGCGGCACAGGGGAGGAGGGGAGCAGAGTGGGCTGCTGCGGGGTGCTCTGTTGGGCCAGCGCTGGGCCTCTGGCTGCGCTACCGCTGCGTTGCGCGCTGCTCGTGGGGAAGGCGCGCGGCAGATAGGGTAGGCGGGGCAGGTGGGCTGGGCCGGGTAGTTTAGGTTAGCTAGTTTTTTTTTGTTCCTTTGCTTTTATTCATTTTGGTTTTCTTATTTCCCTTATAACTTTTTAATAGTTAAACCAATTGAATTGATTTTTGTTTTCCAAATTTTCTAAAATTCAAGGGATCATCATAGGATCAATTTTAGCAACAAAATGTCTATTTTCAAAATAGTGACTTCGAGGTCCATCTGTTCCTCTATGTAGGAGCACTTGAGTAACTTTGTCTAGGGTTTGAATGCAGTGGTTTGAATTTGACAAGAGATTCATGAATGCAGAATGATATGGATGATATGCAGAACCAAATCAAAATTTGGGGATGTGACAAACACCCTGGCACAACATTCTGTCATTCTCTTGTAAGATGTGTGCTTCAATGTACCCCCTTGCCAAAAGACTTCATATTTCAAGGGTTATGATGGTCTCCAACCGGTTTAATCAATGTAGCTCACTGAAGCCCATATCTAAGCCCCCCGTATACCCAGTTGTTGGTAAATGGTATCCAACATATAGCGCCCACAATATCAACCCCGCAAGCCGACACTCTTGTAAGTATGTAGTCAACATAGGTTCGAGATACTCGGTACCCATACGAAATGTACCTAAGAACATTGGAAAAATGTGGTCACCCTACCCACGATCTGCTCAAAGATTGTGGTTAGGACCATGGCGGCAAATCGGTACGTCGTATAAAATACCTCGGGGTAGTTTATTATGTGGATTGACAACTTAATAGAGACTACCACAAGTAAATAAAAGTAGTAAATATCTGTGTAGGATACATTTCCAGATACCACTTTGGCTCCTGAGTGATTGGGAGGTGATTAGGGTTTCCAGTGAAAAATAGCGGCAGTTGTTAGGATCCAGTGGGGCGCAAGGGAATTACTGTGGGAGGACGGAATCCTTCTCAGTCATCTGTCCTACTCCTCGTCGGTGTGGGATTGCCTTCTCCTAGACTTGGGACTGGTTTAGCATGCGCGCGAGGTTTGGGAAACCATGGTAGAGTCAAATGGTGCTCCTTCTGATGGAGTATGGGGGGTTGATGAGCAGGGCAAGGGCCCTATGGTGGAGGAGTTGATCGAGGATCTGGTCGGCCATATGAAGCTGATGGCGACGGAATCCTCGAAGCTGTTCATTGACAATCATGCTGATGTGCAGGAAAAACCAATCTGGGCTCTGGCAGGCAAGATTTTGGTAACAAAGCCGAAGATCTTCCATATCCAGACGATCACTGATGTGTTACACCCTGCTTGGGGTAACCCTAAGGGCCTAGTATTCCTAGATGGAGGTCCAAACATGTTTGTGGCAGAACTTCCATCAGAGTGGGAGAGGGATAGGATTTGGGAAAGATCGCTATGGACGATCAACAAGCATCCAGTGGTTCTAGAAAATTTCAAGAGGTGCCAACGCACATCTGAACTGATGTTTGATCACATGCCCATATGCATAAGGGTGACGAATCTACCCTTTAATCTAAATGATGACCAGGGAAAAATAATTGCAAGCAGAGTTGGAGATTTTATCAGTGTGGATACCATCAACTCAAAATTGGTGAGTGCAAAATATCTGCGGGCAAGTGTGTCAATCAATGTACATGAGCCACTGCAGCGTTGGATGGAAATTGATTAAACCTTGAGAGAGTCTTATGAGTGGTATGAGATAAAGTATGAGAATCTGCCATATTTTTTGCTTTTCGTGTGTCTTGTTGGGACATTCTGATCTCGTGTGCCCAGAGCCAGTGGAGAGAGATGACAAGGGCATGCTCCCCTATGGGCCAAGTCTCGAGGTGCCGGATGAGAGGAATAAGAGGGCTGCACAATATATTTGGGGTAATTTCGCAGGAGGGAATAGTGCCCAAGCAACACCGTTCATACATCCAGAAGCAAGGCCCACCGTTCTGCCGGACAAGATGGGGTTCATATTATTAACATGTGTATTACTACAATCGATATTCAACGATAATAGACCATCTATTAAAGGTGCATGTCCATAAAACATATTACTCATATAAATCGAACAACCATTATTCTCAAACTTAAACAAGTAACCGTCTTGTAATAAACATGATCCGGATATAATGTTCACGCTCAACGCAGGCACCAAATAATAATTATTTAAGTATAAAAATAATCCCAATGGTAGATGAAGAGGTAGCGTGCCGACCGCGATCACATCAACCTTTGATCCATTTCCAACGCGCATTGTCACCTCGTTCTTTGCTAGTTTTTGTATATTTTGCAGCACCTGTTTCGAGTTACAAATGTCAGCAACTGAACCAGTATCAAATACCCAAGCACTTCTACGACTACTAGTAAGATACACATCAATAACATGTATATCAGATATACCTTCCTTATTGATGTTGTCGTTCTTCAGATTCGCCAAGTACTTGGGAAATTCCGCTTCTAGTGACCTTGTCCCTTGCAGTAAAAACACTCAGTATCAGGCTTAGGCCTAGCCTTGGTATTCTTCGCCTGCGCGGTAGCTTTCTTACCGCCCTTTTTGAAGTTTCTCTTTTTCCTAGACTTGCCTAGCTTCTTTAAATTGGTGGTCTTATTGACCATCAACACTTCATGCTCTTTCTTGATCTCCACTTCCACAGACTTCAACATAGAGAAGAGTTCTGGCAACTTCTTATCCATGCGCTGCATGTTGTAATTCATCACAAAGTTCTTGTAACTTGGTGGTAGTGATTGGAGGACACGATGAATCCCCAACGCATTCGGAATTATTATGCCCAAGCTCTGGAGCTTATTAGCGTGCCTAGACATCTTAAACACATGCTCATTGACGGAGTTTCCCTCCTCCATCTTGCAGTTAAAGAACTTTTCAGAAGCTTCATAACTCTCAACTACCGCATGAGCCTCAAATATCATTTTGAGTTCACGGACAATATCATGTGGGTCAAAGTTCTCAAACCTATTTTGAAACTCTGATTCCAAACCATACAACATAGCATACTGAACTGTGGAGTACTGATTCTTCCAAGTGCGATAAACATTTTTCACCTCATCGGTAGTATCATCTTCAGGAGGGTCACCCAGCGGTGAATCCAGCACATAGGTCAACTGACTAGCATTGAGGACAATCCTCAAACTGTGGAACCAATCCACGAAGTTTCTTCTATTGTTTTTCACTTTTATTTCTATAGGAACGCACTAAATTGATGGTAGGGGCCACCATTGATCTACAACATATTTGCAATAGTTTAAACTAAGTTTATGACAAATTAAGTTCTAATTAATAGTTTAATTAATCTAGGTGAACTCCTACTCAAAACAATATCCCTCACATTGTTTTAGTGATCACACGAACCAAATCCACTACATCAAGTCCGATCATCACGAGACATAATGTAGTTTCAAAGGAGAACAATCAACATGTTCATCATATCTACTATATGACTCATGCTTTAACTTTTCGTGATCCGTGTTCCAATACCATGTCTGTACATGCTAGGCTCGTCAAGATGTAACCTTAGTTTACGCATGAGCAAATCTGGCTTTCTCCCGTTGTATACACTCGCAGAATATAACTTGATATTTTGTGAGAGGGATCATCTTATAATGCTACCGTCACGATCTAAGCAATACAAGATGCATAAAAGGATTAACATCACATGCAATTCAAAATATGTGATATGATATGGCCTTTATACTTGTGCTTCCAATCTCCATCTTCTAGCACGAACATGATCTACATCATCCCCAGCATGGCGTCAAGGTCAATGGCACCACTCCATGGTTGTCGTCCACCAGCATCAACTATTAAAACTACTTTGAATAATAGACACGAAGGTATTAATAAAATTAAAAGACAACCATAAGGCTCCTGCCGGTTGCCAACTTATAGTAAGGATCATTGCATACATCATATATAATCACAATCATGGCCATATCACATCACAACACACCCCTACAAAACAAAGTTAGACGCCTCTAATTTTCTTTACATATTTTACGTGGTTTGGGGATTTCAATAAGTACCGTTCTAACTTACGAACAAGAACCACAACATTGATGCATGAACTATCAAGTGTCCATTGTAAATTGAATCTTCACTATGATGGGAGAGACAGACACCCGCAAAGCCACTTATGCAATACAAGCTGCATGTCTAGCGTGGAGCAAGTCTCGTGAACGATGTCATGTAAGGTTAGCCCGGGCCGCTTCATCTCACCATCCCGCAAGATGCAAAGTACACAAGAAGCAATTGATAATAAAAGCACCACTGCCCATAATGACCATTGTGTTCTATTCGTGCAACATATCTACATATCGACACAGATCTGATGGGTTTCGTAGCATGAAAAACAAAAAATTCTACCGCATGAACACACACAAGACAAGATCTATCTACTAGATTGTAGCAACGAGTCGACAGAGTACTCACCCTCGAAGATTCCAAAGCGGTTAACGAGAGAATATTCTCATGGGTGATGTAGTCATTCACTTGCCGATCTCAAGATCGCGTAGACGATCCTTCCGGAGCCCCGTTCCGTCAGTGCTCCCGCAGTCGGTCACACATTCGGTACTCGATGAAGACCTTCATCTCCCTTGTTCCAGGAGGCAGCAGAGGTTGTAGCTCTCTCCTCGCGACTCTGGCAGCACGACAGTGTGGTGTTGGAATTTAGAGGGGAGATCCCGCAGGGCTTCGCCTAAGCCGAAGCGAGTATGGTGGAGTAGAAGAGGGACTCGTCAATCTAGGTTTATAGGGCGCCGAGGGGGTGGTCTGGCCGACGGCAAGGGGCTAGGTTTTGCCCCAAGTCGCCGACTTGGAGTGCTCCTGGAGGCGGCTACTAGAGGGGGTAGGCGCCTGGGCTAGGGCTTGGAGTTGTGGGGAAAGGGGTGCCCCTCCCCTCTATTTATGAGAGGGAGGGGCGGCAAGGGCGAGGGAATCCTCCCCCAACACCACTTCATGTGGCCGGAGGCAAGGGGAGGGAGGATTCCTTCCCTAGGTAGGAATCCTACTCTCACTCCACTTGGAAATATTGTCCCAGTTTGACTTTTTCAAACTGCCTTTTTGATTTTCAAATTAGAGTTTTATTTCTCTCTTCCAAGTGTCCAGAAAAGTGACCTAGGACATTATGCAACCATTCCACTTTGTCATGACACATTCATGTACCCTTCCCCTCCCGGATCGGTGAACCTTTTAGACCCTTCTAGAACATTCCGGTGAAAACACCGGAACCATTCCCGAACTCCGGAATTGGACTTTCCTTATATGAATCTTATTCTCTGGACCATTTCGGATCTCCTCGTGATATCCCGGATCCCATCCGAGACTCCGAACAACATTTGGTATTTTTACTCACATTCCATATCTACTAAACAACATTGAATCCTTAAGTGTGTCTCTCTACGGTTCGTGAATTATGCAGACGTGATCGAGACTCTTCTCTGATCAATAACCAATACAGGAATCTGGAAATTCATATGGCTCCCACATATTTCTACGATTACTTCGTGATCGAATGAACCATTTACATATGATACCAATTTACCTTTGTCTTGCGATATTTTACTTATCCGTGGTCTGATCGGCGGTATCTCTGCATACCTAGTTCAACCTCGTTATCGATAAGTACTCTTTACTTGTTCCTGTGACATGTGATACCTTGTGAGCTAGTCACATGCTTGCAAGCTAATTGGATGACATTTCACCGAGAGGGCCCAGATTATATCTATCCGTCATATGGATGGACAAATCTCACTCTTGATCCATGTGCCTCAACACATACTTTCCGAACACTCAATGTAACCTTTATAACCACCTAGTTACGAAGTGGTGTTTGATGTCATCAAAGGATCCATCCGGTGATGGTGATTAGCATGATCTCATGGTCGAAGGAATTAGGTTACTATGGTCGAACTATTGAAATGACTTGATCTTTATGCTACGCTTATCTATAGGAGTATGTCCATCACACTATTCTCCGAATGAGATGATCTTGTTGTTAATAACATCTCAATTTTCATGATCAGGAAACCATGATCATATATCAACCAACAAGCTAGTATTACAAAGAGGATTTACTAGGGACTCTAACAAGTTTACAAATAACACACGTATTAATGTTTCCGGTTAATACAATTGTAGCATGAATGTAAAAATTTATCATAAACACAAAGGTATAATAATAACTACTTTTATTATTGCCTCTAGGGCATATCTCCAACAGGAACTTCCTCCTGGCGTACGCCCTTGTACCTGAAGGACGGCGTGCCCGTTGTCGGTGCCGAGCTTCCCACCTTCGACGCGCGGGGCATGTGCTCCTTGGTTGAACTCGATGACGAGGACACGGTGCCGGGTGACAGTCCCGGATCCTTCCCGTCTGTCCGCCATGGAGGGATGACCAGTAGGATGTCCACCTCTACAGGGGACATCCCTGTGCCTCCTGAGGATGTGGACCATGGTTTTGCCAGGAAGGAGGGCCCTGCCACCACTTCGAGGGTGCGACCAACCGCCGTCGCGCTCGTCGCGCGGGCAGCCGAGAAACGACCCAGACCCACGGAGGGTCACGCCTTCCTTCCTCCAGGAGGGCGAAGGTGTCACATCCAAAGATTTTAGAAATTGGGACTAGAATTTTTTTTTGCATTTTCATGCTATTCATCAGCATTGCATTGCATATTTGCATCAAGAAAAATCCCTAAATATAAATAAAGCTAAAACCCTAAATAGTATATGCCACTTTGTTCCTAAAGAGAATTAAATTGGCTTTATAAAAACCCATTGTTGCTAAGGCATCGATTATTGATAATTATGTCCTAAAAAGATCCAATTAACATTACAAAATTTTAGGAACAAAATTGAGCTTATTTGGAGCTATTATGAAAAAGTTATGAAATAAATACAAACACATAAAGATATAAATAAAATGAAATATACAAGGATTTATAAATCCACTACTTCAAAACTAGTAAAAATATTACAAATTTAATCCTATAATGATCTATTCGATTTTAGAAAATTTTAGAAACAAGAATCATGTCATTTGGAGTTCGTATGCAAAAGTTATAAGGGAAACACATAAATAGAAAATAGAAAAAAAGAAAAAAAAACATTGGGCCAACCGGCCGGCCCATCTAGGCCAGCCAACCGGAGCACCTAGGCACACGCCTATGTGACAAGATCGATCCCAGCCCTGCTTTAAAAATCGTGCGAAAACACGTTTTCTAAACCTATCTCTATTCAAACTCCTATATCTTTTTATCTACAAATCCGAATCGACTTCCGTTTGTTTCTACTTGTTCCCTACTCCAAGACCTATCTCTACACCATCCTAAATCTGCATATAAACTCGTGGATCCATAGCTGTATGAGTTTCCCTTCTCGAAATTCCGAATCTACACATGACCGAATCTTATTTCGTTTATTCACCCATCTAGACTTCGTCGTTTGCCTTCGGCCAAAAAACGAAAGTTGTAGATCTCATTGAAATCTTTCAATCTTGACAAATCTCACCTCTTTTCATCCACCACATCCGGAGAATTTCGCACCGCAATATTTCAGATATGACGGTGTAAATCCAAGATGTACTCGCGCTCGTTTCTTCAAATCCAAATTCCTTTGGTGAGAAGGTAGGACTAATGATTCCCCACAACTTTCATGTTGTAAGTTTTTCAATTTGACCTATGGATTTGTCTATCTAACACAAATCTATTTCTTGTCTATTCTGAGCCAAAATCGGGTCAATCTCCTCTCCTAACCACTAGATCTCATCCCAATGGCCAGGATTAGATCGATTCCGCGAAGGGGTACGAGCCAACCGGATCTTGCCACGTGTCAATGCCAGGTCAGCATCTAGTCCCAGTCACCATACAAAGTCAACCTGTCCAGTCAGCGGAATATTCTATAAAATATTCCGTTCGAATTTAAAATTGCACATTATAGATCTAACTTGTAAAATTCATTAGAAATTCATACCACGTCCAAAAATTGCATATAATATATCAAATTGAAGATAATTTTACGTAGAATCATCTTATCAGAATAGATCCAACCTTTACAGTACGTACTTACTGTAATGATTTAATTAGTTTTAATGGTCTTTTAGGTTAATAAATTCATAGGAAATTTTACGTAACTCCGAAAAATATGAGCAATATATCAAATTGAAGCTACTATAATGTAGATTAATAATATCTGGTTGGATCCAACTTTTGCGGACTATTTACCCTGTAGCTATTTAATTAGTTTTAATAGCTTTATAAATCATTAAATTCATAGTAAATTAATTGCTTGTCACAAAAATATAAATGATATACCGATGGAAAGCTGGTTCCATGTAGATCAATATGCAAATGGTTCAGGCAAATACTATAAGGTTTCGCAGCAATTAAATAAATAGATTAATGGCTTATTTAGAGTATTAAAATCATAGTAATTTGAATACTCCTAAGAAAATTACAAATAATATGTCCCTGGAATCACAATTCCGTGGGGATTACAGATATAATTTTAGTTTGATTTATAGGCAACATAAACTATATGAATCATTTAAAACCCATTAAACACTATTTAAATCATATAAAAAGATCTATAACTCCTATTTGGGTGAATCCAACGCCTACGGGTTCGTATTAACGTCCTCTATCCAGTAAACCCAAGAAACAAATTTAATTCAAAAGTGAGAACAGGCGTTACAACAGAACTATTAAAAACCCTATATTGGCAAGTAATTATTAATAACAAGTACTCCATTGCATTAGTTGGCCTCTTGCATGCATCATATACTTCAATATTGTTTAGAGAACTAAAGTAACAATCATTGTGACTTATTAAATTGTCATGCATGCATTTGTTGCATTTGTGTGATCTCTATGTGCTATTGTTTATGATTGTATGCAATTGTTTGCTCGATAGATTGCGAGGAGTGCAACGTGTGTGATTGCAACTACTATGATTGCAAGTATTGTTGTTATGACGAGTGCAACCATTATATCTATGAGGATTGTGAGGATTATCTAATCGACTACATCTACAACAAAGGTAAGTGGTGCTATCTTGGTCATAAATGTCCTATCATTTTCCTATGCATTGTAGATGTTTTTGTAGAATTGCATATGTAGGAATTGATGTGTATATGCTATGTTATGTCCCATATTATTCCCTATTATTCCTTGTTTATGAGCCATCGTATTGGTAGATTTTTTAGCTATGCTATTTAGACGAGGAAGGGAATCATACCATGAAAAGTTATTTGTTTTGAAAGGATTTTATTTTGTTAAATGACAAACCAACATGATTTTAATGAACCACCTGGGTGGAATGGCATTGATTGGGTCATCGAGTGTGGATTATGGTGGGGAATGCCACCCAGGACACTGAGAAAGGATTGGCTTCTTTGTTTGGTAGCTTTCATGTGCAACCATGTGCCAATAATGAAATGGACGGTTGGTTGGACTCAGTAGGTTGTGGTAACTCGAACCCACGTATCCAGAGATGAAGATAGTGTAGGTTGGACCGGTGCGTGTCGGGTTTGGGGAGCTACTTCCCGAACGGTTCCTTCTTGGACTTCTCCCTATCATCACCCAATATGAGAGTGGTGGTACGAGCTGGGCTGGCCAAGTCACATGGGTAAAGTGTACTAACCCCTGCAGGGTGTATAAACTAAGTGCTTAGCCGTGTCCCGGGTTATGTACAATTTGAGCGACCTGATACTGATGCTATAATATTTCTCACTCATCCTTATTTCTTAATTACTTAAAACTTGTTGGGTCAACATAATTGGGTAGGAGCACATGGGAGTGAACCAGAGTGTCCTATTTATCGTATTGGAAAACTACTTTGTTACAAATGTTAGGATAAAACTGTTGCTTTATGCAAATGAGCCTGAACTCCACTTGGCCAAATAAACATGTAGTTGATAGATCTGTTATTAACCACTTTAGCCTACTTGCCATACATTCAATGTATTGACCATTCGTGGCTGCAATGTTTCATGTTGCAGGTTATATCGTATCCGAGTGATCGTTCATAGGTCGCGAGACTCCAGTCAACAATTTTTCACCTGTGGCACATTTGAAGGATGGAGATCTACCTTGTATTCGTTTTCTGCTGTGTACCTAAATAAATAATGTAAATTCTGGATCATATCCGTTATATTTATAATGCATAGTTATATTTGGTATCATTTTGTACTGTGTGTGCTAGTGAACCGATCCTGGGATTGGCACTATACACATGAACTCAGCCTTATCAGGCGAGGGTGTTACAAGATGGTATCAGAGTTATGTGTTGACTGTAGTATCGTGACCTTAGAAATGGATTAGCAATAAAAGACCTCTATTAGGAGAACAATCATATTTTCTACTTATTAGAGTTCTTATATTCCTTATCTATCTTTTCTAAAACCTCTTCCTATTCAAAATTTGTAGTTGTCCATTATTTTGATACCTATATGAGAGTTAGATAAGTAAAAGAACAAATAAGATAATACATATGAATATCTCACCAAGTTTGAGTAGATGGACCACCATATTTAATCTCAATAGGAGATCATCGTCATCGTGTTAGCATATTGTCCTTACCAACTTATGTTGTATGACAATATAGGTTGCTTGCTTGTTTGTACTGAACCATACCGTGTGATGCCTTGTTTAGGATCTATTGTTTTGAAACTCTGAAGTTGCTGGAGTTTTTGTGTGGTTTTAAAATTATTTTAATGGTGTGAATTGATTGAAATTCGTGGAATTACTCCTGCAGTTTTCTGCCTGACCTGTTGTACCGCGCGATTTTTCATATTTTATTGGTAACTCATAAAAATCTAAAAAAGATAGGATCTGGAGTGTAATTACCTGTAGTATATTCACAAAAATTGGCTAAAATTTCTGACGAGTCTAACTCGGTCAGAAAATTCATGAAGCAATTTTGACAGATTTTGTTTATTGCTTATATGTTGCTATGTTTTACTCTATTATTGTTCCCAATGCTTTCAAACTATTTTGTGGTTATATACTACTATATTTAGACCCCTGTAATGTTATTATACAAGTGTTTTCTTGTGTGTTGATCTCCTATGATTGTTTCCTTTATTGTGACATTGATTGCTTCATATAGTTATGGGTAGGATTATTTTCTTAGTCGTTTCTTTCCTATAGAATCTATTCTTCCCTATCTTGAACCCTTGGAGATATAATGATGTGTTAAGTGGAAGGTTTGACAACAAAATGCATTTAGGAAGGATAATGCTTTATCTAATGGAAAAAAAGAGATGTGGGAGTATGAAGTGTTGAAATGATGTTATGTAGTAGATTACGCAACCTGAAAGTTGAAGTATCGATAGTTTAGTTTTAGTAGTAGCTTTGTTGATTGAATACATGGGAGTCTACATAGAGCATTAGTCCGTGCCCATGGAAACATTCTTCAAGGCAAGTGAGGATGCCCGAGTGATAGAAAACGTGATTCACCTATCCTCATACATGGTAATGATTTGGGTGCAGGATGGCTTGATCACCATTCCTACTACTCTTGTTATTCGCTCTTGTACTATTGGCTTTGCGAATCTCGAGTGCCTTTCAACCATAGCAAAGAGTCGGCATTGAGCTTAAACCATAGACATTGGAGCACATAAAAATTTCCCACTAGCTAGATTATATTGGATTCACATGACATAGTAGTAATAGTAGTCATAGACTGGATGGTTAAATAAGAAGCTCGAATTGTTGGTGCACAACTTGATACTACACTCACAATCCTAGAGGGAGGAAGAACAAGATATAGCTTATCAACTATCCTTGTAGATGCAAGTTTAATTTTCTTAAGGGGGTTAGCCTCGACATCAACACCCATACCCTTGCTAGCCATTCCGAATATCGGGACGAGATTCATCTTCAGGGGGTTAGTCTGTCACATCCCAAGATTTTAGAAACTGGGACTAGAAAAAATTTGCATTTGCATGATATTCATCAGCATTGCATTGCAAATTTGCATCAAGAAAAATCTCTAAATATAAATAAAGTACTAAAATCCTAAATAGTATATGCCACTTTGTTCCTAAAGAGAATTAAATTGGCTTTATAAAAACCCATTGTTGCTAAGGCATCGATTATTGATAATTATATCCTAAAAAGATCCAATTAACATTATAAAATTTTAGGAACAAAATTGAGCTTATTTGGAGCTATTATGAAAAAGTTATGAAATAAATACAAACACATAAAGATATAAATAAAATGAAATATACAAGGATTTATAAATCCACTACTTCCAAACTATTAAAAAGATTACAAATTTGATCCTATAATGATCTATTCGATTTTAGAAAATTTTAGAAACAAGAATCATGTCATTTGGAGTTCGTATGCAAAAGTTATGAGGGACACACATAAATAGAAAATAGAAAAAAAGGAAAAAAACATTGGGCCAACCGGCCGGCCCATCTAGGCCAGCCTACCGGAGCACCCAGGCACACGCCTATGTGACAAGATCGATCCCAGCCCTGCTTTAAAAATCGTGCGAAAACACGTTTTCTAAATCTATCTCTATTTAAACTCCTATATCTTTTTATCTACAACTCCGAACCGACTTATGTTTGTTTCTACTTGTTCCCTACTCCAAGACCTATCTCTATACCATCCTAAATCTCCATATAAACTCGTGGAGCCATAGCTGTACGAGTTTTCCTTCTCGAAATCCCGAATCTACACATGCCCGAATCTTATTTCGTTTATTCACCAATCTAGACTTCGTCGTTTGCCTTCGGCCAAAAAATGAAAGTTGTAGACCTCGTCGAAATATTTCAATCCCGACAAACCTCACCTCTTTTCATCCACCACAGCCGAAGAATTTCGCACCACAATATTTCAGATATGACGGTGTAAATCCAAGATGTACTCGCGCTCGTTTCTTCAAATCCAAATTCCTTTGGTGATAAGGTAGGAATAATGATTCCCCACAACTTTCATGTTGTAAGTTTTTCAATTTGACCTACGGATTTGTCTCTCTAATACAAATCTATTTCTTGTCTATTCTGAGCCAAAATCGGGTCAATCTCCTCTCCTAACAACTGGATCTCATCCCAACGGCCAGGATTAGATCGATTCCGAGAAGGGGTACGAGCCAACCGGATCTCGCCACATGTCAATGCCAGGTCAGCTTCTAGTCCCAGTCAGCATGCAAAGTCAACATGTCCAGTCAGCGGAATATTCTCTGGAATATTCCGTTCGAATTTAAAATTGCACATTATAGATCTAACTTGTAAAATTCATTAGAAATTTATACCACGTCCAAAAATTGCGTATAATATATCAAATTGAAGATAATTTTACGTAGAATCATCTTATCAGAATAGATCCAACCTTTACAGTACGTACTTACTGTAATAATTTAATTAGTTTAAACGGTCTTTTAGGTTAATAAATTCATAGGAAATTATACGTAACTCCGAAAAATATGAACAATATATCAAATTGAAGCTACTATAATGTAGATTAATAATATCTGGTTGGATCTAGCTTTTGCGGACTATTTACCCCATAGCAATTTAATTAGTTTTAATGGCTTTATAAATCATTAAATTCATAGTAAATTAATTGCTTGTCACAAAAATATAAATGATATACCGATGGAAAGATGGTTCCATGTAGATCAACATGCAAATGGTTCAGGAGAATACTATAAGGTTTCGCAGCAATTAAATAAATAGATTAATGGCTTATTTAGAGTATTAAAATCATAGTAATTCGAATACTGCTAAGAAAATTACAAATAATATGTCCCTAGAATCACAATTCCGTGGAGATTACAGATATAATTTTAGTTTGATTTATAGGCAACATAAACTATATGAATCATTTAAAACCCATTAAACACTATTTAAATCATACAAAAAGATCTATAACTCCAATTTGGGTGAATCCAACGCCTACTGGTTCGTATTAACGTCCTCTATCCAGTAAACCCAAGAAACAAATTTAATTCAAAAGTGAGAAAAGGCGTTACAACATAACTATTAAAAACCCTATATTGGCAAGTAATTATTAATAACGAGTACTCCATTGCATTAATTGGCCTCTTGCATGCATCATATACTTCAATATTGTTTAGAGAACTAAAGTAACAACCATTGTGACTTATTAAATTGTCATGCATGCATTTGTTGCATTTGTTTGATCTCTATGTGCTATTGTTTATGATTGTATGCAATTGTTTGCTCGATAGATTGCGAGGAGTGCAAATTGTGTGATTGCAACTACTATGATTGCAAGTATTGTGGTTATGACGAGTGCAACCATTATATCTATAAGGATTGTGAGGATTATCTAATCGACTACATCTACAACAAAGGAAAGTGGTGCTATCTTGGTCATAAATGTCCTATCGTTTTCCTATGCATTGTAGATGTTTTTGTAGAATTGCATATGTAGGAATTGATGTGTATATGCTATGCTATGTCCCATATTATTCCCTAGTATTCCTTGTTTATGAGCCATCGTATTGGTAGATTGCTTAGCTATGCTATTTAGATGAGGAAGGGAATCATACCATGAAAAATTATTTGTTTTGAAAGGATTTTATTTTTTTAAATGACAAACCAACATGATTTTAATGAACCACCTGGGCGGAATGACATTGATTGGGTCATCGAGTGTGGATTATGGTGGGGAATGCCACCCAGGACACTGAGAAAGGATTGGCTTCTTTGTTTGGTAGCTTTCATGTGCAACCATGTGCTAATAATGAAATGGGCGGTTGGTTGGACTCAGTAGGTTGTGGTAACTCGAACCCACGTATCCAGAGATGTAGATAGTGTAGGTTGGACCGGTGCGTGTCGGGTTTGGGGAGCTACTTCCCGAACGGTTCCTTCTTGGACTTCTCCCTATCATCACCCAATATGAGAGTGGTGGTACGAGCTGGGCTGGCCAAGTCACATGGGTAAAGTGTACTAACCCCTGTAGGGTGTATAAACTAAGTGCTTAGCCGTGTCCCTGGTTATGGACAATTTGAGCGACCTGATACTGATGCTATAATATTTCTCACTCATCCTTATTTCTTAATTACTTAAAACTTGTTGGGTGAACATAATTGGGTAGGAGCATCTGGGAGTGAACCAGAGTGTCCTATTTATCGTATTGGAAAACTACTTTGTTACAAATGTTAGGATAAAACTGTTGCTTTATGAAAATGAGCCTGCACTCCACCTGGCCAAATAAACATGTAGTTGATAGATCTGTTATTAACCACTTTAGCCTACTTGCCATACATTCAATGTATTGACCATTCGTGGCTGCAATGTTTCATGTTGCAGGTTATATCGTATCTGAGTGATCGTTCATAGGTCGCGAGACTCCAGTCAACAATTGTCGCCTGTGGCACATTTGAAGGATGGAGATCTACCTTGTATTCGTTTTCCACTGTGTACCTAAATAAATAATGTAAATTCTATATCATATTCGTTATATTTATAATGCGCAGTTATATTTGGTATCATTTTGTATTGTGTGTGCCAGTGAACCGATCCAGGGATTGGCACTATACACATGAACTCATCCTTATCAGGCGAGGGTGTTACAGAAGGGCCAATTGGACCTTGGAGAGGGCGGTCGTTGCAGGGTGAGTAGGCCTCACGTGGCTCTTCGAGGTCCCGTCTACTCCTTTCTCTCCTGCTTCCTGATCATGTTGCTTTGACACATGCGCGAGGAGAAGAGGAAGAAAGAGGCGTCGGAGCAGGGATCCGACGAAGCCTGGAGCACGTCCGCTCTCCGCCGGCGCGAATGACTGTCTCACCTACCGCCATGGAGGTCTCGGAGTCGCCATCGCATGGAGTCTCTGGCCATGTGGCAAAGGAACGCTCTCTCGAGGCAGATCGGGATGGCCTTGACTTGGTCGTTGTGGGCGATGATGCCCCGCTGGTCGAGGACCCGGTGGGCGCAAAAGGCGCTTTGCCGTCCCCCACTCATTACAATCATGGTGATCCTCCCAAGGGTAGCCCCCGATCTCCTAGGAACACGGGCTCAAGCGAGCTCACCCTGCCGCCCTCTTCGGATATTTCCCTTAGCCGGTCAGGATGCCTCCGCAACATGATGGCTTCCGCGCACTCCGGGCTCGACCAGTTCCTCACGAACTTTGCCGCGGAGGAGCACCGTCTCGCCGGTGCATGGCACGCGGCTGTTCCTGGAGCGGGCTACCCTCGACGAGGCCCAGCAATGCTAGTCAGATCAAAGCGATGTGGGCGCCTCACGAGGTTTTCATGCCTCGGGTGAGGCGTAGGATCTAAATCTCCCTCGAGACCCGTCCCTTCCCTCTAGAGGGGCTTCCCATCCCATCGTAGACCTGAGCCGCGCGGTAGGTGACCTCTCTGTCCATGATCGCGCGCTCGCCTTTTCCAAGCGGGAGGTCAAAGAAGACTGCCAGAGAGTTGCTTAGCACGAGGTGGATGTGGCTCTCCAGCTCTGAGAGGTCGAGGATGAGCTGGAGAGAAGCCGCTTGGAGTCGCTAGATGCGCAGCTAGAGACCACTCGCCAGAGGTCGAGGAGCGCTCCCTCGACGTGGAAAACCGCAACACCAAGATCGATGATCGTATCCTCCGCTACTACGCAAACGTGGGTGAAGAGAGGGATCTGCTAAAGAAGGCCAACGACGAGATACTCTCGTTGCTCCGCTAGGGCCTCCGGGAGGAATGGCAGGAGAAGGCTCGAACCCAATATGCTCGCTTAACCGAGAAGAGGCCTATGCTGGATACCTCCCTCCGTCAGATGGAGGAGAGGGTGGCTGAGGCCATCGCCGAGCTAGACAGCCTAAAGGTGCTGCGGGTCGCCCACAAGGACCTCCGGAAGAGTTGGAACGAACACAACAAACTGGAGCGATACCTCCACGTGCTGGAGAAGGAGCAGTGCAAAATGTATCGGGTGCTCGCCGAGCGCGCGCAACACCCTCCGGGACTTTGGGGTAACCGACTTTTAACCCGGGCCCCTTGCTGATGCTGATGAGCATGGCGCCTTCCTGGAGCTCTTTTCCTAGATCAAGGTGGCGCTAGAGGGGAGAGCTGCTCTCTACCAGGGGTACCATCTTGACAAGTGTCAGAAGATGATGCGGGCCTCCCTGACTCAGTTCTTCTCCACCCTTTACCAGCACGACGCCAACTTCCCCTGGAAGGTACTTCTTTAGGAGGTGGAACATCCCGAGGGGACCTCGGTAAGTGAGGTTGTAAGGTTCCCAACCTTTAATAAGGTAGAGATCCCTCTGTTTGCAATGCTAGTCCCTGGATCAATAGCTAGCATCCACAGTTAAGATGTAATATCAAGAAACAAAAGTCATAATACAACTTTATAACCAGGAATAAAATAATTTATTACATCTTACATAGCTCATTTGGCTATCTCATTACAATGCAGCAGAATATAACAATAGCATGTGGTCCTTCATCTTCAAAGTGCCACAGGCAGACATGTTGGTTGTAGACTTGTAATCCTAATCATTAAACTTCACTAATATCAAACAAACCTGCAACATTACAAGTTACAGCCACAAGGGTCAATACATTTGAATTGTATTGGCAAGTGATACTATGGTAGTATAGTGGAGTCTATCATCTATATGCATTCGGCTAAGTGGAGCTTAGGCTTGCTTTGCTCAAAATAGATTTTCCTTATCATTTGAAAACACTAAGTTTTTGTTTGTCAAAAATCACCCAAGGCATCTCCCAATAGAAATTGGTGATCCTTCAACCCTTGTTCAACCACAAGTTTTTCGCTTAGAAGTTGGGAAGATTAGATTATTGATAGCTTCCATGTCTTGATGCTCAAATTGTCCTTTACCAGGGACATGGCTAAGTAGTTAGATTTTACACTCTACAGAGGTGGTGCACTTTCCCCACAAGACTTGGTTTCACCAAGACAAGATCTTTTAGAAGCCTTCCCTTAGACCAGAATGGACGCGTTCCAACCTATCATCCCCTACCACCAACTGTCCATTTGGCTAAATTATTGCAACCTATATGATCCAGGCAGAGCCCATAATGCCAAGTGGCTGCACTTGAAGCTTCTCAACATTTGACATCTCAAATCTCTTTGTTCCTGGGTGGCCATCCACAAGTGTGATACACCAGGGTAGTCCATTGAAATGGGCTCTGAGTAACCACTCAACACAAACCAATCCTTCCATTCCACCCAGGTGATTCATTCACTTAGTTGTTTTATTAAACAAAACACAAGTCCTCAGACTTAGAAATTTTCCATAGCATGAATATATATTCCACCCTTGTTTTCTACTAGCTAAGATAAGCATGATAGTAGTAGGAATCTTAACTTATGAAATTCTACTAAGGTTTCATCTACTAGGATTTCCCATGGCATGGTTTATACTTAGGAAAAATTACATGCAAGTCCTACTTAGAAATATCACTAATGCATAGTGAAAATAATGGGACAAAGTATGCAGCATCACTTGCCTTTTTGGTAGAGAGTATAAGTTCACTCCTTTATCTTTGCAATGTTCACTCACTTCAAATCACTACAATTCAATCAACCAAACAATATTTCAATCTACCATTCAAGCAACATCTCATAAAATAATAGTAACAAAATAATGCATGCAAGCATGCCAAAGATTGTTTTATTTGTAAAAGTGTTTTCTAATAGTTCACAAACATTTGAAAACACCTAATGGTCATTTTATAAAGTGGCAAAATCATTTGCTTAAGATTTTACTTCATAAACCATTTTTAAACTGAGTCATTATTTTATGTGGTTGAAAATGTTTTTAGCAAAGTAATAGTTTTATAGGTTTCACCAAATAAATTTTCAAATCATAAAACTTGGTGTTTGGGGTCAGAGAGTTTATTCCAAAACATTTTCCAAAGGTTTTCTTCCAAAACCATTTTTAATAATTAAACCATATTTTTATTTGACTAGAAATGTTTTAAATCAAAGATTCATTCTTTTATTTCACCAAATACATTTTTGAAACCACCAATTGATTTCTAGGGTCAGTAGGTTCAAAACAAACCATTTGCCAAAGATTTTATCCCCAAAATCATTTTAGAACAATTTTTATATCCTAAACATGCATACACAAGTTTCTGCAAAAACAATCAATTTAACATAAGCTTTTTACTAAACAAAGTGCATGGTTGGCTAGGGATTGTCTTGCTGAATCCATTGATATAAAATTTGCAAAATTTGTACGTGTAGATCAAAAGTTATAGATTTTACAAAATCTAGCATCTAATAGATCAAATCTGTTTTAAATCAAACGAACAGAGCCACGTGGCGTGTTCTTACTCGCTGATACCAGTTCGTTCGGATCACGCGTTGAGCACCGTTGGATCTAAGTGGGATCGCACGGCGCAGAAGCACTACTTACCCTTTCGCTCACGTTCTATCGCATCCGTCAGATCAAAATCTAGCGGCTCTGGGCATGTGACCAAAACTCAGCGGCGCTCGACGGCGGCTGGCGGTGGCGACGCTCGGCTAACGATGCTGCGGCGGCTACAAGAAGCGAGGGAGAGGGAGGATGTGCTCACCGGGTTCGCAGGGTCGCGGTGGTGCTCAAGGTTCCTTCGGTTTGTCGAGGGGCGCGCTGGTGTTGCAGGGATTGCTCGCCGGAGAGGTGTCTGGCGACGGGCACGCGCTGTCGTCGTCGGGGACGTCGCTGTAGAGCACGGGAGAGGGAAAAGATGATGCTATTAGACGCGTGGGAAAGTAGGGAGCATGGGAGCATCAAAGAGAGCGGGCGGCGCGGTCAGAGAGTACCTGTGGAGCTCGTCGGAGTTGGAGCGGACAGCGGCGACGTTCAGACGAAGACGAAGTCGATGATACAGGGCACGCGCGAGTGAGCTGATGCTACGGGGAGGTTCGCCAAGGTCTGGGGAGTTTGTTCGGGTGCTCGAGGAGGCGAGGGGCAACGAGGGGCTGCCGGAATCTCTGGTGGAGCTCGCCGGAGCAGAGGACGGTGCAGGGGAAAATTGGGACAGCCTGGGGGCTCCGGTGGTGTGGCGTCTGGGGGGAAATGGAGAGGGGAGGCTGGCGATTAAGAAGGCGTGGTCGCAGGGGGAATTAACTGGTCCATTTACGCGTATTGATTTGAGCAATCAACGGCAGAAAACGGTCAGGCGAGTTCATCGCGGGGAGGAAGAAGATGACCTGGCGTGGGGTCGCTTGGCAGTGAGAGAGAGAGAATAGGTGGGGTCCTGTCGTCAGCGACCTTGCGGGTTTATAAGTGGGTGCGAATCGTTTTTCTGCGGGAGAGAAGGAAAGGTGGGCTGGACTGGGCTTAATTGGGCCTGCTGGCTGGGTCGACCTTGTTCACCCCTTTTTTTTGTTCTGTTTGTTTTTCTTTTTCTCATTTGATTTTTCTGTTTTGATTTTTGAATAAGCAATTCATACATTCATTTGAATTCCATACTTTGCCAAAATTTGTGTAGGTTTAAATACTGATTAATAAAACATTCTGAAATCATTTTTAGAACAATTTATTTATTCTTTTTAAGGTCTCTTAATTATTCAAAAATAGGCTCTAGTTTTAATTAGATAAGATTTAATAATATTTTTAAATCTCCATTTAAATTCTTAAACCTTCCAAATATTTTCAGTAGGTTTTTATTTGATTATTAAGGTGTCAAATAATTAATCTAGAATTATTTGGAAAGTATTTAATATGATTCTTAAACCATTTGAATTGGGTATTTGTTTTAATTCCAATGGAATTTAATATAGTTTTAATTTCCTAAATTTTATTTGGAAGATTTATTTAATCTTATTTAAGTTCAATGAAACAACTTTTATTTCACTTGGGTAAATTCCAAAATACTATTTTCTCATGAATTATATAATCATTCTTATTAAAGATTTGTCTTTATTAAAATAGGGATAGAATGGTTATTGCCATTTTATCTTATTTTGGAAATTCTTTATCCTTTTATTTTATTTGGATTTGGATTCTATTCATTCCATTTGCTTAATAGATTAGGCCAAGATTTAATTTGGTCTTTAAATAATCCTTATTTAATATTCCTTTCTTCATCTTATAAAATCCATATCTTTTTATTTATAGATTCAAACTTGGTGACTCCAATTTGTGAAATCTTATTTAATGTTTTTTTATCCTTTTAAATATCTTTAGGATTATTTGCTCACATTTGTTATGGATTTTTAGATAGATGCTTTATTAGCTTTGGAAATTTAATTTCCTTATCTTATTAGATTCATAAGATTTTATCCATGGTTCCAAACTAAGTGAAACCAATTAGATGGTCTTATATTATTTCTATTTGTCTTTATTGATCATTTGTAGATGTTTGTTGAAAATTTTTTATATGGATCAAATCCATAGGCTTGGAGATAACTTGGAAATGATTTTCTTCCATTAGGGTTTAGGGTTTGGATTTATTTTCCAAGTGTTTATGTTTCAAGATACATTCATTGAGGAATGCATTTCTCTTGATTTGGATTTTTGTTGGATTCAAACTTTTACCAAAGTTTGTTCAAGATGGGATTTTAAGTTGCCATTTAGAAACAATAGTTTCTTTTGACCATAAAATTCAACAATAATTTATTTTGTTTATTTATTTTTCACATTACAAGATTTGGAAAATCTTGGGATGTGACAGGCTACCACCCTTAAAATAAATCTCGTCCCGAGATTTGGGGAGGCTAGGGGTTACAAGTTGGCTCAAAGCAACTAGGGTACTACCACCCTTCAAAATTTTCCAACTAGATTACATCTTGGTTTTCTTGGTTTTTTTTTGAAATCTCTCTGGGCAAACATCTGCATAGTGTCCTTTGTTTCCACACTTGAAACATGTGACAAGGCTGTGATCCTTCATAGGCTTTATCTTGTGCTTCATCTTTTCTGGACAGTTGCTTGCATAATGTCCTTGGTTACCACAATTGTAACATGTGATAAGATTGAGTTCATCACGTATCTTCTGTGGACAAGTTGCTACATAATGGCCTAGCTCTTTGCAGTTGTTGCACCACACTTGGCTAATCTCCTTATACTTCTTCTTCTCTGGACATTCATTGGCATAGTGTCCCATTTCTTTGCAATGACCACATTGCACATGGCTTTTGTCCTTATTTTTCTTGGGTTTCTCTAAAGCTAGGAGTGCTTCTAGTTCATGTTCTTCATATGTTATCTCAAAGGTAGGAATGTCTCCTGGTCTCCTTGACCTTCTCTTATTCCTTGGATAATACATATGTCTCCTCTTTGGTCCTTTAAATTGAGCCATATTGCATGGAGGTGCAAGCTGAGATTTTCCTTTGTCTTCATCCTTCTTGGTAGACTTGGCTCTCTCATGGTAGTCTGCAATCAGTTGTTGCACTCCACCTTGTTTCCTTTGTTGAACTATGGAATAGATGGGGCATTGGATAGGGACATGATTATTTCCTTCGCATAGGTAACAAGTAGCTTGAGATGTGGGGCACTGATTAGCTGGATGTTTCTCTTCACAATTGGGGCATTGATCTTCATGCTCTTTGGAAGTGTGATCATTGTCTCCACAAATATTGCAAGCTTGGGCTCCTTCTAGAATAACATCTTTGTCATCCTTGTTGTCACAAACTCCTTGGGAAGAGTTGCCTCCCATGTTGATCATTTGAATAGCCATCCCTTGCAACATTTGGGATTGAGTTTTCAAAACTTCTTGCATGGTTGGGTCTAACTCATTATTGTTGGCTAAAAACTGAGTTGTCACTTGGTTCAACTGGGTTTGTTTTGCTAGCAGTTGATCTCTCATGTTGATCTCTTGGTTGTTGTTGTCACCATCCTTGATGTTGTCTCTTGGAGTAGTCATCTGTTTGGGTTGGATTGGGATTAGAATAGGCAAAATATTTCTAAGGGAATAATTCTAGTCACACACATCACAATTCACACAAGCAATGTGCAAGCAATCACAAACAAACATTCCACTCAAACAACAAGTTTTCAAGCATATTTTTAGGCAACCAAAAATATTTTTGTTACACCACATAAGTTGGTGGGTTTGACTTAAACTAAATATGGTGGTCCATATATATGGTTCACTTGAAATCTTTCCATCCTTCTTAGTTGATTCTTCATGAACAAGATCTTTGTATCCTTAAAGGATTTCTTGCATCTTGGTCTCAAAACTTCAAGGTGATGATGGTTCCTTCTAAGTTGTGTTTCCTTAGTCTTCAAATCTTGAGCAAGATTTCTTGTCTCACTTGTAGTCCTTAGTGATATCCAAGGTTGAAGTCCTTGGTGATAATGTTGAAGATGTTGAAGTCATTAGAGTTGAACATGTTGAAGTCATTAGAGTTGATAAAGTCCTTTGCACATGGTGAAGTCTTTGGCCATGGGGTAGGCTTTATCCATCAAGTTTGAGATAGAAGAGATGTAGAATCAAAACCAAAAATGGTTGAGGAAAGAGTTTACAAGATTGTTTGTAAATAAGTTTTGGAACAAATATAACTCCTATTTTTCTAAGGGTTTTGTCCAATCCTAGGTTTACTAATCCTACAGGCAACACAATGCTCTGATACCATATGTAAGGTTCCCAACCTTTAGTAAGGTAGAGATCCCTGTGTTTACAATGCTAGTCCCTGGATCAATAGCTAGCATCCACAGTTAAGATGTAATATCAAGAAACAAAGGTCATAATACAACTTTATAACCAGGAATAAAATAATTCATTACATCTTACATAGCTCATTTGGCTATCTCATTACAATGCAGCAGAATATAGCAATAGCATGGGGTCCTTCATCTTCAAAGTGCCACAGGCAAACATGTTGGTTGTAGACTTGTAATCCTAATCAATAAACTTCACTAACACCAAACCAACCTGCAACATTACAAGTTACAGCCACAAGGGTCAATACATTTGAATTGTATTGGCAAGTTTCACTACTATGTAGAAATAAGTGGATCCTAACATTACATGCATATTTGTCTAAGTAGGGTTTTAGGCTCATTTGCAGAAAGCAGTATAATTTATCCTATCTTTTCAAAATAGTTTTGATCTTTTGTCAAATCTTTCCGAACTCCTTGGAATCCTCCAAGTGCTTCAGGTCTCTTGTTGTCACTTTCAAGTTTTACTTTTAGAAATTGGAATGTCGAGATTTCCCATAGCTTCAGGCCTTAGTTGCTCAGTATTGTCCATAACCGGGGACACGGCTAAGTACTTAGATTTTTATCTTCTGCAGAAGTTGTACACTTTACCCACATGACACATTCTCATCTTGATGCCACCAGTGGCCGCTGGATAAGTACTCACCAAGATGGAGTACTGGCAGATTGAGAATGTGACGAAGTCTTTCCATAGGAGTCCTCCCAATACACAATGCTAGCTTATCTATCAGGCACCAATGCAGGGTTTCAAGTTCCCTCATTCTAGTAACCTGAAGAGGCCAATGCATGGGTCTTCCACTATGTAGTTGACTAAGCCAGTGCCCATTTAGCATGTGGCTGTACACGGAAGCCACTGTACGAGAAACATGTTCAATATCTAAGTCCCTAGGTGGTTTTCTTCTAGTGCACAACAAAAAGAGATTACCATATAAACATGGTTCCTCTTGTTGCCACCTTGTCCAAAACTTGAGTATCCTTGTCCACCCAGGTGGTTCATTGAGTACTTGTTTTATTATATAAAACACAAGTCTTTTCAATACTTCTCATAATCTCAACATGTATCCCTTCTCAATATATAAAGCAGGGCTAAGCATATTACAACTACATTGTTTTCACTAAGTAATATATAGGGGTATCCTATTAGGATTTAGCATAGCAAAATATAGTAGACCTCATCATGCATGTTTCAAAATCCACTAAGTGTAATGAAAATAGTAGGACTTGGATGATAGTGTCACTTGCCTTTTTGGTAGAGGATGTTGGTTCACTTCTTGATCTTGCTAATATCACACTCTTCTAACTTCACTACAAATCAATCAAGCAAACATAGATTCAACTAGCATTCCAACCATTATTCAAACAATTCATCACACATAAAATAATAGAAACTAAGTCATGCATGCAAGCATGCAAAAGATAGTTTTATTTGCAAAGGTGGTTTCTACTAGGCTCTATACATTGTAAGGTTCAAAGTGGTCATTTTCTAAAGTGTCAAACCCATTTGCAAAAGGGTTTTATCTATAAACCATTTTCAAATCAAATCATTATTTCATGTGGTGGAAAATGTTTTTAGCAAAGCAACAATTTTATATTGTTCAACAAATAAGTTGTTAATTCACAAAACTTGGTTTTTAGGGTCAGTAGGGTTGAATCAAAACATTTTCCAAAGGTTTTTCTCAAAAAATCATTTCCATATCAAAACCAATATTTTTATTTGACTAGAAATGAGCTAATTCAATTATTCAATCCTAATCTTCACAAAATACATTTTTAAATCCATAATTTGGTTCCTAGGGTCAGTAGGTTCACAGCCAACCATTTTGCTCAGATTTCATCTCCAAATCAAAACTAGAACAATTTTCTTATTCATAACAAGCCTACACAAGTTTCTGCAAAAAACAATCATTTTACCAGAAGCTTTTTACTAAACAAAGTGCATGGTTGGCTAGGGCTTGTTTTTCTGAATCTACTGATATAAAGTTTGCAAAATTTGGACGTGTGGTTTGAAAGTTATGGATTATTCAAATTTGAACATCTAATAGATCTATTCTGTTCTAAATCAAACGAGCTGAGCCACGTGTCATGTTTTCATTCGCTGGTACCGTTTCGGTTCGATCAGGCTCTAGGAGGCGTTGGATCTAAGTTGGATCGTGTGGCGCAGAGGCACCCGTACCTCTTCGTTTAATGAATCTATCTAAGCTGCCAGATGGAGATCTAACGGTGTGAAACGACCTGACCAAATACGAGCGGCGCCGACGGTGGCTGGCGGCGGCGCACGGTCAGACGGCGTGCTAGTCGATGAACCAGGAAGCAAGGAGGATAGAGGAGGGTCTCACCGTGCTCGCGAGGTCGAGGTGAAGCTCAAGGTGGTCGCGAGGTGGCAAGGGGCGCACGGGGGCGGGAGTAATCGCTCGTCGGAGTTGCTGCGGGCGGCGGTGCTCTTGGGTCGTCATCGCTGGCGTCGTTTGGGACCACGCTAAGCCAGAGGAGAGGCACGGTTAGATGCGCACAAGGGTCGCCTGTAAGGGAGCATCACTGAGAGGTGCTGGGGAGGTCGAGACTTACCAGGGGAGGTCGTCGGAAAATAAACAGACGCGGCAGCGCTCAGTTGATGACGAAGCCGAGCTTCTAGAGCACGCGGGAGCTAGCTGAGCTATGGGCAGACGCGCAAGGTGATGGAGAGCATGCTCGCGTGCAGAGTGAGGCGAGGGGCGGCGGGGTGTGGCCGGAATTTCTCTGGAACGCTCGTCGGAGCAGTGGCGGAGCAGGAAGAAATCGGGGCAGCCTAGGGGCAGAGAGGAAGAGGCAAGCGAGGCGAAATGGCGAGTAGACACAGGCGGTTAAATGGGCGTAGTCACTGGAGGAATCAAGGCTGCCATCAACGCGTAATCAACGCCGGAGTTACTCGGCTGCAACGGCAGGGGCGCGGTTTGGGGTTGAAGACGACGATGAGGTGGCGGTGGGACCTGTCTGTCAGCGTGAGGAAGAGAGGGGAAGTGGGTCCTGCCTGTCTGGGACTGCGCGGGTGCGTGTGTGGGTGAAAAACGCTTCACGCGTGGGGGGGGGGGAAGTTGGGCTGTGACTGGGCTGCTGGGCCAGATGGGTTGGGTTGAGTTTGATTCCTTTTTTTTGTTCTGAATGTCTTTTTCTTTTTCTAATTGGTTTTCTGTTTTGAAATTCATTCCAACCATTCAAACAACAATTGGATTCAAACTTTTGCCAAGATTTGTATTGATTTTAGTTCTATTAACTAACACAAACCAAAGTCCAAAATAAAAATAATGTTTTTATTCTTTTAGGATCTATTTAAATAATTAAATAATAGACCTTAGTTATTAATTCAAATAGGATATGTTTTATTAAAATCTCCATTTTGAAAGCTAAATAATATCCAAACCAATTCAGTAGGTTTTATTTGAATATACAAAACACTTGGATCATTTATTTAAAATAAAATAACAAGTTTTAGTGTTTAATTAAAATGGGAAAAGTCTTTACTTTAATAAAATTGGATATTAATAAATCCTCATTATTTTATTTAAACAAACCTTTACTCTTTTCATAAATTAGAAATATTTATTTCCAAAAGCTTGGACAAGGTTTAATTTGGCTCTATAAAAATAGTCCTTATTTATATTTCTACCTTTTTCATTTGAAAACCAAATCTTTTTATTAAAAGATCCAAAAATAGTAATTTCTCTTTAAAATTTTCTTTATTAATTTTTTATCTTTTCAAATCCCTTTAGGATTTGTTTGAAGGTTTCCAATTGGAATCAAAAGTTTCTTCTCACCCTGAAAATCAACAAAGTTTTATTTTATTCATTTATTTTTCACATAACAAGATTTGGAAAATCTTGGGATGTGACAGATCTCCACTATAAATATTATGCCTTCATCACTTTATGAGGAACTTCTCTACAATTTAAATAATCCAGATGTGGAACCAGTAGACACTACTATTAAACTGTGAAATAGAATTAATATAAGACCGGAAGACGTTATTATAAATATCTATGTCTTTATTGGAGAAATTATGTACCCCCTTGATTTTCATATTGTTGATATGCCTCGAGACGCTTTTTGTCCTATCCTTTTAGGCAGGTCTTTTGTATCCATAACCAAAGCTCAAACTGATAATAAGAAGGAGACTATTTCAATGTTGTTTGGAGAAGAGGAAATGGCATTCCACTTCGCCAAACTAAAAAAGAGGCCATATGAAGAGGAAGATATCAAAGAAGGGAAAACAATTGCGTAGCTAGCCGCAATTCATTTCAGCACTCTACAAGACGAATTAGAGAGAAGCCTAACTAATTAGGAGGAGGTACCAGATGATGAAGGAAGAGAATACATGGATGATTACCTTGATTCCGTTACAGAAGCGCATAACCAACAATACTATGAATAACTGGTAAGAAAATAAGTTGAAGAACTTCCGCCAATTGAATTGAAACAACTTCTAGACAATATGAGGTATGAGTTCGTAGATAATGAAAAAAAAATTCCTATTATTATTAGTAAAAATTTATCAGAAAATGAAACAAATAAGCTCGTTTTAGTCTTGATCAAGCATCACGAAGCATTTGGATATACTCTAAGTGATATTAAAGGAATAGATCCCTTTGTTGTAACACATAAGATTACCATGCTTGATGATGTTGTACCTGTAGTTGACACACAGAGAAGTTTAATCCGAAAATGAAGAAAGTAGTAAGAAAATAAGTTATACGCTTATTAGATGTCAGCATAATATATCCTATTTCTGACAGTAAATGGGTTAGCCCAGCTCATTGCATACCAAGACAAGGTGGTGTTGATGCTGCTATGAATGAGGATGGTGAGATAGTTCCTATAAGACCTATTGTTGGATACCGCATGTGCATCGATTTTAGGAAACTAAACCGTGAGACACAGAAAAATCATAAACTAACCATTTATGGATAAAATTTTAGAAAGACTAAGTAATAATTCTTATTTCTATTTTCTTGATGGTTATTCTGGCTACTCTCAAATTGCTATACAACTAGAAGATCAAGAGAAAACGACTTTCACCTGACCTTATGGCACATATGCTTATAGATGAATTCCATTTGTCTTATGTAATGCAGCTGCAACTTTTCATGAATGTGTTTTAAAAATCTTTGATGATCTTGTTGAGAATACTATGGAAGTTTTAACAAATGATTTTGTTATTTTTGGAACAACATTTGATAATTGTCTCTACAATTTAACCAAAGTTTTACAGAGATGCAGGCAATCAAACTTGGTTTTGAATTGGGCGCAATGTCGTTTCATGGCAAGAGAAGGTAAAGTTTTTGGACATAAGGTTTCAGAGGAGGGTATAGAAATAGATAAGTATGATATAAATGCTATAGAAAAACTTCTAGTACCTCAGGACATAAAAAACATAAAAATGTTTCTGGGACATGCATGTTTTTATAGGCGTTTTATAAAAGATTTTGCTAAAATATCTACGCCTCTCACTAACCTTATTGATAAAGATACCCGTTCTACTTAGATCATGATTGCATTGCAGTTTTTTAAAACCTTAAAAACAAATTAGTTTCAGCACCTATCATGCAATCTCCAAAATGGGATGAACCTTTCGAAATCATGTGTGATGCTAGTGACTATGCTTTAGGAGACATGTTAGGACATCGAGATGGAAAGAATTTAAATGTTATTCATTATGCTAGTAGAACTCTTAATAAGATTCAGAAAATTTGGCTACTACAGAAAAAGATTTCCTGGCTATAATTTTTGCTTGTGATAAATTTAGACCTTACATCATTAATTATAAGGTAATAGTTCATACAGATCACCAAACTTTGCGTCACCTCCTTGTGAAAAAGGGTGTGAATCCCAGGTTGATTAGATGTGTCTTATTACTGCAAGAATATGATTTGCAAATAGTAGATAGAAGGGGTAAGGATAATACGGTAGTAGATCATCTCTCTAGGATGGAGGGAATAATCAGTGACCCCGTACCTATAAATGAGTAATTTTCGGGAGAATATTTAGCGAATGTTGAAATCGCTGATCCTTGGTTTGCGGATTATGCTAACTATCTTGCCGGAAAATTTCTACCTCCTGTATGACAAGAAATCAAAGAATGAAATTCTTTAATGATCTTAAATATTACTTTTGGGATGATCCTTATTTATATCATCATGGACCTGATGGTATGATTCGAAAGTGTGTTCCTAACCATGAAATGAATGCAATTTTGCAAGATTTTCATGACAACCCATATGGAGGACATCATGCAGGCGAGCGAACTGCAGCAAAGGTACTTCAATCCGGATTCTATTGGCCCACCTTGTTCAAAGACGCACACAAGTATGTAGAACATTGTGATGCTTGCCAGAAAAGGGGTTATATAGGTAAAAGACAAGAGATGGGAATGAAATATATTCTTATAATTGAACCCTTTGATGTATGGGGAATGGATTACATGGGACCTTTTGTAGAATCAAATGGTTACACTCATATTCTTGTTGCTGTCAATTATGTCACTAAATGGGTTGAAGCTATTCCAACAAGCCATGCAGATGCAGCTACTTTAGTAAAGATAATCAAGGATGTCATATTTCCCAGGTTTGGAGTCCCTAGATTTTTAATCACTGATGGTGGTTCTTATTTTATGAAAGGAACTTTCAGGAAAATCCTTTACAAATATGGAGTAATTCACCGTGTTGCTTCACCATATCATCCTCAAACAAGTGATCAAGTGGAACTATCCAATAGAGAATTAAAGACCATACTCGAGAAGACGGTGGATAAATCAAGAGAAGATTGGTTATACAAGTTGAATGACACTCTTTCGGCATACCGTATTGCATTTAAGAATACAATGGGTATAACACCGTATAAGATGGTTTATTGTAAGGCGTGCCATTTACCTTTAGAATTGGAACACAAAGCCTTTTGGGCAATCAAGAACTTAAATTATGATTTTAAAGCAGCAGGAGAAAAACGATCGTTAGATATTCAAGCTTTAGATGAGTTTAGGAGTGAGGCTTATGAAAATGCTAGATTGTTTAAAGAAAAAGTAAAAAGGATGGCATGACAGGAAAATACAAAATAAGGTCTTTAAAAGTGGAGACAATGTGTTGCTCTATAATTCTCGTCTTAAGTTATTTCCAGGAAATCTCAGATCAAAGTGGGAAGGCCCCATATAGTTGAAGAAGCCTATTCATCACGAGCGGTGAATATTGATACGTCGTAAACATATCTATAATTTTTGTTGTTCCATGCTTTTTTAGTATCAACTTTTCTATGCTTTGTCTATACTTTGATGTATTTTTATACATTTTCTAGGACTAACCTATCAACAAGATGACGCAGTGCCATTTGCATGTTTTATGATGTTTTTTGTTTTAGAAAAGCTAGTAAGGAAATATTCTCGGAATTGGATGAGACAAAAACCAAAGTCAATATTTTACCGAAGAGAACACAAAGTCCGGAGGGGAGACAAAGTGGGGCCATGAGGCCGCCACACCCTAGTGCAGCACAGCCTTGGGCGGTGCGCCAGCCCTAGGTGTGGGCGCCTCGGGTGGCCCCCTGCCTTGCCTCTTCTCCTATAAAGTCACCCGATGAAGAAACCCTAAGCACCCGATCAGATCTCCACGAAACAATCCCTAGCCTCCGCCACCATCGTCCCTAGATCAGGGGGATCTAAAGCTCTTCCCGGAACCCTGCCGAAGGGGAGAGATCATCTGGAAGACTTCTTCATCACCATGCTAGCCTCCGGTATGATGCGTGAGTAGTTCACCCTTGTACTATGGGTACATATAGTAGCTAGATGGTTGTTTCTCCTCCTTTGTGCTATCATGTTTAGATCTTGTGAGCTCCGTTCATGATCAATATCATCAATTTGTAATCATAGATGTTGTGTTTGGGGGATCCGATGGATATTGAGATACTATGTCAGATTGATTATTGATTCTATCATGTCATATTGATTATTGATTCTATCATGTATGTGTTGTTTGTGATCTTGCATGCTCTCCGTTGCTAGTAGCTATCTTGGCCAAGTAGATGCTTGTGACTCCAAGAGGGATTATTTATGCTCGATAGTAGGTTCATGCCTGTAGTAATCTGGGGAAGTGACAAAAATCTCTAAGGTTGTAGATGTGCTGTTGCTACTATGGAGAAAATAACAATCTTTTGTTTATGGAACAATTGTATTGTTTACTTTACACACATTGCTTAATGCAATTATTTGTTGCTTGCAACTTAATACCGGAAGGGGTTCAGATGATAACCTAAAGGTGGATTATTAGTCATAGATGCAGTTGGATTACAGTTTATGTATATTGTTGTAATGCCCAATCAAATCTCATAGGAGTCATGATGTCTAGTATTTATATTGTTATGCTTTCTCAATCTGTCAATTGCCCCTCTGTAATTTGTTCACCCAGCATGTTATCTATCTTAAGGAGAACACCTCTAGTGAACTGTGGACCCTGGTCCAATCTTTACCATTGATACATCATCTATTGTTACCGTTTACTTTCTACAAGAAACTATTACTTCCACACTATACGTTTAATCTTTTGTTTTCAGCAAACTAGTGAGATTGACAACCTCACTGTAAGTTGGGGCAAAGTCTTGAGTTTGTGTTGTGTAGGTTCCAAGTTGCTAGCAACACCTCGGAGTTGTTTCCTTGCTCCTACTGGTTCGATAACCTTGGTTTCATAACTGAGGGAAAACTTGCTGCTATGCTGATCACACCTTGCTCTTGGGATTTCCCAACGAGGCTCGACAGTCAACTGAGCCGCATCAAGATTTTCTAGCGCCGTTGCCGGGGAGTTAAGGATAGCTTTACAAGGGGAGTCTCTCACAACCATTCTCTTTACTTTGTTTTTGTTTTGATTTTTTTTCTTGTTTCTTTCTTTCAAAAATACAAAAAATAGTTTTGTTTGGTTTGCTTTTTCTTATCAAAAACACACAAAAATTAGTTCCTACTCTAGTTGCTACTGCTGTTGGCTTGCTCCACTTTTGCAAAAATGAACACTGTTGAGAACACCAAGTTGTGTGACTTCACTAGCACAAACAAAAATTATTTCCTTTGCACACCTATTGCTCCACCTGCTCCTGATGCTACCTTTTATGAAATTAAACCTGCTTTGTTGAATCTTGTTATGAAAGAGCAATTTTCTGGTGCTAGTTCTGATGATGCTGCTGCTCACCTTAATAACTTTGTTGAACTTTGTGAGATGCAAAAATATAAGGATGTAGATGGAGATATTATTAAGCTCAAATTGTTTCCTTTCTCTTTGATAGGAAAAGCTAAAGAATGGTTGCTATCCTTTCCTAGAAATAGTATAGATTCTTGGATTAAATGCAAAGATGCTTTTATTGGAAAATACTATACTCCTGCTAAGATTATATCTATGAGAAGTGAAATAATGAAATTTAAAAAACTTGATAATGAAAATGTTTCTCAAGCTTGTGAAAGAATGAAATCTTTGGTAAAGAATTGTCCCACTCATGGACTGACTGCTTGGATGATTATCCAAACTTTTTATGCAGGGTTAAATTTCTCTTTAAGAAATCTTTTGGATTCTGCTGCTGGAGGTACCTTTATGACCATTACTTTGGGTGCTGCCACAAAGCTCCTTGATAATATGATGGTCAACTATTCTGAATGGCACACCGAGAGAGCTCCACATGGTAAGAAGGTAAATTCTGTTGAAGAAACCTCCTCCTTGAGTGATAAAATTGATGTTATTATGTCTATGCTTGTTAATGGAAAAGCTCATATTGATACAAATAATGTTCTTTTAGCCTCTTCTGTTGCTCAAGAAGAGCAAGTTGATGTCAACTTTATAAGAAATAATAATTTTAGCAACAATGACTATAGGAATAATTTTGGTAATAATAATTATAGGCCATATCCTCCCAATAATGGTAATGCTTATGGAAATTCCTACAACAACAATAGAAGTGCTCCCTCTGAACTTGAAGTTATGCTTAAAGACTTTATTAGTAAACAAACTACTTTCAAGAAGACTATGGAGGAAAAACTTATGAATGCTGAGAAAAATATTTCATCTTTGTCTGAAGCACAATCCTCTTGGACTAATAAAATGGCTGCTAAACCTGAAACCATGGAAAATCCCTTTGATGTTGCTCATGCTATACAAGTTACTATTTATGAAAATGTTAGGCTGTTAGCTAAATTACATGCTAAGTGGGAAAGAGAAGATGAAATTTCTAGAAACAATAGTATTTGTACTATTACCACCACAAATGTTGATGCTATAAAACCACAAGAAGTCCCCATTCCTTCTACAACAATGCCTAAACCCAATAAGAATGCTGAAATTTTTCGAACTATGGGAAACAATAAGTCTACTACCTGTGATGCTAAGTTTGATTTTGATATCTTGATGGTTGCAATATTTCTTAAGTGATTATGTTCCTACAAAAGCTTTCTGTAAGTCCTAATGCTAGTGCTATGAATATGGCTTTCACAAAACACATTACAGATGCTCTTATTAAAATTAAGGAAGAAAAATTGAAAGATAAAGCTTATATTCCTAGGAAGTTAGAAGATGGTTGGGAACCCATCGTTAATATGCAAGTGAATGATTTTGATCTCAAAGATTTATGTGACCTTGGTTCTAGTGTCTCTATTATGCCTAGAAAAATTTATGAAATGCTTGATTTGCCACCTTTGAAAGATTTCTATTTAGATGTTCCACTTGATGATAATGCTAAAAAGAAACTTATGGAGAGTATTAATGATGTTCTTATTATGGTTAACAATTCCTATGTCCCTGTTGATTTCTATGTTTTGGATGTTGAATGCAATGCTTCTTGTCCTATTACTTTGGGAAGACCTTTTCTTAGAACTGTTGGTGCCATTATTGATATAAAAGAAGGAACCATTAAATATCAATTACCATTCAAGAAAGGTATAGAACACTTCCCTATAAGGAGACAGAAGTTACCTTTTGCTCCTACTACTAAATAAAAATTTGATGTTAATGCTTCTTCATTTGAAAATACTTGATTCTTGCTTCTTGTGCGTAACTTAAAGGCGTTAAAGAAAAGTACTTGTTGGAAGATAACGTAATAGTTTTATTAAGTCTTGTAAGTTATTACTTTTGTAATAAACTCTCCTTGTCCTTTTTGTGTGATTTTTGTGCCAATAATAACCTATAATGAGAGAGAAGTAAGATTTGGGGAAGTTGCTGTCCTGAAACAGATTTTTGCGCTTCAAGGTAAAAAATCGTGAAAAATCTCTGTAAGTCGGATTGAGATGTAATTTTCTGAGTAGATGCCCTAAGTTGTTATCTAACTTCAGTTAGTTCAACACTTTTATATTTTAGCAACAGAAGGTCTTAGAAAAAATCGGTTTTTACCTGCTGGTCTCTATTGATAGATTTCTGCCATTATTTGCATTTGCCTCTTTATCAGTTTCTTTTTGAGTTCTTCTTGATCACTTGAGATTTTTAAAGGAATTGCTACAGTAGCTTGTGTTTTAATGAAGGTTTTAATTGTGTTGAAACTGAACCCAAAGGTTTATTATTTTGAATGCACTAATGTTGCTAATGAAGATTGTGTGAAGTTTTGTATGAAGGAATTTTTCAAGTTTAGGGGGAGAATGATGTAATGAGATAAAGAATGGACAAAAGCTCAAGCTTGGGGATGCCACCCTGTGTCACCCCAAGAAATATTCATGAGGTACAAGCGTCAAACTTGGGATGCCCAAGGCATCCCCGTCTTTATCAATAAAAATCTTAGGTCTCTTACTAGACACTTCATTTTTATTGTTTCATGCACTGTTATGTTGTTCTTGGAGCATATTAGTTTTCATTTATGGTTTTTGTTTTTTTAGTTTGCTTGAATAAATTAGTTGGACCCCCGCATTCGCTCTGTTGTTTCAAATAAGTTGATTCGTGTTGGAAAAGAGTAGAAAGTTTCATGCTTAAGTGGTACAAGAGGGAGCTTGTTTTGACTGAGACTTAGACTTTATCATGTCATGCTAGATGTTGTTTTGACCTTATGCTTAGTGGTTATTGCTGTAGCATGAATTGTTCCAAACAATTGAGATTGCTTAATGTGCCTTGAAAGAATCGTGTGTTGTTTTAGCATACAAAAGCATAATATTATGGTATTCTCCTTTGATGCTTTGTTTGGGTTGACTTGGCACATGCTCACACCATGTTATGACTATTAACCAGTCACCTTATCCTCTATGATCATTTAGTTTTTGACTTGTGATACCACTTTATGCTTTAGTTGATAATGTTTTGTCGCTCTGCATGATTATGGCCATTATTGCTCTCTTAGTTGGTCGCTCCGAGTCTTTTGCTAGCCTCCACTTGTATTGAGTATGCTCTACTCATGCATCCAACTCCCAAGGAACCAAGTTATTCCAAAGAGTCCACTATAAATTCCTATGCATGGTGTGTTACACCATTCCAAGTATATTCTTCTTTTATCTATCTTCCAAATTAAACTTGTTATGAGAAAATTAGTGATTAAAGCTCTCACAAACTTGATGGCACACTTTATTTTTCTTGCCCTTAATAAACTTGAACCATTGTGTCATATATGTTGTATATTCTTGCACTTACAAGAATTAGAATAACCATGCTATCATGGGGAACGCTTTCACCTGTACATATTACCCAGTTGATATCATGCCCCTTTGTTTATGGATGTCGGCGGTGTGAAATAAAAGGGGAGCCTGTAAGTTCATGGAGTATTATATATGTGTTAGAGAAACGCCTGTGCCGCTAGCCTAAGCCATGCCTAATCATGGTGGAAACTTGCAGCATCACCATAGTGAGCAATCCATGAAGCATCCTTAGAAAAAAATATAGAAAAAAGAGAGAAAATGAAAAACATATATATGCACCATGCTCATGGTAAATAAAAGGATCGCTGAGACTCATTGTCTGTTGCCTTGTCATTTTGATATGGGATAGCTCCTATGTCATGGGGCAAGGGGTACCCCGTTGGCAGTTCTCTATGATACACATATACTTACAATGATAAGAACCTGCTTGTGACTAAAGTTGAGTAGCATGAGGAACGACCCTCATACTCAAGGGACATGAGATTGCCAACTTATGATTTGTCAAGCATATACTCCATATTTGTTTCACTTTAACCTTAATCACTTCAAGATGCTTATGATATTGGCAATGAGAGATGAAATCTAATAAGTACCATAATTTTTGGAAGCTCTTTATCAAACTTGAAATCCCCGCTTCCCTATGAAGGGCCTTTCTTCCTACTTTTATATTGAGTCTCCACCTTCTATCTTTATGCACCAATTAAGATAGCATAGTTTTCATTCTTAGTTTAATGTGCATTGTCCCAAAACTTATAGATTGATTCATAATCTTGATATTGCTTGTTCTTAAACTATTTCTATCGAGTCACCCTTATGAACTTTGAAGGTGTCCTATGCATTTATGTTTTGCTACTCCATGAGGGACAAGCTTAATACCACTATGCTATGTTTTCTATATGTGAAACTGATACAACGGAAACGTATCTATAATTTTTGATGCTCCATGCTTGTTTTGTATCTACTTTGCTTTGCTTTGTCTACACTTTGAGGTGTTTTTATATCTTTTCTGGAACTAACCTATTAACAAGTTGCCACAGTGCCATGTTTTCTTCTGTTTTTGGTTCCAGAAAGGCAGAAAAAAAAATTCTCGGAATTGGACGGGACAAAAGCCAAAGTCATTATTTTCCCGGAGCAACACAGAACCACGAAGCAGAGCCGGAGGGGGGCCATAGGGTGGACGAACCCCCTAGGCGCGGGCAAGCCCTGGAGGCGCCCATAGGGGTTGTGGGCCCCCTGGCTCGACACTGACCTTGCCTCCTGCGCTTATAAGAAGCCCCCGAGGAGAAACCCTAAATCATCTAGAAGAAATCGACGAAAACCTCTGTAGCACCGCCGCCACTGAAAGAGAGATTTAGGGGACAGAAAGTCTTTGTTCCGGCACCATGCTGGGACGGGGAAGTGCCCCCGGAGCCATCTCCATCGATCTCCATTGCCATCTTCATCACCATTGCTGATTCCCATGATGAGGAGGGAGTAGTTCTTCCTCGAGGATAAGGGCTCTACCGGTAGCTATGTTTTCATCTCTCTCTCTATGCATGATATTGTTGTGGTCATGAGCTTTGTAATCAAGTAGATCTACCTTGCTACTCAAGTGCTTCATTAGATCTCTGCTCTCCCCATGTGTGTGAAAGTGACAGCGTGCACGCCATGGTGGCACTTAGGCTTGAGTCTACATAGATACTCTTTGTGCTTTAATAGATCTATGATTTTCCCCACGTGCGTGAAAGTGACAGCGGGCATACCGTGTGTGGCACTTTGGCTAGATTGAATATTTGTTATGAGTTATATTTTGAGTTGGATGTCTCTATGAAATTGTGGTGTTTGTTGGAACCATCTAGCGCTCAAGGTGACAGCGTGGGGTTATCTAGATTGGGGAAGGCGGACTTTGAGGAGTGTTGTTATAGCCCTACCAATGATTAGAGTGTCCAACCAGAGAGTAGTTAAGAGTAGTATCATGAAGAGAGGATATTTATATGAGAGAGTGTTCACTAGTGAAAGTATGATCCCTAGGCCTTGTTTCTAAGCATTGAAACACCATTTGCTACTAGATCTGTTGCATGTTTGCTTGCTTCCTTCTTGTTGCCTTTAGTCTTTACCTCACCGTCAAGCTCTTTTCTGGCACCGTTACCACTTGTATTTCACTATCTCTTTGCCGAACTAGTGCACCTATATTGGGTGTGTTGGGGACACAAGAGACTTCTTGTATCTTGATTGCAGGGTTGCTTGAGAGGGAATACCTTTGACCACTTCCTCCCTGAGTTTTCGATAAACCTTGGGTAATCCACTTAATGGAAACTTGCTGCTGTTCTACAAACCTTTGCACTTGGAGGACCAACAACTGTCTACAAGAATAGAAGTGCATAGACATCATAAACAAACAAACGTCTCTCAATGCATTTTTATTCATGCTCCTTTGTTTGTATCTTTTCATGTTGCAACTTAGTTGCTATGTATTATTGTTAGAGCTACATCTTTCATGCTCATGCTTAGAGTACTTTGATCTCAGCTTTCAATGCTTTTCAAATGGTTTGATCAAGATTGTGATGGTGCATGTCACCTCAAAAATTATTCTTTTTATCACTTACCTACTCGAGGACGAGCAGGAGTTAAGTTTGGGGATTCTTGATACGTCGTAAATGTATCTATAATTTTTTATGTTCCATGCTTGTTTATTATCAACTATTCTATGCTTTGTCTACACTTTGAGGTATTTTTATACATTTTCTGGGACTAAACTATTAACAAGATGCTGCAGTTCCAGTTGCCTGTTTTTTTGCTGTTTTTAGTTTCAGAAAATCTAGTAAGGAAATATTCTCAGAATTGGACGCGACAAAAGCCAAAGTCAATATTTTACCAAAGAGAACACAAAGTCCTGAGGGGAGACGAAGTGGGGCCACGAGGCCGCCACACGCTAGGGAGGCGCGGCCTGGGGGCACGCCAGCCCTAGGTGTGAGCACCTCGGGCGGCCCCCTGCCTCGCCTCTTCGCCAATAAAGTCACCCCGATGCAGAAACCCTAAGCACCTGATCAGATCTCCACGAAACAGTCCATAGCCGCTGCCACCATCGTCCCTAGATCGGGGGGATCTGAAGCTCTTCCCGGCACCCTGTCGGAGGGGAGAGATCATCCCAGAGGCCTTCTTTAGCACCATGCCAGCCTCCGGTATGATGCGTGAGTAGTTCATCCTTGGACTATGGGTCCATACAGTAGCTAGATGGTTGTTTCTCCTCCTTTGTGCTATCATTCTTAGATCTTGTGAGCTCCGTTCATGATCAACATCATGTATTTGTAATCATACATGTTGTGTTTGCGGGGATCCGATTGATATTGAGATACTATTTCAGATTGATTATTGATTCTATCATGTCATATTTATTATTGATTCTATCATGTCTGTGTTGTTTGTGATATTGCATGCTCTCCATTGCTAGTAGCTATCTTGGCCAAGTAGATTCTTGTGACTCCAAGAGGGAGTATTTATGCTCGATTGTAGGTTCATGCCTCTAGTAATCTGGCGAAGTGACAGGAATCTTTAAGGTTGTAGATGTGTTGTTGCTACTAGGGAGAAAACAACAATCTTTTGTTCATGGAACAATTGTATTGTTTAATTTACACACATTGCTTAATACAATTATCCGTTGCTTGCAACTTAATACTGGAAGGGGTTCCGATGATAACCTGAAGGTGGATTATTAGTCATAGATGCAGTTGGATTACAGTCTATGTATATTGTTGTAATTTCCAACCAAATCTCATAGGAGTCATGATGTCTAGTATATGCATTGTTATGCTTTCTCATATTTGTCAATTTCCCCGCTGTAATTTATTCACCCAGCATGTTATCTATCTTAAGGAGAACGCCTCTAGTGAACTGTGGACCTCGTTCCAATCTTTACCATTGATACATCATCTACTATTACCATTTACTTTCTACAAGCAACTATTATCTTCCACACTATACGTTTAATCCTTTGTTTTCAGCAAACCAGTGAGATTGACAACCTCACTGTAACTTGGGGTAAAGTCTTGAGTTTTGTTGTGCAGGTTCCAAGTTGCTAGTGATGGCGCCCACCATTTGTCATGGTACGCTTCGTTGGAAATCCCAAGAGCAAGGTATGAAGCAGCACAGGTGCAAGTTTCCCTCAGTAAGAAACCTAGGTTATCGAACTAGTAGAAGGAACGAAATGTCACACAGGTGTTGCAAGCAACATGGAGACCTGCACAACACAAACTCAAGAATTTGCCCCAACGAATCAGTGAGGTTGTCAAGCTCACCGGTTTGCTGTAACGAAGGATTAAACGTATGGTGTGGAAGGCAATGGTTTGCAGCAAGTAAACAAGTAACAGTGGAAGATGTATCAATGGTAAAGATTGGACTGAGGTCCATAGTTCACTAGAGGTGCTCTCCTTAGATAAACAACATGGCATGAAGGGTAAACAAATTACAGCAGGGCAATTGATAGGAACTAAGCAAGGCATAACAATGCAATTACTAGTCAGAAAGATCCTATGAGATTCGATTGGGCAATACAACAAAATACATAGACCTCCATCCAATTGCATCTATGACTAGAAGTCCACCTTCAGGTTATCATCCGAACCCCCTCCAGTATTAAGTTGCAAGCAACATACAACTACTTTAAGCATAGTGTGTAAGGTAAATAGTCCACATATTCCATGAACAAGAGACCGTTGTTTTCTCCCTAGTGGCAACAACACATCTACAACCGAAGAGATTTCTTTCACTTCCCTTGGAAACTAGAGGCATGAACCCACTATCGAGCATAAATACCCCTCTTGGAGTCACTAGCAACTACTTGGCCAAGATAGCTACTAACAACGGAGAGCATGCAAGATCACAAACAACACATACATGATAGAATCATAAAGACAAAACCATTAATCAAACCAACATAATAATCTCAATATCCATCGGATCCCTGCAAACACAACATGCATGATTACAAAAAGATTAGATCTTGATCATGAACGGAGCTCATAAGATCTATACATGAAAGCACAAAGGAGGAGATACAACATCTAGATACTACATGGACCCATGATCCAAGGTGGAACTACTCACGCATCATACCGGAGAGAAGAACTCTGGGATGATCTCCCCTCCGACAGGGTGCCGGGAAGAACTTCAGATCCCCCCGATCTAGGGACGATGGTGGCGGTGGCTACATACGGTTTCGTGGATTTCTGATCGGGTACTCAGGGTTTCTGCATCGGGGGCTTCTTGTAGGCGAAGGGGGAGACCGAGGAGGCGGCCAGGGGTGGTAGACCCTAGCCAGGCGCGGGGCTAGGCCCACTCGCGCCTGGGGTGGGTCTGGCCCCCTTGGCTGGCCCCTCCGGCTCCCTTCTGGACTTCTTGTTCCCCACGGAAATTAATTGACTTTGTCCTTTGTCCCGTCCAATTCCAAGAATATTTCTTTACTAACTTTTCTGAAACCAAAAACCACAGAAAATAGGCATCTGGCACTGTTGCAACTTATTAGTAGGTTAGTACCAGAAAACATGTAAAAAGCACCTCAAAGAGTGGACAAGTAAAGAAAAGTAGATACTAAACAAGCATGGAGCATCAAAAATTATAGATATGTTTCCAACATATCAGCATCCCCAAGCTTAACTCCTGCTCGTCCTCGAGTAGGTAAGTGATAAACAGAATAATTTTTGAGGTGACATGCACCCTCACAATAAAGATCCAACCATTTGCAAGCATTGAAAGCTGGGATCAAAGAACTCTAAACATGTGGATGAAATATGGATTTCTAACAATAGGACATAGTAACTATGAATGCAACATGACAAGCTACAAATAAAGATCATGAATAACGTGCATCAAAAAACGTTTATTTGTTTCACATGCAGAAAACATAGAATAGTGGCAATCAGATTGTCCCTCATAGAGTAGCAAGTAGATGCATTGGACACCTGCAAAGTTCACAAGGGTGACTAGAAGCAAATAGCACAAGAACAAGTAATAACACAATATGCATCAATTAATAAGCTTTGGAACACTACACACAGAATGACAACTATGCTCTCTTAATGGTGCCTAAAGGTAGAAGGTGGAGACTCAATAATGGTGGAAGAAAGGCCCTTTTTTTGTAAAGGAAGCAGGGATTAAAAGTTTCAAAAAGAGCTTCCAAAAATTATGGTACTTGTTATCTTTCATCCCTCATTGCCCCTATCATAAGCATCCTGAAGTGGTTAAGGTTAAAGTGGCGAAGCTGGAGTATATGCTTGACGAAGTATAAGATGGCAATCTCAAGTCCCTTGAATACGAGGTCCACACCTCATGCATACTCAACTTTGGGTCCAGGTAAGTTCTTGTCACTATAAGTATTTGCATATCATTGAGAACCACCAACGGGATACCCCTTGCACATGGTACATGAGCTTTCCCATAACCAAAATGACAAGGCAAGAGACAATGAGCATCTCAGTAATATTTTTATTTACCATATGCATAGCTTTTTTATTGAGGATGCTTCATAGATAGCTCATTATGGTGATGCTGCAAGTTTCCACCATGATTAGGCATGGCTTAGGCTAGCGGCCCGGGCGTTTCTCTAACACAGGATACAAACTCCATGGACTTACAAGTTCCCTCTTTATTTCACACCGGTGACATCCATAGACAAAAGAACATGATATCAACTGAGTACAACAAGGTACAAGTGCAATGTTGAAAACGTTCCCCGTGACAGCACGGTTCGGCTAATTCCAACTTATAAGTGCAAGCATATACAACAAAGTTGTCACAATGGTTCAAGATTATTAGGGTCAAAGAATAAAGTGTGCCATCAAGTTCGTGAGGGCTTTAATCACTAAGTTTTCACATAACAAAATAGTTTTTAATTGGAAGATAGCTGAAAACAAGAATATACTTGGAATAGTGTAACACACCATGCATAGGAGTTTATAGTGGACACTTTGGAATAACTTGGTTTCTTGGGAGTTGGAGGCATGTGTAGAACTTAGTCATACAAGTGGAGGCTAGCAAAAGACTGGGAGCAACCAACTAAGAGAGCAATAATGGCCATAATCATGCAATGCAACAAAGCATACTAATCAAAGCAAAGAGTGGTACTAAAAGTCAAGGACTAAATGATCATAGAGGCTATGGTGACTTGTGAGAGTCATAACATGGTGTGATCATGTGCCAAGTCAACCCAAGCAAAGCATCAAAGGAGAATACCACAATACTATGCTTTTGCATGCTAAAACAACGCATAATTTCTTCAAGGCACACTAAGCAATCCCAATTGTTTGGAACAAGACATGCTACATCAATAATCACTAAGCATAAGGCTAAAACAACACCTATCATGTCATGCTAAAGTCTAAGTCACAGTCAATGCAAGCTCCTCTTGCACTTCAAGCAAGAACTTACTACTCCTTTCTAACACCAAGCAAACTTATTTGCAAAAAAACACAGCGAGAACGGGGGTCCAAACTACTTTAGCAAACTAAACAACCTAAGAAAAGCAAACGAAAACTAAGACACTCCAAGAACAACACAACTGGGCATGAAACAAATAAATGAAGTGTCTAGACAGACCTGAGCTTTTTATTGATGAAGAAGGGGATGCCTTGGGCATCCCCAAGTTTGATGCTTGTACCTCTTGGATATTTCTTAGGGTGACACCATGGTGTCATCCCCAAGCTTTATCTTTTGTCCATTATTCATCTCATTGCATCATTCTATCTCTACACCTAAATTTTTTCCTTCATACAAAACTTCACACAATCTTCATTAGCAACATTAGTGTATTCAAAAGATATTATACCACTGGCAAAGCTTTGTAACAGCAAGGCTTTTTACTAAAAAAAGCTACTGTAGTAACTCCTTCAAAAAGCTCAGTTCACTTAAAGAGAACTAAAAAAGGAATCAATAAGAAGCAAATGCAAATAATGGCAAAAATCTGTCAAAACAAACCAGCAGGTAGAAACCGATTTTTTCGAACATCTTCTGTTGCTCAAATCAAAAAGTGTTGAACTAACAAAAGTTAGCTAACATACTGGGGGATTTATTCGTTAACTTTGAGCTCAATCCGAGTTACAGATCCTCGTCACGAATTTTTTTGGTGGAGGACAGAAATCTGTTTCGGGACAGCAACTCGCCAAATCTTACTTCCCTCTCATTAGAGGTCATTCTTGGCATAAAAAGCAAACAAAAAGGTTAAGGAGAGGTCATTACTGAAGTAATAACTTCCAAGACTGAAGGAAACTCTTGGGTTATATCCCAACAAGTACTTTTCTTTAACGCCTTTAAGTTAGGCACAAGAAGCAAGAAGAATCAAGTATTTTCAAATGAAGAATTGCCCCTCTTGTTCCTTCCTTTCTTACCTTTATTTTTCTCTTTAGGGAAGATATGATTGCTTACCGGAGGAGAAAAGTGCATAATGCCTTTTCCCACATCTATTACTGCCCCAAGGTGTTTCAGTAGAGATCTTCCAAGTGTGATCTGTCCCTTGCCTACACATTCAATAACAAGATAATCAGTAGACACCATTTTCCCTGAGATTTTTGCAAACACACCTTCAGCTATTACAATGGGTAATATAGTGGCATTGTTGGTAAGAGAGATTTCCTCTCCTCCTTCAATAAGCCCCCAAAGACTCAAGGAATCAAAAATATCTTTAGGCATGAGACAAAATTCAGACATGATATCACATCAAGCATCAAAAAGTGTAGTGCTTATTGAGACTTTGATTGTGGGAAACCACTTTGAAGGCTCAGAATTTAAAGGAACATAATCATGGTAAGCCCTAAGAGTATGATAGCAACTATTCATAGCATCAATACTAGTCTCAAGAGTGTTCATCCTGGCAAAAATATTTGTGAAAGAGGAATCAAACTTGCCAGGTGTACCATAGATCATGATTAATTTCCTTATGGCATCAAAAGCTTCATCCTCAGTACAAAGCAAAAAATCTTTCTCAGCCACAACATCCAAATAATATCTATAACAAATAGCAATACCGCGGTAGAAACTATCAATAACCAAGCTGAGGCTTACCTCAGGCTCAGTTTCCCTCTGGAAAGCAGAGATTCTAAACCAAGCTTCCTTAAAACTTTCTTCAATTTTTTTGCTTAAAAGTGGAAATTTCTACCATAGGGGAAATAGAGGTTGGTCCAAAACCCGACATGGCAACAACTAGAGCATGAACTAATTTTTTTTGTGTTTTTGAATAAAGCAAGCAAACCAAACTAGACTAATTTTTTTGGGTTTTTTTTCAAAAGAGGCAAACAAAACCAAGCAAAAGAAACAAATCAGACTAAAAACAAAGTAAAGAGAAAGGAAGTGAAGGACTCGCCTAGTGAAGACGTCCTTGGCCTCCCAGGCAACGGCGCCAGAAAGAGCTCGGTGCCTGACGGGGAGGAAAAGGTTGAAGTTGTCCTATAGATCCCCGGCAACGGCGCCACAAAGAGCTTGATGGCGCCCACCACTTGTCATGGGACGCTTCGTTGGAAACCCCAAGAGCAAGGTATGAATCATCACAACAGTAAGTTTCCCTCAGTAAGAAACCGAGGTTATCGAACCAGTAGGAGGAAGGAAACATCACACAAGTGTTGCAAGCAACAAGGGAGACCTGCACAACACAAACTCAAGACTTTGCCCCAATGAATCAGTGAGGTTGTCAAGCTCACCGGTTTGCTATAACAAAGGATTAAACATATGGTGTGGAAGAAAATGGTTTGCAGCAAGTAAACAAGTAACAGTGGAATATGTATCAATGGTAAAGATTGGACCGGGTCCATAGTTCACTAGAGGTTCTCTCCTTAGATAAACAACATGGCATGAAGGGTAAAAAAATTACAACAGGGCAATTGACAGGAACTGAGCAAGGCATAACAATGCAATTACTAGCTAGAAAGATCCAATGAGATTCAATTGGGCAATACAACAATATACATAGACCGCCATCCAACTGCATCTATGACTAGAAGCCCACCTTCCGGTTATCATCCGAACCCCCTCCAGTATTAAGTTGCAAGCAACAGACAACTGCTTTAAGAAAAGTGTGTAAGGTAAACAGTCCACATGTTCCATGAACAAGAGATCGTTGTTTTCTCCCTAGTGGCAACAACGGATCTACAACTGAACAGATTTCTGTCACTTACCTTGGAAACTACAGGCATGAATCCACTATCGAGTATAAATACCCCCTCTTGGAGTCACTAGCAACTACTTGGCCAAGATAGCTACTAACAACGGAGAGCATGCAAGATCACAAACAACACAGACATGACAGAATCATAAAGACAAAACCATTAATCAAACCAACATAATAATCTCAATATCCATCAGATCCCCGCAAACACAACATGCATGATTACAAATAGATTAGATCTTGATCATTAACAGAGCTCACAAGATCTATACATGAAACCACAAAGGAGGAGATACAACCATCTAGCTACTACATGGACCCATAGTCCAAGGTAGAACTACTCACGCATCATACTGGAGAGAAGGCCTCCGGGATGATCTCCCCTCTGGCAGGGTGCCGGGAAGAACTTCAGATCCCCCGGTCTAGGGACGATGGTGGCAGTAGCTACAGACGGTTTCGTGGATTTCTGATCGGGTACTCAGGTTTTCTGCATCGGGGGCTTCTTATAGACAAAGGGGGAGACCGAGGAGGCGGCTAGGGGTGGCAGACCCTAGCCAGGTGCGGGGCTAAGCCCACTCGCGCCTGGGGTGGGTCTGGCCCCCCTGGCTGGCCCCTCTGGCTCCCTTCTGGACTTCTTGTTCCCCACGGAAATTAATTGACTTTGTCCTTTGTCCCGTCCAATTCCGAAAATATTTCTTTACTAACTTTTCTGAAACCAAAAACAGCAGAAAAAGGTATCTGGCACTGTTGTAACTTGTTAATAGGTTAGTACCAGAAAACATGTAAAAAGCACCTCAAAGTGTGGACAAGTAAAGAAAAGTAGATACTAAACAAGCATGGAGCATAAAAAAATTATAGATACGTTTCCAACGTATCGGCAAGCAACACCTTGGAGTTGTTTCCTTACTCCTACTGCTTCGATAACCTTGGTTTCATAACTGAGGGAAAACTCGCTGCTGTGCTCATCACACCTTGCTCTTGGGGTTTCCCAACGAGGCTCGACAGTCAACCGACCTGCATCAAAGCTCCAGGGAAAACACCCTCTATTTCATGGGTGGTAAATGGACAACGCTTGAAACATTATCGAGCAAAAGAAGATGTAAGTGAAGTCACCATACATGTGATCACCCCAGAAGAGGTGATTAAGAAAAAATAATAAGGAAAGGCAACTGCAGGAACAATAAAATCGATCCTAAATGAGCAACATCACGGTCAAGCTATTGACCATAAAATAGCGCTTCATGGGAGGCAACCCATACGAAATAAAGAAGAGGTGAGTAAAGTTTTAAACTTTCAATCAAGTTTTATTTAAGTTTGTGTTGAATAAGGAACACTTAAAGCTCTAGTGAAGTAGAAGAAGTTTGATTATGCTAAAATTCCACTCAATGGATGTTAATGTTGGTCGAAAATTTAAGCTGTCATTTTTTCTATCAAAACCTGGTGTTTCATTAAGTTTCATATTAATAAAGAATTCTCGGAGAGACGGGTAAATTTTGGCGACTCGAGAAGGTTTAACGACCAACTATACAGCGAGAATAAAATTTCGGGCGTATAGTTCCGGCCGTATAGATGTTTTTACATCTCCTCTTCTATTTTCGAAAGGTATAGTAAGTTTAACGACCAACTATATGGCAGAAATATTTTTTTCTGGCCATATAGTTGCGGTCGTATAGTTATCTTCCCCATCTCAGAATTTTTATTCAAGGGCACAGAAGGTTTTTCGACCAACTATACAGCAGGAATAAAATTCCCGCCCGTATAGTTGTAGTCGTATAGTTGGTACCGCTATAGAAGTAAAATCTAAGTTGGTTCACAACTATACGACGGGACATATACGGGCCGCCCCCGTATAGTTGCTCGTTATGGGCGGAGGCTATGGTTTTCGACCTCCCCTTTTAAAGCTAATTGCATCTAACCTTATTCATTAAGTTTTTGCAGAGCTAAAGCCTCCAGCCTCGAAAAATCATCGCCATCCCTATACAAGCTCCTTCTAACAACATCTGTGCAGCAAAGTCATGCAGACTTTTCATGTCAACAAGTTTTGGAGGAAGAAAGAAGAGAATCTCGTGAATAGGATGGAAGAAGTAGAGCCTAAAGAAGCATCATCGTCATCTAGCCCGGAGATCAAGGAAATCAAGCCTCTCCCAAATTGGGAGGACATGTTCCCGTAGAGGATCGAGATGATGAGGCAAGTAGAGCAGAGAAAGAACAAGGATGAGTATCCACCTAATCCTTATCATCACAACTTAAGATCTTATTATAAACCTCCTCTCGATCTGTCACCTCTCAAGCCTAAGAAGGTGCGGCTAGATGAGATTCATGATAAGATCTATCAATTGGAAAAAGCCTCGAAAGCATGTGTTTTAAACTACTGGGGAAGGGATTGACTCCTACTGGATGATGAGCAAAGACCTTGAGAAAAAGGTCAATGACATTGATGGTAGAGTTGGTTTCTTGATTAAAACTTTTTTGAGTTGACAAATGAGAAGAAATTCCTCCAAAAGAATATTTTGAAGCTTCAATTCAACATGGCCGAGCTCAGCAGCTGCCTTGCAAGAATAGCTAAGGATTGCAACACAAAAAAAGGCGATGTTCTTCTCACCCATGAGAAAGAATAGGTACCAACAAGGAGTTATTTGATCCCGCCTGGCTTGATTCCAAGAATGGTGAGATCTTTAAGACCTTGTGATCTATCTTATAAGTTTAGTTTTTTTGCATTAGTTCAAACTTAGAAATAAATTGTGCATCATTAGAATTGCCTTTAGGAATAGTCGATCCCTTTATGAAATGCTGAGTTCATCATTATATATGGTGTATTATTGAGTTTGTGGTTATATTATTGGATATATGGACAAGATTCAATATTATTTTACTTGCACTTGATGATAGCATTAATAGTCTTCCACACCCTTGGTATGAATGGAACATACAAAGGTAATTTATTTGATATGTTGTGAGTTCATGGTTTGATTTACAAAGAAAGAATTATCCTAGTAACAAAATTGAGAAAGAAACCTTGAACAAAGAAGTATTAAAAAGTGCTATCAAATTAGAGTGACAACAATATGAGGTAGAATATTCAATCCATGAAGATACTTCATATACAATTGTAATTTGATAATTGAGATCGTTAATCTTTAAATTCCCTCATGAGGTGGAATGTGTGGACAACTTATTTGCACAACACTTAAAGATAAAAGTGTGAGCAAAAAGAAAAGAAAATGTGCAAAGAGCAAATAGGCATACACCATTATCTTGTGGTAAGACAAAGAAACATTTGAGATTTTAAATCTCAAGTAAATATGTTAATCGTAAGACACTTGGGACTACCTCGCTAACTCATTCGGTCGAACCAACACAATCTTACATCATATTGAGAGGTAACCTTTTGTGAACTATTAAATGCTAAGGTGTGGAAGTCTACTAATATTATGCAGATAGTTCAAGTAAGGTACTATTCATGAATTTAGTCTTGTACGTCCTGTATGATAAGCACATGCTGCAAATGCCTCATTTGTTTTATTGACTCAGCTTCATGAATATGAGGATCACAATCATTAAGATAACCTTGCTCGGGATGAGCAAGAGTCTAAGCTTGGGGAAGTTGATGAGTGCATATTTCCATCATGTTTTATATTATTATTTTGCACTATAGTGGTAGGATCTTGGTATTTTACGGCATTCACGCGCATCTTTTATGTCTATTTTCACCAGGATCAGGACAAATGATGGATACGATGGACACAATTCTTGAACCAGTTATACTGGAGTGAAAAGGAGTAAAAATCAACGTAAATCGCTAATTTGGGAAATATCAATAACACAAGAAGAAAACCCGAGGCGATCGCAGCAACTAGAAGGTTTAATGACCAACTATATGACGGGAATACTTTTTTCGTCCGTATAGTTCTCGTCGTATAGTTGCCTCCGCTACTGCCTCCTCAAATAGTTTTGACCTGTGCAACTATATGACCACACTTTAGGTCCTGAAAATGGGATCCCTGGAGATTGGAGCCTCGTGAGCTACCCCGTAGACCTCTCGAGAAGAGCGATGTGGGGCCCATACCTGCCTGTGATCCTCCCGAGGGGGATCCTAGGTCCTACATGTTTTGACGATCCTGGCGGAGGATTAACGTGCTTGGCCAAGTCGTGTCTCCATCACTGGCCTATTTTGTTTATACGCCATGCGAGGGTCTCAAGCACCGGGAACCGTTAGTGCTTAAAATGAACTAGAGTGTCAATTGAGTAAAGATAACAAATTTAGGTGTCAAAATGGGAAGAAATTTTTTTACTAGTGTCAAATAGGGAAGCAAGTTTTAAGCTAGTGTCAAATAGGGAATTTTCTCCAATAGATACCCATGGAAGGAGGAGGAGAAGATGAAGTAGAACAAGAAGAGCCCGCACAAGATGAGCAGCCACCAAACTACTACACCACCTATGAAGACATCTATGCACTCGAAGCAAATATCCAAACCCCGAACAACCTCTCCATCAACCTTCGAGATGCCCCTGCAAGCCTCAACACCCGGTTCCAACATTGGCATGGCCAAAGGAACTTGGGAGATTATCCACCATCGCCATAATGAGCAATAAAGGGGCTTGCAAAAGCTTGAGCTTGGGGATGTGTTCCCCTTGCAAATTTATTTGTGTAATAATGAGGTTGTACTTCAGCTCCCCGGGAGCTTTGAAACACTTGTGTTGGTTTGTTCCAACACTTTGATTTTTTTATTTCCTTTTTAGTTTGTGTTTATTTGTTTGTTTTTAGTTTATTAGAACCCTTGATTGGTCGCAAGGTCTTTTCTATTCTTTAACCCCTTTCCTGAAAAATACAAAAACATTCCCTATTTTCCTTTTTTTTGTAAATGTGGATTCACACTTTGCCTCTTGCTTTTATATTATTATGAGAGTAATCGTGTTTGAGTTTTTAAAGGAACACATCCCTATAAGGAAGAGAATCATGAAGTCGCTTATGAGAGGTATGTCCTATGTCTTCCACTTTTGAAGTTTGAGTTATTTAACTTAGCTGATTGATTTTCTAAGATGCTATGCATGTGGGAGTAATTTAATTTAGTTAAAGTAAAGATTTTTATTAGTATAATGGTTAGTTGTTGAAGCTCTTGCTCTAGTTCTTTTAGCTAACCGAGCGTTCCTTGGAAATAATAATGCCAAACAAGTACAATAATAAAAAGTCTGAAATTTACGACTTGTTTGATGAATGATTGTATTGAGAGTATACCCTTGAAGATACTTAACCCCATAGATATTTTGATAGTCTTGACGACACTCTTGAAAGGAGTTGTTTGATTGAAATAAATTCTAGTGGTAATTGTGATGCATGCCAAAGCTACCCTTGTGGATCAAACCGTGGTACTAGCTCATAAAAAAGAAGGGATAAAGAAAATTTTTGCTATTTATGTTCCTAGTGCACACCTTTGGGATGCCAACGACTCCGCTAGCTTTTGAACAATCTATGGTATAACCCCGGATTTTGGCTATGAGCTAATGACATGATTAACATTGGTGTCAATGTATGGGGTACATTATTGGTATTCTTGAAGGTTGTGCAAGCACTTGCAAAAGAAACAACCAGCAATCCTTGAAAAGAATGAAAATAAAAAGATATCTTTGAAGATCCACATAACAAGTCCTTGACATGGTCTCATTACTACTCTACGAATTTTTCTTGAAAAACAATGATTGGATTAGAAGTGTTTTTGATAGACTTGATTTATTGATGTCAGAGGAAATAAGACACTTCATTGTTATATTATTAGGACATGACACTCTCTTATTAAATCATTCCATATAAACATCCTAGTGTTCCTTGGCGAAATGAGAGTTAACTAGAAGAATTGGATTGATTGCTACACTTCTAGTTATTCATATTGATATTAAACTCTACTTTGATTGTGTAGAATTTCCAAAGCCTGTATAGTACTCTTGTCATCTCTCTAACTTTGATAAGCCTCACAAATGAATGAAGTGTAATGCACATATGACTACCAACCGTAAGTGAATTCTTATTATCGTTGTTTCAAGTTTAAATGTTGAGTTCCTTATAGTTCTTTTTTTTCCTTCTTTCTCGAGGGCGATCAAGGTTTGAGCTTGGGGGAAGTTGATGGCTCTAAAATTTGTCATCTTTCTCTGTGTTTAAACATTGTTTTTAGTCGATCATTTAACAAGAAACTCTCAATCCTTGCCACTAATGACTAATAATTGCAAAGATATGCAAAACCTTGCTTTGAATTATGTTGTGCAGGAAATCATGGGTTTTAATGTGAATCAGGAGTCATAATGAAGGAATATGAGGAAGTCCACATGACCAAGTAATTGGGAAGAAAATTCTAGGCGTCAGTGCGTGTAACGACCGACGATACGTGTGGGGCCCACCCGGACGCGGTGCCGACAACTTCGTATCATCAAACTCTAGAACTTTTGTGAAGATGCCTATATATTTTGAGGTTCTAGCCGCCGCCTAGAGAGCCTCCATTCTCAGATTTCATCACAACACCACCAAAGGAGATCCATGCCATTGTTCAACCATTGTTCATCCACTCCACCATCCATACCTCCACTATCCATAGCCATTGCTTTGTACTTTAGATCTCCTTGTGATTTGGCGACCATTGTAAGAATATTTTATTTCAATCTTAGTATTTTGCACAATGTTTTCTATCCTTGATCTATTCGTTATGAGTGAGTAGTCCTCACGGGCTGCGGGTTGGGGAGAAACCTTGCAGCATCTATGTGCATCTAATCATGGGAATATTGTATTTTGTTTGGAATTGAGATTTGTATCTTTTGTTTCTTTGTCTCTTTTCTCAATTTGTGTACTTGTAGGTACCCAATATACCGTAGATTGTTAAAGGCTTGAGGTGAGATATTTGGCTAGCGGCGATCTCATAGGAACCTAAGTAACAAAAAGGATAGTCTGGTCTTCGCGTAGCGCCCCATTCAGGATCACAACACACTACTAGGAAAACGGCCTTTAGTGGCGCACCTAAAACCATCATCTGTGGCGCACCTGCAGTGCGCCACGGGCCTTGCGCTACGGCTATCTCTCAGCCGTGGCAGTGCGCCACCGTTGTGTAGAGACAGGCGTAGCGCACCTGCTAGTGCGCCACAGATGTTTGAGCAGGTGCGCTACCCCTAGGATATTCTGTGGCGCACTATAAAGTGCGCCACTAAGCTCTATAGTGCGCTTTAGGTGTAGTGCGCCACAGATGGTAGACCATGTGCGCCACAGATGTATTTTTTTTAATTTCCGAGCCAGATTATATATAATACAGATTATATATAATATTACAGCAGATATACACACACAGATACAAGATATACAATTATATATATAAATACACAATATGAAAAACAAGATTGAAACAAATACATATAGATAAGTCTCGTACATGAATACATAGTATAAGTTACATTGTTTCGATCAAGTTACAAAGTAGTAGTTGGTGACATGCGAATACATGTGTCGATCGAACAAGTTAGAGCTCGGAAGCTCGCCTAGACATCTAAAGTAGCTAGACACAAACGCGGGATATATAACCAAAGAAGATAAGCATGATCACCGCCGCGACGAAGGTGTAGGTCTTCATCCGGTTCCTTGTCCTAACTCCTGCTAGATAGCACGTGTATCTAGCTTCCGCCTCCGCCATAGTGTTGTACCCTTTGTAGATATTGCCGCTGAAACGGTGCACCTGTCTCCGGCAGTCTTCCCAATCATCGTAGACTCCGGGAACCCGTCCCTTGTACACGACGTACCACGTCATCTATAAGTTGACAATAATAATTAACCGATGATTGAAAAAAAACATATATAATTAAAGTCGCATATGAAGATACACTTATAGAAAGTACTCCTAAATCAAAAAGACCAAACTCAAAAAGCATGCCTCATATATAACTAGGTTGTTCGACACAGGAATATGCTATGATGGAACTGTTCGCCAAGTAGGATGCACAACACCTGGACCTGTGCATAGCACAAGACGAACAATCCCATCGCAGCACATTCACATATAGTGTGCCACGACATTTCAATCATCGGCATTATTGTCAAAAAAGACCAAAGTAACTCAAAAAGCATGCCTCATATATATACATAGGTCGTTGGACACAGGAATATGCTACGATGGAACCGTACGCCAAGTAGGATGTACAACACATGGACTTGTGCATAGCATAAGGCGTACAATCCCATCGTAGCACATTCACATATATAGTGTGCCACGACATTTCAATCATCGGCATTATTCTCGAAAAAGACCAAAGTAGCTCGAAAAGAATGCCTCATATATAACTAGCTAGGTCGTTGGACACATAAATATGCTATGACGGAACGGTTAGCCAAGTAGGATGCACAATTCCTGGACTTGTGCATATCACAAGGCTAACTATCCCATCATAGCACATTCACATATATATTGTGCCACGACATTTCAATCATCGGCATATTCTCGAAAAAGACAAGAATAACTCGAAAAGAATGCCTCATATATATACATAGGTCGTTGGACACAGGAATATGCTACGACGGAACAGTCAGCCAAGTAGGATGCACAATTCCTGGACTTGTGCATATCACAAGGCTAACTATTCCGTCGTAGCACATTCACATATATATTGTGCCACGACATTTCAATCATCGGCATTATTCTCGCAAAAGACAAAAATAACTCGAAAAGAATGCCTCATATATATACATAGGTCGTTGGACACAGGAATATGCTACGATGGAACGGTGAGCCAAGTAGGATGCACAAGACCTGGACTTGTGCATATCACAAGGCTCACAATCCCATCGTAGCACATTCACATATATAGTGTGCCACGACATTTCAATCATCGGCATTATTCTCGAAAAAAGAGTAAGGAAAAAAAGGACCAAAGTGAGCAAAGGACCAAAGAGTAAGCAAAAAAAAAACCAAGCATTGATTGATATATAATAATAAGCAAAATAAGTAAGCGATGATTCATAAACCTAATAAGATAAGTACACTTGTCCACACACACACAAAGGTCATCTATAGTTTGTAACTACAACTAGGCCAACATCAAGCCTTCTGGCTCGGCTTAGGGAACGGGAGGACGCCTTGTCTCGTCATGAACTTCCTATAGTCACCCTGCATCTCTAGGCGATCTTCTATGTCACGGTTATTCGGGATATTTCCTCCGTAGAAGATCCCCCCCGAAGTCATGACATCACGAAAGATGATTGCCCCAAACTGCTGCTGGATGCGATACATCTCTTGTCTAATATCCGAATCATTGATCTTGGCCTTTGCTTCGGCCCACTGTTTGAGTTGATCTGGCAGCGTAGAATTCTGCTGGTCAAGTAGGAATGCCCTCATGTGATGGAGTGCGTAGTAGGCTTCCTTCTTACTGTTTTCCGGCTGCTTCACGCAGGGGAACTCCGTTACGTGGTTGAAGACGTGCCTGCCGAACTTGACCTTCGTACGCACGAAGGTGGTGCCTTCCGTCGAGGCAAAGCCAGTGAGAGCATCATCCAGAACTTCCTTGATCTTGTCGTAGTTTTTCTTCTTTTCTAGACTCCCCGAGTCAAAATACGTGGCGTGGGAATGCTTCGGCGATAAGGAGATGAGCGTGCAGTGTTCATCTCTGCGCAAAAAATTCAAATGGAATGTGTTGGAAAAAGAATGATGATGATCTAATAAAGCCAATCGACGGTGGCGAGTGAATAATGACTTACTCGGGAAAGTAAGGCACGAGAATGTATTCCTTTGTCTTGTTCGCCACGAGGATTCTTTTTAGGTACGAGGCCACGATACGTCATTCGGCGGGGGAACCCAAGCAGCCGTCATGCATGTAGTAGGGGTCCACTATAGAGATGCCCGGTGTGTTCTCTCTAATGATCTATATGGCCAGGCTGAGAGAAAACAGACGGACCATGGTATAGTGCAGCGGGTATAGGTGGAACATATTGAAGATGTCGTCGAACCGCAGGAAGAACAGATCCACAGGGGCATTGTCGACGAAGCCCAAGCCTGGTGGCACCTTAACCACGAATACCGGGTGCGAGGGATCTTTCTCCAATAGAAGGTGTCTCTCTATCGTCAGCACGCCGTCATGCACACTCTGCAGTTCCGAACTGGCGAGCTTCCGCAAATTCTTAGGTAGCATGGGCTCACCCGCCACATGAATCCTCCACATAATACCCTCGGGTCTTGGTGACCCATCCCGAAACCTGATCGGATTCGCAGTTGTTGACGCCACCGGCTGGCTCGAGCTGCTAGATTTTCTTTTCCTGCCCTTTTTTCCTTTTGGAGAAAGGGAAGGCACCGCAATCTGAGCACCGGCCGCCCTATGTAGTGTGTCAGGGCTTAGAATAAATGGCCGGTTGGTTGTATCAGCTGGCTCTGTAAAGGCGCAAGCTGGAGGCGTCTCCTGAGAACCAAACAGACGCTTGGTGATAGTGGCTTTCTCTGTGGGGCCACCAGCTAGGTCTTCTTCGTTGCCAAACTGAGTGCTGAAGAAGTGATCATTCCAGTCTTCGTCGTCCTCGGCCGGATCCTACACCATGTGCATATCATCAACATGATCATCCGACCCACCGCGTGGAGGTGACGACGAGGGCGGTAAGGGGGCCTTGGCACCGCTTGTCGCTGGCACGACAGACGGTGCTGTTGTCTGTGGCGTGATGGCCCCCGCCGTCCCCAAACGGATAATGCTCTTCGGCCATAGCAAGAATAAGCCGAAGCAAGTTCTGAGGACAGACGACTCTTCTTCATCCGCTCCTGGGGGTTGAATGGGAGGTTCTAGGTCGTCGCAGCCCCTTAGCACCCTACTAATTTTAACCCTGTGCACGCTATCTGACATCGGCCTTGAGTGGAACGTGCGCTGCAAGGGTTGAACGATGGTACCCTTGGCAACATCCCTCAGCTCGTTGTTCACGTAGCATAAGAGAGTGCAAGGAACATCCGTCTGCGGAAAACATGTACGGCGTCGTCAGAGATGCCATAATAGTAATAGATGGCATGAAAGGCGGTAATTAAACCAATTTGTTTACCGTGATGGCGTCGAGATCGGCTAATGTCGATGCACCGCATACGGCGACGGGCGTGCAAGAGACGGAAGGGCTGCTTGATGGCGCGGTGCTGGCCGCCGGTGTATTCTCCCTACCGACGGGTGCTTGGAGCTCCGGTGCCGCCGGGACGATGGCAGGGGGGCACCAACATGTACCCCGGCGCCGCGGTGATGGCAGGGGGAGTCACCAACACTTGCGGCGCCGCGGTGCTAGCAGGCGGAGTCACGAACACGTAGTTCGCCTGATTCGTCGGCACCGCGTTGTTCGAGTTGCTGCTGACCATGCTTGGAATCGGGCATGGCCCTACTCGACCACCCGCACTCCAGTTCGCTATTGACTCCACCAAGGTAGGCAGGAAGGACGTGAGGGTGATTGCCAGGTTGTCTTGGACGATCTGCGGGATCCGCGCCACTTGTGCCTTAAGTTCTTGAACCTCGCGGTTTTCCTCCTCGCTCCTTCCCGACGGCGCCACATGCGTCCTCGGCGGTGGACAAAAATGATCCACCCAATTCTTACCCCCGAGGCCGGCCAGACGGCCAGCCGACGACGACTGCTTCGTAACCGGCTCTATTTTCTTGGCCCGGTTCATCGCCCTGTTAAAAGGGTTATCCCACCGGGTGGCCGCCGTCGACCCCTGGGATGAGGAACCCTGGGATCCATGACTAGCAACAATTTCCTCCTCCTGCAGAAGAAGTAACAGTGAAACATTTAGATCATCGATTAGATTGCAATCGAGTTGATCCGCGGTAATTAGATTATACTTACCACAATTTCCTCGAATTCCTTCACCGCAGGATCCGGGGTGAGTTGTTTGGTTTTTGGGTCCACATGGTAACAGGCCCTGATGAAGTTTCGAACCTGCCCGGGTTCGAATTTAGCAAAGGGGTTTCTATCCCCGTGGATCTATACTCTTCGTCCTCCTTATTCCATTTGGCCTCCGCGTTTCTGTATCCACCAGATCCGAGATGGTGATGACCTATATTCATCGCCTGCAGCACCTTTCCCCGATTACTATTGTCTAGGGCTCTTTCGGATTCACACCTCTCCTTGAACTCCCGGAACTGATCTTCGGTGATCTGCGGGTCAATCTTCTGGATCTCCTCGAGACTTTTGCCTTCTTTATAGATCTTCTTCTTTATCCGGGTTCTCCAGCTGGCCAGGGCGGTGCTCATCTTTGTGAGGGCGGATTTGTTTACTTCGTTCCCATGATAATTTGTGTTCTGATACTTAGCGGGGAACTTGTATCTTGCGTGCAGCTTCTCGAAGAGGAGTGTGCGCAAGTGGCCATTATTTTTATGCTGGATATTCTCGGTGTTGATCGAGATGGTTGTCCGGGTGATCGCCGCCACTTGCCCACCGTACCCTTTGACGACAAGGGCGGGCTCCAAAGGAACCCCTGATGGGCTCACTTTGGTAATTTCCTCCCTGACCGTGTCGACCGTGTTCGGGCGCCGGTCCTTCGGCTTCTTCTTCTTCTTCTTATTAGGAGGGTTGCTACCACTCCCTGTGCCCTCGCCGCCATCAGTGGTTTCATCGTTCGCCGTTCCTTCGGCTTCTTCCTCCGCGTCTTCCATCTCATCATCCTCGCTCTCCGAAGGATGGTATTCTTCATCGTCTTCTAGCCGCTGGGCCGCCTCCCAGAATGTCAATTGTTTATTCGGAGGTCTGAGTTCTCCTTCAGCGCTGATGCGCTTAGAACATCCAGCCTCGTCGTTGTCACACATCTTTGCACTAATAAAAAACAAATAATTGGTTAAATGCACGGAAAAATCCGGCATGACCTTTGCTAATTTTCTTAAACTAGGAGTGCCGGATTTCTGCCGAAACGGAAGTTAATCAACATTCCGGCAAAAATTGGGACTCATTTCATACAAGAACCTGCATATATATGGCTAGCATAGCTAGCACAAAATAAATGGCCATCATAGCCAGCACAACCAGCACACAATAAATGGCCAACACAGCCAGCACATAATCTGGTCACATAGGATAATCTGGCCAACACAGCCAGCACATAAACATCTAGGTAGAAAACACATTGGTTAAGAATGCATCAACATGCCCAGCCACATAAAGCAATGGGCATTTACAGTTATCATCTGGATTCACCAGGAACCAAGCATATGATGGAAAGAAAATAATTAAAGCCTGCTAGGTCTCTTGAAAAAAGAAAATAACACATATGAGCATACACAGCAGCAACTAAAACCCAAGCATACATGTTTCTGTCAACTAAAGCCTGCTAGGTCTCTTGAAAAAAGAAAATAGCATTCAGTTGTGCTCATATGATGGAAATGACCTGAACAGAGAAAATAACTTATTCTTTTAGTTCCTAGATGCTAATTCATGCCACTACTTCTACTCTCTTTCTAATTACTCCACCACTTATCAACCATCATTAGTATTATAATCCACCTATTCTAGCACTATACCACATATGACCTACATGTTGCTTCCGATCCAATCTATTCCTTCTACACACATACATATACTTGCTAGTACTTGCTACATGTTGCACAATCTATTCCCTCCAAGATTTATTTGGAGGGAAGCTCATAATGTGGAAAGGGCAGGGGGTAGAGAACTAGGATCCATAAAAGTACACCATCATAAGAGTACCACATACCAGCATGCTTCTGTAGTTTGTGCAAAAGAAATAGATAATTAACTATCACAATTGAAAGAAACCCGACAGGTTCTATATTTACTTATGCTAGTTCTAATGTTAAAGCGGTAGACAAATGAGAGCAAATATAGATTTAGTATTGCGTGGAAGAGCAATGCAAAATCTGAAGTTCTGATGGCCAATGGAGACATCATGAGAATACTGCTCATAGTTAGCGACACAAACATTTCCTCAAGACGTATACAGAAGACGCAAATCACATGACCCTCTATGGTGGTGCCCCTGGTGTTTCCTGATGTAATATACACTTATCTAACTGCATAACATGAAGTAGTCATTAATAACCAAATACAAATGCAAGACATTCTTACCCTCCATTTAGACATCTTAAAACAAACTACTTTCCAAAAGTGGCAGAACGGTTTGAAAGAAAATGGACATGGAAAAAACAGAAACAAATAGTACTAACAAAAAATGCTCAAGGCAAAATAAATCTCAGATCCAGATGCTTCACAATGAGGGAGGAGATACTAAACAAATCTACAACTTGAGAGGCTGCATCTGCCGAGATTTACACCAGGGCATACCAAAAAATAAACAGAGGATCAGAACCCGCTACCTAAATTTTGACCAAAATACTAGTATCACAAAAAATAAACAGGGGATTAGAAAGTGGGCCGTAGGAACAATTGAACATGGCAGACAGGCAGGAGTAATCGCATTAACAAAGGATAGTTTCTTCAGATCGAAATGCACCGTAGTCCCACAAGAAAGCATTTCTTACAAGAACAAACTCGAACATCGGAATATGTCGTGCACCTGCATCTTGAACCAAACACTGAACTAGGAACACAGAGGGGACATGCCAACAACCTAGGAACAAGTGACAGTGATGTTCAGATTGAAACAACAATCGTTCTTCCAACAACAGACACATTCCATACAAGATTCAGTCATGAGGCATGACACGCTGGACCATCTAACTAATACACCATACAGACGGAGAGAGAGGGAGAGAGGGAGAGACAGGGGAGGGGCGACGCTCACCTCTGACGGGCGGACGACGGCGGCCTCCACCTCCTCGAGCGGCGCGAGATCCTCCTCCTTCACAAGCGGCTCGGGCCTCCTCCTCCTCCACGGATCGGCAGCGGCGCGGGCCTCCTCCTCCTCGAGAGCGCAGCGCGGCGGTGGCGGATCGAGAAAGCAGCGGCGTGATGGCGGATCGAGAGCGCAACGCGGTGGTGGCGGTGTCTGTGAGATGCGGGGATGAGAGGCGGACGTGGCACGCGCGGTTGACTAGTCCAACACACATAGGCGTATATCCGTAGCGCACTTGGCCAGGGTGCGCTACGCCTATGTGTGTTGGACTATCAGATAAGAGGGCGGCCACCCCACTAGTTAACACTAGTACTGCCTTATCCCACTGGTTCTGCCCCTTAGCTCTGTTCTAAACTATGAGCACCCAGGTTCGAATCCTGGTGCTCCACTTTTTTATTTTTATTTTAAAAATACTTTTAAATGTTCCAAAAAATGCCCAAAAGTGGTGATATATGCCATACAAGTTTTGTTTGTTTTTAAAATACTTTTAAATATTCCAAAAATGCCCAAAAGTGGTGATATATGTCATAAAAGTGTTACAAATATGATTCAAAGTATAACTAAATTTCATAATAATTTGTCCATGAATATTACAATCTTTTCGACCACGCGTTTTACAATATTTTTTGAGCTAGCGTTTTACAATCTTTTTTCCCTTCTTTGTCGCGGTTGAATAATTTAGCCCCGGCACTTTAATGTTTCTTCTTTCGAACGGGCTACCTTTTTTGGGTAGGGTTGTCCTTTTTCTTCTTGTGATGTATGTTGCTGCATCGTAGTCGTCGTCATCTTCAATCTTTGGATCGCTGTACTGGTCGAAGTCTTGCTCGTTGGCGACTCCATCCATTCCGATGATGTTTCTTTTTCCTCTCCTCACGACAACACGGCTAGGCTTTGTCGGGTCGGTAATTAAAAAACATTGGTCCACTTTGGTAGCCAGTACCCACGGTTCATTTTTCGCGGCCACGTTTGCACCGGCGGCCTTGGATTTGGCTGCTTCGGGTATAACCATGGTTGTGAAATACCGGTCTTCTCTTTCGACGCTCTTTGCCCATCTGACACGAAACATCGGCACCTTTTCTCCACAGTAGTCGAGATCCTAGATCTCCTCGATTCTTCCATAGAATCTTTCCTTCACGTTGTCATCAGTGTAGAATTCCGACGTTATGCCTGAGTTCTGATAATCACACTTGTTGTCCTTTTCCTCCGTGTAGAATGTGTAGCCGTTGATATCATACGCCTGATAGGTCACCAGGTTTTGCATCGGTCCCTGTGACAAGGTGAATATGATCTTTTCCGTGTCAGAAGAATGCGATCGCGGGGGATTATCAAGGAGCGTCTGCCTAAACCAACGCGTGAAATCTGAGTTGTGCTCTTTGATTATTTCTCCCTGCGTCCTCTGTATGCCCCGGTCACTGTACTTCTTCTCGATTAACCTTTTATGCTTCTGTACCCAAGGATCGACCAGTTCTAAATGCTGTAGCACGACAAGGTTTGCTCGATCAAAGTCTGTGCGTCGAAAATCGAAGTCTGCATGCAGTATGCGACGACCCTCTCGGTGACCAGATCCGTCGAGCTTGCCAAGGTGCCTGTTGACGGGAAGACCGACAGGGTTCTCGATGTCTAGATAATTCGTGCAGAAAGAGATGCACTCTTCGGCCAGAAAGCCCTTGGCTATGCTTCCATCTGGACGGGACCTGTTGCGAACGTATCCTTTGATGTGTTTGTTCACCCTTTCGAACGCCATAATGCTGCGGAGGAACATCGGCCCGAGTTGTACGATGTCCTCCACGACATGGACCAGCAGATGCACCATAATGTCGAAGAATGCGGCCCAGTTTTTCAGCAACTCTTCCACTTCTTCGCTGCTCCTACGCTCTGGGATTCCTCGGGTCTCTGATTTGCCATCGAACAGGTCTCCACGTTTTCTCCATGGATCATTCTTGCCGAGCCACCTCCGGTGCGCCATGAACACGGTTTTCGATGACCCTGGATCTTTCTCTAGTTGGAGATAGCTTGTGTTATCCATGCACCTAACGCATGCACAGAATCCTTGGATAACCTGCCCCGAGATATACCCGCAACCTGGATAGTCTTGCACCGTAGTGACCAACGCGGCTCTCATAGTGAAATAATCTTGTGTGACGGCGTCGTAAGTATTGGCTCCAGATTCCCATAACGTGGCTAGCTCCTCTTTCAACAGCCCGAGATACAGATTGATGTCGGTACCAGGTTGTTTCGGCCCTTGAATTAGCATACTCATTTGTATGTACTTCTTCTTCATGCACAACGATGGAGGGAGGTTGTACATCCATACAAACACGGGCCAAGTGCTGTGCGTGCTGCTTTGGCTACCGAACGGATTGAGTCCATCGGTGCTCGCACCAAGCCTGATGTTCCTCGAATCTCCACCGAATTATGGGAATTCGAGGTCCAATGCTTTCCACTGGCTAGCATCTGAAGGGTGCGTCAGCAGCTCATCCTTTTTGGGGTCATCATCATCATCATCTCCTGGCTTCTTCCTTTCCGCATGCCATCGCATGAGCTTCGCTTCCTTAGGGTCCGCGAAATAGCGCTGGAGACGAGGAGTGATAGGAAAGTACCATACCACTTTTCGAGGTGCTTTCTTCCCTTTCTTGTATTGACTCACGCCGCACACCGGACATGTGGTTTTCTCCACGTCCTCGCCCCGATAAATGATGCAATCTTTGATGCATATGTGATATCTAACGTGCGGTAGATCGAGAGGACAGACGATTTTCTTTGCATCCTCGATACTAGTTGGACATGTGTTCCCCTCCGGGAGACGATCGTGCCAGAATGCCATCAGATCGTCGAAGCTTGCGTCGCTCAATTTGTGTTTTTCCTTCATATCCATAGCCTTGAGCGTTACATTCAACCGGGTATCATCGGGCCTGCGTCCTTCATACAATGGAGTAACCGCGTCTTTCTCAAGTTGCGCAAGCTTGGATTTCTCTCTAGCGGCAGCCCTGGCGTTACTCGTATGCTTGAGAAGCGGCCCTTGCACATAAGGGTCCCGCACCTAGCCTGACGTTGTTCCATCGTCGTCTGCTCCTCCGGCATCTAGATCATCATCATCCCGGTCTACTTCCGCACCTTCACCATCTCCAGGAGACTCTTCATCATCTCGCCCGTTCTCGACGTGATGATGATCATCGTCATGTTGGCCACCTTCATCGTCTCCATCGTCTACGTCATCGCTTATCCAACGAGTGTATCCATCCATGAAACCATGGCGGAGCAGGTGCGCCTGCAGATTCCCGGAATCTGGGTTGATCACCCAGTTGAGTTTGCATCTTCTGCACGGACATCTTATATCTGTCTTGTTATTTCGTATCATGTCGGTCGTCGCACATTTCAAAAATCTAGCCACAATGCCTTCGCTCATTATGCGGACTATTTTTGCCTGCACGGTGTACACGGTACAATTTTGAAGTCTATTAGAACCACATAATGAATGCATGCATGCAATGGTCGATAGAAAATTTCGGCATGACCTATCCTAAAATTAGGACCTTTGCGAAATGCCAAATCTTGCCAAAATGGAAATGAATCAACATTTTGGCAAAACAAATGGCAACTTGTTCACATACAAACACAAGAGAGAGAGACCGATCCATACACACATGAACATATCATTATCCTCTCCATACACACATGCATCAGCATCATCGATACTCTCCATATACGCACACATATATGACCATCGATCCTCTCCATACACACATCATGAGCATCGATCATCTACATACATATGAGCACATCATCCATATACGCATGAACACATCCTTACATGGACAACTTACCGATATGAGAGACCGATCGCGAGAAAGATGGAAAGGAGAGGTGCGCGCGTCGACCGGAGAAGGAGATGAGAGACCGGAGACCTTCCTCTATTACTTATGTAACATCCAAAGCAAGTTTTACATGCTAAAAATGGTGAATGGGTGCAGAAATTGAGGTGGGAAGGAGAAGATCCCGAGTAGATCTAAGGAGGAAGAAGAAGGGGAAAGTGAAGTGTGGGGTGGTGGATGTGGTCACACATGTGCACATAAAGTGCTGTTCTAAAAAAATCGACACATCCGTGGCGCACACGGCCCTAGTGCGCCAAAGGGAGTAGAAACATCTATGGCGCACTATGCCATGTGCGCCACGGATGTTCCTACTCCCTGTGGCGCACTAGGCAGAGTGCGCCACAGATGTTTGTGGCCGTTTCACAGCAGAGGGGGCATGCTCTTAGGCGTAGCGCACCCCCCAATGTGCGCCACGGTTGGCACTAACAACCATGGCGCACATGACTATAGTGCGCTACAGATGTTTGGCGTGCGGCCAACAGGGCCCTGGCCCACACACATCTGTGGTGCACTATAGTCATGTGCGCCATGGTTGTTCTAGTTACTAGTAGGGCATTGCCCACAGGTGAGCCACGCCTGTTTTAGCCGTGGGGCACTTCAACCATGTGAGCCACGGATGTGCTGATTACCTATAGCCGTTTTCCTAGTAGTGACAATGTCACCACTTAATGCTTTAATATGTGTTCTTCACTTAATAATCATTTGTAGCTCATGGCTTCGGTGTGTACTCTGTTGGATTAAAAGACTTTCTATGCCTGCTGCATCACGGGGCTCTTGTATATTAGGATGTGTTTCCCACCAGATATTATCTCTGTTCAAACATTACACATTACTATGCTTATTATTATATTTTATCCCTTATGATGTGCAGCTGCAGGTGGATCTTCAACCCTGGCCTATCTCCATCCATTGATTCAACCCACTATAAAAAGTAATCTAGATTTGTCCAGTAAAGTAAGGTAAAACAAAGAAACAAAGTCTTGTAGATGTGTCCTGATTTATTTCCTTTTAGCATTGCTTTCCAAGGTTCGATTAATCCTAGGTCTTCTAGCGAAAAAGCTATTATACTACATCCATGAATCCGAATTGAAGGTATCACCTCATCATGGTCATCGAGGCCTCCGACATGGAGGTCTTTTGGAAGGAGTTACCGACCCCCGGGTGCTCGACACGATTGGCCGCCACAGAGAGAATCTCGCGACGGTTGCCGAACTCTTCACGATGGCTGATCGTTGCGCCAAGGCAGAAGCGGTTCGCCCGCGGCGATGATGGGATGGAAGACGTGGCTACGGAGCCTAAAGGAAGCACCGTACGGCGAGTGAGGAAGGCCGCCCGGAAGCGCCTGGCAAGGCAGGGCCTGGACGATGCGCCTGACTAAGGCCCATACTACCTCTTCCACCGGAGGCACGTCCATGACACCAGCGAGTGTGTCAAGATCAGGAAGGTAAGGAAGGAGTAAGATGGCAAGAGGAGGCGTGAGCTGAGAAACAAGCGCGGAAAGGCTCAGGGCCCTAGGGCCCCGGACCCAGAGCCTTCCCAAGGGGCTCGGGGGCTAGCCAGGGCCGCGATAGGACGCCAGCGCCGGAAAGCTCAAGAAGCCCGGGACGCCAGCACCCCCCAAGGTCGCGCAGGACATTCTGCGGTTCGTCACTCCTAAGGTGACTTAAATCCTCACCTTTCTATCGGGCTACACCCCCGGGCTAGGTTTTGACAAGGGAACTGGCGCTATTGCCAACGATTTTCTTTCGCTCTTTTTTGCAAACCTAATTCGCCCTGCTGGAAGTTCCTTTCTTCCCACGTGCTCTCTATGTTCCCGTCTATTCACCATACGAGCGGGGGCTAGGACGGTGCCCATCGCCGGACCTTCCCCCGTCAACGCTGGGATCTAAAGCGACGATCTCTGAACTTGCGGACTATCTCCTGCGATAAGTCACCTCACCCTGTGTTCCGTTAGTATTTCTTTCAGTCAATTGATTTAATGGACCAAATTACCCTTGAGTACAGCAGCTACCGTGCGAATACAACTCCCGTCACTCTCCTCTAGACCGTGCCCACAAAAAAACAAGAGAATCCCATGCTCAACCCTAGCCCCGGAGTGGTGGCGGCTGGTGATGGCGGCGGGCGGCGCCGGCACAACGGCGGAGGGCGACGCAGGCACGACGGCCATAGGCGACGCAGGCGCGACGGCCACAGGCGACGCAGGCGCGATGGCCACGGGCGACGCAGGCGTGGCAGCCACGGGCGGCGCACGCACAGCAGCCTTGGGCGGCGCACGCACGGCGGCCACGAGCAGCGCAGGAATGGCCGCCGAGGGCGGCGCGGGAACGATGGCGGAGGGCGACGCAGGAACTGCCGCCGTGGGCGGTGCAGGCACAGCAGCAGAGGGCGACACAGGCACAGTGGCCACGGGTGGCACAGGCATAGCAGCCTTGAGCGGCGCAGGCACGGCGGCCGCGAGCTACGCAGGCATGGCAGTGGCAGGCGGCCATGGCGTTTCCATGAGTGCACCTCCAGGGTCAAATTGCTTTCTCTTCTATTGCAGTACGTCAGTTTGCTTTCTCATATTTTATTTGCAATAAATGACTCAAATTAACTTGTCCTTATTTGCATTCACAGGATGGATCAAAATTCAACTTATTTGCTGAAAATAAATTTGATTCCCAACCCAAAAAAGGCTAGAAAAGAAATCAAATCATTTTGTTTTGATAAGTTTATTGACAGTGACTTGACAAATTATAAGGATTTGCTTGAAGAAATCCTAGATAAGTACCCGCCACGATATTTGGAAGTTGAACATTTTCGATACTATGATGATGTCTTGAAAATATATCCAGAGGTACATTCTGACCAAGAGCTGATGTATATGTTTAAGAAACACTCCCTGAAAAAAGTTTTGCAAATGTTCGTTGCATATTGTGATCCTGCTGAACCATATAAGTCAATCATTGAGTATTATGAGGATAGCGAAGTGCATATCAAACCAGAAAACAACATAGATCAAGATGAGGATAGTTATCTTCGCAACCCAATACCTGAGAATGAGCGTGTTGGTATTGACGAGGAGAATGCATATTTGGAGAAAGAGCATATGCCTCTAAATGTGGTTATTTTTTCTGATAAAAAGAAGGACACAAACTATGTGCAAAAGGATGACAACGAGGATGAGAGCGAGAATTGGAGCGAGTGTGGGAGCGAGGATGAGCCTGAAATAGAGGAGGACGAGGAGGTGCATGAGGCAGACCATGCACCAAATGTAGAGTATAATAAAGAAGACCCTCCGATGACCGAAGGTTCCACATATCCCAATATGGCTGAGTTTAAGTAGGCACTTTCTCAACATGCAGTCAAACATAAATTTGAATATAACACTGAGAAGAGTACACCACATAGGTTCAGGGGTTATTGTAAAAGAAAAGAAGAACATAATTGTCCATGGAGGATACATGCTTCTACAACGTATGATTTGTGTACTGTCATGGTAATGATCTAACTCTAACACCCCATTGTTTACTTGTTTTGCATAAATTTTTAAGTGTTTCAAACTAATATCTTAACTATATCCTTGTTTTGTAGGTGAGAAAGAACCCACATGAGCATGATTGCTCTAGTGCAAGAAGCAAAAAGAAGGTACAGAATGCAACTAAGCGTTGGATATGTGAGAAGGTGAAGGATTGGATTATTGAAGATGCAACTCTTGGAGCCAGGGAATTGCAAAAGAAGCTCAAAGAATATCACAAGGTCAAAATCTGTATATGGGTAAACTCTTAGCCTTGAAGCAACTCTATGATGATTGGGACAACAGCTTTGACAATTTATATAGGTTTAAGGCACAAGTAGTTGTTCTCCTGGTAGCATAGTAAAGATCGAGCATCATACAATAAATGATAAAATCAGGTTTGCAATAATTTTTGTTGCTCTGAAACCTTGCATAGAGGGTTTTGGTAGTGGATGCATGCCATATTTGGCAGTAGATAGCACATTCTTGACAGGCAGGTTTAAAGGGCAGTTGGCTATGCTACAGCCGTCGATGGCCATAATTGGATGCATCCAGTTTGTTTTGGAGTCTTTGACTCTAAAACTAATGACAATTGGATATGGTTCATGCAATTACTTAGGCAGGCCATAGGATCACCAGCGGGTTTAGTTATATGTACTGATGCTGGCCAGGCAATGATGACAGGGGTAAAATAAGTGTTCCCAGAGGCTGAACATATAGAATGTATGTTTCACTTGGTGAGCAACTTCAAGAAGAAGTTCCATGGAAAGGTGTTTGATGATCATCTTTGAGATGCTGCTTACTCATGGAACTCGTATGTGTTTCAAAAACATTGGGTTGCAATGGAGGTAGCAAAGCCAACCGCAACTGCATATATAAGGAAGTGGCACAATAGGCTGTGGTCTAGGAGTCAGTTTTCGACAATATGCAAGGTGGACTATGTTACCAACAACATGGCAGAGAGCTTTAATAACTGGATCAAGCACCACAAGTCCTTGAACTTGGATGACTTCCTGGATAAGGCGCGACCGTTGCTGATGATCATGTGGAACCAAAGGAGAAACATGTCAAAGAAGTTGGATGGTCTCATTATGCCCCACATTATTAAGAAGTTGAAAGCAATCACTAGAGACTTAAACTTGGAAGTGGTTCAAAGCTCAGAAGAAGTGGCAGAAGTGACAGCATTAGGAGGCAGCGGATTTAGGTTTGTGGTGAACTTGCAAGAGAGGACATGTTCTTGTAGACAATTTCAAGTTTTTGGCCTTCCTTGCAAGCATGCTCTTGCATTCATCACCTCACTTAGCAATGCACATATACAGACCCATGTTGACTTGTATTACTCTATTGCTAAATTTAGAGCAGCTTATGCCCAACTAATTCCTGCTATGCCTGACAAGACCCAATGGCCTGAATCTGACCATGGATTCTTCATGCATCCACCACTATTAAAAGCCACTACTGGTAGGCCTAAAACTGAGAGGTATAAAGGTTGTAGTGAGAAGAAAAGAAAATCAGGCAAGCATTTATGACCTATTTGTAAGGACTATGGGCATCGTTGGCACAATTGTAAGAAGGGTAACCCAGATAACATTGCTGCAATGCTGGTAGTGAGGTAATATAGATTTAATATTGTACTATTTTGTAATGAACTATACATGCTTACTGCTATTCTTATTTATTGCTCATGCAGAGAACCGCCAAAGAAGAAGATAAAGGCCATGAAAGGAAATCAGTCAGCCATTGTGCCTTGCATGGATGAAGCACCAAAAAGGATGTCTTTTCCACCAAGGTTAGCAATTTTACATTCATGCTCATTATTACATGAAACCTGAGTTTGTGGTATAAGTAGCTTCTTTCTCACATAGCCAAAGCTTGGAAACTTCAAGTTGCAAAAAGGGAAAAGGGAGCAACTCCAGATCCGGTGGATCAAAGAGGTATTATTTTTATTTTTTGTTTAGTTGTTATGCATTGTTTTTCTTTTGTTTCTACTTATAATTGTTGTTTCCATACATGTATGTATACAGATAAAGAGCGGCCTCAAGTCAACCTGAGCCTATTTCCCTCGAGGTTCCTATGCCCAACAAGAAAAAGGAGGTTAATGTTCCTGCAAAGGTAAGAGGCAAGAAGAAAAAGAAGGAGATTGTTGTCCCTGCTGTGCCACTTGACAGCCCAGCAATGGGCACAAGGAGCAAGAAATTTAGCCCTCCTAGCCCAGCTATGAGTACAAGAAGCAAAAGAAGGCTCAGTTTATGATTGTCTCTTCATGTCATGGGCATTCTTGGAGTTTCTTTTGCTAATCTCGTCTTACTTTTGTATTCTGGTCATGTCTGAGTGTTGCTCCATGTGTTGCATATGGACTAGAGAACCTCTACCTGTTGCTCTATGGACTACTAGTGGACCTGGCTGTTTATCTATTATATGAACTTGACTGTTTATCTATTGTATGCACTATACTGCTATACTGCTATATATGTATGGATATGACATCAAAATACAGAGGAGGCTCTATCCAAATTTTTAATTTTTCTTGCACTAAAATCTGATGACGACACACTAAAACGTGAGTGGAAAGCATGGCATGCATGACCATTGTCCATTGGTGCAAATGTATCTTTCTAAAACATTATTTTTGTCACAAGACTTATCAGGGGCAAAAGAGTCTTTCCATGTTCCTATTTGACACCGTTAGTGCTTAAAATGAACCAGAGTGTCAATTGAGGAAACAAAGAAAGTTTAGGTTTCAAAATGGGAAGAAATTTTTTACTAGTGTCAAATAGGGAAGCAAGTTTTAAGCTAGTGTCAAATAAAGAATTTTCTCTATCTATTATTGGGGTAGATTAGCCTCAACCTGCGTATCATAAAGCAAACGTCCCTCCTTGATAGATAAAAGACCATTAGGCAAAGGATCTAGGATCAACCTCCCTAGGTATATCGAGAAAATATATACCATGAGTTTTAGAGACCATAGCACATGCTCTTAGAGTAGGAAGACCAAGACAGTGACTTCCTACCAACGGTTGGATATTACCTAGGTTGATGTGAAGTGCAAATGTAATAACGATCACAACTCCCCGTCTGCATAAGGGTCCACGAGATTGAATAGCATGTTGCTTAAGGTAAAACACAAGCAAATCGCCCAAATTTGGCATTAAGTTACAATTAACAATAGCAGCCTCAGCGAGGATCAACATGTCCTCCTCATTATCTCTAGTGAGCTCACTACATGCCTTGGGTCTGTTTCCATGAATAGCAGGGTGATTAATGAATAGCAGGGTGATTAATTTGGTTTCCCTTGGGTCTGTTTCCATGAATTCTCATTAAGTTGAAGTATTTCCAAGGTGAAGGATCTAAAATAAAAGTTTTTATGCATACATCGGTGGTGTTGTTGGCAAACCCAAAACATTGAGCCCATTGGTCGAGTATTAGGATGTACTCATGGTTCATTAGGAAGAATTTGACGCGATCAACTCCGGACCTTTGTTCCTTGGTATAATAGTAATGATCCACCATATGTGTCAAGGTGCTAAAGAACTCAAGTGTCCAGCGGCGATACGTGGCAATATCCTGAAAGACAAAGTCATACAAATCAACATTGTTACAAAGTAAATGAAAATTAACACGACTGCCAAGTTGGTTCAAGATATAGGGACACACCCACTTGGTGGACTTGATTTTCTGAAGCTTGATACGGTTGAAACGGTTCAGGTGGAACTCTGCGGTAAACTCGATACCAAGTGACTCAGGGGTCAATGTATCAACGGGTGGAAGATGCCAGAGCCACCGCACGTGTACGACTCCTTGTGTTCATCTAAAAATATTAAGATAGAATAAATAAGAAATAATAAATTGCTAATAATAAATCTTGATACAAAAGAAACATAGCACATGTGATCCTCTACACTAGTTACAAAAGTATTCTCCTCTCAAACAATACTAAGCATGCTCAATATCAAGATTGAATCAAAAACAAGACCTAAGTCTAGATTGACAATGGTGAATAATTGAGCGAAGGTTTTGCAAAAATAACTTGAGGATCGGAGGAGAATCATACCGTAGATCAATTGAGTACGAGGAATTGAAGAAAAATTGAGCAAATTTGAAGATCCAATGGAGGTAGTGTGGAGTTTGTGTAGGGTTTCGTAGCATGGAAAACAAAAATTTTCTACCGCATACAAACAAACAAGCCAAGATCTATCTACTAGATTGTAGCAACGAGTCGATGGAATAACTTACCCTCGAAGATTCCAAAGTGTTTAACGAGAGCGGATTCTCGTGGGTGATGTAGTCGTACTCTTCCTGATCTCAAGATCGCGTAGACGATCCTTCCGGCGCTGCGTTCCGGCAGCGCTCCCGCAGTCGGTCACACGTTCGATACTCGACGAAGACCTTCCTCTCCCTTGTTCCAGCAGGCAGCGGAGTTTGTAGCACTCTCCTCGCGATTCCGGCAGCACAACGGCGTGGTACCGGAAGTAGATGGGAGATCTCGCAGGGCTTCGCCTTAAGCCGGAGCGAGTATGGTGGAGTATGAGAGAGCTCCTCGGCGATCTAGGGTTTAGACACACCAAGGAGGAGAGGCTAGAGCCGGCGGCTAGGGTTCCGGGGACCCCAAAGTCGGCGGCTAGGGAAAAACCCTAGGGGGCGGCGGCGGCTATGGTGGTAGGCGCCAAGCTAGGGTTTGAGGAGAGGTACTTGTGTGTGCTAGGAGGGAGCCCTGCCCCTCCTTATATAGGTGGAGGGGCCGGCGGCCAAGGGGAGGGAGGGGAGTCCCTCCCCAACTCGGCTTGGAGGGGGCGCCGCCGGTTGGAGGAGGGATTCCCTCCCCAACTCGGTTTCCAACTTCCTCCTCTTTTCCTCTTTCCAAAACTTGCCGTTTGACTTTCAAACTAGCCATTTGACTTTTCAATTTAGGATTTGAATAAACCCTTTATTTTGGACAGAGAAGACACTTAGTACATGATGCAATCATTCCAACTTGCAATGACACATTCATGTACCCCTTCCCCTCCGGAGTGCCGGACATTTCGGAACCTTCTATAACATTCCCGATGAAAACACCGGAATCATTCCCCAACTCTGAAACGGGACTTTCCTTATATGAATCTTATTCTCCGGACCATTCCGGATCTCCTCGTGATATCCCGGATCCCATCCGAGACTCCGAACAACATTTGGTCTCTTTCTCATTCATTCCATAACTACTCAAACAACGTCGAATCCTTAAGTGTGTCTCCCATCGGTTCGTGAATTATGCGGACATGATCGAGACACTTCTCCGAACAATAACCAATAGAGGAATCTAGAAATTCATATGGCTCCCACATATTTCTACGATTACTTTGCGATCGAATGAACCACTTACATACGATACCAATTTCCCTTTGTCTCACGATACTTTACTTATCCGAGGTTATGATCGCCGGTATCTCTGCATACCTAGTTCAACCTCGTTACCGATAAGTACTCTTTTCTCGTTCCCGTGATATGTGATCCCTTGTGAGCCAGTCACATGCTTGCAAGCTAATTGGATGACATTCCACCGAGAGGGCCCAGAGTATATCTATCCGTCATATGGATGGACAAATCCCACTCTTGATCCATGTGTTTCAACCAATACTTTCCGAACACTCAATGCCACCTTTATAGCCACCCAGTTACGGTGTGGTGTTTGATGTCATCAAAGCATCCATCCGGTAAAGGTGATATGCATGATCTCATGGTCGAAGGAATTAAGTTACTATGTATCAGAAAGCATATAGCAATTGAACTATTGAAATGACTTGATCTTTATGCTACGCTTATCTATAGGAGTATGTCCATCATATCATTCTCCTAACGATATGATCTTGTTGTTGATAACATCTCAATGTTCATGATAGGGAAACCACAATAATTTATCAACCAACAAGCTAGTGATGTATAGAGGCTATACTAGGGACTTCAAATTAAGTTTACAAATCACACAAGTATCAATGTTTCCTTGTTAATACTATTATAGCATGAATGTAAACATTTATCATAAACACAAAGATATAATAATAACTACATTTATTATTGCCTCTATGGCATATCTCCAACAGTCTCCCACTTGCACTAGAGTCATCTAATCTAGATTACATGGTAATATACCGAACACCCATGGCAGTTTGGTGCTGGTCATGTTTTGCCCTCGGGAGAGGTTTAGTCAATGGATCCGCCACATTCAGATCTGTGTGTACTTTGCAAATCTTTATATCCCCATCTTGGATATGTTCTCGAATAGCGTGAAAACGTAGCTTGATGTGCTTCAGCTTCTTGTGTGACCTTGGTTCTTGCGCATTGGCTATGGCGCTCATGTTATCACAGTAGATAGACATTCGGTCCAGCGCACTAGGAACCACACCCAGCTCTGTAATGAACTCTTTCATCCATATCGCTTCTTGTGAAGCCTCCGAAGCAGCCATGTATTCCGATTCAGTTGAAGATCTCGCCACAACGCTTTGCTTTGCACTCCTCCAGCTAACTGCTGCACCATTCAAAATAAATACGTATCCAGATTGTGATTTAGAATCATCCGGATCGGTGTTCCAACTAGCATCGGTGTAACCATTAACAACGAGCTATTCATCACCTCCATAAGAAAGAACCATATCCTTAGTTCTTCTCAAGTACTTAAGGATGTTTTTGACCGCTGTCCAATGATCCACTCCTGGATAACTTTGATATCTGCTAGTCAAACTAACAGCATATGCAATGTCGGGTCTAGTACATAGCATGGCATACATTAGAGATCCTATGGCTGAGGCATAGGGAGTCTTACTCATCCTTTCTCTATCTTCTGCCGATGTCGGACTTTGAGTTTTACTCAAGGTCGTATTGGGCAACATTGGCAAGAACCCTTTCTTGCTATCTTCCATTCCAAACCTCTTTAGAACTTTGTCCAAATATGTACTCTGTGACAATGATATTTGGCGTTTCGATCTATCTCTATAAATCTTTATGCCTAATATGTAAGCTGCTTCGCCAAGATCCTTCATTGAAAAACTATTATTAAAATATTCCTTGACACTATTAAGAAGGTCTACATCATTCCCAATCAATAATATGTCATCCACATATAGTATTAAGAATGCTACAGAGCTCCCACTCACTTTCTTGTAAATACAAGCTTCTCCATAAGTTTGTATAAAACCAAAACTTTTGATTACCTTATCAAAACGTTGATTCCAACTTCGGGATGCTTGCTTCAATCCATAGATGGACCGTTGAAGTTTGCATACCTTGTTAGCATCTTTAGGATCGACAAAACCTTTGGGTTGCATCATATACAACTCTTCATCAATGTCTCCATTGAGGAATGCTGTTTTGACATCCATCTACCATATCTCATAATTGTAATATGCAGCGATTGCTAACATAATCCTCACAGACTTTAGCTTCGCTACCGGTGAGAAAGTCTCATCGTAGTCAACTCCTTGAATTTGTCGAAACCCTTTTGCGACAAGTCGAGCTTTATAGACAGTAACATTACCATCAGCATCTGTTTTCTTCTTGAAGATCCATTTGTTCTCGACAGCCTTCCGGCCATCCGGTAAGTCCACCAAAGTCCATACTTGGTTTTCGTACATGGATCCATTCTCGGATTTCATGGCTTCTTGCCATTTATTGGAATATGGGCTCATCATCGATTCCTCATATGTCTCGGGGTCATCGGTGTTATCCACCAACATGACACTCATAACGGGATCATACCAATCTGGAGTGGTACGAGTTCTCGTTGACCTCCGAGGCTCTGTAGCAACTTCAACCGAAGTTTCATGATCATCATCATTAGCTTCCTCTCTAATTGGTGCAGGCACCATAGGAACTTCTTCCGGTGCTGCGCTACTCGCAATTTCGAGAGAAGGTTCGACAACCTCGTCGAGTTCTACTTTCCTTCCAGTCACTTCTTTCGAGAGAAATTCCTTCTCTAGAAAGGATCCATTCTTGGCAACGAAGATTTTGCCTTCGGATCTATGATAGAAGGTATACCCAATAGTTTCCTTCGGGTATCCTATGAAGACGCATTTTTCCGCTTTGGGTTCAAGCTTGTCCGGCTGTAACTTCTTTACATAGGCTTCGCAACCCCAAACTTTAAGGAACGACAATCTAGGTTTCTTCCCAAACCATAATTCATACGGTGTCATTTGAACGGATTTAGATGGTGCCCTATTTAAAGTGAATGCGGCTGTTTCTAATGCATAACCCCAAAATGATAGCGGTAAATCTGTAAGTGACATCATAGAACGAACCATATCTAAGAGAGTTCGATTAAGACGTTCGAACACACCATTACGCTGTGGTGTTCCCGGCGGTGTCAATTGTGAAAGTATTCCGCATTTCTTCAAATGCTCGCCAAACTCGTAACTTAGATATTCACCTCCACGATCAGAACGTAGAAATTTAATCTTCTTGTTACGTTGATTCTCTACCTCACTTTGAAACTCCTTAAACTTCTCGAAAGTTTCGGACTTATGTTTCATGAAATAGATATACCCATATCTACTCAAATCATCCGTGAAGGTAAGAACATAACGATAACCACCGCGCGATGCTACACTCATTGGACCACACACATCGGTATGTATGATTTCCAATAAGTCCGTAGCTCGCTCCATCATACCAGAAAATGGAGTCTTAGTCATTTTACCCATCAGACATGCTTCACATCTATCAAGTGATTCGAAATCAAGTGATTCAAGAAGTCCATCGGAATGGAGTTTCTTCGTACGCTTCACTCCAATGTGACCAAGACGACAGTGCCACATATAGGTCGAATTATCGCTTGATTTCAAACGTTTAGCCTCAATGTTATTAATGTGTGTATTTCCACTATCGAGATTCAACAAGAATAGACCATCTATCAAAGGTGCATGTGCATAAAACATATTACTCATATAAATCGAACAACCATTATTCTCGGACTTAAACAAGTAACCGTCTCGCAATAAACAAGATCCCGATATAATGTTCATGCTCAACGCAGGCACCAAATAACAATTATTTAAGTATAAAACTAATCCCGATGGTAGATGAAGGGGTAGCATGCCGACCGCGATCACATCAACCTTTGATCCGTTTCCCACGCGCATCGTCACCTCGTTCTTCGCTAGCTTCCGTTTATTCTGCAGCACCTGTTTCGAGTTACAAATATGAGCAACCGAACCAGTATCAAATACCCAGGCACTACTACGAGTACTAGTGAGATACACATCAATAACATGTATATCAGATATACCTTTCTTCTTGATGTTGTCGTTCTTCAAATCCGCCAAGTACTTTGGGCAATTCCGCTTCCAGTGACCTTCTCCCTTGCAGTAAAAGCACTCAGTTTCAGGCTTAGGTCCAGCCTTGGTCTTCTTCGCCGGCGTGGTAACTTTCTTACCACCCTTCTTGAAGTGTCCCTTCTGCTTAGACTTGCCTTTCTTGAATTTGGTGGTCTTATTGACCAACAACACTTGGTGCTCTTTCTTGATCTCCACTTCTGCAGACTTTAACATAGCAAACAGTTCTGGCAACTGCTTGTTCATGTTCTGCATGTTGTAGTTCATCACAAAGTTCTTGTAACTTGGTGGTAGTGATTGGAGGACACGGTAAATCCCCAAAGCATTAGGAATCACTATACCCAAGCTCTGAAGTTTGTTTGCGTGCCCAGACATCTTAAGCACATGCTCACTGACGGAGATGCCCTCTTCCATCTTGCAGTTAAAGAACTTTTCAGAAGCCTCATAACTTTCAATTGCCGCATGAGTCTCAAAGATCAATTTGAGATCCTCGACAATATCATATGGGTCTGAATTCTCAAACCTTTTCTGAAGCTCCGATTCCAAACCATACAAGATAGCACACTGAACTATGGAGTACTGATTCTTCCGAGCGAGGTAAACATTCTTTACTTCATCGGAAGCATCAGCTGCAGGTGGGTCACCCAGCGGTGCATCCAGCACATAGGTCAAATTACCAGCTGTGAGGACAATCCTCAAATTGTGGAACCAATCCGCGAAGTTGCTTCCATTGTTTTTTAACTTTTCTTTCTCTAGGAACGCATTAAAATTGATGGTAGGGGCTGCCATTGATCTACAACATATTTGCAATAGCTTAGACTAAGTTTATGACAAATTGAGTTCAAATTAATAAAAAAGTTAATCTAGGTGAACTCCCACTCAAAACAATATCCCTCACATTGTTTTAGTGATCACACGAACCAAATCCACTACATCAACACCGATCATCACGAGAGTTGATATAGTTTCAATGGCGAACAATCGTCATGTTCATCATATCTACTATATGATTCATGCTTTACCTTCGGTGATCCGTGTTCCGAGACCATGTCTGTACATGCTAGGCTCGTCAAGATCAAACCTTAGTTTCCGCATGAGCAAATCTGGCTTGCTCACGTTGTATACACTTGCAGAATCTAACACACCCGATCATCACGTGGTGCTTCGAAACAACAAGCTTTAGCAACGGTGCTAACTAAGGGTGAACACTTTATGACTTGAAATTCATGTGCATGAGGGATCATCTTATAATGCTACCGTCGTCTACTAAGCAATACAAGATGCATAAAGGATTAACATCACATGCAATTCAAAATATGTGATATGATATGGCCTTTCTTCTTTGTGCTTCCGATCTCCATCTTCAAGCACGAACATGATCTCCATCATCACCGGCATTGCATCAAGGTCAATGACGCTTCTCCATGGTTGTCGTCCACCGGCTTCAACTATTACAACTACTTTGAATAGACATGCGGGTCTTAACATAAATTAAAGACAACCATATGGCTCCTGCCGGTTGCCAACTTACAATAAGGGACATTGCATACATCAAATATAATCACAATCATGGCCATATCACATCACTGCACACCCCTGCAAAACAAAGTTAGACGCCTCTACTTTCTTTGCATGTTTTACGTGGTTTGGGGATTTCAATAAGTGTCGTTCTAACTTACGAACATGAACCACAACATTGATACTAGTATTGTTAATCACCCGTTGTAAATTGGATCTTAACTATGCTAGGAGAAACAGGCACCCGCAAAGCCACTTATGCAATACGAGTTGCATGTCAAGCGTGGAGCAAGTCTCATGAACGATGTCATGTAAGGTTAGCCCGGGCCGCTTCATCCCAACATACCGCAAGATGCAAAGTACACAAGAAGCAATCGACAATAAAAGCATCAACGCCCACAATGACCATTGTGTTCTACTCGTGCAACAGATCTACATATAGATACTGCTCTGATACCACTGTAGGGTTTCGTAGCATGGAAAACAAAAAATTTCTACCGCATACAAACAAACAAGCCAAGATCTATCTACTAGATTGTAGCAACGAGTCGATGGAATAACTTACCCTCGAAGATTCCAAAGTGTTTAAAGAGAGCGGATTCTCGTGGGTGATGTAGTCGTACTCTTCCCGATCTCAAGATCGCGTAGACGATCCTTCCGGCGCTGCGTTCCGGCAGCGCTCCCGCAGTCGGTCACACGTTCGGTACTCGACGAAGACCTTCCTCTCCCTTGTTCCAGCAGGCAGCGGAGGTTGTAGCACTCTCCTCGCGATTCCGGCAGCACAACGGCGTGGTACCGGAAGTAGAGGGGAGATCTCGCAGGGCTTCGCCTTAAGACGGAGCGAGTATGGTGGAGTATGAGAGAGCTCCTCGGCGATCTAGGGTTTAGACACACCAAGGAGGAGAGGCTAGAGCCAGCGGCTAGGGTTCCGGGGACCCCAAAGTCGGCGGCTAGGGCAAAACCCTAGGCGGCGGCTATGGTGGTAGGCGCCAAGCTAGGGTTTGAGGAGAGGTACTTGTGTGTGCTAGGAGGGAGCCCTGCCCATCCTTATATAGGTGGAGGGGCCGGCGGCCAAGGGGAGGGAGGGGAGTCCCTCCCCAACTCGGCTTGGAGGGGGCGCCGCCGGTTGGAGGAGGGATTCCCTCCCCAACTCGGTTTCCCACTTCCTCCTCTTTTCCTCTTTCCAAAACTTGCCGTTTGACTTTCAAACTAGCCGTTTGACTTTTCAATTTAGGATTTGAATAAACCCTTTATTTTGGACAGCGAAGACACTTAGTACATGATGCAATCATTCCAACTTGCAATGACACATTCATGTACCCCTTCCCCTCCGGAGTGCCGGACATTCCGGAACCTTCTAGAACATTCCCGATGAAAACACCGGAATCATTCCCCAACTCTGAAACGGGACTTTCCTTATATGAATCTTATTCTCCGGACCATTCCGGATCTCCTCGTGATATCCCGGATCCCATCCGAGACTCCGAACAACATTCGGTCTCTTTCTCATTAATTCCATAACTACTCAAACAACGTCGAATCCTTAAGTGTGTCTCCCTACGGTTCGTGAATTATGCGGACATGATCGAGACACTTCTCCGAACAATAACCAATAGAGGAATCTGGAAATTCATATGGCTCCCACATATTTCTACGATTACTTTGCGATCGAATGAACCACTTACATACGATACCAATTTCCCTTTGTCTCACGATACTTTACTTATCCGAGGTTATGATCGCCGGTATCTCTGCATACCTAGTTCAACCTCGTTACCGATAAGTACTCTTTTCTCGTTCCCGTGATATGTGATCCCTTGTGAGCCAGTCACATGCTTGCAAGCTAATTGGATGACATTCCACCGAGAGGGCCCAGAGTATATCTATCCGTCATATGGATGGACAAATCCCACTCTTGATCCATGTGTTTCAACCAATACTTTCCGAACACTCAATGCCACCTTTATAGCCACCCAGTTACGGTGTGGTGTTTGATGTCATCAAAGCATCCATCCGGTAAAGGTGATATGCATGATCTCATGGTCGAAGGAATTAGGTTACTATGTATCAGAAAGCATATAGCAATTGAACTATTGAAATGACTTGATCTTTATGCTACGCTTATCTATAGGAGTATGTCCATCATATCATTCTCCTAACGATATGATCTTGTTGTTGATAAAATCTCAATGTTCATGATAGGGAAACCACAATCATTTATCAACCAACAAGCTAGTGATGTATAGAGGCTATACTAGGGACTTCAAATTAAGTTTACAAATCACACAAGTATCAATGTTTCCTTGTTAATACTATTATAGCATGAATGTAAACATTTATCATAAACACAAAGATATAATAATAACTATATTTATTATTGCCTCTAGGGCATATCTCCAAAAGTTTGGAGGAATAAGAAAGAGAGATTGATATTTGGGGATTTTAGGTTACCTTCCTCGGGGTGTTTATGTTTGCCGAATACGTGGTACGACCGGGCGATATGGCCGAAGCCCGCCCATACCGGGTGACTTACCTTGGGGGCGACGACTGCTCCCAGACGGTGCACTCGGTACGTGCATGAAGTACGGTAGGCATGCCTATACTGCTGGTCATTATGGGCATGGTATGGTTTGCTTCAAATCTGATATTTGCTCGAGGATATGGTACGGGCGCACCAAACGGGCGCGTTCCACAGTACCACAAGTCCTTATCAACACTGTTTACTGCGGCAAAAATCAAACTTTCTATTTTTCTTTGACTTGAGATGGTACGGACGCACTGTACGATCCCTTCAGACCGTACCATAGGTCATTATGGGTACTGTGAGATGAAAAACTTTAAGAATTTGTTTAGTAGCTCTATGCGCCTTTGCGCATCTCATCATAAGTAAAATAACACTAAACATACTATATAAAAATTCAGCAATACTTTAGGCCATGTGTTAGTAAATATAAAAGATCGAGGATTACCTGATTTCTTCTCCTCTCTCCATAGGTCTTATTGAACACTATTTATTTAAAACAAAACAAAACAAAAACTAACAAGACTTACACAAAAGTAAAATTTTATTTCGCATTGGTTATCTCCCATGAAGCGCTTCTAGTTAAGGTCAATTAGCTTGACCCCGATGGCAATCATTTAGGTTTGGGGAGTGGAATACCCACTCCAAAATAGTTGGCTTTTAAAGTAATTATACCATCATCATTAGGCTTGGCCTTGTTATTCCTAGGGAAGTGGACTATAAAAGGATCTCTAGATGGAAGCCCAATTCTCACATTCCCTTCATGTAAATTAATCAAAGCTTTACTTGTTCTTAGGAATGGGCTACTCCCTCCTTCACGGTTTGCAGGGCGCTCTACAAAATCCTCACGGGCCTAGGCGTAAACGTATTGGCTGAAAATTAGACCTATTAGTGAGAAGTTAAGGCGCATGCAGTGGTGAGAGACTTTTGCATGCATAGAAAGTTGGGAGAAAAGCTGCCACATTAATCAACAATTAATGCTTATGCGCCTAGAAATGTTGTAGTTTTGGAAAAACCCAAATTTGATTAGGTGCCCTACAAACTGTGAAGGAGGTAGTACCTAAAATTATAGGTGCTATGGGATCTTCAGGCATACCCACAATAACAAGATCAATAAGTGCAGGACTACCTTTAATTTCAACAACTATATTTTATTTTATCCCAAAAGCTTGTTTATAAGTTGAATCCGCTAGTTGGAGTCTTAATTCAGTAGTAATAAATGTGCCCAAGTTTAATTTATTGAATAATCTTTTGAAAATTGTTGATACGCTCGCACCAAGATCACAAAGTGTGAATATCTCATTGACTCTCAACTTAACTTTAATAGTAGGCTTAAATATATCATCTATCTTAGCAGGAAGATTATTAGCTAGTATTTTGTACTCCAACTCTAGCTCACAAAATTTAGATGCTACTTATTGTATAAATTGTTGGTACATAGCATCATTACCTTGTTCTATACCGGGAATTTTCATGGTGATCATTTTCAATAGATATTCCATTATATACTCCGTGTTGGCGCATTTCTATAGTCTAGATCTTCAGGTTTCTCTTTATTGGTTGCAACCCTCATCATCTTGAGGTCTTCTACCGGATTTGGCTCGGGTTTTCCAATAAACTTTGCTAGTATGAGAGCTTGTCTCTTAGCAACTTTAACAAGTTGAACCTCCAAGATATTTGTTCTTTCCTATAGAGCATGCACATTATTCCTAATTGCAACGGCAAGGTTAGATAATTTCCCTATACTATTTTCATGGTTCTCCATGATTTTAATAAGCATGTTATTTTGCTCAGTTTAGGCTTGTATAAATGTTCTAACAGTTTTTTCCAATGAGAGATTGCCATGATTTTCTCCATTATTATTATCATAACTATTATAAGGAGCTCCTGCAGGATTTGTATAATGTTTTTAAGCATTAGAAGAATAATGAAGGTAAAAAATAGCGCGCTATGGTATTTAGCACCGGGATTCCTAGGATACTATACACACTATAGCATGCTATATCACGCGCTATTTAAAATAGCGTTTGCAAAAATAGTAATATATTTAGTTTAAACATAAATGATATTAGCATCTAAAATTTGTCTAGGAATTATTACATGCGTAACAAAATTAGGAATAAGACCAATCCATGACATCAAAAATGGAGTAACACGGTCACAGTCTCATCGATATGAGGCACATACCCATAAACAAAGTCAAGAATAGAGAACTAAATATTTTTAAGGTAGCCTAACAACAACATAGCATAAAGTATTATTCATAATCACTTGGAGAATGCATGTGGAAGTCATCTTCTGAATTGGAAGATGAACTAGCTTATTGCAATTCGTCATTCAGATAAACATGAACTAGAGAAGCATTGTCGCTACTCGCGAGCAGATTTTGGGACTACAACAACAATCAGGTGGGGGTTGCGACTAGGTTTGCCTATGACTCGGGAATGGTTTTGGAATTTTGGTCCGATGGGCTATAGGCTGTAGTTTTTGTTTTTTTTTGCAGCGCTAGAAAAATATAACGACCCTACAACGTTTTGATAAATAGCATGATTTAGCATGCTATTTCGAAATTAGCGGCATAGCGCCTAAAATAGCTTAAACGTAGCATCGACGCTCCAAATTCGTTATAGCGTGCTATAACATGCGCTATAGTGTGCTATTTTTTTCCTTGAGCATAATGATTTTGCCATGCATGCTTAAAATGAGTGCAAGCTATAAAATTAACATTATTAATATTGGTAGCGATATCATTAACTTGGGTATCATCTTTACCTTTTACTATGCTTGGCAACTTGTCTACCTTAGATGTAAGCTCTTCATTGTTTACCTCGGTAATTGAACTTGCTCTCTTCGAGGTTCTTTCCACATGCCATTGGGCATGGTTGTTTTGAATAACATCAAGAAGTTTCTTTGCAACACTCATTTGCTTTCCCATAATTGTTCTTCCTGCTGTAGTATCTAGCATAAACTTAGACATTGGGTTAAGACCATTATAAAACAAATGTAATATAAGCCACTCTTCTATCCCATGACTAGGACAGTTCATTACGGCTTCTTTCATCCTCTCCCACGCAAGCTCTAGTGGCTCATGGTCTTCTTGTCTAAAGCTTATAATGTTGGATCTTAGCTGCATAGTCTTAGATGGGGGGGGGGGGATTTAGTCATAAATAAATTAGTACATTCCTCCCAAGATTTAATAGTGCCCTTTGGTGGAGCTAGCAACCAATCCTTAGCCTTTCCTCTAAGAGAGAAAGAAAACAATCTTAATTTAAAAGCTTTTAGATCTACATCTTTAAGACGCATCATGTCGCAAAATTCAATAAAAGTATTTAAGTGCAAACTTGAATCCTCAGAGGATGAGCCCCCAAATTGGTTTTGTTAAACCAGGCTTAAAATGTTAGGCTTAATTTCATAAGTTTCCGCATCAACAGTGGGCTGAGTGATAGGTTCACGAATAAATTCATCAGTGGGAGTAGCATACTCCCCAAGTCTCTTTTGAGCCATGGATCTTATATTTGTGGTAATTTTTAAGTAATGAAAACAAATAACAAGTAACTAATTTTTCTGGGGTTTTCAAATAGATAACAAGAAATTAAACTAAGAACAAGAATAAAACTACAAACTAATAATAAAAATAAAAACAAGGTCCCTAGTGACCTCACCAGGATAGCGAAATTGCTAACTCGGCAGCCGCACCAAAAAAAGGGCTGATACCTTCGATATGGATTCATGGATGTAGTATAATTGTTTTTTACCTAGAAGACCTAGGTTTAATCGAACCTTGGAAAGCAATGCTAAAAGGAAATAAATAAGGACACGTCTACAAGACTTTGTTTCTTTGTTTTAACTTACTTTACCGGACTAATCTAGTTTACTTTTTATAGTCGGTAGAATCAATGGATGGAGATATGCCAGGGTTTAAGATCCACCTGTAGCTGCACATCGTATGGGATAAAAGATAATAATAACCATAGTCATGTGTAACGTTTAAACGGATATAATCTCTTGTGGTAAACACATCCTAATATACTAGAGCCCCGTGATGCAGCAGGCATAACAATAGTATTTTAATCCAACTGAGTGCACACCGAAGCCACGGGCTACAAAATGATTATTAAGTGAAGAACACAGATTAAAGAATTAAGTGGTGATGTTGTTGTGATCCCAAATGGGGCGCTAAGTGAAGACCGTACTACCCTTTCAGTCACTAAGGTTCCTATGAGATCGCCGCTAGCCAAGTATCTCACCTCCAGCCTTTATCAATCAATGGGATCTTGGGTACCTACAAGTCCAAAGATTGAGACAAGAGACAAAGAAATAAAAGATACAAATCTCAATTGCAAACAAAATACAATACTCCCATGATTAGACGCATATAGTTGCTATGAGGTTTCTCCCAAAAACGCATCCCGTGAGGACTACTCACTCATAATGAATAGATCAAGGATAGAAAACATTATGAAAAATACTTAGATTGAAATCAAATATTCTTACAATGGTCGCCAAATCAGAAGGAGTTCTAAAGTACAAAGAAATGGCTATGTCTAGTGGAGGGATGGATGGTGGAGTGGATGAAAAATGGATGAACAATGGTGTGGATCTCCTTTGGTGGTGTTGTGATGAAATCTGAGAATGGCAGCTCTCTAGGCAGCGGCTGCAGCCTCAAAATATATATGCGTCTTGACAAAAGTTCTAGGCTTTGACGAGACGAAGCTATCGACACACTATACATGTGTCCCGTATGGGCAGGCCCCGCCCATACCGTCGATCGTTACGCGCACTAACGCCTGGAATTTGCTTCCCAATTACTTGGTCGTGTGGACTTCCTCAAATTCCTTCATTATGACTCCTCATTTGCATTAAAACCCATGATTTTCTTCACAACATAATTCAAAGAAAGGTTTTACATATCTTTGCAATTATTAGTCATTAGTGGCAAGGATTGAGAGTTTCTTGTCAATTTCTTGACTAAAAAAATGTTTAAACATAGAGAAAGATGTCAAATTTCAGAGCCATCACGAGGGTTTGGTGTAGAGGTCCCAACCTTATAAGGTGGAGATCCCTGTGTTTACAATGCTAGTCCCTGGATCAATAGCTAGCATCCACAGTTTAAGATGTAATATCAAGAAACAAATGTCATAGTACAACTTTATAACCATGAATAAAATAATTCATTACACCTTACATAGCTCATTTGGCTATCTCATTACAAAGCAGCAAAAATATCTATATTGCAGGGAGTCCTTCATCTTCAAAGTGCCAAAACATGTTGGTTGTAGACTTGTAATCCTAATCAACACACTTCACTAACATCAAACAAACCTGCAACATAATAAGTTACAACCACAAGGGTCAATACATTTGAATTGTATTGGCAAGTGATACTATGGTAAAATAGTGGTATCTATCATCTATATGCATTTGGCCAAGTGGAGCTTACGCTTGATTTGCTCAAAATAGATTTTCCTTATCATTTGAAAACACTAAGTTTTTATGTCAAAATCACCCAAGGCATCTACCAATAAAATTGGTGATCCTTTACCCTTGTTCAACCACAAGTTTTTAACTTAGAAATTGGGATGAGGATATCCTTGATAGCTTCCATGTCTTGATGCTCAAATTGTCCATTGCTGGGGACCCGGCTAAGTACTTAGATTTTACTCTCTCGAGAGGTGGTGCACTTTCCCCACAAGACTCGTCATGCATCGAGACAAGATCTTTCAGAAGCCTTCCCTTAGACCAAAATGGACGTATTCCAAACCTATCACCCCCTACCACCACCTGTTCATCTGGATAAGTTATTGCAACCTATATGATCCAGGCAGAGCCCATAATGCCATGTGGTTGCACTTGAAGCTTCTCAACATTTGACATCTCAAATCTCTTTGTTCCTGGGTGGCATTCCACAAGTGAGATACACCAGGTATTGCCCCTGGGGTAACCACTCAACATAAATCCATTCACACCATTCCACCTAGGTGATTCATTCACATAGTTGTTTTATTAAACAAAACACAAGTCATAGACTTAGAAATATTTCATAGCATGATTATAATCCAGCCTTGTTTTCTACTAGCCAGGCTAAGCATAATAGTAGCAAGAATCTTAACTTAGGGAAAATTATAGTAAGGGATCATCTACTAGGATTTCCCAAGGCATAGTTTATACTTAGAAAATTCCATGCAAGTCCTACTCAAAACATCACTAATGCATAGTGAAAATAATGGGACAAAAGTATGAAGCACCACTTGCCTTTTTGGTACAGAATATAGATTCACTCCTTGATCTTGAAATAGTCACACTCTTCAAATTTCACTACAATTCAATCAAGGCACAAATTCAATCTAGCATTCAAATAATTCACCACATAGAATAAAGAAAACAAAACAATGCATGTAAGCCTGCAAAATATTGTTTTATTGAAAAAGTGGTTTCTACTAAGGCTATAAACATTTTAAAACACCTATTGGTCATTTATAAAAGTGGCAAAAATCAATTAAAGACAAGTTAGTGAAAATAGGCCATTTAAATCATTTTTGTTTTGCTAGAATTGATTTAAATCCAAGTAATAATTTATAGTGTTTGCCAAATATATTTTTGAACACAAATGTTAGTGTTTTAAGGTCAAAGTGTTTAAGGCTAATCCATTTGCAAAAGGTTTCACTCAAAAACCATTTTTAAATCAAGCACCATTTTTATTTTACTAGAAAAGCTTTTTATTTAAAGGAATAATTCCTTAGTGTCACATAATATGTTTTTAAATCTAAAAGTTGGTTTTTATGATCAGTAGGTTCAAAACAAAACATTTGAAAAAGATTTTACTCAAAAATCATTTCTAGAATAATTTTTATACTCTAAATAAGCCTAGAAATGTTTAACAACCAATTTTCCAGAAGCAAAATGCCAAACTAAGGGCATGGTTGGAAAGTATTCTTTTTCCCGATTCCAATGATATAAAATTTGTAAAATTTGGACATGTAGATTAAAAGGTATGAATTTTTGAAATCTAAACATCTAATAGAACCTTTTCTGTTTTTAAAACAAAGTTTGGGCCACGTGTCTGTATCCTATTGGCTGAAAATGGTTCGGTTGGATTGACTAACACGGGCCGCATGATTTAAAGTGCATCGCACGATCCAGATCTAGCATACCGATTCATTTTAAGTGATCTATCTGAACCACGCGATTAAGATCCAACGGGCCTAATCTAATTGACCACGAACTGGCGGTGCTGCGACGGTGGACGGCGGCGGCGCTCTCGGGCAGTGACATTGCCGGCGAAACAGGAAGCGAGGGAGGAAGAGGGATGGCTCACCGTGTTCGCAAGAGATTGGAGAAGCTCAACGTGGTCGTTGCAGTGACAGGGGCGCACGGTGCTGCTGGCGATCGCTCGCCGTAGTTGTCGTCAGTGTCCGGCTCTTCTGTTCGTCAACGTCGGCGAGGCTACATGGCTCGGAAAGGCAAAACAACAATTGCGTTAGATGCGCACGGGGTCGGTGAACGTACGTGTGTCATCTAGAGGGAGATGGGAGGTCAGAATCTACCATGGGGCATCGCCGAAGCGGATGCAGACGACAGCGGCGTTCAGGTGTTTGTCCTTGCCGACGTTCTGAAGCACGCATGGCTAGTATAGGTTACTGGCAGGTGTGCTACGAGCTGGGGATCAAACTCGTTTGGTCGAGGGGGCAAAGGGGGTGGCTGTGTTTGTCGGGATTGGAGTTGGAGCTCGTCGGAGCAGTGGTGGTGTCGGCGAGAAATTCTCGTAGCCTGGTGGCGGAGAGGGAGGGGAATCAGAGAGGGGAGAGGGGCGCTTAAATGTGCGAGGTCGTGGCAAGAAATTATCGCGGCAATAACACGAATTCACGCCGGCAATCAATGGCAGCAAACGGTCGGGGAGGGGGGGTGTGGTCAGTGTGTCGTGGGAATGGCCACGGCAGATGCTGCAATCGGCGCGAGTAGTAGAACATGGGACAAGGGCGGCCAGCCATCTACGGTGCGAGATGAGGGCGGAGACACAAGGGTTTACCTAGGTTCGGCCACTCGGAGGGTAAAGACCTACTCCTGCTAGATTGTATTATGGAGAGAGTACAAGAGCGAGCTCGACAACTAGGCAGCGAGTTGCCGGGGTGTATGATGGAACGTGTCCTCTATGCGTACCCTAGGGAGGTTTATATAGGCTCACCTCGCTAGGGTTTACAGATCTACAACCGAATTGGTTAAGGATTCGGAGGGTCTTTGACCTAGTCCGACTGGGCCTAGCTACGCTTCTGGGCCTCCAGCTTCCAGTCGCCTGGGTCCTCGCCAAGTCTTGATCGAGTCGCCGTCATGTGGGCCCACCCGCTGGCAGCTTAGGCCGATAGGAAACGTCCTGTTGGGCATACCCCGGTAGGCATATCCTCATCAGTAGTCCCCGAGGCCGTCGTTGATTCGTCGTAGGTGTTCGTTGGCAGTCGGAGTATGCGGGTCCAATTCGGACACCTAGTCGAATCGGCGGTGGACTCCTGAACAAAGGAAAGAACTAGTCATTTGAGTCGCAATAACGGCGTCTGATAAGATCGCAGCTTGGCGAACGGGTCGGCGAATAGTTAAGTCACTGTTATAGTGATCGGGTCCGTGAATCGTCGAATCGCTGAAGATAGCGAGTCGAGTGGATGAAGTTGGACCGTCAGCTTGGTCAAACTAGCCATTGGGTAATCCAACGGTAATATCGGCGTAATTACCGCGTGGTAATGGCTCCCCAAAAATGGCGGGTAACAACCACTATATAAGGAGAGTGACGGGTGAGGGGAAAATGCTTCCCTCACTTCCTCCGATCTTGCGCATTCTCGTTCCTCCATTCCGCGCAGCGACCAGAGCGACCTAGAGCGATTCGCAACCCTCGATCCCCCAGCCGATGGCCCCTCCTGCGGAACCATGGGGCAGATCCTGTAGGGTTTCATAGCATGGAAAACAAAAAATTTCTACCGCATACAAACAAACAAGCCAAGATCTATCTACTAGATTGTAGCAACGAGTCGATAGAATAACTCACCCTCGAATATTCCAAAGTGTTTAACGAGAGCGGATTCTCGTGGGTGATGTAGTCGTACTCTTTCCGATCTCAAGATCGTGTAGACGAACCTTCCGGCGCTGCGTTCCGGCAGCGCTTCCGCAGTCGGTCACACGTTCGGTACTCGATGAAGACCTTCCTCTCCATTGTTCCAGCAGGTACGGAGGTTGTAGCACTCTCCTCGCGATTCCGACAGCACGACGGCGTGGTACCGGAAGTAGAGGGGAGATCTCGCAGGGCTTCGCCTTAAGCCGGAGCGAGTATGGTGGACTATGAGAGAGGCCTCGGTGATCTAGGGTTTAGACACACCAAGGATAGAGGGCTAGGCCAGCGGCTAGGGCTTGGGGAAAGCCCCAAGTCGGCGGTTAGGGTTTGCCCTAGGGCGGCGGCGGCTGCAGGAGAGCCGGTGGCTAGGGCTAGGGTTTTGGGTGGTGGAGGTGGTGTAGGTCTAGAGGGGCAGCCCTGCCCCTCCTTTTATAGGTGGAGGGAGCCGGCCAAGGGGGAAGGAGTCCTCCCCCAACTCGGCCTCCAAGGCCGGTGCTGGAGGGAGAGGAACTCCTCGCCAAGTAGGTTTCCTACTCTCCCTCCACCAAGCAAACTTGCCGTTTGACTTTTCAAATTGGCGTTTCACTTTTCAAACTAGGATTCGTTTTATCCCTTTATTTTGCTCAACGATGACACCTAGTACATGGTGCAACCATTCCAAATTGTTATGACACATTCATGTACCCTTCCCCTTCGGAGTGTTGGACCTTCCGGAACCTTCTAGAACATTCCTGATGAAAACACCGGAATCATTCTCCAACCCCAAAACAGGACTTTCCTTATATGAATCTTATTCTCCGGACCATTCAGGATCTCCTCGTGATATCCCGGATCCCATCCGAGACTCCGAACAACATTCGGTCTCTTACTCATCATTCCATAACTCCTCACCAACATCGAATCCTTAAGTGTGTCTCCCTACGGTTCGTGAATTATGCGGACATGATCGAGACACTTCTTCGATCAATAACCAATAGAGGAATCTAGAAATTCATATGGTTCCCACATATTTCTACGATTACTTTGCGATCGAATGAACCACTTACATACGATACAAATTTCCCTTTGTCTCACGATAGTTTACTCATCCGAGGTTTTGATCGTCGGTATCTCTGCATACCTAGTTCAACCTCGTTACTGATAAGTACTCTTTTCTCGTTCCCGTGATATGTGATCCCTTGTGAGCCAGTCACATGCTTGCAAGCCAATTGGATGACATATTCACCAAGAGGGCCCAGAGTATATCTATCCGTCATATGGATGGACAAATCCCACTCTTTATCCATGTGTCTCAACCCATACTTTCCGAACACTCAATGCCACCTTTATAACCACCCAGTTACGGTGTGGTGTTTGATGTCATCAAAGCATCCTTCCGGTGATGGTGATATGCATGATCTCATGGTCGAAGGAATTAGGTTACTATGTATCAGAAAGCATATAGCAATTGAACTATTAAAATGACTTGATCTTTATGCTACGCTTATCTATAGGAGTATGTCCATCATACCATTCTCCTATAGATATGATCTTGTTGTTAATAACATCTCAATGTTCATGATAGGGAAACCACAATCATTTGTTAACCAACAAGCTAGTATTACAAAGAGGCTTTACCAGGGACTCTAATTTAGTTTACAAATTACACAAGTATTAATGTTTCCTTGTTAATACTGTTATAGCATGAATGTAAACATTTATCATAAACACAAAGATATAATAATAACTACATTTATTATTGCCTCTAGGGCATATCTCCAACAGTCTCCCACTTGCACTAGAGTCAACTAATCTAGATTACATGGTAATATACCGAACACCCATGGCAGTTTGGTGTTGGTCATGTTTTGCCCTCGGGAGAGGTTTAGTCAACGGATCCGCCACATTCAGATCTGTGTGTACTTTGCAAATCTTTATGTCACCATCTTGGACATGTTCTCGAATAGCATGAAAACGTAGCTTGATGTGCTTCAGCTTCTTGTGTGACCTTGGTTCTTGTGCATTGGCTATGGCGCCCATGTTATCACAATAGATAGACATTGGGTCCAGCGTAGTTGGAACCACACCGAGCTCTGTAATGAACTCCTTCATCCATATCGCTTCTTGTGAAGCCTCCGAAGCAGCTATGTATTCCGATTCAGTTGAAGATCTCGCCACAACGCTTTGCTTTGCACTCCTCCAGCTAACTGCTGCACCATTCAAAGTAAATACGTATCCAGATTGAGATTTAGAATCATCCGGATCGGTGTTCCAACTAGCATCGGTGTAACCATTAACAACGAGCTGTTCATCACCTCCATAAGAAAGGACCATATCCTTAGTTCTTCTCAAGTACTTAAGGATGTTTTTAACCGCTGTCCAATGATCCACTCCTGGATCACTTTGATATCTGCTAGTCAAACTAACAACATATGCAATGTTGGGTCTAGTACATAGCATGTCATACATTAGAGATCCTATGGCTGAGGCATAGGGAGTCTTACTCATCCTTTATCTTCTGCCTTTGCTGGACTTTGAGTTTTACTCAAGGTCGTATTGGGCAACATGGGCAAGAATCCTTTCTTGCTATCCTCCATTCCAAACCTCTTTAGAACTTTGTCCAAATATGTACTTTGTGACAATGATATTAGGCGTCTCGATCTATCTCTATAAATCTTTATGCCTAATATGTAAGCTGCTTCGCCAAGATCTTTCATTGAAAAACTATTATTCAAATATTTCTTGACACTATTAAGAAGGTCTACATCATTCCCAATCAACAATATGTCATCTACATACAATATTAAGAATGCTAAAGAGCTCCCACTCACTTTCTTGTAAATACAAGCTTCTCCATAAGTTTGTATAAAACCAAAACTTTTGATCACCTTATCAAAACGTTGATTCCAACTTCGGGATGCTTGCTTCAATCCATATATGGACCGTTGAAGTTTGCATACCTTGTTAGCATCTTTAGGATCGACAAAACCTTTGGGTTGCATCATATACAACTCTTCATCAATGTCTCCATTGAGGAACGCTGTTTTGACATCCATCTGCCATATCTCATAATCGTAATATGCAGCGATTGCTAACAAAATCCTCACAGACTTTAGCTTCGCTACTGGTGAGAAAGTCTCATCATAGTCAACTCCTTGAATTTGTCGAAAACCTTTTGCGACAAGTCGAGCTTTATAGACAGTGACATTACCATCAGCATCTGTTTTCTTCTTGAAAATCCATTGGTTCTTGACAGCCTTCCGGCCATCCGGTAAGTCCACCAAAGTCCATACTTGGTTTTCGTACATGGATCCAATCTCGGATTTCATGGCTTCTTGCCATTTATTGGAATCTGGGCTCATCATCGCTTCCTCATATGTCGCAGGGTCATCGGTGTTGTCCACCAACATGACACTCATAACGGGCTCATACCAATTAGGAGTGGTACGAGTTCTCGTTGACCTGCGAGGTTCTGTAGCAACTACAACCGAAGTTTCATGATCATCATCATTAGCTTCCTCTCTTATTGGTGCAGGCACCACAGGAACTTCTTCTGGTGCTTCGCTACTCGCAAGTTCAAGAGAAGGTTCGACAACCTCGTCGAGTTCTACTTTCCTTCCAGTCACTTCTTTCGAGAGAAATTCCTTCTCTAGAAAGGATCCATTCTTGGCAACGAATATTTTTCCTTCGGATCTATGATAGAAGGTATACCCAATAGTTTCCTTCGGGTATCCTATGAAGACACATTTTTCCGCTTTGGGTTCAAGCTTGTCCGGCTGTAACTTCTTTACATAGGCTTCGCAACCCCAAACTTTAAGGAACGACAATTTAGGTTTCTTTCCAAACCATAATTCATATGGTGTCGTTTCAACGGATTTAGATGGTGCCCTATTTAAAGTGAATGCGGCTGTTTCTAATGCATAACCCCAAAATGATAGCGGAAAATCTGTAAGTGACATCATAGAACGAACCATATCTAAGAGATTTTGATTACGATGTTCGGACACACCATTACGCTATGGTGTTCTCGGCGGTGTCAATTGTGAAAGTATTCCGCATTTCTTCAAATGCTCGCCAAACTCGTAACTTAGATATTCACCTCCATGATCAGAACATAGAAATTTAATCTTCTTGTTACGTTGATTCTCCACCTCACTTTGAAATTCCTTAAACTTCTCGAAAGTTTCGGACTTATGTTTCATGAAATAGATATACCCATATCTACTCAAGTCATCCGTGAAGGTAAGAACATAACGATAACCACCGCGCGATGCTACACTCATTGGACCACACACATCGGTATGTATGATTTCCAATAAGTACGTAGCTCGCTCCATCATACCAGAAAATGGATTCTTAGTCATTTTACCCATCAGACATGCTTCGCATCTTTCAAGTGATTCGAAATCAAGTGATTCAAGAAGTCCATCGGAATGGAGTTTCTTCATACGCTTCACTCCAATGTGACCAAGACGACAGTGCCACATATAGGTCGAGTTATCGCTCAATTTCAAACATTTAGCTTCAATGTTAGTAATATGTGTATTTCCACTATCAAGATTCAATAAGAATAGACCATCTATCAAAGGTGCAATAAATCGAACAACCATTATTCTCGGACTTAAACAAGTAACCGTCTCGCAATAAACAAGATCCCGATATAATGTTCATGCTTAATGCAGGCACCAAATAACAATTATTTAAGTATAAAACTAATCCCGATGGTAGATGAAGAGGTAGCGTGCTGACCGCGATCACATCAACCTTTGATCCATTTCCTACGCGCATCGTCACCTCATTCTTCGCTAGCTTCCGTTTATTCTGCAGCACCTGTTTCGAGTTACAATATGAGCAACCGAACCAGTATCAAATACCCAGGCACTACTACGAGTACTAGTGAGATACACATCAATAACATGTATATCGGATATACCTTTCTTCTTGATGTTGCTATTCTTCAAATCCACCAAGTACTTTGGGCAATTCCGCTTCCAGTGACCTTCTCCCTTGCAGTAAAAGCACTCAGTATCAGGCTTAGGTCCAGCCTTGGTCTTCTTTGTCGGTGCGGTAACTTTCTTACCACCCTTCTTGAAGTGTCCCTTTTGCTTAGACTTGCCTTTCTTGAATTTGGTGGTCTTATTGACCATCAACACTTGGTGCTCTTTCTTGATCTCCACTTCTGCAGATTTAACATGGAGAAGAGTTCTGGCAACTGCTTGTTCATGCTTTGCATATTGTAGTTCATCACAAAGTTCTTGTAACTTGGTGGTAGTGATTGGAGGACACGGTAAATCCCCAAAACATTAGGAATCACTATACCCAAGCTTTGGAGTTTGTTTGTGTGCCCAGACATCTTAAGCACATGCTCACTGACGGAGCTGCCCTCTTCCATCTTGCAGTTAAAGAACTTTTCAGAAGCCTCATAGATCTCAACTACCGCGTGAGTCTCAAATATCAATTTGAGTTCACGGACAATATTATGTGGGTCTGAATTCTCAAACCTTTTCTGAAGCTCCGATTCCAAACCATACAAGATAGCACACTGAACTGTGGAGTACTGAGTCTTCCGAGCGAGGTAAATATTCTTTACTTCATTGGTAGCAGTAGCTGCAGGTGGGTCACCCAGCGGTGCATCCAGCACATAGGTCAAATTACCAGCATTGAGGACAATCCTCAAATTGCGGAACCAATCCGCGAAGTTTCTTCCATTGTTTTTCAACTTTTCTTTCTCTAGGAACACATTAAAATTGATGGTAGGGGCCACCATTGATCTACAACATATTTGCAATAGTTTAGACTAAGTTTATGACAAATTGAGTTCTAATTAATAGTTAAATTAATCTAGGTGAACTCCCACTCAAAACAATATCCCTCACATTGTTTTAGTGATCACACGAACCAAATCCACCACATCAAAACCGATCATCACGAGAGTTGATGTAGCTTCAATGGCGAACAATCGACATGTTCATCATATCTACTATATGATTCATGCTTTACCTTTCGGTGGTCCGTGTTCCGAGACCATGTTTGTACATGCTAGGCTCGTCAAGATCAAACCTTAGCTTCCGCATGAGAAAATCTGGCTTGCTCACGTTGTATACACTTGCAGAATCTAACACACCCGATCATCACGTGGTGCTTCGAAACAACAAGCTTTAGCAACGGTGCTTACTAAGGATGAACATTTTCGAACTTGAAATTCATGTGCATGAGGGATCATCTTATAATGCTACCGTCGTTAACTAAGCAATACAAGATGCATAAAGGATTAACATCACATGCAATTCATAATATGTGATATGATATGGCCTTTCTTCTTTGTGCTTTCGATCTCCATCTTCAAGAACGAACATGATCTCCATCATCACCGGCATTGCACCAAGGTCAATGACGCTGCTCCATGATTGTCGTCCACCAGCATCAACTATTACAACTACTTTGAATAGACATGCGGGTCTTAACAGAAATTAAAGACAACCATATGGCTCCTTCCGGTTGCCAACTTACAATAAGGAACATTGCATACATCAAATATAATCACAATCATGGCCATATCACATCACAGCACACCCCTGCAAAACAAAGTTAGATGCCTCTTCATATTTTACGTGGTTTGGGGCTTTCAATAAGTGTCGATCTAACTTACGAACAAGAACCACAACGTTGATGTTTGAACTATCAAGTGCCCGTTGTAAATTGGATCTATACTATAATGGGAGAGACAGACACCCGCAAATCCACTTATGCAATACAAGTTGCATGTTGAGCGTGGAGCAAGTCTCATGAACGATGTCATGTAAGGTTAGCCCGGGCCCCTTCACCCCATCATACCGCAAGATGCAAAGTACAAAAAAAGCAATTGATAATAAAAGCACCACCGCCCACAATGACCATTGTATTCTACTCGTGCAACAGATCTACATATAGACACGGCTCTGATACCACTATAGGGTTTTGTAGCATGGAAAACCAAAATTTTCTACCACATACAAACAAACAAGCCAAGATCTATCTACTAGATTGTAGCAACGAGTCGATAGAATAACTCACCCTCGAAGATTCCAAAGTGTTTAACGAGAGCGGATTCTCGTGGGTGATGTAGTCGTACTCTTGCTGATCTCAAGATCGTGTAGACGATCCTTCCGGCGCTGCGTTCCGGTAGCGCTTCCACAGTTGGTCACACGTTCGATACTCGATGAAGACCTTCCTCTCCCTTGTTCCAGTAGGCAGCGGAGGTTGTAGCACTCTCCTCGCGATTCCGGCAGCACGATGGCATGGTACCGGAAGTAGAGGGGAGATCTCGCAGGGCTTCGCCTTAAGCCGGAGCGAGTATGGTGGACTATGAGAGAGGCCTCGGTGATCTAGGGTTTAGACACACCAAGGAGAAAGGGCTAGGCCAGCGGCTAGGGCTTGGGGAAAGCCCCAAGTCGGCGGCTAGGGTTTTCCCTAGGGCGGCGGCGGCTGCAGCAGGGCCAGCGGCTAGGGCTAGGGTTTTGGGTGGTGGAGGTGTAGGTCTAGAGGGGCAGCCCTGCCCCTCCTTTTATAGGTGGAGGGCAGCGGACAAGGGGGAGGGAGTCCTCCCCCAACTCGGCCTCCAAGGCCGGCGGTGGAGGGAGAGGAACTCCTCCCCAAGTAGGTTTCCTACTCTCCCTCCACCAAGCAAACTTGCCGTTTGACTTTTCAAATTGGAGTTTGACTTTTCAAACTAGGATTTGATTTATCCCTTTATTTTGCTCAGAGATGACACCTAGTACATGATGCAACCATTCCAACTTGTTATGACACATTCATGTACCCTTCCCCTTCGGAGTGTTGGACCTTCCGGAACCTTCTAGAACATTCCTGATGAAAACACCGGAATCATTCTCCAACCCCGAAACAGGACTTTACTTATATGAATCTTATTCTCCGGACCATTCCGGATCTCCTCGTGATATCCCGGATCCCATCCGAGACTCCGAACAACATTCGGTATCTTACTCATCATTCCATAACTACTCACCAACATCGAATCCTTAAGTGTGTCTCCCTACGGTTCGTGAATTATGCGGACATGATCGAGACACTTCTCCGATCAATAACCAATAGAGGAATCTAGAAATTCATATGGTTCCCACATATTTCTACGATTACTTTGCGGTCGAATAAACCACTTACATACGATACAAATTTTCCTTTGTCTCATGATAGTTTACTCATCCGAGGTTTTGAACGTCGGTATCTCTGCATACCTAGTTCAACCTCGTTACTGATAAGTACTCCTTTCTCGTTCCCGTGATATGTGATCCCTTGTGAGCCAGTCACATGCTTGCAAGCCAATTGGATGACATTTCACCGAGAGGGCCCAGAGTATATCTATCTGTCATATGGATGGACAAATCCCACTCTTGATCCATGTGTCTCAACCCATACTTTCCGAACACTCAATGCCACCTTTATAACCACCCAGTTACGGTGTGGTGTTTGATGTCATCAAAGCATCCTTCCGGTGATGGTGATATGCATGATCTCATGGTCGAAGGAATTAGGTTACTATGTATCAGAAAGCATATAGCAATTAAACTATTAAAATGACTTGATCTTTCTGCTACGCTTATCTATAGGAGTATGTCCATCATACCATTCTCCTAACTATATGATCTTGTTGTTAATAACATCTCAATGTTCATGATAGGGAAACCACAATCATTTATTAACCAACAAGCTAGTATTATAAAGAGGCTTTACCAGGGACTCTAATTTAGTTTACAAATCACACAAGTATTAATGTTTCCTTGTTAATATCGTTATAGCATGAATGTAAACATTTATCATAAACACAAAGATATAGTAATAACTACATTTATTATTGCCTCTAGGGCATATCTCCAACAGATCCAAGTGCACGAAGGCGCTGCTGAGATCGTTCGAGGAGGCGGGGATCCTCCGCGCCGGGAGATGGCGCATCCCCACGGGTGGAGAAGTGATTCTAGATCCACGCGGGAGGGAATTCGTTTGCTTCACTAGCCACCTGGAGCGGGGGCTCAGATTCCCCACTTCCCTCTTCTTCTGCCCATTCTGCGCCTACTATAACATTCATCCGTCGGACCTGGGACCGCACAACATCGAGCAGCTCGCCATCTTCGTGGTGTTCTGCCAGTGCTACCTAGGCTATCGGCCATACTTTCCCCTATGACAAGATCTGTTCCATGGGAGGATCAGCCGCGAAGAGGCAGGCGGCCCAATGTTAGTAGCGGGTGGCCTGACCTTCCAGCTAAACTCGAAGGCGTCGTTCTTCGATCTGATGTTGCCCGCCAAAGCAGTGAATGAGTGGAAGAAGAGCTGGTTCTACATGACCGAGTCGATGCCGGGTGACGAGGTGGCGCTTCCAAGGTACTCCGCCGACCGGCTCGAGCCGCGTCGTCTCCAAGTCACAAAGCTTCCGTTGGACCAGCGGATGGTCGTCGATGAGATGCTGCAGACCATCCGCAACTTGAAGAAGAAAGGCCTCCAAACCATCAACCTCTACAATTGCTGGCTCGGGCGAAGGCTCATGCCTCTGGCCAGCCGTGCCCACTATATGTACGAGTATGCAGGCAAGGACGACCCAACGAAGTCCTGTTACGACGATTGGAGACTCAATGACTACACTCTGGCCCTGAAGAAGATCACCCAGGCGGTGTATCTTGATGCAAAGGCCGGGGTCGCGCCTTATACCACAAAGCGCCCAACTCCAACGGTGAGTTTTTATTTCCCTTGCATTCGCAGTCGCAGTTTGTGCATTCGCGGTTGTGCTATTGTTGTTTGATTGTTGTAGTTATTCCAAGTGGTGGAAGGTTGGCTTCCACCCGTAGACGACAAGAACTTGAACTCATCCGTCGAAGTCGAGAGCGAGTCATTGCCTGATAACGGTGATGTCAGGAGTGACGGGGGCGGCGATGATGATGATGATGAGGAGGAGGACGATGGAGACAAAGCCGTGGAGGTCGCTGCCCCCACAGTCCGCAGACTCGTGGGCAACACTAGCGTGAGCTCGAGGCCAGCAAAATCCTCGAGGCCCATGATGACGAGCTCCCCGAGCATAGCTCGCAGCATGAAGCCACTCCATCAAAGAAGAAGAAGCCGACGCCGCCCAAGAAGAAGACGAAGCCGGCTAAGCCGACATATCCGCCTCGGTCCGTGAGTAGCTCCGATGCTACCAGCGCAGCCGAAGAAACATCGGCGCATGCGGCTGAAGTGACTGGTGCGACCGTCGTGGAGGACGAGGCGCCTTTGGCATCACTGCCGCCTTCGTTCTCCCCAGTTACCTAGTTGGTGGCCGCTCCAGCCGCAGGGGCCTTGCCACCGAGAGGAGCTCCCGCGGTGATTGCCACTGAGCCTCCTGCCACGACCTCATCCTCGAAGAAGCCGTCGGTGTCTTGGGCATAGAGTGTCTTGGAGACGGGCCTCAGTCATAAAATGGGGCCAGAACTAGAGAAGCCGGCCAGCATTCGTACTGGCCTACGATTTATCCTAGTCACCAAGTGAGTATTCCTCAACCTTTCATTTGTCTGCTTGATTCATGTATCGATTGGCGAGTGTTATTTATGGAGTTGTTTTCGCAGGACTGGAGTAAAGAAGATAGGTCACCCTTCGGTGGCCAACGTTCCATCGGTCGCTGCTGAAGCACCGGCTGATCCCTCGAAGAAGAGGAAGGGCGACGAGGTTGAGGTTCCCGCTGAAGGCACCAAGAGAACAAAAGGAGATGAAGTCGTCACGATCTCGGACGAGCTAGTGGCTGCCCCGAGCAAAACCCCGATTGCAGTGGATGTAGCTCTGAAGGCCAAGGAAGACACGGGGTCGCAGCAGGCAGGCCTCATGGCTTCGATTGAGGCGACCGGGCTGCCTTCGGGTGGCGCGGGTTCCGCGGTGGCGACGTTCCCTCGCTTTGTAGCGAGGGCCGTCACGGAGAGTGCCTCGGTGCCATCGAGCCAATTACCTAGTGCCGCCGGTATGGAGGTCGAACAGCATCGTGGGCACACTCCGCTCGTCGTCAGTGGACGCGATGGAGCTTCATGGCATGCTAGGTGTCGCCATCCAGGTATGTCCAGTCCACGAGGATCGGGCCACTGAATTTAAGTGGTCGAATTATTACTGTTTTTTGCCATCCAGTCCCCCAGTGTCTAGTCGCTGAATTTCAGCGGCTAGGCACTTAGGAATTTTGTCATCCAGTCCCCGAGTGTCTAGTCGCTGAATTTCAGCGGCTAGGCACTTAGGAACTTTTGTTGCTGACGCTGTGATTGTTGCACAGGGATTGCAGCGCGATTCGGCCGAGTGGTTTGCTGCCACACGCCGCATGGAAAAGGAGCTTCTCGCTATTCAGGATACGAACGAGCAGCTTCGAGCGACTGCGGGCGAGTGTTTGTCTTGTTTGGCGCTTTTCGTGAACTTGTTGCGTTTGTAACCGTTTTGTTGTGGAAGCAGAGGATAGTGCGGCCACAGTGAAGGAGGCTCGCCAGGGCCTTGTTCTGGCTGGTGAGTTGACGGTGGCTCAATCGTCCTTGAGCGCCGCGGAGAAGCGAATCGCCGAACTGGAGCGTGAGCTCAAGGAGGCGAAGGCAGAAGCGAGCTCAGCGGAAGGACAAGCCAAGGCGGCCGTTACTTCTGCTGCTGAGGAGCGGAAGGTCTCGGACACACTCGTCGCCGGGCTGCCGCCCGCTGATTGGTGAGTTTTCCTTCAGCAACTCCCCGAGCGCGCGTACCACATTGTTTTGCTGGTGTTTCACTCACTGTTTGCTTGTGTGTTGCAGGCTTGATCACTGATAACGCCGAAGAGGCGCAGTCGTACGACGCGCGGCAATGCGTCACCACCCTGGTCGATTCAGCCACGTTGTCAGCGACCTGCCTCTGGGCGGATCTTCAGGAGATCTCGCCCACGGAGGTGATCCCCAGCGACCTCGTCGAAGTATGGTGCTATTTGGAGAAGGCCCCATCGGTCGTGGAGTTCATGACGCGGTCGGCCTTCCTTCGTGGAGCGGTGACTGCGCTGAGCCTTGGGCTCGCGCATTTTCCCAATGACTTCGACCTTGACGATGCCATGAGCAGGTACCCCTCGTCGACGGGCTCGGTCGAGATTGCCGAGGTGTTGAAGCTGACGGAGCGAGCCGCGGTGTACTCCGACCACGTGTGGGCGATGGGCGACCTTATTCCCTATCATGAAACGGTCGTCTCCCCCAGTGACCCTGAAATGGTGCACCGCGACTTCAAGGTGGAGCAACCATTTTGTGCGGCCATGGCGGGTGAGCTCACGACGTACCCGTCGAACCCTTGGGTTCCCTTTATCCGTAATTGCAAGGATGACGGCACCTCCTCGTCGAAGCCTGTGGAATATAATATTTTTCCATTCAGCGTTAGCTTAAGATAAACATGTAATTCTCCTTGTATGCGAACAAATTTTGTTGCTGTGAAGGAATGCGCGGGTTACTTTGTCATTGTTTTTGTGGTTTTGTTGTTGGTTGTGCGAGTCCCCGAGCGTGTCCGCCCTTTTTATGGGGTTAACCTCGTTTTGATATGTTGTGTGAACTATGAATGAGTTAGGGTCGACTCGCCATGGCTCAGGGATCCAGTCGCATGGCAACTCCCAGGGGTGCTCTTTACTTGGCCGTTTTCCCGGGCGCGAACGGGGTCGGGTCGCCGAGTCCCCGAGCATGGTACTTGTCTGTTCTAGTGGCATGCCTGAGGTAGGTGAGGACTAGGCATGTTGTTTTAGGCGCGTCACTCCGCCTGATCCGTGAGACCAGTCGCATGGCGAGTCCAGGGCACGCTCTCTTACTTGGCGTTTTTCCCTAGCCGCTCTTCTTTGGGCTGGTGTCAGTCCCCGAGCGTGGTACTTTGCCGTTTGAGTCGTGGCGCCGAGGATGTGGAGGACTAGGTCGCTGTGGGAAGGGAATGTAGTCATCTTGGCTCGGGGAGGCAGTCGAGCTAGGCGACTCCAATGGGGCTCCGGGTTAGCTTTTTTCATGGACGGTACGAGGCCTAAATTTTTCCAGTGCCCTCGTACCTCACTACTTGTCCGTGCTGGTCGCGTTACCAAAGTTTAACTTCTACGAATAGCGTAACGTTGTTATTACGAGTGCGAGTGGAACAAGGCATGGAGAGCAGACACAATTTGTGCAAATCGATCTGCTTTATTTCATAGCGGGTAGCGGGTACATGTCTGGAGTTCTAAGAGTAGAACTTCCGTAGGAGGTTTACATTCCATGGCCGCTTGACGTCGAGTTTTCCGTCGCCTCGGACGTCGGTGAGCTAGTAGGCGTCGTTGCCCAGGGCTCGCCCGATGGCAAATGGTCCCTCCCAAGGGGGAGAGAGCTTGTGCATGCCTTTCTTGTCCTGGATTAGACGCAGTACCAAGTCGCCTTCCTGGAAAGTGCGAGTCCGTACTCGCTGGCCGTGGTAGCGGCGAAGCCCTTGCTGGTAGATGGCGTTGCGGGAGCGAGCTAGGTCGTACGCTTCATCGAGCTGGTCGACTCCGTCCTGGCATGCGAGATCGTTGTCAGCCGCCATGTAGTTAACCACCGGAGGTGAGTCATGCTCGAGGTCGGTTGGCATGACTGCCTCGGCACCATACATCATGAAGAAGGGGGTGAACCCCATCGACCTGTTGACGGAGGTGCGGATGCCCCAGATGACGGAGGGGAGTTCTTCGACCCAGCACCCGGGGGTGTGCTCGAGTGGGACTTGTAGTCGTGGCTTCAGGCCGTGGAGGATGCTCTGGTTGGCGCGTTCCGCCTGGCCATTGGACTCCAGGTGGACGACTGAGGCGAGGTCGAGTCTGATGTTGTGCTCCTCGCAGAATTCGGCCATGGATCCCTTGGCGAAGTTGGTGTCGTTGTCCATGATGATGCTGTTTGGGAAACCGTAGCGATAGATGAGCTCGCGTAGGAATTTTGTAGCGGTCTTCCCATCGCACTTGCGGACTGACTTGGCCTCCACCCATTTTGTGAATTTATCGACTGCGACTAGGAGGTGGGTGAAGCCAGAGGTGGCCTTCTTGAAGGGTCCTACCATGTCCATGCCCCATACGGAGAACGGCCAGGTGATGGGGATTGTCTTGAGCGCCGAGCTCGGTATGTGAGTCTGGTTGACGTACTTTTGGCACCCGATGCATCGCTGGACGATGTCAACCGCGTCAGAGTGTGTGATGAGCCAGTAGAATCCATGTCGCATGGCCTTGGCGACTAGGGAGCGGGCGCAAGTGTGGTGGCCGCAGTCGCGGGAGTGGATGTCCTAGAGGATCGTGCGTCCTTCAGCAGGTTGGACGCAGCGTTGGAACACGCCAGTCACGCTGCGCTTGTGGAGCTCGCCGTTGATGATGACGAAGGATTTTCAGCGGCGTGCTATCATCCAGGCCTCCGTCTCGTCTGCGGGTAGGGTGCCTCCCTCCAGGTAAGCAACGTATGGCGTGGTCCAGTCGCTTGGCTCGGCGATTAGTGCGACCAGGACCGCGTCTAGTTGCAGCGGAATTCCGATGTCGATCTCCTTTGGGGGAGATACGGAGGGCTTGGTGATGGTGTCGATGAAGACGTCGGCGGGTGGTGCGAGTCAAGCCGAGCCGATGCGGGAGAGTGCATCGGCCTCCTTGTTCTTCCGCCTATCGATCCACTCGACGGAGTAGCCTGCGAAGTGGCCTCCCAGCTGGTCCACTACTCGGCGGTATGCCGCCATGGTGGGGGAAACTGCATCGCAGGTGCCGGCGACTTTCCCGGCGATGAGGTCGGAGTCTTCGTAGCAGCGCAGGTGATTGATGTTCATCTCCTTGGCTGCCCGCATGCCGTGGAGTAGCGCCTCGTACTCGGCCATGTTGTTGGTGCAGGGGGTGAAGTCGAGGTAGAGGACGTAGCGGATCTTGTCGCCCTTCGGAGATGTTAGCACGATCCTCTCTCCTGCGCCATCTGCATTCTTGGAGCCGTCAAAGTGTAGGCTCCAGTAATGGAGGTATGGCAGCTTCTCTGGCTGTTGGGCCTCCTCCCAGTCGGCGAGGAAGTCTACGAGAGCCTGCAACTTGATCGCTTTGCGCGGCTCGTACCTGATCTTGTGGACGCTGATCTTGACGGCCCACTTGGCGACTCGCCCGGTCGCCTCGCGGTTGAGGATGATGTCCTGCGACGGTGCTGAGGAGACGACCGTTATTGGGTGCTCCTAGAAGTAGTGCGGCAGTCGCCGCTGTGCACTGAAGACCGCATATACCAATTTTTTATACCGCGGGTAGCGCTGACGCGACTCGGTGAGGACTTCGCCGATGTAGTATACGGGACGCTGCACCGGGCGCTCCTTGCCTTCCTCTGGTCGTTCGACGACCATGACAGCGCTGACGACGCGCTCGTAAGCCGCGACGTAGACGAGCATGGGCTCCTTGTCGATGGTGCGGCGAGTAGCGGTGCTGCGAGTAGCACCTCCTTAAGAGCGTGGTACGCGTCGTTTGCCTCCTTGTCCCACTGGAAGGTGGGGTTCTTGCGCATTAGGTGGTAGAGGGGCATCGCCTTCTCTCCTAGCCGGGGGATGAAGCGACTGAGGGTCGCGACTCGCCCGACCAACTTATGGACGTCGCGCAGGCACTCGGGTTTGCCGAGCCGGGCGATCGTGTTGATCTTGGCAGGGTTCGCCTCGATTCCTCGCTTGGAGACACGTATCCCAGCAGCTGTCCAGTAGGTACACCGAAGGTGCATTTTGCTGGGTTTAGCTTTATCTTGTACCACCACAGGTTGGCGAAGGTTTCTGCCAGGTTAGCGAGTAGGTCGCCCTGGCGAGTGGACTTTACCACCACGTGGTCAATGTAGACGTGGATGTTGCGGCCGATTTGTCTCGCGAGGCACTCCTGCATGCAACTCTGGTAGGTCGCCCCGGCGTTCATGAGGACGAAGGTCATGGCGGTGTAGCAGAAGGCTCCAAATGGCATGATGAACACCGTCTTATCCTCGTCCTCGACTACCATTTTGATCTGGTTGTACCCAGAGTAGGTGTCGAGGAAGCATAGCGACTCCAAACCCACGGTCGAGTCGATGATTTGGTCGATCCGCGGGAGGACGAACTGCTCCTTCTGGCAGGCGCTGTTACGGTTTGTGTAGTCAATACACATTCTCCAGGTCCCGTTTTTCTTCTCAACCAGGACTAGGTTTGCCAGCCATTTGGAGTATTTGATTGTCTGGATGAAACCTGTAGCGATTAGACGCTGCACCTCCTCGGCGATTTCTCGGCGGTGCTCTTCATTAAAGGGCCGCAGCGACTGCTTGACAGGTCACACTTTGGGGTCGGCGTTGATTTTGTGCTCAGCGAGTTCCCTCGGGACACCAGGCATGTCGGATGGCTTCCATGAGAAGATGTCACGATTCTCACATAGGAACTCGATGAGGGCGCCTTCCTATGTTGGGCTCATGCCCGTCCCGATCGTCACCGTCTGGCTGGAGTCGCCTAGGACCAGCTCGACGGTGCGAGTGTGCGTCGTTGCCTCGAAGGCGGTGGATCTGCCACCCTTCAAGTTGGGCTTCTTGAGTATGGTGGGGTCATTGTTGTTGACCCCGCTCGCGTACTTGGCGAGCTCCTCAGCGTGGTTGGCCTATGCCGCGATGACGGCGTCAGCGAGTTCGGCGCCTTTGGCCTCGCATTCTGCGGCCATGTTGGGATCTCCATGGACAGTGATGATGCCACACGGCCTGGGGAGCTTCATCACGTTGTATGCGTAGTGGGGCGCTGCCATGAATTTGGCGAACGCTTGGCACCCCAGGACGCAGTGGTAGGGGCTGTTGAACGGCACCAGCTCGAAGACGATCCGCTCGGTGCGGAAGTTGGTTGGTGTGCCGAAGGTGACTGACAGCGTCACCTTGCCGATTGGGTACGCCTTCCGACCGAGGAAGATGCCGTGGAAGGTGGTGTAGGTCATCTCGATCATCGACTGCGGGAGCCGCAGTCGCCTGAATGTGTCCAGGTATAGGATGTTGATGGAGCTGCCGCCGTCCATCAGCGTCTTGGGGAGCCAATAGTCCCCAACCTTGGGCTTGACCACCAAGGCGACTCGGCCCGGATATTCGATCCATGGCGAGTGGTCCTCGCGGCTCCAGGTGATTGGCTGCTCGGACCAGTTAAGGAACTGGGGGATGTCGATCTGGGACACCATGTTGACGACGACGACACGGACGATGACCTTCTTCTCGCGCTTCGTGTTGAAGCCTATGAAGGTGTGGAGCGAGCTGGCGACGCTGCCAAATTTTCCGCCGTTTGGCTGGTGGTTGTCGGGGTCTTCCCATGCGCGTCGTGCCTTCTCAATCTCCTTTAGGGAGTGGCAGTCGGCGGTCGCGTGCGTGGCGGGCTTCCCTTCCCTGCTATGAAACACATAGGGTTGGTTGAGGAGATCCATGGGGTCGAACCTCGGCTTCGCCTTGTAGTTGCCGCCGTCGCGGTGCTGGCCTCCGTCGCGCCAGAAGCTCTTGGGTTCACGCGACGCGTATCCGGCGTTGGCGACGAAGTCGACTCGCCCATCACCGCGGCGCTTGCCGGTGAGGCGAGTGTTGCTGTACCGTAGCTCGGGTCACCTCCTGTTGTCGTGGCCGCTCGTGCGGCGATTCCCTCCCGTCTCGTCGTTGGTTTCTTGATTTGGATCTTCCTCCGTGTACCGCTTGGCGATCTCGAGGAGGTCCGGTATGTTGTCTAGTGTTCTGTACACACGCTTGAGTTTGGCGACCCAGGGCTCGTAGCGGCACGAGGTCTTGAAGCAGTGGATCGCGGTGTCCGGGTGGATTCCGGCCGCGTTGTACCACAGGTCTTGACACCTTTGGACCCAGCTGCGGGTCGACTCGCGGGGTCCCTGGATGCATCGCTCCAGGTCTTCGATGGTGGTGGCGCGGGTGTAGGAGCCCTCGAAGTGCCTGACGAAGGCGTCGCACATTTCCTCCCAAGAGTCGATGTTGTCCGCGGGGAGGGTGTTGATCCATTGCCGGCACGCTCCCTCCATCATCAGGGGGAGGTAGCGAGCGGCGAGCAGGTCGGTGTGGTCGGTGATTCCAATCGCCATGAGGTAGGTTTCCAGCCACACGGACGGGTCATACGAGGGGTCATACTTCTCGATCTCCTTTAGCACCTTGAAGTTTGCCGGGTATCTTTCGCCTCAGATCATTGGTCCGAAGCACTGGGGTCAGGCGTCAGCGAGGTAAGGGGGTGCGCGTGGGGTCCAAGCGTCAGTGGCTGAGGGGGTAGGGTTTGCGGTGAGAAAAACGGTTCGCGGGGAGGGGAGAGAGTGGGCTTGCTGGCTTGCTGGGCCAAGTTGCTAGGCTAGATTCTTTTCCATTTCTTTCTTCTGTTTTCTTTTTCTCTTCTTTTTCTATTTCTGATTTCTGATTTCTGTTTTGAATTTTATTCAAATGATTTAAACACTTGTTTGAATTCAAACTTTTACCAATCTTTCAGTATGTTTTAATATTGTTTTAACAATGTATTTTAGAATCCATTTTTGAATATTTTCTTATATTCTTTTATGGTTTATTATCTATTTAAAATAGAAACTTGTCTTTATTTAAATATGTTTCCAACCCATATTATTTTATTTAAATGTTTCAAACTTTTATTTAAACTCCAATTTTTGTCAAACCTTTTCCATTAGGTTTTATTTATTCATTAGTGTAAATAATATATTTTAATATGATTTAGTATTCATTTAAATTGGGCATTTGTCTTTATTCAAAAAAAATCCAATATGGTTTTAAACCCATATAAATTATATTCAAATAATTCTTTTATTCTTTTTTAAGTTAATTAAGTAACTTTTATTCCACTTGGGCAAATTCCAGTTTATTATTTTCTCATGATTTAATTAATCATTTACATTAGGGATTTTGTCTCCAAAATGGACTTGAATTTGGTTAATGCCATATAATTTTTTTATTTGAATATTCTTTATCTCTTTATTTTATTTGGATTATCTTTATTCCATTTGCTTATGGATTTAATTCAAGATTTAAATTGTCTTCTAAATTTTCTTGGGATTTATTATTTAGTTTAGGCAATTTGTCTTTATTAAAATAAAATTGGATATTGTCCAATCCTTATGATTTTATTTAAGTAATATTTTACTCTTTTTTTATTATTCAATAATCTTTCATTTGTTTATGGACTTGGCCAAGATTTATTTTGGGTTTTAATTATTCCCTATTTATTTCTTTGTCTTATAAAATCCATATCCTTTTATTTATAGATTCAAAATTTGTGATTCCAATTTATATAATTTTATTTAATATTTATTTATACTTTTAAATCCTTTTAGGATTAATTTGCTCACAATTTGGTATGGATTTTAGCTAGAAGCTTTATTAGCCTTGGAAATTATTTCCTTTTATCTTATTAAGTTCATAAGTTTTTATCCATGGCTCCAATTTAAATGAAACCAATTTATATGGTTTTATAAAAATTTTATTTATCATTTTTGATCATTTATAAATGTTTGTTGCTAAATTTTTATATGGAACAAATCCATAGTCTTAGAGAGTTTCTTGGAAATGATCTATTCCATTAGGGTTTTAGGGTTTTGATTTAACTTTTCCAAGTGTTTAAATTTCAAGATAAATTCATTGATGAATGCATTTCACTTGATTGAAATTTGTTGGATTCCTTTTTATTCAAATTGTGTTCAAGAAGTGTTTTGATGTTTCCATTTAGAAATAAAAAGTTTCTTTTCACTCTAAATTTCAACAATAGTTTCTTTTGTTTATTTATTTTTCACATTTCAAAATTTGGAAAATTTTGGGATGTGAAATTTGGTAGAAACACTGCTGTGCAACGTCTCATCTGGGCCCTAGCGGACTCTCCTGAGGTCCTCGCAGGTGCGCAACAGCTTGTCCGTGTCTCCGAACTTGGCGACTAAGAAGCTGCAGAGCTCAGGACAGGAGCCAAGGGATCCTTCGGGGAGATTCAGCAACTAGGTGTAGGCTTCTCCCACCAGGCCCATGGGGAACCAATTAGCAAGAATGCGGTCGTCGCCTCCCGCCACCTCGACTCTCGTGGTATAGAGCTGTAGGAATTCCATGGGATTGGTGGTGTCGTTGTAGCGTGGCGGCATCTCCGGCTTGAACTTAGGTGGCCACACAACTCTACGAAGGTGTTCTGCCAGGGCAGCTAGAGCAGGTAGTTTCTATGGCGCCGGTGAGGGCCTCCCTATTTTGGAGCCTGACAACCGAGATGGCCTGCAGAATCTAGGTTTTGCAGCCCCGGCGCCTTGCCAGGTTCACCCGTGCGTCCTCCACTGAGTAGTTGACTCCATCCCGACCCCGGGCCTACCTAGAGCCCACCGAGGTTGGAGGCCTCTCGCCTACCGATCCCCCGAGTCCCACCCGGAGAGGAAGAGGTGGGGGTGCTCTGTGATCTATGTCTCCCGGGCCTGCCTCCGTCTCCCCAGGGCTAACCCAAGCGATGTCCATCAGGGCCGCGATGCAATCCTGCCACTCCTCCCATGTGCCCTCGGTGGGATAGTAGCGGAGGAGCTCCTTCGCCATGAGGTGTGCCATCTCCGGGGTGAGAAGGCTACCACATGCTTGAGTTGGTGTGTGGTTCGAAGAGGGGTTCTCCAGCGTGCTTCCATGGGAGAGCGCGGCGGGGAAATGCAGTTGGCCCTAGAACAATGCGCGAGTGCGGGGGTGGCATCGCGCGAGCCCCCGAGCCTTTTTTCCTGCTCCTGCCGGGAGCGATTTTCATGAGGCTTGTCGCGAGCGACCATGCCGATGCTGCCGGCTGAAGTCCCATGGAACGCCTCAGCCTCCTACTTGGTGCCAAATGTCAGAGATTTGTCCCGTGAAGGAACTAGGGTCCAACAATCCCTTGGTTCAAGAGGGGGATGAACACACGTTCTAGAGGAAGCTCAACGACGGTGGCGACAATGGAGCAAGAACCACGACCGAGAGTTGAAACATGGGTTTTTTACCTAGGTTCGGGACCCTTGTGAGGAGTTAAAGCCCCTACTCCTGCTTTGTTATATTGCTAGCTCGGTTTCGCGAGGGTACAATGGAGGTTGAATGACTAGGATTTAGATCTCAGGGGATCAATCCTTTCTAAGGTAGGATAAGAGTCCCTTATATAGGGCAGCATCAGGCCTCTTCCCTCATCCCTTGAGTGGGAAGGGTCACCACATTCCCTCGCTAGGGGCCATGGCTTTGTCTTGTCCACTTCAAGCCGCCTGCCAACTGTGGCGCCGGCGTTGTGGACGGTCATTGTACTGTGTCACTGTCCTTTGCGCCAAAGCTACCCGGCAGACCCTGCCAGGCCCTTGCTTCATCCCCCCTCTTTGCACCAAAGGGGGAGTGGACCATCTTTCTTTTCCGAGGCGGTCCTGTCCTTGCATGGACTACTTGTTGGCGCGTCTTCTTGCATGCTAGGGTCCGAACCACGGAGCCTCCCCCTCGCGAGGTCTCCGTTCTGGGGTCTTGGCGGTCACTTTGGATGATCCTCAGGGTATCGTGTTCTCCGCATGCCCTCGCGAGGGATGCGCTCCTCGCAAGCCCGTCTAGGGCATGACTGGTGGGGCCGACATCTTTACGGGATGGGGCACCCCCGGTTCCAATAGTCCGACAAAGCTTGCCACTGAAATTCTCATGAGGAAGCATATGCTTGATGATCATCATGATAAAGGGAGCATATCGAATGGAGAGCCTATTGAACATTGCATCAGTTAACTCGTGGTAGATAAAGTCCATCACATACAACCTGTAACTCACATTCCGATCTTCATTGGTGGCACATTCAGGATTAAAGGCAAGCAGATGCATAAGGTGGCCACGAATACTGTCATTGTTTCCTCCACTCGGAGTGATGCAATCATGAAAAATACTGACCAGTTGTGAGTAAAGTGGGGAGAGGCCAGACAACTTTCCAACTACACCATCTGGACCATAACAGGTAGAGAGCAAAGTGTCCTTTGTTGGGATTGAGAGGAGTGATGATGCGATGTCTAAAAGCATGATCTCGACCATTGAAGGGGTAACCAAGCACCCGAGAGAATACAGTGAAATCAGCTTTGAGAAAATTGCCACATGTCATCCACTTCATAGTGCGACGCTCATCACCAAAAATCACAAGGGTGGAGAAAAACTACTTCACAAAGGATGTATCATAGGATCACTGAATAGTCATGAGATGATGTAGCCCCATCCGTTCAGTCACCGCTAAAGCATCAACAAGTTGGGGCTTACCCCTTGCCTCATTCATATTCATAGGATGCATAGGGCAGATATTCAGAATGGAGTAGACGTTGTCAAAGATGTAGTTGTGATGAGCACACCAAAAGTTGCAATCCTGAAGCTCCTCATCAACATCAACTTCTTCATACAGATCACGGTGTTGGATAGAAGAGTACTCAATAATGTCTGTATCCTTGTAGTTGACCATGTTTTGCTTACCCTTCCTCTTGGAAGACTTATTATCTTTACTTGAACGTTCATCCATTCTGTCAGCCTCTCCCTTTTGCCTCCTCAACTCAACCTCGTCCACTAGAACACCCTCTTCGTTTCGCCCGAAATAGCAATAATGAGGACGACGCATGTACGTCTAAGGAACACCACGGGGACCACCTCTGAAGCAAATGAGGTAGATAGCATGTATACAAGAACACACACAAGTCTAGGATGATTGCTAAAAACTATATAAAAACAATCCACAAGCCAAATCTATGTCATACTATAATCTGACAAAAACTAAACCAGGAGCTATCCTTCTGTAGGGTTCGCAGCATAGAAAACAAAAAATTTCCTACGATGGGAACTATGTACCAAGATCTATCTACTAGATACAAACAACGGGCGGATGTATATCCATAGAGAACATACCTTTGAAGACCGACAAAGCTTAACGAGTTCAACTCGTGGTTGATGTAGACGATCCCTTGCCGATCTCAAGATCGAGAGGAAGTCCTAGCGCCGCAAAGCAGCAGCGCATCCGTGCTCGCACACACGTACAAGACACCGGGCAACCTCCGCCTCCTCGGTCCAGCGATGCAGCGGAAGCACAACCCTTTCTTGCCGAATAGCCACCGGAAACATGTATCTCGCTAGTCCGAGACCATGGGGGATAAATTCTAGAGGGGGAGAGAGATCCTTCACGAGGAGGTGTGAGAGACAAGTGAGGAGGGGGGCTCCTTTTATAGGAGGAGGGGGAGGGGCACCCAAGGGGGTGGCATCCGGCCATGGGGGCTGCCCCCTTCCCTCCTTCATTCATGTGGGTGGACACTCCACTCACAAAATGTCCCTTCAATTTTCTCCACTCAAAAGTCCACTCAAATTCCCATTAAATTTCCACCAAATTTAATGCAAACTCTCATTAAATAAAACTCTTTTATTTTATTCAGAATTTTGTCAATTACTTTAATGACAAACATTCACAAATAACCCCTTGCTAGAATTCCATTTCACATGCATAACCATTTTATGCAATTTCACCCGAAAACCCGTTTCGGTATCTAGTGAAATAAATTCCTGCGCTTGTTTATTCTTTCGGCATGAAACATTTGCTCCAACTGGATGCCAGTGTCCCTTAAGTGTGTCACCCTACGGTTCGTGAATAATCCGGACATGATCGAGACCCTTCTCCGATCAATAATCAGTAGCGGAACCTGGAGATCCATACTGACTCCCACACATTCAACGATGACTTTTCCTGTGATCGTCGGAACCTTTTACGCTTGTATCTTAATCCCTTTGTTTCACGATATATTACATGTCCGAGATTCGATCATCGGTATCTCCATACCTAGTTTGATCTCGTTACTGACATGCACTCTTTTCTCGTTCCCGTGATATAACACTCTAGTGATCAATCACTTGCTTGCAAGCTAACCAATGTGATATCACCGAGAGGGCCCAGAGCATATCTATCCTTCATCGGGATGAACAAATTCCACTCTTGATCCATGATTCTCAACATAACACTTTAGTAGTTCTGAAGCCATCTTTATAATCACCCAGTTACGAAGTGATGTTTGATGTCAACAAGAAACTCTTCCGGTGTTAGTGATTGGCATGATCTCATGGTCTAAGGATTAGGACTACTTCGTAGTTTGTTTATAGCAATATAAACTCAATGACTTTGATCGTAATGCTATACTTCGGATGAATGTTCATCACACCATTACACTAATGTTGTGATCTCGTTATTAACAACATCCAATGTTTATGATCAGGAAACCTTGATCATCTTGTTAATCAACGAACTAGTTTATGAGAGAGGCATAACTAGGAACTTTCTGTTTGTTTATTAAACACACATGTATTAACGTTTCCGTATTAATACAATTATAGCATGCAAAATAAACATCTATCATATACTTGGAATACACATAATAAACATTTTATTATTGCCTCTCAGGGCATATTCCCTTCAGTCTCCCACTTGCACTAGAGACAATAATCTAGTTACATTGTGATGTATCTAACACCCATGGAGTTCTGGTGTAGATCATGTTTTGCTCTAGGGAGAGTTTTAGTGAACGGATCTGCTACATTGAGATCCGTATGTACTTTACAAATCTTTATATCTCCATCCTTGACATGCTCGCTGACGGAGTGAAACCGGCGCTTAATATGCTTGGAATGCTTGTGAGACCTTGGCTCTTTGGAATTGGCAATGGCACCATTGTTGTCACCATGGGGTCCAACGCGTTTGCAACCACACCTAGTTCGGATATGAACTCCTTCATCCAAACTGCTTCCTGAGCCGCTTCTGAAGCAGCAACATATTCGGCCTCCGTTGTTGATCCCGCCACCACAGGTTGTTTGGAGCTCCTCCAACTAATCGCTCCGCCATTCATGAGAAATACGTATCCGGATTGAGACTTAGAGTCATCCGGATCGGTGTCAAAGCTAGCGTCGACATAACACTTAGCGACGAGCTCTTCTTCACCTCCATATATAAGAAACATATCCTTAGTTCTTCGCAAGTACTTAAGGATATTCTTGACCGCTTTCCAGTGTTCTAAACCTGGATCCGATTGGTACCTACTAGTCAAACTAATAGCATGTGCCACATCCGGTCTTGTACATAGCATGGCGTACATTATAGAGCCTATGGCTGAAGCATAGGGGACCTTGTCCATTATCTCTCTTTCTTCCGCCGAAGCCGGACTTTGAGTCTTACTCAATGTCGTGCCTTGTCTCATAGGTAAGAACCTCTTCTTACTATTCTCCATTTTAAACTTCTTTAAAATCTTATCAAGGTATGTACTTTGTGATAGCCCTATTAGGCGCCTAGATCTATCTCTATAGATTTTTATGCCTAATATGTATGACGCTTCACCTAGGTCCTTCATTGAAAATTTGCTGTTTAGATAACTTTTAACACTGTTTAAAAGATCTATATCATTTCCGATCAATAATATGTCATCCACATATAATATCAGAAATGCCACATTGCTCCCGCTCACTTTCTTGTAAATACAAGCTTCTCCATAAGTTTGGACAAATCCAAACTCTTTGATCACCTCATCAAAGCGGAGATTCCAACTTCGTGATGCTTGCTTCAATCCATAGATGGATCGCTGAAGCTTGCACACCTTGTTAGCATCCTTAGGATCGACAAAACCCTTTTGTTGTATCATATACAACTCTTCCTCAATATTACCATTGAGAAACACGGTTTTTACATCCATCTGCCATATCTCATAATCGAAATATGCAGCAATTGCTAACATAATCCTAACTGACTAGCATCGCTACGGGAGAGAATGTCTCATCATAATCAACTCCTTGAATTTGTCGAAACCCCTTTGCGACAAGTCGAGCTTTATAGACAGTCACATTACCATTAGCATCAGTTTTCCTTTTGAAAATCCATTTGTTCTCCACGGCCTTTCGGTCGTGAGGTAAGTCTACTGTAACATCCCAAAAATATCAAACTTAGATCATTAATACACTAATCCTAAAGTTTAGGGTTAACAAAAACTTTTCTAAACCAATTCATGAATGCATGTATATGTGTATGCATGGATTTTGAATTTCTTTAAAAACCAACTTGTTTGTGTGATCCATTGCTTGTAAAATGTTTATTAGGTGAAAATAACATCATCTAAAACATTCCCCACACTTTTCCTAAAGACAAATAAGTCAAAACAAATATATTAAGTGAATGGTCATTTTGACCAATTTAACTCACATGCCTACTTTGGCTGTCTCAAACTTTCAAAACCTAACAGAAACTTTTCTGGATCTTTGCACCCCTTGAATGTACTCATAACAAAGTATCAAGGCCCACTTTTTGATCATCCAGAAACTTTCAAATGCATAGTTTAAATAACAACTCAAAATTGAATCTTCTTCATATGGGAAGATCCCACTTTTTCAAAACCCACTCAAACAAGCTCAACTTTCAAAACCCAAGCATCTGCAGACTCACCAGAACCAATCTAGCAAACCCACCGAAATTCATTTCAATATTCAAAACTTGACTTCATGCGGCCATTTCATCAAACAGGTTGCAGACACAAATCAAACAAAACCACAAACACTATAGTGTGCAGTGTTTTGAGCCTAACTTGTTCCCTAGTTAGCTCTCACACAATCCAGTAGATCATCTAGGAAGTTTAGCCAGGCACTAGCACCCCTGTGAGCTTGCCATTGCCATTAATGGTGAACAGCAGAGGCCAACCTTGTCACCCCATTGTGGACAGCAAGCTAGGAGCAGCAGCAAGCCTAGCCAGCATGTCTGGGAGGCAGCCCACCGTCCACCGCCACTGCCTGTCCCAGGCGCGAGCGTTGCCAAGCCCTGGACCACGCGCACAAGACATGCCCAGACCATGCCGAGCTTGCACCAGAGCGCCACCCTCGACCATCACCCACAGACCGCGCGCCGCCCTCACCACGCGGACACACGATCACCACCGACCCAGGAGACCGCCAGACATCCCCGTTTGCCGCCCCGCGCCATACAGCCACCGCCCGCCGTCGAAGACGCCGCCTCTGCCGCGCAGAGCACCGCCCGTTCCAGACCAAACCACACCGCCCCATGCCTCGCGACCATGCCGTTGAGCATCGCCAGGAGACACAGCACCGTCCCCTACCCTTGCCCATGCCATTAGCTGCCTGTAACATCGCCTCCGACGAGCTCACCTTGCGCCCCGACGGTCCCCTCGCTCAACTATAAATAGAGGCCACCCCCGCACGATTTCTTCACACCATCTCACTCCCCTCTCCACACTGATCGTGACACCATTCTCAGAGCAAGGCGAGCACCACCTCGCCGGAATTTCACTGGAGCCTGCCGCTGCCGGAGAAGAAAGGAGCCAGCGATTGGAGCCGCCCCAGGAGAAGCCACCAGTACCAGGAGGTTCGCCGTCGTCGACTTCGTCGTTCGCCCGCCTCGCCGACCCTCGCCAGTACCCCGGTGATCCCCCAGCACCCCTCACTGTCCGCGCTAGGTTTCGTTCTCGCCGGAGCTGTCTCGCGTCGACGATGACCCTCAGCCGTTAGATTAGAACTAGATCAAACGACCCACGTTGCCCCATACCGCTTCGCCCAGCCCCGTGTCACTGACGAGTGGGGACACCCACTTAAACAGCCCGCGGGAGCACTGCGCTTAGCAGGCCGGCCCGTTAGAATTTCCCGCGCAGCCCAGCAATTCAAATTAAACCTTTTCTTTTTAATTTCAAACACACTTCTGCACCCAATTTCAAAAATCAACCCAGATCGATTCAGTGCACCAAATTGGATGAAACCAATTTTGTTGGAAAGGTCTGTGAATGCTTAATCCAAGACCGTTGGATTCAAGTCATTTGGATCTGTAGATCACCCATAGAAAAAATAACAAGGCAGAAGCTTTTCTACATTCAAACATTTTTCAAATTTAAACCATAAAAGCTTTTGAGTTGTTTCCAACTCTCAAAAATCACATTCAACCATACCTTTCAGAATATATAAAAATCTATATAGGTTACTTGTAGAAATATTGTTCAAGCAATAAAAGAATGCTTCATAAGCATTTCTAGTCACTTTAATTAATTAAAATAAAAGGGTAAAACCTTATTAAATTGTGACACCACTTTAAATCACAATCCCATGGACTACAATATGTGGTGATGACATGTTTCAACATGATCCCATGTTTAGTTTGGAGAATATTAAATCTTAAGTAGTTCTTCAATGAGTAGAAATTACTTTTCTAAAAATAAAAAGATTTAAACCAAGCCTTAACCTTGTAATGTTAGAGATGATGCTAGATCATCTATAGGACCCTTGTGTGTGATGATTGCAAGTAGTTAAGTATTGTTTGGTGATTGTGCACCTCGTATTTATTCATAGACGCTAGTACCGACCAAAGATACGAGGAGGAAGGAGGATACTACGAAGAGGAAGCCGAGGAGAACTTCAACCACTGCTCTGCACAAGGCAAGCTAACACTTGCAAGATACTATACCTATGCAAGCTTATACTGATATTGATGCAAGCTGATATTATACCAGTGCAAGCTAACACTTGCAAGATACCCTATTGTTGCCACAAACCCATGCTTGTGATATGATTACTATATGCCTTAAGCGTATGTGACCATACCCACTTGCTAAACCAATCCTAGTTTTATGGCAAGCTTCTTACTTTATTTCTTTATCAAAGCTTACTTAGAGGCTACCTAAGAGTTTGGTAGATACCAGACAGTTGTGCTGAAAGTTGCATAAAGAACATAAAATTTGGCCTAAGATAGAGACCTTGATATCAGCATAAGATATAAGGTTGGACTTAGTTGAAACTCCACTAGTTACCACCCCCCCATCAGTACTACCCCACCTGTAGATGCTAGTGCTAAGCATAAAACTTGATCAACTTTAGATGGGAATACTTGGTGGAAAAATGGTTATGAAAACCTTGGAATGATGGATCATTCTATTGAGATGTTTTGGACATGTGTTTCCGAACACTTGGTGATTTTGGTGATGAAAATGATGAGGCATGAGCCTTAGCCCTTTATAAAACTGATGGTTGTCTGGATGCGATACCATTCCAATTTTTGCGTACAACCACAATACCCGAATATTGGGTAGGGCTTGACTGGAAACTTATATACCTTAGTATTAGTTCCCTCACGGCCATGGTCTGAGCTGAGGCTACCTTGTGAAGATTGTCCACCTGTGCAGTACCCAAGATGACAGTGGTCATGGTTGGGAGGCCAAACTCACAGGAGAGGTGCTTATACTAGGGAGTGTAATTGAAAGGTTAGGATTGATTATCCGCATACTGAGTATGGTAAATTCAGGACTTGTTCCTGACGGATGTATCGAATGTTGTGGTGAAAGTGTAAAGTCTCTGCAGAGTGTCAAACTATTCGAATAGCCGCGTCCGCGGTTATGGACAGTTGGAGTGGCCATACTGTTCCCCCGTCAGACTTTTCAAAATGACCTTTGAAACAACTTGAGACTTTTACTTGACCACAACAGAGTTGTGACCGGAATTACAAAATCCCATTTAGGAGTTATAAAACTGTGACTAGCTTTGAAACTTAGTAGTTATAAATCTGGCTTTTGCAAAACAACCCTAGAGCCTAGTGTCCTATTATCCGAAAACCCCTTTACTTGTTAGTATTAGTTTGCGAGTACTTAAAGAGTACTCATGGCTTTGTCCCTGGCTATTCCCATGGCCAGACTATGAAGAGGAGTACCTGGAGGATGGACCCCAGGAAGGTTACGACAACTAGGATCATCTCCCATCGTCAGCATTGCCTGTGAACCCGAAGATGGAGCTTCGCCTACGCTACCGTTATGACTACGTATTCCGCTGCTTGATGTTGTATTAAGGACCGGATCATGAGATCCCTATTTGTGTAAGAACTTATGTATCGTTGTAATGGATGAAGTACTATGGTATCCAATTCTGTTATGTCTCGCAAAAATGGTAATCCTGGGATTGCGATGTATGGCATAACAGGCATCTAGGATTGAAAAATTCGGGTGTTGACATCTACCAAGTTCCAAACTTGATTTTCATACATGGATTCCATCTCGGATTTCATGGCTTCTAACCATTTGTTTGAATCCGGGCTCATCATCGCTTCTTCATACGTCGCAGGGTCATCATTTTCATCAACCATGAAATTCATGACAGGATTTCCGTACAGCTCGGGAGCTACACGCGTCCTGCTTGACCTGCGAGGTTCGGTAGTACTCTCTTTCGGAGTTTCATGATCATTATCATTAGTTCCCTCTTCAACAGGTGGAGCCAACTCCGGAACAACTTCCGGCGCTGCGCTACTCGCCATACTTTGAAGAGAAGGTTCAATAACCTCTTCGAGTTCTACCTTCCGACTACTCACACCTTTCGCGAGAAACTCCTTCTCTAGAAAGGATCCATTCTTGCCAACAAAAACCTTGCCCTCGGATATGTGATAGAAGGAATACCCAATAGTTTCCTTAGGGTATCCTATGAAGACGCAATTTTCCGCTTTGGGTTCGAGTTTATCCGGTTGAAGTTTCTTCACATCAACATCGCATCCCCAAACTTTAAGAAATGACACCTTAGGTTTGTTTCCAAACCACAATTCATACGGTGTCTTTTCAACGGATTTAGATGGTGCCCGATTTAAAGTGAATGCAGCAGTTTCTAGTGCATAACCCCAAAATTACAACGGCAAGTCCGTCAGAGACATCATAGATCGAACCATATCTAATAAAGTACGATTACGACGTTCCGACACACCATTTCGCTGTGGTGTTCCGGCAGGTGTGAGTTGTGAAACAATTCCACACTCTTTCATGTGAGTGCTAAACTCGTAACTTAGATACTCACCTCCACGGTCGGACCGTAGAAATTTGATCTTTCTATTACGATGATTTTCTACTTCATTCTGAAATTCCTTGAACTTTTCAAAGGTTCCAGACTTGTGTTTCATCAAGTAGATATAACCGTATCTACTCAAATCATCCGTGAAAGTAACAAAATAACGATATCCACCTCGCGCCGACACACTCATTGGACCACATACATCAGAATGTATGATTTCCAATAAATCTGTCGCCCGTTCCATTGAACCGGAAAACGGCGTTCTAGTCATCTTGCCCATAAGACATGGCTCACATGTATCAAATGATTCATAATCAAGTGGTTCCAAAAGTCCATCCGAATGGAGCTTCTTCATGCGTTTAACGCCAATATGACCTAGACGGCAGTGCCACATATATGCGGATATATCATCATTTAGTTTAATCCTTTTAGCATCAACATTATGAATATGTGTAACAATATTATCGAGATCTAAAAGAAATAAACCATTCATCATCGGTGCATGACCATAAAAGATTTCATTCATATAAATGGAACAACCATTGTTCTCGGATTTAAATGAATAACCACTTCGCATCAAACATGATCCAGATACAATGTTCATGCTCAGTGCAGGCACCAGATAACAATTATTCAAGTTTATTACTAATCCCGACGGCAAGTGGAGAGGCAGCGTTCCGACGGCGATCACATCAACGCTTGATCCATCGCCGACACGCATCTTGACCTCACCCCTTGCTAGCGGTCGCTTGTTCCATAGCCCCTGATTCGAGTTACAAATATTAGCAACTGAACCGGTATCAAATACCCATGTGCTACTGCGAGCACTAGTCAAGTACACATCAATAACATGTATATCATATATACCTTTTTTTGCCTTGCCGGCCTTCTTGTCTGCCAGATACTTGGGGCAGTTGCGCTTCTAGTGGTCAGTCCCCTTACAATAGTAGCACTCGGTATCAGACTTAGGTCCAACTCGGGGTTTCTTTTCAGGCACGGCAACAGGCTTGCCGCCCTTAATTCCCTTTCGTTTTCCCTTCTTGTATTTCTTGAAACCAGTGTTCCTACTGATCATCAACACTTGATGTTCCTTTTTGATCTCCACTTCTGCAGTTTTAAGCATTGACAGAAGCTCGGGGAGAGACTTCTTCATGCCTTTCATATTATAGTTCATCACGAAGCTCTTATAGCTAGGTGGCAGAGACTGCAGAACACGATGGATGCCTAAGTCAATGGGAATCGATATTCCCAAGGACACAAGCTTATCGGCGTAACCCGACATCTTGAGTACATGCTCACTAACGGAGTTGTGCTCTTCCATCATGAAGCTAAAGAACTTTTCTGAAGCGTTGTAGCTCTCTACAGCAGCATGTGTGTCGAAAATCATTTTCAACTCACCCATTGTATCAAATGCATTGCCATTTTCGAAACGCTTTCGAAGTTCCGGCTCTAGCCCATACAATATGCCGCAATGAACTAAGTTGTGGTCCTCCTGACGAGTCTGATAGACATTCTTCTCCTCGTCAGGGGCATCATCAAAAGGTGGGGGGCCTAACGGCGCTTCTAGCACATATTGCTTTTGTGCAACATAGAGGAGAATCCTCAAATTCATGGCCCATTCGGTAAAGTTGCTACCGTTCGTTGCTAGTTTCTCTTTCTCCATGAACACATTGAAATTAAAAGCAGGTGGTGCCATCTACAACAGAATTTGTAAAGTTTAGACTAAGTGTATGATAGATTGAGTTCAACTAATCCATATTACGAATGAACTCCCACTCAAAAACGACATCCCTCGTGGCTTTTTAGTGATTACATGAACCAAATACACTATACCAAGTCCGATCATCACGTGAGTCGGTATAGCTTCAAAGGCGAGCATCAAATGGGAATCATATCAACTATATGACTCATGCTTAACCTTTCGGTCCGTGTTCTGAGGCCATGTCTGTACATGCTAGGCTCGCCAAGTTAGAACCTTAGTATTCGCGTGTGTAACTGTTTTACACCCGAAATATGGTCGTGGATCCAAGAACACCCGATCATCACGTGATGTCTTGGAGCGACGAAACATAATCGGTGCATACTAAAGGAAGAACACATTCTTATCTTGATATTTAAAAGAGGGGTCATCTTATTATGCTAACAAAGCACTAAACAAGCAATATAAGATGCAATCAAACATCAAATGTTTATTAGTGAAATAATATGGTTCCCGCATATGATCTCTATCATGTGCACCGTGGTATGATCACTATCATACCTATATGTGTAAGTCCAAGGTCTATGGAGATTACACGTTATGTATTTTGTAAGAGTATCATCTCATACTTCTACTTACAACATCACCATATCATAACACTAGCCCAGCAACAATCTAAACTAGACGCCTCTAATTTATCCATTGCAAGTTTTACGTGGCTTAGGGCTTTAGACATAGAACCGTTCTTACCTACGAACATGAAGAACAACGAGGATAACCAAATTGTTGACAACTCGCTTGCAAAATAGATATTGACTATAGTAGGAGAGACAGACACCCGCTAGCCACGTATGCAAACTAGTTGCATGTCAAGCGTGGAACAGGTCTCATGTGCGAGGACATGTAAAGTTTGTCCAGGCCGCTTCATCCCACTATGCCACCAATATCCAAAATTACAACAAAGAAGCAACAACATGATCATCATCACCCACATACTCATATGTGTACTACCCGTCTAAAGTATCTACGCATAGATCCGGCTCTGATACCACTTTAGGGTTCGCAGCATAGAAAACAAAAATTTTCCAACGATGGGAACTATGTACCAAGATCTATCTACTAGATACAAACAACGGGCGGATGTATATCCATAGAGAACATACCTTTGAAGACCGACAAAGCTTAACGAGTTCAACTCGTGGTTGATGTAGACGATCCCTTGCCGATCTCACGATCGAGAGGAAGACCTAGCGCCGCAAAGCAACAGCGCATCCGTGCTCGCACACACGTACAAGACACCGGGCAACCTCCGCCTCCTCGCTCCAGCGATGCAGCGGAAGCACAACCCTTTCTTGACGAATATCCACCGGGAACATGTATCTCGCTAGTCCGAGACCATGTGGGATAAATTCTAGAGGGGGAGAGAGATCCTTCACGAGGAGGTGTGAGAGACAAGTGAGGAGGGGGGATCCTTTTATAGGAGGAGGAGGGCACCCAAGGGGGTGGACGCCGGCCATGGGGGCTGCCCCCTCCCCTCCTTCATTCATGTGGGTGGACACTCCACTCACAAAATGGCCCTTCAATTTTCTCCACTCAAAAGTCCACTCAAATTCCCATTAAATTTCCACCAAATTTAATGCAAACTCTCATTAAATAAAACTCTTTTATTTTATTCAGAATTTTGTCAATTACTTTAATGACAAACATTCACAAATAACCCCTTGCTAGAATTCCATTTCACATGCATAACCATTTTATGCAATTTCACCTGAAAACCCGTTTCGGTATCTAGTGAAATAAATTCCTGCGCTTGTTTATTCTTTCGGCATGAAACATTTGCTCCAACTGGATGCCAGTGTCCCTTAAGTGTGTCACCCTATGGTTCGCGAATAATGCGGACATGATCGAGACCCTTCTCCGATCAATAATCAGTAGCGGAACCTGGAGATCCATACTGACTCCCACACATTCAACGATGACTTTTCCTGTGATCGTCGGAACCTTTTATGCTTGTATCTTAATCCCTTTGTTTCATGATATATTACATGTCCGAGATTTGATCATAGGTATCTCCATACCTAGTTTTATATCGTTACTGACATGCACTCTTTTCTCGTTCCCGTGATATAACATTCTAGTGATCAAATCACTTGCTTGCAAGCTAACCAATGTGATATCACCGAGAGGGCCCAGAGCATATCTATCCGTCATCGGGATGAACAAATTCCACTCTTGATCCATGATTCTCAACATAACACTTTACTAGTTCTGAAGCCATCTTTATAATCACCCAGTTACGAAGTGACGTTTGATGTCAACAAGAAACTCTTCCGGTGTTAGTGATTGGCATGATCTCATGGTCTAAGGATTAGGACTACTTCGTAGTTTGTTTATAGCAATATAAACTCAATGACTTTGATCGTAATGCTATACTTAGGATGAATGTTCATCACACCATTACACTAATGTTGTGATCTCGTTATTAACAACATCCAATGTCTATGATCAGGAAACCTTGATCATCTTGTTAATCAACGAACTAGTTTATGAGAGAGGCATAACTAGAAACTTTCTGTTTGTTTATTAAACACACATGTATTAATGTTTCCGTATTACTACAATTATAGCATGCAAAATAAACATCTATCATATACTTGGAATACACATAATAAACATTTTATTATTGCCTCTCAGGGCATATTCCCTTCACCTTCGAGGCCGGATAATCCGGCCCTGGCGAATTTTTTAGAATTGCTCAAATTTATAGTATCTACATATATCGGGCAAAAGGTTTGCTAGTCTATGATTTCTAACATGCATATGGAACAAGGGCAACCTCTAAACCGACTTTCCACAACAAAGATACAACTTCCATACAAAATAGAAGAATTGAGGATTTACCCTCACTCATTGGAAGAGTACTCAGAGGAGAAGGTACCCAGAGGACTTGCGAAGAAAATCCAGGGGATGCCAGGAGAATCCGATGGTCGGAACGGCACCGAGGAGGATCGAGGCGGCCGTCGCGGCTGAGGGAGAGAGATAGGGGGTCGGGTTGGAAGTCGCTGCTTTGTTTGATCCCTTCCACCCGACGCCCTGCCCTTAAGAGACAAAACCACCCGGGCCGGATAATCTGGCCCCCACTAGGGGCGGATAATCCGGCCCTCTCTAAATTTTCTGTGTTACACAGATTCAGGTCGGCACACCTCAAACAAAACCCTCACATGTGTAACAAAGGACTTGTCTGCAAGATAGATGTTTCGGGGAAAGCGAAATGCTTAGGTTTAGATAGCCAAACTATCATGGTACTACACACCCAAAATTTCAAAAGTCAAATCAAAGAAAGGCCAAGATTGTGTGTGTTTTCCATAAGAACACAAGATAGGCAATAAAATCCAATAAGAACCACAAAGAACCAACTCTTTCTTAAGAAAGAGTGCGGTGGACGAAGCCACCATGTGGGAGTGGATGGTATGACACCGCGAAGATATATCTCGGGTTCATGACCAATACTGATCTATAAGCTCACATATCACATAATGATATTAAGAGAAATAATTTAGCTTGCTTTCGGCATTATGGGGGAGGGCTAACCCAATCAATTATGACCACAATCCCCCTATGTCTATGCTCACATCTAAACCAAATAAAGGAAGAGAAATAAGTGAGTATGCAAGAGTCATCAAGTCAAACTCCATAAATCCATGATATTTAGCACATTCCTCAAGTAATAAAATCTTGCTTCATCAAGTGGCTTCATGAAAATATTAGCAGGTTGATTCTTCATTCTCACATAATATAGGTCAATATCACCACAAGAAACATGATCCCGAATAAAGTGATTGCGAATCTAAATATGCATCATTCTTGTATGTTGCACTAGATTGTACGCAATTTTAATGGCACTTTCATTATCACACAAAAGAGGCACTTTGTCACAATTGACACCGTATTCCTTTAAAGTTTGCCTCATCCATAATAACTGTGTGGACGCACATGCAGTAGCCATATATTCAACTTCGCTGATGGAGAGAGATATACAATTTTGTTTCTTCGAAGACCAACATACCAAGGATCTTCCCAAAAATTTAAAAGCTCCAGAAGTTGATTTTCTATCATCCTTATCACTAGCCCAATCAGATTCCGTATATCCACATAAAGAGAAATTAGAGCCCTTGGGGTACCATTGACCAAATTTTAGGGGATGAACCAAATATCGGAAGATTCTCTTGACCGCCACTAGGTGGATTTCTTTAGGAATCTCTTGATATATTGCACACACTCCTTCACTCAACACAATATTGAGTCTAGATGCCCAAGGGTAAACGAGAGAGCCGATCATGGACTGGCATACCTTTTGATCCACGTCTTTACCATTGGGAGTTAACTCAAGATGACATTTAGTTTGCATTGGTGTAGCAACGCCATTAAGATCTGTAATCTTGAATCTTTTGAGCATGTCTTGGATGTATTTTGCTTGATTAATAAAGGTTCCTTATCTTAGTTGTTTGATCTCAAATCTAAGAAACAACCTTAATTCTCCCATCATAGACATATCGAACCTGTCAGTCATAAGCTTTGAAAATTCATCATTAAGAGTTTGGTTAGTAGAGCCAAAGATAATGTCATCTACATATAATTGGCATACGAAGAGCTCCCCCATAACGTTCTTAGTAATAAGATTGGGATCGATCTGCCCAACCTCGAAGCCACGGTCTAACAAAAGCTCTTTAAGATGGTCATACCACTCACATGGGCTTGTTTAAGCACATAGAGCGCCTTATAAAATTTGTACACATGGTTTGGGAAGTTTGTGTCCTCCAAACCCAAGGGTTGCTTGACATATACCAAATCATGTAGAGGACCATTAAGAAAGGCACTCTTAACATCCATTTGCTGTAATTTAAAATTATGATGAGTTTCTTAAGAAAGGAGAATACAGATAGACTCAAGGCGAGCCACTGGAGCATAAGTGTCACCAAAGTCGACGCCTTACACTTGAGAGAAACTTTGTGATACCAATTTTGCCTTTTTTTCTACAATAATTACATTATCATCTTGCTTGTTCTTGAAAATCCACTTTGTGCTAATAACATTGTCATAATCTTTGGGCTTCTCTACTAACTTCCAAACTTTGTTGTGCTCGAAATTATTTAGTTCTTCATGCATGGCAACCACCCAATATGTATCTTCAAGTGCTTTGAAGACCTTTTTAGGTTCCACCATAGATATATGATCCTGGTGATCACTAAATCTTGCCAACTCTTTTTTTGGGGACACTCTCCTTATAAGGTCACCAACGACTTTATCAATAGTGTGACCTCTAAGTTCAAGATTCCTTTTATCTCGAGATTTGCGACGAGTTTCAGTATCCTTGTTGTTTCTTGGAGGAATTATTTCACCGTTTGGGTCCTCGTCTTAACCACTAGCTTGACCTTGATCAATAGATTATTCAACATTGATAGTTGATGGAGATGCTTGCCCTTGATCTTAGTCAACAGCCATAACAGGAGGTTGTAGTTCTGGACTTGCAGGGCCGGATAATCCGGCCGAGGGAGGAGCCGGATAATCCATCCTGGGAGCTTCAGATTCTTCCTGGTCGTTCCTGGTATGAGTTTGAGTAGCACAGCCAGATAATCCGGCCCCAGCCGGATAATCCGGCCTGGGACTTATAGTTTGCTTAGTTGGTTGATGATCTTCAGGAGGTTGTTTTGTTAGTGCAGTATTTTCTCCAGCAGGTGGGGCTTGTTGATCTTGTGTAGATGAGGTCTCTACTTGCCTAGAGGATTGTCCTTCCTAATCCGCCACAAGGGGTCCTCAATGGGGCAGAAAAATCCCACACCCATTCTTCTTATGGAATCTTGGGGTATTTCAACATCTGTATCACAAACATCAACTTGGCCCACATGGGAGCCATCATTTTCCTCGAACACCACACTACAAGATTCTACAACAGTTCTGGAGAGCATATTGTAGACTCTATAACTGTGGGATGCAACACCATAACCAACAAAAATACCTTCTAAAGCCTTAGACTCAAATTTAGATAACTGAACTCCTTTAATGAGAAAAAACACTTGTAACCGAACACCCGGAAGTATGAAATGTTGGGCTTGTTACCAATAAGTATTCCATAAGGTGTCTTGTCCAAGGTTTGTGGAGGTAAAGCCGGTTTGACGAGTGACATGCAGTGGATATAGCTTCAGCCCAGAAGTTGTATGGTGACTTGAATTCAGTCAACATAGACCTTGCCATGTCCATTAGAGTCTGGTTTTTCCTCTCAGCTACACCATTTTGTTGAGGGGTGTTGATAACCCCCAAGTGTGCAGGGGATCACCGTAGTACCTCTCAATGTGGAAGTAGGGTACCGATCCACATGAGCAAGAAGGAAAAGCTATCTATTCTTTACAAATAAAGTGTCCCAAGTTTTAGTTGATTATGCACGAAACAAGTTAAGGAACAAGATGGTTGATTTAATAGATGAAAATTTAATGTAACAAAACAAGAATGTAAAAGTTTCCCAATCCTCTTCAATGCAAGATGACAAAACAAGGGTTTTCTTTTATAGGAACGATGGACATGGGTACATGAGTTCACTTAATCCTCTCTTCTCCATCTATGGTGATTATCCTATTATAGATAGTAAAGGTACACACAGTTGTAATGTTTTAATGATACTTTTATGGTGGCTACATGTCGTAAAACACATAGGTGAAATAAGTACTCCTTTGTGTTGCTAGGTCACCCTTGCAATAAGGATATCATTTGGTTTGTGTCACACCAAACATCATTGATGCATTGCTCCTTTGGCTGCATTGTTATCGCTCAACACATATGCCACTGTCACTCGGGCACCCATTACCTACGTACATCATTTATTAATGGAAAACATTCTAAACACTGGTGCAATGATTCATATGTTGTGAGTATTATCACATCTCTCTCATCTACCCCCACTTGGTGGTGTCAATCACCTCATGATATGGATAAACAAGGCATTATGTATAGATCTAAACCATTACATGCATCATAGAATATTCCCAAAGTATGACAAACCATATAAGATCCAACACAATGGTAAATGAATAACATAGAAGATTGTGACACCCCCAGGATCAGGGATAAACAAATCCAGACCTACGTCTGACATAAGCTTAACCTTGACCTCGAGAATATCTAGTGAAGAATCGAAAACACAGCAGTGACCCTACGACACAAAATTATTACAGCAAGCTCATATCTGAGCAGAGAACCAAATTATTACAAGCAGAGGTCACTGACCATAAACATCAAACAATGGAAGGCAAATTATGCTATTAAGTATAGAAAACTTAACAAATGGCCTAAGAGGCCTGAAGCATAACGATGACGTCCCAGCCCATAGATTCCAGGCTGCCGGCCGGGAACCCCAAGCCACTCGTCGATGTCGATGTAGTACCAAACTAATCTTGAGGGAACACTTACTCTGCCAAAAGTATCAACAAAGCAAGGGTGAGTACAGGGTGTACTCCGTAAGACTTATGGCTGGTGGAGTTGTTTTGCATAAAGCCATCTTTGTTTATCAAACAAGAGGGAGATAAGAAGCTCGTATATTCAGAGTATTTTAAAAGTGGATAAGAGAGCGACATCTCTGAAACATTTATCATCATCTTTTGATATCCACCGATTCATCATCATCTACCAACTAGGATCACCACCTCATACCCATGAGGAGGCATCCTTAAGCACATGTTGATCTGCCAAGTTTTACGATTAGGTTAAAGTTCTCTATGATCTTAGAATCTGGTCACCAACCGTTCATAACCGTGAACACGACTTTTCGAAAATATTTAACCCTGCAGGGGTGTACAACTTTACCCACACATACCAACCGACTCTTAATGCCAGATCATTAGCCATCTTCCTTGGAAGGCCGGCAGAGGGTGTGGTTGTACACGACCTTTACCTTGCTTTCGTCGAGACCATGAGTCACGCAATAAGTATGGTTCCACAGTAATGGGTCAAATACCAAAGTCGGTACTTAAAGATGTGAGGCGAGGTTGGTTCACCAGGGGCTCCATCGACCCCAAGAAACCTGGTCCACGCTTCCCTACCTGTATGAATGCACCTCCTTCACCTCCTTCTTTCGAAAACGTTTTTAATTCGTATGTCGAATGGAACACCCGAACTATGTGCTCATTGAATCTACTAGGCAAGTTAATCAGGCGAGGGGTTCCCAAGCCCCGTGTGGCTATACGCTCATCTCGGTTCCAAAGGAAAGAACTCAGATCCTAGTGGTGGCGAGCATGGGACTAGGAAAACCACATCCCACCGTGGCCTCCCATACAAGCCTTAGAATGTTTAATCTCATATCACTAATCTCATTTCATCACGTTCTCCTATCATACTAGATTCTCTACATCTGATACATCATCTGGATGGACCAGACTCAACAGCTATGCATGGCTAAGCAGGACATAGATAAGCATTAGCAGCGCACACAAGCCAAACCTAGTTATGCTAGGAGCAGTGGATCAGGTAATATAAGCTCAAGGGAGTAATGCAACACATAGGATACTCTATCTATCGACAAAAGATCACAGTAGAATCGTATGCATCTTGGCAAGAATTAGAAATGCTTTTGAGATCATAGGATTATATCATGGTGGGGCTATGCTTGCCTTTGCCTGTTGATAACAAATAAGCAGATCTTCGGGAATCTTGTACTTGACTTGATTACAGTTGGTCAAGTATCGTTCATCGATCTTCGATCTTCGATGGTGTTGACCTAGGTCTTCAATCTTGATCTCGATCTCGATATCGTATTCTACCGAGAAGAACCAAACACCGGAAAGAGAGAGGAAACTATCAACACATGGCATCGATGCAATGCTCAAACAAGAATGATGATATGACAAGTTGAATTGCATTGAATTGAAACCCTAAAACATGCTCGACCATTTAATCGGGGTTTCGAGGGGTGAAAACCCTAACTCGGGGAAACTCCAGATGTATATGAGAGGGCTTGGTTAGTTCTCTAATTAAATTTGTCATTTAAGTTGTTTGAACAGTGCATGATTATAGCTTAAAGAGATAGATCTCATTTTTCTGAACATTTTGATAATTTGTATTTTTCTGATTTATAATTAATTAGATATTGAATTTACAAGTTTTATTTAAATTCTGAAATTGTTAAATCAATTTAAATTTATTTATTGCGTCATGCTGACAGGGGGCTGACATCACACTGGTGGGGGGGGTTATTTCGTACTAGGGCTGAGCCTAGCCCCAGTCACTGACGACTGGGCCCGAGGCCACCTCATCAAGCCATAGTGGAAAAGCTTGGTCGACGCCACATCATCAGGTTGTTGACCGGCGGACGGTGGCCAGATCCGGCTATCAGGGACACGCTAGCACTCGGGACTAGGGGCAAACGAACAAGGGGACCGAGGACAACCATCTAGTGGTGGCGCCGCTGGTTATAGGTCGCCGGAAAAGCGGCTACGGTGGTGACTGATGGCGGCGCATCGCGGTGTCGAAGCGAGGGCGAACCAGAGAGGGAGGGGGCCAACGGGGTGGTCTAGGAGGACCGCAGACTTACCCTCGACGGGTGAGTAATCTCGGAGAGGACAGGGGAGCTCGGGAGCAGCGACAATCGATGACGATGGTGGCAGCCGGACCTCGGGAAGACGAGGTCGTTGCCGATGATTCGAAGCGTCTCCGGTCGATTCCTTTGGTAGGGATGATCAGCGCAGCGAGGCGAAGCCCAACGCAACTTCGGCGGGGCTCGGGCAGGCTCCTAGCGGTGGGGGTGAACGGCGGCAGTAGGGGCTAGGGTTCGGGTTTCTCACAGAGGTGAGGGGAGAGAGCACCTGGGGGGAAATGAGAGGATAGGATCAGAGGGAAAGAGGAAGGACGCCGGCACGGTTCTTATCTCCACTCCGGAGCGGTGGCGGTCATCTTGACGCCGGCGAGCGGCAGTGCTGCCGACACGCGGCAGCATCGGGTGTGGAGCGAGGTGGACGACGACGATTGAGAGGACAAAGTGGTATGGGCCAAGTGGGCTACGGCTGGGCCGGCTGCTGGCTGTGGGAGTGATGCGCAAGCGACAGGGAGAGGGGAGAGGGAACTGGGCTACGGCCCAGGTTAGCTAGGATTCATTTTTATTTCCTGAAAACAATTTTCCAATTTCTGTTTTGCCTTTTGTATTTGTAATTCCAAATTCATTTCTGTTTTGAACATTTCAAAAATACCAGATACTTTGTAAAAGTGTATAAAATATCGAGGGGACCCTTTTATTCAGATTGGGCTCCACATACTTTGTACTTTTCAAATATTTCAAAACTCTTTGAATGCTTCAAAAGAGAGGGGTAAGATTAGGGTTTTAGGGTTTCACTTTAATTCCTTTGCATGCATTTTTAAGATATGATGCTATGATGCAAAACAAACCCTAATATAAGTTTAACTAAAAGTGGGGTGTTACAAAGATCCAACACAACGGTAAATGAATATTCCCAAAGTATGACAAACCATAGAAGTACTATCTCATAACACAATATCCACCATAGGAATTACATAGATAGATCCATACTCATGCAAGACACATCATATGGACTTAAAAATGATCATAGAAGGAGATTTTAGATCAAGTTACCACCATAAACCCAAAGTCCAGGAGGTGGACTACTCCCCTCTCATCATGGATAGTGGTGAGGAGGCATTGGTGAAGGAGGAGAGGTGGCCCGAGGCGATTCCGGCAGCGGTTCCCCCTCCAATCTTCCTCCGGGCGGTGGCTTGATGGCTCTCTGTTACTTGGTTTTTTTATCTCCGCCACTATCCGTCTCGAGAAAGGCTGCCAGGGGCATATATATATGGTTTTAGGCCAAAACGAAGCGAAAGGCGGTGGAATCGATGACATCAGAGTTTCAATGGCTGAGATAGCCCAGTGGCGTGCCCTGTAGTAAATGGGATCCCATTTTAAGCTCGTTGCCCCCCTGGGATATACTTTAGCTCATTGGATTCATATGAAAATTTATCTAACAACTCCCATTGACCTAGATCCGTTTCGAGTTCCGTAGCCCCTAGAAAGTCAAAAACACTAATACAAGTTTTTCTACCAGGAAATGTTAAAACCAAAAGAGAGGGTATTGTTTAAAAAATCCCCGAAATCAATGTAAAACATGGATCTAACATCATATATGTTGCAAATATGTGGGAAATCATGTCAACAAACAATAAATTTTATGGATGCATTTTACATGCATCAGATGTACGCAACATAATATTGATGTCTTATTCCCTCTTCACTTAGAGTTTTTTTAAGAGTGTAGTTTTTGAACTCGGAGTCGTTGTCGCCTCTAATTTCCAATATAGGAACATTGTGTTGTCACTGAACCTTGTTGGCAAAGTCGATGACTGTTTGCTGAGTCTCACTTTTGTTCTTGAAGAAGTAGACCCATGTATACCTTGAGTAATCATAAACAATGACGAGGCAATACTTCTTCCCACCGAGACTTCCGTGAGATGGAGGAACAAAGAGATCCACATGAAGGAGCTCCAAAATCCTCTTTTATGAAATAATTGTCTTCATTCGATGGGGATATTCATGCATCTTTCCTTCAACACAAGCCCTGCAAACATGATCTTTGGTAAAGGAAACATTTTATTTTAGTCCAAGAATGTGGCCACCCTTGTGAAGGCTTTGCAAAGTACTCATATTGATGTGGGCTAGACGGAGATGCCATAACCAACCCATGTCTGCCTTTCCGAATAGACACATTGGATCTGCAGTGGTTTTCCCCAAAAAGTCCACCACATACAAGTCATTTTTGAAATATCCACCGAAATCGACCTTTAGAGACTTGCTCCACAAGAGTACCACTAAATCATCATCAATGAAAACTACAAAGCCCATATTACCAAGGGAACGAACAAAAAGTAAATTATAACCAAGGGACTCTACAAGCATGACATCCACGAGAGAGATATTGTGAGAAACCACAACCTTGCCAAGACCCAATACCTTAGACTTCAATTTATCACCATATGAGACGGTTATTTGGTCATGATTAGGACTCATCTCCATGATGATCTATAATGGTTGTACACGTGGTTGACGTGGAGCCTGTTGGGAACCCCAAGAGCAAGGTGTGAAGAAGCACAGCATCAAGTTTTCCCTCAGTAAGAAACTGAGGTATCGAACCAGTAGGAGGAAGGAAACGTCACACAGGTGTTTTAAGCAACGCGGAGACCTGCATAACACAAACTCAAAACTTTGCCCCAACGAATCAGTGAGGTTGTCAAGCTCACCAGTTTGCTGTAACAAAGGATTAAACGTATGGTGTGGAAGGTAATGGTTTGCAGCAAGTAACAAGTAACAATGGAAGATGTATCAATGGTAAATATTGGACCGGGGTCCATAGTTCACTAGAGGTTCTCTCCTTAGATAAAAAACATGGCATGAAGGTAAACAAATTACAGAAGGGCAATTTACAGGAATTGAGCAAGGCATAACAATGCAATACCAGACAAAAAGATCCTATGAGATTCGATTGGGCAATATAACAATATACATAGACTGCCATCCAACTGCATCTATGACTAGAAGTCCACCTTCAGGTTATCATCCGAACCCCCTCCAGTATTAAGTTGCAAGCAACAGACAACTTCTTTAAGAAACGTGTGTAAGGTAAACAATCCACTTGTTCCATGAACAAGAGACCATTGTTTTCTCCCTAGTAGCAACAGCACATCTACAACCGAAGAGATTTATGTCACTTCCCTTGGAAACTAGAGGCATGAACCCACTATCGAGCATAAATACCCCCTTTTGGAGTCACTAGCAACTACTTGGCCAAGATAGCTCCTAACAACGGATCATGCAAGATCACAAACAACACAGAAATGATAGTATCAAATAGACAAAACCATTAATCAATCTGACATAGTAATCTCAATATCCATCGGACCCCAGCAAACACAACATGCATGATTACAAATAGATTAGATCTTGATCATGAACGGAGCTCACAAGATCTATACATGAAAGCACAAGGAGGAGATACAACCATATAGCTACTACATGGACCCATAGTCCAAGGTGGAACTACTCACGCATCATACCGGAGAAGAAGGCCTCCGGGATGATCTCCCCTCCGGCAGGATGCCGGGCAGAACTTCAGATCCCCCCACGATCTAGGGTTCCTAGGGTTTCTGCATCAGGGTCTTCTTATAGGCAAAGAGGCAAGGATGGGAGGTGGCCAGGGGGGCCACACCCTACCCAGGAGCGGGGTGGGCCCACCTGCGCCTAGGGGGGTTGCGGCCCTGATTCGCCTCTCTGTCTCCCCTCTGGACTTCATGTCACCCACGGTAAAATATTGACTTTGGCTTTTGTCCCATCCAATTCCGAGAATATTGATTTTCTGCCTTTCTAGAACCAAAAACATAAGAAAACAGGCAACTGGCACTGTAGCAACTTGTTAATAGGTTAGTTCTAGAAAAGATATAAAAACACCTCAAAGTGTAGACAAAGCAAAGCAAAGTAGATAGTAAACAAGCATGGAACATCAAAAATTATAGATACGTTTCCGACGTATCAATCTCCTTTCTTCCGGTCATATGACTTGTGCATCCACTATCAAGCACCCATTTCGACCCATCGGAAGCATAGCCCTACAAGAAAATTAATTCTTTGTTTTAGGTACCCATTTTGTAATGGGTCCTCTCATGTTAGTAAAAAGGGTCTTTGGAACCCAAATAGACCTAGCAATGTAATTATCAAAAGGACCAACATAACTCGCATAAACATCACCATTATAATCACGGAATAACTCATAGTGAGGATTGTCAGACCCTGCAAAACCATTATAATTAGTTTTGTCCTTCGTGATGTTCTTTCGGCGACACTTGTCTTTGCTTGAGTAGTCTTGGCCTTCTTATTCTTCTTGTTCTTGTTCTTCTTCTTCTTTTTCTTGGAGACAGAGCCAAGTCCCTCGTTTCCATTATTTGTCCTTTTCTTGCTAAGGACCTCATTGAGAACTTCCCTACCTTTGGGAAGTGATACCTTGGCAAGCTCATCTTTCAACCAAACATTTTTCACGTAATTCTTCATGTGCACATGTTGACGCAGAAGTCCTAGGAACATCATACTTAGTCAATCGAGTTTGGAGCTGATCATGAGACTCATTGAGAATAGAGTATTCACTCTCCAATGCCTTGTGAGCAATGTCAAGTTTATCTAGTTTCTCGGAGAGTCTAGCATGATCAGCCCCGAATTAAACCTTCTCCTTCTTTAGCTTCTTTGCCTTGGCAATGAAATTATAATGTTCCTTTACAAGATTGGTCACAAGCTCATCATGTGACTCCTCAATAGACTCAAGTCTCTCCTCAAGAGAGACCTAAATCTCTTATTCTTTTTCTTCTAGAACATTCTTCCAAGATGCAATCTCCATTGCATCCTCTCTGTCAATTCTTCCCTTTTCTTTTAGGAGCTCTTCCGAGTAAACAAGTTGACCCATGAGGGCCTAAAACTACATTTTTTGCTCATCTTGCAAGTTAGTGATAAAGTAGTCCAAATCAATAACTTCTTCCTTAACCTTAAGACTATTTCAATCATTCATATCAGCATTCATATTAGTCTTAGGAAAATAAGTGATGGAAGGTGATACCTAGGAACCTCTTTCCATAAGGCAAGTGATGTTCTTTTTTATGATGTTCTCATTTGGAGAGTCGAAGAGTGAAGTAGTCGGTGTAGATGTGGTGGGTATGGTATCCACCTCTCGTGAGATATCATCATCCTCTTCGTATTCACTTGCGGATGAGTATTCCTCTTGAGCTACCAACACAATCTTTGTTTACTTCTTGTAAGGAGCATTCTTCTTAACAAATGGCTTCTTCTGAGGTGCCTTTGATTTTTCCTTGAGAATGAGCATACCCCCATGATCTTCTCGGCTTTGATAGGGGCACTCATTTACAAAGTGCAAACAGTCTCCACAATTGTAGCAAGATCTTAGTTTTGGACCATTTTCCTTCCGTCCATTTGACCCATTCTTGTGTTCAAGTTTAGATTTAGCTTTGGCAGGGTCCTTCCAAAAGTTTCTTGCATAGAAGTCCATGTACTTGCCATGTGCCCGCTTGACCTCCTCGGGCCAGTTCATAGCAATAATTTCATCATCTTTTTTGCATTCCAATAGCTCGTGCACGAACATCTTCAGCGTTCTTGGCGGCGACTTTGAATGCGGCCATTTCTTGAATGACTTCATTGGAAGTCATTTGGTGATAGTTGTGTCTTCATTGAAGGCTCTTCAAATCCGTGGTCTCAAATGGCATGAGAGAACTCATATATTTACTCTTGATCCAAGCATCATCAACATGTGTTGGACCATGGTTTCTAAATGTGGTGGCAATGGACCTGAGTCTTCTATACATGTATCCGTGGTCCTCACCATCCATCATATAGAATCCTTCCGCTCGGTTGCTTAGAGCATCATACCTATTTCTTCTCATGCTCTAATTTCCAATGAATAAATCGGTGAGGGCATCCCAAGCTTCCTTAGCGGTGTGTTGAGATGTTCTATATGTGGCATGTCCTTGGGACCCACACCAAGATCAATCATGTGTAGAGCCATTGCATTGAGTTGGCTGTCCACAACCACTCTTCTTGTCAAGTTGTTTGGATCCCCACTGTGAAGACCATTGTCAATTATTTTCCATAACTCAATGGACGAGATACACACATGAGACTTCATTATAAATTGCCATTGATTAAAAGGAGATGCAGTAATCTTGGGTGGATCACCCCTATTGTTTATATGAGGATGTCAGATTCGTGGATCAGGTGAGTATATGTGAGGAACCTCACTATAATTCTTCTTACCACTTCCCTTTTTTGACGAGGATCTAATACAGTTATCATCACCCTCCAACTCGTCTTACTTAGAGTCAGCATTAGCTTTCTCCTTAGAAATAGAGTGGTGGCCTCAGAGGAAGATGGAGGAGGGGCTATAGGTAGAGAGAGACGCGCTATCATTTCACACATCTCTTACATTTTGGTCTCCATGGATTTAATCAAGGTTGTTTCCAACATCTTAAGATCATTCATGGTGGCATTGTCCATAGCCTCACTACCATCTCCCCTAGTACACATACTCTCTTAGACGGTAAAGCCCGAATGAAGAGCCGAGGCTCTGATACCAATTGAAATGGATTGTATAGGCACCTAGACGGGGGTGAATAGGTGCTACTCCAAGTTTAATTCTTTTTAAGATTTTAGGATTGACACAAAGGTAAATTCTCTAGATATGAAACTACGGAGAATTTCCATATATGTAAACCTATATACTAAACAAGTAAAGGAAAGAACGAGGTAACCATAGTGGAGCACGCGGAGACACATGATTTGTTTGTCTGCAGTTCCTTCCTTGTTAAGGGAAGTACGTCTGCGTTGGAGGGGTGGGCGGTACTAAGACCACCACGCCACAATAGGCCTCACCCTATTCTCTGATGGATCTCGCCACCAAAGGCATGATCCACCTTTCCACTATTGGGTACCCTTCGAGGCGGAAACCGGTGCCTTTACTACACTAGCGGGGCACAAATCCACAACTAAATTGGAGGCTACCTTGATGATAACAAGGTGCCACAAGAACAAGTTTAATCAACAACTGAAATTGGGGTTTAATCAACAAGGTGCCTCAACTAGATATTTGCAAGAAATACTAGATCAAGAATCCTCCAAGTGAATGGAGGGGAATTAAAGAGCTTGATTGGTGCTGATGAAGATCTCTGGCCCGAAATTGGATTTACCGGGTCAAAAGTCCACCCCTATACCATGTGACGCGCCTTGGATGCCTTTGGAAACACTCTTGGGGTGGATTATCCATCCCCCTTGAGGGGCAGATTATCCAGCCTAGGCAAAAACTCTGGCCTTAGCCGTATAATCCGTGGGAAAATATGCCGCCATACCGAGTGGTGCGCCTTGTTCTCCTTTGTCGATCGAGCCAGGGGCGAATAATCCGGCCCTTGGCAAGGGCTGATAATCCACCACAAACCCTGTTTAGCTACTTTTTGTTTGAACATTAATCTGCAGCACAAAAAACACATTAAATCATCCTTGGTATTATTATCTAACTAACAAAACACTAGGGATTATGAAATGTTCTTTCAACAGGGCCCAAAACTGCATCACGTATGTGGCAGGCTATTATTGTAGGAAGAGAAACGTTACAACTAGGATTATCAAGAGGATTGGTTTAGGTAGCTCGGTGTCCATATGGAATGATAATTGGATGTCAGGAGCATGATACGTCCAATTTGCATCACCATTCTATATCATAATTTGCCTCTATTCATTTATATATTTCATATTAAGAGGTGTTACTTATGTCTTTACATCCATTTTTGCATGTTGGATGATTCTTGCAGGATAAACTGCCGGAGTCAGGATTCTGATGGAAAAAAGCGGTGTTTTGATGCAATTTCACGTAGATCATAAAAATACCAGAAAAACTACGGAAAATCCTATTTCCCCAGAAGACGAAGAATGCCAGAAGGGGAGGCAGAGATGGGCCACAGGGGAGCCACACCCCCAGGTGCGGGCCACCCCTAGGTCACGCCTACAAGGGGTGTGGCTCACCTGGCCCACCTCTGGCTCTGCCCTCTCGCTTATATCTTATCCTCAAAACCCTAATACACGGGGAGCGACCATAGAAAGATTCCGCCGCCTCTACGGGGCGGAAAACACCGAGAGAGAAAGAGCTCTCCGGCAGACAGATTTCTGCCGGGGAAATTCCTTCCCGGAGAGGGGAGATCGTCGCCATCAATGCCATCATCAAGCTAGACTTCAGCGGAATCATCATCATCATCCACACCAGCACCATCATCTCCACCACTCCATCCCGCTGTAACAATTTTGTTGAATCTTGCATTGTTCTTAGGGGAAACTTTCCCGGTGTTGATTACTATTGTAGTTGATGCTTGTGAGTGGAACAATTGGATTATTGTTTATGTTCAGATTTTTATTCATCACCCTATCATCTTTGATCTTGATCCATATGATGTCTCGTAAGTAGTTCGTTTAGTTCTTAAGGACATGGGAGAAGTCATGTTGTTAGTAGTGGATTTGTGTTGAGATATTATTCAATGGTTTAGTATTTAGGTTGTGGTGCTATTATTCTAGTGGTCTCATGTGAACAGTGACTACATGATACTTCACCATTTCTGGGCCTAGGGGAATGCATTGTGTATTTGGATACTAATTATGGGGTTGCCGGAGTGACAGAAACCTAAACCCCCGTTAGGAAACCATTGCACAAGGGAGTGTAGGATCTCAGAGTTTAAGGTTGTGGTTAGGTTTATACCATAATTGCTTTCTTGTAGTTGCAGATGCTTGCAAGGGGTTTAATCACAAGTATGTATTAGTCCAAGTAAGGTCGGTACATTAGCACAGGTTCACCCACACAACACTTATAAAACCAAAGAAGACTACTCCGCTATATGAAGCGAAAGCACTTGACAGAATTCCCATGTGTCCTCGAGAATGTTTGGTCCTCATTAGTATTTCCACTGGCTTGTCCTTTGCGAAGAAAGGATTGGGCCACTTGCTGCAATTGTTTGATGTTTTATTTACTTGCACATTATTTCTTTGCTTTATCAAAAAAAAACCTAAAAATCTGTGTCCTAAGTATGTACAGAGATTTCCTGCTCCATACCACTAGTCAACACCTTCTTCTCCTCGTTGGGATCTACACTCATATTTATCAAAAGTACTACGATACACCCCTTATAGTTGTGTAGAGGTCCCAAAATGATAAGGTAGAGATCCCTGAGTTTATAGTGCTAGTCCCTGGATCGAATAGCTAGCACCCATAGTTTAAAATGTAATATCAAGAAACAAAGGTCATATTACAACTTATTGAAGGGAATATGCCCTGAGAGGCAATAATAAAATGTTTATTATGTGTATTCCAAGTATATGATAGATGTTTATTTTGCATGCTATAATTGTATTAATACGGAAACGTTAATACATGTGTGTTTAATAAACAAACAGAAAGTTCCTAGTTATGCCTCTCTCATAAACTAGTTCATTGATTAACAAGATGATCAAGGTTTCCTGATCATAGACATTGGATGTTGTTAATAACGAGATCACAACATTAGTGTAATGGTGTGATGAACATTCATCCGAAGTATAGCATTACGATCAAAGTCATTGAGTTTATATTGCTATAAACAAACCACGAAGTAGTCCTAATCCTTAGACCATGAGATCATGCCAATCACTAACACCGGAAGAGTTTCTTGTTGACATCAAACGTCACTTCGTAACTGGGTGATTATAAAGATGGCTTCAGAACTACTAAAGTGTTATGTTGAGAATCATGGATCAAGAGTGGAATTTTTTCATCCCGATGACGGATAGATATGCTCTGGGCTCTCTCGGTGATATCACATTGGTTAGCTTGCAAGCAAGTGATTTGATCACTAGAATGTTATATCACGGGAACGAGAAAAGAGTGCATGTCAGTAACGAGATCAAACTAGGTATGGAGATACCGATGACCGAATCTCGGACATGTAATATATCGTGAAACAAAGGGATTAAGATACAAGCGTAAAAGGTTCCGATGATCACAGGAAAAGTCATCGTTGAATGTGTGGGAGTCAGTATGGATCTCCAGGTTCCGCTACTGATTATTGATCGGAGAAGGGTCTCGATCATGTCTGCATTATTCGTGAACCATAGGGTGACACACTTAAGGGACACTGGCATCCAGTTGGAGCAAATGTTTCATGCCGAAAGAATAAACAAAGCGCAGGAATTTATTTCACTAGATACCGAAACGGGTTTTTGGGTGAAATTGCATAAAGTGGTTATGCATGTGAAATGGAATTCTAGCAAGGGGTTATTTGTGAATGTTTGTCATTAAAGTAATTGATAAAATTCTGAATAAAATAAAAGAGTTTTATTTAATGAGAGTTTGCATTAAATTTGGTGGAAATTTAATGGGAATTTGAGTGGAATTTTGAGTGGAGAAAATTGAAGGGGAATTTTGTGAGTGGAGTGTCCACCCACATGAATGAAGGAGGGGAGGGGGCAGCACCCATGGCCGGCGGCCACCCCCTTGGGTGGCCCCCTCCTCCTATAAAAGGAGCCCCCCTCCTCACTTGTCTCTCACACCTCCTCATGAAGGATCTCTCTTCCCCTCTAGAATTTATTCCCCATGGTCTCGGACTAGCGAGATACATGTTCCCGGTGGCTATTTGGCAAGAAAGGGTTGTGCTTCCGCTGCATCGTTGGAGCGAGGAGGCGGAGGTTGTGTCACATCCCAAGATTTTCCAAATCTTGTAATGTGAAAAATAAATGAATAAAATAAAACTTTGTTTGATTTTCTGGGCCAGAAGAAACTTTTTGAATTTAAATGGAACTTCAAATCTATTTGGATTAAATAAAATCCTAAAAGGATTTAAAAGGTTAAACATTTATAAAAGGAAAATAAAATATTTGGAATTGCTTTTTTTTATCTTTCAAATAAAAGGTTTTAGTTTCCAAAAGAAAAAGGAAGGATTTAAAATAAGGAATTATTTTATAGAGCCAAATTAAACCTTGACCAAACATTTTTAAATAAAAACATTTTGTTTGATTAAAATAAATAAAGGTTTATTCAAAATAAAACAATAAAGGATTTAATATCCAAGTTTTATTAAAAAAAAGTTTTATTATTAATAAACCATCAAAGACTTGGCTATTTGTTTAAAATTAAGTTTTTCCAAGTATTTTATATTCTCAAATAAAAGCCTACTGATTTGGTTTTGGAAAAAGATTTGGATTTAAAGAAAAGCTTTGAAATAAATCAAATCCTATTTGATTTAATAACCAAGGTCCAATTTTATTTAATTATTAACGGACCCTATAACAAAAATGTTATTTTAAACAAGCTTTCCAAATATTCCTTATTTTCAAATACAACCTACTGAATGGTTTAAAATTATTTAGTTCTCAAGAGGAGCTTTGAATTAAATCAAAACCTATGGATTTAATAATTGGTACATCCATTTAATTAAATAATAATAGCCCCTATTATTAAAATTATTAATTTGAATTTGGATTTTGATTCATGTTACTAAACAGAACTAATTTCAATATTACAAAGTTTGGTGTTGTTTGAATTGTTTTGGTTGATGTTTGAATGTTTGGGAATTCAAAACAGGAAATAGAATTAGAAAAAGGAAAAAGATTCAGAATAAGAAAAAATTAAAGATTAGACCGACCCAACCCAGCAGCCCACTAAGGCCCAGCGCCAGCCCAGCTCCTCTATCCACAGCGAAACGTTTTCCTACCTAAACACTAACCCGAACAGACGCTGACCGGTGGACCCTTCTTCCCTCTCTCACTCCGCTGACCAACCGACCCCACGCAGCCAGCTCACCCTTCTTCCTCCTTGCGCTAACGACGCCTGCCGTTGCTGCCTTCAATCCGCGCGTTCAATTCGCATTGATGCCGCGCCTTAAACCTCGCCGTGACTGCACGCTATTAAGCGCCTGCGTCTTCTCCTCCGTTCCCCTCTGTCTCCTCCCCCAATCCCGCCCCCAGGCCGTCGAATTTTACTCGAACACCGCCTCTGTCCGACGACGCTCCGACGCCGATTCCGGCAGCCCCTCGCCGCCCCTCTCCTCCCCGACCAAGCTCACACCTTCCCCACTCCCAGGAGAATCTCCCGACACTTTCCATTTACCCGCGGGCGCCCCAGAGCGTCGGCAACGACCAGCTTCTAAACGCCGCCGCGACTGGTTCTTCTCCGACGACGACTTCCAGGTGAACCAGACCGCCCCTTCACCTCTCGTTCACGCACACAACTTTGCCTTGGTCCTGCGCATCTAACTGCGTTTTTGTTATGCCTTGGGGTGAACCACAGCACAGCACACGACGACCACCTGACGCACCCGACGCCGTCCTCCACTCCGGCGAGCAATCCTGCTAAGACCAGAACGCCCCTCGCCCGACCAACACCTCCTTGAGCTTCACCGTGACCTCCTGAACCTGGTGAGCATCTTCATTTTCCCCTTTGCTTCCTGTAACCGTCATAGCGCCACCGCCTGGCCGTGCTCCGCCGCTAGCCACCGCCGGCGCCGCTCACGTTTGGTCACCACGATGATAGCCGTAGGATCTGGATCGAACGATTACGATAGATCACTTAAACCGCGAAGAGTTACGCCTTCTGAGCCACACGATTCATTTAGATCTAACGTTCCACAGAGCCGATCCGGCCGAACCGGTATCGACCAATGAAACAGCGACGCGTGGCCAGTATTAAATCTAAAAACAGATTTGAATCAGATTTATTTGCAAACTTCAAAACCTTGTAACTTTGGATCCACACGTCCAAAAATTACAAATTTTATGTCATTGGATTCAGGAGAGCAAGACCTAGCCAACCCTTCCCTTGGTTTAGCCAATAGTATCTGTTAGTTTGCTTGTTTTTGTAGATTCTTTTGTGAGCTTGTTTAGAGTAGAAAAATTGTTTAAAATTTAATTTAGGGTTAAAACTTTTGCAAAATGGTTTGTTGTGACCTTACTGACCCTAGGAACCAACCCATGATTTGCAAAATGGATTTGGAAAAGTTTAGAATGGATTTATTGGTTTAGTCCATTTCTAGCTAAATAAAACTATTGATTTGTTTATGAAAATGATTTTGAGTAAAAACTTTGGAGAAAATGTTTTTGACCAAACCTACTGACCATAAGTACCAAGTTTTGAGAAACAACAACTTATTTAGTGAAACCACTTAAGGTTATGGTATTGAAAATAATAATTTTCACCACATAAAATGATGAAAAGATTTAAAAATGGTTTATAGATAAAACCCATTTACAAATGACTTTGCCACTTTACAAAATGACCATTAGGTGTTTTCAATTGTCCATGACCCATTAGGAACCACTTTTTCAAACAAAACAAAGCTTGGCATGCTTGCATGCATTACTTTGACTTTGTCATTTTATGTGTTGATTTGCTTGATTGGTAGATTGAGTTTGTGCCTTGCTTGATTGAATTGTAGTGACTTGAAGAGTGTGATTGTTGCAAGGTCAAGGAGTGAACCTATACCCTCTACCAAAAAGGCAAGTGGTGCTTCATACTCTTTGTCCCATTACTTTCTCTATGCATTAGTGATTTTGCTAAGTAAAACTTGTATGGATTTTGCTAAGTATAGACCTTGCTATAAGAAAACCTAGTAGATGAATCCTTAGTAGGATTTTCCTAAGTTAAAGATTCCTATTACTATCAAGCTTAGCCTAGCTAATAGAAAACATGGGTGGAAAATATATTCACACTATGGAAAAATCTCTAAGTCTGAGGACTTATGTTTTTGTGTAATAAAACAACTAAGTTAATGAATCACCTGGGTGGAATGGGACTTGCTTGGTGGTTTTTGGTTGAGTGGTTCACAAGGCCATGGACTTGGCTTGTGTATCTCACTTGTGGTATGCCACCCAGGCACAAAGAGATTTGAGATGCCAAATGTTGAGAAGCTTCAAGTGCAACCACTTGGCAATATGGGCTCTGCCATGATCATATAGGTTGCAAGAACTTAGCCATATGGACAGTGGGTGGTAGTGTTTGATAGGTTGGAGCGCGTCCATTTTGGTCTAAGGGAAGGCTTCTGAAAGATCTTGTCTTGGGAAACCAAGTCTTGTGGGGAAAGTGCACCACCTCTGCAGAGTGTAAAACCTAAGTACTTAGCCATGTCCCTGGTAAAGGACAATTTGAGCATCAAGACATGGAAGCAATCAAGAATCTCATCATTCAAATTTCTAAGTTAAAACTTGTGGATTGAACAAGGGTTGTTTGCAATCTTCAATCTATGAGTGAGAGATTCCTTGTAAAGGATCTTCAAATCTTTGATTGAGAAAAATGTTTTTGCCAAACAAAACTTAGTATTTTCAAATGTTAAGGAAAAATCTATTTTGAGCAATGCAAGCCTCAACTCCACTTAGCCAAATGCATATACATGATAGACTCCACTATATTATCCTAGTATCACTTGCCAATACAATTCAAATGTATTGACCCTTGTGGCTATAACTTGTAATGTTGCAGGTTTGATTGTTTTTAGTGAAGATTGATTGATTAGGATTACAAAGTCTACAACCAACATCTGCCTGTGGCACTTTGAAGATGAAGGACCCCATGACTATAGATATTCCGCTGCAATGTAATGTAATAGCCAAATGAGCTATGTTTGATGTAATAAACTTATGTTATTCCTGGTTATAAAGTTATATTATGACCTTTGTTTCTTGATATTACATCTCAACTATGGATGCTAGCTATTGATCCAGGGACTAGCATTGTAAACATAGGGGGCTCTATCACATTAAAGATTTGGATCCCCTACAGATGGTATCAGAGCATTGTGTTGCCTGTAGGATTTGTAAACCTAGGATTGGACAAAAACCCTTAGAAGAATAGGAGTTATATTTTGATCCAAAACTTATTTACAAAAACACTTGTAAACTCTTTCCTCAACCATTTTGGTTTCAACTCTACTTCTCTTCTATTTCAACTTGATGGAAAAACCTACCCCATGACCAAAGACTACACCATGTGTAAAGGACTGCTTCAACTTCTTCAATTCTAATGACTTCAACTTCTTCAACTATAATGACTTCAACATCTTCCGCATATTCACCAAGGACTTCCAACTTGGATGACACTAAGGACTACAAGTGAGACAAGGAAATCTTGTTCAAGATTTAGAGACTGAGGGAATGCAAAAGTTAGAAGGAGCCTACATCATTTGAAGTATTGTAACCAAGAGCTTTTCTCAAGGAAACCATGATCCCATACAAGAAGAATCATGAAGGAAGGAAAGATCACAAGTGAACCATATAGATGGACCACCATAATTTATTTAAGTCAAACACACCAACTTGTGTGGTGTAACAAAAATATTTTTGTTGCCTAAAAATGTGCTTGAACTTTGTTGTATGAGTGAAAAGTTGTTTGTGAATGCTTGCTTATTGCTTGAGTGAATTGTGATGTGTGTGATTGGAATTATTTCCTTAGAAATATCTTGCCTATTCTAATCCCAATTCAACCTAAACAGATGACTACTCCAAGAGACTCCAACGTCAAGGTTGATGACACCAACAACAACCAAGAGGACAACATGAGAGAACTTATAGCAACCCAAAACCAGTTGAGCCAAGAGACAACTCAGCTTTTAGCCAACAACAATGGACTAGACCCAGCCATACAAAGGATTTTGAAACTTCAATCCCAATTGTTGCAAGGATTGGTTACTCAAATGATCAACATGAGAGAAAACTTTTCCCAAAGAGCTAATGACAACAAGGATGACAAAGATGCTAATCTAGAAGGAACCCAAGCTAACAATAATCTTAGATACAAGGATCATGCATCCAAGGCACATGAGGATCAATACCCCAAGAAGAGAGAAAGATCTCCCACCTATGAAGAACATGAACTCGAAGAACTCCTATCTTTGGAGAGACCCAAAAAGAAAAAGAAAGACAAAAGCCAGTTGCAATGTTACAATTGCAAAGGGATGGAACACTATGCCAGTGAATGCCCAGAAAAGAAGAAGAGCCAAGAAGACAAACAAAAGCTAGTGAAACCCAAGATGAGGAAGGATATTAGCCAAGTGATATGCAAACACTGCAAGGAGTTAGGACATTATGCATCATACTGTCCAGAGAAGCCACCTCAAGACCTCAAACTTATAACATGTTTCAAATGCAAGGAACTAGGCCACTATGCAAACAATTGTCCAGAAAAGATGAAGAACAAGTTAAACAAGTCTATGAAGGATCTCAACCTTGGCCCATGAGTCAAGTATGGAAACCAAGGATTCAATGCAAAAGTTTACATGAGAAATTTCCCCAGGATCCCAAGAAGGACAATATGTAATTTTTGTTTGAAAATTTTTAAGGGTGGTAGTACCCTAGATACTTTTGAGCCAACTTGTAACCCCTAGCCTCCCCAATTCTCGGGACGAGATTTATTTTAAGGGTGGTAGCCTATCACATCCCAAGATTTTCCAAATCTTGTAATGTGAAAAATAAATGAATAAAATAAAACTTTGTTTGATTTTCAGGGCTAGAAGAAACTTTTTGAATTTAAATGGAACTTCAAATCTATTTGGATTAAATAAAATCCTAAAAGGATTTAAAAGGTTAAACATTTATAAAAGGAAAATAAAATATTTGGAATTTCTTTTTTTTATCTTTCAAATAAAAGGTTTTAGTTTCCAAAAGAAAAAGGAAGGATTTTAAAATAAGGAATTATTTTATAGAGCCAAATTAAACCTTGACCAAACATTTTGAAATAAAAACATTTTGTTTGATTAAAATAAATAAAGGTTTATTCAAAATAAAACAATAAAGGATTTAATATCCAAGTTTTATTAAAAAAAAGTTTTATTATTAATAAACCATCAAAGACTTGGCTATTTGTTTAAAATTAAGTTTTTCCAAGTATTTTATATTCTCAAATAAAAGCCTACTGATTTGGTTTTGGAAAAAGATTTGGATTTAAATAAAAGCTTTGAAATAAATCAAATCCTATTTGATTTAATAACCAAGGTCCAATTTTATTTAATTATTAACGGACCCTATAACAAAAATGTTATTTTAAACAAGCTTTCCAAATATTCCTTATTTTCAAATACAACCTACTGAATGGTTTAAAATTATTTAGTTCTCAAGAGGAGCTTTGAATTAAATCAAAACCTATGGATTTAATAATTGGTACATCCATTTAATTAAATAATAATAGCCCCTATTATTAAAATTATTAATTTGAATTTGGATTTTGATTCATGTTACTAAACAGAACTAATTTCAATATTACAAAGTTTGGTGTTGTTTGAATTGTTTTGGTTGATGTTTGAATGTTTGGGAATTCAAAACAGGAAATAGAATTAGAAAAAGGAAAAAGATTCAGAATAAGAAAAAATTAAAGATTAGACCGACCCAACCCAGCAGCCCACTAAGGCCCAGCGCCAGCCCAGATCCTCTATCCACAGCGAAACGTTTTCCTACCTAAACACTAAACCGAACAGACGCTGACCGGTGGACCCTTCTTCCCTCTCTCACTCCGCTGACCAACCGACCCCACGCAGCCAGCTCACCCTTCTTCCTCCTCGCGCTAACGACGCCTGCCGTTGCTGCCTTCAATCCGCGCGTTCAATTCGCATTGATGCCACGCCTTAAACCTCGCCGTGACTGCACGCTATTAAGCGCCTGCGTCTTCTCCTCCGTTCCCCTCTGTCTCCTCCCCCAATCCCGCCCCCAGGCCATCGAATTTTACTCGAACACCGCCTCTGTGCGACGATGCTCCGACGCCGATTCCGGCAGCCCCTCGCCGCCCCTCTCCTCCCCGACCAAGCTCACACCTTCCCCACTCCCAGGAGCATCTCCCGGCACTTTCCATTTACCCGCTGGCGCCCCAGAGCGTCGACAACGACCAGCTTCTAAACGCCGCCGCGACTGGTTCTTCTCCGACGACGACTTCCAGGTGAACCAGACCGCCCCTTCACCTCTCGTTCACGCACACAACTTTGCCTTGGTCCTGTGCATCTAACTGCGTTTTTGTTATGCCTTGGGGTGAACCACAGCACAGCACACAACGACCACCTGACGCACCCGACGCCGTCCTCCACTCCGGCGAGCAATCCTGCTAAGACCAGAACGCCCCTCGCCCGACCAACACCTCCTTGAGCTTCACCGTGACCTCCTGAACCTGGTGAGCATCTTCATTTTCCCCTTTGCTTCCTGTAACCGTCATAGCGCCACCGCCTGGCCGTGCTCCGCCGCTAGCCACCGCCGGCGCCGCTCACGTTTGGTCACCACGATGATAGCCGTAGGATCTGGATCGAACGATTACGATAGATCACTTAAACCGCGAAGAGTTACGCCTTCTGAGCCACACGATTCATTTAGATCTAACGTTCCACAGAGCCGATCCGGCCGAACCGGTATCGACCAATGAAACAGCGACGCGTGGCCAGTATTAAATCTAAAAACAGATTTGAATCAGATTTATTTGCAAACTTCAAAACCTTGTAACTTTGGATCCACACGTCCAAAAATTACAAATTTTATGTCGTTGGATTCAGGAGAGCAAGAACTAGCCAACCCTGCCCTTGGTTTAGCCAATAGTACCTGTTAGTTTGCTTGTTTTTGTAGATTCTTTTGTGAGCTTGTTTAGAGTAGAAAAATTGTTTAAAATTGAATTTAGGGTTAAAACTTTTGAAAAATGGTTTGTTGTGACCTTACTGACCCTAGGAACCAACCCATGATTTGCAAAATGGATTTGGAAAAGTTTAGAATGGATTTATTGGTTTAGTCCATTTCTAGCTAAATAAAACTATTGATTAGTTTATGAAAATGATTTTGAGTAAAAACTTTGGAGAAAATGTTTTTGACCAAACCTACTGACCATAGGTACCAAGTTTTGAGAAACAACAACTTATTTAGTGAAACCACTTAAGGTTATGGTATTGAAAATAATAATTTTCACCACATAAAATGATGAAAAGATTTAAAAATGGTTTATAGATAAAACCCATTTACAAATGACTTTGCCACTTTACAAAATGACCATTAGGTGTTTTCAAATGTCCATGACCCATTAGGAACCACTTTTTCAAACAAAACAAAGCTTGGCATGCTTGCATGCATTACTTTGACTTTGTCATTTTATGTGTTGATTTGCTTGATTGGTAGATTGAGTTTGTGCCTTGCTTGATTGAATTGTAGTGACTTGAAGAGTGTGATTGTTGCAAGGACAAGGAGTGAACCTATACCCTCTACCAAAAAGGCAAGTGATGCTTCATACTCTTTGTCCCATTACTTTCTCTATGCATTAGTGATTTTGCTAAGTAAAACTTGCATGGATTTTGCTAAGTATAGACCTTGCTATAAGAAAACCTAGTAGATGAATCCTTAGTAGGATTTTCCTAAGTTAAAGATTCCTATTACTATCAAGCTTAGCCTAGCTAATAGAAAACATGGGTGGAAAATATATTCACACTATGGAAAAATCTCTAAGTCTGAGGACTTATGTTTTTGTGTAATAAAACAACTAAGTTAATGAATCACCTGGGTGGAATGGGACTTGCTTGGTGGTTTTTGGTTGAGTGGTTCACAAGGCCATGGACTTGGCTTGTGTATCTCACTTGTGGTATGCCACCCAGGCAAAAAGAGATTTGAGATGTCAAATGTTGAGAAGCTTCAAGTGCAACCACTTGGCAATATGGGCTCTGCCATGATCATATAGGTTGCAAGAACTTAGCCATATGGACAGTGGGTGGTAGTGTTTGATAGGTTGGAGCGCGTCCATTTTGGTCTAAGGGAAGGCTTCTGAAAGATCTTGTCTTGGGAAACCAAGTCTTGTGGGGAAAGTGCACCACCTCTGCAGAGTGTAAAACCTAAGTACTTAGCCATGTCCCTGGTAAAGGACAATTTGAGCATCAAGACATGGAAGCAATCAAGAATCTCATCATTCAAATCTCTAAGTTAAAACTTGTGGATTGAACAAGGGTTGTTTGCAATCTTCAATCTATGAGTGAGAGATGCCTTGTATAGGATCTTCAAATCTTTGATTGAGAAAAATGTTTTTGCCAAACAAAACTTAGTATTTTCAAATGTTAAGGAAAAATCTATTTTGAGCAATGCAAGCCTCAACTCCACTTAGCCAAATGCATATAGATGATAGACTCCACTATATTATCCTAGTATCACTTGCCAATACAATTCAAATGTATTGACCCTTGTGGCTGTAACTTGTAATGTTGCAGGTTTGATTGTTTTTAATGAAGATTGATTGATTAGGATTACAAAGTCTACAACCAACATCTGCCTGTGGTACTTTGAAGATGAAGGACCCCATGACTATAGATATTCCGCTGCAATGTAATGTAATAGCCGAATGAGCTATGTTTGATGTAATAAACTTATGTTATTCCTGGTTATAAAGTTATATTATGACCTTTGTTTCTTGATATTACATCTCAACTGTGGATGCTAGCTATTGATCCAGGGACTAGCATTGTAAACACAGGGGGCTCTATCACATTAAAGATTTGGATCCCCTACAGGTTGCCCGGTGTCTTGTACGTGTGTGCGAGCACGGATGCGCTGCTTCTTTGCGGCGCTAGGACTTCCTCTCGATCTTGAGATCGGCAAGGGATTGTCTACATCAACCACGAGTTGAACTCGTTAAGATTTTTCGGTCTTCAAAGGTATGTTCTCTGCGTATATACATCCGCCCGTTGTTTGTATCTAGTAGATAGATCTTGGTACATAGTTCCCATCGTAGGAAATTTTTTGTTTTCTATGCTGCGAACCCTACAGTGGTATCAGAGCCGGATCTATGCGTAGATACTTTACACGGGTAGTACACATATGAGTATGTGGGCGATGATGATCATGTTGTTGCTCCTTTGTTATAATTTTGGATATTGGTGGCATAGTGGGATGAAGCGGCCCGGACAAACTTTACATGTCCTCGCACATGAGACCTGTTCCACGCTTGACATGCAACTAGTTTGCATAAGTGGCTAGCGGGTGTCTGTCTCTCCTACTATAGTCAATATCTATTTTGCAAGCAAGTTGTCAACAATTTGGTTATCCTCGTTGTGGTTCATGTTCGTAGGTAAGAACGGTTCTATCTCGAAATCCCTAAGCCACGTAAAACTTGCAATGGATAAATTAGAGGCGTCTAGTTTAGATTGTTGCTGGGTTAGTGTTATGATATGGTGATGTTGTAAGTAGAAGTATGAGATGATACTCTTACAACATACATAACGTGTAATCTCCATAGACCTTGGACTTACACATATAGGTAGGATAGTGATCGTACCACGGTGCACATGATAGAGATCATATGCGGGAACCATATTATTTCACTAATAAACATATGATGTTTGATTGCATCTTATATTGCTTGTTTAGCGCTTTGTTAGCATAATAAGATGATCCCTCTTTTAAATATCAAGATAAGAATGTGTTCTTCCTTTAGTATGCACCGATTATGTTTCGTCGCTCCAAGACATCACGTGATGATCGGGTGTTCTTGGATCCACGACCATATTTCGGGTGTAAAACAGTTACACACGCGAATACTAAGGTTCTAACTTGGGGAGCCTAGCATGTACAGACATGGCCTCGGAACACGGACCGAAAGGTTAAGCATGAGTCATATAGTTGATATGATGCCCATTTGATGCTCGCCTTTGAAGCTACACCGACTCACGTGATGATCGGACTTCGTGTAGTGGATTTGGTTCATGTAATCACTAAAAAGGCACGAGGGATGTCGTTTTTGAGTGGGAGTTCATTCATAATATGGATTAGTTTAACTCAATCTATCATACACTTAGTCTAAACTTTACAAATTCTGTTGTAGATGGCACCACCTGCTTTTAATTTCAATGTGTTCATGGAGAAAGAGAAACTAGCAACGAATGGTAGCAACTTTACCGAATGGGCCATGAATTTGAGGATTCTCCTCTCTGCTGCACAAAAGCAATATGTGCTAGAAGCGCCGTTAGGCCCCCCACCTTTTGATGATGCCCCTGACGAGGAGAAGAATGTCTATCAGACTCGTCAGGAGGACCACAACTTAGTTCATTGCGGCATATTGTATGGGCTAGAGCCGGAACTTCGAAAGCGTTTCGAAAATGGCAATGCATTTGATACAATTGGTGAGTTGAAAATGATTTTCGACACACATGCTGCTGTAGAGAGCTACAACGCTTCAAAAAAGTTCTTTAGCTGCATGATGGAAGAGCACAACTCCGTTAGTGAGCATGTACTCAAGATGTCGGGTTACGCCGATAAGCTTGTGTCCTTGGGAATATCGATTCCCATTGACTTAGGAATCCATCGTGTTCTGCAGTCTTTGCCACCTAGCTATAAGAGCTTCGTGATGAACTATAATATGAAAGGCATGAAGAAGTCTCTCCCCGAGCTTCTGTCAATGCTTAAAACTGCAGAAGTGGAGATCAAAAAGGAACATCAAGTGTTGCTGATTAGTAGGAACACTGGTTTCAAGAAAGACAAGAAGGGAAAACGGAAGGGAAGTAAGGGCGGCAAGCCTGTTGCCGTGCCTGAAAAGAAACCCCGAGTTGGACCTAAGTCTAATACCGAGTGCTACTATTGTAAGGGGACTGGCCACTGGAAGCGCAACTGCCCCAAGTATCTGGCAGACAAGAAAGCCGGCAAGGCACACAAAGGTATATATGATATACATGTTATTGATGTGTACTTGACTAGTGCTCGCAGTAGCACCTGGGTATTTGATACCGGTTCAGTTGCTAATATTTGTAACTCGAATCAGGGGCTGCGGAACAAGCGACCGCTAGCAAGGGGTGAGGTCAAGATGCGTGTCGGCAATGTATCAAGCGTTGATGTGATTGTCGTCGGAACGCTGCCTCTCCACTTACCGTCGGGATTAGTTATAAACTTGAATAATTGTTATCTGGTGCCTACACTGAGCATGAACATTGTATCTAGATCGTGTTTGATGCGAAGTGGTTATTTATTTAAATCCGAGAACAATGGTTGTTCCATTTATATGAATGAAATCTTTTATGGTCATGCACCGATGATGAATGGTTTATTTCTTTTGGATCTCGATAATAATGTTACACATATTCATAATGTTGATGCTAAAAGGATTAAACTAAATGATGATATATCCGCATATATGTGGCACTGCCGTCTAGGTCATCTTGGCGTTAAAAGAAGCTCCATTCGGATGGACTTTTGGAATCACTTGATTATGAATCATTTGATATATGTGAGCCATGTCTTATGGGCAAGATGACTAGAACGCCGTTTTCCGGTTCAATGGAACGGGCGACAGATTTATTGGAAATCATACATTCTGATGTATGTGGTCCAATGAGTGTGTCGGCGCGAGGTGGATATCGTTATTTTGTTACTTTCACGGATGATTTGAGTAGATACGGTTATATCTACTTGATGAAACAGAAGTCTGAAACCTTTGAAAAGTTCAAGGAATTTCAGAATGAAGTGGAAAATCATCATAATAGAAAGATCAAATTTCTACGGTCCGACCGTGGAGGTGAGTATCTAAGTTACGAGTTTAGCACTCACATGAAAGAGTGTGGAATTGTTTCACAAATCACACCTGCCGGAACACCACAGCGAAATGGTGTGTTGGAACGTCGTAATCGTACTTTATTAGATATCGTTTGATCTATGATGTCTCTGACGGACTTGCCGTTGTCATTTTGGGGTTATGCACTAGAAACTGCTGCATTCACTTTAAATCGGGCACCATCTAAATCCGTTGAAAAGACACCGTATGAATTGTGGTTTGGAAACAAACCTAAGCTGTCATTTCTTAAAGTTTGGGGATGCGATGTTTATGTGAAGAAACTTCAACCGGATAAACTCGAACCCAAAGCGGAAAAATGCGTCTTCATAGGATACCCTAAGGAAACTATTGGGTATTCCTTCTATCACAGATCCGAGGTCAAGGTTTTTGTTGCCAAGAATGGATCCTTTCTAGAGAAGGATTTTCTCGCAAAAGGTGTGAGTAGTCGGAAGGTAGAACTCGAAGAGGTTATTGAACCTTCTCTTCAAAGTATGGCGAGTAGCGCAGCGTCGGAAGTTGTTCCGGAGTTGGCTCCATCTGTTGAAGAGGGAACTAATGATAATGATCATGAAACTCCAAAAGAGAGTACTACCGAACCTCGCAGGTCAAGCAGGACGCGTGCAGCTCCCGAGCTGTACGGAAATCCTGTCATGAATTTCATGGTTGATGAAAATGATGACCCTGCGACGTATGAAGAAGCGATGATGAGCCCGGATTCCAACAATGGTTAGAAGCCATGAAATCCGAGATGGAATCCATGTATGAAAATCAAGTTTGAAACTTGGTAGACTTACCTCACGACCGAAAGGCCGTGGAGAACAAATGGATTTTCAAAAGGAAAACTGATGCTGATGGCAATGTGACCGTCTATAAAGCTCGACTTGTCGCAAAGGGGTTTCGACAAATTCAAGGAGTTGACTACGATGAGACATTCTCTCCCGTAGCGATGCTAAAGTCAGTTAGGATTATGTTGGCAATTGCTGCATATTTCGATTATGAGATATGGCAGATGGATGTAAAAACCGCGTTTCTCAATGGTAATATTGAGGAAGAGTTGTATATGATACAACCAAAGGGTTTTGTCGATCCTAAGGATGCTAACAAGGTGTGCAAGCTTCAGCGATCCATATATGGATTGAAGCAAGAATCACGAAGTTGGAATCTCCGCTTTGATGAGGTGATCAAAGAGTTTGGATTTGTCCAAACTTATGGAGAAGCTTGTATTTACAAGAAAGTGAGTGGGAGCAATGTGGCATTTCTGATATTATATGTGGATGACATATTATTGATCGGAAATGATATAGATCTTTTAAACAGTGTTAAAAGTTATCTAAACAGCAAATTTTCAATGAAGGACCTAGGTTAAGCGTCATACATATTAGGCATAAAGATCTATAGAGATAGATCTAGGCGCCTAATAGGGCTATCGCAAAGTACATACCTCTTTAAGATTTTAAAGAAGTTTAAAATGGAGAATAGTAAGAAGGGGTTCTTACCTATGAGACAAGGCACGACATTGAGTAAGACTCAAAGTCCGGCTTCGGCGGAAGAAAGAGAGATAATGGACAAGGTCCCCTATGCTTCAGCCATAGGCTCTATAATGTACGCCATGCTATGTACAAGACCGGATGTAGCACATGCTATTTGTTTGACTAGTAGGTACCAATCGGATCCAGGTTCAGAACACTGGAAAGCGGTCAAGAATATCCTTAAGTACTTGCGAAGAACTAAGGATATGTTTCTTATATACGGAGGTGAAGAAGACCTCGTCGCTAAGTGTTATGTCGACGCTAGCTTTGACACCGATCCGGATGACTGTAAGTCTCAATCCGGATACGTATTTCTCATGAATGGCGGAGCGGTTAGTTGGAGGAGCTCCAAACAACCTGTGGTGGCGGGATCAACAACGGAGGCCGAATATGTTGTTGCTTCAGAAGCGGCTCAGGAAGCAGTTTGGATGAAGGAGTTCATATCCGAACTAGGTGTGGTTGCAAACGCGTTGGACCCAATGGTGATCTATTGTGACAACAATGGTGCCATTTCCAATGCCAAAGAGCCAAGGTCTCACAAGCTTTCCAAGCATATTAAGCGCCGATTTCACTCCATCCGCGAGCATGTCAAGGATGGAGATATAAAGATTTGTAAAGTACATACGGATCTCAATGTAGCAGATCCGTTGACTAAAACTCTCCCTAGAGAAAAACATGATCTACACCAGAACTCCATGGGTGTTAAATACATCACAATGTAACTAGATTATTGTCTCTAGTGCAAGTGGGAGACTGAAGGGAATATGCCCTGAGAGGCAATAATAAAATGTTTATTATGTGTATTCCAAGTATATGATAGATGTTTATTTTGCATGCTATAATTGTATTAATATGGAAACGTTAATACATGTGTGTTTAATAAACAAACAGAAAGTTCCTAGTTATGCCTCTCTCATAAACTAGTTCGTTGATTAACAAGATGATCAAGGTTTCCTGATCATAGACATTGGATGTTGTTAATAACGAGATCACAACATTAGTGTAATGGTGTGATGAACATTCATCCGAAGTATAGCATTACGATCAAAGTCATTGAGTTTATATTGCTATAAACAAACTACGAAGTAGTCCTAATCCTTAGACCATGAGATCATGCCAATCACTAACACCGGAAGAGTTTCTTGTTGACATCAAACGTCACTTCGTAACTGGGTGATTATAAAGATGGCTTCAGAACTACTAAAGTGTTATGTTGAGAATCATGGAGCAAGAGTGGAATTTGTTCATCCCGATGGCGGATAGATATGCTCTGGGCCCTCTCGGTGATATCACATTGGTTAGCTTGCAAGCAAGTGATTTGATCACTAGAATGTTATATCACGGGAACGAGAAAAGAGTGCATGTCAGTAACGAGATCAAACTAGGTATGGAGATACCGATGATCGAATCTCGGACATGTAATATATCGTGAAACAAAGGGATTAAGATACAAGCGTAAAAGGTTCCGACGATCACATGAAAAGTCATCGTTGAATGTGTGGGAGTCAGTATGGATCTCCAGGTTCCGCTACTGATTATTGATCGGAGAAGGGTCTCGATCATGTCCGCATTATTCATGAACCGTAGGGTGACACACTTAAGGGACACTGGCATCCAGTTGGAGCAAATGTTTCATGCCGAAAGAATAAACAAAGCGCAGGAATTTATTTCACTACATACCGAAACGGGTTTTCGGGTGAAATTGCATAAAGTGGTTATGCATGTGAAATGGAATTCTAGCAAGGGGTTATTTGTGAATGTTTGTCATTAAAGTAATTTATAAAATTCTGAATAAAATAAAAGAGTTTTATTTAATGAGAGTTTGCATTAAATTTGGTGGAAATTTAATGGAAATTTGAGTGGACTTTTGAGTGGAGAAAATTGAAGGGCCATTTTGTGAGTGGAGTGTCCACCCACATGAATGAAGGAGGGGAGGGGGCAGCCCCCATGGCCGGCGGCCACCCCCTTGGGTGCCCCCCTCCTCCTATAAAAGGAGCCCCCCTCCTCAATTGTCTCTCACACCTCCTCGTGAAGGATCTCTCTCCCCATCTAGAATTTATTCCCCATGGTCTCGGACTAGCGAGATACATGTTCCCGGAGGTTGCCCGGTGTCTTGTACGTGTGTGCGAGCACGTATGTGCTGCTGCTTTGCGGCGCTAGGACTTCCTCTCGATCTTGAGATCGGCAAGGGATCGTCTACATCAACCACGAGTTGAACTCGTTAAGCTTTGTCGGTCTTCAAAGGTATGTTCTCTATGGATATACATCCGCCCGTTGTTTGTATCTAGTAGATAGATCTTGGTACATAGTTCCCATCGGAGGAAATTTTTTGTTTTCTATGCTGCGAACCCTACACTTATAACCAGGAATAAAATAATTCATTACAACTTACATAGCTCATATGGCTATCTTATTACAAAGCAGCAGATATAACTATATAGCATGGAGTCCTTCATCTTCATGTGCCACAGGCAATCATGTTGGTTGTAGACTTGTACTCCCTACTCAACGAACCTCACTAACATCAAACAAACCTGCAACATAATAAGTTACATCCACAAGGGTCAATATATTTGAATTGTATTGGCAAGTGATATCATATTGATATGGAGAATCTATCATCTACATGAATTTATGGCTAATTGGAGTTTTGGCTGGCCTTTGCATAAAATGAGTTTTCCCTATCCTTTGAAAATAGTTTTCTCTTTTCAAAACATTTCATCAAACAATGCCACACTGGTTACACACCAGGTGTTACCCTTGTTTACCTAACAAGTTTTAACTTTAGAAAAATTGGGATGAGGAGATCCTTGATCATTTCAATGTCTTTGATGCTCAAAATGTCCATTACCGGGGACATGGCTAAGTACTTAGGTTTTTCCCTCTCGAGAGGTGGTGCACTTTTCCCATAAGACTCGACATGCATTGAGACGAGACTTTTTAGAAACAATCCCTCAGATCAGCACAAACGCGTTCCATCCTATCATCACTACCACCAACTATCTGCCTATCTGATTTCTTGCATCCTAGTTGGTCAAGGCAGAGCCCATATGCCATGTGGCTACACTGGAAGCTTCTCAACACAAAACATCTCAAATCTCTTTGTTCCTGGGTGGCCAACCACAAGTGTCATACACAAGGTAAACCATATACATGGGCCTTGTGTAACCACTCAACACAAACCATTCTCACCATTCCACCCAGATGATTCATTCACTTAGTTGTTTTATTAATCAAAAACTTAGTCTTAGGCTTTGCATAATATCATAGCATGAATATTCCACCCTTGCATTCTTTTAGCTAGGCTAAGCATACTAGCATAACATGTCTCTTATCTTAGGAATATTCCTACCAAGATATATTCTATACGATCTATTATAGTATAGCAATATATAAAAATAGTCCTATCATGCATACTACAAAATATCACTAATGCAATATTGAAAAGATAGGATTTTTGATGACCAAACTATCACTTTCCTTTTTAGTAGAGAAACTAGGTACTCTCCTTGATCTTGAAATTGTCACATTACTCAAAGTTCACTACAAATCAATCAAGCAAAGCACACATTCAAAACTAGCACTCAAACAAATAACAAAACAAAACAATAAAAACAAGGAAATGCATGCAAGCATGCAAAATGTTGTTTTATTGAGAAAGTGGTTTCTAACAAGGTTCTAAACATTTTAAAACACCTACTGGTCATTTATAAAAATGGAAAAACCATTGGGACCAAGTTAGTGAAAATAGGCCTTTTAAACCATTTTTGTTTTACTAGAAATTATTTTATTCAAAGTAATAATTGCTAGTGTTGACAAAATATATATTTAAATTTAAAAGTTAGTGTTTATGGTCAGAGGGTTCAAAACAAACCATTTGCCAAAGGTTTCACTCAAAAATCATTTTTAGAACAATTTTTATACCCAAAATAGTCCTATTAATGTTTCTGCATAAACACCTAAATTTTCAGTAGCAAATGACCAAACCAGGGCCATATATGAAAAGGTTTCATTTTTCTGAATCCATTGATATAAAATTTGCATTTTTTGGACATACAAATCAAATGTTATGATTTTTGTAAGTTTAATCATCTAATATAACAAATTCTGGTTTTTAAAACAAAAGCCTGGCCACGTGTCATGATCTTATTGGCTGATACCATTTCATGTGGATCGAGCAACACAGGCCATTAGATCTAACTAACATTGCACGACGCAGATCAACAGATACCACTATGATTAGTGATCTAATCTAAAGTGTTAGATATAGATCTAACGTTTCATAGCGCACTGACCACAGACGGGTGGCGCTGGCGACGGTGCGCGGCGGCGGTGTGTTAGGTGGTGGCATTCTGGTGGTTCTAGGGGGCAAGGGAGGGGACGCAGGGAATTACCAGGTTTGCGAGGTCGTCATGGTGCTCAAGGTGGCCGCCATTGACGAAAGGGCGCACGGGATCCTTGGCAATTGCTCACCGGAGTTCACGTCGGCGTCGGGTGCATGTTGTCGTCGTCGGAGGCAAGCTCCTTGGGTGTAACAAAGCAAGGCAATGCATCAGGGAGATGCGCACGGTTGCAAGGGAACCTACCATAGGGCAAGGGGCGTGCTGAATCATCGACAACTTCTCGCCGGAGTTGAGGCAGCCATCGGTGGCGTGCAGGCGAGGACGGAGCCGAGCCTCTGGGCCACAAGAGAGTAAATGGTTGGTGTCAGCAGACGCGCACGGTGATGGTGAACAAACTAGCTTGAACCAGAGGGAAAGAGGAGGCCTGTGCTCACCGGATTTCTCGCCGGAGACCGTCGGAGACAGCGGCGGCATGAGTGAAATTCAGGGCAGCCTAGGGGCTCACTGGGTGCGGCGTCTGAGGGGAAATGGAGAGGAGGTGGAGGCGTTTAAGCGAGCGTGGTCGCTGGAGAGAATCACTGTGGCAATTAAACGAATTCATTCGAATTGATTTGGCCAGAAATGGCGAGGAGGAAAGGGGGCGGGTTCTACGCGCGTGAGGACGACGAGGTGACATGGTCGTGGGTCCAGCGCGTCAGTGGGGATGTGGGTATTCTGCATGGTGAGAAAAGAAAGGGCAGAGAGAGGTGGATCCGGGTGGGCTTTAGCTGGGCTGGGCTTGCTGGGCTAGACTGAGTAGGTTAGCTGGGTTGGGTTCTGTTTTCTATTTTTTTCTTATTATTTTTCCTTTTTCCCTTTCTAATATTTGTTTTATTTGAATCAATTGTTTTAAACAACAATTTGAATTCAATTCTTTTCCAAAAAAAATTAGTAGGTTTAAACCACTTATTAGTGTGTTATTTAATCTGACTCAAATATATTTTTCTTGTGATTTAATATCCATTTAAAATAAGTGAGGCATTTTGTATTTATTTAAATAAAATTGAATATGGTTCGAACCCATATAATTTTATTCAAATAATCTTTTATTACCTTATTGTATTTAAATTACCTTTATTCCATTTGCTTAGGGATTTGGCCAAGGTTTAAATTGTCTTTTAAATATTTCTTATTTATTTATTTCTTTCCTTGTCTTATAAAATTCATATCTTTTTATTTATAGTACCAAAAATAGTGATTCCACTTTGTATAATTTTATTTATCTTTTCATATCCTTTTAGGATTACTTTGCTCACAATTTAGTGTTGATTTTAGTTAGGAGCTTTATTAGCCTTGGGAATTTCTTTTATTTTATTAAAATCATAAGTTTTTATCCATGGCTCCAAATTGAGTGAAATCAATTCCCATGGTTTATAATATTTTTGTTTACCATTTTTGATCATTTAGAAATGTTTGTTGCTAAATTTTTATATGGGACAAAGCCATAATCTTAAAGTGATCTTGGAGATGATTTCTCTCATTAGGGTTTTAGGGTTTTTGGTTTACTTTTTCCTAGTGCTTTAAATTCAAGGTACATCCATTCATGAATGCATTTGATTCTTATAAAAAAAAATGTTGCCTTTTCATTCAAATTTTGTTCTAGTAGGGTTTTGATGTTTCCATTTAGAAGCAAAACGTTTCCTTTCACCCTAAATTTCAACATTTGTTTCTTTTATTTGTTTATTTTCACATTTGAAAATTTGGAAAATTTTGGGATGTGACAGACTACCACCCTTAAAAGGAATCTCGTCCCGAGATTCGGGGAGGCTAAATACAACAAGTTGGTTTCAAGATAACTAGGGTACTACCACCCTTAAAAGATTTTTAACTAGATTACATCTTGGCTTACTTGGTGTCTTGATGTAACTTCTCTAGACAGTTTTTTGCATAGTGTCCTTTGTTACCACATTTCAAACATGTGACAAGGTTGATATCCCTCATAGGTTTTCTTGTCTTGTTCTTCTCCTCTTCTGGACAATTTGATGCATAATGGCCTAGCTCTTTGCATTTGTGGCACATCACTTGGCTAATATCTCTCTTTAACTTTGGTATCACTATCTCTTGTTTGTTTCCTTGGCTCTTATTCTTTTTGGGTCTCTCCAAAGCTAGGAGTTCTGTTAGTTCATGTTCTTCATATTTCACCGCAAATGTGGGGAAACTTCCTCGGTTCTTAGAACGGTTCCTAGGATAACATCCATGTTTCCTCTACTGTCCACCATAGTGGGTTACAATGTATGGAGGTGCATAATGAGGTTTGACTTTGTCTTCATCCTTCTTGTTGGAAGTTGTACCTTCATGGATGTTTCCAAAGACTTGATGCATTCCATCCTTAGTTTGATGTTTCATCTATTGAACTATAGGGTAGTTGTGTCATTGAACAGGAACATGATCATTTCCTTCACATAGGAAACATGTAACTTGAGATGTGGGGCATTGTCTAGCTGGATGTTTATCTTCACAATTAGGGCATTGGTCCATATGCTCTTTATAAGTGTGTCCTATGTGTCCATAGATTTTGCAGGCTTGAGTTCATTCTATAATATCATCCTTGATATCATTGTTGTCACAATCTCTTTGGGAAGGGTTACTTCTCATGTTGATCATCTGATGGGTCATCCTTTGCAACAATTGAGATTGGGATTCCAAGAACTTTAGCATGGCTGGATCTAACTCAATGATGTTGGCGAAAAACTGGCTTGTCACTTGATTCAACTGGGCTTGGGTTGCTAGCAGTTGTTCTGTCATGTGCATCTCTTGGTTGTTGTTATCGTCATCCTTGTTGTTGGAGTTGTGGTCTCTTGGAGAAGTTATCTGCTTGGGTTGTATTGGGATTAGATTAGGCAAAATATTTCTAGTGTAAGAATTCTACTCACACACAACAAATCACACAAAGCAATGGGAAAGCAATCAGAATTATGAAATCCACTCAAACAACAATATTCAAGCATATTTTAGGCAACAAAATATTTTTGCTACACCACATAAGTTGGTGTGATCAATAAATCGATTTAAAATAAATACTAGTGTGGTGGTCCAACTATGGGTATCACTTGAGATCATTCCATTCTTCTTAGTTGTTACATCATGAACAAGATCATGGTATCCTTCGAAGAAATTCTTGCATCTTGGTCACAAAGCTTCAAAGGTGATAATGGTTCCTTCTAAGTTGTGTTTCCTTAGTCTCCAAGTCTTTGTGTATTATTCCTATCTCACTTGAAGTCCTTAGTGATGTACAAGTTGAAGTCCTTGGTGAAACTGAAGTTGAAGTCATTGGTGATGGTGAAGTCCTTGCTCATGTTGAAGTCTTTGTCCATCAAGTTGAAAAAGGGAGAGATGTAGAATCAAAACAAAATGTTGAGGAAATAGTTTACAAGATTGTTTGTAAATAAGTTTGAACAAATACAACTCTTATTTTTCTAAGGGGTTTTGTACAATCCTAGGGTTACAATCCTACAGGCAACACAGTGCTCTGATACCATCTGTAGAGGTACCAACCTAATAACGTAGAGATCCCTGTGTTTATAGTGCTAGTCCCTGGACAGCTAGCACCCACAGTTTAAGATTTAATATCAAGAAACAAAGGTCATATTGCAACTTTTAACCAGGAATAAAATAATTCATTACAACTTACATAGCTCATATGGCTATCTTATTACAAAGCAGCAGATATAACTATATAGCGTGGAGCCCTTCATCTTCATGTGCCACAGGCAATCATGTTGGTTGTAGACTTGTAATCCCTACTCAACAAACCTCACTAACATCAAACAAACCTGCAACATAATAAGTTACAACCATAAGGGTAAATACATTTGAATTGTATTGGCAAGTGATATCATATTGATATGGAGAATCTATCATCTACATGAATATATTTCTAAGTGGAGTTTTGGCTAGCCTTTGCATAAAATGAGTTTTCCCTAACCTTTGAAAATAGTTTTCTCTTTTCAAAACATTTCATCAAACAATGCCACACTGGTTACACACCAGGTGCTACCCTTGTTTACCCAACAAGTTTTAACTTTAGAAAAATTGGGATGAGGAGATCCTTGATCATTTCAATGTCTTTGATGCTCAAAATGTCCATTACCGGGGACATGGCTAAGTACTTAGGTTTTTCCCTCTCGAGAGGTGGTGTACTTTTCCCGTAAGACTCGACAAGCATCGAGACGGGACTTTTTAGAAACAATCCCTCAGATCAGCACAGACGCATTCCATCCTATCATCACTACCACCCACTATATGCCTGTCTGATTTCTTGCAACCTAGTTGGTCAAGGCAGAGCCCATATGCCATGTGGCTGCACTGGAAGCTTCTCAACACAAAACATCTCAAATCTCTTTGTTCCTGGGTGGCCAACCACAAGTGTGATACACAAGGTAAACCATATACATGGGCCTTGTGTAACCACTCAACACAAACCATTGTCACCATTCCACTCAGTTGATTCATTCACTTAGTTGTTTTATGAATCAAAAACTTAGTCTTGGGCTTTGCATAATATCATAGCATGAATATTCCACCTTTGAATTCTTTTAGCTAGGCTAAGCATACTAGCATAACATGTCTCTTATCTTAGGAATATTCCTACCAAGATATATTCTATACGATCTACTATAGTATAGCAATATATAAAAATAGTCCTATCATGCATACTACAAAATATCACAAATGCAATATTGAAAAGATAGGATTTTTTATGACCAAACTATCACTTGCCTTTTTAGTAGAGAAACTAGGTACTCTCCTTGATCTTGCAATTGTCACACTCCTCAAAGTTCACTACAAATCAATCAAGCAAAGCACACATTCAAAACTAGCACTCAAACAAATAACAAAACAAAACAATAAAAACAAGGAAATGCATGCAAGGATGCAAAACGTTGTTTTATTGAGAAAGTGGTTTCTAACAAGGTACTAAACATTTCAATACACCTACTGGTCATTTATAAAAATGGAAAAACCATTGGGACCAAGTTAGTGAAAATAGGCGTTTTAAATCATTTTTGTTTTACTAGAAATCCTTTTATTCAAAGTAATAATTTATAGTGTTAAAATATATATATTTAAATTCAAAAGTTAGTGTTTATGGTCAAAGGATTCAAAACAAACCATTTGCAAAAGGTTTCACTCAAAAATCATTTTTAGAACAATTTTTATACCCAAAATAGTCCTATTAATGTTTCTGAATAAACACCTAAATTTTTAGGATCAAATTACCAAACCAGGGCCATAGATGAAAAGGTTTAATTTTTCTGAATCCATTGATATAAAATTTTCAATTTTTGGACATACAGATCAAAAGTTATGATTTTTGCAAGTTCAATCATATAATAGAACAAATTCTGGTTTTTAAAACAAAAGCCTAGCCACGTGTCATGATCTTACTGGCTGATACTGTTTCGTGTGGATTGAGAAACATAGGCTGTTAGATATAACTAACATACCACGGCGCAGATCAACAGATACCCCTACGATTAGTGATCTAATCTAAAGTGTTAGATCTAGATCTAACGGTTCATAGCATACTGACCACAGATGGGCAGCGCTGGCGATGGTGAGCGGCGGCGGAGCATCAGGTGGTGGCATTCCGATGGTTCTAGGGGGAAAGGTAGGGGATGCAAGGCATTACCAGGTTCGCGAGGTCGTCGCGATGCTCGAGGAGGTCGTCATTGACGAAGGGGTGCACGGGGTCCTTGGCAATTCCTCACCGGAATTCGCATCGGCATCGAGCGCGTGTTGTTGTCTTTGGAGGCGAGCTCCTGGGGCATAAGAAAGAAGGGCAACACGTTAGGGAGATGCGCACGGTTGCAGGGGTTGCGAGGGAACCTATCGGAGGGCAAGGGGCACGCTGAATCGTCGACAACTTCTCGCCGGAGTTGAGGCAGTCGTCGGTGGCGTGCAGGCAAGGACGGAGCCGAGCCTCTGGGCCACGAGAGAGTAAATGGTTGGTGTCAGCAGACGCGCACGGTGAAGGTGAAAAAACTAGCTTGAACCAGAGGGCAAGAGGAGGCGTGTTCTCACCGGATTTCTCGCCGGAGACCGTCGGAGACAGCGGCGGCGTGAGAGAAATTCAGGGCAGCCTAGGGGCTCAATGGGTACGGTGTCTGAGGGGAAATGGAGAGGAGGTGGAGGCATTTAAGCGAGCGTGGTCGCTGGAGAGGATCACTACGGCAATTAAACAAATTCAGTCGAATTGATTTGGCCAGAAACGGCGAGGAGGAAAGGGGGTGGGTTCTGCGCGCGTGAGGATGACAAGGTGACGTGGCCGTGGGTCCAGCGCGTCATTGGGGGTGTGGGTGTTCTGCACGGTAAGAAAAGAAAGGGCAGAGAGAGGTGGAGCCGGGTGAGCTTTAGCTGGGCTAGACTGAGTAGGTTAGCTGGGTTGGGTTCTGTTTTCTATTTTTTTTCTTATTCTTTTTCCTTTTTCCCTTTCTATTTTCTGTTTTTATTTGAATCAATTGTTTTAAACAACAATTTGAATTCAATTATTTTCCAAAACTTTTCAGTAGGTTTAAACCACTTATTACTGTGTTACTTAATCCAACTCAAATATATTTTTCTTGTGATTTAATATCCATTTAAAATAAGTGAGGCATTTTGTCTTTATTTAAATAAAATTGAATATGGTTCAAACCCATATAATTTTCGTCAAATAATCTTTTATTCCCTTATTTTATTTAAATTACCTTTATTCCATTTGCTTAGGGATTTGGCCAAGGTTTAAATTGTCTTTTAAATATTTATTATTTACTTATTTCTTTCCTTGTCTTATAAAATTCATATTTTTTTATTTATAGTTCCAAAAATAGTGATTCCACTATGTATAATTTTATTTAATATTTATTTATCTTTTAGGATTACTTTGCTCACAATTTAGTGTTGATTTTAGTTAGAAGCTTAATTAGCCTTGGGAATTACTTTCTTTTATTTTATTAAAATCATAAGTTTTTATCCATGGCTCCGAATTGAGTGGAGTCAATTCCCATGGTTTTATAATATTTCTTTTACCATTTTTGATCATTTAGAAATGTTTGTTGCTAAATTTTTATATGGGACAAATCCATAGTCTTAAACTGATATTGGAGATGATTTCTCTCATTAGGGTGATAGGGTTTTTGGTTTACTTTTGCCATTGCTTTAAATTCAAGGTACATCCATTTACGAATGCATTTGATTCTTATAAAATTTGTTTATGGCCTTTTCATTCAAATTTTGTTCAAGTAGGGTTTTGATGTTTCCATTTAGAAGCAAAAAGTTTCTTTTCAACCTAAATTTCAACATTTGTTTCTTTTGTTTGCTTATTTTTCACATTTCAAAATTTGGAAAATTTTGGGATGTGACAACTTATGGGTCATCAAGACTATTTTCTGGCGCCGTTGCTGGGGAGTGAAGCGCTATTGAAGAGTGGAACTAGTAAAGGAAACTTCTACTGTGAGTATTGTTTTTATTTCTGTTTGTTACTTTGTTTCCAATATGGATAACCCACTTGTTTTTTTGTTTGGGAAAACTACTACCACTGTTAGGGTAGTAGATGAACCACCACCTATTGATATAGATATTTTTAAGATACCTACAAGTATTGTTGATCATGTTATGGATAATTAGTATTTAAGGGATGGAACTGTCCACCCTGGTGATCATTTGCTTTTTATCCATAAATTATGTGGGTTGTTTAACTGTGCAGGTATCATAACTGAACAGGTGAAGAAGAAGTTACTCTCTATATCGTTGAAAGGAAGAGCTGAAGAATGGTATATGCTACTGAAGAATGGACAATCCATTCTTGTATTTTAAAAATAGTACCTCTATTTTAAATAGAGGAAATAGTACCTCTATTTTATTCTAAATTCTATCCTCCCAGTGAAATTCATAAGGATAGGAATCTGATATATAACTTTTGGCCTCGTGATGGAGAGATTACAGCTCAAGCTTGGGGAGATGGAAGTTACTAATGCTTAAATATCCTATTCATGAACTCCCTAACAATATTATTATCAATAACTTTTATGCAAGGCTTTCTCTTCATGATAAAGATTTACTAGATGCTTCTTGTGCTGGATCATTCACATGTATGAAGGAAGAAGCTAAATGGGATCTCCTAGACCGTATTCAAGAGAACACAGAAGCATGGGAGAATGACAAAGGAAGAAATCCAGGTATAAATTATGATTATGAATGCATTGAATCTTTTATGGGAACTGATGACTTCTATGATATTAGTATTGAGTATGGTCTTGATTCTCAAAGTATTGCCAACTATTTTAAGGCATTTGCCTCTTATATAGGAATTCCTAAAAAGAAGTGGAATAAGTACCATGCACCTTATAAATATGTTGTTAGTCATGTTCCTGTTAGAAATACTGAAGTTTGTACTATTGATCGTATTGTACCTGAATCTTATGTTGAGAAAACACCTTTCCTAGCTAAGGTAAAGGAGTATTCTATGATAATTAGTGTGAATAACTGTAGAGGGAGTGTCCCAACCTTTATTTAATATAAGGTGGAGTCCCCTGTGTTTACAATGCTAGTCCCTGGATCAATAGCTAGCATCCACAGTTAAGATGTAAACAAAGGCCATAATATAACTTTATAACCAGGAATAACATAATTTTATTACATCTTACATAGCTCATTTGGCTATTACATTACATTGCAGCGGAATAACTATAATCATGGGGTCCTTCATCTTCAAAGTGTCACAGGCAGACATGTTGGTTGTAGACTTTGTAATCCTGATAAATCAATCAATCTTCTCTAAAACAATCAAACCTGCAACATTACAAGTTACAGCCACAAGGGTCAATACATTTGAATTGTATTGGCAAGTTTCACTACTATGTGGAATATAAGTGGATTCTATCACTACATGCATTTTTGGCTAAGTAGGGTTTAAGGCTCATTTGCAGAAGCAAAATTTATCCTATCTTTTCAAAATGGTTTTGGTCCTTTGTCAATTCTCCTTTTCAAAATCCCTTGAACTCCTTGGTAAATTCCCAAGTGTTCAAGTCCTTGTCAAAAATCCCTTGAGCTCCTTGGTAACCCCAAGTGTGTCAAGTTTTATCAAAATCTCTTGAGCTCCTTGGTAACCCCAAGTGCATCAAGTTTTATCCAAATCTCTTGAGCTCCTTGGTAACCCCAAGTGCATCAAGTTTTATCAAAATCTCTTGAGCTCCTTGGTAACCCCAAGTGCATCAAGTTTTATCAAAATCTCTTGAGCTCCTTGGTAACCCCAAGTGCATCAAGTTTTATCAAAATCTCTTGAGCTCCTTGGTACCCCCAAGTGCATCAAGTCTTTAAAAGTTTTCTTTTAGAAATTAGAATGTCGAGATTTCCCATAGCTTCAAACTTTAGTTGCTCAGTATTGTCCATAACCGGGGACACGGCTAAGTACTTAGATTTTATTATCTTCTGCAGAAGTAGTACACTTTACCCACATGTCACAATCCCATCTTGTTTCCACCAGTGGCCGCTGGATTAGTGCTCACCAAGATGGAGTACCGGCAGATTGAGAATGTGACGAAGTCTTTCTAGAGGGTCCTCCCATACACCATTGCTAGCTTGTCTTCAGTACCCATGTAGGATTCCAGGTCCTCATGTCCAGTAAACTGAAGACAATGCATGGGTCTTCCCAATGTAGTTGACTAAGACAGAGCCATAAATAGCATGTGGTTGCACACGAAAGCCACAATTGGAGAAACATGTTCAATCTCTAAGTTTCCTGGGTGGTTTCCTTTGGAGCACAACACAAAGAGATTGCCATAGACATGGTTCCTTTTGTTGCCACCTTCTCCAAAACTCAAAGTATCCTTGTCCACCCAGGTGGTTCATTGAGTCCTTGTTTTATTATATAAAAACACAAGTCCTTTTCACAACTTCATAAAATCTCAACATGTATCTCTTTTCAAAATATAGCATGGCTAAGCATGTAACAACTACATTGTTTTCACTAAGGAATGTATAGTGAATCCTATTAGGATTTAGCATAGCATAAGTATAAAAATTCTTTTCATGCATGTTTTCAAAATCCACTAAGTATAATGAAAATAGTAGGACTTTGAATGATAGTGTCACTTGCCTTTCTTTTGGTAGGGAATGTTGGTTCACTCCTTGATCTTGCTAGTCTCACACTTTTCTAACTTCACTACAATCAATCAAGCAAACACAATATCACTAGCATTCCAAACCAATAATCAATCAAACAATTCATTCACATAAAACAATGCAATTCTAAGTCATGCATGTAAGCATGCAAGAGATAGTTTTATTTGCAAAGATGGTCTCCACTAGGTTTCTAAACTTTGTAAGTTCCAAAAGTGGTCATTTTCCAAAGTGGCAAAGTCATTTGAAAAAGGGTTTTGTCCATAAACTATTTTTAAACCCAATCATTATTTTATGTGGTGAAAAATATTTTTATCCAAGCAACAACTTTAAGTGGTTCACCAAGTAAGTTGTTGTTTCTCAAAACTTGGTGTTTAGGGTCAGTAGGTTTGGTCCAAATCATTTTCCCAAAGTTTTTACTCCAAAAACATTTTCATAACAAAACCAATATTTTTATTTGGCTAGAATTGGGCTAAATCAATTAATCCATCCTAAACTTCACCAAATTCATTTTTAAAACCATGGGTTGGTTTCTAGGGTCAGTAGGTTAACAATAAACTAATTTACAAAAGTTTTAACCCTAAAAACATTTTTGAACAATTTTCTAATCTAAACAAGCATACAATTGTTTCTGCAAAAACAAACCATCTAACAGATACTATTTACTAAACAAATTGCATGGTTGGCTAGGGTTTGTTCCACTGATTCCAACGATATAAAGTTTGTAATTTTTGGACGTGTGGATCAAAAGTTACAAGGGTTTCAATTTGCAACTCAAATCAGTTTTTCAAATTCTGTTTTAAACAAGAACTGGCCACGCGTCATGTTTTGATTGGACGGTACCGGTTCGTTCGGATCAGCAACGTGGACCGCAGGATCTAAAGTGAATCGTGTGGCACGGAACTAATCGTACCCCTTCGACTTAAGATCTATCGTGAGCGTCGGATCAAAATCCTACGGTGTACAGCGTGCCAGCCATAGATGGGCGGCGCTGCGGTGGCTACTGGCGGCGGAGCGGCCAGACGGTGGCGGCACCGGCGATACAGGAAGCTAGGGTGGCTGAGGAGGTGCTCACCGCGTTCGCAGAAGTCTGGGGAAGCTCAACGTGTTCTCGAGGAGTCAAGGGGCGCTCTGGTCCGACGTGGATTGCTCGCCGGAGTTCCTGCTGGCGTCGGTTGCGCGTGGTCGTGGTCGAGGGTGAGGCTGCAGAGTATGCCGAAGCAAGGTAGAGGGTGCGTTAGACGCGCAAAGTCATTGCGGTGGTGCGAGCGTGAAGGAGGAGGCGCGGGGTGGTCTAGTTTACCAGGGGGAGGTCGTCGGAGAAGAACCAGAAGCGGCGGCGCTCGGATCTTGTCGAAGACGACGTTCTGGGGCACCCACAGTTGAACGAGAGGCACAGACAGATGCGCCAGGAGGTGGGGAGTATGTGTGCATGGTCAATGAGACAAGGGGCGGCGCTGAGTCACCGGAATCGTCACCGGACCTCGTCGGAGCAGAGGGTGGTGTTGAGCGAAATTCGGCAGCCTGGGGGCGTGTCGAGATGGGGCGATAGAGGGGAAATGGAGGGAGAGAGTGGGCGCTTAAGAGGGCGAGATTGCTGAGCGGAATCACTGCGGCATTACTGCGAATTTACGCGCGGCATCAACGGCAGGAAACGGCCGGCGTGGTCGTCGCGAGGAAGAAGGTGAGTTGGTGGGGTGGGGTCCGGAAGTCAGCGAGGGAGTGAGAGAGAAGAAAGGGGCCACTCGTCAGCATCTCTGTGGGTTCAAAATTGAGTGCGAACCGTTTTCTTTCGGGGAGAGGGAAGCTGGGCTGGTACTGGGCCTAGTGGGCTTGGCCGGCTGGGTCAGGTCTGACTCCATTTTTTCTTTCAAAAGCTTTTTCTTTTTCTATTTCTATTTTCTGTTTTGAAAATTCAAACCACAAATCAACATTCAAATCAATTCAAATAATCCACACACTTACAACTTTGAATTTGGTTCTGCTTAACAACATAAACCAAATCCCAATCAAAATAATTTTATTCTTTTTAGGATCTATTTAATAATTAAATAAAATAGATCTTGATATTAATTCAAATAGGTTTTGGTTTATTTAATATAATCTCCATTTGAAAACTAAATATTTTCAAAACCAAATCAGTAGGTTTTATTTGAAAATATAAAATACTTGGAAAACTTATAATAAATAAATAAGTTTTAATGGTTAACTAAAATAGCAAAACCTTTATTTATAAAACTTGGATATTAAATCCTTATTAATTTATTTTAAATAAACCTTTACTATTTTTATCAAATAGAAATATTTTATTTCAAAGGCTTGGCCAAGTTTTAATTTGGCTTATAAAATAATCCTTATTTGTAAAACTTCTATTTCATTTGAAAACCAGATCTTTTATTTAAAAGATTCAAAATAGTAATTCCAAATATTTTTATTTTCCTTTATTAAATGTTTATCTTTTTAAATCCCTTTAGGATTTATTTGATCCAAATTGGTTTGAAGGTTTCCAATTGGATTCAAAAAGTTTCTTCTCACCCTGAAAATCAGCAAAGTTTTTATTTTATTCATTTATTTTTCACATTACAAGATTTGGAAAATCTTGGGATGTGACAGGCTACCACCCTTAAAATAAATCTCATCCCGAGATTTGGGAAGGCTAGGGTTACAAGTAGGCTCAAAACATCTAGGGTACAACCACCCTTAAAATATTTCAAACAAAATTACATATTGGCCTTCTTGGGATCCTGGGGAAATTTCTCTAAGCAAACATTTGCATTGTGTCCTTTGTTTCCATACTTGACTCATGGGCCAAGGTTGAGTTTCTCCATAGGCTTGTTCAACTTGTTCTTCATCTTTTCTGGACAGTTGCTTGCATAATGTCCTGGGTTCTTGCAATTGAAACAGTTGATGTCCTTGAGTTCTTTACGTGGCTCTTGTGGACAAGTTGCTACATAGTGGCCTAGCTCTTTGCAATTGTTGCACACCACTTGGCCAATCTCCTTATTCTTCTGGTTCTCTGGGCATTCACTGGAATAGTGTCCCATTTCTTTACACTTATGACATTGCACATGGCTTTTGTCCTTCTTTTGCTTCTTGGGTTTCCCCAAAGCTAGGAGTGCATCCAGTTCATGTTGTTCATATGTTAACTGATAGGTAGGACTGTCTACATGTTTCTTGGACCTTTTATTGCTTTTTAGAAAATTCACATTCCTCTTACTTGATCCCTTGAATTGGGTTGTTTTGTTTGGAGGTATAAGTGGACCTTTTCCTTTGTCATCAACCTTCTTGGTAGACTTGGATCCTTCTTGATGGTTTGCAATCATTCGTTGCACTCCACCTTGTTTCCTTTGTTCAACAATGGAATAGATGGGGCATTGGATAGGTACATGGTTGTTTCCTTCACATAGATAGCAAGTAGCTTGAGAAGTGGGACATTGTCCAACAGGATGTTTCTCTTCACAGTTGGCGCATTGATCTCCATGCTCCTTGGAAGTATGATCCTTGTCTCCACAAATAATGCAAGCTGGGTATCCATCTAGAATAACATTTCTGTCATCCCTGTTGTCACAAACTCTTTTGGAATAGATTTCTTCCATTTTGATCATTTGATCAGTCACCTTAAGCATCAGTTGGCCTTGAGTTTCCAAAAATCCTTGTAGTGTTGGATCTTCTCCACTGGTGTTGGCTATGAATTGAGCTGTCACTTGGTTCAACTGGTTCTGGGTTGCTATGAGCTCTTTCATGCTGTCCTCTTGGTTGGTGTTGGTGTCATCATCCTTGATGTTGGAGTCTCTTGGAGTAGACATCTGTTTGGGTTGAATGGAGATTAGAATAGGCAAGATATTTCTAAGGAATCAATTCTAATTACACACATCACAATCCACTCAAGCAATGTGCAAGCATTCACAAACAATTTTTCACTCAAACAACAAAGTTCAAGCACATACTTAGGCAACAAAATATTTTTGTTACACCCCCTAAATTGGTGTTTTTGACCTAACTATAATATGGTGGTCCATCTATATGGTTCACTTGTGATTTTCCATCCTTCTTGGTTGATTCTTTTTACATGAGATCATGGTTTCCTTGAGAAAACTCCTTGGTCACAAAGCTTCAAGTGATGTGGGCTCCTTCTAACTTTTGCATTCCCTCAGTCTCTAAATCTTGAGCAAGATTTCCTTGTCTCACTTGTAGTCCTTAGTGATATCCAAGTTGGAAGTCCTTGGTGAATATACTGAAGATGTTGAAGTCATTAGAGTTGAAGATGTTGAAGTCATTAGAGTTGAAGATGTTGAAGTCATTAGAGTTGATGAAGTCCTTTGCACATGGTGAAGTCTTTGGCCATGGGTAGGTTTTTTCATCAAGTTGAAATAGATGAGATGTAGAATCAAAACCAAAATGGTTGAGGAAGGAGTTTACAAGATTGTTTGTAAATAAGTTTTGGAACAAATACAACTCCTATTTTTCTAAGGTTTTTTTTTGTCCAATCCTAGGGTTACAAATCCTACAGGCAACACAATGCTCTGATACCATTTGTAGAGGGAGTGTCCCAACCTTTATTTAATATAAGGTGGAGTCCCCTGTGTTTACAATGCTAGTCCCTGGATCAATAGCTAGCATCCACAGTTAAGATGTAAACAAAGGCCATAATATAACTTTATAACCAGGAATAACATAATTTTATTACATCTTACATAGCTCATTTGGCTATTACATTACATTGCAGCGGAATAACTATAATCATGGGGTCCTTCATCTTCAAAGTGTCATAGGCAGACATGTTGGTTGTAGACTTTGTAATCCTGATAAATCAATCAATCTTCTCTAAAACAATCAAACATGCAACATTACAAGTTACAGCCACAAGGGTCAATACATTTGAATTGTATTGGCAAGTTTCACTACTATGTGGAATATAAGTGGATTCTATCACTACATGCATTTTTGGCTAAGTAGGGTTTAAGGCTCATTTGCAGAAGCAAAATTTATCCTATCTTTTCAAAATGGTTTTGGTCCTTTGTCAATTCTCCTTTTCAAAATCCCTTGAACTCCTTGGTAAATTCCCAAGTGTTCAAGTCCTTGTCAAAAATCCCTTGAGCTCCTTGGTAACCCCAAGTGTATCAAGTTTTATCAAAATCTCTTGAGCTCCTTGGTAACCCCAAGTGCATCAAGTTTTATCCAAATCTCTTGAGCTCCTTGGTAACCCCAAGTGCATCAAGTTTTATCAAAATCTCTTGAGCTCCTTGGTAACCCCAAGTGCATCAAGTTTTATCAAAATCTCTTGAGATCCTTGGTAACCCCAAGTGCATCAAGTTTTATCAAAATCTCTTGAGCTCCTTGGTACCCCCAAGTGCATCAAGTCTTTAAAAGTTTTCTTTTAGAAATTAGAATGTCGAGATTTCCCATAGCTTCAAACTTTAGTTGCTCTCTATTGTCCATAACCGGGGACACGGCTAAGTACTTAGATTTTATTATCTTCTGCAGAAGTAGTACACTTTACCCACATGTCACAATCCCATCTTGTTGCCACCAGTGGCCGCTGGATTAGTGCTCACCAAGATGGAGTACCGGCAGATTGAGAATGTGACGAAGTCTTTCCAGAGGGTCCTCCCATACACCATTGCTAGCTTGTCTTTAGTACCCATGTAGGATTCCAGGTCCTCATGTCCATTACACTGAAGACAATGCATGGGTCTTCCCAATGTAGTTGACTAAGCCAGAGTCATAAATAGCATGTGGTTGCACACGAAAGCCACAATTGGAGAAACATGTTCAATCTCTAAGTTTCCTGGGTGGTTTCCTTTGGAGCACAACACAAAGAGATTGCCATAGACATGGTTCCTTTTGTTGCCACCTTCTCCAAAACTCAAAGTATCCTTGTCCACCTAGGTGGTTCATTGAGTCCTTGTTTTATTATATAAAAACACAAGTCCTTTTCTCAACTTCATAAAATCTCAACATGTATCTCTTTTCAAAATATAGCATGGCTAAGCATGTAACAACTACATTGTTTTCACTAAGGAATGTATAGGGAATCCTATTAGGATTTAGCATAGCATAAGTATAAAAATTCTTTTCATGCATGTTTTCAAAATCCACTAAGTATAATGAAAATAGTAGGACTTTGAATGATAGTGTTACTTGCCTTTCTTTTGGTAGGGAATGTTGGTTCACTCCTTGATCTTGCTAGTCTCACACTTTTCTAACTTCACTACAATCAATCAAGCAAACACAATATCACTAGCATTCCAAACCAATAATCAATCAAACAATTCATTCACATAAAACAATGCAATTCTAAGTCATGCATGTAAGCATGCAAGAGATAGTTTTATTTGCAAAGATGGTCTCCACTAGGTTTCTAAACTTTGTAAGTTCCAAAAGTGGTCATTTTCCAAAGTGGCAAAGTCATTTGAAAAAGGGTTTTGTCCATAAACTATTTTTAAACCCAATCATTATTTTATGTGGTGAAAAATATTTTTATCCAAGCAACAACTTTAAGTGGTTCACCAAGTAAGTTGTTGTTTCTCAAAACTTGGTGTTTAGGGTCAGTAGGTTTGGTCCAAATCATTTTCCCAAAGTTTTTACTCCAAAAACATTTTCATAACAAAACCAATATTTTTATTTGGCTAGAATTGGGCTAAATCAATTAATCCATCCTAAACTTCACCAAATTCATTTTTAAAACCATGAGTTGGTTTCTAGGGTCAGTAGGTTAACAATAAACTAATTTACAAAAGTTTTAACCCTAAAAACATTTTTGAACAATTTTTCTAATCTAAACAAGCATACAATTGTTTCTGCAAAAACAAACCATCTAATAGATACTATTTACTAAACAAATTGCATGGTTGGCTAGGGTTTGTTCCACTGATTCCAACGATATAAAGTTTGTAATTTTTGGACGTGTGGATCAAAAGTTACAAGGGTTTCAATTTGCAACTCAAATCAGTTTTTCAAATTCTGTTTTAAACAAGAACTGGCCACGCGTCATGTTTTGATTGGACGGTACCGGTTCATTCGGATCAGCAACGTGGACCGCAGGATCTAAAGTGAATCGTGCGGCATAGAACTAATCGTACCCCTTCGACTAAAGATCTATCGTGAGCGTCGGATCAAAATCCTACGGTGTACAGCGTGCCAGCCATAGATGGGCGGCGCTGCGATGGCTACTGGCGGCGGAGCGGCCAGACGGAGGCGGCGCCGGCGATACAGGAAGCTAGGGTGGCTGAGGAGGTGCTCACCGTGTTCGCAGAAGTCTGGGGAAGCTCAACGTGTTCTCGAGGAGTCAAGGGGCGCTCTGGTCCGACGTGGATTGCTCGCCGGAGTTCCTGCTGGCGTCGGTTGCGCGTGGTCGTGGTCGAGGGCGAGGCTGCAGAGTATGCCGAAGCAAGGTAGAGGGTGTGTTAGACGCGCAAAGTCATTGCGGTGGTGCGGGCGTGAAGGAGGAGGCGCGGGGTGGTCTAGCTTACCAGGGGGAGGTCGTCGGAGAAGAACCAGACGCGGCGGCGCTCGGAGATTGTCGAAGACGACGTTCTGGGCGCCCGCAGTTGAACGAGAGGCACAGACAGATGCGCCAGGAGGTGGGGAGTATGTGTGCGTGGTCAATGAGATAAGGGGCGGCGCTGAGTCACCGGAATCGGCACCGGACCTCGTCGGAGCAGAGGGTGGTGTTGAGCGAAATTCGGCAGCCTGGGGGCGTGTCGAGGTGGGGCGACAGAGGGGAAATGGAGCGAGAGAGTGGGCGCTTAAGAGGGCGAGATTGATGAGCGGAATCACTGCGGCATTACTGCGAATTTACGCGCGGCATCAATGGCAGGAAACGGTCGGCGTGGTCGTCGCGAGGAAGAAGGTGAGTTGGAGGGGTGGGGTCCGGAAGTCAGCGAGGGAGTGAGAGAGAAGAAAGGGGCCACTCGTCAGTGTCTATGTGGGTTCAAAATTGAGTGCGAACCGTTTTCTTTCGGGGAGAGGGAAGCTGGGCTGGTACTGGGCCTAGTGGGCTTGGCCGGCTGGGTCAGGTCTGACTCCATTTTTTCTTTCAAAAGCTTTTTCTTTTTCTATTTCTATTTTCTGTTTTGAAAATTCAAACCACAAATCAACATTCAAATCAATTCAAATAATCCACACACTTACAACTTTGAATTTGGTTCTGCTTAACAACATAAACCAAATCCCAATCAAAATAATTTTATTCTTTTTAGGATCTATTTAATAATTAAATAAAATAGATCTTGATATTAATTCAAATAGGTTTTGGTTTATTTAATATAATCTCCATTTGAAAACTAAATATTTTCAAAACCAAATCAGTAGGTTTTATTTGAAAATATAAAATACTTGGAAAACTTATAATAAATAAATAAGTTTTAATGGTTAACTAAAATAGCAAAACCTTTATTTATAAAACTTGGATATTAAATCCTTATTAATTTATTTTAAATAAACCTTTACTATTTTTATCAAATAGAAATATTTTATTTCAAAGGCTTGGCCAAGTTTTAATTTGGCTTATAAAATAATCCTTATTTGTAAAACTTCTATTTCATTTGAAAACCAAATCTTTTATTTAAAAGATTCAAAATAGTAATTCCAAATATTTTTATTTTCCTTTATTAAATGTTTATCTTTTTAAATCCCTTTAGGATTTATTTGATCCAAATTGGTTTGAAGGTTTCCAATTGGATTCAAAAAGTTTCTTCTCACCCTGAAAATCAGCAAAGTTTTTATTTTATTCATTTATTTTTCACATTACAAGATTTGGAAAATCTTGGGATGTGACAGGCTACCACCCTTAAAATAAATCTCGTCCCGAGATTTGGGAAGGCTAGGGTTACAAGTAGGCTCAAAACATCTAGGGTACTACCACCCTTAAAATATTTCAAACAAAATTACATATTGGCCTTCTTGGGATCCTGGGGAAATTTCTCTAAGCAAACATTTGCATTGTGTCCTTTGTTTCCATACTTGACTCATGGGCCAAGGTTGAGTTTCTCCATAGGCTTGTTCAAATTGTTCTTCATCTTTTCTGGACAGTTGCTTGCATAATGTCCTGGTGTCAACACCCGGATTTTTCAATCCTAGATGCCTGTTATGCCATACATCGCAATCCCAGGATTACCATTTTTGCGAGACATAACAGAATTGGATACCATAGTACTTCATCCATTACAACGATACATAAGTTCTTACACAAATAGGGATCTCATGATCCGGTCCTTAATACAACATCAAGCAGTGGAATACGTAGTCATAACGGTAGCGTAGGCGAAGCTCCATCTTCGGGTTCACAGGAAATGCTGACGATGGGAGATGATCCTAGTTGTCGTAACCTTCCTGGGCTCCATCCTCCAGGTACTCCTCTTCATAGTCTGGCCATGGGAATAGCCAGGGACAAAGCCATGAGTACTCTTTAAGTACTCGCAAACTAATACTAACAAGTAAAGGGGTTTTCGGATAATAGGACACTAGGCTCTAGGGTTGTTTTGCAAAAGCCAGATTTATAACTACTAAGTTTCAAAGCTAGTCACAGTTTTATAACTCCTAAATGGGATCTTGTAATTCCGGTCACAACTCTGTTGTGGTCAAGTCAAAGTCTCAAGTTATTTCACAAGTCATTTTGAAAAGTCTGACGGGGGAACAGTATGGCCACTCCAACTGTCCATAACCGCGGACGCGGCTATTCGAATAGTTCGACACTCTGCAGAGATTGTACACTTTCACCACAACATTCGATACATCCGTCAGGAACAAGTCCTGAATTTACCATACTCAGTATGCGGATAATCAATCCTAACCTTTCAATTACACTCCCTAGTATAAGCACCTCTCCTGTGAGTTTGGCCTCCCAACCATGACCACTGTCATCTTGGGTACTGCACAGGTGGACAATCTTCACAAGGTAGCCTCATCTCAGACCTTGGCCGTGAGGGAACTAATACTAAGGTATATAAGTTTCCAGTCAAGCCCTACCCAATATTCGGGTATTGTGGTTGTACGCAAAAATTGGAATGGTATCGCATCCAGACAACCATCAGTTTTATAAAGGGCTAAGGCTCATGCCTCATCATTTTCATCACCAAAATCACCAAGTGTTCGGAAACATATGTCCAAAACATCTCAATAGAATGATCCATCATTCCAAGGTTTTCATAACCACTTTTCCACCAAGTATTCCCATCTAAAGTTGATCAAGTTTTATGCTTAGCACTAGCATCTACAGGTGGGGTAGTACTGATGGGGGGGTGGTAACTAGTGGAGTTTCAACTAAGTCCAACCTTATATCTTAGGCTGATATCAAGGTCTCTATCTTAGGCCAAATTTTATGTTCTTTATGCAACTTTCAGCACAATTGTCTGGTATCTACCAAACTCTTAGGTAGCCTCTAAGTAAGCTTTGATAAAGAAATAAAGTAAGAATCTTGCCATAAAACTAGGATTGGTTTAGCAAGTGGGTATGGTCACATACGCTTAAGGCATATAGTAATGATATCACAAGCATGGGTTTGTGGCAACAATAGGGTATCTTGCAAGTGTTAGCTTGCACTGGTATAATATCAGCTTGCATCAATATCAGTATAAGCTTGCATAGGTATAGTATCTTGCAAGTGTTAGCTTGCCTTGTGCAGAGCAGTGGTTGAAGTTCTCCTCGGCTTCCTCTTCGTAGTATCCTCCTTTCTCCTCGTATCCTTGGTCGGTACTAGCGTCTATTAATAAATACGAGGTGCACAATCACCAAACAATACTTAACTACTTGCAATCATCACACACAAGGGTCCTATAGATGATCTAGCATCATCTCTAACATTACAAGGTTAAGGCTTGGTTTAAATCTTTTTATTTTTAGAAAAGTAATTTCTACTCATTGAAGAACTACTTAAGATTTAATATTCTCCAAACTAAACATGGGATCATGTTGACACATGTCATCACCACATATTGTAGTCCATGGGAGTGTGATTTAAAGTGGTGTCACAATTTAATAAGGTTTTACCCTTTTATTTTAATTAATTAAAGTGACTAGAAATGCTTATGAAGCATTCTTTTATTGCTTGAACAATATTTCTGCAAGTAACCTATATAGATTTTTATATATTCTGAAAGGTATGGTTGAATGTGATTTTTGAGAGTTGGAAACAACTCAAAAGCTTTTATGGTTTAAATTTGAAAAATGTTTGAATGTAGAAAAGCTTCTGCCTTGTTATTTTTGCTATGGGTGATCTACAGATCCAAATGACTTGAATCCAACGGGCTTGGATTAAGCATTCACAGACCTTTCCAACAAAATTGGTTTCATCCAATTTGGTGCACTGAATCGATCTGGGTTGATTTTTGAAATTGGGTGCAGAAGTGTGTTTGAAATTAAAAAGAAAAGGTTTAATTTGAATTGCTGGGCTGCGCAGGAAATTCTAACGGGCCGGCCTGCTAAGCGCAGTGCTCCCGCGGGCTGTTTAAGTGGGTGTCCCCACTCGTCAGTGACACGGGGCTGGGCGAAGCGGTATGAGGCAACGTGGGTCGTTTGATCTAGTTCTAATCTAACGGCTGAGGGTCATCTTCGACGCGAGACAGCTCCGGCGAGAACGAAACCTAGCGCGGCCAGTGAGGGGTGCTGGGGGCTCACCGGGGTACTGGCGAGGGTCGGCGAGGCGGGCAAACGACCAAGTCGACGACGGCGAACCTCCTGGTACTGGTGGCTTCTCCTGGGGTGGCTTGCTCTGAGAATGGTGTGGCACAATCAGTGTGGAGAGGGGAGTGAGATGGTGTGAAGAAATCATGCGGGGGTGGCCTCTATTTATAGTCGAGCGAGGGGACCGTCGGGGATCAAGGTGAGCTCGTCGGAGGCGACATTACAGGCAGCTAATGGCATGGGCAAGGGTAGGGGACGGTGCTGTGTCTCCTGGCGATGCTCAACGGCATGGTCGCGAGGCATGGGGCAGTGTGGTTTGGTCTGGAACGGGCGGTGCTCTGCGCGGCAGAGGCAGCGTCTTCGACGGCGGGCGGTGGCTGTATGGCGCGGGGCGGCAAACGGGGATGTCTGGCGGTCTCCTGGGTCGGTGGTGATCGTGTGTGCGCGCGGTGAGGGCGGCGCGCGGTCTGTGGGTGATGGTCGAGGGTGGCGCTCTGGCGCACGCTCGGCATGGTCTGGGCGTGTCTTGTGCGCGTGGTCCAGGGCTTGGCAACGCTCGCGGCTGGGACAGGCAGTGGCGGTGGACGGTGGGCTGCCTCCCAGACATGCTGGCTAGGCTTGCTGCTGCTCCTAGCTTGCTGTCCACATTGGGGTGACAAGGTTGGTTTCGGCTGTTCACCATTAATGGCAATGGCAAGCTCACAGGGGTGCTAGTGCCTGGCTAAACTTCCTAGATGATCTACTGGATTGTGTGAGAGCTAACTAGGGAACAAGTTAGGCTCAAAACACTGCACACTATAGTGTTTGTGGTTTTGTTTGATTTGTGTCTGCAACCTGTTTGATGAAATGGCCGCATGAAGTCAAGTTTTGAATTTTGAAATGATTTTTGGTGGGTTTGCTAGATTGGTTCTGGTGAGTCTGCAGATGCTTGGGTTTTGAAAGTTGAGCTTGTTTGAGTGGGTTTTGAAAAAGTGGGATCTTCCCATATGAAGAAGATTCAATTTTGAGTTGTCATTTAAACTATGCATTTGAAAGTTTCTGGATGATCACAAAGTGGGCCTTGATACTCTGTTATGAGTACATTCAAGGGGTGCAAAGATCCAGAAAAGTTTCTGTTAGGTTTTGAAAGTTTGAGACAGACAAAGTAGGCATGTGAGTTAAATTGGTCAAAATGACCATTCACTTAATATATTTGTTTTGATATATTTGTCTTTAGGAAAAGTGTTGGGAATGTTTTAGATGATGTTATTTTCACCTAATAAACATTTTACAAGCAATGGATCACACAAACAAGTTGGTTTTTAAAGAAATTCAAAATCCATGCATACACATATACATGCATTCATGAATTGGTTTAGAAAAGTTTTTGTTAACCCTAAACTTTAGGATTAGTGTATTGATGATCTAAGTTTGATATTTTTGGGATGTTACACCTGGGTTCATGCAATTGAAACAGTTGATGTCCTTGAGTTCTTTACGTGTCTCTTGTGGACAAGTTGCTACATAGTGGCCTAGCTCTTTGCAATTGTTGCACACCACTTGGCCAATCTCCTTATTCTTCTGGTTCTCTGGGCATTCACTGGAATAGTGTCCCATTTCTTTACAGTTATGACATTGCACATGGCTTTTGTCCTTCTTTTGCTTCTTAGGTTTCTCCAAAGCTAGGAGTGCATCCAGTTCATGTTGTTCATATGTTATCTGATAGGTAGGAATGTCTACATGTTTCCTGGACCTTTTATTGCTCTTTAGAAAATTCACATTCCTCTTACTTGATCCCTTGAATTGGGTTGTTTTGTTTGGAGGTATAAGTGGACCTTTTCCTTTGTCATCAACCTTCTTGGTAGACTTGGATCCTTCTTGATGGTTTGCAATCATTTGTTGCACTCCACCTTTTTTCCTTTGTTCAACAATGGAATAGATGGGGCATTGGATAGGTACATGGTTGTTTCCTTCACATAGATAGCAAGTAGCTTGAGAAGTGGGACATTGTCCAACAGGATGTTTCTCTCCACAGTTGGGGCATTGATCTCCATGCTCCTTGGAAGTATGATCCTTGTCTCCACAAATAATGCAAGATGGGGCTCCATCTAGAATAACATTTCTGTCATCCCTGTTGTCACAAACTCTTTTGGAATAGCTTTCTTCCATTTTGATCATTTGATCAGTCACCTTAAGCATCAGTTGGCCTTGAGTTTCCAAAAATCCTTGTAGTGTTGGATCTTCTCCACTGGTGTTGGCTATGAATTGAGCTGTCACTTGATTCAACTGGTTCTGGGTTGCTATGAGCTCTTTCATGTTGTCCTCTTGGTTGGTGTTGGTGTCATCAACCTTGATGTTGGAGTCTCTTGGAGTAGACATCTGTTTGGGTTGAATGTAGATTAGAATAGGCAAGATATTTCTAAGGAATCAATTCTAATTACACACATCACAATCCACTCAAGCAATGTGCAAGCATTCACAAACAATTTTTCACTCAAACAACAAAGTTCAAGCACATACTTAGGCAACAAAATATTTTTGTTACACCCCCTAAGTTGGTGTTTTTGACCTAACTATAATATGGTGGTCCATCTATATGGTTCACTTGTGATTTTCCATCCTTCTTGGTTGATTCTTTTTACATGAGATCATGGTTTCCTTGAGAAAACTCCTTGGACACAAAGCTTCAAGTGATGTGGGATCCTTCTATCTTTTGCACTCCCTTAGTCTCTAAATCTTGAGCAAGATTTCCTTGTCTCACTTGTAGTCCTTAGTGATATCAAAGTTGGAAGTCCTTGGTGAATATACTGAAGATGTTGAAGTCATTAGAGTTGAAGATGTTGAAGTCATTAGAGTCTATGAAATCCTTTGCACATGGTGAAGTCTTTGGCCATGGGTAGGTTTTTTCATCAAGTTGAAATAGATGAGATGTAGAATCAAAACCAAAATGGTTGAGGAAAGAGTTTACAAGATTGTTTGTAAATAAGTTTTGGAACAAATACAACTCCTATTTTTCTAAGGGTTTTTTTTGTCCAATCCTAGGGTTACAAATCCTACAGGCAACACAATGCTCTGATACCATCTGTAGAGGGAGTGTCCCAACCTTTATTTAATATAAGGTGGAGTCCCCTGTGTTTACAATGCTAGTCCCTGGATCAATAGCTAGCATCCACAGTTAAGATGTAAACAAAGGCCATAATATAACTTTATAACCAGGAATAACATAATTTTATTACATCTTACATAGCTCATTTGGCTATTACATTACGTTGCAGCGGAATAACTATAATCATGGGGTCCTTCATCTTCAAAGTGTCATAGGCAGACATGTTGGTTGTAGACTTTGTAATCCTGATCAATCAATCAATCTTCTCTAAAACATTCAAACCTGCAACATTACAAGTTACAACCACAAGGGTCAATACATTTGAATTGTATTGGCAAGTTTCACTACTATGTGGAATATAAGTGGATTATATCACTACATGCATTTTTGGCTAAGTAGGGTTTAAGGCTCATTTGCAGAAGCAAAATTTATCCTATCTTTTCAAAATGGTTTTGGTCCTTTGTCAATTCTCCTGTTCAAAAATCCCTTGAACTCCTTGGTAAATTCCCAAGTGTTCAAGTCCTTGTCAAAAATCCCTTGAGCTCCTTGGTAACCCCAAGTGTATCAAGTTTTATCAAAATCTCTTGAGCTCCTTGGTAACCCCAAGTGCATCAAGTTTTATCAAAATCTCTTGAGCTCCTTGGTAACCCCAAGTGCATCAAGTTTTATCAAAATCTCTTGAGCTCCTTGGTAACCCCAAGTGCATCAAGTTTTATCAAAATCTCTTGAGCTCCTTGGTACCCCAAGTGCATCAAGTCTTTAAAAGTTTTCTTTTAGAAATTAGAATGTCGAGATTTCCCATAGCTTCAAACTTTAGTTGCTCAGTATTGTCCATAACCGGGGACACGGCTAAGTACTTAGATTTTATTATCTTCTGCATAAGTAGTACACTTTACCCACATGTCACAATCCCATCTTGTTGCCACCAGTGCCGCTGGATTAGTGCTCACCAAGATGGAGTACCGGCAGATTGATAATGTGACAAAGTCTTTCCAGAGGGTCCTCCCATACACCATTGCTAGCTTGTCTTCAGTACCCATGTAGGATTCCAGGTCCTCATGTCCAGTAAACTGAAGACAATGCATGGGTCTTCCCAATGTAGTTAACTAAGCCAGAGCCATAAATAGCATGTGGTTGCACACGAAAGCCACAATTGGAGAAACATGTTCAATCTCTAAGTTTCCTGGGTGGTTTCTTTTGGAGTACAACACAAAGAGATTTCCATAGACATGGTTCCTTTTGTTGCCACCTTCTCCAAAACTCAAAGTATCCTTGTCCACCCAGGTGGTTCATTGAGTCCTTGTTTTATTATATAAAAACACAAGTCCTTTTCTCAACTTCATAAAATCTCAACATGTATCTCTTTTCAAAATATAGCATGGCTAAGCATGTAACAACTACATTGTTTTCACTAAGGAATGTATAGGGAATCCTATTAGGATTTAGCATAGCATAAGTATAAAAATTCTTTTCATGCATGTTTTCAAAATCCACTAAGTATAATGAAAATAGTAGGACTTTGAATGATAGTGTCACTTGCCTTTCTTTTGGTAGGGAATGTTGGTTCACTCCTTGATCTTGCTAGTCTCACACTTTTCTAACTTCACTACAATCAATCAAGGAAACACAATATCACTAGCATTCCAAACCAATAATCAATCAAACAATTCATTCACATAAAACAATGCAATTCTAAGTCATGCATGTAAGCATGCAAGAGATAGTTTTATTTGCAAAGATGGTCTCCACTAGGTTTCTAAACTTTGTAAGTTCCAAAAGTGGTCATTTTCCAAAGTGGCAAAGTCATTTGAAAAAGGGTTTTGTCCATAAACTATTTTTAAACCCAATCATTATTTTATGTGGTGAAAAATATTTTTATCCAAGCAACAACTTTAAGTGGTTCACCAAGTAAGTTGTTGTTTCTCAAAACTTGGTGTTTACGGTCAGTAGGTTTGGTCTAAATCATTTTCCCAAAGTTTTTACTCCAAAAACATTTTCATAACAAAACCAATATTTTTATTTGGCTAGAATTGGGCTAAATCAATTAATCCATCCTAAACTTCACCAAATTCATTTTTAAAACCATGGGTTGGTTTCTAGGGTCAGTAGGTTAACAATAAACTAATTTACAAAAGTTTTAACCCTAAAAACATTTTTGAACAATTTTTCTAATCTAAACAAGCATACCATTGTTTCTGCAAAAACAAACCATCTAACAGATACTTTTTACTAAACAAATTCCATGGTTGGCTAGGGTTTGTTCCACTGATTCCAACGATATAAAGTTTGTAATTTTTGGACGTGTGGATCAAAAGTTACAAGGGTTTCAATTTGCAACTCAAATCAGTTTTTCAAATTCTGTTTTAAACAAGAACTGGCCACGCGTCATGTTTTGATTGGACGGTACCGGTTCGTTCGGATCAGCAACGTGGACCGCAGGATCTAAAGTGAATCGTGCGGCACAGAACTAATCGTACCCCGTCGACTAAAGATCTATCGTGAGCGTCGGATCAAAATCCTACGGTGTACAGCGTGCCAGCCATAGATGGGCGGCGCTGCGGTGGCTACTGGCGGCGGAGCGGCCAGACGGGGGCGGCGCCGGCGATACAGGAAGCTAGGGTGGCTGAGGAGGTGCTCACCGTGTTCGCAGAAGTCTGGGGAAGCTCAACGTGTTCTCGAGGAGTCAAGGGGCGCTCTGGTCCGACGTGGATTGCTCGCCGGAGTTCCTGCTGGCGTCGGTTGCGCGTGGTCGTGGTCGAGGGAGAGGCTGCAAAGTATTCCGAAGCAAGGTAGAGGGTGCGTTAGACGCGCAAAGTCATTGCGGTGGTGCGAGCGTGAAGGAGGAGGCGCGGGGTGGTCTAGCTTACCAGGGGGAGGTCGTCGGAGAAGAACCAGACGCGGCGGCGCTCGGAGCTTGTCGAAGACGACGTTCTGGGGCGCCCGCAGTTGAACGAGAGGCACAGACAGATGCGCCAGGAGGTGGGGAGTATGTGTGCGTGGTCAATGAGCCAAGGGGCGGCACTTAGTCGCCGGAATCGGCACCGGACCTCGTCGGAGCAGAGGGTGGTGTTGAGCGAAATTCGGCAGCCTGGGGGCGTGTCGAGGTGGGGCGACAGAGGGGAAATGGAGCGAGAGATTGGGCGCTTGAGAGGGCGAGATTGATGAGCGGAATCACTGCGGCATTACTGCGAATTTACGCGCGGGATCAATAGCAGGAAACGGCCGGCGTGTTCATCGCGAGGAAGAAGGTGAGTTGGAGGGGTGGGGTCCGGAAGTCAGCGAGGGAGTGAGAGAGAAGAAAGGGGCCACTCGTCAGCGTCTCTGTGGGTTCAAAATTGAGTGCGAACCATTTTCTTTCGGGGAGAGGGAAGATGGGCTGGTACTGGGCCTAGTGGGCTTGGCCGGCTGGGTCAGGTCTGACTCCATTTTTTCTTTCAAAAGCTTTTTCTTTTTCTATTTCTATTTTCTGTTTTGAAAATTCAAACCACAAATCAACATTCAAATCAATTCAAATAATCCACAAACTTACAACTTTGAATTTGGTTCTGCTTAACAACATAAACCAAATCCCAATCAAAATAATTTTATTCTTTTTAGGATCTATTTAATAATTAAATAAAATAGATCTTGATATTAATTCAAATAGGTTTTGGTTTATTTAATAAAATCTCCATTTGAAAACTAAATATTTTCAAAACCAAATCAGTAGGTTTTATTTGAAAATATAAAATACTTGGAAAACTTATAATAAATAAATAAGTTTTAATGGTTAACTAAAATAGCAAAACCTTTATTTATAAAACTTGGATATTAAATCCTTATTAATTTATTTTAAATAAACCTTTACTATTTTTATCAAATAGAAATATTTTATTTCAAAGGCTTGGCCAAGTTTTAATTTGGCTTATAAAATAATCCTTATTTGTAAAACTTCTATTTCATTTGAAAACCAAATCTTTTATTTAAAAGATTCAAAATAGTAATTCCAAATATTTTTATTTTCCTTTATTAAATGTTTATCTTTTTAAATCCCTTTAGGATTTATTTGATCCAAATTGGTTTGAAGGTTTCCAATTGGATTCAAAAAGTTTCTTCTCACCCTGAAAATCTGCAAAGTTTTTATTTTATTCAATTATTTTTCACATTACAAGATTTGGAAAATCTTGGGATGTGACAGGCTACCACCCTTAAAATAAATCTTGTCCCGAGATTTGGGAAGGCTAGGGTTACAAGTAGGCTCAAAACATCTAGGGTACTACCACCCTTAAAATATTTCAAACAAAATTACATATTGGCCTTCTTGGGATCCTGGGGAAATTTCTCTAAGCAAACATTTGCATTGTGTCCTTTGTTTCCATACTTGACTCATGGGCCAAGATTGAGTTTCTCCATAGGCTTGTTCAACTTGTTCTTCATCTTTTCTGGACAGTTGCTTGCATAATGTCCTGGGTTCTTGCAATTGAAAAAGTTGATGTCCTTGAGTTCTTTACGTGTCTCTTGTGGACAAGTTGCTACATAGTGGCCTAGCTCTTTGCAATTGTTGCACACCACTTGGCCAATCTCCTTATTCTTCTGGTTCTCTGGGCATTCACTGGAATAGTGTCCCATTTCTTTACACTTATGACATTGCACATGGCTTTTGTCCTTCTTTTGCTTCTTGGGTTTCTCCAAAGCTAGGAGTGCATCCAGTTCATGTTGTTCATATGTTATCTGATAGGTAGGAATGTCTACATGTTTCCTAGACCTTTTATTGCTCTTTAGAAAATTCACATTCCTCTTACTTGATCCCTTGAATTGGGTCGTTTTGTTTGGAGGTATAAGTGGACCTTTTCCTTTGTCATCAACCTTCTTGGTAGACTTGGATCCTTCTTGATGGTTTGCAATCATTTGTTGCACTCCACCTTGTTTCCTTTGTTCAACAATGGAATAGATGGGGCATTGGATAGGTACATGGTTGTTTCCTTCACATAGATAGCAAGTAGCTTGAGAAGTGGGACATTGTCCAACAGGATGTTTCTCTTCACAGTTGGGGCATTGATCTCCATGCTCCTTGGAAGTATGATCCTTGTCTCCACAAATAATGCAAGCTGGGGCTCCATCTAAAATAACATTTCTGTCATCCCTGTTGTCACAAACTCTTTTGGAATAGCTTTCTTCCATTTTGATCATTTGATCAGTCACCTTAAGCATCAGTTGGCCTTGAGTTTCCAATAATCCTTGTAGTGTTGGATCTTCTCCACTGGTGTTGGCTATGAATTGAGCTGTCACTTGGTTCAACTGGTTCTGGGTTTCTATGAGCTCTTTCATGCTGTCCTCTTGGTTGTCGTTGGTGTCATCAACCTTGATGTTGGAGTCTCTTGGAGTAGACATCTGTTTGGGTTGAATGTAGATTAGAATAGGCAAGATATTTCTAAGGAATCAATTCTAATTACACACATCACAATCCACTCAAGCAATGTGCAAGCATTCACAAACAATTTTTCACTCAAACAACAAAGTTCAAGCACATACTTAGGCAACAAAATATTTTTGTTACACCCCCTAAGTTGGTGTTTTTGACCTAACTATAATATGGTGGTCCATCTATATGGTTCACTTGTGATTTTCCATCCTTCTTGGTTGATTCTTTTTACATGAGATCATGGTTTCCTTGAGAAAACTCCTTGGACACAAAGCTTCAAGTGATGTGGGATCCTTCTAACTTTTGCACTCCCTTAGTCTCTAAATCTTGAGCAAGATTTCCTTGTCTCACTTGTAGTCCTTAGTGATATCCAAGTTGGAAGTCCTTGGTGAATATACTGAAGATGTTGAAGTCATTAGAGTTGAAGATGTTGAAGTCATTAGAGTTGATGAAGTCCTTTGCACATGGTGAAGTCTTTGGCCATGGGTAGGTTTTTTCATCAAGTTGAAATAGATGAGATGTAGAATCAAAACCAAAATGGTTGAGGAAAGAGTTTACAAGATTGTTTGTAAATAAGTTTTGGAACAAATACAACTCCTATTTTTCTAAGGGTTTTTTTTTTGTCCAATCCTAGGGTTACAAATCCTACAGGCAACACAATGCTCTGATACCATCTGTAGAGGGAGTGTCCCAACCTTTATTTAATATAAGGTGGAGTCCCCTGTGTTTACAATGCTAGTCCCTAGATCAATAGCTAGCATCCACAGTTAAGATGTAAACAAAGGCCATAATATAACTTTATAACCAGGAATAACATAATTTTATTACATCTTACATAGCTCATTTGGCTATTACATTACATTGCAGCGGAATAACTATAATCATGGGGTCCTTCATCTTCAAAGTGTCACAGGCAGACATGTTGGTTGTAGACTTTGTAATCCTGATCAATCAATCAATCTTCTCTAAAACAATCAAACCTGCAACATTACAAGTTACAGCCACAAGGGTCAATACATTTGAATTGTATTGGCAAGTTTCACTACTATGTGGAATATAAGTGGATTCTATCACTACATGCATTTTTGGCTAAGTAGGGTTTAAGGCTCATTTGCAGAAGCAAAATTTATCCTATCTTTTCAAAATGGTTTTGGTCCTTTGTCAATTCTCCTTTTCAAAATCCCTTGAACTCCTTGGTAAATTCCCAAGTGTTCAAGTCCTTGTCAAAAATCCCTTGAGCTCCTTGGTAACCCCAAGTGTATCAAGTTTTATCAAAATCTCTTGAGCTCCTTGGTAACCCCAAGTGCATCAAGTTTTATCAAAATCTCTTGAGCTCCTTGGTAACCCCAAGTGCATCAAGTTTTATCAAAATCTCTTGAGCTCCTTGGTAACCCCAAGTGCATCAAGTTTTATCAAAATCTCTTGAGCTCCTTGGTAACCCCAAGTGCATCAAGTTTTATCAAAATATCTTGAGCTCCTTGGTACCCCAAGTGCATCAAGTCTTTAAAAGTTTTCTTTTAGAAATTAGAATGTCGAGATTTCCCATAGCTTCAAACTTTAGTTGCTCAGTATTGTCCATAACCGGGGACACGGCTAAGTACTTAGATTTTATTATCTTCTGCATAAGTAGTACACTTTACCCACATGTCACAATCCTATCTTGTTGCCACCAGTGGCCGCTGGATTAGTGCTCACCAAGATGGAGTACCGGCAGATTGAGAATGTGACAAAGTCTTTCCAGAGGGTCCTCCCATACACCATTGCTAGCTTGTCTTCAGTACCCATGTAGGATTCCAGGTCCTCATGTCCAGTAAACTGAAGACAATGCATGGGTCTTCCCAATGTAGTTGACTAAGCCAGAGCCATAAATAGCATGTGGTTGCACACGAAAGCCACAATTGGAGAAACATGTTCAATCTCTAAGTTTCCTGGGTGGTTTCCTTTGGAGCACAACACAAAGAGATTGCCATAGACATGGTTCCTTTTGTTGCCACCTTCTCCAAAACTCAAAGTATCCTTGTCCACCTAGGTGGTTCATTGAGTCCTTGTTTTATTATATAAAAACACAAGTCCTTTTGTCAACTTCATAAAATCTCAACATGTATCTCTTTTCAAAATATAGCATGGCTAAGCATGTAACAACTACATTGTTTTCACTAAGGAATGTATAGGGAATCCTATTAGGATTTAGCATAGCATAAGTATAAAAATTCTTTTCATGCATGTTTTCAAAATCCACTAAGTATAATGAAAATAGTAGGACTTTGAATGATAGTGTCACTTGCCTTTCTTTTGGTAGGGAATGTTGGTTCACTCCTTGATCTTGCTAGTCTCACACTTTTCTAACTTCACTACAATCAATCAAGCTAACACAATATCACTAGCATTCCAAACCAATAATCGATCAAACAATTCATTCACATAAAACAATGCAATTCTAAGTCATGCATGTAAGCATGCAAGAGATAGTTTTATTTGCAAAGATGGTCTCCACTAGGTTTCTAAACTTTGTAAGTTCCAAAAGTGGTCATTTTCCTAAGTGGCAAAGTCATTTGAAAAAGGGTTTTGTCCATAAACTATTTTTAAACCCAATCATTATTTTATGTGGTGAAAAATATTTTTATCCAAGCAACAACTTTAAGTGGTTCACCAAGTAAGTTGTTGTTTCTCAAAACTTGGTGTTTAGGGTCAGTAGGTTTGGTCCAAATCATTTTCCCAAAGTTTTTACTCCAAAAACATTTTCATAACAAAACCAATATTTTTATTTGGCTACAATTGGGCTAAATCAATTAATGCATCCTAAACTTCACCAAATTCATTTTTGAAACCATGGGTTGGTTTCTAGGGTCAGTAGGTTAACAATAAACTAATTTACAAAAGTTTTAACCCTAAAAACATTTTTGAACAATTTTTCTAATCTAAACAAGCATACAATTGTTTCTGCAAAAACAAACCATCTAGCAGATACTATTTACTAAACAAATTGCATGGTTGGCTAGGGTTTGTTCCACTGATTCCAACGATATCAAGTTTGTAATTTTTGGACGTGTGGATCAAAAGTTACAAGGGTTTCAATTTTCAACTCAAATCAGTTTTTCAAATTCTGTTTTAAACAAGAACTGGCCACGCGTCATGTTTTGATTGGACGGTACGGTTCGTTTGGATCAGCAATGTGGACCGCAGGATCTAAAGTGAATCGTGCGGCACAGAACTAATCGTACCCCTTCGACTAAAGATCTATCGTGAGCGTCGGATCAAAATCCTACGGTGTACAGCGTGCCAGCCATAGATGGGCGGCGCTGCGGTGCCTACTGGCGGCGGAGCGGCCAGACGGTGGCGGCGCCGGCGATACAGGAAGCTAGGGTGGCTGAGGAGGTGCTCACCGTGTTCGCAGAAGTCTGGGGAAGCTCAACGTGTTCTCGAGGAGTCAAGGGGCGCTCTGGTCCGACGTGGATTGCTCGCCGGAGTTCCTGCTGGCGTCGGTTGCGCGTGGTCGTGGTCGAGGGCGAGGCTGCAGAGTATGCCGAAGCAAGGTAGAGGGTGCGTTAGACGCGCAAAGTCATTGCGGTGGTGCGAGCGTAAAGGAGGAGGCGCGGGGTGGTCTAGCTTACCAGGGGGAGGTCGTCGGAGAAGAACCAGACGCGGCGGCGCTCGGAGCTTGTCGAAGACGACGTTCTGGGGCGCCCGCAGTTGAACGAGAGGCACAAACAGATGCGACAGGAGGTGGGGAGTATGTGTGCGTGGTCAATGAGACAAGGGGCGACGCTGAGTCGCCGGAATCAGCACCGGACCTCGTCGGAGCAGAGGGTGGTGTTGAGCGAAATTCGGTAGCCTGGGGGCGTGTCGAGGTGGGGCGACAGAGGGGAAATGGAGCGAGAGAGTGGGCGCTTAAGAGGGCAAGATTGATGAGCGGAATCACTGCGGCATTACTGCGAATTTACGCGCGGCATCAATGGCAGGAAACGGCCGGCGTGGTCGTCGCGAGGAAGAAGGTGAGTTGGAGGGGTGGGGTCCGGAAGTCAGCGAGGGAGTGAGAGAGAAGAAAGGGGCCACTCGTCAGCGTCTCTGTGGGTTCAAAATTGAGTGCGAACCGTTTTCTTTCGGGGAGAGGGAAGCTGGGCTGGTACTGGGCCTAGTGGGCTTGGCCGGCTGGGTCAGGTCTGACTCCATTTTTTCTTTCAAAAGCTTTTTCTTTTTCTATTTCTATTTTCTGTTTTGAAAATTCAAACCACAAATCAACATTCAAATCAATTCAAATAATCCACACACTTACAACTTTGAATTTGGTTCTTCTTAACAACATAAACCAAATCCCAATCAAAATAATTTTATTCTTTTTAGGATCTATTTAATAATTAAATAAAATAGATCTTGATATTAATTCAAATAGGTTTTGGTTTATTTAATAAAATCTCCATTTGAAAACTAAATATTTTCAAAACCAAATCAGTAGGTTTTATTTGAAAATATAAAATACTTGGAAAACTTATAATAAATAAATAAGTTTTAATGGTTAACTAAAATAGCAAAACCTTTATTTATAAAACTTGGATATTAAATCCTTATTAATTTATTTTAAATAAACCTTTACTATTTTTATCAAATAGAAATATTTTATTTCAAAGGCTTGGCCAAGTTTTAATTTGGCTTATAAAATAATCCTTATTTGTAAAACTTCTATTTCATTTGAAAACCAAATCTTTTATTTAAAAGATTCAAAATAGTAATTCCAAATATTTTTATTTTCCTTTATTAAATGTTTATCTTTTTAAATCCCTTTAGGATTTATTTGATCCAAATTGGTTTGAAGGTTTCCAATTGGATTCAAAAAGTTTCTTCTCACCCTGAAAATCAGCAAAGTTTTTATTTTATTCATTTATTTTTCACATTACAAGATTTGGAAAATCTTGGGATGTGACAATAACAAAGGTACAAAGAAAACTGTGGAACCTGATGAGCAAATAAATATTGAACCTGTAGCAGCCATTGAGAAAGATCTTGTCACTAAATATATAGAGGATGAGCACATTGTCTTCTGTGAAGACGCTTCTAATATTGTCTCTTATCCTTGTAAAGTTAGAAAATCTAGTGTCGCTGTGCTTTCTGTTAGAATTGGTGATCATTGCTATTATGGTTTATGTGACACTGGTGCTAGTTCTTGTGCTATTCCTTATGAGCTTTACATGGAAATTATGCATGAAGTTGGTCCTTGTGAACTTGAAGACATTGATGTGGTTATTCACCTTGCTAACAAGAAACCATTTACCCTATTGGTATTGTAAGAGATGTGGAGGTTCTTTGTGGTAAGATTAAGTATCCTGCTGATTTTCTAGTGCTTGGTTCAGCAGCTAGTAAAACTTGTCCAATCATTTTTGGTAGACCCTTTCTAAACACCTATGGAGCGACTATAGATTGTAAGAAGGAAAAAGTTTTAACTAAGTTTGATGGAGATTCTTATGAGTTTAAATTTTCCAAATTTGCTAAAGCTCCTTACGAAAATAGCTTGCCTAATGAAGATTTCAGGGTTGAACAACTTGCTTCTATTTATCCAGTTTATGACCTTGGACCTCTTTTTGATGATTGTAAGTATGCTCATTCTGATGATAAAGTTTTTTCTTTTGATAGATATATTGTCAAATTTATTCAAAGTGCTACTGAAAGTTATTACGAGAGAGGGAAACATGGTTTTATGCATCTCAATAATATTAAGTTTCCCCGTTTTATGTTGAAAGCTTTGAAGTTGCATTTGTTTTGTCTTCCTATGCTAGTGTCCTTTTGTTTCAACAATTTGTTTTCTCATGGTACTCCCCTGCATAGGAAGTGGGTTAGACTCAAATGTGTTGGATATTTGCTTCTTGATGCTCTCTTTCACTTGAAATCTATATCTCCTATGTGAGCATCTTTGAAATTATCAAGCCTAACTTAAAGGCATTAAAGAAAAGTACTTCTTGGGAGGTAACCCAATAGTTTTGTTGAGTCTTGGAAGTTATTACCTTGGTAATAACCCCTCCTTATCCTTTTTGTTTTGGTTTTTGTGTCAAAATCAACTACTTCTGAGAAGTAGAGGAATTGTGAAAAGTGGCTGTCCTGGGACAGATTTTTGTGCTGCATTATGAAAATTAGTGAAGGAGATCAGTACTATGGATGGAGTTGTATCTTTCTGTTCTTGTTCTCCAAGTTTTTATCAAACTTTCATTACTTTTGCACTTTTTTATTTGAGCAACAGAAGTTTTTCGGAAAAATCAAATTTTACTTGCTGGTCTGTTTTGACAGATTTCAGCCATCATTTGCATTTGCCTATTATATTGATTCCCTTTTAGATTCTTTTTGGGATTTTGGAAAGGAGTTTCTATGGTAGCTTTTGTTTTGATAGATTTCAGTTGAAGTTTGAACCTAAAGGTTTATTATTTTTGCATACACTAATGTTGCCAATGAGGTTTGTGTAAGGCCTTGTATGAAAGGAATTTCCAGGAGAAGGAGAAAAGGAATCTACAGAGTCAGACTTTGAATAGGTAAAAAGTGGTGAAAACAGAAGGTTCGTGAAAGCCTAATCTTTTTATATTTTTGATGTTTTTATTACATACGGAAGGTTACGAGACGAAACAGACGAGGAAACGGAGGCCAGGTGGGCCACACCCACAGTAGGCGCGGGCCCTAGCTGGCCGCGCCTAAAGGGGGTGTGAGCCCCCTGGAGTCCGTCTCCGCCTCGTTTTCGCACAGTACCTTCCTTATGCATTGAAACTTCGTAATATATACCCCCCCGGATCCCCCGAGGTTTGTATATCGTGTTCTCGTCGTGTTTTCGTTTCGATCTGTTTCTATCAGGAAATCTTCTCAAGTTTAGAGCACCATGGTCTCTGCCAACGAAAAGGCAAGAAGCCCGAGGAAGATGATCCTCAAAATCGCAAGGAGGAGGAGATCTTGGTTGGGGATGAAGAAGACATGGAGGAGGAAGAGCATTAGGACACCCACGCTACCGTTGCAAGCATTGGAGTGGTGGCAAACCATATCAAGCTTAGGAGGACAGCACGGATGTCTACGGGAGGGAGAACTCCGCGTCATATCCTCACTCCATGGTCACTTCCTTCACACACCAAGAACCCCTTCCATACTCTCTTAATTGAGAAACAATATCAAAAGGTGCCCAAAGGGAGGTTGCCCTCTGTTTGGGATATGCTGCATTCTAACCATGCAGGGAAGGAACACACTAAGAAGGAAGAGTGGGGAAAGAATAACAAGGACTGGGATTCTCGGTCCGACATGATCATGAACCGCATTGAGCATAATTTGGAGTTGATTCGTACTCTAACCTTCGAGATTGAGGATTTGAGGGAACTGATTGATGAGCTTATTAAGAGAACACCACCAACACCGAAGGAGTAATCCGTCATCAGGATTGGCACCCCCTTGGCTTGTTCCAAGCTTGGGGGAGTGCCGCGGTATCACATCATTATCTTTTATCTTTTTACCTTTTTAGTAGATTCATGTCTTGGGTACAGAAGTTATCTTATAGGTTGGTTTGCATTGTGGAAGTATCTCTCCTTTAGTTGGTTATCTATGTATCCCTTGGTGTGAGTGCCTTTATGGAATATTAATGAGAAGTTTCATCTTTTACTTTTTGCACTTCTTATTTTAGTTTGCAATCTCTATTATATGATTTATCTTGTTGATCAGTATTAGTATCAGTTTTGGAGCATCAAGTAGACCTAAATTGGTTTTGGAAAACCGAGCTTTGGTCAGTAGCAACACTTTTTGAGGTTTGAAAGGAACAGAGAAAAAGCTTACAAGTATTTTGTATCATTTATTTTATTTCTTGATTGGCTCATAAACTTAGTATTCTTTATTTAAGATCTTTTGTGTCTTCAAGGAAGATTGCATGTTTGGCTTTATTACTTGTATGTTTTCTTGTTTCTATCAACTCTTTTGCTTGCTACCCAGCCTGCTAGCCAAAAACCTGTTTTCAGAAGGCATACTTCTCATGCATCCAATCCCTTAAACCAAAACATGTGCCATCTGTGTCCACCATATCTACTTATTAGTATTATTGCTATTCCAAGTAAATTCTCAAGCTTCATCTATCTTTTGAATTAAAAAATATTTTGTTATGTGAAAACTAGTTAGTAAAGCTCTCACGAACTTGATGGTACACCTTATTTTCTTGACCTAATAAACTTGAACCATTGTGTTATCGAAGTTGTATATGCTTGCATCTATACGTTGGAATTAGCAGAACCGTGTTGTCACGAGGAATGCTTTCAACACTTGTGGATACATATCCAGTTGATATCATGCTCTTTTGTTTGCGGATGTCGTCGGTGTGAAATAAAAGGGGAGCTTGTAAGTCCATGGAGTTATGTATGTGTGTTAGAGAAACGCCTGGGATGCTAGCCTAAGCCATGCCTAATCATGGTGGAAACTTGCAGCATAACCATAGTGAGCAATCTATGAAGCATCCTCGATAAAAACCTATGCAAATATCAAATAAAAAGATCACTGAGATGCTCACTGTTTGCTTGCCTTGTCATTTTGATTATGGTATAGTTCTTGTATCATGTGCAAGGGGTACCCCGTTGGTGGTTCTTTATGATACACATATACTTACTATGACAAGAACTTACCGGTAACTAAAGTTGAGTAGCATGAGGACCGGCCCTCGTACTCAGGGGACATGAGATTGCCAACTTATATTTTGTCAAGCATATACTCCATCCTTGTTCACTTTAACCTTAATCACCTCATGATGCTTATGATAGGGGCAATGGGATCTTAAAGCTAGTAAGTACCATAATCTTTTGGAAGCTCTTTATGAACTTGAAATCCCTGCTTCCCCCTATGAAGGGCCTTTCTTCTACTTCTAAGTTGAGTCAGTAAACCTATTCCTCTCTATCTCCATCAAGCATTTGAGTTGTTGTGTTTCAAGCATTCATATGATGATTTATTCAATCATGTTCTTTATCTTCTTGTTTGCACAAGACTCTTATCTATTGAGTATTACTTTGAAATCTATCATTGTGAAAAACCTTTTATGTTTGAGCAAAGAGTACTCATGTTGTAAAACTTCTTTACAAAAGCTTTACTTGAAAACTATTTGCCAACTATTCTCTAACTAAGAACAAAGTTTGCCAATCCCAATTATGATTTATCTTTATGCATCTCTATTGTGACTCCTATACTTGTTGCAAGCTAAGTTGTATAATGGTGAGTTGTTTTCTTCGATGAGTTGTGTAATGGTAAGTGTGATGCTTCTTGTCTGTATTCTTTTTATTGACACTTCACTCCATAAACATGTGGACATGTTTATTGAGATTAGTTTTCGCTTGGGGACAAGTGAAGGTCTAAGATTGGGGGGAGTTGATACGTCCAATTTGCATCATAATTTGCCTCTATTCATTGATATATTTCATATTAAGAGGTGTTACTTATGTCTTTTCATCTGTTTTTGCATGTTGGATGATTCTTGGAGGATGAACTGCCGGAGTCAGGATTCTGATGGAAAAAGCGGTGTTTTAATGCAATTTCGTGAAGATCAGAAAAATACCAGAAAAACTACGGAAAATCCTATTTCCCCAGAAGACGAAGAATGCCAGAAGGGGAAGCGGAGATGGGCCATAGGGGGCCCACACCCACCAGTCGTGGGTCACCCCTAGGCCGCGCCAAAAGGGGGTGTGGCCCACCTCTAGCTCTTCCCTCTCACCTATATATTCTCCTCGAAACCTTAATACATGGGGAGAGACCACAGAAAGATTCCACCGCCTCTAGGGGGCGGAAAACACCGTGAGAGAAAGAGCTCTCCGGCAGACAGATTTCTGCCGGAGAAATTCCTTCCTAGAGAGGGGAGATCATCACCATCAACACCATCATCAAGCTAGACTTCATCGGGATCATCATCATCATCCACACCATCATCTCCACCAGCACCATCATCACCACTCCATCCTGTTGTAACAATTTTGTTGAATCTTGCATAGTTTTTAGGGAAAACTTTCCCGGTGTTGATTACTATTGTAGTTGATGCTTGTGAGTGGAACCATTGGATTTTTTTTATGTTCAGATTGTTGTTCATCACCATATCATCTTTGATCTTGATCCATATGATGTCTCGTGAGTAGTTCGTTTAGTTCTTGAGGACATGGGAGAAATCATGTTGTTAGTAGTGGATTTGTGTTGAGATATTATTCAATGGTTTAGTATTTAAGTTGTGGTGCTATTCTTCTAGTGGTGTCATGTGAATATCGACTACATGATACTTCACCATTTATGGGCCTAGGGGAATGCATTGTGTATTTGGCTACTAATTATGGGGTTGCCAGAGTGACAGAAACCTGAACCCCCATTAGGAAACCATTGCACAAAGGAGTGTAGGATCTCAGAGTTTAAGGCTGTGGTTAGGTTTATACCTTAATTGCTTTCTTGTAGTTGCGGATGCTTGTAAGGGGTTTAATCACAAGTATGTATTAGTCCAAGTAAGGTCGATACATTAGCACAGGTTCACCCACACAACACTTATAAAACCAAAGAACACTACTCGGTTATATGAAGCGAAAGTACTTGACAGAATTCCCATGTTTCCTCGAGAACGTTTGGTTCTCATTAGTATTTCCACCGGCTTGACCTTTGCTAAGAAAGGATTGGGCCACTTGCTGCAATTGTTTGCTGTTTTATTTATTTGCACTTTATTTATTTGGTTTATCAGAAAACCCCTAAAAATCCGTTTGCTAAGTATGTACAGAGATTTTGTGCTCCATAGCACTAGTCAACACCTTCTGCTCCTCGTTAGTATCGACACTCCTATTTATCGAAAGTACTACGATACACCCCCTATATTTGTAGGTCATCAGAGCTCAATACATAAAACCTCTAGGTACGAGAGATGATGGAACATCCTATCTGGTTAGTGAACTTATTAGCCCTAAAACCCACTCGTGGAACTAGGATGTTTTGGAGAATAATTTATTCCTCGTTGATGTTGAGATCATAAAACAAATTCCACTTAGGAATTTTGAAGATGAAGACTATATAACATGGGCCCTTGAAAAGTTAGGAGTGTATCCAGTTCGGTCTGCATTTCAATCTCTAGTGGCTAAGCACATGATCAGCGGTGAGGCCTCATCGTCTGATGAGAAGGCATAGGTTTGGAAGAAGCTATGGAAGCTTACAATGGTACCAAGAGTGCGCGGTTTTTGGTGGAGAGTTTGACGTGGCATTTTGCCTGATTACTCGACTCTCACCAATGGCATGTCAGAGCAAATGCCACTTGTGGGATATGCAAAGCAGCTCTAGAAACTTTGATGCATGCATTGTTAGAGTGTTCTCATGCACGCCAATTTTGGCTGGCTACAAATGATGTGTTTCATCTACACTTGCCCCGGCTCCACCCAGGGACGTGGACAACTAACATCCTATGTGAAGGATGGTTTTCGCCTAAGGAACAGGCACATTGATATCAGTGATGGCGGCCATTTGGGACTCTAGAAATAGGGTGGTGCATGGCTCAGAGGGGTTCACACCAGCCAAATTAAAAGTGTGGAGTCGATTGAAAAAGATCTATTGGAGATTGTTATACCGAAGCATGCAACAATCATGTTGCTGGTAAACCCTGTTTGCACATGGAAACCCCCAGACGGAGGAGTGGTCAATATCAACTCTGATGGGGAGATTTGTGCTGCAGAAGGTAGAGCAGGAAGTGGTGGTGTGGCCCGAGATGTTATGGGTTTCAGAGGAGCGTGGATGATGGTCCATTCAGGCGTCCGAGACCCGTTCATTGCGGAAGAGCTTGCGTTTCATGACGCAAAAATCTTCGCGCGTGCAAGAGGGTTTCTGGAAGTCGTGTTTGAAACAGACTGCCAGAAGCTAGTGAGGTATTGGGAATCTAGAGCTCGTGAGAATACAGTAGTAGCACCTCTGCTGGATGAAATAAACTCGTTAAGGTTCATGTTTCAGAAGTTTTCTTTGAACTTTGTAGGTAGGTCGGGCAACATAGTGGCTCATGTATGTGCGAGGTTGGCTAGCGCCGACAATGTAACACATGAGAGGATTGGGGTTTGCCCGGATCTCTTTGTTGACAGCATTGTGGCCCTAGATTGGTTTGATTTAATAAAGTTCGAAGTTCTCTCTCTCAAAAAAGTAGCAAATATCCGTGGCGACGCTAGCAGCGTATACGGAGACCACCCTCTAGATTCCTGATCGTCTAGGTGCTAGCGCGAGAAACAAGGTCCTGAAGATACAGGGAAAACAACATCACACATCCCAATACAAGATGAGTCTACAAGCTAATTAATGAGATATTGCCTGATTCAATACATAAGTTACTATCCACTATCAGGGTGATAACATAGGGCGGCATATGCATGACACTCTCATATGTCACTCTCCACTGTGACTAGGCTAAGAGCATCTCCACCCGCATTCCTAGGATGGCGTTCTCAGGGCATTTTTTTTATCCGGGCGGCTATTTTTCACCCAGTCGCATTCCTAGGACGCTGATTTGGTCCGAATTTGGCCCAGCTTTCATCTGGCGTTCCTAGGCCGTCCTGCGGCGCTAAGAACTCCCTGGGAATGCCAGACGAAGCGAAAACGCGGGTGGGACAACCCTATCGATGATTGGAGGCCGAGATTCTACCCTTTTCTTCTTCCCCTCCCGCATTTCATCTCCATCCCCCCACATCTCCCGCCAGTTCGCCGAGCTCCCGACCACCATGCTGCCCAAGGGTTTCGTCAAACCCCGACCCACCGTTGGCGAACCAAAGGAGAAAAAGGCGAGGAAGCCGAGAGCGCCGAGGCCGGATGGCTTGACCGACGCCAAGTGGCTGGCCCTAGTCCGGCGCAGGAAGGTCGAAACGAACATCCGCAAGGACATGACGGCAAGGTCCAAGGAGGCGAAGGAGCTCGCCGAGGCCCAGGCGATGAGGGAAACGCAAGCGGCGTTGGCGCGTGCTGCGATGTCGTGCCCGACGCCGATCGTCCCCCTGTAGTACGACGCGCACTGGGGGGAGCCATCCAAGCATCGCATCGCCGCCCGGGTTCTCCCGATCTCGCCGCCCATGTTCCAGGAGAGCCAGACGAACCCACGGCAGAGGTACTCCTCCTCCCCCGAGTTCGACGGCGGGTTCAACCCGAACGTGCTCTTCCTGACGAGGTTTGATCTCATCAATGCCCATTGTTATGGACTTGGGTTTTGGAGAAGATGGGGATGCTGGAGATCATGGAACGGTTAGCAAACAAGCAACACGGGGATACAAGGTTTACCCAGGTTCAGGCCCCCGGAGGGAAAACCCTAATCCTGCTTGTCTGCTCTTGATTACGGCGGAACCGAAGGTTACAGGGGTGCGCAGATGCAATCTGGCGTGGAGGTGTGTATGCGAAAGTATGAGAGAGGATCTAGGTCGTGCCCTCCTAGCCTTTATATAGACTCAGGAAGGTCCCGGGCATAGACCTAGTCGGTTACAGGTTCTAGGGTTTTACCCCTTTGAATTTCCTATCTACTCTAGTCTTTCTCTCCAAGGATCCGAAAGCGTCATGGGTCTTGGCCACCCGAAAATCTTCATGGGCCGGCGTATAGTTGCCGTGGGCCTTCCTTGGGCTGGACCAGGTATGCTGAGATCATGTACCCGTGGGGTATAACCATGTCAGTAGCCCCCGAGTGTTCAGTCGAATCGTAGATTCTGTTGAGGACTCTGCAAACTTTCGGGTGCAACTATGTATTTCAATGGTTTATGTGTAGGGATTGTTGATGCGTGTGCCTGACTCACCCGACGGATCAGGGTCAGTTAACTGTCTTAGGACGAAACAACACGATCTTCTTCAGGTTCGAATCCCTCAACTCGAACCTGGAACATATGCTGGCATAATTCGACTCAGGCCGCGGAGGACTTACAGGAGTGGAATTCCAGTGAATTTAACTGATGTACCCAACGCGTCCGTCGGGATTTTTCATCGCACCTGTTAGCACAGGTTTTTACTAGCAGAGCACAGTCGTGTACGTTGCCAGGCCATCAGATGGTATCTGTAGGTCTTATCTTTGTGTCGCAGACACAGCATCCGAATATTTATCACCGCGGAGGTGTTTCGGGTGGCCAAGGAGGATGTTACTCACTTAGCGTTTAATTGGGGCAGAGTTGCCGAAGAGTTTTGCATGTTGATCCGAAGGATCGCAGTCGAAGAATTTATAGGGTGCGCGATCAGCGCTCCCTATGGGAGTAGCCCCCGAGTGTCTGTTCGAGTCGTAGACTCGAGCTGAGACTTCTATTCAGCCGTTGTTCCGCTTTAGGTCCGTAGGACACAAAAAATTTCGGATGATTAAATCCGTCCTCCCTATGGGAGTAGCCCCCGAGTCCATAGTGGAGTCGTGGACTCGACGAGGGACTCGAAGTAACAGTTCACTTCTATTCATCTTTCGGGTGCGCGGCCAGCGCTCCTGATAGGAGTAGCCCCCGAGTAATTGGTCGAATCATAGATTCGAGTGAGTACTCTTAGCTTTGAAGCCGAAGAAATTGTAGCTGTTGCTAGTGTAGATTTTGATGACGTCAGTGCTGACGATCGATGACCTCAAGCGTCTGCTGCGCCAGAGATGACTTGACTGGACGAACATGGGTCCCACTGTCTGACCTTGATTTGACCGGTCACGCGCGGCGTGGAGATAATTACAGCGTCACCTCGATTTCCGCGCATAGTGGACGGCGTGTTAGCGACGGCTCGTTGTGATGCTGACATGTGTATGGCCAAATCCTGCTGTTGGCGTTAGGTCTTCTCGATGGACGGCTGTCGTGCATCGTCTTCGTCTTTATAATCATTGGGGAAAACTTCAGTTTGTTTTCACCGCATCGATTCTTGCTTTCACTGCTTCCTTGTGTTCTGAGAGCTCTTGCTGCGCACTGGAATATTCCTTCACATTTCATTCTTCCATCTTGCGCTCTCGCCACCGTGCCGCAATGGATAAGCCGAAGAAGTCGTCGTCTGCGGTTGGCACCAGCGCCGCCGGAGGGAAGAAAAGTGTCGCCGCTACCCGTGTCACCAACGGTGGCTGGCGGCGATCGGAGACACGGGAGAGTGATCTCCGCAGGCTTCGCGACGGGGCCTGATCCCGCAGGATAGGGAGGCCGTTAAACTCCCAGGCAATGAGGTAATCCCCCGTCCCCCCGTTGGGCATCGGGTTATGTTCCTTGCCTTTGTCTTGCGCGGATTTTCCTTCCCAGTCCACGACTTCCTTCGTGGACTGCTTTTTCTATAAGGTGTCCAATTGCACCATCTTTCCCCCAATTCTCTTCTTCACATTGCTTGTTTTATCACTTTCTGCGAGTGCTGGCTCGGTATTGAGCCGCACTTTGGCCTCTTTCGGAAACTTTATTCCGTGAAGAGGCAATCTGGTTCGGATGGTGTTTATCCCATTGGGGGTTGCATCATATCCCTCAGGCCCAATCTGCTTTTCTTTTCTTTTTCCATGTCCGAATCTGTCCAGTACTGGCGGAGGCGATGGTTTTATATCCGCGACTCTGTAGTACCTGGGCAAGATTTTGGTCTTGTTCCTTTCGACCCCTCCCAGGAGATTGAGCCGAAAAGGTCTTGGAAAAACAAGATCTTGGATGGCGAGGTGGCGGAGATAGAGGCTCTATATCGTCGGGTGGAGGATCTCCAGTTGATTCCGGAGAAGGAAGTGAACGGTGTCGATATCATCCGCACCTTTCTCGAGCGTCGGGTGCAGCCACTCCAGGATAGGGTGCACCCGATGTTCCTTTATGCTGGCCGGCGTGATCCGACGAGGGTTTCGGCTGAGAAAATCTCCCAGGGAGATCTTGACAGGGCCCTTCGCTTGCTGCTGAAGTTCAAGGCCGGAGAGGAAATCCCGGGGAAGTCGCTGACTCCTCCGTTTTCTTCTTCGCTTCCTGTTCCACAGGTGTAGATCCGTGCGCGTAGAGCTATTTTTCGACTGCATTGTTTTGTGTTTGTTTGCTAACAAATTTTTCTTCTCATGTGCAGAGCTTCAAAGTGCCGGGTATGTCGCCTCCATTACCCGAAGTATATCCGGATGCTCCGGATAATGATTTGGTGGATTCCATGTCCGAGCTGCCATCGGCGCGATCTCTGACTGAAGATGCCAACGAGTCGAGCGAGGACCACACTCGCAAATGATCGCGGAGCTCCAGCGAGTCTTCGGATGCTTCGACTCCTCCGACTCCTAGGAATCCTCTCTGTCTTGAGCACCATAGTGATGGGCATGGAGGCTCTTCCTCCCCTATTCCTGCTCTTCCTGTGCGGGGTGTAGCGCCGCACCCGCCAGTGAAGCGGAAAAAGGAAGAAAAGAAAGAAGAGAAGAAGGAAGAGAAGAAAGAGGAGAAGAGGGTCCGAAGGACCCCTCCTGTCTTCAACCTTAGCGAGCTTGACTCGTAAGTTTCCTCTATAATGCGCTTTCTTTTCTTTTTTACTTTGTTCTTGTGCTAATTTGTTCGTGTGCAGGCACTCTTCCAACGACTCCTCTAGCGACGGTGCTCGGGAGATGATGGGGGATTCGAAAGTCGCGTCTCCTCCTCCTCAGATGGTGGCAACCTCTGAGGGCGCTGCTCCGAACCCTCTTCTGCCGGAGGTGCAGGTGGTTGCGCCTCAGAATTTCGCCAGCGGACCTTCGACGTCGTCATTGGATCATGTAAGTCTCCTGCCACGGGGGAAGCCCCCACGCGTTTGTAAAAGATTTTTCTTGTTTTGTTCTTCGAGTCTCGGGGGAGCCCCCGAGCGTTTTCGTGTGCGTCTTTTGCTTCTGTTCTTTTTCTGTTGGGCGTAGCCCCCGAGTCCTTTTCCTGACTGGTAGGTTTTCTTCCTGCAGCCTTTTGTGCAGGATGCCAAGCGACTGGTGCAGGAGCACCTGGTGCTGGAGGCCAGCCTCAAACAGCTTCAAGGTATTGATATGCCTTTGATATTTGCTTCTTCGTGTATTCTTGTCCTGTTATCTGACACCTGTATTTTTTGGATGCAGAGGAGCATAACACCTCCCTTTGTGAGATCGATGCTCTCAAAAAGAGCCTTGGTCAAGCGGAGAAGAAGGCCGAGGTCGCCCTTGGTGCGAAGGAGCGCCTCGAGGTGGATCTGGCTACTGCGGCCGAGGCTAAGGAGCGCCTACAGCAGGAGGCCACGGACCACGAGGAGCAGCTTTCCACTGCTGCGGCTGCGCGTGAAAGAGAGGTGGCGGGCAAGCTCATGGCTGCTGCCAAGGCTGTTTCGGGTGAGTATCTTCTTTTGCCCCTTTTGTTTTTCTTGTCTTTTTCCTGGGTGCTTTCTTCATTCCTTTTCTTTATTGTCTCAGATGCCGCAGGCATCGAGTTTGACCGCAGCTCTCTGGAGCACGGGAGTGCTCTAGATGATGCTACTGCAGCGGTCGAAGATCGTTGCAGCACCGTCGTCGGCTCACTTGCCAAGGCCAAGGAGTTCCTTGGCCGCTTCTACAAGGAGCTTGTCCCCAAGGGCGCGGCCCTCGATGATGTTGACGCCTTGGCGGAGGCATTGTCAGCCGAAGCGCCTGTAGCATACAAGCGCAAACAGAAGGGCATCGGCGTGTCCGTCGGGTTGGCGATGGACTTGGCGGCTGGAGCGGAGCTGGACCTTCCCCAGATCACTTCCCAGATGCCGACGACCGCGGATGGATCCAAGGTAGCCTTTGCTACCTATTCTGCTCGCTGCAAGCGATATGGGCCCAAGCTGATTGATCTGCTAGACGAGTATGCGCTACGGCAGCAGGGGGAAGCCAAAGCGAGGCAATCCGGCTCCGAGGCGACTCAGGGTGCCGCGTCTTAGGCGCTGTAGCTGTAGGATAGTTTGTAATTTTCTTTTGCTGTAATTATGTTGAGGAGACAAAAATCCCCGTGCCACGTAGTGGCGTTTATCCACTTAATGAATTTTGCTGAGTTGTGTGATTCGCTGTCTGAGTGTTCCTTTTCTTTTCTGCTGCTTTAGGTTCCTTCGGGTGCTGATCCCGTTGACACCCCGCCTGCCGCATGGCTGCGGCCATCTTTGGATGATTCGTCACAACTTGCTTTTCTTCGAGACCGTGTTCATAGTCTTGAGAAGGAGTTGCTTGGGGTGCGTGGTCACGCCGATGTTTGGAAGTCCAAGGCAGATCGCGGTGCAGCCAGAGAGGAGTACTTGATGGCGGAATTGATTCGACTGTCTGAGCAACTTTAGTGTAAGTTTTTTTCGAGCTGCTGCTTATTTCTTCGGATGCGTATGCTGGCCTAGCATCTAACTTTTGTGCGAGTATCGCAGGTGCTAACCTTGCTCCAAGGGAGGAGAAGGAGCGTGTTGCTGTTCGGGTCAATTGTTTGACTCAGCAGGACATGGAAGCTGGCGGGTTCTGCTGGATGGATCGCGACCGTGCCATGGCTCTGGCAACGGTGCAAGATCGCGTTCACCAAGTATCGCGGGTGCTTCGCCAAGTGCAGACTTCGCTCTCGTCAGTTCTGCATGTGATGTTTCCCCTGGATGTTGTTGTTGGAGATATGCCCAAGAGGCAATAATAAAGTGGTTATTATCATATCTTCATACTTATGATAAATGTTTACATACCATGCTATAATTGTATTAAACGGAAACATTAATACTTGTGTGATTTGTAAACATAAAAGAGTCCCTAGTAAATCCTCTTGTTAAACTAGCTTGTTGGTTAATATATGATCATGGTTTCCTGATCATGAACATAGAGATGTTATTAACAACAGGGTCATATCATTAGGAGAATGATGTGATGGACATACTCCTATAGTTAAGCGTAGCATAAAGATCAAGTCATTTAATATAGTTCATTTGCTATAAGCTTTCTGATACATAGTAACCTAATTCCTTCGACCATGAGATCATGCTAATCACCATCACCGGAAGGATGCTTTGATGACATCAAACACCACACCGTAACTGGGTGGCTATAAAGGTGGCATTGAGTGTTCGGAAAGTATGTGTTGAGGCACATGGATCAAGAGTGGGATTTGTCCATCCATATGACGGATAGATATACTCTGGTCCCTCTCGGTGGAATGTCATCCAATTAGCTTGCAAGCATGTGACTGGCTCACAAGGGATCACATACCACGGGAACGAGAAAAGAGTGCTTATCGGTAACGAGGTTGAACTAGGTATGCAGAGATACCGACGATCATAACCTCGGATAAGTAAACTATCGTGAGACAAAGGGAAATTGGTATCATATGTAAGTGGTTCATTCGATCGCAAAGTAATCGTAGAAATATGTGGGAGCCATATGAATTTCCAGATTCCTCTATTGGTTATTGATTGGAGAAGTGTCTCGATCATGTCCGCATAATTCACGAACCGTAGGGAGACACACTTAAGGATTCGATGTTGTTGAGTAGTTATGGAATTATGAGTAAGAGACCGAATGTTGTTCGGAGTCTCGGATGGGATCCGGGATATCACGAGGAGATCCGGAATGGTCCGGAGAATAAGATTCATATAAGGAAAGTCCTGTTTCGGAGTTGGGGAATGATTCCGGTGTTTTCATCGGGAATGTTCTAGAAGGTTCCGGAATGTCCGGCACTCCGGAGGGGAAGGGTACATGAATGTGTTATATCAAGTTGGTATGATTGCATTATGTACTTGGTGTCATCGATGTACCAAATAGAGGGTTTATTCAAATCCTAGTTTGAAAAGTCAAACGGCTAGTTTGAAAGTCAAACGGCTAGTTTTGGGAAAAGAGGAGAAGGAGGTTTGAAACCGACTTGGGGGAGGAATTCCTCCTCCCACCGCCGGCCCACCTTGGGTCCGAGTTGGGGAGGGAATCCCCTCCCCAGGCGCGCCTCCCTCCACCTATAAGAGGAGGGGCAGGGCTCCTCTCCTAGACACATAATCTTGCCCCCTCTAAACTTAACCCTAGCCTCCGCCGGCCACCATAGCCGCCGCCACCCTAGGGTTTGCCCAAGCCGCCGACTTGGGGCAATCCCCTTGCCCTAGCCGCCGGCCTAGCTCCCTCTACTTGGTGCCTCTAAACCCTAGATCACCAAGGCTCTCTCATAGTCCACCATACTCGCTCCGGCTTAAGGCGAAGCCCTGCGAGATCTCCCCTCTACTTCCAGTACCACGCCGTCGTGCTGCCGGAATCGTGAGGAGAGTTCTACAACCTCCGCTGCCTGCTGGAACAAGGGAGAGGAAGGTCTTCGTCGATTACCGAACGTGTGACCGACTGCGGGAGCGCTGCCGGAACGCAGCGCCGGAAGGATCGTCTACGCGATCTTGAGATCGGCAAGTGTACGACTACATCACCCACGAGAATCTGCTCTCATTAACCGCTTTGGAATCTTCGAGGGTAAGTTCCTCTATCGACTCGTTGCTACAATCTAGTAGATAGATCTTGGCTTGTTTGTGTGCATGCGGTAGAAAATTTTGTTTTCCATGCTACGAACCCCTACAGTGGTATCAGAGCCGTGTCTATATGTAGATCTGTTTGCACGAGTAGAACACAATGGTCATTGTGGGCGTTGATGCTTTTATTGTCGATTGCTTCTTGTGTACTTTGCATCTTGCGGTATGTTGGGATGAAGCGGCCCGGGCTAACCTTACATGACATCGTTCCTGAGACTTGCTCCACGCTTGACATGCAACTTGTATTGCATAAGTGGCTTTGTGGGTGCCTGTTTCTCCCAACATAGTTAAGATTCAATTTACAACGAGTGATTGACAATACTAGTATCAATGTTGTGGTTCTTGGTCGTAAGTTAGAACGACACTTATTGAAAGCCCCAAACCACGTAAAATATGCAAAGAAAATTAGAGGCGTCTAACTTTGTTTTGCAGGGGTGTGTTGTGATATGATATGGCCATGATTGTGATTATATTTGATGTATGCAATGTTCCTTATTGTAAGTTGGCAACCGGCAGGAGCCATATGGTTGTCTTTAAATTCTGTTAAGACCCGCGTGTCTATTCAAAATAGTTGTAATAGTTGAAGTTGGTGGACGACAACCATGGAGCAGCGTCATTGACCTTGATGCAATGCCGGTGATGATGGAGATCATGTTCGTGCTAGAAGATGGAGATCGGAAGCACAAAGAAGAAAGGCCATATCATATCACATATTATGAATTGCATGTGATGTTAATCCTTTATGCATCTTGTATTGCTTAGTAGACGACGATAGCATTATAAGATGATCCCTCATGCACATGAATTTCAAGTCATAAAGTGTTCACCCTTAGTTAGCACCGTTGCTAAAGCTTGTTGTTTCGAAGCACCACGTGATGATCGGGTGTGTTAGATTCCGCAAGTGTATACAACGTGGGCAAGCCAGATTTGCTCATGCGGAAGCTAAGGTTAATCTTGACGAGCCTAGCATGTACAGACATGGTCCCGTGTGGCATCCCGCAAAACCACTACTAGAAAATCGCGTTGTTTTTGTGCATTGCATCATCATGACCGCATGCTCATGTCATCATGCCACATTGCATTTGAGCATCGTCATCATCTTGCATGTGCTTGTATAAAACTATTTCGGAAAAACCGGTTCTTGTTTTCTAAACGCCCCGTCTTTATTTAAACGCAAACCCGGGTCGCCGGAATATTTTGTTTTGACTAAATATGTTTTGCAAATGGTCCGTTTAAATAAATAAAATATTGCATTATTTTTAGTGGGGCAGTCGAACGGGCCGAATCGACCCGAACGACCACCCCAGAAAATACAAACGGCCCACCCATAATCCTACAGCTACCAACCTATATACCCTCACCCCCCTCCACCTCACCCCAACCAACCCCCTCTTGACACCTCACCTCCCCTCTTCCCCTATCCTATCCGGTGCTGCCACCTCGGCCTGGTCCCACTCCCTCCACCAAGCCACACACGCCTCCTCTCTCTCTCTCTCCCCCCTCTCTCTCCCTGGGCCAAGCACACACAGCCACACGCGTTCCCCCCTGCCACCGGGCCCCACCTCGCGTGGGCCCTACCACCCGACAGCCTCTGCCCCGTTCCCCACCCCTTCTCCCTCAACCGCACAACCCCGCGCTCGCCCCGGACCACGTCCTCTCTGCCCCCGTCGCTCCCTCCCCGCCTCTCCGGCCGCCGCGCCCTCCACCTTGCTTTCCCGCCGCCTGGGCGCGACCGCTCCGCCGGCCCGCCTCGGGCTCGTCCCCATCTACCCCGCCCCGCCTCTGCGCCCCTCCGCCATGCTCCTTTCCTCCGTCCCGCTCCTCCTCGTGGCCTCCGTCGCCGGAGCCCGGCGCCGCGTCTCGCTGTCGCCTCCCTCGTGCCGCTCTCTCCGGTGACCCCGCCCCGCCTCCGTGCCGCCACCCTCCGTCGCCTCCCCCGCCGGTCGCATCCCGTGCGAGGCCCTCTGCCCGGCCTCCGTCGTCTTCCCGACCACCACCCGCGGCCGCCCGAGCCCCCCCCCCGCAGAGACCGCCGGCGCCCCTCCGCCACGTCGCCCCGCCCGGGCGCCGCCGCTCCCGACGCGTTCCCTTCCCTCGCGGCCACATCCTCCGGCCGAGCGCTGGCCGTCCTCGCGCCGCCCCCCCCCCCCCCTCCCTCTGCAGCACCAGCCGGCCGCGCATGAGCCTGCGAGCGCTCCTCCCTGGACCCGTGTTCGCTGCTTTGTGCTTGTGTTGCTGACAGAGCCTCTGGTTGGACCTCTGCGTACCGTGGGCACCCGTGTGTAATCTTGTGTCTATGAGTTCTGCGGGTGTCGTTCACCCGTGTCCTGGACAAGAGTTTGCGATGCCAAGTTTAGCCAAGAGCGTCTTCGGATGTCACCGCAAGATCTTCCTTCGATCGCCGCTCATGGGACCAAGTTTACCTTCGATAACGGGAGATGGAAACGGACGAGGTCTCCTTCACGGATCTGAAGACTGAACACTGGTGCGCCAAGTTCTTCTATGTGGGTGTCACAGCCTGGCAAACAAGAACAAGATGCACAGGGACATCGCCAAGGTCGTCGACACGGATTCGCCAAGCACTTCGCCGCGGGACGCCAAGTCCTACATCCCGAACGCCAAGACCGCCGACAACGGAACCGTGTTACCCCAAGGTCTTCTTCCCCGATCCGATCCCGAAGACCGACCCCGGCGCCGAAGCCGAGAACCCCGACAAGAACCACGGCACGGATGCTCCGAGTTCTCCATCGAGGAAACCAAGGTCGTCGACATGGAACCGTAGGACGCCAAGAACCTCACCCTGTATGCCAGAACCGGCCCGACTTGAGGACCCGACAAAACCTGCGCAACGACAAGATCGGCACCGACCAGGGCGGACCCGCTACGCCCCGACGCCGAACCAAGTCCTGCTTCCGGATGCGCCAAGATCTACCCCGCTACCCGAGAACGATCCCACCGAGACCGACCCCGTCGAACCCTGGACCCCGAGACCCGACCCCGAACCCCGGAACCCAAGATCTGCCGAACCCAAATGTGTGACCCCTCTCCTCGAGCCCTATTTTATAAATGAAATATAAACTTGTTGCATTAATCATTCATCTCACATGCATATTTGTGTGGTTTGGGGGCCTTATGCCGATTCACCTTATAATTAAATATGGGGCCCATATGCGGACAAATCTAGTCTCATATTGGCCTCATTTAAATTTGTGTAGCGAACCCGGTGCTATCTTTTGCCATGCTAAAACAACATTTAATTTGCGGGGTAGTTAAATAACTTGAACCGTTTAATTAAATGTCGGGACCCCGGTTCCACTTAATATGACCTAATTGCATCGCACCTTTGCCATGCCATACATCATACATGCATCATGCCGATCTTTTGCCGTAGTATTAAATATTGCATCCGGTGTTTCTTCTAGTGCTTTGCTTCTTCGCGGATAAGACCGTTGAGTTGATGTGAGCTTCGCCCCGATCTTCGGTTGAACCTTCGATAATGTTTTCAGGCGAGCATCTCCCCCCTTTCTACCTATCTTACATTTATAGTATTTATTCCCTCCTGTTGATCTATTGCTATCTGTGTTGCGATGCTCTAGTTTCCGTACCCGTACTATCCCTTGCAGCCGTATATTGCCTTGGCCACATCCTATTACCTGTTGTTTGGTAGATAGTTGGACTTGCATGTCGTAGTCGCTTGCTCAAGTGCTGTTGTGCGTCGTCATATGCCACAGTTGTTGATGTATTGCCGCATGTTGATGTTGGAGGTGATCATAGTTTTACTTATCGTTCACTTTAATTCCTGTTTAACAACTAAAATTGAAGTAAGCAGAGGCATCGGTGGGTGATAGAAAATATTTGGTTTCCGAACGCCCACTTGTGTCCCGTAGGACCCCGAGTACTTGATACCTGTTCCTTGATTTATCGCGCTATCCACATCCGGGAGGTATATGGGACCCCCCTGAGCCAGAGCTTGATTCAGTCTTATTTCTTGGGGCCACAAACTAGTTTGAGGTTTTATTACGATCCTCTACTTATGCCATGCTTTACTGCTTTATTTACGTTTGTGCGAGGAGCACACTGTACTGTTTCGGATCGTGGCACGATTCCGCGGTGTCGACAAGCCCAGCCACACTTTCGGGTTCCCAGTCGTTCACAGCCGTCCCCACAACCTTAAGTCCGTCTCGGAGCCGGCCGGCTTCGTTGTAGGTCTACTTTAAGGGGTGGCCCCCTGAAATATTTCTGAATCCTGTGATTGCTTTGTCGTGAAAGCCTCGTTGGGTTTTGATTTGTTTTTCCGAGGTTGATCGAGTGTGTGTTGCTATTGGTGCACCCCGGCCGGGTAAAACTTTCTGAAAGCCGTGTCCGCGGTTATGGACGACTTGGAGCACAGTATCTCGACCATAGACAAGCATAACTAAAGTAGTGCTATAAATTGGACTTTATAATGACTAGTAATCAGCTTCACTATAATGGAATGGCTAAATAATCCTGCCAACAATTGCTTGTTGAGTTGTCGCTTGCGACCCTTGTACCTGACTAGTAAGTATTGCAACTACAACGGAATGGCTTAACAAAAGTACCAACAACAGCTGGGTTTTGGGTTATCTCATGCTATTTGAATCTGACTAGTAAGCGCCTCAACTACAATGGAATGGTTAACTAAAATGGCCCACTGCTTACTTTATCAGGATGATTATCTATACCTGACTAGTAATTGCTGCAACGATAACTGAATAAATAAAAATGCCAACGGTGTGAGTTCCTCGGTTGACTTCCTCGATTGGTCTCGAGGGGGAAACGCCAGGATGGGTTTGTTTGATGGTAGAATCAGGTTGTTTCCGAATAGGTCTTTCTTACCCCCTCTGATAACCGCCAGTTGTACCGAGTCTCTATAGGTTGTTTAGTGCCTGCTGCCGCTGCCGCTCAGTCCACCATACCTATGTAGGCGAGGACCGCCGAACTCTAGTCTCGCCGTGTACTGGCCTCAGTACTGACGCTCCTCTTTTTCCTTTGCCCTTTGTCGGCACCCCTTTTGTTTAAGCAGGTTTTGAGATCGACGTCGTTAGCAGGGTTACCCTTCCGGCTTGGCCTGGGCAGGGTTATGGACGCCATTGGTTATTCTTCAGGGCTCTTAGCCCCATTTGTATCTTGTCCGTAGTCGGACGCTGTATCGTTTTATAGGTGATTTGGATCTTTGTATTGTATATCTGTATTCTTGACTCTTTGAGTCGCTGCTGTATATATATCTGCTCTGTGGGTCCCATCGAGGACTGTTGTGTAATGTTATTACTTCGTTTTCCACCCGCACGAAAGTGCCTGGTGGGCACCTTTGAATCGTTTCTATGCGGGTTTGGCGGGTTTCGCTAAAACTTGCATAGGTCCGATTCTGAGGGTGTTACAGAGTGGTATCAGAGCTCAGCAGTTACGATACCCCGCAAGTCCAGCCTGTAGGATAACCTAGCTAACGGCCGAAGTAGAGTGTCAAAACTATTTTTCAAAATCGGTTGGATAGTTTTGATTAGGTCTGATTTTACTCCTTACCCCTCTGCTGTTCTCCTCTTATCTCGATGTGTTTTGAAATCCGCTCTCGTCTCTTTCTTCGAGTCCAGGAATTCTCGTGGTTGGGTTTCCGTCGTACCTTCAGGGTTTCGCTTCCTCCTTTGGTCACGGTGATGCTACGCCCGATGTTCATGCTGCCCGAGGAATCCTTCGTCTGCGGTACCATCCTTTGTTCCTTCTCGTGCCTTCCGGTGTTTCCGACGCGACGACATCTTCTACGCCAGGTCCGATGCAGAGTCTGCATCACTCCTTTGTTTCCGAGCCTCGCTTGTCGAGATCTTCAATCTGAATCCTGAGGGTTGGTTGCATAATCTGTCTATTCGTGTACATAGTAATGCTTTGAGTGCGGGATGGAGTCGCGACCATACCACTACTCTTATCATTCGCTTTTGTACATTGAATGGTGGATCGATGCAATTTACTCCTTCCGCTGAAGTTAGAGGTGGCCTTACCTTTAACTTCGTCCGTTGTTTATCCGGAGTGCTCTCTTGACGAACGTGAACAACGACATCTTGTGGTGGTGTCGTCGATTTCAAGACGGGACAACGGCCTCTTGTTAGTGGTGTCGCAAGGATCTACACGAAGTGAGAAGACGCAGACCGCCGACCTTCTTCCGGTACCATGAGGCGGATCTCGAGGGCGAGATCCATTGTTAGTGGTGTCGAATTGTGGCATCCCGCAAAACCACTACTAGAAAATCGCGTTGTTTTTGTGCATTGCATCATCATGACCGCATGCTCATGTCATCATGCCACATTGCATTTGAGCATCGTCATCATCTTGCATGTGCTTGTATAAAACTATTTCGGAAAAACCGGTTCTTGTTTTCTAAACGCCCCGTCTTTATTTAAACGCAAACCCGGGTCGCCGGAATATTTTGTTTTGACTAAATATGTTTTGCAAACGGTCCGTTTAAATAAATAAAATATTGCATTATTTTTAGTGGGGCAGTCGAATGGGCCGAATCGACCCGAACGACCACCCCAGAAAATACAAACGGCCCACCCATAATCCTACAGCTACCAACCTATCTACCCTCACCCCCCTCCACCTCACCCCAACCAACCCCCTCTTGACACCTCACCTCCCCTCTTCCCCTATCCTATCCGGTGCTGCCACCTCGGCCTGGTCCCACTCCCTCCACCCAGCCACACACGCCTCCTCTCTCTCTCCCCCCTCTCTCTCCCTGGGCCAAGCACACACAGCCACACGCGTTCCCCCCCTGCCACCGGGCCCCACCTCGCGTGGGCCCTACCACCCGGCAGCCTCTGCCCCGTTCCCCACCCCTTCTCCCTAAACCGCACAACCCCGCGCTCGCCCCGGACCACGTCCTCTCTGCCCCCGTCGCTCCCTCCCCGCCTCTCCGGCCGCCGCGCCCTCCACCTTGCCTTCCCGCCGCCTGGGCGTGACCGCTCCGCCGGCCCGCCTCGGGCTCGTCCCCGTCTACCCCGCCCCGCCTCTGCGCCCCTCCGCCATGCTCCTTTCCTCCGTCCCGCTCCTCCTCGTGGCCTCCGTCGCCGGAGCCCGGCGCCGCGTCTCGCCGTCGCCTCCCTCGTGCCGCTCTCTCCGGCGAGCCCGCCCCGCCTCCGTGCCGCCACCCTCCGTCGCCTCCCCCGTCGGTCGCATCCCGTGCGAGGCCCTCTGCCCGGCCTCCGTCGTCTTCCCGACCACCACCCGCGGCCGCCCGAGCCCCCCCCCCCCCCCCCCGCAGAGACCGCCGGCGCCCCTCCGCCGCGTCGCCCCGCCCGGGCGCCGCCGTTCCCGACGCGTTCCCTTCCCTCGCGGCCACATCCTCCGGCCGAGCGCTGGCCGTCCTCGCGCCGCCCCCCCCCCCCCCTCCCTCTGCAGCACCAGCCGGCCGCGCGTGAGCCTGCGAGCGCTCCTCCCTGGACCCGTGTTCGCTGCTTTGTGCTTGTGTTGCTGACAGAGCCTCTGGTTGGACCTCTGCGTACCGTGGGCACCCGTGTGTAATCTTGTGTCTATGAGTTCTGCGGGTGTCGTTCACCCGTGTCCTGGACAAGAGTTTGCGATGCCAAGTTTAGCCAAGAGCGTCTTCGGATGTCACCGCAAGATCTTCCTTCGATCGCCGCTCATGGGACCAAGTTCACCTTCGATAACGGGAGATGGAAACGGACGAGGTCTCCTTCACGGATCTGAAGACTGAACACTGGTGCGCCAAGTTCTTCTATGTGGGTGTCACAGCCTGGCAAACAAGAACAAGATGCACAGGGACATCGCCAAGGTCGTCGACACGGATTCGCCAAGCACTTCGCCGCGGGACGCCAAGTCCTACATCCCGAACGCCAAGACCGCCGACAACGGAACCGTGTTACCCCAAGGTCTTCTTCCCCGATCTGATCCCGAAGACCGACCCCGGCGCCGAAGCCGAGAACCCCGACAAGAACCACGGCACGGATGCTCCGAGTTCTCCATCGAGGAAACCAAGGTCGTCGACATGGAACCGTAGGACGCCAAGAACCTCACCCCGTATGCCAGAACCGGCCCGACTTGAGGACCCGACAAAACCTGCGCAACGACAAGATCGGCACCAACCAGGGCGGACCCGCTACGCCCCGACGCCGAACCAAGTCCTGCTTCCGGATGCGCCAAGATCTACCCCGCTACCCGAGAACGATCCCACCGAGACCGACCCCGTCGAACCCTGGACCCCGAGACCCGACCCCGAACCCCGGAACCCAAGATCTGCCGAACCCAAATGTGTGACCCCTCTCCTCGAGCCCTATTTTATAAATGAAATATAAACTTGTTGCATTAATCATTCATCTCACATGCATATTTGTGTGGTTTGGGGGCCTTATGCCGATTCACCTTATAATTAAATATGGGGCCCATATGCGGACAAATCTAGTCTCATATTGGCCTCATTTAAATTTGTGTAGCGAACCCGGTGCTATCTTTTGCCATGCTAAAACAACATTTAATTTGCGGGGTAGTTAAATAACTTGAACCGTTTAATTAAATGTCGGGACCCCGGTTCCACTTAATATGACCTAATTGCATCGCACCTTTGCCATGCCATACATCATACATGCATCATGCCGATCTTTTGCCGTAGTATTAAATATTGCATCCGGTGTTTCTTCTAGTGCTTTGCTTCTTCGCGGATAAGACCGTTGAGTTGATGTGAGCTTCGCCCCGATCTTCGGTTGAACCTTCGACAATGTTTTCAGGCGAGCATCTCCCCCCTTTCTACCTATCTTACATTTATAGTATTTATTCCCTCCTGTTGATCTATTGCTATCTGTGTTGCGATGCTCTAGTTTCCGTACCCGTACTATCCCTTGCAGTCGTATATTGCCTTGGCCACATCCTATTACCTGTTGTTTGGTAGATAGTTGGACTTGCGTCTCGTAGTCGCTTGCTCAAGTGCTGTTGTGCGTCGTCATATGCCACAGTTGTTGATGTATTGCCGCATGTTGATGTTGGAGGTGATCATAGTTTTACTTATCGTTCACTTTAATTCCTGTTTAACAACTAAAATTGAAGTAAGCAGAGGCATCGGTGGGTGATAGAAAATATTTGGTTTCCGAACGCCCACTTGTGTCCCGTAGGACCCCGAGTACTTGATACCTGTTCCTTGATTTATCGCGCTATCCACATCCGGGAGGTATATGGGACCCCCCTGAGCCAGAGCTTGATTCAGTCTTATTTCTTGGGGCCACAAACTAGTTTGAGGTTTTATTACGATCCTGTACTTATGCCATGCTTTACTGCTTTATTTACGTTTGTGCGAGGAGCACACTGTACTGTTTCGGATCGTGGCACGATTCCGCGGTGTCGACAAGCCCAGCCACACTTTCGGGTTCCCAGTCGTTCACAGCCGTCCCCACAACCTTAAGTCCGTCTCGGAGCCGGCCGGCTTCGTTGCGGGTCTACTTTAAGGGGTGGCCCCCTGAAATATTTCTGAATCCTGTGATTGCTTTGTCGTGAAAGCCTCGTTGGGTTTTGATTTGTTTTTCCGAGGTTGATCGAGTGTGTGTTGCTATTGGTGCACCCCGGCCGGGTAAAACTTTTTGAAAGCCGTGTCCGCGGTTATGGACGACTTGGAGCACAGTATCTCGACCATAGACAAGCATAACTAAAGTAGTGCTATAAATTTGACTTTATAATGACTAGTAATCAGCTTCACTATAATGGAATGGCTAAATAATCCTGCCAACAGTTGCTTGTTGAGTTGTCGCTTGCGACCCTTGTACCTGACTAGTAAGTATTGCAACTACAAGGGAATGGCTTAACAAAAGTACCAACAACAGCTGGGTTTTGGGTTATCTCATGCTATTTGAATCTGACTAGTAAGCGCCTCAACTACAATGGAATGGTTAACTAAAATGGCCCACTGCTTACTTTATCAGGATGATTATCTATACCTGACTAGTAATTGCTGCAACAATAACTGAATAAATAAAAATGCCAACGGTGTGAGTTCCTCGGTTGACTTCCTCGATTGGTCTCGAGGGGGAAACGCCAGGATGGGTTTGTTTGATGGTAGAATCAGGTTGTTTCCGAATAGGTCTTTCTTACCCCCTCTGATAACCGCCAGTTGTACCGAGTCTCTATAGGTTGTTTAGTGCCTGCTGCCGCTGCCGCTCAGTCCACCATACCTATGTAGGCGAGGACCGCCGAACTCTAGTCTCGCCGTGTACTGGCCTCAGTACTGACGCTCCTCTTTTTCCTTTGCCCTTTGTCGGCACCCGTTTTGTTTAAGCAGGTTTTGAGATCGACGTCGTTAGCAGGGTTACCCTTCCGGCTTGGCCTGGGCAGGGTTATGGACGCCATTGGTTATTCTTCAGGGCTCTTAGCCCCATTTGTATCTTGTCCGTAGTCGGACGCTGTATCGTTTTATAGGTGATTTGGATCTTTGTATCATATATCTGTATTCTTGACTCTTTGAGTCGCTGCTGTATATATATCTGCTCTGTGGGTCCCATCGAGGACTGTTGTGTAATGTTATTACTTCGTTTTCCACCCGCACGAAAGTGCCTGGTGGGCACCTTTGAATCGTTTCTATGCGGGTTTGGCGGGTTTCGCTAAAACTTGCATAGGTCCGATTCTGAGGGTGTTACATCTCGGAACACGGATCACCGAAAGGTAAAGCATGAGTCATATAGTAGATATGATGAATATGATGATTGTTCGCCATTGAAGCTACATCAACTCTCGTGATGATCGGTTTTGATGTGGTGGATTTGGTTCGTGTGATCACTAAAACAATGTGAGGGATATTGTTTTGAGTGGGAGTTCAACGGCAATATGATTAAAAGTTGAACACTATTTATCATAAATTAAATCAAAGTGAATTTGCATAATTGTTGTAGTCATTGGCATCCGTTTACCACCTTGCGCTTAGTTTTAATTGAGATGATAGAACTATAGAATTCTGGTTAGTTACTTTACGAACTGATATCATATTGTTTTGAAGTGTTAATCTAAAGTTTAAAAGTCCTATTGCAAACTTTTAGTAAGTTCCGGTCACTCCATGAAGTTTAATAATTGGTATTAAAACGAGAGTGACAATTCCAAGTGTTAGTGTGTGAGTATCATGTTTGTCTCCATGATTCTTGATATTCAAAGGATTGTCTTAATATCAAGGTTATCTAGGATCTGAAAGAGTTGTTTCAGAAACCATGATGTGTGGAAGATATTGTGATATCTGAAACAAAGTTTTGGTTGCAACATGATAGAGTATAATATGGCAAAAGTCATGTTCTCATATTTGATGAGAATTTGCAAAAGGTTGGAGACACTAGTTGTCCAAAATTCTCCAAAGTTTTTGACGAGCAACATTATACTCGTGATTCACCGGTATAAGCTAAAAGTAGCTTGATTATGGATGATTCCATGATAAGGGTGAATATTTGATGTAGGTAAAATGTTTACTACACCAAGAGATTACTAAAGAAAGGAATTTGAAAGAACACCAAACATTTGATGATGGTAATCTACTTCAAAGTGCAAGTCCAAAGACATTGGTATTTAACTATACACGCTTTGGACTATGTGTCATATGTATGACTCCACTATTGATGTTTATAGATTCTTTCAAACAGAAAATAAATACTGAAAGAGAATCTCATAAATATATGGCAGAAAAGAAAAGACTAGAATTGTTCAGTTTAGGTATATAGATGATATACATGTTATGGCTATATTCTTTGCTTATTAAACAATGTGGTTCTTAAGTATTTGATACTGAATTTGTTGGTGTGAATCGTCGTACGAAACAACACAAATCATGAACTACAATGGCCTCAGTAACTAGCAAAAGAATATGTGATGATGTTCATCGAGAACAAATAAAAGTTTATTGTGTTGCTCGTTAAACGTCAAAGGTTACCTTCAAGATTTTTTTTATCAGGTATTATGAGAACAAAAGGGTTGTTCAAATAATTGCCGTAATCCATAAAAGATGGATGATTCACAAATATCGTTGGAGAAATCACATCCATAAAACTAGTGCTAAAAATGTCGAAAGACAAATTGATTGAAAGATCACTTAGGAAGTGACATCGCCGTTTAAATTATATTGGAAAGAAAACATGAAGAAACTCCATGTGGATGGAATTTTGGAGTCTTTTGATCTTTGATCACATGACACTTGTGAAACTTTCCCAGAGATAATTAAAACTTCGTTCGTAGGCCAAAAGGGAACGAATGACTAGCTTATTGGAACTTGTACATATTGTTGTACGAAGTCCATTATGTGTAGTCAAGAGCGATGGATTTCAACTTCATATGCTTTCTCCAAAAATTTGAGTGAATATATGAATATTTACTTAATAAGGATGAAGTGTGAAATATTTGAAAAGTTCAAAGACTTTCAAGATGAAGTGCAAAATCATTGTAACAAGAATATAAATAGTTTATGATAAGATCATAAAGGAAGATATTTGAGTTACAAGTTTAGCATAATACCTAAGATTTAAGGAATCGTTCCGTGGATTTGCATTTTCCTGAAACACCATAAGAGTATGGAGCATTCGAGATATGTAATTAAACCTTGTTTGACACGGTAAGATCAAAGGTATAATTCATAAAACTGCCATTATATTTTAAAGATTAAAAGCTTTAGAGACTACCGTTTTTTCCACTGAAAAGAGCTTTATCATAATCCGTTGAAATGACACCATATAAAGTTATGGTTTGGGATAAAACCCAAGTAGTCCTTTCTTAAAACATTGGTATGCTATGCATAAGAAAGATGTGTGCAACCAAAGTCGGATGAACCTGTCTTTGTATAACTGTTAAGTATTCCTCCATAAACACCGGAGACAAAAGTGTTTGTTTCTTAGAACGTCAAGTTTCTTTGAGAAGGAATTTTTCGTGAAAAGTTAAGTGGGAGGACAATAGAACTTTGATAAGGTTGAAAGAACCTTAGCTATATGTGCAAAGTTGCGCAGCACCGAAAAGTGTTCCGGAGGTAGCAACAATGCTCATGGCTCACGTACCTCAAAGGTTGTGGTCACAGAGATCCAAGTTCCTATTGAATCAAGTAGGTCGGATAAACAATCGAATACCAAGATTTGAGAGTTAAATCATTATTTGACAATAATGATCCGACTACATGCAAAGAAGCGATGATGAGCCCTGACTCCGTCAAATGGCTTGAAGCCATAAAATCCGTGATAGTTCCATACATGAGAAATCAAGTTTTGAACTTGAAGGACCCTCGAGAAAGGTGTAAGACCTTACAGTCGTGTTTGGATCTATAAAGAAATAGACATGGATGTTTTACATCTATGAAATAGTCGACATGTTGGGAAAAAGTTCACAACAATGTTCAAAAGTTGACTATGATAAGATTTGATCTTTCATAGTGATATTTAGTCTAGACGTATTAGTGTAGCAACCACTACATATAATTTTGTTATATGGTAGTTGAATAAACAAAACAAGTTCTTCTAATAGAATTGTTACCTAGGACATGTGCATAACACGGTCCATAGGGTTTTGTTAATTCAAAGGATGCTAAAAGCATATGCAAACTTCAATGGTTGAAGTAAGCATAGCGGAGTTGGAATCTTCACAATGATGAAATTGTTAAAAGAGTTTAAATTCATCAGAGACAATGAAGATGCTTGCATTTGCAAGAAATTAAGTGGGAGCGCTAAGACATATTTCTAATACATTATGTAGAAGACATATTGTTGATTGGAAGTGATGTATCTTTTTATTAACACAGGATAAGAATTTCATCTCGATGAAAGACTTAGGCAAAACCCAAATAATTGGCATCAATAGACGCCAATATGGTTGTGCCAGAAGTACATAGATGAGATATTGAATGAGTTCAATATATAAACTACAAGAAAGGTTCTTGTCGCACAGAAAGGATTGAATGAGTTCAATATTGATAATATATTCAAGTGTATTGACATTTGGTAAGTGAAACAAAGCTTCAAGTATAGATTGATACTTGACGTATGAAATCACAAAGAGTATTTATATCAATCATACTGTGATATGTGCAAATCCAGATATCTCCTATGCTCTAAATGTTATGAGCATATACCAGAATGATTCATAAGATGATCATTGGACAATAGTAAGGATATTCTTATGATCTTTTGGAAGAACTAAGAGTATATTATTTGTAGAAGTGACAAATAGATGGTTAGTTCATTGTAAAAGTACTACATTGATACTAGTTTTGTCACAAAGTACAAATTAAGTTTATCTCAATCTAAACCAAGGGTGGCACAATATAATGGAAAGTGAGTTCCATAATGGATTTTGATGAGTTCCAAAGTTAAGACATTGTGACAGATACTACAACAAAAGGCTAAGTATATGACTGCTATTTTAGCAGCAAAAGAGGGCATTTGTGTCAAGTAGTTTGTTATCAAACTAGGTGTAGTTCACAGTGGGATAATACTATGAAGATATATTGTACGACAATATTATCAACATGTTTTTAACCCCAAAGAACTAAAGGTCACACCAAAGGACCAAATTTGTACGAAGCCATCTCATTAGAGAATGAGTGATGCATAGAGACGCAAAGACATGCACTTACACACGGACCTGGAAGTATCAGATCCGGAGATCAGTTGACCACTAGCAATCGTGTACATACAACACCGGAAAGCCATAGGTGTTGAATACACAAAGGTTTGAAACTAGATTATTGACTCTAGTGCAAGTGGGAGACTGTTGGAGATATGCCCAAGAGGCAATAATAAAGTGTTTATTATCATATCTTCATACTTATGATAAATGTTTACATACCATGCTATAATTGTATTAAACGGAAACATTAATACTTGTGTGATTTGTAAACATAAAAGAGTCCCTAGTAAAGCCTCTTGTTAAACTAGCTTGTTGGTTAATATATGATCATGGTTTCCTGATCATGAACATAGAGATGTTATTAACAACAGGGTCATATCATTAGGAGAATGATGTGATGGACATACTCCTATAGTTAAGCGTAGCATAAAGATCAAGTCATTTAATATAGTTCATTTGCTATAAGCTTTCTGATACATAGTAACCTAATTCCTTCGACCATGAGATCATGCTAATCACCATCACCGGAAGGATGCTTTGATGACATCAAACACCACACCGTAACTGGGTGGCTATAAAGGTGGCATTGAGTGTTCGGAAAGTATGTGTTGAGGCACATGGATCAAGAGTGGGATTTGTCCATCCATATGACGGATAGATATACTCTGGGCCCTCTCGGTGGAATGTCATTGAATTAGCTTGCAAGCATGTGACTGGCTCACAAGGGATCACATACCACGGGAACGAGAAAAGAGTGCTTATCTGTAACGAGGTTGAACTAGGTATGCAGAGATACCGACGATCATAACCTCGGATAAGTAAACTATCGTGAGACAAAGGGAAATTGGTATCGTATGTAAGTGGTTCATTCGATCGCAAAGTAATCGTAGAAATATGTGGGAGCCATATGAATTTCCAGATTCCTCTATTGGTTATTGATCGGAGAAGTGTCTCGATCATGTCTGCATAATTCACGAACCGTAGGGAGACACACTTAAGGATTCGATGTTGTTGAGTAGTTATGGAATGATGAGTAAGAGACCGAATGTTGTTCGGAGTCTCGGATGGGATCCGGGATATCACGAGGAGATCCGGAATGGTCCGGAGAATAAGATTCATATAAGGAAAGTCCTGTTTCGGAGTTGGGGAATGGTTCCGGTGTTTTCATCGGGAATGTTCTAGAAGGTTCCGGAATGTCCGGCACTCCGGAGGGGAAGGGTACATGAATGTGTTATATCAAGTTGGTATGATTGCATTATGTACTTGGTGTCATCGCTGTACCAAATAGAGGGTTTATTCAAATCCTAGTTTGAAAAGTCAAACGGCTAGTTTGAAAGTCAAACGGCTAGTTTTGGGAAAAGAGGAGAAGGAGGTTTGAAACCGACTTGGGGGAGGAGTTCCTCCTCCCACCGCCGGCCCACCTTGGGTCCGAGTTGGGGAGGGACTCCCCTCCCCAGGCGCGCCTCCCTCCACCTATAAGAGGAGGGGCAGGGCTCCTCTCCTAGACACATAATCTTGCCCCCTCTAAACTTAACCCTAGCCGCCGCCGGCCACCATACCCGCCGCCGCCCTAGGGTTTGCCCAAGCCGCCGACTTGGGGCAATCCCCTTGCCCTAGCCGCCGGCCTAGCTCCCTCTACTTGGTGCCTCTAAACCCTAGATCACCAAGGCTCTCTCATAGTCCACCATACTCGCTCCGGCTTAAGGCGAAGCCCTGCGAGATCTCCCCTCTACTTCTAGTACCACGCCGTCGTGCTGCCGGAATCGCGAGGAGAGTGCTACAACCTCCGCTGCCTGCTAGAACAAGGTAGAGGAAGGTCTTCATCGAGTACCGAACGTGTGACCAACTGCGGGAGCGCTGCCGGAACGCAGCGCCGGAAGGATCGTCTACGCGATCTTGAGATCGGCAAGTGTACGACTACATCACCCACGAGAATCTGCTCTCGTTAACCGCTTTGGAATCTTCGAGGGTAAGTTCCTCTACCGACTCGTTGCTACAATCTAGTAGATAGATCTTGGCTTGTTTGTGTGCATGCGGTAGAAAATTTTGTTTTCCATGCTACGAACCCCTACAGTTGTGCCAACAACCCTGTCCGGTCTTCTGTCTAGAATTCGGAGCGTGACCCGTGTCCAGGAATTGGTGAGGCAGCAGCTCGTCGCAGGGGTGAAGGCTGCGTTGTCCCTTGTTAGGCTGCATCGTCCTGATGTAGATTTGTCTGTTGTAGCAGCTGGGCCACCTCTTCGGTCGGATGGTGGCGAGTGGGATATGCGTCCGCATTACGCGGTTATAAGGAAGTATGCCGAACAGGTCATAGATTTGTTTGAGCAGTGTGCTCAAGTTATTCTCCAGAATAGGTAGTACCTGTAAAAGAGATAGATGTAAAATTTGTATATTTCGACTAGGCGTGTTGTGCCCTTTGTTATAAAGGTTTGTTTGTTGTTTGAGCACGCAGTGCTTTGTTTGAGTACGTGTCCTTTTCGTTTGACTGACGTTGTCAGCTACTCAGGTGTACACGTGTGATCCTCGGATGATGAAATCGTGAGGTGGGGGGAGCCCCCGAGTGCGTTTGTAGCATAAAGTAATGTTGCAAACAACGAACGAAATTTCGGGGCGAGACACTTAGCTTTATTTATATCGTAATGGAGGAAGTACATTGTTCGGCTGAATAGCCTTGGCTGAAAAGCCTTATTGAAAGTAAAGGGGTACGTAGCTAGGGGTAGAATCGTCGCAAGTGTGCGATGTTCCACGGGTTGGAGTATTCGAATCCAGACTCCACGTGCTTGAGGCGATAGGCGCCACCTGGGATGACTTTGGTGATGATGTAGGGCCCTTCCCATGGTGATTCGAATTTCTTCGGTCGCTCTTGCTTGAGTCGCAAGACGAGGTCTCCTTCGACGAAGGACCTTGGGCGCAGCCGGCGGCTGTGGTAGTTGCGGAGACTCTGCTGGTACACCGCTGATCGAGCTGCTGCTATGTCTCTTGCCTCATCGAGTGTGTCGACGGCGTCTTCGAGTGCAGCCATGGATTCGGCTTCGCTGTAAGCGACGACCCGGGGGGCCTGGTGGCGTACTTCGGCTGGTAGTACGGCTTCGGCTCCATGCACCATGAAGAACGGCGTGTAGCCCGTGGAGCTGTTTGGCGTGGTACGCAAACTCCATAGGACGGATGGCAGCTCTTTCGTCCAGGCTCCGGCCTTTCGTTCGAGTGGGCTCATGAGGCACTTCTTGATGCCAGCGCCGATTAGGCCGTTGGCCTTTTTGACCAGCTCATTCGTTTGCGGGTGAGCCACTGAGGCGTATGAGATGTTGATCCCGAGGCCTTCGCAGAAGTCTTGGAATTCTTTGGAGATGAACTTCGATCCATTATCGGTAATGATGTTGTGCGGTACGCCGAACCTGTAGACAATGGATTCGAAGAACTTGACGGCGGTCTTGCCCTTTTGGTTGGTAACCGGCATGGCTTCGACCCACTTGGTGAATTTATCGACTGCGACCAGGAGGTAAACGTGCCCCCCTATCGAGGACTTTGGCAGTTTGCCGATCATGTCGAGGCCCCATTGAGCAAAGGGCCAGACTATAGGTATGGGTCTGAGCTCTGACCCGGGTGCGTGCGGTTTGTCGGCGAACCTTTGGCACACGTTGCATCTTCGGACGATGTCCTTTGCATCGCTCATGGCCGTTGGCCAGTAGAATCCAGCTCGTAGAGCTTTGGCGACAAGGGAGCGGCTGCCTGCGTGATGGCCGCAGATGCCCTCGTGGATGTCTTGGAGGATGGCTTTCCCGTCACCGATGGTGACGCACCTTTGTAGTACACCCGTAATACTGCGCTTATATAGCTCGCCATTGATGATGGTGAAGGCTTTTGACCGACGAGATATGCGTCGGGCATCCGTCAGGCTGTCAGGCAGTTCTCCGTTTATCAAGAACTGGAGGTATGGTCGCGTCCAAGTTTCTTCGACTGCCATGACCTGCATCAGGTTGACCATAGCGACCTCTGTGTCTAGTTTCTCGGGTCCTTCGTGTCCTTCGGGAAGCGTATCCCCCCAGTGTTCTGCTTCTTCGAGTGATCCCTTGAGGAATTTCCGCTTTATGGATGGCACGCAGATCTGTTCGAGGAACAAACCCGGTGGCACCTTTGCGTAGGTGGAGCCGATGTTGGCGAGTCTGTCGGCTTCCTCGTTGCTTTCTCTTCCAACGTGCCGAAGCTCGCAGCCGTCGAATTCTCCTTCGAGTGCGTTGTAGAGTGCGCGGTACGCGATCATGTTTTCGGCGTGTGCGTCGCACTCTTTCATCGTCTGCTGGACGATGAGGTTGGAGTCACCGTAGATGACCAGGCGTGTTGCGCCGCAGATCTTTGCCATCCTCATGCCGTGGATAAGGGCTTCGTATTCGGCCTCGTTGTTGGAAGCTCGGAATTTCATCCGGAAGACGTACTTCATCTAGTCGCCCTGCGGGGAGGTCAGTATGACCACGGCTCCTGCTCCAGCTTCACGCTTGGAGCCGTCGAAGTGCATCGTCGATGACTGCGACATGTCTGGGGTGTCTGGCAGCTGCAGTTCCATCCAATGTACAAGGAAGTCCGGGAGGACTTTAGATTTGATTGCGATTCACTTCTCGTAGACGATGTCCAGGGGTGACAGCTCGATGCCCCACAGGGCCACGCGTCCTGTGACCTCTGGGTTATTCAGGATGCTGTTCAGGGGTGCCTCGTTGACGACCATCGCCTGGTGCTCCTGGAAGTAATGGCTCAGCCGTCGAGCCGTCATGAACACGCCGTAGGCGAGTTTCTGGTAGTGAGGGTACCTATGCTTTGTTGGCGTTAGTACCTCGCTGAGGTAGTAGATTGGGTGTTGGACCCCGTGGGTCTTGCCTTCTTCGGGTCGTTCGACCACTAGCACGGTGCTGACCACCTGGTGTGTGGCTGCTATGTACAGCAGCAGAGGCTCGCGCTCCTTTGGCGTGACCAGGACGGGCGAGGTGGATAGTAGCCGTTTGAGGCTTTCGTAGGCATCGTCGGCTTCGGGCATCCACTCGAATTTATCTGCCTTGCGTAGCAGCTGGTAGAATGGCAGGGCCTTCTCACCCATGCGGCTGATGAATCTGCTCAACGCCGCTATTTGAACTGCGAGCTGCTGGACACCCTTGAGGTTTTTTGGCCCTGATTTTCTTCGGGTTCGCCTCGATCCCTCGCTGAGAGATGAAGTACCCAAGCAGCTGACCCAATGGGACGCCGAAGGCGCACTTTTCAGGGTTGAGCTTGATCCTGTAGCGATCGAGGTTGTCGAACGTCTCGCGGAGATCGTCGATGAGTGTTGCCTCCCTGGTTTTGATGACTATGTCGTCGACATAGACTTGCACGTTGCGACCGATCTGGTCCTTGAGGCATGCCTGCATGCATCTCTGGTACGTGGCACCTGCGTTCTTTAGCCCGAAGGGCATCGTGTTGTAGCAGAACACTCCGAACGGTGTGATAAACGTCGTTTTCTCTTGATCTTCGACCTTGAGTCGAATCTGGTTGTAGCCTGAGTAGGCATCGAGGAAGGAGAGTTTCTCACATCCTGCGGTCGAATCGATGATCTGGTCGATCCGAGGAAGAGGGAAGTGGTCCTTTGGGCAGTGCTTGTTCAGCGACGTGAAGTCTACGCACATCCGTAGGATATCCGTGTCCTTCTTGGGGACCATCACTGTATTTGCGAGCCACTCGCTTTCTTTGATCTCCCTGATGAAGTCTGCGGCGAGTAACCTGTTTATTTCCTTCCCGATGGCTTTGGCCCGTGGCTCGGACAGTCTCCGGATGGACTGCTTGACGGGCTTGGTGTCTGGAAAGACGTTGAGTGCGTGCTCGGCGAATTCCCTGGGAACTCCTGGCATGTCCGCAGGACACCAGGCGAAGATTTCCCAGTGCTCACGGAGGAATTCGACGAGCGCGCCTTCCTATGCAGGGCTGAGGTCGTTGGCAATCAGCGCCGTCTTGGAGGCATCCGTCGGATGGACCTGCACCTTCTTTGTGTTGACGGTGGAGTTGAAGGACATGTCAGGTGCGTTTTGTCGTGCGACTGGGGGTGCCCCATTGTCCGCCACCTCGCGGAGCCTTACGAGTTCCTCCTGCATGCCGAATGATTGGGAGATTCTGTTGAAATCCCTGTCGCATTGGTCCGATCGGGTGATGCTCCCGTGGATTGTGATGACGCCCTTCGGCCCTGGCATCTTGAGTAGCACGTATGCATAGTGTGGGACAGCCAAAAACCTTGCGAATGCTACATGCCCGAGGATGGCGTGGTACTGTGATGGCCAGTCCACCACTTCGAATTCGAGCCGTTCCAGTCGGAAATTGTCCGGCTTGCCGAAGATGAAGTCGAGCCATATTTTGCCCAGGGGGAATATGCCCTTTCCTGGGACAATGTCGTGGAACGTTGTATATGACTGTTCTAGGCTGCACTGCGGGATCCGCATTGCTGCCAGAGTACTTGCGAACATCAGATTGATGCCGCTGCCGCCGTCCATGAAGACGCGACTCATCTCGAAACCTCCGATCTGCGCCTCCAGCACCAGGGCAGCATGACCTGGGCGAGGGATCTGGCAAGGGTGATCCGAACGACTGAACGTGATGCAGGACTCCGATCCGCTGAGGTACTCAGGGATGGCGGGTGGAGTTGCCATGGCCAGGTTGATCTGTCGGGTTATTTTCTTTTGCACCCTATTCGTGGGGCGCCCCTTCTGGATCATCAGTGCTCCTTTCGGCGGGGGATACCCGTTCCCAGCATTGTTCTGTGCTGGTGCGACTGGTTGGTTCGGGTCTCCTACAGGTGGCGGTGGAGGAGCTCCATGCGCTATCTCACCTGGCGCAGGTGCGTTCCCGAATCCAGGAAGTGGAGCTTGCTGCCTCATCTGGACCATGCTTTCGCTGAGTTTCTGGAACTCGCGGCAGTCCTTGAGCATGTGGCTTGCCTTCTTTTTGCCATCCTGCTTGTTGATGTAAAAGTGGATGGTGCATGGACCCGAAAGTTTTTCGTATGCTGAGGGTCCGTTATCGCGGTCGCGGTGCTGCCACGACTGTGCTGGGCGTCCTCCGTCGCGGAAGTTTCCTCCGCGGTATCCTCCGCTGTTGCGGTTGGCGTTGTTGCGGCGATCGGCGTAGCCGGCCGCGACCATGTCGGGTCCATCGCGATCGTCGTAGATGCGTGATCTTCTCTTCCTACGGCGCTCTCGTCGTCGACCGTAGTCGTCCTCTTCTTCCGATTGTGCTCGGTGAATGGAATCTTTGCCGTCAGCCCACCTGTTGGCGATGTCCATGAGGTGGTCGAGTGTTTTGGGCTTGACGCGCCCGAGTTCCTCCTTGAAGTCTTGGTGCTTGATGCCGTCCCTGAAGGCGTCGATGGCCATCTCTTCGGAGATGTGCGCTGCGGAGTTCTTTGTGTTGGACCAGCATAGTATGTACGATCGAATGGATTCACCTGTTCGTTGAGTGCAGGCTCGCAACTCTTCAATTGAGGCGGGCCTCTTGCTGGCGCCCTTGAAGTTTCGGATGAAGCTGTAAGCTAGCTCATCCCAACTTCGGATGGACCCTGAAGATAGGCTGCTGAGCCAGATCCGGGCCGCTCCTGTCAGCTGCAGCTGAAGGCATTGATGGCAGTTTCCTTGTTTCCGCCGTGCAATTTGACGGACGATAGGTGGTCGCTGAGCCATGCCTTTGGGTCTTGTGTGCTGTCAAACTTCGGAGTATCCGAAGGAAGCTTGAAATTGCGGGGCATCTTTGTTCGCCGAACAGATCTGCTGAAGCATCGGGCTCCGCAGAGTTCTCCTTCGTCTTCGTCCATCTCGGATTCAGAGGAGCATGGGCGCTTGGGTCGCGCTTTGTCGATTTTGCGCTGTGTGAGTGCGTCTCTGGCATCGTAGTCGCGGTTGCGGTGGCGCGAACTCTTCTTCCTTCGAGGAAGGTCATGTTCCTCTTCTTCGGATGAAGGGGTGGGGCTGCGGTCGAACCTGACCGGAGCTTTCTTCTTCGGCTCCGTGGGAGCTTCCTGGTGGAGCGCAGCTCCGACGAGTCCGAGTCCGATAAGTGCGGACTTGTGCATGGCCTTCTTCGGGTCGCCCTCTGGAGGTGGGTGGGCTGCGAGGTACGCAGTGGCTGCCATGATCGCAGCCTGCGGCATTTTCGGGATGACGTTGCCGTCGGCGTCCATCTCCATGAATGATGTGTGGAGGGTTCGGGTCAGCTCACGGCGCTCCTTGGGATCCATGTTCTCCATCCGAGAGCGGTGCTTGTTGCCTTGGTTGCCGTTCGAGCTGGAGCCGATGCCCATGGCGGAGAGCGCGGCTCGTCGCGCGCTGGACTCTAAGGCTGCTTGCTTGCGTTTGTCAAGCACCTCCTGCATCTTGACCTGCTTCTTGTGCTCCTCGATCAGGAGAAGGTGGTAGGCCATCAGCAGATCCCGGGAGGAGTCTGCAGGCAGGACTATGTTGCCTGCCACGGCGTTGCATGCCTGGGCCCATCCTTCTTTGCTAAGGCGGATGACATGGCCGTTGTTTTCCCCTTCGGGTGGGGGGGACTGGCGTTGGATTAAAATAGATCGACCTAGATCTAGCATCACTTGCCCGGGCGGGAACTTATACCCTCTACCAAAAAGGCAAGTGATGCTACATACTTTTGTCCCATTATTTTCACTATGCGGATCAAGCGATGTGAGGCGTTGGATTAAAATAGATCGAGCAGCACAGGATCACTCGTACCCCTTTGTTTAAGTTTCTATCCTATCCACGTGATCCAAATCCAACGGCTGCTGCGAGCTTGACCTAGAATGAGCGGCGCTGGCGGCGGTTGTGCGGCGGCGGCGCTCTGGCGGCGAGGTTGCCAGCGATACAGGAAGCAAGGTGGATGCGGAATAAGCTCACTGGGTTCGCTGGTTCGTGCTAGTGCTCAACGTAGTCTTCTTGGGTCGAGGGGCGCTCGTGGTTGCCCAGGATTGCTCACCGGATTTTGCTCGGCGTCGGGCACGCTCTGTTCGTCTTCGCTGGCGAGAGTACAGGCGATGCCAAGGCACGAAAAATATTGTGTTAGCTACGCACAGAAATAGCGAGAACGTGTGCATCCACAGGAGGGGAAGGCGCGGTCGAACTCTACCTGGGAACGTCGCCGGAGAAATGGCAGACGGTGGCGTAGTCAGTCGTGGTCGCTCCCGACGATGTGGGGCATGCGCGACTGAGCTGAGGAGGCAGAGAGATGCGCCAGGGTCTGGAGGTCACGTCCGTGTGCTCGAGGAGGCAAGGGGTGGTGCGGGGCTGCCGGAATTCGGTTGCGAGCTCGTCGGAGCAGGGCGGGGTCTAGGCGCTAATTGGAGCGGCCTAGGGGCGTGTAGGTTCTGGCGACAGAGGGGAACGAGAGAGGAGATGCTGGCGTTTATCACTGCGTGGTCACGGGGTTGAATTGCTTAGGCATTAACGCGAATTTACGCGAGCGATTATAGCCAGAAACGGCCGGCGAGGTGAGGGGAAGGAACGGGTCCGCGGTTGAAGACGCTGACGAGGCAGGTGGGGTCCGCTTGGCAGCGTGAGAGAGAGAGAGAGGAAATAGGGTCCACCGGTCAGTGAGGGTGCGGGTTCTTTCTTTGGTGCGAACTGTTTTCTTGCGGGGAGAGAGGGAGTGGGCTAACTGGGCTTAGTTGGGCCAGGCTTAGTTGGGTCGAGTCCGTTTCATTTTATTTTTTTTGTTCAGATACTTTTTCCTTTTTCCTTTTCTTATTTCTGTATTGGTTTTGTTTATCTAATTCAAACATCAATTTGATTTCAAAACTTTGCTAGATTTTTTGTGGGTTTAAATAATGGTTGGTAGAACAGTCTGATGTCAAATTTTGGAAAATATTTTATTCCTTTTTGTGTCTTTTTAATTATTCAAAAAGGCTCTAGTTTTTAAATAGATAGGATTTAATAATGTTTCAACACCATTTAAATTCTTTTAAATCATCCAAATCTTTTCAGTAGGTTTTGTTTACTTAAAAGGGTGTCAAATAATTCATCTTGAATTATTTGGAAAGTATTTTAATATGATTTATTAATCATTTAAGATTGGGCATTTATTTGTTTTAATTCCCACAGGATTTGGTTTAAGCCATTTTATTTTACTTTGGAAATTTCTTTATCCAATATTTTATTTAATTTGGATTGGGATTATATTTCATTCCATTTGCTTATGGATTTGGCCAAGATTTGATTTGGTTCTTTTAATTATTCTTCATTTAATATTTTTCTCTTTGTCTTATAAAATCCATATCTTTTTATTTAGAGATCCAAACTTGGTGATTCCTATTTTGTGAAATTTTATTTTATATTTGTTTATCCTTTTAAATCCTTTTAGGATTAATTGCTCACCATTTGGTATGGGTTTCTAGATAGGTTCTTTAATAGCTTTGGGATAACTTGGAAATGGTTTTTATTCCATTAGGGTTTAGGGTTTGGATTTATTTTCCAAGTGTTTAAATTTCCAGATACATTCATTTAGGAATGCATTTATTTTGATTTGGATTTTTTTGGATTCAAACTTTTACCAAAGTTTGTTCACGATGGGATTTTAAGTTTCCTTTTAGAAACAAAAGTTTCTTTTCACCCTGAAAATCAACAAAGTTTTATTTTATTCATTTATTTTTCACATAACAAGATTTGGAAAATCTTGGGATGTGACAACCCGTGGGGTATAACCATGTCAGTAATTGACGAGGTTTGATCTCATCAATGCCCATTGTTATGGACTTGGGTTTTGGAGAAGATGGGGATGTTGGAGATCGTGGAACGGTTAGCAAACAAGCAACACGGGGACACAAGGTTTACCCAGGTTCAGGCCCCCGGAGGAAAAACCCTACTCCTGCTTGTCTGCTCTTGATTACGGCGGAACCGAAGGTTACAGGGGTGCGCAGATGCAATCTGGCGTGGAGGTGTGTATGCGAAAGTATGAGAGAGGATCTAGGTCGTGCCCTCCTAGCCTTTATATAGACTCAGGCAGGTCCCGGGCATAGACCTAGTCGGTTACAGGTTCTAGGGTTTTACCCCTTTGAATTTCCTATCTACTCTAGTCTTGATATCCAAGGATCCGAAAGCGTCATGGGCCTTGGCCACCCGAAAATCTTCATGGGCCGGCGTATAGTTGCCGTGGGCCTTCCTTGGGCTGGACCAGGTATGCTGAGATCATGTACCCGTGGGGTATAACCATGTCAGTAGCCCCCGAGTGTTCAGTCAAATCGTAGATTCGGCTGAGGACTCTACAAACTTTTGGGTGGAACTATGTATTTCAATAGTTCATGTGTAGGGATTGTTGATGCGTGTGCCTGACTCACCCGACGGATCAGGGTCAGTTAACTGTCTTAGGACGAAACAACACGATCTTCTTCAGGTTCAAATCCCTCAACTCGAACCTGGAACATATGCTGGCGTAATTCGACTCAGGCCGCGGAGGACTTACAGGAGTCGAATTCCAGTGAATTTAACTGATGTACCCAACGCGTCCGTCGGGATTTTTCATCGCACCTGTTAGCATGGGTTTTTACTAGCAGAGCGCAGTCGTGTACGTTGCCATGCCATCAAATGGTATCTGTAGGTCTTATCTTTGTGTCGCAGACACAGCATCCGAATGTTTATCACCGCGGAGGTGTTTCGGGTGGCCAAGGAGGATGTTACTCACTTAGCGTTTAATTGGGGCAGAGTTGCCGAAAAGTTTTGCATGTTGATCCGAAGGATCGCAGTCGAAGAATTTATAGGGTGCGCGATCAGCGCTCCCTATGGGAGTAGCCCCCGAGTGTCTGTTCGAGTCATAGACTCGAGCTGAGACTTTTATTCAGCCGTTGTTCCGCTTCAGGTCCGTAGGACACAAAAAAATTTGGATGATTAAATTCGTCCTCCCTATGGGAGTAGCCCCCGAGTCCATAGTGGAGTCGTGGACTCGACGAGGGACTCGAAGTAACAGTTCGCTTCTATTCATCTTCCGGGTGCGCGGCCAGCGCTCTTGATAGGAGTAGCCCCCGAGTAATTGGTCGAATCGTAGATTCGAGTGAGTACTCTTAGCTTTGAAGCCGAAGAAATTGTAGCTGTTGCTAGTGTAGCTTTTGATGACGTCAGTGCTGACGATCGATGACCTCAAGCGTCTGCTGCGCCAGAGATGACTTGACTGGACGAACATGGGTCCCACTATCTGACCTTGAATTGACCGGTCACACGCGGCGTGGAGATAATTACGGCGTCGCCTCGATTTCCGCGCGTGGTGGACGACGTGTTAGCGACGGCTCGTTGTGATGCTGACACGTGTATGGCCAGATCCTGCCGTTGGCGTTAGGTCTTCTCGATGGACGGCTGTCGTGCATCGTCTTCATCTTTATAATCATTGGGGAAAACTTCAGTTTGTTTTCACCGCATCGATTCTTGCTTTCACTGCTTCCTTGTGTTCTAAGAGCTCTTGTTGCGCGCTGGAATATTCCTTCACATTTCCTTCTTCCATCCTGCGCTCTCGCCGCCAGCGCCGCCGTACCGCGATGGGGAAGCCGAAGAAGTCGTCGTCTGCGGTTGGCACCAGCGCTGCCGGAGGGACGAAAAGTGTCGCCGCTACCCGTGTCACCAACGGTGGCTGGCGGCGATCGGAGACACGGGAGAGTGATCTCCGCAGGCTTCGTGAGCGGGGCCTGATCCCGCAGGATAGGGAGGCCGTTAAACTCCCAGGCAATGAGGTAATCCCCCGTCCCCCCGTTGGGCATCGGGTTATGTTCCTTGCCTTTGTCTTGCGCGGATTTCCCTTCCCAGTCCACGACTTCCTTCGTGGACTTATTTTTCTATACGGTGTCCAATTGCACCATCTTTCCCCCAATTCTCTTCTTCACATTGCTTGTTTTATCACTTTCTGCGAGTGCTGGCTCGGTATTGAGCCGCACTTTGGCCTCTTCCGGAAACTTTATTCCGTGAAGAGGCAATCTGGTTCGGATGGTGTTTATCCCATTGGGGGTTGCATCATCTCCCTGAGGCCCAATCTGCTTTTCTTTTCTTTTTCCATGTCCGAATTTGTCCAGTACTGGCGGAGGCGATGGTTTTATATCCGCGACTCCGTAGTACCTGGGAAAGATTTTGGTCTTGTTCCTTTCGACCCCTCCTAGGAGATTGAGCCGAAAAGGTCTTGGAAAAACAAGATCTTGGATGGCGAGGTGGCGGAGATAGTGTAGGGTTCGCAGCATAGAAAACAAAAAAATTCCTACGATGGGAACTATGTACCAAGATCTATCTACTAGATACAAACAACGGGCGGATGTATATCCGTAGAGAACATACCTTTGAAGACCGACAAAGCTTAACTAGTTCAACTCGTGGTTGATGTAGACGATCCCTTGCCGATCTCAAGATCGAGAGGAAGTCCTAGCGCCGCAAAGCAGCAGCGCATCCGAGCTCGCACACACGTACAAGACACCGGGCAACCTCCACCTCCTCGCTCCAGCGATGCAGAGGAAGCACAACCCTTTCTTGCCGAAAAGCCACCGGGAACATGTATCTCTCTAGTCCGAGACCATGGGGGATAAATTCTAGAGGGGGAGAGAGATCCTTCACGAGGAGGTGTGAGAGACAAGTGAGGAGGGGGCTCCTTTTATAGGAGGAGGGGGGAACCCCAAGGGGGTGGCCGGCGCATGGGGTTGCCCCCTTGCCCTCCCCTCTTCATGTGGGTGGACACTCCACTCACAAATCTCCTTTAAATTCCCTCCACTCAAAAGTCCACTCAAATTCCCATTAAATTTCCACCAAATTTAATGCAAACTCTCATTAAACAAAACTCTTTTATTTTATTCAGAATTTTGTCAATTACTTTAATGACAAACATTCAAAAATAACCCCTTGCTAGAATTCCATTTCACATGCATAACCACTTTATGCAATTTCACCCGAAAACCTGTTTCGGTATCTAGTGAAATAAATTCCTGTGCTTGTTTATTCTTTCGGCATGAAACATTTACTCCAACTGGATGCCAGTGTCCCTTAAGTGTGTCACCCTACGGTTCGCGAATAATGCGGACATGATCGAGACCCTTCTCCGATCAATAATCAGTAGCAGAACCTGGAGATCCATACTGACTCCCACACATTCAACGATGACTTTTCCTGTGATCGTCGGAACATTTTACGCTTGTATCTTAATCCCTTTGTTTCACGATATATTACATGTCCGTGATTCGATCATCGGTATCTCCATACCTAGTTTGATCTCGTTACTGACATGCAATCTTTTCTCGTTCCCGTGATATAACATTCTAGTGATCAAATCACTTGCTTGCAAGCTAACCAATGTGATATCACCGAGAGGGCCCAGAGCATATCTATCCGTCATCGGGATGAACAAATTCCACTCTTGATCCATGATTCTCAACATAACACATTAGTACTTCTGAAGCCATCTTTATAATCACCCAGTTACGAAGTGACGTTTGATGTCACCAAGAAACTCTTCCGGTGTTAGTGATTGAAATGGTCTCATGGTCTAAGGATTAGGACTACTTCGTAGTTTGTTTATAGCAATATAAACTCAATGACTTTGATCGTAATGCTATACTTCGGATGAATGTTCATCACACCATTACACTAATGTTGTGATCTCGTTATTAACAACATCCAATGTCTATGATCAGGAAACCTTGATCATCTTGTTAATCAACGAACTAGTTTATGAGAGAGGCATAACTAGGAACTTTCTGTTTGTTTATTAAACACACATGTATTAACGTTTCCGTATTAATACAATTATAGCATGCAAAATAAACATCTATCATATACTTGGAATACACATAATAAACATTTTATTATTGCCTCTCAGGGCATATTCCCTTCAGATAGAGGCTCTATATCGTCGGGTGGAGGATCTCCAGTTGATTCCGGAGAAGGAAGTGAACGGTGTGGATATCATCCGCACCTTTCTCGAGCGTCGGGTGCAGCCACTCCAGGCTAGGGTGCACCCGATGTTCCTTTATGCTGGCCGGCGTGATCCGATGAGGGTTTCGGTTGAGAAAATCTCCCAGGGAGATCTTGACAGGGCCCTTCGCTTGCTGCTGAAGTTCAAGGCCGGAGAGGAAATCCTGGGGAAGTCGCTGACTCCTCCATTTTCTTCTTCGCTTCCTGTTCCACAGGTGTAGATCCGTGCGCGTAGCGCTATTTTTCGACTGCATTGTTTTGTGTTTGTTTGCTAACAAATTGTTCTTCTCCTGTGCAGAGCTTCAAAGTGTCGGGTATGTCGCCTCCATTACCCGAAGTATATCCGGATGCTCCGGATAATGATTTGGTGGATTCCATGTCCGAGCTGCCATCGGCGCGATCTCCGACTGAAGATGCCAACGAGTCAAGCGAGGACCACACTCGCAAACGATCGCGGAGCTCCAGCGAGTCTTCGGATGCTTCGACTCCTCCGACTCCTAGGAATCCTCTGTGTCTTGAGCGCCATAGTGATGGGCATGGAGGCTCTTCCTCCCCTATTCCTGCTCTTCATGTGCGGGCTGTAGCACCGCACCCGCCAGCGAAGCGGAAAAAGGAAGAAAAGAAGGAAGAGAAGAAGGAAGAGAAGAAAGAGGAGAAGAGGGTCCGAAGGACCCCTCCTATCTTCAACCTTAGCGAGCTTTACTCGTAAGTTTCCTCTGTACTGCGCTTTCTTTTCTTTTTACTTTGTTCTTGTGCTAATTTGTTCGTGTGCAGGCACTCTTCCAACGACTCCTCTAGCGACGGTGCTCGGGAGATGATGGGGGAGTCGAAAGTCGCGTCTCCTCCTCCTCAGACGGTGGCAACCTCTGAGGGCGCTGCTCCAAACCCTCCTCCGCCGGAGGTGCAGGTGGTTGCGCCTCAGAATTTCGCCAGCGGACCTTCGACGTCGTCATTGGATCATGTAAGTCTCCTGCCACGGGGGAAAGCCCCCACGCGTTTGTAAAAGATTTTTCTTGTTTTGTTCTTCGAGTCTCAAGGGGAGCCCCCGAGCGTTTTCGTGTGCATTTTTTGCTTCTGTTCTTTTTCTGTTGGGCGTAGCCCCCGAGTCCTTTTCCTGACTGGTAGGTTTTCTTCCTGCAGCCTTTTGTGCAGGATGCCAAGCGACTGGTGCAGGAGCACCTGGTGCTGGAGGCCAGCCTCAAACAGCTTCAAGGTATTGATATGCCTTTGATATTTGCTTCTTCATGTATTCTTGTCCTGTTATCTGACACCTGTATTTTTTGGATGCAGAGGAGCATAACACCTCCCTTCGTGAGATCGATGCTCTCAAAAAGATCCTTGGACAAGCGGAGAAGAAGGCCGAGGTCGCCCTTGGTGCGAAGGAGCGCCTCGAGGTGGAGCTGGCTACTGCGGCCGAGGCTAAGGAGCGCCTACAGCAGGAGGCCACGGACCGCGAGGAGCAGCTTTCCACTGCTGCGGCTGCGCGTGAAAGAGAGGTGGCGGGCAAGCTCATGGCTGCTGCCAAGGCTGTTTTGGGTGAGTATCTTCTTTTGCCCCTTTTGTTTTTCTTGTCTTTTTCCTGGGTGCTTTCTTCATTCCTTTTCTTTATTGTCTCTGATGCCGCAGGCATCGAGTTTGACCGCAGCGCTCTGGAGCACGGGAGTGCTCTGGATGATGCTACTGCAGCGGTCGAAGATCGCTGCAGCACCATCGTCAGCTCACTTGCCAAGGCCAAGGAGGTCCTTGGCCACTTCTAGAAGGAGCTTGTCCCCAAGGGCGCGGCCCTCGATGATGTTGACGCCTTGGCGGAGGCATTGTCAGCCGAAGTGCCTGCGGCGTACAAGCGCAAACAGAAGGGCATTGGCGCGTCCGTTAGGCTGGCGATGGCCTTGGCGGCTGGAGCGGAGCTGGACCTTCCCCAGATCACCTCTCGGATGCCGACGACCGCGGATGGATCCAAGGTAGCCTTCGCTACCTATTCTGCTCGTTGCAAGCGATATGGGCCCAAGCTGATTGATCTGTTAGCTGAGTACACGCTACGGCAGCAGGGGGAAGCCAAAGCGAGGCAATCCGGCTCTGAGGCGACTCAGGGTGCCGCGTCTTAGGCGCTGTAGCTGTAGGATAGTTTGTAATTTTCTTTTGCTGTAATAATGTTAAGTAGAAAAAAATCCCTGTGCCATGTAGTGGCGTTTATCCACTTAATGAATTTTGCTGAGTTGTGTTCTTCACTGTCTGAGTGTTTATGTCCTTTTCTTTCTTGCTGCTCTAGGTTCCTTTGGGTGCTGATCCCGTTGACACCCCGCCTGCCGCACGGCTGCGGCCATCTTTGGATGATTCGTCACAACTTGCTTTTCTTCGAGACCGTGTTCGTAGTCTTGAGAAGGAGTTGCTTGGGGTGCGTGGTCACGCCGATGTTTGGAAGTCCAAGGCAGATCGCGGTGCAGCCAGAGAGGAGTAATTGATGGCGCAATTGCTTCGACTGTCTTAGCAACTTCAGTGTAAGTTTTTTTCGAGCTGCTGCTTATTTCTTCGGATGCGTATGCTGGCCTGGCATCTCACTTTTGTGCGAGTATTGCAGGTGCTAACCTTGCTCCAAGGGAGGAGAAGGAGCGTGTTGCTGTTCGGGTCAATTGTTTGACTCAGCAGGACATGAAAGCTGGCGGGTTCTTCTGGATGGATCGCGACCGTGCCATGGCTCTGGCAACGGTGCAGGATCGCGTTCACCAAGTATCGCGGGTGCTTCGCCAAGTGCAGACTTCACTCTCGTCGGTTCTGCATGTGATGTTTCCCCTGGATGCTGTGCCAACAACCATGTCCGGTCTTCTGTCTAGATTTCGGAGCGTGACCCGTGTCCAGGAATTGGTGAGGCAGCAGCTCGTCGCAGGGGTGAAGGCTGCGTTGTCCCTTGTTAGGCTGCATCGTCCTGATGTAGATCTGTCTGTTGTAGCAGTTGGGCCACCTCTTCGGCCGGATGGTGGCGAGTGGGATATGCGTCCGCATTACGCGGCTGTAAGGCAGTATGCCGAACAGGTCGTAGATTTGTTTGAGCAGCGTGCTCAAGTTATTCTCCAGAATAGGTAGTACGTGTAAAAGAGATAGATGTAAAAAATTTATATTTCGACTGAGCGTGTTGTGCCCTTTGTTATAAAGGTTTGTTTATTGTTTGAGCTCGCAGTGCTTTGTTTGAGTACGTGTCCTTTTCGTTTGCCTGACGTTGTCAGCTACTCACGTGTACACGGGTGATCCTCGGACAATGAAATCGTGAGGTGGGGGAGCCCCCGAGTGCGTTTGTAGCATAAAGTAAAGTTGCAAATAACGAACGAAATTTTGGGGCGAGACACTTAGCTTTATTTATATCGTAATGGAGGAAGTACATTGTTCGGCTGAATAGCCTTGGCTGAAAAGCCTTATTGAAAGTAAAGGGGTAGGTAGCTAGGGGTAGAATTGTCGCAAGTATGCGATGTTCCACGGGTTGGAGTATTCGACTCCAGACTCCACGTGCTTGAGGCGATAGGCGCCACCTGGGATGACTTCGGTGATGATGTAGGGCCCTTCCCATGGTGACTCGAATTTCTTCAGTCGCTCTTGCTTGAGTCGCAAGACGAGGTCTCCTTCGACGAAGGACCTTGGGCACAGCCGGCGGCTGTGGTAGTTGCGGAGACTCTGCTGGTACACCGTTGATCGAGCTGCTGCTACGTCTCTTGCCTCGTCGAGTGTGTCGACGGCGTCTTCGAGTGCAGCCGTGGATTTGGCTTCGCTGTAAGCGACGACCCGGGGGGCCTGGTGGCGTACTTCGGCTGGTAGTACGGCTTCGGCTCCATGCACCATGAAGAACGGTGTGTAGCCGGTGGAGCTGTTTGGCGTGGTACGCAAACTCCATAGGACGGATGGCAGCTCTTTCGTCCAGGGTTCGGCTTTTCGTTCGAGTGGGATCATGAGGCGCTTCTTGATGCCAGCGCCGATTAGGCCGTTGGCATTTTCGACCTGCCCATTCGTTTGCGGGTGAGCCACTGAGGCGTATGTGATGTTGATCCCGAGGCCTTCGCAGAAGTCTTGGAATTATTTGGAGATGAAGTTCGATCCATTGTCGGTAATGATGCTGTGTGGTACGCCGAACCTGTAGACAATGGATTCAAAGAACTTGACGGCGGTCTTGCCCTTTTGGTTGGTAACCGGCATGGCTTCGACCCACTTGGTGAATTTATCGACTGCGACCAGGAGGTAAACGTGCCCCTCTTTCGAGGACTTTGGTAGTTTACCGATCATGTCGAGGCCCCATTGAGCAAAGGGCCAGGCTATAGGTATGGGTCTGAGCTCTGACCCGGGTGCGTGCGGTTTGTCAGTGAACCTTTGGCACCCGTTGCATCTTCGGACGATGTCCTTTGCATCGCTCATGGCCGTTGGCCAGTAGAATCCAGCTCGTAGAGCTTTGGCGACAAGGGAGCGGCTGCCTGCGTTATGGCCACAGATGCCCTCGTGGATGTCTTGGAGGATGGCTTTCCCGTCATCGATGGTGACGCACCTTTGTAGTACACCCGTAATACTGCGCTTGTACAGCTCGCCATTGATGATGGTGAAGGCTTTTGACCGACGAGATATGCGCCTGGCATCCGTCAGGCTGTCAGGCAGTTCTCCGTTTATCAAGAACTGGAGGTATGGTCGCGTCCAAGTTTCTTCGACTGCCATGACCTGCATCAGGTTGAACATAGCGACCTCTGTGTCCAGTTTCTCGGGTCCTTCGTGTCCTTCGGGAAGCGTAGCCCCCGAGTGTTCTGCTTCTTCGAGTGATCCCTTGGGGAATTTCCGCTTGATGGATGGCACGCAGATATGTTCGAGGAACACACCCAGTGGCACCTTTGCGTAGGTGGAGCCGATGTTGGCGAGTTTGTCGGCTTCCTCGTTGCTTTCTCTTCCCACGTGCATAAGCTCGCAGCCATCGAATTCTCCTACGAGTGCATTGTAGAGTGCGCGATACGCGATCATGTTTTCGGCGTGTGCGTCACACTCGTTCATCGTCTGCTGGACGACGAGGTTGGAGTCACCATAGATGACCAGGCGCGTTGTGCCGCAGATCTTTGCCATCCTCATGCCGTGGATGAGGGCTTCATATTCGGCCTCGTTGTTGCAAGCTCGGAATTTCATCCGGAGGACGTACTTCATCTGGTCACCCTGCGGGGAGGTCAGTATGACCCCGGCTCCTGCTCCAGCTTCACGCTTGGAGCCGTCAAAGTGCATCGTCCATGACTGCGACATGTCTGGGGTGTCTGGCAGCTGCAGTTCCATCCAATGTACAAGGAATTCCGGTAGGACTTGAGATTTGATTGCGAGTCGCTTCTCGTAGACGATGTCCAGGGGTGACAGCTCGATGCCCCACAGGGCCACGCGTCTTGTGGCCTCTAGGTTATTCAGGATGCTGTTCAGGGGTGCCTCGTTGACGACCATCACCTGGTGCTCCTGGAAGTAATGGCTCAGCCGTCGAGCCGTCATGAACACGCCGTAGGCGAGTTTCTGGTAGTGAGGGTACCTCTGCTTTGTTGGCGTTAGTACCTCGCTGAGGTAGTAGATTGGGCGTTGGACCCTGTGGGTCTTGCCTTCTTCGGGTCGTTCGACCACTAGCACGGTGTTGACCACCTGGTGTGTGGCTGCTATGTACAGCAGCAGAGGCTCGCGCTCCTTTGGCGTGACCAGGACAGGCGAGGTGGAGAGTAGCCGTTTGAGGCTTTGGAACGCATCGTCGGCTTCGGGCGTCCACTCGAATTTATCTGCCTTGCGTAGCAGCTGGTAGAATGGCAGGGCCTTCTCGCCCATGCGGCTGATGAATCTGCTAAACCCCGCTATTCGTCCTGCGAGCTGCTGGACACCCTTGAGGTTTTTCGGCTTCTCCATCGCCATGATGGCCCTGATTTTCTTCGGGTTCGCCTCGATCCCTCGCTGAGAGATGAAGTACCCAAGCAGCTGACCCGATGGGACGCCGAAGGCGCACTTTTCGGGGTTGAGCTTGATCCTGTAGAGATCGAGGTTGTCGAACTTCTCGCGGAGATCGTCGATGAGTGTTCTTGCCTCCCTGGTTTTGATGACTATGTCGTCGACATAGAGTTGCACGTTGCGACCGATCTGGTCCTTGAGGCATGCCTGCATCCATCGCTGGTACGTGGCACCTGCGTTCTTTAGCCCGAAGGGCATCGTGTTGTAGCAGAACACTCCGAACGGTGTGATAAACGCCGTTTTCTCTTGATCTTCGACCTTGAGTCGAATCTGGTTGTAGCCTGAGTAGGAATCGAGGAAGGAGAGTTTCTCACATCCTGCGCTCGAATCGATGATTTGGTCGATCCGAGGAAGAGGGAAGTGGTCCTTTGGGCAGTGCTTGTTTAGCGACGTGAAGTCTACGCACATCCGTAGGATATCCGTGTCCTTCTTGGGGACCATCACTGTATTTGCGAGCCACTCGCTTTCTTTGATCTCCCTGATAAATTCTACGGCGAGTAACCTGTTTATTTCCTTCCCGATGGCTTCGGCCCGTGGCTCGGACAGTCTCCGGATGGACTGCTTGACGGGCCTGGTGTCTAGAAAGACGTTGAGTGCGTGCTCGGCGAATTCCCTGGGAACTCCTGGCATGTCCGCAGGACACCAGGCGAAGATTTCCCAGTGCTCACGGAGGAATTCGACGAGCGCGCCTTCCTATGCGGGGCTGAGGTTGTTGGCGATCAGCGCCGTCTTGGAGGCATCCGTCAGATGGACCTGCACCTTCTTTGTGTTGACGGTGGAGTCGAAGGACATGTCAGGTGCGTTTTGTCGTGCGACTGGGGGTGCCCCATTGTCCGTCACCTCGCGGAGCCTTACGAGTTCCTCCTGCATGCCGAATGATTGGGATATTCTGTTGAAATTCCTGTCGCATTGTTCCGATCGGGTGAAGCTCCCGTGGATTGTGATGACGCCCTTCGGCCCTGGCATCTTGAGTAGCAGGTATGCATAGTGTGGGATAGCCAAAAACCTTGCGAATGCTACACGCCCGAGGATGGCGTGGTACTGTGATGGCCAGTCCACCACTTCGAATTCGAGCCGTTCCAGTTGGAAATTGCCCGGCTTGCCGAAGATGACGTCGAGCCATATTTTGCCCAGGGGGAATATGCCCTTTCCTGGGACAATGCCGTGGAACGTTGTATCTTATTGTTCCAGGCTGCTTTGCGGGATCCGCATTGCTGCCAGAGTACTTGCGAACATCAGATTGATGCTGCTGCCGCCGTCCATGAAGACGCGACTCATCTCGAAACCTCCGATCTGCGCCTCCAGCACCAGGGCAGCATGACCTGGGCGAGGGATCTGGCAAGGGTGATCCGAACGACTGAACGTGATGCAAGACTCTGATCCGCTGAGGTACTCAGGGATGGCGGGTGGAGTTGCCACGGCCAGGTTGATCTGTCGGGTGATTTTCTTCTGCACCCTATTCGTGGGGCGCCCCTTCTGGATCATCAGTGCTCCTTTCAGCGGGGGATACCCGTTCCCAGCGTTGTTCTGTGCTGGTGCGACTGGTTGGTTCGGGCCTCCTACAGGTGGTGGCGGTGGAGGAGCTCCATGCGCTATCTCACCTGGCGCGGGTGCGTTCCCGAATCCAGGAATTGGAGCTTGCTACCTCATCTGGACCATGCTTTCGCTGAGTTTCTGGAAATCGCGGCAGTCCTTGAGCATGTGGCTTGCCTTCTTTTTGCCATCCTGCTTGTCGATGTAGAAGTGGATGGTGCATGGACCCGAAAGTTTTTCGTAAGCTGAGGGTCCGTTATCGTGGTCGCGGCGCTGCCACGACTGTGCTAGGCGTCCTCCGTCGCGGAAGTTTCCTCCGCGGTATCCTCCGCTATTGCGGTTGGCGTCGTTGCGGCGATCGGCGTAGCCGGCCGCGACCATGTCGGGTCCATCACGATCGTCGTAGACGCGCGATCTTCTCTTGCTACGGCGCTCTCGTCGTCTACCGTAGTCGTACTCTTCTTCCGATTGTGCTGGGTGAATGGAATCTTCGCCGTTAGCCCACGTGTTGGCGATGTCCATGAGGTGGTCGAGTGTTTTGGGCTTGACGCGCCCGAGTTCCTCCTTGAAGTCTTGGCGCTTGACGCCGTCCCTGAAGGCGTCGATGGCCCTCTCTTCGGAGATGTGCGCTGCGGAGTTCTTTGTGTTGGACCAGCGTAGTATGTATGAGCGAATGGATTCGCCCGTTTGTTGAGTGCAGGATCGCAACTCTTCGATTGAGGCGGGCCTCTTGCTGGTTCCCTTGAAGTTTCGGATGAAGCTGTAAGCTAGCTCATCCCAACTTCGGATGGACCCTGAAGATAGGCTGCTGAGCCAGATCCGGGCCGCTCCTGTCAGCTGCAGCTGAAGGCATTGCATGGCGGTTTCCTTGTTTCCGCCGTGCAATTTGACGGACGATAGGTGGTCGCTGAGCCATGCCTTTGTGTCTTGTGTGCCGTCAAACTTCGGAGTATCCGAAGGAAGCTTGAAATTGCGGGGCATCTTTGTTCGCCGAACAGATCTGCTGAAGCATCGGGCTCCGCAGAGTTCTCCTTCGTCTTCGTCCATCTCGGATTCAGACGAGCATGCGCGCTTGGCTCGCGCTTTGTCGATTTTGCGCTGTGTGAGTGCGTCTCTGGCATCGTAGTCGCGGTTGCGGTGGCGCGAACTCTTCTTCCTTCGAGGAAGGTCATGTTCCTCTTCTTCGGATGAAGGGGTGGGGCTGCGGTCGAACCTGACCGGAGCTTTCTTCTTTGGCTCCGTGGGAGCTTCCTGGTGGAGTGCAGCTCTGACGAGTCCAAGTCCGGTAAGTGCGGACTTGTGCATGGCCCTCTTCGGGTCCCCCTCTGGAGGTGGGTGGGCTGCGAGGTACGCAGTGGCTGCCATGATCGCAGCCTGCGGCGTTTTCGGGATGACGTTGCCGTCGGCGTCCATCTCCATGAAGGATGTGTGGAGGGTTCGGGTCACCTCACGGCACTCCTTGGGATCCATGTTCTCCATCCGAGAGCGGTGCTTGTTGCCTTGGTTGCCGTTCGAGCTGGAGCCGATGCCCATGGAGGAGACCGCGGTTCTTCGCGCGCTGGACTCTGAGGCTGCTTGCTTGCGTTTGTCAAGCACCTCCTGCATCTTGACCTGCTTCTTGTGCTCCTCGATCAGGAGCAGGTGGTAGGCCATCAGCAGATCCCGGGAGGAGTCTGCAGGCAGGACTATGTTGCCTGCCACGGCATTGCGTGCTTGGGCCCATCCTTCTTTGCTAAGGCGGATGACATGGCCGTTGTTTTCCCCTTCGGGTGGGGGGGACTGGCTTCTTCTATTCCCGCCGTTTCGATCTGGCGGGTTAGGTGTAGGGTTGGGTGTTTGCTGATCCCCGTCAGCCTATATGACTACGGCGTATTGGTAGCGCTCGTAGATTGGTCCGCTGCTACCGCAGCTTTCAGATCCAGAACCGTAGGTCCCTTCATCCGATGGCGGATCGCATAGATCGGAGTTGCAGCTGCTGCTGTCGTAGGAATCATCTGTTGATGATGTTGTGCGTAGCACGGGGTGTGGGGTCCATGAAGCGGGCCTGATTGATGGTAGGGGCACACGCTCAGGGAGGCAGAGGGTGCCAGTTTGCCCCACCTGGAAGCAGAAGCTCCCGAACAGGATTTCGAGCCCGTCGCCTACAGGCTCGAAGTCTTTCATGGTGGCCGGTGAGTGGGCGGTGAAGTCGAAAGCGCCGAAGAGGAGGTGACTCTCCGTCGCCGCAGAGTTGTAGATCGATCGGGTTGGGACCGTCACGATCGCACAATCAGCGCCCCCGTTTCCCACAGACGGCGCCAATTGGCGAGGTTTGATCTCATCAATGCCCATTGTTATGGACTTGGGTTTTGGAGAAGATGGGGATGCTGGAGATCGTGGAACGGTTAGAAAACAAGCAACACAGGGACACAAGGTTTACCAAGGTTCAGGCCCCCGGAGGGAAAACCCTACTCCTGCTTGTCTGCTCTTGATTACGGCGGAACCGAAGGTTACAGGGGTGCGCAGATGCAATCTGGCATGGAGGTGTATCTGCGAAAGTATGAGAGAGGATATAGGTCGTGCCCTCCTAGCCTTTATATAGACTCAGGCAGGTCCCAGGCATAGACCTAGTCGGTTACAGGTTCTAGGGTTTTACCCCTTTGAATTTCCTATCTACTCTAGTCTTGCTCTCCAAGGATCCGAAAGCGTCATGGGCCTTGGCCACCCGAAAATCTTCATGGGCCGGCGTATAGTTGCCATGGGCCTTCCTTGGGCTGGACCAGGTATGCTGAGATCATGTACCCGTGGGGTATAACCATGTCACTTCCCCTTCCCCTTCTCCGGCCTTCAACGTCGACATCAAAGTCCCCTACGCCAGCAACTCCTCGCCCGCAACCTTCGACGAACGGACACCCATAGCATGTTCGATAGAATGTCGGCTGAAGCGTACATGAAGGACATGATCGCCTCACTGTCGTCGGCGGCCGGTAACGCCTCCTTATTCACTCAAGAATAATCCCAGGCCGACGCCAAACATGGCACCGAGTCCCAGGATTTCTCCGAAGGCCAGGCGGACCAGACGCAGGCTGAGGACGGGGAGGATGCCAAAGAGGATGCCTTGGCTCCGGCGAATACCAAAGCCAAAGGCAAGAGGAAGGCGGGGACATCGACGCCGGAGCCCTGGGTCAAGTGGACGACGCTTGAGAACCTTTATCTCGCCGATACATGGAAAGCGGTGAGCATGAATCCCATCACCGGTGCAAACAAACTTGGAAATTTACTGGAGGAAAGTGAAGCTAGCGTTCGACGAGCACAACCTTTGTGACCTGAAGTACAACAAGATTCACATGGAGTGCGACGAGAAAGCCATGATCAACCACTGGGGACTCATCCAGTAGGCGTGCAGCAAATGGCACAGCATCCTCGAGGAGATCGATCGCACACCCGTCAGCGGTGAAAGCATAGATAGCAAGGTACTTCGTTTAACACTAGCCGAAGGTATGCCGAGTTCATGTTTGTCCTGACACACTTCGCCTTGCCTTTGCAGCTCGTCCGTGCGCCCGACATGTACCGGGACGACACCAAGACGGAGTTCCAGTTCCACCACGTGTTTGTCGTGATAGAGAAATGCCAAAAATGGGTGGACACTCGCGTGAGCACGCCGGTCAAGGCCTGGTATATGGCGCGCCGCAACTCCATCGTCTAGGAGGACATCGCCACCAGCACGTCAAGTTCTGCGCCGACCGTCTCCGCCGCCACACCTTCACCAATCTCTGCTTCCACCTCCTCCAATCCGTTGGCCAGCCACGCTGTCGATGAACCCATCCCGTCGCACCGGACACGCCGGAGGAGGCCATCCCCATCAACGATTGATCGTAGAACAATTTTATCTTGTTTTGTAATAATCTGAACGCCGAGCATTTTTGGGCGTACTTATGTCGAACACCTTGGCCGAGATTTTTTCGGCTGGAACAAAAAAACTCAAACATGTTGCCGTTTGTGCGTCGTCTGAGAAGTCGGCCTGAAAACGCGAGTGAAAAATTGGACATTCTCGAACCGAAAACTACCTCCGTCCAGTACTAAATAGTGTCAGATTTTGGTCTGAAAATGCAAGGTGCTCTGAGCAAGGAGAACGGCCATTGCGCCGCTGCCGTTCGATCTTCCCAACCTCAACTCCTTGGACCTCACCAACGCGCTCCGCCTCTCGGCATCCACCTCCTTCGTCGTCATACAACCATGGCCGCCGCACAATGCGAGTCTTCTACTCTTCTTCCTTCGTCGCCGAGGAAACGAAGACGTCAAGTAACTCACCGAGGAGACGGAGACGTCGAGTACCTCAACTGCGAGCTCCATTACAGTCGGCAGCGACGAGGAGAGCAGTTTTATAGCAATGGACGACTGACATCGTCAACACGATGCGCGTGCAAATATGTCGACGTACCCGTATGGTTTTAATACACTTTCTATCAGACCGTCCGGGGTTTGCTCGCGCTATACCTGAGCTAATATTTTCCAGACTGACAATCCTGCCCTCCTCACTACAGGAATAGAAAGCTACGCCGACGGCCGGTCGCTAAGCCGACGGCCAAACGTCGGGCCCGTCGGCGTAGCCATCGTCCAGGCTAGCCCTGCCAAGCAGCCGTCGGCGTAGAATTTCCCTCGGTATATCCTATGCTACGCCGACGGCTGCCCTCGACGTAGCTATTTTTTTATTTTAGCTCATTAAACTTTGAAAAATCATAACTAAATCATTCTAATTCGGAAAAATAGAAATAATATATCAAAATATTCAGAAAAATAAGATCTATCTATCTACACTCAAATATTACACATTTGTAAATAAAAATTAAGTGAAATATAAAACATTATATATAGTTTAAAACGGGCATAAAATTTTGAAAAATGATCGAAACAATGCCAAACCTTCACGTGGTGTCATATTATGTGACATAGTTATAAGGAAAAATATCAAACTTGGTACATTGATTATGTCTCAAAAAAACCTTCACAAAATGACCTATCTGATTCGAGGTTTCTTGGTTTTCGGGTCAAATGACCAATGTTATGGCTAGAATCAAGGCATAGTTTGTGATAATGTGTCCATATTGTGCATACATGTGCATCATGGGATGACAAACAATGTTGTAGGAGGAAGTTTTCCTTTTCGTCGCACCAAAAAGCCATTTTTCATTTTCTGAGCACAAAAAACGGACGGTTTTGTGAAGCAACCACCAAATGGCTAATTCAAAATACTACCACCAAATTTTACAAAAATACTAGACCACATTATATGGACAATTTCCCAACAGGGGGATTTAAAACCTTTCCGTCTACCTCTGGTGAAAAAGACAAATTCCTGCCGAATCGGTAGGAAGTGGGTCAGATATGAACTACAGGTACATGATCCGATGCCCATGTGTTTTTACAAAAATCATTTTTAGGTTCACAATATGCTATTTTATCAAAGATCCAATGCAAGTTTAGCAAGGCTCGGCCCCGAGCTAAGAATCTTTATGCCGTCGTTCGACAAAGTTTGAACATAGTTTAAAACTAGCATAAAAAATTCAAAAACGATCGAAACAATACGAAACCTTCGCGTGGTGTCATATTATGTGACATAGTTATAAGGAAAAATATCAAACTTGGTACATTGGTTATGTCTCAAAAAAACCTTCACAAAATGACATATCTCATTCGAGGTTTCTTGGTTTTCGGGTCAAATGACCAATGTTATGGCTAGAATCAAGGCATAGTTTGTGATAATGTGCCCATATTGATCATAAATGTGCATCATGGGATGGCGAACAATGTTGCAGGAGGAAGTTTTCCTTTTTGTCGCACCAAAAAGCCATTTTTCATTTTCCGAGCACAAAAAGCAGACGGTTTTGTGAAGAAACCACAAAATGGCTAATTCAAAATACTACCACCATATTTTACAAAAATAATATACCACCTTATATGGACAATTTCCCAATGGAGGGGTCTAAAACCTTTCCGTCTACCTCTGGTGAAAAAGACAAATTCCTGCCGAATCGGTAGGAAGTGGGTCAGATATGAACTACAGGTACATGATCCGATGTTCATGTTTTTTTACAAAAATTATTTTTAGAATCACAGTATACTATTTTATCAAAGATCCAATACAAGTTTTCCTTTTTATCGCACACAAAAGCCATTTTTCATTTTCCGAGCGCAAAAAGGGGGATTTTCTAAAGCAACCACCAAATAGATAATTCAAAAACGGAGGGTTTGTGGTTAGTTTATATGGATATCATATTTAGATTCCTCTCATTTTTATGATCAATTTAGACATATTATTTGTCGAATTCCGATTTACGGATTTAAAGATATTAATTATTCCATATTAAATAGAAAAATAAAAAAAGTAAAATTATATATTTTTACTTGAATTCAATAATATTTTTACTTATTCATTAATGTTTACTTAAATGATTGTTTGTAATTTTAAAAAATACAAACATGTGACTTGATGATATAAGAGTTAATAGGATTGATATCATAGTATTGACAACAATGTATGAATTACTTTGCAGAAATAGATTATGAAGGAACGAGGAAGTTAAGCGTGCTGGAGTTGGAGTAGTATTAGGATGGGTGACCGGCCGGAAAGTTTGACAAAGACTGCAATTTAATTAAATATCTATACTATTAAAAAGATTGGGACAGTTCGTCACCCCACAGAATTTCCGTCTGCCCTAAATTGACGCTTTTGCCCCTAACAGTTGGGAAAATAACCCTCCCTGTCACCGCAAAGTGACACGAAGTCAGCACCACCGGGCCTTATCCCCTCCCCTCATCATCCAGCGCCACCCGATGCGCCCCCCCTTCTCCGTCGGCGCTGCCACATCAACGGCGACGACGCAGATGGACCCTCAGGCGGCGACGGAGCTCCGGCCTCCCCTAATCCCCGGACCGCGCTGCCACATCGATGACGAGGTTGCCGTGGCTTCCATCAACGCGACCCCTGGGAAAGTAGGGAATCCATCTCACCCGCCCCTCCTGCTCCATCCGCCGGAGGCAGAGGCGAGCGCAAAGCCAGCCACCACCCGGTCCACTGAATCCGGCGGTGGAACCCCCCCTCCCCCTCCATGGCCTCGCCCCTCCGAGGCGGCAACGGAGAAAGAGGGGCGTCGACGAAATGCGAGATCTGCTACCGTTACTGCTAACTGCTGCATATCCATGCCGCCGGCGCCGCCCTGGTCTAGCGCCTACACCTCCACTTGGTTCTAGCTTCCACCTCCATGTGTATTCCCAAGCCCCGGCTTACCGACGCTGCTTCCCCGCGCCTACCCGCCAACGACCACGCTCTATCCCTTGCAACAGGGCGCGTGGGAGGCTGCTGGGGCACCAATGGCTTGAACAATGGAGGCGGCAGACTGAGGAAAGAAACTACACACACGGAGTTCAGATTTCAGTCTGCGTGCTCTCGAGTTTACTTGATCTGCTAATAAGTGCAAAGTTCATAGTTCATACATGTTGAAGTGTATAAGTGGATTGCACTAGCCCTTTCCATCAGTTCGGACTTTTGGTCGCATTGGCTAGTGCATGAAGCTTGACATGGTATCAGAGCTGACTTCTCTCTGTCACACGTGAGAGGGGGTGTTGAAGTGTATAAGTAGATTGCACTAGCCCTTTCCATCAGTTCGGACTTTTGGTTGCGTTGGCTAGTGCATGAAGCTTGACATGGTATCAGAGCCTAAGGTCTCGAGTTCGAGACCTGGCTTTCGCAATTTATCCTAAAATTGTTGTTGACCCTCTGTGTCCACGTATAGGCATCTTGAGTCATACGTGAGTTTCGCGCGCTGTCGCTTTCTTCCGGTTGCACGTGCTGACTTCTCTCCGTCACACGTGAGAGGGGGTGTTGAAGTGTATAAGTGGATTGCACTAGCTCTTTCCATCAGTTCGGACTTTTGATAACGTTGGCTAGTGCATGAAGCTTGACAATACATGCACTCTCCAAGGTTAGTTTGCCTCGGCCAGTCTATCTATTCCTAACCACATGGGATTATGTTTGCTTTTCGTTGATCTAGAAAAAGATTAAATTGGTGGTTGCTACTTGCCATGCCACACACAAAAATTGTTGTATAATTTTACATGTACAAAACAATCTAATTATGGATGTTTCATTTTCATAATGTTGTTATGATGTACTGCTATTCTTTAATGGATACCTGTTAGTTGATAATTTTGGAGAGGTGAAAGCCGATGTAGCCGTAGACGCGGGTCGAGGAGGATCACGGGGTGTTGGCGTCCAGCAAGCTTGGGCCTTTTCCCATCTTGCAGCTCCATGTCCGGCCATGATGAGAGCGGAACAAGACCAGTTTCAGGCGCCACACATTTTCAGGTCTGTATAATATATCTCTAGATGGTATAACACTACATTGTTCCGAATCATTGATGGGTACTTTATGAAGAGTACTTTTATCTTTGCAAAGCTTGCATATGACGGTGGTACTTGAAACTCCAACTTTGATAACTTCTTATGCAATATTAATGTTTGGTATCCATTTAGGTGGATTGGATTTCTTACTGAATTTACCTTTTTACGTTTTACTTTTGTGTTGTTGCTAGCCGTTGAATTAGTGATATATAGGCATCGAGTGACAATGAACTTTATCAAGTAACATAGTGTCCATGGGGTTATCAGAAAAAATACGTTTTCTCACCATGGTCGTGTGGAAGCCTTAAAGTTATGTTTCATCTTCTTCCCTAATCACAAGATAGATTTTAGGCATCAGAAAAAAAGATGATTGTGTCTTATTCGTATATGGTAAATGCTTGATAGCGTGTTTGTGAAATCGTACAGCTAAACGCTGCAAGGGCAAGAAGCACATGAGTTGTGTTGTAGTGTGATGAAATGCCTGAAACTTCCTGCATGTTGCTTCCTAAACGGCCGCGTGTGTTTGTTTACTCAAATTTTGGTAACTCTTTTCATACATGACGCGCTGCCCTCTAACCTGATAACCCCGTGTGATAATTCTTCTCTCTGTAGTATTATTTCATTTTACTCGTCTTTTCCTGTCTGTACGGTGGCTTGGTTCTGCATTTTGGACAAACAATGTATCCCTTTGTCCAACATAAGTCTGTCTGATAAACCAAACATAGTATGCTTATGAAGATTATGTAGCCACTAATGCATACTGCCCTGCCAATTAGAGCAGATTGAGTTACGTTTTCTGAATGCTCACCTGATGTACATAGTATAGACACAAAAAGGAGAACGTATGTAGGGTGAGTGGGTAACATGTTTCGAATTTCACCACCAATATACTGGTACAGATCTCTTGAACTGATTGTATCTTATCTCGTCCTTGGTCACCAAAGTAGAACCATAGGCATAACTCAAGATTATATGCAGAGATCGGGGACTTCCTTTTTTCCAAATATTATATTATATTAAGTTACGAGTTAGCGCTGCGAATTTAGTCCCGTCAGAGTAGTGGCTTGTTGTGATGATCTGTTGGGTTCATCGGCAAGTCTAGAATAAATTGGATAAAAACACACAGCAACATAAACACGTACATTTTTGTGCTGGCAACAATCCAGATAAAATACCTTGTTATTTTTTCGCAATCTTGATCGTTTCTTGAATGCTTGCGTGTTGTAGTATGGACATATAGTGCTCATGGGGATCATGTTTGGATTCTTACCACCATTACTCTGATATAGTCATCTTTATTTGGTTGCTCCAATTAAGATACTATAGTGCTATGGACTAATGGACATAATGAGGAGGGGCTATGTAGGGTGTATGGGATCATGTTTGGATGCTTACCACCATTATATTCGGTTAGTCTGTTATAATAGACTTGAATTGGTTACTCCAATTAGAACATAGTGCTCTTGAAGTATATTCTAACTTGTATCTGTTTACCGAAGTCGAGCCATAGGCATAGCTATTGGCACTACATTATAATTTATGTTAGGACCAGAGTTTATTCCCTATTGGAAGAGTGAGTTGTTTGGATGCACGGTCGTATCAATCTGTAAGTATGGAATTAATCGGTTAAAACGGACAACAACATCACATTTTGTGTTGCTAATAACTATATGAACACGATGGTGTTTATATTTTTCGCAGTCTCGACAATGTACTGATAGTCTTGATCTTCCTTTCCTTCTTAAAGAACAGATGGAGTTCTGCGCCAGCGTCCTCTATTACGTCCCCGACATCATCTACGTGTCTGGTGCTCAGCCTCATCCACGTGGTGTACGCGCTCGTCGCCCTCAACCGGGATGACTGCCGAAGGGAATATCATGCCTTTGCTTAACTAGCCAGATGTAACTTTGTAATATCTTTGGCTTTGCGATGAATCGTGCATGTGATTTCGTGTAGTTTCTGAGGAAAACATGCAAGAAGGGAAAGAACACACGGAGCTACGGATGTCGTCGGTTCTCTAAATATAGGAATCTATACCTAATAATAAAGGACGAAGTGTTTCTTCCGGTCCAACACTTGTTTAGACCGTTTTACCCCTCAGCCTTCGTTAAATTATCCAACCCCCCCCCTCCCCCCGTGTGTAGCGTGTAGGCGTGTGTGTGTGCGTGGTCTGTTGCGTGCGTGAGTTGGGGCTCCTGGGGTGTGTGGTCGTGTGCGTTCCAGTTGCGTGTGTGAGAGTGGGGTTGGGCGGTGGGATTCGGTGGGGTGTGGCGGCGGCATGTAGTGCTGCAGGTACAAGGTGGTTGGTTAGGGTTTAGGTTTTTAGGTGGGCTGGGCCGGCCAGGGTGGTAGGTGGACTGGGCTACAGGCTGAGCTGTATCCCCTGGTGTTTTTATAAGTAGTTTTTATTTTTATTTTCTAAAACAAATATATCTTTATAAATAGTTTTAGATACATAAAAGAGAGAAGTAGTGTAGAATTATAAAATAGGTCTTCGAAAAATATTGTAAGAGCCGAACATATACATAATTATGTCATGATGATGCAATAACTGAAACCGTTGCAAGGCACGAACACATTTTCTATTTGAGTATAAAAGTGAATATAACAAGCATAACAACACCTCAATATGTTATATGTGTTATTAAAGCCACCTACGCCCTCCTGCCGCTGGCCATCATTGGCGATTTGATCCAATACAAGAAAGGATATGGTGATCATACAGTGAGCAAGCTTCGACACGAGAGACACGGTGACGGAGAGAGATGAAATGGTTCGTGTGGGAACTTAAAAAAGAGTGGATAAAACATAAGGACGAAGTACATAAAAATATAGGTTCATTATGTGCTCATTAAAATGTAGAAAATGATTTTCACCTCCCAACGCAACGCATGGAAAAAATTTGCATCGTGTCAAAGATTTATTTTTTCTTCCGTTGCAACGCATGGGCATTTGTGCTAGTAATAATAAAGGACGAAGTGTTCTTTCGGTCCAACACTTTTTTGGACCAATTTATCCTCCCATCAAACCCCATATTATCACCTAGGCCACCCGTTAGTCAACATACTCAACATACTGATTCGTTTTAAGGAGGAGATCTGATGTTTACGTAAACATAAACTCCAGAGGAGTATAAGAGGAGTTGGGCTTGGAGCTTGTGAGTCCACTATACGGGCCATCGGTAGAGAGAACCAACGATTTTCCCTAGCGATTCATGTACAAATTTCCACCAGTTTATATACGTTACTAAGTCTCCTGGAATATCAGCAAAGCTACCTTGGAAAGCAAGCAGGAGGGAAGGTTGACCGGTACGAAATCAAAATATCAGAGAGGAATAAAACTCCCATGTGTGCTGATGCTGCGTAAGGTGTGGGGGATTGTGCAAGTCACACGAGGACTGTGAGGGCAACCTTGGAAAATGGTGGATGAATAATAATAAGGAAAAGAAAAGATAACAACATCACATAGCAAGGTGCTAGCTTAGCTTCATGCATGTGATTAGTGAATAAAAGAGGATTTTTTATATCTTTGTTATAACTTTTTTCCAGTCATGATAGGTGCTAGCTTTTAAACGCATACTTGTATCTTTCCTTTCTTAATGTAGAATACTTAAAATTCTTCACATCTCATCAGCGGTCTATAGATATAGAAATCAATTAAATTTAATTACAGAACTAATAACTTAGTTCATTTTTTTTCAAGTGTCGTCTTCTTCTCTGCCGACACCAGAGCGACCCCGAGGTGACAACCAAAACAATCCAAATGTCACCGAAGAAGGCGACTGATATTAAGATTAGCTAGATAGAATATGAGCTGATCATCATCATCATGGCAACCCTCACCCATGGTTTTAGCTTGGCATGCCTAGCAACAATCATCGGCATTGTAATCATGTACAAAAAATATGCACAGATTTTTCTTCTCCCGTCGCAACCCACGGGTTTGTTTCCTATAATAATAAAGCACGAAGTATTTCTCCCGGTCTAACACATTTTTTGACCACTTTACCCTTCTATCAGACACCAAATTATCCACCGGTGCCACCAGTAAGTGATAAAAAAATAAACCGGGTCCATCTATCTTTTTCGGGGGCTTTTCATCGATTGACAACGCGTATGGCCCATATGTATCTGTCATGAGAGGCCAGACATTTCATCGATCGACTGTATCTGTCGTGAGAGGCCGGACATTTCATCGATCGACTGCGCATCTGGGACACAGCTGTTGGGGATATGCTATATGGGTATCCTCATAGCATGTCTCTTATCTGACTAACCCGGGTGGCCCATAGTCGGTAGCATGGCCTATGGCCTGCTGGGCGGCCCAGTTAGGTGGATCCAGAAGGGAGGCCCATGCCGGATAAAGGAAGGCTACGGTGGAGTCACCGGCATACCCGGAGCCTTGGAGTGCAAGATACACAAGACTAGTAATAGACGGTGTAGAACTCTGTAACCTGTTCGGCTAGGAATTTTCCCTGTAACCCTAGGAACTGGCGACTATATAAGTCGGGCCTATGGGAGCCTTTAGGGCACGATAACTCAGACTTTCTAGTCACCTCGCACAGCGAACCTAATCTCTGTAACTCGGCGTATTGCCATTATAGTGATTTATAGCAGGAGTAGGATTCCGCCACCGTTGTGGGATCTGAACCTGGGTAAGATGTGTTACCTCGTACCCGTCAACCGTCCGCCTTACCCCACGTCTCTAAACACGCACTGTGAGGACCCCTCCATGGCGTACTCGTCGGCAATAGCACGACAGTTGGCTCCCATCGTGGGGCAAGAGGCGCTTCAGGCTCTTCAGCGGGCGAGGACCAAGATCTTCGCGGGAATCGGCGAAACCGTAGCCATCGCTCGCGTTCTCTTCTCCGGCAACGTTCCGATCGTCCCCCTCCCCCCCCCCCCCGACGAGTTCTGGATCCCGGCGAAGACGAACCCTACGCGGTGTTCGATCGTTCCTATCGGAGACATTCACCTCTTCATCGGCGAAACCGACTCGGACACTAGTTCCCTGGGAGTCGGAGGAGCGTCAAGACCCGCACGGACCGCCTACGGGCAGGATACGTTCGCGGAAGAATCGATGTCGGATCTCTCTTCGGAGTTTGCCGGCAAAGATCGGAAAGCATCAAGACCCGCACGGACCGCCTACGGGCAGGATACGTTCGCGGAAGGATCGATGTCGGATATCTCCTCGGAGTTTGCCGGCAAAGATCGGAAAAATTCAATACCCACCCAAACCGCCCCTATGCAGGATATAAACGTGGAAGATCACTGCAAATCCGCCGGCTTTGTCCGTGCGTCTGGACAGCAGAGATCCAAGTTTGTCGGCGTGGTTACCATCTTCGATCTGGCGCGTTGTGTTCAGAGAGAAGGTGAAAACCGCCGCGATTACCTGGCCAGGTGGCTCCATATACGAGCCGATCTGGCCCATACCCCAATGATGATGCCATCTATCACTTTGTGGAAGGACTGGACCATGGCACGCTTCTTTGACACTCTCTAAGACGGCAACAGGCGTCAGGACGCCTTACCTTCGAAGGCATGGTGAACACCGTCAACAACTACGTGGAGGCTGAAGCGGCAGCTCAGACAGCGCTTGCGCTCATTGACGGAGCCCCTCCGATTCAGCCACCACCACCGCCTCCAGCCGCCATCGTCGCAGCAGCGCCACCACCTCCAGTCATCGTCGAGGCCGTTGCACCTCCACCACCCGTCATCGAGGAAGTCCTGGCACCCTCCGACTCTGTCATTGACACACTTTATTCTGATTTTAGTGCAAACTCAGAGGAAATAGATTTCAGTCCAGAAGAGCTAGACTCCGCTATGTAGGAGATGGAGGATGAGTACTCGCGCGACGAACAAGCTAATAACACCGTCATGTCTCGAGGGGTGTTCGTCACCATTGGGACGGCGATGGATGAAGACCAGCCCGGGCAAGCTCCGCCTACGGCGCTGGATAAGGGGAAGGGGCCACTTATCGCGCAAAAGCCATGCCTCCTCCGCCTAACCCAGTGCAGCAGCCGCAGGAACTCGGCACCAGCCCGAGTAGCAACAACACCGCAAACTTGCCGCCTCCAGCATCCACGTCGGCAGCAGCTCACATTACTCCAGCTGATAGAGTGATGTACGGCAGTCTCCTCGTTGAGCCACTAACTGTTGATCATATCTGGAACGTGACTCAGCTTGACAAGAAGCACCAGCAGCTGCTGGAGGAAGCGCTAGCCATCGCGGAACAAGGCGCTAAACTAGATCGAGATCTAGTCAATGCGCAGAAGTCCATAGAAAAAGCTAGAGCAATGGAGGCCGAGTACAAGACTCTGCTGCAGCAGCAGAAGGCTAAGAAGGCTCCAGCTCGCGTCATCAATGATCCTGGTGTACGGCTCAACCTAGGATGGGCTCCCTGTAGGGGTTCGTAGCATGGAAAACAAAAAAATTCTACCGCTGGATTAATTCTGCAGGGGATCAAGCCACGTCTTGAGGCACCGCGACATAGAGCAGCCAGAGCCTAGGCGGAAGAATTGCCATCTGTGTTGTGGAGTTTACGAACCACACCCGACAGATCCACCGGCTACACCCCCTATTTCATGGTATATGGAGCAGAAGCCATCCTACCTTCCGACATCCTCCACGATGCACCAAGAGTTGCCGCCTACGACGAAGATGACGCTGAAGAATCCAGACGCCTAGATGTGGACCTTCTCGAGGAGGAGCGCGTTTTGGCATGCCAAAGATCCGCCATCTACCAGAAGAAGCTATGCAGCTACCATAGTCGCCGCGTTCGGTATCGCTCGTTTAAAGAGGGGGATTTAGTGCTCCGACTTAAGCAGAAGAAGTCGCACAAACTATCCCCGCCATGGGAAGGACCGTTCATCATAAGCAAGGCGCTGCTCAATGGGTCTTACTACCTTGTCGACAATCGTGAACTCAAGGATAGACCCAACGAGGATCATAAGCGTAAGCGACGTGACCCGGATGATGACTACCCGGAGCTTGATCGGCCATGGAACATAGCACAGCTACGTCCTTTCTACACTTAGCATTTTTTATCTAATCGTGTACCCCTTATATGATCAATGAAATAAAGCTCTTTGGTTCACTCATATTGCTGAGTCTTTTACCTCCTTTAGTATTCATTTTTGGATCATATAAACCTTTATGCACAAGCCTTGCGATTGCACTTGTGAAAATTCTGCCTATGGGCGTTAGCTTAAGTTTTCTGGTCTACACGTTCTTTGCTGTTTTTATGTGGATTCTGGAGTAGTGACTTTCGGCACTTGTTGTCGGCGATTTTGTGCTCAGGTTATTGACGGTGCCATTGGGCATCATCACCTAAGCGCATGGTTCCGACAACGAGTCTTCCGACTCATGAAAAGTCAAGCATAAGAACCAAAGTAATGGATAAGCCAACACTTGCTTAAAAATATATACATGCCGAAACTTAATTCTTAAGTAGCAGGATACGATAACCATTGTTTTCCGCCTTAAGATTACATCAAACACAGTTTATCCCGCGCACACTCCAGAGGTGAAACAGAAATTACAAAGTGTTTTTCACTCTTTGGGTGCAGGAGACTTGGAGGCCGCATCATCACCAACCGGAGAATCACCCTCAGCATCGGTGCTATGGTGAGACTCGGAGGATTCCGGGTTGGCGTTGTCAAGAAAGTTCCTGGGCACGAAGACGTCAACATCTACTAACTCGGCAACCCTGGTATCATACCCCGCGAGTGATGACAGGATGGCTTCGTGATCGATTTCCTTGTCGTCATCATCCACATCGGGGATACCAGATGTCACCGTGTTGATGTCGGCATCTTCATAGTGTGCCTTCACCATAGACAGCGCCATCCTTGCGCCAGCCCGTGCACATGAAGCTTTCCAGCTTGAAACACGCTCGGGGGCTCGGCCCAGAATCTCCGAGTACTTCACCACGGAGTCCAAGGCCTTGATATAAATCTGGAGGGGCTTGGCGATCTCCTTGGCTTGGGCGATGGCGGTGTTGATGAAGTTGCCGCCAAGAATCATGCATTCCTTGTCCGAAGGAGGCGAGCGGGTTAAACCCATGGGCGCTGAAAATTCCGACAACGACTGCATGAGTTCAATAAATTCTAAGTACCCAGACTACAGAACTACAAGGCGGAGGACACTTACTGAAGATGCTGGCCTTAGCCTGCCAGACGACGTCCGCCAAGGTTCCTTCTCTTGTTGGAGGAGCTTAAACGCCTCGCTATGGCGAAGGTTTTGCTCATCGGCAGCTTGCTTCTGATCCTTTAGGATCGCAAGCTCCTCCTTCAAGTGATTGATCTCAGCGGAGGCAGAGTCCTGCAGGGCTTTCATGGAATCCTCGTGCATCTTCAGCATTTCTTCTCTCTCCTTCTTAAGGATCTTGTTCTTGCTATCCAGCTGCTGAATGTGCTTGGACTGCTCGACAATATCCTTGGCCTTGGCAACATGCTCTGCAAAGTCGGAGAAAACAAAGTACACAGTGAGTACTCGAAGAAGGAAGGCACAAAAGTAAGACGGAAATGCGCAAAAAGAAAACAGACTCTTGTTTTTGATGATTTGTTCCTTCAAGATGGCGGTTTTACCCTTTTCAGCTTCAAGGTCCGCGCGCATCTTCTGGTACTTATCGTTGGCCATGCCCCTCCGAGAATTCTCGTTCTGTGGAAGCAAATACAAAGTTAAGTCGTTGTTTAGTCTACTTGGAGCCCCTAGTCGGAGATTTTCCGTCTAGGCGCTCGGGCTATAGCGAGAGATTTTAACTTAGCAATATGCTTAGCTTTTCTTTAAGCATCTAGTCAGAACTAATTCAGTTCTCAACTAGAGGCTTGGGGGCTACAGTATAAAGTTTTAACTCGAAAAATGCTTAGATTTTATTTAAGCATCTAGTCGGAACTAATTCAGTTACAACTAGAGGCTTGGGGGCTACAGCACTAAAAATTATGAACACTGTGTATGCTACTCTTAAAGCATCTAGTCGGAATAATTCATTCCATCTAAATGCTTGGGAGCTACAATGAGAGTTTTTCTAACTTAGTCACTCTTAGAGCATATAGATGCAAAACCTATGGTTTTCCGTCTACATCCTCGGGGGCTACAGTCGGATACTCATATGAAATGCAAAAGGTAAAGTAAAACTTACAACTGCGATGATCTTGAGGTTTGTAGCGCTCTCCGCCAGCAGCTTGCCAAAGGAAATGCTATTTCCTTGCAAGATGTCTGCTTGACGGAGTAGCTCCTCAAGACCGCACGTCGGAGATGACGGCACTCCTCCAGGAACCATAGTTGTGTTACCCGGCGTAAGCACCGGTTAAATAATCTTTGGCAACTCGAAGGTTTTCTAGGGAGTAGAGGCGCCGCCTTCGGCAGAGGTACCAGCTCCCATCACCGCCTTGCCGCTACCGATGGCATCCTTAGCCGGAGCTTCAGCCATTTGAAGAGCAGCACTCTCCTGCGTCGCCTGCTCGCCGACGACAGCTAGTTCGGTAGAAGCGCCAGAATCCACTTCCATGGCGGAAGGGCCTGGTGCCTCCTGGACTGGGGAGCTTGTCGGAGTAGAGGAGGGCTTGACGGCAGGAGTGCCAGGAGCGATGGCGGGAGAAGAGTCGCGATGCAGCATATCTTTGATATTTCTAGAAGCCCCAAGAGTCTTGGAGGACTTCTTAAGGCTGGTTGTGGCTTTCTTCCTGAAACGTGCAAAATGCATAAGTACAGGAGCGAGACAGATAAATATACAATGTCGGAGAATGAGAGGCCTACACTAGGGGGGCGCTTTGGCAAACATCCCGGTGGCTTTCTTATTTTCCGCCTCCAGGGCGGCAGTACTCTTTTTGGAGGTTCCACCCTCCGTCTTCTTTTTCTTGCCTCCGTCGGCAGCGTCAGAGGTGGAGCTCTTCCGCTTTCGCGCCAACGGGGCATCGTCGTCGGACACGACCGTGACTTCCTTCATCTTTGGATCATAGATTTGGGCAGCCAGGTTGCCCTCCTCTAGATCGCTAAGCTATTAAGTGAGAAATCATCGTGTTAAACAAGATGGTATTGGCAAGACGGAAAAACTGGAGCAATGTCATACACGGAAAATAAATACCTACCTTTGGGCACTTTCCGTCTACGAACATGTCGTAGGTGAGGGTGAAGCCACGCTTCTTATCCTTCACCTTGACGATGTCCTTAAGGCAAAACTTGACAGAGTCGCTCGAGAAGTTGTCCTCGGAGATCCGGAGGGTATCTCTTCGGTCGCCGGTGTACTCGTGCATATACTTCATGCGGTGCTGCAGAGGTTGGATCCGCCTGATGAACCCGCACATGGCTAGGTCCAAGCCGGTCAGGCCCGTCTCTACGAACCACTCGATCCGCCTTATTGCGCGAGAAGCGTCGAGGTCGTAGGGAAGGGAGGCATGGGACCGCCGTGTGGAGACTTCGGCGACGGCTCCATCCACGAAGTCCGGGTACGTTACTTCTCGGCCCGCCAAAGGAATGTCGGGGCCGTAGAAGTATGTCCGCTGCCAGTTTTTGCATGACTCGTGGCCGACGATGTCGGGGAACCGCCGGCCAGGACGGATCTTGAAGCTCCTAAGCTCCTCCCTACTATGTCCGGCTTCACGTTTGACGGTGAAGAAGTATACAAACAAATCTAACCTAGGCCTAATCCCTAGGTAACCCTCACAAAGTGCCGCGAAGTTGCTAAGCACTAAGATACTATTGGGGGAGAGGTTATGGGGTTGGACCTTGAAGTGATTCAAGACGGACAGGAAGAAGTGAGAGATGGGCAGAGAAACACCACGTACCAATTGCGCCTTGAGGTACACCTTCTCTCCGGCTTGGGGAGAAGGGGTCACCTCGCCGGCCGGCGTCGCTGGCCAGGCGAGCCCCTCCGTCGCGGGGAGGTAACCCTCAGTGACCATCTCTTGGATGTCGCGGCCGGTGATGTCCGAGCCGCGCCAGTCGCCTTTGTGCGAGTCTGGCTCCTCTTCCAGGGGCTCTAGCGCCGCCAGATTGTGGTTGCCGCCGGTGGTTTCTATCACCGCCGATGCGGGGATGACCAGACCCTCTGGGGGCACGACGACGGAGCTCGTCGGCTTCTCCGTGGCTTCGCTCGACGCTGCCATTGACGGGGATGAGCTGCTGCTAGCCATGGAGGAGGAAGAGAACGCGACTGGTGCAGAGAGCGAGGCTAGGGTTTCTCGAGGTTTTCGCGGAGAGCTCGAGGAGGCGCGCGGATGGAGGAGGAAGACGATGACGCGAGAGAATGGGGTGAAAAAGTGGCAAGTGTCCCACGGTTACTATTTATCTTACTCTGCGTCAAGATTCGTGCAGCTAATCGGACGGTTGCCGCGTAGACGACGTGTTTGTGAACGTGCGCGGTAATTTTGCCACGTCTCCAACCGTCGCCGCCAACGGTTCGTATCGCTCGCGCGGGAAAATCGGATATGATTACGTTCTCTGCACATGTGAGTTACGAGGCGTCGCTGACCTACAGCCTACGTCGCCATAACTGACATGGTAGATGAGCATTCTCATCGAAGATTCCGGCATGGACGGATTTAATCCGACAATGGGAGCGTACGATGGAAGATTCAGCATTTCTCCGACTTACTAATAGAAGACGGAGAAATCTTTGCAGGGTTCTTTGGAAGGACTACAAGATGTTGCTTGACTATTTGCCGACATCCATCTAGACGGAGCATTCCACGGGAAGAGGCAAGATGGCGCAAGATCTCGGAGTTTTCTAGGGGCTACTGTTGGGGATATGCTATATGGGTATCCTCATAGCATGTCTGTTATCCGACTAACCCGGGTGGCCCATAGTCGGTAGCATGGCCTATGGCCTGCTGGGAGGCCCAGTTAGGTGGATCCAAAAGGAAGGCCCATGCCGGATAAAGGAAGGCTACGGTGGAGTCACCAGCATACCCGAAGCCTTGGAGTGCAAGATATACACGACTAGTAATAGACGGTGTAGAACTCTGTAACCTGTCCGGCTAGGACTTTTCCCTGTAACCCTAGAACCTGGCGACTATATAAGTCGGGCCTATGGGAGCCTTTAGGGCACGATAACTCAGACTTTCTAGTCACCTCGCAAAGCTAACCTAATCTCTGTAACTCGGCGTATTGCCATTATAGTGATTTATAGCAGGAGTAGGATTCCGTCACCGTTGTGGGATCTGAACCTGGGTAAGTTGTGTTACCTCGTTCCCGTCAACCGTCCGCCTTACCCCACGTCTCTAAACACGCACTGTGAGAACCCCTCCATGGCGTACTCGTCGGCAATACCACGACAACAGCTGGGCATTTCATCGATCGACTGTGCATCTGGGCCACCGGACGCTCCCTCCAAACTTCCACCCTGGATGCATCGATGAGAGCATTAATAGTTCCACCTCGCTACATTATACCGAATCCCACCAGCTCTTATACGTTCTCAATGTTCCTGAAATCAGCAAGCTGGATGGGAATCTAATAAGCACCAACACCGTTGATTGATCTCTGAAATCAGATGATAGATAGAAAGGAACTAAATCCCCCCTGTTGCAACAGGGGGGAGGGCCTCGGTCCGATGAAGGCGAGGGGTCAGGCCTGGTGTGCTTTGCTTCTCGGCGGAGGCAACGAGGTTGAGGTGCCGAGGCAGGAGTACTTCGGCCGCTGGACCCTCACGTCTCTTGGCTTGGGTCCGTGTGGGAAGGAGTTGGGGTTTCCATCCGAGTGGGGAAGAAGAAGCAGCATTGGCGGTGCGCGAGATAGAGAATGGCGTACGTGTGTAGACTTTGAGCCTCTCTCTTCCCTGGATTAAATCCAACGGAACTGTGTTAATTAGAGAATGGTGTACGCGTGTGTGTTTGGGTGTCTCCTGAAAAATAATTAGAGGATTTGTTTGTGAATCATCTTCAAACAATCCATAACAATGCATATACAAATTTCGTACGAAGTGTATTAGTGCAAAATAAGATAAATAATTAAAGATAAGAGCAAAATAAGATCAGAGAGACGAGTGATATTAGTGCAAAATTTTGGCGGTGCTAAAATCTTATCTTTTTTCTCTTCCGGTGTAACGCATGGGTCTATTTGATAGTTAAGTATAATTATTGTTAAAAAGTTCAAAGTGAGAGATTAACGAGTCAAACAATTCAAAGATTAAAAAATTGAGAAAAAAATAAAAAATATTTTTTTAAGATGTTTTTGCAACATGTTGACAGGCTATGCCGTCGACCGCTATGCCGACGGCCGCTACGCCGAGGGCGTAGCATACGCCGACGGTATTTTGATACGCCGACGGTCTCTATGTGCTCCGCCGAGGGAGGCATTTGCTGAGGAGGCTACGCCAAGGACAGCCGTCGGCGTATCATACGCCGAGGGAATTTTGGCCTACGCCAACGACTTTTTACCCTCGGCGTAGCGCGTGCGTACTGTAATGCCTTGTCGAAGGGTATCAGACAATCTGTTTTTAGGTAAAAAAGTTTTTGGAAAAGTGGATGTATTAAAGCAGAAGCCATGTTCTAAATAGTTAGGTGCACAAGCGACTCCAATACACAACCCTAAACCTGGAGAGAAAAATCATATTTTCCATACTATAATATATACTAGTACTCCACTTCTTTTTCCAGGTCCTCTTTCATGTCTCTACGTTTCATGTGTGTTAAATCCATCATTTCATGGATTCTAACCATAATAAGTTGTGCATTGGTAATACCATTATAGTATTGTGTTGTTGCATAGGACGGGTACAATTGGTATCATCACGATATTAATATATTCTTATTGTTAACCGTACCGCCAAGTCAAAAAAACTCACCCCGCCTGAAGCGGTAGGTAGCCGCCGCCGCCGGGAGAGATGATTGGAGAAACTAGCTAAAACCCATCCAGGGTTTTGTGCCCCCTCCCCTCCCCACGCCGGAGACGTCGCCGGTCCACTCCGTCTCCGATGGTCCTAGGGCCTTGGAGGTGTGGCGGACCATGATCTCTCTCCGGCGGGAGGTTTTTCGTTGTTTGCTTAGCCTGTTTTTTAGTGTCTTTTTTTGGAATATTGAGGCGACGGCTATGTCCTAAAGTCAGAATAAGGTCCTCCCAGCTCTATTCTCTCTCTGGTGGTGTATCTAGCACCAACGAAGAGCGCGTGGAGTCGTTTGTCCGGCGGATCTCCTGGGATCTGGCATGTCTTCGTGTTCGTTGGTGTAATTCAAGGTCAGTCTCTTTCAATCTATGATTGTCATCTTGCCGATGGTTGGTGCTCTGGTGTGCTGTTTATTTCTAACCATAGCATGACGATTTTTTGTCTGTCTACTACAACAAGCTCTACTACGACAAATTTTGCCCGACTCTGATGATGGAGGGACGAGGACGGCGGCGCGCCTTCAGTTCGCGCTAGTGATTTTAGTCGTCGCTACGTGGTTCAGTGACCTATTTGTAATTTTTATTATTTTTGGACATATTTGTACTACCATTGATGATTTTTAATGGATCACTGGAATTTCGCAAAAAAAAAAATTCTCATTGTTATAAACATAATAATAAATAAATACAATAGTGAGTCCTCTGATTTCTTACAATGAACATTTCCACTTATCATTAACTCTCTTTGCGCAAAAATATCTCAAAGAGCTATCGGAGCTTGATGGGTCATCTTTATTCCCCATCTTATTCCGAGTCTCCTTTGCAATATTCAAATCACCGGGCATTTGTTGCTAACGAATCCTCAACAGTATTGTGAGCGACAATTATGATGAGATTGGAGTGTGTAACTAACCAAAGCTCCTATTAGAGTAGTTCTACCAAAAAAAACCCTCCTATTAGAGTAGAGGAATTCGATAAGCGAAAGTATATAATAGATCGAGGAATCCAGCGACTTCCTAGAAATAGGTTTTGCATTTTTTTTACTTGTAATTGGGCGTTATCATACTTTTCGATAGAGGATTAGGTGTATGCGTCCACATCATATACTGTATGCGCATTGCACACGCTGACCTCTCGACCCATTCAGTAAGCGTCCACTTCAAGAGGGGAAAACAGTCTCCTGTTCTAAAGTGTACTGCAAGGCTGTAACCACCAAGGGTTCTACTTGCATTATGAGATTGCCGGCCATTGCTTCGAAAAAACGACAGAAAGATTAACAAATTTCGGCCACGAAAGCAAGATTATATTCTGCTGTGTGATGCCGATGACTAGGATTTGCAAGCTATAAAAGATTCTTTAGCCGATGACGTGGACTCAATCGCATCAATCACAGACTAGCATAAGCTGATTGTGAGCTTAATAATCTTCGTTACCCCCAAAACTCAACTGCCTCAACAATTTTCGGGTGATGTGATTTGGTTTGCGTACGTAATTAAGCGGATGTAAACTAGCAAGTACAATTTTGCGTAATCCAACTGTTCATTTCCTCTACGAGCAAGACTGCAAAAGCCTGTACGTACGAGCTCAGAATTATTTCTCTCAGTTGCTACTCACATTTATGTACACGTAGCATCTTGCTACAAACGGAAAACTAAATCTAAGCACAAGATACTAGCAAGAGCAAAGATTCCTCCTTCCTTTAGAAGATGAGCTCCGCGGTTCTCACAATCTCACTCCACAAGTGCCGCGAAGCAGCTTCCCGTGCGCACGAGCGCGATCCCGTTGCCTGCGGATGTGGACGCGGAGCTGCCGTCCCCGTCGGCGATGGAGGCCCCACCGCGCCTCGGGCTGCTCGGCGTCGACCGAACCCTCCTCGGTGGCGTAGCTGGCGGTGACGAGCCGAGGCGGCGCAGGAGTAGCAGGCGCACGGCCGCGATGAGGTCCCCGGCGTTGTCCTCAGGCGATGGCGGGGCCGAAGCGCGGCGGGTGCCGCAGACGGTGACGTGGCGTTCGAGAGCCTCCGCCGGTGAGATGGGCGAGCGGCCGAGCTCCTCGCCGACAGCATCGCCGCAGAGGCCGCAGATCCACCGGTCTCCGTACCGCGCGCGCACGACGGAGATGTACGGCGCCGTGCACTCCTCCGTGAAGCCGCAGCACTCGCACGCCACCACCTCCTCCTCCTCCCTGTCTCCATCCGCCGCCTCCATAAAAACTCCCTCCTCTACTCTAAGTGGCGACCCAACAAGTTCACAAGAACCCTACCTGGCACGTGGGCTCCTCCTCGCCGGTGATGGCCGCCGGCGTCGGCCGCTCGCAGTGGTGTCCCGCTTCCATCTGTGCGCGTCTTTTTTTTTGTCATCTGGGCCTATCTTATATGGCGGGTGGGTGTGTTTGGGCCCAGGGCGGCACCAATGATGAGGTGGGCCCCTGGTAGGTCATGGGGAGGTGGAGATGCCACGTCGGCCTGAGAGGATAAGCTGGCATTGGATGCCGCACGGCCAGGGGGGCATCGGCCACGCCAGCTTTGCAACCTGTGCTTGCTCACTCTTTTTTTAGATGGTGTGCTGCTCACTCGGTTGACTGTGAAAACTCAAAGTGCAACAAACATTCCGTGCAACGGAACTGAGATTTTTTAAGCTCAAAGTTGACGCAGGTTTTGCCCGGATACTGGTACAGGTAAGAATCACTACGGCACACATACTCTTTGCCGTGTGGGCAAAAGACACGGCAAAAGCCTTTCGGAACACGGCAAAGGCTTTGCCGTGTGTATACACACGGCAAATGCCACACGGCAACGTTCGCCACGGCAAAGGCCTTTTGCCGTGTTTTTTCTAAATAAGACACGGCAAAGGCTTTACCGTGTGTCTCATGCGTAGACACGGCAAAGTAAAGTAAGATAACGGTTCCCGCGGAGATGACGGTGTCTATTCTTTGCCGTGTGTCTTCTTGAAAAGTACACGGCAAAGAAGTTGTCTTTGCCGTGTGTCTCCTTGAAAAGTACACGGCAAAGAAGCTGTCTTTGCCGTGTGTCTCGTGGAAAAAGTACACGGCAAAGAAACTGCCTTTTTTTAAATAAAAAAAATAATTTTGTTTCAAACTTTTTTGAATATTATTTACTTGATAATCTCATATAGAATATTTGAACCCTTTGTTAAATATTAGGTCAAATTGCACTCATAATCAAACTTCCCCTGTGGTCACCCATCCTAACACTACTCTAGGCCTAGCACGCTTAACTTCTTCGTTCCTTCAGAATGAGCTACCAAGAAAGAAATCATACCTTGTTGCTAATACTTCCATATCAATGATATTAACTCTTGGACCATGATGTCACACATCTCAGTTTTAGATTCCAAACAATTATTTAAGTAAACAATAATGAAAAGTAATAATAATCTTGAATCCAAATAAAAAATAAAATAATTTTATTTTATTTCCTTTTTCTATTTAATATGGAATAATTCATATATTTAAATCCGTAAATCGGAATTCGACAAATAAAATGTCTAAATCGATCAGAAAAATGTGAGGAATCCAAATATGACATCCATATAATCTTGTGAAAATGGGGTGGTATCATTTTGAATTATCCATTTGGTGGTTGCTTCATAAAACCCCCCGTTTTTTGTGCCCGGAAAATGGAAAATGGCTTTTTGGTACGAGGAAAAGGAAAACTTCCTTCAGCAACATTATTCGCCATTCCATAATGCACATGCATGCACGATATGGGTATATTATCACAAAGTATGCCTTGATTCTAGCCATAATATTGGTCATTTGACTCGAAAGTCAGGAAACCTCGAATGAGATAGGTCATTTTGTGAAGGGTTTTTTGAGACATATTCAATATAACAAGTTTGATATTTTTACTTCCAACCATGTCACATAATATGACACCACACAAAGGTTTCACATTGTTTCGATCGTTTTTGAATTTTTTATGACTCTTTTAAACTATCGACAAACTTTTTCGAACGACGGGTATGAAGATTCTTAGCTCGGAGCTGAGCCTCTCTAAACTTTCACTGGATCTTTGATAAAATAGCATATTGTGAACCTAAAAATTATTTTTGTAAAAAATCATGCCCATCAGATCATGTACCTGTAGTTCATATCTGACCCACTTCCTACCGTTTCGGCAGGAATTTGTCTTTTTTACCTGGAGTGGACAGAAAGGTTTGAGATCCCCCCGTTGGGACATTGTCCATTTAAGGTGGTCTAGTGTTTTTGAAAAATAGGGTGGTAGCATTTTAAATTAGCCATTTGGTGGTTGCTTCATAAAATCTCACTTTTTTTCGCTCAGAAAATAGAAAATGGCTTTTTGGTGTGACGAAAAGAAAAACTTCCTCCTGCAACATTGTTCACCATTCCACGAGGCACATGCATGCATAATATGGGCAGATTATCATAAACTATGCCTTGATTCTAGCCATAACATTGGTCATTTGACCCGAAAGCCAGGAAACCTCGAATGAGATAGGTCATTTTGTGAAGGTTTTTTTGAGACGTATTCAATATAACAAGTTTGATATTTTTCCTTCCAACCATGTCACATAATATGACACCACACAAAGGTTTCGCATTGTTTCGATTGTTTTTGAATTTTTTATGACTCTTTTAAACTATCGGCAAACTTTGTCGAACGACGGGTATGAAGATTCTTAGCTCGGAGCTGAGCCTCTCTAAACTTTCACTGGATCTTTGATAAAATAGCATATTGTGAACCTAAAAATTATTTTTGTAAAAAATCATGCCCATCAGATCATGTACCTGTAGTTCATATCTGACCCACTTCCTACCGTTTCGGCAGGAATTTGTCTTTTTTACCTGGAGTGGACAGAAAGGTTTGAGATCCCCCCGTTGGGACATTGTCCATTTAAGGTGGTCTAGTGTTTTTGAAAAATAGGGTGGTAGCATTTTAAATTAGCCATTTGGTGGTTGCTTCATAAAATCTCACTTTTTTTCGCTCAGAAAATAGAAAATGGCTTTTTGGTGCGACGAAAAGAAAAACTTCCTCCTGCAACATTGTTCACCATTCCACGAGGCACATGCATGCATAATATGGGCAGATTATCATAAACTATGCCTTGATTCTAGCCATAACATTGGTCATTTGACCCGAAAGCCAGGAAACCTCGAATGAGATAGGTCATTTTGTGAAGGTTTTTTTGAGACATATTCAATATAACAAGTTTGATATTTTTCCTTCCAACCATGTCACATAATATGACACCACGCGAAGGTTTCGCATTGTTTCGATCGTTTTTGAATTTTTTATGACTCTTTTAAACTATCGGCAAACTTTGTCGAACGACGGGTATGAAGATTCTTAGCTCGGAGATGAGCCTCTCTAAACTTTCACTGGATCTCTGATGAAATAGCATATTGTGAATCTAAAAATTATTTTTTAAAAAAATCATGTCCATCCGGCCATGTACCTGTAGTTCATATCTAACCAACTTCCTGCCGATTCGGCAGGAATTTGTCTTTTTCACCTGGAGTGGACGGAAAGGTTTGAGATACCCCCATTGGGACATTGTCCATTTAAGGTGGTCTAGTATTTTTGAAAAATGGGGTGGTAGCATTTTAAATTAGCCATTTGGTGGTTGCTTCATAAAATCTCTCTTTTTTTCGCTCAGAAAATTGAAAATGGCTTTTTGGTGCGACGAAAAGAAAAACTTCCTCTTGCAACATTGTTCACCATTCCATGAGGCACATGCATGCACAATATGGGCACATTATCATAAACTATGCCTTGATTCTAGCCATAACATTGGTCATTTGACCCGAAAGCGAGGAAACCTCGAATGAGATAGGTCATTTTATGAAGGTTTTTTGAGACATATTCAATATAACAAGTTTGATATTTTTCCTTGCAACCATGTAACATAATATGACACCACGCGAAGGTTTCGCATTGTTTCGATCGTTTTTGAATTTTTTATGCATGTTTAAATCTATGGTCAAAACGGCGAGCATGAAGATTCTTATTCAATATAAATATCTAATTTTTGAGTGTACATAGATAGATCTTATTTTTCTGCAAATATTGATATATTATTTGTATTTTTCTGAATTAGAATGATTTTTTTATGATTTTCCTAAGAGTAATGTGATAAAAGGCAAAAAAAAAAGAAAAAAAGACTTTGCCGTGTGTACTGCGAAATACACACGGCAAAGGCCCTTTGCCGTGTGTACTACGGAATACACACGGCAAAGGGCCTTTGCCGTGTGTACTACCGAATACACACGGCAAAGGACCGGCGAGGGCACACGGCAAAGAGACCACCGTCTACGGCCGTTAGCTCCTCCCGTTAAATGGACTTCTGGGGTCACGGGTCCCACCTCGTTGCCGTGATAACACCTATGCCGTGTGCCGTTGTCAACTTTGCCGAATGTATTTTCTTTGCCGTGTTCCTTTATGGGTCTTTGCCGTGTATATTTCTTTGCCGTGTTCTTTTTCAGAAATTTGCCGTGTTCACGTACTTTGCCGTGTATTTTCTGAGTTACACACGGCAAAGACTGTATTTGCCGTGTTCCGGTGCGTTTGACACACGGCAAAGATGTGTCTACATGGCAGCGACATTTTTTCCCATAGTGAATGCAAGTGGGACGGACATGTGATGACCACCTCCCGTCTCTTTGTACCCGATGGGATAAACGGAATAATCCGGATTTCTCAAACCTCGGCGAGGAGGCGTTCGCCACTACTTCTCCAAGTGGCCTAGTCTCCGGTGGAAGCATGGGTGACCGCGTTCGCCCATCGGCGATAAGCAAGGCGACGAGCGTGATGCTGATCGTGTTTTTCTATATGGTGCTTAGAGTAAGACGGTTGGACCTGGTTTTTTTTCTTTTCTTAGGGTATGTCTGTAAATGTAACCCACCGCCGATTGAATGCATGCTCTAGGTCTTTGGGATCTTTTTCTATTAAAAAATTAATAATCAGAATTTTTGGAAGTTTAGGATGGGGGGCCACCTGGGTTCCGTTGGACCAGCCGTCTCTATGTATTTCAATCTTTGAACTTCTCTCCGGCATGATCGGTATATCTCTTCCCGATCTTTTTCCCAAGATTTGTGTCCGGCCGGTTGAGCCTTTTTATGATCCATCGGGTCGCACGTTGGCCCATCTAAAAAGGCTACATGTGCATGATGTTTTTCACCGGTTGTTAGTACCATGTTAGCTACAAGGTCGGGTTAAATACGGGATAAGCATGCGCAGTCCCTAATTCCGCCGGCGCAAATCGGGATGACCAAAAGGGATAAGTGGGGTTTTGCAGGCTGGATAGGTGGCGGGCTTGGGGCATGCCCGGCCCGCTTGTAATTTTAGGTACGGGAGGTTTGGGTGCCATTTCGACGGGACGACAGGTTAATGGGTGGTGGCGGACCATGACTCTTCAGGATTGGAGGTTTTTCGTTCTTTGTTTAGACTATTTTCAGTATCTTCTTTAGGATGGTGAAACTGTGGCTACATCCTGAAGTTAGAATTAAATTCTTCTCGTCTTATCCTCGATTCGGTGGTGCATCTAGTGCTAGCGAAGGGTGCATGGAGTCATGTGTCCAGTAGATTTCCTGGGATCCGGTCGTGTTTTGTGTTTGGTGGTGTGGTTTCAGGTCAGCCTCCTTCAATCTACAATTTTCATTAATGACGATTGTTATGGACTTGGATTTGAGGAAGAAGGGATGCACTGGAGATCACATTCAGCTTACAGACAAGGAACACGGGACACGAGATTTATACAGGTTCAGGCCTCCGGAGGTAAAACCCTACTCCTGCTTGTCTTCTCTTGATTAATGGCACAACCTATGGTTACAGGGGGTGCGCGGATAAGATCTGGCGGGTGTGTATGCTAGGGTTGAGGTTGTCCCTCCTAGTCGTGCCCTCCTGGCCTAGGCCAGGTCTCGGGATAAGGTCGAGTTGGTTAAAGGTTAGGGTTTGATCTTTAAACTTTCTATCTAAAGCTAACCGTATCCTCCAAGGAACCGCATCCTTCATGGTCCTGGGTCAACCGAATCCTACCTGAGCTCCGTCATCAGGTGCAGATCATCACGTGTGCTCCCGCTGGGCCGAACCGGACAAACCAATATTGGGTACCCGCAGGGCATATGTAGGGATTCATAGCATGAAAAACAAAAAAATTCTACCGCATGCACACAAACAAGCCAAGATCTATCTACTAAATTGTAGAAACGAGTCGATTATATTACTCACCCTCGAAGATTCCAAAGCGGTTAACGAGAACAGATTCTCGTGGGTGATGTAGTCGTACACTTGCCGATCTCAAGATCGCGTAGACGATCCTTCCGACGCTGTGTTCCGGCAGCGCTTCCGTAGTCGGTCACACGTTTGGTAATCGATGAAGACCTTCCTCTCCCTTGTTCCAGCAGGCAGCGGAGGTTGTAGTTCTCCACTCGCGATTCCGGCAACACGACGCCGTGTTGTTGGAAGTAGAGGAAACATCCTGTAGGGCTTCGCCTAAGCCGGCGCAGGTTATGGTGGATCTAGGGTTTCCGACGATCTAGGGTTTAGAGGGTCGGAGAGGAGGAGGCGTGGCCGCCGGCGGCTAGGGCAGCGACGGCGCGGAGGCTAGGTGGGGAGGGGCTGGTGTTGTGTGTCCTTGGGGCACCCCTCCCCTCTATTTATGAGAGGGAGGGCAGCTTGGGAGAGGGGAGTTTTAATCCTTCCCCAACTCCCTCTGCTAGTTGGCTTGTGGTGGAGCGAAAGAAGGATTTCCTTCCTCCACCAGGATACATTGTCCCAGTTTGACTTTTCAAACTTACCTTTTGACTTTCAATTTGGAGCTTAATTTCTTTCTTGCAAATTCCCAACCAAGTGACCTAGGACATGATTCAATCATTCCACTTATCCATGACACATTCATGTACCCTTCCCATTCCGGTCCGGTGAATCTTCTAGACCCTTCTTTGATGAAATCATCAGAATTATTCCCGAACTTCGGAATTGGACTTTCCTTATATGAATCTTATTCTCCGGACCATTCCGGATATCCTCGTGATATCCCGGATCCCATCCGAGACTCCGAACAACATTTGGTCTCCCTACTTACATTCCATATCTACTAAACAACATTGAATCCTTGAAGTGTGTCTCCCTATGGTCCATGAATTATGCAGACATGAACGAGACTCTTCTCCGATCAATAACCAATTGAGGAATCTGGAAATTCATATGGCTCCCCCATATTTCTATGATTACTTTGCGATCGAATGAACCACTTACATCCGATACCAATTTCCCTTTATCTCGCGATAGTTTACTTATCTGAGGTCTGATCGTCGGTATCTCTGCATACCTAATTCAAACTGGTTGCTGATAAGTACTCTTTTCTCGTTCCTGTGATATGTGATCCCTTGTGATCCATTCACATGCTTGTAAGCTAATTGTATGACATTCCATCGAGAGGGCCCATAGTATATATATCCGTCATATGGATGGACAAATCCCACTCTTGATCCATGTGCCTCAACACATACTTTCCGAACACTCAATGCCATCTTTATAACCACCCAGTTATGGTGCCGTGTTTGATGTCATCAAAGCATCCTTCCGGTGATGGTGATTAGCATGATCTCATGGTCGAAGGAATTAGTTTACTATGTATCAGAAAGCTTATAGCAAACGAACTATTGAAATGACTTGATCTTTATGCTACGCTTATCTATAGGAGTATGTCCATCACACCATTCTCCTAATGATATGATCTTGTTGTTAATAACATTTCAATGTTCATGATCGGGAAACCACGATCATCTATCAACCAACAAGATAGTATTACAAAGAGGCTTTACCAGAGACTCTTATTTAGTTTAGAAATCACACAAGTATTAATGTTTCCAGTTAATACTATTATAGCATAAATGTAAACATTTATCATAAACACAAAGATATAATAATGACTACTTTTATTATTGCCTCTAGGATATATCTCCAATAGCATACCCTTTTTAGTAGCCCTCGAGTGTCCATCGAATCGCAAATTTGCATGGAGACTCTGAAGTCTTGAGTGCGTATCATCCGAATATGCTTTCGGGTCATAATGTTTAGTTCATAGGGTTAGTTGATATGCATGCCTGACTAACCCGATGCATCGGTATCAATTAACTGCCTTTGGGAAAAACAACGCTATCTAATCGGCCCCGAGTCCCCAGACTCGAATTCGAAAAAGTGCTGGCGTAATTCGACTTGGTCCATGGAGGTCTAATAGAAGTCGAATTCCAATGATATTAGATATGAACCGAACACGTTCGTCGAGATTTTCATCGCACCTGTAGGTCTTATTGCTGTGTCGTAGACACAGCAATCAAATTTTTGTCGTCGCGGAGACGATTCGGTTGGCCAAGGATATGTCATTTCTTAGAATTATTAATGATGGGCGGAGTCGCCGTGTTGCTCGTTTGCGTATCAGGTCTTGGTTACATAGTCACCATACATGATCCGAAGGATCTCTAGCTGATTTATTTATAGGGTGCGCGGCCAGCGCTCCCTATGGGAGTAGCCCCCCGAGTGTCTATTCGAGTCATGTACTCGAGTATAGACTTTAGTTAGATTTATCTTGCGAATGCCGTTGATAGCAAAAAAAATATCGGATGATGATCAACACTCCCTATGGGAGTAACCCCCAAGTCCGTAGTTGAGTCGTTGACTCGAAAATGGAGTCGAGGTATACGATCGCAATCTTTACCGTGTTTTGGCATTGAATGGAACCGAAAGTTCTTCGGGTGCGCGGCCAGTGCTCCTGTTAGGAGTAGCCCTCGAGTATTTTGTTGAGTCATAGACTCGAGAAAAAACTTGTTTGATCATTCGAGCAATATAGAGACGTTGTCGTGCTCCACCTTTTGCTAAAGGTGTGACCTATGATGACGTCATTAATGACGATCGATGATCTCACCTGTCAGCGGCAGCAGCGTTGATGGCACGAGATGACCATGGGTCCCATAATTTGACCAGAATTTGACTAGTCACTTGTAAATTATGCTGTTTTAACTATGCCTACTTGGTTTCCGCATGTAGTGGAAAGTGTGGTGGCGACGGTTCAAGCAGCCTCCGCCATGTGTACGTAGTAATGCGCACGACACGCCCCACATCGTAGATGGACGGTTGTGGGTCACCATCTTCCATTGATTAATACACCCGGTGGACCGGTAATTTTTCTTTCTACTTCCTTGGTGTTCTTCTTCCTTTGCGTTTTTTTGCCATTGTTATTCTTCATACCACCTCCTAGTCTTTGCTGCAATCTTGTGAGTTGGACATCCTTCGTGTCTTCCCAAGTCAATTCCTTCGGTTGCAGAGGAGGAGGGCACTGCCAAGGATGGGGAAGAGCAAGAAAGCTGTTGCTGGATCAAGTGCTGCTGCTGCCCCCAAGAAGAAAGTTGCGGGGGGTCGCATCACAAATGGTTCATGGCGGTGCTCATCGATTAGGGCCTGTGACCTGCGACCCCTCCGTCGGGCCGTCTTGATCTCGGCGGACGAGGCAGATTGCCGAATCCCCGGTGTGGAGGTAATCCCTGATCCTCGATCCGGGTTCAGGGTCATGTTTATCACCTTTCTTCTTTGCGGTCTGTCGCTCTCCCTCCATGAATTTGTTCGTGGTTTGCTCTTTTTCTATGAGAGCTGTATCAGCTGTCTCCAATTTGATTCTTCACATTGCCTGCTTCATTACTCTTTATGAGTGTTATCTCGGCATCGAGCTGCACTTTGGCCTATTAAAGAATATATTTAGGCTGAAGAGGCAATCAGGCTCAGGCTCAGTAGTTTATGAGGTTGGCGGGGTTGGTATCTCCATGAGCCCCAGCATGCAATACTTCAGCTACAATTTCGTTGACTCTACTCAAGAATGGAGGTACAAATGGTTGTACATCCACGACCAGAAGAGAGAGCTAGAAATATGGCTTAGGTCCGTTTGACTCAACTTCTAAGATGGAAAATAAGTGGTCGTGGAAGAACGTTGTGATGTCGGGCGAGACAGACGAAGTTGAGGACTTGTACAACCGAGTGCAAGATTTGTAGATCATTCGCGGTAGGTAGGTGTCTGGGGTGGACATCATACGAACCTTCTTGCGATGGCGTGTGCAACCTCTGTAGGCTAGAGCCTACTCTATGGCCTTGTGGGCTGGCACCTCTGACCCTACTCGGGTCTCTGCTGAGGACCTATCTTCGATGGAGGTCGAGAAGAAATTTAGGTCGTTGACCAAGATGACAGCAGAGGAGAAACTCCCAGCATAGATGGCGATTGAGCTATTCAGTGCCTTCCATCCTACGCCGACGGTAATGTTTCTGCCCATACTATTCAGTGCTCTAGTTCTTTAAGTTGGTCCTGTTGTTTAGGACTAGAAAGCGGAAGGTATGATCCCTCCCGCTCCCGAAATCTTAGAGGGTACCCTTGATGAGGAGTAGGTGGAAGGTTCTGAGTCCACAATCCCTGTAGCGTAGTCGTTGGAGCATGGAGCCTCCGAGTCCAGCAATGATGACACTCGTAAGAGGGATCATAGCGAAGGATCAAATGCATCCACTCCTGCGACTTTGATGCGTCTAGCTTCCCCGAAGGATCCTGCATAGGCCGTGGGTGCCACTCGGACAATTTCGGCGGTGCCCATCCGAGCTATGGGTCTTGAGCCTTGGGCCAAGAAGCTAAAGAAAATGGAGGTCTTCGACCTCTCTAACATTGCCACATAAGTGTTTTATGCATTGATGGGGATATGCCAATCGGGATATCCCTAGAGGCAGGAAGCGACTGGCCCAGGCTAATGTCGACTGGGCCCGCAATAACAGCGACTGGAAAGAAGGCTTCTAAGAAGACCGGTGACTGGATGCGAAGGCCCAAGATCGTAGCTAGGCCTAGTCGGATTAGGTTTAAACCCCCGAACCCGTTGCTGATTCGGTTGGGATCTTGTAAAATCCTAGCGAGGCACCCCTATATAAGACTCCCTAGGGTTCTCTTTGTACTCACGAGCTATTAGATACCCCATCCAAGAGACTCGCCGCCCTGACGCCAAGGTCTCCACCCTTGTAATTCATCCACCATCAATACCAGAAAGCAGGAAGTAGGTCTTTACCCTACGGGAGGGGGACGGACCTAGGTAAACCATGTGTCTCGCTCCCAATCTCGATCCGCAGATGGCTACTCGCTCTTTCCCTACTTCGAATCAATCGCTACCCATGGTAGCGACTGCCGTGGCCATTCCCATCATAGTGGCGGCCACCATGGGGCTTGGTGAGTCAAGCCTTAAATCTGCGGCGAGACCCTTCACTCCGACTCACCGAACTTTCGCCACCGGCCGAATGATTGCCACCGGCGGATTTCTCCAGATCCTGCCGAGCAGCTACGTGCCACACTCGCTACCTGTCACGCATTTCGTCGTGATACTAGTTGGCTCCATCAACCTCTTCGTCGGCTTCACCGACGCCATCGACCCGGTGCATCCCGCCACATTCGCCAACACTGGATCGCCCCAGTGCGATCTACTTTTGGAGGAGCAGATCCAGTCGATCTCCCTTCTTGCCTCCAAGTATGACTCGACCGAGGAACGCTCGGTAGAGAGCAACGACACCCTCTGCGATGACGCCAACTTAGTAGCACCCACGCTGTTCGCAGAGCCCGACACCCCCGCGTCCAAGGCAAGCTCCATCACCAAAGTTTCCAACTCTAGTGACTACAAGGACAACTTGATCCTCCAACTCATCGATATGATTCTGGGTCCGAGTCTCCAGACGAGTCCTACCCCATCGTCCACCATGCCATCTACATGGCAAATGACAACAAACCGCCAGTGGATCCTTTCTCCACGCCCCTCCCACCCACCACAACTGCTGCCGAGATAGAGCAGCATCGCGTGTCCTTGAACAAGGCCAGGGATAAACAAAAGGCCGATCAAGAAAAATTTCGCCTCGATCAAGAAACCACGCAACAGCTATCGGTGTACCACCGCAGCCGAGTTATTCACCAACTCAATCTCGCCTCGTAGGGACGAGTTCTCAACTTCAACGACGAGAATGACCCTGCGCGGGCAGCCGACCGCGAGCTCTGCAATAATGCGCCGCTAGGAGGCAGTCGCCCGCCGGCCAGGTCGATTGTGAACGTACCTCCACCACCTCCCAACTGCGTGCCTCCTCCGGAGCAACCCCGGGTCATCATTGCACCACGAGAATATGATGCCAAGAGCCTCCCCCACTATACTCCGATGGACAATGTCATCTCGAGTCAAGGGCGGTCGCCAACCTGAACCCTACAGTAGAGGGCGCCCTCCAGATCAAGTACGCCCAAGCCCTGCTCGCCAAAGCGGTCGAGCAGCAAAACACGGGCAGAGACTCCCAGGGGCGGGTATTCTCCCAATCCACCAACAGTAGAGCGGCATCGTCCGGTCACCCAGGCGAACGGACAGTCCCCAACGTGGCCAACCGCCCACCCCCAAATCCACGACAACTGGTGGTAACCAACCCCACCATCTCCACAAACGACCCGCGGCCAGAATAAAACACGGTGGCAGCCAATGGCCAGACTGCGACGCGCGAGGCTACATTATCAACACACAAGCATGGCAACCCCACCAACCGTATGACCTCCACCACACGCTCTCCAGTCGCGGCAGCCTCAGCCGAGTCGTCCCTCCATGCTTTCGACCAATGGTCCGGGGCGAGAACTACCCTCCAAACTTCTGCGGTCCAAAGGACATGGAGAAGTATGACCCCAAACTCAATCCCAAGGTATGCATCAACACATACCTAATGTCAATGGGGATCGCCAGCCACAATGAGCTGCTGTCCACTCGCTACATCCCCCTGATGATGGAAGGAGTGACCCGCCAGTGGATCAACACCCTCCTAGAGAATAGCATCGATTCCTAGGAAGAAATGCACGCCGGCTTCATCAAGCACTTCAAAGGCTCCTACTCGCACGCCACAACCATAGAGGACTAGAGCGATGCGTCCGGGGACCAAGCAAGTCGACCAACCATTGGGTCCAACGATGGCAAGAATAGTGGATAAACACTGTGGGCATCCACCTAGACACAACAATCCACTACTTCAAGAATTGCTACCGGTACGAGCCCTTGGTCGCTAAGGTCAAAAGGGTATATAGGACACTTGACAACATCCCTGACCTCTTCGAGATCGCCAAGCGCTACTCGGAGGAAGAACTGATCTAAGAATCCGACAACGAGTCGGATGGGAGACGCCGCACAAGCGGCCCAAACAGCGGACACAACCGTGACCTCCGCTATAGCAACACCCGCCAGGCGACCAAACACCGCAACGACGGGCGAGCCAACTTCATCGCCAACACCAGCTACAACCCACGTGACCCCAAGAATTACCGCCGCAAGTGTAATAACCCACGTGGCAATAATGCGGCCTAGCCAAGGTTCGACCACGTCGCTATACTGAGCCAACCTCGCATCTACCACAACAGGGAAGGCAAGCCAGCCACCCACACTACCACCGAGTGCCACTCTCTTAAGGAGATCGAGAAGGAAAGGCGCACCCGGGAGGACCTGAACCCCGATCGGCCACGCGACAACGGCAACGGTGGCATGTTCAGACACTACATGGGCTCCCTCCACACATTCACCGGTGTGGGAACACGCTGCAAGAAGAAGGTGCTGGCCCGCTCTATCGCCGTTAATGCGGTGCAACAAGTTGACATCCCGTGCTGGCTGAACTGGTCAGACCAAATCATCACCTGGAGTCACGAGGACCACCACTACTAGGAAAATAGCTATAGATATACAGACCTTCTATGGCAGATGGGGCTGACCATGCGCCACAAAATAATTCCAGTGGCGCATATGTGGCGATGCGCCATAGAACCCTCAAACTTCTATGGCGCATGAAGTTTGGCAATGCGCCACAGAAGTAAGGTGGGACCCACACCAAGCGTTGGTCCATGAAACTTCTGTGGCGCATTTGAGCATATGCGCCACAAAAGTTGAGACTTCTGTGGTGCATATGCTCAAATGTGCCAAAGAAGCATCCGGTGGGACCCACAGCAGGCGGGCTTTGACCATGCTCTGAACAACCATCTGTGACGCATATGATGATATGCGCCACAGAAGTTTATGTCTTCTGTGGCGCATATCACCATATGCGCCACAGAACATGGATGTGGGCCCCAGAGTCTACCACCTATTACCAAGCTTCTATGGCTCATATGGTGATATGCGCCATAGAAGATCGAACTTCTGTGGCGCATATTGTAACACCCCAGTTTTAGTTAATCTTTTATCAAGGTTTTTATTGCGCATTCATGAGCATCATATTTTAAATTATGCATCAGAGAAATAAAGACAAAACCTAAAACCCTAGTTTCCATCTCTCTCCGAAATACATTCAAATGGTTTTGTATTTTGAAAAGTGCCAAAATTATGGATCCCAAATGGAGTAAGAGGGCCCTGTAGGGTTCGCAGCATAGAAAACAAAATTTTTCCTACGATGGGAACAACTATGTACCAAGATCTATCTACTAGATACAAACAACGGGCGGATGTATATCGGTAGAGAACATACCCTTGAAGACCGACAAAGCTTAACGAGTCCAAACTCATGGTTGATGTAGACAATCTCTTGCCGATCTCAAGATCGAGAGGAAGTCCTAGCGCCGCAAAACAGCAGCGCATCCGTGCTCGCACACACGTTCGAGGCACCGAGCAACCTCCGCCTCCTCGCTCCAGCGATGCAGCGGAAGCACAACTCTTTCTTGCCAAATAGCCACCGGGAACATGTATCTCGCTAGTCCGAGACCATGGGGAATAAATTCTAGAGGGGGAGAGAGATCCTTCACGAGGAGGTGTTTTTTGAGAGGAGGAGAGGGGGGCCTTTTATAGGAGAGAGGGGGGGGGGCACCCAAGGGGCATGGCGCCCAGCCATGGGAGCTGCCCCCACCTCTTCCACATTCATGTGGGTGGAGCTCCCACTCAAAATGAAAAGCCTCCACTCCCATTAAAAAGCCTCCACTCAAAAATCCACTCACATGCATTAAATTTCCACCAAATTTAATGCAAGCTCTCATTTAAATAAAATTTTTTTATTTATTTATTCAGAATTTTGTTAATTACTTTAATTAACAAACATTCACATAAAACCCCTTGCTAGTATTCCATTTCACATGCAGAACCAGTTTCAGCAATTTCAACCGAAACAGTTTCGGTGTCTAGTGAAATAAATTCCTGCGCTTTCCTTTTCTTTTCGGCATGAAACTTTTGCTCCAACTGGATGTCGGTATCTCTTAAGTGTGTCACCCTACGGTTCGTGAATAATGCGGACATGATCGAGACTCCTCTCAGATCAATAATCAGAAGCGGGATCTGGAGACCCATACTGACTCCCACACATTCAACGATGACTTTCTTGTGATCGTCGGAACCTTTTACGCTAGTATCTTAATCCCTTTGTTTCACGATATATTACATGTCCGAGATTCGATCATCGGTATCTCCATACCTAGTTTGATCTCGTTACCGACATGCACTCTTTCCTCGTTCCCGTGATATAACATTCTAGTGATCAAATCACTTGCTTGCAAGCTAATCAATGTGATATCACCGAGAGGGCCCAGAGTATATCTATCCGTCATCGGGATGAACAAATTCCACTCTCGATCCATGAGCCTCAACATAACACTTTATTAGTTCTGTATTCATCTTTATAATCACCCTGTTACGGTGTGACGTTTGATGTTATCAAGAAACTCTTCCGGTGTTAGTGATTGACATGATCTCATGGTCTAAGGATTAGGATCACTTCGTAAGTTGTTATAGCTATATAAACTCAATGAATTTGATCGTAATGCTATACTTCGGATGAATGTTCATCACACCATTACACTAATGTTGTGATCCCGTTATTAACAACATCCAATGTCCATGATCAGGAAACATTGATCATCTTGTTAATCAACGAGCTAGTTTATAAGAGAGGCATAACTAGGAACTTCCTTTTGTTTATTAAACACACATGTATTAACGTTTCCGTATTAATACAATTATAGCATGTAAAATAAACATTTATCATAAATAAGGAATACGATAATAACCACTTTATTATTGCCTCTCGGGCATATTCCCTTCAGTCTCCCACTTGCACTAGAGACAATAATCTAGTTTGAGAACTTTGCGTATTGAACACTTATGGCTTTCTGGTGTTCCATATACGCAATTGCAAGTGGTTAACATAATCTACGGATCTGACGCTTCAGGTCCGTGTGTATTTGCATGTCTTTGCGTCTTCACGCATCACTCATTCTCCAATGAGATGGCATTGTACAAATTTGGTATTTCGGTGAGACCTTTAGTTCCTTGGGGTTAAATCATGTCGATACTATTGTCATACAATATATATTTAGTGTTAGCCCGTTGCGAACCACACCTTAGTTTGATAACAAACTACTTGACACAAATTCCCTCCTTTGCTGCTACTATAGCAGTCATATACTTATCCTTTTGTTGTAGTATCCGTCACAATGTCTTAACTTTGGAATTCATCCAAATCCATCATGGAAACTTTCTTTCCATTTCATTGTGCCACCCATAGTTTAAATTGAGATCAACTTAATTTGTATCTTGTGACAAACCTAGTATCAATGTAACGCTTTACAATGAAGTATTTGTAATTGTTTGTCACCTCTACACAAATATATTCTTAGTTCTTCCAAGAGATCATAAGAATATCCTTACTATCGTCCAATGATCATTTTATGATTCATTCTGGTATATGCTTATAACACTTAGAGCATAGGACATATCTGGATATGTACATATCATGGTATGATTGATCAAAACATTCTTGTGATTTCACTCATCAAGTGTCAAAACACTTGAATCTTGTTTCACTTATCAAGTGTTGATACACTTGAATCTTGATTCAATTCCTTTCCATGCGACAAGAACTGTTTCTTGTCATTTATATATTGAACTCCTTCAATATGTCATATATGTACGTTTGGCATAACCATATTAGCGTCACCGTCTATCCACTATAGACATTCATGCTAAATATTCGGGTTTTGCCTAATTCTTTCATCGAAATGAAATTCTTAACCATTGTTAATAAAATATACATCATTTCTAATCAACAAGATGTCCTCCACATAATGTATTAGAAATATGTCTCAGCGCTCCCACTTAATTTCTTGCAAATGCAAGCATTTCATCGTCTCCTGATGAAAACTCTTTTTCATCACGGTGAAGATTCCAACTCCGCGATGCTTACTTCAACCATTGAAGTTTGCATGCCCTTTTAGCATCCTTTGAATTTAACAAAACCCTTTGGACTGTGTCATGTACATGTCCTAGGTAACCATTCTATTAGAAGAACTTTGTTTTGTTTATTCATCTACCATATACCAAATTATATGTAGTGGTTGCTACTTTAATCCGTCCAGACTAAATATCGCTATGAAAGATCAAATCTTGTCATAGTCAACTCCTTGAACATTGTCGTAAAATAGTTTACGACATGTCGACTATTTCATAGATGTGAAACATCCATGTCTGTTTCTTTATAGATCCAAATACGACCGATAGGTTTTTACACCTTTCTGGAGGGTCTTCCAAGTTCAAAACTTGATTTCTCGTGTATGGAACTATCACGGATTGTATGGCTTCAAGCCATTTGACGGAGTCAGGGCCCATCATCGCTTCTTTGTATGTGTTCGGTTCATCATTGTCAAACAATAATGATTTACTCTCAAATCTTAGCATTTGATTGTTTAACCGACCTACTTGGTCCAATAGGAACTTAGATCTCCGTGACCACAACCTTTGAGGCACATAATCTATGAGCATTATGGCAGCCTCCAGAACGATTTCCGGCGCTGCGTAACTCAGCACATTTAGCTAAGGTTCGTTAACCTTATCAAAGTTCTATTGTCCTCCCACTTATCTTTTGCGAAAAATTCCTTTTTCAAGAAACTTCACATTTCAAGCGACAAACCCTTTTGTCGTCGGTGTTATGGAGGAATAACCAATTGTTATTCGAAATAACCTACAAATACATGCTCATCCGACTTTGGTTGTAAACATCTTACTTTTGTTTAGCATACCAAAATTTAAGAAATGACAACTTGGGTTTTACCCCAAACCATAACTTCCATGGTGTCATTTCAACGGATCAAGATGGAGCTCTTTTCAGTGTAAAAGCGGTAGTCTCTAAAAGCTTTAATCTTTTAAAACATAATGGCAGTTTTATAAATAACACCTTTGATCCTACCATGTCAAACAAGGTTTCATTACAAATCTCAAACACTCCATATTCCTATGGTGTTTCGGGATATGTAAATCTAGGTGTTTTGCTAAACTTGCAACTCAAATAAATCCCTTTATGATAAAATCATAATTCATTTATTTTCTTGTTACACTTGTAACTCAAACAAATCCCTTATGATAAAATCATAAACCATTTATTTTCTTGTTACAATGATTTTCCACTTCATATGGAAAGTCTTTGAAACGTTTTTCAAATATTTCATACTTCTTTCTCATTAAGTGAATATTCACTCAAATTTCCGGAGAAAGCATATGAAGTTGAAACCCATCGCTTATGACTACACATAATGGACTACATACATCGATATGTATAAATTACAATAATTTAGTCGTTCGTTCTTCTTTGGCCTTTGAACGAAGTTTTAATTATCACGTGGAAAGTCTCACAAGCGTCACTTGATCAAATCAAAGACTCCAAAAATCCATGAATATGGAGATTCTTCATGTTTTCTTTCCAATATAATTTAAACAGCGATGTCACTTCGTAAGTGATCTTTCAATCATTTGTCTTGCGACATTTTAGCATTAGGTTTTATGGATGTGATTTATCCAACTAGATTTGTAAATTATCCATCTTATATGGAATACAACAATTATTTGAACAACCTTTGTTCTCATAATACCTGATTCAAATAACAATTATTAAAACAAATCTTGAAGTCAAGCTTTGATGTCAACGAGAAATACAAACAACGGTTTGTTTATTTTCGATGAACATCATCACATATTCTCTTGCTAGTTACTTAGGCCATTGTGGTTCATGAATTGCGTTGTTCCGTATGAAATTTCATACCAACCAATTCGGTATCCAATACCCAAGAACCACATTGTTTAACAAGCAAAGAATACAACCATAACATGTATATCATATATATACCTAAATTGGATATTTCCAATCTTTTCTGCCAAATATATTTTATAGATTCTCTTTCAGCATTTCCTTTTCCTTTTTAAAAGAATCTATCAACATCAAAAGTGGGGCCATATACATGACACATAGTCCAAAGCGTGTATATTCAAATAATAATACCTTTGGACTTGCACTTTAAAGTAGATCACCATCATCAAAATGATCGGTATTCTTTCAAAATCCATTCTTTAGTAATCTTTTAGTGTAGTAAACATTTTACATACATATTCTATTCATCCTTATCATGACAACTTTCATGATCAAGCTACTGTAGCTTATAAAGGCGAATCGTGAGTATAACATTACTTTCCAAAACTCTTTTGGATGATTAGGATGTCTAGCATCTCCAACCTTCGTAAATTCTCATCCAATATGAGAACATATATTATACTCTATCATATTGCAACCAAAACATTGTTTCAGATATCGTTATATCTGCCACACATGATGGTTTCTGAAACAATTCTTTCATCTCCTAGATAAACTTGATATTAAAACAATCAAGAATCATGGAGGCAAACATGATACTTAAGATACTAACACTGGAATTTTTTTTACTCTCGATTTAATACCAATTATTAAATTTCACGGAGTAAATAGAGTTTGCTGAAAGTTTGCAATAGGACTTTAAACTTTGATTGACACTCAACACAATACGATACCAGTTCGTAAAGTAAATATCCAGAATTCTATAGTTCTATTATCTCAATTACAACTATGCATAAGGTGGTGAACGAATGCCAATGACTACAACAAATTATGCAAATTCACTTTAATTTAATTTATGATAAATTGAGTTCTACTAATCCAAATTAGAAATGAACTCCCACTCAAAAACGACATCCCTCGTGTCTTTTTGGTGATTACATGAACCAAATCCACTACACCAAGTCCGATCATCACGTGAGTCGGTATAGCTTCAAAGGCGAGCATCCATATGGTCATCATATCAAAAACATATGACTCATGCTTAACCTTCCGGTCCGTGTTCCGAGGCCATGTATGTACATGCTAGGCTCGCCAAGTAAGAACCTTAGTATTCACGTGTGTAACTGTCTTACACCCGAGATATGCTCATGGATTCAAGTACACCCGATCATCACGTGATGTCTTGAAGCGACGAAACATTGTCGGTGCATACTTAAGGAAGAACACATTCTTATCTTGATATCTAAATGAGGGATCATCTTATTATGCTAATAAAACGCCAAACAAGCAATATAAGATGCAATCAAAACATCACATGTTTATAAGTGAAATGATATGGTTCCCGCACTTGATCTCCATCATGTGCACAGTGGTATGATCACTATCACACCTTTATGTGTAAGGCCAAGGTCTATGGAACTTACACGCTATGTGTGTTGTAAGAGTATCATCTCATACTTCTACTTACAACATCACCATATCATAACACTAGCCCAGCAACAATCTAAACTAGACGCCTCTAATTTATCCATTGCAAGTTTTACGTGGCTTAGGGCTTTCGAAGATAGAACCGTTCTTACCTACGAACATGAACCACAACAAGGATAACCAAATTGTTGGCAACTCGTTGCAAATTAGATATTGACTATAGTAGGAGAGACAGACACCCGCTAGCCACTTATGCAAAACTAGTTGCATGTCAAGCGTGGAACAGGTCTCATGTGCGAGGACATGTAAAGTTTGTCCGGGCCGCTTCATCCCACTATGCCACCAATATCCAAAGTACAACTAAGAAGCAATAAAATGATCATCATCGCCCACATACTCATATGTGTACTACCCGTGCAAAGCATCTACGCATAGATCCGGCTCTGATACCACTGTAGGGTTCGCAGCATAGAAAACAAAAATTTCCTACGATGGGAACAACTATGTACCAAGATCTATCTACTAGATACAAACAACGGGCGGATGTATATCCATAGAGAACATACCCTTGAAGACCGACAAAGCTTAACGAGTCCAAACTCATGGTTGATGTAGACGATCTCTTGCCGATCTCAAGATCGAGAGGAAGTCCTAGCGCCGCAAAACAGCAGCGCATCCGTGCTCGCACACATGTTCGAGGCACCGAGCAACCTCCGCCTCCTCGCTCCAGCGATGCAGCGGAAGCACAACTCTTTCTTGCCGAATAGCCACCGGGAACATGTATCTCGCTAGTCCGAGACCATGGGGAATAAATTCTAGAGGGGGAGAGAGATCCTTCACGAGGAGGTGTTTTTTGAGAGGAGGAGAGGGGGCCTTTTATAGGAGAGAGGGGGGGGGGGGGCACCCAAGGGGCATGGCGCCCAGCCATGGGGGCTGCCCCCACCTCTTCCACATTCATGTGGGTGGAGCTCCCACTCAAAATGAAAAGCCTCCACTCCCATTAAAAAGCCTCCACTCAAAAATCCACTCACATGCATTAAATTTCCACCAAATTTAATGCAAGCTCTCATTTAAATAAAACTCTTTTATTTATTTATTCAGAATTTTGTTAATTACTTTAATTAACAAACATTCACATAAAACCCCTTGCTAGTATTCCATTTCACATGCAGAACCAGTTTCAGCAATTTCAACCGAAACAGTTTCGGTGTCTAGTGAAATAAATTCCTGCGCTTTCCTTTTCTTTTCGGCATGAAACTTTTGCTCCAAATGGATGTCGGTATCTCTTAACTGTGTCACCCTACGGTTCGCGAATAATGCGGACATGATCAAGACTCCTCTCAGATCAATAATCAGAAGCGGGATCTGGAGACCCATACTGACTCCCACACATTCAACGATGACTTTCTTGTGATCGTCGGAACCTTTTACGCTAGTATCTTAATCCCTTTGTTTCACTATATATTACATGTCCGAGATTCGATCATCGGTATCTCCATACCTAGTTTGATCTCGTTACCGACATGCACTCTTTTCTCGTTCCCGTGATATAACATTCTAGTGATCAAATCACTTGCTTGCAAGCTAATCAATGTGATATCACCGAGAGGGCCTAGAGTATATCTATCCGTCATCGGGATGAACAAATTCCACTCTCGATCCATGAGCCTCAACATAAGACTTTATTAGTTCTTAATCCATCTTTAAAATCACCCTGTTACGGTGTGACGTTTGATGTTATCAAGAAACTCTTCCGGTGTTAGTGATTGACATGATCTCATGGTCTAAGGATTAGGATCACTTCGTAAGTTGTTATAGCAATATAAACTCAATGAATTTGATCGTAATGCTATACTTCGGATGAATGTTCATCACACCATTACACTAATGTTGTGATCCCGTTATTAACAACATCCAATGTCCATGATCAGGAAACCTTGATCATCTTGTTAATCAACGAGCTAGTTTATAAGAGAGGCATAACTAGGAACTTCCTTTTGTTTATTAAACACACATGTATTAACGTTTCCGTATTAATACAATTATAACATGCAAAATAAACATTTATCATAAATAAGGAATACGATAATAACCACTTTATTATTGCCTCTCGGGCATATTCCCTTCAGGCCCCCCAATATTTTAATAATTTTATAAAACCTTCTGATATTTTTGAAATATACAAAACATATTTTGAAATGAAAATACAAACATAAAATATAAACAGAAAAAGAAAAAGCTTTTGCAAAATAAAACAGAGCCAGAGCTCAGCCAGGCCAGCCCAATTCCTCTCTCCCTCTCCCTGCCGCTTAGCGGCGTAAGCCAGCAGCCCAGCAGTGGCCCATCCGGCCTGGTATCGCTTCACCCTCCCCTCATCGTCTTCGTCCCCAACACAAAGCTTATGCGTGTCGCTGGCACCGCCGTCGCCTTGCGCCATGATTCGTGTCGTCCCGCCGCCGCTCTACGCGAGAATAAGACCCTCCCTAAGCCGTGCTCATCTTCTTCTGTCTTTCTTCTCCTCTCTCGCGCGCTCTCTCTATCCCGTACGCGAGAACGAACCCTAGACGCCGCTAGTCACCATGTTGTACCGCCGTTGGAGGCCTCCCCGTGGCCGGTGGAGCATGCCAGCACCTCTGCCTCGTTGTCTTGTCCATCTCCACCAGGCAGATGGAGCTAGGGTGCCGCAAATCGAGTGGATCGAGCTCGTCTCCCCGAGGTCCGGCCACCACAGTTGTATTCAATTGCCGTTGTTATGGAGCTCCTCCGGCTCGACACAGCCATCAACACGCTTAGGGTGAGCATGCGGTGCTCCAGCACCACCTCGCGTCTCTCCTCTCCCTCTAGTTTGCTCTGCTGCCAAGCGCCACGGTTGGCCGCCACGATTACTTGTCATCTAGGCCGCTCCGGTGACCACCCCACAACGCCGCCGCCTTGTTTTGGTTGCTCACGATGCCCTCGTTCAAATGCGCTAGCTCCCGCAGCCCCGCGTGCACGCAGTCGCTGGCCCCGGCACCGTCCTGCAGGTTACCGCAGGCATGACGTCACGCCAGCGTCACCATGAGGTCAGCGAGCGCGAGTCAGCCCGGTCAACACGCTGCAGGCCCCACTTTGCCAACATGGACGATCAGGTGGCCAGGGGCCCATCGGTAAGTCACTGTGGCTAGCCCATCATGTGGTGTAAAATGTTTTCCAGTGTCTTTTATTTCCAGAAAAGTGTAATAAAAGGTTTCAAATAATTTCAGAAATTGATATAATCTTGTAAAATCAATATCTAATTATTTATAAGACAGAAAATATGTATAATATATCAAAATGTTCAGAAAAACGAGATCTATCTAATTGCACTATAATCATGCATTGTTCAACAACTTCCATGACAAGTTTAATTAGAACAACATAGTAACCCCTCATAGGTGATTTCGGAGTTCCCCCGAGTTAGGGTTTGCACCCCTCGGAACCCCGATTAAACCATTGAGCATGTTTTAGGGTTTCATTTCAATACAATTCAACTTATCATATCATCATCCATGCTTGAGCATTGCATCGATGCCATGTGTTGATTGTTTCCCCTCTCTTTCTGGTGTTTGGTTCTTCTCCAGTATAATACGACATCGAGATCAAGATCGAGATCAAGATCGAAGACCGAGGTCAACACCATCGAAGATCAAAGATCGAAGACCAATACTTGACCAACTATAACAAGTCAAGTACAAGGCCACTGAAGCTCTGCTTATTGGTTATCAACCAAGTCAAGTGCAAGATGTCCAAAGATCTACTTATTGGTTACCAACGGGCAAAGGCAAGCATAGCCCCACCGTGATATAATCCTATGTTTTTAAAGCATTTCATTTCCTACCATGATGCATATGATTCAACTGTGGTCTTTTATCGATAGATAAGAGTATCCTATCTATTGCATTACCCCCTTTGAGATTATATTACCTGATCCACTGCTCCTAGCATAACTAGGTTTGGCTTGTGTGCACTGCTATAGCTTATATCTGTGTCCTACTTAGCCATGCATAGTTGTTGAGTCTGGTTCATCCAGATGATGTATCAGATGCAGAGAATCTATTATGACAAGAGAATGTGATGAGATGAGATTAGAGGTGATAAGAGATTAAATATGCTAAGGCTAGTATGGGAGGCCACAATGGGATGTGGTTTTTCTAGTGTCATGCTCGCCACCACTAGGACCTGAGTTCTTGCCTTTGGAACCGAGATGAGCGTACAGTCACATGGGGCTTGGGAACCCCTCGCCTGATTAACTTGCCTAGTAGATTCCATGAGTCACATAGTTCGGGCCTTCCATTCGACATGCATTCTGGATCTTCTTGAAGGCGGTGAAGGAGTTGCATTCATAATAGGAAGGTAAGCGTGGCCGGGTTGCTTGGGATGGATGGAGCCCCTAGTAAACCAACCATGCCTTACATCTCTAGGGACCGACTTCGGGATTTGACCCGTTACGGTGGAACCATCCTTAGGGCGTGAATCATGGTCTCGGCGAAAGCAAGGTAAAGGTCGTGTCTAACCTGTTGGAGATATGCCCTAGAGGCAATAATAAATGTAGTTATTATTATATCTTTGTGTTTATGATAAATGTTTACATTCATGCTATAACAGTATTAACCGGAAACATTAATACTTGTGTGATTTGTAAACTAAATTAGAGTCCCTAGTAAAGCCTCTTAATAATACTAGCTTGTTGTTTAATAGATGACTATGGTTTCCTGATCATGAACATTGAGATGTTGTTAACAACAAGATCATATCATTAGGAGAATGGTATGATGGACATACTCCTATAGATAAGCATAGCATAAAGATCAAGTCATTTTAATAGTTAAATTGCTATAAGCTTTCTGATACATAGTAACCTAATTCCTTTGACCATGAGATCATGCTAATCACCATCACCGGAAGGATGCTTTGATGACATCAAACACCACACCGTAACTGGGTGGCTATAAAGATGGCATTGAGTGTTCGAAAAGTATGGGTTGAGACACATGGATCAAGAGTGGGATTTGTCCATCCATATGACAGATAGATATACTCTGGGCCCTCTCGGTGGAATGTCATCCAATTAGCTTGCAAGCATGTGACTGGCTCACAAGGGATCACATATCACGGAAACGAGAAAAGAGTACTTATCGGTAACGAGGTTGAACTAGGTATGCAGAGATACCGACGATCAAAACCTCGGATGAGTAAACTATCGTGAGACAAAGGGAAATTGGTATCGTATGTAAGTGGTTCATTCTATCTCAAAGTAATCCTAGAGATATGTGGGAGCCATATGAATTTCCAGATTCCTCTATTGGTTATTGATCGGAGAAGTGTCTCGATCATGTCCGTGTAATTCACGAACCGTAGGGAGACACACTTAAGGATTCGATGTTGTTGAGTAGTTATGGAATGATGAGAAAGAGACCGAATGTTGTTCGGAGTCTCGGATGGGATCCGGGATATCACGAGGAGATCCGGAATGGTCCGGAGAATAAGATTCATATAAGGAAAGTCCTGTTTCGGAGTTCGGGATGATTCCGGTGTTTTCACCAGGAATGTTCTAGAAGGGTATGGAAGGTCCGACACTCCGGAGGGGGAAGGGTACATGAATGTGTCATGACAATGTGGAATGGTTGCATCATGTACTAGGTCACTTTCCTGGGCAAAATAAAGAAAAAAATCAAATCCTAGTTTGAAAGTCAAACGCCAATTTGAAAAGTCAAATCTAAAGTTTGCTTGGTGGAGGGAGAGTAGGAAACCTACTTGGGGAGGAAGTCCCCTCCCTCCACCCGCGGGCCAAGGAGGAGGATTTGGAGGAGGACTCCCTCCTCCAAACCGCCTCCCTCCCACCTATATAAGGAGGGGCAGGGCGCCCCCTCCCAACACACCTCAAACCCTAGCCCCAAGTCACCGGCGCCACCACCTCCTTGTGCTGCCGCCGCCTAGGGCTCATCCAACTCGGCGAGTTGGGGTTTCCCCAAACCCTAGCCGCCGGCCAAGCCCTCCCCTTGGTGCCCTCTAAACCCTAGATCACCAAGGCCTCTCTCATACTCCACCATACTCGCTCCGGCTTAAGGCGAAGCCCTGCGATATCTCCCCTCTACTTCCGACACCACGCCGTCATGCTGCCGGAATCGCGAGGAGAGTGCTACAACCTACGCTGCCTGCTGGAACAAGGGAGAGGAAGGTCTTCATCGATTACTGAACATGTGACCGACTGCGGAAGCGCTGCCGGAACGCAGCGCCGGAAGGATCGTCTACGCGATCTTGATATCGGCAAGTGTACGACTACATCACCCACGAGAATCTGATCTTGTTAACCGATTTGGAATCTTCGAGGGTGAGTTCTTCTATCGACTCGTTGCTACAATCTAGTAGATAGATCTTTGCTTGTTTGTGTGCATGCGGTAGAAATTTTTTGTTTTCCATGCTACGAACCCCTACAGTGGTATCAGAGTCGTGTCTATATGTAGATCTCTTGCACGAGTAGAACACAATGGTCATTGTGGGCGGTGGTGCTTTTATTATAAATTGCTTTTTGTGTACTTTGCATCTTGCGGTATGATGGGATGAAGCGGCCCGGGCTAACCTTACATGACATCGTTCATGAGACTTGATCCACGCTCAACATGCAACTTGTATTGCATAAGTGGCTTTGCGGGTGTCTGTATCTCCCATTATAGTATAGATCCAATTTACAGCGGGCACTTGATAGTTCAAACATCAACGTTGTGGTTCTTGTTCGTAAGTTAGATCGACACTTATTGAAAGCCCCAAACCACGTAAAATATGCAAAGAAAATTAGAGGCGTCTAACTTTGTTTTGCAGGGATGTGCTGTGATGTGATATGGCCATGATTGTGATTATATATGATGTATGCAATGTTCCTTATTGTAAGTTGGCAACCGACAGGAGCCATATGGTTGTCTTTAATTTCCGTTAAGACCCGCATGACTATTCAAAGTAGTTGTAATAGTTGAAGCTGGTGGACGACAACCATGAAACGACGCCATTGACCTTGACGCCATACCGGTGATGATGGAGATCATGTTCGTTCTTGAAGATGGAGATCGGAAGCACAAGAAGAAAGGCCATATCATATCACATATTATGAATTGCATGTGATGTTAATCCTTTATGCATCTTGTATTTCTTAGTTAACGACGGTAGCATTATAAGATGATCCCTCAAGCACACAAATTTCAAGTTTTAAAGTGTTCATCCTTAGTAAGCACCGTTGCTAAAGCTCGTTGTTTTGAAGCACCACGTGATGATCGGGTGTGTTAGATTCTGCGAGTGTATACAATGTGAGCAAGCCAGATTTTCTCATGCGGAAGCTAAGGTTTGATCTTGACGAGCCTAGCATGTACAAACATGGTCTTGGAACACGGATCACCGAAAGGTAAAGCATGAGTCATATAGTAGATATGATGAACATGTTGATTGTTCACCATTGAAGCTACATCAACTCTCGTGATGATCGGTTTTGATGTGGTGGATTTGGTTCGTGTGATCACTAAAACAATGTGAGGGATATTGTTTTGAGTGGGAGTTCACCTAGATTAATTTAACTATTAATTAGAACTCAATTTGTCATAAACTTAGTCTAAACTATTGCAAATATGTTGTAGATCAACGGCGGCCCTACCATCAATTTTAATGCATTCCTAGAGAAAGAAAAGTTGAAAAACAATTGAAGCAACTTCGCGGATTGGTTCCGCAATTTGAGGATTGTCCTCAATGCTGGTAATTTGACCTATGTGCTGGATGCACCGCTGGGTGACCCGCCTGCAGCTACTGCTACCGATGAAGTAAAGAATGTTTACCTCACTCGAAAGAATCAGTACTCCACAGTTCAATGTGCTATCTTGTATGGTTTGGAATCAGAGCTTCAGAAAAGGTTTGAGAACCATGACCCACATGATATTGTCCATGAAATAAAAATGATATTTGAGGCTCATGCGGCAGTTGAGAGTTATGAGGCTTCTGAAAAGTTCTTTAACTGCAAGATGGAAGAGGGCAGCTCCGTCAGTGAGCACGTGCTTAAGATGTCTTGGCACGCAAAGCTTGGGTATAGTGATTCCTAATTCTTTGGGGATTCACCGTGTCCTCCAATCACTGCCACCAAGTTACAAGAACTTTGTGATGAACTACAATATGCAAAACATGGACACGACATTGCCAAAACTCTTCTCCATGTTGAAATCTGCAGAAGTGGAGATCAAGAAAGAGCACCAAGTGTTGTTGGTCAATAAGACCACCAAAATCAAGAAAGGCAAGTCTAAGCAAAAGGGAAACTTCAAGAAGGGCGGTAAGAAAGTTGCTGCGCCGGCGAAGAAGACCAAGGCTGGACCTAGCTTGATATTGAGTGCTTTTACTGCAAGGGAGAGGGTCACTAGAAGCGGAATTGCCCAAAGTACTTGGCGGATTTGAAGAACGGCAACATCAAGAAGAATGGTATATCCGATATACATGTTATTGATGTGTATCTCACTAGTACTCGTAGTAGTGCCTGGGTATTTGATACTGGTTCGGTTGCTCATATTTGTAACTCGAAACAGGTGCTGCAGAATAAACGGAAGCTAGCGAAGAACGAGGTGACGATGCGCGTTGGAAATGGATCAAAGGTTGATGTCATCGCGGTCGGGACGCTACCTCTTCATCTACCATCGTGATTAGTTTTATACTTAAATAATTGTTATTTGGTGCCTCGTTGAGCATGAACACTATATCTGGATCATGTTTATTGCGAGACGGTTACTTGTTTAAGTCCGAGAATAATGGTTGTTCGATTTATATGAGTAATATGTTTTATGCACATGCACCTTTGATAGATGGTCTATTCTTATTGAATCTCGATAGTGGAAATACACATATTAATAACATTGAAGCTAAACGTTTGAAATTGAGCGATAACTCGACCTATATGTGGCACTCTCGTCTTGGTCACATTGGAGTGAAGCGTATGAAGAAAATCCATTCTGATGGACTTTTGAATCACTTGATTTCAAATCACTTGAAAGATGCAAAGCATGTCTGATGGGTAAAATGACTAAGACTCCATTTTCTGGTATGATGGAGCGAGCTACGAACTTATTGGAAATCATACATACCGATGTGTGTGGCCCAATGAGTGTAGCATCGTGCGGTGGTTATCGTTATGTTCTTATCTTCACGGATGACTTGAGTAGATATGGGTATATCTATTTCATGAAACATAAGTCCGAAACTTTCGAGAAGTTTAAGGAATTTCAAAGTGAGGTGGAGAATCAACGTAACAAGAAGATTAAATTTCTACGATCTGATCGTGGAGGTGAATATCTAAGTTACGAGTTTGGCGAGCATTTAAAGAAATGCGGAATACTTTCACAATTGACACCGCCGGGAACACCACAACATAATGGTGTGTCCAAACGTCGTAATCGAACTCTCTTAGATATGGTTCGTTCTATGATGTCACTTACAGATTTACCGCTATCATTTTGGGGTTATGCATTAGAAACAGCCGCATTCACTTTAAATAGGGCACCATCTAAATCCGTTGAAATGACACCGTATGAATTATGGTTTGGGAAGAAATCTAAATTGTCGTTCCTTAAAGTTTGGGGTTGCGAAGCCTATGTAAAGAAGTTACAGCCGGACAAGCTTGAACCCAAAGCGGAAAAATGCGTCTTCATAGGATACCCAAAGGAAAATATTGGGTATACCTTCTATCATAGATCCGAAGGCAAAATCTTCGTTGCCAAGAATGGATCCTTTCTAGAGAAGGAATCTCTCTCGAAAGAAGTGACTAGAAGGAAAGTAGAACTCGATGATGTTGTCGAACCTTCTCTCGAACTTGCGAGTAGCGCAGCACCGGAAGTTGTTCCTGTGGCACCTACACCAATAAGAGAGGAATCTAATGATGATGATCATGAAACTTCGGTTGAAGTTGCTACAGAGCCTCGCAGGTCAACGAGAACTCGTACCACTCCTGATTGGTATGATCCCGTTATGAGTGTCATGTTGGTGGACAACACCGATGACCCTGCGACATATGAGGAAGCAATGATGAGCCCATATTCCAATAAATGGCAAGAAGCCATGAAATCCGAGATTGGATCCATGTACGAAAACCAAGTATGGACTTTGGTGGACTTACCGGATGGCCGAAAGGCTGTCGAGAACAAATGGATTTTCAAGAAGAAAACAGGTGCTGATGGTAATGTTACTGTCTATAAAGCTCGACTTGTCGCAAAAGGGTTTCGACAAATTCAAGGAGTTGACTACAATGAGGCTTTCTCACCAGTAGTGAAGCTAAAGTCTGTGAGGATTATGTTAGCAATCGCTGCATATTATGATTATGAGATATGGCAGATGGATGTTAAAATGGCGTTCCTCAATGGAGACATTGATGATGAGTTGTATATGATGCAACCCAAAGGTTTTGTCGATCCTAAAGATGCTAACAAGGTATGCAAACTTCAACGGTCCATATATGGATTGAAGCAAGCATCCCGAAGTTGGAATCAACGTTTTGATAAGGTAATCAAAAGTTTTGGTTTTATACAAACTTATGGAGAAGCTTGTATTTACAAGAAAGTGAGTGGGAGCTCTATAGCATTCTTAATACTATATGTAGATGACATATTGTTGATTGGGAATGATGTAGACCTTCTTAATAGTGTCAATGATTATTTGAATAATAGTTTTTCAATGAAAGATCTTGGCGAAGTAGCTTACATATTGGGCATAAAGATTCATAGAGATAAATCAAGACGCCTAATATCATTGTCACAAAGTACATATTTGGACAAAGTTCTAAAGAGGTTTGGAATGGAAGATAGCAAGAAAGGGTTCTTGCCCATGTTGCCCAATACGACCTTGAGTAAAACTCAAAGTCCTGCAACGGTAGAAGAGAGAGAAAGGATGAGTAAAACTCCCTATGCCTCAGCCATAGGATCTCTAATGTATGCCATGCTATGTACTAGACCCGACATTGCATATCCTGTTAGTTTGACTAGAAGATATCAAAGTGATCCAGGAGTGGATCATTAGACAGCGGTCAAAAACATCCTTAAGTACTTGAGAAGAACTAAGGATATGGTTCTTTCTTATGGAGGTGGTGAATAGCTCGTTTTTAATGGTTACACCGATGCTAGTTGGAACACCGATTCGGATGATTCTAAATCTCAATATGGATACATATTTACTTTGAATGGTGCAGTAGTTAGATGGAGGAGTGCAAAGCAAAGCATTGTGGCGAGATCTTCAACTGAATCGGAATACATAGCTACTTCGGAGGCTTCACAAGAAGCGATATGGATGAAGGAGTTCATTACAGAGCTCGGTGTGGTTCCAAGTGCGCTGGATCCAATGTCTATCTACTGTGATAACATGGGTGCCATAGCCAATGCGCAAGAACCAAGGTCACACAAGAAGCCGAAGCACATCAATCTACGTTTTCACGCTATTCGAGAACATGTCCAAGATGGTGACATAAAGATTTGCAAAGTACACACAGATCTGAATGTGGCGGATCCGTTCACTAAACCTCTCCCGAGGGAAAAACATGACCAACACCAAACTGCCATGGGTGTTCGATATATTACCATGTAATCTAGATTAGTTGACTCTAGTGCAAGTGGGAGACTGTTGGAGATATGCCCTAGAGGCAATAATAAATGTAGTTATTATTATATCTATGTGTTTATGATAAATGTTTACATTCATGCTATAACAGTATTAACCGGAAACATTAATACTTGTGTGATTTGTAAACTAAATTAGAGTCCCTAGTAAATCCTCTTAATAATACTAGCTTGTTGGTTAATAGATGATTATGGTTTCCTGATCATGAACATTGATATGTTGTTAACAACAAGATCATATCATTAGGAGAATGGTATGATGGACATACTCCTATAGATAAGCATAGCAAAGATCAAGTCATTTTAATAGTTCAATTGCTATAAGCTTTCTGATACATAGTAACCTAATTCCTTCGACCATGAGATCAGGCTAATCACCATCACCGGAAGGATGCTTTGATGACATCAAACACCACACCATAACTGGGTGGCTATAAAGATGGCATTGAGTGTTCGGAAAGTATGGGTTGAGACACATGGATTAAGAGTGGGATTTGTCCATCCATATAACGGATAGATATACTCTGAGCCCTCTCGGTGGAATGTCATCCAATTAGCTTGCAAGCATGTGACTGACTCACAAGGGATCACATATCACGGGAACGAGAAAAGAGTACTTATCGGTAACGAGGTTGAACTAGGTATGTAGAGATACCGACGATCAAAACCTCGGATAAGTAAACTATCGTGAGACAAAGGGAAATTGGTATCGTATGTAAGTGGTTCATTCGATCTCAAAGTAATCGTAGAAATATGTGGGAGCCATATGAATTTCCAGATTCCTCTATTGGTTATTGATCACAGAAGTGTCTCGATCATGTCCGCGTAATTCACGAACCGTAGGGAGACACACTTAAGGATTCGATGTTGTTGAGTAGTTATGGAATGATGGGAAAGAGACCGAATGTTGTTCGGAGTCTCGGATGGGATATGGGATATCACGAGGAGATCCGGAATGGTCCGGAGAATAAGATTCATATAAGGAAAGTCCTGTTTCGGAGTTCGGGAATGATTCCGGGGTTTTCACCAGGAATGTTCTAGAAAGGTCTGGAAGGTCCGACACTCCAGAGAGGGAAGGGTACATGAATGTGTCATGACAATGTGGAATGGTTGAATCATGTACTAGGTCACTTTGCTGGGCAAAATAAAGAGAAAATCCTAGTTTGAAAGTCAAACGCCAATTTGAAAAGTCAAATCTCAAGTTTGCTTGGTGGAGGGAGAGTAGGAAACCTACTTGGGGAGGAAGTCCCCTCCCTACACCCGCCGGCCAAGGAGGAGGAGTTGGAGGAGGACTCCCTCCTCCAAAACGCCTCCCTCCCACCTATATAAGGAGGGGCAGGGCGCCCCCTCCCAACACACCTCAAACCCTATCCCCAAGTCGCCGGCGCCACCACCTCCTTGTGCTGCCTCCGCCTAGGGCTCCTCCAACTTGGCGAGTTGGGGTTTCCCGAAACCCTAGCCGCCGGCCAAGCCCTCCCCTTGGTGCCCTCTAAACCCTAGATCACCAAGGCCTCTCTCATACTCCACCATACTCGCTCCGTCTTAAGGCGAAGCCCTTTGAGATCTCCCCTCTACTTTCGACACCACGCCGTCATGCTGCCGGAATCACGAGGAGAGTGCTACCACCTCAGCTTCCTGCTAGAACAAGGCACATGAAGGTCTTCATCGAGTACCGAATATGTGACCGACTGCGGAAGCGCTTCCGGAACGCAGTGCCGGAAGGATCGTCTACGCGATCTTGAGATCGGCAAGTGTACGACTACATCACCCACGAGAATCTTCTCTCGTTAACCGCTTTGGAATCTTCGAGGGGGAGTTCTTCTATCGACTCGTTGCTACAATCTAGTAGATAGATCTTGGCTTGTTTGTGTGCATGCGGTAGAAATGTTTTTGTTTTGTATGCTACGAACCCCTACATAACCACCCTCTGCCGGCCTTCCAAGGAAGAGGGCTAATCATGTGGAATTAAGAGAAGATTAGTACGTGTGGGTAAAGTTGTACACCCCTACAGGGTTAAATCTTTTTGAAAATCCATGTTCACGGTTATGAATGCTTGGTGACCAGATTCTAAGATCATAGAGAACTATAACCTAATCGTAAAACTTGGCAGTTCAATGTGTGCTTAAGGATGCTTCCTCATGGGTATGAGGGGGTGATCCTAGATAGAGTTCAGATGATGATGATTTGGTGGATATCAAAAGAGATGACGATCAATACTTTGGAGATGTCGCTTTCTTATCCCCTTTTAAAATATTCTAACTAGACGAGCTTCTTCTCCTTCTTGTTTTATAAACAAAGATGGCTTTATGCAAAACAGCTCCACTAGCCATAAGTCTTGCATAGTACACCTTGTACTCACCCTTGCTTTGTTGATACTTTTGGCAGAGTAAGTGTTCCCTAAAGACGAGTTCCGTACTACATCGACACCGACGAGTAGATTGGGGTTCCCGGCTAGCAGCCTGTAATCTATGGGCTGGGACGTCATCTTTATGCTTCAGGCCTCTTAGGCCATTTGTTAAGTTTGCTATACTTAATAGCATAATTTGCCTTCCGTTGTTTAATGTTTTTGGTCAGTGACATCTGTTTGTAATAATTTGGTTCTTTGCTCAGTTATGAGCGTGCTGTAATAAATTTTGTGTCGTAGGGTCACTGTTGTGTTACCGATTCTCCACTGGATATCCTCGAGCTCAAGGTTAAGCTTATGTCAGACGGAGGTCTGGGATTTGTTTAGCCCTGATCCCGGGGGTGTCACGGGTTTTGTTATCAGATCAGTACCGACCGTAGGAAAACCTTGCTATTGGTCGATGTTGAGTCTAGTGTTTGTGAAAAATATTTTAAAGATGAAAAGTATTTGCTAAAACTCTAGTATGCTTATTTTCTCCTTATCCAGTTTCGCTCTAACTCTGGGTCATCTTCTCTTGTGTTGACTTTGAAAAGTTTTGATATCTCTTTTAGTTCTTCAAAGTTTAGGTGCCTTATTGGCATGCCGTTGCTAAGCCAGTTGACCTAGCGTTGAGTTCTCTAGAGTTGTGTGTGTTGTGAAATCCTTGTTCCCTTTGCTTTATTCATTTGAGAGATTCCTTTCCATCATGATATCTCTGTCTTCTGGACCCATAATATTAAATTGTTTGATCCATAGTGTCCTGTTCTAGGCTTCGAGGTTTCCTTTCGCCTCGTGTGGCTCCTTTTTATCTGTTTGGGTACTTCAGAAGTTGTTTCTTCTTTCAAAAGCTACCTTGTGATTACTATCTTGTAGTGTATGCTAAGTCACTCAAGTAGTAGTTACTTATTTTCTCAGGTTTTAACCCATGGACTTGAACTGAAGATCCCAGATTGTGCTGGATTCTAGTGTTGTGAATCTTGTTCATGAAGCCGATCTTTAAACCAAGATCCATTTCTTTGACCCATGTTGTTAATGTTCACACATTACCTCAGGATGGCTGGTACAACAATTCTAGCCTTCAATTTTGTGGTTTGTCACGATTGAATTGTGATAACTAAGGACTTCCCCTACCACTAGCCGTGGCAGATGTTCTTTAATGGAACCAAATAGATCACGACAAGAGTACTCCTCGAGAGTCTCGCATCTACTCTCGTGACTCTGCCACACCTTCTCCTCTCTTTGCATTGGTTCTCGATAGATTGTTAATCTATGCATCCACGTCTCGGGATTCTATTCTGAGTATGTTCTCTTTTTCCCTTGTTGTTTTCTGACCTTTGTCTACCAGTTGGCATCCAAGTAGTAAATGTGCATTGGTGTCTTCCGATGCAAGATACTCTTGTGGTCCATCATGACAAACCATTTCGGAATGTCTAGGAGAAACAAACTCCTGAACCTCGTCGTATCTAGGACCAGGTCGAAGTGTTGTAATCCGCAGATCAAGAGGCATTGATTAACTTCTATCTGTTCTACCTTAAAGTGTCACACTATTTCATACTAAGAGGTCATGCTGAGTTTTATGACCCCTTAATGAAGTGATGCTTCCACACATCTTTACCCACCCTTCTATGAGCTTCATACTCGTGAGTGATGCATGTGCGTAATGATATGGCCATTCGAGATTCTTAGCAATTATTATTGTTTGGAACTCCAAGGAAATTTGTGTCATTCTTGGCGTGATTGTTTAACCCTATCACTAAGCAAAGTTTGACTAAGCTACCAAGTTCGTTATTCTAGTACCTCTCTTAGGTCAAAGAGATAGGCTTGTGCCGAAGTTCTAAGACTATGTCTTCTTTCCTTACCAAGCAAGTTTTCTCTCGAACTAAGTGACATATCGGTGGTTCGTGATATTCTAGATGTCTACTAGAAGTATCGCCATGTTCCCACATGACTGTGTTGTTAAGTTCTTGAGCAATCAAGTTTTCTGAACTGCTCCTTGCTCCAAGTATCTGTACTAGATTTCCCTGAACTAGTTGGTTGAGCTTAAACAACAACTTGGAGAGTTGTAAGACAAAATCTCTAGCTGACTCTGTTCCTTCTTAAAGGGATGTCTAGTTTTGCTGCGTCGAAGAATGATAATATTTCCTCCGTGGATATGTTATTTCCCCCCACCTTTGATTAGATTTGGGTTATCGTTAAATCAAACTCAGTTCTAAGGACTATCGTGATGGTGTATCCATCCGTGATTCTTAACTTGTGTGCATCTTCATGTCCTTTGGTCTGACCAGTATTATTGCCTTGTTACAAAACATATGAGTCCATCTTGATGGAGTGTCCTGATAAGTTTGTTGTTGAGCCCATCAATGACATTCTTATCTTCTCCATGATAGACAAGATTCACCTTTAAAGTAGTGTCCTGATGGAGTCTGGCATCTTCATGAGGCTTTTTCTATAATTCATTATAGGAGTTGTGCTTATGGTCTCTCTTGTATCACCTTTACTTGATGTCTGATTTCTCGAACATCAAGCAGAACATTTAAAGTAGTGTTGCTAAATGTCTCTTGGTCGATCCTCCAAACCCTCTTATGTTGGCAAGCACTTTGTTGTGCCAAGTAATTGGAGTCTGAGAATGAAGTTTCTTTATTCTCGTGTCATCAGGAATCTTCTTAACTATTTATCTTAGTGGTGCAAAGTGATATCATGATCTTTGGCAAATATTTTGATAGACCTGGATGAATAAAGAACTTTCCCTCATTTTTCTCAGTCATGTTTTAAGAGTGACTATGATTTTGGTAATCAATAGTTTCTTATGGAACATGTTCCTTGTGACTCTTATGAGTCCTCTCCACAAAACACCTTTCTATCTTAGCCTTCTGCTAACTAAAAGAGTGACCCTTCTGTTTCAAAATTAGTTCAACAACTTGGTTTTGTTGATCCATATCTCTGCAACCTGAAATCTCTACTTAAGCCGTTTAGTAGAGGTTTCTTATCAAAGTCTGTGGTCATGCTCTTTCTGTTGGAATCTTCTTTTTCAGAAGCTTCAAAACCTCCTCTAAGCTCCATGGTCTCAATCCGTATGACGACCATCTATATAACAACTTGAAACCTTCTCCTCTTGTTTCCTCCATTACCTTGATGTGTTTCATGTCATCATCTCAGAGTTGTTTTGGAACACTGAATCCATGAGTTGACCATGAGATACTCGATGTGTTGTTTAGTGTTTTCTCTCTTATCTCTAGAGTGTCCTTGTTTCTTTCTCTCTCTATCTCTCTTCCTACCTTAGGAATCTCGGGTCGAGATTCTCGTAAGGGGGATAGAGCTGTAACACCCCAGTTTTAGTTAATCTTATATCAAGGTTTTGAATGCGCATTCATGAGCATCATATTGTAAATTGTGCATCAGAGAAATAAAGCCAAAACCTAAAACCCTAGTTTTCCTGTCTCTCTGAAATACATTCAAATGGTTTTGTATTTTGAAAAGTGCGAAAATTATGGATCCCAAATGGACTAAGAGGCCCCCAATTTTTTAATAGTTTTATAAAACCTTCTGATATCTTTGAAATATACAAAACATATTTTGAAATGAAAAAATAAACAATAAAAGAAAAAGATTTTGCAAAATAAAGTAGAGCCAGAGCTCAGCCAGGCTAGCCCAATTCCTCTCTCCCTCTCCCTGCCGCTCAGCGGCGTAAGCCAGCGGCCCAGCAGTGGCGTCCCCTCATCCTATCGTCCCCAACACAAAGCTTCACCCTCCCCTCATCGTCTTTGTCCCCAACACAAAGCTTATGTGTCCCGCTGGCACCGCCGTCGCCTTGTGCCATGATTCGTGCCGTCCCGCCTCCGCTCTACGCGAGAATAAGACCCTCCCTAAGTTGTGCTCATCTTCTCCTGTCTTTCTTCTCCTCTCTCGCGAGCTCTCTCTATCTCGTACGTGAGAACGAACCCTAGACGCTGCCAGTCACCATGTCGTACCGCCGTTGGAGGCTTCCCCGTGGCCAGTGGAGCATGCCAGCACATCTGCCTCGTTGCCTTGTCCATCTCCACCAGACAGATGGAGCTAGGGCGCCGCAAATCAAGTGGATCGAGCTCGTCTCCCCAAGGTCCGACCGCCACCGTTGTATTCAATCGCCGTTGTTATGGAGATCCTCCGGCCTCGGCACCGCCATCAACACGCTTAGGGTGAGAATGTGGTGCTCTAGCACCACCTCGCGTCTCTCCTCTCCCTCTAGTTTTCTCTGCTGCCAAGCGCCACCGTCGGCCGTCGCGGTTTCTTGTCGTCTAGGCCGCTCCGGTGACCACCTCGCAGCAGCGCCGCCAGGTTTAGGTTCCTTGCGATGCCCTCGTTCGAATGTGCTAGCTCCTGCAACCCCACATGCACGCAGTCGCTGGCCCCGACACCATCCTGCAGGTCACCACCGGCGTGACGTCACGCTAGCGTCACCATGAGGTTAGCGAGCACAAGTCAGCCCGGTCAACAGGCTGCAGGCCCCACTTTGCCAACGTGGACGATGAGGTGGCCAGGGGCCCACCGGTCAGTCACTATGGCTATCCCATCCCGCAGTGTAAAACATTTTCCAGTTTCTTTTATTTCCAAAAAAGTGTAATAAAAGGTTTTAAATAATTTCAGAAATTGATATAATCTTGTAAAATCAATATCTAATTATTTATAAGTCAGAAAAATATGTATAATATATCAAAATGTTCAGAAAAATGAGATCTATCTAACTGCACTATAATCATGCATTGTTGAACAAATTCCATGACAAGTTTAATTAGAACAACATAGTAACCCCTCATAGGTGATTCCGGAGTTTCCCCGAGTTAGGGTTTGCACCCCTCGGAACCCCGATTAAACTATCGAGCATGTTTTAGGGTTTCATTTTAATACAATTACACTTGTCATATCATCATCCATGCTTGAGCATTGCATCGATGCCATGTGTTGATTGTTTCCCCTCTCTTTCTGGTGTTTGGTTCTTCTCCGGTAGAATACGAGATCGAGATCGAAGACCAAGGTCAACACCATCAAAGATCAAAGATTGAAGAACAATACTTGACCAACTGTAACAAGTCAAGTACATGGCTTTCAAAGGTCTGCTTATTGGTTATCAACCAAGTCAAGTGCCAGATGTCCGAAGATCTACTTATTGGTTAGCAACGGTCAAAGGCAAGCATAGCCCCATGATGACATAATCCTATGTTTTGGAAAGCATTTAATTTTCTGCCATGATGCATATGATTCTACTATGGTCTTTTATTGATAGATAAGATTATCCTATATATTGCATTACCCCCTTTGATCTTATATTACCTGATCCACTGCTCCTAGCATAACTAGGTTTGGCTTGTGTGCACTGCTAGAGCTTATATCTGTGTCCTTCTTAGCCATGCATAGCTGTTGAGTCTGGTTCATCAGATGATGTATCAGATGCAGAGAATCTAGTATGATAGAAGAATGTGATGAGATGAGATCAGAGGTGATTAGAGATTAAATATGCTAAGGCTTGTATGGGAGGCCATAGTGGGATGTGGTTTTTCTAGTACCATGCTCGCCACCACTAGGACCTGAGTTCTTGCCTTTGGAACCGAGATGAGCATACAACCACACGGGGCTTGGGAACCCCTCACCTGATTAAATTTCCTAGTATATTCCATGAGTCACATAGTTCGGGACTTCCATTCGACATGCATTCTAGATCTTCTCGAAGGTGGTGCATTCATAACAGGTAGGTAAGCGTGGCCGGGGTTGTTTGGGGTGGATGGAGCCCCTGGTAAACCAACCTCACCTCACATATCTAGGGACCGGCTTCGGGATTTGACCCGTTACGGTGGAACCATCCTTAGGGAATGAATCATGGTCTCCGTGAAAGCAAGGTAAAGGTCGTGTCTAACCACCCTCTGCCGGCCTTCCAAGGAAGAGGGCTAATCATGTGGCATTAAGAGAAGGTTAGTATGTGTGGGTAAAGTTGTACACCCCTGCAGGGTTAAATCTTTTTGAAAAGCCGTGTTCACGGTTATGAATGCTTGGTGACTAGATTCTAAGATCACCGAGAACTATAACCTAATCGTAAAACTTGGCAGATCAATATGTGCTTAAGGATGCTTCCTCATGGATACGAGGGGGTGATCCTAGATAGGGTTCAGATGATGATGATTTGGTGGATATCAAAAGATATGACGATCAATACTTTGGAGATGTCGCTTTCTTATCCCCTTTTAAAATATTCTGACTAGACGAGCTTCTTCTCCCTCTTGTTTTATAAAAAAGATGGCTTTATGCAAAAGAGCTCCACCATCCATAAGTCTTGTGGAGTACACCCTGTACTCACCCTTGATTCGTTGATAATTTTGGCAGATTAAGTGTTCCCTGAAGACAAGTTCCGTTCTACATCGACAACGACGAGTAGCTTGGGGTTCCCGGCCGGCAACCTGGAATCTATGGGGCTGGGATGTCATCGTTATGTTTCAGGCCTCTTAGGACATTTGTTAAGTTTGCTATACTTAATAGCATAATTTGCCTTCCATTTTTTGTTGTTTGTGGCCAGTGACCTCTATTTGTAATAATTTGGTTCTTTGCTCAGTTATGAGCGTGCTGTAATAAATTCTGGGTCGTAGGGTCACTGTTGTGTTACCGATTCTCCACTGGATATCCTCGAGCTCAAGGTTAAGCTTATGTCAGACGGAGATCTAGGATTTGTTTATCCCTGATCTCGGGGGTATTACACATATCTGCCATTTGTGCCATAGAACCCTGCGTCCAGATCTGCACAAAAGGGTGGCAGCTTTGCAACCCTCTATCTACCACCACCCATTTCACATCCTTCTTCCCCCTCGTCCCAACTCGTCTTCCTCCTCTCTCCCACTCCATTGTGCCCATAATTTTCTCCATTTTGTTGTATTTAAACCTACTATAGTTGATAGATTGGTTAGGGAAAGCCTTTCTCCAACCTGTACATCTAAAACACACTTACTTTTGTCCTCCACATCTCTATTTGTCTACCACTATCTCTCAATAGATCTATTGGTCCACACTCTCTCACACCATGGTCTCGACTCGGTATTCAATCTACTAGTTGAGTAATTGGCCATGAATATGCATGTTTTGTAGGTGTGAAGCTTGTCGCGTGGGCGGTTTGTAGATGCGATGCCTGGCGCCAAGATGATGTTTGTGCATGAAGCTTGTGTGGTGCATGAATGTTTGCATGGGAAGAAGTTTCTTGTTGTTTCTTGTCTGCCCTCGTTGTGGTGCATGGATGTTTGCCGAAATGTTGATCCATTTCCATTTTGGAAAATTTTTGCACCACCCATATGTCCTACTTTTAGGAAAGGTCATGCCGAATTTTTCTGGCGACCATGCATATGTGTGTGTGCATAAGGTGTGGTTTCTAATTAACCTACTCTCTCTTTTGCTCTATACGTGCATACCGCACAGGAAATTATGGTCGTCAGGACGAGCGAAGGTCGAGTTACTAGGTATAAGAAATACGCGAAGGAGGACATGATTCGGAACAACAAGACCCAGATAAGATGTCCATGTCGAACATGCAAACTCCAGCGCTGGATCGACCGTAATTCTGGACAGTTAGAGGATCACCTGCTCAGTCACGGTTTCATGTGCAATTTCGATGAGGAGCCGGCAACAAATGGTGGTGGTCATCATGAAGACATGGGCGAGCGAGAAGACGAAGAGTATCACAGCGGGCATGGTCATCATGACGAATAATATACCGGCGGGCATGATTATCATGACGAAGAAGGAGATGTCGACGGGCATGACCATCATGAAGAAGGAGAAGACGCGAACACCCAGACGCTGCTAACTTCGGCGTTGCGGTACCCTCATGTTCAGGAACTGCTTCTCAAGGAGACGAGCAACGCCAAATCTGTAGCCAGAGAGAAAGCGAAGCTGGCGCAAATGGAAATAGACGGTATGACTCCATTGTATCCTGGGTGTCGACCCGAGGATACACGCCTGAGTGTAACTCTCAAGGCTCTAGAGATGAAACAGAACACAAATGGACCGACGTGAGATTCAATGCTAACATGGAATTCTGGCGCGATCGTCTTCCTAACGGGCACACATTGCCAACAAGTATAGAGGAGGCCAAGAAAATCGTGTGCCCTCTCAATCTACCGCACGTTAAATACCACGCATGCATCAATGATTGCGCACTTTATTGTAACGAGTACAAGGATAGAACCATATGTCCAGTGTGCGGCCATGGACGGTACAAGAGAGGGAACAAGAAAGTTCCTCGAAAAGTGGTATGGTACTTTCCTATCATTCCCCGTATATAGAGATATTTCGTAGATCCTAAGGAAGCAAAGATAATACAATGGCACGCGGAAAGGGAGAAACCTGAAGATGATCCGGAGAAGGGCAAGATCCTGACACACCCTTTCAGACGCTAGTCAGTGGAATGCATTGGACATCAAGTTCGAAGAGTTCGGGGCGATGCAAGGAACGTTAGGCTGGGTATGAGCACCGATGGACTCAATTATTTTTTGCAACCAGAGTATCACGCATAGCACATGGACCATGTTTGTATGGCCATACAACATACCCCCATGGCTTTGCACAAAACAAAGGTACGTACACATGAGCATTCTTATTCAGGGGCAAAACAGCCAGGTATCGATATTCATCTTTATCTCGGGCTGTTGAAACAGGAGTTAGCCACGTTGTGGGAGACGCCAGCCCATACGTGGGACACCTAAACTAAAAAATATTTCCCTCTAAGAGCCGCGTTGATCATGACGGTGCATGACTATCCTGGTTACACATATGTATCGGCCCAGGTGAACCACAAACACAATGCATGTGTTAAGTGCATGGATAAGACCCCACATATCCAGCTACCAAAGGATCCTGGGTCTTCGAAAACCGTGTTCCAAAGGACTCAAAAGTGGCTTCGCATGGATCACCCATGGAGAAAACGCGGTGACCTGTTCAATGGTAAAGACGAGCTCGAAAGAGCCCCGTATATGAGGAGCGGCGAAGAAATCGAGGAGCTTCTGAATAATTGGGAAGAGTGCCCTGCGCCAGGAAAGAAGTGTCCGAGGACAAAGCCGCTTCTAGGTGTATGGAAAGCGAGGTATGTTTTCTGGGACCTGCCGTACTGGAAGGTCCTCCACACTCCCCATATCCACGATGTAATGCACATCACGAAGAACGTTACTGCGGTGAACCAACATACCACCGCATGATGTAGTATACTATAGTCGTTGACATAACACCAATGCAACACCATTCACTAGTATTACATCCCTCAGAGTGGTACAACAGAAACACAACAGGTCCAAAATATGACTATAGGTTACAACTCGACTCATTACATAAGATCTAGAGAACACTCTAGGTTAAAGAGAGAGAAAGAAACTTCTTACAAAGAAGAATCGAAAATAATCAAATCAAAACCAACATACTAATAGACTAGCATCTGAACTATTGGGGCTTGCATTGCTGCTATTGTAATACTCTACAGAAGTAGGTTTTATTACTAGACATTGTATTCCTGTCTAATCAGCAACTTTGTCTTCACTTGAGTAGATGTATATGTTGATTTTCTTGACTTCATTGAAGAGCTTGAGCTTTTGATGATGATTCCTGGAGCATAACTTGATGTAGACGTCGTCTTAATGGCTTCAGAATCTAGCAAGGGTTAAGAAGATACGTTAAGAGTTGGAGAACTTATTATGAGATTGCTGTTTGAAGTGGCAAAAAGAATAACATTTGAAGAAAAGATTTCCTTTCTAAGGTTTAAACAATCTTTATTGTTAATAGGATGTGATCAATGTCTTTTGGTGTGTGATTGATTAGTTTAGACTTGAGATGCTTTATGTCTTAATTGGAATAGACCAAAGTTAAGTATAAAAACATAAGTAGTTTATTAGACATAATGTTTGTAAGCCTTGAGACTAAAGTTAACTTTAAAAGAGTAACTAAACTTAAAGTGTAACATGTTTTAATTATTCCCAAGTTTTAAATTTATGATAAGTATGACTAAGGTGTGGAACCATTCACTTTATATTTAAGTGAATGATTAGATTAATTTTTTTTACTATTATGAAAATAATATGTATTTATTTAATGAAAGCATAATTAGATGATCTTAGTAATTTGTTTGAATTTGAAGTTATGTTAAGAATGGTTAAAATATAATGATTACTCACCATATTATATATGAGTGATACACATTGTTTATTTAAGAGGGTTTTTAATAAGATTTTTAAAAGAATATTTTAAAGTTAAAATTTATACTTATGCTTGATTATGAATTCAAGTTATGGGTTTGGAATTAGTACTTAGATATTAATTGCTCAAGGTTTTATAAAAATTGTGATTACCTCTTGCTTAAGAATTGTTTTCAAAGAATTTACAAAATAGGCAATAGATAAGAATTCATTATTTTAAAATATTAAAACTTTTCTATTTAATATTTTTATAGTGTAATATATTTATTCAAGACCTTAAATATTTGCTTCAAATTTTATTTATAGATAATAATTAGACTAGTATTTTTATAAAATAGTAGATTTATTTTTATGTACAAGAATGATTTTTATTCATTTGTAGGATTTTCCTTATTTTATGAGACTTCACTTGGGACTTAATGGTGTTAATAATAATTTGCTTTGTATTTATTTTAAACAAACAAAGTTATATTTTTATTTGGTAAATCTTATTTTTATAATGATTTTAATATATTTAATGAATTCCTATGATTTTTCTATAATTCTCTAGAGCTTTAATGTTAGAAGGGCATTTTGATAATTTATTTGTTTTATTATATTTTATTTCTTTTTACATTAAATTCGATTTATTTATTCTTTTGGAACTGGGCTTAGCCCGTGAGCCAGCCCAGTCCAATAACTTATTCGGCCCACTGGACTTGGATCAACACTGACCCAAGTACATCTCTCTCACACACACACCACGCACACGATGCTCACACCTCTCCCTCTCGTTCCTCTCTGGCCGTCGTCGCCATTGTTACCTATCGATTCCGGTAGTGTAGACCGTCCCGGTTACCGCCACCGGTCGCCAGAGCTTCGCCTTCTTCTATACGACTTGTCCCTCCAGTTCGATTTAACTATAAGTCTATAATGGGCTCGCCCCCATCTTTTTTCTGGTGCTAGGTTTTCGGTATTGAGGCCGCCGTGTGCCGGTGATCCCGTGGTGCTCTCGGTTAACCTGGATCTCATCTCCCTCAGCTCGACGCTGGTGGAAAGGTGCGCAGGAATAACCCTGGTGTCTCTGTAACATCCCAAAAATATTAAACTAGAATCATCAAACTCTAATCACCAAATTTAGGGTTAACAAAAACTTTTCCAATTTAAATATGAAAGCATCCATATGAGTGTGCATTAAATTTTGTATTCTTTTGAATTGCCATGATTATGTGTTTCTTTGCTTGTAAAATGATTCTTAGGTGAAATAAACATCATCTAAACAATCCCCACACTTTTCCCAAAGATAAATAAATCAAAACAAACAAATTAAGTGAATGGTCACTTTGGCCAAATTAACTCCCATGCCTACTTTGGCTATATCTAACTTTCAGAACTTAACAGAAACTTGTTTGGATCTTTGCACTCCTTGATAGTACTCATAACAAAGTACCAAGGCCCACCTTGTGATCATCCAGAAACATTCAAATGCATAGTTTAAATGATAGTTTAAAATTGAATCTATTTCATATGGGAAGATCCCACTTTTTCAAAAACCCCTCAAACCAAATCAACTTTCAAGACCCAAGCATCTACAGACTCACCAGCACATGCCTAGCACACCCACCAAAAATCTTTTCAAAATTCAAAACTTAAGTTCATGCGGCCATTTCATCAAACACCTTGCAGATGCAAATCAAACAAATCCTAAACACTATAGTGTGCAGTGATTCTGGCCTAACTTGTTCCCTCTCTGGACACTACTAGCCTTAGTAGATCATCTAACAACCTTAACTAATCTCTAGCACCACTGTAATCTAGCCATTGTTATCAATGGTGAGCAGGCCGAGTGCACCATTGCCACCCCATAGTCGCCAGCCAGCTATGAGCAACAATACCCTTGCCAACCTTGTCTGGGAGCAAGCTAGCACCCCACTGCCACTCCCTGTCCCAGCCGCGAGCGATGCTAGCCCCTGGACCACACGCACAAACCATGCCAAGCCGCTCTGCAACCATGCCGAGAGCGCGCCCCGTGCGCCACGCTCGACAGACGACCATAGACCGCGCGCTGCCCTCGCCGCGTGCACGCGTGATCACCACCGTCCCAGCAACCCCGCCGACACGCCCGTTCGGCGCCGCGCGGACCACGCGCGCTGTGTGCCACTAAAACTCCCGTCGGGCACACTCAGAGCACTGCAGCGTTCCGACCGATCAACACCGCCCCACGCCTCGCCACTATGTCGTTGAGCTTCGCTAGGGAGCACATCACTGCCCCTACCGTCGCCCATGCCGATATCCCTCTGTGCCGTCGACCACGACGAGCTCAGCCTGCGCTCGTCGGTCCCCTCTCTCCACTATAAATAGAGGCCTCCCCCGCTCGAATTCTTCACACCATCTCACTGATACTTCCCACTTCTTTCCGGAGCAAGGCGAGCAACGCATCGCTGGAATTACACCAGAGCCCGCCACTGCTGGAGAAGAAGGGAGCCGTCAATTTCGTCCACCCCAGGAGGAGCTGCCGGTACCAGGAGGTTCGCCGTCGTCGACTTTGTCGTTCGCCCGCATCACCGACCCTTGGCTGAGCCCCGGTAAGACTCCCACGACCCCCACTGAGCCGCTAGGGTTCGAGATCGCCGGTGACTTGTTCATCGTCGACGACGACCCTCAGCCGTTGATCTTACTTCTAATCCAACGCACCACATCGCCCTGTACCGCTTCGCGTTTAAAGAGTCACTGACCAGTAGACCCTCCTTGTCAGTCGCGCCCCGCGCCGCGGAGTGACACTGGGCCGGCCCAATAATCCTTCCCGCGCAGCCCAGTCGTTTGAACTTAACTTTTTCCATTTTAATTTCAAACATAGTTATGTACCTAATTTCAAAAATCAACCCAGCTCGATTCACTGAACCAAATTGAATGAAACCAATTTTGTTAGAAAGGTTTTGAAATGCTTAATCCAAGCCCATTGGATTCAAATCATTTGAATCTGTAGATCAACCTTGGTAAAAATAACAAGGCAGAACCTTTTCTGCATTCAAACATTTTTCAAACTTAAACCATAATATATTTTGAGTTGATTCCAACTCTCAAAAATCACATTTGATCATAACTTTTAGAATATATAAAAACATATGGGTTTACTTACAGAAATAATGTGCAAGTAATAAAAGAATGCCACATGGGTATTTCTAGTCATTTATTTTTATTTTTAAAAATAAAAGGTTAAATCTTATTAAATTGTGACACCACTTTAAATCACATTCCCATGTACTGAAATATGTGGTGATGACATGTGTCAACATGATCCCATGTTTGGTTTGGAGAATATTAAATCTTAAGTAGTTTTTCAATGAGTAGAAATTACTTTTCTAAAAATAAATAACTAAGACAAATGCTTTTGTGATATTAATGATGATGCTAGATCATCTATAGAACCCTTGTGTGTGATGATTGAAAGTAGTTAAGTATTGTTTGGTGATTGTGTACCTCGTATTTATTCATAGACGCTAGTACCGACCAAGGATACGAGGAGGAAGGAGGATACTATGAAGAAGAAGCCGAGGAGAACTTCAACCACTACTCTGCACAAGGCAAACTAACACTTGCAAGATACCCTACATTAGCAAGCTTATACTGATAATGATGCAAGACTTACTAATCAAGTTGACCTATGCAAGCTAATACTTGCTTGTTACCATGCCAACTATATGCCTTAAGCATATGTGATCATACCCACTTGATAACCCCATTCCTAGTTTTACTTACAAGCTTTATACTTTATTTCTTTATCAAAGCTATTACTTAGAGATTACTTAAGTAAATTGTAGATATTAGAAAGATAATTGAAGGTTGCATAAAGAGCATAAAACTTGGCCTAATCTAGATAATCTTTATGTCATCCTAAGGCATGAGATTGAACTCAATTAATACCCACTTGTTTACCACCCCTCATTAGTACTTACCCCCACTTGTAGATGCTAGTGCTAAGCATATAACTTGATCAACTTTAGATGGGAATACTTGGTGAAAATGGTTATGAAAACCTTGGAATGATGGATCATTCTATTGAGATGTTTTGACATGTGTTCTCGAACACCAGATGATTTTGATGATGAAAATGTTGAGGCATGAGCCTTAGCCCTTTATAAAACTGATTGTTGTCTGGATGCGATACCATTCCAATTTTACCATACAACCACAATACCCGAGATTTGGGTAGGGATTGACTGGAAACTTATATACCTTAGTATTGGTTCCCTCACGGCCAAGGTCTGAGCTGAGGCTACCTTGTGAAGATTGTCCACCTGTGCAGTACCCAAGATGACAGTTGGTCATGGTTGGGAGGCCAAACTCACAGGAGGGGTACTTATACTAGGGCGTGTAATTGAAAGGTCAGGATTGATTATCCGCATACTGAGTATGGTGAATTCAGGATTTGTTCCTGACGGATGTATCGAATGTTGTGGTGAAAGTGTACAATCTCTGCAGAGTGTCAAACTATTCGAATAGCCGCGTCCGTGGATATGGACAGTTGGAGTGGCCATACTGTTCCCCTGTCAGATATTTTCAAAATGACTTGTGAAATGAATTGAGACTTTGACTTGACCACAACAGAGTTGTGATATGAAATTCAAGTTCCCACTTAGGTGTTATAAAACTTCAACTAGCTTTCTTCGTTTCTAAACTTAGTAGAGGTAAATCTGGCTTTTTGCAAAACAACCGTAGGGCCTAGTGTCCTATTACAAAAAAACCCTTCGCTTGTTAGTATTAGTTTGCGAGTACTTAAAGAGTACTCATGGCTTTGTCCCTGGCTATTCCCGTGGCCAGACTATGAAGAGGAGTACCAGGAGGATGGACCCCAGGAAGGTTACGACAACTAGGATCATCTCCCATCATCAGCATTTCCTGTGACCCCGAAGATGGAGCTTCGCCCACGCTACCTTTATTATTACGTATTTCCGCTGCTTGAGTTGTATTAAAAACTGGATCATGAGATCCTTATTTGTGTAAGAACTTATGTATGGTTTGTAATGGATGATGTACTGTGGTATCCAAATCTGTTATGTCTTGCAAAAATGGTAATCCTGGGATTGCGATGTATGGCATAACAGGCATCTGTGATTAAAAATCCGGGTGTTGACAAGTTGGTATCAGAGCCATCCTGACCATAGGATACCCTAGTTAGACTGGACGTTTGAATCAAAAACTTAGTTTCTAAACCAAAGGAAGCAAATATTTACAAAAACTTATTCCCATTCTTATCACCTTGATTCTTTCATAAAAATTCATGTTCCTCAAAAATTCTTGCAAAATACATAAAATTTGACACACTTGATCACTCTACTAACTTACTCATCCTATATTCTTATAGATGGACGTGAGGTACATCAAGTTTTATCAGCTGGGGAATGGAGGAGACCTCATCTTTGAGCGGGATTTGGACCAGCTTTCGGAACTTCTGGAGCGTCCGCACCCCGAGTTCTTCGGAGCTCAGCTCAATGATCAAGGAGGAGAAGATCTGCAGTGGCTAATTGTTGCAAGTCTCCGAGGAAATATTGAACCTCCCACTGCCGAGGGAATTCAGTTTACCTTAAGAGAGAACAACTGGCTCGATGGACTCTCCAGGGCCATGCAGGAAGCTCTTGCCCGTCTGTGTGGGCAGAGTATCAACCAGATCAAGGGAACCCGCTTTGAGTTTTGTCCAAGGCGTGATGCTAATGGATAGCCACTGGAATCCCCATACCACCCCGAGCTGAAGACCCAATTAGACCACCTTAGCTTCATGATGTACGATCGTCAGCAGGAGTTGGACAATTGCCGTGACTACTCCAACCACAAGTCCGCCATCATCAAGATGAAGGATCAGACCATCGCCATGCTAGCAAAGGATCGCAAGTCTTGCCGCCGTCAGCTCGACAAGAAGCAGCGCATCATTGCTCGTCTTTGCCACCGTATCTCGGATTTGGAGGAGACCATCCACGAGAGAGACATGCAGTTAGAGGAAAGGGAGAATGCCGGAGAGGATCTTCGTGGAGACCCCTACTCCTATCTCAGCGATGACGATGATTTTCTGGAGGATCAGGCTATGGACTTCTTCACCGATGAGGATGATTTCTCCTTCATCGATGACGATGAGGATGATGAGGATGACGACTACACCGACTCCAAGGAGTAGTAGCACTTGAGCACTAGAGTAGTGAGTTGTATTCGGTCCCACTGTATCGTAGTTTCCAGAATGGTTCTTAAAACCATATGCTTTTCTTGTTTTGTGGTGTGTGTTTGTATCGTGTGCTATGAATGAATAAATGAAAAGCAAGTTGCTAGAAAATCTAAGTCAAAATTTAAAAACCTTTCAAAAGTCCATGAACCTTAGAAATTTCCCTCTTTTCTCATGATCTATCTCAATATTTAGATGCCACGCGGAGGAAGTGGTTCATCCCCGGACCCGATGTTGCAGATCCTGCAAATGTTGGTTTCTAATCGCGAAGCTGAAAGAGCGGAACGTCAAGCCAACCTAGCCACCCTTCAACAGATTGCTCAGCTAGCCCACAACAATCAAGGCCACGGAAATCAGGACAACCATGGATCTAAGATCAAGAATTTCCAGAACACCAACCCACCTGTTTTCACTAAGTCAGAAGATCCCCTAGATGGAGACGATTGGCTGCAAACCATGGAAAACAACCTAGAAGTCGCCGGAGTGGAATCTAACGAGAAAGTTCTGTTCGCCACCCACTATCTAGCCGGAGATGCCAGAGCATGGTGGAACAACGTTCGTGCAATAACCAGAGGACAGATGATGACCTGGGAGGAATTCAAGGTCAAGTTCAGCAGAACCCATGTGCCACCGGGTTTGATCAAGAGAATGAGAGATGAGTTCAGAGAACTGAAGCAAGGACGGATGACTATAGTGGAATGTCATGACAAATTCTTGTCATTAGCTAGGTATGCCCCGGATGAGATCGACACCGAAGCCAAGAAGAAGGAGAGATTCTTGAATGGTCTGCATGATGAGATGCAGACGGTGTTAGTCAATATCCCCTTTGCCGATATTGAAGCCCTAGTCGACTCTGCCATCTAGATGGAAGGAAAGATCAACCAAGCCAATGAGAACCGCAAGCGTCGCATGATGCATCAGCCAGGAACCCATCAGACCTCAAAGTATCGCCCTAACCCATCTACAGGATTTACCCCGAGAACCAACAGACCCCCGATGAACCGTCCGATCTACCCCAACCGTGGAAACCCAAGGCCCGGAGGAAATCACAACAACCCCGGCAACTCTGTGAATTTCAACCGTGCCCCACCCAAGTTAAACAACAATGATGCCGCCAACACCAACAATGCCCCGAGGACTAGAAGCAATGCTGTGCCTGTTGCAGCAAAGGACAAGTCGCAAGTGACTTGTTATGACTGTGGAAATAAGGGTCACTACTCCAACGAGTGCCCCAACAAGAAGAATACCGCAGCCCCCAATGCAAATGCACCAACTCAGCAGCAGCGTCGTGTTCAGCCTGGAAGAAGGTTTTCCCCAGGGAACTCGCTCAACCGCAACGGCCGTCTTTTTCTCATGCATGCTGAAGAAGCTCAGGAAGCGCCAGACGTCGTGCTGGGTATGTTTTCTATTAATTCAGTACTTGCAAGAGTGTTGTTTGATTCTAGCGCATCGCATTCATTTATCACCGAAGAATTTTCCTGCACTAGTAAGATTCAACCAACAAAACTAACGCATGTTATGATTGTTCAAACCCCCGGTTCCACCACCAAAGCTAGGCAAATTTGCAAAGCTGTCCCCATCCGAATCCATGGCATAGACTTTTATGCTAATCTGATAGTACTTGGAACTAAAGGTTTGGAAGTAGTACTAGGAATGGATTGGATGTCCAACCATAAAGGATTGATTGACTGTGCCAAGAAAGCCATAACCATGACCAGCACCGCTGGAATATCAGTCGAGCAAATATCTGAAATCTTACCTCATCAATTCAAGTGCAACAAGAGTATAGCCCAACCTACCATTGACCAAGTCCGGATAGTCTGTGAATACCCTGATGTATTTCCAGATGTTTTGCCCGGTATGCCCTAGATCGGGATATGGAGTTTATCATTGAACTAATTCCCGGAACAGGACCCATAGCCCAGAGACCATATAGTATGAACCCGTCGGAACTAGCAGAACTGAAGAAGCAACTGGATTCCATGATGGAAATTGGATTGATTCAACCAAGTGCGTCACCATGGAGATCACCTGTCTTATTTGTGGACAAGAAGGATGGAGGTAACCATTTGTGTACGGATTATCGGAAGTTGAACGATGTCACTATCAAGAACAAATACCCATTGCCCAAGATAGAAGATTTGTTTGATCAGTTGACCGGTGCCAAAGTCTTTTCTAAGATTGATCTTAGAACAGGCTATCATCAACTCAAGATTCGTGCAGAGAATATTCCAATGACTGCCTTTACCACCAGATATGGATTATAAGAGTATACCGTCATGTCTTTTGGATTAACCAATGCCCCCGCTTATTTCATGAATCTCATGAATAAGATTTTTATGGACTTCCTGGATAAGTTTGTCGTTGTTTTCATCGACGACATTCTGATTTATTCCAAATCGGAAGAAGAACATGAGCTACACCTAAGGACCATTCTTGGAACCCTTAGAGAGCATCAGTTGTATGCGAAGTTTAGCAAATGTGAATTCTAGTTACAGGAGGTAGGATTCCTCGGCCACCTTGTATTAGCTGGAGGAATTGCCGTTGACCTTGCAAAGGTAAAAGATGTTGAAGATTGGCAAGCCCCAACCACTCAAACCCAAGTTCGTGCATTTCTCGGATTGGCGGGATATTACCGCAAGTTCGTAGAAGGATTTTCGAGTATCGCCAGACCCATGACCCAATTGCTGAAGAAGGACAAGAATTTGAATGGACAGACAAATGTGAAGCGAGTTTTCAAGAATTCAAGAGAATATTGATTCAGCCCCAATCTTAATCATGTCGAATATCACGAAGACCTTTGACGTGTATTGTGACGCATCCAAGATCGGTCTCAGATGTGTGCTAATGCAAGAAGGCAAAGTTATCTCTTATATATCTCGACAACTGAAACAACATGAGCAGAATTACGCAACCCATGACCTCGAACTCATAGCCGTAGTTCTAGCCCTGAAGACATGGAGGCACTACCTGATGGGAAACCGTTGCGAAATTTATTCGGATCACAAGAGCCTGAAGTATATATTCACTCAGAAGGAGCTGAATATGAGACAAATAAGATGGATTGAGCTAATCAAGGATTACGACCTAGACATTCACTATCACCCTGGTAAAGCCAAAGTGGTAGCAGATGCCCTTAGCAGATTGCCGTGCCGCTTGAACTCCATGATTTTGATGGAGCAACCAAGCTTGCACAAAGAGATGGAAGATTTTCGAATGGAATTACTAAGTGAAGGATTTTTGGCTAGCATAGAACTTCAACCCACTTTGATCAGGAAGATCAAAGAGGCGCAGAAAGGAAATGCTAGTATCGACGGAATCAAGCGTCGTATCGGTACAGGCAAAGTACCTGGATTCACCGAAGACGAAGAAGGAGTTCTGTGGTACAAAGGACGCCTTTGTGTACCAACAGATTCTGAGTTGAAGTAAGTTATTCTCAAGGAAGATCATGATACTCTTTATTCTATCCACCCCGGAGGAACAAAGATGTATCAAGATTTGAAAGAGCAATTTTGGTGGCATAAGATGAAGAGAGAAATCGGAAGCTATATCGCCAAGTGTGACATATGTCAGCGAGTCAAGGCCGGACATCAAAGACCCGCTGGATTGTTGCAACCATTGCAGATTCCGGAATGGAAATGGGATTCCGTTGGAATGGATTTTATCACCGGATTGCCTACTTCTAGTAGGGGAAATGACTCTATCTGGGTCATAGTGGACAGGTTGTCCAAAGTCGCCCATTTCTTACCCGTCAAGACCACATATCAGAGTTCGAAGCTAGCGGAGTTATACATCGCTAGAATTGTCAGTTTGCACGGAGTCCCCAAGAACATCGTATCGGATTGAGGAACTCAGTTTACCTCAAGATTCTGGAAGAAAGTCCAAGAAGGTTTAGGAACCCGTCTAGATTTCAGCACCGCTTATCACCCTCGGACCGATGGACAAACGTAGCGAGTAAATCAAATACTCGAAGATATGCTGAGAGCATGTGTGTTAGAATATGGATCTAAGTGGGAAGACTGTCTGCCGTTCGCAGAATTTTCATACAACAACAGTTATCAAGCTAGTTTGCAAATGGCCCCATTTGAATTCATGTACGGAAGAAAGTGTCGCACCCCCTTGAACTGATCGGAAGTAGGAGAGAGTCACATTTTTGGACCCGATATCCTACGAGAAGCGGAAGAGAAGGTTCACAAGTTTCGTGAGCACCTCAAGACAGCCCAGTCCAGAAAGAAGTGTTACGCCGACAAGAGACATCGAGACCTCGCCTTCAACATAGGAGATTTTGTGTATCTGAAGGTGTCGCCATTGAAAGGAATGCAGCGTTTCCAACTCAAAGGAAAGTTAGCCCCCAGATATATCAGCCCCTTCAAGATTCTGAACTGTCGACGAGAAGTGTCGTATCAATTGGAATAGCCCGAGGAGATGTCAGCCATGCACAATGTGTTCCATATCTCATTACTTCGCAAGTGTCTCGAAGTCCCGGAGAAGACTGAAGTGTTCAAGAATATTGATCACCGGACTATAGAGATCAATGACGACCTGACCTATCCCAAAGTACCCATCCATATCTTGGAAGAAGCCTTCAGAACTACCAGAACCCGAAGCATCAAGTTTCTCAAGATTCAGTGGAGCAACCACACAGAAGAGGAAGCTACCTGGGAACGCGAAGATCACATCAGGACGGAGTTTCCCGATCTCTTCAAATCCTAGGTAATCTTTTCGTCCTTTTTCAAATCTCGGGACAAGATTTTGTTTAAGGGGGGAAGGTTTGTAACATCCCAAAAATATTAAACTAGAATCATAAAACTCTAATCACCAAATTTAGGGTTAACAAAAACTTTTCCATTTAAATATGAAAGCATTCATATGAGTGTGCATTAAATTTTGGATTCTTTTGAATTGCCATGATTATGTGTTTATTTTCTTGTAAAATGATTCTTAGGTGAAATAAACATCATCTAAACAATCCCCACACTTTTCCCAAAGATAAATAAATCAAAACGAACAAATTAAGTGAATGGTCACTTGGCCAAATTAACTCCCATGCCTACTTTGCCTATCTCTAACTTTCAGAACATAATAGAAACTTGTTTGGATATTTGCATCCCTTGATAGTAATCATAACAAAGTACCAAGTCCCACCTTGTGATCATCCAGAAACATTCAAATGCATAGTTTAAAAGACAGTTTAAAATTGAATCTATTTCATATGGGAAGATCCCACTTTTTCAAAAACCCCTCAAACCAACTCAACTTTCAAGACCCAAGCATCTACAGACTCACCAGCACATGCCTAGCACACCCACCAAAAATCTTTTCAAAATTCAAAACTTAAGTTCATGCGGCCATTTCATCAAACACCCTGTAGATGCGAATCAAACAAATCCTAAACACTATAGTGTGCAGTGATTCTGGCCTAACTTGTTCCCTCTCTGGACACCACTAGCCTTAGTAGATCATCTAACAACCTTAACTAATCTCTAGCACCACTGTAAGCTGGCCATTGTCATCAATGGTGAGCAGGCTGAGTGCACCATTGCCACCCCATAGTCGACAGCCAGCTATGAGCAACACTAGCCTCGCCAACCTTGTCTGGGAGCAAGCTAGCACCCCACCGCCACTCCCTGTCCCAGCCGCGAGCGATGCCAGCCCCTAGACCACACGCACAGACCATGCCAAGCCTCTCTGTAACCATGCCGAGAGCGCGCCCCGTGCGCCACGCTCGACAGACGACCACAGACCGCGCGCCGCCCTCGCCGCGTGCACGCGAGATCACCATCGTCCCATCAACCCCGCAGACACGCCCGTTCGCTGCCGCGCAGACCACGCGCGATGTGTGCCATTAAAACTCCTGTCAGGCACGCTCAGAGCACCGCAGCATTCCGACCGATCAGCACCGCCCCACGCCTCGCCACCACGTCATTGAGCTTTGCTAGGGAGCACAGCACCGCCCCTACCGTCGCCCACGCCGATAGCCCTCTGTGTCGTCGACCACGACGAGCTCAGCCCGCGCCCGTCGGTCCCCTCTCATCACTATAAATAAAGGCCTCCCCTGCTCGAATTCTTCACACCATCTCACTCCCCACCTCTCACTGATACTTCCCACTTCTTTCTGGAGCAAGGCGAGCAGCGCATCGCCGAAATTTCACTGGAGCCTGCCGCTGCTGGAGAAGAAGGGAGCCGTCAATTTCGTCCACCCCAGGAGGAGCTGCCGGTACCAGGAGGTTCGCTGTCGTCGACTTCGTCGTTCGCCTGCATCACCGACCCTCGCCTGAGCCCCGGTAAGCCTCCCACGACCCCCACTGAGCCGCTAGGGTTCGAGCTCGCTGGTGACTTGTTCATCATCGACGACGACCCTTAGCCATTGATCTTACTTCTAATCCAACGCACCACATCGCCACGTACCACTTCGCGTTTAAAGAGTCACTGACCAGGAGACCCGCCCTGTCAGTCGCGCCCCGCGCCGTGGAGTGACACTAGGCCGGCCCAATAACCCTTCCCGCGCAGCCCAGTCGTTTGAACTTAACTTTTTCCATTTTAATTCAAACATAGTTCTGTACCTAATTTCAAAAATCAACCCATCTCGATTCACTGAACCAAATTTAATGAAACCAATTTTATTAGAAAGGTTTTGAAATGCTTAATCCAAGCCCGTTGGATTCAAATCATTTGAATCTGTAGATCAACCTTGGTAAAAATAACAAGGCAGAACCTTTTCTGCATTCAAACATTTTTCAAATTTAAACCATAATAGATTTTGAGTTGATTCCAACTCTCAAAAACACATTTGATCATACCTTTCAGAATATATAAAAATATATGGGTTTACTTACAAAAATAATGTTCAAGTAATAAAAGAATGCCACAGGTTGCATAAAGAGCATAAAACTTGGCCTAAGCTAGATAATCTTTATGTCATCCTAAGGTATGAGATTGAACTCAATTAATCCCCACTTGTTTACCACCCCCCAGTGCTAAGCATAAAACTTGATCAACTTTAGATGGGAATACTTGGTGAAAATGATTATGAAAACCTTGGAATGATGGATCATTCTATTGAGATGTTTTGACATGTGTTCTCGAACACCAGATGATTTTGATGATGAAAATGTTGAGGCATGAGCCTTAGCCCTTTATAAAACTGATGGTTGTCTGGATGCGATAGCATTCCAATTTTATCGTATAACCACAATACCCGAGATTTGGGTAGGGCTTGACTCAAAACTTATATACCTTAGTATTGGTTCCCTCACGGCCAAGGTCTGAGCTGAGGCTACCTTGTGAAGATTGTCCACCTGTGAAGTACCCAAGATGACAGTTGGTCATGGTTGGGAGGCCAAACTCACAGGAGAGGTACTTATACTAGGGCGTGTAATTGAAAGGTTATGATTGATCATCCGCATACTGAGTATGGTGAATTCAGGATTTCTTCCTGATGGATGTATTGAATGTTGTGGTGAAAGTGTACAATCTCTGCAGAGTGTCAAACTATTCGAATAGACGCGTCCGCGGTTATGGACAGTTGGAGTGGCCATACTATTCCCCCGTCACATGTTTTCAAAATGACTTGTGAAATGAATTGAGACTTAGACTTGACCACAACAGAGTTGTGATATGAAATTCAAGTTCCCACTTAGGTGTTATAAAACTTCAACTAGCTTTCTTCGTTTCTAAACTTAGTAGAGGTAAATCTGGATTTTTGCAAAACAACCCTAGAGCCTAGTGTCCTATTACAAAAACCCCCTTCGCTTGTTAGTATTAGTTTGCGAGTACTTAAAGAGTACTCATGGCTTTCTCCCTGGCTATTCCCGTGGCCAGACTATGAAGAGAAGTACCAGGAGGATGGACCCCAAGAAGGTTACGACAACTAGGATCATCTCCCATTGTCAGCATTGCCAGTGACCCCGAAGATGGAGCTTCGCCCACGCTACCTTTATTATTACGTATTTCCGCTGCTTGAGTTGTATTAAGAATTGGATCATGAGATCCTTATTTGTGTAAGACCTTATGTATGGTTTGTAATGGATGATGTACTGTGGTATCCAAAAGTGTTATGTCTCACAAAAATGGTAATCCTGGGATTGCGATGTATGGCATAACAGGCATCTGTGATTAAAAATCCGGGTGTTGACACACACTCGCGCATCGTACGACTCTGCCTCGGCCTTGTCGTCAAGAATCTTACCTGCGAATCACTGACAGTTCAAAGTTAGAAGGATGCACAACCACAATCGCGACCCGCATGATCGGGGACTCGCCAAAACAACCAAAACACAAGATAAATGGACTCACCTATCAAGGGACGACATCGCCCCGTAACGAAGTCCTGAAGCTTCGACAAGTCAGTCTGCAGCCCAGCGACGAGAGCATCTGACACCTTCCACTCTTCGGCCGTGGCAGCGACGGCCGCTTTAGCTCTCTTGTCTGCTGAGCTCGCCTCTGCCTTCACAGCCCTGAGCTCTCGCTCTAGCTCGGCCACTCGCTTCTCTACCGCAGTCAAAGATGACTAGGCAGCCGTCAAGTCGCTAGCGGGGACCAAACCCTCGTTGTCTTGGTATTGCCGATGAGTACGCCATGGAGGGGTCCTCACAATGCGTGTTTAGAGATGTGGGAGAAGGCGAACGATTGACGGGTATGATGTTACACAGCTTATCTAGGTTCAGATCCCACGACGGTGGCGGAATCCTACTCCTGCTATAAATCACTATAATGGCAATACGCCGAGTTACAGGGATGGGTTCTCTGTGCGAGGTATGAGTTGTGTCTTGCCCCAAAGGCTCCCATAGGCCCGACTTATATAGTCGCCAGGTCCTAGGGTTACAGGGAAAAGTCCTAGCAGGACAAGTTATAGAGTCATACACTGCATACAACTAGTCTAGCGTGTCTTGCACCCCAAGGCTCTGGGTACGTCGGTGACTCCTCCGTAGCCTTCCTTTATCAGGCATGGGCCTCCCTTCTGGATCCATATAACTGGGCCGCCCAGCAGGCCATGGGCCATGCTACCAACTGTGGGCCACCCGGTTTATCCGGATAAGAGACTTGCTATGGGGTACCCATATAGCATATCCCCAACAGTAGCCCCCGGAGAACTCCGAGATCTTACGCCGTCTTGCCTCTTCAGGTTGAATGCTCTGTCTAGATGGATGTCGGCAAATCGTCAAGAAATATCTTGTATTCCTCCCAAGAACCCTGCAATATTCTCAGTACTCAACTTGCAAGTCGGAGAAACGCTGAATCTTCCATTGTACTCTTCTCGTTGCCGGACTGGATCCGTCCATGCCGTAATATTCCGATGTGATGGTTCACCTGCTAGTGACAGCTAGGACGACGTAGACATAGGTCAGCGACGCCTCATAACTCACACATGCATAGAACGCAATCATGTCCGTTTTCCCACGCGAAGGATAAGAACCGTTGGCGGCGGCGGTTGGGAACGTGGCGAAATTTCCGCGCACGCACCCGCACACGTCGTCCACGCGCCGACCATTCGATCACTTTGCATGAATCTTGACACTAGGGGTTATAAATTACAACTTCGGTGGATTTTTTACTTTTCACCTCATTCTCCTCTTGCGTCATCTTCTTCCTCCAGCGCGCACCTCCTCGAGCCCTCCACGCGCACGCGAAAAACCCTAGCCTCCCAATCTTTCCAGTCACCACTCTCCCTTATCCAATGGCGAGCAGCAGCTCCGCTCCCTCCATGGCACCGTTAGGAGATGCTGCGGCGAGCCGGTGAGCATCGTCCATGTGCCCCAGAGGGCCTGGTGCGGCCCAAGTTCGCGGTGGTTGAATCCATCGGCGGCGACCACAATCCAGCTGCTGGAAGAAGAGAATGATTCCCACAAGGGGGACTGGCGCGGCTCGGATGATGGGGATATGCCAACCGGGGTATACCCAGCAGGACGTTTCCGACTGGCCCAGGAACTGGCGAGTGGGCCTGCAAGACGGCGACTGGATCAAGGCCAGGTGTGGATCCAAGCGACTGGAAGCTGAAGGCCCAGGCGAGTAGATAGGCCCAGTCGGTTTAGGTTAAACGAGTACCGAAGCCTTAACTGATTCAGTTAAGATATGTAAACCCTAGGGGAGGTGAGTCTATATAAACCTCCCTACAGGGCGTGTAGAGATACGTTCCATCATACATCCAAGCGACTCGCCGCCTAGCCGTCGAGCTCGCCTCATTGAACAACCATCATAATACAATCTAGCAGGAGTAGGTCTTTACCCTCCGGGGGGCCGAACCTGGGTAAAACCCTGTGTATCCTCCCTCATCTCGCACTGCATATGGCTGGCCGCCCTTGCCCCTTGTTTACTACTCGCTGCCGATTGCAGCATCTGCCGTGACCATTTCCACGATAGTGGCGCCCACCGTGGGGCCTGGCCGGTGTTCTGCGGCGAGATCCAATCTGCCCATCAACGAGACGGTCGCCACCGGCCGCATGATAGCGATCGAAGAGATGCTCCAGATCTTGCCGAGCAGCTACGTCCTGGCGGCGCGACCCGTCACGCATAGCATGATCTTGCCGGTCAGCACGATCAGCCTCTTTGTCGGCCTCACCGACGTCATCGTCTCGGAGGATTCGGCTCGCATCAGCGAGTCGCCGCCACGCGATCGGCTCTCCGAGAGCCAGGTCCGCACGATCCATCGCCTCGCCTCCAAGTACAACTCGGCCCACAGCAACGTGGCCGAAAACTCCACGGCCGTGGAAGACGCGACCCTCAACGACGACGCCGACTCGGCGACCCCGGCGTCACTCGCCGGATCCATCACCGCGGCTTCACCCGCGGGCTCTATCACCCAGGTCTCCAACATAGGAGACTTCGAGGATCCTTCCATCCTTGGGATCTTCAACTTTGACTCCGGGTTGGAAAACTCCGCCGATCTCCGTGATGGGACCGGTCGCCACGCCGCGACCAACATGGCGACTGGCACCGATCCGCCGGAGGATCCCTTCTCCACCCTGATCCCTCCTAACGCCACGGCAACGGAGGTCGAGGAACTCCGCCTAAAGCTGGCAAAGGCAGTCCGCAAGGAGCAAGCCGAGCACGAAAAATTTCGCCTCGAGCAGGTGACGGCGCAGGAGCTGTCGCGCTACCACCAACAGCGAATTAGGTCGCGCCTGAACCCCACCGTCCAGGGGCGCGCCCTGAACTTCGACGACGAGAACGACCCGGCCCGTGTGGCCGAGCGCGCGATCTGCGAGAACGCGCCGCTAGGAGGAAGCGTCCGGCCCCCACCAGGGTCGACGGCGAACGGCGCCCCACCTCCACCCAACCGCACACCTCCCAGGCACCAACCGCGGATAGTGGTCTCCTCACGGGAGCGAGATGCGAATGGCCTACCACTATTCTCCACCCCAATGGACAACCTCGTGGCAGGTCGAGCAGCGGCCGACAACATCACGGCCACCGGCGACGGCGCCTTACAGATCCAGTACGTGAGGGCCCTGTTCGCAAAGGTGGTCGAGCAGCAAAACGCAGGCGCCGACTCGCAGGTCCGGGTGTACTCGCGTTCTTCGGGCAGTAGAGCGGCCTCAAGTGGCCGCCCATTGGCGTCAAACACCCTCAATTGCCCGCCACCCGAACCGCTTCAGCTCCAACACCGACCCGCGAACGCGGCACTCTCCACCAACGACCCCAGGACAGCGACCAACTTCGTCGCTGCCAACGGTCAGCCCGTCGACGCCGGCACCCACATCATCAACAACCAAAGCTGGCGCGCACGCTAGCCCGACGACCTGCGACACACCCTAACCAATCGCCACGACAGCGAGCCATTCGGGTCGCTAAGCCGACTCGGGCCCCAGTGGTTCGGACCGATGATCCGAGGCGAAAAATATCCGGCGAACTTCAAGGCGCCGAAGGAAATAGAGAAGTACGACCCCTCGTACGACCCCTCCGTGTGGCTAGACACCTACCTCATGGCAATGGGGATCGCTGGCCACACCGACCTGCTAGCCACCCGTTACCTCCCCCTGATGAAGGAGGGAACGTGCAGGCAGTGGGTCAACACTCTTCCCCAGGATAGCATCGACTCCTGGGACGAGATGCGAGATGCCTTCGTCAGGCACTTCGAGTGCTCCTACACGCGCGCCACCACCATCGAGGACCTGGAGCGATGCGTCCAGGGACCACGCGAGTCGACCGCAACTGGGTCCAACGGTGGCAAGAACTATGGTACAACGCGGTCGGCATCCACCCGGACGCCGCGATCCATTGCTTCAAGACCTCGTGCCGTTACGATCCCTTGGTCGCCAAGCTCAAGCGACATTCTCGCACGCTCGACAACATACCGGACCTCCTCGAGATCGCCAAACGGTATGCGGAGGAAGACCCAAACCAGGAAACCGACGACGAGTCGGGAGGCCAACGCCGCACGAGCGGCAACGACAACGGACAACTGTCCGACCTACGCTACAGCAACACTCGCCTCACTGGCAAGCGCCGCAGTGACGGGAGAGTCGACTTCGTCGCCAACGCCGGGCACGCGTAGCGCGAGCCCAAGAGCTTCCGCCACAACAGAGGGAAATGCCGCGACAGCGGCAACTACAAGGCGAAACCAAGATTCGACCCCGCGGCCCTCCTTAACCAACCTTGTGCGTTTCACAGCAGAGAAGGGAAGCCCGCCACGCACACGACCGCCGACTGCCACACTCTCAGGGAGATTGAGAAGGCATGACGAGCACGGGAGGACCCCGACAACAACCCGCCAAACGGCGGAAAATTCGGCAATGTGGCCGGCTCGCTCCATACCTTCACAGGCTTCAACACGAAGCGCGAGAAGAAGGTCATCGCCCGCGCCGTCGCCGTCAACGCGGTGGCCCAGGTGGACGTTCCCCAGTTCCTCAACTGGTCGGAGCAGCCCATCACCTGGAGCTGCCAGGACCACTCGCCACGCATCGAGTACCCAGGCCGAGTCGCCCTGGTAGTCAAGCCCAAGGTGGGCGACTACTGGCTCCCCAAGACATTGATAGACGGCGGCAGCTCCATCAACATCTTGTACCTGGACACCTTCAGGCGACTGCGGCTCCCGCAGTCAATGGTCGAGACGACCTACACCACGTTCCACGGCATCGTTCCCGGTCGGAAGGCGTACCCGATCGGCAAGGTCACGCTGCCCGTCACCTTCGGCACACCAGCAAACTTCCGCACCGAGCGGATCGTCTTCGAGCTGGTACCCTTCGACAACCCCTACCGCTGCGTCCTGGGGCGCCAGGCGTTCGCCAAGTTCATGGCAGCGCCCCACTACGCGTACAACGCGATGAAGCTCCCCGGGCCGTGCGGTGTTATCACCATCAACGGCGACCCCGACATGGCCGCCGAGTGCGAGGCCAAAGGAGCCGAACTCACCGACGCCGTCATCGCGGCAGAGACCAACCACGCCGACGAGCTCGCCAAGTACGCGAGCAGGGTCAACAACGACGACCCCACCATACTCAAGAAGCCCAACTCGGAGGGCGCAAACACCCCAGCCTTCGAGGCAACGACGCACACCCGCACCGTCGAGCTGGTCCCAGGCGACTCCAGCCAGACGGTGACGATCGGGACCGGCATGAGCCCAGCCTAGGAGGACGCGCTCATCGAGTTCCTCCGTGAGAACAGGGACATCTTCGCATGGAAGCCCTCTGACATGCCTTGTGTCCATAGGGAACTCGCTGAGCACAAACTAAACGCCGACCCCAAAGTGCGACCCGTCAAGCAGTCGCTACGGCCCTTCAATGAAGAGCGCCGCCGAGCCATCGCCGAGGAGGTGCAGCGCCTACTCGCTGTAGGCTTCATTCGGCCAATCAAATACTCTAAGTGGATGGCAAACCCAGTCTTGGTCGAGAAGAAGAACGGGACCTGGAGGATGTGTATTGATTACACAAACTTAAACAGCGCCTGCCCGAAGGAGCAGTTCGTCCTCCCGCGGATCGACCAAATAATCGACTCCACCGCGGGTTCGGACTCGCTGTGTTTCCTCGACGCCTACTCTGGGTACAACCAGATCAAAATGGTTGTTGAGGACGAGGAGAAGATGGCGTTCATCACGCCATTCGGAGCCTTGTGCTACACCGCCATGACCTTCGGCCTCAAAAACGCCGGGGCGACCTACCAGCGGTGCATGTAGGAGTGCCTCGCGAGCCAAATTGGCCGCAACATCCACGTCTACATCGATGACGTGGTCGTGAAGTCCGCTCGCCAGGGCGATCTACTCGCCGACCTGGCGGAAACATTCGTCAACCTGCGGAAATACAAGATAAAGCTCAACCCAGGCAAATGCACCTTCGGCGTACCAGCAGGGCAACTACTGGGGTACGTCATCTCAAAGCGCTGGATCGAGGCGAACCCCGCCAAGATCGACACGATCGCTCGACTCGGCAAACCCGAGTGCCTGCGAGTACAATGAGGCCAAGCCTCCTCCAGCTTCACCCAGGTCCGACGGCTGGATCCCGTAGAAGGCGCAGAAGCGCCGAAAGAAAAGAGATGTTGGGAATCACAGCCCCCGCTCTAGGTGGCTGGTGAAGCAGACGAACTCTCCCTCGCGCGGGTCCGGAGTCACCTCTCCGGCCGCGGGGATGCGCCACCTACCGGCGCGCAGGATCCCGGCTTCCTCGAAGGAGGCCATTTGCGCTCTCGTGCACATGGATCTGCCCCATGGCTCGGTGGAGGGGGCCATAGGCGGAAGGATTCGTGGGGGTCGGAGGATTTTGGCATGGCCAAGTAGTGCGTTACAAGGGCACTGGGTCACCCCAGGTCTTGTAACGTCCACGAAAAACGCCTACCCGGAGCCCCATTGGAGTCGCCTAGCTCGACTGGTTCTACAAGCCAAGACAACTGCCTTCGCTTCTCACAGCGACCATGATCCTCCACATCCTCGACATAGCGAATCGAACGGCCAAGTACCACGCTCGGGGACTGACGACCAGTCCAGCACGAGCGGCTAGGGAAAACGCCAAGTACGAGAGCATGCCCAGGACTCGCCACGCGACTGACCCAACGGGCCAGGCAGGAGCGATGCGCTTACCATAATGCGCCAAGTCCTCACCCACCCTCGAGTCGCGCCTATAACAACCAAGTACCACGCTCGGGGACTCGGCAACCCGACCTTGTTCGCGCAAGGGAAAACGGTGAAGTACAGAGCACTCATGGGAGTCGCCTTGCGACTGGCTCTCCGAGTTCGGGCGAGTAGACCCCAATAAACAAAACATTCAAAGCCGCAAACACATAACAAACAAGGTAAACCCCATAAAAAAGGGCGGACGCGCTCGGGGACTCGTTCAAACCTCAATCAGAGACACACACCAATTCACCAAACAACATGATATTTCATTAATAGCATGTCGCAAGCGTTACAAAATACAAAGTATGCCCAATGGCAGCACTGTTACTAACGCCCCAGGGCACAATATTCTACTCCGCAGGCTTCGATGACGACTCGCCACCGCCCTTGCGATTGCGAATGAAGGGAGTGTACGGGTTTGACGGGTACATCGTCAGCTCACCCGCCATCGCTGCACAGAAGGGTTGCTCGATCTTGAAGTCCCGGTGCTGCGGCTCGGGGTCGTTGGGTGCGACAACCGTCTCTTGATAAGGAAGGAGGTCGCCCATCGCCCAGATGCGCTCGGAGTATACCGCGGCGCGGTCCGTTAGCTTCAGCACCTCAGAGATCTCCACCGAGCCGGTCGACGACAGGTAGCCACTCATCACGTCGTCCAAATCGAAGTCCTCCGGGAAGTGAGCGAGCCCAAGGCTAAGCGCCGTCGCCGCTCCACGTCGGAACGCCGATCGCGTCATAAATTCGACGACCGACGGCGCCTTCTCCAAGTATCGCCACACCTCGACGAGGTCGCTGGGAATCACCTCCGTGGGCGACATTTCCTGGAGATACGCCCGTATGCACGTCGCCGACAATGTGGCCGAGTCGACCAGCGTGGCCACACATTGCCGTGCGTCGAGCGAACTCGCCTCTTCCGCACTGTCAATTATTCGACCTGCGGACAGAAAGCGACAGTGAGTACATCAAAGATTACACAATGCAAACGTTACAGGCACAGGAAGGCACACTCACCAATCAAGGGACGGGCGAGATCCGTGATGAAGCTCTGAAGAGAGGTGTAGTCTTCTTGAAGCCCAATAACAATGGCGTCGGAGACCTTACGCTCCTCAGCGCCGGCTGTAACGGCAGCCTTGGCTCGCCCATCCGCCGAAGTTGCCTCCTCCCTCACCTCCTTCAGCTCGCGCTCAAGGTGGGCGATCCGCTCCTCAGCTGAGCTTAAAGCAGTTTGAGCTGCCGCCAACTTAGTCGCTGGGACGAGGCCCTGGCGGACCTCCTCTGCCTTCGCAGCGATCGCCTGGAGCCCCTTGTTCGCCTCCTGGACGGTGGCCAGTTCCCTCTCCGTGTGACGTTTTGCAGTGAGCCGGTCGGCTGACTCGCGCTGCAAACCCTGTACACAAGTCAAACAGTCAGCAATAGCGGAATCCTAAGTGCCCACCCACTGAAATTCAGCACGCGCGCCCTCGGGGACTAGCAATCAAAAACCCTAAGTGCCCACCCGCTGAAATTCAGCGAGTGCGCACTCGGGGACTGGCAATCAAAAATCCTAAGTTCCCACCCGCTGAAATTCAGCGAGTGCGCACTCGGGGACTGGCAACCAAAAATCCTAAGTGCCCACCCGCTGAAATTCAGCGAGCGCGCACTCGGGGACTAGACGCGAAAAATAAAAGCAAGACACTAAAAGAATCAGACCGCTGCAATACAGCGGCCCGATCCTCGGGGACTGGACATACCTGGATGGCTGCGCCAAGCATACCATGAAGCTGTATCACGTCCACGGGTGCGAGGAGAGCCGGCGTGTGCCCGCGACGTTGCTCAACCTCTGTGTCGATGACCCCAGGTGCGCGGCTCGAGGGCGAGGTACCACTCGCTGTAGCCGCTTTGGTCATGAAGCGCGGGAAGGTTGCGATGGATGCGCCGGCACCAAAGGAGTCCGGCTCGGCCACCCCAGGCGAGGGAGCACCTTCCTTGGTCGTCAAGGACGCCCCCGCCACGGTCTCACTCGGAGCAACCACTGTGTCGTCAGACACCGTGACGACCTCGTCGCCCTTGGCCTTCTTAGCGCTATCCGCGGGGGCAATGACCTCGTCCGCCTTCCTCTTCCGGGAGGGGTCCTCCTCGCTGACGACTGGCGGCACCTTGGCCACGGTTGGATGGCCTATCTTCTTGGCTCCAGTACTACAAATTGATCACATGAGCAAAGTAGTCCGAGTACAATGAAAAACAATGACAGGAGAATAAAACTTACTTGGCGACCGGTAGGAACCGCAGCCCCGTGCGGATGCCGGCCGGCTTCTCCAGTTCGGAGCCCAGCCGTCGACTGAGGCCCATCTCCAGGACATCGCGTGCCCAAGACACGGACGGTTTCTTCGTTGTCGAGGCCGCGACTGGAGCTTCCGAAACGTTTTCGGCGGGAGCATCCCTGGGCGGTGAAGCTGCCGCAGCCGGAGCAGCCCCCGACCTAGAGACTGGGGCGAACGGCGGAGGCATCGAGGCCAGAGGCACCTCACTCAGGACGGCGGTGATATCCGGTGCCGCCACCGTCTGTGGAGCTTCACCCCTGGCCAGGCTGGTGGCGTCGGAGCTGCTTGGCGAGTGAGGCGGAGACGCCTGTTTCGCCGGCTTTGTCTTCCTCTTTGTAGGGGCTTTCACCTCCTTCTTCTTCTTCTTCTTCTTCTTCTTCTTCTTTGATGGAGTAGCCTCGCGATGCGAGGTGTGCTTGGGGAGCTCGTCGTCGTCATCATGACGCTTGAGGCTTTTGCTCGCTTCGAGCTCACGCTGCCGCTGTCCTCGAGTTTTCCGGACCAGCTGGGCGACCTCTTCCTCAGATTCGTCGTCGTCGCCACTCCCGTCACTCTCGATGCCTCCCCTTGCTTGGTGCGATTCTCCTACCTCCCGGACGGACGAGCTCGAATTCTCGTCGTCCGCGGGCGGAAGCCACCCTTCCACCACTTGAAATAGCTGCAATAAGCATAAGACAATGTCAGTATAACCACGACAGCATTTAACTGCGACTGTGAATGATGGAAAGATGACTTACCGTTGGGGCTGGATGCTTCGCCGTGTAGGGGGCGACCCCCGCCTTCGCGTCGAGGTACGCCGCCTGGGTGATCTTCTTCAACGCCAGGAGGTAATCCTCGAGTTGCCACTCGGCGAGGCAGGACTTCGTCGAGTCCTCTCAGCCCACGTACTCGTACATGTAGTGGTCGCGGCGGGCCAGGGGACGAGTTGCCGCCCGAGCCAGCAGTTATACAAGTTGATGGGCTGGAGACCTTTCTTCTTCAGGCCGCGGATGGTCTGAAGCATTTCATCCACAACCATCCGCTGGTCTGTTGGAAGCTTGCCGACCTGGAGTCGGCGCGGTTCGGGTCGGTCGGCGGAGTATCTTGGGATCGCCGCTTCGCCGTCCGGAGTCGCCTCGGTGACATAAAACCATATTTCTTCCATTCACTCGCCGCCTTGGCGGGTAGCATCAGATCGAAGAAGGAAGCCTTCGATTTCAACTGAAACGCCAGGCCGCCCGTGGCGAGCATTGGGCCGCCCGCTTCTTCGCGACTGATCCTCCCGTGGAACAGGTCTTGCCACAAGGGGGAAGTAGGGCCTGCAGCCAAGGTAGCACTCGCATAACGCCACGAAAATGGCGAGCTGCTCGATGCTGTGCGGACCCAGGTCCGACGGCTGGATCCCGTAGAAGGTGCACAAGCGCCGAAAGAAAAGAGATGTTGGGAATCCCAGCCCCCGCTCTAGGTGGCTGGTGAAGCAGACGAACTCTCCCTCGCGCGGGTCCGGAGTCACCTCTCCGGCGGCGGGGATGCGCCACCTACCGGCGCGCAGGATCCCGGCTTCCTCGAAGGACGCTAGTTGCGCTCTCGTGCACTTGGATCTGCCCCATGGCTCGGTGGAGGGGGCCATAGGCGGAAGGATTCGTGGGGGTCGGAGGATTTCGGTTTGGCTGGATCGCGATGCGGAGGAAAACAAAGGTGCGCTCAATCGGAGGAAATGACGAGGAGGTGGTTCTCCGATCGCCTACCATCCCCTTTATATAGCGGTTGTTACCCGCCAAATCAGGGAGCCATTACTATGCGGTGATTACGCCAAAAGTTACCGTTGGATTACCCCAACGGCTAGTTTGATTGCGTTTGGACGGTCCAACTTCAGCCACTTGGCTCGCCGACCCGATCACTGCAAACAGTGACTAAATATTTCGCCGACCCAATCGCCAAAGCTGCGACCAGAATGACTAGTTTCCTCCTTTATTCAGGAGCCCGCCGCCGATTCGACTGGATTTCCGCGTTGAAAGCCGTATACTCCGACTACCAGCAACCACCTGCGCCCAATCGACGACGGCCTCGGGGACTACTAATGGGGATATGCCTACCGGGGTATACCCAGCAGGATGTTTCCGACTGGCCCAGGAACTGGCGAGTGGGCCTGCAAGACGGCGACTGGATCAAGGCCCGGTGTGGATCCAAGCGACTGGAAGCTGAAGGCCCAGGCGAGTAGATAGGCCCAGTCGGATTAGGTTAAACGAGTACCGAAGCCTTAACTGATTCGGTTAAGATATGTAAACCCTAGGGGAGGTGAGTCTATATAAACCTCCCTACAGGGCGTGTAGAGATACGTTCCATCATACATCCAAGCGACTTGCCGCCTAGCCGCCGTCCATCAATTTGAATCCACCGGCGGCGACCACAATCCAGCTGCTGGAAGAAGAGAATGATTCCCACAAGGGGGACTGGCGTGGCTCGGACATCACGGACAACTACATCAAGGATTTGCTCGTCGAGGGCTACCTCCCTACGATGGAGGGGCTCGTATGGCAGGCGGCGCCAGCCGGTGAGGTCACCCCTTCTCCCCAAGCCGGAGAGAAGGTGTACCTCAAGGCACAATTGGTACACAGCGTTTCCTTGCCCATCTCCAATTTCTTCCTAGCTGTCCTTAACCATTACTAGGTTCAACCTCAGAACCTTTCCCCAATAGCATCCTTGCTCTTAGCAACTACGCGGCGCTTTGTGAGGGTTACCTAGGGATTAGGCCTAGGTTAGATCTTTTTATTTACTTCTTCACCGTCAAGAGGGAAGCTGGAGCCGGCAAGGATGAGCTCTAGAACTGTGGGACGATTAGTTTTAAGATCCGCCCTGGCCAGCGGTTCCTCGACATCGTCGGCCATGAGTCCTGCAAGAACTGGCAATAGACGTACTTCTACGGCCCAGATATCCCTCTGGCTGGCCGAGAAGAAACATATCCGGACTTCATCGATGGAGCCGCCGCCGAAGCCCCGACATGGAGATCCCAGGCCACCCTTCCCTCCGACAATGATGCTTCCCGCGCCATAAGGTGGATAGAGTGGTTCGTAGACAAGGGTCTGACTGGGTTGGACCTAGCCATGTGTTGGTTCTTCAGGAGGATCCAGCCTCTGCAGCACCGCTCGAAGCTGATGCATGAGTACACCAAGGATAGGAAAGATAGCCTCCGCATCTCCGAGGACAACTTCTCGAGTGACTCTGTCAAGTTCCGCCTCAAGGACATCGTCAAGGTGAAGGATAGGAAGCGTGGCTTCACCATCACCTACGACATGTTAGTTGACGGCACGTGCCCAGAGGTAAGATATTTATTTTACGTGTATGACATATACTCCAGTTCTTCCGTCTAGCCATTATCATCTCATCTAACACTTTGGGATTTCACTTAACAGCTCAGCAGTCTAGAGGAGGATAGCATGGCTGTCCAAATCTACAACCCCAAGATGAAGGAAGCCACCGTTGTGTCCGATGATGATGTCCCGTTAGCGCGTAAGTGGAAGAGCTCCACCTCTAACGCTACCGACGGAGGCAAGAAGAAGAAGATGGAGGGTGGAGCCTCCAAAAAGACTACCGCCGCCCTGGAAGCGGAGAAAAGAAAAGTTACCGGGATTCCTTTTACCAAAGCACCCCTGTTGTGTAAGCCTCTTTCTCTCCGACTTTGTCCATTGCTTGTCTTATTCCTATAATTATACTTTTTGCACGTTTCAGGAAGAAGGCCAGTATTAGTTTGAAGAAGACCTCCAAGACTTTGGGGGCTTCTAGAAACATTAAGGATTTGCTGCATCGTGATGTGTCCCACCACGCATCTCCCGGCATCGCAACCGTCACTCCCAGTGTCCAACCTACACCTGCTCCGACAAGCTCTCAGGCTAAGGATGCATCTGGCCCTTCCGCCATGGAAGTGGACTCAGCTGCCTCCGCGGAGCTTGCCATCGTCGGCAAATAGGCGACGCAAGAAAGCACCGCAACCCAAATGGCTGAATCTTCGGCTAAGGATGCCATCGGTAGCAGCAAGGAGGTGGTGGTGGGTGGAACGTATGTTGAAGGCGGTGCCTCTGCACCCAGGATAACCACAGAGCTCCCAAAGATAGTATACCCGGCGCTTACGCCGAGTAGCTCCACTCTGGCTCCTGGTGCAGTGCCAACATCTCCAACCTGCGGTCTTGAGGAGCTTCTTCGACAAGCAGATATCTTGCGAGAAATAGCCTTTCCTTCAGCAAGTTGTTTGCTAAGAGCGCTACCAACCTCTAGATCATCGCACTTGTAAGTTTTATTTGCTTTTTGCATTTCATATGAGTATCCCACTGTAGCCCCCCAGGATTTAGACGGAAAACCATAGGTTTTTGCATCTGAATGCTCTAAGAGTGACCAAGCAAGAAAACTTCTCACTGTAGCCCCCAAGTATTTAGTTTGAATGAATTATTCCGACTAGCTACTTTCAGAGTAGCATATGTAGTGTTTGTAAATTTCAATACTGTAGCCCCCAAGCCTCTAGTTGTAACTGAATTAGTTCCGACTAGATGCTTAAAGAAAGACTAGGCATATAACTGAGTTAAAAAACTTTATACTGTAGCCCCCAAGCTTCTAGTTGAAAACCGAATGAGTTTCGACTAGATGCATAAAGAAAGACTAAAGTATATAACTGAGTTAAAAAACTTTATACTATATCCCCCAAGCTTCTAGTTGAAAAATTAATGAGTTCCGACTAGATGCTTAAAGAAAGACTAAAGAATATTTCCAAATTTAAAACTCTCACTGTAGCCCCCAAGCCTCTAGGTGGATAGTTATCCGGCTAGATGCTCCAAGTAGGCTAAACAGCTTCAAATCTTCTTTCCACAGAATGAGAATGCTCGGAGAGGCGTCTCCAACGAGAAGTTCCAGAAGATGCGTGCGGAGTTGGAAGCTGGAAAGGGTAAAACTGCCTTCTTGAAGGATCAAATCACCGAGAGCAAGAGTCTGTTTTTCCTTTCGTTTTCGTACTCCGACTTGGTCTTGTGCCAACATCCTCCGAGTACTCACTATGTACTATTCTTTCTCCGACTTGCAGAAGCCATTGCCAAGGCCAAGGACATTGTTGAGCAATCCAAGCACATTGAGTTGCTTGATAGCGAAAACAAGATCCTTAAGCAGGAGAGAAAGGATATGCTGAAGATGCACGAGGACTCCATGAAGGTCCTGCAGGAGGCCGCCAACACAGAGATGAACCACTTCAAGGAGGAGATTGTGATGCTGAAAGAGTAGAAGAAAGTCACCGATGAGAAAAATCAGCGCAATCTTGAAGCATACAAGATCCTCCGACAAGAACGGTACTCCATGGCGGATACACTCCAGCAGGATGAGACTAGCATCTTTGGTAAGTGATTCTCCATCTTGTACATCTGTAAGTCAGATACTTTGAACTTTTGTGATATTGAACTCATGTGCTCCCTTGTCAGAATTGCAGCTCCTATTGGACTAACCCAGTCGCCTCCTCCGCCAAAGGAATGCATGGTTCTTGCCGGCAACTTTATCAGCACCGCCATCAAGCAGGCCAAGGAGATAGCCAAGCCCCCTCCAGATCAACATCAAAGCGGTGGATTCCATGATGAAGTTCTTAGAGATCCTGCGCCAAGCCCCCGAGCATATTGTAAGCTGGAAAGCTTCATGTACATGGGTTAGTGCAAGGATGGCACTATCAATGGTCAAGGCACATTATGAGAACGCCGACATCGACACGGTAACCTCCGCTATTCCCGACATGGACGACGATGGCCAGAAAATAGATCACAAGGCTATCTGGGCATCGTCGCGGGTTTTGATACCAGGGTCTCCGAGTTGGTCGACCACAACGTCTTCGTGCCTATGGAGATCATTGAAAGCGAAAACCAAAGCTCCTCCAAGTCCCTCAAAACCACCGACTTCGAGTAATATGGCTCTCCTGCAGCTGATGATGCTGCTTCCAAGTTTCCTGCGCCAGAGGAATGAAAAACAATATGTAATATTTGTTTCCTCTGGAATTTGTATGCGGAAAAAACTACTTGTTAACTTAAGGCAGAAAAATAATAGTTGTATTTTCCTTCTACTCAAGAACTGGTTCCAGCATGTATATATTTTTAAGCAAGTGATGTCGTATCCATTACTTTGGTTTTTATGCTTGACCTTTCATGAGTCGGAAGACTCGTTGTCGGAACCACGCGCTCAGGTGATGATGACAAATGGCACCATAAAAAACCTAAGCACAAAATCACCGACAACGAGTGCCAAAAGTCACTACTCCAGAATCCACATAAAAACAACAAATAACGTGTAGACCAGAAAACTTAAGCTAACGCCCGTAGGCGGAATTTTCACAAGTGGAAATGCAAACTTGCGCATAAAGGTTTTATACGATCCAAAAATGAACACTAAAGGAGGTAAAAGACTCAGAAATATGAGTGAACTAGAGAGATTTATTTCATTGATCATATAAGAGGTACACAGTAGATAAAAAATATGTTAAGTGTAAAAAGGACATAGTTGTGCTATGTTCCATGGACGATCAAGCTCCGGGTAGTCATCATACGGGTCACGTCGCTTACTCTTATGATCTTTGCTGGGTCTATGTGACACCCCCAGGATCAGGGCTAAACAAATCCTATACCTCCGTCTGAAATAAGCTTAACCTTGAGCTCGAGAATATCCAGTGAAGAATCGGTAGCACAACAGTGACCCTACGACACAAAATTTATTACAGCAAGCTCATAACTGAGCAAAGAACCAAATTATTACAAGCAGAGGTCACACACCACAAACATCAAACAACGGAAGGAAAATTATGCTATTAAGTATAGCAAACTTAAAAAATCGCCTAAGAGGCCTGAAGCATAATGATGACGTCCCAGCCCATAGATTCCAGGCTGCCGGCCGGGAACCCCAAGCTACTCGTCGATGTCGATGTAGTACGGAACTTGAATTCAGGTGAACACTTACTCTGCCAAAAGTATCAACAAAGCAAGGGTGAGTATAGGGTGTACTCCACAAGACTTCTGTCTAGTGGAGTTGTTTTGCGAAAATCCATCTTTCTTTATAAAAAAAGAGAGAGAGAAGAATCTCGTCTAATCAGAGTATTTTAAAAGGGAACAAGAGAGCGACATCTCTGAAATATTGATCATCATCTTTTGATATCCACCGAATCATCATCATCTACCAACTAGGATCACCCCCTCGTACCCATGAGGAAGCATCCTTAACAAACATTAGTTGCCAATTTTTACGATTAGGTTCATGTTCTCTATGATCTCCCATCCGTTCCCAAGTCGTCCATAACCGTGGACACGGCTTTCTGAAAGATTATTACCCTGCAGGGGTGTACAACTTTACCCACACGTACCAACCGACTCTTATTGCCACTTGACACACTTCATTGGTGTGCTGACAGAGGGTGTGGTTAGACACGAACTTTACCATGCTTTCGCAGAGACCATGAGTCACGCAATAAGTATTGTTCCACTGTAATGACTCAAATCCAGAAGTCGGTACTTAAATATGTGAGGCGAGGTTGGTTTACCAGGGGCGCTATCTACCCCAAGCAACCGCGGCCACGCTTCTCTACCTGTTATGAATGCACCTCCTTCACCTCCTCTTTCGAAAACATTTTCAATGCGTATGTCGAATGGAACGGACGAACTATGTGACTCATGGAATCTACTAGGCAAGTTATTCAATCATGGGGTCCCCATTTACCCCGTGTGGTTGTACGCTCATCTTGGTTCAAGAGGCAAGAACCTAGGGTCCTAAGGTTGGCGAGCTGAAGGGAATATGCCCTGAGAGGCAATAATAAAATGTTTATTATGTGTATTCCAAGTATATGATAGATGTTTTTTTTGCATGCTATAATTGTATTAATACGGAAATGTTAATACATGTGTGTTTAATAAACAAACAGAAAGTTCCTAGTTATGCCTCTCTCATAAACTAGTTCGTTGATTAACAAGATGATCAAGGTTTCCTGATCATAGACATTGGATGTTGTTAATAACGAGATCACAACACTAGTGTAATGGTGTGATGAACATTCATCCAAAGTATAGCATTACGATCAAAGTCATTGAGTTTATATTGCTATAAACAAACTACGAAGTAGTCCTAATCCTTAGACCATGAGATCATGCCAATCACCAACACCGGAAGAGTTTCTTGTTGACATGAAACGTCACTTCGTAACTGGGTGATTATAAAGATGGATTCAGAACTACTAAAGTGTTATGTTGAGAATCATGGATCAAGAGTGGAATTTGTTCATCCCGATGACGGATAGATATGCTCTAGGCCCTCTCGGTGATATCACATTGGTTAGCTTGCAAGCAAGTGATTTGATCGTTAGAATGTTATATCACGGGAACGAGAAAAGAGTGCATGTCAGTAACATATATAAAACTAGGTGTGGAGATACCGATGATCGAATCTCGGACATGTAATATATCGTGAAACAAAGGGATTAAGATACAAGCGTAAAAGGTTCCGACGATCACAGGAAAAGTCATCGTTGAATGTGTGGGAGTCAGTATGGATCTCCAGGTTCCGCTACTGATTATTGATCGGAGAAGGGTCTCAATCATGTCCGCATTATTCGCGAACCGTAGGGTGACACACTTAAGGGACACTGGCATCCAGTTGGAGCAAATGTTTCATGCCGAAAGAATAAACAAAGCGCAGGAATTTATTTCACTAGATACCAAAACGGGTTTTCGGGTGAAATTGCATAAAGTGGTTATGCATGTGAAATGGAATTCTAGCAAGGGGTTATTTGTGAATGTTTGTCATTAAAGTAATTGACAAAATTATGAATAAAATAAAAGAGTTTTATTTAATGAAAGTTTGCATTAAATTTGGTGGAAATTTAATGGGAATTTGAGTGGACTTTTGAGTGGAGAAAATTGAAGGGCCATTTTGTGAGTGGAGTGTCCACCCACATGAATGAAGGAGGGGAGGGGGCAGCCCCCATGGCCGGCGGCCACCCCCTTGGGTGCCCCCCTCCTCCTATAAAAGGAGCCCCCCTCCTCACTTGTCTCTCACACCTCCTCGTGAAGGATCTCTCTCCCCCTCTAGAATTTATCCCCCATGGTCTCGGACTAGCGAGATACATGTTCCCGGTGGCTATTCGGCAAGAAAGGGTTGTGCTTCCGCTGCATCGCTGGAGCAAGGAGGCGGAGGTTGCCCGGTGTCTTGTACGTGTGTGCGAGCACGGATGCGCTGCTGCTTTGCGGCGCTAGGACTTCCTCTCGATCTTGAGATCGGCAAGGGATCGTCTACATCAACCACGAGTTGAACTCATTAAGCTTTGTCGGTCTTCAAAGGTATGTTCTCTACGGATAAACATCCGCCCGTTGTTTGTATCTAGTAGATAGATCTTGGTACATAGTTCCCATCGTAGGAAATTTTTTGTTTTCTATGCTGCGAACCCTACAGTGGTATCAGAGCCGGATCTATGCGTAGATACTTTACACGGGTAGTACACATATGAGTATGTGGGCGATGATGATCATGTTGTTGCTCCTTTGTTGTAATTTTGGATATTGGTGGAATAGTGGGATGAAGCGGCCCGGACAAACTTTACATGTCCTCGCACATGAAACCTGTTCCACGCTTGACATGCAACTAGTTTGCATAAGTGGCTAGCGGGTGTCTGTCTCTCCTACTATAGTCAATATCTATTTTGCAAGCGAGTTGTCAACAATTTGGTTATCCTCGTTGTGGTTCATGTTCGTAGGTAAGAACGGTTCTATCTCGAAAGCCCTAAGCCACGTAAAACTTGCAATGGATAAATTAGATGCGTCTAGTTTAGATTGTTGCTGGGCTAGTGTTATGATATGGTGATGTTGTAAGTAGAAGTATGAGATGATACTCTTACAACATACATAACGTGTAATCTCCATAGACCTTGGACTTACACATATAGGTATGATAGTGATCATACCACGGTGCACATGATAGAGATCATATGCGGGAACCATATTATTTCACTAATAAACATATGATGTTTGATTGCATCTTATATTGCTTGTTTAGCGCTTTGTTAGAATAATAAGATGATCCCTCTTTTAAATATCAAGATAAGAATGTGTTCTTCCTTTATTATGCACCGATTATGTTTCGTCGCTCCAAGACATCACGTGATGATCGGGTGTTCTTGGATCCACGACCATATTTCAGGTGTAAAACAGTTACACACGCGAATACTAAGGTTCTAACTTGGCGAGCCTAGCATGTATAGACATGGCCTCGGAACACGGACCGAAAGGTTAAGCATGAGTCATATAGTTGATATGATGCCCATTTGATGCTCGCCTTTGAAGCTATACCGACTCACGTGATGATCGGACTTGGTATAGTGGATTTGGTTCATGTAGTCACTAAAAAGGCACGAGGGATGTCGTTTTTGAGTGGGAGTTCATTCGTAATATGGATTAGTTGAACTCAATCTATCATACACTTAGTCTAAACTTTACAAATTCTGTTGTAGATGGCACCACCTGCTTTTAATTTCAATGTGTTCATGGAAAAGAGAAACTAGCAACGAACGGTAGCAACTTTACCGAATGGGCCATGAATTTGAGGATTCTCCTCTCTGCTGCACAAAAGCAATATGTGCTAGAAGCGCCGTTAGGCCCCCCACCTTTTTTTGATGCCCATGACGAGGAGAAGAATGTCTATCAGACTCGTCAGGAGGACCACAACTTAGTTCATTGCGGCATATTGTATGGGCTAGAGCCGGAACTTCGAAAGCGTTTCGAAAATGGCAATGCATTTGATACAATGGGTGAGTTGAAAATGATTTTCGACACACATGCTGTTGTAGAAAGCTACAACGCTTCAGAAAAGTTCTTTAGCTGCATGATGGAAGAGCATAGCTCCGTTAGTGAGCATGTACTCAAGATGTCGGGTTACGCCGATAAGCTTGTGTCCTTGGGAATATCGATTCCCATTGAATTAGGCATCCATCATGTTCTGCAGTCTCTGCCACCTAGCTATAAGAGCTTCGTGATGAACTATAATATGCAAGGCATGAAGAAGTCTCTCCCCGAGCTTCTGTCAATGCTTAAAACTACAGAAGTGGAGATCAAAAAGGAACATCAAGTGTTGATGATCAATAGGAACACTGGTTTCAAGAAAGACAAGAAGGGAAAACGGAAGGGAAGTAAGGGCGGCAAGCCTGTTGCCGTGCCTGAAAAGAAACCCCGAGTTGGACCTAAGTCTGATACCGAGTGCTACTATTGTAAGGGGACTGGCCACTGGAAGCGCAACTGCCCCAAGTATCTGGAAGACAAGAAGGCCGGCAAGGCAAACAAAGGTATATATGATATACATGTTATTGATGTGTACTTGACTAGTGCTCGCAGTAGCACCTGGGTATTTGATACCGGTTCAGTTGCTAATATTTCTAACTCGAATCAGGGGCTACGGAACAAGCGACCGCTAGCAAGGGGTGAGGTTAAGATGCGTGTCGGCAATGGATCAAGCGTTGATGTGATCGCCGTTGGAACGCTGCCTCTCCACTTGCCGTCGGGATTAGTAATAAACTTGAATAATTGTTATCTGGTGCCTGCACTGAGCATGAACATTGTATCTGGAACGTGTTTGATGCGAAGTGGATATTCATTTAAATCCGAGAACAATGGTTGTTCCATTTATATGAATTAAATCTTTTATGGTCATGCACCGATGATGAATGGTTTATTTCTTTTAGATCTCGATAATAATGTTACACATATTCATAATGTTGATGCTAAAAGGATTAAACTAAATGATGATATATCCGCATATATGTGGCACTGCCATCTAGGTCATATTGGCGTTAAACGCATGAAGAAGCTCCATTCGGATGGACTTTTGGAATCACTTGATTATGAATCATTTGATACATGTGAGCCATGTCTTATGGGCAAGATGACTAGAACGCCGTTTTCAGGTTCAATGGAACGGGCGACAGATTTATTGGAAATCATACATTCTGATGTATGTGGTCCAATGAGTTTGTCGGCGCGAGGTGGATATCGTTATTTTGTTACTTTCACGGATGATTTGAGTAGATACGGTTATATCTACTTGATGAAACACAAGTTTGAAACCTTTGAAAAGTTCAAGGAATTTCAGAATGAAGTGGAAAATCATCATAATAGAAAGATCAAATTTCTACGGTCCGACCGTGGAGGTGAGTATCTAAGTTACGAGTTTAGCACTCACATGAAAGAGTGTGGAATTGTTTCACAACTCACACCTGCCGGAACACCACAGCGAAATGGTGTGTTGGAACATCGTAATCGTACTTTATTAGATATGGTTCGATCTATGATGTCTCTGACGGACTTGCCGTTGTCATTTTGGGGTTATGCACTAGAAACTGCTGCATTCACTTTAAATCGGGCACCATCTAAATCCGTTGAAAAGACACCGTATGAATTGTGGTTTGGAAACAAACCTAAGCTGTCATTTCTTAAAGTTTGGGGATGCGATGTTTATGTGAAGAAACTTCAACCGGATAAACTCAAACCCAAAGCGAAAAAATGCGTCTTCATAGGATACCCTAAGGAAACTATTGGGTATTCCTTCTATCACAGATCCGAGGGCAAGGTTTTTGTTGCCAAGAATGGATCCTTTCTAGAGAAGGAGTTTCTCACGAAAGGTGTGAGTAGTCGGAAGGTCGAACTCGAAGAGGTTATTGAACCTTCTCTTCAAAGTATGGCGAGTAGCGTAGCGCCGGAAGTTGTTTCGGAGTTGGCTCCACCTGTTGAAGAGGGAACTAATGATAATGATCATGAAACTCCGAAAGAGAGTACTACCGAACCTCGCAGGTCAAGCAGGACGCGTGCAGCTCCCGAGCTGTACGGAAATCCTGTCATGAATTTCATGGTTGATGAAAATGATGACCCTGCGACGTATGAAGAAGCGATGATGAGCCCGGATTCCAACAAATGGTTAGAAGCCATGAAATCCGAGATGGAATCCATGTATGAAAATCAAGTTTGGAACTTGGTAGACTTACCTCACGACCGAAAGGCCGTGGAGAACAAATGGATTTTCAAAAGCAAAACTGATGCTGATGGTAATGTGACTGTCTATAAAGCTCGACTTGTCGCAAAGGGGTTTCGACAAATTCAAGGAGTTGACTACGATGAGACATTCTCTCCCGTAGCGATGCTAAAGTCAGTTAGGATTATGTTAGCAATTGCTGCATATTTCGATTATGAGAAATGGCAGATGGATGTAAAAACCGCGTTTCTCAATGGTAATATTGAGGAAGAGTTGTATATGATACAACCAAAGGGTTTTGTCGATCCTAAGGATTCTAACAAGGTGTGCAAGCTTCAGCGATCCATCTATGGATTGAAGCAAGCATCACGAAGTTGGAATCTTCGCTTTGATGAGGTGATCAAAGAGTTTGGATTTGTCCAAACTTATGGAGAAGCTTGTATTTACAAGAAAGTGAGTGGGAGCAATGTGGCATTTCTGATATTATATGTGGATGACATATTATTGATCGGAAATGATATAGATCTTTTAAACAGTGTTAAAAGTTATCTAAACAACAAATTTTCAATGAAGGACCTAGGTGAAGCGTCATACATATTAGGCATAAAGATCTATAGAGATAGATCTAGGCGCCTAATAGGGCTATCGCAAAGTACGTACCTTGATAAGATTTTAAAGAAGTTTAAAATGGATAATAGTAAGAAAGGGTTCTTACCTATGAGACAAGGCACGACATTGAGTAAGACTCAAAGTCCGGCTTTGGCGGAAGAAAGAGAGATAATGGACAAGGTCCCCTATGCTTCAGCCATAGGCTCTATAATGTACGCCATGCTATGTACAAGACCGGATGTGGCACATGCTATTAGTTTGACTAGTAGGTACCAATCGGATCCAGGTTCAGAACACTGGAAAGTGGTCAAGAATATCCTTAAGTACTTGCGAAGAACTAAGGATATGTTTCTTATATACGGAGGTGAAGAAGAGCTCATCGCTAAGTGTTATGTCGACGCTAGCTTTGACACCGATCCGTATGACTCTAAGTCTCAATCCGGATACGTCTTTCTCATGAATGGCGGAGCGGTTAGTTGGAGGAGCTCCAAACAACCTGTGGTGGCGGGATCAACAACGGAGGCCGAATATGTTGCTACTTCAGAAGCGGCTTAGGAAGCAGTTTGGATGAAGGAGTTCATATCCGAACTAGGTGTGGTTGCAAACGCGTTGGACCCAATGGTGATCTATTGTGACAACAATGGTGCCATTGCCAATGCCAAAGAGCCAAGGTCTCACAAGCATTCCAAGCATATTAAACGCCAGTTTCACTCCATCCGCGAGCATGTCAAGGATGGAGATATAAAGATTTGTAAAGTACATACGGATCTCAATGTAGCAGATCCGTTGACTAAAACTCTCCCTAGAGCAAAACATGATCTACACCAGAACTCCATGGGTGTTATATACATCACAATGTAACTAGATTATTGTCTCTAGTGCAAGTGGGAGACTGAAGGGAATATGCCCTGAGAGGCAATAATAAAATGTTTATTGTGTGTATTCCAAGTATATGATAGATGTTTATTTTGCATGCTATAATTGTATTAATACGGAAACGTTAATACATGTGTGTTTAATAAACAAACATAAAGTTCCTAGTTATGCCTCTCTCATAAACTAGTTCGTTGATTAACAAGATGATCAAGGTTTCCTGATCATAGACATTGGATGTTGTTAATAACGAGATCACAACATTAGTGTAATGGTGTGATGAACATTCATCCGAAGTATAGCATTAAGATCAAAGTCATTGAGTTTATATTGCTATAAACAAACTACGAAGTAGTCCTAATCCTTAGACCATGAGATCATGCCAATCACTAACACCGGAAGAGTTTCTTGTTGACATCAAACGTCACTTCGTAACTGGGTGATTATAAAGATGGCTTCAGAACTACTAAAGTGTTATGCTGAGAATCATGGATCAAGAGTGGAATTTGTTCATCCCGATGACGGATAGATATGCTCTGGGCCCTCTCGGTGATATCACATTGGTTAGCTTGCAAGCAAGTGATTTGATCACTAGAATGTTATATCACAAGAACGAGAAAAGAGTGCATGTCATTAACGAGATCAAACTAGGTACGGAGATACCGATGATCGAATCTTGGACATGTAATATATCGTGAAACAAAGGGATTAAGATACAAGCGTAAAAGGTTCCGACGATCACAGGAAAAGTCATCGTTGAATGTGTGGGAGTCAGTATGGATCTCCAGGTTCCGCTACTGATTATTGATCGGGGAAGGGTCTCGATCATGTCCGCATTATTCGCGAACCGTAGGGTGACACACTTAAGGGACACTGGCATCCAGTTGGACAAATGTTTCATGCCGAAAGAATAAACAAAGCGCAGGAATTTATTTCACTAGATACCGAAACGGGTTTTCGGGTGAAATTGCATAAAGTGGTTATGCATGTGAAATGGAATTCTAGCAAGGGGTTATTTGTGAATGTTTGTCATTAAAGTAATTGACAAAATTCTGAATAAAATAAAAGATTTTTATTTAATGAGAGTTTGCATTAAATTTGGTGGAAATAATGGGAATTTGAGTGGACTTTTGAGTGGAGAAAATTGAAGGGCCATTTTGTGAGTGGAGTGTCCACCCACATGAATGAAGGAGGGGAGGGGGCAGCCCCCATGGCCGGCGGCCACCCCCTTGGGTGCCCCCCTCCTCCTATAAAAGGAGCCCCCCTCCTCACTTGTCTCTCACACCTCCTCGTGAAGGATCTCTCTCCCCCTCTATAATTTATCCCCCATGGTCTCGGACTAGCGAGATACATGTTCCCGGTGGCTATTCCGCAAGAAAGGGTTGTGATTCCGCTGCATCGCTTGAGCGAGGAGGTGGAGGTTGCCCGGTGTCTTGTACGTGTGTGCAAGCACGGATTTGCTGCTGCTTTGCGGCGCTAGGACTTCCTCTCGATCTTGAGATCGGCAAGGGATCGTCTACATCAACCACGAGTTGAACTCATTAAGCTTTGTCGGTCTTCAAAGGTATGTTCTCTATGGATATACATCCGCCCGTTGTTTGTATCTAGTAGATAGATCTTGGTACATAGTTCCCATCGTAGGAAATTTTTTGTTTTCTATGCTGCGAACCCTACACGAGCATGGGACTAGAAAAACCACATCCCACCGTGGCCTCCCATACAAGCCTTAGCATGTTTGATCTCATATCACTGATCTCATCTTACCACGTTCTCCTGTCATACTAGATTATCTGCATCTGATACATCATCTAGATGGACCAGACTCAAAAGCTATGCATGGCTAAGCAGGACACAAATATAATCTCTAGAAGTGCACACACGCCAAACCTAGTTATGCTAGGAGAAGTGGATCAGGTAATATAAGCTCAGAGGAAGTAATGCAATAGATAGGATACTCTATCTATCGATAAAAGACCACAGTAGAATCGTATGCAACATGGCAGAATTGAAATGCTTTCGAAATCATAGGATTATATCATGGTGGGGCTATGCTTGCCTTTGCCAGTTGATAGGAGATAAATAGATCTTCGGGAGCCTTGTACTTGACTTGTTATAATTGGTCAAGTATTGTTCATCGATCTTCGATCTTCGTTGGTGTTGACCTCGGTCTTCGATCTCGATCTCGATCTCGATCTCTGACATCGTATTCTACCGGAAAGAACCAAATAACAAAAAGAAAGGGGGAAACAATCAACACATGGCATCGATGCAATGCTCAAGCAAGGATGATGATATGACAAGTTTATTTTCTTTGAAATGTAACCCTAAGGCATGCTCGACAACTTAATCGGGGTTCCGAGGGGCTCAAACTCTAACTCGGGGAAACTCCGGAATCATATGAGAATGGTTGATTAGTTCTCTAATTAAACTTGTCATTTAAGTTGTTTAACAATGCATGATTATAGCTTAGATATCTAGGTTTCATTTTTCTGACCATTTTGATATATTATTTGTATTTTTCTGAATTACAAAATAAAAGTTATTGAAACTACAATATTATAATAATTTCAGAAATTATTAAACCTTTTCTTAATGTAATTAAATCTGGAATTAATTTTTACATCGCAGGATGGGCTAGCCATAGTTACTGACCGATGGGCCCGTGGCCACCTCAGCAGCCACACACGCAGAGTGGCCTCAGGGGCATTTTCACTAGGGCAGAGGCTACCCTCAGACACTAACGAATGGGCCCCATGGGTATTTATTATTTCCAGAAAATAATTTAAGAAACATTTAATAAAAGAAAATAACTTTACTGCATCATCATGATGTCACGCTGAAGTCAGCAGAGGAGGATTCCTCAGATCGTTGATTGATCCGTCGTCTGGGAGCTCGCGGGGATGTGCCAGTGGGCTCGTTAGAGAGAGGGGGTTGCGGCGAGCTGAATAGAGGCGGCGCCGCCCAAGAATGGTCGCCGGAGTAGGAGCACGGCGGAGGCCATCGGTGGCGGGTATAGGTGCATGTTGTGGGGTTGATTCCGGAAGCGATCGAAGGAGGGAGGAGCACCAGGAGAATCAGGAGCTCACCTAGAGGCTTACTGAAGGGTCGGCGAGCTCGAAGAGGCCCGGAATCGACGAGGAGGACGATGACCGGCGTCGGAATGGAGATGGCGATTCGGTGGCCTGGGGCTTCCTCGGCTCGCACGGTTGGAGGAAAAGACCGAGGAGAACATGGCTGTCACGATGGCGACCTCGTAGCAGCGTCAGGAGCTCAGGAACGGCGGGGCGGCGAGGTACCTGAGGGATCGACTCCGGCCAAGAGAGAAATTGGGGAAAGTAGGGGGTTAGGGTTCTTCCAAGCGGCGGGGAGGGTTCTTATAGGCATCAGAGGTGTCGGTAGCGCGAATCTCTTCGCGACAGGGATCACGGCGAGGCGGGAACGGCATCGGCATTGCCACGCAGCAGCTTTGGTCGCCGGCGTCCTTCTGTCATCGAGGAAGAAGACAGGAAAGAAGCGTTGAAGCGGTACTGTACCAGGAGCTGGGCTGCTTGTGCCGGGGTTGGGCCGCAGGAGAGGGAAGAGGAGAAAGGAAGGGAACGAACTGTACTGGGCCTAGCTGCTGCTCTCCTTTTTTTTAGCAAATATTTTCCTTTTTCTGATATTTGTTTTCTCTTTGTAATTTCAAATTTGAATCTGTTTTGAGGAGTTCAAAATTACCAGGAGGTTTACAAATATATAGAAAATATTGTAAGGATCCTTTTATTCATATTGGGCTCCACACACTTTGGTATTTTTTTCAAATCTTTCAAAACCATTTGAATTAATTTTCAAATAGAGAAGGGGAATATTAGGGTTTAGGGCTGGATTTCTTTTCTTTAATGCACAACTTAAGACATGATGCTCATGCAATGCACAATCAAAACCCTAAATATGATTAAATTTAAACTGGGGTGTTACAGCTCTATCCCCCTTACGAGAATCTCGACCCGAGATTCCAAAGGTAGGAAAAGAGAAAGAGAGAGAAAGAAACAGGGCCACTCTAAAGATGAGAGGGAAACACACTAAACAGCACACAGAGTATCTCATGGTCAACTCATGGATAGATTGTTCGGAAACAACTCTGAGATGACATGCATGAAACATGCCAAGGTAACAGAGGAAACAAGAGGAGAAGATTTTCAAATTGTGAGATGGATGGTCTTCATAAGGATTGATACCATGGAACTTACAGGAGGTTTTTAAGCTTCTGAAGAATAAAACTTCCAACAGAAAGAACATAACCACAGACTTCAATAGGGAACCTCTACTAAACGGCTTAAGTAGAGATTTCAGGTTCAGAGATATGGATCAACAAAACCAAGTTGTTGAACTAGTTTTGAAATAGAAGGGTCACTCTTTCATTCAATAGAAGGCCAAGACAGAAAGGTGTTTTGGTGGAGGGGACTCACAAGAGTCACAAGGAACATGTAGCAAGAGGAACTATTGATCATCAAAATCATAGTCACTCTTAAAACATGGTTGCGAATACGAAGGAAACTCTTTATTCATCTAGGTATACCAAGATCTTTGCCAAATATTATGGTATCACTTTACACCACTAGGATGAATATTTAAGAAGATTCCTGATGACACGAGAAGAAAGAAACTTCATTCTCAGACTTCAAGTACTTAGAACAACAAGACGCTTGCCAACATAAAGGGCCTGGAGGATTGACCGAGAGACATTTAGCCACACTACTTTAAATGTTCTCCTTGATGTTCAAGATATCAGACACAAAGTAAAAGTCAGACTTCGGAGACCAAGGAAACCATAAGCACAACTCCTATAATGAATTATAGAAGAAGCCTCATGAAGAGTGGTTGATATTGCTGAATCACAAGAATATAACAAAAGGTCTTTCTGGCTAAATGTGTAAACCATTACATCAATCTTGCCAGATTTACAAGGAGACCCGTGTCAAAACCTTGAGGAACACCAACCATCATTGCTACTTGAGATTCACTTTGGTTAGGTGGAATGACATTTCAGACTCATCATGTCCGAATACAAAGTTTGCAACATTTACGCAAAGATGAAGTTACTAGATTCTCAAGACATGGACTACAATGTCAAGCTCCAAAACACTGAGCTAGATTGCGATACCCATGTATTATCAACTTGTCGAGGGACAACTGCACACACATAAGGTACTAACAATAAAACACACATGTGTCCTTAAGGAAATAACTCTTCTTGAGTCCACGGCGACATCTTTCAACATTTGCACGTGAACTAGAGAAGGTCACTTCTAACATCCAGAACACATACTTCGAGATAACACGAAGATGGTTCTCGAAATCTTCCAATGTTAATGCCAATTGTTCCATACGAACCTTGTCTAGTATGAGGAAGATAAGGATGTCATTGATGGGCTCAACAACAAATTTATCAAGACACTCCAAGAAGATGGACTCGTATGTCGTATGAACAAGGCAGTAGTATTGGTCAGACCAAAGGACATGAAAATGCACTCAAGTGAAACATCACGAGTAGATACATCGTCAAGATAGTCCTTTGAACTGGGTTTGATTTGACAATAACCCAAATCAAATCAAAGGTGGGGAAGATAACGTATCCACAAAGGAGTTACTATCTTTCTTCAACACGGACAAACTAAACAACCCTTTAATAAGGAACAGAGTTAAGTAAAACTTTTGTCTTACAACTCTCCAAGTTGTTGTTTAAGCTTTACCAACTAGTTCAGGGGCATCTAGTATGGATCCTTGGAGAAAAGAGCAGTTCAGAGAACTTGCTTTCTCAAGAAATTGACAACACGGTCACATGGCAACATGGGGATACTTCTAGTAGACATCTAGAATATCACGAACCACCGATATGTCACTTATTTCCAGAGGAAACTTGCTTGGTAAGGCAAGAAGACATAGTCTCAGAGCTTCGGCACAAACTAACTCTTTGACCGAGAAGAGTGTACCAGAATAACGGACTTGGTAGCACAATCATCCTTTGCTTAGTGATGGGGTTAACCAATCACGCTAAGAATGACTCAAATGTCCTTAGAGTTCAAACAATAAAAATTGCTAGAATCTTAGATGGCCACATTATTACACACACGCATCACTCACAAACAAGAAAGTTCGGAGGAAGGATGGTAAAGATGTGTGAGAGTATCACTTCAGTAAGGGGTCATGAAAATCAGCACAGCCTCTTAGTATAAAAGAGTGTGATACTTTAAGGTAGAACAGATGGAAGACAATTAATGCCTCTTGATCTGTGGATTACAACACTTTGACCTGGTCCTAGAAATGATGAGGTACTAGAGTTTGTTTCTCCTAGACATTCCAAAATGGTTTTTCTTGACGGACCACAAGAGTATCTTGCTTCGGAAGACACCGATGCACATTTACTACTTGGCTACCAAGTGGTAGACAAAGGTCAGAAAACAACAAGGGAAAAGAACATGCTCAGGATGGAATCCCAAGATGTGGATGCATAAGTTAACAATCTTCTGAAAACCAATGCAAGGAATAGGTAAGGTGTGGCAGAGTCACGAATATAGATGCGAGACTCTCGTGGAGTACTCTTGTCATGATCTATTTGGTTCCATTAGAGAACATCTGCCATAGCTAGTGGTAGGGGAAGTCCTTAGTGGTCACGATTCAATCGCGACAAAGGCCACAAGCTTGAAGGCTAGAATGGTAATACCGGCCATCCTGGGGTAATGTGGGAACATTAACGACATGGGTCAACAAAAGGGATCTTGGGTTAAGGGTCAGCTTCATGTACAAGATTCACAACACCAGAATCCAGCACAATCCGGGATCTTAGGTTCAAGTCCAAGGGTTAAAACCCAAAGATGGGAGTAACTACTACTTGAGTGACATAGTGTACACTGCAAGATAGTATTCGCGAGGTAGCTTCCAAGAGAAGAAACGACTTCTGAAGTACCCAACAAATGAAAAGGAGGCACACGAGGAGAAAGGAAACCTCGAAGCCTAGAACAGAACACTACAGATCCAACAATATAATATTGTGGGTCCATAAGATAGAGAGATCATGACGGAAAGAAATCTCTCAGATGAAGTAGAGCAAAGAGGAATAACGAATTCTTAACACACACAACTCTAGAGAACTCAACACTAGGTCAACTGGCTTAGAAACGGCATGCCCAGAAGGCACCTAAACTTTTAAAGACTGGACAAGATAGCAAAACTTTTCCAAATCAACATAAGATAAGATGACCCAGAATTAGAGCGAAACTGGATAAAGAGTAAAAGAAGCATACTAGAGTTTTTGCAAATACTTTTCAGCTTTGAAATAGTTTTCACAAGCACTAGACTCAACATCGACCAATAGCAAGGTTTTCCTACGGTTGGTACTGCTCTGATACCAAGAACTATGACACCCTCAGGATTAGGGCTAAACAAATCCCAGACCTCCGTCTGACATAAGCTTAACCTTGAGCTCGAGAATTGTAGGGTTTCGAAGCATGGAAAACAAAAAATTTCTACCACATACAAACAATAAAGCCAAGATCTATCTACTAGATTGTAGCAACGAGTCGATGGAATAACTCACCCTCGAAGATTCCAAAGTGTTTAACGAGAACGGATTCTCGTGGGTGATGTAGTCGTACTCTTTCCGATCTCAAGATCGCGTAGACGATCCTTCCGGCGCTGCGTTCTGGCGGCGCTTCCGCAGTCGGTCACACGTTCGATACTCGACGAAGACCTTCCTCTCCCTTGTTCCAGCAGGCAGCGGAGGTTGTAGCACTCTCCTCGCGATTCCGGCAGCACAACGACGTGGTACCGAAAGTAGAGGGGAGATCTCGCAGGGCTTCGCCTTAAGCCGGAGCGAGTATGGTGGACTATGAGAGAGATACTCGGTGATCTAGGGTTTAGACGCACCAAGGAGGGGGCAAGGCTGGTGGCTAGGGTTTGGCCTAGGCGACGGCGGTGAGTTGCCCTAGGAGGCGGCTATGGAGGGCGGCAGCGGCTAGGGTTAGGGTTAAAGGGGGCAACTTGTGTGCTTGGAGGGGCAGCCCTGCCCCTCCTTATATAGGTGGGAGGCGCCGACCAAGGGGAGGGGAGTCCCTCCCCAACTCGGATCCCAAGTGGGCCGGCGGTGGAGGGAGGGAACTCCTCCCTAAGTAGGTTTCCTACTTCCCCTCCACCTTCCAAAATAGCCGTTTGACTTTTCAAATTGGCGTTTGACTTTTCAAACTAGGATTTGATTAAACCCTTTATTTTGTTCAGCGATGACACCTAGTACATGATGCAATCATTCCAACTTGATATGACACATTCATGTACCCTTTCCCTCCGGAGTGCCGGACATTCCGGAACCTTCTAGAACATTCCCGATGAAAACACCGGAACCATTCTCCAAACCCGAAACAGGACTTTCCTCATATGAATCTTATTCTCCGGACCATTCCGGATCTCCTCGTGATATCCCAGATCCCATCCGAGACTCCGAACAACATTCGGTCTCTTACTCATCATTCCATAACTACTCAAACAACGTCGAATCCTTATGTGTGTCTCCCTACGGTTCGTGAATTATGCGGACATGATCGAGACAATTCTCCGAACAATAACCAATAGAGGAATCTGGAAATTCATATGGCTCCCACATATTTCTACGATCACTTTGCGATCGAATGAACCACTTACATACGATACCAATTCCCTTTGTCTCACGATAGTTTACTTATCCGAGGTTATGATCGTCGGTATCTCTGCATACCTAGTTCAACCTCGTTACTGATAAGTACTCTTTTCTCGTTCCCGTGATATGTGATCCCTTGTGAGCCAGTCACATGCTTGCAAGCTAATTGGATGACATTCCACTGAGAGGGCCTAGAGTATATCCATCCTTCATATGGATGGACAAATCCCACTCTTGATCCTTGTGTCTCAACCAATACTTTCCGAACACTCAATGCCACCTTTATAGCCACCCAGTTACGGTGTGGTGTTTGATGTCTTCAAAGCATCCTTCCGGTGAAGGTGATATGCATGATCTCATTATCGAAGGAATAAGGTTACTATGTATCAGAAAGCATATAGCAATTGGACTATTAAAATGACTTGATCTTTATGCTACACTTATCTATAGGAGTATGTCCACCATATCATTCTCCTAACGATATGATCTCGTTGTTAATAACATCTCAATGTTCATGATAGGGAAATGTCACATCCCAAGATTTTCCAAATCTTGTTATGTGAAAAATAAATGAATAAAATAAAACTTTGTTGATTTTCAGGGTGAAAAGAAACTTTTGTTTCTAAAAGGAAACTTAAAATCCCATCTTGAACAAACTTTGGTAAAATTTTGAATCCAACAAAATCCAAATCAAAATAAATGCATTCCTCAATGAATGTATCTGGAAATTTAAACACTTGGAAAATAAATCCAAACCCTAAACCCTAATGGAATAAAAACCATTTCCAAGTTATCCCAAAGCTATTAAAGAACCTATCTAGAAACCCACACCAAATGGTGAGAAATTAATCCTAAAAGGATTTAAAAGGATAAACAAATATAAAATAAAATTTCACGAATTGGAATCACCAAGTTTGGATCTCTAAATAAAAAGATATGGATTTTATAAGACAAAGACAAAAATATTAAATGAAGAATAATTAGAGGACCCAAATCAAATATTGGCCAAATCCATAAGAAAATGGAATGAAATATAATCCCAATGCAAATCTAAATAAAATATTGGATAAAGAAATTTCCAAAGTAAAATAAAATGGCTTAAACCAAATCCTATGGGAATTAAAACAAATTAATGCCCAATCTTAAATGATTAATAAATCATATTAAAATACTTTCCAAATAATTCAATATGAATTATTTGACACCCTTTTAAGTAAACACAACCTACTGAAAAGATTTGGACGATTTAAAAGAATTTAAATGGCGTTGAAACATTATTAAATCCTATCTATTAAAAACAAGAGCCTTTTTGAATAATTAAAAAGACACAAAAAGGAATAAAATATTTTCCAAAATTTGACATCAGACTGTGCTACCAACCAGTATTTAAACCCATACAAAATCTAGCAAAGTTTTGAAATCAAATTGAAGTTTGAATTTGATAAACAAAACCAATACAGAAATAAGAAAAGGAAAAAAGGAAAAAGTATCTGAACAAAAAAAAAATGAAACCGACTTGACCCAACTAAGCCTGGCCCAACTAAGCCCAGTTAGCCCACTCCCTCTCTCCCCGCAAGAAAACGGTTCGCACCAAAGAAAGAACCCGCACCCTCACTGACCGGTGGACCCTATTTCCTCTCTCTCTCACGCTGCCAAGTGGACCCCACCTGCCTCGTCAGCGTCTTCAACCGCGGACTCGTTCCTTCCCCTCACCTCGCCGGCCGTTTCTGGCTATAATCGCTCGCATAAATTCGCGTCAATGCCTCAGCAATTCAACCCCGTGACCACGCAGTGATAAACGCCAGCATCTCCTCTCTCGTTCCCCTCTGTCGCCAGAACCTACACGCCCCCTGGCCGCTCCAATTTGCGCCTAGACCCCGCCCTGCTCCGACGAGCTCACAACCGAATTCCGGCAGCCCCGCGCCACCCCTTGCCTCCTCGAGCACACGGACGTGACCTCCAGACCCTGGCGCATCTCCCTGCCTCCTCAGCTCAGTCGCGCATGCCCCACATCGTCGGCAGCGACCACGACTGACTACGCCACCGTCTGCCAATTCTCCGGCGACGTTCCCAGGTAGAGTTCGACCGCATTCCCCTCCCGTGGATGCACCCGTTCTCGCTATTTCTGTGCGCAGCTAACACAATATTTTTCGTGCCTTGGCATCGCCTATACTCTCGCCAGCGAAGACGAACAGAGCGTGCCCGACGCCGAGCAAACTCCGGTGTGCAATCCTGGGCAACCACGAGCGCCCCTCGACCCAAGAAGACTACGTTGAGCACTAACACGAACCAGCAAACCCGGTGAGCTTATTCCCCATCCACCTTGCTTCCTGTATCGCCGGCAACCTCGCCGCCGCCGCACAGCCGCCGCCAGCGCCGCTCATTCTAGGTCAAGCTCGCAACAGCCGTTGGATTTGGATCGCGTGGATATAATAGAAACTTAAACGAAGGGGTACGAGTGATCCTGTGCCGCTCGATCTATTTTAATCCAACGCCTCACATCTCTTGATCCGCGTGAACCGGTATCGCCCAGTAGAATCACGCCACGTGGCCTGTAGTTGATTTAAAAGACAGAAACATTTCTATTAGTAGTTTGAATTTGTAAATTGCATAAATTTTGATCCACACGTCCAAATTTTGCAAATTTTATATCAATGGATTCAGAAAGGCAAGCCCTAGCCAACCATGCCTTTTGTTTAGTAAAAAGTTTCGATTAAATTGTTTGTTTTTGCAGAAACTTGTGTATGCTTGTTTAGGATATAAAATTGTTCTAAAATGATTTTGGGGATAAAATCTTTTGCAAATGGTGTGTTTTGAACCTACTGACCCTAGGAAACAAATTGTGGTTTCAAAAATGTATTTGGTGAATCAAAACAATAAACTTTGAATTTAAACCATTTCTAGTCAAGTAAAAATATGGTTTATTTATTAAAAATAATTTTGGAAGAAAACCTTTGGGAAAGGATTTGTTTTAAACTCTCTAACCCCCAAACACCAAGTTTTATGATTTGAAAATGTATTTTGTGAATCCTATAGATTAATGCCTTATTAAAAACATTTCCACACCACATAAAATGATACCTTGTTTTAAAAATGGTTTATGAAGTGAAACCTTTTGCAAATGACTTTGCCACTTTGTAAAATGACCATTAGGTATATCCAAATGTTTTTGACCCATTAGGAACCACTTTTGAAAATAAAACAACCTTTTGCATGCTTGCATGCATTACTTTGATTTTATCATTTTATGTGATGTTTGCTTGAATGGTAGATTGAAATTGTGCCTTGCTTGATTGAATTGTAGTGACTTGAAGAGTGTGATTGTTGCAAGGACAAGGAGTGAACTTATACCCTCTACCAAAAAGGCAAGTGATGCTACATACTTTTGTCCCATTATTTTCACTATGCATTAGGGATATTTCTAAATATAGGACTTGCATGGAATTTTGCTAAGTGTAGACTATGCTATGGGAAAACCTAGTCTAGATGAAACCTTAGTAGAATTTTCCTAAGTTAAGATTCCTACTACTATCATGCTTAGCTTAGCTAATAGAAAACAAGGGTGGAATATATATTCACACTATGGAAAAATTTCTAAGTCTGAGGACTTGTGTTTTGTTTAATAAAACAACTAAGTGAATGAATCAGCTGGGTGGAATGGAAGGAAAGTTTTGTGTTGAGTGGTTCACAAGGCCCATTTTTATGGTTTACCTTGTGTATCTCACTTGTGGATGGCCACCCAGGAACAAAGAGATTTGAGATGTCAAATGTTGAGAAGCTTCAAGTGCAACCACATGGCATTATGGGCTCTGCCTGGATCATATAGGTTGCAAGAACTTAGCCAAATGGACAGTTGGTGGTAGGGGAATGATAGGTTGGAGCGCGTCCATTTTGGGCTAAGGGAAGGCTTCTGAAAGATATTGTCTTGGTGAAACCAAGTCTGGTGGGGAAAGTGCACCACCTCTGTAGAGTGTAAAATCTATGTACTTAGCCATGTCCCTGGTAAAGGAAAATTTGAGCATCAAGACATGGAAGCTATCAAGAATCTCATCATCCAAATTTCTAAGTTAAAAACTTGTGGTTGAACAAGGGTTAAAGGATCTTGAATCTTTGATTGGTAGATGCCTTGGGTGATTTTTGTCAAGCAAAAACTTAGTGTTTTCAAATGATAAGGAAAATCTATTTTTGAGCAATGCAAGCCTCAACTCCACTTCGCCAAAAGCATATAGATGATAGACTCCACTATACTACCCTAGTATCACTTGCCAATACAATTCAAATGTATTGACCCTTGTGGCTGTAACTTGTTATGTTGCAGGTTTGATTGATTTAGTGAAGTGTGTTGATTAGGATTACAAAGTCTACAATCAACATGTCTGCCTATGGCACCTTGAAGATGAAGGACCCCGTGCTTATAGATATTCTGCTGCAATGTAATGTAATAGCCAAATGAGCTATGAAAGTTGTAATAAATTATTTTATTCCTGGTTATAAAGTTGTACTATGACCTTTGTTTCTTGATATTACATATTAACTGTGGATGCTAGCTATTGATCCAGGGACTAGCATTGTAAACACAGGGGAGTCTACCTTATTAAAGGTTGAGAACTCTACAGGAAACCACAATCATTTATTAACCAACAAGCTAGTATTTATAAAGAGGCTTTACTAGGGACTCTATTTAATTTACAAATCACACAAGTATTAATGTTTCCTTGTTAATACTATTATAGCATGAATGTAAACATTTATCATAAACACAAAGATATAATAATAACTACATTTATTATTGCCTCTAGGGCATATCTCCAACAGTCTCCCACTTGCACTAGAGTCATCTAATCTAGATTACATGGTAATATACCGAACACCCATGGCAGTTTGGTGTTGGTCATGTTTTGCCCTCGGGAGAGGTTTAGTCAACGGATCCGCCACATTCAGATCTGTGTGTACTTTGCAAATCTTTATGTCCCCATCTTGGACATGTTCTCGAATAGCGTGAAAACGTAGCTTGATATGCTTTAGCTTATGGTGTGACCTTGGTTCTTGCGCATTGGCTATGGCGCCCATGTTATCACAGTAGATAGACATTGGGTCCAGCGAACTTGGAACCACACCCAACTCTGTAATGAACTCTTTCATCCATATCGCTTCTTGTGAAGCCTCAGAAGCAGCCATGTATTCTGATTCAGTTGAAGATCTCGCCACAACGCTTTGCTTTGCACTCCTCCAGCTAACTGCTGCAACATTCAAAGTAAATACGTATCCAGATTGTGATTTAGAATCATCCGGATCGGTGTTCCAACTAGCATCGGTGTAACCATTAACAACGAGCTGTTCATCACCTCCATAAGAAATAACCATATCCTTAGTTCTTCTCAAGTACTTAAGGATGTTTTTGACCGTTGTCCAATGATCCACTCCTGGATCACTTTGATATCTGCTAACAGCATATGCAATGTTGGGTCTAGTACATAGCATGGCATACATCAGAGATCCTATGGCTGAGGCATAGGGAGTCTTAATCATCCTTTCTCTATCTTCTGTCGTTGTCGGACTTTGAGTTTTACTCAAGGTCGTATTGGGAAACATGGGCAAGAACCCTTTCTTGCTATCTTCTATTCCAAACCTCTTTAGAACTTTGTCCAAATATGTACTTTGTGACAATGATATTAGGCGTCTCGATCTATCTCTATTAATCTTTATGCCTAATATGTAAGCTGCTTCGCCAAGATCCTTCATTGAAAAACTATTATTCAAATATTCCTTGACACTATTAAGAAGGTCTACATCATTCCCAATCAACAATATGTCATCTACATATAGTATTTAGAATACTACAGAGCTCCCACTCACTTTCTTGTAAATACAAGCTTCTCCATAAGTTTGTATAAAACCAAAACTTTTGATCACCTTATCAAAACGTTGATTCCAACTTAGGGATGCTTGCTTCAATCCATAGATGGACCGTTGAAGTTTGCATACCTTGTTAGCATCTTTAGGATCGACAAAACCTTTGGGTTGCATCATATACAACTCTTCATCAATGTCTCCATTGAGGAACGCTGTTTTGACATCCATCTGCCATATCTCATAATCATAATATGCAGCGATTGCTAACATAATCCTCACAGACTTTAGCTTCGCTACCGGTGAGAAAGTCTCATCGTAGTCAACTCCTTGAATTTGTCAAAACCCTTTTGCGACAAGTCGAGCTTTATAGACAGTAACATTACCATCAGCATTTGTTTTCTTCTTGAAAATCCATTTGTTCTCGACAGCCTTCCGGCCATCCGGTAAGTCCACCAAAGTCCATACATGGTTTTCGTACATGGATCCAATCTCGGATTTCATGGCTTCTTGCCATTTATTGGAATCTGGGCTCATCATTGCTTCCTCATATGTCGCAGGGTCATCGGTGTTGTCCACCAACATGACACTCATAACGGGATCATACCAATCAGGAGTGGTACGAGTTCTCGTTGACCTGCGAGGCTCTGTAGCAACTACAACCGAAGTTTCATGATCATCATCATTAGCTTCCTCTCTTATTGGTGCAGGCACCACAGGAACTACTTCCGGTGCTGCGCTACTCGCAATTTCGAGAGAAGGTTCGACAACCTTGTCGAGTTCTACTTTCCTTCCAGTCACTTCTTTCGAGAGAAATTCCTTCTCTAGAAAGGATCCATTCTTGGAAACGAAGATTTTACCTTCGGATCTATGATAGAAGGTATACCCAATAGTTTCCTTCGGGTATCCTATGAAGACGCATTTTTCGCTTTGGGTTCAAGCTTGTCCGGCTGTAACTTCTTTACATAGGCTTCGCAACCCCAAACTTTAAGGAACGACAACTTAGGTTTCTTCCCAAACCATAATTCATACGGTGTCGTTTCAATGGATTTAGATGGTGCCCTATTTAAAGTGAATGCGGCTATTTCTAATGCATAACCCCAAAATGATAGCGGTAAATCTGTAAGTGACATCATAGAACGAACCATATCTAAGAGAGTTCGATTACGACGTTCGGACACACCATTATGCTATGGCGTTCCCGGCGGTGTCAATTGTGAAAGTATTCCACATTTCTTCAAATGCTCACCAAACTCGTAACTTAGATATTCACCTCCACGATCAGAACGTAGAAATTTAATCTTCTTATTACGTTGATTCTCTACCTCACTTTGAAATTCCTTAAACTTCTCGAAAGTTTCGGACTTATGTTTCATGAAATAGATATACCCATATCTACTCAAGTCATCCGTGAAGGTAAGAGCATAACGATAACCACCGTGCGATGCTACACTCATTGGACCACACATATCGGTATGTATGATTTCCAATAAGTCCATAGCTCGCTCCATCATACCAGAAAATGGAGTCTTAGTCATTTTACCCATCAGACATGCTTCGCATCTTTCAAGTGATTCGAAATCAAGTGATTCAAGAAGTCCATCGGAATGGAGTTTCTTCATACGCTTCACTCCAATGTGACCAAGACGACAGTGCCACATATAGGTCGAGTTATCGCTCGATTTCAAACGTTTAGCCTCAATGTTATTAATGTGTGTATTTCCACTATCGAGATTCAATAAGAATAGACCATCTATCAAAGGTGCATGTGCATAAAACATATTACTCATATAAATCGAACAACCATTATTCTCGGACTTAAACAAGTAACCGTCTCGCAATAAACAAGATCCTGATATAATGTTCATGCTTAACGCATGCACCAAATAACAATTATTTAAGTATAAAACTAATCCCGATGGTAGATGAAGAGGTAGCGTGCCGACCGCGATCACATCAACCTTTGATCCTTTTCCCACGCGCATCGTCACCTCGTTCTTCGCTACCTTCCGTTTATTCTGCAGCACCTATTTCGAGTTACAAATATGAGCAACCGAACCAGTATCAAATACCCAGGCACTACTACGAGTACTAGTGAGATACACATCAATAACATGTATATCGGATATACCTTTCTTCTTGATTTTGTCGTTCTTCAAATCCGCCAAGTACTTTGGGCAATTCCGCTTCCAGTGACCTTCTCCCTTGCAGTAAAAGCACTCAGTATCAGGCTTAGGTCCAGCCTTGGTCTTCTTCGTCTGCGTGGTAACTTTCTTACCACCCTTCTTGAAGTGTCCCTTTTTCTTAGACTTTCCTTTCTTGAATTTGGTGGTCTTATTGACCATCAACACTTGGTGCTCTTTCTTGATCTCCACTTCTGCATATTTTAACATGGCAAAGAGTTCTGGCAACTGCTTGTTCATGTTTTGCATATTGTAGTTCATCACAAAGTTCTTGTAACTTGGTGGTAGTGATTGGAGGACATGATAAATCCCCAAAGCATTAGGAATCACTATACCCAAGCTTTGAAGTTTGTTTGCGTGCCCAGACATCTTAAGCACATGCTCACTGACGGAGTTGCCCTCTTCCATCTTGCAGTTAAAGAACTTTTCAGAAGCCTCATAGCTCTCAATTGTCGCGTGAGTCTCAAAGATCAATTTGAGATCACGGACAATATCATGTGGGTCTGAATTCTCAAACCTTTTCTGAAGCTGCGATTCTAAACCATACAAGATAGCACACTGAACTATGGAGTACTGAGTCTTCTGAGCGAGGTAAACATTCTTTACTTCATCGGTAGCAGTAGCTGCAGGTGGGTCACCCAGCGGTGAATCCAGCACATAGGTCAAATTACCAGCTGTGAGGACAATCCTCAAATTGCGGAACCAATCCGCGAAGTTTCTTCCATTGTTTTTCAACTTTTCTTTCTCTAGGAACGCATTAAAATTGATGGTAGGGGCCGCCATAGATCTACAACATATTTGCAATAGTTTAGACTAAGTTTATGACAAATTGAGTTCTAATTAATAGTTAAATTAATCTAGGTGAACTCCCACTCAAAACAACATCCCTCACATTGTTTTAGTGATCACACGAACCAAATCCACCACATCAACACCGATCATCACGAGAGTTGATGTAGCTTCAATGGCGAACAATCGACATGTTCATCATATCTACTATATGATTCATGCTTTACCTTTCGGTGTCGTGGGAATGGTCACGGCAGATGCTGCAATCGGCAGCGAGTAGTAGAACGAGGGGCAAGGGCGGCCAGCCATCTGCGGTGCGAGATGAGGGCGGAGACACAGGGTTTTACCCAGGTTCGGCCCCCCGGAGGGTAAAGACCTACTCCTGCTAGATTGTATTATGAAGGTGGTACTATGGGCGAGCTCGGCGGCTAGGCGGCGAGTCGCTTGGGTATATGACGAAACGTATCTCTACATGCCCCGCAGGGAGGTTTATATAGGCTCACCTCCCCTAGGGTTTACATATCTCAACCGAATCAGTTAAGGCTTCGGTACTTGTTTAACCTAATCCGACTGGGCCTATCTACTCGCCTGGGCCTTCAACTTCCAGTCGCTTGGATCTACACCGAGCCTTGATCCAGTCGCCGTCTTGCAGGCCCACTCGCCAGTTTCTGGGCCAGTCGGAAACGTCCTGCTGGGTATACCTCGGTAGGCTCATCCCCATCAGTAGTCCCCGAGGCCGTCGTCGATTGGGCGCAGGTGGCTGCTGGCAGTCGGAGCATACGGCTTCAGAGTATACATCCAGTCGAATCATCGGCGAGCTCCTGTATAAAGGAGAAAACTAATCATCCTGATCGCAGCTTTGGCGACTCGAGTCGGCGAAACACTGTCGCAGTGATCGGGTCGGCGAGCCGAGTGGCTGAAGTTGGACCGTTAAACGTGGTCAAACTAGCCATTGGGGTAACCCAACGGTAACTCTTGGCGTAATCACCGCGTAGTAACGGCTCCCTGATTTGGCGGGTAACAACCGCTATTTTAGGGGAATGACAGGCGATCAGAGAATCATCTTCTCGCCATTTCCTCTGATTGCACGCACTTTCTCCTTCCTCCGCATCGCGATCCAGCCGACCCGAAATCCTCCGACCCTCCACAAATCCTTCCGCCATGGCCCTCTCCTTCGAGCCTTGGGGTAGATCTAAGTGTACGAGGGCACAGCTGGCGTCCTTTGAGGAGGTCGGGATCCTGCACGCCGGCTGTTGGCGCATCCCCGCGGCCGGAGAGGTGACCCCGAACCCGCGCGAGAGGGAATTCATCTGCTTCACCAGCCACCTAGAACGGGGGCTAGGATTCCCCACGTCCCTGTTCTTCCGGCGCTTATGCGCCTACTACGGGATCCAACCATCAGACCTGGGTCCACACAGCATCGAGCAGCTCGCCATCTTCGTGGCATTCTGCGAGTGCTACTTGGGCTGCCGGCCCTACTTCCCTCTATGGCAAGATCTGTTCCACGGACGGATCAGCCGTGAGGAAGCGGGCGGCCCAGCTGAAGTCGAAGGCTTCGTTCTTTGACTTGATGCTGCCCGCCAAGGCGGCAAGCGACTGGAAGAAGTCTTGGTTCTATGTTGCCGAGGTGACCCCGGAGGGCGAGACGGTGATCCCTCGATACACCGCCAATCGGTCTGAACCGCGCCGACTCCAGGTTGGCAAGCTCCCCAGCGACCAGCGGATGGTCGTGGACGAAATGCTTCAAACCATCCGCGGTCTAAAGAAGAAGGGCCTCCAGACGATCAACTTATACAACTGCTGGCTCGGGCGGCGGCTCGTCCCTCTGGCTCGGCGCGACCACTACATGTACCAATACACGGGCCGGGAGGACTCTTCGAAGTCCTGCCTAGCCGAGTGGAAGCTCGAGGACTACACCCCAGCACTGAAGAAGATCACCCAGGCGGTGTACCTGGACGCAAAGGCTGGGGTCAACCCCTACACCGCAAAGCATCCAGCCCCAACGGTAAGTCACCTCGCATCATTCGCAGTCGCAGTTTTTGCAGTCGCGGTTGTTCTAATTTTATTTTGTGTTCATTGTAGCTATTCCAAGTGGTGGAGGGATGGCTCCCGCCTTCAGACGACGAGAACTCGAGCTCGTCCGTCCAGGACATGGGCGAGTCGCCTCCCACCAAGGGCGACACCGGGAGCGATGAGAGCAACGGCGACGACGAGTCCGAGGAGGAGGTCGCCCCGCTGGTCCGCAAGACCCGCGGGCAGCGTCAGCGTGAGCTTGAGGCGAGTAAAAGCCTCGAGCGTCATGATGACGATGATGAACTTCCGGAGACCACCTCACGCCGCCAGGCTACTCCGTCGAAGAAGAAGAAGAAGAAGGAGGCGAAGGCTCCTCCGAAGAAGAAGACGAAACCGATGAGGCCGGCCTCGCCACCGCATTCGACGAGCAGCTCCGACGCCCCCAGCCTGGCCAAGGACGAGGCGCCGCCGACGGCAGCCGCGCTGGACACGGCCACTGTCGAGGTGCCACTGGCCTCGATGCCTCCGCCATTCGCCCTTGTCTTTGGGCTAGGGGCCGCTCCGGCCGCGGCGGCTTCACCTCGCAGGGAAGCTCCTGCCGAAGATGTCCCAGAAGCTCCCGTTGCAGCCTCGACGACGAAGAAGCCATCCGTGTCTTGGGCACGCGACGTCCTAGAGATGGGCCTTAGCCGCCGACTGGGCCCCGAACTGGAGAAGCCGGCCAGCATCCGCACGGGGCTACGCTTCATTCCGGTCGCCAAGTGAGTTCGCTCACTTACTTTTGTCTTTCATAGCAGCTTGAATTATCTCGCTCATACGATCGATTTACAGGACCGGAGCGAAGAAGATAGGCCACCCGACCGTGGCTAAGGTTCCACCCGTCGTCAGCGAAGAGGATCTCTCCCGGAAGAGGAAGGCGGACAAAGCATCGTCCCTGGCGATGGCGCCAAGAAGGCCAAGGGTGACGATGTCGTCATGATCTCCGACGACACGGCGGTCGTGCCGAATGAACCCGCAATGGAGGCGGCCGTATCCACGAAGGATGGTGCTCCCTCGCCTGGGGTGACCGAGCCGGCCTCCTTTGGTGCCGGTGCGTCCATCGCCACGTTCCCGCGCTTCATGGCCAGATCGGCTACGGCGAGCGGGACCTCGCCCTCGAGCCGTGCACCTGGGGTCTCTGACACGGAGGTCGAGCAGCGTCGTGGGCACACGCCGGCTCTCCTCGCATCCGTGGATGCGATACAACTTCACGGCATACTTGGCGCAGCCATCCAGGTATGTCCAGTCCCCGAGGATCAGGTCGGTGTGATGCAGCGGTCTAATTCTTTTAGTGTCTAGTTGTTATTTTCCGCGTCGAGTCCCCGAGTGCGCACTCACTGAATTTCAATGGGTGGGCACTTAGGTTTTTTGATTGCCAGTCCCCGAGGGCGCACTCGCTTAATTTCAGCGGGTGGGCACTTAGGATTTTTTTTGATTGCCAGTCCCCGAGTGCGCACTCGCTGAATTTCAGCGGGTGGGCACTTAGGATTTTTTTTTGATTGCTAGTCCCCGAGTGCGTATGTAACGTGAATTGTGTGCAGGGTCTGCAACGTGAGTCAGCTGACCGATTGGCAGCTAAACACCGCGCGGAGAAGGAACTGGCTGCCGTACAAGAGGCGAATAAGGGGCTTCAGGCAGTTGCCGCGAAGGCGGAGGAGGCTCGCCAGGGGCTTGTCCCAGCGGGTGAGTTGGCAGCGGCTCAATCGGCATTGAGCTCGGCGGAGAAGCGGATCGCCGATCTCGAGCGCGAGCTGAGGGAGGCGAAGGAGGAAGCGAGCTCGGCGGATGGGCGAGCCAAGGCCGCCGTTACGTCCGCCGCAGAGGAACGTAAAGTGTCCGATGCCCTTGTTGCTGGGCTTCAAGAAGACTATACTTTGCTTCAATGCTTCATCACGGATCTCCCCCGCCCCTTGATTGGTAAGTGTCTCTGCCCCTGCATGTGCCTTTTTGTGATATCCGACGTACTCACTGTTATCTTCTATTCGCAGGTCGCATTCTTGATAGCGTGGAAGAGGCGAGCTCGTTCGACGCGCGGCAATGTGTGGCCACGCTCATCGACTCGGCAATGTTGTCGGCGACATGCATCCGAGCCTACCTCCAGGAGATATCGACCACGGAAGTAATTCCCAGCGACCTCGTCGAGGTGTGGAAGTACTTGGAGAAGGCGTCGTCGGTCGTTGAGTTCATGACGCGATCGGCGTTCCGACGCGGGGCGGCGACGGCGCTTAGCCTTGGGCTTGCTCATTTTCCAGAAGATTTCGATCTGGACGACGTGACGAGTGGCTACCCATCGTCAACTGGCGAGGTGGAGATCTCCGAGGTGCTCAAGTTGACGGGTCGCGCCGCGGTGTACTCCGAGCGCGTCTGGGCAATGGGCAACCTCCTTCCTTACCAGGAAACGGTCGTCGCGCCCAACGACCCCGAGCCACAGCACCGGGACTTCAAGGTCGAGCAGCCCTTCTGTGCGGCGATGGCGGGTGAGTTGACGACGTACCCGTCAAACCCGTACACGCCTTTCATCTGCAATCGCAAGGGTGTTGGCGAGTCGTCGTTGAAGCCTGCGGAATAGAATAGTTTGCCCTGGGGCGTTAGTAGCAGGTCTGTCGTTTGGGCATATTTTGTAATTCGAGACAATGCGTCATGCTATTGAATGAGACATCGTGTCTGTTTTGTGGTTTGTCATGTGTTTTGTGATTGAGGGTTGAACGAGTCCCCGAGAGCGTCCGCCCTTTTGTGGGGTTTACCTCGTGTGTGATGTGTTTGTTGTTTTTGAATGTTTTGTTATTGCGGTCGACTCGCCCGGACTCGAAGAGTCAGTCGCAAGTCGACTCCCTTGAGCGCTCTGTACTTCACCGTTTTCCCTTGCGCGAACGAGGTCGGGTGGCCGAGTCCCCGAGCGTGGTACTTGGTTGTTCTAGGCGCGACACGAGGGTGGGTGAGGACTTGGCCCGTTGGGTCAGTCGCGTGGCGAGTCCTGGGCATGCTCTCATACTTGGCGTTTTCCCGAGCCGCTTGCGATGAACTGGTCGTCAGTCCCCGAGCGTGGTGCTTGGCCGTTCGAGTCGCTATGTCGAGGATGCGGAGGATCATGGTCGCTGTAAGAAGCGAAGGCAGTTGTCTTGGCTCGTAGAGCCAGTCGGGCTAGGCGACTCCAATGGGGATCCGGGTAGGCGTTTTTCGTGGACGATGCAAGACTTGAGGTAACTCAGTGCTCTTGCACCGCACTACTTAGCCGTGCCGATCGCTGTACCAAAGGTTGACTTCTGCGGTTAGCTTGACGCTGTTATTACGAGTGCGAGTGGCACAAGACACGGAGAGTAGGCGCAATTTGCGGTAACCGATTCTTTTTATTTCATAGCGACTGGAGAGTACATATGTGGGGTTCTAGGAGTAGAACTTCCGTAGGAGGTTTACATTCCATGGTCGCTTGACGTCGAGTTCGCCGTCCCTGCGGACGTCGATGAGGTAGGAGGCGTTGTTGCCGAGTACTCGCCCGATGGCGAATGGTCCCTCCCATGGAGGGGAAAGCTTGTGCATGCCCTTATTGTCCTGGATGAGGCGCAACACCAGGTCGCCTTCTTGGAAGGTGCGAGTTTTCACCCGCCGGCTGTGGTAGCGGCGGAGTCCCTGCTGGTAGATGGCGGTGCGTGACCGAGCGAGGTCACATGCCTCGTCGAGTTGATCGATTCCGTCCTGGCGGGCGAGTTCGTTTGCAGCCTCCGTGTAGTGGACGACCCTTGGCGAGTCGTGCTCGAGGTCGGTGGGCATGACTGCCTCGGCGCCGTACACCATGAAGAATGGGGTGAATCCTGTCGACCTGTTGACCGAGGTGCGGATCCCCCAGATGACGGAGGGTAGCTCCTCGACCCAACACCCGGCGGTGCACTCGAGTGGTACTTGGAGTCGCGGCTTCAGGCTGTGGAGGATGCTTTGATTGGCCCGTTCCGCCTGGCCGTTGGATTCCGGGTGGGCGACTGACGCGAGGTCGAGCCGGATGTGGTGTTCTTCGCAGAATTCGGCCATGGCTCCTTTGGCGAAGTTGGTGCCGTTGCCGTGATGATGCTGTTTGGGAACCCGTAGCGATATATGAGCTCGCGCAGGAATTTAGTGGCGGTCTTCCCGTCGCATTTCCGGACTGGCTTGGCCTCCACCCACTTTGTGAATTTGTCGACCGCGACCAGGAGGTGGGTGTAGCCAGAGGGAGCCTTTTTGAAGGAGACTACCATGTCCATGCCCCACACGGCGAATGGCCAGGTGATGGGGATTGTCTTCAGCGCCGAGCTCGGCACGTGCGTCTGGTTGGCGTACTTCTGGCACCCGGCGCACCGCTGGACAATGTCGACAGCATCGGCGTGTGCGGTGGGCCAGTAGAAGCCATGCCGCATAGCCTGGGCGACCAGGGAGCGGGCACCGGCATGGTGGCCACAGTCGCCGGAGTGGATATCGTAGAGGATCTTGCGTCCTTCGGCCGGTTGGACGCAGCGTTGGAACACGCCAGTGACCTTGCGCTTGTGGAGCTCGCCATCGATGATGGTGAATGATTTGCATCGGTGTGCGATCATCCGGGCGTCCGTCTCGTCTGCCGGCAAGGTGCCAGCCTCCAGGTAGGCAACGTAGGGCTTGGTCCAGTCGTTTGGCTCGGTGACGAGTGCGACCAGGGCTGCCTCTGGCTGCAGCGGGACTCCGATGTCGATCTCCCTTGGGGGAGAGACTGATGGCTTGGTAATCGTGTCGAGGAAGACGCCGGCGGGTGGTGCGAGTCGAGCCGACCCGATGCGAGAGATTGCGTCGGCCTCCTCGTTCTTCCGCCTGTCAATCCACTCGACGGAGTAGCCTGCGAAGTGTCCGCCCAGCTTGTCCACTGCTTGGCGGTATGCCGCCATGGCAGGGGAGACGGTGTCGCAGGTGCCAGCGACTTGCCCAGCGGTGAGGTCGGAATCTCCGTAGCAGCGTAGGCGGTTGACGTTCATCTCCTTGGCAGCTCGCATGCCGTGGAGTAGTGCCTCGTACTCGGCCATGTTGTTGGTGCAGGGGGTGAAGTCGAGGCAGAGGACGTAGCGGAGCTTGTCGCCCTTCGGTGAAGTCAGCACGATCCCTGCTCCTGCGCCGTCCGCGTTCTTGGAGCCATCGAAGTGCAGGCTCCAGTAATGGAGGTATGGCAGCTTTTCTGGCTGCTGGGCCTCTTCCCAATCGGCGATGAAATCCGCTAGAGCCTGCGACTTGATCGCTTTTCGTGGCTCGTACTTGATATTATGGACTCCTATTTCGACGGACCACTTAGCGACTCGCCCCGTCGCCTCACGGTTGCGGATGATGTCCTGCAACGGTGCTGAGGAGACGACCGTGATCGGGTGCTCCTGGAAGTAGTGCGGAAGGCGCCGCTGTGCTCTGAAGACCGCGTATACCAGTTTCTGGTACTGCGGGTATCGCTGGCGCGACTCAGTGAGGACCTCGCTGATGTAGTACACCGGTCGCTGTACAGGGCGCTCCTTTCCTTCCTTCGGCCGTTCGACGACCATGACGGCGCTGACGACGCGCTCGGAGGCCGCGACGTAGACCATCATGGGTTCTTTGTCGGCGGGGGCGGCGAGTAGTGGTGCGGCGAGAAGCACCTTCTTGAGGTCGCGGAGTGCGTCGTCCGCCTCCTTGTCCCACTGGAAGGTGGGGTTCTTGCGCATCAGGCGGTATAGGGGCATCGCCTTTTCGCCCAGGCGGGGAATGAAGCGACTGAGAGTCGCTACTCGCCCGGCCAGCTTCTGCACGTCGCGCAGGCACTCGGGTTTGCCGAGTCGAGCGATCGTGTAAATCTTGGTGGGGTTCGCCTCGATCCCGCGCTTGGAGACGACGTAGCCCAGTAGTTGCCCTGCTGGTACACCGAAGGTGCATTTGCCTGGGTTTAGCTTTATCTTGTATTTCCGCAGGTTGGCAAATGTTTCTGCCAGGTCGGCGAGTAGGTCGCTCTGGCGAGCGGACTTCACTACCACGTCGTCGATGTAGACGTGGATATTGCGGCCAATTTGGCTCGCAAGGCATTCCTGCATGCATCGCTGGTAGGTCGCCCCGGAGTTCTTGAGGCCGAAGGTCTTGGCGGTGTAGCAGAAAGCTCCGAATGGCGTGATGAACGCCGTCTTCTCCTCGTCCTCGACAGCCATTTTGATCTGGTTGTATCCAGAGTAGGCGTCGAGGAAACATAGCGACTCCGAGCCCGCGGTGGAGTCGATTATTTGGTCGATCCGTGGGAGGACGAACTGCTCCTTCGGGCAAGCGCTGTTCAAGTTTGTGTAGTCGATACGCATCCTCCAGGTCCCATTCTTCTTCTCGACCAGGACTGGGTTTGCTAGCCAGTTGGAGTACTTGATTGGCCGAATGAAGCCTGCAGCGAGTAGACGCTGCACCTCCTCGGCGATGGCTCGGCGGCGCTCTTCATTGAAGGGCCGCAGCGACTGTTTGACGGGTCGCACTTTGGGGTCGTCGTTTAGCTTGTGCTCAGCGAGCTCCCTAGGGACACCAGGCATGTCAGAGGGCTTCCATGCGAAGATGTCCCTGTTCTCACGGAGGAACTTGATGAGCGCGCCTTCCTAGGCTGGGCTCATGCCCGTCCCGATCGGCACCGTCTGGCTGGAGTCGCCTGGGACCAGCTCGACGGTGCGGGTGTGCGTCGTTGCCTCGAAGGTTGAGGTGTTTGCGCCCTCCGAGTTGGGCTTCTTGAGTATGGTGGGGTCGTCGTTGTTGACCCCGCTCGCGTACTTGGCGAGCTCATCGGCGTGGTTGGTTTCTGCCGCAATGATGGCGTCGGCAAGTTCTTCTCCTTTGGCCTCGCACTCGGCGGCCATGTCTGGGTCGCCGTTGATGGTGATGACGCCACACGGCCCAGGGATCTTCATCGCGTTGTACGCGTAATGTGGCGCTGCCATGAATTTGGCGAACGCCTGGCGCCCCAGGACGCAGTGGTAGGGGCTGTCGAAGGGCACCAGCTCGAAGACGATCCGCTCAGTGCGGAAGTTTGCTGGTGTGCCGAAGGTTACTGGCAGCGTGACCTTGCCGATCGGGTACGCCTTCCTACCGGGGACGATGCCGTGGAACGTGGTGTGAGTTGTCTCGATCATCGACTGCGGAAGCCGCAGCCGCCTGAAGGTGTCCAGGTACAGGATGTTGATGGAGCTGCCGCCGTCCATCAATGTCTTGGGGAGCCAGTAGTCGCCGACCTTAGGCTTGACCACCAGGGCGACTCGGCCTGGGTACTCGATGCGTGGCGAGTGGTCCTGGCGGCTCCAGGTGATGGGCTGCTCCGACCAGTTGAGGAATTGGGGAACGTCCACCTGAGCCACCGCGTTGACGGCGACGGCGCGGGTGATGACCTTCTTCTCGCGCTTCGTGTTGAAGCCTGTGAAGGTATGGAGCGAGCCGGCCACCTTGCCGAATTTTCCACCGTTTGGCGGGTCGTTGTCGGGGTCCTCCCATGCTCGCCGTGCCTTCTCAATCTCCCTGAGGGTGTGGCAGTCGGCGGTTGTGTGTGTTGCGGGCTTCCCTTCCCTGCTATGAAACGCACAAGGTTGGTTAAGGAGGGCCGCTGGGTCGAACCTTGGCTTGGCCTTGTAGTTGCCGCCGCCGCGGCGTTGTCCTCCGTCGCGGCGGAAGCTTTTGGGTTCGCGTTGTGCGTGCCTGGCGTTGGCGACGAAGTCGACTCGCCCGTCAATGCGGCGTTTGCCGGTGAGGCGAGTGTTGCTGTAGCGTAGGTCGGACTGTCGTCCGCTGTCGTTGCCGCTCGTGCGGCGTTAACCTCCCGACTCGTCGTCGGTTTCCTGGTTTGGATCTTCCTTCGCGTACCGTTTGGCGATCTCGAGGAGGTCCGGTATGTTGTCGAGTATGCGAGAGTGTCGCTTGATCTTGGCGACCAAAGGCTCGTAGCGTCACGAGGTCTTGAAGCAATGGATCGCGGTGTCCGGGTGGATGTCGACCGCGTTGTACCAGAGTTCTTGCCACCGCTGCACCCAGTTGCGGGTCGACTCGCGAGGTCCCTGGACGCATCGCTCCAGGTCCTCGATGGTGGTGGCGCGGGTGTAGGAGCACTCGAAGTGCCTGACGAAGGCGTCGTGCATCTCCTCCCAGGAGTCGATACTATCCTAGGGGAGGGTGTTGATCCATTGCCTACACGTCCCCTCCATCATCAGGGGGAGGTAACGGGCGGCTAGCAGGTCGGTGTGGCCTGCGATCCCCATCGCCATGAGGTATGTATCGAGCCAGACAGCGGGGTCGTACGAGGGGTCGTATTTTTCTATCTCCTTCGGCGCCTTGAAGTTCGGAGGGTACTTCTCGCCTTGGATCATCGGTCCGAAGCATTTGGGGCCGAGTCGACTTAGCGACCCCATTGGCTCGCCGTCGCGGCGATTGGTTAGGGTGTGTCGCAGGTCGTTGGGCTGGCGTGCGCGCCAGCTTTGGTTGTTGATGATGTGGGTGCGGGCGTCGATGGGTTGACCGTTGGCGGCGACGAAGTTGGTCGCTGGCCTGGGGTCGTTGGTGGAGAGTGCCGCGTTCGCGGGTCGGTGTTGGAGCTATAGTGGCTCTGGTGGCGGGCAGTTGAGGGTGTTGGCCGCCATTGGGCGGCCGCTCAAGGCCGCTCTGCTTCCCGAAGAACGCGAGTACACTCGACCCTGCGAGTCAGCGCCTGTGTTTTGCTGCTCGATGGCCTTTGCGAGCAGGCCCCTGACGTACTGGATCTGTAGGGCGTCGTCGCCGGTGGCCGTGATGTTGTCGGCTGTTGCTTGGCCCGCCACGAGGTTGTCCATCGGGGTGGAGAACAGTGGGTGGCCGTTTGCGTCTCGCTCCCGTGAGGAGACTACTATCCGCGGCTGGTCCCTGGGGGGGTGTACGGTTGGGTGGAGGTGGGGCGCCCATCGCCGTCGACCCTGGCGGGGGCCGGGCGCTTCCTCCTGGTGGCGCGTTCTTGCAGATCGCGCGCTCGGCCACGTGGGCCAGGTCGTTTTCGTCGTCGAAGTTCAGGGCGCGCCCCTAAACGGTGGTGTTCAGGCGGGACCTGATTCGCTGTTGGTGGTAGCACGATAGCTCCTGCGTCGTCACCTGCTCGAGGCAAAAAATTTCGCGCTCGGCTTGCTCCTTGCGTACTGCCTCCGCCAATTTCAGGCGGAGTTATTCGACCTCCGTTGCCGTGGCATTAGGAGGGATCGAGGTGGAGAAAGGTTCCTCTGGCGGATCGGTGCTGGTCGCCATGTAGGTCGCGGCGTGACGACCGGTCCCGTCGCGGAGGTCGACGGAATTTTCCGACCCGGAGTCGAAGTTGAAGATCCCAAGGATGGAGGGGTCCTCGAAGTCTCCCATGTTGGAGACCTGGGTGATGGAGCCCGCGGGTGAAGCCGCGGTGATGGATCCGACGAGTGACGTCGGGGTCGCCGAGTTGGCGTCGTCGTTGTGGGCCGCGTCTTCTGCGGCCGCTGAGTTTTCGGCCACGTTGCTGTGGGCCGAGTTGTACTCGGAGGCGAGGCAATGGATCGTGCGGATCTGGCTCTCGGAGAGCCGATCGCGTGGCGGCGACTCGCGGATGCGAGCCGAGTCCTCCGAGACGATGACGTCGGTGAGGCCGACGAAGAGGCTGATCGTGCCGATCGGCAGGATCACGCTGTGCGTGACGGGTCGCGCCGCCGGGACGTAGATGCTCGGAAAGATTTGGAGCATCTCGCCGATCGCTATCATGCGGCCGGTGGAGACCATCTCGTTGATGGGCAGATTGGATCTCACTGCAGAACACCGGCCAGACCGGCCAGGCCCCACGGTGGGCGCCACTGTCGTGGGAATGGTCACGGCAGATGCTGCAATCGGCAGCGAGTAGTAGAACGAGGGGCAAGGGCGGCGAGCCATCGGCGGTGCGAGATGAGGGAGGAGACATAGGGTTTTACCTAGGTTCGCCTCCCCGGAGGGTAAAGACCTACTCATGCTAGATTGTATTATGAAGGTGGTACAATGGGCGAGCTCGGTGGCAAGGCGGCGAGTCGCATGGGTATATGACGGAACGTATCTCTACACGCCCCGCAGGGAGGTTTATATAGGCTCACCTCCCCTAGGGTTTACATATCTCAACCGAATCAGTTAAGGCTTCGGTACTTGTTTAACCTAATCCGACTGGGCCTATCTACTCGCCTGGGCCTTCAGCTTCCAGTCGCTTGGATCTACACCGGGCCTTGATCCAGTCGCCGTCTTGCAGGCCCACTCGCCAATTTCTGGGCCAGTCGGAAACGTCCTGCTGGGTATACCCCGGTAGGCTCATCCCCATCATTCGGTGATCCGTGTTCCGAGACCATGTCTGTACATGCTAGGCTCGTCAATATCAAACCTTAGCTTCCGCATGAGCAAATCTGGCTTGCTCACGTTGTATACACTTGCGGAATCTAACACACCCGATCATCACGTGGTGCTTCTAAACAAAAAGCTTTAGCAACGGTGCTTACTAAGGATGAACACTTTAGAACTTGAAATTCATGTGCATGAGGGATCATCTTATAATGCTACCGTCGTTAACTAAGCAATACAAGATGCATAAAGGATTAACATCACATGCAATTCATAATATGTGATATGATATGGCCTTTCTTCTTTGTGCTTCCGATCTCCATCTTCAAGCACGAACATGATCTCCATCATCACCGGCATTGCATCAAGGTCAATGACGCTGCTCCATGGTTGTCGTCCACCGGCTTCAACTATTACAACTACTTTGAATAGACACGCGGGTCTTAACAGAATTTAAAGACAACCATATGGCTCCTGCCGGTTGCCAACTTACAATAAGGAACATTGCATACATCAAATATAATCACAATCATGGCCATATCACATCACAGCACACCCCTGCAAAACAAAGTTAGACGCCTCTACTTTCTTTGCATGTTTTACGTGGTTTGGGGCTTTCAATAAGTGTCGTTCTAACTTACGAACAAGAACCACAACATTGATACTAGTATTGTCAATCACCCGTTGTAAATTGGATCTTAACTATGTTGGGAGAAACAGGCACCCGCAAAGCCACTTATGCAATACAAGTTGCATGTCAAGCGTGGAGCAAGTCTCATGAACGATGTCATGTAAGGTTCGCCCGGGCCGCTTCATCCCACCATCCCACAAGATGCAAAGTACACAAGAAGCAATCGACAACAAAAGCATCAATGCCCACAATGACCATTGTGTTCTACTCGTGCAACAGATCTACATATAGACACGACTCTGATACCACCGTAGGGTTTTGTAGCATGGAAAATAAAAAATTTCTACCGCATACAAACAAACTAGCCAAGATCTATCTACTAGATTGTAGCAACGAGTCGATGGAATAACTCACCCTCGAAGATTCCAAAGTGTTTAACGAGAGCGGATTCTCGTGGGTGATGTAGTCGTACTCTTTCCGATCTCAAGATCGCGTAGACGATCCTTCCGGCGCTGCGTTCCGGCAGCGCTTCTGCAGTCGGTCACACGTTCGGTACTCGACGAAGACCTTCCTCTCCCTTGTTCTAGCAGGCAGCGGAGGTTGTAGCACTCTCCTCGCGATTCCGGCAGCACAACGGTGTGGTACCGGAAGTAGAGGGGAGATCTCGTAGGGCTTCGCCTTAAGACGGAGCGAGTATGGTGGACTATGAGAGAGATCCTCAGCGATCTAGGGTTTAGACGCACCAAGGAGGGGGCAAGGCCGGCGGCTAGGGTTTGGCCTAGGCGGCGGCTATGGAGGGCGGCGGCGGCTAGGGTTAGGGTTAAAGGGGGCAACTTGTGTGCTTGGAGGGACAACCCTGCCCCTCCTTATATAGGTGGGAGGCACCGGACAAGGGGAGGGGAGTCCCTCCCCAACTCGGATCCCAAGTGGGCCGGCGGTGGAGGGAGGGAACTCCTCCCTAAGTAGGTTTCTTACTTCCCCTCCACCTTCCAAAATAGCCGTTTGACTTTTCAAATTGGCGTTTGACTTTTCAAACTAGGATTTGATTAAACCCTTTATTTTGTTCAGCGATGACACCTAGTACATGATGCAATCATTCAAACTTGATATGACACATTCATGTGTCCTTCCCCTCCGGAGTGCCGGACATTTCGGAACCTTCTAGAACATTCCTGATGAAAACACCGGAACCATTCTCCAAACCCGAAACAGGACTTTCCTTATATGAATCTTATTCTCCGGACCATTCCGGATCTCCTCGTGATATCTCGGATCCCATCCGAGACTCCGAACAACATTCGGTCTCTTACTTATCATTCCATAACTACTCAAACAACGTCGAATCCTTAAGTGTGTCTCCCTACGGTTCGTGAATTATGCGGACATGATCGAGACAATTCTCCGAACAATAACCAATAGAGGAATCTGGAAATTCATATGGCTCCCACATATTTCTACGATTACTTTGCGATTGAATGAACCACTTACATACGATACCAATTTCCCTTTGTCTCACGATAGTTTACTTATCCGAGGTTATGATCGTCGGTATCTCTGCATACCTAGTTCAACCTCGTTACTGATAAGTACTCTTTTCTCGTTCCCGTGATATGTGATCCCTTGTGAGCCAGTCACATGCTTGCAAGCTAATTGGATGACATTCCACCGACAGGGCCCAGAGTATATCTATCCGTCATATGGATGGACAAATCCCACTCTTGATCCATGTGTCTCAACCAATACTTTCCGAACACTCAATGCCACCTTTATAGCCACCCAGTTACGGTGTGGTGTTTGATGTCATCAAAGCATCCTTCCGGTGAAGGTGATATGCATGTTCTAATGGTCGAAGGAATTAGGTTACTATGTATCAGAAAGCATATAGCAATTGAACTATTAAAATTACTTGATCTTTATGCTACGCTTATCTATAGGAGTATGTCCACCATATCATTCTCCTAACGATATGATCTTGTTGTTAATAACATCTCAATGTTCATGATAGGGAAACCACAATCATTTATTAACCAACAAGCTAGTATTTATAAAGAGGCTTTACTAGGGACTCTATTTAAGTTTACAAATCACACAAGTATTAATGTTTCCTTGTTAATACAATTATAGCATGAATGTAAACATTTATCATAAACACAAAGATATAATAATAACTACATTATTATTGCCTCTAGGGCATATCTCCAACAAGAATATCCAGTGAAGAATCGGTAACACAACAGTAACCCTATGACACAAAATTTATTACAGCAAGCTCATAACTGAGCTGAGAACCAAATTATTACAAGCAGAGGTCACAGACCAAAAACATTAAACAACGGAAGGCAAATTATGCTATTAAGTATAGCAAACTTAACAAATGGCCTAAGAGGCCTGAAGCATAACAATGACGTCCCAGCGCATAGATTCCAGGCTGCCGGCCGGGAACCCCAAGCTACTCGTCGATGTCGATGTAGTACGGAACTTGACTTCAGGTGAACACGTACTCTGCCAAAAGTATCAACAAAGCAAGGGTGAGTACAGGGTGTACTCCGCAAGATTTCTGGCTAGTGGAGTTGTTTTGCGAAAAGCCATCTTTCTTTATAAAAAAAGAGAGAGACAAGAATCTCGTCTAATCAGAGTATTTTAAAAGGGAATAAGAGAGCGACTTCTATGAAATATTGATCATCATATTTTTATATCCACCGAATCATCATCATCATCTACCAACTAGGATCACCCCCTCGTACCCATGAGGAAGCATCCTTAACAAACATTAGTTGCCAAGTTTTACGATTAGGTTCATGTTCTCTATGATCTCCCATCCGTTCCCAAGTCGTCCATAACCGTGGACATGGCTTTCCGAAAGATTATTACCCTGCAGGGGTGTACAACTTTACCCACACGTACCAACCGACTCTTATTGCCACTTGACACACTTCCTTGGTGTGCTGACAGAGGGTGTGCTTGGACACGACCTTTACCTTGCTTTCGCCGAGACCATGAGTCACGCAATAAGTATTGTTCTGCCGTAACAGGTCAAATCCCGAAGTCGGTATTTAAATATGTGAGGCGAGGTTGGTTTACCAGGGGCGCTATCTACCCCAAGCAACTGCGGCCATGCTTCCCTACCTGTTATGAATGCACCTCCTTCACCCCCCTTTCGAAAACATTTTCAATGCGTATGTCGAATGGAACGCCCGAACTATGTGACTCATGGAATCTAATAGGCAAGTTAGTCAATCATGGGGTCCCCATTTACCCCGTGTGGTTGTACGCTCGTCTTGGTTCAAGAGGCAAGAACCTAGGGTCCTAAGGTTGGCGAGCATGGGACTATAAAAACCACATCCCACCGTGGCCTCCCATACAAGGCTTAGCATGTTTAATCTCATATGACTAATCTCATCTTACCATGTTCTCCTGTCATACTAGATTATCTGCATCTGATACATCATCTAGATGGACCAGACTCAACAGCTATGCATGGCTAAGCAGGACACAAATATAAGTTCTAAAAGTGCACACACGCCAAACCTAGTTATGCTAGGTGCAGTGGATCGGGTAATATAAGCTCATAGGAAGTAATGCAATAGATAGGATACTCTATCTATCGATAAAAGACCACAGTAGAATCGTATGCAACATGGCAGAATTGAAATTCTTTCGAAATCATAGGATTATATCATAGTGGGGCTATGCTTGCCTTTGCCAGTTGATAGGAGATAAACAGATCTTCGGGAGCCTTGTACTTGAATTGTTATAATTGGTCAAGTATTGTTCATCGATCTTCAAACTTCGTCGGTGTTGACCTCGGTCTTCGATCTCGATCTCTACATCGTATTCTACCGGAAAGAACCAAATAACAAAAACAAAGGGGGAAACAATCAACACATGGCATCGATGCAATGCTCAAGCAAGGATGATGATATGACAAGTTTATTTGCATTGAAATGTAACCTAAGGCATGCTCGACAACTTAATCGGGGTTCCGAGGGGCGCAAACCCTAACTTGGGGAAACTCTGGAATCATATGAGAGGGGTTGATTAGTTCTCTAATTAAACTTGTCATTTAAGTTGTTTAACAATGCATGATTATATCTTAGATAGTTAGGTTTCATTTTTCTGAGCATTTTGATATATTATTTGTATTTTTCTGAATTACAGAATAAAAGTTATTGAATTTACAATATTGTACCAATTTCAGAAATTATTAAACCTTTTCTTAATGTAATTAAATCTGGAATAACTTTTTACACAACAGGATGGGCTAGCCACAGTCACTGACCGATGGGCTCGTGGCCGCCTCAGCAGCCACACACGCAGAGTGGCCTTACGGTCATTTTCACCAGGGCAGAGGCTACCCTCAGACACTGACGAATGGGCCCCATGGGTATTTATTATTTCCAGAAAATAATTTAAGAAACATTTAATAAATGAAAATAACTTTACTGCATCATCATGATGTCATGCTGACGTCAGAAGAGGATGATTCCTCAGATCATTGATCGATCCATTGTTTGGGAGCTCGCGGGGATGTGCCAGTGGTCTCCTTAGAGAGAGAGAGGGGGTTGAGGCAAGCTGAATAGAGGCACGCAGCCCAAGAATGGTCGCCGGAGTAGGAGCACGGCGGCGGCCGTCGGTGGCGGGGACAGGTGCATGCTGTGGGGTCGATTCCGGAAGCGGTCGATGTTGGGGATATGCTATATGGGTATCCTCATAGCATGTCTCTTATCCGACTAACCCGGGTGGCCCATAGTCGGTAGCATGGCATGTGTCCTGCTGGGCGGCCCAGTTAGGTGGATCCAGAAGGGAGGCCCAAGTCGGATAAAGGAAGGCTACGGTGGAGTCACCAGCGTACCCGGAGCCTTGGAGTGCAAGTTACACAAGACTAATGGTAGACGGTGTAGGACTCTGTAACCTGTCCGGCTAGGACTTTTCCCTGTAACCCTAGGACCCGGCGACTATATAAGTCGGGCCTATGGGAGCCTTTAGGGCACAACTTAGTATCGATTCATACAACCTCGCACAGCGAACCTATCTCTGTAACTCGGCGTATTGCCCTTATTGTGATTTATAGCAGGCGTAGGATTCCGCCACCGTCGTGGGATCTGAACCTTGGTAAGCTGTGTTACCTCGTACCCGTCAACCGTCCGCCTTACCCCACCACTACAAGAAATGTGCTATACTATGACCTTTTGAGAGTGACCCCGAAAGAAATCGTCATAAATTTATGACGATCTTGCTGCAGATGGTCATGAGCTGTTTGGAAGGGGCAAAGGATAGCAAATGCATGACGATTTGTCCCAAAAACGTCTTAAATTATTTACAAGAAATCGTCATAAGCTGGTGTGTACTGTTTGGGGCCTTGTTTGGAGCATACTACGACGATATAAAATCGTCATAGTCACTTATGACGCTATAATAACATCGTAGTATGTTAAGCACTAGGATGACTGTGCTGCCACCTCCTCAATGTGATCCACGTGTCGCTCTTATGTGGTATTTTTTTGGGGGAGAGGGGCTGTTAGTGTTAGTTGTGTGCTAGGGATTTTTTAGGTCAGGCCTGGATGGGCCGATTCTTTCAGGTCAGGCCCAACAGCTTCTTTGGCCTAGATAATATTGTTAGGCAAAAAATATTGCACTAGCTGGGACTTGAACCCACGACCTAGCGATGTGAGGCAACTGTCATAACCACTATGCTATAGTTGTGTTGTTGCAAATAATGTATAAACAACGCTATGTATACTATTAGTATAACCGAACAGAACATGACCACACTGAACTGAACCTTACCACACAGAACAGAACATGACCACGCTCCCTTCGTGGTGACCGGCGGCGGGCGGGGCGACGCTGAACGGCGGACCGGCGGCGGCGGGGGCGATGCTAAACGGCGGACCGGCGGAGGGGAAGAGGCGGTGGTTGCCGGCGGAGGGGCTGAGGCGGTAGTGGCCGGCGGAGGGGCTGAGAAGCACGCAGGGGTCTGGGCTAGGTGGCCGGCGGAGGGGCTGCGACGGTCGTAGCCGGCGGAGGGGCTCCGGCAGTGGTGACTGGAGGAGGTGCTGCAGTAGTTGACATCTGTTAGCACCCTCTCCTCTCTCCCCTGTTGATATACTTCCCTGTTAATTTCAGAGACTGGTTTCATTAGGGTTTCAAAATCCATATTTTCAGATGATGTTTAGAATCAATTCAAGCCCAAACCTTCAGGTCTTTTTTGCCTTTAGCTAGATGTAGGCATAGAACTATATTGTTGGAGCTTATCTAGGTTTTGGTTTAATTTCTGCTAGCTAGTGTGTACACTTCAGTGCAATTCTAACTTGCAACATTTTTTGGTCTTTTGCAGATGGACAGAAGCTGGATAACAAAAGGAGTTAGAAGGCTTTCTTATGAGCATCTAAGGGGAGTGGATGAGTTCATGCGATTTGTTCGTAGAAGTGTTCCCGATGATGCTCAAGTTTTATGCCCATGCCCCAGCTGTATGAATCGTGTTGAACAAACTCTACCAAATGTAGAGGCTCATCTGCTAATGCGTGGGATGGCATGCACGTATGATAGGTGGATCCATCATGGAGAGCCTTTACATCCAGAACCCGGAGCTGAACCTGAACCTGGTGAAGGTGCAGATCATGTTTATGATGGCGGTGAGTTTGTACAAGATGATGTTCCGCAAGAGGATGTTGGTTTGGAGGCAGAGGATGGCTATGAGGATGATAGAATCCCTGATCTGTTTAGGGATTTGTATGAGTCTGAACCGCAAGGTGCTGGAGAGCATACAATCTATGCCGAGCTGATAGAGGAGGCCAAGCGCGCAGCTAGTGATGGTGGGACATTATCCAGATTTTCTTTTACCGTGAAGTTACTCCATGTCAAGTCCTTCTACCGAATTAGCAATGTTGCCTTCAACGCAATAGTCCGTATCTTGACCATCCAATACCCTAAAAGTGCAATTCCCAAATCTTATGAAGAAGCATTGGGTATAATCGGTAGATTGGGGCTTGGTTATGATTCAATCCATGTCTGCCCGAACAACTGTATATTGTTTCGGAACACGTACGCCAAGCATGACAGGTGCCCGAAATGTGATGCCTCAAGGTGGAAAGATGCGGATGGGAGGAAGCAGATACCGGAGAAGGTGTTGAGGTACTTTCCTGTGATTCCAAGGCTACAGAGGATGTTCATTTCAAAGCAACAGTCGGAGGATGTACAGTGGCACAAGCTAAAGTGGCAACCCGTGGATAATGAACTTAGCCATCCAGCCGACACAAAGGCATGGAAATATTTTGATGATAAACATAACGAGTTTGTCGCCGATGCGAGGAACATCAGACTCGGCCTTGCCACAGATGGCTTTAATCCATTTGGAATGAGCTCGAAATATAGCATGTGGCCGGTATTTTTTGTGCCGTACAATCTTCCACCATGGGCATGTATGGATCAGTCCAACTTCATGATGGCTTTTCTAATCCCCGGTCCAAAATCTCCAGGAAAGGATTTTGATGTCTTTATGGAGCCCCTAGTAGAAGATCTCCTCAAACTCTGGAAGGGTGTCCGTACCTATGATGCCCTGAGTTCTGATAAGTTCGATCTCCGTGCTGCGGTAATATGGTGTATCCATGATTTCCCAGCGCTGCACACTTTGTCGGGGAGGCTCACGTCTGGTTATCAAGCATGTGTGCGTTGTGACAAGGATCCGTGCTCGGAAAGAATAAGGAACAAGATATGTTGGACCGGGGGGCGCCGTTTTCTTCCCCGCCACCATCCTTGGCGAAAAAGCAAAGATTTCAATGGAAAAACTGAAACCCGTGACCAGCCGGCGGAGTTCACTAAAGAAGAGCTCGAGCAACAGCTTCACAATGTGAAAGATGTGAGACCTGGAAAACATCAGAAGAAAAGGAAGCGTGAGGATGGACAATGTTGGGACCGGAGGGCTATTTTGTGGGACCTCCCTTACTGGGCAGATCTCAAGTTGAGGCACAACCTTGATGTAATGCATATCGAGAAAAACAAATGTGATAATCCGCTTGGCACATTTATGAACATCGACGAGAAGTCAAAGGATACAGTTAACTCTAGGCTTGATTTGGAAGACTTGGGCATAAGAAAATATTTGCATCTTCAGCCTGTTGAAGGTGGAGAGTCGTTTGAGATGCCAGAAGCATGGTATAAAATGACTAAAGAAGAAAAGCTTGCATTCTGTGAATTTATAAGAGCGGTGAGATTTCTAGATGGGTATGCCGCTAAGCTAGCAAAATGCGTGTCTCCTGATGGATGCAAGCTCCAGGGACTAAAAACTCATGACTGTCACATCCTCCTTCAAAGGATTTTACCGGATGGACTCCGTGGAATTTTGGATAAAGAAATATATAAAGCAGTTGCTGAGCTGGGGAATTTCTTCAGAGAGTTGTGCGCCAAAACACTGAAGCTATCTGTTCTTGAAAGACTCGAAAAAGAAATTGTAGTTATCCTTTGCAAGCTTGAAAAGATCTTTCCTCCGGCCTTCTTCACGGTGATGGTTCATTTTACTGTGCATTTACCCAAAGAGGCAATGCTTAGAGGCCCCGTACAATACGGCTGGATGTACCCTGTCGAAAGAAGGATGCTTACATTTAAGCGTTATGTACGAAACACCGCCAGGCCTGAAGGGTCGATTGCCGAGGCATATATTGTTGATGAGTGACTTACATTTTGCTCGATGTACTTCGACGATCTGGAAACAAGATTCAATAGGCCGGGCAGAAATAGAGAGCGGGATGATTCGCACGTTGGTGATGTCTCTGTTTTCAACCATGGTGTAAACCTTCTTGGAGGGTCAGAGTGCTCGGAGGCTGGTGATGAATATGACAAGATGCATTGGTATGTGCTAAGGAGTTGCCCTGAGGTTCTACCGTATATCGAGCATGTCATCTCTTGTGCATGCACCCTTATCTTTTCTATTGAGTTGGAAGGAACCCATTTGCAAGCCTGATGATTTAATTAAATTTATGTTTTTATTGGCATTGCAGGTTGTGCAAAATAGAGCTGAATAAGCAAGGTAGCCGCATCAATGTTGATAGATAGCTCGCGAAGGGATTTGCTAAGTGGTTTAAGAATCATGTGAGATCTTTAGTCTTGGATTCAATTGCCACATGTTTTTTTGTGTGTGTTTTTGTTACTAACCCTGCTTTATTTGTGCAGATTGGAAAATTGCATGAGGACAATAAGGTCAGTGCTGATCTTTTTGCTTTGGCATGCGAGCCGGATAGGCGAGTGAGGCTGTATTCAGCATGTATTGTGGACAGTGTCCGCTACCAAACAGTTGACCGCGAGAAAAATAGAAACACGCAGAATAGTGGAATAGTTGCCGAGGGAGACCATGATGGTGAAGAGATAGACTTCTATGGTCAGCTTAAAAGCATCATAAGGCTCCAGTACGACTCCAGTAGAGGCGTCCATCGATCGGTTGTCTTGTTCCGTTGTGATTGGTTTGATCTTGGTGGCAGAAAGAAGATAGGGATCCAAGATGACGGACACTTCAAAAGCATTAACACTGGAAGGTGCTGGTATAAGAGTGATCCATTTATTCTAACGACACATGCAACAAAGGTGTTCTATGTGCCAGACACCGACTTGCGTGGAAATTGGCAAGTTGTGCAAAAGTTTCAGCACAGACATTTGTGGCGTGTGAAAGAAACTGAAATGGAGAAGGGTCTCAATGGTGGTGGTGGTCTAACATACCAAGGTGATAACACTGAGGAAGTTCCAGTGCAAGAGAAAGAACCCGGTGTGCATACTAGATTGCGAAGGAGATAGGAACGAGTGTTACTTGATGCTTCATTCGTAGAAAACATTAGGAAAAGAAGGAAGGAGGTAGTGGAGGGCCATGAATGCGATGATGAAAACATGGTAGATGACACAGTCCTCCAGTACTGTAGCGATGGTGAGGATAAAAGGCAGATGCATTTCGATGATGATGATTAGTAACAACATGCAAGGTAAATTCTATCCTCCATTATCTTTTCTTTTTTATTTCATTGCTAGTGGCTCACTAGAAATTGCTATTCTTTGTTGCAAATGCTAGTGGTGGTGAGGAGCAAGATCAGATCAGGAGTAGTGGTGGTGAGGAGCAAGATCAGATCAGGAGCAGTGGTGGTGAGGAGCAAGATCCTTTTAGTTGGATGAGCATTATGATTTCTGCCTATTGTTGCCTTGTAATCTTGACCATGTACTACTATTTCTGGATAACCATGCCATTTTAATTTCTGGATGAGTTATGAATATCATTGTGACTTCTGGATGATCATTGTGAGTTCTGAATCTTTGAGTGCATATCATTGTGAGTTCTGAATCTGTCCAAAAAAGTAAAAATGGTGAGGCCTGGGGATCGAGCCCAGGACCTCCTACTACTATTGCAGCGTCAACTGCCACCACACTACACAAGTGACCTTGTTAGTTATCTGATCACATGATACAAGTAGCATTGTATATTGCTCACAGGACCATTTAAAAACAAAGCAACATGATCATTTCATAGATACTAGTAGGTTTGAGAATCATTTCATAGATCACAGGACCATATTTACAACCTGATCAAAAGCAACCATTTCACAATGCAACCTGATCAAAAGCAACCAAAAGACCATTTCACAATGCAAAGGATCATTTCATAGATACTAGTAGGTTTGAGAATCATTTCATAGATCACAGGACCATATTTACAACCTGATCAAAAGCAACCATTTCACAATGCAACCTGATCAAAAGCAACCAAAAGACCATTTCACAATGCAAAGGATCAATTCATAGATACTAGTAGGTTTTGAGAATCATTTCATAGATACTAGTACTAGCAACCAAAAGCAACCTCTTAGCTAGGACCATCCATAGTCTGGACATTACAGGACCAAAAGCATTCTGATAGCTAGGACCTGATAGCTAGGATCATTCCATAGTCTGGACAAGTAGCACCAACAGCACCCTAATAACAACACAACCAGCAACCTAGAGGACCATTTTTACAAAACAGCACCAACCAACACAACCAGCTGATTACACGACCTTCTTAACCTCCAGATTAAGTCCGTCGGTAGGGCTGCGGCGGAAACGGAACATGAAGACATCGCCCTTATGCATCCTGGATGCCGCCAACACCTGGGACCATTGGGTTGTAATTTGTGCTCCTTTACCCTTCCCTTTGCTCATGATGAGGGAGACAATTATGGGATCATGGCCTCCGCAGAAGACCCTCAGCTTTGATGGGAAGTCCTTGTACGGCCTGATGTTGGCATTGGTGAAGTTCCTTGGGAAATACTGCAATGCAAACAACAATGCAATATACAATCAGCAATGCAATCAGTAATCAGCAAAATGCAATCAGCAATGCAAGGACATAGTGCAAACAATTTGTTTACCATTTTAGCTTTTGGCTCCTCGGTATTTGCTAGCTGCATAGTGCATACATACACTGGTAGAGTGGGTTTCTTCTTTGCAAGTTCCCTCATGAACAACACCTGTGTGTGTTTCAAAGCAATCTTGTTGCCATACACACACCACTTATCAAAACTGACACTTGCCTTTGACTTGGGACCTATATGCAAAGAAAAAGGCACATTTTCAAATCAGCAAACTGCATAAGTAAAATATAATGAAAAGGAACAATGGCAGAAAAGGATTTTACCTCAGCACATGATAATCTTGTTGGCAGCGGCGGCTTCCGCAGCAGCTTTCTTATCACGCCGCTTAGCCTGAGCAGTAGCTCTCTCCGCGGCAATGACAGCTTCGTCATCCGAGCTAAGCTCGATGACCCCCGGAGAGTCCATGGTCACCTACAAAAAAAACTGAATCAGCACATGCATCAACTAGCAAACTAGGCACCAGGCAGTTATCATAAGAATATGAATCAACTAGCAAACTAGCAAACTAATGTTGCAAACTGATGTATCAACTAGCAAACTCATTCATTTGTTCATCCGCAAGCAATAAATTTTCCAGTAGTATCTCTAGCTATTCCTCCCCTACCTTGATCAGCATCATATGCTGTATCAACCTTGCACTTTTATATCATGCATTGCATATGAGGGAAAATGTATATGATCAAGGCAAATGATATCATGCATCCTCATAGACATCGCACAACTGCTACCTAACACATAAACAAAGAGTACTGATGCATCTTGAGCTTGATTTTCCAGACAATAAGTCTATAGCTAGAACAAGAAACACCCTATATAATACAGCTAGAACAAGAAACACCCTGTAAATGGTTTAGCCAAAAGAAAAACAGTGATACGATCTATGCAGGACTAGAAGCCTACAGCTAGAACAAGAAACACCCTATATAATAAAATAATAACCGGTTCACCACCTAACTAAAACAGAACAAAAAAGATAGACCAATCAAACACCCTGTAAATCACTAGGAACTCGAATCACTAGCAGAGAAGCATGAAAGGTTGTGTGGCCAAGGCAGCACACACAAGGCAGCATAGCACTCGAATTACTAGCAGAAAAATAATATTCGGCCAAGGCAGCACACACAAGGAAGCACAGCACACACAACCGGTGAACGGTGAACAGATTCGGCCCCCTCCGATTGCACCAGACCAGCAAGGCCAAGCTAGAGAAATTCCCCCAAATCTCTCCTCCCCTGGCCGGGGACAAAACCCTAGCCGAGCCCAGCGCAACAGAAATCCACCCAACAGAAGAAGAGGGACAGGAGATTCAGGAGCGCGAGTGCGCGAGAGGCGGGTTCCCGCCGGTGAATGCATTGGAGGAGAACCGGGACCCCGAGGCGGGTTCTCGAGGCGGATTCCCGCGGCGCCGGAGCAGTCACCAGATCTGCGGAGAGCTCGAGGAGGGGAGAGGGAGGGAGAGGGAGAGGGGCTTGCGGGGAAAGGGAGGGAGAGGGACTTGCGTGGGAGGGGAGGGGCTTACCGGCGGTGCCCGAGGAGGGGGAGCAGAGGGAGGCAGATCTACGGAGAGCTCGAGGAGGGGAGGGGGAGGGAGAGGAGCTTGCGGGGAAAGGGAGGGAGAGGGACTTGCGGGGGACTTGGAGGGGAAGGGGAGGGAGGCGAATGGCTCGAGGAGGCAGAGGGGAGGGGGAGGGGGACTGAGATCCTCTGACTTTGGGTCGCTGACAGGTGGCACCCAGTCCATGCGGGACCCACATGTCAGTGACTCAAAGGCAGCATTGGCTACGGGGGAGCAGTGTCCGGGGGGAGGGAGGCGTTAAGTCTCCAACAACTTTTCATTTTCTTTTATATATGTGAGATTTTGAAAAAACACATTCGAAAATAAAATAAGATTTAGAATAAGATTTTCATTTTCTTTTATATATGTGAGATTCTGAAAAAACTTTTCTTTTATATATGTGAGATTTTGCAACAACTTTTTATTAGAATAAAATAAGATTTCAATCGGTAGTAAGTGAGTCAGATTTCGTCGCAAAAAACGGGCCGTTTTGTGAATCAACCACCAAATGAAAGTTTTGAAATGCCAGCACCACATTTTTCTAAAATGATAGACCACCTTACATTTACAAATGTCCCAACTGGGGTATCTAAAACCTTTCGGCCCACCCCTGGCGAAAAAGACAAATGTCTGCCGAATCGGCAGGAAGTGGGTCCGATTTGAACTACAGGTACATTATCGTATGCTCATGATTTTTTGCAAAAATCATTTTTAGACTCACAATATGCTATTTTATTAGAGATCCAATGCAAGTTTGGCGATACTCATCCCCTAGCTAAGAACCTTCATGCCCGTCGTTTTGACCATAGTTTGAAACTAGCGTAAAATATTCAAAAACTGTCCGAACAATGTAAATCTTTTGCGTGGCGTCATTTTATGTGACACGGTTGCAAGGAAAAATACCAAACTTGGTATATTGATTGCATCTCGAAAAGTCCTTCTCAAAATGAGCTATCATGTTTGAGGTTTCATGGCTTTTCGGTCCAAATGGCCAATGTTATGGCAAGAATCGCTGCATAGTTTGTGATAACATGCCCATATTGTGCATGCATGTGCATCCTGGGATGGCGAACAATGTTGCAGGAGAAAGTTTTCCTTGTCGTCGCACCGAAAAACCATTTTCTATTTTTCGAGCGCAAAAAACGGGCCGTTTTGTGAATCAACCACCAAATGAAAGTTTCAAAATGCCAGCACCACATTTTTCTAAAATGATAGACCACCTTACATTTACAAATGTCCCAACTGGGGTATCTAAAACCTTTCGGTCCACCGCTGGCGAAAAAGACAAATGTCTGCCGAATCGGCAGGAAGTGGGTCCGATTTGAACTACAGGTACATTATCGTATGCTCATGATTTTTTGAAAAAATCATTTTTAGACTCACAATATGTTGTTTTATTAGAGATCCAATGCAATTTTGGTGATACTCATCCCCTAGCTAATAACCTTCATGCTTGTTGTTTTGACCATAGTTTGAAACTGGCGTAAAATATTCAAAACCGTCCGAACAATGTAATTCTTTCGCGTGGCGTCATTTTATGTGACACGGTTGCAAGTAAAAATACCAAGAATTTTTTTTCATGCTGCATCATTTTATGTGACATATATAGCATAAAAACACTTATATAAACCCAAACCCAAAATTCTGCCGCCAAAACCAAAATTTTCCCCCTCTCCCGCCTCTCCCGCCCAAAAATTTCGGCAGGGCAATTTAGACAATTGGACTCGGTCCATCCCCACCGAGTCATCGACCGACCCACCCATCCCCACTCGGCCACTCCATCCATCCCCATCTCCACCCACCCCCATCTCACGACGTGAGCGGCGACGGCGCACTTGCTCCCGACGTCCACGGCGACCCACCCCTCCCTCCATCTCCCTCCATCGGCAGCGCTCGCTCCCTCCCTCCATCTCCCTCCATCGGCAGCTCTCGCTCCACGACCCACCCCTCCAGTGCTCACTCCACGACCCACCCCTCCCTCCATCTCCCACGACGTCCCACGACGGCCAGAGCAGGTGAGTCTCCTGGCTATCTCCCTAGCTCCTCCTACTTCCTGCTTTCTAGGCTTAGGGTTTGTCTCATGGCGTGTCTAGGGTTAGGGTTTGGCTCCCATGGCGTGTCTAGGGTTAGGTTTTGGCTACCATGGCGTGTCTAGGGTTAGGTTTTGGCTTCCATGGTGTGTCTAGGGTTAGGGTTAGGTTAGACTTTGATCTGATAGGGAGGTGTATTGTCCATGTCCATGTTCAGAAGATAGGGAGCCTCTCTTCTTTTTTCTGACTATGATCTGTACTGACTATAAGTTGGTTCAGAGATTTTTTTGGGTTTGAAGATCTGTACTGACTATGATGGATGTAGCTTTTATCTATTGATGCTCGTTCTGGCTCGTTCTGGCCTTTGAATTAAATGTGTCCTAGGCTAAAATTGGCTCGTTTTGCTGATGCTCCTATTGATTTAGTGAGCACTCTGTTTGCCCCTGTTCTAGGAAAATGTTGGAGCAAGGTACTGATGTGTGTAGTGATGTGGCAGATGGTTGTGTCCCTGAAGTTTCAGGGTGTACATGGTAGCTGGCTATGTGTGTATGTTTATTTTGAGTTCTCTAAGACTATACCAAGTTTATGTGTAATGCTTAGTGTAACTTTGTAGTTAATGCGCAGATTTTATAACTGGACCTTTGTGTAACTGTGTATGTCTATCTGATCATTGTGGAAGTATCTATTGACAACACACGGTCTGACTTTTACTTGATGTTGCTCAGGGTTTTGAGATCAGGAATGGGAAGAATGACAAGGAAGACGCAGCCTGCTGGTATGCAAATTGCTCCTCATGTATATGCTTGATGCTATAAATGCTGTGATTGGATGTGCTAAGCTTGTAATCTGTTTGGTTGTCCATGTAATGCTGTGATTGGATGTGCTAAGCTTATAAGCTTTTAATCAGCTGCTATAATCTTGCTTGTAAGCTTTGATGTGCTAAAATTGCTGCTGCTATAATCTTGCTTGTAAGCTTGTATGTGCTATAATTTCTGCTGCTATAATCTGTTTGATTGTCCATGTACTTATTCTGCTGCTGCTGGTTCACACCTTGTCATCAAATGCTTCATGGGTTCCCTGGTCCATGTACTGGTTTATATTTTCAATATAGAAATTTCTTGTTAATCTACTAGATTTAATGAAACTAAAACCTGATAAGATACATTGGTTGTTTGAGTTGTCTTGCTCCCATATGCATTTCAACCATCCATCTAATGCATATTTTCTTATCCATGTAAAGAAGCGCCCCTCACTGAACTTGAGAAGATTAGGGCTAGGACAATGATGAGGAACAACCGTGTCTTCCAATCTCTTGGCATCTCCCGGATAGCCTCAATGATTAGAAACTCAAATGGTAGTGCAATAATAGCTGAGGACTCCTCCGCATCTGCCATAACACAAGGCGAGAGCTCGGACTACAATCCTAGAGATGAAGATATTATTGAGGAAGAAGTTGACGATACTGTAGTGGACAAGATTGTAAAGGTGCAAATTCTAACTTGTTTGGAGGGGGGTTTATTTGTTTGATGTGTGTTTTTCCTTGTTTTCCTTCATTCTATGCTTACACTGTTTTATTTCTGATCTATGGTCTAATGCTTTTCATGTGAGGTCCCGAAGGTTCCTAGGAGGAGGAAGAAGTGTGCTAAGAGAAAGAGAAAGAGTACAAGTAGCCCAGATACAACTACAACAATGGCTCCACGAAGGGTGTTTGCGGTACCACCAGGAGGATCAGATAAGTTGATGTGTCTTGATGAACATGCTACTGCTAGAGTCACAAGGCAGAAAGCGGAGGCAGTTGATGTAGCCAGTGAAGGAGGCCTACTACACAAGGATGGTGGAAGCTCAATGCAATGGGATGATGGTTCTATGTCCATGGATGAAGGAAGTACCGTCCGTATGGACCTCGACCCTGTTGCGCCTACGGTGGACAGAAATGATGAATTCGATTCCGCACCTGAGCAGCCTATGGGTGATGAAGGTAAGTATGAAATAGTAGTAGCACAAATCCTTTACTAGTCAATTAATTTAGATTATTGCTGTGCATGGATATTAGTATTTCCAAACAAAACAAGCGCCCAAATCTGTTTTCTGTAATTTATTTGCACATCTGATTTAAAATATATATATTGTACTGCTATTGTACTGATATTTGGAAAACTTGCTGTAATTTTTTACTGTTATAGCTTCTATTTCTACTGATATTGTACTGCTTGCTTCTATTTCAGGCACATCACTTGTGGTAGTCAGCCGCAAGAGAAAAGGCATAGGCCTGGAAAAGATGACCAAGGGTTTGGGAAGCAAAGTGAGGATTGAAATTGCTGAAGGGATGAAATGCCCCAAGAGGCCCGTGCTAGCTGCAAAGTTTGCATCAGAAGGTGGGATGATTACAAGAAGCCATACACCCATTCTTCCACACTTCAAGGAATACAGAAAGGACAAGGCTATGGTGAAAGACTATATAGGAAAAGTTGCTGTAAGCTCATGAGTCCTTACCTGAATCTGTTTTTTCTACTATTTTTTGTCATTTGGTTACTTATCTTATCATTGCTTTATTTACTGTGTTTGTAGGCAAATTTTGAGATGGACACTGATGCAAAGGAAGTTAAGGTAGCCTGCACTGATATCTTGAAGAATGTTTCAAAACAAAGACGGTATTTGGTCAAGGAGAAGTTTTTCGATCAAGTACCAACAGCCGAACTCAGCATCAAGTCCCATGTTTCATACATCTCTGATGAGGAATGGAAAGCGCTGCTCAAGCTGTGGACAAACCCGAAACACATGGTATTTTGCATTTCTTGACCTTTACATTCTGTATTTACCATGTACTGTAGTTTTATATGCTGTCAACTACTATTTTTTGAAGTTTGAATGTTGAAGGAACATTCATGTCAAGTGAACTAATTTATTTTATCTTATGTTGTATGTGATAGGATACATGCTCATTTTGTTGCTTGATATGATACATAATCTGGTCAAGTCTCATAAAGTAGTTTATATTCTAGTATGAAGATTGATGGAAATGTTCTTATAAAAATGCTCCCATATGTAGGACACAAGCCAAAAGAACAGGACCAATCGAGGACTAGTCAAGTTTCAGCAGAAGACCGGTTCGCGGTGCTATCTAGCTCATCTTTATGCAGCTGTAAGATACACTTACATTTTTATTTAGGCATAATTAACTTGTGTCCTTATAAGCCTGTGTTCTTAATAATGTTGGAAATCATTTCAGAGGGAGGAACGTCAGGGTGAAGAGCTTAATGCCATTGACATGTTTAAGGTCACCCACAACAGCAAGAAAGCTGGTTTCTCTGTCGCAGTTCAAGATGCTATAGTGAGTCACTCCTTTCCTGGTTGTGATTAAATCTGTGTGTGGACTTGTTTAGTTCTGCCTAGGTTTCTTTAACGGTCTACTTGATAAGATTATTAATGTTGGATATGTTCTATAGTTGTTTGGTAAGCATGTTATTCTTCATTTCTTACCGGAAGGTTGCTCTCCAAGTATGCTGTAGTTCTTGTCTACTTTAAGAACTTATGATACTATCCATTTCATATTTCTTTGCTTCTGCTCCTAGTGGATTAACTTATTTTTCTGCGATTCTTCTCCTACTATTTGTGCTCATGCTAATGTTTCCTAACATCTTTGAGCAACTGATTCCAAATGGCAGAGCAAAATGGAAGCTGAGATGGCTAAGCCGGTACCAGAAGGTGAACAGCCAAAGTCTGCTCTGGAGGTGGTTGCCCAAGTTCTCACCAATGAGGCGCCGTTAAGCACATTCCTGAAGAATGTTGGCCTCCATACGGGCTCCAAGAACAAGATGAACAGTTCACATGCGGCTGTATCCACTCATGTCCGTGACCTGCAAGAGAAGTTGCAGAAGTCGGAGCAACGAAGTGAAGAGATGTCTGAAGAATTGGCTGCAATCAAGAAGGCGGCGCAAGAGGCAGAAGCTGCACAAGCTCAACGGGATCAGGAGTACCAGGTGCTGGTCAAGAGGGCGCAAGAGCATGAGGAGAACCTTGCTCACATGATGGCTTTATTTGGAGGCAAAATCACATGATGGGTATCTTGCTGGGCGATGGGTATCTTATTACTGTTTTTTTGGCAATGAGCATCTTGCTGTTATTTGAGTACCTTGCTGTGAGTATCTTGCTGTCGTTTTGGCTGTGAACCTGATGTACCTAATGACTGAACCTGATCCTACATCATGATGTTACTTGAAATGATACCAGGTGATTGTGAACCTACTATTATTTGAAATGATGCCTGATGCTACATGATGTTAATTTAGTGTTTGAAATGCTACATGATGTATTGAAATATTGGTTTTGAATTTCAAATGTTGATTTCCTGTCTATTTAGTTTGTGCTGAATGAAATAGTGGCCTTAGTAAACAGGCCACAACCCACAGTAATGAAATGGCCATAGCCAAAGTAATCTGGAATGGAATAAAAGGCCTTGGCCCAAAAGAAAGTGTAAATGGACATTTCCTTTTTAGAAAAAAAACTGAAATATAAGCTAATATACTGAGTAAGGCCATGGCCCAAATGTAAGCCCGACACTAAAAAGTCTAGTAGCCAGAATATAGAGAACCCTAAAAATGCATCTGTTTGGCCCAATAACTCGAAAAAAAATTCCAGAATAATAATTCATAATGGACCAAATTAATGGGCTGGCCCATATAACAATCAGTATGGACCGGGCTAAATTCATGTTAAGACGTTTTCATTTCGTCACAAAGTTCTGCCACGTCGGATCGTCCACGTGGCGTGGGCTGGTTGCACATGATGATTTTGGAACGTCATAGAGGTTATGACGATCCCAAATCGTCATAGTATCTTATGACGATTTCAATAAAATCGTCGTTATAGTTCATTAGCGACGCCCAGCTTTCGACGATCTCAAAATCATCATAGAATCATCATAAACAGACTATTGTGACGATTTTGTGACGAAAATAGAGGGTCATATAACGCCAGATTCCTTGTAGTGCACGTCTCTAAACACGCACTGTGAGGACCCCTCCATGGCGTACTCGTCGGCAATACCACGACAGTTGGCGCCCACCGTGGGCCAAGTGGCGCTTCAGGCTCTTCAGCGGTCGAGGACCAAGATCTTCGCGGGAATCGGCGAAACCGTAGCCATCGGTCGCGTTCTCTTCTCCGGCAACGTTCCGATCGTCCCCCCTGACGAATTCTGGATCCCGGCGAAGGCGAACCCTACGTGGTGTTCGATCGTTCCTATCAGAGACATCCACCTCTTCATCGGCGAAACCGACTCGGGCACTAGTTCCCTGGGAGTCGGAGAAGCATCAAGACCCGCACGGACCGCCTATGGGCAGGATACGTTCGCGAAAGGATCGATGTCGGATCTCTCTTCGGAGTTTGCCGGCAAAAATCGGAAAGCATCAAGACCCGCACGGACCGCCTATGGGAAGGATATGTTCGCGGAAATATCGATGTCGGATCTCTCCTTGGAGTTTGCCGGCAAAGATCGGAAAACTTTAAGGCCCACCCAAACCGCCCCCGTGCAGGAGATAAAGGTGGAAGATCACTTCAAATCCGCCGGCTTTGTCCGCGCGTCTGGACAACAGAGATCCAAGTTCGTCGGCGTGGTTACCATCTTCGATCTGGCGCGCTGCGTTCAGAGAGAGGGCGATAACCCCCGCGACTACCTCGCTAGGTGGCTCCATATACGGGCAGACCTGGCCAATTACCCCGATGATAACACTTTGTATCACTTCGTGGAAGGACTGGACCGTGGCATGCTTCTCCGACATTCTTTACGTCAGCAGCAGGCAACAGGGCGCCTTACCCTCGAAGAGATGGTGAGAACTGTCAACAGCTACGCGGCTGCTGACGCGGCAGCCCAGATGGAGCTTGCGCTCAGAGACGGAGAACCTCCGGTTCAGCAGCCGCCACCACCGCCTCCCGCCGCTATCGTCGTAGCAGCACCACCACCTCCAGTCATCGTCGAGGCTGTTGCACCTCCACCGCCCGTCATCGAGGAAGTCCTGGCACCCTCCGAATATGTCATTGACGCACTTTACGCTGACTTCAGTGCAGATTCAGAGGAGATAGACTTCAATCCAGAAGAGTTAGACTCTGCTATGCAAGAGATGGAGGAGGAGTACTCGCGTGACGAACAAGCTAACAACACCGTCATGTCCCGAGGGGTGTTCATCACCATTGGGACAGCGATGGATGAAGATCAACCCGGGCAAGCTCCGCCTACGGCGCTAGAAACGGGGAAGGGGCCACTTATTGCTGCTGACGATGATCGCGCAAAGGTCATGCCTCCTTCGCCTAACCCAGTGCAGCAGCCGCAGGAACTCGGCACCGGTCCGAGCAACAACAACACCGCACACTTGCCACCTCCAGCATCCACGTCGGCAGCAGCCCATGTTACTCTAGCTGATAGAGTGATGTACGGCAATCTCCTCGTCGAGCCACTAACCGTCGATCATATCCAGAACATCACTCAGCTTGACGAGAAGCGCCAGCAGCTGCTGGAGGATGCGCAAGCCATCGCGGAGCAAGGCGCTAAACTAGATCGAGATCTGCTCAACGCGCAGAAATCCATAGAGAAAACTAGAGCAATGGAGGCTGAATACAAGACTCTGCTGCAGCAGCAGAAGGCTAAGAAGGCTCCGGCTCGCGTCATCAACGATCCTGGTGTACGGCGCAACCTAGGATGGGCTCCCTCAAAGCCGGCACAGGCCAAGCCATACATTGACAGTGAAGGCAAGCAGGTGATGCCCACGCCACTCCTTAACCTCGCCGTCGCCAAGACCCTTCTAGAGCAGGATAGATCGCCTTAGGTAGTAGAACAGGTCTATGACCTAGTGGCCAAGGCGGTAAAGCGGCAGGAAAAGGCCACCTCTCAGAGGCTTGAGTCTGACCCAGCGCTCTGCCGATCTAGCCAGTACAAACCGCCAAGGGACAAATCTCCTCAGGATGTCAGATCACAGACGGGTTCATTAGAACGAAGACGGAGGGATGCGCGCAACAGGAAGGATCTATCCCCATATCCTCCAACCACGGAGAAAAAGCCCGACCTCGCCGCCCATCGCCACCGCCCCGATCCCCCCGACGTTAGGAACATTACAAGGCTCACCACCGTACGGATATGCCCCCTCCAAAGCAGTGTGGCATCGTCATCCGCGACAACGCGGCACAGACCCGTCATGATGAAGAGCGCCACCAAGGACACAAGAGCAGGTCACACCACAACCCTCCGCGTCCGACAAGCAACCGTGACAGGCGTGAGGCGTCGCAGGAGGGTAACATCAAGAAGGCTAACCCACCGCCACCTCCGCCTCCGTCGCCGCCAAGCAGCCACCATGGAGGAAGAGGCCCGCGTCGTTCACGCAGCCCATCCCCTATTGACAACAAGAGAAAGAACCCGGAGCCGTACGATGCATGTTCGCAGATCGATAAGATCCACGAGGCCCAGGAAGGACCATACCTAGGACCACGTTGCTTTGGACCTGCAATACAGTCCGCAACCTACCCCAAAGGTTTCCAGATCGACAAGACCATGAAGCCCTATGACGGCACCGCCAAGCCCGCCACATGGTTGCAGGAATACGGCAACGCGGTGGAGATTGCCGGAGGCAACCCCAACGTCGCCGTCAAGTACCTCCCGTTAATGTTAGCGGGCACGGCCCGTCAATGGATCGACGACTTGCTAGAAAGATCTATCTACAACTGGCTGGATATGCAAGAAGCATTCACCAAGAACTTTGAGGGTACATACAAGCGTCCCTGCACAGTGGGCGATCTACAGCGGTGCGTGCAAGAGAAAGACGAGACATCTCGTGCCTACCTCTCCCGTTGGCTGGATATGAGAAATTCCTGCGCAGGAGTGCACGCTCAGACCGCCATGGCCGCCTTCATCGATGGGTTGGAAAGGGGTACGTTGCTCCGACATAAGCTAAAGCGCTTGCAGGACAATCATCAGCTTGACTTGAATCAGATGATTCAGTTAGCTAGTGAGTTCGCAACTGCCGACGACGATACTCGTGGCTCTTTGCCGGCAACGGCCGTTCCAACCCAAGCTTGAAGGAACAGCAGTACAAAGCGGAAAACCGCTCCAGAAGAAAAGCAATCTACCGACATGGTCGCTATGACTTTTGCAGGACGAGGAGAAGGCGGACAACGTGGCCGAGGAAGGGGAGCAGGCCGCGGGCAACAACGAGGAAGTGAAACCAACTCGGCGCCGCTCCGCATTCCCTAAACCTACGAGGAGTACCGCGATATGCCGTTCCTCGTACACCTCGACGCCAACGGCAAGGCCATGCATACCAATCGACACTTCAAGTTCGTTAACGACCTCAAGGAAGACCCGGAGTCTGGCTACAAGCAAAGTCGGAAGAATAGACCGCGAGGCAAGGGCAAGGGGAAGAAGAAGGAGGAGGAGTCCAAGGATTCAAGTGACATGGACGAGGACGTTGACCCCAAGCACGCCGCTAAGAGCGACGACAAGGGCAAGAACCCCTTCGCAAAGAAGGCTCCAGTCTACCACACTTTCCTTGGCACCCCCACCGTCCGACAACAGAAGACCTCTCTAAGGATCCTAATGGCCACTCTCCCCCCAGATCCCCAATACCTGCGCTGGTTAGAGGTCCCAATCACTTGGGACAGGACGGACCACCCAGACCTTGTGCCCACGGGGAACCAGTACGCCATGGTCATCAACCCATTGATTGACGGCTTGGAGTTCACCAAATGCATGGTGGATAGTGGAAGCAACATCAACATCATGTACCTGGATACACTTCAGAAGATGAACTTGACGGAGGCAAACCTAAGGCGGACCAACACCGTGTTCCATGGCGTAGTTCCTGGTCGGGAGGCTCGGTCCCTTGGATGCATTACACTTCAGGTAGCCTTTGGCGATGTTAATAATTACCGCCAAGAGTGCATGACCTTTGTGGTGGTACCCTTCAAGAGCGTGTACCACGTCATATTCGGCCACGACATATTCCACACGTTCATGGCCAAGCCATGCTTCGTCTACAACAAACTCAAGATACCCGGACTGAACGGTGTCATCACCATATCCGGAAGCTTTACCAAGGCAAGGGACTGCGAGATCAATGAAGCAGCCGTTGCAGAAGCTGTCCTCTACAGCGAAGAATTCAAGGAGATCCAGAGCAAGGTCAATGACTCAGAGATGCCCGCGTCGAAGAATCAGATCTCCGACTCCGCTCCTGCGTTCAAGGCCGCCATTGAGACCAAGACGGTGGAACTTGTGGTAGGCGATGCCTCCAAATAGGAAAGCGCGCTCGTCGAGTTCCTCCATGAGAATAGGGACATCTTTGCCTAGCAACCAGCCGACATGAAAGGTGTACCTAGGGAACTTGCCGATCACAGCTTAAACATAGATCCAAAATGTAAACCAGTGAAACAACCTCTACGACGCTTCGGAGATGAGAAGAGACGTGCCATTGGCAAAGAGATAGCTAGGTTACTTAAGGCTGGGTTTATCCGAGAAGTCCTTCACACCCGATGGGTGGCCAATCCTGTACTTGTCCCCAAAAAGGGAACCAATGAATTAAGAATGTGCGTTGATTACACCGGCTTAAACAAAGCATGTCCCAAAGATCCGTTTGCTTTGCCTCGCATTGACCAAGTCATTGAATCGACGGCTAGCTCGGAACTTTTGTGTTTTCTCGATGAATACTCAGGATACCACCAGATCAAGATGATGAAGTCGGACCAATTGGCCACTTCGTTCACTACTCCGTACGGCACATTTTGCTATGTCACGATGCCTTTTGGGCTGAAAAACATAGGTGCTACCTACCAGCGGACAATGCAACATTGCCTTCACGACCAAATTGGTCGGAACGTTCACGCCTATGTGGACGATATCGCGGTGATGTCTAAAAAATCAAACGACTTAATCTCCTACTTAAAAGAAACCTTTGATAATCTCCGGAAATACAACATGATGCTCAACCCTAAGAAGTGCGTCTTCGGGGTTCCAGACGGCAAATTGTTGGGCTTCATCATTTCCCAGCGCGGAATCGAGGTCAACCCGGAGAAAATCAAGGCCATCTTAAACATAAACCGTCCGACATGCCTAAAGGACATTCAACGACTAACAGGTTGTGTTGCAGCAGTTAGTTGGTTCGTCAGCCGACTTGGAGAGAAGGCTTTGCCGCTGTACAAGTTGCTGAAGAAGGCGGACAAATGCACGTGGACAGACGAAGCAGATGCAACATTGAAGCAGCTCAAGGAGATTCTTTCCTCAGTGCCCATCCTTGCAGAACCCGAGCCTAGAGAGCCCTGTTAATTTACATGGCGCCAACCAACCGGGTTATCAGCATCGTTGTCGTGGGAGAGCGGAAGGAACCAGGCTACGAGCACGGAGTTCAACGACCAGTTTACTATGTAAGTGAGGTCTTGACGGAGTCCAAGCAGCGTTACCCGCACTACCAAAAGATATCTTATGGAGTATTCCTCGCTTCGCGGAAGCTGAGGCATTACTTTCAGGAACACCCAATCACAGTAGTGAGCAAGAATCCACTGTCCGACATTATCAATAACAGCGACGCCACAGGAAGGGTCGCGAAGTGGGGCATTGAACTTGCCGCCTTCGAGATCACCTACAAGAGGCGCGATGCTATCAAGTCACAAGCTTTGGCGGATTTTATTGCAGATTGGACAGAGATGCCAGATGCTACTCCGTTGCCAGAACCAGAGTACTGGGTGATGCACTTTGACGGATCAAAGTTGCTCAACGTCTCGGGGGCTGGTGTACTACTACAGTCACCAAAAGGAGACAAGCTGCACTATGTTCTGCAGATCCACTTCGAGGCTACAAACAAAATGGCGGAGTATGAAGCACTCATTCACGGACTACGTGTAGCCAAGGATATTGGCATCAAGCGCATAGTTTGCTGTGGAGATTCCGACTTGGTTGCCCAGCAGGTGGCTGGCACCTGGAATGCACAGAACCCTATGATGGCGTCATATCGCGACGAAGTGGACGAGATAGCCAAGAGCTTCTTGGGCTACGAAGTCAAGTATGTGCCTAGGGAGCAAAACGAGGCGGCTGATCTACTGTCCAAGCTTGGATCAGGGCGCAAGCGAATTCCGCCAGGAGTTTTCCTAGAGCATCTACGCACACCATCCGTGAAGGGCGCCGACATCGACAACCCGGATAGAGTTGACTCTTTCGTCAACATGGTGACAAAGATCCCTCTGGCTTGGACAATACCGTTCATGGAGTATCTCGAACACGGAACTTTGCCCGACGACGAAGTCGAAAGACGGAAAATAGTACGACGAGCAAAGGGTTATACCATAATCAATGGGCAACTCTATAAAAGGAGTACTACTGGTGTATACTTAAAGTGCGTTTCCCAGCTAGAAGGTATGGATATCCTGCGCGAGATCCATCTCGGAGATTGCGGGCACCACACCGCTCCTCGATCATTGGTCGCGAAAGCCTTCTGGCAAGGATTCTACTGGCTAACCGCGAAGGCGGACACCGACAAGCTGGTTGAGACATGCATGGGATGCCAGTATTATGCCCGACAACCACATGTTCCTGCGAAAGAATTGCGAACAATACCAATAACTTGGCCGTTTACAGTCTGGGGGCTAGACATGGTGGGACCATTACAGATGGCACCGTGTGGATTTACGCATCTGCTTGTAGCAGTTGACAAATTCACCAAATGGATAGAAGCTAAACCCATTAGAAAGCTTGATGGGGAAACTTCCCTCAGGTTTGTCCGATATCTAGTGGTGAGATTTGGTCTCCCACATAGCATCATCACCGACAACGGAAGCAACTTATCACTCGGAGAAGTGGAAGCCTATTGTCGGGATAAAGGCATCCGACTTGACCTTGCATCTGTGGCACACCCACAGTCCAATGGTCAGGTTGAGCGAACCAATGGATTAATTCTGCAGGGAATCAAGCCACGTCTTGAGGCACCGCTACATAGAGCAGCTGGAGCCTGGGCGGAAGAATTGCCATCTGTGCTGTGGAGTTTACGAACTACACCCAACAGATCCACCGGCTACACCCCTTACTTCATGGTATATGGAGAAGAAGCCATCCTACCTTCCGACATCCTCCACAATGCACCAAGAGTTTCCGCCTACGACAAAGATGACGCTGAAGAATTCAGACGCCTAGATGTGGACCTTCTCGAGGAGGAGCGCATTTTGGCATGCCAAAGATCCGCCATCTACCAGCAGAAGCTATGCAGCTACCATAGTCGCCGCGTTCGGCATCGCTCGTTTAAAGAGGGGGATTTAGTACTCTGACTTAAGCAGAAGAAGTCACACAAATTATCCCCGCCATGGGAAGGACCGTTCATCATAAGCAAGGCGCTGCTCAATGGGTCTTACTACCTTGTCGACAATCGTGAACTCAAGGATAGACCCAACGAGGATCATAAGCGTAAGCGATGTGACCCGGATGATGACTACCCGGAGCTTGATCGGCCATGGAACATAGCACATCTACGTCCTTTCTACACTTGGCATTTTTTATCTAATTGTGTACTTCTTATATGATCAATAAAATAAAGCTCTTTGGTTCACTCATACTGCTGAGTCTTTTACCTCTTTAGTGTTCATTTTTAGATCATATAAAACCTTTATGCACAAGTCTTGCGATTGCACTTGTGAAAATTCCGCCTACGGGTGTTAGCTTAAGTTTTCTAGTCTACACGTTGTTTGTTGTTGTTATGTGGATTCTGAAGTAGTGACTTTCGGCACTTATTGTCGGCGATTTTGCGCTCAGGTTATTGACGGTGCCATTGGGCATCATCACCTAAGCGCATGGTTCCGACAACAAGTCTTCCGACTCACAAAAAGTCAAGCATAAGAACCAGAGTAATGGATAAGCCAGCACTTGCTTAAAAATATATACATACTGGGAATTAGTTCTTAAGTAGCAGGATACGACAACCATTGTTTTACGCCTTAAGATTACATCACCAAGTTTCTTCCGTGCACACGCCAAAGGTGAAACAGAAATTACAAAGTGTTTTTCATTCTTTGGGCGCAGGAGACTTGGAGGCCAAATCACCCTCGGCGGCGGCGCTGCGATGAGAGTCGGAAGAATCTTGGATGACGTTGTCGATGAAATTCCTGGGCACGAAGACGTCAACGTCCACCAACTTGGCAACCCTGGTGTCATAACCCGCGAGTGATGACAGGATGGCTTCGTGATCGATCTCCTTGCCGTCATCATCCACGTCGGCGATACTAGAGGTCACCGTGTCGATGTCGACATCTTCATAGTGTGCCTTCACCATAGACAGTGCCATCCTCGCGCCAGCCCGTGCGCATGAAGCCTTCCAGTTCGCGACACGCTCGGGGGCTCGGCGCAGTATCTCTGAGAATTTCGCCACGGAGTCCGAGGCCTTGATATAAATTTGGAGGGGCTTGGCAATCTCCTTGGCTTGGGCGATGGCGGTATTGATGAAGTTGCCGGCAAGAACCGTACATTCCTTGTCTGAAGGAGCCGAGCGGGTTAAACCCATAGGAGCTGCAAAATTTAGACAAGGAGCGCATGAGTTCGATAAACTCTAAGTATCCAGACTACAGAAATACAAGGCGGAGGACACTTACTGAAGATGCTGGCCTTAGCCTGCCAGACGGTGTCCGCCAAGGATTCCTTCTCTTGTTGGAGGAGCTTAAACGCCTCGCTATGGCGAAGATTTTTCTCATCAACAGCTTGCTTCTGATCCTTTAGGATCGCAAGCTCCTCCTTCAAGCGATTGATCTCCGCGGAGGCGGAATCTTGCAAGGATTTCATGGAATCCTCGTGCATCTTTAGCATCTCTTACCTCTCCTTCTTAAGGATTTTGTTCTCGCTGTCCAGCTGCTGAATGTGCTTGGACTGCTCGACAATATCCTTGGCCTTGGCGACATGTTCTGCAAGCCGGAGAAAACAAAGTACACATTGAGTACTCGAAGATTGTGGGCACAAAAGTAAGACGGAAATGCGCAATAAGAAAACAGACTCTTGTTTTTGATGATCTGTTCCTTCAAGATGGCGGTTTTACCCTTTTCGGCTTCAAGATTTGCGCGCATCTTCTGGTACTTGTCGTTGGCCATGCCCCTCCGAGCATTCTCGTTCTGTGGAAACAAATACAAAGTTAAATCATTGTTTTGTCTTCTTGGATCTTCTAGTCAGAAAGTTTCCACCTAGATGCTTGGGGGTTACAGCGAGAGTTTTTAACTTAGCAATATGCTTAGCTTTTCTTTAAAACATCTAGTCGGAACTAATTCAGTTACAACTAGAGGCTTGGGGGCTACAGCATTGAAAATTATGAACATTGTGTATGCTACTCTTAAAGCATCTAGTCGGAGTAATTCATTCCATCTAAATGCTTGGGGGCTACAGTGAGAGTTTTTTCTAACTTAGTCACTCTTAGAGCATCTGGATGCAAAACCCATGGTTTTCCGTCTACATCCTCGGGGGCTACAGTGGGATACTCATATGAAATGCAGAAGGCAAAGTAAAAACTTACAAGTGCAATAATCTTGAGGTTTGTAGCGCTCTCGGCTAGCAGCTTGCCGAAGGAAATGTTGTTTCCTCGCAAGATATCTGCTTGTCGGAGTAGCTCCTCAAGACCGCACGTCGGAGATGACGGCACTCCTCCAGGAACCATAGTTGTGTTACTCGGCAGAAGCGCCGGGTAAACTATCTTCGGGAACTCGAAGGGTTTATGGGGAGTAGGGGCGCCGCCTTCGGCAGAGGTACCAGCTCCCACCACCGCCTTGCCGCTACTGATGGCATCCTTAGCCGGAGCTTCAGCCATTTGAAGAGCAGTGCTCTCCTGCGTCGCCTGCTCACCGACAACAGCGAGCTCGGTAGAGGTGCCAGAATCCACTTCCATGGAGGAAGGGCCTGGTGCCTCCTGGACTTCAGAGCTTGTCGGAGCAGAGGAGGGCTTGACAGCAGGAGTAGCAGGGGCGATGGCGGGGGAGGAGTCGCGATGCAGCATATCTTTGATATTTCTAGAAGCCCCAAGAGTCTTGGAGGACTTCTTGAGGCTGGTTGTGGCTTTCTTCCTGAAACATGCAAAATGCATAAGTACAAGAATAAGACAGATAAATAAGACAATGTCGGAGAATGAGAGGCTTACACTAGGGGGACGCTTTGGCAAAAATCCCGGTGGCTTTTCTCTTTTCCACCTCCAGGGCGGCAGTACTCTTTTTGGAGGCTCCACCCTCCGTCTTCTTCTTGCCTCCGACGGCAGCGTCAGAGGTAGAGCTCTTCCGCTTTCGTGCCAACGGGACATCGTCGTCGGACACGACCATGACTTCCTTCGTCTTTGGATCGTAGATTTGGGCAGCCAGGTTGTCCTCATCTAGATCGCTAAGCTGTTAAGTGAAAAATCACCGTGTTAGAAAAGATGGCATTGGCAAGACGAAGAAACTGGAGCAATGTCATACACGGAAAATAAATACCTACCTTTGGGCACTTGCCGTCTACGTACATGTCGTAGGTGATGGTGAAGCCGCGCTTCTTATCCTTCACCTTGACGATGTCCTTCAGACGGAGCTTGAAGGAGTCGCTCGAGAAGTTATCCACGGAGATCCGAAGGGAATCCTTTCGAACACTGGTATACTCGTGCATGAACTTCACGCGGTGCTGCAGAGGTTGGATTCGCCTGATGAACCAGCACATGGCTAGGTCCAAGCCGGTCAAACCCGTCTCTACGAACCACTCGATCCGCCTTATTGCGCGAGAAGCGTCGAGGTCGGAGGGAAGGGAGGCATGGGATCTCCATGTCGAAACTTTAGCGGCGGCTCCATCCACGAAGTCCGGGTACGTTACTTCTCGGCCCGCCAAAGGAATGTCGGGGCCATAGAAGTACGTCCGATGCTAGTTTTTGCATGACTCGTGGCCGACGATGTCGGGGAACCGCCGGCCCGGTCGGATCTTGAAGCTTATGGTGCCGCAGTTCCTAAGCTCCTCCCTACTATGTCCGGCTTCACGTTTGGCGATGAAGAAGTACACGAACAAGTCTAACCTAGGCCTAATCCCTAGATAACCCTCACAAAGTGTCGCGAAGTTGCTAAGCAGTAAGATACTATTGGGGGAGAGGTTATGGGGTTGGACCTTGAAGTGGTTCAAGACGGATAGAAAGAAGTGGGAGATGGGCAGAGAAACGCCGTGTACCAGCTGAGACTTGAGGTACACCTTTTCTCCGGCTTGGGGAGAAGGTGTCACCTTGTCGGCCGGCGCCGCCCGCCAGGCGAGCCCCTCCGTCGCGGGGAGGTAGCCTTCGGCGACCATCTCTTGGATGTCGCGGCCGGTGATGTCCGAGCCGCGCCAGTCGCCTTTGTGCGTGTCTTGCTCCTCTTCCAGAGGCTCTAGCGCCGCCAGATTGAGGTCACCGCCGGTGGTTTCAATCACCGCCAACGCGGGGATGACCAGGCCCTCTAGGGCACGACGATGTCACCGGCTTCGCCGTGGCTTCGCTCGACACCGCCATCAACGGGGAGGAGCTGCTGCTGGCCATGGAGGACAGGGAAGGTGCGACTGATGCAAGGAGAGGTTAGGGTTTCTTCGAGGTTTTCCGCGGAGAGCTCGAGGAGGCGTGCGGCTGGAGGAAGAAGATGATGACGCGAGAGAATGGGGTGAAAAAGTGGCAAGTGTCCCACGGTTACTATTTATCTTACTCTGCATCAAGATTCGTGCATCTAATCGGACGGTTGCCGCGTAGACGACGTGTTCGAGAACGTGCGCGGTAATTTCGCCACGTCTCCAACCGCCGGCGCCAACGGTTAGTATCGCTCGCGCGGGTAAATCGGATATGATTGCGTTCTCTGCATGTGTGAGTTACGAGGCGTCGCTGACCTAGGCCTACGTCGTCATAACTGACATGGTAGATGAGCCGTCGCATCGAAGATTCTGGCATGGACGGATTTAATCCGACTACAGAAGAGTGCGGTGGAAGATTCAGCATTTCTCCGACTTACTAATCAAAGACGGATGGAACCTTGCAGGGTTCTTTGGGAGGACTACAAGATATTGCTTGACGACTTGCCGACATCCATCTAGACGGAGCATTCCACGAGAAGAGGCAAGACGACGCAAGATCTCGGAGTTCTCCGGGGTCTACTGTTGGGAATATGCTATATGGGTATCCTCATAGCATGTCTCCTATCCGACTAACCCGGGTGGCCCATAGTCGGTAGCATGGCCTGTGGCCTGCTGGGCGGCCTAGTTAGGTGGATCCAGAAGGGAGGCCCAAGCCGGATAAAGGAAGGCTACGGTGGAGTCACCAGCGTACCCGGAGCCTTGGAGTGCAAGTTACACAAGACTAATGGTAGACGGTATAGGACTCTGTAACATGTCCGGCTAGGACTTTTCCCTGTAACCCTAGGACCTGGCGACTATATAAGTCGGGCCTATGGGAGCCTTTAGGGCACAACTTAGTATCGATTCATACAACCTCGCACAGCGAACCTATCTCTGTAACTCGGCGTATTGCCCTTATAGTGATTTATAGCAGGAGTAGGATTCCGCCACCGTCGTGGGATCTGAACCTAGGTAAGCTGTGTTACCTCGTACCCGTCAACCGTCTGCCTTACCCCACGTCTCTAAACACGAACTATGAGGACCCCTCCATGGCGTACTCGACGGCAATACCACGACAGTCGAAGGAGGGAGGAGCGAGGCGGCAACGGCGTCGGCATCGCCACGCAGCAGCTTTGGTCGTCGGCGTCCTTCTGTTGTCGAGGAAGAAGAAAGGAAAGAAGCATTGAAGCGGTACTGGACCGGGAGCTGGGCTGCTTGGGCCGGGGTTGGGCCGCGAGAGAGGGAAGACGAGAGAGGAAGGGAACGAACTGGACTAGGCCTAGCTGCTGCTCTCCTTTTTTTAGCAAATCTTTTCCTTTTTTTGATATTTGTTTTCTCTTTGTAATTTAAAATTTGAATCTGTTTTGAGGAGTTCAAAAATACCAGGAGGTTTACAAATATATAGAAAATATTGTAAGGATACTTTTATTCAGATTGGGCTCCACACACTTTGGTATTTTTTCAAATCTTTCAAAACCATTTGAATTGATTTTCAAATAGAGAAGGGGAATATTAGGGTTTAGGGTTGGATTTCTTTTCTTTAATGCACAATTTAAGACATGATGCTCATGCAATGCATAATCAAAACCCTAAATATGATTAACTAAAACTAGGGTGTTACAGTCTATCCTCAAGTTCACGATTGTCAACAAGGTAGTAAGACCCATTGAGCAACACCTTTCTTATGATGAACGGTCCTTCCCATGGTGGGGATATTTTGTGTGAGTTCTTCTGCTTAAGTTGGAGCACCAGATCCCCCTCTTTAAACGAGCGATGTCGAATACGGCGACTATGGTAGCTACATAGCTTCTGCTGGTAGATGGCGGATCTTTGGCATGCCAACACGCGCTCTTCCTCGAGAAGGTCCACATCTAGGCGTCTGAATTCTTCAGCGTCATCTTCGTCATAGGCGACAACTCTTGGTGAATCGTGAAGGATGTCGGAAGGCAGGATGGCTTCTGCTCCATATACCATGAAGTAAGGGGTGTAGCCGGTAGATCTATTTGGTGTAGTTTGTAAACTCCACAGCACATATGGCAATTCTTCCACCCAGGCTCCAGCTGCTCTATGTAGCGGTGCTTCTAGACGTGGCTTGATTCCATGCATAATTAATCCATTGGCTCGCTCAACTTGGCCATTGGACTGTGGGTGTGACATAGACGCAAGGTCAATTCGGATGTCCTTCTCCCAACATTAAGCCTCCACTTCTCCGAGTGATAAGTTGTTGCCGTTGTCGGTGATGATGCTATGTGGGAGACCAAATATCACCACTAGATCTCGGACAAATCTAAGGGCACTTGACCCATCAAGCTTTCTAATGGGTTTAGCTTCTATCCATTTGGTTAATTTATCAAGTGATACTAGGAGATGCGTAAACCGACATGGTGTCGTCTGCAACAGACCAACCATGTTTAGACCCCAGACTGCAAACGGCCAAGTTATTGGTATTGTTCGCAATTCTTTGGCTAGAACTTGTGATTGTCGAGCGTAGAACTGGAATCCTAAGATCATCTATACCAGCTTGTCGGTGTCCGCCTTCGCGATTGGCCAGTAGAATCCTTGCTGGAAGGCTTTGGTGACCAATGATCGAGGAGCGTCGTGATGCCTGCAATCTCCGAGATGGATCACACGTAGGATTTCAATACCATATTGCTAGGAAACACACTTAAGGTAAACACCGGTGGTGCTTCTTTTGTAGAGATGTCCATTGATTATGGTATAGCCCTTTGCTCGACGTACTATTTTCTGTCTTTTGACTTCATCATCTGGCAAAGTTCCGTGTACGGGATATTCCATGAACGGTTTTGTCCAAGCCGGAGGGACCTTTGACACTGTGTGAACGAAAGAGTCAACTCTGTTCGGGTTGTCCATGTACGCTCCCTTCGCGGATGGTGTCCGTAGATGCTCTAGGAAAACGCCAGGCGGAATTTGTTTGCGCCCTGATCCAAGATTTGACAGCAGATCAACCACCTCATTCTGCTCCCTAGGTACATACTTGAGCTCGTAGCCCAAGAAGCTTTTGGCTATCTTGTCCACTTCATCATGATATGCCGCCATCATAGGGTTCCGCGCATTCCAGGTGCCAGCCACCTACCGGGCAACCAAGTCGGAATATCTACAGCAAACTATGCGCTTGATGCCAATATCCTTGGCTACGCGTAGTCTGTGAAAGAGTGTTTCATACTCTGCCATGTTGTTCGTAGCCTCGAAGTGGATTAGCAAAACGTAGTGTAGCTTTTCCCTGGTTGGTGATTGTAATAGTACACCAGCCCCCGAGCCATTGAGTAGCTTTGATTCGTCAAAGTGCATCACCCAGTATTCTGGCTCTAGTATAGGGGTAGCATCTGGCATCTCCGTCCAATCTGCGATGAAATCCACCAAGGCTTGTGACTTAATAGAGTCGCGTCTCTTGTAGGTGATCTCGAAGGCGGCAAGTTCAATACCCCACTTCACGACCCTTCCTATAGCGTCGTTGTTGTGCCTCAACTTCCGAGATGCGAGGAACACTCCATAAGCTAGCTTCTAGTAGTGCGGGTAACGCTGCTTGGACTCCGTCAAGACCTCACTTACGTAGTAAACTGGTCGTTGAACTCTGTACTCATGCCCTGGTTCTTTCCGCTCTACCACGACGACGATGCTGATTACCCGGTTGGTGGCCGCCATGTAGTTTAATATAGGCTACCCAGGCTCGGGTGCTGCAAGGATAGGTGCCGAGCATAATATCTCCTTTAGCTGCTTCAGTGCTGCATCTTCCTCGACCGTCCATGTAAACTTGTCTGCCTTCTTTAGCAACTTGTATAGCAGTAGAGCCTTCTCTCCAAGTCGGCTGATGAACCGACTAACTGCTGCAACACAACCTGTTAGCCGTTGTATGTCCTTCAGTGTCATGGTGGTGGCACGGCAGATGCCATGGGTAGGCTAAAGTATGGGGCCAATGGATGCTAGAGGGATCCGAGGAGGGAAGATGTAGTGATTTCTACACTCAAAAGACTAATCAGTAGATCTTTATTCATCCTCTCAAGAACTACAAATGCTCCTAGAGCTATATCAAAGAGAAGAATAGAACTACTACACGAGCCCTTCGGTATGGAATGAATCGATCCCCTCCCAAGAGCCCGTACCCCTCCTTATAAAGGGGTTCCTTGGCTCCTTCTAGGGCTGACGTGGCAAGCATATTCTTGGAATATGCTTGTCCCAAAGTGGTAACTCGGCGGACTCCTTTTCGTGTCCCCCTTCTATCGGCGGCAATGTTCCAGAGGCCCTCACATGTGTGCCTCGGGCTTCCTCACTGTCACCTCCGTGATGCCTGCCTGCCCCTCTGCAACTCTGCTCTTTGTCCTTAGCGCTTGGCTCCGTCTAGATTCCTCCTAGCCAGCAACTAGGGTTTGACTATAGGCTCCTCCTTCTCCTGCAAGTCTCACGTTACTCGGCCTCATCTCGCATAACTCGGCTCGGCCTTCACCTGCATGCAAATCAATCAACCTTATTCGGCCGACTTAGCTTATACGTCGGCCGAGTAATGTGTTACTCGCTCTATATTAGCCCATCGTCAGCATACCTCGGCAGGATCTTGCATGATTCGGCCAACCCAGTTAGTAATTCGGCTTAAGGTAAGGGAGACTCCTTTCTTCTTTCCCCTATCTTGACCCTATCCGGGGTCACCCCCCCCAACATTAGTCCCTGAAGCTGGTGCAGTCCTGCCGGAAACCCAGGCCGGGACACATCAGTTTCCAGACATTTATCCATTCTCACCTTCTACCCGAGGTATTTCTTAGCCGACGTTCTTTTTCTGTTATCCTCTTCCTTATTTCCTCCTTTTCCCGCTATCAACAACATTCCGAGTTATTTTCGTTTGTCCGGGGTATTTGCTTGGCTTCATGTGTAAGCCTCGTCCTATGCGTACCAATCATCATTGTTCCCTAGTTTTTTGTTCCTCTACAGTGTTCACTGACATGCTAGAGTGATTACGGCGCCCGTCGCGTCAGCGTAGTGACGCCTCGAGTATCGCAGCAGTCGGGTGGCCCGATCTCCTCCTGCACCATGTGGCCTTCACTGTGGCTCCAATACCTGTGTGCGGTTTAGGCGATATACGCGATTACGCGGTTAGCGTGGCACAGCCATGATCCCACTATGGTTTACCCTATGCGGTTATAAAGAGGGGAGCGGGGTAGGTTGGTTCACTTTCCCCCTTCTTACTCCCTTCATCTTCTTCCTCGCGCCGCCTCCATCGTTCGCGTTCCAGTGGCCGCGCCACCGCCGTTCCCCCTCGACGGACACGCTATGGCTTTCTGGCTCCTGCGACCTCGCCGCAGCGCCCCCGCTTGGCATTCTCACCGGTGAGTTTATCTACAGCGCCGCCGCTAGGTTCCAGCGTTAGGTGTTCTTCTGGTTTTCCTTGATTTCCTGCGGCGGTTATTTCTCTGTTCCGCCGCTGCGTTTGTCACCGTCGCGACGGGGCCCTGCACCTCTAGGCCTCTCCCCGCCGCCAGTTTTTCTTCGGTTGATTCCTCCGACGAGCCTATGTCTAGCTCCGCTAGCGGCGCTCTCGTCGGGGAAGAAGACCTTGCGGCCGGTCCAGAGTGTGGTTCCTGGCAAGGTTCCTCGGTTACTCGCCGGGAGATAGAATGGCTGATCAAGACACGTCGAATTCCTACCGAGGTAAGTTGTTGCTTACCCGGCAAAGAATCCTCCCCTGTACTCAATGAGAGTGAATATGTAGTTTTTATGTCCCATTTTGCTCGTGGATTCGGCCTCCCTCTTAGCGACTTTGCTAGGAGGTTCTTAGATTACTTCGGCCTTCAGCCGCATCATCTGCCGGCTAACGCCGTTGCCTCTTTGTCCGCCTTTATCTCGGCTTCGGAGGGGTACTTCGGCCTTTGGCCCTCCGTAGACGTTTGGTCCAAATTATTTCAGATCCGAGCTAATGTGGTGCCGGACAAATCTCTTCATCCTTCTGAGAAATCTCTCACCCAGTGCGGGGCTGCCTCCATTACACCTCGGAAGAACTCTGTCGTGGGAATGACCACGGCAGTTGCTGCAATCGGCAGCGAGTAGTAGAACATGGGGCAAGGGCGGCCAGCCATCTGCGGTGCGAGATGAGGGCGGTGACACAGGGTTTTACCTAGGTTCGGCCCCCCGGAGGGTAAATACCTACTCCTGCTAGATTGTATTATGATGAGAGTACAATGGGGCGAGCTTGGCGGCTAGGCGGCGAGTCGCTTGGGTGGATGATGGAACGTCTCCTCTACACGCCCTCTAGGGAGGTTTATATAGACTCACCCCCCTAGGGTTTATAGATCTCAACCAAATCAGTTCAGGTTTCGGCAATCGTTTAACCTAATCCGACTGGGCCTATCTATTCTCCTGGGCCTTCAACTTCCAGTCGCTTGAATCTACGCCAGGTCTTGATCCAATCGCCGTCCTGCAGGCCCACTCGCCAGTTCCTGGGCCAGTCGGAAACGTCCTGCTGGGTATACCCTGGTAGGAATATCCTCATCAGTAGTCCCCGAGGCCGTCGTTGATTGGTCGCATGTGTTTGTTGGTAGTCGGAGTATATGGGTCCAATGCGGACGCCCAGTCGAATCGGCGGCGGACTCCTGAATAAAGGAAAAACCAGTTATTCTAGTCGCAATGATAGCGGTCAGTTGGGGCGCAGCTCGGCGAACGGGTCGGCGAATGTTCAGTCACTGTTGTAGTGAACGGGTCGGCGAGTCGAATGGAGGAAGTTGGACCGTCAGATGAGGTCAAAACTAGTCGTTGGGGTAATCCAACGGTAACTTTGGCGTAATCACCACGCAGTAACGGCTCCCGAAATTGGCGGGTAGCAACCACTATATAAGGGAAATGGTAGTCGATCGGGAAAACACTCCTTCGTCTTTCCTCCTATTTCGCCCATCTTCGTTTTCCTCCGCATCGCGATCCAATCGATCTAGAAACCTTCGACCTCCACGAACCTTTCATCCAATGTCCCCCTCCACCGAACCATGGGGCAGGTCCAAGTGCACCAGGGCGCTACTGGCATCCTTCGAGGAGGCCGGGATCCTGCGTGCAGGCAGGTGGCGCATCCCCGCGGCCGGAGAGGTGACTCCGGACCCGCGCGAGGGAGAATTTATTTGCTTCACCAACCACCTGGAGCGGGGGCTGGGGTTTCCCACATCTCTCTTCTTCCGGCGCTTCTGCGCCTTCTACGGGATCCAGCCGTCGGACCTGGGCCCGCACAGCATCGAGCAGCTCGCCATATTCGTGGCGTTCTGGCAGTGCTACCTGGGCTGCAGGCCCTACTTACCCCTATGGCAAGATCTGTTCCACGGGAGGATCAGTCGCAAAAAATCAGGCGGCCCAATGTTGGCTACGGGTGGCCTGACGTTTCAGTTGAAGTCGAAGGCCTCCTTCTTCGACCTAATGTTGCCTGCCAAGGCGGCAAGCGAGTGGAAGAAGTCCTGGTTCTACGTCACCGAGGCGACTCCAGACGGCGAGGTGGCAATCCCAAGGTATTCCGCCGACCGGCCCGAACCGCGCCGACTCCAGGTCGGCAAGCTCCCAGTAGACCAGTGGATGGTTGTGGACGAGATGCTTCAAACCATCCTCGGCCTGAAGAAGAAGGGCCTCCAAACCATCAACTTGTACAACTGCTGGCTCCGGCGGCGACTCGTTCCCTTGGCCCGCCGCGACCATTACATGTACGAGTACACAGGCAGGGAAGACTCGACAAAATCCTGCCTCGCCGAGTGGAAACTCGAAGACTACGTCCTGGCGCTGAAGAAGATCACCCAGGCAGCATATCTGGACACGAAGGCCGGGGTCGCCCCTATACCGCAAAGCATCCAGCTCCGACGGTGAGTCGCTGTTCTCACTACCATTCACAGTCGCAGTTGATGATTTCGCGGTTATGTTGATATTGTCTCGTGCCTGCTGCAGTTAGTCCAAGTGGTGGAAGGGTGGCTCCCACCTGCGGATGATGAAAACTCAAGCTCGTCCGTCCAGGACGAGGGCGAGTCGCCTCCTGCCAAGGGCGGCATCGGGAGCGACGCGAGTGATGACGACGACAACGATGACGAGCCCAGGGAAGACGCCGCCCCGATGGTTCGCAAAACTCTCGGGCAACATCAGCGCGAGCTCGAGGCGAGTAGAAGCCTGGAACGCCATGACGACGACGATGAGCTTCCCGAGCACACCTCGCGTCGTGAGGCTACACTGTCGAAAAATAAGAAGAAGAAGGAAGTGAAGGCTCCACCAAAGAGGAAGACGAAGCCAGCAAAACAGGCATCTCCGCCTCGTTCGGCGAGTAGTTCCGACGCCACCAGCTTGGCCAAGGATGAAGCGCCGCAGACGACAGAAGCACCGGATGCCGCTGCCGCCCTGGATGAGGTACCTCTGGCCTCGCTTCCACCCCTATTCGCCCCAGTCTCTGGGTTGAGGGCTGCTCCAGCCGCAGCAGCTTCACCTCCCAGGAGAACTCCTGCCGACGTCGTCTCGGAGGCTCCTTTTGCGGCCTCGTCGTCGAAAAGGCCTTTCGTGTCTTGGGCACATGACGTTTTGGAGATGGGCCTCAGTTGGAAACTGGGCCCCGAACTGGAGAAGCTGGCCAGTATCCGCACGGGACTGCGGTTCATACCAGCCGCCAAGTAAGTTTTGTCCATCTGCTTGTCTTTCGTTGTACTCGTACAATTTTGCCCATATCGTTGTTTCATAGGACTGGAGTTAACAAGATCGGCCACCCTTCTGTGGCCAAGGTGCCACCAGTCGTCGCCGAAGAGGACCTCTCACGGAAGAGGAAAGCTGATGAGGTCGCTGCCCCCACAGACAGTGCTAAGAAGGCAAAGGGCGACGACATCGTCACCGTTTCTGACGACACGACGGTTGCTCCGAGTGATCCTCCGACTGCGACGGAGGTGGCCGTGAAGACCAAGGAGGGAGTTTCCTCGCCTGGAATTTCTGAGCCAGCTCCTAGTGGCGCTGTAGCATCCGCCGCGACCTTCCCCCGCTTTATGGCCAAAGCTACAGCGAGTGGTATAACGCCATCGAGCCGCACGCCTGGGGTCGCCGAAACGGAGGTCGAGCAGCGTCGCGGAGACACTCCAGCTCTTCTCGCATCTGTGGACGCGCTACAGCTCCATGGCATGCTGGGCGCAGCCATTCAGGTATGTCCAGTCCCCGAGGATCGGGCCACTGAATTTCAGTGGTCAGATTCTTTTGGTATTTGTTTTTATTTGTAGCACCCAGTCCCCGAGTGCCTAGTCGCTGAATTTTAGCGGTTGGGAACTTAGGATTTTTTATCTCCAGTCCCCGAGTGTCTAGTCGCTGAATTTCAGCGGGTGGGCACTTAGGATTTTTTATCTCCAGTCCCCGAGTGTCCAGTCGCATAATTTCAGCGGGTGGGCACTTAGGATTCCATTGTTGTTAACTGTTTGATTTGTGCGCAGGGCTTGCAGCGTGAGTCAGCCGATCGGCTTGCTGTGAAGTATCGCGTGGAGAAGGAACTTGTTGCCGTCCAAGAAACGAACAAGGAACTCCAGGCGATCGCTTCCAAGGCAGAGGAGGTCCTCCAGAGCCTTGTCCCGGCGAGCGAACTGATGGCGGCTCAGTCTGCGTTGAGTACGGCTGAGAAACGGATCGCTGATCTGGAGCGGGAGCTCAAGTAAGCGAAAGCGGAGGTGAGCGCGGTGGATGGGCGAGCAAAAGCTGCTGTTACGGCTGCCGCTAAAGAGCGAAAGGTGTCTGACGCCCTCGTTATTGGGCTGCAGAACGACTTCTCCTCACTTCAAAGCTTCATCACGGGCCTCTGCCATCCTTTAATTGGTAAATTTCCTGCCTCTGCCTGTAGTAGATGCATTATGTAATCTTTGTTGTACTCACTGCCGCCCTCTGCCCACAGGTCGGATTATCGACAGCTCGGAGGAAGCGCAGTCATACGACGCGCGGCAGTGTGTGACCACTCTGGTCGACTCGGCCATGTTGTCCGCGGCATGCATTCGGGCGTATCTTCAGGAGATATCGCCTACGGAAGTGATTCCCAGCGACCTCATCGAAGTATGGCGGTGTCTGGAGAAGGCGCTGTCAATCGTCGAGTTCATGACGCGGTCGGCATTCCAGCATGGGGCGGCAACGGCGCTTAGCCTTGGGCTTGCCCACTTCCCGGAGGACTTCAACCTTGACGACGTGACGAGTGGTTACCCCTCATCGACGGGCTGGGTGGAGATCGCCGAGGTACTGAAGCTGACGGACCGGGCCGCGGCATACTCCGATCGCGTCTGGGCAATGGGCGACCTCCTCCCTTATCAGGAGACGACTGTCGCGCCCAACGATCCCGAGCCGGCGCATCGAGACTTCAAGGTCGAGCAGCCGTTCCGTGCGGCGATGGCGGGTGAGTTGACGACGTACCCGTCAAACCCGTACATGCCCTTCATTCGCAACCGCAGGCGTGGCGGCGAGTCGACGTTGAAGCCTGCGGAATAGAAACATTGTGCCCTGGGGCGTTAGTAGCAATTTGGCCATTGGGCTCAACTTGTATTTTGTAACGACTTTGTTCTGCTGTAATGTAATTTCGCGTTATTTTGTGAATTGTCTTGCGATTTTGATTGCTGACTGGACGAGTCCCTGAGCGCGTCCGCCCTTTTTATGGGGTTTACCTCGTTTGTTATGTGTTTGTGGTTTTGAATGTTTTGTCAGTTGTTTTGTTATTGAGGTCGACTCGCCCGAGCTCGGAGAGCCAGTCGCAGGGCGACTCCCGTGAGTGCTCTTTACTTGACCGTTTTCCCTTGCGCGAACGAGGTCGGGTGGCCGAGTCCCCGAGCGTGGTACTTGGTGGTTCTAGTCGCGGCTCTAGGGTGGGTGAGGACTGAGCGCGTTAGAGTAAGCGCATCACTCCTGCCTGACCCGTAGGGTCAGTCGCATGGCGAGTCCTGGGCACGCTGTCATACTTGGCGTTTTTCCCTAGTCGCTCGTGCTTAACTGGGCGTCAGTCCCCGAGCGTGGTACTTGGCCGTTCGAGTCGCTGTGTCGAGGGTGCGGAGGATCATGGTCGCTGTGAGGAGCGAAGGCAGTTGTCCTGGCTCGTTAAGCCAGTCGAGCTAGGCGACTCCAATGGGGCTCCGGGTAGGCGTTTTTCGTGGACGTTACGAGTCCTGGGGTAACCAAGTGCCCTCGTAACGCACTACTTGGCCATGCCGGTCGCTGTGCCAGAGGTTGACTTCTGCAGTTAGCTTGACGCTGTTATTACGACTGCGAGTGGCACAAGACACGAAGAGTAGACGCAATTTGCGGTAACCAATACGTTTTATTTCATTGCTAGTGGAGGGTACAAGTATGGAGTTCTAGGAGTAGAACTTCCGTAGGAGGTTTACATTCCACGGTCGCTTGACGTCGCGTTTCCCGTCTCCACGGACGTCAGTGAGGTAGTAGGCGTCATTGCCGAGTACTCGCCCGATGGCGAATGGTCCCTCCCACGGGGGGAGAGCTTGTGCATGCCCTTCTTGTCCCAGATGAGGCGTAGCACCATGTCGCCTTCCTGGAAAGTGCGAGTCCTCACTCGCCGGCTATGGTAGCGGCAGAGTCCTTGCTGGTAGATGGCAGTGCGGGAGCGAGCTAGGTCGCGTGCCTAGTCGAGTTGATCGAATCCATCCTGGCGTGCGAGTTTGTTTGCAGCCTCCGTGTAGTGGACAACCCTTGGCGAGTCGTGCTCTAGGTCGGTGGGCATGACTGCCTCGGCGCCATACACCATGAAGAAGGGGGTGAACCCTGTCGACCTGTTGACAGAGGTGCGGATGCCCTAGATGACGGAGGGTAGCTCCTCGACCCAGCACCCGGCGATGCGCTCGAGTGGTACTTGGAGCCGTGGCTTCAGGCCATGGAGGATGCTCTGGTTGGCCCGTTCCGACTGGCCGTTGGACTCCGGGTGGGCGACTGAAGCAAGGTCAAGTCGGATGTGCTGTTCTTCGCAGAACTCGGCCATGGCTCCTTTGGCGAAGTTGGTGCCGTTGTCCGTGATGATTCTGTTTGGGAACCCGTAGCGATATATGAGCACACGTAGGAACTTGGTGGCGGTCTTCCCGTCGCATTTCCGGACTGGCTTGGCCTCCACCCACTTTGTGAATTTGTCGACCGCGACCAGGAGGTGAGTGAAGCCGGAGGGGGCCTTTTTGAAAGGGCCTACCATGTCCATACCCCACACGGCGAACGGCCAGATGATGGGGATTATCTTGAGCGTCGAGCTCAGCACGTGGGTCTGGTTGGCGTACTTCTGGAACCCGGCGCACCGCTGCACAATGTCCATAGCGTCTGCGTGTGCGGTGGGGCAGTAGAAACCGTGTCGCATAGCCTTTGCGACCAGAGAGCGGGCGCCAGCGTGGTGGCCGCAGTCGCCGGAGTGGATGTCGGGGAGGATTTTGCGTCCTTCAGTGGGTTGGAAGCAGCGTTGGAACACGCTGGTCACGCTGCGCTTGTGGAGCTCGCCGTCGATGAGGACGAAGGATTTGCAGCGGCGCGCTATCATTCGGGCGTCTGTTTCGTCTGCTGGCAAGGTGCCTCCCTCCAGGTAGGCGATGTACGGCGAAGTCCAGTCTTCTGGCTCGGCGATGAGTGCGACCAGGGCTGCCTCTGGTTGCAGCGGGACTCCGATGTCGATCTCCCTTGGGGGAGAGACGGAAGGCTTGGTGATGGTGTCGAGGAAGACGTCGGCGGGTGGTGCGAGTCGAGCCGAGCCGATACGAGATATTGCGTCGGCCTCCTCGTTATTCTGCCTGTCGATCCACTCGACGGAATAGCCTGCGAAGTGTCCGCCCAGCTTGTCCACTGCTTGGCGGTATGCCGCCATCGTGGGGGAGACGGCGTCGCAGGTGCCAGCGACTTGCCCAGCGACGAGGTCGGAGTCTCCGTAGCAGCGTAGGCGGTTGACATTCATCTCCTTGGCGGCTCGCATGCCGTGGAGTAGTGCCTCGTACTCGCCCATGTTGTTGGTGCAGGGGGTGAAGTCGAGGCAGAGGACGTAGCGGAGCTTGTTGCCCTTCGGGGAAGTCAGCACGATCCCTACTCCTGCGCCGTCTGCGTTCTTGGAGCCGTCGAAGTGCAGACTCCAATAGTGGAGGTACGACAGCTTTTCCGGCTGCTGGGCCTCTTCCTAGTCGGCGATGAAGTCCGCGAGATACTACGACTTGATCGCTTTGCGCGGCTCATACTTGATGTTGTGGACGCCGATTTCGACGACCCACTTGGCGACTCGCCCGGTCGCCTCACAGTTGCGGATTATGTCCTGCAACGGTGCTGAGGAGACGACCATGATCGGGTGCTCCTGGAAGTAGTGCGGCAGTCGCCACTGTGCTCTGAAGACCGCGTATACCAGTTTCTGGTATTGCGGGTATCGCTGGCGCGACTCGGTGAGGACCTCGCTGATATAGTACACCGGTCGCTGCACTGGGCGCTCCTTTCCTTCCTCTGGTCGCTCGACGACCATTTCGGCACTGACGATGTGCTCGAAAGCCGCGACGTAGACCAGCATGGGTTCCTTGTCGACGGGGGCGGCGAGTAGCGGTGCTGCGAGTACCACCTTATTGAGGTCTCGTAGCGCGTCGTCCGCCTCCTTCACCCACTGGAAGGTGGGGTTCTTGCGCATCAGGCGGTATAGGGGCATCGCCTTTTCGCCGAATCAGGGGATGAAGCGATTGAGAGCCGCGACTCACCTGGCCAGCTTCTGGACGTCGCGCAGGCACTCGGGTTTGCCGATTCGAGAGATCGTGTTGATCTTGGTGGGGTTCGCCTCGATCCCGCACTTGGAGACGACGTATCCGACTAGTTGCCCTGCTGGTACAGAAGGTGCATTTGCCTGGGTTTAGCTTTATCTTGTATTTCCGCAGGTTGGCGAATGTTTCCGCCAGATCAGCGAGTAGGTCGCTCTGGCGAGCGGACTTCACTACCACGTCGTCGATATAGACGTGGATATTGCGGCCAATTTGGCTCGCAAGGCACTCCTGCATGCACCGCTGGTAGGTTGCCCCGGCGTTCTTGAGGCCGAAGGTCATGGCGGTGTAGTAGAAGGCTCCGAATGGCGTGATGAACGCCGTCTTTTCTTCGTCCTCAACAGCCATTTTGATCTGGTTGTACCCAGAATAGGCGTCGAGGAAACACAGCGACTCCGAGCCCGCGGTGGAATCGATTATTTGGTCGATCCGCGGGAGGACGAATTGTTCCTTCGGGCAGGCGCTGTTTAAGTTTGTGTAGTCGTTACACATCCTCCAGGTCCCGTTTTTCTTCTCGACCAGGACTGGGTTTGCCAGCCACTTGGAGTATTTGATTGGCCGGATGAAGCCTGCAGCGAGTAGACGCTGCACCTCCTCGGCAATGGCTCGGCGGCGCTCTTCATTGAAGGGCCGCAGCGACTGCTTGACAGGTCGCACTTTGGGGTCGGCGTTGAGTTTGTGCTCAGCGAGTTCCCTAGGGACACCAGGCCTGTCAGAGGGCTTCCATGCGAAGATGTCCCTGTTCTCACGGAGGAACTCGATGAGCGCGCCTTCCTATGCTGGGCTCATGCCCGTCCCGATCGTCACCGTCTGGCTGGAGTCGCCTGGGACCAGCTCGACGGTGCGGGTATGTGTCGTTGCCTCGAAGGCTGAGGTGTTGCCGCCCTTCGAGTTGGGCCTCTTGAGTATAGTGGGGTCATCGTTATTGACCCCACTCGCGTATTTGGCGAGCTCGTCGGCGTGGTTGGCCTCTGCCGCGATGACGGCGTCGGCAAGTTCGGCTCCTTTGGCCTCGCACTCGGCGGCCATGTCGGCGTCGCCGTGGATGGTGATGACGCCGCGTGGTCCGGGGAGCTTCATCGCGTTGTACGCGTAGTGTGGCGCCGCCATGAACTTGGCGAACGCCTGGCGCCCCAAGACGCAGTGATAGGGGCTTTCGAAGGGCACCAGCTCAAAAACGATCCGCTCGGTGCGGAAGTTTGCCGTTGTGCCGAAGGTGACTGGCAGCGTTACCTTGCCGATCGGATACGCCTTCCGACCGGGGACGATGCCATGGAACGTGGTGTAGGTCGTCTCGACCATCGACTGCGGGAGCCGCAGTCGCCTGAAGGTGTCCAGGTACAGGATGTTGATGGAGCTGCCGCTGTCCATCAATGTCTTGGGGAGCCAGTAGTCTCCCACCTTGGGCTTGACTACCAGGGCGACTCGGCCTGGGTACTCGATGCGCGACGAGTGGTCCTGGCGGCTCCAAGTCATTGGTCGCTCTGACCAATTGAGGAACTGGGGAAGGTCCACCTGGGCCACCGCGTTGACAGCGACGGCGTGGGCGATGACCTTCTTCTCGCGCTTCGTGTTGAAGCCTGTGAAGGTGTGGAGAAAGCCGGCCACGCTGCCGAATTTTCCGCCGTTTGGCGGGTTGTTGTCGGGGTCCTCCCGCGCTCGCCGTGCCTTCTCGATCTCCTTGAGAGAGTGGAAGTCGGCGGTCGTGTGCGTGGCGGGCTTCCCTTCCCTGCTGTGAAATGCACAAGGTTGGTTAAGGAGGGCCGCGGGGTCAAACCTTGGTTTCGCCTTGTAGTTGCCGCCGTCGCGGCGTTGCCCCCCGTCGCGGCGGAAGCTGTTGGGCTCGCGCTGCGCGTGCCCAGCATTGGCGACGAAGTCGACTCGCCCGTCACTGCGGCGCTTGCCGGTGAGGCGAGTGTTGTTGTAGCGTAGATCGGATCGTCGTCCGTTGTCGTTCCCGCTCGTGCGGCGTTGCCCTCCCGACTCGTCGTCGGTTTCCTGGTTTGGGTCTTTGTCCGCGTATCTTTTGGAGATCTCAAGGAGGTCCGGTATGTTGTCGAGTGTGCGGTATGCTCGTTTGAGCTTGGCAACCAGGGGCTCGTAGCGGCACGAGGTCTTGAAGCAGTGGATTGCGGTGTCTGGGTGGATACCGACCGCGCTGTACCATAGTTCTTGCCATCGTTGGACCCAGCTGCGGGTCGACTCGCAAGGTCCCTCGACGCATCGTTCCAGGTCCTCGATGGTGGTGGCGCGGGTGTATGAACCCTCGAAGTGCCTGACGAAGGCGTCGCGCATCTCTTCCCAAGAGTCGATGCTGTCCGCGGGGAGAGTGTTGATCCACTGCCTGAACGCTCCCTCCATCATCAGGGGGAGGTAGCGGGCGCCGAGTAGATCAGTGTGGCCGGCGATCCCCATTGCCATGAGGTAAGTGTCCAGCCACACGGAGGGATTATACGTGGGGTCGTACTTCTCTATTTCCTTCGGCGCTTTGAATTTCGCCGGGTATCTTTCGCCTCGGATCATTGGTCCGAAGCACCGAGGCCCGAGTCGACTTAGCGACCCCATCGGCTCGCCGTCGCGGTGGTTGGTTAGGGTATGCCGCAGGTCGTCAGGCTGGCGTGCGCGCCAGCTCTGGTTGTTGATGATGTGGGTACGGGTGTCGACGGGCTGACCGTTGGCGGCGACGAAGTTGGTCGCTGGCCTGGGGTCATTGGTGGAGAGTGCCGCGTTTGCGGGTCGGTGTTGGAGCTGTAGTGGTTCAGGTGGCGGGCAGTTGAGGGTGTTTGCCGCCAATGGACGACCGCTTGAGGCCGCTCTACTGCCCGATGAACGCGAGTACATCCGACCCTGTGAGTCGAAGCCTGCGTTTTGTTGCTCGACCTCCTTTGCGAGCAAGGCCTTGACGTACTAGATCTATAGGGCGCCGCCACTGGTGGCCGTGATGTTGTCGGCCGCTGCTCGGCCCGCCACGAGGTTGCCCATCAGGGTGGAGAACAGTGGTAGGCCGTTCGCGTCTCGCTCCCGTGAGGAGACCACGATCCGTGGCTGGTCCCTAGGGCGTGCGCGGTTGGGTGGAGGTGGGGCGCCATTCGCCGTCGACCCTGGTGGGGGCCGGGCGCTTCCTCCTGGTGGCACGTTCTCGCAGATCGCGTGCTCGGCCACGCGGGCCGGGTCGTTCGCGTCGTCGAAGTTCAGGGCGCGCCCCTGGACGGTGGGGTTCAAGCGCGACCTGATTCGTTGTTGGTGGTAGCGCGACAGCTCCTGCGCCGTCACCTGCTCGAGGCGAAATTTTTCGCGCTCGGCTTGCTCCTTGCGGACGTGGCAACCGGTCCCGTCGTGGAGGTCGGCGAAGTTTTCCGACCCGGAGTCGAAGTCGAAGATCCCAAGGATGGAGGGGTCCTCGAAGTCTCCAACGTTGGAGACCTGGGTCATGGAGCCCGCAAGCGAAGCCGTGATGATGGATCCGGCGAGTGACGCCGGGGTCGCCGAGTCGGCGTCGTCGTTGAGGGCCGCGTCTTCCACGGCTGCGGTGGTTTCGGCCACGTCGCTGTGGGCCGAGTTGTACTCGGAGGCGAGGCGGTGGATCGTGCGGACCTGGCTCTTGGAGAGCCGGTCGCGTGGCGGCGACTCGTGGATGCGAGCTGAGTCCTCCGAGACGATGACGTCGGTGAGGCCGACGAAGAGTGTCGTGGGAATAGTCACGGCAGATGCTGCAATCGGCAGCGAGTAGTAGAACGAGGGGCAAGGGCGGCCAGCCATCTGCGGTGCGAGATGAGGGCAAAGACACAGGGTTTTACCCAGGTTCGGCCCCCCGGAGGGTAAAGACCTACTCCTGCTAGATTGTATTATGGAGGTGTTACAATGGGCGAGCTCGGCGGCTAGGCGGCGAGTCGCTTGGGTGTATGAGGGAACGTGTCTCTACTCGCCCCATAGGGAGGTTTATATAGGCTCACCTCCCCTAGGGTTTACATATCTCAACCGATTCGGTTACAGATTCAGTAGTCGTTTAACCTAGCCCGACTGGGCCTATCTACTCGCCTGGGCCTTCAACTTCCAGTCGCTCGGTACCTTGCTGGGCTTCAATCCACTCGCCGTTCTGCAGGCCCACTCGCCAGCTCACGGGCTAGTCGGAAACGCCCTGCTGGGTATACCCCAGTAGGCATATCCCCATCAGTAGTCCCCGAGGCCGTCGTCGATTGGGCGTAAGTGGCTGCTGGCAGTCGGAGTATGCGGCTTCAAAGTAGGCATCCAGTCGAATCGTCGGCGGGCTCCTGTATAAAGGAGAAAATCCGGTGAACCAAGTCGCGGCTTGGGCGAGTCGAGTCGGCGGGACGCGGTCATGGTGATTGACCCGGCGAGCCGAGTGGCTGAAGTTGGACCGTCAGGCATAGTCAAACTATCCGTTGGGGGTAATCCAACGGTAACTTTTGGCGTAATCATCGCGCGGTAACGGCCCCCTGATTTGGCGGGCAACTCCCGCTATATAAGGGGAATGGCAGGCAATCGTAGAGCCAACTGCCCACCACTTCTTCCGAGTGCGCACATTTTCCTTCCTCTGCTCCGCGATCCAATCGACTCGAAATCCCCCGATCTCCAACCAACCTCTCAGCCATGGCCCTTTCCACCGAACCATGGGGCAGGTCCAAGTGTACGAGGGCGCAGCTGGCCTCTTTTGAGGAAGCCGGGATCCTGCGAGCCGGCTGTTGGCATATCCCCGCAGCCGGAGAGACGACCCCAAACCCGCGAGAGAGGGAATTCGTCTGTTTCACCAGTCATCTCGAGCGGGGTCTAGGGTTTCCCACGTCTTTGTTCTTCCGGCGTTTTTGCGCCTACTACGGGATCCAGCCTTCAGATCTGGGTCCCCACAGCATCGAACAGCTCGCCATCTTCGTGGCGTTCTGCGAGTGCTACTTGGGCTGCCGGCCCTACTTTCCCTTGTGGCAAGATCTGTTCCACGGACGGATCAGCCGCGAGGAGGCAGGCGGCCCAATGCTAGCCGCGGGCGGCTTGACGTTCCAGCTCAAGTCCAAAGCTTCTTTCTTTGATCTGATGCTACCCGCCAAGGCAGCGAGCGACTGGAAGAAGTCGTGGTTCTACGTGGCCGAGGCGACCCCGGAGGACGAGGTGGCGATCCCGCGGTACTCGGCCAATCGTTCTGAGCCGCGCCATCTCCAAGTCGGCAAGCTCCCCGACGACCAGCGGATGGTCGTTGACGAGATGCTCCAGACCATCCGCGGTCTGAAAAAGAAGGGCCTTCAGACGATAAACTTGTACAATTGCTGGCTTGGGCGACGGCTCGTTCCACTCGCCCAACGCGACCACTATATGTACCAGTACACGGGCCGGGGAGACTCGACGAAGGCCTGCCTCGACGAGTGTAAGCTAGAGGATTATATCCCAGCGTTGAAGAAGATCACCCAGGCGGTGTACCTGGATGCGCAGGCTGGGGTCGCCCCCTACACCGCGAAGCGTCCGGCTCCAACGGTAATTTCTTTACCTTGTTCGCAGTCGCAGTGTATGCAGTCGCGGTAATTCTGATTCTGTTTTGCATTCATCGCAGCTATTCCAAGTGGTGGAAGGGTGGCTCCCACCTTCGGATGATGAGATCCCGGGGCCATCCGCCCAGGACATAGGCGAATCGCCACCCGCGAGGGGCAACGAGGACGACGAAGAAGAGTCCGAAGAGGAAGTCGCCCCGCTGGTCCGAAAGACGCGCGGGCAACGTCAGCGCGAGATCGAGGCGAGCAGAAGCCTCGAGCGTCATGATGACAACGACGAGCTCCCAGAGACCACCTCGCGTCGTCAAGCCACTCCGTCGAAGAAGAAGAAGAAGAAGGAAAGGGAGGCGAGGGCCCTCCCGAAGAGGAAAACGAAACCGTCGAGGACGGCTTCACCGTCGCACTCGGCCAGCAGCTCCGATGCTCCCAGCCCAGCTGGTGACGGTGCGCCCCCAGCGACAGCCGCGCTGGACACGGCGACCGTGGAAGTGCCGCTGGCCTCGATTCCTCCGCCATTCGCCCCAGTCTCTGGGCTGGGGGAGGCTCCGGCTGCAGCGACTTCGCCTCACAAGGAGGTTCCGGCTGCGGCGGCTTCGCCCCGCAAGGAGGCTCCGGCTGTAGCGGCTCCAACTCGCGAGGAAGTTCCCGCCGAGGATGCCCCAGAGGCGCCAGCCGCGGCCTCAACGACGAAGAAGCCGTCCGTGTCTTGGGCACGCGACGTCCTGGATCTGGGGCTCAGTCGCCGACTGGGCCCTGAACTGGAAAAACCGGCCAGCCTTCGTACAGGGCTACGTTTCATCCCAGTCGCCAAGTGAGTGCGCTCACCCTTCCTTAGTTTCCATAACTATTTCAATTGTCTTTGTTGATTCGATTAATGCGCAGGACCGGAGTGAAAAGGATGGGCCATCCGACCGTGTCCAAGGTACCCTCCGCCGCTAGCGAGGAAGATCCTTCCCGCAAGAGGAAAGCGGACGAGGTCGTCGCCTCAGCGGATGGCAGTAAGAAGGCCAAGGGCGACGACATCGTCACTATCTCTGACGATACGGCGGCCGCGCCGGCCGGGCCCGTGGTGGAGGCAGCCGCGTCTACGAAGGAGGGCGCTTCCTTGCCTGGAACGGTGGAGGCGACTTCCTTTGGAGCGGGTGCCTCTATCGCTACCTTCCCCCGCTTCGTGACCAAGGCGGCCGCGGCGAGCGGGGCTGCGCCCACGAGCCTCGCTCCGGGGACCGCCGATGCTGAAGTCGACCAGCGTCGTGGGCACACGCCAGCGTTACTCGCGTCCATGGACGCGATACAACTCCATGTTATGCTTGGCCCAGCCATCCAGGTACATCCAGTCCCCGAGGTTCAGGTCGGTGCTTTGCAGCGGCTTGATTCTTATAATTTCTCGTCTTTTATTTTCGTATCCAGTCCCCGAGTACGCGCGCGCCAAATTTTAGCGGGTGGGCACTTAGGAATTTCTTGATCGCCAGTCCCCGAGTGCGTGCTCGCTGAATTTCAGCGGGTGGGCACTTAGGAATTTCTTGATCGCCAGTCCCCGAGTGCGCACTCGCTGAATTTCAGCGGGTGGGCACTTAGGAAGTTCGTTTTGACTAACTTGTTCGATGATGTGCAGGGTCTGCAGCTTGAGTCGGCGGACCGATTGGCCGCGAAACAGCGCGCTGAGAAGGAGCTGGTCATCGTCCAGGAGGCGAACAAAGGGCTTCAGGCTGTTGCTGCGAAGGCAGAGGAAGCTCGCCAGGGGCTTGTCTCCGCTGGTGAGTTGGTGGCGGCGCGATCTGCTCTGGGTGCCGCTGAACAGCGGATCGCCGACCTTGAGCGCGAACTGCGGGAGGCGAGAGAAGAAGCGAGCTCGGCGGACGGGCGAGCGAGGGCCGCCGTTGCGGCCGCAGAGGAGGATCGCAAGGTGTCGGAGGTCCTTATTGCTGGGCTTCAGGACGACCACACGTCGCTTCAGTGCTTCATCACGGGACTCGTCCGCCCGTTGCTTGGTGAGTGCATCTTCCCTTTCTATTAGTTGTGATTTTTGTGGTGTCCGTTGTACTCATCGTTGTCTTCTGCTCGCAGGTCGCATCATTGATGACGAAGAAGAAGCGAGTTCGCTCGATGCGAGACAGTGCGTAAGCATGCTCGTCGACTCGGCGACGCTGTCGGCGACGTGCATCCGCGCCTACCTCCAAGAAATATCGCCCACGGAGGTGATTCCCAGCGACCTCGTTGAGGTGTGGAAATATTTGGAGAAGGCGCCCGCGGTCGTTGAGTTCATGACGCGGTCGGCGTTTCGGCGTGGAGCGTCGACGGCACTGAGCCTTGGACTCGCCCACTTCCCCGAAGATTTCGACGTCGACGATGTGACGAGTGGGTATCCATCGTCGACTGGCGCGGTGGATCTGTCCGAGGTTCTCAAGTTGCAAGAGCGTGCCTCCACGTACTCGGAGCGTGTCTGGGCGATGGGCGACCTCCTTCCCTACCAGGAAACGGTCGTCGCGCCAAACGACCCCGAGCCGCCGCATCGTGACTTCAAGGTCGAGCAGCCTTTTCGCGCGGCGATGGCGGGTGAACTGACGACGTATCCATCAAACCCGTACACCGCGTTCATCCGTAATCGCCGGGATGCTGGCGAGTCATCATCAAAGCCTGCAGAATAGGGTAGTTTGCTTTGAAGCGTTAACAACAGTTCTGCCATGCGGGCATATTTTGTAACATAAGATAATGCAATATGCGATTGAATGGGATGTCGTGTCTATTTGGTATTTGTTTGTGTGCTTTGGGTTGATTTTGGATGAGTCCCCGAGCGCGTCCTCCCTTTTGTGGGGTTTACCTCGTATATGATGTGTGTTGTTATCGTGTGTGTTGTTGCTTTGGTCAACTCGCCCAAGTTCGGAGAGCCAGTCGCAAGGCGACTCCCTGGAATGCTCTGTACTTTACCGTTTTCCCGTACGCGAACGGAGTCGGGTGGCCGAGTCCCCGAGCATGGTACTTGGTAGTTCTAGGCGCAACTCGAGGGTGGTTGAGGACTTAGCGCGTTGGTGTGAGCGCGTCACTCCTGCCTGGCCCGTAAGGTCAGTCGCTTGGCGAGTCCTGGGCGTGCTCTCTTACTTGGCGTTTTCCCTGACCGCTCTTGACGAACTGGTATTCAGTCCCCGAGCGTGGTACTTAGCCGTTCGAGTCGCTATGCCGAGGATGCGGAGGACCAAGGTCGCTGTGAGAAGCGAGGGAAGTTGTCTTGGCTCGTAGAACCAGTCGAGCTAGGCGACTCCAATGGTGCTCCAGGTTGGCGTTTTTCGTGGACGATGCGAGACCTGAAGTGATTCAGTGCTCTTGCACCGCACTACTTAGCCGTGCCGATCGCTGAACCAAAGGTTGACTTCTGCATTTTAGCATACCGCTGTTATTACGAGTGGGAGTGGCACAAGTCATGGAGAGTGGGCGCAATTTGCGGTAACCGTTTCTTTTATTTCATAGCGACTGGAGAGTACATGTGTGGGGTTCTAGGAGTAGAACTTCCGGAGGAGGTTTACATTCCATGGTCGCTTGACGTCGAGCTCGCCATCCCCGCGGACGTCGATGAGGTAGTAGGCGTCGTTGCCAAGTACGCGCCCGATAGCGAATGGGCCTTCCCACGGAGGGGAGAGCTTGTGCATGCCCTTCTTGTCCTGGATGAGGCGTAACACCAGGTCGCCTTCCTGGAAGGTGCGGGCTTTCACCCGTCGGCTGTGGTAGCGGCGGAGTCCTTGCTGGTAGATGGCGGTGCGTGACCGGGCGAGGTCGCGTGCTTCGTCGAGCTGGTCGACCCCATCTTGGCGGGCCAGCTCGTTTGCAGCCTCCGTATAATGGACGACTCGCGGCGAGTCGTGTTCGAGGTCGGTGGGCATGACTGCTTCGGCGCCGTAGACCATGAAGAAGGGGGTGAATCCCGTCGATCTGTTAACCGAGGTACGGATTCCCCAGATGACGGAGGGCAACTCTTCGACCCAGCACCCAGCGGTGCGCTCGAGTGGTACTTGGAGTCGCGGCTTCAGGCCGTGGAGGATGCTTTGGTTGGCCTGTTCCGCCTGGCCGTTGGATTCTGGGTGGGCGACTGACGCGAGGTCGAGCCGGATGTGGTGCTCTTCGCAGAATTCGGCCATGGCTCCCTTGGCGAAGTTGGTGCCGTTGTCCGTGATGATACTGTTTGGGAACCCGTAGCAATATATTAGCTCGCGTAGGAATTTAGTGGCGGTCTTCCCGTCGCATTTCCGGACTGGCTTGGCCTCCACCCACTTAGTGAATTTGTCGACGGCGACTAGCAGGTGGGTGTAGCCGGAGGGGGCTTTCTTGAAGGGGCCTACCATGTCCATGCCCCATACGGCGAATGGCCAGGTGATAGGGATTGTTTTGAGCGCCGAGCTCGGTACGTGCGTCTGACTGGCGTACTTCTGGCACCCGGCGCATCGCTGGACGATGTCGACGGCGTCGGCGTGTGCGGTGGGCCAGTAGAAGCCGTGTCGCATAGCCTTGGCGACCAGGGAGCGAGCGGTGGCGTGGTGGCCGCAGTCGCCTGAGTGAATGTCGTGGAGGATTTTGCGCCCTTCAGCCGGTTGGACGCAGCGTTGGAACACGCCGGTGACGCTGCGCTTGTGTAGCTCGCCGTCGATGATGGTGTAGGACTTGCATCGGCGAGCGATCATTCGAGCGTCTGTCTCGTCTGCTGGCAGGGTGCCGGCTTCCAGGTAGGCGATGTAGGGCTTGGTCCAATCGTCTGGCTCGGTGATGAGTGCGACCAAGGATGCCTCTGGTTGGAGTGGGACTCCGATGTCGATCTCCCTCGGGGGAGAGACTGATGGCTTGGAGATTGTGTCGAGGAACACGCCGGCGGGTGGTGCGAGTCGAGCCGACCCGATGCGAGAGAGGGCGTCGGCCTCCTCGTTTTTCCGCCTGTCGATCCACTCGACGGAGTAGCCGGTGAAGTGGCCGCCCAACTTGTCCACCGCTTGGCGGTACGCCGCCATGGTGGGGGAGACGGCGTCGCAGGTGCCGGCGACTTGCCCCGCGACGAGGTCGGAATCTCCGTAGCATCGAAGGCGATTGACGTTCATCTCCTTGGCGGCTTGCATGCCGTGGAGTAGGGCCTCGTACTCAGCCATGTTGTTGGTGCAGGGCGTGAAGTCGAGGCAGAGGATGTAGCGGAGCTTGTCGCCCTTTGGTGAAGTCAACACTATCCCTGCTCCTGCACCGTCCGCGTTCTTGGAGCCGTCGAAGTGCAGGCTCCAGTAATGGAGGTACGGCAGCTTTTCTGGCTGCTGAGCCTCCTCCCAGTCGGCGATGAAGTCTGCCAGCGCCTGCGACTTAATCGCCTTTCGTGGCTCGTATTTGATGTTGTGGATGCCGATCTCGACGGCCCACTTGGCGACCCGCCCGGTTGCCTCGCGGTTGCGGATAATGTCTTGTAGTGGCGCTGAGGAGACGACCGTTATCGGGTGCTCCTGGAAGTAGTGCGGCAGGCGCCGCTGAGCCCTGAAGACCGCGTACACTAGCTTTTGGTACTGTGGGTACCGTTGGCGCGACTCGGTGAGGACCTCGCTGATGTAGTACACCGGCCGCTGAACCGGGCGCTCCTTTCCTTCCTCTGGTCGTTCGACGACCATCATGGCGCTGACGACGCGCTCGGACGTCGCGACGTAAACCAGCATAGGTTCTTTGTCGGCGGGGGCGGCGAGTAGTGGTGCGGCGAGTAGCACCTTTTTGAGGTCGCGGAGCGCGTCGTCCGCCTCCTTGTCCCACTAGAAGGTGGGGTTCTTGCGCATCAGGCGGTATAGGGGCATCGCCTTTTCGCCCAGGCGGGTGATGAAGCGACTGAGAGCCGCTACTCGCCCGGCCAGCTTCTGGACGTCGCGCAGGCACTCGGGTTTGCCGAGCCGGGCGATCGTGTTGATTTTTGTTGGGTTCGCCTCGATCCCTCGTTTGGAGACGACGTACCCCAGTAGTTGTCCGGCGACTACACCGAAGGTGCACTTGCCTGGATTGAGCTTTATCTTGTACCTTCGCAGGTTGGCGAAGGTTTCTGCCAGGTCGGCGAGTAGGTCGCCTTGGCGAGCGGACTTCACGACCACGTCGTCGATGTAGACGTGGATGTTGCGGCCAATTTGGCTCGCGAGGCATTCTAGCATGCACCGCTGGTAGGTTGCCCCGGCGTTCTTGAGGCCGAAGGTCATGGCGGTGTAGCAGAAGGCTCCGAATGGCGTGATGAACGCCGTCTTCTCCTCGTCTTCGACAGCCATTTTGATCTGGTTGTACCCAGAGTAGGCGTCGAGGAAACATAGCGACTCTGAGCCCACGGTTGAATCGATTATCTGGTCGATCCGTGGGAGGACGAACTGCTCCTTTGGGCAGGCGCTGTTCAGGTTTGTGTAGTCGATACACATCCTCCAGGTCCCGTTTTTCTTCTCGACCAGGACTGGGTTTGCCAGCCACTTGGAGTACTTGATTGGCCGGATGAAGCCGGCAGCGAGTAGACGCTGCACTTCCTCGGCGATTGCTCGACGGCGTTCTTCATTGAAGGGCCGTAGCGACTGCTTGACAGGTCGCACTTTGGGGTCGGCGTTTAGTTTGTGCTCAGCGAGCTCCCTAGGGACACCGGGCATGTCGGAGGGTTTCCATGCGAAGATGTCCCTGTTCTCACGGAGGAACTCGATGAGCGCGCATTCCTATGCTGGGCTCATGCCTGTCCCAATCGTCACCGTCTGGCTGGAGTCGCCTGGGACCAGCTCGACGGTGCGAGTGTGCGTCGTGGCCTCAAAGGTTGAGGTGTTTGCGCCCTCTGAGTTGGGCTTCTTGAGTATTGTGGGGTCGTCATTGTTGACCCCGCTCGCGTATTTGGCGAGCTCGTCGGCGTGATTAGTCTCTGCCGCGATGACGGCGTCGACGAGCTCGGCTCCTTTGGCCTCACACTCGGCGGCCATGTCGGGGTCGCCGTTGATGGTGATGACGCCGCACGGCCCGGGGAGCTTCATCGCGTTGTACGCGTAGTGGGGTGCTGCCATGAATTTAGCGAACGCCTGGCGCCCCAGGACGCAGTGGTAAGGGCTGTCGAAGGGCACCAGCTCGAAGACGATCCGCTCGGTGCGGAAGTTTGCCGGTGTGCCGAACGTGACTGGTAGCGTGACCTTGCCGATCGGATATGCCTTCCGACCGGGGACGATGCCGTGGAACGTGGTGTGGGTCGTCTCGATCATCGACTGCGGGAGCCGCAGCCGCCTGAAGGTGTCGAGGTAGAGGATGTTGATGGAGCTACCGCCGTCCATCAGTGTCTTGGGGAGCCAGTAGTCGCCAACCTTGGGCTTGACCACCAGGGCGACTCATCCTGGGTACTCAATGCGCGGCGAGTGGTCTTGCCGGCTCCAGGTGATGGGCTGTTCCGACCAGTTCAGGAACTGGGGGACGTCTGTTTGGGCCACCGCATTGACGGCGATGGCGCGGGCGAAGTCGACTGAGCGACCCCATAGGCTCGCCGTCGCGGCGATTAGTTAGGGTGTGCCGGAAGTCGTCGGGCTGGCGTGCGCGCCAGCTTTGGTTGTTGATGATGTGGGTGCGGGCGTCGATGGGTTGTTCGTTAGCGGCGACGAAGTTGGTCGCCGGCCTGGGGTCGTTGGTGGAGAGTGCCGCGTTCGCGGGTCGGTGTTGGAGCTGCAGTGGCTCTGGTAGCGGGCAATTGAGGGTGTTTGCCGCCGCTGGGCGGCCGCTTGAGGCCGCTCTGCTTCCCGAGGAACGCGAGTATACTCGACCTTGCGAGTCGGCGCCCGCTTTTTGCTGCTCCACGGCCTTCGCGAGCAGGGCCCTGACGTACTTGATCTGTAGGGCGCCGTCGCCAGTGGCCGTGATGCTGTCGGCTGCTGCTCGGCCTGCCACGAGGTTGTCCATCGGGGTGGAGAACAGTGGGAGGCCGTTTGCGTCTCGCTCCCGTGAGGAGACAACTATCCGCGGCTGGTCCCTGGGAGGGGTGCGGTTGGGTGGCGGTGGGGCACCCATCGCCGTCGATCCTGGCGGGGGCTGGGCGCTTCCTCCTGGGGGCGCGTTCTCGCAAATTGTGCGCTCGGCTATGCGGGCCGGGTCGTTTTCGTCGTCTAAGTTCAGGGCACACCCTTGAACGGTGGGGTTCAAACGTGACCTGATCCGTTGCTGGTGGTAGCGCGACAGCTCCTGCGCCGTTACCTGCTCGAGGCGAAATTTTTCGCGCTCGGCCTGCTCCTTGCGCACCGCCTCCGCCAGTTTCAGGCGGAGTTCCTCGACCTCCGTCGCCGTGGCGTTAGGAGGGATTGGGGTGGAGAAAGGATCCTCCGGCGGATCGGTGCCGGTGGCCATGTAAGCCGCGGCGTGGCGACTGGTTCCATCGCGGGGGTCGGCGGAGTTCTCTGACCCGGAATCGAATTCAAAGATCCCGAGGATGGAGGGGTCCTCGAAGTCTCCCGTGTTGGAGACCTGGGCGATGGAGCCCGCGGACGAGGCCGCGATGATGGATCCGGCGACTGACGCCGGGGTCGCCGAGTCAGGGTCGTCGGTGAGGGCCGCATCTTCTGCGGCCGCTGAATTCCCGGCCACGTTGCTGTGGGCCGAGTTGTACTCGGAGGCGAGGCGGTGGATCGTGCGGACCTGGCTCTCGGAGAGCCGATCGCGTGGCGGCGACTCGCGGATGCGAGCTGAGTCCTCCGAGACGATGACGTCGGTGAGGCCGACGAAGAGGCTGATCGTGCCGACTGGCAGGATCACGCTGTGCGTGAAGGGTCGCGCCGCCGGGACGTAGCTGCTCGGCAAGATCTGGAGCATCTCGCCGATCGCTATCATGCGGCCGGTGGTGACCGTCTCGTTGATGGGCAGATTGGATCTCGCCGCAGAACACTGGCCAGACCGGCCAGGCCCCACGGTGGGCGCCACTGTCGTGGGAATAGTCACGGCAGATGCTGCAATCGGCAGCGAGTAGTAGAACGAGGGGCAAGGGCGGCCAGCCATATGCGGTGCGAGATGAGGGCAAAGACACAGGGTTTTACCCAGGTTCGGCCCCCCGGAGGGTAAAGACCTACTCCTGCTAGATTGTATTATGGAGGTGTTACAATGGGCGAGCTCGGCGGCTAGGCGGCGAGTCGCTTGGGTGTATGAGGGAACGTGTCTCTACTCGCCCCATAGGGAGGTTTATATAGGCTCACCTCCCCTAGGGTTTACATATCTCAACCGATTCGGTTACAGATTCAGTAGTCGTTTAACCTAGCCCGACTGGGCCTATCTACTCGCCTGGGCCTTCAACTTCCAGTCGCTTGGTACCTTGCTGGGCTTCAATCCACTCGTCGTTCTGCAGGCCCACTCGCCAGCTCACGGGCCAGTCGGAAACGCCCTGCTGGGTATACCCCAGTAGGCATATCCCCATCAAAGAGGCTGATCGTGCTGACTGGCAAGATCATGCTATGCGTGACGGGTCGCGCCGCCGGGACGTAGCTGCTCGGCAAGATCTAGAGCATCTCGCCGATCGCTATCACGCGGCCGGTGGCGATCGACTCGTTGATGGGTAGATTGGATCTCGCCGCAGAACACCGGCCTGACCGGCCAGGCCCCACGGTGGGCGCCACTGTCGTGGGAATGACCACGGCAGTTGCTGCAACCGGCAGCGAGTAGTAGAACATGGGGCAAGGGCGACCAGCCATCTGTGGTGCGAGATGAGGGCGGTGACACAGGGTTTTACCCAGGTTCGGCCCCCCGGAGGGTAAAGACCTACTCCAGCTAGATTGTATTATGATGAGAGTACAATGGGGCGAGCTCGGCGGCTAGGCGGCGAGTCGCTTGGGTGGATGATGGAACGTCTCCTCTACACGCCCTCTAGGGAGATTTATATAGACTCACCCCCCTAGGGTTTACAGATCTCAACCGAATCAGTTAAGGTTTCGGCAATCGTTTAACCTAATCCGACTGGGCCTATCTATTCTCCTGGGCCTTCAGCTTCTAGTCGCTTGAATCTACGCCAGGTCTTGATCCAGTCGCCGTCCTGCAGGCCCACTCGCCAGTTCCTGGGCCGGTCGGAAACGTCCTGCTGGGTATACCCCGGTAGGCATATCCCCATCAAACTCCGTGTTCCCCCGCGTTGCAGGCCTCGAGTCTTGTAAGAAGTGGCATAGATCATTTTTATATGTCAAGAATACGGGGAAGGAAGATAAAATTCGGCTCCCCGCTTTCTCTATTGGTCCTCCTGTAGGGGTTCGTAGCATGGAAAACAAAAATTTTCTATCGCATACAAACAAACAAGCCAAGATCTATCTACTAGATTGTAGCAACGAGTCGATGGAATAACTTACCCTCGAAGATTCCAAAGTGTTTAACGAGAGCGGATTCTCGTGGGTGATGTAGTCGTACTCTTCCTGATCTCAAGATCGTGTAGACGATCCTTCCGGTGCTGCGTTCCGGCAGCGCTTCCGCAGTCGGTCACACGTTCGGTACTCGACGAAGACCTTCCTCTCCCTTGTTCCAGCAGGCAGCGGAGGTTGTAGCACTCTCCTCGCGATTCCGGCAGCACAACGGCGTGGTACCGGAAGTAGAGGGGAGATCCCGCAGGGCTTCGCCTTAAGCCGGAGCGAGTATGGTGGATTATGAGAGAGGGCTATTAGTGGTCTAGAGATTAGACACACCAATTAGAAGGCTCTAAACCGCAGGCTAAAGCAATTAGAAGCTCTAAACCAAAACGGCTCTAAACCGGAGATTAGAGGTAGAAACTTGTGTGTCTCAAGGAGGAGGCCCTGCCCCTCCTTTTATAGGTGGAGGGGCTAGGCGCGCCAGGGAGGGAGGGGAGTCCCTCCCCAACTCGGCCTAGGGCTGGCCTCCGGCTTGGAGGAGAGGAACTCCTCCTCCAAGTTGGTTTCAACCTCCTCTTGCTTGTTTCCCACAGTTTCTTGTTTTAGCCGTTTGACTTTCAAACTGGACATTTGACTTTTTTGTTTTAGGATTCAATTTAATCCTTTATTTGGGACAGCAAGAACACTTAGTACATGATGCAATCATTCCAATATGTAATGACACATTCATGTACCCCTCCCCCCTCCCGGAGTGCCGGACATTCTGGAACCTTCTAGAACATTCACCGGAATCATTTCCGAACTCCGAAACGGGATTTTCCTTATATGAATCTTATTCTCCGGACCATTCCGGATCACCTCGTGATATCCCGGATCCCATCCGAGACTCCGAACAACATTCGGTCTCTTTCTCATAATACCATAACTACTCAAAACAACGTCGAATCCTTAAGCGTGTCTCCCTACGGTTCGTGAATTATGCGGACATGATCGAGACACTTCTCCGAACAATAACCAATAGAGGAATCTGGAAATTCATATGGCTCCCACATATTTCTACGATTACTTTGCGATCGAATGAACCACTTACATACGATAACAATTTCCCTTTGTCTCACGATATGTTACTTATCTGAGGTTATGATCGTCGGTATCTCTGCATACCTAGTTCAACCTCATTACTGATAAGTACTCTTTTCTCGTTCCCGTGATATGTGATCCCTTGTGAGCCAGTCACATGCTTGCAAGCTAATTGGATGAAATTTCACCGAGAGGGCCCAGAGAATATCTATCCGTCATATGGATGGACAAATCCCACTCTTGATCCATGTGTCTCAACCAATACTTTCCGAACACTCAATACCACCTTTATAGCCACCCAGTTACGGTGTGGTGTTTGATGTCATCAAAGCATCCATCCGGTAAAGGTGATATGCATGATCTCATGGTCGAAGGAATTAGGTTACTATGTATCAGAAAGCATATAGCAATTGAACTATTGAAATGACTTGATCTTTATGCTACGCTTATCTATAGGAGTATGTCCACCATATCATTCTCCTAATGATATGATCTTGTTGTTGATAACATCTCAATGTTCATGATAGGAAACCACAATCATTTATCAACCAACAAGCTAGTGAAGTATAGAGGCTATACTAGGGACTTCAAATTAAGTTTACAAATCACACAAGTATTAATGTTTCCTTGTTAATACTATTATAGCATGAATGTAAACATTTATCATAAACACAAAGATATAATAATAACTACATTTATTATTGCCTCTAGGGCATATCTCCAACAGTCTCCCACTTGCACTAGAGTCATCTAATCTAGATTACATGGTAATATACCGAACACCCATGGCAGTTTGGTGTTGGTCATGTTTTGCCCTCGGGAGAGGTTTAGTCAACAGATCCGCCACATTCAGATCTGTGTTTACTTTACAAATCTTTATATCCCCATCCTGAATATGTTCTCGAATAGCGTGAAAACGTAGCTTGATATGCTTCAGCTTCTTGTGTGACCTTGGTTCTTGCGCATTGGCTATGGCGCCCATGTTATCACAGTAGATAGACATTGGGTCCAGCGCACTAGGAACCACACCCAGCTCTGTAATGACCTCTTTCATCCATATCGCTTCTTGTGAAGCCTCCGAAGCAGCCATGTATTCCGATTCAGTTGAAGATCTCGCCACAACGCTTTGCTTTGCACTCCTCCAGCTAACTGCTGCACCATTCAAAATAAATACGTATCCAGATTGTGATTTAGAATCATCCGGATCGGTGTTCCAACTAGCATCGGTGTAACCATTAACAACGAGCTGTTCATCATCTCCATAAGAAAGAACCATAACCTTAGTTCTTCTCAAGTACTTAAGGATGTTTTTGACCGCTGTCCAATGATCCACTCCTGGATCACTTTGATATCTGCTAGTTAGACTAACAGCATATGCAATGTCTGGTCTAGTACATAGCATGGCATACATTAGAGATCCTATGGCTGATGCATAGGGAGTCTTACTCATCCTTTGTAACACCCTCAGAATCGACCTGCAAGTTTAAGCGATTCCCGCCAAAACCCGCATAGAAACGATTCAAAGGTGCCCACCAGGCACTTTCGTGCGGGTGGAAAACAAAGTAATAACATTACACAACAGTCCTCGATGGGACCCACAGAACAGATATATATACAACAGCGACTCAAAGAGTCAAGAATACAGATATATTATACAAAGATTCAAATCACCTTGAAAACGAGAGAGCGTCTAGCTACGGACAAGATGCCAATGGGGCTAAGAGCCCTGAAGAATAACCAATGGCGTCCATAACCCTGCCCAGGCCAAGCCGGAAGGGTAACCCTGCTAACGACGTCGATCTCAAAACCTGCTTAAACAAAAGGGGTGCCGACAAAGGGCAAAGGAAAAAGAGGAGCGTCAGTACTGAGGCCAGTACACGGCGAGACTAGAATTCGGCGGTCCTCGCCTACATAGGTATGGTGGACTGAAGCGGCAGCGGCAGCATGCACTGAACAACCTATAGAGACTCGATACAACTAGCGGCAATCAGAGAGGGGTAAGAAAGAACTATTCGGATTCAACCTGATTCTAACATCAAACAAACCCATCCTGGTGTCTCCCCCTCGAAACCAAACGAGGAAGTCAACCGAGGAGTCACACCGTTGGCAGTTTTATTTTTTTTCAGTTATCGTTGCAGTAATTACTAGTCAGGTATAGATAATCATCCTGATAAAATAAGCAGTGGGCACTTTTAGTTAACCATTCCGTGATAGTTGCAACACTTACTAGTCAGATACAATTAGCATGAGATAACCCGAAAACCCAGCAGTTGTTGGTACTTTTGTTTAGCCATTCCGTTGTAGTTGCAATACTTACTAGTCAGATACAATGGTCGCAAGCGACAACTCAAGCAAGCAATTGTGGGCAGTATTATTTAGCCATTCCATTATAGTGAAACTGATTACTAGTCATTATAAAGTCAAATTTATAGTACTACTTTAGTTATGCTTGTCTATGATCGAGATACTATGCTCCAAGTCGTCCATAACCGCGGACACGGCTTTCAGAAAGTTTTAACCCGGCCGGGGTGCACAAATAGCAACACACACACGATCGACCTCGGAAAAACCAAATCAAAACCCAACGAGGCTTTCACGACAAAGCAATCACAGGATTCAGAAATATTTCAGGGGGCCACCCCTTGGAGTACACTCGCAACGAAGTAAGCTAGCTCCGAGACGGACCCGAGGTTTGGGTGGACGGCTGTGAACGACTGGGAACCCAAAACTGAGCTTGTCGACACCGTGAAAACGTGTCCCGATCCTAAACAGTACAGTGTGCTCCTCGCACAAACATAAATTAAGCAGTAAAGCATGGCATAAGTTCAGGATCGTAAATAAAACCTCAAACTAGTTTGTGGCCCCAAGAAATAAGACTGAATCAAGCTCTGGCTAAGGGGGGCCCATAATTCCCCGTATGTGGATAGCGCGATAAATCAAGGAACAGGTATCAAGTACTCGGGGTCCTACGGGACACAAGTGGGCGGTCGGAAACCAAATGTACCCACCGATGCCTCTGCTTACTTACTTCAATTTTAGTTGTTAAACAGGAATTAAAGTGAACGATAAATAAAGCCAGGATCATCTCCAACATCAACATGCGGCCATACACCAACAACTGTGGCACTTGACGACACGCAACAGCACTTGAGCAAGCGACTGCGACGCGCAAGTCCAACTATCTACCAATCAACAGGTAATAGGATGTGTCCAAGGCAATATAAGGCTGCAAGGGATAACACGGGTGCGAAAACTAGAGCATCGCAACACAAATAGCAATAGATCAACAGGAGGGAATAAATACTATAAAAGTAAGATAGGTAGAAAGGGGGAGATGCTCGCCTGAAAAACATTGCCGAAGGTTCATCCGAAGATCGGGTCGGTACTCGCATCAACTCAACGGCCTTATCCGCGAAGAACCAAAACACTAGAAGAAACACCGGATGCAATATTTAATACTACGGCAAAAGATCGGGCATGATGCATGTATGATGTATGGCATGGCAAAGATGCGGGGCAATTAGGTCATATTAAGCAGAAACGGGGTCCCGACAATTAAATATATGGTTCATGTTGTTTATCTACCCCACAATTTAAATGTTGTTTAAACAAGGCAAAACAATGACAACGGTTCGCTACACAAATTTAAATGAGGCCAATATAAGGCTAGATTTGCCCGCATATGGGCCCCATATTTAATTATTAGGTGAATCGGCATAAGGCCCCCAGACCACATGACAAATATGCATGCATGAACAATTAATATGCAACAAGTTGTATTATACTATAAAATAGGGTTTCGGGAAGGGTTCACACATTAGGGTTCGGCGATCTTGGGTTTCCGGGGTTCGGGGTTCGACGGCCTCGGCGGGATCGTTCTCGGATTACTGGGTAGATCTTGTTGTTCTGTGTCGGTGACCTCGGAATCCGGGTAGCAGGACTTGGTTCGGCGCCGGGGGCGCATCGGATTCTCCTGGTCGCTGTCGTTCTTGTCGTCGTGCCGATCTTGTCGGGTCCCACAGGGTCGATCTTGCCGTTGCGAGGGTCTTGTCGGGCCTGCGCAATCGAGTCGGTGTTAGCGTTCGGGAGCGTTCTCGTGACAAACTTGGCGTCCTGGGGTCGATCCTGTCGCATCCGCGGTCGTCGGGTCGTGCCGACGGTCTTGTCGTCTCACGGCAGAGCTCTTGGGGTTCGAGGGGTTCGCGGAATCGGAACGGTCTTCATATTCCGTGAGGGAGATCATGGCGTCGGTGTGGTCGATCTTGTCGGCTCCACGGGGTTTGGGCTTCGGTGTTCGACGAGGAATCGGGGCCTTCGGATTCCGGAAGTGGATCTTGCGGTTTCCATGACGGAGATCTTGTCGATGAAACGGTCTTTAAACAGTACCACCTCCACCGAATCCCTATACTCCAACTGTCGATCGCGACCAACAACAGAACAAGGGCAACACAGATACACGCGCACCCATGGTACCTCCTACGCACACACGGGCGACAAACGAGGCCGACGCGGACTGGCGAGCCGGCAGCGGCGGACCTGGCCGGAGACGGCGGACGGCGGAGCAGAGCGGGCCGAGGGCGGGCGATGGAGAGCTTGGGCCGGATGGAGCAGGGCTTCAGGCGGTCGCGGAAGCGCGCGTGGCCCAGGTGAGGCCGGGCTCGGCGGCGACCGGGGAAGCCGGCGGTGGCGGCGCGCGCCTGGGAGGAAGGAAGACGGCTCGCGGGGAGACGGCGGCTCGGGGACGAGCAGGGGGCGACCGGCGCCGAGGGGGCGCAGCCGGGGAGGGAGGGCCCGGCCCTGGCGGCGGCGGAGCTGAGGAGGCGTCCTGGGGCGGCGTCGCGGGAGCTCGGGGGTGGCGGCGTTGCGGCCGACGCAGCGGGCGGACGCGGCGGCGGAGGGTGGAGGCCGGGCGGAGGCGGGAGGAGCAGGGCTCGGCCGCGCGGCAGGGCGCCAGAGCGGAGGAGGAGGAGGACGCGGAGAGGCGCGCCGGCGGGGAGAGGCGGGAGGAGCGACGACGCCGGCGGGAGAGGCGGGAGGAGCGGCGACGCTTGGGAGGGGAGGGGGCTTGGGCGGCCGCGGCAGAGGGGGAAGCACGGCGGGCGCGGAGGAGGGTGAGGACGCCGGAGAGGGAGGAGGGGCGGCGCGTGCGCGGAGGGTGGAGGGGAACGCGGTCGGGCGGTGTGGCGCGGGTGGGTGGACCGGGTCCTGTGTGCGTGTGTGGCCCTGGGTGTGGCGTGGGTGGGAAGGCTGAGAGGGAGAGAGAGGTGGGAGTGGCCAAGTGGCGGCATGGGATTGGGTAGAGGGGGGAGAGGGTGAGGTGGCAGCGTGGGACTGGTCCGGGTGAGGTGGCCGGAGGGTGTGGGTAGATAGGTTGGTAAAAAAGGGTGTGGGGTGGACCGTTATTCCTAGGGGTGGTCGTTCGGGTCGAATCGGCCCGTTCGACTGCCCCCACTAAAATAATTTAATATTTTATTTGTTTTAAATGCACCGTTTGCAAACCGACAGCAGACAACAAAATAATCTGGAGACCCGGGGTTTGCATTTGAAAACAAGACGGGGCGTTTAGAAAACAAACTAGGTTTTTCTGCAAATAGTTTTATGCAAGCAATTGCAAGATGATGACGATGCTCAAATGCAATGTGGCATGATGACATGAGCATGCGGTCATGATGATGCAATTCACAAAACAACGCGATTTTCTGGTAGTGGTTTTGCGGGACGCCACATCCTTTCTCTATCTTCTGCCGATGTCGGACTTTGAGTTTTACTCAAGGTCGTATTGGGCAACATGGGCAAGAACCCTTTCTTGCTTTCTTCCATTCCAAACCTCTTTAGAACTTTGTCCAAATATGTACTCTGTGACAATGATATTTGGCGTTTCGATCTATCTCTATAAATCTTTATGCCTAATATGTATGCTGCTTCGCCAAGATCCTTCATTGAAAAACTATTATTCAAATATTCTTTGACACTATTAAGAAGGTCTACATCATTCCCAATCAACAATATGTCATCCACATATAGTATTAAGAATGCTATAGAGCTCCCACTCACTTTCTTGTAAATACAAGCTTCTCCATAAGTTTGTATAAAACTAAAACTTTTGATTACCTTATCAAAACGTTGATTCCAACTTCGGGATGCTTGCTTCAATCCATAGATGGACCGTTGAAGTTTGCATACCTTGTTAGCATCTTTAGGATCGACAAAACCTTTGGGTTGCATCATATACAACTCTTCATCAATATCTCCATTGAGGAATGTTGTTTTGACATCCATCTGCCATATCTCATAATCATAATATGCAGCGATTGCTAACATAATCCTCACAGACTTTAGCTTCGCTACCGGTGAGAAAGTCTCATCGTAGTCAACTCCTTGAATTTGTCGAAACCCTTTTGCGACAAGTCGAGCTTTATAGACAGTAACATTACCATCAGCATCTGTTTTCTTCTTGAAAATCCATTTGTTCTCGACAGCCTTTCGGCCATCCGGTAAGTCCACCAAAGTCCATACTTGGTTTTCGTACATGGATCCAATCTCGGATTTCATGGATTCTTGCCATTTATTGGAATCTGGGCTCATCATCGCTTCCTCATATGTCTCGGGGTCATCGGTGTTGTCCACCAACATGACACTCATAACGGGATCATACCAATCTGGAGTGGTACGAGTTCTCGTTGACCTCCGAGGCTCTGTAGCAACTTCAACCGAAGTTTCATGATCACCATCATTAGCTCCCTCTCTAATTGGTGCAGGCACCACAGGAACTTCTTCCGGTGCTGCGCTACTCGCAATTTCGAGAGAAGGTTCGACAACCTCGTCGAGTTCTACTTTCCTTCCAGTCACTTCTTTCGAGAGAAATTCCTTCTCTAGAAAGGATCCATTCTTGGCAACGAAGATTTTGCCTTCGGATCTATGATAGAAGGTATACCCAATAGTTTCCTTCGGGTATCCTATGAAGACGCATTTTTCCGCTTTGGGTTCAAGCTTGTCCGGCTGTAACTTCTTTACATAGGCTTCGCATCCCCAAATTTTAAGGAACGACAATTTAGGTTTCTTCCCAAACCATAATTCATACGGTGTCGTTTCAACGGATTTAGATGGTGCCCTATTTAAAGTGAATGCGGCTGTTTCTAATGCATAACCCCAAAATGATAGCGGTAAATCTGTAAGTGACATCATAGAACGAACCATATCTTGGAGAGTTCGATTACGACGTTCGGACACACCATTACGCTGTGGTGTTCCCGGCGGTGTCAATTGTGAAAGTATTCCGCATTTCTTTAAATGCTCGCCAAACTCGTAACTTAGATATTCACCTCCACGATCAGAACGTAGAAATTTAATCCTCTTGTTACGTTGATTCTCTACCTCACTTTGAAACTCCTTAAACTTCTCGAAAGTTTCGGACTTATGTTTCATGAAATAGATATACCCATATCTACTCAAGTCATCCGTGAAGGTAAGAACATAACGATAACCACCGCGTGATGCTACACTCATTGGACCACACACATCGGTATGTATGATTTCCAATAAGTCCGTAGCTCGCTCCATCATACCAGAAAATGGAGTCTTAGTCATTTTTCCCATCAGACATGCTTCGCATCTTTCAAGTGATTCAAAATCAAGTGATTCAAGAAGTCCATCGGAATGGAGTTTCTTCATACGCTTCACTCCAATGTGACCAAGACGACAGTGCCACATATAGGTCAAATTATCGCTTGATTTCAAACGTTTAGCCTCAATGTTGTTGATATGTGTATTTCCACTATCGAGATTCAATAAGAATAGACCTTCTACCAAAGGTGCATGTGCATAAAACATATTACCCATATAAATCGAACAACCATTATTCTCGGACTTAAATAAGTAACCGTCTCGCAATAAACAAGATCCCGATATAATGTTCATGCTCAACGCAGGCACTAAATAACAATTATTTAAGTATAAAACTAATCCCGATGGTAGATGAAGGGGTAGCGTGCCGACCGCGATCACATCAACCTTTGATCCGTTTCCCACGCGCATCGTCACCTCGTTCTTCGCTAGCTTCCGTTTATTCTGCAGCACCTGTTTCGAGTTACAAATATGAGCAACCGAACCAGTATCAAATACCCAGGCACTACTACGAGTACTAGTGAGATACACATCAATAACATGTATATCAGATATACCTTTCTTCTTGATGTTGCCGTTCTTCAAATCCGCCAAGTACTTTGGGCAATTCCGCTTCCAGTGACCTTCTCCCTTGCAGTAAAAGCACTCAGTATCAGGCTTAGGTCCAGCCTTGGTCTTCTTCGCCGGCGTGGTAACTTTCTTACCACCCTTCTTGAAGTGTCCCTTTTGCTTAGACTTGCCTTTCTTGAATTTGGTGGTCTTATTGACCAACAACACTTGGTGCTCTTTCTTAATCTCCACTTCTGCAGATTTCAACATGGCAAAGAGTTCTGGCAACGTCTTGTTCATGTTCTGCATGTTGTAGTTCATCACAAAGTTCTTGTAACTTGGTGGTAGTGATTGGAGGACACGGTAAATCCCCAAAGCATTAGGAATCACAATACCCAAGCTTTGAAGTTTGTTTGCGTGCCCAGACATCTTGAGCACATGCTCACTGACGGAGCTGCCCTCTTCCATCTTGCAGTTAAAGAACTTTTCAGAAGCCTCATAACTTTCAATTGCCGCATGAGTCTCAAAAATCAATTTGAGATCCTCGACAATATCATATGGGTCTGAATCCTCAAACCTTTTCTGAAGCTCCGATTACAAACCATACAAGATAGCACACTGAACTATGCAGTACTGATTCTTCCGAGCGAGGTAAACATTCTTTACTTCATCGGGAGCATCATCTGCAGGTGGGTCACCCAGCGGTGCATCCAGCACATAGGTCAAATTACCAGCTGTGAGGACAATCCTCAAATTGCGGAACCAATCCGCGAAGTTGCTTCCATTGTTTTTCAACTTTTCTTTCTCTAGGAACGCATTAAAATTGATGGTAGGGGCTGCCATTGATCTACAACATATTTGCAATAGTTTAGACTAAGTTTATGACAAATTGAGTTCAAATTAATAATGAAATTAAACTAGGTGAACTCCCACTCAAAACAATATCCCTCACATTGTTTTAGTGATCACACGAACCAAATCCACCATATCAACACCGATCATCACGAGAGTTGACATAGTTTCAATGGCGAACAATCGACATGTTCATCGTATCTACTATATGATTCATGTTTTACCTTTCGGTGATCCGTGTTCCGAGACCATGTCTGCACATGCTAGGCTCGTCAAGATCAAACCTTAGTTTCCGCATGAGCAAATCTGGCTTGCTCACGTTGTATACACTTGCAGAATCTAACACACCCGATCATCACGTGGTGCTTCGAAACAACAAGCTTTAGCAACGGTGCTAACTAAGGGTGAACACTTTATGACTTGAAATTGATGTGCATGAGGGATCATCTTATAATGCTACCGTCGTCTACTAAGCAATACAAGATGCATAAAGGATTAAGATCACATGCAATTCAATATATATGTGATATGATATGGCCTTTCTTCTTTGTGCTTCCGATCTCCATCTTCAAACACGAACATGATCTCCATCATCACCGGCATTGCATCAAGGTCAATGACGCTTCTCCATGGTTGTCGTCCATCGGCTTCAACTATTACAACTACTTTGAATAGACATGCGGGTCTTAACATAAATTAAAGACAACCATATGGCTCCTGCCGGTTGCCAACTTACAATAAGGAACATTGCATACATCAAATATAATCACAATCATGGCCATATCACATCACTGCACACCCCTGCAAAACAAAGTTAGACGCCTCTACTTTCTTTGCATATTTTACGTGGTTTGGGGCTTTCAATAAGTGTCGTTCTAACTTACGAACATGAACCACAACATTGATACTAGCATTGTTGATCACCCGTTGTAAATTGGATCTTAACTATGCTAGGAGAAACAGGCACCCGCAAAGCCACTTATGCAATACAAGTTGCATGTCAAGCGTGGAGCAAGTCTCATGAACGATGTCATGTAAGGTTAGCCCGGGCCGCTTCATCCCAACATACTGCAAGATGCAAAGTACACAAGAAGCAATCGACAATAAAAGCATCAACGCCCACAATGACCATTGTGTTCTACAAGTGCAACAGATCTACATATAGACCTGGCTCTGATACCACTGTAGGCGTTCGTAGCATGGAAAACAAAAATTTTCTATCGCATACAAACAAACAAGCCAAGATCTATCTACTAGATTGTAGCAACGAGTCGATGGAATAACTTACCCTCGAAGATTCCAAAGTGTTTAACGAGAGCGGATTCTCGTGGGTGATGTAGTCGTACTCTTCCCGATCTCAAGATCGTGTAGACGATCCTTCCGGTGCTGCGTTCCGGCAGCGCTTCCGCAGTCGGTCACACGTTCGGTACTCGACGAAGACCTTCCTCTCCCTTGTTCCAGCAGGCAGCGGAGGTTGTAGCACTCTCCTCGCGATTCCGGCAGCACAACGGCGTGGTACCGGAAGTAGAGGGGAGATCCCGCAGGGCTTCGCCTTAAGCCGGAGCGAGTATGGTGGATTATGAGAGAGGGCTATTAGTGGTCTAGAGATTAGACACACCAATTAGAAGGCTCTAAACCGCAGGCTAAAGCAATTAGAAGCTCTAAACCAAAACGGCTCTAAACCGGAGATTAGAGGTAGAAACTTGTGTGTCTCAAGGAGGAGGCCCTGCCCCTCCTTTTATAGGTGGAGGGGCTAGGCGCGCCAGGGAGGGAGGGGAGTCCCTCCCCAACTCGGCCTAGGGCTGGCCGCCGGCTTGGAGGAGAGGAACTCCTCCTCCAAGTTGGTTTCAACCTCCTCTTGCTTGTTTCCCACAGTTTCTTGTTTTAGCCGTTTGACTTTCAAACTGGACATTTGACTTTTCTGTTTTAGGATTCAATTTAATCCTTTATTTGGGACAACAAGAACACTTAGTACATGATGCAATCATTCCAATATGTAATGACACATTCATGTACCCCTCCCCCCTCCCGGAGAGCCGGACATTCTGGAACCTTCTAGAACATTCACCGGAATCATTTGCGAACTCCGAAACTGGACTTTCCTTATATGAATCTTATTCTCTGGACCATTCCGGATCACCTCGTGATATCCCGGATCCCATCCGAGACTCCGAACAACATTCGGTCTCTTTCTCATAATACCATAACTACTCAAAACAACGTCGAATCCTTAAGTGTGTCTCCCTACGGTTCGTGAATTATGCGGACATGATCGAGACACTTCTCCGAACAATAACCAATAGAGGAATATGGAAATTCATATGGCTCCCACATATTTCTACGATTACTTTGCGATCGAATGAACCACTTACATACGATACCAATTTCCCTTTGTCTCACGATATGTTACTTATCCGAGGTTATGATCGTCGGTATCTCTGCATACCTAGTTCAACCTCGTTACTGATAAGTACTCTTTTCTCGTTCCCGTGATATGTGATCCCTTGTGAGCCAGTCACATGCTTGCAAGCTAATTGGATGACATTTCATCGAGAGGGCCCAGAGAATATCTATCCGTCATATGGATGGACAAATCCCACTCTTGATCCATGTGTCTCAACCAATACTTTCCAAACACTCAATACCACCTTTATAGCCACCCAGTTACGGTGTGGTGTTTGATGTCATCAAAGCATCCATCCGGTAAAGATGATATGCATGATCTCATGGTCGAAGGAATTAGATTACTATGTATCAGAAAGCATATAGCAATTGAACTATTGAAATGACTTGATCTTTATGCTACGCTTATCTATAGGAGTATGTCCACCATATCATTCTCCTAATGATATGATCTTGTTGTTGATAACATCTCAATGTTCATGATAGGAAACCACAATCATTTATCAACCAACAAGCTAGTGAAGTATAGAGGCTATACTAGGGACTTCAAATTAAGTTTACAAATCACACAAGTATTAATGTTTCCTTGTTAATACTATTATAGCATGAATGTAAAAATTTATCATAAACACAAAGATATAATAATAACTACATTTATTATTGCCTCTAGGGCATATCTCCAACACCTCCATCAAAGAAGATTTGGCTTTATAACCCGAGGAAGACTCATTCCCTTGCCGAGGCGTTCGAGCTTCGGCTTAAGGAACTGACGCGTGCCGGGCTCCGAGGTGAAGATGATTGTGTTTGTTAGCATCTGAATCTTCCCTTTCCATCTTCGCTCCCACAAGCTCTGCTACATGAGTGGTCCTTTGGATCCCAATCGAGTTTCTACGGTTGAGCTCAATGACTATCAGATTTACAAACGTATCCGGGCTATTTTCAAGACCGAGATGCCCGAGGAATGGAAATGGGGGATGAATCCATTCTCCCGCGAGAATCCTCCTCCTCAGGTAAATTGTGCTTAAGTGGCTTGACCCGAGTTATTTTCCCTCTATATCTGTTAATCCTTTTCCGCTTTTTTCGCAGAGGTTTCCTAAGCAGACCGCAGAAGATGCCGAGGTTCTGGCTCTTCCTTGGCCCGCTGACCGCAATACCTTGGACAACAGAGAACGAGATCCGGAGGAATTCGTTCCTAAGACGGATGCTGCTCCTGTTCTTGCCCGGAGCAAGACCTCGGCTCGCGCTGATGAAGGTGATTCGGACGACGTCCAAATTCTCGAGGTAGTTGCCACGGTGCCTATCTCTTATGCACTTCTGGCTCCTTCTTTCCTAGCTAACCAAGCTGGCCAGGTGCACGACACCGAACATGTTGCTTCCGAAGCTCCTATTGCTTCGAAGAAGCGCACCGCTTCGACGGATCCTTCCGGTGATGCCCCCAAGAAGCGAGTCAAGAAATCTGCTCAGCATATCCCGAGGCGTAAGACCATGCCTGGGGTTACTGGGTGAGTTTATTTTCATTTGTATTTCTTGTTTCTCTCTTTCTGTTTCTGACTTAGCTTTTACTTTCTTGCAAAGCTCCTCTTTCCGCAAATCCAAGAGGTCCGAGTATGACAACTCATACGACTCGGGCATCTTCTCCCCCACCTCTGGAGGATACTCGGGTTCCCAGTCCCTCTCGTGTTGATGCTCCTCCAGTGCCGACTAATGTATCGCCTCGACAAGATGAGCCCATTTCTCCCACCGTTGTTGCTGACGAAACCCCTACGCCGGATCACCCGGCCGAGCCTGTTGTCCCTCTTAAGACCCCCAAGGTTTCCCCCAATAATCCTTTGATCACCGCAGCTCCAGTTCCTGCTCCAATTCCTACCGAGGATACCACTACAACGGCCCCTTCAGAAACTATAGTTCCTCCTGCCGCCAAGGACGTAACGCCTAGTGATGAAGTTGTTGCCCCTGCCGAAATCTCTACTAAGAGCAAGAAAGTTGTTGTTACTAAACCCTCGGCATCTCAAAAGGGGCCAACAAGCTCTTCTCAGCCCAGCATTGATGATGTACTTCGTAAAGGAGCTTCCACCGCTAAACCTAGTGTCACCCTTGTCGCTGACACTCAGCTTATTCTTCATAAGAGTTCGGCGGCGTCTGCAGTTACGCAGCAGGCCTGAGGTAAAGTGTTGACCCGTACTGAGAGCGGGCATAGCCTCGGCTCACTGGTGGACTATGCGAACAACTGGAATGCCGCTGATCAACTTGAGGGCAATCCGAGTAGCCAACCATTTCAGCTTTCCGATATCAGCAGTCGTTTGCATATGGCTGCTAAAATTGTCCCTAAAAGTGATAAGATGAAAGAGGTAAGGGCCTTCTTTGATACTTTGTCTATTATTCAGATGATACTATATATACACTAGTCCGCAAAGCTTGCAACCGGATAATTTGTTGTTTGTTTGGAAGCTTCATCCTTTTTTAAATGCATTACATGCTAAGTCAATTTGTTTCGTGATTCGGATTAACTGTGTTCTAGAATATCAAACCATCTAGACCCGAGTCAAGTTTTACTTGATTCGGTTCTGTCTTTCTTTTGAATATCCAGCCACCTAGATCCGAGTCAAGTTTTACTTGATTCAGATCTGTCTTACTTTTGAATATCCAGCCATCTAGATTCGAGTCAAGTTTTACTTGATTCGGATCTGTCTTATTTTTGAATATCCAACCATCTAGATCCGAGTCAAGTTTTACTTGATTCGGATCTATCTTAATTTTGAATATCCAGCCATCTAGATCCGAGTCAAGTTTTACTTGATTCGGATCCGTCTTTTCGTTGTGTAACTTGTTGTCATTTTCAGGTTGCCCATGATCGGTGGACAACCGAATTTCAAAGGTTGCTCTTTGCGCACAATAAACTTCAAGATAAATATGAGCAAATTGTCCCTATTGTGAAGAAAACTGGTAAACTATCTAGTCCATTTAGTTTATCTTACCCCTGTAAAAGATTAGTTTTTTTTGCTAACTTGTATCTTGCTGGTACGCAGCTAGTATCAACAATCTGAATGCTCGCCTTACCAAGAAAGTTGGCGCTCTTGAAGGTTAGTTACTCCTTTTGCCTTCTAATTCGACTTTTTGTTCGAGGTAAATCTTGGGTTTCTTACGACCTTCCGGCTTTGGTATAGCCGAGTTACGAACACTTGCAGCGTCGCATCAAGAATGCATATCTATGCCTGATATGATGCTGCATTTTTTAGAACAAGCTGCCGCTCATTCAGCGCAACTCAAGGAAAAAGATGACGAGATAACCCGGTTGCGCGCCGAGGTTGAATCTCTTAAGCTTTCCCAGAAGTCTGAGTTAGAGAAAGTTATCAAGAGTTCTCTGAAGAAAAGAACCGACTAAGTCTGCAGCTGCAGAAGGACAAGGAACTTCTTGATGCTGCCGAAATAAAGAACCGGGCGATGAACGAGGAAATCACTCGTTTTGAGAAGAGTAGGACCGACTGGTCTCGAGATCTCCAGAAAATGCTGAGTTACATTCATCATAAGTTTCTGTCTCTCGTCGAGTTATTCTCTTTCTTTTCTTATTTTAACTCGTATGACATCCTTTCGTGTAGCTTATTTTCCAGAAGCTAAACCTGTGAGCTCCAAGGCTGTGATTTCTGCTCACGAGCGCCGAGGTGTTCCCGTTGCTCCGAGTCAAGAATATTCGATGGAAGATTTACTGATTGTCGTTGGCTCTGCTATTGAACCAATGAAGATTATGGGAAGAGATCTGGTGCAAGCAGCTATTCGAGCCTACCATGTCCTCTGGCCGAATGCGCCGGATATTGATGAAGTAGAAGTGCTTGTGGCGAGGCTGATGGAATCTCAGACTCAACTTAACCTCTGGAGGGAATCTGCTGGAAGGGCTGGTGCTGATATGGCGCTAACAGCTATTTTGTCCTGGTACGAGGATATCTCCCTTGATATTCTGATGAATTTTCGCACTGGCTCTCCTTGGGTTGAGAATCCGGAGTTCCTTACTCGCCGTCAAGCCCGTGCCTTCCATCTTATCGAGTATGCTGACGTGCATCATTGGATCGAGGGGCCGAGTTTTCTTCCCAATCCGGCAGATGATGCCGAAGCTGAAGATGCATCTGGAGGTTATTCCGCTGATCAAGATGAATTGGAGGATGGCTTTGATAATGCCGATGATTCCAACGATAGCTCCGGGGGGGGGGGGGACGGCAACGCTCGATCGTCTTCCAAAGGAACCGAAGCTTCTCGAGCCCAAGGTGATTTCTCCCAGCAGCCTGAGCTTGCCCTAGGCGCTACTACGGCCTCCGTCGATGCCGAGGAAACCTCCACACAGGCCCAAACAACCTCGGAGCGCCCAGTTTCTAAGGATACACCTCTGAAGGAAACCGAGTTCATCCCGACTGCGTCAGAGATACCCATGTCGAGAACTCATGGTGCTGCTACTGTTCCTCCCACTGGTGATTCGGCCTCTACCGATGTTTAGGTTCAAAAACTCTTACTCGTTTAAGTCCCCGGTATGCCGGGTGTATGCTGTCTTTGAAACAATTATCCACCTTTTGGTATAATGTGAACCGTTTTGCTTTTGGATTCTGATGCCCTGGTAATTGTTGTTACTCTATCTTATTGAGTTTATGTGAATCGTATCTTTGCTTTGCCAAATTTTAACTTCGTAAATCCGGATCATATTTTTCATATGACTGATTTTCGTTCGGCATCCATCTTGTGTTTCTTATGTAAACTTGGTTGTAGAATTGTCGTTTTCGCAATTTCTCCTTGAAGGACTATGTTCTAAGCCCATAGATGTTTTTTAAACTGATTGACTTACTACCCTCCCCGAGGTATTCTTTGGTAAAATGATATAGATAGGGTACTTCCCTCATTATACCTCGAATTGTTGACGTTGTCATTCTTGTTACTATGATTTTAGAAATCGTTAATTGTTTCCTACGTGTTATTTCTCTGATGGCCGAGGCAAGCTTATATCGCATCTTGTGATTTATGACTGATTAGTCGGGGCAGTCCCCGAGTTATTGCTTTAGTTACCAAACTTTTATATATATTCCAAATATCAGAAGACAATATGAGTCAGTCCCCCAGTTATTTCTCGGGTTGCCGAAGTTTCACACATGGTCAAAAAATATCAAACAACATGAGGCAGTCCCCGAGTTATTACTCGGGTTGTCGAAATGTAATACATAATTTAAAACAAAGAATTTCATGGGACAGTCCCCGAGTCACTGCTCGGGGTGCCAAAGTTTGATAAATATTTCAAGATAAGAAATAACATGGGGCAGTCCCCGAGTCACTGCTTGGGGTGCCAAAGTTTGATACATAGTTCAAAATAAGAAATAACATGGGGCAGTCCCCGAGTCACTGCTCGGGGTGCCAAAGTTTGATACATGCTTGATACTCTAATTTGGTGCATCACGTCACAATATGCAATATAGGTCTTCTAAGTGTAGAACGGGCGAAGTAAGGCTATGTTCCATAGTCTTTTTGATTCATCTCTGGCCTTGTTTGCCTTGTTCTTTTTTGGTGTCTGAGTGTCGATCAGGTAGTATGCATCATTGTGTAATGCTTTACTCACGAAAAATGGTCCTTCCCATGGGGGTGAGAGCTTGTGCATGCCGGCTGTGTGTTGCACTAGCCGAAGAACTAGATATCCTTCTCTAAAAACTCTTGGACTTACCTTTTTGTTATGATATCGTTTGAGCTCTTGCTGATAAATAGCTGATCTTGATAATGCCAAATCCCTTGCTTCCTCCAGCAAGTCCACATCGTCTTGCCGTGATATTTCGTTTACCTCGGCACTGGTGTATTGGACCACTCTTGGCGAGTCATGCATTATGTTGGCAGGAAGTACAGCTTCTGCCCCGTATACGAGAAAGAACGGGGTATACCCCGTCGATCTATTTGGGGTGGTCCTGAGGCTCCACAGCACTGCTGGAAGTTCCTCAATCCAGCATCATGCTGACCTTTGCAGTGTATCAATTAGCTGAGGTTTTATTCCTGACAATACTAGTCCATTTGATCTTTCTACTTGCCCATTCGATGCCGGGTGAGCCACCGAGGCAACATCTAGTCTTATGTGTTTCTCTTGGCAGAATCTATCAAAAACTCCTTCAGCGAAGTTTGTGCCATTATCCGTGATAATAATGTGTGGGTATCCATTCTCAAAATAATATCTTTGAGGAACTTCACCGGTGTGGGTCCGTCACATTTTATTATCGGTTTTACTTCTATCCACTTTGTGAATTTGTCCACCTTGACCAGAATATGAGTCATTCCGCCTCGGGCGGGCTTGAATGGACCTACCATATCCAAACACCATACAGCAAAGGGCCAAGTGATTGGTATTGTTTTTAACTCAAACGAAGGCAGATGTATCTTGTTGGCATATCTCTGGCAACCATTACACACCTCTACCAATTCCTTTGCTTCCTTCAGCACAGTTGGCCAATAAAATCCATGCCTAAATGCTTTGGCCACTAGGGCTCTGGACGTGGCGTGATGCCCACGTTCTCCTTGATGTATATTCAAAAGGATTTTCTGCCCTTCTGTCGAATCAACGCATCATTGTAGTACGCTCGTGACACTTCTCATATAAAGCTCATTGTTTATGATTGTGTAGGCTTTTGCTCTTCTCGCTATCTGCCTAGCCAGGACCTCATCACCCGGTAAGATTTCCTCTTTAAGGAATGAGAATATGGGTTGTGCCCATGTCAGCGTGACTTTTTCAGGGAAAACTACATTGTCAATTTCCATAGTTTCTACTGACATAACATATTTGGGCTTTTCCCTTTTCACCCGTGGGTCGGCCAAATTAATCCTTAAATAAATAGGGTCGTATTCCTCGTCAATTTCCATTGGGACACTTCCTTCTATCTGTTCTGCCGAGATACAAATTGATTCGGATTTTGGCGAAGGTGTAATCAATGGTTTTCTCAAGTTCTCCAGAGCTATGCCTGGGGGAATTGACTGCCTAGTCGATCCGAGTTTTGACAGTGTATCCGCAGCATCATTTTCTGCCCGAGGTATGTGATGGAATTCACACCCATCAAAATAACCACTAATCTTCTGCGCATGAAATTTATACAGGGCCATATTCGTATCTAGTGTGTCCCAATTCCCTGATACTTGCTATACTACGAGGTCTGAATCCCCGTAACATAAAATCCGACGTATGCCAATCTCTTTTGCCATCTTTAGGCCGTGGACGAGTACTTCATACTCCGCCACATTGTTCGATGCAGCGAAATGTATCTGCAGCACGTATTTGAGCTGATCTTTTTTCGGTGAAGTCGGTACTATTCCTGCTCCTAGCCCATTTCTTAACTTGGACTCGTCAAAATGCATCGTCCAATAATTCGCATCTGGCAATGGGGGCTCATACTGTACCTCGGCCCAATCCACAAAGAAGTCGGCCACTGCCTGAGACTTAATTGCCTCTCACCTATCAAATTGCGGATCATAAGGCGATAACTCAATTGCCCACTTTGCATCCGGCCACTTGCATCTTTGTTGTTTAATATCTCGGCTATGGGTGCTTCGCAAATCACTTTTATCGGATGTTCTTCGAAATAGTGTTTGAGTTTTTTCGCCGACATGTATACTCCATAAGCCATCTTCTGGTAGTGCGGGTAATTTTGTTTTGAGGCTGATAATACCTCACTTAGGTAATATACCGGCCTTTGTACCGACTTATGCTCTTCGTGCCGTTCCACAACAACTACCGCACTTACCACTCTGTTAGTAGCTGCCACATAGAGTAGCATAGGCTCTTTTGACAATGGAGAAGCCAAAATTGGTGTTGTGGCCAGCATCTTTTTTAACTCATGAAATGCACTATCAGCCTGCAACGTCCAGATGAACTTGTTGGACTTTTTCATCAGTTGATATAGAGGTAATGCTTTTTCCCCTAGCCGACATATGAATCGACTTAAAGAGGCTAGACACCCCGTAAATTTTTGTACATCATTCAGGCACCTTGGTAATTCCATTCTTTCAACTGCTCGGATCTTAGTTGGATTTGCCTCTATACCTCGGCTGGATACGAGGAAATCGAGTAATTTTCTCTGGTCATGCAGACATTTTTGCATGCATCTTTGGTATGTTGCTCCTGCATTACGCAGGCCGAATGGCATGGTGCGATAGCAATAAGCCCCATACAGGGTGATAAACGCAGTCTTTATTTGATCAGTCGGGTTTAACGGTATCTGGTGGAAACCAGAATACGCGTCTACAAATGATAACAGCTCACAGCCTGCGGTTGAATCAATGACTTGGTCTATCCTAGGCAAAGGAAAAGTATCTTTGGGACACGCCTTATTGAGATTCGTGTAATCGATGCACATCCGCCATACGACGGCTACATTTGGGTCATCCTTTTTCTTTTCTACCAACACCGGATTTGATAGCCAATCCGGGTGAAGAACTTCCATAATAAACTCGGCTGCAAGGAGCTGACCTATCTCATCCCCTATTATCTTTCTCCTGTGTCTTCGGCGAAGCAGCAGAGAGGTTGCTTCACCGGACTTTCTCCTGGACTTACATGCAAAGAGTGCTTAGCCAACTCCCTCGGTACACCTTGCAGGTCTTGTGTTGACCATGCAAAAATATCCCGATTCTCACGGAGGAAGTTGGTGAGCTCGCTTTCTAGTTTGGCATCTAGGCCCGCACCAATCGTGATGGTGCGCTCTGGGAACTGATCATCAATCTGGATTTTTTCGTCTCTTTAGTCGGCTGGAAAGATACACTCCCATGCGGGTTGGCTAATGCCGGCATATTAATCTATGCCGACTGAGCCAGAGCTGCTACTTCCTGAATTCTTCTTTTCTCCCTTGCAATTACCAATGATTCGGCCAGGTTCGACTCGGCCGAGGCACACTCCATTGATTTTCTGTAATCCCTAGCCACTGTTATTACCCCCTAATGACATGGTTATACCCCATGGGTACACGACCTTAGCATACCTGGTCCAGCCCAAGGAAGGCCCACAAGAATATACACGACCCATGAAGACTTTCGGGTGGCCCAAGCCTAGGATGTCTTCGGATCCTTGGAGAGCAAGACTAGAGTAGATAGAATATTCAAAGGGGCAAACCCTAAAACCTGTAACCAATTCGATCTGTGTCTGGGACCTGCCTATCTCTGCATAAAGTCTAGGAGGGCACGACGAGGAGGGCACTTCATACCACTGCATACACACCGCCACGCCAGATTGCATCTGTGCACCCTTGTAACTTTTGGTTCCGCCGTAATCAAGAGCAGACAAGCAGGAGTAGGGTTTTCCCTCCGGGGGCCTGAACCTGGGTAAACCTCGTGTCCCCATTTTGCTTGTTTTCTAATCGTTCCGTGATCTCCAGCATCCCCATCTTCTCCAAAACCCAAGCTCATAACAATGGGCATTGACGAGATTAAACCTCGTCAATTGGTGCCGTCTATGGGAATTGGGGGCGATGATTGTGCGATCGTGACGGTCCCAACCAAAGCAATCTACAACTCCTCGACGACGGAGAGCCATCTCCTCTTCGGCGCTTTCGACTTCACCACCCACTCGTCAGCCACTCTGAACGACTTCGAGCCCATTGGCGACGGAGTGGAGATCCTGTTCGGGAGCTTCTGCTTCTAGGTGGGGCAGACCGGCACTCTCCGTCTCCCAGAGCGGGTGCCCCTGCCATCGATCAGGCCCGCTTCATGGGCTCCGCATCCCGTGCTACGCACATCGCCATCAACAGATGAGTCCTATGATAGCAGCAGCTGCAACTCAGATTGGTGCGATCCACCATCGAAGGAAGGGACCTACGGTTCCGGATCCGAAAGCTGCGGCAACAGCGATCCGATCTACGAGCACTACCAATGCGCCGCAGTCATCCAGAGCGACGTAGATCAGGAACACAACCCGCAACCCAACCCGCAGGGTAGAAACGGCGAGAACAGGAGAAACCAGTCCCCCCGTCCAACGAGGAGGACACCGATCCCAATCGGGTAATCCACCTCAGCGAGGAAGGATGGGCTCAAGCACGCGAAACCGTGGCAGGCAACAAGATCCTTCCTGTGGGTGACTCACGGGACCTACTAATGGCATACCACCTGCTCCTCGTCGAAGAGCACAAAAAGCAGGTGAAGATGCAAGAAGTGCTTGACAAGCGCAAGCAAGTGGCCTCGGAGTCCAGTGCGCGGCGAGCTGCGCTCTCTGCCATGGGCGGTTCCAGCTCGCACGGCAACCACGGCAACAAGCACCATTCTCGCATGGAGAACATGGACCCTGCTGCACGTCGCGAGGTGACCCGGAGCCTCAACACGTCTTTTATGGAGATGGATGCCGACGACAACGTCATCCCGAAGACGCCGCAAGCTGCGATCATGGCAGCCACCACATACCTCGCGTCCCATCCACCTCCGGTGGGGGACCCGAAAAGGGCCATGCACAAATCCGCACTAACCAGACTCGGACTCATTGGAGTTGTGCTCCACGGAGAAGCTACTGTGGAGCCAAAAAAGAAGGCCGTGGTCAGGTTCAACCACAGCCCCACACCTTCATCCGACGAGGAAGAGCACGACCTACCTCGAAGGCACAAGAGATAGCGACATCGTAGCCACGATTACGACGCTCTAAGAAAGCTCACCCAACACAAGATCGACAAAGCACGCGCCAAGCACATATGCTCGTCCGAATCCGTGGAGGACAACGATGAAGGACAACTTTGCGGAGCTCAATGCTTCAGCACATTCGTCCGACGGACGCGGATGCCACGGAACTTCAAGCTTCCTTCGGACACTCTGAAGTTTGACGGCACATAGGACCCCAAGGCGTGGCTCAGCGACCACCTGTCGTTCGTCAAGCTACACGGCGGAAACAAGAACACCGCCCTGCAATGCCTTCAGCTGCAGCTGACAGGCGTAGCCCGGATCTGGCTCAGAATCCTACACTCAGGATCCATCCGAAGCTGGGAGGAACTGGTGTACAGTTTCATCTGAAACTTCAAGGGCACCAGCAAGAGGCTAGCCTCGATCGAGGAGCTATGGGCCTGCACCCAATGAACGAGTGAATCCATTCGCTCGTACATACTACGTTGGTCAAACACCAAGAACTCCATGGCGCACATCTCTGAGGAGAGAGCGATCGACGCCTTCAAAGATGGCGTCAAATGATAGGACTTCAAGAAAGAACTTGGGCGTGTCAAGCCCAAGACACTCGACCACCTCATGGACATCGCCAAAAGGTGGGAAGATGGAGAGAACTCCGTCCACCGAGCACACTCGGAGGAGGAAGATGACTACGGCCGTCGACGTGAACGCTGTAGCAAGAGAAGCTCGCGAGTCTACGACGATCGCGACGGACCCGACATGGTCACGGCTGGCTACGCCGACCGCAGCGAAGGCAACCGCAGCAGCGGCGGATACCGTGGAAACAACTTCCGCGATGGAGGACCCCCAGTATAGTCATGGCAACGTCGCGGCCGCGACGATGGACCCTCGGCATACGAAAAATTGTCGGGTCCATGCACCATCCACTTCTACATCGACAAGTAGGATGGTAAAAAGAAGGCAAGCCACATGCTCAAGGACTGCCGCGAGTTCCAGAAACTCAGCGAGAGCATGTCCCAGATGAGGCAACAAGCCCCGAACCCTGGGTACGGGAACGCACCCGCACCAGGCGACATCGACCACGGAGCTCCTCCACCACCACCCGTGGGACCTTCGAATCACCCAATCGCACCTGCGCAGAATAACGGCGGAAGTGGGTACCCTGTGCCAAAAGGGTCACTGATGATCCAAAAAGGGAGCCCAACAAACAGGGTGTAAAAGAAAATCACCCGTCAGGCAAGTCTGGCTGTGACCGCTCCACCCGCCATCCCTGAGTACCTCAGCGGATCAGAGTCATGCATCACGTTCAGCCGCTCGGATCACCCCCGCCAGGTCCCCCGCCCAGGTCATGCTGCCCTGGTGCTCGAGGCGCAGATCGGAGGGTTCGATATGAGCCGCGTCTTCATGGACGGTGGCAGCGGAATCAATCTGATGTTTGCCAGCACCTTAGCAGCAATGCGGATCCTGCTGTGCAGCCTGGAACAATCCGACACAATGTTCCACGGCATCGTCCCAGGGAAGGGCATATACCCCCTGGGAAAGATATGGCTCGACGTCATCTTCGGCAAGCCCGATAACATTCGGTGCGAGCGACTCGAGTTCAAAGTGGTGGACTGGCCATCACAATACCATGCCATCCTCGGGCGCGTGGCATTCGCACGGTTCCTGGCAGTACCGCACTACGCGTACCTGCTACTCGAGATGCCAGGACCTAGGGGCGTCATCACGGTCCACGAGAGCTTAACCCGATTGGATCACTATGACAGGGACTTCAACAGAATATCCCAGTCATTCGGCATGCAGGAGGAGCTCATAAGGCTTCGAGAGGTGACATACAACGGGGCACCCCCAGTCGCAAGGCAGAACGCACCCGACATATCTTTCGACACCACTGTCAACACAAAGAAGGTGCAAGTCCACCCGACGAACGCCTCCAAGACGGCACTGATCACCAATGACATCATCCCCGCATAGGAAAGCGCGCTCGTCAAATTCCTCCGTGAGCGCTGGGAAATATTCGCCTGTCCTGCGGACATGCGAGGAGTTCCCAGGGAATTCGCCGAGCACGCACTTAACGTATTTCCAGACGCCAACCCCGTCAAACAGTCCATCCGACGACTGTCCGAGCCGCAGGCTGAAGCCATCGGAGTCGAAGTCAACAGACTACTCGACGCCAATTTCATCAGGGAGATCAAGGAAAGCGAGTGGCTCGCCAACACCGTGATGGTCCCCAAAAAGGACACGGACATCCTGCGGATGTGCGTGGACTTCACATTGCTGAATAAGCACTGCCCGAAGGATCACTTCCCTCTTCCTCGGATCGATCAGATCATCGACTCGACTGCAGGATGCGAGAAGCTCTCCTTCCTCGACGCCTTCATCACGCTGTTCGGAGTGTTCTGTTACAACACAATGCCCTTCGGGCTGAAGAACGTAGGTGCCACGTACCAGCGGTTCATGCAGGCATGCCTGAAAGACCAGATCATCCACAATATACAAGTCTATGTCGACGACATAGTAATCAAAACAAGGGAGGCCAAGACACTGATCGACGATCTCCGCGAGATGTCCGACAACCTCGATCGATACAAGATCAAGCTAAACCCAGAAAAGTGCGCCTTCAGCGTCGCATCTGGTCAACTGCTAGGCTACTTCATCTCCTAGTGAGGGATCGAGGCGAACCCGAAGAAAATCCGGGCCATAATGGCCATGGAGATCCGAGGAACCTCAAAGGCGTCCAGCAACTCGCTGGGCGAATCGCGGCGTTGAGCAGGTTCATCAGCCGCATGGGCGAAAAAGCTATGCCTTTCTATCAGCTGCTATGCAAGGCAGACAAATTCAAGTGGACGCCTGAAGCGGACGACGCATTCAAAGATCTGAAGCGGCTGCTCTCCACCTCACCCGTCTTGGTCATGCCAAGGGAGCGCGAGACTCTACTGCTATACATAGCAGCTACACACCAGGTGGTAAGCACCATGCCCGTGGTCAAACGACCCAAAGATGGTAAGACCCATGGGGTCCAACGCCCAATCTACTACCTCAGCGAGGTATTGACGCCAACAAAGCAGAGGTACCCTCACTACCAGAAACTCGCCTACAGTGTGTTCATGACGGCTCGTCGGCTGAGCCACTACTTCCAGGAGCATCAGGTGATGGTCGTCAACGAAGCACCCCTAAATAGCATCCTGAACAACCCGAAGGCCATAGGACGCATGGCCCTGTGGGGCATCAAGCTGTCACCTCTAGACATAGTCTATGAGAAGCGCCATGCGATCAAGTCCCAGGTCCTTCCGGACTTCCTTGTCCACTGGATGGAACTGCAGCTTCCGAACACCCTGGACATGACGCAGTCATGGACGATGCACTTCGATGGCTCCAAGCGCGAGGCTGGAGCAGGAGCCGGGGTCATACTGACCTCCCCACATGGCAACAAGATGAAGTACGTCCTTCGGATAACATTTCGAGCTTCCAACGACGAAGCCAAATACGAGGCCCTCATCCACGGCATGAGGATGGCCTAGATCTGCGGCGCAACGCGCCTAGTCATCTACGGTGATTCAAACCTCGTCGTCCAACAGACGATGAACGAGTGCGACGCGCACGCCGCCAACATGATTGCGTACCGCGCACTCTACAACGCACTTGAAGGAGACTTTGATGGTTGCGATCTTCGGCACGTTGGGAGAGAAAGCAACGAAGAGGCCGAAAAACTCGCCAACATCGGCTCCACCTGCGCACGGGTGCCATCAGGTGTGTTCCTCGAACAGATCTGCGTGCCATCCATCAAAAGGAAATTCCCCACGGGATCACCCGAAGAGGCAGAACACTCGGGGGCTGCGCTACCCACTAGTGCAGAGAGGCCCATTGGTCCCGGTTGGTAAGGGCCTTTAGTCCCGGTTACCCAACCGGGACGGGGCAATCGGGACTAAAGCCCCAACCTTTAGTCCCGATTGCCCCACCAACCGGGACAAATGGGGGAACATGTGGCGGCGTCAGAGCGCGAGGGGGTGGAGCATTAGTCCCAGTTCGTAACACGAACCGGGACAAATAACCTTCTGCCGCGGTAGAGATTTGCCCATTTCTCTGCCGCGGCAGAGAATTCATTTTGGCACATTTTGTTGCCGTGGCAGCATTTTTGCCACTTTTTGTGCCGCCGTAGAGAATTCATTTAGGTTGATTTATTGTTTATTTAGTGTTTTGCACTCATTAATGAAGGAACCATTATATTACACAAGATCATCATGACAATATTACATTCGATACACGGATCGAGTTCATGCACTACATACAAAACTTGCTCTCTGTACAATCCCTATTGTCTATATACAGCCGAATAGTATTCCCCTTTTGGGTCTAGGACTTCTGCATCCAAGAATCCTGCCAATTCCTCCTGAATTGCTTGTACGCGATCCTTTGGCAGAAGACCGTCCCGTAGACGTTCGATCTGATTTAAAAAAGGAGTCAGCCTATATGAATGAAACTAAACACAATTTGATTGTAATTAAAAACTATGGAAATTGTTTACGTATGTGGAGTTGCTCTAAATTTCTGCCCTTCCCATCGCACGTCTGCCGGATGAACTTGCAAACATAGTATCCACATAGATTGTTACATGGTCCCTGCGTCAGGCACTTTACGAGAACATAGTTCAATCAAAATAATAATCAAGCATGATTATAACTGTATCAAAACTAGAATCAAAGAGATGCGCAGATATAGCTAGTGGTGCTTACATCTAGTGCTTCAAATGTAAGCTCCTCTTTCCAAACACCCCTAGCCTTTTTGGTGAACCTTTTCCAAGCGCTGCCCGGCGAAGAAAACGAATAAAATAAGTTATTAATTACTTGATATCATAAAATTCACAAATGTTGCCGATATAGTGTCGTAATGATTAGAATTACCGCTGGAGAAGTATCTGCATGTCCTTCCACGTCTCAAGGGGTTTATGTTTCGAGTCCATGACTAGTACACGCCCTTTGTCAAGTTGAATGATTAACAGAATATAGTGGTAGCTGCGAATGCATAATTAATCAATTATATACTTAACATCGAGTAAGCGAAATAGAAAGTGTATACAAGACAATAACACCCACTCGAAGTTGTAAGGAAATAGTATTTCCCTTCTGGTTTGTTGAAACCTTAACGCGTGTACTATATTATCCTTCGTATCCTGGGGGGTTTGTTTGGAGATTATCTTGATGAACCCAATATGGGTCAATGAAGCCAATGTCATAGATTTGTCCTCTACTGCATTCGAGAATCTTCATTCTGCATATTACAGTATGATTATATACATGCAATAAACAAGGTGAGATAGCTGGAGACTAAATTAATTACAGAATTAGTACTTACAGACAATAGGCACTGATGATCGATTTGTCCAAGGCGTCTTGATTGAATAATTGAAATAGTTCATCAAATTCAATGGATATCATGTCATCCATATCTTTCCCATAATGCTATTTTGTAACCTTCAGCACTATCTAGTTAGCCCCGGCCTTTGTGGCATGCAAGTATCAGTTATGCAATCTTCGCATTTTTGTTGGAAGATTATTTACCTCCTCAGGTTTGACGAGAGGTTTGCCGTACTGGTATTTGTATGCTACTTCACTCACGGGTAAGTATTCTAACTGGGATAAGTACTGGGCAATACTCATACCTTGAGCAGCGGCAGCTTCTCCGTATTGTGCAACTACCTCTAGATCATACTGCTCTTCGGCCCCAAATTTGCTCGACCCCACATTGGTTTGGGAAATCACCTTGAGAGGGGCGCAAGACTGTTTTGCTTGTTCTTCGAGCTAGGCAACAGATTTCTCGCTTGCATCAGTACTGCTCTTCGAGGCTTTTTGTGCCGCATATGACTTGAGAATAGAACGCTCATAGTCTGATGACAGCTTTGGCTCGGGTTGATGAAGAGACTTTAGCATTTTCAACACTTTGGCTTTTTCTTCTTTGGTGCTGGGGAACTCTGGCTCTTTCGGCCGCCTCAGCTTCGCGAAAAACGCTGTCGTTTCCGCATCAACGATCACCGCAACCTCCTCTTCAGTATAGTCATAAGCTCTCTTGGGAGGAACCTTTGGTACTTTTGGAAGAGGCTCTTGTTTACGTTTCGGCGATCGCTTACCACGACGCAGAGTAGCGGTACGCTTACGCTTTTTATCCTGAGGCGTCGGCGATGGCTCTCGCGGCGATGGCTGCGCCGGAGATTGGTGAGGCGATGGAGCCGGGTGAGGTGACGGAGCCGGGTGAGGCGATGAAGACGGCTGCCGCGGCGGTGACGACCTCGCTGGAGATGGGTGAGGCGGCGGCGAAGATGGCCTTGGCGTGTGATTTCGAAACACGATACATTCCTTTGGCCATAGAATGGTGACGTTTTTTGCGTCTCCCAGTACAGTCACATCCCCTTCACCTGCAGGGTAGTCAAGATCCAAAACTTCAAAGGTGGGCATGATTTCATCCACCCCGACAACAGCGTAGCCCTCTGGAACCGGACAACGGTGGTAAGTTGATGTGGGTCCAATTGGTAAGGCATAGCCGACCGCCACCTTCATTGATATGTTCACAACTTTGACATGTAGCTCGCAGTGTGTCATCTCTGCGATATCATCCACTGGGTAGCCAACAGGAGCCATCGTCGGTGCACCATCGTCATCGCCATTGTCATCACCCGGGACCTCGGTGGAAGCCACACTGCTTTTTCGATTATTCGATAGGCCGGTAGCATCGAATGCAGTGTGCTGCTGAGATGGGCTGGCAGTACTTTGCTCTTTAAGTGCGTTAATTTGATCTTGTTGTTGCTTTATTCGTTCCTCAATTAAACGCATTCGCTCTTTCTGACTATCTGCTTCAACTTCCGCCCTGTCCTTTCTCCTCTGGCGGCTTCTATCAGGATATTTCTTCCTCTCTTCGAGAAACCCAGTCCTCCATTGTTGGGAGCCTCTTGTGCCTCGTGTTCGTCCATCATGTTCCTTATTTCCAAGGGCGAGTGTTAGCTCATCATTCTCTCTATAAGGAATGAAGTCCCCATCTTTAACAGCCTTTACTGCTTTTCTCATCCTCTCGATTGGCAAGGGGTCTTCTTTATGTCGTATGTTATATATACACCTCCCTTCCGAGTCGAACGTGCCCCCATGCCCGTAAAACCAATTCCTTGCACGTTCTACCCAATCGTCTGTCTCTGGGGTGATCTTTTTAGCACGCAGTTCATTCTCAAGTTTCTCCCACTTAGGAATGCCAGCCATGTAGCCACCTTGCCCCATAGTACGGTGATACTTCTTGTTAGCAGCATTCAGCTTATTCGTTGCAGACATTTTCTTAGCTTTTTCCGATGTCTTGTATTCCACAAACTCAGCCCAGAATGGTTTTATCTTCTCAAACTGAATATTCTTGAAATCGGGATTCTTCTCTTTCACGACATAGTCAAGGTGCAATCTTTTCTTCCAGTTGGTGAAACACTGGGCCATCTTCTTCAAAGCCCACTCCCTGACCTTAGCCTCCATGGCTCTCCCATGTTCTAAGGCGTCCTCAACTGGATCCTCCGCATTTGGATCCAGCTCTATCTTCGGTAGTTTGAAATTAACCATGAGCCTCTTCCACAGTAAATCTTTGTCGTGGTTAGGGACAAATAAACATGTTCCCTCTTCATCCGCATTAGCAGGCCTATTCCAATTTCTAATGGTGATCGGGATTAAGTCCCTAATGATTACTCCGCATTGTGCCACAAATTTGTTTGTGACAACTTCGGGAGCCGTCGGTTTGCCGTCTTTAGTGACATCTTCGATCCTGAACCTCTCATGGTCTTGAAACTTTTTGGTTGGGCCTCGTCTACTCTTTTCAGTAGATTTGTTCGATCCGGAGGGCTAAAAGAAGAAAGATCGTCGTTACTATTTCTATATAGATAGCAGATGATTAATTAACGAATTAATTATATTACATGCACCTCGCCACAGCGGTCGTCTTCTCGATTACACAAGGCATCACCTTCTCCCTCACGGAAGGCAACACCTTCAACCTCAAACAAGTCGTCTATTCCGGTAAAAAGAGGATCACCCTCACCGGAGTTGTTCAGAAACGTTGATACATCTAAATTTTCTTCCCCGCGGATCACACCTTGGATCAACTCTTCCTTTTCTTCGTCTCTAACGTGTGGGTCCATATTTTCTGCATAGGTGGAAAAACGAATAAGTCAAAGCGGCTAAGGGAGAAAGTTAGGTACGGTGTTGAGAGATAATAAAAATGAAGAGAAACCCTAAACCTATAGGGCATGCAGGGGCACCAAGTTATAACCAAAGGGCCTTTAGTCCCGGTTGGTGGCTCCATCGGGCTCGGATAAGTCAAAGCGACTAAGGAGAAACCATCAGGCTCGGATCCTATCACGAAGAAACAATACCGAAAAGAAAGGCGACAATCAATCAACCCTCGGGTTCGGGATGCCCTGGCGAGGACACACCGGCTAACCCTAGGTGCAACATCGATTCAACTAGGGTCTATGACAACTAATATCATGGCTAAGCATCTACAATGCGATGGCTATCAAGAAATCTTCGATGGTGTTGACCTCGGTCTTTGATCTCAATCTCGTATTCTACCGCGAAGAACCGAAAGCCGGAAAGAGAGGGGAACAATCAACACATGGCATCGATGTAATGATCAAACAAGGATTATGATATGACAAGTTAATTTGTATTAAAAAGTAACCCTAATACATGCTCGGCAATTTAAACGGGGTTTCGAGGGGTGAAAACCCTAACTCAGAAAAACTCCGGAGTATATGAGAGGGGTTGATTTTGTTTTCTAATTAAAATTGTCTTGAAAGTTGTTGAACAATGCATGATTATAGGTTAAATAGTGAGATCTCATTTTTCTGAACATTTTGATATATTATTTTTATTTTTCTGAGTTATAAATAATTAATTATTGAATTTACAATATTATATCAATTTCTGGATTTAATTAAACCATTTCTGAATTTAAACAAAACAGAAAACATTTTTACACCGAGGCCACTGCTAGCCACAGTGGCTGACAGAGGGGCCCGTGGCCACCTCAGCCTCCACGCAGGGAGTTGGGACCTGGACCAGGCCACGGCTAACCTGCACCACAGAGGCACCTAGCCTCTGAGGCTGGCAGGTGGGACCGGGGCCACTCGGGCACCACGCGGTAGCCACGCGAGCACCACGTCACCACGACGGGCGGCGCGGCAGACGGTGGTCGACAACGACCCTGGGGAGCGCGCGGCAATGCGGGGCTGTGTGCGTTCAAAAGAGCTCGCCGAGGCGAACCGTATGGTGGCTGCGCCGCCCATTATTGGTCGCCGGAGCGACGAGCATAGCGGCGAATAGAGGCGGCGGCAACAGATGGTCGTCGCGGTAGATCTAGAGAGCGAGAGGGAGCGTGTGAAGAGGTGCTAGAGCACCAGTGGCTCACCACGAACGCGATGCCGAGGTCGGGGAAGCAAGGGGTGGCCGGACGGAGGCGAATCGACGGCGGCCGGAGCTCGGGAAGATGGGTTGCAGAGCTTGATTAAGGCCGAGCGGGGATGATTCCTTTGGCGTAGAGACGCAGTCCAGCACGGCAGAGCTCCTCGGCACCTTGGCTTGGCTCGGGGAGGCTCTGAACGGCGACGACGACGAGTTAGGGTTTCTGCTTAAATAGGGAAGAACGCGAGAAGGAAAGAGAGTGGATGAGATTGGTACTGGGAGAGAGAGGGCAACGCGGCGGTTCCTATCCTTGCATCGAACAGCGGCGACGAGCTCGGCGGGCAGCCTGCCGGCGTCGTGGGGGGTGTTCCTGTGTGCGCGCGTCGATGAATGAGATGGGGAAGAAGAAGAGGAGGCGATCCAGTTATAACCGAAGGGCCTTTAGTCCCGGTTGGTGGCTCCAACCGGGACTAAAGGGTCATACGTCCCGGTTGGAGCCACCAACCGGGACGTATACTCCAATTTTTTCAGCAGATAAAGGGGCGCGCGCGCAGGGGGTCTTTAGTCCCGGTTGGTGGCTCCAACCGGGACATATGACCCTGTTTTCAAATTTTTTCAGGAATTTTCTCTCTGTTCCCGCCTTATTTTTTATTTTGGGATTTAAATTTGTAATGTTTTTTAAATGATAATTACTTTGGAATTTAGAAAAGTTTAAACATAAAAAGTGTTTGAATTTGAATAACTAATTCGAAACCATTTTCTGTTTTTAAAAATAATTAATGTAACCATTTAAACTATGAACCATTTAAAATTAAAAATGAATTAACTTATATTTTTTGAATATTAATTTGGAATTTAGAAAAACTTTAAACATAAAAAGTGTTTGGATTTGAATAACTAATTCAAAACCATTTTCTATTTTTCAAAAATAATTAATGTAACCATTTAAAATATGAACCATTTAAAATTAAAAATTAAATAACTTATATTTTTTGAATATTAATTTGGAATTTAGAAAAACTTTAAACATAAAACGTGTTTGGATTTGAATAATAATTCAAAACCATTTTCTGTTTTTAAAAATAATTAATGTAACCATTTAAACTATGAACCATTTAAACTATGAACCATTTAAAATTAAAAATGAATTAACTTATTTTTTTTAATATTAATTTGGAATTTAGAAAAACTTTAAACATAAAAAGTGTTTGGATTTGAATAAATAATTCAAAACCATTTTCTGTTTTAAAAAATAATTAATGTAACCATTTAAAATATGAACCATTTACAATTAAAAATGAATTAACTTATATTTTTTTAATATTAATTTGGAATTTAGAAAAACTTTAAACATAAAAAGTGTTTGGATTTGAATAAGTAATTCAAAACCATTTTCTGATTTTAATTTTTATTTGAATTAACTTATATTTTTTATATATTAATGGGTGGAAAAAAAGGACGGAAAATAATGGAGGGAAAGAAAATTTGATTAGGATAGAACTGGAATTAAAGTACATAACGCAACTAATACAAAGTTACATAAAAGAACTGAAAATTAAGATACATGTTGGAATGATTCAGTCATGCTCCTGCCTACACCTGTAATACTCACCACTGTAGTCGTCGTACTCGTCGCGGCCGTCGTCGCTGTCGTCGTCGGGGTCGCCGTAGTTGAACCATGAAGGCTGAGTACGAGTGGGCTGGACTTGAGGGTAGCGCAGGCGAGGGCTAGAGTCGGCGGCCGTGTCGTAGGCCATGACGCTCTGGAGAGTCCGGCCGCGCCACCACAGCCGACGGCCGGCCTCGTTGAAGTTCAGAGGAGGTGGGCCGTCCTCCTCTTGCCTGGCGAGCGCCCTCTCACGCCGATCCACGAAGAAGGCTTTCCAAGTCGGGAAATAGTCGGGATGCCATCTCGGATTCCTCCGTTGCTCCGGCGTGAGCTCGAAGTAGTAGTGGTTCGTGATGGCGATCCGACGCGCCACACCTAGAGGGACAGGAGGAACCGGCACGCCTCCGGTGCTCAGCATCCAGCCGACGGGGACACAGTAGCCCGGCGGGCAGGGGTAGTTCGAGGCACAAAGCGCCTCCGCCTCCCTGGGTGTCGTGGGAATGGTCACGGCAGATGCTGCAATCGGCAGCGAGTAGTAGAACGAGGGGCAAGGGCGGCCAGCCATCTGCGGTGCGAGATGAGGGAAAATACACAGGGTTTTACCCAGGTTCGGCCCCCCGGAGGGTAAAGACCTACTCCTGCTAGATTGTATTATGGAGGTGTTACAATGGGCGAGCTCGGCGGCTAGGCGGCGAGTCGCTTGGGTGTATGAGGGAACGTATCTCTACTCACCCTTTAGGGAGGTTTATATAGGCTCACCTCCCCTAGGGTTTACATATCTCAACCGATTCGGTTACAGGTTTAACAGTCGTTTAACCCAATCCGACTGGGCCTATCTACTCGCCTGGGCCTTCAGCTTCCAGTCGCTCGGTACCTTGCTGGGCTTCAATCCACTCGCCGATCTGCAGGCCCACTCGCCAGCTCTCGGTCCAGTCGGAATCTCCTTGCTGGGTATACCCCAGTAGGCATATCCCCATCAGTAGTCCCCGAGGCCGTCGTCGATTGGGCGCAAGTGGCTGCTGACAGTCGGAGTATACGGCTTCAGAGTAGGCATCCAGTCGAATCGTCGGCGGGCTCCTGTATAAAGGAGGAAATCCGGTGAACCAAGTCGCGGCTTGGGCGAGACGAGTCGGCGGGACGCGGTCATGGTGATTGACCTGGCGAGCCGAGTGGCTGGAGTTGGACCGTCAGGCGTGGTCAAACTAGCCGTTGGGGTAATCCAACGGTAACTTTCGGCGTAATCATCGCGCGGTAACGGCCCCCTGATTTGGCGGGTAACTTCCGCTATATAAGAGGAATGGCAGGCAATCATAGAGGCAACTTCCCACCACTTCTTCCGAGTGCGCGCATTTTCCTTCCTTTGCTCCGCGATCCAATCGACCCGAAATCCTCCGATCCCCAACCAACCTCTCGGCCATGGCCCTTTCCACCGAACCATGGGGCAGGTCCAAGTGCACGAGGGCGCAGCTGGCCTCTTTCGAGGAGGCCGGGATCCTGCGAGCCGGCTGTTGGCGTATCCCCGCAGCCGGAGAAACGACCCCAAACCCGCGAGAGAGGGAGTTCGTTTGTTTCACCAGTCATCTTGAGCGAGGGCTAGGGTTTCCCACGTCCTTGTTCTTCCGGCGCTTTTGCGTCTACTATGGGATCCAGCCTTCAGATCTGGGTCCCCACAGTATCGAACAGCTCGCCATCTTCGTGGCGTTCTGCGAATGCTACTTGGGCTGCCGGCCCTACTTTCCCTTGTGGCAGGATCTGTTCCATGGACGGATCAGCCGCGAGGAGGCAGGCGGCCCAATGCTAGCTGCAGGAGGCTTGACGTTCCAGATCAAGTCCAAAGCCTCCTTCTTCGACCTGATGCTACCCGCCAAGGCAGCGAGCGACTGGAAAAAGTCGTGGTTCTACGTGACCGAGGCGACCCCAGAGGGCGAGGCGGCGATCCCGCGGTACTCCGCTAGCCATTCGGAGCCGCGCCATCTCCAAGTCGGCAAGCTTCCCGACGACCAGCGGATGGTCGTTGACGAGATGCTCCAGACCATCCGTGGTTTGAAGAAGAAGGGCCTCCAGACGATAAATCTGTACAATTGTTGGCTTGGGCGGCGGCTTGTTCCACTCGCCCAGCGCGACCACTACATTTACCAATACACCGGCCGGGGGGACTCGACGAAGGCCTGCCTCGGCGAGTGGAGGCTGGAAGATTACCTCTCAGCACTGAAGAATATTACCCAGGCGGTGTACCTGGATGCGCAAGCCGGGATCGCCCCCTACACCGCGAAGCGTCCAGTTCCAACGGTAATTTCTTAACCTTGTTCGCAGTCGCAGTGTATGCAGTCGCGGTAATCCTGATCCTGTTTGTATCCATCGCAGCTATTCCAGGTGGTGGAAGGGTGGCTCCCACCTTCGGACGATGAGAGCCCGGACCCATCCGCCCAGGACGTAGGCGAATCACCACTCGCGAAGGGCAACGAAGACGACGAGGACGAGTCCGAAGAAGAGGTCGCCCCGCTGGTCCGAAAGACCCGCGGGCAACGTCAGCGCGAGATCGAAGCAAGCAGAAGCCTCGAGCGCCATGACGATGACGACGAACTCCCAGAGACCACCTCGCGCCATCAAGCCACTCCGTCGAAGAGGAAGGAGAAGAAGAGGGAGGCGAGGGCCCCCCTGAAGAAGAAAACGAAGCCGTCGAAGACGGCCTCACCGCCACACTCGGCGAGCAGCTCCGATGCTCCCAGCCCAACTGGTGACGGTGCGCCACCGGCGACGACCGCATTGGACACGGCGACTATGGAGGTGCCGCTGGCCTCATTGCCTCCGCCATTCGCCCCAGTCTCCGGCCTGGGGGAGGCTCCGGCCGCGGCGGCTTCGCCGCACAGGGAGGCTCCGGCTGCGGCGGCTTCACCTCGCAAGGAGGCTCCAGCTGCAGCAGCTTCGACTCACGAGGAAGCTCCCGCCGAGGATGTCCCAGAAGCGCCGGCTGCGGCCTCAACGACAAAGGCGCCGTCTGTGTCTTGGGCACACGATGTCCTGGAACTGGGGCTCAGTCGCCGACTGGGCCCTGAACTGGAAAAATCGGCCGGCCTTCGCACGGGGCTACGTTTCATCCCAGTCGCCAAGTGAGTGTGCTCACCCCTTCTTATTTCCATAATTATTTCGGTTGTCCTTGTTGATTCAATTAATGCGCAGGACCGGAGTGAAAAGGATGGGCCATCTGACCGTGGCCAAGGTTCCCTCCGCTGCTAGCGAAGAGGATCCTTCACGCAAGAGGAAGGCGGACGAGGTCGTCGCCTCAGCGGATGGCAGTAAGAAGGCCAAGGGCGACGACATCGTCACCATCTCTGACGATACGACGGCCGTGCCGGCCGAGCCCGCGGCGGAGGCAGCCGCGTCTACGAAGGAACCCACGGCGGAGGCGACCTCCCTTTGAGCGGGTGCCTCCATCGCTACCTTCCCCCGCTTCGTGACCAAGGCGGCCACGGCGAGTGGGGTTGCGCCCTCAAGCCACGCTCCTGGGGCCGCCGATGCTGAGGTCGACCAGCGTCGTGGGCATACGCCAGCGTTACTCGTGTCGGTGGACACGATCCAGCTCCACAGCATGCTTGGCGCGGCCATCCAGGTACATCCAGTCCCCGAGGATCAGGTCGGTGTTTTGCAGCGGCGTGATGCTTATAATTTCTCGTCTTTTATTTTCGCATCCGGTCCCCGAGTGCGTACTCGCTGAATTTCAGCGAGTGGGCACTTAGGAATTTCTTGATCGTCAGTCCCCGAGTGCGTACTCGCTGAATTTCAGCGGGTGGGCACTTAGGAATTTCTTCATCGTCAGTCCCCGAGTGCGCACTCGCTGAATTTCAGCGGGTGGGCACTTAGGAATTTCTTGGTCGCCAGTCCCCGAGTGCGCACTCGCTGAATTTCAGCGGGTGGGCACTTAGGAATTTCTTGATCGACAGTCCCCGAGTGCGTACTTGCTGAATTTCAGCGGGTGGGCACTTATGGAGGTCGTTTTAACTGACTTTTTCGGTGATGTGCAGGGTCTGCAGCTTGAGTCGGCGGACCGATTGGCCGCGAAACAGCGCGCGGAGAAGGAGCTGGCCATCGTCCAGGAGGCGAACAAAGGTCTTCAGGCTGTTGCTGAGAAGGCAGATCAAGCTCGCCAGGGGCTTGTCCCTGCTGGTGAATTAGTGGCGGCGCGGTCTGCTCTGGGTGCCGCTGAACAACGGATCGCCGACCTCGAGCGCGAACTGCGGGAGGCGAAAGAAGAAGCTAGCTTGGCGGACGGGCGAGCTAAGGCCTCCATTGCGGCCGCAGAGGAGGATCGCAAGGTGTCGGAAGTCCTTATTGCTGGGCTTCAAGACGACCACACGTCGCTTCAGTGCTTCATTACGGGACTCGCGCGCCCGCTGCTTGGTGAGTGCTTTCTCCCTTTCTTATGATTGTGGTTTTTGTGGTACCTATTATACTCATCATTGTCTTTTTCTTCGCAGGTCGCATCATTGATAGCGACGAAGAGGCGAGCTCAGTTGACGCGAGGCAGTGCGTAAACATGCTCGTCGACTCGGCGACGCTGTCAGCGACCTGCATCCGCGCCTACCTCCAAGAAGTGTCGCCCACGGAGGTGATTCCCAGCGACCTCATTGAGGTGTGGAAGTACTTGGAGAAGGCACCCGCGGTCGTTGAATTTATGACGCGATCGGCGTTTCGGCGTGGAGCATCGACGGCCCTGAGCCTTGGACTCGCCCACTTCCCCGAAGACTTCGACATCGACGATGTGACGAGTGGGTACCCATCGTCAACTGGCGCGGTGGATCTTTCCGAGGTTCTCAAGTTGCAAGAGCGTGCCGCCACGTACTCGGAGCGTGTCTGGGCGATGGGCGACCTCCTTCCTTACCAGGAAACGGTCGTCGCGTCGAACGATCCCGAGCCGCCGCATCGTGACTTCAAGGTCGAGCAGCCTTTCCGCGCGGCGATGGCGGGTGAACTGACGACGTATCCATCAAATCCGTACACCGCGTTCATCCGTAATCGCCGGGATGCTGGCGAGTCATCATCGAAACCTGCAGAGTAGGGGGAGCTTGCCTTGAAGTGTTAGCAGCAGTTCTGCCACGCGGGCATATTTTGTAACATAAGACAATGCAATATGCGATTGAATGGGACGTCGTGTCTATTTTGGTATTTCTTTGTGTGCTTTGGATTGATTTTGGACGAGTCCCCGAGCGCGTCCGCCCTTTTGTGGGGTTTTCCTCGTATATGATGTGTGTTGTTATCATGTGTTTTGTTGCTTTGGTCGACTCGCCCGAGCTCGGAGAGCCAGTCGCAAGGCGACTCCCTTGAGTGCTCTGTACTTTACCGTTTTCCCGTACGCGAACGAAGTCGGGTGGCCGAGTCCCCGAGCGTGGTACTTGGTAGTTCTAGGCGCGACTCGAGGGTGTTTGAGGACTTAGCGCGTTGGTGTGAGCGCGTCACTCCTGCCTGGCCCGTGGGGTCAGTCGCTTGGCGAGTCCTGGGCATGCTCTCTTACTTGGCGTTTTCCCTGACCGCTCTTGATGAACTGGTATTCAGTCCCCGAGCGTGGTACTTAGCCGTTCGAGTCGCTATGCCGAGGATGCGGAGGACCAAGGTCGCTGTGAGAAGCGAGGGCAGTTGTCTTGGCTCGTAGAACCAGTCGAGCTAGGCGACTCCAATGGGGCTCCGGGTTGGCGTTTTTCGTGGACGATGCAAGACCTAAAGTGATTCAGTGCTCTTACACCGCACTACTTGGCCGTGCCGATCGCTGTACCAAAGGTTGACTTCTGCATTTTAGCATACCACTGTTATTACGAGTGCGAGTGGCACAAGTCATGGAGAGTAGGCGCAATTTGCGGTAACCGTTTCTTTTATTTCATAGCAACTGGAGAGTACATGTGTGGGGTTCTAGGAGTAGAACTTCCGGAGGAGGTTTACATTCCATGGTCGCTTGACGTCGAGCTTGCCGTCCCCGCGGACGTCGATGAGGTAGTAGGCGTCGTTGCCGAGTACGCGCCTGATAGCGAATGGGCCTTCCCACGGAGGGGAGAGCTTGTGCATGCCCTTCTTGTCCTGGATGAGGCGTAACACCAGGTCGCCTTCCTGGAAGGTGCGGGCTTTTACCCGCCGGCTGTGGTAGCGGCGGAGTCCTTGTTGGTAGATGGCGGTGCGTGACCGAGCGAGGTCGCGTGCTTCGTCAAGCTGGTCGACCCCATCTTGGCGGGCCAGCTCGTTTGCAGCCTCCGTATAATGGACGACTCGCGGTGAGTCGTGTTCGAGGTCGGTGGGCATGACTGCTTCTGCGCCATAGACCATGAAGAAGGGAGTGAATCCCGTCGATCTGTTGACCGAGGTACGGATTCCCCAGATGACGGAGGGCAACTCTTCGACCCAGCACCCGGCGGTGCGCTTGAGTGGTACTTGGAGTCGCGGCTTCAGGCCGTGGCGGATGCTTTGGTTGGCCCGTTCCGCCTGGCCGTTGGATTCCGGGTGGGCGACTGACGCGAGGTCAAGCCGGATGTGGTGCTCTTCGCAGAATTCGGCCATGGCTCCCTTGGCGAAGTTGGTGCCGTTGTCCGTGATGATACTGTTTGGGAACCCGTAGCGATATATGAGCTCGCGTAGGAATTTAGTGGCGGTCTTCCCGTCGCATTTCCGTACTGGCTTGGCCTCCACCCACTTAGTGAATTTGTCGACGGCGACTAGCAGGTGGGTGTAGCCGGAGGGGGCTTTCTTGAAGGGGCCTACCATGTCCATGCCCCATACGGCGAATGGCCAGGTGATGGGGATTGTCTTGAGCGCCGAGCTCGGTACGCGCGTCTGATTGGCGTACTTCTGGCACCCGGCGCATCGCTGGACGATGTCGACAGCGTCGGCGTGTGCGGTGGGCCAGTAGAAGCCGTGTCGCATAGCCTTGGCGACCAGGGAGCGAGCGGCGGCGTGGTGGCCGCAGTCACCTGAGTGAATGTCGTGGAGGATTTTGCGTCCTTCAGCCGGTTGGACGCAGCGTTGGAACACGCCGGTGACGCTGCGCTTGTGTAGCTCGCCGCCGATGATGGTGTAGGACTTGCATCGGCGAGCGATCATTCGAGCGTCTGTCTCGTCTGCTGGCAGGGTGCCGGCTTCTAGGTAGGCAATGTAGGGCTTGGTCCAATCGTCTGGCTCGGTGATGAGTGCGACCAAGGCTGCCTCTGGTTGGAGTGGGACTCCGATGTCGATCTCCCTCGGGGAGGAGACTGATGGTTTGGAGATTGTGTCGAGGAACACGCCGGCGGGTGGTGCGAGTCGAGCCGACCCGATGAGAGAGAGGGCGTCGGCCTCCTCGTTTTTCCGCCTGTCGATCCACTCGACAGAGTAGCCGGTGAAGTGGCTGCCCAACTTGTCCACCGCTTGGCGATACGCCGCCATGGTAGGGGAGACAGCGTCGCAGGTGCCGGCGACTTGCCCCGTGACGAGGTCGGAATCTCCGTAGCATCGGAGGCGATTGACGTTCATCTCCTTGGCGGCGCGCATGCGTGGAGTAGTGCCTCGTATTCAGCCATATTGTTGGTGCAGGGCGTGAAGTCGAGGCAGAGGACGTAGCGGAGCTTGTCGCCCTTTGGTGTAGTCAACACTATTCCTGCTCCTGCACCGTCCGCGTTCTTGGAGCCGTCGAAGTGCAGGCTCCAGTAATGGAGGTACGACAGCTTCTCTGGCTGCTGGGCCTCCTCCCAGTCGGCGATGAAGTCTGCCAGCGCCTGCGACTTAATCGCCTTTCGTGGCTCGTATTTGATGTTGTGGACGCCGATCTCGACGGCCCACTTGGCGACCCGCCCGGTCGCCTCGCGATTGCGGATGATGTCTTGCAGTGGCGCTGAGGAGACGACCGTGATCGGGTGTTCCTGGAAGTAGTGCGGCAGGCGCCGCTGAGCCCTGAAGACCGCGTATACTAGCTTTTGGTACTGTGGGTAGCGCTGGCGCGACTCGGTGAGGACCTCGCTGATGTAGTACACCGGCCGCTGAACCGGGCGCTCCTTTCCTTCCTCTGGTCGTTCGACGACCATCACAGCGCTGACGACGCGCTCGGACGCCGCGACGTAAACCAGCATAGGTTCTTTGTCGGCGGGGGCGGCGAGTAGTGGTGCGGCGAGTAGCACCTTTTTAAGGTCGCGCAGCGCGTCGTCCGCCTCCTTGTCCCACTGGAAGGTGGGGTTCTTGCGCATCAGGCGGTACAGGGGCATCGCCTTTTCGCCCAGGCGGGGGATGAAGCGACTGAGAGCCGCTAATCGCCCGGCCAGCTTCTGGACGTCGCGCAGGCACTCGGGTTTGCCGAGCCGGGCGATCATGTCGATCTTTGTTGGGTTCGCCTCGATCCCTCTTTTGGAGACGACGTACCCTAGTAGTTGTCCGGCGGGTACACCGAAGGTGCACTTGCCTGGGTTGAGCTTTATCTTGTACCTTCGCAGGTTGGCGAAGGTTTCCGCCAGGTCGGCGAGTAGGTCGCCTTGGCGAGCGGACTTCACGACCACGTCGTCTATGTAGACGTGGATGTTGCGGCCAATTTGGCTCGCGAGGCATTCTTGCATGCACCGCTGGTAGGTTGCCCCAGCGTTTTTGAGGCCGAAGGTCATGGCGGTGTAGCAGAAGGCTCCGAATGGCGTGATGAACGCCGTCTTCTCCTCGTCTTCGACAGGCATTTTGATCTGGTTGTACCCAGAGTAGGCGTCGAGGAAACATAGCGACTCCGAACCCGCGGTTGAATCGATTATCTAGTCGATCCGCGGGAGGACGAACTGCTCCTTTGGGCAGGCGCTGTTCAGGTTTGTGTAGTCGATACACATTCTCCAGGTCCCGTTTTTCTTCTCGACCAGGACTGGGTTTGCCAGCCACTTGGAGTACTTGATTGGCCGGATGAAGCCGGCGGCGAGTAGACGCTGCACTTCCTCGGCGATTTCTCGACGGCGTTCTTCATTGAAGGGCCGTAGCGACTGCTTGACAGGTCGCACTTTGGGGTCGGCGTTTAGTTTGTGCTCAGCGAGCTCCCTAGGGACACCGGGCATGTCGGAGGGTTTCCATGCGAAGGTGTCCCTGTTCTCACGGAGAAACTCGATGAGCTCGCCTTCCTATGCTGGGCTCATGCCTGTTCCGATCGTCACCGTCTGGCTGGAGTCGCCTGGGACCAGCTCGACGGTGCGGGTGTGCGTCGTTGCCTCAAAGGTTGAGGTGGTTGCGCCCTCTGAGTTGGGCTTCTTGAGTATTGTGGGGTCGTCGTTGTTGACCCCGCTCGCGTATTTGGCGAGCTCGTCGGCGTGATTAGTCTCTGCCGCGATGACGGCGTTGGCGAGCTCGGCTCCTTTGGCCTCGCACTTGGCGGCCATGTCGGGGTCGCCATTGATGGTGATGACGCCGCACGGCCCGGGGAGCTTCATCGCGTTGTACGCGTAGTGGGGCGCTGCCATGAATTTAGCGAACGCCTGGCGCCCCAGGACGCAGTGGTAAGGGCTGTCGAATGGCACCAGCTCGAAGACGATCCGCTCGGTGCGGAAGTTTGCCGGTGTGCCGAAAGTGACTGGCAGCGTGACCTTGCCGATCGGGTACGCCTTCCGACCGGGGACGATGCCATGGAACGTGGTGTGGGTCGTCTCGATCATCGACTGCGGGAGCCGCAGCCGCCTGAAGGTGTCGAGGTAGAGGATGTTGATGGAGCTACCGCCGTCGATCAGTGTCTTGGGGAGCCAGTAGTCGCCGACCTTGGGCTTGACCACCAAGGCGACTCGTCCTGGGTACTCGATGCGCGGCGAGTGGTCTTGCTGGCTCCAGGTGATGGGCTGCTCTGACCAGTTCAGGAACTGGGGGACGTCTATTTGGGCCACCGCATTGACGGCGACGACGCGGGCGATGACCTTCTTCTCGCGCTTCGTGTTGAAGCCTGTGAAGGTGTGGAGCGAGCCGGCTACTTTGCCGAATTTTCCGCCATTTGGCGGGTCATTGTCGGTGTCCTCCCGCGCTTGCCGTGCCTTCTCGATTTCCCTGAGGGTGTGGCAGTCGGCGGTGGTGTGCGTTGCGGGCTTCCCTTCCCTGCTATGGAACGCACATGGTTGGTTAAGGAGGGCTGCGGGATCGAACCTTGGCTTGTTCTTGTAATTGCCGCCGTCGCGGCGTTGCCCTCCGTCGTGGCGGTAGCTCTTGGGCTCGCGCTGTGCGTGCCCGGCGTTGGCGACGAAGTCGACTCGCCCGTCACTGCGGCGCTTGCCAGTGAGGCGAGTGCCGCTGTAGCGTAGGTCGGTTCGGCGTCCGCCGTTGTTGCCGCCCGTGCGGCGTTGTCCTCCTGACTCGTCGTCGGTTTCCTGGTTTGGATCTTCCTCGGCGTACCGTTTGGCGATCTCGAGGAGGTCGGGGATGTTGTCGAGTGTGCGGGAGTGTCGCTTGAGCTTGGCGACTAGAGGCTCGTAGCGGCACGAGGTCTTGAAGCAATGGATCGCGGTGTCCGGGTGGATGCCGACCGTGTTGTACCAAAGCTCTTGCCACCGTTGGACCCAGTTGCGGGTCGACTCGCGGTGTCCCTGGACGCATCGTTTCAGGTCCTCAATAGTGGTGGCGCGGGTTTAGGAGCACTCGAAGTGCCTGACGAAGGCGTCGCGCATTTCCTCCCAGGAGTCGATGCTGTCCTGGGGGAGAGTGTTGATCCACTGCCTGCACGTCCCCTCCATCATCAGGGGGAGGTAACGGGCGGCGAGTAGGTCAGTGTGACCCGCGATCCCCATTGCCATGAGGTATGTGTCGAGCCAGACTGCGGGGTCATACGAGGAGTCGTACTTTTCTATCTCCTTTGGCGCCTTGAAGTTTGGCGGGTACTTCTCGCCTCGGATCATTGGTCCGAAGCACTTGGGCCCGAGTCGACTGAGCGACCCCATAGGCTCGCCGTCGCGGCGATTAGTTAAGGTGTGCCGCAAGTCGTCGGGCTGGCGTGCGCGCCAGCTTTGGTTGTTGATGATGTGGGTGCGGGCGTCGATGGGTTGCCCGTTAGCGGCGACGAAGTTAGTCGCCGGCCTGGGGTCGTTGGTGGAGAGTGCCGCGTTCGCGGGTCGGTGTTGGAGCTGCAGTGGCTCTGGTGGCGGGCAATTGAGGGTGTTTGCCGCCGCTGGGCGGCCGCTGGAGGCCGCTCTGCTTCCCGAGGAACGCGAGTATACTCGACCTTGCGAGTCGGCGCCCGCTTTTTGCTGCTCCACGGCCTTCGCGAGCAGGGCCCTGACGTACTGGATCTGTAGGGCGCCGTCGCCAGTGGCCGTGATGCTGTCGGCTGCTGCTCGGCCTGCCACGAGGTTGTCCATCGGGGTGGAGAACAGTGGGAGGCCGTTTGCGTCTCGCTCCCGTGAGGAGACAACTATCTGCGGCTAGTCCCTGGGAGGGGTGCGGTTGGGTGGTGGTGGGGCACCCATCGCCATCGATCCTGGCGGGGGCCGGGCGCTTCCTCCTGGTGGCGCGTTCTCGCAGATTGCGCGCTCGGCTATGCGGGCCGGGTCGTTTTCGTCGTCGAAGTCCAGGGCACGCCCTTGAACGGTGGGGTTCAAACGTGACCTGATCCACTGCTGGTGGTAGCGCGACAGCTCCTGCGCCGTCACCTGCTCGAGGCGAAATTTTTCGCGCTCGGCTTGCTCCTTGCGCACCGCCTCCGCCAGTTTCAGGCGGAGTTCCTCGACCTCCGTTGCCGTGGCGTTAGGAGGGATTGGGGTGGAAAAAGGATCCTCCGGCAGATCGGCGCCGGTGGCCATGTAGGCCGCGGCGTGGCGACTGGCTCCATCGCGGAAGTCGGCGGAGTTCTCTGACCCGGAGTCGAATTCGAAGATCCCGAGGATGGAGGGGTCCTCGAAGTCTCCCGCGTTGGAGACCTGGGCGATGGAGCCCGCGGACAAGGCCGCGGTGATGGATCCGGTGAGTGATGCCGGGGTCGCCGAGTCGGCGTCGTCGGTGAGGGCCGCATCTTCTGCGGCCGCTGAATTCCTGGCCACGTTGCTGTGGGCCGAGTTGTACTCAGAGGCGAGGCGGTGGATCGTGCGAACCTGGCTCTCGGAGAGCCGATCGCATGGCGGCGACTCGCGGATGCGAGCCGAGTCCTCCGAGACGATGACGTCGGTGAGGCCGACGAAGAGGCTGATCGTGCCGATTGGCAGGATCACACTGTGCGTGACGGGTCGCGCCGCCGGGACGTAGCTGCTCGGCAAGATCTGGAGCATCTCGCCGATCGCTATCATGCGGCCGGTGGCGACCGTCTCGTTGATGGGCAGATTGGATCTCGCCGCAGAACACCGGCCAGATCGGCCAGTCCCCACGGTGGGCGCCACTGTCGTGGGAATGGTGACGGCAGATGCTGCAATCGGCAGCGAGTAGTAGAACGAGGGGCAAGGGCGGCCAGCCATCTGCGGTGCGAGATGAGGGCAAAGACACAGGGTTTTACCCAGGTTCGGCCCCCCGGAGGGTAAAGACCTACTCCTGCTAGATTGTATTATGGAGGTGTTACAGTGGGCGAGCTCGGTGGCTAGGCGGCGAGTCGCTTGGGTGTATGAGGGAACGTATCTCTACTCACCCTTTAGGGAGGTTTATATAGGCTCACCTCCCCTAGGGTTTACATATCTCAACCGATTCGGTTACAGCTTTAACAGTCGTTTAACCCAATCCGACTGGGCCTATCTACTCGCCTGGGCCTTCAGCTTCCAGTCGCTCGGTACCTTGCTGGGCTTCAATCCACTCGCCGTTCTGCAGGCCCACTCGCCAGCTCTCGGTCCAGTCGGAAACTCCTTGCTGGGTATACCCCAGTAGGCATATCCCCATCACTGGGAGTTAGTGCTACGGTGGAAATCATGGGAAAGAGTGATGAGGTTGCAGATATGAGTCTAGAGATGTGCAATGACAATGGAGGCCAACCCTACATATATATATATAGTGAGAAATGGCAGGGAGATAACTGGAGGGAAGAACTGGCGGGAAGAACCGGCGGGAAAAACTGGCGGGAAGAAATGGCGGGAAAAAATGGCGGGAAAAAATGGCGGGAAGAACCAGACCCACTTCGTGCTGATTCGGCAGACATTTGTCCTTTTTACCCGGGATGGACGAAAAGGTTTGAGATGTCCCGGTTGGGAGATAGTCCATGTAAGGTGGTCTAGTATTTTAGGAAAATGGGACGGTAGCATTCTGAAACGGCATTTTGGTGGTTACTTCACAAAACGACCCGTTTTTTGCGCTTGGAAAATGGAAAAGGGCTTTTCCGGGCGACAAAAAGGAAAACTTCCTCCTGCAACATTGTTCTCCATACCAATGTCCACACACATGCATAATATGGGCACAACATCACAAACTATGCCGTGATTCAGCACATAACATCGGTCATTTGGACCGAAAGCCATGAAACCTCGAACATGATAGGTCATTTTGTGAAGGTTTTTCGAAACATAATCAATATACCAAGTCTGGTATTTTTTCCTTTCAACTATGTAACATAATATGACACCACGCGAAGGATTTTCATTGTTCGGATTTTTTTTGAATTTATTATGCCCGTTTTGAATTATTTGAATTTCTAACTATGGTCGAACCAGTGTGCATGAAGATAGGGGACGAGCATCGTTAGAACTTGCATTGGATATGTGAAGAAACCACATATTGCGAGTCTAAAAATGATTTTTTCAAAAAATCACGGGAGATAGATCATGTACCTGTAGTACAAACCGGACCCACTTCCTACTAATTCGGCAGACATTTGTCCTTTTTACCCGGGATGGACGAAAAGGTTTGAGATGTCCCGGCTGGGAGATAGTCCATGTAAGGTGGTCTAGTATTTTAGGAAAATGGGACGGTAGCATTCTGAAACGGCATTTTGGTGGTTACTTCACAAAACGACCCGTTTTTTGCGCTCGGAAAATGGAAAAGGGCTTTTCTGTGCGACAAAAAGGAAAACTTCCTCCTGCAACATTGTTCTCCATACAAATTTCCACACACATGCATAATATGGGCACAACATCACAAACTATGCCGTGATTCAGCACATAACATCGGTCATTTGGACCGAAAGCCATGAAACCTCGAACATGATAGGTCATTTTGTGAAGGTTTTTTCAAAACATAATCAATATACCAAGTCTGGTATTTTTTCTTTCAACTATGTAACATAATATGACACCACGCGAAGGATTTTCATTGTTCGGATTGTTCTAAAAATGGGACGGTAGCATTCTGAAACAGGATTTTCATTGTCGACACCACGCGGAGGGATTTCGGCAGGCTGGGCCAGGCAGCACTAATGATAGGGGTGAGTGTCGACATTATGTCGTGCGGCGTGTACCTTGTCCCGGATGGTGTCACCAACCGGTACTAAAGACGAACCTGTAGTCCCGGTTGGAGACACCAACCGGGACAAAACACGAGTCAGCACTAATAATAGGGGTGAGTGCGACATTATTTCGTAAGTGTCGACATTATTTCGTAAGTGTCGACACTATGCCGAGCTGCTTGTACTATAAATAGGCATCCTTGCGAGTCCAGTCGTCCAGCCAGTTTGAGGCATCTCCAAGATGGTTTTCGAGAGCAGGGACACCACTACGACCAGTTTCAGGGAGATGCCGACGGAGCCCAGTCCTCCGGCATCTCCGAGAAACTAGTCATAGAGGCACTCCCTAATATGTGAAATTAGTTAGCTCCGAGGCGTATTGTTCTAGTTAGAGAAGTTACAAGCTTCAAGATGGTTTTCGAGAGCAGGGACACCACTACGGCCAGTTTCAAGGAGATGCCGACGGAGCCCATTCCTCCGGCATCTCCGAGAAACTGGTCATAGAGGCACTCCCTAATATGTGAAATTAGTTAGCTCCCAGGTGTATTGATCTAGTTAGAGAAGTTACAAGCTGCAGTATGGTTTTCGAGAGCAGGGACACCACTACGACCAGTTTCAGGGAGATGCCACTGGATCCCAGTCCTCCGGCATCTCCAAGAAACTGGTCATAGAGGCACTCCCTAATATGTGACCGCACGCGTTTGGAGATCAGATCTTAATGGTAAGTACGAATCGGGACAACTTCTTCATAGTCCCGGTCCAGCCACAAAACGGGACTAACACTCAAGATATTTATTAATATTAAAAACCGAGACTACAAAACCGGGACTAAAGGCCCCCCTATATATAGTCCCAGTCAAGCCACAAACCGCGAAAGATATCCTTCGGTCAAGCCACAAACCGCGAAAGACATGAACTAGAGTTAGATAATATGAGCATGAACTTCTTGGCATATGTCCTTCCTTATGATCGCTTCAAACGTAACCATGGAGCATCTTCTTTACTTAACGGAATGCTTGGGTCAGTTTTCACTGTGAAGGGCAGAATTTCATCAAACTTATTATAATCTTCTGACATGTCTATCTTGTCCTCGATTCCCACGATGTTTCTTTTCCCTGAAAGAACTATGTGACGCTTTGGCTCATCATATGATGTATTCGTTTGCATATTTTTTCTTTTTTCGGTCTGGAGGACATGTCCTTCACATAGAAAACCTGAGACACATCATTGGCTAGGACGAATGGTTCATCTCTATAACCAAGATTGTTGACATCCACTGTTGTCATTCCGTACAACTGGTCTATCTTTACCCCTTCCCCATTCAGGTTGACCCATTTGCAGCGAAACAAAGGGACCTTAAAAGAGACTCCATAGTATAGTTCCCATATCTTCTCTATGTAACCATAATATGTGTCCTTTTGTCCATTCTCGTCTATTGCATCAAAGCGGACACCACTATTTTGGTTGGTGCTCTTTTTATCTTGGGCGATCGTGTAGAATGTATTCCCATTTATTTCGTACCCTTGGAAATTCAATACAGTAGAAGATGGTGACGCGGCCAACAAGTATAGCTGATCTCCAATAGTGGTGTCATTCAAGAGATGTGTCCGCATCCAACCACCGAAAGACTTCATGTGTTCATCTGTAATCCATGATTCAGGCTTCCCCGGGTTTTTGGAGCGTACAATATTCTTGTGTTCCTCGATATACGGAGCTGCCAAGGTGGAATTATGTAGAACTCTGTAGTGTGCTTTAGTGAAAGAATCCCCGTCCCTACATATCATTGCTTTCTTTTCCAGCGTGCCTTTTCCACTTTGTCTTCCCTCATGCCGCGAGTCAGAAACACCAATCGGCTTAAGGTCAGGAATAAAGTCAACACAAAACTCAATGACCTCCTCTGTTCCATATCCCTTGGAGATGCTTCCTTCTGGTCTAGCATGGTTATGAACATATTTCTTTAAGACTCCCATGAACCGCTCAAAGGGGAACATATTGTGCAGAAATACCGGACCGAGAATGGCAATCTCTTCCACTAGGTGAACCAGGAGATGCGTCATAATAATGAAGAAGGATGGTGGGAACACCAATTCAAAACTAACAAGACATTGTACCACATCCTTCTGTAACCTTGACAGAATATCTGGATTGATTACCTTCTGAGATATTGCATTGAGGAATGCACACAGCTTCACAATGGGTACTCGAACATTTTCTGGTAGAAGCCCCCTCACTGCAATCGAAGCAACTGCGTCATAATCACGTGACAGTCATGATACTTCAGTTTTGGAACTTTTTCTCTGCCATATTTATTATCCCCTTTATATTAGATGAGAAGCCCGACTGCACCTTGATACTGTAAAGGTGTCATGGTATTTGCCGCCAGATGCTACTGGGGGTAGCTTACGTAGAGGGAGCAAGGCGACGTAGGAGAATCCGGGAGCGAGATTGGCACACGACGTACCCAGGTTCACGTCCCCTCGGTGGAGGATCGCTACGTCCTGCTATCAATCTAGTATATGATCATAGATTGGTTTACAATGGAGTCGCTGTAGGCGGAGGGAGACTAGATCTAATCTATTGTGGGAGAAGATGTAATATGACCTACCCCGTGGGGGTGCCCCTGGTGGCTTTATATATGCAGCCAGTTAGGGTTTACAAGGGTTTTGGTGGGCTACGTATTGTAGTTGCCGTCTTGGGCCTCCAATCGGCGCCACTCGTCTGGGTCCAGCATGCGCCAGTCGCCATATTGGGTGAGTCGACCCACTCTGGGCTTGGCTTCAGTCGGCTCGATCCAGCTGGCAAATCCGCTTCGTGGGTATACCCCGATTGGTATTCCCCCATCAGTAGTCCCCGAGCGTGTTGTCGATTTGATGCGGGCTTGAGGAAGGGCGCGAAGAGTCTTGACGATGGGTCGTAGAGAATCGGCGACGAGCTCCCGAATAGAGAAAAGAACCATGAAGCAGGAGGCGGTCGGCGTGAGCCAGTCGGTGATGGCCAGTTGGCGAAAGACGTAGGGTGTCGACGAAGCCGTCAGTTGCGGCGAGTCCTCGAACGTGGAGCGTGCCGAGTCCCTGAGCGAGGCGAGTGGCGGGGTCGAGCGACCGGCGAGTGTCGATTCCCCGAGCGCGCCGAGTGGCGAGGTCGAGCGACCGACAAGTGGCGATGTCTATAGCGCGTCGAGTCCCCGAGCTCGTTGAGTACACGAGGGCGAGTCCGCGGTGGCGAGTCCCTGAGCGTGTTGAGTACGCGAGGGCGAGTCCGCGGTGGCAAGTCCCCGAGCGCGTTGAGTACGCGAGGACGAGTGTCTGCAGCCACGAGTCCCCGAGCATGGAGAGTACGCGAGTGGAGAGTCCACGGTGGAGAGTCGACGAGCGTGTTGAGTACGAGAGGGTGAGTCCGCGGTGGCGAGTCCCCGAGCGCGTCGAGTACGCGAGGGCGAGTCTGCGGTGGCGAGTCGACGAGCGTGTTGAGTACGCGAGGGCAAGTCCGCGGTGTCAAGTCCCTGAGCGCGTTGAGTACGCGAGGGCGAGTGTCTGCGGCCACGAGTCCCCGAGCGCGTTGAGTACGTGAGGGCGAGTCCGTGGTGGATAGTCGGAGAGGGCGAGCCGTGGTCGTGGAACCACGCGTACACGCCTCATGCCTAGGAGTAGTCACCGAGGCTCGAGTTGGCTTGTAGAGGCGACTTGAAGCTCTTTAGAGATCCATATTCTGAAAATAGTAGTGGTTGCTGCCGAGCGCGGCGAGTGGCGAGGTTGGGCGACCGGCGAGCGCCGAGTCTCCGAGCGCGGCGAGTCCGCGATGATTGTGAGTCCGCGAGGGGAGAGTCCCCGAGCGTGGCGAGTCTGCGATGATTGCGAGTCCGTGAGGGGAGGGTCCCCGAGTGTGGCGAGTCCGCGATGATTGCGAGTCCACGATGATTGCGAGTACGCGATGATGTTGATTTGCGCTGTTTTTGTTACCGAGTCTCTCGTCTTGGCCTGGGGGGCCAGTCGCATGGCGACTCCAAAGACGCCTCTCGGCTGGGCATTTTTCCTGGACGATCCGAGGCTCGGTTTGCGAGTCCTCGTCCGCAGTACTTGGTCGTGCGAGTCGCACTGTCTAAGGTTGAGGAGGACATGGTGCTGTTTGTGTAGCACTACCATTTGTCTTGGCCCGGAAGGCCAGTCGAGCAAGGCGACTCCAATGATGGCTCTCGGTTAGCGTTTTTCGTGGACGATCCGAGGCTCGGTTTGTGAGTCCTCGTCCGCACTACTTGGCCATTGCGAGTCGCTCTTTCAAAGGTTGACAAAGGCGAATAGATTTTTCCCGGGGGGAAGAGACACCCAGTGGTGAGTCCATGCAGCGTGGCATGCGACCCTCTCTGGCGACTCGGACGATGAAGGTCCCTTAATAGGCGTGGCGTACACATTTGTCGTAGCGGACAGGGTCGCATGGCGTTTAGCCGGAAAAAGTCGACGCGGCGGACACGGGGTCGACACGGCGGACGGAGGTCGCGCTATGGCAAAGTCGACGCGGCGGACACGGGGTCGACGCGGCGGACGGAGGTCGCGCTATGGCGAAGTCGATGCGGTGGACACGGGGTCGACGCGGCAGACGGAGGTCGCGCTATGGCAAAGTCGACGCGGCGGACACGGGGTCGACGCGGCGGACGGAGGTCGCGCTATGGCGAAGTCGACGCGGCGGACACGGGGTCGACGCGGCGGTCGGAGGTCACGCTATGGCGAAATCGACGCGACAGGCAAGTACGCAACGGGAGAGTCCCCGAGCCTAGCGAGTCCGCGTTTAAGCGTGTCCGCGTTTAGGCGAGTTCCGCATCATGGCGAGTCCTCGATGGACGGGTCGCCGAAGGTATTGCAAAACAGCCATGTATAGTATTAGATAGAAGAAAATAATTAATAGACAGAGTAATCATGAGAGAGATTCGTTGGATTAATCCAACGTCGACGATGCATTGCAAGGATTGTCAATCTCGTAGGTATTTGATGCGAACAGTGCGCCGCCACTCCTTCGTGACTTTGTTCTCCTCTTTGATTGATGATAGCCCTACCTTAGGACCTGAGCACAAGAGATGTAATCATCCGCTCGTGGATTAATCCTCCAGCGATGCGTACAAGAAACATGCATACGCGATTAGATATGAATGAATAAAATATTAATTAATTGATAAAATGATGAATACAAGAGGAGATCGGATAGAAAGAACCCATTGGTTAGGTAGATCTGGGATCGAGCCTCCTTAGGTCGCATGCAGGCTGCAGCTTGATCCGGTCTTGTAAACCAGGATTAGTGTTGGCATGACGAGTTCACGCTAGGCGAGTCCGTAATAGGCGTGTCCCCAAGCCTAACGAGTCCGCGTTTAAGCATGTCCATGTTTAGGCGAGTTCCGAAGCATGGCGAGTTGCGCGAGGGCTATTTCGTGATGCCGGGTTCGCGGCGGCGAGTCGGCGGACAGGGTTGTTGTAGCATCCCATTTGTCTAACAATTGTAATGCTACTTGGTCTAGTAATATAATGGCTACTTCATATATATAATTGTTGCATCATCATTATATCATGCTCATGTCATCATGCCTCCTTGCATTTGAGCATCATATAAAACCCTTTTTGTGTTGGTTCTTCTCTCATATGCATTGTAAATTGTATTTGCCTCTTGATATTGTATTTGGTTCTTGATATATTGTTTAAATGCCCAAGTTGAGTTGGGGGCATATCTTTTATTCAACTCCACCACCCTTTCTTTCACCACCTTATAATTCCACCATCCCTTTATCCATGAGCTATTATTATATTTTCTTTTGGGTATTTGATCTAGCTCATGGGAGATAGGATGGATCTACTTCCACAAATTCTTTTGCTTGGCTTTAATCCATTTTTGGGAGTGCATATGAATAATGCCATGTTAAATATTATTGTTTTCACAAGAATAAACATGGCATTAATTATTTAGCATGGGCCATGCAACCATCACCATCTTTTGTCCTCTTTTGGTTTTATTTGTATTTGAGTGAATCATCTTCTCTTCTCTCTCCTTCTCTCAATCTTATCCATCTTGCTATGCTTCCTTGCCATGTGCATCAAGAACCTCACCCTCACCTTATCTCCTTCACTCATGCATGATCATGTGAGGTCATATCCTTAAAACCCCCCCATCTTATCTCTCCTTATCCATCACCATGTGTCCAACAAACCCTCTCCATCTCTTTTCACCATCATGCTTGATCTTGTAGGTTATCTAAAACCCTAAGCCCCCTCTCATCTCTCATCTCTCCTCTCTCTAACCTAGCTAAAAACCCTAAACCTAACCCCCCCCATCTAACCCTAACCCGAGTCCCTCCCTAGCTAACCCTAGCTCTAACCCGAGCCTCCTCTCCTCTCTCTCTTTCTCTCTCCCTGGACCAACCCACGAACTCCCCTCCTCCCTGGGTCCCTCTCTTCCCTCTCTACTACAGGACAAGAAGGAGGCAAGAAAGAGCCCTAGCCCGATCCCTCCTCCTCAGTTTATGCAAAGCCACCACCACCCCATGTGCCTCTCCCCTCTCCCTCTTATCACCTCAACCACCTCAGATCCTATCCAGGAGGCTCCCCAGGCACCATCCTCCCTTCTTCTTCCTCCCCCACCATCCTTGCCATGGCCATGCTCCCCTAAAACCTAGCTTCGGCCATCACAAGAGGAGGTGTTTGGAGTCGAGAAGGAGGGAGTCTTGGGGTCGGGGAAGCTTGATTGCCGACCTCTACTTCCTCCCAGTAGCCACAGGACGGCCGTGCCTCGCCGGAGCAGCCTAGAGCCGCCATGTACCGCCGCAGGCCGAGCTCCACGGTCGCGAGCCCGCCGCCAGATCCCCTCCACCTCAGCGCCGACGACCACGCCGGCAGGCTCCTGGTGAGTCTCTCAACCCCCTGGACATGCCCCCCTACCCTATCCTGCGCCGTAGCTCCGCCGCCGTCTGTCGAGCGCTCTGCGCGCCGCGTGCCGTGCGCAGGCGGGCAGCCGCAGCCCCAGGTTCCCCCTGTCCCTCTGTTCCTCGACGAAGCCCGGCCAGCACAGCCCACCCCTGTGGTTGCTCTCTGAACAAAAGTCGTAGCCCGAGGATCCATCTTCGTTTTTACTTTTTGGGTCATCGCGTTTCGTCCAGCATACACGTCGCCATCGTCGCCGGAAGTCGCCAGTCTTGCGCCGCCGGCAGCACCGCGTCTGTCAGCGCGCAGCAGTAGCCGCTGCTCGTTTTGCGCAAAACACCCTCCCCTTTTTCCCGCCTGAACCCGCAGCCCCCACGACCCCACCAGTCAGCCACCCGATCCACTTTGCAGAAAGCCCCCCAGATCTTCACCGCCTCAACCCGCAGTACCCTGGATCCACCACGTGTCAGCGCCCGATAGCCGTGCGCGTGCGTGGCCCCTGTTCTGTCCCTGGCCCACATGTCATCCACGACGGCTAGGTGAACCCGCGGTGTAAATAGAATTGCCGCGCGCTGAGTTGCTGAGTCAGCATCGACCCCACCTGTCACTGACTGTGGCTAGGTCTGGGCTGAGTAACAAAAGTCCAGAACCCTTTTCTGAATTCAAATTCAAATGTTTATAATCTGTTTAAATATGAATTAATTCATAACTTTCAAATGGGTTGGAATTTGAATTCAAACTCTATATGAAATATGTTTTGTTTTTGAATCTTAATTCAAATCTTTAGTCAAATATTTTCAGAACTAATTCAAACTAGTCAAGCCTTTGACTTTGACTCCATTTGACTAATTTTGACTTTAAAATAAATTTAAATTCATAATTCCAAATAATACAAATAATATATGTTTTCAAATCAGAAAAATGTGAGGAATTCAAATATGCCATCCAAAATATATTTTGAACACTTTAAATTTCAAGTTGATTAAAATTACAATAAAATGCCCTTTTCTTAATTAATTAATAACTTTTGATTTATAACTCCAAATTTAACAAATAATATCTAAATCGATCAGCTCGACGAGACCTTTCTATTTATGAATTCCATGTTCTGAATTGCAGCATGCATCATATAAATATAAAGTATACAGCAACTCATATGAGGTTAAAATGTGACCAAAACTCAATAAAAGGCTTTAATCTTGTATTCCACATCTCACCCATGCCATGCTACATTCTTGCCATGCAAATTGTGCATCATTCATCATGGCATGATTGTTTGCTTGTCGCATTTAATTCCTATGCTTGTGCACTTCATTTATGTTGGCCCTTGTTTGTTTGGTTCTTCTTCGAATAGACGCTGAGCAGGGGATATATCAAGAAACCCAGGAGCACTACCCAGATCCTTCTCTCGCTTCAACTGAGCTGCCAGGCAAGCACTACCACATGCTTGCATACATATAGTACCTATTGCCTCTATCTTATTCTTGCATCATTGAGTCGCGATTGCATTAAACTGAATCCCAAGTACTGCATAGCCTTTACTTTTAAACCCCACCGAAGCTTGTTCCTCCATCCCATGAGCCATCACTACAGGAGTTGTTTGAGCCATGCGAGTCGTAGAACAGAATGTGTAGGGTATGTGAGTGTCTGATGGATAACGAGGTACCTAAACAACTTAACCTGAGTAGTATGGGATAACTAATGAAAGTGGCACCGGTGAGCAATATCTGCTATTTGGTTTTTCATGCTCACTTGTGTCCCGTAGGACCCCGAGTACTTGATTCCTGTTCCTTGAATATTCGCGCTATCCACATCCGGGAGGATTATGGGACCCCCCTGAGCCAGAGCTTGATTCATTCTTATTTCTTGGGGCCTCGTTGGGTTTTGATTTGGTTTTTCCGAGGTTGATCGAGTGTGTGTTGCTATTTGTGCACCCCTGCAGGGTAAAACTTTCTGAAAGCCGTGTCCGCGGTTATGGACGACTTGGAGCACAGTTTCTCGATCATAGACAAGCATAACTAAAGTACCGCTTTAATTTGACTAAGTAACTGACTAGTAAATAGTGCAACACTCATGGAATAGTTAATAAAACTGCCAACGGATGGGGAGTGTTCGTCCGCTTCCTCGTTGGCAAGCGAGGAGGAGGATGGATCTGTTGATATTACTGTTATAACTGTTGTCATTAATTCACGGACATCCGTCTATCTTTGGTTAGGCAGATGGTTAGCGAGTATCTATAGAATTGTTAGGGTTTATCTTTTGCTGCAATTGTGTCACCCCAGGTTGTGTCCCCCTTAGAGGCATAAAGACTTGCTGAGTACCCCTAGGGTCTCACACGATAAATTATTTGATTCAGATGAACAGGTACACTCACAAGATGGATACTGGGTGCAGGAGACGGACGAAGTGGGCAACGATCATTCGGTGTAGAGATTCCGGGAACGGGGATCCGTGAGATCTGTGGGCGAGATGTGTTTATTTATGGGGCATCTTAGGCCGATTTGCTTCTTATCTGTACTCGGATCTTGTTTTCCGCTTCCGCCTGATACTCTGATGTTTGATGTATGAGGAGATATCCTAAACTATTATATCTATCTAGGATATTTGGATCTTGCCGTATGGCGTTGCAATATTTCTATTTCTTTTAGATGGAATGGCTCTGATGTACTGTTGTATGGTGGCTTGCATACATACCCATTTGTGTATGTAGTTGATCCCTTCGCCTGCCGATTACGCCGCCCGTTCTTGTCCCGATGTTTGGAAATGGTTGGGATGGCCGAAAGGTCTACCTGTGACTGGCATTTGGGCCCCACCGTACTATTTCAACCATTTCCGCTCATCCAGGCTTGTAACAAGGAGCGTAATTCACCGAGGTAGTTACAATTGGTATCAGAGCCATCCCGCCCTTCAAGGTCTCAGCCAAATGGTCGTTGTCTGTCTAGCAAATATTTTTGGTAGCTATGTATACTAGGGAAAAACAAAACGCGAGAGTAGGACTGCTTCCACTTTTCTTCTTAACCACCCACCCACCCTTTTCTGGTAAGGAAGTGTAACGTTTTCAATCCTCTTCTTAAAATTCAAACTAGGATTCACGTGTTCTGGGTTTCCGTAGTACCATAGAATGTGTGTGTGTGTGTGTAATTCCTTGTCTATCTGTTGCATCCAACATGTTATCTTTATCTGCCTTTTGGTTATCAACTGTTGGTACAATCCATACTGACAGGCTTTTGAAAACCGGCGCGATTTATCCGACTCCTTGTTAACCGGTGCCATCTTCTTAAGGGTGTCCTTCCTTCTAGCAACTCCACATTCTGTGTAAGCATTTGTTGCTAATCTCTACCTGATAAGCGATATTTGCGCATCTATTGGTATTTTAATGCCGAAAAATGCGGAAAAAATTTCTTTGATACATCTGTGTTTCCACACTCCTTTCCAGTCGTGTGTGAAACATTATCTATCTCCCTTTTATCAGCATGTCCATGCTAACTCATTCTTTTGTCACCGGCGCTTAATCCTAGAGTTTCTTTTCATCTCCAATTCTCTTGGGCTAATTACATAACATGTGTCGATCCGATGCTGGTGATTGTAATTTGGTTCTCGGCATAGCTATATGACACTTATCTTGAGTGGAATATGGAAAATGCAATCACCACTATCCTCCAAATGGTGACGGTTATCTCCTGTGATTTTAGTACACCGTGATCATATCTATGCATATTCAAGCATCTTTGGCAATCCAGAGCTTCTCCAAGCACTACGGCGGTGTATCATCTGTCCATCATGATGCACATCCTTTTGAACCACATATCTGCACAATTCTCCTGGATACGAGGGAATTGCATCTTTTCGTCTCTGATAGCTTTGCTTAAGGTATGAGCTATCATCGGTTCTTATCCAAGATCTCTTTATCTTTGTAACCGGTGATCCGATCGACAATGTGAACCAGGTGGCATTTCCTGTTCTCTTCCGAAGGACCAGATAACCTATTCTGCCAGCGCATCTTCTTCCACACGAACCCATGCTCGTAACGTTGATCTTTCAAAGAGCGTTGAGCTCAGAAAGTGTTTCGAGCATTTGTTCGTTCTCCCGCCTCTTGAACTTTGTATTCTAGGAATATCTTGTTAATCCATGGTGGTATATGTTGATAGTATGCTTGCCTATTCGATATCTATGGAAGGACATGGAAGATCATCTGTGTCTCTTTCTCTCGAGCTTCGTGCGCACTGCCTGTGCGCAAAGTCCCAAAGTGAGAATTCTGACTTTTTGAAGTCACATATCTCGACCACGTCCTTCTGCTAAATACATTACTTCAACTCTGGAATCAGCAAGTCCATTGTTAATGCCATCCTCCATCTTCAACCAATCCGGAGTTGTTCCTTGTTGGCAAGTTATCATCGTCGTTCCGCTAAAGATTTTCCTCAAGACCGCTAAATCTCTCTCAATCATTTCAAGAAGAACATGGAGTTCTTTCACCTCAGTCTCGTTAAGTAATATCTTGAAACCCTCTCGCTCTATCGTCTATGCTCAATCCACCGGAGGCCATGAAGACCTTCCAGATCTTGTATTCCTTCTGTTCAAGTGGTGCTATCTTTTTCTATATCTGTGAAATTTTGCAGTTGTCTCCGTGATCTTCCTTTATATCTTTCCGGTGGCTTGGTACTTCCGACATGACGACAACATCATCATCTTTATCTATCTATGAATCCGGCGGATCGTTGCATCTATCCTTGTTTTCTAACGGAGTTCTATGGGTTTTTTCCAACACCTTCAGTCTGTTCGGTAGTTGGGTTGCATGATTTTTCTTATTCATGTGCGGAGTAATGCTTTGAGTGCGGGATGGAGTAGCTACCATACCACTACTCTTATCATTCGCTCTTGTACATTGAATTGGTGAATTAATGTGATTTCACTCATTCCACGGAAGTTAGAAGTGGCCTTTATCCCTTGATACTTTTACTTCCGTCCTTGTTTTTCCGGAGTGCTCTTTCGAAGAAAGTAATCAAATAATCTCTTGTTGGTGATCTCACCCTTTCTACACGGAGCAAAATCCTCAATTATCTGGTGGAAACAAACGCAAACCTTTTTCTATCCTCGTCTTTCTACCGATGCTCGATATCCCCAAACAAGATTAAAGGAAACTATCTCTCTCTTTGTTTCAACAAATCTTTTCCTGTGGTAAAGCCAATTATGCTTGATGCCATCAGCCGCAAATCTATTGCGTTAGCCTCAAGGCTAAAGAAAGCAATAAGTATCTCTACAATAAACTCCAGATCCTCCATATTCTTTGCTTCTCGGGATTCCACCATGATCTGGCTTCACATCCATCTCTGGAAGTTATATCTGCGCACCTAAATTGCGTGATCCTTGGTTCTTACCGGCGCAACAAGAATCTAATCCGACGATGTCTAACTAAATCTTTCTGTTGATATCAAGGGACTCTATTGTTTGAAGGCAATATTGTTTCCGAACTTCATTTCTCAAATCCGAGAGAAGATACGATGCTATTGTCATAGTGGTTCAAACCTCTCCAACCTAGCTCTTTTCTTCCGGCGAGACAAAGATTCATCCTCTCTAGTATCAGTAAATCTTTAATCTTAACGGTGTGCCTTTCTGTATTCTTGATACATCATCTTGTCTTTTTCTTTCACAAGTGGTTATATTCTTTTATCTTGTTTCTTGAGAAAAACCGGAGCTATGTCCATCCTATCCTTCTTGTCTCACGACAATCCTTCAACTCTTTTAACCCGTTGTTTCTCAAGCAAAACGCAAGACTCGCAACAAGTCTAGAAAGTTTTACAAGGTGTAGTGGTCGCACCATTCCGTTGTTCATCAACTTGGGAGCGTGAAGACGAGCTCCGTGCCAACTATCCTACCCTCTTTGAGTCTTCTTCTTCTTCCTAGAATCTCGGGGCGAGATTCCTGTTTGGTGGGGGAGAGTTGTAGCATCCCATTTGTCTAACAATTGTAATGCTACTTGGTCTAGTAATATAATGGCTACTTCATATATATAATTGTTGCATCATCATTATATCATGCTCATGTCATCATGCCTCCTTGCATTTGAGCATCATATAAAACCCTTTTTGTGTTGGTTCTTCTCTCATATGCATTGTAAATTGTATTTGCCTCTTGATATTGTATTTGGTTCTTGATATATTGTTTAAATGCCCAAGTTGAGTTGGGGGCATATCTTTTATTCAACTCCACCACCCTTTCTCTCACCACCTTATAATTCCACCATCCCTTTATCCATGAGCTATTATTATATTTTCTTTTGGGTATTTGATCTAGCTCATGGGAGATAGGATGGATCTACTTCCACAAATTCTTTTGCTTGGCTTTAATCCATTTTTGGGAGTGCATATGAATAATGCCATGTTAAATATTATTGTTTTCACAAGAATAAACATGGAATTAATTATTTTGCATGGGCCATGCAACCATCACCATCTTTTGTCCTCTTTTGGTTTTATTTGTATTTGAGTGAATCATCTTCTCTTCTCTCTCTTTCTCTCAATCTTATCCATCTTGCTATGCTTCCTTGCCATGTGCATCAAGAACCTCACCCTCACCTTATCTCCTTCACTCATGCAAGATCATGTGAGGTCATATCCTTAAAACCCCCCCATCTTATCTCTCCTTATCCATCACCATGTGTCCAACAAACCCTCTCCATCTCTTTTCACCATCATGCTTGATCTTGTAGGTTATCTAAAACCCTAAGCCCCCTCTCATCTCTCATCTCTCCTCTCTCTAACCTAGCTAAAAACCCTAAACCTAACCCCCCCATCTAACCCTAACCCGAGTCCCTCCCTAGCTAACCCTAGCTCTAACCCGAGCCTCCTCTCCTCTCTCTCTTTCTCTCTCCCTGGACCAACCCACGAACTCCCCTCCTCCCTGGGTCCCTATCTTCCCTCTCTACTACAGGACAAGAAGGAGGCAAGAAAGAGCCCTAGCCCGATCCCTCCTCCTCACTTTATGCAAAGCCACCACCACCCCATGTGCCTCTCCCCTCTCCCTCTTATCACCTCAACCACCTCAGATCCTATCCAGGAGGCTCCCCAGGCACCATCCTCCCTTCTTCTTCCTCCCCCACCATCCTTGCCATGGCCATGCTCCCCTAAAACCTAGCTTCGGCAATCACAAGAGGAGGCGTTTGGAGTCGAGCAGGAGGGAGTCTTGGGGTCGGGGAAGCTTGATCGCCGACCTCTACTTCCTCCCAGTAGCCACAGGACGGCCGTGCCTCGCCGGAGCAGCCTAGCGCCGCCGTGTACCGCCGTAGGCCGAGCTCCACGGTCGCGAGCCCGCCGCCAGATCCCCTCCACCTCAGCGCCGACGACCACGTCGGCAGGCTCCTGGTGAGTCTCTCAACCCCCTGGACATGCCCCCCTACCCTATCCTGCACCGCAGCTCCGCCGCCGTCTGTCGAGCGCTCTGCGCGCGCCGCGTGCCGTGCGCAGGCGGGCAGCCGCAGCCCCAGTTTCCCCCTGTCCCTCTGTTCCTCGACGAAGCCCGGCCAGCACAGCCCACCCCTGTGGTTGCTCTCTGAACAAAAGTCGTAGCCCGAGGATCCATCTTCGTTTTTCCTTTTTGGGCCGTCGCGTTTCGTCCAGCATACACGTCGCCATCGTCGCCGGAAGTCGCCAGTCTCGCCCCGCCGGCAGTACCGCGTCTGTCAGTGCGCAGCAGCAGCCGCTGCTCGTTTTGCGCAAAACACCCTCCCCTTTTTCCCGCCTGAACCCGCAGCCCCCACGACCCCACCAGTCAGACACCCGATCCACTTTGCAGAAAGCCCCCCAGATCTTCACCGCCTCAACCCGCAGTACCCTGGATCCACCATGTGTCAGCGCCCGATAGCCGTGCGCGTGCGTGGCCCCTGTTCTGTCCCTGGCCCACATGTCATCCGCGACGGCTAGGTGAACCCGCGGTGTAAATAGAATTGCCGCGCGCTGAGTTGCTGAGTCAGCATCGACCCCACCTGTCACTGACTGTGTCTAGGTCTGGGCTGAGTAACAAAAGTCCAGAACCCTTTTCTGAATTCAAATTCAAATGTTTATAATCTGTTTAAATATGAATTAATTCATAACTTTCAAATGGGTTGGAATTTGAATTCAAACTCTATATGAAATATGTTTTGTTTTTGAATGTTAATTCAAATCTTTAGTAAAATATTTTCAGAACTAATTCAAACTAGTCAAGCCTTTGACTTTGACTCCATTTGACTAATTTTTACTTTAAAATAAATTTAAATTCATAATTCCAAATAATACAAATAATATATGTTTTCAAATCAGAAAAATGTGAGGAATTCAAATATGCCATCCAAAATATATTTTGAACACTTTAAATTTCAAGTTGATTAAAATTACAATAAAATGCCCTTTTCTTAATTAATTAATAACTTTTGATTTATAACTCCAAATTTAACAAATAATATATCTAAATCGATCAGCTCGACGAGACCTTTCTGTTTATGCATTCCATGTTCTGAATTGCAGCATGCATCATATAAATATAAAGTATACAGCAACTCATATGAGGTTAAAATGTGACCAAAACTCAATAAAAGGCTTTAATCTTGTATTCCACATCTCACCCATGCCATGCTACATTCTTGCCATGCAAATTGTGCCTCATTCATCATGGCATGATTGTTTGCTTGTCGCATTTAATTCCTATGCTTGTGCACTTCATTTATGTTGGCCCTTGTTTGTTTGGTTCTTCTTCGAATAGACGCTGAGTAGGGGATATATCAAGAAACCCAGGAGCACTACCCAGATCCTTCTCTCGCTTCAGCTGAGCTGCCAGGCAAGCACTACCACATGCTTGCATACATATAGTACCTATTGCCTCTATCTTATTCTTGCATCATTGAGTCGCGATTGCATTAAACTGAATCCCAAGTACTGCATAGCCTTTACTTTTAAACCCCACCGAAGCTTGTTCCTCCATCCCATGAGCCATCACTACAGGAGTTGTTTGAGCCATGCGAGTCGTAGAACAGCATGTGTAGGGTATGTGAGTGTCTGATGGATAACGAGGTACCTAAACAACTTAACCTGAGTAGTATGGGATAACTAATGAAAGTGGCACCGGTGAGCAATATCTGCTATTTGGTTTTTCATGCTCACTTGTGTCCCGTAGGACCCCGAGTACTTGATTCCTGTTCCTTGAATATTCGCGCTATCCACATCCGGGAGGATTATGGGACCCCCCTGAGCCAGAGCTTGATTCATTCTTATTTCTTGGGGCCACAAACTAGTTTGAGGTTTTATTTACTATCATGTACTTATGCCATGCTTTACTGTTTTATTTAAATTGTGCGAGGTACTGCACCTGTACTGTTTAGGGAAGCGGAGTGTTTTCGCGGTATCGACAAGCCCAGTCACATTTTCGGGTTCCCAGTCGTTTACAGCCATTGACGCAAACCTTGAGTCCATCTCGAAGTCGGCTAACTTCGTTGCGGGTAGCTTAATGGGGTGGCCCCCTGAAATATTTCTGAATCCTGTGATGCTTTGTCGTGAATGCCTCGTTGGGTTTTGATTTGGTTTTTCCGAGGTTGATCGAGTGTGTGTTGCTATTTGTGCACCCCTGCAGGGTAAAACTTTCTGAAAGCCGTGTCCGCGGTTATGGACGACTTGGAGCACAGTTTATCGATCATAGACAAGCATAACTAAAGTACCGCTTTAATTTGACTAAGTAACTGACTAGTAAATAGTGCAACACTCATGGAATGGTTAATAAAACTGCCAACGGATGGGGAGGTGTTCGTCCGCTTCCTCGTTGGTAAGCGAGGAGGAGGATGGATCTGCTGATATTACTGTTATAACTGTTGTCATTAATTCACGGACATCCGTCTATCTTTGGTTAGGCGGATGGTTAGCGAGTATCTATAGAATTGTTAGGGTTTATCTTTTGCTGCAATTGCGTCACCCCAGGTTGTGTCCCCTTTAGAGGCATAAAGACTTGCTGAGTACCCCTAGGGTCTCACACGATAAACTATTTGATTCAGATGAACAGGTACACTCACAAGATGGATACTGGGTGGAGGAGACGGACGATGTGGGCAACGATCATTCGGTGTAGAGATTCCGGGAACGGGGATCCTTGAGATCTGTGGGCGGGATGTGTTTATTTATGGGGCATCTTATGCCGATTTGCTTCTTATCCGTACTCGGATCTTGTTTTCCGCTTCCGCCTGATACTCTGATGTTTGATGTATGAGGAGATATCCTAAACTATTATATCTATCTAGGATATTTGGATCTTGCCGTATGGCGTTGCAATATTTCTATTTCTTTTAGATGGAATGGCTCTGATGTACTGTTGTATGGTGGCTTGCATACATACCCATTTGTGTATGTAGTTGATCCCTTCGCCTGCCGATTACGCCGCCCGTTCTTGTCCCGATGTTTGGAAATGGTTGGGACGGCCGAAAGGTCTACCTGTGAGTGGCATTTGGGCCCCACCGTACTATTTCAACCATTTCCGCTCATCCAGGCTTGTAACTAGGAGCGTAATTCACCGAGGTAGTTACAGTTGTCTCCATGTCTTTGCCGTTCTTGTTGCTGGACTAGGAGGCATCGGGTCCTTGCGCCGTGTACACGCCAATTTCATGTTGTGCAGTACATGTATTGTAAAATAAGGTGCAAATGATTAGATCAAATAATATATTTATTAATTGACAAGAGAAAGAGATCAAAGAGATGTCAAACAATCCATTATTACGTTGCGCAATGGCTGGACGCAGCTCTTCTTGACGCGTGCGATTTGCGGCTCTGCTCTGAAACTGCTTTTGGAACAAACGATGAGTCGGGCAATCTTGTACACTCCTTTTGCTTGGTGAGTCACGTTGATATTTGTGCTATGTCATGCGCGAATTTGTGGTGTTCAGCAATCTGGCTTCACCAACTCAAATAGCGGATCGCCTCATACGTACATAAATTACAAGAAGGGATTAATATGATGGTAAATTAAATACTCCAAAGTCACGCGCTTGCACGCTGATACAACACTACACAATCGAATTGAATAATGAAAATAAATATTACCGATCGGTGTCAGGGAGTGAATTGGCTTTCGTTTCAGCTAGAACGTCACAGCATCGATTCGCACGAGGCCAAACGCCGCTGCCCAGATTGGATCAGCGTACGGTCAGCGTAACAACGGATCATTCCTAATTGAGGAATATTTTCCTGCATGACGGAGCTTTGTCGACGCGACGTTGGACGGAAGTCAGCTAGAACTAGCTTGATGCGATTCGGTCGGCGTTGATGGTGAGGGATCTCGCCCGGATTATCACCCTCCAAGCACCGCTTGCCCCACGGTGGGCGCCAACTGTCGTGGTATTGCACGGCAGATGCTACTGGGGGTAGCTTACGTAGATGGAGCAAGGCGACGTAGGAGAATCCGGGAGCGAGATTGGCACACGACGTACCCAGGTTCACGTCCCCTCGGTGGAGGATCGCTACGTCCTGCTATCAATCCAGTATATGATCATAGATTGGTTTACAATGGAGTCGCCGTAGGCGGAGGGAGACTAGATCTAATCTATTGTGGGAGAAGATGTAATATGACCTACCCCGTGGGGGTTCCCCTGGTGGCTTTATATATGCAGCCAGTTAGGGTTTATAAGGGTTTTGGTGGGCTACGTATTGTAGTCGCCGTCTTGGGCCTCCAATCGGCGCCACTCGTCTGGGTCCAGCATGCCCCAGTCGCCATATTGGGCAAGTCGACCCACTCTGGGCTTGGCTTCAGTCGGCTCGATCCAGCTGGCAAATCCGCTTCGTGGGTATACCCCGATTGGTATTCCCCCATCAAAAGGACTTCAAAAAAGATTTCCTTCTCTGCTTTGGTAAGAGCATAGCTGGCACGACTTAAGTGACGCCCTTTATCCGTCTTGTTATGTGTATGCATGTTCTTTGGGTCTTTCATAATTTGTTGGTCCTCTTGTGCTTCTGGTGTATCTTTTGTCTTCCCATACACGCCTAGGAATCCTAGCAGGTTCACGCAAAGATTCTTCATCACGTGCATCACGTCGATTGAAGAGCGGACACGCAGGACTTTCCAATATGGCAGCTCCCAAAATATAGATTTCTTCTTCCACATGGGTGCGTGTCATGTAGCGACGTCGTTCGGAACTGATTGACCGCCGGGACCCTTTCCAAAGATTACTTCTATGTCCTTGACCATACCAAATACATCATCACCAGCAGGGAGTTCAGGCTTCTTCCGGTGATCTGGCTCACCTTTGAAATGCTTGCCTTTCTTTCTTACGGGATGATTGGTCGGAAGAAATCGTCGATTCGCCAGGTACACAACCTTCTTGCATTTATGCAAATGTGTACCTTCAGTCTTATCTAAACAGTGTGTGCATGCCTTATATCCCTTGTTTGTCTGTCCTGAAAGGTTACTAAGAGCAGGCCAATCATTGATGGTTACGAATAACAACCCTCGTAGATCAAATGGCTCCTGTTTGTTCTCATCCCACGCACGTACACCTAGTTTTCCCCACAACTGTAAGAGTTCTTCAACTAATGGCCTAAGGTACACATCAATGTCGTTGCCCGGTTGCTTCGGGCCTTGGATGAGCACTGGCATCATAATGAACTTACGCTTCATGCACAACCAAGGAGGCAGGTTGTAGATACATAGAGTCACGGGCCAGGTGTTGTGACTGCAGCTCTGCTCCCCAAAAGGATTCATGCCATCCGTACTTAGACCAAACCATAAGTTCCTTGCTTCACCTGCAAAGTCTGGGAAGTCTCTCTCGATTTTTCTCCACTGTGACCCATCAGCAGGGTGTATCAACTTCCCGTCTTTCTTACGGTCTTCTTTGTGCCATCGCAACAACCGGGCATGCTCTTTGTTTCTGAACATGCGTTTCAACCTTGGTATTATAGGAGCATACCACATAACCTTAGCAGGAACCCTCTTCCGGAGGGGCTCTCCCTCAACATCACCAGGGTCATCTCGTCTGATCTTATACCGCAACGCATTGCATACCGGGCATTTATCTAAATTCTCATACTCCTTACCGCGGTAGAGGATGCAGTCATTAATGCATGCATGTATATTTTGCACATCTAATCCTAGAGGACAGAGAGTCTTCTTTGCTTCGTAGGTACTCTCGGGAAGTTCGTTATGTTTTGGAAACTTCGGCTTCATTATTTTCAGCATCTTTTCAAATGAGGAGTCAGTTAGACCACACTCTGCCTTCCATCGCAACAATTCCAGTGTGGTATCGAGCTTTGTGCTGCCATCTTCACAATTTGGGTACAACAATTTCTTGTGATCTTCTAACATGCCCTCTAACTTCAACTTCTCATTTTCTGTTTCACAGTCTCGCTTTGCATCAGAAATGACCCTACCAAGTTCATCAACCGGCTCATCTGATGCTCGTTCTTCACCTCTTTCCTCTCCATTGTCTTCCATTGCAGTATCACTTTATTCAGGAAACATATGATGATAGTTGTTATCATCATCTTCTTCTTCACCATCTTCCATCATAACCCCTCTTTCCCCGTGCTTGGTCCAGCAATTGTAGTTGGGCATGAAACCTTTCATAATCAGGTGGTCACGAATGATTTTCGAGGAAGAGTACTCCTTGTTGTTATGACATTGAACACATGGGCAACGTATAAAACCATTCTCTTTGTTTGCCATAGCCACATCGATAAATTTATCCACGCCTTTCATATACCCGGCTACGCGCCGGTCACCGTACATCCATTCCCGATCGTTCATCTGCATCATATAAGTAAGTTTATCAAAAAACAGGACATCATAAATAGTGAAATGACCAATTCACATCGACACATGCATTGTATCAATGACAGAGAAAAGATAAGATTGCTAACCTCGATCGAGGGAAATAAAGAGGAGAAAGCTCAAGTGCGTCTCGGACACCTTCTATATTTTTGTTCTATTTGAAATTGAACGGGATTATTCACTCAAACATTTCATCAAACACCTTGAATGCATGCATCGGGGAGAAAAAACTAGCACACCCCTCACACCTTCCACCAAGAGAAAAAACAGAGTGGAGACAGAGGGGGCTGGGGCGTTGCATTTATAGAGGGAGGGAGCATACGTCCCGGTTGGATCCACCAACCGGGACTAAAGGTGTGTGCCATGCCACGTGGTTGTGGCCAAACCTTTAGTCCCGGTTGCTGGCTCCAACCGGGACGTATGCCCCGTTACTAACCGGGACGCATGCCTCCGGGCCCCGTGCCCGCTCGAACCGGGACGCGTGCCAGCATTAGTCCCGGTTGGTGGCGCAAATGGGACTAATGCTCTGAGGGGGCGCGAACGGATGGCATGTTTTCTACTAGTGACCCGAAGGACAGGAAGGACCAGAAAAACTCGACACAGAGGTCGCAGTGGTCAACCTGATGCAGGTCATGGCAGTCGAAGAAACATGGACACGGCCATACCTCCGATACCTGATAGACAGGGAATTGCCTGATGACCCGAAAGATGCCCGGCGCATATCTCGCCGGTCTAAGGCCTTCACCATCATCAATGGCGAGCTGTACAAGCGCAGCATTTCGGGTGTACTCCAAAGGTGCGTCACCATCGGTGACGCCAAGACCATCCTCCAAGACATCCACGAGGGCATCTGCGGCCATCACACGGGCAGCCGCGCCCTTGTCGCCAAAGCTCTACGAGCTGGATTCTACTGGCCAACGGCCATGAACGATGCCAAGGACATCGTCCGAAGATGCAACGGGTGCCAGAGGTTCGCAGATAAACCACACGCACCAGGATCGGAGTTCGGGCCCATACCCTTGGCCTGGCCCTTTGCCCAATGGGGCCTCGCATGATCGGCAAACTGCCCAAGTCCTCGAAAGGAGGCCACGTCTACCTTCTGGTCGTAGTCGACAAATTCACCAAGTGGATCGAGGCCATGCCCGTTACTAACCAAAAGGGCAAAACGGCCGTGAAATTCTTTGAATCCATAGTCTACAGGTTCGGCATGCCGCACAGCATCATCACCGATAACGGGTCGAACTTCATCTCCAAATAATCCCAGGACATCTGTGAAGACCTCACAATCAACATAACATACGCCTCTGTGGTGCACCCGCAAACAAACGGACAGGTCGAAAAGGACAACGGCCTCGTCGGCGGCGGCATCAAGAAGCGCCTAATGAGCCCACTCCAGCGACTTGCAGGAGCCTAGACACAAGAGCTACCCTTCATCCTCTGGAGCCTGCGCACGACGCAAAACAGCTCAACTGGCTACATGCCCTTCTTCATGGTGAACGGAGCTGAAGCTGTGTTGCCTGCAGAAGTATGCCATAAGGCCCCACGGGTCGTCGCCTACAGTGAAGCCGAATCGATGGCCGCACTCGAAGACGCCGGCGACACCCTCGACGAGGCACGCGACATAGCCGCGGCTCGATCAGCGGTCTACCAACAGAGCCTCCGCAACTACCACAGCCATCGGCTGCGCCCAAGGTCCTTTGTCGAAGGAGACCTAGTCTTGTGACTCAAGAAAGAGCGACCGAAGAAGCTCGAGTCACCCTGGGAAGGACCCTACGTCATCACTGAAGTCATCACAGGTGGCGCCTATCGCCTCAAGCACGTGGAGTCTGGAGTCGCATACTCCAACCCATGGAACGTTGCACAACTGCGACGCTTCTACCCCTAGCTACCCCCCCCCCTTTTACTCTACACCTGGGGCTACGTCGACTCCACTCCGCGACTCGCTGCAGCCATCGGCTCCGATGACACCCTACCGTCTTCGTCCGCAGTGACCCGCCGCGGTCTTCGACTGCGGCGACCTGATACGATTTTTGGCTCCAGCGACCCGGGGGCTCGGGGGCTCCCTCCGCTCCGACGACCAGCCGCGGACTTCGGCTACAGCAACCCGCTGTGGTCTTCGACTCCCGCGAGACCCGTTGTGGCCTTCGGCTGCGGTGACCCACTACATCCTTCGGATGTGGCGACCTGATGTGATTTTCGATTGCAATAATCTTTGGATGAGGAACTCGCTGCCGCCATCAACCCCAGGAATTCATCGCTACTAAGAGTGCGGTCCACCGCGTCGACTACGTCCACCGCCTGACCCGCTACCCCGTCAACTTCGCCATGACAACCGACAAAGCTAAGTTTACATCTACTTAGAGCTGATTTTATTTTTTAACTCGCACTCGAAACACTCAGAGGTTGCGCCCTCTTCGAGTAACCTAATATGCCATCGGCTCCACGCACTCGAGCACCTCATACGCGATAGCCCTAGTAGCTGATTCTGCCTGATCGTTGAATCCTTGAACTCCGAGTGCCTCGGCAAGGTACTGAGACTAAGGGTAATCAGGCTAATGAAAAGGCCTAGCATACAGTGCAAAAGTGTCGACTCAATTGGCACTAGAATCTTACTATACAAGCCGAAAGGCAAATATTCTTTACAAGATACAAGTACTTCACAATTCTTTATGTTTTCTACAGCTTACAAGGACGTTGATTGCGCCAAGCTATTCAATCGGATCCTCCAACAGGAGTCGACGAAACAACTGTCTACGCCATAAACTCAAGAGCCGAGTTGAATCCCTCCTCGGATGGTTGCAAAGTTTGATGCTACACAACACGATGCTGGTCGCGCACCCAACAGAAGAAACGGCGTCGACTTCATCCGGAACGTCGAGTCCTTCCGGATAAATGTCGCGCGACTCGGCTACGTCAAATCCTGGCTCCTTATGTGTGAGATGCTGACTCGATGCACTTCCGAGTTAGTGGTTTCTCCTCGCATGAGTCTACGACTCGATTAGACACTCGGGGGCTACTCCCATCAGGAGAGTTGGTCGCGCACCCGATGTACTTCCGGGTCAGAGGTACGCCCACGAGATTTCCTACTACAACTCCACGATACAAGACTCGAGTCTCTGCCCGAGTCCACGACTCCGCTAGACACTCGGGGGCTACTCCAAACTGGAGCGCTGGTCGCGCGCACATAAGATCTTCGAGTCCTACGCCGAGTCTACGACTCCACTACGGACTCAGGGGGATACTCCCATAGGGAGGATGGATTCACAGCATCCAAAAAAATTGTGTCCTACGGACCTTAAAGTCAACAACGATGGAATTAAAGTCTCTGCTCGAGTCTACGACTCGAACAGGCACTCGGGGGCTACTCCCATAGGGAGCGCTGGTCGCGCACCCTATGAATTCTTAGACTGCGATCCTTCGGATCAGCATGCACAAACTTTCTCGGAAACTCTGCCCCAGTCAACGCTAAGTGAGTAAACATCCTCTTTGGCCACCCGAAACACCTTTGCGATGATAAAATTTCGGATGTTGTGTCTACGAGGCAAATATAAGACCTACAGATACCATCTGATGGCCTGGCAACGCACATGACTGCGCTCTGCTAGTAACAATCCGTGCCAGTAGGCACGATGAAAATCCCAACGGACGCGTTGGGTACATCATTTGAAAATTACTGGAATTCTACTCCTATAAGTTCTCAATGGCTTGAGTTGAATTACGCCAGCATTTGTTCCGGGTTCGAGTCGAGGGACTCAAATCTGAAGAAGATCGTGTTGTTTTGTCCTAAGACAGTTAACTGGCCCTGATCTGTCGGGAGATTCAGGCACACGCATCCGCAATCCCTACACACTAAAATCATTCTCTGATGAACAGAAAACAGCTGCACCCGATTGAAGAGTCCTCAGCCGAATCTACGATTCGACTGAACACTCGGGGGATACTGACATGGTTATACCCCACGGGTACACGACCTTAGCATACCTGGTCCAGCCTAAGGAAGGCCCACAAGAATATACACGACCCATGAAGACTTTCGGGTGGCCCAAGCCCAGGATGTCTTCGGATCCTTGGAGAGCAAGACTAGAGTAGATAGAATATTCAAAGGGGCAAACCCTAAAACCTGTAACCGATTCGATCTGTGTCCGGGACCTGCCTATCTCTATATAAAGGCTAGGAGGGCACGACGAGGAGGGCACTTCATACCACCACATACACACCTCCATGCATTGCATCTGCGCACCCTTGTAACTTTCGGTTCCGCCGTAATCAAGAGGAGACAAGCAGGAGTAGGGTTTTCCCTCTGTAGGCCTAAACCTGGGTAAACCTCGTGTCCCTGTGTTGCTTGTTTGCTAACTTTTCCACGATCTTCAGCATCCCCATATTCTCCAAAACCCAAGTTCATAACAATGGGCATTGACGAGATTAAACCTCGTCACTTGAGGCCCTGGCATCTTCATTTTCAAGTAGGTAATGTGACAGCTGCTCATAAATTTCGCCAATGTTGGCTGTCCGAGTAAAGCATGATAGCAAATTTCTAAGTCCACCACCTCAAACTCCAGATTCTCAGCTCTGGAATTCTCTCTTGTGCCGAATAACACAACTACTCGGACTTTCCCAATGGGTTCGCAGGAGAGCCCCGACACTATCCCATGGAATGTGGTCCTTGTGGGCTGCAGCATATTTTGCGTTATTCCGATCTTATGCATTGTTTCCTTGTACATGATGTTGATACTACTTCCATTATCTATGAGTACTTTCGAGAACTTCACATTGATGCTAGGCCCGAAAAATGTCGGATCCAATACCAATGCATACGATCCTGGGTTCGGCATTATCATCGGGTGATCCTTTATGCTCCAGGTTATCTCTTGATAGAACCATGGCACATATCTTGGTACTGCCGGCATAACTGCATTCACTTCCATATGCCGGCGATGTACACTCTGTCTATCTTGCTGTTCTATTGTGAACACACAATACGATTGGTGATGTTCCCTGTAATCATTACGTCCATTGTTCCCGGGGTTTCCCCTTCCGTCTTGATTTTGATTTACCACTTGGTGTACTACATCCCTTCGGTCCGAGTTATCGTACCTCGGAGGGGTGGTGGTAACATTAGCTGCTGCGCATTTTCCCTGGTTAGCTGTGGCTGCTGCTGTTGATGTACTTGATGAGGAGGTGCTTGTATGCCTGCCGGGTTTCCCATTGCATTTTTCATCCAAGCACACTGGCGAGTAGTGTGATTGGCTGGTTTGGCCGGGTTAGGCGTGTGGAACTTACACGGTTGATCCAACATGGATTCAAATGTGTACTTTGGCCTTTCCTGCCATTGCTTCTTCTGTTCTGGCGTCCACTGCATTTTCCCTTCATTCCTCAGCGTCCACTGCTGAGGACCATTCTTCTGTCGCTGATTGTTCCCATGACTCGGCTGATCCTGCACAACTGCTGCCACCTAATTGGAAGCATATTTGTAATCCAGCCTCTCATCCCTTCTTCTGCCTCGGTATTCATTGCGCCACGATGACCCGGCTCCATCTCTAGCATAATGATCATGCTGCTCCCGATGTTCTGCCGACATTAACTCTGGTTGAGTCGGATCACCTAAGGCGTATGAATCTGCTATCCTGATGGTTTCCGCTAATGTGCTTGGCATATATCTTTGCAACCTCTGCCATAACACGCCTGCATATCTGCAGCCCTGAGCAAACCAAGCTATCGCTTGAGATTCTATGACCCCTTCGCATGAGTTTCTGAGGTTGCACCACCGAGTCAAGAATTCGCTATTTGTTTCATTCGGCTTCTACTTGCACATTGCGAGCTGTTGTGGCCTGTTTGGCCTATTATATGTACTGGTGAAATTGCTGACAAACATTTCTTCAAAATCCAACCAACATTTGATACTTCATGTCGGTAAATTTTCCAGCCATACTCTCGCTGGTCTTTCTAGCATGTGTGGGACGTATCTTACCACCCATCTTAAATTTCCGCCAGCTATTTTCACTGTCGTGGCACAGTCAATTAACCGATCTTGTGGTTTCGTACTCCCATTGTATGTTTTCGTGCCCCTTGCCAATTGGAAGTTCGGCACGGGCAGTTCGCCCATGATCCGAGGTCCAAAACATGCTGGACCAGGTGGATCCTGTTCTTCTAACAGCTCGGACCGATACAATCTGTGCAGCTTCAATCTTGCATCAGTTGACGGCAAGTTTCTATAGATAACTCTCTCTTGTACTCCATAGTGATTTTGTCCACCATGCTCTCCAAAATCCATGTCCGATTAGCCATCATTGTATCTATCATTTGCCTGATTTTGCGGAGCTGGTCTTGCTTCTCGCTCTGGCCGAGGCTCATACCTCGGTTGGGGCTCCTGTGGGGGGTACCTCCTCCCTTCCGCGGGGTTATTGTTCTCATCGTTTCCCCTTCCGAGGTTTCCGTGATCTCTGTTTGCACGGCCGGGGTTTCTATCACCGCTGTTACCTTGGCTCATATTGCCTCTATTTTCATTAACCTTCCCGGCCACCTCCGGATGATAAGGGGCAATTTGCTTTTTTCTTTTTCAGAAGTCACCGCTCTATCTTTTCGCGCATTGTTTCTGGGTGAGGATGCTGCTGCCGCAGATAGTGCGGGGGAAGCTCCTGCCGAATGAACCATGCGAGAAGCTCCTGGCTTCGCCGGGTCAGCCCTAAGCATTTCCTCATTCTGCTGGTTCGCAATGCATACCAGCTCATTTACTCTTTCTTGCTGTTTTTGCTGGGCTTCCCCACTTAACCCTTCCAACTCCAGGGCTGTGGCATTTGCCGCCCTGAGGTTCTTTGCCAGGGTACTATACCTCGGCAAGCCTGGATCGACTGAATCATCTGGACGAGCTTCGTGATCTTTGTTGATATCATCCATGAGGTTCTTTCCTCTTAATCTCAACTCATCTACTCGGTCAGGGGCCACATCTAGTTTGTTTGCCCTAGCGTATTCTCGCAAGGTCCTGTTTAAGGATTCCCGCAAGGCTTACACCTTTTTTGCCTCTACTAGCACTTTCTGTCTAGTTTCTTCTAACTCTGCATGTGCGTTTGCCGGATCAAGTATCGATGCTACAGGCGTAGTTAGGTTATCTATAGTTGCCTGAAGGATATTCTCTAGTCTCTCTAGAGGTATCCATCTTACCCTTGCCGCCTTTGGAGTCACATCCTGCACCTCGGCCGCCCTGGTTGCTAGTGGATCTACCTCGGTGGGCTTTGGATCTGCCTGCTTCATGGCTATCTGTCCTCCTGTCGCCGGGTCCTTTCTTGGTCCAGCGCCTGCTCCTGCTGCTGGCGCCGGGGCCATCATCATCACCTCGACGCTGCCTGCGGAGCAAACTCCACGCGTGATGCGGATATGCCTACCGGGGTATACCTAGCAGCGCGTTTCCGACTGGCCCAGGAACTGGCGAGTGGGCCTGCAAGACGGCGACTGGATCAAGGCCTGGTGTGGATCCGAGCGTCTGGAAGCTGAAGGCCCAGGAGAGTAGATAGGCCCAGTCGGATTAGGTTAAACGAATACCGAAGCCTTAACCAATTCGGTTGAGATATGTAAACCCTAGGGGGAGGTGAGTCTATATAAACCTCCCTACAGGGCATGTAGAGGCATGTTCCATCATACACCCAAGTGACTCGCCGCCTAGCCGCCGAGCTCGCCCCATTGTACCACCATCATAATACAATCTAGCAGGAGTAGGTCTTTACCCTCCGGGGTGCTGAACCTGGGTAAAACCCTGTGTCTCCGCCCTCATCTCGCACCGCAGATGGCTGGCCGCCCTTGCCCTTCGTTCTACTACTCGTTGCAGATTGCAGCATCTGCCGTGACCATTCCCACGATAGTGGCACCCACCTTGGGGCCTGGCCGGTCTGGCCGGTGTTCTGCGGCGAGATCCAATCTGCCCATCAACGAGACAGTCGCCACCAAAACTCCGCGGTCGCGAAAGAAGCGGCCCTCAACGATGACGCCGACTCGGCGACCCTGGCGTCACTCGCCGGATCCATCACCGCGGCTTCACCCGCGGGCTCCATCACCCAGGTCTCCAACGTGGGAGACTTCGAGGATCCCTCCATCCTTGGGATCTTCGACTTCGACTCCGGATTGGAAAACTCCGCCGATCTCCGCGACGGAACCAGTCGCCACGCCGTGACCTACATGGCGACAAGCACTGACCCGCCGGAGGATCCCTTCTCCACCCTGATCCCTCCTAAATCCACGGCAACGGAGGTCGAGGAACTCCTCCTAAAGCTGGCGGAGGCAGTCCGCAAGGAGCAAGCCGAGCGCGAAAAATTTCGCCTCGAGCAGGTGACAGCGCAGGAGCTGTCGCGTTACCACCAGCAGCGAATCAGGTCGCGCCTGAACCCCACCGTCCAGAGGTGCGTCCTAAACTTCGACGATGAAAACAACCCGGCCCGCGTGGTCGAGCGCGTGATCTGCGAGAACGCGCCGCCAGGAGGAAGCGCCCGGCCCCCACCAGGGTCGACGGCGAACGGAGCCCCACCTCCACCCAACCGCACACCTCCTAGGGATCAACCGCGGATAGTGGTCTCCTCTCGGGTGCGAGACGCGAATGGCCTACCACTGTTCTCCACCCCGATGGACAACCTCGTGGCAGGCCGAGCAGCGGCCGACCACATCACGGCCACTGGTGACGGCGCCCTACAGATCCAGTACGTCAGGGCCCTGCTCGCAAAGGCGGTCGAGCAGCAAAACGCAGGCGCCGACTCGCAGGGACGGGTGTACTCGCGTTCTTCGGGCAGCAGAGCGGCCTCAAGCGGCCGCCCATTGGCGGCAAACACCCTCAACTGCCCGCCACCAGAGCCACTGCAGCTCCAACATCGACCCGCGAACGCGGCACTCTCCACCAACGACCCCAGGCCAGCGACCAACTTCGTTGCCGCCAACGGTCAGCCCATCGACGCCCACACCCACATCATCAACAACCAAAGATGGCGCGCACGCCAGCCCGACGACCTGCAGCACACCCTAACCAATCGTCGCGACGGCGAGCCGATGGGATCGCTAAGCCAACTCGGGACCAGGTGCTTCGGACCGATGATCCGAGGCGAAAAATACCCGGCGAACTTCAAGGCGCCGAAGGAAATAGAGAAGTACGACCCATCGTACGACCCCTCCGTGTGGCTGGATACATACCTCATGGCGATGGGGATCGCTGGCCACACCGATCTGCTAGCCGCCCGTTACCTCCCCTTTATGATGGAGGGGACGTGCAGGCAGTGGATCAACGCCCTACCCCAGGATAGCATCGACTCCTGGGAGGAGATGCGCGACGCCTTCGTCAGGCACTTCGAGTGTTCCTACACCCGCGCCACCACCATCGAGGAACTGGAGCGATGCGTCCAGGGGCCCCGCTAGTCGACCCGCAACTGGGTCCAGCGGTGGCAAGAACTATGGTACAACGCGGTCGGCATCCACCCGTACACCGCGATCCATTGCTTCAAGACCTCGTGCTGCTACGAGCCCTTAGTCGCCAAGCTTAAGCGACATTCTCGCACGCTCGACAACATACCGGACCTCCTCGAGATCGCCAAACGGTACGTGGAAAAAGATCCAAATCAGGAAACCGACGACGAGTCGGGAGGCCAACGCCGCACGAGCGGCAACGACAACGGACGACGGTCCGACCTACGCTACAGCAACACTCGCCTCACTGGCAAGCGCCGCAGTGATGGGCGAGTCGACTTCGTCGCCAACGCCGGGCACGCGCAGCGCGAGCCCAAGAGCTTCTGCCGCGACGGCGGCAACTACAAGGCGAAACCAAGGTTCGACCCCGCGGCCCTCCTTAACCAACCTTGTGCGTTTCACAGCAGGGAAGGGAAGCCCGCCACGCACACAACCGCCGACTGCCACACTCTCAGGGAGATTGAGAAGGCACGGCGAGCGCGGGAGGACCCCGACAACAACCCGCCAAACGGCAGAAAATTCGGCAATGTGGCCGGCTCGCTCCATACCTTCACAGGCTTCAACACGAAGCGCGAGAAGAAGGTCATCGCCCGCGCCGTCACCGTCAACGCGGTGGCCCAGGTGGACGTTCCCCAGTTCCTTAACTGGTCGGAGCAGCCCATCACCTGGAGCCGCCAGGACCACTCGCCACGCATCGAGTACCCAGGCCGAGTCGCCCTGGTGGTCAAGCCTAAGGTGGGCGACTACTGTCTCCCCAAGACACTGATGGACGGTGGCAGCTCCATCAACATCCTGTACCTGGACACCTTCAGGCGACTGCGGCTCCCGCAGTCGATGGTCGAGACGACCTACACCACGTTCCACGGCATCGTCCCCGGTCGGAAGGCGTACCCGATCGGCAAGGTCACGCTGCATGTCACCTTCGGCACACTAGCAAACTTCCGCACCGAGCGGATCGTCTTCGAGCTGGTACCCTTCGACAGCCCCTACCACTACGTCCTGGGGCGCCAGGCGTTCGCCAAGTTCATGGCAGCGCCCCACTACGCGTACAACGCAATGAAGCTCCCCGGGCCGTGTGGCGTCATCACCATCAACGGCGACCCCGACATGGCCGCCGAGTGCGAAGCCAAAGGAGCCGAACTCGCCGACGCCGTCATCACGGCAGAGACCAACTACACCGACGAGCTCGCCAAGTACGCGAGCGGGGTCAACAACGACGACCCTACAATACTCAAGAAGCCCAACTCGGAGGGCGCGAACACCTCAGCCTTCGAGGCAACGACGCACACCCGCACCGTCGAGCTGGTCCCAGGCGACTCCAGCCAGACGGTGACAATCGGGACGGGCATGAGCCCAGCCTAGGAAGGCGCGCTCATCGAGTTCCTCCGTGAGAACAGGGACATCTTTGCATGGAAGCCCTCTGACATGCCTCGTGTCCCTATGGAACTCGCTGAGCACAAACTAAACGCCGACCCCAAAGTGCGACCCGTCAAGCAGTCGCTGCGGCCCTTCAATGAAGAGCGCCGCCGAGCTATCGCCGAGGAAGTGCAGCATCTACTCGCTGCAGGCTTCATCCGGCCAATCAAATACTCGAAGTGGCTGGCAAACCCAGTCCTGGTCGAGAAGAAGAATGGGACCTGGAGGATGTGTATCGACTACACAAACTTAAACAGCGCCTGCCCGAAGGAGCAGCTCGTCCTCCCGCGGATCGACCAAATAATCGACTCCACCGCGGGCTCGGAGTCGCTGTGTTTCCTCGACGCCTACTCTGGGTACAACCAGATCAAAATGGCCGTTGAGGACGAGGAAAAGACAGCGTTCATCACGCCATTCGGAGCTTTCTGCTACACCGCCATGACCTTCGGCCTCAAGAACGTCGAGGCAACCTACCAGCGGTGCATGCAGGAGTGCCTTGCGAGCCAAATTGGCCGCAATATCCACGTCTACATCGACGACGTGGTAGTGAAGTCCGCCCGCCAAGGCGATCTACTCGCCGACCTGGCGGAAACATTCGCCAACCTGCGGAAATACAAGATAAATCTCAACCCAGGCAAGTCCACCTTCGGTGTACCAGCAGGACAACTACTGGGGTACGTCGTCTCCAAGCGCGGGATCGAGGCGAACCCCACAAAGATCGACACGATCGCTCGACTCGGCAAACCCGAGTGCCTGCGCGACGTCCAGAAGCTGGCCGGGCGAGTAGCGGCTCTCAGTCGCTTCATCCCCCGCCTGGGCGAAAAGGCGATGCCCCTATACCGCCTGATGTGCAAGAACCCCACCTTCCAGTGGGACAAGGAGGCGGACAACGCACTCCGTGACCTCAAGAAGGTGCTACTCGCCGCACCACTACTCGCCGCCCCCGTCGACAAAGAACCCATGCTGGTCTACGTTGCGGCTTCCGAGCGCGTCGTCAGCGCCGTCATGGTCGTCGAGCGGCCGGAGGAAGGAAAGGAGTGCCCGGTACAGCGACCGGTATACTACATCAGCGAGGTCCTCACCGAGTCGCGCCAGCGATACCCGCAGTACCAGAAACTGGTATACGCGGTCTTTAGAGCAGAGCGGCGCCTGCCGCACTACTTCCAGGAGCACCTGATCACGGTCGTCTCCTCAGCACCGTTGCAGGACATCATCCGCAACCGCGAGGCGACCGGGCGAGTCGCCAAGTGGGCCGTCGAAATCGGCGTCCACAACATCAAGTATGAGCCACGAAAAGCGATCAAGTCGCAGGCTCTATCGAACTTCATCGCCGAATGGGAAGAGGCCCAGCAGCCAAAAAAGCTTCCATACCTCCACTACTGGAGCCTGCACTTCGACGGCTCCAAGAACGCGGACGGCGCAGGAGCAGGGATCGTGCTGACTTCACCGAAGGGCGACAAGCTCTGCTACGTCCTCTTCCTCGACTTCACCCCCTGCACCAACAACATGGCCGAGTACGAGGCACTACTCCACGGCATGCGAGCTACCAAGGAGATGAACGTCAACCGCCTACGCTGCTACGGAGACTCCGACCTCGTCGCTGGGCAAGTCGCTGGCACTTGCGACGCCGTCTCTCCCACCATGGCGGCATACCGCCAAGCAGTAGACAAGCTGGGGGGGACACTTCGTAGGCTACTCCGTCGAGTGGATCAACAGGCGGAAGAACGAGGATGCTGACGCACTCTCTCGCATCGGATCGGCTCGACTCGCACCACCCGCCGGAGTCTTCCTCGACACGATCACCAAGCCATCGGTCTCTCTCCCAAGGGAGATCGACATCGGAGTCCCGCTGCAACCAGAGGCAGCCCTGGTCGCACTCATCGCCGAGCCAGACGACTGGACCAAGCCGTACATCGCCTACCTGGAGGCTGGCACCTTGCCGGCAGACGAGACAGACGCCCGGATGATCGCACGTAGATGCAAATCCTTCACCATCATCGACGGCGAGATCCACAAGCGCAGCGTGACCGGCGTGTTTCAACGCTGCGTCCAACCCGCCGAAGGACGCAAGATCCTCCACGACATCCACTCCGGCGACTGCGGCCACCACGCCGGCGCCCGCTCTCTGGTCGCCAAGGCTATGCGGCACGGCTTCTACTGTCCCACCGCACATGCCAATGCCGTCGACATTGTCCAGCGGTGTGCCGGGTGCCAGAAATACGCCAACCAGACACACGTGCCTAGCTCAGCGCTCAAGACAATCCCCATCACCTGGCCATTCGCCGTGTGGGGTATGTACATGGTAGGCCCCTTCAAGAAGGCCCCCTCCGGCTTCACCCACCTCCTGGTCACGGTCGACAAATTCATAAAGTGGGTGGAGGCCAAGCCAGTCCGAAAATGCGACGGGAAGACCGCCACCAAATTCCTACGCGAGCTCATATATCGCTACAGGTTCCCAAACAGCATCATCACGGGCAACGGCACCAACTTCGCCAAAGGATCCATGGCCGAGTTCTGTGAGGAACACCACATCCGGCTCGACCTCGCATCAGTCGCCCACCCGGAGTCCAACGGCCAGGCGGAACGGGCCAACCAGAGCATCCTCCACGGCCTGAAGCCGCGGCTCCAAGTACCACTCGAGCGCACCGCCGGGTGCTGGGTCGAGGAGCTACCCTCCGTCATCTGGGGCATCCGCACCTCGTTCAACAGGTCGACCGGGTTCACCCCCTTCTTCATGGTGTAAGGCGCCGAGGCAGTCATGCCCACCGACCTCGAGCACGACTCGCCAAGGGTCGTCCACTACACGGAGGCTGCGAACGAACTCGCACGACAGGATGGAGTCGATCAACTCGACGAGGCACGCGACCTAGCTCGCTCACGCACCTCCATCTACCAGCAAGGACTCCGCCGCTACCACAGCCGGCGGGTGAAAACTCGCACCTTCCAAGAAGGCGACCTGGTGCTGCGCCTCGTCTAGGACAAGAAAGGCATTCACAAGCTTCCCCCCCCCATGGGAGGGACCATTCGCCATCGGGCCAGTACTCGGCAATGACGCCTACTACCTCATCGACGTCCACGGGGACGGCAAACTCGACGTCAAGCGACCATGGAATGTAAACCTCCTACGGAAGTTCTACTCCTAGAACCCAACATATGTATCCTCCAGTCGCTATAAAATAAAAAGAATTGGTTACCGCAAATTGCGTCTACTCTCCGTGTCTTGTGCCACTCGCACTCGTAATAACAGCGTGAAGCTAACTGCAGAAGTCAACCTCTGGTACAGCGATCCGCGCGGCCAAGTAGTGCGCTACAAGGGCACTGGGTTACCCCAGGTCTTGTAATGTCCACGAAAAACGCCTACCCGTAGCCCCATTGGAGTCGCCTAGCTCGACTGGCTCAACGAGCCAAGACAATTGCCTTCGCTTCTCACAGCTACCATGATCCTCCGCATCCTCGACACAGCGACTCGAACGGCCAAGTACCACGCTCGGGGACTGACGACCAGTTCAGCGCGAGCGGCTAGGGAAAACGCCAAGTATGAGAGCATGCCCAGGACTCGCCATGCGACTGACCCAACGGGCCAGGCAGGAGTGATGCGCTCACCCTAACGCGCCAAGTCCTCACCCACCCTCGAGTCGCGCCTAGAACAACCAAGTACCACGCTCGGGGACTCGGCTACCCGACCTCGTTCGCGCAAGGGAAAATGGTGAAGTACAGAGCACTCATGGGAGTCGCCTTGCGACTGACTCTCCAAGTTCAGGCGAGTCGACCTCAATAACAAAACATTCAAAACCGCAAACACATAGCAAACGAGGTAAACCCCATAAAAAAGGGCGGACGCGCTCGGGGACTCGTTCAACCCTCAATCAGAAACACACGACAATTCACAAAACAACACGATATCTCATTAATAGCATGTCGCAATCGTTACAAAATACAAGGTATGCCCAATGGCAGCACTGCTACTAACGCCCCAAGGGCACAATGTTTCATTCCGCAGGCTTCGACGACAACTCGCCGCCACCCTTGCGATTGCGAATGAATGGAGTATACGGGTTCGACGGGTACGTCATCAACTCACCCGCCATCACCGCACGGAAGGGCTGTTCGATCTTGATGTCCCGGTGCTGTGGCTCGGGGTCGTTGGGTGCGACGACCATCTCCTGATAAGGGAGGAGGTCGCCCATCGCCCAGACGCGCTCGGAGTACACCGCGGCGTGGTCCGTCAGCTTCAACACCTCGGCGATCTCCACCGAGCCAGTCGACGATGGGTAGCCACTCTTCACGTCTTCCAAATCGAAATCTTCCGGAAAGTGGGCGAGCCCAAGGCTCAGCGCCGTCGCCGCCCCGCGCCGGAACGCCGACCGCGTCATGAACTCGACGACCGACGGTGCCTTCTCCAAGTATCGCCACACCTCGACGAGGTCGCTTGGAATCACTTCCGTGGGCGACATCTCCTGGAGATACGCCCGTATGCATGTCGCCGACAACGTAGCCGAATCGAACAGCGTCGCTACACATTGTCGTGCGTCGAACGAATTCGCCTCTTCCGCACTGTCAATGATACGACCTCGGGACAGAAGGCGACAGTGAGTACATCAAAGATTAAACAATACAAATGCGGCCGGCACAGGTAGGCACACTCACCAATCAAGGGACGGGAGAGATCCGTGATGAAGCTCTGAAGAGAGGTGTAGTAATCTTGAAGCCCAGCAACAAGGGCGTCTGAAACCTTACGCTCCTCAGTGGCGGCTGTAACAGCAGCCTTGGCTCGCCCGTCCGCCGAACTCGCCTCTTCCTTTGCTTCCTTCAGCTCACGCTCAAGGTCGGCGATTCGCTTCTCAGCCGATCTCAACGCCGATTGAGCCGCCATCAACTCAGTCGCTGGGACGAGGCCCTGGCGGACTTCCTCTGCCTTCGCAGCAATCGCCTGGAGCCCCTTGTTCGCCTCTTGGACGGTGGCCAGTTCCTTCTCTGCGTGACGTTTTGCAGCAAGCCGGTCGGCTGACTCGCGCTGCAAACCCTGTACACAAGTCAAACAGTTAGCAATAGCGGAATCCTAAGTGCCCACCCGCTGAAATTCAGCGAGTGCGCACTCGGGGACTGGCAATAAAAAATCCTAAGTGCACACCCGCTAAAATTCAGCGAGTGCGCATTTGGGGACTGGCAATCGAAAATCCTAAGCGCCCACCCGCTGAAATTCAGCGAGTGCGCACTCGGGGACTGGACGCGAGAAAAAAAACAAGACACCAAAAGAATCAGACCGCTGCAATTCAGCGGCCTGATCCTCGGGGACTGGACATACCTGGATGGCTGCGCCAAGCATACCATGAAGCTGTATCGCGTCCACGGATGCGAGGAGAGCCGGCGCATGCCCGCGATGTTGCTCGACCTCCGTATCGGCGACCCCAGCTGCGTGGCTCGAGGGCGAGGTACCACTCGCGGTAGCCGCTCTGGCTATGAAGCATGGGAAGGTTGTGATGGATGCGCCGGCACCAAAGGAGGCCGGCTCGGCTGCCCCAGATGAGGGAGCACCCTCCTTGGTCGTCAAGGCCGCCTCCGCCACGGGATCATTTGAAGCGATCGTCGTGTCGTCAGACACCGTGACGACTTCGTCGCCCTTGGTCTTCTTGGCACTGTCCGCAGGGGCGATGACCTCGTCCGCCTTCCTCTTCCGAGAGGGATCCCCCTCGGCGACGACTGGCGGCACCTTGGCCACGGACGGGTGGCCTATCTTCTTAGCTCCAGTCCTACAAATTGATCAAATGAGGAATGTGGTCTGAGTACAATGAAAGACAAATACAGGTGAATAGAACTCACTTGGCGACTGGTAGAAATCGCAGCCCCGTGCGGATGCCGGCCGGCTTCTCCAGTTCGGGGCCCAGTTTGCGACTGAGACCCATCTCCAGGATATCATGCGCCCAAGTCACGGACGGCTTCTTCGTTGTCGAGGCCGCGACGGGAGCTTCTGAAACATTTTCGGCGGGAGCCTCCCTGCGAGGTGAAGCTGCCGCGACTGGAGCGGGCCCCAACCCAGAGACTGGGGCGAACGGCGGAGGCATCGAGGCCAGAGGAACCTCACTCAGGACGGCGGCGACGTCTGGCGCGGCCGTCGTCGGAGGTGCGTCATCCTTGGCAAACTGGTGGCGTCCGAGCTGCTTGGCGAATGAGGCGGAGATGCCTGTCTCGCTGGTTTCGTCTTCCTCTTCGGAGGGGCCTTCGCCTCCTTCTTCTTCTTCTTCTTTGATGGAGTGGCTTCGCGACGCGAGGTGTGCTCGGGGAGCTCGTCGTCGTCATCATCATGATGTTCGAGGATTTTGCTCGCTTCGAGCTCATGCTGCCGCTGTCCGCGAGTTTTCCGGACCAGCGGGGCGACCTCTTCCTCGGATTCGTTGTCGTCGCCGCTCCTGTCACTCTCGACGCCGCCCCTTGCTGGAGGCGATTCGCCCCCCTCTTGGACGGATGAGCTCAAATTCTCGTCGTCCGCGGGCGGGAGCCACCCTTCCACCACTTGAAATAACTGCAATAGGCATAAGACGATATCAGTATAACCGTGACAGCATTAAATGCGACTGCGAATGATGAAAGGATGACTCACCGTCGGGGCTGGATGCTTTGCGGTGTAGGGGGCGACCCCAGCCTTCGCGTCGAGGTACGCCACCTAGGTGATCTTCTTCAACGCCAGGAGGTAATCTTCGAGTTGCCACTCGGCGAGGCAGGATTTCGTCGAGTCCTCACGGCCCGTGTATTCGTACATGTAGTGGTCACGACGGGCCAGGGGGACGAGTCACCGCCCGAGCCAGTAGTTATACAAGTTGATGGGCTGGAGACCTTTCTTCTTCAGGCCGCGGATGGTCTGAAGCATTTCGTCCACCACCATCCGCTGGTCTGTCGGAAGCTTGCCGACTTGGAGTCAGCGCGGTTCGGGCCGGTCGGCGGAGTATCTTGGGATCACGACCTCGCCGTCTGGAGTCGCCTCGGTGACATAAAACCAAGACTTCTTCCATTCACTCGCCGCCTTGGCAGGTAGCATCAGATCGAAAAAGGAGGCCTTCAACTTCAATTGAAAAGTCAGGCCCCCCGCGGCAAGCATCGGGCCGCCTGCTTCTTCGCGACTGATCCGCCCGTGGAACATATCTTGCCACAAGGGAAAATAGGTCCTGCAGCCCAGGTAGCACTCATAGAACGCCAGGAAAATGGCGAGCTGCTTGATGCTGTGCAGGCCCAGGTCCGATGGTTGGATCCCGTAGAAGGCGCAGAAGCGCCGGAAGAAAAGAGATGTTGGGAATCCCAGCCCCCACTCTAGGTGGCTGGTGAAGCAGACGAACTCTCCCTCGCTCGGGTCTGGAGTCACCTCTCCGGCCGCAGGGATGCACCACCTGCCGGCGCGCAGGATCCCGGCCTCCTCGAAGGACGCCAGTTGCGCTCTCGTGCACTTGGACCTGCCCCATGGTTCGGTGGAGGGGGCCATTGGCGAAAGGGTTCGTGGGGGTCGGAGGATTTCAGTTCGGCTGGATCGCGATGCGGAGGAAAACGAAGGTGCGCGCAATTGGAGGAAATGACGAGGAGGTGGTTCTCCGATCGCTTACCATTCCCTTTATATAGCGGTTGTTACCCGCCAAATCAGGGAGACGTTACTACGCGGTGATTACGCCAAAAGTTACTGTTGGATTACCCCCAACGGCTAGTTTGACTGCGTTGACGGTCCAACTTCAGCCACTCAGCTCGCCGACCCGATCACTACAACAGTGACTGAATATTTCGCCGACCCGATCGCCAAAGCTGCGACCAGAATGACTAGTTTACTCCTTTGTTCAGGAGCCCGCCACCGATTCGACTGGACGTCCGCGTTGAACTCGTATGCTCCGACTGCCAGCGACCACCTGCGTCTAATCGACGACGGCCTCGGGGACTACTGATGGGGATATGCCTACCGGGGTATACCTAGCAGGGCGTTTCCGACTGGCCCAGGAACTGGCGAGTGGGCCTGCAAGACGGCGACTGGATGAAGGCCTGGTGTGGATCCGAGCGACTGGAAGCTGAAGGCCCGGGAGAGTAGATAGGCCCAGTCGGATTAGGTTAAACGAATAACGAAGCCTTAACCGATTCGGTTGAGATATGTAAACCCTAGGGGGAGGTGAGTATATATAAACCTCCCTATAGGGCATGTAGAGGCACGTTCCATCATACACCCAAGCGACTCGCCGCCTAGCCGCCGAGCTCGCCCCATTGTACCACCATCAGAATACAATCTAGCAGGAGTAGGTCTTTACCCTCCGGGGGGACGAACCTGGGTAAAACCCTGTGTCTCCGCCCTCATCTCGCACCGCAGATGGCTGGCCGCCCTTGCCCTTCGTTCTACTACTCGCTGCCGATTGCAGCATCTGCCGTGACCATTCCCATGACAACGCGGACCACTAGCAGCACAGAGGGGAGGTTCTCCCGCCTTGATGACTCGGTGTGGGTAGATGCAGGATGTGTCGACGCCGACGTAGACCTTGTGAGTGAAGGAAATATGCCCTAGAGGCAATCATAGAGATGATTATATTTCATAGATCCATGAGTTATTGTAATGTTCCTTGAATATCCATATCAGGCAACTTGTATTGATTGGCAATTATGTGAATTGTTTGTCAAACTCTTTACTTGTATGGTTATTTAAGAGTTGTCCCTAGTCGGAGTTCATGTGAGGACACACGTGAATATTAGACTAGCACATCGATTGGTTGATGACTATGTTTTGCAAGTCATAGACATGGAGATGTCAAACCAATGATGTGGACACATTTTATGAACATGGGGTTAGACTGACCCAACCTGAGACTGGAAATTAGTTGCAGCTCTCTCTCTCTACACATCGTGTACGTTTTGTCCTTAGACCTGAGATTGTCGCATGTACTTGAGATGTGAATCGACCTACTTTAGGGCTATCAAACGCTGCACCGTAACAGGGTAGTTATAAAGGTAGCTTTCGGGTTTGTCCTGAAGCATGCGGCAAGGCATGGTCAATCAAGATGGGATTTACCCCTCTCTACTTGAGAGAGATATCTCTGGGCCCCTCGAGTGATTGGATCCAGAAATGCATGGCCGTGCTACATATGGTTAAGAGTTAACCTAGTAAAGGGATTCCGAATCACGGTATCGAGAAAAGGAGGTCAGCTTGGAGCTAGACCAAATATCGTGAGGCAAAAGAAAAGACATGTACTAAACCTTGATGGTTCGTCCGATATGATCTTTGTATGTGTTTAGAAGTTGGCATGTCTTGCTAGAGGCCGCTACCAACTATTGACAGAATAAGTGTATTCGTGTCATGTCTATACGCATATGAACCTATAGGGTCACACACTTAAGGGGCTAGAAGCCTAATGAGGATTGGATCCGAATTAGACCAGGTTTAGGCTACTAATGGGCTGCTAATGTAGAAGCCTACTAGGGATGCCTTTATAAGAGAGGGTGGGGCGAGCTGGCCAGGGTTAGACCAGAGATCATTCCACCCAGCCGCCACTCCTCACGCATGTGTCGCGCGCGCAGACCTAGCAGTCTGGCGTCTGACGCTTCCACCCTGTACGTGTGGATACCTCGGAGGCGCTGCATCTCTAGCGTTTGGACGAGCCGTGCAAGGGGAGCTGCTCGTGGTACGAGAACAAGGAGGAGACGTAGATCGTATGCACTTCCTCGACGCGCTTCATCAATTCCGCAACTGCGCGTCTAGTGGTAATCCCGTGATCTATGACAACAGTATTCCTGGTTTACACGGTAGAAAATTTTGATTTGCGCTAGTGTAGCCTACCCGTATCCCTTCAGTGAGCACCCAGGTTGATGAAGATGTCGTTGCGCGGGGGTGCTTTCCTCCTAAAGCTCCCAGAATTATCGATGACATAGTCCCAGATATCAAATCTCTGGACTAAGCCAGAAACAACCCGCTTGCTGGTGTGGATGAAGTTTTCCGTCTAGATCTTAACTCCAGCTAGCACCGCTGCTGGCACCATAGTGGGTGCCAACTGTCGTGGTGGTGGCACGGCAGATGCCATGGGTAGGCCAAAGTATGGGGCCAATGGATGCTAGAGGGATCCGGGGAGGGAAGATGTAGTGATTTCTACACTCAAATGACTAATCAGTAGATCTTTATTCCTCCTCTCAAGAACTACAAATGCTCCTAGAGCTGTATCAAAGAGAAGAAGAGAACTAATACACGAGCCCTTCGGTATGGAATGAATCGATCCCCCTCCCAGGAGCCCGTACCCCTCCTTATGAAGGGGTTCCTTGGCTCCTAGGGCTGACGTGGCAAGCATATTCTTGGAATATGCTTGTCCCAAAGTGGTAACTCGGCGGACTCCTTTCCGTGTCCCCCTTCTATTGGCGGCAATGTTCTAGAGGCCCTCACATGTGTGCCTCGGGCTTCCTCACTGTCACCTCCGTGACGCATGTCTGCCCCTCTGCAGCTCTGCTCTTTGTCCTTAGCACTTGGCTCTGTCTAGATTCCTCCTACCCAGCAACTAGGGTTTGACTATAGGCTCCTCCTTCTCCTGCAAGTCTCACGTTACTCGGCCTCATCTCACATAACTCGGATCGGCCTTCACCTGCATGCAAGTCAATCAACCTTATTCAGCCGACTTAGCGTATACGTCGGCCGAGTAATGTGTTACTCTCTCTATATTAGCCCAGCCTCAGCATACCTCGGCCGGATCTTGCATGATTCGGCCGACCCAGTCAGTAATTCGTCTTAAGGTAAGGGAGACTCCTTTCTTCTTTCCCCTATCTTGACCCTATCCGGGGTCACCCCCCCCCCCCCCCCAACATTCAGGCATGTCGGACGGTTTATGTTTAGGATGGCCTTGATTTTCTCCGGGTTCACCTCGATTCCACGCTGGGAAATGATGAATCCCAACAATTTGTCGGCTGGAACCCCAAAGATGCACTTCTTAGGGTTAAGCATCATGTTGTATTTCCGGAGATTATCAAAGGTTTCTTTTAATTCGGAGATTAAGTCATTTGAATTTTTAGACATCCCTGCTATGTCGTCCGCATAGGCGTGAATGTTCCCGTGCAGGCAACGCTGCATTGTCCGCTGGTACGTAGCACCTGCGTTTTTTAGCCCAAAGGGCATTGTGACATATCAAAATGTGTCGTAAGGTGTGGTGAATGAAGTGGCCAATTGGTTCAACTTCCTCATCTTAATTTGGTGGTATCCTGAATATGCATCGAGAAAACACAAAAGCTCCAAGCCAGCCGTTGAGTCAATGACTTGGTCAATGCGAGGCAAGGCAAACGGATCTTTAGGACACGCTTTGTTTAAGCCGGTGTAATCAACAAACATTCTTAATTCTTTGGTTCCATTTTTGGGGACAAGTATACGATTGGCCACCCATCAGGTGTGAAGGACTTCTCGGATAAAACTAGCCTTAAGTAACCTAGATATCTCCTTGCCTATGGCGCATCTCTTCTCGTCTCCGAGGCATCGTAGAGGTTGTTTCACCGGTTTGCAATTTGGATCAATATTCAAGATGTGCTCGGCAAGTTCCCTGGGTACACCTTTCATGTCGACAGGCTGCCAGGCAAAGATGTCCCTATTCTCACGGAGGAACTCGACGAGCGCGCTTTCCTATTTGGGATCCAGGCTCGTCCCAATGGCGATGGTCTTTGAGGCATCGCCTACCACAAGTTCCACCGGCTTGGTTTTGATGGCGGCCTTGAAGGCTGGGGCGGTGTCAGAAATCTGCTTCTTCGATGTCGGCATCTCCGTGGCATTGACCTTGCTCTGTATCTCCTTGAATTCTTCGCTGTAGAGGACACCTTCCGCAAAGGCTGCTTCTCCAATCTCGCAGTCCCTTGCCTTGGTAAAGCTTCCGGATACGGTGATGACACCGTTTGGTCTGGGTATCTTGAGCTTGTTGTAGAAGAAGCATGGCTTGGCCATGAAGGCGTGGAAGATGTCACGGCCGAATATGACGTGGTACACGCTCTTGAAGGGGACCACCTCAAAGGTCATGCGTTCTTGGCGGTAATTATTTACATCGCTAAAAGCGATCTAAAGTGTGATGCACCCAAGGGACCAAACCTCCCGACTAGGAACTACGTCGTGGAAGATGGCGCTGGTCCGCCTTAGGTTAGCCTCCATCAAGTTCATCTTGTGCAGTGTACCCAGGTACATGATGTTGATGCTGCTTCCACTATCCACCATACATTTGGTGAACTCATTGCCGTCAGTCGGGGGGTTGATGACCAATTGCGTATTGGTTCTCCATATGGATGAGGTCTGGGTGATCCTTCCTGTCCCAAGTAATTGGAATCTCCGACCAGCGTACGTATTGGGGAACTAGGGGTAGAGTGTCCATCAGTATCCTCATGGAGGTCTTTTGTTGTTGGACGGTGGGGGTGCCAAGGAAAGTGTGGAAAACTGCTGCCTTCTTCTTGAAGGGGTTCTTGCCCTTGCCATCGCTCTTCGCGGCATTCTTAGGGTCAACATCCTCATCCATGTCACTTGAATCCTTGGACTCCTCCTCCTTCTTCTTCCCCGTGCCCTTACCTCGCGGTCTGTTCTTCTGAATTTGCTTGTAGCCGGACTCCGGGTCCTCCTTGAGATCGTTGATGAACTTGCAATGGCGATTGGTGTCGGTGGCCTTGCCGTTGGCGTCGAGGTGTACGAGGCACGGCATATCACGGTACTCCTCGTCGGTTTGGGGAACGCGGAGCGCTGCCGAGATAGTTTCACTGCCTCGCTGCTGCCCACGACCAGCTCCCCGTCCTCAGCCACGCTGTCCGCCATCACCTCGTCTTGCAAATGTCACCGTGTCGGAGGTTTTATTTTCTTCTGGCGGGTTCTTTCGCTTGGTGCTGCAATTCTTCTGAGCTTGAGTTGGAACGGCCGTTGCCGGCAGAGAGCCGTAGGCATTGTCGTCGGCAGCAGCTGCGAACTCACTGTCCAGCTGAATCATCTGGTTGAGGTCTAGCTGGTGGTTGTCCTATAGGCGCTTCAACTTATGTCGGAGCAACGTGCCTCTTTCCAACCCATCGATGAAGGTGGCCATGGCGGTCTGAGCGTGTACTCCTGCACAGGAATTCTTCATATCCAGCCAGCGAGAGAGGTAGGCGCGAGATGTCTCGTCTTTCTCCTGCATGCACCGTTGTAGATCGCCAACACTACAGGGACGTTTGTACGTACCCTCGAAGTTTTTGGTGAACACTTCTTGCATGTCCAGCCAATTACAGATGGATCTCTCCGGCAAGTCATCAATCCATTGGCGGGTCGTGCCTGCCAACATCGGTGGGAGGTATTTGACGGCGACGTTGGGATTACCCCCGGCGATCTCCACTGCGTTGCCGTAGTCCTGCAACCATGTAGCTGGCTTGGTGGTGCCGTCATAGTTCTTGATGGTCTTGTCAATCCGGAAACCTTTGGGGTAAGTTGCGGACTGTATCATAAGTCCAAAGCAACGTGGTCCCAGGTATGGTCCTTCCCAGGACTCGTGGATCTTGTCCATACGTGAACGTGCATCATATGGCTCTGGGCTTCTTTTCTTCTTCTTGCCATCAGGGGATGGGCTACGTGAACGACGCGGGCCTCCTCCACCATGGTGGCTGCTGGGTGGCGATGGAGGCGGAGGTGGCAGTGGGTTAGCCTTCTTGCTATTACCCTCCTGCGACGCCTCATGCTTGTCGCGGTTGCTTGTCGGACGCGGAGGGTAATGGCGTGACCTGCTATTGTGTCCTTGGTTGCGTTCTCCGCCATGACAGGTCGGCTTCGCATTATCGCGGATGATGAAGTCACTCTGCCTTGGCAGAGGCATATCCGTACGACGGTGAGCCTTGGTGTCTTCACGATGTTGGGGAGAGTAGGGCGGTGGAGATGGGCGACAAGGTTGAGCCTTGCCTCAATGATCGGAGGATATGGGGATAGCGTCCTTCATGTTGCGTGCATCCCTCCGTCTTCTTTCAGATGAACCCGTCTGTGACCCGACATCATGAGGAGATCTATCCCTTGGAGGCTTATGCTAGCTAGACTGGCAGAACGCTGGGTCAGACTCAAGCCTCTGAGAGGTGGCATTTTCCTGCTGTTTCACCACCTTGGCCACGAGGTCATAGACCTGGTCCACAGCTGCGGGTGATCTATCCTGCTCCAGAAGGGTCTTGGAGATGGCGAGATTAAGAAGAGGGGTGGGCATCACCTGCCTGCCTTTGCTGTCAATGTATGGCTTTGCTTGTGGCGGCTTAGAGGGGGCCCATCCCAGGTTTCTCCGTACACCAGGATCGTTGATGACGCGAGCCGAAGCTTTCTTAGCCTTCTGCTGCTGTAGCAGAGTCTTGTACTCGGCGTCCATTGCTCTAGATTTCTCTATTGACTTCTGCGCGTTGGCCAGATCTCGATCTAGCTTAGCGCCTTGCTCCGTGATGTCCCGCGCTTCCTCCAGCAGCTGCTGGCGCTTCTCGTCAAGATGGACTACGCTCCGGATATGGGCTACAGTCATGGGCTCGATGAGCGGGTTGCCGTACATCACTCTATCAGCTGGAGTAATTTGTGCAGCAGCAGACGTAGATGTCGGAGGTGGCGGGTTTGCGGTGTTATTGTTGCTCAGACCGGTGCCGAGTTTTTGCGGCTATTGTACTGGGTTAGGCGGAGGGGGCATGACCTTTGCACAATCATTGTCGGCAGCGACGGGCGGTCCCTTCCCCTTGTCCAGCGATGTAGGCGAGGCTCGTCCAGGTTGAATTTTGTCCATCTCCGTTCCAATGGCAACGAATACCTCTCGGGACGTGACAGCGTTGTTTGCCTGCTCGTCGCGTTTGTAATCCTCCTCCATCTCCTGCATGGCAGAGTCTAGCTCCTCCGGGCTGAAGTCTATCTCCTCTGAATCTGCGCTGATGTCGGTGTAGAGTCCATCAAGCACGCAGTCTGAGGGTGCCGGGGCTTCCTCGATGACGGGGGGTGGAGGTGCAGCAGCAGCGACGATGACTGGTGGTGGTGGCGCAGCTGCGGCGACAACGACCGGAGGCGGAGGTGGTGGTGGCTGAGGCAGAGGGGCTCCGCCAATGAGCGCAATTTCTGTCTGAGCTTCCTCCTCAGCCTCCGCGTAGCTGTTGACGGTGTTCACCATGATTTCGAAAGTGAGGCGTCCCGAAGCCTGCTGCCACCTTAGCGCATGCACGAGAAGCATACCTTGGTCCAGCCCTTCCACAAAGTGATACATAGCATCATCATTGGGGTAATGAGCCAAGTCGGCCTGTATACGGAGCCACCTAGCAAGGTAGTCGCGGGGGTTTCGCCCTCTCTCTAAACTCAACGCTCCAGACCGAAGATGGTTACCACATCGACAAACTTGGATCTCTGTTGTCCAGACGCACGGGCGAAGCCAGCGGACTTGCAGCGATCTTCCACCGTTATATGCTGCACAGGGGCGGTTTGGGTGGGCCTTGAATTTTTCCGATCGTTGCCGGCAAACTCCGAGTAGAGATCCGACATCAATCCTTCCGCGAACGTATCCTTCCCGTAGGCGGTCCGTGCGGGTTTTGATGCTCCTCCGACTCCCAGGGAACTAGTGCCCGAGTCGGTTTCGCCGATGAAGAGGTGGATATCTCCGATGAGGACGATTGAGCACCGCGTAGGGTTCGTCTTTGCCGGTATAAAGAACTCGTCGGGGGGGACAATCGGAACATTGTCGGAGAAGAGAACGGGACCGATGACTACGGTCTCGCCGATTCCCGCGAAGATCTTGGTCCTCGCCCGCTGAAGAGCCTGAAGCGCCTCTTGCCCCACAGTGGGCGCCAACTGTCGTGGTATTGCCGACGAGTACGCCATGGAGGGGTCCTCACAATGCCTGTTTAGAGACGTGGGGGAAGGCGGACGGTTGATGGGTACGAGGTTACACAGCTTACCCAGGTTCAGATCCCACGACGGTGGCAGAATCCTACTCCTGCTATAAATCACTATAATGGCAATACGCTGAGTTACAGGGATCGGTTCGCTGTGCGAGGTATGAGTTGTGTATTGACCTAAAGGCTCCCATAGGCCCGACTTATATAGTCGCCGAGTCCTAGGGTTACAGGGAAAAGTCCTAGCCGGATAGGTTATAGAGTCCTACACTGCATACAACTAGTCTAGCATGTCTTGCACCCCAAGGATTCGGGTACGTCGGTGACTCCTCCATAGCCTTCCTTTATCCGGCATGGGCCTCCCTTCTGGATCCATCTAACTGGTCCGCCCAGCAGGCCATGGGTCGTGCTACCAACTGTGGGGCACCCGGGTTATCCGGATAAGAGACATGCTACGGGGATACCCATATAGCACATCCCCAACACTCACGAGCCTTCGCCATCGTGGCCGAGTGACCCTCTACAGCAACGTGAGTGTGAGTATAAAATCAGAAACAACACGGTTGTGGGAAAGGGCACCTCGAAGACCTACCGGTAGTCGCTTGCAGTTGTTTGTTCACCTCTTGCACGGAGCAGAATTCTTTCTCCAAACGCTCCTTGGCGGCCAATCGCTCCGCCGACTCGTGCTGGAGGCCCTGCATGGACATGGCAAACATTGAAGAAATTCCTAAGTGCCTAGCCGCTGAAATTCAGCGACTAGCCACTCGGGGATTGGACATTGCAAAATTTCCTAAGTGTCTAGCCGCTGAAATTCAGCGGAAAGCCACTCGGCGACTAGACACTGAAAAACAATAAGAATCTACTCGCTGAAATTCAGCGACCAGATACTCGGGGACTGGACATACCTGGATAGCCGCACCCGGCATACTGTGCAGCTCGACCGCATCCATCGACGGGAGCACAAGAGGTGTGCGCCCGTGACACTGCTCGACCTCCGAGCCCAAAACTTTGGGCGCCTAGGCCGAATGCGCCGACGCACTCACGGTGGAGGCCTTCGCCATGAAGCGAGGGAAGGTCGCCACCGCCGCTACCCCGGCACTCGCTGACGGGCCCGCCACCCGACCAATGTCGCAGGCTCCACCTGCTGCGACCCCGCGTCCACTACGGCCTCCACGGTCACATCCGCTACAATCGGAGCCTCACTAGGGGCGTCAATTGGCTCGTCCGAGATCGTGACGACCTCGTCGCCTTTCACCTTCTTCGCGCCCTCACCAGCCGCCTCGGAGTCGTCGCCCTTCCTCTTCTTGGAGGGATCATCCTCTGCCCCTGTGGTGCCTACTAGAACTTTGGCTACTGAGGGGTGACCGATCTTCTTCACGCCAGTCCTGCAAAACAAAGTCATCAGTGAGTTCGCCCGATAAATACAATCCAATAACTCCAAAGAACACATCAAAACAATTACTTGGTGACTGGGATGAAGCGCAGGACGGTGCGGATATGTGCCGGCTTCTCCAACTCCGGGCCCAGTTTTCGGCTAAGGCCCATCTCGAACAGGCTCGGAGCCCATGATACGGAGGGATTCTTCGAGGACAAGGCCACGGTAGGAGGCTCCCCTCCGATCAACGCGACTACCTCCCTCGACGGTGATGCCCCCGCGGGTGGAACAGCCCTGAACCCGGTGACTGCGGAGAAGGGCGGTGGAAGTGATGCCAATGGCACCTCATCTTCCACCACGGCTGCGTTGGTTGCCATAGTCGCCTGTGCCGGCACGCTGGTCCCGGACTCATCGGCCATGCTAGTCGCTTTGGAGCTAGTCGCGGATCGAGGTGGCGACACCTCTTTGGCTGCCCCCTTCTTCTTCTTCGGCGATTTCTTCTTCAACGGCGTAGCCACGCACCGTGAAGTGTGTTCGAGGGCCTCATCGTCACCCCGTCATGAGCCTCGAGGCTCTTGCTGGCCTTGATCTTGCGCTGCCGTTGCACGCGGGTGCTGCGACCTCTACGGCTTCGTCATCGTCATCATCATCATCATCGTCGCTCCAACATTGCCCTTGTCGGAGGAGGACTCACTCTCATCCTCAACAGACTTATTCGAGTTTTCATCGTCAGCGGGTGGAAGCCAACCTTCCACCACTTGGAACAGCTACACAAACGGAGCACCATCAGTAAAGTCGCGACTGCATTTCTGCGACTATGAAATGGACAAGGAAGAGTAGACTCACCGGTGGCGCCTTGCGCTTCATGGTGTATGGGGGAATCCTGGCCTTCGGGTCGAGATATTCTGCATCAGTGATCTTCTTTAGCGCGAGGGCGTAATCGTCAGCGCTTCACTCGACGGTGCAGGACTTGGTCCCGTCGTCCTTGCCTATGTACTCGTACATCTAGTGGCACGGCCGGCTAGAGGCACCAGCCACCGCCCGAGCCAGCAGTTGTACAGGTTGATGGTTTGAAGGCCGTTCTTCTTTAGTTGACGAATCGTCGTCAACATTTCGTCGACCACCATCTGCTGGTCGAGCGAAAGCTTGGCGACTTGAAGCCGGCGTGGCTTAGGCCGGTCGGAGGAGTACATTGAAAGTGCCACCTCATCGTCTGGCATCGATTAGCTGACGTAGAACCAATGCTTCTTCCACTCATTCGCCGCCTTCTTTGGCAGCATGAGGTTGAGGAAGGAGGCCTTGGACTTCAGCTGAAGGTGAGGCCGCCCGCAGCTAGCATCGGGCCGCTTGCCCCTTCGTGTCCGACCCGCCCATGGAATAGCTCCTGCCCTAGGGGTAAGTACGGCCCCAGATCTGATGGCTGGATGCCGTAGTATGAGCAGAAGTGGCAGAAGAAGACCGAGGTGGGGAAGCCGAGCCCCCTCTCGAGATGGCTGGTGAAGCATATGAACTCCCCAGCACGTGGATTTGGCTCGACTTATCCGGCCGAGGGGATTCGCCATCTCCCGGCGCAGAGAACTCCCGCGTCCTCGAAGGACTTCAATAGCACCTTCGTGCACTTTGATCTCCCCCACAGATCTTTCGGTGGCATCATCGATCGGAGGATCTGAGGTTACGGGGTCGCGGCAGAATTGCTAGATCGCTCTGACTCGCTCTGGAGGAGATGAAAGATTGGGAAACGCGTGAGGTCAGAGGAAATGTGGGAATGATTGCTCCTCACCCGTCACTATCCTTATATAGCGGTTGGTGCCCACCATTACAGCACGGTGATTACGCCGATATTACCGTTGGATTACCCAACGGCTAGTTTGACCAGATTGGCGGTCCAACTTCGCCTACTCGACTCGTCAGCCAAAGCAACTCACCACTCGCCGACCCGTTTGCCTTAGCTGCGATTCAACCATTCGTCGACCCGTTCACCTTAGTTGCGATTCAACTGCTCGCTGACTATTCGTCAGATTGGAAATTCGACTGGTCGCCTTTATTGCGACTGAGGAAACATGCTAAAGATTCTTCCTTTGATTAAAGGAGTCCACCGCCGATTCGACTGGGCGTCCAAATTGGACTCGAATACTCCGACTGCCAAAGAACACCTGCGACGAATCAACACGGCCTCGGGGACTATTGATGGGGATATGTCGAGTGGGGTATACCCAGCAGGAAGTTTCCTACTGGCCCATGCTGCAAGCGAGTGGGCCTATAGGACAGCGACTAGATCACGACCCAGGGAGAAGTCAGGCGACTGGAAGCTGAAGGCCTAGAAGCGTAGCTAGGCCTAGTCAGATTAGGTCAAAATGCCCTCCGAGTCCTTATCCAACTCGGTTGTAGATCTATAAACCCTAGCGAGGTGACCCTATATAAACCTCCCTAGGGCACGCATAGAACTTACGTTCCATCATACGCCTCCTGCGACTCGCCGCCGAGCTTGACCTTGTACTCTCTCATCAATACAATCTAGCAGGAGTAGGTCTTTACCCTACGGGGGCCAAACCTGGGTAAAACCCTGTGTCTTTGCCCTCATCTCGCACCACAGATGGCTGGCCACCCATGCCCCTCGTTCTACTACTCGCTGCCGATTGCATCGTCTGCCGTGGCCATTCCCACGACAAGCACATGTCGGTAACGAGATCAAACTAGGTATGGAGATACCGATAATCGAATCTCGGACATGTAATATATCACGAGACAAAGGGATTGAGTTACATGTGTATAAGGTTCACACGATCACACAAGTCATCGTTGAATATGTGGGAGTCAGTACGGATATCCAGGTCCCGCTGTTGATTATTGATCGGAGAGGGGTCTCGATCATGTCTACATTATTCGTGAACCATAGGGTGACACACTTAAGGGATACCGACACCATTTGGAGCAAATGATATGCCAGAGAAAGAAAAAGAAAGCGCAGGAATTTATTTCACTAGACACCAAAATCGTTTCGGTTGAAATTGCTGAAACTGGTTCTGCATGTGAAATTGAAATGTTATAAGGGGTTTTATGTGAATTTTTGTTAATTAGAGTAATTAACAAAATTCTGATTAAATAAATAGAAGGGTTTTATTTAAATGAGAGCTTGCATAAAATTTGGTGGAAATTTAATGCATGTGAGTGGATTTTTGAGTGGAGGCATGTTTATGTGAGTGGAGGCTTTTCATTTTGAGTGGGAGCTCCACCCACATGAATGTGGAAGAGGTGGGGGAGCCACCATGGGCTGGGTTCCATGCCCCTTCGGTTCTCCCCCTCTCCCTATAAAAGGCCTCCATCTCCTCCTCTCAAAGCACACCTCCTCGCGAAGGATCTCTCTCCCCCCTTTAGAATTTCCCCCATGGTCTCGGATCAGCGAGATACATGTTCCCGGTGGCCTTTTTGGAAGGATTTGTTTCTTCCGCTGCTTCGCTGGAGAGAGGGCGCGGAGGTTGTCGGGGTACCCGGACGTGTGTGCGATCACGGATGCACCACTGCTTTGCGGTGCTGGACCTGCTGGACCGGATGAACTTCTTCTCGATCTTGAGATCAGCAAGCGTTCGACTACATCATCCACGAGTACAACCTCGTTAACGCTATTCGGTCTTTGAGGGTATATATTCTATGGATGTATATCCACCAGTTTCTTGTATCTACTAGATAAATCCTGGTACATAATTGTTCCCATCATAGAAAAAAAATTGTTTTCTATGTTGTGAACCCTTCAGTGGTATCAGAGCCTGATCTATGCGTAGATGCTTTCACGGGCAGTACATATATGAGTATGTGGGCGTTGATGGTCATGTTATGACTTCTTCCTGTACTTTGGATATTGGTGGCATACTGGGATGAAGCGGCCCGGACAAACTTTACATGTCCTCACACATGAGACCTGTTCCACGCTGACATGCAACTAGTTTTGCATAAGTGGCTTGCGGGTGTCTGTCTCTCCTACTATAGTAAATATCACGAGTTGTCAATAATTTGATTATCATCGTTGTGGTTCCATGTTCGTAGGTAAGAATGGTTCTATCTCCGAAAGCCCTCAGCCACGTAAAACTTGCAATGGATAAATTAGAAGTGTCTAGTTTAGATTGTTGCTAGGCTAGTGTCATGATATGGTGATGTTGTAAGTAAAAGTATAAGTCGACACTCTTACAACACACATAACGTGTAAGTTCCATATACCTTGGCCTAACATATAAAGGAATGATGAAGATCAGACCACGATGCACATGATGGAGATCAAGTGCAAGAACCATATCATTTCATTTTTTCACATGTGATGTTTGTTGCATCTTATATTGCTAGCTTGGCGTTTTATTAGCTTAATAAGATGATCCCTCATTTAGATATCAAGATAAAAATGTGTTCTTCCTTAAGTATGCACCAACAATGTTTCATATCTTCAAGACATCACGTGATGATCGGGTGTTCTTGAATCCACGGGCATATCTCGGGTGTAAGACAGTTTTACACACACGAATACTAAAGTTCTTACTTGGCGAGCCTAGCATGTGCAGACATAGCCTCGTAAAATGGACCGAAAGGTTAAGCATGAGTCATATGTTTTGATATGATCACCATATGAAGGCTCGCCTTTGAAGCTACACCGACTCACGTGATGATCGGACTTGGTGTAGTGGATTTGGTTCATGTAATCACTAAAAATACATGAGGGATGTCGTTTTTTTGTGGGAGTTCATTTCTAATTTGGATTAGTAGAACTCAATTTATCATAAATTAAATCAAAGTGAATTTGCATAATTTGTTGTAGTCATTGGCATTCGTTCACCACCTTATGCTTAGTTGTAGTTGAGATAATAGAACTATAGAATTCTGGATATTTACTTTACGAACTGGTATCGTATTGTGTTGAGTTTCAATCTAAAGTTTAAAGTCCTATTGCAAACTTTCAGAAAACTCTGTTTACTCCGTGAATTTTAATAATTGGTATTAAATCGAGAGTGACAATTCCAGTATTAGTACCTAAAGTATCATGTTTGCCTCCATGATTCTTGATTTAAATATCGAGATTATCTAGGAGCTAAAAGAATTGTTTCAGAAACCATCATGTGTGGCAGATATAACAATATCTGAAACCATGTTTTGGTTGCAATATGATAGATTATAATATATGTTCTCATATTGGATGAGAATTTGCAAAGGCTGGAGATGCTAGACATCCTAATCATCCAAAAGGGTTTTGGAAAGTAATGTTATACTCATGATTCGTCTTTATAAGCTACATTAGCTTGATCATGAATGTCGTCATGATAAGGATGAATAGAATATGTATGTAAAGTGTTTATTACACTAAAAGATTACTAAAGAATGGATTTTGAAAGAATGCCAATCATTTAAGGATGGTGATCTACTTCAAAGTGCAAGTCCAAAGGTATTAGTATTTAAATATACACACTTTTGACTATGTGTCATGTATCTGGCGCCACTTTTGATGTTGATAGATTCTTCTAAAAGGAAAAAGGAAATGCTGAAAGAGAATCTATAAAATATATTTGGCAGAAAATAAAAGACTAGAAATATCCAGTTTAGGTATATAGATGATATACATGTTATGGTTGTATTCTTTGCTTGTTAAACAATGTGGTTCTTGGGTATTGAATACCGAATTCGTTGGTATGAAATTTCATACAGAACGATGCAATTCATGAACCATAATGCCCTAAGTAACTAGCAAGAGAATATGTGATGATGTTCATCGAAAACAAACAAACCGTTGTTTGTAGTTCTTGCTGACATCAAAGCTTGACTTCAAGATTTGTTTTAATAATCATTATTTAAATTAGGTATTATGAGAACAAAGATTGTTCAAATAATTACAGTATTCCATATAAGATGGATGATTTACAAATCTAGTTGGAGAAATCACATCCATAAAACTAATGCTAAAATGTCGCAAGACAAATGATTGGAAGATCACTTACGAAGTGACATCGCCGTTTAAATTATATTGGAAAGAAAACATGAATAAAATCCATTTTCATGGATTTTTGGAGTCTTTGATTTGATCAAATGATGCTTGTGAGACTTTCCTTGGGATAATTAAAACTTCATTCAAAGGCCAAAGAAGAACAATCGACTAAAATATTGGAAGTTATACATATCGGCGTATGTATTCCATTATGTATAGTCGTAACCGATGGATTTCAACTTCATATGCTTTCTCCGGAAATTTGAGTGAATAATCACTAAATGAGAAAGAAGTATGAAATATTTGAAAACGTTCAAAGACTTTCAAGATGAAGTGGAAAATCATTGTAACAAGAAAATAAATGATTTATGATTTTATCATAAAGGAATTTACTTGACTTGTAAGTGTAACAACAAAATAAATGATTTAAGATTTTATCATAAAGGGATTTATTTGAGTTGCAAGTATAGCAAAACACCTAGATTTACATCTCCTGAAACACCATAGGAATATGGAGTGTTTGAGATTTGTAATGAAACCTTGTTTAACAAGGTTAGATCAAAGGTGTTATTTATAAAACTGCCATTATGTTTTAAAAGATTAAAGCTTTAGGGACTACTGCTTTTACATTGAAAAGAGCTCCATCTTGATCCGTTGAAATGACACCATGTAAGTTATGGTTAGGGATAAAACCCAAGTTAACCTTTCTTAAATTTTGGTATGCTAAGCATAAGTAAGATGTTTACAGCCAAAGTCGGATGAGCATGTTTTTGTAGGTTATTTTGAATAACCATTGGGTATTCCTCCATAACACCAAGGACAAAAGGGTTTGTCACTTGAAACGTGAAGTTTCTTGAAAAAGGAATTTTTCGCAAAAGTTAAGTGGGAGGACAATAGAACTTTGATAAGGTTAACGAACCTTAGATATATGTGCTGAGTTGCGTAGCGCCAGAAAACGTTCCGGAGGTAGCCACAATGCTCATGGCTCACGTCCTCAAAGGTTCTGGTCACGGAGGTCTAAGTTCCTATTGAACCAAGTAGGTCAGATAAACAATCAAATGCCAAGATTTGAGAGTAAATCATTGTTGTTTGATAATGATGAACCGACTACATGCAAAGAAGCGATGATGGGCCCTCACTCCGTCAAATGGATTGAATCCATAAAATTCGTGATAGTTCCATACACGATAAATCAAGTTTTTAGAACTTGGAAGACCCTCCGAAAAGGTGTAAAAACCTATCGGTCGTATTTGGATCTATAAATAAACAGACATGGATGTTTCACATCTATTAAATAGTCGACATGTCGATAATTTTTTTACGACAATGTTTAAGGAGTTGACTATGACAAGATTTGATCTTTCATAGCGATATTTAGTCTGGACGGATTAATATAGCAACCACTACATATAATTTTGGTATATGGTAGATAAATAAATAAAACAAACTTCTTCTAATAGAATGGTTACCTAGGACGTGTGCATGACACGATCCAAAGGGTTTTGTTAATTCAAATGATGTTAAAAGGGCATGCAAACTTCAATGGTTGAAGTAAGCATCGCGGAGTTGGAATCTTCACCGTGATGAAACTGTTAAAGAAGTTTAATTTCATCACGAGACGATGAAGATGCTTGCATTTGTAAGAAATTAAGTGGGAGTGCCGAGACATATTTCTAATACATTATGTGGAGGACATCTTGTTGATTGGAAATGATGTATCTTTTATTGACAAAGGTTAAGAATTTTATTTCGATGAAAGACTTAGGAAAAACCTAAATATTTAGCATGAATTTCTACATGGATAGACAGTGACGCTCATATGGTCGTGCCAAACGTACATATATGAGATATTGAAGGGGTTCAATATAGAAACGACGAGAAAAGTATCTTGTGCATGGAAAAGAATTGAATCAAGATTCAAGTGTATCGACACTTGATAAGTGAAACAAGATTCAAGTGCGTTGACACTTGATGAGTGAAATCACAAGAATATTTTGATCAATCATATTGTGATATGTACACATCTAGATATGTCCTATGATCTAAGTGTTATGAGCATATGCCAGAATGAATCATAAAATTATCATTGGACAATAGTAAGGATATTCTTATAATCTTTTTATATAAGAGACAAATAGTTCATTGAAAATTGATACTAGTTTTGTCACAAGATACAAATTAAGTTTATCTCAATTTAAACTATGGGTGGCACAATGAAATGGAAAGAAAGTTTCCATGATGGATTTGGATGAATTCCAAAGTTAAGACATTGTGACAGATACTACAACAAAAGGCTAAGTATATGACTTCTATAGTAGCAGCAAAGGAGGGTATTTGTGTCAAGTAGTTTGTTATCAAACTAAGGTGTGGTTCGCAACGGGCTAACACTAAAGATATATTGTACGACAATATTATCGACATGATTTAACCCCAAGGAACTAAAGGTCTCACCAAAAGACCAAATATATACAATGCCATCTTATTGGAGAATGAGTGATGCGTGAAGATAAAAAGACATGCAAATACACACGGACCTGAAAGCGTCAGATCCATATATTATGTTAACCACTTGCAATCGCGTATATGGAACACCAGAAAGCCATAAGTGTTCAAATACGCAAAGTTTCTAAACTAGATTATTGTCTCTAGTGCAAGTGGGAGACTGAAGGAAATATGCCCGAGAGGCAATAATAAAGTGATTATTATCGTATTCCTTATTTATGATAAATGTTTATTTTTCATGCTATAATTGTATTAATACGGAAATGTTAATACATGTGTGTTTAATAAACAAAAAGGAAGTTCCTAGTTATGCCTCTCTTATAAACTAGCTCATTGATTAACAAGATGATCAAAGGTTTCCTGGTCATGGACATTGGATGTTGTTAATAACGAGGTCACAACATTGTTGGAATGATGTGATGAACATTCATCCAAAGTATAGCATTACGATCAAGGTCATTGTGTTTATATTGCTATAACATCATACGAAGTAATCTTAGTCCTTAGACCATGAGATCATGTCAATCACTAACACCAGAAGAGTATCTTGATAATATCAAATGTCACACCATAACAAGGTGATTATAAAGTGGGTACAGTGCTACGAAGGTATTATGTTGAGGCTCATGGATCAAGAGTGGAATTTTTCCATCCCGATGACGGATAGATATACTTTGGGCCCTCTCGATGATATCACATTAGTTAGCTTGCAAGCAAGTGATTTGATCACTAGAATGTTATATCACGGGAATAAGAAAAGAGTACATGTTGGTAACGAGATCAAACTAGGTATGGAGATACCAATGATCGAATCTTAGACATGTAATATATTGCGAGACAAAGGGATTGAGTTACATGCGTATAAATTTCACATGATCACAGAAGTCATCGTTGAATATGTGGGAGTCAGTACGGATCTCCAGGTCCCGCTGTTGATTATTGATCGGAGAGGGGTCTCGATCATGTCTACATTATTCGTGAACCGTAGGATGACAATTTAAGGGATACCGACACCATTTGGAGCAAATGATATGCCAGAGAAAGAAAAAGAAAGCGCGGGAATTTATTTCACTATACACCGAAATTGTTTCGGTTGAAATTGCTAAAAATGGTTCTGCATGTGAAATTGAAATGTTATAAGGGGGTTTATGTGAATGTTTGTTAATTAGAGTAATTTGCAAAATTCTGAATAAATAAAAGAGTTATTTAAATGAGAGCTTGCATTAAATTTGGTGGAAATTTAATGCATGTGAGTGGATTTTTGAGTGGAGGCATGTTTATGTGAGTGGAGGCTTTCATTTTGTGTGGTAGCTCCACCCACATGAATGTGGAAGAGGTGGGGACTACCACCATGGGCTCGGCGCCATCCCCCTTGGGTGCTCCCCCTCTCCCTATAAAAGGCCTCCCTCTCCTCCTCTAAAAGCACACCTCCTCGCGAAGGATCTCTCCCCCCTTTAGAATTTCCCCATGGTCTCGGATCAGCGAGATACATGTTCCCGATGGATTATTCTGGAAGGATTTGTTGCTTCCACTGCTTTGCTGGAGTGAGGGCGCGGAGGTTGTCAGGGTACCCGGGCGTGTGTGCAATCACAGATGCACCACTGCTTTGCGGTGCTAGACTAGATGGTGCTGGACCTATTGGACCGGATGAACTTCTTCTCGATCTTGAGATCGGCAAGCGTTCAACTACATCATCCACGAGTACAACCTCGTTAACACTATTTGGTCTTCGAGGGTATGTATTCTATGGATGTATATCCACATATTGCTTGTATCTAGTAGATAGATCTTGGTACATAGTTGTTCCCATCGTAGGAAATTCTTTGTTTTCTATGTTGTGAACCCTTCACTTACAATAAGGATCATTGCATACATCATATATAATCACAATCATGGTCATATCACATCACAACACAAACCCTGCAAAAACAAGTTAGACGTCTCTAATCTTCTTTGCAAGTTTTACGTGGCTTGGGCTTTCGTATAAGAACCATTCTAACTTACGAACATGAACCACAACGTTGATACAAGTATTGTCAAGTGCCCATTGTAAATTGAATCTTCACTATGGTGGGAGAGACAGACACCCGCAAATCCACTTGTGCGATGCAAGTTTCACGTTGAGCGTGGAGCAAGTGTCATGTACGATGACATGTAAGGTTAGCCTGGGTCGCTTCATCCTACCATCCCGCAAGATGCAAAGTACACAAAAAACAATCGACAACAAAAGCAGCAACGCCCATAAAACCATTGTGTTCTACTCGTGAAACAGATTTATGCATAGACACGACTCTAATACCACTATAGGGGTTCGTAGCATGGAAAACAAAAAAATTATCGCATGAACACACAAAAGCCAAGATCTAATCTACGAGATCGATGCAACGAGTTTATAAAGTACTAACCCTCAAATGATCCAAAGTGTTTAACAAGATCGGATTCTCGTGGTTGATGTAGTCGTTCACTTGTCGATCTCAAGATCATGAAGACGATCCTTCCGGCGCCGCGTTCCGGCAGTGCTTCCGCAGTCGGCCACATGTTCCGTACTCGATGAATACCTTCATCTCCCTTGTTCCAGCAGGAAGTAGAGGTTGTATATCTCCGTGCGATTCCAGCAACACAACAGTGTGGTGGAGGAGGCGGAGGAGTAGATCCTGCAGGGCTTCGCCTAAGCCGGAGCAGGTATGGTGGAGAAGAGAAGGCCTCGGCGGCTAGGGTTTAGGCGCTAAGGTGAGGAGGCGCCAGCGACTTGGGGTGGAGGCGGCGGCAGCTTGGGAGCTAGGGTGCCTGCAGCTTGGGGCATGCGGCGGCATAGGGTTTTGGGGTGAGGGCCAAGGGGCGCTCCACCCTCCTTTTATGGGTCAGGAAAGGTGGAAAGGGGAGGCCGAGTCCTCCCCCAACTCCCTCTTGTCCGGCGGATTGGGGAGGGAGAGGGAAACCTCTCCCTTGTAGGTTTCCTTTCCTCCCTCCGCTAGGACTTTGACTTTCCAAATTGGGATTTGACTTTTCAAACTAGAGTTTGATTCTCACTTCCTAGTCATGGCTGACTTGACCTAGGGCTTGATGCCGCCAGCCCCACTATAGTTGGAGATATGCCCTAGAGGCAATAATAAAAGTAGTTATTATTATATATTTGTGTTTATGATAAATGTTTACATTCATGCTATAATAGTATTAACCAGAAACATTAATACTTGTGTGAATTGTAAACTAAATTAGAGTCCCTAGTAAATCCTCTTTATAATACTAGCTTGTTGGTTGATAGATGATCATGGTTTCCTGATCATGAACATTGAGATGTTGTTAACAACAAGATCATATCATTAGGAGAATGGTGTGATGGACATACTCCTATAGATAATCATAGCATCAAGATCAAGTCATTTTATTAGTTTGTTTACTATAAGCTTTCTGATACATAGTAACCTAAATTCCTTCGACCATGAGATCATGCTAATCACCATCACCGGATGGATAATTTGATGACATCAAACCCCACACCGTAACTGGGTGGTTATAAAGGTGGCATTGAGTATTCAGAAAGTATGTGTTGAGGCACATGGATCAAGAGTGGGATTTGTCCATCCATATGACGGATAGATATACTCTGGGCCCTCTCGGTGGAATGTCATCGAATTAGCTTGCAAGCATGCGGTTGGCTCACAAGGGATCACATATCACGGGAACGATAAAAGAGTACTTATCGGTAACGAGGTTGAACTAGGTATGTAGAGATATCGATGATCAAACCTCGGATAAGTAAAATATCGCGAGACACAGGGAAATTGGTTTCGTATGTAAAGTAATCATAAAATATGTGGGAGCCATATGAATTTCCAGATTCCTCTATTGGTTATTGATCGGAGAAGTCTCGGTCATGTCTGCATAATTCACGAACCGTAGGGAGACACACTTAAGGATTCGATGTTTTTTAGTACATATGTAATGTAAATAGGAAGACTGAATGTTGTTCAGAGTCTTAGATGGGATCCGAGATATCACGAGGAGATCCGGAATGGTCCGGATAATAAGATTCATATAAGGAAAGTCCAATTCTAGACCGAAAGGGGAAGGGTGCATCAATGTGTCATGACTAAGTGGAATGGTTGCATCATGTCCTAGGTCAAAGGGCTGTGCAAATATAGAGTTAAGTAAACTCCAAAATTGAAAGTCAGGGGCAAGTTCAAAAAGTCAAACTGGGACAATGTTTCCTAGTGGAGGAAGAAGAGAATTATTCTCTCCCTCCACCAAAATCCTAGAAGGAGAGGGAGTTGGGGAAGGATTCAAACTCCCCTCTCCCTAGCTTCCCCTCCCTCTCATAAATATAGGGGAGGGGGCTGCCCCTCCAAGACAACACCACCACCACCCAAGCCGCCGCCTCGCACCACTGCCGGCTGATACGCCGAATTTGCATCACCATTCTATATCATAATTTACCTCTATTCATTGATATTTGTCTTATTAAGTGGTATTACTTATGGATTTTCATCTATTTATGCATGTTGGATGATTCTTGGAGGATGGACTGCCGGAGTCTGGATTCTAATGGAAAAGAAGGCGTTTCGGTGCAATTTCGCAAAGACCAGAAAAATATGGAAACATATTATTTTACCAGAATACAAAGGAAGCCAGAAGGAGGGACGAAGAAGGGCCTCAGGAGGCCCACACCCACCCTAGGCGCGGGCCCACCTGACCCCACGCCTAGGGCAGGTGTGGCCCACCTGCCCGGCCTCCGACTCCGCCTCTTCGCCTATATCTTCCCTTCGAAACCCTAACGGTCGGGGAGTGACCACAGATATATTTCCACCGCCTCTGGGGGAGGAAAACACCAAGAGAGAAAGATCTCTCCGGTAGACAGATTTATCCCAGGGGAATTCCTTCCCGGGGAGGGGAGACCGTCGCCATCAACACCGTCATCAAGCTAGGATTCATCAGGATCATCATCATCATCCACACCATCATCTCCACCAGCACCATCATCACCACTCCGTCCCGCTATAAAAATTGTGTTGGATATTTCTTTAGTTCTTAGGGGAAACTTTCCCGGTGTTAATTACTATTGTAGTTGATGCTTGTGAGTGGAACCATTGGATTATTGTTTATGTTCAGATTGTTATCCATTACCATATCATCTTTTATCTTGATCCATATAATGTCTTGTGAGTAGTTCGTTTAGTTCTTGAGTACATGGGAGAAGTCATGTTGTTAGTAGTGAATTTGCGATGAGTTATTATTCAATGGTTTAGTATTTAAGTTGTGGTGCTATTCTTCTAGTGGTGTCATGTGAACATCGACTACATGATACTTCACCATTTATGGGCCTAGGGTAATGAATTGTGTATTTGGATACTAATTGTGGGGTTGCCGGAGTGACAGAAACATGAACCCCCATTAGGACACCTTTGCACAAGGGAGCGTAGGATCTCAGAGTTTAAGGCCGTGGTTAGATTTATATCTTAATTACTTTCCTATAGTTACGGATGTTTGCAGGGGGTTTAATCACAAGTATGTATTAGTCCTAGGAAGGGCGGTATGTTAGCACAGGTTCACCCACACAACACTTACAAACACCAGAGAAGAGTACTCAGCTATTTGAAGCGAAAGCACTTGACAGAATTCCCATGTGTCCTCGAGAACATTTGGTCCTCATAATTATTTCCACCTGCTTGTCCTTTGCTAAGAAAGTATTGGGCCACTTGCTCTGTTTGTTTGTTACTTTTGTTACTTGATCTTTATTTTTTTGCCTTGTCAGAAAACCACTATAAATCCGTTTGCTAAGTATTCACAGGGATTTCCTGCTCCATACCACTATTCAGCACCTTCCGTTCCTCGTTGGGATCGACACTCCTATTTATCGAAAGTACTACGATACACCCCTATACTTGTGGGTCATCAGGACTATTTTCTGGCGCCGTTGCCGGGGAGTGAAGCGCAATTGAAGAGTGGAACTGGTAAAGGAAACTTTTACTGTGAGTATTGCTTTTGTTACTGCTTGTTACTTTGTTTCCAATATGGATAATTGTAACATCCCAGATTTTATAATAGGCTGTTATTAGTGGCATGCATCATCCTTGCATCATTGCATCCTACAAATAAAAATTTACAACAAAATCCTAACACCTAAACCTATCAAAACCCTAATAAAGATTTCTTTATGTAAGCATTATTGTTGTAGTCAAGCTTGATCCTTCTAAAAACTTTGTAAAACATTAAACTATGGTCCTAAGATGACCACCTTCTTTTTACAAAAATTTAGAAGTTGGTTTCATCACTTTTTGACTTTATATGCAAAAGTTATTTAAGTTTTACTAAAACAGAAATGGAAAAATGTTTAACAGAAAAAAAGGGGCAACAACCTAACCTAACTGGGCCGCTGCGCCAGCCCACCCGCACACGCGCCCGTGCGACAGCCAAGCTAGCCAGCGCTCGCGCCAGCCCACACCGCCCGCCTCCGCTGACAGCCGGGACCCACAGCTCGTCCCCTACCTCGAGCAGGAGTCCTCCGCCTGCACGAATTCGAGCAGAATTCGGTAGGATTCGCGGCTGTTATCAACCCCTCGCCCAGGAATCAAAGAAGTCTGCCACGTTTCAGAATTCAGAAGCTTCCAGTGCAACCACAATACATTATGGGCTCTGTCTTGGCCTAGTACTTAGTGGGAAACCTCACCTGGGTACCAACATTTGGAGGTTCTTGGCATGGTTGGATCCAGAAGGTAGAGGGGCTACTAAGGGAAAGCCTCGCCATGGTCTTGTCTGTAAAAGGACTTGATCGTGGATTGTGGGTAAAGTGCACAAACTCTCGAGAGTATTGCAATCTGATCGATCAGCCGTGTTCACGGAAACAGAACAACATTGAGCATCTAAAGGATGGAGCCTCTGAAGGATTTTCCTCTCTTTTCTAAAACAAAGTTTTGAAACCCCATGGCGTGCGTAATATTTCCAATGGGTGGGATTTTGGAAACTTGGTGTGTAATATCCAAGTGACACTTGGTGCGTAATATCCAAGTGTTTGGTTGTTTGGACACTTGGTGAGTAATATCCTCGTGTGCCATTCGACCCTATTTTATCTAAGCAAATGATTACAAAGTAGGGAAAATCTTCTCTTCTTCTCCCTACTTAAGAAAACTAGCTTTGAGCAAATGAACTCTACAGCCTAAACTAGCCTTGCATGTAGAGATAGTATTTTCTCTCCTTGGTGTAATTTGCCAATACATTCAAAGTATTGACCCAACTTGTTGGCTGCACGTCTTATGTGCAGAATCCGAATATTGAAAGGTGCGTAGGGATCGTGAGTCTACACTCGACAAGCCTGGGGCGTTGATGGACTCAAGCTGCCTTTATGTTTCCGCTGTTATTTGAGCTAGCTTAATGCTAAGCAAATTTGTAATAAATTCATACTCTGGATTCTCCGTGTAATAAAGACTTTGTGTTTTACATGATATTTCATCGACTGTGAGTGCTAGCTATTGATCCAGGGACTAGCATGTTAATCACAGGGACTTAGGATCTTACTTGATCCGAGGTCGCTACAATAACCAACTTGGTTTTCTGTTTGGGAAAACTACTACCACTGCTAAGGTAGTAGATGAACCACCTCCTGTTGAGATAGATCCTTTTAAGATACCTACAAGTATTGTTAATCGTGTTATGGATACTTATTATTTTGGGGATGGAACTGTCCATCCCGGTGATCACTTGATTTGTATCCATGAATTATGCGGGTTGTTTAAGTGTGCAGGTATCACAACCGAACAGGTGAAGAAGAAGTTACTCTCCATATCCTTGAAAGGGAGAGATTAAGAATGGTATAAGCTGCTGAAGAATGGATAATCCATGGAATGGGAGGAGATGGCATCTCTCTTTTACTCTAAATTTTATCCTCCCAGTGAGATTCATAAGGATAGATATCATATATACAACTTTTGGCCTCTTGATGGAGAGAGTACAGCTCAAGCTTGGGGGAGATTGAAGTTACTAATGCTTAAATGTCCTATTCATGAACTCCCTAACAATATTATTCTCAATAACTTTTATTCTAGGCTTTCTCTTCATGATAAAGATTTACTAGATGCTTCTTGTGCTGGATCATTCACACGTATGAAGGAAGAAGCTAAATGGGATCTTCTAGACCGTATTCAAGAGAACACTGAAGCTTGGGAGAATGACAAAGGAAGAAAGTCAGGTATAAACTATGATTATGAATGTATTAAATCTTTTATGGGAACTGATGACTTTCGTGATATTAGTAATGAGTTTGGTCTTGATTCCCAAAGTATTGCCAACTGTTTTAAGGCCTTTGCCTCTTACATTGAAATTCCCAAAAAGAAGTGGAATAAGTACCATGCTCTGTATAAATATGTTGTTAGTCATGTTCATGTTAGAAGTACTCAAGTTTCTACTACTAATCATATTGTGCCTGAACCTCATGCTGAGAAAATGCCTTTCCCAGCTAAGGTAAAATAGTATTCTATGATTATTAGTGCAAATAGCAAAGGTACAATGAAAAATGTGGAGCCTGGTAAGCATTTGAGTGATGAACCTGTGGTAGCCATTGTGAAAGACACTGCCACTAGAAATATATAGGATGAGCACATTGTCTTCTGTGAAGACGCCTCTAATATTATCACTCATCCTAGTAAGGCTAGAAAATCTAGTGTTCCTGTGCTTTCTATTAAAATTGGTGATCATTGCTACTATGGTTTATGTGATATTGGTGCTAGTTCTAGTGATATTCCTTAAGAGATTTATAGGGAAATTATGCATGAGATTGGTCCTTATGAGCTGGAGGACATTGATGTGATTATTCACCTTGATAACAAGGAAACCATTTACCCCATTGGCATTGTAAGAGATGTGGAGGTTCTCTGTGGTAAGATTAAATATCCTGCTGATTTTCTAGTGCTTAATTCAGTAGCTAGCAAAACTTGTCCCATAATTTTTGGTAGACCTTTTTTGAACACTTGTGGAGCTATTATTGATTGTAAGAAGGAAAAGTTTTAACTTAGTTTGATGGAGATTCTTATGAGTTTAACTTTTCCAAATTTGCTAAATCTCCTTGTGAAAATAGCTTGCCTAATAAAGATTTCAGGATGGAACAACTTGCTTCTACTGATCCGGTTTATGACCTTGGACCTCTTTTTGATGACTGTAAGTATGCTTATTCTGATGATAAAGTTGTTTCTAGTGACAGTTATATTGTCAAATTTATTCAAAGTGCTACTAAAAGTTATTATGAGAGAGGGAAACATGATTTTATGCATCTCAATGATGATAAGTTTCCCCGTTTTATGATGAAAGCTTTAAAGTTGCATCTGTTTTGTCTTCCTATGATAGTGGCTTTTTGTTTCAAAAATTCGTTTTCTCATGATACCCCCATGCATAGGAAGTGGGTTAGGCTCAAGTGTGTTGGTCATTTGCTTCTTGATGCCCTCTTTCATTTCAGATATATCTCCTTTGTGAGCATCTTTGGAAGTTTCAAGCCTAACTTAAAGGCATTAAAGAAAAGTACTTGTTGGGAGATAATGCAAGAGTTTTGTCGAGTATTTGAAGTTAATACCTCAGTAATAACCGCTCCTTATCCTTTTTGTTTTGGTTTTTGTGTCAAGTTCAACTACTTTTGTGAAGTAGAGGAGTTGTGAAAAGTGGCTGTCCTGGGACAGATTTTTGTGCTGCATTGTAAATATTCGTGAGGAAGCTCAGTACTTTGGATGGAGCTGAATTTTTCTGAGCTTGTTCTCCAAGTTGTTACCCAACTTTCATTAGTTTTGTACTTTTTTATTTGAGCAACAAAAGGTCTTCGAAAAAATCAATCTTTACCTGCTGGTCTGTTTCGACAGATTTCTGCCATCATTTACATTTGCCTCTTACAGAAGCTTTTGTTTTGATGGGTTTTCAGTTGAAGTGTTTACCAAAGGTTTATTTTTTTTTTCTTACACTAGTTGTCATTGAGTTTGTGAAAAAGTTTTGTATGAAGGAAATTCTCAGGAGAAAGAGAGAAGGAATCTGCAGAGTTCGTCTTTGAATAGGTAAAAGTGGTGAAAACAGAAGGTTCGTGAAACCCCAATATTTTTATATTTTTTATGTTTTTAATACATAAGGGAAGTTACAAGATGAAACTGAAGAGGAAACGAAGCCCGGGGTGGACAGACCCACCCTAGGCGCGGGCCTAGCCAGGCCGCGCCTGAGGGGGGTGTGCCACCCTCGAACTCCGTCTCTGCCTCATTTCCGTGTCAAAACCTTCCTTATGCATTGAAAATTTGTAACATATAACCCCCCGGATCCCCTGAGGTTCGTACATCGTGTTCTCGTCGTTTTTTTCGTTTCAATCTGTTTCTGTTAGGAAATCTTCTCAAGTTTAGAGCACCATGGCCTCCGCCAACGACAAAGGCAAGAAGCCCGAGGAAGAAGAACCTCAAGTCCCCAAGAAGGAGGAGATTTTGGTAGGTTATGAAGTAGTCATGGAGGAGTACAAGCAACCGGACACTCACGCTACCGTCGCAAGCATTGATTTGGTGGCACGACCTACCAAGCTTAAGAGGACAGCACGGATGTCTACAGGAGGGAAATCTCGACGTCATACTCTCTCTCCACGATCATCTCCTCCACGTAACAAGAGACCCTTCCATACACTTATACATGAATATCAATATCAACGTGTGCCCAAAGGGAATTTGCCCTCGGTTTGGGATATGCCTCGTTCTAACAATGCACAGAAGGATCATGCTAAGGATGAAGAGTGGGGAAAGAATAACAAGAACTAGGATTCTCGGACTGACATGATCATGAACCGTATAGAGCAAAACTTGGAGCTAATTTGTACTCTTACTTTTGAGTTCGAGGAGTTGAGGAAACTTATTGAGGATCTTATCAAGAGAACACCACCACCACCGAAGGAGTACTTCGTCATCAGGTTTGGCATCCCCTTGGCTTGTTCCAAGCTTGGGGGAGTGTCGCGGTATCACCACCATTATCTTTTATCTTTTACCTTTTTAGTAGATTCATATATGTGGTAGAGAGGTTATCTTATATTTTGGTTTTCATGTGAAAGTGTCTCTCCTTTAGTTTATTATCTATGTATCCCTTGGTGTGAGTTCCTTTAATATTAATGAGAAGTCTCATCTTTTACTTTTTGCACTTCTTATTTTAGTTTGCAATCTCTATTATATGATGGATCTTGTTGATCAGTATTGGCACCACTTTGGGATCATCAAGTGGATCCAAATTGGTTTTGGCAAACCGAGTTCTAGTCAGTGGCATTAGTTTGAAAGAAAAATAAAGAAAGAAAAAGCTTACGGGTATTTGGTATCATTTTTTTTCTTTCTTGTTGGATCATAAGCTTAGTATTCTTTATTTAAGATTCTTTTGTGTCTTCAAGGAAGATTGCATGTTTGGCTTTATTACTTGTATGTTTTCTTGTTTCTTTCAACTCTCTTGCTTGCTACCCAGCCTTGCTAGCCAAAAACCTGTTTTGATAAGGCATACTTCTCATGTTTCCAAAATCCTTTAAACCCAAAACTTTTGCCACTTGTGTCCACCATATCTACCTTGTAGCTTTTGCTATTCCAAGAAAATTCTCAAGCTTCATATACCTTTTGAATTAAAAAGTATTTTGTTATGTGAAAACTAGTTAGTAAAGCTCTCACGAAATTGATGGCACACCTTATTTACTTTACCCTAATAGACTTGAACCATTGTGAACATCGAAGTTGTATATGCTTGCATCTATACGTTGGAATTATCAGAACCGTGCTATCACGGGGAACGTTTTCAACATTGCACATGTACTCTGTACACAGTTGATATCATGCTCTTTTGTCTATGGATGTCAACGGTGTGAAATAAAGAGGGAACTTGTAAGTCCATGGAGTTTGTATTTTGTGTTAGAGAAACGCCTGGGCCGCTAGCCTAAGTCATGCCTAATCATGGTGGAAACTTGCAGCATCACCATAGTGAGGATTCCCCTGCGGAGGAAGACAGGATGGAAGCGTTGGAAGACATGAGGTGAATCCTAGGATCACGCAGGGGAATCCTCCATGGGTGATCCAGAGGAAGACATGAGGCTCCAAATCTAAGAATTTTCCTGACAGAAACAGATCGAAACAAAAACATGACGAGAACACGATGCAAGAACCTCGGGGAACCCGGGGGGGTTATATATTACGAAGATTCAATGCATAAGGAAGGTTTTGACACGGAAACGAGGCGGAGTCGGACCTCGGGGTGGAACACCCCCCTCGGGTGCGGCCAGGCTGGGCCCGCGCCTGTGGTGGGTTTGTCCACCACGGCCTCCGTTTCCTCCTCAGTTTTGTCTCGTAACTTCCCATATGTATTAAAAACATCAAAAATATAAAAAGATTGGAGTTTCACGAACCTTCTGTTTTCATCACTTTTACCTATTCAAGGACGAACTCTGCAGTTTCTGGTGTTTGGCTTCTGATAAATTCTTCTAGAGTTTTCATTTGAATAACATCAACTTCTTCATTATAAGAATCTCCAGAAATATAATGTTTTAGTCTTTGACCATTCACCACCTGTGTTGTGTCATCTTTTAGAGAAGAAATTTTGATGGCACCTGAACGATACACTTACTGGATAACAAAAGGTCCTTCCCATTTGGAGAGTAGTTTCCCTGCAAAAAATCTGAGGCGAGACCTATACAAAAGAACTTTCTCACCAACATGGAACTCCCTTTTGAGAATTCTCCTATCATGCCATCTTTTTACTTTTGCTTAAAGAGCTTAGCATTTTCGTAAGCTTCACCACTCCACTCATCTAGATTACTTAAGTTGAGTTGTCTTTTCTCACCAGCAAGTCTAAAGTCTCTATTCAACTCTTTCACTGTCCAATAAGCTTTGTGTTCTAATTCTAAAGGCAAGTGACAAGCTTTCTCATAGACCATTTTGTAAGGAGACATCCCTATAGGATTTTTATAAGCAGTTCTATAAGCCCACAAAGCGTCATTCAACTTTTTAGCCCAATTTTTCTAGACCTATTGACAGTCTTCTGCAAGATAGATTTAATTTCCCTATTGGAAAGTTCTACTTGCCCACTAGTTTGGGGGTGATAAGCTGAAGCTATTATGTTCTTTACATCATACTTAGCGAGAGTTTTTCTAAAACCCCCATGAATAAAATGGGAGCCTCCATCAGTCATGAGATATCTAAGTACACCGAACCTAGGAAAAATGACATCTTTGAGCATTTTCAAAGAGGTCTTACCATCAGCACTGCTTGTAGGTATGGCTTCTACCCACTTTGTAACATAGTCAACAGCAACAAGAATATGAGTATACCCTTTTGAAGGAGGAAAAGGCCCAATAAAGTCAAATCCCCAACAATCAAAAGGTTTAATAACAAGATAAGAATTCATAGGCATTTCATTGTGTCTAGAGATGTTACATACTCGTTGGCATTCATCACAAGATAAGACAAACTTCCTTGCATCTTTAAAAAGGGTAGGCCAATAAAGTCCAGATTGTAGAACCTTTTGTGCAGTCCTATCCCCATCATGATGTCCTCCATAAGAGCTACCATGGCATTTTCTCAATATCTCTTGTTGTTCAAATTCTAGAACACATCTTCGCATAATACCATCTACTCCTTTATATAAGTGTGGGCCATCCCAAAAGTAATGCCTTAGATCATAAAAGAATTTTCTTATTTGCTGAGTTGTAAAGGTTGGTGTCACATCCCAAGATTTTCCAAATCTTGTAATGTGAAAATAAATTAATAAAAATAAAACTTTGTTTGATTTTCATAGCCAGAAGAAACTTTTTGAATCCAAATGGAACCTCAAACCAATTTGAATTAAATAAATCCTAAAGAGATTTAAAAAGATAAACTTTTATTAAAGGAAATTAAAAATGTTTTGGAATTACTATTTTGGATCTTTTAAAATAAAAGATTTGGTATTCAAAAGAAAAGATGGATTTAAATAAAGATTATTTTATAAAGCCAAATTAAACCTTGGCCAAGCTTTGGAATTAAAAACATTTTATTCTAAATAAAATTAGCAAAGGTTTATTTAAAATAAATTAATAAGGATTTAATAACCAAGTCTTATTAATAAAGGTTCTATCATTTATAAACCATCAAAAACTTATTTGTTTAATTTAATAAAGTTTTCCAAGTACTTTATATTCTCAGATAAAACCTACTAAAATGTTTTGGCTTTATTTTGGATTCAAAATAAATATCTCAATAAAATAAAACCTGTTGGATTTAATAAATGAAAGTCTATTATATTAATTAATAGTGGACAGTAAAATAAAAGGTTATTTTGTTTTTAAACAAATTTCCAAATATTATATATTTCCCAAATTTAACCTACTGATTTAGTTTTGAAAACATTTTGGATTTTAAATGAAGATTTCATTAAATAAAACAAACCCTATTTTATTAAATAACTAATGGACCATTTTATTTAATTAATAAATGGAACCTAAAAGGATTTAAAATAATATTTTATTTTAGAATGTGAATTATGATGTTAAGCAGAACCAAATTCACATTTGAAAAGCTTGATGATTGTTTGAATCTTTTGAATGTGTTTGGTTGTTTGAATTTCAAAACAGAAAAAGAATTAGAAAAGAATAAAACAAATAGACAGAAAAAAAATAGAGGAAACAGACCAGCCCAACAAGGCCCAGCCCAACAGTCCCACAGCCCAGATTCCCCTCACCCCGAAGGAAAACGGTTTGCACCCATAATCTGACCCACGGAGCAACAGACAAGTGGACCCCTCCCTTTCTCCCTTTCTTTCACTGCCAGCGGACCCCACACCCCACTGCTCTTCTTCCCCACCCCGCGAGCTGTTTTTCCTCTCACTTCGCCGTTGCAGACTTGATTCCTCCAGCTTAATTCACCTTAATACCGCGAGTTAAACCTGCAGTGATCACGCGTGTTAAATCGCCAGTCACTCCTCTCCGTTTCCCCTCTGCCTCCTTCCCCAAGCACGCCCCCAGGCTGCCATAATCCGTCAGCCACTCCCTCTGCCTCCGACGACCCCTCTCGCCAATTCCGGCCAGCACACGCTCCCTTCCGCCTCCTTGAGCACACGAGCACGCTCACCATACACTGGTGCGTCCTTCTGTGTCAATCACTCGACCGCGGGCGCCCCAGAGTTTGGGCTTGGACTAACTCTGACAGCGCCGCCGCCTGTTTCATCTCCGACGACAACCCCAGGTAGAGACCGGCCGCCCCTTTACTTCTCGATCATGCTAGCAGCTTCACCTTGGTCTTGTGCACCTAATCGTGCCCTCCGTTTGGCTTCTCATGATCGACAGCGTCGCCCCGACCGCAACCAGGACCACCTGACGCCGTTCGCAACTCCGGCGAGGAATTACTGCAACCCTAGTACGCCCCTTGACCAACCGCGAGCACCTTGAGCTTCGCCGAGTTCTTCTGAGCCTGGTGAGCATCTTCTTACCCTCTCTTGCTTCCTGCCTCGCCAGCGCCGCCGCCAACTGGTCGCTCCGCCGCTCGCCGATGACCTCGCGCCGCCAGTTCATGGCCATTAGATAGGAGCCGTTCGATCTGGATCGGGCGGGCACGATAGAATCATTTAAACGCCGAAGAGGTACGCCTCCAGAGCCGCACGATTAGACTTAATCCAACGCACCAAAGCGTGATCCGCAGCGAACCGGTACCGTCCAATAGAATCTCGACGCGTGTCCCTGTTCTGATTAAAACAGAAATTTGAAACCAGATTTAAGTAGCAATTTGAAAACCCTATAACTTTTGATCCACACGTCCAAATTTGGAAAATTTTATATCAATGAAATCAGGAGAATAAGCCCTATCCAACCATGGCCTTAGTTTGACAAATAGTATCTGTTAACTTGTTTGAATTTGCAGAAACTTTTGTGAGCTTGTTTAGAGTATAAAAATTGTTTAAAAATGGTTTTTGGATTAAAACCTTTGCAAAATGGTTTGTTGTGATCTTACTGACCCTAGGAACCAACCCTTGGTATTAAAAAGGATTTTTGAAAGATTTAGGTTAGATTAATTGACTTAGCCATTTTCTAGCCAAATAAAAAGAATGGTTTTTATTATAAAATTGTTTATGAAAAGAAAACTTTAAGGAAATGTTTTGGACCAAACCTACTGACCTAAAAACACCAAGTTTTGCAATAGCAACTCATTTGGTGAACAACTTAAGAGTTTTGCCTTAATAAAAACATTTTTCACCACATGAAATGATAAATGGATTTAAAATAGTTTTTGGACAAAACCCTCTTTCTAATGACTTTGCCACTTTGGTAAATGACCAAATTGGATCTTACAAAGTTTAGAAACCCCATAGAGACTCTTTGCAAAAATAAAACTATCTTGTGCATGCTCCCATGCATGAATTGGTTTCCATTGTTTTGTGTGTGTGAAATTGTTTGAGTGATCATTGGTTTGGAATGTAAATTGAATTAGTGTTTGCTTGTTTGACTTGTAGTGAAGTGTGAGACTAACAAGATCAAGGAGTGAACTACCATTCCCTACCAAAAAGGCAAGTGATGCTTCATACTTTCTATCCTATTACTTTCACTATGCATTAGTAATTTTGCTAAGTAAAACTTGCATGGATTTTGCTAAGTATAGATCTTGCTATAGGAAAATCTAGTAGATGAATCCTTAGAAGGATTTCATAAGTTAAGTTCCTATTACTACCAAGCTTAGCCTAGCTAATAGAAAACATGGGTGGAAATATATTCACACTATGGAAAAATATTCTAAGTCTGAGGACTTAAGTTTTGTTTAATAAAACAACTAAGTTAATGAATCACCTGGGTGGAATGGGCTTGCTTGGTGGAGAATGGTTGAGTGGTTCACAATGCCATAGGCTTGGATTGTGTATCTCACTTGTGGAATGCCACCCAGGAAACAAAGGGATTTGAGATGTCAAATGTTGAGAAGCTTCAAGTGCAACCACTTGGCAATATGGGCTCTGCCATGATCATATAGGTTGCAAGAACTTAGCCATATGGACAGTGGGTGGTAGTGTTTGATAGGTTGGAACACGTCCATATTGGTCTAAGGGAAGGCTTCTGAAAGATCTTGTCTTGGGAAACCAAGTCTTGTGGGGAAAGTGCACCACCTCTGCAGAGTGTAAAACCTAAGTACTTAGCCATGTCCCTGGTAAAGGACAATTTGAGCATCAAGACATGGAAGCAATCAAGAATCTCATCATTCAAATTTCTAAATTAAAAACTTGTGGTTTGAACAAGGGATTGTTTGAATTCTTCAATCATTGATGGAGAGATGGCTTGGTACAAGGATCTTGAAATCTTTGATTGAGGAAAAATGATTTTGTCAAGCAAAAACTTAGTATTTTCAAAATGATAAGGAAAATCTATTTTGAGCAATGCAAAGCCTCAACTCCACTTAGCCAAATGCATATAGATGTTATACTCCACTATACTACCATAGTATCACTTGCCAATACAATTCAAATGTATTGACCCTTGTGGCTGTAACTTGTATGTTGCAGGTTTGATTGATTTTAGTGAAGATTGAATGTTTAGGATTAAAAAGTCTACAACCAACATCTGCCTGTGGCACTTTGAAGATGAAGGACCCATGCTTATAGTTATTCCGCTGCAATGTAATGTGATAGCCTAATGAGCTATGTTTGATGTAATAAAATTATGTTATTCCTGGTTATAAAGTTATATTATGACCCTTGTTTCTTGATATTACATCTAAACTGTGGATGCTAGCTATTGATCCAGGGACTAGCATTGTAAACACAGGAGGGATCAATCTTATCTAAGGTTGGGACCCCTACAGATGGTATCAGAGCATTGTGTTGCCTGTATGATTTGTAAACCCTAGGATTGGACAAAAACCCTTAGAAAAATAGGAGTTATATTTTGATCCCAAAAACTTATTTACAAAAACTTGTAAACTCTTTCCTCAATCATTTTGGTTTCAACTCTACATCTCTTCTACTTCAACTTGATGGAAAAACCTACCCCATGGCCAAAGACTACATCATGTGCAAAGGACTACTTCAACTTCTTCAACTCTAATGACTTCAACATCTTCAGCATATTCCCCAAGGACATCCAACTTGGATATCACTAAGGACTACAAGTAAGACAAGGAAATCTTGCTCAAGATTTAGAGACTGAGGGAATGCAAAAAGTTAGAAGGAGCCTACATCATTTGAAGTATTATGACCAAGAGTTTTTCTCAAGGAAACCAAGATCTCATACAAGAAGAATCAAGAAGGAAGGAAAGATCACAAGTAAACCATATAGATGGACCACCATATTTTAGCTAAGACAAAACCACCAACTTATGTGGTGTAACAAAAATATTTTGTTGCCTAAGTATGTGCTTGAACCTTGTTTGAGTGAAATGTTTGTTTGTGATTGTTTGAACATTGCTTGTGTGAATTGTGATGTGTGTGATTAGAAATATTTCCTTCGAAATATTTTGCCTATTCTAATCCCAATTCAACCCAAACAGATGACTACCTCAAAAGACTCCAAGGTTGATGACACCAACACCAACCAAGAAGACAACATGAGAGAACTTATAGCAACCCAAAACCAGTTGAGCCAAGAGACAACTCAGCTTTTAGCCAACAACAATGGACTAGACCCAGCCATACAAAGGATTTTGAAACTTCAATCCAAATTGTTGCAAGGATTGGTTACTCAAATGATCAACATGAGAGAAAACTTTTCCCAAAGATCTAATGACAACAAGGATGACAAAGATGCTATTCTAGAAGGAACCCAAGCCAACAATAGTTTTAGAGACAAAGATTATGCATCCAAGGAACATGAAGATCAATGCCCCAAGAAGAGAGAAAGATCTCCCATTCATGAAGAACATGAACTAGAAGAACTCCTAGCTTTGGAGAGACCCAAGAAGAAGAAGAAATGCCCCAACCCTAACAAAAAGGATATTACTCAAGTACAATGCTACAATTGCAAAGAGATGGGACACTATGCCAATGGATGCCCAGAAAAGAAGAAGAACCAAGGAAACAAACAAGAAGCAATGATACCAAAGGAAAAGAAAGATATCAGCCAAGTGATTTGTTTCAACTGCAAGAATCGAGGACACTATGCAAGCAATTGTCCAGAAAAGATGAAGAACAAGTTAAACAAGTCTATGAAGGATCTAAACCTTGGCCCATGAGTCAAGTAAAGAAACCAAGGACACATGCAAGGTTTGCTTAGAAAAGTTTTCCAGGACCCAAGAAGGCCAATATGTAATTTTTGTTTGAAAATTTTTAAGGGTGGTAGTACCCTAGTTGTTTTGAACTTGCTTGTAACCCCAGCCTTCCCAAATCTCGGGACGAGATTTATTTTAAGGGTGGTAGCCTGTCACATCCCAAGATTTTCCAAATCTTGTAATGTGAAAATAAATTAATAAAAATAAAACTTTGTTTGATTTTCATAGCCAGAAGAAACTTTTTGAATCCAAATGGAACCTCAAACCAATTTGAATTAAATAAATCCTAAAGAGATTTAAAAAGATAAACTTTTATTAAAGGAAATTAAAAATGTTTTGGAATTACTATTTTGGATCTTTTAAAATAAAAGATTTGGTATTCAAAAGAAAAGATGGATTTAAATAAAGATTATTTTATAAAGCCAAATTAAACCTTGGCCAAGCTTTGGAATTAAAAACATTTTATTCTAAATAAAATTAGCAAAGGTTTATTTAAAATAAATTAATAAGGATTTAATAACCAAGTCTTATTAATAAAGGTTCTATCATTTATAAACCATCAAAAACTTATTTGTTTAATTTAATAAAGTTTTCCAAGTACTTTATATTCTCAGATAAAACCTACTAAAATGTTTTGGCTTTATTTTGGATTCAAAATAAATATCTCAATAAAATAAAACCTGTTGGATTTAATAAATGAAAGTCTATTATATTAATTAATAGTTGACAGTAAAATAAAAGGTTATTTTGTTTTTAAACAAATTTCCAAATATTATATATTTCCCAAATTTAACCTACTGATTTAGTTTTGAAAACATTTTGGATTTTAAATGAAGATTTCATTAAATAAAACAAACCCTATTTTATTAAATAACTAATGGACCATTTTATTTAATTAATAAATGGAACCTAAAAGGATTTAAAATAATATTTTATTTTAGAATGTGAATTATGATGTTAAGCAGAACCAAATTCATATTTGAAAAGCTTGATGATTGTTTGAATCTTTTGAATGTGTTTGGTTGTTTGAATTTCAAAACAGAAAAAGAATTAGAAAAGAATAAAACAAATAGACAGAAAAAAAAATAGAGGAAACAGACCAGCCCAACAAGGCCCAGCCCAACAGTCCCACAGCCCAGATTCCCCTCACCCCGAAGGAAAACGGTTTGCACCCATAATCTGACCCGCGGAGCAACAGACAAGTGGACCCCTCCCTTTCTCCCTTTCTTTCACTGCCAGCGGACCCCACACCCCACTGCTCTTCTTCCCCACCCCGCGAGCTGTTTTTCCTCTCACTTCGCCGTTGCAGACTTGATTCCTCCAGCTTAATTCACCTTAATACCGCGAGTTAAACCTGCAGTGATCACGCGTGTTAAATCGCCAGTCACTCCTCTCCGTTTCCCCTCTGCCTCCTTCCCCAAGCACGCCCCCAGGCTGCCATAATCCGTCAGCCACTCCCTCTGCCTTCGACGACCCCTCTCGCCAATTCCGGCCAGCACACGCTCCCTTCCGCCTCCCTGAGCACACGAGCATGCTCACCATACACTGGCGCATCCTTCTGTGTCAATCACTCGACCGCGGGCGCCCCAGAGTTTGGGCTTGGACTAACTCTGACAGCGCCGCCGCCTGTTTCATCTCCGACGATAACCCCAGGTAGAGACCGGCCGCCCCTTTACTTCTCGATCATGCTAGAAGCTTCACCTTGGTCTTGCGCACCTAATCGTGCCCTCCGTTTGGCTTCTCATGATCGACAGCGTCGCCCCGACCGCAACCAGGACCACCTGACGCCGTTCGCAACTCCGGCGAGGAATTACTGCAACCCTAGTACGCCCCTTGACCAACCGCGAGCACCTTGAGCTTCGCCGAGTTCTTCTGAGCCTAGTGAGCATCTTCTTACCCTCTCTTGCTTCCTGCCTCGCCAGCGCCGCCGCCAACTGGTCGCTCCGCCGCTCGCCGATGACCTCGCGCCGCCAGTTCATGGCCATTAGATAGGAGCCGTTTGATCTGGATCGGGCGGGCACGATAGAATCATTTAAACGCCGAAGAGGTACGCCTCCAGAGCCACACGATTAGACTTAATCCAACGCACCAGAGCGTGATCCGCAGCGAACCGGTACCGTCCAATAGAATCTCGACGCGTGTCCCTGTTCTGATTAAATAAGAAATTTGAAACAAGATTTAAGTAGCAATTTGAAAACCCTATAACTTTTGATCCACACGTCCAAATTTGGCAAATTTTATATCAATGAAATCAGGAGAACAAGCCCTAGCCAACCATGGCCTTAGTTTGACAAATAGTATCTGTTAACTTGTTTGAATTTGCAGAAACTTTTGTGAGCTTGTTTAGAGTATAAAAATTGTTTAAAAATGGTCTTTGGATTAAAACCTTTGCAAAATGGTTTGTTGTGATCTTACTGACCCTAGGAACCAACCCTTGGTATTAAAAAGGATTTTTGAAAGATTTAGGTTAGATTAATTGACTTAGCCATTTTCTAGCCAAATAAAAAGAATGGTTTTTATTATAAAATTGTTTATGAAAAGAAAACTTTAAGGAAATGTTTTGGACCAAACCTACTGACCTAAAAACACCAAGTTTTGCAATAGCAACTCATTTGGTGAACAACTTAAGAGTTTTGCCTTAATAAAAACATTTTTCACCACATGAAATGATAAATGGATTTAAAATAGTTTTTGGACAAAACCCTCTTTCTAATGACTTTGCCACTTTGGTAAATGACCAAATTGGATCTTACAAAGTTTAGAAACCCCATAGAGACTCTTTGCAAAAATAAAACTATCTTGTGCATGCTCCCATGCATGAATTGGTTTCCATTGTTTTGTGTGTGTGAAATTGTTTGAGTGATCATTGGTTTGGAATGTAAATTGAATTAGTGTTTGCTTGTTTGACTTGTAGTGAAGTGTGAGACTAACAAGATCAAGGAGTGAACTACCATTCCCTACCAAAAAGTCAAGTGATGCTTCATACTTTCTATCCTATTACTTTCACTATGCATTAGTAATTTTGCTAAGTAAAACTTGCATGGATTTTGCTAAGTATAGATCTTGCTATAGGAAAATCTAGTAGATGAATCCTTAGAAGGATTTCATAAGTTAAGTTCCTATTACTACCAAGCTTAGCCTAGCTAATAGAAAACATGGGTGGAAATATATTCACACTATGGAAAAATATTCTAAGTCTGAGGACTTAAGTTTTGTTTAATAAAACAACTAAGTTAATGAATCACCTGGGTGGAATGGGCTTGCTTGGTGGAGAATGGTTGAGTGGTTCACAATGCCATAGGCTTGGATTGTGTATCTCACTTGTGGAATGCCACCCAGGAAACAAAGGGATTTGAGATGTCAAATGTTGAGAAGCTTCAAGTGCAACCACTTGGCAATATGGGCTCTGCCATGATCATATAGGTTGCAAGAACTTAGCCATATGGACAGTGGGTGGTAGTGTTTGATAGGTTGGAACGCGTCCATATTGGTCTAAGGGAAGGCTTCTGAAAGATCTTGTCTTGGGAAACCAAGTCTTGTGGGGAAAGTGCACCACCTCTGCAGAGTGTAAAACCTAAGTACTTAGCCATGTCCCTGGTAAAGGACAATTTGAGCATCAAGACATGGAAGCAATCAAGAATCTCATCATTCAAATTTCTAAATTAAAAACTTGTGGTTTGAACAAGGGATTGTTTGAATTCTTCAATCATTGATGGAGAGATGGCTTGGTACAAGGATCTTGAAATCTTTGATTGAGGAAAAATGATTTTCTCAAGCAAAAACTTAGTATTTTCAAAATGATAAGGAAAATCTATTTTGAGCAATGCAAAGCCTCAACTCCACTTAGCCAAATGCATATAGATGTTAGACTCCACTATACTACCATAGTATCACTTGCCAATACAATTCAAATGTATTGACCCTTGTGGCTGTAACTTGTATGTTGCAGGTTTGATTGATTTTAGTGAAGATTGAATGTTTAGGATTACAAAGTCTACAACCAACATATGCCTGTGGCACTTTGAAGATGAAGGACCCATGCTTATAGTTATTCCGCTGCAATGTAATGTGTAGCCTAATGAGCTATGTTTGATGTAATAAAATTATGTTATTCCTGGTTATAAAGTTATATTATGACCCTTGTTTCTTGATATTACATCTAAACTGTGGATGCTAGCTATTGATCCAGGGACTAGCATTGTAAACACAGGAGGGATCAATCTTATCTAAGGTTGGGACCCCTACAGTTGGAGGCAAATACCTAGAAACAATAAAGTTAGCATAATCAGCATACAAAGGACTCATGTGGACTTACCCTTATTGCAGCTAAGTGCTCATTTGGAAAACTATCATTAACAGGCAAACGGTCAAAAGAAATGTTTTCCAGACGAGATAAATTATCAGCAACAAGATTATCAGCACCTTTCCTATCCACAATATGCAGATCAAACTCTTGCAAAAGCAACACCCACCTTATAAGCCTAGGCTTAGCATCCTTCTTCGTCATAAGGTATTTAATAGCTGCATGATCAATGTGAATAGTAACTTTGGAATCAACAATATAAGGTCTAAACTTATCACAAGCAAAGATTACAGCTAAGAACTCCTTCTCAGTAGTAGCATAATTCTTTTGAGCAGCATCCAGAGTCTTGCTAGCATAATGAATGACATTTAACTTCTTGTCAACACGTTGTCCCAAGACAGCACCCACAGCAAAATCACTAGCATCACACATAATTTCAAAAGGTAAAATACAATCAGGTGGTTGGACTATAGGAGCAGTTGTTAAAGATTTCTTCAAAGTTTCAAAAGCTTCCTTACAATCATCATCAAAAACAAAAGGTACATCTTTTTGAAGAAGATTGGTAAGGGGTTTTGAAATTTTGGAGAAATATTTAATAAACCACCTATAGAAACTAGCATGACCAAGGATACTACGAATAACTTTGATATCTCTAGGACAAGGCATCTTCTCAATTGCTTCATTTTTGGCTCTATCAACTTCAATACCTCATTCAGAGATCTTGTGTCCAAGAACAATTCCTTCATTAACCATGAAATGGCATTTCTCCTAGTTAAGAACAAGGTTGGTTTCCTCACATCTCTGCAAAACTCTATCAAGTTTGTGCAAACAGTTATCAAAAGAAGTTCCATAGATGGAAAAGTTGTCCATGAAAACTTCCACAATTTCTTCACAAAAACCATGAAAGATAGCAGACATACATATCTAAAAGGTAGCAGGAGCATTACATAAACCAAAAGGCATACGCCTATAAGCATAAGTACCATAGGGACAAGTGAAAGTAGTTTTCTCTTGGTCATGTGCTTTCACATCGATTTTAGAAAACCTAGAATAACCATCAAGAAAACAAAAGTGAGTCTTTTTGGACAACCTCTCAAGAATTTGATCAATAAAGGGCAAAGGATAATGATCTTTCTTAGTAACTTTATTAATCTTTCTAAAATCAATGCACATTCTATACCCAACTACTACTCTTTGGGGTATAAGCTCATTATCCTCATTAGGCACAACAGTTATTCCCCCTTTCTTGGGAACACAATGAACAAGGCTAACCCATTTACTATCAGCAATAGGATAAATAATACCAGCATCAAGGAGTTTTAATACCTCATTTCTTACCAGATCCTTCATTTTAGGATTTAGACGACGTTGGTGCTCAACAACTGGTTTTGCATCAGGCTCTATATTAATAGCATGTTGGCATATAGTAGGAGAAATCCCCTTCAAATCATCAAGAGTATAGCCCATAGCTCCTTGGTGTTTCTTCAATACCTCCAATAACCTTTATTCTTCCTTTCCTGAAAGTATAGAACTAATAATAACAGGATATATCTTCTCGTCATCAATATAAGCATATTTAAGATCATCAGGTAAAGTTATTAATTCAAAAATAGGGTCCCCATTAGGTGGAAGTGTGGTACCCAAATCTTCCACAGGTAAATTATGCTTAAGAAACTCAAGCTGATGAAGAAAAGCCTCATCAATCTCATTTATTTCCTTCATGAAGGCATCACTTTCATGCTCTTCCATGAACTGTTGCAAGGTATTGTTAGGAGCAAGAGAAATAGCAGAAAGTTTTTCAAGCAAACTACTTCATTCAAGCAAACTAAACAACCTAAGCAAACAAAACAAAAACTAAGACGCTCCAAGAACAACACGACTGTGCATGAAACAATAAAAACGAAGTGTCTAGACAGACCTGAGCTTTTTATTGATGAAGAAGGGGATGCCCAAGGCATCCCCAAGCTTTGAAGCTTGTACCTCTTGGATATTTCTTGGGGTGACACCATGGTGGAATCCCCAAGCTTGAGATTTTGTCCATTCTTCATCTCATTCCATCATTCTTTCTCTACACCTGAAATTCTCCTTCATACAAAACTTCACACAATCTTCATTAGCAACATTAGTGTATTCAAAAGATATTAGACCGTTGGCAAAGCTTTGGAACAGCAAGATTTTTCACTAAAACACAAGATACTATAGCAAATCCTTCAAAAAGCTCAATTCACCTAAAGAGAACTCAAAAAGGAATCAATAAGAAGCAAATGCAAATAATGGCAGAAATCTGTCAAAACAGACCAGCTGGTAGAAACCGATTTTTTCGAAAATCTTCTGTTGCTCAAATCAAAAAGTGTTGAACTAACGAAAGTTATCTAACATAGTGGGGGATTTATTCGAACATTTTTAGCTCAATGCGAGTTACAGAGACTGCTCACGAATTTTTATGGTGGAGGATAGAAATCTGTTTCGGGACAGCAACTCCCCAAATCTTACTTCCCTCTCATTAGAGGTCATTCTTGGCACAAAGAGCAAACAAAAAGGATAAGGAGAGGTTAATACTGAAGTAATAATTTCCAAGACTCAAGGAAACTCTTGGGTTATCTCCCAACAAGTACTTTTCTTTAATGCCTTTAAGTTAGGCTTGATAGCTTGAGAAGATGCTCACATAAGAATTATGAATTGAAGTCAAAGAGAGCATAAAGAAGAAAATTCAAAACACATTTAAGTCTAACCCACTTCCTATGCATAGGAATCTTGTTAGAAAATAAATTATCAAAGAACAAAGTGACGTGCACATGAAGATAAAACAAGAGTAACTTCAAAACTTTCAGCACATAGAGAGGTGTTTCGGTACCATGAAAACTTCTATAACCATATTTTCCTATCTCATAATAATTTTTAGTAGCATCATGAATAAATTCAACAATATAGCTATCACATAAATCATGCTTTTCATGATCTACAAACACATAATTTCTATCAATCTCAAAAATAGTGGGATTAAAACCTTCACAGGTTTTACCCAAAGTAGATATTTCAAAAAGATCCACAGGAACATAACATTCATCCTCCTTTGGTAAGCATGGGGGACAATCAAATAATATAAGAGGTAAAGAGTTACTCTCATTAGAAGGTAGGGATGGGTATTTTTTATCAATTGGTAACATGATGGAGGATGTCAACTTTGTTAGGGTTTGAGGGCGACATGGGCGATTCCGTCCCGCCGCCACCACCCCTATACGAGAGTCCATCGGAATGCCGGAAGATCGAGAGATCTAAGGCAAGGTTGAGTCCGACGCGATCTGTGCGTCGTGGGAAGGAGGGTCTTCAAGGTGTTCAACCAGGATACGAAAGAGGAGAGGCGGCGGGGATGCCTTTAAAAACCCTAGGGGTGGAGGGTAAAGACCACCCGATACATACGAATCTCGTGCCAGCGGTGCTCCCTGATCCCGCTCGACAGGTTCGTAGATGATCAATCGGCTTGATGGCGGCGGCGGGGGAGAGAGGTGAGGCACTCGGGAAAGGAGGTGCTCAGGGGAGGCAGATTGGAGAAGCAAGTCGCGGCAGGAGGGAGGGGGAGGAGTTCACGGCAGTGATGGCAAACATGGGTGGGCGGTTTGGGGTAGACCTGACTGCGGGGGAACTAGTGACGTTGCCGGACGGTGGGGGCGATCATGGGGGTCTCGATGAGGGACCTACCCGCCCGAAGCCTCCCGGGGACAGATCTCTAGTACCTCTGCTTTTTCGACAAAACCGGCCATCCCCGGTGGTAGAGGAGGTACTGGATGGTAACTGGGATGATGGGAACGCCATGGAGGAGGAGTCGGGGTTCCAACAGGGAGCGGGATCGCGACTAGATGGCGAGGTAGACATCGAGGATGAGATGCACGTTGAGTTTGATGAGCAGGAGATGGAGGAGGAACCAGTGGATCCGAATGCTCCAAAGATGTGGAAGATCCTTGCCTGCTACCGGGCTCCTTTCAAACCCAATAAGCGAGCTTTGTTCACACAGATGGGTGATGTATGGGGACTACGATCAGGGCTGAGGTACTCGAAGCGAAGTAACAACTACTACATCGTCACTCTTTTCTCACAGGGAGACTTTGATTTTGTGATGAGGGGAGGGCCATGGATTTTTAACAGGCATGCGCTGCTGGTGAAGGCAATCGTCCAAGGTGTTTGCCCGTCGGAAACAGTGCTAGACTCTGTCCCGGTGTGGGTGAGGTTCTACGATGTATCTTGGGGGAGACAGAAAAAAGGCTGTGGGTATGAAGCTGGGGAATATACTACGAAAGGCTCTGGAGGTACACGAGCCATCTACTGAGTATGATGAGGATGAGTTCTTACGTGTTCGTGTGGCACTTCCTTATGATCGGCGCCTCCAGACCCGCATCACATATGGGGTCAAAGGGAAGCCGGGTGAAATCAGGATCCACAAGCTAAAATATGAGAGGGTGCCCTACTTCTGCAACCATTGTGGCTTTATGGGGCACGGTAAGGAGTGTGAGAAGAGAAGGAGGGGAACTCCCTCGCTGGACTATGTAGCCTATAAGCTGAGATGCAGCCCGTACAAGAAGTATGAGCATCGCGCCCATTTTGTACCACCGTCAGCTCATCCGGTGGCGAGACGGGGGATGAGTTTTGCGAGCTTTGGAAGTGCGGAGTCGACTGCGGCAAGAAACGCTGCTCACACACCGCCTATGGCGCCGGCGCCACATGCAGCAGCAGCGGCGGGTATCCCGGCACACGTGGGCTCCCGCGACGGGTTTGAGGAGGACGGGATGCCGCCACTAGAGGAGGTTGAGTAGGACCTCTCAGCTCAAGTGTAGACCATGCAGGTACAGCCAACAGTGGAGATGCCGCAGGAGGGCACAAGCAGGGTGATTGTACTATGTTAGTAGTACGTACAGACAGGAGATGGTACCAGCACAGCTAGAAGGAGCAAGAAACCAGGCGTGAAGAAGACAGTCCGAAAAGGCGTGTCAGCAGAGAAATGGGAGGCTTCACCGGGTGCGTCTGATATGATACCGGCGCTTCGGGACCTAAGTAACCTTGTCGCATCGTCAGGTGGGACAGATGAGACGATGCCAGCGGTTGATTAGACCCCACGCAAGCGCACGACAACTGAAGCGGAGGACAAGTACTTGTTGTTTGGCAATGATCTGAGGGTTGTGTGGTATGAACCTCCTCCAAAAGGAGGGGAACATAAGCATGGACGGACTTGGAACATGAAGGGCTCACTAAAGGAAGGGACTAGGAAGGATGCATACAGGGAAGCGACCGGCCCAGGGGCTGCCGGCGAGCTGACGGGGCCAAGTGTGGCGCCCTGTCAGCAACAATGAATTGCATGAGCTTCAACTGTCAGGGAGCTAGAAACGCCCCGACAGTTCGTGAGATCATCCAGGTTTCCAAGTCTCTTAGTCTTAAATTGGTCTTTTTATGTGAAACTAGGCACAATAAGGATAGAGTCCGTCGTTTGCGTCATCGTCTAGGTCTTAAGGGTTTTGCTGGTATTAGTAGTAATGGTCAGAGTGGGGGCTTAGCCCTGTTTTGGCATGAGTGTCTCTCTGTAGAAGTTCAGTCAATTAATGAAAGATTTATCGATGTGTATATTCGTGTTTCCCCACAAGAACCACAGTGGCGCCTTACATGTGTCTACGGCGAGCCCCGCACCGAAAATCGTCAGCGTATGTGGGATCATTTCAAGACCCTGGGAACAGGGTCGTCCCTACCATGGCTGGTCATGGGTGATTTCAACGAGGCCCTCTGGCAACATGAGCATCTATCGTGTACACCGCGACCAGAGGGTCAGATGGCTGCGTTTAGAGAAGCCTTGGCTTCCTGTAATCTAAATGACCTGGGTTTTGCAGGTAGTCCACACACGTATGATAATAGAAGAAGCGGAAGAGCTAATGTGTGGGTACGACTAGATCGGGCTGTGGCCACGGCGGAGTGGCGGGACATGTATGGTGAAACGCAGGTAGAACATGTTCATTCACCTGTTTCTGATCATTGCATTGTTGTTGTCAGGTTGGTAAAATAAAGTCGAGAGCGCCATAGACAACCCCGAAGGCACTATGTGGTCTGGTGGGAACGGGAATCAGCTCTGCCAGAGCTCATTAAGCAGGCATGGTCACAGGCAGGATCAAAAGAGGATCTGGGAGATATACACACCTGCCTGGATCGTGGCATGCTGGCTCTTCAAAGCTAGAGCAGGAACAAATTTGGAAATCTATTAAAGGAGTTGGATAAATGCCGAGGACAACTAGAGGAGCTGATCAACAATGGGGCGGACCACGTTTCCATTCGGCGGGTGTCGGACCATATGAATGAACTCCTATACCGAGAAGAGATGCTCTGGATGCAGAGGTCGAGAATTAGCTGGCTCCGGGAGGGGGACCGAAATACAAAAAATTTCCACCAAAAGAATAGAATTAAACGGCTGATGGACGAGCAAGGAGTATGGAAGGATTCACCGCTGGAGATGGGAAGGATGGCCACCTCCTATTTCAAGGAATTGTTCAAACGTGACCCTAACCTGAATTATGATGCCTTGGTTCATTTATTTCAGGAACATGTGATGGGTGATATGTATGATACACTCTGCAAGGATTTTTCCGATGAGGAGATAGGAGATGCTCTTTTCCATATTGGACCTCTGAAGGCACCGGGGGTGGACGGATTTCCATCCCGTTTCTACCAAAGGAATTGGGACACGATGAAGGCGGAAGTAATAAATGCGGTAAAACTATTTTTCCTCACGGGAACCATGCTGGATGGTGTCAACGATACGGCTATTGTTTTGATTCCAAAGTCTGGTCATCCTGAAACTCTGAAAGACTTTAGGCCCATCAGGTTATGCTCGGTTTTGTACAAGATAATAGCAAAATGCCTTGTGAACCGTTTAAGGCTAATTCTAGGCAATCTCATATCAGTAAATCAAAGCGCCTTTGTGCCTGGTCGCCTCATCACTGATAATGCCCTAGTTGCTTTCAAGTGTCTCCATTACATGGAAAATAATAGTAATACTAGTAACATTTTTGTTCCTACAAGCTAGACCTGTCGAAGGCATATGACAGGGTGGATTGGGTGTTCTTAAGGAAGACGATGCAAAGAATGGGCTTCGCTCACAGATGGGTGGATTGGATAATGGCATGTGTCACCTCTGTGAGATACTCTATAAAATTCAACGGAGCTCTTCTGGATTCGTTTTACCCTTCTCGATGTCTTCGGCAAGGTGATCCCCTTTCCCCTTTCTATTTCTTTTTGTGGCTAATGGTTTGTCGAGTCTGTTGCAAAAGGAAGTACAGGACCAGCAGGTGCACCCACTCAAAGTGTGTCGGAGAGCCCTAGGGGTATCACACCTTCTATTCGCGGATGATAGCTTGCTCTTCTTTAAAGCTGAAACACATGAGGCTAACCGTATAAAGGAGACCCTGGAAACATATACCCGTAGCACGGGACAGCTAATAAATCCGGGCAAGTGCTCAATCATGTTTGGTGGATCATGCGACCAAGCTAGGAGAGATGAAATCAAGAGCATTTTGAATGTGACGCAAGAATCTTTCGAGGCCAAATATCTGGGCCTGCCCACCCCGTAAGGCAGAATGAATAGAGGGAGATTTTAGAACCTCATGGAGAAATTGATGCAACTCCTGCTTCAATGGGGAGAAAATTTTCTCACGCCAGGAGGGAAAGAGATCTTCATTAAAGCAGTCGCCCAGGCCCTTCCGGTCTACATCATGGGAATCTTCAAATTACCTACGGGGCTATTAGATGACTTTACAAAGCTCATACGTGACTTCTGGTGGGGCTCTGAGAGCGGGAAGCGGAAAACACACTGGATATCCTGGGACAGTTTGCTTCGCACAAAGTGCCAGGGAGGCGTTGGCTTTCGGGACATGCGTCTTTTCAACCAGGCATTGCTAGCGCTCCAGGCCTGGCGCCTGCTGCAGCGGCCGGACACCCTATGCGCCCAGGTTCTCAAAGCAAAGTACTTCCCGAGTGGATTGCTCACAGACACGGTTTTTACTGGGAATGCCTCGGCATCATGGAGGGCTATTGAGTATGGGCTGGAACTTCTAAAAAAGGGCATCATATGGCGAGTGGGAAATGGTGCAACGATCAGAGCTTGGCGAGACCCATGGATCCCACGAGTCATGGCTATCAAGCCAATAACAAGACAAGGGCGATGTAGACACAGATGGGTATCAGACTTCTTAAACCCTGATGGATCTTGGAATGAGCGACTCCTGAGGCGATGGTTTCTGCCTGTTGATGTGCAAGATATCCTGCAGATCCGCACGTCGAGCAGGAATGATGATGACTTTATATCCTGGAACCCTGAGAACGGTGGTGTTTTTACCGTGTGAAGTGCCTACCAGCTTGCTTTCAACGAGCAGCTATGTGCGGCTGGGCTGCAGGCGACGAGCATGCGACCGATGGGGGATTCGGCAGAATGGCAACTGATCTGGCAGTGCCCAGTTCTCCCAAATGTGAGAATCTTCGCCTGGAAATTAGCGCGGAATGCGCTCGCCACACAGGAAAATTTCTGCCGCCGGGGAATGGACATGAATGCAAGATGCTGCATCTGTGGTGCTGAGGATGAAACGTCCTTCCATGCTATGAGAACATGTCCCCATGCTGCGGGCCTCTGGGAGGTGATGCGCGATGTTTTGGACCTACCCGACGATGACAAGCTGTTCGACAAAAACCCAGATTGGTTCCTACATGCAATACAAGCCTTGACTAGCAAACAGAGGGCAATGCTAGTGATGGTCCTATGGCGCATATGGCACAACCACAACGAGCTTACTCACCAGAAGCCAATTGCACTAATGGAAAGTTCAAGGCGTTTCCTGGAGAGTTACCTGGAATCTCTCCTGATCATCAAACAACATCCACAGGCTAATTTGGATAAAGGCAAGGAGGTTGTCTCGCATGTGCAGGGCTTCCACAAGGAGAGGCATCAAGCTGATGGGCGTCAGAAGGCGAGGAAAAAGTGGACACCGCCGGGGGAGGGCTGGGCAAAGCTAAATGTTGATGGCGCCTTTACACCGGATGGACGAGCAGGAGCTAGGATGATCCTATGCGACAGCAAAGGCGAAGTTGTCTTTGCTTCTTGCTGCTGTCTACGTACCTGTGCGGAGGCCCTGGAGGCGGAGATATCAGCAATGGAGGAGGGGCTAGCGCTCGCCTTACACTGGTCAAAGGAGAAAATAATCCTCGAGTCGGAGTGCTCCGTGGCGATAGGGACGATCAATCCGAGGACCCCAAATTTATCTAGGCATGCCATGAGAGTTTCTGTTATCCGAGAGAAGTTTAGGGAAAGGGAGATCGTAGTTCAAAAGGCTGATCGTGAAGAAAATATTGCAAGTGATGGCCTAGCTCAGATAGGTAGAGTACAGAGAAAAACCGCAGTCTGGCTGCGAAATTTCCCATCTAAAATCGCTGAGGCGATTGCTCTTGACTGTACAAACCTGTCTGTTTAATATAATTCCCTTTACCCTGCAAAAAAAAGGTAGGGATGGGTAGATAATCCATTCTTCCTCCTTTTGTTCATCACTCTCCTCCTATTTTTCATCTAATGAGCTTCCAGTTTCAACATTTTTTCTTCCATAGGCTCCTGCAAGGCATTAGTCTCTTCCATTTGTGGAAAGCACCTATTAAAATATTTAAGAATATATCCATTTTCTTCCTTGTAATTATCAAAGCAAAATTTAAGTATCTCATAAACCTCATGTTCATAAGGTGCATCATCAGTCTTTTCAAGCAAACTGGCAAGTTCAAATGCACCCTTGAAGGCAATAAATTCTTCAATTTGTTCCATATCATAAAAGTCATAATTTCCTTTAACATAAGAAGATATGGTAACATTATCATTATACTCACATTGAAAAGGGAGTTGTTTATACCTCCTATAGCAACAAGCTTTATCAAAGTAATAAGTAACATTATAAGTAGAGCACACGTCTCTAGCAATAGTATTCAACTTATCAATTTGTTCCCATAAGTGCTTCCTTTTTTGTGACAAACGGTGTTCCTTATAATAATACTTTTCTTCTTCCGTGAACCCACCTTGCCAATAAGAACTAGTTTCAAAGAAACCAACCATTGATAGAAAGCATGACCAAGCAAGGCAATAATAGACCAACAACTAGAGCAGGAACTAATTTTTTTGTGTTTTTGAATAAAGCAAGCAAACCAAACTAGACTAATTTTTTTGGGTTTTTTGAAAAGAGGAACAAAACCAAGCAAAAAAACAAGCAAACTAAAAACAAAGTAAAGAGAAAGGAAGTGAAGGACTCCCCTAGTGAAGACGTCCTTAGCCTCCCCGGCAACGGCACCAGAAAATAGCTTGATGGTGCTAATTAGCATTTCGTTAGGAACCCCAAGAGGAAGGTGTGAAGCAGCATAGCAGCAGTTTTCCCTCAGTAAGAAACCAAGGTTATCGAACCAGTAGGAGGAAGGAAACGTCACACTGGTGTTGCAAGCAACACGGAGACTTGCACAACACAAACTCAAGACTTTGCCCAACTAGACAGTGAGGTTGTCAAGCTCACCGGTTTGCTGTAACAAAGGATTAAATGTATGGTGTGAAAGGTAATGGTGGATTGCAGCAAGTAAACAAGTAACAGTGGAAGATGTATCAATGGTAAAGATTGGACCGTGGTCCATAGTTCACTAGAGGTGCTATCCTTAGATAAACAACATGGCATGAAGGGTAAACAAATTACAGCAGGGCAATTGACACTAACTGAGCAAGGAATAACAATGCAATACTAGTCAGAAAGATCCTATGAGATTCGATTGGGAAATACAACAATATGCATAGACCGCCATCCAACTACATCTATGACTAGAATTCCACCTTCAGGTTATCATCTGAACCCCATCCAGTATTAAGTTGCAAGCAACAGACAACTTCTTTAAGCAGAGTGTGTAAGGTAAACAGTCCACATGTTCCATGAACAAGAGATCGTTGTTTTCTCCCTACTGGCAACAACACATCTACAACCGAAGAGATTTCTGTCACTTCCCTTGGAAACTAGAGGCATGAACCCACTATTGAGCATAAATACTCCCTCTTGGAGTCACTAGCAACTACTCGGCCAAGATAGCTACTAACAACGGAGAGCATGCAAGATCACAAACAACACAGACATGATAGAATCATAAAGACAAAACCATTAATCAAACCAACATAATAATCTCAATATCCACCGGATCCCGCAAACACAACATGCATGATTACAAATAGATTATATCTTGACCATGAACGGAGCTCACAAGATCTATACATGAAAGCACAAAGGAGGAGATACAACCATCTAGCTACTACATGGACCCATAGTCCAAGGTGGAACTACTCACGCATCATACCAGAGAGAAGGCCTCTGGGATGATCTCCCCTCCGGCAGGGTGCCGGGAAGAACTTTAGATCCCCCCCCCCCGATCTAGGGACGATGGTGGCGGCGGCCACAAAAGGTTTCGTGGAATATTGATCGGGTGCTTAGGGTTTAGGCATCAGGGGATTCTTATAGGCGAAGGAGGAGGCCAATGAGGTGGCTAGGGGGACCACACCCTTCCTAGGCGCGGGCCCACCCCTGGTCGCGCCTAGGGGTGTGGCCGCCCTGGCACGCCTCTCTAACTCCCCTCTGGACTTCTTGTTCCCCACGGAAAGTTATTGACTTTGACTTTTGTCCCGTCCAATTCCGAGAATATTTCCTTACTAGCTTTTCTGGAACCAAAAACAGTAAAAAACAGGCAACTAGCAGTGTGGCAACTTGTTAATAGGTTAGTACAAGAAAACAAGTAAAAAACACCTTAAAGTGTAGACAAAGCAAAGCAAAGTAGATACTAAACAAGCATGGAACATCAAAAATTATAGATACGTTTCTGACATATCAGTCATCGAGGTCGGGGCCAACAGAAAAGGGAAGAAAAAAGAAGGGCCAACAACTACACGGAGATAGAAGATGCAACGTTGTGCCGAGCTTGGGCCGCCATGGGGATGGATGCGGTATCCCGGCACCGATCAAACTGGGAAGCGGTACTGGCAACGCATCAAAGACAGGTTTCATAAGCTCATGCCTCGCGTTCTCCATCCAGTTGATCGCACCTACCGATCCCTCCAAGGTCATTGGGACGCGATCAAACCGACATGTAGCCGTTGGTCAGCGGCAATGGATCAAGTGACGGCGAATCCTCCTAGTGGTGCAACTATCGACCAATATGTGAATGCATTGTTTGATCAACTTATGTTTGTTGACCATAAATAGCCTCCATTCATCTTGGTTTTGTAAATGTAGGACCGCATTGCGGATGCTAGGTACAAAGACATGGTCGCCAGGAAGGGAAAGAGCTTTACAATGAGACATGGCCACAGCATGGTCCAAGGAGGCAATAGCGGTAAAGAAATTGGAGAGAGAGCTTGTCATTACCGATAAGAAGAAAGAGGTGAAGCTTGCAAAGGTGGAAGCCACCCGAGAGGAAGCAAGGAACAAGGTCAAGTTGGAGGAGATGAAGATTAATGTGAAGAAAGCCAAAGCAATGAAGGAGCTAATGGCCGAAGAGAGGGGGATCATGATGATATCCATGAATAACATGAATAAGCAAAAACTAGAGTGGTGGAAGATGCCACGACGGAGATCATGGAGAGAGAGAAAAAGTCTTACTCGTGAAGGGGGAAACGGTGGTGCATAGGCTACCCATGAAGGTGGTGGCGACAGATCAAGCGACGGTCCTATCTCCCTTTGATTTCGTTCACAAGTTGCAGCAACTTTTTGCGGTAAACTATGCACGATTTGGTGTAAAACTATGAATTATGCATCGATTGTTCGCACTTGCTATTTATTCTATGTCGATTCTGTGATAAAATCCTAGTTTTACCGGTTCGAATGATGCTGTCATGGAACAAACCCTGCAAACGGAACCTGTAAAATAGAATTCATCTACAGGCTCTGTTCTGCGCCATCCCTCTTCCGAACCTCTTAATCTTAAACACGTTTACGAAAGACTAAACTAGACGTTTTCGGTTCGCACTTTTACAGGCACTACTACGAATGCTCTTAGAAACTACTCCCTCTGTTTCAAATATAAGATGTTTTAGGTTGTAATGAAAATGTATCTAGACTTATTTTAATATATAGATTCTCTCAAAACTAAGTAAACCTACATACTAAAAAAATTATAGATACATTTACTTCATAAATCTAGGGAACGTCTAGGGAGCAATCGGGGCCTGGTTTGCACTAACCAGCCACCGCCGGAAATAGAAACCAGGACCACCACCCCGCCTTCTAGAAATAGAAAGAATCTAGCTGGTACTTCCCGCGACCCACCTCGCCTCCGGACCACGCGGGTCCAGATGGTTTGGACCACGCGAGTCCCCCAGCTTCCCCGTCCTCTCCCCGGCTCCCAGCCAAAAATCAAAACAGACACCTCCACCACCACCACGTGACAGCAGCTCCCTCTCTCTCCCCCTCTCTCTTCTTCCTCCCCAAGACAGATCCATATTCTCCCTCCTTCAGATCTCCATTGGAGGCCCATGGTAAAAAGTTTGAGATCTGGTCACAGCAGTATCAAAGGTGCACAACAAAACATAAACCCTGTTTCCCCCTCTCTCCCGTCCACCCCTCCCTCTCTTCCTTTGATTTTCTGGCAGGTTTTTCCTTGCTTTGTATGATCCTCACCATGATTTTGGAACACACAGAAAACAAACTTACAACATGGAAAAGTTGTATCTTCAACCATCCAAGAAGCAACTATGGCATATGATCTTTTACAACTAGGTTACAGCATAGATTGAAAACACAAACCTGATTTCAGCTTTTAATAAAAGCAACTATGGCCATGGATACCTGGTTGGACTAATCAAAAGTTCAAGTAGTATGTAGGGCAGATAGCCATAAACCTGCAGTAGCTTAGTTAGTTATTCAGATCTGCAAAAACCTGAACTTTTGGACATCCATACTGTGCATAACAAAAAGATCTTGGCAAATTCAACATAGTTCACTATTGAGACAGAAGAAGTGCAAACTTAAAAGCAACATAGTTCACTACTAAGACACCATCTTTGTTGTTTTCCAATTTGTACATAGTTTGATATAGTTGGGATGGACAAAAGGCATCCTTTTCCTGGTGGTGAGTATAAGTGCAACACACTTGTAAGTTTGTTTGATAGTGAAGGACCTGAAAAAATGTTGAAACAAAATAAAATGGTGTCAGGAACTTTTCCCTTGTAAAATATAGCAAGATATTTATCATGTTGTGCATGTGCTGTATGGAAAACATAGTTATAGTTGCTAATCAAGAATTGTACTCTTGGTTTTTTGTTTTTTTTAGATGTCTGGGCTTGATCTTAACGCGCTACCTGATGATTTGGACATTCAAGATGCAGAAACAAATGCACTTGAGCCACTATTTTGCACTCGGGCTGTCTGTGAAGAGATTGTGGAGGAATCTCTAGACAATGATATAGCTGAGAAAGTTGCAGATGCTGCTGACTCAGGAGCGCAAAGTGCTAGAGGAAATCAGTTAAATTTTATGCCTCCACAGGCCCCCGCTGGCAACCCGGACATCCCCATAAACACTGTCCCTATAGCAACCTCTACTGACCCTAACTTAGCAGATGATGGTGTTCCGTTGAATGAAGAAGTTGCGTCTAGTCCGCAAGAACCTTTCCTGGGGATGCGCTTTGACACTATTGGTGATGCAAGATCACACTACAATTCTTATGCCAAGAAGTTGGGTTTTTCTATCAAATAAAATACATCACAGCGACAAGCTTTCACTAATGAACTGAGGAAGCAGACATTTGTTTGCAACAGGTATAGGCCACAAAAAATAGAAGAAGAAAAACAAAAGGAGAGAATGAATGTTGTGGAAGAAGTTAGTCCTATCCAGATAGACGATGACGATGAGGAAGGTGGACAATCTGGCCCCACTAAGAAGTCAAAGTCTAGCAGCAAGCTACGGGTTAGGCGCAAAAGAGAATCAATCATACAAACCAAGTGCCCAGCTAAAATGATTGTCAAGTTGATTAACAACAAATGGGAAGTAACTTATTTCATTTCAGAACACAACCATCCCATGGTTGTCAAGCCTTCACTTTCCAAGTACTTGAGATCACATAAAGGCATACCACCAGATGAAAAAGAATTCCTGAAATGCCTACATGATTGCAATTTAGAAACAGGTAATTTGTTGCTATCCGCATAGAAAAAACCCCACAGAAATTTTATTTCTGTTTGTAGTATGACACTAACAAAGAATGGTTTTATATGTGTTGCAGGCCAAATGATGACAGTCATGTCTTCGTTTTATGGCACAGAAGCTTTTGTCCCATATGCTCCAAAGGATATTACAAATTTGCGCACAAACTTTCGAAGTGAAAATAAGGAATGGGACATGAGTGAGACAGTTGCTTACTTTGCAGAGATAAAAGATAAGGACCCTGGTTTCTACTAGAATTTTTCTTTTGATGAAGAAAATAGAGTTGAAAATATTTTCTGGGTGGACAGTTATGCGAGAAAAGCATACACAGAGTCATATCATGATTGTGTATCTTTTGATACAACTTTCATGACAAATCACTTGAACATGTAGAAGTAGGCCCTATGATAGAATAAAAATCAATTTAATGCACATGTGAAAATTTTGATTAACGTCCACAGAAAAAAATAAAAAAATCTTGAGTTGCTTACCCCCCATCCTCAAAGTACCTCTGAGTTGTCCATTGAATGGTTGATTGCTTCCAATCCAAGTTCAACAATGATGTTCTTCAACTCACCACACGGCATCATAGAGTTTGCCAGCTCTTGTAAAGAGACAAAGTACTTCTCGAAGTTGACTATTATTGGACTTGTGTCTCTATATTGACCCCTTCCATTTCTTTTTGCATGAGCTGTGACAAGAGAGTAGACTTCTTTCACATTAGCTGAACAAGCATATGTGTTCTTTTTTGAATAATCTATGTAAGGTGATTTCAGGCATGTAGGCAGTCTGATGATCCTTTTTTTGGCAGCAGATGTTGCTAAGTTGCTAGCAGAACCATCTGTGCACGATGCAACTTTATTGGCAGCTGCTGATGGTGTGTGTACATCAAGTTGTTGCTCCACCGCAACTGTTGGAGCTTCTTCCTTCAAACCCTTTTGCCTTTCCACCATTTTGCAGATTTCAATGGACTCCTTTTCCATCTTCGTGTTCCAATCATCATCATACTCATCGAACCTTGTTTTGTTTAGGTTCACTAGTGTAATCCCTCCTTTTGGTGGCGATATAGGTATATTAGCAACTCCCTCATCATTTTACTCTTGACTACTATCAAAACCAAGATCAAAAGATGGAGGGTCACAAGCTTCCTGCCATATATCAGTCCTTATTGTAGTTGGCACGGGTGGTGCTGACTTAGGTTGTGGTGGTGGGCAAGTTTTCCGTGTTGGGACAGATGACACCACCTTGGGCTGCATGTCTTGGATTGTCGCTGGTGTAGCTTGAGTACCACACTCATTTGTAGGCTGATGCTGGTTGTTAGTTGCTGCACCAATAGATTCAGTTGTTGTTCCTAGGGTACTAGTTGCATATCCCTTCTGGTTTGTTGAAACTGCCCTATACATAGTTGTTGCACCTTTTGCAATTGAATGCACACTTTCAGTTGTAGCAGTTGCTTTTGAGATGAAACATTCTACTGATGGTTCAGGTTGTGCAGTTTTAGAATGCATGTCCGTGCTCCCGCCAACTGGTCTTCCTCGATGCACAACTGCTTTCTGCTTCATGTTCATGTTTACTTGTTTATCACCTCCGATTGCTAAGTTATCCAGCGCAATGCACTCTGCTTGCAGATTCTGTACAACTGGATCTGCGTGGAAAATACCAATTGTTGGTGTTGTTGCAGGAGAAGAGTGTTGGTCCCTCCATATTTCAGCCATGAAAATGGCATTTGGGTAGATCTTTGCTGACATATCAAACACTACTAGAGGCTGGTTGTTTGACATGCTGATAGTATTAGATTCAGTTGATCCAAACTGTCTGAGCTCGGAGAACGGGCTCAACTCAGGCTGCGGGACCTTTGTTTGCTTAGAAGACTGCATCAAACCCTGTGCTGTGAGGTTATCTGCATCATGATGGCTCTCTCTTGGGCCCTCAAACCCATGTTCACTGTCATTGTTACACATGCTCCTTTCCATGGAATCACTAGCTGATGTGATGTTTCTTTTTACGAACCTTGGTGATCTCCTGGGCATATTTTCCAATTCAACAGCGCGGTCTTCATCCCTATCCCGAGTATTAGGATGTTCTCTAGATGTGTTTGCATCTCCTTCATCTCTGTCTTCTTATTCATTGTCTTCATCTTCATTGTCACTGCCATCATCTTCATCTCCATCTTCATCTGCGTTGTACTCGTTATCACTGTCATCGTTCTCATCAGCTGGCCCCTTTCTTTGTCTCTTTCTTTTTCTGCCATCGGTAAATCTCTTCCTGCTGTCTTCCTCTTCTAGTTCACCTAATTGTTCTAAAAATGTCCCCACCTTGTTTGAAATGTCAGTGCACAACTCCCCAATCATTACAGCAAGCTTCCTTTTCTTCTACACAAAACAACGCATCAACTTAGTAAAAAACAGTGAGATAAAAAGCAACTAAAAGATACTATGTATTAAATCAGAAACAACTAAGAAGTAGTTCTGTGTGAATACATTTTCCCAAACATTGAAGTTGACTAAGTTAGTTGAACAAAAATCAACTTAACATTTTGTGTGGTAATAAAACAACTATGGTTTTTAATTCAGAAAAGCAGATTTTAAAAACAATCACAACTTAGTCTTTCATGTGATCGACTTACATAGATGCTAAAAACAATTTCACTATGATGAATAAAACAACTTAATAGTAATCATTGTACAACTGAGGGGATGACAAAATGCAACTCATGGGATTCACATATCCTAAACTAGATGCATTGATTTTAGGGAAAACAACTATACTAAAATCATTATACAACTATATATGGGTCATGATGTAACTTAGGGGTACAACACAAACAACTAGATGAATCATGGACCCAACTTTGTTGTGCAACTAACTATCTGTAAATTACCATACAACTTAATAGTTATTTGTATGCAACTTAGGGTACAACATGTGAACAACTTAACTATGTAGGTAAAACAACTTAGAAGGATATAAGACATAATAGATAAACTACATCAGTGGATATGCAGAAACGCAATGAAAAAGATAAGTACGGAACATACTGATCTTCATAAAGTAAAATCCAATGGTCTAAGAGGTAGGGGACAAAACTAAGTACTCAAATTGGAAGGAAAAAATTACAGGGAGTGCGAAGCGGGTAAAAAATGGTGTACCTCATATGGAAAGTTTCTTGGAAGTTTTGATGAAACAAATTCTTCAGTCCTGGTCATCCCAACAAACAGACTGTCCCTGATTGTCAACCCGACACCATCTTTGAACTGTAAAAAAAGAAGTGTAAATTAATTGTGCCATGTGGCCATAGTTGTCGCATAGATTTGAAATCAAACTGAAGGAAAGTAATAATAATTACCCTTAGCTTTCCAAACTCCCCATTTGACTTTGTATCCTTATGTACAACTGCTTGTATAAGTTTGTCATCCCATGCTTCAGCGTGAATGGGGCAATCTTCCGCTGATGCCACAAGCTCGTCGACATCTAGAGAATCAAGGTATAGGATCTACACAGACACAAGAAACAAGAAGCAAGAGTGAAAACACAGTGATGTTGATAGGCGAACAAACAAAATTTTGGTTTGTCCCAAAAATGTAAGGAGTAAAAAAGAAGGAAAAGTAAAAACGTACCACAAGGTGTTGTAGGCAACAACAAACCGATTTCTTTGAAACACCCATCTTCTTGACTTCTGTGTTTATTTGGTCAATGGCAAATTGGCAAAAACTTGTTCTCCGAGTCACACTGAGGTCAACAATGCTTGGATAACACCTAGGGCTGATACTACATTTAGTTGTGGGGCAAATTAAGCAGCTTATGACGGCAACAAAATATGCCCTTAGGAACTTTAGGTCAGCTACCCCATTCATGTCCTTGATCATATTGCACCATGCCTTCCACTCTGGTGCTGACCCACCCTCATGTTATAGGTTGCATTCATGAAGGAAATTGGATCAGTTTCCATCTCATATACTACAGGCAAGCCTTCATTTGGGAGCCCGAAAACCTTGTGGAAGCTATTAGCATCTACTGGTATTGTCCCCCTCCCTGGAATTGCGAGCTCAATCCTTATTGGGTCATAACAGGACAACAACCACATGCGTAAATCCACAGGCATTTCAGATGCTTTAACCTTTAACATGCCTCCCCATCGATATTTTGTGATGAGATCCCTCTGTTCTTTAATTAAAAGCTTGTTCAGTTTGAATAATCTAGTAGGAGAAGCTCTATTTCTTCCAATCTGCAAAAGAGAACATGCAAAAGCTGTCAACTAAAATGTGAGAATTGACAAAAATAAAATCAATAAACAAACATTTGCATGCACTAACCGCCTGGATCTTTCGCCTTGGACAAGCTGGAGCTACAGAAGGTCCGGCATCAACTACAGAATCTCTGGGAGGAACTACTATCTGCGTATTCTTCCTTGCAGGTGCTGGAATTATAGAAGGCCTAGGAGAAACTATATTTCCATTGGGTGCAACATTCGGGGCAGTCCTTCTACCAAGATTTCCAGTGTTAGTAACCATGCCTGCTGTCTGCGAAAAATGAAAACCATAAGTTTTCAGTGCTACAAAACCATACAACGAGATAAGCCAATAAAAGAACATGGAATAAATGATAACCAGTTGATGCACGTCCGTCTACTGGTACAGTTGGTAGTTGCAGCCACGGGAAATAATTAGTCATCCCTCCTCCTTTTTTACTGATAATGATGTTAAAAAAAGGGAGTTAAGATGGTGGGGGAAATTAGATAGCTATATGAACTTATATAGCTATAAACTTAGATAGTTATATGAAGTTAGTCCTAAAGCAACATCCATTCATAAGTTGTGTTTGCTGCAGCAAATAGTTTCTCCTAACTATACCTAAGTTGACTGAGCTTGCGCAATTAGTTTCTCACTCTGCTTAATAAGAACATGAATAAATTCTAACAGTAATAACCAAGTTGCTTGTGCATGTTTGCTTAGTTGCATTTAGGCTAGCATTTAGTTACATTTAGGCAAGAAAACAGCTATGTACACCAACTTAATGACAGACCAAATGAAAACACCTATGTACACAACTAACTATATAAGCTAGTGAACTTAATGACCACAGTAAAACAACTTAGCTAATTTATTTACATAATCAGGTCACAAACTAAGTAGCATCAAGGACACAAACTAAGTGACATCAGGACATGCAGATGCACAGATTTCACCAGCAAATCAACAGTGTTATAGTGACATGCACATGGACAAACTAATCAGGTCACAAACACATGAATTCACTGTGTTACGGTGACATGCACATGGACATATTTCACCAGCAAATCAATAGCATATTACATAGTAAGCAACGCCCACATATTTCACAGTAAGCAACTACAAACCTCGAACACAAACATATACTAAGAAACGCCGCATGCCAAATCGAGATGGAGATTTCATATACTACAGAAAACCTAAGAAATTCACAGATTAAATAGAAGTATCCTAGTTCCTAAGTTGTAGATCCACAGCAAAAAACACTAGTAGAAGGCTACATATGCTAGGATTCGATGATTTCAGTTGTATGAACTCACCAAACACGAGAGCTCCACGGGCGTTGAATCGAGAAGAAATCCGTCGCCGAACTTGATGTTGGGGATATGCTATATGGGTATCCTCATAGCATGTCTCCTATCCGGATAACCCGGGCGGCCCACAGTTGGTAGCATGGCTGTTGGGGAGGTGACCCTGTATAGGGTCAAGACAGGGGAAGATAAAAGGAATTTCCCCTGTCATATGCCGAGTTACTGTCTGTATCGGCCGAGTCATGTAAAGGTCGGCCGAGATAAGCACGACCATGAAACCTATGAGAGGAGATGTACCTACCCGGCCGACATACGAGTTAAGTCGACCGAGTAAGTCCGAATAATCTAAATGCAGGTGAAGGCCAAGCCGAGTTAAGCGAGACGGGGCCGAATGACATGAAGATTGCAGGAGAAGGAGGTGCCTATAGTCAAACCCTAGCCACGGGCTAGGAAGAATCTGAACAGAGCCAAGCACAAAGGACAAGGCGCAGAGCAGCAGAAGAGCAGAAGGAGGTCATGGAGGTGACAGTGCTAGAGCCCGAGGCGTGCAGGTGGGGTTCTCTAGAACTTTGCCGTCATTAGAAGGGCGACACGGAAAGGAGGTCGCCGAGTTACTATTTTGGGCCAAGCATATTCTCTGGATATGCTTGCCACGTCAGCCCTAGAGGAGCCAAGGCACCCCTTTATAAGGAGAGGCATGGATTCCTGAGAGGGGGATCGAGGGGTTCAAGGCCACAAGGCGCGTGTAGTTTTACTCTTCCAGCAGACAGCTCGAGGAGCATTTGTAGAAAAAGAGAGGAGGAATAAAGATTTGCATGTTAGTCATTTGTGTGTAGAATCAACTACATCTTCCCTCCCCAAATCCCTCTAGCATCCATTGGCCCCAAACTTTAGCCTACCCATGGCATCTGCCATGCCACCACCACGACAGTTGGCGCCCACCGTGGGGCCAGCAGCGGTGCTAGCTGGAGTCAAGATCCGGACGGGAAACTTCATCCACACCGGCGAGCGCGTTGTCTCTGCCTTAGTCCAGAGATTCGATCCCTGTGACTATGTCAGCGATAACGCAGGCATCTTCAGAAGAAAAACTCCTCCGCGCAACGGCGTCTTCATCAACTTGGGCATGCACCAGATCTACGTCGGCGTCGACACCTCCTGCGTTTACCCTCACCGAGTTATTGTTGCAGGAGATCCCCCCCCCTCAACGCCGCAAACGGTCCGCGTGGAGAACGCCCCGTCAGCAGCGTCGAGGTGATGGTCGCAGCCGGGGTGTAGGCAGCAGCAGGAGGCGCCGGATCAAGCAACGATCCGACGGCGGGAGGGCAGGTGGCCACAAAGCAAGCAGCTCCACAGCCCCCCGAGGTAGATCCGCCAGTAGCCAAGCCAGCCAAGGTACAGGAGACAACCCCGAAGGCACCAAGGGTAAGATGGCCACCTCTGGAAAGACCAAAAAACATTCTCCAGGCAACCATAGATAACTTAACCACGCCTATGGCACCGATACTTGATCCGGCTAATGCTCAGGCAGAGTTGGAAGAAACTAGGCAAAATGTACTAGTAGAGGCAAAAAACGTGTCGGCATTGCGGGAATCCTTAAACAGGACCCTGCGAGAATATGCTAAGGCAAATAAGCTAGATGTCGCCCCCAAGCGGGTCGATGAATTAAGATTGAGAGGGAAAAACCTCATGAATGATATCAATAAAGAGCATGAGACTCATAAGGCAGATTCAGTCGATCGAGGCTTGCCGAGGTATAGCACCCCGGCAAAGAACCTAAGGGCGGCGAATGCCGCAGCACTAGAGTTGGAAGGATTGACCAGCGAAGCCCGGAAGAGACAGCAGGAAAGAGTGAATGAGCTGGTGCGCATTGCGAACCAGCAGAATGAAGAAATGCTTAGGGCAGACCCGGCAAGACCTGGTGCCTCACGCATGGTTCATTCGGCTGGGGCAGCACCCGCCCTATCTGTGGCAGCAGCATCTTCGCCCGGAAACAATGCGCGAAAAGATAGAGCAGTAACTTCAGGAAAAAGGAACAAGTAGATTGTACCGTATGACCCGGCGGTAGCTGAAAAGGTCAATGAAAATAGAGGCAATGGAAGCCGAGGTAACAGTGGCGAAAGAAACCCCCACCGTGCCAACAAAGGCAATGGAAGCCGAGGTAATGGAGACCTCAGAAGGGGAAATCATGAGAACAATATCCCAGCAAAAGGAAGGAGGGATCCGCCGCCCAATCCCCAGCCGAGGTATGAACCTCGGCAGGAAAGAGAAGTAAGACCAGCTCGCAATAATCAGGCAAATGAGAGATACAATGATGGTTACTCGGATATGGAGTATGCAGGGCATGGAGGAAATGACCATTATGGAATGCAGGAGAGAGTCATGTATAGAAACTTGCCGTCGAATGATGCAAGACTAAAACTGGACAGGTTATACCGGTCAGAGTTGTTGGAGGTAGGTCCGGCATGTTTTGGACACCAAATCATGGGCGAGCCGCCTGTGCCGAATTTTCAGCTGGCAAGGGGCAAAAAACATACAATGGGAGTACCAAACCACAAGATTGGTTAATTGAATATGCCACTGCAATAAAAATAGCTAGCGGAAACTTGCGATGGGCAGTATGATATGTCCCGCAAATGCTGGAAGGCCCGGCCAGAGTATGGTTGAATAATCTGCCAGCAGGCAGTATCAACTGCTGGCTAGATTTTGAAGAGATGTTTGTTAGCAACTTCACCAGTACATACAAGAGACCAAACAGGCCACAGCAGCTTGCAATGTGCAAGCAAAGGCCGAATGAGACAGACAGAGAATTCTTGACTCGGTGGTGTAACCTCAGGAATTCATGCGAGGGAGTTATAGAATCGCAAGCGATAGCTTGGTTCGCTCAGGGATGCAGATATGCCAGTGTTTTGTGGCAGCGACTGCAAAGAGATATGCCAACCACTTTGGCAGAAACCATCAGGATAGCGGATTCGTATGCATTGGGAGATCCGATACAACCAGAGCTAATGTCGGTGGATCATCGAGAGCATCAAGATCAATATGCAAGAGATGTGGCCAGATCATCGAGGCGCAACGAGTTCAGAGCTAGAAGAAGAGAGGAAAGACCGGATTACAGACATGCCTCCAATCAGGTGGCAGCAGTAGTGCAAGATCAGCCGAGTCATGGAAACAGTCAGCGGCAGAAGAATAGTCCTCAGCAATGGACACCAAGGAATGAAGGGAAGAGACAGTGGACACCAGAACAGAAGAAGCAGTGGCAGGAAAGGCCGAAGTACACGTTTGAATCCATGTTGGATCAACCGTGTAAGTTTCACACTCCGAACCCGGCCAAGCCCGCTAATCATATAACTCGGCAATGCGCCTAGATGAAAAACGCAATGGGGAACCCGACAGGCATGCAAGCACCTCCTCATCGGGCACATCAGCAGCAGCAGCCGCAGTTGACGGGGGCAAATGCACAACATTTAATGTTACCCCCTCCTCCCCCGAGGTATGATAACTCGGACCGGAGAGATACAGTGCATCAAGTAATAAATCAGGGTCAGGATGGAAGGACAAACCCCGGAAATAATGGACGCAATGATTACAGGGAACATCATCAATCATATTGTGTGTTCACAACAGAACAGCAAGACAGATAAAGTGTACAGCGCCGGCATATGGAAGTGAATGCAGTTATGCCGGCAGTACCAAGATATGTACCTTGGTCAGATCAAGAAGTAACTTGGAGCATGAAGGATCATCCCAAAATAATGCCGAATCCAAGGTCCTACGCACTAGTACTAGATCCGACATTTGTCGGGCCCAGCATTAATGTGAAATTTTCAAAAGTACTCATTGATAATGGGAGCAGTATCAATATCATGTACAAAGATACAATGCATAAACTCGGAATATCGCAGAATATGCTGCAATCCACGAGAACCACGTTCCATGGAATAGTGTCGGGACTTTCATGCAAACCCATTGGGAAGGTTCGAGTAGATGTATTATTCGGCATAAGGGATAACTGCAGAGCGGAAGATTTGGAGTTTGAGGTGGTGGATCTAGAAAGTTGCTATCATGCTTTACTCGGGTGGCCGGCATTGGCCAAATTCATGAGCAGCAGCCACATCACTTACTTGAAAATGAAGTTACCCGGACCACAAGGGGTGATAACAGTAACAGGAGATTACAGGAAGTCGATAGAATGTGCTTCGGCCAGATCAAACCTGGCCGAGTCATTAGTAATCGCAAGAGAAAAAAGGAGGATTCAAGAAGTAGCAGCTCTCGCTCAGTCGGCACAGCTGAATATGCCGGTATTGGCCAACCCACATGGAAGTGTTTCCTTTCAGCCGACTAAAGAAACGAAAAAGGTCCAGATAGATGAGCAGTTCCCAGAACGCACTATCACCATTGGTGCCGGCCTAGATGCGAAATAGGAAAGCGAGCTCACCAACTTCCTCCGTGAGAATCGGGATATCTTTGCATGGTCAACTCAAGACCTGCAAGGTGTGCCGAGGGAGTTGGCTGAGCACTCTTTGCATGTAAGGCCAGGAGAAAGGCCGGTGAAGCAACCTCTCCGCCGCTTCGCCGAAGATAGGAGAAAAATAATAGGGGATGAGATAGCTCGGCTCCTGGCGGCCGGGTTCATCATGGAGGTACTTCATCCGGATTGGCTATCAAATCCGGTGTTAGTAGAAAAGAAAAAGGATGACCCAAATGTAGCCGTTGTATGGCGAATGTGTATTGATTACACGAACCTAAACAAGGCGTGTCCCAAAGATCCTTTTCCTTTACCTAGGATAGACCAAGTCATTGATTCGACCGCTGGTTGCGAGCTGTTGTCATTTGTAGACGCGTATTCTGGTTTCCACCAGATACCCTTAAATCCGGCCGATCAAATAAAGACTGCGTTTATTACCCCGTAAGGGTTTATTGCTATCGTACCATGCCATTCAGCCTGCGCAATGCAGGAGCAACATACCAGAGATTCATGCAAAAGTGTCTACATGATCAAATAGGAAAAAATGTGCAAGTATATGTGGATGATGTGGTTATAAAAACCAAAGAAAGTAAAACACTGCTGGATGATATTCGGCAGACATTCGCGAACATGAGAAGATTTCGAATGAAGCTTAACCCAGAAAAATGTACCTTCGGTGTACCGGCTGGGAAATTACTCGGTTTTCTCGAATACAGCCGAGGTATAGAGGCAAATCCAACTAAAATACGAGCAGTTGAAAGAATGGAATTGCTGAAGTGTCTAAATGATGTACAAAAATTCACGGGTTGCCTAGCCTCGCTTAGTCGGTTCGTATGTCGGCTGGGGGAAAAGGCATTACCTCTATATCAACTGATGAAAAAATCTGATAAGTTCATTTGGACACCGCAAGCAGATAATGCATTTGAATTAAAAAAGATGTTGGTCATAGCACCAATTCTGGCCTCTCCATTATCAAAGAAGCCTATGCTACTTTATGTAGCTGCCACTAACAGAGTGGTAAGCGCGGTGGTTGTCGTGGAACGAAATGAAGATGATAAGTCAGTACAAAGGCCGGTATATTACCTAAGCGAGGTACTGTCAGCCTCAAAACAGAACTACCCGCACTACCAAAAGATGGCTTATGGAGTATATATGTCGGCAAAAAAACTTAAACATTACTTTGAGGAACATCCAATAAAAGTGATTTGTGAAGCTCCCATAGCCGAGATATTGAGCAATAAAGATGCCAGTGGCCAAATAGCAAAATAGGCAATCGAGTTATCACCTTATGCCCCGCAATTCGATAGGCGAGATGCAACCAAATCTCAGGCGGTGGCAGACTTCTTGGTGGATTGGGCCGAGGTACAATATGAGTCGCCGTTACCAGATCCGAATTATTGGACAATGCACTTTGACGGTTCCAAGCTCAGGAATGGCTTGGGGGCAGGGATAGTGTTAACCTCGCCAAAAAGAGATCAGCTGAAATATGTGCTGCAAATACATTTTGCCGCTTCAAATAATGTAGCCGAGTACGAAGCACTCGTCCATGGGTTAAAGGTGGCAAAAGAAACTGGCATACAACGGATCCTATGTTACGGGGATTCGGACTTAGTAGTACAGCAAGTATCAGGAAATTGGGACGCGCTAGATGCGAATATGGCCCTGTATAGATTCCATGTGCAAAAAATTAGCGGATATTTCGATGGATGTGAATTTCATCATATACCTCGGGCAGAAAATGACGCTGCAAACACGTTGTCAAAACTCGGATCAACTAGGCACTCAATTCCCCCGGGTATCGCCCTAGAGCACCTGAGAAAACCATCAATAGCACCATCACCAGAGTCCGAATCCATTTATATCTCGGCAGAATCAACAGAGGATAGTATGCCAATGGAAATTGCCAAAGAATGTAACCAGGAATTTCCAAAAGTAAACCCGGCCATCGTACGAATGGATATGGAAAAATCCGAGGTTGTTATGTCGGCGGAAAATATGGAGATAGATAGTGAAATTATCCCAGAGAAAATCATGCCGACATGGGCGCAACCCATATTTTCCTTCCTTAAGGATGCAATTTTGCCGAGCAATGAGGTACAGGCTAGACAGATAGTAAGAAGAGCAAAAGCTTATACAATCATAAACAATGAACTGTATAAAAGAAGCGTCACAAGCGTACTGCAGAGATGTGTTGACTCGGCAAAAGGCCGGGAAATCCTCCTAGATATACATCAGGGAGAATGCGGGCATCACGCTTCGTCCAGAGCCTTAGTGGACAAAGCATTCAGGCATGGATTTTATTGGCCGACGGCGTTGAAGAGGCCAAAGAGTTGGTAGAAAAATGTAATGGTTGCCAGAGATACGCTAGCAAGATACACACGCCATCGTCCGAGTTAAAGATGATACCAATTACTTGGCCATTTTCTGTATGGTGCTTGGATATGGTGGGACCTTTCAAGCCAGCCAGGGGCGGAATGACTCACATTTTAGTCATGGTGGATAAGTTCACAAAGTGGATTGAAGTAAAACCAATAAAAAAATGTGACGGGCCAACAGCAGTAAAATTCCTCAAAGATATTATCTTGAGATATGGTTATCCACATAGTGTTATTACAGACAATGGCACAAACTTTGCTGAAGGGGCTTTTGCTAGATTCTGCCAAGAAAAACACATAAGACTATATGTCGCCTCGGTGGCTCACCCGGCATCAAATGGCCAGGTAGAAAGATCTAATGGACTAGTATTGTCCGGAATAAAACCCCGACTCATCGAACCTCTGCAAAGGTCGGCAGGATGCTGGATCGAGGAACTACCAGCAGTACTATGGAGCCTCAGAACTACACCAAACAGGTCAACAAGGTATACCCCATTTTTTCTGGTATATGGGGCAGAAGCCGTGCTTCCAGCCGGCATAATACATGATTCGCCAAGAGTCACCCAGTATACAACTGCTGAGGTAAATGAGGTAGCTCGGCAAGATGATGTCGATTTACTAGAAGAGGCCAGGGAGTTGGCACTATCAAGGTCAGCTATTTATCAGCAAGACCTACGACGATATCATAGCAAGAAAGTCAATCCAAGAGTGTTCAAAGAAGGAGATTTGGTTCTTCGGTTAGTGCAACGCACAGTCGGCATGCACAAACTATCACCCCCATGGGAGGGGCCATTCATCGTGAGTAAAGCATTGCACAATGATGCATATTACCTAATCGATGCTCAGTCACCAGGAAAGAACAAGGCAGATAAAGCCGGCGAAGAATCGAAAAGGCCATGGAACATAGCTTTACTTCGTCCATTTTACTCGTAGGAGCCATCTATGATCCGTTGTAATATGACGCTTCAAGTCAAAATATCAACTATGTATTAAACCTCGGCACCTCGAGCAGTGACTCGGGGACTGCCTTATGCTATTTCTTATCTAAGTTATGTATTAAACCTCGGCACCTTTGAGCAGTGACTCGGGGACTGCCCTATGTTATTTCTTATCTGAGTTATGTATTAAACCTCGGTGCCTCGAGCAGTGGCTCGGGGACTGCACTATGTTATTTCTTATTTTGAGTTATGTATTCAACCTCGGTACCCTGGAGCAAGTGACTCGGGGACTGCCTTATAATATTCTTATTTCTGAGTTATATATTGAACTTCGGCGCCTCGAGCAGTGACTTGGGGACTGCCCCATGAATGTTTATTATTCTAAGTCACGCATTGAACCTCGACGCCACGAGCAAGGACTCAGGACTGTGCCGTTTTATCTCTTACTCACGAATTACATGTTAAGTTTCAAGCCCTCGGGCAGGGACTCGTAGACTGCGCCGTATTATCCCTCATCTGGGGGCATGCATCAAACCACGGCGCCTTGAGCAATGACTCAGGTGTTGCCTGGTATGGGCTTCAAGCTTGATATCTTGGATAGTGGTCAATAACACAATGGCCAGGCCATTAAAATTATAAAGTCCAGGCAATATAAGTGCCGAACTAAGAGCAACCACATGAAAACATATGATCCGAAACTATGAGATTGAAGGTCACCAAAGCAAAGATATAAAGCAACAAGATCCGTTCAGACAAACTAATAAGGATCACCATCACCCATGTCTCGGCGACAAAAGGCAAAAAGGGTTCGTACCACACAAAAAGTCGAATAATTGTTTCACACACATCATGCGCCCAGCATACCGGGGACTAGAAATAATTTAAGAAGTTTTTTGAACCTAAGGGGAAGCGATGTGATCAGGTACTGGGCGCTCCGAGGTAGACGGCGCCTCGGACGAAGTTACTTCTCCTTCCACTGAAGCAATAGTAACTTCGGGGGAAGTCCTGGGTTGTTGAGAAACATTAGCTTGAGCTTGAGAATGCCCAGTCCCTTTGGAAGATGATCGCGCGTCGCCGTCCCCATCCGAGCTTGTGCTGGAATCACCAGAAGTGTCCGAGTCGCCCTCACCCTTGTCCTGGTCGGCCGAACCATTATCAGAGGCATATTCGACTTCGACGTCATCCGCTGGGTTGGGAAGAAAACTCGGCCCTTCAATCCAGTTATGCACATCAGCATACTCAACAAGCTGGAAGACACGAGCTTGGCGGCGAGTGACAAATTCTGGATCCTCAACCCAACGGGAGCCAGTGCGCAAGTTTATCAAGGTATCGAGCGAAATGTCCTCATACCAAGACATAATGACTGTGAGCGCCATATCAGCACCAGCCCGTCTAGCAGATTCCCTCTAGAGATTTAACTGGCTCTGGGATGCCATTAATATTTCCACCAGTATCTTGATCTCGTCAATATCAGGAGTTCCAGAAGTATTCGGCCAAAGAACATGGTAGGCCCGAATGGCTGCTTGCACCAAATCCCTGCCCATAATCTTCATCGGACCAATGGCAGCGCCAACAGCAACCAAGAAATCTTCCATCGAATATTCTGGGATCGCATCTGCGGGGACACCTCGGCACTGGCGAGTAGTAATGGCCGCTCTAGAGCTCATGGGCCTAGCTTCCGGAAAATGATCTACGCAAAATAAAAGTATATCAGTTAAAAGTAAGAAAGAGAAGAAGATAACTCGGCCACGGTCAGAGACTTACGATGAATATAGCTCAACATTTTCTGGAGATCCTGAGTCCAGTCAACCTTAGTCTTCTCAAAGCGAGTGATTTCCTCGCTCATCGTCCGATTCTTAAGTTCGGCAGCCTCGAGGAGTTCTTTATCCTTCTGTAGTTGCAGACTTAGCCGGTTCTTTTCTTCGGAGAACTCCTGGTCAACTTTCTCTAACTCGGACTTCTGAGAAAGCTTGAGGGACTCCACGTCGGCACGCAACCGGGTTATCTCGTCATCTTTCTCTTTCAATTGCGCTGAATGAGTGGCGGCTTGCTCTAAAAAATGCAGCATCATATCAGGCATGGGTATACATTCTTGATGCGACGCTGCAGGAGTCTGAAACTCGGCTATACCAAAGCCAGAAGTCTATAAGAAACCCAGGATAAGTATCAAACAAAAGTTAATAGAGGAAAATAATAACTAACCTTCCAGAGCTTTGACTTTTTTTCTCAAGACGGATATTAAGATTATTGATATTACCTGTTTATCAGCAAAAGGGGTTAGCACCTCAAGTCGAAAATAGTAAGAACTTAAGGGACAATACAAAGATTTGTTAAGTTACCAGCTTTCTTCACCACGGGAAGAATTTTCTCATACTTCTCTTGCAATTTCTTGTGTGCAAAAAGAAGCCTTTGGAATTCGGCTGTCCGCCGATCATGGGCAACATGAGTGACAAAATAAATTACAGTCAGATATTCAAAGCTAAGACAGATCCAAATCAAGCAAAGCGTAACTCGGATCTAGGTGGCTGGATATTCGAAGCTAAGATAGATCCGAATCAAGCAAAGCTTAACTCGGATCTAGGTGGCTGGATATCCAAAGCTAAGACAAATCCGAATCAATCAAATCTTAACTCGGATCTAGGTGGCTGGATATTCAAAGCTAAGACAGATCTGAATCAAGTAAAGCTTAACTCGGGTCTAGGTGGCTAGATATTCGAAGCTAAGACAGATCCGAATCAAGCAAAGCTTAACTTGGATCTAGGTGGCTGGATATCCGAAGCTATGACAAATCCGAATCAAGAAAAGCTTAACTCGGACCTAGGTGGCTAGATATTAAAAGTTAAGCCAGATACGAGTCAAGCACAACTTATATATTTGAACCACGAGGAGTCAAAGTCATACAGGAAATTCACTTGGCAAATAACGCACTTTAAGCCTAATAAAGCGTCCAAACGAATAACAAGTTATTTGGTTGCAAGCTTCGGGGACTAGAGTATATATACTATCATTCGAATAGCTAACCAAATGTCAACAAAAGCAATTACCTCATTCATTTTATCGCTGTCAAGCACGATCTTGGCAGCCATATGCAAGCGATTGCTGATGTTGGAGAGTTGAAATGGCTGATTGCTCAGATTGCCCTCAAGCTGATCAGCAGCGTTCCAATTGTTGGCGTACTCAACCAAGAGGCTGTTCCCACTCTCAGTACGAGTCAGGACTTTACCTCAGACGCATTGTGTAACCACCACCGCCGCGGGACTCTTGTGGAGAGTAAGCTGAGTATCTGCGGCCGGGGTGACAACGGTCTTAGCAGAGGAACCCCCCTTGCGGAACGCATCAGCAATATTGGGCTGAGAGGAGCTAGCCGGCCCCTTCTGAGATGATGAGGGTCTGGTGACAACAACCTTCTTAGCCTTAGAAGAGATGTCGGAAGTGGCCGCAACCGCGGAACTTGGAGTGGCATCTTTTGGGTCCAGAGGAACTATAGTTTCTGAGGGCGCCGAGATGGTGGTATCCTCGGCTGGAGTTGGAGTTGCGGTTGGAATTGTGGGGGTCAAAGGAATCTCGGGGGAAACTCCGGGGTTCACAACAGGTTCGGTAGGAGGATCTGCAGGCCGAGTTATATCGGCATCAGCAATGGAAACCACGGGTGCATCTTGCCGGGGTGATGTCTGACTCGGGGCAGGAGGAGAGTCAACGTGAGCAGGACTAGGAACTCTGGTATCTTCAGGAGGCGGAGGAGAAGGCAGCCGAGTTGTATGACTCGTCATGCTTGGACCACTGGGCTTAACAGAAAGAGGAGCGCTGCAAAAGCACAGAAAGTCAAATCAAAAGGCAGAAAAAGAGAAACAAGAAATACAAATGAAAATGAACTCACCCAGTAACTCCGGGCATAGTTTTACGCTTCGGAAGGTGCTGGGCTGACTTCTTTGTTCGCTTCTTGGGAGCGGCTTCGGAGGCACCTGTTGGAGCGGCACGCTTCCTCGAGGTAGAAGGAGGTTGGGAGGCGAGAGGCTCGGCGTCGTGCACCTGACCGGTCTGATTAGATGGGGAAGTAGAAGCCAGAAATGCATAAGAGATAGGTATTGCAGCGACTACCTCAAGAATTTGGACATCGTATGAATCACCTTCCTCCCCATGGGCCGAGGTCTTGCCACGGGCGCGAGCCGGAGAGAGGTCTGACTTGGGAACAAACTCCTCCGAGTCGGGCTCCCCGCTGTCCGGGGTGTTCCGATCTGCGGTCCACGGGAGGGCCAGAACCTCGGCATCTTCAATCTTTTGATGCGCAAATCTCTGCGAGAAAAGAGATAGAGGAATTAGCAAGAGGAGTCACAAACGCAATTAGAAAGGAAACAAAAATGCATAAAATTACCTCGGGAGGGGGATTCCCGCGGGTGAACGGCTTCAGCCCCCAGGTCCAGTCTTCCGGCATATCAGTCTTGAAGATAGCCCGGACACGCTTGTAAATAAGATAGTCCTCGAGCTCAACTGATGAGACTCGGTTGGGATCGAGGGGACCGCTCATATAACAGAGTTTGTGCGTGCGATGCTGGAAAGGGCAGATTCGGCTACTGACGAAGGTGGTCATCAGATCCTCGCCGCGTAGCCCGGCGCGGATCAACTCCTTCAGCCGAATCTCGAAGGCCTCGGCCAAAGCATGGCTTTTCCTGGGGTTGTAGGTCCAATTCCTTTTGGAAGGGGGCCGATGGAGAAGGCAGGGAGCCGAATCTTGTCTTCTTTCCCAGTGTTCTTGACATAGAAGAACGATCTATGCCATTTCTTGCAAGACTCGAGACCAGCAACACGAGGAAATTCGTTTTTTCTCCGAGGTGTGATGGATGCGGCACCACACTGGGTGAGTAATTTCTCAGAGGGCTGAAGGGATTTGTCTGGAACAACGTTAGATCGGATATGGAAAAATTTGGACCATACGTGCACAGACGGCCAGAGGCCGAAGTATCCTTCCGAGGCCGAGATAAAAGCAGATAGGGAGGCGATGGCATTAGCCGGAAGATGATGTGGCTGAAGGCCGAAGTAATCAAGAAAGTCTTTAGAAAAATCGCTAAGGGGGAGACCAAACCCACGAGCAAAGTGAGACATAAAGACGACATACTCGCCGTCGTTGAGTACGGGAGAAGATTCGCTGCCGGATAAGCGACAGCCTACCTCGGCAGGAATCCGGCAAGTCCTAATTATCCACTCAACATCACGACGAGTGACCGAGGAACCCTGCCAGGAGCTCCGCTCTGGACCAGACGCTACGTCGTCATCTTCGACGAGCGCGCCACTAACTGAGCTCGACATAGGGTCGCCGGAGGAATCAATGGAAGAAGAACTAACGGCGGAGCAAGGCTTAGAGGCGCAGGGCCCCGTCGTGGCTCTAAGCGAGGACGGCGGCGAAGCGGAAAAGAACCGCCATGGGAAGTCTAGAAAGCGGCAGATGCGTCTAGAGAGAAATCTAGGCAATGGGACCGCAGAAAAACTCACCGGCGACGGCGCCGGAGCAAGCGCACGGGGACGAGGTCGACGGAGCAGAGAAGTTGTGGCCTCGTTGTCGGAGGTTTCGATGATGGCGCAGCCGCTGGAGCACGAGCAGACGCACGGGCGCGAGGAGGAAGAAGAGCAACAACAAGCGAAGGAGGAAAGAGAACCCTCTAGCCCTGTGCCCCTCTTTATAACCGCGCGGCCCTGGCGGTAGTGGGATCGTGCGTGCGAAGCGTTAACCGTGTAGATCGTGTGTGTGACGGAACCGCTCGCGGTTGAGTGGAGCCACACCGAAGACCATACGATGCAGGAGAGGATCAGGCCTCGTGACCGATGCGGTGCGCGAGGCGTCGCAGTGCCGACACGACAGGCGCAGTAATCACTGTAGCGTTGTCAGTGGGAACTGTAGAGGAACAAAAAACTAGAGAAATAATGATGAGGGTTACACGTAGGATGAGGCGTACACAAGAAGCTACACGGATACCTCGAACAGGAAAAAGTAACTCGGAGATGAGGAGAAATGAAGATTGGGAAACTGATGTGGCCCGGCCGAGGTTACGGACAGGACCACACCAGCTTCGGGGACTAATGTTGGGGAGGTGACCCCAGATAGTGTCACGACAGGGGAAGATAAAAGGAATTTCCCCTGTCATATGCCGAGTTACTGTCTGTACCGGCCGAGTCATGTAAAGGTCGGCCGAGATAAGCACGACCATGACACCTATGGGAGGAGATGTACCTACCCGGCCGACATACGAGTTAAGTCGGCCGAGTAAGTCCGAATAATCTAAATGCAGGTGAAGGCCAAGCCAAGTTAAGCGAGACGGGGCCGAATGACATGAAGCTTGCAGGAGAAGGAGGTGCCTATAGTCAAACCCTATCCACGGGCTAGGAAGAATCTGAACAGAGCCAAGCACAAAGGACAAGGCGCAGAGCAGCAGAAGGGCAGAAGGAGGTCACGGAGGTGACAGTGCTGGAGCCCGAGGCGTGCAGGTGGGGTTCTCTAGAACTTTGCCGTCATTAGAAGGGCGACACGGAAAGGAGGTCGCCGAGTTACTATTTTGGGCCAACATATTCTCCAGATATGCTTGCCATGTGAGCCCTAGAGGAGCCAAGGCACCCCTTTATAAGGAGAGGCTTGGATTCTTGAGAGGGGGATCGAGGGGTTCAAGGCCACAAGGCGCGTGTAGTTTTACTCTTCCAGCAGACAGCTCGAGGAGCACTTGTAGAAAAAGAGAGGAGGAATAAAGATTTGCATGTTAGTCATTTGTGTGTAGAATCAACTACATCTTCCCTCCCCAGATCCCTCTAGCATCCATTGGCCCCAAACTTTAGCCTACCCATGGCATCTGCCGTGCCACCACCACAACAATGGTCCATGGCCTGCTGGGCGGCCCAGTTAGATGGATCCAGAAGTGAGGCCCATGACAGATAAAGGAAGGCTACGGTTGGAGTCACCGACGCACCCGGCGCCTTGGAGTGCAAGATACACAAGACTAGTAGTAGACGATGTAGGACTCTGTAACCAGTCCGGCTAGGACTTTTCCCTGTAACCCTAGGACCTGGCGACTATATAAGTCGGGCCTATGGGAGACTTTAGGGCATGATAACTTACAATCTCAGACAACCTCGCACAGCGAACCTATCTCTGTAACTTGGCGTATTTCCCTTATAGTGATTTATAGAAGGAGTAGGATTCCGCCATCGTCGTGGGATCTGAACCTGGGTAAGTTGTGTTACCTCGTACCCGTCAATCGCCCGCCTTCCCCCATGTCTCTAAACACGCACTGTGAGGACCCCTCCATGGCGTACTCGTCGGCAATACCACGACAGTTGGCGCCCACCGTGGGGCAAGAGGCTCTTCAGGCTCTTCAGCGGGCGAGGACCAAGATCTTCGCGGGAATCGGTGAAGCCGTAGCCATTGGTCGCGTTCTCTTCTCTGGCAACGTTCCAATCGTCCCTCCCGACGAGTTGTGGATCCCGGCGAAGACGAACCCTACGCGGTGCTCGATCGTTCCTATCATAGACATCCACCTCTTCATTGGCGAAACCGACTCAGGCACTAGTTCCCTAGAAGTCGGAGCAGCATCAAGGACCGCACGGACCGCCTACGGGCAGGATGCGTTCGTGTAAGGATCGATGTTGGATCTCTCTTCGGAGTTTGCCGGCAAAGATTGTAAAAATTCAAGGCCCACCCAAACCGCCCCTGTGCAGGATATAAAGGTGGAAGACCGCTGCAAGTCCGCCGGCTTTGCCCGTGCGTCTGGACAGCAGAGATCCAAGTTTGTCGGCATGGTTACCATCTTGGATCTGGCGTGTTGTGTTCAGAGAGAGGGCGAAAACCCCCGCGATTACCTGGCCAGATAGCTCCGCGTACGAGCCGATCTGGCCCACTACCCCAATGATGATGCTATGTATCACTTTGTGGAAGGACTGGACCATGGAACGCTTCTCCGACATTCTCTAAGACGGCAGCAGGCGTCAGGCCGCCTTACCTTCGAAGGCATGGTGAGTACCGTCAACAACTACGCGGAGGCCGAAGCGGCAGCTCAGACAGCGCTTGTGCTCATTGACGGAGCCCTTCCGATTCATCCACCGCCTCCGGCCGCCATCATCGTAGCTGCGCCGCCACCTCTAGTCATTGTCGCTGTTGTTGCACCTCCACCGCCCGTCATTGAGGAAGTCCTAGCACCCTATGATTCTGTTATTGACGCGCTTTATACGACTTCAGTGCAGATTCAGAGGAGATAGATTTCAGTCCAGAGGAACTAGACTCCGCCATGCAGGAGATGGAGAAGGAGTACATGCGCGACGAGCAAGCTAACAACGCCATCACATCCCGAGAGGTGTTCGTCACCATTGGGACGGCGATGGATGAAGACCAACCCGGACGAGCTCCGCCTACAGCGCTGGAAAAGGGGAAGGGGCCACTTATTGCTGCTGACAATGATCGTGCAAAGGTCATGCCTCTTCCGCCTAACCCAGTGCAGCAGCCGCAGGAACTCGGCACCGGCCCGAGCAACAACAACACCGCAAACTTGCCGCCTACGGCATCTACATCTGTTGCTGCCCAAGTTACTCCAGCTGATAGAGTGATGTACGACAATCTCCTCGTCGAGCCACTGACCGTAGCTCATATCCGGAACATGACTCAGCTTGACGAGAAGCGCCAGCAGTTGCTGGAAGAAGCGCAGGCCATCTCGGAGCAAGGCGCTAAGCTGGATCGAGATCTAGTCAACGCGCAGAAATCCATAGAGAAAGCTAGAGCAATGGAGGCCGAGTACAAGACTCTGCTACAGCAGCAGAAGGACAAGAAAGCTCCGGCTCGTGTCATCAACGATCCTGGTGTACGGCGAAACCTAGGATGGGATCCCTCGAAGCCGGCACAGGCCAAGCCATACATTGACAGTGAAGGCAAACAGGTGATGCCCACCCCACTCCTTAACCTCGCTGTCGCCAAGACCCTTCTGGAGCAGGATAGATCGCCTGAGGCAGTAGAATAGGTCTACGACCTAGTGGCCAAGGTGGTGAAGCAGCAGGAAAAGGCCACCTCTCAGAGGCTTGAGTCCGACCCAGCGCTTTGCCAGTCTAGCCAGCATAAGCCGCCAAGGGACAGATGTCCTCTTGATGTCGGGTCCCATACAAGTTCATCAGAACGAAGACGGAGGGATGTGCGCAACAGGAAGGATGTTATTCTCATATCCTCCGACCATGGAGAAAAGGCCTGACCTCGTCGCCCATCGCCACCGCCCCGATCCCCCCGACATCGCGAAGACCCCAAGGCTCACCATCTTACGGATATTCCCCCACCAAGGCAGGGCGGCATCGTCATCTGTGACAACGCAGAGCAGACCCGTCATGACGGGGAGTGCAACCAAGGACACAAGAGCAGGTCACGCCATGACCCTCCGCGTCCGACAAGCAACCGTGACAGGCATGAGGCGTCGCAGGAGGGTAACAGCAAGAAGGCTAACCCACCGCCACCTCTGCCCCCGTCACCACCTAGCAGTCACCATGGCGGAGGAGGCCCGCGTCATTCACGCAGCCCATCCCCTGTTGAAAAGAAGAAGAAGAACCCAGATCCATACGATGCACGTTCGAGGATCGACAAGATTCACGAGGCCCGGGAAGGACCATACCTGGGGCCATGTTGCTTTGGACCTGCAATACGATCCGCAACTTACCCCAAGGGTTTCCGGATTGACAAGACCATCAAGCCCTATGACGGCACCGCCAAGCCAGCCACATGGTTGCAGGACTATGGCAACGCGGTGGAGATTGCCGGAGGCAACCCCAACGTCGCCGTCAAGTACCTCCCGTTAATGTTGGCGGGCACGGCCCATCAATGGATTGACGACTTGCCGGATAAATCCATCTGCAACTGGTTGGACATGCAAGAAGCGTTCACCAAGAACTTTTGAGGGTACGTACAAGCGTCCCTGCACTGTTGGCGATCTACAGCGGTGTGTGCAAGAGAAAGACGAGACATCTCGCGCCTACCTCTCCCGCTGGCTGGACATGAAGAATTCCTGCGCAGGAGTGCATGCTCTGAACGCCATGGCCGTCTTCATCGATGGGTTGGAAAGGGGCATGTTGCTCCGACATAAAATGAAGCGCTTGCAGGACAATCACCAGCTTGACTTGAACCAAATGATTCAGTTGGCTAGTGAGTTTGCAGCTGCCGACGACGATGCTCGCGGCTCCCTGTTGGCAACGGCCGTTCCAACTCAAGCTCGCAGGAACAATAGTACAAAGCGTAAAATCGCTCCAGAAGAAAAGCAATCTACCGACATGGTCGCTATGACTTTTGCAGGACGAGGTGATGGCGGACAACGTGGCCGAGGAAGGGGAGCTGGTCGTGGGCAGCAATGAGGAAGCGAAACTACCTCGGCGCCGCTCCACGTTCCCCAAACGTACGAGGAGTACCGCGATATGCCGTGCCTCGTGCACCTTGATGTCAACGTCAAGGCCACCCATACCAATCGACACTGCAAGTTCGTTAATGACCTCAAGGAAGACCCGAAGTCCGGCTACAAGCCAAGTCGGAAGAACAGACCGCGAGGCAAGGGCAAGGGGAAGAAGAAGGGGGAGGAGTCTAAGGATTCAAGTGACATGGACGAGGACGTTGACCCCAAGCACGCCACCAAGAGCGACGACAAGGGCAAGAACCCCTTCATGAAGAAGGCGCCAGTCTACCACACTTTCCTTGGCACCCCCACCGTCCGACAACAGAAGACCTCTATGAGGATCCTGATGGCTACTCTGCCCCCAGTTCCCCATTACCTGCGCTGGTCGGAGGTTCCAATTACTTGGGACAGGACGGACCACCCAGACCTTGTTCCTACGGAGAACCAATACGCCATGATCATCAACCCCTTGATTGACGGCGTGGAGTTCACCAAGTGTGTGGTGGATAGTGGAAGCAGCATCAACATCATGTACCTGGATACACTGCAGAAGATGAACTTGACGGAGGCAAACCTAAGATGGACCAACACCATCTTCCACGACGTAGTTCCTGGTCGGGAGGCTCGGTCCCTTGGGTGCATTACACTTTAGGTTGCCTTTGGCGATGTTAATAATTACCACCAAGAGCGCATGACCTTTCAGGTGGTCCCCTTCAAGAGCGTGTACCACGTCATATTCGGTCGCGACATATTCCACACGTTCATGGCCAAGCCATTCTTTGTCTACAACAAACTCAAGATGCCTGGACCGAACGGTGTTATCACCGTATCTGGAAGCTTTACCAAGGCAAGGGACTGCGAGATTAATGAAGCAGCCTTTGCGGAAGCTGTCCTCTATAGTGAAAAATTCAAAGAGATCCAGAGCAAGGTCGATGACTCAGAGATGCCCGCGTCGAAGAAACAGATCTCTGACTCCACTCCTGCATTCAAGGCCGCCATCGAGACCAAGCCGGTGGAACTTGTGGTAGGCGATGCCTCCAAGGTCACCGCCATTGGGACGAACCTGGATCCCAAATAGGAAAGCGCACTCGTCGAGTTCCTCTGTGAGAATAGGGACATCTTTGCCTGGCAACCTGCCGACATGAAATGTGTACCTAGGGAACTTGCCGAGCACAGCTTAAACATTGATCCAAAATGCAAACCAGTAAAACAACCTCTACGACGCTTTGGAGATGAGAAGAGACGCGCCATTGGCAAAGAGATAGCTAGGTTACTCAAGGCTAGATTTATCCGAGAAGTCGTTCACACCCAATTGGTGGCAAATCTTGTACTTGTCCCCAAAAAGGGAACCAACGAATTAAGAATGTGTGTTAATTACACCAGCTTGAACAAAGCGTGTCCCAAAGATCCGTTTGCTTTACCTCGCATTGACCAAGTCATTGACTCGACGGCTGGCTCAGAACTTTTGTGTTTTCTCGATGCATACTCAGGATACCACCAGATCAAGATGAGGAAGCTAGACCAATTGGCCACTTCATTCACTACCCCATACGACACGTTTTGCTATGTCACGATGCCCTTTGGGCTGAAAAACGCAGGTGCCATGTACCAGTGGACAATGCAACATTGCCTGCACGACCAAATTGGTCGAAACGTTCACGCCTATGTGGACGATATCGCGGTGATGTCTAAAAAGTCAAATGACTTAATCTACGACTTGAAAGAAACCTTTGATAATCTCCAGAAATACAACATGATGCTTAACCCTAAGAAGTGTGTCTTCGGGGTTCCAGCCGGCAAATTGTTGGGTTTCATCGTTTCCCAGCGCGGAATCGAGGTCAACTCGGAGAAAATCAAGGCCATCTTAAACATAAACCGTCCGACATGCCTAAAGGACATTCAACGACTAACAGGTTGTGTTGCAGCAGTTAGTCTGTTTGTCAGCTGACTTGGAGAGAAGTCTCTGCCGCTGTACAAGTTGCTGAAGAAGGCGGACAAATTCACGTGGACGGACGAGGCAGATGCAACATTGAAGCATCTCAAGAAGATTCTTTCCTCAGCACCTATCCTTGCAGCGCCCGAGCCTGGCGAGCCCCTGTTAATCTACATGGCGGCAACCAACCGAGTAATCAGCATCGTCGTCGTGGTAGAGCGGAAGGAACCAGGCTATGAGCACGGAGTTCAACGACCAGTTTACTATGTAAGCGAGGTCTTGACGGAGTCCAAGCAGCGTTACCCGCACTACCAGAAGATAGCTTATGGAGTATTCCTTGCTTCTCGGAAGCTGAGGCATTACTTTCAGGAGCACCCAATCACAGTGGTGATCAAGACTCCACTGTCCGACATTATCAACAACAGCGACGCTACGGGAAGGTTCATGAAGTGGGGCATTGAACTTGCCGCCTTCGAGATCACCTACAAGAGACGCGACTCTATCAAGTCACAAGCCTTGGCGGATTTTGTTGCAGATTGAATGAAGATGCCAAATGCTACTCCGTTGCCAGAACCAGAGTACTGGATGATGCACTTTGACGGATCAAAGTTGCTCAACGGCTCGGGGGCTGGTGTATTGCTACAGTCACCAAAAGGATACAAGCTACACTACGTTCTGCAGATCCACTTCGAGGCTATGAATAACATGGCAGACTATGAATCACTCATTCACGGATTACGCGTAGCCAAGGATATTGGCATCAAGCGCATAGTTTGCTGTGGAGATTCCAACTTGGTTGCCCAGCAGGTGGCTGGTTCCTGGAATGCGCGGAACCCTATGATGGCGGCATATCGAGACGAAGTGGACGAGATAGCCAAAAGCTTCTTGGGCTACGAAGTCAAGTATTACCTAGGGAGCAAAACAAGGTGGCTGATCTGCTATCTAAGCTTCGATCAGGGCGCAAACGAATTCCGCCAGGAGTTTTCCTAGAGCATCTGCGCACACCATCCGTGAAGGGAGCCGACATCGACAACCCGGATAGGTTCGATTCTTTCGTCCACATGGTGACAAAGGTCCCTCCGGCTTGGACAAAACCGTTCATGGAATATCTCGAACACGGAACTTTGCCCGACGACAAGGTCGAAAGACGGTAAATAGTACGACGAGCAAAGGGTTATAGCATAATCAATGGATAACTCTACAAAAGGAGCACTACTGGTGTATACCTTAAGTGTGTTTCCCAGCTAGAAGGTATGGAAATCCTACGCGAAATCCATCTCGGAGATTGCGGGCATCACGCCGCTCCTCGATTGTTGGTCGCGAAAGCCTTCCGGCAAGGATTCTACTGGCTGACTGCGAAGGCGGACGCCGACAAGCTAGTTGAGACATGCATGGGATGCCAGTATTATGCCCGACAACCACATGTTCCTGCTGAAGAATTGCGAACAATACCAATAACTTGGCCGTTTGCAGTCTGGGGGCTAGACATGGTGGTACCGTTACAGACGGCACCATGTGGGTTTACGCATCTGCTTGTAGCAGTTGATAAATTCACTAAATGGATAGAAGCTAAACCTATTAGAAAGCTTGATGGGGCAACTGCCCTCAGGTTTGTCCGGGATCTAGTGGTGAGATTTGGTCTCCCACATAGCATTATCATCGACAACGGCAGCAACTTGTCACTCAGAGAAGGAGGCTTATTGTTGGGAGAAGGGCATCCGACTTAACCTTGCATCTCTGGCACACCCACAATCCAATGGTCAGGTTGAGCGAGCCAATGGATTAATTCTGCAGGGAATCAAGCCGCGTCTTGAGGCACCGCTACATAGAGCAGCTGGAGCCTGGGCGGAAGAATTGCCATCTGTGCTGTGGAGTTTACAAACTACACCCAACAGATCCACTGGCTACACCTCTTACTTCATGGTATATGGAGCAGAAGCTATCCTACCTTCCGACATACTCCAATGCACCAAGAGTTGCCGCCTACGACGAAGATGATGCTGAAGAATCCAGATGCATAGATGTGGACCTTCTCGAGGAGGAGCGCGTTTTGGCATTCCAAAGATCCGCCATCTACCAGCAGAAGCTACGCAGCTACCATAGTCGTCGTTCGTCATCACTCGTTTAAAGAGGGGGATTTGGTGCTCCGACTTAAGCAGAAGAAGTCACACAAATTATTCCCGCCATGGGAAGGACCGTTCATCATAAGCAAGGCGCTACTCAATGGGTCTTACTACCTTGTTGACAATCATGAACTGAAGGATAGACCCAATGAGGATCATAAGCGTAAGCGACGTGACCCGGATGATGACTACCCGGAGCTTGATCAGCCATGGAACATAGCACAGCTACGTCCTTTTTACACTTAGAATTAATGAAGTAAAGGTCTCTGGTTCACTCATATTTCTGAGTCTTTTACCTCCTTTAGTGTTCATTTTTGGATCATGTAAAACCTTTATGCACAAGTTTTGCGATTGCACTTGTGAAAATTCCGCCTACAGGCGTTAGCTTAAGTTTTCTGGTCTACACGTTCTTTGTCATTTTTATGTGGATTCTGGAGTAGTGACTTTTGGCACTTATTGTCGGCGATTTTGTGCTTAGATTATTGACGGTGCCATTGGGTATCATCACCTGAGCGCATGGTTCCGACAACGAGTCTTCCGACTCACGAAAGGTCAAGCATAAGAACCAAAGTAATGGATAAGCCAACACTTGCTTAAAAAATATATACATGCTGGAAACTGGTTCTTAAGTAGCAGGACATACAACATTGTTTTCCGCCTTAAGATTACATACATAGTTTTTTCCGCATACGCATCAAAGGTGAAACAAATATTACAAGATTGTTTTTTATTCCTTTGGCGCAGGCGACTTGGAAGCAACGTCATCAGCAGCAGGAGAGCCACCCTCGAAGTCGGCGGTGTGAAGGGACTCAGAGGAGCTTTGGTTACCGCTATCGATGGTGTTCATCGGCACGAAGACGTTGACGTCAACTAACTCGGCGACTCTGGTGTCATAGCCCGCAAGTGACGATAAGATGGATTCATGATTAATCTCTTTTCCATCGTCATCTACCTCGGGAATGCCAGAGGTCACCGTGTCGATGTCGGCATCTTCATAGTGTGCCTTGGCCATGGACAGCGCCATTCTTGCACCAGCCCGTGCACATGAAGCTTTCTAGCTTGTGATACGCTCGGGGGATCGGCGCAGAATCTCTGAGTACTTCGCCACAGAATCCGACGCCTTGATATTAATTTGAAGGGGCTTGGCGATCTCTTTGGCTTGCGTGATGGCGGTGTTGATGAAGTTGCCGGCAAGAACCATGCATTCCTTGGCCGGAGGAGGTGAACGGGTTAAACCCATAGGAGCTGCAAATTCCAACAAGGAGCACATGAGTTTAAACATTCAGAGTACCCAGACTATAAAAAATCCAAGGCGGAGAAAAACTTACTGAAGATGCTAGCCTCAGCCTGCCAGAGGGTGTCCGCCAAGGATTCCTTTTCTTGTTAGAGGAGCTTATACACCTCATGATGGCGTTGATTCTGCTCGTCGGTAGCTTTCTTCTGATATTTTAAGATCGCGATCTCCTCCTTCAAGCGGTTGATTTCCTCGGTGGCGGAGTCCTGCAGGACTTTCATGGATTCTTCGTGCATTTTCAGCATATCCTTTCTCTCCTGCTTAAGGATCTTGATCTCGCTATCCAGCTCTTCAATGTGCTTGGATTGCTCGACAATGTCCTTGGCTTTGGCAATGGTTTCTGCAAGTCGGAGAAAGCAAAGTACATAGTGAGTACTTAGAGAATACGGGCACAAAACCAAGTCGGAATGCGAAAAAGAAAACAGACGCTTGCTCTTGGTTATTTATTCCTTGAAGAAGGCAGTTTTACCCTTTTCATCTTCCAAGTCTACGCGCATCTTCTGATACTTGTCATTGGCCAAGCACCTCCGAGCATTCTCGTTCTGTGGAAAAAAGGAAAAAGTTAAACGTTGTTTGGTTTGCTTGGAGCATCTAGCCGGAAAAAAACCACCTAGACGCTCGGGGGCTACAACGAAGAGTTTTTAACTTGGCAATATGCTTAGCTTTTCTTTAAGCATCTAGTCGTAACTAATTCAGTTCTTGATTAGAAGCTTGGGGGCTACAGTATAAAGTTTTTTAACTCGGATATATACTTAGCTTTTCTTTAAGCATCTAGTCGGAACTAATTCAGTTACAACTAGAGGCTTGGGGGCTATAGTATTGAAATTAATAAACACTGCGTATGCTACTCTTAAAGTATTTAGTCGAAATATTTCATTTCACCTATATGCTTGAGGGCTACAGTGAGAAGTTTTCTAGCTTAGTCACTCTTAGAGCATCTAGACGCAAAGACCTATGGTTTTTCGTCTACATCCTCGGGAGCTACAGTGGGATACTCATATGAAATGCAAAAGGCAAATAAAACTTACAAGTGCAATGATCTTCAGGTTAGTAGCACTCTCGGCCAGTAGCTTGCCAAAGGATACGCTGTTTCCTTGCAAGATCTCTGCTTGACGGAGGAGCTCCTCTAGACCGCACGTCGGAGATGTCGGCGTTGCACCAGGATCCAAAGTCGTGCTATCCGGCGTAAGTACCGGGTAGAAAATCTTTGGATAAACTATGGCTTTCTTGGGTGCGGGGGCGCCGCCTACGGCAGAAGTACCTGCTTCCACCACCGCCTTACCGCTACCGATGGCATCCTTAGCCGGAGCTTCAGCCATTTGGTGGGTGGCACTCTCCTGCGTCTCCTGCTCGCCGACAACAGCGACCTCGGTAGAGGCACCTGAGTCCACTTCCATGGCGGAAGGGCCAGATGCCTCCTTAGCTTGAGAGCTTGTCGGGGCAGACGAGGGCTTGACGGAGGGAGTGACAGGGGCGATGGCGGGAGATGCGTCACGATGCAGCATGTCCTTAATGGTTCTAGAAGCCCCCAATGTTTTGGAGGTCTTCTTCAGGCTGGTCGTGGCTTTCTTCCTGAAACGTGCAAAGTGCATAAGTACAGGAGCAAGACAGATGAATAGACAATGTCGGAGGAAAAGAAGCTTACACAAGTGGGGGTGCTTTGGCAAAAGGGATCCCAGTAGTCTTTCTTTTATCCGCCTCCAGGGCGGCGGTAGTCTTTTTGGAGGCTCCACCCTCCGTCTTATTCTTCTTGCCTCCGTCGGCAGCGTCAGAGGTGGAGCTCTTCCGCTTTCACGCCAATGGAGCATCGTCGTCGGACACGACCGTGACTTCCTTCATCTTTGGATCATAGATTTGAGCAGCCAGGCTCTCCTCCTCTAGATCGCTAAGCTGTTAAGTAAGAAGTCACCGTGTTAGATGGGATGAAAATACCTAGACGGAAGAACTGGAGTATATGTCATACACGGAAAATAAACACCTACCTTTGGGCACTTGCCGTTTACGAACATGTCGTAGGTGATGGTGAAACCATGCTTCTTGTCCTTCACCTTGACGATGTCCTTGAGGCGGATCTTGACGGAGTCGCTTGAGAAATTATCCACGAAGATGCGGAGGCTATCCCTTCTATCGCTAGTATACTCATGCATGAGCTTCACGCGGTGCTGCAGAGGTTGGATTCGTCTGATGAACCAGCACATGGCTAGGTCCAAGCCGGTCAAACCCGTCTCTACGAACCATTCTATCCGCCTTATGGCGCGGGAAGCATCGAGGTCGGAGGGAAGGGAGGCCTAGGATCTCCATGACGAGGCTTCAGCAGTGGCTCCGTCAACGAAGTCCGAGTACGTTACTTCTCGGCCGGCCAGAGGGATGTCGGGGCCGTAGAAGTAAGTACGCTGCCAGTTTTTGCAGGACTCGTGACCGACGATGTCAGGGAACCGCCGGCCAGGACGGATCTTGAAGCTTATAGTGCCACAATTTCTAAGTTCCTCCTTACTGGCTCCGGCTTCATGCTTGACGGTGAAGAAATACATGAAAAGGTCTAGCCTAGGCTTAATCCCTAGGTAACCCTCGCAGAGAGCCACGTAATTGCTAAGCGCTAGGATGCTATTGGGAGAGAAGTTCTAGGGCTGGACTCTATAGTGGTTTAAGACGGAAAGGAAGAAGTTAGAGATGGGCAGGGAGACGTCGCGTACCAATTGGGCTTTGAGGTACACCTTTTCTCTGGCTTGGGGAGAAGGTGTCACCTCGCCGGTCGGCGCCGCCTGCCAGGCGAGCCCCTCCGTCGCAGGGAGGTAGCCCTCGGCGATCAGTTCCTTGATATCGCGGTCTGTGATATCCGAACCGCGCCAATCGCCCTTGTGGGAGTTGAGCTCCTCCTCCAGCGGCTCCAGCGCCGCTGGATTATGGTTGCCGTCGGTGGACTCCACCACCACCGAGACGGGGATGACCAAACCCTCTAGGGGCACGAAGACGGAGCTCGCCGGCTTCGCCGTGGCTTCGCTCGACGCCGCCATGGAAGGAGTAGTGCTACTGCTGGCCATTGGGTGAGTTTGGAGGTGACTGGCGAGGATTGGAGCTAGGGTTTTTCGCAAAGATTGTGTGGAGAGCTCGAGGAGGCACGCGCTGGAGGAAGAAGACGATGCGAGGAGAGAATGAGGTGAAAAGTAAAAAATCCCACCGCAGTTACTATTTATGATCTCCAGCATCAAGATTCGTGTAGCTTGATCGGACGGTTGCCGCGTAGACGACGTGTGCGTGAATGTGCGCGGAAATTTCTCCACGTCCCAACCGTCGCCGCCAACAGTTCGTATCGCTCGCGCAGGAAAATCAGACATGATTGCGTTCTCTGCATGTGTGAGTTACGAGGCGTCTCTGACCTACGCCTACGTCGCCCTAGCTGACATAGGCAGATGAGCCGTCACATCGAAAGATTCCGGCATGGACGGATCCATTCCGGCTACGGAAGAGTACGATGAAAGATTCGACATTTCTCCGACTTACGTATTGAAGACAGAGAAAACCTTGCAGGGTTCTTTGGGAGGACTACAAGATATTGCTTGACAATTTGCCAACATCCATCTAGACGAAGCATTCCACGTGAAGAGGCAAGATGACGCAAGATCTCGGAGTTCTCCAGGGGCTACTGTTGGGGATATGCTATATGGGTATCCTCATAGCATGTCTCCTATCCGGATAACCCGGGTGGCCCACAGTTGGTAGCATGGCCCATGGCCTGCTGGGCGGCCCAGTTAGATGGATCCAGAAGGGAGTCCCATGCCGGATAAAGGAAGGCTACGGTTGGAGTCACCGATGTACCCGGAGCCTTGGAGTGCAAGATACACAAGACTAGTAATAGACGATGTAGGACTCTGTAACCTGTCCGGCTAGGACTTTTCCCTGTAACCCTAGGACCTGACGACTATATAAGTCGGGCCTATGGGAGCCTTTAGGGCATGATAACTTACAATCTCAGACAACCTCGCACATCGAACCTATCTCTGTAACTCAGCGTATTGCCCTTATAGTGATTTATAGCAGGAGTAGGATTCCGCCACCGTCGTGGGATCTGAACCTGGGTAAGCTGTGTTACCTCGTACCCGTCAACTGTCCGCCTTCCCCCATGTCTCTAAACACGCACTGTGAGGACCACTCCATGGCGTACTCGTCGGCAATACCACGTCACTTGACGCCCTTCCGTGCTCCTCGTCCTCCCCGAGCACCAACACATTTGCTAGCCCGATATACGTCGCAATCTCCTCCGCCACCTCGCCAAACAGACGTTGATCTCCCGCTTCTCGCGCCGGGTAGTTCTCCGACGACGCACTGGACGCCCTCGTCCCGCGCGTCACCCTCTCAACCGGTCAGCACCACCGATCTACTCGCCGCCGGCGGAATCTCCACCAATCTACTCTGCCACCTCGCCCACTGCCACCGATCTCCCGCTCCTCGCGCGACAGGAACTGTCCGACGACGCAATCGAGACACTCGTCAAGCGTGTCCCCCTCTCCAGCGATCAGCACCTGGAAATGTCCCCCTCTCCAGCGGTCAGCACCTGGAAATGGTGCTCCCGCCTGCGGATTCTTCGTCGATTTCAGGGGAGAGGAAGAAGAGAGGGGAACGAGGAAGACGAGAGTCGCGCGAGCAAATGAGCAACGGCTCTGGCACGTCGACAACGCCGCACGCAGGTGGGCCCCCCCAGGTAAAAGAATGTCCGAAACGATAGGAGGCGCGGGGTGGAAGGATGAAGATCGGACGGTGGTAAATCGATGGCTCGCTGTGACAAACAGGCCACCGATCACTTTTTAGCTTTTGGGTAAATCTAAAACTATCTTATTCTCCCTCCGGCCCATATTAATTGACTTAAATTGTCTAAATTTAAATAAATCTAGACACTATTTAGTATATAAGTTTATCCAAATTTTAACAAATCGAAGTCAATTAATATGAATCGGAGAGAGTATTTTAAAATAGAGGGAGTAGATAAAATCAGATACTCCATCGAATCCATATTACCTGTCGTTGAAATGGATGTATCTAGCACTAAAACGTGTCTAGATACGTCCATTTTAGTGACACATAATATAAATCGGAGGGAGTACATTTCATACATTTCGTGTCCGGCTTAGGACGCACCGTTGGGACGAGCTCGGACGAGGTCTAAACTAGCCGTTACAGCCATGGCGAAGAGGACCCTCGCGAATGGTGGGTGTGATCGTGATGTGCTGCCTACCGGTACCCCCGTTCGGCTTTCCCATGCAACACATGGGAGGATGGGAATGCGAGGTGAGGAGACGCGCCCGTGGCCCGTGGCCCGTGGGTCCCGCCAAAAGCTTGAGCACTAGTATATTTATAACGTCTACGCGTGTGGTCCATAGTATTCTTGCCGACGGTCCGCGGGGTCGCCCTCGGCGCGGACAGGAAGCGATGCCAATTGCCAATTGCCAGGGAAGAAGAGTCCACTCCACGCGCGGCAAACGCAGACTCCGATCCGCAGGTATTCCATTTAGAAACGACTAAAATAATGCTGTCACTTTTGATCACCATTTCCGTAACACACACGTGAGTTGCCAGGTTAAACATACTCTCTTGCCACTTTGAAGCAAACCGAAGCTTCAGCTAGCAGTCTAAAAATACAATCGGAACCTGCAGTTGGCACACTGGTGGAATATGTCGCTTCTTTTTAGCATGAACGGTTTTTGTTTTTAGAAACCGAGATCTCCTATTCATTAAGTTGCAACATACCCGGAGAAAAAAGTCGTAACATGCCTTCTGTTAAAAAAAGTTAAACCATACTAGTATTAAAATTCTGGTTACACAATTAGTGTTGAGGATGCGTTATCAGCGATTCCTGTAGTGATGTCAGGATGCGGCAGCATATTAGACTAGGTCAATAAAAATATTATAGGTGGTATCATGCACTACATGCATACAAAATGCTTATGTGTCATAGTAATTAATGATAAAGAAGATTGTATTGGTATCATAGATAGAGAAAAACTAATTTCAAACAAATCTTGACCATAATTTTACATTGAGATTTTACAAAACAATAAATACACTAAGACGATGATATTACTCTCTTCGTCCCAGTTTAAAGGACACAATTTGCAAACCATGCATCCCAAAATATTTAGGCACAAAAGCATTTAATCTCTGTAATCACTCTGGTGTAAAAACAATAAAATGCTTACATACGCATGTGTAAACAAATATAAACGCTTTGATGGCTCTTCTTCTCTTCACATATGATCTTCTCCATACTATAAAATGAAACAATTAGAGAACACCTAGGCCTAAAGAATTACAAATTGTGTATTTTAAATCGGAACGGAGGAAGTATTATATAATACTATGCATTATAAAGATGGTACGTATACGAATATCATATGCATGATACTACTATATGATTCTCCTTATTATGATTAGTCTTATGCAAGTATGTACCTCCTATTTCTATAAGAAGAATTACTCATGGAAAGACGCAACAAAGAGAGACCGACTAGCTAGTTCAGCAAACAATAAACAGAATGACAATACACGAAGCAAAAGGAAGTAATAAAAGGTGACCTCTAGCTAGGGAACATTAAGAATAAGCCAACCAGGCTACCGACTTTATTTATGAATGCCCATCGAGACACCATTTGTGGTTATTACTCCGTCTCTATTATACATTCAATTTAAATAAATTTACGACACCCTTTTAAGGACGGAAGGAATACTGAATGCACAAATCGTGAAATCTGACGGTGGCCGTTGACCCTGGATGGCCTAAAAACATCTCTAGGTGCCCAATTTTGTTGTTCACACTCCACAAGTAAGCGTGAGGTTTTCTTTGCATCTTTTTTTTAATTGAGAGACATATATTTTCTAAAAACATAAAATAGATGTGTGCGTATTTGTATTAAGTTGACAAGAACGCTAAACAATGGCTATGACACTACACTCGCATTTCAGCTTACAACACACTCTTACAACAATGACAACAAGCACGCCGTGACTGACCCTAGCCAAGAATGGCGAGGAGGCGGGGCACCGAGGGGAAAAAGGATACCCAAAAGAGTGAATAGGGTTTCATTTTATCAACAACAAAGAATGGAGTTTCTTTTTTCACAAAATATACCAAAAATTTAAGGTAATACAACAAATAGGGTAGGATCCTTTAGTACGTACTTTGGAGCTAAAAAAACTTTTGTCTATCCGCATAAAACGGAAAATACTATGTTATTTCCTCTTCTTATATTACCGCTTTTCTACTTTGTTCATTGGATTCATAGGAATCTCTTTTGATAATGGAGCGATGGATAATGGAATGGGGGGGGGGGGGGTTAACCATATTATCAAAATGGTTAAATCCCTCAATAAACTTTACCCAGGAAAGTTCTAATTCTTCTATAAATTCATATGAGTTTATTACTAACGCAATTTATCTGTCACAACCAACACCAATCACGACCACACACCAAAGTTCCCCATACCAACATACCAATGTGTCTAGAAGATAAAGCTAACGAGTAGCAGGGTCCAGCCAAACTTGGAAAGGAGTCGACGGGAGAAAGTTGACGATGGCATACATTGTGCCCGGGAGACTCACACCTTGAGTAGTAGTCAACACCGGCGAAGATCCCCATCTCCGAATGTCACATTTGGGACACCCCTAGCAGCCTAAGCAACGCCTTCATGAAGGAAAACGACATTGTTGCGTTGCCGCTGCCTGGTCCGACAAAACAGACCTAGGGTTTTCCCTAGCGCCGAGGGGAGGAACGGTCAGGCCCCTGATCATGCCTCCAAGAAGGGAAATATCACTCGCAAGCATCACCATGGTCAGTATCGAAAGCACCGAGCAGTTTTTTCACCGAGCCACTGACCACCCTCGACGAGACAAAGAAGGACAACAAACCTGCATGCTAGAACTACCATCGCCAGAAGCAACTCATCGCCGGTGTAGGAGAATGTTGCCCACCACTGCAGTATCTCCCTAGATCGCTAGATCTGAGACCGAGATGGTCAAGACAGGGCAGGGCAGGGTCACTGCCTCCACCGGAGCAGTAACTTTGGCCACCACCAGCGCTGCCCAGATCGGGCCCTCATGCACCGACATGGGCCGCCGCACCACCGTTACCTTCCTGGATGCCGCGGTACAACGGGCAACTCCATGGGCAAGGATATCTCCGTCGGCTGCCTGCCGAGCAACCCGCCAGATCCTTGGGCCCTCTCGGGCCCATCCAATCCAAACGGGCCAACCCGGCCCGACTGCATCATTTGCCCATGCCATCACCGAGGACCACCGCTCGTTCGTCGCCAGTAGCTCGCCGGAGCCTCCACCATGACCCTCCTTCGTCGCGACAATCGCATCAAGGCCCACCACTGCTATCGCATATGAGCCCGCGACCTCCCGCCACACGCAAGAAGAGCAACTCCCGTCGTTGCTAGCACCGCCCGGCTTTGCCCGGTCAACTCACGCCAGCGACAACAAGGGAGGGGCGAAGGGAGGGTGTTGGCGGGGGAGAGGAGGTGCGCCACTTGGAGACGACACGGGGGCCAAGGAAGGGGGAGACAACATCGAGAGACATACTCACATGCATGGATCATTGAGCCATGTGCATCTTCCACCAAAATGGTGATGTCGAGAACAATGCACCTCTCGAATCCCATGCAACATCTTGGATAGTGCTTTGACTCTGAATCTAAAGGCTGCCTGCTTCCTTTTTTTCAGAACTTATTACTCCATTATCTAGGCATCAGATGCTTCCCGTAGAAACTGCGAAGACATAGGAGACAAATAACCGTCCACTCCACTGCAACCGCAACGCAAGCTGAGACAAACGGCTGCGTTACCATGACACGCGGTACTCTCACCTCCCCCCTCCTCGTTCGTCTTCCAAGTTCCACCCCAGCAGCGAAGCCCAGCTCATGATTTTACTTCCCCACTTAAACCACACCAAAACAAACCCCCCTCCCACTTCCGCCCACTGTCGCCATAATCCCCTGCCATATCAGCGCCATTAATTCCAACGCATCGACCTCTGTTCCCCCCGCCCGCCTCCTCTCCACCTCCGCGTCCGGGCACCAGCTATGGAGGACGACTTCTCGCGCGCGGTGGAGGACGGCCTCAAGCTCTCCAAGCGGCTCGTCCTCCCGGGAGGCGCGGCCCCGCCGCGGCCCCCCGCGGGGATGGACCGCTACGCTGCGCCGGACGTCGCGTCGCTGCTGCCCGTGGCGCCCATGGCGTACGCGGTAGTCACGGACCCCGCCGCGGTCGACAGCCCCGACGTGCCCAGTTACCAGCCGCACGTCTACGGCCGCCTCAACCCGCCCGCGCTCATCCCGCTCCAGATGCGCGAGGTCGACCTGCGGGTCGACTGCGCCGCGGGCTGCGCCACGGCCGAGGTCACGCTGCGCGCGCGCTGGTGGCTGCACTGCCTCACGCGAAGCCGAGATTGCGACTGCCGCGTCGTCGTTCCCATGGGAGAGGAGGTGATCCAATTCCACCCCCACTTCATCTTTCGTTCTTCTCTTATTTTCGACAAAAAAAGAAACCGCATGGCACGCGGTGCTCGAACCCCCTTGCTGTTCTGCCTACGATCGAGATTGTTTGTGCCGTTTCTCTTTCTTTTTTTTGCTGCCGTTAGGCGCTGGACTGATTACTGTACCAATTCTGTGGCTGTGCTCTGCCCAATTTGGATTCATCTTGGTGCTCGGGGCCATGCTTGGCTGTACATAATCATTTGCGTTGGATCGGCGTGCTAGTTTGCGCACATAGCAGCAAATTCTTTGTCATCATGAGGTAGCAACATTTGTTGGTGAAGGCTGTTATAGACGATTCCATTTGTTGGAGTTCTTTGCTCGCTCTCTGCCAGAAGTGGGTTCCATCGTTATTTTGGAAGCAAGCTACACTAATTCCTTGCTTACCAATCGTAGAAATAAGCAACAAGAAAGAAATATTTGGTTTGGAATAACCTGACTTGCGAAGCGAACTCTGTTTGTACACTTGTCCAATAAATAAATGCTTTACTTGGTATACTTGGTACGGTCGGTGATATTATTCCTATTCTTTTCACTTTAGGACATAGACTACATTGTATTTTTTTCTTCTTGCTATTTCTTCTAAATGTAGCCAAATATCTGCCAGTGGCCCAGACAGAACATGATTTCCAATTGTCATTTGGAAATATAATTAAATAGTGCATTGGGAACTTGGTTTGTGATGGTGCATGTATACGCAATGCTGTCAGCTTCTGTTGTTCTGGTTGCATCGGGGTGTAAGTTGGTAGACTTTACCCAAAGCTCAGATGTCTGAGAACTTGAGAGCAGTGCAAGGAAGTTTCAGTTCTATCTGCTTTCGTATTTTTCTATCCTGATGGAGTAGTAAACTTAACGACATGATCAATGAAAGAGAACCTCCATATTTCTCTAGTCGATAGCGTGCATCCAGTGCAAATACCGTAACTGGTATATATTTTTTGGATTAAACTGTAACTGATATCACTATATGTATTTAATAAAGCAAACATGTTCTTGCTATTATTTTTATGTGGCAATCATCCAGAATGCATATGTATATTATGTATATACAGAATACCGTTATTTTTAGAATTCTGTTGATCTTAGTCTAAGACAATAATTTGGCTAGCAGGGTTCAATTCTAGGCGCTGAAGTTACTGTTGGGAAAATATCGTACAATACACATGTAATTGATGTTGATGATAACAATGCTGTGAGGATTGCAAAAACTGAGGGTGCTGGTCTTTTAAAACGCCAGTTTTTTTCATTGACAATACCAAAGGTACTTGTTTTATACTACCTCCGTTCTTGAACTGCTAGAAAGGCTTACATTATGGAACGGAGGTAGTACCTATCATCAGTTTCAATCTTCTTGCTTGTCAATATTCAAGCTTTCAACAATCATACCTACCTTTGCTAAGTACTTTGTTTCATTGCATCAAGGTTGTAGGAGGAGAAGACATTTTTGCCACAATTAGATGGTCACAGAAGTTGTTGTATGACAATGGACATTTTTCAGTTGATATTCCGTTTCGGTTTCCGCAATATGTTAACCCTTTGCCTAAATTATTCACAAAAAAGGAGAAAATTCAGTTGATTGTGAATAGCGGTGTGAGTAAAGAGGTTTTATTGCAGGGGACCAGCCATCCCTTGAAGGTAATCGACTCTTTATTACTTTTGTATGCACCATTTCTCAATCTATGTGATGTACTCCCTCTGTTCCATAATATAAGATGTTTTAGCTTTTGAGAAACGAATGTATCTAGTCTCCTTTTAGTGTATAAGTTTATTCCGAATCTACACACTAAAAGATGTCTAGATTCACTTGTTTCACAAAAACTAAAACATCTTATATTTTGAAACGGAGGGAGTAATGGTTAGCATGAGATGTTCTTTTGCATTTTCAGGAGAAAAGTAGGCAAGGTGAGAAAATGTGTTTCTTGCATGAAGCAGTGGTTGAGAATTGGTCAATCAAAGATTTTACCTTTGCATATAGTGTAAGTTATTATTCTCTGGGAATCTATTTATTTAGGTTAATTGTACCTTCTCTTCTGTACTTCTCAAATATCTCTCGTTATGTTCACTGGCCCTTCACGTGTGAATACTGAAAGCAACAGGTATTACCTATTCAAAGCTGAATTTATGAATACTTTGATATCAATAATTTAGTCATTAGATTCATTTTATTGTAAGGGCAGAAGGCTTTTAGCATGTACTTCAAGGTCTGAGTGAATTATATACAATCAGTATGCAAACAATAGTTATAATTCAGTACTATTTGTTTCATAGATTGTTACAATATAGCTGTTCTTTGCTTGCTGTCCAGTACTAGTGTAGTCGAGCATTGATCCTTTACCTAGGTGATATCCTTTGACATGCTGCAAGCCTGCATCGAAGGAAAGCATGATTAATTTCCAAACAAACAACTACAGGGAGTGGGCCATATCATTGCCATGTCAGTAGGTGGGACTGCAAGGTGATGTTGTTCCTGATGCTGTCTGTAGACAGAAACCTCTGCCAATGACTAGTGGGCCCTCTCCCTTCACTGAGTTGTTTGATAACATGGCATCCACGTCAGCTGAAACCACTTGTGAACTAAGGCTGAAATGGGGACAGTTCAATTAGTTCAAGGCCCCAAATTCAACCGATTCAGATTTTAGGGTTGAAGATCAAAGACTTTTCAAACTTTGACACTTCATTTGATTCATAGCTTCTAAATTTATTTTTTAGATAAATGGATGAATAGCTCTCCTGGCCTTTTCATCTTAGATACCCAAAATGCTTTATTAAAACATTCTTACAAAAATATAAAGTTAGCTAAATGTGTAGGGAAAAGGCTACGTAAATATAAGATGGAAGCTGGACAAACAGTTACAGTTTAACTGCATGCTTGCAATGGAGATGAGTGACATTACCTAATGTTTTGGTTATGTCTGTAGGTTTACTCAGGTGATGTGTCTGGTGGAGTACTCGTGCAGCGCTCAACATTACGTGACTATGATGATAGAGACATGTTCTGCATTTTTCTTTTACCTGGAAATAAGCAGAACAGGAAGGTAATTTCTTTTACTTCGTTATTGTGATATTGTCTTGTTATCTCGTTAGTAAGTAAATAAAATGACTAGTGTGGAAATTCCATGATACTTGAAGATAAAATTTAGTGATATATCTGTAATTCAGTACTTAAAATTTTGTACCTTAATTATAAGTAGTCCTAAGTTTCTCATGATTTGTTTTCATTCTGTTTCTCAGACATGTTGATATATATCTAACCCTGTTTCTAAAATTTATAGTCCTAATGTTAATGATTCGACCCGAAGTAAACTTTTATCTGCTTTTATGCTTCATTGTATTTTTGTGAATGGATATTTATCTCATTTGAATTATGTGATAGGTCTTCAGAAAGGCAGTTGTGTTCATTGTTGATACAAGTGCAAGCATGCAAGGAAAGCCTATTGAGAATGTTAAAAATGCCATCTCAACTGCTCTCTCTGAGCTTGCGGAAGGAGATTATTTCAACATAGTAACATTTAATGATGAGCTTCATTCATTCTCATCATGTTTGGAGAAAGTAAATGAGAAAGCAATAGAAAATGCAATCAACTGGATGAACTTAAATTTCGTTGCCCAGGGTGGCACTGACATCATGCATCCTTTGAATGAGGTACAATATTGGGCAGATTATACCTGTTGAAATTTTATATATGATTGATGCCACTTTTGTTGCTAACATTACCCCCTTTTGTGGTGTAAGGCATTGGCGTTGTTATCAAACTCTCATGAAACTCTTCCGCAAATATTTCTTGTGACCGATGGTTCAGTTGAGGATGAACGGAACATCTGCCACACTTTGAAAACCGAGCTCACAAATAGAGGGTCTATGTCCCCTCGGATTTCCACTTTTGGACTAGGTAATGGCAAGTATGATTTTTCTTATTTAGAACTCAACAAATCACTCTTAAGATATATATGCAAATGAAATGTTAATTGACTTTGTAGTGATCTATCATGTCTAAGGTGTTGTTTTGCATTTCAACACATACAGAACTTTGTCAATTCTAATATATATAAGTAATTAGCATATAATCATGACAAGAGTTTTCATTGTCATGCTGAAACTACTTGTAACTTCATCTTCTTACGTGTCCAATTCTTATTCTTAAATGCTCTTTGGTTACTCAAATGTCTGTAGTGCAGTCCTGAACCTTATGAAGGGACTAAAGTTTGATGATAGTGGAGACATCGGTATTTGATATTACGTAGATGATTACTAATATTACTCAGAATAATTTCTAATTATTTGTACTTACCTTGGAAAAAATATTAGGTTCATACTGTAACCATTATTTCTTGCGGATGTTGGCATCAATTGGCAAGGGGCATTATGATGCTGCATTTGATACAGGTACTAAGATATGCCCCTCCAATCCTCGAATTGGCCAGTGTTTTGTTGTACACACTGTTTCTGGAACCTGGAAAAAATCTGGATTATGCTCTAATGATCTAATTTTGGGAAGTTCCTGCTTTTGCAGGGCAACTTTTAGTCTTCCCTAGTCAGGTTTTTGGTTTATTCACTGTGGACCTCATGGGGGTTCCTCTGCTTGTACATATTTTTATTTTGTTAGTCAGATCCTCTGATCAGTAGGCTCTTCTCCACAGCCCTAGTCAGAAACAAAATGAAATAAAAACATGACGCATATTATAATCTTTAGTTCTTCCTCCCCTAGAGGAAACGACCTTCTGTACAAACTTATCGCCCAATTGACAAAGAAAAACATCATTCTTTCTGAGGAGAGAGTATAATTTTCTCTGGATGGAACCATATGATTTAGTAAATTTATAAATTATTTCTATGGCTTTAAATATACTAGAAGTTTTGACTTCTGTTTTTTCTATTTAATCAAGTAACTCTGGTGGCAGAATAAATTTTTCAGTAGTTTTACGTGTGTATAGATGTTTGACTGTACTAGAAAATGCAGGATTTTGTCCAAAGTCAAAGGCAATACTTCACAAAACTGAAGTTTTTCATTCTGATTTGTTACACCAGGATCAATTGAGGGTCGAATGCTTCAATGGTTCCAGAAAGCTTCAACCACAATCGTGACGGATATTTCTATCGATGCCACACAGGATAGTCAAGTATTTGAAGTGAGTCCATTGCTAGCTAGCCTGTCAGGCTGTCACCTTTCCAGCTGTCAGGAAAAAGTAACATCTGACCTTCATATTTATTAATTATTATTAATCATGTGGTGACATATTGCATGTACTGTCAGTAATACTCTTCACAATAAGTTTTGTGTAAATGCTGAGTGGATGATCTCCATAGCTCCCTTGTCAAATATGTGTGTCTTCTCCAAAAAAGGGAGAGTGAGAGAGCATAAAGTGCTTTGGCCTTTGAGCACTCAAGAGCATGTTGCATCTTTAATTTTCTTATTAAATGCCCACCTGGGTTTGCCCACTTTCTTCCTATAGAAAGGTCTGGATAGTTGGTACTTAAGACCATTTAACTTTCTTTTTTCTTATGAGCATAACTAGATTCTCGATATCTCCTAAAACCAAACTTTTTTCCAATTCAGGTGGATTGTGAATATATTCCTGACATGTCAGCAAAATATCCATTGTTTGTATCTGGAAGATTCCAAGGTGAACTCCCAGAGACTCTCTATGCCAAGGGCTATTTGTCTGACATGAGTGAAATATCGATTGAATTGAAGGTCCAACATATAAAGGATATACCTCTTGATAAAGTAAGATTCTTACACCTCGTTGTATTTCTATTTAAGGGCATTCTGTTGTTACTTAAGGAACATCCTCATTGGTTAATATGGGTGACGGCAGGGAGAGGTTATGTCTGTTAAGCTTCATGCACTAGCCAACACAACCAAAAGTCCGAACTGATGGAAAGGGTTAGTGCAATCCACTTATACACTTCAATACCCCCTCTCATGTGTGATGGGAAGAAAAGTCAACACGTGTAAACTCAGAGGTAGACACAAGATGCCTTGTAGGTATGGCTCAAGAGGCCTATACATGGACACCGAGGGGGCAACAACAATTTTAGGATAAATCGCGAAAGCCAGCACTCGAACTTGAGACCCTGGGCTCTGATACCATGTTAAGCTTCATGCACTAGCCAACAGAACCAAAAGTCCGAACTTATGGAAAGGGCTAGTGAGATCCAGCCATACTTCTGAGTCACCGGTCCATGTACAAGGCCTCTTGTGTCTACCTCTAAGTCTACACGTGTTGACTTGTCTTCCCCATCACATGTGAGAGGGGGTATTGAAGTGTATAAGTTGATTGCACTAGCCCTTTCCATCAGTTTGGACATTTAGTTGTGTTCGCTAGTGCATGAAGCTTAAAAAAGTAAACCAAAATATATAACATAAGAGGTAGTAGAGGAACTGTTGTAAAAGGGCATACTGATTGCCGAAAGCTCCCACACATTTTGTGGTTTGGGGAAGGGAATTTCTAGGCAGCCTTTCCCTTGCTTTTACGCTGAGACAGATTCAAACCCAGGACTTACAGGACACAAGTGGAGATACTTTACCACTGCACCAGGCCTGACCTCAGTAGAGGAACTGTTTGTGTTAATTGCATATGCAATCTAACACGGCTTCTTGACCCCAGCAGCGGTCTTGACCAAATAAGCGATAGCACAGCAGCTTACCGAAATAACAAAAAAATAATTTCTCGGACATCTCTGGAAGTATTTACTGTTCAGGGTTTGAATGGCATGGCAGTTAATTAAACAAAATGTGCAACCTGTAGCTTGTTAGTTTTGCTTCACTTAGTGCACAGAGACCACAAGCAAGGAGAGCATGATAAAACACAACACATTGTCTGTTAGAATTGTTTTTAAGTCGACTATTGGTCCACTACCATTCACCTAGACGGTTTTGCCTACCTGACTCGGCTAGCAGATGAAGTTGAGCAACTCGTCGGCTAGTTACCAGCTACCTCCAGCTAGTAGTTGATTACGAACTCCAAAGTCCTCCGACTCTGGTTACATTTACATTTCCCACTAAAAGTAGTCATAGACAACACTGTGACTTGAAAACCTCCTGCCAGCCTGAATTCCCTGACTAGTGGGTCTGAATGGTGGTTGAGTAGTCGTTGGCTAATTAAATTGCTCACTTAGCCTGTGGGGTGGTGACTTGGCTCAGCTTGTCAACTTCAAACATTATCAGTAGCATATGAAAATATAGAACCACTGTCGGCTTAACAAGATTACCGAGCCATTGAGCCAAATTTGTGCTCTAACTGTGTTGAATAATAAACTTGTGGCATTATTTGCTGATGGTAATAAGCGGGAAATGTTTTTGTTGGAAAAGCAACAGATGACTGGTCACTTATCCTGTGGGGTGGTGACTTGGCTCTGCTTGTTGACTTGAAACATTATCAGTAGCATATAAGAATTTCTAACCATTATTGGCTTAACAATATAACCGAGCCATTGAGCCCAGCCTGTGATCTAATTGTGTGTTGGAATATTGAACTCTTGGCATTATTTGCTGATGGTAGTAAGTGGGAATTTTTTTTGACATTGAAAGATTTTTCATTCCATTTTTTTTTCAAATATCAGGTGTTGGCAAAGCAACAGATGGATCTTCTAACAGCAAAAGCATGGCTTTCTGAAAACAAGCAATTGGAGCAGAAGGTAACATATTATGCTCTTGTTTAGTGCCAGATTGCATCTGATTCTGGCTTCAAATTCTTAAATTAAGCTCTGCACATTGGTATTAACTTGATTTGGGAATGTTTCAAGTGGTTAGTTTAGGGCACTCCGAATGCTGAAGTTGATCTAAAGATTAGACGTAGTTAATACGTTATTATGTAAATTTATAGTCAGACTTGCTCACTGGATACCGTATCTCTTCCAGATGTCATATTGTTGAACAGTGGAAAAATTGTAGTGAAAACTCTTTCCTTATGTGTTCCAGTTTCAATCTTTTCATGGTGTAACATACCCCCTTGCTTGAAGTTATCTTTTGTAACATGCCAGAAGCTTAAAGTTGGAATATTCACCTTATTGAATAATATTGTTCCTGAATTCTGATCTGACACTCACATTTATTTGAATAAACAGGTGGCCAAATTAAGCACACAAAATGGCATTCCTTCGGAATACACACGGACGGTCCTACTTCAAACCGTCATGGAGAAAATAGACCCAGCTCAACAGGTACAATTCAGTGGATTACAAGTTTTTTACATTATTTTTCAGTTTCTATTGACAACCCATAATAACCACGTAATCCTTTGAAAAATATGGGTGTTATCTTATACCACATTCTTTTGTCATAAAAGGAAGTCCAGAGGGTGTCTGATTAAACCTGTTGTATCTGTGCAGGGAAAGCAGAAACCAAAGAAACAAAGCAGCCCAGATCAGCCTTCAGCCACACCGCTTCATGGTTTGACACTTGGTTTCGGCAATGTGGCGGCCACCATGGAGAACCTGACCTCAGGATTCGGGGACACAAAGGCACCAGAGAAATTTGAGATGTTTGGGAAGGCGGTCGGCGGTTGCTGCAGTCGCGTCGCCGACTGCTGCTGTTGCATGTGCTTCATCAACACGTGCAGCAAGATGAACGACCAGTGCGCCATCGTCCTGGTGCAGGTCTGTGCTGCCCTCTCGTTCCTCGGGTGCTTTGAGTGCTGCTCGCAGCTGTGCTGTGGCGGCGGCGGTGGGTCAGATTGACGGCCGGAGACCGGTGTGGCCGTGCGTTGCACGGTAGTGTGCATAGTATTACTGTACAGGATGCGCATCACATATTTATATAGCTTGATCGGAAAGCCTCCCTTGTCGATATCAGGCAGTAATAAACTATCAGATTCATCAGTAGTGGGACAAAATATGCCACAAACAGTAAGAACAAAACTATAAGCTATAGGCTATAGCATGCATGATGTACTGGTTTTTTGGCTTTGTCCTTTTGAAGTTAACATTATCACTAGATTTAGGGGTGTGACGTAGCGCACAATCCCGTTGATTTTAAGCTAATTTAGCGATTATAAGTGAGCGAAAAATAATCACGTCTTTTAGTGTCAAGGCTCAAATCTGATAGAAGATTTCAATTGAGAGTATAATTTAATGGCTATATATAAACAAATTCGAAAGATGTGTCTATAGTAAGGAGTTCTAAATTTAAAAGCCCGAGAGATGAATTTGCCGTTGACCTAGCCCGTGAAATTGTTAAGGTGAACGTTGCCCGGTGCTTTACTTTTTTTGTTATGCTATCCAAGATGGTAAGCCTTTGACAGACCGAGCTTCTGTAGCATGAGGTTGAGCAATAAAAAAAATCATATGGCCATTAAATTATAGAGAGACATGCAGAGGTATTAAAAAGCAGTCACACAAACTTTGTTGACAAACCAAGCTTCTGTAGCATGAGAGAGCAGACATGTCATTAGTAGCAACAGAGGGCTCTTCGGCCTAGAAAACTTGTCAATGGTTTGACCTACCTACGTAGGAATAAGCCTATAGTAGTAGAAATACACTGACATTGTGTTCACACAATAATATTCAAAGATCAGTACTCTGAACTGGAGCTATAAATAAGGCAGCATAAGCATGAGTCATGAATGCTTTTAATGTTGGAATTTGAGGTATTTTAGTGTTGGGCCAAAGGCCCCATAGCAGATACAAATTCTAAAATTCTCTTTTATCACTAATACATAGCAGCATGTGACTGTGTAGTAGTCACATTGTTAGTTGAGAGGGAGTAGGAGGATGTTCTAGCACCACTAAGTGAGTGAGAACAGAAGCAGCTCTCGCGTACTCCTTTTCTGATGTCGCTTGCCCTAAAAATTAATTATGAGTTGATCGTGGGCTGTGTTGACTCGTCCATGGGCTACACCCCACGACCTACCCGACCGACACTATATAAACCGAGCCACAAACCCTACGCGAGAACAACGCATCACACATACCTCCTTCCAGTCCATTGCGTCGTCGTCTTCATCTTTCCCATCCCGACTTGCAACGTGTACACAACATTAGACACAACCACTGTTAAAGCAGAGTGGCTTCGTGAGATCTTGATGGACTTACCTATGGTTAAAAAACTAATACCCGCCATCCCGATGAACTGTGATAATCAAAATGTGATTGTCAAAGTAAACAATTCTAAGGATAATATGTAGTCATCAAGGCATGTGAAGAGGAGATTGAAATCTATCAGGAAACTGAGAAATTCCGGAGTTATTGTGTTGGATTATATCCAAACATCTAAGAACCCGACGAATCCTTTTACAAAGGGTTTATCACGTAGTGTGATAGATAATGCATCGAGGGAGATGGGTTTGAGACCCACACTATGAGGTGATCGCAGTGGTAACCCACTCTATGTGATTGGAGATCCCTGAATTAGAGTTGGAAGACAAACTGTTGGTCAGCTGAGAGGAGAGTATCCCCATATTATATTTACATGTTCATAAAGATGCAATACTCTCTTAATCTGCATGATAGATTGATATTTATCTTAATGTGTTCCAAGTGGCTTTTATAAGAAGAGATGTTGTCCTGCAGAACATCTCTTGAGGAACACGCCTATATAATTCTGACTGTAAAATATTATAGTCCGTGAGAGTTGGGTGCTCTCTAATAAACTCGTGAAAGACCCTGAAGTATGACACATAAGCTTCAAACCGCGGGGAAGTCAATGACAACCCAGTATCAGGTTAGGCTTTGTGTGAAACTAGCGTGTGAAAAACTTGTAGTTCAAGACATAGTCCACTATTCAAGTGCAAGCTAGTGTAGCGTGAAGTTTAAAGTGGAAGTTCAACTTAACAGTCTCCACTAAACACTAGTATATAAAAAAATGTTCTGGAACAAAAAATGATATGTTGTGCCAATGAGACTTTGTGGGGGATTGTTGGAATTTGAGGTATTTGGGTGTTGGGCCTTTGGCCCATAGCAAATACAAAATTTGAAATTATCTTTGGCCCACTAGTACATGGAAGCATGTGGCTGTGTAGTGGAGCTAAAGGTTTAGTCTCATATTGCTAGTTGAGAGGGAGTTGCACCACCTTATATAGGTGGCTGTTCTAGCACCACTAAGTGAGTGAGAAGATAAGCATCTCTCGTGCACTCCTCCTACGACGCAGCCCGCCTCGCCACACCTCACCTCACCTCGCCACGACGCGCGCGCGCTGCGGGTTGCGGGAATCTCGCCGAGCCGAACTTTATTTTGTTGCTTGGGAAAATTAATTATGAGTCATTAACGAATGCGTTAATTAGCCAGATCTTTACCTACCCGACCGACACTATATAAAACGAGCCGCAAAACCTACGCGAGAACAACGCATCACACATACCTCCTTCCAGTACATTGCGCCGCCGTCTTCGTCTTTCCCATCCCGGCTTGCGGCGTGCACCGCAGATCGGGACAGTAGGCCTCCGGAACCCCGCCTGTGCTAGATTTGTTTGTTCTAGTATTTGGAGTAGATGTGATTAGTTTATCCTATTTAGATGCAATATTTTCATCTACTCTGTTAGCTTGCGTGATCTATATAATTTCTATATGTATGATCATGCTTTATTAATTATTTATTCGGATTAAATCATATGGATTATTGCTTATATTTTCAACAATCCAAAAGCTTGATTTGTGACACCCCCGGGCTCAGGGCTAGACAAATCCCAGAACTCCGTCTGACATAAGCCTAACCTAGATCTCGAAGGCGTATAAAGAGAGAATCGGTAACACAACAGTGACCCTACGAAACAAAAATTATTATAACAAGCTCATAATTGAGCAAAGAACCAAAATATTACAAGAAGATGTCACTGACCACAAACATCAAACAATAGAAGGAAATTATGCTAATAAGTATAGCAAACTTAACATATGGCCTAATACGCCTGAAGCATAACGATGACGTCCCATTCCATAGATTCCAGGCTGCCGACCGGGAACCCCAAGCTACTCGTCGATGTCGATGTCATATTGAACTCATCTTCTATGATAACACTTACGCAGCTGCAAAAGTATCAACGAAGAAAGTGTGAGTACAAGGTGTACTCCGCAAGACTTATGACTGGTGGAGTTATTTTTTTATAAAGCTATCTTTATTTGTAAAACAAGAGGGAGGATTAGAAGCTCGACTAATCAGAACATTTTAAAAGGGGATAAGAGAACGACATCTCCAACTGAAATCACCATCTTTTGATATCCACCAACTCATAATCATCTAAACCTTAACTAGGATCACCCCCCACGAACCCATGAGGAAGCATCCTTGAGGACACGTTGATCTGCCAAGTTTTACGATTAGGTTATAGTTCTCTATGACCTTAGAATCGGTTCCCAAGTCGTCCATAACCATGGCCATGAATTTTCGAAAATATTAATACCCTACAGGGGTGTACAACTTTACCCACACGTGCCTACCGACTCTTAGCGTCACTTGACACACTTCCTAGGTGTGCTGATAGAGGGTGGTCTACCAAAATCTTTCCCTTTCTTTTTCCTAATCCGTGAGTCACGCAGAAGGGCTCCCGAATGAGATAGTTGTCCATACTCCCAGGCAGTCCTCGACTCTGTGTATCGGGATCTAGTTTCAGTGTTGTGCATTCTTCACCCGGCCACGTCCTATATGATGCACCATCTTCAACCCATCCAAAATGTAGATGCCAACTCCAAATCTCAAACTACGGACTCATGGATTAGACTAGGAAAGTTGGGGTCAAGGGAGTTCCTAGCCCCCCATGTGGCTATACGCTCATCTTGGTTTAAGAGAAAAGAACTCAGGTCCTAGTGGTGGCAAGTATGGGACTGCAAAAACCACAACCCACCGTGGCCTCCCATACAAGCCTTAGCACGTTAAACCTTCATCTCTGATCATACCACATCATCCTGTCAGACTAGGTTCATTCATAGCTCTGATTCATCAACCGGATGGACCAGCAGTAAAAGCTAAGCATGGCTAAGCACAAGAGATATAACAGCTCTAGAAACGCTTCACAAGCCGGACCCTATTTACGCTAGGAGCAGTGGATCATGGAATATAGGCTACGAAGGGAACATACATCAGATAGGATTACTTTATCTATTGATAAAAGACTTTGGAATCATATGCACATGGCAAGAATTGAAATGCTTGAAAACATAGGATTATATCATGTGTGGGGGGCTATGCTTTCTGATGTCTATGCACTTCTATTCTTGTAGACAGTTGTTGGGCCTCCAAGTGCAGAGGTTTATAGAACAGAAGCAAGTTTTCCTTAAGTGGATCACCCAAGGTTTATCGAACTCAGGGAGGAAGTGGTCAAAGGTATTCCCTCGCAAGCAACCCTGCAATCAAGATACAAGAAGTCTCTTGTGGCCCCAACACACCCAGTACACTTGTCAGGTGTATAGGTGCACTAGTTCAGTGAAGAGATAGTGAAATACAAGTGGTAACAGTGCCAGAAAATAGCTTCTGACGGTGCCAGAAAATACTTTGATGGAGCTTGACGTGGGGTAACGACTAAAGCAAGCACACATGCAACAGATCTAGATGCAAAGGGTGTTTAAATGTTTAGAAACAAGGCCTAGAGATCATACTTTCACTAGTGAACACTCTCTCATATAAATATCTTCTCTTAATGATACTACTCTTAACTACTCTCTGGTTGGACACTCTAATCATCGGTAGGGCTATAACAGCACTCCTCAAAGTCCGCCTTCCCCAATCCAGATAAACCTACACTGTCACCTTGAGCGCTAGATGGTTCCAACAAACACCACAATTTCATACAAACATCCAACTCCAAATATAACTTATAACAAATATTCAATCTAGCCAAAGTGCCACATACGGTATGCATGCTGTCATTTTCACACACGTGGGGAAAATCATAGATCTATTAAAGCACAAAGAGTATTTATGTAAACTCAAACCTAAGTGCCACCATGGCGTGCACGATGTCACTTTCACACACATGGGGAGAGCAGAGATCTATTAAAGCACTTGAGTAGCAAAGTAGATCTACTTGATTACAAAGCACATGATCACAATATGACCATGCATAGAGAGAGATGAACACATAGCTACCGGTAGAGCCCTTAGCCTCGAGGAAGAACTACTCCCTCCTCATCATGGGAATCAGCAACGGTGATGAATATGGCGATGGATATCGAGGAGATGGCTCCGAGGGCACTTCCCTGTCCCGGCAGGGTGCCGGAACAGAGACTTTCTGTCCCCCGAATCTCCCTTTCGGTGGCGTCGGTGCTATAGAGGTTTTCGTGGATTTCTTCTAGATGATTTAGAGTTTTTGGGTCGAATGATTCTTATAGGCGAAGGAGGCAAGGTCGGTGGAGGGCCAGGGCCCCCCCACACCCCCTCTGGGCGCCTCCAGGGCTTGCCCGTGCCTAGGGTTGTAACATCCCAAAAATCATAGTTTCAAAACTCATTCATATCATTTTTGCATCATTCATCCATTTAGGGTTTTTCTCAAAAATCATTTAGAAACAGAAGTTTGAGCTATGATTTCATGTGGGCAATTTATCTCAAATGGCCATCACCCTTTGAAATTTGAATGTTAGGTACTTGTTTGCTTGCCTCCATTGATGGAAAGATTAGGTGAAGCTTTTAACCCAAGATTCCAAATTTAGAAATAGTTTCAAAATCCTTTTTCAAATATTTGCAAACTAGAGCAAATCTCTGTTTACTTTGAAACCCAAGCTTGACCAAGCCTTACAAAGTAACCACTTAGTTAAAATGACTGTTTTGAACCCACAAAACCCTGCAAAAATTCCCAAAGCAGTTTGGATTCAAAAGGATTTGAATTCATATCAAATTCATACCAGAAAATGAAGTTAGAAAAAGAAAAGGACTCCTCAATGGAAAAAGGCCGCGCGGCCAGAATCTGGCCCAGCAGCAAATCGAGCCCAGCAAGCCCACCCGGGGACTTCTTATTCTTCTCTCACGCGCAAGCGCACGCGCTGAGCCGCTGACAGGCAGACCCCACCTATACTCCGCGCACCTCGCTGACAAGCGGGCCTTCTCCACGTCAGCGTCGTCTCCACCCGCACGACCCGTTCATCCCCAAATCAACGCGGGCGTTTCTGTGTTTAATTCGCGGCGTCAATTCGATTTATTGGCCGAGTGATTCTCGCTCACGACCAGGCTATATAAACCCCCTCTGCCCCTCTCTCTTCTCCCTCAAACCCCGAACCCAGAGCGCCACCAGGCTGCGAGCATTACCCTCTGTAACCCCGCCGTCTCCGGCGACTGCGCCGGCAAATTCCGGTGAGTTCTGAGCTCCCCTCTGCCTCTCGTTCTTGCAAACTAGTTCAGTGAGCCTCTGCGCTTCTTTTAACACATTTCGTTTACCTTCGCATGAACCGTAGCTCCGGCAGCATCGTCGACTGACCGCCACCGTCTTCTGTACGAACTCCGGCGAGCTCTAGTGGTAAGCCCCGACCGCCCCGCGTCTTCTAGTTCAAGCACACGACTCTGCCTTGACTCTGTGAATCTAACCGTGTCCTCGTCTTGCCTTGGGGTGGTTCACAGCGACGTCCACAACGACCACCCGACACACCGACGCCGTCCTCCACTCCGGCGAGCAATCGCAACCGTGCCCGAGCACCCCTTGACCAACCGCGAGTACGACGAGCTTCGCCGTGACCCCCTGAGCCCGGTGAGCTACTCCTCGTTCTCACTTACCCCCTGTAGTGCCGCCTCCGTCGTCGACCGACAGTTCCGCCGCCGGTAGCCACCGCTCCGCCGCCAGTTCTTGGCCAGGACAATAGCAGCCGTTAGATCTGTATCGTAGCGCTAGGATAGATCCACTTAACCCCGAAGCGGTACGCGATCTGAGCCGCCAGATTTCATTTAGATCCTACGGCTGTGGAGCTCGATCCAGTGCGAAACGGTATGGGCGAATAAGAACATGACGCGTGGCTAGGTTAGATCTGAAAATAGATTTAAAACCAGAAATTTGATCTAAATTCAAATGCTCATAACTTTCGATTGCCACGTTAGAATTTTGCAAACTTTATACCGTTGGATTCAGTGAAACAAGACCTTTCTGAATATCCAATTTATTTAGCATATAGTAACAGTTAAAATGATTTTATTTGTAGAACAAGTTTAAGGCTATTTTTAGATATAGATTTATTTTGATAAATTATATTGGGGCCAAATAAGTTTAGTTGGCAAATTTGTGACTTGTTAAAGTTTCTGTAGACATGAGCATACTTGGTAGAATTTTCAAAAATCACCACTTAGTAAATTCTTGCATGCATGCATTCATATTATTTTTGGATGTATATATTTGTGTGTAATGGTATGCTATAATTTCTTGTGTAGATTTTGCTAGTGATTGTGATTGTGAAGAGTGCTACTCTCCCCACTACCAAGGCAAGTGATATTTACATGAATAAATTTGTCCTATGTTTTGAACTGGCATTAGATATTTTTGTTATAGTATTGCATGTTATTTTGTCTAATGCAAAAGATGGGAAATCCTATGTAGTCTAGTAGAATTGCTAAGGAATTATCCCTAAGATAAGTTGCCATACTTTGCTTAGCCTAGCTTATAGCAAAACAAGGGTTGGTGAAAAACTACACTTACTATGAAGAAAATATTTCTAAGTCAAGAGACTTATACTTTTCTAATAAAACCACTAAGTCAAATAAACCTCCTGGGTGGAATGGAAAGTATGGGTTATGTTGAGTGGTTACACAAGGCCATGGACTTGGGTTGTGTATCTCACTTGTGGTAAGCCACCCAGGCACAAAGGGATTTGGAGGCCAAGTGTTGAGAAAGCTTACAGTGCAACCACTTGGCAATATGGGCTCTGCCATGATCATATAGGTTGCTAGAACTTAGTCACTTGGACAGTTGGTGGTAGTTGGGATGATAGGTTGGAGCGCGTCCATTTTGACTAAGGAAAGGCTTCTGAAAGGTCCTGTCTTGGGAAACCAAGTCTGGTGGGGAAAGTGCAAAACCTCTGCAGATGGAAAACCTAAGTACTTAGCCTAGTCCAAGGCAATGGACATTTTGAGCATCAAGACATGGAAGCTACAAGAATCTCATCACTCCAATTTATAAGTAAAAATTGTGGGTGAACAAGGGTGAAGGACCCCAATGTCTATTGGTGGTTCCTTGGGAATGTTTTTGACAAAGAAAACTTAGTGATTTCAACTAATAGGTAAAACTTATTTTCAAGCAAAGCAATCCAAGCTACACTTAGCCAAAATGCATATAGTATTATAGTCCACCTAAAATATACTAAGGTATCACTTGCCAATACTATTCCAAAGTATTGACCCTCTATGGCTGTAACTTGTGATGTTGCAGGTTACTCCGATGATGAGTAGGAGTCATGAGTCTACACTCAACATGCTTGCCTGTGGCACATGAAGATGAAGACTTATGTTTATTTACTTATTCCTTAAACTCTTGTATTAGGCCTATGGCCCTGAGTTGTAAAAGACTATGTTTTATCTCTGGAATGAATGTAATAAACGACCTTTGTATCTGTGTACTTCATCTTAAACTGTGGATGCTAGCATTGATCCAGGGACTAGCATTGCAATCACAGGGATCCTTTCCTTTATAAAGGAGGGGACTAACAGATGGTATTAGAGCACTGTGTTGCCTGTAGGATTATGACCCTAGGATTGGAAAACCACTAAGGAAAAAGTTTTTCTTCAACTACTTCTACACTTGTCTATTCTTCTCGTAAAACTTTTCTAATCTCTTTCAACTTCCTTTGTAGATGAACTCCATTAACGAAGCCGTGAAAAAAGGACCACTCATGACCATGACCTTGGAGTGCGAAACTGAGTTTCCCAATATTCTCAAGGACCTTATGGTGGCAATGGATGCACATGGTGCAGCTGTGTACAAGGGCTTTCCAGTGATGGATGAAGGAGTGGAGTATTGGTGGGTGCAACTTCACTTGTACAAGAACAAGGAAGACAACCACACAGAAAGGGGATTCTGCATGTACACCAACACTAAAATGCACACCACATTCTTTGAGTCAGCCAGGGATGCAGCTTGGAGGACTATCAAAGAATTAAGTGCTAGAGTCAAGTGCAGAATGCTCAACCTCCAAAAGGACTTAGAGAAAGAGAAGGAGCTTACTCAAGAGTTGGAAGCCACCAACCAAGAGATAAGGGGAGATGTTATAGACTTAGTGATAGAGTCAAGATAGCAAGATTAGTGGATTGCCTCTAGAAACATTGTGTTTGCTAATAGATCCCGTGAGATTGGATTGTAAGGGCACTTCGTTAGTTGGACCACCATCTATCACCTTATTTCCAAAAAGATACCTTAAATAAGTTGGACCTTGTTTGATGTAATGGATTTGTGTATGCATGACTTGTGTGAAATTTGTGTTCCATGGTTAAGTATGAGATGGTTGTTTTGTGTTCATCTTAAATAGTGATGTTCTAACTTTTCGATTTTATAAATAGACGCCTGTTGTCGTCAGCACTGTTGAGGAGTTCCAGGTTACTCGTTTCGGACCCCGTATCGTTGAGCTTACCACTCTGCTCGATCTCCCTCTTCCCACCATCACGGTGTACCCACTCACCAAGTTCGAGAGGAAGGACCTCTGGGGCTTCAAGGTGAACCAGCCCGGACGTCAGACTGAGCCTACTACGGAGGCCATCGTCTTCAAGCTGATGCACGACGACAGGGAGAGAGGCATGGATGTAGTCATGCAGGACCTGATAGGACGACTGTTAGGCCGTCACTCCCGACAGGTTAGGGGCACTCACTTCCACGCCTTCGGAAGGCGTGATGTTGATGGAGATTCCATCGACTTTGAGGACGACTCGAGGAGCACTGCAGAGCCGATACGTCTCTATCTTCAGGACTTAGAGACTCTTCTCAGGCACGTAGATACGGACAGGACGAACATCATGCTAGGTAATGACGAGCTTCAGGTACAGCTACGCGAGAAGGACAAGCTTTTTGCGCAGCAGGATGAGATGATCAAGGAAATGGAGACAAAGTTCGAGGCCCAGGACCGCAAGTTCAAGAGTCAGGAGAAGCGCGTCCAGGATAGGAACAAGAAAATCCGGGACATGACCGAGGAACTGAAGTCCAAGGATTTCGAGCTTGAGCAGCAGCAGATGGTTATTGAGAGGCTTCGTTCCCAGAAGAGGGCTCTCAAAGCCAAGGTCGATTCCTTGACCACTACGATTGAGGAGAACAAGACCGCGATGGAGAACGCAGGTCTTACCTTCGTCGAGGAGGAGATTGATGCTGATGAGTAGACTTGACTACTCGTTTACCTTTCATATTCATATTTGTTATTGTGAACTTATTATTGGACCATCCGACATGTGGATGGCTTGCCACTTGTGTGTTTTACTTCATAAGCTTGTTATGTGGTTGTTGAACTCTTATTCTTATGTTGCTTGTTATGTGTTTGCTTATGATGTATTGTGCATGAAACATCTATGGGTATCTCATTCTTATCTATTTGAACAAACCACAGATGCCTCCCCGTCGCGCAAACCCCAACCCCAACAACATCACCCCGGAAATGCAACAAATGATGAATGCGCAAACACAGCTTATGCAAATGATGACAACATTCATCCAGAACCAGAATAACAACAACAACAACCCCAACAACAACAACAACAACAACAACAACAACCCTCCGGGTTTTGATATGCTCACCAGATTTCTGCGTCTGAGGCCAGCAAAATTTTCGGGAACAACTGATCCCATGGTAGCCAATGACTGGCTACGTTCTGTGAACAAAGACTTAGTGACAGTGGGTTGCACGGATGCTGAAAAAGTCAGATTCGCAGCACATCTGTTGGAAGGACCAGCCGCCACATGGTGGGACAACTTCCAAATCACCACTCCTATTGATGAGGTGACTTGGGCTATCTTTGAAGATGGTTTTCGCACTGCTCATATCTCATCAGGAATGATGAGTCTGAAAAAGAAGGAGTTTCACAACCTGAAACAGCGCCACCGCAGCGTGGCAGAATACATAGAAGAGTTCAACAATCTGGCGCGCTATGCACCGGATGAGGTGGATACAGATGCAAAAAGAAAGGAAAAGTTCTTGGAAGGTTTGAATGATGAGCTGAATCTGCAGTTGTCTGTGGCATATGTTCCAACTTATCAGTCTTTGTGTGACAAGGCTGCTATTTTGGAAAGTAAAATGAAGCAAGTCGAGAGTAGAAAGAGGAAACACTCCGACAAACACAGCTCGGGATCGTCTCACAAACGATCTCACTATGATGACAGTGGCAACTCAGGATCCCATAAACATGGGAAATTCAGCAAGCACAACCACAACCGTCATGACAACAAGCATCATCGCAGTCATGACAAGGACAAGTACAAGAACCACAAGGGTGGACATAAGAGCCACTATAGTGGAAATGGTAGTGGAAGTGGAAGCCAACCTCCTAAAAAGGACATCAGTCAGGTTGAGTGCTTCAAATGCAAGAAGCTGGGGCATTATGCTAATGAGTGCCCTGAGAAGAAAGTTGAAGGACCTAACAAGCCAAATCCTTTTCAGAAAGGACAAGTTAACCACATTAATGTGGAGGAGGTCTACGAGGAGCCTGATGCCGTGGCTGGTAAGTTCAGACTCAATTCAATTTCAGCATTTGTACTCTTTGATACCGGTGCATCTCATTCATTCATATCAAAGGCATTTGTGGATAGAAATGGGTTTGCATCAGAAAACATTGGGTGTCCAATAAAGGTTAGTTCTCCGGGGGGAGATATGATAGTAAGCCTTGGATGCCGGGATCTCATCATAGAGATTGGAAAACATAAGTTTCCAGTAAACCTAATAATCCTAAATTCCCAAGGATTGGATGTGATTCTAGGAATGGATTGGATGGCTAAGTACGAGGGAGTACTAGATTGTGCTAATCGTACAGTTGCACTCACAACCCCAGAAGGAAAAAGAATAAAATTCAAGTCAAACTTTGAATCCAAAGGAAGTAAGCTGAATTCTCTTAAGGGGGTTAGCATGGACAGAGTGCCAATTGTGTGTGAGTATCCGGATGTATTTCCAGAGGAGTTACCAGGAATGCCACCAGATAGAGATGTGGAGTTTCTGATAGATTTGGTACCAGGTTCTGGACCAATAGCTAAGAGACCGTACAAAATGTCAGTTGATGAACTGAAAGAACTCAAGAAACAGCTAGGAGAACAGTTGCAGAAAGGGTTTATTCAACCAAGTTCTTCATCTTGGGGAGCCCCAGTATTGTTCGTGGAAAAGAAGGATAGAACACAAAGATTGTGTATTGACTACCGTTCACTCAACGAGGTGACCATCAAGAACAAATATCCTTTACCAAGAATCAACGACTTGTTTGATCAGCTAGAAGGAGCATGTGTATTCTCGAAGATTGATCTCCGGTCAGGTTATTTTCAGCTCAAAATAAGAGAACAAGACATACCAAAAACAGCATTCACCACAAGGTATGGATTGTATGAGTACACTGTGATGCCTTTTGGTTTAACCAACGCTCCAGCATACTTCATGAATATGATGAATAAGGTATTCATGGAATTCCTCGACAAGTTTGTGGTCGTTTTCATCGATGACATCTTAGTCTACTCCAAGAGCAAGGAAGAACATGAAAGACACTTACGTTTGATACTTGAGAAACTGAGGGAACATAAACTTTATGCCAAATTCAGCAAGTGTGAGTTCTGGTTAGAGAAAGTTGGTTTTCTTGGTCATGTTATGACAAAGGATGGTGTGGCAGTTGATCCTGCTAATGTTTCAGCTGTGACAGATTGGGAATCACCCAAGAATGTGAAGGAAGTTCGTAGTTTCCTCGGCTTAGCAGGTTACTACAGAAGGTTCATTGAAAATTTCTCAAAGGTTGCTAAGCCAATGAAAGAATTGCTAAAGAAGGACAAGAAATTTGCTTGGACTGAAGGTTGCGAAGTCAGCTTCCAAGAGTTGAAGAAGAGACTTGTGACAGCACCAGTTCTATGTCTGCCAGATTTGGAAAAGGATTTCCAAGTATATTGTGATGCATCTCATCAAGGGTTGGGTGCCGTACTTATGCAAGATGGTAAAGTCGTAGCCTATGCTTCGAGACAACTCAAAACTCATGAAGTAAACTATCCTACTCATGATTTGGAGTTAGCCTCTGTCATCCATGCACTTAAAACATGGAGACATTACCTTTTGGGTAAGCGATGTGAAGTGTTCACCGATCATAAAAGCTTGAAGTATATCTTCACCCAGAAGGAAATCAACATGAGACAAAGAAGATGGCTAGAACTTATTAAGGATTACGACTTAAGTTTGCAATACCACCCCGGTAAAGCGAATGTAGTAGCCGATGCTTTAAGTCGTAAGACGTTTGTGAATGGCCTTACCAAAGGAGAATTGCCGGATGATCTGTGTAAGCAATTCAAGAAACTCAGATTGGAGATTGTACCAGAAGGACATCTCATGTCCTTAGATGTTCAACCCACTTTATTGGACAAGATCCGAGAAGTACAGAAGACTGATAAGGAAATTGAAAAGATTAAGGAAAATATAAGTCTAGGGAAAGCTAAGAGTTTCCATATAGATGAACAAGGTACTTTATGGCACGGGAAACGTATATGTGTTCCACAAGACCCGGAGTTGCGGAAACTGATCTTACAAGAAGGTCACAACTCTCCGTATTCTATTCACCCGGGAAATACCAAGATGTACATGGACATGAAGGAAAGGTTTTGGTGGAACAATCTCAAAAGGGACATCGCCGAACATATTGCTTTGTGTGATGTGTGTAGCAGAGTCAAAGCGGAGCACCAGAAACTAGCAGGTTTGCTTCAACCACTGCCTATTCCTGAATGGAAGTGGGAAAATATTGGTATGGATTTCATTACCGGATTGCCAAGGACCAGGTCAGGGTATGATTCCATATGGGTAGTAGTGGATCGCCTAACTAAAGTGGCTCATTTTATACCAGTGAAGACAACCTATACAAGTGCCAAGTTAGCTAAAATCTACATGAGCAGAATTGTATGCCTTCACGGTGTGCCAAAGAGTATTGTGTCAGATAGAGGAACCCAGTTCACTTCTCACTTTTGGAGACAGCTTCATGAATCTTTGGGAACAAGGTTGGAATTCAGTACTGCCTTCCATCCCCAAACTGATGGTCAAACGGAAAGGACTAACCAAATTCTTGAAGACATGTTGAGAGCCTGTGCTTTAGACTATGGAGCAAGTTGGGACGAAAGCTTGCCTTACGCAGAGTTCTCCTACAACAATAGTCATCAAGCTAGTATTGGAATGGCACCATTTGAGTTACTCTACGGAAGGAAGTGTACCACCCCATTGTTATGGAATGGTGTGGGAGAAAGAAGCTTATTTGGACCTGATATTATCAAAGACGCCGAAGAGAAAGTCAAATTGGTTAAAGACAGATTAAAGATAGCACAGTCCCGACAGAAAAGCTACGCGGATTCTAAGCGTAGAGAAGTCACCTACGAAGTTGGGGATAGAGCTTATCTTAGAGTATCGCCACTTCGTGGAGTGAAAAGATTTGGAGTCAAAGTAAAGTTGGCACCAAGATATGTAGGGCCATTCAAGATTCTAAGTCGCAAGGGAGAAGTTGCATATGAAGTTGAATTGCCAGAATCTCTATCAGCAGTCCATAACGTATTTCATGTGAGTCAGCTTAAGAAATGTCACCCAGGAATGGAAGAGTCTTCCTTGAAGGATACCATACCTTTGGAAGAAGTTCAGCTAGAAAGTGATCTCACTTATGAGGAAAAGCCTGTCAAGATTCTAGAGACCGCAGAAAGAGTTACCAGGACCAAGACTATCAAGTTTTGTAAAGTGCAATGGAACCATCACTCCGAAGAGGAAGCAACATGGGAAAGAGAAGATGATCTTCGGAAAGACCACCCTCACCTATTTGCTAGCCAACCCGAATCTCGAGGGCGAAATTCATCTTAAGGGGGTTAGATTTGTAACATCCCAAAAATCATAGTTTCAAAACTCATTCATATCATTTTTGCATCATTCATCCATTTAGGGTTTTTCTCAAAAATCATTTAGAAACAGAAGTTTGAGCTATGATTTCATGTGGGCAATTTATCTCAAATGGCCATCACCCTTTGAAATTTGAATGTTAGGTACTTGTTTGCTTGCCTCCATTGATGGAAAGATTAGGTGAAGCTTTTAACCCAAGATTCCAAATTTAGAAATAGTTTCAAAATCCTTTTTCAAATATTTGCAAACTAGAGCAAATCTCTGTTTACTTTGAAACCCAAGCTTGACCAAGCCTTACAAAGTAACCACTTAGTTAAAATGACTGTTTTGAACCCACAAAACCCTGCAAAAATTCCCAAAGCAGTTTGGATTCAAAAGGATTTGAATTCATATCAAATTCATACCAGAAAATGAAGTTAGAAAAAGAAAAGGACTCCTCAATGGAAAAAGGCCGCCCGGCCAGAATCTGGCCCAGCAGCAAATCGAGCCCAGCAAGCCCACCCGGGGACTTCTTATTCTTCTCTCACGCGCAAGCGCACGAGCTGAGCCGCTGACAGGCAGACCCCACATATACTCCGCGCACCTCGCTGACAAGCGGGCCTTCTCCACGTCAGCGTCGTCTCCACCCGCACGACCCGTTCATCCCCAAATCAACGCGGGCGTTTCTGTGTTTAATTCGCGGCGTCAATTCGATTTATTGGCCGAGTGATTCTCGCTCACGACCAGGCTATATAAACCCCCTCTGCCCCCTCTCTCTTCTCCCTCAAACCCCGAACCCAGAGCGCCACCAGGCTGCGAGCATTACCCTCTGTAACCCCGCCGTCTCCGGCGACTGCGCCGGCAAATTCCGGTGAGTTCTGAGCTCCCCTCTGCCTCTCGTTCTTGCAAACTAGTTCAGTGAGCCTCTGCGCTTCTTTTAACACATTTCGTTTACCTTCGCATGAACCGTAGCTCCGGCAGCATCGTCGACTGACCGCCACCGTCTTCTGTACGAACTCCGGCGAGCTCTAGTGTTAAGCCCGGACCGCCCCGCGTCTTCTAGTTCAAGCACACGACTCTGCCTTGACTCTGTGAATCTAACCGTGTCCTCGTCTTGCCTTGGGGTGGTTCACAGCGACGTCCACAACGACCACCCGACACACCGACGCCGTCCTCCACTCCGGCGAGCAATCGCAACCGTGCCCGAGCACCCCTTGACCAACCGCGAGTACGACGAGCTTCGCCGTGACCCCCTGAGCCCGGTGAGCTACTCCTCGTTCTCACTTACCCCCTGTAGTGCCGCCTCCGTCGTCGACCGACAGTTCCGCCGCCGGTAGCCACCGCTCCGCCGCCAGTTCTTGGCCAGGACAATAGCAGCCGTTAGATCTGTATCGTAGCGCTAGGATAGATCCACTTAACCCCGAAGCGGTACGCGATCTGAGCTGCTAGATTTCATTTAGATCCTACGGCTGTGGAGCTCGATCCAGTGCGAAACGGTATGGGCGAATAAGAACATGACGCGTGGCTAGGTTAGATCTGAAAATAGATTTAAAACCGGAAATTTGATCTAAATTCAAATGCTCATAACTTTCGATTGCCACGTTAGAATTTTGCAAACTTTATACCGTTGGATTCAGTGAAACAAGACCTTTCTGAATATCCAATTTATTTAGCATATAGTAACAGTTAAAATGATTTTATTTGCAGAACAAGTTTAAGGCTATTTTTAGATATAGATTTATTTTGATAAATTATATTGGGGCCAAATAAGTTTAGTTGGCAAATTTGTGACTTGTTAAATTTTCTGTAGACATGAGCATACTTGGTAGAATTTTCAAAAATCACCACTTAGTAAATTCTTGCATGCATGCATTCATATTATTTTTGGATGTATATATTTGTGTGTAATGTATGCTATAATTTCTTGTGTAGATTTTGCTAGTGATTGTGATTGTGAAGAGTGCTACTCTCCCCACTACCAAGGCAAGTGATATTTACATGAATAAATTTGTCCTATGTTTTGAACTGGCATTAGATATTTTTGTTATAGTATTGCATGTTATTTTGTCTAATGCAAAAGATGGGAAATCCTATGTAGTCTAGTAGAATTGCTAAGGAATTATCCCTAAGATAAGTTGCCATACTTTGCTTAGCCTAGCTTATAGCAAAACAAGGGTTGGTGAAAAACTACACTTACTATGAAGAAAATATTTCTAAGTCAAGAGACTTATACTTTTCTAATAAAACCACTAAGTCAAATAAACCTCCTGGGTGGAATGGAAAGTATGGGTTATGTTGAGTGGTTACACAAGGCCATGGACTTGGGTTGTGTATCTCACTTGTGGTAAGCCACCCAGGCACAAAGGGATTTGGAGGCCAAGTGTTGAGAAAGCTTACAGTGCAACCACTTGGCAATATGGGCTCTGCCATGATCATATAGGTTGCTAGAACTTAGTCACTTGGACAGTTGGTGGTAGTTGGGATGATAGGTTGGAGCGCGTCCATTTTGACTAAGGAAAGGCTTCTGAAAGGTCCTGTCTTGGGAAACCAAGTCTGGTGGGGAAAGTGCAAAACCTCTGCAGATGGAAAACCTAAGTACTTAGCCTAGTCCAAGGCAATGGACATTTTGAGCATCAAGACATGGAAGCTACAAGAATCTCATCACTCCAATTTATAAGTAAAAATTGTGGGTGAACAAGGGTGAAGGACCCCAATGTCTATTGGTGGTTCCTTGGGAATGTTTTTGACAAAGAAAACTTAGTGATTTCAACTAATAGGTAAAACTTATTTTCAAGCAAAGCAAGCCAAGCTACACTTAGCCAAAATGCATATAGTATTATAGTCCACCTAAAATATACTAAGGTATCACTTGCCAATACTATTCCAAAGTATTGACCCTCTATGGCTGTAACTTGTGATGTTGCAGGTTACTCCGATGATGAGTATGAGTCATGAGTCTACACTCAACATGCTTGCCTGTGGCACATGAAGATGAAGACTTATGTTTATTTACTTATTCCTTAAATTCTTGTATTAGGCCTATGGCCCTGAGTTGTAAAAGACTATGTTTTATCTCTGGAATGAATGTAATAAACGACCTTATCTGTGTACTTCATCTTAAACTGTGGATGCTAGCATTGATCCAGGGACTAGCATTGCAATCACAGGGATCCTTTCCTTTATAAAGGAGGGGACTAACAAGGGTGTGCGGCCACCCTGTGCCCCCCTCCGGCTCTGCTTCGTGGTTCCGTGTTGCTTCGGAAAAAATAATGACTTTGGCTTTTGTCCTGTCCAATTCCGAGAATATTGGTTTTCTGCCTTTATGGAACCAAAAACAGAAGAAAATAGACAGCTGGCACTATGGCAACTTGTTAATAGGTTAGTTCCAGAAAAGATATAAAAAATACCTCAAAGTGTAGACAAAACATAAGACAAATGATATAAAACAGGCATGGAGCATAAAAAATTATAGATACGTTTCCGACGTATCAAGCATCCCTGAGCTTAACTCCTGCTCGTCCTTGAGTAGGTAAGTGATAAAAAGAATAATTTTTGAGGTGACATGCACCATCAAAACCAAGACCAAACAATTTTCAAGCATTGAAAGCTAGGATCAAAGAACTCTAAACATGAGCATGAAAGATGGAGTTCTAACAATAAGACATAGTAACTATGCATGCAACATGAAAGGCTACAAACAAAGATAATGAATAACATGCATTGAAAAACGTTTGTTTGTTTCACATACAGAAAACATAGCATAGTGGCAATCATGTCCCTCATAGAGTAGCAAATAGTGAATAGGACACCTTCAAAGTTCACAAGGGTGACTAGAAACAAATAGCACAAGAACAAGTAATATCACAATATGCATTAATCAATAAGTTTTAGGACACTGCACACAGAATGACAACTATGCTCTCTTAAAGGTGCCTAAAGGTAGAAGGTGGAGACTCAATAATAGTGGAAGAAAGGGATTTCAAGTTTCAAAAAGAGCTTCCAGAAATTATGGTACTTGTTAGCTTTCAGCCCTCATTGCCCCTATCATAAGCATCTTGAAGTGATTAAGGTTAAAGTGAACAAACTATGGATTATATGCTTGACAAATTATAAGATGGCAATCTCAAGTCCCTTGAATACGAGGGCCACACCACATGCTACTCAACTTCAGTCACCTATAAGTTCTTATCATTGTAAGTACATGCGTATGATAGAGAACTGCCAACGGGGTACCCCTTGCACATGGTACAAGAGCTATCGCATAACCAAAATGACAAGGCAAGCAGACAATAAGCATCTTAGCAATCTTTTAATTTACTATATGCATAGCTTTTTATTGAGGATGCTTCATAGATAGCTCACATGGTGATGCTGCAAGTTTCCACCATGATTAGACATGGCTTAGGCTAGCGGCCCAGGAGTTTCTCTAACACAAAATACTTACTCCATGGACTTACAAGTTCCCACTTTATTTCACACCGGTGACATCCATAGACAAAAGAGCACGATATCAACTGTGTACAATGTACAAGTGCAATGTTGAAAACGTTCCCCATGACAGCATGGTTTTGCTAATTCCAACGTATAAGTGCAAGAATATACAATATAGACGACACAATGGTTCAAGTTTATTAGGGGCAAAGAATATAAAGTGTGCCATCAAGTTTGTGAGGGCTTTAATCACTAAGTTTTCACATAACAAAATATTTTTTAATTGGAAGATAGATGAAAACAAGAATATACTTGGAATGGTGTAACACACCATGCATAGGAATTTATAGTGGACACTTTGGAAAAACTTGGTTTCTTGGGAGTTGGATGCATGAGTAGAGCTTACTCATACAAGTGGAGGCTAGCAAAAGACTGGGAGCAACCAACTAAGAGAGCAATAGTGGCCATAATCATGCAGAGCGACAAAACATTACTAATCAAAGCATAGAGTGGTACTACAAGTCAATGACTAAATTATCATAGAGGCTATGGTGACTTGGTAATAGTCATAACATGGTGTGAGCATGTGCCAAGTCAACCCAAACAAAGCATCAAAGGAGAATACCACAATACTATGCTTTTGTATGCTAAAACAACGCATGATTCCTTCAAGGCACATTAAGCAATCCTAATTGTTTGGAACAAGTCATGCTACAACAATAATCACTAAGCATAAGGTCAAAACAAGATCTAGCATGACATGATAAAGTCTAAGCCATAGTCAGAACAAGCTCCCTTTTGTACCACTTAAGCATGAAGCTTTCTACTCTTTCCAACACCAAACAACTTATTTAAACAACTCACAAGATAATAATCAACAAATATCAGTGAGATTGTTTCAAAAATCCAGAAAGAAGAACTAAAAAGTTCTAAGCTGAAAGCACATGAAACTAAGGCTAAACACAGTGCTAGCAAAAGAGAACACTCATAGAACAATAAGAGTGAAAACTAGAGTGTTCTAGGCAATGAAAACAGAGTGTGTCTCTCTCCAAAAGAAGTGTGTTGTAACCAACCAACTTACTCGAGCAAACTAAGCAAACGAAAACCAAAAACGAAAACTAAGATGCTCCAAGAACAACACAATAATGCATGAAGCAATAAAAACGAAGTGTCTAGAAAGACCTGAGATTTTTATTAATGAAGAAGGGGATGCATTGGGCATACCCAAGCTTTGATGCTTGTAACTCTTGAATATTTCTTTGGGTGAGATGGGGTGGCATCCCCAAGATTGAGCTTTTGTCCATTCTTCATCTCATTACATCATTCCTTTTCTACACCTGAAAATTTTCCTTCATACAAAACTTCACACAATCTTCATTAGCAACATTAGTGTATTCAAAAGATAATAGACCTTTGGGTTTAGTTTCAAAACAACAAAACTTTCACTAAAGACACAAGCTACTGTAGCAACTCCTTCAAGAAGCTCAATTTCCCAAAAAGAACCCAAAAAGGAATCAATAAGAAGCAAATGCAAATAATGGCAGAAATCTTTCAAAACAGATCATCAGGTAGAAACCGATTTTTCGAACACCTTATGTTGATCAAATCAAAAAGTGTTGAACTAACGAAAGTTAGCTAACATACTGGGGGATTTATTAGTAAATTTTTAGCTCAATCCAACTTACAGAGACTCCTCACGAATTTTTATGGTGGAGCATAGAAATCTGTTTCGGGACAGCAACTCCCCAAATCTTACTTCCCTCTCATTAGAGGTCATTCTTGGAACAAAAAGCAAATAAAAAGGATAATGAGAGGTCATTACTGAAGTAATAACTTCCAAGACTCAAGAAAACTCTTGGATTATCTCCCAACAAGTACTTTTCTTTAACGCCTTTAAGTTAGTCTTGATAGTTTGAGAAGATGCTCACATAAGAAATATGAATTGAAGTAAAAGAGAGCATCAAGAAGCAAATTCAAAACACATTTAAGTCTAACCCACTTCCTATGCATAGGAATCTTGTAAAGAAACAAGTCATGAAAGCACAAAGCAACAAGCATAGGAAAGCAAAATAAATGTAACTTCAAGACTTTCAACATAAAGAGGGGAAACTTAATATTGTTGAGATACATAAGACCATGTTTCCCTCTCTCATAATAAATTTCAGTAGCATCATGAATAAAATTAACAATATAACTATCACATAAAACATTCTTATCATGATCCACATGTATATAATAATTATTACTCTCCACATAAGCATAGTCATTCTTATTAATTGTAGTGGGAGCAAATTCAACAAAATAGCTATCACTATTATTCTCATCACCATAATCATCAAATATAGGAGGCATATTGTAATCACAATAAATTTTCTCCTCAATAGTAGGTGGACTGAAAATATCATACTCATCATTGTAATCATCATATATTGGAGGTTTCGTATCATCATAAGCAATAGAATAGCTATCTTCCAAAGTTGGGGAACTAAAAAGATCATTTTCATAAAAACTATCTTCCCCAAGCTTAGACGTTTCCATAGCATTAGCAATAATGGTGTCCAAAGAATTCGTACTAATAACACTGCTATTAGCATGCAAATAAAGTTCCATAGGTTTTTTTAATTTTCTCTTCAAACACTTCATGTCCTAACTCAAGGTAAATACTATAAAGCTCTCTAATTTTGTTGTTGTTTTCCATTAAGCCCAACTAGTGAAAATAAGAAACAAAAAGAAAAAATTGCAGAATCTAAACAAAATACCTTTGAGCACTCACACCAGAGGATGTGAGTACCTTTTACCTTACCTCCCCGGTAACGGCGCCAGAAAAGAGCTTTCTGGCTTGCTATTGCCATGGGGTAATGTGTGTGAGTGCTTTTTACCTTTCCTCCCCGGCAACGGCGCCAGAAAAGAGCTTGATGTCTACGCACTTCTATTCTTGTAGACAGTTGTTGGGCCTCCAAGTGCAGAGGTTTGTAGAACAGCAACAAGTTTCCCTTTAGTGGATCACCCAAGGTTTATCGAACTCATGGAGGAAGTGGTCAAAGGTATTCCCTCTCAAGCAATCCTGCAATCAAGATACAAGAAGTCTCTTGTGTCCCCAACACACCCAGTACACTTGTCAGGTGTATAGGTGCACTAGTACGGCGAAGAGATAGTGAAATAAAAGTGGTAACGGTGCCAGAAAATAGCTTCTGACGGTGCCAGAAAATACTTTGATGGAGCTTGACGTGGGGTAACGACTAAGCAAGCAAACATGCAATAGATCTAGATGCAAACGGTGTTTCAATGTTTAAAAACAAGGCCTAGGGATCATACTTTCACTAGTGAACACTCTCTCATATAAATATCTTCTCTTAACGATACTACTCTTAACTACTCTCCGGTTGGACACTCTAATCATCGGTAGGGCTATAACATCACTCCTCAAAGTCCGCCTTCCCAATCCAGATAACCCCACACTGTCATCTTGAGCGCTAGATGGTTCCAACAAACACCACAATTTCATAGAGACATCCAACTCCAAATATAACTCATAACAAATATTCAATCTAGCCAAAGTGTCACACATGGTATGCACGCTGTCACTTTCACACACGTGGGGAAAAGCATAGACCTATTAAAGCGCAAAGAGTATTCATGTAGACTCAAACCTAAGTGCCACCATGGCGTGCACGCTGTCACTTCCACACACATGGGGAGAGCAGAGATCTATTAAAGCACTTGAGTAGCAAAGTAGATCTACTTGATTACAAAGCTCATGATCACAATATGACCATGCATAGAGAGAGAGATGAACACATAGCTACCGGTAGAGCCCTTAGCCTCGAGGAAGAACTACTCCCTCCTTATCATGGGAATCAGCAACGGTGATGAAGATGGCGATGGAGATCAATGGATATGGATCCGGGGGCACTTCCCCGTCCCGGCAGGGTGCCAGAACAAAGACTTTCTGTCCCCCAAATCTCCCTTTTGGTGGATTTCTTCTAGATGATTTAGGGTTTTTGGGTTGGAGGCTTCTTATAGGCGAAGGAGGCAAGGTCGGTGGAGGGCCAGGGGGCCCCCTGTGGGCGCCTCCAGGGCTTGCCGGCTCCTAGGGGGTGCGGCCACCTTGTGGACCCTCTCCGGCTCTGCTTCATGGTTCCGTGTTGATCCGAAAAAATAATGACTTTGGCTTTTGTCCCGTCCAATTTCAAGAATATTGATTTTCTGCCTTTCTGGAACCAAAAACAGAAGAAAACAGGCAACTGGCACTATGACAACTTGTTAATAGGTTAGTTCAAGAAAAGATATAAAAACACCTCAAAGTGTATACAAAACATAAGACAAATGATATAAAACAAGCATGGCACATCAAAAATTATAGATACGTTTCCGACGTATCACTTTCCTTTGCCTGTTGATACCTAGATATAGATCTTCAGGTTCATAATCTTGGCTTGTTCATCGATAACCTTCAATGGTGTTGACCCCGATCTTCAATCTCGGACTTGTTCTCAAATTCTATCAGGAAGAAGCAAAAACACCGGAAAGAAAGGAAACAATCAACACATGGCATCGATGCAATTCTCAATCAAGAATGATGATATGACAAGTTAAAGTGTATTGAAATGAACCCCTAAAACATGCTTGACAATTTAAACAGGGTCCAAATGGTGCAAACCCTAATTCGGAGAAACCCCGGATTCATATGAGAGGGGTCATTTTGTTATTCTAATTAAACTTGTCATATAAGTTGCTTAACAATGCATGCTTATGATTCTATGGTATAGATATCATTTTTATGAACATTTTCATATATAATTTGTATTTTTATGATAAACAGATAATTAGATATCGAATTTACAAGATTATATCAATTTTTGAAAAATAGAAGAAACTGAGAAAACTTTTTACACCATAGCTATAGAAATCCACAGAGGCTAATAGAGGGGCCCTAGGCCACCTATACATCCACGTGGGAAAAGTAGGGCCTGCAGCTTGTTTGACCGGGATAACTCGCGCTCGCTGACGTCATGCTGATGCCAGCGTGACGCCAGCATGGCCGTGAGCCGCAGGTGATCACCGGGGAGGGCACAGGAGCTCACGAGCGGGCGAGGGAGTGAGGGCGCTTGACATAAACGACCGTGGGGAACCATTTGGTAGCGGCGGGGCCCTGGTTTGGTTGCCGAAATGACGCCAGCATCGACGAACAGCGGTGGCGGCAGCATGTGAACGACCCAACCACGATACATAGGGGAAGGGAGATGATGGAGAGGTCCTTCCGAATCGTGAGCTTACCGAGATCATGATGAAGGCGTCGGGAAGGCCAAGTGAGGTCGGAAGGCGCCGGAATCAGCGTCAGAGAGATACGGCTGATGGCGGAACGAGGTGGCGATTGGAGCTACTAGGAGCTCCCCAGCTTGGTCGGTAGGGGTAAAAGAACGAGGATGACAAGGCGTATCCGACGGTGTCCTCAACTAGGCGGGAGGATCTCGGGAATGGCGGCACCAGGCATGTACTACGGAGGCTAGGGTTTCGAGTCACGAGAGGTAGAAGAGGGAGACCGGGAGAGAGAATGAGAGGATGAGGATGAGAGAGAGGGTCACTACGACTCTTATCCATCCCCTGGAGCTCAGCGACAATGTCAATCATAGTGGAGGGATCGACGGCCGAAGGCGCGACAGAGAGGAGCTTGGCATCGGGAGGAAGCCGACAGGGAGAGAGTTGAAATGGTACTGGGCCGGAGTGGGTTGTGGATGGGCCGAGGCGGCTGCTGTGGGATGCACGCTGAGCGGGAGGTAGCACGGTTGGAAGGGCATGTATGCCCCCATGTGTGGTTTTGATAATTAATGACAATCTCTATGGACTAATGTGTAAATTGAGTTTCACTTGTAGGTTTGTCCATTGGCATCGCTTGGGCCATGTGTTGGTGTCAAGGTTGAAAGATGAAGAAATGTCCAAGGGCTTTGTGCCATTGGAATCATGAAGAAAGAATGACCTTGAAGGTTGATCAAGTCAAGTGCAAACAGTTGCATCAAGATGGATCAACCTAAAGAAGGGATTAAGAAGGGCAAGCTCAAGATGCGCCATCTCTAGAAGATCTCAATCTTGAAGCTTGCCATCCTCATGATCATGGAGTGATGAAGACAAGTTCAAAGAAGAGGTTTCCCCATGAAGTATGGGGGAGCAATTTGCAAGTGTTCATCAAGCAAGAGCGATCAAGAGCAATCAAGAAAGATGTTCCCTCTTGAGAAGAACAAGAAGGTCTACATCAAGTTCAATTGGAATTCTCAAGTCAAAGGTATGATCTTGATAGGGCTTATCTTTTCCCGGTCTCGTGTTGTTAGTTCAGAGATCGTGTTTAGGATAGATAGCCGTACTATCAAGAGGGGATCTCAAGCGGGTGTCTCAATCGCATTGTTTGAGGAGAGCTCAAACCTTTACATGCATATCATCATATTTATTGGTTTTTATTTGGTTCTTGTCCATGAGAGGATTTAGATCTTGTGGTCATCATCATAACAAGATCTAGTTCATCAAATAAGGATTTCACTTGCATATCTTATTGCGGTTTTTGATCTTGCGAGTTTTTCGGCTCCACACCTTGGGAGATACATCACATATATATTCATGGTATTTTCTCCTAGGTGATACCCAATATTTCTCCCATGGTTGGATTCTATTCGTCGTTATCTTTCCAACAAAATTGGTTTCATCTTATTTGGAGTTCGGATGCGAAAGTTATTGCAGTTTTGGTTTCTGGAATTTCCCTGACCAGAAGTTCCGGCTTCCCACCGGAAGTTCCGCTAGGGCATTTTGCTGCTGGAAGTTCCGGTTATTTTTCCGCTCACGTTCTTTATCCTCTCTATCTGGTTTGGTGATTTGGCGAAATTTGGGTCAGAAGTTTCGGCTGTAATACCGTCCCCGCCGGAAGTTCCGGCCAGGGACTGGAAGTACAGCTCGGGCATAAATGCCGCCGATAGTACCAGGTGAATTTTCGGCTCTTGTTCCGCCCACGTACTGTAACCTCTGTATTTTGTTTCATCTATTTGACGAAAATTCAGTCAGATTTTCCACCGGTAGTTCCGCTCCCACCGGAAGTTCCGATGGACCGACGGAAGTTCCGACCAGGCTCGCATTTTCAGTCTCTCGCATCGCAGTTTTCTGACCGTTGGCCGTGTGCCACCGGAACTTCCGGCCTCCCACCAGAAGTTCCGGCCAGGGTCACGAATGCCCATAACGGGCAGATCCGGGAGCCCTTTAAAAGGGGTCCCTCTTCCCCTTCGTGGGTAGTAGCTCTTTCCTTGGTTCTTGGCTTTCTCTCTCTCCTCCATTGTTGACCTTGAAGAGCTTTCCCTCTCCCCTTTCCCTTCCTATGATTCTTGCATCTTTTTGAGGGATTTGAGAGAGGAGATCTAGATCTACAATCCCCCAAGCCAAATCCCTTCTTTGTGAAGGAATCATTGGGATCTAGATCTTGGAGAGTTTTGTGTTCTCCTCTTGTGTTCTTCCTCCCTTATTACCCCAATAGCTTTTGTAGCTTTGTTGGAATTTGGGAGTGAAGGACTTTCCCTTGCATTTGTTGCATAGGTTTGAGTTCACCTCGGAGATTTGGTGAGTACAAGCTTGTGGGCTTGTTACTCTTGGGTTCTTGGAACCCTAGACGGTTGTGTGGTTGGATTGTTGACCTTTTGTGGTCTTGTGGACTTTTTGTGGTCTTGTAGCCTTTTGTGGCTTTGTTGGCCTTTTGCGGCGTTGTAGACTTTTGTGGCTTTGTTGTTGGGATCCTCCAATTGAGTTGTGGAGATAGCCCCAATCTTGTACGGGTTCGGTGACCGCCCTCAAGTATCCCATAGTGGAGCGAGTGCCCGCCTTTTGTGGTGCCCACTCGGGAGAATATGGTGAGCCTTTTGTGGCGTCGGTGAGTTGCGTGCCTTTGAATCCGGGGTGAGGCCTTGTGTGGTGTTGGGTGAGCATCGAGGGACCCTGCCATGTATGGATCCCAATAGAGACGTAGCTTCTTTGGAAGTGAACTTTGGGAAACAAATCTTCATCTTCGTGTCCATCAGTTATCTCTCAACCGAGCCCGTTACTTATGCACTTTACTTTGTGATAGCCATCGTGCTTGAAGTATTTATATCTTGCTATCACCTTGTTGCTTGTATTGCTTAGCATATGTTGTTGGTGCACTTAGGTGAACCTAGTGGTTAGGTTTTGTGATCAATAAATTAAACATTAGTTTTATTTCGCATTTACTTGAGCCTAAACTGTAATATTTTTAAAATCCTATTCACCCCCTCTAGGAGACTTCCTTTGCACTTTCAACGGTGAAGGTTTGGGCCGTCCTAGATAGGTTAGCTGTAGGTTTTTTTATTTCAGAAAACCATTTTCCATTTAGTTTTATCTCTTTCCTCTTTTGTAAAACCATTTTAAATATGTTTTTGAACATTTCAAACGTGCCAGGGTTTTGTAAATTAGTTGGAAACATGGCAGGGTCCCTTGACACTGTTTGGGATCCATACATTTTGGTGGTTTTAAAATATTAAAACCTTTTGAATATATTATAGAGAGGGGGGATTAGGGTTTTGTGATTATTTCTTGCATGCATTTTAATATGATGCTCATGTTATGCTTAAACAAACCCTAATATAATATTAATAAAACTAGAGTTGTTACAAATTTATCCCCCTTAAAGAATCTCGTTCCGAGATTCCTAAGTAGGAAGAAAGAAAGAACAGGGTTACACTATCCATGCCACCATTATTGAATGAATGAAGCGCTTCATTTTCTTTGAGGTTGCTGCACACTAAAGAAAAGAGGGATATACACAAAACCACAAACTGAGTATCTCATGACCAACTCATGGATAGATGTTTCATAAACATCTCTAGAGCCAAAAAAACATGAAACACATCAAGGTAAAGGAGAGAACAGAAGGAGAAGGTTTCAAGGTGATAGATAACTAGTCTTCATAAGGATTGAGACCATGGAGCTTTTAGAAGAGTTTTAAGTTCTGAGGGAAGGAGACTTCCAATAGAATGGATATGACCACAGACTTCAAAAAGTGAACCTCTACTAAATAACTTAGGTAGAGATTTCACGGTTACATAGATATGGATCAACAAAACCAAGCTGTTGAACTACTTTTGACACAGAAGGGTCATTCTTTGGTTCAACAAAAGGCCAAGACGGAAAGGTGTTTTAGTGGAGAGGACTCATAAGAGTCACAAGGAACATGTAATAAGAGAAACCGCTGATTACCAAAATCATAGTCGCTCTTCAAACATGATCAAAGAAACGAAGGAAACTCTTTATTCATCTAGGTTTATCAAATTCCTTGCCAAAGAACATGATATCACTTTACACCACCAGATGAATAGGTATCAAGATTCCCGATAACACGAGAAAAAGAAACTTCATTCTCAGACTTCAATTACTTGGCAGAACAAAATGCTTGCCAATGTAAAAGGATCTGGAGGATCGATAGAGATACATTTAGCAACAATACTTTAAATGTTCTCCTTGATGCTCGAGATTCCAATATCAGGCTAGTGAAAATCCTTCAATCAGTAATCAAGTAAATGCCAAACTTCGGATACAAGGAAACCATAAGAAATACTCCTATATCAACTCATAGAAAAAGCCTCATGAAGAGTGATTGTTATTGCTGCATCGAGATGTTATGGCAATAGGTCTTCCAGCTAATTGTGTCAACGACTACATCAATCTTGCCATATTTACAAAGAAACCTATGTCAACCCTTGAAGAACACCAACCATCATATCTTATTGAGATTCAGATTTGGTTAGTTGAAAAGATATTTTACACTCAGCATGTACAAATAGAAATTTTGTAGCATTTACCATAGAGTTAAAGTTACTATATTCTCAAGACATGGACTATAGTTTCAAGCTCCAAAAGATTGAGCCAGATTGTGAAACCCATGTATTAGCAAGTTACCAAAAGACAATTGCACCTACATGAATTGTTTGCAATGAAATACCACTGAATACTTGTTGGAAAACATTTAGGAAGAGACTAAAGTTCTTGGACTTCTTCTCTTCCATAAAAAATCAGTCAGTAGATTACAGTGCTTAAAGGATCTTCTTGAGATGTGAAGGTATCAACCTACCATATCAAGAATTCTTCGCACATGATTGACTAACTTCAAATGATTCCCAAGGAAATAAATATAACTTACTCGAACCCATGATGACATCTTTTAACAATTGCACGTGAACCCGAGAAGGTAACTTCTATCATCCAGAACACATACTTCAAGATTACACAAAGATGGTTCTTAAGAGTTTCGAACATAAATGCCAAATTCTCCATATGAATCTAGTCTAACATGGAGAAGATAAGAATGTCATCGATGGGCTCAACAACAAACTTATTGAGACACTCCAAGAAAATGGACTCACATGTTGTATGAACAGGGCATAGAAATTGGTCATACATAAGTACATGAAGATGTACTTAGGTGAAACATCAAGTAAATACACCATCAGGATAGTCCCTGGAACTGAGTTTGATTTGATGATAGCCCAAATCAAATCAAAGGCGACGAAGATAACATATACACGAAGGAGATCCTATCTTTCTTCAACATGAACAAAACTAGACATCCCTTCGAGAAGGAACAAAGTCGATTAGAACTTTTGTCTTACAACTCTCCAAGTTATTGTTTAAGCTAAACCAAACTAGTTCAGGGGTATCTAGTATAGATTCTTGGAGAAAGGAGCAGTTCAGAGAACTAGCTTGCTCAAGAACTTGACAACACGGTCATGTGGCAACATGGCAATACTTGTAGAAAGACGTCTAGAATATCACGAACCACCGATATGTCACTTAGATCGAGAGGGAACTTGCTCGGTAAGGCAAGAAGATATTGTCAACACCCGGATTTTTAATCCTAGATGCCTGTTATGCCATACATCGCAATACCATGATTACTGATGGTGATGGCGTGGAGCACTTCGTTGGTAACCTCAAGCGCAGGGTGTGAAGAGCAAGCAGCAAGTTTTCCCTCAGTTGAGACCGAGGTTATCGAACCAGAAGGAGGAAGGAAACATCACCCAGGTGTTGCAAGCAACACGGAGACCTACACAACACAAACTCAAGACTTTGTCCCAACGAATCAGTGTGGTTGTCAAGCTCACCGGTTTACTGTAACAAAGGATTAAACATATGGTGTGGAAGGTAATGGTGGTTTGCAGCAAGTAAACAAGTAAGAGTGGAAGATGTATCAATGGTAAAGATTGGACCGGGGTCCATAGTTCACTAGAGGTGCTCTCCTTAGATAAACAACATGGCATGAAGGGTAAACAAATTACAGGAGGGCAATTGACAGGAACTGAGCAAGGCATAACAATGCAATTACTAGTCAGAAAGATCATATGAGGTTGATTGGGCAATACAACAAGATACATAGACCGCCATCCAACTGCATCTATGACTAGAAGTACACCTTTAGGTTATCATCCAAACCCCCTCCAGTATTAAGTTGCAAGCAACAGACAACTGCTTTAAGCAAAGTGTGTAAGGTAAACCGTCCACATGTTCCATGAACAAGAGACCGTTGTTTTCTCCCTAGTAGCAACAACACATCTACAACCGAAGAGATTATTGTCACTTCCCGTGGAAACTAGAGGCATGAACCCACTATCGAGCATAAATACCCCCTCTTGGAGTCACTAGCAACTACTTGGCCAAGATAACCACTAGCAACGGAGAGAATGCAAGATCACAAACAACACAGACATGATAGAATCATAAAGACAAAACCATTAATCAAACCAACATAATAATCTCAATATCCATCGGATCCCCGCAAACACAACATGCATGATTACAAATAGATTAGATCTTGATCATGAATGGAGCTCACAAGATCTATACATAAAAGCACAAAGGAGGAGATACAACCATATAGATACTACATGGACCCATAGTCCAAGGTGGAACTACTCACGCATCATACCGGAGAGAAGGCCTCCAGGATGATGTCCCCTCCGGCAGGGTGCCGGGAAGAACTTCAGATCCCCCCGATCTAGGGATGATGGTGGCGGCGGCTACAGACGGTTTCGTGGATTTCTGATCGGGTACCCAGGGTTTCTGCATCGGGGGATTTTTATAGGCGAAGGGGGAGACAGAGGGGCCGGCCAGGGGCACCAAACCCTAGCCAGGCGCGGGCCCACCTATGGCCGCGCCTAGGGGGGGGGTTGGCCCCTCTGGCTCGCCTCCCCGGCTCTCCTCCGGACTTCTTGTTCCCCACGGAAAGTAATTGACTTTGTCCTTTGTCCCGTCCAATTCCGAGAATATTTCTTTACTAACTTTTCTGAAACCAAAAAAAGCAAAAGGCATCTGGCACTGTTGCAACTTGTTAATAGGTTAGTACCAGAAAACATGTAAAAAGCACCTCAAAGTGTGGACAGGTAAAGAAAAGTAGATACAAAACAAGCATGGAGCATCAAAAATTATAGATACGTTTCCAACGTATCAGCATCCCCAAGCTTAACTCCTGCTCATCCTCGAGTAGGTAAGTGATAGATAGAATAATTTTTGAGGTGACATGCACCCTCACAATAAAGATCCAACCATTTGCAAGCATTGAAAGCTGGGATCAAAGAACTCTAAACATGTGCATGAAAGATGGAGTTCTAACAATAGGACATAGTAACTATGCATGCTACATGGCAAGCTACAAACAAAGATCATGAATAACATTCCTTGAAAAACGTTTGTTTGTTTCACGTGCAGAAAACATAGCATAATGGCAATCAGCTTGTCCCTCATAGAGTAGCAATATAATGCATAGGACACCTGCAAAGTTTACAATGGTGACTAGAAACAAATATCACAAGAGCAAGTAATAACACAATATGCATCACTTAATAAGCTTTGGAACACTGCACATAGAATGACAACTATGCTCTCTTAATGGTGCCTAAAGGTAGAAGGTGGAGACTCAATAGTGGTGGAAGAAAGGCCTTTTTTGTAAAGGAAGCAGAGATTACAAGTTTCATAAAGAGCTTCCAAAAATTATGGTACTTGTTAGCTTTCAGCCCTCATTGCCCCTATCATAAGCATCTTGAAATGGTTAAGGCTAAAGTGGCAAAGCTAGAGTATATGCTTGACAAAGTATAAGTTGGCAATCTCAAGTCCCTTGAATACGAGGGCCACACCTCATGCATACTCAACTTTGGGTCCGGGTAAGTTCTTGTCATTGTAATTATTTGCATATCATTGATAACCGCCAACGGGGTACCCCTTGCACATGGTACATGAGCTTTCCCATAACCAAAATGACAAGGCAATCAGACAATGAGCATCTCAGCAATCTTTTTATTTACCATGTGCATAGCTTTTTATTGAGGATGCTTCATAGATAGCTCATTATGGTGATGCTGCAAGTTTCCACCATGATTAGGCATGGCTTAGGCTAGCGGTCCAGGCGTTTCTCTAACACAGAATACAAACTCCATGGACTTACAAGTCCCCTCTTTATTTCACACCGGTGACATCCATAGACAAAAGAGAATGATATCAACTGAGTACAACAAGGTACAAGTGCAATGTTGAAAATGTTCCCCGTGACAGCACGGTTCTGCAAACTCCAACTTATAAGTGCAAGCATATACAACAAAGTTGTCACAATGGTTCAAGTTTATTAGGGGCAAATAATAAAGTGTGCCATCAAGTTTGTGAGGGCTTTAATCACTAAGTTTTCACATAACAAAATGGTTTTTAATTGGAAGATAGTTGAAAACAAGAATATACTTGGAATGGTGTAACACACCATGCATAGGAGTTTATAGTGGACACTTTGGAAAAACTTGGTTTCTTGGGAGTTGGAGGCATGAGTAGAACTTACTCATACAAGTGGAGGCTAGCAAAAGACTGGGAGCAACCAACTAAGAGAGCAATAATGGCCATAATCATGCAGTGCAACAAAGCATACTAATCAAATCAAAGAGTGGTACTGCAAGTCAAGGACTAAATGATCATAGAGGCTAATGGTGACTTGTCATAGTCATAACATGGTGTGAGCATGTGCCAAGTCAACCCAAGCAAAACATCAAAGGAGAATACCACAATACTATGCTTTTGCATGCTAAAACAACGCATAATTTCTTCAAGGTACACTAAGCAATCCCAATTGTGTGGAACAAGACATGCTACAACAATAATCACTAAGCATAAGGTCAAAACAACACCTAGCATGTCATGCTAAAGTCTAAGTCACAGTCAATGCAAGCTCCTCTTGCACTTACAAGCAAGAACTTACTACTCCTTTCCAACACCAAGCAAACTTATTTGCAAAACAACACAGCGAGAACGAGGGTCCAAACTACTTTATTCAAGCAAACTAAACAACCTAAGAAAAGCAAACGAAAACTAAGACGCTTCAAGAACAACACAACTGTGCATGAAACAATAAAAACGAAGTGTCTAGATAGACCTGAGCTTTTTATTGATGGAGAAGGGGATGCCTTGGGCATCCCCAAGCTTGGACGCTTGTACCTCTTGGATATTTCTTGGGGTGACACCATGGTGGCATCCCCAAGCTTGAGCTTTTTTACATTCTTCATCTCATTGCTTCATTCTCTCTCTACACCTGAAATTTTTCCTTCATACAAAACTTCACACAATCTTCATTAGCAACATTAGTTTATTCAAAAGATATTAGACCACTGGCAAAGCTTTGGAACAGCAAGGCTTTTCACTAAAAACACAAGCTACTATAGTAACTCCATCAAAAAGCTCAATTTAACAGAACAGAACTCAAAAGGAATCAATAAGATGCAAATGCAAATAATGGCAGAAATTTGTCAAAATAGATCAGCAGGTAGAAATAGATTTTTTCGAACATCTTCTGTTGCTCAAATAAAAAAGTGTTAAACTAACGAAAGTTAGCTAACATACTAGGGGACTTATTCATAAATTGTGAGCTCAATCCGAGTTACAGAGACTCCTCACGAATTTTTATGGTGGAGGACAGAAATCTGTTTCGGGATAGCAAGTCCCCAAATCTTACTTCCCTCTCATTAGAGGTCATTCTTGGCACAAAAAGAAAACAAAAAGGATAAGGAGAGGTTATTACTGAAGTAATAACTTCTAAGACTCAAGGAAACTCTTGGGTTATCTTCCAACAAGTACTTTCTTTAACGCCTTTAAGTTTGACACAAGAAGCAAGAAGAATCAAGTATTTTCGAATGAAGAAGCATTAACATCAAACCTTGCTTTCAGAGGAGGAGCAAAAAGCAACTTCTCTCTCCTCATAGGGAAGTGTTCAATACCTTTCTTGAATGGAAAATGATATTTAATGGTGCCTTCTTTCATATCAATGATGACACCAACTATTCTAAGAAAAGGTCTTCCCAAAGTAATATGACAAGAAGCATTGTATTCAACATCCAAAACATAGAAATCCACAGGGACATAAACATTATTAACCATGATGAGAACATCATTAATACTCCCCATGAGTTTCTTCTTAGCATTATCATTGAGTGGGACATCCAAATAACAATCTTCCAAAGGTGGCAAATCAAGCATTTCATAAATCTTCCTAGGCATAATAGAGACACTAGAACCAAGATCACATGAAGCTTTGAGATCAAAGTCATTCACTTGCATATTAATAATGGGTTCCCAACTATCTTCTACTTTCCTAGGAATATAAGCTTTGTGTTTTAGCTTCCCCTCCTTAATTTTCATAAGAGAATCTGTAATGTGTTTGGTGAAAGAAACATGGATATCACTAGCATCAGGACTTATAGCAAGCTTTTGCAAGAATATAATCACTTCAGAAACATTGCAACCATCAATATCAAAGTCAAACTTGGCATCACTAGTAGTAGGCTCAACAGGATTAGGCATAGTAGGAGTAGGAATAGGGACTATTTGTGGTTTAGTGGTGATAGTGCACACACTATTGTTTCTATCAATTTCAGCTTTCCTTTCCCACTTAGCATGGAGTTGAGCTAGCAGCCTAACATTTTCATCAATAGTAACTTGTATGGCATGAGCAGTAGCAAAGGTGTTTTCCATAGCTTCAGGTTTAGCAGCCATTTTATTAATCAAAGAGGACGGAGCTTCAGACAAAGAGGATATATTTTTCTCAACAATTAAAAGCTTTTCCTCTATAGTCTTATTAAAAGTGGGTTGTTTACTAATAAAGTCCTTGAACATGACTTCAAGTTCAGAGGGGGCACTTCTAGTATTATTGTAAGAGTTTCCATAGGAGTTGCCATTATTAGGAGGATAAGGCTTATAGTTGTTACCACCAAAATTACTCCTATAAGCATTGTTGTTGAAATTGTTGTTTCTAATGAAGTTCACATCAACTTGCTCTTCTTGAGCAACTAAGGAGGCTAATGGAACACTATTAGGATCTAAAGGATATTTCCCATTAACAAGCATAACCATAATAACATCAATCTTTTCACTCAAAGCGGAACTTTCCTCAACAAAATTTACCTTCTTACCATGTGGAGCTCTCTCAACATGCCATTCAGAGTAGTTAACCATCATATTATCAAGGAGCCTTATCACAGTACCCAAAGCGAGGCCCATAAAGGTTCCTCCAGTAGCTGAATCCAACAGGTTTCTTAAGGAGAAATTCAAACCTGCATAAAAAGTCTGGATAATCATCCAAGTAGTGAGTCCATGAGTAGGGAAATTCTTAACCAAAGATTTCATTCTTTCCCAAGATGGAGAAACATGTTCACTATCAAGTTGTTTAAATTTCATAATGTCACTTCTCATAGATATAATCTTAGTAGGAGGATATCTAATAAAAGCATCTTTGCACTTAGTCCAAGAATCAATACTATTTTTAGGCAAAGAAAGCAACCATTCTTTAGCTTTTCCCCTCAAGGAGAAAGGAAAAATCTTGAGCTTAATAATATCTCCATCTACATCCTTATACTTTTGCATCTCACAAAGTTCGTCAAAACTATTAAGATGGACAGCAGGATCATCAGAACTAGCACCAGAAAATTGCTCTCGCATCACAAGATTCAACAAAGCAGGCTTAATTTCATAGAAACTAGCATCAGGAGAAGGTGGAGCAATAGGAGTGCTAAGGAAATCATTGTTGTTGGTGCTAGTGAAGTCACACAACTTGGTGTTCTCAGCGGAATTCATTTTGGCAAAGGTGGGCAAGCCAAAAACAACAGCAGCAGCTAGAGCAGGAACTAATTTTTTTGTGTTTTTGAATAAAGAAAGCAAACCAAGTAAACTATTTTTTTTGGGATTTTTGGAAAGAGGCAAACAAAACCAAGCAAAAGAAACAAAGCGAACTAAAAACAAAGTAAAGAGAAAGGAAGTGAAGGACTCCCCTAGTGAAGACGTCCTTAGCCTCCCCGGCAACGGCGCCAGAAAACTTGGTGCTTGACATGGAGTAAGAGGTTGAAGCTGTCCTGTAGATCCCCGGCAATGGCGCCAGAAAACTTGTTGATGGTGCTGAAGTGGAGCACTTCATTGGTAACCCCAAGTGCAGGGTGTGAAGAGCAAGCAGCAAGTTTTCCCTCAGTTGAGACCGAGGTTATCGAACCAGAAGGAGGAAGGAAACGTCACACAGGTGTTGCAAGCAACGCGGAGACCTACACAACACAAACTCAAGACTTTGTCCCAACGAATCAGTGAGGTTGTCAAGCTCACCGGTTTACTGTAACAAAGGATTAAACATATGGTGTGGAAGGTAATGGTGGTTTGCAGCAAGTAAACAAGTAACCGTGGAAGATGTATCAATGGTAAAGATTGGACCGGGGTCCATAGTTCACTAGAGGTGCTCTCCTTAGATAAACAACATGGCATGAAGGGTAAACAAATTACAGGAGGGCAATTGACAGGAACTGAGCAAGGCATAACAATGCAATTACTATTCAGAAAGATCCTATGAGGTTGATTGAGAAATACAACAAGATACATAGACCGCCATCCAACTGCATCTATGACTAGAAGTGCACCTTCAGGTTATCATCCGAACCCCCTCCAGTATTAAGTTGCAAGCAACAAACAACTGCTTTAAGCAAAGTGTGTAAGGTCAACAGTCCACATATTCCATGAACAAGAGACCGTTGTTTTCTCCCTAGTAGCGACAACACAGCTACAACCGAAGAGATTATTGTCACTTCCCTTGGAAACTAGAGGCATGAACCCACCATCGAGCATAAATACCCCCTCTTGGAGTCACTAGCAACTACTTGGCCAAGATAACCACTAGCAATAGAGAGCATGCAAGATCACAAACAACACAAACATGATAGAACCATAAAGACAAAACCATTAATCAAACCAACATAATAATCTCAATATCCATCGGATCCCCGCAAACACAACATGCATGATTACAAATAGATTAGATCTTGATCATGAACGGAGCTCACAAGATCTATACATGAAAGCACAAAGGAGGAGATACAACCATCTAGCTACTACATGGACCCATAGTCCAAGGTGGAACTACTCACGCATCATACCGGAGAGAAGGCCTCCGGGATGATCGCCCCTCCGACAGGGTGCTGGAAAGTACTTCAGATCCCCCCGATCTAGGGACGTTGGTGGCGGAGGCTACAGACGGTTTCGTGGATTTCTGATCGGGTTTGCAGGGTTTCTGCATCGGGGGATTTTTATAGGCGAAGGGGGAGACAGAGGGGCCGGCCAGGGGCACCAAACCCTATCTAGGCACGAGCCCACCTATGGCCGCGCCTGGGGGGGTTTGGTCCCTCTGGCTCGCCTCCCCGGCTCTCCTCTAGACTTCTTGTTCCCCATGGAAAGTAATTGACTTTGTCCTTTGTACCGTCAAATTCCGAGAATATTTATTTACTAACTTTTCTGAAACCAAAAACAGCAGAAAACAGGCATCTGGCACTATTGCAACTTGTTAGTAGGTTAGTACCAGAAAACATGTAAAAAGCGCCTCAAAGTGTGGACAAGTAAAGCAAAGTATATACTAAACAAGCATGGATCATCAAAAATTATAGATACGTTTCCAACATATCAATTACCATATTTGTGAGACATAATGATGACCCACAAGTATATGGGGTGTATCGTAGTACATTTGATAAATAGGAGTGTCGATCCCAACGAGGAGCAGAAGGTGCTAAACAGTGGTATGGAGCAAGAAATCCCTGAGAATACTTAGCAAACAGATTTTAGTGGTTTTCTGACAAAGCAACAAAGCAAGGAGCAAGTAACAAAAGTAACAAAAAAATGGAGCAAGTGGCCCAATCCTTTCTTAGCAAAGGACAAGATGGTGGAAATACTTATAAGGACCAAACATTCTCGAGGACACACGGAAATTCTGTCAAGTGCTTTCGCTTCAAATAGTTGAGTACTCTTCTTTGGTGTTTGTAAGTGTTGTATGGGTGAACCTGTGCTAACATACCGCCCTTCCTAGGACTAATACATACTTGTGATTAAACCCCCTGCAAACATCCGTAACTACAGGAAATTAATTAAGATATAAATCTAACCACAACCTTAAACTCTGAGATCCTACGCTCCCTTGTGCAAAGGTGTCCTAACGGGGGTTCAGGTTTCTGCCACTCCGGCAGCCCCGCGATTAGTATCCAAATACACAATGCATTCCCCTAGGCCCATAAATGGTGAAGTATCATGTAGTCGACATTGACATGACACCACTAGAAGAATAGCACCACAATTTAAATACTAAACCATTGAATAATAACTCATCACAGATTCACTACTAACAACATGACTTCTCCCATGTCCTCAAGAACTAAACGAACTACTCGCAAGACATCATATGGATCAAGATCAAAGATAATATGATAATGGATAACAATCTGAACATAAACAATAATCCAATGGTTCCACTCACAAGCATCAACTACAATACTAATCAACACCGGGAAAGTCTCCCCTAATGAACTAAGCAATATCCAACACAATTGTTAAAGCAGGACGGAGTGGTGATGATGGTGCTGGTGGAGATGATGGTGTGGATGATGATGATGATCCTGATGAAGCCTAGCTTGGTGACGGTGTTGATGGCGACGGTCTCCCCTCTCCGGGAAGGAATTTCCCCGGCAGAAATCTGTCTGCCGAAGAGATCTTTCTCTCTCGGTGTTTTCCGCCCCCAGAGGCGGCGGAAATCTATCTATGGTCGCCCTCGAGCCTTGGGGTTTCGAAGGGAATATATAGGCGAAGGGGCGGAGTCGGAGGCAGGGCAGGTGGGCCACACCTGCCCTAGGCGCGGAGTCAGGTGGGCCCGCGCCTAGGTGGGTGTGGGCCCCCTGAGGCCCCTGTTCGTCCCTCCTAGCTTCCTTCGTCTTCTGGTAAAATAATATGTTTCCATATTTTTCTGGTATTTTTCTGATCTTCGCGAAATTGCACCGAAACGCCTTCTTTTCCATCAGAATCCAGACTCCGGCAGTCCATCCTCCAAGAATCATCCAACATGCATAAACAAATGAAAAGCCATAAGTAATACCTCATAATAAGACAAATATCAATGAATAGAGGTAAATTATGATATAGAATGGTGATGCAAATGGGGCATATCAACTCCCCAAAGCTTAGACTTCGCTTGTCACCAAGCGAAAACTGAGCTGAGTAAACATGTCCACAGGTTTATGGAGTGAAGTGTCGATAAAATAATACGAACAAGAGGCATCACACTTACCATTGCACAACTCATAGAAGAAAGCAACTCACCATTATATAACTTAGCTTGCAACCAAGTACATCAGTCATAATAGAGATGCATAAAGGTAAATCATAATTGGAATTGGCAGACTTGTTCTTGGTCAGAGAACACCTGGTAAACAGTTTCACAAAATATTTTTTGTAGAAGTTTCAAAACAGGAACACTCTTTGCTCAAAAAGGTTTTTTCACAAGTGAAGGCTTTCAAAGTAATATTCCATAGATAAGAGTTTTGTGCAAACAAGGAAGATAAAGAACATGATTGAATAAATCACTATATGAATGCTTGAAACACAACAACTCAAATGCTTGCTGGAGATAGAGAGGAAGTAGGTTTACTGACTCAACTTGGAAGTGGGAGAAAGGTCCCTTCTTAGAGGGTAGAAGGGATTACAAGTCATAAAGAGCTTTCAAAATATTATGGTACTAACTAGCTTTGAGCCCTCATTGCCCCTATCATAAGCATCTTGAGATGATTAAGGTTAAAGTGAACAAAGATGGAGTATATGCTTGATGATATATAAGTTGGCAATCTCATGCCCCTTGAATATGAGGGCCACTCCTCATGCATACTCAACTTTGGGCCTAGGTAAGTTCTTGTCATTGTAAGTATTTGCATATCATTGAGAACCGCCAACGGGGTACCCCCTTGCACATGGTACAAGAGCTTTCCCATAACCAAAATGACAAGGCAAGCAGACAATGAACATCTCAGCGATCTTTTTATTTACTATGTGTATAGCTTTTTACTGAGGATGCTTCATAGATGACTCACTATGGTGATGCTGCAAGTTTCCACCATGATTAAGCATGGCTTAGGCTAGCGGCCCAGGCGTTTCTGTAGAACAGAATACAGACTCCATGGACTTACAAGTTCCCTCTTTATTTCACACCGTTGACATCCATAGACAAAAGAGCACGATATCAACTGTGTACAGAGTACAAGTGCAATGTTGAAAACATTCCCCGCGACAGCACGGTTCTGCTAATTCCAACGTATAGATGCAAGCATATACAACTTCGATGTTCACAATGGTTCAAGTCTATTAGGGGCAAGTAAATAAAGTGTGCCATCAAGTTCGTGAGAGCTTTACTAACTAGTTTTCACATAACAAAATACTTTTTAATTCGAAAGGTAGATGAAGCTTGAGAATTTGCTTGGAATAGAAAAAGCTACTAGGTTGATATGGTGGACACAAGTGGCAAAAGTTTTGGGTTCAAAGGATTTTGAAAACATGAGAAGTATGCCTTCTCAAAATAGGTTTTTGGCTAGCAAGGCTGGGCAACAAGCAAGATAGTTGAAACAAACAAGCAAACATACAAGTAATAAAGCCAAACATGCAATCTTCCTTGAAGACACAAAAGAATCTTAAATAAAGAATACTAAGCTTATGAGCCAACAAGAAAGAAAACAAATGATACAAAATACTTATAAGCTTTTTCTTTCTTTCTTTTCTTTCAAACTAATGCCACTGACCAGAACTCGGTTTGCCAAAACCAATTTAGATCCACTTGATGATCCCAAAGTGGTGCCAATACTGAACAACAAGATCCATCATATAATAGATATTGCAAACTAAAATAAGAAGTGCAAAAAGTAAAAGATGAGACTTCTCATTAATATCAAATAAAGGCACTCACACCAAGGGATACATAGATAATCAACTAAAGGAGAGATACTTCCACATGCAAACCAAACTATAAGATAACCTCTCTACCACAGATATGAATCCACTAAAAAGGTAAAAGATAAAGATAATGGTGGTGATACTACGACACTCCCCCAAGCTTGGAACAAGCCAAGGAGATGCCAAACCTGATGATGAATTACTCCTTAGGTGGTGGTGGTGTTCTCTTTTCATGGGTCAGGAAATCTTCCAACATCTTACAAAGCCTGTTATTTTCCTCTTGAAGCATATCCACCTCCATCCTCAAAGCACGGTACTTATCACAAAACTCGTTGGTGGTTCGAAGGGCTTCCGCTGCCTCAGGGCAGTATACGAGTTCTGGACCGAAGGCTATGATTCCCTGCATGTGACGAGAAAAGCATCCACAGTGTTAATTGCTGCTAAAAAGTAGGTTTCCTTCCCCTTGTTCCTGCGGCGGTTTGTTCTTCCAACTCTATCTCCACGGGCTTCTTGCCTTTGTCGTTGGCGGAGGCCATGGTGCTCTAAACTTGAGAAGATTTCCTGAAAGAAACAGATTGAAATGAAAACACGACGAGAACACGATGCACGAACCTCGAGGGATCCCGGGGGTTATATATTACGAAGTTTCAATGCATAAGGAAGGTTTTGACACGGAACAAGGCGGAGACGGAGTTCGAGGGTGGAACACCCCCTCTAGTCGCAGCCAGGCTAGGCCTGCACCTGGGGTGGGTTTGTCCACCCCAGGCTCCGTTTCCTCTTCAGTTTCGTCTCATAACTTCCCTTATATATTAAAAATATCAAAAATATAAAAAGATTGGGGTTTCACGAACCTTCTGTTTTCACCACTTTTACCTATTCAAAGACGAACTCTACAGATTCCTTCTCTCTTTCTCCTGAGAATTTCCTTCTTACAAAACCCTTGCACAAACCCAATGACAACATTAGTGTAAGCAAAAACAATAAACCTTTGGTACACACTTCAACTGAAAACCCATCAAAACAAAAGCTTCTGTAAGAGGCAAATGCAAATGATGGCAGAAATCTGTCAAAACAGACTATCAGGTAAAGATTGATTTTTTCGAAGACCTTCTGTTGCTTAAATCAAAAAAAGTTAAGAACTGATGAAAGTTGGGTAACAACCTGGAGAACAATCTCAGAAAAATGCAGCTCCATCCGAAGTACTGACCTTCCTCATGAATTTTTACAATGCAGCACAAAAATCTGTCCCGGGACAGCCACTTTTCACAAATCCTCTACTTCACAAAAGTAGTTGAACTAAACCAAAACAAAAAGGATAAGGAGAGGTTATTACTGAGGTAATAACTTCCAAGACTCAACAAAACTCTTGGGTTATCTCCCAACAAGTACTTTTCTTTAATGCCTTTAAGTTAGGCTCGAAACTTCGAAAGATGCTCACAAAGGAGATATATATATGAAACAAAAAAGAGCATCAAGAAGCAAATAACCAACACACTTGAGCCTAACCCACTTCCTATGCATGGGGGTATCATGAAAAAACAAATTGTTGAAACAAAAGGCCACAAGCATAGGAAGAAAAAACAGATGCAACTTTAAAGCTTTTAACATAAAACGGGGAAACTTAACATCATTGAGATGCATAAAACCATGTTTCCCTCTCTCAAAATAACTTTCAGTAGAACTTTGAATAAAGTTGACAATATAATTGTCACTGGAAACAACTTTATCATCAGAATAAGCACACTTACAGTCACCAAAAAGAGGTCCAAGGTCATAGAATGGATCAATAGAAGCAAGTTGTTCCATCCTGAAATCTTTATTAGGCAAGCTATTTTCACAAGGAGCTTTAGAAAATTTGGAAAAGTTAAACTCATAAGAATCTCCATCAAACTTAGTTAAAACTTTTTCCTTCTTACAATCAATAATAGCTCCACAGGTGTTTAAGAAAGGTCTACCAAAAATGATAGGACAAGTTTTGCTAGCTACTGAATTAAGCACTAGAAAATCAAAAGGATACTTAATCTTACCACAGAGAACCTCCACATCTCTTACAATGCCAATGTGGCAAATGGTTTCCTTATTAGCAAGGTGAATAACCACATCAATGTCCTCAAGCTCACAAGGACCAATCTCATGCATAATTTCCCTGTAAATCTCATAAGGAATAGCACTAGAACTAGCACCAATATCACATAAACCATAGTCGCAATGATCACCAATTTTAACAGAAAGCACAGGAACACTAGATTTTCTAGCCTTACTAGGATGAGAGATAATATTAGAAGCGTCTTCACAGAAGACAGTGCTCATCCTCTATATTTCTAGTGACAGTGTCTTTCACAATAGCTACCACAGGTTCAACATTCAATTGCTCACCAGGCTCCACAGCTTTCATTGTACCTTTGTTATTTGCACTAATAACCATAGAATACTCCTTTACCTTAGCTGGAAATGGCATTTTCTGAACATGAGGTTCAGGCACAATATGATTAGTAGTACAAACTTGAGTACTTCTAACAGGAACATGACTAACAACATCTTTATACAGAGCATGGTACTTGTTCCAATTCTTCTTGGGAATTTCAATATAAGAGGCAAAGGCCTTAAAACAGTTGGCAATACTTTGGGAATCAAGACCAAACTCATTACTAATATCACGGTCATCAGTTCCCATAAAAGATTTAATGCATTCATAATCATAGTTTATACATGACTTTCTTCCTTTGTCATTCTCCCAAGCTTCAGTGTTCTCTTGAATACGGTCTAGAAGATCCCATTTAGCTTCTTCCTTCATACGTGTGAATGATCCAGCACAAGAAGCATCTAGTAAATCTTTATCATGAAGAGAAAGCCTAGCATAAAAGTTATTGAGAATAATATTGTTAGGGAGTTCATGATTAGGACATTTAAGCATTAGTAACTTCAATCTCCCCCAAGCTTGAGCTGTACTCTCTCCATCAAGAGGACAAAAGTTATATATAAGATTTATATACTTATGAATCCCACTAGGAGGATAAAATTTAGAGTAAAAGAGAGATGCCATCTCCTACCATTCCATGGATTATCCATTCTTCAGCAGCTTATACCATTCTTCAGCTCTCCCTTTCGAGGATATGGAGAGTAAATTCTTCTTAACCTGTTCAGTTGTGATACATGCACACTTAAACAACCCGCATAATTCATGGATAAAAAGCAAGTGATCACCAGGATGGACAGTTCCATCCCCAAAATAATAATTATCCATACCACGATTAACAATACTTGTAGGTATCTTAAAATGATCTATCTCAACAGGAGGTGGTTCATCTACTACCCTAGCAGTGGTAGTAGTTTTCCCAAACAGAAAACCAAGTGGGTTATCCATATTGGAAACAAAGTAACAAGAGAAATACTAATAGTAAAAGTTTCCTTTACCAGTTCCACTCTTCAATAACGCTTCACTCCCCGGCCACGGCGCCAGAAAATAGTCTTGATGACCCACAAGTATAGGGGGTGTATCGTAGTACTTTCAATAAATAGGAGTGTCGATCCCAACGAGGAGCAGAAGGTGCTGAATAGTGGTATGGAGCAGGAAATCCCTGTGAATACTTAGCAAATAGATTTTAGTGGTTTTCTAACAAAGCAACAAAGCAAGGAGCAAGAAACAAAAGTAACAAAAAAATGGAGCAAGTGGCCCAATCCTTTCTTAGCAAAGGACAAGCCGGTGGAAATACTTATAAGGACCAAACATTCTCGAGGACACACGGGAATTCTGTCAAGTGCTTTCGCTTCAAATAGCTGAGTACTCTTCTTTGGTGTTTGTAAGTGTTGTGTGGGTGAACCTGTGCTAGCATACCGCCCTTCCTAGGACTAATACATACTTGTGATTAAACCCCATGCAAACATCCGTAACTACATGAAAGTAATTAAGATATAAATCTAACCACAACCTTAAACTCTGAGATCCTATGCTCCCTTGTGCAAAGGTGTCCTAACGGGCGTTCAGGTTTCTGTCACTCCGGCAATCCCGCGATTAGTAGCCAAATACACAATGCATTCCCCTAGGCCCATAAATGGTGAAGTATCATGTAGTCGATGTTCACATGGCACCACCAGAAGAATAGCACCACAACTTAAATACTAAACCATTGAATAATAACTCATCATAGATTCACTACTAACAACATGACTTCTCCCATGTCCTCAAGAACTAAACGAACTACTCTCAAAACATCATATGTATCAAGATCAAAGATGATATGATAATGGATAACAATATGAACATAAACAATAATCCAATGGTTCCACTCACAAGCATCAACTACAATAGTAATCAACACCGGGAAAGTTTCCCCTAATGAACTAAGCAATATCCAACACAACTGTTACAGCGGGACGGAGTGGTGATGATGGTGCTGGTGGATATGATGGTGTGGATGATGATGATCCGGATGAAGCCTAGCTTGATGACGGTGTTGATGGCAACGGTCTCCCCTCTCCGGGAAGGAATTCCACCGGCAGAAATCTGTCTGCCAGAGAGATCTTTCTCTCTCGGTGTTTTACGCCCCCTAGAGGCGGCGGAAATCTATCCGTGTTTTCCCCCGAGCCTTCGGGTTTCGAAGGGAAGATATAGGCGAAGGGGCGGAGTCGGAGGCCGGTCAGGTGGGCCACACCTTCCCTAGGCGCGGGGTTAGGTGGGCCCGTGCCTAGGGGGTGTGGGCCCCCTGAGGCCCCTCTTTGTCCCTCCTTCTGGCTTCCTTTGTCTTCTGGTAAAATAATATGTTTCCATATTTTTCTGGTATTTTTCGGATCTTCGCGAAATTGCACCGAAACGCCTTCTTTTCCATCAGAATCCAGAATCTGATTGTCCATCCTCCAAGAATCATCCAACATGCATAAACATATGAAAAGCCATAATTAATACCTCATAATAAGACAAATATCAATGAATAGAGGTAAATTATGATATATAATGGTGATGCAAATTGGGCGTATCACATAATATATTGGTACCATAGTTCATCATCCATTACAAACCATAATAAAGGTCTTATAAATAAAGGATCTCATGATCCAGTCTTAGTACAATCAACACAACGGAATAATATAATAACGGTAGCGTGGGCGAGGCTCCATCTTCACGGTCACAGGCAATGCTGACGATGGGAGATGATCCTAGTTGTCGTAGACTTCCCGCGGTCCATCCTCCTGACAGTCTTCCTCATAGTCTGGCCACGAGAATAGCCAGGGCAAATCCATGAGTACTCTTTAAGTACTCGCAAACTATTACTAACAAGTAAAGTGGTTCAAGTAGGAATCCTAATCTCTAGGTTGTTTTGCAAAAAGTCAAGCTACCTCTAGCTGAGTTCAGAAGTAAAGAAAACTAGTTTAATGTTTTATAACACCTAAGTGGGAACTTAAGTTTCATGTTCACAACCCTGTTGTGGTCAAGTCAAGTCATGATTCATTTCACAAGTCATTTTGAAAACATCTGACGACGAAATAGTATGGCCACTCCAACTGTCCATAACCGCGGACGCGGCTATTCGAATAGTTTGACACTGCAGAGGTGATACACTTTCACCATAATATTCGATACATCCGTCAGGAACAATCCTAAATTCACCATACTCAGTATGCGGATAATCAATCCTAACCTTTCAATTACACACCCTAGTATAGGCACCTCTCCTATGAGTTTGGCCTCCCAACCATGACCATCTGTCATCTTGGGAACTGCACAGGTGGACAATCATCACGAGGTATCCTCAGCTCAAACCTCAGCTACAAGGGAACCCATACTAAGGTATATAAACTTCCATTCAAGCCCTACCCAATTTCGGGTATTGTGGTTGTACGGTGAAATTGGAATGGTATCACATCCGAACACAACCATCAGTTTTATAAATTGCTAAGGCTCATGCCTCGACATTTTCATCATCAAAATCATCTGGTGTTCATAACACATGTCAAAACATTTCATTAGAATGACTCATCATTCTAAGGTTTTCATAATCATTTTCACCAAGTATTCCCATCTAAAGTGATCAAGTTTTATTCTTACCAGTAGCCACTAAAGTTGGGGGTAAACACTAATGAGGGGTAGTAATCAAGTGTGACTTATCTAAATATACTCTCATGCCTCAGGATGACATCTAGTTCTACCTAACTTAGGCCAAGTTTTATGCTCTTTATGCTACCTCTAATATCTTTCCAAAAATATCACAAACACTTCCTAAAAGTAAACAACGAATTTTGATAAAGAAATAAAAGAGTCAAGCTTGCAAGTAAAACTGGGATTTAGGAGAATCAAGATTGTCTAAATCAAGCATGCCTAATGCGTTGCATAGGTTATCTAACTTTCATAGTTGCAAGTGTTAGCTTGCATAGGTAACATGCAAGTGGTAGCTTGCAAAGTTCTAGCTTTCTAGGATATCTTGCCTTGTGCAGTGCAGTGGTTGAAGTTCTCCTCTGCTTCCTCTTCGTAGTAGTCTCCTGCCTCTCCATATCCTTGGTCGGTACTAGCGTCTATAAATAAATACGAAGTACACAATCACCAAACAATACTTAACTACTTCTATTTAGCACACAAAGGCTCACACTAGATGATCTAGCATCATCACAATCATCACAAGGAATAAAGACTTAGTCTTATTTATTTCATTTTAGAAAAGTAATTTCTACTCAATGAAAACTACTTAAGATTTAATATTCTCCAATTAAAATATGGGATCATGTTGACACATGTCATCACCACATATTTCACTACTTGGGAATGTGATTTAAAGTGGTGTCACAATTTAATAAGGTTTAACCTTTTTATTTTAATTAATTAGAGTGACTAGAAATGCCTATGGGGCATTCTTTTGTTACTTGTCCAATATTACTGCAAGTAAACCTATATATTTTTATATATTGAGAAAGGTCTTATCAAATGTGATTTTTGAGAGTTTGAATCAAATCAAAAGCACTTATGGTTGAATTTTGAAAAATGTTTGAATGCAAAAAAGTATCTGCCTTGTTATTTTTACTATAGGTGATCTATAATTTCAAATGGTTTGAATCCAACGGGATTGGATTAAGAATTTCCATACATTTCTAAAAAAATTGGTTTCATGCAATTTGGTTCAGTGAAACTCTTTGAATTTATTTTTGAATCTATTGCTAGAACTAGGGTTTGAAACTAATTGGAAAATCTAAATTTGAACTAACTGGGTCATGCGGGAAATCTAACTGGGCCGGCCAACTGCGCACACATCAGTGGGACAGGAGTGCAAAGGGGTACGTGCTAACGACGACCGTATGCTTAGATCAAGGATCAACGACTCATGGCCATCGTCCTCGTCGAACAGAACATGACGGGATCGAACCCTAGCACGGCTAGTGGGGTTCTGAGGCGGCTCACCAGGACTTAGGCGATGATCGGCGATGGGGGCAAATGATGAAGTCGACGATGGCGGTTCTCCTTGTACTGGCGGCTCCTCCGGGGGTGGCTCCAATCGATGACGCCCTTCTCCTCCAACAGCGGCAGGCTCCGGCAAAATTCCGGCGAGGGAGAGCTCGCCTTGCTTCGGGAAAAGGTGGGAAGGATCAGTGAGAGGTGGGGAGTGGAATGGTGTGAATAAATCGAGCGGGGGGGGAGGCTCCTTTTATAGGCGAGCAAGAGAGGCCGAGCGGCATGGGCAGTGCTCGTCGGGGTCGGGGTTACATCGAGCTAATGGCATGGCTGAGGCTAGGGGCGATGCGCGGTCTCCTAGCGGTGCTCAACGGCTTGATGGCGTGGCAAGGGGCGGTGCGGTTTGGTTGGAACGCGTTGGTGGTCTAAGCGGCACCGACGACGTTTTTGACGATGCACAGGGGCTCCTGGTTGCGCGACGGCGAACGAGCATGTCTGGTGGTCTCCTAGGATGGTGGTGATCGCAGGCACGGGCGGCGAAGACAAGGCGCAGTCTCTTGGCGGTGCTCAACGGCTTGATGGTGCAGCAAGGGGCGATGCGGTTTGGTCGGAACATGCTGGTGCTCTGAGCGGCACCGACGATGTTTTTGACAACGCACAGGCGCTCCTGGTCGCACAGCGGCGAATGGGCATGTCTGGTGGTCTCCTGAGACGGTGGTGATCGCAGGCACGAGCGGCAAAGGCGAGTCGCAGTCTGTGCGAGCGTGTCGAGCGCGGTGAGCTGGTGCACTCTGGACATGGCAGAGACAAACTAGGCGCGCGTGTTCTTGGTGGTCCACTGCTTGTCAAGGCTCGATGGCTGGACAGGGGGTGGCGGTGGACGGTCGCGTGCTTCCTGGACATGGTGGCTAGGCGCGACGATGGCTATGGCTAGCTTGCCATGGTCAGCTGGCAAGGGTGTGCTTAGGCATGCACAACATGGTGCATTGGTAGGGGTCTAGGTTGGTTTAATGCTGGTGTGATCACTGGGGATACAATGGTGATCAATGGGGAACAATGTTTGAAAGGATTACTGCTCAAAATAGTGAAGTTTGGCAGAATTTGGTTTGTGTCTCCAGGTGTTTGATGAAATGGCCGAAATAATTTCATATTTGAATTTTTGGTTGAAACTTGGTGAGTGTATTGTGCACATACTAAGGAGTATTTGGTTGATTTGATTTGTCAAGGTGAACTGGTTTGGTTAGGTTTTGAGAAATGGTGATCTTACCATATGAACTAGATTCAATTTTTAAATGTCATTTGAATAGGGTTGCCAAATGTTTTTGTGGGTTTGCAAGGTGGGATTGGGTTCATTTTACTTGGTATAGAAAGGGGTGAAAAGAATTGGATTTGTTTATGTTTGAATTTTTTGGACTAGAAACACTCAAAGTGGTCTAGTGAGCAAGATTGGCAAAAATAACCATTAGCTCATTTTGTTTGTTTTTGAATTTCTATTGATTTATTTCTGCTTGGAAATGATTTAGATGATGTTGTTTTCATCTTTAAACCAATCCTTGCCATTCACAACAATCAAACAAGTCCATTCAAGCATTCATGCATTCAACACATACACACATTCATTCATAATGATTTTAATTAACAAAAGTTTTCGTTAACCCTAAATTTGGGTGATTGGAATTGATAATCTTGATTAATATTTTTGGGATGTTACAAACCTTCCCTCCTTAAACAAAATCTCGTCCCGAGATTTGCGAAAAAGAAAACTAGGATTTAAAGAGATCTGGGAACTCCGTCCTAATGTAGTCTTCTCTCTCCCAGGTAGCTTCTTCTCCAGTGTAGTTACTCCACTGGATCTTTAGAAACTTGATACTCCGGGTCGTGGTGGTTCTGAAAGCTTCCTCCAAAATACGGATGGGTAATTTGGGATATGTCAGGTCATCGTTGATCTCTATGGTTCGGTGATCAATATTCTTGAAAACTTTGGTCTTCTCTGGGAATTCTAGGCATTTGCGAAGTAACGAGATATGGATGTCACATCCCAAAATTCTCCAAATTTTGAAATGTGAAAAATAAATAAACAAAAGAAATAATTGTTGAAATTTAGGGTGAAAAGAAACTTTTGTTTCAAAATAGAAACATCAAAACCCTTCTTGAACAAATTTGAATAAAATGGAATCCAACAAATTTCAATCAAGTAAAATGCATTCATCAATGAATGTATCTTCAAATTTAAACACTTGGAAAACTTAAACCAAAACCCTAAAACCCTAATAAAAGAAATCATTTCCAAAATCACTCTAAGACTATGGATTTGTTGCATATAAAAATTTGTCATCAAAAATTTATAAGTGATAAAAATGATAAATAAAAATATTATAAAACCACAGAAATTGGTTTCACTTAATTTAAAGCCATGGATAAAAACTTAAGAATTTATAAGATAAAAGAAAATGAATTCCAAAGATAATTAAGCTTCTAGTTAAAATCCATACCAAATTTTGAGCAAATTAATCCTAAAAGGATTTAAAAATATAAACAAATATTAAATAAAATCATACAAATTGGAATCACCAATTTTGGATCTATAATAATATAGATTGGAAAACATATTTAAAATCCTATTTAAATGAAGACAAGTGCCTATTATAAATAATTAATAAACCATAAAAGAATAAAGGAAAATTATTTTAAATGGACTTTAAATACATGTTTAAAACAGTACAGAAACTTACTGAAAAGTTTGGAAGAGATTTGAAATTAAAAGAGGGTTTGAAATCATTTGAATAAATTCAAAACAGAAGTTGGAAATAGAAAAATAAAAAGAAACCAGAAAGAAAAAATGAAACAGACCCAGCCTAGCTAGACCTACCCAGAACCTGGCCCAACTAGGCCGAACAGCCCACCCGGGACTCTCTCCCCGCAGAACGTTTCACACCAGCGAAATGACCCCCCCCCAGCCACTGACAACGTGACCCCACGCCTAACTCCGCACCTCACTGACTTGGCAACCCCACTGCGCCATCATCGTCTTCCCCACAGCGACGACCACTCCCCATTTCCTCCCGGTCGTTTCTGCCATTCAATCACGGCTTCAATTCGTTTGATTGCAGGAGTAAATCTCGCCAGCGACGATGCCCTCTTAACCGCCACCCTCTCCTCTCAATTCACCCTCAACCAGCGCCACCAGAGAGCCCCCAGGCTGCCCCCATTTTTGCTTGCACCGCCGCGGCCTCCGACGCACTCCGGCATCAATTCCGGTGAGAATCAACCGCCCCTCTCCCTCTGCTTTGCTCCTTGATGTTTGTCATTGCTGTGCGCATCTTCTAACCCCAAATGCTTGCTTTATCATGACCTAGAGGCTCGCCTCTGTCTCCAACTGTGAACGACCGACGACGGCCACTACTCCGGCGATGAAATTCGGTGAACTCCGACCACCCCCTCACCTCTGGTTTTTTTTCCGCATCCTCTGTCCCCACGCGCATACACTGATGCTCTTTGTTTGTCCGCGGGCGCTCTATAGGATGACCTTTGGCCAGCTCTGCAAAAACCCGACACCGACGCCAGCTCCGGCGAGCGATTCAAGTCAGCACCGTGCGCCCATTCAGCTACGACTACCACCTCGAGCTTTAGCATGTCGTGGCGAACCTAGTAAGCAACCTCTCCCTCTCCCTTGCTTCCTGGTTGCGCCAGAATGCCGCAGCTCGAGCGTCGCCGCCACGCCGCCAGCGCCCGCCAAGCAATGGTCATTTGCTCGTCAGCCATTAGATCACGATCACATGGAATAGATAGATTCACTTAACGAAGAGGTATCACTCGATCTGCACCGTGCGATCTAAATGAGATCCTACGGTCTGTATCAGCCGATCCAACCGAACCGTTTTCAACCAATAGTATATAGCCACGTGGCCCAGTCTGTGTTATAAAAACCAGAAACATTCCTATTAGTTGAATCTACACGTCCAAAATTTGCAAATTTTATATCATTGGAATCAGGAAAAAGAATACTTTCCAACCATGCCTTTTGTTTAGTGTTTTGCTTCTGGAAAATTAGTTGTTTTTGCAGAAACATGTTTAGGCATATTTTGTATATAAAATTTATTCTAAAATTGTTTTTAGGGTAAAATATTTTGTAAATGATTTGATTTAAACCCTCTGACCCTAAACACTAAGTTTTGGATTTAAAAATATATTTGATTAACCCTAGAAAATTATTAGTTTGATTAAAGGCATTTCTAGTAAAATAAAAATAATGATTTGATTTAAAAAAATGATTTTTAGGTGAAACCTTTTGTAAATGGATTTAATTTAAAACACTTTGACCATAAACATTAGTATTGATGTTTAAAAACATTTTGGCTAACACTAGAAATTATTAATTTGATTTAAATCATTTCTAGCAACACAAAAATGATTTAAATGTCCATTTTCACTAACTTAATTTCAAATGGTTTTGCCACTTTTATAAATGACCAATAGGTGTTTTAAAATGTTTATAGCCTATTAGAAACTAACTTTCCAATAAAACAATATTTTGCATGCTTGCATGCATTGTTTTGTTTTCTTTATTTTATGTGGTGAATTGTTTTATTGCTAGATTGAATTTGTGCCTTGATTGAATTGTAGTGAAATTTGAAGAGTGTGACTATTGCAAGATCAAGGAGTGAACTTATATTCTCTACCAAAAAGGCAAGTGGTGCTTCATACTTTTGTCCCATTATTTTCACTATGAATTAGCGATATTTCTAAGTAGGACTTGCATGGAATTTTCTATATGTTAACTATGCCATGGGAAATCCTAGTAGATGATGCCTTAGTAGAATTAGCCCCAAGTTAGGATTTCTACTACTATCATGCTTAGCCTAGCTAGTAGAAAACAAGGGTGGATTATATTCATGCTATGAAATATTTCTAAGTCAATGACTTGTGTTTTGTTTAATAAAACAACTATGTGAATGAATCACCTGGGTGGAATGTGACTTGTATGGATTATGTTGAGTGGTTACACAGGGCCCCATATTTATGGCCTACCCTAGTTATCTCACTTGTGGAAAGCCACCCAGGAACAAAGAGATTTGAGATGTCAAATGTTGAGAAGCTTCAAGTGTAGCCACATGGCAATATGGGCTCTGCCTGGATCATATAGGTTGCAATAACTTAGCCAGATGGACAGTTGGTGGTAGGGGGTGATAGGTTTGGGAATGCGTCCATTTTGGTCTAAGGGAAGGCTTCTGAAAGATCTTGTCTCGATGCATGTCGAGTCTTGTGGGGAAGTGCACCACCTCTTGAGAGAGTAAATCTAAGTACTTAGCCGTGTCCCCGGCAATGGACAATTTGAGCATCAAGACATGGAAGCTATCAAGGATCTCCTCATCCCAATTTCTAAGTTAAAAACTTGTGGTTGAACAAGGGTTAAAGGATCTTCAATCATTGATCGGTAGATTCCTTGGGTGATTTTTGCCAAACAAAAACTTAGTGTTTTCAACTGATAAGAAAATCTATTTTGAGCAAAGCAAGCCTAAGCTCCACTTAGCCAAATGCATATAGATGATAGATACCACTATACTACCATAGTATCACTTGCCAATACAATTCAAATATATTGACCCTTGTGGCTGTAACTTATTATATATTTTGTAATGTACCATGGGATTAGAAGTGGACCAAGTGAACTGGAAGTCTTGCACAAAATCCATGGTTAGCTTAACATATTGGATTGGTTCACCTTCAACAAAGTGCTCCAACCCTGCATTTGTAACCAATGTTTGGAAATCTTGGAGGATCCCCGCAGCTCTCATAAATTCATGGCATGGATATATGGAAGGAAAAACTGCCTCCTCAAGATGAACCTTCATTGGCTCATGCACCATCAAGTCATATTGGTTCAGTGGATAAGCACTCATCTTCCTTGCTGAAATTTTTAGACAACCATCAAACCAAGTGATTTCTAAGTTGATAAATGATGAGCAACTACTATAGGAACTTGCTAGAGGACTACACATGCATAAAAACAAAGTTTCTAAGCAAAGAACAAGCATGCAAGCTTAAACAACCTGTCACCTATAGCAGCAAAATACTCAAGATACAATCTACCAATCACAAATCTAATTGGACATGTGGAGGAGGCACATACCAAGGAGCAAACCCTCAAAAAAATCAGCACTTGAGATGGGCTGAACAAGGAGATCGAAAATCGCGAGCAAGAACAACAAGAACTCGAGCTTGAGCAAGTTTTCCGGTGTTTTTCAGGAGAGAGAAAGAAGGTGGCTTTGAGGAGGCAGCCTGGAGGGGCCCAGGTGGGCCAAACCCCCCCTAGGCGCCACCCCTAGGTAGGCTGCGCCTACCCTAAGTGTGGTGGCCTGGGGTGGCCCCTGGGTCACCTCTGATACCTCTCTGCCTTTTTTTTCGAGGAAAAATTTATTTCGAATTTTCTAGGATTTTTCGGAAAACTTTATTTTTTTGGCCAATTTTTAGGGTATGAAAATTGATTTTCTCGCAGAAACAATTTTTTCGGAAGAAGCAAAAGCAAACCAAAAGCCAAACTACATGAGCTCTAAGAAACTCAAACAAGCAAACAACTAGCAAAACTAAAGCTAAATCAAAGACTAGGAAGGAGAAAGGTAAAAAGAAAGCAAGTATAATCATAGTGGAAACATTATTTTGTTCATTAAAATGCTTTTGTTAACAAGGTTGATCAAGTCTTATTACCAAAACAATCTTATATGAAACAAAACTTTGCATTCCACAAGGTGATTATGTTACCTCATACTTGATAGCAATTGTCCTAATCATAATAGTTTCAAAATTTTCTTGTGGAATGGGACAATATATTTCTCCAGCCTTAATGCCTTCAATATTTTCAACGAAATTCGGGCAATATCTCTTAGCAACCTTCTTGGGAAAATAGACAGTGTGCTCTTTGTCATTAATATTGAATGTTACTTTTCCTTGATTGCAATTGATGACAACACCTGTAGTATTAAGAAAAGGTCTCCCAAGAATAATAGACATATTATCATCTTCAGGCATTTCAAGCACAACAAAATCAGTTAAGACCATGCAATTATGAGCAACTTGAACAGGAACATCCTCACATATACCAACAGGAATAGTAGTTGACTTATCAGCCATTTGCAAAGATATATCAGTTGGTATCAAATTTTCTAGCTAGAGTCTCTTGTAGAGAGAAAAAGGCATAACACTAACTCCAGCTCCCAAATCACATAAAGCAGTTCTAACATAATTATTCTTAATAGAGCAAGGAATAGTTGGTATGCCTGGATCACCAAGTTTCTTTGGAACCTTACCATTGAAGGAATAATTAGCAAGTAGGGTAGAAATCTCCTCATTAGGAATCTTCCTTTTATTAGAGACAATATCCTTCATATACTTTGAATAAGGAGGCAAATTAATAGCATCAGTCAAAGGAATTTGTAAGAATAAAGGTTTCATCCACTCACAAAACTTGTTGTAGTGTTCCTCCTCCTTTGACTTGTGTTTCTTACCTGGAAAAGGCATAGGTTTCTGCACCCAAGGTTCTCTCTCTTTACCATGTTTATTAGCAATAAAATCTTCCTTGGTGTATCCAGTGTTCTTAGTGTGCTTCTCAGGTTCTTCCTCACCTTCCTCCTTATCAGGAGATTTATTATTATTATTACCACTCTCAGTTTCAGCATCAGAGACAGATATACTATTAGGATCTACAGCAGGTTCAAGTGTTTCCTCAACTCTCTTATGTTTCTTTTTATTCCTCTTACGAGGACTACCACTATCCTCACCTTGTTGTGAATCCTTCTCTATTCTTTTAGGGTGTCCTTCAGGATATAAAGGATCTTGAGTAGCTATACCACTCCTTGTTCTAATTCCATAAGCATGTTTATCTCCTGAAGCATTAACTAGCATATCCTTTTGTACCTTAGCAAGTTGATCAAGTTGGGTTTGAACCATTTTAAAGTGTTTACAAAGCATTTTAATACATTAGAAGTTCTTTCCACAATATCTTTCAACTCATGAATAGCTCTAGATTTTTCCAATAAATGATTCTGAACTTGTTTGTTAAAATGACCTTGTTTAACAATAAAAATGTCAAGTTCCTCTAAGCATTGATCAGGAGTATTACCATACGGAATATCACCTTCATCAAAGTGTTGGAGAGAGTGTACCTCAATAGTATATGAGTGGGGAATTGGCTTGCATAATTCTTCTATAGGAGGTAGATTCTTCACATCTTTAGCTCTAATACCTTTCTACTTTAGACACTTCTTAGCTTCCTTCATCACTTCATCATTTAATGCAATAACTCCCATTTTCTTTGTTGTTGGTGTTGGAACTGGTTCAGGAACAACTGGTTCAGGAGTAATAGGCTCAGGTGTATTCAGCTCAGTTGAAGTCCAATCATCATAATTCTTGCTTATCTTGGTCATTAATTCTTCAGCATCTATAGGAGTTCTTTTCCTGAAAACACAATCAGCAAAGCTATCTAGGTAGGTCCTAGAATCATCAGTTAATACATTATAATAAAGATCAAGAAGCTCATTCTTAGGTAATGGACATCCAGGATGTGCATGAATGATGGCACAGAACCTTGTCCATGACTCAGGCAATTTCTCTTCTTCTCCCTGTTTAAAATCAAAAAGTCTCTGCAAAGCAGCATGTCTAGCACTGCGAGGAAAATATTTATGGAAGAAAGAAGCAATCAAGCAATCAGGGCTATCAATGGAACCAGGAGGTAATCTATTAAACCAAGCCCTAGCTTCTCCTTTTAGTGAAAAAGGAAAGATCTTAGCAACAAAGTACTTATGCATCTTAAAATCATCAGAGAACAAAGCACTTATAGTAGAAAGCTCATTCATATGAGCCACAACACTCTCATTTTCAGTACCACAAAAAGGTTCTTTCTCAATAATATATAAATAAGATAAATCAAGAGAGAAATCATAATCTTCATCTTTAATATCTATGGGAGAGGTGGCAAACTTAGGATCAGAGGACATCTTAGGCATAATAGTACGTATAGCAAGGAGACTCTTCATAGCACTAGTACCATGTGTGTTTCGGCACTCTTCAACGAATTCATCAGTGAACTCTATGTAACCATCATTAATATCATAACTCTCAGTAGACTCAGGTGAGCTAACAGGTGTAACAGTGCATTCACTAGGAGTTTCGGTATTTCCTAGACCAGCGATAGTAGCATCTAGAAAAGGACCTAGTGAACCACTTGCATCAAGCATAGTAGAAGTAACATCATGAACATCAAAAGCAGTTTCAGATTCAGTAGTAGTAGCAGTGTGTGTAGCATGTGTATGTGATGGTGGTGTGACAAGCTTACTTATAACAGACGGCGAATCAAGAGAAGCACAGGTGTTTAGGACTGTACCTCTTCTTATAGTGGATGGTAAAATAGGGAACTTTCCATCACGAGACTTCCCCATGATGAAAGGAGTAGCAGTGAAAAATAGTATATCCAAGTGAACTTACAAATAAAGCTATGCTCCCCGGCAACGGCGCCAGAAAATAGTCTTGATGACCCACAAGTATAGGGGATCGCAACAGTCTTCGCGGATAGTAGTACCCAATTTATTGATTCGACACAAGGGGAGCCAAAGAATACTTGCAAGCCTTAACAACTAAGTTGTCAGTTCGGCTGGACCTGGAAATAGTTCTTGCTCACAGAAGTTTATTAGTAGCAACAGTTTGTAGTAGCAACAGCAACAGCAACAGTGAAACATGAACAGTAAAACAACAGCAATAGTAACAGTAACGGTAACAGTAGGATTCGAGTGCGGTAGGCATAGGGATGGATGACGGGCGTTGCATGGACGAGTCTAAACATGTAACTTCAAGATCTAGGGCATTGCAGATAAATAATAACAAGTATCCAAGTACTAAACAATCCTAGGCATGTGCTCCAAATATAGTCATACGTGTTCGAAATGAGAACTTGCACAACATCTTCTGTCCAGCCAGCCCGTGGCAGCGGGGCCTCTAGGGAACTACTGGCAATTAAGGTGCTCATTTTAATAGAGCACCGGAGCACAGCATTAACACTCCGTGAACACATGTGATCCTCACACCATAGTCATCCCCTCCGGTTGTCCCAATTATTGTCACTTTGGGGCCTTTGGATCCGGACGATGATATGTGTACACAACTTGCAGATAAGATCACAAACAATACTATCATAATGATTCAATAATAAGCTCAGATCTGAGATCATGGAACTCGGGCCCTGGTGACAAGCATTAAGCATAACAAGTTGCAACAAAGTCAAATAGCACTAATAGAGATACTAGGCACTATGCCCTAATAGATCTTATTCGATTACATGATAGAACTCATCCAATCCCTACCATCCCGAAACCTAAAGCGGGGTATTACTCACTCATGGATGAGGGAAACATCGATGGTTGATGGAGATGCGTTGGTGATCATGATGGTGATGATCCTCTCCAAATTCCCCATCCCGGCAGGGTGCCAGAACGGATTTTCTGGATCCGACTCTTGGTTTCTGGTGGCAGCGGCGGAGCGGAACTCTTTATGGAAAACTATCGAACCCCCCCTGAGTTTTTAGGTCAGAAGGCAACTTATAGGCGTGGAGGGAGGCCGAGGAGCTGCCTGGGGTGGCCAGACCTTCCCCAGGCGTGGGTCAGGTGGGCCCGCGCCTGGGGTGGGTCTGAGCCCCCAGGCTGTAACGCCCCCGAATCGAGTCTATGCAGATCTCAGCCTTTCCCGCTAAAACCCGCATAGAAGCGACTCAAAGACGCCCACCAGACACTTTCGTGTGGGTGGGATTGAACACAAGCAGTTACATCACAGTAGTTTACAACAGAGTCCACATGAACTTATATATACAACAGCGACTCAACGAGTCAACAATACAAAAGGTATAATACGGTGATACAACTCAAGAAGAAAGCAAGATAGTATCCGAGTACGGACAAGATCCAAATGGACTAAGAGTCCTGAAGAATAACCAAGCGGTGTCCAACCCTGCCCAGGCCAAGCCAGAAGGGTAACCTTGCTAACGTCGTCAATCACATACCTGTCAAGCCAAAAGGGTGCCAACAAAGGGTAAAGGAAAATAGAAAGAGAGTGGTCAGTACTGAGGCCAGTACACGGTGATACTAGAATTCAGCGGTCCTCTCTTACATAGGTATGGTGGGCTCAGCGGCAGCAAAGCTTGCACTATCTAACTTATAGAGACACACTACAACTTCGGCTATTAGAGCGAGATAAGAGAGCACTATACGATAGCTATATATAACACCAAACATAACCCATCCGAAGATTTCCCCCTCGAAGACCAGTCGAGGAAGTCCCCTTGCAGAACACACACAGTGGCAATTTTAGTTAAGCATGTGTTTAGTTGATAAGGATATTTACTATTCATATTATTAAAGAGGCAAAATATTAGTGGCGTTGTCTATGATCATGACACTATACTCATGAGGCGCCCATAACCGTGGACACACGGCTTCTCGAAAAGATTTACCCTGCAGGGGTGCACTTATGTACCCAAACGCATGCTCAACCCTTCAGGAAACATATCACGCGTGCCTTCCGAATGTCACAACAAGAACTATCCCTTAACTACGCGCATATCCAGAGACATCACCTACTGTGTTTTACCCACACAAGAGATACAACTGATTCTCCAGGTGGCACATCATTTGAGTCTACGGCCGGGCGATGATCGGAAGATAACTTGTAGAGCTGCATCCCACCTTCGACACGATATCCCGATTTTATGCAATGCAAGCCATGGCAGTCCACCACAATATCAAGTCCGAAGACATATCCAACTCACCCATGTCCGAAGACATATTATGCCTATGCACCAAATGGAAAACCAACTTTGTAACCCTCTGGATATACGAATAGCGCCGGTAGTTGAGGGGGGGATCCTAGAGGCCCCCACGTTTGGTTAGAGCGATCAACTCAGAACTTGTATCGTAGAACGAATGGGTCCTAGGTCGGCTCAAGCAGTTCCCAAAGGTGGTCCCTGATGGGTCCTTATTAGGTGAAACCATAACCACAACCATAAACAATAACATCAGATTAATTATCTTATCACCAACCATATCCGGGTATCATGTTCCACCTGTATGAGAGCGGTACTAAGCATACCTATGACTCGCAAGGACAAAGCTAGCTAATCAAACAAGGCAATATGATAACCAAGGCAATATAGTGGAGCAGGTAAATAAAGGAACAGTACTATAGCATCGACAATAAGGATAGCAATAGATCAAAGGATGGAAGTAAATACTATAAATGCAAAATAGGTAGAAGGGGGAGAATGCTCGCCTATGAGACAAAGTCGGGAAACCAAAGGCTTGTCGTATCTCGCATCAACTCGTCGTCCTAATCAGTGAAGAAGCAAATCACTAGAAAGAAACACCGGATGCACTATTAAATACTAGGGCGGAAGATCCGACATGTTTATGGTATGATGCATGGCATGGCAATATGCGGTCCCACTTAGAAATATTAAGCGTAATCGGGATCCCGACAAATAAATATTATGGTTCAAGTTGTTTATCTATCCCACAATTTAAATGTTGACTTAACAAGATAAAACATGGCATCGGTTCGATACACAATATTAAATGGAACCAGGACAAGACGAATATCACTCCCATATATTCCATATTTATTTATTAGATGAATCACTATTTAACCCCGAAAAACAATATGTATGCAAGCATGGATAATTTAATATGCACAAGTTATATTATATTTATCAAAATAGGGTATCGGAAAGGGGTCACACATGGGTTTGGAGATCTTGGTTCGATGTGATTCGGGTACGGTCTCGACGAGATCGAGGCCTTAGATCTGAGAGGGAGAAGGACGCCGGTTCAGTCTTCGGGTTCCGGGAGGGAGAGCTCGGCGTTCCGAGGCCTTGACGTCCATGGAGATGATCTTGTAGTTCCGTGTCAGTCCATCTTCGGGCATCGGTCTTGGTGAAAGACGGTCTTGGCGACGACATAGTGCAACGGGCGACTCTGGGTGAGCCATGACGACAAAGATCTTGCCCAAAGAAAGGTGTACTGGTTCTTCCTACGGCCTTGTCGAAAAGCAACAGGAGTAGTCCTCGATAGGTAAACAACAAGCAGATTACAGGAACCCACTTGAACAACACCGATAAACAGAAAACATGCACGCGCTGAAGAGGAACCTATGGTAGGAAGTGAGGTCGTCGGGCGCGGGCCCCCAGCGAGCAGGGTGACGGCGGTGGCGGCAGGCGAGCGAAAGGGCCGCGCGGTGACGGGCAGACAAGGTACGGGACAGAGATAAACTGCGGGGGCCTTCGACGGGCGAGGCAGCGGCAGCAGGGGCCCGACGCTTGCGAGGTTACGCAGGGCGGTGCTGGAGGAGGCAGACGATAAAGGGCTCGACCAGCGAGGGTGGCGCGACCGGGGGCGCTGCAGAGCGACAGCGGCGCAGCGCTGCTCGGAGGAGAGGTGGCGGCAACGAGGGGACGCGGACGACGCCTGGGAGAGGAGTGGCCGGAGATGCGGGGTGCAGGGCAGGCGAGCGGCAGCGGCGGCGGGGGCGTGGCGGCTCGCGGGCGCGGCCGGTAGAGAGGCAGCGCGGCAGACGAAGGGAGGAGAGATCGAGAGTGGTGGCGAAGTCGGGAGTTGGAGGGAGACGCGGACGAGGTGCGGGGGATCGCGGGATCAAGGGGATCCCTTGCATTGCGTGTGTGCGTTGGTATCCAGGGTCGCGTGTGTGGCCACGTTGTGTGCGTGATATGCGACCAAGGTGGTGTCGTGTGGTTCTCTTGGGTGGGTCGTGTGTGTCTGTGTGTGTGTCGCCTAGGTGCGTGCGTGAGTGCAGGTGTGTGAGTGTTCCTGGCGACGAGGTGCGGTCTTATGGTAGGATTAGGGTTTATTTATCTCGGGTGGTAGGTGGTCTTCCGACCGGGCCTTTGGGCCTGGTGGTTTGACTGCCTCCCCCACTAAAATATTTTTATTTTATTTTTATTTTAGAACACTTTTGTAAATATTTTTAGGCAAACAAAATATTCTGAAAGACTAGGGTTTTGTTTTAAAACTAGAGGAGGAGACTACTTATAAAACAAAATAGGCTTTTGATGAAATTATTTTAGGGATGAGAGTATGCATGATGTCATGATGATGCTAAAATAGAAAATAACATGCAATTTTATTTCGGAATATTTTCCGGAACATTACACAGGTCTCCTCTCTGTCTCCCCTTCTGGTTCCATGGATCTTCTGGTGAGAAATACATTTTGGCATATTTTCCGGGATTTTTCCTGATAGTTTATTTTCTGCACAAAAACAAGACACAAAGGTAATTCTGCTAAAAACAGCGTCAGTCCGTGTTAGTTGTATCCAAATCACATAGGTTTAGAGAAGAAACAATAGCAAAGTGTTCGAGAAAGTAGATACATTTTGGACGTATCAGTAATTTCTACTCATTGAAAAATTACTTAAGATTTAATATTCTCCAATTAAAATATGGGATCATATTGACCATGTCATCACCACATATTCTAATATTTGGGGATGTGATTTAAAGTGGTGTCATGATTTAATAAGGTTTAACATTATTATTTTAAATAATTAAAGTGACTAGAAATACCTATGTGACATTCTTTTAATACTTGTCCATTATTACTGTAAGTAAACCTAGATCTTTTTACATATTCAGAAAGATCTTGCCAAATGTGATTTTTGAGAGTTGGAATCAACTCAAAAGCATTTATGGTTGATTCTTGAAAAATGTTTGAATACAGAAAGTCTTTTCCTTGTTATTTTTACTATAGGTGATCTGTAATTTTAAATGGTTTGAATCCAACGGGCTTGGATTAACAATTTCAATACCTTTCTAACAAAATTGGTTTCATGCAAATTGGTTTAGTAAAACTCTCTAAATTAATTTTTGAATCTACTGACAGAACTAGGTTTGAATTAAAATGGAAAAAACTAAATTTGAATCTACTAGGTTGCGTGGGAACTAACTAGGCCGGCCCACTGCGCACAACGCGCGCGGGATGACTTAAAGGATGGCCCACCCATCAGCGAGACAGGGGATGCCGAAAGGGTATCAGAGGATTGTGACCATAGGATTAGATCCCAGATCAACGACTCATGGCCATCTTCCTCACTAGAACAGGACACGACGGGGAGAAACCTTAGCAAGGTCAGTGAGGGTCGGGGGAGGCTTACCAGAGCTTCGGCGAGGGTCGGCGATGGGGGCAAAATAACGAGGCGGCTCCGGCGGTTCTCCTGGTATCAGCGGCGTCTCCTGCGGTGGCCTAAATCGATGGCGCCCTTCTCCTCCTGTCGCGGCGGTCTCCGGTGGAATTGGGGAGCTACGGGCAGCGGCTTGCTCTGGGGTTGCTCGGAGGCGTTGCTGAGGATGTGTAGAGTGCGATGGTGTGAAGAGTTGGTGCGAGGGAGCTCTCTTTTTATAGCGGGGCGAGACGGGCATCACGGCATGGGCAGAGGTCGTCGGGGTTAGTGTCACAGCGAGCTAGTGGCATGGTTCGGAGGCTAGGATGGTGGGCGGTCGCCTGGCGGTCATCACGGACATCATGGCTCAGTGAATGGAGGCCTACAGCGGTCGGCAGCTTCGGTGCACGCCGACGGTGCTGGCGACGAACTTCACGGCGTCCTGTGGCTACGGGGCATAGGGATCAAACAAGGATGTCCGTAGTGCTCCTGGGACACTGGTGATCGTTGAGGCGAGCGGAGAGAGCTCGGGGTGGTCGGGTTGAGCGGGAACGGGCGTGAACTGCGGTGCGCGTCGGCATGGTCGACAGCGGCTCGGGCACGGCGTTCCCAGCTTCTCCTCTCTCTGTCCTTGAGATGGGGCTAGTCTGAAGGGGTCAGTGAGGCACAGGCAACATGCTAGACATGGTAGGCGAGGCCGGCATGGCTTGCATCGTGCTGTCGCTGGTGGGGGTGAAAAATGTGCTCGGCCATGTATGCCATTGATGAACTGGTCGTGCACAGTGGGCTAGGATTGCAGGGGAGTGGTGGGTCATGTACTGGGAGTGTTGTGGAGGCTGTAGAGGAAACAAGTTTGGCCAAAATACTGACCATTGTAGTGTTTGTTGCTTTATTTAAATTGTGCTTAGAAGGTGTTTGAAAAAATGGCCGCAAGAGCAAAGTGTTTGAAATTTGAAATTTCCTTTTTGGTGGATGTTAGTATTGGTCTACATGGTCTCTGTGCAGGACTGGTTGATCCAAGTGAATTGGTTTAGTTGGGTTTTGAGAAATGGTGATCTTAGTATCTACACTTGATTCAATTTTTAAATGTCATTTGAATAGATTTGAAATCTGTTTCTGTTGGTTTGCAAAGTGGGATTGGGTACGCTACAAACATGATTTCCTGCCTACATTTTCCTCGAAGAAAAAGAACATTGCTCCAACAAACGGGGATCACTACCTTATCAAAATCCTTGTATTTTTTAGCAAGGTATTCCTTGGCTACGCCTATCAAAAGCTGGACGTCAGCAGCTAATGAAGTCGAACAAGGATGATCTATGTAGAGTAGTGCAGATTTTGTGGTCATAGGCAAGCTTGTGAGCAGCTGACTGCAATGACTCATGCCAGAAAAAACTCCAAACTTGTCTGCAGCCATCAAGACGTCGAGCATAAGAGTGGGCTCTTTTGTAGTCAATTTTCCACTGTACATGTAGCTTAAAAGGTACATAAGGGCATTTTCCTCTATTCCAAGTAGAATCAAAACAAAAATGCATAAGGATTACGAAAACAATTAATAAAGAAGTAAACAACAAAAAGACAGCCTTTGTGTCCAACTGATTATATAATGGCAGACGTTTTCTTTATGACAGAAAGTACAAAGAAGTCACAGAAACTATGGAACATCATCTTTCATTTACCAGAAATGATAATATTTAAGATAAAAATTAAAATTAAAACAGCCGTAAAAGAATATTAGAATTTTTCTTTATGACAGAAAGTACAAAGAAGTCACAGAAACTATGGAACATCATCTTTCATTTACCATAAATGATAACTTTTTCCTTTTAAAATTTTAAAAAATTAAAATAACAGTCGTAGAAGAAGATTAGAATAAATTTTAAAGGAAGAACCACTACACTTTATCTATCACATTACCTGAATCAGCAATCCTAAATGTTGGATGCACCTGACCAGATTCTTTCATGCCATTTGGGAAAAGCTAAGAAGCATGGCATTTATTAGAAACTTCAACTGACTAGAACAAATGCATTTCACAAGGTATCAGAATTACGTTTAGAAAGAAAGGACTTCTTGAAGCAAGAATCGCTGAATTGACATAGATGGTTTTTTCTCGTAAAACTGGTGTGCCCAGATTCATCGCGGAAGAGTCAACACTCTGTCCTTTATTACCTTGAAAATACCAAAGATCAAAAATATAAAGAACATACTGGAAAATAAAAAAAACGTATGCAAATAGAATCACTGAACATATATTGTGTTGTTAAAATACTTGAAACACTCTATTCTTCTATGGGTGCAGATTCATTTAATAAAACTTCAGAAATAGGATAAAATGGTTAATGTAACGTCACAATAATCAATTTTAGCTGCATCCAGCAATCTTAGCTTACCGAGGCATGTGAAGTAATCATAGATGTAACTGGCTCTGCTATCGAATGAATTAGTGTAGTCCATACTGCGCAAGCATCTAGTAGCACAAGCAAGTTCATGTATCTAAAATGGAAATAATGTGTTGAATAAGAACTTGTGGATATCCTTGCATTTTTGCTAGCACCGGTCTGCAACCAGTTGTTTGTGTGTATAGACAACAGGCAACCAATATAATAAAATATTAGGTAGTAGATATTTGTTTAACAACCAGTGAAAAACATGCAGGTTCACCTCTTCTGATACTTTATCTACTGAAAGCATACTGAGATGCATTGCTTCCATGTCCCAAGAGGCCTACCAAAAAATAATGTTCAGAAAGGAAGTCTACAGCTAATCCCTGCATTAACACACATAAAATTTATATTGTTCAAACATAACAACCTACTCCCTTTGACCCATATTAGTTGACTCAAATTTGTCTAGATACGAATGTATCTAGCACTAAAACTTAACTAGATACATTCGTATCTAGATAAATCTAAATCAACTTATATGGGTCGGAAGGAGTAGTTTATATGTGGCTGCACGGCCGATGCTTCGCAGCCGTCGCTTCTCACCACATTTCTCTGCCGACCTGATCTGTGGTCACTGGTATGCACTGCAATATAATAAGAGTACATAAGTTTCAAATAGTCACAACCTATAGCAGAAAACAGACCCTGAAGGTTTCAATAGAACCAAATGTGGCTGGCCCCATATCCAAAGTAATGTCAGAAAATAAGAAATAGAAAGAGAGGAAAAGAAAGAACTCAAGAGGAAAATAAGAGAAATTTAAAGAAGCTTATCCGAGACAAAACACTCGATGCTGCTGTGACGCAACCTCTGGTGGTGAGAGTAGTTAGTCTTATGGCTGCCATCTTGCCCGAAAAGCCTGAGCAGTGCTCCTCGGAGGTGTCCTACAGCCCACCAGCAGCTCCTCCTGGCCTTCTCAAACAGAAATCACATGGTGAATCCGCGTAATCTCTCCTTGGCTTGCGAACATCATACATCCCATGAGTGAATCTATACAATCTTAGTAGTTATTTGAGAATGCTAGAGCCAGAACCCGAGCTTTAAGTTGATTTCAGAAATAAAAATACAGAAAAACTGAATCTTTAAAATTGCACCTATGCATGTGCCTCAAAATTTCAGATACGACACCATACAAAGGCTGAGCTAAAATCTGATGCGTGTCTCAAACAACCTAGAACAAATATCTTTCCTATGAATCACTCATCCATTTTTAGCTTGCATAGGGAATTTATATAACCGAGAGAGGCAATTTATTGTATATGCATGTCACATAATTTACTAATTTAGAGAGGTATTATAATATACTGAAGCAAAATTTAGAAAATAGAAGCTATAAGAGAGGCCTGCCTGTTTTTTCATCTAATACCCTGTAGGGATAGATAAAAAAAGTTGGATGATCAAAGATGAGAGATTTTATGATACTTAAATCAAAAGAGAGTAGTGGAAGAGAGGGGCAGCGCTCACCCTGGCTCGACGTCTAAGGCGGCTTCGCGCCGTGCTCTTCCTTCTAGCCTGAAACTGTATGGCCATATAAGCTGAAAACCCATCTAACATCACAGGATGCAAAGATTGCATGCCCTCAGCTGTGATGGACTTGAATGAAATGAATATGTAGTCTATGCCATTATAAATTGATGAGAAATGCATAATGCAAATCAACTTTGGAGGGGTTGGTTCTGTTGGAATATCAAGCATAATTTCCACGATTAATTATAGAATATAAATCATGACAATAACAGCTATAATCACGTGAACCTCTAACATACTAGATGTATTGATCAACATGAACAGTAGCAGATTATACGCATTAACAGCCATAGTAAAACAACAGATCTGTTGGCGGTGTACGTACTGATCGGTTGTCGATGTAGTCGCCGTTGATGCAGTCGAATACCTCGACGTGCAGTAGGTCCGGCTTGACGATCGGGAAGACGCGTCGTGATGACGAACTTGAGCATTCGCACGGAGCGCTTTCCAAAAACCTCATTCGCCCTCTCCCGTACAGGATCACAAAGGCGAATGGTTCCGGAGACCTCCTCTCCCGACCGCCGATGCACGCCGGCAAACGGGATGGAGTAGACTATGGTGACGGCGCAAGCAGAGAGGATGGCAAAACCCTAGATTGGTTTTATGTCGTACATTGTGGAAGCCGCACAAGCGTTTATATAGAGCGGCTCAAAAATCTCGTACAAGACACGAAGTAGACCAAGCCCACGTTGTGCACATTCGGGTCGGTTACAGATAGCCCACGATCCGGGAGCGACCCGAATCCACTAACTGTTGACACGTCTGTCTAACCGCACACATTTTCCTGAGCAGCAAGATAAAGCTCGGCTCAGCGAGATTCCCGCAACCCGCGGCGCGCATCGTCGGAGGAGGAGTGCGCGTGTATCTCTCTTATTGTCACTCACTTACAAAGTGGTATAACACTCCACCTTAAAAGGTTGTGCAACTCTTCTTCAACTTCTCATGTGGGACTAAACTTTAGCTCCCACTGCCTTGCCACACACATGTGAGCTGCCACCAACTTGGGTCAAATCACATATGGGCTTCCACATACATGGGCTTTGAGATTTAGGAAAAATTTGAAATCACACATGAGTCTAATGATTTAGCCCATTATTTCTAACAATCCCCCACCAGATCTCAAATTCCCATATGAAGATTTGTTAATCCTTGCTACTTGTTTATATACCAGTGTTTCAGCAGAGACTGTTAAGTTGAACTTCCGCCTAGAATCTTGAACTACGTCTATCAACAACTTGAACAATAGCGAACCTTGAATTGCAAGTTTGGTGCCAATAGATTTCACTCAAAATCATAACTAGTACCTGACTGCCAGTAGCCTACCCCGCGGGTTGGAGCAGATGCGTCATACTCCCTGGTCTCTTCATGAGTTTACTAGATATCACACAAGTCTCATAGACCGCGACATTTATAGTCGAGCTCATATAGGTGTGTTCTTTTAAGAATGCCTTGTAAGACGGAATCTTTGCTAGTTAAAGCCAACAGAAATACGTTAAGGCATGTTGCCAACCTGCCTTACAGATTATGAGAGTTATGCATCTTCACATAGAGAGGGTTACCATCTACTCTCCTTAGTCAAACCACTAGCTTATTCTTCTCAGGTCCTAATTCACGGGATCTCCGATCATATAGGTTGGGTTACCACTAGGTGTGACATCCATGGGTCTTAACCCCACCTCCTTCGATGCACTTTCTATCACATTTCGTGATAGTCCCTTTGTAAAGGGATCTGCCAGGTTTTTGTCTGTTTGAATATACGTAACAGTTATTACTCCAGAGTTTCTCAATTTTTTGAAAGATTTCAAACGTCTCTTCACATGCCTTGATGACTTATCCTTAGAATTATTCACTTTGACAATAACAGTTTGGTTGTCATAATTCAAAAGGATTGCCGGCACAGGTTTTTCAACCACAGGCAATTCCATCAAGAGTTCACGCAGCCATTCTGACTCAATAGTGGTTGGGTCTAAAGTAGTAAGCTCTACTTCCATAGTTGACCTCGTCAATATGGTCTGTGTACGGGATATCGATGACACCGCACCACCTCCAAGCGTAAACACATACTCGCTCGTGGCGTAGAGTTCATCAACGTCAGAGATCAAGTTCGAATCACTTTATCCTTCAAGCACAGCAGGGTGTCCTGAATAGTGAATCTCATAGCTCATTGTACCACATAGATAGCGCATGACCCTTTCAAGTGCATGTCAATGATCAATACCCGGGTTAGACATGAACCTACTCAACTTTCTCACAGTAAAAGAGATATCGGGTCCTGTAGCACTTGCTAAGTACATGAGAGAACCAACAACTTGTGAATATTTCAGCTGATCTGTTGGTTCCTTCTTATTCTTTCGTAATGTCAAACTAGGATCATAAGGTGTTGGAGAAGTCCTGCCATCAATAAAGTCAAATCGGCTCAAGACCTTCACAACATAATGAGATTACATTAAAGTAATCCCATTCTCGTTCTTAATAAGCTTGATGTTCAGAATCACATCAGCCTCTCCCAGATCTTTCATATCAAAACTCTTTGACAGAAAAGACTTGACTTTATTTATCACTTTTATGTTTGTACCAAAGATCACAATGTCATCCACGTACAAATATAATATATGCTATCGCCCCCACCATGGTGATAGTAAACACACCTATCAGCCTCATTAATTACAAAGCCAGCAGAAAGTAGAGTTCTGTCAAACTTCTCATGCCATTGCTTAGGTGCTTGTTTCAGGTCATATAAAGATTTTAATAACTTGCACACCTTTGTCTCTTCACCTTTTACCATAAACCCATCTGGCTAATTCATATAGATCTCCTCTTACAACTCTCCATTAAGGAAAGCTGTCTTCATGTCCATTTGATGAACGAGAAGATCATAAGAGGCAGCCAGGGATAGTAGTACTCGAATGGTGGTCAGTCTAGCGACAGGTAAATATGTGTCAAAGTAATATTTTCCTTATTTCTGTGTGTAGCCCTTAGCTACAAGCCGCACCTTATACTTATCAATAGTACCATTAGGACTTAGCTTCTTCTTGAACACCCACTTATAGCCCATAGGTTTGCAACCATAGGGTCGTTCTGATAATTCCCAAGTTCTATTAGAAAGAATTGAGTCCATCTCATTTTGGACAGCTTCTTTCCAATCATCTGCGTCAGGAGATGCATATGCCTCTGCAATGGATCTGGGAGTATCGTCCACAAGGTACACGATGAAATATTACCAAAGGATTTTGCAATCCTCTATCTCTTACTCCTCGTGAGAGGTTCATTGTCATCCTTCTGAAGGACTTCCTCGCGTGGTTGTTCAGAATTCTCAATAGATGCACTAGACACAGGAAGTATTTCAGAAGAAATTCTACTAATGCAATGCATATCTTTCATAGGAAAAATATTCTCAAAAAATGTTGTATCACGAGATTCCATTATAGTATCAACATGCATATCAGTTATCTTAGATTTAACCACTAAAAGTTTATAGCCTACACTCTGTGGAGCATATCTTAGAAAGATACAATCCACTGTCTTAGGTCCGAGCTTGCGTTTCTTAGGAATCAGTATGTTGACCTTTGCCAAACACCGTGATGGTTTTCTCCCATCCCACTCCTCATAAGGGGTATTTTCTTTATTCTTGTTAGGAACTCTATTCAGGACATGACATGAAGTCAACAAAGCCTCCCCCCACCATGCCTTTGATAACTAGCAGTGCCTAACATGGAATTCACCAAGTCAGTCAGCGTGCGGTTTTTCCTCTCGGCAACCCGTTGATTTGTGCGAGTAGGGAATCGTCCTCTCATGAATAATTACATGTTCCTCACAGAATTCGTCAAATATTTTTTGGAAAATACTCAACACCATGATCCGACCTAAGACGCTTGATCTTTCTCTCTAGTTTATTTTCAACTTTGGCCTTATACATTTTAAAGTAGTCTTGTAACATCCCAAAAACATTAAACATGGATCATCAAATGCTAATCATCAAAATTAGGGTTAACAAAAACTTTCCTATCTAAAAGTATGAGAGCATTCATATGTATGTGTATTTAAAATTAGGATTCTTTTGAATTGCCATGGTTCTGTGTTTCTTTGCTTGTAAAATTATTCTTAGGTGGAATAAACATCATCTAAATCATTCCCAAACTTTTCCCAAAGACAAACAACTCAAAATGAACAAATGAAGTGAATGGTCATTTTTGCCAAATTAACTCTCATGCCTACTTTGGCTATTCCAAGCATTCAAAACTTAACAGAAACATTTGTGGATCTTTGCACCCCTTGTTAGTACTCATAATAAGGTACCAAGGCCCACTTTGTGATCTTCCAAAAACATTCAAATGCTAGGTTTAAATGACAGTTTAAAATTGAATCTATCTCATATGGGAAGATCCCACTATTTCAAAAACCACTCAAACAAGCTCAATTTTCAAAACCCAAGCACCTACATAACCTCTAGCACATGCCTAGCACACCCACCAAAAATCTTTTCAAAATTCAAAAGTAAGTTTCTTGCGGACATTTCATCAAACACCTTGCATATTCAAATCAAACCAACAACAAACACTATTTTGAGCAGTGATTTGGCCAACCTTGTCTCCTCTCTAGCTCACAGCAAACATCTAGTAGATCATCTAGCTTAATTGTAAACCTCTAGCACCAATGTGAGCTTGTCTTGCCATCAATGGTGAGCAGGCCGAGCCTCACCATGCCATCCTAAGGTGGACAGCAAGCTAGAGGAAGAACTAGCTGCGCCCACCCTGTCTAGCATGCTGCCCATGCCTCACCTCCCCCTCTCGACCAGCCCTAGCTCAAAGACAGAGACAAGAACTGCCAGGAACGCCGTGCCCGCGCCGCTGTCGACCATGCGGACGCGCACCACCGTGCACGCGCCGTTCCCACTCAACCCGATAACCTCGAGCCCTTGCCGCCTGCCAGCATGAACCCCACTGTCCCAGGAGACCACTAGACATGATCAATTCCTCGCCCGTACCCTGTAGCCAGCGCACGCCGCGGAGTTCGCCGTCGATACCGCGCAGAGCACCGCATGTTCCCGACCGATTTCCACCGCCCCTAAGCGCGCATTCAAGTTCTAGAGCATCGCCAGGAGACCGTGCGTCGATCGCCACACTCAGCCATGCCTCTAGCTGCCCGTAGCCATGTCGCCACCGTCGCCTGCCCTTCCCTCTCGGTCTCGCTGTCGAGCCTATAAAAGGAGGCCACCCTCAGCCGTTTGAAGCACAACATTCCACTCCCCTCACCTCACTTATCGTTCCACCCTCTAGCCGGAGCACGAGGAGCAGCAGCTCGCTGGAATTGCGTCGGAGCAGGCCGCCTAGAAGGGGGCCGTTGATTTCGACGACCCCCGGAGCTGCCTTGACCGTCCCTGAGCTCGTCGTCGACCACTCGTTCGTTTGCCCGTCTCGCCGTCGTTGTTGGAGCCCTGGTATGCCCCCTATGCACCCCCACTGAGCCGCTAGGGTTCGAGCTCGTCGGTGACATGTTCATCGTCGACGACGATCCCCAGTCGTCGATCTCCCTTCTAATCCAATGACCCACACAGCCCCGTACTGCTTCACACGTTATGAGTCACTGACTGGTGGAACCCCCTGTCAGCTGAGCCCCGCGCAGCGGAGTGACACTGGGCTGGCCCATTAACCTCTCCCGCGCGACCCAACCGTTTGAATTTAGATTTTTCTATTTTAATTCAAACATAGTTCTGTACATAGATTCAAAAATCAACCCAGCTCGATTCAGTGAACCAAAATGCATGAAACTAATTTTGTTAGAAAGGTACTGAACTTCTTAATCCAAGCCCGTTGGATTCAAATCATTTGGATCTGTAGATCAACCTTGGTAAAAATAACAAGTTAGAAGCTTTTCTGCATTCAAACATTTTTCAAAATTTAACCATAATAGCTTTTGAGTTGATTCCAACTCTCAAAAATCACATTTGATTATACCTTTCAGAATATATAAAAACATTTGGGTTTACTTACAGAAATAATGTTGAAATAACAAAAGAATGCCACATAGGCATTTCTAGTCACTTTATTTATTTAAAATAAAAAGGGTAAACCTTATTAAATTGTGACAGCACTTTAAATCACATTCCCATGTACTGAAATATGTGGTGATGACATGTGTCAACATGATCCCATGTTTTGAGTTGGAGAATATTAAATCTTAAGTAATTGTTTTCAATGAGTAGAAATTACTTTTCTCAAATTAAAATAAATAACGCAAATGCTTTAATCTTGTAATGTAGGTGATGATGCTACATCATCTATAGTACACCTTTGTGTGATGATTTAAAATAGTTAAGTATTGTTTGGTGATTGTATACCTCATATTTATTTATAGACGCTAGTACCGACCAAGAATACGAGGAGGAAGGAGGATACTACGAGGAGGAAGTCGAGGAGAACTTCAACCACTGCTCTACACAAGGCAAGCCTAATACTAGTAGTTGATTTAGCAAGCTAACCCTTGCAAGAGACCCTACTTATGCAAGTTAATACTTGCTTGTTACCATGACCACTAGATGCCTTAAGCATATGTGATCATATCCACTTGATAAACCATCCTAGTTTTACTTGCAAGCTTTATACTTTATTTCTTTATCAAAGCTTTCTCTTAGAGAGTACATAGTAAATTGTAGATGCTAGAAAGATATTTGAAGTTTGCATAAAGAGCATTAAATTTGTCCTAAGTAGATAATCTTGATGTCATCCTTGAAGGGTTTCGCAGCATAGTAAATCAAAGAAATTCCTACGGATGCGAACAAGAAAGCCAAGATCTAATCTAGGAGATGTAATCAATGAGAGAGATTGATGAAATCTTCATACCTTGAAGAAATCGCACAGCGGAAACGTTCAACACAACGTGGTTGACGTAGTCGTACTCGCCGTCTCCTCCTCGCGATCCGATCCTACGCCGCAAGTGGCGGCGCCTCCGAGAGATGCACACGTACGGTGCAGCGACGTCTCCTCCTTCCTTGGTCCAGCAAGTATGGTGGAGAGATAGATTGGATCTGCAGCACGACGGTGTGGTGCTTATGGTGGAGAGTTTCTTCGGCAGGGCTTCGCCTACGCGCAGTCAGGAGAGAGAGAGAGAGAGAGAGAGAGAGAGAGAGAGAGAGAGAGAGAGAGAGAGAGAGAGAGAGAGAGAGAGAGGTGGAGGGGCAGCAGTTGGCGGCTAGGGTTGGAGGAGTGGGGGGCTGTGCCCCTACCCTCCTTATATAGGGGGCTGACCGGCCCCCTTGACCCCTCCTCCAATCCCTAGGGCGGCGGCCCCAAGGGGTGAAGTGGGGGGCAAGTCATCCCCCCTCTTCTAGAAGGTCTCCCTAGGGTTTCCCCTAGGGCTGGCCGGCTGGGCCTTAGGGGCCTTGTGCCCCTGGTCCAAAGTGGCCAGGGAACTTCCCCTTAGGCCCATGGAGGCCTCCGACAAGTGGGCCCACGTTGGTCCCACTCCAGAACCTTCTAGAACCTTCTGATACAATACCGATAATCTTCGAAACGATTCCGAAATCCAAAAACTGCTTTCCTTTATATGAATCTTATTCTCCGAACCATTCCGGAACCTCTCGTGATGTCCTGGGTCTCATCCAAGACTCCGAACAAAAACTCATAAACCAATTATCCATTCTATCCTAGCGTCGATGCACGTTAAGTGTGTGACCCTACGGGTTCGAGAATATGCAGACACGATCTTCTATCAATAATCAACAGTGGGATCTAGAAACCCATATTGACTCCCACATATTCATCGATGATCATATCGGATGAACCACGATGCCAGGATTCAATTAATCCCATATATGTATTCCCTTCGTCACGCAATATTTTACTTGCCCGAGATTCGATCGTTGGTATCGGCATACCTAGTTCAATCTCGTTCAGAGCAAGTACTTTACTCGTTCGGTAATCCGATATCACTTTGTGATTAACTCCTTAACCACGTGCTTGCAAGCGGTGTTGATATCGATTACCGAGTGGACCTGAAGTATATATCTCCGACTCGGGAGGGACAAATTCCATCTCGATACATACAACCCAACAAGTACTTTACGATTACCTGAGAGACACCTTTATGATCACCCTCACATAGGATGACGTTTGATGACCTCAAAGCTTTCTTCCGATACCAGGGAGTTGTATTATCTCATGGTCTAAGGAATACAATACTTGACATAGGAAAAAGCTTCGCAAAGATGAACACGATGACACGATCTAATTACTCTGCTTAATTTGGGTATGTCCATCATATCATTATCCAAATGACATGATCTCATTATTAATCGACAACTCATGTCTATGGTTAGGAAACCTTAACCATCATTAATCAATGAGCTAGTCCACAGAGGCGTACTAGGGACACGGTGTTGTTCATAAAACACACAAGTATCAAAGTTTCTGCTTAATACAATTCTAGCATGGAATATAAACTTTATCATAAACAAGAATTATAATAATAACATCTTTATTATTGCCTCTAGGGCATAATTCCAACAGTCTCCCACTTGCACTAGAGTCAATAATCTAGTTTACATCTGGCAACAATCTAACACCCATGGCATTAAGGTGTTGATCATGTTTTGCTCGTGGAAGAGGTTTAGTCAACGGATCTGCGACATTCAGATCCGTATGTACTTTGCTAATCTTCAGATCTCCATCTGCTATATAATCTTGAATTATATGAAAACAACGGTTGATGTTCTTGGTCTTTGGATGATATCTTGGTTCCTTAGCCAGTGCTATGGCGCCAGTGTTGTCGCACAATATATCCAATGGGTCCAAGGCACTTGGAACCACACCAAGCTCAGTGATGAAGTTCCTGATCCAAACTCCTTCACTTGACGCTTCTGAAGCAGCCATGTATTCCGCTTCTGTTGTAGATCCCGTGATCACGCTTTGCTTGCAGATTCTCCAGCTCACAGATCCACCATTCAAAATATAAATGTATCCTGCCTGAGATTTAGAATCATCCGGGTCGGTGTCGAAACTAGCGTCGACGTAACCTTTTACGACGAGCTGCTCATCACCTCCATAGACCAAGAACATTTCTTTAGCCCTATTTAAATACTTTAGAATGTTCTTTACGGCTGTCCAGTGTTCCACTCCTGGATCACTTTGGTATCTGCTCGTCAAACTAAGAGCATTGGACACATCCGGTCTAGTACATAGCATGGCATACATGATAGAACCTATGGCCGAGGCATATGGCACTTTGCTCATAGTGTCTCTATCTTTTACCATAGATGTACGCTGAGCCTTGCTCAATATCTTACCTGACAACATGGGCAATGAACCTTTCTTTGCTTTATCCATTCTGAACCTTTTCAGAACTTTGTCTAGATATGTACTTTGGCTTAAAGCTATTAGGCGTCTTTGTCTATCTCTATAGATTTTTATGCCTAATATATAAGCAGCTTCTCCTAGGTCTTTCATTGAAAAACATTTATTCAAATAACTCTTCACATCGTTAAGCATACCAATGTCCCCAATAATCAATATGCCATCCACATATATTACTAAAAATGTCACCGAGCTCCCACTCACTTTCTTGTAGATACAAGCTTCGTAGCAATTTGGAACAAATCCAAAACTCTTGATCACTTGATCAAAACGAAGGTTCCAACTCCGAGATGCTTGCTTCAGTCCATAAATGGAATGCTGAAGTTTGCACACCTTATTAGCATCCTTAGGATCGATAAAACCTTCGGGGTGCATCATATACAACTCTTCATCAATGTTGCCATTGAGGAACGCAGTCTTGACATCCATATGCCATATTTCATAATCATGAAATGCATCAATTGCTAATAAAATCCGAATGGACTTAAACATCGCTACGGGAGAGAAAGTCTCATCGTAGTCAACACCTTGAACTTGCCGAAACCCTTTTGCGACAAGTCGAGCTTTATAGACAGTAACATTACCATCCGCGTCCGTTTTCTTCTTGAAAATCCATTTGCACTCAACGGCCTTACGGTCGCTAGGAGGGTCCACCAAAGTCCATACTTGGTTTTTCGCTCATGGATCCTAATTCGGATTTCATGGCCTCTAGCCATTTCTCAGAGTCTGGGCTCATCATTGCTTCCTCATAATTTGCAGGTTCACTGTTGTCTAACAACAAGACGGTTAAGAAAGGGTTGCCGTACCATTCAGGAGTGGCACGTGACCTTGTCGACCTGCGAAGTTCAGTAGTAGCATCGTTCGAAGTTTCATGATCCTCGTCATTAGCTTCCTCTCTTGTTGGTGCAGACGGCATTGGAACAATTTCAGGTGCTGCGCTACTCTCCAACTCGAGAGAAGGTTCAATAACCTCGTCTAGCTCTACCTTCCTCCCACTCACTTCTTTCAAGAGAAACTCCTTCTCAAGAAAGGATCCGTTCTTTGCAACAAACACTTTGCCTTCGGATCTGTGGTAGAAGGTATAGCCAATCGTTTCCTTAGGGTATCCTATGAAGATGCATTTCTCCGCTTTGGGTTCGAGCTTGTCCGGCATCAACTTCTTGACGTAAGCTTCGCATCCCCAAACTTTAAGAAACGACAACTTAGGTTTAGCACCAAACCATAGTTCATACAGTGTCATATCAACGGATTTAGATGGTGCCCTATTTAAAGTGAATGCAGCGGTTTCTAATGCATAACCCCAAAATGATAACGGCAAATCTGTAAGAGACATCATTGATCGCACCATATCTAATAGAGTTCGATTCCGGCGTTCAGACACACCATTGCGCTGTGGTGTTCCGGGTGGCGTGAGTTGCGAAACGATTCCACTTGCTTTAAGATGCGTGAGAAAATCATAACACAAATATTCACCTCCATGATCGGATCATAGAAATTTAATATTCCTATTACGATGGTTTTCCACTTCGTTCTGAAATTCTTGGAACTTTTCCAACGTTTCAGATTTATGTTTCATTAAATATATATACCCATATCTACTTAAGTCATCAGTAAAAGTGAGAAAATAATGATATCCACCGCGCGTCGAAACACTCATTGGTCCGCATACATCGGTATGTATGATTTCCAATAAGTCCGTTGCTCGCTCCATTATTTCGGAGAACGGGGTTTTCATCATCTTGCCCATGAGGCACGGCTCGCACGTGTCAAATGATTCAAAATCAAGAGACTCCAAAAGTCCATCATAATGGAGTTTCTTCATGCGTTTTACACCAATATGACCAAGATGGCAGTGCCACAAATAAGTTGGATTATCACTATCTACTTTGCATCTCTTAGCCTCAATGTTATGGATGTGCGTTTCATTGCTTTCGAGATTCAGAAGAAATAAACCATTCACAACAGGTGCATGACCATAAAAGATGTTATTCATATAAATGGAACAACCATTATTCTCTGATTTAAATGAATAACCGTCTTGCAATAAACACGATTCAGATATAATGTTCATGCTCAATGCAGGCACATAATAACACTTATTAAGGTTTAAAACTAATCTCGAAGGTAAAACTAAGGAGAGCGTGCCGACGGCCATCACATCAACTTTTGATCCATTGCCAACGCGCATCGTCACCTCATCCCTTGCTAGCCGCCGTCTATTCCGTAGCTCCTGTTTCGAGTTACAAATATTAGCAACTGAACCAGTATCACATACCCAGGCACTTCAATGAGCGCTAGTAAGGTAAACATCAATAACATATATATCAAATATACCTTTAATGGTGCCATCCTTCTTGTCCGCTAAGTACTTCGGACAGTTGCGCTTCCAGTGACCCTTGTCCTTGCAATAGAAGCACTCAGTGTCCGGCTTAGGTCCAGACTTGAGCTTCTTCTCAGCAGGGGCAACGCTCTTGCCGCTGCCTTTCTTGAAGGATTTCTTTGCACCATTAGCTTTCTTAAAGCTAGTGGTCTTATTGACCATCAACACATGATTATCTTTCTTGATATCCACCTCCGCAGCTTTGAGCTTAGCAAAGAGCTCAGTGATCGTATCAGTGGAACCAATTTGATTGTGAGTAACTACAAAACCTCTGTAGCTAGGAGGGAGTGATTGCAGAACTCTTTCAATCTTGAGCTCTTCTGGAATCTTGCAGTCCAGTTGCTCAAGACGTTCAGTGTAGCCCGACATCTTCATGGCGTGGTCACTAACGGAACTCCCTTCCTCCATCTTGCAGTTAAAGAACTTCTCAGAGATCTCATATCTCTCAGAACGGCCTGAGTCTGAAACATGGTTTTCAGTTCCTCAAGTATCTCAAAGGGCCCGGCGAACTCCTCAAAACGATTTTGAAGTTCCGGCTCCATAGCAAACAACATGGTACTCTTAATCACTCCATAATCATCTTTGCGTGACTGATAAACAACTTTTTCATCAGCCGGCGCATCAGTAGCAGGGGCGTCACCTAGCGCTTTCTCAAGTACATAGTCCTTTTGTCCACCAGCGAGAATGATTCTCAGATTGCGGAACCAGTTGGTGAAGTTAGACCCATTGTTCTTAAGATTTTCTTTCTCAGAAAAAACGTTGAAGTTGAAGTTGGACTTAGTCATTTGATCTACAAAAATTTGCAAATACAATTTAGACTATGTTCATGATAACTAGTTCAACTTAATCAAATTACTAGATGAACTCCCACTAAATTCAACATCCCTCAAGTTGTTTAGTGAACATGATCCAAATTCACCACACCTAATCCGATCTTCACGAGAAGAGATGTGGTTTCAATGGTGGACAACAAAATGTCGATCATATCATTCATATGACTCATGTTTAACCTTTCGGTTCGTGTGTTCCGAGGCCATGTCTGTACATGCTAGGCTCATCAAGTCAAACCCAAGTATTTTTGCGTGTGCAAAACTGGCTTGCACCCGTTGTATGTGAACGTAGAGTTTATAGCACCCGATCATCACGAGGTGCTTGAAAACGACGAACTTTCGCAACGGTGCATACATGGGGAGAACACAATTTTACCTTGATCTTTAAGTGAGGAATCATCTTATAATGCTACCGTCGCGGTCTAAGCATAATAAGATACATAAAAGGATAAACATCACATGCATATAATTTTATGTGACATGGTTTATCCAATCTCCGCGCAATGATCTCCATCTTGTGCGCGCCAGCATGATCTCCATCACTCCACCATGATTGTGAAGGGAATATGCTCGAGAGGCAATAATAAAGTGGTTATTATCGTATTCCTTATTTATGATAAATGTTTATTTTGCATGCTATAATTGTATTAATATGGAAACGTTAATACATGTGTGTTTAGTAAACAAAAAGGAAGTTCCTAGTTATGCCTCTCTTATAAACTAGCTCGTTGATTAACAAGATGATCAAAGTTTTCTGATCATGGACATTGGATGTTGTTAATAACGAGGTCACAACATTAGTGTAATGATGTGATGAACATTCATCCGAAGTATAGCATTACGATCAAAGTCATTGAGTTTATATTGCTATAACAACTGACGAAGTGCTCCTAATCCTTAGACCATGAGATCATGTCAATCACTAACACCGGAAGAGTTTCTTGATAACATCAAACGTCACATCGTAACAGGGTGATTATAAAGATGGGTTCAGAACTACTAAAGTTTTATGTTGAGGCCCATGGATCGAGAGTGGAATTTGTTCATCCCGATGACGGATAGATATACTCTGGGCCCTCTCGGTGATATCACATTGGTTAGCTTGCAAGCAAGTGATTTGATCACTAGAATGTTATATCACGGGAACGAGAAAAGAGTGCATGTCAGTAACGAGATCAAACTAGGTATGGAGATACCGATGATCGAATCTCGGACATGTAATATATCGCGAAACAAAAGGATTAAGATACTAGTGTAAAAGGTTCCGACGATCACAAGAAAGTCATCGTTGAATGTGTGGGAGTTAGTATGGGTCTCCAGATCCCGCTTCTGGTTATTGATCCGAGAGGGGACTCGATCATGTCTGCATTATTCGCGAACCGTAGGGTGGCACACTTAAGAGACACCGACATCCATTTGGAGCAAAAGTTTCATGCCGAAAAGAATAACAAGCGCAGGAATTTATTTCACTAGATACCAAAACGGGTTTTCGGGTGAAATTGCAGAAAGTGTTTCTGCATGTGAAATGAAATACTAGCAAGGGGTTATATGTGAATGTTTGTCATTAAAGTAATTGACAAAATTCTGAATAAATAAAAGGAGTTTTATTTAATGAGAGTTTGCATTAAATTTGGTGGAAATTTAATGGGAATTTGAGTGGGTTTTTGAGTGGAGGGAATTGAAAGGCATTTGAGTGAGTGGAGTGTCCACCCACATGAATGTGGAAGAGGTGAGGGCAGCCCCATGGCTGGGCGCATGGCCCCTTGGGTGCCCCCCCTCTCCCTATAAAAGGAGCCCCCCTCCCTCTCTCTCACTCACACCTCCTCGTGAAGGATCTCTCTCCCCCTCTAGTATTTATCCCCCATGGTCTCGGACTAGCGAGGTACATGTTCCCGGTGGCTTTTCGGCAAGAAAGAGTTGTGCTTCCGCTGCATCGCTGGAGCGAGGAGGCGGAGGTTTCTCGGTGCCTCGAACGTGTGTGCGAGCACGGATGCGCTGCTGTTTTGCGGCGCTAGGACTTCCTCTCGATCTTGAGATCGGCAAGAGATCGTCTACATCAACCACGAGTTTGGACTCGTTAAGCTTTGTCGGTCTTCAAGGGTATGTTCTCTACGGATATACATCCGCCCGTTGTTTGTATCTAGTAGATAGATCTTGGTACATAGTCGTTCCCATCGTAGGAATTTTTTTTGTTTTCTATGCTGCGAACCCTACAGTGGTATCAGAGCCGGATCTATGTGTAGATACTTTGCACGGGTAGTACACATATGAGTATGTGGGCGACGATGATCATTTTATTGCTTCTTAGTTGTACTTTGGATATTGGTGGCATAGTGGGATGAAGCGGCCCGGACAAACTTTACATGTCCTCGCACATGAGACCTGTTCAACGCTTGACATGCAACTAGTTTTGCATAAGTGGCTAGCGGGTGTCTGTCTCTCCTACTATAGTCAATATCTAATTTGCAACGAGTTGTCAACAATTTAGTTATCCTCGTTGTGGTTCATGTTCGTAGGTAAGAACGGTTCTATCTTCGAAAGCCCTAAACCACGTAAAACTTGCAATGGATAAATTAGAGGCGTCTAGTTTAGATTGTTGCTGGGCTAGTGTTATGATATGGTGATGTTGTAAGTAGAAGTATGAGATGATACTCTTACAACACACATAGAGTGTAAGTTCCATAGACCTTGGCCTTACACATAAAGGTATGATACTGATCATACCACGGTGCAAATGATGGAGATCATAGCGGGAACCATATCATTTCACTTACAAACATGTGATGTTTGATTGCATCTTATATTGCTTGTTTGGCGTTTTATTAGCATAATAAGATGATCCCTCATTTAGATATCAAGATAAGAATGTGTTCTTCCTTAAGTATGCACCGACAATGTTTTGTCGCTTCAAGGCATCACGTGATGATCGGGTGTACTTGAATCCACGAGCATATCTCGGGTGTAAGATAGTTACACGCGCGAATGCTAAGGTTCTTACTTGGCGAGCCTAGCATGTACAGACATGGCCTCGGAACACGGACCGAAAGGTTAAGCATGAGTCATATGTTTTGATATGATGACCATATGGATGCTCGCCTTTGAAGCTACGCCGACTCACGTGATGATCGGACTTGGTGTAGTGGATTTGGTTCATGTAATCACCAAAAAGGCACGAGGGATGTCGTTTTTGAGTGGGAGTTTATTTCTAATTTGGATTAGTAGAACTCAATTTATCATAAATTAAATCAAAGTGAATTTGCATAATTTGTTGTAGTCATTGGCATTCGTTCACCACCTTATGCATAGTTGTAATTGAGATAATAGAACTATAGAATTCTGGATATATACTTTACGAACTGGTATCGTATTGTGTTGAGTGTCAATCTAAAGTTTAAAGTCCTATTGAAAACTTTCAGCAAACTCTACTTACTCCGTGAAATTTAATAGTTAGTATTAAATCGAGAGTAACAATTCCAGTGTTAGTATCTTAAATATCATGTTTGCCTCCATGATTCTTGATTGTTTAATATCAAGTTTATCTAGGAGCTGAAAGAATTGTTTTAGAAACCATATGTGTGGCAGATATAACGATATCTGAAACAATGTTTTGGTTGCAATATGATAGAGTATAATATATGTTCTCATATTGGATGAGAATTTGCAAAGGTTGGAGATGCTAGACATCCTAATCATCCAAAAGGGTTTTGGAAAGTAGCGTTATACTCACTATTCGTCTTTATAAGCTACATTAGCTTGATCATGAAAGTCGTCATGATAAGGATGAATAGAAGATGTATGTAAAGTGTTTACTACACTAAAAAGATTACTAAAGAATGGATTTTGAAAGAATACCGATCATTTGATGATGGTGATCTACTTCAAAGTGCAAGTCCAAAGGTATTATTATTTGAATATACACGCTTTGGACTATGTGTCATGTATATGGCGCCACTTTTGATGTTGATAGATTCTTTTAAAAAGGAAAAGGTAATGCTGAAAGAGAATCTATAAAATATATTTGGCAGAAAAGAAAAGATTGGAAATATCCAATTTAGGTATATATATGATATACATGTTATGGTTATATTCTTTGCTTGTTAAACAATGTGGTTCTTGGGTATTGGATACCGAATTGGTTGGTATGAAAATTTCATACGGAACAACGCAATTCATGAACCACAATGGCCTAAGTAACTAGCAAGAGAATATGTGATGATGTTCATCGAAAACAAACAAACCGTTGTTTGTATTTCTCGTTGACATCAAAGCTTGACTTCAAGATTTGTTTTAATAATTGTTATTTGAATCAGGTATTATGAGAACAAAGGTTGTTCAAATAATTACCGTATTCCATATAAGATGGATGATTTACAAATCTAGTTGGAGAAATCACATCCATAAAACCTAATGCTAAAATGTCGCAAGACAAATGATTGAAAGATCGCTTACGAAGTGACATCGCCGTTTAAATTATATTGGAAAGAAAACATGAAGAATCTCCATATTCATGGATTTTTGGAGTCTTTGATTTGATCAAGTGACGCTTGTGAGACTTTCCTCGGGATAATTAAAACTTCGTTCGAAGGCCAAAGAAGAACGAACGACTAAAATATTGGAATTTATACATATCGATGTATGTAGTCCATTATGTATAGTCGTAAGCGATGGATTTCATCTTCATATGCTTTCTCCGGAAATTTGAGTGAATATTCACTTAATGAGAAAGAAGTGTGAAATATTTGAAAAACGTTTCAAAGACTTTCAAGATGAAGTGGAAAATCATTGTAACAAGAAAATAAATGTTTATGATTTTATCATAAGGGATTTGTTTGAGTTACAAGTGTAACAAGAAAATAAATGAATTATGATTTTATCATAAAGGGATTTATTTGAGTTGCAAGTTTAGCAAAATACCTAGATTTACATATCCCGAAACACCATAGGAATATGGAGTGTTTGAGATTTGTAATGAAACCTTGTTTGACATGGTTGGATCAAAGGTGTTATTTATAAAACTGCCATTATGTTTTAAAAGATTAAAGCTTTAGAGATTTCCGCTTTTACACTGAAAAGAGCTCCATCTTGATCCGTTGAAATGACACCATGGAAGTTATGGTTTGGGGTAAAACCCAAGTTGTCATTTCTTAAATTTTGGTATGCTAAACATAAGTAAGATGTTTACAACCGAAGTCGGATGAGCATGTCTTTGTAGGTTATTTCGAATAACAATTGGTTATTCCTCCATAACACCAAGGACAAAAGGGTTTGTCCCTTGAAACATGAAGTTTCTTGAAGAAGGAATTTTTCATAAATGTTAAGTGGGAGGACAATAGAACTTTGATAAGGTTAATGAACCCTAGCTATATGTGATGAGTTGCGTAGCACCGGAAATCATTCCGGAGGCAGCCATAATGCTCATGGTTTATGTGCCTCAAAGGTTGTGGTCACGGAGATCTAAGTTCCTATTGAACCAATAGGTCGGTTAAACAATCAAATGCTAAGATTTGAGAGTAAATCATTATTGTTTGACAATGATGAACCGAATACATACAAAGAAGTGATGATGGGCCCTAACTCCGTCAAATGGCTTGAAGCCATAAAATCCGTGATAAGTCCATACACGATAAATCAAGTTTTGAACTTGGAAGACCCTCCGGAAAGGTGTAAAAACCTATCGGTCGTATTTGGATCTATAAAGAAACAGACATGGATGTTTTATATCTATTAAATAGTCGACATGTCGTAAAGTAGTTTATGACAGTGTTCAAGGAGTTGACTATGACAAGATTTGATCTTTCATAGCGATATTTAGTCTAGACAGATTAAAGTAGCAACCGCTACATATAATTTGTTATATGGTAGATGAATAAACAAAACAAAGTTCTTCTAATAGAATGGTTACCTAGGACGTGTACATGACACGATCCAAAGGGTTTTGTTAATTCAAAGGATGCTAAAAAGGGCATGCAAACTTCAATGGTTGAGGTAAGCATCGCGGAGTTGGAATCTTCACCATGATAAAAAAAAGGAGTTTTTTATCAGGAGACGATGAAGATGCTTGCATTTGCAAGAAATTAAGTGGGAGCGCTGAGACATATTTCTAATACATTATGTGGATGACATCTTGTTGATTAGAAATGATGTATCTTTTATTGACAAAGGTTAAGAATTTCATTTTGATGAAATACTTAGGCAAAACCCGAATATTTAGCGTGAATGTCTATAGTGGATAGACTGTGACGCCAATATGGTTGTGCCAAACGTACATATATGAGATATTGAAGGAGTTCAATATAGAAACGACAAGAAACAGTTCTTGTTGCATGCAAAAAGAATTGAATCAAGATTCAAGTGTATCGACACTTGATAAGTGAAACAAGATTCAAGTGCTTTGACACTTGATGAGTGAAATCACGAGAATGTTTTGATCAATCATACCATGATATGTACACATCCAGATATGTCCTATGCTCTAAGTGTTATGAGCATATACCAGAATGAATCATAAAATGACCATTGGACGATAGTAAGGATATTCTTATGATCTTTTGGAAAGAACTAAGAATATATTTGTGTAGAGGTGACAAAAAATTACAAATAGTTCATTGTAAAGCGTTACATTGATACTAGTTTTGTCACAAGATACAAATTAAGTTTATCTCAATTTAAACTATGGGTGGCACAATGTAATGGAAAGGAGATTCCATGATGGATTTGGAAGAGTTCCAAAGTTAAGACATTGTGACGAATACTACAACAAAAGGCTAAGTATATGACTGCTATAGTAGCGGCAAAGGAGGGAATTTGTGTCAAGTAGTTTGTTATCAAACTAAGGTGTGGTTCGCAACGGGCTAACACTAAAGATATATTGTGTGACAATAGTATCGACATGTTTTAACCCCAAGGAACTAAAGGTCTCACCGAAAGACTAAATTTATACAATGCCATCTCATTGGAGAATGAGTGATGCGTGAAGACGCAAAGACATGCAAATACACACGGACCTGAAAGTGTCAGATCCGTAGATTATGTTAACCACTTGTAGTTGCGTATATGGAACACCAGAAAGCCATAGGTTTTCAATACGCAAAGTTTTCAAACTAGATTATTGTATCTAGTGCAAGTGGGAGACTGAAGGGAATATGCTCGAGAGGCAATAATAAAGTGGTTATTATCGTATTCCTTATTTATGATAAATGTTTATTTTGCATGCTATAATTGTATTAATATGGAAACGTTAATACATGTGTGTTTAGTAAACAAAAAGGAAGTTCCTAGTTATGCCTCTCTTATAAACTAGCTCGTTGATTAACAAGATGATCAAAGTTTCCTGATCATGGACATTGGATGTTGTTAATAACGAGGTCACAACATTAGTGTAATGATGTGATGAACATTCATCCGAAGTATAGAATTACGATCAAAGTCATTGAGTTTATATTGCTATAACAACTTACGAAGTGCTCCTAATCCTTAGACCATGAGATCATGTCAATCACTAACACCGGAAGAGTTTCTTGATAACATCAAACGTCACATCGTAACAGGGTGATTATAAAGATGGGTTCAGAACTACTAAAGTGTTATGTTGAGGCCCATGGATCGAGAGTGGAATTTGTTCATCCCGATGACGGATAGATATACTCTGGGCCCTCTCGGTGATATCACATTGGTTAGCTTGCAAGCAAGTGATTTGATCACTAGAATGTTATATCACGGGAACGAGAAAAGAGTGCATGTCAGTAACGAGATCAAACTAGGTATGGAGATACCGATTATCGAATCTCGGACATGTAATATATCGCGAAACAAAAGGATTAAGATACTAGCGTAAAAGGTTCCGACGATCACAAGAAAGTCGTCGTTGAATGTGTGGGAGTTAGTATGGGTCTCCAGATCCCGCTTCTGATTATTGATCCGAGAGGGGTCTCGATCATGTCCGCATTATTCGCGAACCGTAGGGTGGCACACTTAAGAGACACCGACATCCATTTGGAGCAAAAGTTTCATGCCGAAAAGAATAACAAGCGCAGGAATTTATTTCACTAGATACCGAAACGGGTTTTCGGGTGAAATTGCAGAAAGTGTTTCTGCATGTGAAATGAAATACTAGCAAGGGGTTATATGTGAATGTTTGTCATTAAAGTAATTTACAAAATTCTGAATAAATAAAAGGAGTTTTATTTAATGAGAGTTTGCATTAAATTTGGTGGAAATTTAATGGGAATTTGAGTGGGTTTTTGAGTGGAGGGAATTGAAAGGCATTTGAGTGAGTGGAGTGTCCACCCACATGAATGTGGAAGAGGTGGGGGCAGCCCCATGGCTGGGAGCATGGCCCCTTGGGTGCCCCCCCCTCCCTATAAAAGGAGCCCCCCTCCCTCTCTCTCACTCACACCTCCTCGTGAAGGATCTCTCTCCCCCTCTAGTATTTATCCCCCATGGTCTCGGACTAGCGAGATACATGTTCCCGGTGGCTTTTCGGCAAGAAAGGGTTGTGCTTCCGCTGCATCGCTGGAGCGAGGAGGCGGAGGTTGCTCGGTGCCTCGAACGTGTGTGTGAGCACGGATGCGCTGCTGTTTTGTGGCGCTAGGACTTCCTCTCGATCTTGAGATCGGCAAGAGATCGTCTACATCAACCACGAGTTTGGACTCGTCAAGCTTTGTCGGTCTTCAAGGGTATGTACTCTACGGATATACATCCGCCCGTTGTTTGTATCTAGTAGATAGATCTTGGTACATAGTCGTTCCCATCGTAGGAATTTTTTTTGTTTTCTATGCTGCGAACCCTACAGATTGCCTCCACCACAAATAGCAACTACAACTATTGCTAACTACTTAGCGATAAAGTAAAGCTATTACATGGCGTATAAGAAGTTGACACGCAGGTCATACACAATTATAAAGACAACCATACGGCTCCTGCCGGTTGTGAACTCATCGACATGCAAGTCGTGAAATATTACAAAACATGATCATTGCATACATCTCAATTCATACACATCATGTCTCGGGCCATACCATATCACAAAACACTCCCTGCAAAAACAAGTTAGACGCCTCTACTTTGTTGTTGCATATTTTACGTGGCTTATGGGAGTAACAAGCTAAGAACGATTCTTACCTACGGAAAGCCACAACCGTGATATTATGGTTGCTAACATCCGTTGTAAATCCCATGACTACTATAGTGACAGAAACTGGCATCCACTAGCCGCATGTGTGGAACAAGCCACACGTCAAGTGCGGAGCCGGTCTCGCGGACGAGGTCGCGTAAAGTTGGCCTGGACCGCTTCGATCTCTATGCCGCGCCATAAGAAATACACAACAAGAGGTTTGCAACAGAAAACATCAACGCCCGCAACAAGCATGTTGCGTTCTACTCGTGAAACACATCTACGCATAGATCTAGCTCTAACATCACTGAAGGGTTTCGCAGCATAGTAAATCAAAAAAATTCCTACGGATGCGAACAAGAAAGCCAAGATCTAATCTAGGAGATGTAATCAACGAGAGAGATTGATGAGATATTCATACCCTTGAAGAAATCGCACAGCTGAAACGTTCAACAGAACGTGGTTGACGTAGTCGTACTCGCCGTCTCCTTCTCGCGATCCGATCCTACGCCACAAGTGGCGGCGCCTAGGGCGTGGTGCTTATGGTGGAGAGTTTCTTCGGCAGGGCTTCGCCTACACGCCGTCGAGAGAGAGAGAGGTGGAGGGGCAATAGTTGGCGGCTAGGGTTGGAGGAGTGGGGGGAGGCTGCGCCCCTGCCCTCCTTATATAGGGGCTGGCCGCCCCCTTGACCCCTCCTCCAAGCCCTAGGGCGGCGACCCCAAGGGGTGGAGTGGAGGGAAAGTCATCCCCCCTCTTCTAGAAGGTCCCCCTAGGGTTTCCCCTAGGGCTGGACGGCTGGGCCTTAGGGGCCTTGTGACCCTGGCCCAAACTGGCCAGGGAACTTCCCCTTAGGCCCACGCAGGCCTCCCACAAGTGGGCCCACGTTGGTCCCACTCCGGAACCTTCTAGAACCTTCCAGTACAATACCGATAAACTCTGAAATCCAAAAACTGCTTTCCTTTATATGAATCTTATTCTCCGGACCATTTCGGAACCTCTCGTGATGTCCTGGTTCTCATCCGAGACTCCGAACAAAAACTCATAAACCAATTATCCATTCTATCCTAGCGTCAATGCACGTTAAGTGTGTGACCCTACGGGTTCGAGAATATGCAGACATGATCTTCTATCAATAATCAACAGCGGGATCTAGAAACCCATATTGACTCCCGCATATTCATCGATGATCATATCGATGAACCATGATGCCAGTATTCAATTAATCCCATATATGTATTCCCTTCGTCACGCGATATTTTACTTGCCCGATATTCGATCGTTGGTATCGGCATACCTAGTTCAATCTCGTTCACAGCAAGTACTTTACTCGTTCCATAATCCGATATCACTTTGTGATTAACTCCTTAACCACGTGCTTGGAAGCGGTGTTGTATCGATTACCGAGTGGGCCCGAAGTATATCTCTCTGACTCGGGAGGGACAAATTCCATCTCGATACATACAACCCAACAAGTACTTTCTGATTACCTGAGAGACACCTTTATGATCACCCTCACATAGGATGACGTTTGATGACCTCAAAGCTTTCTTCCGATACCAAGAAATTGTATTATCTCATGGCCTAAGGAATACAATACTCGACATAGGAAAAAGCTTCACAAAGATGAACACGATGACACGATCTAATTGCTCTGCTTAATTTGGGTATGTCCATCATATCATTCTCCTAATGACATGATCTCATTATTAATCGACAACTCATGTCTATGGTTAGGAAACCTTAACCATCATTAATCAATGAGCTAGTCCATAGAGGCGTACTAGGGCCACGGTGTTGTTCATAAACCACACAAGTATCAAAGTTTCCGCTTAATACAATTCTAGCATGGAATATAAACTTGATCATGAACAAGAATTATAATAATAACATCTTTATTATTGCCTCTAGGGCATAATTCCAACAATCCTAAGGCATGAGATTGAACTTAACTAATCTCCACTTGTTTATCAACCCTCATTAGTACTTAAACCCACTTGTAGATGCTAGTGCTAAGCATAAAAACTTGATCAACTTTAGATGGGAATACTTGGTAAAAATGGTTATGAAAACCTTGGAATGATGAGTCATTCTACTGAAATGTTTTGACATGTGTTTCCGAACACCAGATGATTTGGATGATGAAAATGTTGAGGCACGAGCCTTATCCCTTTATAAAACTGATGGTTGTCTGGATGCGATACCATTCTAATTTTACCGTACAACCACAATACCCGAAATTTGGGTAGGGCTTGACTGTAAACTTATATACCTTAGTATGGGTTGCCTCGCGGCCAAGGTCTAAGCTGAGGCTACCTTGTGAAGATTGTCCACCTGTGCAGTACCCAAGATGACAGTTGGTCATGGTTGGGAGGCCAAACTCACATGAGAGGTGCCTATACTAGGGCGTGCAATGGAAAGGTTAGGATTGATTATCCGCATACTGAGTATGGTGAATTCAGGATTTGTTCCTAACGGATGTATCAAATGTTGTGGTGAAAGTGTACAATCTCTGCAGAGTGTCAAACTATTCGAATAGCCGCATCCGCGGTTATGGACAGTTGGAGTGGCCATACTGTTCCCCTATCAGATGTTTTCAAAATGACTTGTGAAATGAATTGAGACTTTGACTTGACCACAACAGAGTTGTGATATGAAATTCAAGTTCCCACTTAGGTGTTATAAAATTTCAACTAGTTTTCTTTGCTTCTGAACTTAGTAGATGTAAATCTGGCTTTTTCCAAACAACCCTAGAGCTTAGTGTCCTACTACAAAAACCCTCTTCACTTGATAGTATTAGTTTGCGAGTACTTAAAGAGTACTCATGGCTTTGTCCCTGGCTATTCCTGTGGCCAGACTATGAAGAGGAGTATCAGGATGATGGAACACAGGAAGGTTACGACAACTAGGATCATCTCCCATCGTCAGCATTGTCTGTGACCCCAAAGATGGAGCTTCGCCTACGCTATCTTTAATATTACGTTATTCCGCTGCTTGAGTTGTATTAAGAACTGGATCATGAGATCCTTATTTGTGTAAAACCTTATGTATGGTTTGTAATGGATGATGTAATGTGATATCCAAATCTGTTATGTCTCACAAAAATGGTAATACTGGGATTGCGATGTATGGCATAACAGGCATCTGGGATTAAAAATTCGGGTGTTGACAAGTTGGTATCAGAGACATCCTGACCATAGTAGACCCTAGTTAGAATGAACGTTTGAATCAAAAACCGAGTTTCAAAACCTAAGGAAATGAGTATTTACAAATAACTTATTCCCATTCTTATCACTTTGATTCTTTCATGAAAATTCATGTTACTCAAAAACCTTTGCAAAATACCTAAAATTTGACACACTTGATCATTCTGCTAACTTACTCATCCTATATTCTTATAGATGGACGTGAAGTACAACAAGTTTTATCAGTTGGGGAATGGAGGAGACCTCATCTTTGAGTGGGACTTGGACCATCTTTCGAAACTTCTGGAGCGTCCGCACCCCAAGTTCTTCGGAGCTCAGCTCAATGATCAAGGAGGAGAAGATCTGCAGTGGCTAGTTGTTGCAAGTCTCCGAGGAAAGATTGAACCTCCCAGTGCAGAGGGAATTCAGTTCACCTTAAGAGAGAACAACTGGCTCGATGGACTTGCCAGGGCCATGCAGGAAGCTCTTGCCCATCTATGTGGGCATAGTATCAATCAGATCAAGGGTACCCGCTTTGAGTTCTTTCCAAGGCGTGATGCTATGGGACAACCATTGGAAGCCCCGTACCACCACGAGCTGAAGACTCATTTGGACCACCTTAGCTTCATGATGTATGATCGTCAGCAGGAACTGGAAAATGCCTGTGACTACTCCAACAACAAGTCCGCCATCATCAAGATGATGGATCAGACCATCGCCATGCTAGTGAAGGATCGCAAGTCTCGTCGCCGTCAGCTCGAAAAGAAGGAGCGCATCATTTCCCGTCTTCGCCACCGTATCATAGATTTGGAGGAGACCATCCACGAGAGAGACATGTAGTTGGAGGAAAGGGAGAATGCCAGAGAAGATCTTCGTGGAGACCCCTACTCCTATCTCAGCGATGATGATGATTTTCTAGAGGATCAGGCCATGGACTTCTTCACTGATGAGGAGGATTTCTCCTTCATCGATGACGATGATGATGATGAGGATGATGATTACACCGACTCCGAGGAGTAGTAGCACTTGAGCACTAGCTTTAGTGAGCTTTATTCGGTCCCACTGTATCGTAGTTTCCATAATGGTTCTTAAAACCATCTGTTTTCCTTTATTGTGGTGTGTGTTGTATCATGTGCTATGAATGAATGAATGAAAAGAAAGTTGCTAGAAAATCTGAGTTAAACTTTAAAAACTTTTCAAAGTCCCTGAACCTTAGAAATTTCCCTCTTTTCTCATGATCTACCTCAATCTTCAGATGCCTCGTGGTGGAAGTGGTTCATCCCCGGACCCGATGTTGCAGATCCTGCAATTGTTGGTTTCTGACCGTGAAGCTGAAAGAGCAGAACGTCAAGCCAACTTAGCCACCCTTCAGTAGATGGCTTAGCTGGCCCACAACAACCAAGGCCATGGAAACCAGGACAACCATGGATCTAAGCTAAAAAAATTCCAGAACACCAACCCACCTGTTTTCACTAAGTCGGAAGAGCCCCTAGATGCAGATGATTGGCTGCAAGCCATGGAAAACAACCTGGAAGTCGCCGGAGTGGAAGCTAACGGAAAAGTTCTATTCGCCACCCACTATCTAGACGGAGATGCAAGAGCATGGTGGAACAGCGTTCGTGCAATGACCGGAGGACAAATGATGACCTCGGAGGAATTCAAGGTCAAGTTCAGCAGAACCCATGTGCCACCGGGTTTGATCAAGAGGATGAGAGATGAATTCGGAGAACTGAAGCAAGGAAGGATGACCGTAGTGGAATACCGTGACAAATTCTTGTCATTAGCTAGGTATGCCCCGGATGAGATCGATACTGAAGCCAAGAAGAAAGAAAGATTCTTGAATGGTCTGCACGATGAGATGCAGACGGTGTTGGTCAATATCCCCTTTGCTGATATTGAAGCCCTCTTTGATTTTGCCATTCAGATGGAAGGAAAGATCAACCAAGCCAATGAGAACCGCAAGCGCCGCATGATGCATCAGCTAGGAACCCATCATACACCAAAGTATCGCCCCAACCCATCTCCAGGATTTGCCCCGAGAACCAACAGACCCCCGATGAACCGTCCGACCTATCCCAACCATGGAAACCCAAGGCCCGGAGGAAATCACAACAACCCCGGCAACTCTAGAAATTTCAACCGTGCACCACCCAAGTTCAACAACAACAATGCTACCACCAACACCAACACTACCCCGAGGACTGGAAGCAATGTTGTGCCTGTTGCAGCAAAGGACAAGTCGCAAGTGACTTGTTATGACTGTGGAAATAAGGGTCACTACTCCAATGAGTGCCCCAAGAAGAATGCCGCAGCCCCCAATGCAAATGCCCCAACTCAGTAGCAGCGTCGTGTTCAGCCAGGAAGACGGTTTGCCCCAGGGAATTCGCTCAACCGCAACGGCCGTATTTTTCTCATGCATGTTGAAGAAGCCCAGGAAGCGCGAGATGTCATGCTGGGTATGTTTTCTGTTAATTCAGTACTTGCAAGAGTGTTATTTGATTCTGGTGCATCGCACTCATTTGTCACCGAAGAATTTGCATGCACTAGTAAGATTCAACCAACCAAACTGAAGCATGTTATGATTGTTCAAATCCCCGGTTCAACCACCAAAGCTAGGCAAATTTTGCAAAGTCGTCCCTATCCGAATCCATGGCTTAGATTTTCTAACTTGATAGTACTTGGAACTAAAGGTTTGGAAGTAGTACTAGGAATGGATTGGATGTCCAAACATAAAGGATTAATTGACTATGCCAAGAAAGCCATAACCATGACCAGTACAGCCGGAATAGCAGTCGAGCATGTATCTGAAACCTTAACTCGTCAATACAAGTGCAACAAGAGTATAGCCCAACCTACCATTGACCAAGTCCGGATAGTCTGTGAATACCCTGATGTATTTCCAGGTGTTTTGCCCGGTATGCCCCTAGATCGGGATATCAAGTTTATCATTGAACTAATCCCCGGAAAAGGACCCATAGCCCAGAGACCATATAGTATGAACCCGTCTGAACTAGCAGAACTGAAGAAGCAACTGGATGCCATGCTGGAAATTGGATTGATTCAACCAAGTGCGTCACCATGGAGATCACCGGTCTTGTTCGTGGACAAGAAGGATGGAGGTAACCGTTTGTGTACGGATTAACGGAAGTTGAATGATGTCACTATCAAGAACAAATACCCGTTGCCCAAGATAGAAGATCTGTTTGACCAGTTGACCGGTGCCAAAGTGTTTTCTAAGATTGATCTTAGAACTGGCTATCATCAACTCAAGATTCGCGCAGAGGATATTCCCAAGACTGCCTTTACCACCAGATATGGATTATACGAGTATATTGTCATGTCTTTTGGATTAACCAATGCCCCCGCTTATTTCATGAATCTCATGAATAAGATTTTCATGGACTTCCTGGATAAGTTTGTCGTTGTTTTCATCGATGACATTCTGATTTATTCCAAATCAGAAGAAGAACATGAGCTACACCTAAGGACCATTCTTGGAACCCTTAGAGAGCATCAGTTGTATGCCAAGTTTAGCAAATGTGAATTATGGTTACAGGAGGTAGGATTCCTCGGTCACATTGTATCAGCTGGAGGAATTTCCGTTGACCCTGCAAAGGTGAAAGATATCGAAGATTGGCAACCCCAACCACTCAAACCCAAGTTCATGCATTTCTCGGATTGGCGGGATACTACCGCAAGTTCGTAGAAGGATTCTCGAGTATCGCCAGACCCATGACCCAATTGCTGAAGAAGAACAATAAGTTCGAATGGACGGACAAATGTGAAGCGAGTTTTCAAGAACTCAAGAGAAGATTGATTTCAGCCCCAATCTTGATCATGCCGAATATCATGAAGCCCTTTGACGTGTATTGTGACGCATCCAAGATCGGTCTCGGATGTGTGCTAATGCAAGATGGAAAAGTTATATCCTATCTATCTCGAAAACTGAAACAACATGAGCAAAACTACCCAACCCATGACCTCGAGCTCGCCGCCGTAGTTCTATCCCTGAAGACATGGAGGCATTACCTAATGGGAAACCGTTGTGAGATCTATTCGGATCACAAGAGCCTGAAGTATATATTCACTCACAAGGAGCTGAATATGAGACAGAAGATGGATTGAGATAATCAAGGATTACGATCTGGACATTCACTATCACCCCAGTAAAGCCAAAGTGGTAGCAGATGCCCTTAGCAGATTGCCGTGCCGCTTGAACTCCATGATTTTGAAGGAGCAACCAAGCCTGCACAAAGAGATGGAAGATTTCCGAATAGAATTAGTGAGTGAAGGATTTTTGGCTAGCATAGAACTTCAACCCACTTTGATCAGCCAGATCAAGGAGGCGTAGAAAGGAAATGCTAGTATCGACGGAATCAAGCGTCGTATCGGTACAGGCAAAGTACCCGGATTTACCGAAGACGAAGAAGGAGTTCTGTGGTACAAAGGAGGCCTTTGTGTACCAGCAGATTCTGAGTTGAAAGAAGTTATTCTGAAGGAAGCTCATGATACTCTTTATTCTATACACCCCGGAGGAACAAAGATGTATCAGGATTTGAAGGAACAATTTTGGTGGCATAAGATGAAGAGAGAAATCGGAAGTTATATCGCCAAGTGTGATATATGTCAGAGAGTCAAGGCGGGACATCAAAGACCCACTGGATTGTTGCAACCTCAACAGATTCCGAAATGGACTTTATCACCGGATTGCCTACTTCTAGTAGGGGAAATGACTCTATCTGGGTCATAGTGGACAGATTGTCCAAAGTCGCCCATTTCTTACCATTTAAGACCACTTATCAGAGTTCGAAGCTAGCAGACTTGTACATCGCTAGAATCGTCAGTTTGCACGGAGTCCCGAAGAACATCGCATCTGATCGAGGAACTCAGTTGACCTCGAGATTCTGGAAGAAAGTCCAAGAAGGTTTAGGAACCCGACTAGATTTCAGCACAGCTTATCACCCTCAGACCGACGGACAAACGAAGCAAGTAAATCAAACACTCGAAGACATGTTGACAGCATGTGTGTTAGAGTATGGATCTAAATGGGAAGACTGCCTGCCGTTAGCAGAATTTTCATACAACAACAATTATCAAGCTAGTTTGCAAATGGCCCCATTTGAGTTCATGTATGGAAGGAAGTGTCGCACCCCTTTGAAATGGTCAGAAGTAGGAGAGAGTCAGATTTTCGGACCCGACATCCTATGAGAGGCAGAAGAGAAATTTCACAAGATTCGTGAGCACCTCAAGACCGCTCAGTCAAGACAGAAGAGTTACACCGATAAGAGACGTCGAGACCTCGGTTTCAACATCGGAGAGTTCGTGTATCTGAAGGTATCGCCATTGAAGGGAATGCAACGTTTCCAGCTGAAGGGAATGTTAGCCCCCAGATATATCGGCCCCTTCAAGATTCTGAACCATCGAGGAGAAGTGTCGTATCAATTGGAACTACCCGAAGAGATGTCAGTCGTGCACAATGTGTTCCATATCTCATTACTTCGCAAGTGCCTCGAAGTTCCGGAGAAGACTGAAGTGTTCAAGAACATTGATCACCGGACCATAGAGATCAACGATGACCTGACCTATCCCGAAGTGCCCATCCGCATTTTGGAAGAAGCTTTCAGAACCACCAGAACCCGAAGCATCAAGTTTCTCAAGATTCAATGGAGCAACCACACATAAGAAGAAGCTACCTGGGAGCGCGAAGATCACATCAGGACGGAGTTTCCCGATCTCTCCAAATCCTAGGTAATATTTTTCATCCTTTTTCAAATCTCGGGACGAGATTTTGTTTAGGGGGGGGGAGGTTTGTAACATCCCAATGGATCATCAAATGCTAATCATCAAAATTAGGGTTAACAAAAACTTTCCTATCTAAAAGTATGAGAGCATTCATATGTATGTGTATTTAAAATTAGGATTCTTTTGAATTGCCATTGTTCTGTGTTTATTTGCTTTTAAAATGATTCTTAGGTGGAATAAACATCATCTAAATCATTCCCAAACTTTTCCCAAAGACAAACAACTCAAAATGAACAAATGAAGTGAATGGTCATTTTTGCCAAATTAACTGTCATGCCTACTTTGGCTATTCCAAGCATTCAAAACTTAACAGAAACATTTGTGGATCTTTGCACCCCTTGTTAGTACTCATAATAAGGTACCAAGGACCACTTTGTGATCTTCCAAAAACATTCAAATGCTAGGTTTAAATGACAGTTTAAAATTGAATCTATCTCATATGGGAAGATCCCACTATTTCAGAAACCACTAAAACAAGCTCAATTTTCAAAACCCAAGCACCTACAGAACCTCCAGCACATGCCTAGCACACCCACCAAAAATCTTTTTAAAATTCAAAAGTAAGTTTCTTGCGGCCATTTCATCAAACACCTTGCAGATTCAAATCAAACCAACAACAAACACTATTTTGAGCAGTGATTTGGCCAACCTTGTCTCCTCTCTAGCTCACAGCAAATATCTAGTAGATCATCTAGATTAATTGTAAACCTCTAGAACCACTGTGAGCTTGCCTTGACATCAATGGTGAGCAGGCCGACCCTCACCATGCAACCCCAAGGTGGACAGTGAGCTAGAGGAAGAACTAGTTGCGCCCACCTTGTCTAGCATGCTGCCCATGCCTCACCGCCCCCTCTCGACCAGCCCTAACTCAAAGACAGACCCAAGAACAGCCAGGAACGCCATGCCCGCGCCGCTGTCGACCATGCCGACGTGCACCACCGTGCGCGCGCCGTTCCCACTCAACCCGGCCACCTCGAGTCCTTGCCGCCCGCCAGCATGAACCCCATCGTCCCAGGAGACCACTAGACATGATCGTTTCCTCGCCCGTACCCCGTAGCCACCGCACGCCACGGAGTTCGCCGTCGGTACCGCGCAGAGCACCGCACGTTCCCGACCGATTGCCACCGCCCCTAAGCGCGCATTCAAGTTCTAGAGCATTGCCAGGAGACCGCGCGTCGATCGCCACACTCAGCCATGCATCTAGCCGCCCGTAGCCATGTCGCCACCGTCGCCTGCCCATCCCTCTCGGTCTCGCCGTCGAGCCTATAAAAGGAGGCCATCCCCAGCCGTTTGAAGCACACCATTCCACTCCAAACTCACCTCATTGATCGTTCCACCCTCTAGCCGGAGCACGAGGAGCAGCAGCTCGCCGGAATTGCGCCGGAGCAGGCCGCCTCTGGAGGAGAAGGGGCCGTTGATTTCGACCACCCCCGGAGCTGCCTCAACCGTCCCTGAGCTTGCCGTCGACCACTCGCTTCGTTTGCCCGTCTCTCCGTCGTCGCTGGAGCCCTGGTATGCCCCCTATGCACCCCCACTAAGCCGCTAGGGTTCGAGCTCGCCGATGACATGTTCATCGTCGACGACGATCCCCAGCCGTCGATCTCCCTTCTAATCCAACGACCCACATAGCCCCGTACCGCTTCGCGCGTTATGAGCCACTGACTGGTGGAACCCCCCAGTCAGCTGAGCCCCGCGCTGTGGAGTGACACTGGTCCGGCCCATTAACCTCTCCCGCGCGACCCAACCGTTTGAATTTAGATTTTTCTATTTTAATTCAAACATAGTTCTGTACAAAGATTCAAAAATCAACCCAGCTCGATTTAGTGAACCAAAATGCATGAAACTAATTTTGTTAGAAAGGTACTGAATTCTTAACCCAAGCCCATTGGATTCAAATTATTTGGATCTGTAGATCAACCTTGGTAAAAATAACAAGTTAGAAGCTTTTCTGCATTCAAACATTTTTCAAAATTTAACCGTAATAGCTTTTGAGTTGATTCCAACTCTCCAAAATCACATTTGATCATACCTTTCAGAATGTATAAAAACATTTGGGTTTACTTACAAAAATAATTTCAAATAACAAAAGAATGCCACATAGGCATTTCTAGTCACTTTATTTATTTAAAATAAAAGGGTAAACCTTATTAAATTGTGACACCACTTTAAATCACATTCCCAAGTACTGAAATATGTGGTGATGACATGTGTCAACATGATCCCATGTTTTGAGTTGGATAATATTAAATCTTAAGTAATTGTTTTCAATGAGTAGAAATTAATTTTCTCAAATTAAAATAAATAACGCAAATGCTTTAATCTTGTAATGTAGGTGATGATGCTACATCATCTATAGTACACCTTTGTGTGATGATTTAAAATAGTTAAGTATTTTTTGGTGATTGTATACCTCATATTTATTTATAGACGCTAGTACCGACCAAGAATACGAGGAGGAAGGAGGATACTACGAGGAGGAAGTCGAGGAGAACTTCAACCACTGCTCTACACAAGGCAAGCCTAATACTAGTAGTTGATTTAGCAAGCTAACCCTTGCAAGATACCCTACTTATGCAAGCTAATACTTGCTTGTTACCATGACCACTAGATGCCTTAAGCATATGTGATCATATCCACTTGATAAACCATCCTAGTTTTACTTGCAAGCTTTATACTTTATTTCTTTATATTAAAGCTTTCTCTTAGAGAGTACATAGTAAATTGTAGATGCTAGAAATATATTTGAAGGTTGCATAAAGAGCATTAAATTTGGCCTAAGTAGATAATCTTGATGTCATCCTAAGGCATGAGATTGAACTTAACTAATCTCCACTTGTTTATCACCCCCTCATTAGTACTTAACCCCACTTGTAGTTGCTAGTGCTAAGCATAAAAACTTGATCAACTTTAGATGGGAATACTTGGTGAAAATGGTTATGAAAACCTTGGAATGATGAGTCATTCTACTGAAATGTTGAGGCACGAGCCTTAGCCCTTTATAAAACTAATGGTTGTCTGGATGCGATACCATTCCAATTTTACCGTACAACCACAATAGCCGAAATTTGGGTAGGGCTTGACTGGAAACTTATATACCTTAGTATAGGTTCCCTCGCGGCCAAGGTCTGAGCTGAGGCTACCTTGTGAAGATTGTCCACCTGTGCAGTACCCAAGATGACAGTTGGTCATGGTTGGGAGGCCAAACTCACAGGAGAGGTGCCTATACTAGGGCGTGTAATGGAAAGGTTAGGATTGATTATCCGCATACTGAGTATGGTGAATTCAGGATTTTGTTCCTGACGGATGTATCAAATGTTGTGGTGAAAGTGTACAATCTCTGCAGAGTGTCAAACTATTCTAATAGCCGCGTCCGCGGTTATGGACAGTTGGAGTGGCCATACTGTTCCTCCGTCAGATGTTTTCAAAATGACTTGTGAAATGAATTGAGACTTTGACTTGACCACAATAGAGTTGTGATATGATATTCAAGTTCCCACTTAGGTGTTATAAAATTTCAACTAGTTTTCTTTGCTTCTGAACTTAGTAGAGGTAAATCTGGCTTTTTGCAAAACAACCCTAGAGCTTAGTGTCCTACTACAAAAACCCTCTTCACTTGTTAGTATTAGTTTGCGAGTACTTAAAGAGTACTCATGGCTTTGTCCCTGGCTATTACCGTGGCCAGACTATGAAGAGGAGTATCAGTATGATGGACTGCAGGAAGGTTACGACAACTAGGATCATATCCCATCGTCAGCATTGCCTGTGACCACGAAGATGGAGCTTCGCCTACGCTATCTTTATTATTACGTTATTCCGCTGCTTGAGTTGTATTAAGAACTGGATCATGAGATCCTTATTTGTGTAAGACCTTATGTATGGTTTGTAATGGATGATGTACTGTGATATCCAAATTTGTTATGTCTCGCAAAAATGGTAATCCTGGGATTGCGATTTATGGCATAACAGGCATCTGGGATTAAAAATCCGGGTGTTGACAAGTCTAAAGCCTCATCTTTAGTTTGCAACAAGTAAACATTGCAGAATTTAGTAGCATCATCTATCAATGTCATGAAATATCTCTTTCCACCTTTTGTCAACACACCATTCATCTCGCATAAATCAGAATGTATGAGTTCTAGAGGTGCCAAGTTTCTCTCCTTGGTAGCCTTGTGAGGCTTTCGAGGTTGCTTTGATTGCACACAACTATGGCACTTAGAACCTTTGGCAATAGTGAAATTCAGAATTAAACTCATACTGGACATCCGAGACATCAAACCAAAATTAATGTGACATAAACGAGAATGTCAAACACTGGTATCATCATTAACATCACCACAAATATGATTCATGGATTTATTATAGAACTCTGAAAGTGAAAACCGGAACAAGCCTCCGAACTCGTAACCTTTACCAATAAATTGTCCATGTTTCGAAACAATGACTTTATTGGACTCTAACACAACCTTAAACCCATCTCTGCATAGAAGGTAGCCACTAACGAGATTCTTGTTCATAGTAGGGACATGCTGCACGTTCCTCAGCTACACGATCTTTCCGGAACTAAACTTCAGATCCACCATGCCAACACCACGAACAGAAGCATGTGATCCATTCCCCATTAGGACCGATGAATCCCGAGCGACCTGATAAGAAGTGAACATAGAGATGTCAGCACACACATGAACATTCGCACCCGTATCAATCCACCAACATGGTGATTGAAATACTGAAAGGACAATAAATAAATTACCATACCCATCAGTGTTGCTAGCGGTCACGACATTGACACTCTTCTCACCTTTCCCTCTGTGATCTGCACGTTCTGATAAGTCCTTGGAAAAGTGGCCGAGCTCTCCACATGAATAACAATATAGCTCTTCCTTGTTCGGCTTCTTCTTCTTTTTGAAGGTTATAGTCTTTTCAGGATTGTTGAACGAGGGCTTATAGTTCCCTTTGTTTTGCCGAAGGATTTGCCTTTCTGCACATAGTTAGCAGTAGCATGACCCTCTCCTTTCTCAGTAGTGTCCTTAGCCCGAGCCTTCTCCTCAACATCAAGAGACGCTATTAAGTTTTCAACCGATATCTCTTGTCTCTTGTGTTTGAGAGTTGTGGCGAAGTTCCTCCATGAAGAAGGCAACTTTGCAATAATCCATCCAACCATAAACTTGTCGGGTAAAACACTTGAGGATTTTAAGATCCTTGGCGAAGCACTGTATCTTATGAGCTTGCTCAACTACAGAACGGTTGTTAACCATCCTGTAATCATGAAAGTTCTCCATGATATACAGCTCACTGCCAGCATCTGCTACACCGAACTTAGCGTTCAGTGTCTCCCAGAGCTCTTTTCCATCTTTGATGTGCATGTACACATCAAACAGCTTGTTATCAGGAACACTCAGAACGCATCCCACAAAGGCAAGATTGATTTCCTTGAACTTGTTCTGAACCTCGTCAGATATAGTTCCTTCAGGTAAACCCTCACTAGCATCGAATACTTTTAGAGCTTGCAGCCACAAAGTGGTCTTATACTGCCACCTCTTAAAATAAACACTGGTAAACTTTTCCGGCTTCATAACATCGGCCAAGTGTCCTATGTTTAATTCAGGAAATTGCCTATAATAAGGTTTTTGGATTGTTGGAATATTAAGCATAATTTCCACGATTAATTCTAGAATATAAATCATGACAATAACAGCTACAATCACGTGAACCTCTAACATACTAGATATATTGATCAACATGAACATTAGCAGATTATACGCACTAATAGCCATAGTAAAACAACATGTCTGATGATGGTGTACGTACTGATCGGTTGTCGATGTAGTCGATATTGGTGCAGTAGCCTGTCGAAGACGTCGATGTGCAGTAGGTCCGACTTGACGACCGGGAAGACGAGTCGTGATGACGAACTTGAGCAGTCATACGAAGCGCTTCCTAAAAACCTTATTCTCCCTCTTCCGTACAGGATCACAAAGACAAGTGGTTCCGGAGACCTGCTCTCCCGACCGCCGGTGCACGCTGGCAAGCGGGATGGAGTAGACTATGATGACGGCGCAAGCAGAGAGGATGGCAAAACCCAAGATTGGTTTTATGTCGTACATTATGGAAGCCGCACAAGCGTTTATATAAAGCGATTCGAAAATCCCGTACAAGACACGAAGTATACCAAGCTCACGTCGCGCACGTTCGGGCCGGTTACAGATAGCCCACGATCCGGGAGCGATCCGAATCCACTAACTGTTGACACGTCTGTCTAACCGCACACATTTTCTGCAACCCGCAACCCGCGGCGTGACGAGACGAGCGTGCGTGCGAGTGGCGACGTCATCGGAGGAGGAGCGCGCGTGTAGCTCTCTTATTGTCACTCACTTACAAAGTGGTACAACACTCCACCTTATAAGGTGGTGCAACTCTCCTTCAACTTCCCACGTGGGACTAAGCTTTAGCTCCCACTGCCTTGCCACACACATATGAGATGCCATCAACTTGGACCAAATCATATATGGTCTTCCACATACATGGCCTTTAAGATTTAGGGAAAATCTGAAATCACGCATGGGTCTAATGATTTAGCCCATTATTTCTAACAGATTCTGCATCACACAAGACAACGTTTCATCTTAGATATTCCTAAAAGTTTTCATCTTAGATATTCCTAAAAGTTTCTTTTACAATATCTTACAACCATTATCTACCCTTATTACACTCAACATAAATCTTTGATCCTCTCGTAAATATGCGGTAAAACTATGCGGCTATATAAGCTGAGAAGAACCAGCTGCATTAAGCCCTGCTCTTGTCAACACAATAATCCTGCTTTCATCAAGACCCGACCAACATTGGAATTATCTAGTACTTATCAAATAGCCGAGAGACCCGTACATCTCACCAAGCAGAGAAACATTATCTAATGGATGTCTCAAATAATCTTACACATATTACTTTCCTAGGAATTTTCTCATACATCTCACTAGCAATAGCTTCCAAATGAAAGTCATGGACCTCACAAAGGCAGATGTCATATGGGTAAGTCATTGTTGATTGAAAGAAAATTTCGAAAATATGAATTATTATGTAGACAACATAACATAGAAAGGAATCTAGTTATACCTACAGTATGCTTGGATTTTCCTGAAACACCTTATATGCATTGTACAAAAACATCTACACAAACAAACATGAAAAATTATGGGGGAGTGGAAGAGAGAGGGGAGGAGGCAAATAAAGAGAAAGAGAGAGGAGTGGGTACCTTGAATCGGCAGGGGCGTTGAGGTGGAGAGATGGGTTGGAGGAAGCTGAGCATGGCTGGTCGCCACTCTGTGTCGAGCATCTTGCAGACTAAGACATCCACCATGGTCAGTAGAGTGGCGAAGTTGCAGCACCGTTGCCACTCCTCCGTGCTCACCTCGTCGATGTCTCCAGCACCGGTGGCCTCTTGAAGGGATTCTTTCTCTCCATCACGTGGCACGCGATCTTCTGCTGCTCTCAGCTGCTGGTCAATGACGAGGACCGACGGAGTGGTTCTCGCATGTGTGCGCATAGAAATCAACGAAAAAGGGGAAGTGCACCTCCTGCCGGCGAGGACGAGCTGCCTGGCAGAGGACCAGGAGACCAGGTGGCGGTGGCTCGGCCTGGAGATGAGCGTGGCGGAGAAGAAGGGAATGGAGGGATTAGAGAAGACGACGGGTCAAGAAAGCGCAGGAGTCACGGGCAGCGGCTGGAGGGGATGGTGAGAGGTAGGGTTTAGAGGTAGGGTTTCTCCCCCTTCGTTTTATATGCACACAGTAAAAAAGATACCTACAAATCTATGACTCTTATAAGTAGCTAATGGAGCCAATCGAACGGCAATCTGATTTACCAGGAGGCTCCTAAAGAGGGCACCAATTACATCTTTAGATTCTTTTTGCCGTACAAGTTACATGCTATGTGGCGTACGTCAACACTGTCTTGTTTTCTATTTTCTAGATGCTACAATTTCTGGTTGGAAATGTGCAAGTCAGGTGTTCTTAGAACCGGCTGCACACCTCTTACTATCTTCTAGTATTAACTTCAACCTCTGTGTCAACCACCACAGATTCACCACCATTTCTGTTGTCTTGTACCCTTTTTTCAACTTCAACCTCTGCATCAACCACCACAGATTCACCACCATTTCTGTTGTCTTGTACCCTTTTTTCAACTTCAACCTCTGCATCAACCACCACAGATTCACCACCATCGCCATTAGTTTTCTCAACTTCAATCTCTGCATCAATCGCAACAGGTTCACCATCCACCATATTCTTGGTGACATGCTCATCCACCTCAACGTCAGGTTTTTTCTTGTCCCCTGGCTTCAATGAGACGTGATGGAAGGTCTCCTGAATCTTCCCTACGCCTTTCTCGACACCTTTCTCCACCGGTTCTATTGCCTGTGAGATGGTTAAGGCCACATCCTTGACAACCTACGGAAGAAGCCAGTAATCTGTCAGAAATTAGGTTCTACCAACTACTGAGATAGTGATGAATGTACCAGCTTACATGATTGCCACCACCAAGAACAACATCCTGAACGCTCTCTCTGATGCTCGTTCCTGGTGTTTTGACATGGGTCTCTTTCTGCTCCATAGTGGTCGGCGTCCCCTTGCTGCCACCATCGGCATCCACCTTCACCTCCATTTTACTTTCCTGGCGGCGGAACTCTCCATGCTCCAGAAAGGGGACACGCTTGTATGGCTCCACGCCAAAGACAAATGCATGCGCGATGGCCGCGATAGCCATCTAAGAAAATCAATTGCGCTTTACTGCAGTAACAAAGAAAAAGATATTTCTCAATGAAAACACTAGATTGCCTATTTACCTCAATGCAAATCAGGAAGTCTTGTATTCCATTTTGCACCTTGCCTTCCTTTGGCAGGAGCCCAGTCTGGCAGATGACTGTGATTATCATTCCCTGCCACCAAGTGGCGAATACAATGGCCTTGAAGCTTATGAACTTGGCTAGTGGCCTTATTGCCTGTAACCTTTCATGTGTTGCATTGTAAAATTTCACCAGACAGTACAGTGCCCATGTCTGGCTAAAATTTATGACAACAGCAAGGTAAGGGTATCTGCATTTTTAGAGCATGGCATGCTTTTAGTGAAGAGCCGCTACAGTTGCATGCAAATGTAAAGTACAGTACTTGTATTTACGCATTAGTGAGTCACTGATATTTTGACCCTAATTTTTTAAGTTCATCCGTCAAAAGTTCAAGTTCTACGGTTCTCTAATGTGTAAAAGAACACTGCACAGATCATAATTTTGGAAATTCAGATCTCTCTTCATTTCAGATAACAGTAAGAGAAAGAAAGAAAGATACGAGATATTTACCCATAGTACCACTTGAATTCACCATCCCCATATGCTCCAAAAAGTTCCAAGATGAATGCCAAGAAAGCACATAATGTCTTCAGAATCATCTGAAATGATGTTAAAGGAGATTATTATAAACATCGTTATTCACTAGTTAAAGGTGAGAAAATTACTAAAATGTGTACTTACATATTGCACAAGGCCGAATTTTATTATTGTGTACAACCTCTCTCCCAGTGCATTAGGATCCCAAAAGAAGTTACACGTTGTACTTCGATTATGGTCTTTTGCCTTCTCTTGACTCCCAACCAACTGCTCCCTTAGCTCTTCCATTCTTTTGTTTTCAAGCAACCCAACCACCTGTCGTTCTCCCCCTGAAGGAGTTAAGCTTTCAAGTTACGACATTCTTAATACACTAAGCCAGTAAGGCATTGTGAATTTGGACAATGGAATCAGAGAGGTGCTTGGCCGGAGTAAAATTTATGACTGTACTAAAATAGCCAAAATCATCTCCATCACATTTCAAACATGTAACAATATGAAAATAGCATAAGTGTGAGGATCAGAAGAGCAACCTATTTGCATGATCTCCAACTTTCAATACTGTAACAGAGAAATTTACTCATATTAACTATGCAATTCCTGTGAACATATGGAAGAAAGTAAGATTACCCAGGCATGCAACCAAGTATCGTCCAAAGGAATACAAAGCAAATGCTTCATAGCAATTCCGCAATATATCACAAGCCAAGGAGAACTCCGAATGCCACAGAGAAATAATCTGGAAAAGAAAAGAAATATAAAAAATGGGATATCGATTTGCATCAAAACTTTACAATATATTGCTCAAAAAATAAAATAACTTTACAATATAAGAAACGGAATAGAATCTTCACAGGCAAAATCATGCGATCCAAACAACCATTATACCACGGGTTGTTTAAAAAAAGTGCATGATACTATGATATAACCAATCATTCTTACCATACCAACATTTTGATATGAAAATGAGAGTAGCTATTTCTTTAAAACCAGTCAGCATACCAGATTCGGCATTCGACTGTTCAAACTCTCCTCACAAAGTAATAGCTCCTAGTACATATCTAGTGCTGGTGGTCCCCACAGTAAATAGATGAATTTCAACAAGTTTGTGCTTGAACTTACAGATTCAGATGCGTAGACAGGCACCATAAACAGGACAGCTATGATCCACTTCTGCTCCTGCAGAATTATCAGCAAGATAAATCTGTTCAACCGAGGTTAGACCAAGCCATAAAATTAGCTATAATGGAGACATTTCGCCCACCAACATAATCAGGGGATATCCTGACTGTAAAAACGCCACTCACCGCAGGATTGCTGTATGATCTGAGGTGGTTTAGTATGAGCCAGAGCGAGATCAGGAGCGCGACAAGCACGAACACGGCTCCGATGAGCACGGCAGGGGTGTGGAGGTTCCTGTACAACCCCTGGAAGCTAGAGGATTCATTAGATGCCATCAGCTCATCCCAGATGCACCAATTCCTGCAAAAAAAAAGTTCAATTGACACACTTCTCAGATGGAGAATTTGCTAACTAAACTGCATGATGGTAGAAACTTGTTTGACTGCGCCATTGTTGACCTCCTCGCCTCTATCAAATATGCTTTACTGGCTTTGTGCCAAATTGCCAGTGAATTAATTAGGAACAGGCATGTATGATGTAACTAGTATAAAATACAGTGATTATTTATCAATATACGAGGTGCAGAAAAAAAATGAAATTATGATGACGGAAAACAGAGTATATCAAGAGAACGAAGTTGACTGATTCGCGAATGCATCGAAGAGACGAATAGGGAAAAAAGAGTGCGAAGGAAAATGTAATGCGGTAACCTGTCAACTTCTTGCCCAAAGATTTAGTTGTTGGAACGGCATAGTAGTAGAAGATTTGGAGAGGAAGTGGAGAAGAAACCCAGTCCTGTTGAGAGCCGCGACCGAAGAACAATGGGTTTGGAAGCGATGGGATCTTGTTATTGAGGCGGCCGAAACGTGTCCAGGCAATCTATCTACGTGGCGAGCAGTCCGCTGTTGCCGAGGGGACAAGGCTTGGCTACGAGAGACGTGCCGAAAGGCCAACTTCAACCGCACCTAGGGCTGGAATTCGAGCCGAGACTCTGCCTCGCTAAAGCCGTTCAACTAACGAGTTAGCTTGACTCGGCTCGTTTACAGAATGAGGTTATATTTGAACTCGGTTCAACTCGGCAAACTCGCGAGTAGCTTGCGAGCAGCTCGTTTAGATTGTTAAAAGTTATGAATATGAGCACATATAAAAAAATTTAGTAATTAATCTACTAATTTGAAACTAGAACAAACAATAGTACTTCCATAATAACACGAAGGAAGGAAGATCAATGAAAAATATAGTAGCTCTACACCATTACAGGTTCAAGGAACATTCATAGTATGGCACTTATCTATGAAAAATTTTAAACTCTATATTTGAACGAGTTTAACGACCTAATGAGTAGCTCGCGAGTAGCTCGTTTAGCTTGGGTGAACAAACAAGCTCAAATCAAAAACTTGGCTCGACTCTTTAGACACCGAATCGGTCCGATTCGATCCATTTGCGGGGCTTCCGAACAGGCATCCAACTCGTATAGGTGTGTGCATTCAATGATTGCACTTTGTTCGGCCAGAACACATCCCGTGCGTCGTCGCTGTGAGCTCCACCTCCCGAGTGCCGCCCTTCCTAAGCTCCACCACCCCGAGCTCCGCCTCGAGCACCACCTCTCCGAGCGCCGCCTTCCCCGCCGTCGCTCGATCTCCACCTTCATGGGCGTCGTCGCCCTCCTGAGCGCGGCTGCTGGTCGCCGCAAGCACCACCTCCCCGAGCACCGCCCCCCGCGGCCACGCCACGAGCACCAACCCTTCTTGCGTGCCCGCGCCGCGCGTGCGCGCCTGCCACGCTCTCCTCGCCGTGCTCGCGTGCCACGTTGCGCCGTCGTCACGCACGGGGCGGAGCTCGAGTCGGAGCTGGTGAAGGGCGGCCGTCCACGCGACGGGTGTGTAGGGTTTCATAGCATGGAAAACAAAAAATTTCTACCGCATACAAACAAACAAGCCAAGATCTATCTACTAGATTGTAGCAACGAGTCGATGGAATAACTCACCCTCGAAGATTCCAAAGTATTTAACGAGAGCGGATTCTCGTGGGTCATGTAGTCGTACTCTTACCGATCTCAAGATCGCGTAGACGATCCTTCCGGCGCTGCGTTCCGGCAGCACTTCCGCAGTCGGTCACACGTTCGGTACTCGACGAAGACCTTCCTCTCCCTTGTTCCAGCAGGCAGCGGAGGTTGTAGCACTCTCCTCGCGATTCCGGCAGCACAACGGCGTGGTACCGGAAGTAGAGGGGAGATCTCGCAGGGCTTCGCCTTAAGCCAGAGCGAGTATGGTGGACTATGAGAGAGATCCTCGGCGATCTAGGGTTTAGACGTACCAAGGAGGGGGCAAGGCCGGCGGCTAGGGTTTGCCCTAGGCGGCGGCGAGTTGTCCTAGGCGGCGGCTATGGTGGGCGGCGGCGGCTAGGGTTAGGGTTTAGAGGGCGTGGTGTTGTGTACTTGGAGGGGTAGCTCTGCCCCTCCTTATATAGGTGGAGGGGGCGCGCCAAGGGGAGGGGAGTCCCTCCCCAACTCGGTCTCCAAGTGGGCCGGCGGTGGAGGGAGGGAACTCCTCCCCAAGTAGGTTTCTTCTCTCCCTCCACCTCACAAAATAGTCGTTTGACTTTTCAAATTGGCGTTTTGACTTTTCAAACTAGGATTTGATTTAACCCTTTATTTTGTTCAGCGATGACACCTAGTACATGATGCAATCATTCCAACTTGTTATGACACATTCATGTACCCTTCCCCTCCGGAGTGCCGGACATTCCGGAACCTTCTAGAACATTCCTGATGAAAACACCGGAACCATTCTCCAACCCCGAAACAGGACTTTCCTTATATGAATCTTATTCTCCGGACCATTCCGGATCTCCTCGTGATATCCCGGATCCCATCCGAGACTCCGAACAACATTCGGTCTCTTACTCATCTTTCCATAACTACTCAAACAACGTCGAATCCTTAAGTGTGTCTCCCTACGGTTCGTGAATTATGCGGACATGATCGAGACACTTCTCCGATCAATAACCAATAGAGGAATCTGGAAATTCATATGGCTCCCACATATTTCTACGATTACTTTGCGATCGAATGAACCACTTACATATGATACCAATTTCCCTTTGTATCACGATAGTTTACTTATCCGAGGTTATGATCGTCGGTATCTCTGCATACCTAGTTCAACCTCGTTACTGATAAGTACTTTTTTCTCGTTCCCGTGATATGTGATCCCTTGTGAGCCAGTCACATGCTTGCAAGATAATTGGATGACATTCCACCGAGAGGGCCCAGAGTATATCTATCCGTCATATGGATGGACAAATCCCACTCTTGATCCATGTGTCTCAACCAATACTTTTCGAACACTCAATGCCACCTTTATAGCCACCCAATTATGGTGTGGTGTTTGATGTCATCAAAGCGTCCTTCCGGTGAAGGTGGTATGCATGATCTCATGGTCGAAGGAATTAGGTTACTATGTATCAGAAAGCATATAGCAGTTGAACTATTAAAATGACTTGATATTTATGCTACGCTTATCTATAGGAGTATGTCCACCATATCATTCTCCTAACGATATGATCTTGTTGTTAATAACATCTCAATGTTCATGATAGGGAAACCACAATCATTTATTAACCAACAAGCTAGTATTATAAAGAGGCTTTACTAGGGACTCTATTTTAGTTTACAAATCACACAAGTATTAATGTTTCCTTGTTAATACTATTATAGCATGAATGTAAACATTTATCATAAACACAAAGATATAATAATAAATATATTTATTATTGCCTCTAGGGCATATCTCCAACAGTCTCCCACTTGCACTAGAGTCATCTAATCTAGATTACATGGTAATATACCGAACACCCATGGCAGTTTGGTGCTGGTCATGTTTTGCCCTCGGGAGAGGTTTGGTCAACGGATCCGCCACATTCAGATCTGTGTGTACTTTGCAAATCTTTATGTCCCCATCTTGGACATGTTCTCGTATAGCGTGAAAACGTAGCTTGATGTGCTTCAGCTTCTTGTGTGACCTTGGTTCTTGCGCATTGGCTATGGCGCCCATGTTATCACAGTAGATTGACATTGGGTCCAGCACACTAGGAACCACACCGAGATCTGTAATGAACTCTTTCATCCATATCGCTTCTTGTGAAGCCTCCGAAGCAGCCATGTATTCCGATTCAGTTGAAGATCTCGCCACAACGCTTTGCTTTGCACTCCTCCAGCTAACTGCTGCACCATTCAAAGTAAATACGTATCCAGATTGTGATTTAGAATCATCCGGATCGGTGTTCCAACTAGCATCGGTGTAATCATTAACAATGAGCTGTTCATCACCTCCATAAGAAAGAACCATATCCTTAGTTCTTCTTAAGTACTTAAGGATGTTTTTGACCGCTGTCCAATGATCCACTCCTGGATCACTTTGATATCTGCTAGTTAAACTAACAGCATATGCAATGTCGGGTCTAGTACATAGCATGGCATACATTAGAGATCCTATGGCTGAGGCATAGGGAGTTTTACTCATCCTTTCTCTATCTTCTGCCGTTGTCAGACTTTGAGTTTTACTCAAGGTCATATTGGGCAACATGGGCAAGAACCCTTTCTTGCTATCTTCCATTCCAAACCTCTTTAGAACTTTGTCCAAATATGTAGTTTGTGACAATGATATTAGGCGTCTCGATCTATCTCTCTAAATCTTTATGCCTAATATGTAAGCTGCTTCGCCAAGATCTTTCATTGAAAAACTATTATTCAAATATTCCTTGACACTATTAAGAAGGTCTACATCATTCCCAATCAACAATATGTCATCTACATATAGTATTAAGAATGCTACAGAGCTCCCACTCACTTTCTTGTAAATACAAGCTTCTCCATAAGTTTGTATAAATCCAAAACTTTTGATTACCTTATCAAAATGTTGTTTCCAACTTCGGGATGCTTGCTTCAATCCATAAATGGACCTTTGAAGTTTGCACACCTTGTTAGCATCTTTAGGATCGACAAAACCTTTGGGTTGCATCATATACAACTCTTCATCAATGTCTCCATTGAGGAACACTGTTTTTACATCCATCTGCCATATCTCATAATCATAATATGCAGCGATTGCTAACATAATCCTCACAGACTTTAGCTTCGCTACCGGTGAGAAACTCTCATCGTAGTCAACTCCTTGAATTTGTCGAAACCCTTTTGCGACAAGTCGAGCTTTATAGACAGTAACATTACCATCAGCATCTGTTTTCTTCTTGAAAATCCATTTGTTCTCGACAGCCTTCCGGCCATCCGGTAAGTCCACCAAAGTCCATACTTGGTTTTCGTACATGGATCCAATCTCGGATTTCATGGCTTCTCGCCATTTATTGGAATCTGGGCTCATCATCTCTTCCTCATACGTCGCAGGGTCATCGGTGTTGTCCACCAACATGACACTCATAACGGGATCATACCAATCAGGAGTGGTACGAGTTCTCATTGACCTGCGAGGCTCCGTAGCAACTACAACCGAAGTTTCATGATCATCATCATTAGCTTCCTTTCTTATTGGTGCAGGCACCACAGGAACTTCTTCCGGTGCTACGCTACTCGCAATTTCGAGAGAAGGTTCGACAACCTCGTCGAGTTCTACTTTCCTTCCAGTCACTTCTTTCGAGAGAAATTCCTTCTCTAGAAAGGATCCATTCTTGGCAACGAAGATTTTGCCTTCGGATCTATGATAGAAGGTATACCCAATAGTTTCCTTCGGGTATCCTATGAAGACGCATTTTTCCACTTTGGGTTCAAGCTTGTCCGGCTATAACTTCTTTACATAGGCTTCGCAACCCCAAACTTTAAGGAACGACAATTTAGGTTTCTTCCCAAACCATAATTCATACGGTGTCGTTTCAACGGATTTAGATGGTGCCCTATTTAAAGTGAATGCGGCTATTTCTAATGCATAACCCCAAAATGATAGCGGTAAATCTGTAAGTGACATCATAGAACGAACCATATCTAAGAGAGTTCGATTACGACGTTCGGACACACCATTACGATGTGGTGTTCCCGGCGGTGTCAATTGTGAAAGTATTCTGCATTTCTTCAAATGCTCGTCAAACTCGTAACTTAGATATTCACCTCCACGATCAGAACGTAGAAATTTAATCTTCTTGTTACGTTGATTCTCTACCTCACTTTGAAATTCCTTAAACTTCTCGAAAGTTTCGGACTTATGTTTCATGAAATAGATATACCCATATCTACTCAAGTCATCCGTGAAGGTAAGAACATATCGATAACCACCACGCGATGCTACACTCATTGGACCAAACACATCGGTATGTATGATTTCCAATAAGTCTGTAGCTCGCTCCATCATACCAGAAAATGGAGTCTTAGTCATTTTACCCATCAGACATGCTTCGCATCTTTCAAGTGATTCGAAATCAAGTGATTCAAGAAGTCCATCGGAATGGAGTTTCTTCATACGCTTCACTCCAATGTGACCAAGACGACAGTGCCACATATAGGTCGAGTTATCGCTTGATTTCAAATGTTTAGCCTCAATGTTATTAATATGTGTATTTCCACTATCGAGATTCAATAAGAATAGACCATCTATCAAAGGTGCATGTGCATAAAACATATTACTCATATAAATCGAACAACCATTATTCTTGGACTTAAACAAGTAACCGTCTCGCAATAAACAAGATCCCGATATAATGTTCATGCTTAACGTAGGCACCAAATAACAATTATTTAAGTATAAAACTAATCCCGATGGTATATGAAGAGGTAGCGTGCCGACCGCGATCACATCAACCTTTGATCCATTTCCCACGCGCATCGTCACCTTGTTCTTCGCTAGTTTCCGTTTATTCTACAGCACCTGTTTCGAGTTACAAATATGAGCAATCGAACCAGTATCAAATACACAGGCACTACTACGAGTACTAGTGAGATACACATCAATAACATGTATATCGGATATACCTTTCTTCTTGATGTTGCCGTTCTTCAAATCCGCCAAGTACTTTGGGCAATTCCGCTTCCAGTGACCTTATCCCTTGCAGTAAAAGCACTCAGTATCAGGCTTAGGTCCAGCCTTGGTCTTCTTCGTCGACGCGGTAACTTTCTTACCACCCTTCTTGAAGTGTCCCTTTTGCTTAGACTTTCCTTTCTTGAATTTGGTGGTCTTATTAACCATCAACACTTGGTGCTTTTTCTTGATCTCCACTTCTGCAAATTTTAACATGGCAAAGAGTTCTGGCAAATGCTTGTTCATGTTTTGCATATTGTAGTTCATCACAAAGTTCTTGTAACTTGGTGGTAGTGATTGGAGGACACGATAAATCCCCAAAGCATTAGGAATCACTATACCTAAGCTTTGAAGTTTGTTTGCGTGCCCAGACATCTTAAGCACATGCTCACTGACGGAGCTGCCCTCTTCCATCTTGCAGTTAAAGAACTTTTCAGAAGCCTCATAGCTCTCAATTGCCGCATGAGTCTCAAAGATCAATTTGAGATCACGGACAATATCATGTGGGTCTGAATTCTCAAACCTTTTCTGAAGCTCCGATTCTAAACCATACAAGATAGCACACTGAACTGTGGAGTACTGAGTCTTCCGAGCGAGGTAAACATTCTTTACTTCATCGGTAGAAGTAGCTGCAGGTGGGTCACCCAGCGGTGCATCCAGCACATAGGTCAAATTACCAGCAGTGAGGACAATCCTCAAATTGCGGAACCAATCCGCGAAGTTTCTTCCATTGTTTTTCAACTTTTCTTTCTCTAGGAACACATTCAAATTGATGGTAGGGGCCGCCATTGATCTACAACATATTTGCAATAGTTTAGACTAAGTTTATGACAAATTGAGTTCTAATTAATAGTTAAATTAATCTAGGTGAACTCCCACTCAAAACAATATCCCTCACATTGTTTTAGTGATCACACGAACCAAATCCACCACATCAACACCGATCATCACGAGAGTTGATGTAGCTTCAATGGCGAACAATCGAGATGTTCATCATATCTACTATATGATTCATGCTTTACCTTTCAGTGATCCGTGTTCCGATACAATGTCTGTACATGCTAGGCTCGTCAATATCAAACCTTAGCTTCCGCATGAGCAAATCTGGCTTGCCCACGTTGTATACACTTGCGGAATCTAACACACCTGATCATCACGTGGTGCTTCGAAACAACAAGCTTTAGCAACGGTGCTTACTAAGGATGAACACTTAAGAACTTGAAATTCATGTGCATGAGGGATCATCTTATAATGCTACCGTCGTTAACTAAGCAATACAAGATGCATAAAGGATTAACATCACATGCAATTCATAATATGTGATATGATATGGCCTTTCTTCTTTGTGCTTCCGATCTCCATCTTCAAGCACGAACATGATCTCCATCATCACCGTCATTGCATCAAGGTCCATGACGCTGCTCCATGGTTGTCGTCCACCAGCTTCAACTATTACAGCTACTTTGAATAGACACGCGGGTCTTTAATAGAAATTAAAGACAACCATATGGCTCCTGCCGGTTGCCAACTTACAATAAGGAACATTGCATACATCAAATATAATCACAATCATGGCCATATCACATCACAGCATACCCCTGCAAAACAAAGTTAGACGCCTCATGCACATGAATTTACGTGGTTTGGGGCTTTCAATCATGCCTCATGCATTCATCATATCTACTTTTTTTTGCATGTTTTACGTGGTTTGGGGCTTTCAATAAGTTTCATTCTAACTTATGAAAAAGAACCACAATATTGATACTAATATTGTCAATCACCCGTTGTAAATTGAATATTAACTATGTTGGGAGAAACAGGCACCCGCAAAGCCACGTATGCAATACAAGTTGCATGTCAAGCGTGGAGCAAGTCTCATGAACGATGTCATGTAAGGTTAGCCCGGGCCGCTTGATCCCACCATCCCGCAAGATGCAAAGTACACAAGAAGCAATCGACAACAAAAGCATCAACGCCCACAATGACCATTGTGTTCTACTCGTGCAACAGATCTACATATAGACACGGCTCTGATACCACTGTAGGGTTTCGTAGCATGGAAAACAAAAAATTTCTACCGCATACAAACAAACAAGCCAAGATCTATCTACTAGATTGTAGCAACAAGTCGATGGAATAACTCACCCTCGAAGATTCCAAAGTGTTTAACGAGAGCGGATTCTCGTGGGTGATGTAGTCGTACTCTTACCGATCTCAAGATCGCGTAGACGATCCTTCCGGCGCTGCGTTCCGGCAGCGCTTCCGCAGTCGGTCACACGTTCGGTACTCGACGAAGACCTTCCTCTCCCTTGTTCTAGCAGGCAGCGGAGGTTGTAGCACTCTCCTCGCGATTCCGGCAGCACAACAGCGTGGTACCGGAAGTAGAGGGGAGATCTTGCAGGGCTTCACCTTAAGCCGGAACGAGTATGGTGGACTATGAGAGAGATCCTCGGCGATCTAGGGTTTATACGCACCAAGGAGGGGGCAAGGCCGGCGGCTAGGGTTTGCCCTAGGCGGCGGCTATGGTGGGCGGCGGTGGCTAGGGTTAGGGTTTAGAGGGCGTGGTGTTGTGTACTTGGAGGGGCAGCCCTGCCCCTCCTTATATAGGTGGAGGGGGCGCGCCAAGGGGAGGGGAGTCCCTCCCCAACTCGATCTCCAAGTGGGCCGGCGGTGGAGGGAGGGAACTCCTCCCCAAGTAGGTTTCCTACTCTCCCTCCACCTCACAAAATAGCCGTTTGACTTTTCAAATTGGCGTTTTGACTTTTCAAACTAGGATTTGATTTAACCCTTTATTTTGTTCAGCGATGACACCTAGTACATGATGCAATCATTCCAACTTGTTATGACACATTCATGTACCCTTCCCCTCCGGAGTGCCGGACATTCCGGAACCTTCTAGAACATTCCTGATGAAAACACCGGAACCATTCTCCAACCCCGAAACAGGACTTTCCTTATATTAATCTTATTCTTCGGACCATTCCGGATCTCCTCGTGATATCCCGGATCCCATCCGAGACTCCAAACAACATTCGGTCTCTTACTCATCATTCCATAACTACTCAAACAACGTCGAATCCTTAAGTGTGTCTCCCTACGGTTCGTGAATTATGCGGACATGATCGAGACACTTCTCCGATCAATAACCAATAGAGGAATCTGGAAATTCATATGGCTCCCACATATTTCTACGATTACTTTGTGATCGAATGAACCACTTACATATGATACCAATTTCCCTTTGTCTCACGATAGTTTACTTATCCGAGGTTATGATCGTCGGTATCTCTACATACCTAGTTCAACCTCGTTACTGATAAGTACTCTTTTCTCGTTCCCATGATATGTGATCCCTTGTGAGCCAGTCACATGCTTGCAAGATAATTGGATGACATTCCACCGAGAGGGCCCAGAGTATATCTATCCGTCATATGGATGGACAAATCCCACTCTTGATCCATGTGTCTCAACCAATACTTTCCGAACACTCAATGCCACCTTTATAGCCACCCAGTTACGGTGTGGTGTTTGATGTCATCAAAGCATCCTTCCGGTGAAGGTGATATGCATGATCTCATGGTCGAAGGAATTAGGTTACTATGTATCAGAAAGCATATAGCAATTGAACTATTAAAATGACTTGATATTTATGCTACGCTTATTTATAGGAGTATGTCTACCATATCATTCTCCTAACGATATGATCTTGTTGTTAATAACATCTCAATGTTCATGATAGGGAAACCACAATCATTTATTAACCAACAAGCTAGTATTATAAAGAGGCTTTACTAGGGACTCTATTTTAGTTTACAAATCACACAAGTATTAATGTTTCCTTGTTAATACTATTATAGCATGAATGTAAACATTTATCATAAACACAAAGATATAATAATAAATATATTTATTATTGCCTCTAGGGCATATCTCCAACAGGGTGGTGGGGAAGGGTGGCGGCGCGAGGTCGGCCAGGAAGAAGGCGCGCGGGACACGGAGCTCGCCACGGGAGATAGGGAAGGGAGGCGGCGTGAGCTCGCCGGTGGGAGCTCGAGCCAGAGATGGTGAAGGGCGGCGAGGCGCGTGGTGGGAGGTAGGAAAGGGTGGCGGCACAATGTCGGCCAGGGAGAAGGGGAAGGCGCGCGACACGGGGCTCGCCGGCAGTCAGGAGGAAGGGCCAGGAGGATGGGCGGCGGCCAGGATGAAGGGCAGCTCATCGGGAAGAAGAAGAAGAAGAAGAAGAAGAAGTAAGAGAGAGAGAGAGAGTTGGGCTATCGGGGACTGATTTGTGGGCTAGGCCGGACAAACGAACGGATGATGGGTAACATTTTTCTGTCCGTGCCCTCCATTTTCCTGAAAAACTAAGACCGGTTTGCGCTGAAATGGACAGTCCGACCACAAATTTTCTGTTTGCGGGCTTTCGTTGGGCCTTGGCTTTTGTCCTTTTTTGTCCGTTGGTCTGTTTGCGAGGGGACGTTGGGGATGTCCTAAGGACATCTCCATTGGCACGATCCATCTGGACGGACGCGTTCGACTTGACCCATCCGTGTATCAAATCTGGGCAACAATTGCGTCGACCCGGACGTGCGCGGACAACACAGGTGTCCTGTTCGCGCATGCCACTGGCCCACCCGCTACCCACCGCTCATCGTGGTATTAGTTCAGACACGGGCAGCGATAGGTTCAGATGCAACCGTGACATCGATTTAGAGGCACTGCGCGGAAGGCTGACCGGCGGCAGCCTACACCATCAATGGCAACGAGACGGCACGCTGACTGACTGGACGCCGTCTGCGTCCCCGCATCGGCATTGATGGCGAAGGAGCGGGAAGCTGCACGCGTTCACGGGTGAAGCTATTTAACCCTGCGATCGTTGGTGTCGCACTCCTCACCTCTCCCCAACGCAACCCTAGTAGCCGCCGTCGCCACCACCAAAGATGAAGACGCCATCCTAGCTAAAGAGGAGCAAGAACGACCATGAGGCATATGGATCTAGCAGCCAGCGCTCCCGGCTGCCGGCCTTCCTCCGAGACACATCCTTGTCGCCTCCTCCGTGGCCGGAGGAGATCCGGGGCCGCCCTAGCAGTGCGCCACTAGCCTCGCGCTGCGGCTATTTCCTAGCCGTGGCGCACTGCCTGGTGCGCCACGGTTGTGTCCAGATAGGCGTAGCAGACCTGCTAGTGCGTCACGGCTAGGAGAGCAGGTGCGCTACGCGTAGGATCTTCTGTGACGCACGTTGCAGTGCGCCACTAAGCTACGCAGGTGCGCTTTAGCTGTAGTGCGCCACAAAAGCTATGTCATGTGCGTCACGGGCGTTTTTTTGTTTTTTTGTTTTAATTTCAGAGCCAGATGATATAAAATACAGATTATATACAATATTACAGGCAGATGTACACACAAATACAAGATATACAATTATATATATAAATACACAATTTGCAAAACAAGATCGAAACAAATACATATAGATAAGTCTCATATATGAATACATTGTATAAGTTATATTGTATCGATCAAGTTACAAAGTAGTTGGTGACATGCGAATACATGTCTCGAACTAGTTAGAGCTCGGAAGCTCGCTTAGACATCTAAACTAGCTAAACACAAACGCGGGATAAACAACCAAAGACGATAAGCATCACCGCGACGAAGGTGTAGGTCTTCATCTGGTTTCTCATCCTAACTCCCGCTAGATAGCGCGTGTATCTAGCTTCTGCCTCCGCCATAGTGTTGTACCCTTTGTAGCTATTACCGCTAAAACGGTGTACCTGTCTCTGGCAGTCTTCCCAATCATTGTAGACTGCGGGAACCCGTCCCTTGTACACGACGTACCACGTCATCTACAAGTTGACAATAATAATTAACCAGTGATTGAAAAAACATGTATAATTAAAGTCCCATATGAAGATACACTTATAGAAAGTACTCCCAACTCAAAAAGATCAAAGTAACTCAAAAATCATGCCTCATATATTACTAGGTTGTTGGACACAGGAATATGCTACGATGTAACCGTACGCCAAGTAGGATGCACAACACCTGGACTTGTGCATAGCACAAGGCGTACAATCCCATCGCAGCACATTCACATATATAGTGTTCCACGATATTTCAATCATCGACATTCTTGAAAAATACCAAAGTAACTCAAAAAACATGCCTCATATATAACTAGCTAGGTCGTTGGACACAAGAATATGCTATGATGGAACTGTAAGCCAAGTAGGATGCACAACATCTGGACTTGTGCATAACACAAGGCTTACAATCCCATCACAGCACATTCACATATATAGTGTGCCACGACATTTCAATCATTGGAATTATTCTCGAAAAAGACCAAAGTAACTCGAAAAGAATGTCTCATATATATACATAGGTCGTTGGACACAGGAATATGCTACGACGGAACAGTTAGCCAAGTAGGATGCACAACACCTGCACTTGTGCATATCACAAGACTAACTATCCTGTCGTAGCACATTCACATATATAGTGTGCCACGACATTTCAATCATCGGCATTACTCTCGAAAAAGACCAAAGTAACTTAAAAAGAATGTCTCATATATATACATAGGTCGTTGGACACATGAATATGCTACGATGGAACTGTAAGCCAAGTAGGATGCACAAGACCTGGACTTGTGCATATCACATGGCTCACAATCCCGTTGTAGCACATTCACATATATAGTGTGCCACGAAATTTCAATCATCGCCATTATTCTCCAAAAAAGACTAATAAAGTAAGGAAAAAAGAAGGACCAAAGTGAGCAAAGGACCAAAGAGTAAGCAAAAAAACCAAGCATTGATTGATATATAATAATAATAAGCAAAAGAAGTAAGCGATGATTCATAAACCTAATAAGATAAGTAGTAGCATATACACTTGTCCACACACACACAAAGATCATCTATAGTTTGGAACCAACATCAAGCCTTCTGGCTCGGCTTAGGGAACGGGAGGACGCCTTGTCTCGTCATGAACTTCCTATAGTCACCCTGCATCTCTAGGCGATCTTCTATGTCACGGTTATTCAGGATATTTCCTCCGTAGAAGATCCCCCCCTCCCGAAGTCATGACATCATGAAAGATGATTGCCCCAAACTGCTGCTGGATGCGATCATCTCTTGTCTAATATCTGAATCAGTGATCTTGGCCTTGGCTTCGGCCCACTGTAGGAACGCCCTCATGTGATGGAGTGCGTAGTAGGCTTCCTTCTTACTACTTTCCGGCTGCTTCACGCAGGGGAACTCCGTTATGTGGTTGAAGACGTGCCTGCCGAACTTGACCTTCATACGCACGAAGGTGGTGCCTTCCGTCGAGGCATAGACAGTGAGAGCATCATCCGGAACTTCCTTGATGTTGTCATAGTTTTTCGTCTTTTCTAGACTCCCCGAGTCGAAATACGTGGCATGCGAATGCTTCGGCGATAAGGAGATGAGCGTGCAGTGTTCATCTCTGTGCAAAAAAAATCAAATGGAATGTGTTGGAAAAAAATGATGATAATCTAATAAAGCCAATCGACGGTGGCGAGTGAATAATGACTTACTCGGGAAAGTAAGGCACGAGAATGTATTCCTTTGTGTTGTTCGCCACGAAGATTCTTTTTAGGTACGAGGCCACGATACGTCGTTCAATGGGGGAACCCAAGCAGCCTTCATGCATGTAGTAGGGGTCCACTATAGCGATGCCGGTGTGTTCTCTCTAATGATCTGCATGGCCAGGCTGAGAGAAAACAGGCGGACCATGGTATAGTGTAGTGGGTATAGGTGGAACATATTGAAGATGTCGTCAAACCGCAGGAACAGATCCGTAGGGGCATTGTCGACGAAGCCCAAGCCTGGTGGCACCTTAACCACGAATACCGGGTGCGAGGGATCTTTGTCCGCCAGAAGGCGTCTCTCTATCGTCAGCACGCCGTCATGCACACTCTGCAGTTCCAAACTGGCGAGCCTCCGCAAATTCTTAGGTAGCATGGGCTCACCCACCACATAAATCCTCCACATGATACCCTCGGGTCTTGGTGGCCCGTCCCGAAACCTGATCGGATTCGCAGTTGACGCCACCGGCTGGCTCGAGCTGCTAGATTTTCTTTTCCTGCCCTTTTTTCCTTTTGGAGAGCGGACAGGCACCGCAATCTGAACACCGGCCGCCCTATGTAGTGTGTTAGGTCTTAGAATAAAGGGTCGGTTGGTTGTATCAGTTAGCTCTATAAAGGCGCAAGCTGGAGGCGTCTCCTGAGAACCAAACAGACGCTTGGTGATAGTGGGTTTCTCTGTGGGGACACCATCTAGGTCTTCGTTTCTAAACTGAGTGTTGAAGAAGTGATCATTCCAGTCTTCGTCGTCCTCAGTCGGATCCTGTGCCATGTGCATATCATCAACATGATCATCCGACCCACCACGTGGAGGTGACGGCGAGGGCGGTAAGGGGGCCTTGCCACCGCTTGTCGCTGGCACGACATGAGGTGCTATTGTCTGTGGCGTGATGGCCCCGCCGTCCCCAAACGGATCATGCTCTTTGGACATTGCAAGAATAAGCCAAAGCAACTTCTGAGGACAGCCGACTCTTCTTCATCCGCTCGTAGGGGTTGAATGGGAGGTTCCAGGTCCTCGCAAACCCTTAGCACCTGACTAATTTTAACCCTGTGCACGCTATCTGGCATCGGCCTTGAGTGGAACATGCGCTGCAAGGGTTGAACGATTGTACCCTTGGCAACATCCCTCAGCTCGTTGTTCACATAGCATAAGAGAGTGCAAGGAACATCCGTCTGCGGAAAACATGTACGACGTCGTCAGAGATGCCATAAGAGTAATAGATGGCGTGAAAGGTGGTAAAGCAATTTGTTTACCATGATGGCGTCGAGATCGGCTAATGTCGAGGCACCGCATACGACGACGGGCGTGCAAGAGATGGAGGGGCTGCTTGATGGCGCGGTGTTGGCCACCGGTGTATTCTCCCTACCGGGTACTTGGAGCTCCGGTGCTACCGCGATGATGGCAGGGGGGTCACCAACATGTCCGGTGCTGCGGTGATGGCAGGAGGAGTCACCAACACTTTCGGCGCCGCGGTGCTAGCGGTCGGAGTCACGAACACATAGTTCGCCTGATTCGTCGGCGCCGCGTTTTTCGAGTGGCTGCTGACCATGCTTGGAATCGGGCACGGCCCTTGTCGACCACCCGCACTCTAGTTCACTATTGACTCCATCAAGGTAGGCAGGAAGGACGTGAGGGTGATTGCCAGGTTGTCTTGGACGATCTGCGGGATCCGCGCCACTTGTTCCTTAAGTTCTTGAACCTCGCGGTTTTCCTCCTCGCTCCTTCCCGATGGCGCCACACGCGTCCTCGGCGGTGTACAAAAATGATCCACCCAATTCTTACCCCGAGGCCGGCCAGACGGCCAGCCGACGATGACTTCTTTGTAACCGGCTCTATTTTCTTGGACCGGTTCATCGCCCTATTAAAAGGGTTATCCCACCGGGTGGCCGCCGTCGTTCCCTGGGATGAGGAACCCTGGGATCCATGACTAGCAACAATTTCCTCCTCCTGCAGAAGAAGTAACAGTGAACCGTTTAGAAACCAGACTTCATCGATTAGAATGCAATCGAGTTGATCCGCGGTAATTAGATTACTTACCACAATTTCATCGAATTCCTTCACCGTAGGATCCGCGGCGAGTTGTTTGGTTTTTGGGTCCACATGGTAATGGGCCCTGATGAAGTTTCAAACCTGCCTAGGTTCGAATTTCGCAAAGGGGTTTTCTATCCCCTTAGATCTATACTCTTCGTCCTCCTTATTCCATTTGGCCTCTGCGGTTCTGTATCCACCAGATCCGAGATGGTGATGACCTATATTCATCGCCTGCAGCACCTTTCCCCGATTACTATTGGCCAGGGCTCTTTCGGATATACACCTCTCCTTGAACTCCCGGAACTGATCTTCGGTGATCTGCGGGTCAATCTTCTAGATCTCCTCGAGACTTTTTCCTTCTTTATAGATCTTCTTCTTTATCCAGGTTCTCCAGCTGGGGCGGTGCTCATCTTTGTGAGGGAGGATTTGTTTACTTCGTTCCCATGATAATTTGTGTTCCGATACTCAGTGGGGAACTTGTATCTTGCGTGCAGCTTCTCGAAGAGGAGTGTGCGCAAGTGGCCATTATCTTTATGCCGGAGATTCTCGGTGTTGATCGAGATGGTTGTCCAGGTGATCGCCGCCACTTTCCCACCATACCCTCTGACGACAAGGTTGGGCTCCAAAGGAACCCCTGTTGGGCTCACTTCGGTAATTTCCTCCCTGACGTTGCCGACTGTGTTCGGGCGCCATTCCTTCTGCTTCTTCTTCTTCGTAGGAGGATTGCTACCACTCCCTGTGCCCCCGCCGCCATCAGTGGTTTCATCATACGCCATTCCTTTGGCTTCTTCCTCCGCATCTTCCATCTCATCATCCTCGCTCTCGGAAGGATGGTATTCTTCATCGTCTTCTAGCCGCTGGGCCGCCTCCCAGAATGTCAATTGTTTATTCGGAGGTCTGAGTTCTCCTTCAGCGTTGATGCGCTTAGAACATCCAGCCTCGTCGTTGTCATACATATTTGCACTAATAAAAACAAATAATTGGTTAAATGCACGGAAAAATCCGGCATGACCTTTGCTAATTTTCTTAAACTAGGAGTGCCCCATTTCTGCCGAAACGGAAGTTAATCAACATTCCGGCAAAAATCAGGACTCATTTCATACAAGAACCCGCATACACGACATAATAAACTCCTTCATACAAGCACAGGAACAATTAGCAAAGAATAAGCACCTGTCATTATATGACAGCAAGTATGGTCATTATATGACAGCAAGCAAATAAGCACCTGTCATTATATAATATACATGCAGATTATAGCATTCAACACCAGGAGCATTTCATCACTAAAGCAAATAAGCAAGTTTTAACCATGTATTTTCATCACCAGGAGCATTTCATCACTAAAACCATCATCAGGACATTTGGTTCAACACATATTCATTTTATATATTCACACATTTGGTTCAGCACATATTCATTTTATATGTTTGCTACAAGCTCTCTGTTTGCACATATTCATCACTAAAATCAAGCCTGAACCTGCAAGCCTAAACCTACAAGCTCTCTGTTTGCTACAAGCCTAAACCTACAAGCTCTCTGTTTGAGCTATATATTGCTGCATGTTCATATCTCAATTAAGTGATATTGAGTATGTAATATCACTAACTACACAGTGGCAAAAATCATATCTAAACCTACACAGTGGCAAAAATCTCAATGCATCTTCATATATAAACCTACACAGTAGCAATCTAAACGTACATCCTACATAGTAACTACAAAGTGGCAAAAATCATATCTAAATCATATCTAAACCTACACAGTGGAAAAAAATCAAAGTATACGCGACTTTAGCATTTCACATTATGAAGGAAAGTGAAAATGTTGTAATCACACAATCTTCAAATGGTACAAATTCTGGTATTTAGCAGGAATTCATGTTCACACAAAATATCAGATATGGAAATGATAATCCTCTGGTCTACCAGATTTCATAACCCTCACCCCGGAGATGCAATGCAACCGAAACATAACAGTTCACCAACCTCAACTGTACAAAGTTCATCCAGGCCAAACTGGTAAGTACTACAAATCAACCTGAGATTCTTGTAACTAAGATATACTACAACTGAGCCAGTACCAGGCAAGCTAGCATAATGGTGTACAACTGAACCAGAACCAGTACCTTCGTTGACCATTTCACAAAGGAAACATTGTGAAGAGATCCATGCTGCATTGAAATTGCATCAACTAGTATTTCTACATGTATTAGCACAAGAAAGAATTCAAGAACATGGGCTCCTAAATGTAAACAGACACCAACGCCTGAACTTTTTCTTTGGACAAGGAGCAGATTCAGACAAAAACTCACTTCAGGCAGTTTTCATATCATTTCAGTATGTACAAATTCAGAGAACCATGGTGTCCTTCACGTTGCTCATCTGCCTCCTGCACGGCCCGAGAGTCATCTGACCACTGTCTCATGTGCTCGCCACGGCGCCAACTCTAGCTCTTCCTCTCACGTATGAACTGCAGGTCTCAACTACGACAAGAGAGCAAACCAAGGAGAGAGGGAGAGAGGGAAGGGGCGGTGCTCACCTCTGAGATGAGGACGACGAGGGCTGGCGGACGAGGTAGTGAGGAGGAGGGAGCGGCGGAGCACCTTGCCGCCGGAGGAGCGGAGCTGACTCTGCACGAACCTCGCCGCCACTGACCTCCTCCTCCACGGAACGAGCGCGCGGGCAAGGTGGCCTCCTCCTCCTCCTGGCGTGGCAAACTCCTCCTCCTCCTGGTGTGGCGGCCTCCTCCTGGGATGCGGCGGCGGCACGTCGATGGGGATGGGGACTATGGGGAGGGACTTAGACGATCTGTGTCTGAGGATGGGGAGGGCGTGGCTCACGGTTGACTAGTCATACCCATTTAGGCATAGCGCACCCTGGACAAGTGCGCTACGGTTATCCGTAGCGCACTTGGCCAGGGTGCGCTACGCCTAAGTGGGTAGGACTAGTCAGATAAGAGGGCTGCCACCCCTCTCTTTAACACTAGCACTTCCTTATCCCACAGGTTCCGCCCACTGCTCTATTCTAAACCTGTGAGCACCCAGGTTCGAATCCTGGTGCCCCACCTTTTTTTATTTTAAAAATACTTTTAAATGTTCCAAAAAATGCCCAAAAGTGGTGATATATTCCATAAAAGTTTTATTTTGTTTTTAAAATACTTTTAAATATTCCAAAAATGCCCAAAAGTGATAATATATGTCATAAAAGTGGTACAAATATGATTCAAATATGTCATAATAATTTGTCCATGATACAAATATGTCATAATAATTTGTCCATGAATATTACAATATTTTTCGACCACGCGTTTTACAATATTTTTTGAGCTAGCGTTTTACAATCTTTTTTCCCTTCTTTGTCGCGATTGAATAATTTAGCACTGGCACTTTAATGTTTCTTCTTTCGAACGGGCTACCTTTTTTTGGATAGGGTTGTACTTTTTCTTCTTGTGATGCATGTTGCTGCATCGTAGTCATCGTCATCTTCAATCTTTGGATTACCGTACTGGTCGAAGTCTTGCTCGTTGGCGACTCCATCCATTCCAATGATGTTTCTTTTTCCTCTCCCCACAACAACACGACTAGGCTTTGTAATAGAGAGATTCCTCTATTACCTATGTAACATCCAAGGCAAGTTCTATATGCTAAAAATGGTGAATGAGTGGAGAAATTGAGGTGGGAAGGAGAAGGATCCCGACTAGATCTAAGGAGGAAGAAGAAGGGGAAAGTGAAGTGTGGGTGGTGGATGATCACACATGTGCACAAAGTGGAGCTGCCAAAAAAATGGTCGACACATCCATGGCGCACATGGCCCTAGTGCGCAACAGGAACTAAACACAACCGTGGCGCACATGGCCCTAGTGCGCCATGGATGTGTCTGCCCATTTACAGATCAAAGGGGCCTTCACTTAGGCGTAGCGCACCCCCTTCATGTGCGCCACGGTTAACCCTAACAACCGTAGCGCACCTACCCCATGTGCGCTACGGGTATGCGGCATGCGGCCAGCAGGGCCCTGGCCCACACATATCTTTGGTGCACTATCACCATGTGCGCCACGGTTGTTGTAGTTACTAGTAGGGCACTTCAACCACGTGAGCCACGGAAGTTTGCATTACCTATAGCCCTTTTCCTAGTAGTATATTGACTTCCTTGACTTCATTGAAGAGTTTGAGCTTTTAATGATGATTAACTTGAGTATCAATTGATGTAGACATCGTCTTATTGGCTTCGGAATCTAGCAAGGGTGAAGAAGATACGTTGAGTACGAGCATACTTAGCAAGTTCACTAAAAAAGAGTGTTTGATGCATTAGCTACAGCCACAGACTGTAGGTCGTAGGCTATGCAGGTTTTCGAAAACATTTCTTCAAAGGTTGCTTTTATTATGAAAAGCTATGTCTGTCAGCCTTCACAGGTTTACCAGAACTTTCGTGGAGTTCCTTTCCTACCGCGTTCATAGCTTCTTCCCGGAATAGGGAGTAACAAGTTACAGTTCTTACACTCTATAGAGGTGTGTTACTTTACCCATGAGAGATAAAATCCTTGTTGCACAATTAGGCAGCTTATTCATGTCCACAATTTCGTGATGTGGGGCCTAGTAGATGATCCAAGCCAATGACTGCCCTCTTCGCGACCCCATATATCTGCACGATCCTTCAGGGCTGACTACATCTCTGTTAATCCCCCTTTTGGGCAAGATACAACCCTAATGAGTTACCAAAGACTCTATGAGCCGGTGATGCCCCTGGCAAGCTCCATATAGGTCCGACTATACCTCCGGCAGCCGCTCATAGATAATCTAGACACCAAAATCGTGGGGCATAAGGGTGCCCACCCATATGCTGGATCCTCGCAAGGAAACACAACATCACGTTAAGGTCGTATTGCCTACATATGAAGGAAGAAGATATAGCTGACTTCTCCATCCCATTCCAAATCTCATGGTTAACGCGTAATATACGGTGCAAGAATCACTAGCGACATTGGTTGTTAAGTCCTAGATTTTATATTCCTATGAAGTGGTATTCCAACTGCCAGATTTACTAGATTAGCTGATCACCCTAGATTAGTAACCAATAGTTCACATTATTATCAAGAATAATGTTTTCTGACCTTTTTGAAATGCAGGTGATGACAACACTAGATTTGCAAAATATTTGATAGAAAATAATAAAAGGACATGAGCAAGTGTGAACTTGCCTTTTGTGATTGCAAGATTATGCAACCACGGTCTTCGAGATGATATAAGATCCAATATCTGAAAGCAACATCATTGGTCCGGTAAGGACTATTGTTTAAAGAAGGAATATGCAATTATGCATAATTAATGTGATGCATTTTGTAAAACTCCCAAAATGTATTCCCGATGGTTTAAGTGAGTTAAACTTAGGTGATTTTCTTAAGAGTTAGTTTATCTTCCGTGCTTACTTTACAAATAGATGTGTTTATAATGAACTTGTGTTTTAACATCTAAGGTATAACAATAGAGTATAAAGTAATGTAGGATTGGTGTTGATTGCTATCTGGTGGTTATGATAGGAATCCAAATGTTGGTTTAAGGATTTGGAAGAAATTATTATATAGTCATTGTTTGAAGTGGCAAAACGAATAACTTTTGAAGAAAGGGTTTCTTTAATAAGGCTTAAATAATATTATGGTTAATAGAATGTGATAGATTTTATTTGCGTTTGCTCAGATAGTTTGGACTTGAGATACCTAATGTCTTAATTGAAACAGACCAAAGTTAACTATAAAAAATATAAATAGTTTTTAGATATGATGATTATAAACATTGGGACTAAAGTTAACTTTAAAACAATAAATAAACTTAAGGTGTAATATTCTTAGAGTATTATTAAGTTTTTGGGTTTTGATAAGTATAATTATGGATGCGGAATCATTCACTTTCAATTAAAGTGAATAATGAGTTTAATCACATGAAACTTATTAAATAATCTTATTAATTTGTTAGGGTTTAGAGTTATTTTTAAGTGTGGTTACGAGATGAAGGTTATTCACCATTTATATATGAGTGATACACAATATTTACTTGAAAGGAGTTTAATCTGAATTTAAGATTTTAAAAGAGTATTTTAAAGTTAATAGTTTTACTTGAGCTTGATTTTGAATCCAAGTTGTGGTTTTGGTATTAGTATTTGGATATAAAAGATTTAATAATTATGTTATATTTTATTTTTATTTAAGAAACTATTTTTAAAGGATTAAACAAATCATTATCTCATTTTAATAGAATAATCAAAATTTATTACCTAAGAATCTAAAAAATGTTTTAGAATAATAAATTTAGTATTTTTCTAGTAAAATATATTATCTAAGATCTTAAAAATGAATTTTATTTATTTTTAAGTATTAAATTTATTTCTATAAAATTCCTCAAAGGATTAAATGTATTTAATTATTTTCTTCAACTTTTATTTGTAATTTTTTTATGTTACTATTTTTATATACAATTTTTTTTAGTTTATTCTTAGGACTTTTCCTTATTTTCTTAATTTCACTTAGGATTGAAGTAGTCCTAATATTTAGTGGCATTTTATTTAACTCAAATGAGTATAGTTATATTTTTCTTTGGTAGAAATTATTTTTATGACCACTGATGACTGCAAGTGCACAGGTCGTTTGTAGCTAGTTTCGAAATAAAGATATCGATCCCACGGGGAGAAGTAGGCGAAAGACTAAAATGTTTTTTACTAAAACTAAACGAAGTACTTAAGGAATAATTCTAAGATGCAAGAAAAGTAGAATTGTTTTTGGGTTTTTGGATGAGTGAAGCAATGAAGTAAAGTGAAGTAAAACTTAATGCAGAAAGTAGTAATCGCGTATGTAAGAAAGATTGAACCCACAATAGGGAAAAAGGCGTCATCGGGGAGTAGTGGATACACTGCTAGTAATTTAGACTAAGTGATCAAGATTATTACAACGAATATTCTCATGATATGCATGTATGTGGGAGGAGCTCCATATATAGACGATTAGGCAGCAACCACTTCTCACATCATCCTTCATAACCACATCTGATAGATAAACGGCACCAATCGTATTATCCCGCTATTAAGGGATTTCTCCCGCGACTTGGACATGTCTTAATGAGTTCTCCTTGCTTCCCCAAGTTAGTACGTAAATGATGACAACGAATTTATAGTCACTATAAGTGCTACCATCACTCCGTCTACCAACAAGTAATCCCTTTCATCAAGTCCCCATGAGAGGAAAATATTAAGGAGGTGCACAACTCCCAACATCAAGATGGAGACAATTAACTCATACATATAATAATGTATAACATAATAATATCTATTTCATCTCAATCATATACTAGGGTTTCTCCATCTCCCCAATAACTAATGATCTACTCAGACATAGAGGCAAATAACATCATGGTAATGGTAATGGAAACAATTATAGATGAATAGTTCTTGTATAAATCTACAACGAGTGCAATAATTACAACAAGATTTAGATGAGATGGATGGAGATGATCGTGGTCATGAAGATGCAGCGGTTGATGAAGATGGAGATAGATGCCTTGGCCTTCCAGATCTGCTTAGGGTGAAGATGGATCCCTAGGGCAAGTTCCCCCTCCAGATCCCTTTCGGAGGTGAGGTTTTTGGCAATTTCTGGGTGTTCTGTATGTCGTCTCTTCGATCCAGTTGCATGGGGTGAATCTATTTGAGGAGGCGGTGTCGGTGCCAACTATACGGCCAAAATATTTCTTATCGTTAAACCTTCTATATCCTCCAATCGCTTCGGGGTTTCTTATGGTATTATTGATATTTCCCAAATAAGATATTTATGTTGTTTTTGTCTCCTTTTCACTCCAATATAACTGGTCCAAGAATTTTGTCCATCGGATCCACCATCTGTCCTCATCCTGGTGAAAATAAACATAAAAGGTGCGTGCGAACGCCGTAAAATACCAAGATCCTACAACTGCAATGCAAAATAATAATCTAAAACATGATGCAAATACGCACTCATCGACTTTCCCAAGCTTAGAATCTTGCTCGTCCCGAGCAAGTTTAGCTTAATGGATGTGATCCTCATATTCATGAAGCTGAGTCGATAAAATAAATGAGGCAATTGCATCATGTGTTTATCATAAAGGATATATATAAATAAGTTAATGAATAGTATCTTACTCGAACCATCCGAATAATACTACTAGGCTTCCACACCTTTAGTGATCAACAGTTCTAAAAAGATTACTCTCAAAATGATGTAAAATTATTCGGTTCGACCGAATGAGTTAGTGAGGTAGTCCCAAGTGTTTTTAGGATTAACATATTTACTTGGGATTCAAAATCTCAAACGTCTCTTTGTCTTATTACAATATAGTGGTATATGCCTATTTGCTCTTTGCACATTCGCTCTATTTATTTATCTTTATTTTTCTTCTTTTTATATATATTCATGCTCACACTTTTTTAAGTGTTGTGCAAAGGAGCTAGCCATACATTCCACTTCATGTAGTGGTCCAAAGTTCAACAATCTCAATTATAAAATTCCAAATATATATGGAGCATATTTATCACTTGAGTATTCTACCTCAAATTGTTCTCACTCTATTTGATAGCACTTATAATTTCTCCTTTGTTCAAGGTTTTTATTTTTCATCTTAATTAGTTAGATAATATCCTCTTGTAAATCAAACCATTGACCTACAACATATTGATCAAATTATGTTTATATGTTCCATTAATACCAATGGTGTTGAATACTCCTATTTCTATCATCAAGTGCAAGTAAAATCATACTCAAGCCAATCCTATATCCAGTAAGACAAAATCAAACTCAAAAATGCTCCATATATTATGATAGACTCGAAATTTCATAAATGGGATCGACTATTCTTGACGGGAATTCTAATGATGCAATCTTTTTTTCTAAACTAGATCTAATGCGAAACTAGAAATAATAAATTATAAGATTCATTACAAGGTTTCAAAGATCTCCCAAGCTTAGAATCAAGCCAGGCGGGATCAAATAACTCCTTGCCGGTACCTATTCCTCCTCCTGAGTAGGAAGAGTATTGCCTTCTTTCTCCTGTGTTGCTAACTTTAGCTATGCTTGCGCGGCGGATGCTGAGCATGGCCATTTTGTACTGGAGCTTCAAAATTTTCCTCTGGAGGAATTTCTTCTCATCTGTCAACTCAAAAACAGTTTTAATTAATAAATCAACTCTACCATCGATGTCATTGACCTTTTTCTCGAGGTATTTTCTCATCATCTAGTAGGAGTCAATCCCTTCTCCAATAGTTTCAACACATGCCTTTGAATCTTTTTCCAGTTGATAGATCTTATCATGAATCTCATCTTGCCGCACCTTCTTGGGTTTAAGAGGTGGCGGACTACGAGGAGGATTATAATAAGATCCTATGTTGTGACGGTAAGGATTAGGGATATACTCATCCTTTCTCCTACTCTGACTCATCATCTCCATCCTTTGCAGGGACATGTCCTCCCAATTCGGGAGAGGTTTGATCTTCGAGCTAGATGACGATGATGCTTATTTTGGTTCTACTCCCTCAATCCTCTTCACGGGATTCTATTCCTTCTTCCTTAAAATCTTGTTGATATGGGAAGGCTGCATGGCTTCGCTGCACGAATCTTGTTAGAAGGGCTTGTTTGTAGATGGCGAGGATTTTTCGAAGCTAGAGGCTGTAGCTCTGCGAAATCTTAATGAAAAAGGTTAGATGTGATCAGCTTTAAAAGGGGAGGTTTAAAACCCTAGCCACCTTGCGTAACAAGAAACTATACGGGCACGGCCCGTATAGATCCTGCAGTATAGTTATGAACCGACTATAGTTTTTATCTACGGTGGTACCAACTATACGGCCAGGAAATTTCTTCCCGCCTTATAGTTGGTTGTTAAACCTTTTGCATCTTGGCATAAAAATTTGTGGATGCGATGAATAACTATATGGCTGGGAATTTAATTCCCGCCGTATAGTTGACCGTTAAGGCTACTGTACACATCAAAATTTATCCGTTTCTTTGGGAATTCTTAATTAATCTGGAACTTGATGAAATACCAAGTTCTCATAGAAAAATGAAAGTTTAAATTTTCTACCAACATTAACATTCATTGAACGAGATTTTTATCATAACCGAATTTCTTTTTTCACAAGAGCTCCATGTGTTCCTTTATTCAATCTCAAACTTAAATAAACTTACTTGAAAATTTAAAACTTACCCGAACCTTTATTTCACATGGGTTGCCTCCCATGAAGAGCTCTTTTATGGTCTATAGCTTGACCATAGTGTTTCTCACTGCGTCTCGATCTTATCCTTCTTCCAGTTACCATTTCTTTCATACGTCTCCTTAATCAATTCTTCTAGAGTAATTACTCGTAAGGTGATTGCACTTATATCTTCTTTTGCACGATAATTCTTCAAGCGTTTTCCATTCACCACCCATGAAAGGGAGGGTGTTTTCCCCTGGATCTCACTGCTCCCGATGCCTAAGATTCTTCAACTATATAGGGGTCTTCCCACTTTGATCTGAGCTTTCCTGGAAACAACTTGAGACGAGAATTATAGAGGAAAACCTTATCTCCACTTTTAAAAACCTTATTCTCCATTTTTCTACCATGCCATCTTTTTACTTTTTCCTTAAACAATCTAGCACTTTCATAAGCCTCACTCCTAAACTCATCTAGAGCATGAATGTCTAATAGACGTTTTTCTTCTGCTGCTTTAAGATCATAGTTTAAGTTCTTGAGTGCCCAAAAGGCTCTATGTTACAATTCTAAAGGTAGATGGCATGCCTTATCGTATGCCATCTTATATGGTGTTATACCCATCGGATTTCTGAATGAAGTTCGGTATGTCCAAAGAGTGTCATTTAGCTTGTATGACCAATCTTTTCTTGATTTACCCACCATCTTATCGAGTATGGTCTTTAGTTATCTATTAGAGAGTTCCACTTGACTACTCGTTTGAGGATGATATGGTGAACCAACACGGTGAGTTACTCCATATTTGCAGAGGATCTTCCTGAAATTTCCTTTCATATAATGATAACCACCATCAGTAATTAAAAAATCTAGGAACTCCAAACCTGGGAAATATGACGTCCTTAATCATCTTCACGGAAGTAGCTGCATCTGCATGGTTAGTTGGAATAGCTTCAACCCATTTAGTAACATAATCGACAGCAACAAGAATATTACTCTAGCCATTTGATTCTATAAAGGGTCCCATGTAATATATTCCCACACATAAAATGGTTCAATTATAAGACTATAATTCATTGCCATCTCTTGTATTCTTCCTATATTACCTCTTTTATAGCAAGCATCACAATATTCTACATACCTGTGCGCATCCTTGAACAAGGTGGGCCAATAAAATCCGGATTTAAGTACCTTTTCTGCAGTTCGCTTGCCTGCATGATGTCCTCCATACGGGCTGTCATGACAAGCTTGCAAAATTGCATTCATTTCAGGATTAGGAACACACTTTCGAATCATCCCATCAGGTCCATGACGATAAAGAAACGGATCATCCCAAAAGTAATATTTGAGATCATTAAAAAAATTCATTCTTTTATTTCTTGTCATACTAGGAGGTACAAATTTCCTGCAAGATAATTAGCATAATCTACAAACCAAGGATCAACGACTTCAACATTTGCGAAGTATTCTCCCGGAAATGACTCATTTATAGGTACGGGGTCGGTAATTATTTCCTCCATCCTAGAGATATGATCTGCTACTGGATTATCCTTACCCCTCCTATCTACTATTTGCAAATTATATTCTTATAGTAATAACACCCACCTAATTAACCTAGTCTTTGCATCCTTTTTCACAAGGAGGTGATGCAAAGCTTGGTGATTTGGTATGCAAACTGCCCAAGTCTTCTAGGACAGAATTTTTTGATGTAATTACTATCAAATGTTTCTCTCTTAGTTTCCTGTAAACATATGATATTACAATTGCTCTGATTTATTTTGTCAGCAAGGTCATCCCATCTTTCATGTGATTTAACACCTCTAATGTTCCAGTCTAGTATTTTGATTTGTCTACTCATTAGAAACCAAGTAAGATTTGTTGCAGTAGATATATAGGTACTGTATATCATGGGTGATAATACATGACAAGAGGGATCTGTTTTTATATCTATGATGATCAGCACATTGTGTGTAAAGGTGTGACCAACTGACCAATATCATGGTTTTCATGCACATAGGCAGGAGGCAAAAGTAAATCTTGAGTAGGAGATCATTGCAGTCCAGATAAGATAAAATCATCTCAGACAGAGGATAGTACAACCCAGATATAATAAGATAAATGTTTTGCTCTGTACACACCAAAGACTTTGGATGATAAACAAAATGAGTCTAACACAGTGACCTTACATGATAAAGACTGGAATAAAATCCTAGGATAACAGAGCATCTACTGTCCATGCTCTTGGACATAGTGGAATAGTGATTAAGCACTATCATGTATAATGGCACTGTAATCAGCCAATCATCATTTCACTTGACTGTTAAGATGCACTGCAATCTTACTAATGAGGAGTATTACATCACTAACATTTATGCCCCATGCACAAGTGATGGAAGGGCTGATTTTATTGATTGGTTCTTACATGTTGATTCATCTATCTTCAAATTATGGATAATTATGGGAGATTTCAATATGATCAGAAGCACTGAAGATAGAAATAAAGCAGGAGGCAATATTTCAAATATCCACTCCTTCAATTCCATCATCCAGGAACATGATCTAGAGGAAATACCACTTAAAGGGAGAGACTTTACTTGGTCAAATATGCAACAGCAACCTCTTCTTGAAAAGTTAGATTGGATTTTTGCATCACATGAATGGACCACTGCCTTCCCCAACACTATGGCCACTCCATTGGCCAGATTGGGATCAGACCACATTCCTATATTGATACAAATCAGTACTGAAATACCAAAATCAAATTTATTCAGATTTGAAGATTATTGGTTGGAATTTGAAGGTCTATCTGATATTGTGAAAAACAACTGGGCCAATAAAGGATGTTTCAAGAATGAGGCACATGATCTGGCTGCCAGATTCAAAAACTTGAGACATGCTATCAAAAAATGGAGTAAATCCATCTCCAACCTCAACATTGTCATTGATAACTGCAACTTCGTTCTATCTCTTTTGGATGGTCTTGAGGAACAAAAAACATTATCTATACCTGAGATAAATTTCAGACATATCATAAAGTCTCATCTTGCCAAACTGTTGGAAGGTAAAAGAAAATATTGGAGGAAAAGGGCTAACATCAGGTGGGCTAAACTTGGTAATGAGAACACCAAGTTCTTCCACTCCATTGCCACAAGAAACTACAGAAACAATTATATTGATGCACTGCTGGATGAACAAGGCAATGAAATTACTGACCATGATCACAAAGCTGCTCTATTATGGACTGCCTTCAGAGATAGACTTGGAAAAACTTCTGAAACTGAGATGAGGTTTGACCTGCAGAATCTTATTTCCACACATGATCTCACATCTCTTGAAGAACCATTTACCCAAATGGAAATTGATGATATTATCAAACTCATGCCAAATGATAAATCACCTGGACCTGATGGATTTAATGGCTACTTCATGAAAAAATATTGGAGTATCATCAAAACCCAATTTTATAATCTTTGCAACAGATTTCACTCTGGGGAACTGGACATTGACAGCATTAATACTGCATACATTGCACTCATTCCAAAAATCTCAAACCCCATGAAGCCTTCTGATTTCAGGCCTATCTCACTGGTTAGCATGGCACTCAAGATTCTGACTAAGCTTATTGCCAATAGAATACAGAGCATTATCATTCCAATTATCAGCAAAAACCAATATGGGTTTATCAAATCCAGAACTATTCAGGATTGTCTGGCATGGGCATTTGAATATCTACACATTTGTCACAGATCCAAGAGAGAGATCATCATCCTAAAGCATAACTTTGAGAAAGCATTTGACATGATAGAATATAATACTATCATCACCATGCTAAAACACTTTGGATTTGGGGAAAAGATCATTGGATGGATCAGCAAGATACTTAATAGTGCTAATACCTCTGTGATACTAAATGGTGTTCCTGGAAAAAATATTAGATGCAAGAGAGGTGTCAGACAGGGTGACCCACTATCACCTTTATTGTTTGTTGCAACTGCAGAACTTCTGCAAATTATTGTGAACCATGCATGGCAGACTAATGAGTTAGATCTACCTGTTGATAATGCATATGGACAGAATTACCCAATTCTTCAGTATGCAGATGACACAGTACTCATTTTGCCTGCTATACAGGAGCAGCTCTCTTATCTGAAAAATCTGCTGATAGATTTCTCCAAATCAACTGGACTTAAAATAAATTTCCATAAATCTTCTATGGTCCCTATCAATATGACAGCTGACAGATGCAGAACATTTGCTGATAATTTTGGTTGCAGACTTGAATCTCTGCCATTCACATACCTGGGTCTCCCTATGGGTACAACTAAACCCAGTGTCAGTGATCTTGCACCATTGATAAAAGGCTGGCTGGCATCTCAAATTTATTATCCCACTATTCTAGAGTTGTTGTCATCAAATCTGTAATATCTGCTATGCCTAACCATATTATGTGTGCCATGAAATTGCACTACACACATATTGACCATGTGAACAAGTCTACAAGAACCTTTCTTTGGCATGGGAATGAAATTGAAAAAAAAGGTAAATGTCTGGTTGCATGGGACAAGGTTTGCCTATCCAAAAAAGCAGGGGGGCTAGGAATATTGACCTTGAGAGAACACAACAAGGCAATGATGATGAAAAATCTTTACAAATTCTACAACTGTCTGGACATTCCCTGGGTCAAACTTATCTGGCAAGCATACTATCAAAATGGTTCACTACCAGATCACAATACACACAAGGGATCTTTCTGGTGGAGAAACTTCCTCTCATTTCTGACAGACTTCAAGAATATGACTACTATTGTGCTTGGCCAGGGAAACAACACTATGTTTTGGCAGGACAAATGGCATGATACTGAGCTATGTAATAAATTTCCTGAATTATTTTCATTTGCCAAAAAACCAAAAATCAGAACTGAGGAAGCTAAGCAATATCAGATTACAGGGGAGTTATTAAGCTTGTTCCAATTGCCACTATCCGTTATTGCTGAGAATCAGATGAATAGTCTTTGTGTAATCCTCCAAAATTCAAATGTTCTTGGAAAAGACAAATGGACATTCCCATGGGGAGGAGACAGATTCTGTACAAAAAAGGTATATGACATCCTTATCAAAGCACCTGATGCACCAAAGCCCTTTGAATGGATCTGGAAATCTCCATGTCTTCCCAAACATAAGTTCTTCTTTTGGCTGCTATTAAATGATAGATTAAATACCAGAGAACTTCTTGTCAGGAAAAATTTCAACATTGAGGAGGACACTTGTGTCCTCTGTGGGGAAAGCATTATTGAATCTGGTGAACATCTCTTCTTTAGATGTGACTTTAGCCAAAATTTCTGGTGGAAACTTGGAATTGAATGGAATACTGACTATCCACTGATCAATATGATTCAAGAGGCTCATGATAGATCATTGGAACAGTTCTTCAACATTACCATAATGACAGGCTGCTGGAGCTTATGGAATCATAGGAATAACATCATCTTTGAGCAACACACTAGGTGCATGGATAATTGTTATAGCATATTCAAATTATTAGTGGCTGATATTAGACATAGAATTAAACCCAGTTTACTGGATGGCATGCAAGCATGGTTAGATACTTTGTAATTTTCTGTGCTTTTTCTTTGTGACTCACTCTGTGACTCACATCTTTTTACAGTGCCTTATTTAGAAAATGAAAAATGACACAGTGGGGGACTTCCCCACTGTCTTTGTGTCAAAAAAATTATTACTTCAGAATTAATAATGTAAGATCTAAACTTGTCAAAGGCAAAAAAATTATAGCCAGAAACTCTTTCTCTGTAGTAGCATAATTTTTCTGAATCTTATTAAGAGTCCTACTAGCGTAATGAATAACATTTAAATTCTTCTTGTCTCGCTGTCCTAATACAGCTCCTAAAGCATAGTCACTAGCATCACACATGATTTCAAAAGGTTCATCCCATTTTGGAGATTGAATGATGGGTGCTGAAACTAATTTGTTTTTCAGATTTTCAAAAGTTGCAATGCAGTCGTGGTCTAAGTAGAATGGATTTTATTTATCAAGAAGGTTAGTGAGAGGCATAGCTATTTTAGCAAAATCCTATAAAAATGCTTGTAAAAACCTGCATGTCCTAGATTTTTTTTAAGTTTTTAATGTCTTGGGGTATGGAAAGATTTTCGATAGCACTTATATTGGTCTTATATATATCTATACCTTTTTTTTGAAATATTATGTCCAAAAACTTTACCTTCTGTTTCCATGAATCGATATTTCTCCCAATTTGAAAATAAATTTTATTGTCCGCATCTCTGCAAAACTTTGGTTAAATTGTAGAGACAATTATCAAATGTTGTTCCACAAACAACAAAAATCATTTGTTAAAACTTCCATAGTCTTCTCAACAAGATCATCAAAGATTTTTTAAACATATTCTTGAAAGGTTGCAACTGCATTACATAAGCCAAACAAAATTAACCTATAATCATATGTACCATAAGGACATGTGAAACTTGTTTTCTCTTGATCTTCGGGTTGTATAGCAATTTGAGAATAACCGGAATAACCATCAAGAAAACAAAAATAAGAATTATTGCTTAGTATTTCTAAAATTATATCCATGAACGGTATAGGTTTATGATTTTTCAGTGTCTCGCGGTTTAGTTTTCTAAAATTGATGCACATGCGATACCCAACAATAGGTCTTATAGGGACTAGCTCACCATCCTCATTCATAGCAGCATCAAGACCCCCCATGTCTTGGTATGCAATGAGCTGGTCTAACCCATTTACTATCAGAAATAGGATACATTATGTCGGCATCTAATAAACGTATAACTTATTTTCTTACTACTTCCTTCATTTTTGAATTAAGCCTTCTATGTGTGTCAACTACAGGTACAACATCTTCTAGCATGGTAATATTATGTGTCACAATCGATGGATCAATTCCTTTAATACCACTAAGAGTATATCCAAATGCTTCATGATGCTTGATCAAGACCGAAATAAGTTTATTTGTTTCATTTTCCGATAAATTTTTACTAATAATAACAGGACATTTATTTTAATTATCCAAAAATTCATACCTCGTATTGTCTGGAAGTCATTTTAATTGAATTGGCGGAGGTTCTTTATCTCCTTTTCTTACCAATTCTTCATAGCCATGTGGGTTTTGTGCCTCAGGAATGGAGTCAAGATAATCATCCATGTCTTCTCTTTCCTCATCATCTAGTGCCTCTTCCCAATTAACTAAGATCCTCTCTAATTCATCTTGCAGAGTGCTAAATTGGATTGCGCTAGCTCGGCAATTGTTTTTCCATCCTTGATATCTTCCACTTCATATGGCCTCTTCTTTAATGTCATTTCCTCTTCTCCAAACATCATTGAAATAGTCTCCTTATTGTCAATTTGAGCTTTGGTTATAGAGACAAAAGGCCTGCCTAAAAGAATAGGACAAAAGGTATCTCGAGGCATATCAAAAATATGAAAATCAAGAGGGTACATGAGTGATCCAATGAAGACATAGATATTTTTAATAACACCTTATGGTTTTATATTAGTTATATTAGACAATTTAATAGTAGTGTCTACCGGTTCCATATCTGGATTATTTAAATTGTAGCGAAGATCCTCATAAAGTGATGAAGGCATAATATTTTAGTGGAAATCGGTTCACAAATTCCGTAGAAGAATGTTTCTCCACAATATATAGGAGTCATAGGTTTAGAAGTTTCTCTTCCTCGTATATTACCTGTGATGAAGTTTGAAGTTTCAAAGTCTAACATAACCACTTCATTCTCCATGGTTCGTGCCTCCATAAGATCCTTAAATATAACAATATTTGCATTGGTAGCATCGGGGTTCTTCTATGGTTTCTTTGATCTTCTCCTTATAAGTTCTTCCTTCCCACGCATTTTCTTAATATTCTCTTGAATAGGTTCAGAGGAAAATTCTACCAATGATACGTCCTCTCTTGCTTGTTTCTTTTCTTCGAGGGGTTTATAAGGTTCCCATTATATAGGTACCTATAGATGCCTTGCATAATTCTCAATAATTTTCTTTACTGAATAAGAATCAATACCGAGGGTTTTAATCTTCGGACAAGTCCTTTCATCTACAAGAAAGTAGTTAACACAAGCATATTCAGAAGAACTATTCATTTTGCTCTCCTCATTTTAAGACTTTCTGTTATCTCCCTCATTTTCATTATTAATTTCCAGGCTTCATCATAAGTATAAGATATAAAACTACCATTAGAAGTGGTATCTAGGCTCATTCTATTGTTGTTATTAATCCCTCCATAGAAAGTATGGGTGATTAACCAATCAGGTAAGCGGTGATGGGGGCAATTGTATAGATAGCTTTTATACCTTAGATAGCCTTCATATAAACTCTTATCGGGATTATTTTTGAAACTCATAATAATACCTCTCATCCTATGAGATTTGCTTTCTGAGTAATATTTTGACAAGAAATTGGTTGTCAAATCCGTCCATGTCCTTGGTGCTTCTGCACAAAAGGATCTATACTAGTTGTAAATATTATTAGAGAGAGTTTGTCTAAACAACTGTATTTTAACTTTATCGAGGTCACAATCATCAAATATAAAGGGACCAAAAACATTTTCAAAGAATTGTAAGTGTCCATATGGACTCTCTTCATTGGTTCCTGCAAACTTCTTAGAGTTTAGTAATTAAAATAATAAAGGATGGATCTCAATACCATCAGGGTTTATGATTTTATTGATTGTTATAAAAGCGTCCATGGGCGAACCCATATTCCTTACAACCTCAAGATGGATTAAATGCTAAGTGTTATCCATCATTACGCTCCTGCAACTCAAATAAAAAATTAGTACAACGAAAGTAAATAACTAAAAGTAAAGTGACTTATAGCTCTAAGCTCCCGACAACGGCGCCAGAAAATAGCTTGATGACTACAAGTGCATATATCATTTGTAGCTAGTTTCGAAATAAAGATATCGATCCCACAAGGAGCAGTAGGCGAAAGACTAAAATATTTTTAACTAAAACTAAATGAAATACTTAAGGAATAATTCTAAGATGCAAGAAAATTAGAATTGTTTTTGGGTTTTTGGTTGAGTGAAGCAATAAAGTAAAGTGAAGTAAAACTTAATGCAGAAGGACAGCACGATTGCCCCTCCTCAAAAATAGGATCAGTGATCTCATGGCGATCTAGGCCCCCCTGGGCCTTCCACCTCTCCGGCGGCCACCTTGTCTGCCGGACTCCACCTCCTTCCCATCCACATACATTTCTAGCCTCCATTTTCCCTATCCCACCATGCCTTCTTATTTGATCCTTGATCGTTCCTCCTGGCGTTGGAGGGCTTTATACTCTGTAGTTTTAGAGCGCTGCCAAGATTTAATGTCTTCGGGTTTCATTGTGGTTAATCCCAAACTGAGGAGGATTCAACTAGTGGCTGCCAATGGTGTTGTGATCGATATTAAAACTCTCAAGGTACGAGAATTCATCTCTTATGGATCTGAGATTAGTTTTCCTTGTCATCGTGCCTTGGTTAGAGTTAGACTTGTTCTACAGAAGGGGGCTCTACTAGATAATGGTGTCCCCTTGGTTTTTCCAATAGCCAATGCATCTAGAAACATTTTGGATAAAAACCTTATCGATCCCTCGTCTATGGCTATGCATGCTGTCACCACTCTTGGCATGGATTTTTCTCATGGTCTTAATTTTGCCAAAGAAGTGTGTACGCTCTTTCAATCCTTAGTGCACTCTTTTATTGGTTCGGACCATTTTACTATGGTGGTGTCTTTTGGACGGGCATTTGGATGAAGATTCTATCAGTCTTGCTCTTGAGGCAGCCATTGGTAGTTATTGTGGTGAATTAAATGTGTCTGAAATTAGAGGCAGGGTCTTCTCTTTTACTGTTTCCTCCAAGAGAGTGGGTTTCTTTATTAATAAGCTTGGCTCATATGAATGTTTTCACTTCAATGTTTCTTCCATCTCTGGGGTTTTGGAGGGCCAAATTGGAAGAAGGAATTTTCTCTTTGGAAGAGGGAACTGAATGCCAATTGGACTCTTGTGGGTGATTCCACCTCTAAGAAATCCTCTCTATCTCAAAACCAGGCCCAACCTATTCTGATGACGAGCACTTGGAAGCAAAAAGTGTGCACTAAGATAATTATTAACTTGGATAGTTCTTTGTCTGGTGTGGTTAATGTTCAAGTTGGAGGTTTTATTTTGCACAAAGACAAAGATGTGTATGTGGCCTCCTCAATTGATGTGGGTAATTATGTGCTGGCTAATGCATCTCCAAAGATTGTATCTAACCAGATTAACTCTTCTCTGAATATTGACAATTCTGTATCTTTGGATAATGGTTTTGAGACTATGCTTGATGATATGGTGCACAAAGTTTGGAAATGCACAAGGTGTATTAGTTTCAAACACGTTACACGTCAATGTACAGATATTATTCGTTGCTTGGCATGTTTTAGAAAGGGTCACGTTAAGAAAGATTGTCTCGCTAAGTCAGGGGCATCTTCGTCTTTTCGCTGGGTCGTCAAGCAGTCAAATCAAGTCAAGTTGGACTCTGCCCCTGTCCCTGCTTCCAACAAAACAGTTCTATCTCGAGGTGTTTCGGTTTCTCCTCAAAAATCTTGTTCTCCTCCCCTGAGTTCTCCGCCACCTGCTTCTTCTCTATAAACCCTAGCAATGGCAAACTTTCCAGTGCAGCCGAAGAGGTTTACTCCTGCAGGGATGCATGTCATGGAGCCGTGGGATGATGATCATAGGCCTCCTAGGATTTATGTCACTGCTTCTTCAACTCCTCCTAAGCGTCATGAGAACTGGGCAATGGCGGTTGTGCTTCCTCGGCCAATCGTAGATGAGATCGATGAGGTATTACAACAAGTTACTGATCGCATTGTCAATAATCTGCAGTGGGAAGTTTTGAGTTTTGCTGAAAGCGCAGTTGGCATTGGGTTATTTAGGATGCGTGATTCTGTCACTAGAGATTTACTTGTTGCACAGCCTGAGGTGCCCTTTGGAAATGGAAGGTTTTTATCTTTCACTAAGCACGATGAGGGTCCCAATTTTAGAGCCACTTTTATACCAGGACTAGTTAGATTATGTTGTTAAACTTGCCCATGGATTATCATAATGAGGAATTTCTTACAGAAACTGTAGCTAAATTTGGAAAACTTAGAGGTTGGTTCAGAGAGGATCCCTCTCCAACTAGGACACTGATCAAATGCAGCTATGGTGGGGCTGGGGATATTCCCAAGTCCATTGTTGTCAGGGAGCGTCAGAAATATGGTGGCATTGTGGTCTCATGGACAGTGCCCTACTATATTTTGATGAGTGTGCAAGGAGATGCTCTGCCTGGGGATGAGTCACCTGAACCTCATAATGGTAACCCACATCCTTTACCTGGGCAGAATCATGGTTTTCAGCCTAATGACAAGAAGGGTTGGATACCTGATGATATACAGCCGAATGTTCCTAGATGGGGTGAATGGCCACAGTAGGATGTTGCAGGAGAGAATGCTGGGGATGATGTGCAACAGAATGTGATGCCTCCTCAAGATCAGTCCTCTATCACCTTTTCATTTTCCAATGAGTTAGGATCTTTAGTGCAGTTTATTCCTGGAGATGGAGCTGATCAGATGGTTCAAGCTCCTGATGATGTTGTTATGCAGGATGCTCCTCAAGCCAACCTGGATGTTATTGAGGAAAATCCCTTAGCTATCATTCCTTTTCAACAACAGCCCCCTTTGGATCAAAATGTGAATTTAAATCTTTTCATAGTTCTATTGCCTGATCACCTAAGGATGGGTAATATTAGTGTTATGAATGAGTTGTCTATGGATAAGTTCCACTGTCTACAGCTCTCTAGGCTGGGGTCATTACCTCATAATTTTGAATATAGTGCCATTATGGGCAACTTTTGGCTGCCACCCTCTCCTCTGTTGCCACAGGTGTCTTATGACAAAGATCAGATTGGCCATGAAGTTTCCATAGTGGGGCAATTCAAAACTGTTGTGCAGGAGACAATACAGGAGGTTGCTATTGAGTGTTCTGCTAAGAAGAGGACCAGGAAACAAAATCATAAGGAACCTTTGCTAGTCAACACTTCTGAAAGGCGCAGTACAAGGAGTTCAACAAGGAATGCTGGATACAGACTTGATCCCATGTCAGATCAGCCTGAGCCAATAAAGAAGCCAAGATCCTCCAAACCAAGAAAGTTGGAGGAGATCCCTCCTTGCGCTGATATCTCTGTGTTGCAGCAGGCTAGGGCTATGCTAGAGATCCCTGGATCTAAACTCATAGTGGAGAAGCTGATGACCAACTCCACAGATGATGTTGCTGCTAAGAAATCCAATGAGTAGCTGGTCTGAGTTGTTATGTTGCTTGATATTTGTTGACAGGCAATGTAACTTTTATATTGTAATTATTATGGAACTTCGCTTAAGTATTCTGTACTATCTAAACCTGTTGGCATCTTGGTATTTGCACACTTTTGGAAACTTTATTGTAATCCATGTTGTCCATCATATTTTATATTGGGTCCTATGGGGATTGTCTTTATTGTTGCTATGTGTTTCTTTTAATGAGTAATTCGTTGGGAAATATGGATTGGATGGTTTTGGATTGGAACATAAGGGGGCTTAATGATAAAGACAAAAGGACATCATTCTATAATAAAATTGAAGAGAGAAGAGCCTCTGTAGTTTGTCTACAGGAAACTAAATGTGATTCTTTTGATCACTCCTTTATTAAGAGTTTGTGTCCCAAAAGGTTTGATTGTTTTGCTTTTTCACCTGCAATTGGAGCCTCTGGTGGAATTATTGTGCTTTGGAATAGTGTTGTGTTTGATGGGCAAGTCATTGAAATTCATAGATCTGCTATTCATGTGGCTTTCTCCTCCATCCATAATGGGCAAAAGTTGAATTTATTAAATGTTTATGGACCTTGTAAAGGAATTGAAAGAGACAATTTTTTTACCTGGCTATATGATTTAAACATACACATGCATGAGCATTGGCTACTTCTGGGGACTTTAACTTTATAAGATCAGTGGAAAATAGAAACAAGCCAGGGGCTGATATGAATGATATCTTCCTGTTTAATGACATAATTAGTCACTTGGGCTTATTGGAATTACCTTTAAAATGCAGATCTTTCACCTGGTCAAATATGCAAGCACAACCTCTCCTGGAACAACTTGACTGGTTTTTTACTTCAATGGACCATTGATTTCCCAAACACACTGGTATTTCCATTGGCAAAATCTACCTCTGACCATGCCCATGTGTTGTTCAAATAGCCACCAAAATCCCTAAATCAAGGATTTTTCGTTTTGAGAATTTCTAGGTTGAACAACCAGGATTTATGGAGTTTGTTGATAGAGTTTGGAAACAGCATGTGGTTAGATCTTCCTCTGCCTCTTCTATTGTTGCAAAGTTCAAAATACTTCGTATGAATTGAAGAAGTGGGGAAAAATATGTCTCATTTAAAAAATTTGATTGCAAAGTGCAATTTTGTTATTCTTATGCTGGATCAGTTGGAGCATGCTAGGCCTTTGTTCACTCCTGAATTTAACTACAGAAATATTGTAAAGTGCCATCTAGAAAAGTTGTTGAAGTTACATTGGAAGCAAATGTGTACTATTAGATGGGTAAAATTAAATGGTGAGAACACAAAATATTTCCATGCAAAGGCAACTGAAAGGTATAGGCATAATGTGATTACAAGTATTCAGGATGAATCTGGCAATGATTTGACAGACCATTCTCAGAAGGCATGTGCATTTTGGAGATGTTATAAGAGCAGGATGGGAGTTTCTTACCCAACCTACAATCACATGAATTTATCCTTTTTTCTCAGTCAAGTGCAGGGTTTACACAGTCTGTCTGAGGAAATTACTTTGAAGGAAATTGAGGGGGGGGGTTAAATTTTTGAAGTCTGACAATGCTCCTGGACCTGATGGATTTAATGGTTTCTTTGTGAAAAAATGTTGGCACATCATCAAGGAGGATTTCATTCAGTTGTGTAATGACTTTCATGATGAAAGAATCTCCCTGGAAACTATAAATGGCTCTTATATTACTTTAGTGCCAAAAAAAGTTGCCCCTCAATCTGTCAATGACTTCAGGCCTATCTCTCAGACCAATACCTGTTTAAAATTCATCACTAAAATCTATGCAAACTGACTGCAAGATGATATTAAAAGGTGTATACATGCTAATCGGTATGGTTTCATTTGGGACAGAACTATACAGGACTGTCTGGGTTGGTGTTTTGAATATCTTTTTCAATGTCAGAAGTCAAGAAGGAAAATTGTGGTTTTCAAGATTGACTTTGAAAAGTCCTTTGACACAATTGAGCATCATGCCATTCTCCAAGTCCTGAGCTATAAAGGTTTCCCAAAAAAGTTCATTGCTTTAGTCAAGAATATTCTTGGCAGTGGTACATCTTCTGTGCTTTTAAATGGTGTGCCAGGGCAGAGTTTTGCTTGAAAAAGGGGTGTCAGGCAAGGTGACCCTCTGTCACCATTACTATATGTCCTGGGGGTGACTTATTACAGAGCATGGTAAATAAGGCTTTCTCTGATGGAACTCTGAAACTGCCTATTCCAATGGAGGGGGACTATCCAATTGTACAATATGCAGATGATACCCTAATCATTTTGCCTGCTGAAGAGGATCAATTGTTAGTTTTCAAGGATTTGTTGATACAATATGCTGAGTTTACTGGTCTAAAATTCAATTTCCACAAATCCTCTATGATTCCAATAAACCTGTCTGATGAAGAAGATACACATTTGGCTTCTTTTTTTCAATGCCAGCTTGCTGCTATGCCTTTCACCTACCTTGCATTACCAATGGGTAGAACTAAACCCACAATCAAGGATTTATCACCTTTGATTGACAGGGTTGAGAGAAGGTTAAATGCAACAGTGTCTTTTATTTCTTATGGGGATAGCCTTATTTTGGTAAACTCTGTGATATCTTCACTGTCCACTTATATTATGTGCTCATGGCAAATTCCTCAAGGGGTTATTGATATTATGGATACGGCAAGAAGGAGATGCCTTTGGAGGAAAACAAAGAACCAGGAGAAAGTTAACTCTTTGGCTGCATGGCCTATGATCTGTAAGCCTAAAGACAAAGGAGGACTTGGAATCATTGATCTTAAGACTCAGAATAAAGCACTATTGATTAAGCATTTGGACAAATTTTATAATAATGCTGACTTGCCCTGGGTTAGATTGGTCAGAGATTCATATTATCATGAGTCTGTCCCTCATGCTGTTACTGTTTGTGGCTCTTTTTGGTGGAGAGGGATTTTAAAGCTAGTTGATGAATGGAGATCCATTTCCAAATGCACTGTGGGGTCTGAATTTACCATTTTGTTCTGGAATGATCTTTGGCATACATAACTACTTGCTAACAAATTCCCAAGGTTATACTCTTTTACAAGAGACAAGATGGTTTCTGTCAGAGATATGGGTACATTGAGCAATCTGCATGATGCTTTTCATCTTCCTTTATCAATTGATGCATTTCAAGAATATGATAAACTGTAAGAAGTCTTTAGCTCAGTATTCTTATCTCAGGAGGAGGACAAGTGGATCTATAACTTGAGTAATGAGGTCTATAAGTCTCAGTTATTCTATAAATATTGTTTCTCAAGGATGCCCACTGACTTAATTTCAAAGAGTATTTGGGGATGCAAATGCATGTCCAAACATAGGTTCTTTGCCTGGCTTTTGTTCCATGACAGATTGAATACAAAGGACATGCTGATTAGAAGGAACTAGAAGGTAATTGAAAATCATGGTTGTGTGCTTTGTCCTATTGGAGTCATTGAGTTCTGGAAACATCTTTTCTTCCAGTGCAACTTTAGCACTAGAGTGTGGAATTATATTCATATACAATGGACAGATGTGTCCCATAGAGAAAGTTTTTGTCGAGCCTCTAAATCTTTCAGAAGGCCCTGCTTCTTAGAGGTTACAATCCTGGCGTGTTGGAATATCTGGAAGCAAAGGAATGATTGGGTTTTCAAGAATAAAAAACCGACTTTCAAAGGATGGAAGGCCGGTTTTGTCTATGATATTACTTTGCTTCTTCATAGGCTAAAGGATAGAAATAAGGATTTACTGTCATTATGGCTTGACAGTCTGTCCTAGATTTGTTTTCTTCTGTTTTATGTACATATGTGTGTAAGTAAACTCTGAACTATTTTTGATAAATAAAGGACTGTGGGGGACTCCCCTGCAGTAGAAAAATTCAAAAAAAAATAATGCAGAAAGTAGTAATGGCGTATGTAAGAAAGTTTGGAACTATAATAGGGAAAAGGCATCATCGAGGAGTGGTGGATACACCGCTAGTAATTTAGACTAAGTGATCAAGATTATCGCGGCCACTCTCGCTTGCTGATTCGCCCCCTAGCGCCGTCCCGCGCCGCCGTCTGGTGCCTCCTCCGGCGTGCCTAGGTGGCGCTTCCGTGTCGCTAACGTGGCGTCTGTGTGGCCATGACGTGGCACCCTCGTCAGCACTACTCAAGTGTTGCCAGCGTGGCCTGTCCATGTGGCCCTCCGGCCCACTAGTCAGTCTCTGGGGTTAGGTTCTGCCCCCGTGACAAATGCCCCTGACCCTGTGCTGATGTCAGCTTTGTGTCACAGTGACGCAAAATTTCAGAAATTGGTTTAATCTTATAAAATCAATAACTAATTATCTGTTTATCAGAAAAATACAAATAATATATCAAAATGTTCAGAAAAATAGAACTAGCTATTAGAGCTATAATCATGCATTGTTTAACAACTTTTATGACAAGTACAATTAGAGAACAAAATCCACCCCTCTCATATACATCCGAAGTTTCCCCAATTAGGGTTTGTACCCCTCGGAACCCCGATTAAATTGTCGAGCATGCCTTAGGGTTACATTTCAATGCAATTTAACTTGTCATGTCATCATCCTTGTTTGAGCATTGCATCAATGCCATGTGTTGATTGTTTCCCCCTTTCCTTCCGGTGTTTGGTTCTTCCTCGGTAGAATACGATATCGAGATCAAGATCGAAGACCGAGATCAAGACCGTCAATACTTGACCAACTGTAATCAACTGTAATCGACGAACAATACTTGACCAACTGTAATCAAGTCAAGTACAAGGCTCCCGAATATCTGCTTATCTGTTATCAACTGGCAAAGGCAAGCATAGCCCCACCATGATATAATCCTATGATTTCAAAAGCATTTCAATTCCTGCCATGTTGCATACGATTCTACGGTGGTCTCTTATCATAGATAAAGTATCCTATCTATTGCATTCCTCCCTTTGAGATTATATTACCTGATCCACTGCTCCTAGCATAACTAGGTTTTGCTTGTGTGCACTGCTAGAGCTTATATCTATGTCCTGCTTAGCCATGCATAGCTGTTGAGTCTGGTTCATCCAGATGATGTATCAGATGCAGATAATCTAGTATGACAGGAGAACGTGATGTGATGATATCATAGGTGATATGAGTTAAACATGCTAAGGCTTGTATGGGAGGCCACGGTGGGATGTGGTTTTTCTAGTCCCATGCTCGCCACCACTAGGACATGAGTTCTTGCCTTTGGAACCGAGACGAGCGTACAACCACACGGGGCCTGGAAAACCTCATGAGCAACTAACTTGCCTAGTAGATTCCATGAGTCACATAGTTCGGGCATTCCATTCGACATATGCATAGAAAACCTTTTGAAAGATTTGTCGGGTGAAGCTGCATCATAACAGGTAGGTAAACGTGGCTGAGGTTGCTTGGGGTAGATAGCGTCCCTGGTAAACTAACCTCACCTCACATCTTTAAGTACCGGCTTCAGGATTTGACCTTTTATGGCGGAACCATACTTATTGCATGACTCATGGTCTCGGCGAAAGCAAGGTAAAGGTCGCGTGTAACCACCCTCTGTCGGCCTTCCAAGGAAGAGGGCTAATCATTGTGGCATTAAGAGAAGGTTAGTACGTGTGGGTAAAGTTGTACACCCCTGCAGGGTAATAATATTTTTGAAAAGCCGTGTTCACGGTTATGAACGACTTGGCGACCAGACTCAAGATCATAGATAACATTAACCTAATCGTAAAACTTGGTAGATCAACATGTGCTTAAGGATGCTTCCTCATGGGTATGAGGGGTTGATCCTAGTTAGGGTTCAGATGATGATTTGGTGGATATCAAAAGATGATGATCAATACTTCAGAGATGTCGCTCTCTTATCCCCTTTTAAAATACTCTGCGTAGACGAGATCCTTCTCTCTCTCTTGTTTTATAAACAAAGATGGATTTATGCAAAACAACTCCACAGCCATAAGTCTTGCGGATTACACCCTGTACTCACCCTTGCTTTGTTGACACTTTTGGTAGAGTAAGTGTTCCCTGAAGATCAGTTTGGTACTACATCGACACCGACGAGTAGCTTGGGGTTCCCGGCCGGCAGCCTTGAATCTATGGGATGGGACGTCATCATTATGCTTCAGGCCTCTTAGGCCATTTGTTAAGTTTGCTATACTTAATAGCATAATTTGCCTTCCGTTGTTTGATGTTTGTGGTTAGTGACCTCTGCTTTTAATAATTTGGTTCTTTCCTCAGTTATGAGCTTGCTATAATAAATTTTGTGTCGAAGGTCACTGTTGTGTTACCGATTCTTCACTGGATATTCTCGATCTCAAGGTTAAGCTTATGTCAGACGGAGGTCTGGGATTTGTTTAGCCCTGATTCTGGGGGTGTCACACCAAAGTTCACTATAAAACAAACAATAAAGTCTTTAGCATTATATTTAAAGTCTTGTAGACTAAAGTTAACTTTAAGAACATAGATGAACTTAGGGTGTAATGCTTATGATATTTGTATCTTATTCACTTTATAAGGTTTCTTTAAAGTTAACTAGGAATGGTATTACTTTTATTTGGTATAGTGATTTCTCAAGATTATAATGGAATAGAATCATTTATGCTTTTATAAATGAGTGGTTATGGTTTGGAAACAAGGAAATAATATTACTTAACTACTTATGGATTCAATATAGTGTTCTGTTATGTTTATAACTTGCGAATGAAGTAAGGGAAAAGGTTTTATTTAGTCACAAATTATCATTGAGGAATTTACATTTGATAAGGATCTTTTTAGAAAATAATCTACACTTATGGTTGAATGGTAATTCAATAAAATTGCATTTAAAATGTTTTGAACCATTTTGACTTCATATTATCAACATTTAAGACTAATACTATTTATTAGAGTCAATTGGCTAAATTTTAGAAATATTAGCAAATTTTATTTACACTTATATGAATTATCAACTAAGGAAATGAGTTTAAATTCAAGTTATTAAGTTGTTTAAATTTTTATTTACCTCAAAACTGGAATATTATATTTTTAACATGTAGGTATTATTTTTGTGATCTTTTTGGTATATTTTATGTATTTTTATGAATTTTAAATAATAAGATATGATTTTTTTATAAGTTTAATTATTTTATAAACATTTAATAAATAATAGATATTGAATTAAGTTAAATAATACATGATTATAATTTTAAATTATAGTTATTATTTTTCTAAGAATTTTGGTATATTATTTCTATTTTTTAGCATTTACCATTACTAAATTATGAATTATCAAAGTTTTATTATTTTTAAAACCTTTATTAAATAATAATGATTTAAATAGTTATCCTAATAATGTTTGATAATAAGGTCATATTATAGATTTTATTTTTTTGAAAATTTTCATATATTAAACATATTGTTCTAAATTATAAAACAAAAGTTATTGAATTTCTAAGGTTTATTCATTTTATTTAATTTCTGGAATTTATTTGTCTTTGAATGTATATTGTTTTGTTTATTTTCTAAACAGACACTGAACTTTTATACCGCACACACATCTAGCCCTAGTCACTGACCTATGGGCCAGTGTCCACGTCATCTTCCACGCGTGAAAGACTAGGTCAAACCAACTGACTAAGTAGTGCTGACATGAGCATGACATCATGCTTACGTCGACAATGGGGAACCTACAGGTGGTGCTCGAATTCGGCGACAGGACGCACGCGCGCTTGCGGGTCTACGAGGTTTGGACGCGGAAGACCAAGGCGATTCAAATGGTGGCCGCGCCGCCCTGAAATGGTCACCAGAGAAGGTTCGGCGGCGAGTTCGCATGGAGACGCTTGCAGGCGACCATGTAGGCGGAGATACATGAAGCAACTGAAACATTAGGGAATACTGGGAGACTCAGGAATTCACCAGGACCACGACGGTGTCGTCGGCGACGTGAGTTGTTGCCGGAATCGATGGGGATCGATGGTGACCGGCGGTGTCAGTGAGGTGTCAATTGATCCGATAGGGGGTCTTCGTCTTCCATGGCTTGGCTTGGATAATGAGGACAACAGGGCGAGGCTAACGGTGCTCTCAGGAAGGCGAAGGTAGCTCGGGAACGATGGCGACGGGCGGCTCCGGCGGGGCTAGGTTTCGGTCAAAGGGAAACAGAGAGATAGATAGGAGAAATGGTGCACGACGAGGTTCCTCCGACCGACGCACGAATATTTATAGACGACGAGAAGCGGTGGCGCGCATCGTGGAGTCGAGGCGGTCAATCGGGCGATCGTCGGAGCTCCACCGAGCTGCTTCCCTCGGTGCTGCCTTCTGTCACGAGGAGGAAGGAGAAAATCAGCGAAACGGTATTGGGCTGGTGTTGGGCTTCGTTGTGACGCGTGTGAGCGACAGGAAGGGGAAGGAAAGATGGGTTGCGGCCACAAGCTACTCTCCTTCTATTTTTTCCTTCGTCTTTCTTTTTTTATTCTATTTTGTATTTTACTTTCAGATTTGTATATTACTCATTTGTTTGAAAATTTTCTTTGTAGAATTTGTTTGTTAAATAGTTGCAGCAATAATGAATGGTATATAAAGTTATTTTGTGAGCTTTTATTATATAGTGTTATAGTTTCTTTATTTTATTATATAGATTCCTTTCTTTTTAATTATTTTGTGATAATCTTTGTGATGATTTTTCTTATTATATGATACACAAAGTTCTAGGGAATTAATATGGTTAATATTATTCCCATGAATTTAGGAAATAGCAATGTATATATTTTATTATAACTAACATAGGAGTTAGGGTTTGAATTGTAAATGTTTACCATGAGTTTTAGGAGTTTTAATATTCTTGTATATCCTCTTATTGATGTGAATAAAGATTAGTGGTTAAGACATATTGGATTTATATTTGTGATCATGAATGATATCACCCTTTAAAACAGTAAGGTTATTCTCTAGAATGAATTATGAGAGAGAATTGATAATTATAGTTTCGAGGCATATATGATTTTAATGTTTGCAGTGACAAAGATATGTTTGAGTGATTTGGTATAGGAAATTAATCTTATCAGCCATTGTGGAAACAAGATGATTGATCAAATAGATGAAATAGATATTAAGTTTAATTATAGATTTAAGGTTTAGTGTTCACCAAGAATTCCAATCCTCCATAATTCATAATTCTGGTCTTCTCACTAAGGAATTCCTTTCCTAGATATATTACTCCTTCATATCTATCATCATGTGTTAACATGATGAGCTTTTCTTCACAAGAATATTCCTATCAATAATTTCTCCTCCTAAATCCTTTTGTGAATCCAATGAGCTTGACACTAAAGCTCTTCATAATATTCTTATATCCATACTTGGTTATATCAAAATACTCTGATAATGATAACCTCTAATCCATTAAGTAATTACTTCTAACTCCATTTATACTCTTCCTTCATCATCCATTACTAACATTACTCCAAGATATATATATATATATATATATATCAAATCCTACTTCACCTCAAGTGTTTAGTATTTCCCAAGAGAAAATACTACTTTTATAATCCAATGTTGCTCTAGCATCATCTTAATCATACTATCTTATCTTTACTTGACTCCAATATCTTATACTCAAACTTCACATTATATCATGGTGACTTGTCATGGCTATCCTATAATAACATATCTATACTAGGATTCAATCATGTTCTATCCACCAATTTCACTTATACATGATATAAGCATTCAATCTTGGTGACTAAAGCATGATCATTATAATCCTTTGATGACTTATGGCTTAGGTTTCCAATTGGCTAATCAAGGCCTTCATCAATACAACACTACAGTTGTATTATTATTATCTTCTCAGTGTATCTATCTGACTAAGAGAGATTATTCATTTACTATACCTACTTTATTCAATAGGATTACTCCTGGTGACTTATCTTCAATATTCATCATTGTAATATTTATCTCAGATAACTCTTCTATTCATTTAGAATTGAGTTAACTCTATCAATTATCACATTGATCCTATTCTCTTCCAACACTCCCATCATATAGATGATATTTAAATCTAGCATTACCACTTACCTCTTCTTACTTCTTTCTCTAAAGGACTTTAAGTGAATACTATGATAAGGACAAGAGTTGCTAGGTCAATAATTGATAGGTTAAGAATTGGTGAATCAATAGTTGATTACTCAACATTGATAAACAACAGATATTTGAATATGGTTCAGTAGAAATGATAAGGATTAAGATAAAAAGAAAGATATATGGTGAATGATCTTGACTTGGTTTCTTTCCTACTCAGTCTCACTAAAGAGTTAAGGTTAGGTATTACCATGATACTCATGGTATAAGTAGATGAGATTAAGATAGATCAAGATTTAGTTTTTACATTCTTATTACTTAAGTTATATTCATAACTTGGTATTCATGAGTTGTGTAGTGAATACTATGGAATGATCACTTAATGATCAAATATTAATCATTAGGCAATGTATTATGGTTTAATTTTATTACATTTGATCTACCCTTAGATCAAATCTCCTTTACCCAAAATAAGGTTTTAGCAAAGGTCATATTGAAACTTATCGCAGCCAACTTGATGATCTACTGTAATTCGACCAAGTTAAAAGAAGCTTCAGTCACTTTGGCAAGTTTTATTGAAAAGCGCGAAAATTATCCGGTTTTCTATGCATGAATGCAATGCACACATCTGGGTTCAGCTTATTTCTAAGCTCTAATGCTGGGATGTTACAGACTCTCCCCCTTAAAATAAACTTCGTCCCCGAAGTTCGTATACTCTCACGTTTCGTAATGAGGAATTGTCTTGTATTGGTGATGACATTTCTCAACTCCATGGTAACCTCAAATGGAAATAATTGGAGTATCCCATATCCAGATATTTTTCCTAGAATTCTCAGCATACTTGACAATCTCCAACTTGTTGTCTCCAATATCCCAAAGTTCCTTTTTCTTTACTTGCTTAGGGATATTTCCTTATTATGAACTCCTTAAATTGGGGTCTCTTATTTATTTCGCTTCCCTGATTAGGTATCCTAATCCAACTCCTTTACTTGATCATCGAACTTCCTTATTAAACTTTGTAAGGTCTAGGAAATCTTACTACAACAGAGTTTTCATTTTTATCAGACTCTAGTTGTGGCCAAAAGACTAACTTATTAGTTTGCCATGGTATGGTTTACACTGGTAATCCTTCCGAATATTGGTTTTGAACACATTTAGTCCATACCCATCGGAATTTCTTGTTTTCTCTACACACGTCCAATTGGATGTGTTTTACTCCCTCTTAAGGATCACTTAAGAGTTGTTTCTTTTAGAATTAGTCTGTTAGGACTATTCTATTTTATTACTTCAAGCTTTTACCTTATCAAGCTTTAGAAATTCTTTTGTTATTTCCTTAATTACTTCTTCAACTTTCATTGAATAATTTCCTTAAGTTTTGAGTACTAATTATTTGAAGTAACTTTGATCTTTCATCCGGACATACTTCCGAAAGTACTTTAATAATGATGTCTTCTTTTAACCTTATGAAAATAAGGCTTAATGTTGTCATAGGTTAGTATTTCTTCTCCAACCTTTACTCTGGAATTCAGATAACAATATTTTCGTTTACTGTTTACTCTTCCCCTTTGGGTTTACTTATGGTCTTTAAACTTCCTATATTGTAACCATTGCCTTTATAACTAGAATGTAGGTCTTTGTCTAGCTTATTTTCTACCTAGTTAGGGTCTCATGAAAGATTTTACAGTGTATCCACACAATTGTGGATCTCCGATGTCACATCCCAAAATTTTCCAAATTTTGAAATGTGAAAAAAATAAAAATAAACAAAAGAAACCATTGTTGAAATTTAGGGTGAAAAGAAACTCGTTGCTTCTAAATGGAAACATCAAAACCCTTCTTGAACAAATTTGAATAAAAAGGGAATCCAACAAAAATTCAATCAAGTGAAATGCATTCAACAATGAATGTATCTTGAAATTTAAAACACTTGGAAAAGTTAAACCAAAATCCCAAATCTTAATGAAAGAAATCACTTCCAAAGATTAATTGCATTTTATGCATGGAAAGAATATTGAATTTAAACACTTGGTAAAAAAGTAAACCAAAACCCTAAAACCCTAATGGAAGAAAATCATTTTCAAGATCTCTCAAAGACTATGGATTTGATCCATATAAAATTCAGCAAAAAACATTTATAAATGATCAAGAAAGGATAAAACAAAAATATTATAAAACCATAGAAATTGGTTTCATTTAATTTGGAGCCATGAATAAAAACTTATGAATTTAATAAGATAAAAGGAATTAATTTCCAAGGTTAATAAAGCTCCTAACTAACAATCCATACCAAATCTTGAGCAAAATAATCCTAAAAGTATTTAAAAAGATAAACAAATATTAAATAAAATCATACAAGTTGGAATCACCAATTTTGGATCTATAATAAAAAGATATGGATTTTATAAGGTAAAGAAAGAAATAAATAAGGAATATTTAAAAGCCAAATTAAATATTGGACAAATCCATCAACAAATGAGAGTTATTGAATAATAAAGAGTAAAAGATTATTTAAATAAAATTATAAGGATTGAACTGTCAACACCCGGATTTTTCAATCCTAGATGCCTGTTATGCCATACATCGCAATCCCAGGATTACCATTTTTGCGAGACATAACAGAATTGGATACCATAGTACTTCATCCATTACAACGATACATAAGTTCTTACACAAATAGGGATCTCATGATCCGGTCCTTAATACAACATCAAGCAGCGGAATACGTAGTCATAACGGTAGCGTAGGCGAAGCTCCATCTTCGGGTTCACAGGCAATACTGACGATGGGAGATGATCCTAGTTGTCGTAACCTTCCTGGGGTCCATCCTCCAGGTACTCCTCTTCATAGTCTGGCCATGGGAATAGCCAGGGACAAAGCCATGAGTACTCTTTAAGTACTCGCAAACTAATACTAACAAGTAAAGGGGTTTTCGGATAATAGGACACTAGGCTCTAGGGTTGTTTTGCAAAAGCCAGATTTATAACTACTAAGTTTCAAAGCTAGTCACAGTTTTATAACTCCTAAATGGGATCTTATAATTCCGGTCACAACTCTGTTGTGGCCAAGTCAAAGTCTCAAGTTGTTTCACAAGTCATTTTGAAAAGTCTGACGGGGGAACAGTATGGCCACTCCAACTGTCCATAACCGTGGACGCGGCTATTCGAATAGTTTGACACTCTGCAGAGATTGTACACTTTCACCACAACATTCGATACATCCGTCAGGAACAAGTCCTGAATTTACCATACTCAGTATGCGGATAATCAATCCTAACCTTTCAATTACACTCCCTAGTATAAGCACCTCTCCTGTGAGTTTGGCCTCCCAACCATGACCACTGTCATCTTGGGTACTGCACAGGTGGACAATCTTCACAAGGTAGCCTCAGCTCAGACCTTGGCCGTGAGGGAACTAATACTAAGGTATATAAGTTTCCAGTCAAGCCCTACCCAATATTCGGGTATTATGGTTGTACACAAAAATTGGAATGGTATCGCATCCAGACAACCATCAGTTTTATAAAGGGCTAAGGCTCATGCCTCATCATTTTCATCACCAAAATCACCAAGTGTTCGGAAACACATGTCCAAAACATCTCAATAGAATGATCCATCATTCCAAGGTTTTCATAACCATTTTTCCACCAAGTATTCCCATCTAAAGTTGATCAAGTTTTATGCTTAGCACTAGCATCTACAGGTGGGGTAGTACTGATGGGGGGGTGGTAACTAGTGGAGTTTCAACTAAGTCCAACCTTATATCTTAGGCTGATATCAAGGTTTCTATCTTAGGCCAAATTTTATGTTCTTTATGCAACTTTCAGCACAACTGTCTGGTATCTACCAAACTCTTAGGTAGCCTCTAAGTAAGCTTTGATAAAGAAATAAAGTAAGAAGCTTGCCATAAAACTAGGATTGGTTTAGCAAGTGGGTATGGTCACATACGCTTAAGGCATATAGTAATCATATCACAAGCATGGGTTTGTGGCAACAATAGGGTATCTTGTAAGTGTTAGCTTGCACTGGTATAATATCAGCTTGCATCAATATCAGTATAAGCTTGCATAGGTATAGTATCTTGCAAGTGTTAGCTTGCCTTGTGTAGAGCAGTGGTTGAAGTTCTCCTCGGCTTCCTCTTCGTAGTATCCTCCTTCCTCCTCGTATCCTTGGTCGGTACTAGCGTCTATGAATAAATACGAGGTGCACAATCACCAAACAATACTTAACTACTTGCAATCATCACACACAAGGGTCCTATAGATGATCTAGCATCATCTCTAACATTACAAGGTTAAGGCTTGGTTTAAATCTTTTTATTTTTAGAAAAGTAATTTCTACTCATTGAAGAACTACTTAAGATTTAATATTCTCCAAACTAAACATGGGATCATGTTGACACATGTCATCACCACATATTGTAGTCCATGGGAATGTGATTTAAAGTGGTGTCACAATTTAATAAGGTTTTACCCTTTTATTTTAATTAATTAAAGTGACTAGAAATGCTTATGAAGCATTCTTTTATTGCTTGAACAATATTTCTGCAAGTAACCTATATAGATTTTTATATATTCTGAAAGGTATGGTTGAATGTGATTTTTGAGAGTTGGAAACAACTCAAAAGCTTTTATGGTTTAAATTTGAAAAATGTTTGAATGTAGAAAAGCTTCTGCCTTGTTATTTTTGCTATGGGTGATCTACAGATCCAAATGACTTGAATCCAACGGGCTTGGATTAAGCATTCACAGACCTTTCCAACAAAATTGGTTTCATCCAATTTGGTGCACTGAATCGATCTGGGTTGATTTTTGAAATTGGGTGCAGAAGTGTGTTTGAAATTAAAAAGAAAAGGTTTAATTTGAATTGCTGGGCTGCGCGGGAAATTCTAACGGGCCGGCCTACTAAGCGCAGTGCTCCCGCGGGCTGTTTAAGTGGGTGTCCCCACTCATCAGTGACACGGGGCTGGGCGAAGCGGTATGGGGCAACGTGGGTCGTTTGATCTAGTTCTAATCTAACGGCTGAGGGTCATCGTCGACGCGAGACAGCTCCGGCGAGAACGAAACCTAGCGCGGCCAGTGAGGGGTGCTGGGGTCTCACCGGGGTACTGGCGAGGGTCGGCGAGGCGGGCGAACGACGAATTCGACGACGGCGAACCTCCTGGTACTGGTGGCTTCTCCTGGGGCGGCTCCAATCGCTGGCTCCTTTCTTCTCCGGCAGCGGCAGGCTCCAGTGAAATTCCGGCGAGGTGGTGCTCGCCTTGCTCTGAGAATGGTGTGGCACGATCAGTGTGGAGAGGGGAGTGAGATGGTGTGAAGAAATCGTGCGGGGGTGGCCTCTATTTATAGTCGAGCGAGGGGACCGTCGGGGAGCAAGGTGAGCTCGTCGGAGGCGACGTTACAGGCAGCTAATGGCATGGGCAAGGGTAGGGGACGGTGCTGTGTCTCCTGGCGATGCTCAACGGCATGGTCGCGAGGCATGGGGCGGTGTGGTTTGGTCTGGAACGGGCGGTGCTCTGCGCGGCAGAGGCGGCGTCTTCGACGGCGGGCGGTGGCTGTATGGCGCGGGGCGACAAACGGGGATGTCTGGCGGTCTCCTGGGTCGGTGGTGATCGTGTGTGCGCGCGGTGAGGGCGGCGCGCGGTCTGTGGGTGATGGTCGAGGGTGGCACTCTGGCGCACGCTCGGCATGGTCTGGGCGTGTCTTGTGCGCGTGGTCCAGGGCTTGGCAACGCTCGCGGCTGGGACAGGCAGTGGCGGTGGACGGTGGGCTGCCTCCCAGACATGCTGGCTAGGCTTGCTGCTGCTCCTAGCTTGCTGTCCACATTGGGGTGACAAGGTTGGTTTCGGCTATTCACCATTAATGGCAATGGCAAGCTCACAGGGGTGCTAGTGCCTGGCTAAAATTCCTAGATGGTCTACTGGATTGTGTGAGAGCTAACTAGGGAACAAGTTAGGCTCAAAACACTGCACACTATAGTGTTTGTGGTTTTGTTTGATTTGTGTCTGCAACCTGTTTGATGAAATGGCCGCATGAAGTCAAGTTTTGAATTTTGAAATGATTTTTGGTGGGCTTGCTAGATTGGTTCTGGTGAGTCTGCAGATGCTTGGGTTTTGAAAGTTGAGCTTGTTTGAGTGGGTTTTGAAAAGGTGGGATCTTCCCATATGAAGAAGATTCAATTTTGAGTTGTCATTTAAACTATGCATTTGAAAGTTTCTGGATGATCACAAAGTGGGCCTTGATACTTTGTTATGAGTACATTCAAGGGGTGCAAAGATCCAGAAAAGTTTCTGTTAGGTTTTGAAAGTTTGAGACAGCCAAAGTAGGCATGTGAGTTAAATTGGTCAAAATGACCATTCACTTAATATATTTGTTTTGACTTATTTGTCTTTAGGAAAAGTGTGGGGAATGTTTTAGATGATGTTATTTTCACCTAATAAACATTTTACAAGCAATGGATCACACAAACAAGTTGGTTTTTAAAGAAATTCAAAATCCATGCATACACATATACATGCATTCATGAATTGGTTTAGAAAAGTTTTTCTTAACCCTAAACTTTAGGATTAGTGTATTGATGATCTAAGTTTGATATTTTTGGGATGTTACAAACCTTCCCCCCTTAAACAAAATCTCGTCCTGAGATTTGAAAAAGGACGAAAAGATTACCTAGGATTTGAAGAGATCTGGAAACTCCGTCCTGATGTGATCTTCGCGTTCCCAGGTAGCTTCCTCTTCTGTGTGGTTGCTCCACTGAAACTTGAGAAACTTGATGCTTCGGGTTCTGGTAGTTCGAAAGGCTTCCTCCAATATACGGATGGGTACTTCGGGATAGGTCAGGTCATCGTTGATCTCTATGGTCCGGTGATCGATATTCTTGAACACTTCGATCTTTTCGGGGACTTCGAGACATTTGCGAAGTAACGAGATATGGAACACATTGTGCACAGCTGACATCTCTTCAGGTAGTTCTAGTTGATACGATACTTCTCCTCGACGGTTCAAAATTTTGAAAGGTCCGATTTATCTGGGGGCTAACTTTCCTTTGAGTTGGAAACGCTGCATTCCCTTCAATGGCGACACTTTCAGATAAACAAAATCTCCAATGTTGAAGGCGAGGTCTCGACGTCTCTTGTCGGCGTAACTCTTTTGTTGGGATTGGGCTGTCTTGAGGTGCTCGCGAATCTTGTGAACCTTCTCTTCTGCTTCTCGTAGGATGTCAGGTCCGAAAATTTGACTCTCTCCTACTTCCGACCAGTTCAAAGGGGTGCGGCACTTTCTTCCGTACATGAATTCAAATGGGGCCATTTGCAAACTGGCTCGGTAACTATTGTTGTAGGAAAATTCTGCAAACGGTAGACAGTCTTCCCACTTGGATCCATATTCTAGCACACATGCTCTAAGCATATCTTCGAGTATTTGGTTTACTCGCTCCGTTTGTCCATCGGTCTGAGGGTGATACGTGGTACTGAAATCTAGGCGGGTTCCTAAACCTTCTTGGACTTTCTTCCAGAATCTCGAGGTAAACTGAGTTCCTCGATCTGATACGATATTCTTGGGGACTCCGTGCAAACTAACGATCCTAGCTATGTACAACTCTGCTAGCTTCGAACTCTGATAGGTAGTTTTAACGGACAAGAAATGGGCGACTTTGGACAATTTGTCCACTATGACCCAAATAGAGTCATTTCCCCTACTAGAAGTAGGTAGTCCAGTGATAAAGTCCATTCCTACAGAATCCCATTTCCATTCCAGAATTTGCAAAGGTTGCAACAATCCAGCGGGTCTTTGATGTCCTGCCTTGACTCGCTGACATATATCACACTTGGCGATATAGCTTCCGATTTCTCTCTTCATTTTATGCCACCAAAATTGCTCTTTCAAATCTTGATACATCTTAGTTCCTCCGGGATGGATAGAATAAAGAGTATCATGAGCCTCCTTCAAGATAACTTCTTTTAACTCAGAATCTGCTGGTACACAAAGGCGTCCTTTGTACCACAAAACTCCTTCTTCGTCCTCGGTGAATCCGGGTACTTTGCCTGTACCGATACGACGTTTAATTCCGTCGATACTAGCATTTCCTTTCTGCGCCTCCTTAATCTGACTGATCAAAGTGGGCTGAAGTTCTATGCTAGCCAAAAATCCTTCACTCACTAATTCTATTTGAAAATCTTCCATCGCTTTGTGCAAACTTGGTTGCTCCTTCAAAATCATGGAGTTCAAGCGGCACGGCAATCTGCTAAGGGCATCGGCTACTACGTTGGCTTTTCCAGGGTGATAGTGAATGTCCAGGTCGTAATCCTTGATTAGCTCAATCCATCTTCTCTGCCTCATATTCAGCTCCTTCTCAGTGAATATATACTTTAGGCTCTTGTGATCCGAATAAATCTCACAACAGTTTCCCATAAGGTAATGTCTCCAGGTCTTTAGGGCTAGAACTACGGCTGCGAGTTCGAGGTTATGGGTTGGGTAATTTTGTTCATGTTGCTTCAATTGTCGCGATAGATAGGATATAACTTTGCCTTCTTGCATTAGCACACATCCGAGACCAATCTTGGATGCATCACAATACACATCGAAGGGCTTCGTGATATCCGGCATGATCAAGATTGGGGCTGAAATCAATCTCCTTTTGAGTTCTTGAAAACTCACTTCACACTTGTCTGTCCATTCAAACTTCTTTTCCTTCTTCAGCAATTGGGTCATGGGTCGGGCGATACTAGAGAATCCTTCTATGAATTTGCGATAATATCCCGCTAATCCGAGAAAAGCACGAACTTGGGTTTGAGTGGTTGGGGCTTGCCAATCTTCCACATCTTTCACTTTGGCAGAGTCAACGGCAATTCCTCCGGCTGATACAATGTGACCGAGGAATCCTACTTCCTATAACCAGAATTCACATTTGCTAAATTTTGCATACAGCTGATGCTCTCTAAGGGTTCCAAGAACGGTCCTTAGGTGTAGCTCATGTTCTTCTTCTGATTTGGAATAAATCAGAATGTCATCGATGAAAACAACGACAAACTTATCCAGGAGGTCCATAAAAATCTTATTCACGAGGTTCATGAAATAAGCGGGGGCATTGGTTACTCCAAAAGACATGACTGTATACTCATACAATCCATATCTGGTGGTAAAGGCAGTCTTTGGAATATCCTCTGCACGAATTTTGAGTTGATGGTAGCCAGTCCTAAGATCAATCTTAGAAAATACCTGGGCACCGGTCAACTGATCAAACAAATCTTCTATCTTGGGCAAGGGGTACTTGTTCTTGATGGTGACATCATTCAACTTTCGATAATCCGTACACAAACGGTTACCTCCATCCTTCTTGTCCACAAATAAGACAGGTGACCTCCATGGGGATGCACTTGGTTGAATCAATCCGATTTCTAACATGGAATCCAACTGCTTCTTCAGTTCTTCTAGTTCTGACGGGTTCATACTATAGGGTCTCTGGGCTATGGGTCCTGTTCCGGGGATTAGTTCGATGATAAACTCGATATCCCGATCTGGGGGCATACCGGGCAAAACATCTGGAAATACATCGGGGTATTCACAGACTATCCGAACTTGGTCAATGGTAGGTTGGGCTAAACTCTTGTTACACTTGAATTGGCGAGGTAAGGTTTCCGATATATGCTCGAATGATATTCCGGTGGTACTGGTCATGGTAATGGCTTTCTTGGCACAGTCAATCAATCCTTTATGTTTGGACATCCAATCCATTCCTAGTACTACTTCCAAACCTTTAGTTCCGAGTACTATTAGATTAGCATAAAAATCTATGCCATGGATTCGGATAGGGACGGCTTTGCAAATTTGCCTAGCCTTGGTGGTCGATCCGGGAATTTGTACAATCATCACATGCTTCAGTTTGGTTGGTTGAATTTTACTAGTGCAGGCAAATTCTTCGGTGACAAATGAATGCGATGCACCAGAATCAAACAACACTCTTGCAAGTACTGAATTAACAGAAAACATACCCAGCACGACGTCTGGCGCTTCCTGAGCTTCTTCAGCATGCATGAGAAAAAGACGGCCATTGCGGTTGAGTGAATTTCCTGGGGCAAATCTTCTCCCTGGCTGGACACGACGCTGCTGCTGAGCTGGGACATTGGTATTGGGGGCTGTGGCAATCTTCTTGTTGGGGCACTCATTGGAATAATGGCCTTTATTTCCACAGTCATAACAGGTCACTTGTGACTTGTCCTTGGCTGCGACAGGCACAGCATTGCTTCCAGTCCTCGGGGCAGTATTGGGGTTGGTGGTAGCATTGTTGGTGTTGAACTTGGGTGGGGCACGGGTGAAATTGCTAGAATTGTCGGGGTTGTTGTGATTTCCTCCGGGTCTAGGGTTTCCACGGTTGGGATAGGTCGGACGGGTCATAGGGGGTCTGTTGGTTCTTGGGGCAAATCCTGGAGATGGTTTGGGGCGATACTTTGGGGTCTGATGGGTTCCTGGTTGATGCATCATGCGACGCTTGCGGTTCTCATTGGCCTGGTTGATCTTTCCTTCCATCTGGATAGCAGAGTCGACAAGGGCTTCAATATCTGCAAAGGGGATATTGACTAACACTGTCTGCATCTCGTCATGCAGACTATTCAGGAATCTTTCTTTCTTCTTGGCTTCGGTGTCTATCTCGTCCGGGGCATACCTAGCTAATGACAAAAATTTGTCACGGTATTCCACTACCGTCGTCCTTCCTTGTTTCAACTCTCTGAACTCGTCTCTCATTCTCTTGATCAAACCTGGCGGCACATGGGTTCTGCTAAACTTGACCTTGAATTCTTCCCAGGTCATCATTTGGCCTCCGGTCATTGCAAGAACACTGTTCCACCATGCCCTGGCATCTCCGGCTAGATAATGGGTGGCGAACAAGACTTTCTCGTTGGCTTCTACTCCGGCTACTTCTAAGTTATTCTCCATGGTTTGCAGCCAATCATCGGCGTCTAGGGGTTCTTCCGACTTGGTGAAAACGGGTGGGTTGGTATTCTGGAAATTCTTGAGCTTAGATCCGTGGTTGTCCTGATTTCCATGGCCTTGGTTGTTGTGGGCTAGCTGGGCTATCTGTTGCAGAGTGGCTAGGTTGGCTTGACGTTCGGCTCTTTCAGCTTCGCTGTCAGAAGTCAACATTTGCAGGATCTGCAACATCGGATCCGGGGCTGAACCACTTCCTCCACGTGGCATCTGAAGATTGATATAGATCATGAGAAAAGAGGGATATTTCTAAGGTTTTGGGTCTTTGAAAAGTCTTTAGAGTTTGACTCAAGTTTTCTAGCAACTTGCTTTTTCATTCACTCATAGCACACAGTACAACACACACCACAACAAAGAAAAACAGATGGTTTTAAGAACCATTCTGGGAACTACGATACAGTGGGACCGACTACTACTCACTACGCTAGTGCTCAGTGCTACTACTGCTTGGAGTATGTGGCTTCATCATCTTCCGCATCATCGATGAAGGCGAAATCATCCTCATCGGTGAAGAAGTCCATGGCCTGATCCTCCAGAAAATCATCGTCATCGCTAAGATAGGAGTAAGGGTCTCCACGAAGATCTTCTCCGGCATTCTCCCTTTCCTCTAACTGCATGTCTCTCTCATGGATGGTCTCTTCCAGAGATGAGATATGATGGCGAAGACGGGCAATAATGCGCTCCTTCTTGTCTAGCTGACGGCGGCGAGACTTGCGATCCCTTGCTAGCATGGCGATGGTCTGATCCTTCGTCTTGATGATGGCAGACTTGTGGTTGCAATAGTCACGGCAGTTGTCCAGTTCCTGCTGACGATCATACATCATGAAGCTAAGGTGGTCCAATTGAGTCTTCAGCTCGGGGTGGTATGGGGCTTCCAGTGGTTGACCATTTGCATCACGTCTTGGGAAAAACTCAAAGCGAGTACCCTTGATCTGATTGATGCTCTGTCCACACAGACAGGAAAGAGCTTCCTGCATTGCTCTGGCCAGTCCATCGAGCCAGTTGTTTTCCCTCAAGGTAAACTGAATTCCCTCCGCAGTGGGAGGTTCAATCTTTCCTCGGAGACTTGCAACAATTAGCCACTGCAGATCTTCTCCCCCTTGATCATTGAGCTGAGCTCCGAAGAACTCGGGGTGCGGACGCTCCAGAAGTTCCGAAAGCTGATCCAGATCCCTCTCAAATATAAGGTCTCCTCCATTCCCGAGTTGGTAAAACTTGCTGTACTTCACGTCCATCTATAAAAATAGAGGATGAGTAGGTTAGCAAAGTGATCAAGTGTGACAAAATTTTATATATTTTGCAAGAGTTTTTTGAGGAACATGAAGTTTTTTGATGAATAGGTTTTTGTAAATATTTGCTTTCTTTGGTTTTTGAAACTAAGTTTTTGGTTCAACGTCCAACCTAACTAGGGTCTCCTATGGTCAGGATGGCTCTGATACCAACTTGTCAACACCCGGATTTTTCAATCCTAGATGCCTGTTATGCCATACATCGCAATCCCAGGATTACCATTTTTGCGAGACATAACAGAATTGGATACCATAGTACTTCATCCATTACAACGATACATAAGTTCTTACACAAATAGGGATCTCATGATCCGGTCCTTAATACAACATCAAGCAGCGGAATACGTAGTCATAACGGTAGCGTAGGCGAAGCTCCATCTTCGGGTTCACAGGCAATGCTGACGATGGGAGATGATCCTAGTTGTCGTAACCTTCCTAGGGTCCATCCTCCAGGTACTCCTCTTCATAGTCTGGCCATGGGAATAGCCAGGGACAAAGCCATGAGTACTCTTTAAGTACTCGCAAACTAATACTAACAATTAAAGGGGTTTTCGGATAATAGGACACTAGGCTCTAGGGTTGTTTTGCAAAAGCCAGATTTATAACTACTAAGTTTCAAAGCTAGTCACAGTTTTATAACTCCTAAATGGGATCTTGTAATTCCGGTCACAAATCTGTTGTGGTCAAGTCAAAGTCTCAAGTTGTTTCACAAGTCATTTTGAAAAGTCTGACGGGGGAACAGTATGGCCACTCCAACTGTCCATAACCGCGGACGCGGATATTCGAATAGTTTGACACTCTGCAGAGATTGTACACTTTCACCACAACATTCGATACATCCGTCAGGAACAAGTCCTGAATTTACCATACTCAGTATGCGGATAATCAATCCTAACCTTTCAATTACACTCCCTAGTATAAGCACCTCTCCTGTGAGTTTGGCCTCCCAACCATGACCACTGTCATCTTGGGTACTGCACAGGTGGACAATCTTCACAAGGTAGCCTCAGCTCAGACCTTGGCCGTGAGGGAACTAATACTAAGGTATATAAGTTTCCAGTCAAGCCCTACCCAATATTCGGGTATTGTGGTTGTACGCAAAAATTGGAATGGTATCGCATCCAGACAACCATCAGTTTTATAAAGGGCTAAGGCTCATGCCTCATCATTTTCATCACCAAAATCACCAAGTTTTCGGGAACAATGTCCAAAACATCTCAATAGAATGATCCATCATTCCAAGGTTTTCATAACCATTTTTCCACCAAGTATTCCCATCTAAAGTTGATCAAGTTTTATGCTTAGCACTAGCATCTACAGGTGGGGTAGTACTGATGGGGGGGTGGTAACTAGTGGAGTTTCAACTAAGTCCAACCTTATATCTTAGGCTGATATCAAGGTTTCTATCTTAGGCCAAATTTTATGTTCTTTATGCAACTTTCAGCACAACTGTCTGGTATCTACCAAACTCTTAGGTAGCCTCTAAGTAAGCTTTGATAAAGAAATAAAGTAAGAAGCTTGCCATAAAACTAGGATTGGTTTAGCAAGTGGGTATGGTCACATACGCTTAAGGCATATAGTAATCATATCACAAGCATGGGTTTGTGGCAACAATAGGGTATCTTGCAAGTGTTAGCTTGCACTGGTATAATATCAGCTTGCATCAATATCAGTATAAGCTTGCATAGGTATAGTATCTTGCAAGTGTTAGCTTGCCTTGTGCAGAGCAGTGGTTGAAGTTCTCCTCGGCTTCCTCTTCGTAGTATCCTCCTTCCTCCTCGTATCCTTGGTCGGTACTAGCGTCTATGAATAAATACGAGGTGCACAATCACCAAACAATACTTAACTACTTGCAATCATCACACACAAGGGTCCTATAGATGATCTAGCATCATCTCTAACATTACAAGGTTAAGGCTTGGTTTAAATCATTTTATTTTTAGAAAAGTAATTTCTACTCATTGAAGAACTACTTAAGATTTAATATTCTCCAAACTAAACATGGGATCATGTTGACACATGTCATCACCACATATTGTAGTCCATGGGAATGTGATTTAAAGTGGTGTCACAATTTAATAAGGTTTTACCCTTTTATTTTAATTAATTAAAGTGACTAGAAATGCTTATGAAGCATTCTTTTATTGCTTGAACAATATTTCTGCAAGTAACCTATATAGATTTTTATATATTCTGAAAGGTATGGTTGAATGTGATTTTTGAGAGTTGGAAACAACTCAAAAGCTTTTATGGTTTAAATTTGAAAAATGTTTGAATGTAGAAAAGCTTCTGCCTTGTTATTTTTTCTATGGGTGATCTACAGATCCAAATGACTTGAATCCAACGGGCTTGGATTAAGCATTCACAGACCTTTCCAACAAAATTGGTTTCATCCAATTTGGTGCACTGAATCGATCTGGGTTGATTTTTGAAATTGGGTGCAGAAGTGTGTTTGAAATTAAAAAGAAAAGGTTTAATTTGAATTGCTGGGCTGCGCGGGAAATTCTAACGGGCCGGCCTACTAAGCGCAGTGCTCCCGCAGGCTGTTTAAGTGGGTGTCCCCACTCGTCAGTGACACGGGGCTGGGCGAAGCGGTATTGGGGCAACGTGGGTCGTTTGATCTAGTTCTAATCTAATGGCTGAGGGTCATCGTCGACGCGAGACAGCTCCGGCGAGAACGAAACCTAGCGCAGCCAGTGAGGGGTGCTGGGGGCTCACCGGGGTACTGGCGAGGGTCGGCGAGGTGGGCGAACGACGAAGTCGACGACGGCGAACCTCCTGGTACTGGTGGCTTCTCCTGGGGCGGCTCCAATCGCTGGCTCCTTTCTTCTCCGGCAGCGGCAGGCTCCAGTGAAATTCCGGCGAGGTGGTGCTCGCCTTGCTCTGAGAATGGTGTGGCACGATCAGTGTGGAGAGGGGAGTGAGATGGTGTGAAGAAATCGTGCGGGGGTGGCCTCTATTTATAGTCGAGCGAGGGGACCGTCGGGGCGCAAGGTGAGCTCGTCGGAGGCGACGTTACAGGCAGCTAATGGCATGGGCAAAGGTAGGGGACGGTGCTGTGTCTCCTGGCGATGCTCAACGGCATGGTCGCGAGGCATGGGGCGGTGTGGTTTGGTCTGGAACGGGCGGTGCTCTGCGCGGCAGAGGCGGCGTCTTCGACGGCGGGCGGTGGCTGTATGGCGCGGGGCGACAAACGGGGATGTCTGGCGGTCTCCTGGGTCGGTGGTGATCGTGTGTGCGCGCGGTGAGGGCGGCGCGCGGTCTGTGGGTGATGGTCGAGGGTGGCGCTCTGGCGCACGCTTGGCATGGTCTGGGCGTGTCTTGTGTGCGTGGTCCAGGGCTTGGCAACGCTCGCGGCTGGGACAGGCAGTGGCGATGGACGGTGGGCTGCCTCCCAGACATGCTGGCTAGGCTTGCTGCTGCTCCTAGCTTGCTGTCCACATTGGGGTGACAAGGTTGGTTTCGGCTGTTCACCATTAATGGCAATGGCAAGCTCACAGGGGTGCTAGTGCCTGGCTAAAATTCCTAGATGATCTACTGGATTTTGTGAGAGCTAACTAGGGAACAAGTTAGGCTCAAAACACTGCACACTATAGTGTTTGTGGTTTTGTTTGATTTGTGTCTGCAACCTGTTTGATGAAATGGCCGCATGAAGTCAAGTTTTGAATTTTGAAATGATTTTTGGTGGGTTTGCTAGATTGGTTCTGGTGAGTCTGCAGATGCTTGGGTTTTGAAAGTTGAGCTTGTTTGAGTGGGTTTTGAAAAAGTGGGATCTTCCCATATGAAGAAGATTCAATTTTGAGTTGTCATTTAAACTATGCATTTGAAAGTTTCTGGATGATCACAAAGTGGGCCTTGATACTTTGTTATGATTACATTCAAGGGGTGCAAAGATCTAGAAAAGTTTCTGTTAGGTTTTGAAAGTTTGAGACAGCCAAAGTAGGCATGTGAGTTAAATTGGTCAAAATGACCATTCACTTAATATATTTGTTTTGACTTATTTGTCTTTAGGAAAAGTGTGGGGAATGTTTTAGATGATGTTATTTTCACCTAATAAACATTTTACAAGCAATGGATCACACAAACAAGTTGGTTTTTAAAGAAATTCAAAATTCATGCATACACATATACATGCATTCATGAATTGGTTTAGAAAATTTTTTGTTAACCCTAAACTTTAGGATTAGTGTATTGATGATCTAAGTTTGATATTTTTGGGATGTTACATGAACAATATCCAATTTTATTTAAATAAAGACAAATTGCTTAAACTAAATAATAAATCCCAATAAAATTATTTAGAAGACAATTTAAACCTTGAGTTAAATCCATAAGCAAATGGAATAAAAATAATCCAAATAAAATAAAGGAAAAAATAATATTCAAATAAAAGTATATGGGATTAAACCATATTCAAATTATATTTAAAGGGAGACAAAATCCCAAATGTAAATGATTAACTAAATCATGAGAAAATAATAAATTGAAATTGCCAAAGTGGATTAAAAGTTATCTAATTAACTTAAAAAGAATAAAAGAATAATTAAATAAGATCATATGGTTTGGAACCATATTCAAATTTTATTTAAAATAAAGACAAATGCCCAAATTAAATAAATATTAAATCATATTAAAATATATGAAAATAATTCAAAGTGAATTATTTAAACACACTACTGAATAAATAAAACCTACTAAAAAGGTTTGATAAACATATGAATTCAAAACAGATGTTTAAATCAATTGAATAAAATAATATGGTTGGGAAACATATTTAAATCTTATTTAAATAAAGACAATTGTCTATTTTAAATGAATATTTAACCATAAAATAATATAAGAAAATATTCTAAAATGGACTCTAAAATCCATTATTAAACAGTATAAAAACTTACTGAAAGTTTGGAAAAGTTTTGAAATAAAAAGAGGGTTTGAAATCATTTGAATAAAACCAAAACAGAAAATCAGAAAAGAAAAAGATTCAGAAAGAAAAAATAGAAAAGGGCAGCCCAACTAACCTACCCAACCTAAAGTAGCCCAACACGCCCAACAACATCCCTCTCTTTCTCCCTGCACAAAACGTTTTCTTACCGCAAACTCTACCTCCTCACCTCCTTGAGCCGTGGACCCTCTGCCACGTAGGCATCATCGTCTCCACCCGACGCTGACCTTGCCCCCTCACTACGACCGTTTCTGGTCGTTACTCCATGCTTCAATTCGCATCAATGCCGCGCTAAATCCTCCCAGCTACCAAGCTCATTTAAGCACCCACGTTCCCTCTCTCTTTCCCCTCACTCGCCGCTCCCTCTCCGCCCCAGGGCTGCTCCAATTTCCCATTGCAAACCCAATGTTCCGACGACACTTCGGCCATGATTCCGGCCAAGCTCGACCATATCCCTGCCCCTATCTTCCACGATCCTGACCAGCGACTCCGTACGCATCTACCCGTACCCTCATCTCGCCCGCGCGTGCCCTAGAGCGTCGGCAATGACCTCGCCCAAACACCACCGTCGTCTGCATCAGCTCTGGCGAGCTACTGACGTCAACCCCGTGCGCCCCCCGTGTTCTGGTGAGTGTCCCTATGATCCTCGAGTTCATGCGCATCTTCCTGACATGTTCTCTTGCTCGCTTGCATCCTATATACTCGTCCCCGACAATGATCGATCGTGCTGTAGGGTTCGCAGCATAGAAAACAAAAAATTTCCTACGATGGGAACAACTATGTACCAAGATCTATCTACTAGATACAAACAACGGGTATCCGTAGAGAACATACCCTTGAAGAACGACAAAGCTTAACGAGTCCAAACTCGTCGTTGATGTAGACGATCTCTTGCCGATCTCAAGATCGAGAGGAAGTCCTAGCGCCGCAAAACAGCAGCGCATCCGTGCTCGCACACACGTTTGAGGCACCGAGCAACCTCCGCCTCCTCGCTCCAGCGATGCAGCGGAAGCACAACTCTTTCTTGCCGAAAAGCCACCGGGAACATGTATCTCGCTAGTCCGAGACCATGGGGGATAAATTCTAGAGGGGGAGAGAGATCCTTCACGAGGAGGTGTGTGAGAGACAAGTGAGGAGGGGGGCTCCTTTTATAGGAGGAGGGGGGCACCCAAGGGGTGGCCGCCTGCCATGGGGGCTGCCCCCTCCCCTCCTTCATTCATGTGGGTGGACACTCCACTCACAAAATGCCCTTTAAATTCCCCCCACTCAAAAGTCCACTCAAATTCCCATTAAATTTCCACCAAATTTAATGCAAAATCTCATTAAATAAAACTCTTTTATTTTATTCAGAATTTTGTCAATTACTTTAATGACAAACATTCACAAATAACCCCTTGCTAGAATTCCATTTCACATGCATAACCACTTTATGCAATTTCACCCAAAAACCTGTTTCGGTATCTAGTGAAATAAATTCCTACGCTTGTTTATTCTTTCGGCATGAAACTTTTGATCCAATTGGATGTCGGTGTATCTTAAGTGTGTCACCCTACGGTTCGTGAATAATGCGGACATGATCGAGACCCCTCTCGGATCAATAATCAGAAGCGGGATCTGGAGACCCATACTGACTCCCACACATTCAATGATGAATTTCTTGTGATCGTCGGAACCTTTTACGCTAGTATCTTAATCCTTTTGTTTCGCGATATATTACATGTCCGAGATTCGATCATCGGTATCTCCATACCTAGTTTGATCTCGTTATCGACATGTACTCTTTTCTTGTTCCCGTGATATAACATTCTAGTGATCAAATCACTTGCTTGCAAGCTAATCAATGTGATATCACCGAGAGGGCCCAGAGCATATCTATCCGTCATCGGGATGAACAAATTCCACTCTCGATCCATGGGCCTCAACATAACACTTTATTAGTTCTGAATCCATCTTTATAATCACCCTGTTACGGTGTGACGTTTGATGTTATCAAGAAACTCTTCCGGTGTTAGTGATTGACATGATCTCATGGTCTAAGGATTAGGATCACTTCGTAAGTTGTTATAGCAATATAAACTCAATGACTTTGATCGTAGTGCTATACTTCGGATGAATGTTCATCACATCATTACACTAATGTTGTGATCCCGTTATTAACAACATCCAATGTCCATGATCAGGAAACCTTGATCATCTTGTTAATCAACGAGCTAGTTTATGAGAGAGGCATAACTAGGAACTTTCTGTTTGTTTATTAAACACACATGTATTAACGTTTCCGTATTAATACAATTATAGCATGTACAATAAACATTTATCATAAATAAGGAATACGATAATAACCACTTTATTATTGCCTCTCGGGCATATTCCCTTCAGTCTCCCACTTGCACTAGAGACAATAATCTAGTTTGAGAACTTTGCGTATTGAACACCTATGGCTTTCTGGTGTTCCATATACGCAATTGCAAGTGGTTAACATAATCTACGGATCTGACGCTTTCAGGTCCGTGTGTATTTGCATGTCTTTGCGTCTTCGCGCATCACTCATTCTCCAATGAGATGGCATTGTATAAATTTGGTCTTTCGGTGAGACCTTTAGTTCCTTGGGGTTAAAATACGTCGATACTATTGTCATACAATATATCTTTAGTGTTAGCCCGTTGCGAACCACACCTTAGTTTGATAACAAACTTCTTGACACAAATTCCCTCCCTTGCTGCTACTATAGCAGTCATATACTTAGCCTTTTGTTGTAGTATTCGTCACAATGTCTTAACTTTGGAACTCTTCCAAATCCATCATGGAAACTTTCTTTCCATTTCATTGTGCCACTCATAGTTAAAATTGAGATAAACTTAATTTGTATCTTGTGACAAAACTAGTATCAATGTAACGCTTTACAATGAACTATTTGTAATTGTTTGTCACCTCTACACAAATATATTCTTAGTTCTTCCAAAAGATCATAAGAATATCCTCACTATCGTCCAATGATCATTTTATGATTCATTCTGGTATATGCTCATAACACTTAGAGCATAGGACATATCTGGATGTGTACATATCATGGTATGATTGATCAAAACATTCTCGTGGTTTCACTCATCAAGTGTCAAAACACTTGAATCTTGTTTCACTTATCAAGTGTCGATACACTTGAATCTTGATACAATTCCTTTCCATGCAACAAGAACTGTTTCTTGTTGTTTCTATATTGAACTCCTTCAATATCTCATATATGTACGTTTGGCACAACCATATTGGCGTCACAGTCTATCCACTATAGACATTCACGCTAAATATTCGGGTTTTGCCTAAGTCTTTCATCAAAATGAAATTCTTAACCTTTGTCAATAAAAGATACATCATTTTCAATCAACAAGATGTCCTCCACATAATGTATTAGAAATATGTCTTAGCGCTCCCACTTAATTTCTTGCAAATGCAAGCATCTTCATCGTCTCCTGATGAAAACTCCTTTTCATCACGGTGAAGATTCCAACTCCGCGATGCTTACTTCAACCATTAAAGTTTGCATGCCCTTTTAGCATCCTTTGAATTAACAAAACCCTTTGGATCGTGTCATGTACACGTCCTAGGTAACCATTCTATTAAAAGAACTTTGTTTTGTTTATTCATCTATCATATACCAAATTATATGTAGTGGTTGCTACTTTAATCCGTCCAGACTAAATATCGCTATGAAAGATCAAATCTTGTCATAGTCAACTCCTTGAACATTGTCGTAAAATACTTTACGACATGTCGACTATTTCATAGATGTGAAACATCCATGTCTGTTTCTTTATAGATCCAAATACGACCGATAGGTTTTTACACCTTTCCGGAGGGTATTCCAAGTTCAAAACTTGATTTCTTGTGTATGGAACTATCACGGATTTTATGGCTTCAAGCCATTTGACGGAGTCAGGGCCCATCATCGCTTCTTTGCATATAGTTGGTTCATCATTGTCAAACAATAATGATTTACTCTCAAATCTTAGTATTTGATTGTTTATCCGGCCGACTTGGTTCAATAAGAACTTAGATCTCCGTCACCACAACCTTTGAGGCACATAAGCTATGAGCATTATGGCAGCCTCCGGAACCATTTCCGGTGCTGCGCAACTCAGCACATTTAGCTAAGGTTCGTTAACCTTATCAAAGTTCTATTGTCCTCCCACTTAACATTTATGAAAAATTCCTTCTTCAAGAAACTTCACGTTTCAAGCGACAAACCCTTTTGTCTTTGGTGTTATGGAGGAATAACCAATTGTTATTCGAAATAACCTACAAAGACATGCTCATCCGACTTCGGTTGTAAACATCTTACTTATGTTTAGCATACCAAAATTTAAGAAAGGACAACTTGGGTTTTACCCCAAACATAACTCATATGGTGTCATTTCAACGGATCAAGATGGAGCTCTTTTCAGTGTAAAAGCGGTAGTCTCTAAAGCTTTAATCTTTTAAAACATAATGGCAGTTTTATAAATAACACCTTTGATCCAACCATGTCAAACAAGGTTTCCTTACAAATCTCAAACACTCCATATTCCTATGGTGTTTCGGGAGATGTAAATCTAGGTGTTTTGCTAAACTTGTAACTCAAATAAATCCCTTTTATGATAAAATCATAATTCATTTATTTTTCTTGTTACACTTGTAACTCAAATAAATCCCTTATGATAAAATCATAAACCATTTATTTTCTTGTTACAATGATTTTCACTTCATCTTGATAGTCTTTGAAACGTTTTTCAAATATTTCATACTTCTTTCTCATTAAGTGAACATTCACTCAAATTTTAGGAGAAAGCATATGAAGTTGAAACTCATCGCTTACGACTACACATAATGGACTACATACATCGATATGTATAAATTCCAATATTTTAGTCGTTCGTTCTTCTTTGGCCTTTGAACGAAGTTTTTAATTATCCCGAGGAAAGTCTCACAAGTGTCACTTGATCAAATCAAAGACTCCAAAAATCCATGAATATGGAGATTCTTCATGTTTTCTTTCCAATATAATTTAAACGGCGATGTCACTTCGTAAGTGATATTTCAATCATTTGTCTTGCGACATTTTAGCATTAGGTTTTATGGATGTGATTTCTCCAACTAGATTTGTAAATCATCCATCTTATATGGAACACGGTAATTATTTGAACAACCTTTGTTCTCATAATACCTGATTTAAATAACAATTATTAAAACAAATCTTGAAGTCAAGCTTTGATGTCAACGAGAAATACAAACAACGGTTTGTTTGTTTTCGATGAACATCATCACATATTCTCTTGCTAGTTACTTAGGTCATTGTGGTTCATGAATTGCGTTGTTCCGTATGACATTTCATACCAACCAATTCGGTATCCAATACCCAAGAACCACATTGTTTAACAAGCAAAGAATACAACCATAACATGTATATCATATATATACCTAAATTGGATATTTACAATCTTTTCTTTTCTGCCAAATATATTTTATAGATTCTCTTTCAGCATTTCCTTTTCCTTTTAAAAGAATTTATCAACATCAAAAGTGGCGCCATATACATGACACATAGTCCAAAGCGTGTATATTCAAATAATAATACCTATGGACTTGCACTTTCAAGTAGATCACCATCATCAAATGATCGGTATTCTTTCAAAATCCATTCTTTAGTAATCTTTTAGTGTAGTAAACATTTTACATACATATTCTATTCACCCTTATCATGACGACTTTCATGATCAAGCTACTTTAGCTTATAAAAGCGAATCGTGAGTATAACATTACTTTCCAAAATCCTTTTGGATGATTAGGATGTCTAGCATCTCCAACCTTCGCAAATTCTCATCCAATATAAGAACATATATTATACTCTATCATATTGCAACCAAAACATTGTTTCAGATATCGTTATATCTGCCACACATGATGGTTTCTGAAACAATTCTTTCAGCTCCTAGATAAACTTGATATTAAAACAATCAAGAATCGTGGAGGCAAACATGATACTTAAGATACTAACACTGGAATTGTTACTCTCGATTTAATACCAACTATTAAATTTCCCGGAGTAAATAGAGTTTGCTGAAAGTTTGCAATAGGACTTTAAACTTTAGATTGACACTCAACACAATACGATACCAGTTCGTACAGTATATATCCAGAATTCTATAGTTCTATTATCTCAATTATAACTAAGTATAAGGCGGTGAACGAATGCCAATGACTACAACAAATTATGCAAATTCACTTTGATTTAATTTATGATAAATTGAGTTCTACTAATCCAAATTAGAAATAAACTCTCACTCAAAAACGACATCCCTCGTGTCTTTTTGGTGATTACATGAACCAAATCCACTACACCAAGTCCGATCATCACGTGAGTCGGTATAGCTTCAAAGGCGAGTATCAAATGGTCAACATATCAAAACATATGACTCATGCTTAACCTTTCGGTCCGTGTTCCGAGGCCATGTCTGTACATGCTAGGCTCGTCAAGTAAGAACCTTAGTATTCGTGTGTGTAACTGTCTTACACCCGAGATATGCTCGTGGATTCAAGTACACCCGATCATCACGTGATGTCTTGAAGCGACGAAACATTGTCGATGCATACTTAAGGAAGAACACATTCTTATCTTGATATCTAAATGAGGGATCATCTTATTTTGCTAATAAAACGCCAAACAAGCAATATAAGATGCTATCAAACATCACATGTTTATTAGTGAAATGTTATGGTTCCCGCAGATGATCTCTATCATGTGCATCGTGGTATGATCACTATCATACCTATATGTGTAAATCCAAGGTCTATGGAGTTTACACACTATGTGTGTTGTAAGAGTATCATCTCATACTTCTACTTACAATACTACCATATCATAACACTAGCCCAGCAACAATCTGAACTAGACGCCTCTAATTTATCCATTGCAAGTTTTACGTGGCTTAGGGCTTTCGAGATAGAACCGTTCTTACCTACGAACATGAACCACAACGAGGATAACCAAATTGTTGACAACTCGTTGCAAATTAGATATTTACTATAGTAGGAGAGACAGACACCCTCTAGCCACTTATGCAAAACTAGTTGCATGTCAAGCGTGGAACAGGTCTCATGTGCGAGGACATGTAAAGTTTGTCCGGGCCGCTTCATTCCACTATGCCACCAATATCCAAAGTACAACTAAGAAGCAATAAAATGATCATTATCGCCCATATATTCATATGTGTACTACCCGTGCAAAGCATCTACGCATAGATCCGGCTCTGATACCACTGTAGGGTTCGCAGCATAGAAAACAAAAAATTTCCTACGATGGGAACAACTATGTACCAAGATCTATCTACTAGATACAAACAACGGGTATCCGTAGAGAACATACCCTTGAAGACCGACAAAGCTTAACGAGTCCAAACTCGTGGTTGATGTAGATGATCTCTTGCCGATCTCAAGATCGAGAGGAAGTCCTAGCGCCGCAAAACAGCAGCGCATCCGTGCTCGCACACACGTTCGAGGCACCGAGCAACCTCCGCCTCCTCGCTCCAGCGATGCAGCGGAAGCACAACTCTTTCTTGCCGAAAAGCCACCGGGAACATGTATCTCGCTAGTCCGAGACCATGGGGGATAAATTCTAGAGGGGGAGAGAGATCCTTCACGAGGAGGTGTGTGAGAGACAAGTGAGGAGGGGGGCTCCTTTTATAGGAGGAGGGGGGCACCCAAGGGGTGGCCACCGGCCATGGGGGCTGCCCCCTCCCCTCCTTCATTCATGTGGGTGGACACTCCACTCACAAAATGCCCTTTAAATTCCCCCCACTCAAAAGTCCACTCAAATTCCCATTAAATTTCCACCAAATTTAATGTAAACTCTCATTAAATAAAAATCTTTTATTTTATTCAGAATTTTGTCAATTACTTTAATGACAAACATTCACAAATAACCCCTTGCTAGAATTCCATTTCACATGCATAACCACTTTATGCAATTTCACCCGAAAACCTGTTTCGGTATCTAGTGAAATAAATTCCTGCGCTTGTTTATTCTTTCGGCATGAAACTTTTGCTCCAATTGGATGTCGGTGTCTCTTAAGTGTGTCACCCTACGGTTCGTGAATAATGCGGACATGATCGAGACCCCTCTCGGATCAATAATCAGAAGCGGGATCTGGAGACCCATACTGACTCCCACACATTCAACGATGACTTTCTTGTGATCGTCGGAACCTTTTACGCTAGTATCTTAATCCTTTTGTTTCGTGATATATTACATGTCCGAGATTCGATCATCGGTATCTCCATACCTAGTTTGATCTCGTTACCGACATGTACTATTTTCTCGTTCCCGTGATATAACATTCTAGTGATCAAATCACTTGCTTGCAAGCTAATCAATGTGATATCACCGAGAGGGCCCAGAGCATATCTATCCGTCATCGGGATGAACAAATTCCACTCTCGATCCATGGGCCTCAACATAACACTTTATTAGTTCTGAATCCATCTTTATAATCACCCTGTTACGGTGTGACGTTTGATGTTATCAAGAAACTCTTCCGGTGTTAGTGATTGACATGATCTCATGGTCTAAGGATTAGGATCACTTCGTAAGTTGTTATAGCAATATAAACTCAATGACTTTGATCGTAATGCTATACTTCGGATGAATGTTCATCACATCATTACACTAATGTTGTGATCCCGTTATTAACAACATCCAATGTCCATGATCAGGAAACCTTGATCATCTTGTTAATCAACGAGCTAGTTTATGAGAGAGGCATAACTAGGAACTTTCTGTTTGTTTATTAAACACACATGTATTAACGTTTTCGTATTAATACAATTATAGCATGTACAATAAACATTTATCATAAATAAGGAATACGATAATAACCACTTTATTATTGCCTCTCAGGCATATTCCCTTCACGTGCCCGACGCCGTCGTGAACTTCGGTGAACGATTCCCGTCATCCTCATGCGCCCCTTCGTCCACTACGACCACCTCGAGCATCCTCTCGTCACTGCGAACCCGGTGAGTCACCTCATCCTCTCCCTCGCTTCCTGTAGTCGCTGCAATGCCGTATCTAGAGTGCCGCCGTGCGCCATCGAGCCAGTGCCGCCAGACTTTGTCCAGTGTACATCAGTCGCTAGATCTAGATCGTAAGGACGCGATAGATTCATTTAACGAAGCGGTATGCTCGAATCTGAGCGGTGTGATGCCCTTTAGATCCAACGCTCTTTATAGCTTGATCCGCACGAACCGTTATCGTCCAATGAAATTTTTACACGTAGCCTAGACTTTGTTTTAAAAACAGAAACATTTCTATTAGATGAATGATTTTTCAAAATTCATAACTTTTAATCTACACGTCCAAATTTTGCAAATTTTATATCATTGGATTCAAAAAAATGTGAACTTTGCAACCATGCCCTTAGTTTAGTATTTTTCTTAAGAAAAATTAGGTGATTTTATAGAAACATTTATAGGCCTATTTTGAGTATAATATTTATTCTAAAAATGATTTTTCGGTAAAATCTTTTGCAAATGATTTGTTTTGAACCTACTGACCATAAACACAAACTTTTGGGTTTAGAAATATATTTTGTGACACTAAGGAATTACTCCTTTGAATAAAGGCAATTCTAGTAAAACAAAAATGTTGTTATTATTTAAAAATGATTTTTGAGTGAAACCTTTTGTAAATGGATTTGTTTTAAACACTTTGATCATAAACACTAACATTGTGTTTAAAAACATATTTGGCTAACACTACAAGATATTACTTTGATTTAAAATCATTTCTAGCAAAACAAAAATGATTTAAATGGACCATTTTCACTAACTTGATTTTAAATGGTTTTTCCACTTTTATAAATGACCAATAGGTGTTTTAAAATGTTTATAGCCTATTAGAAACCACTTTTCTAATAAAACAATATTTTGCATTGCTTTGTTTTCATTATTTTTGTGTGGTGAATTGTTTGAATGATAGTTTGAATATGTGCTTGCTTGATTGAATTGTAGTGAAACTTGAAGAGTGTGACAATTGCAAGATCAAGGAGTGTATCTATATTCTCTACTAAAAAGCCAAGTGGCACTATCATCCATGTCCTACTATTTTCAATACACTTAGTGGAATTTTTGTAGTGTGCATGATAGGGCTACTATGTTACTATGATATGCTATGTCCTATTAGGATATCCTTTATATCTTCCTTAGTGGAAACATCTTAGTTGTAGTATGCTTAGCCCTGCTATAGATTCGGGGTGGAATACCATGTTATGATTATATGAAGTGTTGGAAAAATATATGTTTTATATAATAAAACAAGTAATCAATGGATCACCTGGGTGGAATGTGGATACTCAGTTGTGGATAAGGTGGCAACAAAGGGAACCATATATATATGGCTTTTTTTGTGTGTGCACTAGAAGAAAACCACCTAGGGACTTAGAGATCGAACATGTTTCTCGTATAGTGGCTTCCGTGTACAGCCACATGCTAAATGGGATCTGGCTTAGTCAATTACATAGTGGAAGACCCTTGCATTGGTACCTATTCAGGTTAACTAGAATTATGTATTGGAAGTATATCCTTACATTGGTGCCTGGTAGATGTGCTAGCGTAATGTATTGGGAGGACTTCTATGGAAAGACTTTGTCACATTCTCGATCTGCCAGTACTCCATTTGGTGTGTACTTATCCAGCGGCTACTGGTGGCGTCAAGACGAGATTATGTCATGTGGGTAAAGTGTACAACTTCTGTAGAAGATCAAATTATAAGTACTTAGTCGTGTTACCGGTTACGGACAACTATGAGCAACTAAGGCCTAAAGCTAAGGAAGATCTCGACATTCCAATTTCTCAAAGTAAAACTTGATGGTGTCAACAAGGGATTAGAAGCACTTGGAGTTTGCCAAGGAGTTCAAAGAGTTATTGAAAGATCAAAACTATTTTCAAAAGATAGGATAAAACCATATTGCTTTCTGCAAATGAGCCTAAACTCTACTTGACCAAATATGCATGTATTGATAGGTTCCAACTTATTTCCACATAGTAGTGAAACTTGCCAAAACAATTCAAATGTATTGACCCTTGTGGATGTAAATTATTATGTTGCAGGTTTGTTTGATGTTAGTGAAGTGTGTTGAATAGGATTACAAGTCTACAACCAACATGATTGCCTGTGGCACTTTGAAGATGAAGGACTCCATGCTATATAGTTATTTCTGCTGCATTGTAATGACATAGCCAAATCAGCTATGTAAGATGTAATGAATTATTTTATTCCTGGTTATAAAGTTGTATTATGACCTTTGTTTCTTGATATTACATCTTAAATTGTGGATGCTAGCTATTGATCCAGGGACTAGCATTGTAAACACAGGGATCTCTACCTTATCAGGTTGGGACCTCTACATCTGAAGTGAATCTTTCATCATATTTGTCTTACTTACTATTTGGACATTCTCTTTTTGGTAGATCTGATTTCGTGAAGCGCCTCGAAAGACGGTCGCTTTAATTTGCATACTATTTTATGTCTTACTTAACTTAGGCCAAGTTTTATCCTCTTTATGCAACTTTTAAGAGGATATGATTAACTAAGTTAACCATATACCAGCTGCGGACAAGATACTTGTTGCGATCCATCCTAGGGTGTATGAATTACCCTACAGTTTCCGACATACTATTGGCATTCTCTTTGAATTGTCAGAGCTTGAATACCATTTTTTCCAAAGCTTCTTCTTTGTACTTATTCATGATACTTCCATGAACTTAGTACTACTACTCCATTAACTTCTTAGCAACATCACCTACTTTGGTTGAACTTAAGTTCATCACTTCTTGTTGCTCCACACATCTTCTACACTAATATTCCCCCTTATTGTTGTTTAGTAATGATCTGAACTTGATCCAACCTTCAAATTGTATTGATACTCCTTAAACTTGGCTTCATTCTTCATGTAAGTCTTCATCTTGGTCTTTGAAACTCATCACTCCGTTACACGAATTCCTTTTTCTATCTAGGTCTATAACATTAAGTAATAACTGGATGTTGCAACATGCATTTGCACACCAAGTCAAACTTCATGTACAGATCTAGTCAATCAAGAAGATCCAAGAAAAAACCAATAAATCCAAATGTGAAACATATAACACACAATATTCTAAGCCCGGAATATAGTAGTTGAGTATAATATCTCTAAAATTCAGGCTTAGTTGTGTAGTATATGACACCTCCTCATATAGGTTTACATCGTGACACTTAGCACATAGGGTTAAACTATTCTTTGCCTCATAATTTACCCAAATTTCTCAATTGCAATAGGATAATCTTAAACAAAGTGGTCTCACTTTGGGTTTTGACTAACCTTTTGTCTCACCTTTGGAATGACTAGCTATAACCAACCTTTCTTTAATAATAACTAACCTCACATGATCTCTCAAAAAGACTAACAATATTCTGTTTTCTACTTTAAACCAAAGATTATTAGAATTTCTAGTACCTATGACTTCCATCATAGTTCTAACATATTATTTTCTTACTTCTACCTCAAAATAATTTACTAATTACTTGTCATATTTACACCTATATCATGGTTTCAGAGCTAATCTCACCATGATCTTGTTATGTTTTACCTATACATCATGAGTTAAGAGCTAATCTAACCATGATGACTTTGTTTCACATTACTTTATCATTAAATCCTAACATAATTTCACTTCATCACGTAGAATTCTCAAGTGAATCCCACATGATTACTAATCATTACAGCAACATTTATCCTGATGATATTCATCATATTGTCTTTGGTTATCAACTAACAATAAGATTTTACTGCTCTTCTTGAATTCTATGGTTAGGCTACACCATTTAAAATACTCCATATGATATCCTAAACTTATCCATAATCTACATTACTATTTTAGCTTCTAACATCTTGGGACTAGCACTATACTGAGAAAATATGAATAACAACTTTTAAGAAAGATGACCAAAGCATCTAACTTAAGTGTGACAAGGTTATCCTCAAGTGGATACTCATCACAAGTCATAGGAATATTTGGTTTAGATAAGATGGCTTTCTATAGTCACTATCCAACCTACAGATATTCCTAAAAGGGTTTTAATCCTAAGGTCAAAGCATATGCTCTGATACTAGCTGCGGTGACCCAGCATACCACTGCATGATGTAGTATACTATAGTCGTTGACATAACACCAATGAAACACCGTTCACTAGTATTACAACCCTCAGATTGGTACAACAGAAACACAGCAGGTCCAAGACATGACTATAGGTTACAACTCGACTCTTTACAAAATATCCAGAGAACACTCTAGGTTAAAGAGAGAGAAAGAAACTTCTTACAAAGAAGAATCAGAAATAAACAAATCAACAACTATCATACTAATAAGACTAGTATATGAACTATTGGTCTGGCATTGCTGCTATTGCAATACACTATAGAAGTAGGTTCTATGGCTAGAGATTATATTCCTATCTAACCAGTAACTTCGTCTTCACTTGAGTTGATGTACATGTTGACTTTCTTGACTTCATTTAAGAACTTTAGATTCTGGTGATGATTCTTGGAGTATAACTTGATGTAGACATCGTATGTACTAGCTTTAGAACCTAGAAAGGGTTAAGAAGATACTTTGAGTACGAGCATACTCAGCAAGTTCACTAGAAAGTAGTGTTTGATGCACTATATCTACAGCCACAGACCGTAGGTCGTAGGCAATGCAAGTTTTTGTAAACATTTCTTCAAAGGTTGCTTTTATTCTGAAAAGCTATGTCCGTCAGCTTTCACGGGTTTACCAGAACTTTTATGGAGTTCCTTTCCCGCCGCGTTCGTAGCTCCTTCCCGGAACAGGGAGTAACAAGTTACAGTTCTTGCACTCTACAGAGGTGCGTTACTTTACCCATGAGAGATCTTATCTTTGTTGCACATTCGGGCCGCGAACCCGTTCACACTTCCTTGGTATGAGGCCCAGACTAAGATCCAAGCCAATCATTTCCCTCTCCGCGACCCCACATGTATGCACGATCCTTTGGGGCTGGCTCACCTCCGTTAAGCCCCCTTTTGGGCAGGCTAAAACCCTGATGAGTTCCCAAAGACTCTATGAGTTGGTGATGCCCTGGCAAGTTCCATATCAGATGGACTATACCACTAAAAACCACTCATAGATAATCTAGACACCAAAAGCGTGGGGCGTAAGGGTGCCCACCCATATGTTGGATCCGCACAAGGAATCACAACGTCACGTTAAGGTCGGCTTGCCTACATGTAGAAGGAAAAGGATACAACTGACTTCTCCGCCCATTCCAAATCTCATGGTTAACGCGTGATATACGGCGCAAGAATCACCGGCGACATTGGTTGTTAAGTCCTAGATAATATGTTCCTTTACCACTAGAATTTTCATAGTAGGTTATTACCTCATGGTAATAAACCTATAATCATATTCTTCTGAAAATAGTGTTTTCCGACCTTTTTTTAAATGCAGGTGATGACAACACTGGATTTGTAAAATACTTTACAGAAAATAATCAAAGGACATGAGCAAGTGTGAACTTACCATTTGTGATTGCAAGATTATGCACTCACGGTCTTCGAGACACTATAAAATCCCTGATGCAGCGCTGAGTTGATGTAGGAGCGCTTCGTTGGGAACCCCAAGAGCAAGCTGTGAAGCAGCACGGCAGCAAGTTTTCCCTCAGTAAAAAACCGAGATTACCGAACCAGTAGGAGGAAGGAAACGTCACACAGGTGTTGCAAGCAACGCGGAGACCTACACAACACAAACTCAAGACTTTGCCCCAACGAATCAGTGAGGTTGTCAAGCTCACCGGTTTGATGTAACAAAGGATTAAACGTATGTTGTGGAAGGTAATGGTGGTTTGTAGCAAGTAAACAAGTAACAGTGGAAGATGTATCAATGATAAATATTGGACCGGGGTCCATAGTTCACTAGAGGTGCTCTCCTTAGATAAACAACATGGCATGAAGGGTAAACAAATTACAGCAGGGCAATTGACAGGAACTGAGCAAGGCATAACAATGCAATTACTAATCAAAAATATCCTATGAGATTCGATTGGGAAATACAACAAGATACATAGACCGCCATCCAACTGCATCTATGACTAGAAGTCCACCTTCAGGTTATCATCCGAACCCCCTCCAGTATTAAGTTGCAAGAAACAGACAACTGCTTTAATCAAAGTGTGTAAGGTAAACAGTCCACCTGTTCCATGAACAAGAGACCATTGTTTTCTCCCTAGTAGCAACAGCACATCTACAACCGAAGATATTGTTGTCACTTCCCTTGGAAACTAGAGGCATGAACCCACTATCGAGCATAAATACCCCCTCTTGGAGTCACTAGCAACTACTTGGCCAAGATAGCTACTAACAACGGAGAGCATGCAAGATCACAAACAAAACAGACATGTTAGAACCATAAAGACAAAATCATTAATAAAACCAACATAATAATCTCATATCCATTGGATCCCCGCAAACACAACATGCATGATTACAAATAGATTAGATATTGATCATGAACGGAGCTCACAAGATCTATACATGAAAGCACAAGGAGGAGATACAACCATCTAGCTACTACATGGACCCATAGTCCAAGGTGGAACTATTCACGCATCATACCGGAGAGAAGGCCTCCGGGATGATCTCCCCTCCAGCAGGGTGCCGGGAAGAACTTCACATCCCCCCGATCTAGGGACGACGGTGGCGGCGGCTACAGAAGGTTTCATGGAGATTTGATCGGGTACTTAGGGTTTCTGCATCGCGGGCTTCTTATAGGCGAAGGGGGAGGCCGAGGCGATGGCCAGGGGCCCCACACCCTGCCTAGGCGCGGGGCAGGGCCCACCCACGCCTAGGGGGGTCTGGGCGCCCTAGCACGCCTCTCAGGCTCCCCTCTGGACTTCTTGTTCCCCATGGAAAGTTATTGATTTTGACGTTTGTCCCGTCTAATTCCGAGAATATTTCTTTACTAACTTTTCTGGAACCAAAAACAGCAGAAAACAGGCAACTGGCACTATGGTAACTTGTTAATAGGTTAGTACCAGAAAACATGTAAAAATCACCTCAAAGTGTAAACAAAGCAAAGCAAAGTAGATACTAAACAAGCATGGAGCATCAAAAATTATAGATACGTTTCCGACGTATCAAGCATCCCCAAGCTTAACTCCTGCTCGTCCTTGATTAGGTAAGTGATAAAAAGAATAATTTTTGAGGGGACATGCACCCTCACAATAAAGATCCAACCATTTGCAAGCATTGAAAGCTGGATCAAAGAAATCTAAACATGTGCATGAAAGATGGAGTTCTAACAATAGGACATAGTAACTATGCATGCAACATGATAAGCTACAAACAAAAATCATGAATAACATGCATTGAAAACCGTTTGTTTGTTTCACATACAGAAACATAGCATAGTGGCAATCAGCTTGTCCCTCATAGAGTAGCAAATATATGCATAGTACACCTTCAAAGTTCACAAGGGTGACTAGAAACAAATAGCACAAGAACAAGTAATATCCCAATATGCATCAATCAATAATCTTTGGAACACTGCACAAAGAATGACAACTATGCTCTCTTAATGGTGCCTAAAGGTAGAAGGTGGAGACTCAATAGTGGTGGAAGAAAGACCTTTTATAAAGGAAGCAGGGATTTCAAGTTTCAAAAAGAGCTTCCAAAAATTATGGTACTTGTTAGCTTTCAGCCCTCATTGCCCCTATCATAAGCATCTTGAAGTGATTAAGGTTAAAGTGAACAAAGATGGAGTATATGCTTGACGAAGTATAAGTTGGCAATCTCAAGTACCTTGAATATGAGGGCCACACCTCATGCTACTCAACTTTAGTCACCTGTAAGTTCTTGTCATTATAAGTATTTACATATCATAGAGAACCGCCAACGGGGTACCCCTTGCACATGGTACAGGATCTATCTTATAACCAAAATGACAAGGCAAGCAGACAATGAGCATCTCAGCAATCTTCTTATTTACCATGGGAATATGGTGCTTTTTTCTCTCTTTCCTCTTTTCTCAATGTGTCTCTTTTTCTTATAAGAAGAATGCTTCATAGATGTCACTATGGTGATGCTGCAAGTTTCCACCATGATTAGGCATGGCTTAGGCTAGTGGCCCAGGCGTTTCTCTAACACAGGATACAAACTCCATGGACTTACAAGTTCCCTCTTTATTTCACACTGGTGACATCCATAGACAAAAGAGCATGATATCAACTGAGTACAAAGTACAGGTGCAATGTTGAAAACGTTCCCCGTGACAGCACGGTTCTGCTAATTGCAACGTATAAGTGCAAGCATATACAACAAAGATGACACAATGGTTCAAGTTTATTAGGGGCAAAGAATATAAAGTGTGCTATCAAGTTTGTGAGGGATGTAATCACTAAGTTTTCACATAACAAAATAGTTTTTAATTAGAAGATAGCTGAAAACAAGAATATACTTGGAATGGTGTAACACACCATGCATAGGAGTTTATAGTGGACACTTTGGAATAACTTGGTTTCTTGGGAGTTGGAAGCATGAGTAGAGATTACTCACACAAGTGGAGGCTAGCAAAAGACTGGGAGCAACCAACTAAGAGAACAATAATGGCCATAATCATGCAGTACAACAAAGCATTACTAATCAAAGCAAAGAGTGGTACTACAAGTCAAGGACTAAATTACCATAGAGGCTAATGGTGACTTGTGAGAGTCATAACATGGTGTGAGCATGTGCCAAGTCAACCCAAGCAAAGCATCAAAGGAGAGTACTACAATACTATGCTTTTGCATGCTAAAACAACGCATAATTTCTTCAAGGCACAATAAGCAATCCCAATTGTTTGGAACAAGACATGCTACAGCAATAATCATTAAGCATAAGGTCAAAACAACACCTAGCATGTCATGCTAAAGTCTAAGTCACAGTCAATGCAAGCTCCTCTTGCACTTCCAAGCAAGAACTTACTACTCCTTTCCAACACCAAGCAACTTATTTGCAAAACAACACAGCAATAAGGGGGTTCCAAACTAATTTAGCAAAATAAACAAACTAAGCAAATCGCTCCAAGAACAACACAACTGTGTATGAAACAATAAAAACGAAGTGTCTAGACAGACCTGAGCTTTTTATTGATGAAGAAGGGGATGCCTTGGGCATCCCCAAGCTTTGATGATTGTACCTCTTGGATATTTATATGGGTGACACCGGGGTGGCATACCCAAGCTTGAGCTTTTGTCCATTCTTCATCTCATTGCATCATTCTCTCTCTACACCTGAAATTTTTCCTTCATACAAAACTTCACACAATCTTCATTAGCAACATTAGTGTATTCAAAAGATATTAGACCTCTGGAAAAGCTTTGGAACAGCAACACTTTTCACTAAAAACACAAGATACTGTAGTAACTCCTTTAAAAATCTCAATTCACCTAAAGAAACTCAAAAATGAATCAATAAGAAGCAAATGCAAATAATGGCAGAAATCTGTCAAAACAGACCAGCAGGTAGAAACCAATTTTTTGAACATATTCTGCTGCTTAAATCAAAAAGTGTTGAACTAACAAAAGTTAGCTAACATACTGGGGGATTTATTCGTAAATTTTGAGCTCAATCCGAGTTACAGAGAGTCCTCACGCATTTTTTTTTGTGGAGGACAGAAATCTGTTTCGGGACAGCAACTCCCCAAATCTTACTTCCCTCTTATTAGAGGTCATTCTTGGCACAAAAAGCAAACAAAAAGGATAAGGAGAGGTCATTACTGAAGTAATAACTTCCAAGACTCAAGGAAACTCTTGGTTTATCTCCTAACAAGTACTTTTCTTTAACGCCTTTAAGTTAGGCACAAGAAGCAAGAAGAATCAAGTATTTTCAAATGAATCATAACCCCTCTTGTTCTTTCCTTTCTTACCTTTATTCTTCTCTTTAGGGAAGATATGATTGCTTACCGGAGGAGCAAAATGCATAATGCCTTTTCCCACATCTATCACCGCTCCAAGGTGTTTCAGTAGGGATCTTTCAAGTGTGATATTTCCTTTGCCTACACATTCAATAACAAGATAATCAGTAGACACCATTTTCCCTGAGATTTTTGTAAACACGCCTTCATCTATTCCAATGGGCAATAAGGTGTAATTATTAGTAAGAGAGATTTCCTCTCCTCCTTCAGAAAGCCCCCAAAGACTCAAATAATCATAAATATCTTTAGGCATGAGACAAAATTCAGACATGATATCACAACGAGCATCAAAAAGTGTAGTATTTATAGAGACTTTGATTGTTGGAAACCACTTTGAAGGCTCAGAATTTATGGGAACATAATCATGGTAATCCCTAAGCGTGTGATAGCAACTATTTATAGCAGCAATACTAGTCTCAAGAGTGTTCAACCTAGCAAAAATATTTGTGAAAGAGGAATCAGACTTGCCAGGTGTATTCTAAATTGCAATCAACTTTTTTATGGCATCAAAAGCTTCATCCTCAGTACATAGCAAAATATATTTCTCAGCCACAGCATCCAAAGCATATCTATAACAAAGAGCAATACCGCGGTAGAAACTATCAATAACCAAGCTAAGACTCATCTTAGGCTCAGTTTCCCTCTGTAAAGCGGAAATTCTAGACCAAGCTTCTTTAAAACTCTCTTCACTTTTTTGCTTAAAAGTGGAGATCTCTTCCTTAGGTGAAATAAATATTGGTCCAAAACTAGACATGGAAGCAACTAGGGAAGGAACTAATTTTTCTGTGTTTTTGAATAAAGAAAGCAAACCAAACTAGACTAATTTTTTTGGGTTTTTGGAAAGAGGCAAATAAAACCAAGAAAAAGAAACAAAGCAAACTAAAAACAAAGTAAAGAGAAAGGAAGTGGAGGACTCCCCTAGTGAAGATGTCTTTAGCCTCCCCGGCAACGGCGCCCGAAAAGCTTGATGCATCGCTGAGTTGATGTAGGAGCGCTTCGTTGAGAACCCCAAGAGCAAGGTGTGAAGCAGCACAGCAGCAAGTTTTCCCTCAGTAAGAAACCGAGGTTATCGAACCAGTAGGAGGAAGGAAACGTCACACAGGTGTTGCAAGCAACGCGGAGACCTGCACAACACAAACTCAAGACTTTGCCCCAATGAATCAGTGAGGTTGTCAAGCTCACCGGTTTGCTGTAACAAAGGATTAAACGTATGGTGTGGAAGGTAATGGTGGTTTGTAGCAAGTAAACAAGTAACAGTGGAAGATGTATCAATGATAAAGATTGGACCGGGGTCCATAGTTCACTAGAGGTGCTCTCCTTAGATAAATAACATGGCATGAAGGGTAAACAAATTACAGCAAGGCAATTGACAGGAACTGAGCAAGGCATAACAATGCAATTACTAGTCAGAAAGATCCTATGAGATTCGATTGGGCAATACAACAAGATACATAGACCGCCATCCAACTGCATCTATGACTATAAGTCCACCTTCAGGTTATCATCCGAACCCCCTCCAGTATTAAGTTACAAGCAACAGATAACTGCTTTAATCAAAGTGTGTAAGGTAAACAGTCCACATGTTCCATGAATAAGAGACCATTGTTTTCTTCCTCGTAGCAATAGCACATCTACAACCGAAGATATTATTTTCACTTCCCTTGGAAACTAGAGGCATGAACCCACTATCGAGCATAAATACCCCCTCTTGGAGTCACTAGCAACTACTTGGACAAGATAGCTACTAACAACGGAGAGCATGCAAGATCACAAACAACACAGACATGTTAGAATCATAAAGACAAAATCATTAATCAAACCAACATAGTAATCTCAATACCATTGGATCCTCGCAAACACAACATGCATGATTACAAATAGATTAGATCTTGATCATGAACGGAGCTCACAAGATCTATACATGAAAGCACAAAGAGGAGATACAACCATCTAGCTACTACATGGACCCATAGTCCAAGGTGGAACTGCTCACGCATCATACCTGAGAGAAGGCCTCTGGGATGATCTCCCCTCTAGCAGGGTGCCGGGAAGAACTTCAGATCCCCCCGATCTAGGGACGACGGTGGTGGCGTCTACAGAAGGTTTCGTGGAGATTTGATCGGGTACTTAGGGTTTCTGCATTGGGGGCTTCTTATAGGAGAAGGGGGAGGCCGAGGCAGTGGCCAGGGGCCCCACACCCTGCCTAGGCACGGGGCAGGGCCCACCCGCGCCTAGGGGGGTCTGGGCGCCCTGGCACGCCTCTCCGGCTCCCCTCTGGACTTCTTGTTCCCCACGGGAAGTTACTGATTTTGATATTTGTCCCGTCCAATTCCGAGAATATTTCTTTACTAACTTTTCTGGAACCAAAAACAGCAGAAAACAGGCAACTGGCACTGTGGCAACTTGTTAATAGGTTAGTACCAGAAAATACGTAAAAAGCACCTCAAAGTGTAAACAAAGCAAAGCAAAGTAGATACTAAAAAAGCATGGAGCATCAAAAATAATAGATACGTTTATGATTTATCAATCCCATATCTGAAATCAGCATCATTGGTCCGGTAAGGACTAATGTGTAAAGAAGCAAGATGATATTATGCATAAGCAATGTAATGCAATTTGATAAACTCGAATCCCGGGTATAATGTTGTTCTAGGTTTTGGATACTGAAACTGGTTTCTTTGGAATGTGTTGTCCTTTTAGATTAAGTTTCACACTTGTGCTTCTTATTAAGGCTTGTGAGTGTGTGTGAAACAACATGTACTTATAATATCATACAACAATAAGATACACACATGTGGAATGCTACTAAAAGACTACTTATATAAGAATTGTTTATCTTCAGATTTTACTTTACAAGTAATGGCATTTATAAGGAACTTAAGTGTTTACAATCCTAAGTATACAAGTAAAGTTTAAAGAAATGTGATTGTGATTAATTGTCATCTGTTGACTATGATGAGAGTCCTTGAGTTTAGTTGTTAAGAGTTGGAGATATTATTATAAGATTTGTTCTTTGAAGTGGAAAAAAGAATAACATTTGAAGAAAAGATGTCTTTTCTAAGGTGTAAATAATCTTTATGGTTAATAGAATGTGGTTGATTTTGTTTGTGCTTGCTTGAATAGTTTGGATTTGAGATGCTTTAAGTCTTAGTTACAACGGACCAAAGTTAACTATAAAACAAATAATAAAGTCTTTAGCATTATATTAAAGTCTTGTAGACTAAAGTTAACTTTAAGAACATAGATGAACTTAGGGTGTAATGCTTATGATATTTATATCTTGTTCACTTTATAAGGTTTCTTTAAAGTTAACTAGGAATGGTATTACTTTTATTTGGTATAGTGATTTCTCAAGATTATAATGGAATAGAATCATTTATGCTTTATAAATGAGTGGTTATGGTTTGGAAACAAGGAAATAATATTACTTAACTACTTATGGATTCAATATAGTGTTTTGGTATGTTTATAACTTGTGGTTGAAGTAAGGGAAAAGGTTTTATTTAGTCACAAATTATCCTTGAGGATTTTACATTTGATAAGGATCTTTTTAGAAAATAATCTACACTTATGGTTCAATGATAATTCAATAAAATTGTATTTAAAATGTGTTGAACCATTTTGACTTCATATTATCACCATTTAAGACTAATACTATTTATTAGACTCAATTGGCTAATTTTTAGAAATATTAGAAAATTTTATTTACCCTTATATGAATTATCAACTAAGGAAATGAGTTTAAATTCAAGTTATTAAGTTTTTTAAATTTTTATTTACCTCAAAAGTGGAATATTATATTTTTAACATGCAGGTATTATTTTTGTGATCTTTTTGGTATATTATATGTATTTTTATGAATTTTAAATAATAAGATATGTTTTTTATAAGTTTAATTATTTTATAAACATTTAATAAATAATAGATCTTGAATTAAGTGAAATAATAATACATGATTATAATTTTAAATTATAGTTATTATTTTTCTAAGAATTTTGGTATATTATTTCTATTTTTTTAGCATTTACCATTACTAAATTATGAATTATCAAAGTTTTATTATTTTTAAAAACTTTATTAAATAATAATGATTTAAATAATTAGCATAACAATGTTTTATAATAAGGTCATATTATAGATTTTATTTTTCTGAAAATTTTCATATATTAAACATATTTTTGTAAATTATAAAACAAAAGTTATTGAATTTCTAAGGTTTATTCATTTTATTTAATTTCTGGAATTTATTTGTTTTTGAATGTATGTTGTTTTGTTTATTTTCTAAATAGACACTAAACTTTTATACCGCACACACATCTAGCCCTAGTCACTGACCTGTGGGCCAGTGGCCACGTCATCTGCCACACGTGCAAAGACTAGGTCAAACCAACTGACTCAGCAGTGGTGACGTGAGCATGACATCATGCTTACGTCGACAATGGGGAACCTATATGTGGTGCTCTAATTCGGCGACAGGACGCACGCGCGCTTGCGGGGCTAGGAGGTTTGGACGCGGAAGACCAAGGCGATTTGAATGGTGGTCGCGCCGCCCTGAAATGGTCACCGGAGAAGGGTCGGCGGCGAGCTCGCACGGCAGCGCTTGCAGGAGACCATGTAGGCGGCGATACATGAAGCAACTGAAACATTGGGGCATACTGGAAGACTCAGGAACTCACCAGGAGCGCGACGGTGTCGTCGACGACGCGAGTTGTTGCCGGAATCGATGGGGATCGATGGTGACCGACGGTGTCAGTGAGGTGTCAATTGATCCGATGGGGGGTCTTCGGCTTCCATGGCTTGGCTTGCAAGAACGAGAACAACAGGGCGAGGCGAACGGTGCTCTCAGGAAGGCAAAGGTAGCTCAGGAACGATGGCGACGGTCGGCTCCGGCGGGGCTAGGTTTCGGTCAAAGGGAAACAGAGAGATAGAGAGGAGAAATGGTGCATGACGAGGTTCCTCCAGCGGCGCACGGATATTTATAGACGACAAGAAGTGGTAGCGCACATCGTGGCGTCGAGGCGGTCGATCGGGCGGTCGTCGGAGCTCCACCGAGCTGCTTCCCTCGGTGATGCCTTCTGTCACGAGGAGGAAGAAAGGAAAAAAAAATCAGCGAAACGGTATTGAGCTGGTGTTGGGCTTCGGTGTGACGCACGTGAGCGACTGGAAGGGGAAGGAAATATGGGTTGCGGCTAGAAGCTACTCTCCTTCTATTTTTTCCTTCTTCTTTCTTTTTTTACTTCTGTTTTGTATTTTACTTACAGATTTGTATATTACTCATTTGTTTGAAAAAATTCTATGTAGAATTTGTTTGTTAAATAGTTGCAGCAATAATGAATGGTATATAAAGTTATTTTGTGAGCTTTTATTATATAGTGTTATAGTTTCTTTATTTTCTTATATAGATTCCTTTCTTTTTAATTATTTTGTGATAGTATTTGCGATGATTTTTCTTATTATATGATACACAAAGTTTTAGGGAATTAATATGGTTAATATTATTCCCATGAATTTAGGAAATAGCAAAGTATATATTTTATTATAGCTAACATAGGAGTTAGGGTTTGAATTGTAAATGTTTACCATGAGTTTTAGGAGTTTTAATATTCTTGTATATCCTCTTATTGATGTGAATAAAGATTTAGTGCTTAAGACATATTGGCTTTATATTTGTGATCATGAATGATATCACCCTTTAAAACAGTAAGGTTATTCTCTGGAATGAATTATGAGAGAGAATTGATAATTATAGTCTACAAGCATATATGATTTTAATGTTTGCAGTGACAAAGATATGTTTGAGTGATTTGGTATAGGAAATTAATCTTATCAGCCATTGTGGAAAAAAGATGATTGATCAAATAGATGAAATAGATATTAAGTTTAATTATAGATTTAAGGTTTAGTGTTTACCAAGAATTCCAATCCTCCATAATTCATAATTCTGGTCTTCTCACTAAGGAATTCCTTTCCTAGATATATTACTCCTTCATATTTATCATCATGTGTTAACATGATGAGCTTTGCTTCACAAGAATATTCCTATCAATAATTTCTCCTCCTAAATCCTTTTGTGAATCCAATGAGCTTGGCACTAAAGCTCTTCATAATCTTCTTATATCCATACTTGGTTATATCAAACTACTCTGATAATGATAACCTCTAATCCATTAAGTAATTACTTCTGACTCCATTTATACTCTTCCTTCATCATCCATTACTAACATTACTCCAAGATATATATATATATATATCAAATCCTACTTCACCTCAAGTGTTTATTATTTCCCAAGAGAAAATACTACTTCTATAATCCAATGTTGCTCTAGCATCATCTTAATCATGCTATCTTATCTTTACTTGACTCCAATATCTTATACTCAAACTTCACATTATATCATGGTGACTTGTCATGGCTATCCTATAATAACATATCTATACTAGGGTTCAATCATGTTCTATCCACCAATGTCACTTATACATGATATAAGCATTCAATCTTGGTGACTAAAGCATGATCATTATAATCCTTTGATCACTTATGGCTTAGGTTTCCAATTGGATAATCAAGGCCTTCATCAATACAACACTATAGTTGTATTATAATTATCTTTTCAGTGTATCTATATGACTAAGAGAGATTATTCGTTTACTATACCTAATTTATTCAATAGGATTACTCCTGGTGACTTATCTTCAATATTCATCCTTGTAATCTTTATCTCAGATAACTCTTCTATTCATTCAGAAGTGAGTTAACTCCATCAAGTATCACATTGATCCTATTATCTTCCAACACTCCCATCCTATAGATGATATTTAAATCTAGCATTACCACTTACCTCTTCTTACTTCTTTCTCTAAAGGACTTTAAGTGAATACTATGATAAGGACAAGAGTTGCTAGGTCAATAATTGATAGGTTAAGAATTGGTGAATCAATAGTTGATTACTCAACATTGATAAACAACAGATATTTGAATATGGTTCAGTAGAAATGATAAGGATTAAGATAAAAAGAAAGATATATGGTGAATGATCTTGACTTGGTTTCCTACTCAATCTCACTAAAGAGTTAAGGTTAGGTATTACCATGATACTCATGGTATAAGTAGATGAGATTAAGATAGATCAAGATTTACTTGTTACATTCTTATTACTTAAGTTATATTCATAACTTGGTATTCATGAGTTGTGTAGTGAATACTATGGAATGATCACTTAATGATGAAATATTAATCATTAGGCAATGTATAATGGTTTAATTTTATTACATTTGATCTACCCTTAGATCAAATCTCCTTTACCCAAAATAAGGTTTTAGCAAAGGTTATATTGAAACTTATCACAGTCAACTTGATGATCTACTTTAATTCCATCAAGTTAAAAGAAGCTTCAATCACTTTGGAAAGTTTTATTCAAAAGCGCGAAAATTATCCAAATTTTCTATGCATGAATGCAATGCACACATCTGTGTTCAGCTTATTTCTAAGCTCTAATGCTGGGATTTTATAGTTTGCCCCCTCCCCCTCCGTCTATGAATAGAGGGAGCCCCCCTCCCCTCTATACACACAATTGTCTCTCCTCTCTCTCTATTCCCCTAGGTCACTCTCTCAGCCTAGATTGGAATTGGCTCTTGTGGGAATTTTGTTCTCCACCTCTGCACTACCATCGTGCGAAGGACGATCTGACTTCCATCTTCTTCCGTTGCTCGGCTGGATCAGATCCCAGGAGACGTCATCTACAACGGACGTGTGTAGATCTTTGAGGCGCAACACTTGGGGCGATGCTTGTCTTCATCACTATACGCCTACATGCATAAGGCGTGCCATATTCTTCAAGGGTATGAACATTGTTCCCATCTTCGTCACTTATGTCTACATAGAATAGATCTTGGTTATCGTTTCCGTGTAGCTAGAAATTTTTTGATTCCTGCTGCGAACCCCAACATTATGTATCAAGACCAGGATTTTCCAATCCAAGTAATGGATAGATACACGTGGCCAACTCGGTGAATTTTCATTAACGAAGCTTGCAAGTGTATGACTAGGTCATGGAATGAAACGGCACGGTAACGAGTAAACAAGTTCATCGATAACGAGATCGAACTAGGTATAGCGATATCAAAGATCAAATCTTGAATGAACTAGGTATCGAGTGGCAAAGGGAGTGGGACGCGATGTTGAAGGTTCAAGCGTGAGATTCGTGAAATGCACGGGGATCATTATGGGCATCCAGGTCCCGCTAATGATCATTGATTCGAGAGGGGTCTCGGTCATGTTCGGAGTGTTTTCGAACCGAAGGGTGGCACATTTAAGGGTGGGACGCATAGGGATTGATCCAGCACCACAGGAGAAATAAGAGAGAGAAACCGGAAAAGTTCCATGTTGGACACGATGTTGATTGGAGGGGTCCAGAAGGAGTTCCAGAGTGAAAGATATAATAATATATGTGTTTTATATTAATTAATTGAATTAATAATAAAACATATATTTTTATTTTATTTTTAAAGGCAGCCCATGCCTAATGGGCCTTCCCCAAAGGGGAGGCCTAAGAGGGCAAGGCGCCAAGGGAGGAGGGGCTAGCCGGCCTAGCCCTAGTGGGATCCCCGCCTGGGGCCCACCTAGGGCCAGTTGAAAGGATACACATGCCGCCTAGAGAGGGAATGAATAGGCAGTTTAGAAACTTTTCTGATAGTGGCTCAACAAAGGCGGAATTAAACTAGCGTTTATTTTGTCAAGCACAAAACCTAGAACAACTAGGGTTCACATATGCGCACCAACAACTTATTCTAAGAAACACAAGCAACTAAGTGATAGAAACATATATTCTTCAAGCATGAAGGCTATCACAAAGTAAGGTGCATAAGTAAGAGATCGAGTATAGAGATAACCGAGGCACGCAGAGACGATGATGTTTTACTGAGTTCCTCCCAACTTGGAGTACGTATCGTTTGGAGAGGGGGTGGTATCAAACCACCAATGCCACAAAAGGCCTCCCTTTTTCTCCTGTGAATCTCACCCCAATGGGATCGATCCACACTTCCACTATCGGTGCATTTATCGGTGGCAATCTGGAACCTCTCACAAGGTTGGGGCACTTCTCCACAACTCAATTGGAGGCTCCCAACAAACAAGCTTTGGGGAAGCTCCACAACTTAATTGGAGGCCCCAAGTAATCTACAAACCTAAAAAACAACCCAACTGTCTAGGGTTCCAAGAACCCAAGAGTAAAAAGCTTCTCAACTTTCACCCAATCAAATCCTCACCGAGAACTCAAACCGATGCACCAACTAATGGCAAGAACACAAGAAGTGCTCAAGTCCTTCTCTCCCAAATTCCACCAAAGCTACAAAAGATTGTGGGGGAATAAGATAGGAAGAATAATGGAGGAAATACATAAAATACTCCAAGATCTAGATCCCAGGATGTACCACTCACTTAGAGGACAGATTGATTGGTGGGGTTGTAGATCTAGATCTCCTCTTTCAAATCCCTAAAGTATATGCAAGAATCATAGAAGGGATTGAAGGGAAGCGATCTCAAGAAGGTCAAAAATGGAGGAGAAGACTTGCAAAACTCGGGGGTGCTCATTGGGGAAGAAGGGACCCTTTTTATAGGACCACTGATTTCTGACCGTTTTCTTCCTATTGGGGGGTTTCCACACTGAAGACTCCGGTCTGGAGACCGGAGACTCCGGTTTGCACATATCTCACACCAGAGATTCCGGTCCATCTCCGGACCATCTCCGGACCCCTATACAGAATGTCCCGGGCCAGGTCTTGATGCTCCCTCCGGAGACTTGGCAGGAACTCCGGACCTGAGCACATCGAAGATTCCGGTCTACCAGTATACACAGGAGATTCCGACCAAATATCTGGTCTGAACCAAATAAGAGGAAAACTTCAAATGACGATATATAAAGTTTGGAAACTCCAATTGACCCAAAACCAATTTTGTTGGAAAGAGGACAACAAGAGCTACCCAAAAATATTGGATGCCACCAAGTGAGAATATTTCATGTATTGTAATGTGAGATACCTCCCTTGGTGAGAAAGCGGAAAACCTCCAAGATCAAAAATGCAATAAGATATAAAAGGGAAATCCGTTTTTGATGAACTAGAGCTTGTTATAAATATTAACACAAGCTCTAGTACCTCACATGGATAAGATCCAAATAGAAACCAATAAAGGATGATTCTAAGTATGCAAAGGTTTGAGCTCTCTCCAAAATATATGATCGAGTTACTGACTTGAGAGCCCCTCTTGATAGTACGATTATCTATCCTATAAACCGGTCTCCCCAACTAACCATGAGACCGGTAAGAAGGAAACCCTATCAAGATCATACCTTTTCCTTGCGCATATTTCACTTGATCTTGATGTATACAATCTTGTCCTTCTCAAGATGGAACACCTTTCTTGATTGCTCTTGCACGCACTCGCTTGATGAAGACTTGCAAGTTGCTCCCCCATACAACATGGGGAAACCTTTACTTTGACCTTGTATTCATCGATCCCTGATCACCGAGGATGGCAAGCTTCAAGAATGAGATCTTCTAGATATGGCACATCTTCAGCTTGCACAACATTTCTTCTAACACCATTTGGATGATGTCTTGAAGATACATATGATGAACTCTATCTTCTTCTTCAAGACACCCTTGATCTTATTTTCTTTATTCTTCTTCATTTCTTCATTCTTTATTATGTTGTTTTCTTGAAGATATACACGAGGTATCACTCCATCTTACTCTTCAAGACACACTTGCTATAGGCCAAACCCTCACTTGACCAATCTCCGGGTCACTCTTTAAGCCTTGGTAAACACTTGATCTTCTTCACTTTCTTCTTCTTCATTTCTTCTACCTTGAAGCCAACACATGCTCCAAGCGATGCCAATGGACTATTCCTACAAGTGTAACTCACTACAAACATTAGTCCATAGAGATTGTCATTAATTACCAAAACCACACATGGGAGCCCACATGTTCTTTCACCGGTGGCGCCCTATGGTGACCGACAGTCTCGGCATTAGTACCACACCGCTTGACCCATGGGGGATGGCTCTCCCCTCCTACTATAAACAAAGGGGCACCCCCTCCCCTTTGAGGCATCCCATTCTCTCCTCTCTCTCTCATTTTCCTTAGAGTTTTCTCCATAAGATTGGAGAGGACTTTGAGGGACTTAGTTTCTCCACCTCCGCACTACCATCATGCGATATTCGGTCCGCCATCTTTATTTTTCCGATGCTCGGCTGGATCGGATCCCAAAAGACGTTGCCTACACCGGACGTGTGTACAACTTCAGAGGCGCCACACTTGGGGCGCTAGGATCTATTCATCTTCATCAACATACACATACCTGCGTAAGGAGTATCTCGGTCTTCAAGGGTATGAATATCGTTTGCTTCTCCATTACATATGTCTACATAGAATAGATCTTGGTTATTGTGTTCACATAGTTAGAAATTTTTTGTTTTCTGTTGCGGAACCCCTAAAGCATTTGCTATAGCTCATGACCCAAATATTGGATACTGCCTAACCTTTAAAAATATCTACCCAAATATGTATAAGGTGGTCACCTACGACTATAGTCAAGCTGAGATTGCCAAGAGGTGCCCTACGCACCCAAAAGCATTCCAGAGGAGCGTCCATGAAGGGTGAGTTTTGTCTCCTGGCATGTTGTTGTTAGTAAGTAGTGTTTATCGTGATGAACTCATTGTCCTGTCATGCCTTCTTGTGAACTTATGTGTATTTTCGTCAATGTCATGAATTGCTAGACTGATTTACTACTACTGTTTCATAGTATTATGCCTAAGATTTGGTTGGTAACCTCACCACTCTGCAACAAAGGTTATTGTAGCAGCAATGGTGCAGACAATCAAACACATAACTAGTTGTATTATCCTTGCCTTTAAACATGTGTGCCTGTTACCAAACAGCGGCAATCCTATCTTACCTAGGTGCAAAATAATGGTATGCATGCTACCAAACGGGCCGCAAAGCATGACCCAACGGCTGCTTTCCTCTGGCCTTGCTCAACTCAGGACTTCCAGGATGGGCTCAAAAAATGGTGCAGGCTATCAAACATGCCCCTATGTTGCGCCCCTCCTTCTTGTTGAGTGTGGTCCAGTAGAGAGCGCAAGCATTCTTATATGATCGTATTTCGAACTTCGACCCCTTTGTCGTTGTCTTTTTTCTCTTCCTTTCTTTATATTTTGTTTTCCTCTCACTATTTTATTTTCTACATTGTTACTTTAATTTTTCATTGAAATTAGTACATTTTTCTCATGCTAGTTTTCCTTTTTTTTGTAATTTCTCTATTCCTGATTTTTTTTCTATTTATGCTCCGCTTCATAGTGTTTTTCGCTAATTGTTGTACAAGTAACTTTGATTTTGACAAGGCATTGAGTGAAGTTGATATGGTACTGATGTTGATACTTTATCGTTTCATTTGAATAAGATCATGAAGCACTCTAAACATTCTAAATATATTTGAAAATTGAATATACCAACGAGATGACCCACCTACCATGTGTCTATGATGAAGAGTAGCCGCGTAAAAACTCAATCAATAGAATCCGCATCTATTTCTCAAATAAAAAATTCAACATGTAAACCCTAAGTGGAATTGGCCATTTTTTTAAGGTTGTTAAGACGATAGTGGATTTTTTCATTGTTCTCTTAAAAAATGAATCATCAAGGACCGTGGTTACTTATTTCTTATTAATATACGTAGTAAATTTTTGGGACACCTTCACAAATTAAAAGAAAGATTTGCAACAAAACAAATCATACTACCATTGTACACAACATGGCCAGGTAAACGCGGCACATATAAAGAATGAAAAAGTTATTTGTTACTTTGTCAGTTACCCTTTGTTTAATTACAACAACCAATGTAGTACTTCTGATTTTAAGAACAACTCACTACTCCTAGTTCACCCAATGAAACCATATATATGGCCATTGTATAGGTCAATGAATAGAAATGAAAGGTCTCTATTAGCCCAGGTACTTACTATTGGGGCACGATAACAGCCCATTATTAAGGTTTATAAGTACATACACTAGACACGGTTCCATTCAAATGCCAATTTGTATGGAACCCCTGAATTATGTATGCTTTTATTCATGGCTATCAGGACCAACATGTAATTTTATTGTAGTACTATATGATTTGGACTCTTACTTTTAGGTCAAAGTTTTTTATTGGTTCAATCGATACATTCCATCGTTGGCTCCATAAGAAATATTGTGGATGCAAATTGATAATATGTATTTTGTACTAGAGTCCAAGACAGTGGTGAAGTAGAATAAGGTATCTTATGTTTGTGGTGGGTATTATCACACGCCATGATAGTTCTAGCCCTACAGATTTAAAGCAGCTATAGGGTAATTAAGTGAGATAATGTATTTGGTAATCCTTAGCCTGGAGTGTTCTTCCTATCCTTCTTTTGAAAACAAGACTCCAAAATTCATGAAAAATATCGAAAATAAAACATTAATGGCGTGGACTTGACATGTAACAAACACAGAACAGGAAATTTTGAATCTGGATTTGAATGGCAGGCCCAACAAAAAAATATAAATATAGATACAAGTAGTAGGCTAGTGAAATGAGGCCGTGAATTGGCATAATGGAATTGTTTTCTACTCCCTCCGTTTTAAAATATAAGATGTTTTAGTTTTATAAAACACTACTTTTAGTATATAGTTTCATTTAGGTTGGAGTAAATCTACACATAAAACAAGTCTATATACACTTTCTTCACAAACCTAAAAACATCTTATATTTTAAAACGAAGGGAGTATTTCTCATGATATTAAACCAGATAATTAGATATGGAACTTTGTGCCAATCCGTGTGATCTATACTAAGAAATCTCAGGGATTTTAGATAGGCTAGAACATACGTGTTCACCGGAGGTACCCCAAACCTGAGTGTATAGCTACCACACACGGACAAAAAGATTAAATAAATTGAGCAAAAGCCTGGTTGTAGTAAAACAGAGAGACAAACAGTCCAACAGACAACAGTTAATTAATTTATGGTCCACTAGGCTTGACAAGCTCTTGCATCGATTCCCTGAATTGCGTTACTAGTGGGGGCGTGCAGGTCAAAAGCAGTGTGTTTTAGCGATGCATGCATCAGCGCGTGCGTCAAATACCATCGCCGTCTACGATTCTTCGCGCGGCTTCTTGTCGTCTTTGCCCGTATCTCAAGGCAAATCCTTCTTTCCGCTGATATCTCCTTTCCGAAGTTGATGGAATGATGGGTGACTGGCATCGACACACGTGGCATGGCATCGTACATCAAGAGTTTGCACCGGCAGGTACGTACTAAAATACTCCTTCCAAAACGAAGGGAGTAGAAAATGTTGTTGGCTACTGCTCGTTTTACACACAAGTTGTACCGAGGGAGTGAAAGAAAAATCGATAGAATAGTTGAAACACCGTACCTTTCGGTTAATCTTATATCCCAAGAAGTTATCTCCGTTGTATAGTCCCACACGCACTACTCCCTGCTGAGTATAATGCAGCTAACCCAATTCCTGTACACACGCCTGTAGACCGAACGGGGCCTAAAATTCACAAAGCTCCTTGCTCTAAAAACAACAAATTTGGCACTCAGCTTGTCTTTTTAGCACATGTCAAGGTAGTATTTTATGTTTTCTCCATAAATATTTGCAGCCAATCAATGGACACATTTATAATACTATATCTTATTTTGTACATTTATAATAAGTAGTATTATTTTTCGCAGTGCATGAGCATATCATGTTGTTCATTGTTCGCACAATAATCATAAAGTACAGCTGCCATCGAGTACGTACAAAAGCACTTAAAAGCCAATAACCTCTGACATGAGGCGAACGGGAGATTAGCTGAAGTTGCACCGACAAGTGCGACGTGGAAGGCCATAAACCTTGCTGTACATTGATAATTGCAACAAAGATCTCACCATGTACCATTCACCACCATCTACTCGTGGTCAGGTACGACGTCGAAAGCCGGAGCCTGGTGTTGAGAATGTCGAGAAAGATTGACACACGCATACTTCATTAACAAGATATTCCTCTTCAAAATCTGTGGCCAAGTGTGCAATGCTGAATACTGAAGAGGGCATTTGACTCTTGAAATCATGGATCTTTATGTGAGTTGTCACTGAAACTGACTGTTACTAGCCTGAAAGGTCGGCGATAGACTCTACTTTTGATGAGATATGGTTGGTTTTCCGAAGATTGCCGTATAGCCGAGTATAGTGTGTCACTAAGGAGCGTGTTTGCTTCGGCTCTTCCTCTCAGATATATGTTTAGTCCCACATTCCCTTTGGCTCCCCCCCCCCCCCCCCCACCCCCAGCCCCCACCACCACCACCACCAGATCCTATCATCGGTGCCCCTAGGATGCTGAATTTGTGGACGGTTGGGGTGTTTTTTTTTTGGAAAAGAGCATATATTAATATCAAAAGATACCAATTACACCTGGTCTCTGCAACAACGCAATATCCTATTGGCATTACGGATACACACAGCCAACAAAAGATAAAGAAAACTAAGAAAATAAAAGACCCGCTACAGTGTTCCGGTCATAGCAGCAACAGTTCAACCACCACCAATACAACACCTGAACTCTAGGCTTTTCAAAAGCGACGCCTCCAAGAAGGAAACGGTGCACAAGCGCCATCGTCGCCCTATCAAAGATCTAGATTTTCACCCTGAAGATAATCCTCACTCTCAAAACAATGCCTTCAACAAGGCCATTGCCAGGCACAACCAGCTAAGGTCAGACCTTGGATTTTCACCCTGAAAGGTAAGATTCTGAAATTCACCTGTGTTGCCGCCCCCACTTACATACGGCTGCTGTTTATCCCAGAACACCAAGAAGGTCCCTCAACAATACGGCGACTCGAACCTCCATAGATAGATCTCCAAACCTGCCCTTCATGAATTCTCCACCTCTGGCTTCACCATGGATCGAAAGTCGCCTGGTGGAAACAAAGCACAGAGCTTCGCGACGCTCCCTCCTGAACCAAACGTTCGGAATAAAACATGGGTGCACACGACCGAATACCACCCGATCTAGCGAACTGCAGGCATAGAAGCGCTGGTACATTCGTCGGCGGAGCCTTCCAGAACTCCCCACTCCGGCCAGATCAAGAACCATCCTCAGGAAGGTGATCATCTCCACACAAGAGGGACCCTAGGCCGATCCACCTTTATTTGACCGGCCGACCAACTCCGACGGGGGAGAAAGGCCACCACCACCATGCCCGGGCTCGTAGCCCTAGGTGACCTCGTGAAGCCGGACGTTCCCAGAAGCCATCCTGCTGCCGGCTGCAACAGATCCGACAGGAAACGGTCGAGATCGGGCTCGACACGCTTCTGCCATCACCATCCGGACGGTTGGGGTGTTGGTGGTGTGAGGCCAGGACCGGGAGAAATCCTTGGTTGGCTCACCTGACCACGGCGGTGGCAACACCCTCGGGCATCGTCTCTCTCTTGAGGTGTTTTCGAGGTCTCGTTCTCCCCATCCAAACTCATGTTTTCGGGTAAAAAACTAATATCCCTCAGATTGGGAGACGACAACGCCATGGGCATCGCTTCCTCCTTGGAAGCGTCGCAAGGGAACATTGGAGGCCGGTTAAGGATAGCCAAGGGTGGTTGATGGCTGGTGGTAGTGTTGTCCGTTTGTTGTAGGTGAGGTTACTGGGTTTACGGTCATCATTCAGGTGTGCTCCATGCACCTCCCAATGTTGCTATTCACTTGCGGATCGATCTAGAGAGGAAGGAGAAGCCCTTGCTCCTCCCCTATGAAAAGTTTGCCTGGGGATGTGGATTGCTTGGGCTTATTTGTTTCCGTGAAGTTCCTTCTTGTCATCGTTGCCTCTCTTTGTCCCTGCTACTTCTTATTTACCGATTGTGGACCTTACTTACGCTCTTTGGTTCTTCACTTTGTGCTTTGACAGTAGTCGCGGAGGTATGTCAGCTTCAACAAGGTGTCCCTAGTTTCTTCCCCTGTTTGGTCGTGTGGTAAGCTCCCGTACTAGGTTGGTGTGAGCGCATCCGGCATCCAACGGTGCGGCATCCTTCAAGTTAGGACAAGAGGGAAGGGTTCCCTCTTTGGTGCTAGATAAGGATGGTCATGTAGCACACCCCCCAACCTGTGTTGCAGATGATGGTTTTTTCCTCAAGAGACGACATATCCTTCAACCCTGTTGTCTTCTCACTAGTGGCTTCGCGAGGAGGGCATCAAAATCTACAAGTTGTTCTTTCATTTTTCTTTCTTTTGTGTGCTTGTGTTGATCATTGTTTGTAAGCTAGTATCGGCATCTTGTAACAAAACCAGGTCTCTTGGAGCTTTATTAATTTAGAGCCAAACACATCGTGTTTTATATCTAAATAAAGACAACAAGATGAATTTTCTTGGTCAAAGTATCGTGCATATAAGTTTATAAAGCTTGACTTTAACCAAAACAAATATGCACCATATTTTTAGCATAGACAGAGTGGTCTAATAATTGTCTCACATTCTTGTAGAGGACATTGTTTAAAACGTTTTTCTGTAATGTGCAGTTTTTTTATGTTCAATTTTCATGTTTTATGCGTATAAAAGGTAATAGTTATGTATAATATTACTGAATGGTTAGGCTTGGTTTAGCCCTGTGGTGGTTATGATAAATTGATAATTTCATATGTGCAATAAGTAGCTTCATTTTGTCTTTGGTTAAAAAAAATTCAATGTTTATTAGTCAAACGAACCGAACCAATACAAAGTGGTGTGGACCACGGACTCCCGTCGGCGAGAAGTTTCATGTTATTTGTTTTATTTGTTTAGACTGTTTTTTGTGTCTTTTTCAAGATATTGAAGCGAAAGTTATGTCATGAAGTCATAATAAGGACCTTACCGACCTATCCTCGCTCCGTGGTGTACCTAGTGTCGGCGGAGCACGTGGAGTCGCTGTCAGATTTGAGGTGAGTCTCTTCCAATCTACAACAGTCATGTTTGGTCATGGTTGCTTCTCTGTGCGCTGGTCCTTCGGGTCTTAGCACGACAACTTCACGTACATCTATTGCAACAATCTCTACTACAACAAGTTTGTTCGGCTCCGGTTATGGAGGGACAAGGACGGGGTGTGCCTTCTTCTCATGGTAGTGTACATAGTCGTCGCTAGGTGGTACAGTGACCTATTTATAATTTTTATTACTTTTGGGCTCTTTTGTATTATTACCGATGATTATTAATAGATCGGTGGAATTTTGTAAAAAACAATTATCAATGTTATTCTATTTTTATGAATTTTCACATCATACTATTAAGAAATTCGTTGTAGCATATATATAACAACATCCAGATTCTGAACCTAAGTATTTGTATAGCTTTAAAATATTTTTTGACTACGTATTAAAGAAAAAGACCTATTGTGCATGCGTGCGTTTTAGGTGATATACCGTGACACCCATTTTGTAGTTAGTTACTGCACAAAGCAACATGCAAAACATAAACCAAATTCGAAATGCATATCAAAAGAAAGTGTTACTTTGATTATACCTTCTCGAGCTATTAGCAGAGTTTCTTTCTCTCCCTCGGTATCTCCAAAAAACTCCCTCGTCTCTAGTCTCTTCCATCGTTTCCCGGGCCGGACCGGAGCTTCTCCCACCGATGTGGCCATGCGGCGAGGAGGGGATGGCGCCGGTTGTAGATTTAGGTTTAGATTTTGTTTAGGTGTTTCCTATATGGAGTTTGAGGGTAGGATGTTGGATCATGGCGGCCAGATCCACCATGCCATGAGCTTCTTCTTTCTTGTTGTGTCTCACTGGTGGCAGGCTGTGGCGCATGTGCGGACGAGAGGCGTGGTCATCCCTCCTAATAAGGCTTGCATTGGGAGTTTGGAGTAGGGATTTTTGGGCCAAGCCATGCTCTGCGCTGGTGTTCTTCTCGTTGCAGTGGAGCTCGCGTGGAGGGAGCCTAGGGCGGCGACCATGGAGACTCCTGGTGCATCCCTTAATAAGGTCTGTTTTGTGGTCCTTTGCTGCTATAAATCTTCCACAAATCTGCCTCCTTCGACTCGTGGCGGGAGCTCGGGGTTCGACAGTGGATTGGCTTTCATGGCGTGGCAGTTAGTGGGGTTTCGGATACGGATTTGCTAGTTCTCAGGCGCTTGAGAACTTTTTAGGTCTTAGTCACCTCTCTCGCCATTGGATTTACTCGTGATTCGTGCAACGTGGGACTTTCTATATGAGTTGCAACTAGGTTGTAACTGGGATTTTAATGATTTTCAACTGAGAATTAGTACAAATTATATAAGTAGCAACTAGGTGGCAACTGAAAATTGGCACTAGTAGAATGATGTCAGCGACTTAGACATAAAAGTTCTCAGGCGTCTGAGATCTAGTCACTCCCTTTCGGATATGGACTTTGCCATGTTTTTCTCTGCATCTCTCCATGGTGGTGTTAATAAGAGGGGGCATGATGTTGACCTATGCCATGAAATCCGGCGGCGATGGAGTTGTGACACCATTTTCAGAGCTACAATCTCGGCGACCATTGTTTGCTTGCCGAATAGTTGGCCTACCGGTGGCCTTTCTCTTTGTCGGCTGAAGTTTTCGGCGTTTCAACACCTCTAGGTGGAGGCCCTCATCGGAGTTAGAGACGGCGACCCACGTTTCTCTGGCATCAAGTGGTGATGTCCCCGGCGTTGGTCAAGACGGACGTGCTCTGTGCTCCTAATGGTTATAGAGGACCCGATGGCTTTTACAATTTGTTTCTAGGGTCTTTTATGTAAACTGCAAGGACTGGTTATCCTTTAATTTCCTCTGTAAGGTCCTTGCTGAAATTGTACCTATACCGTTTAATTAATGAAGGTGTCCATGCCCTTCTGGGCCTCTCCTTGTTTTTAAAAAAACTTCTAGAGTTATTTAATCATTGATCCCTCCTGCAGCTGGGAGGGGACCCAAGTCTATATATAGCAGCCACTGACTTGGAACTTGGCTCACTACTATCTATTGACACGCCAAACCATCTTGAGAACTGCTCGGGGGGACCTGCAAGAATTGGCCCCTGAATCTAACATCCTGCCGTCGCTATCGCCCATTGGTTCCCGCGGCGTTAGAATCTCGCCATTAGATTTCTACATTTGTATTGCTCAAATCACCAACCGGAGGCGAATCTAAGCTCACCGTTTCTTGGAGTTGAGACATTTCTCATGGGGGTAAGTCAGCTTGAGTATGCCATCCCAGCTGTTTCCTGCTCCAAACATTTCAAGATTGACATTACAGTGCAATGTAGCTTATTTGTTTTGGCCTTGTGCAGATCATCAACTGGGCACGGAGCAGATTCAATGCCAGAAATGAGAGCAAGCGATTCGATCTGGGAGCTGCAAGCCAACTAGAGAGATGCCAAGTTGTTCCCGAGGAGACCGACGATCAGCAACAATGGCGCTCTCAGCAAGACCAGGCAACATGTTTCCTCTCCATCGGCATGCTCGGGAACGTAATCGATGACGAGCCGGCGGACAAAGACCACCCCGCGTCGACAAACAACTTGCCGGAGTTCACCATTGAGGAGGCGGAGAAGCTCCAGGACGCCCTCGCAAAGCTCCTACGGCGCGCAAAGTCCAAGTCCGGCGCCCGTGGCGCCGAGGACGGCCTCGGCCTGCCCCTGGACAGATTCCTCAACTGCCCGTCCAGCCTAGAGGTGGACAGGAGGGTCCTTCAGAAGACCAATGAAGGAGACGACGTTGAGGACAACCTATCGCCCAACACCAAGATTATCCTGAGCATGGCCAAGGACCTGCTAGTCAACACCGGTAACAGCAGAGGCTCCGGCATCAAGAACAGTTCCTTCAAGTTCCTTCTCAGGAAGATGTTCGTCTGTGACGGCGGTTTCTCGCCGTCCCCGAGCCTGAAGGATCCGGTGGAATCGAGAATGGACAAGGTAATGCATATGTCCAGCTCAGATGTACGTAATTAATGAAGTTTCATGAGGCTATTTTTCTCTAATAAGTTGTTCATCTCTGTTGACAGTTTTTCCGGGCGGTACTTAGCAACAAGAAGATCAATGTCCGGCCTAACAACACCACCGCGGCGAAGAGCTATTGCTTGGAGGATAGGACCAACGGGAGGTCCCGACGAGGCGATCGCTCTCGCCGGGAAGTAGAAGGCAAGGAGGAAGATTGCTGCAGATGGGATAGGACAGATTCTGAATGTAAGTGGACTCAAACATTTTCAGCGTTAGAAGGGTATAAATGTCATTGTTTAATAGTCGAAATAATCTTGACGTTTTTCTATCTTTTGCAGTCATTGTTCTGGAGATATGAAAGGAAAAGCAACTTGCCTCACAAAGGTGTTCCAGAAAGAAAACACGGAGAGAATGGTACATGAATAAGTGACGACACCGTATGGACTTTGGAGACGGAGTGTCAGTTTATAGCAATGATGAAATCGCAACACGGCCGGTGAGACCAAGGCTTGCATTGAGGCACGCACGCGAGCCCAACACGACGGCGCTGTGTGGCGGTGCGGGGAGGCACACGAAGACGATGAAGACTACGAAGAGCGTGAATCGTGAACGGGAACTGAGGACGGTTGTAAGAGAAACAAATGAAAAACTTGGGCTCCAGCTTACGGCCCAGAGCACTAAGCATCGCATTAACCTAACCATTGATAATAAGCCATTGTAGCCCAATTTGGACGATTTCATGAGAAAATCGATATGTAACGGTCTCTCGTATGTAGGGCTGCAAACGAGACGAGTTCGAGCTAGCCAAACTAGTCTTAGGCTCGGCTCTTAATTGAATTCAAGTGATATTATAAGTCGAGTTAAAGACAAGATTTACCCGCAAAAAAAGACTTAAAGACAAGCTGTAAAAGTTGGCTCATTCTGTAATAATCTGAGTTACGAACAACCAGTAAAAATGGTGATCAGGTAAAGATGACAGTTGTCTGGCTCATTTCCAGCCCATACTTTGTTGTCTCATCTAAGAGTAGTGAAATGAGGTAAAAATAGGTCACGTAAAGATAGTGGTTTATGAGCAGAAATCTAAAAAAAGAATTTTATGCATAGTTTTTTCTTGCACGAGGAAGGGGTCTCCAAGGACCCCGAGAGCTGCATTTATTCTGATAGCGGTGGGTATAAGTTACAATCAGGCCTTTTAAGAAAAGAACTAGTACCAACTAAGGCGTGCACAATTACACAAAGGACCTTCTGAGAATCACAAGAAACGCAATCCACTCCTTGGTCCTCTCCACCGGCGAAGAGCATCGAACGCCAGCCACCTTGAAGCTGTCGGGGACAAACCACTTGACAACATGAAGATGGAGAGCCCAGCGGGATGCTCAGAGAAGGGCCTCTGATGTGGAGGTTGAACAGATCGCCCTCATGGCGTCTGGTAGAGCCGCCTTTGCGGCCATAGATCGCTGGGGAACAAATGCCCCATGCGTGGAAAGCTCGAGGTTGCAGCAAGAACACCACCCACTACCTTGCAGTAGCCGAAGAAGACCTGCAGTGCCTCTTCCACCCCTCACCGCCATGGCCGGCCGAAGAAAGAACCGCCACCCGCTTCGCGTCCACGGCAGGGTGGTCACACTCGTGCTTATGGAAAGGAGGGCTCGCCTCGAGAAATAAGAACGTCATATCCTACCTTGGGAGCACAGCATCGCCTTCAATCAACGACTGCCCGCCGCCACGCCGAAGCGACATAGTAGAAGACCCTCGACCGCCTCTCTCTTCAGATGTGCCACTGCTTCTTCTCCATGTCCCCTCGCCGCCACGGCCGTCCGGAAGAGGAAAGTGAAGCAGAGCACCGTCCCAGCAGAGAGGAGGCACACTGACCTTATTTGCGGAGATCCCATGCCCCAGGGCAACCGCCGCCGTCTCGGTCCGCCGGAGATGCAGACACTAGTAGGAAAACTCATCCCCATTGACCACCTCACGCTCCTCCTCCTCTCCTCCGGCCGCAACCGCCAGGCCAGCACCCTCCCGACCGCCTCCGCGCTCCACGCGCTCGCGACACTCTGGGGTCTAGTGATCTAGGCTACAGAGGCATGGCTCGGCTATAGGGGAGGATCTTGTCTTGTCTCTCATGTCAGAGCCCGTGGGTTAGCCGGGGCCCGGGGCCTTGCTGTTCACGGGTCGCCATCACCTGAGCCCCCGGGTGATTGTTCCAGGGGCAGGTATTCCCACGGAGGTGAATTTAGTTGCGCTCACTAGGATGGATCCCACGGACCTAGGGTCCACGGTACAACAACAGCCCTCGAGCACAGGTCCCTACGTCTGCCCTCCTGAAACGCAGCATGTCCAATTGCAATATGAAGTATCTTGCACATCCATTCATGAAGATCACACAAAGACTTAGAATTTTATCTTTTGAAGCAGGTGGTGGCGACTTTAGGAAGAGAAAAGGCGTCATTAGCACTTTATAGGTATGTTTGATATTTTCCGATGGGACTGAGTTATCTACAACTATGTGAATTACTAATTCTTAATTTTTTCAACTCTTGCAAGGTCTATTTAGAGTGTTCCAAGTAGGCATCGGAAAAGATAAGAGTACTATTGTCAAGTGAGTTGTGTATCGATGATATGGTATCAAAACTATTCTCCCTTCTATCCTTTGTAGGTTTTCCAGTAAACATTTGGGCATACAACTCGCTCAACAAGGTCCTGAAGGAATGCCTGGTTGTAAAAGGGGTGCAGCTGAGCCCATTTAGTCCTATAGTTTGAGAAAATCACTGGAATACAAGTCCATCGGTCAAAATAAACATGTGAGAAACACGAAAATCAAACGGGGAGATCATCCGTCGTGGTAGGAGGCACCTCCGGGGTTGCCGGCAACGGAACGGTGCTGCTGGCCTGGGTGCCGATCGGGGTCGGGGTCGCAGTCACAGCCGCCAGTGTCGGGATGCTGGCCTTATTGGCGATGGCTCGGCTCTCAGAGAGGATCAAGGCGCGCTAATCAACACACCACGCCTTCACCTTGTCGCCCATGTTCTTCATGTCGACCATCAAGACGCCAAGTCCTCCCTCCTCTTCTTTACGATTGAAATGAGGGACGCGGTGATGGCCGGTGAGGTGTCGTTGGGGAGGGAGTTGGGTTCGAAACCGCCGAGCGGGTCAAAGTCGTTGTAGTCTAGCAGGAAACGAGTGAGGTGTGACACCGTGTTCGACTGGCCGGAGGGCGACGCGCTGGACGGCGACGGGGAGGAGACACTGCTCTGGCTCCCAAGGATGTGGAGGCTAGCGCTGTAAGTCGGCGCTGCCATCCCCGCCATTGTCGTCGCTCGCTCCGCTGCAAGAGAGGCTGCGTGAGCCTGCTCTGCCTGCGCCTCCGCCGCCCGGCGCACCCTCGAGTTTTTCTCTGTCAACACCCGGATTTTTAATCCCAGATGCCTGTTATGTCATTCTTCGCAATCCCAGGATTACCATTTTTGCGAGACATAACAGATTGGTACCATAGTTCATCATCCATTACAAACCATAATAAAGGTCTCACAAATAAAGGATCTCATGATCCAGTCTTAATACAATCAACGCAGCGGAATATAATAAAGGTAGCATGGTCGAAGCTCCATCTTCAAGGTCACAGGCAATGCTGACGATGGGAGATGATCCTAGTTGTCATAGACTTCCTGTTGTCCATCATCCTGGTAGTCCTCCTCATAGTCTGGCCATAGGAATAGCCAGAGACAAAGCCATGAGTACTCTTTAAGTACTTGTAAACTATCACTAACAATTAAGTAGTTCGAGTGGAAATCCTAAGCTCTAGTTTATTTGCAAAAAGGCAGGTTTATCTCTAACTGAGTTTAGAAGTAAAGAAAACTAGCTTAATGTTTTACAACACCTGAGTGGGAACTTAGTTTTCATGTTCACAGCCCTGTTGTGGTCAAGTCAAAGTCATAATTTATTTCACAAGTCATTTTGAAAACATCTGACGACAGAACAGTATGGCCACTCCAACTGTCCATAACCGCGGACATGGCTATTTGAATAGTTTGACACTCTGCAGAGGTGGTATACTTTCACCACAACATTCAATACATCCGTCAGGAACAATCCTGAATCACCATACTCAGTATTGCAGACAATCTTAACCTTTCAATTACACACCCTAGTATAGGCACCTCTCCTATGAGTTTGGCCTCCCAACCATGACCATCTGTCATCTTGGGAACTTTACAGGTGGATAATCGTCACGAGGTAGCCTCAGTCAAACCTCTTCCGCAAGGGAACCCATACTAAGATATATAAACTTCTAGTCAAGCCCTACCCAAATTCGGGTATTGTGGTTGTACGTAAAAATTAGAATGGTATCGCATCCGAACCCAACCATCAGTTTTATAAAGGGCTAAGGCTCATGCCTCAACATTTTCATCATCAAATCATCTGGTGTTCATAACACATGTCAAAACATTTCATTAGAATGACTCATCATTCTAAGGTTTTCATGATCATTTTTACCAAGTATTCCCATCTAAAGTGATCAAATTTTATGCTTAGCACTAGCCACTAAAGTTGAGGGTAATTAATAATGAGGGGTGCTAATCAAGTGTGACTTATCCAAATCTAATCTCATGCCTCAGTATGACATCTAGTTCTAACTAACTTAGGACAAGTTTTATGCTCTTTATGCAATCTATATTATCTTTCCAAAACTTACCAAAACACTAACTAAAAGTAAATAAAGAACTTTGATAAAGAAATAAAAGAATAAAGCTTGTAAGTAAAACTGAGATTTGGTCTAATCAAGTTTGCATAACCAAAGCATACCTAATCCATTGCATAGGTTATCTTGTAGGGTTAGGCTTGCAAGTAGGACTTGCATGGTTTACCTTAGCTTGCCTTGAGTAGTGCAGTGGTTGAAGTTCTCCTCTCCTTCTTCTTCGTAGTAGTACTCCTCTTCTTCGTATCCTTGGTCGGTACTAGCGTCTATAAATAAATACGAGGTACACAATCATCAGACAATACTTAACTACTTCTATTTGGCACACGGAGGTTCATACTAGATGATCTAGCATCATCACAATCATCACATGAATTAAAGATCTAGTATTATTTATTTTATTTTGGAAAAGTAATTTCTACTCATTGAAAAACTAATTAAGATTTAATATTCTCCAATTAAAATATGGGATCATGTTGACACATGTCATCACCACATATTTTAATACTTGGGAATGTGATTTTAAGTGATGTTACAATTTAATAAGGTTTAGCATTATTATTTTAAATAATTAAAGTGACTAGAAATGCCTATGAGGCATTCTTTTAATACTTGTCCAAGATCACTGCATGTAAACCCAAATATTTTTACATATTCAGAAAGATCTTGTCAAATGTGATTTTTGAGAGTTGGAATCAACTCAAAAGCATTTATGGTTGATTTTTGAAAAATGTTTGAATGCAGAAAAGTCTCTGCCTTATTATTTTTGGTATAGGTGATCTATAATTCCAAATGGTTTGAATACAACGGGCTTGGATTGATAATTTCCATACCTTTCTAACAAAACTGGTTTCATGCAATTTGGTTCAGTAAAACTCTTTGAATTGCTTTTTGAATCTACTGACTGAACTAGAGTTTGAATAAATTGAAAAATCTCTATTTGAATTTACTAGGTTGCGTGGGAGAGCTAAATGGGTCGGCCCACTGCATAGCGCAGCGCCCAGGCTGACTTAAGTGATGGCCCCCACCCGTCAGTGGAGCAGGTGATGCCGAAAGGGTATCGGAGGATTTTTTACCGTAGGATTAGATCCCAGATCAACGACTCACGGCCATCTTCCTTACTAGAGCAGGACACGACGGGGATAAACCCTAGCAAGGCCAGTAAGGGTCGAGGGAGGCTTACCGGAGCTCCGGCGAGGGTCGGCGACGGGGGCAAAAGATCGAGGCGGCTCCGACGGTTATCCTGGTACCGCCGGCGTCCCTGGAGATGGCTTGAATCGGCGGTGCCCTTCTCCTCCTGCCGCGGCGGTCTCCTGTGGAATTGGGGAGCTACGAGCAACGGCTTGCTTCGGTGGGGCTCTAGAAGGTTTTTGAGGTGGAGGGGAGTGCGATGGTGTGAAGAGTTGGTGCGGGAAAGCTCCCTTTTTATAGCGGGGAGAGGGGTGCATCACGGCATGGTCGGAGCTCGACGGGGTCGATGGCACAGTGAGCTATTGGCATGGTTCGGAGGCTAGGATGGTGGGTGGTTCCTTGGCGATCATCATGGAGGCCTGCAGCAGTCGGCAGCTTCGGTGCACGCCGACGGTGCTGGCGGCGAACTTCGCGGGGAACGGCAGCTACGGGACATGGGATCTCAAATGGAGATGTTCGTAGTGCTCCTAGGACGGTGGTGATCGTTTAGGCGGGCGGAGAGAGCGCGAGGTGGTTGGGTTACGCGGGATGAGGCGTGAACTGCGGTGCGCGTCGGCATGGTCGACAGTGGTCAGAGCACGGCTCGTGTCGGGTCTCCTCTGTCTTTCTCCGAGATGAGCGCGTACAGAGGTGAGGCATGGGCGTGCTGTCGGGAAAGGTTGGCGAGGCCAGCGTGGCTTGCATCGTGCAGTCGACGTTGAGGTGGACAAGTTGATGGTCGGGCATGCATGCCATTGATGAACTGGTCGTGCACAGTGGGCTAGGACTGCAGGGACAAGGTGGGAGGTATTCTGGGAGTGTTGTGGAGGCTGCAAAGGGAACCAGTTTGGCAAGAACACTGATCACTACAGTGTTTGTGGATTTTGCCAGATTTGTGCACATAAGGTGTTTGATTAAATGACCGAAAGAATTCAAGTTTGAAAATTTTGAATGAAATTTGGTGAGTGCTCTGGTCACATGCTTGGTAGTATATGGTTGCTTGGATTTGTCAAGGTGAACTGGTTTGAGTGGTTTTTGAGAAATGGTGATTTTAGTACCTACACTTGATTCAATTTTGAATTGTCATTTGAATAGATTTGGAATTTGTTTCTGTTGGTTTGCAAGATGGGTTTGGGTTCATTTTTACTTGGTCTAGCAAGGGATGAAAAGAATTGGATTTGTTTCTATTAGAAAACTTGGGCTAGGAACACTCAAAGTAGTCTAGTGGTTAACTTTGGTCAAAATGACCATTTGCTCATAATGTTTATATTTGAATTTCCCTTCATTTGGTTATGCTTGGAAATGATCTAGATGATGTTGTTTTCATTTTTAAACCAATCCTTGCAATTCATAGCAATCAAACATGACAATCTCAATCATTCATGCATTCATCACACACACATATGCATTCATATTAATTTTAATAGAAAAAATTTTTGTTAACCCTAAACTTGGATGATTGGAACTTGATAATCTTGATTAATATTTTTGGGATGTTACATTCTCTCTCAGCTGGTGGTTGGCGTTCTCAACCTTCATGCGCTAGATGTCAAACGTCGACTCTGCGTTGGTCATCACCTGTGGCCGCTTCTTGTCGGCCTTCCCTTTCTTTGCTGGCGCCGACACGCGGGGAGCTTGGTACCTCTTCGACGGCATGTTGGCGCACGGGAGGGGAGAGGTAGGGCGGGAAAATGGCGGGAGTGGACGGCAACAAGAGGGAAAAAGGGAGTAGACAGCATGACCCACCAACTTTTTCGAGTTGTGTTTCAAGTTGTGGCGGCCCCCAATTGACCGCCCTTAGGTTGGAGTTAAATACAATAATAGTCCCTATACTGATTGGACCGGCTCGATTTAGTCCTCGTACTCAGAATTTGCTGAATTTTACTTGTGTACTTGTGAATTGGGTTCAATTTAGTGCAATTCGTTGTTTGTTGTCGAATTTGAGTTGACACGTGGACTAAAATCTTGCAAAAACACCCTCCCGTATCTGATAAAACTAAAAAAACAACCAAAAATATTTCAAAATACATGATTAGTCCCTATACTTGTTCGGATGGCTCGATTTAGTCGTACTTGTCAATTGGACTCAATTTAGCCTAAACGCTTTGCTATCAAATTTGAGATGATACGGACGACATGTGAACGCAAGTCTCACTTATAGGAAACTAGCTGGCCTAAAAATGTGGACCCCCTCGCGCATCTAAAACGTATATTTTAAATTTGCATAAACTCTCTCGTGCATCTAGAACGTCTAAACAATAAGCCAACACTCTATACCGTTAGAGTACCCTTCAATTCAGGACTATTTTATATACGAGAGAGAAAAAGAGGCAGTCACAGTACCCTTTAATTCAGGACTATTCTATATAAGAGGGAGAGAAAAGAAGGCAGTCGATGGAGAGAAAGGCGATGGTGGCGACGATCACTACACCGGAACGTCTAACATTTTTTCATAAAGAGGAGATGACGTCAAAGCGACATCAAAAGCTGCGGGAATATAAGATGTGGAAGGGGGTCTGCAAGTTTTCACGCCAACCACTCTCAACCCACTTCCACATGTGTCCGCGTTAGCTCAGATTCGACTACAAAACATGCTTTTAAACTAAATCAAGTCCAATTTACAAGTATATAAATTAAATTATACAAATTACAAGTATCACGACTATAGGAACCGCTATTATATCTAACTTCAGTTAAGATAGTTTTTTGCAATTTTCTCACGGGACGGTATTCTTACAAGATTTTAGTCTACGTATTATCCATGTCAGCTCAAATTCGATGGCAAACATCAAATTGGACTAAATCGTATCGAACACAATTTACAATTATACGGATAAAATTCAGCAAATTCCAAATAGGACTAAATCAAACCAGAACGCAATTTACAAGTATACGAACAAAATTCAGCAAATTCCGAGCAGGACTAAATCGAATAAGTCTGACAAGTATAGGACCGTTTGGTCTGGGGCCGGATGTTTAGTTGAGCCGACATTTCAGTTTTGGGGGAGAGCTGGCTGGGTTCCTCAGGTTGAGAGCTGGCTGGGTTGACATTTCAGTTTTGGGGGAGAGCTGGCTGGGTTCCTCAGGTTGAGTTTGGCATGGATGCTGGATGAGAGCTGGCTGGGTTTTTCAGCGCCTGCACGCTCATTTTACCTTTAGGCCTTGTTTACTTCTAGGATATTTGGATATTTAACGAGATGAGAAGAAATTATTTTGTATTTCCGATATGTTGTTTATTAGACCGGATTTAGAGGGGATAATCCCAAAATATCCCACAAATCCCAATAAAAACAAGGCCTTAGGGGGCCTTTAGGGGGCGAGTGGAGATGATCTTAGAGCAAGTCCAGCAATTCTTCTAAAATTTCTCCCCTATATCTCAAAATCTTGAACTTCCCTAAAAACATTCTCCCCTAAAAATTGTCGGACTCCAGCAGTTCCCCTAAATGATCTCCCCTATTTATATTTTAAGAATTTTCTATAACTATCATTTGAAAACGAATGGCTACCGTGCTTGGGAAGGAGTTTTTCCATGCTCAGGAGATGGACAGGGGAGCCCTCCAGTTCCCTTATAGATGAGGGAGTTGGGGGGAAGAATAGGGAAATCAAAAGAATAGGGGAACCGGCCAGGGAAAAGGTCTTTTTTCTGTTCTTTTCCCTAAAAACGTTGTAGGGGAGATGATAAGGGAACTGCTGGACTTGCCCTTGGAGCCGGTCTAACCTAGTGGATAGTTGTCTCTAGAACAAGGTAGATAAATGAGGTCATCAGGGACCAGATCGCCTTCACCGGCAAAACAATTAAAATGCCCCCCCGCGCAACCAGCGATCCTATTTGCCCACTGCCACCTCGCTGTCTGACGGTATCAGTTAGCGATTTCAGACAGCACATCTTTTTCCTGCAACTAGATGCATGTGATCATAAATGTGGTTGAACACCTCGGTTTTCAAAAAAAAAAGTTTCGGATATGAATATAAACCAACAAAAAACTGTCTTCCAAATAGCAAATGCAGTCAAGTTCCACATTCGAAGACAGCATATCTGATGATGATAAATCTGATGAACACTGGTAATATCCGTAAAGCTATCATCCCATGATGAACATTGGAAAATCTGTAGAGAAAACTTGCAGATAGTTATGATAGTACTGTCTACCCTTCAACTTCATCTCCCATGCAATTCCAGTTTCTGCAAAGAATTTAAAAAAATCAGATCAATGTTTTGAAGCAAGATGAGAGCTTAAATCCAGTGGAAATATAAGATCTTTGGAAATAAATAGAAGATCAAGAATCCGGTACTCAGACTAATAAACTTAGCTGACACCTGTCAAAATCACAGAAGCTATCTGGTTGGTAAACTATTGCTTATGTGTAAAGTCATAAATCCAGTGGCATGTAAAAAACTATGTTTTTTGCCTGCCCTACAAAACTGGACAGAAAAATCTTCTCTTAATGAAAAACTAAGCTCCAACAAGTAAAACAGAGAAGGTTAATAATCATGAAACCACACACTTATCAACAGCGAAACTCAAAACAGCATCAGTATAAACTAATGTATAATTTCAGCTTGTATGTCCCGAAAGAGATCCAGTGGTTTCAGGCCTGTTTTAGCATAGTTTCAGTCTAGAGATGAATAAAAATAAAATAAGTAAGATTTGATGCCCCAATTAAGCTTCAAGCCAGTGAGAAACAGCTTCTAGTAGATCTTAGAAGTCTGCAAAACCACACTGTAATACACAGACGAAACCAAACCCAAAACAGATTTATGACCCATCGTTAATATTTAGGATGTGTTTGGTTTTTGCCCAAGGTTGCCAAAAGTTTGGTTGAGCTTTTCCTTGCCCATAAGCTGGCCACATTGGCTTGAACTAGATTTGTTAGTGGAGCATCGGCTAGCCAAAAAGTTGGTAACAATCCAAATAAGAGCCAACTTTTTTGAGCATGATAAAAAATTGTGCAGCACAATTTGGTCACAATACAAACATACCCTTAACAACTTGACTACAGAATTTTGCCCACACCAAAGCCCAAGCAAACAATCAGTGCGTCATAGAAAATAACTGGAATCCATAACCAAGAGCACCAAGCATGTTGTAGGGAACTTACAAATTTTGTTGAATGCCACAATATCACAGCTCTGAATGTATTCATTGGCTGGCTCAACTTCAAAATGATCCTCAATGAGATTGTCAACCGAAACAAGGTCATCCACAATGGTCATCATAATTTGTAGCTTCTTGATGCCATACCCAACTGAAACAAGTTTGGCTGCAAAAGTATAATAGTTCATGTTAAAGATGAACAAAATTAACCATAACAATACATGCAAACACTTCTTTCACAAGTAGAACATCAATAAGAGCAAAGTAACATACAAGCACCCCAGAAGAGGCCTTCCATCTTCACATTCCTAACGGTTTCCTCAAGCTTTTTCATGTCAGTTTCATCATCCCATGGCTTCACATCGAGCAGAACTGATGACTTCCCAGCTAAAATAAGAGCCAAGTCAGCACATTATTTAGATCATAAAGCATGATATTAATATGTAAAAAAGGCCTAGTAAGGAATGAAACGTTCAGGGAAGACCTGACCAACAGTACTTGAGCATTTTACTATAGGGCTAAACAAGTAAATTTGCAGTTTGAATGAGATTGACATTCACATAACTTTAGGGTACAAATTAAATTAAATCTATGTTGAACTTTTATTCCACTTCGTGAGCTTTCAGAACTGGGTCATACTGAGCACCAGACATGTATCTCCCTTGTTTCAATTCTATTTTACTGTCTAACAAGACTGCACTTGGCAGGATATCATGTGGAGTGGAAGACATACATTCTTTCTTCTTGGTAGAAGCCTTGACAGAGGCCGCACGTTCTTCTGCTGCTTTCTTCTCCTCTTCAGTCTCCTCGCCAAATAGATCAACATCAGAATCATCATCTTCATCAGCCGCTGGTGCCTGAAATTGCAGCTTCAACATTAGGACCTCTAAGATAAGAATAATGAGTCTTCTTGAATAGGGCTACCTTGCTGTGCCGTAATATATTGATTATGAATGCTACTTCACCAATGAAAACATCGATTGATCAAGCGTACAATTTATTTTTAACCTTGAGCCATAAAACTTAAATAAACTTTACCACCCGAACATATTATAAGATAAATAGCTGATTGTACCTTTTGGTCAGCAACTTCAGGAGTTGATGCTACAAAAGAAGCAGATGACTCAACCTTGACACCTTCACCCTCAGCAGCCACTCCACTGAACATTGAACAAACATACAATTAGTTTTTACATGAAAAAAACCACAAACCCAACATAATGATATGCATCAATGATAGCTCAAGCACACACCTGGACCTTAGTAGAGCACTGATATGATCATACCACCTTGTGGCATTGACATAGCTTGACTTGGGAGCAGATGAAAGTGCAGTGTACACAGCCATGTCATCTTTTGAAGCAAGGTACCTAAGGGGGAACGGTTTTGAAGAGCATAAGCACAACAAGACAAGCACCGGCAGGTGTTTAGTAAAGAAGCTCGCATGTATGATGCATCTACCCGCTGATGTAGCTACGTGTGAGCAGGTACTCGTCCAGCTTTTTCAGGCCTGCCTCAGTGTTGACATTGGACAGAACAACCGCCATCTCAACTCAATAATATATATCAGGTGATCTATATATAGACATGAAAAGAAAATAATCAGAAAGTAAATATAAATACTTAAGCATAACCGTATACTTAATAACAATCAAGCAAGTGATTAGGTTATCAGTAGAGATCTGCACGAAGTAGACTGGTAACTAGCACTAAGTAAGCAACAAGCCGGCCAGGAGGGGCACAAGATTATAAGCCTACTCGGTGGTCTTATTGTAAATATTTACAACATGATAGATAACATCAACAATTAATAGAAGTACGATTTTTCCTTTACAAAAACTCGAGATCAAGCAAGAAATCCAACCGAGTAACAAACTACGCATGACCAAATCTGCTCGGCATATAAATTACAGCTTTGTGAGCGGGGAAAAGTAACAACCCACCCAAACACAATCGCTGGGAAGAGATGGATCTCGCGACAAATATAGGCAGGACGAATTCAACAACCGTAAAAAACAAATCTACCACGCAGAGAGACAACATGGTTCGCGAATTTAAGCGGCGAGACCAAGAAGCATACCGGGAGTCGGTGGTGGACGGCGGCAGCTCTAGAAGAGGAGATAGCTAGATGGCGGCGGCGGCGGAGTCTGACGCTTATTTATCTTTCCGTTAGGGCTCCCTCTCCTCTCGCTGCCGTCTTGTGGGCCTTGGGCCTCAACGCATGGACTAGAGGCCGTTTTGGATGATGGGCCTTAATAGTGGAATTCTAAGAAAAAAACAGAGAAATCTTTGTCCCTCGGAAAACATGAGAATCCTCACAAAATCGAATTGAAAACGGAGAAACCTCCCTCGGTTCAGACTAGCGAGCGACTGCAGCAAAGCTGTCCGCAACATCAACGGAGCAGGAATGGTGCTGTATGGCCATATTGTGCAAGAAATAAATGCCTGAGCTATGGGTTTTCAGCAAGTTTAGATTGTGCACGAAGGGAGAGGATTGAACATAGATGGGCACAACCTCTCTTATCTATCTCGAGTTTTTTTTACCTATCTATCTCGAGTTAGGCCGGCATGTATGTTTTCAAAATCTACCTGATGGTGTTTGTATGAACTATGACACATGATAATAAAGTGGTGGTTGATGCTCAACTTTGTTGGAAGAACATGAGAATCCTCACAAAATGGAATTGAGAAGCAGCCAACAATTTTTTCTACGACGTCTTCTCTGTCGGTTCATTTAGCACCGGGAGGTAGGAAAATTCAAAACCATCATCTTACATGTAAGTTTGATCTTTTTGTGTTTTTAATAAAATACATATTCGTATGAAAAAATATCACTTACATCCGGTCTCTACAATAAGGCAACGGTAAAGTCTAGTTAAGACATAAGATGCATGCCCCCATCAAACTAGAAAAAAAAAGTAGAAGAGAACAAGAAAAAGAACAAGCCCCTGCACACAGTCAGGGATACACAACAATAATTCAACAACTACTCACCATTGGTAACAACCGTATTGGTTATTCTATAATAGGTCTCCAACAAGGAGACAACCCACTAGCTTTTTCGTCGCCAGCTAATCGTCGATTCTCACACTAAAGATTCCAAGCGACTTTTAGACATGCCTTCAACAAGGAACGTGGCTAGAAGTCATTACCATGTTTTCTTTCGAAACGGGGAAAAAGCTTCGCCCAATCTATTATTAAAGAGAAGTTTATAAGAAAGTAAAAGTTTCAAATATTACAAGAGCTTATTTTCCTAGCATAATTTTACCCAAACTCCTAGACCGCTACAATCCAAAAATAGGTTTCTTTCTTATTTTTTCATATTGTAACAAAAAGAGGAGCATGTTTATTGCGGAAGCCCGAGCATTTCTTTCATTCCAAATCTCCTAAGAAGTTAGTAAGGTAAGGTAACAATGGCACTACAGTTTGGGATTGGGCCCTCTGACATAATGGACCATCAACTTTTAATCGTGAGACTCATCTATTGCGTTGGATGTAGCATATGAAGACCCATCCAATCTTTGACAAAGCCCCAAAGGCGTCTAGTGAAGCGACCATTAACAAATAGATGGGTAATCGACTTTGTGGTTTTGTTTGCATAAGGGGCACGATCCACAATTTGGCCATCCTCTCTTCTCCTAGTGGTTCACTATCTAAACCCTATTTTGTGTTGCAAGCCACACAAAGAATTTAGTTTGGAGGGGACAATTTTCCAAACCATGTTGTTCATATTGGTGGAGATTGAGAACAAGAATTGCACTCCATAAGAAGAAACCATCGAGTATTTGTCATCTACTTCCACATGATCGAGGAGGGCCGAAAGCACCACAAATTGAGTTAAATGGTCCATGGTAAAATTTTTGGTCCAACTTCACGTTCCAAATCCAAGCATTTTCATGCATAGCTTGATAGACCGTCCACTTTTTTCTTCTAGATGACTCAAAAGTTAATTGCACGGTTTCTTTTGGCTTTATCCCTTTCAACCAAAAAGGGGTTTTAAGCCCGTTTCCAAGAGTGATAGAAGTGGCATCATAGAAAATATCCATGTCCTCATTGGTGCAAGGCTTTCTGAGGGATTGCCCAAATTTTAGTGGGGTGTTTCCATGAAGGATATATCTAGAAGTAATGCAGTAATGGCCATGTGTTGCGGTAACATACCCTTGTAGACCGAACGTGGTAAACGTTCGGCGGGGAACGTAGTTAATGTAGTCATACTCGTAGTCGGCATTCAAGGTGCCACTAATGGCAGCACCCTCGTGGTTTCGCACACATACGGTGTACGATGACAACCTATGGTTCTCTAATCCCTGTTGAGAGTGCGGAAATACGTAGATCCTCTATCTGGAATCCCTGCTGCCCAACGGCGTGTTGCAGGTGCGTCATATCTTGCATGGACAGTCCTTCTAGGGATCACGCCATCACAAGAAGGCAACGAGAGAGAGATTGATAATTTCCTAAGAAAAATGCCTTAGATAATAACTCAGTTATTGTGTGTCTTTTCCCTCACCTATGCCCCCCTTATATAGGAGAAGGGAGGGCACCCCCACCCATCCATGTCCTGGGGTGGGACTAAAGGTGGAGGTGGAGAAGGCGCATGGGGAGGTGGTGCCAAGGGCCAAGTGGGCCAACCGGCTGGGGCTAGCCAATGAAAATATACCATAGAGACAATAATAAATGTGTTAGTATTCATATTTATGTTTCATAATTAAGTTTATCATTTTGTGCTATAATTGGATTAGTTCTGAATACTGTGTATTTGGAGGAAAATTCTAATACATGTGTGGGTTGATAAACAACATATAAAGTTATCCATAGTCATGCCTCTATGACTAGTATGTATGTCAACGATAGTTTCGGTTTCCTAACTCTGGGCAAAGTGACAATATAATTATGGTGTTGCCGATAACATATGTGATCCGGATTGTTGGAGAACAACGATGATGGATAGACCCAAACATGAGATATTATCATGAAATGTATCGTCAATATAGTTATCGGTTTAATCTCATATGACATTGTATTGCCTTTACTAGAAATAAATTGACCACGAGACACATGTGAACTTGGGAACAATATGAACGTGATAAGATTCTCCAAACGTTGCTCTTGACGGAGTAATTATAAAGTTGATGCTTGTTTGTACTGGATGGATCGCCAATCATTCACATGGTATGCTTGTGGGAATTGATACTCCTGACGATGGAGAGATACACTCTGGGCCAGCTCATGTACTATGGTGTTCGTCATCGTCTGGCTGGACACGTGATCAAGTTTTTGAACACAGGAACATCGATAGTACAGAATGAGTAAATAGTACATGCCGGGAAACGAGAATAACATAGTGTTTCATCTCAGGCAATGTAAAGTATCGACGAATCAATACGATATGTATCGGACTCAATACTACGGTTCACACGATCAAAAACTTCGTGTTATTTGCGGGGGTTGCTACTTGTATCAAGACACTTGTTGGGGATATGCTAAATGGATATCACCATAGCATGTCTCTAATCCGGATAACCCGGGTGGCCGACAGTTGGTAGCAAGGCCCATGGCCTACTGGGCGGCCTAGTTAGATGGATCCAGAAGGGAGGCCCATGCCGGATAAAGGAAGGCTACGAAGGAGTCACCGACATGCTTGGAGACTTGGAGTACAAGACACGTAGACTAGTTGGTGCTAATGCAGGACTCTGTAACCTGTCCGACTAGGAATTTTCCCTGTAACCCTAGGATCTAGCGTCTTTATAAGCCGGACCTACGGGAGCCTTTAGGGTAGAACAACTCATACGATACAACTCGACACCTTGTATAGCGAACTAATCCCTGTAACTCGGCGTATTGCCCTTATAGTGATTTATAGCAGGATTAGGGTTCCGCCACCATCGTGAAACCTGAACCTGGGTAAACTGTGTTACCTTGTACCCGCCAACTTACCGCCTTCCCCCAAGTCTCTAAACACGCACTATGAGGACCCCTCCATGGCGTACTCGTCGGCAATACCACGACAGTTGGCGCCCACCGTGGGGCGAGAGGCGCTTCAAGCTCTACAACGGGCGAGGTCAAAGATCTTTGCGGGAATCGGTGAAACTGTAGCCATCGATCGTGTTCTCTTCTCCGGCACATTCTGATCATCCCTCCTGACGAGTTCTGGATCCCGGCGAAGACGAACCCCACTCGCTGCTCGATTGTTCCAATCGGGGAAAATCGACTCGGGCGCTAGTTCCCTGGAAGTCGGAGGATCATCAAGGCCCACACGGACCGCCTACTGGTAGGACACGTTCGTGGAAGGATCGAAGTCAGATCTCTCTTTAGAGTTTGCTGGCTTAGATCAGAAAATTCAAGGCCCATCCAAACCACCCCTGTGCAGGATATAATGGTGGAAGATCACTGCAAATTTTCCGGGTTAGCCCGTGCGTCTAGAAAGCAACGATCACACTTCATCGGTGTGGTAACCATCTTCGATCTGGCGCGTTGCGTTCAGAGAGAGGGTGAAAGCCCCCAAGATTACCTCACCAGATGGATCCAAATACGAGCCGATCTAGAGGGATACCCAGATAATGACGCCGTCTACCACTTCGTCGAAGGGCTGGATCGTGGCTACTTCTCTAGCATACGCTTAGGCGGCAATAGGCTGCATGCATCCTTAATTTTGAGCAGATGGTCAACACTGTTAACAGTTTTGCCGCTGCTGATGGGGTCACCCAGGCTGCACCTATCGCCGTACCCGGCTACCACCGCCACCAGCCAATGGTCCTGCTTCCTCAGCATCGTCCTCCGTCATCGAGGAATCTCCCACACCCTCCGACTCTGTTTTGGATGCGCTTTATGCTGACATCAGCGTGGACTCGGAGGAGATGGACATCAACCCGGAAGAACTCGACTCTACCATGAAGGCGATGGAGGAGGAGATTAATCGCGAGGAGCGGGCCGATAAGGCCATCACATCCTACCAGGTGTTCGTATCCATCGGGATTGTGATGAAAGAAGATCAAACAGGAGCAGCTCCACCTAAGCTGCGGGACAATGGGAAGGGGCCAGTGACATGGCTCAGTAAATTGTAGAGCTTCATTGGGAAACCCCAAGAGGAAGGTATGATGAGCACAACAGCAAGGTTTCCCTCAGTTATGAAACCAAGGTTATCAAACCAGTAGGAGCAAGGAAACAACTCCAAGGTGTTGCTAGCAACTTGGAATCCTGCACAACACAAACTCAAGACTTTGTCCCAACTTACAGTGAGGTTGTCAATCTCACTGGTTTGGTGAAAACAAAGGATTAAACGTATAGTGTGAAAGGTAGTAGTTGCTTGTAGAAAGTAATCGGTAATAGTAGAGGATGTAACACTGGTAAAGGTTGGACCGGGGTCCACAATTCACTAGAGGTGTTCTCCTTAAGATAGATAACATGTTTGGTGAACAAATTACAACGGGGCAATTGACAGGACTAAGCAAGTATAACAATACAAATACTAGACGTCATGATTCCTATGAGATTTTATTGGGCATTACAACAGTATACATAGACCGCCATCCAACTGCATCTATGACTAATAATCCACCTTTAGGTTATCATCCGAACCTCCTCTGGTATTAAGTTGCAAGCAACGGATAATTGCATTAAGCAATGTGTGTAAAGTAAACAAGATAATTGTTCCATGAACAAAAGTTTGTTGTTTTCTCCCTAGTAGCAACAACACGTCTACAACCTTAGAGATTCTTGTCACTTCCTCAGATTACTAGAGGCATGAACCTACTATCGAGCATAAATACTCCCTCTTGGAGTCACTAGCATCTACTTGGCCAAGATAGCTACTAGCAACGGATAGCATGCAAGATCACAAACAACACAAACATGATAGAATCAATAATCAATAAGACATGATAGAATCAATAATCAATAAGACATGATAGAATCAATAATCAATCTGACATAGTATCTCAATATCCACCGGATTCCCGCAAACACAACATGTATGATTACAAATAGATGATCTTGATCATGAACGGAGCTCACAAGATCTAAACATGATAGCACAAAGGAGGAGAAACAACCATCTAGCTACTGTATGGACCCATAGTCCAATGGTGAAATACTCACGCATCATACCAGAGGCTGGCATGGTGATGAAGAAGGCCTTCGGGATGATCTCTCCCCTCCGGCAGGGTGCCGGGAAGAGCTTCAAATCTCCTCGATCTATGGACTTTGGTGGCGGAGGCTACGGGTTGTTTCGTGGAGATCTGATCGGGTGCTTAGGGTTTCTACATCGGGGGCTTTTATAGGCGAAGAGGTGAGGCAGGGGGCATCCGAGGCGCCCACACCTGGTGGCAGCGCGCCCTAGGGGGGGCCTGCGCCACCCTAGGGTGTGGCGGCCTCGTGGCCCTCCTTCGGTTGCCCTTCGGTCTCTATGTTCGTCTCGATAAAATATTGACTTTGGCTTTTGTCCCGTCTAATTCCGAGAATATTTCCTTACTAGATTTTCTAAAACCAAAAACAACAGAAAATAGGCAACTGGCACTATGACATCTTGTTAATAGGTTAGTCCTAGAAAATGTATAAACATACCTCAAAGTGTAGACAAAGCATAACAAAGTTGATACTAAACAAGCATGGAACATCAAAAATTATAGATACGTTTACAACGTATCAAGCATCCCCAAGCTTAACTCCTGCTCATCCTTGAGTAGGTAAGTGATAAAAAGAATAATTTTTTGAGGTGACATGCACCATCACAATCTTGATCAAACCATTTGCAAAGCATTGAAAGCTGGGATCGAAGTACTCTAAACATGAGCATGAAATATGTAGTTCTAACAATAAGACATAGCAATTATGTTGCAGCATGAAAGGATACAAACAAAGATCATGAATAACAATGCATTGAAAGGCGTTTGTTTGTTTCACATATAGAAATCATAGCATAGTGGTATTCAGCTTGTCCCTCATGGAGTAGCAAAACATAAATGCATAGGACACCTTCAAAGTTCATTAGGGTGACTAGATACAAATAGTTCAAGAACAAGCAATATCAATAGTATGAATCGATCAATAAGTTTTGGGACAATGCACATAGAACTAAGAATGACAACTATGCTCTCCTAGTTGGTGCATAAATAAAGAAGGTGGAGACTCAATATAAAAGTAGGAACAAAGGCCTTTGACAGGGAAGCAGGGATTTCAAGTTTCATAAAGAGCTTCCAAAAATCATGGTACTTGTTAGCTTTCACCTCTCATTGCCCCTATCATAAGCATCTTGAAGTGATTAAGGTTAAAGTGAACAAATTATGGAGTATATGCTTGACAAATCATAAGTTGGCAATCTCATGTCCCTTGAGTACGAGGGCCGTTCCTCATGCTATTCAACTTTAGTTACTGCTAAGTTCTTGTTATTGTAAGTATATGTGTATCATAGAGGACCGCCAACGGGGTACCCCTTGCCCCATGGCACAGGAGTTATCACATATCAAAATGACAAGGGAATAGATAGTGAGCATCTGAGCAATCCTTTTATTTACCATGAGAATGGTGCATAAATTTTTTCTCTCTTTTTTCTATATATATTTTTTCTCAGGATGCTTCATAGATTGTTCACTATGGTGATGCTTCAAGTTTCCACCATTATTAGGCATGGCTTAGGCTAGCGGCCTAGGCTTTTCTCTAACACATATATATAACTCCCATGGACTTACAAGCTCCCCTTTTATTTCACACCGCCGACATCCATAAACAAAATAACATGATATCAACTGGGTAGATATTTACAGGTGTTGAAAGTGTTCCCCGTGATAGCACGGTTCTGCTAATTCCCAACTTATAAGTGCAAGCATATACAAAATAGACGACACAATGGCTCAAGTTTATTAGGGGCAAGAAAAATAAAGTGTGACATCAAGTTTGTGAGAGCTTTAATCACTAACTTTCACATAACAAGTTTAATTTGGAAGAGAAATAAAACAAGAATATACTTGGAATAGTGTAACACACCATGCATAGGAATTTATAGTGGACTCTTTGGAATAACTTGGTTTCTTGGGAGTTATATGCATGAGTAGAGCTTACTCAATACAAGTAGAGGCTAGAAAAAGACTGGGAGCGACCAACTAAGAGAGCAATAATGGCCATAATCATCCAGAGCGATAAAACATTACTAATCAAAGCATAAAGTGGTATCAAAAGTCAAAAACTAAATGATCATAGAGGCTAAGGTGACTGGTTCATAGTCATAACATGGTGTGAGCATGCGCCAAGTCAACCCAAACAAAGCATCAAAGGAGAATACCACAATACTATGCTTTTGTATGCTAAAACAACACATGATTCTTTCAAGGCACATTAAGCAATCCTAATTGTTTGGAAAAAGTCATGCTACATCAATAATCACTAAGCATAAGGTCAAAACAACATCTAGAATTACATGATAAAGTCTAAGTCACAGTCAAAGCAAGCTCCTCTTGTACTACTAAAGCAAGAACTTCCTACTCCTTTCCAACACCAATCAACTTATTTGAAGCAACACGGCAAAAACAGGGGTCCAACTACTTTATTCAAGCAAACTAAGCAAACAAAAACCAAAAACGAAAACTAAGATGCTCCCAGAACAACACAACAGTGTATGAAACAATAAAAACGAAGTGTCTGGAAAGACCTGAGATCATCAAGCTATTTCTGGCACCGTTGCCGGGAAGGCTAAGGACGGCTTCACAAGGGTCCTTCTTCATCAATAAAAATCTATTGGGTCCTTCTTCAGCAATCCTTAGCCTTCCAAGACTCAAGAAAACTATTGGGTTATCTCCCAAGAAGTACTTTTCTTTAACGCCTTTAAGTTAGGCACAAGAAGCAAGAATCAAGTATTTTCAAATGAAGAAGCATTAACATCAATACTCGAAATTTCTTCAGCTAGGAAAGGTATCTCATCCAAATGAGTTTTAGAGGATCCTTTCTCATCTCTCTTGGGTTCACTATTTTCATCAAATGGGTTTTTAGGAACAATCCAATCAAACTTCTTTTCTAGGGCTTCATGCATTCCTACATGTTTAAAAGGTATGGGTATTTTAATTTCCTCTCCATTGGGTTTGGTTTTATCCAACTTTTCTAAAGTACCCATAACATCTACACATGAGCCTAGCATATTAAAATGATCAAATAACTTTTTGGATTCCTTAGGAACACCATTGAACTCTTTTAGCAAAGTTTCTAGGATAAAGTCTCTCTTTTCAGAATCCTCAATTTCTTTTAGTTTAAGCAACATTATTTGCATCATGGGTTTAAGGTTAACAAAACTAGCCTCCAACATGTGAACTAAACAAGCTGCAACAATTTCATAATTAGGCATGTTAACAAAACTAGCCTCCAACATGGGTTTAAGGTTAACTAGACTAGCCTCCAACATGTGATCTATCCTCATGTTTGCTAATATGATTAAAGAATTCTTCAATATTTTCTTCCCCAATTATAGAGCCACTACCTATTGAAAGGTCTTTTAGAGTGAACTTAGGGATCAACATGGTGAGCTAGAACAAGGTGACAACTAAAGGAAGAACTAATTTTTTGTGTTTTTGATAAGAAAAAGCAAACCAAACTAAACGCTAAACCCCTTCTTCATCAATAAAAATCTCAGGTCTTTCCAGACACTTCGTTTTTATTGTTTCATGCACGGTTGTGTTGTTCTTGGAGCATATTAGTTTTTGTTTTTGGTTTTTGTTTGCTTTGTTTGCTTGAATAAAGTAGTTGGACCCCCTTTTCGTTGTGTTGTTTCAAATAAGTTGATTGGTGTTGGAAAGGAGTAGGAAGTTCCTGCTTTAGTAGTACAAGAAGGTGCTTGCTTTGACTGTGACTTAGACTTTATCATGTCATGCTAGATGTTGCTTTGACCTTATGCTTAGTGATTATTGATGTAGCATGACTTGTTCCAAACAATTAGGATTGCTTAATGTGCCTTGAAAGAATCATGCGTTGTTTTAGCATACAAAAGCATAGTATTGTGGTATTCTCCTTTGATGCTTTGTTTGGGTTGACTTGGCGCATGCTCACACCATGTTATGACTATGAACCAGTCACCTTAGCCTCTATGATCATTTAGTTTTTGACTTTTGATACCACTTTATGCTTTGATTAGTAATGTTTTGTCACTCTGCATGATTATGGCCATTATTGCTCTCTTAGTTGGTCGCTCCCAGTCTTTTGCTAGCCTCCACTTGTATTGAGTAAGCTCTACTCATGCATCCAACTCCCAAGAAATCAAGTTATTCCAAAGTGTCCACTATAAATTCCTATGCATGGTGTATTACACCATTCCAAGTAAATTCTTGTTTTATCTATCTTCCAAATTAAACTTGTTATGTGAAAGTTAGTGATTAAAGCTCTCACAAACTTGATGGCATACTTTATTTTTCTTGCCCCTAATAAACTTGAACCATTGTGTCATCTATGTTGTATATGCTTGCACTTATACGTTGGGATTAGCAGAACCGTGCTGTCACGGGGAACGCTTTCAACACCTATAAATATCTACCCAGTTGATATCATGCTCTTTTGTTTATGGATGTTGTCGGTGTGAAATGAAAGGGGAGCTTGTAAGTCCATGGAGTTATGTATGTGTGTTAGAGAAACGCCTGGGATGCTAGCCTAAGCCATGCCTAATCATGGTGGAAACTTGCAGCATCACCATAATGAGCAATCTATGATGCATTCTTCTTATAAAAAAGAGAGATAGAAAAAAAGATGATTGAGAAAAAGAAAAAAAAGATGAGAAAAGAGGAAAGAGAGAAAAAAGCACCATTTTCCCATGGTAAATAAGAAGGTTGTTGAGATGTTCATTGTCTGCTTGCATTATCATTTTGGTAACTGAAAACTCCTGTATCATTGGGCAAGGGGTACCCCGTTGGCGGTTCTCTATGATACACATGTACTTACTATAAAAAGAACTTACCGGTGACTAAAGTTGAGTAGCATGAGGAGCGTCCCTCGTACTCAAGGGACATGAGATTGCCAACTTATACTTTGTCAAGCATATACTCCATAGTTTGTTCACTTTAACCTTAATCACTTCAAGATGCTTATGATAGGGGCAATGAGAGATGAAAGCTAACAAGTACCATAATTTTTGGAAGATATTTATGAGACTTGAAATCACTGCTTCCCTTATGAAGGGCCTTTCTTCCACTTTTATATTGAGTCTCCACCTTCTATCCTTAGGCACCAATTAAGAGAGCATAGTTTCCATTCTTATTTCTATGTGCATTGTCCCAAAACTTATTGATTGATTCATATTGTTGATATTTCTTGTTCTTAAACTATTTGTATCTAGTCACTCTTATGAACTTTGAAGGTGTCATATGTATTTATGCTACTCCATGAGGGACAAGTTGAATGCCACTATGCTATGTTTTCTATATGTGAAACAAACAAACGTCTTTCAATGCATTGTTATTCATGAATCTTTGTTTGTATCCTTTTATGTTGCATGCATAGTTGCTTTGTCTTATTGTTATAACTTCATCTTTCATGCTCATGTTTAGAGTACTTTGATCCCAACTTTCAATGCTTGCAAATGGTTTGATCTTTATTGTGATGGTGCATGTCACCTCAAAAATTATTCTTTTTATCACTTACCTACTCGAGGACGAGAAGGAGTTAATCTTGGGGATGCTTGATACGTCGTAAACATATCTAAATTTTTTATGTTCCATGCTTATTTAGTATCCACTTTGCTTTGCTTTGTCTATACTTTGAGGAATTTTATAATGTTTTCTGGGACTAACCTATTAACAAGATGCCGTAGTGCCAGTTGTCTGTTTTATATTGTTTTTGGTCCCAGAAAAGCCAGAAAATGAATATTCTCGGAATTGGATGGGACAAAAGCCAAAGTCAATATTTCACCGAGGAAAACACTGAGCCAGAAGACGAGACGAAGGAGGGTTACGAGGGGCCCACACCCCTGGCTGCGCGGCTAGGCCTAGCCCGCGCCTGGGGGGAGGGGGTGCGGCCGCCTCGGGTACCCCCTCGGTCTCCCCCTTCGCCTATAAGAAGCCCTCGATACCTAAACCCTAAGTACCCGATCATATCTACATGAAAAAGTCCATAGCCGCTGCCACCATCGTCCCTAGATCGGGGGGATCTGAAGCTCTTCCCGACACCCTGCCGGAGGGGAGAGATCATACCAGAGGCCTTCTTCATCACCATGCCAACCCCCGGTATGATGCGTGAGTAGTTCCACCTTGGACTATGGGTCCATACAGTAGCTAGATGGTTGTTTCTCCTCCTTTGTGCTAACATGTTTAGATCTTGTGAGCTCTGTTCATGATCAAGATCATCTATTTGTAATCATGCATGTTGTGTTTGCAGGGATCCGATGGATATTGAGATTACTATACTAGATTGATTAATGGTTTTATCTTATTGATTCTATCATGTCTGTGTTGTTTGAGATCTTGCATGCTCTCAGTTTCTAGTAGCTATCTTGGCCAAGTAGATGCTAGTGACTCCAAGAGGGGGTATTTATGCTCGATAGTGGGTTCGTGCCTCTATTGAATCTGGGGAAGTGACAGAAATCTCAAAGTTGTAGATGTGATGTTGCCACTAGGGAGAAAACAATGATTTCTTGTTCATGGAACAAGTGTATTGTTTACTTTACACACTTTTCTTAAAGTAGTTATCCGTTGCTTGCAACTTAATACTGGAGGGGGGTCGGTTGATAACCTGAAGGTGGATTACAAGTCATAGATGCAGTTGGATGGCGGTCTATGTATATTGTTGTAATGCCCAATTGAATCTCATAGGATCATGAATGTATAGTATTGCATTGTTATGCCTTGCTCAGTCCTGTCAATTGCCCCGCTGTAATTTGTTTACCCAGCATGTTATGTTGTTTATCTTAAGGAGAACACCTCTAGTGAACTTTGGACCCTGGTCCAATCTTTACCATTGATACATCTTCCACTGTTACTGCTTACTTTCTGCAAGCCACCATTACCTTCCACACCATATAGTTAATCCTTTGTTTTCAGCAAACCGGTGATATTGACAACCTCACTGTTCGTTGGGGCAAAGTCTTGAGTTTATGTTGTGCAGGTTTCCAAGTTTCTAGCAACACCTTTGAGTCGTTTCCTTCCTCCTACTGGTTCAATAACCTTGGTTTGTTTCTGAGGGAAGACTTGCTGTTGTGCTCTTCATACCTTCCTCTTGAGGTTTCCCAATGAAGCTCTACAGTGATTTGAGCCGCATCAATGAGATTTTCCATTAACAAGCATAGACATGATAACATCAATTTTATCACTCAAGGCGGAGGTTTCTTCAATAGAATTTACCTTCTTACCATGTGAACCTCTCTTAGTGTTCCATTCAGAATAGTTAACCATCATATTATCAAGGATCTTTGTTGCAGCACCCAAAGTAATGGTCATAAAGGCACCTCCAGCAGCAGAATCCGATAGATTTCTTGAAGAAAAATTTAGTCTTGCGTAAAAAGTTTGGATAATCATCCAAGCAGTCAGTCCATGAGTGGGACAATTATTTACCAAAGATTTCATTCTTTCCCAAGCTTGAGAAACATGTTTATTATCAAGTTGTTTAAATTTCATTATTTCACTTCTCATAGATATAATCTTAGCAGGAGGATAGTATTTTCCAATAAAAGCATCTTTGCATTTTATCCAAGAATCAATACTATTTCTAGGCAAGGATAGCAACCATTCTTTAACTTTTCCTCTCAAGGAGAAAGGAAACAATTTGAGCTTAATAATATCTCCATCTACATCCTTATATTTTTGCATCTCACAAAGTTTAACAAAGTTATTAAGGTGGGCAGCAGCATCATCAAAACTAGCACCAGAAAAATGCTCTTTCATAACAAGATTCAACAAAGTAGGTTTAATTTCATAAAAGGTAGCATTAGGAGCAGGTGGAGCAATAGGTGTACACAGGAAATCATTGTTATTTGTGCTAGTGAAGTCACACAACTTGGTGTTCTCGGCAGAATTCATTTTTGCAGGAGTGAAGCAAGCCAACAACAACAACAACAACAACAACAACTAGAGCATGAAGTATTTTTTTTGTGTTTTTGATAATAAAAAGAAAACCAAACTAAACTATTTTTTTTGTAATTTTTGATAAAAAGAAGCAAGCAAAACAAAACAAAAGGAACTAAACAAAACAAAATCAAAGTAAAGAGAATGGTTGTGAAAGACTCCCCTTGTGAAGCTGTCCCCGACAACGACGCGAGAAAAATCTTGACGTGGCTCAATCAATTGCAGTGCTTCATTGGGAAACCCCAAGAGGAAGGTATGATGAGCACAACATCAAGTTTTCCCTCAGTTATGAAACCAAGGTTATCGAACCAGTAGGAGCAAGGAAACAACTCCAAGGTGTTGCAAGCAACTTGGAATCCTGCACAACACAAACTCAAGACTTTGCCCCAACTTACAGTGAGGTTGTCAATCTCACTGGTATGCGGAAAACAAAGGATTAAACGTATAGTGTGGAAGGTAGTAGTTGCTTGTAGAAAGTAAACGGTAACAGTTGAGGATGTAACAATGGTAAATATTGGACCGTGGTCCACAGTTCACTAGAAGTGTTCTCCTTAAGATAGATAACATGCTGGGTGAATAAATTACAGCGGGGCAATTGACAGGACTGAGCAAGCATAACAATGCAGATACTAGACATCATGATTCCTATGAGATTTTATTGGGCACTACAAAAATATACATAGACCACCATCCAACTTCATCTATGACTAATAATCCACCTTCAGGTTATCATCCGAACCCCCTCTAGTATTAAGTTGCAAGCAACGGATAATTGCATTAAAAATGTGTGTAAAGTAAACAATACAATTGTTCCATGAACAAAAGATTATTGTTTTATCCCTAGTAGCAACAACACATCTAAAACCTTAGAGATTCCTGACACTTTCCCAGATTACTAGAGGCATGAACCCACTATCGAGCATAAATACTCCCTCATGGAGTCACTAGCATCTACTTGGCCAAGATAGCTACTAGAAACGAAGAGCATGCAATATCACAAACAACACAAACATGATAGAATCAATAATCAATAAGACATGATAAAATCAATAATCAATCTGACATAGTATCTCAATATCCATCGGATCCCCACAAATACAACATGTATGATTACAAATAGATGATATTGATCATGAACGGAGCTCACAAGATATAAACATGATAGCACAAAGGAGGAGAAACAACCATCTAGCTACTGTATGGACCCATAGTCCAATGGTGAACTACTGACGCATCATACCGGAGGCTGGCATGGTGATAAAGAAGTCCTCCGGGATGATCTCTCTCCTCTGGCAGGGTGCCGGAAAGAGCTTCAGATCTCCCCGATCTAGGGATGATGGTGGCGGCGGCTACAGACTGTTTCGTGGAGATATGATCGGGTGCTTAAGGTTTCTGCATTAGGGGGCTTTTATAGGCGAAGAGGCGAGGCATGGGGCACCCGAGGCGCCCACACCTGGTGGCGGCGCACCCTAGGGAGGCCCGCACCACCCTAGGGTGTGGAGGCCTCGTGGCCCTCCTTAGGTTGCCCTTGGTCTCTGTGTTCGTCTCGGTAAAATATTGACTTTGACTTTTGTCGCGTCCAATTCCGAGAATATTTCCCTACTAGATTTTCTGAAACCAAAAACAACAGAAAACATGCAACTGGCATTGCGGCATCTTGTTAATAGGTTAGTCCCAGAAAATGTATAAAAATACCTCAAAGTGTAGACAAAGCATACCAAATTTGATACTAAACAAGCATGGAACATCAAAAATTATAGATACGTTTACGACGTATCAACCAGCTGATAACGCTGAGAATGGTCAGGCGAAGGCCATGCCCCCTCAGACTATCCCAGTGCAATAGCCGCAGGAACTCCCTACCGGTCCAAGCAACGCCAACCCTGCAAATCCGCCGCCACCAGCATCTATGTCTGCGGCTGTCCAAATCACTCCAGCTGATAGAGTGATGTACGTCAACTTGCTCGTCGAGCCTGTGTTCGTGGCCCATATACGGAACATTGTCCAGCTTGATGAGAAGCGCTGGCAACTACTGGAGGAAGCGCATGCCATTATGAAGCAAGGCACAAAGTTAGATCGAGATCTGGCCAAGGCACATAAATCGATCGATGCAGCTAGATCCATGGAGGCCGAGTACAAGACTCTGCTCAAGAAGCAGAAGGCCAAGAAATCTCTGGCTCACATCATCAATGACCCTGGCGTACGACACAACTTGGGGTGGGCTCCTTCAAAGCCGGCACAAGCTAAGCCATACATTGACAAAGATGGAAAGAAAGTCATGCCCATGCCCGCCCTCAACTTTGCCATTGCTAAGACTCTACTAGAGCAGGATAGATCACCCATGGCTGTGGATCAGGTCTATGACCTTGTCGCCAAGGTCGTCCAACAAGAGGAAAAAGGCCACCTCTCAAAGGCTAGAGTCTGACCCGACATATTGCCAGTCTAGCGCTCCCAAACAGCAAAGGGCAATATCTCCTCACTCAGATCCTAGACAGGTTCATAAGAATGAAGATGGAGGGACGCACGCAACAGGGCTGATGTTATTCCCATATCTTCCGACCATGGAGGCAAGGCTCACCCTCGTCGCTCGCCCCCACCTGAAGGGAATATGCCCGAGAGGCAATAATAAAGTGGTTATTACCATATTCCTTATTTATGATAAATGTTTATTTTGAATGTTATAATTGTATTAATACAGAAACGTTAATACATGTGTATTTAATAAACAAAAAGTAAGTTCCTAGTTATGCCTCTCTTATAAACTAGCTCGTTGATTAACAATATGATCAAAGGTTTCCTGATCATGGACATTGGATGTTGTTAATAACGAGGTCACAACATTGTTGGAATGATGTGATGAAAATTCATCCAAATTATAGCATTACGATCAAAGTCATTGAGTTTATATTGCTATAACAACTTACAAAGTGATCCTAATCCTTAGACCATGAGATCATGTCAATCACTAACACCGGAAGAGTTTCTTGATAACATCAAACGTCACACCGTAACAGGGTGATTATAAAGATGGGTTCAGAACTACTAAAGTGTTATGTTGAGGCCCATGGATCGAGAGTGGAATTTGTTCATCCAGATGACGGATAGATATGCTCTGGGCCCTATCGGTTGTATCACATTGATTAGCTTGCAAGTGATTTGATCACTAGAATGTTATATCACGGGAACGAGAAAAGAGTGCATGTCAGTAACAAGATCAAACTAGGTATGGAGATACCGATGATCGAATCTCGGACATGTAATATATCGCAAAACAAAAGGATTAAGATACTAGCGTAAAAGGTCCGACGATCACAAGAAAGTCATCGTTGAATGTGTGGGAGTCAGTATGGGTCTCCAGATCCCGCTTCTGATTATTGATCCGAGAGGGGTCTCGATCATGTCCGCATTATTCCCGAACCGTAGGGTGGCACACTTAAGAGACACCGACATCTAATTGGAGCAAAAGTTTCATGCCGGAAATAATAACAAGCGTAGGAATTTATTTCACGAGATACCGAAATGGTTTTTCGGGTGAAATTGCAGAAAGTGTTTCTACATGTGAAATGAAATACTAGCAAGGGGTTATATGTGAATGTTTGTCATTAAAGTAATTGACAAAATTCTGAATAAATAAAAGGAGTTTTATTTAATGAGAGTTTGCGTTAAATTTGGTGGAAATTTAATGGGAATTTGAGTGGGAATTTGAGTGGAGGAAATTGAAAGGCATTTGAGTGAGTGGAGTGTCCACCCACATGAATGTGGAAGAGGTGGGGCAGCCCCCATGGCTGGGCGCCATGCCCCTTGGGTGCCCCCCTCTCCCCTATAAAAGGCCCCCCTCTCATCCTCTCAAAGCACACCTCCTCGTGAAGGATCTCTCTCCCCCTCTAGTATTTATCCCCCATGGTCTTGGACTAGCGAGATACATGTTCCCGGTGGATATTCAGAAAGAAAGAGTTGTGCTTCCGCTACATCGCTGGAGCGAGGAGGCAGAGGTTGCTCGGTGCCTCGAATGTGTGCGCGAGCATGGATGCGCCGCTGTTTTGCGGCGCTAGGACTGCCTCTCGATCTTGAGATCAGCAAGAGATCGTCTACATCAACCATGAGTTTGGACTCGTTAAGATTTGTCGGTCTTCAAGGGTATGTTCTCTACGGATGTATACCCGCCCGTTGCTTGTATCTAGTAGATAGATCTTGGTACATAGTTGTTCCCATCGTACGAATTTTTTTGTTTTCTATGCTGCGAATCCTACAGTGGTATCAGAGCCGGATCTATGCGTAGATGCTTTGCACGGGTAGTACACATATGAGTATGTGGGCTATGATGATCATTTTATTGCTTCTTAGTTGTACTTTGTATATTGGTGGCATAGTGGGATGAAGCGGCCCGGACAAACTTTACATGTCCTCGCACATGAGACATGTTCCACGATTGACATGCAACTAGTTTTGCATAAGTGGTTAGCAGGTGTCTGTCTCTCCTACTATACTCAATATCTAATTTGCAACGAGTTGTCAACAATTTGGTTATCCTTGTTGTGGTTCATGTTCGTAGGTAAGAACAGTTCTTTCTTTGAAAGCCCTAAGCCACGTAAAACTTGCAATGGATAAATTAGAGGCGTCTAGTTTAGATTGTTGCTGGGCTAGTGTCATGATATGGTGATGTTGTAAGTAGAAGTATAAGTTGATACTCTTACAACACGCATAACGTGTAAGTTCCATAGACCTTGGCCTTACACATAGAGGTATGATGGCGATCATACCATGATGCACATGATGGAGATCAAGTGCAAGAACCATATCATTTCACTTATTAACATGTGATGTTTGATTGCATCTTATATTTCTTGTTTGGCATTTTATTAGCATAATAAGATGATCCCTCATTTAGATATCAAGACAAAAATGTATTCTTCCTTAAGTATGCACCGATTATGTTTCGTCGCTCCAAGAAATCATGTGATGATCGGGTGTTCTTGGATCCACGATCATATTTCAGGTGTAAGACAGTTACACACGCGAATACTAAGGTTCTTACTTGGCGAGTACAGACATGGCCTCGAAACATGGACTGAAAGGTTAAGCATGAGTCATATGAAAGATATGATGCTCATTTGATGCTTGCCTTTGAAAATACACCGACTCACGTGATGATCGAACTTGGTGTAGTGGATTTGGTTCATGTAATCACCAAAAAGACACGAGGGATGTCGTTTTTGAGTGGGATTTCATTTATAATTTGGATTAGTAGAACTCAATTTATCATAAATTAAATCAAAGTGAATTTGCATAATTTTTTGTAGTCATTGGCATTCGTTCACCACTTATGCTTAGTTGTAATTGAGATAATAGAACTATAGAATTCTGGATATTTACTTTATGAACTGGTATCGTATTGTGTTGAGTGTCAATCTAAAATTTAAAGTCCTATTGCAAACTTTCAGCAAACTCTGTTTACTCCGTGAAATTTAATAATTGGTATTAAATCGAGAGTAATAATTCCAGTGTTAGTATCTTAAGTATCATGTTTGCCTCCATGATTCTTGATTGCTTTAATATCAAGTTTATCTAGGAGCTGAAAGAATTGCTTCATAAACCATCATGTGTGACAGATATAACGATATCTAAAATAATGCTTTGATTTCAATATGATAGAGTATAATGTATGTTCTCGTATTGGATGAGAATTTACAAAGGTTGGAGATGCTAGACATCCTAATCATCCAAAAGGGTTTTGGAAAGTAACGTTATACTCACGATTCATCTTTATAAGCTACATTAGCTTGATCATGAAAGTCGTCATGATAAGGATGAATAGAAGATGTATGTAAAGTGTTTACTACACTAAAAGATTACTAAAGAATGGATTTTGAAAGAATGCCGATCATTTTGATGATGGTGATCTACTTCAAAGTGCAAGTCCAAGGGTATTATTATTTGAATATACACGCTTTGGACTATGTGTCATGTATATGGCGCCACTTTTGATGTTGATAGATTCTTTTAAAAGGAAAAGAAAATGCTGAAAGAGAATCTATAAAATATATTTGGCAGAAAAGAAAAGATTGGAAATATCCAATTTGGGTATATGGATGATATACATGTTATGGTTGTATTCTTTGCTTGTTAGACAATGTGGTTCTTGGGTATTGGATACCGAATTGGTTGGTATGAAATTTCATACGGAACGACGCAATTCATAAACCACAATGGTGTAACACCCTCGCCTGATAAGGCTGAGTTCATGTGTATAGTGCCAATCCCTGGATCGGTTCACTGGCACACACAGTACAAAACGATACCAAATATAACTGTGCATCATAAATACAATGAATATGATCCAGAATTTACATTATTTATACAAGTACACAGCGGAAAATGAATACAAGGTAGATCTCCATCTTTCAAATGTGCCACAGGCGAACAAATGTTGAGTGGAGTTTCGCGACCTATGAACGATCACTCAGATATGATATAACCTGCAACATGAAACGTTGCAGCCACGAATGGTCAATACATTGAATGTATGGCAAGTAGGCTAAAGTGGTTAACAACATATCTATCAACTACATGCTTATTTGGCCAAGTGGAGTTCAGGCTCATTTGCATAAAGCAACAGTTTTATCCTAACATTTGTAACAAAGTAGTTTTCCAATACGATAAATAGGACACTCTAGTTCACTCCCAGGTGCTCCTACCCAATTATGTTCACCCAACAAGTTTTAAGTAATTAAGAAATAAGGATGAGTGAGAAATATCATAGCATCAGTATCAGGTCGCTCAAATTGTCCATAACCGGGGACACGGCTAATCGATTAGTTTATACACCCTGCAGGGGTTAGTACACTTTACCCATGTGACTTGGCCAGCCCAGCTCGTACCACCACTCTCATATTGGGTGATGATAGGGAGAAGTCCAAGAAGGAACCGTTCGGGAAGTAGCTCCCCAATCCCGACGCGCACCGGTCCAACCTACACTATCTACATCTCTGGATACGCGAGTTTGAGTTACCACAACCTACTGAGTTCAACCAACCGCCCATTTCATTATTGGCACATGGTTGCACACGAAAGCTTCCAAACAAAGAAACCGATCCTTTCTCAGTGTCCTGGGTGGCATTCCCCACCAAAATCCACACTCGATGACCCAATCAATGCCATTCCACCCAGGTGGTTCATTAAAACATGTTGGTTTGTCATTTAGCAAAACATAAGCCTTTCAAAACATATAACTTTTCATGATGTGATTCCCTTCCTCGTCTAAATAGCATAGCTAAGGAATCTACCAATACGATGGCTCATAAACAAGGAATACTAGGGAATAATATGGGATATAGCATAGCATATACACATCAATTCCTACAGATGCAATTCTACAAAAGCATCTACAATGCATAGGAAAACAATAGGACATTTATGACCAAGATAGCACCACTTGCCTTTGTTGTAGATGTAGTCGATTAGATAATCCTCACAATTATAATGGCATCTTTCGCAATAACCACAATACTTGCAATCATAGTAGTTGCAATCACAGTAGTTGCACTCCTTGCAATCTAACGTTTGAAGCAAACACAACAAACACCATTCAAAACATTGCAAACATACAACAGTGCAACATTACAAGAAAACAATGATGAACAGATGCATGCATGACGATTTAATGAGTCACAATGGTTGCATTTAGTGTTCTGAACATAATTAGATTACATGATGCATGTGGAAAGTCATTTAATGCACTAAAGCTTTTATTACTAAAGTTGTATCGATTTAATATGACGTATACCACTTTAATTGAACTAAAGATGTTTATGTCGTATTAAATTGTGAACTAGATGCTACTAGATAGATAATGCAATTTAGAGACAGTGGCAATTTGAATCACCTAAAAAGGAGTTATAGATATTTTCCTATGATTAAAACACTATTTCAATGGGTTTAAATATTTCTGTATAGATTTCTGTTTAACAGTACCAAATAATTTGGCATGCAATTTCTCTGTATAGATATTGTCAATACAAAACCTTAGCACTTGGATTCACCCTAATCGGAGTTATAGATCTTTTTGTATGATTTAAATAGTGTTTAATGGTTTTAAATGATTCATATAGTTTCTGTTGTCTAAAAATCAAACTAAAATTATATCTGTAATCTCCACGGAATTGTGATTTCAGAGACATATTATTTGTAATTTTCTGAATAGTATTTATTTTCTTATTAATTTATTACTCTAAATAAGCCATTAAACCATTTAAATCGTCACGGGAAAACCTTACAGTCAAAGGCAGAACTAATTACATATTGATGATCTACATGGAACCAGCTTTCCGTCGGTATATCATTTATATTTTTGTGACAAGCAATTAATTTTTAATGAATTTAATGATTTATAAAGCCATTAAAACTAATTAAATTGCTATGGGTTAAATATTCGGCAAAGTCTAGATCCAACCAGATATTATTAATGTACATTACAGTAGCTTCAATTTGATATATTGTTCATATTTTTTGGAGTTACAGATAATTTCTTATGAATTTATTAGCCTAAAAGACCATTAAAACCAATTAAATTACTGCAGTAACCACGTACAGTAAAAGTTGGATATATTCTGATAAGATGATTCTACGTAAAATTATCTTCAATTTGATATATTATACGCAATTTTTGCACGTGGTATGAATTTCTAATGAATTTTACAAGTTAGATCTATAATATGCTATTTTAAATTCGAACGGAATATTGCAGGAAATATTCCGCTGACTGGACAGGTTAACTTTGCATGCTGACTGGGACTAGATGTTGACCTGACGTTGACGTGGCGTTGATGAAGAAGCTGACCGGGATGACGACATGGCACGCACCGGTTTGATTGGATCTCGACCGTCTGGATAGGATCCGGTGGCTAGAAGAATAGATTGACCCGATTTTGGCTCAGAATAGACAAGAAACATATCTGTGTTAGAGAGACAAATCCGTAGGTCAAATTGAAAAACTTACAACATGAAAGTTGTGGGGAATCAGTATTCCTACCTTCTCACCAAAGGAATTTGGATTTGAAGAAACGAGCGCGAGTACATCTTGGATTTACACCGTAAGATCTGAAATATTGCGATACGAAATTCTCCGGCTGTGGTGGATGAAAAGAGTTGAGGTTTGTCGGGATTGAAAGATTTCAACGATTCCTACAACTTTCGTTTTTTGACCGAAGACAAACGACTAAGTCTAGATGGGTTAAAAAGCGAAATAAGATTCGGGCATGTGTAGATTCGGGATTTCGAGGAAAGAAACTCGTACAGCTGTGACTCCACGAGTTTATATGTATGTTTAGGATGGTGGGGAGATAGGTATTGGAGTAGGGAAAAAGTAGAAACAAACGGAAGTTGATTCGGAGTTGTAGATAAAAAGTTATAGCAGTTTGAGTAGAGATAGGTTTAACAAAAACGATTTGCACCGTTTTTAAAGCAACACACAGGTACGTGCGCGTGTGCCTGGTGCTTCGGTCGCTCGCTCGGTCTGGTGGGCCGGCGGCCCGCCTAGTTTTTTTTCTTGTTTCCCTCATATCTTTTGCATACGAACTCCAAATGACACGATTCTTGTTTCTAAATTTTTCTAAAAACGAATAGATCATTATAGGATCAAATTTGTAATGTTTTCACTAGTTTGGAAGTAGTGGATTTATAAATCCTTATATATTTCATTTTATTTATATCTTTATGTGTTTGTATTTGTTCCATAACTTTTTCATACTAGCTCCAAATGAGCTCAATTTTGTTTCTAAAATTTTGTAATATTAATTGGATCTTTTTAGGCTATAATTTAGCAATAATCGCTATCTTAGCAATAGTGGGTTTTATAAAGTCAATTTAATTTCCTTTAGGAACATTTGGGCAAATCAACTATAGGATTTTAGATACCAGGATTTGGATTCAGTTTGTGAGAACTTTGCATGGATGAAATGCTTATGAATGATTCATGATTTTCATTTTGAAATCTTGCACACCAACTCTACAATCCAAAATCAATCCATGCCTTTTTGCCTATATGGCTACTTAGGTCTTAACAAAATAATATAAGATTTTGAATTCATGGTTGAGAGGATTTTCTATTCAAAAAGTTTCTTCTCTTTGAGAATTTTCAACATAGTCAAGCAATCAATCAAACTTATTTATTTATTTCACATTCCAAAATTAGGAGAATTTTGGGATGTGACAGACTACCACCCTTAAAAGAAATCTCGTCCCGAGATTTGGGAAGGCTAGAAAGAAAGAAAGGTTCGGGATCCATTAGGATGCTACCGCCCTTAAAATAAAATTGACTAGGTCATTTCTTGAGGATTCACTTAGCTCAGATTGGTTCTCCTTTAGACTTTTATTGGCACAATGTCTCTAGCACATTCTAAACATCATGATTGGTAGTTTCTGAGAAAGCACTTCTTAAACTAGCAAAACTCTCATGGTGGGCAAATAGGGAACGTTTACTTCACGGTGCCCATAATTCACGGTTGAGATTCATCCTTACCGTACATTCCTACGCTAAGCACTGGGTGCTTTTATAAAGGGGGGAATATACCATTCTAAGGTCTAGGCTTAACGCCGGCTCTTTGCTAAGATTGAAAAGACACTCAAGATCCGCAAAGCCAACAGTACAAGAGCGAATAATAAGAGTAGTAGGAATGGTGATCAATCCATCCTGCACCCAAATCATTACCCTGTATGAGGATAGGTGAATCACGTTTTTCTATCACTCGGGCATTCTCACTTTTCTTGAAGAATGTTTCCATGGGCACTAACTAATTCTCTATGTATACTCCCATGTATTGAATCAACAAAGCTACTACTAAAACTAACTATCGATATTTCAACTTTCAGGTTGCGTAATCTACTACATAACATCATTTCAACACTTCATACTCCCACATCTCTTTTTTTTATTAGATAAAGCTTTCTCCTTCCTAAATGCATTGTGTTGTCAAACCTTCCACTTAACACATCATTATATCTCCAAGGGTTCAAGATAGGGAAGTAGATTCTATAGGAAAGAAACGACTAAGAAAATAATCCTACCCATAACTATATGAAGCAATCAATGTTACAAACAAGGAAGCAATCATAGGCGATCAACACTCAATCAAACACTTGTATAATAACATTACAGGGGTCCAAATATAGCTGTATATAACCACAAAATAGTCTGAAAGCATTGGGAACAATACTAGAGTAAAATAGAGCAACATATAAGCAATAAACAAAATCTGTCAAAACGGTACAACAGGTTTCACGAATTTTTCTGACCGACCTAAACTCGTCAGGAATTTTAGCCAATTTTTGTGCATGTACTACAGGTAATTACTCTCCAGATCCTATTTGTTTATATTTTCCGGAGTTACCAATAAAATATGAAAAATCGCGCGGTACAACAGGTCAGGCAGAAAACTGCAGCAGTAATCCCACGGATTTCAATCAATTCACACCATTAAAATAATTTTAAAACCACACGAAAACTCCAGCAACTTTAGAGTTTCAAAACAACAGATCCTAAACAAGGCATCACACGATATGGTTCAGTACAAACAAGAAAGCAACCTATATTGTCATACCACATAAGTTGGTAAGAACAATATGCTAACACGATAGCGATGATCCCCTAAAGAGATAAAATATGGTGGTCCAGAACTAACTAAACTTGGTGAGATGTTTATTTATGTCATACTATTTGTTCTTTTACTTAGCCAACTCTCATATAGGTATCATAAGAATGGACAACTATAAATGTTTGAATAGGGAGAGGTCCTAGAAAAGATAGATAAGGAATATAAGAACTCTAGTAAGTATAAAATATGATAGTTCTCCTAATTGAGGTCTTCTATTGATAATCCATTTCTAAGGTCACGATCCTACATCCAACACACAGCTCTAATACCATCTTGTAACACCCTCGCCTGATAAGGCTGAGTTCATGTGTATAGTGCCAATCCCTGGATCGGTTCACTGGCACACATAGTACAAAATGATACCAAATATAACTGTGCATCATAAATACAACAAATATGATCCAGAATTTACATTATTTATACAAGTACACAGCGGAAAACGAATACAAGGTAGATCTCCATCTTTCAAATGTGCCACAGGCGAACAAATGTTGAGTGGAGTTTCGCGACCTATGAACGATCACTCAGATACGATATAACCTGCAACATGAAATGTTGCAGCCACGAATGGTCAATACATTGAATGTATGGCAAGTAGGCTAAAGTGGTTAACAACATATCTATCAACTACATGCTTATTTGGCCAAGTGGAGTTCAGGCTCATTTGCATAAAGCAACAGTTTTATCCTAACATTTGTAACAAAGTAGTTTTCCAATACGATAAATAGGACACTCTGGTTCACTCCCAGGTGCTCCTACCCAATTATGTTCACCCAACAAGTTTTAAGTAATTAAGAAATAAGGATGAGTGAGAAATATCATAGCATCAGTATCAGGTCGCTCAAATTGTCCATAACTGGGGACACGGCTAATCGATTAGTTTATACACCCTGCAGGGGTTAGTACACTTTAGCCATGTGACTTGGCCAGCCCAGCTCGTACCACCACTCTCATATTGGGTGATGATAGGGAGAAGTCCAAGAACGAACCGTTCGGGAAGTAGCTCCCCAATCCCGACGCGCACCGGTCCAACCTACACTATCTACATCTCTAGATACGCGGGTTTGAGTTACCACAACCTACTGAGTTCAACCAACCGCCCATTTCATTATTGGCACATGGTTGCACACGAAAGATTCCAAACAAAGAAACCAATCCTTTCTCAGTGTCCTGGGCGGCATTCCCCACCAAAATCCACACTCGATGACCCAATTAATGCCATTCCGCCCAGGTGGTTCATTAAAACATGTTGGTTTGTCATTTAGCAAAACATAAGCCTTTCAAAACATATAACTTTTCATGATGTGATTCCCTTCCTCGTCTAAATAGCATAGCTAAGCAATCTACCAATATGATGGCTCATAAACAAGGAATACTAGGGAATAATATGGGATAGAGCATAGCATATACACATCAATTCCTACAGATGCAATTCTAGAAAAGCATCTACAATGCATAGGAAAACAATAGGACATTTATGACCAAGATAGCACCACTTGCCTTTGTTGTAGATGTAGTCGATTAGATAATCCTCACAATTATAATGGCATCTTTCGCAATAACCACAATACTTGAATCATAGTAGTTGCAATCACAGTAGTTGCACTCCTTGCAATCTAATGTTTGAAGCAAACACAACAAACACCATTCGAAACATTGCAAACATACAATAGTGCAACATTACAAGAAAACAATGATGAACAGATGCATGCATGACGATTTAATGAGTCACAATGGTTGCATTTAGTGTTCTGAACATAATTAGATTACATGATGCATGTGGAAAGTCATTTAATTCACTAAAGCTTTTATTACTAAAGTTGTATCGATTTAATATGGCGTATACCACTTTAATTGAACTAAAGATGTTTATGTCGTATTAAATTGTGAACTAGATGCTACTGGATAGATAATGCAATTTAGAGACAGTGGCAATTTGAATCACCTAAAAAGGAGTTATAGATATTTTCCTATGATTAAAACACTATTTCAATGGGTTTAAATATTTCTGTATCAATTTCTGTTTTAACAGTACCAAATAATTTGTCATGCAATTTATTTGTATAGATATTGTCAATACAAAACCTTAGCACTTGGATTCACCCTAATCGGAGTTATAGATCTTTTTGTATGATTTAAATAGTGTTTAATGGTTTTAAATGATTCATATAGTTTCTGTTGTCTAAAAATCAAACTAAAATTATATCTGTAATCTCCACGGAATTGTGATTTCAGAGACATATTATTTGTAATTTTCTGAATAGTATTTATTTTCTTATTAATTTATTACTCTAAATAAGCCATTAAAGCATTTAAATCTTCACGTAAAAACCTTAAAGTCAAAGGCAGAACTAATTGCATATTGATGATCTACATGGAACCAGCTTTCCATCGGTATATCATTTATATTTTTGTGACAAGCAATTAATTTTTAATGAATTTAATGATTTATAAAGCCATTAAAACTAATTAAATTGCTATGGGTTAAATATTCGGCAAAGGTTAGATCCAACCAGATATTATTAATGTACATTACAGTAGCTTCAATTTGATATATTGTTCATATTTTTTGGAGTTACAGATAATTTCTTATGAATTTATTAGCCTAAAAGACCATTAAAACCAATTAAATTACTGTAGTAACCATGTACAGTAAAAGTTGGATCTATTCTGATAAGATGATTCTACGTAAAATTATCTTCAATTTGATATATTATACGCAATTTTTGGACGTGGTATGAATTTCTAATGAATTTTACAAGTTAGATCTATAATATGCAATTTTAAATTCGAACGGAATATTGCAGGGAATATTCCGCTGACTCGACAGGTTGACCTTGCATGCTGACTGGGACTAGATGTTGACCTGACGTTGACGTGGCGTTGATGAGGAAGATGACCGGGATGACGACATGGCACACATCAGTTTGATTGGATCTCGACCGTCTGGATAGGATCCGGTGGCTAGAAGAATAGATTGACCCGATTTTGGCTCAGAATAGATAAGAAACATATCTGTGTTAGAGAGACAAATCCGTAGGTCAAATTGAAAAACTTACAACATGAAAGTTGTGGGGAATCAGTATTCCTACCTTCTCACCAAAGGAATTTGGATTTGAAGAAACGAGCGCGAGTACATCTTGGATTTACACCGTAAGATCTGAAATATTGCGATACGAAATTCTCCGGCTGTGGTGGATGAAAAGAGTTGAGGTTTGTCGGATTGAAAGATTTCAACGATTCCTACAACTTTCGTTTTTTGACCGAAGACAAACGACGAAGTCTAGATGGGTTAAAAAGCGAAATAAGATTCGGGCATGTGTAGATTCGGGATTTCGAGTAAAGAAACTCGTACAGCTGTGACTCCACGAGTTTATATGTATGTTTAGGATGGTGGGGAGATAGGTATTGGAGTAGGAAAAAAGTAGAAACAAACGGAAGTTGATTCGGAGTTGTAGATAAAAAGTTATAGCAATTTGAGTAGAGATAGGTTTAACAAAAACGATTTGCACCTTTTTAAAGCAACACACAGGTACATGCGCGTGTGCCTGGTGCTTCGGTCGCTGGCTCGGTCTGGTGGGCCGGCGGCCTGCCTAGTTTTTTTTCTTGTTTCCCTCATATCTTTTGCATACGAACTCCAAATGACACGATTCTTGTTTCTAAATTTTTCTAAAAACGAATAGATCATTATAGGATCAAATTTGTAATGTTTTCACTAGTTTGGAAGTAGTGGATTTATAAATCTTTATATATTTCATTTTATTTATATCTTTATGTGTTTGTATTTGTTCCATAACTTTTTCATACTAGCTCCAAATGAGCTCAATTTTGTTTCTAAAATTTTGTAATATTAATTGGATCTTTTTAGGCTATAATTTAGCAATAATCGCTATCTTAGCAATAGTGGGTTTTATAAAGTCAATTTAATTTCCTTTAGGAACATTTGGGCAAATCAACTATAGGATTTTAGATACCAGGATTTGGATTCAGTTTGTGAGAACTTTGCATGGATGAAATGCTTATGAATGATTCATGATTTTCATTTTGAAATCTTGCACACCAACTCTACAATCCAAAATCAATCCATGCCTTTTTGCCTATATGGCTACTTAGGTCTTAACAAAAGAATATAAGATTTTGAATTCATGGTTGAGAGGATTTTCTATTCAAAACGTTTCTTCTCTTTGAGAATTTTCAACATAGTCAAGCAATCAATCAAACTTATTTATTTATTTCACATTCCAAAATTAGGAGAATTTTGGGATGTGACAAATGGCCTAAGTAACTAGCAAGAGAATATGTGATGATGTTCATCGAAAACAAACAAACCGTTGTTTGTATTTCTCGTTGACATCAAAGCTTGACTTCAAGATTTGTTTTAATAATTGTTATTTAAATCAGGTATTATGAGAATAAAGGTTTTTCAAATAATTACCGTATTCCATATAAGATGGATGATTTACAAATCTAGTTGGAGAAATCACAGCCATAAAGCTAATGATTTTCATGGATTTTGGGAGTCTTTGATTTGATCAAGTGACGCTTGTGAGACTTTCCTCGGGATAATTAAAACATCGTTCAAATGCCAAAGAAGAACGAACGACTAAAATATTGGAATTTATACATATCGATGTATGTAGTCCATTATGTATAGTCGTAAGCGATGGACTTCAACTTCATATGCTTTCTCCGGAAATTTGAGTGAATATTCACTTAATGAGAAAGAAGTATGAAATATTTGAAAACGTTTCAAAGACTTTCAAGATGACGTGGAAAATCATTGTAACAAGAAAATAAATGATTTATGATTTTATCATAAAGGGATTTATTTGAGTTACAAGTGTAACAAGAAAATAAATGAATTATGATTTTATCATAAAAGGATTTATTTGAGTTGCAAGTTTAGCAAAACACCTAGATTTACATCTCCCCAAACACCATAGGAGTATGGAGTGTTTGATATTTGTAATAAAACTTTGTTTGACATGGTTGGATCAAAGGTGTTATTTATAAAACTGCCATTATCTTTTAAAAGATTAAAGCTTTAGAGACTACCGCTTTTACACTAAAAAGAGCTCCATCTTGATCCATTGAAATGACACCATGGAAGTAATGGTCTGGAGTAAAACCCAAATTGTCATTTCTTAAATTTTGGTATGCTAAGCATAAGTAAGATGTTTACAACCAAAGTCAGATGAGCATGTATTTGTAGGTTATTTCGAATAACCATTGGATATTCCTCCATAACACCGAGTACAAAAGGGTTTGTCGCTTGAAATCTGAAGTTTCTTGAAAAATGAATTTTTCGCAAAAGTTAAGTGGGAGGACAATAGAACTTTGATAAGGTTAACGGACCTTAGCTAAATGTGCTGAGTTGCGCAGCACGGGAAATCATTCCGGAGGCTGCCATAATGCTCATAGCTTATGTGCCTCAAAGGTTATGGTCACAGAGATCTAAGTTCTTACTGAACCAAGTCGGTCAGATAAACAATCAAATACTAAGATTTGAGAGTAAATCATTATTGTTTGACAATGATGAACCGACTACATGCAAAGAAGCGATGATGGGCCCTGACTCTGTCAAATGGCTTGAAGCCATAAAATCCTTGATAGTTCCATACACGAGAAATCAGGTTTTGAACTTGGAAGACCCTCTAGAAAGGTGTAAAAACCTATTGGTCGTATTTGGATCTATAAATAAACACACATGGATGTTTCACATCTATGAAATAGTCGACATGTCGTATTTTACAACAATATTCAAGGAGTTGACTATGACAAGATTTGATCTTTCATAGAGATATTTAGTCTGGACGGATTAAAGTAGCAACCACTACATATAATTTGGTATATGGTAGATGAATAAACAAAACAAAATTCTTCTAAAAGAATGGTTACCTAGGACGTGTGCATGACATGATCCAGAGGGTGTTGTTAATTCAAAAGATGCTAAAAAAGGGCATGCAAACTTCAATGGTTGAAGTAAGCATCGCGGAGTTGGAATCTTCACCGTGATGAAAAAGGAGTTTTCATCTGGAGATGATGAAGATACTTGCATTTGCAAGAAATTAAGTGGGAGGGCTGAGACATATTTCTAATACATTATGTGGAGGACATCTTGTTGATTGGAAATGATGTATCTTTTATTGATAAAGGTTAATAATTTCATTTTGATGAAAGACTTAGGCAAAACCCGAATATTTAGCATGAATGTCTACATGGATAGACTGTGACGCTAATATGGTTGTGCCAAACGTACATATATGATATATTGAAGGAGTTCAATATACAAACGACAAGAATGAGTTCTTGTTGCATGGAAAGGAATTGAATCAAGATTCAAGTGTATCGACACTTGATAAGTGAAACAAGATTTAAGTTCTTTGACACTTGATGAGTGAAATCACAAGGATGTTTTAATCAATCATACCATGATATGTACACACCCAAATATGTCCTATGCTCTAAGTGTTATGAGCATATACCAGAATGAATCATAAAATGATCATTGGACGATAGTGAGGATATTCTTATGATCTTTTGGAAGAACAAAGAATATATTTGTATAGAGGTGACAAACAATTACAAATAGTTCATTGTAAAGCGTTACATTGATACTAGTTTTGTCATAAGATACAAATTAAGTTTATCTCAATTTAAACTATGGGTGGCACAATGAAATGGAAAGAAAGTTTCCATGATAGATTTGGAAGAGTTCCTGTAACATCCCTAAAATCATGTTTCAAACTCATGCATATCATCCATGCATCCATGATCATGTAAGTTTCCATTTTCAAAAATCATTTCAAAACAGGAGCATATATGCTCATTATTTTATGTATGAATGTTCTAGCCTTGGTGCTACACACTATTGAGAAAGGCACTTATATTAAATCAGTATTGTTTTGAATCCTAACTTAAGTGATTCCAAAGGTTTGAGCCAAGCTTCAAAACAAGTATGAAATAAAACCAAAGTTTATGCCTTTTATTATATCTCCAAAAGGCTTGTTTTTATTTTATTTTTTTCAATTGACTCAAGTAGGTTTGAGTGAACAGATGTGTTTGACACTTAAGATTTTTTGTACAAAAGTCCAGAAAAGTTTTGAAATCAAACAGATTTGAATTGGAGTTTGAAAATCCTTTTTAGAAAAGCAAACAGAAAAACAAAAAGTTTAAAAGAGAAAAAAATAAGCAAACAGTTGAATCTGGCCCAACCAGCCCAACTAGCCCAGCAACCTCCACCCCGTGAAGCGTTTTATTTACTCACACCCGCACCCACAGAGTCGCTGACGCAAGGGCCCCACCTTCTCTCTGTTTCTCTCGCTGACAACCGCGGCCCATACGACGTCATCGTCTCCACCCCGCTAACAGCTCAATCCCCAAATTACGCCGGCCGTTCTCTGTATTGATTCGTGGCGTCAATTCACGTTGAATGCGCGAGTGAATCACACTCGCGATCATGCTACTTAAACCCCCTCTGCCCCCTCTCCATTTCCCCCCAGACCCCGAGCACAGAGCGCCCCCAGGCTGCCCGTAATCGTCCTTGCGCCGCCGCAGACAGAGCCAACTCCGGCGACCAATCCCGGTGAGTTCCGTGCGCCCCTTCCTCTCTGGTTCATGCGAACAGATTCACAACCTCCTTGCGCTCCTCCTGATGTCTTTGGTTCATCCTATACTGCCCCATGTCGTCGACTTCACCAAGCACTGCAAGCTCCCGTAGACGTCTCCAACTCCGGCGACTAAATTCGGTGAGCCCCGTGTTCCCCTTCGTTTCTGATTCACACGAGCATGTTTGTCGTAGCCTTGCGCACCCCCTGATACCGTTGATTCGTGCTAGGGTGACCAGGAACGTCGCCAACGTCGCCGTCCACCCGAGCCCGACGCTGTCAACAACTCCGACGAGCCCGTGCAGCCGTGTCCGTGCGCCCCTTGCCAAGCCGTCGCCGCATTGAGCATCAGTGCATCGCCACGAATCTGGTAAGCGTCTCCGACGACCCCAGAACCCTCTGTAGCGTCGCGCCGCCGTAGACAGAGCTCGCCGCCGCCAGATGCCACCGCCAGCGCCGCCCATCCGTGGTCGCTTGATCGATGACCGTTGGATCTAGATCCAGCGCATAGGAATAGATCACTTAACGAAATGGTACGAGTAGATCTGGGCCGTGTAGATTAAGTTAGATCTAACGGCCTGTGTGCGTGATCCTGAGCGAACCGGTATGCGCCAATCAGAACATGACGCGTGTCCAGGAATTAGATTTAAAATCAGAATTTGAACCTATTAGTTGTTTGATTTTGTTTTAGCCATAACTTTTGATTCCCACGTTCAAATTTGAGAAATTTTATATCAATGGAATCAGGAGAGCAAGCCCTTTCTAAATATGCAATGTGTTTAATGTTTTGCTTCTGTTAAAATGGTTTTATTTATAGAAACATGTGTAGGCCTATTTTGTGTATATAAATTATTTGAGAAATGTTTTAGTATTAAAATAAATGTTGTTTGGCAAGTTTTGAACTTGATTATGAACCAGTACTGTGCACTTGTCTTGTTGAGTTTAGAAAATCATCACATATCATATTGCATGCATCCATATATTTTTGCTTGTATTTATTTGGTATGTGATTTGTGGCTATGATTTTATGTAGATTTTGGTGCCAATAGTGATTGTGATTGTGAGGAGTGTAGCTACTCTCCAAACTACCAAGGCAAGTGGTGCTTCATGATATTTTTATCCCTATGTTTTCTACTATGCATTAGAAATATTTTGCTAAGACTTGCATGGTTATATTTTGCTTATATGCTATGCTTGGGAAATCCTAGTAGTTGTAGAATTGCTAGAAATTTCTAAGTTAAGATGCTTAGCTATGCCATGCTTAGCCTAGCTAGTAGCAACCAAGGGTGGTGAAATATTCATGCTATGTTAAAATATTTCTAAGTCTACGGACTTGTGTTTTGCTTAATAAAACAACTAAGTGAATGAAACACCTGGGTGGAATGGAAGGAATGGTTTATGTTGAGTGGTTACACAAGTCCCATTTCTATGGTTTACCTTGTGTATCTCACTTGTGGAAAGCCACCCAGGAACAAAGGGATTTGAGAGGCCAAATGTTAAGAAGCTTCTAGTGCAGCCACTTGGCAATATGGGCTCTGCCAGGATCATATAGGTTGCAATAACTTAGCCATTTGGACAGTTGGTGGTAGTGGGATGATAGGTTGGAGCGCATCCATTTGGTCTAAGGGAAGGCTTCTGAAAGGTCCTGTCTTGGTGAAAATAAAGGCTGGTGGGGAAAGTGCACAATCTCTGCAGATGGAAGAATCTAAGTACTTAGCCATGTCCCTGGTAAAGGACAATTTGAGCACTAAGATATGGAAGCTATCAAGAATCTCCTCATCCCAATTTCTAAGTAAAACTTGTGGTTGAACAAGGGTGAAGAACCCCAATGTCTATTGGTGGTTCCTTGGGAAAAGTTTTGACAAAGAAAAACTTAGTGTTTTCAACTAATAGGCAAAACCTATTTTGAGCAAAGCAAGCCTAAGCTACACTTAGCCAAATTGCATATAGTGTCTAGTCCAACAAAATTATACTAAGGTATCACTTGCCAATACTATTCCAATGTATTGACCCACTGTGGCTGTAACTTGTGATGTTGCAGGTTATTCTGATGAGGATTAGGAGTCATGAGTCTACACTCAACATGTTTGCCTGTGGCACATGAAGATGAAGACTTTTATCTATTTACTTATTTAAACTCTTGTACTAGGCCTGTGGCCATGGAGCTGTAAAGACTATGTCTGTCTCTGGAATGACTGTAATAATGACCTTTGTTTCTGTGTACTTCATATTAAACTGTGGATGCTAGCATTGAACCAGGGACTAGCATTGCAATCACAGGGATCCTTTTCCTTTATAAAGGAGGGATCTTACAGTTCCAAAGTTAAGACATTGTGACGAATACTACAACAAAAGGCTAAGTATATGACTGCTATAGTAGCAACAAAGGAGGGCATTTGTGTCAAGTAGTTTGTTATCAAACTAAGGTGTGGTTCGAAACAGGCTAACACTAAAGATATATTGTACGACAATAGTATCAACATGATTTAACCCCAAGGAACTAAAGGTCTCACCAAAAGACCAAATTTATATAATGCCATATCATTGGATAATGAGTGATGCGTGGAGACTCAAAGACATGTAAATACACACGGACCTGAAGCGTCAGATCCGTAGATTCTGTTAACCACTTGCAATTGCGTATATGGAACACCAGAAAGCCATATGTGTTCAACACGCACAGTTTCTAAACTAGATTATTGTCTCTAGTGCAAGTGGGAGACTGAAGGGAATATACTCAAGAGGCATTAATAAAGTGGTTATTATCGTATTCCTTATTTATGGTAAATGTTTATTTTGTATGCTATAATTGTATTAATACGGAAACATTAATACATGTGTGTTTAATAAACAAAAAGGAAGTTCCTAGTTATGCCTCTCTTATAAACTAGCTCGTTGATTAACAAGATGATCAAAGGTTTCCTGATCATGGACATTGGATGTTGTTAATAACGAGATCACAACATTGTTGGAATGATGTGATGAAAATTCATCCGAAGTATCGCATTATGATCAAAGTAATTGAGTTTATATTGCTATAACAACTTACGAAGTGATCCTAATCCTTAGACCATGAGATCATGTCAATCACTAACACCGGAAGAGTTTCTTGATAACATTAAATGTCACACCGTAACTGGGTGATTATAAAGATGGGTTCAGAACTGTGTTATGTTGAGGCCCATGGATCGAGAGTGGAATTTGTTCATCCCGATGACGGATATATATGCTCTGGACCCTCTCGGTGATATCACATTGATTAGCTTGCAAGCAAGTGATTTGATCACTAGAATGTTATATCACGGGAACAAGAAAAGAGTGCATGTCAGTAACGAGATAAAACTAGGTATGGCGATACCGCTGATCGAATCTCGGACATGTAATATATCGTGAAACAAAAGGATTAATATACTAGCGTAAAAGGTTCCGATGATCACAAGAAAGTCATCGTTGAATGTGTGGGAGTCAGTATGGGTCTCGAGATCCCGCTTCTGATTATTGATCCGAGAGGGGTCTCGATCATGTCTGCATTATTCACGAACCGTAGGGTGGCACACTTAAGAGACACCGACATCCAATTGGAGCAAAAGTTTCATGCCCGAAAGAATAACAAGCACATGAATTTATTTCAATAGATACCGAAATGGGTTTTCGGTTGAAATTGCAGAAAGTGTTTCTGCATGTGAAATGAATTACTAGCAAGGGGTTATATGTGAATGTTTGTCATTAAAGTAATTGACAAAATTCTGAATAAATAAAAGGAGTTTTATTTAATGAGAGTTTGCATTAAATTTGGTGGAAATTTAATGGGAATTTGAGTGGGTTTTTGAGTGCAGGAAATTGAAAGGCATTTGAGTGAGTGGAGTGTCCACCCACATGAATGTGGAAGAGGTGGGGGAAGCCCCCATGATTGGGCGCCATGCCCCTTAGGGTGCCCCCTCTCCCCTATAAAAGGCCCCCTCTCATCCTCTCAAAGCACACCTCCTCGTGAAGGATCTCTCTCCCCCTCTAGTATTTATCCCCCATGGTCTCGGACTAGCGATATAATGTTCCCGATGGCTATTCGGTAAGAAAGAGTTGTGCTTCTACTGCATCGCTGGAGCGAGGAGGCGGAGGTTGCTCGGTGCCTCGAATGTGTGCGCGAGCACGGATGCGGGATGCGCCGCTGTTTTGCGGCCCTAGGACTTCCTCTAGATCTTGAGATCGGCAAGAGATCGTCTACATCAACCACGAGTTTGGACTCGTTAAGCTTTGTCGGTCTTCAAGGGTATGTTCTCTACGGATGTGTATCCGCCCGTTGCTTGTATCTAGTAGATAGATCTTGGTACATAGTTGTTCCCATCGTTGGAATTGTTTTTGTTTTCTATGTTGCGAACCCTACACCACCGCCCCGATCTTCCTGGCATCACGAAGACCGAAAAGCTCACCACCGTACGAGCATGCCTCCACCAAGACGCCCCTAGGGCGACATCGTCATCCGCAACAATGTGGAGAAGCCTCTTCATGACGGAGAGCGCAGTGGCAACCACGAGAACAGTAGCAGGTCACACTATAACCCTCCGCATTCGACAAGCAACCATGACATGCGGGAGGAGTTGTAGGAGGGAAATAGCAAGAAGGATAACCCACCTCCTCCTCCATCTCCCCCTAGTAGCCACCATGGCGGAGGAGGACCGCGCCGTTCACGTAGCCCTTCCCATGGAGGCGATAAGAAGAAAGCAAGCCCGGGGCCATATGATGCACATTCGCGATTGAACAAGATCTAGGAGGCTCGGGAAGGACAATACTTGGGACCATGTTGCTTTGGCCCTGTGATACAGGCCACAACTTACCCCAAGGGTTTCCGGATTAACAAGATGATCAAGCCCTATGATGGTACTACCAGGCCAGCTATGTGGTTGCATGATTACAACAAAGTAGTCGAGATCATCGGGGGAAACCCCAACATCGCTGTCAAGTACCTCCCACTGATGTTGACAGGCACGGCCCGCCAATGGATCAACGACTTGTCAGAGAAGTCTATAATCAATTGGCTATACATTCATGAAGCGTTCACCAAGAATTTTGAGGGTACGTACAAAAGTCCCTGCACTATCAGCAATCTACAATGGTGCGTCCAGGAAAAGGACGATACATCTCGAGCCTACCTCTCCTGCTGGATGGATATGAAAAATTCCTGTGCAGGAGTGCACGATTAGACCGCTATGGCCGCCTACATTGATGGTTTGGAAAAGGGCACCTTGCTCCGGCATAAGTTGAAGCGCCTATAGGATAATCACAAGCTAGATCTTAATCAGATGATCTCCTTGGCCAGTGAGTTTGCGGATGCCGATGACGATGCTCGCGTCTCCTTGCCAACAATTTCCATTCCAACCTTATCCAAGAGGAACAACAACAATAAGTTGAAGAATCCGCCAGAAGAAAATATAGCTTCCGACATGGTCGCCATGAGATTTGTAGGCAGAGGTGATGGCGAACAGCACGGCCGAGGCCAGGGGGATGGTCGTGGGCACCAGCATGGTAGTGAAACTACCTCGGCAGCTCCCCGCGTTCTCCAGAAGTACGAGGAATACCGCGATATGCCGTGCTTCGTACACCTCGATGCTAATGCCAAAGCCACTCACACCAACCGCCAGTGCAAGTTTGTCAACGATCTCAAGGAATACCCGGAGTCCGGCTACAAGCAAAGCCAAAAGAACCGACCACGAGGAAACGGCAAGGGAAAGAAGAAGGAAGATAAGTCCAAGGATTCAAGTGACATGGACGAGGACGTGGACCCCTGATGCGCTCAGATCACTGTAGAGCTTCGTTGGGATACCCCCAAGAGGAAGGTATGATGAGCACAACAGCAAGTCTTCCCTCAGAAAGAAACCAAGGGTTATCGAACCAGTAGGAGGAAGGAAATGACCCAAAGGTGTTGCTAGCAACTTGCAAACCTGCACAACACAAACTCAAGACTTTGCCCCAATGAACAGTGAGGTTGTCAATCTCACCAGTTTGCTGAAAACAAAGGATTTACTGTATGGTGTGGAAGGTAATGGTGGTTTGCAGAAAGTAAACAGTAACAGTGGAAGATGTATCAATGGCAAAGATTGGACCGGGGTCCATAGTTCACTAGAGGTGTTCTCCTTAAGATAAACAAACATGGCATGCTGGGTAAACAAATTACAGCAGGGCAATTGACAGGACAGAGCAAGGCATAACAATGCAATACTAGACATTCATGATCCTATGAGATTTGATTGGGCAATACAACAATATACATAGACTGCCATCCAACTGCATCTATGACTAGTAATCCACCTTCAGGTTATCATCCGAACCCCCTCCAGTATTAAGTTGCAAGCAACGGATAACTGCTTTAAGCAAAGTGTGTAAGGTAAACAACCCACTTGTTCCATGAACAAGAGATCGTTGTTTCCCCCCTATTAGCAACAACACACCTACAACCTTAGAGATTTTTGTCACTTCCCCAGATTAAATAGAGGCATGAACCCACTATCGAGCATAAATACTCCCTCTTGGAGTCACTAGCATCTACTTGGCCCAGATAGCTACTAGAAACGGAGAGCATGCAAGATCACAAACAACACAGACATGATAGAATCAATAAGATAGAACCATTAATCAATCTGACATAGTAATCTCAATATCCATCGGATCCCCACAAACACAACATGCATGATTACAAATAGATGATCTTGATCATGAATGGATCTCACAAGATCTAAATATGGTAGCACAAATGAGGAGATACAACCATCTAGCTACTACATGGACCCGTAGTCCAAGGTGGAACTACTCACGCTTCATACCGGAGGCTGGCATGATGATGAAGAAGGCCTCCGGGATGATCTCCCCTCCGACAGGGTGCCGGGAAGAGCTTCAGACCCCCCGATCTAGGGACGATGGTGGCGGCGGCTACGGACTATTTCATGGAAGATTGATCAGATACTTAGGGTTTTGGTATCGGGGGCTTCTTATAGGCGAAGAGGCAAGGCATGGGGGCACCCGGGGTGGCCGCACCTCCCCAGGCGCGGGCTAGGCTAGGCCGCGTGGGCTAGGCTAGGCCACGCGGCCAGGGTGTGTGGCCCCCTGGTGGATCCCATCCATCTCGTATTCTGGCTCTGTGTTCCCCACAGTAAATATTGACTTTGGATTTTGTCCTGTCCAATTCCGCCTTTTCTGGAACCAAAAACAGAAGAAAACATGCAACCGGCACTGCGACATCTTGTTAATAGGTTAGTCCCAGAAAACATATAAAAATACCTCAAAGTGTAGAAAAATCAAAGAAAAGTAGATACTAAACAAGCATGGAACATAAAAAATTATAGATATGTTTTCGACTTATCAAGCATCCCCAAGCTTAACTTCTGCTCGTCCTCGAGTAGGTAAGTGATAAAAAGAATAATTTTTGAGGTGACATGCACCATAAAAATCAAGATCAAACCATTTGCAAGCATTCAAAGCTGGGATCAAAGAACTCTAAACATGAGCATGAAAGAAGAAGTTCTAACAGTAAGACAAAGTAACTATGCATGCAACATGAAAGGTTACAAACAAAGATCATGAATAACAATGCACTGAAAGACGTTTGTTTGTTTCACATATAGAAAACATACCATAGTGGCATTCAGCTTGTCCCTCATGGAGTAGCAATAAATGCATAGGACACCTTCAAAGTTCATAAGAGTGACTAAATACAAATAGTTCATGAGCAAGCAATATCAACAATATGAATCAATCAATAAGTTTTGGGACAATGCACATAGAACTAAGAATGGCAACTATGCTCTCTTAATTGGTGCCTAAGGATAGAAGGTGGAGACTCAATATAATGGTGGAAGAAAGGCCCTTCACAAAAGGGAAGCAGGGATTTCAAGTCTCAAATAGAGCTTCCAAAAGTTATGGTACTTGTTAGCTTTCAGCTCTCATTGCCCCTATCATAAGCATCTTGAAGTGATTAAGGATAAAGTGAACAAACTATGGAGTATATGCTTGACAAAGTATAAGTTGTCAATCTCATGTCCCTTGAATACGAGGGTCTCTCCTCGTGCTACTCAAGTTTAGTTACCGGAAAGTTCTTGTCATAGTAAGTACATGTGTATCATAGAGAACCATCAACGGGGTACCCCTTGCACATGATATATGAGCTATCCCATAATCAAAATGACAAGGCAAGCACACAATGAGCATCTCAACAATCTTCTCATTTACCATGAGAAAATGGTGCTTTTTTCTCTCTTTCCTCTTTTATCATATTTTTTCTTTCTTTTTCTCAATCACTATCTCTTTTTTATAAGAAGAATGCTTCATAGATTGCTCATTATGGTGATGCTGCAAGTTTCCACCATGATTAGGCATGGGTTAGGCTAGCGGACCAGGCGTTTCTATAACACACATACATAACTCCATGGACTTACAAGCTACCCTTTCTTTTCACATCGACGACATCCATAAACAAAAGAGCATGATATTAACTGGGTACAATGTACAAGTGCAATGTTGAAAGTGTTCCTCATGACAACATGGTTCTGCTAATTCCAACGTATAAGTTCAAGCTTATACAACATAGATGACACAATGGTTCAAGTTTATTAGGGCAAGAAAAATAAAGTGTGCCATCAAGTTTGTGAGAGCTTTAATCACTAACTTTTCACATAATAAAGTGACTTTTTAATTGGAAGGTAGATGAAACAAGAATATAATTAGAATGGTGTAACACACCATGCATAGGAATTTATAGTGGACATTTCGGAATAACTTGGTTTCTTTGGAGTTGGATGCATGAGTAGAGCTTACTCATACAAGTGGAGGCTACCAAAAAAGACTGGGAGCGACTAAGAGAGCAATAATGGCCATAATCATGCAGAACGACAAAACATTACTAATCAAAGCATAAAATGGTACCACAAGTCAAAAACTAAATAATCATAGAGGCTATGGTGACTGGTTCATAGTCATAACATGGTGTGAGCATGTGCCAAGTCAACCCAAACAAAGCATCAAAGGAGAATACCATAATACTATGCTTTTGTATGCTAAAACAACGCATGATTCCTTCCAGGCACATTAAGCAATCCTAATTGTTTGGAAAAAGTCATGCTACAACAATAATCATTAAGCATAAGGTCAAAACAACATCTAGCACCACATGATAAAGTCTAAGTCACAGTCAAAGCAAGCTCCTCTTGTACTACTCAAGCAAGAACTTCCTACTCCATACCAACACCAATCAACTTATTTGAAACAACACAGCGAGAACGGGGGTCCAAACTAATTTATTCAAGAAAACTAAGCAAAAAAAACCAAAAAAAAACTAAGACACTCCAAGAACAACACAACAGTGCATGAAACAATAAAAACGAAGTGTCTAGAAAGACCTGAGATTTTTATTGATGAAGAAGGGGATGCCTTGGGCATCCCCAAGCATTGACGGTTGTACCTCTTGGATATTTCTTGGAGTGAAACGGGGTGGCATACCCAAGCTTGAGCTTTTTTCCATTCTTCATCTCATTACATCATTCTTCCTCTACACCTGAAAATTTTCCTTCATACAAAACTTCACACAATCTTCATTAGCAACATTAGTGTATTCAAAAGATAATAGACCCTTGGGTTTTAGTTTTAGAACAGCAAAACTTTCACTAAAAACACAAGCTAATGTAGCAATTCCCTCAAAAATCTCAGTTTCCGAAAAAGGGCCCAAAAAGGAATCAATAAGAAGCAAATGCAAATAATGGCAGAAATCTGTCAAAACAGACCAGCAGGTAGAAACCGATTTTTTTGAAGACCTTCTGTTGCTCAAATAAAAAAATGTTGAACTAATGGAAGTTATCTAATAACCTGGGGGATTTATTCAGAAAATTACATCTCAATCCAATTTACATATATTTTACATGAATGTTTACGGTGGAGCACAAAAATCTGTTCCGGGACAGCAACTCCCCAAATCTTACTTCCCTCTCATTAGAGGTTATTCTTGGTACAAAAAGCAAATAAAAAGGATAAGGAGAGGTTATTACAGAATTAATAACTTCCAAGACTCAAGAAAACTATTGGGTTATCTCCCAAAAAGTACTTTTATTTAACGCCTTTAAGTTAGGCACAAGAAGCAAGAATCAAGTATTTTCAAATGAAGAAGCATTAACATCAAACCTTGATTTCAAAGGAGGAGCAAAAAGCAACTTCTCTATCCTCATAGGGAAGTGTTCAATACCTTTCTTGAATGGAAATTGATATTTAATGGTGCCTTCTTTCATATCAATGATGGCACCAATAGTTCTAAGAAAAGGTCTTCCCAAAGTAATAGGACAAGAAGCATTGTATTCAACATCCAAAACATAAAAATCAACAGGGACATAAGCATTATTAACCATAATAGGACATCATTAACACTCCCCATGAGTTTCTTTTTAGCATTTCATTAAGTGGGACATCCAAATAGCACTCTTCCAAAGGTGTCAAATCAAGCATTTCATAAATATTTCTAGGCATAATAGAGATACTAGAACCAAGGTCACATGAAGCTTTGAGATCAAAGTCATTCACTTGTATATTAATGATGGGTTCCCAACTATTTTGAACTTTCCTAGGGATAGAGGCTTTGTGTTTCAACTTTTCTTCCTTAATTTTAATGAGAGCATCTGTAATGTGTTTGGTAAAAGCCACATTCATATCACTAGCATCAGGACTTCTAGCAAGCTTTTGTAGGAACATAATCACTTCAGAGAAGTTGCAACCATCAAGATCAAAATCAAACTTAGCATCACTGGTAGTAGGTGCATTGGGTTTAGGCATTGTGGTAGGAGGAATAGGGACTTCTTGTGGTTTAGTGGCATCCATATTGGCGGTGGTAATAGTGCACACACTATTGTTTCTAGCAAATTCAGCTTCTATTTCCCACTTAGCATGTAGTTGCGCTAACAGTCTAACATTTTCATCAATAGTAACTTGTATGGAATGAGTACCAACAAAGGTACTTTCCAAGGTTTCAGGTTTAGCAGCCATTTTATTAATCAAAGAGGACTGTGCTTTAGACAAAGAGGAAATATTTTTCTCAACATTCATGAGCTTTTCCTCCATAGTTTTGTTGAAAGTGGTTTGTTTACTAAAAAAAGTCTTTGAGCATGACTTCAAGTTTAGAGGGAGAACTTCTAGTATTGTTGTAGGAGTTTCCAAATGTATTGCCATTATTAGGAGGATAAGGCCTATAATTGTTGTTACTACCAAAATTATTACTATAGGCATTGTTGTTGAAATTGTTGTTTCTAATGAAGTTCACATCAACTTGCTCTTCTTGAGAAACTAAAGAGGCTAAGGGAACATTATTTGGATCAATATAAGATTTTCCATTAACAAGCATAGCCATGATAACATCAATCTTATCACTCAAACATGAGGTTTCTTCAACAGAATTTACCTTCTTACCATGTGGAGCTCTCTCAATGTGCCATTCAGAATAGTTGACCATCATATTATCAAGGAACTTTGTTGCAGCACCCAAGGTAATGGTCATATAGGTACCTCCAACAGCTGAATCCAACAGGTTTCTTGAAGAGAAGTTTAAACCTGCATAAAAAGTCTTATGAAGCCGTCCTTAGCCTCCCCGGCAATAGCGCCGGCAATAGCTTGATGATGTGTAGCTCAGATCACTATAGAGCTTCGTTGGGAGAACCCAAGAGGAAGGTATGATGAGCACAACAGCAAGTTTTCCCTCAGTAAGAAACCAAGGTTATCAAACCAGTAGGAGGAAGGAAACGACTCAAAGGTGTTGCTAGCAACTTGGAAACCTGCATAACACAAACTCAAGACTTTTCCCCAACGAACAGTGAGGTTGTCAATCTCACCAGTTTGCTGAAAACAAAGGATTTACTGTATGGTGTGGAAGGTAATGGTGGTTTGCAGAAAGTAAACATTAACAGTGGAAGATGTATCAATGGTAAAGATTGGACCGGGGTCCATAGTTCACTAGAGGTGTTCTCCTTAAGATAAACAAACATGGCATGCTGGGTAAACAAATTACAGCGGGGCAATTGATAGGATAGAGCAAGGCATACCAATGCAATACTAGACATTCATGATCCTATGAGATTTGATTGGGCAAATACAACAATATACGTAGACCGCCATCCAACTGCATCTATGACTAGTAATCCACCTTCAGGTTATCATCCAAACCCCCTCCAGTATTAAGTTGCAAGCAACGGATAACTACTTTAAGCAAAGTGTGTAAGGTAAACAATCCACTTGTTACATGAAAAAGAGATCGTTGTTCCCCCTATTAGCAACAGCACATCTACAACCTTAGAGATTTCTGTCACTTCCCCAGATTAAATAGAGGCATGAACCCACTATCGAGCATAAATACTCCCTCTTAGAGTCACCAGCATATACTTGGCCAAGATAGCTACTAGAAACGGAGAGCATGCAATATCACAAACAACACAGACATGATAGAATCAATAAGATAGAACCATTAATTAATCTGACATAGTAATCTCAATATCCATCGGATCCCCGCAAACACAACATGCATGATTACAAATAGATGATCTTGATCATGAACGGAGCTCACAAGATCTAAACATGGTAGCACAAAGGAGGAGAGACAACCATCTAGCTACCACATGGACCCGTAGTCCAAGGTGGAACTACTCACGCTTCATACCGGATGCTGGCATGATGATGAAGAAGGTCTCCAGGATGATCTCCCATCCGACAGGGTGTCGGGAAGAGCTTCAGATCCCCCTGATCTAGGGATGATGGTGGTGGCGGCTACAGACTATTTCGTGGAAGATTGATCAGGTACTTAGGGTTTTGGTATCGGTGGCTTCTTATAGGCGAAGAGGTGTGGCCCCCTGGTGGCTCCCCTCCATCTCGTATTATAGCTCCGTGTTCCCCACGGTAAAATATTGACTTTGGCTTTTGTCCCGTCCAATTCTGAGAATATTGATTTTTTGCCTTTTCTGGAACCAAAAACAGAAGAAAACAGGCAACTGGCACTGTGGCATATTGTTAATAGGTTAGTCCCAGAAAATATATAAAAATACCTCAAATTGTAGAAAAAGCAAAACAAAGTAGATACTAAACAAGCATGGAACATCAAAAATTATAGATACGTTTTCAACGTATCAACCCCGAGCACGCCGACAAGGGCGATGGCAAAGTAAGGAACCCCTTCAAAAAGAAGGCCCCCGTTTAACACACTTTCCTTGGTACCCCAACTGTCTGGGCAAAGAAGACCTCTCTAAGGATACTGATGGCCACCCTACCCCTAGTTCCCCAGTACCTGCGCTGGTTGGAAGTTCCAATCACATGGGACAGGAAGGATCATCTGGACCTTGTTCCTACAGAGAACTAGTATTCGATGGTCATCAACCCCCTATTTGACGGTTGCGAGTTCACCAAGTGCATGGTGGATAGTGGAAGCAGCATCAACATCCTATACCTGGATACACTGCACAAGATGAACTTGACAGAGACCAACCTAAGGCAGACCAGCACCATGTTTCATGGCGTAGTTCCTGGCCGAGAGGCTCGGTTCCTTGGGTGTATTACCCTTTTGGTCGCTTTTGGTGATGTTAACAATTACCGCCAAGAGCACATGACCTTCGAAGTAGTCCCCTTCAAGAGCGTGTACCACGTGATATTTAGACGCGACATCTTCCACTTTTTCATGGCCAAACCATGCTTCGTCTACAACAAGCTCAAGATACCTGGACCAAACGGTGTCATCACCGTTGCCCGAAGCTTTTCAAAGGCAAGGGACTACGAGATTGGAGAAGCATCCTTTGCAGAAGCTGTCCTCTATAGAAAAGAATTCAAGGAGATCCAGAGCAAGGCCAACGCCTCGGAGATGTCGACATCGAAGAAACAGATTTTTGATTTTGACCCTGCCTTCAAGGCCGCCATCGAGACCAAGCCGGTGGAACTTGTGGTAGGCGATGCCTCCAAGGTCACCGCCATTGGTACAAACATGGATCCCAAATAGGAAAGCACGCTTGTCAAGTTGCTCCGTGAGAATAGGGACATCTTTGCGTGGCAACCAGCCGACATGGAAGGCGTACCTAGGGAACTTGCCGAGCACAGCTTAAACATTGATCCAAAATGCAAACCAGTTAAACAACCTCTACGAAGCTTTGGGGAGGAGAAGAGACACAACTTTGGCAAGGGTATAGATAGGTTACTTAAGGCTAGTTTTATCTGAGAAGGTCTTCACACCCGATGGGTGGCCAATCCTATACTTGTGCCCAAAAAGGGAACCAAAGAATTAAGAATGTGCGTTGATTACACCGGCTTGAACAAAGCGTGTCCGAAGGATCTGTTTTCTTTGCCTCGCGTTGACCATGTCATTGACTCGACGGTTGGCTCGGAACTTCTATGTTTTCTAGATACATACTCAGGATACCACCAGATCAAGATGAGGAAGTCAGACCAATTGGCCACTTCGTTCACCACACCTTATGGCACATTCTGCTATGTCACGATGAACTTTGGGTTAAAAAATGCAGGTGCTAAGTACCAGCGGACTATGCAAGGTTTCCTGCATGACCAAATTGGTCGGAACGTTCATGCTTATGTGGATGATATCGCGGTGATGTCAAAAAGTCAAATTACTTAATATCCGACTTAAAATAAACCTTTGACAACCTCCGAAAGTACAACATGACGCTTAACCCCAAGAAGTGCGTCTTCGGGGTTCCAGCCGGCAAACTATTGGGCTTCATCGTTTCCCAGCGTGGAATCGAGGTCAACCCAGAGAAAATCAAGGCCATCCTCAACATTAATCGTCCGACATGCCTAATGGACATTCAACGGCTCACAGGCTGCATTGCAGCAGTAAGCCGGTTCATCAACCAACTTGGAGAGAAGACTCTGTTGCTATACAAGTTGCTGAAGAAGGCGTACAAATTCATATGGACAGACGAGGTGGACGCTGCTGAAGGGAATATGCCCTGAGAGGCAATAATAAAGTGTTTATTATGTGTATTCCAAGTATATGATAGATGTTTATTTTACATGCTATAATTGTATTAATACGGAAACGTTAATACATGTGTGTTTAATAAACAAATAGAAAGTTCCTAGTTATGCCTGTCTCATAAACTAGCTCGTTGATTAACAAGATGATCACAGTTTCCTGATCATAGACATTGGATGTTGTTAATAACGAGATCACAACATTAGTGTAATGATGTGATGAACATTCATCCGAAGTATAGCATTACGATCAAAGTCATTGAGTTTATATTGCTATAAACAACTTACGAAGTGATCCTAATCCTTAGACCATGAGATCATGTCAATCACTAACACCGGAAGAGTTTCTTGTTGACATCAAATGTCACACCGTAACTGGGTGATTATAAAGATGGATTCAAAACTACTAAAGTGTTATGTTGAGACACATGGATCAAGAGTGGAATTTGTTCATCCCGATGACGGATATACTCTGGGCCCTCTACGTGATATCACATTGGTTAGCTTGCAAGCAAGTGATTTGATCACTAGAATGTTATATCACGGGAACGAGAAAAGAGTGCATGTCAGTAACGAGATCAAACTAGGTATGGAGATACCGATGGTCGAATCTCGGACATGTAATATATAGTGAAACAAAGGGATTAAGATACAAGCGTAAAAGGTTCCGACGATCACAAGAAAAGTCATCGTTGAATGTGTGGGAGTCAGTATGGATCTCCAGGTCCCGCTACTGATTATTGATCAGAGAAGGGTCTCGATCATGTCTGCATTATTAGAGAACCGTAGGGTGACACACTTAAGGGACACTGACATCCAGTTGGAGCAAATGTTTCATGCCGGAAAGAATAACAAGCGCAGGAATTTATTTCACTAGATACCGAAACAGGTTTTCGGGTGAAATTGCAGAAAGTGTTTTTGCATGTGAAATGGAATTCTATCAAGGGGTTATATGTGAATGTTTGTCATTAAAGTAATTTACAAAATTCTGAATAAATAAAAAGAGTTTTATTTAATGAGAGTTTGCATTAAATTTGGTGGAAATTTAATAGCAAGTTTGAGTGGAGGGATTTGAAGAGGATTTTGTGAGTGGAGTGTCCACCCACATGAATGAGGGGAGGGCAAGGGGGCAGCCCCCATGCGTCAGCCACCCCCTTGGGGTTCCCCCTCTCCTATAAAAGGCACCCCTCTCCCTCTCTCTCACTCACACCTCCTCGTGAATGATCTCTCTCCCCCTCTAGAATTTATCCCCCATGGTCTCGGACTAGCGAGATACATGTTCCCGGTGGCTATTCGGCAAGAAAGGGTTGTGCTTCCGCTGCATCGCTGGAGCGAGGAGGCGGAGGTTGCTCGGTGTCTTGTACGTGTGTGCGAGCACGGATGCGCTGCTGCTTTGCGGCGCTAGGACCTCCTCTCGATCTTGAGATCGGCAAGAGATTGTCTACATCAACCACGAGTTCAACTCGTTAAGCTTTGTCGGTCTTCAAGGGTATGTTCTCTACGGATATACATCCGCCCGTTGTTTGTATCTAGTATATAGATCTTGGTACATAGTTCCCATCGTAGGAAATTTTTTGTTTTCTATGCTGCGAACCCTTCAGTGGTATCAGAGCCGGATCTATGCATAGATGCTTTACACGGGTAGTACACATATGAGTATGTGGGCGATGATGATCATGTTGTTGCTCCTTAGTTGTAATTTTGGATATTGGTGGCATAGTGGGATGAAGCGGCCCGGACAAACTTTACATGTCCTCGCACATGAGACCTGTTCCACGCTTGACATGCAACTAGTTTGCATAAGTGGCTAGCGGGTGTCTGTCTCTCCTACTATACTCAATATCTATTTTGCAATGAGTTGTCAACAATTTGGTTATCCTCATTGTGGTTCATGTTCGTAGGTAAGAGCGGTTCTATCTTCGAAAGCCCTAAGCCACGTAAAACTTGCAATGGATAAATTAGAGGCGTCTAGTTTAGATTGTTGCTGGGCTAGTGTTATGATATGGTGTTGTTGTAAGTAGAAGTATGAGATGATACTCTTACAACACACATAACGTGTAAGTTCCATAGACCTTGGCCTTACACACAAAGGTATGATAGTGATCATATCACGGTGCACATGATAGATATCATATGCGGGAACCATATCATTTCACTAATAAACATGTGATGTTTGATAGCATCTTATATTGCTTGTTTAGCGCTTTATTAGCATAATAAGATGATCCCTCATTTAAATATCAAGATAAGAATGTGTTCTTCCTTTAGTATGCACCGATTATGTTTTCGTTGCTCCAAGACATCACGTGATGATCGGGTGTTCTTGGATCCACGACCATATTTCGGGTGTAAGACAGTTACACACGCGAATACTAAGGTTCTAACTTTTCGAGCCTAGCATGTACAGACATGGCCTCGGAGCACGAACCGAAAGGTTTAGCATGAGTTATATAGTAGATATGATGCCCATTTGATGCTCGCCTTTGAAGCTACACCGACTCACGTGATGATCAGACTTGGTGTAGTGGATTTGGTTCATGTAATCACCAAAAAGGCACGAGGGATGTCGTTTTTGAGTGGGAGTTCATTCATAATGTGGATTAGTTGAACTCAATCTATCATAAACTTAGTTTAAACTTTACAAATTCTGTTGTAGATGTCACCACCTGCTTTTAATTTCAATGTGTTCATGGAGAAAGAGAAACTTGCAACGAACGGTAGCAACTTTACCGAATGGGCCATGAATTTGAGGATTCTCCTCTCTGCTGCACAAAAGCAATATGTGCTAGAAGCGCCACTAGCCCCCCCACCTTTTGAGGATGCCCCTGACGAGGAGAAGAATGTCTATTAGACTCGTCAGGAGGACCACAACTTAGTTCATTGTAGCATATTGTATGGACTAGAGCCAGAACTTTGAAAGCATTTCGAAAACGGCAATGCATTTGATACAATGGGTGAGTTGAAAATGATTTTCGACACACATGCTGCTGTAGAGAGATACAATGCTTCAGAAAAGTTCTTTAGCTGCATGATGGAAGAGCACAACTCCATTAGTGAGCATGTACTCACGATGTCGGGTTAGGACGATAAGCTTGTGTCCTTGGGAATATCGATTCCCATTGACTTAGGCATCCATCGTGTTCTGCAGTCTCTGCCACCTAGCTATAAGAGCTTCGTGATGAACTATAATATGCAAGGCATGAAGAAGTCTCTCGCCGAGCTTCTGTCAATGCTTAATGTTGGGGTTCGTAGCATGGAAAACAAAAAATTTCTACCGCATGAACACACAATCAAGATCTAATCTATGATCAAGACAAGATCTATCTACTAGATTGTAGCAACGAGTCGATGGAATACTAACCCTCGAAGATCCAAAGCGGTTAACGAGAGCAGATTCTCGTGGGTGATGTAGTCGTACACTTGTCGATCTCAAGATAGCGTAGACGATCCTTCTGGCGCTGCGTTCCGGCAGCGCTCCCGCAGTCGGTCACACGTTCGGTACTTGATGAAGACCTTCCTCTCCCTTGTTCTAGCAGGCAGCAGAGGTTGTAGCACTCTCCTCGCGATTCCGGCAGCACGACGACGTGGTACCGGAAGTTGAGGGGAGATCTCGCAGGGCTTTGCCTTAAGCCGGAGCGAGTATGGTGGAGTATGAGAGAGGGCCTTGGCGATCTAGGGTTTAAAGGCACCAAGGGGAGAGCTTGGCCGACGTCTAGGGTTTGGGGAAACCCTAACTCGACGACTTAGAGGATGCCCTAGGCGGCGGCTGCACTGGAGGTGGCCGGCGACTTGGGGCTAGGGTTTGGGGTGTGAGAGGTGTAGGGAAGAGGGGCACCCCTGCCCCTCCTTTTATAGGTGGGAGGGAGGCGCGGTTGGGAGGAGGGAGTCCTCCTCCAACTCCTCCTCCTTGGCCGGCGGGTGGAGGGAGTAGGACTTCCTCCCTAAGTAGGTTTCCTACTCTCCCTCCACCAAACAAACTTGCCGTTTGACTTTTCAAATTGGCGTTTGACTTTCAAACTAGGATTTGAATTCTTCCTTTATTTTGCCCAGCCATGATACCTAGTACATGATGCAATCATTCCATATTGTCATGACACATTCATGTACCCTTCCCCTCCGGAGTACCGGACCTTCCGGACCCTTCTAGAACATTCCCGGTGAAAACACCGGAATCATTCCCCAACTCCGAAACAGGACTTTCCTTATATGAATCTTATTCTCCGGACCATTCTGGATCTCCTCGTGATATCCCGGATCCCATCCGAGACTCCAAACAACATTCGGTCTCTTACTCATCATTCCATAACTACTCAACAACATCGAATCCTTAAGTGTGTCTCCCTACGGTTCGTGAATTATGCGAACATGACCGAGACACTTCTCCGATCAATAACCAATAGAGGAATCTAGAAATTCATATGGCTCTCACATATTTCTACGATTACTTTGCGGTCAAATGAACCACTTACATACGATACCAATATCCCTTTGTCTCATGATAGTTTACTTATCCGAGGTTTTGATCGTCGGTATCTCTGCATACCTAGTTCAACCTCGTTACCGATAAGTACTCTTTTCTCGTTCCCGTGATATGTGGTCCCTTGTGAGCCAGTCACATGCTTGCAAGATAATTGGATGACATTCCACTGAGAGGGCCCAGAGTATATTTATCCGTCATATGGATGGACAAATCCCACTCTTGATCCATGTGCCTCAACCCATACTTTCTGAATACTCAATGCCACCTTTATAGCCACCCTGTTACGGTGTGGTGTTTGATGTCATCAAAGCATCCTTCCGGTGATGGTGATTAACATGATCTCATGGTCGAAGGAATTAGGTTAATATGTATCAAAAAGCTTATAGCAAATGAACTATATTAAATGACTTGATCTTTATGCTACGCTTAACTATAGGAGTGTGTCCATCACATCATTCTCCTAATGATATGACCCTATTGTTAATAACATCTCTATGTTCATGATCAGGAAACCATGATCATATATTAACCAACAAGCTAGTTTAACAAGAGGCTTTACTAGGGACTCTTTTATGTTTACAAATCACACAAGTATTAATGTTTCCGGTTAATATAATTATAGCATGGTACGTAAACATTTATCATAAGTATGAAGATATGATAATAACCACTTTATTATTGCCTCTTGGGCATATCTCCAACACTTAAAACTGCAGAAGTTGAGATCAAAAAGGAACATCAAGTTTGATGATCAAGAAGAACACTGGTTTCAAAAAAGACAAGAAGGGAAAATGGAAGGGAAGTAAGGGCGGCAAGACGGTTGCCGTGCCTGAAAAGAAACCCCGAGTTGGACCTAAGTATGATACCGAGTGCTACTATTGTAAGGGGACTGGCCACTGGAAGCGCAACTGCCCCAAGTATTTGGCAGGCAAGAAGGCCGGCAAGGCAAACAAAGGTATATATGATATACATGTTATTGATGTGTACTTGACTAGTGCTCGCAGTAGCACTTGGGTATTTGATACCGGTTCAGTTGCTAATATTTGTAACTCGAATCAGGGGCTGCGGAACAAGCGACCGCTAGCAAGGGGTGAGGTCAAGATGCGTGTCGTCAATGGATCAAGCGTTGATGTGATCGCCGTCGGAACGCTACCTCTCCACTTGCCGTCGAGATTAGTGATAAACTTAAATAATTGTTATCTGGTGCCAGCACTGAGCATAAACATTGTATCTGGATTGTGTTTGATGCGAAGTGGTTATTCATTTAAATCCGAGAACAATGGTTGTTCTATTTATATGAATGAAATATTTTATGGTCATGCACAAATGATGAATGGTTTATTTCTATTGGATCTCGATAATAATGTTACACATATTCATAATGATGATGCTAAAAGGATTAAACTAAATGATGATATATCCGCATATATGTGGCACTGTTGTCTAGGTCATATTGGCGTTAAACGCACGAAGAAGCTCCATTCGGATGGACTTTTGGAATCACTTGATTTTGAATCATTTGATACATGTGAGCCATGCCTTATGGGCAAGATGACTAGAACGCCGTTTTCTGGTTCATTGGAACGGGCGACAGATTTATTGGAAATCATACATTCTGATGTATGTGGTCCAATGAGTGTGTCGGCGCGAGGTGGATATCGTTATTTTGTTACTTTCATAGATGATTTGAGTAGATACGGTTATATCTACTTGATGAAACACAAGTCTGAAACCTTTGAAAAGTTCAAGGAATTTCAGAATGAAGTGGAAAATCATCGTAATAGAAAGATCAAATTTCTACGGTCCGACCGTGGAGGTGAGTATCTAAGTTACGAGTTTAGCACTCACATGAAAGAGTGTGGAATTGTTTCACAACTCACACCTGCCGGAACACCACAGCGAAATGGTGTGTCGGAGCATCGTAATCGTACTTTATTGGATATGGTTTGATCTATGATGTCTATGACGGACTTGCCGTTGTCATTTTGGGGTTATGCACTAGAAACTGCTGCATTCACTTTAAATCGGGCACCATCTAAATCCGTTGAAAAGACACCGTATGAACTATGGTTTGGAAACAAACCTAAGCTGTCATTTCTTAAAGTTTGGGGATGCGATGTTTATGTGAAGAAACTTCAACCGGATAAACTCGAACCCAAAGCGGAAAAATGCATCTTCATAGGATACCCTAAGGAAACTATTGGGTATTCCTTCTATCACAGATCCGAGGGCAAGGTTTTTGTTGCCAAGAATGGATCCTTTCTAGAGAAAGAGTTTCTCATGAAAGGTGTGAGTAGTCGGAAGGTAGAACTCGAAGAGGTTATTGAACCTTCTCTTCAAAGTATGGCAAGTAGCACAACGCCGGAAGTCGTTCCGGAGTTGGCTTCACCAGTTGAAGAAGGAACTAATGATAATGATCATGAAACTCCAAAAGAGAATACTACCAAACCTCGCAGGTCTAGTAGGACGCGTATAGCTCCCGAGCTGTACGGAAATCCTGTCATGAATTTCATGGTTGATGAAAATGATGATCCTACGACGTATGAAGAAGCGATGATGAGCCCGAATTCCAACAAATGGTTAGAAGCCATTAAATCCGAGATGGAATCCATGTATGAAAATCAAGTTTGGAACTTGGTGGACTTACCTCACGACCGAAAGGCCGTGAGAATAAATGGATTTTCAAAAGGAAAACCGATGTTGATGGTAATGTAACCGTCTATAAAGCTCGACTTGTCGCAAAGGGGTTTCGACAAATTCAAGGAGTTGAGTATGATGAGACATTCTCTCCCATAGAGATGCTAAAATCAGTTAGGATTATGTTAGCAATTGCCGCATATTTCGATTATGAGATATGGCAGATGGATGTCAAAACCACGTTTCTCAATGGTAATATTGAAGAAGAGTTGTATATGATACAACCAAAGGGTTTTGTCGATCCTAAGGATGCTAACAAGGTGTGCAAGCTTCAGCGATCCATCTATGGATTGAAGCAAGCATCACGAAGTTGGAATCTCCGCTTTGATGAGGTGATCAAAGAGTTTGGATTTGTCCAAACTTATGGATAAGCTTGTATTACAAGAAAGTGAGTGGGAGCAATGTGGCATTTCTGATACTATATGTGGATGACATATTATTGATCGGAAATGATATAAATCTTTTAAATAGTGTTAAAAGTTATCTAAACAACAAATTTTCAATGAAGGACCTAGGTGAAGCGTCATACATATTAGGCATAAAGATCTATAGAGATAGATCTAGGCGCCTAATAGGGCTATCACAAAGTACATACCTTGATAAGATTTTAAAGAAGTTTAAAATGGAAGATAGTAAGAAGGGGTTCTTACCTATGACACAAGGCACGACATTGAGTAAGACTCAAAGTCTGGCTACGGCGGAAGAAAGAGAGATAATGGACAAAGTCCCCTATGCTTCAGCCATAGGCTCTATAATGTACGCCATGCTATGTATAAGACCAGATGTGGCACATGCTATTAGTTTGACTAGTAGGTACCAATCGGATCCAGGTTCGGAACACTGGAAAGCGGTCAAGAATATCCTTAAGTACTTGCGAAGAACTAAGGATATGTTTCTTGTATACGGAGGTGAAGAAGAGCTCGTCGCTAAGTGTTACGTCGACGCTAGCTTTGACATTGATCCGGATGACTCTAAGTCTCAATCCGGATATGTATTTCTCATGAATGGCGGAGTGGTTAGTTGGAGGAGCTCCAAACAACCTGTGGTGGCGGGATCAACAACGGAGGCCGAATATGTTGCTGCTTCGGAAGCGGATCAGGAAGCAGTTTGGATGAAGGAGTTCATATCCGAACTAGGTGTGGTTGCAAACGCGTTGGACCCAATGGTGATATATTGTGACAATAATGGTGCCATTGCCAGTGCCAAAGAACCAAGGTCTCACAAGCATTCCAAGCATATTAAGCGCCGGTTTCACTCCATCCGCGAGCATGTCAAGGATGGAGATATAAAGATTTGTAAAGTACATACGGATCTCAATGTAGCAGATCCGTTGACTAAAAGTCTCCCTAGAGCAAAACATGATCTACACCAGAACTCCATGGGTGTTAGATACATCACTATGTAACTAGATTATTGTCTCTAGTGCAAGTGGGAGACTGAAGGGAATATGCCTTGAGAGGCAATAATAAAGTGTTTATTACGTGTATAAGTATATGATAGATGTTATTTTTCATGCTATAATTGTATTAATATGGAAACGTTAATACATGTGTGTTTAATAAACAAACAGAAAGTTCCTAGTTATGCCTCTCTCATAAACTAGCTCGTTGATTAACAAGATGATCACAGTTTCCTGATCATAGACATTGGATGTTGTTAATAATGAGATCAAAACATTAGTGTAATGATGTGATGAACATTCATCCGAAGTATAGCATTACGATCAAAGTCATTGAGTTTATATTGCTATAAACAACTTACGAAGTGATCCTAATCCTTAGAGCATGAGATCATGTCAATCACTAACACCGGAAGACTTTCTTGTTGACATCAAAACTACTAAAGTGTTATGTTGAGACACATGGATAAAGAGTGGAATTTGTTCATCCCGATGACGGATAGATATACTCTGGGCTCTCTCAGTGATATCACATTGGTTAGCTTGCAAGCAAGTGATTTGATCACTAGAAAGTTATATCACGAGAACGAGAAAAGAGTGCATGTCAGTAACGAGATCAAACTAGGTATGGATATACCGATGATCGAATCTCGGACATGTAATATATCGTGAAACAAAGGGATTAAGATACAAGCGTAAAAGGTTTCGACGATCACAGGAAAAGTCATCGTTGAATGTGTGGGAGTCAGTATGGATCTCCAGGTCCCGCTACTGATTATTGATTAGAGAAGGGTCTCGATCATGTCTGCATTATTCGCGAACCGTAGGGTGACACACTTAAGGGACACTGACATACAGTTGGAGCAAATGTTTCATGCCGGAAAGAATAACAAGCGCATGAATTTATTTCACTAGATACCGAAACAGGTTTTCGGGTGAAATTGCAGAAAGTGTTTTTTGCATGTGAAATGGAATTCTAGCAAGGAACCAACGCATGAGTACTGAGTGCAATGACTAGTTTACTATGTAAGAGAGGTCTTGGTGGAGTCCAAGTAGCGTTACCCGCACTACTAGAAGCTAGATTATGGAGTTTTCCTTGCTTCTCAGAAGCTAAGGCACTATTTCCAGGAGCACCCAATCATAGCAGTGAGAAAGTCTCCACTGTCTGACATCATCAACAACAACAACGCTACAGGAAGGGTGGCAAAGTGGGGCATTGAGCTTGCCACCTTCGAGATCACCTACAAGAGATGCGACACTATCAAGTTAGCCTTGGCGGATTTCATTGCAGATTGGACAGAGATGCCAAATGATACTCCCATACCAGAACCGGAATATTGGGTAAGGCAATTTGATGGATCAAAGCTACTCAATGGCTCGGGGGCTGGTGTACTACTACAGTCACCAACAGGAGACAAACTGCACTATGTCCTCAAATTCACTTTGAGGCTATGAACAACATGGCAGATTATGAATCACTCGTTCATGGACTTCACGTAGCCAAGGATATTGGCATCAAGCGCATAATTTGTTGTGGAGATTCCGACTTGGTTGCCCAGCAGGTGGCTGGCGCCTGGAACATGTGGAACCCTATGATGGCAGCATATCGAGATGAAGTAGACAAAATAGCCAAGTGTTTCGAAGGCTACGAAGTCAAGAACGTCAAGAGGGAGGAAAATGAGGCAGCTGATCTGCTATTAAAGCTTGGGTCGGGCCAAACCAATTCCGCCGGGTGTTTTTCTGGCGCATCTATGGACCCCATCCGTGAAGAGAGCGGACCCCGAGAATACGGATAGATTTGACTCATTTGTTAACACGGTAACAATAGTCCCTCCAGCTTGGACAAAACTATTCATGGATTACCTCGAACACAGAAATTTGCCCATCGACGAGGTCGAAAGTCGGCAAATAGTACGTCGAGCAAAGGGCTATACCATAATCAATGGGCAGCTCTACAAAATAAGCACCATAGGTGTATACCTAAAATGTGTTTCCCAGTAGCAAGGTATCGGTATCCTTCGCGAGATTCATCTTGGAGATTGCGGGCATCACGCTGCTCCCAGCTCTTTGGTCTCCAAAGCCTTCCAGCAAGGATTCTACTGGCTGGCCACAAAGGCGTAGGACGATAAGCTAGTGGAGACATGCACCGGGTGTCAATATTATGCCCGGCAACCACATGTACCAGCTCAAGAATTGCGAACCATACCAATAACTTGGCCGTTTGTAGTCTGGGGGCTTGACATGGTTGGACCATTGCAAACGACACCTTGTGGGTTTATGCATCTACTAGTACCAGTTGAGTAATTCACAAAATGGATAGAAGCTAAACCCATTATAAAGCTTGATGGGGCAACTGCCCTTAAGTTTGTCCGTGATCTAGTGGTGAGATTTGGTCTCCCACATAGCATCATCACCGACAATGGTAGCAACTTGTCACTCGAAGAAGTAGAGGCTTACTGTTATGAGAAAGGCATCCGCCTTGACCTAGCATCTATGGCTCATCCACAATCTAATGGTCAAAATGAAAGGGACAATGGACTAATTCTGCAGGGAATAAAGCCACGTCTAGAAGCACCACTACATAGAGCAGCTAGCGCCTGGGCGGAGGAATTGCCATTTGTTTTGTGGAGTTTACAAACTATTCCCATCAGATCCACCGAATACACCCCTTTCTTCATGGTCTATGGAGCAGAAGCAATCGTACATACCGACATCCTTCACGATTCACCAAGATTTTCCACCTACGATGAAGATGACGCTGAAGAATCCAGACGCTTAGATGTGGACCTTCTCGAGGAGGAGCGCGTGCTGGCATGCCAGAGATCCGCCATCTACTAGTAGAAGCTACGCAGCTACCATAGTCGCCGTGTTAGGCTCTCATTTAAAGAGGGGGATCTGGTGCTCTGACTTAAGAAGAAGAAGTCACACAAATTATCCCCACCATGGGAATGACTGTTCATCATAAGCAAGGCGCTACTCAATGGTTCCTATTACCTCATTGACAATTGTGAGTTGAAATATAGGCCAAACGAGGATCATATGCGTAAGTGACATGACCCAGATGATGACTACCCGGAGCTTGATCGTCCATGGAACATAGCACAACTATGTCCTTTTTACACTTAGCATATTTTACTATCTACTGTGTACCTCTTATAAGATCAATGAAATAAAGATCTTTGGTTCACTCATATTCCTAAGTCTTTTACCTCCTTTAGTGTTCATTTTTGGATCATGTAAAACCTTTATGCACAAGCTTTGCATTTGCACTTGTAAAAATTCCGCCTACGGGCGTTAGCTTAAGTTTTTTAGTCTACACGTTCTTTGTTGTTTTTATGTGGATTCTGGAGTAGTGACTTTCGGCACTCGAAGTCGAAGATTTTGTGTTTAGGTTCTTGATGGTGCCATTAGGCATCATCATCTAAGTGCATGGTTCTGACTAAGGGTCTTCCGACTCATGAAAAGTCAAGCATAAAAGCCGAAGTAATGGATAAGCCATCACTTGCTTAAAATATATACAAACATATATGCTAGAACTAGTTCTTGAGTAGCTAGAAGCTTGTAGCCAAGTTTTCTGCCTTAAGTAAACCACATTGTTTTTCCACATAAATACATGACCAGAGGGGACAAATATTACAAGTGTTTTCATTCTTCTGGTGCAGGGGACTTTGAGGCTGCGTCTGATACGTCCAATTTGCATCACCATTCTATATCATAATTTGCCTCTATTCATTGATATATTTCATATTAAGAGGTGTTACTCATGTCTTTTCATCTATTTTTGCATGTTGGATGATTCTTGGAGGATCAACTACCGGAGTCAGGATTCTTATGGAAAAATGGGTGTTTTGATGCAATTTTGCACATATCAGAAAAATACCAGAAAAACTATGGAAAATCATATTTTCCCAAAAGACGAAGAAATCCAGAAGGGGAGGCGGTGATGGGCCACAGGGGCCCACACCCCCCAGGCACGGGCCACCCCTAGGCCGTGCCTATAGGGGGTGTGGCCTACCTGGCCCACCTCTGGCTGCGTCCTCTCTCCTATATCTTCTCCTCGAAAACCTAAAACACGGGGCGACCATAGAAAGATTCTGTCGCCTCTGCGGGGCGGAAAACACCGAGAGAGAAAGAGCTCTCCGGCAGACAGATTTCTACGAGGGAAATTCCTTCCCGGAGAGGGGTGATCGTCTCCATCAACACCATCATCAAGCTAGACTTCATCGGGATCATCATCATCATCATCCACAACATCATCTCCACCAGCACCATCATCACCACTCCATCCCGCTGTAACAATTGTGTTGAATACTTGCATAGTTCTTAGGGGGGAACTTTCCCGGTGTTGATTACTATTGTAGTTGATGCTTGTGAGTGGAACCATTGGATTATTGTTTATGTTCAGATTGTTATTCATCACCATATAATCTTTGATCTTGATCCATATGATGTCTCGTGAGTAGTTCGTTTAGTTCTTGAGGACATGGGAGAAGTCATGTTGTTAGTAGTGGATTTGTGTTGAGATATTATTCAATGGTTTAGTATTTAAGTTGTGGTGCTATTCTTCTAGTGATGTCATGTGAACATCGACTACATGATACTTCACCATTTATGGGCCTAGGGGAATGCATTGTGTATTTGGCTACTAATTGTGGGGTTGCCGGAGTGACAGAAACCTGAACCCCCTTTAGGACACCATTGCACAAGGGAGCGTAGGATCTCAGAGTTTAAGGCTGTGGTTAGGTTTATATCTTAATTGCTTTCCTATAGTTGCAGATGCTTGTAGGGGGTTTAATCACAAGTATGTATTAGTCCAAGTAAGGTCGGTACATTAGCACAAGTTCACCCACACAACACTTACAACACCAAAGAAGTCTACCCAGCTATTTGAAGCGAAAGCACTTGACATAATTCCCATGTGTTCTTGAGAACGTTTGGTCCTTATAAGTATTTCCACCGGCTTGTCCTTTGCTAAGAAAGGATTGGGCCACTTGCTGCAATTGTTTGTTGTCTTTATTACTTGCACTTTATTTCTTTGCTTTATCATAAAACACCTAAAAATACGTTTGCTAAGTATTTACAGATATTTCCTGCTCCTTACCACTAGTCAACACCATCTGCTCCTCGTTGGGACCGACACTACTATTTATCGAAAGTACTACGATACCCCCCTATACTTGTGGGTCATCAAGACTATTTTCTGGCGCCGTTGTCAGGGAGTGAAGCGCTATTGAAGAGTGGAACTGGTAAAGGAAACTTCTACCGTGGGTATTGTTTTTTTATTTCTGTTTGCTACCTTGTTTCCAATATGGATAAACCCACTTGGTTTTCTGTTTGGGAAAACTACTACCACTGTTAGGGTAGTAGATGAACCACCACCTATTGAGATAGATCCTTTTAAGATACCTACAAGTATTGTTGATCATGTTATGCATAATTATTATTTAGGGGATGGAACTGTCCACCCTGGTGATCACTTGCTTTTTATCCATGAATTATGCAGGTTGTTTAAGTGTGCAGGTATCACAGTTGAACATGTGAAGAAGAAGTTACTATCTATATCCTTGAAAGGGAGAGCTGAAGAATGGTATAAGCTACTGAAGAATGGACAATCCATGGAATGGGAGGAAATAGTACCTCTCTTTTATTCTAAATTCTATCCTCTCAGTGAAATTCATAAGGATAGAAATCTTATATATAACTTTTGGCCTCGTGACAGAGAGAGCACAACTCAAGTTTGGGGGAGATTGAAGTTACTAATGCTTAAATGTCCTATTCATGAACTCCCTAACAATATTATTATCAATAACTTTTATGCTAGGCTTTCTCTTCATGATAAAGATTTACTAGATGCTTCTTGTGCTGGATCATTCACACGTATGAAGGAACAAGCTAAATGGGATCTCTTAGACCATATTCAAGAGGACACTGAAGCATGGGAAAATGACAAAGGAAGGAAGTCAGGTATAAATTATGATTATGAATGCATTAAATCTTTTATGGGAACTGATGACTTCCGTGATATTAGTTCTGAGTATGGTCTTGATTCCCAAAGTATTGCCAATTGTTTTAAGGCATTTGCCTCTTACATAGAAATTCCTAAAAAGAAGTGGAATAAGTACCATGCACCTTATAAAGATGTTGTTAGTCATGTTCCTGTTAGAAGCACTAAAGTTTGTACTATTGATCATATTTTGCCTGAACCTTATGTTGAGAAAACACCTTTCCCAGCTAAGGCAAACGAGTATTCTATGATGATTAGTGCGAATAACAAAAGTACAAAGAAAACTGTGGAACCTGATGAGCAAATGAATACTGAACCTATGGTAGCTATTGTGAAAGATCTTAACACTAGAAATATAGAGGATGAGCACATTGTCTTCTGTGAAGACGCTTCAAATATTATCTCTAATCCTAGTAAAGCTAGAAAAGCTAGTGCCCCCGTGCTATCTGTGAGAATTGGTGATTATTGCTATTATGGTTTATGTGATATTGGTGCTAGTTCTAGTGCTATTCCTTATGAGCTTTACATGGAAATTATACATGAAATTGGTCCTTGTGAGCTTGAGGACATTGATGTGGTTATTCACCTTTCTAATAAGGAAACCATTTACCCTATTGGTATTGTAAGAGATATGGAAGTCCTTTGCGGTAAGATTAAATATCCTACTGATTTTCTAGTGCTTAATTCAGCAGCCAGCAAAACTTGTCCTATCATCTTTGGTAGACCTTTCCTGAACACTTGTGGAGCTATTATAGATTGTAAAAAGGAGAAAGTTTTAACTAAGTTTGATGGAGATTCTTATGAGTTTAACTTTTCCAAATTTGCTAAAGCTCCTTGTGAAAATAGCTTGCCTAATGAAGATTTCAGGATGGAACAACTTGCTTCTATTGATCCAGTTTATGACCTTGGACCTCTTTTTGATGATTGTAAGTATGCTCATTCTGATGATAGAGTTGTTTCCCGTGACAGTTATATTGTCAACTTTATTCAAAGTGCTACTGAGAGTTATTATGAGAGAGGGAAACATGGTTTTATGCATCTCAATAATATTAATTTTCCCCGTTTTATGTTGAAATCTTTGAAGTTGCATTTGTTTTGTCTTCATATGCTAGTGACTTTTTGTTCCAATAGTTTGTTTTTTCATGAAACTCCCTTGCATATAAAGTGGGGTAGACTCAAATGTGTTGGATATTTGCTTCTTGATGCTCTCTTTGACTTCAAATATATATCTCCTATGTGAGCATCTTTGAAATTTTCAAGCCTAACTTAAAGGCATTAAAGAAAAGTACTTCTTGGGAGATAACCCAATAGTTTTGTTAAATCTTGGAAGTTATTACCTTAGTAATAATCGCTCCTTATCCTTTTTATTTTGGTTTTTGTGTCAAGATAAACTACTTTTGAGAAATAGAGGAGTTGTGAAAAGTGGCTGTCCTGGGACAGATTTTTGTGCTGCATTGTAAAAATTCGTGAAGGAGCCCAGTATTTCGGATGGAGCTGTATTTTTATATGCTTGTTCTCCAAGTTGTTACCCAACTTTCATTAGTTTTGCACTTTTTTGATTCGAGCAACAGAAGGTTTTCAAAAAAATCAATCTTTACCTGTTGGTATGTTTTTTCAGATTTCTGCCATCATTTACATTTGCCTCTTATATTGTTTCTCTTCCAGATTCTTTTGAGTTTTTGGAAAGGAGTTGCTACAGTAGCTTTTGTTTTGATGGTTTTGAGTTAAAGTGTGTGATAGCTTATATATGTTCCCCAATACCAAGCTGAACGATCCTCACGTACAACTCATACAACTCACGCACTATCGATTTGCAAGTTGCCGAAAAGAAAGACGATTTGGTTTCCTCTGCCCGTAGGCTTCATTGAGTATTTTTAGATTTTATTTATAGCTTCCAAAAAAACATCAGTTTGATTTGACACGAACAAAAAACAACCGACTTAAAACTAACATACGACTTGGACTCTAACTAGACTCAACTAGAAAAGTAACCAACCTGTTCCTAGTAGGACACGGACAAGTTTGGTTATTTCCAACAATCACGTGCTAATCCAAACTTGTCTACTCTAACTCAATATTATGTTCGCACAATCATTATTACCACACAGGCAACATGCATTGCACATCTCTTGCCCTGCCATGTTGTGCCACCGTTATTGCTTGGCCTCCCGCACAGGTCTGCACATACGTGCCAGCGCTATTGCGGTCCTCGCACTCAGTTCGCACCATACTTCTCTTGTACTTGCTTACCCGCACACCTTCTCGCTTTACGGTAGCTTCGCTTACTACCGCCCGCCTTGGGCATCATACCGAATCCATGCTGACCATAGTCAGGACGCTCCACGAGAACATGGACACAACTTCACGAAACACCGTGCACACCTCAATCACTTGACTCGACATAAAAAAAATAATACTTGGACACTAATACTTTTTTTAACCCTTTTCTTTTTTTCTTCTTTTTTTTTCTCACAACTTCGTGCTTAGAGCAACGACGGATTATCAGAAGAGCTTGAAAGAAACCTTCGATGTTCTTCTTGTTCTTCGGATCCATCCTCTTTTCAGGGCACTCATAAGCATGATGTCCAAGTTCATGACAATTGAAGCACTCGTCCTTGGATCTATCACGACGGTTGTTGCCACGACGCTCCCTTGCTATCCACTCTGATCTTGTCAAGAGAAGTTGCCCATCATCTTTTTCATCCGCAGAGCCTCGTAGACGCTCCTCATGAGCTTTCAACCTTTCGGTAACCTCATCCATGGTCATTGTCTTGAGATCACCAAATTGTTCTATGTCAGATGAAATCTCGAGAAACTTTGACGGGACAACCCGGAGAAGTTTCTTGACCGCGTTTGATTCCTCGAATGTTTCTCCAAGCAAGCGTATCTCATTGGTTATGGCTTTCATCCTTAGAGCGAAGTCATCAACAGAATCAGTGTCCTTCATCCGGAGTCTATCAAACTCGGATTTGAGGGTTTGCACTCTCACCTACTTGATGCGATCATCTCCCAAGCGATTGGTCTTGATTGTCTCCCAAGCTTCCGCGGATGTCTTGTCTTCAACGATCAACGGAATCATATCTTCTGGGATACCTTGATAGATGGCCGTCAATGCTCTCTGATCCATCGACTCGTCGACAGCCTCGACATCCTCCGGCTCCACCGCATCCTAGATATTTGCTCCGCGCATCAACGCCTTCATCTTGAGCGCCAATACCGAGTAGTTACTCTTCGTTAGCATTGGGACTTGACCAAGCATGATTCCTTCGGTTGCAGCCATGATCTTGGTCATCGCTTCTCAACGCCCTCGCAGCGCTTCCCCAACGATGTTGAATTTGGCTCTGATACCAATTGATAGCTTATACACGTGCCCCAATACCAAGCTGAACGATCCTCATATACAACTCGTAGAACTCACGCACGTACAAAGCTAAACAACTAGATCGATTTGCAAGTTGCCGGAAAGAAAGACGATTTGGTTTCCTCTGCCCGTAGGTTTCATCGGGTATTTTTAGATTTTATTTATAGCTGCCAAAAAACAGCAGCTTGACTCGTACACGGACAAAAAAAGCTAAATTAAAACTAACATACGACTTGGACTCTAACTAGACTCAACTAGGAAAGTAACCAGCCCATTTCCAATAGGACACGGACAAGTTTGGTTATTTCCAACAGTATGTACCTAAAGGTTTATTGTTTTTATATACACTAATGTTGCCATTGATGTTTGTGTGAGGCCTTGTATGAAAGGAATTTTCAGGAGATGGAGAAAAGGAATATGCAGAGTCTGTCTTTGAATAGGTAAAAGTGGTGAAAACATAAGGTTCGTGAAAACCCTATCTTTTTATATTTTTGATGTTTTTATTACATACAGAAGGTTATAACACTAGTGGAAACGAGGTCTTTTGTTGATCCCGAAAAGGGGCTACGAACCGGTGTTAAAGGGGGGGCCGTACCAGCGTGGCCCCTGCGACAAAAAAGGAGCCCCACTTTAACACCGGTTCGTGCCATGAACCGGTGTTAAAGGTCCCTGCAGCAGTGGCCCGCGCACCCCCCCTTTAAGACCGGTTCATGGCATGAACCGGTGTTAAAGGGGGGGGGGGGGCTATATAAGACACCACCCCAGCCCACACACACCCCATTCTTCCATTCTTTCACATTTTGGAGCCTAGCAAGAGGGTGTGAAGAGTGCTAGTTTGTGTTTTTTTCATATGCACTAGAGGTGTTCGGTGAAATGCCCGAGAGCTCAAAATAAGCTTTCTTGTTGCTCTTTCCGTCTCGGTCGAGGTCGGCAACTATAGTTTCATGTGTCATTGATGTACTATATATATAAATGGTCATCTACCTATTATTTTTTGATATATACTACATATTAATGCAGATGAATCGGCAATGGATGTACGGTGACCGCCGCACTTCCGAGTACATTACGGGCCTCCAAAATTTCATCGTTGTGGCTAATGCAAACCGTGGTCACAATGGTTTTATGTGCTGTCCGTGTGTTCACTGTCAGAACAAGAAAGACTACTCAAATACCAGAACCATTCACGCCCACCTGCTTCGATCCGGTTTCATGCCCAGCTATAATTGTTGGACCAAGCACGGAGAAAAAGGGGTTGTGATGGAAGACAACGAAGAAGAAGAGGATGATGAAAACTATCATAATATGTATCCTGAATATGATGATAATGCAACGGAGGTAGATAATGAAGATCAAGAGGGAGCAGATGGGCCCGCTGATGACGATCTTGGTCGGGCCATTACTGATGCAAAGGAAGAATGTGAAACTGAAAAGGAGAAGGAGAAGCTGGAGCAGATGTTAAAGGATCACAAAACATTGTTGTATCCAACTTGCGAAGATGGCCACAAAAAGCTAGGTGCCACACTGGATTTGCTGCAATGGAAGGCAGAGAATGGTGTGACTGACAGCGCATTTTCAAAGTTGTTGGTAAAAATGAAGAATCTTCTTCCAAGAAATAATAAGTTGCCCGACAGTACATACCAAGCAAACAAGGTTGTCTGCCCTCTAGGATTAGACGTGCAGAAGATACATGCCTGCATTAATGACTGCATCCTCTACCGCGGTGAGAAGTACGATAATTTGGATGCATGCCTGGTATGCACTGCACTGCGGTATAAGATCAGACGAGACGATCCTGGCGATGTTGAGGGCGAGGCCCCTAGGAAGAAGGTTCCCGCCAAGGTTATGTGGTATGCTCCTATAATACCACGGTTAAAACGTCTCTTCAGAAATAAAGAGCATGCCAAGTTGTTGCGATGGCACATGGAAGACCGTAAGAAAGACGCGATGTTGAGACACCCCGCTGATGGGTCACAGTGGAGAAAAGTCGAGCGAGAGTACCCGGACTTCGCACGTGACGCAATGAACTTAAGGTTTGGTCTAAGTACAGACGGCATGAATCCTTTTGGTGAGCAGAGCTGCAGTCACAGCACCTGGCCTGTGACCCTATGTATCTATAACCTTCCTCCTTGGTTGTGTATGAAGAGGAAGTTCATTATGATGCCAGTGCTCATCCAAGGCCCGAGGCAACCCGGCAACGACATTGATGTGTACCTAAGGCCATTAGTTGAAGAACTTTTACAGTTGTGGGCCAAACCAGGTGTACGTATGTGGGATGAGCACAAAGGGGAGCCATTTGACCTACGAGCATTGCTTTTCGTAACCATCAATGATTGGCCTGCTCTTAGTAACATTTCAGGGCAGACAAACAAGGGATACAATGCATGCACACACTGTTTAGATGATACTGAAAGTGTATATTTGGATAAATGTAAGAAGGTTGTGTACCTAGGGTATCGCCGATTTCTTCCGAACCTGCATACAGTAAGAAAGAAAGGCAAGCATTTCAAACGTCTGGCAGAACCCCGGAGGAAGCCTGTCCTCCGTACCGGTGAGGAGGTATTTGGTATGGTCAAGGACCTAGAAGTAATCTTTGGAAAAGGTCCTGGCAGTCTATCTGTTCCGAATAACGATGCCGGACACGCGCCCATGTGGAAGAAGCAATCTATATTTTGGGACCTACCCTATTGGAAAGTCTTAGAGGTCCGCTCTTCAATCGACATGATGCACGTGACGAAGAATGTTTGCGTGAACCTGCTAGGATTTATAGGAGTGTATGGGAAGACAAAAGATACACCGGAAGCACGACAGGACCAGCAACGTCTGAAGGCCCCTAAAGAGCCTATGCATCCTGAGAACGAGAAGGGTAAACGATGCCACTTAACTCCTGCCATCTACGCTCTTACCAAAGCAGAGAAGGAAATCTTTTTTGAATGTTTGAGCAGTATCAAGGTCCCGTCTAGCTTCTCGTCGAATATAAAGGGAATAATAAATATGGCAGAGAAAAAATTCCAAAACCTGAAGTCTCATGACTGCCACGTGATTATGACACAATTGCTTCCGATTGCATTGAGGGGGCTTCTACCTGAAAATGTTCGAGTACCCATTGTGAAGCTATGTGCATTCCTCAATGCAATATCTCAGAAGGTAATCGATCCAGAAAGCCTACCAGGGTTACAAACAGATGTGGCCCAATGTCTTGTCAGCTTTGAGTTGGTGTTCCCACCATCCTTCTTCAATATTATGACGCATCTCCTGGTTCACCTAGTAGAAGAGATTGCCATTCTCGGTCCTGTATTTCTACACAATATGTTCCCCTTTGAGAGGTACATGGGAGTCTTAAAGAAATATGTTCATAACCGTGCTAGGCCAGAAGGAAGCATCTCCAAGGGCTATGTAACAGAGGAGGTCATTGAGTTCTTTGTTGATTTTATTCCTGACCTTAAGGCGATTGGTGTTCCAGAATCACGACATGAGGGGAGACTGCGTGGAAAAGGCACCCTAGGATGTAAAGCAATGATATGTAGGGACGGGCATTCTCTCAATCAAGCACACTACACGGTTTTACAAAGATCTATCTTGGTTGCCCCGTATATCAATGAACACAAGAATTTAATACGCCTCAAACACCCGGGGCAGTCTGATGAATGGATTATAAGTGAACACATGGCGAGTTTTGGCGGCTGGCTGCAAAGACTTCTCACGAATAACACCACTGTTGGGGATCAACTGTACTTGTTGGCCAGGACACCATCTTCGACTGTATGTACTTTCCAAGGGTACGAGATAAATGGGAATACATTTTACACGATAGGCCAAGATAAAAAGAGCACCAACCAAAACAGTGGTGTCCGCTTCGATGCAGCAGAAGACAATGGGCAAAAGACCACGTATTATGGGTTCATAGAGGAGATATGGGAACTTGACTATGGACCTAATTTTAAGGTCCCCTTGTTTCGATGCAAATGGGTCAAGCTAACAGGAGGAGGGGTTGAGGTAGGCAAGAAGTACGGAATGACAACGGTGGATCTCAACAATCTTATGAAGAACTTAGACGAACCATTCGTCCTAGCCAATGATGTGGCTCAGGTTTTCTATGTGAAGGACATGTCCTCCAGACCAAAAAAAGAAAAAATATGCAAACGAATACATCATATGATGAGCCAAAGCGTCACATAGTTCTTTCAGGGAAAAGAAACATCGTGGGAATCGAGGACAAGACAGACATGTCAGAAGATTATAGTAAGTTTGATGAAATTCCGCCCTTCACAGTGAAAACTGACCCAAGCATTCCGTTAAGTAAAGAAGATGCTCCATGGTTACGTCTGAAGCGATCATAAGGAAGGACATATGCCAAGAAGTTCATGCTCATATTATGTAACTCTAGTTCATGTTTTTAATATTAATACATGTCTTGAGTGTTAGTCATGTTTTGTGGATGGACCGGGACTATGAGAAGAAGTTGTCCCGATTCGTACTTACCATTAAGATCTGATCTCCAAACGCGCGCGGTCACATATTAGGGAGTGCCTCTATGACCAGTTTCTTGGAGATGCCGGAGGACTAGGCTCCGTCGGCATCTCCCTGAAACTGGCCGTAGTGGTGTCCCTGCTCTCGAAAACCATCTTGCAGCTTTGTAACTTCTCTAACTAGATCAATACACCTGGGAGCTAACTAATTTCACATATTAGGGAGTGCCTCTATGACCAGTTTCTCGGAGATGCCGGAGGACTGGGCTCCGTCGGCATCTCCCTGAAACTGGCCGTAGTGGTGTCCCTGCCTCAAACTGGCTGGAGGACTGGACTCACAAGGATGCCTATTTATAGTACAAGCAGCTCGACATAGTGTTGACACTTACGAAATAATGTCGACACTCACCCCTATTATTAGTGCTGACTCGTGTTTTGTCCCGGATGGTGTCTCCAACCGGGACTAAAGGTTCATCTTTAGTCCCGGTTGGTGACACCATCCGGGACAAGGTACACACCGCACGACATAATGTCGACACTCACCCCTATTATTAGTGCTGACTCGTGTATTGTCCCGGTTGGTGTCTCCAACCGGGACTAAAGGTTCATCTTTAGTCCCGGTTGGTGACACCATCCGGGACAAGGTACACGCCGCACGACATAATGTTGACACTCACCCCTATTATTAGTGCTGACTCGTGTTTTGTCCCGATTGGTGTCTCCAACCGGGACTAAAGGTTCATCTTTAGTCCTGGTTGGTGTCTCCAACCGGGACTAAAGGTTCATCCCGCCATTTTTTCCCGCCATTTTTCTTCCCGCCAGTTCTTCTTCCCGCCATTTTTCTTCCCGCCAGTTCTTCCCTCCAGTTCTTCCCGCTAGTTCACTATATATATGTAGGGGGTTGGCCTCCATTGTCATTGCACATCTCTAGACTCATATCTGCAACCTCATCACTCTTTCCCATGGCTTCCACCGTAGCACTAACCCCCAGGGAGGCGGAGGCGCTTTGCGCCTCGAACTATCCCTGCCCGCCGGGCTACTGTGTCCCCGTCGGCTGGATGCTGAGCGTCGGAGGCGTGCCGGTTCCTCCTGTCCCTCTAGGTGTGGCGCGCCGGATGGCCATCACGAACCACTACTACTTCGAGCTCACGCCGGAGCAGCGGAGGAATCCCAGATGGCATCCCGACTATTTCCCTACTTGGGAAGCCTTCTTCGTGGATCGGCATGAGAGGGCGCTCGCCAGGCACGAGGAGGACGGCCCACCTCCTCCTAACTTCAACGAGGCCGGCCGTCGGCTATGGTGGCGCGGTCGGACTCTCCAGAGCGTCATGGCCTATGACACTGCCGCTGACTCTAACCCCCGTCTGCGCTACCCTCAAGTCCAGCCCACGCGCTACCCTCAAGTCCAGCCCACGCGTACTCTCCAGAGGTTCAATTACGGCGACCCCGCCGACGACAGCGATGACGGCGGCGGCGAGTACGACGACTACAGTGGTGAGTATTACAGGTGTAGGCAGGAGCATGACTGAATCACTCCAACATTCCGAAACAAGTTCGGCCGATTGTTACTTAATCTGGCCATGTATCTTAATTTTCAGTTCTTTTATGTATCTTAATTTTCAGTTCCAGTTCGGCCGATTGTTACTTAATCTGGCCATGTATCTTAATTTTCAGTTCGTTTATGTATCTTAATTTTCAGTTCCAGTTCGGCTTTATGTAACTGTCTCAAAATGACCTATCTCATTCGAGGTTTCTTGGCTTTTGGGTCAAACGACCAATGTTATGGCTAGAATCAAGGCATAGTTTGTGATAATATGGCCATATTGTGCATACATGTGCATCATGGCATGGCAAACAATGTTGCAAGAGGAAGTTTTCCTTTTTATCGCACCAAAAAGGCATTTTCCATTTTCCGAGCATAAAAAACGGACGGTTTTGTGAAGCAACCACCAAATGGCTAATTAAAAAAACCACCAACACATTTTACAAAAATACTAGACCACCTTATATGCACAATGTACCAACAGGGGGATCTGAAACCTTTCCGTCCACCTCTGGTGAAAAAGACAAATTCCTACCGAATCGGCAGGAAGTGGGTCAGATATGAACTACAAGTACATGATACGATGCTCATGATTTTTTACAAAAATCATTTTTAGGTTCACAATATGCTATTTTATCAAAAACAATGCAAGTTGAGCGAGGCTTGGTGAGATTCAAGTGTATACAAAAGATGCGACATTTAAATATCCAATCAATTCAAAAATGTTAATACAAAAGATGCGGCATTAAAATATGATTTGATCTAATAAAAATCATTTTTTAGATGCTTAATATTTCTTATGTTCAAAGTTTTAGGATTTAACAATTTAAGGCGAAGCCCTGCGGGATCTCCCCTCTACTTCCGGTACCACGCCGTTGTGCTGCCGGAATCGCGAGGAGAGTGCTACAACCTCCGCTGCCTGCTGGAACAAGGGAGAGGAAGGTCTTCGTCGAGTACCGAACGTGTGACCGACTGCGGGAGCGCTGCCGGAACGTGGCGCCGGAAGGATCGTCTACGCGATCTTGAGATCGGAAAGAGTACGACTACATCACCCACGAGAATCTGCTCTCGTTAACCGCTTTGGAATCTTCGTGGGTAAGTTATTCCATCGACTCGTTGCTACAATCTAGTAGATAGATCTTAGCTTGTTTGTTTGTATGCGATAGAAAAATTTTGTTTTCCATGCTGCGAACCCCTACAGTGGTATCAGAGCCGTGTCTATATGTAGATCTGTTGCACGAGTAGAACACAATGGTCATTGTGGGCATTGATGCTTTTATTGTCGATTGCTTCTTGTGTACTTTGCATCTTGCGGTATGTTGGGATGAAGCGGCCCGGGCTAACCTTACATGACATCGTTCATGAGACTTGCTCCACGCTCGACATGCAACTTGTATTGCATAAGTGGCTTTGCGGGTGCCTGTTTCTCCTAGCATAGTTAAGATTCAATTTACAACGGGTGATTAACAATACTAGTATCAATGTTGTGGTTCTTGTTCGTAAGTTAGAACGACACTTATTGAAAGCCCCAAACCACGTAAAATATGCAAAGAAAGTAGAGGCGTCTAACTTTGTTTTGCAGGGGTGTGCTGTGATGTGATATGGCCATGATTGTGATTTTATATGATGTATGCAATGTTCCTTATTGTAAGTTGGCAACCGACACGAACCATATGGTTGTCTTTAAATTCTGTTAAGACCCGCGTGTCTATTCAAAGTAGTTGTAATAGTTGAAGCCGGTGGACGACAACCATGGAGAAGCATCATTGACCTTGATGCAATGTCGGTGATGATGGAGATCATGTTCGTGCTAGAAGATGGAGATCGGAAGCACAAAGAAGAAAGGCCATATCATATCACATATTATGAATTGCATGTGATGTTAATCCTTTATGCATCTTGTATTGCTTAGTAGACGACAGTAGCATTATAAGATGATCCCTCATGCACATGAATTTCAAGTCACAAAGTGTTCACCCTTAGTTAGCACCGTTGCTAAAGCTTGTTGTTTCGAAGCACCACGTGATGATCGGGTGTGTTAGATTCTGCAAGTGTATACAACGTGAGCAAGCCAGATTTGCTCATGCGGAAACTAAGGTTTGATCTTGACGAGCCTAGCATGTACAGACATGGCCTCAGGAACACAGATTACCGAAAGGTAGAGCATGAGTCATATAGTAGATATGATGAACATGTTGATTGTTCGCCATTGAAGCTATATCAACTCTCGTGATGATCGGTTTTGATGTGGTGGATTTGGTTCGTGTGATCACTAAAACAATGTGAGGGATATTGTTTTGAGTGGGAGTTCACCAAGATTAATTTAATTATTAATTAGAACTCAATTTATCATAAACTAAATCAAAGTGAATTTGCATAGTTGTTGTAGTCATTGGCATCCGTTTACCACCTTGCGCTTAGTTATAATTGAGATGATAGAACTATAGAATTCTGGTTAGTTACTTTACGAACTGGTATCGTATTGTTTTGAAGTGTTAATCTAAAGTATAAAAGTCCTATTGCAAAATTTCAGTAAGTTCCGGTTACTCCATGAAAGTTTAATAATTGGTATTAAAACAAGAGTGACAATTCCAATGTTAGTATATAAGTATCATGTTTGTCTCCATGATTCTTGATATTCAAAGGATTGTCTTAATATCAAGGTTATCTAGGATCTGAAAGAGTTGTTTCAGAAACCATTATGTGTGGAAGATATTGTGATATCTGAAACGAAATTTTGGTTGCAATATGATAGAGTATTATATGGTAAAAGACATGTTCTCATATTTGATGAGAATTTGTAAAAGGTTGGAGACACTTGATGTCCTAATCCTCCAAAAGGTTTTGGATAGCAACATTATACTCGTAATTCATCGTTATAAGCTAAAGGTAGTTTGATCATGGACGATTCCATGATAAGGATGAATATTTGATGTAGGTAAAATGTTTACTACACCAAGAGATTACTAAATAAAGGAATTTGAAAGAACACCAAACATTTGATGATGGTGATCTACTTCAAAGTGCAAGTCCAAAGACATTGGTATTTAACTATACACGCTTTGGACTATGTGTCATATGTATGACTCCACTATTGATGTTGAAAAGGAAACATTGAAAGAGAATCTCATAAATATATGGCAGAAAAGAAAAGACTAGAATTGTTCAGTTTAAGTATATGGATGATATACATGTTATGGCTATATTCTTTGCTTATTAAACAATGTGGTTCTTAAGTTTTTGATACTGAATTTGTTGGTGTGAATCGTCATACGAAACAACACAATTCATGAACTACAATGGCCTAAGTAACTAGCAAAAGAATATGTGATGATGTTCATCGAGAACAAATAAAGGGTTATTGTGTTGCTCGTTAAACATCAGAGCTTGCCTTCAGGATTTGTTTTATCAGGTATTATGAGAACAAAAGGGTTGTTCAAATAATTTCCGTAATCCATAAAAGATGGATGATTCACAAATCTCGTTGGAGAAATCACATCCATAAAACTAGTGCTAAAGATGTCGAAAGACAAATTGATTGAAAGATCACTTAGGAAGTGACATCGCCGTTTAAATTATATTGGAAAGAAAACATGAAGAAAAATCCATATGGATGGAATTTTGGAGTCTATTTGATTTTGATCAAATGACGCTTGTGAAACTTTCCTAGAGATAATTAAAACTTCGTTCATAGGCCAAAAGGGAACGATAGACTAGCTTATTGGAACTTGTACATATTGTTGTATGAAGTCCATTATGTATAGTCAAGAGCGATGGATTTCAACTTCATGTGCTTTCTCCGAAAATTTGAGTGAATATATGAATATTTACTTAATAAGGATGAAGTGTGAAACATTTGAAAAGTTCAAGGACTTTCAAGATGAAGTGCAAAATCATTGTAACAAGAATATAAATAGTTTATGATAAGATCATAAAGGAAGATATTTGAGTTACAAGTTTAGCATAGTACCTAATATTTAAGGAATCGTTCCGTGGATTTGCATTTTCCCGAAACACCATAAGAGTATGGAACAATCGAGATATGTAATTAAACCTTGTTTGACATGGTTAGATCAAAGGTATAATTCATAAAACTGCCATTATATTTTAAAGATTAAAAGCTTTAGAGATTACCGTTTTTCCACTGAAAAGAGCTCCATCATAATCCGTTGAAATGACACCATATAAAGTTATGGTTTGGGATAAAACCCAAGTTGTCCTTTCTTAAACATTGGTATGCTATGCATAATAAAGATGTTTGCAACCAAAGTCGGATGAACCTGTCTTTGTATAACTGTTAAGTATTCCTCCATAAACACCGGGGAAAAAAAGTGTTTGTTGCTTAGAACGTCAAGTTTCTTTGAGAAGGAATTTTTCGTGAAAAGTTAAGTGGGAGGACAATAGAACTTTGATAAGGTTAAAAGAACCTTAGCTATATGTGCAAAGTTGCGCAGCGCCGAAAGTGTTCCGGAGTCAGCAACAATGCTCATGGCTCACGTGCCTCAAAGGTTGTGGTTACAGAGGTCAAAGTTTCTATTGAACCAAGTAGGTCGAGTAAACAATCAAATACCAAGATTTGAGGGTTGAATCATTATTTGAGAATAATGAACGTACTACATGCAAAGAAGCGATGATGGGCCGTGACTCCGTCAAATGGCTTGAAGCCATGAAATCCGTGATAGTTCCATACACGAGAAATCAAGTTTTGAACCTGAAGGACCCTCGAGAAAGGTGTAAGACCTTATAGTTGTGTTTGGATCTATAAAGATATAGACATGGATGTTTCACATCTATGAAATAGTCGACATGTTGGGAAAGAGTTCACAACAATGTTCAAAGGTTGACTATGACAAGATCTGATCTTTCATAGCGATATTTAATCTAGACGGATTAATGTAGCAACCACTACATATAATTTGTTATATGGTAGTTGAATAAACAAAACAAGTTCTTCTAATAGAATCGTTACCTAGGACATGTGCATAACACGGTCCATAGGGTTTTGTTAAATCAAAGGATGCTAAATGCATATGCAAACTTCAATGGTTGAAGTAAGCATTGCGGAGTTAGAATCTTCACTATGATGAAACTGTTAAAGGAGTTTAAATTCGTCAGAGATGATGAAGATGCTTGCATTTGCAAGAAATTAAGTGGGAGCGCTAAGACATATTTTCTAATACATTATGTGGAAGACATATTGTTGATTGGAAATAAAGTATCTTTTATTAACACATATTAAGAATTTCATCCCGATGAAAGACTTAGGCAAAACCCAAATATTTGGCATCAATAGACGCTAATATGGTTGTGCCAGAAGTACATAGACAAGATATTGAATGAGTTCAATATAGAAACTACAAGAGAGGTTCTTGTCGCACAGAAAGGATTGAATGAGTTCAATGTTGATGATATATTCAAGTGTATTGACATTTGGTAAAGTGAAACAAATAATCAAGTATAGATTGATACTTGATGTATAAAATCACAAAGATTATTTATATCAATCATACTGTGATATGTACAAATCCAGATATGTCCTATGCTCTAAATGTTGTGAGCATATACCAGAATGATTCGTAAGATGATCATTGGACAATAGTAAGGATATTCTTATGATCTTTTGGAAGAACTAAGAGTATAATATTTGTAGAAGTGACAAATAGATGGTTAGTTCATTGTAAAAGTACTACATTGATACTAGTTTTGTCACAAAGTACAAATTAAGTTTATCTCAATCTAAACTAAGGGTGGCACAATATAATGGAAAGTGAGTTCCATAATGGATTTGGATGAATTCCAAAGTTAAGACATTGTGACAGATACTACAACAAAAGGCTAAGTATATGACTGCTATTTTAGCAGCAAGAGAGGGCATTTGTGTCAAGTAGTTTGTTATCAAACTAGGTTTAGTTCACAGTGGGATAATACTATGAAGATATATTGTGCGACAATATTATCAACATGTTTTAACCCCAAAGAGCTAAAGGTCACACCGAAAGACCAAATTTATACAAAGCCATCTCATTAGAGAATGAGTGATGCGTAGAGACGCAAAGACATGCAATTACACACGGACCTGGAAGTGTCAGATCCGGAGATCAGTTGACCACTAGCAATCGTGTACATACAACACCGGAAAGCCATAGGTGTTGAATACACAAAGGTTTGAAAACTAGATTATTGACTCTAGTGCAAGTGGGAGACTGTTGGAGATATGCCCAAGAGGCAATAATAAAGTGGTTATTATCATATCTTCACACTTATGATAAATGTTTACATACCATGCTATAATTGTATTAACCGGAAACATTAATACTTGTGTGATTTGTAAACTAAAATAAGAGTCCCTAGTAAAGCCTCTTGTTAAACTAGCTTGTTGGTTAATATATGATCATGGTTTCCTGATCATGAACATAGAGATGTTATTAACAACAGGATCATATCGTTAGGAGAATGATATGGTGGACATACTCCTATAGATAAGCGTAGCATAAAGATCAAGTCATTTCAATAGTTTAATTGCTATATGCTTTCTGATACATAGTAACCTAATTCCTTCGACCATGAGATCATGCATATCACCTTTACCGGATGGATGCTTTGATGACATCAAACACCACACCGTAACTGGGTGGCTATAAAGGTGGCATTGAGTGTTCGGAAAGTATTGGTTGAAACACATGGATCAAGAGTGGGATTTGTCCATCCATATGACGGATAGATATACTCTGGGCCCTCTCGGTGGAATGTCATCCAGTTAGCTTGCAAGCATGTGACTGGCTCACAAGGGATCACATATCACGGGAACGAGAAAAGAGTACTTGTCAGTAACGAGGTTGAACTAGGTATGCAGAGATACCGACGATCATAACCTCGGATAAGTAAACTATCGTGAGACAAAGGGAAATTGGTATCGTATGTAAGTGGTTCATTCGATCGCAAAGTAATCGTAGAAATATGTGGGAGCCATATGAATTTCCAGATTCCTCTATTGGTTATTGTTCCGAGAAGTGTCTCGATCATGTCCGCATAATTCACGAACCGTAGGGAGACACACTTAAGGATTCGACGTTGTTTTGAGTAGTTATGGTATTATGAGAAAGAGACCGAATGTTGTTCGGAGTCTCGGATGGGATCCGGGATATCACGAGGTGATCCGGAATGGTCCGGAGAATAAGATTCATATAAAGAAAGTCCCGTTTCGGAGTTCGGGAATGATTCCGATGTTTTCATCGGGAATGTTCTAGAAGGTTCCGGATTGTCCGGCACTCCGGGGGGGGGGGAGGGTACATGAATGTGTCATTGAATGATTGCATCATGTACTAAGTGTTCTTGCTGTTCCAAAACTGAAAATTCAAACTGCCAGTTTGAAAGTCAAACGGCTAAAACAGGAAACTGTGGAAAACAGGAAACTGTGGGAAACAGGAAACTGTGGGAAACAAGCAAGAGGAGGTTGAAACCAACTTGGAGGAGGAGTCTCTCTCCTCCAAGCCGGCGGCCAGCCTAGGCCGAGTTGGGGAGGGACTCCCCTCCCCTTCCCTGGCGCGCCAGCCCCTCCACCTATAAAAGGAGGGGCAGGGCCTCCTCCTCTACACACAAGTTCCTATCCTCTAATCTCCGGTTTAGAGCCGTTTTGGTTTAGAGCTTCTAATTGCTCTAGCCTTCGGTTTAGAGCCTTCTAATTGGTGTGTCTAAACCCTAGACCACTAATAGTTCTCTCTCATACTCCACCATACTCGCTCCGGCTTAAGGCGAAGCCCTGCGGGATCTCCCCTCTACTTCCGGTACCACGCCGTTGTGCTGCCGGAATCACGAGGAGAGTGCTACAACCTCCGCTGCCTGCTGGAACAAGGGAGAGGAAGGTCTTCGTCGAGTACCGAACGTGTGACCGACTGCGGGAGCACTGCCGGAACATGGCGCCGGAAGGATCGTCTACGCGATCTTGAGATCGGAAAGAGTACGACTACATCACCCACGAGAATCTGCTCTCGTTAACCGCTTTGGAATCTTCGAGGGTAAGTTATTCCATCGACTCGTTGCTACAATCTAGTAGATAGATCTTGGCTTGTTTGTTTGTATGCGATAGAAAAATTTTGTTTTCCATGCTGCGAACCCCTACAGTGGTATCAGAGCCGTGTCTATATGTAGATCTGTTGCACGAGTAGAACACAATGGTCATTGTGGGCATTGATGCTTTTATTGTCGATTGCTTCTTGTGTACTTTGCATCTTGCGGTATGTTGGGATGAAGCGGCCCGGGCTAACCTTACATGACATCGTTCATGAGACTTGCTCCACGCTCGACATGCAACTTGTATTGCATAAGTGGCTTTGCGGGTGCCTGTTTCTCCTAGCATAGTTAAGATTCAATTTACAACGGGTGATTAACAATACTAGTATCAATGTTGTGGTTCTTGTTCGTAAGTTAGAACGACACTTATTGAAAGCCCCAAACCACGTAAAATATGCAAATAAAGTAGAGGCGTCTAACTTTGTTTTGCAGGGGTGTGCTGTGATGTGATATGGCCATGATTGTGATTTTATATGATGTATGCAATGTTCCTTATTGTAAGTTGGCAACCGGCAGGAACCATATGGTTGTCTTTAAATTCTGTTAAGACCCGCGTGTCTATTCAAAGTAGTTGTAATAGTTGAAGCCGGTGGACGACAACCATGGAGAAGCATCATTGACCTTGATGCAATGTCGGTGATGATGGAGATCATGTTCGTGCTAGAAGATGGAGATCGGAAGCACAAAGAAGAAAGGCCATATCATATCACATATTATGAATTGCATGTGATGTTAATCCTTTATGCATCTTGTATTGCTTAGTAGACGACGGTAGCATTATAAGATGATCCCTCATGCACATGAATTTCAAGTCACAAAGTGTTCACCCTTAGTTAGCACCGTTGCTAAAGCTTGTTGTTTCGAAGCACCACGTGATGATCGGGTGTGTTAGATTCTGCAAGTGTATACAACGTGAGCAAGCCAGATTTGCTCATGCGGAAACTAAGGTTTGATCTTGACGAGCCTAGCATGTACAGACATGGCCTCAGGAACACGGATTACCGAAAGGTAGAGCATGAGTCATATAGTAGATATGATGAACATGTTGATTGTTCGCCATTGAAGCTATATCAACTCTCGTGATGATCGGTTTTGATGTGGTGGATTTGGTTCGTGTGATCACTAAAACAATGTGAGGGATATTGTTTTGAGTGGGAGTTCACCAAGATTAATTTAATTATTAATTAGAACTCAATTTATCATAAACTAAATCAAAGTGAATTTGCATAGTTGTTGTAGTCATTGGCATCCGTTTACCACCTTGCGCTTAGTTATAATTGAGATGATAGAACTATAGAATTCTGGTTAGTTACTTTACGAACTGGTATCGTATTGTTTTGAAGTGTTAATCTAAAATATAAAAGTCCTATTGCAAACTTTCAGTAAGTTCCGGTTACTCCATGAAAGTTTAATAATTGGTATTAAAACAAGAGTGACAATTCCAATGTTAGTATATAAGTATCATGTTTGTCTCCATGATTCTTGATATTCAAAGGATTGTCTTAATATCAAGGTTATCTAGGATCTGAAAGAGTTGTTTCAGAAACCATTATGTGTGGAAGATATTGTGATATCTGAAACGAAATTTTGGTTGCAATATGATAGAGTATAATATGGTAAAAGACATGTTCTCATATGTGATGAGAATTTGTAAAAGGTTGGAGACACTTGTTGTCCTAATCCTCCAAAAGGTTTTGGATAGCAACATTATACTCGTAATTCATCGTTATAAGCTAAAGGTAGTTTGATCATGGACGATTCCATGATAAGGATGAATATTTGATGTAGGTAAAATGTTTACTACACCAAGAGATTACTAAATAAAGGAATTTGAAAGAACACCAAACATTTGATGATGGTGATCTACTTCAAAGTGCAAGTCCAAAGACATTGGTATTTAACTATACACGCTTTGGACTATGTGTCATATGTATGACTCCACTATTGATGTTGAAAAGGAAACATTGAAAGAGAATCTCATAAATATATGGCAGAAAAGAAAAGACTAGAATTGTTCAGTTTAAGTATATGGATGATATACATGTTATGGCTATATTCTTTGCTTATTAAACAATGTGGTTCTTAAGTATTTTATACTGAATTTGTTGGTGTGAATCGTCATACGAAACAACATAATTCATGAACTACAATGGCCTAAGTAACTAGCAAAAGAATATGTGATGATGTTCATCGAGAACAAATAAAGGTTTATTGTGTTGCTCGTTAAACATCAGAGCTTGCCTTCAGGATTTGTTTTATCAGGTATTATGAGAACAAAAGGGTTGTTCAAATAATTTCCGTAATCCATAAAAGATGGATGATTCACAAATCTCGTTGGAGAAATCACATCCATAAAACTAGTGCTAAAGATGTCGAAAGACAAATTGATTGAAAGATCACTTAGGAAGTGACATCGCCGTTTAAATTATATTGGAAAGAAAACATGAAGAAAAATCCATATGGATGGAATTTTGGAGTCTATTTGATTTTGATCAAATGACGCTTGTGAAACTTTCCTAGAGATAATTAAAACTTCGTTCATAGGCCAAAAGGGAACGATAGACTAGCTTATTGGAACTTGTACATATTGTTGTATGAAGTCCATTATGTATAGTCAAGAGCGATGGATTTCAACTTCATGTGCTTTCTCCGAAAATTTGAGTGAATATATGAATATTTACTTAATAAGGATGAAGTGTGAAACATTTGAAAAGTTCAAGGACTTTCAAGATGAAGTGCAAAATCATTGTAACAAGAATATAAATAGTTTATGATAAGATCATAAAGGACGATATTTGAGTTACAAGTTTAGCATAGTACCTAAGATTTAAGGAATCGTTCCGTGGATTTGCATTTTCCCGAAACACCATAAGAGTATGGAACATTCGAGATATGTAATTAAACCTTGTTTGACATGGTTAGATCAAAGGTATAATTCATAAAACTGCCATTATATTTTAAAGATTAAAAGCTTTAGAGATTACCGTTTTTCCACTGAAAAGAGCTCCATCATAATCCGTTGAAATGACACCATATAAAGTTATGGTTTGGGATAAAACCCAAGTTGTCCTTTCTTAAACATTGGTATGCTATGCATAATAAAGATGTTTGCAACCAAAGTCGGATGAACCTGTCTTTGTATAACTGTTAAGTATTCCTCCATAAACACCGGGGAAAAAAAGTGTTTGTTGCTTAGAACGTCAAGTTTCTTTGAGAAGGAATTTTTCATGAAAAGTTAAGTGGGAGGACAATAGAACTTTGATAAGGTTAAAAGAACCTTAGCTATATGTGCAAAGTTGCGCAGCGCCGAAAGTGTTCCGGAGTCAGCAACAATGCTCATGGCTCACGTGCCTCAAAGGTTGTGGTTACAGAGGTCAAAGTTTCTATTGAACCAAGTAGGTCGAGTAAACAATCAAATACCAAGATTTGAGGGTTGAATCATTATTTGAGAATAATGAACGTACTACATGCAAAGAAGCGATGATGGGCCGTGACTCCGTCAAATGGCTTGAAGCCATGAAATCCGTGATAGTTCCATACACGAGAAATCAAGTTTTGAACCTGAAGGACCCTCGAGAAAGGTGTAAGACCTTATAGTTGTGTTTGGATCTATAAAGATATAGACATGGATGTTTCACATCTATGAAATAGTCGACATGTTGGGAAAGAGTTCACAACAATGTTCAAAGGTTGACTATGACAAGATCTGATCTTTCATAGCGATATTTAGTCTAGACGGATTAATGTAGCAACCACTACATATAATTTGTTATATGGCAGTTGAATAAACAAAACAAGTTCTTCTAATAGAATTGTTACCTAGGACATGTGCATAACACGGTCCATAGGGTTTTGTTAAATCAAAGGATGCTAAATGCATATGCAAACTTCAATGGTTGAAGTAAGCAATGCGGAGTTGGAATCTTCACTATGATGAAACAGTTAAAGGAGTTTAAATTCGTCGGAGATGATGAAGATGCTTGCATTTGCAAGAAATTAAGTGGGAGCGCTAAGACATATTTTCTAATACATTATGTGGAAGACATATTGTTGATTGGAAATAATGTATCTTTTATTAACACATATTAAGAATTTCATCCCGATGAAAGACTTAGGCAAAACCCAAATATTTGGCATCAATAGACGCTAATATGGTTGCGCCAGAAGTACATAGACAAGATATTGAATGAGTTCAATATAGAAACTACAAGAGAGGTTCTTGTCGCACAGAAAGGATTGAATGAGTTCAATGTTGATGATATATTCAAGTGTATTGACATTTGGTAAAGTGAAACAAATAATCAAGTATAGATTGATACTTGATGTATAAAATCACAAAGAGTATTTATATCAATCATACTGTGATATGTACAAATCCAGATATGTCCTATGCTCTAAATGTTGTGAGCATATACCAGAATGATTCGTAAGATGATCATTGGACAATAGTAAGGATATTCTTATGATCTTTTGGAAGAACTAAGAGTATAATATTTGTAGAAGTGACAAATAGATGGTTAGTTCATTGTAAAAGTACTACATTGATACTATTTTTGTCACAAAGTAAAAATTAAGTTTATCTCAATCTAAACTAAGGGTGGCACAATATAATGGAAAGTGAGTTCCATAATGGATTTGGATGAATTCCAAAGTTAAGACATTGTCACAGATACTACAACAAAAGGCTAAGTATATGACTGCTATTTTAGCAGCAAGAGAGGGCATTTGTGTCAAGTAGTTTGTTATCAAACTAGGTGTAGTTCACAGTGGGATAATACTATGAAGATATATTGTGCGACAATATTATCAACATGTTTTAACCCCAAAGAGCTAAAGGTCACACCGAAAGACCAAATTTATACAAAGCCATCTCATTAGAGAATGAGTGATGCGTAGAGACGCAAAGACATGCAATTACACACGGACCTGGAAGTGTCAGATCCGGAGATCAGTTGACCACTAGCAATCGTGTACATACAACACCGGAAAGCCATAGGTGTTGAATACACAAAGGTTTGAAAACTAGATTATTGACTCTAGTGCAAGTGGGAGACTGTTGGAGATATGCCCAAGAGGCAATAATAAAGTGGTTATTATCATATCTTCACACTTATGATAAATGTTTACATACCATGCTATAATTGTATTAACCGGAAACATTAATACTTGTGTGATTTGTAAACTAAAATAAGAGTCCCTAGTAAAGCCTCTTGTTAAACTAGCTTGTTGGTTAATATATGATCATGGTTTCCTGATCATGAACATAGAGATGTTATTAACAACAGGATCATATCGTTAGGAGAATGATATGGTGGACATACTCCTATAGATAAGCGTAGCATAAAGATCAAGTCATTTCAATAGTTCAATTGCTATATGCTTTCTGATACATAGTAACCTAATTCCTTCGACCATGAGATCATGCATATCACCTTTACCGGATGGATGCTTTGATGACATCAAACACCACACCGTAACTGGGTGGCTATAAAGGTGGCATTGAGTGTTCGGAAAGTATTGGTTGAAACACATGGATCAAGAGTGGGATTTGTCCATCCATATGACGGATAGATATACTCTGGGCCCTCTCGGTGGAATGTCATCCAATTAGCTTGCAAGCATGTGACTGGCTCACAAGGGATCACATATCACGGGAACGAGAAAAGAGTACTTGTCAGTAACGAGGTTGAACTAGGTATGCAGAGATACCGACGATCATAACCTCGGATAAGTAAACTATCGTGAGACAAAGGGAAATTGGTATCGTATGTAAGTGGTTCATTCGATCGCAAAGTAATCGTAGAAATATGTGGGAGCCATATGAATTTCCAGATTCCTCTATTGGTTATTGTTCCGAGAAGTGTCTCGATCATGTCCGCATAATTCACGAACCGTAGGGAGACACACTTAAGGATTCGACGTTGTTTTGAGTAGTTATGGTATTATGAGAAAGAGACCGAATGTTGTTCGGAGTCTCGGATGGGATCCGGGATATCACGAGGTGATCCGGAATGGTCCGGAGAATAAGATTCATATAAAGAAAGTCCCGTTTCGGAGTTCGGGAATGATTCCGATGTTTTCATCGGGAATGTTCTAGAAGGTTCCGGATTGTCCGGCACTCCGGGGGGGGGGGGGAGGGTACATGAATGTGTCATTGAATGATTGCATCATGTACTAAGTGTTCTTGCTGTTCCAAAACTGAAAAGTCAAACTGCCAGTTTGAAAGTCAAACGGCTAAAACAGGAAACTGTGGAAAACAGGAAACTGTGGGAAACAGGAAACTGTGGGAAACAAGCAAGAGGAGGTTGAAACCAACTTGGAGGAGGAGTCTCTCTCCTCCAAGCCGGCGGCCAGCCTAGGCCGAGTTGGGGAGGGACTCCCCTCCCCTTCCCTGGCGCGCCAGCCCCTCCACCTATAAAAGGAGGGGCAGGGCCTCCTCCTCTACACACAAGTTCCTATCCTCTAATCTCCGGTTTAGAGCCGTTTTGGTTTAGAGCTTCTAATTGCTCTAGCCTTCGGTTTAGAGCCTTCTAATTGGTGTGTCTAAACCCTAGACCACTAATAGTTCTCTCTCATACTCCACCATACTCGCTCCGGCTTAAGGCGAAGCCCTGCGGGATCTCCCCTCTACTTCCGGTACCACGCCGTTGTGCTGCCGGAATCGCGAGGAGAGTGCTACAACCTCCGCTGCCTGCTGGAACAAGGGAGAGGAAGGTCTTCGTCGAGTACCGAACGTGTGACCGACTGCGGGAGCGCTGCCGGAACATGGCGCCGGAAGGATCGTCTACGCGATCTTGAGATTGGAAAGAGTACGACTACATCACCCACGAGAATCTGCTCTCGTTAACCGCTTTGGAATCTTCGAGGGTAAGTTATTTCATCGACTCGTTGCTACAATCTAGTAGATAGATCTTGTCTTGTTTGTTTGTATGCGATAGAAAAATTTTGTTTTCCATGCTGCGAACCCCTACAGTGGTATCAGAGCCGTGTCTATATGTAGATCTGTTGCACGAGTAGAACACAATGGTCATTGTGGGCATTGATGCTTTTTATTGTCGATTGCTTCTTGTGTACTTTGCATCTTGCGGTATGTTGGGATGAAGTGGCCCGGGCTAACCTTACATGACATCGTTCATGAGACTTGCTCCACGCTCGACATGCAACTTGTATTGCATAAGTGGCTTTGCGGGTGCCTGTTTCTCCTAGCATAGTTAAGATTCAATTTACAACGGGTGATTAACAATACTAGTATCAATGTTGTGGTTCTTGTTCGTAAGTTAGAACGACACTTATTGAAACCCCGCGCTTCCCCAGCCGCCAGCCGCCGCCTGCGCCAGCCTCCGCCCGCGGCAGCCGTCGCCCGCGCCTCCACCATACCGGCGCCCCGCCACGGGCCCGCGCTGCCAGCTGCCGGCCGGCCGCCCCAGCCCGTAGAGGTAATTTGTACTAGCTAGTTTATTAGTATTTTATTTTGTTAGTTTTTGTGTTAGTTTAGTGTTAATTAGTTAGTATTAGTTAATTATTAGCAGTTTAGTGTATTAGTTAGTATCTTTTTTAGTAGTTAATTAGTTAGTATTAGTTTAGTATCTTTTTTTGGGTTAGTTTAGTGTTAATTATTAGTAGTTAGTTAGTATTTTTTTAGTTAATTAGTTAGTATTAGTTTAGGGTTATTTAGTGTAGTTTAGTGTACGGGGACGACCTCCCCTCTCGGCTGCAGGGGCGGCCTAGGTGGTGCGAGCTCCGGTGGTGGCCATGGCGGTATAGTATGCCATCGATGTCGGGGTATGCATGGTACTTCTCGGGTTGCAGGTGTGTCCGTTGGCAACGACGACACAGCGTCCCTCTCTTCGGCGATGCGATGTGTCGTTGGTCGTCGGAGTGGTGGCTAGAGTTCGCAATGTCGGTGGCGGCCTTAGAAGAAGGTGGACTGCGCGGGCAGCTCTTTGGTGAGCGTCGTGGCTTCTCTCCTCGGTCTGGGGCCTATCTTGGGGACAACGGGCGGGGCCAAAGATGGGGAAAACCCTTTACCATAGGTCTCTGGGGCCGTTTAGGTTCTCCGCGGTTTTTCTTGCAGCAGACTTCCGCGGTTTTTCTTACTGTAAACTTGTTTGCTCGATAAATTGTACTACATGCATAGATTAAAACTTGTATACAAATTGGACCTCTGACTCATTTGTGTATTTATTTGTGTATTTTTGTACGAATAATATGTATATTTGTGTATGAATCCAAGTCCACTTGAATGTTTACACTCTTACTCTAGATAATATTATTGTTTTAGAAACTATGGATCCACTTAGTAGAAACCTTGAAGAAGAAGAAATAATGGAGAACATTATTGATGAGGACACCTCACAATATCTGAACTTGGAGGGACATGATGACGACAGCTCAAGTACTAGTCATGGAGAAGATGAAGACTCCGGTGAACGCAATTTAATGGTTACAAAGTCCGGCGAGGTATATGCATTGATTAAGCCTCTGCTGACTTCCACCAACAATCTTCTTCTACATGTATTAATTAACGCTTCTTTCTTCTTTTAGCCCTCTGGATCGACCAGCCAGCAACCATCTTCTTCTACGAAAAAGAGCAAGCGAGGCGCGAGCCAGCGGTTGAAAGATCGTGCAAAGTTCACGATCGAAGCAGTCCGTGTTGATGGCAGGCCGATGGAGCCCAAGAAGGCCGCAGACAAATTTGTACGTCAGGCTGGAGTTCTTGTTAGGGACCAAATCCCAATCATAATTGAAAATTGGAATAAGCCAAAGAAGGGTGACGGTACCTTTGTCGATGACAGATCCAAAGAAACGCTTTGGAATTCGTTGTTGGTAAATTTCACCCTTCCGCCAGAGGAGGATGAAAACAACCCGATTATAAAGGAAAAGGTCAAAGAGTGGACTCTAAAGAAGATGGCTGACGCTTTCCGCAACTGGAAGACAAAATTGAACAAATTTGTCAAATCTGGCGAGACTCCAAATTTCGAAGACGCATATTATGCGAAGATAAGACCTCACTAGCCCAAATTTGAGACATATAAAAAAAGTGCTATAGCTAAAAAGAGGCCAGAAACCAATACGCTTAATGCCCTGAAGAAGGAATATCACCAGAGGACGGGGTCAGGTGGCTACATATCTCAGAGGCCTAAGTGGGAGGAAGCTGAGAAGGCCCTGCGCGAGAGAGGGATCACACCCCAGACAGATGGGTGGGACCTACATGCAAAGACTTGGTTCTACGGAATCGGGGCAAGGTTGGACCCAGAAACAGGATTGTGTATCTTCCCAACCCTCCTTGCCAAACCCGTCACTGAACTCATCACGGCATACGAGGAAACATCCGCTAGGACCTTCCATCCCGACAGAGAGAATGACCAGCTCACACGCGCCATCGGTAAAAAAGAACACCCTGGACATGCACGAGGCACAGGGGGTATGACGTGGAAGGATGGGTTTGCCGACTGGAGCGACTCTTACAGATGGCGCAGCAGAAAAGAAAAAGAGCGTACAGAGCGGATGACACAGATAGAACATGCACTTGCGGCGCTGCAGGCGCAAGTGAATGCACAACAGAGCCATCAAGCTATCGGCCCATCTCAGCGGCACGAAGAGCCTGCATTGGAAGCTGCCCGCGGCCCAGACTCTGCGTGGAAAAGCAGTGCGGCTTCCACGGAGAACGTGCAGCCCACGCTTGAAACGACGGGTCCTCGATACCCCGTGGATGAGATCACGGAGAGCGAACACGCTGAGCTGCATGTGAGATTAATGGGCTTATCCATTAAGGTGGCTGTCGGCTATGCCTTACCTCCTGTAGCTGGTGGAACTTACCACTGCCGACCGATTCCAGATGGCTATGCTATTGTCGGGGTGGATGAGGTTGTGAAGGAATATGAGGAAGCACAGCTTGACCATGCTACAGGTGAAGGGGAAACTCAACTCAAATTTGCAGTGAAAACAACCATTCTTTGGAAGAAGGAACACATTGTGCTTCCAAATTGGAGGTCACTGGCACCCCCGCCGTCTCCGCAGCGTCAGCAGTCTGAGCCGCTTCAGCTATCTCCTGCGCGGCATCCATCTCCGGCGCGGCAGCCATCTCCTGCGCGGCAGCCATCTCCGGCCCGTCAGCCATCTCCTGCGCGGCAGCCATCTCCGGCCCGTCAGCCATCTCCGGTGCTTCAGCCATCTCCTCAGCGTAAGCGGAAGAGCACTGCCACGAGGAGCATCAGTAGCACTGCCACAAAGAAATCCGCAGGAAACCGTACACCAAAGAGTTCAAAAAACTACGTCCCGCAGCCTTCCGCCAAGCCATTGCCGGCTTTACCGTGGAATCGCAGCGACAAGGAGACCAATAGGATCTCGGAAGAACAGGTCCAGAAATTCTTTGCACCTAGACGGGCCGAGCCAAAGGAGAAAATAGATCCGGCGGTGGTGGAGAAGTTTTACAAAAATCTTTTGAAACCTGAAACCCCACTTGTGCCGGACTACGAGCGCCAGATTTTGAAGGCGGATGCAAGGCGCCGCAGGGAGACTGAAAGTAGCAGTCGTGAGGCACCCCAGAAAACAGTTCCCATGCTCGGAGAGCAGGAAAACCAATCATGTGCCCCACTCCAAATGTTCGACACACGGGACGCTCCTCCCGTAAATGATTACGAGGCAGAGCTACAAAGAAAGGCCAATGAGATGGGGATGACTTACATTGCATACTTGAACGTCATGGGAGACAACTTGCCCAAATGCGATGCCAACCCCATACAGCCATGGAAGTATGGGAAGAATCTAGTCAAGAAAGAGGAGCTCAAGAATCTACCAACAAAGATGCGAAAATTGCACAAGTGGTACCTTGATTTCTGCAAGACAAGAAAAGAAGAATGGATCACGGCGCATATAAGAGATCAGATTTTCTTGTGCGGAGACGACGCGATCGACTTCAACATTCAAGACTTGCATTTTCTATTCAATCAGAAGGAACTCGACAAATCTGCCATCAGCCTTTATTGTGTGTAAGTACTATTTCTGTAATTTTTATCTCATCTCATTCACTTCATTAATTGCATGTATATATATATATGCTCACCATATATGTATATACTATTATGCAGGAAAAAGGTTATGGAATGCATGAAAGGAGGCCCTTTTGACATTGGGTTCGTTGACCCAAATAGAGTTCATGAAGAAGTGGTAAAAACCAAACCCGGGCAAACAGAAGATTACTTGCTAACGTCTTTACTGAGACAACAAACCAAAAGGGAAATACTATTGCCTTACAACTTCTCGTGAGTACTGTTACCCTCTCTCTTGTACACATTCTGTTTCGGCTTACTCGATGTTAAGTGTAACTGATGATGAGTTATGCGTGCGTAGGTTCCACTTTATTCTGCTAGTCATTCAACCCGACTCAGGAAAAGTCCTTGTCATGGACTCGTTACGAAAAGAAAAAGAGATATGGGCAGACTTTAGAGAGATGCTCCAGAGGTAATTTCAATCATATTATCGCACTAGATCGGCAACTTTCGTGACAACAAGTAATTAATTACTCTTTTATCCATTTTCTTTGCCGGTCAGGGTTTGGAAAAGGTTCACGGGCAGGGCCGTGGGTGAATGGTCAGAAGAACTAAAATTTGTAGACCAAAATGTAAGTAATACTAGCTAGCTTCCAATTCCATTATATCATGCTTTATTGATTATTATTTTGATTGAACTCTCTATTCTCGTAAAGTGCGCGCATCAGGGACACGGCAATAACTTATGTGGGTACTATGTTTGCGAGTTCATTCGCAACACGATATGTGCGACGGGCCAAGCCGCACTAGAATAACTTAGAGTAAGTAAACAAAGTCCACAACATTATTTTATTACCATCAATTGTGTTGAGTTTTATTCTTATATATATATTGACGGCCCATTCTTCATATATATTCAGATCGAACGGATGCGGGACCAACTACTACCATTTGAACGCATACGAGCCATTCAAGAGGAATTGGCGGGGTTCATACTTGATGAGGTCGTCACGCCTGGCGGAGAACTCTTTAGATATCCACCAAAATGAACGATGACGATGTATGTGCCGATGACGATGTTTGTGTATAATAATAGTTGCTTAATTATTCATTTACTCGTATGTACCAATGACGATTTATGTGTATACCGCTCCCGATCGATTCCCCCTCGCTCCCCCCCTCCCGCAGAAATACGCCCAGAACGGGGCAGAGGCAGAAGTCTGCCGTGGCAGAGATTTAGGCCGTTTTCCTGCCGCGGCAGAGTTCTGCCGCGGCAGGAAAACGGCCTAAATCTCTGCCGCGGCAGAAGAACCTTTAACACCGGTTCCAGATACGAACCGGTGTTAAAGGGGGGGGGGGAGGGGGGGGGGGCTGAGGCCTGCGGCAGCCCCACGTGCGCCACCCTTTAACACCGGTTCGTATAAGATCCGGTGTTAAAGGGCCCCCCCTCTAACACCGAACCCTCAACAGCGGTTGGGGAACCGCTGTTAGAGGGCCCTCCCAACCGGAGTTAAAGGGGGGGCTCTGCACTAGTGTAAGACGAAAAAGAGGAGGAAACAGAGGCCAGGGTGGCCACACCCACCCTAGGCGCGGGCCCCCAGCTAGCCGCGCCTGGAGGAGGTGTGAGCCCCCTAAGCTGCGTCTCCGCCTCGTTTTCATACAGTACCTTCCTTATGCATTGAAACTTCGTAATATATAACCCCCAGATCCCCCGAGGTTCGTACATCGTGTTCTCATCGTGTTTTCGTTTCGATCTGTTTTTGTCAGGAAATCTTCTCAAGTTTAGAGCACCATGGTCTCCGCCAACAACAAAGGCAAGAAGACCGAGGAAGATGATCCTCAAAACCCCAAGGAGGAGGAGATCTTGGTTGGGTATGAGGAAGACATGGAGGAGGATGAGCATCCGGACACCCGCGCTACCGTCGCAAGCATTGGAGTGGTGGCAAACCCTACCAAGCTTAGGAGGACAACACAGATGTCTACGGGAGGGAAACCTCCACGTCTTGTCTTTGCTCCATGGTCACCTCCTTCACATACCAAGAATCCTAGCTTCCATACTCTTATACATGAACAACAATTCCAACAGGTGCCCAAAGGGAACTTGCCCTAGGTTTGGGATCTGCCTCATTCTAACCATGCATGGAAACTCTAAGAAGGAAGAGTGGGGAAAGAATAACAAGGACTGGGATTCTCGGTCCGTTACGATCATGACCCGCATTGAGAAAAATTCGGAGTTGATTCATACTCTGACCTTCAAGATTGAGGATTTGAGGAAACTGATTGAGGAGCTTATCAAGAGGACACGACCACCACCGAAGGATTAATTCATCATCAGGTTTGGCATCCCCTTGGCTTGTTCCAAGCTTGGGGGAGTGCCGCAGTATCACATCATTATCTTTTATCTTTTACCTTTTTAGTGGATTCATATCTTTGGTAGAGAAGTTATCTTATAGGTTGGTTTGCATTGTGGAAGTATCTCTCCTTTAGTTGACTATCTATGTATCCCTTGGTGTGAGTGCCTTTATGGAATATTAATGAGAAGTTTCATCTTTCACTTTTTGCACTTCTTATTTTAGTTTGCAATCTCTATTATATGATTGTGTATCACTTTGGCAGCATCAAGTAGATCTAAATTGGTTTTGGCAAACCGAGCTCTGTTCTGTAGCAACACTTTTTGAGGTTTGAAAGGAAAAGAGAAAAAGCTTATATGTATTTTGTATCATTTATTTTCTTTCTTGATTAGCTCATAAGCTTAGTATTCTTTATTTAAGATCTTTTGTTTTTCAAGGAAGATTGCATATTTGACTTTATAACTTGTAGATTTGCTTGTTTCTTTCAACTCTTTTGCTTGCTACCCAGCCTTGCTAGCAAAAAACCTGTTTTGAGAAGGCATACTTCTCATGCATCCAATCCCTTTGAACCTAAAACATGTGCCATTTGTGTCCACCATATCTTTCATGATGGGGATATGCCTACCGGGGTATGCCCAGTAGGACGTTTCCTATTGGCCCAAGCTGCCAGCGAGTGGGCCCGCAGGACGGCGACTGGATCGAGACTTGACGAGGACCCAGGCGACTGGAAGCCGGAGGAACAGAAGCGTAGCTAGGCCTAGTCGGATTAGGTCAAAGACCCTCCGAATCCTTAATCAATTCGGTTGTAGATCTATAAACCCTAGCGAGGTGAGCCTATATAAACCTCCCTAGGGTACGCATAGAGGACACGTTCCATCATACACCCCAGCGACTCGCCGCCTAGTCGTTGAGCTCGCCCTTGTACTCTCTCCATAATACAATCTAGCAGGAGTAGGTCTTTACCCTCCGGGGGGCCGAACCTGGGTAAACCCTTGTGTCTCCGCCCTCATCTTGCACCGTAGATGGCTGGCCACCCTTGCCCCATGTTCTACTACTCGCTGCCGATTACAGCATCTGCCGTGGCCATTCCCACGACAGTGGCGCCCACCTTGGGGCCTGGCCGGTCAGGCCGGTGTTCTACGACAAGATCCAATCTACCCGTCAAAGAGACGATCGCCATCGACCGCATGATCGCGATCGGCGAGATCCTCCAGATCTTGCCAAGCAGCTACGTCCCGGCGGCACGCCCCGTCACGCACAGCGTGATCATGCCGGTCGGCACGATCAGCCTCTTCGTCGGCTTCACCGACACCATTACCTCGGAGGACCCGGCTCTCATCCACGAGTAGCCGCTACGCGACTAGCTCTCTGAGAGCCAGGTCCGCACTATCCACCGCCTCGCCACCGAGTACGACTCGGCCCACAGCAACGTGGCCAAAACCACCGTGGTCATGGACGACGCAGCCCTTAACAACGCCGCCGACTTGGCGACCCTGGCGTCGGCTGCCGGATCCATCGTCACTGCGTCGCCCGCGGGCTCCATCACCCAGGTCTCCAACATGGGAGACTTCAAGGACCCCTCCATCCTTGGGATCTTCGACTTTGACTCTGGGTCGGAGAACTCCACCGACCTCCACGACGGATCTGGTCGCCACGTCGTGGCCTACATGGCGAATGGCGCCGACCCCCCACCAGAACCCTTCTCCATGCCGATCCCACCAAATGCGACGGCAACGGAGGTCGAGGAACTCCGCTTGCGGCTGGAGGAAGCGGTCCGTAAGGAACAAGCCGAGCGCAAAAAATTTCGCCTCGAGCAGGTGACGGCAGAGGAACTCTCGCGTTACCACCAAATCCGCATCAGGTCGCGCCTGAACCCCACCATTCAGGGACGTGCCTTGAACTTCGACGACAAAAACAACCCGGCTCGTGTGGCCGAACGCGCGATCTGCGAGAACGCGCCGCCAGGAGGGAGCTCCTGGCCACCACCAGGCGCGACAGCCAACGACGCACCACCACCACCCAGCCGCGCGCCCCCCAGGGACCAACCAAGAATCGTGGTCTCCTCGTGGGAGCGAGACGCAAACGGCCACCTACTATTTTCCACTCCGATGGACAATGTCGTTGGGAGCCGAGCAGCGGTCGACAACATAAAAGTAACCGGGGAAGGCGCCCTACAGATCCAGTACGCCAAGGATCTACTCGCCAAGGCAGTCGAGCAACAAAATGCGGGTGCCGACTCAAAGGGTCGCATGCACCCGCGTTCGTCAGGCAGCAGGGCGGCCTCGAGCGGCCGCCCAATGGTGGCGAACACCCTTAACTGCCCACCACACGAGCCTCTGCAGCTCCAACATCGACCCGCACACGCGGCACTCTCCACCAATGACCCGCGACCGGCGAACAACTTCGTCGCTACCAACGGGCAGCCAGTCGACGCGCGCACCCACATCATCAACAACCAGAGCTGGCGCGCACGCCAGCCTGATGACTTGAGGCATACCCTCACCAACTGCCGCGACGGCAAACCAAGGGGGCCGCTGAGTCTAGTCGGACCCCAGTGCTTCGGACCAATGATCCGAGGCGAAAGATACCCGACGAACTTCAAGGCACCAAAGGAGATCAAGAAGTACGACCCCTCGTACGACCCGTCCGTGTGTCTGGACACCTACCTCATGGCAATGGGAATCGCCGGCCACACCGACCTGCTCGCCGCTCGCTACCCCCCTGATGATGGAGGGAGCGTGCAGGAAATGGATCAACACCCTCCCCGCGGACAGCATCGACTCCTGGGAGGAAATGCGCGACGCCTTCTTCAAGCACTTCGAGGGTTCCTACACCCGCGCCACCACCATCGAGGACCTGGAGCGATGCATCCAGGGACCCCGAGAATTGACCCGCAGCTGGGTCCAACGGTGGCAATACCTGTGGTATAACACGGTCGGAATCCACCCGGACACCGTGATCCACTGTTTCAAGACCTCATGCCGCTATGAGCCCCTGGTCGCCAAGCTCAAGCAGGTGTAAAAAACACTTGACAACAAACCGGACCTCCTCGAGATCACCAAGCACTACGCGGAAGAGGACCCAAACCAAGAAACCGACGACGAGTCGGGAGGCAATCGCCGCACGAGCGTCAACGACAATGGGAGACGACCCGAGCTACGGTACAGCAACACGCCTCACCGGCAAGCGCCGCGGTGACAGGGAGTTGACTTCGTCGCCAACGCCGGATACGCGCCGCGCGAACCCAATTGCTTCCGCCACGACGGAGGCCAGCGCCGCGATGGCGGCAACTAAAAGGCGAAGCTAAGGTTCGACCCCACGGCTCTACTCAACCAACCCTGTGTGTTTCACAGCAGGGAAGGGAAGCCCGCCACGCACACGACCGTCAACTGCCACTCCCTAAAGGAGATTGAGAAGGCACGACGCGCACGGGAAGACCCCGAAAACCACCCGCCAAATGGCGGAAAATTCGGCAGCGTCGCCGGATCGCTCCACACCTTCACAGGCTTCAACATGAAGCACGAGAAGAAGGTCATCGCCCGCGCCATCGCCGTCAACGCGGTGTCCCAGATTGACATCCCCCAGTTCCTTAACTGGTCCGAGCAACCAATCACCTGGAGCCGCGAGGACCACTCGCCACGGATCAAATATCCGGGCTGAGTCGCCTTGGTGGTCAAGCCCAAGGTGGGGGACTATTGGCTCCCCAAGACGCTGATGGACGGCGGCAGCTCCATCAACATTCTATATCTGGACACATTCAGGCGACTGCGGCTCCCGCAGTCGATGATCGGGACAACCTACACCACCTTCCATGACATCGTCCTCGGTCAGAAGGCGTTCCCAATCGGCAAGGTGACGCTGCCAGTCACCTTCGGCACACCAGCAAACTTTCACACCGAGCGGATCGTTTTCGAGCTGGTGCCATTCAATAGCCCCTACCACTGTGTCCTGGGGCGCCAGGCGTTCGACAAATTCATGGCAGCGCCCTACTACGCGTACAACGCGATGAAGGTCCCCGGGCCATGCGGCATCATCACTGTCCATGGCGATCCCGACATGGCCGCAGAATGCAAGGGCAAAGGCGCCAAACTCGCTGACGCTGTCATCACGGCAGAGGCCAACCATGCTGAGGAGCTTGCCAAGTACGCGAGCGGGGTCAACAATGACGACCCCACCATACTCAAGAAGCCCAACTCGGAGGGTGGCAACTCCACCGCCTTCGAGGCAACGACGCATACTCGCACCGATGAGCTGGTCCCAGGCGACTCCAGCTAGACGGTGATGATTGGGACGGGCATGAGCCTAGCATAGGAAGGCGCTCATCGAGTTACTACATGAGAATCGTGACATCTTCGCATGGAAGTCATCCGACATGCCTGGTGTCCCGAGGGAACTCGCTGAGCACAAACTCAACACCGACCCCAAAGTGCGACCTGTCAAGCAGTCGCTGCGGCCCTTCAATGAAGAGCGCCGCCGAGCAATCGCCGAGGAGGCGTAGCGTCTACTCGCGGCAGGCTTCATCCGGCCAATCAAATACTCCAAGTGGCTGGCAAACCCAATCCGGGTCGAGAAGAAAAATGGGACCTGGAGAATATGTATCGATTACACAAACCTCAACAGCGCCTGCCCGAAGGAGCAGTTTGTCCTCCCGTGGACCGACCAAATCATCGATTCAACCATGGGCTCGGAGTCGCTATGCTTCCTCGATGCCTACTTTGGGTACAACCAGATCAAAATGGCAGTCGAGGACGAGGAGAAGACAACGCTCATCACGCCATTCGGAGCACTCTGCTACACCTCCATGACCTTCGGCCTCAAGAACACCGGGGCGACCTACCAGAGGTGTATGCAGGAGTGCCTTGAAAGCCAAATCGGCCGCAATATCCACGTCTACATCGACGACGTGGTAGTAAAATCCACTCGCCAGGACGATCTACTCGCCAACCTGGCGGAAACCTTCGCCAACTTGCGGAGGTACAAGATAAAGCTAAACCCAGGGAAGTGCACCTTCGGCGTACCTACTGGACAACTGCTGGGGTACGTCGTCTCCAAGCGCGGAATCGAGGAAAACCCCGCCAAGATCAACACGATCACTCAGCTCGGCATACCCGAGTGCCTGCGCGACGTCCAGAAGCTGGCCGGGCGAGTCGCGGCTCTCAGTCGCTTCATCCCCTGGCTAGGAGAGAAGGCGATGCCCCTCTACAGCCTAATGCGCAAGAACCCCACTTTACAGTGGGCAAGGAGGCAGACAACACGCTCCACGCTCTCAAGGAGGTGCTACTCGCGGCACCACTACTCGCCGCCCCAGTCGACAAGGAGCCCATGCTCATCTACGTCACGGCTTCCAAGCGCGTCGTCAGCACCGTCATGGTCGTCGAACGACCAGAGGAGGGCAAGGAGCGCCCGGTGCAGCGACCTGTATACTACATCAGCGAAGTCCTCACCGAGTCTCGCCAGCGCTACCCGCAGTACCAAAAATTGGTATATGCGGTCTTTAGAGAACAGCGGTGACTGCCAGGACATCATCCGCAACCGTGAAGCGATCGGGCGAGTCGCCAAGTGGGCCATCGGGATCGGCGTCCACAACATCAGGTACGAGCCGTGCAAGGCGATCAAGTCGCAGGCTCTCGCAGATTTCCTCGCCGACTAGGAGGAGGCCCAGCAGCCAGAGAAACTGCCATACCTCCATTACTGGAGCCTACACTTCGACGGCTCCAAGAACGCAGATGGCGCAGGGGCAGGGATCGTGCTAACATCTCCGAAGGGCGACAAGCTACGCTACGTCCTCCACCTCGATTTCACCCCCTGCACCAACAACATGGCCGAGTACGAGGCGCTACTCCACACCATGCAGGCAGCCAAGGAGATGAACATCAATCGCATGCGCTGCTACGGCAACTCCGACCTCGTCGCCGGGCAAGTCGTCGGCACCTGCAACGCAGTCTCCCCCGCCATGGCGACATACCGCCAAGTAGTGGACCAGCTGGGAGGCCACTTTGCGGGATACTCTATCGAGTGGATCGACAGGAGGAAGAACGAGGAGACCGACGCACTCTCCCGCATCAACTCGGCTCGACTTGCACCACCTGCTGGCGTCTTCCTCGACACCATCACCAAACCCTCCGTCTCTCCCCAAGGGAGATCGACGTCGGAATTCCGCTGCAGCCAGACGCAACCCTGGTCGCACTGATCGCCGAGCCAAGCGACTGGACCGCGCCATACGTCGCTTACTTGGAGGGAGGCACCCTACCCGCTGACGAGACGGAGGCCTGGATGATAGCACGCCACTGCAAATCCTTCATTATCATCAACGGCGAGCTCCACAAGCGGAGCGTGACCGGCGTGTTCCAACACTGTGTCCATCCCGCAGAAGGACGAAAGATCCTCCAAGACATCCACGCTGGCGACTGTGGCCACCACGCCGGCGCCCGCTCCCTGGTCGCCAAGGCCATGCGACATGGCTTCTACTGGCTCACCACACACGCCAACACGGTCGACATCGTCCAACGATGCGTCGGGTGCCAGAAGTATGACAACCAGACCCACGTGCCGAGATCGGCACTCAAGACCATCCCCATCACATGGCCATTCGCCGTATGGGGCATGGACATGGTGGGACCGTTCAAGAAGGCTCCCTCTGGCTTCACCCACCTCCTCGTCGCAGTCGACAAGTTCACAAAATGGATGGAGGCCAAGACAGTCCGCAAGTGTGACGGGAAGACTGCCACCAAATTCCTACGCGAGCTCATCTATCGCTACGGATTCCCGCATAGCATCATCACGGACAACGGCACAAACTTCGCCAAAAGAGCAATGGCGGAATTATGCGAGGAGCACAATATACAACTCGACCTCGCCTCAGTCGCCCACCCAGAGTCCAATGGACAGGCAGAACGCGCCAACCAGAGCATCCTCCAGCCTGAAGCCGCGACTGCAAGTTCCACTTGAGCGAACTCCCGGATGTTGGGTCGAAGAACTCCCCTCTGTCATCTGGGGCATCCGCACCTCCACCAACAGGTCGACAGGATTCACTATCTTCTTCATGGTGTACGGTGCCGAAGCCGTCATGCCAACCGACCTTGAGCACGATTCGCCATGGGTGGTCAATTACACGGAGGCCGACAACAAGCTCGCACGCCAGGACGGAGTCGACCAGCTCGATGAAGCACGCGATCTAGCTCGCTCCCGCACCGCCATCTACCAGCAAGGGCTTCACCGCTACCTTCCAGGAAGACGACCTGGTATTGCGTCTGATCCAAGACAAGAAGGGCATGCACAAGCTCTCTCCCCCTTGGGAGGGACCATTCTCCATCGGGCGAGTCCTGGGCAACAATGTCTACTACCTCACCGACGTCCCAGGCGACGGAAAACTCGATGTCAACCGGCCATGGAATGTAAACCTCCTACGGAATTTCTACTCTTAGAACTCCAGACATGTACCTCCTAACCGCTATGAAATAAAGAAGATTGATTCACACAAATTGCGTCCACTCTCCGCACCTTGTGCCACTCGCACTCGTAATAACAACGTCACGCTACTCGCAGAAGTCAACCTTTGGTGACGCGACCAGCTCGACCAAGTAGTGCGGTATGAGGGTGAAAGGATCGTATGGGCACCTAGAGGGGGGGGGGGTGAATAGGTGCTACTTCAAATTTTCTTCTTTTTCAAATTAAGGTTTGGCAATAAGGTAAATTCTCTAGATAATGCAACTACGGTGAATTTACCTATATGACAATTATGCAAGGGCTACCACAACACAAAGTAGTAACAAGTAAGTAAGGTGCGGTAAAGGATAGAAGTAACCGACAAGTGGACGCGGAGACACAAGGATTTGTTTCCCGTAGTTCCTTCCTTTTGAGGGGAAGTACGTCTACGTTTGGAGAGGGGGTGGTTTCAAACCACCAACACCACGAGAGGCCTCCCTTGTTCTCCGATGAATCTCACCCCAACGGGATCAATTCACCTTCCACTATATCGGCAACCTTCAAGGTGGAAGCCGACACCGTTACAAGTTTGGGGCACACATCCACAACTTAATCGGAGGCTCCCAAATACAAGCAAGTTGTCAAAGCAATCAAAGACAAGCTTGTAAGAACCAAAACAAGAACTAGAGTTTCCAAGAAAACACTAGAGCAAAGGGTCCCTCAATGAAATGAGGGGGAAATGAAGATCTCTTTTGGTGAAGTAGTAGATCGGGGCATCCTCCTTCGATTCCCCAAAGATCAAGGACTTTGGGTGGTGGAATGAGGAGATCTTGAAGATTGGGTGGCTCCAATGGACTCCAATGGTGGTCTTTGACTTAAATGAGCTGAGAAATTTGTCCCAAGGTAGGTGGAGGGGTATTTATACCCCTCCACGAAATATGGCCGTTGGAGTCATTAATGGACCGGTAGTACCGGTCCTCAAGCTGTAGTACCGCTTGAAAGAGATACTACCGGTCAAGTACCGGACCAGGTACCGGAGATGCCTCAGTTCGTCTAGTCATCTTCAGGTTTGGGCGGTATCGCCCTTGCGGTACTACCCCCAAGCGGTAGTATCGGTCGTATGACGCGGTACTACCGGTCTGGGCGGTAGTACCGGTCCCAAGTACCGCTTGGTACTGACCAAAACGGAGAGGGGTGGATGTTATTTAGAACGACCCGGTACAGCCGAGCGGTACGACCATGTCAAGCGGTAGTACCGCTTGTCGCAAGCGGTACTACCGGTTGGACCGGTAGTGCCGCTCCGTGGTACCGGGTGGTACTGACAAGAACACACCCCTTATCAGTTTTGGACGGTGCCAAACGGTACTGGAACCGGTAGTACCGGTGTCAAGCGGTAGTACCGGTCGTAGTTCCGGTACTACCGGTTGGCACAATGGTTTTTCGCAAAGTGTATTGATATGCCAATATTTGTGCCACCCCTTATCAAACCTGTGATACACTTAGCACACGGTTAAACTGATAAGTGTGTTGTTATCAAACATCAAAATCAGAGGGATAGGAAAATGCTCTTTCAATCTCCCCCTTTTTGGTGTTTGATGACAATACACTTTGCAAGATGATTTAAATAGGAAGCATACGAGATTTGTAAAATAGAGACGGGGCTCCCCCTAGATGTGTAGAGACAAACCTCCCCCTCTATTTTACAAACCCAACATGGGTGCACAAATATTGATACTAGCATTTGAAATCATACCTTTGCATAATAACATGTGAGAAATATATAGACAATAGATAACGCATATCATCACAAGATGGATCCAATGAAATAAACCACTTAGTCTCATAAGATGGATCCAAGACATAACCACATAGTCTCACACATAAAACATAGTCTCATATATAACTAGAGGGAAATTGAAGTTCACAAGCAATAAAAGGATCAAGATAAGAACAAGCTTGTGACTTCCCATGCAACACCCGTGCCTAAAGTGCAACTTCTCCCCCTTTGGCATCAAGACGCCAAAAAGGGACAAGTGCAAGACTACCGTCCCAACGGTCACTCATCCTCCTCCTCATCCTCAAGGTCCTCCTCGTAAGGGGGTGGGGCGCGGTGCGAGGAAGAGACATCATCGTCCCAAATGCTGTGCTGAGAGATCCACTGATCTTCTGGAGTGATGTTGGTCTCGGACCCCTCGGAGACGGTCAAACCCAGAGAAGCCATCATTTCCTTCTGCCGAGCACTGGCTTTCTTGTCATACACATGCGCCTCATACATGCGCTTCTTCTTGTCAACCTGGAAGCAAAAGATCTTCTTGAGCTGGACCTCCATCCTTTTGGCCCAAGAGGGCTTAGCATTCTTGCGACGAGAGGCAACATAGTCAGTGTCATGCCCACTGTCAGCATCCTCAGAGTCATCCTCTTCTTCCTCACCCGCCACAACGCGAGGTTTAGCATGTGTCTTGATCTTGAGTGCCTTTGGCCTGTGCACAATGAGAGAGCGAGTGGAGAGTGTCCTGGCAATGGCGGGGCACTTTGACACAATGAGGGCCATAATATAAGGAGCAAATGGAGGAACCCTCCGAGAGTGTGCAGCAGCAACCATCTCATTCCATATGAAGTCTGACACATCAGGAGGAGTGCCAGATTCTCGGTTGAGGAAGGTGTTGAACAGCAAGTCCACAGAGAACCCATGTATCTCATCCTTGTTGCCTGCACGAGGAGCAATAGTCTCACGGAAAATGCGATGGAGAATGTCATATGTGGGGAGAAGATCCTTGATCTTGCCAGCAATCTCATGGCCCCGAATATACAAAGGTGTAAGGACATCCTTTTTGGAGGGATGATCCCGCATGTGACAGCGAAAACCACAAGGAACGTCCCGGCCGTGATCTTCATACCCCAAGATTGCAGCAAACTCCACAAGTGTAGCTTCCTTGATAGCACCTTGAGTCATCCAGGTAATCTTCCGAGTGCGGCTAGTGTGGAAATGTGCAGTGGCATAAAACTGGCAAATAAGGAGGGGATCATAGTCATACTAGAACTCCATAATGGGGAACAAGCCAAGGTGAGAGCAGATTTCCTTAGCTTCAGCAAAGTAGTCAAGATTCTTGTCAATGTGCCCCATGTCAATCCACTGCTGAGGCACCACCATCTGGATATTGGTCAAAAGAACCTCATGATAAACACGCTCTTGGAAATCATCATATAAGAGACTGTGTTCCCTGGCCTCGCTCCGGTTGCGGGAGTATGCATTTTCAATCAGGAGAGCCCTAAACTCTGACTCAGAGATGTCTGACAGTTTCCTTGGCCCAGATGGCCCTGAGCTGAGACTTTTGGTACGCCTAGTGGAAGGGGGGCGAGAGGGAGGGGCGCTTCCACGCCCAGCAGAGCGCTTGGTAACCCCTTCACGACCCCCACGACCACCTCGAGTGGCAGGCAACTTGGAACGGTGTCTTGGCTGTGGCATAACCTCTTCCTCAGACTCCGTCTCTTCCTCAACAATCTCACGACTAGTCTTGGAACGCTTGCGCGCACCCCAAGAACCACCTGCATCTGTGAAAGCACGAGGGAGGATAGCAAGGGGGTAAGGGCACAAGAATCAAGGAGCAAACGAGAGAGTCAAATATGAAGCAGAAAAATGCGGTCAGTTTGGGCCGGTACTACCGGACCTGACAACCGGTAGTACCGCTTGCAAGCGGTAGTACCGGAAAAAGTTCCGGTACTACCGGTTGAGCGGCACAGGATCGTCAGATCTGATGGAAACGAACCAAATTGATGGCATTAAAATGTAAATAGATGATTCTACTCGGTAACAAGGAAGCATATGGCAGTACAACCTTTCAAAAAGTCAATTTCTCCAAAAATCTAAGCCAAAACCTAGATCTAATGGGGAAATCAAACGGGGAGAGAAAGGGCGGTTGTACCGGGATCCATGGCGGTGGAAAGAGGTGGGAGGCCGCCAAGAGGCCGAATCCAAGGGGAATCCGGGGAGAGGAGGGCGCGGCAGGGCTTCGGCGGCTTCAAGGTCTCCTGCGGCGGCGCGGGTATGAGTGGAGAGAGTGGGGATGAATGAGGCACTAAGGGGTGCCTCCCCACGCGCGTCCAATATATTCCAGGAAAACGCCGACCGGTAGTACCGGTTGCTGAAGTGGTAGTACCGCTCGTAAGCGGTAGTACCGGTTCCTCAACCGGTAGTACCGGTGACCGGTAGTACCGGACATGTGGGCGGTAGTACCGTTCCTGGAGCAGTTCTTCCAGGAGACGACCTAGAAACTACCCAGGTCCGGTAGTACCGCTCCCACATCCGGTAGTATCGGTTCCATCTGATTCCAAATGCCAGGAAAGAAAGGTGATTCTTGTGCAGATAGAGAGAGGGTTTTCGTGAGGGAGTAAGGAGGCTTGGGTTAAGACAAGTGATCTGGGAAGCACATGCACTCTAAAAATTGAGGAAAAGGAAGTTCAAAACCAAACTAGAGTGCATGAGACTAAGAACGATGAAGGTAATTCACAAGATGACAATCATGAGTAAAAATCAAAACAAAGATGACAAACACGAGTACGCACATCAACCTCTCGATAGAGAGGGGGCGGTGGCCTAGGCCACCATATTTGAGTATACTCGGCTTGGCACCACGAAGATATATCTTGGGTCCATTACCGAAACTCATCATTAAGCTCACATATCACAAAATGATATTAAGAGGAATGATTTTGTTTACTTTGCGCATAATGGGGGGAGGGATAGTCCAATAAATTAGGACCGCACTCCCCCTATGTCCATGCCTACACCTAAACCAAATATGGGTCGAGTATTAGGTGAGAGTGCAAGATAATCAAGTCAAGCTCCTTGAATCTACGATATTTAGTTCATTCCTCAAGTAGCAAAACCTTGCTTCATCAAGTGGCTTCGTGAAGATATCGGCAAGTTGATCTTTGTTAGAAACATAGGATAAATCAATATCACCTCGAGCAACATGATCTCTAATGACGTGATGACGAATCTCAATATGCTTTGTCCTTGTGTGATCCACCGGGTTGTATGCAATTTTGATGGCACTTTCATTGTCACATAGAAGAGGCACTTTGTCACAATGGACACTGTATTCCTTTAAAGTTTGCCTCATCCATAGCAACTGAGTGCAAGCACTAGCGACAACAACATATTCGGCTTCGGCGGTAGAGAGAGATATACAATTTTGCTTCTTAGAAGACCAACATACCAAGGACCTACCAAAGAATTGGCAAGCCTCGGATGTAGATTTTCTATCATCCTTGTCCCCCGCCCAATCCGAATCCGTGTATCCACAAAGAGAAAATGTTGATCCTCGAGGATACCAAAGACCATAAAATGGGGTATGAACAAAATATTGAAAGATTCTCTTGACCGCCATTAAATGGCTTTCTTTAGGAGCCGCTTGATATCTTGCACACACACCTACACTCAACACAATATCGGGTCTGTTGTGGTGGTGGCACGATAGATGCCATGGGTAGGCTAAAGTATGGGGACAATGGATGCTAGAGGGATCTGGGGAGGGAAGATGTAGTTGATTCTACACACAGAAGACTAACGTAAAGATCTTTATTTCTCCTTTCTTGGGCCACAAGTGCTCCTTGAGATATATACAAGTGGAGAGGAAGAAATTTACCAGCCTAACGGTACCAAATGAGTCGATGCCCTTCTCAGAGTCCAAGCCTCTCCTTATAAAGGGGAGCGCTAGGCTCCTCTAGGGCTGACATGGCAAGCATATTCGAAGAATATGCTTGTCCCAATATAGTAACTCGGCGGCCTCCTTTCCGTGTCGCTCTTCTAACGATGTCAAGGTTCCAGAGGACCCCGCCTGCATGCCTCGGGCTTCAGGACTGTCTCCTCCGTGACCTCCTTCTGCCCTTCTGTCGCTCTGCGCCTTGTCCTTTGTGCTTGGCTCTGCTCAGATTCTACCTAGCCCGTGACTAGGGTTTGACTATAGGCATCTCCTTCTCCTGCAAGCTTCATATCACTCGTCCCTGCCTCGCTTAACTCGGCTTGGCCTTCACCTGCATTCAGATTATCCGGGCTGACCTGGCCAACTTACACTGTATGTCGGCCGGGTTACACCTTGCTCTTCTCATAAGGGTCCTGCTCTTGCTTACCTCGGCCGACCTTTACAGGACTCGACCGATTTAGATTGTAACTCGGAAACCTGACGGGGAACTTCCTTTCGTCTTTCCCTGTTCTTACCCTATCCGGGGTCACCCCCCCAACATTAGTCCCTGAAGCTGGTATGGTCCTGCCTATAACCTCAGCCGAGCCGTATCAGTTTCACAATATTCGTTTCTCCTTGTTTCCGAGTTACTTTTCCCTCGTCCGAGGTATATGTGTATCTTCTCGCGTACGCCTCGTCCTGCGTGTCACACTCATCATTGTTCTTCTAGTTTTTTGTTCCTCTACAGTGCCCACTGACGGGCTACAGTAATTATTGCTCCTGTCGCGTCGGCGCTGCAACGCCTCGCGCACCGCATGGGTCAGGAGGCCTGATCCTCTCCTGCACCGTGTGGTCGTCGGTGTGGCTCCACTTATCCACGAGCGGTTCCGCTGCACGCATGATCTACACGATTATCGGCCGCACGCACGATCCCACTACCGCCAGGGCCGCACAGTTATAAAGAGGGGCACGGGGCTAGAGGGTTCATTTTCCCCCTTCGCTCGCCGTTGCCCTTCTTCCTCCTCACGCTCGCGCATCTGCTCGTGTTCCTGCGGCCGCGCCATTGTTGACCTCTTCGACGGCGAGGCCACAGTTCCCTTGCTCCGTCGTCCTCATCGCTGTGCGTTTGCTCCGGCGCCGCCGCCGGTGAGTTTTCTTACGGTCCCCTTGTTAGGCTCCCTCCTAGACGCTTCCATTGTTTTCCAGATTTCCTGGGCGTCTTTTTTCCGCTACGCCGCCGCCTCTGCCTAGAATCACGACGGGGCCCTGCGCCTCTAAGCCCCGCTCCGCCGTTAGTTCCTCTTTCGTAGGTTCCTCCGGCGACCCTATGTCGAGTTCAGTTAGCGGCGCGTTAGTTGAGGATGATGACGTAGCGTCTGGTCCAGAGAGGGGCTCCTGGCAAGGTTCCTCCGTCACTCGGCGCGAGATCGAGTGGCTAATCCGAACTAGCCGGATTCCTGCCGAGGTAGCTTGTCGCTTACCCGGCAGCGAATCTTCTCCCGTTCTTAACGAGGGCGAATACGTCGTCTTTATGTCTCACTTTGCCCGGGGTTTCGGTCTTCCCCTTAGCGACTTTGCTAGGGAATTTCTTGATTACTTCGGCCTTCAGCCGCATCATCTTCCGGCTAATGCTATTGCCTCCTTATCTGCTTTTATCTCTGCCTCGGAAGGATACTTCGGCCTCTGGCCGTCTGTGCACGTATGGTCTAAATTCTTCCAAATCCGATCTAACGTCGTTCCAGACAAATCCCTTCACCCCTCTGAGAAGTTGCTTACTCAGTGTGGTGCTGCTTCCATCACTCCTCGGAGAAAATCCGAGTTTCCTCGTGTTGCTGGTCTCGAATCTTGCAAAAAGTGGCATAGATCATTTTTCTATGTCAAGAATACTGGAAAGGAAGATAAGATTCGGCTCCCCGGTTTCTCCATCGGCACCCCCTCAAATAGGAACTGGACCTACAATCCCAGGAAGAGCCATGCTCTGGCCGAGGCCTTTGAGATTCGGCTGAAGGAGTTGATCCACGCCGGGCTACGCGGTGAGGATCTGATGACCACCTTTGTCAACAGCCGAATCTGCCCTTTCCAGCATCGTACGCACAAGATGTGTTACATGAGCGGTCCTCTCGATCCCAACCGAGTCTCAACGGTTGAGCTCGATAATTATCTCATTTTCAAACGTGTCGGAGCTATCTTCAAGACAGATATGCCGAAGGACTGGACCTGGGGACTGAAGCCGTTTACCCGCGGGAATCCCCCTCCCGAGGTAAGTTTACACATTTATGTTTTGTCCCCTAATTGCGTTTGTGATTCCTTTTGCTAATTTCTCTGTGTATCTTTTCTTGCAGAAATTTGCGGAACAGAAGATCGAGGATGCCGAAGTTCTGGCCCTCCCGTGGCCCGCGGATCGGAATACCCCGGACAGCGGGGAGCCTGACTCGGAGGAGTTTGTCCCCAAGTCAGACCTCGCTCCGGATCGCGCCCATGGAAAGACCCCGGCCCACGAGGAGGAAGGTGATTCGGACGAGGTCTAATTTCTTGAGGTAGTTGCCGCAATGCCAATTTCTTATGCATTTCCGGCCTCTACTTTCTCAGCTAATCCGGCCGGTCAGGTTCACAACGCCGAGCCTCTCGCCTCCCGACCTCCTGTTACTTCAGGGAAACGTAGCGCTCCAGCCGATGCTTCGGAAGCCGTTCCTAAGAAACGGATAAAGAGATCTGCCCCGCTCCCCCCTAAGCGCAAAAATATGCCCGGGGTTACTGGGTGAGTTGCTTTTTATTTGTATTTCTTGTTTCTCTCTTTATTCCTTTTGACCTGATCTTTTTTGCCTTTGCAGGGCTCCTCTTTCTGTTAAGCCTAGTGGTCCCAGTATGACGAGTCACACGACTCGGCCGCCTTCTCCTCCGCCTCCTGAAGATACTAGAGTTCCTAGTCCTGCTCGTGTTGACTCTCCTCCTGCTCCAAATCAAATGCCATCTCGCCAGGATGCGCCTGAGATCTCCTGTTGATGCCGGTACAACTCGGCCCGTAGATATTTCCACTGAGCCTGCTGTCTGCTCCGTGAATCCTGAAGTTTCCCCTGAGGTCCTTTTGACCCCCACAACCTTTACTGCGACTCCGATTCCAGCCGAGGATACCCATATCTCGGCACCCTCAGAAACCGTAATCCCTCCGGCCCCTAAAGACGTCATTCCAAGTGCCAAGGTAACGGCTCCTGCCAACGCCTCTTCTAAGGCAAGAAAGGTCGTTGTCACCAAGCCTCCCTCATCTCAGAAAGGACCTGCCAGCTCTTCTCAGCCTCCAATTGCTGATGCGCTGCGCAAGGGGGTTTCATCTGCCAAGAGTACTGTTACCCCGACTGCTGATACACAGCTCGCTCTCCACAAGAGTCCCGCGGCGGCGGTGGCTACCCAACACGTCCGAGGTAAAGTTCTGACTCGCACGGAGAGTGGGAATAGCCTCAGCTCGTTGGTCGAGTATGCCAACAATTGGAACGCTGCTGATTAGCTCGAGGACAATCCAAGCAGCCAGCCGTTTCAACTCTCTGACATCAGCAGTCGCCTACATCTGGCTGCCAAGATTGTTCTTGACAGCGACAAGATGAATGAGGTAATTGTTTTTATGGACGTTTTATTAGTCATCCGAATGCCATTATATATACTCTAGTCCCCGAAGCTTGCAACCAAATAAATTGTTATTCGTTTAGAAGTTTTATTATGCTTTACCTAGTTCAGTTTTGCGTTAGTGTTCGAATATCCATCCACCTAGATTCGAATTAAGCTTTGCTTGATTCAGATCTGCCTGAACTTCGAATATCCAGCCACCTAGATCCGAATTAAGCTTTGTTTGATTTGGATCTGCCTGAACTTCGAATATGCAGCCACCTAGATCCGAATTAAGCTTTTCTTGATTGGATCTGTCTTAGTTTCGAATATCCAGCCACCTAGATCCGAGTTAAGTTTTGCTTGACTCGGATCTGTCTTAGTTTTGAATATCCAGCCACCTAGATCTGAGTTAAGTTTTGCTTGACTCGGATCTGTCTTAGTTTCGAATATCTTATTGCTATTTATTTTGTTGCTTAGGTTGCACATGACCGGCGGACCGCCGAATTCCAAAGGCTGCTCTTTGCGCATAAAAAAAATGCAAGATAAGTATGAGAGGGTCATTCCCGTGGCGAAGAAAGCTGGTAAGTTAACAAACTTTCGCATTATCCCTAAAGTTCTTATTGTTTTGGATGTGAGGTGCTAACTCATTTTGCTGGTGAATAGGTAATACCAACAATCTTAATATCTGCCTTGAGAAAAAGGTCCAGGCCTTGGAAGGTTCGTTACTCGTCTTTCTTTTACAGATATCAATTTGAAATGTGCACCGGGTTTCTTTTAACCCTTTTGGCTTCGGTATAGCCGAGTTACAAACTTTTGCAGCATCACACCAAGAATGCATACCCATGCCTGATATGATGCTGCATTTTTTAGAACAAGCCGCCACTCACTCGGCGCAGCTGAAAGATAAAGATGATGAGATAGCTCGCTTGCGTGCCGAGGTGGAGTCCCTCAAGCTTTCTCAGAAATCTGAGTTGGAAAAAGTTGACCAGGAGTTCTCCGAGGAGAAGAATCAGCTAGCTCTGCAATTGCAGAAAAATAAAGACTTCCTCGAGGCTGCCAAACTGAAGACCCGGGGGATGAGCGAGGAGATCACTCGCTTTGAGAAAACCAAGGGTGACTGGGCTAAAGATCTTTAGATAATGCTGAGCTATATTCACCGTAAGCCTCTGACCGTGGCCGAGTTATCTTTTTCCCTTTCTTACTGTTGACCAACGCACTTTTGTTTTGCGCAGACCATTTTCCAGAAGCTAAGCCCATGATCTCTAAAGCGGTGATTAATGCTCGTGTGCGCCGAGGTGTTCCTGCCGATGCGAGCCCAGAATACTCAATGGAAGATTTCTTGGTTGCCGTTGGCGCTGCCGTCGGTCCAATGAAGATTATGGGCAGGGACTTGGTGCAAGCAGCCATTCAGGCCTACCATGTTCTCTGGCCGAATACTTCTAGGACTCCTGATATTGATGAAATCAAAATACAGGTGGAAAGATTGATGGCATCCCAGAACCAGTTGAATCTTTGGAGGGAATCCGCTAGACGAGCTGGTGCTGATATGGCACTCACAGTCGTTATGTCATGGTACGAGGATATTTCCCTCGATACCCTGATAAATTTGCGCACTGGCTCCCGTTGGGTTGAGGATCTAGAATTCGTCGCTCTCCGACAAGCTCGTGCCTTCCAGCTCGTTGAGTATGCGGACGTGCATAACTAGATTGAAGGGCCGAGTTTCCTTCCTAACCCGGCGAATGAGGTCGAAGTTGAAGATGCCTCTGAGGATGATTCAGCCAACCCAGATGAGGCTGATGGCGACTCGGATACTTCCGGTGATTCCAGCTCGAGCTCGGATGGCAATGGAGACGCGCGATCCTCCTCCAAAGGTACTAGGCATTCCACAGCTCAAGCTGATGTTTCTCAACAGCCCCGAGCTTCCCCCGAAGTCGCTCCTGGTTCTGTGGAGGGTGAAGCAACTTCGGCCGAGGTGCCGTCTACCTCGGAGCGCCCAGCTCCTGATCAAGTCGCTGCCCCTTAAAAAACTCTAAGTCGTTTCTTATCCCCGGTATGCCGGGCGTATGATGTGTGTCAGATACTTGTCCGACTTTCTGTATGGTATGAACCTTTTTTGCCTTTTGCCGCTGAGGCACACATGTTTGTGATCTTTATTGTTCTGTGTAAACTAATCCTGTTTGTTTAAATCTTTGCTTTGGTGGCCTTTAATTTCTTAAGTTCGGATTGTGTGTTTTGCCTTTGTCGTATGATGGGGATATGCCTACCGGGGTATACCCAGCAGGACGTTTCCGACTGGCCCACGACCTGGCGAGTGGTCCTGCAAGATGGCGACTGGATCAAGACCTGGCATGGATCCAAGCGACTGGAAGCTGAAGGCCCAGGAGAGTAGATAGGCCCAGTCGGATTAGGTTAAACGAGTACCGAAACCTTAACAGATTCGGTTGAGATTTGTAAACCCTAGGGAGGGTGAGTCTATATAAACCGCCCTACAGGGCGTGTAGACGTACGTTCCATCATACACCCAAGCGACTCGCCGCCTAGCCTTCGAGCTCGCCACATTGTACCTCCACCATAATACAATCTAGCAGGAGTAGGTCTTTACCCTCCGGGGGGCCAAACCTGGGTAAAACCCTGTGTCTCCGCCCTCATCTCGCACCACAGATGGCTGGCCGCCCTTGCCCTTTGTTCTACTACTCGCTGCCGATTGCAGCATCTGCCGTGACCATTCCCATGACAGTGGCGCCCACCGTGGGGCCTGGCCGGTCTGGCCGGTGTTCTGCGGCGAGATCCAATCTGCCCATCAATGAGACGGTCGCCACCGGCCGCATGATAGCGATCGGCGAGATGCTCCAGATCTTGCCGAGCAGCTATGTCCCGGCGGCGCGACCCGTCACGCACAGCATGATCTTGCCGGTTGGCACGATCAGCCTCTTCGTCGGCCTCACCGATGTCATCATCTCGGAGGATTCGGCTCGCATCCGCGAGTCGCTGCCACACGACCGGCTCTCCGAGAGCCAGGTCCGCATGATCCATCGCCTCGCCTCCGAGTACAACTCGGCCCACAGCAACTTGGCCAAAAACTCCGCGGCCGCGGAAGACGCGACCCTTGTTGGGCCACGCAGAGATAAAACAAAAACTTTTTCCTCTAACGTGGTGATCCCAAGATCTAGCTAAGGTAGAAGGCCACGAGGTTTACCACTAGACGCGCGGTTGCGGATTACTGATGAAGCGCGTCAGTTGATGCATTGCAGTCCTCATGATCCGATCGTCCTGGTGCTGATCGCACAACACCTCTGCTGGTATCCACACGTACAAGGAGGAGCGCCGGCGGCGAACTGCTAGGTTCGTTACGGCGGCAGGACTGCTGTGGAGCTAGGGTTTCCAACACATGGAATGACCTAACCGAACAACGATTAACCTTTCTGGGTTAAGGTGCTCCACTATATACAGGGAGTGAACGTGGGCTCTGCTCACGCGACCCATTCACTAAAGCCCATATAACACTAGTCACCGTGAGTCCAACTCACTAACTCAGTCCTAATCAGGTTAAGGTCCAACCCAACCAGATTACATGTTCAGATCCAATCCGAACTTGCCCCCGCTCTTAAGTGTGTGACCCCGCAGGCTCATGGCTACTTGGACACGATTAGAGTCTGACTCACAATCGATCAGTCGGTAGCGGATCCTAGAAGAACGTGCCGACTCCCAAGTACCAAAGAGTCATGACGACTTGCCTTTCCAATGCGACTTACGTCCGAGTCCCTTTTGCCTCACGATATACCTTGTCAGACTATAGGCGAATATATGTCATCCCTTAAATAGTCCGAATCTCTTCTCGATCCGAGATAAGTGATTCACCCGACTAACTCTTAGTCGATCGCCTCGGTTAACACTTAACCGAGTCGTGCATGGCCATGCTTTCCGAATCATATCTCACGAGAGGGCCCAGAGAATATCTCTCCGAGTGGAGGGGCAAAATCCCATCTTGGTTATTCTCATCACGCAGCTTGATTCTCAGTCGACCCGAACCCAGCCTTTATAACTGCCCAGTTACGGATCTGCGTTTGACAGAACCTAAGTCGGTGATCCTCAACTCGGACTATGCAACAACCTCAGGTCTAAGGATTACATTGATTGAGATATACAAATGATAGCTAGTTCGTTGTACCTCAATATGGGTCAATCCGACTCGCTAAACTCTTTAGCCTAGTCTGTGTAAGTTGGAATAGCATCTCCATGCCCATGACAAGTGGAAACGAGTCATCAAGCCAACTTTCACATTGGTCTAAGTTGTGTGTCCAACACGACCTCAATGACCAAGGATATTTAGTACAAACAACATGAATGCATAGTTCCACAACCGAATAACATATTCAATGATACACATCAGATGTTTATACAAGGACTACTTAATATCTTTATGAATACAATGGGAAATCTCATCATACATGATTGCCTCTAGGGCATATTCCCAACAACCCTCAGTCGCCGGATCCATCACCGCGGCTTCACCCGCGGGCTCCATCACCCAGGTCTCCAACATGGAAGACTTCGAGGATCCCTCCATCCTTGGGATCTTCGACTTCGACTCCGGGTCGGAAAACTCCGCCGATCTCCGCGACGGGACCGGTCGCCACGCCGCGACCTACATGGCGACTGGAACCGATCCGTCGGAGGATCCCTTCTCCACCCCGATCCCTCCTAACGCCATGGCAAAAGAGGTCGAGGAAATCCGCCTGAAGCTGGCGGAGGCAGTCCGCAAAGAGCAAGCCGAGCGCGATTTTTTTTGCCTCGAGCAGGTGACGGCACAGGAGCTGTCACGCTACCACCAGCAGCGAATCAGGTCGCGCCTGAACCCCACCGTCCAGGGGCGCGCCCTGAACTTTGACGACGAGAACGACCCGACCCGCGTGGCCGAGCGCGCGATCTGCGAGAACGCGCCACCAGGAGGAAGCGCCCGGCCCCCACCAGGGTCGACGGCGATGGGCGCCCCACCTCCACCCAACCGCACACCCCCAGGGATCAGCCGCGGATAGTGGTCTCCTCACGGGAGCGAGACGCGAATGGCCTACCACTGTTCTCCACCCCGATGGACAACCTCGTGGCGGGCCGAGCAGCGGCCGACAACATCACGGCCACTGGTGATGGCGCCCTACAGATCCAGTACGTCAGACCCTTGCTCGCAAAGGCGGTCGAGCAGCAAAACGCAGGCGCCGACTCGCAGGGTCGGGTGTACTCGCGTTCTTCAGGCAGCAGAGCGGCCTCAAGCGGCCGCCCATTGGTGGCAAACACCCTCAACTGCCCACCACCAGAGCCACTGCAGCTCCAACATCTACCCGTGAACGCGGCACTCTCCACCAACGACCCCAGGCCAGCGACCAACTTCGTCGCCGCCAACGGTCAGCCCATCGACGCCCGCACCCACATCATCAACAACCAAAGTTGGCACGCACGCCAGCCCGACGACCTGCGACACACCCTAACCAATCGCCGCGACGGCGAGCCGATGGGGTCGCTAAGCCGACTCGGGCCCAGGTGCTTCGGACCGATGATCCGAGGCGAAAAGTACCCGGCAAACTTCAAGGCGCCGAAGGAAATAGAGAAGCACGACCCTTCGTACGACCCCTCCGTGTGGCTGGATACATACCTCATGGCGATGGGGATCGCTGGCCACACCGACCTGCTAGCCGCCCGTTACCTCCCCTTGATGATGGAGGGGACGTGCAGGCAGTGGATCAACACCCTCCCCCAGGATAGCATCGACTCCTGGGAGGAGATGCGCGACGCCTTTGTCAGGCACTTCGAGTGCTCCTACACCCGCGCCACCACCATCGAGGACCTGGAGCGATGTGTCCAGGGACCCCGCGAGTCGACCCGCAACTGGGTCCAGCGGTGGCAAGAACTATGGTACAACGCGGTCGGCATCCACCTGGACACCGCGATCCATTGCTTCAAGACCTCGTGCCGCTACGAGCCCTTGGTCGCCAAGCTCAAGCGACATTCTCGCACGCTCGACAACATACCAGACCTCCTCGAGATCGCCAAACGGTACGCGGAGGAAGATGCAAACCAGGAAACCGACGACGAGTCGGGAGGCCAACGCCGCACGAGCGGCAACGACAACGGACGACGGTCCGACCTACGCTACAGCAACACTCGCCTCACTGGCAGGCGCCGCAGTGACGGGCGAGTCGACTTTGTCGCCAACGCCGGGCACGCGCAGCGCGAGCCCAAGAGCTTCCGCCGCGACGGAGGGCAACGCCGCGACGGCGGCAACAACATGGCGAAACCAAGGTTCGACTCCGCGGCCCTCCTTAACCAACCTTGAGCGTTTCACAGCAGGGAAGGGAAGCCCGCCACGCACACGACCGCCAACTTCCACACTCTCAGGGAGATTGAGAAGGCACGGCGAGCGCGGGAGGACCCCGACAACAACCCGCCAAATGGCGGAAAATTCGGCAATGTGGCCGGCTCGCTCCATACCTTCACAGGCTTCAACACGAAGCGCGAGAAGAAGGTCATCGCCCGCGCCGTCGCCGTCAACGCGGTGGCCCAGGTGGACGTTCCCCAGTTCCTCAACTGGTCGGAGCAGCCCATCACCTGGAGCCGCCAGGACCACTCGCCACACATCGAGTACCCAGGCCGAGTCGCCCTGGTGTTCAAGCCTAAGGTGGGCGACTACTGGCTCTCCAAGACATTGATGGACGGCGGTAGCTCCATCAACATCCTGTACCTAGACACCTTCAGGCGACTGCGGCTCCCGCAGTCGATGGTCGAGATGACCTACACCACGTTCCACGGCATCGTCCCCGGTCGGAAGGCATACCCGATCGGCAAGGTCACGCTGCCAGTCACCTTCGGCACACCAGCAAATTTCCGGACCGAGCGGATCGTCTTCGAGCTGGTACCCTTCGACAGCCCCTACCACTGCGTCCTAGGGCGCCAGGCGTTTGCCAAGTTCATGGCAGCGCCCCACTACGCGTACAACACGATGAAGCTCCCCGGGCCGTGCGGTGTCATCACCATCAACGGCGACCCCGACATGGCCACCGAGTGCGAAGCCAAAGGAGCCGAAATCGCCGACGCCGTCATCGCGGCAGAGACCAACCACGCCGACGAGCTCGCCAAGTACGCGAGCGGGGTCAACAACGACGAACCCACCATACTCAAGAAGCCCAATTCGGAGGGCGCAAACACCTCAGCCTTCGAGGCAACGACGCACACCCGCACCGTCGAGCTGGTCCCAGGCAACCCCAGCCAGACGGTGACGATTGGGACGGGCATGAGCCTAGCCTAGGAAGGCGCGCTCATCGAGTTCCTCCGTGAGAACAGGGACATCTTCGCATGGAAGCCCTCTGACATGCCTGGTGTCCCTAGGGAACTCGCTGAGCACAAACTAAATGCCAACCCCAAAGTGCGACCCGTTAAGCAGTCGCTGTGGCCCTTCAATGAAGAGCGCCGCCGAGCTATCGACGAGGAGGTGCAGCGTCTACTCGCTGCAGGCTTCATCCGGCCAATCAAATACTCCAAGTGGCTGGAAAACCCAGTCGTGGTCGAGAAGAAGAATGGGACCTGGAGGATGTGTATCGACTACACAAACTTAAACAACGCCTGCCCGAAGGAGCAGTTCGTCCTCCCGCGGATCGACCAAATAATCGACTCCACCGCGGGCTCGGAGTCGCTGTGTTTCCTCGACGCCTACTCTGGGTACAACCAGATCAAAATGGCTGTTGAGGACGAGGAGAAGACGGCGTTCATCATGCCATTCAGAGCCTTCTGCTACACCGCCATGACCTTCGGCCTCAAGAACGCCGGGCAACCTACCAGCGGTGCATGCAGGAGTGCCTCGCGAGCCAAATTGGCCGCAATATCCACGTCTACATCGATGACGTGGTTGTGAAGTACGCTCGCTAGGGCGATCTACTCGCCGACCTGGCGGAAACATTCGCCAACCTGCGGAAATACAAGATAAAGCTCAACCCAGGAAAATGCACCTTTGGTGTACCAGCAGGGCAACTACTGGGGTACGTCGTCTCCAAGCGCGGGATCGAGGCGAACCCCACCAAAATCGACACGATCGCCCGACTCGGCAAACCCGAGTGCCTACGCGACGTCCAGAAGCTGGCCGGGCGAGTAGCGGCTCTCAGTCGCTTCATCCCCCGCCTGGGCGAAAAGGCGATGCCCCTATACCGCCTGATGCGCAAGAACCCCACCTTCCAGTGGGACAAGGAGGCGGACGACGCGCTCCGCGACCTCAAGAAGGTGCTACTCGCAGCACCGCTACTCGCCGCCCCCGTCGACAAAGAACCCATGCTGGTCTACGTCGCGGCTTCCGAGCGCGTCGTCAAAGCCGTCATGGTCGTCGAGCGGCCAGAAGAAGGAAAGGAACGCCCGGTACAGCGACCGGTGTACTACATCAGCGAGGTCCTCACCGAGTCGCGCCAACGGTACCCGCAGTACCAGAAACTGGTATACGCGTTCTTTAGAGCACAGCGGCGCCTGCCGCACTACTTCCAGGAGCACCCGATCACGGTCGTCTCCTCAGCACCATTGCAGGACATCATCCGCAACCGTGAGGCGACCGGGCGAGTCGCCAAGTGGGCCGTCGAAATCGGCGTCCACAACATCAAGTACGAGCCATGAAAAGCGATCAAGTCGCAGGCTCTAGCGGACTTCATCGCCGACTAGGAAGAGGCCCAGCAGCCAGAAAAGCTGCCATACCTCCACTACTGGAGCCTGCACTTTGATGGCTCCAAGAACGCGGACGGCACAGGAGAAGAGATCGTGCTGACTTCACCAAAGGGCGACAAGCTCCGCTACGTTCTCTGTCTCGACTTCACCCCCTGTACCAACAACATGGCCGAGTACGAGGCACTACTCCACGGCATGCGAGCTGCCAAGAGATGAACGTCAACCGCCTACGTTGCTACGGAGAATCCGACCTCGTCGCGGGGCAAGTCGCTGGCACTTGCGACGCTGTATCTCCCACCATGGCGGCATACCGATAAGCAGTAGACAAGCTGGGGGGACACTTCACAGGCTACTCCGTCGAGTGGATCGACAGGCGGAAGAACGAGGAGGCTGACGCACTCTCTCGCATTGGGTCGGCTCGACTCGCACCACCCGCCGGCGTCTTCCTCGACACGATCACCAAGCCATCATTCTCTCCCCCAAGGGAGATCGACATCGAAGTCCCGCTGCAACCAGAGGCAGCCCTAGTCGCACTCATCGCCGAGCCAGACGACTGGACCAAGCCGTACATCGCCTACCTGGAGGCTGGCACCTTGACGGCAGACGAGACAGACGCCCGGGTGGTTGCACGCCGATGCAAATCCTTCACCATCATCGACGACGAGCTCCACAAGCGCAGCGTCCAACCTGCCGAAGGACGAAAGATCCTCCACGACATCCACTCCGGCGACTGCGGCCACCACGCTGGCGCCCGCTCTCTAGTCGCCAAGGCTATGCGGCACGGATTGTACTGGCCCACCGCACACACCGATGCCGTTGACATTGTCCAGCGGTGCGCAAGGTGCCAGAAGTACGCCAACCAGACACACGTGCCGAGCTCAGCGCTCAAGACAATCCCCATCACCTGGCCATTCGTCGTGTGGGGTATGGACATGGTATGCCCCTTCAAAAAGGCCCCCTCCGGCTTCACCCACCTCCTGGTCGCAGTCGACAAATTCACAAAGTGGGTGGAGGCCAAGCCAGTCAGGAAATGCGACGGGAAGACCGCCACCAAATTCCTACGCGAGCTCATATATCTCTACGGGTTCCCAAACAGCATCATCACGGACAACGACACCAACTTCGCCAAAGGAGCCATGGCCGAGTTCTGCGAGGAACACCACATCCGGCTCGACCTCGCGTCAGTCGCCCACCCGGAGTCCAACGGCCGGGCGGAATGGGCCAACCAGAGCATCCTCCACGGCCCGAAGCCGCGGCTCCAAGTACCACTCGAGCGCACCGCCGGGTGCTGGGTCGAGGAGTTGCCCTCTGTCATTTGGGGCATCCGCACCTCGGTCAACAGGTCGACAGGGTTCACCCCCTTCTTCATGGTGTACGGCGCCGAGGCAGTCATGCCCACCGACCTCGAGCACGACTCGCCAAGGGTCGTCCACTACACGGAGGCTGCGAACGAACTCATGCACCGACGAGGCACGCGACCTAGCTCGCTCATGCACCGCCATCTACCAGCAAGGACTCCGCCGCTACCACAGCCGGCGGGTGAAAACTCGCACCTTCCAAGAAGGCGACCTGGTGCTACGACTCATCCAGGACAAGAAGGGCATGCACAAGCTCTCCCCCCCGTGGGAGGGACCATTCGCCATAGGGCGAGTACTCGGCAACGACGCCTACTACCTCATCGACGTCCGCGGGGACGGCAAACTCGACGTTAAGCGACCATGGAATGTAAACCTCCTACGGAAGTTCTACTCCTAGAACTCCACATATGTATCCTCCAGTCGCTATGAAATAAAAAAATATTGGTTACCGCAAATTGCGTCTACTCTCCGTGTCTTGTGCGCTATAAGGGCACTGGATTACCCCAGGTCTTGTAACATCCACGAAAAACGCCTACCCGGAGCCCCATTGGAGTTGCCTAGCTCGACTGGCTCAACGAGCCAAGACAACTGCCTTCGCTTCTCAAAGCGACCATGATCCTCCGCATCCTCGACACAGCGACTCGAACGGCCAAGTACCACGCTCGGGGACTGACGACCAGTTCAGCGCGAGCGGCTAGAGAAAACGCCAAGTATGAGAGCATACCCAGGACTCGCCATGCGACTGACCCGACGGGCCAGGCAGGAGTGACGCGCTCACCCTAACACGCCAAGTCCTCACCCACCCTCGAGTCGCGCCTAGAACAACCAAGTACCACGCTCGGGGACTCGGCTACCCGACCTCATTCGCGCAAGGGAAAACGGTGAAGTACAGAGCACTCATGGGAGTCGCCTTGCGACTGGCTTTCTGAGTTCGGGCGAGTCGACCTCAATAACAAAACATTCAATACCGCAAACACACAACAAACGAGGTAAACCCCATAAAAAAGGGCGGACGCACTCGGGGACTTGTTCAACCCTCAATCATAAACACACGATAATTCACAAAACAACATGATATCTCATTATAGCATGTCGCAATTGTCACAAAATACAAAGTATGCCCAACGGCAGAACTGCTACTAACGCCCGAGGGCACAAAATTTTACTTCGCCGGCTTCGACGACGACTCGCTACCACCTTTGCGATTGCGAATGAAGGGAGTGTACGGGTTTGATGGGTACGTCGTCAGCTCACCCGCCATCGCCGCACGGAAGGGTTGCTCGATCTTGAAGTCCCGGTGCTGCGGCTCGGGGTCGTTGGGTGCGACGACCGTCTCCTGATAAGGAAGAAGGTCGCCCATCGCCCAGACGCGCTCGGAGTACACCGCGGTGCGGAGCGTCAACTTCAGCACCTCGGAGATCTCCACCGAGCCAGTCAATGACGGGTAGCCACTCGTCACGTCGTCCAGGTCGAAGTCCTCCGGGAAGTGAGCGAGCCCAAGGCTAAGCGCCGTCGCCGCTCCGCGTCGGAACGCCGATCGCGTCATGAATTCGACGACCGACGGCGCCTTCTCCAAGTATCGCCCCACCTCGACGAGGTCACTGGGAATCACTTCCGTGGGCGACATCTTCTGAAGATACGCCCATATGCATGTCGCCGACAACGTGGCCGAGTCGACCAGCGTGGCTACACATTGCCGTGCGTCGAACGAATTCGCCTCTTCTGCGCTATCAATGATCCGACCTGCGGACAGAAGGTGAGAGTGAATACATCAAAAATTACACAATGCATATGTTATAGACAGAGGCAGGCACACTCACCAATCAAAGGGCAGGAGAGCTCCATGATGAAGTTTTAAAAAGCGGAGTAATCATCTTGAAGCCCAGCAACAAGGGCGTCGGAAACCTTACGCTCCTCAGCGGCGGCCGTAACAGCAGCCTTGGCTCGCCCATCCGCTGAGGTCGCTTCCTCCTTCGCTTCCTTCAGCTCGCGCTCAAGGTCGGCGATCCGCTGTTCCGCCAAACTCAACGCCGATCGCGCCGCCGTCAGCTCACTCGCCGGGACAAGGCCCTGGCGAACCTCTTCTGCCTTCGCAGCAATCGCTTGGAGTCCCTTGTTCGCCTCTTGAATGGCGACAAGTTCCTTCTCTGCGCGACACTTCGCAGCCAGCCGGTTGGCTGATTCACGCTGCAAACCCTGTGCAAAAGTGAAACAGTTAGCAAAAACAAAATCCTAAAGTGCCCACCCGCTGAAATTCAAGCGACTAGACACTCGGGGACTGGCGATCAAAAACCTAAGTGACTACCCGCTGAAATTCAGCGACTAGACACTCGGGGACCGGCGATCAAAAACCTAAGCGCCCACCCGCTGAAATTCAGCGAATGCGCACTCGGGGACTGGGCGCAAGAAATAAAAGTACAACACCAAAAGAATTTGACCACCGCAATTCAGTGGCCCGATCCTCGGGGACTGGACATACCTGGATGGCCGCGCCCAGCATGCCATGAAGTTGTAGTGCGTCCACGGAGGTGAGAAGAGCTGGAGTATGCCCGCGACGTTGTTCGACCTCTGTCTCGGCGACCCCAGGTGCGCGGCTCGATGGCGTGGTACCACTCGCCGTGGCCGCTCTGGCCATGAAGCGCGGGAAGGTCGCGATGGACGCGCCGGCACCAAAAGAGGCCGGCTCGGTCACCCCTGGCGAGGGATCACCCTCCTTGATTGCCGAGGCCGCCACCACCGCAGGATCACTCGGGGCCACCGTCGTGTCGTCAGACACCGTGACGACCTCGTCGCTCTTGGCCTTCTTGGCATTGTCTGTGGGGGCAGCGACCTCGTCAGCCTTCCTCTTCCGAGAGGGGTCCTCCTCGGCGACGACTGGCGGCACCTTGGCCACGGACGGATGGCCTATCTTTTTAACCCCCGTCCTGCAAATCAAGAATATGAGCAAAGTCGTTCGACTACAAGGAAAAATAAAGCAGGTGAATAAAACTCACTTGGCGACTGGAATGAACCGTAGCCCCGTGCGGATGTCGGCCGGCTTCTCCAGTTCGGGGCCCAGTCGTCGACTAAGGCCCATCTCCAGGACATCGTGCGCCCAAGACACGGACGACTTCTTCGTCGTCGAGGCCGCCAGGAGCTTCCGAAACGTTGTCGGCGGGAGCTTCCCTGGGCGGCGAAGCTGCCGCGACCGGAGCAGCCCCCGACCCAGAGACTGGGGCGAGCGGCGGAGGCATCGAGGCCAGAGGCACCTCGCTCAGAACGGCGGTGATATCTGGCGCCGCCATTGTCTGTGGCGCTTCACCCCTGGCCAGACTGGTGGCGTCGGAGCTGCTTGGCGAATGAGGCGGAGATGCCTGTCTCGCTGGCTTCGTCTTCCTCTTCGGAGGGGCCTTCACCTGCTCCTTCTTCTTCTTCTTCTTCGACGGAGTGGCCTCGCGACGTGAGGTGTGCTCGGGGAGCTCGTCGTCGTCATAGTCATGACGTTTGAGGCTTTTGCTCGCTTCGAGCTCACGCTGCCGCTGTCCGCGAGTTTTCCGGATCAGCGGGTCGACCTCTTCCTCGGATTCGTCGTCGTCGCCGCTCCTGTCACTCTCGACGCCGCCCCTTGCTGGAGGCGATTCGCCCCCCTCCTGGACGGACGAGCTTGAATTCTCGTCGTCCACGGGCGGAAGCCACCCTTCCACCACTTGAAATAGCTGCAATAGGCATAAGATAATATTAGTATAACCGCGACAGCATTAACTGCGACTGCGAATGATAGAAAGATGACTTACCATCAGGGCTGGATGCTTCGCGGTGTAGGGGGCGACCCCAGCCTTCGCGTCGAGGTACACCGCCTGGGTGATCTTCTTCAACGCTAGGAGGTAATCCTCGAGTTGCCACTCGGCGAGGCAGGATTTTGTCGAGTCCTCCCGGCCCATGTACTCGTACATGTAGTGGTCACGGCGGGCCAGGGGGACGAGTCGCCGCCCGAGCCAGCAGTTATACAGGTTGATGGTCTGGAGACCTTTCTTCTTCAGGCCGCGGATGGTCTGAAGCATTTCATCCACCACCATCCGCTGGTCTGTTGGAAGCTTGCCGACTTGGAGTCGGCGCGGTTCAGGCCGGTCGGCGGAGTATCTTGGGATCGCCACCTCACCGTCTGCAGTCGCCTCGGTGACGTAAAACCAAGACTTCTTCCATTCACTCGCCGCCTTGGCAGGTAGCATCAGATCGAAAAAGGAGGCCTTCGACTTCAATTGAAACGTTAGGCCGCCCGCGGCAAGCATCGGGCCTCCTGCTTCTTCGCGACTGATCCGCCCGTGGAACAGATCTTGCCACAGGGGTAAATAGGGCCTGCAGCCCAGGTAGCACTCGCAGAATTCCACGAAAATGGCGAGCTGCTCGATGCTGTGCGGGCCCAGGTCCGATGGCTGGATCCCGTAGAAGGCGCAGAAGCGCCGGAAGAAAAGAGATGTGGGGAATCCCAGCCCCCGTTCCAGGTGGCTGGTGAAACAGACGAATTCTCCCTCGCGCGGGTCCGGAGTCACATCTCCGTCCGCGGGGATGCGCCACCTGCCGGCGCGAAGGATCCCGGCCTCCTCGAAGGAAGCCAGTAACGCTCTCGTACACTTGGACCTGCCCCATGGTTTGGTGGAGGGGGCCATGGGCGGAAGGATTCGAAGGGGTCGGAGGATTTCAGTTCGGCTGGATCGCGATGCGGAGGAAAGCGAAGATGCGCGCAATCGGAGGAAATGACGAGGAGGTGGTTCTCCGATTGCCTACCATTCCCTTTATATAGCGGCTGTTACCCGCCAAATCAGGGAGCCGTTACTACGTGGTGATTACGCCAAAAGTTACTGTTGGATTACCCCAACGGCTAGTTTGACTGCGTTTTGACTGTCCAACTTCGGCCACTCGGCTCGCCGACCCGATCACTACAACAGTGACTAAATACTTCGCCGACCCGTTCGCCGAGCTGCGACCAGAATGACTAGTTTTTTCCTTTATTCAGGAGCCCGCCACCGATTCGACTGGGTGTCCGCATTGGACCCGTATGCTCCGACTGCCAGCAACCACCTGCGCCCAATCAATGACGGCCTCGGGGACTACTGATGGGGATATGCCTACCGGGGTATACCCAGCAAGACGTTTCCGACTGGCCCACGACCTGGCGAGTGGGCCTGCAAGACGGCGACTGGATCAAGACCTGGCGTGGATCCAAGCGACTGGAAGCTGAAGGCCCAGGAGAGTAGATAGGCCCAGTCGGATTAGGTTAAACGAGTACCGAAACCTTAACAGATTCGGTTGAGATTTGTAAACCCTAGGGAGGGTGAGTCTATATAAACCCCCCTACAGGGCGTGTAGACGTACGTTCCATCATACACCCAAGCGACTCGCCGCCTAGCCGTCGAGCTTGCCACATTGTATCTCCACCATAATACAATCTAGAAGGAGTAGGTCTTTACCCTCCGGGGGGCCGAACCTGGGTAAAACCCTGTGTCTCCGCCCTCATCTCGCACCGCAGATGGCTGGCCACCCTTGCCCTTCGTTCTACTACTTGCTGCCGATTGCAGCATCTGCCGTGACCATTCCCACGACATCGTACGGTAGTCCGGCGTCTAATATTGCCTGACCCTGATGAATTTGACACTTCAACCATTGTGTTCTTGAATTTTATCTGGGGAGAACGAAATAATATTGCCTGACCCTGATGAAGTTGTCAATCTTGAATCCTATATCTGGGGAGAATGAAATAATATCGCTCTGGGTGCCGAAGTTTGATACCCATTTCTGTAACGAAGGACAATTGTGGGGCAATCCTCTAATCACTGTTCTAAAAATGGAGACTCAACACATTACTAAAAGTGTGAAATAATATTGGCCAGTCTTCGAGTCATTGCTAGAGGTGCCGAGGTCTAATACATAACCCAAACTCAAAAACAAAATATGGCAGTCCTCGAGTCATTGCTCAAGGTGCCGAGGTTTAATTCATATCCAAAACTCAGAAGCAATATAGGGCAGTCCCCGAGCCATTGCTCAAGGTGACGAGGTTTAGTACATATCCCAAACTCAGAAACAATATAGGACAGTCCCTGAGCCACTGCTCAAGGTGCCGAGGTTCGATACATAACCCAAAATCAAAAACAACATAGGGCAGTCCCCGAGCCACTGCTCAAGGTGCCGAGGTTTGATACATAACCCAAACTCAAAAACAACATAAGGCAGTCCCCGAGCCACTGCTCAAGGTGCCGAGGTTTAATACATAACCTAAACTCAAAAACAATATAGGGCAGTCCCCGAGCCACTGCTCAAGGTGCCGAGGTTTAATACATAACCCAAACTCAAAAAACAATATAGGGCAGTTCCCGAGCTACTGCTCAAGATGCTGAGGTTTGATACATAGTTGATACTTTGTCCTAGAGCGTTTCTTTACAACGTGTCGTAGATGACTCCTACGAGTAAAATGGACAAAGTAAAGCTACATTCCATGGTCTTTTCGATTCTTTGCCGGTTTTGTCTGCCTTGTTCTTTTCTGGTGACTGAGCATCAATTAGGTAATAGGCATCATTGTGCAATGCTTTGCTCACGATGAACGGTCCTTCCCACGGGGGCGATAGTTTGTGCATGCCGGCCGTACGTTGCACTAACCGAAGAACCAAATCTCCTTCTTTAAACACTCTTGGATTTACTTTCTTGCTGTGATATCGCTGCAAGTCCTGCTGATAAATAGCTGATCTTGATAGTGCCAACTCCCTGGATTCCTCTAGCAGATCGACATCATCTTGCCGAGCTATTTCATTTACCTCAGCAGTTGTATACTGGGTAACCCTTGGCGAATCATGTATTATGTCGGCTGGAAGCACAACTTCTGCCCCATATACTAGAAAAAATGGTGTATACCCTGTTGATCTGTTTGGGGTAGTTCTGAGGCTCCATAGTACTGCTGGTAGTTCCTCAATCCAACACCCTGCCGACCTTTGCAGTGGTTCGACGAGTCGTGGTTTTATTCCGGACATTACTAGTCCATTAGATCTTTCTACTTGCCCATTAGATGCTGGGTGAGCCACCGAGGCGACATCTAGTCTTATGTGCTTTTCTTGACAGAATCTAGCGAAGGATCCTTCAGCAAAGTTCGTACCATTGTCTGTAATAACACTGTGTGGGTAACCATATCTAAAGATAATATCTTTGAGGAATTTTACCGCTGTTGGCCCATCACATTTCTTTATTGGTTTTACTTCGATCCATTTTGTGAATTTGTCGACCATGACTAAGATGTGGGTCATCCCGCATCGGGCCGGCTTGAATGGTCCCACCATATCTAAGCACCATACAGAAAATGGCCAAGTAATTGGTATCGTTTTTTAACTCGGACGATGGCATATGTATCTTGCTGGCATATCTTTGGCAACCATTACATTTTTCGACCAGTTCTTTGGCCTCTTTCAACGCTGTTGGCCAATAAAACCCATGCCTGAATGCTTTGGCTACTAAAGCTCTGGACGAGGCGTGATGCCCGCATTCTCCTTGATGTATATCTAGGAGGATCTCCTGGCCTTCCGCCAAGTTCACACAACTTTGCAACACGCTTGTGACGCTCCTTTTATACATCTCATTGTTTATGATTGTATAAGCTTTAGCTCTTCTCAGTGTCTGTCTTGCCAATACCTCGTCATTTGGCAAAATCGCATCTCTAAGGAAAGAAAATATGGGTTGTGCCCATGTTGGTATGATTTTTTCTGGGGTAATCTCACTATCTATTTCCATATTTTCCACCGACTTAATTACCTCGGATTTCCCCATATCCATCCTTGCATAGGCCGGGTTCATATTTGGAAATTCCGGGTTACATTCCTTGTCAATTTCCATCGGCACACTATCTTCTCTTGATTTTGCCGGAATAAAGATGGATTCAGACTCTGGTGATGGTGTTATTGATGGTTTCCTCAGGTGATCTAGGGCGATACCTGGGGGAATTGATTGTCTGGTTGATCCGAGTTTTGACAATGTGTCTGCTGCGTTGTTTTCTGCCCGAGGTATATGATGAAATTCACATCGATCGAAGTATCCGCTGAGTTTTTGCACATGAAACCTATATAAGGTCATATTGGCATCTAACGCATCCCAATTGCATGAGACTTGTTGTACTACTAGATCTGAGTCTCCGTAGCATAAGATTCGGCGTATGCCAATCTCTTTCGCCACCTTCAATCCATGGACCAGTGCTTCATACTCGGCTACATTGTTTGATGCGGCGAAATGTATTTGCAACACATATCTCAGCTGATCTCTTTTTGGCGAGGTTAACACTATTCCTGCCCCCAAACCATTTCTTAGTTTGGAACCGTCGAAGTGCATCGTCCAATAATTCGGATCTGGTAATGGTGGCTCATACTGTACCTCGGCCCAATCTACGAAGAAGTCGGCCACAGCCAGAGATTTGATCGCATCTCGCCTATCGAATTGCGGAGCATAGGGTGACAATTCAATTGCCCATTTTGCTATTCGGCCACTTGCATATTTGTTGCTCAATATGTTGGCTATGGGTGCTTCACAGATCACTTTGATGGGGTGCTCTTTGAAGTAATGTTTAAGTTTATTTGCTGACATGTATACCCCATATGCCATCTTCTAATAATGTGGGTAATTTTGTTTTGAGGCTGATAGTACCTCGCTTAGGTAATATACCGGCCTTTGTACTGATTTATCATCTTCAATTCGCTCCACCACGATCACAGCGCTTACCACTCTATTCGTGGCGGCTATGTAAAGTAACATAGGCTCTTTCGACAATGGAGAAGCCAGGATTGGCGGTGTGACCAACATCTTTTTCAATTGATGAAATGCATTGTCTGTTGTGGTGTCCAAATGATCTTATCAGATTTTTTCATCAGTTGATAAAGTGGTAATGCTTTCTCTCCCAGCCGACATACAAATCGGCTAAGCGAGGCCAAGCAACCTGTGAACTTCTTTATGTCATTTAGACATCTTGGCAATTCCATCCTTTCTACTGCTCTTATCTTAGTTGGGTTGGCCTCTAAGCCTCGGCTGGATACGAGAAAACCGAGTAGTTTTCCAGCCGGCACACCGAAAGTGCATTTTTCCGGATTAAGCTTCATTCGGAACCTTCTAAGGTTCGCGAAAGTCTTCCGGATATCATCCAGTAGCGTTTTGCTTTCTTTGGTTTTGATAACCACATCATCTACATACACTTGTACATTCTTTCCTATCTAGTCATGCAGACATTTTTGCATACATCTCTGATACGTTGCCCCCGCGTTACGCATGCCGAATGGCATGGTGCGATAGCAATAAGCCCCGTACGGGGTAATAAACGCAGTCTTTATTTGATCAGCCGGATTTAACGGTATCTGGTGAAAACCAGAATACGCGTCTACAAATGATAATAATTCACAACCAGCGGTCGAGTCAATGACTTGGTCTATTCTAGGTAAAGGAAAAGGATCTTTTGGACACGCCTTGTTCAGGTTCATGTAATCAATACACATTCGCCATACAATGGCTACATTTGGATCATCCTTTTTCTTTCCCACTAGCACTGGGTTCGATAACCAATCTGAATACAACACCTCCATAATGAACCCGGCCGCAAGGAGCCGAGATATTTCATCCCATATTATTTTTCTCCTGTCTTCGGCGAAGTGGCGGAGAGGTTGCTTCACCGGCCTTGCTCCTGGCCTTACATTCAGAGAGTGCTCAGCCAACTCCCTCGGCACACCTTGCAGATCCTGAGTTGACCATTTGGCACCCTTGAGCAAACAAAGCTATCGCCTGTGATTCTATAACTCATAAACTCATCAAAGGCAATTAATTCATCAAAGGCAATTAATTCATCAAAGGCAATTAATTCTATTTTAACATCAAGAGACATTTCATCATCAATTTCATCATTATCTAAGTGAGTAGAGCGGGATGATGAGGATACCTCCGTTCCTCTTTCCATAAGGCAAGTGACGTTCTTGGTGGGAGAGTTCTCATTTGGAGAATCGAAGAGTGAGAATGTCGGAGTAGAGGTGGTGGCTAGAGCAGCCACACCATGAGAAGTTTCTTCTTCCTCATCTTCATCATCTTCATTGTCGGAGGAGTATTCTTCATGAGTGATCAAGACAATTTCTCCCGACTTCTTGTTGACGGGATTCTTTTTGATGAATGGTTTCTTGTAAGGTGCCTTGAGAGTCTTCTTCAACACAAGCTTACTACCATGATCTTCTCTCTTATCATAGGGGCAGCTTGCCAAAGTGATAGCGGTCACCACAATTGAAGCAAGTTCTCAACCTAGTGGTATTCTCTCTTTTCCCATTTGGATTGCTTCTTCGTTGCATTTCCATCTTGGCCTTGGCGGGGTTCTTCCAAAAGTTCTTTGCATAGAAAGCCATATATTGACCATGAGCAATCTTGACTTCATCGGGATGGTCCATGGAGAGTCCTTCATCACTATCATCTTCATCCCCAAGGTCCACAACCTTGGCCTTCAAAGCAACATTGACCACATTGCTCATACCAAGGGCACGAGCACGGGCATCTTTGGCATTCTTGGAGGCAACCTTGAAAGCGGCCATCTCTTGCATAACTTCATTTGAGGTCATGAGATGGTAGTTGTGTCTTCCTTGAAGGCTCTTCAAGTCGGTGGGCTCAAAAGGCATGAGTGCACTCACATATTTTCTTTTTATCCATGCATCATCCACATGTGAGGCACCCACATTTCTAAAATCAATGGCGGTGGTCTTGAGCCTTCGATACATGTCTTCGTGATCTTCACCTTCTTTCATAGAGAAGCCTTCGGCTTCATTGCTTAGAGCATCATATCGGTTCCTCCTCATACTCTCATTTCCAACAAACAACACAGTGAGAGCATCCCAAGCTTCCTTGGCAATGCTAAAGTGCTCAATGTGTGGATAATCCTTTGTCCCCAAACCTTGTTGGATCATGTACAAAGCCGTGGCATTGAGTTGACTATTGACAATCTCTCTTCTTGTCAAGTTGTTTGGATCTCCAATAAAGAGTCCATGCTCGATGATGTTCCATAGTTCAATGCAAGAGCTGCGCACATGAGTTCTCATTACTGATTGCCATTGAGCAAAAGTTGCAGATTCTTCAAGCTTAGGTGGGTCACCTCTATTGTATACATGAGGGTGAGGGATTGGAGGGTCGGGAGAGTACCATGAATCACGGTTCTCACCCTTCCCACCATCATTGTGTGTGGAGGAATTAACGTTGTCTAGTTTACCCGCCACCACCATACCCTCGGGGGATACCGACGTATTCCCTTTAGGTAAAGTGGATGGTTGATCCTCTTAAAGAGATGGGGGTGATGAGCCTTCTTTGTCTTTAAGAAGTTGCTCGAGCATCTCCTTGACTTCGAAAGGAAGAGCTCAATCTTGTTTCCAAGTTTTTGAGATCTTCCATGGTCACCGGTGTTTGCTCACTACCACCATCCCCTTCGTCACTACCCATATTCTCTTAGGCGGTAAAGCCCGAATAAAGAGCCGAGGCTCTGATACCAATTGAAAGGATCGTATGGGCACCTAGAGGGGGGGGGGGGGTGAATAGGTGCTACTCCAAATTTTCTTCTTTTTCAAATTAAGGTTTGACAATAAGGTAAATTCTCTAGATAATGCAACTACGGTGAATTTACCTATATGACAATTATGCAAGGGCTACCACAACACAAAGTAGTAACAAGTAAGTAAGGTGCGGTAAAGGATAGAAGTAACCGAAAAGTGGACACGGAGACACAAGGATTTGTTTCCCATAGTTCCTTCCTTTTGAGGGGAAGTACGTCTACGTTTGGAGAGGGGGTGGTTTCAAACCACCAACGCCACGAGAGGCCTCCCTTGTTCTCCGATGAATCTCACCCCAACGGGATCGATTCACCTTCCACTATATCGGCAACCTTCAAGGTGGAAGCCGGCACCGTTACAAGTTTGGGGCACACATTCACAACTTAATCGGAGGCTCCCAAATACAAGCAAGCTGTCAAAGCAATCAAAGAAAAGCTTGTAAGAACCAAAACAAGAACTAGGGTTTCCAAGAAAACACTAGAGCAAAGGGGCCCTCAATGAAATGAGGGGGAAATGAAGATCTCTTTTGGTGAAGTAGTAGATCAGGGCCTCCTCCTTCGATTCCCCAAAGATCAAGGACTTTGGGTGGTGGAATGAGGAGATCTTGAATATTGGGTGGCTCCAATGGACTCCAATGGTGGTCTTTGACTTAAATGAGCTGAGCAATTTGTCCCAAGGTAGGTGGAGGGGTATTTATACCCCTCCACGAAATATGGCCGTTGGAGTCATTAATGTACCGGTAGTACCGGTAGGGATGTAAGTGGCACACCATTTAATCCCGCGTAATACCGTTTATTAGTACTCTAGTTCAATAAAATTTGTTTTTTATAAAATAAAGAACTAAGATTTTGAATAAACGGGACTTGCGGATGCCATTTAAGTGGCATTTACAACCCTAAGTACCGGTCCTCAAGCGGTAGTACCGCTTGAAAGCGATACTACCGGTCAAGTACCGGACCAGGTACCGGAGATGCCTCAGCTCGTCTAGTCATCTTCAGGTTTGGGTGGTATCGCCCTTGCGGTACTACCCCCAAGCGGTAGTACCGGTCGTATGACGCGGTACTACCGGTCTGGGCTGTAGTACCGGTCCCAAGTACCGCTTGGTACTGACCAAAACAGAGAGGGCTGGATGTTCTTCAGAACGGCCCGGTACAGCCGAGCGGTACGACCGTGTCAAGCGGTAGTACCGCTTGTCGCAAGCGGTACTACCGGTTGGACCGGTAGTGCCGCTCCGTGGTACCGGGTGGTACTGACAAGAACACACCCCTTATCAGTTTTGGACGGTGCCAAACGGTACTGGAACCGGTAGTACCGGTGTCAAGCGGTAGTACCGGTCGTAGTTCCGGTACTACCGGTTGGCACAATGGTTTTTCGCAAAGTGTATTGATATGCCAATATTTGTGCCACCCCGTATCAAACTTGTGATACACTTAGCACACGGTTAAACCGATAAGTGTGTTGTTATCAAACATAAAAATCAGAGGGATAGGAAAATGCTCTTTCAGAGGGCACTGGAAAACTTCAGGCCTCGTACCGTCCACGAAAAAAGCTAACCCGGAGCCACATTGGAGTCACCCTGCTCGACTGGCTTTCCGAGCGAAGACAACTTCATTCGCTTCCCACAGCGACCCAGTCCTCCACATCCTCGGCGCAGCGACTCGAACGGCAAAGTACCACGCTCGGGGACTAATGCCATCCCACAGAAGAGCGGCTAGGGAAAACGCCAAGTAGGAGAGCGCGCCCTAGACTCGCCACGCGACTGGTCTCACGGATCAGGTGGAGTGATGTGCCTAACACAACGCGCCTAGTCCTCACCTACCTCGGCCATGCGACTAGAACGACCAAGTACCACGCTCGGGGACTCGGCGACCCGACCCCGTTCGCGCCCGGGAAAACGGCCAAGTAAAGAGCACCCCTTGGAGTCTCCATGCGACTGGCTCCCTGAGCCATGGCGAGTCGACCCTAACTCACTAACAGTTCACACAACATATAAAAACGAGGTCAACCCCATAAAAAGGGCGAACGCGCTCGGGGACTCGCACAACAAACAACCAAACCACAAACACAATGACAAAGAAACCCATGCATTCCTTCATAGCAGCAAAATTTGTTCGCGTACAAGGAGAATTACATGTTTATCTTAAGATTACGCCGAGCAGCAAAATACTCTATTCCGCAGGCTTCAACGAGGAGGCACCACCATCCTTGCGTTTGCGGATAAAGGGAACCCAAGGATTCGACGGGTACGTCATGAGCTCACCCGCCATGTCCGCACGAAACGGTTGCTCCACCTTGAAGTTGCGGTGCGCCGGCTCAGGGTCATTGGGGGCAACGGCCGTTTCCTGATAAGGAATAAGGTCACCCATCGCCCACACGCGGTCGGAGTACACCGCGGCTCACTCCGTCAGCTTCAGCACCTCGACAATCTCGACTGAGCCCATCGACGAAGGGTACCCACTCGTGACGTCGTTAAGGTCGAAGTCGTCTAGAAAATGCGTGAGCCCAAGGATCAACGCAGTCGCCGCTCCACGAAGGAAGGCCGACCGCGTCATGAACTCCACAACCGCCGGGGCCTTCTCCAGATAGCGCCAAACTTCGACGAGGTCGCTGGGGATCACCTCCGTGGGCGAGATCTCCTGAAGATACGCCCGGAGGCAGGTCGCTGATAGCGTGGCAGAATCGACCAGAGTGGTGACACATTGCCGCACGTCGTACGATTGCGCCTCTTCGGCATTATCAGTGATCAGGCCTATAGCAGCAAATATTAAGGGAAGCACCAGCAAAACAATGCGAGTCGCGTGCCCGGGGATTCGTAGAAGGAACACTCACCAATCAACGGGCGACAGAGGTCCGTGATGAAATTTTGAAGAGCTGAGAGGTCATTCTGCAGCCCGGCGACGAGCGCGTCCGACACCTTCTGCTCCTCAGCCGCAGAAGTAACGGCCGCCTTGGCTCGTCCTTCCGCCGAGCTCGCTTCCGCCTTCGCCTCCTTGAGCTCACGCTCCAGTTCGGCGATTCGCTTCTCCGCGGCACTCAAGGACGACTGAGCCGTCGTCAACTCATTAGCCGGAATAAGGCACTGGCAAGCCTCCTTCACTGCGGCCGCACTATCCTCTGCTTCCACAACAAAACGATTACAAACGTAACAAGTTCGCGACCAGCGCCAAACAAGGCAAACACTCACCCGCAGTCGCTCGAAGCTGCTCGTTCGTATTCTGAACAGCGAGGAGCTCCTTTTCCACGCAGTGTTTGGCAGCAAGCCGCTCAGCTGACTCGTGTTGCAAGCCCTATGCAAATTACAGCGTCAGCGACAAAACTTCCTAAGTGCCTAGCTGCTGAAATTCAGCAACTAGCCACTCGGGGATTGGATGACAAAAATTCCTAAGTGCCTAGCCACTGAAATTCAGCAACTAGCCACTCGGGGACTGGACGACAAAAATTCCTAAGTGCCTAGCCGCTGAAATTCAGCGACTAGACACTCGGGGACTGGATGGCGAAAAACAGTAAGAATCCGACCACTGAAATTCAGTGGCCCGATCCTCGGGGACTGGACATACCTGGATGGCGGCACCTAGCATGCCGTGAAGCTCCATTGCGTCCACTGATGAAAGCACGAGTGGAGTATGCCCGCGACGCTGTTCGACCTCCGTACCGGCGGCCCTAGGCAGTTGGCTCGACGGCATTGAGGCACTCGCCGTGGCGGCCCTCGCTACATAGCGAGGGAACGTTGCCACCGCGGCTCCTGCGCCACCCGAAGGTGGCCCGGTCGCCTCAACCGAGGCCATGGGGCCTGCCCGCTGCGACTCCGCGTCCTCCATGGCCTTCGGAGCTACGTCCACCGCAATCGGGGTTTCGCTCGGGGCAACTGCTGGCTCGTCCGAGATCGTGACGACCTCATCGCCTTTTGTTCTCTTGGCGCCTTCAGCGGGAGCCTCAACTTCGTTGCCCTTCCTCTTCTTCGAGGGATCAGCTGGCGCCTCCGCGGCGACCGATGGAACTTTGGCCACCGAAGGGTGACCTATCTTCTTCACTCTAGTCCTGCAAAACAACTTCGTCAATAAAACTCGCCAATCAAAAATGAATCATGCAGACAAATGAAAGGTTTGAGGAATACTCACTTGGCGATTGGGATAAATCGTAGGCCAGTACGAATACTGGCCGGCTTCTCCAGTTCTGGCCCCAGTTTCTGACTGAGGCCCATCTCGAACACGCTCTGCGCCCAAGACACCGACGACTTCTTTGAGGACGAGGCCACGGCAGGAGGTTCAGTGGCGATCGCCGCGGGAGCTCCTCTCGGCGGCAAGGCCTTTTCTGCTGGAGCGGCCACCAGCCCGATAACTAGGACGAACGGTGACGGTAGTGATGCCAACGGCGCCTCGTCTTCCACGATGGCCGCACCAGTCGCCGCGGTCGCATGCGTCGCTGCTTCTTCGGCTGTGCTGGTAGCATCGGAGCTACTCGCGGACCGAGGCAGAGACACCGGCTTAGCCGGCTTCGTCTTCTTCTTTGGTGGTGGCGGCTTCTTCTTCTTTGATGGTGTGGCTTCACACTGCGAGGTATGCTCGGGGAGCTCGTCATCGTCGTCGTGGGCATTGAGGCTTTTGCTGGCCTTGAGTTCACGTTGATGTTGCCCACGGGTCTTGCGGACCGTGGGTGCAGCGACCTCCACGGCTTCGTTGCCATCGTCGTCATCATCATCACCGCCGCCCCCGTCACTTCTGACATTGCCCTTGTCAGGCGATGACTCGCTCTCAACTTCAGCGGACGAGTTCGAGTTCTCATCATCTGCGGGTGGAAGCCAACCTTCCACCACTTGGAATAGCTGCAAGAACCAAGCAACATTAGCATGACCGCGAATGCAAAACTATGACTGCGAGTGCATGGGAAATAAAAACTTACCATTGTACCTTGGCACTTCACGGTGTAAGGTGCGACCCCGGCCTTTGCATCGAGATACACCGCCTGGGTGATCTTCTTCAGGGCCAGGGTGTAGTCGTTGAGTCTCCACTCGGTAGGACATGACTTCGTCTGGTCATCCTTGCCTGTATACTCGTACATATAGTGGGCACGGCGGGCCAGAGGCACGAGCCGTCGCCCGAGCCAGCAGTTGTAGAGGTTGATGGTTTGGAGGACCTTCTTCTTCAGGTTGCGGATGGTCTGCAACATCTCGTCAACGACCATCTGCTGGTCTAGCGGAAGCTTGGTGACTTGGAGTCGACGCGGCTCGGGCCGGTCCGCGGGGTACCTCGGAAGCGCCACCTCGTCATCTGGCGGAGACTCGATCACGTAGAACCAGATCTTCTTCCATTCATTCGCTGCTTTCGCGGGTAGCATCAGATCGAAGAACGACGCCTTCGACTTTAGCTAGAAGGTCAGGCCGCCCGCGGCTAATATCGGGCCGCCTGCCTCTTCGCGGCTGATCCTCCCATGGAACAGATCAAGCCATAGGGGGAAGTATGGTCGACAACCCATGTAGCACTCGCAGAACGCCACGAAGATGGCGAGCTGCTCGATGTTGTGCGGTCCCAGGTCTAACCCTTGGATGTCATAGTAGGCGCAGAAGCGGCGGAAGAAGAGGGAGGTGGGGAATCCGAGCCCCCGCTCCAGGTGGCTGGTGAAGCAGATAAATTCTCCCTCGCGCGGATCTAGGATCACCTCTCCGACCGCGGGGATGCACCATCTCCCAACGCGAAGGATCCCTTCCTCCTCGAACGATCTCAGCAGCGCCTTCATGCACTTGGATCTGCCCCATGGTTCCACAGGAGGGGCCATCGGTTGAGGGATCTGGGGCTGCAATTTGCTCTGGGTCTCTCTGGTCGCTACACGGAATGGAGGATTGAGAATGCACGAGATCAGAGGAAGTGAGGGAAGTGTTTTCCCCTCACCCATCCCTCTCCTTATATAGTGGTTGTTACCCGCCATTTTTGGGGAGCCGTTACCACGTGGTAATTACGCCAATATTACCGTTGGGTTACCCAACGGCTAGTTTGACCAAGCTGACGGTCCAACTTCATCCGCTCGACTCGCTGTCTTCAGCGACTTGACGATTCGCCGACCTGATCACTATGACAGTGACTGAATTATTCACAGACCCATTCGCCAAGCTGCGATCTGATTAGTCACCGTTATTGCGATTCAAATGACAAGTTCTTTCCTTTGTTCAGGAGTCCACTGCTAATTCGACTTGGCGTCTGAATTGGACCCGCATACTCCGACTGCCAACGAACATCTGCGACGAATCAACGACGGCCTCAGGGACTACTGATGGGGATATGCCTACCGGGGTATGCCTAGCCGGACGTTTCCTATTGGCCCAAGCTGCCAGCGAGTGGGCCCGCAGGACGGCGATTGGATCGAGACTTGACGAGGACCCAGGCGACTAGAAGCCGGAGGCCTAGAAGCGTAGCTAGGCCCAGCCGGATTAGGTTAAAGACCCTCTGAATCCTTAACCAATTCGGTTGTAGATCTGTAAAACCTAGCGAGGTGAGCCTATATAAACCTCCCTAGGGTACGCATAGAGGACACGTTCCATCATACACCCCAGCGACTCGCCGCCTAGTCGTCGAGATCGCCCTTGTACTCTCTCCATAATATAATCTAGTAGGAGTAGATCTTTACCCTCCGGGGGGCAAACCTGGGTAAACCCTTGTGTCTCCGCCCTAATCTCGCACCGCAGATGGCTGGCCGCCCTTGCCCCAGGTTCTACTACTCGCTGCCGATTGCAGCATCTGCCGTGGCCATTCCCACGACATTTCGAATTAAAAATTATTTTGTTAAGTGAAAACTAGTTAGTAAAGCTCTCAGGAACTTGATGTCACACCTTATTTTCTTTCCCCTAATAAACTTGAACCATTGTGTCATCGAAGTTGTATATGCTTGCATCTATACGTTGGGATTAGAAGAACCGTGCTGTGACGGGGAACGTTTTCAACACTTATGGATACATATCCAGTTGATATCATGCTCTTTTGTTTGCGGATGTCGTCGGTGTGAAATAAAAAGGGAGCTTGTAAGTCCATGGAGTTATGTATGTGTGTTAGAGAAACGTCGGGCTGCTAGCCTAAGCCATGCCTAATCATGGTGGAAACTTGCAGCATAACTATAGTGAGCAATCTGTGAAGCATCCTCAATAAAATCCTATGCAAATAGCAAATAAAAAGATCGCTGAGATGCTCACTGTCTGCTTGCCTTGTCATTTTGATTATGGGATAGCTCCTGTATCATGTGCAAGGGGTAACCCATTGACGGTTCTTTATGATACACATGTACTTACAATGACAAGAACTTACCGGTAACTAAAGTTGAGTAGCATGAGGAGCGGCCCTCATCAAGCATATACTCCATCTTTGTTCACTTTAACCTTAATCACCTCAAGATGCTTATGATAGGGGCAATGAGGGCTCAAATCTAGTAAGTACCATAATCTTCTGGAAGCTCTTTATGAACTTTAAATACCTGCTTCCCTCTATGATGGACCTTTGTTCTACTTCTAAGTTGAGTCAGTAAACCTACTTCCTCTCTATCTCCAGCAAGTATTTGAGTTGTTGTGTTTCAAGCATTCATATGATGATTTATTCAATCATGTTCTTCATCTTCCTTGTTTGCACAAAACTCTTATCTAAATGAGTATTACTTTGAAAGCCATCATTGTGAAAAACCTTTTATGTTGAGCAAAGAGTACTCCTGTTGTAAAACTTCTACAAAAGCTTTTTGTGAACCAGCTGTTCTCTGACCAAGAACAAAGTTTGCCAATCCCAATTATGATTTATCTTTATGCATCTCTATTGTGACTCATGTACTTGTTGCAAGCTAAGTTATATAATGGTGAGTTGATTTCTTCATATGATTTGTGTAATGGTAAGTGTGATGCTTCTTGTCCGTATTATTTTATCGAAACTTCACTCCATAAACCTGTGGACATGTTTACTGATCTTAGTTTTCGCTTGGGGACAAGCGAAGGTCTAAGCTTGGGGGGAGTTGATACGTCCAATTTGCATCACCATTCTATATCATAATTTGCCTCTATTCATTGATATATTTCATATTAAGAGGTGTTACTCATATATTTTCATCCGTTTTTGCATGTTGGATGATTCTTGGAGGATGAACTGCCGGCGTCAAGATTCTGATGGAAAAAGAGGTGTTTTGATGCAATTTCATGAAGATCAGAAAAATACCAGAAAAACTACGGAAAATCATATTTTCCCAAAAGACGAAGAAAGCCAGAAGGGGAGGCGGAGATGGGCCACAGGGGGCCCACACCCCCCAGGCGCGGGCCACCCCTAGGACGCGCCTACAGGGGGTGTGGACCACCTGGCCCACCTCTGGCAGACATATTTTTGCCAGGAAAATTCCTTACTGTAGAGGGGAGATCGTCGCCATCAACACCATCATCAATCTAGACTTCATCGGGATCATCATCATCATCATCCACAGCATCATCTCCACCAGCACCATCATCACCACTCCATACCGCTGTAACAGTTGTGTTGAATACTTGCATAGTTCTTAGGGGAAACTTTCCCGGTGTTGATTACTATTGTAGTTGATGCTTGTGAGTGGAACCATTGGATTATTGTTTATGTTCAGATTGTTATTCATCACCATATCATCTTTGATCTTGATCCATATGATGTCTCGTGAGTAGTTCGTTTAGTTCTTGAGGACATGGGAGAAGTCATGTTGTTAGTAGTGGATTTGGGTTGAGATATTATTCAATGGTTTAGTATTTAAGTTGTGGTGATATTCTTCTAGTGGTTTCATGTGAACGTCGACTACATGATACTTCACGATTTATGGGCCTAGGGGAATGCATTGTGTATTTGGATACTAATTGTGGGGTTGCCGGAGTGACATAAACCTGAACCCCCGTTAGGACACCATTGCACAAGGGAGCGTAGGATTTCAGAGTTTAAGGCTGTGGTTAGGTTTATATCTGAATTGCTTTCATGTAGTTGCGGATGCTTGCAGGGGTTTAATCACAAGTATGTATTAGTCCAAGTAATATCGGTACATTAGCACAGGTTCACCCACACAACACTTACAACACCAAAGAAGACTACTCAGCTATTTGAAGCGAAAGCACTTGGCATAATTCCCATGTGTCCTCGAGAACGTTTGGTCCTTCTAAGTATTTCCACCGGCTTGTACTTTGCTAAGAAAGGATTGGGCCACTTGCTGCAATTGTTTGCTGTCTTTATTACTTGCACTTTATTTCTTTGCTTTATCAGAAAACCCCTTAAAATCCATTTGCTAAGTATTTACAGAGATTTCCTGCTCCTTACCACTAGTCAACACCTTCTGCTCCTCGTTGGGATCAACACTCCTATTTATTGAAAGTACTACGATACACCCACTATACTTGTGGGTCATCAGCGTCATCGGCGACAGGAGAGGCATCTTGCTCATCAACAAAGTCTATGGTTTTCAAGTACTCGGAGCTAGCCTGGTCGATGTCAATCACCTCAAGAGGCATGAAGACATACGCCTTGACCAATTGGGCGATCCTAGTGTCATAGCCGGTGAGTGAAGACCAGATTGCATCATTGTCGATTTTGTTTTCGTCTTCGTCCATGTCAGGGAGACTAGAGGTCACCATGTCGATGTCGGCATCGTCATAGTGGGCCTTGGCCATGGCTAGGGCCATCCTAGCTCTAGCATGGGTACATGAAGCTTTCTGGCTTATGATACGCTAGGGGGCTCGGCAAAGGATTTCCAAGAACTTCATGACAGAGTCCACCACCTTGATGTTGATGTCCAAGGGCTTGGCGATCTCCTTATCCTAGGCGATCGCAGTGTCGATGAAGTTGCCGGCAAGAACCATGCATTCTTTTGGCAGAGGAGCACTATCACCCAAGTTGGCTAGGCCAATGGTAGCTACAGTTCCGACAAAAACAATTGAGGGCATGGGTTTACCAAATCAGATCAAAGTACCTGACTTACAGAAGTATAAGACGGAGCAAGCTTACCAAAGACGTTGCTCTTAGCTTGCTGGAGAACCTCCGTCATGGAGTCCCGTTCCTTCCGGAGAGTCTTGTATGCCTCAAGGTTGCGAGCATTCTTCTCATCGGTATCTTTCTTCTGCTCCTTGAGGATCATGATCTCTTCCTTAAGGTGGTTCATCTCTGTGTTAGCAGATTCTTGCACGGAGGTTAGTGCTTCTTCATGCATCTTAAGGGTGTCAGCCCTCTCCTACTTCAAGATCTTGTTTTCGCTGTCAAGCTCTTGAATGTGCTTGGATTGCTCAACAATTTCTTTGGCCTTGGTGACAGCTTCTGCAAGTTGGAGAAATAACAGAGCATAATGAGTAGTCGGAAAATGAAGGCACAAGACCAAGTTGAGAATGAAACTGAGAAGATAACAGACTCTTGTTATTGGTGATCTGTTCCTTCAAATAGGCGGTTTTACCCTTTTCAGCTTCAAGATCCTTGCGCATCTTGTGGAACTTCTCGTTGGCGGTCACCCTCCAAGCATTCTAATTCTGTAGAAACAACAATTATTTAGTCTACTTGGAGCATCTAGCCGAAATTATTTGGTTCCACCTAGAAGCTCGGGGGATATAGTACGACTTTTTAACTCAAAGCTATGCTTAGTCTTTCTTTAAGCATCTAGTCGAAACTATCTTTGTTTCAACTAGAGTCTTGGGGGATACAATATTGAAAATTAAAAACACTGCGTATGCTACTCTAAAAGTATCTAGTCGGAATTATTCGTTCAAACTACATACTTGGGGGCTACATCACAAAGTTTCTTACTTAGTCACTCTTAGAATATTCAGACCAAAAGAAATATGGTTTTCTGTCTAAATCCTCGGGGGCTATAGTGGGATATTACATGTGAAATGCAAAGGCATAGAAAACTTACATATGCGACGATCTTGAGGTTTCTGGCAGTTTCAGTAAATAGTTTGCCAAAGGCAACTGTATTAACCTGGAGGATTTCCACCTGCTTGAGAAGCTCCTCAAGGCTGCATGTTGGATAAGTCGATGCTCCACCAGGATTCATGGTTGTAGCGCCCCGCAAAAACCACTACTAGAAAATCGCGTTGTTTTTGTGCATTGCATCATCATGACCGCATGCTCATGTCATCATGCCACATTGCATTTGAGCATCGTCATCATCATACATATGTCTCGCATAAAAACTATTTTCGTAAAAGCCTAAGTTGTTTTCTAATTAGCCCTCTCCTATAATCTCAAACAAAACATCGGTCTGTTCAGATCTTTTATTTGTCTAAAAAGTATTTACAAAAATGTTTTACAAATAAAATAAATAATAAAATGTTTTGTCCGGGGAGGCAGTCCGATCGGTCAGGCCAGAAGCCCAACCGGTCAGACCCCCTACTACCCGGCCCAAAAGAAAACCCTAGTCAAAATATCTAATCCTAAAACTACCCAGTCCTATTCTACCCTAGCCCCTCCACCTCACCTGCACCAATCGGTGCACGCCACCTCACCCCTTCCTCCATGCCATCCACTCAGCTCTTGCCACCTAACCACCCCTGGCCCACTCTCCAGGTCCCCCTCCTGCCCCAACACCACCCGCCGACCCCTCTCACCACACTCCCTCCACACCCACCTGGCCCGCCTGGGACCCACCTTCCCCACCTACCCCTCGTCCTCCCTGCCGACACCGCGTCTCTGCTCTCCTCCCTCCCCGCGTCTCCCTCCTCCCGCTGCAGGCCCCGCCGCCCCTCTCCGTCTGTCTCACGCGGATCCCCGCAGCACCGCGTGCCGCCGGCGGGCATCGCCACCGTCTCCTTGTCGCCGGCCTCGGAGCCTGCCGCCAGGATCCGCGACCGCGCGGCGCACCGTCCCGCAGAGCTCCTCTGCCCCGCCGCCTCCGCGCTCGTCCCGCCTTCCCGTGGTCGAGTCCCGCGCCGTCGGCCGCTTCTCCTCCACCGCCGCGCCAACCGTCCCCATGGCGCCGGACCCCTCTCCGGCCCGCCTCGCTCGCCCCGCCTCCGACCGCTCTCCACCCTCCCAGGTGCCCTGGCCACCTCCTCGTCTGCCCACCTCCGGCCGGTCCCGCCTACGCCCCAGAGCCGAGCCACCCGGCCTTGTCCCGTCCCCCGCTGTCGACCCTCCCTCCGCCAGCGTCCGACGCCCAGCACCGTCGCCTCCTTCCCCAGGGCGCCACCGCCGCCGGGGACTCCCTCCTCCTTTGCCTCTCCCGACGGCCACCGCTTCCTCCCGCGCGGGCCCGCCAGCACGTCGACCCCGCGCGACCTCCACCGCTGTCCTCCGGCCCGCCCGAGCTCGTCCTGCCCCGCGTCCGTGTCGCCGGACTCCGCCGCGTCGGGCCCAAGCCGCGAGGGCACCCTCCTGTCCTCTGCTTCCTCGCCTCCGCCGGCAGAGGCCCTTCTCCCCGACGCCTGACCGCCACCTCGCCAGGCGTCGCCCGTCGACCCCGCGCCGGCCTCGCGTCCTCCTCCTGTCCTGCATCCCGAGCCGCCTCAGCGAGCTCTCCAACCACCACCTTGTGAGCCGTCCTGTCAGCACGCCATGTGTTTGGTAGTGTGCGCCTGTGTGTTATGGTGGTGATGTTTGTGGTGGTTCGGTGTTGTAACGGTGAAGACCGTGTGAAGATGGATCCATGGTGATGCTTCGCTCCTGACAACCCTCTGTCGTACGAGTCAGACAAGCACCTCACCAATACTGACAAGACCTACTCCGCGGGACCCGAAGATCGAACCCGGCGCATTCTCCTTCCTCCCCGAAGACCGAACCCCGTGGACCGACTTGATCTTCTTCACGGATACGACAAGTACTTCTTCGAGGATGCCAAGTTCTTCACCCCGAATGCCAAGACTGACCCGATACGAGGACCCGACAAGATCTTCGTGACGACAAGAACGGCACCGACCAGGGTGGATCCGATGCACCCCTGACGCCGAACCAAGTCCTGCTTCCCGGATGCGACAAGATCGACTTCCGTTGTCCGAGACCGATCTCGTCGAGCCATTCTCCCGTCGAACCCTGAGACCGAACCCCGAACCCCCAAGATCTTCGTTCCGAGATGTGTGACCCTTTTCCGAGCCCTATTTTATAAAATTGTAATATAAACTCGTGCATCTTAAATTGACATGCTTGCATACATATTTGGTGTGGTTTGGGGGCATTATGTCGATTCACCTCATAATTAAATATGGAGTCGGTATGCGGAATATCTTTGTCTTATTCCGGACTCCATTTAAATTGGCATAGCGAACCAAAACCATGTTTTGTCTTGCTAATCCAACATTTAATTTGCGGGGTAGATAAATAACTTGAACCGTCTAATTAAATGTCGGGACCTCGGTTCCGCTTAATATGATCTAATTGCATTGCACCTTTTCCATGTCATACATCATACATGCCTCATGCCCGATCTTCTGTCATAGTATTAAATAGTGCATCCGGTGTTTCTTCTAGTGTTTGCTTCTTCGCGGATAAGGCCGTTGAGATGATGCGAGTGTCGATCCGATTTTCGGATAAACCTTCGACAATGTTTTTCAGGCGAGCACCTCCCCCTTTCTACCTATCTTACTTTTATCGTATTTATTCCCTCATGTTGATCTATTGCTATCTGTGTTGCGATGCTCTAGTTTTCGTACCCGTGATATCCCTTGCAGCCTTATATTGCCTTGGACACCTCCTATTACATGTTGTTTGGTAGATAGTTGGACCTGGGCGTCGTAGTCGCTTGCTCAAGTGATGTTGCGTGTCGTCAAGTACCACAGTTGTTGGAGTATTGCCGTGTGTTTATTGTTGGAGATGATCAAGACTTTAATTACTGTTTAATAACTAAAATTGAAGTAGGTAAATGCAGAGGCACAGGTGGGCAATAGATGTTATTTGGTTGTTAACCGTCCACTTGTGTCCCGTAGGACCCCGAGTACTTGATACCTGTTCCTTGAATATTCGTGCTATCCACATCCGGGAGGATTATGGGACCCCCCTGAGCCAGAGCTTGATTCATTCTTATTTCTTGGGGCCACAAACTAGTTTGAGGTTTTATTTACTATCCTGTACTTATGCCATGCTTTACTGCTTTATTTACGTTTGTGCGAGGAGCACCTTTATTGTTTAGGATCGTGACCCGTTTTCGCGGTATCGACAAGCCCAGTCACACTTTCGGGTTCCCAGTCGTTTACAGCCGGCCCCACAAACCTTGAGTCCGTCTCGAAGTCAGCTAATTTTGTTGCGGGTGTACTTAATGGGGTGGCCCCCTAAAATATTTCTGAATCTGGTGATTGCTTTGTCGTGAAGGCCTCGTTGGGTTTTGATTTGGTTTTTCCGAGGTTGATCGAGTGTGTGTTGCTATTTATGCACCCCTGCAGGGTAAAACTTTCTGAAAGCCGTGTCCGCGGTTATGGACGACTTGGAGCACAGTATCTCGATCATAGACAACTATAACTAAAGTAGTGCTATAAATTTGACTTTATAATGACTAGTAATCAGCTTCACTATAATGGAATGGCTAAATAAAACTGCCAACAATTGCTTGTTTGGGTCGCCGCTTGCTACCATTGTACCTGACTAGTAAGTATTGCAACTACAACGGAATGGCTAAATAAAAGTACCAACAACTGCTGGGTTTGGGGATATCTCATGCTAACTGTATCTGACTAGTAAGAGTGCAACTACAATGGAATGGTTTAACTAAAACTGCCCACTGCTTATTTTATCAGGATGATTATCTATACCTGACTAGTAATTGCTGCAACGATAACTGAATAAATAAAACTGCCAACGGTGTGAGTTCCTCGGTTGACTTCCTCGTTTGGTCTCGAGGGGGGAAACACCAGGATGGGTATGTTTGGTGGTAGTATCAGGTTGGTTCCGGATAGGTCTTTCTTACCCCTCTCTAATAGCCGACAGTTATATCGAGTCTCTATAGGTTGTTTAGTGCATGCTGCGCTGCCGCTTCAGTCCACCATACCTATGTAGGCGAGGACCGCCGAATTCTAGTCTCGCCGTGTACTGGCCTCAGTACTGACCGCTCTCTCTTTTTCCTTTGCCCTTTGCCGGCACCCCTTTTGTTTAAGCAGGTTTTGAGATCGACGTCGTTAGCAGGGTTACCCTTCCGGCTTGGCCTGGGCAGGGTTATGGACGCCATTGGTTATTCTTCAGGGCTCTTAGCTCAATTTGCATCTTGTCCGTACTCGGACGCTATATCTTTTTAAAGGTGATTTGGATCTTTGTATTGTACATCTGTGTTCTTGACTCATTGAGTCATTGTTATATATATATATATATCTGTTCTGTGGGTCCCATCGAGGACTGTTGTGTAATGTTATTACTTCGTTTTCCACCCGCACGCAAGTGCCTGGTGGGCACCTTTGAATCGTTTCTATGCGGGTTTGGCGGGAAGCGCTGAAACTTGCATAGGGCCGATTCTGAGGGTGTTACAGAGTGGTATCAGAGCTCAGCAGTTGCGATACCCCACAAGTCCAGCCTGTAGGATAACCTAGCTAACGGCCGAAGTAGAGTGTCAAAACTATTTTTTGCAAAATCGGTTGGATAGTTCTGATTAGGTCTGATTTTACTCCTTACCCCTCTGCTGCTCTCCTCTCACCTCTGCGTGTTTTGAATCCTCTCTCTTCTCTCTCTTCGAGTCCAGGATTTCTCGTGGTTGGGTTCCGTCGTACCTTCAGGGTTTCGCTTCCTCCTTTGATAACGGTGTTCTACCATCCGGTGTTCATGCTATCCGAGGAATCCGTCTACTGTGGTACCATTCTTTGTTCCTTGTTTGTGCCTTCCGGTGTTTTCCGACGCGACGACATCATCTACGCCAGATCCGATGCAGAGTCTGCATCACTCGTTTGTTCTGAACCTCGATTGTCGAGATCGTCAGTCTGATTCCGAGAATGGTTGCACTCTTTTCTACTGATTGTGCAGAGTAATAGTTTGGGTGCGTGATGGATTGGCCCCCATGCCGACTACTCACTCTATTTGCTTGTGTACATTGAAGTGGATGAGAATGCATCGGTTCCCTCTTTCCATCGAAGCTAGAGGTGGCTTTATTTGTTGATACCTCTACCTTCGACCTTTTGTTCCTGGAGTGTTCTCTCGACGATCGCGGACAACGACCTCTTGTTAGTGGTGTCGCGAAGATCTACACGAAGCGAGAAGATGCAGATCGCCGCCCTTCGTCCCGGTACCATGAGGCGGATCTCGAGGGCGAGATCCATTGTTAGTGGTGTCGAATTGTAGCGCCCCGCAAAAACCACTACTAGAAAATCGCGTTGTTTTTGTGCATTGCATCATCATGACCGCATGCTCATGTCATCATGCCACATTGCATTTGAGCATCGTCATCATCATGCATATGTCTCGCATAAAAACTATTTTCGTAAAAGCCTAAGTTGTTTTCTAATTAGCCCTCTCCTATAATCTCAAACAAAACATCGGTCTGTTCAGATCTTTTATTAGTCTAAAAAGTATTTACAAAAATGTTTTACAAATAAAATAAATAATAAAATGTTTTGTCCGGGGAGGCAGTCCGATCGGTCAGGCCAGAAGCCCAACCGGTCAGACCCCCTACTACCCGGCCCAAAAGAAAACCCTAGTCAAAATATCTAATCCTAAAACTACCCAGTCCTATTCTACCCTAGCCCCTCCACCTCACCTGCACCAATCGGTGCACGCCACCTCACCCCTTCCTCCATGCCATCCACTCAGCTCTTGCCACCTAACCACCCCTGGCCCACTCTCCAGGTCCCCCTCCTGCCCCAACACCACCCGCCGACCCCTCTCACCACACTCCCTCCACACCCACCTGGCCCGCCTGGGACCCACCTTCCCCACCTACCCCTCGTCCTCCCTACCAACACCGCGTCTCTGCTCTCCTCCCTCCCCGCGTCTCCCTCCTCCCGCTGTAGGCCCCACCGCCCCTCTCCGTCTGTCTCACGCGGTTCCCCGCAGCACCGCGTGCCGCCGGCGGGCATCGCCACCGTCTCCTCGTCGCCGGCCTCGGAGCCCGCCGCCAGGATCCGCGACCGCGTGGCGCGCCGTCCCGTAGAGCTCCTCTGCCCCGCCGCCTCCGTGCTCGTCCCGCCTTCCCGCGGTCGAGTCCCGCGCCGTCGGTCGCTTCTCCTCCGCCGCCGCGCCAACCGTCCCCATGGCGCCGGACCCCTCTCCGGCCGCCCTCGCTCGCCCCGCCTCCAACCGCTCTCCACCCTCCCAGGTGCCCTGGCCACCTCCTCGTCTGCCCACCTCCGCCCGGTCCCGCCTACGCCCCAGAGCCGAGCCACCCGGCCTTGTCCCGTCCCCCGCCGTCGACCCTCCCTCCGCCAGCGTCCGACGCCCAGCACCGTCGCCTCCTTCCCTAGGGCGCCACCGCCGCCGGGGACTCCCTCCTCCTTCGCCTCTCCCGACGGCCACCGCTTCCTCTCGCGCGGGCCCGCCAGCACGTCGACCCCGCGCGACCTCCACCGCTGTCCTCAGGCCCGCCCGAGCTCGTCCTGCCCCGCGTCCGTGTCGCCGGACTCCGCCGCGTCGGGCCCAAGCCGCGAGGGTGCCCTCCTGTCCTCTGCTTCCTCGCCGCCGCCGGCAGAGGCCCTTCTCCCCGACGCCTGACCACCACCTCGCCAGGCATCGCCCGTCGACCCCGCGCCGGCCTCGCGTCCTCCTCCTGTCCTACATCCCGAGTCGCCTCAGCGAGCTCTCCAACCACCACCTTGTGAGCCGTCCTGTCAGCACGCCATGTGTTTGGTAGTGTGCGCCTGTGTGTTATGGTGGTGATGTTTGTGGTGGTTCGGTGTTGTAACGGTGAAGACCGTGTGAAGATGGATCCATGGTGATGCTTCGCTCCTGACAACCCTCTGTCGTACGAGTCAGACGAGCACCTCACCAATACTGACAAGACCTACTCCGCGGGACCCGAAGATCGAACCCTGCGCATTCTCCTTCCTCCCCGAAGACCGAACCCCGTGGACCGACATGATCTTTTTCACGGATATGACAAGTACTTCCTCGAGGATGCCAAGTTCTTCACCCCGAATTCCAGGACCGACCCGATACGAGGACCCGACAAGATCTTCATGACGACAAGATCGGCACCGACCAGGGTGGATCCGATGCACCCCTGACGCCGAACCAAGTCCTGCTTCCCGGATGCGACAAGATCGACTTCCGTTGTCCGAGACCGATCTCGTCGAGCCATTCTCCCGTCGAACCCTGAGACCGAACCCCGAACCCCCAAGATCTTCGTTCCGAGATGTGTGACCCTTTTCCGAGCCCTATTTTATAAAATTGTAATATAAACTCGTGCATCTTAAATTGACATGCTTGCATACATATTTGGTGTGGTTTGGGGGCATTATGTCGATTCACCTCATAATTAAATATGGAGTCGGTATGCGGAATATCTTTGTCTTATTCCGGACTCCATTTAAATTGGCATAGCGAACCAAAACCATGTTTTGTCTTGCTAATCCAACATTTAATTTGCGGGGTAGATAAATAACTTGAACCGTCTAATTAAATGTCGGGACCTCGGTTCCGCTTAATATGATCTAATTGCATTGCACCTTTGCCATGTCATACATCATACATGCCTCATGCCCGATCTTCTGTCATAGTATTAAATAGTGCATCTGGTGTTTCTTCTAGTGTTTGCTTCTTCGCGGATAAGGCCGTTGAGATGATGCGAGTGTCGATCCGATTTTCGGATAAACCTTCGACAATGTTTTTCAGGCGAGCACCTCCCCCTTTCTACCTATCTTACTTTTATCGTATTTATTCCCTCCTGTTGATCTATTGCTATCTGTGTTGCGATGATCTAGTTTTCGTACCCGTGATATCCCTTGCAGCCTTATATTGCCTTGGACACCTCCTATTACCTGTTGTTTGGTAGATAGTTGGACCTGCGCGTCGTAGTCGCTTGCTCAAGTGCTGTTGCGCGTCGTCAAGTACCACAGTTGTTGGAGTATTGCCGTGTGTTTATTGTTGGAGATGATCAAGACTTTAATTACTGTTTAATAACTAAAATTGAAGTAGGTAAATGCAGAGGCACAGGTGGGCAATAGATGTTATTTGGTTGTTAACCGTCCACTTGTGTCCCGTAGGACCCCGAGTACTTGATACCTGTTCCTTGAATATTCGCGCTATCCACATCCGGGAGGATTATGGGACCCCCCTGAGCCAGAGCTTGATTCATTCTTATTTCTTGGGGCCACAAACTAGTTTGAGGTTTTATTTACTATCCTGTACTTATGCCATGCTTTACTGCTTTATTTACGTTTGTGCGAGGAGCACCTGTACTGTTTAGGATCGTGACCCGTTTTTGCGGTATTGACAAGCCCAGTCACACTTTCGGGTTCCCAGTCGTTTACAGCCGGCCCCACAAACCTTGAGTCCGTCTCGAAGTCAGCTAACTTCGTTGCGGGTGTACTTAATGGGGTGGCCCCCTAAAATATTTCTGAATCTGGTGATTGCTTTGTCATGAAGGCCTTGTTGGGTTTTGATTTGGTTTTTCCGAGGTTGATCGAGTGTGTGCTGCTATTTGTGCACCCCTGCAGGGTAAAACTTTCTGAAAGCCGTGTCCGCGGTTATGGACGACTTGGAGCACAGTATCTCGATCATAGACAACTATAACTAAAGTAGTGCTAAAAATTTGACTTTATAATGACTAGTAATCAGCTTCACTATAATGGAATGGCTAAATAAAACTGCCAACAATTGCTTGTTTAGGTCGCCTCTTGCTACCATTGTACCAGACTAGTAAGTATTGCAACTACAACGGAATGGCTAAATAAAAGTACCAACAACTACTGGGTTTGGGGATATCTCATGCTAACTGTATCTGACTAGTAAGAGTGCAACTACAATGGAATGGTTTAACTAAAACTGCCCACTGCTTATTTTATCAGGATGATTATCTATACCTGACTAGTAATTGCTGCAACGATAACTGAATAAATAAAACTGCCAACTGTGTGAGTTCCTCGGTTGACTTCCTCGTTTGGTCTCGAGGGGGGAAACACCAGGATGGGTATGTTTGGTGGTAGTATCAGGTTGGTTCCGGATAGGTCTTTCTTACCCCTCTCTGATAGCCGACAGTTATATCGAGTCTCTATAGGTTGTTTAGTGCATGCTGCGCTGCCGCTTCAGTCCACCATACCTATGTAGGCGAGGACCGCCGAATTCTAGTCTCGCCGTGTACTGGCCTCAGTACTGACCGCTCTCTCTTTTTCCTTTGCCCTTTGCCGGCACCCCTTTTGTTTAAGCAGGTTTTGAGATCGACGTCGTTAGCAGGGTTACCCTTCCGGCTTGGCCTGGGCAGGGTTATGGACGCCATTGGTTATTCTTCAGGGCTCTTAGCTCAATTTGCATCTTGTTCGTACTCGGACGCTATATCGTTTTAAAGGTGATTTGGATCTTTGTATTGTACATCTGTGTTCTTGACTCATTGAGTCATTGTTATATATATCTGTTCTGTGGGTCCCATCGAGGACTGTTGTGTAATGTTATTACTTCGTTTTCCACCTGCACGCAAGTGCCTGGTGGGCACCTTTGAATCGTTTCTATGCGGGTTTGGCGGGAAGCGCTGAAACTTGCATAGGGCCGATTCTGAGGGTGTTACAATGGTAGAGGCGCTCAGAGTAAGCGTTGGAAAAATGATCTTGGGGGCCTCCACCTGGCTCATGGTCACCACAGATCCGCCTGCCACCATCATCTCCTTACCGCTTTTAGTGGCATCCTTAGCCGGAGATTTAGCCACTTTGGAGGAGGTTCTTTCCTGCGTCACCTACTCGTCGACAACGAGGATCAATGCGGTAGTATCAGGGACCTCCTGCGAAGGAGTGTTGTCCACTTCCATGACGGAAGGATCAAATGCTACCTTAGCCAGAGATCCGACGGGTGCGGCAGATGGCGGAACTGTAGGGGTAGGAGGAGAAACGACGGGATAGGCCTGGACAAACATATCTCTAATGTTTTTAGAATCCCTAGTTGTCTTGGAGGTCTTGTTCAAACTCAAGCTAGATTTTTTCCTGAAACGTACAATATATAAGTATAAGAATAAGGCAGGCAAACGACAATGTCAGAGGAAAAGAGGCTTGCACAACATTCGGCACCTTAGTCAAGGGGATGCTGGCTAATCTTCTTTTCTCCGCCTCCAGGGAGGCGGTGGACTTCTTGGAGGCTCCACCCTCTGTCTTCTTCTTGCCTCTTCCAACAACGTCAGAGGTGGAGATCTTCCACTTTCACACCAGCGGGACTTCGTCTTCAGACACAATATTGACTTCCTTCATCTTGGGGTCGTAGACTTGTGGAGCCATGCAGGTCTCCTCCAAGTCCCCCAGTTGTTAAGTGAAATCAATGTGTTAGACGGAAGTACATGTTCAAGTGGGAAGAACTGGAGTGTAACATCCCAAAAATACTAAACTTGGATCATCAATTTCTAATCATCAAAATTTGGGTTAACAAAAACTTTGTTAAATAAAATTATGAATGCATGCATATGAGTATGCATTAAATTTGAAATTCTTTTGAACCACCTTGTTTGTGTGTTTCCTTGCTTGTAAAATGTTTCTTAGGTGAAATAAACATCATCAAACATTTCCCAAACTTTTCCTAAGGACAAATAAATCAAAACCAATAAAATAAAGGAATGGTCATTTTGACCAATTTAACTCCCATGCCTACTTTGGCTGTCTCAAACTTTCAGAACCTAATGGAAACTTTTCTGGATCTTTGCACCCCTTGAATGTACTCATAACAAGGTATCAAGGCCCACTTTGTGATCATCCAGAAACTTTCAAATGCATAGTTTAAATGACAATTCAAAATTGAATCTTTATCATATGGGAAGATCCCACTTTTTCAAAAACCACTCAAACAAGCTCAACTTTCAAAACCCAAGAATCTACAGACTCACCAACACCAATCTAGCAAACCCACCAAAAATCTTTTCCAAATTCAAAACTTGATTCCATGCGGCCATTTCATCAAACAGGTTGCAGACACAAATCATCAAAATTCTAAACCCTATAGTGAGTAGTGATTGAAGCCTAAATTGTTCCCTCTCTAGCTCACAACCAGCTCAGTAGATCATCTAGCAAGATTAACTAAACACTAGCACCACTGTGAGCTTGGCATTACCATCAATGGTGAACAGCCGAAGCCAACCTTGTCACCCCCATGTCGACAACAAGCTAGGAAGAGAAGCAAGCCTAGCCAGCATGTCTGGGAGGCAGCCCACCGTCCACCGCCACCCCCTGTCCCAGCCGCGAGCGTTGCCAAGCCCTGGACCACACGCACGAACCATGCCAACCTCGTCAGCGACCATGCCGAGCGTGCGCCAGAGCGCCACCCTCGACCGAATCCCACAAACCGCGCGCCGCCCTCGCCGCGTGCATACACAATCCCCACCGACCCAGGAGACCGCCAGACATCCTCGTTCGCCGCCCCGTGCCGCACAGCCACCGCTCGCCGTCGAAGACGCCGCCTCTGCCGTGCAGAGCGTCGCATGTTCCAGACCAAGCCACACCGCACCACGCCTCAAAACCATGTCATTGAGCATCGCCAGGGAACACCGCACCGTCCCCTACCGTCGCCCATGCCAATAGCCGTCTGTAACATCGCCCTCGACGAGCTCACCGTGCGCCCGGTCGGTCCCCTCGCTAGACTATAAATAGAGGCCACCCCAGTCGATTTCTTCACACAATTCTACTCCCCTCTTCTCACTAATCGTACCACACCGTTGCCGGAGCAAGGCGAGCACCAGCTTGCCGGAATTTCACCGGAGCCCGCCGCCTCTGGAGAAGAAGGGCGCCATCGATTTCGTCCACCCCAGGAGCTGCCGCGACCACCCCTGAGTTCACCGTCGTCGACTTCGTCGTTCGCCCGCCTCGCCGACCCTCGCCTGCACCCCGGTGAGCCCCCAGCACCCCTCACTGGCCGCGCTAGGTTTCTTTCTCGCCGGCGTTGCCTCGCGTCGACGAAGACTCCCAGCCGTTGGATTAGAATCAGATCGAACGACCCACGTAGCCCCGTACCGCTTCGCCCCTACCTGTCTCACTGACCAGTGGGGACACCCACTTAAGCAGCCCGTGGGAGCACTGCGCTTAGCAGGCCGGCCCGTTAACTTTTCCCGCGCAGCCCAGTTATTCAAAATAAACCTTTTCTATTTTATTTCAAACTCACTTCTGTATCCAACTTCAAAATTCAACCTAGATCGATTCAGTGCACCAAATTAAATGAAACCAATTTTGTTAGAAAGGTCTGGGAATGCCGAATCCAAGTCCGTTGGATTCAAGTCATTTGGATCTATAGATCACCCTTGGTAAATATAACAAGACAGAAGCTTTTCTGCATTCAAACATTTTTCAAATTTAAACCATAATAGCTTTTGAGTTGATTCCAACTCTCAAAAATCACATTTAACCATACCTTTCAGAATATATAAAAATATATAGGTTTACTTGCAGAAATAATGTTCAAGTAATAAAAGGATGCTACATAAGCATTTCTAGACACATTAATTAATTAAAATAAAAGGGTAAAACCTTATTAAATTGTGACACCAATTTAAATCACATTCCCTTGGACTACAATATGTGGTGATGACATGTGTCAACATGATCCCATGTTTGGTTTGGAGGATATTAAATCTTAAGTAGTTTTTCAATGAGTAGAAATTACTTTTCTAAAAATAAAAGGAATTAAACCAAGCTTTAACCTTGTAATATTAGTGATGATGCTAGATCATCTATAGGACCCTTGTGTGTGATGATTACAAGTAGTTAAGTATTGTTTGGTGATTGTGTACCCCGTATTTATTTATAGACGCTAGTACCGACCAAGGATACGAGGAGGAAGGAGGATTCTACGAAGAAGAAGCCGAGGAGAACTTCAACCACTGCTCTGCACAAGGCAAGCTAACACTTGCAATTTAGCAAGCTTTACTAATCAAGTTGACCAATGCAAGCCTAATACCACTAGTGAATGTGCAAGCTAACACTTGCAATTTAGCAAGCTTATACTGATATTGTGCAAGCCTAATACCACTAGTGAATGTGCAAGCTAACCCTTGCAAGATACTCTACTGATGCAACAAACCACTATTTGTTACCATGCCAACTATATGCCTTAAGCATATGTGATCATACCCACTTGATAAACTAATCCTAGTTTTACTTGCAAGCTTCTTACTTTATTTCTTTATCAAAGCTCTTACTTAGAGTTTACTTAAGAGTTTGGTATATACTAGAAAGATATTTTGAAGGTTGCATAAAGAGCATAAAATTGGGCCTAAGTGAGAAACCTTGATATCATCCTAAGATATAAGGTGTACTTAGTTGAAACTCCCCTAGTTTACCACCCCTCATTAGTACTCACCCCCACTTGTACATGCTAGTGCTAAGCATAAAACTTGATCAACTTTAGATGGGAATACTTGGTGGAAAAATGGTTATGAAAACCTTGGAATGATGGATCATTCTATTGAAATGTTTTGGACATGTGTTTCCGAACACCTGATGATTTTTGTGATGAAAATGTTGAGGCATGAGCCATAGCCCTTTTTAAAACTGATGGTTGTCTGGATGCGATACCATTCCAAGTTTATCGTACAACCACAATACCCGAATATTGGGTAGGGCTTGACTGGAAACTTATATACCTTAGTATTAGCTCCCTCATGGCCAAGGTCTGAGCTAAGGCTACCTTGTGAAGATTGTCCACCTGTGCAGTACCCAAGATGACAGTTGGTCATGGTTGGGAGGCCAAACTCACAGGAGAGGTGCTTATACTAGGGCGTGTAATTGAAAGGTTGGGATTGATTATCCGCATACTGAGTATGGTGAATTCAGGATTTGTTCCTGACGGATGTATCGAATGTTGTGGTGTGTAACACCCTCAGAATCGGCCCTACGCAAGTTCCAGCGCTTCCCGCCAAAACCCGCATAGAAACGATTCAAAGGTGCCCACCAGGCACTTGCGTGCGGGTGGAAAACGAAGTAATAACATTACACAACAGTCCTCGATGGGACCCACAGAACAGATATATATATATAACACGACTCCATGAGTCAAGAATACAGATATAATATACAGAGATCCAAATCACCTTGAAAATAATAGAGCGTCCGACTACGGACAAGATGCAAATGGGGCTAAGAGCCCTGAAGAATAACCAATGGCGTCCATAACCCTGCCCAGGCCAAGCCGGAAGGGTAACCCTGCTAACGACGTCGATCTCAAAACCTGCTTAAACAAAAGGGGTGCCGACAAAGGGCAAAGGAAAAAGAGAGAGCGGTCAGTACTGAGGCCAGTACACGGCGAGGCTAGAATTCGGCGGTCCTCGCCTACATAGGTATGGTGGACTGAAGCGGCAGCGCAGCATGCACTAAACAACCTATAGAGACTCGATATAACTGTCGGCTATCAGAGAGGGATAAGAAAGACCTAGTCGTACCAATCTGTTACTACCACCAATCAAACCCATCCTGGTGTTTCCCCCTCGAGACCAAACGAGGAAGTCAACCGAGGAACTCACACAGTTGGCAGTTTTATTTATTCAGTTATCGTTGCCGCAATTACTAGTCAAGTATAGATAGACATCCTGATAGAATAAGCAGTGGGCACTTTTAGTTAACCATTCCGTTGTAGTTGCGACACTTACTAGTCAGATACAATTAGCATGAGATATCCCCAAACCCAGCAGTTGTTGGTACTTTTATTTAGCCATTCCGTTATAGTTGCAATACTTACTAGTCAGGTACAATGGTAGCAAGCGATAACCCAAACAAGCAATTGTTGGCATTTTTATTTAGCCATTCCATTATAGTGAAGCTGATTACTAGTCATTATAAAGTCAAATTTATAGCACTACTTTAGTTATAGTTGTCTATGATCGAGATACTGTGCTCCAAGTCGTCCATAACCGCGGACACGGCTTTCAGAAAGTTTTACCCTGCAGGGATGCACAAATAGCAACACACACTCGATCAACCTCGGAAAAACCAAATCAAAACCCAACGAGGCCTTCACGACAAAGCAATCACAGGATTCAGAAATATTTCAGGGGGCCACCCCATTGAGTACACCCGCAACGAAGTTAGCTGACTCCGAGACGGACTCAAGGTTTGCGTCAATGGCTGTAAACGACTGGGAACCTGAAAATGTGACTAGGCTTGTCGATACCGCGAAAACACTCCGCTTACCTAAACAGTACAGGTGCTCCTCGCACAATCGTAAATAAAGCAGTAAAGCATGGCATAAGTACAGGATAGTAAATAAAACCTCAAACTAGTTTGTGGCCCCAAGAAATAAGAATGAATCCAGCTCTGGCTCAGGGGGGTCCCATAATCCTCCTGGATGTGGATAGCGCGAATATTCAAGGAACAGGTATCAAGTACTCGGGGTCCTACGGGGCACAAGAGGACGGTTAACAACCAAATAACATCTATTGCCCACCTGTGCCTCTGCATTTACCTACTTCAATTTTAGTTATTAAACGATAATTGAATTAAACGATAATTAAAGCCATGATCATCTCCAACATTAAGCATGCGGCCATACTCCAACAACTGTGGTACTGGACGACACGCAACAGCACTTGAGCACGCGACTACGATGCGCAAGTCCAACTATCTACCAAACAACAGGTAATAGGAGGTGTCCAAGGCAATATAAGGCTGCAAGGGATAACACGGGTACGAAAACTAGAGCATCGCAACACAGATAGCAATAGATCAACAGGAGGGAATAAATACTATAAAAGTAAGATAGGTAGAAAGGGGGGAGATGCTCGCCTGAAAACATTGCCGAAGGTTTATCCGAAGATCGGGTCGACGCTCACATCAACTCAACGGCCTTATCCGCGAAGAAGCAAAACACTAGAATAAACACCAGATGCACTATTTAATACTACGGCAAAAGATCGAGCATGATGCATGTATGATGTATGACATGGCAAAGGCGCGATGAATTTAGGTCATATTAACCGGAACCGGGGTCCCAACAATTAATTAATAGGTTCATGTTATTTAGATACCCCGCAATTTAAATGTTGTCTTAACATGGCAAAAGATAGCACCGGTTCGCTACACAAATTTAAATGAGGCCAATATACGACTAGACTTGTCCGCATATGGACCCCATATTTAATTATAAGGTGAATCGGCATAAGGCCCCCAAACTACACGAATATGCATGCGAGATGAATGATTTACTGCAACCAGTTATATTATTTATAAAATAGGGCTCGAGAAAGGGTCACACATTGGGTTCGGCGATCTTGGTGGCTCCGAGGGTCCGGGGTTCGACAGGGCTCAGGGTTCGACGGGGTCGGCGAGGTTCGGATACAAGAGGAGAACTTGGTTTCCAACGGTCGATCTTGCCGCTAACGACGAACTTGAGAGGATCGGGTACCGGGGGCCTTGGGATCCGTGGAGTAGATCTTGTCGCACGGTGCTCGCGAAGTAGTTCTTGTCGTAATGTGTCGGTGATCTTATCGTCGATGGCAAACATGGTTCCCGACTCGAGCGTCTTGTTCATCGAGAGGGTTCGAAGAGCTTGCTGGAGTCTTGTTGACCTTCAATTCGCTTCGCAGACGCATGATAGCATCTCCACAACTCTAGCAGGTAACACCATCTGGCAACATCGAAGCCAAAACGTCTTGATGAATAGGAGCAGAACAAGCACATGCAAAACAGATACATGGTGGACACGCGGTACACAGAGAGGCACACACGCGTAGCACGACAAGGAAGCAGCAGGGTCGGCGGGTGGGTGGTGGTGAGCTCGACGCCGGTGAGGGCCACCTCGGCGGCGCGCGACCGCGAGGACTGATTCCGGAGGCGGGAAGGAGGGTCGCGGCCTCGGCGGTCGGAGAGCCGGGGCCCACGGGAGGCGGCGCACGCGACCGACACCGCTGGGAGGAGGCTCGGCGACGGGCGGAGGTGTGGCGGCCAGGCGACGAGGTCGCTGCCGACGGAAGACGGGACGCCGAAGACGAGGAAGGTGGTCGGTGCCGGAGGTCGACGGGGCGGCGGTCCGCGACAGAGCGGCTCCGGCGAGGTCATGGGCCGCGAGCGGCAAGGGAACCCAGGGCCGCGGCGGCAGACACCCATAGACGGCGAGGTGGTCTGGTGGCATGCAGAGGGAGAGGAGGCGGGCGCACGGAGGAGCATCGGGCGGCCTCGCGCGCTGCTCGACGGGGCCGAGGTCGGGGGCGCGACGGAGAGCGCGGACCGGCGGCGAGGGAGGAGGCGACCGACGGTGCGAGGAGGAGGGGACGCCGCGGGGCAGAGGAGCTAGGGGAGAGACGGCGTCGGGCAGGGTGAGGCCGGCGGTTGGTGGAGCTGCGAGGTGGGGGAGAGAGAGAAAGGGGGTCAGGAGCGGGGGAGGGCGCGTCGGGGGAGGCGCTGCGCGGGGGAGGTGGAACTGGGCCAGGGGCGGCAGGGAGGTGGGGACAGGCGGGGTGGGCCCAGGCGGGGCTGGCCAGGGAGGTAGAGGGAGCAGGGAGAGAGGAGCGGTGGTGGGGGGAGGTTCGAAGCGGGGGAGGGGCTGACCAGTGCGGGTGGGGCCCAGGGGCAAGGAGAAGGAGGTGGGGAGTGCGGCAGGTGGGTGAGGGAGTTGGGGCAGCTGTGTGGTGTGAGTGGTGGGGTAGGGACAGGTGGCGGGTGGTGATAGGGTGGGGGAAGGGAAAAGGTGAGGTGTCGATCAGGGATTGGAGAGGGTGAGGTGGAGGGGAGGGCTGGGTAGGTTATCTGGTAGCAAAAGGGTTTAGGTAGGATTAGGACTAGATATTTTAGGCTAGGATTTTCTAATTTATTTTAAAAGCCTTTTATAAATTGTTTTTAGACAAACTGAGATATCCGGAAGCACCGGTGTTTTGATTTAAAGTAATGGGAGGAATTAATATAGAAAACGAATTAGGGCTTTTAGAAAAATAGTTTTAGACAGATAGATGTATGATGATGTCATGATGATGCAATGCACAAAATCAACGCGATTTTCTAGTAGTGGTTTTGCGGGATGCCACATGGTGAAAGTGTACAATCTCTGTAGAGTGTCAAACTATTCGAATAGCCGCGTCCGCGGTTATGGACAGTTGGAGTGGCCATACTGTTCCCCCGTCAGACTTTTCAAAATGACTTATGAAATGAATTGAGACTTTGACTTGACCACAACAGGGTTGTGATCTGAATTACAAGTTCCCCACTTAGGTGCCATAAACTTTGAGCTAGCATTCGTTTCTTCTAAACTTAGTAGAGATAAATCTGGCTTTTGTAAAACAACCCTAGAGCCTAGTGTCCTATTATCCAAAAACCCCTGTTACCTGTTAGTGTTGGTTTGCGAGTACTTAAAGAGTACTCATGGCTTTGTCCCTGGCTATTCTCATGGCCAGACTATGAAGAGGAGAACCTGGAGGATGGACCCCAGGAAGGTTACGATAACTAGGATCATCTCCCATCGTCAGCATTGCCTGTGACCCCGAAGATGGAGCTTCGCCTACGCTATCGTTATTATTACGTATTCCGCTGCTTGATGTTGTATTAAGAACTGGATCATGAGATCCCTATTTGTGTAAGAACTTATGTATCGTTTGTAATGGATGATGTACTGTGGTAACCAATTCTGTTATGTCTCGCAAAAATGGTAATCCTGGGATTGCGACGTATGGCATAACAGGCATCTAGGATTGAAAAATCCGGGTGTTGACAAGTTGGTATCAGAGCCATCCTGACCATAGGAGACCCTAGTTAGATTGGACGTTTGAATCAAAAACTTAGTTTCCAAAACCAAAGAAAACAAATATTTACAAAAACTTATTCTCATTCTTATCCCTTTGATTCTTTCATGAAAATTCATGTTCCTCAAAAACTCTTGCAAAAATACATAAAATTTTGACACACTTGATCACTCTGCTAACTTACTTATCCTCTATTCTTATAGATGGACGTGAAGTACAGCAAGTTTTACCAATTGGGGAATGGATGAGACCTGATCTTTGAGAGGGATTTGGACCAGCTTTCGAAACTTCTGGAGCGTCCGCACCCTGAGTTCTTCGGAGCTCAGTTCAATGATCAAGGAGGAGAAGACCTGTAGTGGATAATTGTTGCAAGTCTCCGAGGAAAGATTGAACCTCCCACTGCGGAGGGAATTTAGTTTACCTTGAGAGAAAACAACTGGCTTGATGGACTTGCTAGAGCCATGCAAGAAGCTCTTTCACGTCTGTGTGGGCAGAGTATCAACCAGATCAAGGGTACTTGCTTTGAGTTTTGCCCAAGGCGTGATGCTAATGGACAACCCCTGGAATCCCCATACCACCCCGAGCTGAAGACCCAATTGGACCACCTTAGCTTCATGATGTACGATCGTCAGCAGGAGTTGGACAACTGCCGTGATTACTGCAAACACAAGTCTCCCATCATCAAGACGAAGGATCAAACCATCGCCATGCTAGCAAAGGATCGCAAGTCTCGCCGCCGTCAACTCGACAAGAAGGAGCGCATCATTGCCCGTCTTCACCACCGCATCTCATCTTTGGAGGAGACCATCCACAAGAGAGACATGCAGTTGGAGGAAAGGGAGAATGCCGGAGAGGATCTTCGTGGAGACCCCTACTCCTATCTCAGCGATGACGATGACTTTCTGGAGGATCAGGCCATGGACTTCTTCACCGATGAAGACGATTTCGCCTTCATCGATGATGATGAAGATGACGAAGCCACAGATTCCGAGGAATAGTAGCACTTGAGAACCAACGTAGTGAGTAGTATTCGGTCCCACTGTATCTTAGTTCTCAGAATGGTTCTTAAAACCATCTGTTTTTCTTTGTTGTGGTGTGTGTTGTATCGGGTGCTATGAATGAATGAATGAATGAAAAAGCAAGTTGCTAGAAAATCTGAGTCAAACTTTAAAAACTTTTCAAAAACCCAAAACCTTAGAAATTTCCCTCTTATCTCATGATCTATCTCAATCTTCAGATGCCACGTGGAGGAAGTGGTTCATCCCCAGACCCGATGTTGCAGATTCTGCAAATGTTGACTTCTGACCGTGAAGCTGAAAGAGCGGAACGTCAAGCCAACCTGGCCACCCTTCAGCAGATAGCCCAGCTAGCCCATAACAACCAAGGCCATGGAAATCAGGACCACCATGGATCTAAGCTCAAGAATTTCCAAAATACCAACCCACCTGTTTTCACTAACTTAGAAGAACCCCTAGACGCCGATAATTGGCTGCAAACCATGGAAAATAACTTAGAAGTAGCCGGAGTGGAAGCCAACAAGAAAGTCCTGTTCGCCACCCACTATCTAGCCGGAGATGCCAGAGCATGGTGGACCAGTGTTCGCGCAATGACCGGAGGCCAGATGATGACCTGGGAGGAATTCAAGGTCAATTTAGCAGAACCCATGTGCCACCGGGTTTGATCAAGAGAATGAGAGACGAGTTCAGAGAGCTAAAGCAAGGAAGGATGACTGTAGTGGAATACCGTGACAATTTTTTGTCATTAGCTAGGTATGCCCCGGATGAAATAGACACCGAAGACAAGAAGAAAGAAAGATTCCTGAATGGTCTGCATGATGAGATGCAGACGGTGTTAGTCAATATTCCCTTTCCGGATATTGAAGCCCTTGTCGACTCTGCTATCCAGATGGAAGGAAAGATCAACCAAGCCAATGAGAACCGCAAGCGTCGTATGATGCATCAGCCAGGAACCCATCAGACCCAAAGTATCGCCCTAACCCATCTCCAGGATTTGCCCCAAGGACCAACAGACCCCCGATGACCCGTCCCACCTATCCCAACCGTGGAAATCCTAGACCCGGAGGAAACCACAACAATCCCGGCAACTCTAGCCATTTCAACCGTGCCCCATCCAAGTTCAACAACAACAATGCTACCTCCAACACCAACACTGCCCCGAGGACTGGAAGCAATGATGTGCCTGTAGCAGCCAAGGACAAGTCGCAAGTGACCTGTTATGACTGTGGAAATAAAGTCCACTATTCCAACGAGTGCCCCAACAAGAAAAATGCTACAGCCCCCAATGCCAATGTCCCAGATCAGCAGCAGCGTCGTGTTCAGCCAGGAAGAAGATTTGCCCCAGGGAATTCACTCAACCGCAATGGCCGTCTTTTTCTCATGCATGCTGAAGAAGCTCAGGAAGCGCCAGACGTCATGCTGGGTATGTTTTCTGTTAATTCAGTACTTGCAAGAATGTTGTTTGATTCTGGTGCATCGCATTCATTTGTCACCGAAGAATTTGCATGCACTAGTAAAATTCAACCAACCAAACTGAAGCATCTCATGATTGTTCAAATTCCCGGATCAACCACCAAGGCTAGGCAAATTTGCAAAGCCGTCCCTATCCGAATCCATGGCATAGATTTTTATGCAAATCTGATAGTACTCGGAACTAAAGGTTTGGAAGTAGTACTAGGAATGGATTGGATGTCCAAACATAAAGGATTAATTGACTGTGCCAAGAAAGCCATAACTATGACCAGTACCACCGGAATATCAGTCGAGCATGTATCTGAAACCTTACCTCGCCAATTCAAGTGCAACAAGAGTATAGACCAACCTACGATTGACCAAGTCCGGATAGTCTGTGAATACCCCGACGTATTTCCAGATGTTTTGCCCGGTATGCCCCCAGATCGGGACATCGAGTTTATCATCGAACTAATCCCCGGAACCGGACCCATAGCCTAGAGACCCTATAGTATGAACCCGTCAGAGCTAGCAGAATTGAAGAAGCAACTGGATTCCATGCTAGAAATTGGATTGATTCAACCAAGTGCGTCACCATGGAGGTCACCTGTCTTGTTTGTGGACAAGAAGGATGGAGGTAACCGTTTGTGTACGGATTATCGGAAATTGAATGATGTCACTATCAAGAACAAGTACCCCTTGCCCAAGATAGAAGATTTGTTTGATCAGTTGACCGGTGCCAAAGTATTTTCTAAGATTAATCTTAGAACTGGCTATCATCAACTCAAAATTCGTGCAGAGGATATTCCAAAGACTGCCTTTACCACCAGATATGGATTGTATGATTATACGGTCATGTCTTTCGGATTAACCAATGCCCCCGCTTATTTCATGAATCTCATGAATAAGATTTTTATGGACTTCCTGGATAAGTTTGTCGTTGTTTTCATCGATGACATTCTGATTTATTCCAAATCAGAAGAAGAACATGAGCTACACCTAAGGACCATTCTTGGAACCCTTAGAGAGCATCAGTTGTATGCAAAGTTTAGAAAATGTGAATTCTGGTTACAGGAGGTAGGATTCCTCGGTCACATTGTATCAGCCGGAGGAATTGCTGTTGACCCTGCCAAAGTGAAAGATGTAGAAGATTGGCAAGCCCCAACCACTCAAACCCAAGTTCGTGCATTTCTCGGATTGGCGGGATATTACCGCAAATTCGTAGAAGGATTCTCTAGTATGGCCAGACCCATGACCCAATTGCTGAAGAAGGACAAGAAGTTTGAATGGACCGACAAATGTGAAGCAAGTTTTCAAGAACTCAAGAGGAGATTGATTTCAGCCCCAATCTTGATCATGCCAGATATCACGAAGCCCTTCGATGTGTATTGTGACGCATCCAAGATTGGTCTCGGATGTGTGCTAATGCAACAAGGCAAAGTTATATCTTATCTATCGCGACAACGGAAGCAACATGAGCAAAACTACCCAACCCATGACCTCGAACTCGCAGCCGTAGTTCTAGCCCTAAAGACATGGAGACATTACCTGATGGGAAACCGTTGTGAAATTTATTCGGATCACAAGAGCCTAAAGTATATATTCACTCAGAAGGAGCTGAATATGAGGCAGAGAAGAAGGATTGAGCTAATCAAGGATTACGATCTGGACATTCACTATCACCCTGGTAAAGCCAACATAGTAGTCGATGCCCTTAGCAGATTGCCGTGCCGCTTGAACTCCATGATTTCGAAGGAGCAACCAAGTTTGCACAAAGAGATGGAAGATTTTCAAATGGAATTAGTAAGTGAAGGATTTTTGGCTAGTATAGAACTTCAGCCCACTTTGATCAGTTAGATTAAAGAGGCGCAGAAGGGAAATGCTAGTATTGATAGAATCAAGCGTCGTATCGGTACAGGCAAAGTACCTGGATTCACCGAGGACGAAGGAGTTTTGTGGTACAAAGGACGCCTTTGTGTACCATCAGATTCTGAGTTGAAAGAAGTCATCTTGAAGGAGGCTCATGATACTCTTTATTCTATCCATCCCGGAGGAACTAAGATGTACCAAGATTTGAAAGAGCAATTTTGGTGGCATAAGATGAAGAGAGAAATCATGATACTCTTTATTATATCGCCAAGTGTGATGTATGTCAGCGAGTCAAGGCAGGACATCAAAGACCCGCTGGATTGTTGCAACCATTGCAGATTCCGGAATGGAAATGGGATTCTGTAGGAATGGACTTTATCACTGGACTACCTACTTCTAGTAGGGGAAATGACTCTATCTGGGTCATAGTGGACAGATTGTCCAAAGTCGCCCATTTCTTACCCTTCAAGACCACATATCAGAGTTCAAAGCTAGCAGAGTTGTACATTGCTAGAATCGTTAGTTTGCTTGGAGTCCCCAAGAACATAGTATCGGATCGAGGAACTCAGTTTACCTCGAGATTCTGGAAGAAAGTCCAAGAAGGTTTAGGAACCCGCTTAGATTTCAGTACCGCGTATCACCCTCAGACCGATGGACAAACGGAGCAAGTAAATCAAATACTCGAAGATATGCTGAGAGCATGCGTGTTAGAATATGGATCCAAGTGGGAAGACTGTCTGTCGTTTGCAGAATTTTCGTACAACAACAGTTATCAAGCCAATTTGTAAATGGCCCCATTTGAATTCATGTACGGAAGGAAGTGTCGCACCCCTTTGAACCGGTCGAAAGTAGGAGAGAGTCAGATTTTTGGACCCGACATCCTACGGGAAGCAGAAGAGAAGGTTCACAAGATTCGTGAGCACCTCAAGACCGCCCAATCCCGACAGAAGAGTTATGCCGACAAGAGACGTAGATACCTCGCCTTCAATATAGGAGATTTTGTTTATCTGAAAGTGTCGCCATTGAAGGGAATGCAGCGTTTCCAACTCAAAGGAAAGCTATCCCCCAGATATATCAGACCTTTCAAGATTCTGAACCGTCGAGGAGAAGTATCGTATCAATTGGAACTCCTTAAAGAGATGTCAGCCGGGCACAATGTGTTCCATATCTCATTACTTCGCAAGTGTCTCGAAGTCCCCGAGAAGACCGAAGTATTCAAGAATATCGATCATCGGACCATAGAGATCAACGATGACCTGACCTATCCCGAAGTACCCATCCGTATTTTGGAAGAAGCTTTTCGAACTACCCGAAGCCGAAGCATCAAGTTTCTAAAAGATTCAGTGGAGCAACCACACAGAAGAGGAAGCCACCTGGGAACGCGAAGATCACATTAGGACGGAGTTTCCCGATCTCTTCCAATCCTAGGTAATCTTTTCGTCCTTTTTCAAATCTTAGGACGAGATTTTGTTTAAGGGGGGAAGGTTTGTAACATCCCAAAAATACTAAACTTGGATCATCAATTTCTAATCATCAAAATTTGGGTTAACAAAAACTTTGTTAAATAAAATTATGAATGCATGCATATGAGTATGCATTAAATTTGAAATTATTTTGAACCACCTTGTTTGTGTGTTTCCTTGCTTGTAAAATGTTTCTTAGGTGAAATAAACATCATCTAACATTTCCCAAACTTTTCCTAAGGACAAATAAATCAAAACCAATAAAATAAAGGAATGGTCATTTTGACCAATTTAACTCCCATGCCTACTTTGGCTGTCTCAAACTTTCAGAACCTAATGGAAACTTTTATGGATCTTTGCACCCCTTGAATGTACTCATAACAAGGTATCAAGGCCCACTTTGTGATCATCTAGAAACTTTCAAATGCATAGTTTAAATGACAATTCAAAATTGAATCTTTATCATATGGGAAGATCCCACTTTTTCAAAAACCACTCAAACAAGCTCAACTTTCAAAACCCAAGCATCTGCAGACTCACCAGCACCAATCTAGAAAACCCACCAAAAATCTTTTCAAAATTCAAAACTTGATTCCATGCGGCCATTTCACCAAATAGGTTGCAGACACAAATCATCAAAATCCTAAACACTATAGTCAGCAGTGATTGAAGCCTAACTTTTTCCCTCTCTAGCTCACAACCAGCTCAGTAGATCATCTAGCAAGATTAACTAAACACTAGCACCACTGTGAGCTTGGCATTACCATCAATGGTGAACAGCCGAAGCCAACCTTGTCACCCCCATGTTGACAGCAAGCTAGGAAGAGAAGCAAGCCTAGCCAGCATGTCTGGGAGGCAGCCCACCGTCCACCGCCACCCCTGTCCCAGCCGCGAGCGTTGCCAAGCCCTGGACCACACGCACGAACCATGCCAACCTCGCCAGCGACCATGCCGAGCGTGCGCCAGAGCGCCACCCTCGACCGAAGCCCACAGACCGCGCGCCGCCCTCGCCGCGTGCATACACAATCCCCACCGACCCAGGAGACCACCATACATCCTCGTTCGCCGCCCCGTGCCGCACAGCCACCGCTCGCCGTCGAAGACGCCGCCTCTGCCGCGCAGAGCGCCGCATATTCCAGACCAAGCCACACCGCCCCACGCCTCAAAACCATGTCATTGAGCATCGCCAGGGAACACCGCACCGTCCCTTACCGTCACCCATGCCAATAGCCGCCTGTAACATCGCCCCCGACGAGCTCACCGTGCGCCCCGTCGGTCCTCTCGCTCGACTATAAATAGAGGCCACCCCCAGTCGATTTCTTCACACCATTCTACTCCCCTATTCTCACTGATCGTACCACACCGTTCCCGGAGCAAGGCGAGCACCACCTCGCCGGAATTTCACCGGAGCCTGTCGCCTCTGGAGAAGAAGGGCGCCATCGATTTCGTCCACCCTAGGAGCTGTTGCGACCACCCCTGAGTTCGCCGTCGTCGACTTTGTCGTTTGCCCGCCTCGCCGACCCTCGCCTGCACCCCGGTGAGCCCCCAGCACCCCTCACTGGCCGCGCTAGGTTTCTTTCTCGCCGGCGTTGCCTCGCGTCGACGATGACTCCCAGCCGTTGGATGAGAATCAGATCGAACGACCCACGTAGCCCCGTACCGCTTCGCCCCTCCCTGTCTCACTGACCAGTGGGGACACCCACTTAAGCAGCCCGCAGGAGCACTGTGCTTAGCAGGCCGGCCCGTTATCTTTTCCCGCACAGCCCAGTTATTCAAATTAAAACTTTTCTATTTTATTTCAAACTCACTTCTATACCCAACTTCAAAATTCAACCCAGAACCAATTTTGTTAGAAAGGTCTGGGAATGCTGAATGCAAGTCCGTTGGATTCAAGTCATTTGGATCTATAGATCACCCTTGGTAAAAATAACAAGGCAGAAGCTTTTCTGCATTCAAACATTTTTCAAATTTAAACCATAATAGCTTTTGAGTTGATTCCAACTCTCAAAAATCACATTTAACCATACCTTTTAGAATATATAAAAATATATAGGTTTACTTGCAAAAATAATGTTCAAGTAATAAAAGGATGCTACATAAGCATTTCTAGACACATTAATTAATTAAAATAAAAGCGTAAAACCTTATTAAATTGTGACACCACTTTAAATCACATTCCCTTGGACTACAATATGTGGTGATGACATGTGTCAACATGATCCCATGTTTGGTTTGGAGGATATTAAATCTTAAGTAGTTTTTCAATGAGTAGAAATTACTTTTCTAAAAATAAAAGGAATTAAACCAAGCTTTAACCTTGTAATATTATTGATGATGCTAGATCATCTATAGGACCCTTGTATGTGATGATTGCAAGTAGTTAAGTATTGTTTGGTGATGGTGTACCCCGTATTTATTTATAGACGCTAGTACCGACCAAGGATACGAGGAGGAAGGAGGATTCTACGAAGAAGAAGCCGAGGAGAACTTCAACCACTGCTCTGCACAAGGCAAGCTAACACTTGCAATTTAGCAAGCTTTACTAATTAAGTTGACCAATGCAAGCCTAATACCACTAGTGAATGTGCAAGCTAACACTTGCAATTTAGCAAGCTTATACTGATATTGTGCAAGCCTAATACCACTAGTGAATGTGCAAGCTAACCCTTGCAAGATACTCTACCGATGCAACACCACTATTTGTTACCATGCCAACTATATGCCTTAAGCATATGTGATCATACCCACTTGATAAACCAATCCTAGTTTTACTTGCAAGCTTCTTACTTTATTTCTTTATCAAAGCTCTTACTTAGAGTTTACTTAAGAGTTTGGTAGATACTAGAAAGATATTTTGAAGGTTGCATAAAGAGCATAAAATTTGGCCTAAGTGAGAAACCTTGATATCATCCTAAGATATAAGGTGTACTTAGTTGAAACTCCCCTAGTTTACCACCCCTCATTAGTACTCATCCCCACTTGTAGATGCTAGTGCTAAGCATAAAACTTGATCAACTTTAGATGGGAATACTTGGTGGAAAAATGGTTATGAAAACCTTGGAATGATGGATCATTCTATTGAAATGTTTTGGACATGTGTTTCCGAACACCTGATGATTTTGGTGATGAAAATGTTGAGGCATGAGCCTTAGCCCTTTTTAAAACTGATGGTTGTCTGGATGCGATACCATTCCAAGTTTATCGTACAACCACAATACCCGAATATTGGGTAGGGCTTGACTGGAAACTTATATACCTTAGTATTAGCTCCCTCACGGCCAAGGTCTAAGCTGAGGCTACCTTGTGAAGATTGCCCACCTGTGCAGTACCCAAGATGACAGTTGGTCATGGTTGGGAAGCCAAACTCACAGGAGAGGTGCTTATACTAGGGCGTGTAATTGAAAGGTTAGGATTGATTATCCGCATACTGAGTATGGTGAATTCAGGATTTGTTCCTGACGGATGTATCGAATGTTGTGGTGAAAGTGTACAATCTCTGCAGAGTGTCAAACTATTCGAATAGCCGCGTCCGCGGTTATGGACAGTTGGAGTGGCCATACTGTTCCCGCGTCAGACTTTTCAAAATGACTTATGAAATGAATTGAGACTTTGACTTGACCACAACAGGGTTGTGATCTGAACTACAAGTTCCCCACTTAGGTGCCATAAACTTTCAACTAGCATTCGTTGCTTCTAAACTTAGTAGAGATAAATCTGGCTTTTGCAAAACAACCCTAGAGCCTAGTGTCCTATTATCCAAAAATCCCTGTTACCTGTTAGTGTTGGTTTGTGAGTACTTAAAGAGTACTCATGGCTTTGTCCCTGGCTATTCTCATGGCCAGACTATGAAGAGGAGTACATAGAGGATGGACCCCAGGAAGGTTACAACAACTAGGATCATCTCCCATCGTCAGCATTGCCTGTGACCCCGAAGATGGAGCTTCGCCTACGCTATCGTTATTATTACGTATTCCACTGCTTGATGTTGTATTAAGAACTGGATCATGAGATCCCTATTTGTGTAAGAACTTATGTATCATTTGTAATGGATGATGTACTGTGGTATCCAATTCTGTTATGTCTCACAAAAATGGTAATCCTGGGATTGCGATGTATGGCATAATAGGCATCTAGGATTGAAAAATCCGGGTGTTGACATGGAGTTTATGTCAAAACAGTAAATGAAAGTTACCTTTAGGAACTTGTCGTCCTCAAACATGTCATAGGTTATGGTGAAGCCATGCTTGAGATCCTTCACCTTGACAATGTCCTTGAGGCAGATCTTGATGGAGCCACTAGAAAAGTTATCCTCGGAAATCCGGAGGCTATCGTTTCTGTCCTTGGTGTAATGGCACATCAACTTCTCATGGTGCTATAGAGGCTGGATCCACCTGATGAACCAGCACATGGCCAGGTCTAAGTCAGTCAGACCCGTCTCTACAAGCCACTCAATACGCCTTACGGTGTGGGAGGCTTCATCGTCGGAGGGAAGGGGGCTTGCGATCTCCATGTAGGGGCTTCGACGGCGGCCCCGTCGATGAAATCCGGGTACGATGCTTCACGGTTGGCCAGAGGGATATCTAGGCCGTAGAAGTACGTACACTACCAATTCTTCAGGAGTCGTGTCCTATAATGTCGGGGAACCGCCGTCCAGGCCAGATATTGAAGCTAATGGTGTCGTGGGGATGACCACGGCAGATGCTGCAATCGGCAGCGAGTAGTAGAACGAAGGGCAAGGGTGGCCAGCCATCTGCGGTGCGAGATGAGGGCGGAGACACAGGGTTTTACCCAGGTTCGGCCCCCCGGAGGGTAAAGACCTACTCCTGCTAGATTGTATTATGATGGAGGTACAATGGAGCAAGCTCGACGACTATGCGGCGAGTCGCTTGGGTGGATGATGGAACGTGCCTCTACACGCCCTGTAGGGATGTTTATATAGACTCACCTCCCCTAGGGTTTACATATCTCAACCGAATCAGTTAAGGTTTCGGTACTCGTTTAACCTAATCCGACTGGGCCTATCTACTCTTCTGGGCCTTCAGCTTCCGGTCGCTTAGATCCACGCCAGGTCTCGATCCAGTCGCCGTCTTGCAGGCCCACTCGTCAGTTCCTGGGCCAGTCGGAAAACGTCCTGCTGGGTATACCCCGGTAGGCATATACCCATCAGTAATCCCCGAGGCCGTCGTCGATTGGGCGCAGGTGGTCGCTGGCAGTCGGAGCATACGGCTTCAATGCGGACATCCAGTCGAATCGGTGGCGGGCTCCTGAATAAAGGAGAAAACTAGTCATTCTGGTCGCAGCTTTAGCGAACGGGTCGGCGAAATATTCAGTCACTGTGGTAGTGATCGGGTCGGCGAGCCGAGTGGCTGAAGTTGGACCGTCAAACGCAGTCAAAACTAGCCGTTGGGTAATCCAACGGTAACTTTCGGCATAATCACCGCGTAGCAATGGCTCCCTGATTTGGCGGGTAACCACCGCTATATAAAGGGAATGGTAGGCGATCGGAGAACCACCTTCTCGTCATTTCCTCCAATTGCGCGCACCTCCGTTTTCGTCCGCATTGCGATCCAGCCGACCCGCAATCCTCCGACCCCCACGAACCTTCTCGCCAATGGCCCCCTCCACCGAACCATGGGGCAGGTCTAAGTGCACGAGAGCGCTACTGGCGTCTTTTGAGGAGGCCCGGATCCTGCGCGCCGGTAGATGGCGCATCCCTGCGGCCGGAGAGGTGACTCCGGACCCGCGCGAGGGGGAGTTCGTCTGCTTCACCAGCCACCTGGAACGGGGGCTGGGATTCCCCACATCTCTCTTCTTCCGGCGCTTCTGCGCCTTCTACGGGATCCAGCCATCGGACCTGGGCCCGCACAACATCGAGCAGCTCGCCATTTTCGTGGCGTTCTGCGAGTGCTACCTGGGCTGCAGGCCCTACTTCCCCCTGTGGCAAGATCTGTTCCACGGGCGGATCAGTCGCGAAGAAGCAGGCGGCCCAATGCTTGCCGCGGGCGGCTTGACGTTTCAATTGAAGTCGAAGGCCTTCTTTTTTGATCTGATGCTACCGGCCAAGGCGGCGAGTGAATGGAAGAAGTCTTGGTTTTACGTCACCGAGGCGACTCCAGACGGCGAGGTGGCGATCCCAAGATACTCCACCGACCGGCCCGAACCGCGCCGACTCCAAGTCGGCAAGCTTCCAATAGACCAGCGGATGGTTGTGGATGAGATGCTTCAGACCATCCGCGGCCTGAAGAAGAAAGGTCTCTAGCCCATCAATTTGTACAACTGCTGGCTCGGGCGGCGACTCGTCCCCCTGGCCCGCCGTGACCACTATATGTACGAGTACACGGGCCGGGAGGACTCGACGAAATCCTGCATCGCCGAGTGGAAACTCGAGGATTACATTCCGGCGTTGAAGAAGATCACCCAGGCGGTGTACCTGGACGCGAAGGCCGGGGTCGCCCCCTACACCGCGAAGCATCCAGCCCCAACGGTAAGTCACTTTCTACCATTCGCAGTCGCAGTTAATGTTGCCGCGGTTATACTGACACTGTCTTATGCTTATTGCAGTTATTCCAAGTGGTGGAAGGGTGGCTTCCACCCATAGACAACGAGAATTCGAGCTCGTCCATCCAGGACGGGGGCGAATCGCCTCCTGCCAAGGGCGGTGTTGACAGCGACAAGAGCGACGACGACGACGAGTCCGAGGAAGAGGTCGCCCCGCTGGTTCGGAAAACTCGCGGGCAACGTCAGCGCGAACTCGAGGCGAGTAAAAGCCTCGAACGTCATGATGATGACGACGACGAGCTTCCCGAGCTCACCTCGCGTCCCGAAGCCACTCCGTCGAAGAAGAAGAAGAAAGAGGTGAAGGCCCCTCCAAAGAGGAAGACGAAGCCAGTGAGACAGACATCTCCACCTCATTCGCCAAGCAGCTCCGACGCCACCAGCCTGGCCATGGACGAAGCGCCATAGACGATGGCGGCGCCGGATGTCACCACCATCCTGAGTGAGGTGCCTCTGGCCTCGCTGCCTCCCCCGTTCTCCCCAGTCTCTGGGTCGGGGGCTGCTCCGGTCGCGGCAGCTTCGCCTCCCAGGGAAGCTCCCGCCGAAAATGTTTCGGAGGCTCCTGCCGCAGCCTCGACAACGAAGAAGCCGTCCGTGTCTTGGGTGCATGATGTCCTGGAGATGGGTCTTAGTCATAAACTGGGCCCCGAACTGGAGAAGCCGGCTGGCATCCGCACGGGACTACGGTTCATTCCAGTCGCCAAGTGATTTTTATTCACCTGTTTTGTTTTTCGTTGTACTCGGACCACTTTTCTCATGTAACCAATTTGCAGGACTGGAGTTAAAAAGATAGGCCATCCGTCCGTGGCCAAGGTGCCGCCAGTCATCGCCGAGGAGGACCCTTCTCGGAAGAGGAAGGCTGATGAGATCGCTGCGCCCACAGACGGTGCCAAGAAGGCCTAGATCGACGAGGTCGTCACGGTGTCTGACGACACGACGGTGGCTCCGAGTGATCCTGCGGTGGGGGTGGCCTCGGCGATCAAGGAGGGTGCTCCCTCGCCTGGGGTGGCCGAGCCGGCCTCTTTTGGTGCTGGCGCATCCATCGCAACCTTCCCGCACTTCATGGCCAGAGCGGCTACGGCGAGTGGTACCACGCCATCGAGCCGCGCACCTTGGGTCGTCGAGACGGAGGTCGAGCAGCGTCGCGGGCATACTCCGGCTCTTCTCACATCCGTGGATGCACTACAACTTCATGGCATGCTTGGCGCAGCCATCCAGGTATGTCCAGTCCCCGAGGATCGGGCCACTGAATTGCAGTGGTCAGATTTTTTTGGTATTTTGCTTTTATTCTCGCGCCCAGTCCCCGAGTGCGCATTCGCTGAATTTCAGCGGGTGGGCACTTAGAGTTTTTGATCTCCAGTCCCCGAGTGTCCAGTCGCTGAATTGCAGCGGGTGGGCACTTAGGATTTTTGTGATCTCCAGTCCCCGAGTGTCCAGTCGCTGAATTGCAGCGGGTGGGCACTTAGGATTCCAATGTTGTTAACTGTTTAACTTTTGTATAGGGTTTGCAGCGTGAGTCAGCCGATCGGCTTGCTGCGAAGTGTCGCGTGGAGAAGGACCTTGTCGCCGTTCAAGAGGCGAAGAAAGGACTCAGGCGATTGCTGCGAAGGCAGAGGAGGTTCGCCAGGGCCTTGTCCCGGCGAGTGAGCTGACAGCGGCTCAGTCTGCATTGACTTTGGCCGAGAAGCGGATCGCCGACCTTGAGCGCCAGCTTAAGGGAGCGAAGGAGGAGGCGAGCTCGGCGGATGAGCGAGCCAAGGCTGCTGTTACGGCCGCCGCTGAGGAGCGTAAGGTCTCTGACGCCCTTGTTGCTGGGCTTCAAGACGACTACTCCTCTCTTCAGAGCTTCATCACGGATCTCTCCCGTCCGTTGATTGGTAAGTGTTCCTGCCTCTGCCTGTAATGCTTTCGTTGCGTGATCGTTGGTGTACTCACTACTCCCCTCTGTCCACAGGTCGGATCATTGACAACACGGAAGAAGCGCAGTCGTTCGACGCGCAGCAGTGTGTGGCCATTCTGGTCGACTCGGCCACGCTGTCCGCGACTTGTATTCGGGCGTATCTTCAAGAGATGTCGCCCACGGAAGTGATTCCCAGCGACCTCGTCGAGGTGTGGCGATACTTGGAGAAGGCGCCGTCGATCGTCGAGTTCATGACGTGATCGGCGTTCCGACGCGGAGTGGCGATGGCACTTAGCCTTGGGCTCGCCCACTTCCCGGAGGACTTCGACCTGGATGACGTGACGAGTGGCTACCCGTCGTCGACTGGCTCGGTGGAGATCTCCGAGGTGCTGAAGCTGACGGACCGAGCCGTGGTGTACTCCGAGCGCGTCTGGGCAATGGGAGACCTCCTCCCTTATCAGGAGACGATCGTCGCACCCAACGACCCCGAGCCACAGCACCGGAACTTCAAGATCGAGCAGCCCTTTCGTGCGGCGATGGCGGGTGAGTTGACGACGTACCCGTCGAACCCGTACACTCCCTTCATTCGCAATCGCAAGGGTGGCGGCGAGTCGTCATCGAAGCCTGCGGAATAAGACATTGTGCCCTGGGGCGTTAGTAGCAGTTCAGCCATTGGGCGCACATTGTACTTTGTAACGATTGTGATCTGCTATAACGAAACGTTGTGTTGTTTTGTGAATTGTCGTGTGTTTCTGATTGAGGGTTGAACGAGTCCCCGAGCGCGTCCGCCCTTTTTATGGGGTTTACCTCGTTTGTTTATGTGTTTGTGGTTTTGAACGTGTTGTTATTGATGTCGACTCGCCCGAGCTCGGAAAGCCAGTCGCAAGGCGACTCCCATGAGTGCTCTGTACTTCACCGTTTTCCCTTGCGCGAACGAGGTCGGGTAGCCGAGTCCCCGAGCGTGGTACTTGGTTGTTCTAGGTGCAACTCTAGGGTGGGTGAGGACTGGGCGCGTTAGAATAAGCGCACCACTCCTACTTGTCCCGTTGGGTCAGTCGCATGGCGAGTCCTGGGCATGCTCTCATACTTGGCGTTTTCCCTAGCCGCTCGCGCTGAACTGGTCGTCAGTCCCCGAGCATGGTACTTGGCCGTTCGAGTCGCGATGTCGAGGATGCGGAGGGTCATGGCCGCTGTAAGAAGCGAAGGCAGTTGTCTTGGCTCGTTAAGCCAGTCGAGCTAGGCGACTCCAGTGGGGCTCCGGGTAGGCGTTTTTCGTGGACGTTACAAGACCTGGGGTAACCCAGTGCCCTTGTAGCGCACTACTTGGCCGTGCCGATCGCTGTACCAGAGGTTGACTTCTGCGGTTAGCTTGATGCTGTTACTACGAGTGCGAATGGCACAAGACACGGAGAGTAGACGCAATTTGCGGTAACCAATATTTTTTATTTCATAGCGACTGGAGGATACATATGTGGAGTTCTAGGAGTAGAACTTCCGTAGGAGGTTTACATTCCATGGTTGCTTGACGTCGAGTTTGCCGTCCCCGCGGACGTCGATGAGGTAGTAGGCGTCGTTGCCGAGTACTCGCCCGATGGCGAATGGTCCCTCCCATGGGGGGGAGAGCTTGTGCATGCCCTTCTTGTCCTGGATGAGGCGCAGCACCAGGTCGCCTTCCTGGAAGGTGCGAGTCTTCACCCGCCCGCTATGGTAGCGACGGAGTCCTTGCTGGTAGATGGCAGTGCGAGAGCGAGCTAGGTCGCGTGCCTCGTCGAGTTGATCGACTCCGTCCTGACGTGCGAGTTCGTTCGCCGCCTACGTGTAGTGGACGACCCTTGGCGAGTCGTGCTCGAGGTCGGTGGGCATGACTGCCTCGGCGCCGTACACCATGAAGAAGGGGGTGAACCCTGTCGACCTGTTGACCGAGGTGCGGATGCCCCAGATGACGGAGGGTAGCTCCTCGACCCAGCACCCGGCGGTGCGCTCGAGTGGTACTTGGATCCGCGACTTCAGGCCATGGAGGATGCTCTGGTTGGCCCATTCCGCCTGGCCGTTGGACTCCGGGTGGGCGACTGACGCGAGGTCGAGTCGGATGTGATGTTCCTCGCAGAACTCGGCCATGGCTCCTTTGGCGAAGTTGGTGTCGTTGTCCGTGATGATGCTGTTTGGGAACCCGTAGCGATATATGAGCTCGCGTAGGAATTTTGTGGTGGTCTTCCCGTCGCATTTCCGGACTGGCTTGGCCTCCACCCACTTGGTGAATTTGTCGACCGCGACCAGGAGGTGGGTGAAGCAGGAGGGGACCTTTTTGAAGGGGCCTACCATGTCCATGCCCAATACGGCGAATGGCCAGGTGATGGGAATGGTCTTGAGCGCTAAGCTCGACACGTGTGTTTGGTTGGTGTACTTCTGGCACCCGGCGCACCGCTGGACAATGTCGACGGCATCGGCGTGTGCGGTGGGCCAGTAGAAGCCGTGCCGCATAGCCTTTGCGACCAGAGAGCGGGCTCCGGCGTGGTGGCCGTAGTCGCCGGAGTGGATGTCGTGAAGGATCTTGCGTCCTTCGGCGGGTTGGACGCAACGTTGGAACACACCGGTCACGCTGCGCTTGTGGAGCTCGCCGTCGATGATGGTGAAGGATTTGCATCAACGTGCAATCATCCAGGCGTGTATCTCGTCTGCCGGCAAGGTACCAGCCTCCAGGTAGGCGATGTACGGCTTGGTCCAGTCGTCTGGCTCAGCGATGAGTGCGACCAAGGCTGCCTCTGATTGCAGCGGGACTCCGATGTTGATCTCCCTTGGGGGAGAGACTGATGGCTTGGTGATCGTGTAGAGGAAGACGCCGGCGGGTGGTGCGAGTCGAGCCGACCCGATGCGAGAGAGGGCGTCGGCCTCCTCGTTCTTACGCCTGTCAATCCATTCGACGGAGTAGCCTGCGAAGTGTCCTCCCAGCTTGTCTGCTGCTTGGCGGCATGCCGCCATGGTGGGAGAGACGGCGTCGCAAGTACCAACAACTTTCCCAGCGACGAGGTCGGAGTCTCCGTAGCAACGTAGGCGGTTGACGTTCATCTCCTTCGCAGCTCGCATGCCGTGGAGTAGTGCCTCGTACTCGGCCATGTTGTTGGTGCAGGGGTGAAGTCGAGGCAGAGGACGTAGCGGAGCTTGTCTCCCTTCGGTGAAGTCAACACGATCCCTGCTCCTGCGCCGTCCGCGTTCTTGGAGCCGTCAAAGTGTAGGCTCCAGTAGTGGAGGTATGGCAGTTTTTCCGGCTGCTGGGCCTCTTCCCAGTCGGCGATGAAGTCCGCAAGAGCCTGCGACTTGATCGCTTTTCATGGCTCGTACTTGATGTTGTGGACGCCGATTTCGACGGCCCACTTGGCGACTTTCCCGGTCGCCTCGCGGTTGCGGATGATGTCCTGCAGCGGTGCTGAGGAGACGACCGTGATTGGGTGCTCATGGAAGTAGTGTGGCAGTCGTCGCTGTGCTCTGAAGACCGCGTATACCAGTTTCTGGTATTGCGGGTATCGCTGGCACGACTCGGTGAGGACCTCGCTGATGTAGTACACCGGTCGTTGTACCGGGCACTCCTTTCCCTCGTCCGGCCGCTCGACGACCATGACGGCGCTGACGACGCGCTCGGAAGCCGCGACGTAGACCAGCATGGGTTCTTTGTCGACGGGGGCAGCGAGTAGTGGTGCTGCGAGTAGCACCTTCTTGAGGTCGCGGAGTGCGTCGTCCGCCTCCTTGTCCCACTGGAAGGTGGGGTTCTTTCGCATCAGGCGGTATAGGGGCATCGCCTTTTCGCCCAATCGGGGGATAAAGCGGCTGAGAGCCGCGACTCGCCCGGCCAGCTTCTGGACGTTGCGCAGGCACTCGGGTTTGCCGAGTCGGGCGATCATGTCGATTTTGGTGCGGTTCGCCTCGATCCCGCGCTTGGAGACGACGTACCCCAGTAGTTGCCCTGCTGGTAAACCGAAGGTGCATTTGCCTGGGTTGAGCTTTATCTTGTACTTCCGCAGGTTCGCGAATGTTTCCGCCAAGTCGGCGAGTAGATCGCCCTGGCGAGCGGACTTCACTACCACGTCGTCGATGTAGACATGGATATTGCGGCCAATTTGGCTCGCAAGGCACTCCTGCATGCACCGCTGGTAGGTCGCCCCGGCGTTCTTGAGGCCGAAGGTCATGGCGGTGTAGCAGAAGGCTCCGAATGGCGTGATGAACGTCGTCTTTTCCTCGTCCTCCACAGCCATCTTGATCTGGTTGTACCCATAGTAGGCGTCGAGGAAACACAACGACTTCGAGCCCGCGGTGGAGTCGATTATTTGGTCGATCCGCGGGAGGACGAACTGCTCCTTCGGGCAGGCGCTGTTTAAGTTTGTGTAGTCGATACACATCCTCCAGGTCCCATTTTTCTTCTCGACTAGGACTGGGTTTGCCAGCCACTTGGAGTATTTGATTGGCCGGATGAAGCCTGCAGTGAGTAGACGCTGCACCTCCTCGGCGATAGCTCGGCGGCGCTCTTCGTTGAAGGGCCGCAGCGACTGCTTGACGGGTCACACTTTGGGGTCGGCGTTCAGTTTGTGCTCAGCGAGTTCCCTAGGGACACTAGGCATGTCAGAGGGCTTCCATGCGAAGATGTCCCTGTTCTCACGGAGGAACTCGATGAGCGCGCCTTCCTAGGCTGGGCTCTTGCCCGTCCCGATCGTCACCGTCTGGCTGGAGTCGCCTGGGACCAGCTCGACGGTGCTGGTGTGCGTCGTTGCCTCGAAGGCTGAGGTGTTGGCACCCTCCGAATTGGGATTCTTGAGTATGGTGGGGTCGTCATTGTTGACCCCGCTCGCGTACTTAGCGAGCTTGTCGGCGTGGTTGGCCTCTGCGCAATGATGGCGTCGGCGAGCTCGGCTCCTTTGGCCTCGCACTCGGCGGCCATGTCGGGGTCGCCGTTGATGGTGATGACGCCGCGCGGTCCGGGGAGCTTCATCGCGTTGTACGCGTAGTGGGGCGCTGCCATGAACTTGGCGAACGCCTGGCGGCCCAGGACGTAGTGGTAGGGGCTGTCGAAGGGTACCAGCTCGAAGACGATCCGCCCGGTGCGGAAGTTTGCTGGTGTGCCGAAGGTGACTGGCAGCGTGACCTTGCCGATCGGGTACGCCTTCCGACCGGGGACGATGCCGTGGAACGTGGTGTAGGTCGTTTCGACCATCGACTGCGGGATTCGCAGTCGTCTGAAGGTGTCCAGGTACAGGATGTTGATGGAGCTTCCGCCGTCCATCAATGTCTTGGGGAGCCAGTAGTCTCCCACCTTGGGCTTGACCACCAGGGCGACTCGGCCTGGGTACTCGATGCGTGGCGAGTGGTCCTGGAGGCTCCAGGTGATGGGCTGCTCCGACAAGTTGAGGAACTGGGGAACGTCCACCTGGGCCACCGCGTTGACGGCGACGGCGCGGGCGATGACCTTCTTCTCGCACTTCGTGTTGAAGCCTGTGAAGGTGTGGAGAGAGCCGGCCACACTGCCGAATTTTCCGCCGTTTGGCGGGTTGTTGTCGGGGTCCTCCCGCGCTCGCCGTGCCTTCTCGATATCCTTGAGAGAGTGGCAGTCGGCGGTCATGTGCGTGGCGGGCTTCCCTTCCCTGCTGTGAAACACACAAGGCTGGTTAAGGAGGGCCACTGGGTCGAACCTTGGTTTTGCCTTGTAGTTGCTGCCGTCGCGGCGTTGCCCTCCGTCGCGGCGGAAGCTCTTGGGCTCGCGCTGCGCGTGCCCGGCGTTGGCGACGAAGTCGACTCGCCCGTCACTGCGGCGCTTGCCGGTGAGGCGAGTGTTGCTGTAGCGTAGGTCGGACCATCGTCCGTTGTCGTTGCCGCTCGTGCGGCGTTGGCCTCCCGACTCGTCGTCGGTTTCCTGGTTTGGATCTTCCTCCGCGTATCTCTTGGCGATCTCGAGGAGATCCGGTATGTTGTCGAGTGTTCGGGAGTGTCGTTTGAGCTTGGCGACCAGGGGCTCGTAGCGGCACGAGGTCTTGAAGCAGTGGATTGCGGTGTCCGGGTGGATTCCGACCGCGTTGTACCATAGTTCTTGCCACCGCTGGATCCAGTTGTGGGTCGACTCGCGGGGTCCCTGGACGCATCGTTCCAGATCCTCGATGGTGGTGGCGCGCGTGTAGGAGCACTCGAAGTGCCTGACGAAGGCATCTCGCATCTCTTCCCAAGAGTCGATGCTATCCGGAGGAAGGGTGTTGATCCACTGCCTGCACGTTCCCTCCATCATCAGGGGGAGGTAACGGGCGGCTAGCAGGTCGGTGTGGCCAGCGATCCCCATTGCCATGAGGTAGGTGTCCAGCCACACGGAGGGGTCGTACGAGGGGTCGTACTTCTCTATTTCCTTCGGCGCTTTGAAGTTCGCCGGGTATTTTTCACCTCGGATCATTGGTCCGAAGCACTGGGGCCCGAGTCGGCTTAGCGACCCCATTGGCTCGCCGTCGCGGTGATTGGTTAGGGTGTGTCGCAGGTCGTCGGGCTGGCGTGCGCGCCAGCTTTGGTTTTTGATGATGTGGGTGCGGGCATCGACGGGCTGACCGTTGGCGGCGACAAAGTTGGTCGCTGGCCTGGGGTCGTTGGTGGAGAGTGCCGCGTTCGTGGGTCGGTGTTGGAGCTGTAGCGGTTCGGGTGGCGGGCAATTGAGGGTGTTTGCCGCCAACGGGCGGCCGCTTGAGGCCGCTCTGCTGCTCGAAGAACGCGAGTATACCCGACCCTGCGAGTCGGCGCCTGCGTTTTGCTGCTCGACCTCTTTTGCGAGCAGGGCCCTGACGTACTGGATCTGTAGGGCGCCGTCGCCGGTGGCCGTGATGTTGTCGGCCGCTGCTCGGCCTGCCACGAGGTTTTCCATCGGGGTGGAGAACAGTGGTAGACCGTTCGCGTCTCGCTCCCGTGAGGAGACCACTATCCGCGGCTGATCCATGGGGGGTGTGCGGTTGGGTGGGGGTGGGACGCCGTTCGCCGTCGACCCTGGTGGGGGCCGGGCGCTTCCTCCGGGGTGGCGCGTTCTCGCAGATCGCACGCTCGGCCACGCGGGCTGGGTCGTTCTCGTCGTCGAAGTTCAGGGCGCGCCCCTGTACGGTGGGGTTCAAGCACGACCTGATTCGCTGCTGGTGGTAGCGCGACAACTCCTGCGCCGTCACCTGCTCGAGGCGAAATTTTTCGCGCTCGGCTTTCTCCTTGCGGACTGCCTCCGCCAGCTTCAGGCGGAGTTCCTCGACCTCCGTTGCCGTGGCGTTAGGAGGGATTGGGGTGGAGAAAGGATCTTCCGGCGGGTCGGTGCCGGTCGCCATGTAGGTCGCGGCGTGGCGACCGGTCCCGTCGCGGAGATCGGCGGAATTTTTCGACCCGGAGTCGAAGTCGAAGATCCCAAGGATGGAAGGATCCTCGAAGTCTCCCATGTTGGAGACCTGGGTGATGGAGCCTACGGGTGAAGCCGCGGTGATGGATCCGGCGAGTGACGCCGGGGTTGCCGAGTCGGCGTTGTTGTTGAGGGCCACGTCTTCCGTGGCCGCGGAGTTTTCGGCCACGTCGCTGTGGGCCGAGTTGTACTCGGAGGCAAGGCGATGGATCGTGCGGACCTGGCTCTCGGAGAGCCGGTCGAGTGGCGGCGACTCGCGGATGCGAGCCGAGTCCTCCGAGACGATGACGTCGGTGAGGCCGACGAAGAGGCTGATCGTGCCGACCGGCAAGATCATGCTGTGCGTGATGGGTCGCGCCGCCGGGACGTAGCTGCTCGGCAAGATCTGGAGCATCTCGCCGATCGCTATCATGCACCCGGTAGCGACCGACTCGTTGATGGGCAGATTGGATCTCGCCGCAGAACACCGGCCAGACCGGCCAGGCCCCACGGTGGGCGCCACTGTCGTGGGAATGACCACGGTAGATGCTGCAATCGGCAGTGAGTAGTAGAACGAAGGGCAAGGGCGGCCAGCCATCTGTAGTGCGAGATGAGGGCGGAGACACAGGGTTTTACCCAGGTTCGGCCCCCCGGAGGGTAAAGACCTACTCCTGCTAGATTGTATTATGATGGAGGTACAATGGAGCGAGCTCGACGGCTATGCGGCGAGTCGCTTGGGTGGATGATGGAACATGCCTCTACACGCCCTGTAGGGAGGTTTATATAGACTCACCTCCCCTAGGGTTTACATATCTCAACCGAATCAGTTAAGGTTTCGGTACTCGTTTAACCTAATCCGACTGGGCCTATCTACTCTTCTGGGCCTTCAGCTTCCAGTCGCTTAGATCCACGCCAGGTCTCGATCCAGTCGCCGTCTTGCAGGCCCACTCGTCAGTTCCTGGGCCAGTCGGAAAACGTCCTGCTAGGTATACCCCGGCAGGCATATCCCCATCAAATGGTCCCACGGTTCCTCAGCTCCTCCCTTCTCACTCCGGCTTCCCTCTTGACGGTGAAGAAGTATATGAATAGATCTAACCTAGGCCGAATCCATAGGTATCCCTCGCACAGAGCCGTGTAGTTGCTAAATGCACGGATGCTATTGGGGGCAGGTTCTAGGTTGAACCCAAAAGTGCTGGAGTACTTGGATGCAGAAGTCGAACTACGGCAAGGATATGCCACGTATGAGTTGAGCTTTAAGGTATACCTTTTCTCTGGGTTGGGGAGAAGGGACGACCTCGCTGGATGGCACCGTCCGTCGGACTAGGGAGAAGGGATGACGTCGCCCTCCTTTGCAGGGAGGTACCCCTCGGCTATCATCTCTTTGATATCGCTATCTGAGATGTCCGAGCCACGCCATTCCCCCTTGTGGGAGTCAGCCTCCTCCTCCAACGGCTCCAGCGCCGCTGGAATATGGTCGCCACCGGTGGATTCAACCACCACGGAGAGCGGCACCACCACACCCTTCGGAGGGACATGGATTGTGCTGGACGTATTGGCTGAAGCCTCACCGGACGTCGCCATTGATGGGTTGCTGCTGCTCGCCATTGGAGTGGAGAAGGTGGACTAGAAGTTGGGGAAAAATTAGGGTTTTCTCTCTGCATGCGCGCGATGTGCTCGAGGAAGGTTTGGGATGGAGGAGGAAGACGATGTAGGAGCGAATGAGGTGAAAAGATAACTTGACCACCGCAGTTAAAATATATAGCACCAGCATCAAGATTCGTGAAAGATGATCTAACGGTCGACACGTGGACAGCATGTGCGAGAACATGCACGGAGATTTCGCCATGTTCCCACCACCATCGCTCGATGTTTCAGATTTCTCGCGCGGAAAAATTGCTATGATTATGTTTACTCTATGTGAGTTACAAGGAGTTGCTAACCTATGTTCTATGTTATCTCACTGACATATGCAGACGAACAGTCCCATATGAAGATTTCGACATGGACATATCCTGTTCGGCTACGAGAAGAGTACGATGGAAGACTCAGTGATTCTCTGACTTACGTGCTGAAGACGGAGAATATTGCAGGGTTCTTTGGAGGACTACAAGATATTGCTTGACGATTTGCCGACATCACCTAAACTGAGCCTTTAATCTAAAGAGGCAAGGCGGCGCAAGATCTCGGAGTTCTCCGGGGGCTACTATTGGGGATATGCTAAATGAGTATCACCATAGCATGTCTCTAATCCGGATAACTCGGGTGGCCATAGTTGGTAGCAAGGACCATGGCCTGCTAGACGACCTAGTTAGATGGATCCAAAAGGGAGGCCCATGCCAGATAAAGGAAGTCTACAAAGGATTCGTCGGCATACTCTGAGCCTTGGAGTGCAAGACACATAGACTAGTTGGTGCTACTGTAGGACTCTGTAACCTGTCTGGCTAGGAATTTTCTCTGTAACCCTAGGATCTGGCGTCTTTATAAGCCAGACCTACGGGAGCCTTTATGGGAGAACAACTCATACGATACAAATCGACACCTCTAACAGTGTACCAATCCCTTTAACTCTATGTATTGCCCTTATAGTGATTTGTAGCAAGATTAGGGTTCCGCCACCATCGTGGAACCTGAACCAGGGTAAACTATGTTACCTCGGACCCGCCAACTTACTGCCTCCCCCCACGTCTCTAAACACGCACTGTGAGTACCCCTCCATGGTGTACTCATCGGCAATACCATGACAACACTGATAGTAATCATTATCATCGTAATGAGTTCCGGACATGTCCACAAATATCCGAACCTACCGGGTCACACACACTTAAGACGTTTACGACATTTTAGAATGTGAGTACGAATGAGATAGTTGGATCAAGTAATTCCAAAGGATCTTTCGGAGCATCTCGGAATATTCTGGAGGAGTCCGGAATATCTCCAAGAGTGGACAGAATGGTTACGGACATTAAAAGAGGATACTTAGAAAATTTTAGGAAGGTTTCGAATTAATTCGGAGGTGTCTGAATGTTAATTTGGATAGCTTCAGAATAAATATTTATGTTAATAATAAATAAGAAATTATTATTTATTAATATCCTAGTGGGTCCCATGGGCTAGAGGGCTGCATGGGCCCACTGGGCCACACGCGCGCGGGGGAGGGAATCCTGGCCAAATTGGCCAGGGCCTCCCCTATGGCCGGCGGGTGGAGGAGGGGAGGGTGTTGGAGATATGCCCAAGAGGCAATAATAAAGTGGTTATTATCATATCTTCACACTTATGATAAATGTTTACATACCATGCTATAATTGTATTAACCGGAAACATTAATACTTGTGTGATTTGTAAACTAAAATAAGAGTCCCTAGTAAAGCCTCTTGTTAAACTAGCTTGTTGGTTAATATATGATCATGGTTTCCTGATCATGAACATAGAGATGTTATTAACAACAGGATCATATCAGTAGGAGAATGATGTGATGGACATACTCCTATAGATAAGCGTAGCATAAAGATCAAGTCATTTCAATAGTTCAATTGCTATATGCTTTCTGATACATAGTAACCTAATTCCTTCGACCATGAGATCATGCATATCACCTTTACCGGATGGATACTTTGATGACATCAAACACCACACCGTAACTGGGTGGCTATAAAGGTGGCATTGAGTGTTCAGAAAGTATTGGTTGAAACACATGGATCAAGAGTGGGATTTGTCCATCCATATGACGGATAGATATACTCTGGGCCCTCTCGGTGAAATGTCATCCAATTAGCTTGCAAGCATGTGACTGGCTCACAAGGGATCACATATCACGGGAACGAGAAAAGAGTACTTATCAGTAACGAGGTTGAACAAGGTATGCAGAGATACCGACGATCATAACCTCGGATAAGTAAACTATCGTGAGACAAAGGGAAATTGGTATCGTATGTAAGTGGTTCATTCGATCGCAAAGTAATCGTAGAAATATGTGGGAGCCATATGAATTTCCAGATTCCTCTATTGGTTATTGTTCGGAGAAGTGTCTCGATCATGTCCGCGTAATTCACGAACCGTAGGGAGACACACTTAAGGATTCGACGTTGTTTGAGTAGTTATGGTATTATGAGAAAGAGACCGAATGTTGTTCGGAGTCTCGGATGGGATCCGGGATATCACGAGGTGATCCGGAATGGTCCGGAGAATAAGATTCATATAAGGAAAGTCCCGTTTCGGAGTTCGGGAATGATTCCGGTGTTTTCATCGGGAATGTTCTAGAAGGTTCCAGATTGTCCGGCACTCCGGGGGGGGGGGAAGGTACATGAATGTGTCATTGAATGATTGCATCATGTACTAAGTGTTCTTGCTGTTCCAAAACTTGAAAGTCAAACGGCTAAAACAGGAAACTGTGGGAAACAGGAAACTGTGGGAAACAAGCAAGAGGAGGTTGAAACCAACTTGGAGGAGGAGTTCCTCTCCTCCAAGCCGGCGGCCAGACCTAGGCCGAGTTGGGGAGGGACTCCCCTCCCTCCCTGGCGCGCCTATCCCCTCCACCTATAAAAGGAGGGGCAGGGCCTCCTCCTTGAGACACACAAGTTTCTACCTCTAATCTCCGGTTTAGAGCCGTTTGGTTTAGAGCTTCTAATTGCTTTAGCCTGCGGTTTAGAGCCTTCTAATTGGTGTGTCTAATCTCTAGACCACTAATAGCTCTCTCTCATACTCCACCATACTCGCTCCAGCTTAAGGCAAAGCCCTGCGAGATCTCCCCTCTACTTCCGGTACCACGCCGTTGTGCTGCCGGAATCATGAGGAGAGTGCTACAACCTCCGCTGCCTGCTGGAACAAGGGAGAGGAAGGTCTTCGTCGAGTACCGAACGTGTGACCGACTGCGGGAGCGCTGCCGGAATGTGGCGCCGGAAGGATCGTCTACACGATCTTGAGATCGGAAAGAGTACGACTACATCACCCACGAGAATCTGCTCTCGTTAGCCGCTTTGGAATCTTCGAGGGTAAGTTATTCCATCGACTCGTTGCTACAATCTAGTAGATAGATCTTGGCTTGTTTGTTTGTATGCGATAGAAAATTTTGTTTTCCATGCTACGAACCCCTACAGTGGTATCAGAGCCGTGTCTATATGTAGATCTGTTGCACAAGTAGAACACAATGGTCATTGTGGGCGTTGATGCTTTTATTGTTGATTGCTTCTTGTGTACTTTGCATCTTGCGGTATGTTGGGATGAAGCGGCCCGGGCTAACCTTACATGACATCGTTCATGAGACTTGCTCCACGCTTGACATGCAACTTGTATTGCATAAGTGGCTTTGCGGGTGCCTGTTTCTCCTAGCATAGTTAAGATCCAATTTACAACGGGTGATTAACAATACTAGTATCAATGTTGTGGTTCTTGTTCGTAAGTTAGAACGACACTTATTGAAAGCCCCAAACCACGAAAAATATGCAAAGAAAGTAGAGGCGTCTAACTTTGTTTTGCAGGGGTGTGCAGTGATGTGATATGGCCATGATTGTGATTATATATGATGTATGCAATGTTCCTTATTGTAAGTTGGCAACCGGCAGGAGCCATATGGTTGTCTTTAATTTCTGTTAAGACCCGCGTGTCTATTCAAAGTAGTTGTAATAGTTGAAGCCGGTGGACGACAACCATGGAGCAGCTTCATTGACCTTGATGCAATGCCGGTAATGATGGAGATCATGTTCGTGCTAGAAGATGGAGATCGGAAGCACAAAGAAGAAAGGCCATATCATATCACATATTATGAATTGCATGTGATGTTAATCCTTTATGCATCTTGTATTGCTTAGTAGACGACGGTAGCATTATAAGATGATCCCTCATGCACATGAATTTCAAGTCATAAAGTGTTCACCCTTAGTTAGCACCGTTGCTAAAGCTTGCTGTTTTGAAGCACCACGTGATGATCGGGTGTGTTAGATTCTGCAAGTGTATACAACGTGAGCAAGCCAGATTTGCTCATGCAGAAACTAAGGTTTGATCTTGACGAGCCTAGCATGTACAGACATGGCCTCAGGAACACGGATTACCGAAAGGTAGAGCATGAGTCATATAGTAGATATGATGAACATGTTGATTGTTCGCCATTGAAGCTATATCAACTCTCGTGATGATCGGTTTTGATGTGGTGGATTTGGTTCGTGTGATCACTAAAACAATGTGAGGGATATTGTTTTGAGTGGGAGTTCACCTAGATTAATTTAATTATTAATTAGAACTCAATTTATCATAAACTAAATCAAAGTGAAATTGCATAGTTGTTGTAGTCATTGGCATCCGTTTACCACCTTGCGCTTAGTTATAATTGAGATGATAGAACTATAGAATTCTGGTTAGTTACTTTACGAACTGGTATCGTATTGTTTTGAAGTGTTAATCTAAAGTTTAAAAGTCCTATTGCAAACTTTCAGTAAGTTCCGGTTACTCCATAAAGTTTAATAATTAGTATTAAATCAAGAGTAACAATTCCAAGTGTTAGTATATAAGTATCATGTTTGTCTCCATGATGCTTGATATTCAAAGGATTCTCTTAATATCAAGGTTATCTAGGATCTGAAAGAGTTGTTTCAGAAACCATGATGTGTGGAAGATATTGTGATATCTGAAATGAAGTTTTGGTTACAACATGATAGAGTATAATATGGAAAAAGTCATGTTCTCATATTTGATGAGAATTTGCAAAAGGTTGGAGACACTAGTTGTCCTAATCCTCCAAAAGGTTTTGGAGAGCAACATTATACTTGTGATTCACCGTTACAAGCTAAAAGTAGCTTGATCATGGATAAATCCATAATGAGGGTGAATATTTGATGTAGGTAAAATGTTTACTACACCAAGAAGATTACTAAATAAAGGAATTTGAAAGAACACCAAACATTTGATGATGGTGATCTACTTCAAAGTGCAAGTCCAAAGACATTGGTATTTAACTATACATGTTTTGGACTATGTGTCATATGTATGACTCCACTATTGATATTGATAGATTCTTTCAAACAGAAAAGGAAATACTGAAAGAGAATCTCATAAATATATGGCAGAAAAGAAAAGACTAGAATTGTTCAGTTTAAGTATATAGATGATATACATGTTATGGATATATTCTTTGCTTATTAAACAATGTGGTTCTTAAGTATTTGATACTGAATTTGTTGGTGTGAATCGTCATACAAAACAACACAATTCATGAACTACAATGGCCTAAGTAACTAGCAAAAGAATATGTGATGATGTTCATCGAGAACAAATAAAGGGTTATTGTGTTGCTCGTTAAAACATCAAAGCTTGCCTTCAAGATTTGTTTTATCAGGTATTATGAGAACAAAAGGGTTGTTCAAATAATTGCCGTAATCCATAAAAGATGGATGATTCACAAATCTCGTTGGAGAAATCACATCCATAAAACTAGTGCTAAAAATGTCGAAAGACAAATTGATTGAAAGATCACTTAGGAAGTGACATCGCCGTTTAAATTATATTGGAAAGAAAACATGAAGAAACTCCATGTGGATGGAATTTTGGAGTCTTTTGATTTTTGATCACATGACGCTTGTGAAACTTTCCTAGAGATAATTAAAACTTCGTTCATAGGCCAAAAGGGAACGAATAACTAGCTTATTGGAACTTGTACATATTGTTGTACGAAGTCCGTTATGTGTAGTCAAGAGCGATGGATTTCAACTTCATATGCTTTCTCCGAAAATTTGAGTGAATATATGAATATTTACTTAATAAGGATGAAGTATGAAACATTTGAAAAGTTCAAAGACTTTCAAGATGAAGTGCAAGATCATTGTAACAAGAGTATAAACAGTTTATGATAAAGATCATAAAGGAAGATATTTGAGTTACAAAGTTTAGCATAATACCTAAGATTTAAGGAATCGTTCCGTGGATTTGCATTTCCGAAACACCATAAGAGTATGGAGCGTTCGAGATATGTAATTAAACCTTGTTTGACATGGTTAGATCAAAGGTATAATTCATAAAACTGCCATTATATTTTAAAGATTAAAAGCTTTAGAGATTACCGTTTTTCCACTGAAAAGAGCTCCATCATAATCCGTTGAAATGACACCATATAAAGTTATGGTTTGGGATAAAACCCAAGTTGTCCTTTCTTAAACATTGGTATGCTATGCATAAGAAAGATGTTTGCAACCAAAGTCGGATGAACCTGTCTTTGTTAAGTATTCCTCCATAACACCGGAGACAAAAGTGTTTGTCACTTAGAACGTCAAGTTTCTTTTAGAAGGAATTTTTCGTGAAAAGTAAAGTGGGAGGACAATAGAACTTTGATAAGGTTAAAAGAACCTTAGCTATATGTGCAAAGTTGCGCAGCACCGAAAAGTGTTCCGGAGGCAGCAACAATGCTCATGGCTCACGTGCCTCAAAGGTTGTGGTCACGGATATCTAAAGTTCCTATTGAAACAAGTAGATCGGGTAAACAATCAAATACCAAGATTTGAGGGTTGAATCATTATTTGAGAATAATGAACCGACTACATACAAAGAAGCGATGATGGGCCCTGACTCCGTCAAATGGCTTGAAGCCATAAAATCCGTGATAGTTCCATACACGAGAAATCAAGTTTTGAACTTGAAAGACCCTCTGAAAAGGTACAAGACCTTACAGTCGTATTTGGATCTATAAAAGAAATAGACATGGATGTTTTACATCTATGAAATAGTCGACATGTTGGGAAAGAGTTCACAAAATGTTCAAAGGTTGACTATGACAAGATTTGATCTTTCATAGTGATATTTAGTCTAGATGGATTAATGTAGCAACCACTACATATAATTTGTTATATGGTAGTTGAATAAACAAAACAAGTTCTTCTAATAGAATCGTTACCTAGGACATGTGCATAACACGGTCCATAGGTTTTTATTAATTCAAAGGATGCTAAAAGCATATGCAAACTTCAATGGTTAAAGTGAGCATCGCGGAGTTGGAATCTTCACTGTGATGAAACTGTTAAAAGAGTTTAATTTCATCAGAGACAATGAAGATGCTTGCATTTTCAAGAAATTAAGTGGGAGCGCTAAGACATATTTTCTAATACATTATGTGGAAGACATATTGTTGATTGGAAAGAATGTATATTTTATTAACACATATTAAGAATTTCATCCCGATGAAAGACTTAGGCAAAACCCAAATATTTGGCATCAATAGACGCTAATATGGTTGTGCCAGAAGTACATAGATAAGATATTGAATGAGTTCAATATAGAAACTACAAGAGAGGTTCTTGTCGCACAGAAAGGATTGAATGAGTTCAATGTTGATGATATATTCAAGTGTATTGACATTTGGTAAAGTGAAACAAATAATCAAGTATAGATTGATACTTGATGTATAAAATCACAAAGAGTATTTATATCAATCATACTGTGATATGTACAAATCCAGATATGTCCTATGCTCTAAATGTTGTGAGCACATACCAGAATGATTCGTAAGATGATCATTGGACAATAGTAAGGATATACTTATGATCTTTTGGAAGAACTAAGAGTATATTATTTGTAGAAGTGACAAATAGATGGTTAGTTCATTGTAAAAGTACTACATTGATACTAGCTTTGTCACAAAGTATAAATTAAGTTTATCTCAATCTAAACTAAGGGTGGCACAATATAATGGAAAGTGAGTTCCATAATGGATTTGGATGAGTTCCAAAGTTAAGACATTGTGACAGATACTACAACAAAAGGCTAAGTATATGACTGCTATAATAGCAGCTAAAGAGGGCGTTTGTGTCAAGTAGTTTGTTATCAAACTAGGTGTAGTTCACAGTGGGATAATACTATGAAGATATATTGTGCGACAATATTATCAACATGTTTTAACCCCAAAGAACTAAAGGTCACACCAAAGGACCAAATTTGTACGAAGCCATCTCATTAGAGAATGAGTGATGCGTAGAGACGCAAAGACATGCAATTACACACGGACCTGGAAGTGTCAGATCCGGAGATCAGTTGACCACTAGCAATCGTGTACATACAACACCGGAAAGCCATAGGTGTTGAATACACAAAGGTTTGAAACTAGCTTATTGACTCTAGTGCAAGTGGGAGACTATTGGAGATATGCCCAAGAGGCAATAATAAAGTGGTTATTATCATATCTTCACACTTATGATAAATGTTTACATACCATGCTATAATTGTATTAACCAAAAACATTAATACTTGTGTGATTTGTAAACTAAAATAAGAGTCCCTAGTAAAGCCTCTTGTTAAACTAGCTTGTTGGTTAATATATGATCATGGTTTCCTGATCATGAACATAGAGATGTTATTAACAACAGGATCATATCATTAGGAGAATGATGTGATGGACATACTCCTATAGATAAGCGTAGCATAAAGATCAAGTCATTTCAATAGTTCAATTGCTATATGCTTTCTGATACATAGTAACCTAATTCCTTCGACCATGAGATCATGCATATCACCTTTACCGGATGGATACTTTGGTGACATCAAACACCACACCGTAACTGGGTGGCTATAAAGGTGGCATTGAGTGTTCAGAAAGTATTGGTTGAAACACATGGATCAAGAGTGGGATTTGTCCATCCATGTGACGGATAGATATACTCTGGGCCCTCTCGGTGAAATGTCATCCAATTAGCTTGCAAGCATGTGACTGGCTCACAAGGGATCACATATCACGGGAACGAGAAAAGAGTACTTATCAATAACGAGGTTGAACTAGGTATGCAGAGATACCGACGATCATAACCTCGGATAAGTAAACTATTGTGAGACAAAGGGAAATTGGTATCGTATGTAAGTGGTTCATTCGATCGCAACGTAATCGTAGAAATATGTGGGAGCCATATGAATTTCCAGATTCCTCTATTGGTTATTGTTCGGAGAAGTGTCTCGATCATGTCCGCGTAATTCACGAACCGTAGGGAGACACACTTAAGGATTCGACGTTGTTTGAGTAGTTATGGTATTATGAGAAAGAGACCGAATGTTGTTCGGAGTCTCGGATGGGATCCGGGATATCACGAGGTGATCCATAATGGTCCGGAGAATAAGATTCATATAAGGAAAGTCCCGTTTCGGAGTTCGGGAATGATTCCGGTGTTTTCATCGGGAATGTTCTAGAAGGTTCCGGATTGTCCGGCACTCCGGGGGGGAAGGTACATGAATGTGTCATTGAATGATTGCATCATGTACTAAGTGTTCTTGCTGTTCCAAAACTTGAAAGTCAAACTGCCAGTTTGAAAGTCAAACGGCTAAAACAGGAAACTGTGGGAAACAGGAAACTGTGGGAAACAAGCAAGAGGAGGTTGAAACCAACTTGGAGGAGGAGTTCCTCTCCTCCAAGCCGGCGGCCAGCCCTAGGCCGAGTTGGGGAGGGACTCCCCTCCCTCCCTGGCGCGCCTAGCCCCTCCACCTATAAAAGGAGGGGCAGGGCCTCCTCCTTGAGACACACAAGTTTCTACCTCTAATCTCCGGTTTAGAGCCGTTTGGTTTAGAGCTTCTAATTGCTTTAGCCTGCGGTTTAGAGCCTTCTAATTGGTGTGTCTAATCTCTAGACCACTAATAGCTCTCTCTCATACTCCACCATACTCGCTCCGGCTTAAGGCGAAGCCCTGCGAGATCTCCCCTCTACTTCTGGTACCACGCCGTTGTGCTGCCGGAATCACGAGGAGAGTGCTACAACCTCCGCTGCCTGCTGGAACAAGGGAGAGGAAGGTCTTCGTCGAGTATCGAACGTGTGACCGACTGCGGGAGCGCTGCCGGAACGTGGCGCCGGAAGGATCGTCTACACGATCTTGAGATCGGAAAGAGTACGACTACATCACCCACGAGAATCTGCTCTCGTTAACCGCTTTGGAATCTTCGAGGGTAAGTTATTCCATCGACTCGTTGCTACAATCTAGTAGATAGATCTTGGCTTGTTTGTTTGTATGCGATAGAAAATTTTGTTTTCCCTGCTACGAACCCCTACAGAGGGGCGAGGGCATATGGGGGGAGGAGTCCTCCCCGCTCTCAAACTTTCCTCCCAAGTAGGTTTTTGGGGAGAACTCTGTGTTTGATGCAGACTCCGTATTGGATAAGGACTTCCTCTCTTTCATATTGGTGGAAGAAAGGGAATGCAGGAGTCCTTGTAGGATATAAATCCTAGTCCTACGCTCCTATATGGAGGAGCAAATCCGCCTATATAATGATAGGAGAGGGCCAAGGGAAAGACACACTAATCCACGCCCTAACCCCGATCCACCGCCACCGTCGCCGCCTGTCGCCGTCAGCCGCCTCCGCCTCGGCCCAGTACTCTTCCTCTTCCTCGTGTCATCGTCTTCGTCGTGTGGAGGAGATCTTCACCAATGCCCGTAGTAGCTCCTTCTTCTACCCCATCAAGATCCAATCTTGATGGACAATGGGCTGCCGGATCTTCATCAACATGTTCACGCTTTGTCTGCGAGTTCTTGATCTCGCATCGACGCGGTGCCATCATCATTGCACGTGTGGATACCGGCGAAGGTGCAACACTTGGAGCACTAGTTCTTTAGAGCCGTCCGTGGGATAATACATCTCCTCGCGACTCGCTAAGGCTTGTAGTGGTGATTGACACACAATCAACCTCGTCATCGACAAACTTCCGCTAGTTCAATCAACGAGGGTATGTTCCGTTACCTCCTTGCATTGGATCTTTGTTATGTGTTAGAATTTTTTTGTTTTCCGTATCCGTGTTCCCCAACACTAGGTGGGTACCACCCCGTGCATAGACCTAGGCTGGCCGGGTGGGCCTCCCTTGGTTGCAGCTTTCCCTCCTTTGGGCAACTGGGCCTCCCCTTTTGGGTGGCTTCCCTCATGTGCCCTTTTCCCGCGGGAATTTCGCTTATTAGTGGAAGTTGCCCTCCAAATTCAGTTTTAAATATATAATTAATATTAATTACAATATTATTATGAAATACATATTATCAAATCACATTTGATCCGAAACACCTTTTGGTTCACTCCGAACGACTTCGGAACCTCCCGGAATGATTCCGGTTCTCTGATGACCCACAAGTATAGGGGATCACAACAGTCTTTGAGGGTAGTATTACCCAATTTATTGATTCGACACAAGGGGGGCCAAAGAATACTTGCAAGCCTTAACAACTGAGTTGTCAATTCAGCTGCACCTTGAAATAGTTCTTGCTCACAAAAATTTATCAGTAGCAACAGTTTGTAGTAGCAACAGCAAAGCAATAGCAGGAGCAAAACAGGAGCAATAGTAAAATTAGTAGCAAACATTAGGATATGAGCGTGGTAGGCATAGGGGTGGATGGACGGGCGTTGCATGGATGAGTCTAAACATGTAACTTCAAGATCTAGTGCAATTGCAGATAAATAAGAATAAGGCATCCCAGTACTAAACAATCATAGGCATGTGCTCCATATATAGTCATGCATGCTTGCAATGAGAACTTGCACAACATCTTTTGTCCTGCCAGCCCCTTGCAGCGGGGCCTGTAACACCCTCAGAATCGGCCCTATGCAAGTTTTAGCGAAAGCCCGCCAAACCCGCATAGAAACGATTCGAAGGTGCCCACCAGGCACTTGCGTGCGGATGGAAAACGAAGTAATAACATTACACAACAGTCCTCGATGGGACCCACAGAACAGATATATACAGCAGCGACTCAATGAGTCAAGAATACAGATATACAATACAAAGATCCAAATCACCTTGGAAATGATATAGCGTCCAGCTACGGACAAGATGCAAATGGGGCTAAGAGCCCTGAAGAATAACCAATGGCGTCCATAACCCTGCCCAGGCCAAGCCGGAAGGGTAACCCTGCTAACGGCGTCGATCTCAAAACCTGCTTAAACAAAAGGGGTGCCGGCAAAGGGCAAAGGAAAAGAGGAGCGTCAGTACTGAGGCCAGTACACGGCGAGACTAGAATTCGGCGGTCCTCGCCTACATAGGTATGGTGGACTGAAGCGGCAGCAGCAGCATGCACTAAACAACCTATAGAGACTCGATACAAACTGGCGACTATCAGAGAGGGGTAAGAAAGACCTATCCGGAACCAGCCTGATACTAACACCAAACAATCCCATCCTGGCATTCCCCCTCGAGACCAAACGAGGAAGTCAACCGAGGAACTCACACAGTTGGCAGTTTTACTTATTCAGTTATAGTTGCGGCACTTTACTAGTCAGGTTTAGATAATCATCCTGATAAAGTAAGCAGTGGGCACTTTTAGTTAACCATTCCGTTATAGTGGCAACACTTACTAGTCAGATACAATTAGCATGAGATAACCCCAAAACCCAGCAGTTGTTGGTACCTTTACTTAGCCATTCCGTCGTAGTGAAGCTGATTACTAGTCATATCGGATACAAGTCAATTTATAACAGTAAACTTTAGTTATAGTTGTCTATGATCAAGCACTGTGCTCCAAGTCGTCCATAACCGCGGACACGGCTTCTCGAAAAGATTAAACCCTGCAGGGGTGCACCAAAGTATCCACAGTCACTTCGACCCTTTTTGCCAGATCAGTTAACATACACCCATCGGTATGTCGGCGGGGCCTAAGTCACGACGTTCCCAGACCCAAAGCAAGTACGTGGGGGCCACCCCACCAAGTCGACACCCGCAACGAAGTCGGCCGGTCTCCGAGACGGACTGGGGTTTGAGCAAACGGCTGTGAACGACAGCAAATCCCCAAACGGGGACTGTCGACACCGCGAAACGTGGCCCGCTCCTAGACAGTACAGTGTGCTCCTCGCACAAACGTAAATAAAGCAGTAAAGCATGGCATAAGTACAGGATCGTAAATAAAACCTCAAACTAGTTTGTGGCCCCCAGTACAATACTTTGAAATCAGGTAATAATCAATGGGGGGCCCATATCTCCCCAACTGTGGTTAGCGCGCTCGATCTCGGAACAGGTGTCAAGAACTCGGGTCCTACGGGACACAAGTGGGCGGTCGGAAACCAAATCTTACCTATCACCCACCGATGCCTCTGCTTAATTCAATTTTTAGTTGTTAAACAGTAATTAAAGTGAGCGAAAAGTAAAGCCATGATCATCTCCAACATCAACATGCGGCATTACTCCAATAACTGTGGCACTTGACCACACGCAACAGCACTTGAGCAAGCGACTACGACGCGCAAGTCCAACTATCTACCAAACAACAGGTGATAGGAGGTGGCCATGGCAATATAGGGCTGCAAGGGATATCACGGGTACGAAACTAGAGCAACGCAACACAGATAGCAATAGATCAACAGGAGGGAAGTAAATACTATAAAAGTAAAATAGGTAGAAAGAGGGAGATGCTCGCCTGAAAACATTGCCGAAGGTTCAACCGAAGATCGGGTCGACACTCGCATCAACTCAACGGCCCAATCCGCGAAGAAGCAAAACACTAGAAGGAACACCGGATGCAATATTTAATACAACGGCAGAAGATCGGCATGCTTATGATATGATGCATGGCATGGCAAAGTGCGGTGCAATTAGGTCATATTAAGCGGAACCAGGGGTCCCGACAATTAATTAGGCGGTTCAAGTTGTTTAGATACCCCGCAGTTTAAATGTTGTTATAACAAGGCAAGATACGATACCGGTTCGCTACACAAGTTTAGATGAGGCCGATATGAGACTAGATACGCCCGCATATGGGCCCCATATTTAGTTATTAGGTGAATCGGCATAAGGCCCCCAAACCACATGATTATGCATGCAAGTATGGCAGTTAATATGCAACAAGTTGTTATATATGATAAACTAGGGTTTCGGGGAGGGGTTCACACATTGAGGGGTCTCGACGAACTTGGGGTTCCGGGGTTCGGGGTCGGTCTCAGGGTTCGACGGATCTGGGGTTCGGAGTTCGACGGAAGCGGTCTCGGATAGCGGGGGTAGATCTTGTTGTCCTGTGTCAGTGACCTCGGCATCCGGGAAGCAGGACTTGGTTCGGCGCCGGGGGCGCATCGGACTCTCCTGGTCGCTGTCGTTCTTGTCGTCGGGCAGATCTTGCCGTTGCGAGGATCTTGCCGGGCTCGCGCCATCGAGTCGGTGTCAACGTTCGGGGGCGTTCTCGCGGCAATCTTGGCGTCCTTCAGGTTCAGGTTCTGGCGCTTCGGATCGATCTTCAGGGGTCCGGGAAGGCGACCTTGGCGCTCGGGTTCGGTCTTCAGATCCGGATAGGAGGTCTTGGCGCGGCACCGGATTCGGGGTGTCGAGGCTTGGTCTTCGGGGTTCATGAGGCGGACTTGGCGTCCGAGGGTTCCTCCGAATCTGTGGCGCGTCCGTGTGGAAGTACTTGATGCTCCGTGACGGAGTCCCTGGAGTCCGGTACCGACGGAGTCTTGTCTTGATCTTCGGTGACTTACTTGCCTGATTGTAGATTTGTACACCCACATGTCTTAGTCATCTCGCCGGGAGATTTTAGCCGAGACCGCATCATCACGCCCCACCATCTCGTCAACCCTCGTGCGGCACCTTACTGATCAACGCCCCGAAGGAAGAACATGCACAGCAGCCTTGGGCACGCGCGACGCGGTTGGTGGCGGCTACCGGAAGCAGACGAGGTCGACGCAGGCCGGGACCGGTCGGAGGTGGGGTCGGCACGGCCGGTGGCGCGGTGCCTGGCCGGGCAGGGACGACGGCGAGGGGTGGACGGCGGCGACCCGACGAGGCAGGGGCGAGCGGAGGTTCGGCAGGGGACGGCGAGGACGCGCCGGCGGCGACTCTGGCCGGAGAGTTCCGCAGCGGGGCAGCGATGGAAACGGCGAGGACGGTGGAGGTCGCGCGGGTCGCGGGCGGCGCCGCGCCGGGGCCTGCTAGGGGGAGGCGAGGCGCCCGCGACTGGGTGCGGCGGAGCAGAGGAGGGGTACTGGCAGTGGCGGACTGGAGGCGGCCGAGCTTGACGGAGAGAGGAGAGGGGTCGAAGCGGGGCCGGGTCGGCTGGCGCGGCGCCGGCGCCGGCGGAGCCTGGCGGGGCGCGGAGGGATCTTGAGGGAGCGCGCGGGAGGCGGCTCCGGCAGGCGACGGGGCGCCGCCGGCGAGGCGAGGAGGGGGGGCCCTGGGGAGCGGCGAATGGAGGATGCGGGGGAGCGGTTGGAGGAACGAGGTGGGAGAAGGCGTGCGGGCTGCGGGAGAAGAGGAACAGGGGGCGGGCGCGGTGCTGTGGTGGGGCCCGCGGGATGGGGCCAGGTAGAGAGAGTGGGGGTTGGCTGCAGGGTGGGGCCAGCTGGTGCTGTGTGCGCGCGTGTGTGAGGGGTGGGGCTGGGAGAGAGAGAGGAGAGAGATTAGGTGGGGAGGGGAGAGGTGACGTGGCGAGTGGTGATTGGGTAAGGTAGAGGGAGGAGGTGAGGTGGCGTGCTCCTACTGGTTGGGGTGATGTGGAGGCTGGGTTGGGGTAGATTAGTTGGTAGGTTTAGGAATAAGGGGTGGGACTGGTTGGACCGATTTAAAATCCTGGGGGTGGTCGTTCGGGTCGATCTGGCCCGTTCGACTGCCCCCACTAAAAATAATATAAATTTTATTTGTTTTGTCAACACCGTTTGCAAACCGATAGCACTCAAACAAAAATAATCCGGAGACCGGGCTTTGCATTTGAATTAAGATGGGGCGTTTGGAAAACAAAACGGGCTTTGCGAAAATAGTTTTATGCAACAATGCATGATGATGACGATGCAATGCACAAATTCAACGCGATTTTCTAGTAGTGGTTTTTGCGGGATGCCATAATTCGACACCACTAACAATGGATCTCGCCCTCGAGATCCGCCTCATGGTACCGGAAGGAAGGTCGGCGATCTGCATCTTCTCACTGCTTGTAGATCCTCGCGACACCACCAACGAGGCTTCTTCCTTTATCTAGAAGTCGGCGACACCACCAACAAAGGTTCGTTGTTCCTGATCGTCGAGAGAACACTCCGGAGAAACAAAGGACGAAGGTAGAGGTATCAAACGATAAGGCCACCTCTAACTTCCATGGACGGAGTAAAACTGCTGGATCCACTGATTCGACGTACAAGAGCGAATGATAAGAGCAGTGGTAGGGTAGCTACTCCATCCCACACTCAAACCATTACTCTGCACGCGAATAGACGGATTATGCAACCAACTCTCGGAATTAGACTGAAGATCTCGACAAGCGAGGTCCAGGAACAAAGGAATGTTGCGAGCAGAAATCGTATGAAAGACACACTGATTAGGTTCCGCGATGGTTCCATTGGCATGAACAACACATGCTCAAGGCTAACTCCAACTTCACCAAAGCTCGTCCTTCTCATATGTTTTTCAACGACACTGATATCCAGCAAGGAACACATATGGATAAGGAGCTCAAGAACAAAAGATTGGAGGAAGGGTACAACAGACAAGTTACAGATTGATGATCGTAGCACCTCCGTTACAAAAGGGAGAAAGCGAAACCCTGAAGGTACGACGGAAACCCAACCACGAGAATTCCTAGACTCGAAGAAAGGAATGAGAGCGGAATCAAAACGCGTAGAGGTAAGAGGAGAATAGCAGAGGGGTAAGGAGTAAAATTAGACCTAATCAGAACTATCCAACCGATTTTCAAAAATAGTTTTGACACTTCTACTTCGGCCGTTAGCTAGGTTATCCTACAGGCTGGACTTGTGGGGTATCGCAACTGCTGAGCTCTGATACCACTCTGTAACACCCTCAGAATCGGCCCTATGCAAGTTTTAGCGAAAGCCCGCCAAACCCGCATAGAAACGATTCGAAGGTGCCCACCAGGCACTTGCGTGCGGGTGGAAAACGAAGTAATAACATTACACAACAGTCCTCGATGGGACCCACAGAACAGATATATACAGCAGCGACTCAATGAGTCAAGAATACAGATATACAATACAAAGATCCAAATCACCTTGGAAATGATATAGCGTCCAGCTACGGACAAGATGCAAATGGGGCTAAGAGCCCTGAAGAATAACCAATGGCGTCCATAACCCTGCCCAGGCCAAGCCGGAAGGGTAACCCTGCTAACGGCGTCGATCTCAAAACCTGCTTAAACAAAAGGGGTGCTGGCAAAGGGCAAAGGAAAAGAGGAGCGTCAGTACTGAGGCCAGTACACGGCGAGACTAGAATTCGGCGGTCCTCGCCTACATAGGTATGGTGGACTGAAGCGGCAGCAGCAGCATGCACTAAACAACCTATAGAGACTCGATACAAACTGGCGACTATCAGAGAGGGGTAAGAAAGACCTATCCGGAACCAGCCTGATACTAACACCAAACAATCCCATCCTGGCATTCCCCCTCGAGACCAAACGAGGAAGTCAACCGAGGAACTCACACAGTTGGCAGTTTTACTTATTCAGTTATAGTTGCGGCACTTTACTAGTCAGGTTTAGATAATCATCCTGATAAAGTAAGCAGTGGGCACTTTTAGTTAACCATTCCGTTATAGTGGCAACACTTACTAGTCAGATACAATTAGCATGAGATAACCCCAAAACCCAGCAGTTGTTGGTACCTTTACTTAGCCATTCCGTCGTAGTGAAGCTGATTACTAGTCATATCGGATACAAGTCAATTTATAACAGTAAACTTTAGTTATAGTTGTCTATGATCAAGCACTGTGCTCCAAGTCGTCCATAACCGCGGACACGGCTTCTCGAAAAGATTAAACCCTGCAGGGGTGCACCAAAGTATCCACAGTCACTTCGACCCTTTTTGCCAGATCAGTTAACATACACCCATCGGTATGTCGGCGGGGCCTAAGTCACGACGTTCCCAGACCCAAAGCAAGTACGTGGGGGCCACCCCACCAAGTCGACACCCGCAACGAAGTCGGCCGGTCTCCGAGACGGACTGGGGTTTGAGCAAACGGCTGTGAACGACAGCAAATCCCCAAACGGGGACTGTCGACACCGCGAAACGTGGCCCGCTCCTAGACAGTACAGTGTGCTCCTCGCACAAACGTAAATAAAGCAGTAAAGCATGGCATAAGTACAGGATCGTAAATAAAACCTCAAACTAGTTTGTGGCCCCCAGTACAATACTTTGAAATCAGGTAATAATCAATGGGGGGCCCATATCTCCCCAACTGTGGTTAGCGCGCTCGATCTCGGAACAGGTGTCAAGAACTCGGGTCCTACGGGACACAAGTGGGCGGTCGGAAACCAAATCTTACCTATCACCCACCGATGCCTCTGCTTAATTCAATTTTTAGTTGTTAAACAGTAATTAAAGTGAGCGAAAAGTAAAGCCATGATCATCTCCAACATCAACATGCGGCATTACTCCAATAACTGTGGCACTTGACCACACGCAACAGCACTTGAGCAAGCGACTACGACGCGCAAGTCCAACTATCTACCAAACAACAGGTGATAGGAGGTGGCCATGGCAATATAGGGCTGCAAGGGATATCACGGGTACGAAACTAGAGCAACGCAACACAGATAGCAATAGATCAACAGGAGGGAAGTAAATACTATAAAAGTAAAATAGGTAGAAAGAGGGAGATGCTCGCCTGAAAACATTGCCGAAGGTTCAACCGAAGATCGGGTCGACACTCGCATCAACTCAACGGCCCAATCCGCGAAGAAGCAAAACACTAGAAGGAACACCGGATGCAATATTTAATACAACGGCAGAAGATCGGCATGCTTATGATATGATGCATGGCATGGCAAAGTGCGGTGCAATTAGGTCATATTAAGCGGAACCAGGGGTCCCGACAATTAATTAGGCGGTTCAAGTTGTTTAGATACCCCGCAGTTTAAATGTTGTTATAACAAGGCAAGATACGATACCGGTTCGCTACACAAGTTTAGATGAGGCCGATATGAGACTAGATACGCCCGCATATGGGCCCCATATTTAGTTATTAGGTGAATCGGCATAAGGCCCCCAAACCACATGATTATGCATGCAAGTATGGCAGTTAATATGCAACAAGTTGTTATATATGATAAACTAGGGTTTCGGGGAGGGGTTCACACATTGAGGGGTCTCGACGAACTTGGGGTTCCGGGGTTCGGGGTCGGTCTCAGGGTTCGACGGATCTGGGGTTCGGAGTTCGACGGAAGCGGTCTCGGATAGCGGGGGTAGATCTTGTTGTCCTGTGTCGGTGACCTCGGCATCCGGGAAGCAGGACTTGGTTCGGCGCCGGGGGCGCATCGGACTCTCCTGGTCGCTGTCGTTCTTGTCGTCGGGCAGATCTTGCCGTTGCGAGGATCTTGCCGGGCTCGCGCCATCGAGTCGGTGTCAACGTTCGGGGGCGTTCTCGCGGCAATCTTGGCGTCCTTCAGGTTCAGGTTCTGGCGCTTCGGATCGATCTTCAGGGGTCCGGGAAGGCGACCTTGGCGCTCGGGTTCGGTCTTCAGATCCGGATAGGAGGTCTTGGCGCGGCACCGGATTCAGGGTGTCGAGGCTTGGTCTTCGGGGTTCATGAGGCGGACTTGGCGTCCGAGGGTTCCTCCGAATCTGTGGCGCGTCCATGTGGAAGTACTTGATGCTCCGTGACGGAGTCCCTGGAGTCCGGTACCGACGGCGTCTTGTCTTGATCTTCGGTGACTTACTTGCCTGATTGTAGATTTGTACACCCACATGTCTTAGTCATCTCGCCGGGAGATTTTAGCCGAGACCGCATCATCACGCCCCACCATCTCGTCAACCCTCGTGCGGCACCTTACTGATCAACGCCCTGAAGGAAGAACATGCACAGCAGCCTTGGGCACGCGCGACGCGGTTGGTGGCGGCTACCGGAAGCAGACGAGGTCGACGCAGGCCGGGACCGGTCGGAGGTGGGGTCGGCACGGCCGGTGGCGCGGTGCCTGGCCGGGCAGGGACGACGGTGAGGGGTGGACGGCGGCGACCCGACGAGGCAGGGGCGAGCGGAGGTTCGGCAGGGGACGGCGAGGTCGCGCCGGCGGCGACTCTGGCCAGAGAGCTCCGCAGCGGGGCAGTGACGGAAATGGCGAGGACGGTGGAGGTCGCGCGGGTCGCGGGCGGCGCCGCGCCGGGGCCTGCTAGGGGGAGGCGAGGCGCCCGCGATTGGGTGCGGCGGAGCAGAGGAGGGGTACTGGCGGTGGCGGACTGGAGGCGGCCGAGCTTGACGGAGAGAGGAGAGGGGTCGAAGCGGGGCCGGGTCGGCTGGCGCGACGCCGGCGCCGGCGGAGCCTGGCGGGGCGCGGAGGGAGCTTGAGGGAGCGCGCGGGAGGTGGCTCCGGCGGGCGACGGGGCGCCGCCGGCGAGGCGAGGAGGGGGGGCCCTGGGGAGCGGCGAAGGGAGGATGTGGGCGAGCGGTTGGAGGAACGAGGTGGGAGAAGGCGTGCGGGCTGCGGGAGAAGAGGAACAGGGGGCGGGCGCGGTGCTGTGGTGGGGCCCGCGGGATGGGGCCAGGTAGAGAGAGTGGGGGTTGGCTGCAGGGTGGGGCCAGCTGGTGCTGTGTGCGCGCGTGTGTGAGGGGTGGGGCTGGGAGAGAGAGAGGAGAGAGATTAGGTGGGGAGGGGAGAGGTGACGTGGCGAGTGGTGATTGGGTAAGGGAGAGGGAGGAGGTGAGGTGGCGTGCTCCTACTGGTTGGGGTGATGTGGAGGCTGGGTTGGGGTAGATTAGTTGGTAGGTTTAGGAATAAGGGGTGGGACTGGTTGGACCGATTTAAAATCCTGGGGGTGGTCGTTCGGGTCGATCTGGCCCGTTCGACTGCCCCCACTAAAAATAATATAAATTTTATTTGTTTTGTCAACACCGTTTGCAAACCGATAGCACTCAAAAAAAAATAATCCGGAGACCGGGCTTTGCATTTGAATTAAGATGGGGCGTTTGGAAAACAAAACGGGCTTTGCGAAAATAGTTTTATGCAACAATGCATGATGATGACGATGCAATGCACAAATTCAACGCGATTTTCTAGTAGTGGTTTTTGCGGGATGCCACAGGGCCTCAAGGGAACTACTGGTAATTAAGGTGCTCCTTTTAATAGAGCACCAAAGCAAAGCATTAACACTCCGTGAACACATGTGATCCTCACATCACAACCATCCCCTCCGGTTGTCCCAATTTTTGTTACTTCGGGGTCTTTGGATCCAGACAATGATATGTGTACACAACTTGCAGATAAGATCACAAACAATACTATCATAATGATTCAATAATAAGTTCAAATCTGAGATCATGGCACTCGGTCCCTAGTGACAAGCATTAAGCACAACAAGTTGCAACAAAGTCAAATAGCACTAATAGAGATACTAGGCACCATGCCCTAACAATCTTATTCGATTACATAATAGAACTCATCCAATCCCTACCATCCCCATAGCCTACAACGGGGGATTACTCACTCATGGATGAGGGAAACATGAATGGTTGATGGAGTGGCATTGGTGATGACGATGGCGATGATCCTCTCCAAATTCCCTGTCCCGGCAGGTTGCCAGAACGGAGTTTCTAGTTCCAAACCACAGATTCTGGTGGTGGCGGCGCAGCGGAACTCTTTCTAGAAAAACGTGACCCCCGGTTTTTAGGTCAAGAGACGTCTTATAGGCGAAGAGGTAGGCCGAGGGGGTGCCTGGGCTGGTCACACACCCCTCCAAGGCACGGCTTGGGCCCACCGGCACGGTAGGGGGTGGGGGCCACCCAGAGCTCCCCACCGTCTCGTACTCTGGATCTGTGGATCTTCTGGTGAAATAGGATTTTTGGCATATTTTCCGGGATTTTTCCTGATAGTTGATTTTCTGCACAAAAACTAGACACCAAGGTAATTCTGCTAAAAACATGGTCAGTCTGTGTTAGTTGTATCCAAATCACACAAGTTTAGAGGAGAAACAATAGCAAAAGTGTTCGGGAAAGTAGATACGTTTTGGACGTATCAACTCTCCCAAGCTTAGCTTATTTCTTGTCCTCAAGCAATTCAGTTGAAAACCGAGTGTGATAAAAGAACTTTCACGAACACATTTGATTCATACGATGTATATATTCTCAGCACATGAGTAGATACTTAAACCATTCATAATGAGGAGTATGCAACTATCTACTCAATAGTCATTGCAAGCTATGAAGAGAAACCAACTCAATAATAATAAGTAGCATGAAACATAAACATAAGCAACATTGCAATGCTCATAATAAGGTATGATAAAGTGGTATCTCGCTTGCCTTTGTTTGTAGAGCACAATATAAATGCCAAGGCACCTCTGAAGTTCAAGTGAAGACTAGAAGTAAAGATATCAGAGATACAGGCATCAAAGTCATGACATAATTAACCAAGCTTTGAGACAAACACAAGAATGACAACTATGCTCTCAAGAACGTGCTCATAGAATAGGTGATGACTCAACAAGGAAGTGAAAAGGTTTTGAAAAGTTTGAAAGGCTTCCAAATGCTGAAAGTAAGGTACTCATTAGCTTTGAGCTCTCATTGCCCCTATCATAAGCATCTTTATATGGTTATAAGGTGAAATTGAGGTCCAATATGAGTTATATGCTTGACAGACCATAAACTGGAATTCCCATGTCCCTTGAGCACGAGGTCCGCTCCTCATGCTACTCAACTTTAGTTACCTGTTAGTTCTTGTCATCGTAAATACATGCGTATCATAGAGAACTGCCTACGGGGTACCCCTTGCACATGACACATGAGCTATCCCATAATCAAAATGACAAGGCAAGCAAACAATGAGCATCCCAGCGATCTTTTGATTTTCTATTTGCATAGGTTTTTATTGAGGATGCTTCACAGATGCTCATTATGTTAATGCTGCAAGTTTCCACCATGATTAGGCATGGCTTAGGCTAGCGGCCCAGGCGTTTCTCTAACACACATATATATAACTCCATGAACTCACCAGCTCCCCTTTTATTTCACACCGACGACATCCGCAAACAAAAGCTCATGGTATTAACTAGATATGTATCCATAAGTGTTGAAAGTGTTCCCCGTGACAGCACGGTTCTGCTAACTCCCAACCTATAATTTGCAAGCATATAACTTTCATGGACAGTCACAATGGTTCAGGATTATTAAGTGCAAGGAATAAAGTGTGCCATCAAGTTTGTGAGAGCTTTACTAACTAACTTTCTCAAAACAGTCAAACATTTTATTTGGAAGAAAACAAGGAATAATGAATATGCACTGAACAGCAAAAGATGCTAATGGGTAGGTATGGTGGACACTGTGGCAATGTTGGTTTTGGGGAGTTGGATGCATAAGTAGAGCTCATACTCAGTGCAAGTGAAGGCTAGCAATAGAGAGGGAGCGATAAACGAGAGAGCAATAACTGTCATAATCATGCTTGCAGCAAAATAGGACTAATTATGGCAAGAAAGTGATACAAGAACTCTGAGGCAAAATAAATCATCGAGGCTTACTGACTATTGTTTTAGTCATATGCATGCGTGAGCATGTGCCAAGTCGATTCACATGAAACATTCGGAGGAGGATACCACAATATCATACCAAATTATGAATAGAACAATGCAAGCAAACATTCATATGACACACTACAAACTATTAGCAAGCTGGAGCTAATCACAAGAAACCAAGAACTACTAAGCATCCATAAATAACATACACCTTACATGAACAGCCTAAGCATGCTCACCATGATGAGTATATGTACAAAAATGAAAACAAATAGAGTTTGTTACCAGCCTCTTACCACACCTCAAGTTGTCTTAATCTTCATTATTGCCCTTCACTTGTGTGACTTGAATAATAACATGAAACCAAACTCCACTAAGGACGGCTGAACCCTGCAAAGAACTCACAAAACCAAAGAAGAAGAACATATATTTTTTGGTGTTTTCGATTTTTTAAAACAAGCAAACAAAGAAAAAACAAAACAAAGCAAACATATTTTTGGATTTTTATTTAAGGAAAACCAAAGATAAAAAGCAAAGAAAATAAACCAAGAGAAATAAAGAAAATATTTTTGGTATTTTTGTGTTTTGAGAATGTAGAAACAAAAACCAAAAATAAAGCGAAACAATGGATATACAAAGAACCGACGAACATGATATATAGATGAGTGTGATGTCGGTATACCTACCCCCAAGCTTAGGCTTTTGGCCTAAGTGGGGCTCAACTCCATGGTGACCAAGAAGATGCACCTCCGTAGTACGACAAGGAGGCCCCTTCGTCCTGGTACGAGCTCGAGGACTCCCCTATGTAGTGCACTGAGGGGTCGTATGAGGGCGCGTCCCCCTGATAGTGTCCATGGAAGCCATGAATGCGCACCTTCTCGTCCATCTCCTCCTTGGAGCGTGACAAAGGTCCCTGGGAAATACTGAACAAAGTGGTTTGGGGTAGAGGGATCTCTCTCTTCCCCGTCAGTAACAATATTCTATAAAACAGGCTCTCAATGGTAGAGCCAGTAGTGAAAAAGTGATGCACTTTCATGGCAGCAAGATTAAGCCTCTGAGGAGCCAAAACTGTATCATTTGGATCAACAACAAGGTCTAAGGCAGCAACAACACGTGCAACAACAATTCCCCCATAAATGGGTCCCTTAGCAGCTAAGCGCAGAGCAATGAGAAAACCAAGACTGTACCCGGTTTCATTGTTGAGTGCAGCAGCTAGGAAGGCCAAATGGTAGTTGGAAATATTGCTTGTGTTCTCCCTACCAAGAACACTAGTGGCAAGATAGTAAGCAAAGTACCTGATAGCTGGGAGTTGAATATTTCTTATCTTTCCCTGTTGGGATCTATGGTCATCATCATTAGTTATCCCGCGGTAGAGATCCAGCAAATCAGTGGGTTGAGCTAGAATCTTCTTCATCAACCCAGCTGTACCAAGTCCCAGGATCTCACAAAATTTCTTCAATGTCATGGTGTAAGTCCTGCCATAAATTTTGAAAGACACATCTGGTTTAAACAGGCTGTTTGAAAAAGAGAAGCTCTCCACAAAGGTTTTAGTGAGCGTAGCATATTGCACGCTCTCATCCTGCATATAACTTCTTAGTCCAACCCTCCGAACCAAGGTTATAAAATCATCAAGAATCCCAGCAGCCTGCAAAAAGGTTGGGCAAGGAAAGGTGGAAGGGTGCGCATCCCCCTCATCTCCCACGTCGCCAAATCACGGTGTAATGAGATCCTCATTGTATGAGGGCCTAGCTCGTGAGGATGATCTTGAAGGCCTTGCCCTCCTAGGTGCATCACTCTCAAATATTTCACCAAAGGTGTGGTTGTCCATGACCTCTTTTTTTCTGAAATTTTTAGACAAACATCAAACCAAGTGATTTCCAAGTTGATAAATGAAGAGAAACTACTATAGGAACTTGCTAGAGAGCTACACATGCATAAAAATGAAAACTCTAAGCATAGAACAAGCATGCAAGCTAACACAACCTAACACCTATAGCAGCAAAATACTCAAGATACAATCTACCAATCACAAATCTAATTGGACAAGCGGAGGAGGCACATACCAAGGAGCAATCCCTCCAAAAATCAGACCAAAGATGGGCTGAGCAAGGAGATCGAAAATCGGGAGCAAGAACAGCAGGAACTCGAGCTTGAGAAAGTTTTTCGGTGTTTTTCAGGAGAGAGAAAGAAGATGGTTGGGAGGAGGCACTTTGGAGGGCCACAGGTGGGACACACCCATGCCAGGCGCCACCTGGGTGCTGGTCGCGCCTCCTAGGGGTGTGCTGGCATGGGGGCCCCCTGGGTCACTCCAAGTGTCCCTCTGCCCCTTTTTTCGAGGAAAACTTTATCTTGAATTTTCCGGGATTTTTCAGGAAACTTTATTTTTGGCCAATTTTCAGGGTATGAAAATTGATTTTCTTGCAGAAAAGATTTTTTTTAGAAGAAGAAAAAGCAAACCAAAACCAAACTACAAAAGTTCTAAGACACTTATAACAAGCAAACAACTAGCAAAACCAAAGCTAACAAGAGAAAAAGCAAAGACTAGGAAGGAGAAAAGTAAAAGTGAGCAAGAATAACCATAGTGAAAGCATTGTTTTGTTCATTAAAATCCTTTTGTTAACAAGGTTGATCAAGTCTTGTTACCAAAACAATCTTATATGAAACAAAACTTTGCATTCCACAAGGTGATTATGTTACCTCAAACTTGATAGCAATGGTCCCAATCATAATAATTTCAAAACTTTATTGTGGAATGGGACAATATATTTCTCCAACCTTGATGCTCTCAATATTTTTAATGGAATTCAGGCAATAGCTCTTAGCAACCTTCTTGGGGAAATACACAGCTTGTCATTAATATTAAACATTACTTTTCCTTGATTGCAATTGATGATAGCACCTGTAGTATTAAGAAAAGGTATCCAAGAATAATAGACATATTATCATCTTCAGGCATTTCAAGCACAACAAAATCAGTCAAAACCAAGCAATTATGAGCCACTTGAACAGGAACATCCTCACATATACCAACAGGAATAGTAGTTGACTTATCAGCCATTTGCAAAGATATATTAGTTGGTATCAAATTTTCTAGCTGGAGTCTCTTGTAGAGAGAAAAAGGCATAACACTAACTCTAGCTCCCAAATGACATAAAGCAGTTCTAACATAATTGTTCTTAATAGAGAAAGGAATAGTTGGCATACCTGGATCACCAAGTTTCTTCGGAACCTTACCATTGAAGGAATAATTAGCAAGCAAAGTAGAAATCTCCTCATTAGGAATCTTCCTTTTATTAGAGACAATATCCTTCATATACTTTGAATAAGGAGGCAACTTAATAGCATCAGTCAAAGGAATTTGCAAAAATAAAGGTTTCATCCACTCATAAAACCTGTTGTAGTGTTCTTCCTCCTTTTACTTGTGTTTCCTACCTGGAAAAGGCATAGGTTTCTGCACCCAAGGTTCTCTCTCACTACCATGTTTATTAGCAATAAAATCTTCCTTAGTGTACCTAGTGTAGTGTGCTTCTCAGGTTCTTCCTCAACTTCCTCCTTATTAGGATCATCATTTTTATCATTACCATTCTCAGTTACAACATCAGAGACAGATATACTATTAGGATCTACAGCAGGTTCAAGTGGTTCCTCAACTATTTTATGTTTCTTTTTTTATCTTACGAGGACTACCACTACTCTCCCTTATTGAGAATCCTACTCAATTATTTTAGGGTGTCCTTCAGGATATAAGGGATCTTGAGTAGCCATAACACTCCTAGTTCTAATTCCATAAGCATGTTTATCTCCTGAGGCATTAACTAGCATATCCTTTTGTACCTTAGCAAGTTGATCAATTTGAGTTTGAACCATTTTAAAGTTCTTACAAAGCATTTTAATATCATTAGCAGTTCTTTCCACAATATCTTCCAACTCATTAATAGCTCTAGATTTTTCCAATAAATGATCCTGAACTTGTTTATTAAAATTACCTTGTTTAACAATAAATGTGTCAAGTTCCTCTAAGCATTGATTAGGAGGCTTACCATAGGGAATATCACCTTCATCAAAGTGGAGAGAGTGTACCTCAATAGTAGATGAGTGGGGAATTGGCTTCATAATTCTTCTATATGAGGTAGATTCTTTACATCTTCAGCTCTAATACCTTTCTCCTTTAGACATTACTTAGCTTCCTTCATCACTTCATCATTTAATGCAATTACTCCTCTCTTCTTGGGTGTTGGTCCATTATAATAAATATCAAGAAGCTCATTTTTAGGCAATGAACATCCAGGATGTGCATGAATCAAGGCACAGAACCTTGTCCATGACTCAGGCAATTTCTCTTCTTATCCCTGTTTAAAATCAAAAAGTCTCTGCAAAGCAGCATGTCTAGCACTGGGAGGAAAATATTTCTGGAAGAAAGAAGCAATCAAGCAATTAGGGCTATCAATGGAACTAGGAGGTAATCTATTAAACCAAGCCTTAGCTTCTCCTTTTAGTGAAAAAGGGAAGATCTTAGTAACAAAGTAAAAGCTCATTCATATGAGCTACAACACTCTCATTTCCAGTCCCACAAAAAGGTTCTTTCTCAACAATGTATAAATAGGATAAATCAAGAGAGAAATCATAATCTTTATCTTTAATGTCTATGGGATAGGTGGCAAACTTAGGATCAGAGGACAATTTAGGAATAATGGTACGTCTCTCAAGGAGACTCTTAATAGCACTAGCACCATGTGTGTTTCGGCACTCCTCAATAAATTCATCATTAAACTCAATGTAACCATCATTAATATCATATCTCTCTCTAGACTCACGTGAGCTAACAGGTGTAACAGTGTCTTCACTAGGAGTTTTAGTATTTTCTATACTAGCCATAGTAGCATCTAGGAAACGACCTAATGAACCACTTGCATCAAGCACACTAGAAGTAACATCACGAGTATCAGAAGCAGTTTCATGTTCAGCAGTAGTAGAAGTGTGTGTAGCATGGGTATGTGGTGGTGGTGTAACAAGCTTACTTATAACAGACGGTGAATCAAGAACATCAGAGGTGTTTAGGACTGTACCTCTTATTGTAGTGGATGGTAAAATAGCAAACTTTCCATCACGAGACTTCCCCATGATGAAAGGAGTAGTAGTGACCAATAGTAGATCCAAGTGAACTTACAAATAAAGCTATGCTCCCCGGCAACGGCGCCAGAAAATAGCCTTGATGACCCACAAGTATAAGGGATCGCAATAGTCTTCGAGGGTAGTATTACCCAATTTATTGATTCGACACAAGGGGAGCCAAAGAATACTTGCAAGCCTTAACAACTGAGTTCTCAATTCAGATGCACCTAGAAATAGTTCTTGCTCATAGAAGTTTATCAGTAGCAATAGTTTGTAGTAGCAACAACAAAGCAACATCAGCAGCAAAACAGGAGCAATAGTAACAGTAGTAGCAAACAGTAGGATATGAGCGTGGTAGGCATAGGGATGGATGGACGGGCGTTGCATGGACGAGTCTAAACATGTAACTTCAAGATCTAGGGAAATTGCAGATAAATAAGAATAAGCATCCCAGTACTAAACAATCATAGGCATGTGCTCCATATATAGTCATGTGTGCTCGCAATGAGAACTTGCACAACATCTTTTGTCCTGCCAGCCCATTGCAGCGGGGCCTCAAGGGAACTACTGGAAATTAAGATTATCCTTTTAATAGAGCACCGGAGCAAAGCATTAACACTCCATGAACACATGTGATCCTCACATCACAACCATCCCCTCTAGTTGTCCCAATTTCTGTCACTTTGGATCCAGACAATAATATGTGTACACAACTTGCAGATAAGATCACAAACAATACTATCATAATGATTCAATAATAAGTTCAGATCTGAGATCATGGCACTCGGGCCCTGGTGACAAGCATTAAGCATAAAAAGTTTCAACAAAGTCAAATAACACTAATAGAGATACTAGGCACCATGCCCTAACAATCTTATTCTATTACAAAATAGAACTCATCCAATCCCTACCATCCCCATAGGCTATAGCGGGGGATTACTCACTCATGGATGAGGGAAACATGGATGGTTGATGGAGAGGCGTTGGTGATGACGATGGCGATGATCCTCTCCAAATTCCTCGTCCCGGCAGGGTGCCATAACGGAGTTTCTGGTTCTGAATCGTGGATTCTGGTGGTGGCGGCGCAGCGGAACTATTTCTAGAAAAACGTCGACCCCCCGGTTTTTAGGTCAAGAGGCGTCTTATAGGTGAAGAGGGAGGCCGAGGGGTGCCTGGGCTGGCCACACCCCTCCCAGGCGCGGGTGGGCCCACCCGTGCGGCAGGGGGGTGTGGTCCACCCAGGGCTCCCTCTGTCTCGTACTCTGGCTCCGTGGATCTTCTGGTGAAATAGGATTTTTGGCATATTTTCGGGTTTTTTCCTGATAGTTGATTTTCTGCACAAAACCTAGACACCAAGGTAATTCTGCTGAAAACAGAGCGGTCTGTGTTAGTTGTATCCAAATCACACAAGTTTAGAGGAAAAACAATAGCAAAAGTGTTCGGGAAAGTGGATACGTTTTGGACGTATCATTCTCTCACAAAACAATTCCGGTTTTCTCTTCTCTCTCATCCTATGATTTCAATGATTCCATAAAGATCTCCTAGCGTCATCATGCCCTTAGGCATGTTACCCCAATGGCTTGGGAATGGCACAGACATGATCTCTCTCAATGATCAATACCGGGACCGGGATGCCCATAATGACCCATATGCATTCCATGATGTGTAATGTCGTTTGAACCATAAACGTCGAGTCCAATTACCTTTGTTAATTTGATACCGACTTGTCCGAGATATGATCATCCGTATCATACACCTTGTTCAAATCTTGTTACCGACAAGTTCTATTTTACTCGTTATCGTGATATTCCATCCCCGTGACCTAGTCAATGTTGCAACATTATAGATGTAATCTCACCAAGTCGGCCTTGTGTATCTTCCCATCACGCGGGTGAACAAATCCCGATTGATACATAGGCCTCAACTATTCCTCTGGAATACCCAACATGCACCGTTATAGTCACCTAGTTATGGACATGACGTTTGATGTAGTCAAAGCAACCTCGGGTGCTAGTGATTAACATGATCTCACAGTCAAAGGAGAAGGATACTACACTTCTAACTATTTCAACAAGGAACCATGTGTCTTGATCGTGCCGAAATACTTATCTTTGGGTAATGTCCATCATATCATTCTCTAGTGATATGACTCTGTTGTCAACTGGTATAAATGCTCCATGAACACGAAACCTTGATCATATCATTTGCCCAATGAACTAGTATAAATAGAGGCTACTAGGGACTTGGTTTGTTTCATAACACACATGTATCAATGTTTCCACTTGATACAGTTGTAGAACAGTACAAAACTATTATGAACTAATTGAGATATGATAATAAAATCCATTTATTATTTTCCTCTAGGGCATATCTCTTTCAGTCTCCCACTTGCACTAGAATACAAATAATCTAGCTTGCATTTCTACTAATCATAAACCATATCATATATGTGTTTATTGATTATGCTTGTGTATGGAAAACGTCCACATGTCTTTTGCAAATCGTTAATGTCTTCCAAATTTTGACATTTACAGCATTACCACATAATGTATCGAAGTATTCATTTGGTGACAGAGTGAGACTTTGTTTCTAGTGTTTACAATGATGGTCGATCAGTCAATTATACTTTCATTGTTGTCATGTAAACTGCAGAAACACACTTAGTAGAAGTCGAACTTGTTTAGCCAAAACAACTATAGTAGCCAATTTAGAAGTAGCCACGTATATATACTTGTATATCTATGTAGATCCTAACCGATAGTGCATAAAATGCAACTATGATGCCTAACTTTGCTTCTTGCGATTTAAGGGCAAACTTAACTCTAGTTCAGTGATTAACTCAGGAATCACTTTGAGACATGTTCTTACAACTAAGAACTTGTTCTTCTAACCAAACCTTGGATCACATTACGTCGAGTATATAATATGGTTATATGAAAGAACCTATGACTGAGGCATAGGAGATGTTCACATCTCTCTTCTTTAATTTAACCATAGTTGTAGTACTAAGATTAACTCAATGATTAATGTAGATATACAAGTAAGAACTACTTTCTTGCCTTGTTCTATCCTGAACTTCTTCAGAATCTTATCTAGGATATTCTGAACATCTTCAGAATCAAATCCAGAAAGCATTTGACAATAATGTTTATTAAACGTATCAATCTATCTCGAAAGATATCAATGTTTAATAATTTGTTCAACTTCATTCATAGAGTATTTACTAACTTAAATATCACTAATACCAATTACATCATTCATCATATGTCTTTCACATATATAAGAATGGTGTCATGCTCCCACTCAAATATGACATCCATATATGAGATCCAGGGATTTTACTTTAGCTCCCACTCAAAATATGTCGTCTATATATTTTAAGCAGGCCATTTAGCTCCCACTCAAATGCAGGTATTCTCGATATTTTGGCAACTTCAAAATATTTTAATCATCAAATCGAGAATTTTCTACAACAAGACTCCAGCTTCCATATCTATACCTAATAATAAAAGGGCTAAGGTTTCTCTCTTCTAATGTCTTTTTATTGTTTTCGTTCATTCGTCTAGGAGTCTTTTTGTCTATTTCCTTCGTTTCCTATTGGTACACTTTACTTAGGCTCGTCAATGTTCCTATATCCCCACAATCCTAAGGATCCGATACAATTTCGAACTAACCTCCAACACGACAACAGAGTGCTAGCGGGAAAGGAAATGCACCGTGAAACCCTCGCCCGCCCCAACTTCCTGCAGCCCGGCCTCCATCCAATGTTGCCTTTCTTCGTACGGCCGACACTGCCTTGTTCCTTTCCTTGACCATGCTGACGGGAACAGAGCACGGGAAGGAACAGTCGGTGGTGGTTGTCGTTTCCCGTGGGGAGAGATGTGTAAGAGGTATGAGCATGGGCAGAAAATCGCTGCCGTACTCATCGGTGGTGGCTGCAAAAGGCACTCAGCTGTAGAGCTCGGGTACACTGGTGGAAAAAGGGCTTTAGTCCCGGGCCGTAGCGGGCTCTAGTCCCGGTTTTGGACCCGGGACTGCCAAATCGGGACTAGAGGCCCCCCTCTCTAGTCCCGGCTCGCTATAGCAAACGACAGAAGATGACCACGTGGCTGTTTCAACGAGGTGAGGGGCAGAAACCCTCTAGTCCCGGGTCGTAACACCACCCGGGACTATAAGGCTTCATGTCGCGGCAGAGAATTCGTGTGTCTCTCTGTCACGGTAGAAATTGTGTGTTTCCTTTTTTTGCCATTTCGTTCCTTTTTCATTTTATGTTTTACTATAATTTCAAACATATATTTCAGTACACTTATTCTACACTACTACATACACAGTACACGTTGATGCATCTATATAATTAATATTCGATCCCTTGTAAGCATACATATATTCAATCATATCAAAAGGAAGAAATGTTTTGAAATTACATGGTCATTGATGATATATCATATCAACTACATGGAGATCACTAAGGCATATAGAGTTCTGCGTCATCCACATAATGTTCTGCATGTACATCAAGGACCTCCTTCATCAGAAATCCCGCCAGCTCCTCTTGAATTGCTCGTATGCGCTGTTCTGGCTCTAGTTTCTCTCACAAATCATAAATATAATGTGAATCAACTTTCTGATCACTGGTCAAATCACGAATGTACTCACAGATGAAGTATCCACATAAATGAGTTCTCGGTGGATGCTGTAAAATCTTCACCATTTTATAAGTTAGCTCCTCTTTGAATGGACCTGGTATTTTCTATCTGAACTGTGTCCAACACCTGCTCGTCAAACAAAATGAACAAAGGAGTTATTAGTTACTTGATATCAGGAAATGAACGAAAGAGGTCGATATAATGCGATAATGATTGAAATTACTTATGGAGCATTGCTTTCATGTCGCTCCACTTCTCTTGGTCCCAATTTAATGAGTCGTGGACTTCAGCTAGGGACTTGTCAACTTTAATGTTTAGCAAGATCCAGTGGAATATGCGGACATTTACATAAGCATACATGCATAGCTCATCAATTACACTTAACATCGAGTAAGCAAAAATAAAATATGTACAAGATAGAAATACTCACTTGAAGTTGTAAGGAAATAGTATTTCCTTAACAAAATTATTCTCGGTAAAGAACGTGCACAGGTCTTCCTCCATGTCCTTGGGTTGATTCTTTTACATATATTCATTAACGATATATGGGTCAATGAACCCAATGTCATATCTTCTAGCTCTTTTTCATTCAAGCATCTTAATTCTGTAGAATATAATATCGTACAAAAGGATATATAGTCAGGATAATATATTAAATGCAATGAACGAGCTGAGCTACAAACTTAATTACAGAAATAAATCACTTAAAGATAGTAGCAACCAATGATAGATTTGTCGAGGATGCTCTGATTGTATAACTGAAACAGTTCAGTCATTTGAACATGTATCGAGTATGGTTTGACCACACAAACCAATCTTTCTAACTTCCACCACAAACCAATCTAACTTCCACCACAAACCAATCTTTCTGATGCTTTTTTGTTTGCAATAGGTACCATGTGTGCAGATTTCGCATATGTGTGCATAGACGTGTGAGCTCCTCACGACTGACTAGAGGCTCCCCTTGGACATACTTCCATACTATCTGACCCACTGGCGTATCTTCATAGCCTAAATATGGACCAAGAGACATATTTTCTTGGTAGCAAGTGCTTTGGCCTCCGATATAGTGATATGCCCATTAGTGCAACATTAGTACTGGCTCTCGGGTCCATTATTTGCATGTCCATATCCATTTAGTCTTTGAAGGCCTTGTCGAGGTCTGAAATCACTTTGAGCAAGGGGACCGATTGAATCTTTTGTTGTCTGAGCTGGGCAACTTGCTTCCAGCTTTTTGCACTTGTGCTTTTTTATGCTTTGCTTGCTTAATAATTTCCTGGTCATAGTCTGATTCCAGATTCATCGATATCTAGGATGGTTGCTCAAGAAAGGACCTAGCCCACTTTTTGGTTTTTCATCAAATACCGGCTTTGGCTCAGGATTTTTGGGTGCAAAATGCGCCTTAACTTGGGCAGCCACATCCGCGGCATTTTCCTCATCGGTCTTGTCATAAGGTCTCTTTGGAAGAGTCGGCGGGATGTCGACTATTTTCGTTGTTTGACCTTTATTCGATGTGGGGTGCGGGGGAGCAACGACCTTCCGTTTCTTCGATGAGTTAGTATTGCATGGTGGCGTAGGCGGAGATCGAGTATTGCGCGGAGGCGGAGATCGAGTTGATGTACTCCTGCTGCGGCGATCGACATCGGGGCGGGGTGGACTTGGAGGTTGATGATAATCAGGAGGGATGGACTTGCGGGTTGACGATAATCGGGGCAGGTTGGACTTGGAGGTTTACTATCATCGGGGCGGGGTGGACTTGGATTCCTCGGAGTCGGTGGCCTTGGTGCCGAGCCTGGAAACTTGATGTACTTATTCTTCCATGGAATAATGTTGCGCTTGACATCTCCTAGTTTCATAAGGCCTTCAGGCGTAGTGATGTCAATCTCTAGGTCCGCAAAATCCTCCACTATGTCATCCACCGTGACACGAGCATAGCCAGGTGGAATCGGAAGTGAATGGTGAAGTGCTCTAGGTAGACAAGGTAAAGCAGTGTCGATCGCCACCTTGAAGGACATGTTGTTCATTGGCTGATGTAGCTCACATTGTGCCATCTCTCTGACATCATTCACGGGGTATCGAGGAGCCGGTGCATCATCCAACAGTGCTTGATCATCAGCCCGGACCTCCTTGGAAGCCATGTTGCTTATCCGCTGGCTAAGATCCAATGCATGATCATCAGCCTGCGGGTGAGTTGACGATTTTTGGCTAATGTCTTGCATGAGCTTCTTCATCTTAGCTAGGTCCTGCTCTACCTTCAAGACCCGGTCTGCCTCCCGTTCCTTCTTTCTCCAACAGCTTCTGTAACTGTCATCGTACTGAGGAAACCCTTTCTTCCACGTAACACCGACGCCTTTGCCTTGTGTTCATCCACCCTCTTCAGGATTCTCGAGGGCGCGTGTCAGCTCGTCATTCTCTCTCTCGGGCCGGAAACATCCCAATTGATCTTCATTCATTGCTTTAACAAGTTCTTTAGAGGGTTTTAGAATTTTTTCATGAAAGAATGACTTCCCTATTTCTGGGTCCAATGATCCCCTGTGCCGGTACCACTAGTGCTTTGACCTCTCTAGCCATCCATCTATACCAGGAGTGATGCCACATGTCCCACTTAGGGACGTCGCTCTTGTAGCCACATGTCCCCATTTTATGATGGTATTTCTTTTTGGCAACATTTAACGCATTATTTTCCGACTTTGCCTTTGCTATAGCAGATTGCTTGTACGTTACAAAACCGGGCCACTGTTCTCTCAACTTCTCATTTGCTCCTAAGAAGTCTAGAGTTTTCTTTTTCGCGACATACTTCGTGTATAAACTTTTCTTGTGGTTCCGGTATAGTTCAGCCATCTTCATTAGAGCCCACTCCTTGACTTTCGCTCTTCTTTCAAGCCCACCCGGCTTGGGGTAATACCATATGCCTCAAATTCTTCATACTCTAGAGGTAGTATGAAATGCGCTATGAGCTTCTGCCAAAGGTCATCTTTGGCATCATTGGTGACATAACTGTTGGATTCTTCACCAGGTTTCTTTGACTTATTCATTCTTGAATGGTGATCGGCAGGTTGTCCCTAACAATCACCCCGCATTGATTTGTAAACATCCTCCGGTGCTTATCTAGAGCAATCGGTTGTCTATCATCATCTATTTCTTTGATGGTGAATCTCTGATTACCATCCAACTTTTTGTTCGGCCCTCGTTTTGTTTGAGCTATCGATTGCTTCGATTCGGTGGGCTAAAAGAAGAAGAGAGAGAGTGATTAATATATATATATATATATTGATATATCCAGATCAATTAATGCATAGAGGTAACACGAGGATTTATATATATACCCTATTGGATCCTGTCGAGGGGCCATCATTGTTGTTATTTGTTTGCCCTTCGTCCGTCCTATCTTCCCCTTGGTACATCAGGTTTTCCTCTAGTTCATCACCGGATGGATTCAGATATGAGGAAATCTCTTCCTCGAGAAAATATCTTCACCGGTAGTAATGAGAGGAATTTCACCTCTTACCATGCCCTGAAGAAGATATTCACCACTGCGATCATGATCCATGACTTAACTATAACAGAAAGAGAGTTAAACATGTTAGAAAATTAATATTATATAAACATTTCCTAATAATATAATAATATATACTAATAATATACTACTAACATTTCCTAATAATATACTAAATAATAATAGCATTTATACAAAACCCTAATAATATAATATTACCAAAATAACATTTCCTAATAATATAATAATTATAATAATATATACTAATAATATTAATAATATACTACTAACATTTCCTAATAATATACTAAGAATATACTAAATAATAATAGCATTTATACAAACCCCTAATAATATAATATTACCACAAAATAACATTTCCAAATAATATGATAATTATCATAATATATACTAATAATATTAATAATATACTACTAACAAAAACTACTAATATTACAAAAACAACTAACTAATTACTATAAAAACTACTATCTAAATACTACTAAAATTACAAAATAATAGCATTTATACAAACCCTAATAATATATAAAAACATAACTAAATTATACAAATATTAATACTAACAAAAACTACTAATATTACAAAAACTACTAACTAATTACTACTAATAAAACCACCTCCGTCGGTGGTGCGGGGAGGCACGACGAGGCGGCGCGCGGCGAGGCAGCGCGTGGCGGCACAGCGGGGAGGCCGGAGACGAGGGCGGCGGCGCGAGAATCGGGCAGCAACTCCCATGTGTCATCGTCGTTCGTCTTCGCGCGTTGTCGATTTTGCCAAGTGCTGGGTGGGAAGGGCCAGGGGCGGCCGCGGCATATTTATACCCCCCTTAGTCCCGGGCTAAGCCACGACCTGGGACTAGAGACCCTCTAGTCTCGGGCGGTGGCTTAGCCCGGTACCAAAGAGGACTTTTCGGACGCTTCGTTTTCGCGCGCGCGAGGCACCCTCTAGTCCCGGGTCCAGCCACAACCCGGGACTAGTGTATTTTTTTGTAAATTTTCTTTTTTAATTCGAATCAAATATAAAACTTTGGAGAATCATATCTCCTATTGTAATAATCCAAATAAAACAAATAATATGTTTATTATTATAAAAAAATATAAAGAATATTAATAGAATATCCATACATCTGTTTGTATAATTTATAAATTGTGTCATTTGTAAATTTTCTTTTTTTAATTTGAATAAAATACAAAAATTTGGAAAATCATATCTCCTATTGTAAGAATCCAAATAAAACAAATAATATGTCTATTATTATCAGAAAAAATATAAAGAATATTAATATAATATCCATACATCTGTTTGCATCATTTATAAATTGTGTCATTTGTAAATTTCCTTTTTTTTAATTCAAATCAAATATAAAACTTTGGAAAATCATCTCCTATTAAAATAATCCAAATAAAAAAATAATATGTCTATTATTATCAGAAAAATATAAAGAATCTTAATATAATATCCATACATCTGTTTGCATCATTTATAAATTGTGTCATTTGTAAATTTTCTTATTTTAATTCGAATCAAATATAAAACTTTGGAAAATCATATCTCCTATTGTAATAATCCAAATAAAACAAATAATATGTCTATTAATATAATATCCATACATCTATTTGCATCATTTATAAATTGTGTCATTTGTAAATTTTCTTTTTTTAATTCAAATCAAATATAAAACTTTGGAAAATCATATCTCCTATTGTAATAACCGGGACTAAAGATATTTCCTGTTTCCCGCCAAGTTTTCTCTCTCTTTCCCTTTTCCCAGAGCTTTTAGTCCCGGTTGTAGTCACTAACCGGGACTAAAGATATTTCCCGCCATTTCCCACCGCTTCACGCCAAGTTTTCCCGCTCTTTCTCTTTTACCAGAGCTTTTAGTCCCAGTTGTAGTCACTAACCGGGACTAAAGATATTTCCCGCCATTTCCCACCGCTTCCCGCTAAGTTTTCCCGCTCTTTCCCTTTTATCAGAGCTTTTAGTCTTGGTTGTAGTCACTAACCGGGACTAAAGATATTTCCTGCCATTTCCCACCGCTTCTCGCCAAGTTTTCCCTCCCTTTACCTCTATATCTAGGTCGACCGTGCCATGGATATCCACACATCCACACCTTCCTCTCTCACAACAATGGATAGCGCCTACTGGGCCATTCTGACCCTCAAGGAGACCGAGGCACTGTGCGCCTCTAGATACCCTTCCCCGCCGGGCTACCGGCCGCCCGCCGGCTAGATGCTGAGCACTGGAGGGGTTCTTGTCCCTCAAGGTTCCGCACGCCAGGCGGCCATCACGAACCACTTCTACCACGAGCTCACGCCGGAGCAGCGGATGGATCCCTAGTGGGATCCCGACAACTATGACACCTGGATTGCCTTCTTTGCTAACCAGCGAGAAAGAGAGCTCGCTAGGTATGAGGGTGACGGCCCTCCCCCGATGAACCACGACGAAGCCGGCCACCGCCTTTGGTGGGCGAACCGGACTATCATCGGCGTCATGTGCTACATCGCCGGGGGAGACCATCCTTGCATGCGTTACACGCAGCCGCCACAGAGCCATAAGAAGGGTGGCGGTGGTGAAGGTTGTGGATGTAGTGGCATCGCCATCCGGGAGCCTCCCATGCGTGGTGAATCCGAGGTCGGAGTGGCAGGTGCCCCCACAATATGCCATGGCTGGGCTGAGGATCCAGCCGCGTGTGCCTAGCAATGACGATGATGAGGAAGATGAAGACGAAGACGACCCTGAAGCTATGTACTATAGGGATAGATATGAGCATGACTAAAGGGGGGGGCCTTTAGTCCCGATTCCGTAGTCTCCCTTTTTTAATATTAATAAATGTATTGAGTGTTAGTCCCGGTTTGTGGCTAGACCGGGACTAAAGGGGGGCCTTTAGTCCCGATTCTGTAGTTCGGGTTTTTAATATTAATTAATGTCTTAAGTGTTAGTCTCGGTTTGTGGATGGACCGGGACTAAAGGGGGGCCTTTATTCCTGATTCCATAGTCTCGGTTTTTAATATTAATAAATTTCTTGAGTGTTAGTCCCGGTTTGTGGCTGGACCGGGACTAAAGGGGTCCTTTAGTCCCGATTCGTAGAATGACTTTCCCAAACTATGAAGATGTTGTCCCTATTCATATTTACCATTAAGATCTGATCTCCAAACGCGCGTGGTCACATATTAGGGAGTGCCTCTATGACCAGTTTCTTGGATATTCCGGGGGACTGGGCTCCGACAGCATCTCCTTGAAACTGGCCATAGTGGTGTTCCTGCTCTCGTACACCATCTTGTAGCTTGTAACTTGTCTAACTAGATCAATATGCCTGAGAGATAACTAGTTTCACATATTAGGGAGTGCCTCTATGACCAGTTTGTTGGAGATGGCGGATGACTGGGCTCCGGTGGCATCTCCCTGAAACTAGCCGTAGTGATGTCCCTGCTCTCGCAAACCATCTTGCAGCTTGTAACTTATCTAACTAGATCAATATTCCTGGGAGAAAACTAGTTTCACATATTAGGGAGTGCCTCTATGAACAGTTTGTTGGAGATGCCGGAGGACTGGGCTCCGGCGGCATCTCCCTCAAACTAGCTGTAGTGGTGTCCCTGCTCTCGCAAACCATCTTGGAGATGCCCGAGAACTCAAAAAGATGCCTATTTATAGTACAAGTAGCACGGCATAGTGTCGACACTCACGACATAATGTCGACACTCACCCCTATCATTAGTGCTGACCCATGTTTTGTCCTGGATGGTGTCGCCAACCGGGACTAAAGGTTCATCTTTAGTCCCGGTTGGAGACACCATCCGCGACAAGGTAAAAGCCGCAAGACATAATATCGACACTCACCCCTATCATTAGTGCTGCCTGGCCCAGCCTGCCGCAATCCCTTCAGTCGCGGTACGGTTTCTCCAACCGGGACTAAACATGATCTAACGCCCGTGATTTTTTGAAAAAAATATTTTTAGACTCACATGGAGCATCTTCATTCATGCAAGTTCTAACGAGGCTCGTCCCCTATCATTTTAGCCATTTTCCACTTTCCATGCAAGTGCTAACGAGGCTCGTCCCCTATCTGGTTGCATAAAATGTTTAATACATAAAATGGGCACATGGAGCATCTTCATTTATAAAATGTTACATTATTACACATCATTTCTTCGTGTGTGTCCCTTTCTGATTGCGCCGTATCCATGGAGCATCTTCATTCATTAACATGATGCTTGGGTCATCCTTCACTACGAAGGGTGGAATTTCATGAAAGTTATCACAATCTTCTGACATGTCTGTCTTGTCCTCCACTCCCACGATGTTTCTTTTTCCTGAAAGAACTATGTGGCACTTTGGCTCATCATCTTTGCTTATTTTTTTCTTTTCTAGGTTTGGTAGACATGTCCTTCACATAGAAAACCCGAGCCACATCATTGGCTAGGACGAATGGTTCGTCTAAGTACCCAAGATTGTTGAGATCCAATGATGTCATTTCGTACTTGTCTACATCAACCCCTCCTCCTGTCAGCTTGACCCATTTGCACCGAAACAAGGGGACCTTAAAAGTAGGTCCATAGTCAAGTTCCCATATCTCCTCTATGTAACCATAATATGTGGTCTTTGACCTATTGTTGTCTGTTGCATCAAAGCGGACACCACTGTTTTGGTTGGTGCTCTTTCTATCTTGGGCAATCGTGTAAAATGTATACCCATTTATCTCGTACCCTTGGAAAGTCGATATAGTCGAAGATGGTGACCTGGACAACAAGTATAGCTGATCTCCAAGAGTGTTGTTTTTGATGAGATGTTGCAACCAACCGCCAAAACTCTTCATGTGTTCATATCTAATCCAAGAGTCATGCTTTTTAGGGTTGTTGGAGCGTAAAATTTTCTTGTGTTCCTCGATATACGGGGTTGCCAAGAAAGAATTCTGTAGAACTATGTAATGTGCTTCAGTGTAAGAATGTTCGTCCCTACATATTATTGATTTCCTTCCTAGAGTACCCTTTCCACTCAGTCTCCCTCATGCCGTGATTGAGGAAGACCATTCGGCCTAAGGTCAGGAACAAATTCAACACAAAACTCAATGACCTCCTCTGTTCCATAGCCCTTGGAGAAGCTTCCTTCTGGCCTAGCACGGCTACAAACATATTTCTTAAGATTCCCATGAACCTCTCAAAGGGAAACATATTGTGTAGAGATAAAGGACCAGGAATGGAAATCTCTTCGACTAGGTGAACTAGTAGGCGTGTCATAATATTGAAGAAGGATGGTGGGAACACCAACTCGAAACTGACAAGACATTGGACCACATCATTCTGTAACCGTAGTAGATCTTCAGGATTGATTATCTTCTGAGAGATTGCATTGAGGAATGCACATAGCTTCACAATGGGTACTCAAACATTATGCGGTAGAAGCCCCCTCAATGCAATCGGAAGCATTTACGTCATAATCACGTGGCAATCATGAGACTTTAGGTTTTGGAACTTTTTTCTACCATATTGATTATTCCCTTTATATTCGACGAGAAGCCAGACGGGACCTTAATACTGCTCAGGCATTCAAAAAATATTTACTTCTCTTGTTTGGTAAGAGCGTAGCTAGCATGACATTGAAACCATTCTGGATGCAGGCCATCTGGGTCTTTCATACGTTGATGGTCCTTTTGTGCTTCCGATGTATCTTTTGTCTTCCCATACACGCCCAAGAAGCCTAGCAGGTTCACGCAAAAATTCTTCGTCACATGCATCACATCGATTGCAGAGTGGAACTTTAAGAATTTCCAATATGGTAGCTCCCAAAATATAGATTTCTTATTCCACATGGGTGCGTGTCCATCAGCGTCCTTCGGAACAGATTTTCCGCCATGACCCTTTCCAAAGGTTGCTATTTGATCCAAATCTTTGACCATATCAAATATATCAGCATCAGTACGCTCCTTAGGCTTCGTCTGGTGACATTCCTGACCGTTGAAATAATTGTCTTTATTTCTTAAGGGATGCTTGGCCAAAAGAAATCGACGATGCCCATTGTACACATTCTTCTTACAATGATCCAAATATATACTTCCAGTCTCATCTAAACAGTGCGTGCATGCATTGTATCCCTTGTTTAACTGTCCTGAAAGGTTACTAAGAGTAGGCCAATCATTGATTGTTATAAAAAGCAACGCTCGGAGGTCAAATTCTTCCTGCTTGTGCTCATCCCACACGCGTATGTCGGGTTCATGCCACAACTGTAAAGTTCTTCAACTAATGGCCTTAGGTACACATCAATGTCGTTGTCCGGTTGCTTCGGACCTTGGATCAACACTGGAAACATAATGAACTTCCGCTTCATGCACAACCAAGGAGGAAGGTTATAGATGCATAGAGTCACGGGCCAGGTGCTGTGACTGGAGCTCTGCTCCCCAAAAGGATTCATGCCATCTGTACTTAGACCAAACCTTAAACTCCTTGCGTCATCTGCAACGTCCGGGTACTTTTTATCAATTTTTCTCCATTGCGACCCATCAGCGGGGTGTCTCAACACCAAGTCTGACTTATGTTCCTCTTTATGCCATCGCAACAACCTGGTGTGCTTTTTGTTTCTGAATAAACATTTCAACCATGGTATTATAGGAGCATTCCACATCACCTTGGCAGAAACCCTCTTACGGGGGGGGGGGTGCTCGCCCTTAACGTCACCAGGGTCATCTCGTCTGATCTTATACCGAGGTGCAGTGCATACCAGGCATGCATCCAAATTCTCGTACTCCTCACCGCGGTAGAGGATGTAGTCATTAGGGCATGCATGTATCTTCTGAACCTCTAAACCTAGAGGGGAGACAACCTTCTTTTCTTCGTACGTACTGGCGGGCAATACGTTATCTTCTGGAAGCATATTCTTCATCATTTTCAGCAACTTTTCAAATGAGGAGTCAGGTATAGCACACTTTTCCTTCCATCACAGTAATTCCAGTGTGCTGTCCAGCTTTTTCAGACCATTTTCGCAATTTGGGTACAACAACTTTTTGTGATCCTCTAACATGTGATTGAACTTCTCCCTCTCCTTTTCATTTTCACAGTCTCTTCGTGCATCAGAAATGGTCCGACCAAGATTATCAGTGAGTTCATCATGTGTCTCTTCTTCAGCCTCCCCTTCAGCATCCCCCATGGAAGTATCTCTGTACTCAGGGAAACCATGATAGTTGTTATCATCCTCCTCTTCTTTATTGTCTTTCATTATAACCACTCTCTCTCCGTGCTTGGTCCAACAATTATAACTGGGCATAAAGCCGGACTTCAACAGGTGGTTGTGAAGGGTTTTTGAGTCAGAGTAATACTTCTGATTCCTACATCCACTACATGGACAGAATACAAAACCATTCCGTTTGTTTGCATCAGCAACACGGATGAATTCATGCCCTCCATTATTGAACTCGCCAGAGCGTCGGTCAGTACCATGCATCCATTCCCAGACCATCTGCATTATAGTAAAAGTATATCAAAAACCATTACACAACATGATAAATGTAATACAAGTTATAATGAGAGCTTCTAGAGCATTAATTTTGAATTTTGAAAAATTTACATGAACCAATTTGTGGTGAATTGGAGAAAATAATTAACATGATAAATGTGGAGTTTTTGTTTATTGTACTATCAGTGAAAACTTCATTCTATTCTAAGCTCTGAAACTCTAAAATTACACATTTCAATTTTCAGTAAATATGTGCCTAATCAAAATTTGTTACACATTTCAAAATCCTCTACTTCTAAAGCATGCATGCAAATCCATATCTCTGTACTTCTAGAGCATTGAGCTAAAGTAGCAATAAGAGATAAAAGGATGAAGTTCTAACCTTTTAAAACTTTGGATTTAGGGGTTGCAAACTAAATCTTGACAAATTTTGAGAAAAAGTAGCATAAACTCGGCTTACTTCTTTGAGTAAAATGGCCACCATGGCTCGAGCCGTGTGGACGTGAAGGTGAAGCTGTATTTATATGGAGGGACAACTAGTCCCGGGCGTGATACGACCCGGGACTAATAGTCTCCGAAAAGAGCAGCTGACCCGCTCTAGGTTTCTAGTCCCAGGCCGTATTACAGACCGGGACTAGAGGTCCAGTCCGGCCCGGGACTATAGGATTTCTCGATTACTAGCCGTTGGAGGTGTCACGCCCGGGACTAGTGCTAGCACTAGCCCTGGTTCGTAACAAACCAGGACCGATGACATAGTTGAGATCGAACCGAAGAGTTGTTTTCCAGTAGTGGTATGATGATAAGCCGGATCAGATTCTACCTTTTTGTTGAAGCAGATGATAGCATGGAGAGAAGATCTAGCGTGACGGGCGATTTTGTTCCTATCCTAATTTGGATGGTTAGACAGAGGTCATGTTTTCAGCTCATGATCGCAACCGGCGTTGGAGTAGATTTTTTGAACACTGCATCCATGTTTCATACATGTCTCATGCATGTTGGAGGCGCTGAACAAACAATTTCTGAACATGAACATTCAAACGCGGCTCTCGCAGTGGCCAGTCGCCCTGCCGCATGGAGCTTCGGACGTCACCGGCGGCGTCTAGATGAATTAGTATGCGCGCGATCCTGGCCGTATGCATCAGCGACGAGCCAACGAGGTACCGCCAAACCAGGTGGATCGTCCAGTTCACGACAGGGTGACAATTCAGTAAGGCCCCGGAGGTCATAGCAGACGGTTTTGATTCGAAAACCAACAACTACGGATGGCGCAAAGGCGTTGGGGACTTCCTTGGATTTGGCTGCGATCTGAAACCCACGGGAGAGAGATACAAAACTATCCTTCAATTAAATTATATACAACAGACGCCGGATTACCGGAAGCTAAAACTGATAGGATCGCCCTCTTGCTTGTACTGCCTTTGATAGATAATTCAGCTCGGAGAACTGATAACCAAAACATTGAAGCTTTTAGGAGCCCTTTGACGAGAGATACAGTGCAAGGATCAAGTACCTCATGGGAATCAGCTTCGAGGAACAATGAATAGTGAGCCGATGTATAGATGGACTTCGTTCCTTGATATAATGCGCCTGAGCAACACCTACCTCACTTCTCTTGCAGTAGGCTGGCACGATAACAGCTGTGATGACTCTTACGGCGGCCGGGCCTTCGCTTCAAAAACTATATAGACATGTTAACTGCTACATACACAAAGGTACACTCGACGTGTTCAAGCCTGAAGCAATTCAAAGTTTCTTTTAGGAACTAATTAGGGTGGAGGGAAAGGAATATGCGAAAAGCATAATGGCCCTGAGTTTCTACTTTCCATCACTGATTATGTAGAGAGTCATGTAGGTGTTTGCGGATATCTCTCCCGACGCAATGCAGCTTCAGATGGTTAGCGATGGCTATGTGCCGGAGTCAATGAGCTACGAGATTAAGGTATATGTCACTGTGCCGATTTGCTCAGACTGTACTGACGGACAATAACACCAAACACTTGTTACTAGGTCTTCAGTTCGTTTCCTTCTGCAAGTTGCATACCCATGGCTGGTTTACCTGTCATGATCACATTTACATCATATAGAAAGTTCAAATTTCATAAATGTGGTATTCGGTAATGCGAGCTGCATTTTGTTAATTTTGACTTTCGAAGAAATAATTAGAAAAAATATGCTAATTTCTTACTTAGATTGGAAGTTATGTACAAGGGCTTCAATGTTTGCATTCTTCTTTTGTTGGCGAATGCAACATAGAGGAGGTTGTTGAGAAGAGCGACAAAACTTGGACTCACGGGCATGTGTGCTATTTGTAAAAAAATCCCAATCCCCAATACAAGAAAATTGTACGGTAAACAAGTTTTCCTCGATTCATCTCAATGTCACCTCCATCGCAGGGGTTCCATGCCAATCACATGACGGCATATAGAGCTCTAGGTATAAACCCTTGCGATTTATGGACCTTCGCAATGGCTAGACACATTGCCTTCTTCGACAGATCTTTTACCTCTTCCCACACAAAACCTACCTCCTCTTACTCCTCTAGGTTGAGACGTCTCTGCAGCTCCTCCATTGTACAGGGCATGACTTATCGATGCAGGAAGGACAAAATTTCTCCTCCCGCGTCGCCATAATCTTAGGTGGCATGGGGGAAACCGCGCCGCTGGCTACCGCCCCCTCCCCAACCTTCCTCCTCCCCTCGCTGCCGCCTGGAGTCATGGCAGGGCAAAGCCCTTGCCCTTGACGGCGGCGGCATCGCATTTCTAGTGGTTTGATAAAACCTGCTTGTTGTACAAATTACAACCCTTTCTTCAATCTCGTCATTGAAGAGCACGCGGTTTTGACAACCTTAATACCAAATACCAAATTGGAGTAATTGTTGGTGTAAACCCAATAGACTCAAGCATCGCTACACGTTGCAGTTAATCCTTTGAATTTGTCAAAACATACTTTGTGACAAATCGAGCGTTTTAAGTATTTTTTTAAGTTTCATTTCTTACTTATGACTTTGCAGTCTTTTAGAAAGATCAAGTATACATCTTTACTTAATAAGATCAAGTAACATATTACTTTGTAATCTCAAATGTAACTTACTATAGTATTTTATGACTTTTGGTCATTTCTCGCACTTAGGTCTATCACAAGCTTTGTAGTTCGCGGGTATATCTTATTTAAATAACATGACAGTGAATCAACAATAATTCTGTAAACTTACAGAATGTATTCTTGAATCCTACTGTCTTTAGTAAAAGTATTATATGAAACTTCATGGTCATTTATCATCAATTTCTCCTCTATTTGTAGAGCATGGTTCCAAGAATATTATTCCGCTGCGCCACTCCACAATCTGGAGGTAAGATCAAATACCTTGTTTTGAGCTTTCACATTCGTCCACTAACACCTTCTATGAGAAAACGCTTTCTCGAAGAAGTACCGTACTAGGCAATACAAGCTTTGTCTTCTTTGGTTTTAGTTTGGAAGATGTATTGATAGTTTCTTAAGAATACACTACAAAGATTTGTTTATTCGCCATAACTTCAAATTATCGAAATCTCTAGAAACTCGAACATGCCATAAATCTTATGGTGTTGTTTCCATGAATCTTTAGATCTTCCTTTTATTTAAAATAAATGTTTTCTATTTGATCTCTAACTCTAAACGATAAATGTAACCCGGTAAGAGATAATTTTAGAACATATGTATCCAATACAATATGATTATGATGTTTAGACATATCAATACACTTTGAAGTGCCCAATCATCTTAATTTGTGAAACATCTTTCACAACTCTTTTATTCCAAAACGTAACTTAAACACTTAGTCATGTCGATCAAATCTTAGAGACTTTATATTCTTGTTAATTTAATACCCCCTTCATTCTGAAATCACTTAACACTTTAAATAGTTTCAAACTTGTGTTTTATTAAGTAAATACACATATTCACTTAAATCCACAATGAAGTTTATGAAATAATGATTTCCACTATTTTGTTGAAAATACAGTAGATCACTATGTATAAAATCCAACAATTCTTCGCATATAACTATTTTACCAGAATGCAGAGTTTTAGTCAATTTGCCCATCGAGGCATGGTATTGCTTAAGTTAAAAGATTGAATATCTAAAGACTTCTATTTTCATCAGAATGAAAATATTACATGCATTAAACACAAACATGACTTAAAAATAGTGTCATTCAAAAATGATGTCATTATTAAAATTTGGATATTTTTAGCATTCTAATTCTTTAAAATGCTTAATTCATTATCATCTAGATAACAATAAGAATAACTCGTTCATAATCGTAATGTGACTAAAAAATATATTATTCATAATAGTGGTACAACCGATTTGTCTCACACTTATATGAATAATAGTCTCGCAAGATGCAAGACACACTAATAAAGTACACACAGAATGAATACGAACTTTATTCAAATCAACTAATCCAAATGATAAATGTTTAAGGGAATGAGTGATGTCATCATCAACTATCTTGACATCCATCATCATGCCTTGTTGCCTCATTTCTTTCGGCAATTATCAAGCATACCATCTTGTTTTCATAAAACAGGACAAGTATCCAATACTTTGTAAAGTACAACAAGTTTTGCAAGAAAAACATTTACAATTCGTATATCCAATACATACTTTCATCCAGGACATCCACTACGATCAAGCCTACTTTTAGAGTTCTCAACTCTGGCATAAACTCATGAAAGGTGAACGATTCATCTTTCATGATATAGCCCTTGACGATATATTTGTAGCTGGGAGGAAGCAAACACAAACCCAATCTATCACAAATTAGTCTATCATTAGGCAGTTCACATCGTATGTGGAGTGTTCACAATGCTCATGCATAATCGCCAAGTGATTCTCCAAGATTCTGTTTTCTTTCATAAATTGGAAGGAAACTCATCCAATGGCTCATACTTCATGAGACTGCCTTGCGAAGAGTATCTCCTTAATCAACCATGTGTCTGTGTCGAAGAAACACAATTGCAGTCCAGCTTCCACCAAATGGAGCATAGCTTATTGGACGACAATGGAGGAAACACAAAATGTTGCGGAGTCGTTGGACTATCTCCTAATGGTTATTGTATCAATAAGAGAAGATCATCTATTACGAGGATATCCCTCTATCATGGATATTAATCTATGAAGTCTAACCCTTCTAAAGTTTCACAAATGCAATAAAAATCCCATGGTCGCAAAGAACCTCAATGGGATAGGCCAAGATACACAAGGATATTTGCAAAGACATCTAGACTAAGTTCATAATACAAGTTCAATTAGAATTGAGTTGTCACTAAAATTGTCATCCCTGGGACGATTTTAGCGATTACATAATCCCTTTACACTATATCATCCCCAATCATCATGACCTTTGATATAGCTGTCAGGGTAGAAAAAACCCGTCGATCACATAATCCATGTGACGCGTGCTCGATCTTTCGATATCTTGTGTTCTGTGGCCATGTATGTAAATGCTAAGCTCGCCAATTTAACCTTAGTGTATTCACAATGCATACATGGTGAAAGATCAGTATAAGCGACTAGATAGGGGTGAATAGGTGTTACTCAATTTTTAACTTCTTTTCAAATTAAGGCCTGACACAAAGTAGGTTCTCTAGATATGCAACTAGGTGAGAGAACCTATATGACAAACAAGCAAGCAAGCAACAATAATAGATATTAAAGGATAGAAATCACTGATGGTAGACACGGAGATGTTTTCCCGAAGTTCCTTCCTTTTAACAGGAAGTACGTCTCTGTTGGAGGGGTGAGCGGTACTAAGACCACCATCGCCATAAAAAGTCATAACCCTATTCTCCCATCCACCCGCCACAAAGCAAGCACATGATCCACTATGAGGTGGCCCTTGAAGGCGGCGACCGAAACCTTTACAAACTTGTTGAGTAGACCTCCACAACATTTGGAGTCTCCCAACATGATCCTGAGGCTTTACAACCAATGTCCGAGCTCCGAGACTGACCTCTTCCATCTAGGGTTCAAATAACCCAAGAGTAACAAGATCCACAAAGGAAAACAAGGGGGAATCAAAATTGCTTTGATGAAACCCTAGATCGAGACCTCCTCCACCAAATCCCAAAGTATCAAGGAGATTGGAGAACTATGGGGGAGATCTAGTGAAATTTCAGCTAAAGAACAATGGAGGAGAGATATAAAAGAGGCAAGATTCCCGTTTGGGAATAAGGGCCCTTTTATACCCACTAGACGGAATCTGCCCATTGCTAGTTGTCCCGACCGGTACTATCGGTACAAGAAGCACTAGTACCGGAGATGACTGGTAGTACCGGACTGGTACCGGATGCGGTACCAGATGGGGCCAAGAGGAGGTGGGGATCTCTGAGTCTCCTCCGGTAGAACACACCTAAAACAAACGATACAACCGCTGAGTTGTAGTACTGGAATTTGAAGCGGTACTACCGCATGAAGAGGTAGTGCCGGACCGAAGGTATTGGGTGAGTCTGGGGAGGAGACTAGGCTCGCACAAGCTCTCAGACTTGCCCGGTACCTCCAATCATTACTACCAGTGCCAAGCGGTAGTACCGGAAATAATTTCTGGTACTACCAGGTGGAGGCAGTAGTAGCAACAGGGATAGAATTACTTCTAGTTCTCAACCATTGAGGGAAAGATTGATGGGCTATAAAATAGAGTTGATTCCACCCAAAATTTCCGACACGGACCCCCTCTTGATAGTATGGTTTTCCTACGACTCAAGCAAAAGACCTAGGAAAAACTATGTCTTGCTATTGACCTTTTTTAGGGTAAACGAATGCCTAATCAACAAGAATAGCCTAAAAAACACTTAGCAAACAATTAGTCTAACACGTGTGTTATCATCAAACATCAAAACCACTTAGGGAGTGAACCCTTTCAATGTCACCCTATTTGATGACAACACACACATTTGCATGACAAATATTATGATAATTCACAAGGTTTAAAAAATAAAGACGGGCTCCCCCTAGATGCATGTAACCATACCAAGCACATACTAGGATCAACACTCCCCCTCAATTTTAGAAACCAACCAAGGGTGCAAATACAAGAAAATATATACTTGAAACTCTTACCTTTTCACACACTATGTTATGAGAATTAGAAGGGCAATAATTAGATAGCATCATCACATAAAATGGATCCATATAAGCTTAACCACATAGTCACATACGATGGATCCACATAAACATAACGACATAGTCTCCACTTACATAGAGCACAAATAGTTAGCACATGAAGTTCATGAATAACATGAGGCAAGGCAAAGTTCACGAGCAACCAAAGATCAAAGAAAGAATGAGCTTATGACTTTCCCATGCAAATCCCGCATAACCTATGTTGCACCTTCTCCCTCTTTGGCATCAAGACACCAAAAAGGGAAAAGAGCAAGACTAACGCCCTGAAGATCACTCCTCCTCATCATCATAGTCATCATCATGGGTCCTTGGAGCATGGTAAGAGGAAGTGGCATCATCATCATCCCAGATGCTATGCTTGGAGATCCATTATTCTTCGGGGGTGATGTTGTCCTCTGAGCCTTTGGAGACTGTCAAACCTTGGGCTTCCATCATTTCCTTCTAATGAGCACATGCTTTCTTGGCATAGACATGTTCTTCATACATGCACATTTGATTGTCGGCTTGGAAGCAAAAAACCTTCTTGAGCTGGGCTTCAATCCTCTTGGTCCATGAGGGTGGAGCATCCTTGCGTTGAGACACAACAAAGTCATGACCACGTGACCACTGTATTCTTCACCGGATCCCTCTTCAACAATGTTGCCTTCATCATCAACCTCTTTACCATTCGCGTTGATCAACAAAGACTTGTGTTTGTGAACAACAAGCCAATGACTAGAAAGATTCTTGGCAATGGGAGGACACTTGTAGATGACAAGAGCCATAATATATGGAGCAAATGGGGGCACTATCCAAGTTAACGCAACAATGTCCATCTCATTCCAAATAATCCATCACATCAAGCGGATTACCGGAGTCATGGTTGACAAAGATGTTGAAAATGAGGTCAGCCATGAATGCATCTCATCAAAATTTCCCGGCCGAGGAGCAATAGTCTCACAGAAGATGTGATTCATGATATCATAGGTAGGGAGAAGATCCTTGATCTTGCTACGATACCTCGGACCCAGATATAGAGAGGCGCAATAACCTCCTTCTTCATGGGATGATCAAGAGTGTGACAACGAAATCTACAGGGGTTGGAAATTCCATGGTGCTCATATCCAAGAATATGTCCAAACTCGGTCAAAGTGGCTTCCTTAATAACTCCCTGCGTCATCCAAGTAATTGTCCTTGACTGATTCTTACTAAAGTTGGCAGTGACATAGAACTGAGCCACAAGAATGGGATCATATATAATCTTGCTTGAACTCCATGATGGTAAGCAAGCCAATGTTGGAGCAAATTTCCTTGGCTACCCAAAGTAGTCAAGATGTTTGTTCACATCAGCCATTTCAATCAATTTTTCAGGGACAACCAACTTGTCATTGTGCAAGAGAACCTCCTTGTACACCCTTTCCTAGAACTTGGTGTAGAACACACTACCTTCCCTATCACGGCCACGAGCAGAAACATAAGGATTGGCATCCCTCAAAGCAGCAAATTCTGAGTCAGAAATGTCAGACAAAAGCTTCAACCGTGATGGCCCAGAACTTTTACTCTTGGTACGGCTTGAGGATGGAGGAGGGGCACTACCACGCCCGGCCGACTGCTTGGTAGCACCTCCACGTCCACCCCGAGTAGACTTTAGCTTCATGCGGTTGCTAGGCTGGGGCATGACTTCCTCTTCGAAATCCGACTCTTCCTCAATCTCATGATGAGACTTGGAGTGCTTACGAGCACCCCTGGAACCACCTGCACCTGTGACAACAAGAGGGAGAATAGTAGGGGATAAGGGCACAAGAACCCAAAACAAGGAGACACGAGAAGTCACATATTTTACAGTTGTTTTGGCTCAGATGGGTTCGGTAGTACCAGAAATTCCAACCGGTAGTACCGAATTTTTTTCCAGTAGTACGAGAGGTGTGGAGCAACACGCAGATCTGGTAGGAAGGTGCCACAAAATGAGTGAAAAGGGCTAGAAAATGTGATTTCTAGGTACAAGAAGTGGTGTATGATGACATACAAGAGGTATAACCGCTCTCATAGGCATTTGACCATGAATCTAACCAAAACCTAGATCCATGGAGAAATACAAGGAGAGAGAGAGAGGAGGGGTGGTTGTACTAGAGTCCATGGTGGTGAGAACGAAGGGGAGCCCACAAGAAGGCCGGATTTGGGGGAGATCCGGTGGAGGAGGGTAGCAGTGAGGCTCCCGGCGGCGCTTTTTGCTCCGGCGGCAGCGGTGGTTCGTGGAGGAGACAGGGGTAAATGAGGCACTAAGGGGTGCCTCCCCCGACCCTTAATTGAGCTAGACCTGCGGTCCGGTAGTACCTGTTGTGCGACCTATAGTACCGGACACTAGTAGTACCGCTTGAAAAATCCGATACAACCGGACCTAGGGAAGTTTCCAGGACTGCGCCTGGAACCTGACACGGTCTGGTAGTACCACAAACTTTTTGGTACTATCGGTTCCACTAGTGCAAAAATGCTAGGGAAAAGGGACAAAAAGAGAGGTACCTTGTGCAAGAGGAATAGGGCTGAAGGATTTTGGGAGAAGACTTAGGATAATATTTCCAAACTGATGTAGGGACCAATGCACTCTAGCAAAGAAGAATCAACAAAAGAACCAAATGGGAGTGCATGTCCCCAAAGATCCAAACAAACAAAAATATGACAAACACGAGGAAATACCAACCTCTCATGGGGAGAGGGGCGATGGCCTAGTCCACTATGTTTGAGTATACTTGGTTGGCACCGCGAAGATACATCTTGGGTCCATTACCAAAACTCTTCATTGAAGCTCACATATCACAAAATGATATTAATAGGGGAGAGATAGTCCAATCAATTAGGACTACACTCCTCCTATTTCCATGCCTACATCTAGAGATAATAACATATGAATGCATGGGTACGTGTGCATGGTCTCAAGCCACATTGCTCGAATATATGATATTTTGCTCATGCCTTAACTCTCCGAATCTCTTCTCATAAAGGGGCTTGGTGAACAAATCCGCAAGATTCTTCTTGGTGCTCACATAAGAAAGATCAATATCACCATTGTTCACATCCTCGTGAATGAAGAGATGACAAATATCAATATGCTTTGTTCTTGTCTGTTGCACCGGTTTGTGAGCAATATTGATTGCACTTTCATTATCAGAAAGAAGAGGCACTTTATCACATGTGACACCGTAATTCTTTAAATTTTTCCTCATCCACAACAATTGAGCACAACAAATAGCGACCGCAATATACTCGGCCTCGGCGGATGACAACGGGTTTCTTAGATGACCAACACACCAAGGACCTACCAAGGAATTGCATGCCCTGGAGGTTGATTTTATTCCAACTTTGTCTCTCGCCTAATCCGAGTCTGTGAAACCATGAATAACAAAGCTCGAGCCCTTGGGATACCATAAGCCAAAGTTTGGGGAATCAACTAAATATCGAAAGATCCGCCTGACCGCCACAAGGTGGCTTTATTTTGTGGCGTCTTGAAACCGTTCACACGTACCCACACTTAACATGATATCGGTATAGATGCACAAATATAAAGAAAAGAACCAATCATAGAACGATATACCTTTTGATCCACATCTTTATCCTTAGTATCGAGAGTGAGAACACACTTGAGAGGCATGGGAGTCTTTGCTCCATTTAGATCGGTCAACTTGAAGCTCTTAAGCATATCTTGAATGTATTTGGCTTGATTATTGAAGATACCTCCAATCAATTACTTCACTTAAAATACAAGAAAGAATTGCAATTCGGCCATCATAGACTTTTCAAACTCATCGGTCATTAGCTTAGAAAATACATCATTGAAAGCTTTGTTAGGAGAACCAAATATAATTCCATCAACATAAATTTGGCACATGAACAAGTTTCCTCCAACTCTTTTAGTAAAAAGAGTGGGGTCGATTAGCCTAACTTCGAAACCACGGTCTACCAATAACTTTCTAAGGTGCTCATACCATGCACAAAGGGCTTGTTTAAACCCATAGAATGCCTTATAAAGTTTGTAAACGTGGTTTAGAAACTTGGGATCCTCAAAACCTAGAGGTTGCTTGAAATACACCAACTCATTTAAGGGACCAAGAAGAAATACACTCTTAACATCCATTTGTTGCCACTTGAAGTTATGATGATATGCATATGCAAGAAAGATATGAATGGATTCAAGACGGGAAACGGGGGAAAAAGTTTCACCGTAGTCGACACCCTCGACTTGGGAGAAGCCTTGAGCCACCAACCTTGCCTTGTTGCAGATGACCATTCCACTTATATCTTGCATGTTCTTGAAGATACACTATGTCCCAATTGATGGTGCTCGAAGTTGGAAGCTCTTCATGCATGGCTTCAAGCCAATTGATGGTGCTGACGTGGAGCACTTCGTTGGAAACCCCAAGAGCAAGGTGTGATGAGCACAACAACAAGTCTTCCCTCAGTAGATATCGAGGTTATCGAACCAGAAGGAGGAAGGAAGCGTCACACAGGTGTTGCAAGCAACGCGGAGACCTGCACAACACAAACTCAAGAATTTACCCAACGAATCAGTGAGGTTGTCAAGCTCACTGGTTTGCTATAACAAAGGATTAAACGTATGGTGTGGAAGGTAATGGTTTGCAGCAAGTAAACAAGTAATAGTGGAAGATGTATCAATGGTAAAGATTGGACCGGGGTCCATAGTTCACTAGAGGAACTGAGCAAGGCATAACAATGCAATTACTAGTTAGAAAAATCCTCTGAGATTCGATTGGGCAATACAACAAGATACATAGACGGCCATCCAACTGCATCTATGACTAGAAGTCCACCTTCAGGTTATCATCTGAACCCCCTCCAGTATTAAGTTGTAAGCAACAGACAACTGCTTTAATAAAAGTGTGTAAGGTAAACAGTCCACATGTTCTATGAAAAAGAGACTGTTGTTTTCTCCCTAGTAGCAATAGCACATCTACAATCGAAGATATTTCTGTCACTTCCCTTGGAAACTAGAGGCATGAACCCACTATCGAGCATAAATACCCCCTTTTGGAGTCACTAGCAACTACTTTGCCAAGATAGCTACTAACAACGGAGAGCATGCAAGATCACAAACAACACATACATGATAGAATCATAAAGACAAACCAATAATCAAACCAACATAATAATCTCAATATCCATCGGATCCCCGCAAACACAACATGCATGATTACAAATAGATTAGATCTTGATCATGAACGGAGTTCGCAAGATCTATACATGAAACACAAAGGAGGAGATACAACCATCTAGCTACTACATGGACCCATAGTCCAAGGTGGAACTACTCACGCATCATACCGGAGAGAAGGCCTCCGAGATGATCTCCCCTCCGGCAGGGTGCCGGGAAGAACTTCAGATCCCCCCGATCTAGGGACGATGGTGGCGGCGGCTACAGACGGTTTCGTGGAGATTTGATCGGGTGCTTATTATAGGCGAAGGGGGAGGCCGAGGAGGCGACCAGGGGCCCCACACCCTGCCTAAGAACAGGGCAGGGCCCACCCGCAACTAGGGTGGTCTGGGCGCCCTGGCCCGCTTCTCCGTCTCCCCTCTATACTTCTTGTTCCCCACGGATAGTTATTGAATTTCGCTTTTGTCCCGTCCAATTCCGAGAATATTTCCTTTCTAGCTTTTCTTGAACCAAAAACAGCAGAAAACAGGCAACTGGCACTGTGGCAACTTGTTAATAGGTTAGTACCAGAAAACATGTAAAAAGCACCTCAAAGTGTATACAAGCAAAGCAAAGTAGATACTAAACAAGCATGTAGCATCAAAAATTATAGATACATTTCCGACGTATCAAGCATCCCCAAGCTTAACTCATGCTCGTCCTCGAGTAGTAAGTGATAAAAGAACAATTTTTGAGGTGACATGCACCCTCACAATAATGATCCAACCATGTGCAAGCATTGAAAGCTGGGATCAAAGAACTCTAAACATGTGCATGAAAGATGGAGTTCTAACAATAGGACATAGTAACTATGCATGCAACATGAAAGTACACAAAAAAATATCATGAATAACATGCATTGAAAAACATTTTTTTGTTTCACATACAGAAAACATGGCATAGTGGCAATCAGCTTGTCCCTCATAGAGTAGAAATATAGATGCATAGGACACCTTCAAAGTTCACAAGGGTGACTAGAAACAAATAGCACAAGAACAAGTAATATCACAATATGCATCAATCAATAAGCTTTGGAACAGTGCACATAGAATGACAACTATGCTCTCTTAATGGTGCCTAAAGGTAGAAGGTGGAGACTCAATAATGGTGGAAGAAAGGCCTTTTTGTAAAGGAAGCAGGGATTTCAAGTTTCAAAAAGAGCTTCCAAAAATTATGGTACTTGTTAGCTTTCAGCCCTCATTGCCCCTATCATAAGCATCTTGAAGTGATTAAGGTTAAAGTGAACAAAGATGGAGTATATGCTTGACGAAGTATAAGTTGGCAATCTCAAGTCCCTTGAATACGAGGGCCACACCTCATGCTACTCAACTTCAGTCACCTGTAAGTTCTTGTCAGTGCAAGTATTTGCATATCATAGACAACCGCCAACAGGGCACCCCTTGCACATGGTACAGGAGCTTTCCCATAACCAAAATGACAAGGAAACCAGACAATGAGCATCTCAGCGATCTTTTTATTTACTATATGCATAGCTTTTTATTGAGGATGCTTCATAGATAGCTCACTATGGTGATGGTGCAAGTTTCCACCATGATTAGGCATGGCTTAGGCTAGCGGCCCAGGCGTTTCTCTAACACAAAATACAAACTCCATGGACTTACAAGTTCCCTCTTTATTTCACACTGGTGACATCCATAGACAAAAGAGCATGATATCAACAGAGTACAAAGTACGAGTGCAATATTGAAAATGTTCCCCGTGACAGCATGGTTCTGCTAATTCCAACGTATAAGTTCAAGCATATACAACATAGATGACACAATGGGTCAAGTTTATTAGGGCCAAGAATATAAAGTGTGCCATCAAGTTTGTGAGGGCTTTAATCACTAAGTTTTCACATAACAAAATAGTTTTTAATTGGAAGATAGCTGAAAACAACAATATACTTGGAATGGTGTAACACACCATGCATAGGAGTTTATGGTGGACACTTTGGAATAACTTGGTTTCTTGGAAGTTGGAAGCATGACTAGAGCTTACTCATACAAGTGGAGGCTAGAAAAAGACTTGGAGCAACCAACTAAGAGAGCATAATGGCCATAATCATGCAGAGCAACAAAGCATTACTAATCAAAGTATAGAGTGGTACTACAAGTAAAGGACTAAATGATCATAGAGGCTATGGTTACTTGTCATAGTCATAACATTCTGTAAGCATGTGCCAAGTCAACCCAAGCAAAGAATCAAAGGAGAATACCACAATACTATGCTTTTGCATGCTAAAACAACGCATAATTTCTTCAAGGCACATTAAGAAATCCCAATTGTTTGGAACAAGACATGCTACATCAATAATCACTAAGCATAAGGTCAAAATAACACCTAGCATGTCATGCTAAAGTCTAAGTCACAGTCAATGCAAGCTCCTCTTGCACCACAAGCAAGAACTTACTACTCCTTTCCAACACCAAGCAAACTTATTTGCAAAACAACACAGCGAGAATGGGGGTCCAAACTACTTTATTTAAGCAAACTAAACAACCTAAGAAAATCAAATGAAAACTAAGACGCTCCAAGAACAACACAACTATGCATGAAACAATAAAAACGAAGTGTCTAGACAGACCTGGGCTTTTTATTGATGAAGAAGGGGATGCCTTGGGCATCCCCAAGCTTTGACGCTTGTAACTCTTGGATATTTCTTGGGGTGACACCATGGTGGCATCCCAAATCTTGAGCTTTTGTCCATTATTCATCTTATTGCATCATTCTCTCTCTACACCTGAAATTTTTCCTTCATACAAAACTTCACACAATCTTCATTACCAACATTAGTTTATTCAAAAGATATTAGACCTCTGACAAAGCTTTGGAACAGCAATTTTTATAAAAACACAAGCTACTGTAGTAACTCCTTTAAAAAGCTCAATTCCGCAAAAGAGAACTCAAAAAGAAATCAATAAGAAGCAAATGCAAATAATGGCAGAAATTTGTTAAAACAGACCACCAGGTAGAAACCGATTTTTTCTAAGACTTTATATTGCTCAAATCAAAAAGTATTGAACTAAATGAAGTTATGTAACATACTGGGGGATTTATTCATAAATTTTGAGCTCAATCCGAGTTACAGAGACTCCTCACGAATTTTTATGGTGGAGGACAGGAATCTGTTTTGGGACAGCAACTCTCCAAATCTTACTTTCCTCTCATTAGAGGTCATTCTTGGCACAAAAATAAAAGAAAAAGGATAAGGAGAGGTCATTACTGAAGTAATAACTTCCAAGACTCAAGGAAACTCTTAGGTTATCTCCCAACAAGTACTTTTATTTAACGCCTTTAAGTTAGGCACAAGAAGCAAGAAGAATCAAGTATTTTCCAATGAAGAAGCATTAACATCAAACCTTGATTTCAAAGGAGGAGAAAAAAACAACTTCTCTCTCCTTATAGGGAAGTGTGCAATACCTTTCTTGAATGGAAAATAATATTTAATGGTGCCTTCTTTCATATCAATGATGGCACCAACTGTTCTAAGAAAAGGTCTTCCCAAAGTAATACGACAAGAAGCATTGTATTCAACATCCAAAACATAGAAATCAATATGGACATAAGCATTGTTAACCATAATGATAACATCATTAATACTCCCCATGATTTTATTCTTAGTATTATCATTGAGTGGGACATCCAAATAACAATCTTCCAAAGGTGACAAATCAAGCATTTTATAAATCTTCCTAGGCATAATAGAGACACTAGAACCAAGATCACATGAATCTTTGAGATCAAAGTCATTCACTTGCATATTAATAATGGGTTCCCAACTATCTTCTACTTTCCTAGGAATAGAAGCTTTGTTTTTTTGCTTATCTTCCTTAATTTTCACAAGAGCATCTGTAATGTGTTTAGTGAAAGCAACATGCATATCACTAGCATCAGGACTTCTAGCAAGCTTTTGTAGGAACATAATCACTTCAGAAATATTGCAACCATCTATATCAAAATCAAACTTAGCATCACTAGTAGTAGGCTCAATAGGCTTAGGCATAGTAGGAGGAGGAACATGTACTACTTGTGGTTTAGTGGTGATGGTGCACACACTATTGTTTCTATCAATTTCAGCTTCCCTTTCCCACCTAGCATGAAGTTGAGCTAACAGCCTAACATTTTCATCAATAGTAACTTGTATGGCATGAGCAGTAGCAAAGGTATTTTCCATAGTTTCAGGTTTAGCAGCCATTTTATTATCCAAGGAAGATTGAGCTTCAGACAAAGCGGTTATATTTTTCTCAACATTTAGAAGCTTTTCCTCTATAGCCTTATTGAAAGTGGTTTGTTTACTAATAAAGTCTTTGAGCATGACTTCAAGTTCAAAGGGGGCACTTCTAGCATTATTGTAAGAGCTTCCATAGGAATTGCCATTATTAGGAGGATAAGGCCTATAATTGTTGTTGCTACCAAAATTATTCCTATAGGCATTGTTGTTGAAATTGTTGTTTCTAATGAAGTTCACATTAACTTGCTCTTTTTGAGCAACCAAGGAGGCTAAAGGAACACTATTAGGATCTAGAGGAGCTTTCCCATTAACAAGCATAGCCAAAATAACATCAATCTTATCACTCAAAGAGGAGGTTTCCTCAACAAAATTTACCTTCTTACCATGTGGAGCTCTCTCAACATGCCATAGTAGTTAACCATCATATTATCAAGGAGTCTTGTTGCAGCACCCAAAGTGAGGCCCATGAAGGTACCTCCAGCAGCTGAATCCAACAGATTTCTTGAAGAGAAGTTCAAACCTGCATAAAAAATCTGGATAATCATCCAAGTAGTGAGTCCATGAGTGGGGAAATTCTTAACCAAAGACTTCATTCTTTCCCAAGCTGGAGCAACATGTTCACTATCAAGTTGTTTAAATTTCATAATGTCACTTGTCATAGATATAATCTTAGCAGCAGGATAGTACTTTCCAATAAAAGCATCTTTGCACTTAGTCCAAGAATCAATACTATTTTTAGGCAAAGATAGCAACCATTCTTTAGCTTTTCCTCTCAAGGAGAAAGGAAAAAGCTTGAGCTTAATAATATCTCCATATACATCTTTATACTTTTGCATCTCACAAAGTTCAACAAAGCTATTGAGATGGGCAGCGGGATCATCAGAACTAGCACCAGAAAATTGCTCTCTCATCACAAGATTCAACAAAGCGGGCTTAATTTCATAAAAGGTAGCATCAGGAGCAGGTGGAGCAATAGGTGTGCTAAGGAAATCATTGTTGTTGGTGCTAGCGAATTCACACAACTTGGTGTTCTCAGCAGAGTTCATTTTGGCAAAGGTGGGCAAGCCAAAAACAGTAGCAGCTAGAGCAGGAACTAATTTTTTTGTGTTTTTGAAAAGAGGCAAACAAAACCAAGAAAAAGAAACAAATAAAACAAAAAACAAAGTAAAGAGAAAGTAAGTGGAGGACTCCCCTAGTGAAGACGTCCTTAGCCTCCCCGGCAACGGCACCAGAAAACTTGTTGATGGTGCTGATGTGGAGCACTTCGTTAGAAACCCCAAGAGCAAGGTGTGATGAGCACATCAGCAAGTCTTCCCTAAGTAGAGACCGAGGTTATCGAACCAAAAGGAGGGACATCACACAGGTGTTGAAAGCAACGCGGAGACCTGCACAACACAAACTCAAGAATTTTCCCCAACGAATCAGTGAGGTTGTCAAGCTCATCGGTTTGCTGTAACAAAGGATTAAACATATGGTGTGGAAGGTAATGGTTTGCAGCAAGTAAACAGGTAACAATGGAAGATGTATCAATGGTAAAGATTGGACCGGGGTCCATAGTTCACTAGAGGTGCTCTCCTTAGATAAATAACATGGCATGAAGGGTAAACAAATTACAGCAGGGCAATTGACAGGAACTGAGCAAGGCATAACAATGCAATTACTAGTCAGAAAGATCCTATGAGATTCAATTGGGCAATACAACAAGATACATAGACCACCATCCAACTGCATCTATGACTAGAAGTCCACCTTCAGGTTATCATCCGAACCCCCTCCAGTATTAAGTTGCAAGCAATAGACAACTGCTTTAAGAAAAGTGTGTAAGGTAAACAGTCCACATGTTCCATGAACAAGAGACCGTTGTTTTCTCCCTAATAGCAACAACACATCTACAACCGAAGATATTTCTGTCACTTCCCTTGGAAACTAGAGGCATGAACCCACTATCGATCATAAAAACCCCCTTTTGGAGTCACTAGCAACTACTTGGTCAAGATAGGTACTAACAACGGAGAGCATGAAAGATCACAAACAACACAAACATGAGAGAATCATAAAGACAAAACCATTAATCAAACCAACATAATAATCTCAATATCCATCGGATCCCCGCAAACACAACATGCATGATTACAAATAGATTAGATCTTAATCGTGAACGGAGCTCACAAGATCTATACATGAAAGCACAAAGGAGGAGATATAACCATCTAGCTACTACATGGACCCGTAGTCCAAGGTGGAACTACTCACGCATCATACCGGAGAGAAGGCCTCCGGGATGATCTCCCTTCCGGCAGGGTGCCGGGAAGAACTTCAGATCCCCCCGATCTAGGGAAGATGGTGGTGGCGGCTACAGACGGTTTCGTGGAGATTTGATCGGGTGCTTAGGGTTTCTGCATCGGGGGCTTCTTATAGGCGAAGGGGGAGGCCAAGGAGGCGACCAAGGGCCCCACACCCTGCCTAGGCGCGGGGTAGGGCCCACCCGCGCTTAGGGGGGTCTGGGCGCCCTGGCCCGCTTCTCTGTCTCCCCTCTGGACTTCATGTTCCCCACGGAAAGTTATTGACTTTGGCTTTTGTCCCGTCCAATTCCGAGAATATTTCGTTACTAGCTTTTCTGGAACCAAAAATAGCAGAAAACAGGCAACTGGCACTGTGGTAACTTGTTAATAGGTTAGTACCAGAAAACATGTAAAAAGTACCTCAAAGTGTAGACAAGCAAAGCAAAGTAGATACTAAACAAGCATTGAGCATCAAAAATTATAGATACGTTTCCGACGTATCACCAATCCGGGTCTTCAAGCGCCTCATACACCTTTTGGGGATCTACACATGAAATGAAACTATTGTGGCCAACAAATTTAGCCACTTGGTTACAATTAGTAATGCCCCTTTCAAGATTGCCAACAACATTATCAAGGGTAAGTCCTTCTCAAATAAGCTTGGTGATCCTTCTTTCTTCACGACGAGCGTCGGCTTCCTTAATGGATTCTTGAGAAACCAGTTGGTCATCACCACTATTTTGATCCTCGTCTTGACCTTGGAAATGAGCTTTCTCGACATTTTGGCCTTGTCCAACTTCATGAGCTTTACTTTGGTCCATAAGTGGTGATACACACCCATCATTAACTCGCACTTGACCTTGATCGTGAGCTATCTCTTCATCCGGGGTATCTTGAAGTCTATGGGTTTGATGAAGATCTTGAGTAGGTGAGGGCTCCACATGAGTAGAGAATTGTCCTTCTTCTTCCACCACAAGGGGATCCTCAACATGGCGGAAAAATGCCACACCCATTCTTCTTATGGCTTGAGGAGGAATTTCATCACCTACATCACCAAGATCAAGTTGCCCCACTTGGGAGCCATTATGCTCACCGAATCTCATGTTACAAGAGACTATAACTTGTCTGGTGGACTTGTTATACACACTATAAGCATGAGAATCCGAAGAATAGCCAACAAAGATACCTTCAATAGCACGAGACTCAAATTTAGATAACCTGTTACCTTTCTTGAGAATAAAGAACCTATACCCAAACACTCAAAGGTAGTGGATACTTGGTTGCTTATCGGTGAGGATATCATAAGGGGTCATGTCCAAATGCTTATGGAGATACGTACGATTGGCAATATGACAAGCGGTTGAGATAGCTTCGGCCCAAAATTTATATGGAGACTTGAACTCCGCAATCATGTTTCTTACCATATCAAAAGAGTCTGGTTCTTCCTTTCTTGCACACCATTTTGTTGAGGGGTATATTGAGCAGAATATTGATGCTTGATCCCCTCATCACTAAGGAATTCATCCAGTGTGTAGTTCTTGAACTCGGTACCATTTTCACTTCTAATGGCCAAGATCTTCTTGTTATGTTGACGTTGAACTTCATTGGCAAAGTTGATGACGTTTTGTTGAGTCTCACTCTTCTTCCTGAAGAAATATACCCAAGTGTATCTTGAGTAGTAATTGACAATAACCACGCAATATTTCTTCCATCCAAGACTATCAAAGGATGGAGGACCAATGAGGTCCATGTGAAGAACCTCTAAGATCCCATTGGAATAGATAGTAGTCGTGGGAGGATGAGCTGACTCATGGAGATTCCCTTCAATACAAGCCCTACACACACGATATTTGACAAATGAACGTTGAAGTGGGCGAGATTCCCTTCAATACAAATGAACGATATTTGACAAATAGATCTTCAGTTCAAGGATGTGACCTCCCGTATGGAGACTTCAAAGACCTCATGTTGAAGTGGGCGAGATGGCGATGCCAAAGCCATCCCATGTCACATTTATCCATTAGGCAAGCCGCGGTAGGTGTGGGTTTTTTATCGAAATCTACCACATACAATCCGTTATCGACATGCCCAACAAAGGCTATATAGAGAGAGTCTTGATCCACATGAGAACCACAACCTTGTAGTCAAAGTGGGCTACAAAACCCATGAGTGTAAGTTGATGAACGGAAAGTAAGTTATATGAAAGGGTTTTGACAAGCATAATGTCCACAATGGAAATATCTGGTGCGACCACTACCTTACCCGAACCCAATACCTTAGAAGTTGATCCATCTCCATAAGTAATACACATGTTGAAGAATTTGGTTTTGTCTCATCGACCATCTCTTTGCTTCTGTTCATATGACTAGTGGCACCACTATCAACCACCCATTTTCTCCCACCGGAAGCATAGTCCTACAAAAACAATCAATGCTTGGTCTTATGTACCCATTGTTGGATGGGTCCTCTTTTGTTAGTCACAAGTATGTTAGGAACCCAAATGGCCCAATGGTAATCAACACCATAAGAGGTTCCTACATATTTATCATAGACTTGACCATCATAAGATTTCATAAGGACATAGGAAGGATTATATTTTCCCGCAAAGTCATTGTAAGATGGTTCATCACCATCCTTAATGACACATGATTCCTTCCCTTTTGCCTTCTCCCCATCCTTCACAAAGGTAACAATTTTGGAAGTGGGAGTAGGCTCATTCTTTTTCTTATTATTGCCCTTCTTCTTCTTGGTCTTGGGTTCAAATCCAAGTCCTTCCTTAGTCACATTGTCCCTTTGATTTCTAAAATGGGCATTTAGAATTTCCTCACCTTGTATGCACGAGACTAGACATTTCTCGGTTGTGGCCTTCAACCTATTGTTCTCCTCAATAAGATCTCCATGGTCACAACAAGAGTTAGTAGAACATGGTTGAACCTTCTTTTGTCACTTGAGTTTGAATTTGTTCATGTGATTTTGAAAGATGAGAGAATTTTCTCAATAGGGCCTCATGGTCCTTCTTGAGTTTCTCAAACTCTTCATTTAGTCTAGCATGACTGACATGGGTTGATCTATCGGGTCCCTATGTTTAGTTACCCTAGGCGCATAAAAGCTTATGGCCCACAAATGCCCAACAAAGTACAAGAGGCACTACTAGGAAAATGGCTATAGGTAATCAGCACATCCGTGGCTCACATGGTTGAAGTGCCCCACGGCTAAAACAGGCGTGGCTCACCTATAGGCAGTGCCCTACTAGTAACTAGAACAACCGTGGCGCACATGACCATAGTGCGCTACAGATATGTGTGGGCCAGGGCCCTGTTGGCCGCACGCCAAACATCTGTAGCGCACATAGGGTAGGTGCGCTACGGTTGTTAGTGCCAACCGTGGCGCACATGGAGGGGGTGCGCTACGCCTAAGCGCATGCCCCCCTCTGCTGTGAAACGGCCAGACACATCCGTGGCGCACTATGGCATGTGCGCCACGGATGTTACTACTCCCTGTGGCGCACTAGGGCAGAGTGCGCCACGGATGTGTCGATTTTTTTTACAGCACTTTATGTGCACATGTGTGACCACATCCACCACCCCACACTTCACTTTCCCCTTCTTCTTCCTCCTTAGATCTAGTCGGGATCTTCTCCTTCCCACCTCAATTTCTCCACCCATTCACCATTTTTAGCATGTAGAACTTGCCTTGGATGTTACATAAGTAATAGAGGAAGGTCTCCGGTCTCTCATCTCCTTCTCCGGTCTCGCGCGCACCTCTCCTTTCCATCTTTGTCGCGATTGGTCTCTCATCTCGGTAAGTTGTCCATGTAAGGATGTGTTCATGTGTATATGGTATGCTCATATGTATGTAGATGATCGATGCTCATGATGTGTGTATGGAGAGGATCGATGGTCATATGTGTGTGTATATGGAGAGTATCGATGATGCTCATGCATGTGTGTATGGAGAGGATAATGATATGTTCATGTGTGTATGGATCGGTCTCTCTCTCTTGTGTTTGTATGTGAACAAGTTGCCATTTGTTTTGCCAAAATGTTGATTCATTTCCATTTTGGCAAGACTTTGGCATTTCGCAAAGGTCCTAATTTTAGGATAGGTCATGCCGAAATTTTCTATCGACCATTGCATGCATGCATTCATATATGTGGTTCTAATAGACTTCTAATTGTACCGTGTACACCGTGCAGGCAAAAATGGTCCGCATAATGAGCGAAGGCATTGTGGCTAGATTTTTGAAATGTGCGACGGCCGACATGATACGAAATAACAAGACAGATATAAGATGTTCGTGCAGAAGATGCAAACTCAACTGGGTGATCGACCTAGATTCCGGGAATCTGCAGGCGCACCTGCTCCGCCATGGTTTCATGGATGGATACACTCGTTGGATAAGCGATGACGAAGACGATGGAGACGGTGAAGGTGGACAACATGACGATGATCATCATCACGGCGAGAACGGGCGAGATGATGAAGAGTCTCCTGGAGATGGTGAAGGTGCGGAAGCAGACCGGGATGATGATGATCTAGATGCCGGAGGAGCAGACGACGATGGAACAACGTCAGGCTAGGTGCGGGACCCTTATGTGCAAGAGCTGCTTCTCAAGCAGACGAGTAATGCCAGGGCTGCCGCTAGAGAGAAAGCCAAGCTTGCGCAACTTGAGAAAGACGCGGTTACTCCATTGTATGAAGGATGTAGGCCCGATGATACCCGGTAGAATGTAACGCTCAAGGCTATGGAGATGAAGGCAAAACACAAATTGAGCGACGCAAGCTTCGACGATATGATGGCATTCTGGCACGATAGTCTCCCGGAGGGGAACACATGTCCAACTAGTATCGGGGACGCCAAGAAAATCGTCTGTCCTCTCGATCTACCGGACGTTAGATATCACGTATGCATCAACGATTGCATCATTTATCGGGGCGAGGAGATCGTGGTGATACTATGTGAGCTTGAGGTCTACTTCCCACCCGCATTCTTCAACATTATGGTGCATCTGCTGGTCCATGTCGTGGAGGACATCGTGCAACTCGGGCCTATGTTCCTCCGCAGCATGATGGCGTTCGAAAGGATGAATGGACACATCAAAGGATACGTTCGCAACAGGTCCCGTCCAGATGGAAGCATAGCCAAGGGCTTTCCGGACGAAGAGTGCATCTCTTTCTGCACGAATTATATAGACATCGAGAATCCTATCGGTCTTCAAGTCAACAGGCACCTTGGCAAGCTCGACGGATCTGGTCACCGAGAGGGTCGTCGCATACTGCATGCAGACTTCGATTTTCGACGCGCAGACTTTGATCGAGCAAACCTCGTCGCGCTACAGCATTTAGAACTGGTCGATCCTTGGGTACAGAAGCACAAAAGGTTAATCGAGAAGAAGTACAGTGACCGGGGCATATAGAGGACGCAGGGAGAAATAATCAAAGAGCACAACTCAGATTTCACGCGTTGGTTTAGGCAGACGCTCCTTGATAATCCCCCGCGATCGCATTCTTCTGACACGAAAAAGATCATATTCAGCTTGTCGCAGGGACCGATGCAAAACCTGGTGACCTATCAGGCGTATGATATCAACGGCTACACATTCTACACGGAGGAAAAGGACAACAAGTGTGATTATCAGAACTCAGGCGTAACGTCGAAATTCTACACTGATGACAACGTGAAGGAAAGATTCTACGGAAGAATCGAGGAGATCTGGGAGCTTGACTACTGTGGAGAAAAGGTGTTGATGTTCCGTGTCCGATGGGCAAAGAGCGTCGAAAGAGAAGACCGGTATTTCACAACCATGGTTATGCCCGAAGCAGCCAAATCCAAGGCCGCCGGTGCAAACATGGCCGTGAAAAATGAACCGTGGGTACTGGCTACCAAAGTGGACCAATGCTTTTTCATTACCGACCCGACAAAGCCTAGCCGTGTTGTCGTGAGGAGAGGAAAAAGAAACATCATCGGAATGGATGGAGTCGCCAACGAGCAAGACTTCGACTAGTATAGCGATCCAAATAATGAAGATGACGACGACTACGATGCAGCAACATACATCACAAGAAGAAAAAGGACAACCCTACCCAAAAAAGGTAGCCCGTTCGAAAAAGAAACATTAAAGTGCCGGGGCTAAATTATTCAACCGCGACAAAGAAGGGAAAAAAGATTGTAAAACGCTAGCTCAAAAAATATTATAAAACGCGTAGTCGAAAGAGATTGTAATATTCATGAACAAATTATTATGACATATTTGAATCATATTTAATTTGTACCACTTTTATGACATATATTATCACTTTCGGGCATTTTTGGAATATTTAAAAGTATTTTAAAAACAAAACAAAACTTTTATAGAATATACCACCACTTTTGGGCATTTTTTGGAACATTTAAAAATATTTTTAAAATAAAAATAAAAAAGGTGGGCACCAGGATTCAAACCTGGGTGCTCAAAGGTTTAAATTAGCGCAGTAGGATAGGGCAGTGTTAGTTGTCTATAGGGGTGGCCGCGCCTTCTTATGTGACTAGTAGTACCGAGTTAGGCGTAGCACACCCTGGCCAAGTGCGCTACGGTCGTAGCGCACTTGGCCAGAGTGCGCTACGCCTAACTCGGTGCTAGTAGTCAACCCCACGCCCCGCGCGCCTCTTCTCCCCATCTCAAATCAGACACTGCCGATCTCAACCGTGCCCCGCCGCCGCGCTCTCGATCCGCCGCTGCCCTGCCAGCTGCGCGTGGAGGAGGAGGAGGAGCCCTGCCAACTGCGCGTGGAGGAGGAGGAGGAGCCCGAGCTGTGCGCGTTCGAGGAGGAGGAGTCCGTGGAGGAACCCGTCGTCCACCGCCGCTCCCTCCTGGTGAGTCCCCTGCCCACCTCCCCTCTCTCCCTCTCTCTCCCTCTCTTCCTCTCTCCCTCTCTCTCAATTGTAGTTGAATGAATGAATGCAAGCTATTAATCTGAAATGAATGAATGAATGCAAGCTATCAAAAACAAGACAGTAGCTAGCTAGCTAGCTCTGAGGTTTAGAACAAAGATATGCAGATTAGATTTAGGTTTAGGTTGACAGTGAGGTTTAGGTTGATTTAGGATTAGATTTAGGTTTAGGTTTAGGTAGTAGCAGTAGCTTCATTTAGGTTGATTTAGAAGTAGATTTAGTGCTGAAATGATGCAAGCTATTAATCTGAAATGATTTAGCTGTTAATCTGAAATGGTTTACCATTTCAATCTAAATTCGATATTTTTTCTCATAGTGATCTGAATTCGACTTTAATGTCTGTAGTATAAACAGTTTTGGCTTGAAATGGGCTAGTTAAACCAATGCAGTAGTTTCTGTAAATGGGCTAGTATAAACAGTTTCTTACAACATTAAACTGGAGTGAAAACATGCTATAAACATTTTATACTACAGTTTCTGTAAATGGGCTAGTATAAACAGTTTCTGTAAATTGAACTGTTATTTTTTTGCTTCCAATGAGGCTACTGCATTAGGGAATTCTGTATAGTCGCTATGAATAGAAAACCAAAAAAGCTACTTTAGTTGTTACAAAATTTATGGTAAGACAGTTCTAGAACTTTTTGAGATTTCTGTTTGGCAGCTACCTTAATTCCTGTTGTTGTGGTTGTATTCTATTTTTGTCCCTTCTCTCTTACTGTTCCCATCAATTCCAAGTCGTTATCCCAATATAAATGTTCATCAGTTATTCTTGAAATTATGTATGTGTTTTTATTTCATATCCCAATCTGAAATGGATCAGTGGATGGATGTCACATTTCTGTGCCTCTTCTTGCTATTTTCTGGTGTCACTTGTTCATTTGAGTTGATGATGATCATCCCACCAATATATAGATGCTAGTTAGTAGAAGTTGATGCTTCCTGATGGAAACATCGCTTCTGTTTGGAATAGATAGTTCCAGATTTTTATGTGCCTCTGATTACTATTTGCTGGTGCCACTTTGTTTGTTTCACTTGATGATCATCATCCCAGCAATAAAGTTCAGAGTGTGGCGTGTGTGTTTGTTCACGTTACAGCTGACAGTAGCTAGGTTTGTTTCAGTTTTAGACTTAGTTGCTGCATAGGATGCCTGTGGGATGACACAGCCCAGATCATGCAGCGAGTTAGTAGGGGAGTTGGGCCCAGATCATGCTGTAACAGTTTCAGCATCATTGCAGCAATATGAATGTCAAGGTACTGTTTGTGATGCTAGGCATAACCTGGTGCTAGAATTGATGGAAAACTATATGTGCTAATGTTTTTGATCATCTAAGCATTGTTGTTCATCTGGTTGCTACTACTATATGTGCTGCTGGCTGCAAAAAAACTACTATGCTACTACTACTATATGTGTTGCTGGATCTGGCCATTTATTTTTATATACCTAGTAATGATCTTGATGTGCTTGTTGTGTTGGTAATGTGTTGGTAATGTACTGGCTGTGCTTGTGCTTGTATGAAGCACTTTATTATGTCGTGTATGCAGGTTCTTGTATGAAATGAGTCCTGATTTTTGCCGGAATGTTGATTAACTTCCGTTTCGGCAGAAATCGGGCACTCCTAGTTTAAGAAAATTAGCAAAGGTCATGCTGGATTTTTCCGTGCATTTAACCAATTATTTGTTTTTTATTAGTGCAAAGATGTGTGACAACGACGAGGCTGGATGTTCTAAGCGCATCAGCGATGAAGGAGAACTCAGACCTCCGAATAAACAATTGACATTCTGGGAGGCGGCCCAGCGGCTAGAAGACGATGAAGAATACCATCCTTCAGAGAGCGAGGATGATGAGATGGAAGACACGGAGGAAGAATCCGAAGGAACGGCGGGTGATGAAACAACTGATGGCGGCGAGGGCACAGGGAGTGGTAGCAATCCTCCTAAGAAGAAGAAGCAGCCGAAGGACCGGCGCCCAAACACGGTCGGCACCGTTAGGGAGGAAATTACCGAAGTGAGCCCATCAGGGGTTCCTTTGGAGCCTGCCCTTGTCGTCAAAGGGTACGGTGGACAAGTGGCGGCGATCACCCGGATAACCATCTCGATCAACACCGAGAATCTCTAGCATAAATATAATGGCCACTTGCGCACACTCCTCTTCGAGAAGCTGCACGCAAGATACAAGTTCCCCGCTAAGTATCAGAAAACAAATTATCATGGGAACGAAGTAAACAAATCCGCCCTCACAAAGATGAGCACCGCCCTGGCCAGCTAAAGAACCCGAATAACTAAGAAGAAGATCTATAAAGAAGGCAAAAGTCTCGAGGAGATCCAGAAGATTGACCCGCAGATCACCGAAGATCAGTTGCGGGAGTTCAAGGAGAGGTGTAAATCCGAAAGATCCCTGGCCAATAGTAATCGAGGAAAGGTGCTGCAGGCGATGAATATAGGTCATCACCATCTCGGATCTGGTGGATACAGAACCGCGGAGGCCAAATGGAATAAGGAGGACGAAGAGTATAGATCCAAGGGGATAGAAAACCCCTTTGCTAAATTCGAACTCGGGCAGGTTCGACACTTCATCAGGGCCCGTTACCATGTGGACCCAAAAACCAAACAACTCACCGCGGATCTTGCGGTGAAGGAATTCGAGGAAATTGTGGTAAGTATAATCTAATTACTGTGGATCAACTCGATTGCAATCTAATCGATGATCTAAACGATTCACTGTTACTTCTTCTGCAGGAGGAGGAAATTGTTGCTAGTCATGGATCCCAGGGTTCCTCATCCCAGGGGTGGCAAGGCCCCCTTACCGCCCTCGCCGTCACCTCCATGCGGTGGGTCGGATGATCATGTTGATAATATTCACATGGCGCAGGATCCGGCCGAGGACGACGAAGACTGGAATGATCACTTCTTCAGCACTCAGTTTAGCAACGAAGACCTAGCTGGTGGCCCCACAGAGAAAGCCACTATCACCAAGCGTCTGTTTGGTTCTCAGGAGATGCCTCCAGCTTGCGCCTTTACAGAGCCAGCTGATACAACCAACCGGCCCTTTATTCTAAGCCCTGACACACTACATAGGGCGGCCGGTGCTCAGATTGCGGTGCCTGCCCGCTCTCCAAAAGGAAAAAAGGGCAGGAAAAGAAAATCTAGCAGCTCGAGCCAGCCGGTGGCGTCAACAACTGCGAATCCGATCAGGTTTCGGGACGGGCCACCAAGACCCGAGGGTATTATGTGGAGGATTCATGTGGCGGGTGAGCCCATGCTACCTAAGAATTTGCGGAAACTCGCCAGTTCGGAACTGCAGAGTGTGCATGACGGCGTGCTGACGATAGAGAGACGCCTTCTATCGGAGAAAGATCCCTCGCACCCAGTATTCGTGGTTAAGGTTCCACCAGGCTTGGGCTTTATCGAAAATGCCCCTGCGGATCTGTTCTTCCTGCGGTTCAACGACATCTCCAATATGTTCCACCTATACCCGCTGCACTATACCATGGTCCGTCTGTTTTCTCTCAGCCTGACCATGCAGATCATTAGAGAGAACACACCGGGCATCGCTATAGTGGACCCCTACTACATGCGTGATGGCTGCTTGGGTTCCCCCGCCGAACGACGTATCGTGGCCTCGTACCTAAAAAGAATCCTCGTGGCGAACAAGACAAAGGAATACATTCTCGTGCCTTACTTTCCCGAGTAAGTCGTTATTCACTCGTCACCGTCGATTGGCTTTATTAGATCATCATCATTCTTTTTCCAACACATTCTATTTGAATTTTTTGCGCAGAGATGAACACTGCACGGTCATCTCCTTATCGCCGAAGCATTCCCACTCCACGTATTTCGACTCGGGGAGTCTAGAAAAGAAGAAAAACTACGACAAGATCAAGGAAGTTCTGGATGATGCTCTCACTAGCTTTGCCTCGACGGAAGGCACCACCTTCGTGTGTACGAAGGTCAAGTTCGGCAGGCACGTCTTCAACCACGTAACGGAGTTCCCCTGCGTGAAGCAGCCGGAAAACAGTAAGAAGGAAGCCTACTATGCACTCCATCACATGAGGGCGTTCCTACTTGACCAGCAGAATTCTACGCTGTCAGATCATCTCAAACAGTAGGCCGAACCAAAGGCCAAGATCAATGATTCAGATATTAGACAAGAGATGTATCGCATCCAGCAGCAGTTTGGGGAAATCATCTTTTATGATGTCATGACTTCGGGGGTGATCTTCTACGGAGGAAATATCCCGAATAACCGTGACATAAAAGATCGCCTAGAGATGCAGGGTGACTATAGGAATGTCATGACGATACAAGGCGTCCTCCCGTTCCCTAAGCCGAGCCAGAAGGCTTGATGTTGGCCTAGTTGTAGTTACAAACTATAGATGACCTTTGTGTGTGTGTGGACAAGTGTACATGCTACTATACTTATATTATTAGGTTTATGAATCATCACTTACTTCTTTTGCTTATTATTATTATATATCAATCAATGCTTGGTTTTTTTGCTTACTCTTTGGTCCTTTGCTCACTTTGGTCCTTCTTTTTTTCCTTACTCTTTTTTTGAGAATAATGCCGATGATTGAAATGTCGTGGCACACTATATATGTGAATGTGCTACGATGGTATTATGAGCCTTGTGATATGCACAAGTTCAGGTCTTGTGCATCCTACTTGGCTCACCGTTCCATCATAGCATATTACTGTGTCCAACGATACCTATGTATATATATGAGGCATTCTTTTCGAGTTATTTTTGTCTTTTTCGAGAATAATGCCGATGATTGAAATGTCGTGGCACAATATATATGTGAATGTGCTACTACGGATGGTTAGCCTTGTGATATGCACAAGTCCAGGAATTGTGCATCCTACTTGGCTAACCGTTCCGTCATAGCATATTCCTGTGTCCAACGACCTAGCTAGTTATATATGAGGCATTCTTTTCGAGCTACTTTGGTCTTTTTCGAGAATAATGCCGATGATTGAAATGTCGTGGCACAATATATATGTGAATGTGCTACGATGGGACTGTAAGCCTTGTGTTATGCACAAGTCTAGATGTTGTGCATCCTACTTGGCTTACGGTTCCATCGTAGCATATTCCCGTGTCCAACGACCTAGCTAGTTATATATGAGGTATGCTTTTTCAGTTACTTTGGTCTTTTTCGAGAATAATGTCGATGATTGAAATGTCGTGGAACGCTATATATGTTAATGTGTTGCGATGGGATTGTCCGCCTTGTGCTATGCACAGGTCCAGGTGCATGTTGTGCATCCTACTTGGCGGACAGTTCCATCGTAGCATATTCCTGTGTCGAACAACCTAGTTATATATGAGACATGCTTTTTAAGTTTGGTCTTTTTGATTTAGAAGTACTTTCTATAAGTGTATCTTCATATGCGACTTTAATTATATATGTTTTTTTTCAATCACCGGTTAATTATTATTGTCAACTTATAGATGACGTGGTACGTCGTGTACAAGGGACGGGTTCCCAGAGTCTACGATGATTGGGAAGACTGTCGGAGACAGGTGCACCGTTTCAGCGGCAATAGCTACAAAGGGTAAAACACTATGGCGGAGGCGAAAGCTAGATACACGCGCTATCTAGCGGGAGTTAGGACAAGGAACCGGATGAAGACCTACACCTTCGTCGCGGCGGTGATCATGCTTATCTTCTTTGGTTGTTTATCCCGCGTTTGTGTCTAGCTAGTTTAGATGTCTAGGCGAGCTTCCGAGCTCTAACTTGTTCGATCGACACATGTATTCGCATGTCACCAACTACTTTATAACTTGATCGAAACAATGTAACTTATACTATGTATTCATGTATGAGACTTATCTATATGTATTTGTTTCAATCTTGTTTTTCAAATTGTGTATTTATATATATAATTGTATACCTTGTATCTGTGTATGTATATCTGCTGTAATATTGTATATAATCTGGCTCGGAAATTAAAAAAAATAAAAACACACATGTGGCGCACTACACCTAAAGCGCACTTTAGAAGCTTAGTGGCGCACTGGGAAGTGCGCCACAGAAGATCCTACGCGTAGCGCACCTGCCCACATAGCCGTGGCGCACTAGCAGGTGCGCTACGCCTATCTCGACACAACTGTGGCGCACTAGGCAGTGCGCCACGGCTAGGAGATAGTCGTAGCGCAAGGCACGTGGCGCACTGCTAGTGCGCCACAGATGATCTTTTTAGATGCGCCACTAACTGCTGTTTTCCTAGTAGTGAGGCACCCAACGAATAAAGACTCGCCTTGATGATTAAGGAATAGTCTTGAACCGACATAAGACTTCACATTATAAACATAACCTTGTAACGTCTCCAGCTATGAATCCAGGACCTAGCCTCTCATATAAAGGCTGGGAGGATCCGATGGAGAAGACACCTTAGCTTTTCTACAATCCGCCGTGAGCTAGACCGCAACTAGCGAACCGACTACTTTGTAACCGAGCTTTTCCTATATTCATACTACATCGACTTCCTTATTTTTCTGATCAGCCGATGAAATCCCCAATGCTCTCTTTTCCACGAAACCCTAAGTACATAAAAATGGGCATTGCCGAGGTTACCCCTCGTCAATGACCAACCACAAACTCAAGATTTTCATTTTAAGAACTTTATTTAAGGCAAGATCATGGTCACGTTCTTTAGTAAGTTCTGAGACATTCAAGTTAAAGGATTCTTCATGAGAAATATTAGTCTCTTCAAGAATGACTCTTTTACTCTGCTCTTCCTCAAGGGCATTGGATAGGGTGTCTATCTCAATGGCTTCCTCACGAGCATGCCCAAACATTTTCGAGATGGTGTCATCTCTTTCATCAATGATATAGCGCGCTTCACCTAGTTGACTCATGAGGGACTCAACACAAATCTTAACATAACCTTCCAAGTTAGTTAAGAAGCTAGTGTACTCCACCACTTCCTTCTTAATCTCGAGACTCATATCATCACATGAAGGTGCATCAAGAGAAGGGGTTGAGGGTTTAGGAGTTACCACGGAGGCTTTAGCCATGAGCCATGTGGGCTTGGTGACGATCTTGTTCTCATTGGGAGAGTCAAAGAGAAATGTCGGTGAAGTGGTTGAGGTAGAATTGAAAGTGGTAGCAATTGTGTCAATGGCGGCCACCCGCACAATATCTCCATCTTCATCATCACTCTCATCCTCTTGAGTTTCTTCATATTCTTCACAAACCATCAACACATATTTTTGTGGTTCCTTCTTGTTTGGGAAGTTCTTGTTGCCGAAGTTCTTGTTTTGGACTTTCTTGATGAAGTTCTTATTTGGAGTGGGCTTGTACTTGGATTTCAACACAAGCCTTCCTCCATGGTCTTCTCTCTTCTCATATGGGAATTCGGCAACAAAGTGGCTTGTTCCTTGATAATTGTAGCATGATCTCAACTTGGGATGTGAGTTTCTTGGGTGGCTCTTGAGGCATTGACCTTTCCTTGGTTCCTCCAAAAGGTCCTTGAGGCTAGAGCTAGATGCTCATGCAAGGCACACTTTATGTCTTCGACATCACCTCCTATCACCTCCAAGCCATCATCTTCTTCCTGATAGACTTAGGCCTTGGCCTTCAACGCAAGAGTAGGATAATCCATCCTCCGAGCACGAGCAAGAGCATCATTGGCGGTCTTGTTGATGATTCTAAGAGACACAAACTCACTTAGGACTTCATTAGAGGACATGGCATAGAAATCCTCTCTTGAGCGAATATTGTTGGTGAAGTCTCTTCGGAAGGGCAAGATGGCTTGCATGAATTGTGCTTGATCCACTTTTCATCCACATCCTTGCTTCCATGGTCAATCATACTAATATAGAGAGAGAGAGGTGACCCATCGATAGAGATCTTCGGGGGTATCATCTTCCTTTCCAATAAAGGCATCGACTTCATAGTGCATTTATTCGAACTTGGAGCTTTGAATACTCTTGTTGCCAAGATATACACGTTCAAGAGAATTCCAAGCTTCCTTGGTGGTCTCATAGGAGCAAATGTGAGTCATTGGCTCATGGGTCAAGGCACCTTGGAGAATGGCCAAAGCGGTGGCATTGAGTTGATAGTTGATCTCTTCCATGGGCTTCATGTTGTAGGAATTATGCGGGTTGAATCCATACTCCACAACCTTCCAAAGATGAACACTTGAAATTTTGAAGTGATAACGCATAAGATATTGCCAATTGGCAAAATTAGATTCATCAAGCTTAGGAGGAGGACCACGATGGTTTATATGAGTTGTAGGAAGGGGAGCATTATTTTAACTAAGAGGTGGAGGCACACTTCCATGATGTTTATCTTTTTCCTTGCTGGTTCCCTCATTGGCAGAAGCATCCTTGTGAGACTCATTCGTCGATTTTACACCACTTGATTGACTATCAAGGGCATCGACAGCAAAAACATCCTTTTTACCAAGGTATGACTCAAGCATGTCTCTCATCTCTTTCCTGACCGTATTCAAAGAATCGGTAAGCTCTTTATTAGAGATGGGAGAGTTTTCAATAGGGGTTTCATCCCCCTTATTCTCGCCGCTCATACTTCCCTTAGGAGGTTAAGCCAAAGTAAGAGTCGTGGCTCTGATACCAATTGAAAGATCGGTATAAGCGACCAGAGGGGGGTGAATAGGCACTACTCAATTTTTAACTTATTTTCAAATTAAGGCTTGACACAAAGTAGGTTCTCTAGATATGCAACTAGGTGAGAGAACCTATATGACAAACAAGCAAGCAACAATAATAGAGAGTAAATGATAGAAATCACCGAAGGTAGACACGGAGATGTTTTCCTGAAGTTCCTTCCTTTTGAGGGGAAATATGTCAGCATTGGAGGGGTGGGAGGTACTAAGACCACCAGCGCCACAAAAGGCCTCACCCTATTCTCACATGCACCCGCCACAAGGAAAGCACACGATCCACTATGCGGTGGCCGTTGAAGGCGGCGACCGAATCCTTTACAAATTTGTTGAGTAGAACTCCACAACACTTGGAGTCTCCTAACATGATCCCGAAGCTTTACAACCAATGTATGAGCTCCAAGACCGACCTCTTCTGTCTAGGGTTCAAATAACCCAAGAGTAACAAGATCCACAAAGGAAAACAAGGGGGATCAAATTTGCTTTGGTGAAACCCTAGATCTAGACCTCCTCCACCAAATCCCAAAGTATCAATGATATTGGAGCACTATGGGGGGAGATCTAGTGAAATTTCATCTCAAGAACAATGGAGGAGAGAGATAAAATAGGCAATCTTCTTGTTTGGGAAGAAGGGCCCTTTTAGACCCACTAGAGGGAATCTGCCCGTTGCTACCTGTCTCGATCGGTACTACAGGTACTAGAAGCGGTAGTACCAGAGACGACCGGTACCACCGGACTAGTACCGGATGCGGTAGCATATGGGGCCAAGAGGAGGTGGGGGCTCCCAGCCTCCTTAGGTAGAACACGCCTAAAACAAACGGTACAACCGATGAGCGGTAGTACTGTAAGTTGAAGCGGTACTACCGCATGAAGTGGTAGTGCCGGCCCGAAGGTACTGGATGAGTCTGAGGAGTATACTAGGCTCGCACAAGCTCTCAGACTCACTCGACACCACCAAGCGGTACTACCGGTGCCAAGCGGTACTACCAAAAATAATTTTTAGTACTACTGGGTGGCACAGACAAAGAATGCAGTAGTAGCAACTGAGACAAAATTACTTATATTTCTCAACCATTGAGAGAAAGGTTGATGGGCTATAAAATAGAGTTGATTCCACCCAAACTTTCTGATGCGGACCCCCTTTTGATAGTACGGTTTTCGTACGACTCAAGCAAAAGACCTAGGAAAAACTATGTCTTGTTATTGGCCTTTTAAGGGTAAACGAATTCCTTATCAACAAAAAGAACCTAAAACACTTAGCAAACAATTAGTCCAACACGTGTGTTATCATCAAACATCAAAACCACTTAGGGAGGGAAATGCCCTTTCACATGGCTTGCACCCATCGTATGCGAACGCCGAGATGTTTAGCACCCGATCATCACAGCCTGCTTTATAATGCCGAACTTTCTTGGTGGTGCACACTAAAGGGATAACACTATATGGTATTAATAGGTATCATATTATATAATGCTACCATTGTGTATGTAATACTAGGACACAATAATATGTATAAAATGTATCAACATCACATGTAAATTTAATGATACGATATGGTCATTCCTCACACGCCATGATCTCCATCAAGCGCTCCGGCATGATCTCCATCTTGCCACCGTTTGACGCCAAGTCCACGATGCCACCAGCAGGTCGTCCATCGGAACAATGACTATTACTATACTACTTAGTAATGGAAAAAGTAAACTACTTTACCTTCGTAATGACCAAGACCATATCAAATCACAAGCCCTCCTACAAAATAAAGTTAGACGCCTCTACTTTATCTTTTGCAAGTTTTATGTGGCTACTAGGGCTTTCGCGATAGAACTGTTTTATACATACGAACTTTCCAACCATAACATAGATTGAATAGTTGTCTCTATTACGCCCCTTTCGGGGCCCTCTGTTGTAAATGCTAATCAACTATTGAATGACATACAGACAGACACCCGTTAGCCACTTCCACAGTACAACTCATATGTTGAGCGTGGAACAAGTATCGCGTAGGACTACGCATAAGGTCGGTCCAGGCTGCTTCATCAAATAATGCCGCGATATATGCAAGTACACATAAGAGGGTAACAACTATAGGATCAATTCCTTCATAATCCATGTGCATACTGGCCATAGAAGCATTATTATGCATAGATCAGCTCTAATACCACTGAAGGGGTTTGCAGCGAAAAAAAAATTCCTATGCGAACACACCTAAATGCCAGGATCTATCTAGGAGTAATTGAAGGAGATATGCCCTAGAGGAAAATAATAAAGTGTTTTATTTGATGTATCTCTTATATGTTTATAATATGTTTCATGTCGTGCTATAACTATGTTAATACGAAATGTTAATACATGTGTGGCATGTAAACAAACAATGTGTCTAGTTACCTCTAGCAAACTAGTTCATTGGTCAATATGATGATCTAGGGTTTCAAGATCATGGGTATTTACACCAATTGACAATGAGGTCATATAATTGGTTGAATGATGTGATAGACATACACCCAAATGTATATCACAACGAGATCTGGTTACAAACGTTCGTCATTGATGATAACATAGAAAATTTGTAACCTAATCCTTTGACTATGAGATAATATATAATTCCCGTTACTGGAAGGGGATTTGATGGTATCAAGTATCAAGATGTAAAAGCGTGATAAAAAAAGGTACAATCAGGTTTCATAAAGGGACGTGTTGAGGAGTATGTATCACGAACAGGATTTTCCAATCCTAGTGACGGATAGATACATGTGGAAAACTCGGTGACGTTGCATTGACGAAACTTGCAAGCATATGACTAGGTCATGGAATGCAACAACACGGGAACGAGTAAACGAGTTCATCAGTAACGGGATCAGATTAGGTATGGAGATACCAAAGATCAAATCTCGGATGAACTATGTATCGAGTGGCAAAGGGAGTGGGACACGATGTTGAAGGTTCAATCGATGAGATTCGTGAAATGCACGGGGGTCATTATGGGCATCTAGGTCCCGCTGATGATCATTGATACGAGAGGGGTCTCGGTCATGTCCGGAGTGTTTCTGAACCAAAGGGTAGCACGCTTAAGGGTGGGAGGCATAGGGATTAATCCAGCACCGCATGAGAAATGAGAGAGAGAGAGAGAGAGATAAACCAAAAAAGTTCCGTGTTGGACCCAACGTTGATCGGAGGGGTCTGGAAGGAGTTCCAGAGTGAAAGATATAATAATATATGCGTTTTTATATTAATTAATTGAATTAATAATAAAACGTATTATTTTATTTTATTTTAAAAGGCAGCCCAAGCCTATGTGCCTCACCCGGAGGGAGGCCCAAGAGGGTAAGGCGCCAAGGGAGGAGGGGCTAGCCGGCCTAGCCCTGGTGGGCTTCCTACCCGGGGCCCACCTAGGGCTAGCGACACCCTATGGTGGCCAGAGGGTGTGGGCATTAGTCTCACACCGCTTGCCCCATGGGGTTAGCCCTGCCCCTCCTACTATAAACAAAGGGGCACCCCTCACCTTTGAGGTATCCCACTCTCTCCTCTCTCTATCTAATTTTCCTTAGAGTTTTCTCCATAAGATTGGAGAGGAATTTTAGGGACTTGGTTTCTCCACCTACGCACTACCATCGTGCGTTGTTTGGTCCTTCTTTTTTTTCTTCTTTCGATGCTCATCTTGATCGGAGTCCAAGAGACATCGCCTACACCGAACGTGTGTAGAACTTCGGAGGCGCCACACTTGGGGCGCTAGGAGCTTCTTATCTTCATCAACATATGCCTACCTACATAAGGCGTACCTCAGTCTTCAAGGGTATGAATACCGTTTCTCTCTCCGTTACTTATGTCTATATAGAATAGATCTTGGTTATCGTGTTCGCGTAGTTAGAATTTTTTTGTTTTCTGCTGTGAACCCCAACAATAATGCAGTAACAGCCATGTGTTGCGGTAACATACCCTTGTAGACCGAACGCGGTTAAAGTTTCAACAGGAATGTAGTTGACGTAGTCGTACTTGTAGTCGATCTCGAGGTCGCCAAGCTCCTCGCAAATCACCCTTGATCCATCGTGCAGCAGTCTGGCTCACGACATCTAACATACCACTAATTACAACACCCTCTTGGTTTTGCACACATACGATGTACGATGACAACCTCTGGTTCTCTAATCCCTGCTGAGAGTGCGGAAGTAGATCCTCTAGCTGGAACCCCTGCAGCGCAACGGCGTGTTGCAGGTGCGTCTCTTGCGTGTCCGGTCCTTCTAGGGACCGCGCCATCACAAGAAGGAAACGAGAGATATTGACAATTCCCTCAAAAGAAATTCTTAGAGAATAACTAAATTATTATGTGTCTGTTCCCTCATATATGCCCCTTTTATATAGGAGAAAGGAGGGTACCTGCACCCATCCAAGTCCCGGGGTGGGACTAAAGGTGGAGCTGGACGAGGCGCATGGAGAGGTGGCGCTAAGGGCCAAGTGGGAGAGTAGACCGGCACTTGGTGGGCCCCACCCCGCACATAGCCCTAGGCTAGCCGGGTGGGCCTCCCTTGGCGACGGCTAGGCCTCCCCTTTTGGGTGGCTTCCCTCATGGCCCCTTTTCCCTCGGGAATTTAGCCCATTAGTGGTAGTTGCCCTCCAAATTAAATTTTAAATATATATTTAATATTAATTACATTAATTAATATGAAATACAAACAAACCTCATTTGATCCGAAACACCTTTCGGTTCACTCTGAATGACCTCAGAACCTCCCGAACGATTTTGGTTCTCTCACAAGACACTTCTGGTTTTCTCTTCTCTATCATCCTGTGATTCTGATGATTCCATAATGATCTCCTAGCATCATCATACCCTTAAGCGTGTTAACCCAACGGCTCAGTACTGGCACAGACATGATCTCCATCAATGATCAATAGTGGGACCGGGATGCCCATAATGACCCATATGCATTCCACGATGTTTAATATAGTTTGAACCATAAACATCGAGTCTAATTCCATTTGTTACTTCTATACTGACTTGTTTGATATCTGATCATCGGTATCATATACCTTGTTTAATCTCGTTACCGGAAAGTTCTGGTTTACTCGTTTCTGTGATATTCCATCCCCGTGACCTAGTCACATGTTTCAACATTATAGATGTAATGTCACCGAGTCGGCCTTGTGTATATTCCCGTCACACGGGTGAACAAATCCCGATCGATACATAGGCCTCAACTATTCCTCTAGAATACCCAACATACACCATTATAGTCGACTCCGTTGTTAACTGGCATAAATGCTCCATAATCAGGAAACCTTGATCATCAGTTGCCCAAAAAACTAGTATAAATAGAGGCTATTAGGGACTTGGTTTGTTCCATACCACACTTGTATCAATGTTTCCACTTCATATAGTTATATCATAGTACAAAACTATTATGAACTAACTGAGATATGATAATAAAATTCATTTATTATCACTTGTATCAATGTTGTCACTTCATACAGTTATAGCATAGTATAAAACTATTATGAACTAACTAATATATGATAATAAAATCCATTTATTATTTGCCTTTAGGGCATATCTTCTTCATTCCATTCTAGCCATGGCCACTGCAATCGTAGCGCTGTTGCAAACATATTCATGTGGAAAATCCCGAGGCTACCAAGTTTTTTTTGGGATGGCACACATTTTTCCAATTCACTTTAAATTTCCCAACTGTTGTAGAATTCTTAGCCGACAAAAGGAAAGTCCGCTTCAATTTATTAAGAACTGTGCTATCTAGTGAACGTGTTCTAGATTAACATTGCGTGAGCACGGATTTAATATGGCAACTTAGTCATGCATGCATATGTCTACCTGCCACATAGAATTCCTTTTTATTTCCAAACTTTAAAATGTTTTATCTCGTAAATCGTAAGTCATAATTTAGATCTGTTTTTATGGTTGGCTTTGTTATGAAAAAATCTTTAAAACTAGATCCCATGTTGATAGGTTTTGATAACGTTTTTTCGGACATAGTTACCAGATTATGGTCAGATGGTCACCAGATAAAATGACCTTGACTACCAAATTAAAACCAAATAGTTATCAGCGGTTTTTAATTTTTTTTTCACTAATATAAGCCTTATATAATGATAATGTCATACTTTGCATGTTTAGAATAACAAAATACTCAATTTCTATACATAAACATTATCATTATTATAATAAACATGTAAAAAGTTATCTAGTAACTATATATTATTTAGATGGTAACCGTTAATTATTAATCTGATAGCTATAGTACAATAATCTGGCGAGTGACGACGAAAAAAATAGTCAAAACATAAAAGATGGAATCTAGTTTTGAAGTACTCATCGAGACGAATCTAGCAGTGAAAACGAATCATCAATCAGATCAACGGTTTAAGAGACATTGTATTTTAAATTTTCAGATCATGAAAAAGATTCTCTGCATGAAGTTGGACGTCGACTCCTTTACCCCTATAGAATCGATCTGACTCCCTCGGCCGCCGAACAAAATCAACTCATAGGGCACGTATGTTTAATAGATTAACCGATTTAGTAATAAATTTAATAGTGCCCTTCGAAATGGTGAAAGTAGTCAAATAGTAGATAGCTTAGGACCTGATGACCGATTTAATAAGACAGGATCGATCGGCCGTGGTGATGCACTTTCCATTCCAAGTTAGGAGCTTCGTGGCACATTTATCTCCGATGTGCTAGAAGTCAATTCTTGTGAGCCTCTAAACCGTAAGCGACAACCCAAGGCATCTCAAGGGATGCAATACCCTCAAGGATGTCATTGAGGTTGATTTGCCCGCATCTTATCGGAACAAATAGAGTTCTTTTTTCCCGCATCTAGACATTATATATATATATATATATATATATAAATCTAGACAAACTCAAATCACTTATTTTGGGGCGAAGGAGTACATAGTCCGATAACCTCATCAAAGATGTCCAAAACGATAGTCAAGTTTTGGATATCTTCCTTGAAGTATGCTACAAACACCGCCGCATCATCCGCATAAAGAGAAGTTATCAAAAAATTTCCATGCCTCCTAAGTTTGTGGAGGAGTCCATTGGTAGTTGCACATTTTAATATTTGCGTGAGAGGGTCGATGGCAAGAACAAAGAGAAGCAAGATAGCGGATTACCTTAATGAAGACCCCATCCGTGCAAGATGGGAGACTAGCGATCCCATTTAGTATGACACGGGATGAATATGTGGAGAAAAGGGCGGCCAATTACTGAAGCGGCTTGGAAACCCTGGCCGTTGAAGAAGGTACTTCTTTCGTCTAGAAATAACTGACTTAGGTTTGTCTAAATTTGAATGTATCTAGACATGTTTTAGTGTATAAATGCATCCGTATTTAGACGAACTCAAGTCAGTTATTTTTAGACGGAGAGGATATAACCAATAAAGATCAAGGCATAATGTTTTCACCACCGGAAAAAGACATAATGCTTCAAGACCACCACCAAAACAAAGTCCGAGTGCCCCCTCCCGAGAAATGTGATTCTAACATGCATGATATATCAAGTGCATTGTTTCAATATGTTTCTTTGTGTATAAGTTGGACATAGATTTTCAAAACATATAAAACCTGATAAAACTTGGCAGCATAAATTGTAAAACAGTAAACAAACGGTATAAATATGCACTTGATTTAACATGCACGCTAGAATCGGTGTGTTCTTTCCCCCATTTGTCAAGAGTAGGAGTTCCTAGAAGGAGTTCTCAGTTTTATCTTGCAGGATGAAAATCCAAGGTCTGATCTTAACTGGTTATGTCTGGCAATGGTTGATGGCATTGTTTTGCGAGCGAGGACTTTCTCCAGGGTGAAAACATATGATCTTTGATCGGACAACGACGGCGCTTGTGCATTGTTTCCTTCTTGAAGACGTTATTATTGGAGTGGAGGACTACTGGTGTTGTTCTGGTGGTGTTAGTGTTGTTGCAGTGAAGAATAGTTCTCTACAAGGGACTTTTCTTTTTTCTGATTCTTTTTTCTTTTTCTTGGCTGTGTATATCCATAAAGCCATTAAGGCATGCGTTGTTGCAGAGACCATGTATAATTGGTATCCTTGTGATATTAATATATACTCTTTTTCAAAAAAAAATTGATAGAGACTAATGCTATAATGCACCTATCGCTAGGCGCACAGTTCTAGGTGAGCATGATCACGCAAAGGAAACCAAGTTCGCACCTTGAGTTGTGAAGCATCGTCTTGACCACGTCAAATATGAACACTCCACTACTTCTACGCTTGGTCGGGCCACATTTACGAGAGGAAGGCAATGACCGTGGTTGGAGACAGGGCTAAAATGAAACATGGTAAGAAGGCTTTCAAGGTCGGGCTCCAAACTTTGTACTGTTTTTATCCATATTAGAAATAGTACCATTTTTGTTTCTCTCTTGTTCTCCCCCACTTACTTTAAAATACTATATTTTGCACTAAGGATTTTTTCCACCGTTCCCCGTTTAAAAATGGAAATAGTCCGGGTGGGTTGCGCGAACCACATGTCCTAAGAGGCCCACCACGTGTGTCCCTTAGCCTATTCTTCTGGCGGACCTTGCAGAAAATCTGTGTGTGTGTGTGTGTGGGTGTGGTGGGGGGGGGGGGGGGAGGGGTCGAAGCTACAAACTGACATAAAATTTGTTTCCGGAAGCCAAATCAAATGATAGCAATAAGGTAGAATGTGTGGCATTTTCTGAAACTTATATATTGAGAATACATTTATAAGATTAATATATTCATAAGGTAGTCCAAAACAAAATAAATCATCTACTACTTAATCATGTATTACTAGTTCTGTATTACTTTGCTGTCCAAATTCGATGAACAAGACAGGGTCATCTCCTTTTTTCTGAAAAATGAATCAATGGGTATGTCTTTGTCCATCTTCACTCCCTTCCTAACAATGAAACAACAATCTTTAACCAACAATTTTAATTTATTTCAAAATCTGTGACTAGCTAGCATTTTCCCTAATTGTGAGATACAAGAAATCGTGACAAAAAAACTAAAATTGGAAGTTTGGGAATGAAGTAAGGAAAAAAATTACTAGCAGATCGCTCGCCGGTCGGCCGGCCGGCCGTCCGGAGAGCTAGCTTCAGCTAGCACGGGACGATTGGTGGATGGAGATCGAGCTTTCCGTGACTTGCGAGTCTGTTGCTGCTGCTTAGCTGCTCGACCGTGCGGTCGCACGACCAGGACAAGACGAGTTAGTCTTCGGCAGGCCACCTCCGTCACAAGCGCCACCGACGACGGGTCACGCCCATGGCAACGCCATTTTGACTGCCGTCTAACTGCGGCTGTTAGAGACAAGAGAGATGGGAAGAAACAGTCGATCCTTTCGGGTCTTCCGGGTCGTGCTTTCAGGTAGAGTGAGAAAAGGACCGATAGGCCTTATGGGCCTAATGTATTAGGGGGTTGTCAACAAAAATAGTTTTCGCTGGGTGGGTGCCCCGTGATGGTCCGCTCGTGCTCTCTGTCCTCCGATCTTTTATTTTCTTCATAACCATGCAAGCAGATGGTCATGGAGGAGCGCTCGCGATGCCACGACGCCGGCCTCCTAGCTCTGCACCTTGCTGGCCGCCAGCATCCTCATGCTCTCCTCCCGGTCCTTCTCCCTAGCGGATCCCCTCGTCCCACGCCTCCAATCGAGCCGTCACGCGAGGAACCCTAACGGCTTCTGTCGGCCTCCATCAAGGACGTACCAACCAAGCAACAACGTCGACAACGAGGGAGGCGTTGCTACGAGGCGACCACCGTGGATACGAGCCTAGGTCCGGCAATGTTGACTGCCTCCCTGGACAACGGTGTCCTAGAAAATGTCTTACGGAAGCGCTGCATCTACGAGCGGAGCTGCCACGGTGGTGCTGCTACGTATGATGTCCAGGCTTGCTACATGGGGCCTATGGCGGCTCAACGTTCTCCCGGTAGCGATGCTACAAGCCGTGTCGGGTTTTGCTACATGTCGCCGATGGAGGTGCTACAAGAGGGTATTGGGTTTGCTACATATGGCCGGCGGTGCTACGTGCATCGTCGGATTTTGGATCTACAGCGAAGTCAGATCTGCTGCAATTGATTATTTTATTTGCTACAACCATTTTGTGGTTTTGCTACAATAGCATAAAGTTTTTGCTATGAGATCTCCGACGAGGTCTACTAGAGAAAATCTCCGTCGAGTCTCCGGCAAAGTCGGATTTTCTACCTTAGCACAATTTTTTGCTACAGAGACTCCGACGAGGTCTGCGACGAAGTCTCCAGCCAGGTCTAGCCTTTTTACTCTATTTTTGAAGCAGATATTTTTGCTACATGTAGCAAAAGCGGGATAGTTTGTACCAAAATCGGGGCGTTTGTAGCAAAAGTGGGCTTGTGGGGCTGTTTTGGGGACACGTGGCGAACAGGGGACCAGGATGACGAGAGGTCTCCCATCATCTGGGAGACGCCTAGCACGCCTTAAAAATATCACTTATTGTGCAATCAGCTTAATTAGGTCCTCCAAAACCGTAAAAGGCTAGACAAAACGGTAGCTAGGAACCAGTACGGAGGCTAACCGAGACAAGCGAGTGGAAGGCGGAAGATGTAAACCCATCTAGTGTTTTGTCCCCCTCATCGGCGACGCCGCTGGTCTGCTCTATCTTCATTGATCTTGGGGCCTTGGAGACGTGGCGGTCCACGGCTCCTCACCGACGAGAGGTTTCTTGATCTTTTTGTAGGTCATTTTTAGTGTCTTCCGGGATGGTGAGCCGACGGCTACATCTTGAAGTCAAAATAAGGTCTTATCCATCGTATGCTCGCTGAGGTGGTTCTTCTAGAGACGACGGAGAGCAAGTGATTCATGTTCTCGGCGGATCTCTGATGGCTAACGTGCATCCCGTTGGGAACCCCAAGAGGAAGGTGTGAAACAGCACATCAGCAAGTTTTTCCTTAGTAAGAAACCGAGGTTATCGAACCAGTAAGAGGAAGGAAACGTCACATAGGTGTTGCAAGCAACGCGAAGACCTGCACAACACAAACTCAAGACTTTGCCCCAACGAATCAGTGAGGTTGTCAAGCTCACCGGTTTGCTGTAACAAAGGATTAAACGTATGGTGTGAAAGTTAATGGTTTGCAGCAAGTAAACAAGTAACAGTTGAAGATGTATCAATGGTAAAGATTGGACCGGGGTCCATAGTTCACTAGAGGTGCTCTCCTTAGATAAACAACATGGCATGAAGGGTAAACAAATTATAGCAGGACAATTGATAGGAACTGAGCAAGGCATAACAATGCAATACCAGACAAAAAGATCATATGAGATTCGATTGGGCAATACAACAATATACATAGACCGCCATCCAACTGCATCTATGACTAGAAGTCCACCTTCAGGTTATCATCCGAACCCCCTTCAGTATTAAGTTGCAAGCAACAGACAACTGCTTTAAGCAAAGTGTGTAAGGTAAACAATCCACTTGTTCCATGAACAAGAGACCGTTATTTTCTCCCTAGTAGCAACAACACATCTATAACCGAAGAGATTTCTGTCACTTCCCTTAAAAACTAGAGGCATGAACCCACTATCGAGCATAAATACCCCCTCTTGGAGTCACTAGCAACTACTCGACCAAGATAGCTACTAACAATGGATAGCATGCAAGATCACAAACAACACAAACATGATAGAATCATAAAGACAAAACCATTAATCAATCTGGCATAGTAATATCAATATCCATCGGATCCCCGCAAACACAACATGCATGATTACAAATAGATTATATCTTGACCATGAACAGAGCTCACAAGATCTATACATGAAAGCACAAGGAGGAGATACAACCATCTAGCTACTACATGGACCCATAGTCCAAGGTGGAACTACTCACGCATCATACCGGAGAGAAGGCCTCCGGGATGATCTCCCCTCTGGCAGGGTGCCGGGAAGAACTTCAGATAAAAAATACTAAGATTTCACATAACAAAATAGTTTTCACATAACAAAATAGTTTTTAATTGGAAGATAGCTGAAAACAAGAATATACTTAGAATGGTGTAACACACCATGCATAAGAATTTATAGTGGACACTTTGGAAAAACTTGATTTCTTAGGAGTTGGAGGCATGAGTGGAACTTACTCATACAAGTGGAGGCTAGCAAAAGACTGGTAGCAACCAACTAAGAGAGCATAATGGCCATAATCATGCAGAGCAACAAAGCATTACTAATCAAAGCATAGAGTGGTACTACAAAACAAGGACTAAATGATCATAGAGGCTGTGGTGACTTGTCATAGTCATAACATGGTGTAAGCATGTGCCAAGTCAACCCAAGCAAAGCATCAAAGGAGAATACCACAATACTATGCTTTTGCATGCTAAAACAACGCATAATTTCTTCAAGGCACACTAAGAAATCCCAATTGTTTGGAACAAGACATGCTACATCAATAATCACTAAGCATAAGGGCAAAACAACACCTAGCATGTCATGCTAAAGTCTAAGTCATAGTCAATGCAAGCTCCTCTTGCAGTTACAAGCAAGAACTTACTACTCCTTTCCAACACCAAGCAACTTATTTGTAAAACAACACATCGAGAACGGGGGTCCAAACTACTTTATTCAAGCAAAATAAACAAACTAAGCAAACCAAAAAAAAACCAAGATGCTCCAAGAACAACACAACAGTGCATGAAACAATAAAAACGAAGTGTCTAGACAGACCTGAGCTTTTTATTGATGAAGAAGGGGATGCCTTGGGAATCCCCAAGCTTTGACGATTGTACCTCTTGGATATTTGTTGGGGTGACACAATGGTGGCATCCTCAAGCTTGAGCTTTTGTCCATTCTTCATCTCATTACATCATTCTCTCTCTACACCTGAAATTTTTCCTTCATACAAAACTTCACACAATCTTCATTAGCAACATTAGTGTATTCAAAAGATAATAGACCCTTAGGTAAAGCTTTGAAACAGTAAAACTTTTCACTAAAACACACAAGCTATTGTAGCAACTTCTTAAAAAAGCTCAATTCCCCAAAAGAGAACTCAAAAAGGAATCAATAAGAAGCAAATGCAAATAATGGCAGAAATCTGTCAAAATAGATCAGCAGGTAGAACTTCAGACCCCCCCTCCCTTGTAATTATCAAAGCAGAATTTAAGTATCTCATAAACCTCATGTTCATAAGGTGCATCATCAGTATTTTAAAGCAAACTGGCAAGTTCAAATGCACCCTTGAAGGCAATAAATTCTTCAATTTGTTCCAAATCATAAAAGTCATAATTTCTTTTATCATAAGAAGATATGGTAACATTATCATTATACTCACATTGAAAAGGGAGGTGTTTATACCTTCTACAGCAACAAGCTTTATCAAAGCAATAAGTAACATTATAAGTAGAGCATGTGTCTCTAGCAATAGTATTCAACTTATCAATTTGTTCCAATAAGTGTTTCTCTTTTTGTGACAAACGGTATTCCTTATAATAATACTTTTGTTCCTCTGTGAACCCACCTTGCCAATAAGAACTAGTTTCAAAGAAACCATCCATTGATAGAAAGCATGACCAAGCATGGCAACAAAAGACCACCAACTAGAGTAGGAACTAATTTTTTGTGTTTTTGAATAAAGAAAGCAAACCAGACTAGATTTTTTTTTGGAGTTTTTAAAAAGAGGCAAACAAAAACAAGCAAAAGAAACTAAGCAACTAAAAACAAAGAAAAGATAAAGGTTGATGAGGACTCCCCTTGTGAAGACGTCCTTAGCCTCCCTGACAACGGCGCCACAAAGAGCTTGATGGCTAACGTGCAGCCCGCTGGGAATCCCAAGAGGAAGGTGTGAAGCAGCACAGCAGCAAGTTTTCCCTCAGTAAGAAACCGAGGTTATTGAACCAGTAGGAGGAAGGAAACGTCACACAGGTGTTGCAAGCAACGCGGAGTGCTGCACAACACAAACTCAAGACTTTTCCCCAACGAATCAGTGAGGTTGTCAAGCTCACCGGTTTGCTGTAACAAAAGATTAAACGTATGATGTGGAAGGTAATGGTTTGCAGGAAGTAAACAAGTAACATTGGAAGATGTATCAATGGTAAATATTGGACCGGGGTCCATAGTTCACTAGAGGTGCTCTCCTTAGATAAACAATATGGCATGAAGGGTAAACAAATTACAGCAGGGCAATTGACAGGAACTGAGCAAGGCATAACAATGCAATACTAGACAAAAATATCCTATGATAATCGATTGGGCAATACAACAATATACATAGACCGCCATCCAACGACATCTATGTCTAGAAGTCCACCTTCAAGTTATCATCCGAACCCCCTCCAGTATTAATTTGCAAGAAACAGATAACTGCTTTAAGCAAAGTGTGTAAGATAAACAATCCACTTGTTCCATGAACAAGAGACCGTTTTTTTATCCCTAGTAGCAACAACACATCTACAACCGAAGAGATTTATGTCACTTCCCTTGGAAACTAGAGGCATGAACCCACTATCGACCATAAATACCCCCTCTTGGAGTCACTAGCAACTACTCGGCCAAGATAGCTACTAACAACGGAGAGCATGCAAGATCACAAACAACACAGACATGATAGAATCATAAAGACAAAACCATTAATCAATCTGACATAGTAATCTCAATATCCATCGGATCCTTGCAAACACAACATGCATGATTACAAATAGATTAGATTTTAATCATGAACGGATCTCACAAGATCTATACATGAAAGCACAAGGAGGAGATACAACCATCTAGATACTACATGGACCTATAGTCCAAGGTGGAACTACTCACCCATCATACCGGAGAGAAGGCCTCCAGGATGATTTCCCCTCTGGCAGGGTGCCGGGAAGAACTTCAGACCCCCCCCCCCCGATCTAGGGACGACGGTGGCGGCGGCTACAGAAGGTTTCGTGGAATATTGATCGGGTACTTAGGGTTTCTGCATCGGGGGCTTCTTATAGGCGAAGAGGCGAGGCTGGGAGGCGGCCAGGGGGCCCACACCCTTCCCAAGTGCGGGTCCACCCTAGCCTGTGCCTGGGGGGTGTGGTGGCCCTCTGGCACCTCTCCGTCTCCCCTTCTGGCTTCATGACGCCCACGGTAAAATATTGACTTTGGCTTTTGTCCCGTCCAATTCCGAGAATATTGATTTTCTGCCTTTCTGGAACCAAAAACAGAAGAAAATAGGCAACTGGCATTGGCAACTTGTGAATAGGTTAGTTACAGAAAATATATAAAAACATCTCAAAGTGTAAACAAAGCAAAGCAAAGTAGATACTAAACAAGCATGGAGCATCAAAAATTATAGATACGTTTCCGATGTATCAATCTCTCGAGATCTGGTCATTTTTTGTATGTGTGCTCTAAGATCAGATCTATGGGTCTCATCTTTGGCGATGGTTACTGCTCTAGTGGACTGGTTCTTTAAGGGTTTAGCATGACGACTTTCCGTTTGTCTACTGTAACAAGTTATACTATGACAAGATTCGCCTGACTCATGTGATAAAGAAGCGAGGCCGATGGCGCGCATTCGGCTTAGGTTAGTGTGTGTAGTTATGACTAGATTGTCCAAGGGAATATTTGTAAGTTTTATTACTTTAGGGATCTTTTACTATTATTGATGATTATTAATAGATATGTGATTTTATTTAAAAAAGTCTTTCTTTCCAAAGGCCATTGCGCATAGTTCACAATGTACACTACTGGAGCAAGATTAGAGCATCTCCACTCGGGTTTTTAGGACGTCGTTTCCAGGGCATTTTTTTCATTCGGATGGTGATTTTTTGCCCAGTCGTGTTCCTAGGATGTCGATTTGGTTTGGATTTGGCCCAACTTTCATCCGGCGTTCCCAGGCCGATCCCGGGGCGTTGGGAATGCCGGACGAAGTGAAAATGTGGGTGGGCTAACCCTATCGACGAGACAACCCCATTTCCCACTACCACTCGCCTCTCCTACGGCGAAGAGCTTTCCCCAGCTGCCCCTGTCGCCATGACTGCACTGGCGAAGCTCCACCACACCAAGCCGAAGTCATGCCAGTAGTTAGGTCGACCAACGTCGCCTCACCCTCTCCCCTCGGCCTAGGCCACCTTTCGCCGCCCCTCCTTCTCCGTAGCTCGGCTATGCTCCGAGTTCCCGTCACCTCGCCCGCCAAGTGTTCGGTGTTTTTCCTGTTTGGCCATGGACTCCGACGATGAGGAGATGTTCTCCATGTTGCTGGAGGGAGAGAACGCTGCAGTCGCCGAAGATGTAGAGCACATGCATATCCTCGCCTCTCTGGCCTGGCTGTACATGCAGACTATAGCGCCGAAGCATGGAGGCTCGGAGAAGGGTCGCCGGAAGTGCAAAGCAAGGCAGAGGATGGAGGGCTACTGCATGCTATACGCCGACTACTTCACCGGCGAGCCGCTGCACGAAGAGGCTGTGTTTTGGCGTCGTTTCATGATGAGACGGAGGCTCTTCATCGAGATCGTGCATGCCATCTGGGAGTTTGACCCCTGTTTTGTGTGCAAGAAGGACTGCATTGGCATGGTTGGGTTTTCCTCACTGCAGAAGTGCATAGTGGCAATGAGGTTGCTTGCGTACGGAGCGTCGGGTGACAGTGTCGATGACTATCTTCGCATGGCCGAGTCCACCGCCATCGATTGCTTATACAGGTTCTGCAGGATAGTGATTGCAGTGTTTGGGACACAATACTTGAGAACACCCATTGCTGAAGACATTGCTCGGATCCTCGTAGTCAATAAAAGTAGAGAATTTCCTGGGATGCTTGGAAGCATAGACTGCATGCATTGGGAGTGAAAGAATTGTTCACTTGCTTGGCAGGGAATATACAAAGGCCACAAAGGAGGTTGCACTATGATACTCGAGGCAGATGCTACACATGATCTTTTGGATCTGGCACTCCTTCTTTGGCATGGCAAGATCAAATAATGACATCAACGTTCTTAACTCCTCAAATGTCTTTGTCAAGCTTGTTGAGGATCATGTTCCTCCTGTGGACTTTGAGATCAACGGACACCACTATAATAAGGGATACTATCTTGCAGATTGCATTTACCCAAGATGACCAACATTTGTGAAGACTATCTCAAACCCGATACTCCCAAGCATGCTCAGTTTGTCAAGGAACAAGAATCTTGCAGGAAAAACGTGAAGCGGACATTTAGTATGCTCCAATAGAGGTTTGCAGTTGTTCCGTTTCCTGCTATGACCTGGTCGAAAGGTAAGATGTGGAAAATGATGAATTGTTGTGTGACCTTGCACAACATGATCATTAAAGATGAGAGGAATGATCCAGTGAGTTTGGTCGAGCAGAACGAGTCATACTACAGACAGGGACCTCTTGCAGAGCCTGATCACCAGGTGCCGCCAATCTGGGCTGCCTTCATCGCCGTGCTTCATGAGATCCGAGACCCGGTAGTGCATCAATAGCTGCAGAATAATCTGCTTGAGCATCTATGGATACGCAGGGGCAACACGTAGACGTCGAGTATGAACTGGCCGAACTAGGCCGAAATATACTGTATTTTTATTGTATGACGTACTATGTTTAATTTTATGCCGAACTATGTTTAAATCCATGCCAAACTATGCCGAACAGTGCTCTATATTCATATTATACCAAATTATACCAAAAACTGGTCAAATTTGAGCGGAATTTAAGCGGAAATACATCGATCTAAAAACTCGGCCTAAACGCGAATTAACTGCCAAAAACTAGCTCCGTCTAGCGCAGGCGAGTGGAGGTGCTCTTGGCCTGTTGAATCTATTCTTCGCCGCATATGCGCGATGTGATTCGCTGCTTTGCACAAAAGCAAGATTACGATAAGACGGTGACACCTGTAACTCTGCTGCATTAAGATAATGCCCTACGGCCCGTGCTTACATTTGTCTGCATGCGAGGCAGAAAGGTTAGCATATCGGAATAAGAACAGGGATATGCTAGCTACGGCTCACGTCGATGTTTGGTGACATAGGCCATGTACCTTCTTTTTACTACGTACCTTTTTCATTCGGCGAAGCTGTGATTGTGAGATTACAGAAGTGCCGCCTTTCTGATGAAACGAGACAAGTGTACAAGGCCATCCAGATACTAGTTTACGAGGTGGCTTCTGTGATCGTCAAGGGCCATATCCTGATAGCTAGCGGCTAGCCATCATCTGGAAATCAATTGATGGTGGCGGTTCCCCAATGTTTTACTCATCGACAACCGACAGTATTAGTTAGACCTATCAAATCATATCAGTCCTTTTCTCCATAATACGGGAATGGAACTCCACAGTGCCATCTTACGGACTCGACTCTGCATTCAATGTGCTATGTAAGAATTCGGCATTTTGGAAGGAATATCCGGTGCTCATGAATTATCTAGAGCAGCAAGTTGCCCATCCAGTCCAGTCACCCGCGCCTCTGCTGGCCATATCCTTCTCAGGAATATTCTTGTCATCTTCCAAACAAGAAAGGGAACAAAGGAATTGATATGTGATCTGAAAAGTCCTGAATGGCCATGAATGGGAGACTGATGGCATCTTGAAAAATGATACAGTACTAGCCAGTTCCTCAGCGTCAACCTTGATGTCATGCGTGCTTTGTAGCAGCCCCACGGCACAACTCCCGCAGCTCACATACCGCGGTATATTCGCTCCGCTCAAAGAATCGTGCTTGCAATTTGTCAAAAAATAAAATAATATCTCCATGTAAGCTGTGCCGCATTGCTTATCGCGTTGGTCAGCAACCATTAGCTTACAGTTGCAGAGCTGAAAGAGTTCTGAATGATGAGTTGACTTATCTGAAATAGTGTATAACCACTTTAGCGCTACACACCGGTGAAGTGATTCGTCGTCGTCACACCGGTGCGTGTCCTTTTCTTCTTCTTGATGGCTTTTGACTCAAGAGAAGCCACACCTCGATTTTTATCTTCAGGTAGTAGCATCATTACAGCATCCTGAAACATACTGCACTTCAAAACCTTGCAGTCAAATTATACACATGAGGTTTATGCCTCCGGGCACTCCCTGTGATGTTATTTTTAATCCGTTATGTGCAATACTTCGATAATCCTATACTTACGGACTGATTTGTCTACGGAAACATGTGTACATGGGCTCAGTTAATTGGTTATGTTTTGACCCTTCGCTGAAATATCGGAAACATGTGTATGTGGGCTAAGTTAATTGGTTACGTTTTGACCCTTCGCCGAAACATCAGACCACAGTTTGTAATCCCACTCTTGCATTAGCGGACCAAAGAAATTTTAAAGCCTGGACACACATGCTTAAGATATTGCTTATCCTTGCAAAACATTATTGATTAATAAAGGAATTAAGCTGTCGGGCGGCCGACAAGCCCGGGCAGGTGGTAGATCCGCCGCTGCACTCTCGCATGCTTGGGTCTTTAAGTGATTTCTATAAATATGTTCTTAGATGTAGCATTACTCTATGGTACTCCGTACATTCATGATTATAGATTGGCACAACAATTTATGAATATGTCCCTTTCTTCTTTGGTGTCTATATGTAGGGAATAATATTAAGTTTATAGGACGTTAACACTGCCCTTAAGAAGAAACTTTGACTAATCTCTATCTAAAAAGAGGAAGATAATTTGACTATTTATTCATGTGCAAACATATTGCCACACATGACAATAAATATAGATTATAAAAAGTAATTTCATGATAAATATAATAATATTAATGGCTACATGAGATACTACTCCATCCGTTCACAATAACCTCGCGTCCTAAGTTTAGTCAAAGTCAATCTTTGCAGAGTTTGACTAACAATATAAGAAAAACAACATCTGTAATTCCCAATGCATATAATATGAAAATACACCATATGAAATTCTAATACAATAAATTTTACATTATTGATGTTGATATCTCTTCCTAAGTATATGATCAAAATTTGCAAAGTTTGACTCTGAATCTAGGATGTGAGGTAATTGTGAATGTAGGGAGTAGAGCCTAGCTCTATTTGTTAGAAAAGTGGATGTATAGACCAGCCAGAGGCGGACCCAGAAATTTGTCGAAGCCTAGGCGCGCTACAAAGACAACTAAAAAATTTCTCGGCCATCTCAAATTTTTTTTGGACAAAATAAACATCATAAGGAGCAAATAGTTTTTTCACAATAGTTTTAGTGCGGAAACACAAATACATTACATTAGACTTTCACAACATATTCCAATGTTCACAACACATTCGAATGTCCACAAGTTTAGAACACATTCCAATACACATATTCGCTAATAGATATGATAGGACTTAGCAAGAACTCCCAAAAGACTAATAAAACTCCGATGATCGATGACAAGCATGGAGTCCAAAAGCACACACAACTAGATCTACATGACAAAAAAAGAAAGATGGGTTAGTAAATCATATGAACATGCATTCAAAATATATTCATCTTGATTCATGAGACAAAGAAATATACCAAGATATTTTCAAGGATGTACTAATTAGCCCTAGGCCTACTAGGTAAATGTTTCCTCCTCTTCTTCATGGCTTGAAACTTTTGAGCAATAACACCACTATCAAGTTGTCTAAATATCTCCCGCTCGGTGTAACATATCATCAAGTCATTGAACCATTCATTCTTGAGCTTGTTACGCAATTTGGATGAGATGATCTTCATTGTCGAAAAATCCCTCTCAACTGATGCGGTTGACACCAATAATATTAAGGCAAACTCAATAAGCTTGTACACCAATGGGAAGACCAAATGGTTTCCGGTTTCAACCATCTTTGAAGCCAAACTTTCAAGGTTTATGCAAGTAGAAAAAGAAGCATGGATTCTCACATGGTGAATGTAATTCTCAAGTTGGCCTCTTATGGTTGCACGATCACCATTAGGGAAATCCGCATGATAAACTAAAGATAAGCGAGCAATCTTGTCCACACCAAACAATGAGAAATAGTTCTTCGGACTAAGACATGAGAAACTCTCTAATACCTCCACAGAAGCTTCACAAAAGCGATGATCCATCTGAACACATATCTTTTCAATGACAACATAGAAGATCTCAACTTTGTAGAAATGAAGGTTAGTGTAAGTCACCCCATCAAGCCTTGAACGAACCCGAACCAGTATTTGCTCATGCATATGCGGAATTGGAATACCCTTATCCATGCAGAAGTGTTGAACCTCATCAAACAAGTCATCCCCTTTCTTTCATAGAGACCAACCGATCTTTCACATCACTAACTAAATACATTGCATGCACAATATTTAGATCTTTCTTTTGCAAAAGATGTGAGAGCTCACCCACAATGGCAAGCAATTTTATCATAAGCTTTAAAATGAAAACAAATCTGTAATTCTCCATTTTCTCTATCAAACCCGCCGCTTGGGTCAAGCCACGACTCTCATCATTGACTTCACGTAGAATAAACAATGTTCCAAACCACATTTGGTGCACACGAAGCAAAGTTGTATACTGTGAACCCCATCTAGGCCCCCTTCTTTTCAGCTTCTTGGCCAGCTTCTCCCAGAAGCTACCCTCGACCAGCTTCTCCCAGAATCTCATCTGCCAAAATTGTTTATACTTTTAAATTGACATTGAAACTACTAGTTAAAAAGTTTGAATGAATTTTGAAGATAAGATTCTGGGAGAAGCTGGTCGAGGATAGCTTCTGGGAGAAGCTGGGCAAGAAGCTGAAAAGAAGGGGGCCCTAGTATCTTCGGGCTTAGTTAGACTTGTTTCTTGATTCAAGCCTCTTCCACTAGAGAACTCACCCCTCTCAAGCATATCCACAATATGTTGATGATGTTGTGCCCTAAGCACATCTATTCTTTTGCAATATGAACTTGATGTGTTGAGAATCCCGGAGATGTACTCAAAGAAATCATGAATGGATGAACAAGAACTAGCAATGGAGACAACTACCAATTGCAAACTATGGGAAAAACAATGAACATAGAAGGTATAAGGATTTTCATCTAAGATCTTTTTTTGCAAGCCATTAAATTCACCTCTCAAATTGGAAGCCCCGTCATATCCTTGCCCTCATAGCCTATGGATAGATAGCTTGTAACGATCTAGAATGCAAAGAAGAGCCTCCTTTAGTGCCTCCGATGTAGTCTCACAAACATGATATAGAGAAAGAAATCTCTCCACAACCTTGCCTTCATTATTCACATACCTACAACAAAACAATTGCAAGAAGTTTACATAAAAGTATGGAACAATAGTTAGATTTAATAGCAATACAACGGTACTAAGTACTAACCTCAACATAACCGCCATTTGCTCTTTCACGAATATATCATGTGATTCATCAATAATAATGGAGAAGTTCTTGTAACCAATTTCTCCCATAATCACCTTGGTGACTTCTTGTGCACAACACTTAAAAAGATCCTTTTGGATTTTGTGAGAGATCATCTTGGAATTTCCACCATGCTCATAAGCATTATTCACTTTTTCATCTTTTTCTTTATACCAATCAACCATCTCATGGAAGGTACCCTTGTTTAATGAACTAAGAGATTCATTATGGCCATGAAATGCCAAGCCTTGACCAATGAGAAATCTTGCACAATGCTAGGAAGAAGTCAAATGGATCTTATAGAGTTCTTCGGATTCCATGGATGCACGAGCCAAGTTACTAGACACACTTTGCCTTTGATTACGAAAATTATCACAATGCAATCTTGCCTTACTATGGTCACTATTTACACCACCAATATGCTTGGGTAAAGCTTTGTAATCGTGCTTCCAATCACTAAACCTGGTTTTGGTGAATACTTCATTATCAAAACGGTGTAAACTTCCAAGTGGCTTAAAGAGAAAGCAATAGAAACAATAAGCCTTATCATGAGACTCACTATATTCTATCCAATCATACCTATCATACCATGCTTTTGAAAAACCCCTAGGTCTACTTCCCATTGTCTTAGGAAAGTTCACAATTGGTTGAGTTGGACCCCTCAAAAGGTAAGCTCTTTTCACTTGGTCTTGTAAATCCGGATTATATTCACTGATTTGTTTCCTAAGGGAGGGATCACGGACTATTTCATCCGGATTAAACACTTCCTCCGCTTCATGCTCCTCATTTGCCACATTTGGTTGCGGCGGTGATTGTGGCAAGGTTCTTCTATCAACCAAAAAAACTCCCAATTCCTGAAATTTGTATGATTTCCTTACTCAAATTGAATTCAAACCGTGGCAGCTTAGCTATTTAGGAACTTATGCATAAATACAATTTAACTCAAATTGAACAAATTCATGATTGAATGCTCCTAATATGAATTGAAAACCATGGCAAATTCTCACCTATCTGTATTCTTGTTGTTGAAGTCGATCCTGCCGGAGTCTGGGTCGTCGGCACGTCGCCTCGCTGACGCTTGTGGCCTCCGGCGCCGGATGCACTTGGGCTTGGCTGCTGCTGCTGGGTGGGACAGAGGCGTGGCGTGGGATGCGCCTCTCCATGGCCGGGAGCCACTCCACCTCCTGGATCTCCTCCTCCATGGCTAGCCTTCAGGAGCAAGGTGGGAAGCCGTAGGCGAGACGGCAAGGGTTTCCCTGGCGGCCGCAACTGGGAAGGGGAAAGAACGAGCATGGGAGGGGCAAGGGGTAGAGATACGCTCTGCGTGCGTGGCCACTGGGTCTCGCTCTGGTCATCCCTTCATCCGCTGGGTGTCACGGCCCACCACTCAATTACCAGCCCAACATAAAGCCAACAACGTTTTTCCCAAACTAAATAGAGATTTTGTGGCAGTTTACGATGGAATCGCTGAGACGAGCGAGAGAGAAGCCCGGACGCGTCCGGGCTAGAGGAATGCTACGTTTGTCTGTGAGCCCAGACACTCAATTTCAAGTCCTCATAGACGCATATTTGAGTTTTTATTATTTTAATAATAAAAATCGTCTAGCCACTCAAGTTTAAGTCCTTATAGACGCAGATTTGAGTTTTTATTATTTTAAAAATAAAAATCGTTGTAGGGGTTTCCACTACTGCATTTCTTTAAAAAATGTTCAAAGTTAAAAATGTTTGAAAGGTAAAAATGCTGGAAACCTTACATTTTGGATCGAGGAGATAGTAGGCTAAACGAGAATGTGAAACTAAGAGAGGAAAGAGAGTTACAAGCATCCAATTACACGTGGGTGTTGATTTCACATGGTGAATATACATTATTAAGTCCTACGGAGTACTGTTAGCTAATCCCTCCGTTCCAAATTAAGTTGACACAATTTTATCGATGCATATAAACATTGAAATCCGTACAAAGCCGTGCTGATTGATTTGAGCCGCGAGAGATTAAACTGGTGTAAGTGAAAAACTGAAAACGTATTACAAGCAGGCAGTCAGGCAATTACACATTTACATGCTTTTTTGAGCATTTCCTGACAAAGGAAACTCCACATTGCTTAAAGTATACTATATGTGCGTGTCGTGGGTACCACTAGGTGGGGATCAATGGTGAGGGCGGCTGGAAGGACTGTAGGAGCCAGTCGGAATCCGCCATTGGTGTCATGGGCGGCATGGAGAAGTGGCCGTAGGTGGAGCTGCCGCTGCGCACCTCCTGCATGGTGAGCAGCGCGGCGACGGTGTTGCGGAAGATGCTCTGCTCCGCTACGGCGAGCGCCTTGCGCTCCACCAGCTGCTGCGGCGGGAGCGGGAAGACGGCCTCCATCATGGCCTCGCAGTCCTTGACGAGCTTGGATATGAGCTCCGTGGTGAAGAAGGGCTGCTGCAGCACGTTGGCGATGACGGGAAGCCGTAGCACGCCGCCGGTGCGCTTGTCGTACTTCTTGAGGATCTTGGCCAGGCCCGTGTAGTTGATGCTGCTGTAGTTGAGGAGCAGCACCATCTCGCCGTGGAAGTCGACGACCTCCCTCCGCACGCGGGCGATCACCGCCGCGTGCTCGGCCTCCGGCGCCGCCGCCTTCGCCGCGGCCGCCCTCTCGATCCTCTCCTGCAGCTCCTGCGCCCACACGGAACAGCAATGAGACGAGAGGTTTCACCGGCCTTATTTAGAGGCTCTGTTAACTAGTACTACTATAGTTGAAGACATGCATTGCGGTGCGACGAACGGCGTACCCTCTGCCTGATGATGAACTCCTCCTCCTGCTCGAGGAAGAAGGCGTTGAACTTGTCGACCTCGGCGTCGAGGAGGGCGAGGAACTCGGCCTCGGCGGTGGCAGCGGCGGCAAGGGACGGAGAGGGGACGGCGTTGACGCGGCGCTTGAGCTCCTTGTAGCTCAGGAACTGACCGCGCCACTCCGGCAGGCTCTCCTCGATCTGCTTCTTCAGCCGCTTACCGAACTTCATGGTGTCGCCTATGTAACTGCTTTGGTGCCTAAGATGTGTAGGCAGGGAGAATTAGTGAAGCCAGGGGAACATGAACATGGATCGGCGAGGCAGAGAGATTAATATAGGAAGGTGAAGCGCGCGGCGGAGTTGGGTGTTAGAGCAGGGGATCCGGCAAGGAAAGGGGGATTTGGGGGGGAATATGTGGGGGCATATGCTGCTAATACTATGCGCGTGACCAAGATGATGGGCATGGTACGGGGAGGATAACGTATGTTAACCATTTTTTCTATTCTAGCAAAAATTCGGGACAGTGCGTTTCCCAGCCATTGGGAATGGAGTGTTCAGAGCAGGGACTAGGGAGTTGCCATGAGAGTGGCTATATCAGGGTCCGATCTGCTGTGCTAGTTGCACTACCAAAAGTTGGTTGCTTTCAAAAATATCTTTGAACTCTGTTTGGTTAGCTTTTGACTTTCCTACAGCAATAGCAGGTTAAGAAAGCACATCCAAACCTTATATCCTTGCGATTGCTATGAAAAGAAAAATTATACATGTTGCTTCGAAAAAATTGATTTGCAACTCTACTATAATACTCGCTCCATCCTAAACTATAAGGCGCCCAGTGTGGACTACAACTTCTACTTATTACATGTTCATAAAATTAGTATAAGAATATATGATAAATAATTTTTACAAGACGAATCCAATGATATCATTTATACATTCCCAATACACATAATTTAGTGTATTTATAGTACCGGTCAAAATCATGTATTAAAGACCAACAAAAAATAGTGCACTTTATATACTAGGACAGAGTAGTAAAGATTATGTGTGGTGATTTTAGAGAGAAGTTTATTTTCTTGTTGGCAATTGCTAAAGGATTGGCTAAGTGATGATAAAGGGTCGAGATGATCTATATAAAACATTTCCCTCCTAATTACCTATTGTTAAAGGACTTTGTGAAGGAGATATGCCCTAGAGGCAAATAGTAAATGTGTTTATTACCATATCTCAATAAGTTCATGATAGTTTTCATACTGTGCTATAACTGTATCAAGTAGAAACATTGATACATGTGTGGTATATGTAAACAAACCAAGGTCCCTAGTAGCCTCTAATAAACTAGTTTATTGAGCAACTAATGATCAAGGTTTCCTGACCATGGAGCATTTATGCCGATTGATAATAAAATTATATCATTACTGAATGATGTGATGGATATTACCCATATAAGTATGGCAACACGATCAAGTCACATAGTTTATTTTTGCAATAGTTAGAAATAAAGTACCATACTCCTTTGACATCATATTTAATCACTATAACCCAAGGTTGATTCGATTTCATCAACCGTCATACCGTAATGATGGGGTTCGTTGCATATAAAACAAAAATTTACTACGATTGCAACTACCAAGATCGAATCTAGGCGACACTTGTAACGGTTTTAAAAGGACTCACCCTTGAAGACCGTAAACGGGATAACGTTTCTGCAAACAAACGTGGTTGTTGTAGATGTACACGACCGTCCTCAAGGAAAACGATCAGCGCCACAAAGGGGCAGCGTCTCCGTAATTGGTCACACGTTCGGTGTGCCGACGACTTCCGTCCATTGCTACAGTTGGGCAGCGGAAGTAGGGCATCCTTGGGAACTCTAGCAATACTATGACATGTTAGTGGTGGTGGTGGAGAAGATCTTGAGAAAGGCTTCTCCTAAGCACCATGCTCGTAACAATGGACAAGCTAGCAAGGAGAGAAAGATGTCAACCAAAGGGCATATGAGAGAAGATGGATGAGTGAGAGGAGAGGAGCTCCAACCCTCCTTTTATAGGGGGAGGGGAAACCCCCATGTCGCATGGGACATGGAGTGCCCCCACATCTCCCCTTTTGATTTCTGATGAACTCTCCACTCACAAAAATCAAGAGCCACTTTTTTCCATTTAATTCCCACTTAGAAATCAAAGGTCTTTTGTCAACACCTGGATGTTTAATCCCAGATGCCTGTTATGCCATACGTCGCAATTCCAGGATTACCATTTTTGCGAGGCATAACAGAATTGGATACCACAGTACATCATCCATTATAAACCATACATAAGGTCTTACACAAATAAGGATCTCATTATCCAGTTCTTAATACAACTCAAGCAGCGGAATAACGTAATAATAAAGGTAGCGTAGGCGAAGCTCCATCTTCGGGGTCACAGGCAATGCTGACGATGGGAGATGATCCTAGTTGTCGTAACCTTCCTGGGGTTCTTCGTCCTGGTACTCCTCTTCATAGTCTGGCCACGGGAATAGCCAGGGACAAAGCCATGAGTACTCCTTAAGTACTCGCAAACTAATACTAACAAGTGAAGGGGTTTTTTGTAGTAGGACACTAAGCTCTAGGGTTGTTTTGCAAAAAGCCAGATTTACCTCTACTAAGTTCAAAAGCAAGAAAAGCTAGTTGAAATTTTATAACACCTAAGTGGGAACTTGTATTTCATATCACAACTCTATTGTGGTCAAGTCAAAATCTCAATTCATTTCACAAGTCATTTTGAAAACATCTGACGGAGGAACAATATGGCCACTCTAACTGTCAATAACCGCGGACGCGGCTATTCGAATAGTTTGACACTCTGCAGATATTGTACACTTTCACCACAACATTCGATACATCCGTCAGGAACAAATCCTGAATTCACCATACTCAGTATGCGGATAATCAATCCTAACCTTTTAATTACACGCCCTAGTATAAGCACCTCTCCTGTGAGTTTGGCCTCCCAACCATGACCAACCGTCCTCTTGGGTACTACACAGGTGGACAATCTTCACAAGGTAGCCTCAACTCAGACCTTGGCCGTGAGGGAACCCATACTAAGGTATATAAGTTTCCAGTCAAGCCCTACCCAATTCTCGGGTATTGTGGTTGTACGGTAAAATTGGAATGGTATCGCATCCACACAACCATTAGTTTTATAAAGGGCTAAGGCTCATGCCTCAACATTTTCATCACCAAAATCATCTGGTGTTCGGAAACACATGTCAAAACATCTCAGTAGAATGATCCATCATTCCAAGGTTTTCATAACCATTTTCACCAAGTATTCCCATCTAAAGTTGATCAAGTTTTATGCTTAGCACTAGCATCTACAAGTGGGAGAGAGTACTAATGAGGGGTGGTAAACTAGTGGAGTTTTACTAAGTACAATCTCATGCCTTAGGATGACATCAAGATTATCTAGCTTAGGCCAAATTTAATGCTCTTTATGCAACCTTCAATTATCTTTCTAGTATCTACAATTTACTCAAGTAAACTCTAAGTAAGAGCTTTGATAAAGAAATAAAGTAGAAAGCTTGCAAGTAAAACTAGGATTGGGTATCATCAAAGGGGTCTAACCAAGCATGCTTAGTGCTTTGCATAGTTTATCTAACTTTCATAATTGCAAGTGTTAGCTTGCTCAATCAACTAGTAGTATTAGGCTTACCTTGTGCAGAGCAGTGGTTGAAGTTCTCCTCGGCTTCTTCTTCGTAGTATCCTCCTTCCTCCTCGTATCCTTGGTCGGTACTAGCGTCTATAAATAAATATGAGGTACACAATCACCAAATAATACTTAACTATTTTCAATCATCACACACAAGGGTTCTATAGATGATCTAACATCATCACTAATATTACAAGATTAAAGCTTTGTCTTATTTCTTTTATTTTTAGAAAAGTAATTTCTACTCATTGAAAAACTACTTAAGATTTAATATTATCCAAACCAATCATGTTGACACATGTCATCACCACATATTTCAGTACATGGGAATGTGATTTAAAGTGGTGTCACAATTTAATAAGATTTAACCTTTTATTTCAAATAAAAATAAATGACTAGAAATGCCTATGTGGCATTCTTTTATTACTTGAACATTATTTCTGTAAGTAAACCCATATGTTTTTATATATTCTGAAAGGTATGATCAAATGTGATTTTTGAGAGTTGGAATCAACTCAAAAGCTATTATGGTTTAAATTTGAAAAATGTGTGAATGCAAAAAAGCTTCTGCCTTGTTATTTTTACCAAGGTTGAAATGATTTGAATCCAACGGGATTGGATTAAGCATTTCAATACCTTTCTAAAAAAATTGGTTTCATGCAATTTGGTTTACTGAATCGAGCTGGGTTGATTTTTGAAACTAGGTACAGAACTGAGTTTGAATATAGAAAAAGCTAAATTCAAACGAGTGGGCTGCGCGGGAAGGGGTAATGGGACGGCCCAGTGTCACTCCGCAGCGCGGGGCGCAACTGACAGGGTGGGTCTACTGGTCAGTGGCTCTTTAAGCGCGAAGCGGTACGGGGCAATGTGGTGCGTTGGATTAGAATGAAGATCGACGGCTGAGGGTCGTCGTCGATGATGAACAGGTCACCGGCGAGCTCGAACTCTAGCGGCTCAGTGGGGGTCGTGGGAGGCTTACCGGGGCTCAGGCGAAGGTCGGCGATGCGGGCGAACGACAAAGTCGACGACGGCGATTCTCCTGGAACCGGCAGCTTCTTCTGGGGCGGCTCCAATCGATGGCTTCCTTCTTCTCCAGCAGCGGCGGGCTCCGGTGAAATTCCGGCGATGCGCTGCTTGCCTTGCTCCGGGAATGAGGTGGGGTGGTTCTGGGTGAGGGGCGAGTAGAATGGTGTGAAGAATTCGAGCGGGGGATGCCTCTGTTTATAGTGGCGAGAGGGGACTGACGGGCGCAAGCTGAGCTCGTCGTGGTCGACGGTACAGAGGGCTATCGGCGTGGACGACGGTAGGGGGCGGTGCTGTGCTCCCTGGCGAAGCTCAACGGCGTGGTGGCGAGGCGTGGGGCGGTGTTGATTGGTCGGAACACTGCGGTGCTCTGAGCTGGTCCGACGGATGTTTTGATGGCTCACAGTGCGCGTGGTCCGCGCGGCGGCGAACGGGCGTGTCTGCGGGGTTGCTGGGGCGGTGGTGATCACGCATGCACGCGGCGAGGGCGACGCGCGGTATGTGGGCGTGTGTCGCGGGTGACACTCTGGCGCGCTCTCGGCATGGTCGCAGAGAAGGCTGGCATGGCCTGGGCGTGTGGTCCAGTGGCTGGCATTGCTCGCGGCTGGGACAGGGAGTGGCGGTGGGGTGCTAGCTAGCTCCCAGACAAGGTTGGCACGACTAGTTCTTCTCCTAGCTTGATGTCCACACTGGGGTGACATGGGTGCTCTCGGCCTGTTGACCATTGATGACATTGGCGAGTTTACAGTGGGGCTAGATCTTAGTTAAGGTTGCTAGATGATCTACTAAGGATAGTGTAACCAGAGAGGGAACAAGGTTGGCTCAAAACACTGCTCAAAATAGTGTTTGTGATTTTGTTGATTTGAATCTGCAACCTGTTTGATGAAATGGCCGCATGAACTTAAGTTTTGAATTTTGAAAATATTTTTGGTGGGTGTGCTAGGCAGGTGTTGAGGATTCTGTGGATGCTTGGGTTTTGAAAAATTGAGCTTGTTTGAGTGGTTTTTGAAATAGTGGGATCTTCCCATATGAAATAGATTCAATTTTAAACTGTCATTTAAACCATGCATTCTAATGTTTTTGGATGATCACAAAGTGGTCCTTGGTACCTTTTTATGAGTACTATCAAGGGGTGCAAAGATCCATACATGTTTCTGTTAAGTTCTGAAAGTTAGAGATAGCCAAAGTAGGCATGGGAGTTAAATTGGCCAAAGTGACCATTCACATAATTTTTTTGTCTTTGGGAAAAGTTTGGGGATTATATAGATGATGTTTATTTCTCCTAAGAATCATTTTACAATCAAAGAAACACAGAACCTACAATCAAAGAAACACAGAACCATGGCAATTCAAGAGAATCCAAATTTTGATACATACACATATGAATGCTTTCATATTTTAATTGGAAAAGTTTTTGTTAACCCTAAATTTGGTGATTAGAGTTTGATGATTCTAGTTTAATATCTTTGGGATGTTACAAACCTTCCCCCCTTAAACAAAATCTCATCCCGAGATTTGAAAAAAGGACGAAAAAGATTACCTAGGATTTGATGAGATCGAGAAACTCCGTCCTGATGTGATCTTCGCGCTCCCAGGTAGCTTATTCTTCTGTGTGGTTTCTCCACTGAATCTTGAGAAACTTGATGCTTCGGGTTCTGGTGGTTCTAAAAGCTTCTTCCAAAATACGAATGGGTGCTTCGGGATAGGTCAGGTCATCGTTGATTTCTATAGTCCGGTGATCAATATTCTTGAACACTTCAGTCTTCTCTGGAACTTCGAGGCACTTGCGAAGTAATGAGATATGGAACACATTGTGCACGGCTGACATCTCTTTGGGTAGTTCCAATTGATATGACACTTCACCTCGATGGTTTAGAATCTTGAAGGGTCCGATATATCTGGGGGCTAACTTTCCTTTCAGTTGGAAACGCTGCATTCCTTTCAATGGCGACACTTTCAGATACACAAAATCTCCTATGTTGAAGGCGAGGTCTCGACGTCTCTTGTCGGCATAACTCTTCTGTTTGGACTGGGCTGTCTTGAGGTGCTCACGAATCTTGTGAACCTTCTCTTCTTCTTCTCGTAGGATGTCGGGTCCGAAAATCTGACTCTTTCCTACTTCCGACCAATTCAAAGGGGTGTGACACTTACTTCCATACATGAATTCAAATGGGGCCATTTGCAAACTGGTTTGATAACTGTTGTATGAAAATTCTACAAACGGCAGACAGTCTTCCCACTTAGATCCATATTCTAACACACATGCTCTCAACATATCTTCGAGTATTTGATTTACTCGCTCCGTTTGTCCATCGGTCTGAGGATGATAAGCGGTGCTGAAATCTAGGCGGGTTCCTAAACCTTCTTGGACTTTCTTCCAGAATCTCGAGGTAAACTGAGTTCCTCGATCCGATACGATGTTCTTGGGGACTCCATGCAAACTGACGATTCTAGCGATGTATAACTCCGCTAGCTTCGAACTCTGATATGTGGTCTTGATGGGTAAGAAATGGGCGACTTTGGACAATCTGTCCACTATGACCCAGATAGAATCATTTCCCCTACTAGAAGTAGGCAATCCGATGATAAAGTCCATACCAACGGAATCCCATTTCCGTTCCGGAATCTGCAAATGTTGCAACAATCCAGCGGGTCTTTGATGTCCTGCCTTGACTCGCTGACATATATCACACTTGGCGATATAGCTTTCGATTTCTCTCTTCATCTTATGCCACCAAAATTGCTCCTTCAAATCTTGATACATCTTAGTTCCTCTGGGGTGGATAGAATAAAGAGTATCATGAGCTTCCTTCAGAATAACTTCTTTCAACTCAGAATCTGCTGGTACACAAAGGCGTCCTTTGTACCACAGAACTCCTTCGTCTTCGGTGAATTCGGGTACTTTGCCTATACCGATACGACGCTTGATTCCGTCGATACTAGCATTTTCTTTCTGCACCTCTTTGATCTGGCTGATCAAAGTGGGTTGAAGTTCTATGCTAGCCAAAAATCCTTCACTTACTAATTCCATTAGAAAATCTTCCATCCCTTTGTGCAAGCTTGGTTGATCCTTCAAAATCATGGAGTTCAAGCGGCACGGCAATCTGCTAAGGGCATTTGCTACCACGTTCGCTTTTCCAGGGTGATAGTGAATGTCTAGATCGTAATCCTTGATTAGCTCAATACATCTTCTCTGTCTCATATTCAGCTCCTTCTGAGTGAATATATACTTCAGTCTCTTGTGATCCGAATAAATCTCACAACGGTTTCCCATCAGGTAGTGCCTCCATGTCTTCAGGGCTAGAACTACGGCTGCGAGTTCGAGGTCATGGGTTGGGTAATTTTGCTCATGTTGTTTCAGTTTTCGAGATAGATAAGATATGACTTTGCCTTCTTGCATTAGCACACATCCGAGACCGATCTTGGATGCGTCACAATACATGTCAAAGGGCTTCGTGATATCCGGCATGATTAAGATTGGGGCTGAAATCAATCTCCTCTTGAGTTCTTGAAAACTCGCTTCACATTTGTCGGTCCATTCAAACTTCTTGTCCTTCTTCAGCAATTGGGTCATGGGTCTGGCGATACTCGAGAATCCTTCTATGAACTTGCGGTAATATCCCGCCAATCCGAGAAATGCACGAACTTGGGTTTGAGTGGTTGGGGCTTTCCAATCTTCGACATCTTTCACTTTTGCAGGGTCAACGGCAATTCCTCCGGCTGATACAATGTGGCCGAGGAATCCTACTTCTTGTAACCAGAATTCACATTTGCTAAACTTGGCATACAACTGATGCTCTCTAAGGGTTCCAAGAATGGTACTTAGGTGTAGCTCATGTTCTTCTTCCGATTTGGAATAAATCAGAATGTCATCGATGAAAACAACGACAAACTTATCCAGGAAGTCCATAAAAATATTATTCATGAGATTCATGAAATAAGCGGGGGCGTTGGTTAATCCAAAAGACATGACAGTATACTCATATAATCCATATCTGGTAGTAAAGGCGGTCTTGGGAATATCCTCTGCACGAATCTTGAGTTGATGATAGCCTGTTCTAAGATCAATCTTAGAAAACACTTTGGCACCAGTCAACTGATCAAACAAATCTTCTATCTTGAGCAATGGGTACTTGTTCTTGATGGTGACATCATTCAACTTCCGATAATCCGTACATAAACGGTTACCTCCATCCTTTTTATCCACGAATAAGACAGGTGATCTCCATGGTGACGCACTTGGTTGAATCAATCCAATTTCCAACATGGAATCCAGTTGCTTCTTCAGTTCTGCTAGTTCAGACGGGTTCATACTATATGGTCTCTGAGCTATGGGTCCTGTTCCGGCAATTAGTTCAATGATAAACTCGATATCCCGATCTGGGGGCATACCGGGTAAAACATCTGGAAATACATCGGGGTATTCACAGACTATCCGGACTTGGTCAATGGTAGGTTGGGCTATACTCTTGTTGCACTTGAATTGACGAGGTAAGGTTTCAGATATATGCTCGACTGATATTCCGGCTGTACTGGTCATGGTTATGGCTTTCTTGGCACAGTCAATTAATCCTTTATGTTTGGACATCCAATCCATTCCTAGTACTACTTCCAAACCTTTAGTTCCGAGTACTATCAGATTAGCATAAAAATCTATGCCATGGATTCGGATAGGGACGGCTTTGCAAATTTGCCTAGCTTTGGTGGTTGAACCGGGGATTTGAACAGTCATAACATGCTTCAGTTTTGTTGGTTGAATCTTACTAGTGCATGCAAATTCTTCGGTGAAAAATGTGTGCGATACACCAGAATCAAACAACACTCTAACGAGTACTGAATTAACAGAAAACATACCCAGCACGATGTCTGGCGCTTCCTGGGCTTCTTCAGCATGCATGAGAAAAAGACGGCCGTTGCGGTTGGGTGAATTCCCTGGGGAAAACCTTCTTCCAGGCTGAACACGACGCTGCTGCTGAGCTGGGGCATTTGCATTGGGGGCTGCGGCATTCTTCTTGGGGCACTCGTTGGAGTAGTGACCCTTATTTCCACAGTCATAACAAGTCACTTGCGACTTGTCCTTTGCTGCAACAGGCACAGCATTGCTTCCAGTCCTCGGGGCAGTGTTGGTGTTGGCGGTAGCATTGTTGTTGTTGAACTTGGGTGGTGCACGGTTGAAATTGCCAGAGTTGCCAGGGTTGTTGCGGTTTCCTCCGGGCCTTGGGTTTCCACAGTTAGGATAGGTCGGACGGTTCATCGGGGGTCTGTTGGTTCTCGGGGCAAATCCTGGAGATGGGTTAGGGCGATACTTTGGGGTCTGATGGGTTCCTAGCTGATGCATCATGCGATGCTTGCGGTTCTCATTGGCTTGGTTGGTCTTTCCTTCCATTTGAATGGCAGAGTCGACAAGAGCTTCAATATCAGCAAAGGGGATATTGACCAACACAGTCTGCATCTCATCATGCAAACCATTCAAGAATCTCTCTTTATTCTTGGCTTCGGTGTCGATCTCATCCGGGGCATACCTAGATAATGACAAGAATTTGTCACGGTATTCCACTACGGTCATCTGTCCTTGCTTCAGTTCTCTGAACTCATCTCTCATTCTATTGATCAAACGCGGTGGCACATGGGTTCTGCTGAACTTGACCTTGAATTCCTCCCAGGTCATCATCTGTCCTCCGGTCATTGCACGAACGTTGTTCCACCATGCTCTGGCATCTCCGGATAGATAGTGGGTGGCGAACAGAACTTTCTCATGAGCTTCCACTCTGGCGACTTCCAGGTTATTTTCCATGGTTTACAGCCAATCATCGGCGTTTAGGGGCTCATATGGCTTAGTGAAAACAGGTGGGTTGGTGTTCTGGAAATTCTTGAGCTTAGATCCATGGTTGTCATGATTTCCTTGGCCTTGATTGTTGTGGGCTAGCTGAGCTATCTGCTGAAGGGTGGCTAGGTTGGCTTGACGTTCGGCTATTTCGGCTTCGCGGTCAGAAACCAACATTTGCAGGATCTACGACATCGGGTCTGGGGATGAACCACTTCCTCCGCGTGGCATCTGAAGATTGAGATAGATCATGAGAAAAGAGGGAAATTTCTAAGGTTCAGGGACTTTGAAAAGTTTTTAAATTTTGACTCAGATTTTTTTTGCAACTTGATTTTCATTCATTCATTCATTCATAGCACACGATACAAACACACACCACAAAACAAGAAAAACAGATGGTTTTAAGAACCATTCTGGAAACTAAGATATAGTGGGACCGAATACAACTCACTATGCTAGTGCTCAAGTGCTACTACTCCTCGGAGTCGGTGTAGTCGTCATCCTCATCATCCTCATCGTCATCAATGAAGGCGAAATCATCCTCATCGGTGAAGAAGTCCATAGCCTGATCTTCCAGAAAATCATCATCATCGATGAGATAGGAGTAGGGGTCTCCACGAAGATCTTCTCCGGCATTCTCCCTTTCCTCCAACTGCATGTCTCTCTCGTGGATGGTCTCCTCCAAATCCGAGATACGGTGGCGAAGACGGGCAATAATGCGCCTCTTCTTGTCGAGCTAACGGCGGCGAGACTTGCGATCCTTCGCTAGCATGGTGATGGTCTGATCCTTCATCTTGATGATGGCAGACTTGTGGTTGGAGTAGTCACGGCAATTGTCCAATTCTTTCTAACGATCGTACATCATGAAGCTAAGGTGATCCAACTGAGTCTTCAGCTCGTGGTGGTATGGGGCTTCCGGTGGCTGTCCCATAGCATCACGCCGTGGACAAAATTTAAAGCGGGTACCCTTGATTTGGTTGATACTCTGCCCACACAGACAGGCAAGAGCTTCCTGCATGGCCCTGGAAAGTCCATCGAGCCAGTTGTTCTCTCTTAAGGTGAACTGAATTCCCTCGGCAGTGGGAGGTTCAATCTTTCCTCGGAGACTTGCAACAATTAGCCACTGCAGATATTCTCCTCCTTGATCATTGAGCTGAGCTCCGAAGAACTCGGGGTGAGGACGCTCTAGAAGTACCGAAAGCTGGTCCAAATCCCGCTCAAAGATAAGGTCTCCTCCATTCCCCAACTGATAAAACTTGCTGTACTTCACGTCCATCTATAAGAATATTGGATGAGTAAGTTAGTAGAGTAATCAAGTGTGTCAAATTTTATGTATTTTGCAAGAGTTTTTTAGGAACATGAAATTTTATGAAAGAATCAAGGTGATAAGAATGAGAATAAGTTTTTGTAAATATTTGTTTCCTTGGGTTTTGAAACTAAGTTTTTGATTCAAACGTCCAGTCTAACTAGGGTCTCCTATGGTCAGGATGGCTCTGATACCAACTTGTCAACAACCGGATTTTTAATCCCAGATGCCTGTTATGCCATACATCGCAATCCCAGGATTACCATTTTTGCGAGACATAACAGAATTGGATACCACAGTACATCATCCATTACAAACCATACATAAGGTCTTACACAAATAAGGATCTCATGATCCAGTTCTTAATACAACTCAAGCAGCGGAATAACGTAATAATAAAGGTAGCGTAAGCGAAGCTCCATCTTCGGGGTCACAGGTAATGCTGACGATGGGAGATGATCCTAGTTGTCGTAACCTTCCTGGGGTCCTTCGTCCTGGTACTCATCTTCATAGTCTGGCCACGGGAATAGCCAGGGACAAAGCCATGAGTACTCTTTAAGTACTCGCAAACTAATACTAACAAGTGAAGGGTTTTTTTGTAGTAGGACACTAAGCTCTAGGGTTGTTTTGCAAAAAGCCAGATTTACCTCTACTAAGTTCAAAAGCAAGAAAAGCTAGTTGAAAATTTATAACACCTAAGTGGGAACTTGTATTTCATATCACAACTCTATTGTGGTCAAGTCAAAATCTCAGTTCATTTCACAAGTCATTTTGAAAACATCTGACGGGGGAACAGTATGGCCACTCCAACTGTCCATAACCACGGACGCGGCTATTCGAATAGTTTGACACTCTGCAGATATTGTACACTTTCACCACAACATTCGATACATCCATCAGGAACAAATCCAGAATTCACCATACTCAGTATGCGGATAATCAATCCTTACCTTTCAATTGCACGCCCTAGTATAAGCACCTCTCCTGTGAGTTTGGCCTCCCAACCATGACCAACTGTTATCTTGGGTACTGCACAGGTGGACAATCTTCATAAGGTAGCCTCAGCTCAGACCTTGGACTTGAGGGAACCCATACTAAGGTATATAAGTTTCCAGTCAAGACCTACCCAATTCTCGGGTATTGTGGTTGTACGGTAAAATTGGAATGGTATCGCATCCAGACAACCATCAGTTTTATAAAGGGCTAAGGCTCATGCCTCAACATTTTCATCACCAAAATCATCTGGTGTTCGGAAACACATGTCAAAACATCTCAGTAGAATGATCCATCATTCCAAGGTTTTCATAACCATTTTCACCAAGTATTCCCATCTAAAGTTGATCAAGTTTTATGCTTTGAACTAGCATCTACAAGTGGGAGAGAGTACTAATGAGGGGTGGTAAACTAGTGGAGTTTTACTAAGTACAAGCTCATGCCTTAGGATGACATCAAGATTATCTAGCTTAGGCCAAATTTAATGCTCTTTATGCAACCTTCAATTATCTTTCTAGTATCTACAATTTACTCAAGTAAACTCTAAGTAAGAGCTTTGATAAAGAAATAAAGTAGAAAGCTTGCAAGTAAAACTAGGATTGAGTATCATCAAAGGGGTGTAACCAAGCATGCTTAGTGCTTTGCATAGTTTATCTAACTTTCATAATTGCAAGTGTTAGCTTTCTCAATCAACTAGTAGTATTAGGCTTGCCTTGTGCAGAGAAGTGGTTGAAGTTCTCCTCGGCTTTTTCTTCGTAGTATCCTCCTTCCTCCTCGTATCCTTGGTCGGTACTAGCGTCTATAAATAAATACGAGGTACACAATCACCAAACAATACTTAACTATTTTCAATCATAACACACAAGGGTTCTATAGATGATCTAGCATCATCACTAATATTACAAGATTACAGCTTTGTCTTATTTCTTTTATTTTTAGAAAAGTAATTTCTACTCATTGAAAAACTACTTAAGATTTAATATTCTCCAAACCAAACATGGGATCATGTTAACACATGTAATCACCACATATTTCTGTACATGGGAATGTGATTTAAAGTGGTGTCACAATTTAATAAGATTTAACCTTTTATTTCAAATAAAAATAAATGACTAGAAATGCCTATGTGGCATTCTTTTATTACTTGAACATTATTTCTGTAAGTAAACCCATATGTTTTTATATATTCTGAAAGGTATGATAAAATGTGATTTTTGAGAGTTGGAATCAACTCAAAAGCTATTATGGTTTAAATTTGAAAAATGTTTGAATGCAGAAAAGCTTCTGCCTTGTTATTTTTACCAAGGTTGATCTATAGATTCAAATGATTTGAATCCAACGGGCTTGGATTAAGCATTTCAATACCTTTCTAATAAAATTGGTTTCATGCAATTTGGTTTACTGAATCGAGCTGGGTTGATTTTTGAAACTAGGTACAGAACTGAGTTTGAATATAAATAGAAAAAGCTAAATTCAAACGAGTGGACTGCGCGGGAAGGGGTAATGGGCCGGCCCAGTGTCACTCCGCAGCACGGGGCGCAACTGACAGGGGGGTCTACTGGTCAGTGGCTCTTTAAACGCGAAGTGGTACGGGGCGATGTGGTGCGTTGGATTAGAATGAAGATCGACGGCTGAGGGTCGTCATCGATGATGAACAGGTCACCGGCGAGCTCGAACCCTAGCGACTCCGTGGGGGTCGTGGGAGGCTCACCGGGGCTCAGGCGAAGGTCGGCGATGCGGGCGAACGACGAAGTCGACGACGGCGATTCTCCTGGCACCGGCAGCTTCTCCTGGGGCGGCTCCAATCGATGGCTTCCTTCTTCTCCAGTAGTGGCGGGCTCCGGTGAAATTCCGGCGATGCGCTGCTCGCCTTGCTCCGGAAATGAGGTGGGGTGGTTCTGGGTGAGAGGGGGGTAGAATGGTGTGAAGAATTCGAGCGGGGGATGCCTCTATTTATAGTGCCGAGAGGAGGCCGACGGGTGCAAGCTGAGCTCGTCGTGGTCGACGGTACAAAGGGCTATCGGCGTGGACGACGGTAGGGGGCGGTGCTGTGCTCTCTGGCGAAGCTCAACGGCGTGGTGGCGAGGCGTGGGGCGATGCTGATCGGTCGGAACACTGCGGTGCTCTGAGCTGGTCCGACGGAAGTTTTGATGGTGCACATCGCGCGTGGTCCGCGCGGCGGCGAACGGACGTGTCGGCGGGGTTGCTGGGGCGGTTGTGATCACGCGTGCACGCGGCGAGGGCGACGTGTGGTTTGTGGGCGTGTGTCGCGGGTGACGCTCTGGCGCGCTCTCGGCATGGTCGCAAAGAAGGTTGTCATGGCCTGGGCGTGTGGTCCAGTGGCTGGCATTGCTCGCGGCTGGGACAGGGAGTGGCGGTGGGGTGCTAGCTAGCTCCCAGACAAGGTTGGCACGGCTAGTTCTTCTCCTAGCTTGCTGTCCATACTGGGGTGACATGGGTGCTCTTGGCCTGTTCACCATTGATGACATTGGCGAGTTTACAGTGGGGCTAGAGCTTAGTTAAGGTTACTAGATAATCTACTGAGGCTAGTGTAACCAGAGAGGGAACAAGGTTGGCTCAAAACACTGCTCAAAATAGTGTTTGTGATTTTGTTGATTTGAATCTGCAACCTGTTTGATGAAATGGCCGCATGAAATTAAGTTTTGAATTTTGAAAATATTTTTGGTGGGTGTGCTAGGCAGGTGTTGAGGATTCTGTGGATGCTTGGGTTTTGAAAAAATGAGCTTGTTTGAGTGGTTTTTGAAATAGTGGGATCTTCCCATATGAAATAGATTCAATTTTAAACTGTCATTTAAACCATGCATTCTAATGTTTTTGGATGATCACAAAGTGGGCCTTGGTACCTTGTTATGATTACTATCAAGGGGTGCAAAGATCCATACATGTTTCTGTTAAGTTCTGAAAGTTAGAGATAGCCAAATTAGGCATGGGAGTTAAATTGGCCAAAGTGACCATTCACTTAATTTGTTTGTTTTGATTTGTTTGTCTTTGGGAAAAGTTTGGGGATTGTTTAGATGATATTTATTTCTCCTAAGAATCATTTTACAAGCAAAGAAACACAGAACCATGGCAATTCAAAAGAATCCAAATTTTGATACATACACATATGAATGCTTTCATATTTTAATTGGAAAAGTTTTTGTTAACCCTAAATTTGGTGATTAGAGTTTGATGATTCTAGTTTAATATTTTTGGGATGTTACATCTTTCCATTAAAGCACTTTAATTCAATTGGTTTAATGCTACTCAATTTAATGAACACTTCATTTAATGAACACATTTACATTTTATCCCCTTGCAGTATTTCAATACACCGAAACTATTCTGGCAGTTTCGTGAGAACAATTCTTGCGTTATCCAGTATTTTCTCTGGTGTTCCGTATCCACTCAAATGCGTTCACTGCCCTTAAGTGTGTCTTCCTGTGGGTTCGTGAACAAAGTGTACATGATCGAGACTCTCTCCAATCAATAATCATTAGCGTGACCTGGAGATCCATAATAACTCCCACCTATTCAATGATGAACTAGTGACCCCGTGAACCTTTTTCGCATAACCAATTCTTTTTATCTCGCGATATTTTACTTGTCCGAGATCCAATCATTTGGTATCATCCATACCTAGTTCGATCTCATTACTGACAAGTACTTTTTTCTTGTTCCCGTGATATAACATTCTTAGTGATCAAATCACTTGCTTGCAAGCTATGTTAATGTGATATCACCGAGAGGGACCTAAGTATATCTCTTCGTCATTGGGATGGAAAAATACCACCTTTGATCCACGAGCCTCAACTAACACTTTCTAAGTACCCGAAGACATCTTTATAACCATCCTGTTACGGTGTGACGTTTGATAAAATCAAAGTACTCTTCTAGTGTTAGTGATTGACGTGATCTCATGGTCTAAGGATTAGAGTTACTTCGCATGATGTTATAGCAATGTAAACATAATGACATGATCGTATTACTATATTTTGGGAGAATGTCCATCACATCATTCCACCAATGGTGTGACCTTATTATTAACAACATCCAATGTCATGATTAGGAAACCTTGATCATCTGTTAATCAATAAGCTAGTGTAATGAGAAGCATTACTAGGAACCTTTTATTTGTTTATTAAACACACATGTATTGACGTTTTCGGTTAACACAATTATAGTATGAGAAATTAACATTTATCATAAATATATAATAAGATAATAGCTACTTTATTATTGCCTCTCGGGCATATTCCTTTCAGTCTCCCACTTGCACTATAATTAATAATCTAGTTTGAAAAACTTGTGTATTCAACACCAATGGCATTTTGGTGTTGTATATACGCGTTTGCTAGTGGTAAACATAATCTCTGGATCTGACACTTTCAGGTCCGTGTTTAATTGCATATCTTTGCGTCTCTACGCATCACTCATTCTCAAATGAGGTGGCTTTGTATAAATTCAGTCCTTTAGTGAGACCTTTAGTTCCTTTGGGTTAAAACATGTTGATATTATTGGCATATAATATATCTTTATTGTACTAGCCCATTATGAACCACACCTAGTTCCTTTTCTGCTACTATAGTAGTCTTATACTTAGCCTTTTATTCTAGACTTGTAGTATCCATCACAATGTCCATAACTTTGGAACTTATCCACATCCATCATGGAAATTTCTTCCATTACACTGTGCAACCTTAACCTATAGCCTAAATTGAGATAAACTTAGTTTGTACCTTGTGAATAAAATTAGTATCAATGTAACACTTTTAATGAACTATCTGTATAGTGCCAATATAACACTTACAGTGAACTATTTTTCACTTCTACATACAAAATATATTCTTAGTTCTTACAATGATCATAAGAATATCTTTACTATCGTCCAATGATCATCTTATGAGTTATCCTGGTATAAGCTCATTACATTTAGAGCATAGGACATATATAGATATGTACATATCACGGTATGATTGATTAAGATATTCATGTGATTTTACTCACCAAGTGTCAAAACACTTTAATATCGTTTATCAAGATATTCATGTGATTTTACTCACCAAGTGCCAAAACACTTGAATATTGTTTATCAAGATAACCATGTGATTTTACTCACCAAGTGTCAAAACACTTGAATCTAGATTCAACATTTTCCATGTGGTAAGGACTTTTCTCATCGTTTCCATATAACTCATTTAATATGTCATGTATGTACATTTGGCATACCATATTAGCGTCTCAATCTATCCAAATAGACTTTGATGCCTAATATTCTAGTTTTGCCCAAATCTTTTATTTAAATCTAATTTTAATGAAATGCTTAACTTGTGTCTATAAAAGATACATCATTTCTAATAAACAATATGACTTATACACAACATATTAGAAATATGCCTCACCTCTCCCACTTAATTTCTTAAAAATGTGAACACATTTATTGTTTCTAATGAAACTAAACCTTTTAATAGTTTTATCATGGTGAAGATTCCAACTCTGTATGCTTATTTTAACTATTGAAGTTTGCATGCCTTTTTAGCATCCTTTGATTTAACAAAATCCCTCGGACCGTGTCACGTACACGTCCTAGGTAACCATTATATTAGAAAAATATTGTTTTGTTTGTTCAACTAGCATATACAATAATTGACATATAGAGTGGTTGTTACACTAATTCGTTCATACTAAATATCGCTACAAAAGATCGAATCTTGTCGTATTCAATTCCTTAAACATTGTTGTAAACTCTTTACCGACATGCCAACTATTTCATAGATAAGAAACATCCATGTCTGTTTATTTATAGATCCAAATACAACCGATAGGCTACATGCCTTCCAAAGTGTCTTCCAAGTTTAGTAACTTGGTTTCTCGTGCATGGAACTATCACGAATTTTATGGTTCAAGCCATTTGACGGAGTCAGGGCCCATCATCTCTTATTTGCATGTAGTTGGTTCATTATTGTTAAATTAATAATGATTTAATCACACATATGAGTATTTAATTGTTTACTCGACCTACGTAATTCAATAGGAACTTAGATCTACGTGACCACAATCTTTGAGGCACGTGAGACATGAGAATTGTGGATGCCTCCGGGATATTTTTATGCACTGTGCAACTCAGCACATATAGCTAAGGTTCAATAACCTTGTCAAAGTTCTATTGTCCTCCCACTCAAATTTTCACGAAAAATTCCTTCTTAAGAAATTTGATGTTTCCAAGCGACAAACACTTTTTTCTTCGGTGTTATGGAGGAGCACCCAATGATTATTTGGAATAACCTAAAAAGACATGCTCATTCGACTTTGGTTGTAAATATTTTACTTATGCCAAGCATACCAAAATTTTAAGAAAAGACAACTTGAGTTTTACCCCAAACCATATGGTGTCATTTTAATGGACCATGATGGAGCTCTTTTTAGTGTAAAAGCGGTAGTCACTAAAGCTTAATGTTTAAAATATAATGGCAATTTTATAAATAACACCATTGATTCTACAATGTCAAACAAGGTTTGATTACATTTCACGAACACTCCATATTCCTATGGTGTTCCGAGAAACGCAAATCCATAAAACGATTCCACAAATCTTAGGTGTTTTGCTAAACTTGTAACTCAAATAGCTTCCTTTATGATCTAATCATAAATTCTTTATTTTCTTGTTACAACGATTTTACACTTAATATTGCAATCATTTCAAATGTTTCACACTTCTCCCTGATTAAGTAAATATACATATATTCACTCAAAACTTTGGTTAAAGTATATGAAGTTTAAATGATCCACCACATATGGATACACATAATGGACTATATACATCAATATGCACAATGTCCAATAAGTTAGTCATTCGTTCCTCTTTGGCCTATGAACGGAATTTAAATCATTTCCAGGAAATTCTCACAAGCGTCAATTGATTCAAAAAATCAGAAGGACTCCAAAATTCCATCAACATGGAGTTTCTTCATGTTTTCTTTCCAATATGATTTAAACTGCAGTGCTACTCATAAGTGATCTTTTAATCATTTGTCTTACGACACTTTAGCATCAGTGTTTATGGACGTGATTTATCCAACTAGATTTGTAAGAGTTCATCCATCTTCAATGGAATACAGTAATTATTTTAATAACCATCGTTCTCATAATACCGGAACAAAATAAAATTTACTAGAAACAAATCTTGAAGGTAAGCTTTGATGTCAACAAGAAACACAATAACACTTTATTTATTTTTGATGGACATCATCATATATTCTTTTGCTAGTTACTTAGGCCATTGCAGTTCATGAATTGTGTTGTTTTGTATGAAATTTTATACTAACAAATTCGGTATCCAATACCCAAGAACCACATTGTTTAACAAGCAAAGAATACACCCATAACATGTATATCATCTATATACCTAACTAGACATTTCCAGTATTTTCTTTTTTTTCTGCCAAATATTTCCTCGGATTCTCTTTCAACATTCCTTTTTTCCTTTTAAAAGAATGTCACACCCAGTTTTACTTAAATAGTATTTAGGGTTTGTTTGTGCATCATGAGCATCATCCCTTAAAATGCATGCAAAGAAATTAAATGCAAAGCCCTAATACTTCTCCCTCTCTTTGAAACACATTCAAATGGTTTTCATATTTTGAAAAGTATCAAAATGAATGGAGCCCAAATTGCCTAAAGGGGTTCCTACAATATTTTTTATATTTTGAAAACCTTCTAGTATTTTTGAAATTATTCAAAAACAGAATTTCAAATGAAATTGCAAAAGAGAAATTAGAAACAGAAAAAGGATTTCAAAAGAAAAACCGTAGCCAGACCCTCCCAGGCCGGCCCATAGCTTCCTCCTGTGCTACCTGCAGCTTGCGCGTAGCACCTCGTGGCCCAACAGCGGCCCACTCGGCCCATACCCCTTCGCATCTTTCTTCTTTCTTCCTCCTCTAGACAGAAGGACGACGCAAGCTACTACGTGCCCTGTCGCTCACCGTCGATCCCGCGCATGTTGTGATGCTCACCGCCGCCCCTGGAGTCAAGGATAAGAACATTGACGCTCCCCTCTCTCTCCCCATACCCTTATCCCTTCCCCTCTTGCTCCATCGCGAGCTCCTGAGAGCTCCCGAACCCTAGCTCCGGCCGCCGTGTAGAGCCGTCGACTTCATCCTTCCCTCGCACATCTGAGACCACCACGGTGACCGCCTCGTCGTGCTGATTTTCCTTACTAGTGGAATCGAGCCCGGGTGCTCGTAATCTTCCGCATCGGGTGTTTCTTCTCCAACCCCGACGTGTGCTGCCGCCTACCTCGTCGTTGCTCTAGTCGACGCCCCGCTCGTCATCGACCCCAACCGCCCCAGGGTGAGCCTCTGGTGCATCGAGCACCATCTATTTGTTCGCTAGATCTCCATAGTTGTCACTCACCATTGTCCTGCAAGCACCGCCGTCTCTCACCATCATTCGCCTTGCTCCGATGACCATCTAGAGGCGGCGCCGCTATAGTTAGGTCCGCCTCGGTGCACTATCTCGAACGAGCACTCTCACGCGCCCTCACATGGTCTCTAGTGCCGTCTGCCTCCGCCGTCTACGTGTCTCCGGTGATCCCGCGTGGCGCCTATGTGGCACCGATGTGGCGTTTGCGTCAGCGCCGCACAAGCTTAGCTAGCGTGTCTAGCTGTCGTGGCCCTGGTCCTAGCAGTCAGTGACTGGGGCTAGGTAGAGCCCCAGTAAGAAATGCCCCGGCCCTGCGCTAACATCGTGATGACGCAGTAAATATTTTTAAATTGGTTTAATAATTCCAAAAAATGATATAAATCTTCTAAAATCAATATCTAATTATTTATAAGTCAGAAAATTATGAATAATATATCAAAATGTTCAGAAAAAGATCTATCTATATAAGCTGTAATCATGAATTTTTCAACAACTTTCATAACAAGTTTAATTAGAGAACAAAATCAACCCCTCTCATGTGCATCCAAAGTTTCCCCGAGTTACGGTTTGCACCCTCGGAACCCCGATTAAATTTTCGAGCATGCTTTAGGGTTTCAGTTCAATACAAATTAACTTGTCATATCATAATACAAGCTTGAGAATTGCATCGATGCCATGCGTTGATTATTCCCTTTCTTTTTGGTGTTTGGTTCTTTCCGGTAGAATACGATATCGAGATCGAGATTGAAGACCGAGATCAAGACCATCGAAGTTCGGCGAACAATACTTGACCAACTATAATCAAGTCAAGTACAAGGTTTCCGAAGATCTTCTTATTGGTTCTCAACTGGCAAAGGCAATCATAGCCCCACCATGATATAATCCTATGATTTCGAAAGTATTTCAATTCCTACCATGATGCATATATACGATTCTATTGTGGTCTTTCATAAATAGATAGAGTATCCTATCTGTTGCATTACTCCCTTTGAGCTTAAATTACCTAATCCACTGCTCCTAGCATAACTAGGTTTGGCTTGTGTGCACTGCTAAAGCTTATATATGTGTCCTGCTTAGCCATGCATAGCTGTTGAGTCTGGTCCATCCAGATGATGTATCAGATGCAGAAAATCTAGTATGACAGGAGAACATGATGAGATGAGATCAGAGGTGATATGAGATAAAACATGCTAATACTTGTATGGGAGGCCATAGTGGTATGTGGTTTTTCTAGTCCCATGCTCGCCACCACTAGGACCCGAGTTCTTGCCACTTGAACCAAGACGAGCGTTCAACCACACGGGGCCTGCACAACCTCAGGAGCAACTAACTTTCCTAGTTGATTCCATGAGTCACATAGTTTGGGCATTCCATTCGACATGCATTCTGGATCTTCTCGAAGGCGGTGAAGGAGGTGCATTCATAACAGGTAGGGAAGTGTGGTTGTGGTAGCTTGGGCTAGATAGCACCCTGGTAAACCAACCTCTCCTCACATCTCTAGGGACCGGATCCGGGATTTGACCCGTTACGATGGAACCATCCTTAGGGCGTGACTCATGGTCTCGGCGAAAGCAAGGTAAAGGTCTTGTCTAATCACCCTCTAACGACCTTCCAAGGAAGAGGGATAATGTACTAGCATTAAGAGAAGGTTAGTACGTGTGGGTAAAGTTGTACACCCCTAAAGGGTAATAATCTTTTCTAAAATCCATGTTCATGGTTATGAACGACTTGGGAACGGATGTGATGATCATAGAGAACTATAACCTAATCATAAAACTTGGTAGATCAACGTGTGCTTAAGGATGCTTCCTTATGGGTACGAGGGGGTGATCTAGTTAGGGTTCAGATGATGATGACTTGGTGGATATCAAAAGATGATGATCAGTACTTTGGAGATGGCACTCTCTTATCCCCTTTTAAATTGTTCGGACTAGACGAGCTTCTTCTCCCTCTTGTTTTATAAACAAAGATGGCTTTATGCAAAAAAAAACTCCACCAGCCATAAGTCTTGCGGAGTACACCCTGTACTCATCCTTGCTTTGTTGATACTTTTGGCAGAGTAAGTGTTCATGGAAAATTAGTTTGGTACTACATCGACAACGATGAGTAGCTTGGGGTTCCTGGCCGGCAGCCTGGAATCTATGGGCTGGGACATCATCGTTATGCTTCAGGCCTCTTAGGCCATTTGTTAAGTTTGCTATACTTAATAGCATAATTTGCCTTCCGTTGTTTGATGTCTATGGTCAGTGACCTCTACTTGTAATAATTTGGTTCTTTGCTTAGTTATGAGCTTGATATAATAAATTTTGTCTTGTAGGGTCACTGTTGTATTACCGATTATCCACTAGATATCCTCGAGCTCAAGGTTAAGCTTATGTCAGACGGAGGTCTAGAAATTGGTTTAGCCCTGATCCTGGGGGTGTCACGGGTTATACTATCAGAGCAGTACCGACCATAGGAAAACCTTGCTATTGGTCGATGTTGAGTCTCATGTTTGTGAAAACTATTTTAAAAGCTGAAAAGTATTTGCGAAAACTCTAGTATCCTTGATTTACTCCCTATCCAGTTTCTCTCTAACTCTGGTTTATCTTATCTTGTGATGATTTTGGAAAAAAATTGATATATCTTCTTGTCCTTCAAAGCTTAGGTGCCTCTTGGGCATGTCGTTTCTCAACCAGTTGACCTAGTGTTGAGTTCTCTAGAGTTGTGTGTGTGGTGAATTCCTTGTTCCCCTTACTCATCTTCACATGCGAGATTCCTTTCCATCATGATCTATCTGTTTTATGGAACCTACAATATAATGATTGATGGGCTTAGATAATTGTAGAGACTCATTGGGATACCCCAAGAGGAAGGTGTGATGATAACAGCAGCAAGTTTTCCCTCAGTTATAAAACCAAGGTTATCGAACCAGTAGGAGCAAGGAAACAACTCCAAGGTGTTTCTAGCCACTTGGAATCCAGCACAACACAAACTCAAGACTTTGCCCCAACTAACAATGAGGTTGTTAATCTCACTGCTATGCTGAAAACAAAGGATTAAACATATAGTATGGAAGGTAATGGTTGCTTGTAGAAAGTAAACGGTAACAGTAGATGATGTAACAATGGTAAAGATTGGAACGGGTTCCACAGTTCACTATAGGTGTTCTCCTTAAGATAGATAACATGCTGGGTGAACAAATTACAACGGGGCAATTGACAGACTAAGCAGGGCATAACAATTCAAATACTAGACATCATGGTTCCTATGAGATTTGATTGGGCATTACAACAATATACATAGACCGCCATCCAACTGCATCTATGACTAATAATCCACCTTCAGGTTATCATCTGAACCCCTTCCAGAATTAAGTTCCAAGCAATGGATAACTACATTAAGCAATGTATGTAAAGTAAACAATACAATTGTTCCATGAACAAAAGATTGTTGTTTTCTCCCTAGTAGCAACATTACATCTAAAACCTTAGAGATTCCTGCCACTTCCCCAGATTACTAGAGGCATGAACCTACTATCGAGCATAAATACTTCCTCGTGGAGTCACTAGCATCTACTTGGCCAAGATAGCTACTAGCAATGGAGAGCATGCAAGATCACAAACCACACAGACATGATAGAATCAATAATCAATATGACATGATAGAATCATAATCAATCTGACATAGCATCTCAATATCCATTGGATCCCTACAAACACAACATGTATGATTACAAATAGATGATCTTGATCATGAAAGGAGCTCACAAGATCTAAATATGATAGCACAAAGGAGGAGAAACAACCATCTAGCTACTGTATGGACCCATAGTCCAAGGGTGAACTACTCAGCATCATACCGGAGGCTGGCATGGTGATGAATAAGACCTCCAGGATGATCTCTCCCCTCTGGTAGGGTGCCGGGAAGAGCTTCAGATTCCCCCGATCTAGGGACGATGGTGGCAGCGGCTACAGACCGTTTTGTGGAGATCTGATTGGGTGCTTAGGGTTTCTGCATCGGGGGGATTTTATAGGTGAAGGTGCGAGGCAGGAGGACGGCCAGGGGGCCCACACCCTACCCTTGCGCAACCTAGGGTGGACCCGCGCCTAGGGGGTGTGGGTGCCCTGTGGTGCCCCTCCGGCTGTCCTTCGGTCTCTGTGTTCATTCCGATAAAATATTGACTTTGGCTTTTGTCCCTTCCAATTCCGAGAATATTTCCTTACTAGATTTTCTGAAACCAAAAATAGCAGAAAACAAGCAACTGGCACTGCGACATCTTGTTAATAGGTTAGTCCCATAAATTGTATAAACATACCTCAAAGTGTAGAGAAAGCATAGCAAAATAGATACTAAACAAGCATGGAACATAAAAAATGATAGATACATTTACGACGTATCAAGCATCCCCAAGCTTAACTCCTGATCGAACTCGAGTAGGTAAGTGATAAAAAGAATATTTTTTTAGGTGACATGCACCATCACGATCTTGATCAAACCATTTGCAAGCATTGAAAGATGGGATCAAAGTACTCTAAACATGAGCATGAAAGATGAAGTTCTAACAATAAGACATAGTAATTATGTTGCAACATAAAAGGATACAAACAAATATCATGAATAACAGTGCATTGAAAGACGTTTGTTTGTTTGTTTGTTTCACATATAGAAAACATAGCATAGTGGTATTCAGCTTGTCCCTCATGGAGTATAAAAACATAAATGCATAGGACACCTTCAAAGTTCATAAGGGTGACTAGATACAAATAGTTCAAGAACAAGAAATATCAACATTATGAATCAATCAATAAGTTTTGGGACAATGCACATAAAATTAATAATGAAAAATATGTTCTCTTAATTGGTGCATAAATATAGAAGGTGGAGACTCAATATAAAAGTGGGAAGAAAGGCCCTTCACAGGGAAGCAGGGATTTCAAGTTTCATAAAGAGCTTCCAAAAATTATGGTACTTGTTAGCTTTTTTCAGCTCTCATTGCCCCTATCATAAGCATCTTGAAGTGATTAAGGTTAAAGTGAACAAAGTATGGAGTATATGCTTGACAAATCATAAGTTGGCAATCTCATGTCCCTTGAGTACGAGGGTCGTTCCTCATGCTACTCAACTTTAGTCACAAGCAAGTTCTTGTCATTGTAAGTATATATGTATCATAGAGAACCGCCAATGGGGTACCCCTTGCCCCATGACACAGGAGCTATCCCATATCAAAATGACAAGGCAACAGACAGTGAGCATCTCAGCAATCCTTTTATTTACCAGGAGAATGGTGCATATTTTTTCTCTCTTTTTTCTATATTTTTTTTTCTGAGGATGCTTCATGGATTGCTCACTATGGTGATGCTGCAAGTTTCCACCATGATTAGGCATGGCTTAGGCTGCCGGCCCAAGCGTTTCTCTAACACATATACCTAACTCCATGAACTTACAAGCTCCCCTTTTATTTCACTCCGCCGACATCCATAAACAAAAGAGCATGATATTAACTGGGTAGATATTTACAGGTGTTGAAATCTTTCCCCGTGACAACACGGTTCTACTAATTCCCAACTTATAAGTGCAAGCATATACAACATAGATTAAACAATGGTTCAAGTTTATTAGGAGCACGGAAAATAAAGTGTGTCGTCAAGTTTGTGAGAGCTTTAATCACTAATTTTCACATAACAAGTTTAATTTTGAAGATAGATAAAACAAGAATATACCTGGAATGGTGTAACACACCATGCATAGGAATTTGTAGTTGACTCTTCGGAATAACTTGGTTTCTTAGGAGTTGGATGCATGAGTAGAGCTTACTCAATACAAGTGGAGGCTAGCAAAAGACTGGGAGCGACCAACTAAGAGAGCAATAATGGCCATAATCATGCAGAGCGACAAAACATTATCAATCAAAGCATAAAGTGGTACCATAAGTCAAAAACTAAATTATCATAGAGGCTAAGGTGACTGGTTCATAGTCATAACATGGTGTGAGCATGTGCCAAGTCAACCCAAACAAAGCATCAAAAGAGAATACCACAATATTATGCTTTTGTATGCTAAACAACGTATGATTCTTTCAAGGCACATTAAGCAATCTCAATTGTTTGGAACAAGTCATGCTACAAAAATAATCACTAAGCATAAGGTCAAAACAACACCTAGCATGACATGATAAAGTCTAAGTCACAGTCAAAACAAGCTACCTTTTGTACCACTATAAGCATGAAACTTTCTTCTCTTTTCCAACACCAATCAACTTATTTGAACCATCACAGCGAAGGCAGGGTACAACCATTTTACTCAAGCAAAATAAGCAAACTAAAACCAAAAATGAAAACTAAGATGCTCCAAGAACAACACAACAGTGCATGAAACAATAAAAACGAAGTGTCTAAGAGACCTGAGATTTTTATTGATGAAGAAGGGGATGTCTTGGGTATCCCCAAGCTTTGACGCTTGTACCTCTTGAATATTTCTTGGGGTGACACAGGGTGTCATCCCCAAGCCTGAGCTTTTCTTGATTCTTCATCTCATCACATCATTCTTACCCTACACTTGAAAATTTCCTTCGTACAAAACTTCACACAATCTTCATTATGAACATTAGTGCATTCAAGATAATAAACCTTTAGGTTTAGCTTCAACACAGAAAAACTTGCAATAAAAACACAAGATACTGTATAAATTCCTTTCAACAACTCAAGTGATCAAGGAGAACTCAAAAAGAAACTGATTAAGAGGCAAATGAAAATAATGACAGAAATCTGTCAAAACAGACCAGCAGGTAGAAATATTTTTTTTCAAAGAACTTATGTTGCTAAAATAGAAAAGTGTTGAAATGTTAGATAACAACCTGGGGCATTTACTCAGAAAATTACAGCTCAATCCGACATACAGAGATTTCTCGCGAATTTTTACAGTGAAGCACAAAAATCTGTTTCGGGACAGCAACTTCCCCAAATCTTACTTCTCTCTCATTAGAGGTTATTCTTGGTAAAAAATTAAACAAAAAGGACAAGGAGAGGTTATTAAAGAAGTAATAACTTCCAATACTCAAGAAAACTATTGGGTTATCTACCAAGAAGTACTTTTCTTTAACGCTTTTAAGTTAGGCACAAGAAGCAAGAATCAAGTATTTTCAAATGAAGAAGCATTAACATCAAATTTTGTTTTAGAGGGAAGAGCAAAAGGTAGCTTATCTCTTCTCATAGGGAAGTGTTCAATACCTTTATTGAATGGAAATTGATATTTAATGGTGCCTTCTTTCATATCAATAATGGCACCAACAGTTCTAAGAAAAGGTCTTCCCAAAGTAATAGGACAAGAAGCATTGCATTCAACATCGAAAACATAGAAATCAACAGGGACATAGCCATTCTTAACCATAATAAGAACATCATTAATACTCCCTATAAGTTTCTTTTTAGCATTATCATCAAGTGGAACATCTAAAGAGCAATCTTCCAAAGGTGGCAAATCAAGCATTTCATAAATCTTTCTAGGCATAATAGAGACACTGGAACCAAGGTCACATGAAGCTTTGAGATCAAAATCATTCACTTGCATATTAATGATGGGTTCCCAACTATCTTCTACTTTCCTAGGAATAGAAGCTTTGTGTTTCAATTTTTCTTCCTTAATTTTAATGAGAGCATCTATAATGTGTTTTGTAAAAGCCATATTCATAGCACTAGCATTAGGACTTCTAGCAAGATTTTGTAGGAACATAATCACTTCATAAATATTACAACCATCAAGATCAAAATCAAACTTAGCATCATAGGTAGTAGACTTATTGTTTCCCATAGTTCGAAAAATTTCAGCATTCTTATTGGGTTTAGGCATTGTTGTAGGAGGAATGGGGACTTCTTGTGGTTTGCTAGCATCAATATTGGTGGTGATAATAGTACAAATACTATTGTTTCTAGAAATTTCATCTTCTCTTTCCCACTTAGCATGCAACTTAGCTAATAGTCTAACATTTTCATCAATAGAACTTGTATGGCATGAGTAGCAGCAAAGGTACTTTCCAAGGTTTCAGGTTTAGCCGCCATTTTATTAATCAAAGAGGATTGTTCTTCAGAAAAAGATGAAATATTTTTCTCAGCATTCAAAATTTTGGAATGCAAACTAGGAATTTCCCTATTCAAATTCTCAAGTTGATGACTAATATTTTCCAAAATAGCAGATTGTTCTTCCATAGTTTTAGTGAATATTTTGTTCTGCTCATATTGCATTTGCATGAAATTTTTAGTGGATCTTTCAACTTCTAGAATCCTATCTTCACTAGGCATTCCAGATATACCATGATAAGTATTGCCATTATTAGGAGGATATGGCCTATAATTATTATTACCATAAGCATTGTTGCCAAAATTATTATTCCTAATGAAGTTCACATCAACTTGATCTTGTTGAGAAACCAAAGAGGCTAAAGGAACATTATTTGGATCAATATGAGCTTTTTCATTAACAAGCATAGACATGATAACATCAATTTTTTCACTCAAGGAGGAGGTTTCTTCAACATAATTTACCTTCTTACCATGTGGATCTCTCTTAGTGTGCCATTCAGAATAATGAACCATCATATTATCAAGGAGCTTTGTTGCAGCACCCAAAGAAATGGTCATAAAGATACCTCCAGCAGCAGAATCCAATAGATTTTTTGAAGAGAAGTTTAACCCTGCATAATTTTTTTGGATAATCATCCAAGCAGTCAGTCCATGAGTGGGACAATTCTTTACCAATGATTTCATTCTTTCCCAAGCTTGAGCAACATGTTCATTATAAGGTTTTTAAATTTCATTATTTCACTTCTCATAGATATAATCTTAGCAGGAGGATAGTATTTTCCAATAAAAGCATCTTTGCATTTAATCCAAGAATCAATATATTTCTAGGAAAGGATAGCAACCATTCTTTAGCTTTTCCTCTCATATAGAAAGGAAACAATTTTAGCTTAGTAATATCTCCATCTACATCCTTATATTTTTGCATCTCACAAAGTACAACAAAGTTTTTAAGGTGGGCAGCAACATCATCAGAACTAGCACCAGAAAATTTCTCTTTCATAACAAGATTCAACAAAGCAGGCTTAATTTCATAAAAGGTTGCATCAGGAGCAATAGGTGTACACAGGAAATCGTTGTTGTTTCTGCTAGTGAAGTCATGCAACTTGGTGTTCTCGGCAGAATTCATTATTTGCAAAAGTGGAGCAAGCCAACATCAGTAGCAACTAGAGTAGGAACTATTTTTTTTGTTTTTATAAGAAAAAGCAAACCAAACGAAACTATTTTTTAAATTTTTGATAAAAAGAAGCAAGCAAAAGGAACTAAGCAAAACAAAAACAAGGTAAAGAGAGTGGTTGTGAAAGACTCCCCTTGTGAAGCTGTCCTTAACTCCCCGGCAACGGCGCCAGAAAAAGTCTTGATGGGCTCATATCACTATAGATCCTCGTTGGGATACCCCAAGAGGAAGGTGTGATGAGCACAACATAAAGTTTTTCCTCAGTTATGAAACCAAGGTTATCGAACCAGTAGGAGCAAGGAAACAACTCCAAGGTGTTGCTAGCAACTTGCAATCTTGCACAACACAAACTCAAGGCTTTGCCCCAACTTAAAGTGAGGTTGTCAATCTCACTGGTTTGCTGAAAACAAAGGATTAAACGTATAGTGTGGAAGGTAATGGTTAGTTGTAGAAAGTAAACAGTAACAATAGATGATGTAACAATGGTAAAGATTGGACCGGGGTCCATAGTTCACAAGAGGTGTTCTCCTTAAGATAGATAACATGTTGGGTGAACAAATTACAGCAGGGCAATTGACAGACTGAGCAAGGCATAACAATGCAAATACTATACATCATAATTCCTATGAGATTTGATTGGGCATTACAACAATATACATCGACCGCCATCCAACTACATCTATGACTAATAATCCACCTTCAGGTTATCATCCGAACCCCTTCCAGTATTAAGTTGCAAGCAATAGATAACTGCATTAAGCAATGTGTAAAGTAAACAATACAATTGTTCCATGAACAAAACATTGTTGTTTTCTCCCTAGTAGCAACAACACATCTACAACTTTAGAGATTCCTGTCACTTCCCCAGATTACTAGAGGCATGAACCTACTATCGAGCATAAATACTCCCTCTTGGAGTCAGTAGCATCTACTTGGCCAAGATAGCTACTAGCAATAGAGAGCATGCAAGATCACAAACCACACATACATGATAGAATCAATAATCAATATGACATTATAGAATCAATAATCAATCTGACATAGCATCTCAATATCCATCGGATCCTCGCAAACACAACATGTATGATTACAAATAGATGATCTTGATCATGAACGGAGCTCACAAGATCTAAACATGATAGCACAAAGGAGGAGAAACAACCATCTAGCTACTGTATGGACCCATAGTCCAAGGGTGAACTACTCACGCATCATGCCAGAGGCTGCATGGTGATGAAGAAGACCTCCAGGATGATCTCTCCCCTCCGGCAGGGTGCCTGGAAGAGCTTCAGATCCCCCCCGATCTAGGGACGATGGTGGCTGTAAGAGTTCCCAACCTTTAAGTAAGGCAGAGATCCCTGTGTTTACAATGCTAGTCCCTGGATCAATAGCTAGCATCCACAGTTAAGATGTAATATCAAGAAACAAAGGTCATAATATAACTTTATAACCAGGAATAACATAATTTTATTACATCTTGCATAGCTCTTTGGCTATTACATTACATTGCAGCAAAATATCTATAAGCATAGGGTCCTTCATCTTCAAAGTGCCACGGGCAAACATGTTGGATGTAGACTTTGTAATCCTAATCATTCATTCTTCACTAAATCAATCAAACCTACAACATTACAAGTTATAGCCACAAGGGTCAATACATTTGAATTGTATTGGCAAGTTTCACTACTATGTAGAATATAAGTGGATCCTACCATTACATGCATATTTGGCTAAGTAGAGTTTTAGGCTCATTTGCAGAAAGCAATAATTTATCCTATCTTTTCAAAATGGTTTTGTTCCTTTTGTCAAATCTTTCTGAACTCCTTGGTAAATCCCCAAGTGTCTTTGTCAAAAAATCTCTTGATTTCCTTGGTACACCCCAAGTACTTCAAGTTTTTATCAAAATCTCTTGAGCTCCTTGGTAAATCCCCAAGTGCTGCAAGTTTTTATCCAAATCTCTTGAGATCCTTGGTAAATCCCCAAGTGTCGCAAGTATTTTGTTATCACTTTAAGGTTTTTCTTTTAGAAATTGGAATGTCGAGATTTCCCATAGCTTCAAGCTTTAGTTGCTCAGTATTGTCCATAACCGGGGACACGGCTAAGTACTTAGATTTTATTATCTTCTGCAGAAGTTGTACACTTTACCCACATGACACACCCTCATCTTGTTGCCACCAGTGGCCGCTGGATTGGTACTCACCAAGATGGAGTACTGGCAGATTGAGAATGTGACGAAGTCTTTCCAGAGGGTCCTCCCATACACCATTGCTAGCTTGTCTTCAGGCACCCATGTAGGGTTTCGAGTTCCCTCATTTTCAGTACCTGGGACAATGCATGGGTCTTCCCAATGTAGTTGACTAAGCCAGAGCCATAAGTAGCATGTGGCTGTACACGAAAGCCACAATTGGAGAAACATGTTCAATCTCTAAGTTTCCTGGGTGGTTTTCTTTTGGTGCACAACACAAAGAGTGTCACATCCCAAGATTTTCCAAATCTTGTAATGTGAAATAAATGAATAAAATAAAACTTTGTTTGATTTTCAAGGCCAGAAGAAACTTTTTGAATTTAAATGGAACCTCAAACCCATTTGAATCAAATAAAATCCTAAAGGGATTTAAAAAGATAAACATTTTAAATAAAGGAAAACAAAATATTTTGGAAATACTATTTTTGATCATTAAAATAAAAGGATTTGGTTTTCAATTGAAATAAAAGTTTTATAGATAAAGATTATTTTATAGAGCCAAATTAAACCTTGGCCAAGTCTTTGATTAAAACAATTTGTTTTGATAAAAATAGTAAAGGTTTATTTAAATAAAATAATGAGGATTTAATATCCAATTTTTATTTAAGTAAAGGCTTTTCCCATTTTAAATAAACACCAAAACTTATTATTTTGTTTTAAATAAGTTTTCTAAGTATTTTATATTCACAAATAAAACCTACTAAAGTGTTTTGGCTTTATTTTAGATTTCAAAATAAATATTTTAAATAAAATAAATCCTAATTGATTTAATAATTAAAGTCTATTATATTTAATTAATAATGGACTCTAAAATAAAAGGGTATTTTGTTTTAAACAAATTTCCAAGTATTCTATATTTCCTAAATAAAACCTACTGATTTGGTTTTGAAAATATTTAGGTTTCAAATAAAGATTTTATTAATAAAATCAAACTCTATTTGATTTAATAACTGACCCATTTTATTTATTAACTAGTGTCCATTTTATTTAATTAGTAATGGACTCTAAAAATAAAAAATATTATTGTATTTTGGAATTTGATTTATGTTGTTAAACAGAACCAAATTCAAGTGCAAAGTATGTTGAATGTTTGATTTGTTTGAATGTTTGAATAATTGTTTGAAATTCAAAACAGTAATTGAAATTGGAAAAAGAAAAATGTTTCAGATAGAAAAAAAGGGAAACAACAGCAGCCCAACTACCCCAGCCCAACTCAGCCCAACCGAGCCCACCTCCCTCTCTCAGCGAAGTGAATCGTTTTTCACCACAAAACAAACCCACGCAGTGTATGACAACTGGAGCCCACCTGAAGCTTTCCTCACTCGCTGACAAGCAGGCCCCACATCCCCAGCCATCGTCTTCAACGAGACACCGTCGCCCTGACCGTTGCAGAGAGAATTACTCCGGCGATTGATTGCACATGAAGGAGGCTTTGATTTCTTGTAATGACCACGCCCCTTTAAACGCCAGTCCCTCCTCTCCGTTTCCCCTCTGTTTTCTTCCCCAAGCACGCCTCCAGGCCGCCACAATCTCTCCTCGACTGCCTCGGCTCCGACCATCGTCTCCGGCCAATTCAGGCCAGTACACGCCACCCCCTTCCTTCTCGAGCACCCTAGCAGCTTCCCCACTCCCAGACACTCCTCCCCGTACCACCCGTTCGACCGCGGACACCCCTGAGCCTCACCAACGACAACCTCCAGTACCGCCGCCATCTGCCTCTACTCCGACGACGCCCACAGGTTAATTCCGACCACCCCGTGTCTTCTAGATCACGCACACATCTTTGCCATGGTCTTGCGCAGCTAACCCAGTCCTCCGTTTGGTTTCTCATGATCGACAGCGTCGCCTCCGACCGCAACCAGGACCACCTGACGCTGTTCGCAACTCCGACGAGGAATTACTGCAACCCTAGTGCGCCCCTTGACCAACCGCGAGTACCTTGAGCTTCGCCGTGTTCTCCTGAGCCTGGTGAGCTTACTCCCACCCTTTCTTGCTTCCTGCCTCGCCAGCGCCACCGCCAACTGGTCGCTCCGCCGTTCGCCGTTGTCATCGCGCCGCCAGTCCTTGGCCAGGCAGCAGCAGCCGTCCGATCTTGATCCAGTGGATAGGATAGAAAGTAGAGCGAAGGGGTATCGAGCAACCAGAGCCGTGCGATTCCACTTAGATCCAACGATCCAGAGAGATCAATCCGACCGAACCGGTACCGTCCAGTAGGATACTGCCGCGTGTCACCAGAAATTTGAAAAACAGAATTTGAACCTGGTTAGAATGCAAACTTGTAATTGCTATAACTTTCAAACCACACGTCCAAATTTTGCAAACTTTATATCATTGAAATCAGGAGAATAAACCCTAGCCAACCATGCCCTTAGTTTAGCAAATAGTAGCTGTTATCTTGTTTGAAATTGCAGAAACATTTGTATGCTTGTTAAGAATGTAAAAATTGTGTAAAATTGAATTTAGGGTTAAAATCTTTGGCAATTGGATTGATTTGAACCTACTGACCCTAGGAAACACTTTGTGGACACAAAAATGTATTTGGAGAAATTAAGAAATGATTCTTTATTTTAAAACCATTTATAGTCAAATAGAAATGTAATTTATTTATTGAAAATAATTTTGAAGTAAAACCTTTGCAAATTGGATTGTTGTGACCTTACTGACCCTAGGAACCAACCCTTTGTGTTAAAAATGATTTTGGAAAGATTTTAGTTGGATTACTTGACTTAGTCATTTTCTAGCCAAATAAAAAGAATGGTTTTTGTTATAAAAAAAATGTTTATGGAAAGAAAACTTTAAGGAAATGTTTTGGACCAAACCTACTGACCTAAAACACCAAGTTTTGCAAATTAGCAACTCATTTGGTGAACAACCTAAGAGTTTTGCCTTAATAAAAACATTTTTCACCACATAAAATGATGAATGGTTTTAAAAATGGTTTTTGGGCAAAACCCTCTAACTAATGACTTTGCCACATTGGTAAATGACCAATTTGGAACTTACAAAGTTTAGAAACCCAATAGAAGCCCTCCTTGCAAAATAAAACTATCTTGTGCATGCTCCCATGCATGACTTAGATTCCATTACTTTGTGTGTGTGAAGAATTGTTTGTTTGACTTTGGTTTGGAATGTGAATTGAATTTGTGTTTGCTTGATTGATTTGTAGAGAAGTGTGAGACTAGAAAGATCAAGGAGTGAACCACCATTCCCTACCAAAAAGGCAAGTGATGCTTCATACTTTTTGTCCCATTACTTTCTCTCTGCATTAGTGATTTTTCTAAGTAAACTTGCATGGATTTTGCTAAGTATAGACCTTGCTATAGTAAAACCTAGTATATGAATCCTTAGTAGGATTTTCCTAAGTTAATATTCCTACTACTACCAAGCTTAGCCTAGCTTATAGAAAACATGGGTGGAAAATATATTCACACTATGGAAAAATCTCTAAGTCTGAGGACTTATGTTTTGTTTAATAAAACAACTAAGTTAATGAATCACCTGGGTGGAATGGAAGGATTGGGTTATGTTGAGTGGTTCACAAGGCCCATGTTTATGGTTGACCTTGTGTATCTCACTTGTGGATGGCCACCCAGGAACAAAGAGATTTGAGATGTCAAATGTTGAGAAACTTCAAGTGCAACCACTTGGCAATATGGGCTCTGCCATGATCATATAGGTTGCAAGAACTTAGCCATATGGACAGTGGGTGGTAGTGTTTGATAGGTTGGAGCGCGTCCATTTTGGTCTAAGGGAAGGCTTCTGAAAGATCTTGTCTTGGGAAACCAAGTCTTGTGGGGAAAGTGCACCACCTCTGCAGAGTGTAAAATCTAAGTACTTAGCCATGTCCCTGGTAAAGGACAATTTGAGCATCAAGACATGGAAGCAATCAAGAATCTCATCATTCAAATTTCTAAATTAAAACTTGTGGATTGAACAAGGGTTGTTTGAATTCTTCAATCATTGATGGAGAGATGGCTTGGTACAAGGATCTTGAAATCTTTGATTGAGAAAAATGATTTTGTCAAGCAAAAACTTAGTATTTTCAAAATGATAAGAAAAATCTACTTTGAGCAATGCTAGCCTCAACTCCACTTAGCCAAATGCATATAGATGATAGATTCCACTATACTATCATAGTACCACTTGCCAATACAATTCAAATGTATTGACCCTTTGTGGCTGTAACTTATATGTTGCAGGTTTGATTGATTTTAGTGAAGATTGATTGATTAGGATTACAAAGTCTACAACCAACATCTGCCTGTGGCACTTTGAAGATGAAGGACCCCATGCTTATAGTTATTCCGCTGCAATGTAATGTAATAGCCATATGAGCTATGTTTGATGTAATAAACTTATGTTATTCCTGGTTATAAAGTTATATTATGACCTTTGTTTCTTGATATTACATCTTAACTGTGGATGCTAGCTATTGATCCAGGGACTAGCATTGTAAAACACAGGAGGCTCTATCTTATCAGGTTGAGGCCTCTACAAAGAGATTGCCATAGACATGGTTCCTTTTGTTTCCACCTTGTCAAAACTCAAAGTATCCTTGTCCACCCAGGTGGTTCATTGAGTCCTTGTTTTATTATATAAAACATAAGTCTTTTCTCAATTTCATAAAATCTCAACATGTATCTCTTTCTCAAAAATATGTAGCATGGCTAAGCATTTTACAACTACATTGTTTTCACTAAGGAATGTATAAGGGGAATCCTATTAGGATTTAGCATAGCATAAGTATAGAAATTCTTTTCATGCATGCTTCAAAATCCACTAAGTATAATGAAAATAGTAGGACTTTAGATGATAGTGACACTTGCCTTTTTGGTAGGGAATGTTGGTTCACTTCTTGATCTTGCTAGTTTCACACTTTTCTAACTTCACTACAAATCAATCAAGCAAACACAATATCAACTACTATTCCAACCAATATTCAAGCAATCAAACACACACATAAAATAATAGGAACTAAGTCATGCATGCAAGCATGCAAAAATAGTTTTATTTTGCAAAGGTAGTTTCTACTAGGCTCTAAACATTGTAAGGCTCAAAGTGGTCATTTTCCAAAGTGGTAAAACCATTTGCAAAAGGGTTTTATCTATAGATCATTTTTAAATCAAAACACTATTTCATGTGGTGAAAATGGTTTTTAGCAAAGCAACAACTTTATGTTGTTCACCAAATAAGTGGTTAATTCCCAAAACTTGGTGTTTAGGGTCAGTAGGTTTGATTTAAAACAATTTCCCAAATTTTTTCCTCCAAAATCATTTTCATAACAAAATCCATATTTTTATTTGGCTAGAAATGGGCTAATTCAACTAATCCATCTTAATCTTCACCAAATACATTTTTAAATCCACAAGTTGGTTCCTAAGGTCAGTAGGTTCACAACAAACTAATTTGAAAGATTTCAACCCTAAAAACATTTTGAAATAATTTTTATAGTCTAAACAAGCATACAAATGTTTCTGCAAAAACAATCAATCTAACAGAAACTTTTTACTAAACAAATTGCATGGTTGGCTAGAGCTTTTTCCACTGATTCCATTGATATAAAGTTTGTAATTTTTGGACATGTGGATCAAAAGTTACAAGGGTTTCAAATCTGCATCTAAATCAGATTTCAAATTCTGTTTTAAATCGTCTGGTGCCACGCGGCGTGATGTTACTGGCTGGTACTGCTTCGGTCGGATCGTGCTCTGCGGGGCGTTGGATCTAAACAGATCGCACGGCTCAGGCGTGCTCGTACCCTTTCGCTCAGGTTCTATTCCTAACCACAGGATCAAAATCTAACGGTGTAAATCCAATCGACCATACTCGGGCGGTGCTGACGGCGGCTGGCGGCGGCGGCGAGTCTGCCTACGGCGGATACGGCGATGCAGGAAGCAAAGAGGCTAACGAGGATTCTTACCGTGTTCGCAGTAGCGTGGGGAATCTCAACATGTTGTTGGTTCGACGAGGGGCGCACAGGGTGAGGTTAATGGCTCACCGGAGTTGCTCCTGGCGTCGGGTTTGTCTGGTGGTCGTCGAGGTCGACGCTACGGATCACGAGAAGGCAAACAGAGGGCATGGTTAGACGTGTAAGGTCAAGGCGATGACGCGTGTGTGATCGAGAGGGCGCGGGGTGGTCGGTTCTTACCAGGGAAGGTCGTCGGAGATAGTAGCAGACGCGGCGGCGCTCAGTCGAGGTGGTTGCTGACGTTCTGGGGCGCCCGCGGTGTAATGGGAGGTACAGGGAGAAGCGTCTAGGTCTGGGGAATGTACCCGTGTGCTTGGGAAGGCAAGGGGTGGCGAGGTTCGGCCGGAATCGAGGAGGGAGCTCGTCGGAGCAGTGAGGGGTTTCTGGTGAAATTAGCGTAGCCTGGTGGCGTGTAGGTTATGGCGACAGAGGGGAAATGGGGAGGAGAGGGAGACGTTTAAGGGAGCATGGTCGCTGGGGGACTAATGGCCGTTAACAGCGCGAATTGATCGCCGGAGTAAAGACAGGAAACGGCGAGGAGGATTCAGCGCGGGTTTGAAGACGATGAACAGTGCCGTGGGGCCTTGCTGTTAGTGAGTGAGAGGGTTAGGGAAGAGGGTCCACCAGTCAGTTGCTCTGCGGGTGCGAGTTTAAGTGGAAAACGTTTCGCAGAGGGGGAGAGAGACTGGGCTGCGTGTGGGCTTCCTGGGCCAGGTGGGTTGGGCTCCTGTCTGACTCTATTTTTTTCTTTCAAATTGCCTTTTCTTTTCTATTCCTATTTTCTGTTTTGAATTTCAAACAACAATCAAACATTCAAATCAAATCAAACTTTCACCAAACATTGCAATTGAATTTGGTTCTGTTTAACAACATAACCAAAGTCCAAAGACCAAAATAATATTTTTATTTTTGGGTCCATTTATAATTAAATAAAATAGACCTTTGTTATTAATCAAATAGATTTTGATTTATTCAAACTCCATTTTGAAATCTAAGTATTATCAAAACCAAACCAGTAGGTTTTATTTGAAAATAAAGAATACTTGGAAAACTTGTTTAAAATAAATAAATAAGTTTTGATGTTTAATTAAAATAGTGAAACCTTTATTTTAATAAACTTGATATTAAATCCTTATTATTTTATTTAAATAAACCTCTACTATTTTTATCAAATAGAAATATTTTTATTTCAAAAGCTTGGCCAAGTTTTAATTTGGCTTATAAAATAATCCTTATTTATATTTCCATCTTTTCATTTTAAAACCAAATCTTTTTTTTAAAGATTCAAAATAGTAATTCCAAATATTTTAACCTTATTGTTTATTTATCCTTTTAATTCCCTTTAGGATTTTATTTGATCCAAATAGGTTTTGAAAGTTTCCAATTGGATTCAAAAAGTTTCTTCTCACCCTGAAAATCAACAAAGTTTTATTTTATTCATTTATTTTTCACATTACAAGATTTGGAAAATCTTGGGATGTGACAGGCTACCACCCTTAAAATAAATCTCGTCACGAGATTTGGGAAGGCTAGGGTTACAAGTAGGCTCAAAACATCTAGGGTACTACCACCCTTAAAATTTTTCCACCTAAATTACATATTGGCTTGCTTTGGATCTTGGGGAAACTTCTCTGGGCAAACATCTGGATAGTGTCCTTTGTTTCCACACTTGACACATGTGTCAAGGCTGAGATCCTTCATAGGCTTGTTTATCTTGTTCTTCATCTTTTCTGGACAATTGCTTGCATAATGTCCTGGTTCTTTGCAATTGAAACAGTTGATAAGTTTGAGTCCTTCACGTGTCTCTTGTGGACAAGTTGCTGCATAATGGCCTAGCTCTTTGCAATTGTTGCACCATACTTGGCTAATCTCTTTATACTTCTGTTTCTCTGGACATTCACTAGAATAGTGTCCCATTTCTTTACAATGATGACATTGCACATGGCTTTTGTCCTTCCTTTTCTTTTTGGGCTTCTCCAAAGCTAGGAGTGCATCTAGTTCATGTTGTTCATATGTTATCTGGTAGGTAGGAATGTCTACATGTTTCTTGGACCTTCTATTGCTCTTTGGATAATTCATATGCCTCTTCTTTGGTCCTTTGAATTGGGTTGTATTGCATGGAGGTATAAGTGGAGCTTTTCCTTTGTCCTCATTCTTCTTGGTAGACTTGGATCCTTCTGGATAGTTTGCAATCATTTGTTACACTCCACCTTGTTTCCTTTGTTCAACTATGGAATAGATGGGGCATTGGATAGGGACATGGTTGTTTCCTTCACATAGGTAGCAAGTAGCTTGAGAGGTGGGACATTGGCCAACTAGATGTTTCTCTTCACAGTTAGGGCATTGATCTCCATGCTCCTTGGAAGTGTGATCCTTGTCTCCACAAATATTGCAAGCTTTGGTTCCTTTTAGAATAACATCCTTGTCATCCTTGAAGTTTCTTTCCACGTTGAGCATTTGATCTGTAACCATATGCAACATTTGGGCTTGGTCTTCCAAAAACTTTTGCAGGGTTGGATCTTCCCCACTGGTGTTGGCTATGAATTGAGCTGTCATTTGGTTCAACTGGTTTTGGGTTCCTATGAGTTCCTCCATTTTGTCTTCTTGGTTGGTGTTGGTGTCATCAACCTTGATGTTGGGGTTTCTTGGAGTAGTCATCTGTTTGGGGTTGAATAGGGATTAGAATAGGCAAGATATTTCTAAGGAAATAATTCTAATCACACACATCACAATTCCCTCAAGCAATGTGCAAGCATTCACAAACAAATATTTCACTCAAACAATGAAGTTCAAGCACATACTTAGGCAACCAAAAATATTTTTGTTACACCACATAAGTTGGTGTGTTTGACTTAACCAAAATATGGTGGTCCATCTATATGGTTCACTTGTGATATTTCCATCCTTCTTGGTTGATTCCTTCTTGCATGAGTTCATGGTTTCCTTAGGAAAAATTCTTGGTCACAAATCTTCAAGTGATGTGGGCTCCTTCTAACTTGTATTTCCTTAGTCTCCAAATCTTGAGCAAGATTTCTTGTCTCACTTGTCCTTAGTGGTATCTAAGGTTGAAGTCCTTGGTGAATATGCTGAAGATGTTGAAGTCATTAGAGTTGAAGAAGTTGAAGTCATTAGAGTTGATGGAGTCCTTTGCACATGGTGTAGTCTTTGGTCATGGGGTAGGTTTTTCCATCAAGTTGAAATAGAAGAGATGTAGAGTTGGAACCAAAAAGGTTGAGGAAAGAGTTTATAAGGTTGTTTTGTAAATAAGTTTTGGAACAAATACAACTCCTATTTTTCTAAGGATTTTTGTCCAATCCTAGGGTTTACAAATCCTACAGGCAACACAATGCTCTGATACCATCTGTAAGAGTTCCCAACCTTTAAGTAAGGCAGAGATCCCTGTGTTTACAATGCTAGTCCCTGGATCAATAGCTAGCATCCACAGTTAAGATGTAATATCAAGAAACAAAGGTCATAATATAACTTTATAACCAGGAATAACATAATTTTATTACATCTTACATAGCTCTTTGGCTATTACATTACATTGCAGCAGAATATCTATAAGCATAGGGTCCTTCATCTTCAAAGTTCCACAGGCAAACATGTTGGATGTAGACTTTGTAATCCTAATCATTCATTCTTCACTAAATCAATCAAACCTACAACATTACAAGTTACAGCCACAAGGGTCAATACATTTGAATTGTATTGGCAAGTTTCACTACTATGTAGAATATAAGTGAATCCTATCATTACATGCATATTTGGCTAAGTAGAGTTTTAGGCTCATTTGCAGAAAGCAATAATTTATCCTATCTTTTCAAAATGGTTTTGTTCCTTTTGTCAAATCTTTCTGAACTCCTTGGTAAATCCCCAAGTGTCTTTGTCAAAAAATCTCTTGAGTTCCTTGGTACACCCCAAGTACTTCAAGTTTTTATCAAAATCTCTTGAGCTCCTTGGTAAATCCCCAAATGCTGCAAGTTTTTATCCAAATCTCTTGAGCTCCTTGGTAAATCCCCAAGTGCTGCAAGTCTTTTGTTATCACTTTAAGGTTTTTCTTTTAGAAATTGGAATGTCGAGATTTCCCATAGCTTCAAGATTTAGTTGCTCAGTATTGTCCATAACCGGGGACACGGCTAAGTACTTAGATTTTATTATCTTCTACAGAAGTTGTACACTTTACCCACATGACACACCCTCATCTTGTTGCCACCAGTGGCCGCTGGATTGGTACTCACCAAGATGGAGTACTGGCAGATTGAGAATGTGACGAAGTCTTTCCAGAGGGTCCTCCCATACACCATTGCTAGCTTGTCTTCAGGCATCCATGTAGGGTTTCGAGTTCCCTCATTTTCAGTACCTAGGACAATGCATGGGTCTTCCCAATGTAGTTGACTAAGCCAGAGCCATAAGTAGCATGTGGCTGTACACGAAAGCCACAATTGGAGAAACATGTTCAATCTCTAAGTTTCCTGGGTGGTTTTCTTTTGGTGCACAACACAAAGAGATTGCCATAGACATGGTTCCTTTTGTTTCCACCTTGTCAAAACTCAAAGTATCCTTGTCCACCCAGGTGGTTCATTGAGTCCTTGTTTTATTATATAAAACATAAGTCTTTTCTCAATTTCATAAAATCTCAACATGTATCTCTTTCTCAAAAATATGTAGCATGGCTAAGCATTTTACAACTACATTGTTTTCACTAAGGAATGTATAAGGGGAATCCTATTAGGATTTAGCATAGCATAAGTATAGAAATTCTTTTCATGCATGCTTCAAAATCCACTAAGTATAATGAAAATAGTAGGACTTTAGATGATAGTGACACTTGCCTTTTTGGTAGGGAATGTTGGTTCACTTCTTGATCTTGCTAGTTTCACACTTTTCTAACTTCACTACAAATCAATCAAGCAAACACAATATCAACTAGTATTCCAACCAATATTCAAACAATCAAACACACACATAAAATAATAGGAACTAAGTCATGCATGCAAGCATGCAAAAATAGTTTTATTTTGCAAAGGTAGTTTCTACTAGGCTCTAAACATTGTAAGGCTCAAAGTGGTCATTTTGCAAAGTGGTAAAACCATTTGCAAAAGGGTTTTATCTATAGATCATTTTTAAATCAAAACACTATTTCATGTGGTGAAAATGGTTTTTAGCAAAGCAACAACTTTATGTTGTTCACCAAATAAGTGGTTAATTCCCAAAACTTGGTGTTTAGGGTCAGTAGGTTTGATTTAAAACAATTTCCCAAAGTTTTTCCTCCAAAATCATTTTCATAACAAAATCCATATTTTTATTTGGCTAGAAATGGGCTAATTCAACTAATCCATCTTAATCTTCACCAAATACATTTTTAAATCCACAAGTTGGTTCCTAAGGTCAGTAGGTTCACAACAAACTAATTTGCAAAGATTTCAACCCTAAAAACATTTTGGAATAATTTTTATAGTCTAAACAAGCATACAAATGTTTCTGCAAAAACAATCAATCTAACAGAAACTTTTTACTAAACAAATTGCATGGTTGGCTAGGGCTTGTTCCACTGATTCCATTGATATAAAGTTTGTAATTTTCGGACATGTGGATCAAAAGTTACAAGGGTTTCAAATCTGCATCTAAATCAGATTTCAAATTCTGTTTTAAATCGTCTGGTGCCACGCGGCGTGATGTTACTGGCTGGTACCGCTTCGGTCGGATCGTGCTCTGTGGGGCGTTGGATCTAAACAGATCGCACGGCTCAGGCGTGCTTGTACCCTTTCGCTCAGGTTCTATTCCTAACCACAGGGTCAAAATCTAACGGTGTAAATCCAATCGACCATACTCGGGCGGTGCTGACGGCGGCTGGCGGCGGCGGCGAGTCTGCCTACGGTGGAGCCGGCGATGCAGGAAGCAAAGAGGCTAACGAGGATGCTTACCGTGTTCGCAGTAGCGTGGGGAAGCTCAACGTGTTGTTGGTTCGATGAGGGGCGCACAGGGTGAGGTTAATGGCTCGCCGGAGTTGCTCCTGGCGTCGGGTTTGTCTGGTGGTCGTCGAGGTCGACGCTACGGATCACGAGAAGGCAAACAGAGGGCATGGTTAGACGTGTAAGGTCAAGGCGATGACGCGTGTGTGATCGAGAGGGCGCGGGGTGGTCGGTTCTTACCAGGGAAGGTCGTCGGAGATAGTAGCTGACGCGACGGCGCTCAGTCGAGGTGGTTGCCGACGTTCTGGGGCGCCCGCGGTGAATGGGAGGTACAGGGAGAAGCGTTTAGGTCTGGGGAATGTACCCGTGTGCTTGGGAAGGCAAGGGGTGGCGAGGTTCGGCCGGAATCGAGGAGGGAGCTCGTCGGAGCAGTGAGGGGTTTCTGGTGAAATTAGCGTAGCCTGGTGGCGTGTAGGTTATGGCGACAGAGGGGAAATGGGGAGGAGAGGGAGACGTTTAAGGGAGCGTGGTCGCTGGGGGATTAATGGCCGTTAACAACGCGAATTGATCGCCGGAGTAAAGACAGGAAACGGTGAGGAGGATTCAGCGCGGGTTTGAAGACGATGAACAGTGCTGTGGGGCCTTGCTGTCAGTGAGTGAGAGGGTTAGGGAAGAGGGTCCACCAGTCAGTTGCTCTACGGGTGCCAGTTTAAGTGGAAAACGTTTCGCAGAGGGGGAGAGAGACTGGGCTGCGTGTGGGCTTCCTGGGCTAGGTGGGTTGGGCTGCTGTCTGACTCTATTTTTTTCTTTCAAATTGATTTTTCTTTTATATTCCTATTTTCTGTTTTGAATTTCAAACAACAATCAAACATTCAAATCAAATCAAACTTTCACCAAACATTGCAATTGAATTTGGTTCTGTTTAACAACATAACCAAAGTCCAAAGACCAAAATAATATTTTTATTTTTTGGGTCCATTTATAATTAAATAAAATAGACCTTTGTTATTAATCAAATAGATTTTGATTTATTCAAACTCCATTTTGAAATCTAAGTATTATCAAAACCAAACCAGTAGGTTTTATTTGAAAATAAAGAATACTTGGAAAACTTGTTTAAAATAAATAAATAAGTTTTGATGTTTAATTAAAATAGTGAAACCTTTATTCTAATAAACTTGATATTAAATCCTTATTATTTTATTTAAATAAACCTTTACTATTTTTATCAAATAGAAATATTTTTATTTCAAAAGCTTGGCCAAGTTTTAATTTGGCTTATAAAATAATCCTTATTTATATTTCCATCTTTTCATTTTAAAACCAAATCTTTTTTTATTAAAAGATTCAAAATAGTAATTCCAAATATTTTAACCTTATTGTTTATTTATCCTTTTAATTCCCTTTAGGATTTTATTTGATCCAAATAGGTTTTGAAAGTTTCCAATTGGATTCAAAAAGTTTCTTCTCACCCTGAAAATCAACAAAGTTTTATTTTATTCATTTATTTTTCACATTACAAGATTTGGAAAATCTTGGGATGTGACAGTGGCGGTGGCTACAGGTTGTTTCATGGAGATATGATCGGGTGCTTAGGGTTTCTGCATCGGGGGATTTTATAGGCGAAGAGGCAAGGCAGGAGGGAGGCCATGGGGACCACACCCTACCCTGGCGCGGCCTAGGGTGGGCCCGCGCCTAGGGGGTGTGGCCGCCCTGTGGCGCCCCTTCGGCTTGTTGGAGATATGCCCTAGAGGCAATAATAAATATAGTTATTATTATATCTTTGTGTTTATGATAAATGTTTATATTCATGCTATAATAGTATTAACAAGGAAACATTAATACTTGTGTGAATTGTAAACTTAAATTGAAGTCCCTAGTATAGCCTCTATACTTCACTAGCTTGTTGGTTGATTAAATGATTGTGGTTTCCATATCATGAACATTGAGATGTTATCAACAACAAGATCATATCGTTAGGAGAATGATATGGTGGACATACTCCTATTGATAAGCGTAGCATAAAGATCAAGTCATTTCAATAGTTCAATTGCTATATGCTTTCTGATACATAGTAACCTAATTCCTTCGACCATGAGATCATGCATATCACCTTTACCGGATGGATGCTTTGATGACATCAAACACCACACCGTAACTGGGTGGCTATAAAGGTGGCATTAAGTGTTCGGAAAGTATTGGTTGAAACACATGGATCAAGAGTGGGATTTGTCCATCCACATGACGGATAGATATACTCTGGGCCCTCTCGGTGGAATGTCATCCAATTGGCTTGCAAGCATGTGACTTGGTCACAAGGGATCACATATCACGGGAACGAGAAAAGAGTACTTATCGGTAACGAGGTTGAACTAGGTATGCAGAGATACCGACGATCATAACCCCGGATAAGTAAACTATCGTGAGACAAAGGGAAATTGGTATCGTATGTAAGTTGTTCATTCGATCGCAAAGTAATCGTAGAAATATGTGGGAGCCATATGAATTTCCAGATTCCTCTATTGGTTATTGTTCGGAGAAGTGTCTCGATCATGTCCGCATAATTCACGAACCGTAGGGAGACACACTTAAGGATTCGACGTTGTTTTGAGTAGTTATGGTATTATGAGAAAGAGACCGAATGTTGTTCGGAGTCTCGGATGGGATCCGGGATATCACGAGATGATCCGGAATGGTCCGGAGAATAAGATTCATATAAGGAAAGTCCCATTTCGGAGTTCGGGAATGATTCCGGTGTTTTCATCGGGAATGTTCTAGAAGGTTCCGGATTGTCCGGCACTCCGGGGGGGGGGGGGGAGGGTACATGAGTGTGTCATTGAATGATTGCATCATGTACTAAGTGTTCTTGCTGTTCCAAAAACATGAAAGTCAAATTGCCAGTTTGAAATTCAAACGGCTAAAACAGGAAACTGTGGGAAACAGGAAACTGTGGGAAACAAGCAAGAGGAGTTGGAACCAACTTGGAGGAGGAGTCCCACTCCTCCAGGCCGGCGCCCAGCCCTAGGCCGAGTTGGGGAGGGACTCCCTCCCTCCCCTGGCGCGCCAAGGCCCATCCACCCATAAAAGGAGGGGCAGGGCTCCTCCTTGAGACACACAAGTTTCCACCTCTAATCTCAGGTTTAGAGCCGTTTGGTTTAGAGCTTCTAATTGCTTTAGCCTGCGGTTTAGAGCCTTCTAATTGGTGTGTCTAATCTCTAGACCACTAATAGCCCTCTCTCATAATCCACCATACTCGCTCCGGCTTAAGGCGAAGCCCTGCGGGATCTCCCCTCTACTTCCGGTACCACGCCGTTGTGCTGCCGGAATCGCGAGGAGAGTGCTACAACCTCCGCTGCCTGCTGGAACAAGGGAGAGGAAGGTCTTCGTCGAGTACCGAACGTGTGACCGACTGCGGGAGCGCTGCCGGAACGCAGCGCTGGAAGGATCGTCTACACGATCTTGAGATCGGAAAGAGTACGACTACATCACCCACGAGAATCTGCTCTCGTTAAACACTTTGGAATCTTCGAGGGTAAGTTATTCCATCGACTCGTTGCTACAATCTAGTAGATAGATCTTGGCTTGTTTGTTTGTATGCGATAGAAATTTTTTGTTTTCCATGCTACGAACCCCTTCAGTGGTATCAGAGCCGTGTCTATATGTAGATCTGTTGCACGAGTAGAACACAATGGTCATTGTGGGCGTTGATGCTTTTATTGTAGATTGCCTTTTGTGTACTTTGCATCTTGCGGTATGTTGGGATGAAGCGGCCCGGGCTAACCTTACATGACATCGTTCATGAGACTTGCTCCACGCTTGACATGCAACTTGTATTGCATAAGTGGCTTTGCGGGTGCCTGTTTCTCCTAGCATAGTTAAGATCCAATTTACAACGGGTAATCAACAATGCTAGTATCAATGTTGTGGTTCTTGTTCGTAAGTTAGAACGACACTTACTGAAAGCCCCAAACCACGTAAAATATGCAAAGAAAGTAGAAGCGTCTAACTTTTTTTTGCAGGGGTGTGCAGTGATGTGATATGGCCATGGTTGTGATTATATTTGATGTATGCAATGTTCCTTATTGTAAGTTGGCAACTGGCAGGAGCCATATGGTTGTCTTTAATTTATGTTAAGACCCGCGTGTCTATTCAAAGTAGTTGTAATAGTTGAAGCCGGTGGACGACAACCATGGTGAAGCGTCATTGACCTTGATGCAATGCCGGTGATGATGGAGATCATGTTCGTGTTTGAAGATGGAGATCAGAAGCACAAAGAAGAAAGGCCATATCATATCACATATTATGAATTGCATGTGATGTTAATCCTTTATGCATCTTGTATTGCTTAGTAGACGACGGTAGCATTATAAGATGATCCCTCATGCACATGAATTTCAAATCATAAAGTGTTCGCCCTTAGTTAGCACCGTTGCTAAAGCTTGTTGTTTCGAAGCACCACGTGATGATCGGGTGTGTTAGATTCTGCAAGTGTATACAACGTGAGCAAGCCAGATTTGCTCATGCAGAAACTAAGGTTTGATCTTGACGAGCCTAGCATGTACAGACATGGTCTCGGAACACGGATTACCGAAAGGTAAAGCATGAATCGTATAGTAGATATGATGAACATGATGATTGTTCGCCATTGAAACTATATCAACTCTCGTGATGATCGGTGTTGATGTAGTGGATTTGGTTCGTGTGTTCACTAAAACAATGTGAGGGATATTGTTTTGAGTGAGAGTTCACCTAGTTTAATTTCATTAATTAATTTGAACTCAATTTGTCATAAACTTAGTCTAAACTATTGCAAATATGTTGTAGATCAATGGCAGCCCCTACCATCAATTTTAATGCATTCCTAGAGAAAGAAAAGTTGAAAAACAATGGAAGCAACTTCGCGGATTGGTTCCGCAATTTGAGGATTGTCCTCACAGCTGGTAATTTGACCTATGTGCTGGATGCACCGCTGGGTGACCCACCTGCAGCTGATGCTTCCGATGAAGTAAAGAATGTTTACCTCGCTCGGAAGAATCAGTACTCCATAGTTCAGTGTGCTATCTTGTATGGTTTAGAATCGGAGCTTCAGAAAAGGTTTGAAGAGTCAGACCCATATGATATTGTCGAGGATCTCAAATTGATTTTTGAGACTCATGCGGCAATTGAAAGCTATGAGGCTTCTGAAAAGTTCTTTAACTGCAAGATGGAAGAGGGCAGCTCCGTCAGTGAGCATGTGCTTAAGATGTCTGGGCACGCAAACAAACTTCAAAGCTTGGGTATAGTGATTCCTAATGCTTTGGGGATTTACCGCGTCCTCCAGTCATTGCCACCAAGTTACAGGAACTTTGTGATGAACTACAACATGCAGAACATGAACTAAGAGTTGCCAGAACTATTTGCTATGTTAAAGTCTGCAGAAGTGGAGATCAAGAAAGAGCACCAAGTGTTGATGGTCAATAAGACCACCAAACTCAAGAAAGGCAAGTCTAAGCAAAAGGGACACTTCAAGAAGGGTGGTAAGAAAGTTACCACGCCGACGAAGAAAACCAAGGCTGGACCAAAGCCTGAAACTGAGTGCTTTTACTACAAGGGACAAGGTCACTGGAAGCGGAATTGCCCAAAGTACTTGGCGGATCTGAAGAACGGCAACATCAAGAAGAAAGGTATATCTGATATACATGTTATTGATGTGTATCTCACTAGTACTCGTAGTAGTGCCTGGGTACTTGATACTGGTTCGGTTGCTCATATTTGTAACTCGAAACAGGTGCTGCAGAATAAACGGAAGCTAGCGAAGAACGAGGTGACGATGCGCGTGGGAAACGGATCAAAGGTTGATGTGATCGCGGTCGGCACGCTACCTCTTCATCTACCATCGGGATTAGTTTTATACTTAAATAATTGTTATTTAGTGCCTGCGTTGAGCATGAACATTATATCAGGATCTTGTTTATTGCGAGACGGTTACTTGTTTAAGTCAGAGAATAATGGTTGTTCGATTTATATGAGTAATATGTTTTACGCACATGCACCTTTGATAGATGGTCTATTTTTATTGAATCTCGATAGTGGAAATACACATATCAACAATATTGAAGCTAAACGTTTGAAATCAAGCGATAATTCGACCTATATGTGGCACTGTCGTCTTGGTCACATTGGAGTGAAGCGTATGAAGAAACTCCATTCCGATGGACTTCTTGAATCACTTGAAAGATGCGAAGCATGTCTGATGGGAAAAATGACTAAGACTCCATTTTCTGGTATGATGGAGCGAGCTACGGACTTATTGGAAATCATACATACCGATGTATGTGGTCCAATGAGTGTAGCATCGCGCAGTGGTTATCGTTATGTTCTTACCTTCACAGATGACTTGAGTAGATATGGGTATATCTATTTCATGAAACATAAGTCCGAAACTTTCGAGAAGTTTAAGGAGTTTCAAAGTGAGGTAGAGAATCAACGTAACAAGAAGATTAAGTTTCTACATTCTGATCGTGGAGGTGAATATCTAAGTTACGAGTTTGGCGAGCATTTAAAGAAGTGCGGAATACTTTCACAATTGACACCGCCGGGAACACCACAGCGTAATGGTGTGTCCGAACGTCATAATCGAACTCTCTTAGTATGGTTCGTTCTATGATGTCACTTACAGATTTACCGCTATCATTTTGGGGTTATGCATTAGAAACAGCCGCATTCACTTTAAATAGGGCACCGTCTAAATCCGTTGAAACGACACCGTATGAATTATGGTTTGGGAAGAAACCTAAATTGTCGTTCCTTAAAATTTGGGGATGCGAAGCCTATGTAAAGAAGTTACAGCCGGACAAGCTTGAACCCAAAGCGGAAAAATGCGTCTTCATAGGATACCCGAAGGAAACTATTGGGTATACCTTCTATCATAGATCCGAAGGCAAAATCTTTGTTGCCAAGAATGGATCCTTTCTAGAGAAGGAATTTCTCTCGAAAGAAGTGACTGGAAGGAAAGTAGAACTCGACGAGGTTGTCGAACCTTCTCTCGAAATTGCGAGTAGCGTAGCACCGGAAGAAGTTCCTGTGGTGCCTGCACCAATAAGAAAGGAAGCTAATGATGATGATCATGAAACTTCGGTTGTAGTTGCTACGGAGCCTCGCAGGTCAATGAGAACTCGTACCACTCCTGATTGGTATGATCCCGTTATGAGTGTCATGTTGGTGGACAACACCGATGACCCTGCGACGTATGAGGAAGAGATGATGAGCCCAGATTCCAATAAATAGCGAGAAGCCATGAAATCCGAGATTGGATCCATGTACGAAAACCAAGTATGGACTTTGGTGGACTTACCGGATGGCTGGAAGGCTGTCGAGAACAAATGGATTTTCAAGAAGAAAACAGATGCTGATGGTAATGTTACTGTCTATAAAGCTCGACTTGTCGCAAAAGGGTTTCGACAAATTCAAGGAGTTGACTACGATGAGACTTTCTCACCAGTAGCGAAGCTAAAGTCTGTAAGGATTATGTTAGCAATCGCTGCATATTATGATTATGAGATATGGCAGATGGATGTCAAAACAGCATTCCTCAATGGAGATATTGATGAAGAGTTGTATATGATGCAACCCAAAGGTTTTGTCGATCCTAAAGATGCTAACAAGGTATGCAAACTTCAACGGTCCATTTATGGATTAAAGCAAGCATCCCGAAGTTGGAATCAACGTTTTGATAAGGTAATCAAAAGTTTTGGTTTTATACAAACTTATGGAGAAGCTTGTATTTACAAGAAAGTGAGTGGGAGCTCTGTAGCATTCTAATACTGTATGTGGATGACATATTGTTGATTGGGAATGATGTAGACCTTCTTAATAGTGTCAAGGAATATTTGAATAATAGTTTTTCAATGAAGGATCTTGGCGAAGCAGCTTACATATTAGGCATAAAGATTTATAGAGATAGATCGAAACGCCAAATATCATTGTCACAGAGTACATATTTGGACAAAGTTCTAAAGAAGTTTGGAATGGAAGAAAGCAAGAAAGGGTTCTTGCCCATGTTGCCCAATACGACCTTGAGTAAAACTCAAAGTCCAACATCGGCAGAAGATAGAGAAAGGATGAGTAAGACTCCCTATGCCTCAGCCATAGGATCTCTAATGTATGCCATGCTATGTACTAGACCCGATATTGCATATGCTGTTAGTTTAACTAGCAGATATCAAAGTGATCCAGGAGTGGATCATTGGACAGCGGTCAAAAACATCCTTAAGTACTTGAGAAGAACTAAGGATATGGTTCTTTCTTATGGAGGTGATGAACAACTCGTTGTTAATGGTTACACCGATGCTAGTTGGAACACCGATCCAGATGATTCTAAATCACAATCTGGGTACGTATTTATTTTGAATGGTGCAGCAGTTAGCTGGAGGAGTGCAAAGCAAAGCGTTGTGGCGAGATCTTCAACTGAATCGGAATACATGGCTGCTTCGGAGGCTTCACAAGAAGCGATATGGATGAAAGAGTTCATTACAGAGCTAGGTGTGGTTCCAAGTGCGCTGGACCCAATGTCTATCTACTGTGATAACATGGGCGCCATAGCCAATGCGCAAGAACCAAGGTCACACAAGAAGCTGAAGCATATCAAGCTGCGTTTTCACGCTATTCGAGAACATATCCAGGATGGGGATATAAAGATTTGCAAAGTACACACAGATCTGAATGTGGCGGATCCGTTGACTAAACCTCTCCCGAGGGCAAAACATGACCAACACCAAACTGCCATGGGTGTTCGGTATATTACCATGTAATCTAGATTAGATGACTCTAGTGCAAGTGGGAGACTGTTGGAGATATGCCCTAGAGGCAATAATAAATATAGTTATTATTATATCTTTGTGTTTATGATAAATGTTTATATTCATGCTATAATAGTATTAACAAGGAAACATTAATACTTGTGTGAATTGTAAACTTAAATTGAAGTCCCTAGTATAGCCTCTATACTTCACTAGCTTGTTGGTTGATTAAATGATTGTGGTTTCCATATCATGAACATTGAGATGTTATCAACAACAAGATCATATCGTTAGGAGAATGATATGGTGGACATACTCCTATTGATAAGCGTAGCATAAAGATCAAGTCATTTCAATAGTTCAATTGCTATATGCTTTCTGATACATAGTAACCTAATTCCTTCGACCATGAGATCATGCATATCACCTTTACCGGATGGATGCTTTGATGACATCAAACACCACACCGTAACTGGGTGGCTATAAAGGTGGCATTGAGTGTTCGGAAAGTATGGGTTGAGACACATGGATCAAGAGTGGGATTTGTCCATCCACATGACGGATAGATATACTCTGGGCCCTCTCGGTGGAATGTCATCCAATTGGCTTGCAAGCATGTGACTTGGTCACAAGGGATCACATATCACGGGAACAAGAAAAGAGTACTTATCGGTAACGAGGTTGAACTAGGTATGCAGAGATACCGACGATCATAACCTCGGATAAGTAAACTATCGTGAGACAAAGGGAAATTGGTATCGTATGTAAGTGGTTCATTCGATCGCAAAGTAATCGTAGAAATATGTGGGAGCCATATGAATTTCCAGATTCCTCTATTGGTTATTGTTCGGAGAAGTGTCTCGATCATGTCCGCATAATTCACGAACCGTAGGGAGACACACTTAAGGATTCGACGTTGTTTTGAGTAGTTATGGTATTATGAGAAAGAGACCGAATGTTGTTCGGAGTCTCGGATGGGATCCAGGATATCACGAGGTGATCTGGAATGGTCCGGAGAATAAGATTCATATAAGGAAAGTCCCGTTTCGGAGTTCGGGAATGATTCCGGTGTTTTCATCGGGAATGTTCTAGAAGGTTCCGGATTGTCCGGCACTCCGGGGGGGGGGGGGGGGAGGGTACATGAGTGTGTCATTGAATTATTGCATCATGTACTAAGTGTTCTTGCTGTTCCAAAAACATGAAAGTCAAATTGCCAGTTTGAAAGTCAAACGGCTAAAACAGGAAACTGTGGGAAACAGGAAACTGTGGGAAACAAGCAAGAGGAGTTGGAACCAACTTGGAGGAGGAGTCCCACTCCTCCAGGCCGGCGCCCATCCCTAGGCCGAGTTGGGGAGGGACTCCCTCCCTCCCCTGGCGCGCCAAGGCCCCTCCACCCATAAAAGGAGGGGCAGGGCTCCTCCTTGAGACACACAAGTTTCCACCTCTAATCTCAGGTTTAGAGCCGTTTGGTTTAGAGCTTCTAATTTCTTTAGCCTGCGGTTTAGAGCCTTCTAATTGGTGTGTCTAATCTCTAGACCACTAATAGCCCTCTCTCATAATCCACCATACTCGCTCCGGCTTAAGGCGAAGCCCTGCGGGATCTCCCCTCTACTTCCGGTACCACGCCGTTGTGCTGCCGGAATCGCGAGGAGAGTGCTACAACCTCCGCTGCCTGCTGGAACAAGGGAGAGGAAGGTCTTCGTCGAGTACCGAACGTGTGACCGACTGCGGGAGCGCTGCCGGAACGCAGCACCGGAAGGATCGTCTACACGATCTTGAGATCGGAAAGAGTACGACTACATCACCCACGAGAATCCGCTCTCGTTAAACACTTTGGAATCTTCGAGGGTAAGTTATTCCATCGACTCGTTGCTACAATCTAGTAGATAGATCTTGGCTTGTTTGTTTGTATGCGATAGAAAATTTTTGTTTTCCATGCTACGAACCCCTTCACGGCTTCCCTTCGGTCTCTCTATTTGTTCTGGTAAAATATTGACTTTGTCTTTTGTCCTGTCCAATTCCGAGAATATTTCCTTACTAGCTTTTCTGAAACCAAAAACAGCAGAAAACAGGCAACTGGCACTGTGGCATCTTGTTAATAGGTTAGTCCCATAAAATGTATAAAAATACCTCAAAGTGTAGACAAAGCATAGCAAAGTAGATACTAAACAAGCACGGAATATCAAAAATTATAGATACATTTACGACGTATCAATGATCCATAGTGTTCTGCTCTAGGCTTCGAGGTTTCCTTTCGCCTCGTGTGCCCCCTTTTTGTTTGTTTGGGTACTTCAGAAGTCGTTTCTTCTTTTGGAAGATATCTCGTGATTACTATCGTGCAGTGTACGCAATGTCACTGAAGTAGTAGTTACTCCTTACTTTGGGTTTTAACCCTTGGACTTGAATCGAAGATCCCTGATTGTGCTGGAATCTGGTGTTGTGAATCTTGTACATGAAGCTAATCTTTAATCCAAGATCCATTTATTTGACCCTTGTTGTTAATGTTCACACAATACCTCTGGATGGCTGGTACTACAATTCTAGTCTTCAAGCTTGTGGTCTTTGTCGCGATTGAATTGTGACAACCAAGGACTTCCCCTAGCACATGTTATGGCAGATGTTCTTTAAAGGAACTATCTAGATCACGACAAGAGTACTCCTCGTGAGTCTCGCATCTATACTCGTGACTCTGCCACACCTTTTCCAATTCTATGCATTGGTTTTTAGAAGATTGATAACCTATGCATCCACATCTCGGGATTCTACCTTGAGCATGTTCCTTTTCCCTTGTTGTTTTCCGACCTTTGTCCACCAGTTGGTAGCCAAGTAGTAAACGTGCATCGGTGTCCTCCGATGTAAGATACTCTTGTGGTCCGTCAAGACAAACCATTTTGGAATGTCAGGAGAAACAAACTCCAGTACCTTGTCATATATAGGACCAGGTCAAAGTGTTGTAATCCGTAGATTAAGAGGCATCGCTTAGCTTCTATATGTTCCACCTTAAAGTATCACCCTCTTTTATACTAAGAGGTCATGCTAAGTTTCATGACTCTCCTAATTAAGTGATGCTTTTTCACACTTTTATCCACCCTTATTTTGAGCTTCCGCGCTCAAGAATGATGCATGTGCGTAATGATGTGGCCACTCAAGATTCTTAGAAATTATTATTGTTTTGAACTCTAAGGACATTTGTGTCATTCTTAGCATGATTGGTTAACCCTATCACTAAGCGGAGAATGGTCGTGCTACCAAGTCTGTTAATCTGGTGCATCTCTTTGGTCAAAGAGTTATGCTTGTGCCGAAGCTCTGAGACTATGTCTGCTTGACTTACCAAGGAAGTTTCCTCTCGAACTAAGTGACATATGGTGATTCATAATATTATGGACGTCTTTCCAAAAGTATCACCATGTTTCCACATGACCGTGTTGTCAAGTTCTTTAGCAAGTAAGTTCTCTGAACTGTTCTTTTCTCCAAGGATCCATATTAGATACCCCTGAACTACTTGGTTGATTTTAAAAAACAACTTGGAGAGTTGTAAGACAAGTTCTACCCAACTCTGTTCCTTCTTAAAGGGATGTCTAGTTTTGTTCGTGTTGAAGAAACATAGTATTTCCTTTGTGGATATGTTATCTCCCCCACCTTTGATTTGATTTGGGTTATCGTCAAATTAAACTCAGTTCCAAGGACTATCTTGATGATGTTTCTACTCGTGATGTTTCACTTGAGTACATCCTCATGTCCTTTGGTCTGACCAGTATATTGCCTTGTTCATACAACATATGAGTCCATCTTCTTGGAGTGTCTCGATAAGTTTGTTGTTGAGCCCATCAATGACATTCTTATCTTCTCCATGTTAGACTAGATTCATATGGAACATTTGGCATTAATGTTGGAAAATTTCAAGAACCATCTTCGTGTTATCTCGAAGTATGTGTTCTGGATGTTAGTAGTAACCGTCTCTGGTTCACGTGCAATTGTTGAAAGATGCCACCGTGGATTCGAGTAGAGTTATCTCTGTTCCTTAAGGACACATCTGTGTTTTGTCGTTAGTACCTTATGTGTGTGCAGTTGTCTTACGACAAGTTGCTAAATACACGGGTCTAGCAATCTAGCTCATATTTTGGAGCCTAAGATTGTAGTCCATATCTTGAGAATCTAGTGACTTTACCTCTGTGTAAATGTTGCACCCTTTATATTTGGACATGTTGAGTCTGAAGTATCATTTCACCTAACCAAATATGAATCTCAAGCAGCAATGATGGTTCGTGTCCCTCAAGGTATTGACATAGGTCTCTTTGTAAATCTGGAAAGATTGATGTAATGGTTGACACACTTAGCCGTAAAGACCTTTTGTCGTATTATATTGAATCGCAATACCAACCATTCCTCATGAGGCTTCTTCTATGGTTTACTATAGGAGTTGTGCTTGTGGTTTCTTTTGTATCCGACATCCGACCTTTACTTGATGTCTCGTATCTTGAACATCAAGGAGAACATTTAAAGTAGTGTTGCTAAATGTCTCTCAGTTGATCCTCCATACCCTCTTATGTTGGCAATCGTTGTGACAAGTAATTGAAGTCTGAGAATGAAGTTTCCTTTTTCTCGTGTCATCAGGAATCCTCTTGCCTATTCATCTAGTGGTGTAAAGTGATATCATGATCTTTGGCAAAGACTCTGATAGTCCTGGATGAATAAAGAGTTTCCTTCATTTTCTCAATCATGTTTTAAGAGTGGCTATGATTTTGGTAATCGACAGTTTCTCTTGCTTCATGTTCCTTGTGAATCTTATGATTCCTCTCCACCAAAACACCTTTCTGTCTTGGCCTTCTGTTGAATGAAAGAAAGACTTTTCTATTTAAAAATTAGTTCAACAACTTGGTGTTGTTGATCCATATCTCTGCAACCTGAAATCTCTAATTAATCCGTTCAGTAGAGGTTCCCTAATCGAAGTCTATGGTCATGATCTTTATGTTGGAAGCTTTCTTTTGCAGAAGCTTAAACTCTTTTGTAAGCTCCATGGTCTCAATCCTTATAAAGACCATCTATCTAACAACTTGAAACCCTCTCTTCTTGTTCCCTCTGTTACCTTGGCATGTTTCATGTCATCATCTCAAAGTTGTTCTAAACACTCCATCCAAGAGCTGACCATGAGATACTCGGTGTGTTGTTTAGTGGGTTTCCCTCTTATCCTTAGAGTGACCATGTTTCCTTCTATTTCTGTCTCTTTTCCTACCTTAGGAATATCGGGTCGAGATTCTCGTAAGGGGGATAGAGATGTAACACCCCAATTTTACTTAAATAGTGTTTAGGGTTTGTTTGTGCATCATGATCATCATCCCTTAAAATGCATGCAAAGCCCTAATCCTTCTCCATCTCTTTGAAACACATTCAAATGGTTTTCATATTTTGAGAAGTATGAAAATGAATGGAGCCCAAATTGCCTAATGGGGTTCCTACAGTATTTTATATATTTTGAAAACCTTCTGGTATTTTTGAAATTATTCAAAACATAATTTGAAGTGAAAATGCAAAAGAGAAATTAGAAACAGAAAAAGGAAAAGGATTTCAAAAGAAAAATTGCAGCCAGACCCTCCCAGGCCGGCCCATAGCTTCCTCTCGCGCTACCTGCAGCTCGCATGCAGCACCTCGTGGCCCAGCAGCGGCCCACTCGACCCGTACCCCTTCATGTCTTTCTTCTTTCTTCCTCCTCTGGCCAGAAGGACGACGTAATCTGTTGCGTGTCCTTCCGCTCGCCGTTGACCCCGCGCACGCTATAATGCTTGCCGCCGCCCCTGGAGTCGAGGATACGAACACCGATGCTCCTCTCTCTCCATACTCTTATCCCTTTCCCTCTCTCTCTCTCCATCGCGAGCTCCTGAGAGCTCCCGAACCCTAGCCCTATCCGCCGTGTAGAGCCGTCGACTTTGGCCTTCCCTCGCACATCTAAGACCACCACGGTGATCGCCTCGTCGTGCTGATCTTCCTCGCTAGAGGAATCGAGCCCGGGTGCTCGCAATCTTCCGCATCGGGCGTTTCTGCTAAAGCTTATATCTGTGTCCTACTCATGTGGCTCAGTTGACTATAGAGCCTCATTGGGAAACCCCAAGAGGAAGGTGTGATGAGCACAACAGCAATTTTTCCCTCAGTTCTGAAACCAAGGTTATAGAACCAGTAGGAGTAAGTCAACAACTCCAAGGTATTGCTAACAACTTGGAACCTGCATGTCACATCCCAAGATTTTCCAAATCTTGTAATGTGAAAATAAATCAATAAAATAAAACTTTGTTTGATTTTCAGGGCCAGAAGAAACTTTTTGAATTTAAATGGTACTTCAAACCCATTTGAATTAAATAAAATCCTAAAGGGATTTAAAAATATAAACATTTATTAAAGGAAATTAAAAATGTTTTGGAATTATTATTTTGGATCTTTTAATAAAAGATTTTGTTTTCAAATGAAAAGGTGGATTTATAAATAAAGATTATTTTATAAAGCCAAATTAAACCTTGGCCAAACTTTGGAATTAAAACATTTTATTCTAAATAAAATTAGCAAAGGTTTATTTAAAATAAATTAATAAGGATTTAATATCCAAGTTTTGTTAATAAAGGTTCTATCATTTATAAACCATCAAAAACTTATTTGTTTAATTTAAATAAGTTTTCCTAAATATTTGATATTCACAAATAAAACCTACTAAAGTGTTTTAGTTTTGTTTTAGGTTTTAAAATAAATATTCTCAATAAAACAATCCCTAGTTGATTTAATAATGAAAGTCTATTATATTTAATTAATAATGGACTCTAAAATAAAATGTTATTTTGTTTTAAAACAAGTTTCCAAGTATTTAATATTTCCAAATAAAACCTATTGATTTGGTTTTGAAAATATTTAGGTTTCAAATAAAGATTTTATTAATAAAATCAGGCCCTATTTTGATTTAATAACTAAGTTCCATTTTATTTAATTATTAATGGACCCTAAAGTAAAAGGATTATTTTATTTTAAACAAGATTTCCAAATGAAATTTATTTCCAAATAAACCTACTGATTGGGTTTTGAAAACATTTTGGATTTTAAATGAAGATTTTATTAAATAAAACAAACCCTATTTTATTAATAAACTAAAGATCCATTTTATTTAATTAATAAATGGATCCAAAATAAATAAAATATTATTTTATTTTGGATTTGGATTATGTTGATAAACAGAACCAAATTCAAATGAAAAGTTTGTTGTTTGTTTAATTTGATTTGAGTGTTGTTTGATTGTTTGATTAATTGGTTGAAACTCAAAACAGAAAAGAATTAGAAAAAGAAAAAGAGTTTTGACAGGAAAAAAATAGAGCAGCCCAGCAGCCCACTAAGGCCAGTCCAGCCCAGCTCCTTTTCTCCCCGGACCGTTTTTCTTCACCCCAGAAGCAACCCACGCAGACACCGACTGGTGGACCTCTCCCCCACTCTTTTCCCCACTGACCAGCGGACCCCACACCATGCCCCCTTCTTCCCCACCCCGCGACTGCTTCTTCCTTCCCTCGCCACCGTTGCTGCCGTTGCTTCCTCGATTGAATGCGCCTTATTGCAGCATTAATCCCTCGCTGCAGTCACGCTGTCTTAATCGCCCACGCCCTCTCCTCCATTCCCCTCTGTCACCACTCCTTCTCCGCCCCGAGGCTGCCACAATTTGACCCAGCACTTCCTCTGCCTCCGACGACCCCTCTCGCCAATTCCGGCCAGCACACGCTCCCTTCCGCCCCCCCTGAGCACACGAGCACGCTCACCATACACTGCCCCCGCGGGCGCTCCAGAGTGTCGGCAACGACAACCTCCAGCACCGCCGCCGCGTCTGCCTTTCTCCGACGAGCTCCTCTGGTAATCCCTGACCGCCCCCTCCTCTCTAGTTGACACTATCGTACTCCCCTTCCTCGTACGAGTCTAACGCTCCCTCTGTTATGCACCGGCGTGCCTTGTAGCCTCGTTCCCGACAACAACCGAGCGTGCCTGACGGAAGCAGGAACTCCGGCGAGCGATTAGTACCGCCCCAGTGCGCCCCTCGCCTCCTCGAAACCACGTCGAGATTCCCCACGACCTTGCGATCACTGTGAGCCACTCCTCCCTCTCTCTCGCTTCCTGTGTTAGCCAGAACTACACCGCCAGAGCCCGCGCCGCCGTCTGTCGCCGCTAGCGCCGCCCTCTTCTGGTCAGTCGCACCGTAGCCGTTCGATTTAAATCCAACGAATGCAATAGATTCATTTAACTGAAAGGGTACGCTAGCTCTGAACCGTGCGATATGACTTAGATCTAACGGCCTGCAGTGAGCGATCCGTGCGAACCGTTTTCGGCCAATTAAAACATGACGCGTGGCCAGCTCTAGTTTAAAACAGATTTTTGAATCAGAATTATTTGCAAACTTCAAACCTTTATAACTTTTGAACCACACGTCCAAATTTGACAAATTTTATATCAATGGATTCAGGAGAACAAGCCCTAGCCAACCATGGCATTAGTTTAGAAAATAGTACCTGTTAACTTGTTTGAATTTGCAGAAACAATTGTGTACCTATTTAGAGTAGAGAAATTGTTTAAACATGAATTTTGAATTAAAACCTTTGCAAAATGGTTTGTTGTGACCTTACTGACCCTAGAAACCAACCCATGGTTTGGAAAATGAATTTAGAAATGTTTGGAATGGATTAATTAGTTTAGTCCATTTCTAGCTAAATAAAATTGTGGATTTTATTATAAAAATGTTTATGGAAAGAAAACTTTGAGAAAATAGTTTGGACCAAACCTACTGACCAAAAAACACCAAGTTTTGCAATAGCAACTCATTTGGTGAACCCTATAGGCTAATGCCTTAGTAAAAAATATTTCTACACCACATAAAATAACACTTTGTTTTGAAAATGGTTTTAAAGTGAAACCTTTTGCAAATGACTTGGCCACTTTAGGAAATGACCATTAGATGTACCCAAATGACTATGACCCACTAGGAACCACTTTTTCAAACAAAACAAAGCTTGGCATGCTTGCATGCATTTCTTTGACTTTGTTATTTATGTGTGTTGTTTTGCTTGATTGGTAGATTGAGTTTGTGCCTTGCTTGATTGATTTGTAGTGACTTGAAGAGTGTGATTGTTGCAAAGATCAAGAAGTGAACCTATACTCTACCAAAAAGGCAAGTGATGCTTCATACTTTCTATCCCAATACTTTTATTATGCATTAGTGATTTTGCTAAGTAAACTTGCATGGATTTTGCTAAGTATAGATCTTGCTATAGGAAAACCTAGTAGATGAATCCTTAGTAGGATTTTCCTAAGTTAGAGATTCCTACTACTACCAAGCTTAGCCTAGCTAATAGAAAACATGGGTGGAATATATATTCACACTATGGAAAAATATTCTAAGTCTGAGGACTTAAGTTTTGTTTAATAAAACAACTAAGTCAATGAATCACCTGGGTGGAATGGGCTTGCTTGGTGGAGAATGGTTGAGTGGTTCACAATGCCATAGGCTTGGATTGTGTATCTCACTTGTGGAATGCCACCCAGGAAACAAAGAGATTTGAGGTGTCAAATGTTGAGAAGCTTCAAGTGCAACCACTTGGCAATATGGGCTCTGCCATGATCATATAGGTTGCAAGAACTTAGCCATATGGACAATGGGTGGTAGTGTTTGATAGGATGGAACGCGTCCATATTGGTCTAAGGGAAAGCTTATGAAAGATCTTGTCTTGGGAAACCAAATCTTGTGGGTAAAGTGCACCACCTCTGCAGAGTGTAAAATCTAAGTACTTAGCCATGTCCCTGGTAAAGGAAAATTTGAGCATCAAGACATGGAAGCAATCAAGAATCTCATCATTCTAATTTCTAAATTAAAATCTTGTGGTTTGAACAAGGGTTGTTTGAATTCTTCAATCATTGATGGAGAGATGGCTTGGTACAAGGATCTTGAAATCTTTGGTTGAGGAAAAATGATTTTGTCAAACAAATACTTAGTATTTTCAAATGTTAAGGGAAAATCTATTTTGAGCAATGCAAGCCTCAACTCCACTTAGCCAAATGCATATAGTTGATAGACTCCACTATACTACCATAGTATCACTTGCCAATACAATTCAAATGTATTGACCCTTTGTGGCTGTAACTTGTATGTTGCAGGTTTGATTGTTTAGAGAAGATTGATTGATTGATTAGGATTACAAAGTCTACAACCAACATATGCCTGTGGCACTTTGAAGATGAAGGACCCATGACTATATTTATTCCGCTGCAATGTAATGTAATAGCCATATGAGCTATGTGTGATGTAATAAAATTATGTTATTTCTGGTTATAAAGTTATATTATGACCTTTGTTTCTTGATATTACATCTTAACTGTGGATGCTAGCTATTGATCCAGGGACTAGCATTGTAAACACAGGAGGGATCAATCTTATTAAAGGTTTGGACCCCTTCAGATGGTATCAGAGCATTGTGTTGCCTGTAGGATTTGTAAACCCTAGGATTGGACAAAAACCCTTAGAAAAATAGGAGTTGTATTTTTTCCAAGAACTTATTTACAAAAACACTTGTAAACTCTTTCCTCTACATTTTGATTTCAACTTTACATCTCTTCTATTTTCAACTTGATGGAAAAACCTACCCCAAGACCAAAGACTTCATCATATGCAAAGGACTACTTCAACTCTAATGACTTCAACATCTTCAACTCTAATGACTTCAACATCTTCAGCATGTTCACCAAGGACTTCCAACTTGGAAACTACTAAGGACCACAAGTGAAACAAGGAAATCTTGCTTAAGATCTAGAGACTGAGGGAATGCAAAATAAGAAGAAACCATCAACAACTTTGAAGCATAGTAACCAAGAGTTTTCCTCAAGGAAACCAAGATCTCATACAAGAAGAATCATGAAGGAAGGAAAGATCACAAGTGAACCATATAGATAGACCACCATATTTTAGCTAAGTCAAAAACACACCAACTTATGTGGTGTAACAAAAATATTTTTGTTTGCCTAAAAATATGCTTGAAACTTGTTGTTTGAGTGGAATGTTGTTTGTGATTGCTTGCACATTGCTTGTGTGAATTGTGATGTGTGTGATTAGAAATAATTCCTTAGAAATATTTTACCTATTCTAATCCCAATCCAACCCAAACAGATGACTACTACAAGAAACTCCAACATCAAGGATGATGACAACCACAACCAAGAAGACAACATGAGAGAACTTATAGCAACCCAAAACCAGTTGAGCCAAGAGACAACTCAGCTTTTAGCCAACAACAATGGACTAGACCCAGCCATACAAAGGATTTTGAAACTTCAATCACAATTGTTGCAAGGATTGGTTACTCAAGTGATCAATATGAGAGAAAACTTTTTCCAAAGAGCTAATGACAACAAGGATGTTAATCTAGAAGGAACCCAAGCTAGCAATACCCATGGACACAAGGACCATGCATCCAAGGAACATGAAGATCAATGCCCCAAGAAGAGAGAAAGATCTCCCACTCATGAGGAACATGAACTAGAAGAACTCCTAGCTTTGGAGAGACCTAAGAAGAAGAAGAAATGCCCCAACCCAAACAAGAAGGATATTACTCAAGAGCAATGTTACACTTGCAAAGAGATGGGACACTATTACAATGAATGCCCAGAAAAGAAGAAGAGACAAGAAGACAAACAAAAGCTGGTGAAACCCAAGATAATGAAGGATTTTAGCCAAGTGATGTGTAAATACTGCAAAGAGTTAGGACATTATGCAAACTACTGTCCAGAAAAGATGAAGCATAAGATAAACCAGCCTATGAGGGATATCAGCCTTGTCACATGTTTCAAATGCAAGGAACTAGGCCACTATGCAAACAATTTTCCAGAAAGGATGGAGAACAAGTTAAACAAGTCTATGGAGAAACTCAACCTTGGCCCATGAGCTTCATGAGTCAAGAATGGAAACCAAGGACTCAATGCAACTATTTGCTTAGAGAAGTTTTCCAAGGATCCCAGGAAGGCCAATATGTAATTCTTGTTTGAAAATTTTAAGGGTGGTAGTACCCGAGTTGTTTTGAACTTGCTTGTAACCCTACCCTCCCCAAATCTCGGGACGAGATTTATTTTAAGGGTGGTAGCCTGTCACATCCCAAGATTTTCCAAATCTTGTAATGTGAAAATAAATCAATAAAATAAAACTTTGTTTGATTTTCAGGGCCAGAAGAAACTTTTTGAATTTAAATGGTACTTCAAACCCATTTGAATTAAATAAAATCCTAAAGGGATTTAAAAATATAAACATTTATTAAAGGAAATTAAAAATGTTTTGGAATTATTATTTTGGATCTTTTAATAAAAGATTTTGTTTTCAAATGAAAAGGTGGATTTATAAATAAAGATTATTTTATAAAGCCAAATTAAACCTTGGCCAAACTTTGGAATTAAAACATTTTATTCTAAATAAAATTAGCAAAGGTTTATTTAAAATAAATTAATAAGGATTTAATATCCAAGTTTTGTTAATAAAGGTTCTATCATTTATAAACCATCAAAAACTTATTTGTTTAATTTAAATAAGTTTTCCTAAATATTTGATATTCACAAATAAAACCTACTAAAGTGTTTTAGTTTTGTTTTAGGTTTTAAAATAAATATTCTCAATAAAACAATCCCTAGTTGATTTAATAATGAAAGTCTATTATATTTAATTAATAATGGACTCTAAAATAAAATGTTATTTTGTTTTAAAACAAGTTTCCAAGTATTTAATATTTCCAAATAAAACCTATTGATTTGGTTTTGAAAATATTTAGGTTTCAAATAAAGATTTTATTAATAAAATCAAGCCCTATTTTGATTTAATAACTAAGTTCCATTTTATTTAATTATTAATGGACCCTAAAGTAAAAGGATTATTTTATTTTAAACAAGATTTCCAAATGAAATTTATTTCCAAATAAACCTACTGATTGGGTTTTGAAAACATTTTGGATTTTAAATGAAGATTTTATTAAATAAAACAAACCCTATTTTATTAATAAACTAAAGATCCATTTTATTTAATTAATAAATGGATCCAAAATAAATAAAATATTATTTTATTTTGGATTTGGATTATGTTGATAAACAGAACCAAATTCAAATGAAAAGTTTGTTGTTTGTTTAATTTGATTTGAGTGTTGTTTGATTGTTTGATTAATTGGTTGAAACTCAAAACAGAAAAGAATTAGAAAAAGAAAAAGAGTTTTGACAGGAAAAAAATAGAGCAGCCCAGCAGCCCACTAAGGCCAGTCCAGCCCAGCTCCTTTTCTCCCCGGACCGTTTTTCTTCACCCTAGAAGCAACCCACGCAGACACCGACTGGTGGACCTCTCCCCCACTCTTTTCCCCACTGACCAGCGGACCCCACACCATGCCCCCTTCTTCCCCACCCCGCGACTGCTTCTTCCTTCCCTCGCCACCGTTGCTGCCGTTGCTTCCTCGATTGAATGCGCCTTATTGCAGCATTAATCCCTCGCTGCAGTCACGCTGTCTTAATCGCCCACGCCCTCTCCTCCATTCCCCTCTGTCACCACTCCTTCTCCGCCCCGAGGCTGCCACAATTTGACCCAGCACTTCCTCTGCCTCCGACGACCCCTCTCGCCAATTCCGGCCAGCACACGCTCCCTTCCGCCCCCCTGAGCACACGAGCACGCTCACCATACACTGGCGCATCTGCCTGTGCCCTTTGTACGACCGCGGGCGCTCCAGAGTGTCGGCAACGACAACCTCCAGCACCGCCGCCGCGTCTGCCTTTCTCCGACGAGCTCCTCTGGTAATCCCTGACCGCCCCCTCCTCTCTAGTTGACACTATCGTACTCCCCTTCCTCGTACGAGTCTAACGCTCCCTCTGTTATGCACCGGCGTGCCTTGTAGCCTCGTTCCCGACAACAACCGCGCGTGCCTGACAGAAGCAGGAACTCCGGCGAGCGATTAGTACCGCCCCAGTGCGCCCCTCGCCTCCTCGAAACCACGTCGAGCTTCCCCACGACCTTGCGATCACTGTGAGCCACTCCTCCCTCTCTCTCGCTTCCTGTGTTAGCTAGAACTCCACCGCCAGAGCCCGCGCCGCCGTCTGTCGCCGCTAGCGCCGCCCTCTTCTGGTCAGTCGCAGCGTAGCCGTTCGATTTAAATCCAACGAATGCAATAGATTCATTTAACTGAAAGGGTACGCTAGCTCTGAACCGTGCGATATGACTTAGATCTAACGGCCTGCAGTGAGCGATCCGTGCGAACCATTTTCGGCCAATTAAAACATGACGCGTGGCCAGCTCTAGTTTAAAACAGATTTTTGAATCAGAATTATTTGCAAACTTCAAACCTTTATAACTTTTGAACCACACGTCCAAATTTGACAAATTTTATATCAATGGATTCAGGAGAACAAGCCCTAGCCAACCATGGCCTTAGTTTAGAAAATAGTACCTGTTAACTTGTTTGAATTTGCAGAAACAATTGTGTACCTATTTAGAGTAGAAAAATTGTTTAAAAATGAATTTTGAATTAAAACCTTTGCAAAATGGTTTGTTGTGACCTTACTGACCCTAGAAACCAACCCATGGTTTGGAAAATGAATTTAGAAAAGTTTGGAATGGATTAATTAGTTTAGTCCATTTCTAGCTAAATAAAATTGTGGATTTTATTATGAAAATGTTTATGGAAAGAAAACTTTGAGAAAATAGTTTGGACCAAACCTACTGACCAAAAAACACCAAGTTTTGCAATAGCAACTCATTTGGTGAACCCTATAGGCTAATGCCTTAGTAAAAAATATTTCTACACCACATAAAATAACACTTTGTTTTGAAAATGGTTTTAAAGTGAAACCTTTTGCAAATGACTTGGCCACTTTAGGAAATGACCATTAGATGTACCCAAATGACTATGACCCACTAGGAACCACTTTTTCAAACAAAACAAAGCTTGGCATGCTTGCATGCATTTCTTTGACTTTGTTATTTATGTGTGTTGTTTTGCTTGATTGGTAGATTGAGTTTGTGCCTTGCTTGATTGATTTGTAGTGACTTGAAGAGTGTGATTGTTGCAAAGATCAAGAAGTGAACCTATACTCTACCAAAAAGGCAAGTGATGCTTCATACTTTCTATCCCAATACTTTTATTATGCATTAGTGATTTTGCTAAGTAAACTTGCATGGATTTTGCTAAGTATAGATCTTGCTATAGGAAAACCTAGTAGATGAATCCTTAGTAGGATTTTCCTAAGTTAGAGATTCCTACTACTACCAAGCTTAGCCTAGCTAATAGAAAACATGGGTGGAATATATATTCACACTATGGAAAAATATTCTAAGTCTGAGGACTTAAGTTTTGTTTAATAAAACAACTAAGTCAATGAATCACCTGGGTGGAATGGGCTTGCTTGGTGGAGAATGGTTGAGTGGTTCACAATGCCATAGGCTTGGATTGTGTATCTCACTTGTGGAATGCCACCCAGGAAACAAAGAGATTTGAGGTGTCAAATGTTGAGAAGCTTCAAGTGCAACCACTTGGCAATATGGGCTCTGCCATGATCATATAGGTTGCAAGAACTTAGCCATATGGACAGTGGGTGGTAGTGTTTGATAGGATGGAACGCGTCCATATTGGTCTAAGGGAAAGCTTCTGAAAGATCTTGTCTTGGGAAACCAAGTCTTGTGGGTAAAGTGCACCACCTCTGCAGAGTGTAAAATCTAAGTACTTAGCCATGTCCCTGGTAAAGGACAATTTGAGCATCAAGACATGGAAGCAATCAAGAATCTCATCATTCTAATTTCTAAATTAAAATCTTGTGGTTTGAACAAGGGTTGTTTGAATTCTTCAATCATTGATGGAGAGATGGCTTGGTACAAGGATCTTGAAATCTTTGGTTGAGGAAAAATGATTTTGTCAAGGAAAAATCTATTTTGAGCAATGAAAGCCTCAACTCCACTTAGCCAAATGCATATAGTTGATAGACTCCACTATACTACCATAGTATCACTTGCCAATACAATTCAAATGTATTGACCCTTTGTGGCTGTAACTTGTATGTTGCAGGTTTGATTGTTTAGAGAAGATTGATTGATTGATTAGGATTACAAAGTCTACAACCAACATCTGCCTGTGGCACTTTGAAGATGAAGGACCCATGACTATATTTATTCCGCTGCAATGTAATGTAATAGCCATATGAGCTATGTGTGATGTAATAAAATTATGTTATTTCTGGTTATAAAGTTATATTATGACCTTTGTTTCTTGATATTACATCTTAACTGTGGATGCTAGCTATTGATCCAGGGACTAGCATTGTAAACACAGGAGGGATCAATCTTATTAAAGATTTGGACCCCTTCACTGCACAACACAAACTCAAAACTTTGCCCCAACTTACAGTGAGGTTGTCAATCACACTGGTTTGCTGAAAACAAAGGATTAAGCGTATAATGTGGAAGATAGTAGTTTCTTGTACAAAGTAAACAGTAACAGTAGATGATGTATCAATGATAAAGGAATGGACCGGGGTCCACAGTTCACTAGAGGTGTTCTCCTTAAGATAGATAGCATGCTGGGTGAAGAAATAACAGCGGGGCAATTGACAGATTGAAAAGCATAACAATGCATATACTAGTAATCTTGACTCCTATGAGATTTGATTAGGCATTACAACATAATACATAGACCGTAATCCAACTGCATCTATGACTAATAATCCACCTTCAGGTTATCATCCGAACCCCTTCCAGTATTAAGTTGCAAGCAACAGATAATTGCATTAAGCAATGTGTGTAAAGTAAACAATACAATTGTTCCATGAACAAAGGTTTGTTGTTTTCTCCCTAGTAGCAACAACACATATACAACCTTAGAGATTTCTGTCACTTCCCTAGATTACTAGAGGCATGAACCTACTATCGAGCATAAATTCTCCCTCCTGGAGTTGCAAGCATCTGCTTGGCCAAGATAGCTACAAACAACGGAGAGCATGCAAGATCACAAATAACACAGACATGATAGAATCAATAATCAATCTGACATAGTATCTCAATATCCATCGGATACCCGCAAACACAACATGTATGATTACAAATAGATGATCATGATCATGAAAGGAGCTCACAAGATCTAAACATGATAGAACACATGAGGAGAAACAACCATCTAGCTTCTGTATGGACCCATAGTCAAAGGGTGAACTACTCATGCATCACTCCGAAGGCTAGCATGGTGATGAAGAAGGCCTCCGGGATGATCTCTCCCCTCCTGCAGGGTGCCGAGAAGAGCTTCAGATCCCCCCGATCTAGGGATGATGGTGGCGGCGGCTACAGACTGTTTCATGGATATTTGATCGGGTGCTTAGGGTTTCTGCATTGGGGTGCTTTTATAGGCGAAAGGGCAAGGTAGGTGGGCGCCCGAGGGGCCCACACCTGGTGGCGGCGCCCCCACTAGGCCGTGCGGCTCTAGGGTGTGGCCACCTTGTGTCTCCCTTCGGCTGCCCTTCGGACTCCGTGTTCCTTCTGGTAAAATATTGACATTGGCTTTTGTTCCATCCAATTCTGAAAAAATTTCCCTACTAGATTTTCTAAAACCAAAAACAGCAGAAAATAGGCAACTGACACTGCAGCATCTTGTTAATAGGTTAGTCCCAGAAAATGTATAAAAATACCTCAAAGTGTAGACAAAACATAACAAAGTTGATACTAAACAAGCATGGAACATCAAAAATTCTAGATACGTTTACGACATATCAAGCATCCCCAAGCTTAACTCTTGCTCGTCCTCGAGTAGGTAAGTGATAAAAAGAATAATTTTTTAGGTGGCATGCACCATCACAATCTTGATCAAACCATTTAAAAGTATTGATAGTTGGGATAAAAGTACTCTAAACATGAGCATGAAAGATGTAGTTCTAACAATAAGACATAGTAACTATGTTGTAACATGAAAAGGTACAAAAAAAGATCATGGATAACAATGCATTGAAAGATGTTTTTTTGTTTCACATATAGAAAACATAGCATGTGTGGTATTCAGCTTGTCCTTCATGGAGTAGCAAAACATAAATGCATAGGAAACCTTCAAAGTTCATAAGGGTGACTAGATACAAATAGTTCAAGAATAAGCATATCAACATTATGAATCAATCAATAAGTTTTGGAACAATGCACATAAAACTAAGAATTACAACTATTCTCTCTTAATTGGTGCATAAAGATAGAAGGTGGAGACTCAGAAAAAAAAGTAAGAAGAAAGGCCCTTCATAAAGGTAAGCAGGGATTTAAAGTTTCATAAAGATCTTCCAAAAATTATGGTACTTATTAGCTTTCAGCTCTCATTTCCCCTATCATAAGCATCTTGAAGTGATTAAGGTTAAAGTGAAACAAATATGAAGTATATGCTTGACAAATCATAAGTTGGCAATATCATGTCCCTTGAGTACGAGGGCCATTCCTCATGCTACTCAACTTTAGTCACTAGCAAGTTCTTGTCATTGTAAGTATATGTGTATCATAGAGAACCGCCAACGGGGTACCCCTTTCCCCATGACACAGGAGCTATCCCATATCAAAATGACAAGGCAACAGACAGTGAGCATCTCAGCAATCTTCTTATTTACCATGGGTATGGTGCTATATTTTTTCTTTTTCTCTCTCTTTTTTTTCTATATTTTGTTCTTAAGATGCTTCATGGATTGCTCACTATGGTGATGCTGCAAGTTTCCACCATGATTAGGCATGTCATAGGCTAGCCACCCAGGTGTTTCTCTAGCACATATACAATACTCCATGAACTTACAACCTCCCCTTTTATTTCACACCGCCGACATCCTTAAACAAAAGATCCTGATATCAACTGGGTAATATGTACATGTGTTGAAAGCGTTCCCCATGACAACATTGTTCTGCTAATTCCCAACTTATAAGTGCAAGCATATACAACATAGATGACACAATGGTTCAAGTTTATTAGGTGCAAGAAATAAAGTGTGCCATCAAGTTTGTGATAGCTTTAATCACTAATTTTCACATAACAAGTTTAATTTGGAAGATAGATAAAACATGAATATACTTGGAATGGTGTAACACACCATGCATAGGAATTTATAATGAAATCTTTGGAATAACTTGGTTTCTTGGGAGTTGGATGCATCATTAGATCTTACTCAGTACAAGTGGAGGATAGCAAAAGACTAGGAGCAACCAACTAAGAGAGCAATAATGGCCATAATCATGCAGAGCGACAAAACATTATCAACTAAAGCATAAATTGGTATCACAAGTCAAAAACTTAATGATCATAGAGGCTAGGTGACTGGTTCATAGTCATAACATGGTGTAAGCATGTGCCAAGTCAACCCAAACAAAGCATCAAAGGAGAATACCACAATATTATGCCTTTGTATGCTAAACCAACACATGATTCTTTCAAGGCACATTAAGCAATTTCAATTGTTTTGAACAAGTCATGCTACAGAAATAATCACTGAGCATAAGGTCAAAGCAACATCTAGCATGACATGATAAAGTCTAAGGCACAGTCAAAACAAGCTCACTTTTGTACCACTATAAGCATGAAACTCTCTACACTTTTCCAACAACAATCAACTTATTTGAAACAAAAATGCGAAAGAGGGGGTCCAACTAATTTATTCAGAAAATAAAAAAAACAAAACCAAAACCAAAAACTAAGATGCTCCAATAACAACACAACAGTGCATGAAACAATAAAAACGAATTGTCTAGAAAGAGACTTGAGATTTTTATTGATGAAGAAGGGGATGCCTTGGGCATCCCCAAGCTTTAACGCTTGTACATCTTGAATATTTCTTGGGGTGACATGGGCTAGCATCACCAAGCTTGAGCTTTTGTCCATTCTTCATCTCATCACATCATTCTTCCCCAAAACTTGAAAATTTCCTTCATACAAAACTTCACACAATCTTCATTAGCAACATTAGTGTATTCAAGATAATAGGCCTTTGGTTTTAGTTTCGACACAAGTAAAACTTTCATTAGAACACAAGATATATTAGAAATTCCTTTCAAAATCTCAAGTGATCAAGGAGAACTCAAAAAGAAACTGATTAAGAGGCAAATGGAAATAATGGCAGAAATCTGTCAAAACATACCAACAGGTAGAAATCGATTTTTTCGAAGACCTTCTATTGCTCAAATAAAAAAGTTTTGAATTAAAGAAAGTTATATAACAACCTGGGGCATAATATCATAGAATTACAGTTCAATCCGACATACAGGGATGTTTCACGAATTTTTACAATGAAGCACAAAAATCTGTTTTAGGACAGCAACTTCCCCAAATCTTACTTCTCTCTCATTAGAGGTTATTATTGGCACAAAAAACCACACAAAAAGGATAAGGAGAGGTTATTACAGAAGTAATAACTTCCAAGACTCAACAAAATAAAAACCTAATGAAATTTTGGTTATCTCCCAATTAGTACTTTTTTTAACGCCTTTAAGTTAGGCACAGGAAGCAAAAATCAAGTATTTTCAAATGAAGAAGCATTAACATGAAATTTTTCTTTAATAGGAGAAGCAAAAGGTATCTTCTCTCTCCTTATAGGGAAGTGTTCTATACCTTTATTGAATGTGAATTGATATTTAATGGTGCCTTCCTTCATATAAATAATGGCACCAACAGTTCTAAGAAAAGGTCTTCCCAAAGTAATAGGACAAGAAGCATTGCATTCAACATCCAAAACATAGAAATCAACAGGGAAAAAGTCATTTTTAACCATAATAAGAACATCATTAATACTCCCCAAAAGTTTCTTTTTAGCATTATCATCAAGTTGGACATCTAAATATCAATCTTCCAAAGGTGGCAAATCAAGCATTTCATAAATATTTCTAGGCATAATAGAGACACTAGAACCATGGTCACATAAAGCTTTGAGATCAAAATCATTCACTGTCATATTAATGATGGTTTCAAGCTTCATGTTTCAATTTTCTTCTTTAATTTTAATGAGAGCATCTGTAATGTGTTTTGTAAAAGCCATATTCATAGCATTAGAATTAGGACTTCTAGCAAGATTTTGTAGGAACAGAATTACTTCAGAAATATTGCAACCATCAAGATCAAAATCAATCTTAGCATCACAGGGCATAGAACTATTGTTTCCCATATTTCGAAAAAATTCAGCATTCTTATTCGGTTTAGGCATTGTTGTAAAAGGAATGGGGACTTATTGTGGTTTGCTAGCATCAACATTGGTGGTGGTAATAGTACAAATACTATTATTTCTAGCAATTTCATCTTCTGTTTCCCACTTATCATGCAATAGCAAACAATCTAACATTTTCATCAATTCTAACTTATATGGCATGAGTAGCAGCAAAGGTATTTTCCATGGTTTCAGGTTTAGCAACCATTTTATTAATCAAAGAGGATTGTGCTTCAGACAAAAATGAAATATTTTTCTCAACATTCAAAAGCTTTTCCTCCACATTTTTGTTGAAAATAGTTTATTTACTAATAAAGTCTTTAAGCATGACTTCAAGTTTAGAGGGTGCACTTCTATTGTTGTTGTAGGAATTTCCATAAGCATTACCATTATTGGAAGGATAGGGCCTATAATTATTATTACCAAAATTAGTCCTAGAGGCATTGCTGCTAAAACTATTATTTCTAATGAAGTTCACAACAACTTGCTCTTGAGCAACCAAAGAGGCTAAAGGAACATTATTTGGATCAATATGAGATTTTCCATTAACAAGCATAGACATAATAACATCAATTTTATCACTTAAGGAGGAGGTTTCTTTTACAGAATTTACGTTCTTACCTTGTGGAGTTCTCGGAGTGTGCCATTCAGAATAATTAACCATTATATTATTAAGTAGCTTTGTTGCAGCTCCCAAAGTAATTGTCATAAAGGTACCTCCAGCAGCAGAATCCAACATATTTCTTGAAGAAAAATTTAGTCCTGCATAAAAGTTTGGATAATCATCCAAGCATTCAGTCCATGAGTGGGATAATTCTTTACCAAGGATTTTATTCTTTCCCAATCCCGAGCAACATGTTCATTATCAAGTTGTTTAAATTTCATTATTTCACTTGTCATATAAATAATCTTAGCAGGAGGATAGTATTTTCCAATAAAAGCATTTTTGCACTTAATCCAAGAATCAATACTATTTCTAGGAAAGGATAGCAACCATTCTTTAGTTCTTCCTCTCAAAGAGAAAGGAAACAATTTAAGCTTAATAATATCTCCATCTGCATCCTTATATTTTTGCATCTCACAAAGTTCAACAAAATTATTGAGGTGAGCAGTAGCATCATTAGAACTAGCACCAGAAAATTGCTCTTTCATAACAAGATTCAACAAAGCAGGTTTAATTTCATAAAAAGTAGCATTAGGAGCAGGTGGAGCAATAGTTGTGCGAAGGAAATCATTGTTGTTTGTGCTAGTGAAGTCACACAACTTGGTGTTTTCACGAGTATTCATTTTTGCAAAAGTGGAGCAAGCCAACGGCATTAGCAACAAAAGTAGGAACTAATTTTTTTGTATTTTTGCTAAGAAAAAGCAAAGCAAACGAAACTAATTTTTTTGTATTTTTGATAAAAATAAACAAACAAAACAAAGCAAAACAAAAACAAAGTAAAGAGAATGGTTGTGAGAGACTCCCCTTGCAAGAATCTTCTTTCTCCTTGAAAGGTGACTGACGAGGAGGAAGAGATTGAAGTTGTCCTTAACTCCCCGGCAACAACGCCAGAAAATATCTTGATGCGGCTCAGTTGACTGTACAGCCTTGTTGGGAAACCCCAAGAGGAAGGTGTGATGAGCACAACAGCAAGTTTTCCCTCAGTTATGAAACCAAGGTTATCGAACCAGTAGGAGTAAGGAAACAACTCCAAGGTGTTGCTAACAACTTGGAACCTGCAAAACACAAACTCAAAACTTTCCCCCAACTTACAGTGAGGTTGTCAATTTCACTGGTTTGCTAAAAACAAAGTATTAAACGTATAATGTGGAAGATATTAGTTGCTTGTAGAAAATAAACGGTAACAATAGATGATGTGTTAATGATAAAGGAATGGACCAGGGTCCACAGTTCACTAGAGGTGTTCTCCTTAAGATAGATAGCATGTTGGGTGAACAAATTATAGTGAGGCAATTGACAGATTGAAAAAACATAACAATGCATATACTAGACATCTTGACTCCTATGAGATTTGATTAGGCATTACAACATAATACATAGACCATAATTCAACTGCATCTACGAATAATAATCCACCTTCAGGTTATCATCCGAACCCCTTCTAGTATTAAGTTGCAAGCAACATATAATTGCATTAAGAAATGTGTGTAAAGTAAACAATACAATTGTTCCATGAACAGATAGTAGCAACATCACATCTACAACCTTAGAGATTTCTGTAACTTCCCTAGATTACTAGAGGCATGAACCTACTATCGAGCATAAATACTCCCTCTTGGATTTTCAAGTATCTACTTGGCCAAGATAGCTACTAACAACGGAGAGCATGAAAGATCACAAATAACACAGACATGATAGAATCAATAATAAATCTGACATAGTATCTCAATAACCATCGGATCCCCGCAAACACAACATGTATGATTACAAATAGATGATCTTTTTTTTTGAGCTTATTACAAATAGATGATCTTGATCATGAACGGAGCTCACAAGATTTAAACATGATAGCACAAAGGAGGATAAACAACCATCTAGCTACTGTATGGACCCATAGTCCAAGGGTGAACTACTTGAAGGGAATATGCCCTAAGAGGCAATAATAAAGTGTTTATTATGTGTATTCCAAGTATATGATAGATGTTTATTTTGCATGCTATAATTGTATTAATACGGAAACGTTAATACATGTGTGTTTAATAAACAAACAGAAAGTTCCTAGTTATGCCTCTCTCATAAACTAGCTCGTTGATTAACAAGATGATCAAGGTTTCCTGATCATGGACATTGGATGTTGTTAATAACGGGATCACAACATTAGTGTAATGGTGTGATGAACATTCATCCGAAGTATAGCATTACGATCAAAGTCATTGAGTTTATATTGCTATAACAACTTACGAAGTGATCCTAATCCTTAGACCATGAGATCATGGCAATCACTAACACCAGAAGAGTTTCTTGATAACATCAAACGTCACACCGTAACAGGGTGATTATAAAGATGGATTCAGAACTAATAAAGTGTTATGTTGAGGCTCATGGATCGAGAGTGGAATTTGTTCATCCCGATGACGGATAGATATACTCTGGGCCCTCTCGGTGATATCACATTGATTACCTTGCAAGCAAGTGATTTGATCACTAGAATGTTATATCACAGGAACGAGAAAAGAGTGCATGTCGGTAACGATATCAAACTAGGTATGGAGATACCGATGATCGAATCTCGGACATGTAATATATCGTGAAACAAAGGGATTAAGATACTAGCGTAAACGGTTCCGACGATCACAATAAAGTCATCGTTGAATGTGTGGGAGTCAGTATGGGTCTCCAGATCCCGCTTCTGATTATTGATCCGAGAGGGGTCTCGATCATGTCCGCATTATTCATGAACCATAGGGTGACACACTTAAGAGACACCGACATCATATTGGAGCAAATGTTTCATGCCGAAAGAATGAACAAGCGCAGGAATTTATTTCACTAGATACAGAAACAGGTTTTCGGGTGAAATTGCATAAAGTGGTTATGCATGTGAAATAGAATTCTAGCAAGGGGTTATTTGTGAATGTTTGTCATTAAATTAATTGACAAAATTCTGAATAAAATAAAAGAGTTTTATTTAATGAGAGTGTGCATTAAATTTGGTGGAAATTTAATGGGAATTTGAGTGGACTTTTGAGTGGAGGGATTTTAAAGGGCATTTTGTGAGTGGAGTGTCCACCCACATGAATGAAGGAGGGGAGGGGGCAGCCCCCATGGCCGGCGGCCACCCCCTTGGGTGCCCCCCCTCCTCCTATAAAAGGAGCCCCCCTCCTCACTTGTCTCTCACACCTCCTCGTGAAGGATCTCTCTCCCCCTCTAGAATTTATCCCCCATGGTCTCGGACTAGCGAGATACATGTTCCCGGTGGCTATTCGGCAAGAAAGAGTTGTGCTTCCGCTGCATCGCTGGAGTGAGGAGGCGGAGGTTGCTCGGTGCCTCGAACGTGTGTGCGAGCACGGATGCGCTGCTGATTTGCGGCGCTAGGACTTCCTCTCGATCTTGAGATCGGCAAGAGATCGTCTACATCAACCACGAGTTGAACTCGTTAAGCTTTGTCGGCCTTCAAGGGTATGTTCTCTACGGATATACATCCGCCCGTTGTTTGTATCTAGTAGATAGATCTTGGTATATAGTTCACATCGAAGGAAAATTTTTGTTTTCTATGCTGCGAACCCTACACTACTCACGCATCACTCTGAAGGCTGGCATGGTGATGAAGAAGGCCTCCGGGATGATCTCTCCCCTTCGGCAGGGTGCCGGGAAGAGCTTCAAATCCCCCTGATCTAGATACGATGGTGGTGTTGGAGATATGCCCAAGAGGCAATAATAAAGTGGTTATTATCATATCTTCATACTTATGATAAATGTTTACATACCATGCTGTAATTGTATTAACAGGAAACATTAATACTTGTGTGATTTGTAAACATAAAAGAGTCCCTAGTAAAGCCTCTTGTTAAACTAGCTTATTGGTTAATATATGATCATGGTTTCCTGATAATGAACATAGAGATGTTATTAACAACAGGGTCATATCATTAGGAAAATGATATGATGGACATACTCCTATAGATAAGTGTAGCATAAAGATCTAGTCATTTTAATAGTTCAATTGCTATAAGCTTTCTGATACATAGTAACCTAATTCCTTCTACCATGATATCATGCTTATCGCCATCACCGGAAGGATGCTTTGATGACATCAAACACCACACCGTAACTGGGTGACTCTAAAGGTGGCATTGAGTGTTCGGAAAGTATGGGTTGAGACACATGGATCAAGAGTGGGATTTGTCAATCCATATGACGGATAGATATACTCTAGGCCCTCTCGGTGGAATGTCATCCAATTAGCTTGTAAGCATGTGACTGGCTCACAAGGGATCACATACCACGGGAACGAGAAAAGAGTACTTATCGGTAACGAGGTTGAACTAGGTATGCAGAGATACCGACGATCAAAACCTCGGATAAGTAAACTATCGTGAGACAAAGGGAAATTGGTATCGTATGTAAGTGGTTCATTCGATCACAAAGTAATCGTAGAAATATGTGGGATCCATATGAATTTCCAGATTCCTCTATTGGTTATTAATCGGAGAAGTGTCTCGATCATGTCCGCATAATTCACGAACCGTTTTCTATTTCTAAAAAATAATTAATGTAACCTTTTAAAATGAATTAACTTATATTTTTGAATATTAATTTGGAATTTAGAAAAACTTTAAACATAAGAAGTGTATGGATTTGAATAAATAATCCAAAACCATTTTCTATTTTAAAAAAATAATTAATGTAACCTTTTAAAATGAAGATAGGGGACGAGCATCGTTAAAACTTGCATTGGATCTCTGAAGAAACCACATATTGTGAGTCTAAAAATGATTTTTTCAAAAAATCACGGGCGATAGATCATGTACCTGTAGTACAAACCGGACCCACTTCCTACCGATTCGGCAGACATTTGTCCTTTTTACCCGGGATGGACGAAAAGGTTTGAGATGTACCGGTTGGGAGATATTCCATGTAAGGTGGTCTAGTATTTTAGGAAAATGGGACGGTAGCATTGTGAAACGGCATTTTGGTGGTTACTTCACAAAACGACCCGTTTTTTGCGCTCGGAAAATGGAAAAGGGCTTTTCCGTGCGACAAAAAGGAAAACTTCCTCCTGCAACATTGTTCTCTATACCAATGTCCACACACATGCATAATATGGGAAAAACATCACAAACTATGCCATGATTCAGCACATAACATCGGTCATTTGGACCGAAAGCCATGAAACCTCGAACATGATAGGTCATTTTGTGAAGGTTTTTTCGAAACATGATCAATATACCAAGTCTGGTATTTTTCCTTTCAACTATGTAACAAAATATGACACCACGCGAAGGATTTTCATTGTTCGGATTTTTTTTGAATTTATTATGCCCGTTTTGAATTATCTGAATTTCTAACTATGGTCGAACCGGTGTGCATGAAGATAGGGGACGAGCATCGTTAGAACTTGTATTGGATCTCTGAAGAAACCACATATTACGAGTCTAAAAATGATTTTTTCAAAAAATCACGGGCGATAGATCATGTACCTGTAGTACAAACCGGACCCACTTCCTACCGATTCGGCAGACATTTGTCCTTTTTACCCGGGATGGACGAAAAGGTTTGAGATGTACCGGTTGGGAGATAGTCCATGTAAGGTGGTCTAGTATTTTAGGAAAATGGGACGGTAGCATTCTGAAACGGCATTTTGGTGGTTACTTCACAAAACGACCCGTTTTTTGCGCTCGGAAAATGGAAAAGGGCTTTTCCGTGCGACAAAAAGGAAAACTTCCTCCTGCAACATTGTTCTCCATACCAATGTCCACACACATGCATAATATGGGCACAACATCACAAACTATTCCGTGATTCAGCACATAACATCGGTCATTTGGACCGAAAAAGCCATGAAACCTCGAACATGATAGGTCATTTTGTGAAGGTTTTTTCGAAACATGATCATTGTTCGGCACACATTTAGTCCCGGATGTAGTCACAAACCGGGACTAAAAATATTTTCCGCCATTTCCCACCTCTTCCCGCCAAGTTTTCCCGCCCTTTCCTTTCTACTAGAGCTTTTAGTCCCGGATGTAGTCACTAACCGGGACTAAAGATATTTCCCGCCATTTCCCAAAGCTTCACGCCAAGTTTTCCCGCCCTTTCCCTCTATATTTAGGGTGATCGTGTCATGGCTATCCACACATCCACACCTTCCTCTCTTAGAACAATGGACAACGCCTACTGGGCCATTCTGACCCTCGAGGAGACCGAGGCGCTGTGCGCCTCCAACTACCCTTGTCCGCCGGGCTACCGGCCGCCCGCCGGCTGGATGCTGAGCGCTGGAGGGGTTCCTGTCCCTCAAGGTTCTGCACGCCAGGAGGCCATCACAAACCACTTCTACCACGAGCTCACGCCGGAGCAGCGGATGGATCCCCAGTGGGATCCCGACAACTACGACACCTGGAATGCCTTCTTCGCTAATAGGAGGGAAAGGGAGCTCGCCAGGTACGAGGGTGATGGCCCGCCACCGGTGAACCACAACGAAGCCGGCCGTCGTCTGTGGTAGGCGAACCGTACTATCATCGAAGTGATGCGCTACATCGTCGGGGGAGACCATCCTCGCCTACGGTGCCCACGAGTCCACCTGCCACAGGCCCCACACTGTCCCGGCGGTAGCGACATTGTCTTCCAGGAGACCCCTCTCCCACCCGCCGTGAATCCGAGGCTGGAATGGCCCCTGGTATATGCCATGGATGGGCTGAGGATCCCCGGAGTGGCAGGTGACGATGACGATGATGATGACGACGATGATGAAGACCCTGAAGCTGCGTACTATAGGACTAGGCATGATTATGACTAAAGGGGGCGGCTTTAGTCCTGAGTGTTAGCTACTCCCGGTTTGTCCCGGTTTTTAATATTAATAAATGTCTTGAGTGTTACCTAATAAATAGAGGGAAATGCCTATATAAAGAGAGGGTTCATATTTAGTCCCAGTTGGAGAAACCAACCGCGACTGAAGGGATTGCGGCAGAGTGGGCCAGGCAACACTAATAATAGGGGTGAGTGTCGACATTATGTCGTGCGGCTTGTACCTTGTCCCGGATGGTGTCACCAACCGGGACTAAAGATGAACCTTTAGTCCCGGTTGGAGACACCAACCGGGACTAAAGATGAGTCAGCACTAATAATAGGGGTGAGTGTCGACATTATGTCGTGAGTGTCGACATTATGCCGAGCTGCTTGTACTATAAATATGCATCCTTGTGAGTCCAGTCCTCCAGCCAGTTTGAGGCATCTCCAAGATGGTTTTAGAGAGCAGGGACACCACTACGGCCAGTTTCAGGGAGATGCCGACGGAGCCCAGTCCTCCGGCATCTCCGAGAAACTGGTCATAGAGGCACTCCCTAATATGTGAAATTAGTTAGCTCCGAGGCGTATTGATCTACTTAGTGAAGTTACAAGCTGCAAGATGGTTTTCGAGAGCAGGGACACCACTGCGGCCAGTTTCAGGGAGATGCCGACGGAGCCCAGTCCTCCGGCATCTCCGAGAAACTGGTCATAGAGGCACTCCCTAATATGTGAAATTAGTTAGCTCCGAGGCGTATTGATCTACTTAGTGAAGTTACAAGATGCAAGATGGTTTTCGAGAGAAGGGACACCACTACGGCCAGTTTCAGGGAGATGCCGATGGAGCCCAGTCCTCCGGCATCTCCGAGAAACTGGTCATAGAGGCACTCCCTAATATGTGAAATTAGTTAGCTCCGAGGCGTATTGATCTAGTTAGTGAAGTTACAAGCTGCAAGATGGTTTTCGAGAGCAGGGACACCACAACGACCAGTTTCAGGGAGATGCCGATGGAGCCCAGTCCTCCGGCATCTCCAAGAAACTGGTCATAGCCGCACTCCCGGTCCAGCCACAAAACGGGACTAACACTCAAGACATTTATTAATATTAAAAACTGAGACTACAAAACAGGGACTAAAGGCCACAAACCGCGAAAGATATCCTTCGGTCAAGCCACAAACCGCGAAAGACATGAACTAGAGTTACATAATATGAGCATGAACTTCTTGGCATATGTCATTCCTTATGACCGCTTCAGACGTAACCATGGAGCATCTTCTTTACTTAACGGAATGCTTGGGTCAGTTTTCACTGTGAAGGGCGGAATTTCATCAAACTTATTATAATCTTCTGACATGTTTGTCTTGTCCTCGATTCCCACGATGTTTCTTTTTTCTGAAAGAACTATGTGACGCTTTGGCTCATCATATGATGTATTCGTTTGCATATTTTTTCTTTTTTCGGTCTGGAGGACATGTCCTTCACATAGAAAACCTGAGACACATCATTGGCTAGGACGAATGGTTCATCTCTATAACCAAGATTGTTGAGATCCACTGTTGTCATTCCGTACAACTGGTCTATCTTTACCCCTTCCCCATTCAGGTTGACCCATTTGCAGCGAAACAAAGGGACCTTAAAAGAGACTCCATAGTCTAGTTCCCATATCTCCTCTATGTAACCATAATATGTGTTCTTTTGTCCATTCTCGTCTATTGCATCAAAGCGGACACCACTATTTTGGTTGGTGCTCTTTTTATCTTGGGCGATCGTGTAGAATGTATTCCCATTTATTTCGTACCCTTGGAAATTCAATACAGTAGAAGATGGTGACGCGGCCAACAAGTATAGCTGATCTCCAACAGTGGTGTCATTCAAGAGTGGGTCCGCATCCAACCACCGAAAGACTTCATGTGTTCATCTGTAATCCATGATTCAGGCTTCCCCGGGTTTTTGGAGCGTACAATATTCTTGTGTTCCTCGATATACGGAGCTGCCAAGGTGGAATTATGTAGAACTGTGTAGTGTGCTTTAGTGAAAGAATCCCCGTCCCTACATATCATTGCTTTCTTTCCCAGCATGCCTTTTCCACTTAGTCTTCCCTCATGCCGCGAGTCAGAAACACCAATCGGCTTAAGGTCAGGAATAAAGTCAACACAAAACTCAATGACCTCCTCTGTTCCATATCCCTTGGAGATGCTTCCTTCTGGTCTAGCACGGTTATGAACATATTTCTTTAAGACTCCCATGAACCTCTCAAAGGGGAACATATTGTGCAGAAATACCGGACCGAGAATGGCAATCTCTTCCACTAGATGAACCTGGAGATGCGTCATAATATTGAAGAAGGATGGTGGGAACACCAATTCAAAACTAACAAGACATTGTACCACATCCTTCTGTAACCTTGGCAGAATATCTGGATTGATTACCTTCTGAGATATTGCATTGAGGAATGCACACAGCTTCACAATGGGTACTCGAACATTTTCCGGTAGAAGCCCCCTCAATGCAATCGGAAGCAACTGCGTCATAATCACGTGACAGTCATGAGACTTCAGGTTTTGGAACTTTTTCTCTGCCATATTTATTATCCCCTTTATATTAGATGAGAAGCCCGACGTCACCTTGATACTGTAAAGGACTTCAAAAAAGATTTCCTTCTCTGCTTTGGTAAGAGCATAGCTGGCACGACTTAAGTGACGCCCTTTATCCGTCTTGTTATCTGTATGCATGTTCTTTGGGTCTTTCATAATTTGTTGGTCCTCCCGTGCTTCAGGTGTATCTTTTGTCTTCCCATACACGCCTAGGAATCCTAGCAGGTTCACGCAGAGATTCTTCGTCACGTGCATCACGTCGATTGAAGAGCGGACACGCAGGACTTTCCAATATGGCAGCTCCCAAAATATAGATTTCTTCTTCCACATGGGTGCGTGTCCTGTAGCGACGTCGTTCGGAACTGATTGAACGCCGGGACCCTTTCCAAAGATTACTTCTATGTCCTTGACCATACCAAATACATCATCACCAGCAGGGAGTTCAGGCTTCTTCCGGTGATCTGCCTCACCTTTGAAATGCTTGCCTTTCTTTCTTACGGGATGATTGGTCGGAAGAAATCGTCGATTCGCCAGGTACACAACCTTCTTGCATTTATGCAAATATGTACCTTCGGTCTTATCTAAACAGTGGGTGCATGCCGTATATCCTTTGTTTGTCTGTCCTGAAAGGTTACTAAGAGCAGGCCAATCATTGATGGTTACGAATAACAACCCTCGTAGATTAAATGGCTCCTGTTTGTTCTCATACCACGCACGTACACCTGGTTTGCCCACAACTGTAAGAGTTCTTCAACTAATGGCCTAGGTACACATCAATGTCGTTGCCCGGTTGCTTCGGGCCTTGGATGAGCACTGGCATCATAATGAACTTACGCTTCATGCACAACCAAGGAGGCAGGTTGTAGATACATAGAGTCACGGGCTAGGTGCTGTGACTGCAGCTCTGCTCCCCAAAAGGATTCATGCCATCCGTACTTAGACCAAACCATAAGTTCCTTGCGTCACCTGCAAAGTCTGGGAAGTCTCTCTCGATTTTTCTCCACTGTGACCCATCAGCAGGGTGTCTCAACTTCCTGTCTTTCTTTCGGTCTTCTTTGTGCCATCGCAACAACCTGGCATGCTCTTTGTTTCTGAACATGCGTTTCAACCTTGGTATTATAGGAGCATACCATATAACCTTAGCAGGAACCCTCTTCCGGAGGGGCTCTCCCTCAACATCACCAGGGTCATCTCGTCTGATCTTATACCGCAACGCGTTGCATACCGGGCATTTATCTAAATTCTCATACTCCTTACCGCGGTAGAGGATGCAGTCATTAATGCATGCATGTATCTTTTGCACATCTAATCCCAGAGGACAGAGAGTCTTCTTTGCTTCGTAGGTACTCTCGGGAAGTTCGTTATGTTTTGGAAACTTCGGCTTCATTATTTTCAGCATCTTTTTAAATGAGGAGTCAGTTAGACCACACTCTGCCTTCCATCGCAACAATTCCAGTGTGGTACCGAGCTTTGTGCTGCCATCTTCACAATTTGGGTACAACAATTTCTTGTAATCTTCTAACATGCCCTCTAACTTCAACTTCTCATTTTCTGTTTCACAGTCTTGATTTGCATCAGAAATGACCCTACCAAGTTCATCAGCCGGCTCATCTGATGCCCGTTCTTCACCTCTTTCCTCTCCATTGTCTTCCATTGCAGTATCACTGTATTCAGGAAACATATGATGATAGTTGTTATCATCATCTTCTTCTTCACTATCTTCCATCATAACCCCTCTTTCCCCGTGCTTGGTCCAGCAACTATAGTTGGGCATGAAACCTTTCATAATCAGGTGGCCGCGAATGATTTTCGAGGAAGAGTACTCCTTGTTGTTCCGACATTGAACACATGGACAACGTATAAATCCATTCTCTTTGTTTTCCGTAGCCACATCGATAAATTTATCCACGCCTTTGATATACCCGGCTACGCGCCGGTCACCGTACATCCATTCCCGACCGTTCATCTGCATCATATAAGTAAGTTTATCAAAAAACAGGACATCATAAATAGTGAAATAACCAATTCACACCGACACATGAATTGTATCAATGACCTAGAAAAGATAAGATTGCTAACCTCGATCGAGGGAAATAACGAGGAGAAAGCTCAAGTGCGTCTCGGACACCTTCTATATTTTTGTTCTATGAGAAATTCAACGGGATTATTCACTCAAACATTTCAACAAACACCTTCAATGCATGCATGAGAAAAAATTAGCACACCCCCTCACACCTTCCACCATTCGAAAAAACAGAGTGGAGGCAGAGGGGGCTGGGGCGTTGCATTTATAGAGGGCAGGGGGTATTTAGTCCCGGTTGGAGCCAGCAACCGGGACTAAAGGTGCGTGCCACGCCACGTGGCTGTGGACGCAATCTTTAGTCCCGGTTGCTGGCTCCAATCGGGACGTATTGCCCTTACCAACCGGGACGCATGCCCCCTGGCCCCGTGCCCGCTCCAACCAGGACGCGTGCCAGTATTAGTCCCGGTTGGTGGCGCAACCGGGACAAATGCTCTGAGGGGTCGCGAACGGATAGCCCTTTTTCCACTAGTGGAAGGGGAAACTTTTCTGCAGGTCGTAGCACGTCATGGACTCCTGCTGTGCCATCCATCCGTGACATTATACCAACCAACTCCAACAATTCTCCACGTCCAACATCTTCAAAATCTGCACCACAAGCGTCCGCAATCCCCTCATCGGGACGCACAAGGGATATACAATGCCATACTTGTAAAGGCCTTGGGCACATGAGGAAGGATTGCCCAAATAACCGAGCACTAATTGTGCGAGAAAATGGTGAGTACTCATCCGCTAGTGATTTAGAGGAGGATGTATGTGCTATGCTTGTCACTAATAATGCAGAGAATATAATGAGCATGAGACTAAGGAAATGCATATGACTGCTGATATGGCGGATAAATACCCAAGCCTCGTCACCATGCGAGTACTTAGTGCTCAGGAGGGGCACGCTGAATTGCATCAATGCCATAATTTGTTCCAAACCAAGTTTATTGTCAAAGGACATTCAGTTCGAGTGATCGTTGATGGGGGGAGCTCCAATAATTTAGCAAGTATAGAGATGGTCGAGAAGCTTTGTCTCACCATTACCAGACACCCCCGTCCATATTACATCCAATGGCTCAATGAATGTGGTAAGTTGAAGGTAACACATCGCGTGAGAGCGCATTTTACACTCGGTTCATATCATGATTATGTAGACTGTGATGTCGTCTCTATGCAAGCATGTTCGTTATTATTAGGCCAACCTTGGCAATATGATATAATGGTAGAACAAATTCATCACTACAGGAATGGGAAGCTACGCCGACGGCCAAATGTCAGGGCCGTCGGCGTAGCCATCGTCTAGGCCAGCTTCGCCAAGCAGCCGTCGGCATAGAATTTCTCTCGGCATATCCTATGCTACGCCGAAGGCTGCCCTCGGCGTAGCTATTTTTTATTTTATCTCATTAAACTTTGAAAAATCATAACTAAATCATTCTAATTCAGAAAAATACAAATAATATATCAAAATTTGCAGAGAAATAAGACCTATCTATCTACACTCAAATATTACACATTTGTAAATAAAAATTAAGTAAAACATAAAACATTATATATAGTTTAAAACGGGCATAAAAAATTCAAAAATGATCGAAACAATACGAAACCTTCGCGTGGTGTCATATTATGTGACATAGTTAGAAGGAAAAATATCAAACTTGATATATTGATTATGTCTCAAAGAAAACTTCACAAAATGACCTATCTCATTCGAGGTTTCTTGGCGTTCGGGTCAAATGACCAATGTTATGGCTAGAATCAAGGCATAGTTTGTGATAATGTGCCAATATTGTGCATACACATGCATCATGGGATGGCGAACAATATTTTAGGAGGAAGTTTTCCTTTTCGTCGCAACAAAAACAATTTCCTATTTTCTGAGCACAAAAAATGGACGGTTTTATGAAGCAACCACCAAATGGCTAATTCAAAATGCTACCACCACATTTTACAAAAATACTATACCACCTTATATAGACAATGTCCCAACAAGGGGATCCGAAACCTTTCAGTCCACCTCTGGTGAAAAAGACAAATTCCTGCCGAATCGGTAGGAAGTGGGTCAGATATGAACTACAGGTACATGATCCGATGCTCATGTTTTTTTATAAAAATCATTTTTAGGTTCACAATATGCTATTTTATCAAAGATCTAATGAAAGTCTAGCGAGGCTCGGCCCCGAGCTAAGAATATTCATGCCCGCCGTTCGACAAAGTTTGACGATAGTTTAAAACGGGCATAAAAAATTTAAAAACGATCGAAACAATATGAAACCTTCGCGTGGTGTCATATTATATGACATAGTTATAAGTAAAAATATTAAACTTGATATATTGATTATGTCTCAAAAAAACCTTCACAAAATGACCTATCTCATTCGAGGTTTCTTGGCTTTCGGGTCAAATGACCAATGTTATGGCTAGAATCAATGCATAGTTTGTGATAATGTGCGCATATTATGCATACACATGCATCATGGGATGGCGAACAATATTGCAGGAGGAAGTTTTCCTTTTCGTCGCACCAAAAAGCCATTTCCCATTTTTCGAGCACAAAAAACGGACGGTTTTATGAAGCAACCACCAAATGGATAATTAAAAATACTACCACCACATTTTACAAAAATACTATACCACCTTATATGGACAATGTCCCAACAGGGGGATCCGAAACCTTTCCGTCCACCTCTGGTGAAAAAGACAAATTTCTGCCGAATCGGTAGGAAGTGGGTCAGATATGAACTACATGTATAAGATCCGATGCTCATGTTTTTTACAAAAATAATTTTTAGGTTCACAATATGCTATTTTATCAAAGATCCAATGCAAGTTTAGCGAGGCTCGGCCCCGAGCTAAGAATCTTCATGCCCGCCATTTGACAAAGTTTGACGATAATTTAAAACGGGCATAAAAAATTCAAAAACGATCGAAACAATGCGAAACCTTCGAGTGGTGTCATATTATGTGACATAGTTATAAGTAAAAATATCAAACTTGATATATTGATTATGTCTCAAAAAAACCTTCACAAAATGACCTATCTCATTCGAGGTTTCTTGGCTTTCGGGTCAAATGACCAATGTTATGGCAAGAATTAAGGCATAATTTGTGATAATGTGCCCATATAGTGCATACACATGCATCATGGGATGGCGAACAATATTGCAGGAGGAATTTTCCTTTTCGTCGCACCAAAAAGCCATTTCCCATTTTTGAGCACAAAAAATGGACGGTTTTGTGAAGCAACCACCAGATGGCTAATTCAAAATGGTACCACGATATTTTACAAAAATACTATACCACCTTATATAGAAAATTTCCCAACAAGGGTATCCGAAACCTTTCCGTCCACCTCTGGTAAAAAGACAAATTCCTGCCGAATCGGCAGGAAGTGGGTCAGATATGAACTACAGGTACATGATCCGATGCTCATGTTTTTTTACAAAAATCATTTTTAGGTTCACAATATGCTATTTTATCAAAGATCCAATGAAAGTCTAGCGAGGCTCGGCCCCGAGCTAAGAATCTTCATGCCCGCCGTTCGACAAAGTTTGACGATAGTTTAAAACGGGCATAAAAAATTCAAAAACGATCGAAATAATGCGAAACCTTCGCGTGGTGTCATATTATATGACATAGTTATAAGTAAAAATATTAAACTTGATATATTGATTATGTCTCAAAAAAACCTTCACAAAATGACCTATCTCATTCGAGATTTCTTGGCTTTCGGGTCAAATGACCAATGTTATGGCTAGAATCAATGCATAGTTTGTGATAATGTGCGCATATTGTGCATACACATGCATCATGGGATGGCGAACAATATTGCAGGAGGAAGTTTTCCTTTTCGTCGCACCAAAAAGCCATTTCCCATTTTTCGAGCACAAAAAAACGGACGGTTTTATGAAGCAACCACCAAATGGATAATTAAAAATACTACCACCACATTTTACAAAAATACTATACCACCTTATATGGACAATGTCCCAACAGGGGGATCCGAAACCTTTCCGTCCACCTCTGGTGAAAAAGACAAATTCCTGCCGAATCGGTAGGAAGTGGGTCAGATATGAACTACATGTATAAGATCCGATGCTCATGTTTTTTTACAAAAATAATTTTTAGGTTCACAATTTGCTATTTTATCAAAGATCCAATGCAAGTTTAGCGAGGCTCGGCCCCGAGCTAAGAATCTTCATGCCCGCCATTTGACAAAGTTTGACGATAATTTAAAACGGGCATAAAAAATTCAAAAACGATCGAAACAATGCGAAACCTTCGCGTGGTGTCATATTATGTGACATAGTTATAAGTAAAAATATCAAACTTGATATATTGATTATGTCTCAAAAAAACCTTCACAAAATGACCTATCTCATTCGAGGTTTCTTGGCTTTCGGGTCAAATGACCAATGTTATGGCAAGAATTAAGGCATAATTTGTGATAATGTGCCCATATAGTGCATACACATGCATCATGGGATGGCGAACAATATTGCAGGAGGAATTTTCCTTTTCGTCGCACCAAAAAGCCATTTCCCATTTTTGAGCACAAAAAATGGACGGTTTTGTGAAGCAACCACCAGATGGCTAATTCAAAATGGTACCACGATATTTTACAAAAATACTATACCACCTTATATAGAAAATTTCCCAACAAGGGTATCCGAAACCTTTCCGTCCACCTCTGGTAAAAAGACAAATTCCTGCCGAATCGGCAGGAAGTGGGTCAGATATGAACTACAGGTACATGATCCGATGCTCATGTTTTTTTACAAAAATCATTTTTAGGTTCACAATATGCTATTTTATCAAAGATCCAATGAAAGTCTAGCGAGGCTCGGCCCCGAGCTAAGAATCTTCATGCCCGCCGTTCGACAAAGTTTGACGATAGTTTAAAACGGGCATAAAAAATTCAAAAACGATCGAAACAATGCGAAACCTTCGCGTGGTGTCATATTATATGACATAGTTATAAGTAAAAATATTAAACTTGATATATTGATTATGTCTCAAAAAAACCTTCACAAAATGACCTATCTCATTCGAGATTTCTTGGCTTTCGGGTCAAATGACCAATGTTATGGCTAGAATCAATGCATAGTTTGTGAAAATGTGCGCATATTGTGCATACACATGCATCATGGGATGGCGAACAATATTGCAGGAGGAAGTTTTCCTTTTCGTCGCACCAAAAAGCCATTTCCCATTTTTCGAGCACAAAAAACGGACGGTTTTATGAAGCAACCACCAAATGGATAATTAAAAATACTACCACCACATTTTACAAAAATACTATACCACCTTATATGGACAATGTCCCAACAGGGGGATCCGAAACCTTTCCGTCCACCTCTGGTGAAAAAGACAAATTCCTGCCGAATCGGTAGGAAGTGGGTCAGATATGAACTACATGTATAAGATCCGATGCTCATGTTTTTTACAAAAATAATTTTTAGGTTCACAATTTGCTATTTTATCAAAGATCCAATGCAAGTTTAGCGAGGCTCGGCCCCGAGCTAAGAATCTTCATGCCCGCCATTTGACAAAGTTTGACGATAATTTAAAACGGGCATAAAAAATTCAAAAACGATCGAAACAATGCGAAACCTTCGCGTGGTGTCATATTATGTGACATAGTTATAAGTAAAAATATCAAACTTGATATATTGATTATGTCTCAAAAAAACCTTCACAAAATGACCTATCTCATTCGAGGTTTCTTGGCTTTCGGGTCAAATGACCAATGTTATGGCAAGAATTAAGGCATAATTTGTGATAATGTGCCCATATAGTGCATACACATGCATCATGGGATGGCGAACAATATTGCAGGAGGAATTTTCCTTTTCGTCGCACCAAAAAGCCATTTCCCATTTTTGAGCACAAAAAATGGACGGTTTTGTGAAGCAACCACCAGATGGCTAATTCAAAATGGTACCACGATATTTTACAAAAATACTATACCACCTTATATAGAAAATTTCCTAACAAGGGTATTCGAAACCTTTCCGTCCACCTCTGGTAAAAAGACAAATTCCTGCCGAATCGGCAGGAAGTGGGTCAGATATGAACTACAGGTACATGATCCGATGCTCATGTTTTTTTACAAAAATCATTTTTAGGTTCACAATATTCTATTTTATCAAAGATCCAATGAAAGTCTAGCGAGGATCGGCCCCGAGCTAAGAATCTTCATGCCCGCCGTTCGACAAAGTTTGACGATAGTTTAAAACGGGCATAAAAAATTCAAAAACGATCGAAACAATGCGAAACCTTCGCGTGGTGTCATATTATATGACATAGTTATAAGTAAAAATATTAAACTTGATATATTGATTATGTCTCAAAAAAACCTTCACAAAATGACCTATCTCATTCGAGATTTCTTGGCTTTCGGGTCAAATGACCAATGTTATGGCTAGAATCAATGCATAGTTTGTGATAATGTGCGCATATTGTGCATACACATGCATCATGGGATGGCGAACAATATTGCAGGAGGAAGTTTTCCTTTTCGTCGCACCAAAAAGCCATTTCCCATTTTTCGAGCACAAAAAACGGACGGTTTTATGAAGCAACCACCAAATGGATAATTAAAAATACTACCACCACATTTTACAAAAATACTATACCACCTTATATGGACAATGTCCCAACAGGGGGATCCGAAACCTTTCCGTCCACCTCTGGTGAAAAAGACAAATTCCTGCCGAATCGGTAGGAAGTGGGTCAGATATGAACTACATGTATAAGATCCGATGCTCATGTTTTTTACAAAAATAATTTTTAGGTTCACAATTTGCTATTTTATCAAAGATCCAATGCAAGTTTAGCGAGGCTCGGCCCCGAGCTAAGAATCTTCATGCCCGCCATTTGACAAAGTTTGACGATAATTTAAAACGGGCATAAAAAATTCAAAAACGATCGAAACAATGCGAAACCTTCGCGTGGTGTCATATTATGTGACATAGTTATAAGTAAAAATATCAAACTTGATATATTGATTATGTCTCAAAAAAACCTTCACAAAATGACCTATCTCATTCGAGGTTTCTTGGCTTTCGGGTCAAATGACCAATGTTATGGCAAGAATTAAGGCATAATTTGTGATAATGTGCCCATATAGTGCATACACATGCATCATGGGATGGCGAACAATATTGCAGGAGGAATTTTCCTTTTCGTCGCACCAAAAAGCCATTTCCCATTTTTGAGCACAAAAAATGGACGGTTTTGTGAAGCAACCACCAGATGGCTAATTCAAAATGGTACCACGATATTTTACAAAAATACTATACCACCTTATATAGAAAATTTCCCAACAAGGGTATCCGAAACCTTTCCGTCCACCTCTGGTAAAAAGACAAATTCCTGCCGAATCGGCAGGAAGTGGGTCAGATATGAACTACAGGTACATGATCCGATGCTCATGTTTTTTTACAAAAATCATTTTTAGGTTCACAATATTCTATTTTATCAAAGATGCAATGCAAGTTTAGTGAGGCTCGGCCCCGAGCTAAGAATCTTCATGCCCGCCGTTCGACAAAGTTTGACGATAGTTTAAAACGGGCATAAAAAATTCAAAAACGATCGAAACAATGCGAAACCTTCGCGTGGTGTCATATTATATGACATAGTTATAAGTAAAAATATTAAACTTGATATATTGATTATGTCTCAAAAAAACCTTCACAAAATGACCTATCTCATTCGAGATTTCTTGGCTTTCGGGTCAAATGACCAATGTTATGGCTAGAATCAATGCATAGTTTGTGATAATGTGCCCATATTGTGCATACACATGCATCATGGGATGGCGAACAATATTGCAGGAGGAAGTTTTCCTTTTCGTCGCACCAAAAAGCCATTTCCCATTTTCCGAGCACAAAAAACGGACGGTTTTGTGAAGCAACCACCAAATGGCTAATTAAAAATGCTACCACCACATTTTACAAAAATACTATACCACCTTATATGGACAATGTCCCAACAGGGGGATCCGAAATCTTTCCGTCCACCTCTGGTGAAAAAGACAAATTCCTGCCGAATCGGTAGGAAGTGGGTCAGATATGAACTACATGTACATGATCCGATGCTCATGTTTTTTTACAAAATAATTTTTAGGTTCAAAATATGCTATTTTATTAAAGATTCAATGCAAGTTTTTCTTTTTATCGCACCGAAAAGCCATTTTTCATTATCCGAGCGCAAAAAGGGAATTTTCTAAAGCAACCACCAAATAGATAATTCAAAAACGAAGGGTTTGTGATTAGTTGATATGGATATCATATATGGATTCCTCTCATTTTTCTGATCAATTTAGACATATTATTTGTTAAATTCCGATTTACAGATTTAAAGATATTAATTATTCCATATTAAATAAAAAATACAAAAAGTAAAATTATTATATTTTTATTTGAATTTAATAATATTTTTACTTATTCATTAATGTTTACTTAAATAATTGTTTGTAATTTCAAAAAATACAAACACATGACATGTTGATATAAGGGTTAATAGGATTGATATCATAGTATTGACAACAATGTATGAATTACTTTGCGGAAACAGATTCTGAAGGAACGAGTAAGTTAAGCGTGCTGGAGCTGGAGTAATATTAGGATGGGTGAAATGTTTAAAGTGAGAGATTAACGAGTCAAACAATTCAAAGATTAAAAAATTGAGAAAAAAATAAAATAAAAAATATTTTTTTAAAAAAATGTTTTTGCAACCTGTCGACAAGCTATGCCGAGGGCCGCTACGTCGAGGGCATACGCCGACGGCCTCTATGTGCTCCGTCGAGAGAGCCCTTTGCCGAGGAGGCTACGCCGAGGGCAGCCGTCGGCGTACTATACGCCGAGGGCATTTTAGCCTACGCCAATGGCTTTTTACCCTCGACGTAGCGCACGCGTCCTGTAGTGCGTACTCCCTCACGTTTGAAGGGAAAACCATTATCTTGTTGCCTATGACTCCTGATGAAATAGTAAATGTAGAGAAATCCAAAACAGCTGATAAAGGAGAGGGAAGTAACGGTAAAATTCAGCATGATAATCATACAACTCATTACGAGACTAAACATAATATGCTTGCTATCAATCCTGGAATTTTTCCGTTCAGCACTTCACACTATGATTTTGACTTGCCTTATAATGTCCATTTGCATGCCGATACCTCGTATATAGATAAAATGTGGTGCCTTATAATTCTTTTGACTAACCCTCTTGAGCTAACGTCTGTGCTAGAGACTATATATGCTGCCACTATTTTCGTTTTGGTCTTTGATAGATTTAAGGTCCATGAAAGTCGAGGACGACTTTGTTTTCAAGAAGAAGAGGATGATAAGAATATGATAACACTACGTCGTCTCTTTACGTCGAGACTCGTCAATGTGGCAAAACAATTTAAGCCAACCATGTTGATTCTGCGGTGCATACGCGAGAGCCTGATCGTTAATGTTAATTCATACTCCCTCTATTTAGAAATATAAGATGTTTTAGATTTGTAAAGGAGATGTATCTAGACACGTCACAATCTACATAATAACCAAGTGTAAATGCGCTCTCACGCGATGTGTTACCTTCAACTTACCACTTTCTTTTACATCTACGCATATTTCTTCTAAGCTTAATAGTGTAGGTATTAGTCTAGGTAAGAATTCCAGTGAAGTTTCTATTTCTTCTAAGGTCTTGAGGCGAATGGAATTTGACCATCTAATGGTTATTCCGAAAGCTTCGACCACTGCTATTTCCACTTACTCTGATGATGAGGATGCGAATGCCACAACAGATGGTTAGCTCCTATCTCATCTAGTGGGTGAAGTTCTGGAGGTTGGTTTTGACGAAGATAGGTTAAGTTCTATTTATGAACTAACCGCTTCTGGTCGAAAATCTTTCTCTGAAAAAAATATAACAAATCTCGAAAACGAGATTTGACCCCTAAATCTATATTTGTTTCCCAATGAATGGCATGTTTTTGAATAGCAGCGGTCTTCGTGACTTGGCTAAACATCTACATATTGCACTTTCTACTAGGGAACATAATCTAGATTTTATTGCTATTTCGGAAATGGGTAGAAGAGAATTCTCACAAAGTTTACTTGATCGCCTTTCGGGTGGCATTGACTTTGTGTGGAATTCCCATCCACCTAGGGGACGATTTGGTGGCATCTTACTCGGTGTAAGGGATGATACCATGGATATTTTAGCTTGTTCGGAAGGAGAGTTTCATATAAAACTCCTTATCCGTAATAAAGCTGATAATTTCACATGGAGCCTTGTCGTTGTGTATGGTGCAGCCCAGGATGCGTTCAAGGCTGATTTTCTTCGTGAATTGGTGAATCTAGCTAAAGATAATCCATACCCTATTCTCATAGGGGGTGATTTTAATCTGCTTCGGTTCCCATATGAGAAGAGTAAAGGCCGGTTTGATGATCATTGGCCCTTCCTATTCAATGCTGTCATAGACAGTTTGGACTTGAAGGAAGTAACCATGATCGGACGACAATTTACTTGGGCTAACAGTCTGCCAGAACCTACATACGAGAAACTAGATCGCGTATTGATGGACTCTGAGTGGGAAGAACATTTTCCACGAGTATCGGTACGCGCTCTAGAACGTATTGAAGTTTTGTCTGACCATGCTCCCATTTTGTTGACTACTGGTCTACCTCGGCAACGATGTTCTCATCAGTTCAAGTTTGAACTAGGATGGTTATATCGAGAAGGTTTCCAGGATATGGTCAAAACAATATGGGAAAGTGACATGGTTATACCCCACGGGTACATGATCTCAGCATACCTGGTCCAGCCCAAGGAAGGCCCACGGCAACTATACACCGGCCCATGAAGATTTTCGGGTGGCCAAGGCCCATGACGCTTTTGGATCCTTGGAGAGCAAGACTAGAGTAGATAGGAAATTCAAAGGGGTAAAACCCTAGAACCTGTAACCGACTAGGTCTATGCCCGGGACCTGCCTGAGTTTATATAAAGCTAGGAGGGCACGACCTAGATCCCCTCCTCATACTTTTGCATACGCACCTCCACGCCAGATTGCATCTGCGCACCCCTGTAACCTTCGGTTCCACCGTAATCAAGAGCAGACAAGCAGGAGTAGGGTTTTCCCTCCGGGGGCCTGAACCTGGGTAAACCTTGTGTCCCCGTGTTGCTTGTTTGCTAACCGTTCCACGATCTCCAGCATCCCCATCTTCTCCAAAACCCAAGTCCATAACAATGGGCATTGATGAGATCAAACCTTGTCAATTGGCGCCGTCTGTGGGAAACGAGGACGCTGATTGTGCGATCGTGACGGTCCCAACCCGATCGATCTACAACTCTGCGGCGACGGAGAGTCACCTCCTCTTCGGCGCTTTCGACTTCACCGCCCACTCACCAGCCACCATGAAGGACTTCGAGCCCGTAGGCGATGGACTCGAAATCCTGTTCGGGAGCTTCTGCTTCCAGGTGGGGCAAACTGGCACCCTCCGCCTCCCTGAGCGGGTACCCCTACCATCAATCAGGCCCGCTTCATGGACCCCACACCCCGTGCTACGCACAACATCATCAAAAGATGATTCGTACGACAACAGCAGCTGCAACTCCGATCTGTGCAATCCGCCATCGGATGAAGGGACCTATGGTTCTGGATCTGAAAGCTGCGGTAGCAGCAGACCAATCTACGAGCGCTACCAATGCGCCGTAGTCATACAGGCTGACGGGGATCAGCAAACACCCAACCCGCCGCCCAACCCAACACCTAACCCGCCAGATCGAAACGGTGGGAATAGAAGAAGCCAGTCCCCCCCCCCCACCCGAAAGGGAAAACAACGACCATGTCATCCGCCTTAGCAAAGAAGGATGGGCCCAGGCACGCAACGCCGTGGCAGGCAACATAGTCCTGCCTGCAGACTCCTCCCGGGATCTGCTGATGGCCTACCACCTGCTCCTGATCGAGGAGCACAATAAGCAGGTCAAGATGCAGGAGGTGCTTGACAAACGCAAGCAAGCAGCCTCAGAGTCCAGCACGCGACGAGCCGCTCTCTCCGCCATGGGCATCGGCTCCAGCTCGAACGACAACCAAGGCAACAAGCACCGCTCTCGCATGGAGAACATGGATCCCAAGGAGCGCCGTGAGGTGACCCGAACCCTCCACACATCCTTCATGGAGATGGACGCTGACGGCAACGTCATCCCGAAAACGCCGCATGCTGCGATCATGGCAGCCACTACGTACCTCGCAGCCCACCCACCTCCAGAGGGGGACCCGAAGAGGGCCATGAACAAGTCCGCACTTACCGGACTCGGACTCGTCGGAGCTGTGCTCCACCAGGAAGCTCCCACGGAGCCGAAGAAGAAAGCTCCGGTCAGGTTCGACCGTAGCCCCACCCCTTCATCCGAAGAAGAGTAACATGACCTTCCTCGAAGGAAGAAGAGTTCGCGCCACCGCAACCGCGACTACGACGCCAGAGACGCGCTCACACAGCGCAAAATCGACAAAGCGCGCATGCTCGTCTAAATCCGAGATGGATGAAGACGAAGGAGAACTCTGCGGAGCCCGATGCTTCAGCAGATCTGTTCGGCGAACAAAGATGCCGCGCAATTTCAATCTTCCTTCGGATACTCCGAAGTTCGATGGCACACAAGACCCAAAGGCATGGCTCAACGACCACCTATCGTCCGTCAAATTGCACGGCGGAAACAAGGAAACCGCCATGCAATGCCTTCAGCTGCAGCTGACAGGAGCGGCCCGGATCTGGCTCAGCAGCCTATCTTCAGGGTCCATCCAAAGTTGGGATGAGATAGCTTACAGCTTCATCCGAAACTTCAAGGGCACCAGCAAGAAGCCCGCCTCAATCGAAGAGTTGCGAGCCTGCACTCAACGAACGGGCGAATCCATTCGCTCGTACATACTACGCTGGTCCAACACAAAGAACTCCACAGCGCACATCTTCGAAGAGAGGGCCATCAACGCCTTCAGGGACGGCGTCAAGCGCCAAGACTTCAAGGAGGAACTCGGGCGCGTCAAGCCCAAAACACTCGACCACCTCATGGACATCGCCAACAGGTGGGCTGACGGCGAAGATTCCATTCACCGAGCACAATCGGAAGAAGAGGACGACTACGGTCGACGACGAGAGCGCCGTAGCAAGAGAAGATCGCGCGTCTACGACGATCGCGATGGACCCGACATGGTCGCGGCCGGCTACGTCGATCGCCGCAACGACGCCAACCGCAACAGCGGAGGATACCGCGGAGGAAACTTCCGCGACGGAGGACGCCCAACACAGTCGTGGCAGCGCCGCGACCGCGATAACGGACCCTCAGCATAAGAAAAAATTTCGGGTCCATGCACCATCCACTTCTACATCGACAAGCAGGATGGCAAAAAGAAGGCAAGCCACATGCTCAAACTACTGCCGCGAGTTCCAGAAACTCAGCGAAAGCATGGTCCAGATGAGGCAGCAAGCTCCACTTCCTGGATTCGGGAACGCACCCGCGCCAGATGAGATAGCGCATGGAGCTCCTCCATCGCCACCTGTAGGAGGCCCGAACCAACCAGTCGCACCAGCACAGAACAACGCTGGGAACGGGTATCCCCCGCCGAAAGGAGCACTGATGATTCAGAAGGGGCGCCCCACGAATAGGGTGTAGAAGAAAATCACCCGACAAATCAACCTGGCCGTGGCAACTCCACCCGCCATCCCTGAGTACCTCAGCGGATCGGAGTCCTGCATCACGTTCAGTCATTCGGATCACCCTTGCCAGATCCCTCGCCCAGGTCATGCTGCCCTGGTGCTGGAGGCACAGATCGGAGGTTTCGAGATGAGTCGCGTCTTCATGGACGGCGGCAGCGGCATCAATCTGATGTTCGCAAGTACTCTGGCAGCAATGCGGATCCCGCAGTGCAGCCTAGAACAGTCAGATACAATGTTCCACGACATTGTCCTAGGAAAGGGCATATTCCCCCTGGGCAAAATATGGCTCGACGTCATCTTCGGCAAGCCGAACAATTTTCGACTGGAACGACTCGAATTCGAAGTGGTGGACTGGCCATAACAGTACCATGCCATCCTCGGGCGTGTAGCATTCGCAAGGTTCTTGGCTGTCGCACACTATGCATACCTGCTACTCAAGATGCCAGGGCCGAAGGGCGTCATCACAATCCACGGGAGCTTCACCCGATCGGACCAATGCGACAGGGATTTCAACAGAATCTCCCAATCATTCGGCATGCAGGAGGAACTCGTAAGGCTCCGCGAGGTGACGGACAATGGGGCACCCCCAGTCGCACGACAAAACGCACCTGACATGTCCTTCGACTCCACCGTCAACACAAAGAAGGTGCAGGTCCATCCGACGGATGCCTCCAAGACGGCGCTGATCGCCAACGACCTCAGCCCCGCATAGGAAAGCGCGCTCGTCGAATTCCTCCGTGAGCACTGGGAAATCTTCGCCTGGTGTCCTGCGGACATGCCAGGAGTTCCCATGGAATTCGCCGAGCACGCACTCAACGTCTTTCCAGACACCAAGCCCGTCAAGCAGTCCATCCGGAGACTGTCCGAGCCACGGGCCGAAGCCATCGGGAAGGAAATAAACAGGTTAATCGCCGCAAACTTCATCAGGGAGATCAAAGAAAGCGAGTGGATCGCAAATACAGTGATGGTCCCCAAGAAGGACACGGATATCCTGCGGATGTGCGTAGACTTCACGTCGCTGAACAAGCACTGCCCAAATGACCACTTCCCTCTTCCTCGGATCGACCAGATCATCAATTCGACCGCAGGATGCGAGAAACTCTCCTTCCTCGATGCCTACTCAGGCTACAACCAGATTCGACTCAAGGTCGAAGATCAAGAGAAAACGACGTTTATCACACCGTTCGGAGTGTTCTGCTACAACACAATGCCCTTCGGGCTAAAGAACACAGGTGCCACGTACCAGCGATGCATGCAGGCATGCCTCAAGTACCAGATCGGTCGCCACGTTCAAATCTATGTCGACGACATAGTCATCAAAACCAGGGAGGCAAGAACACTCATCGACGATCTCCGCGAGACGTTCGACAACCTCGATCGCTACAGGATCAAGCTCAACCCCGAAAAGTGCGCCTTCGGCATCCCATCGGGTCAGCTGCTTGGGTACTTCATCTCTCAGCGAGGGATCGAGGCGAACCTGAAGAAAATCAGGGCCATCATGGCGATGGAAAAGCTCGCAGGACGAATAGCGGCGTTGAGCAGATTCATCAGCCGCATGGGCGAGAAGGCCCTGCCATTCTACCAGCTGCTACGCAAGGCTGATAAATTCGAGTGGACGCCTGAAGCCGACGATGCGTTCGAAAGCCTCAAACGGCTACTCTCCACCTTGCCCGTCCTGGTCACGCCAAAGGAGCGCGAGCCTCTGCTGCTGTACATAGCAGCCACACACCAGGTGGTTAGCACCGTGCTAGTGGTCGAACGGCCCGAAGAAGGCAAGACCCACGGAGTCCAACGCCCAATTTACTACCTCAGTGAGGTACTGACGCCAACAAAGCAGAGGTACCCTCACTACCAGAAACTCGCCTACGGCATGTTCATGACGGCTCGAGGTTGAGCCATTACTTCCAGGAGCACCAGGTGATGGTCGTCAACAAGGCACCCCTGAACAGCATCCTGAATAACCCAGAGGCCACATGACGCGTGGCCCTGTGGGGCATCGAGCTGTCACCCCTGGACATCGTCTACGAGAAGCGACTCGCAATCAAATCTCAAGTCCTCCCGTACTTCCTTGTACATTGGATGGAGCTGCAGCTGCTAGACACCCCAAACATGTCGCAGTCATGGACGATGCACTTCGACGGCTCCAAGCGTGAAGCTGGAGCAGGAGCCGAGGTCATACTGACCTTCCAGCAGGGCGACCAGATGAAGTACGTCCTCCGGATGAAATTCCGAGCTTCCAACAACGAGGCCGAATATGAAGCCCTCATCCATGGCATGAGGATGGCAAAGATCTGCGGCGCAACGCGCCTGGTCATCTACGGTGACTCCAACCTCATCGTCCAGCAGACGATGAACGAGTGCGACGCACACGCCGAAAACATGACCGCGTACCGCGCACTCTACAACGCACTTGAAGGAGAATTCGACGGCTGCGAGCTTCGACACGTTGGAAGAGAAAGCAACGAGGAGGCCGACAGACTCGCCAACATCGGCTCCACCTGCACAAAGGTGCCACCGGGTGTGTTCCTCGAACAGATCTGCGTGCCATCTATCAAGCGGAAATTCCCCAAGGGATCACCCGAAGAAGCAGAACACTCGGGGGCTACGCTTCCCGAATGACACGAAGGACCCAAGAAACTGGACACAGAGGTCGCTATGATCAACCTGATGCAGGTCATGGCAGTCGAAGAAACTTGGACGCGACCATACCTCCAGTTCTTGATAAACGGAGAACTGCCTGACAGCCCGACGAATGCCCGACGCATATCTCGTCGGTCAAAAGCCTTCACCATCATCAATGGCGAGCTGTACAAGCGCAGTATTACGGGTGTACTACAAAGGTGCGTCACCATCGGTGACGGAAAAGCCATCCTCCAAGACATCCACGAGGGCATCTGCGGCCATCACGCAGGCAGCCGCTCCCTTGTCGCCAAAGCTCTACGAGCTGGATTCTACTGGCCAACGACCATGAGCGATGCAAAGGACATCGTCCGAAGATGCAACGGGTGCCAAAGGTTCGCCGACAAACCGCACGCACCCGGGTCAGAGCTCAGATCCATACCTATAGCCTGGCCCTTTGCTCAATGGGGCCTCGACATGATCGGCAAACTGCCAAAGTCCTCGAAAGGGGGGCACGTTTACCTCCTGGTCGCAGTCGATAAATTCACCAAGTGGGTCGAAGCCATGCCGGTTACCCCATTGTCTACAGGTTCGGCGTACCGCACAGCATCATTCCCGACAATGGATCGAACTTCATCTCCAAAGAATTACAAGACTTCTGCGAAGGCCTCGGGATCAACATCACATACGCCTTAGTGGCTCACCCGCAAACGAATGGGCAGGTCGAAAAGGCCAACAGCCTAATCGGCGCTAGCATCAAGAAGCGCCTCATGAGCCCACTCGAACGAAAGTCCGGAGCCTGGACGAAAGAGCTGCCATCCGTCCTATGGAGTTTGCGTACCACGCCAAACAGCTCCACCGGCTACACACCGTTCTTCATGGTGCATGGAGCCGAAGCCGTACTACCAGCCGAAGTACGCCACCAGGCCCCCCGGGTCGTCGCTTACAGCGAAGCCGAATCCATGGCTGCACTCGAAGATGCCGTCGACACACTCGACGAGGCAAGAGATGTAGCAGCAGCTCGATCAGCGGTGTACCAGCAGAGTCTCCGCAACTACCACAGCCGCCGACTGCGCCCAAGGTCCTTCGTCGAAGGAGACCTCGTCTTGCGACTCAAGCAAGAGCGACCGAAGAAATTCGAGTCACCATGGGAAGGGCCCTACATCATCACCGAAGTCATCCCAGGTGGCGCCTATCGCCTCAAGCACGTGGAGTCTGGAGTCGCATACTCCAACCCGTGGAACATCGCACACTTGCGACGATTCTACCCCTAGCTACCTACCCCTTTACTTTCAATAAGGCTTTTCAGCCAAGGCTATTCAGCCGAACAATGTACTTCCTCCATTACGATATAAATAAAGCTAAGTGTCTCGCCCCAAAATTTCGTTCGCTATTTGCAACTTTACTTTATGCTACAAACGCACTCGGGGGCTCCCCCACCTCACGATTTCATCGACCGAGGATCACACGTGTACACCTGAGTAGCTGACAACGTCAGGCAAACGAAAAGGACACGTACTCAAACAAAGCACTGCGTGCTCAAACAACAAACAAACCTTTATAACAAAGGGCACAACACGCCCAGTCGAAATATAGAAATTTTACATCTATCTCTTTTACAGGTACTACCTATTCTGGAGAATAACTTGAGCACGCTGCTCAAACAAATCTACGACCTATTCGGCATACTGCCTTACAGCCGCATAATACGGACGCATATCCCACTCGCCACCATCCGGCCGAAGAGGTGACCCAGCTGCTACAACAGACAGATCTACATCAGGACGATGCAGCCTAACAAGGGACAACGCAGCCTTCACCCCTGCGACGAGCTGCTGCCTCACCAATTCCTGGACACGGGTCATGCTCCGAAATCTAGAAAGAAGACCGGACAGGGTTGTTGGCACATCATCCAGGGGAAACATCACATGCAGAACCGACGAGAGTGAAGTCTGCACTTGGCGAAGCACCCGCGATACTTGGTGAACGCGATCCTGCACCGTTGCCAGAGCCATGGCACGGTTGCGATCCATCCAGAAGAACCCGCCAGCTTCCATGTCATGCTGAGTCAAACAATTGACCCGAACAACAACACGCTCCTTCTCCTCCCTTGGAGCAAGGTTAGCACCTGCGATACTCGCACAAAAGTAAGATGCCAAGCCAGCATACGCATCCGAAGAAATAAGCAGCAGCTCGAAAAAACTTACACTGAAGTTGCTCAGACAGTCGAAGCAATTCCGCCATCAAGTACTCCTCTCTGGCTGCACCGCGATCTGCCTTGGACTTCCAAACATCGGCGTGACCACGCAGCCCAAGCAACTCCTTCTCAAGACTACGAACACGGTCTCGAAGAAAAGCAAGTTGTGACGAATCATCCAAAGATGGCCGCAGCCGTGCTGCAGGCGGGGTGTCAACGGGATCAGCGCCCGAAGGAACCTAGAGCAGCAGAAAAGAAAAGGACATAAACACTCAGACAGCAAAGAACACAACTCAGCAAAATTCATTAAGTGGATAAACGCCACTACGTGGCACAGGGATTTTGTTTCCTCAACATAATTAGAGCAAAAGAAAATTACAAACTATCCTACAGCTACAGCGCCTAAGACGCGGCGCCCTGAGTCTCCTTGGAGCCGGATTGCCTCGCTTTGGCTTCCCCCTGCTGCCGTAGCGCGTACTCGGCCAACAGATCAATCAGCTTGGGCCCATATCGCTTGCAGCGAGCATAATAGGTAGCGAAGGCTACCTCGGATCCATCCGCGGTCGTCGACATCCAGGAGGTGATCTGGGGAAGGTCCAGCTCCGCTCCAGCCGCCAAGGCCATCACCAGCCCGACGGACGCGCCGATGCCCTTCTGTTTGCGCTTGTACGCCACAGGCGCTTCGGCTGACAATGCCTCCGCCAAGGCGTCAACATCATCGAGGGCCGCGCCCTTGGGGACAAGCTCCTTGTAGAAGTGGCCAAGGACCTCCTTGGCCTTGGCAAGTGAGCTGACGACGGTGCTGCAGCGATCTTCGACCGCTGCAGTAGCATCATCTATAGCACTCCTGTGCTCCAGAGCGCTGCGGTCAAACTCGATGCCTGCGACATCTGAGACAATAAAGAAAAGGAATGAAGAAAGCACCCAGCAAAAAGACAAGAAAAACAAAAGGGGCAAAAAAAGATACTCACCCGAAACAGCCTTGGCAGCAGCCATGAGCTTGCCCGCCACCTCTCTTTCACGCGCAACCGCAGCAGTGGAAAGCTGCTCCTCGGGGTCCGTGGCCTCCAGCTGTAGGCGCTCCTTAGCCTCGGCTGCAGTAGCCAGCTCCACCTCGAGGCGCTCCTTCGCACCAAGGGCGACCTCGGCCTTCTTCTCCGCTTGACCAAGGCTCTTTTTGAGAGCATCGATCTCACGAAGGGAGGTGTTATGCTCCTCTGCATCCAAAAAATACAGGTGTCAGATAACAGGACAAGAATACACGAAGAAGCAAATATCAAAGGCATAACAATACCTTAAAGCTGTTTGAGGCTGGCCTCCAGCACCAGGTGCTCCTGCACCAGTCGCTTGGCATCCTGTACAAAAGGCTGCAGGAAGAAAACCTACTAGTCAGAAAAAGGACTCGGGGGCTACGCCCAACAGAAAAAGAACACAAGCAAAATACGCACATGAAAACGCTCGGGGGCTCCCCCCGAGACTCGAAGAACAAAACAAGAAAAATCTTTTAGAAACGCGCGGAGGCTTCCCCCGTGGCAGGAGACTTACATGATCCAATGGCGACGTCGAAGGTCCGCTGGCGAAATTCTGAGGCGCAACCACCTGCACCTCCAGCGGAGGAGGGTTCGGAGCAGCGCCCTCAGAAGTTGCCACCGTCTGAGGAGGAGGAGACGCGACTTTCGACTCCCCCATCATCTCCCGAGCACCGTCGCTAGAGGAGTCGTTGGAAGAGTGCCTACACACGAACAAATTAGTACAAGAACAAAGTAAAAAAAAGAAAGCGCAGTACAGAGGAAACTTACGAGTCAAGCTCGCTAAGGTTGAAGACAGGAGGGGTCCTTCGGACCCTCTTCTCCTCTTTCTTCTCTTCCTTCTTCTCTTCCTTCTTTTCTTCCTTCTTCCGCTTCGCTGGCGGGTGTGGCGCTACAGTCCGCACAGGAAGAGCAGGAATAGGGGAGGAAGAGCCTCCATGCCCATCACTATGGCGCTCAAGACACAGAGGATTCCTAGGAGTCGGAGGAGTCAAAGCATCCGAAGACTCGCTGGAGCTCCGCGATCGTTTGCAAGTGTGGTCCTCGCTCGAATCGTTGGCATCTTCAGCCAGAGATCACGCCGATGGCAGCTCGGACATGGAATCCACCAAATCATTATCTGGAGCATCCGGATATACTTCGGGTAATGGAGGCGACATACCCGGCACTTTGAAGCTCTACACAGGAGAAGAACAATTTGTTAGCAAACAAACACAAAACAATGCAGTCGAAAAATAGCGCTACGCGCACGGATCTACACCTGTGGAACAGGAAGTGAAGAAGAAAACGGAGGAGTCAACGACTTCCCCGGGATCTCCTCTCCGGCCTTGAACTTCAGCAACAAGCGAAGGGCCCTGTCAAGATCTCCCTGGGAGATTTTCTCAGCCGAAACCCTCGTCGGATCACGCTGGCCAGCATAAAGGAACATTGGGTGCACCCTAGCCTGGAGTGGATGCACCCGATGCTCGAGAAAGGTGCGGATGATATCCACACCGTTCACTTCCTTCTCCGGAATCAACTGGAGATCCTCCACCAGACGATATAGAGCCTCTATCTCCGCCACCTCGCCATCCAAGATCATGTTTTTCCAAGACCTTTTCGGCTCAATCTCCTGGGAGGGGTCTAAAGGAACAAGACCAAAATCTTGCCCAGGTACTACGGAGTCGCCGATATAAAACCATCGCCTCCGCCAGTACTGGACAGATTCGGACATGGAAAAAGAAAAGAAAAGCAGATTGGGCCTGAGGGAGATGATGTAACCCCCAATGGGATAAACACCATCCGAACCAGATTGCCTCTTCACAGAATAAAGTTTCCGGAAGAGGCCAAACTGCGGCTCAATACCGAGCCAACACTCGCAGAAAGTGATAAAACAAGCAATGTGAAGAAGAGAATTGGGGGAAATATGGTGAAATTGGACACCGTATAGAAAAAGCAGTCCACGAAGGAAGTCGTGGACTGGGAAGGAAAATCCGCGCAAGACAAAGGCAAGGAACATAACCCGATACCCAACGGGGGGACGGGGGATTACCTCATTTCCTGGGAGTTTAACGGCCTCCCTATCCTGCGGGATCAGGCCCCGCTCGCGAAGCCTACGGAGATCACTCTCCCGCGTCTCCGATCGCCGCCAGCCACCGTTGGTGACACGGGTAGCGGCGGCACTTTTCTTCCCTCCGGCGGCGCTGGTGCCAACCGCAGACGACGACTTCTTCGGCTTCCCCATCACGGTACAGCGGCGCCGGCGGCGAGAGCGCAGGATGGAAGAAGGAAATGTGAAGGAATATTCGAGCGTGCAGCAAGAGCTCTCAGAACACAAGGAAGCAGTGAAAGCAAGAATCGATGCGGTGAAAACAAACTGAAGTTTTCCCGAATGATTATAAAGACGAAGACGATGCACGACAACCGTCCATCGAGAAGACCTAACGCCAACGGCAGGATCTGGCCATACACGTGTCAACATCGCAACGAGCCGTCGCTAACATGCCGTCCACTACGCGCTAAAATCGAGGCGATGCCATAATTATCTCCACGCCGCGCGTGACCGGTCACTTCAAGGTCAGACAGTGGGACCCATGTTCGTCCAGTCAAGTCATCTCTGGCGCAGCAGACGCTTGAGGTCATCGATCGTCAGCACTGACTACATCAAAAGCTACACTAGCAATAGCTACAATTTCTTCGACTTCAAAGCTAAGAGTACTCACTCGAATCTATGATTCGACCAATTACTCGGGGGCTACTCCTATCAGGAGCGTTGGCCGCGCACCCAAAAGATGAATAGAAGCGAACTGTTACTTCGAGTCCCTCGTCGAGTCTACGACTCCACTATGGACTCGGGGGCTACTCCCATAGGGAGGACGGATTTAATCATCCGAAAATTTTTGTGTCCTATGCACCTGAAGCGCAACAACGGCTGAATAAAAGTCTTAGCTTGAGTCTACGACTCGAACAGACACTCCGGGGCTACTCCCATAGGGAGCGCTGATCGCGCACCCTATGAATTCTTCAACTGCGATCCTTCGGATCAACATGCAAAATTTTTCGGCAACTCTGCCCCAATTAAACGCTAAGTGAGTAACATCCTCCTTGGCCACCCGAAACACCTCCGCGGTGATAAACATTCGGATGCTGTGTCTGCGACACAAAGATAAGACCTACAAATACCATCTGATGGTCTGGCAACGTACACGACTGCGCTATGCTAGTAAAAACCCGTGCTAACAGGTGCGATTAAAAATCCCGACGGATGCGTTGGGTACATCAGTTAAAATTCACTGGAATTCCACTCCTGTAAGTCCTCCGCGGCCTGAGTCGAATTACGCCAGCATATGTTCCAGGTTCGAGTTGAGGGATTCGAACCTGAAGAAGATCGTGTTGTTTCGTCCTAAGACAGTTAACTGACCCTGATCCGTCGGGTGAGTCATGCACACGCATCAACAATCCCTACACATGAACTATTGAAATACATAGATGCACCCGAAAGATTGCAGAGTCCTCAGCCGAATCTACGATTCGACTGAACACTCGGGGGCTACTGACATGGTTATACCCCACGGGTACATGATCTCAGCATACCTGGTCTTGCCCAAGGAAGGCCCACAACAACTATACGTCGGCCCATGAAGATTTTCGGGTGGCCAAGGCCCATGACGCTTTTGGATCCTTGGAGAGCAAGACTAGAGTAGATAGGAAATTCAAAGGGGTAAAACCCTAGAACCTGTAACCGACTAGGTCTATGCCCGGGACCTGCCTGAGTTTATATAAAGGCTAGGAGGGCACGACCTAGATCCCCTCCTCATACTTTTGCATACGCACCTCCACGCCAGATTGCATCTGCGCACCCCTGTAACCTTCGGTTCCGCCGTAATCAAGAGCAGACAAGCAGGAGTAGGGTTTTCCCTCCGGGGGCCTGAACCTGGGTAAACCTTGTGTCCCCGTGTTGCTTGTTTGCTAACCGTTCCACGATCTCCAGCATCCCCATCTTCTCCAAAACCCAAGTCCATAACAATGGGCATTGATGAGATCAAACCTCGTCAGAAAGACCGGTTTCGGGTACTACCCCAATCCAGAGGTGGAACAATAAGATGCGTAGTACACGCAAACACCTTAGTGGATGGTCAAGACACACATCCGATATCCTTAAAAAAGAAAAGCAACGACTCTCGTCCACCATAGATGACCTCGAAGCTTTAGCGGAAAATCGTTTGTTAACCACGTAATAGATTGAGCTCAAAAGCCAATCGAATGCGGAGTTAGCACGACTTTTGCGTGAAGAGGAACTCAAATGGTATCAACGATATAAAGCTCAATTTATTTTGCATGGGGATTCGAATACTAGGTACTTCCATAGTGTGGCCAATGGCCGACACAAGAAGAAACTTATTCGATCTCTAATGCATGATGATGAGACGATTGAGGGACATGATCAGTTGAAATCCTATATTACAAATTACTACAAGTGTTTGTTTGGGGAACCAGAAGAAGGTACCTTCTCCTTGGACGAGTCCCACACAGACGATATACCACAAGTTTCTGTTGAGAAAAACAATCTTTTGACTGCTCCCTATTCCGAGGAGGAAGTCAAGAATGCCGTTTTCCAAATGGAACATAATAAATCCCCTGGTCCTGATGGCTTCCCAGCTGAGTTTTACCAAACTTTTTGGGATGTTATCAAAACAGATCTTCTTGACATGTTCTGTGCTTTGCACTCTGGTCAATTAGACTTGTTCAGGCTAAAATTTGGAGAAATTATCTTACTACCTAAGATTAACGAAGCAGAACGGATTCAGCAATATAGACCAATCTGTCTTCTTAATGTTAGTTTTAAGATATTCACTAAAATATCTACTATCAGGTTAAATTCAGTGGCTGATCATGTAGTTCGCCCATCTCAAACTGCTTTCATGCAAGGTCGCCACATACTTGATGGTGTGGTTACTTTACATGAAACAGTTCATGAACTACATAGGAAAAATCTGAACGGGGTTATCCTAAAAATTGATTTCGAGACGGCCTATGATAAAGTCAAGTGGCCTTTTCTTCAGCAGACTCTCAGAATAAAAGGTTTTTCTCATGAATGGCGTGCTTTAATTAATTCTTTTGTGTCTGGAGGTAGTGTGGCCATAAAAGTCAATGATGACGTTGGCAAATACTTTCAGACCAAAAAAGGGCTCAGACAGGGAGATCCATTATCACCAATGCTATTTAATATAGTGACTGATATGTTATTCATCTTGATTGAGCGCGCAAAATCCGAGGGCCAAATTGAAGGAGTTATTCCCCATCTTGTGGATGGTGGTTTATCTATACTTTAGTATGCCGATGATACAATTCTTTTTATGGAACATGATCTCGAAAAGGCAAAGAACCTGAAACTCATTCTTTCAGCTTTTGAGCATCTTTCGGGTTTAAAAATTAACTTCCATAAAAGTGAACTGTTTTATTTCGGCGAGGCTCGGGATGAGGTTCACATTTACGCTGAACTTTTTGGCTGTAGTCAGGGTGCTTTTCCGATTCGCTATTTGGGCATTCCGGTTCACTACCGAAGACTCACAAATGCTGAATGGAAAATCGTTGAACAAAGATCACAGCTAAGACTGTCTAGTTGGAAAGGAAAATTATTATCCATTGGGGGAAGATTGGTACTCATTAATTGAGTACTTATTAATATGGTACTATATATGATATCATTCTTTCAATTTCCAAAAGGAGTCTTAAAATGGTTGGACTATTTCCGATCAAGATTCTTTTGGTAGGGTGATAATGAGAAAAAGAAGTATAGACTGGCTAAATGGAGTATTCTTTGTCGCCCCAAAGAACAGGGAGGCCTGGGTATACATGATCTGGAGATCAAAAATACCGCCTTACTTAGTAAATGGCTCTTCAAACTATTAACTGAAGAGGGGATATGGCAAACTTTACTTAAAACAAAATACGTTGGATCAAAAGCATTGTCCCAAATGGTTTGGAAACTGGTGACTCTCACTTTTGGGCCGGCCTGATGGCGACGAAGAAACATTTCTTCCGCTTTGGTACATTTTCTATAAAGGACGGGTCTCAGATACGGTTTTGGGAGGATAAGTGGCTTGGCACCACTTCACTTCGCGAACAATATCCTGCTTTGTATTCCATAGTCCGGTACAAGGAGGAAACGATCGCCACCGTGCTAGAATCATTCCCTCCTAACGTGACTTTTCGGAGGAATTTATTTGGTGCAAGGCTTGACTCTTGGATCATGTTGCTACATCGGTTAACAAATGTTCAACTGTCAGCTAGGCATGATGAATTCCGATGGAATTTAAGTGAGAATGGATCCTTCTCAGTTAGTTCCTTATACAATGCCTTAAATCAGCCAGTCTTACCTTTTCAAGATAATAGGATGATTTGGAAGATGAGGATACTTCTCAAAAACAAAATCTTTGTTTGGTATCTCCGTCGAGGGGTCATCCTTACTAAAGATAATCTTCTTAAGCGGAATTGGCATGGGGATCCTAGGTGCACATTTTGTCAGCATAACGAGACAATAAAACACCTATTTTTCCAATGCAATATCGCAAGATCTATATGGTCAGTTACCCAAGCAGCTTCTGGCTTGTATCCACCGAGTAGTATTGCCAATATATTTGGAAATTGGTTACACGGTATAAATCGCAAGTATAAGTTACTTCTTCGGATAGGAGTGATTGTCATTATATAGTCGCTTTGGCTATGTAGAAATAATAAAGTGTTTAATGATACAGGTCGTTCACTTCTGCAGGTTATTTACAGATGCACTGGCACCCTTAGGTGTTGGGCGGCACTTTATCGTGCGGATCACCGCGAGCTTTTCACGGAGGTGTGTACGCGGCTGGAGGACACGGCGCGGGATTTGTTCACCTGATTTGGCTGGCAACATAATCTGCGGATTGACCTACCTTCAGCTCCTTAGGCGCTTTACAATTTTTCATTATGATATGTAATTCGCCTATGTTTTTTATTTTTTTATGTTTGAATTGCTGGATTTTGACGGCTGTGTGCATTCTAGTTATGCAGAGGCCGAGTGTAATTCTTAAAACTCTTTAAGTAATAAAACGCCATTTATCGAAAAAAGACACATTTTGGTATATAAGTTCAAATGAATCTAGACACTAAAAGTGTCTAGATATATATCCTTCACAACCTATAAAACATCTTATATTTACGGAGGGAGTACATGGCGCAACAGTTTAATAGGTCTTGTTTTTCTAGTATGATTTCTTGTAATTGGGTCGATGAACCCCCTAGCTTTATCTTAGAATCTCTTGTAAACGATGTATCAAATGTTTGATGGGCTGCAAGTTTCAGACGCACTCTTTTTCCTTACCAGGATACCTAAGTGAACTGGAAGATTTTAATAAGGCGGCTTGATGCTTAATATATGATGTTTCAAAAAAAAAAAAACCAGCATTCCGTGCGTCTAGGAGTTGAGCCGGCTGGTCAAAGACCATACTGCTTATTTGCTCGGCCGAGTCAGCTAGCAGCGTAGACAAAGGAGACACCCATGAATATATACAATGTTTGGCCAATGAACGTGCACGAGGCCCAGGCCTGCTCAAGTAATGTCATGAGGACACATCGGTGAATCCTACTTCGGACGCCGCCAATAAATACCTAGTTATCGTCTAGTAGGGTTCAGTTTTTGGGTTTTGTTTTAGAGAAGTTTAGCTATCTGCTACTTTTATTTGTCTACGCTCGTAGCGGCTAGTGCGACTATTAAGACCGTCTTTCAGAACCCGAACTTTTATCTTTGAGATTATTATCAATCTAGCATTTCCGCAATTTGAGATTGCTTACGCTATTATTTTCTTGCTTGTTCTTGATTTCCGTGCAGAAAAAGTCCTTTGTGGATAGGCTGATAGTGCCGTTGGCTCAGTTGATAACAACGTGGAGTTGGTTTAGCGATTGCGGTGGATATCGGTCGTGTACGGTTCTCCCTGTACGGTTGGTAGCCGGATCGTGAGAGTCAAATCCTTCAAAATCATAGTTATCCTTTTTTATCAAAAGATTGGAAACCCTAGAACTCATCACCAGCCTGGTAGTTTGCAGACAATAGGAATACATATGGGGAATGCTCCTACGACTGAAACAGAGATGTAGCTGACCGATTTCTCATCTGCGATAAACTAATACTACCTTTGTTCTTTCGAAATAGGCTTGCGCCCCGTTATATTAATATAGCAATCACAAGATACAACGACAATGTTGGAGCAACATCACAATCCAGCCCAAAAGAAAAGCAACAACACAATCCAACCCAAAAGAAAATAAAGAGAAAAATAAAAGAAACAAATGCCGACATCGAGCAGATCGACGCACGAAAAAGACCTGTGACCGCTGCGCCCTCCGGAGTTGTCCCACCTCACTCCTAGCACTTCGAAGCACCGTGTTTCAAGCAACACCTTCACGAAGGAATGCGACGTCGACGACGCTGTTGCCCGGGCTTGTCCTAGGGTTTCCCCCGATACACGGAGGGAAGTGGAAAAGGGGTGCATCCGACGCCCTTCAAGAAGGATGACGGCACCCGCAGGTGTCACCGCGTCGATGTCGGACGAGCCAACAAGGATTTCTCTCGACCCCAAACAACCACGACCCCACTTGATCCGTAGCACTCCACCCAACTTGCCATCCACCAGCACGCGCCACCACGGTCTCACCGTCATCATCGTCATCTCACTGTGCCAACGCTACGAGGCCTGCGGGAAGAAGAAAGAAGGACCATAGAGGACAAAAGGCAGCACAACAGCCACAGGAGGGACCGACCTCCACCGCCTCCGAGGCGGTAGCTGACCGGACGCAATAGCAGCAGCACACCAGGCCCAAATAGGCCAGGCCTAGAGCAGGCCCGCAAAGCAGCCGCCGTTGCGCTGCAGCAGGTGCGCCGCCGTAGCCATCCCTAGTCCACGCAGTCCCGCCCTCCATCCCGCAGGAACATCGCTGAGCAGGGCAGGGGTTGGCCCGCCCTGGCCCGTATGGAGCCTGAGGGCTTAGATCTTGGCCGGGAGGGTGCTCCAGCCGCTCTGCCCCGCCGCCAAAGGGAAGCGCCGCCGCAGCCTTGCCACCCAGAGTGTGCCGGACTCGACGCCAACCGAGGTTCACCGCCGCCAGAGCTTTCTCCCGAGCTGAAGCCCTCGCGCGCGGGTAGAGACCCGACCGCCGCCGCCGGCCCCGCGCGGGAAACGCCCGCGGCCCTGCCGACGGCGGCGGGAGGGAGGGGAAGGAGGGGAGGGGTGCTTGGAGAGGGCGACAGAGATGGCCACCCGGCCGCCTCGCGCAGGGAGGCGGCGCGGGGGTTACAAGGAGACTACCTTTGTTCCAAAATAAGCGTCTCAAGTTTTGTCTAGATTCATATGAGTCTAGACATGTTTTAGTGTATACATGCGAATCTAGACAAAGTTGACGTTATTATTTTGGAACAGTTGAGGCATGCGAAGGATAGATGCCAAGAACGCAACATAAGGATCTAGTTAAGATCGAAAGAAAAGCCTTAGTGTGTATCCACCAAACATGGGGACTGAGACCGGTGACTAAATCAGGGGTAAAAATCATTCATACTGTACTACATATGGTGTTATTTATCTATGCGACTCCATCTTGTTTACAACAATACCAGCTAAACCTTACATTAATACTGCTATTTTGGCTAAGAAATATCAGCAATTAAATCATTTGTGCTCACTCAGCGGACACGAACCAAGACAGAGGTAACTGCCCTAATTAGTTTATGATAATTTCTAAACATAATAACTACTTTGGGTCGCACGGCTTATGAGGTCACATCGGTCTCTTTAATACACCTTGATGGAAGTACACAACGTTATCTAGAAAAACATGATCGAACTAATGTATGCCAAAACCTTTGTATGACTAAAACAATGGATTCAAATCTACTCTCTCCGTCCCAAAATAGATGTCTCAGATTTTTCAAAATTTGAATGAACCTATATACTAAATAATGTCTAGATTCATCTAAATTTTAACAAATCTAAGACATCTATTTTGGGACGGAGGGAGTAGGTTCTAAGAATGTTATCCAAATATTGACAAACATCACGGCATCAACTAACTTGAACTGTTCCAAATAGTAAGATATTGGCAATTCTTGAGATGAGGCTTTCTACTGCAGATTACAGGTAAGGTGCATCACATACTACATGCAAGGAAAATGATAGCTTTGAAATAGGGGAAAGTAAATTAAATTCATGGTATCAATGAATACATGAAAGTTTACTAAAAATATGGCAAGTTACCATAGGAGAGACAACGAATCTCGAGTTAACTCTTTCTGAAGAGACTAAGTACTTTCGAGTATAAATCATGTAGACTGGTCTTGCATAAAAAAACAGAAATGACTACATAAAGAAAGCTTTGTCCAAGAAAGAATATTTATCAGGTCAAACAACCACAAATATTGTTTGCACAATCATAATAAAATAAATGGTGAACTGTACCATAATGTCAAAAAATTCTTTAGTGCTCATGCAACAAGCGGACCCAGATCCCAAATTGTCATGAGGGTTGTGGCAGATTTTGGTCACAGAAAGAAAATGCAGAATATAAACGTTCTACTCCATATATATGGTATTATATTCATCATGTTGAAAACCTGAAAAATCTGAAAGAATCCAGTTCAGCAAGTATGTTTAAACAATGGATCACCGATGTTGGAGAACACAAACACCTACAAATCAGACTGCTCCGCATCGCTCCAACGTAGCATAAATCATCAATATGATGCACCGTCCCTTTTGCAGACATGGTCACTACTGCCACGTTAGCATTGATATGGGGCATAAATGTTCCAGTTAAAAAGAAGTCCAGATCACCCCCATAAGTATTTGGTTTTGGTTCATTAACTGTAACATCCCAAAAATATCAAACTTAGATCATCAAAACACTAATCATCAAGTTTAGGGTTAACAAAAACTTTTCTAAATAAATTCATGAATGCATGTATATGTGTATGCATGGATTTTGAATTTCTTTAAAAATCACCTTGTTTGTGTGAACCATTGCTTGTAAAATGTTTCTTAGGTGAAAAGAACATCATCTAAAACATTTCCCACACTTTTCCTTAAGATAAGTAAATCAAAACAAATATATTAAGTGAATGGTCATTTTGACCAATTTAACTCCCACGCCTACTTTGGCTGTCTCAAACTTTCACAACCTAACAGAAACTTTTCTGGATCTTTGCACCCCTTGAATGTACTCATAACAGAGTATCAAGGCCCACTTTGTGATCATCCAGAAACTTTCAAATGCATAGTTTAAATGACAATTCAAAATTGAATCTTCTTCATATGGGAAGATCCCACTTTTTCAAAACCCACTCAAACAAGCTCAACTTTCAAAACCCAAGTATCTGCAGACTCACCAGAACCAATCTAGCAAACCCACCAAAATTCATTTCAAAATTCAAAACTTGATTTCATGCGGCCATTTCATCAAACAGGTTGCAGACACAAATCAAACAAAACATCAAACACTATAGTGTGCAGTGTTTTGAGCCTAACTTGTTCCCTAGTTAGCTCACACACAACCCAGTAGATCATCTAGAAAGATTAGCCCAACACTAGCACCCCTGTGAGCTTTCCATTGCCATTAATGGTGAACAGCCGAGCACCCCCATGTCACCCCATTATGGACAGCAAGCTAGGAGCAGCAGCAAGCCTAGCCAGCATGTCTGGGAGGCAGCCCACCGTCCACCGCCACTGCCTGTCCCAGCCGCGAGCGTTGCCAAGCCCTGGACCACGCGCACGAGACACGCCCAGACCATGCCGAGCGTGCGCCAGAGCGCCCCCCTCGACCATCACCCACAGACCGCGCGCCGCCCTCACCGCGTGCATACACGATCACCACCGACCCAGGAGACTGCCAGACACCCCCGTTTGCCGCCCCGTGCCATACAACCACCGCCCGCCGTCGAAGACGCCGCCTCTGCCGCGCAGAGCGCCGCCCGTTCTAGACCAAACCGCACCGCCCCATGCCTCGCGATCATGTCGTTGAGCATCGCCAGGAGACATAGCACCGTCCCCTACCCTTGCCCATGCCTATAGCCGCCTGTAACGTCACCCCCGACGAGCTCACCGTGCGCCCCGACGGTCCCCTCGTTCGACTATAAATACAGGCCACCCCCGCACGATTTCTTCACACCATCTCACTCCCCTCTCCCCACTGACCGTGCCATACCATCCTCAGAGCAAGCCAAGCACCACCTCGCCAGAATTTCACTGGAGCCTGCCGCTGCCGGAGAAGAAGGTAGCCAGCGATTGGAGCCGCCCCAGGAGAAGCCACCGGTACCAGGAGGTTCGCCGTCGTCGACTTCGCCGTTCGCCCGCCTCGCCGACCCTCGCCCGTACCCCGGTGAGCCCGCAGCACCCCTCACTGGCCGCGCTAGGTTTCGTTCTCGCCAGAGCTGTCTCGCGTCGACGATGACCCTCAGCCGTTGGATTAGAACTAGATCGAACGATCCATGTTGCCCCATACCGCTTCGCCCAGCCCCGTGTCACTGACGAGTGGGGACACCCACTTAAGCAGCCCGCGGGAGCACTGCGCTTAGCAGGCCGGCCCGTTAGAATTTCCCGCGCAGCCCAGCAATTCAAATTAAACCTTTTTCTTTTTAAATTCAAACACACTTCTGTACCCAACTTCAAAAATCAACCCAGATCGATTAAGTACACCAAATTGAATGAAACCAATTTTGTTGGAAAGGTCTGTGAATGCTTAATCCAAGCCCGTTGGATTCAAGTCATTTGGATCTGTAGATCACCCATAGTAAAAATAACAAGGCAGAAGCTTTTCTGCATTCAAACATTTTTCAAATTCCAACCATAAAAGCTTTTGAGTTGATTCCAACTCTCAAAAATCAGATTTAACCATACCTTTCAGAATATATAAAAATATATAGGTTTACTTGCAGAAATAATGTTCAAGTAATAAAAGAATGCTTCATAAGCATTTCTAGCCACTTTAATTAATTAAAATAAAAGGGTAAAACCTTATTAAATTGTGACACCACTTTAAATCACATTCCCATGGACTACAATATGTGGTGATGACATGTGTCAAAATGATCCCATGTTTAGTTTGGAGAATATTAAATCTTAAGTAGTTTTTCAATGAGTAGAAATTACTTTTCTAAAAATAAGAAGTTTTAAACCAAGCTTAACCTTGTAATGTTAGAGATGATGCTAGATCATCTGTAGGACCCTTGTGTGTGATGATTGCAAGTAGTTAAGTATTGTTTGGTGATTGTGTACCTCGTATTTATTCATAGACGCTAGTACCGACCAAGGATACTACGAGGAGGAAGGAGGATACTACGAAGAGGAAGCCGAGGAGAACTTCAACCACTGCTCTGCACAAGGCAAGCTGATACTATACCAATGCAAGCTAACACTTGCAAGATACTATACCTATGCAAGCTAATTACTATGCAAGCCTAATACTACTAGCGAATGTGCAAGCTAACACTTGCAAGATACCTTACTGATGCCACAAACCCATACTTGTGAGATGACTACTTTATGCCTTAAGCATATGTGATCATACCTACTTGCTAAACCAATCCTAGTTTTATGGCAAGCTTCTTACTTTATTTCTTTATCAAAGCTTACTTAGAGTCTACCTAAGAGTTTGGTAGATACTAGACAGTTGTGCTGAAGGTTGCTTAAAGAGCATAAAATTTGGCCTAAGATAGAAACCTTGATATCAGCCTAAGATATAAGGTTGGACTTAGTGAAACTCCACCAGTTACCACCCCTCATTATTACTACCCCCACCTGTAGATGCTAGTGCTAAGCATAAAACTTGATCAACTTTTAGATGGGAATACTTGGTGGAAAAATGGTTATGAAAACCTTGGAATGATGGATCATTCTATTGAAATGTTTTGGACATGTGTTTCCAAACACTTGATGATTTTGATGAAAATGTTAAGGCATGAGCCTTAGCCCTTTATAAAACTGATGGTTGTCTGGATGCGATACCATTCCAATTTTAGCGTACAACCACAATACCCGAATATTGGGTAGGGCATGACTGGAAACTTATATACCTTAGTATTAGTTCCCTCACGGCCAAGGTCTGAGCTGAGGCTACCTTGTGAAGATTGTCCACCTGTGCAGTACCCAAGATGACAGTGGTCATGGTTGGGAGGCCAAACTCACAGGAGAGGTGCTTATACTAGGGCGTGTAATTGAAAGGTTAGGATTGATTATCCGCATACTGAGTATGGTGAGTTCAGGATTTGTTCCTGACGGAGGTATCGAATGTTGTGGTGAAAGTGTACAATCTCTGCAGAGTGTCAAACTATTCGAATAGCCACGTCCGCAGTTATGGACAGTTGGAGTGGCCATACTGTTCCCCCGTCAGACTTTTAAAATGACTTGTGAAATGAATTGAGACTTTGACTTGAACACAACAGAGTTGTGACCTGAATTACAAGATCCCACTTAGGAGTTATAAAATTGTGACTAGCTTTGGAACTTAGTAAAGATAAACCTGCCTTTTGCAAAACAACCCTAGAGCCTAGTGTCCTATTATCCAAAAACCCCTTTAATGTTAGTATTAGTTTGCGAGTACTTAAAGAGTACTCATGGATTTGTCCCTGGCTATTCCCATGGCCAGACTATGAAGAGGAGTACCTGGAGGATGGACCCCAGGAAGGTTACGACAACTAGGATCATCTCCCAGCGTCAGCATTGCCTGTGACCCCGAAGATGGAGCTTCGCCTACGCTACCGTTATTATTACGTATTCCGCTGCTTGATGTTGTATTGAGAACTGGATCATGAGATCCCTATTTGTGTAAGAACTTATGTATCGTTTGTAATGGATGAAGTACTATGGTATCCAATTCTGTTATGTCTCGCAAAAATGGTAATCCTGGGATTGCGATGTATGGCATAACAGGCATCTAGGATTGAAAAATCCGTGTGTTGACAAGTTGGTATCAGAGCCATCCTGACCCTAGGAGACCCTAGTTAGGTTGGCCGTTGAACCAAAAACTTAGTTTCAAAACCACAGAACAAAAATATTTACGAAAACTTATTCTCATTCTTACCTCTTTAATTCTTTAATAAAACTTCATGTTCCCCAAAAACTCTTGCAAAATAGATAAAATTTTGACACACTTGATCACTCTTCTAATCTACTCATCCTCTATTTTTATAGATGGACGTGAAGTACAGCAAGTTTTATCAACTCGGAAATGGAGGAGACCTTATCTTTGAGAGGGATCTGGATCAGCTTTCGGAACTTCTGGAGTGTCCGCATCCCGAGTTCTTCGGAGCTCAGCTCAATGATCAAGGAGGAGAAGATCTGCAGTGGCTAATTGTTGCAAGTCTCCGAGGAAAGATTGAACCTCCCACTGCGGAGGGAATTCAGTTTACCTTGAGGGAAAACAACTGGCTCGATGGACTTGCCAGAGCAATGCAGGAAGCTCTTTCCCGTCTGTGTGGGCAGAGCATCAATCAGATCAAGGGTACTCGCTTTGAGTTTTGCCCAAGGCGTGATGCAAATGGACAACCACTGGAAGCCCCATACCACCCCGAGCTGAAGACTCAATTGGACCACCTTAGCTTCATGATGTATGATCATCAACAAGAGTTGGACAACTGCCGTGACTATTGCAACCACAAGTCTACCATCATCAAGACGAAGGATCAGACCATCGCCATGCTAGCAAAGGATCGCAAGTCTCGCTGCCGTCAGCTCGACAAGAAGGAGCGCATTATTGCCCGTCTTCGCCATCGCATCTCATCTCTGGAAGAGACCATCCACGAGAGAGACATGCAGTTAGAGGAAAGGGAGAATGCCGGAGAGGATCTTCGTGGAGACCCTTACTCCTATCTCAGCGATGACGATGATTTTCTGGAGGATCAGGCCATGGACTTCTTCACCGATGAGGATGATTTCGCCTTCATCGATGATGCGGAAGATGATGAAGCCACAGACTCCGAGCAGTAGTAGCACTGAGCACTAGCATAGTGAGTAGTAGTCGGTCCCACTGTATCGTTGATTCCAGAATGGTTCTTAAAACCATCTGTTTTTCCTTGTTGTGGTGTGTGTTGTACTGTGTGCTATGAGTGAATGAATGAAAAAGCAAGTTTCTAGAAAACTTGAGTCAAACTCCAAAAACTTTTCAAAAACCCAAAACCTTAGCAATTTCCCTCTTTTCTCATGATCTATATCAATCTTCAGATGCCACGTGGAGGAAGTGGTTTAGCCCTGGACCCGATGTTGCAGATCCTGCAAATGTTGACTTCTGACCGCGAAGCTGAAAGAGCCGAACGTCAAGCCAACCTAGCCACTCTGCAACAGATAGCCCAGCTAGCCCACAACAATCAAGGCCATGGAAATCAGGACAACCACGGATCTAAGCTTAAGAATTTCTAGAATACCAACCCACCCGTTTTCACCAAGTCGGAAGAACCCCTAGACGCCGATGATTGGCTGCAAACCATGGAAAATAACTTAGAATTAGCCGGAGTGGAAGCCAATGAGAAAGTCTTGTTCGCCACCCATTATCTAGCCGGAGATGCCAGGGCATGGTGGAACAGTGTTCGTGCAATGACCAGAGGCCAGATGATGACCTGGGAGGAATTCAAGGTCAAGTTTAGCAGAACCCATGTGCCACCAGGTTTAATCAAGAGAATGAGAGACGAGTTCAGAGAGTTGAAGCAAGGAAGTATGACTGTAGTGGAATACCGTGACAAATTTTTGTCATTAGCTAGGTATGCCCCGGACGAAATAGACACCGAAGCCAAGAAGAAAGAAAGATTCCTGAATGGTCTGCATGACGAGATGCAGACGGTGTTAGTCAATATCCCCTTTGTTGATATTGAAGCCCTTGTAGACTCTGCTATCCAGATGGAAGGAAAGATCAACCAGGCCAATGAAAACCGCAAGCGTCGCATGATGCATCAACCAGGAACCCATCAGACCCCAAAGTATCGCCCCAACCCATCTCCAGGATTTGCCCCAAGAACCAACAGACCCCCTATGACCCGTCCGACCTATCCCAACCGTGGAAACCCTAGACCCGGAGGAAATCACAACAACCCCGGCAACTCTAGCAATTTCACCCATGCCCCACCCAAATTCAACACCAACAATACTACCACCAACCCCAACACTGACCCGAGGAATGGAAGCAATGCTGTGCCTGTCGCAGCCAAGGACAAGTCACAAGTGACCTGTTATGACTGTGGAAATAAAGGCCACTATTCCAATGAGTGCCCCAACAAGAAGAATGCTACAGCCCCCAACGCCAATGTCCCAACTCAGCAGCAGCGTCGTGTCCAGCCAGGGAGAAGATTTGCCCCAGGGAATTCACTCAACCGCAATGGCCGTCTTTTTCTCATGCATGCTGAAGAAGCTCAGGAAGCGCCAGACGTCGTGCTGGGTATGTTTTCTGTTAATTCAGTACTTGCAAGAGTGTTGTTTGATTCTGGTGCATCACATTCATTTGTCACCGAAGAATTTGCCTGCACTAGTAAAATTCAACCAACCAAATTGAAGCATGTGATGATTGTACAAATTCCCGGATCAACCACCAAGGATAGGAAAATTTGCAAGGCCGTCCCTGTCCGAATCCATGGCATAGATTTTTATGCTAATCTAATAGTACTCAGAACTAAAGGTTTGGAAGTAGTACTAGGAATGGATTGGATGTCCAAACATAAAGGATTGATTGACTGTGCCAAGAAAGCCATTACAATGACCAGTACCGCCGGAATATCAGTCGAGCATATATCTGAAACCTTACCTCGCCAATTCAAGTATAACAAGAGTATAGCCCAAACTACCATTGACCAAATTCGGATAGTCTGCGAATACCCCGATGTATTTCCAGATGTTTTGCCCGGTATGCCCCCAGATCGGGATATCGAGTTTATCATCGAACTAATCCCCGGAACAGGACCCATAGCCCAGAGACCCTATAGTATGAACCCGTCAGAACTAGAAGAACTGAAGAAGCATCTGGATTCCATGATCGAAATCGGATTGATTCAACCGAGTGCGTCCCCATGGAGATTACCTGTCTTGTTTGTGGACAAGAAGGATGGAGGTAACCGTTTGTGTACGGATTATCGGAAGTTGAATGATGTCACCGTCAAGAACAAGTACCCCTTGCCAAAGATAGAAGATTTGTTTGATCAGTTGACCGGTGCCCAGGTGTTTTCTAAGATTGATCTTAGAACTGGCTATCATCAACTCAAGATTCGTGCAGAGGATTTTCCAAAGACTGCCTTTACCACCAGATATAGATTGTATGAGTATACAGTCATGTCTTTTGGATTAACCAACGCCCCCGCTTATTTCATGAACCTCATGAATAAGATTTTTATGGACTTCCTGGATAAGTTTGTCGTTGTTTTCATCGATGACATTCTGATTTATTCCAAATCAGAAGAAGAACATGAGCTACACCTAAGGACCATTCTTGGAACCCTTAGAGAGCATCAGTTGTATGCAAAATTTAGCAAATGTGAATTCTGGTTACAGGAAGTAGGATTCCTCGGTCACATTGTATCAGCCGGAGGAATTGCCGTTGATCCTGCCAAAGTGAAAGATGTAGAAGATTGGCAAGCCCCAACCACTCAAACCCAAGTTCGTGCTTTTCTCGGATTGGCGGGATATTACCGCAAATTCGTAGAAGGATTCTCGAGTATCGCCCGACCCATGACCCAATTGCTGAAGAAGGACAAGAAGTTTGAATGGACCGACAAATGTGAAGCGAGTTTTCAAGAACTCAAGAGAAGATTGATTTCAGCCCCAATCTTGATCATGCCGGATATCACGAAGCCCTTTGATGTGTATTGTGACGCATCCAAGATTGGTCTCGGATGTGTGCTAATGCAAGAAGGCAAAGTTATATCTTATCTATCGCGACAATTGAAGCAACATGAACAAAATTACCCAACCCATGACCTCAAACTCGCAGCCGTAGTTCTAGCCCTAAAGACATGGAGACATTACCTGATGGGAAACCGTTGTGAGATTTATTCGGATCACAAGAGCCTAAAGTATATATTCACTCAGAAGGAGCTGAATATGAGGCAGAGAAGATGGATTGAGCTAATCAAGGATTATGACCTGGACATTCACTATCACCCTGGAAAAGCCAATGTGGTAGCCGATGCCCTTAGCAGATTGCCGTGCCGCTTGAACTCCATGATTTTGAAGGAGCAACCAAGTTTGCACAAAGAGATGGAAGATTTTCGAGTGGAATTAGTAAGTGAAGGATTTTTGGCTAGCATAGAACTTCAGCCCACTTTGATCAGTCAGATTAAAGAGGCGCAGAAGGGAAATGCCAGTATCGACGGAATCAAGCGTCGTATCGCTACAGGCAAAGTACCCGGATTCACAGAGGACGAAGAAGGAGTTCTGTGGTACAAAGGACGCCTTTGTGTACCAGCAGATTCAGAGTTGAAAGAAGTTATCTTGAAGGAGGCTCACGATACTCTTTATTCTATCCATCCCGGAGGAACTAAGATGTATCAAGATTTGAAAGAGCAATTTTGGTGGCATAAGATGAAGAGAGAAATCGGAAGCTATATCGCCAAGTGTGATATATGTCAGCGAGTCAAGGCAGGACATCAAAGACCCGCTGGATTGTTGCAACCTTTGCAAATTCCGGAATGGAAATGGGATTCTATAGGAATGGACTTTATCACTGGACTACCTACTTCTAGTTGGGGAAATGACTCTATTTGGGTCATAGTGGACAGATTGTCCAAAGTCGCCCATTTCTTGCCCGTAAAAACTACCTATCAGAGTTCGAAGCTAGCGGAGTTGTACATCGCTAGGATCGTTAGTTTGCATGGAGTCCCCAAGAATATAGTATCGGATCGAGGAACTCAGTTTACCTCGAGATTCTGGAAGAAAGTCCAAGAAGGTTTAGGAACCCGCCTAGATTTCATTACCGCGTATCACCCTCAGACCGATGGACAAACGGAGCGAGTAAACCAAATACTCGAAGATATGCTTAGAGCATGTGTGTTAGAATATGGATCCAAGTGGGAAGCCTGTCTGCCGTTTGCATAATTTTCATACAACAATAGTTACCAAGACAGTTTGCAAATGGCCCCATTTGAATTTATGTACGGAAGAAAGTGCCGCACCCCTTTGAACTGGTCGAAAGTAGGAGAGAGTCAGATTTTCGGACCCGACATCCTACGAGAAGCAGAAGAGAAGGTTCACAAGATTCGTGAACACCTCAAGACAGCCCAATCCCGACAAAAGAGTTACGCCGACAAGAGACGTCGAGACCTCGCCTTCAACATCGGAGATTTTGTTTATCTGAAAGTGTCGCCATTGAAGGGAATGCAACGTTTCCAACTCAAAGGAAAGTTAGCCCCCAGATATATCGGACCTTTCAAAATTCTAAACCGTCGAGGAGAAGTATCGTATCAACTGGAACTACCTGAAGAGATGTCAGCGGTGCACAATGTGTTCCATATCTCGTTACTTCGCAAATGTCTCGAAGTCCCTGAGAAGACCGAAGTGTTCAAGAATATCGATCACCGGACCATAGAGATCAACAATGATCTGACCTATCCCGAAGTACCCATCCGTATATTGGAAGAAGCCTTTCGAACTACCAGAACCCGAAGCATCAAGTTTCTCAAGATTCAATGGAGCAACCACACAGAAGAGGAGGCTACCTGGGAACGCGAAGATCACATCAGAACGGAGTTTCCAGATCTCTTCAAATCCTAGGTAATCTTTTCGTCCTTTTTCAAATCTCGGGACGAGATTTTGTTTAAGGGGGGAAGGTTTGTAACATCCCAAAAATATCAAACTTAGATCATCAAAACACTAATCATCAAGTTTAGGGTTAACAAAAACTTTTCTAAATGAATTCATGAATGCATGTATATGTGTATGCATGGATTTTGAATTTCTTTAAAAACCACCTTATTAGTGTGAACCATTGCTTGTAAAATGTTTCTTAGGTGAAAAGAACATCATCTAAAACATTTCCCACACTTTTCCTTAAGACAAGTAAATCAAAACAAATATATTAAGTGAATGGTCATTTTGACCAATTTAACTCCCATGCCTACTTTGGCTGTCTCAAACTTTCACAACCTAACAGAAACTTTTCTGGATCTTTGCACCCCTTGAATGTACTCATAACAGAGTATAAGGGCCCACTTTGTGATCATCCAGAAACTTTCAAATGCATAGTTTAAATGACAATTCAAAATTGAATCTTCTTCATATGGGAAGATCCCACTTTTTCAAAACCCACTCAAACAAGCTCAACTTTCAAAACCCAAGTATCTGTAGACTCACCAGAACCAATCTAGCAAACCCACCAAAATTCATTTCAAAATTCAAAACTTGATTTCATGCGGCCATTTCATCAAACAGGTTGCAGACACAAATCAAACAAAACATCAAACACTATAGTGTGCAGTGTTTTGAGCCTAACTTGTTCCCTAGTTAGCTCACACACAACCCAGTAGATCATCTAGAAAGATTAGCCCAACACTAGCACCCCTGTGAGCTTTCCATTGCTATTAATGGTGAACAGCCGAGCACCCCCATGTCACCCCATTGTGGACAGCAAGCTAGGAGCAGCAGCAAGCCTAGCCAGCATGTCTGGGAGGCAGCCCACCGTCCACCGCCACTGCCTGTCCCAGCCGCGAGCTTTGCCAAGCCCTGGACCACGCGCACGAGACACGCCCAGACCATACCGAGCGTGCGCCAGAGCGCCACCCTCGACCATCACCCACAGACCACGCGCCGCCCTCACCGCGTGCATACACGATCACCACCGACCAGGAGACCGCCAGACACCCCCGTTTGCCGCCCCGTGCCATACAACCACCGCCCGTCGTCGAAGACGCCGCCTCTGCCGCGCAGAGCATTCGCCCGTTCCAGACCAAACCGCACCGCCCCATGCCTCGCGATCATGTCGTTGAGCATCGCCAGGAGACACAACACCGTCCCCTACCCTTGCCCATGCCTATAGCCGCCTGTAACGTCGCCCCCGGCGAGCTCACCGTGCGCCCCGACGGTCCCCTCGTTCGACTATAAATAGAGGCCACCCCGCACGATTTCTTCACACCATCTCACTCCCCTCTCCCCACTGACCGTGCCACACCATCCTCAGAGCAAGCCAAGCACCACCTCGCCAGAATTTCACTGGAGCCTGCCACTGCCGGAGAAGAAGGTAGCCAGCGATTGGAGCCGCCCCAGGAGAAGCCACTGGTACCAGGAGGTTCGCCGTCGTCGACTTCGTCGTTCGCCCGCCTCGCCGACCCTCGCCCGTACCCCGGTGAACCCCAGCACCCGTCACTGGCCGCGCTAGGTTCCGTTCTCGCCGGAGCTGTCTCGCGTCGTCGATGACCCTCAGCCGTTGGATTAGAACTAGATCGAACGATCCACGTTGCCCCATACCGCTTCGCCCAGCTCCGTGTCACTGACGAGTGGGGACACCCACTTAAGCAGCCCGCGGGAGCACTGCGCTTAGCAGGCCGGCCCGTTAGAATTTCCCGCGCAGCCCAGCAATTCAAATTAAACCTTTTTCTTTTTAAATTCAAACACACTTCTGTACCCAACTTCAAAAATCAACCCAGATCGATTCAGTACACCAAATTGAATGAAACCAATTTTGTTGGAAAGGTCTGTGAATGCTTAATCCAAGCCCGTTGGATTCAAGTCATTTGGATCTGTAGATCACCCATAGTAAAAATAACAAGGCAGAAGCTTTTCTGCATTCAAACATTTTTTCAAATTCCAACCATAAAAGCTTTTGAGTTGATTCCAACTCTCAAAAATCACATTTAACCATACCTTTCAGAATATATAAAAATATATAGGTTTACTTGCAGAAATAATGGTCAAGTAGTAAAAGAATGCTTCATAAGCATTTCTAGCCACTTTAATTAATTAAAATAAAAGGGTAAAACCTTATTAAATTGTGACACCACTTTAAATCACATTCCCATGGACTACAATATGTGGTGATGACATGTGTCAAAATGATCCCATGTTTAGTTTGGAGAATATTAAATCTTAAGTAGTTTTTCAATGAGTAGAAATTACTTTTCTAAAAATAAGAAGTTTTAAACCAAGCTTAACCTTGTAATGTTAGAGATGATGCTAGATCATCTATAGGACCCTTGTGTGTGATGATTGCAAGTAGTTAAGTATTGTTTGGTGATTGTGTACCTCGTATTTATTCATAGACGCTAGTACCGACCAAGGATACTACGAGGAGGAAGGAGGATACTACGAAGAGGAAGCCGAGGAGAACTTCAACCACTGCTCTGCACAAGGCAAGCTGATAATATACCAATGCAAGCTAACACTTGCAAGATACTATACCTATGCAAGCTATTTACTATGCAAGCCTAATACTACTAGCGAATGTGCAAGCTAACACTTGCAAGATACCTTACTGATGCCACAAACCCATACTTGTGAGATGACTATTTATGCCTTAAGCATATGTGATCATACCTACTTGCTAAACCAATCCTAGTTTTATGGCAAGCTTCTTACTTTATTTCTTTATCAAAGCTTACTTAGAGTCTACCTAAGAGTTTGGTAGATACTAGACAGTTGTGCTGAAGGTTGCTTAAAGAGCATAAAATTTGGCCTAAGCTAGAAACCTTGATATCAGCCTAAGATATAAGGTTGGACTTAGTGAAACTCCACCAGTTACCACCCCTCATTATTACTACCCCCACCTGTAGATGCTAGTGCTAAGCATAAAACTTGATCAACTTTTAGATGGGAATACTTGGTGGAAAAATGGTTATGAAAACCTTGGAATGATGGATCATTCTATTGAAATGTTTTGGACATGTGTTTCCAAACACTTGATGATTTTGATGAAAATGTTAAGGCATGAGCCTTAGCCCTTTATAAAACTGATGGTTGTGTGGATGCGATACCATTCCAATTTTAGCGTACAACCACAATACCCGAATATTGGGTAGGGCATGACTGGAAACTTATATAACTTAGTATTAGTTCCCTCACGGCCAAGGTCTGAGCTGAGGCTACCTTGTGAAGATTGTCCACCTGTGCAGTACCCAAGATGACAGTGGTCATGGTTGGGAGGCCAAACTCACAGGAGAGGTGCTTATACTAGGGCGTGTAATTGAAAGGTTAGGATTGATTATCCGCATACTGAGTATGGTGAGTTCAGGATTTGTTCCTGACGGAGGTATCGAATGTTGTGGTGAAAGTGTACAATCTCTGCAGAGTGTCAAACTATTCGAATAGCCGCATCCGCGGTTATGGACAGTTGGAGTGGCCATACTGTTCCCCCGTCAGACTTTTAAAATGACTTGTGAAATGAATTGAGACTTTGACTTGAACACAACAGAGTTGTGACCTGAATTACAAGATCCCACTTAGGAGTTATAAAATTGTGACTAGCTTTGGAACTTAGTAAAGATAAACCCGCCTTTTTGCAAAACAACCCTAGAGCCTAGTGTCCTATTATCCAAAAACCCCTTTACTGTTAGTATTAGTTTGCGAGTACTTAAAGAGTACTCATGGCTTTGTCCCTGGCTATTCCCATGGCCAGACTATGAAGAGGAGTACCTGGAGGATGGACCCCAGGAAGGTTACGACAACTAGGATCATCTCCCAGCGTCAACATTGCCTGTGACCCCGAAGATGGAGATTCGCCTACGCTACCGTTATTATTACGTATTCCGCTGCTTGATGTTGTATTGAGAACTGGATCATGAGATCCCTATTTGTGTAAGAACTTATGTACCGTTTGTAATGGATGAAGTACTATGGTATCCAATTCTGTTATGTCTCGCAAAAATGGTAATCCTGGGATTGCGATGTATGGCATAACAGGCATCTAGGATTGAAAAATCCGGGTGTTGACACTAACCCCCTAACTACTAACTGGGACAAATTACCCCCCAGGTTTTTGAAACCAGACAAATAAAACCCTCATGATGGATTTGGGGCGGTTTTGGACACATGGACATAGGTATTCGCCATGTCGGACTCTAGGTGGACACGATGGATTTGGGGAAAAATAACCCATCTATCTTTCCTTACCTCACTCATTCATCTCCTCCACCGTGTCTCCCTCCGTCGCCGACCCTTCCTCCTATCTCTACCTCCTCCTCCTAGTCGTTGTCCCTCCTCCCGGTCACTATCCCCTTCTCTCGGCCCCCTTTATCGTCCTCCCTGCTTTTGTCCCCTACTCCCCGTCGTCGTTCCCATCGAATCCGATGGCCTCCACCATCTGGTCCATGGAGGTAGACCTCGTCTGGTACTTGCAGGCGACGACCAAGGACGCGACGGTGTTGCTGGATTTTGCGGGGGTGGCAAAGGAGGACTTGAAGGCAAAGAAGTGAACAAAATATGTGTATTTTGTTTCTGTTAAATTAGAGTGAACAAATTCTCTGTCTTTTACTGAGAAAATGACAAAAAAACCACCACATTTGAGCACGAGGAGACATGAAACTACCACCTTAGAGTTTTTTGACACATAAATACCACTTTTCCGGCTGGGTTGTGATGCAGAACACTAATTCCTCATGGTTGGTCGTCTAACCATGTTTCTGGAAGGTGGGACCTGCTGTCAATGCACACGTGGCCAGGGAGGGGGACGAACAGACCAGACGGGCGTTAACGCGCATGTTAGGGCACGGTTTTAGCCATTGCGCCGCATCCTCACCTCACTCCCCTCCCTCTGTTCTGCCCATGCCCGCCATAGTCGCGTCATCACCGCCCCAACGCTGGAGAAGAAGCAGGACGCGTCGCCATTCCTCCATGGTGTCGTGGTTCGATGGAGAAGAATTGTTGCTAGATTTGAGCTCGGACGACGGAACTATAAGTTCTTGCTCACTGATTTTGGGGTTTTTCGGGCTCATAATGGATATTTCTAAGGTTTGTGATGAATTTGTGATTTAGTTCAAACCCAGTCTAATTTTCTCTGCCATTTGCACTTGTTAAAGTATCAATGTCATATATGATTCAGATTAGTGTGGATTAGCTGACGATGGGATGAGCATGTGCTCTGTAAATGTGGCTATGTGGTGGCCAAATTTGTGGGATTTGAGGGCTACAACACTGGTAGGAGGTTTCTAAGTTGTGAAGGGCAGGTGTGTGATCTAAAAATGTTTGTTAAATGTGGCATATTTTTAGTTAGTGGTTCTTTTAACTTAAATGTCACTTCTTTGTAATGGGTTGATCAAATTCCTACTGATGCTATGATGAAAGAAGTAGGTAAGTTATAGGAAATGTATGGAGAAGCTAAGCAAGGAAAGACCAGTGATGCCCTAAATTTCATGGATCAAAAGTTTGAGTATCAAGACCAAATAAACAAGATCCACATAGATCTGAGGAATTCACAAGATGAGCTAGCTAAACAAGTGGCAGAAAAGCAGGTGACTTTAGCCCACAAGGCTATAGCTGAACAAGCATTCATGGATGCTAGGGCTGCATTAGAAGAGAAAATGATCACTGATGAAACAACCTGTAAGATGCATAAATGCTTGCTCAAAAAAGTCAAAGAAGGACAAGGACAAGTACAAGGAACAGAAGAGGAAGTTGGAGTCCATCATTTCTGACTTGCTGAAGCAGAAAGAAGGCTACATGAGCAGGTTCAAGAATATAAAGGATCTTTGTGATGTGTAATTTTATCTTGATCAAGTAATGTTCAACTAGGAGGTGTTGTTGAACTATGATGTCTGTTCTATGTAGCTAAATTCTTAAGTATTTGTCAGTTGTATTGTATGAATTATGGTGTGTTTGTTGAACTATGATATGAGCTTCATCCATTTGAATTATTGATGGTTTTTCCTATTGAAATTGTGATGTGTTTTGGTCTGGATTTGGTCTGAAATTGTGATGTGTATTGGTCTGAAATTGTGATGTGTATTGGTATGAAATTATTATGTGTTTTGGTCTGAAATTGTGATGTGTTTTGGTCTGAATTATGGTCTAAAATTGTGATGTGTTTTGGTCTTAAATTATTATGTGTTTTGTTCTGAATTTGTGATGTGTTTTGGTCCGAATTATGGTCCCTATTATGGTCTGAAATTGTGATGTGTTTTGTCTGAAATTCCTTATGAAATTATGAGCTTCATCACACACATCATGTAAGAAAATAATGATAGCGAAAGGTTTCTAATTAACTGGTTCAACATTACTAACATATCACCATCTTGTTCAGGCAACAAGTAGCTAAATAAGAGGTTCAACAATAACATTACACAAACAGTTTTGCCATAGAAAAATAACAGGGTTAACATCACAATTCTTGCTCCCAACAATTCAACCATCTAAAGGACCAATATTTGAATCCCTACCAATAGATGCATTTGCCCCAGCTGTGAAGTAGGACATGAATCCCCTCTATTTCCTTGGAGTTGAACCAGTAGGAGTGTAACATCCCAAAAATCTTAAACTTTGATCATCAAATGCTAATCAGCAAAATTAGGGTTAACAAAAACTTTCTTATCTAAAAATATGAGAGCATCCATATGTATGTGTATTCAAAATTAGGATTCTTTTGAATTGCCATGGTTCTATATTTCATTGCTTGTAAAATGATTCTTAGGTGAAATAAACATCATCTAAATCATACCCAAACTTTTCCCAAAGACAAAAAACTTTTTTTCGAGAATACATGAATGCGTACCTTAATTTTATAGAAGGCAGAATAATTTGTACAAAAGCTGATCCCCGTGCAGCCACAGGGAATCAGAGACTCAGACAGAGAACTAAAGCCTACTCTCGCGCTATCGTGAGGGCTCCCTCTCTCTCTCGCGATCTCTAATACAGTGAAGAAGATCATACTCCTCCCCGATCATATCTGCAAGCCTCGCCGCCGAGTGTTGCTGTAACATCCCTAAATTCATATTCCAAAAACTCATGCATATCATCCTTGCATTCATCATCATTTAGAGATTTTCTCAAAATCATTTCAGAAAAACAGAAGCTTTTGATGTTATGATTTTATGTGGACAGATTTAATTCAAAAGACCTACACCATTTGAAACTTGAATGTTTAGGAACTTGTTTGCTTGCCCCATTGTTGGAAAAGTTTAGGAGAGAAGGGTTAGCCAAAGTTTCAAATTTAGAAAGAAATTCAAAATCCCTTTTCCAAACATTTTCAAAACAGATGCAAAGCCTCTGTTGTTTGAAATCCAAGTTTGACCAAGCCCTTACAGAATAACCACATGGTTAAATAACAGATTTTAGAAACCACAGTACCCTGCAAAAATCCCCAGAATTGTTTGAATTCAAAAAGGATTTGAATTCATACCTAAATCATTCCTGAAAACCAAATTAGAAAAGAAAAAGAAATAAACAAAAGAAAAGGGCCAAGCGCCAGGTATCTGGCCTAGCAGAGGATCAAGCCCAACTAGCCCACCCGGGAGTTTCCTTTTCTTTTCTCACGCGCGAGCACACGCAGGCTGCCGCTGACAGACGGACCCCACCCCCATATCGCACACATCGCTAACAAGCGGGCCCTGTCCACGCTATCATCGTCTTCCCCAAACCGCGCCCGCGACCACGTCGCAGCTGCAGTCACTGCCGGTAATGGCGCGGCTTAATTGGGCATTAAACCTCGGGCGTTTCCTGTCGAGGAACCGGCTATAAGATCCCCACCTCCTCGCAGTCATTTTTCCCCAGCCAATTCTACACTCACGCCACCAGGCTGCCCACGACTCGCTCAAACCCGCCGCAGACAGAGCAACTCCGGCGATCGATTCAGGTCGTCGTATTCGCTTAACACCGTGAGCACCTGACGACCACCCCAACTCTGGCGACCAATCTCAGGCGACGCGGAGCCTCGGCAACGACTCCGACAATATCCACCCGACGCCAGACGCAACTCCGACGAGATCCAGAGCCCATCTCCGAACGCCCCTCCGCAAACCAGTACCACGTCAAGCTTCAGCACGACCTTGCGGATCTGGTAAGCACCTCCCTGCTTCCTGGGACGATCTAGAACGCCGGCGCCACCGTAGCCTAACTCGCCGCCGCCGGTCAGCGCCGCTAGCGCCGCCAGAGTGTGGTCAGATTGTTTGGGAGCGTTGGATCTAGATCCTGTGGCGTAGAATAGAAGTAGGACGAAGGGGTACGCGAGTGTCTGAGCCGCCAGATCTCATTTAGATCGTGCGGTCCGTAGAGCTCGATCCGCGCGAACCGGTACGCGCCAGTGAGGTTGCGACGCGTGGCTAGGATGAATTCAAAAACAGAATTTAAACCTGATTTAGATCCAAACTTCAAACTGCTATAACTTTTGAATGCCACGTTAGAATTTTACAAACTTTATACCGTTGGATTCAGTGAAACAAGACCTTTCTGAATATCCAATTTATTTAACAAATAGTAATAGTTAAATTGACTTTATTTGTAGAAACATGTTTAGGGCTATTTTAAGTATGGTTTTGTTTTGGTAAATTATATTGGTGCCAAATAAGTTTAGTGGGCAAACTTGTGACTTGTTAAGTTTCTGTAAACATGTGCATGCTTGGTAGAATTTTCAAAATCACCACTTGGCAAATTCTTGCTTGCATGCATTCAGATTATTTTTGGTTGTATATAATTGTGTGTAATTGTGTGCTATATTTTTTGTGTAGATTTTGCTAGTGATTGTGATTGTGAAGAGTGCTACTCTCCCCACTACCAAGGCAAGTGATATTTTCATGAATATTTCTATCCTATGTTTTGTACTAGCATTAGATATTTTGCTAAGTCTTGCATACTATTTTTTTTGCCTAATGCTAAGTTGGGAAATCCTAAGTAGTGTAAGAATTGCTAGGGAATTTTCCTAAGTTAAGTTATCTTACCATGCTTAGCCTAGCTAATTAGCAAAACAAGGGTTGGTGAAAATCTATACATACTATGATGGAAATATTTCTAAGTCATGAGACTTATACTTTCTTAATAAAACAACTAAATCAAATGAACTTCCTGGGTGGAATGGAGAGAATGGGTTATGTTGAGTGGTTACACAAGGCCATGGACTTGGGTTGTGTATCTCACTTGTGGTAAGCCACCCAGGCACAAAGGGATTTGGAGGCCAAGTGTTGAGATAGCTTACAGTGCAACCACTTGGCAATATGGGCTCTGCCTTGATCATATAGGTAGCTAGAACTTAGTCTTATGGACAGTTGGTGGTAGATGGGATGATAGGTTGGAACACGTCCATTTGACTAAGGAAAGGCTTCTGAAAGGTCCTGTCTTGGGAAACCAAGTCTGGTGGGGAAAGTGCACAACCTCTGCAGATGGAAAACCTAAGTACTTAGTCTAGTCCAAGGCAATGGACAATTTGAGCATCAAGACATGGAAGCTACAAGAATCTCATCACTCCAACTTCTAAGTAAAAATTGGTGGGTAAACAAGGGTGAAGAACCCCAATGTCTATTGGTGGTTTCTTGGGAATGTTTTGACAAAGAAAAACTTAGTGTTTCAACTAATAGGTAAAACCTATTTTTAAGCAAAGCAAGCCAAGCTACACCTAGCCAAAATGCATATAGTAATATAGTCCACTTAAAATATACCAAGGTATCACTTGCCAATACTATTCCAAAGTATTGACCCTCTGTGGCTGTAACTTGTGATGTTGCAGGTTACTCCGATGATGAATAGGAGTCATGAGTCTACACTCAACATGCTTGCCTGTGGCACATGAAGATGAAGACTTGTGTTTATTTACTTATTCCTTAAACTCTTGTATTAGGCCTATGGCCCTGAGTTGTAAAAGACTATGTTTTATCTCTGGAATGAATGTAATAAACGACCTTTGTATCTGTGTACTTCATCTTAAACTGTGGATGCTAGCATTGATCCAGGGACTAGCATTGCAATCACAGGGATCCTTTCCTTTACAAAGGAGGGGTTTAACAGATGGTATCAGAGCACTGTGTTGCCTGTAGGATTATGACCCTAGGATTGGAAAACCACTAAGGAAAAGTTTTTAACTACTTCTACACTTGTCTATTCTTCTCGTAAAACTTTTCTAATCTTTTCATTCTCAACTCCATTTGTAGATGAACTCCATCAACGAAGCCGTGAAGAAAGGACCACTCATGACCATGACCTTGGAGTGTGAAACTGAGTTTCCCAAGATTCTCAAGGACCTCATGGTGGCAATGGAAGCACATGGAGCAGCTTTATACAAAGGCTTTCCAGTGATGGATGAAGGAGTGGAGTATTGGTGGGTGCAACTTCACTTGTACAAAAACAAGGAAGACAACCAAAAAGAAAGGGGATTCTGCATGTACACTAACACTGTGATGCACACAACATTCTTTGAGTCAGCCAGAGATGCAGCTTGGAGGACTATCAAAGAACTAAGTGCTTGAGTCAAGTGCAGAATGCTTAACCTCCAAAGAGACTTAGAGAAAGAGAAGGAACTTACCCAAGAGTTGGAAGCCACCAACCAAGAGTTAAGGGGAGATATAATAGACTTAGTGATGGAATCATGTGAACAAGATAGGTGGATTGCCTCTAGGAACATTGTGATAGCCACCAGATCCAGTGAGATAGGATTGTGAGCACACTTCGTTAGTTGGACCACCACTTATCACTTTATTTTCCAAAAATGATACCTTAAATAAGTATGGACCTTAATTGATGTAATGGACTTATGTATGCATGACTTGTGTGATGTTTGTGTTCCATGGATATGTATGAATGTTTGTCTTAAATTGTGTTGTTCTAACTTTTTCAATCTTATAAATAGATGCCTATTACCATCAGCACCGTTGAGGAGCTCCAGGTTACCCGTTTTGGTTCCCGTATCATTGAGATTACCACTTTGCTCGATCTCCCTCTTCCCACCATCACGGTGTACCCACTCACCAAGTTCGAGAGGAAGGACCTCTGGGGCTTCAAGGTGAACCAGCCTGGACGCCAGACAGAGCCCACTACGGAGGCCATCGTCTTCAAGCTGATGCACGATGACAGGGAGAGAGGCATGGAGGTAGTCATGCAGGACCTGATAGGACGTCTGTTAGGCCGTCACTCTCGACAGGTTAGGGGCACTCACTTCCACGTCTTTGGAAGACGTGATGTTGATGGAGAGTCCATCGACTTTGAGGACGACTCGAGGGACGCGGCAGAGCCGATACGTCTCTACCTCCAGGACCTAGAGACTCTCCTCAGGCACGTGGACACGGATAGGACGAACGTCATGCTTGGCAATGACGAACTTCAGGTGCAGCTTCGCGAGAAGGACAAGCTTTTTGCGCAGCAGGATGAGATGATCAAGGAAATGGAGACAAAGTTCGAGGCCCAGGACCGCAAGTTCAAGAGTCAGGAGAAACGCGTCCAGGATAGGAACAAGAAGATCCGGGACATGATCGAGGAACTGAAGTCCAAGGATTTCGAGCTAGAGCAGCAGCAGATGGTTATTGAGAGGCTTCGCTCCCAGAAGAGGGCTCTCAAGGCCAAGGTCGATTCCTTGACCACTACGATTGAGGAGAACAAGACCGCGATGGAGAACGCAGGTCTTACCTTTGTCGAGGAGGAGATTGATGCTGATGAGTAGACTTGACTACTCGTTTATCTTTCATATTCGTACTTGTTATTGTGAACTTATTATTGGACCATCCGACATGTGGATGGCTTGCCACTTGTGTGTTTTACTTCATGAACGTATTATGTGGTTGTTGAACTATTATTCTTATGTTGCTTGCTATGTGTTTGTTTGTGATGTAATATGCATAAAACATCTATGGGTATCTCATTCTTATCTCTATTTGACAAACCACAGATGCCTCCCCGTCGCGCAAACCCCAACCCCAACAACATCACCCCGGAAATGCAACAAATGATGAATGCGCAAACACAGCTTATGCAAATGATGACAACATTCATTCAAAACCAGAATAACAACAACAACAACCCCAACAACAACAACAACAACAACCCCAACGACAACAACAACCCTCCGGGTTTTGATATGCTCACCAGATTTCTGCGTTTGAGGCAAGCAAAGTTTTCGGGGACGACTGATCCCATGGTGGCCAATGACTGGCTGATGGGGGAATACCAATCGGGGTATACCCACGAAGCGGATTCGCCAGCTGGATCGAGCCGACTGAAGCCAAGACCAGAGCGGGTCGACTCGCCCAATACGGCGAGTGGCGCGTGCTGGACCCAGACGACTGGCGCCGACTGGAGGCCCAAGACAGCGACTCCAATACAAAGCCCACGAGCACTTGTAAACCCTAGCTGGCTGCATATATAAAGCCACCAGGGGCACCCCAAGGGGTACGTCATATTAGATCTAGTCTCTCCCCCCGCCTACGGCGGCTCCCATGTAAACCAATCTATACTTATACTGGATTGATAGCAGGACGTAGCGATCCTCCATCGAGGGGACGTGAACCTGGGTACATCGTGTGCCAATCTCGCTCCCGGATTCTCCTACGTCGCCTTGCTCCCTCTACGTAAGCTACCCCCAGTAGCATCTGCCGTGCAATACCACGACAGTTGGCGCCCACCGTGGGGCTAGCGGTGCTTGGAGGGTGATAATCCGGGCGGGACCTCTCACCGTCAACGATTGATGATTAGATCGCATCTAGTCAGACCGATCTCCATCGTCAAACTCCGCTGCGACCGATTCTTCATGCGACTGGCCCATGGCGATCAAACGCGTGTGCCAAAGGCTGTCTAAATATACAAGATCGATTCATCTGGCTGCCTGCTAAGTTTTCTATCCGATCTTATTTTTGTCATTAATTACTCTGTAGATTGATTATTCTAATCTGGCATGCATGCTACTTGTGCGCCGTTACTTGGAGGATCGATCCTTGAATGCAGGAGTAAATCACTCGTATGTGTTAATTCATGGACCAAAGGATAAACGACGAGACGCATGTCAAATCAGTACAATCAAGTTTCAAGATGCAACGAATCATCTCCATGAAAAGAAAAACCAAAATTGAATCAGCTGCAGTTGCTCGTTGAGTGCTCTCCGCGCATCTGCCCGCACGGAGGTTTGATCGATCAAGACAATGTGAATTGCTTCGACTTCACCGTCACTGCTGCAACAAACTACGCACTCACGGCTAGTATGTGTGCGACGCGTCTACCCGGCGAAATCCCCAACTCCGGGGCCGGCATCATATCAACTCCGACGAAACCGGGCCAACTCCATCATCCATTGTGACGACTTCGCCACGATCGGCGACTCGCCGGCCGCGACCACGCCATCGCGGCCTCGCCATCGGCAACCTCGTCCTCGCGGACTAGCTGTCGCGGGCTCGCCACGTTTGGGGACTCGCCGTCGCGGACTCGTCGTACTAACAGCTAAGTTTTTCAGACACTCGTATATACTATGAGTCCAAAACATATATGCATCTTCATTCATTATCCAAAGCCGACCATGCAGTCGCATTTGACACTTTTTGGGAACCAAAATCATACTTGGGATCGGTTCCAGTTTTTTGGAACCCGATCAGATTGCATCCGGTTCCGGCCGGCCGCCGACCAAACGCCATCCTTCGCTTCTCCCTGAAGAAGCTCGGGACATGCACCCGATCGTTTCACATGGCAGCTGAGTTTTTTACTAGTTCCCGTTTCTTATTTGATTGCTTTGCTAATCGATTGCTTTATTTGGACCTGATCCCTCCTTACTCGTATTGGTCATGTACTGCATGAAGTTCCGATCTACTCTATGCTTATCTGCGTGGCAGTAGATTTATTCGGTTGGTTTCAGAAGGCCCGCGCATCTGATCAGATCGCGTCTGGTCACCGGTTCTACGCCAGCACAGCTGCCGGTCGTACGATTTCAATCAAAGTAACCAATCTGGGTTGTTCCCTGCTGCTGACCATCATCAGAGAATAGAAGCAGAAAGTGAATCGAGTACAGACAAGACACCAGCGGGTCTGCACGGAAGTGTCCATGCGATCACAAGCCTGAGGGATTTTCTTTATTCAGTCCCATCTCTTTCTCTCTCTTTAATTATTATTACTTGATTATTTAACTTGGATCTAATTCCTTGCATACGATCGTATTGGCGTTAGTACTTCAAATAAAGAAAGACATCAAAGCTATCTGATCAATGCTATCTGAAGCGACACGCATCGTTTTTCCGAGAAGCTCAAATACGGCATGCCTGTTTATTTTCGTGAAGGAGCTGACTCCGTCGCTTGATTGCTGCGAGCTCGTCATCATGACCTCGTCATCACGGAATCGCCCTCACGCCACTCCCCTGTCGCGGATTCGCCCCGTGCGGAGTCACATGTTTGGGGACTCGTCATGCTTCGGAATTCGTCTAAACGCGGACACGCTTAAACGCGGACTCGCTAGGCTCGGGGACTCGCCACGCTCCAGGCCTCGCCTAAACGCGGACACGCTTAAACGCGAACTCGCTAGGCTCGGGGATTCGCCCGGTGCGGACTCGCCTGCCGCCTCGTCCATCGCCGACTCTCCAATCTACCGGCTCGCCGACTCGCCATGCTCCGGAACTTGCTTAAACGCGGACACGCATATACGCGAACTCGCTACGCTCGGAGACTCGCCAGTCGCGGGATCGCCATCACGACCTCGCCCTCGCGGCCCCGCCGTCGTCGACATCGCCATAGCGTGACCTCCGTCCGCCGTGTCGACCCCGTGTCCGCCGCGTCGACATCGCCATAGCGCGACCTCCGTCCGCCGGGTCGACCCCGTGTCCGCCGCGTCGACATCGCCATAGCGCGACCTCCGTCCGCCGCGTCGACCCCGCGTCCGCAGCGTCGACTTCGCCATAGCGCGACCTCCGTCCGCCGCGTCGACCCCGTGTCCGCCGCGTCGACTTTTTTCGGCTAAACGCCGTGCGACCCTGTCCTCTATGACAAATGCGTACGCCACGCCTGCTAAAGGACCTTCATCGTCCGAGTCGCCAGAGAGGGTCGCTTGCCACGCTGCATGGACTCACCACTGGGCGTCTCTTCCCCTCGGGAAAAATCAATTCGCCTTTGTCAACCTTTGAAAGAGCGACTCGCAATGGCCAAGTAGTGCGGATGAGGACTCGCAAACCGAGACTCGGTTCGTCCACGAAAAACGCTAACCGAGAGCCATCATTGGAGTCGCCTTGCTCGACTGGCCTCCCGGGTCAAGACAAATGGCAGTGCTACACAAACAGCACCATGTCCTCATCAACCTTAGATAGCGCGACTCGCACGGCCAAGTACTGCGGACGAGGACTCGCAAACCGAGCCTCGGATCGTCCAGGAAGAACGCCAAGTCGAGAGCCATCTTTGGAGTCGCCATGCGACTGGCCCCACGGGCCAAGACGAGAGACTCGCTAACAAAACAGCGCAATCAACATCATCGCGGACTCGCCACACTCGGGGACTCTCCCCTCGCGGACTCGCAATCATCGCGGACTCGCCACACTCGGGGACTCTCCCCTCGCGGACTCGCAATCATCGCGGACTCGTCGCGCTCGGGGACTCTCCCCTCGCGGACTCGCAGTCATCGTGGACTCGCCACGCTCGGGGACTCTCCCCTCGCGGACTCGCCGCGCTCGGGGACTCGGCGCCCGTCGGTCGATCGACCTCGCCGCTCGCCGCACTCGGGGACTCGGCGCATAATCGGTCGCTCGGCCTCGACGCTCACCGGTCGCTCGATCTCGCCACTCGCCGCGCTCGGGGACTCAGCGCTCGCCGGTCGCTCGACCTCTCCACTCGCCACGCTCGGCAACAACCACTACTATTTTCAAAATATGAGCCTCGAGTCGCCTCTACAAGCCAACTCGAGCCTCGGGGACTACTCCTAGGCATGCTGCATGTACGCGTGGTTGCACGACCGCGGCTCTCCCTCTTCGATTCGTCACCACGGACTATCCCTCGCGTACTCAACACGCTCGGGGACTCGTCGCCGAGGACTCGCCCTCGCGTACTCGACGCGCTCGGGGATTCGGCGCGCTACAGACAGCGGCACTCGCCGGTCGATCGACCTCGCCGCTCTCCGTGCTCGGGGACTCGGCGCCCGTCGGTTGCTCGTCCTCGATGCTCGCCGGTCGCTCGACCTAGTCGCTCTCCGTGCTCGGGGTCTCGACGCTTGCCGGTCGCTCGACCTCGCCCCTCGCCGCGCTCGGGGACTCGGCGCCCGCCGGTCGCTCGACCTCGCCGCTCGTCGCGCTTGGGAACTCGGAACTCTACGGTCACTCGACCTCGCCCCTCGCCGCGCTCGGGGACTCGACATGCTCCATGTTCGGAAAATCGCCGCAACTGGCGGCTTCACCGACACCCTACGTCTTTCGCCAACTGGTCATCACAGACTGGCTCACGCCGACTGCCTCCCGCTTCATGATTCTTTTCTATGTTCAGGAGCTCGTCGCCGATTCACCACGACCCATCGTCAAGACTCTCCGCGCCCTGCCTCAAGCCCACGTCGAATCGACAACGCGCTCGGGGACTACTGATGGGGGAATACCAATCGGGGTATACCCACGAAGCGGATTCGCCAGCTGGATCGAGCCGACTGAAGCCAAGACCAGAGCGGGTCGACTCGCCCAATACGGCGAGTGGCGCGTGCTGGACCTAGACGACTGGCGCCGACTGGAGGCCCAAGACAGCGACTCCAATACAAAGCCCACGAGCACTTGTAAACCCTAGCTGGCTGCATATATAAAGCCACCAGGGGCACCCCAAGGGGTACGTCATATTAGATCTAGTCTCTCCCCCCGCCTACGGCGGCTCCCATGTAAACCAATCTATACTTATACTGGATTGATAGCAGGACGTAGCGATCCTCCATCGAGGGGACGTGAACCTGGGTACATCGTGTGCCAATCTCGCTCCCGGATTCTCCTATGTCGCCTTGATCCCTCTACGTAAGCTACCCCCAGTAGCATCTGCCGTGCAATACCACGACACTGGCTACGTTCCGTGAATAAGGACTTAGTGACCATGGGCTGCACGGATGCTGAAAAAGTCAGGTTCGCAGCAAATCTGTTGGAAGGACCAGCCGCCACATGGTGGGACAACTTCCAAATTACCACTCCTTTGGATGAAGTAACTTGGGCTATCTTTGAAGATGGCTTCCGCACTGCTCATATCTCATCAGGAATGATGAGTCTGAAAAAGAAGGAGTTTCACAACCTGAAGCAGCGCCACTGCAGCCTGGCTGAATACATAGAAGAGTTCAACAATCTGGCGCGTTATGCACCGGATGAAGTTGACACAGATGCCAAAAGAAAGGAAAAGTTTTTGGAGGGCTTGAATGATGAGCTGAATCTACAGTTGTCGGTGGCATATGTTCCAACTTATCAGTCTTTGTGTGACAAGGCTGCTATTTTGGAGAGTAAAATGAAGCAAGTCGAGAGTAGAAAGAGGAAACACTCCGACAAGCACAGCTCGGGATCGTCTCACAAACGATCTCACTATGATGACAGTGGCAGCTCAGGATCCCATAAGCATGGGAAATTCAGCAAGCACCACAACCACAACCGTCATGACAACAAGCATCACCGCAGTCATGACAAGGATAAGTACAAGAACCACAAGGGTGGACATAAGAGCCACTATAGTGGAAATGGTAGTGGAAGTGGAAGCCAACCTCCTAAAAAGGATATCAGTCAAGTTGAGTGCTTCAAATGCAAGAAGCTGGGGCATTATGCTAATGAGTGCCCTGAGAAGAAAGTTGATGGACCTAACAAGCCAAATCCTTTTCAGAAAGGACAGGTTAACCACATCAATGTGGAGGAGGTCTATGAGGAGCCTGATGCCGTTGCTGGTAAGTTCAGACTCAATTCAATTTCAGCATTTGTACTCTTTGATACCGGTGCATCTCATTCATTCATATCAAAAGCATTTGTTGAAAGAAATGAACTACCGGTAGAAACCATTGGGTGTCCTATAAGAGTAAGTTCTCCGCGTGGAGAAATGATAGTAAACTCAGGATGTCATGACTTAGTCATAGAGTTTGGAAAACATAAGTTTCTAGTGAACCTAATAATCCTGAATTCCCAAGGATTGGATGTGATTTTGGGAATGGATTGGATGGCTAAGTATGAAGGAGTACTAGATTGTGCCAATCGTACAGTTACACTCACAACCCCAGAAGGAAAATGAATTAAATTCAAGTCAAACTTTGAATCCAAGGGAAGTAAGCTGAATTCTCTTAAGGGGGTTAGCATGGACAGTGTGCCAATTGTGTGTGAGTATCCGGATGTATTTCCGGAAGAGTTACCAGGAATGCCACCGGATAGAGATGTGGAGTTTCTGATAGATTTGGTACCAGGTTCTGGACCAATAGCTAAGAGACCATACAAAATGTCAGTTGATGAACTGAAAGAGCTCAAGAAACAACTAGGAGAACAGTTGCAGAAAGGGTTTATTCAACCAAGTTCTTCATCTTGGGGAGCCCCAGTATTGTTCGTGGAGAAGAAGGATAGAACACAAAGATTATGCATTGACTACCGTTCACTCAACGAGGTAACCATCAAGAACAAATATCCGTTGCCAAGAATCAACGACTTGTTTGATCAGCTAGAAGGAGCATGTGTGTTCTCGAAGATTGATCTTCGGTCAGGCTATTTTCAACTCAAGATAAGAGAGCAAGACATACCTAAAACAGCATTCACCACAAGGTATGGATTGTATGAGTATACTGTGATGCCTTTTGGTTTAACCAACGCTCCGGCATACTTCATGAATATGATGAACAAGGTATTCATGGAATTTCTCGACAAGTTTGTTGTCGTATTCATAGATGACATCTTGGTCTACTCCAAGAGCAAGGAAGAACATGAAAGACACTTACGCTTTATACTTGAAAAGTTAAGAGAACATAAACTCTATGCTAAATTCAACAAGTGTGAGTTTTGGTTAGAGGAAGTTGGTTTTCTTGGTCATGTTATGACAAAGGATGGTGTGGCAGTGGATCCTGCCAAAGTTTCAGCTGTGACAGAATGGGAATCTCCCAAGAATGTGAAAGAAGTTCGTAGTTTCCTCGGCTTAGCAGGATACTACAGAAGGTTCATTGAGAATTTCTCAAAAGTTGCTAAGCCAATGACAGAATTGTTAAAGAAGGACAAGAAATTTGCTTGGTCTAAGGGTTGCGAAGTCAGCTTCCAAGAGTTGAAGAAGAGACTTGTGACAGCACCAATTCTATGTCTGCCAGATTTGGAAAAGGATTTCCAAGAATATTGTGATGCGTCTCATCAAGGTTTGGGTGCCGTACTTATGCAAGACGGTAAAGTCGTAGCCTATGCTTCGAGACAACTCAAAACTCATGAAATAAACTATCCTACTCATGATTTGGAGTTAGCCTCTGTCGTCCATGCACTCAAAACATGGAGACATTACCTTTTGGGAAAACGTTGTGAAGTATTCACCGATCATAAGAGTTTGAAGTATATCTTCACCCAGAAGGAAATCAATATGAGACAAAGGAGATGGCTAGAGCTTATCAAGGATTACGACTTAAGTTTGCAATACCACCCAGGTAAAGCAAATGTAGTAGCAGATGCTCCAAGTGGTAAGACGTTTGTAAATGGCCTTACCAAAGGGGAATTGCCAGATGACTTGTGTAAGCAATTCAAAGAACTCAGATTGGAGATTGTGCCTGAAGTACATCTCATGTCTTTGGATGTTCAACCCACTTTGTTGGACAAGATCCAAGAAGCTCAGAAGACTAATAAGGAAATTGAAAAGATTAAGGAAAATATTAGTCTAGGGAAAGCTAAGAGTTTCCATATAGACGAACAAGGTACTTTATGGCACGGGAAACGTATATGTGTTCCACAAGACCCGGAGTTGCGGAAACTGATATTACAAGAAGGTCACAACTCTCCGTATTCTATTCACCCGGGAAACACCAAGATGTACATGGATATGAAAGAAAGATTTTGGTGGAACAATCTAAAAAGGGACATCGCCGAGCATATTGTTTTGTGTGATGTGTGTAGCAGAGTAAAAGTAGAGCATCAGAAACCAGCAGGTCTGCTTCAACCACTACCTATTCCTGAATGGAAGTGGGAAAATATCGGTATGGATTTCATTACCGGATTACCAAGGACCAGGTCAGGGTATGATTCCATATGGGTAGTAGTGGATCGCCTAACTAAAGTGGCTCATTTTATACCCGTGAAGACAACTTATATAAGTGCCAAGTTAGCTAAAATCTACATGAGCAGAATTGTATGCCTTCACGGTGTGCCTAAGAGTATTGTGTCAGATAGAGGAACTCAGTTCACTTCTCACTTTTGGAGACAGCTTCATGAATCCTTAGGAACGAGGTTGGAGTTCAGCACTACTTTTCATCCTCAAACTGATGGACAAACAGAAAGGACTAATCAGATTCTTGAAGACATGTTGAGAGCATGTGCCTTAGACTATGGAGCAAGTTGGGATGAAAGTCTGCCCTACGCAGAGTTCTCTTACAACAACAGTTATCAATCTAGTATTGGGATGGCACCATTTGAGTTACTCTACGGAAGGAAGTGTACCACCCCATTATTATGGAATGGTGTGGGAGAAAGAAGTTTATTTGGACCTGATCTCATCAAAGACGCCGAGGAGAAAGTCAAATTGGTTAAGGACAGGTTAAAGATAGCACAGTCCCGACAGAAAAGCTATGCGGATTCTAAGCGTAGAGAAGTCACCTACGAAGTTGGGGATATAGCTTATCTTAGAGTGTCACCACTTCGTGGAGTGAAAAGATTTGGAGTCAAAGGAAAGTTGGCACCAAGATATGTTGGGACATTCAAGATTCTAAGTCGCAAGGGAGAAGTTGCATATGAAATTGAATTGCCAGAATCTCTGTCAGCTGTCCATAATGTGTTTCATGTGAGTCAGCTCAAGAAATGTCACCCAGAGATGGAAGAATCATCTTTGAAGGATACCATACCTTTGGAAGAAGTCCAACTAGAAAGTGATCTCACCTATGAGGAAAAGCCTGTCAAGATTCTTGAGACCGCAGAAAGAGTCACAAGGACAAAAACTATCAAGTTTTGCAAAGTGCAATGGAATCATCATTCTGAAGAGGAAGCAACATGGGAAAGAGAAGATGATCTTCGGAAAGACCACCCTCACCTATTTGCTAGCCAATCCGAATCTCGAGGGCGAGATTCATCTTAAGGGGGTTAGATTTGTAACATCCCTAAATTCATATTCCAAAAACTCATGCATATCATCCTTGCATTCATCATCATTTAGAGATTTTCTCAAAATCATTTCAGAAAAACAGAAGCTTTTGATGTTATGATTTTATGTGGACAGATTTAATTCAAAAGACCTACACCATTTGAAACTTGAATGTTTAGGAACTTGTTTGCTTGCCCCATTGTTGGAAAAGTTTAGGAGAGAAGGGTTAGCCAAAGTTTCAAATTTAGAAAGAAATTCAAAATCCCTTTTCCAAACATTTTCAAAACAGATGCAAAGCCTCTGTTGTTTGAAATCCAAGTTTGACCAAGCCCTTACAGAATAAACACATGGTTAAATAACAGATTTTAGAAACCACAGTACCCTGCAAAAATCCCCAGAATTGTTTGAATTCAAAAAGGATTTGAATTCATACCTAAATCATTCCTGAAAACCAAATTAGAAAAGAAAAAGAAATAAACAAAACAAAAGGGCCAAGCGCCAGGTATCTGGCCCAGCAGAGGATCAAGCCCAACTAGCCCACCCGGGAGTTTCCTTTTCTTTTCTCACGCGCGAGCACACGCAGGCTGCCGCTGACAGACGGACGCCACCCCCATATCGCACACATCGCTGACGAGCGGGCCCTGTCCACGCTGTCATCGTCTTCCGCAAACCGCGCCCGCGACCACGTCGCAGCTGCAGTCACTGCCGGTAATGGCGCGGCTTAATTGGGCATTAAACCTCGGGCGTTTCCTGTCGAGGAACCGGCTATAAGATCCCCACCTCCTCGCAGTCATTTTTCCCCAGCCAATTCTACACTCACGCCACCAGGCTGCCCACGACTCACTCAAACCCGCCGCAGACAGAGCAACTCCGGCGATCGATTCAGGTCGCCGTATTCGCTTGACACCGTGAGCACCTGACGACCACCCCAACTCCGGCGACCAATCTCAGGCGACGCGGAGCCTCGGCAACGACTCCGACAACATCCACCCGACGCCAGACGCAACTCCGACGAGATCCAGAGCCCATCTCCGAACGCCCCTCCGCAAACCAGTACCACGTCAAGCTTCAGCACGACCTTGCGGATCTGGTAAGCACCTCCCTGCTTCCTGGGACGATCTAGAACGCCGGCGCCACCGTAGCCTAACTCGCCGCCGCCGGTCAGCGCCGCTAGCGCCGCCAGAGTGTGGTCAGATTGTTTGGGAGCGTTGGATCTAGATCCTGTGGCGTAGAATAGAAGTAGGACAAAGGGGTACGCGAGTGTCTGAGCCGCCAGATCTCATTTAGATCGTGCGGTCCGCAGAGCTCGATCCGCGCGAACCGGTACGCGCCAGTGAGGTTGCGACGCGTGGCTAGGATGAATTCAAAAACAGAATTTAAACCTGATTTAGATCCAAACTTCAAACTGCTATAACTTTTGAATGCCACGTTAGAATTTTACAAACTTTATACCGTTGGATTCAGTGAAACAAGACCTTTCTGAATATCCAATTTGTTTAACAAATAGTAATAGTTAAATTGACTTTATTTGTAGAAACATGTTTAGGGCTATTTTAAGTATGGTTTTGTTTTGGTAAATTATATTGGTGCCAAATAAGTTTAGTGGGCAAACTTGTGACTTGTTAAGTTTCTGTAAACATGTGCATGCTTGGTAGAATTTTCAAAATCACCACTTGGCAAATTCTTGCTTGCATGCATTCAGATTATTTTTGGTTGTATATAATTGTGTGTAATTGTGTGCTATATTTTTTGTGTAGATTTTGCTAGTGATTGTGATTGTGAAGAGTGCTACTCTCCCCACTACCAAGGCAAGTGATATTTTCATGAATATTTCTATCCTATGTTTTGTACTAGCATTAGATATTTTGCTAAGTCTTGCATACTATTTTTTTTGCCTAATGCTAAGTTGGGAAATCCTAAGTAGTGTAAGAATTGCTAGGGAATTTTCCTAAGTTAAGTTATCTTACCATGCTTAGCCTAGCTAATTAGCAAAACAAGGGTTGGTGAAAATCTATACATACTATGATGGAAATATTTCTAAGTCATGAGACTTATACTTTCTTAATAAAACAACTAAATCAAATGAACTTCCTGGGTGGAATGGAGAGAATGGGTTATGTTGAGTGGTTACACAAGGCCATGGACTTGGGTTGTGTATCTCACTTGTGGTAAGCCACCCAGGCACAAAGGGATTTGGAGGCCAAGTGTTGAGATAGCTTACAGTGCAACCACTTGGCAATATGGGCTCTGCCTTGATCATATAGGTAGCTAGAACTTAGTCTTATGGACAGTTGGTGGTAGATGGGATGATAGGTTGGAACACGTCCATTTGACTAAGGAAAGGCTTCTGAAAGGTCCTGTCTTGGGAAACCAAGTCTGGTGGGGAAAGTGCACAACCTCTGCAGATGGAAAACCTAAGTACTTAGTCTAGTCCAAGGCAATGGACAATTTGAGCATCAAGACATGGAAGCTACAAGAATCTCATCACTCCAACTTCTAAGTAAAAATTGGTGGGTAAACAAGGGTGAAGAACCCCAATGTCTATTGGTGGTTTCTTGGGAATGTTTTGACAAAGAAAAACTTAGTGTTTCAACTAATAGGTAAAACCTATTTTTAAGCAAAGCAAGCCAAGCTACACCTAGCCAAAATGCATATAGTAATATAGTCCACTTAAAATATACCAAGGTATCACTTGCCAATACTATTCCAAAGTATTGACCCTCTGTGGCTGTAACTTGTGATGTTGCAGGTTACTCCGATGATGAATAGGAGTCATGAGTCTACACTCAACATGCTTGCCTGTGGCACATGAAGATGAAGACTTGTGTTTATTTACTTATTCCTTAAACTCTTGTATTAGGCCTATGGCCCTGAGTTGTAAAAGACTATGTTTTATCTCTGGAATGAATGTAATAAACGACCTTTGTATCTGTGTACTTCATCTTAAACTGTGGATGCTAGCATTGATCCAGGGACTAGCATTGCAATCACAGGGATCCTTTCCTTTACAAAGGAGGGGTTTAACAGTTGCAGACGAGTGTTGTTGAAGCAGTAGGCGTTTCGCAGCTTCCACAACCCATAGCAGGTGAGGCAAACAAGTGTGTCGAAGTCCCTCTTCCTCCTAGCCGCCAGCCCTTGACGCTCGAGCAGCCACCATTCCTGTAGCGTGCAGCCGGGCGTGGGGTGCTGAAACTGCAGGCCAGTCAGCTGTCCACATAAGCTCCAGACCTCCCTGGCGGTGACGCACTGCACCAAGATATGCTCCGCGGTGTCCTCCTCCTGCAGGCAGACAAAGCAGGGCGAGGTGTTGTCCTGAAGTCCATGCCTAGCTCTTCGATCCGAAGTCCAGATTCTGTGTTGTGCAGCTAGCCAGACAAACAGCTTGCTCTTCGATGTCGCACCACTCCTCCAGATGGCCTCTCCTAGCGGGAATCTCTCAAGCTCCTGCAAAAGCTTACCATACGTGGATCTCGCTGTATAGAGGCCTGACCCATCCCAGGGCCAGCTGAAGCGGTCAGCGACCTGTCGATCCCTCTCCACCCCCCTGATGGCCAACCAGAGAGCAAGGCACTCTCTAACTCCCCGGTATGCCATGTTACCCGGGATGTCCAGTAGCCAGTTGTTCTCCTCGAGGCCCTGCTCCACCGTCCTGCTGTTCTAAATGCGCTTGCTCACAGTGGGAGTCAAGCCAGGGCAAAAACCTCCGCCGCCTGACCATTTATCCATCTATCCCTCTAGAACAGGGTGTTTTTACCATCGCCCACCTTGATCGAGACCAGCCCGTCAAACACCTCTCTAGCCTTGCCATCATGAGCCCTCGGCAGACCTTGCCACGACCTGGAGGCATCCGTCCTCCGAAGCCATTCCTAGCGAACCCGCAGGGCCAAACTCTGGCGTTTGAAATCCTTTATGCCCAGACCACCAAACTCATATGGCTGACAAACCTGGCTCCAAGCCACCAGACATTGCCCACCATTGGCCCTTTCCTTAGCCGCCCAGAAGAAACCTCTCAGGCCCTTCTCAAGCTCCTCTATCAGCCAGCCCGGAGCCTAAGATACTAGGAGGTGATGTGTGGGCCGTGCTGACATCACCGCCTTCACCAAAGTTAGCCTTCTAGGCTTCCCGATCATACCTCACTGCCAGGCCGGCACAATGTGCAGGGCCGCGTCGAGAAGTGGCTGCCATTGAGCTTCGTAAGCGGTCTGAGAGCTAGCTGCAGCCCAAGGTACCTGATGGGGAATTCTATGATTGTGATGTAGGGTTTCGTAGCATGGAAAACAAAAATTTTCTACCGCATACAAACAAACAAGCCAAGATCTATCTAATAGATTGTAGCAACGAGTCGATGGAATAACTCACCCTCGAAGATTCCAAAGTGTTTAACGAGAGCGGATTCTCGTGGGTGATGTAGTCGTACTCTTGCCGATATCAAGATCGCGTAGACGATCCTTCTGGCGCTGCGTTCCGGCAGCACTCCCGCAGTCGGTCACACGTTCGGCACTCGCAATTCCGGCAGCACAACGGCGTGGTACCGGAAGTAGAGGGGAGATCTCGCAGGGCTTCGCCTTAAGCCGGAGCGAGTATGGTGGACTATGAGAGAGATCCTCGGTGATCTAGGGTTTAGACACACCAAGGAGGAGCTAGGCCAGCGGCTAGGGTTTAGCTAGGCGGCGGCGGCTTGCCCTAGGCGGCGGCGGCAGCAGGAGGTGGCGGCGCCGGGGCTAGGGTTTGCGGGGTGGAGGTGTTGTATCTTGGAGGGGCAGCCCTGCCCCTCCTTATATAGATGGAGGGGGCGCGCCAGGGGAGGGGAGTTCCTCCCCAACTCGGTTTCCCAAGTGGGCCGGCGGTGGAGGGGAGGAACTCCTCCCCAAGTAGGTTTCCTACTTCCCCTCCACCTTCCAAAATAGCCGTTTGACTTTTCAAACTAGGATTTGATTAAACCCTTTATTTTGTTCAGCGATGACACCTAGTACATGATGCAATCATTCTAACTTGATATGACACATTCATGTACCCTTCCCCTCCGGAGTGCCGGACATTCCGGAACCTTCTAGAACATTCCCGATGAAAACACCAGAACCATTCTCCAACCCCGAAACAGGACTTTCCTTATATGAATCTTATTCTCCGGACCATTACGGCTCTCCTCGTGATATCCCGGATCCCATCCGAGACTCCAAACAACATTCGGTCTCTTACTCATCATTCCATAACTACTCAAACAACGTCGAATCCTTAAGTGTGTCTCCCTACGGTTCGTGAATTATGCAGACATGATCGAGACACTTCTCCGAACAATAACCAATAGAGGAATCTGGAAATTCATATGGTTCCCACATATTTCTATGATTACTTTGCGATCGAATGAACCACTTACATACGAAACCAATTTACCTTTGTCTCACGATAGTTTACTTACCCGAGGTTATGATCGTCGGTATCTCTGCATACCTAGTTCAACCTCGTTACTGATAAGTACTCTTTTCTCGTTCCCGTGATATGTGATCCCTTGTGAGCCAGTCACATGCTTGCAAGCTAATTGGATGACATTCCACCGAGAGGGCCCAGAGTATATCTATCCGTCATATGGATGGACAAATCCCACTCTTGATCCATGTGTCTCAACCAATACTTTCCGAACACTCGATGCCACCTTTATAGCCACACAGTTACGGTGTGGTGTTTGATGTCATCAAAGCATCCTTCCGGTGAAGGTGATATGCATGATCTCATGGTCGAAGGAATTAGGTTACTATGTATCAGAAAGCATATAGCAATTTGAACTATTAAAATGACTTGATCTTTATGCTACGCTTATCTACAGGAGTATGTCCACCATATCATTCTCCTAATGATATGATCTTGTTGTTAATAACATCTCAATGTTCATGATAGGGAAACCACAATCATTTATTAACCAACAAGCTAGTATTATAAAGAGGCTTTACCAGGGACTCTATTTTAGTTTACAAATCACACAAGTATTAATGTTTCCTTGTTAATACTATTATAGCATGAATGTAAACATTTATCATAAACACAAAGATATAATAATTACTACATTTATTATTGCCTCTAGGGCATATCTCCAACATGTGCAGTGTAGCAAGCTCGAGACCACATCTCTGTCATGCTCCCTCGGCCGGATCAAGGTGGCTGAAGTCTTGCTGTAGTTGACATTCAGTCCAGAGGCTTTCCCGAAGAACTCCAGAATCTCTCTCACACTGATCAGGTCCTGGACCTCTGGCCTGACAAATAGGACTACTTCATCAGCGTAAACGGAGACTCGCTATATAGGAGTGCAGTTACCGATGGGCGCCAGCAGACCACTGATGCATGCCTTCTGGATAAGCAAGGTGATGACTTCCATCGGCAGCACAAACATCAGCGAGGAGAGGGGATCTCCTTGCCTGAGGCCCCTCGCGTGATAGACCTCCTGCCTGGAACACCATTGACAGACACACGAGTGCTAGCAGTGCGGATGCTGATAGCCATCCACGTAAGCTAGATCTCCGGGAACCCAAGACTCCTCAAGACCTTGAAAAGGAAGGCCCAGGACAAGGAATCGAAAGCTCTCGAGATATCAAGCTTGAGAAGAACAACTGGCTCCCTACGACTGTGGATCTTCCTCGCCATCTGCCTCACCACGATAAAGCTATCATGCAGAAGCCGCCCTCTAACAAACGCCGATTGGTTGGCACTCACCAGAGCAGACATCTTTGGCCTCAAACGATTCGCCAGGATCTTCGTGAAGAGCTTGGCGAAGCTATGAACTAGGCTGATGGGCCTGTAGTCGCCCACCTCAGCAGCATCGGGCCTCTTTGGTATCAGCGAGATCAAGGCCCGGTTAAGACGACCAAAGTTCCGGCCATCCCCAACATATAGCTTCAGCAAGGCCGCCATAATCTCACCTTTGATAATGGGCCAGGATCGTTGATAGAAGGATCCCATGAACCCACCAGGGCCCGGCGCACGCTCGGACGGAAGCTCCTTAATCACAGCCCAGACTTCCTCCTCAGAGAAAATGCATCCTAGGTCGGCGAGCTCATGCTGGGGGAGGCCCAGTTCCTCCAGGTCAATGGCCAACTCCCTGTTCATAATGGATCCCAGGAGCGAATTATACTCCTCAAATAAGATGTTTTCCTTTTCTCTTTGGTCGGTGACAATAGCCCCATTGTGGTTTATGGCCGTGATGAAGTTTTTAACCCGTCTCCCTTTGGCCACCGAATGGAAGAGGCGGGAATTGGCGTCGCCATCTTTGAGCCACCGCAATCTGGATCGCTGTCGAGCCATCGTTCTCTCCAGGGATGACAGCCCTAGGACAGAAAGCTTGAGAGTTTTTCGCAGCCACCACTCCTCCGGAGATAGCACTCTCGACTCCTGCGCCACATCGAATCTATGTATCACAATATTGGCCCTCGCAATCTGCAGCTTGATATTACCCACACGCCGATCTCCCCAAGCCTGGAGGTGTGCAGCAAGGTTGTGGAAGCAAGCATCCAAGCGCAGAAAGGGGTCTGAGATACGCCCATCGCATGACCAGCCCTCACGGACCGCCTCGTCAAAGCCCTCGAGCTTCAACCAAAAAAGTTCAAACCTGAACTGTCTCTTGGGCCTATGGCACGCATTCATGGATAGGTGGAGGGGGGCATGGTCCGACACCGAGGAGGAGATGGCTTGCAATAGAGAATCTGGGTAGGCGAGGTCCCAGTCGGTCGACACGAGCGCCCTATCAATCCTCGACATGGTGGGGGTTTGCCTCTCATTACTCCAGGTATAGAGGCGTCCATGCAGATAGAGATCCTTCAGCTCGTGGGCGCTGACGAAGTCTCGAAACCTGTTCATACTGGTGCGATCCAGATTGCAGTTGTTTTTCTCGGAGGCCCTGAGGATCATGTTGAAATCTCCAATGATCAGCCAGGGGCCAGGGCAAAGGGATCGACGCACGGACATCTCCTCGAGGAACTAGGCTTTCTCATCGCAAGACTGCGGCCCATACACCACAGTGATCCACCACCTAGTCCCATCTCGGCCCAGCATTTCCCCTGTAATGGAAAAGGAGTCAAGGGACAGCGTAGTGACGTTCAGCGCTGCCGTGCTCCAGGCCAACAAAACTCCATCTCTCGTCTCTATCGCCGGCAAGTAGAAGAAACCATCAAACGATGGCCCTAGACATTGATTAACCACAAAACGGTCCATGACCTCCATCTTGGTCTCCTGGAGACAGACGACATTCACCCTAAGGGAGTCCACTACCTCTCTAACCGCATCTCTCTTCGCAGGATCATTTAGTCCGCGAGGGTTCCAACTCAGAATCTCAGGGTTACAATCCATGGGCAGATAGTAAAAACTCCAGATCAGCAAGCCTCGACTAGGCGAGGATACTGATCTCCCTTCCGTCCTGGCGCAAGATATCGTTGCGGGCCGGCAAGGATTTGCCAAAGACCGTCGCCACGACCCGCAGGTGTTGCTCCCGAAGTGGTGAATCGAAAAGGACCTTGAATTCCTCCACCGCCGCATCATTCACCTCTAGCTCTGCCGGAGTGATGCCCAGCGCTTTCAGCAGCACTGTCTCAGCAGCAGAGGCCTTGCGCGGCTGCATTCCCGTAGGAGTCACCGCCGCGTTGAATCTAGCACTCCTCCGAGGGGTGAAGGGCTCCGCCTCTGGCCGTAGACACGACACACGCTCAACTTCCTTGAGCAGTGGGGGGGGGCCAAAGCCCTCAGGATGGAGGCGCAGAACTATTTCATCCGGCCCAGCGCAAGCACTTCCTGAGCCGACATGCCCAAGGCAGAACCAGACTCCAGACCAGCATCCTCCAACTCAGGCTCTCTCTGAGCCTCCAAGCCCTCCGAAGTATGCTGCGACACATCATCGACCCGAGATGGATCAGCTGTTATCTCCAAGTGCTTCTCGCCAGATGCATCTGAGAGGGAAACAGAGAAGAACTGCTCCACCAGGCGTGCCTGGGCTAGCGAGTCCACCGACCCAGTGACACTCCCGCAGCTAACAACCCGTCTGTCAGACTGCATCTCGCTGGACGATGCATCCAGCGCCTCCAGCTCGGCCACCTCATGGCTGGCTCCAACTGCAATAGCAGTGTCGCCAGCCGGCACACTTAGCGGGTCCGAGGTGATCCCCTCATCCACGACAACGATCCTGTTCGCCTCAGGAGCTTCCAGAACAGGGGCAGCGCAAGCATCCATGCTAGGGGCTAGGCTGGCCGCTGACGCATGGCCCCGTGGTCGCTGTCCCTCAGCCAGGTTTGAGACATCGCCTGACCCCGGTCCAACGCGCAGCAGGGGTGCCATCGGCGACAGCCGCCAATCATGCCCAGCGGCGACGACTTGGGAGTAGGATCGTCGTCCACCGCAAGCCGTGCCCTGGGACCTCTGTTGGTTCCGCCACGCCTATCCGGGACACCCAGCCGCCACGGGATACGTCTTGAGGTTCGGCCGCCAGCTCCACCCCAAGAAGGGGGGCTGGGCAGGCCGCTCTGCTCACTGCCAGAGGACGGCGGCGCTGGCGCGAAGAGATGATCTTCGGGATCCACCGGCTCATCCACCCTATCCACATGGATCAGCACCTTGTACTTGAGAAGATCACATTCCAATTCCCTTGGCATCACCGGGGTGCACGCAGAAATGTCGGAGAACTCTCTCGCCGGCGACGGAGTGCCCACCTGCTCAACCACGGGCTCCGGGATAGCAAGCGTACGCGCCGGCGGGATGCGGTCCACATTCGCCGTCCAGGCCTCCACCTTGAACAAGGCAAGGTCCTGCCGGGATGCGGTCTCCTGCGCCACCGCCGTGATGGCGCACGAGGTGCCCAGCAGCTCCTCCACCACCTCCTTGTCGAAGGCATGCAGAGGGATTCCCTCAATGACCAGATGAACCCGAGAGCGCCAAGACTCCTTGGATGCCTGAGGCTGCCTAGTCCATTTCTTGAGGAACAGCGTGAATCCCTCAAAGGTGACCGAGGGCCGCGCTTCCAAGCGGTTTCTCAGCTCCGCCGATGCCAGGACGATGAGGAAGTCCTCCGGCCGGTGGGTGTGCACTGAAAAGCCGTCTCTTGGCAGTCCAGCGACACGCACCAGCGCCTCCACCACCTGATTGCGTGACACCAGAGGCCGGGCTCCACCAACATGAGCAACCATGGCGAAGCGCAGCTGACGCTCTAGGTCCTCGATGACCGCGACCGCCGAACCACACAGATCGGGGCCTCCAACAGCGACGCGTCCTCCATCCGAGGCGTAGAGAAGCTCATCGGCTCCCTGTACTCCTCAGGGGTAGCCGACGACGCCGGAGAGGGTGCACGGGGCGGGGACTGAGGCACGAGCCTGGTGAACTTGGCGAGTGCTTGGCGGCGAAGCTCTTCCTCATCAGCTTCAGAGCCACTCCTGGACCTCTTGCAATCCTTGACCATGTGCCCTTCCTCGCGGCACCGAAAGCATCTGGCTTGGAAGGTGCACTCCCTCTTCCTATGACCAGAGCTCCAGCAATTGAAACACAGACCTGCCATGCTTGGATCTGGGGACCTCCGCGGGGAAGACGCTGCCGCTCTCTGCGCAGCTTTCCTCCGCCGCCATCTTTTCTTGCGGGACAGCTTGGACTCCGTCTAGACCAGCCTGTCCTGGACTCTACCGTGCCCGTTTGCCGGCCCGGCCGTCGCAGGCGCAGCCTCAGCTGCAGCCCTGGACATGCCCTCATGGATCCGGGCCGAGCTGACGGAGCGCTCAGAGGACGACAGGCCGAGGCCGGAAACCACGGGCTTCTCACTGCCGCGGCGAGGCACGAACGAAGCCACCGCCGGGCTCACTGGCTACCATCGCTGGCCTCTGCCAGCGCCAGCGCCGCCTAACCCAGATCCGACCGAATAGGAGGAGGATGCGGCCATGGCGGCGAGCAGGGGGTGCACGGGGTGGGGGAGGGGTGGGGGGGGGGAGGGGCTAGGGCGACGAGGCCGGACTGGAAGCCGCCGTGGAGAGGTGGACGCCGAGATCGGGGTGAGCGGCGGCGGGGGGTCAGTAGCGGGAAGACAAAAAACTCAAAATGAACAAATGAAGTGAATGGTCAGTTTGGCCAAATTAACTCTCATGCCTACTTTGGCTAGTCCAAGCACTCAAAACTTAACAGAAACACTTCTGGATCTTTGCACCCCTTGTTAGTACTCATAATGAGGTACCAAGTCCCACTTTGTGATCTTCCAAAAACATTCAAATGCTAAGTTTAAATGACAGTTTGAAATTGAATCTATCTCATATGGGAAGATCCCACTATTTCAAAAACCACTCAAACCAGCTCAATTTTCAAAACCCAAGCACCCACAGAGTCTCAAGCAAATGTATAGCACACCCACCAAAAATCTTTTCAAAAAACAAAAAGAAGTTTCTTGCGGCCATTTCATCAAACACTTGGCAGGCAAATTTAAACCAAATCAAATTCACTGTTTTTAATAGTGTTTTGGCCTAATTGTTCCCTCTCTAGCTCATAGCAAACATCTAGTAGATCATCTAGCTTAGTTGGAAACCTTTAGCCTCACTATAAACTGGCCATTGTCATCAATGTTGAACAAGCCGAGCCACCTCGCCGGCCAACTTGGTCGCCGCCGCAGCAGACCACCTCCCCCTCTCTTGCCATGTCTGCGCGCTAGCCAGCACTTCACCGCCACCCACTGTCCCCTCCCCGAGCCAAGGAAAGCCATGGACCACCGAGCACGCCCCGCGCCCAGTGCCACTGCGACATGCCGAGCACGCCCCAGAGTGTCGCACCCGGCACACGCCGCCCCTCGACCGCAGCCCGTGCCCACCACTTCGCCATGACCCAAGGAACACGCCAGACATCCCCGTTCGCCGTCCAATGCCTCACAGCCACCGCTCGCCATCAAAGACGCCGCCTCTGCCGCTCAGAGCGCCAGCCTCGCCCGACCGTTTAACACCGCCCCTAAGCCCACATTTAAGTTCTAGAGCATCGCCAGGAGACCGCGCGTCGATATCCACCCTCAGCCATGCCGCTAGCAGCCCGTAGCCATGTCGCCACCGTCGCCTGCCCATCCCTCTCGGTCTCGCCGTCGAGCCTATAAAAGGAAGCCACCCCCAGCCATTTGATGCACACCATTCTTCTCCCCTCACCTCATTGATCGTTCCACACCTCTCGCCGGAGCATGGGGAGCAGCAGCTCGCCGGAATTGCACCGGAGCAGGCCGCCTCTGGAGGAGAAGGGGGCCGCTGATTACGACCACCCCCGGAGCTGCCTCGACGGTCCCTGAGCTCGCCGTCGACCACTCGTTCGTTTGCCCGCCTCGTCGTCGTCGCTGGAGCCCTGGTATGCCCCCTATGCACCCCCACTGAGCCGCTAGCGTTCGAGCCGCCGGTGACAGGTTCGTCATCGACGATGATCCCCAGCCGCCGATCTCCATTCTAATCCAATGACCCACATAGCCCCGTACTGCTTCGCGCATTATGAGCCGCTGACTGGTAGACCCCCTGTCAGCTGAGCCCCGCGCTGCGGAGTGACACTGGGCCGGCCCATTAAACTCTCCCGCGCGACCCAACCGTTTGAATTTAGATTTTTCTATTTTAATTCAAACACAGTTCTGTGCATAGATTCAAAAACCAACCCAGCTCAATCCAATGAACCAAATTGCATGAAACCAATTTTGTTAGAAAGGTACTGAAATGTTTAATCCAAGCATGTTGGATTCAAATCATTTGGATCTGTAGATCAACCTTGGTAAAAATAACAAGTCAGAATCTTTTCTGCATTTAAACATTTTTCAAAATTCCCATAAGAGCTTTTGAGTTGATTCCAACTCTCAAAAATCACATTTGATCATACCTTTCAGAATATATAAAAACATATGGGTTTACTTACATAAATAAATTTCAAATAACAAAATAATGCCACATAGGCATTTATAGTCACTTTATTTATTTAAAATAAAAAGGTTAAACCTTATTAAATTGTGACACCACTTTAAATCACATTCCCATGTACTGAAATATGTGGTGATGACATGTGTCAACATGATCCCATGTTTGAGTTGGATAATATTAAAACTTAAGTAGTTTTTCAATGAGTAGAAATTACTTTTCTCACATTAAAATAAATAAGACAAATGCTTTAATATTGTAATAATAGGTGATGATGCTATATCATCTAGTACACCATTATGTGATGATTGAAAATAGTTAAGTATTGTTTGGTGATTGTGTACCTCGTATTTATTTATAGACGCTAGTACCGACCAAGCATAAGAGGAGGAAGGAGGATACTACGAGGAAGAAGCCGAGGAGAACTTCAACCACTGCTCTGCTCAAGGCAAGCCTTACTACACAAATTGACCTATGCAAGCTATTAACCTAGCAAGCTTATACCACTTGATAAACCATCCTAGTTTTACTTGAAAGATTTATACTTTATTTCTTTATCAAAGCTTTCTCTTAGAGTTTACATAGTGAATTGTAGATACTAGAAAAATAATGGAAGGTTGCATAAAGAGCATTAAATTTGGCCTAAGTTAGATAATCTTGATGTCATCCTAAGGCAGGAGATTGAACTTAGCAAATCCCCACTTGTTTACCACCCCTCATTAGTACTTACCACCACTTGTAGAGGCTAGTGCTAAGCATAAAACTTGATCAACTTTAGATGGGAATACTTGGTGAAACTGGTTATGAAAACCTTAGAATGATGAGTCATTCTACTGAAATGTTTTGACATGTGTTCTCGAACACCATATGATTTTTATGATGAAAATGTTGAGGAATGAGCCTTAGCCCTTTATAAAACTGATGGTTGTCTGGATGCGATACCATTCCAATTTTACCGTACAACCACAATACCCGAAAATTAGGTAGGGCTTGATTGGAAATTTATATACCTTAGTATGGGTTCCCTCGCGGCCAAGGTCTGAGCTGAGGCTACCTTGTGAAGATTGTCCACCTGTGCAGTACCCAAGATGACAGTTGGTCATGGTTGGGAGGCCAAACTCACAGGAGAGGTTCCTATACTAGGGCGTGTAACGGAAAGGTTAGGATTGATTATCCGCATACTGAGTATGGTGAATTAAAGATTTGTTCCTGACGGATGTATCGAATGTTGTGGTGAAAGTGTACAAGCTCTGCAGAGTGTCAAACTATTCGAATAGCCGCGTCTACGGTTATGGACAGTTGGAGTGGCCATACTGTTCCCCCGTCAGATGTTTTCAAAATAACTTGTGAAATGAATTGAGACTTTGACATGACGACAACAGAGTTGTGATATGAAATTCAAGTTCCCACTTAGGTGTTATAAAACTTCAACTAGCTTTCTTTGCTTCTGAACTTAGTAGAGGTAAATCTGGATTTTTGCAAAACAACCCTAGATCCTAGTGTCCTAACTACAAAACCCCCCTTAAGTTGTTAGTATTAGTTTGCGAGTACTTAAAGAGTACTCATGGCTTTGTCCCTGGCTATTCCCATGGCCAGACTATGAAGAGGAGTATCAGGATGATGGACCGCAGGAAGGTTACGACAACTAGGATCATCTCCCATCGTCAGCATTGCCTATGACCCCGAAGATGGAGCTTCGCCTACGCTATCTTTACTATTACGTTATTCCGCTGCTTGAGTTGTATTAAGAACTAGATCATGAGATACTTATTTGTGTAAGACCTTATGTATGGTTTGTAATGGATGATGTACTGTGATATCCAAATCTGTTATGTCTCGCAAAAATGGTAATCCTGGGATTGCGATGTATGGCATAACAGGCACCTGGGATTAAAAATCCGGTTGTTGACAAGTTGGTATCAGAGCCATCCTGACCATAGGAGACCATAGTTAGACTGGACGTTGAATCAAAAACTTAGTTTCAAAACCCAAGGAAGTGAGTATTTACAAAAACTTATTCCCATTCTTATCACTTTTATTCTTTCATGAAAATTCATGTTCCTCAAAAGCTCTTGCAAAATACATAAAATTTGACACACTTGATCACTCTACTAACTTACTCAACCTATATTCTTATAGATGGACGTGAAGTACAAAAAGTTTTATCAGTTGGGGAATGGAGGAGAACTCATCTTTGAGCATGACTTGGACCAACTTTCGGAACTTCTGGAGCGTCCGCACCCCGAGTTCTTCAGAGCTCAGCTCAATGATCAAGGAGGAGAGATCTGCAGTGGCTAGTTGTTGCAAGTCTCAGAGGAAAGATTGAACCTCCCACTGTAGAGGGAATTCAGTTCACCTTAAGAGAGAACAACTGGCTAGATGGACTTGCTAGGGCCATGCAGGAAGCTCTTGCCCGTCTGTGTGGGCAGAGTATCAATCAGATCAAGGGTACCCGTTTTGAATTTTATCCAAGGCGTGATGCTATGGGACAGCCACTGGAAGCCCCACATCACCCTGAGCTAAAGACTCAGTTGGACCACCTTAGCTTCATGATGTATGATTGTCAGTAGGAACTAGACAATGCCCGTGACTACTCCAACCACAAGTCCGCCATCGTCAAGATGAAGGATCAGACCATCGCCATGCTAGTAAAGGATCGCAAGTCTCGTCGCTATCAGCTTGACAAGAAGGAGCGCATCATTTCCCGTCTTCGCCACCGTATCACGGATTTGGAGGAGACCATCCACGAGAGAGACATGCAGTTGGAGGAAAGGGAGAATGCCGGAGAAGATCTTCGTGGAGACCCCTACTCCTATCTCAGCGATGATGATGACTTTATGGAAGATCAGGCCATGGACTTCTTCACAGATGAGGAGGATTTCGCCTTCATCGATGACGATGAGTATGATGATTACACCGACTCCGAGGAGTAGTAGCACTTGAGCACTAGCGTTAGTGAGCTGTATTCGGTCCCACTGTATCGTAGTTTCCAGAATGGTTCTTAAAACCATCTGTTTTCCTTTGTTGTGATGTGTGTTGTATCGTGTGCTATGAATGAATGAAAATCAAGTTGCTAGAAAATCCGAGTCAAACTTTAAAAACTTTTCAAAGTCCCTGAACCTTAGAAATTTCCCTCTTTTCTCATGATCTATCTCAATCTTCAGATGCCTCGTGGAGGAAGTGGTTCATCCCCGAACCCGATGTTGCAAATCCTGCAAATGTTGGTTTCTGACCGCGAAGCGGAAAGAGCAGAACGTTAAGCCAACTTAGCCACCCTTCAGCAGATAGCTCAGCTGGCCCACAACAATAAAGGCCAAGGAAATCAGGACAACCATGGATCTAATCTCAAGAATTTCCAGAACACCAACCCACCTGTTTTCACTAAGTTAGAAGAGCCCCTAGATGCAGATGATTGGCTGCAAACCATGGAAAACAACCTGGAAGTCGCCGGAGTGGAAGCTAACGAGAAAGTTCTGTTCGCCACCCACTATCTAGCCGGAGATGCAAGAGCATGGTGGAACAACGTTCGTGCAATGACCGGAGGACAGATGATGACCTGGGAGGAATTCAAGGTCAAGTTCAGCAGAACCCATGTGCCACCGGGTTTGATCAAGAGGATGAGAGATGAATTTAGAGAACTGAAGCAAGGAAGGATGACCGTATTGGAATACCGTGACAAATTCTTGTCATTAGCTAGGTATGCCCCGGATGAGATCGACACGGAAGCCAAGAAGATAGAAATATTCTTGAATGGTTTGCACGATGAGATGCAGACGGTGTTGGTCAATATCCCCTTTGCTGATATTGAAGCCCTCGTCGACTTTGCCATTCAGATGGAAGGAAAGATCAACCAAGCCAATGAGAACCGCAAGCACCGCATGATGCATCAGCCAGGAACCCATCATACACCAAAGTATCGCCCCAACCCATCTCCAGGATTTTCCCCGAGAACCAACAGACATCCGATGAACCGTCCGACCTATCCCAACCGTGGAAACCCAAGGCCCGGAGGAAACCACAACAACCCCGGCAACTCTGGCAATTTCAACCGTGCACCACCCAAGTTCAACAACAACAATGCCGCCACTAACACCAACACTGCCCCGAGGACTAGAAGCAATGTTGTGCCTGTTGCAACAAAGGACAAGTCGCAAGTGACTTGTTATGACTGTGGAAATAAGGGTCACTACTCCAATGAGTGCCCCAAGAAGAATGTCGCAGCCCCCAATGCAAATGCCCCAGCTCATCAACAACGTCGTGTTCAGCCCGGAAGAAGGTTTTCCCTAGGGAACTCGCTCAACCGCAACGACCGTCTTTTTTCTCATGCATGCTGAAGAAGCCCAGGAAGCGCCAGATGTCGTGCTGGGTATGTTTTCTGTTAATTTAGTACTTGCTAGAGTGTTGTTTGATTCTGGTGCATCGCACTCATTTGTCACCGAAGAATTTGCATGCACTAGTAAGATTCAACCAACCAAACTGAAGCATGTTATGATTGTTCAAATCCCTGGTTCAACCACCAAAGCTAGGCAAATTTGCAAAGCCGTCCCTATCCAAATCCATGGCATATATTTTTATGCTAATTTGATAGTACTCAGAACTAAAGGTTTGGAAGTAGTACTAGGAATGGATTGGATGTCCAAACATAAAGGATTAATTGACTGTGCCAAGAAAGCCATAATCATGACTATTACAGCCGGAATATCAGTCAAGCATGTATCTGAAACCTTACCTCGTCAATTCAAGTGCAACAAGAGTATAGCCCAACCTACCATTGACCAAGTCCGGATAGTCTGTGAATACCCTGATGTATTTCCAGATGTTTTGCCCGGTATGCCCCCATTTCGGGATATCGAGTTTATCATTGAACTAATCCCTGGAACAGGACCCATCGCCCATAGACCATATAGTATGAACCCGTCTGAACTAGAAGAACTAAAGAAGCAACTGGATGCCATGTTGGAAATTGGATTGATTCAACCAAGTGCGTCACCATGGAGATCACATGTCTTGTTCATGGACAAGAACGATGGAGGTAACCGTTTGTGTACGGATTATCGGAAGTTGAACGATGTCACTGTCAAGAACAAGTACCCATTGCCCAAGATATAAGATCTGTTTGACCAATTAACTGGTGCCAAAGTGTTTTCTAAGATTGATCTTAGATTTGGCTATCATCAACTCAAGATTCGCGCAGAGGATATTCCCAAGACTGCCTTTACCACCAGATATGGATTATACGAGTATACTGTCATGTCTTTTGGATTAACCAATGCCCCCGCTTATTTCATGAATCTCATGAATAAGATTTTTATGGACTTCCTGGATAAGTTTGTAGTTGTTTTCATCGATGACATTCTGACTTATTCCAAATCAGAAGAACATGAGCTACACCTAAGGACCATTCTTGGAACCCTTAGAGAGCATCAGTTGTATGCCAAGTTTAGCAAATGTGAATTCTGGTTACAGGAGGTAGGATTCCTCGTCCACATTGTATCAGCCGGAGGAATTGCCGTTGACCCTGCAAAGGTGAAAGATGTCGAAGATTGGCATTCCCCAACCACTCAAACCCAAGTTCGTGCATTTCTCGGATTGGCGGGATACTACCACAAGTTCGTAGAAGGATTCACGAGTATCGTCAAACACATGACCCAATTGCTGAAGAAGGACAAGAAGTTTGAATGGACGGACAAATGTGAAGCGAGTTTTCAAGAACTCAAGAGAAGATTGATTTCGGCCTCAATATTAATCATGCCGGATATCACGAAGCCCTTTGATGTGTATTGTGATGCATCCAAGATCGGTCTCGGATGTGTGCTTATGCAAGAAGGCAAAGTTATATCCTATCTATCCCAATAACTGAAACAGCATGAGAAAAACTATCCAACCCATGACCTCGAGCTCGCAGCCGTAGTTCTAGCCCTGAAGACATGGAGGCATTACCTGATGGGAAACCGTTGTGAGATTTATTCGGGTCACAAGATCCTGAAGTATATATTCACTCAGAAGGAGCTGAATATGAGACAGAGAAGATGGATTGAGCTAATCAAGGATTACGACCTAGACATTCACTATAACCCTGGTAAAGCCAACGTGGTAGCAGATGCCCTTAGCAGATTGCCGTGCCACTTGAACTCCATGATTTTGAAGGAGCAACCTAGCCTGCACAAAGAGATGGAGGATTTTCGAATGGAATTAGTGAGTGAAGGATTTTTGGCTAGCATAGAACTTCAACCCACTTTGATCAGCCAGATCAAAGAGGCGTAGAAAGGGAATGCTAGTATCGACGGAATCAAGCGTCGTATCGATACAGGCAAAGTACCTGGATTTACCGAAGACGAAGAAGGAGTTCTGTGGTACAAAGGACGTCTTTGTGTACCAGCAGATTCAGAGTTAAAAGAAGTTATTCTAAAGGAATCTCATGATACTCTTTATTATATCCACCCCGGAGGAACGAAGATGTATCAGGATTTGAAGGAACAATTTTGGTGGCATAAGATGAAGAGAGAAATCGGAAGCTATATCGCCAAGTGTGATATATGTCAGAGAGTCAAGGCGGGACATCAAAGACCCGCAGGATTGTTGCAACCTCTACAAATTCCGGAATGGAAATGGGATTCCGTTGGAATGGACTTTATCACCGGATTTCCTACTTCTAGTAGGGTAAATGACTCTATCTGGGTCATAGTTGACAGATTGTCCAAAGTCGCCCATTTCTTACCAGTTAAGACCACATATCAGAGTTCGAAGCTAGCAGAGTTATACATCGCTAGAATCATCAGTTTGCACAAAGTCCCCAAGAACATCGTATCTGATCGAGGAACTCAGTTTACCTCGAGATTCTGGAAGAAAGTCCAAGAAGGTTTAGAAACCCGACTAGATTTCAGCACATCTTATCACCCTCAGACCGACGAACAAACGGAGCAAGTAAATCAAATACTCGAAGACATGTTGAGAGCATGTGTGTTAGAGTATGGATCTAAATGGGAAGACTGTCTGCCGTTCGCAGAATTTTCATACAACAACAGTTATCAAGCTAGTTTTCAAATGGCCCCATTTGAATTCATGTATGGAAGGAAGTGTCACACCCCTTTGAATTGGTCGGAAGTAGGAGAGAGTCAGATTTTCGGACCCGACATCCTACGAGAAGAAGAAGAGAAAGTTCACAAGATTCGTGAGCACCTCAAGACTGCCCAGTCAAGATAGAAGAGTTACACCGACAAGAGACGTCGAGACCTTGCTTTCAGTATCAGAGAGTTCGTGTACCTGAAAGTGTCACCATTGAAAGGAATGAAGCGTTTTCATCTGAAGGGAAAGTTAGCCCTCAGATATATCGGCCCCTTTAAGATTCTGAACCATCGAGGAGAAGTGTCGTATCAATTAGAACTGCCAGAAGAAATGTTAGCCGTGCACAATGTGTTCCATATCTCATTACTTCGTAAATGCCTCGAAGTTCCGGAGAAGACTGAAGTGTTCAAGAACATTGATCATCAGACCATAGAGATCAACGATGACCTGACCTATCCTGAAGTACCCATCCATATTTTTGAAGAAGCTTTCAGAACTACCAGAACACGAAGCATCAAGTTTCTCAAGATCTAGTGGAGCAACCACACGGAAGAGGAAGCTACCTGGGAGCGCGAAGATCACATCAGGACGGAGTTTCCCGATCTCTTCAAATCCTAGGTAATCTTTTTCGCCCTTTTTCAAATCTCGGGACGAGATTTTGTTTAAGGGGGGAAGGTTTGTAACATCCCAAAAATCTTAAACTTGGATCATCAAATGCTAATTAGCAAAATTAGGGTTAACAAAAACTTTCCTATCTAAAAATATGAGAGCATCCATATGTATGTGTATTCAAAATTAGGATTCTTTTTAATTTCCATGGTTCTGTGTTTCATTGCTTGTAAAATGATTCTTAGGTGAAATAAACATCATCTAAATCATACCCAAACTTTTCCCAAAGACAAACAACTCAAAATGAACAAATGAAGTGAATGGTCACTTTGGCCAAATTAACTCTCATGCCTACTTTGGCTATTCCAAGCACTCAAAACTTAACTAAAACATTTGTGGATCTTTGAACCCCTTGTTAGTACTCATAATGAGGTACCGAGGCCCACTTTGTGATCTTCCAAAAACATTCAAATGCTAAGTTTAAATGACAGTTTGAAATTGAATCTATCTCATATGGGAAGATCCCACTATTTCAAAAACCACTCAAACCAGCTCAATTTTCAAAACCCAAGCACCCACAGAGTCTCAAGCAAATGTATAGCACACCCACCAAAAATCTTTTCAAAATTCAAAAAGAAGTTTCTTGCGGCCATTTCATCAAACACTTGGCAGGCAAATTTAAACCAAATCAAATTAAATGTTTTTAATAGTGTTTTGGCCTAACTTGTTCCCTCTCTAGCTCATAGCAAACATCTAGTAGATCATCTAGCTTAGTTGGACGCCTTTAGCCTCACTGTAAACTGGCCATTGTCATCAATGTTGAACAAGCCGAGCCACCTCGCCGACCAACTTGGTCGCCGCCGCAGCAGACCACCTCCGCCTCTCTCGCCATGTCTGGGAGCTAGCCAACACTTCACCGCCACCCGCTGTCCCCTCCCCGAGCCAAGGCAAGCCGTGGACCACCAAGAACGCCCCGCGTTGAGTGCCACTGCGACATGCCGAGCACGCCCCAGGGCGCCGGACTCGGCACGCGCGCACACGCCGCCCCTCGACCGTAGCCCGTGCCCACCGCTTCACCATGACCCAAGGAACACGCCAGACATCCCCATTCGCCGTCCAATGCCTCACAGCCACCGCTTGCCGTCGAAGACACCGCCTCTGCCGCTCAGAGCGCCAGCCTCGCCCGATCGTTTACCACCGCCCCTAAGCCCGCATTTAAGTTCTAGAGCATCGCCAGGAGACCGCGTGTCGATTGCCACCCTCAGCCATGCCGCTAGCAGCCCGTAGCCATGTTGCCACCGTCGGCTGCCCATCCCTCTCGGTCTCGCCGTCTAGCCTATAAAGGAAGCCACCCCCAGCCGTTTGAAGCACACCATTCCACTCCCCTCACCTCACTGATCATTCAACACCTCTCGCCGGAGCACGGGGAGCAGCAGCTCGCCGGAATTGCACCGGAGCAGGCCGCCTCTGGAGGAGAAGGGGGCCGCTGATTGCGACCACCCCCGGAGCTGCCTCGACGGTCCCTGAGCTCGCCGTCGACCACTCGTTCATTTGCCCGCCTCGCCGTCGTCGCTGGAGCCCTGGTATGCCTCCTATGCACCCCCACTGAGCCGCTAGGGTTTGAGCTCGCCGGTGACAGGTTCGTCGTCGACGACGATCCCCAGCCATCGATCTCCATTCTAATCCAACGACCCACATAGCTCCGTATAGATTCACGTGTTATTTGCCGCTTACTGGTAGACCCCCTGTCAGCTGAGCCCCGCGCTGCGGAGTGACACTGGGCCAGCCCATTAACCTCTCCCACGCGACCCAACCGTTTGAATTTAGATTTTTCTATTTTAATTCAAACACAGTTATGTGCATAGATTCAAAAACCAACCCAGCTCGATCCAATTAACCAAATTGCATGAAGCCAATTTTGTTAGAAAGGTACTGAAATGCTTAATCCAAGCCAGTTGGATTCAAATCATTTGGATCTGTAGATCAACCTTGGTAAAAATAACAAGTCAGAAGCTTTTCTACATTCAAACATTTTTCAAAATTCAACCATAAGAGCTTTTGAGTTAATTCCAACTCTCAAAAATCACATTTGATCATACCTTTCAGAATATATAAAAATATATGGGTTTACTTATAGAAATAATGTTCAAATAACAAAAGAATGCCACATAGGCATTTCTAGTCACTTTATTTATTTAAAATAAAAAGGTTAAACCTTGTTAAATTGTGACACCACTTTAAATCACATTCCCATGTACTGAAATATGTGGTGATGACATGTGTCAACATGATCCCATGTTTGAGTTGGAGAATATTAAAACTTAAGTAGTTTTTCAATGAGTAGAAATTACTTTTCTCACATTAAAATAAATAAGACAAATGCTTTAATCTTGTAATGATAGGTGATGATGCTAGATCATCTATAGTACACCTTTGTGTGATGATTGAAAATAGTTAAGTATTGTTTGGTGATTGTGTACCTCATATTTATTTATAGACGCTAGTACCGACCAAGGATACGAGGATGAAGGAGGATACTACGAGGAAGAAGCCGAGGAGAGCTTCAACCACTACTTTGCTCAAGGCAAGCCTTACTACACAAATTGACCTATGCAAGCTATTAACCTAGCAAGCTTATACCACTTGATAAACCATCATAGTTTTACTTGAAAGCTTTATACTTTATTTCTTTATCAAAGCTTTCTCTTAGAGTTTACATAGTGAATTGTAGATACTAGAAAGATAATGGAAGGTTGCATAAAGAGCATTAAATTTGGCCTAAGTTAGATAATCTTGATGTCATCCTTAGGCAGGAGATTGAACTTAGCAAATCCCCACTTGTTTACCACCCCTCATTAGTACTTAACACCACTTGTAGAGGCTAGTGCTAAGCATAAAACTTGATCAACTTTAGATGGGAATACTTGGTGAAACTGGTTACGAAAACCTTAGAATGATGAGTCATTCTACTGAAATGTTTTGACATGTGTTCTCGAGCACCATTTGATTTTAATGATGAAAATGTTGAGGCATGAGCCTTAGACCTTTATAAAACTGATGGTTGTCTAGATGCGATACCATTCCAATTTTACCGTACAACCACAATACCCAAAAATTGGGTAGGGCTTGACTGGAAATTTATATGCCTTAGTATGGGTTCCCTCGCGGTCAAGGTCTGAGATGAGGCTACCTTGTGAAGATTGTCCACCTGTGCAGTACGCAAGATGACAGTTGGTCATGGTTGGGAGGCCAAACTCACATGAGAGGTGCCTATACTAGGGCGTGTAAGGGAAAGGTTAAGATTGATTATCCGCATACTAAGTATGGTGAATTCAGGATTTGTTCTTGACGGATGTATCGAATGTTGTGGTGAAAGTGTACAATCTCTGCAGAGTGTCAAACTATTCGAATAACTGCATCCGTGGTTATGGACCGTTGGAGTGGCCATACTGTTCCCCCGTAAGATGTTTTCAAAATGACTTGTGAAATGAATTGAGACTTTGACTTGACCACAACAGAGTTGTGATATGAAATTCAAGTTCCCACTTAGGTGTTATAAAACTTCAACTAGCTTTCTTTGCTTCTGAAGTTAGTAGAGGTAAATCTGGCTTTTTGCAAAACAACCCTAGAGCCTAGTGTCCTAACTACAAAAAACCCCCTTAACTTGTTAGTATTAGTTTGCGAGTACTTAAAGAGTACTCATAGCTTTGTCCCTGGCTATTCCCGTGGCTAGACTATGAAGAGGAGTATCAGGATAATGGACCGTAGGAAGGTTACGACAACTAGGATCATCTCCCATCGTCAGCATTGCCTGTGACCCCAAAGATGGAGCTTCGCCTACGCTATCTTTACTATTACGTTATTCCGCTGCTTGAGTTGTATTAAGAACTGGATCATGAGATCCTTATTTGTGTAAGACCTTATGTATGGTTTGTAATGGATGATGTACTGTGATATCCAAATCTGTTAAGTATTGCAAAAATGATAATCCTGGGATTACGATGTATGGCATAACATGCACCTGAGATTAAAAATCTGGGTGTTGACAAGGAGCTTGTGCATCATTAGTTGATCTTGGACGAACAAAATAAGATCTTGGTGGCCTGGGAGCTGGTTCTGTCATAGAAGATGAGGATGGTGCCCTAGAAGATGATCCTGTTCCATCACCTCTTGAGCCTACCCCATCAGGAATGGTCATGTTTGACTGTAAATAATAGAGTTATTAACTAAAATTTAAATAAAATGCAAAAATCCTATGTGCACCTTGTGTTGGCTTTTCCTAAGTGCAAGATCGGGTCTAAGTGGTTGTGCACAACTTGTATACTTGTGTCCTTGCAATTTGCAATTGCTATAGGTGATAGTGGCCATCCTAGATGATTCCTTGGGTTTATCGACCTTAAATTTCCCTTTTCTCCTCCTTTCATGCCTCCTTCCCTTTGAGTGATCTTTAAAATCAGTTGGCATTATGTCTTTAGTATCTGTTCTTGTCCAGCCATGCTGCTGTGGCATTGGATAGAACACAGGATAATAGGATTTGAGGTAGTAGGGTTTCTTGTAGAAATCTGAGACAAAATATTTTGTGTATTTTCCTGTTTATAGATTGCACTAACTACATGATTGCATGGCAACCCAGTTAAATCCCACTTTCTACAAGAACATGTTCTACTATCTAGATTTAACGCATGTGTGATCAACACTTGCTACCTGCCACAGTCCTTCATCTTCTCTTTGTGGGATGCAATATCTAGCATATTTTTTCATTATTTCAAGCTTCTCAACATAATGAGGTGTGATTTCTCACCTAGCTTTTCTACCACCATCTCTCTTGTCATCAGACCTGACCATTTTATTGTCATAGATACCTACAAGCATTGTCACTACTGGTTTGTTTCTTTCATCCAGGATATACCTATTGAACACTTCACAAAGATTATTGTTCACCAAATCTGTCATGAAGTTTAAGTTAAAAGCCCACCTTGCCCATGTGTGCACTGGAATTGTGAAAGCAACTGCCAAGCTTGCTCACATTATTTTTCATTTCATCCATTGCCTTGTCAAATCCATGCTTAGTGTAAGAATATGCTGCCCTACCCATGAACTTCTTTAGGTCCTCACCTCTGAATCCTGCAGTCTGGAAGTTGGCATAAATTGTTGGAGATATGCCCAAGAGGCAATAATAAAATGGTTATTATCATATCTTTATGTTTATGATAAATGTTTACATCCCATGCTATAATTGTATTAATAGGAAACATGAATACTTGTGTGTTTTGTAAACATAAAAGAGTCTATAGTAAAGCCTCTTGTTAGACTAACTTGTTGATTAATAGATGATCATGGTTTCTGTTGGGCCACGCAGAGATAAAACAAAACTTTTCCTCTAACTTGGTGACCCCAAGATCTAGCTGAGGTAGAAGTCCACGAGTTTTACCACTAGACGCGCAGTTGCGGATTACTGATGAAGCGCGTCAGTTGATGCAGTGCAGTCCTCACGATTCGATCGTCCTGGTGCTGATCGCACATCACCTCTGCTGGTATCCACACGTACAAGGAGGAGCGCCGGCGGCGAACTGCTAGGTTCGTATCGACGGTAGGACTGCTGTGGAGCTAGGGTTTCCAACACATGGAATGACCTAACCAAACAACGATTAACCCTTCTGGGTTACGGTGCTCCACTATATATAGGGAGTGAATGTGGGCTCTGCTCGCGTGACCCATTCACTAAAGCCCATATAACACTAGTCACCGTGAGTCCAACTCACTAACTCAGTCCTAATCCGGTTCAGGTCCAACCCAACCAGATTACAGGTTCAGATCCAATCCGAACTTGCTCCCGCTCTTAAGTGTGTGACCCCGCAGGCTCATGGCTACTTGGACACGATTGGAGTCCGACTCTCAGTCGATCAGTCGGTAGCGGCTCCTAGCAGAACGTGCCGACTCCCAAGTACCAAAGAGTCATGACGACTTGCCTTTCCAATGCGACTTACGTCCGAGTCCCTTTTGCCTCACGATATACCTTGTAAGACTATGGGCGAATATATGTCATCCCTTAAATAGTCCGACTCTCTTCTCGATCCGAGATAAGTGATTCACCCGACTAACTCTTAGTCGATCGCCTCGGTTAACACCTAACCGAGTCGTGCATGGCCATGCTTTCCGAATCATCTCACGAGAGGGCCCAGATAATATCTCTCCGAGTGGAGGGGCAAAATCCCATCTTGGTTATTCACATCACGCAGCTTGATTCTCAGTCGACCCGAACTCTGCCTTTATAACTGCCCAGTTATGGATCAGCGTTTGACAGAACCTAAGTCTGTGATCCTCAACTCGGCCTATGCAATAACCTCAGGTCAAAGGATTACACTGATTGAGATATACAAATGACAACTTGTTCGTTGTACCTCAATATGGGTCAATCCGACTCGCTAAACTCTTTAGTCGAATCTGTGTAAGTTGGAATAGCATCTCCATGCCCATGACAAGTGGAACCGAGTCATGAAGCCAACTTTCACATTTGTCTAAGTTGTGTGTCCAGCACAACCTCAATGACAAAGGATATTTAGTACAAACAACATGAATGCATAGTTCCACAACCGAATTACATATTCAATGATACACATCAGATGTTTATACAAGGACTACTTAACATCTTTATGAATACAGTGGGAAATATCATCATACATGATTTCCTCTAGGGCATATTCCCAACAATTTCCTGCTCATGGACATTGGATGTTATTAATAACAAGGTCATATCATTGGTAAAATGACGTGATGGACACACTCCTATAGTTAAGCGTAGCATAAGATCAAGTCATTCAATAGTTCGTTTGCTATAAGCTTTCATATACATAGTAACCTAAATCCTTCGACCATAAGATCATGTTAATGTAGGGGTCCCAACCTTTAATAAGATTGATCCCTCCTGTGTTTACAATGCTAGTCCCTGGATCAATAGCTAGCATCCACAGTTAAGATGTAATATCAAGAAACAAGGGTCATAATATAACTTTATAACCAGGAATAACATAAGTTTATTACATCAAACATAGCTCATATGGCTATTACATTACATTGCAGCGGAATAAATATAGTCATGGGTCCTTCATCTTCAAAGTGCCACAGGCAGATGTTGGTTGTAGACTTTGTAATCCTAATCAAACAATCTTCACTAAAATCAATCAAACCTGCAACATACAAGTTACAGCCAAAAAGGGTCAATACATTTGAATTGTATTGGCAAGTGATACTATGGTAGTATAGTGGAGTCTATCATCTATATGCATTTGGCTAGGTGGAGTTGAGGTTTGCATTGCTCAAAATAGATTTTTCTTATCATTTTGAAAATACTAAGTTTTTGTTTGACAAAATCATTTTTCTCAGTCAAAGATTTCAAGATCCTTGTACCAAGCCATCTCTCCATCAATGATTGAAGAATTCAAACAACCCTTGTTAAAACCACAAGATTTTAATTTATAAATTGGAATGATGAGATTCTTGATTGCTTCCATGTCTTGATGCTCAAATTGTCCTTTACCAGGGACATGGCTAAGTACTTAGATTTTACACTCTGCAGAGGTGGTGCACTTTCCCCACAAGACTTGGTTTCCCAAGACAAGATCTTTCAGAAGCTTTCCCTTAGACCAATATGGACGCGTTCCAACCTATCAAACACTACCACCCACTGTCCATATGGCTAAGTTCTTGCAACCTATATGATCATGGCAGAGCCCATATTGCCAAGTGGTTGCACTTGAAGCTTCTCAACATTTGACATCTCAAATCTCTTTGTTTCCTGGGTGGCCATCCACAAGTGAGATACACAATCCAAGCCTATGGCATTGTGAACCACTCAACCATTCTCCACCAAGCAAGCCCATTCCACCCAGGTGATTCATTAACTTAGTTGTTTTATTAAACAAAACTTAAGTCCTCAGACTTAGAATATTTTTCCATAGTGTGAATAAATATTCCACCCATGTTTTCTATTAGCTAGGCTAAGCTTGATAGTTGTAGGAATCTCTAACTTAGGAAATCCTACTAAGGATTCATCTACTAGGTTTTCCTATAGCAAGATTTATACTTAGCAAAATCCATGCAAGTTTTACTTAGCAAAATCACTAATGCATAGTGAAAGTATTGGGATAGAAATTATGAAGCATCACTTGCCTTTTTGGTAGGGAATGGTAGTTCACTCCTTGATCTTTCTAGTCTCACACTTCACTACAAATCAATCAAGCAAACACCAATTCAATTTACATTCCAAACCAATAAACACTCAAACAAATTCACACACACAAGATAATGGAAACCAATTCATGCATGGGAGCATGCACAAGATAGTTTTATTTTGCAAATGGTCTCTATGGGGTTTCTAAACTTTGTAAGATCCAATTTGGTCATTTACCAAAGTGGCAAAGTCATTAGCAAGAGGGTTTTGTCCAAAAACTGTTTTTAATTCCATTCATCATTTTATGTGGTGAAAAATGTTTTTATTAAGGCAAAACTCTTAAGTTGTTCACCAAATGAGTTGCTATTGCAAAGCTTGGTGTTTTTGGGTCAGTAGGTTTGGTCCAAAACATTTTCTCAAAGTTTTCCATTTAAAACCATTTTCATAAACAAAACAATAGTTTTGTTTGGCTAGAAATGGACTAAACTAATTAATCCATCCTAACCCTTTCCAATTTCATTTTCCAAAACATTGGTTGGTTCCTAGGGTCAGTAAGGTCACAACAAACCAATTTGCAAAGGTTTTATCCTTAAATTCAATTTTAAACAATTTTTCTACTCTAAATAAGCATACAAATGAATATGCAAAAATAGGCAAACAAACAGATACTATTTGCTAAACTAATTCCACAGTTGGCTAGGGCTTGTTCTCCTGAATCCAACGACATAAAATTTGTAATTTTTGGACGTGTGGATCCAAAGATACAAGGGTTTGAAGTTTGCAACTAAATCTGTTTTCAAATTTTTTTTAAACGGAATAGATGACACGCGGCGTTATCTAACTGGTTGGTACCGGTTCGGTCGGATTGACCTCTCTGGATCGTTAGATCTAAGTGGGATCGCACGGCACTGGTTGCTCGATACCCCTTCGATAAGTCATTCAATCGTGTGCCTCGGATCTGTATCGGACGGCTGCTACTGCCTGGCCAAGAACTGGCGGCGCGAGTTCACCGGCGAGCGGCGGTGCGGTCAGTTGGCGGCGGTGCTGGCGAGGCAGGAAACGAAACAGGGAGGGAGCAAGCTCACCGAAGTCGCGAGGATGAGGTGATGCTGTTCGTGTGGTCGTCGTGGCAAGGGGCGCACGGGGACGGGCAGGATTTCTCGCCGGAGTTGGTTCTGGCGACGGACGCGCTCGGTCGAGGTCGAAGACGGCTCTGTGGTTCACCAGGAGGCAAGAAAAGGTCGTGATCAGATGCAGGGGGCCACGGAGATGACGTGTGCATGTACGAGAGGGGTCGGGGTAGTCTGGAATTACCGGAGGAGCTCGACGGAGGCAAGACAGACGGTGGCGCTCAGAGCTTTTGTCGAAGACGGTTTCCTGGGGCGCCCGCGGTTGAACGAAGTGTACTAGGAGATGTTCCAGAGAGTGGGGAGGCTGCTAGGTTGCATAGGAAGGCAGGAGGTGGAGTGTGTTGGCCGGAATCGGCGAGAACGGTCGTCGGAGACAGAGGAAGTGTTGGGCAAAATTCTCCGGCCTGGGGGCGTGTCGATGAGGGGTGTCTGGGGAAAATGGAGGAGAAGGCGCTGGCGCTTAAGTGTGCTTGATCGCGGTGAGTTATGGTGGTCGTGTTAAGGCGTAATCAAGCCACGAATCAATAGCCTGCAACGGTGGCGAAGGGAGGAAGAACGGGTCGTGGGAGTGGGGAAGGAGAACAGTGGAGTGGGGCCGTTGCGTCAGTGGGAAAAGAAGAGAGGAGGAGGTCCACTTGTCAGTCTCCTTGCGGGTAATTTCCTGAGTGTGAGGAAAACGGTTCGGGGGAGGAACAGGTGGGCTAGGTGGGCTGCTGCTGGGTTAGTTGGGCCAGATTGGTGGGTTGTTCTATTTTTTTCTGTCTAATTCTTTTTCTTTTTCTATTTCTATTTCCTGATTTGTTATTTCAAACAATTATTCAAGCATTCAAATATTTCAAACAATTCAAACAATCATTAAACTTTGCATTGTGTTTTTGGTTCTATTCATCAACATAATCCAACACTCCAAAATAAAATAATATTTTCATTCCTTTTAGGATCTATTTAATATAAAATAGATCATAGTTATTTAATCAAATATGATATGATTTATTTAATAAATCTCCATTTAAATTCCAAAATATTTTCCCAAACCAAACCAGTAGGTATCATTTGGAAATAAAGAATACTTGGAGATTGTTTAAAACAAAATAACATTTTTGCTAAAGGGTCCAATATTAGTTAAATAAAATGGGCCAAGGTTTATTAATCAAATAAGGTTTGATTTTATTAATAAAATCTTTATTTGAAACTTAAATATTTTCAAAATCAAATTAGTAGGTTTAATTTGGGAAGTACATAATATTTGGAAATTTGTTTTAAAACAAATAACATTTTAGAGTCTATTATCAATTAAATATAATAGACTTTCATTATTATAACAATTAGGATTTATTTTATTGAGATATTTATTTTGAAATCCAATATAAAGCCAAAACATTTTAGTAGATTTTATTTGTGAATATAAAATACTTAGAAAACTTATTTAAAACAAAATAATAAGTTTTGGTGTTTATTTAAAATGGGAAAAGCCTTTACTTAAATAAAAATTGGATATTAAATCCTCATTATTTTATTTAAATAAACCTTTACTATTTTTATCAAAATAAATTGTTTTAATCAAAGACTTGGCCAAGGTTTAATTTGGCTCTATAAAATAATCTTTATTTATAAAACTTTTATTTTAATTGGAAACCAAATCCTTTTTATTTTAATGATCAAAAATAGTATTTCCAAAATATTTTGTTTTCCTTTATTTAAAATGTTTATCTTTTTAGATCCCTTTAGGTTTTATTTAATTCAAATGGATTTGAAGTTCCAATTGAATTCAAAAAGTTTCTTCTGGCTCTGAAAATCAAACAAAGTTTTATTTTATTCATTTATTTTCACATTACAAGATTTGGAAAATCTTGGGATGTGACAGACTACCACCCTTAAAATAAATCTCGTCCCGAGATTTGGGGAGGCTAGGGTTACAAGCAAGTTCAAACAACTAGGGTACTATCACCCTTAAAAAATTTTCAAACAATAATTACATATTGGCCTTCTTGGGGTTCTGGGAAAATTTCTCTAAGCAAACACTTGCATGTGTCCTTGGTTTCCATACTTGACTCATGGGCCAAGGTTGAGCTTCTCCATAGGTTTGTTCAACTTGTTCTTCATCTTCTCTGGACAGTTGCTTGCATAATGACCTGGATTCTTGCAGTTGAAACAATGAATGTCCTTGAGTTCTTTACGTGGCTCTTGTGGACAAGTTGCTACATAGTGGCCTGGTTCTTTGCAGTTGTTGCACCACACTTGGTCAATCTCTTTATTCTTCTTGTTCTCTGGGCATCCACTGGAGTAGTGTCCCATTTCCTTACATTTATGACATTGTGCAAGGCTCATGTCTTGCTTGGGCTTCTTGATTTTCTTTGATCCTTTGAATTGGGTTGTCTTGTTTGGAGGTATGAGTGGTCCTTTTCCTTTGGTAGACTTGGATCCTTCTTGTTTCCTTTGTTCCACCATGGCATAGATGGGACATTGGTTAGGGGTATGATCACTTCCTTCACAAAAGTAACAAGTAGCTTGAGAGGTGGGGCATTGTCCAACAGGATGATCTTCTTCACAATTAGGGCATTGTCCTTCATGCTCCTTGGAAGTATGATCCTTGTCTCCACAAATAATGCAAGCTGGGGCTCCATCTAGAACAACATTCTTGTCATCTTTGTTATCATAAACTCTTTTGGGATAGTTTTCTTCCATGCTGATCATTTGATTAGTCACTTTAAGCATCAGTTGGGATTGCTCCTCCAGAAACTTTTGTAGTGCTGGATCTTTATCACTATTGTTGACTATGAACTGAGCTGTCAGTTGATTCAACTGGTGTTGGGTTGCTATGAGCTCTTTCATGCTGTCAGCTTGGTTGGTGTTGGTGTCATAAACCTTGGAGTCCTTTGGAGTAGTCATCTGTTGGGTTGAAGGGAGATTTAGAATAGGCAAGATATTTCTAAGGAGTCAATTCTAATCACACACATCACAATTCACACAAGCAATGTGCAAGCAATCACAAACAAACATTTCACTCAAACAACTTTGCACTCAAACAACAAAGTTCAAGCACATACTTAGGCAACAAAATATTTTTGTTACACCACATAAGTTGGTGTGTTTTGTCTTATCTAAAATATGGTGGTCCATCTATATGGTTCACTTGTGATCTTTCCATCCTTCTTGATTCTTCTTGTATGAGATCATGGTTCCTTTGAGAAAAGCTCTTGGTCACAATACTTCAAAGTTGTTGATGGCTCCTTCTTATTTTGCATTCCCTCAGTCTCTAATTCTTGAGCAAGATTTCCTTGTTTCACTTGTAGTCCTTAGTGATATCCAAGTTGGAAGTCCTTGGTGAATATTCTGAAGATGTTGAAGATGTTGAAGTCATTAGAGTTGAAAGTGTTGAAGAAGTCCTTTGCACATGGTGTAGTCTTTGGCCATGGGGTTGGTTTTTCCATCAAGTTGAAAATAGAAGAGATGTAGAGTTGAAACCAAAATGGTTGAGGAAAGAGTTTACAAGATTGTTTTGTAAATAAGCTTTTGGAACAAATACAACTCCTATTTTTCCAAGGGTTTTTGTCCAATCCTAGGTTTACAAATCCTACAGGCAACACAATGCTCTGATACCATCTGTAGGGGTCCCAACCTTTAATAAGATTGATCCCTCCTGTATTTACAATGCTAGTCCCTGGATCAATAGCTAGCATCCACAGTTAAGATGTAATATCAAGAAACAAGGGTCATAATATAACTTTATAACCAGGAATAACATAAGTTTATTACATCAAACATAGCTCATATGGCTATTACATTACATTGCAGCGGAATAAATATAGTCATGGGTCCTTCATCTTCAAAGTGCCACGGGCAGATGTTGGTTGTAGACTTTGTAATCCTAATCAAACAATCTTCACTAAAATCAATCAAACCTGCAACATACAAGTTACAGCCAAAAAGGGTCAATACATTTGAATTGTATTGGCAAGTGATACTATGGTAGTATAGTGGAGTCTATCATCTATATGCATTTGGCTAGGTGGAGTTGAGGTTTGCATTGCTCAAAATAGATTTTTCTTATCATTTTGAAAATACTAAGTTTTTGTTTGACAAAATCATTTTTCTCAATCAAAGATTTCAAGATCCTTGTACCAAGCCATCTCTCCATCAATGATTGAAGAATTCAAACAACCCTTGTTAAAACCACAAGATTTTAATTTAGAAATTGGAATGATGAGATTCTTGATTGCTTCCATGTCTTGATGCTCAAATTGTCCTTTACCAGGGACATGGCTAAGTACTTAGATTTTACACTCTGCAGAGGTGGTGCACTTTCCCCACAAGACTTGGTTTCCCAAGACAAGATCTTTCAGAAGCTTTCCCTTAGACCAATATGGACGCGTTCCAACCTATCAAACACTACCACCCACTGTCCATATGGCTAAGTTCTTGCAACCTATATGATCATGGCAGAGCCCATATTGCCAAGTGGTTGCACTTGAAGCTTCTCAACATTTGACATCTCAAATATCTTTGTTTCCTGGGTGGCCATCCACAAGTGAGATACACAATCCAAGCCTATGGCATTGTGAACCACTCAACCATTCTCCACCAAGCAAGCCCATTCCACCCAGGTGATTCATTAACTTAGTTGTTTTATTAAACAAAACTTAAGTCCTCAGACTTAGAATATTTTTCCATAGTGTGAATAAATATTCCACCCATGTTTTCTATTAGCTAGGATAAGCTTGATACTAGTAGGAATCTCTAACTTGGGAAATCCTACTAAGGATTCATCTACTAGGTTTTCCTATAGCAAGATTTATACTTAGCAAAATCCATGCAAGTTTTACTTAGCAAAATCACTAATGCATAGTGAAAGTATTGGGATAGAAATTATGAAGCATCACTTGCCTTTTTGGTAGGGAATGGTAGTTCACTCCTTGATCTTTCTAGTCTCACACTTCACTACAAATCAATCAAGAAAACACCAATTCAATTTACATTCCAAACCAATAAACACTCAAACAAATTCACACACACAAGATAATGGAAACCAATTCATGCATGGGAGCATGCACAAGATAGTTTTATTTTGCAAAGGGTCTCTATGGGGTTTCTAAACTTTGTAAGATCCAATTTGGTCATTTACCAAAGTGGCAAAGTCATTAGCAAGAGGGTTTTGTCCAAAAACTGTTTTTAATTCCATTCATCATTTTATGTGGTGAAAAATGTTTTTATTAAGGCAAAACTCTTAAGTTGTTCACCAAATGAGTTGCTATTGCAAAGCTTGGTGTTTTTGGGTCAGTAGGTTTGGTCCAAAACATTTTCTCAAAGTTTTCCATTTAAAACCATTTTCATAAACAAAACAATAGTTTTGTTTGGCTAGAAATGGACTAAACTAATTAATCCATCCTAACCCTTTCCAATTTCATTTTCCAAAACATTGGTTGGTTCCTAGGGTCAGTAAGGTCACAACAAACCAATTTGCAAAGGTTTTATCCTTAAATTCAATTTTAAACAATTTTTCTACTCTAAATAAGCATACAAATGAATCTGCAAAAATAAGCAAACAAACAGATACTATTTGCTAAACTAATTCCACAATTGGCTAGGGCTTGTTCTCCTGAATCCAACGACATAAAATTTGTAATTTTTGGACGTGTGGATCCAAAGATACAAGGGTTTGAAGTTTGCAACTAAATCTGTTTTCAAATTTGTTTTTAAACGGAATAGATGACACGCGGCGTTATCTAACTGGTTGGTACCGGTTCGGTCGGATTGACCTCTCTGGATCGTTAGATCTAAGTGGGATCGCACGGCACTGGTTGCTCGATACCCCTTCGATAAGTCATTCAATCGTGTGCCTCGGATCTGTATCGGACGTCTGCTACTGCCTGGCCAAGAACTGGCGGCGCGAGTTCACCGGCGAGCGGCGGTGCGGTCAGTTGGCGGCGGTGCTGGCGAGGCAGGAAACGAAACAGGGAGGGAGCAAGCTCACCGAAGTCGCGAGGATGAGGTGATGCTGTTCGTGTGGTCGTCGTGGCAAGGGGCGCACGGGGACGGGCAGGATTTCTCGCCGGAGTTGGTTCTGGCGACGCACGCGCTTGGTCGAGGTCGAAGACGGCTCTGTGGTTCACCAGGAGGCAAGAAAAGGTCATGATCAGATGCAGGGGGCCATGGAGATGACGTGTGCATGTACGAGAGGGGTCGGGGTGGTCTGGAATTACCGGAGGAGCTCGACGGAGGCGAGACAGACGGCGACGCTCAGAGCTTTTGTCGAAGACGGTTTCCTGGGGCGCCCGCGGTTGAACGAAGTGTACTAGGAGATGTTCCAGAGAGTGGGGAGGCTGCTAGGTTGCATAGGAAGGCAGGAGGTGGAGTGTGTTGGCCGGAATCGGCGAGAACGATCGTCGGAGACAGAGGAAGTGTTGGGCAAAATTCTCCGGCCTGGGGGCGTGTCGATGAGGGGTGTCTGGGAAAATGGAGGAGAAGGCGCTGGCGCTTAAGTGTGCTTGATCGCGGCGAGTTATGGTGGCCGTGTTAAGGCGTAATCAAGCCACGAATCAATAGCCTGCAACGGTGGCGAAGGGAGGAAGAACGGGTCGTGGGAGTGGGGAAGGAGAACAGTGGAGTGGGGCCGTTGCGTCAGTGGGAAAAGAAGAGAGGAGGAGGTCCACTTGTCAGTCTCCTTGCGGGTAATTTCCTGAGTGTGAGGAAAACGGTTCGGGGGAGGAACAAGTGGGCTAGGTGGGCTGCTGCTGGGTTAGTTGGGCCAGATTGGTGGGCTGTTCTATTTTTTTCTGTCTAATTCTTTTTCTTTTTCTATTTCTATTTCCTGATTTGTTATTTCAAACAATTATTCAAGCATTCAAATATTTCAAACAATTCAAACAATCATTAAACTTTGCATTGTGTTTTTGGTTCTATTCATCAACATAATCCAACACTCCAAAATAAAATAATATTTTCATTCCTTTTAGGATCTATTTAATATAAAATAGATCATAGTTATTTAATCAAATATGATATGATTTATTTAATAAATCTCCATTTAAATTCCAAAATATTTTCCCAAACCAAACCAGTAGGTATCATTTGGAAATAAAGAATACTTGGAGATTGTTTAAAACAAAATAACATTTTTGCTAAAGGGTCCAATATTAGTTAAATAAAATGGGCCAAGGTTTATTAATCAAATAAGGTTTGATTTTATTAATAAAATCTTTATTTGAAACTTAAATATTTTCAAAATCAAATTAGTAGGTTTAATTTGGGAAGTACATAATATTTGGAAATTTGTTTTAAAACAAATAACATTTTAGAGTCTAAATATCAATTAAATATAATAGACTTTCATTATTATAACAATTAGGATTTATTTTATTGAGATATTTATTTTGAAATCCAATATAAAGCCAAAACATTTTAGTAGATTTTATTTGTGAATATAAAATACTTAGAAAACTTATTTAAAACAAAATAATAAGTTTTGGTGTTTATTTAAAATGGGAAAAGCCTTTACTTAAATAAAAATTGGATATTAAATCCTCATTATTTTATTTAAATAAACCTTTACTATTTTTATCAAAATAAATTGTTTTAATCAAAGACTTGGCCAAGGTTTAATTTGGCTCTATAAAATAATCTTTATTTATAAAACTTTTATTTCAATTGGAAACCAAATCCTTTTTATTTTAATGATCAAAAATAGTATTTCCAAAATATTTTGTTTTCCTTTATTTAAAATGTTTATCTTTTTAGATCCCTTTAGGTTTTATTTAATTCAAATGGGTTTGAAGTTCCAATTGAATTCAAAAAGTTTCTTCTGGCTCTGAAAATCAAACAAAGTTTTATTTTATTCATTTATTTTCACATTACATGATTTGGAAAATCTTGGGATGTGATAGTTAATCACCATCACTGGGTGGTTATAAAGGTAGTATTCTGAAAGTATGTGTTGAGGTACATGGATCAATAGTGGGATTTGTCCATCCATATGACGGATAGATATACTCCGGGCCCTCTCGTGGAATGTCATCCAATTGGCTTGCAATCATGTGACTAGATCACAAGGGATCACATATCACGGAACAAGCAAAGATTAATTATCGGTAACGAGGTTGAACTAGGTATGCAGAGATACTGACGATCAAACATTGGATAAGTAAAGTATCGCGAGACAAAGGGAAATTGGTATTGTATGTAAATGGTTCATTCGATCACGAAGTAATTGTAGAAATATGTGGGAGCCATATGAATTTCCAGATTCCTCTATTGGTTATTGATCAGAGAAGTGTCTCGATCATGTCTACATAATTCATGAACGTAGGGAGACACACTTAAGGATTCGATCTTGTTTAGTAGATATGAAATGTGATTTGGAGACCGAATGTTTTTCAGAGTTTCGGATTGGATCCAGGACATCACGAGGAGATCCAGAATGATCCGAAGAATAAGGTTCGTATAAGGAAAGTCAAATTCTGAGGTTCGGAAATGTTTTTGGCATTTTCACCAAGAGCTTCTAGAAGAGTCTCGAAGGTCCACCACTCCGGAGAAGGAAGGGTACATGAATGTGTCATACCAATGTGGAATGGTTGCATCATGTCCTAGGTCACTTGGCTGGGCAATGGTAAGTGAAATAATAAAATTCTAGTTTGAATAGTCAAACTCCAATTTGAAAAGTCAAATCCCAACATTGGTAGTCAAACCAAGTGGAGGGAGAGGAGGAAACTGAAGGGAATATGCCCTGAGAGGCAATAATAAAGTGTTTATTATGTGTATTCCAAGTATATGATAGATGTTTATTTTTGCATGCTATAATTGTATTGATACGGAAACGTTAATACATGTGTGTTTAATAAACAAACAGAAAGTTCCTAGTTATGCCTCTCTCATAAACTAGCTCGTTGATTAACAAGGTGATCAAGGTTTCCTGATCCTGGACATTGGATGTTGTTAATGACGGGATCACAACATTAGTGTAATGGTGTGATGAACATTCATCCGAAGTATAGCATTACGATCAAAGTCATTGAGTTTATATTGCTATAACAACTTACGAAGTGATCCTAATCCTTAGACCATGAGCTCATGTCAATCACTAACACCGGAAGAGTTTCTTGATAACATCAAACGTCACACCGTAACAGGGTGATTATAAAGATGGATTCAGAACTAATAAAGTGTTATGTTGAGGATCATGGATCGAGAGTGGAATTTGTTCATCCCGATGACGGATAGATATACTCTGGGCCCTCTTGGTGATATCATATTGATTAGCTTGCAAGCAAGTGATTTGATCACTAGAATGTTATATCACAGGAACGAGAAAAGAGTGCATGTCAGTAACGAGATCAAACTAGGTATGGAGATACCGATGATCGAATCTCGGACATGTAATATATCGAGAAACAAAGGGATTAAGATACAAGCGTAAAAGGTTCCGACGATCACAAGAAAGTCATCGTTGAATGTGTGGGAGTCAGTATGGGTCTCCAGATCCCGCTTCTGATTATTGATCCGAGAGGGGTCTCGATCATGTCCGCATTATTCACGAACCGTAGGGTGACACACTTAAGAGACACCGACATCCAATTGGAGCAAATGTTTCATGCCGAAAGAATGAACAAGCGCAGGAATTTATTTCACTAGATACCGAAACAGGTTTTCGGGTGAAATTGCATAAAGTGGTTATGCATGTGAAATAGAATTCTAGCAAGGGGTTATTTGTGAATGTTTGTCATTAAAGTAATTGACAAAATTCTGAATAAAATAAAAGAGTTTTATTTAATGAGAGTTTGCATTAAATTTGGTGGAAATTTAATGGGAATTTGAGTGGACTTTTGAGTGGAGGGAATTTAAAGGAGATTTGTGAGTGGAGTGTCCACCCACATGAAGAGGGGAGGGAAAGGGGGCAGCCCCCATGCGCCGGCCACCCCCTTGGGGTTCCCCCCTCCTCCTATAAAAGGAGCCCCCCTCCTCACTTGTCTCTCACACCTCCTCGTGAAGGATCTCTCTCCCCCTCTAGAATTTATCCCCCATGGTCTCGGACTAGCGAGATACATGTTCCCGGTGGCTATTCGGCAATAAAGAGTTGTGCTTCCGCTGCATCGCTGGAGCGAGGAGTCGGAGGTTGCTCGGTGCCTCGAACGTGTGTGCGAGCACGGATGCGCTGCTGATTTGCGGCGCTAGGACTTCCTCTCGATCTTGAGATCGGCAAGAGATCGTCTACATCAACCACGAGTTGAACTCGTTAAGCTTTGTCGGTCTTCAAGGGGTTCTCTACGGATATACATCCGCCCGTTGTTTGTATCTAGTAGATAGATCTTGGTATATAGTTCACATCGTAGAATTTTTTTTGTTTTCTATGCTGCGAACCCTACAGTGGTATCAGAGCCGGATCTATGCGTAGATACTTTACACGGGTAGTACACATATGAGTATGTGGGCGATGATGATCATGTTGTTGCTCCTTTGTTGTAATTTTGGATATTGGTGGCATAGTGGGATGAAGCGGCCCGGACAAACTTTACATGTCCTCGCACATGAGACCTGTTCCACGCTTGACATGCAACTAGTTTGCATAAGTGGCTAGCGGGTGTCTGTCTCTCCTACTATAGTGAATATCTATTTTGCAAGCGAGTTGTCAACAATTTGATTATCCTCGTTGTGGTTCATGTTCGTAGGTAAGAACGGTTCTATCTCGAAAGCCCTAAGCCACGTAAAACTTGCAATGGATAAATTAGAGGCGTCTAGTTTAGATTGTTGCTGGGCTAGTGTTATGATATGGTAGTGTTGTAAGTAGAAGTATGAGATGATACTCTTACAACACACATAGCGTGTAAAATCCATAGACCTTGGATTTACACATATAGGTATGATAGTGATCATACCACGATGCACATGATAGAGATCATCTGCGGGAACCATATAATTTTACTAATAAACATATGATGTTTGATTGCATCTTATATTGCTTGTTTAGCGCTTTGTTAGCATAATAAGATGATCCCTCATTTAAATATCAAGATAATAATGTGTTCTTCCTTTAGTATGCACCGATTATGTTTTCGTCGCTCCAAGACATCACGTGATGATCGGGTGTTCTTGGATCCACGACCATATTTCGGGTGTAAGACAGTTACACACGCGAATACTAAGGTTCTAACTTGGCGAGCCTAGCATGTACAGACATGGCCTCGAAACACGGACCGAAAGGTTAAGCATGAGTCATATAGTTGATATGATGCCCATTTGATGCTCGCCTTTGAAGCTATACCGACTCACGTGATGATCGGACTTGGTATAGTGGATTTGGTTCATGTAATCACCAAAAAGGCACGAGGGATGTCATTTTTGAGTGGGAGTTCATTCATAATATGGATTATTTGAACTCAATCTATCATACACTTAGTCTAAACTTTACAAATTCTGTTGTAGATGGCACCACCTGCTTTTAATTTCAATGTGTTCATGGAGAAAGAGAAACTAGCAACGAACGGTAGCAACTTTACCGAATGGGCCATGAATTTGAGGATTCTCCTCTCTGCTGCACAAAAGCAATATGTGCTAGAAGCGCCGTTAGGCCCCCCCACCTTTTGATGATGCCCCTGACGAGGAGAAGAATGTCTATCAGACTCGTCAGGAGGACCACAACTTAGTTCATTGCGGCATATTGTATGGGCTAGAGCCGGAACTTCGAAAGAGTTTCAAAAACGGCAATGCATTTGATACAATGGGTGAGTTGAAAATGATTTTCGACACACATGCTGCTGTAGAGAGCTACAACGCTTTAGAAAAGTTCTTTAGCTGCATGATGGAAGAGCCCAGCTCCGTTAGTGAGCATGTACTCAAGATGTCGGGTTACGCCGATAAGCTTGTGTCCTTGGGAATATCGATTCCCATTGACTTAAGCATCCATCGTGTTCTGCAGTCTCTGCCACCTAGCTATAAGAGCTTCGTGATGAACTATAATATGCAAGGCATGAAGAAGTCTCTCCCCGAGCTTCTGTCAATGCTTAAAACTGCAGAAGTGGAGATCAAAAAGGAACATCAAGTGTTGATGATCAATAGGAACACTGGTTTCAAGAAAGACAAGAAGGGAAAACGGAAGGGAAGTAAGGGCGGCAAGCCTGTTGCCGCGCCTGAAAAGAAACCCCGAGTTGGACCTAAGTCTGATTCCGAGTGCTACTATTGTAAGGGGACGCACCACTGGAAGCGCAACTGCCCCAAGTATCTGGCAGACAAGAAGGCCGGCAAGGCAAACAAAGGTATATATGATATACATGTTATTGATGTGTACTTGACTAGTGCTCGCAGTAGCACCTGGGTATTTGATAGCGGTTCAGTTGCTAATATTTGTAACTCGAATCAGGGGCTGTGGAACAAGCGACCGCTAGCAAGGGGTGAGGTCAAGATGCGTGTCGGCAATGGATCAAGCGTTGATGTGATCGCCGTCGGAACGCTGCCTCTCCACTTACCGTCGGGATTAGTTATAAACTTGAATAAATGTTATCTGGTGCCTGCACTGAGCATGAACATTGTATCTGGATCGTGTTTGATGCAAAGTGGTTATTCATTTAAATCCGAGAACAATGGTTGTTCTATTTATATGAATGAAATCTTTTATGGTCATGCACCGATGATGAATGGTTTATTTCTATTAGATCTCGATGATAATGTTACACATATTCATAATGTTGATGCTAAAAGGATTAAACTTAATGATGATATATCCGCATATATGTGGCACTGCCGTCTAGGTCATATTGGCGTTAAATGCATGAAGAAGCTCCATTCGGATGGACTTTTGGAATCACTTGATTATGAATCATTTGATACATGTGAGCCATGCCTTATGGGCAAGATGACTAGAACGCCGTTTTCCGGTTCAATGGAACGGGCGACAGATTTATTGGAAATCATACATTCTGATGTATGTGGTCCAATGAGTGCGTCGGCGCAAGGTGGATATCGTTATTTTGTTACTTTCACGGATGATTTGAGTAGATACGGTTATATCTACTTGATGAAACACAAGTCTGAAACCTTTGAAAAGTTCAAGGAATTTCAGAATGAAGTGGAAAATCATCGTAATAGAAAGATCAAATTTCTACGGTCCGACCGTGGAGGTGAGTATCTAAGTTACGAGTTTAGCACTCACATGAAAGAGTGTGGAATTGTTTCACAACTCACACCTGCCGGAACACCACAGCGAAATGGTGTGTCGGAACGTCGTAATCATACTTTATTAGATATGGTTCGATCTATGATGTCTCTGACGGACTTGCCGTTGTCATTTTGGGGTTATGCACTAGAAACTGCTGCATTCACTTTAAATCGGGCACCATCTAAATCCGTTGAAAAGACACCGTATGAATTGTGGTTTGGAAACAAACCTAAGCTGTCATTTCTTAAAGTTTGGGGATGCAATGTTTATGTGAAGAAACTTCAACCGGATAAACTCGAACCCAAAGCGGAAAAATGCGTCTTCATAGGATACCCTAAAGAAACTATTGGGTATTCCTTCTATCACAGATCCGAGGGCAAGGTTTTTGTTGCCAAGAATGGATCCTTTCTAGAGAAAGAGTTTCTCGCGAAAGGTGTGAGTAGTCGGAAGGTAGAACTCGAAGAGGTTGTGCAACCTTCTCTTCAAAGTATGGCGAGTAGCGCAGCGCCGGAAGTTGTTCCGGAGTTGGCTCCACCTGTTGAAGAGGGAACTAATGATAATGATCATGAAACTCCGAAAGAGAGTACTACCGAACCTCGCAGGTCAAACAGGACGCGTGCAGCTCCCGAGCTGTACGGAAATCCTGTCATGAATTTCATGGTTGATGAAAATGATGACCCTGCGACATATGAAGAAGCGATGATGAGCCCGGATTCCAACAAATGGTTAGAAGCCATGAAATCCGAGATGGAATCCATGTATGAAAATCAAGTTTGGAACTTGGTGGAAATACCTCACGACCGAAAGGCCGTGGAGAACAAATGGATTTTCAAAAGGAAAACTGATGCTGATGGTAATGTGACCATCTATAAATCTCGACTTGTCGCAAAGGGGTTTCGACAAATTCAAGGAGTTGACTACGATGAGACTTTCTCTCCCGTAGCAATGCTAAAGTCAGTTAGGATTATGTTAGCAATTGCTGCATATTTCGATTATGAGATATGGCAGATGGATGTCAAAACCGCGTTTCTCAATGGTAATATTGAAGAAGAGTTGTATATGATACAACCAAAGGGTTTTGTCGATCCTAAGGATGCTAACAAGGTGTGCAAGCTTCAGCGATCCATCTATGGATTGAAGCAAGCATCACGAAGTTGGAATCTCCGCTTTGATGAGGTGATCAAAGAGTTTGGATTTGTCCAAACTTATGGAGAAGCTTGTATTTACAAGAAAGTGAGTGGGAGCAATGTGGCATTTCTGATATTATATGTGGATGACATATTATTGATCGGAAATGATATAGATCTTTTAAACAGTGTTAAAAGTTATCTAAATAGCAAATTTTCAATGAAGGACCTAGGTGAAGCGTCATACATATTAGGCATAAAGATCTATAGAGATAGATCTAGGCGCCTAATAGGGCTATCGCAAAGTACATACCTTGATAAGATTTTAAAGAAGTTTAAAATGGACGGAAGTAAGAAGGGGTTCTTACCTATGTTGCAAGGCACGACATTGAGTAAGACTCAAAGTCCGGCTTCGGCGGAAGAAAGAGAGATAATGGACAAAGTCCCCTATGCTTCAGCCATAGGCTCTATAATGTACGCCATGCTATGTACAAGACCGGATGTGGCACATGCTATTAGTTTGACTAGTAGGTACCAATCGGATCCAGGTTCGGAACACTGGATAGCGGTCAAGAATATCCTTAAGTACTTATGAAGAACTAAGGATATGTTTCTTGTATATAGAGGTGAAGAAGAGCTCGTCGCTAAGTGTTATGTCGACGCTAGCTTTGACACCGATCCGGATGACTCTAAGTCTCAATCCGGATACGTATTTCTCATGAATGGCGGAGCGGTTAGTTGGAGGAGCTCCAAACAACCTGTGGTAGCGGGATCAACAACGGAGGCCGAATATGTTGCTGCTTCAGAAGTGGCTCAGGAAGCAGTTTGGATGAAGGAGTTCATATCCGAACTAGGAGTGGTGGCAAACGCGTTGGACCCAATGGTGATCTATTGTGACAACAATGGTGCCATTGCCAATGCCAAAGAGCCAAGGTCTCACAAGCATTCCAACCATATTAAGCGCCAGTTTCACTCCATCCGCGAGCATGTCAAGGATGGAGATATAAAGATTTGTAAAGTACATACGGATCTCAATGTAGCAGATCCGTTGACTAAAACTCTCCCTAGAGCAAAACATGATCAACACCAGAACTCAATGGGTGTTAGATTTATCACTATGTAACTAGATTATTGTCTCTAGTGCAAGTGGGAGACTGAAGGGAATATGCCCTGAGAGGCAATAATAAAGTGTTTATTATGTGTATTCCAAGTATATGATAGATGTTTATTTTTGCATGCTATAATTGTATTGATACGGAAACGTTAATACATGTGTGTTTAATAAACAAACAGAAAGTTCCTAGTTATGCCTCTCTCATAAACTAGCTCGTTGATTAACAAGATGATCAAGGTTTCCTGATCATGGACATTGGATGTTGTTAATAATGGGATCACAACATTAGTGTAATGGTGTGATGAACATTCATCCGAAGTATAGCATTACGATCAAAGTCATTGAGTTTATATTGCTATAACAACTTACGAAGTGATCCTAATCCTTAGACCATGAGATCATGTCAATCACTAACACCGGAAGAGTTTCTTGATAACATCAAACGTCACACCGTAACAGGGTGATTATAAAGATGGATTCAGAACTAATAAAGTGTTATGTTCAGGCTCATGGATCGAGAGTGGAATTTGTTCATCCCGATGACGGATAGATATACTCTGGGCCCTCTCGGTGATATCACATTGATTAGCTTGCAAGCAAGTGATTTGATCACTAGAATGTTATATCACAGGAACGAGAAAAGAGTGCATGTTGGTAACGAGATCAAACTAGGTATGGAGATACCGATGATCGAATCTCGGACATGTAATATATCGTGAAACAAAGGGATTAAGATACTAGCGTAAAAGGTTCCGACGATCACAAGAAAGTCATCGTTGAATGTGTGGGAGTCAGTATGGGTCTCCAGATCCCGCTTCTGATTATTGATCCGAGAGGGGTCTCGATCATGTCCGCATTATTCATGAACCGTAGGGTGACACACTTAAGAGACACCGGCATCCAATTGGAGCAAATATTTCATGCCGAAAGAATGAACAAGCGCAGGAATTTATTTCACTAGATACCGAAACAGGTTTTCGGGTGAAATTGCATAAAGTGGTTATGCATGTGAAATAGAATTCTAGCAAGGGGTTATTTGTGAATGTTTTTCATTCAAGTAATTGACAAAATTCTGAATAAAATAAAAGAGTTTTATTTAATGAGAGTTTGCATTAAATTTGGTGGAAATTTAATGGGAATTTGAGTGGACTTTTGAGTGGAGGGAATTTAAAGGAGATTTGTGAGTGGAGTGTCCACCCACATGAAGAGGGGAGGGAAAGGGGGCAGACCCCATGCGCCGGCTACCCCCTTGGGGTTCCCCCTCCTCCTATAAAAGGAGCCCCCCTCCTCACTTGTCTCTCACACCTCCTCGTGAAGGATCTCTCTCCCCCTCTAGAATTTATCCCCCATGGTCTCGGACTAGCGAGATACATGTTCCCGGTGGCTATTCGGCAAGAAAGAGTTGTGCTTCCGCTGCATCGCTGGAGCGAGGAGGCGGAGGTTGCTCGGTGCCTCGAACGTGTGTGCGAGCACGGATGCGCTGCTGATTTGCGGCGCTAGGACTTCCTCTCGATCTTGAGATCGGCAAGAGATCGTCTACATCAACCACGAGTTGAACTCGTTAAGCTTTGTCGGTCTTCAAGGGTATGTTCTCTACGGATATACATCCGCCCGTTGTTTGTATCTAGTAGATAGATCTTGGTATATAGTTCACATCGTAGGAAAATTTTTGTTTTCTATGCTGCGAACCCTACAGAAACCTAGAGGAGGAAGGTTTCCCCTCCCTACCTTGCCGCCGGCCATACATGGGGAGTTAGGGAAGGACTCATCCTCCCCTAGCCGCCCATACCACCTATAAAAGGAGGAGGTTGGGCGCCCCCTTGGCCTCACTCCAAAACCCTAGGCTAGCTGCCCCTCTAATCTGCCGCCTCCCTAGAGCCTCCTCTAAAATACCGCCGCCTAGCCCTGCCCTAGCCGCCGGCCACCTCCACCCCTCGGTTTCTAAATCATAGTTGCCGGGGCCTCTCTACTCCACGATACTCGCTCTGGCTTAGGCGAAGCCCTGCAGGATCTACTCCTCCATTTCACCACCACATCGTCGTGCTGCTGGAATCGATAGGAGATCTATAACCTCCGCTGCCTGCAGGAACAAGGGAGTGTAAGTTCTTCATACAGTACCAAAAATGTGACTGACTGCGGAGGCGCTTCCAGAACGCGGCGCCAGAAGGATTCTCTTCACGATCTTGAGATCGGCAAGTGAACGACTACATCAACCACGAGAATCTGATCTCGTTAAACGCTTTGGATCTGCGAGGGTTAGTACTCTATGAACTCTTTGCATCGATCTCGTAGATTAGATCTTGGCTTCTGTGTGTTCATGCAATAATTTTTTTCCATGCTACGAACCCCTACAGTGGTATCAGAGTCGTGTCTATGCGTACATTTGTTGCACGAGTAGAACACAATGGTTTTATGGGTGTTGATTCTTTTGTTGTCGCTTGCTTTTCGTGTACTTTTCATCTTGCGGGATGGTGGGATGAATCGGCACGGGCTAACCTTACATGACATCGTTCATGAGACTTTCTCTACGCTCAACATGCAACTTGCATTGCATAAGTAGATTTGCAGGTGTCTGTCTCTCCCACCATAGTGAAGATTCAATTTACAACCGGCACTTGACAATACTTGTATCAATGTTGTGGTTCATGTTCGTAAGTTATAACGGTTCTTATGCAAAAGCCCTAGCCACGTAAAACATGCAAAAAAGATTAGAGGCGTCTAACTTGTTTCTGCAGGGCTTGTGTTGTGATGTGATATGGTCATGATTGTGATTATATATGATGTATGCAATGATCATTATTGTAAGTTGGCAACCGACACGAGCCTTATGGTTGTCTTTAAATTTTGTTTAAGACCTCCGTTTCTATTATTCAAAGTAGTTGTGATAGTTGATGCTGGTGGACGACAACCATGGATGCAATGATCCTTATTGTAAGATGGCAACCGGCCGGAACCTTATGGTTGTCTTTAAATTTTGTTTAAGACCTGCGTGTCTAGTATTCAAAGTAGTTGACATTGACACTACGCCGATGATGATGTAGATCATGTTCGTGCTTGGAGATGGAGATCGAAGGTGCAAGAAGAAAGGCCATATCATATCACATATTATGAATTGCATGTGATATTAATCCTTTTATACATATTGTATTGTTTAGATCGCGACGGTAGCATTATAAGATGATCCCTCTCACTAAATATCAAGTAATAAAGTGTTCTTCCTTAGTAGGCACCGTTGCAAAGACTCGTCGTTTCGAAGCACCACATGATGATCGGATGTGATAGATTCTACGTGTGCATACAATGGGTGCAAGCCAGATTTGCACATGCGGATACTAAGGTTAACCTTGATGAGCCTAGCATGTACAGACATGGTGTCGGGACACGGAATACCGAAAGGTAAAGCATGAGTCATATAGATGATACGATGAACATGTTGATTGTTCGCCTTTGAAGCTACATCATCTCTCGTGATGATCAGACTTGGTGTAGTGGACTTGGTTCGTGTGGTCACTAAAACAATGTGAGGGATATTGTTTTGAGTGGGAGTTCAATAGTAATATGATTAAAAATTGAACACTTTTTATCATAAATTAAATCAAAGTGAATTTGCATAGTTGTTGTAGTAATTGGCATCCGATCACCACCTTACGCTTAGTTATAATTGAGATAATAGAACTATAGAATTCTGGATAGTTACTTGACAGACTGGTATCGTATTGTTTTGAGTGTTAATCTAAAGATTTAAAGTCCTATCGCAAACTTTCAAAAAAATCCGTATTACTCTGTGAAGTTTAATAATTGGTATTAAATCAAGAGTAACAATTTCAGTGTTGGTATATCAGTATCATGTTTTCTCCATGATTCTTGATGTTCAAAAGATTTTTTTAATATCAAGGTTATCTAGGAGCTAAAAGAATTGTTTCAGAAACCATCATGTATGGAAGATATTGCGATATCTGAAACGATGTTTTGGTTGCAACATGATAGAGTATAATATGGCAAAATTTATGTTCTCATATTTGATGAGAATTTGAAAAGGGTTGGAGACGCCAGTCGTCCTAATCCTCCAAAAGGTTTTAGAGAGCAATATTATACTCGCAATTCACCTTTATAAGCTAAGGTAGCTTGATCATGAAAATTGCCATGATAAGGACGAATATCAGATGTAGGTAAAATGTTTACTACACTAAAATATTACTAAAGAATGGAATTCGAAAGAACGCTAAACATTTTATGATGGTGATCTACTTCAAAGTGCAAGTGCAAAGATATTAGTATTTGACTATACACGCTTTGGACTATGCGTCATGTGTATGGTGCCACTATTGATGTTGATACATTCTTTTAAAACGGAAAAGTAAATGCTGAAAGAGAATCTCAGAAATATTTGGCAGAAAAGGAAAAATTGGAAATTGTCCAACTTAGGTATATAGATGATATACATGTTATGACTATATTCTTTGCTTGTTAAACAATGTGGTTCTTAGGTATTGGATACTAAATTTGTTGGTATAAATTGTCATACGAAACAACACAATTCATAAACTACAATGGCCTATGTAACTAGCAAGAGAATATGTGATGATGTTCATCGAAAACAAACAAAGTGTTGTTTTGTTGCTCATTAACATCAAACCTTACCTTCAAGATCTTTTTCAGTAAATTGTTATTTTGGTCAGGTATTATGAGAACAAAAGGGTTGTTAAAATAATTTTCGTATTCCATAATAGATGGATGATATACAAGTCTAGTTGGAGAAATCACATCCATAAAACTAATGCTAAAAATGTCGAAATATCACTTAGGAAGACATCAGCGTTTAAATTATGTTGGAAAGAAAACATGAAGAAACTCCATGTTAATGGAATTTTGGAGTCTTTTGATTTTGATAAAATGACACTTGTGAGACTTTCCTAGAGATAATTGAAACTTCATTCATGGCCGAAGAAGAACGAACGACTAACTTATTGGAATTTATACATATTTATGTATGTAGCCCATTATGTGAAGTCGTGAGCGGTGGATTTCAACTTCATATGTCAAAAAATTAGAGTGAATATTTGTGTATATTTACTTAATGAGGATGAAGTGTGAAACATTTGAAAATGTTCGAAGACTTTCAAGATAAAGTGGAAAATCATTGTAACAAGAAAATAAAGAGTTTATGATAGGATCATAAAGGAAGATATTTGAGTTACAAGTTTAGCAAAACATCTAAGATTTGAGGAATCTTTCCATAGATTTATGTTTCCTGAAAAACACCATAGTAGTATTGAGTGTTCGAGATATGTAATGAAACCTTGTTCGACATGGTAAGATCAAAGGTGTAATTTATGAAATGCCATTATATTTTAAATATTAAAAGCTTTATTGACTACCGCTTTTACACTAAAAAGAGCACCATCATGATCCGTTGAAATGACACCATATAAAGTTATGGTCTGGGATAAAACCCAAGTTGTCCTTTCTTAAACTTTGGTATGCTAGGCATATGTAAGATGTTTACAAACAAAGTCGGATGAGCATGTCTTTGTAAGTTATTTTGAATAATCATTAACTATTCCTCCATAACACCAAAGACAAAAGTGTTTGTCGCTTAGAACATCAAGTTTTTGTAGAAGGAACTTTTTGTTGAAAGTTAAGTGGGAGGACAATAGAAATTTGATAAGATTATTTAACTTTAGCTGTATGTGCAAAGTTGCGCATCGCCAAAAAGTGTCCCGGAGGCAGCAACAATGCTCATGACTCACGTGCCTCAAAGGTTGTGATCATGGAGATCTAAGTTCCTATTGAACCAAGTAGGTCAGGTAAACAATCAAATGCCAACATTTGGGAGTTATATCATTATTGTTTTACAATAATGAACCAACTACATACAAATAAGTGATGATGGGCCCTAACTCCGTCGAATGGCTTGAAAACATAGAATCAGTGATAGTTCCATACACGAGAGATCAAGTTTTTGAACTTGGAAGACCCTCTGGAAAGGTGTAAGACCTTGCAATCGTATTTGGATCTATAAAGAAATAGACATGGATGTTTCACATCTATGAAATAGTCGACATGTCGGGAAAAAGTTCACGACAATGTTCAAGGAGTTGACTATGACAAGATTTAATCTTTCATAGCGATATTTAGTCTGGACGGATTAATGTAGCAACCACTGCATATATTGGTATATGATAGTTGAATAAACAAAACAAGTTCTGCAATAGAATGGTTACCTAGGACATGTACATGACACGATCCACATGGTTTGTTTATTCAACGGATGCTAATATCACATGCAAACTTCAATGGTTAAAGTAAGCATCGAGGAGTTGGAATCTTTGCCGTGATGAAACTGATAAAAGGCTTAATTTCATCAGAGACGATGAAGATGCTTGCATTTGCAAGAAATTAAGTAGGAGCGCTAAGACATATTTCTAATTCATTATGTGAAATACATATTGTTGATTGGAAATGATAAATCTTTTATCAACGCAGGTTAAGAATTTCATTTCTATGGAAGACTTAGGAAAAACCCGAATATTTGGTATCAATGTCTATATGGATAGATTGAGACGCTAATATAGTTGTGCCAAATGTACATATATGAGATATTGAATAAGTTCAATATAGAAATAATAAGAAAACTTCTTGTATCACAGGAAGGATTGAATCAAGATTCAAGTGTTTTGAGACTTACTAAGTGAAACGAGATTGAAGTGTTTTTGACACTTGGTGAATGAAATCACAAAGAATATTTTTATTAATCATACTGTGATATGTACACATCCAAATATGTCATATGCTCTAAATGTTATGATAAAATACCATAATGATTCATAAGATAATCATTGGACAATTGTAAGGATATTCTTATGATCTTTGAAAGAACTAAGAATATGTTATTTGTGTAGAGGTGACAAATAGAAAGATAGTTCATTATAAAGTGTTGCATTGATACTAGTTTTGTCACAAGATACAAATTAAGTTTATCTCAATTTAAACTATTGGTGGCACAATATAATGGAAAGGAAGTTCCATAACGGATTTGGATGAGTTCCAAAGTTAAGACATTGTGACAGATACTACAACAAAAGGCTAAGTATGTGACTGTTATGGTAGCAGCTAAAGAGGGCATTTGTGTCAAGTAGTTTATTATCAAACTAGGTGTAGCTCACATCGGGTTAATACTATAAAGATATATTGTACAATAGTAGTATCGACATGGTTTAACACCAAGGAACTAAAGGTCTCACCAAAGGACCAAAGTTATACAATGCCATCTCATTTGAGAATGAGTTATGCGTCGAGACGCAAAGACATGCAAATACACATGGACCTAAAAGTATCAGATCCGAAGATTAGTTAACCACTATAAATAGTATATATACAACACCAGAAAGACATAGGTGTTCAATGCACACAGTTTTACAAACTAAATTATTAACTCTAGTGCAAGTGGGAGAATATTGGAGATATGCCCAAGAGGCAATAATAAAATGGTTATTATTATATCTTTATGTTTATGATAAATGTTTACCCATGTTATAATTGTATTAATATGAAAGATGAATACTTGTGTGTTTTGTAAACATAAAAGAGTCCCTAGTAAAGCCTCTTGTTAGACTAGCTTGTTGATTAATAGATGATCATGGTTTCCTGATCATGGACATTGGATGTTATTAATAACAAGGTCATATCATTGGTAGAATGATGTGATGGACACACTCCTATAGTTAAGCGTAGCATAAGATCAAGTCATTCAATAGTTCGTTTGCTATAAGCTTTCATATACATAGTAACATAAATCCTTCGACCATGAGATCATGTTAATCACCATCACCGGATGGATGCTTCGATGACATCAAACACCGCTTCATAACTGGGTGGTTATAAAGGTGGCATTGAGTATTCTGTTTTTAAATAACACACTGGCCACGCGTCGCGCTGCGATTGGTTGGTACCGCTTCGCTCGGATCGGCAGACGCGAGCCGTTGGATTTAAGTTACATCGCACGGCGCAGAAGCACTACTTACCCTTTCGCTCACGTTCTATCCTAATCGTCAGATCAAGATCGGACGGCTACAAGGTGCTTGCCAGGAACTGGCGGCGCGAGCGACGGTGGCTGGCGGCGGCGCGGTCTGACAGCGGTGTCGCCGGTGATAGAGGAAGCAAGGAAGGTAGAGGGGTGGCTCACCATGATCGCCGTGGCACGGGGATGCTCAACCTGCTCGCGTTGGTCGGAGGGGCGCACGAGGTCGATCGGAATCGCTCACCAGAGTTCTTGATGCCTTCGGGTGCGCACGGTCGTGGTCGAAGACGAGCGCCTGGGATGCAAGCAAGTGAGAAAAAGTATCAGGAGGGTGCGCACGGTCTCGGAGTTTGTAGAGGTACTCACCAGAACGCGAGGGGCGCACGGGTTTGGCGTCAGTAGCTCGCCGGAGCTGGTGTAGACGACAGCGGCGGGCAGTGGTTGTCCTTGCCGACGCTCTGGGGCGAGCGCGGCCGAGCTGAGGCCACTGGGAGGTGCGCCAGGGTTCGTGGAGCACGCGTGTGTGGTCGAGGGGCGAGGGGAGGGGGAGGCTGGCTGGAATTGCCGCCGGAAAGTGTCGGAAGCAGCGGCGGTGTAGGTGATAATGGGGACGGCCTGGGGGCTCTTTTGCCGCGGTGTCTGAGGGGAAATGAAGGGGAGAGAGGAGTGATTAGTAGGGCGTAGTTGCAGCAGCGATTACTCGCGACGTTAAGGTGAATTTAATCCGCGGATTTCTAGCAAAAACGGGAGAGAGGGAGAAGAAGAACTGGTCGCGCGTGGTGAAGATGCTGACGTGGTCACAGGGCCCGTTTGACAGTGAGTGAGAGAGAGGGGAAGGTGGGTCCTGGCAGTCAGTGGCGGAGTGGGTAAGTTCTCTGGTTCGAAACGTTTTCTGCGGGAGAAGAGAGGGAGTGGGCTGGACTGGCTTAGTGGGCTGGGCTGGCTGGGCTGAGTCCTTTTATATTTTTTTTGTTCCTGTTTCCTTTTTCTTTTTCCATTTCTTATTTCTGTTTTGGTTTTGTTTAATTATTTCAAACACTCATTTGAATTCAAAACTTTGCCAAATTTTGTGTAGATTTAAATATTGATTAGTAGTATAATCTGAAGTCAAATTTTTTTGGAATAAAACTTTATTCTTTTTGGGGTCTATTTATTTATTTAATTAGGCCCTTGTTTTAATTCAAGTAGGATTTAATAATAATTCAAACACCATTTAAATTCTTTAAACTTTCCAAATCTTTTCAGTAGGTTTTTATTTGTTTATTTGGGTTCAAATAATTCATCTTGAATTATTTGGAAAGTATTCAGTATGATTCATAAATCATTTGAATTGGGTTTTTGTTTTAATTCCAATGGATTTTAAATTTAGTTTTAATTCCCTAAAGTTTATTTGGAAGATTTCTTTAATCTTAATTAAGTTGAATTAAACAATTTTTATTTCACCTGGGTAAATTCCAAAATACTATTTTCTCATGCATTATGTAATTATTCTTATTAAAGATTTGTCTTTATTAAAAAAAGGATAGAATGGTTAATGCCATTTTATTTTATTTTGGAAATTCTTTATCCTTTTATTTTATTTGGATTTGGATTATAATCATTCCACTTGTTTATGGATTTGGCCAAGTTTTAATTTGGTCTTTAAATATTTCCTTATTTAATATTTCTTCCTTCATCTTATAAAATCCATATCTTTTTATTTATAGATCCAAACTTGGTGATTCCAATTTGTAAAATGTTATTTGATATTTAATTATTCCTTTTAAATATATTTAGGATTATTTGCTCACCATTTGGTATGGATTTTAGATAAGTGTTTTATTAGCTTTGGAAATTAATTTTCCTTATCTTATTAAATTCATAAGATTTTATTTATGGTTCCAAATTAAGTGAAACCAATTTATATGGTTTTAATATATTTCTATTTATCATTATTGATCTTTTATAAATGTTTGATGATAAAATTTTATATGGATCAAATCTTTAGGCTTGGAGATAACTTGGAAATGATTTTCTTCCATTAGGGTTTTAGGGTTTTGGTTTATTTCTCAAGTGTTTAAATTTCCAGATGCATTTTATGAAGAATGCATTTCTCTTGATTTGGATTTTGTTGAATTCAAACTTTAATTAAAGTTTTTTCAAGATGGGATTTTAAGTTTCCATTTAGAAAAAAAAAGTTTCTTTTTACCCTAAAATTCAACAATAGTTTATTTTGTTTATTTATTTTTCACATTACAAGATTTGGAAAATCTTGGGATGTGACAAACTCATTGGTGGGTAAGAGTGCCAGGTCCTTTGAATCGATCCATATGGAGGATCTGTATCGTGTTCCCACCAATATGACTATGATTTGTACAAATTCTCCGGCCGGGTTAATTGCCACAGCTTCAACAACAAGAAACAAAGGAGAGTTCCTTGCATATACTAGTATCTGCTGAACTGCAAAACTTCTCATGTAGTTTCCGCCCCATCCAGCACGAGCAGCGTGAGGTCGCCGTTGAACTGCAGAGTGGCGACTGGCGACAGAGCGTGCCCGGTGGTAGACCTCGTGGGTACACCCGAGATTCCACCATCAAACCACGACCTGGTGAAACTTCTCCCGTTGAACTCCATCGCCAGCAATCACCCTCCAGTGCAGTAGCGGTCGCGCCGGCTCGAGCGAGAGAGGAGAAATCATGGGGGCGGTGGCTTGTGGCCTCAAACAGAACTGCCCTTGAGCTCAAACAGAACAAACGTTAGAAGGGGTACATAGACATGTCTCCGTGGTGTAAACCACTGTCCACATCGACCATATTAGAGCTAAAATAGCCATCAGCGCCTTGGGGATATTTGTCTGGTTTTGCATAATTAGGGGAGCTAAGTGTCCCAGTTTAATGATAGAGGGGTGGCCTCTCAAACCTGATATATAGGGGGTTATGTGGGCTTCTTTCGCTTTACCAATCACCAATCAGGTTACTTAGCAAAGTACTATAAAATCAACGTCAATTTATAAATAAAAACCGATATCAAGTGAGAGGCGTTATCTCGTACTAGGATACCAAGCAGGCCAAGGATCAAAGTGTAGAATGGAATCTTAGGAAGAGACTCATGGTGTGGTGCGTATAGGAATACCCGTCAGTGTGAGGTATGGGCCATCTGGGCCGTTCACTGCCGCAAGACGTGGGGGTGTGGAGACCATGTCCAAGACTTCTCGTCTGCAATATGTAGGTTGTGTTGGAAGGAGACTGCATTGGAGGGGTGTGATCCTTTAGAGCTAAGGTAGTCAACGTTAGAGGTAGGTTTCCTAAGGGTGAGGGGAGTCAGAGTTCGAGGAGGAAACCCAGTGGTGGCGGCGATGGTCAGTAACTGCACGATGAGATGGAAGGAGGAGTAAATTGGTGGGGGCTTTTTAGTGCGCTTGATCGTATGGTTTTAGTTATTCCGGGTATGTTTCGGTGTATGTGTAGAGAAGTTCGTGTTTGTTTATATATAAGTAGTAGAGATAGAGATAGAGATGATATGTATCCAGTAAGATCATCATGTATGTGGATGAGTTAAGTGGAGAGTGGTTTCCCGACTCGAAGATAAGGGAGGGAGGGCTAGGTATTCATGATCTTGAGATCAAGAATACACCCCTTCCCGATAACTGGCTATCCAAGTCACTGATTAAAGAAGACGAGCAAACTCTCATTAAGATATAATATGTGGGCTCGAATCCGTTGTCTCAAGTTTATAGAAAACCCTGAGACTCAAATTTTGGGGCTGCTCTCAAGAAATATTTCTTCCGCTTAGAAACATTTACAATTCAGGATGAATCAGTGATTCATTTCTAGGAGTACAAGAGACTAGGTAATGCTACACTGATGACCCATAAGTATAGGGGATCGCAACAGTCTTCGAGGGTAGTATAACCCAATTTATTGATTCGACACAAGGGGAGCCAAAGAATACTTATAAGCCTTAACAGATGAGTTGTCAATTCAGCTGCACCTAGAAATAATTCTTGATCACAGTAGTTTATCAGTAGCAACAGTTTTGTAGTAGAAATAGCAAAGTAACAGCAGCAGTAAAGTAAAGGCAGTAGTAACAATAGTAGCAAACAACATGATTTGAGTGCGGTAGGCATAGGGATGGATGGACGGGCGTTGCATGGACGAGACTATTCATGTAATATCAAGATCTAGGGAATTTGCAGATAAATCAGATAAAGCATCCAAGTACTAAATAATCATAGGCATGTGTTCCATATATAGTCATACGTGCTCGCAATGAGAACTTACACAACATCTTTTGTACTGCTAGCTCGTTGCAGCGGGGCCTCAATGGAATCTACTAGCAATTAAGGTACTCCTTTTAATAGAGTAACGGAGCAAAGCATTAACACTCCGTGAACACACATGATCCTCATATCACAGCCATCTCCTCCGTCTATCCCAATTTCTTTCACTCCGGGGCCTTTGGTTCTGGACAATAATATGTGTAAACAACTTGCAGATAAGATCACAAACAATACCATCATCATGAATCAATAACATGTTCAGATCTAAGATCATGGCACTCGGGCCCTAGAGACAAGCATTAAGCACAACAAGTTGCAACAAACTCAAATAGCACTAATAAAGATACTAGGCACCATGCCCTAACAATCTTATTCGATTACATGATAGATATCATCCAATTCCTACCATCCCCATAGCCTACAGCGGGGGATTACTCACTCATGGCTGGGAAAACATCGATGGTTGATGGAGAGGCGTCGGTGATGATGATGGCGATGATCTCCTCCAATTTCCCTTCCCGGCAGGGTGCCATAACGGATTTTCTGGTTCCGAATCGTGGTTTCTGGTGGTGGCGGCGCACACTACTAGGAAAATGGCTATAGGTAATCAGCACATCCGTGGCTCACATGGTTGAAGTGCCCCACGGCTAAAACAGGCGTGGCTCACCTGTGGGCAGTGCCCTACTAATAACTATAACAACCGTGGCGCACATGACTATAGTGCGCCACAGATGTGTGTGGGACAGGGCCCTGTTGGCCACACGCCAAACATCTGTGGCGCACTATAGTCATGTGCGCCACGGTTGTTAGGGTCATCTGTGGCGCACGTGTGCCTGGTGCGCTACGCCTGAGCGCATGCCCACCTCTGCTCTGAAACGGCCACAAACTTCTGTGGCGCACTCCGCCTAGTGCGCCACAGGGACTAGGAGCATCTGTGGCGCACTCGGCCTAGTGCGCCACAGAAGTTTGTACTCCCTGTGGCGCACTGGGGCCGTGTGCGCCACGGATGTGTCGATTCTTTTTGGACAGCACTTTATGTGCACATGTGTGCCCACACATCCACCACCCACACTTCACTTTCCCCTTCTTCTTCCTCCTTAGATCTAGTCGGGATCTTCTCCTTCCCACCTTAATTTCTCCATACATTCACCATTTTTAGCATGTAAAACTTGCTTTGGATGTTACATAAGTAATAGAGGAGGTCTCCGGTCTCTCATCTATCCGTCTCCGGTCGACGCGCGCACCTCTCCTTTCCATCTTTCTCGCGATCGGTCTCTCATCTCGGTAAGTTGTCCATGTAAGGATGTGTTCATGTGTATATGGATGATGCATGTGCTCATATGTATGTAGATGATCGATGCTCATGATGTGTGTATGTGTGTGGAGAGGATCGATGGTCATATGTGTGTGTATATGGAGAGTATCGATGATGCTCATGCATGTGTGTATGGAGAGGATAATGATATGTTCATGTGTGTATGGATCGGTCTCTCTCTCTCTTGTGTTTGTATGTGAACACGTTGCCATTTGTTTTGCCAAAATGTTGATTCATTTCCATTTTGGCAAGACTTTGGCATTTCGCAAAGGTCCTAATTTTAGGATAGGTCATGCCGAAATTTTCTATCGACCATTGCATGCATGCATGCATTCATTATGTGGTTCTAATAGACTTCAAAATTGTACCGTGTACATCGTGCAGGCAAAAATGGTCCGCATAATGAGCGAAGGCATTGTGGCTAGATTTTTGAAATGTGCGACGGCCGACATGATACGAAATAAAAAGACAGATATAAGATGTCCGTGCAGAAGATGCAAACTCAACTGGGTGATCGACCCAGATTCCGGGAATCTGCAGGCGCACCTGCTCCGCCATGGTTTCATGGATGGATACACTCGTTGGATAAGCGATGGCGTAGATGATGGAGACGGTGAAGAAGGTGGCCAACATGACGATGATCATCATCACGGCGAGAACGGGCAAGATGATGAAGAGGCTCCTGGAGATGGTGAAGGTGCGGAAGCAGACCGGGATGATGATGATCTAGATGCCGGAGGAGCAGACGACGATGGAACAACGTCAGGCTGGGTGCGGGACCCTTATGTGCAAGAGCTGCTTCTCAAGCAGACGAGTAACGCCAGGGCTGCCGCTAGAGAGAAAGCCAAGCTTGCGCAACTTGAGAAAGACGCGGTTACTCCATTGTATGAAGGATGCAGGCCCGATGATACCCGGTTGAATGTAACGCTCAAGGCTATGGAGATGAAGGCAAAGCACAAATTGAGCGACGCAAGCTTCGACGATATGATGGCATTCTGGCACGATCGTCTCCCGGAGGGGAACACATGTCCAACTAGTATCGAGGATGCCAAGAAAATCATCTGTCCTCTCGATCTACCGCACGTTAGATATCACGTATGCATCAACGATTGCATCATTTATCGGGGCGAGGACGCGGAGAAAACCACATGTCCGGTGTGCGGCGTGAGTCGATACAAGAAAGGGAAGAAAGCACCTCGAAAAGTGGTATGGTACTTTCCTATCACCCCTCGTCTGCAGCGCTATTTCGCGGACCCTAAGGAAGCGAAGCTCATGCGATGGCATGCGGAAAGGAAGAAGCCAGGAGATGATGATGACCCTGAAAAGCATGAGCTGCTGACGCACCCTTCAGATGCTAGCCAGTGGAAAGCATTGGACCTCGAATTCCCAGAATTCGGTGGAGATTCGAGGAACATCAGGCTTGGTGCGAGCACCGATGGACTCAATCCGTTCGGTAGCCAGAGCAGCACGCACAGCACTTGGCCCGTGTTTGTATGGATGTACAACCTCCCTCCATGGTTGTGCATGAAGAAGAAGTACATACAAATGAGTATGCTAATTCAAGGGCTGAAACAACCTGGTACCGACATCAATCTGTATCTCGGGCTGTTGAAAGAGGAGCTAGCAACGTTATGGGAATCTGGAGCCAATACTTACGACGCCGTCGCACAAGATTATTTCACTATGAGAGCCGCGTTGGTCACTACGGTGCAAGACTATCCAGGTTGCGGGTATATCTCGGGGCAGGTTATCCAAGGATTCTGCGCATGCGTTAGGTGCATGGATAACACAAGCTATCTCCAACTAGAGAAAGATCCAGGGTCATCGAAAACCGTGTTCATGGCGCACCGGAGGTGGCTCGGCAAGAATGATCCATGGAGAAAACATGGAGACCTGTTCGATGGCAAATCAGAGACCCGAGGAATCCCAGAGCGTAGGAGCAGCGAAGAAGTGGAAGAGTTGCTGAAAAACTGGAAAGATTGTCCTAAGCCTGGAAAGAAGCGAAAGAGGCAGCAACAAGACAAGCCGCTGATGAAGGTATGGAAAACAAGGTCTGTTTTCTGGGAGTTGCCATACTGGAAGTTTCTCCGCACGCCTCATAGCCTCGACATCATGCATATCACGAAAAACGTGTGCGAGAGTCTGGTCGCCACCATAATCAACATGCCAGATAGGACGAAAGATGGTCCGAAAGCAAGACACGACCTGATATGCTTGGGTATCCGGAAGGAGCTTCACGGAGGACGCACTACTCCTGATGATCAGGAAGATGACGATGATCATGAGTCGGAGACGACACAAGGTCGTCGGAAGGGTAAAAAGTTCAAGAAGAACGAATATTACTGCCCTCCTTCTTGCTTCACTCTAAGCCAGGATGAGATCAAACAGTTTTTCAAGTGCCTTCTAGGAGTCAAATTTCCTTACGGCTACGCGGGCAAGATAAGCAGATACCTAGAGGAGGCGAAGCAGAGGTTCAGTGGCATGAAGTCTCACGACTGTGCCATGCTAATGACGCAGGTATTTCCGGTCGCACTAAGAGGGATAATGGACGAGCACGTCCGTGAAACGTTATTTGGCCTATGCAAGTTTTTCGACGTCATCTCTAGGAAGTCGATTGGCTTGAATCAGCTCGGAAGGCTACAGGAGGAGATCGTGGTGATACTATGTGAGCTTGAGGTCTACTTCCCACCCGCATTCTTCGACATTATGGTGCATCTGCTGGTCCATGTCGTGGAGGACATCGTACAACTCGGTCCGATGTTTCTCCGCAGCATGATGGCGTTCGAAAGGATGAACGGACACATCAAAGGATACGTTCGCAACAGGTCCCATCCAGATGGAAGCATAGCCAAGGGCTTTCTGGCCGAAGAGTGCATCTCTTTCTGCACGAATTATCTAGACATCGAGAACCCTGTCGGTCTTCCCGTCAACAGACACCTTAGCAAGCTCGACGGATCTGGTCACCGAGAGGGTCGTCGCATACTGCATGCAGACTTCGATTTTCGACGCGCAGACATTGATCGAGCAAACCTCGTCGCGCTACAGCATTTAGAACTGGTCGATCCTTGGGTACAGAAGCACAAAAGGTTAATCGAGAAGAAGTACAGTGACCGGGGCATACAGAGGACGCAGGGAGAAATAATCAAAGAGCACAACTCAGATTTTACGCGTTGGTTTAGGCAGACGCTCCTTGATAATCCCCCGCGCTCGCATTCTTCTGACACGGAAAAGATCATATTCACCTTGTCGCAGGGACCGATGCAAAACCTGGTGACCTATCAGGCGTATGATATCAACGGCTACACATTCTACACAGAGGAAAAGGACAACAAGTGTGATTATCAGAACTCAGGCGTAACGTCGGAATTCTACACCGATGACAACGTGAAGGAAAGATTCTACGGAAGAATCGAGGAGATCTGGGAGCTCGACTACTGTGGAGAAAAGGTGCCGATGTTCCGTGTCAGATGGGCAAAGAGCGTCGAAAGAGAAGACCGGTATTTCACAACCATGGTTATACCCGAAGCAGCCAAATCCAAGGCCGCCGGTGCAAACGTGGCCGCGAAAAATGAACCGTGGGTACTGGCTACCAAAGTGGACCAATGTTTTTTCATTACCGACCCGACAAAGCCTAGCCGTGTTGTCGTGAGGAGAGGAAAAAGAAACATCATCGAAATGGATGGAGTCGCCAACGAGCAAGACTTCGACCAGTACGGCGATCCAAAGATTGAAGATGACGACGACTACGATGCAGCAACATACATCACAAGAAGAAAAAGGACAACCCTACCCAAAAAAGGTAGCCCGTTCGAAAGAAGAAACATTAAAGTGCCGGGGCTAAATTATTCAACCGCGACAAAGAAGGGAAAAAAGATTGTAAAACGCTAGCTCAAAAAATATTGTAAAACGCGTGGTCGAAAAAGATTGTAATATTCATGGACAAAGTATTATGAAATTTAGTTATACTTTGAATCATATTTGTAACACTTTTATGACATATATTATCACTTTTGGGCATTTTTGGAATATTTAAAAGTATTTTAAAAACAAAACAAAATTTGTATGGCATGTATCACCACTTTTGGAACATTTTAAAGTATTTTTTGGAATATTTTAAAGTATTTTTAAAGTAAAAATAAAAAAGTGGAGCACCAGGATTCGAACCTGGGTGCTCATCGTTTAGAATAGAGCTAAGGGCAGAACCAGTGGGGTAAGACAGTACTAGTGTTAACTAGTGGGACGGCCAAGTGCTTATCTGATAGTCCAACCCACACACGCGTAGCGCACCCTGGCCAAGTGCGCTACGGTTATCCGTAGCGCACTTGGCCAGGTTGCGCTACGCGTGTGTGGGTTGGACTAGTCAACTGCGCGCGTGAGCCAGCCCTCCCATCGTCGTCCTCAGACAGATCGTCCCCATCCCGGCCCATCCCCATCCCCGCATCGAGGCGCCGCCGCCGCCACGCCAGGAGGAGGCCGCCACGCCACGCCAAGAGGAGGAGGAGGCCGCCACGCCACGCCAGGAGGAGGAGGCCTCCACGCTAGGAGGAGGAGGAGGCCGCCTTGCCCGCGCGCTCGTTCCGTGGAGGAGGAGGTCGGTGGCGGCGAGGTTCCTGCAGAGTCGGCTCCGCTCCTCCGACGGCAAGGCGCTCTGCCGCTCCCTCCCCCTCGTTACCTCGTCCGCCAGCCCTCGTCGTCGTCATCTCCCCCTCTCTCCTCGAGCAATCTCAGAGGTGAGCTCTGCCCCTCCCCTCTATCCTTCTCCCCCTCTCTCTCCTCAGAGGGTTAGGGTTAGGCTATTGTACTTTGGTGTTTGCATCTGGTTAGGGTTAGGCTATTTTCTTCCTGAATCCATTGCATCTGGTTAGGGTTAGGCTATTGTACTTTGGTGTTTGCAGAATGTTAGACAAAAATGTGCTAGTGCTTGCAGAATGTTAGACAAAAATGTCCCTCCCCTGTCTCTCCCTCTCTCCCTCTCTCCCTCTCTGCTTCAAGATTCAGTTAGCAGTAAACTAGAATTGGAAATAATTCTGTTAGTAGTAAACAAGATTCAAGATTTAGTTAGCAGTAAACAAGATTCAGTTAGCAGTAAAAGACCTGAAATAATTCTATTTTTATGCAAGTTTTATTCAGTTAGCAGTAAACCTGAAATATTTGCTGCAATGATCTTAGAGAGAAAAAAATTAGCTCCTAAATGAATTTTTTAGGAAAGTGACTAATGTATTTGGCTTATGGTGACTTTGATAAGATGGATTAATGATAGACAGATGATTTTTATAGATGTTATACTATTTATTCCTGGAACTAGATGATTTTTATAAGGAGGAGGAGGAGGCCCTGGAACTCCTGGAACTATAGCTCCTCCTCCTGGTTATTCCTTGAATCGAACACACATAGTACATGGTCTTAGCTGCTAGTATTTGTGTTTGTTGCCTCTGAAAACTGAACAACACATGATTGCTACTGTCAAAAAAGATAAACTGAACTAAAAGATCAGGATCTTGTTGCATTCAGTTCAGAAAAGTAACAACACTACCATAGCATATATTCAGTTTTGGCAACAGAACTTAGTTTCCAGGGAACCATCAGGCTAAGCTTATTGATTTACTGTTTTGAGTGATAGATACGCATGCTTATGACCAGAGCTAACTTATGCCTAGGATAGACTAGGTGCTATGATATTAGAATTATCAACTTAGTGATTCCATTATCCTAGCAAGAAAAACCATACTGCAGGACCCGCAGTTATAACTTCTCAGTCCAAATTTTAAGAATAGATCATATGCAATTATAACCAGAGTTAGTAGCTAGGGCCTTCAGAACTGAATTAATCAAACCATTGCATAGGCTCCAGAAGTCCAGATCTTGCAAATAGCCTTCTATTGTCAGCACACACAGCTACAACTATGCAGAAGGGAGGCATGCCTCTGGTAGAACATCAGTTGGGTTGTAGAACATGTATGCTTGGGTTTTAGTTGCTGCTGTGTATGCTCATATGTGTTATTTTCTTTTTTCAAGAGACCTAGCAGGCTTTAGTTATTTTCTTTCCGTCATATGCTTGGTGCCTGGTGAATCCAGATGATAACTGTAAATGCCCATTGCTTGATGTGGCTGGGCATGTTGATGCATTCTTAACCAATGTGTTTTCTACCTAGATGTTTATGTGCTGGCTTTGTTGGCCAAATTATCCTATGTGACCAGATTATGTGCTGGCTGTGTTGGCCATTTATTGTTTTCTGGTTGTGCTGGCTATGATGGCCATTTATTGTGTGCTAGCTATGCTGGCCATATATATGCAGGTTCTTGTATGAAATGAGTCCCGATTTTTGCCGGAATGTTGATTAACTTCCGTTTTGGCAGAAATCGGGCACTCCTAGTTTAAGAAAATTAGCAAAGGTCATGCCGGATTTTTTCGTGCATTTAACCAATTATTTGTTTTTTATTAGTGCAAAGATGTGTGACAACGACGAGGCTGGATGTTCTAAGCGCATCAGCGCTGAAGGAGAACTCAGACCTCCGAATAAACAATTGACATTCTGGGAGGCGGCCCAGCGTCTAGAAGACGATGAAGAATACCATCCTTCGGAGAGCGAGGATGATGAGATGGAAGACGCGGAGGAAGAAGCCGAAGGAACGGCGGACGATGAAACCACTGATGGCGGCGAGGGCACAGGGAGTGGTAGCAACCCTCCTAAGAAGAAGAAGAAGAAGAAGCCGAAGGACCGGCGCCCGAACACGGTCGGCACGGTCAGGGAGGAAATTACCGAAGTGAGCCCATCAGGGGTTCCTTTGGAGCCCGCCCTTGTCGTCAAAGGGTACGGTGGGCAAGTGGCGGCGATCACCCGGACAACCATCTCGATCAACACCGAGAATCTCTGGCATAAAGATAATGGCCACTTGCCCACACTCCTCTTCGAGAAGCTGCACGCAAGATACAAGTTCCCCGCTAAGTATCAGAACACAAATTATCATGGGAACGAAGTAAACAAATCCGCCCTCACAAAGATGAGCACCGCCCTGGCCAGCTGGAGAACCCGGATAAAGAAGAAGATCTATAAAGAAGGCAAAAGTCTCGAGGAGATCCAGAAGATTGACCCGCAGATCACCGAAGATCAGTTCCGGGAGTTCAAGGAGAGGTGTGAATCCGAAAGAGCCCTGGCCAATAGTAATCGGGGAAAGGTGCTGCAGGCGATGAATATAGGTCATCACCATCTCGGATCTGGTGGATACAGAACCGCGGAGGCCAAATGGAATAAGGAGGACGAAGAGTATAGATCCAAGGGGATAGAAAACCCCTTTGCTAAATTCGAACCCGGGCAGGTTCGAAACTTCATCAGGGCCCGTTACCATGTGGACCCAAAAACCAAACAACTCACCGCGGATCCTGCGGTGAAGGAATTCGAGGAAATTGTGGTAAGTATAATCTAATTACCGCGGATCAACACGATTGCAATCTAATCGATGATCTAAATGATTCACTGTTACTTCTTCTGCAGGAGGAGGAAATTGTTGCTAGTCATGCATCCGAGGGTTCCTCATCCCAGGGGTCGACGGCGGCCACCCGGTGGGATAACCCTTTTAACAGGGCGATGAACCGGGCCAAGAAAATAGAGCCGGTTATGAAGAAGCCGTCGTCGGCTGGCCGTCTGGCCGGCCTCGGGGGTAAGAATTGGGTGGATCATTTTGGTCCACCGCCGAGGACGCATGTGGCGCCGTCGGGAAGGAGCGAGGAGGAAAACAGAGAGGTTCAAGAACTTAAGGCACAAGTGGCGCGGATCCCGCGGATCGTCCAAGACAACCTGGCAATCACCCTTACGTCCTTCCTGCCTACCTTGGTGGAGTCAATAGCGAACTGGAGTGCGGGTGGTCGAGTAGGGCCATGCCCGATTCCAAGCATGGTCAGCAGCCACTCGAACAACGCGGCGCCGACGAATCAGGCGAACTACGTGTTCGTGACTCCGCCCGCTAGCACCGCGGCGCCGCAAGTGTTGGTGACTCCCCCTGCCATCACCGCGGCGCCGGAGTACATGTTGGTGCCCCCCTGCCATCGTCGCGGCGGCACCGGAGCTCCAAGCACCCGTCGGTAGGGAGAATACACCGGCGGCCAGCACCGCGCCATCAAGCAGCCCTTCCGTCTCTTGCACGCCCGTCGCCGTATGCGGTGCGTCGACATTAGCCAATCTCGACGCCATCACGGTAAACAAATTGCTTTAATTACCGCCTTTCATGCCATCTATATATTACTCTTGTGGCATCTCGCTCTGACGACGCCGTACATGTTTTCCGCAGACGGATGTTCCTTGCACTCTCTTATGCTACGTGAACAACGAGCTGAGGGATGTTGCCAAGGGTACCATCGTTCAACCCTTGCAGCGCACGTTCCACTCAAAGCCGATGCCAGATAGCGTGCACAGGGTTAAAATTAGTCGGGTGCTAAGGGGCTGCGACGACCTGGAACCTCCCATTCAACCCCCAGGAGCGGATGAAGAAGAGCCGTATGTCCTCAGAAGTTGCTTCGGCTTGTTCTTGCTATGGCCAAAGAGCATGATCCGTTTGGGGACGGCGGGGGCCATCACGCCACAGACAACAGCACCGCCTGTCGTGCCAGCGACAAGCGGTGGCAAGGCCCCCTTACCGCCCTCGCCGTCACCTCCACGCGGTGGGTCGGATGATCATGTTGATGATATGCACATGGCGCAGGATCCGGCCGAGGACTTCGAAGACTGGAATGATCACTTCTTCAGCACTCAGTTTGGCAACGAAGAAGACCTAGCTGGTGGCCCCACAGAGAAAGCCACTATCACCAAGCGTCTGTTTGGTTCTCAGGAGACGCCTCCAGCTTGCGCCTTTACAGAGCCAGCTGATACAACCAACCGGCCCTTTATTCTAAGCCCTGACACACTACATAGGGCGGCCGGTGCTCAGATTGCGGTGCCTGCCCGCTCTCCAAAAGGAAAAAAGGGCAGGAAAAGAAAATCTAGCAGCTCGAGCCAGCCGGTGGCGTCAACAACTGCGAATCCGATCAGGTTTCGGGACGGGCCACCAAGACCCGAGGGTATTATGTGGAGGATTCATGTGGCGGGTGAGCCCATGCTACCTAAGAATTTGCGGAAGCTCGCCAGTTCGGAACTGCAGAGTGTGCATGACGGCGTGCTGACGATAGAGAGACGCCTTCTATCGGAGAAAGATCCCTCGCACCCGGTATTCGTGGTTAAGGTGCCACCAGGCTTGGGCTTCGTCGACACTGCCCCCGCGGATCTGTTCTTCCTGCGGTTCGAGGACATCTTCAAAATGTTCCACCTATACCCGCTGCACTATACCATGGTCCGTCTCTTTTCTCTCAGCCTGGCCACCAGATCATTAGAGAGAACACACCGGGCATCGCTATAGTGGACCCCTACTACATGCGTGACGGCTGCTTGGGTTCCCCCGCCGAACGACGTATCGTGGCCTCGTACCTAAAAAGAATCCTCGTGGCGAACAAGACAAAGGAATACATTCTCGTGCCTTACTTTCCCGAGTAAGTCGTTATTCAGTCGCCACCGTCGATTGGCTTTATTAGATCATCATCATTCTTTTTTCAACACATTCCATTTGAATTTTTTGCGCAGAGATGAACACTGCACGCTCATCTCCTTATCGCCGAAGCATTCCCACGCCACGTATTTCGACTCGGGGAGTCTAGAAAAGAAGAAAAACTACGACAAGATCAAGGAAGTTCTGGATGATGCTCTCACTGGCTTTGCCTCGACGGAAGGCACCAGCTTCGTGCGTAAGAAGGTCAAGTTCGGCAGGCACGTCTTCAACCACGTAACAGAGTTCCCCTGCGTGAAGCAGCCGGAAAACAGTAAGAAGGAAGCCTACTACGCACTCCATCACATGAGGGCGTTCCTACTTGACCAGTAGAATTCTATGCTGCCAGATCATCTCAAACAGTGGGCCGAAGCAAAGGCCAAGATCAATGATTCGGATATTAGAAAAGAGATGTATCGCATCCAGCAGCAGTTTGGGGCAATCATCTTTCGTGATGTCATGACTTCGGGGGGGATCTTCTACGGAGGAAATATCCCGAATAACCGTGACATAGAAGATCGCCTAGAGATGCAGGGTGACTATAGGAAGTTCATGACGAGGCAGGGCGTCCTCCCGTTCCCTAAGCCGGGCCAGAAGGCTTGATGTTGGCCTAGTTGTAGTTGCAAACTATAGATGACCTTTGTGTGTGTGTGGACGACAAGTGTACTTATCTTATTAGGTTGATGAATCACCGCTTACTTATTTTGCTTATTATTATTATATATCAATCAATGCTTGGTTTTTTTGCTTACTCTTTGGTTTTTTTGCTTACTCTTTGGTTCTCGGACGACAAGTGTGAGTTATTTTTGTCTTTTTCGAGAATATGCCGATGATTGAAATGTCGTGGCGCAATATATATGTGAATGTGCTATGACGGGATTGTTAGCCTTGTGATATGCACAAGTCCAGGAATTGTGCATCCTACTTGGCTAACAGTCCCGTCATAAGCATATTCCTGTGTCCAACGACCTAGCTAGTTACATATGAGGCATTCTTTTCGAGTTATTTTTGTCTTTTTCGAGAATATGCCGATGATTGAAATGTCGTGGCACAATATATATGTGAATGTGATATGACGGGATTGTTAGCCTTGTGATATGCACAAGTCCAGGAATTGTGCATCCTACTTGGCTAACAGTCCCGTCATAAGCATATTCCTGTGTCCAACAACCTAGTTATATATGAGGCATGCTTTTCGAGTTATTTTTGTCTTTTTCGAGAATATGCCGATGATTGAAATGTCGTGGAACAATATATATGTGAATGTGCTATGACGGGATTGTTAGCCTTGTGATATGCACAAGTCCAGGAATTGTGCATCCTACTTGGCTAACAGTCCCGTCATAAGCATATTCCTGTGTCCAACGACCTAGCTAGTTATATATGAGGCATTCTTTTCGAGTTATTTTTGTCTTTTTCGAGAATATGCCGATGATTGAAATGTCGTGGCACAATATATATGTGAATGTGCTATGACGGGATTGTTAGCCTTGTGATATGCACAAGTCCAGGAATTGTGCATCCTACTTGGCTAACAGTCCCGTCATAAGCATATTCCTGTGTCCAACGACCTAGCTAGTTATATATGAGGCATGCTTTTTGAGTTTGCTCTTTTTGATTTAAGAGTACTTTCTATAAGTGTATCTTCATATGCGACTTTAATTATACATGTTTTTTCAATCACCGGTTAGTTATTATTGTCAACTTGTAGATGACGTGGTACGTCGTGTACAAGGGACGGGTTCCCGGAGTCTACGATGATTGGGAAGACTGCCGGAGACAGGTGCACCGTTTCAGCGGCAATAGCTACAAAGGGTACAACACTATGGCGGAGGCGGAAGATAGATACACGCGCTATCTAGCGGGAGTTAGGACAAGGAACCGGATGAAGACCTACACCTTCGTCGCGGCGGTGATCATGCTTATCTTCTTTGGTTATTTATCCCGCGTTTGTGTCTAGCTAGCTAGTTTAGATGTCTAGGCGAGCTTCCGAGCTCTAACTTGTTCGATCGACACATGTATTCGCATGTCACCAACTACTACTTTGTAACATGATCAAAACAATGTAACTTGGACTATGTATTCATGTATGAGACTTATCTATGTGTATTTGTTTCAATCTTGTTTTTCATATTGAGTATTTATATATATAATTGAATATCTTGTATCTGTGTGTGTATATCTGCTGTAATATTGTATATAATCTGTATTGCATATAATCTGGCTTGGAAATTAAAAAAAAACAAAAAATACATCTGTGGCGCACATGGTCTACCTTCTGTGGCGCACTACACCTAAAGCGCACCATGGATGTTTAGTGGCGCACTAGGTAGTGCGCCACAGAAGATCCAAGGGGTAGCGCACCACGCCAAACTTCTGTGGCGCACTAGTAGGTGCGCTACGCCTATCTCTACACAACCATGGCGCACTAGGCAGTGCGCCACGGCTGAGAGATAGCCGTAGCGCAAGGCCCGTGGCGCACTACAGGTGCGCCACGGATGGGCCTTTTAGGTGCGCCACAGACGACCATTTTCCTAGTAGTTGCAGTGGAACTCTATCTAGAAAAACGTAGAACCCCCCTCTGTTTTTAGGTCAGAAGGCTTTATGTAGGCGAAGAGGGAGACCGAGGGGGTGCCCGAGGTGGCCTCACCACCCCCAGGCGCGGCCTGGGCTGGCCCACGCGGCCAGGGGGTATGGGCCCCTCTTGGCCCTCCTTCGTCTCATCTTCTGGATTCGTGAGTCTTCTTGTAGAATAGGAGTTCTGCGATATTTTCCAGGATTTTTCCTGAAAGTTGGTTTTGTGCACAAAAACGAGACACCAAAGCAATTCTGCTGAAAATAGCGTCAGTCGTCCGTGTTAGTTGTATCCAAATCACACAAATTAGAGGAGAAACAATAGCAAAAGTGTTCGGGAAAGTAGATACGTTTTGGACATATCAACTCCCCCAAGCTTAGCTTATTGCTTGTCCTCGAGCAATTCAGTTGAAAACTGAGTGCGATAAAAGAAACTTTCACGAACACATTTGATTTATGTAATGTAAATATTCTCAACATATGATCAATACTTAGACAATTCATGATAAATATTATGCAACTAAGTCTACTCAATAGTCATGCAAGCTATGAAGAGATTCCAACATAATAATAATAAGCAGCATGAAACATAAGCATAAGCAACATTGCAATGCTCATAAGAAGGTAAGATAGAGTGGTATATCGATTGCCTTTGATTGTGGAGCAAAACATAAATGCCAAGGCACCTCTGAAGTTCAAGTGAAGACTAGAGATAAAAATATCAAAGATACAAGTATCAAAGTTATGTCATAATTAACCAAGTTTTGAGACAAGCACATTACACTAAGAATGACAATTATGCTCTCAAGAAGGTGCTCATAGAATAAGTGGTGACTCAACAAAGAAGTGAAAAGGTTTTGAAAAGTTTGAAAGGCTTCCAAATGCTGAAAGTATGGTACTCATTAGCTTTGAGATCTCATTGCCCCTATCATAGGAATCTTTAGATGGTTAAGTTTAAAGTGAGGTCCAATATGAGTTATATGCTTGACAGACCATAAACTGGAAATCTCATGTCCCTTGAGTATGAGGGCCGTTCCTCATGCTACTCAACTTTAGTTACCGGTAAGTTCTTGTCATTGTAAATACATGTGTATCATAGAGAACCGCCAACGGGGTACCCCTTGCCCCATGATAGAGGAGCTATCCCATATCAAAATGACAAGGCAACGGACAGTGGGCATCTCAGCAATCTTCAGACATGGGAAAATGGTGCTTTTTTCTCTTCTTTCCTCTTTCTCTTTTTTTTTCTTTTTTCTCTCTCTTTTTTATAAGAAGAATGCTTCATAGATTGCTCACTATGGTTATGCTTCAAGTTTCCACCATGATTAGGCATGGCTTAGGCTAGCGGCCCAGGCGTTTCTCTAATACATATACATAACTCCATGGACTTACAAGATCCCCTTTTGTTTCACACCGCCGACATCCGTAAACAAAAGAGCATGATATCAACGAGATAATATTTACAGGTGTTGAAAGTGTTCCCCGTGACAACACGGTTCTGCTAACTCCCACTCTATAATTTACAAGCATATAACTTTCATGTACAGTCACAAGGGTTCAGGTTTATTAAGTTTAATAAAATAAAGTGTGCCATCAAGTTCGTGAGAGCTTTACTAACTAATTTTCATGTAACAAGCAAACATTTTATTTGGAAGAAAATGAGGCACAATTGATATGCACGGAATAGCAATGATGCTAGTAGTTAGATATGGTGGACACTTTTTGACAATTTTGGTTTGGGGGAGTTGGAAGCACGAGTAGAGCTCATACTCAGTGCAGGTGAAGGCTAGCAATAGGAAGGGAGCGACAAACAAGAGAGTAGTAACTGTTATAATCATGCTTGCAACAAAACAAAATTAATTATGGCATAAAAGTGATACAAGAACTCTGAGGCAAAATAAATCATTGAGGCTTGATACGTCCAATTTGTATCACCATTCTATATCATAATTTGCCTCTATTCATTGATATATTTCATATTAAGAGGTGTTAATTATGTCTTTTTGTCACATCCCAAGATTTTCCAAATCTTGTAATGTGAAAAATAAATAAACAAAATAAATAATTGTTGAAATTATGGGTGAAAAGAAACTTTTGTTTCTAAATGTAAACTTAAAATCCCATCTTGAACAAACTTTGGTTAACATTTGAATCCAACTAAATTCAAATCAAGTGGAATGCATTCTTCATACATGCATCTGGAAATTTAAACACTTGAGAAATAAACCAAAACCCTAAAACCCTAATGGAAGAAAATCATTTCCAAGTTATCTCCAAGACAATGGATTTGATCCATATAAAAATTGGTCAAACAAACATTTCAAATTGATCAAGAATGACTATTAGAAATATTATAAAACCATATGAATTAGATTCACTTACTTTGGAGCCATGAATAAAATCTTATGAATTTAAGGAAAAGTAATTTCCAAAGCTAATAAAGCACTTATCTAAAATCCATACCAAATGGTGAGAAAATAATCCTAAAAGGCTTTAAAAAAGATAAACAAATAATAAATAAAGTTATATTAGTTGGAATCACTATTTTTGGATCTTTAAATAAAAAGATATGGTTTTGATAAGCATAGGTAGAAATATAAATAAGGTTTATTTTAAAGAGCCAAATTAAATCTTGGCCAAGCAAATGAAATAAAATATTTCTATTAGTTAAAAAGAATAAAGGTTTATTTAAATAAAATAATAAGGATTTATTAATATCCAATTTTATTTAAGTAAAAGCTTTTCCCTTTCAAATAAACATTAAAATTGATTAAAGTTTTTAAGATAAGAATTCCAAGTGTTTTAGTTATTCAAATGAAACCTACTGAAAATATTTTGATATTATTTAGATTTCAAAAAGAGTTTTAAAATAAATTAAAACCTATTTGAATTAAAGACTAAGGTCTATTTATTTAATTACTAATAGTTCCTAAAAGAATAAAAGGATTTTTTTGGACTTTAAAATATGTTGTTAAACAGAATTAAAATTCACCCAAAGTTTGGTGGTGATTTGAGTTCAAATGGAGATTGAAAAATATTATTAAAACTTATTTAATTATTACTAGAGCCTATTTTAAATAATTAAAAAACCCTAAAAAGAATAAATATATTATTCTAAATTTGACTTTGGAATGTGTTATTAATCAGTATATGAATCTACACAAATTTTGGTTGAGGTTTGAAATCAAATTGATGTTTAATTTGATTAATCAAAATCAAAACAGAATAATAAGAATGGAAAAAGAAAAATGATCAGTACAAAAAAAAAGAATCTAGCCAGCCCAGCCCACTAAGCCCAGTCTAGCCCATATCCCTCTCCCGCAGTGAATCGTTTTTCACTCGCGAACTTACCCGTAGCGTCGCTGACGACCAGGCCCCACTCCTCCTCTCTCTCACTCGCTGCCAAACGGACCCCACTCGGCCGCATCATCTTCTTCCTCACCCCGCTGACCCCGCCCCTCACCTCGCTGGCCGTTGCAGTCGATTAAGGATCAAGTTAATTCGCGTTAACGTCGTAGTAAAACCACCCCGCGACCGTGCCCTCTTAAGCGCCTTGACGCCCTCTCTCTTTCCCCTCCGTCGCCACACCCTCCCCGCCAACAGGCCGCTCGGAATCATCTCTGAACCTCCACTGCCTCCGACACCCTCCGGCGGCAATTCCAGCCACTCGCCATCGCCCCTCGCCCCCTCGAACACACACGCGTGTTCCACAGACCCTGGAGCACCTCCCAGTGGCATCAGCTCGCCCCCGCGCGCCCTAGAACCTCTGCAACGATGACCACCGAGCGCGCCGCCGTCCGCTTCCACTCCGGCGACACTTCCCTGGTTGGTAATAACCACCCCTCTCTTTATCTTTCACGCATGCATCCTCGCCACGTCTTAGCGCACCTAAACATACCCTCATCTTCCTCTGGCATGCACCGAAGCCTCGCCACCGTCTCCGACAAAGAGCAACCATCGCCATAGAGAACTCCGGCAAGGAATTCCGACTAAACCCGTGCGCCCCTTCGACCAACGCGAGCAGGTTGAGCATCCCCGTGCCACGTCGATCTCGGTGAGCTACCCCTCTACCTCCCTTGCTTCCTTTTTTGCCAGCTCCGCCGCCGTCTGACCGCGTCGCCGCTCGCTGTCGCCCAGCGCCGCCCATCTGTGGCCGAGCTGTTGTGAGCCGTAGGATGTAGATCCAAGCGCCACGATTGAACATAATCGAAGGGGTATCGTGAGCTCTGTGCCACACGATTTCATTAAGATCCAACGCTCCACAGAGCTCAATCCACACGAATCGTTTTTAGCCAATCAGATTAGTCCACGTGGCCATGTCTGTTTTAATAAAAACAGATTTGATCTATTTGTTGTTCAATTTTGTAAAATTCATAACTTTCAAACCACACGTCCAAATTTTGCAAATTTTATATAAATGGAATCAGAAAGACAAATCCTACCCAACCATGCACTTTGTTTAGTAAAATGTTTCTGTTAAACTGAATGTTTTTGCAGAAACTTGTGCAGGCATATTTAGAATAAAAAATTTGTTCTAAAATGATTTTTGAGATAAAACCTTTGGCAAATGGATTGTTTTGAACCTACTGACCATAGAAATCAATTTGTGGTTTCAAAAATATATTTGGTGAAGCAAAATAATAAATCTTTGATTTAAACCATTTCTAGTCAAATAAAAATACTGTTTATTTGTTAAAAATGCTTTTTGGAAAAAACCTTTGGGAAATGTTTTGATTTAAACTATCTGACCCCAAACACCAAGTTTTATGATTTAAAAATGTATTTGGTGAATCCTATAAGATTGTTACTTTGATAAAGGCATTTTCAACCACATAAAATAATGATTTGGTTTCAAAATGGTTTATAAGTAAAATATTTTTGCAAATCGTTTTGACACTTTTATAAAGTGACCAATAGGTGTTTTAGAATGTTTATAACCCATTAGGAACCACCTTTCCAAATAAAACAATGTTTGGCATGCTTGCATGCATTACTTAGTTTTTAATATTTTATGTGATTGTTTGCTTGAATGGTAGATTGAAATTGTACCTTTCTTGATTGAATTATAGTGATTTGAAGAGTGTGAATAGAGCAAGGACAAGGAGTGAACTCATACTCTCTACCAAAAAGGCAAGTGATGCTTCATACTGTTGTCCCATTATTTTCACTATGCATTAGTGATATTACTAAGTAGGACTTGCATGGAATTTTTGTTAAGTATAAACTATGCCATGGGAAATCCTAGTAGGTGAAACCTTAGTAGAATTCTCCTAAGTTAAGATTCCTACTACTATCATGCTTAGCTTAGCTAGTAGAAAACAAGGGTGGATTATATTCATACTATGGAATATTTCTAAGTCAAGGACTTGTGTTTTGTTTAATAAAACAACTAAGTGAATGAATCACCTGGCTGGAATGGAAGGAATGGTTTGTGTTGAGTGGTTACACAAGGCCCATTTCTATGGTTTACCTTGTGTATCACACTTGTGGATGGACACCCAGGAACAAAGAGATTTGAGATGTCAAATGTTGAGAAGCTTCAAGTGCAGCCACTTGGCATTATGGGCTCTGCCTGGATCATATAGGTTGCAATAACTTAGCCAAATGTACAGTTGGTGGTAGGGGATTGATAGGTTGGAACGCGTCCATTCTGGTCTAAGGGAAGGCTTCTGAAAGATCTTGTCTTGGTGAAACCAAGTCTTGTGGGGAAAGTGCACCACCTCTGCAGAGTGTAAAATCTAAGTACTTAACCATGTCCCTGGCAAAGGACAATTTGAGCATCAAGACATGGAAGCTATCAAGAATATCCTCATCCCAATTTCTAAGTTAAAAACTTGTGGTTGAACAAGGGTTGAAGGATCACCAATTTCTATTGGGATATGCCTTGGGTGATTTTGTCAAGCAAAAACTTAGTGTTTTCAAATGATAAGGAAAATCTATTTTGAGCAAAGCAAGCCTAAGCTCCACTTAGCCAAATGCATATAGATGATAGACTCCACTATACTACCATAGTATCCCTTGCCAATACAATTCAAATGTATTGACCCTTGTGGCTATAACTTATTATGTTGCAGGTTTGTTTGATGTTAGTGAAGTTTATTGATTAGGATTACAAATCTACAACCAACATGACTGCCTGTGGCACTTTGAAGATGAAGGACCCCATGCTATTGCTATATTCTGCTGCATTGTGATGAGATAGCCAAATGAGCTATGTAAGATGTAATAAATTATTTTATTCCTGGTTAAAAAGTTGTATTATGACCTTTGTTTCTTGATATTACATCTTAACTGTGGATGCTACCTATTATCCAGGGACTGGCATTGTAAACACAGGGATCTCTACCTTATTAAAGGTTGGGAACCTTACAGATGGTATCAGAGCATTGTGTTGCCTGTAGGATTTGTAACCCTAGGATTGGACAAAACCCCTTAGAAAAATAGGAGTTGTATCTGTTCCAAAACTTATTTACAAACAATCTTGTAAATTCTTTCCTCAACCATTTTTGGTTTTCATTCTACATCTCTTCTATTTCAAACTTGATGGACAAAGCCTACCCCATGGCCAAAGACTTCACCATGTGCAAAGGACTTCATCAACTCCAATGACTTCAACATCTTCAAGTGACTTCAACCTTATTCTCAACAAGAACTTCAACCTTGGATATCACTAAGGACTACAAGTGAGACAAGAAGTGTTACTCAAGACTTGAGGACTAAGGAAACACAACTTACAAGGAATCATCATCACCTTTGAAGCTTTGTGACCAAGACACAAGAATTTTTCCAAGGAAACCATGATTTCATTCATGAGGAATCAACTAAGAAGGATGTAATGATCTCAAGTGAACCAAATAGTTGGACCACCATGTTTAGTTTAAATCAAACACACCAACTTATGTGGTGTAACAAAAATATTTTTGGTTGCCTAAGAATATGCTTGAAACTTGTTGTTTGAGTGGAATGTTTGTTTGTGATTGCTTGCACTTTGCTTGTGTGAATTGTGATGTGTGTGATTAGAATTATTCCCTTAGAAATATCTTGCCTATTCTAATCCCAATCCAATCCAAACAGATGACTACTCCAAGAAACTCCAACATCAAGGATGGCAACAACAACAACCAAGAGGCCAACATGAGAGAACTCATAGTAACTCAAACCCAGTTGAACCAAGTGACAGCTCAATTTTTAGCCAACACCAGTGAGTTAGATCCAACCATGCAAAGGTTTTTGGAAACCCAAACCCAATTGTTGCACAAGGTGACAGCTCAAATGATCAACATGGGAGACAACCCTTCTCAAGGAGTTTGTGACAACAAGGATGTCAAGGATGATATTCTAGAAGGAACCCAAGCTTGCAATATTTGTGGAGACAAGGATCACACATCCAAGGAACATGAAGATCAATGCCCCAATTGTGAAGAGAAACATCCAACTAATATATGCCCCACAACCCAAGCTATTTGCTTCCTATGTGAAGGAAATAATCATGTCCCTATCCAATGCCCCATCTATTCCATAGTTCAATAGAGGAAACAAGGTGGAGTGCAACAACTGATTGCAGACTACTATGAGAAAATAACTTCTACCAAGAAGGATGAAGACAAAGGAAAATCTCAGCTTGCACCTCCATGCAATATGACTCAATTTAAAGGACCAAAGAGGAGACATATGTATTATCCAAGGAAAAGGTCAAGGAGACCAGGAAACTTTCCTACCTTTGAGATAAGATATGAAGAGCATGAACTAGAAGCACTCCTAGCTTTGGAGAAACCCAAGAAGAAGAAAGACAAAAGCAAAGTGCAATGTTGTCATTGCAAAGAGATGGGACACTATGCCAATGAATGTCTAGAGAAGAAGAAGAAGTATAAGGAAATCAACCAAGTATGGTGCAACAACTGCAAAGAGTTAGGACATTATGTGTCAACTTGTCCACAGAAGATACGTGAAGAACTCAATCTTATTACATGTTACAATTGTGGTAACCAAGGACATTATGCAAGCAATTGTCCAGAAAAGATGAAGCACAAGGTAAAGCCTATAAAGGATCTCAGCCTTGTCACATGTTTCAAGTGTGGAAACAAAGGACACTATGCAGATGTTTGCCCAGAGAGGTTTCAACAAGATCCCAAGAAAGACAAGATGTAATCTAGTTGGAAATTTTTTAAGGGTGGTAGTACCCTAGTTGCTTTGAGCCAACTTGTAACCCCTAGCCTTCCCAAATCTCGGGACGAGATTTATTTTAAGGGTGGTAGCCTGTCACATCCCAAGATTTTCCAAATCTTGTAATGTGAAAAATAAATAAACAAAATAAATAATTGTTGAAATTATGGGTGAAAAGAAACTTTTGTTTCTAAATATAAACTTAAAATCCCATCTTGAACAAACTTTGGTTAACATTTGAATCCAACTAAATTCAAATCAAGTGGAATGCATTCTTCATAAATGCATCTGGAAATTTAAACACTTGAGAAATAAACCAAAACCCTAAAACCCTAATGGAAGAAAATCATTTCCAAGTTATCTCCAAGACAATGGATTTGATCCATATAAAAATTGTTCAAACAAACATTTCAAATTGATCAAGAATGACTATTAGAAATATTATAAAACCATATGAATTAGATTCACTTACTTTGGAGCCATGAAAAAAATCTTATGAATTTAAGGAAAAGTAATTTCCAAAGCTAATAAAGCACTTATCTAAAATCCATACCAAATGGTGAGCAAATAATCCTAAAAGGATTTAAAAAAGATAAACAAATAATAAATAAAGTTATAATAGTTGGAATCACTATTTTTGGATCTTTAAATAAAAAGATATGGTTTTGATAAGCATAGGTAGAAATATAAATAAGGTTTATTTTAAAGAGCCAAATTAAATCTTGGCCAAGCAAATGAAATAAAATATTTCCATTAGTTAAAAAGAATAAAGGTTTATTTAAATAAAATAATAAGGATTTATTAATATCCAATTTTATTTAAGTAAAAGCTTTTCCCTTTTAAATAAACATTAAAATTGATTAAAGTTTTTAAGATAAGAATTCCAAGTGTTTTAGTTATTCAAATGAAACCTACTGAAAAGATTTTGATATTATTTAGATTTCAAAAAGAGTTTTAAAATAAATTAAAACCTATTTGAATTAAAGACTAAGGTCTATTTATTTAATTACTAATAGATCCTAAAAGAATAAAATTATTTTTTTTTGGACTTTGAAATATGTTGTTAAACAAAATTAAAATTCACCCAAAGTTTGGTGGTGATTTGAATTCAAATGGAGATTGAAAAATATTATTAAAACTTATTTAATTATTACTAGAGCCTATTTTAAATAATTAAAAAACCCTAAAAAGAATAAATATATTATTCTAAATTTGACTTTGGAATGTGTTATTAATCATTATATGAATCTACACAAATTTTGGTTGAGGTTTGAAATCAAATTGATGTTTAATTTGATTAATCAAAATCAAAACAGAATAATAAGAATGGAAAAAGAAAAATGATCAGAACAAAAAAAAAAGAATCTAGCCAGCCCAGCCCACTAAGCCCAGTCTAGCCCATCTCCCTCTCCCGCAGTGAATCGTTTTTCACTCGCGAACTTACCCATAGCGTCACTGAAGACCAGGCCCCACTCCTCCTCTCTCTCACTCGCTGCCAAACGGACCCCACTCGGTCGCGTCATCTTCTTCCTCACCCCGCTGACCCCGCCCCTCACCTCGCCGGCCGTTGCAGTCAATTAAGGATCGAGTTAATTCGCGTTAACGCCGCAGTAAAACCACCCCGCGACCGTGCCCTCTTAAGCACCTCAACTCCCTCTCTCTTTCCCCTCCGTCGACACACTCTCCCCGCCACCAGGCCGCTCGGAATCATCTCCGAACCTCCACTGCCTCCGACACCCTCCGGCGGCAATTCCAGCCACTCGCCATCGCCCCTCGCCCCCTCTACCACACACGCGTGTTCCACAGACCCTGGGGCACCTCCCAGTGGCATCAGCTCGCCCCCGCGCGCCCCAGAACCTCGGCAACGACGACCACCGAGCGCGCCGCCGTCTGCTTCCACTCCGGCGACACTTCCCTGGTTGGTAATAACCGCCCCTCTCTTTATCTTTCACGCACTCATCCTCGCCACATCTTTGCGCACCTAACCATACCATCCTCTTCCTCTGGCATGCACCGAAGCCTCGCCACCGTCTCCGACAGAGAGCAACCATCGCCAGAGAGAACTCCGGCGAGGAATTCCGACTAAACCCGTGCGCCCCTTCGACCAACACGAGCAGGTTGAGCATCCCCGTGCCACGTCGATCTCGGTGAGCTACCCCTCTACCTCCCTTGCTTCCTTTTTCGCCAGATCCGCCGCCGTCTGCCCGCGCCGCCGCTCGCTGTCGCCCAGCGCCGCCCATCTGTGGCCGAGCTGTTGTGAGCCGTAGGATGTAGATCCAAGCGCCACGATTGAACATAATCGAAGGGGTATCGTGAGCTCTGTGCCACATGATTTCATTAAGATCCAACGCTCCACAGAGCTCAATCCACACGAATCGTTTTCAGCCAATCAGATTAGTCCATGTGGCCCTGTCTGTTTTAATAAAAACAGATTTGATCTATTTGTTGTTCAATTTTGTAAAATTCATAACTTTCAACCACACGTCCAACGTTTGCAAATTTTATATCAATGGAATCAGCAAGACAAATCCTACCCAACCATGCACTTTGTTTAGTAAAATGTTTCTGTTAAATTGAATGTTTTTGCAGAAACTTGTGTAGGCATATTTAGAATAAAAAATTTGTTCTAAAATGATTTTTGAGATAAAACCTTTGGCAAATGGATTTTTTTGAACCTTATGACCATAGAAATCAATTTGTGGTTTCAAAAATATATTTGGTGAAGCAAAAGAATAAATCTTTGATTTAAACCATTTCTAGTCAAATAAAAATACTGTTTATTTGTTAAACTGCTTTTTGGAGAAAACCTTTCGGAAATGTTTTGATTTAAACTCTCTGACCCCAAACACCAAGTTTTATGATTTAAAAATTTATTTGGTGAACCCTATAAAGATTGTTACTTTGATAAAGGCATTTTCAACCACATAAAATAATGATTTGGTTTCAAAATGGTTTATAAGTAAAATATTTTTGCAAATCGTTTTGCCACTTTTATAAAGTGACCAATAGGTACTTTAGAATGTTTATAACCCATTAGGAACCACCTTTCCAAATAAAACAATGTTTGGCATGCTTGCATGCATTACTTAGTTTTTAATATTTTATGTGATTGTTTGCTTGAATGGTAGATTGAAATTGTACCTTTCTTGATTGAATTATAGTGATTTGAAGAGTGTGAATAGTGCAAGGACAAGGAGTGAACTCATACTCTCTACCAAAAAGGCAAGTGATGCTTCATATTGTTGTCCCATTATTTTCACTATGCATTAGTGATATTACTAAGTAGGACTTGCATGGAATTTTTGCTAAGTATAAACTATGCCATGGGAAATCATAGTAGGTGAAACCTTAGTAGAATTCTCCTAAGTTAAGATTCCTACTACTATCATGCTTAGCTTAGCTAGTAGAAAACAAGGGTGAATTATATTCATAGTATGGAATATTTCTAAGTCAAGGACTTGTGTTTTGTTTAATAAAATAACTAAGTGAATGAATCACCTGAGTGGAATGGAAGGAATGGTTTGTGTTGAGTGGTTACACAAGGCCCATTTCTATGGTTTACCTTGTGTATCACACTTGTGGATGGCCACCTAGGAACAAAGAGATTTGAGATGTCAAATGTTGAGAAGCTTCAAGTGCAGCCACTTGGCATTATGGGCTCTGCCTGGATCATATAGGTTGCAATAACTTAGCCAAATGGACAGTTGGTGGTAGGGGATTGATAGGTTGGAACGCGTCCATTCTGGTCTAAGGGAAGGCTTCTGAAAGATCTTGTCTTGGTGAAACCAAGTCTTGTGGGGAAAGTGCACCACCTCTGCAGAGTGTAAAATCTAAGTACTTAGCCATGTCCCTGGCAAAGGACAATTTGAGCATCAAGACATGGAAGCTGTCAAGAATCTCCTCATCCCAATTTCTAAGTTAAAAACTTGTGGTTGAATAAGGTTTGAAGGATCACCAATTTCTATTGGGAGATGCCTTGGGTGATTTTGTCAAGCAAAAACTTAGTGTTTTCAAATGATAAGGAAAATCTATTTTGAGCAAAGCAAGCCTAAGCTCCACTTAGCCAAATACATATAGATGATAGACTCCACTATACTACCATAGTATCACTTGCCAATACAATTCAAATGTATTGACCCTTGCGGCTGTAACTTATTATGTTGCAGGTTTGTTTGATTTTAGTGAAGTTTATTGATTAGGATTACAAGTCTACAACCAACATGACTGCCTGTGGCACTTTGAAGATGAAGGACCCCGTGCTATTGTTATATTCTGCTGCATTGTAATCAGATAGCCAAATGAGCTATGTAAGATGTAATAAATTATTTTATTCCTGGTTAAAAAGTTGTATTATGACCTTTGTTTCTTGATATTACATCTTAACTATGGATGCTAGCTATTGATCCAGGGACTGGCATTGTAAACACATGGATCTCTACCTTATTAAAGTTTGGGAACCTTACACTTTTCATCTGTTTTTGCATGTTGGATGATTCTTGGAGGATGAACTGCCGGAGTCAGGATTCTGATGGAAAAAGAGGTGTTTTGATGCAATTTCGTGAAGATCAGAAAAATACCAGAAAAATTATGGAAAATCATATTTTTTCAGAAGACGAAGGAAGCCAGAAGGGGAGGTGGAGATGTGCCATAGGGGACTCACACCCCACCCCTTGGCCGCGCCTACAGGGGGTGTGGCCCACCTGGCCCACCTATGGCTCTACCTTCTCGCCTTTATCTTCTCCTCGAAACCATAAAACACAAGGGGGCGGCAACAGAAAGATTCAGTCGCCTTTGTGGGGCGAAAAACACCGAGAGAGAAAGATCTCTCCGACAGACAGGTTTCTACCGAGGAAATTCCTTCCCGGAGAGGGGAGATCATCGCCATCAACACCACCGTCAAGCTAGACTTCATCGAGATCATCATCATCATCCACACCATCATATCCACCAGCACCATCATCACCACTCCATCCCGTTGTAACAGTTGTGTTTAATACTTGGATAGTTCTTAGGGGGAACTTTCCCGGTGTTGATTACTATTGTAGTTGATGCTTGTGAGTGGAACCATTGGATTATTATTTATGTTAAGATTGTTATTCATCACCATATCATCTATGATCTTGACTCATATGATGTCTCGTGAGTAGTTCGTTTAGTTCTTGAGGACATGGGAGAAGTCATGTTGTTAGTAGTGGATTTGTGTTGAGATATTATTCAATGGTTTAGTATTTAAGTTGTGGTGCTATTCCTCTAGTGGTGTCATGTGAACATCGACTACATGATACTTCACCATTTATGGGCCTAGGGGAATGCATTGTGTATTTGGGTACTAATTGTGGGGTTGCCGGAGTGACAGAAACCTGAACCCCCGTTAGGACACCATTGCATAAGGGAGTGTAGGATCTCAGAGTTTAAGGCTGTGGTTAGGTTCATATCTTAATTGCTTTCCTATCGTTGCGGATGCTTGCAAGGGGTTTAATCACAAGTTTGTATTAGTCCAAGTAAGGTTGGTACATTAGCACAGTTTCACCCACACAACACTTACAACACCAAACAAGACTACTCAGCTATTTGAAGCGAAAGCACTTGACAGAATTCCCATGTGTCCTCGAGAACGTTTGGTCCTTATAAGTATTCCCACAGGCTTGTACTTTTCTAAGAAAGGATTGGGCCACTTGCTGCATTTGTTCGTTGTCTTTATTACTTGCTCCTTGTTTTGTTGCCTTGTCAGAAAACCACTAAAAATCTGTTTTCTAAGTATTCACAGGGATTTCCTTCTCCATACCACTATTCAGCACCTTCTGCTCCTCGTTGGGATCGACACTCCTATTTATCGAAAGTACTACGATACACCCCCTATAATTGTGGGTCATCAATACTATTTTCTTGCGCCGTTGCCGGGGAGTGAAGCGCTATTGAACAGTGGAACTGGTAAAGGAAACTTCTACTGTGAGTATTGCTTTTTATTTATGTTTGTTACTTTGTTTCCAGTATGGATAACCCACTTGGTTTTTTGTTTGGGAAAACTACTACCACTGTTAGGGTAGTAGATGAACCACCACCTATTGAGATAGATCCTTTTAAGATGCCTACAAGTATTGTTGATTCTATTATGGATAATTATTATTTAGGGGATGGAACTGTCCACCCTGGAGATCATTTGCTTTTTATCCATGAATTATGTGGGTTTTTTAAGTATGCAGGTATCACAACTGAACAGGTGAAGAAGAAGTTACTCTCTATATCCTTGAAAGGGAGAGCTGAAGAATGGTATAAGCTGCTGAAGAATGGACAATCCATGGAATGGGAGGAACTAGTACCTCTATTTTATTCTAAATTTTATCCTCTCAGTGAAATTCATAAGGATAGGAATCTGATATATAACTTTTGGCCTCGTGATGGAGAGAGTACAGCTCAAGCTTTGGGGAGATTGAAGTTACTAATGCTTAAATGTACTATTCATGAACTCCCTAACAATATTATAATCAATAACTTTTACGCTAGGATTTATCTTCATGATAAAGATTTACTAGATGCTTCTTGTGTTGGATCATTCACATGTATGAAGGAAGAAGCTAAATGGGATCTCCTAGACCGTATTCAAGACAACACTGAAGCTTGGGAAAATGACAAAGGAAGAAAGTCAGGTTTAAATTATGATTATGAATGCATTAAATCTTTTATGGGAACTGATGACTTCCGTGATATTAGTAATGAGTATGGTCTTGATTCTAAAAGTATTTCCAATTGTTTTAAAGCCTTTGCCTCTTACATATAAATTCCCAAAAAGAAGTGGAATAAGTACCATGCACCTTATAAAGATGTTGTTAGTCATGTTCCTGTTAGAAGCACTGAAGTTTGTACTATTGATCATATTTTGCCTGAACCTTATGTTGAGAAAATACCTTTCCTAGCTAAGTTAAAGGAGTATTCTATGATGATTAGTGTGAATAACAAAGGTACAAGGAAAACTGTGGAACCTGATGAGCAAATAGACAATGAACCTGTGGTAGCTATTGTGAAAGATCTTGTCACTAGAAATATAGGGGATGAGCACATTGTCTTCTGTGAAGACGCTTCTAATATTATTTCTCATCTTAGTAAAGCTAGAAAAGCTAGTGTCCCTGTGCTTTCTGTTAGAATTGGTGATCATTGCTACTATGGTTTATGTGATATTGGTGCTAGTTCTAGTGTTATTCCTTATGATCTTTATAGGGAAATTATGCATGAAATTGGTCCTTGTGAGCTTGAGGACATTGATGTGGTTATTCACCTTGCTAATAAGGAAACCATTTTACCTATTGGTATTGGAAGATATGTGGAGGTCCTCTGCAGTAAGATTAAGTATCCTGCTGATTTTCTAGTGTTTAATTCAGCAGCTAGCAAAACTTTCCCTATCATTTTTGGTAGACCTTTCTTGAACACTTTTGGAGCTATTATAGATTGTAAAAAGGAAAAGGTTTTAACTAAGTTTGATGTAGATTCTTATGAGTTTAAATTTTCCAAATTTTCTAAAGCTCCTTGTGAAAATAGCTTGCCTAATAAAGATTTCTGGATGGAACAACTTGCTTCTATTGACCCTGTTTATGACCTTGGACCTCTTTTTAATGATTGTAAGTATGCTCATTCTGATGAAAAATTTGTTGTTAGTGACAGTTATATTGTTAGCTTTATTCAAAGTGCTACTGAAAGTTATTATGAGAGAGGGAAACATGGTTTTATGCATCTCAATAATGTTAAGTTTCCCCGTTTTATGTTGAAAGCTTTGAAGTTGCATTTGTTTTGTCTTCCTATGCTAGTGGATTTTTGTTTCAACAATTTGTTTTATCATGATACCCCATGCATAGGAAGTGGGTTAGACTCAAATGTGTTGGTTATTTGCTTCTTGATGCTCTCTTTCACTCCAGATATTTATCTTCTATGTGAGCATCTTTGAAATTTTCAAGCCTAACTTAAAGGCATTAAAGAAAAGTACTTCTTGGGAGATAACCCAATAGTTTTGTTGAGTCTTCAAAGTTATTACCTCAGTAATAACCGCTCCTTATCCTTTTTATTTTGGTTTTGTGTCAAGATCAACTACTTTTGAGAAGTAGAGGAGTTGTGAAAAGTGTCTGTTCTGGGATAGATTTTTGTGCTGCATTGTAAAAATTCGTGAAGGATCTCAGTACTTCGGATGGAGCTGTATTTTTCTGTGCTTGTTCTCCATGTTTTTACCCAACTTTCATTAGTTTTGCACTTTTTGATTTGAGCAACATAAGGCTTTTGAAAATAATCAATCTTTACCTGCTGGTCTGTTTTGACAGATTTCTGCCATCATTTGCATGTGCCTCTTATATTGATTCCCTTCTAGATTCTTTTGGGTTTTTGGAAAGGAGTTGATACAGTAGCTTTTGTTTTGATGGATTTCAGTTAAAGTGTGAACCTAAAGGTTTATTTTTTTGCTTACACTAATATTTCCATTGAGGTTTGTGTAATGCCTTGTGAGAAAAGGAATTTCTAGGAGAAGGAGAAAAGGAATTTCTAGGAGAAGGAGAAAAGGAATCTGCAGAGTCCGTCTTTGATTAGGTAAAAGAGGTGAAAACAGAAGGTTCGTGAAAACCCTATCTTTCAATATTTTTGATGTTTTTATTACATAGGGAAGGTCATAAACCAGACACCCACCCCAGGCGTGGGCCCAAGCTGGCTGCGCCTAGAGGGGGTGTGAGCCCCCTGAGTTTCGTCTCCGCCTCGATTTCGCACCAGTACCTTCTTTATGCTTTGAAACTTCGTAATATATAACCCCCGGATCCCCCGAGGTTCGTGTATCGTGTTCTCGTAGTGTTTTCATTTCGATCTGTTTCTATCAGGAAATCTTCTCAAAGTTTAGAGCACCATGGTCTCTGCCAACGACAAAGGCAAGAAGCCCGAGGAAGATGATCCTCAAAGCCCCAAGGAGGAGGATATTTTGGTAGGGGATGAAGAAGACATGGAGGAGGACGAGCATCTAGACACTCGCGCTACAGTCACAAGCATTAGAGTGGTGGCAAATCCTACCAAGCTTAGGAGGACAGCATGGATGTCTACAGGAGGGAAAACCCCGCGTCATATCCTCACTCCACGGTCACCTCCTACACGTACCAAGAATCCTTTCCATACTCTTATACATGAGCAACAATACCAACAGGTGACCAAAGGGAACTTTCCCTCGGTTTGGGATCTTCCTCATTCTAACCATGCAGGGAAGGAACACACTAAGAAGGAAGAGTGGGGAAAGAATAGCAAGGACTCGGACTCTCGGTCCGATATGATCATGAACCGCATTGAGAAAAAATTAGAGTTGATTCGTACTCTGACCTTCAAGATTGAGGATTTGAGGAAACTGATTGAGGAGATTATCAAGAGAACACCAGCACCACCGAAGGAGTAATTCGTCATCAGGTTTGGCATCCCCTTGGCCTGTTCCAACTTAGGGGAATGTCGTGGTATCACATTATTATCTTTTATCTTTTACCTTTTTAGATTCATATCTTTGGTAGAGGAGTTATCTTATAGGTTGGTTTGCATTGTGGAAGTATCTCTCCTTTAGTTGATTATATATTTATCCCTTTGTGTGAGTGCCTTTATGGAATATTAATGAGAAGTTTCATCTTTTACTTTTTGCACTTATTATTTTATTTTGAAATCTCTATTATATGATTGATCTTGTTGATAAGTATTGGCATCACTTTGGGAGCATCAAGTAGATCTAAATTGGTTTTGGCAAACCGAGATCTGGTCAGTAGCAACACTTTTTGAGGTTTGAAAGGAAAAGATAAAAAGCTTACAGGTATTTTGTATCATTTATTTTCTTTCTTGATTGGCTCATAAGCTTCGTATTCTTTATTTAAGATATTTTGTGTCTTCAAGGAAGATTGCATGTTTGGCTTTATTACTTATATGTTTGATTGTTTCCTTCAACTCTTTTGCTTGCTACCCAGCCTTGCTAGCCAAAAACCTGTTTTGAGAAGGCATACTTCTCATGCATCCAACCCCTTTGAACCAAACTTGTGCAATTTGTGTCCACCATATCTACCTATTAGCATTATTACTATTCCAAGAAAATTCTCAAGCTTCATCTATCTTTCGAATTAAAAATTATTTTGTTATGTGAAAACTAGTTAGTAAAGCTCTCACGAACTTGATGGCACACCTTATTTTCTTGCCCCTAATAAACTTGAACCATTGTGTCATCGAAGTTGTATATGCTTGCATCTATACGTTGGGATTAGCACAACTGTGCTGTCACGGGGAACGCTTTCAACACATGTAAATACATACCCAGTTGTTATCATGCTCTTTTGTTTGCGGATGTCGTCGGTGTGAAATAAAAGGGGAGCTTGTAAGTCCATGGAGTTATGTTTGTCTGTTAGATAAACGCCTGGGCCGCTAGCCTAAGACATGCCTAATCATGGTGGAAACTTGCAGCACCACCATAGTGAGCAATCTATGAAGCTTTCCTCTTATATAAAAAAGAAGAGACATATTGAAAAGAGGAAAGAGAGAAAAAGCTCCATTTCCCATGGAAAATAAGAGATTGCTGAGATGCTTACTGTTTGCTCGCCTTGTCATTTTGATTATGGGATAGCTCCCGTATCATGTGCAAGGGGTACCCTGTTGGCCGTTCTTTATGATACACATGTACTTACAATGACAAGAACTTACCGGTAACTAAAGTTGAGTAGCATGAGGAGCGGCCCTCGTACTCAAGGGACATGAGATTGCCAACTTATATTTCGTCAAGCATATACTCCATCGTTGTTCACTTTAACCTTAATCACCTCAATATGCTTATGATAGGGGCAATGAGGGATCAAAGCTAGTAAGAACCATAATCTTTTGAAAGCTCTTTATGAACTTGAAATCCTTGCTTCCCTCTATGAAGGGCCTTTCTCATATTTCTATGTTGAGTCAGTAAACCTACTTCCTCTCTATCTCCAACAAGCATTTGAGTTGTTATGTTTCAAGCATTCATATGATGATTTATGCAATCATGTTATTTATCTTCCTTGTTTGCACAAGACTCTTATCTATTGAGTATTAATTTGAAAGCCATCATTGTGAAAAACCTTTTATGTTTGAGCAAAGAGTACTCCTACTGTAAAACTTCTTCAAAAGCTTTTTGTGAAACTGTTGCCAGTTGTTCTCTGATCAAGAACAAAGTTTTCCAATTCCAATTATGATTTACCTTTATGCATCTTTATTGTGACTCTGGTACTTGTTGCAAGCTAAGTTACATAATGGTGAGTTGCTCTCTTCTATGAGTTGTGCAATGGTAAGTGTAATGCTTCTTGTCCGTATTATTTTATCGACACTTCAGTCCATAAACCTGTGGACATGTTTACTGAGCTTAGTTTTCGCTTGGGGACAAGCGAAGGTCTAAGCTTGGGGGGAGTTGATATGTCCAATTTTCACCAGCATTCTATATCATAATTTTCCTCTATTCATTGATATATTTCATATTAAGAGGTGTTACTTATGTCTTTTCATCTATTTTTGCATGTTGGATGATTCTTGGAGGATGAACTGCCGGAGTCAGGATTCTGATGGAAAAAGAGGTGTTTTGATGCAATTTCGCGAAGATCAGAAAAATTATGGAAAATCATATTTTTCCAGAAGACGAAGGAAGCCAGAAGGGGAGGCGGAGATGGGCCACAGGGGGCCCACACCCCCGAGGCGCGGGCCACCCCTTGGTCGCGCCTACAGGGGGTGTGGCCCACCTAGCCCACCTTTGGCTCCGCCCTCTCGCCTATATCTTCTCCTTGAAACCCTAAAACACAATGGGGTGACCACAGAAAGATTCCGCCGCCTCTACGGGGCAGAAAACACCGAGAGAGAAAGGGCTCTCCGGCAGACAGAATTTTGCCGGGGAAATTCCTTCCCGGAGAGGGGAGATCGTCACCATCAACACCATCGTCAAGCTAGACTTCATCGGGATCATCATCATCCACACCATCATCTCCACCAGCATCATCATCACCACTCCATCCCGCTATAACAATTGTGTTGAATACTTGCATAGTTCTTAGGGGAAACTTTCCCGGTGTTGATTACTAATGTAGTTGATGCTTGTGAGTGGAACCATTGGATTATTGTTTATGTTCAGATTGTTATCCATCACCATATTATCTTTGATCTTGATCCATATGATGTCTTGTGAGTAGTTTGTTTAGTTCTTGAGGACATGGGAGAAGTCATGTTGTTATTAGTGGATTTGTGTTGAGATATTATTCAATGGTTTATTATTTAAGTTGTGGTGCTATTCCTCTAGTGGTTTCATGGAATGTCGACTACATGATACTTCACCATTTATGGGCCTAGGGGAATGCATTGTGTATTTGTCTACCAATTGTGGGGTTGCCGGAGTGACAGAAACCCGAACCCCCGTTAGGACACCATTGCATAAGGGAGTGTAGGATCTCAGAGTTTAAGGTTGTGGTTAGGTTTATATCTTAATTGCTTTCCTATAGTTGCGGATGCTTGTAGGGGGTTTAATAACAAGTTTGTATTAGTCCAAGTAAGGTCGGTACATTAGCACAGGTTCACCCACACAACACTTACAACACCAAAGAAGACTACTCAGCTATTTGAAGGGAAAGCACTTGACAGAATTCCCATGTGTCCTCGAGAATGTTTGGTCCTTATAAGTATTCCCACCGTCTTGTCCTTTGCTAAGAAAGGATTGGGACACTTGCTGCATTTGTTCGTTGTCTTTATTGCTTGCACTTTATTTCTTTGCTTTATCAGAAAACCCCTAAAAATCTGTTTGCTAAGTATTTACAGAGATTTCCTGCTCCATACCACTAGTCAACACCTTCTGCTCCTCGTTGGGATCGACACTCCTATTTATCGTAAGTACTACAATACACCCCTATACTTGTGGGTCATCAAGGCTTAACTGACTTATGTTTAGTCATATGCATGTGTGAGCATGTGCCAAGTCGATTCAAATGAAACATTCAGAGGAGGATACCACAATGTCATACCAAGTTATGAATAGAACAATGCAAGCAAACATTCATATGACATGCTACAAACTATTAGCAAGCTAGAGCTAATCATAAGAGCAAGTACTACTAAGCATCCATTAAATAACATACACCTTACATGAACAGACTAAGCATGCCCACAATGATGAGTATATGTACAAAAATGAAGACAAATAGAGTTCATTACCAGCCTCTTACCACACCTCGAGTTGTCATTAATCATCATTATTGCCTTTCACTTGTGTGACTTGAATAATAACATGAAACCAAACTCCAAAGGAGTCACTGAGGACCGCTGAACCCTGCAACAAACTTAACAAAACCAAATAAGAATAACAAATATTTTTGGGTTTTCGATTTTTTTTAAAGAAAGCACTCTTATAAAAAGCAAACAAAGCAAAATCTTTTTGGATTTTTCTTATAGCAAACCAAAGCTAAAATACAAAGAAACAAACAAAGAGAAACAATGAGAATATTTTTGGTCTTTTTGTGTTTTGGAATGCAGAAACAAAAACTAAAAAGAAAGCGAAACATGGATATACAAAGTACCGATGGAGCATGATATATAAATGAGTGTGATGTCGGTATACCTCCCCCAAGCTTAGGCTTTTGGCCTATGTGGAGATCAATCAAAATGCGGGTAGTAGCCCCAAGCTAGTGGATAATCGTAGGAATGATCATAATCAGGCCCTCGTGATGAAGAAGAAGAAGTGTCCCAATCATAAGAGGGCTGAACTGAATTATCCTCGGCATCCTATCCAACATTCTCCTCCTGCTGGGAGAGCTCCACCATGTATGTGTCAAGTTATTCCTACGTGAGTGACCATCGTTTCCTAGTATGAAAGTTAAACAAAGCAGGTGCAGGCAAAGGGACTACTTTCCCAGACTTACCACCTCTCCAACCACTCTTGACAAAGGTTATTTCATAAGGTAACTCGCTCAAACTATCCCAAGAAGAAACAAATTTATGTTGTACCATGGAATTGAGATCAAGTCTCTCTATGGGAAACCGCAAGTCTGAATGATGAGGCGCTAAACCATGGAGAACCAATAAACGAGAGGCAATGAGGCCTCCACAAATTCCAACTTTCTCGCGGTTAGAAGTAAGATGGAAGGCTATCAAAGCACCCAAGTTATAAGTCCTATATCGTTTCAAGGCAGCTGAGATAAAAGCTAGATCAAATGAAGATAACTTACTAGCAGTCTTTCTAGCAAGAACACACTTGGCAATGAAATAGGCAAAATAACGAATAGATGGGAGATGAATATTCCGAATTTTACCACTCTCCTTTGAGAAGATGCATCCCTGGAAAATCTCCGCATATAAGTCCATGAGTAGCACGGGCCTCTCTCTAATCTTCTCACATGAACCCCACTGTGGCACTCTGATAGCTACACAAAAATCATCAAAAGGGAGGTTGACAGCTATATTGTAAATTTTGTAGTGAACCATGGGGTTAGGCAAAGTCCAACTAAATCGAAAATCCTACACCAGAGATAGTTAGTTTCACAAATTGGTAAGGTTCTTCTCCAACAAAATGCTCCTGCCCTGCATTAGAAATTAGAGTTTGGAAATCCTGAAATATCCCTGCAGCTCTCATGAATTCTGGGCATGTATAAATGGAGGAGAATACTTCCTCCGCGCGGTGGACTTTCATAACCTCCGGTACCCTTAATTCATGTTGATTCAGCTAGTAATCGCTCATCTTATTTTCTGAAATTTTTAGACAAATATCAAACCAAGTGGTTTACAAGCTAATAAGTGAAGGGGAACTACTATAGGAACTTGCTGGAGGGCTAAACATGCTTCAAAATGAAATCTCTAAGCATAGAACAATCATGCAAGCTCAAACAATCTGTCACCTATAGTAGAAAAATACTCAAGATACAATCCACCAATCAAAAATCTAATTGGACAAGCGGAGGAGGCACATCCCGGAGAGCAATCCCTCCACAAATTAGCAGCAAAGATGGGCATACAAGGAGATCGAAAATCGGGAGCAAGAACAACAGGAAATCGAGCTTTGAGAAGTTTTTCGGTGTTTTCGGGAGAGAGAAAGAAGTGGCTGGAAGGAGGCTAAGTGGAGGGCCAGGGGTGGCCCACACCTGGGCCAGGCGTGCCCTAGGGCTGGCCACGCCAGCAGGTGTGTGCTGGCCTGGTGGGTCCCCCGGGTCACTCTAGGTGCCCCTCTGCCCCTTTTTTCATGAAAAAATTTAATATGGATTTTCTGGAATTTTTCAAGAAACTTTATTTTTGGCCAATTTTCAGGTTAGGAAAATTGATTTTCTCGTAGAAAAACATTTTTGAAAGACACAAGAGCAAACCAAAAATAAAACTACAGAAGTTCTAAGACACTCTAAAAAGCAAGCAACTAGCAAAACTAAGACGAACAAGATGAAGAGCAAAGTTTGGTAATGAGAAAAATAAAAGTGAGCAAGGTTAATCATTGTGAAAGCATTGTTTTGTCCATTAAAATCCGTTTGTTAACAAGGTTGATCAAGTCTTGTTACCAAAACAATTTTATATGAAACAATACTTTGCATTTCACAAAATTATTATGTTACCCCAATCTTGATACCAATAGTCCCAATCATAATAGTTTCAAAACTTTCTTGTGGAATGGGACAATATATTTCTCCAACTTTGATGCCCTTAATATTTTCAATTGAATTTAGGCCATAAATCTTATCATTCTTCTTGGGGAAATAGACAGTATGCTTCTTGTCATTAATATTAAAAGTTACTTTTCTTTAATTAAAATTGATGACAGCGCCTGCAGTATTAAGAAAAGGCCTTCCAAGAATAATAGACATATTATCTTCTTCGGGCATTTCAAGCACAAAAAAATCAGTTAAAACCAAGCAATTATGAGCCACTTGAACAAGAACATCCTCACATATACCAACAGGAATAGTAGTAGACTTATCAGCCATTTGCAAATATATACCAGTTGGTATCAATTTATCTAGTTGAAGTCTATTGTAGAGAGAAAAAGGCATAACACTAACTCTAGCTCCCAAATCACACAAAGCAGTTCTAACATAACTATTTTTAATAGAGCAAGGAATAGTTGGAATACCTGGATCACCAAGTTTGTTTTGAACCTTTCCATTGAAGGAATAATTAGCAAGCAAAGTAGAAATTTCCTCATTAGGAATCTTCCTTTTATTAGAGACAATATCCTTAATATACATTGAATAAGGAGGAAACTTAATAGCATCAGTCAAAGGAATTTGCAAAAATAAAGGTTTCATCCACTCACAATTTTTTTTATAGTGTTCTTCCTCCTTTGACTTGTGTTTCTTATTAGGAAAAGGCATTGGTTTATGCACCCAAGGTTCTCTTTCACTACCATGTTTATCTGCAACAAAATCTTCCTTAGTGTACTTGGTGTTCTTAGTGTGATTTTCAGGTTCTTCTTCAATTTCTTCCTTATCAGGAGCATCATTGTTATCATTACCACTTTCAGTTTTAGCATTAGAGACAAATATACTATTAGGATCTATAGCAGGTTCAGAAGGTTCCTCAATTGTTTTATGTTTATTTTTCTTTCTCTTAGAAGAAGTACCGCTATTTTCAGCTTGTTGAGAATCCTCCTCAATTCTTTGAGGATGTCCCTCTGGATATAAGGGGTCCTGAGTGGTAGCACCACTCCTAGTTCTAATTTCATAAGCATGTTTATTTCCAGAAGCATTAACTAGCATATCCTTTTATACTTTAGCAAGTTGATCAATTTGAGTTTGAACCATTTGAAAATGCTTAACAAGCATTTTAACATTTTTATCAGTTCTTTCCACAATATCTTTCAACTCATTAATAGCTCTAGAGTTTGCCAATAAATGATTCTGAACTTGTTTATTAAAATTACTTTGTTTAACAAAAAAAGTACCAAGTTCTTCTAATCATTGATCAGGAGGTTTACCATAAGGAATATCACCTGCATCAAAGTGTTGGAGAGAGTGCACCTCAATAGTGGATGAGTGGGATATTGGCTTACATAATTCTTCTATAGGTGGTAAATTCTTCACATCTTTAGATCTAATACCCTTCTCCTTAAGACATTTCCTAGCTTCTTTCATCACTTCATCATTTAATTCAATCACTCCCCTCTTCTTGGGTGTTGGTGTTGGAGTTGGTTCAGGCACAATTGGTTCAGGTGTAGTTGTATCAAGTGTAATTGGCTCAATTATAGTCCAATCATCATAATTCTTGCTTATTTTAGCCATTAATTCTTTAGCTTCTGCTGGAGTTCTTTTCCTGAAAACACAATCAGCAAAACTATCTAGGTATGTCCTAGATTCATCAGTTAGTCCATTATAATATATATCAAGAAGCTCATTTTTAGGTAATGGACATCCAGGATGTGCATGAATCAAGGCACGGAACCTTTTCCATGACTCAGGCAATTTCTCCTCTTCTTCCTGTTTAAAATCAAAAAGTTTCTGCAAAACAGCATGTCGAGCACTAGGAGGGAAATAGTTTTGAAAGAAAGTAGCAATCAATCAATCAGGGCTATCAATGGAGCCAGGAGGTAAACTATTAAACCAAGCTTTAGCTTCTCCTTTTAGTGAAAAAGGGAAATTTTAGCAATAGAGTAGGTCTGCATCTTAACATCATCTGAAAATAAAGCACTAATGGTAGAAAGCTCAGTCATATGTGCCACAGCCCTTTCATTCTCAGTCGCACAAAAAGTTTCTTTCTCAACAATGTTTATATAGGATAAATCAAGAGAGAAATCATAATCTTTATCTTTAATGTTTATGGGAGAAGTAGCAAACTTAGCATGAGGAGATAGTTTAGGTATAATAGTATGTTTCTCAAGAAGATTCTTAATAGCACTAGTACCACGTGTGTTTCGATATTCTTCAATAAATTCTTTAGTCATTTCAATATAACCATCATTAATATCATAACTCTCTCTAGACTTAGGTGAGCTAACAGGTGTAATAGTGTCTTCACTAGCAGTTTCAGTATTTCCCAATATAGTTCTAGCAATTGTAGCATCTAGGAAAGGACCTAACGAACCAATCTCATCAAGAACAGTAGAAGTAACATCATGAGCATCAGAAGAAGTTTTAGATTCAGAAGTTGTAACAGTGTGTGTAGCATGTGTATGTGGTGGTGGTGTAACAAGCTTACTTATAACAGATGGTGAATCAAGAGCAGTAGAGGTGTTTAGAACTGTACCTCTTCTTGTAGTGGATGGTAAAATAGGAAATTTTCCATCACGAGACTTTCCCATGATGAAAAGAATAGCAACGAACAATAATAAATCCAAGTGAACTTAAAAATAAATCTATGCTCCCCGGCAATGGCGCTAGAAAATAGTCTTGATGACCCACAAGTATAGGGGATCGCAACAGTCTTCGAGGGTAGTATAACTCAATTTATTGATTCGACACAAGGGGAGCCAAAGAATACTTATAAGCCTTAACAACTGAGTTGTCAATTCAGTTGCACCTCTCACAGTAGTTTAATAGTAGCAACAGTGTTTTAGTAGCAATAGCAAAGTAACAACAGCAGTAAAGTAAAGGCAGTAGTAACAATAGTAGCAAACAGCAGGATTTGAGTGCGGTAGGCATAGGGATGGATGGATGGGCATTGCATGGACGAGAATATTCATGTAATATCAAGATCTAGGGCATTTGCAGATAAATGAGATAAAGCATCCAAGTACTAAATAATCATAGGCATATGTTCCATATATAGTCATATGTGCTTGCAATGAGAACTTGCACAACATCTTTTGTCCTGCCAGCCCGTTGCAGCGGGGCCTCAAGGGAATTGTCAACACCTGGATTTTTAATCACAGATGCCTGTTATGCCATACATCGCAATCCCAAGATTACCATTTTTGCGAGACATAACAGATTGGATATCACAGTACATCATCTATTACAAACCATACATAAGGTCTTACACAAATAAGGATCTCATGATCCAGTCTTAATACAAATCAAGAAGCGAAATAACGTAATAATAACGATAGCGTAGGCGAAGCTCCATGTTCAGGGTCACAGGCAATGCTGATGATGGGAGATGATCCTAGTTGTCGTAACCTTCCTGGTGTCCTTCCTCCTGATAGTCCTCCTCATAGTCTGGCCACGGAAATAGCCAGGGATAAAGCCATGAGTACTCTTTAACTACTCGCAAACTAATACTAATAAGTGAAGTGGTTTTGGAATAGGAACTTCTAAGCTCTAGGGTTATTTTGCAAAAAGCCACATTTACCTCTACTTAGTTCAGAAGCAAAGAAATTTAGTTGAAAGTTTTATAACAACTAAGTGGGAATTTGAATTTCATATCACAACTTTGTTGTGGTCAAGTCAAAGTCATAAATCATTTCACAAGTCATTTTGAAAACATCTGATGACGGAACAGTATGGCCAGTCCAACTGTCCATAACCGCTGACACGGCTATTCAAATAGTTTGACACTCTGCAGAGATTTTACACTTTCATCACAACATTCGATACATCCGTTAGGAACAATCCTGAATTCACCATACTTAGTATGCGGATAATCAATCCTAACCTTTCAATTACACGCCCTAGTATAGGCACCTCTCCTCTGAGTTTGGCCTCCCAACCATGACCAACTGTCATCTTGGGTACTGCACAGGTGGACAATCTTCACAAGGTAGCCTCAGCTTAGACCTTGGACGCAAGGGAACCCATACTAAGGTATATAAATTTCCAGTCAAGCCCTACCCAAATTTCGGGTGTTGTGGTTGTACGGTAAAATTGGAATGGTATCGCATCCAGACAACCATCAGTTTATAAAGGGCAGAGGCTCATGCCTTAACATTTTCATCATCAAAATCATCTGGTGTTCAAGAACACATGTCAAAACATTTCAATAGAATGACTCATCATTCTAAGGTTTTCATAACCATTTTCACCAAGTATTCTCATCTAAAGTTGATAAAGTCTTATGCTTAGCACTAGCATCTACAGGTGGGGGTAAATACTAATGAGGGATGGTAAACAAGTGTATCTTATCTAAGTTAAATCTCATGCCTCAGGATGACATCAAGATTTATCTAACTTATGCCAAGTTTTAGGCTCTTTATGCTACCTTCAATTCTCCTTCTAATATCTACAAGTCACTAAGTAAACTTTTGATAGAAAGCTTTGATAAATAAAATAAAATACTAAGCTTGCAAGTAAAACTAGGATGGGGTGTCATCAAATGTATCTAACCAAGCATGCTTCATGCATTGCATAGGTTATCTAACTTTCATAGTTGCAAGTATTAGCTTGCATAATTGCAAGTATAAGCTTGCCAAGTCAAATGGTAGTATTAGTCTTGCCTTGTGCAGAGCGGTGGTTGAAGTTCTCATCGGCTTCTTCCTCATAGTATCCTCCTTCCTCCTCGTATCCTTGGTCGGTACTATCGTCTATAAATAAATACGAGGTACACAGTCACCAAACAATACTTAACTATTTATATTTATCACACAAAGGTTCACACTAGATTATCTAGCATCATCACTATTATCACAAAGATGAAAGCACTTGTCTTATTTATTTTATTTTAGAAAAGTAATTTCTGCTCATTGAAAAACTACTTAAGGTTTAATATTCTCCAACTAAAACATGGGATCATGTTGACACATGTCATTACCACACATTTTAGTACATGGGAATGTGATTTAAAGTGGTGTCACAATTTAATAAGGTTTAACCTTTTTATTTTAATTAAATAAAATGACTAGAATGGCCTATGAGGCATTATTTTATTACTTGATCATTATTTCTGCAAGTAACTCTATATATTTTTATATATTCTGAAAGGTATGGTTAAATGTGATTTTTGAGTGTTGGAATCAACTCAAAATCTTTCATGGTTAAATTTTGAAAAATGTTTGAATGCAGAAAAGCTTCTGCCTTGTTATTTTTACCATGGGTGATCTACAATTCTAAATGGTTTGAATCCAACAGGCTGGGATTAAGCACTCCAGTACCTTTCTAACAAAATTGGTTTAATGCATTTTGGTTCAGTGAATCGAGCTGGGTTGATTTTTGAATCTAGATATAGAACTGAGTTTGAAATTAAATGAATAAACCTAAGTTTGAATTGTTGGGTCATGCGGGAGGTATAACTGGGCCGGCCCACTACGCATAGCGCGCGCGGGCTGGTTAAGTGAGCGACCCCACTCGTTAGTGAGACAGCAAGTGGCGAAGCGGTATGGGTGAATATAGGCCGTGCGATCTAGTTCTAATCCTACGGCTGTGGTTCATCGTCCACGTCGGGCAACGCCGGCGAGACAGAACCCTAGCGCGGACAGAGGGGTTCGACGGAGGCTCATCGGGGCTCCGACGATGGTCGGCGATGGGGGCTAACAACAAATTCGACGACGACGATTCTCCTGGTACCGGTAGCTCCTCCTGGGGCGGATTCAATCGATGGTGCCTCTCCTCCTCTGCAGCGGCGAACTCCGGTGAAATTTCGGCCACCTGGTGCTCGCCTTGCTCCGGGGGTGAGTGGGTGTGATCAGTGAGAGGTGGGGAGTGATATGGTGTGAAGGGTTTGAGCTGGGAAGGCCTCTATTTATAGTGCCTGAAGTGGACCGACGGGCGCGCGTGGAGCTCGTCGTGGTCGTCGGCACAGAGTGCTAATGGCATGGGAGATGATAGGGGCGGTGCGTTGCCTCCTAGCGAAGCTCAACGGCTTGATGGCACGGCGTGGGGCGGTGAGGAACGGTCGGAACGTCACGGCGCTCTAGGCGGGTCTGACGGCAAGTTTAATGGCGCACAACATGTGTGGTCCGCGCGGCGGCGAATGGGGTTGTATGGCGGAGTGCTGGGTGCTAGCGATCACGCAAGCGGCGAGGGCGGCGCGCGGTCTATGGGCTTGTGTCGCTGACGGCGCACTGGCGCGCTCTCGGCTCGCACGCGGAGAGACTGGGCATGAGCTTGTCGTGTGGTCCAGGCGCTGGAAAGACTCTGGTCTTGGATAGGGGGTGGCCGTGGACGGTTCTACGTGTCCCAGACAAGGTTGGCGAGGCTAGTGCTTCCTCTAGCTTGCTGGCGACATGGGGGTGGCAATGTTTCTCTCGTCATGGTCACCATTGATGGCTATGCTTGATCATAGTGGTGCTAAGGCTAGTTAGATTAGTTTGATCATCTACTGAGAGTGTAGAGTGAGCTAGAGAGGGGACAAGGTTGGCCAAAATTACTGCTACTAATAGTGTTTGATGTTTTGTTGTTTGCTGATCACAAGGTGTTTGATGAAATGGCCGAAAGAAATTCAAATTTGAATTTTGGATTCAAACTTGGTGCGTTTACTAGGTACATACTTGGGAGTATCTGGTTAGTTGGATTGGTCAAGGGGCACTGGTTTGGTTGGGTTTTGAAAATGTGTGATCTTCACATATGATAAAGATTAAATTGTCATTTGAGTGAGGTTGCTAAATGTTTCTATAAGGTTGAAAGGTGGGCTTTGATTCACTTTTACTTGGGCTTGCAAGGGGTGAAAATAAATGGAAAAGTTTCTGTTTGAAATCTTGTACTAGAAACACTCAAAGTGACCTAGTGAGCAAGATTAGCAAAAATGACCATTTGCCTTATTTGATTTGTTTTTGATTTTCTCTTGATTTGTTTCTGCTTGGAAATGTTTTAGATGATGTTGTTTTCATCTTTAAACCATTCCTTGCTATTTTGGTTAATCACACAAGTCCATTGATGCATTCATTCAATCATCACATACACACATACATTCATTTGGTTTTTATTTAATCCAAGTTTTTGTTAACCCTAATTTTAGTGATTAGAGTTTGATAATCATGATCAAAAAATTTGGGATGTTACAGGAATGTACTGGCAATTAAGGTACTTCTTTTAATAGAGTACCGGAGCAAAGCATTAACACTCCGTGAACACACATGATCCTCATATCATAGCCATCCCCTCCGGCTGTCCCAATTTCTGTCACTTCAGGGCCTTTGGTTCTAGACAATAATATGTGTAAACAACTTGTAGATAAGATCACAAACAATACCATCATCATGAATCAACAACATGTTCAGATATGAGATCATGGCACTCGGGCCCTAGTGACAAGCATTAAGGACAACAAGTTGCAACAAAGTCAAATAGCACTAATAAAGATACTAGGCACCATGCCCTAACAATCTTATTCGATTACATGATAGATCTCATCCAATCCCTTCCATCCCCATAGCCTACAGCGGGGGATTACTCACTCATGGATGGGGGAAACATGGATGGTTGATGGAGAGGCATCGGTGATGATGATGGTAATGATCTCCTCCAATTCCACGTCCCGGCAGGGTGCCAGAACGGAGTTTCTGGTTCTGAATCGCGGTTTCTGGTGGTGGCAGCGTAGCGGAACTCTATCTAGAAAAACGTCGAACCCCCCTCTGTTTTTAGGTCAGATTGCTTTATGCAGCCAAAGAGGGAGACCGAGGGGGCTCCCGAGGTGGCCTCACCACCCCCAGGTGTGGGCCCCTCATGGCCCTCCTTCGTCTCATCTTCTGGCTCCGCGAGTCTTCTGGTAAAATAGGAGTTTTGCGATATTTTCCGGGATTTTTCCTGAAACTTGATTTTCTGCGCAAAAACGAGACACCAAAGCAATTCTGCTGAAAACAGCGTCAGTCTGTGTTAGTTGTATCAAAATCACACAAATTAGAGGAGAAACAGTAGCAAAAGTGTTCGGGAAAGTAGATACGTTTTGGATGTATCGTACACTCTAGGAACAGTATCCTTCTATATACGGTATTATTCATGTAACATCCCAGCATTTTGGAACCAACAAAGGGTAGAATTAGGAATTTGAGCAATTGCATGCATTCATCTGTAAAAAATGTGAGTAAATTTTTTTTGCCAAATAAAAACTTAAAGTGATCAAAGTTTCTTTCACTCTTTAATAGAGTTATGATTTAGTAATATTATTTAATTAAGCAACAATATATAGTAAACAGAAAATCTATGTAAGATTGATAATCAAACAAATGAATATTTATTTCATATATTCATTTCATTAATACGTTACAAAATGTAACATATAAAGTTAATAAATAATCTTTACAAGAGTGAAATTACAAAAAGAGGAAATTACATTTATTATTAAACTAATACATCTTTCTTACAAAAGAATAAAATAAAAATTACAAAGGATCTATTCTATCTAAAGGTAAACCTATTTTAATATTGAATCTTCAAATCTTGTACCTGCAAAACAAAGCACTAACAAAACGAAACAAAACAAAACAAAATAAAGGTTAAGTTATTAATTTTACTCTCAGTAGAGAGCAGTGAGTTGCACTGCTCAATTTTACATCATTGAGTAAATCTTTAGGGGCAAGTTTCACCAATATGAAAGAATTAAATCTTTCATAATTAATAAGCCACAAGTCAAATGATCCCAATCAGTAAGAGGGGCAAGTTTCACCAGGCAGATAAATGGTAACAAGATAAAAAGGTAGAACATCTCCCTGAGCATATCCACAACAGTGCAGCAGACACACAAGCAGCTCACACACCAAAATGCATGGATGTGTTGTCGATATAGCCACAGCTGCCTCAACAAGTAAAAGATCCCAACACAGTCGTGGGCAAGCACAAGTGCACCATTTAATTTCTCATACCACACCAGAACCAGCAGGTTAGCCATAGCCAAATACAAGCAAACCAGCCAAACCAAAACTCCACCACAGATCAACCAAACATCACCAGATGGTGACATAAGGAGGGGGAGGAATCAGGTGGACAGCAAGATCAAGCCACATGAGCTAGGAGGAGTAGGCTAGATCAAGGCCAAGCACAGGAACTCAAGGGAATCTAGAACAGCATCAGGAGGTGAAGGACATGATCCAACCAGCAACACCAACATCACCACCAACCACAACAATCATCAGTTTCTAGCGGTTAGTGTCACAAAACCATCATATGATCTATTAATCTTATCCAGACATAAGCATGTGTTGTTTCATGAAACAAACTCTCAATGATCACCTAGTGGGGTGAATCTATCCTAGAGATTTTGTGTATAAAGATCAGAAATCAAATCTACCAACAAACACCAAATTCTCAGACCAGCCTCACAGATTTGGTGCTATCACATGCAACTTCTATAATCTATCATTTATTCTTACCAGATTAGGGCACATCTTCCAGAGGAAGTAGCACCTCTGATCTTATAAGTTACAAACAAACCATTCACATAATCAACTAGGACTTTAGATCCTAGAGCCTCAGACCAGCATCATAGGCATGATCAAACAATAAGTTTTCCAACTTATCAATAAGAACCTATCAAGTTCCAGTAATGACCATAAGTGAAGCCAACAACAAGATCTACTTGTGTACCATTCTAAGAAGGTTTCACAAGCACTGATCTTATCACTAAGACAACCAGATAAGTCCAATTCTTATAAAACAACTAGAAAATCATTTCCCAGAGACCAAACTCAGAGATCATACCATTTATATCTATTTATTTTCATAGAATCATCAAATTCTATTGAATAGAATTCAGACTAAGGATAAACAGGCAAGCCAACAAACATTAATTTAGTGAATCATCACCAATAGGGTTACTGTCAGTACTAGGGTACTGACAACAAATGAACATATTAAGCCACCGGGTTATCAATCAGAGACAAGCTAGGAACCACTAGCAGCAGATCCAATATTAGCTTCAGCACAATAACAACAACAACATCATATAATACAAAGATGACCACAAGCACTAGTGTGCTGAGAACACAAATTCTCACTAAGAATCATGACCATACCATAGCATCATCTTACAAGCATCAGAGATGAACCCTAGTAGCAATACAAGCACAGAATAAAGATTGTCCACTTGATACACACAGAGGGACTTGAGGTAACTAGATGCACTAGAATCCAAAGAGACACAACTCACCCGAGGTCCCTCGCTGGCGAATTGAAGAGGAAGCAGAAGGGCCGACATACTCGCGGCGGCACAGGGAACATCCAGAGGTTGCTGCAACCCGCACCAGCCATGGCGGCGGTCACAGTAACGCACACCACCGCACACCACCATAGGAGGATCAGCGGCGGTGGTGGCACCACCCAACCCCAAACCCTAGGGTTCGGGAACGGGGCAAGCCTAGCCACAGGAGGGCTCCGAAATCAAATCGAAGCAGAGGAGATGAACAAGCATAGTCAACAACCTCATCCTGCACCACGACAGCGGCCAGGGAGGGCCACGGCGGTGAGCACCGCACGGCGGCGGCGCCAACACCCCACGGGGTCGAGGAGAGGAGATGAGGACAAGAGAGAGGAACCGAGGGAATTGGGCCGGTAGGGCCAGAACCCCTTCGAGGTGTCCTTTTGGTCCAGGCCACTTGGGCCAAATCATCCCAATAAGCCCAGCTGGACCATCCCAAAAACTTAAAAGAAGTTTTAGTGATTAATAAAAGACCAAAATATCCCTAAATTTAAATAAATTCTACTAAATAAAATAAAAATCTAAAAATTATAAATAAAATATTTTTGGATTCATAATAATCCAATCTATCTAAATAAATTAGGAAATAAATTTTTATGTATATAATTTTTGATCAAGAATTTTATAATATATGTATTCCTTATAGAATTTTTTAAAATTAAAGAAACAAGATAAAAATAAATAAAAATCACTTTTATTATATATTAATATTGTATTATTTTATAAAAATACTAAATAAATGTTTAGTATTATAAAAAGAAATCCTTTTATTTAAATGTTAATTCTTAAAAGAATTATTAAATAAATAAATATAAAAGTTTATATTTTAATTCTAAAATAAATAAAATAAAAATATGATATTCATTAAATATTAAAGATTATTATTTAAAAATTCTTTATTACTTAAAGGAATTGTTGTAACTAAAATGATGGGTAAAACGCACAAAGATAAATAATGCATTACATTACTATGCATAATCATTTTGTCTCTTTAAATATTCTCCTTACCGGGCAATAATGATGTTTTGTAGAAATAGAAGCTCAAGGTCTGGTGCAAGCATCCGACTTCACTACCTTGCAATCACAAGGCAAGTTCATCACTTGCTCATGTCCTTTTAGGAGTCTTTATCAAAGTATTTGCAAATTGTGTGTTATCATCTATGATTCGAAGAAAGAAAATATTATTTTCTCAAATAAATAAATTATAGATATCATCCTAAGTGATGATATAATGGAGCAATAGAACTTAGGTTCTATTTGCAACAATTATGATCAATTAGGGACTAAACAACCCATGACATCAGTGATTCTAGCGCTGTATATTACGCATTAACCATGAGATTTGGAATGGGACAGAGAAGTCAGCTGTATCTTCTTCCTCTCGCATGTAGCCGGATGTGCAGGTCATGGCTGTTATCACTTGTAGCGTGCATATTAACTGGTAATTCATACAGGATATGCAGCATATGGGTGGGAACCCTTATCGTCCAACGATAGTTCTGGCATCTAACGGTCTGTACAAACCATTGCCGTAATTCAATGGGTGGGCATGGTGTACACCAAGGAGGCATGCGAGGTCGCAAAGGGGGCAGTGATTGGCTTGGATCACCTACTAGGCCCCACATCATGGAATTGTGGACGGGAAAGTCCGCCCAGTTGTGCAACAAGGAGTTGATCTCTCATGGATGAAGTAACGCACCTCTACAGAGTGTAAGAATTGTAACTTTTTACTCCCTGTTCCGGGAAGGAGCTACGAACACGGCAGGAAAGGAACTCCATGAAAGTTCTGGTCAACCTGTGAAGACTGATGGTCATAGATTTTCATAAATAAAATCAATCTTTGAAGAAAGATTTACAAAAACTGCATAGTGCCAAGGACTTATAGTCCGAGGTGGTTGTTAGAGCATCAAACTTCCCACCTTGCATATAATGAACTTGTTGGGTAACGTTGTTACTCACCCTTTCCTTTGATCCCTTGCTTAGACTCTGAAGATCCCAAAGATACTCCAATGTATGCAGCATAATGCCAAGAAGATGTGTTCTACGAGGAGCCTGACTTGTCAAGGGGCATTGAGGGAGTGGATTACGAAATCCTCTATGGAGTAGATGGCAACGAGTCAACCTAGTTGACCTAGTTAATAGTAACCAACGGAGCCGAGCAGCATGAACGATATAGAATAAGCTGCTGAGCTCAACTCTTAGTTGGAGTTATTACGTTGAAGTTCCGCTGAAACACTTTATATTTTGGTTTGTAAGTTGAATCTTTTGAAGTCTTGAACTTCTGGTATTGTAATAATAAGAAGGTATGTATGTTTGTAATATGGACCCGCAATGTTTCTGTTGTACCACTCTGAGGGATGTGATATTTACGGAACGGTGTTCTGTGGATGTCATGTCAACGACTATAGTGTACTACACATGCAGTGGTATGTTGGGTCACCGCAGTTGGTATCAGAGCAAATTGCTTTGACCTTAGGTTGGAAACCTAGTAAAGGGTATTACCTATAGGAGAGTTTAGCAAGAATTCTCTAAAAAATTATAATAGGTATTCAAATGAGAATATTCCGTTATATGTTTTAGTGCGATAATTCTTTGTTATGATGCAATATATTATTGGGTACTAATAAAAATATTTTTTACATACAGAGTTATGGAACCAAATTTTCCAAAATATACTTTGGTAAGGAAAGAGGGGACTCTCGATGAAATTCACGGATCAACTTCGTCAACTCTTAAAGATTTTTAGTTGTCCAACTAGAATTCCGGTGAATACCATAACGTATTATGATGGTCGGATGTTATCCAAGTATCGTGTGAGTATCCAACTTCCTGAGGAGCTTGGATTATATCACGATCTGCCTATAGGTGAAGGTAGGAGTCATTTATCAACATATCATGTTGCTGTTGTGGAGGCGGTAGCTAATTCCGGGAGTATAAAGCCAAGGAGTTAGTGACGAGGTTTAATCTCGTCAATGCCCATTGTTATGAGCTTGGGTTTTGGAGAAGATGGGGGTGCTGGAGATCGCCGAACGGTTAATAGACAAGCAACCAGGGGAAACTATATTTACCCAGGTTTAGGCCCCCGAAGGGAAAACCCTACTCCTGCTTGTCTGCTCTTGATTACGGCGGAAACGAGAAGTACATGGGTATGCAGATGTAATCTGGCGTGGAGGTGTGTATGCGGTGGTATGATAGAGAGAGCCTCCTCGTCGTGCCTTTCTATCCTTTATATAGAGGTAGGCAGGTCCCGGGCATAGATTGAGTCGGTTACAAGTTTAGGGTTTGCCCCTTTGAATATTCTATTTATTCTAGTCTTGCTCTCCAAGGATCCGAAGATGTCATGGGCTTGGGCCACCCGAAAATCTTCATGGTCCGCGTATATTCTCGTGGGCCTTCATTGGGCTGGACCAAGTATGCTGAAGTCGTGTACCCGTAGGGTATAACCATGTCAGTAGCCCCCGAGTGTTCAGTCGAATCGTAGATTCGGCTAAGTACTCTTCAATCTTTCGGGTGCAACTGTTTCTGTTCATCAGAGAATGATTTTAGTGTGTAGGGATTATTGATGCGTGTGCCTGACTCTCCTGACGAATCAGGGTCAGTTAACTGTCTTAGGACAAAACAACATGATCTTCTTCAGATTCGAGTCCCTCGACTCGAACCCGAAACATATGATGGCGTAATTCGACTCAGGCCGTTGAGGACTTACAGGAGTAGAATCCCAGTAATTTTCGAATGATGTACCCAACGCATCCATCGGGATTTTCATCGCGCCTGTTGGCACGGATTTTTACTAGCAGAGCATAGTCGGGTGCGTTACCAGGCCATCAGATGGTATCTGTAGGTCTTATCTTTGCGTCGCAGACACAACATCCGGAATTTTATCACCGCGGAGGTGTTTTGGGTGGCCAAGGAGGATGTTACTCACTTAGCGTTGGTTGGGGCAAAGTTGCCGAAAAGTTTTTGCATTCTGATCCGAAGGATCGCAGTCGAAGAATTTATAGGGTGAGCGACCAACGCTCCCTATGGGAGTATCCCCCGAGTGTCTGTTCGAGTTGTAGACTCGAGCAGAGACTTTAATTTAGCCATTATTTGCTTTAGGTTCGTAGGACACAATTTTTTTGGATGCTTGAATCAATCCTCCCCATGGGAGTAGCCCCCGAGTCCTTAGTGGAGTCATAGACTCGACGCAGGACTAGAAGAATAGACCATTGACGTATTACCTTATTCATGCTTCGGGTGCGCGGCCAGCGCTCCTGATAGGAGTAGCCCCCGAGTAGTTGCTCGAATCGTAGATTCGAGTGAGTACTTTAGTTGTTTAGCCCAAGATTTCTAACCGTTACCAGTATGGCTTTGATGATGTCAGTGCTGATGATCGGTGACCTCAATCGTCTGCGGCGCTAGAGGTGACGTGACTGGACGAACGTGGGTCCCACTTTCTGACTTGGACTTGACTAGTCATACGCGACGTGGCGAGAATTACGGTGTCTCCTCGATTTCCGTGTGTAGTGGACGGCGTGCGAGTGACGGTTCATTGTTATGCTGGCACGTGGATGGTTGGATTTGATGCTGGTGCTAGGGATTCCAGATGAATGGTCCCTGTTCATCATGTTCGTCCTTATAACGGTGGGGAAAATCTGTGGTTTGTTTTCACCGCAGTTATTTGCTTTCCACTGCTTCCACTTTCTCGAGCTTCTCCTGTCACGCGCTGGACGTTCTCCGATCATTTCCTTCCTCTTTTCTGCGCTTGCACCGCTGCCGTCGCCGTACTGCAATGGGGAAGTCGAAGAAGGCCTCCATCGTGGCGGGCACTAGCGCTGCTGCCGGCAGCAAGAAAGGCACTGCCGCCACTCGCGTCACCGATGGTGGGTGGCGACGTACGGAGACGCGCGAGGGCGACCTACGCAAGCTTTGTGAGCGGGGTTTAATCCCGTAGGACAAGGAGGCTGTCAAGATCCTCGGCAAAGAGGTAATTCCCCGTCCACCCGCAGGTTTTCGGGTCATGTTTGTTGCCTTTGTCCTTCGGGGCCTCTCTCTCTCCCAGTCCACGATTTTCTCCGTGGACTGCTTTTTTCTATGGCATCCAACTCCACCATATCTCGCCAAATTCTCTTCTCCACATCGCCTGCTTCATCACTTTCTACGAGTGCTGGCTCGGTATCGAGCCGCACTTTGGCCTCTTCCGGAAGCTCTATTCCGTGAAGAGACAATCCGGCTCCGACGGAGTTTATTCGATTGGTGGCTGTATCATTTCCCTTCGATACAACTTTATTTTCTTCTCTTTTTCTATGTCCGAGTCCGTCCAATACTGGCAAAAGAGGTGGTTTTATATCCGCGATTCCACGGTGGATGGGCAGGACTTCGGTCTTGCCCCTTTCGACTCCACCCAGAAAATCCTGCCGAACAGATCCTGGAAGAACCATATCTTGGAGGGTGAGGTGGAGGAGATAGAGGAGCTCTACCGTCGGGTGGAGGACCTCCAGGTGATTCCAGAGAAGGAGGTGAATGGTGTGGATATCATCCGCACCTTCCTCAAACGTCGGGTGCAGCCGCTCCAGGCTAGGGCACACCCGATGTTCCTTTATTCTGGCTGCCCTGACCCGATGAGAGTTGCGGCTGAGGAGCTCTCCAAGGGGGAACTCGACAGAGTCCTTCAGCTGCTGCTAAATTTCAAAGCTGACAAGGACCTTCCGGGGAAGTCGCGGACCCCTCCGTTCAGTGCCTCTCGACCGGTTCCGTAGGTGTAGATCTGGGACGTGCGCGTAGCGCTTTTACGAATGTGTTTTCTTGTACTTCCTTGTTCTGAAAGTTTGTTTTCTTTGCGCAGGAGTTCAAGGTACCTGGCATGGTACCTACACTACCCGAACGGTTTCCGGATCCACCGGACAATGAGGTAGTGGACTTCGTGTCTGAGCTTCCCTCGGCGCAGTCACCGGTTGAGGAATGCTCCGAGGCGAGCGAGGGGCAGACTCGAAAGCGGGCGCGGAGCTCGAGCGAATCGTCAGATGCCTCGACTCCGCCGACACCTAGGGACCCGCCGTTTCTTGTCTGTCACAGTGGAGGCGATGGTGGCTCTTCCTCTCCCATCCCAGCCATTCCTGTGCGGGCTGTAGCACCGCAGCCATCGGCGATGAGGAAGAAGGAAGAGAAGAAAGGCAAGAGGGACATGCCTGTTTTTAACTTAAGTGACATGGACTCGTAAGTACCTTCGCATGCCTTTTGTTTCTTTTTCTTGTATTCTTGTCTTCTTATCTTTGACTGGTGCTATCTTTTGCAGCCACTCCTCCGAGGGCTCTTTTAGCGATGCCACTCAGGAGTTAGTAGGGGAGTCGAAGATGACGCCTCCTCCCTCTCAGACGGTGGCCACCTCTAGGGGTGCTGCTCCGAACCCTTCTTCGCGGGAGGCTCGGGTGATCGTCTCCCAGAAGACTACAGTCGGACCATCGGAGTCTCCGTCTGATCATGTAAGTGTTTCCGTTCTTGCCGTGGGGGGAGCCCCCGAGCCACATTTTCGTATGATCTGCTGATCTTTGCTTCTGTTTTGTGCGTGTCTCGGGGGGAGCCCTAGAGCGTTTTTCGTGTGTTTGATTTCTTTTTGATCGTTTCTTGAGCGCAGCCCCCGAGCCCTTTTCCTGACAAGTTGCTTCTTCTTGTAGCCTTTGGTGCAAGGTGCCAACTAGCTGGTGAGGCAGCACCTGGCGTTGGAGGCCAGCCTACAGCGGCTTCAAGGTACATCCTTAACTAGATCTTATACTTCTTCGTCTGCTTGCTGGCTTGTGAAGCTCATGCATGCTCTTGTTGCTTTTTGCAGATGAAAATAATGCTGCCCTCCGCGAGCTTGATGCTCTCAAAAAGAGCCTTGGGCTAGCGGAGAAAAAGGCCGAGGATGCCGTTCGGGCGAAGGAGTGCCTCGAGCAGGAGTTGGCTGACGTAGGTGCGGCTAAGGAGTGCCTGCAGCAGGAAGCCACGGACCGCGAGGAGCAGCTCGCTACCGCCACGGCTTCGCGCGAGAAGGAGGTGGCCGGGAAGCTGATGGCTGCTGCCAAAGCTATTTCGGGTGAGTGATTTTGGCTTCCTTGTCTCCGTGCCTTTGTTCGATTCTTACTGTACTGCTTCCGTTTCTTTAGATGTCGCAAGCATTGAGTTCAACGGCAGTGCTCTAGAGCACAGTAGTGCTTTGGATGATGCTACTACGGCGGTCGAAGACCGCTGCAGTACTATGGTTGGCTCTCTCACCAAAGCCAAGGAGGTCCTCGGGCGCTTCTACAAGGAGCTCGTTCCCAAGGGCGTTTCCCTTGAGGATGTCGACTTTTTGGCGGTGTAGGGGTTCATAGCATGGAAAACAAAAAAATTCTACCGCATGCACACAAACAAGCCAAGATCTATCTACTAGATTGTAGCAACGAGTTGATAGAAGTACTCACCCTCGAAGATTCCAAAGCGGTTAACGAGAGCAGATTCTCGTGGGTGATGTAGTCGTACACTTGCCGATCTCAAGATCGCGTAGACGATCCTTCCGGCGCTGCGTTTCGGCAGCGCTTCCGCAGTCGGTCACACGTTCGGTACTCGACGAAGACCTTCCTCTCCCTTGTTCCAGCAGGCAGCAGAGGTTGTAGTTCTCCCCTCGTGATTCCGGCAGCACGACGGCGTGGTGTCAGAAGTAGAGGGAAGATCCCGCAGGGCTTCGCCTAAGCCGGATGCGAGTTATGGTGGATTAGGGTTTCCCGGAAATCTAGGGTTTAAAAATCCGGGAGGAGGAGGAGGTATCGGCGGCGGCGATGGACCGGCGGCTTGCGGCGGCGCAAGGCGGCGGCGGCTTGCGGCGGCGGCGGCGTTGGCGGCGATGCGGCGGTGGGTCGGCGGCGGCGCGTGGAGAGGGGCTAGGGCTTGTTTTTTGTTGGGGCAGCCCCCCCTCTATTTATGAGAGGGGGCAGCCTTGGGAGGGGTGGGTTTGAATCCAAACCCAAACCCAAGTTGGATTGAGAGAAGGACTTGTTTCTTCTCCCACTAGGAAACCATTGTTCAAGTTTGACTTTTCAAACTTCTCGTTTGACTTTCAATTTAGAGCTTTATTTCTCTCTTGCATATGCCAACACCAAGTGACCTTGGACATGATCCAATCATACCACATACCCATGACACATTCATGGACCATTCTCCATCCGGACCGGTGAACCTTCTAGACCCTTCTAGAACCTCTCCGATGAAATCATCGGAAACATTCCCGAATTCCGAAATAGGAATTTCCTTATATGAATCTTATTCTCCGGACCATTACGGATCTCCTCGTGATATCCCAGCTCCCATCCGAGACTCCGAACAACATTCGGTATCCCTACTAACATTCCATATCTACTAAACAACATCGAATCCTTAAGTGTGTCTCCCTACGGTTCGTGAATTATGCGGACATGACCGAGACACTTTTCCGATCAATAACCAATAGAGGAATCTGGAAATTCGTATGGCTCCCACATATTTCTACGATTACTTTGTGATCGAATGAACCACTTACATACGATACCAATTTCCCTTTGTCTCACGATAGTTTACTTATCCGAGGTTTTGATCGTCGGTATCTCTGCATACCTAGTTCAACCTCGTTACTGATAAGTACTCTCTTCTCGTTCCCGTGATATGTGATCCCTTGTGAGCCAGTCACATGCTTGCAAGCTAATTGGATGACATTCCACCGAGAGGGCCCAGAGTATATCTATCCGTCATATGGATGGACAAATCCCACTCTTGATCCATGTGCCTCAACCCATACTTTCCGAACACTCAATGCCACCTTTATATCCACCCAGTTACGGTGTGGCGTTTGATGTCATCAAAGCATCCTTCTAGTGATGGTGATTAACATGATCTCATGGTCGAAGGAATTAGGTTACTATGTATCAGAAAGCTTATAGCAAACGAACTATTAAAATGACTTGATCTTTATGCTACTCTTATCTACAGGAGTATGTCCATCATACCATTATCCTAATGATATGATCTTGTTATTAACAACATCTCAATGTTCATGATTGAGAAACCACGATCATCTATTAATCAACAAGCTAGTATTATAAAGAGGCTTTACCAGTTACTCTAATTTAGTTTACAAATCACACAAGTATTAATGTTTCCGGTTAATACTATTATAGCATGAATGTAAAAATTTATCATAAACACAAAGATATAATAATAACTGCTTTTATTATTGCCTCTAGGGCATATCTCCAACAGTCTCCCACTTGCACTAGAGTCAACTAATCTAGATTACATGGTAATATACCGAACACCCATAGCGGTTTGGTGCTGGTCATGTTTTGCCCTCGGGAGAGGTTTAGTCAACGGATCCGCCACATTCAGATCTGTGTGTACTTTGCAAATGTTTATGTCACCATCTTGGACATGCTCTCGAATAGCGTGAAAACGTAGCTTGATGTGCTTCAGCTTCTTGTGTGACCTTGGTTCTTGCGCATTGGCTATGGCTCCCATGTTATCACAGTAGATAGACATTGGGTCTAGCGCACTTGGAACCACACCGAGCTCTGTAATGAACCCTTCATCCATATCGCCTCTTGTGAAGCCTCTTAAGCAGCTATGTATCCCGATTCAGTTGAAGATCTCGCCACAACGCTTTGCTTTGCACTCCTCCAGCTAACTGTTGTACCATTCAAAGTAAATACGTATCTAGATTGAGATTTAGAATCATCCGGATCGGTGTTCCAACTAGCATTGGTGTAACCATTAACAACGAGTTGTTCATCACCTCCATAAGAAATAACCATATCCTTAGTTCTTCTCAAGTACTTAAGGATGTTTTTGACCGCTGTCCAATGATCCACTCCTGGATAACTTTGATATCTGCTAGTCAAACTAACAGCATATGCAATGTCTGGTCTAGTACATAGCATGGCATACATTAAAGATCCTACGGCTGAGGCATAGGGAGTCTTACTCATCCTTTCTCTATCTTCTGCCATTGTTGGACTTTGAGTTTTACTCAAGGTTGTATTGGGCAACATGGGCAAGAACCCTTTCTTGCTATCTTCCATTCCAAACCTCTTTAGAACTTTGTCCAAATATGTACTCTGTGACAATGATATTAGGCGCCTTGATCTATCTCTATAAATCTTTATACCTAATATATAAGCTGCTTCGCCAAGATCTTTCATTGAAAAACTATTATTCAAATAATACTTGACACTATTAAGAAGGTCTACATCATTCCCAATCAACAATATGTCATCTACATATAGTATTAAGAATGCTACAGAGCTCCCACTCACTTTCTTGTAAATACAAGCTTCTCCATAAGTTTGTATAAAACCAAAGCTTTTGATTACCTTATCAAAACGTTGATTCCAACTTCAGGATGCTTGCTTCAATCCATATATGGACCGTTGAAGTTTGCATACCTTGTTAGCATCTTTAGGATCGACAAAACCTTTGGGTTGCATCATATACAACTCTTCATCAATGTCTCCATTGAGGAAAGCTGTTTTGACATCCATCTGCCATATCTCATAATCATAATATGCAGCGATTGCTAACATAATCCTCACAGACTTTAGCTTCGCTACTGGTGAGAAAGTCTCATCATAGTCAACTCCTTGAATTTGTCGAAACCCTTTTGCGACAAGTCGAGCTTTATAGACAGTAACATTACCATCAGCATTTGTTTTCTTCTTGAAAATCCATTTGTTCTCGACAGCCTTCTGGCCATCAGGTAAGTCCACCAAAGTCCATACTTGGTTTTCGTACATGGATCCAATCTCGGATTTCATGGCTTCTTGCCATTTATTGGAATCTGGGCTCATCATCGCTTCTTCATATGTCGCAGGGTCATCGGTGTTATCCACCAACATGACACTCATAACGGGATCATACCAATGAGGAGTGGTACGAGTTCTCGTTGACCTACGAGGTTCCGTAGTAACTTCAACCGAAGTTTCATGACCAACATCATTAGCTTCCTCTCTTATTGGTGTAGACGCCACAGGAACTACTTCCGATGCCGCGCTACTCGCAAGTTCGAGAGAAGGTTCATCAACCTCGTCGAGTTCTACTTTCCTTCCAGTCACTTCTTTCGAGAGAAACTCCTTCTCTAGAAAGGATCCATTTTTGGCAACGAAGATTTTGCCCTCGGATCTATGATAGAAGGTATACCCAATAGTTTCCTTCGGGTATCCTATGAAGACGCATTTTTCCGCTTTGGTTTCAAGCTTGCCTGGCTATAACTTCTTTACATAAGCTTCGCAACCCCAAACTTTAAGGAACGACAATTTACGTTTCTTCCCAAACCATAATTCATACGGTGTCGTTTCAATGGATTTGGATGGTGCCCTATTTAAAGTGAATGCGGCTGTTTCTAATGCATAACCCCAAAACGATAGCGGTAAATCTGTAAGTGACATCATAGAACGAACCATATCTAAGAGAGGTCGATTACGACGTTCGGACACACCATTACGCTATGGTGTTCCCGGCGGTGTCAATTGTGAAAGTATTTCGCATTCACTCGCCAAACTCGTAACTTAGATATTCGCCTCCACGATCAGATCGTAGAAATTTAATCTTCTTGTTACATTGATTCTCTACCTCACTTTGAAATTCCTTAAACTTCTCGAAAGTTTCGGACTTATGTTTCACGAAATAGATATAACCATATATACTCAAGTCATCCGTGAAGGTGAGAACATAACGATAACCATCGCGCGATGCTACACTCATTGGGCCACACACATCGGTATGTATGATTTCCAATAAGTCCGTAGATCGCTCCATCATACCAGAAAATGGAGTCTTAGTCATTTTACCCATCAGACATGCTTCGCATCTCCCAAGTGATTCGAAATCAAGTGCTTCAAGAAGTCCATCGGAATGGAGTTTCTTCATATGCTTCACTCCAATATGACCAAGACGACAGTGCCACATATAGGTTGAGTTATCGCTCAATTTCAAGCCTTTAGCTTCAATGTTATTAATGTGTGTATTACTACAATCAAGATTCAATAAGAATAGACCATCTATCAAAGGTGCATGTGCATAAAACATATTACTCATATAAATCGAACAACCATTATTCTCGGACTTAAACAAGTAACCGTCTCGCAGTAAACAAGATCCATATATAATGTTCATGCTCAACACAGACACCAAATATGTCAACACCCGGTTTTTTAATCCCAGATGCCTGTTATGCCATACATCGCAATCCCAGGATTACCATTTTTGCGAGACATAATAGAATTGGATACCATAGTACATCATCCATTACAACCGTACATAAGTTCTTACACAAATAGGGATCTCATGATCCAGTTCTTAATACAACATCAAGCAGCGGAATACGTAATAATAATGGTAGCGTAGGTGAAGCTCCATCTTCGGGGTCGCAGGCAATGCTGACGATGGGAGATGATCCTAGTTGTCGTAACCTTCCTGGGGTCCATCCTCCAGGTACTCCTCTTCATAGTCTGGCCATGGGAATAGCCAGGGACAAAGCCATGAGTACTCTTTAAGTACTCGCAAACTAATACTAACAAGTAAAAAGGGGGTTTTGATAATAGGACACTAGGATCTAGGGTTCTTTTGCAAAATCCAGGTTTATCTCTACTAAGTTTAGGAGCAACGAATGCTAGTTGAAGTTTTATAACACCTAAATGGGAACTTGTATTTCATATCACAACCCTGTTGTGGTCAAGTCAAAGTCTCACATCATTTCACAAGTCATTTTGAAAAGTCTGACGGGGGAACAGTATGGCCACTCCAACTGTCCATACCGTGGACGCGGCTATTCGAATAGTTTGACACTCTTCAGAGATTGTACACTTTCACCACAACATTTGATACATCCGTCAGGAACAAATCCTGAATTCACCATACTCAGTATGCGGATAATCAATCCTAACCTTTCAATTACACGCCCTAGTATAAGCACCTCTCCTGTGAGTTTGGCCTCCCAACCATGACCAACTGTCATCTTGGGTACTGCACAGGTGGACAATCTTCACAAGGTATCCTCAGCTCAGACCTTGGCCGTGAGGGAACTAATACTAAGTTATATAAGTTTCCAGTCAATCCCTACCCAATATTCGGGTATTGTGGTTATACGATAAAATTGGAATGGTATCGCATCCAGACAACCATCAGTTTTATAAAGGGCTAAGGCTCATGCCTCAACATTTTCATCACCAAAATCATCAGGTGTTCGGAAACACATGTCCAAAACATTTCAATAGAATTATCCATCATTCCAAGGTTTTCATAACCATTTTTCCACCAAGTATTCCCATCTAAAGTTGATCAAGTTTTATGCTTAGCACTAGCATCTACAGGTGGGGGTAAGCTATGATGAGGGGTGGTAAACTAGTGGAGTTTTAACTAAGTTCAATCTCATGCCTTAGGATGACATCAAGATTATCTAGCTTAGGCCAAATTTTATGCTCTTTATGCAACCTTCACAGATCTTTCTAGTATCTACCAATTACTTAGGTAAAATCTAGGTAAAAGCTTTGATAAATAAATAAAGTAAGAGGCTTGCAAGTAAAACTAGGATTGGTTTATCAAGTGGATATGATCACATATACTTAAGGCATATAGTGGTCATGGTAACAAGAAGGTATTAGCTTGCAAGGTTAATAGCTTGCACATTCAACTAGTAGCATTAGGCTTGCATTAGTGTCAATATAAGCTTGCTAACTTAATAGCTTGCAAGTATTGGCTTGCCTTGTGCAGAGTAGTGGTTGAAGTTCTCCTCGGCTTCTTCTTCGTAGAATCCTCCTTCCTCCTCGTATCCTTGGTCGGTACTAGCGTCTATAAATAAATACGATGTACACAATCACCAAACAATACTTAACTACTTGCAATCATCACACACAAGAGTCCTATAGATGATCTAACATCATCTCTAAGATTACAAGATTAAGGCTTGGTTTAATTCCTTTTATTTTTAGAAAAGTAATTTCTACTCATTGAAAAACTACTTAAGATTTAATATTCTCCAAACCAAACATGGGATCATGTTGACACATGTCATCACCACATATTTTAGTCCATGGGAATATGATTTAGAGTGGTGTCACAATTTAATAAGGTTTTACCTTTTTAATTTAATTAAATAAAGTGACTAGAAATGCTTATGTAGCATTCTTTTATTACTTGAACATTATTTCTGCAAGTAAACTTATATATTTTTATATATTCTGAAAGGTATGGTTAAATGTGATTTTTGAGAGTTGGAATCAACTCAAAATCTATTATGGTTTAAATTTGAAAAATGTTTGAATGCAGAAAAGCTTCTGTCTTGTTATTTTTACCATGGGTGATCTATAGATCCAAATGACTTGAATCCAACGGGCTTGGATTCAGCATTCCCAGACCTTTCTAACAAAATTAGTTTCCTTCAATTTGGTGCACTGAATCGATCTGGCTTGATTTTTGAAACTAGGTACAGAAGTGTGTTTGAAATAAAATGGAAAAGGTTTAATTCAAATAACTGGGCTGCTCGGGAAAAGTTAACGGGCCATCCTGCTAAGCGTAGCGCTTCCGCAGCTGCTTAAGTGGCTGTCCCCACTCGTCAGTGAGACAGGGGGTGCGAAGCGGTATGGGGCGATGTGGGTCGTTCGATCTAGTTCTAATCCAACGGCTGGGAGTCATCGTCGACGTTGGGCAATGCCAGCGAGACAGAAACCTAGCACGGCCAGTGGGGGTTGCTGGGGGCTCACCGGGGTGCAGGCGAGGGTCGGCGAGGCGGGCGAACGTCGAAGTCTACGACGGCGAACTCAGGGGTGGTCGCGGCAGCTCCTGGGGTGGACGAAATCGACGGCGCCCTTCTTCTCCAGAGGCGGCGGGCTCCGGTGAAATTCCGACGAGGTGTTGCTCGCCTTGCTCCGGGAACGGTGTGGCACGATCAGTGAAGAGAGGGGAGTAGAATGGTGTGCTTAATTCGGCTGGGGGTGGCCTCTATTTATAGTCGAGCGAGGGGACCGACGGGGCGCACAGTGAGCTCGTCGGGGGCGATGGTACAGACGGCTATTGGCATGGGCGAAGGTAGGAGACGGTGCGGTGTTCCCTGGCGATGCTCAACGCTACGGTGGCGAGACGTGGGGCGGTGCGGGTTGGTCTGGAACACGCGACGCTCTGCGCATGGGGCGGCATGGGGCAGTGCGGCATGGGGCGGCTAACGGGGATGTCTGGCGGTCTCCTGGGTCGGTGGTGATCGTGTATGCACGCGGCGAGGGCGGCGCGCGGTCTGTGGGCTTCGGTCGAGGGTGGCGCTCTGGCGCATGCTCGGCACGGTTGGCAGAGGCATGGGTGCGGCGTTCCTGGGTGCTCTGGTCGGTGTCTTCGAGGCAGGGCTGGTCGATAGGGGCGGTGAGGCATGGGTGATCTCCCAGACAAGGTTGGCATGGCTAGTTTCCTTCCTAGCTTGTTGTCTACACTGGCGTGGCAAGGTTGCACTCGGCTGTTCACCATTCATGACATTGGCAAGCTCACAGTGGTGCTAGTGCTTGGTTAATCTTGCTAGATGATCTACTGAGCTGGTTGTGAGCTAGATAGGGAACCAGTTAGGCTCAAAACACTGCACACTATAGTGTTTTGATTTTGTTTGATTTATGTCTGCCAAGTGTTTGATGAAATGGCCGCATGAATTCAAGTTTTGAATTTTGAAAAGATTTTTGGTGGGTGTGCTAGATTGGTGCTGGTGAGTCTACAGATGCTTGGGTTTTGAAAGTTGAGCTTGTTTGAGTGGTTTTTGAAAAAGTGGGATCTTCCCATATGATAAAGATTCAATTTTGAATTGCCATTTAAACTATGCATTTGAAAGTTTCTGGATGATCACAAAGTGGGCCTTGATACTTTGTTATGAGTACAATCAAGAGGTGCAAAGATCCAGAAAAGTTTCTGTTAGGTTCTGAAAGTTTGAGACAGCCAAAGTAGGCATGGGAGTTAAATTGGTCAAAATGACCATTCCTTTATTTTATTTGTTTCTATTTACTTGTCTTTGGGCAAAGTGTGGGAAATATTTTAGATGATGTTTATTTCACCTAAGAAACATTTTACAAGCAAGGAAGCACACAAACAAGGTGGTTCAAAAGAATTTCAAATTCAATGCATACTCATATGCATACTTTCATAATTTTATTTAGAAAAGTTTTTGTTAACCCTAATTTTGATGATTGGAGTTTGATGATCCAAGTTCAATATTTTTGGGATGTTACAGACCTCCACCCCTTAAACAAAATCTCGTCCCGAGATTTGAAAAAGGACGAAAAAGATTACCTAGGATTTGAAGAGATCGGGAAACTCCGTCCTGATGTGATCTTCGCGCTCCCAGGTAGATTCCTCTTCGGTGTGGTTGCTCCACTGAATCTTGAGAAACTTGATGCTTCGGGTTTGGGTAGTTTGAAAAGCTTCTTCCAAAATACGGATGGGTACTTCAGGTTAGGTCAGGTCATCGTTGATCTCTATGGTCCGGTGATCGATATTTTTGAACACTTCGGTCTTCTCGGGGACTTCGAGACACTTGCGAAGTAATGAGATATGGAACACATTGTGCACGACTGACATCTCTTCGGGTAGTTCCAATTGATACGATACTTCTCCTTGACGGTTCAGGATCTTGAAAGGTCCGATATATCTAGGGGCTAACTTTCCTTTGAGTTGGAAACGCTGCATTCCTTTCAATGGCGACACTTTCAGATAAACAAAATCTCCTATGTTGAAGGCGAGGTCTCTACGTCTCTTGTCGGCGTAACTCTTTTGTCTGGATTGGGATGACTTGAGGTGCTCACAAATCTTGTGAACCTTCTCTTCTGCTTCTCGTAGGATGTCGGGTCCAAAAATCTGACTCTCTCCTACTTCTGACCAGTTCAAAGGGGTGCGACACTTCCGTCCTGTAAGGTTCCCAACCTTTAATAAGGAAGAGATCCCTGTGTTTACAATGCTAGTCCATGGATCAATAGCTAGCATCCACAGTTAAGATGTAATATCAAGAAACAAAGGTCATAATACAACTTTATAACCAAGAATAACATAATTTATTACATCTTACATAGCTCATTTGGCTATATCATTACAATGCAGCAGAATATAACAATAGCATGGGGTCCTTCATCTTCAAAGTGCCACAGGCAGACATGTTGGTTGTAGACTTGTAATCCTAATCATTAAACTTCACTAATATCTAACAAACCTGCAACATAACAAGTTACAGCCACAAGGGTCAATACATTTGAATTGTATTGGCAAGTGATACTATGGTAGTATAGTGGAGTCTATCATCTATATGCATTTGGCTAAGTGGAGCTTAGGTTTACATTTCTCAAAATATATTTTCCTTATCATTTGAAAACACTAAGTTTTTGCTTGACAAAAATCACCCAAGGCATCTCCCAATAGAAATTGGTGATCCTTCAACCCTTGTTCAACCACAAGTTTTTAACTTAGAAATTGGGATGAGGAGATTCTTGATAGCTTCGATGTCTTGATGCTCAAATTGTCCTTTACCAGAGACATGGCTAAGTACTTAGATTTTTCCATCTGCAGAGGTGGTGCACTTTCCCCACAAGACTTGGTTTCACCAAGACAAGATCTTTCAGAAGCCTTCCCTTAGACCAGAATGGACGCATTCCAACCTATCAATCCCCTACCACCAACTGTCCATTTGGCTAAGTTATTGCAACCTATATGATCCAGGCAGAGCCCATAATGCCAAGTGGCTGCACTTGAAGCTTCTCAACATTTTACATCTCAAATCTCTTTGTTCCTGGGTGGCCATCCACAAGTGAGATACAGAAGGTAAACCATAGAAATGAGCCTTGTGAACCAGTCAACACAAACCATTCCTTCCATTCCACCCAGGTGATTCATTCACTTAGTTGTTTTATTAAACAAAACACAAGTCCACAGACTTAGAAATATTCCATAGCATGAATATATATTCCACCCTTGTTTTCTACTAGCTAAGCTAAGCATGATAGTAGTAGGAATCTTAACTTAGGAAATTCTACTAAGGTTTCATCTACTAGGATTTACCATGGCATAGTTTATACTTAGCAAACATTCCATGCAAGTCCTACTTAGAAATATCACTAATGCATAGTGAAAATAATGGGACAAAAGTATGAAGCATCACTTGCCTTTTTGGTAGAGATTATAAGTTCACTCCTTGTCTTTGCAATGATCACACTCTTCAAATCGCTACATTTGAATCAAGCAAGGGCACAATTTCAATCTACCATTCAAGCAACATCACATAAAATAATAGCAACAAAACAATGCATGCAAGCATGCCAAACTTTGTTTTAGTTACAAAAGTGGTTTATAATAGGTTATAAACATTCTAAAACACTTTATTGGTCATTTCATAAAGTGGCAAAACTATTTGCAAAAGATTTTACCTATATACCATTTTTGAACAAAATCAATATTTTATGTGGTTGAAAATGCCTTTAGCAAAGTAGCAATCTTTATAGGGTTTATCAAATACATTTTTAAATCATAAAACTTGGTGCTTGGGGTCAGAGAGTTTATTCCAAAACATTTCCCAAAGGTTTTCTTCAAAAAGCATTTTTAACAAATAAACAATATTTCTTATTTGACTAGAAATGGTTTAAATCAAAGGTTTATTCTTTCGCTACACCAAATATATTTTTGAAACCACAAATTGATTTCTATGGTCAGTAGGTTCACAACAAACCATTTTCCAAAGTTTTTATCTCAAAAATCATTTTAGAACAATTTTTATATTCTAAACATGCATACACAAGTTTCTGCAAAAACAAACAATTTAACCGAAGCAATTTACTAAACAAAGGGCATGGTTAGAAAGTACTTGTCTCGCTGAATCCATTGATATAAAATTTGCAAAATTTGGACGTGTGGTTTGAAAGTTATGGATTTTACAAAATTGAGCAACAAATAGATCAAATCTGTTTTTATTCAAACAGACAGGGCCACGTGGCGCTTTCTTACTGGTGCATACCGTTTCGCGCGGATCAGCATATACGGCCGTTAGATCTAAACAGATCGTGCGGCGCAGAAACAAGCATACCCCTGGTTTAATGTTCTATCGTGTGCGTTGGATCTGCATCCTACGGCAACAGCGTGCTTGCCAGGATCTGGCGGCGCTGACGGTGGCAGGTGGCGGCGGAGCGGTCAGACGGTGGCTGTGCCGGCGATGCAGGAAGCGAGGGAGGAATGGGAGTGTCTCACCAGGTTCGCGTGGTCGTGGTGATGCTCAAGGTACTCGCGAGGAGGCAAGGGGCGCACGAGGATGATCTGAATCGCTCGCCGGAGTTCTTGCTGCCGTCGGGTGCGCACGGTCGTGATCGAAGACGAGCGCCTGGGATGCAAGCAAGCGAGGAAAGGTATCAGGAGGATGCGCACGGTCTCAGGGGTTGTAGAGGTACTCACCAGAACACGAGGGGCGCACGGGTTTGGCGTCAGTAGCTCGCCGGAGTGGATGCGGTCGTCGGTGGCGAGACGGTGTTGTCCTTGCCGATGATTTGGAGCACGCGCGAGCTAGCTAGGGATGCTGGTGGATGCGTACGGGGATGGGGAGCAGGCTAGTGAAGTCTAGGAGTGGCGATGGAGTCTGGCATCTCCGGAATTTGTCGGGGAGGCTCGTCGGAGCAGTGGGGGCGCGTGGAGAAATTCATCCAGCCTGGGGGCTTCTAGGAGGCGTCGACTGAGGGGAAAGAGGGAGAAGAGGGAGGCGTTTAAGGGAGCATGGTCGCGGCGAGGTTTAAGCAAGCCGTTTGAGCGAATTAAACCGCGGCATCAATGGCAGGAAATGGCCGGCGCGGTCGTCGCGGGGTGAGGAAGAAGCTTGCGTGGCGGTGGGGTCGCCTGGCAGCGAGAGAGAGAGAAAAAGAATGTGGGGTCCATCGATCAGTGTTCTCACGGGTTTTGTTTGCGGTGAGGAAAAACGTTTCGGGGAGAGAGGGATAGGTGGGCTGCTGGGCCTTAGCTGGTTTGCCGAGCTGGGCTGAGTCCTTTTCATTTTTTTTATACTGAAGGTTTTTCTTTTTCCTATTTGATTTTCTGTTTTGATTTTGTCTAAACAATTTAAACATTCATTTGAATTCAAACCTTTGCCAAATTTTGTGAAGACTCAAATACTGATTAATGATATATTCTAAAGTCAATTTTGGGAATAAAATTTTATTCTTTTTGGGGTCTTTTAATTATTTAATTAGGCCTTTGTTTTAATTCCAATAAGATTTAATAATATCTTCAAAACACCATTTGAATTTCTTAAACCTTCCAAATCTTTTCAGTATGTTTTATTTACTTAATAGGGTGTCAAAATATTCACCTAGAATCATTTGGAATATATTTAATATGATTCATAAATCATTTGAATTGGGTATTTGTTTTATTTCCAATGAAATTAAATATAGTTTTAATTCCATAAATTTTATTTGGAAGATTTCTTTGATCTTATTTAAGTTAATTAAACAACTTTTATTCCACTTGCGTAAATTCAAAATATTATTTTCCCATGATTTAATTAATCATTTCTAATAGGGATTTTTGTCTTCATCCAAATAGGATTAGAATTTGGTTAATGCCCTTTATTTTATTCTTTATCCATTTATTTTATTTCGATTTGCATTATATTCATTCCATTTGCTTATGGATTAGGCAAATATTTAATTTGGTCTTTAAATAATCCTCATTTAATATTCCTTTCTTCATCTTATAAAATCCATATCTTTTTATTTAGAGATCCAAACTTGGTGATTTAATATTTATTTATCCTTTTAAATATCTTTAGGATTATTTGCTCACTATTTGGTATGAATTTCTAGAGGGTTGCTTTATTAGCTTTGGAAATTACTTTTTCCTTATCTTATTAAATTCATAAGATTTTATCTATGGCTCCAAATTAAGTGAAACCAATTCATATGGTTTTCTATTTGTCATTCTCGATCATTTTGAAATGTTAGTTGACAAATTTTTAATTTTTATATGGATAAAATCCATAGGCTTGGAGATAACTTGAAAATGATTTTATTCCATTAGGGTTTAGGGTTTTGGTTTATTTCTCAAGTGTTTAAAATTCCAGATGCATTTATGGGAAATGCATTCCACTTGATTTGAATTTTAGTTGGATTCAAACATTAACCAAAGTTTGTTCAAGATGGGATTTTAAGTTTCCATTTAGAAACAAAAGTTTTCTTTTCACCCTAAATTTCAGCAATTATTTAGTTTGTTTATTTATTTTTCACATTACAAGATTTGGAAAATCTTGGGATGTGACAGGCTACCACCCTTAAAATAAATCTCGTCCCGAGATTTGGGAGGCTAGGGGTTACAAGTTGGCTCAAAGCAACTAGGGTACTACCACCCTTAAAATTTTTCCAACTAGATTACATCTTGGCTTGCTTGGAATCTTGTTGATACTTCTCTGGACACTTGTCTGCATAATGGCCTAGCTCTTTGCATTTGAAACACATCACTTGGCTATTATCCTTCTTCTTCTTTGGTATCAATTCTTCTTGTTTATTTCCTCTTCTTTTCTAGGCAATCACTCGCATAGTGTCCCATTTCTTTGCAATTATAACATTGCAACTGGCTTATGTCCTTCTTCTTCTTTTTGGGTCTCTCCAAAGCTAAGAGTTCTTCTAGTTCATGTTCTTCATAATTCACCATAAAGGTGGGGAATATTTCTCTCTTCTTGGGGCATTTACTAGAGATATGACCTTCCTCTTCACAAGAGTAGCAACACTTTGGATTTGGCCTTATGATGCATAGTTTTGATTTTGCCTTCATCTTTCTTGGCAGAAGTTGTTCCTTCATGAGGGTTTACAAACTGTTGATGCACTCCACCTTGTTTCCTTTGTTGAACTATGGAATAGATGGGGCATTGGATGATTATTTCCTTCACATAGGAAACAAGTAGCTTGAGTTGTGGGGCATTGATTTGTTGGATGTTTCTCTTCACAATTGGGGCATTGATCTTCATGCTCTTTGGAAGTGTGATCCTTGTCTCCACAAATATTGCAAGCTTGGGTTCCTTCTAGAATATCATCCTTTACATCCTTGTTGTCAAAAACTCCTTGAGAAGGGTTGTCTCCCATGTTGATCATTTGATCTGTCACCTTGTGCAACAATTGGGTTTGGGTTTCCAAAAACCTTTGCAGGGTTGGATCTACCTCACTGGTGTTGGCTAAAAATTGAGCTTTCACTTGGTTCAACTGGGTTTGGGTTACTATGAGTTTCCCTCATGTTGGTCTCTTGGTTGTTGTTGTTGCCATCCTTGATGTTGGAGTTTCTTGGAGTAGTCATCTGTTTGGGTTGGATTGGGATTAGAATAGGCAAAATATTTCTAAGGAAATATTTCTAATCACTCATATCTCAAATCACACAAACAAAGTGCAAGCAATCACAAACAAACATTCCACTCAAACAACAAGTTTCAAGCATATTTTTAGGCAACCAAAAATATTTTTGTTACACCACATAAGTTGGTGAATTTGGTTTGATCTAAATATGGTGGTCCCACTATATGGTTCACTTGAAATCATTCCATCCTTCTTGGTTCTTTATTCTTGAATGAGATCATGGTTTCCTTGGGAAAATTCTTGGTCACAAAAACTTCAAAGGTGTTGATGATTCCCAAGTTGTGTTTCCTTAGTCTTCAAGTCTTGAGCAATATTTCTTGTCTCACTTGTAGTCCTTAGTGATATCCAAGTTGAAGTCCTTGTTGAGAATAAGATTGAAATCACTTGAAGATGTTGAAGTCATTAGAGTTGATGAAGTCCTTTGCTCATGGTGATGTCTTCGGCCATGGGGTAGGCTTTGTCCATCAAGTTTGAAATAGAAGAGATGTAGAATCAAAATCAAAATGGTTGAGGAAAGAGTTTACAAGATTGTTTCTAAATAAGTTTTGGAACAAATACAACTCCTATTTTTCTAAGGGGTTTTGTCCAATCCTAGGGTTACAAATCCTACAGGCAACACAATGCTCTGATACCATCTGTAAGGTTCCCAACCTTTAATAAGGAAGAGATCCCTGTGTTTACAATGCTAGTCCCCGGATCAATAGCTAGCATCCACAGTTAAGATGTAATATCAAGAAACAAAGATCATAATACCACTTTATAACCAGGAATAACATAATTTATTAAATTTTACATAGCTCATTTGGCTATCTCATTACAATGCAGCATAATATAACAATAGCATGGGGTCCTTCATCTTCAAAGTGCCACAGGCAGACATGTTGGTTGTAGACTTGTAATCCTAATCATTAAACTTCACTAATATCTAACAAACCTGCAACATAACAAGTTACAGCCACAAGGGTCAATACATTTGAATTGTATTGGCAAGTGATACTATGGTAGTATAGTGGAGTCTATCATCTATATGCATTTGGCTAAGTGGAGCTTAGGCTTGCATTGCTCAAAATAGATTTTCCTTATCATTTGAAAACACTAAGTTTTTGCTTGACAAAAATCACCCAAGGCATCTCCCAATACAAATTGGTGATCCTTCAACCCTTGTTCAACCACAAGTTTTTAACTTAGAAATTGGGATGAGGAGACTCTTGATAGCTTCCATGTCTTGATGCTCAAATTTTCCTTTACCAGAGACATGGCTAATTACTTAGATTTTTCCATCTGCAGAGGTGGTGCACTTTCCCCACAAGACTTGGTTTCACCAAGACAAGATCTTTCAAAAGCCTTCCCTTAGACCAGAATGGACGCGTTCCAACCTATCAATCCCCTACCACCAACTGTCCATTTGGCTAAGTTATTGCAACCTATATGATCCAGGCAGAGCCCATAATGCCAAGTGGCTGCACTTGAAGCTTCTCAACATTTGACATCTCAAATCTCTTTGTTCCTGGGTGGCCATCCACAAGTGAGATACACAAGGTAAACCATAGAAATGGGCCTTGTGAACCACTCAACACAAACCATTCCTTCCATTCCACCCAGGTGATTCATTCACTTAGTTGTTTTATTAAATAAAACACAAGTCCACAGACTTAGAAATATTCCATAGCATGAATATATATTCCACCCTTGTTTTCTACTAGCTAAGCTAAGCATGATAGTAGTAGGAATCTTAACTTAGGAAATTCTACTAAGGTTTCATCTACTAGGATTTCCCATGGCATAGTTTATACTTAGCAAAAATTCCATGCAAGTCCTACTTAGAAATATAACTAATGCATAGTGAAAATAATGGGACAAAAGTATGAAGCATCACCTGCCTTTTTGGTAGAGAGTATAAGTTCACTCCTTGTCTTTGAAATGATCACACTCTTCAAATCACTACATTTTAATCAAGCAAGGGCACAATTTCAATCTACCATTCAAGCAACATCACATAAAATTATAGCAACAAAACAATGCATGCAAGCATGCCAAACTTTGTTTTATTTACTAAAGTGGTTTATAATAGGTTATAAACATTCTAAAACACTTTATTGGTCATTTCATAAAGTGGCAAAACTATTTGCAAAAGATTTTACCAATAAACCATTTTTGAACAAAATCAATATTTTATGTGGTTGAAAATGCCTTTAGCAAAGTAGCAATCTTTATAGGGTTTATCAAATACATTTTTAAATCATAAAACTTGGTGCCTGGGGTTAGAGAGTTTATTCCAAAACATTTCCCAAAGGTTTTCTTCAAAAAGCATTTTTAACAAATAAACAATATTTCTTATTTGACTAGAAATGGTTTAAATCAAAGGTTTATTCTTTTGCTTCACCAAATATATTTTTGAAACCACAAATTGATTTCTATTGTCAGTAGGTTCAAAACAAACCATTTGCCAAATGTTTTATCTCAAAAATCATTTTAGAACAATTTTTATATTCTAAACATGCATACACAAGTTTGTACAAAAACAAACAATTTAACAGAAGCAATTTACTAAACAAAGGGCATGGTCTGAATCCATTGATATAAAATTTGCAAAATTTGGACGTGTGGTTTGAAAGTTATGAATTTTACAAAATTGAGAAACAAATAGATCAAATCTGTTTTTATTCAAACAGACAGGGCCACGTGGCGCTTTCTTACTGGTGCATACCGTTTCGCGCGGATCAGCATATACGGCCGTTAGATCTAAATAGATCGTGCGGCGCAGAAACAAGCATACCCCTTTGTTTAATGTTCTATCGTGTGCGTTGGATCTACATCCTACGGCTACAGCGTGCTTGCCAGGATCTGGCGGCGCTGACGGTGGCAGGTGGAGGTGGAGCGGTCAGACGGTGGCTGTGTCGGCGATGCAGGAAGCGAGGGAGGAAGGGGAGTGTCTCACCAGGTTCGCGTGGTCGTGGTGATGTTCAAGGTACTCGCGAGGAGGCAAGGGGCGCACGAGGATGATCTGAATCGCTCCCCGGAGTTCTTGCTGTCATCGGGTGCGCACGGTCGTGGTCGAAGACGAGCGCCTGGGATGCAAGCAAGCGAGGAAAGGTATCAGGAGGATGCGCACGGTCTCGGGGGTTGTAGAGGTACTCACTAGAACACGAGGGGCGCATGGGTTTGGCATCAGTAGCTCGCCGAAGTGGATGCAGTCATCGGTGGCGAGACGGTGTTGTCCTTGCCGACGATTTGGAGCGCGCGCGAGCTATCTAGGGATGCTGGTGGATGCGTACGGGGATGGGGAGCAGGCTAGTGAAGTCTAGGAGTGGCGATGGAGTCTGGCGTCGCCGGAATTTGTCGGGGAGGCTCGTCGGAGCAGTGGAGGCGCGTGGAGAAATTCATCCAGCCTGGGGGCTCCTGGGAGGCGTCGACTGAGGGGAAAGAGGGAGAAGAGGGAGGTGTTTAAGGGAGCATGGTCGCGGCGAGGTTTAAGCGAGCCGTTTGAGCGAATTAAACCGCGGCATCAATGGCAGGAAACGGCCGGCGCGGTCGTCGCGGGGTGAGGAAGAAGCTTGCGTGGCGGTGGGGTCGCCTGGCAGCGAGAGAGAGAGAGAGAGAGAGAGAGAGAGAGAGAGAGAGAGAGAGAGAAAGAAAGAATGTGGGGTCCATCGGTCAGTGTCCTCGCGGGTTCTCTTTGCGGTGAGGAAAAACGTTTCAGGGAGAGAGGGATAGGTGGGCTGCTGGGCCTTAGCTGGTTTGCCGAGCTGGGCTGAGTCCTATTCATTTTTTTTATACTGAAGGTTTTTCTTTTTCCCATTTGATTTTCTGTTTTGATTTTGTCTAAACAATTTAAACATTCATTTGAATTCAAAACTTTGCCAAATTTTGTGAAGACTCAAATACTGATTAATAATATATTCTGAAGTCAATTTTGGAAATAAAATTTTATTCTTTTTTGGGTCTTTTAATTATTTAATTAGGCATTTGTTTTAGTTCCAATAAGATTTAATAATATCTTCAAAACACCATTTGAATTTTTTAAACCTTCCATATCTTTTCAGTATGTTTTATTTACTTAATAGGGTGTCAAAATATTCACCTAGAATCATTTGGAATACATTTAATATGATTCATAAATCATTTGAATTGGGTATTTGTTTTATTTCCAATGAAATTAAATATAGTTTTAATTCCATAAATTTTATTTGGAAGATTTCTTTGATCTTATTTAAGTTAATTAAACAACTTTTATTCCACTTGGGTAAATTCCAAATATTATTTTCCCATGATTTAATTAATCATTTCTAATAGGGATTTTTGTCTTCATCCAAATAGGATTAGAATTTGGTTAATGCCCTTTATTTTATTCTTTATCCATTTATTTTATTTCGATTTGGATTATATTCATTCCATTTGCTTATGGATTAGGGCAAGATTTAATTTGGTATTTAAATAATCCTCATTTAATATTCCTTTCTTCATCTTATAAAATCCATTTCTTTTTATTTAGAGATCCAAACTTGGTGATTTAATATTTGTTTATCCTTTTAAATATCTTTAGTATTATTTGCTCACTATTTGGTATGAATTTCTAGAGGGTTGCTTTATTAGCTTTGGAAATTACTTTTTCCTTATCTTATGAAATTCATAAGATTTTATCTATGGCTCCAAATTAAGTGAAACCAATTCATATGGTTTTCTATTTGTCATTCTTGATCATTTTGAAATGTTAGTTGACAAATTTTTATATGGATCAAATCCATAGGCTTGGATATAACTTGAAAATGATTTTATTCCATTAGGGTTTAGGGTTTTGGTTTATTTCTCAAGTGTTTAAATTTCCAGATGCATTTATGAGAAATGCATTCCACGTGATTTGAATTTTAGTTGGATTCAAACATTAACCAAAGTTTGTTCAAGATGGGATTTTAAGTTTCCATTTAGAAACAAAAGTTTTCTTTTCACCCTAAATTTCAGCAATTATTTATTTTGTTTATTTATTTTTCACATTACAAGATTTGGAAAATCTTGGGATGTGACACGTCCGTTCATGAATTCAAATGGGGCCATTTGCAAACTGGCTTGATAACTGTTGTTGTATGAAAATTCTGCAAACGGAAGACAGTCTTCCCACTTGGATCCATATTCTAACACACATGCTCTAAGCATATCTTCGAGTATTTGATTTACTCGCTCCGTTTGTCCATCGGTCTGAGGGTGATAAGCGGTACTGAAATCTAGACGGGTTCCTAAACCTTCTTGGACTTTCTTTCCAGAATCTCGAGGTAAACTGAGTTCCTCGATCCGATACGATGTTCTTGGGGACTCCATGCAAACTAACGATTCTAGCGATGTACAACTCTGCTAGTTTCGAACTCTGATATGTGGTCTTGCCGGGCAAGAAATGGGCGACTTTAGACAATCTGTCCACTATGACCCAGATAGAGTCATTTCCCCTACTAGAAGTAGGCAGTCCAGTGATAAAGTCCATTCCAACAGAATCCCATTTCCATTCCGGAATTTGCAATGGTTGCAACAATCCAGCGGGTCTTTGATGTCCTGCCTTGACTCGCTGACAAATATCACACTTGGCGATGTAGCTTCCAATTCCCTCTTCATCTTATGCCACCAAAATTGCTCTTTCAAATCTTGATACATCTTAGTTCCTCCGGGATGGATAGAATAAAGAGTATCATGATCCTCCTTCAAGATAACTTCTTTCAACTCAAAATCTGATGGTACACAAAGGCGTCCTTTGTACCACAAAACTCCTTCTTCATCCTTGGTGAATCCAGGTACTTTGCCTGTACCGATACGACGCTTGATTCCTTCAATACTATCATTTCCCTTCTGCGCCTCTTTAATCTGACTGATCAAAGTGGGCTGGAGTTCTATGCTAGCCAAAAATCCTTCACTTACTAATTCTATTCGAAAATCTTCCATCTCTTTGTGCAAACTTGGTTGCTCCTTCAAAATCATGGAGTTCAAGCGGCACGACAATCTGCTAAGGGCATCTGCTACCACGTTGGCTTTACCAGGGTGATAGTGAATGTCCAGATCGTAATCCTTGATTAGCTCAATCCATCTTCTCTGCCACATATTCAGCTCCTTCTGAGTGAATATATACTTTAGGCTCTTGTGATCCGAATAAATCTCACAACGGTTTCCCATCAGGTAATGTCTCCATGTTTTCAGGGCTAGAACTACGGCTGCGAGTTCGAGGTCATGGGTGGGGTAGTTTTGCTCATGTTGCTTCAGTTGTCGATATAGATAAGATATAACTTATCCTTCTTGCATTAGCACACATCCGAGACCGATCTTGGATGCATCACAATACACATCAAAGGGCTTCGTGATATCCGGCATGATCAAGATTGGGGATGAAATCAATCTCCTCTTGAGTTCTTGAAAACTTGCTTCACATTTGTCGGTCCATTCAAACTTCTTGTCCTTCTTCAGCAATTGGGTCATGGGTCTGGCGATACTAGAGAATCCTTCTACGAATTTGCGGTAATATCCCGCCAATCCGAGAAATGCATGAACTTGGGTTTGAGTGGTTGGGGCTTGCCAATCTTCTACATCTTTCACTTTTGCAGGGTCAACGGCAATTCCTCTGGCAGATACAATGTGATCGAGGAATCCTACCTCCTGTAACCAGAATTCACATTTGCTAAACTTTTCATACAGCTGATGCTCTCTAAGGGTTCCAAGAATGGTCCTTAGGTGTAGCTCATGTTCTTCTTCTGATTTGGAATAAATCAGAATGTCATCGATGAAAACAACGACAAACTTATCCAGGAAGTGCATAAAAATCTTATTCATGAGATTCATGAAATAAGCGGGGGCATTGGTTAGTCCGAAAGACATGACGGTATACTCATACAATCCATATCTGGTGGTAAAGGCAGTCTTTGGAATATCCTCTGCACGAATTTTGAGTTGATGATAGCCAGTTCTAAGATCAATCTTAGAAAACACTTTGGCACCGGTCAACTGATCAAACAAATCTTCTATCTTGGGCAAGGGGTACTTGTTCTTGTTGGTGACATCATTCAATTTCCGATAATCCATACACAAACGGTTACCTCCATCCTTCTTGTCCACAAACAAGACAGGTGATCTCCATGGTGACGCACTTGGTTGAATCAATCCAATTTCCAGCATGGAATCCAGTTGCTTCTTCAATTCTGCTAGCTCTGACGGGTTCATACTATAGGGTCTCTGAGCTATGGGTCCAGTTCCAGGGATTAGTTCGATGATAAACTCGATATCCCGATCTGGGGGCATACCGGGAAAAACATCTGGAAATACATCGGGGTATTCACAGACTATCCGGACTTGGTCAATGGTAGGTTGGGCTATACTCTTGTTGCATTTGAATTGGCGAAGTAAGGTTTCAGATATATGCTCGACTGATATTCCGGCAGTACTGGTCATGGTTATGGCTTTCTTGGCACAGTCAATCAATCCTTTATGTTTGGACATCCAATCCATTCCTAGTACTACTTCCAAACCTTTAGTTCCGAGTACTATCAGATTTGCATAAAAATCTATGCCATGGATTCAGATAGGGACGGCTTTGCAAATTTGCCTAGCCTTGGTTGTTGATCCGGGAATTTGAACAATCATAACATGCTTCAGTTTGGTTGGTTGAATTTTACTAGTGCATGCAAATTCTTTGGTGACAAATGAATGCGATGCACCAGAATTACCCAGCCCGACGTCTGGCGCTTCCTGAGCTTCTTCAGCATGCATGAGAAAACGACGGCCATTGCGGTTGAGTGAATTCCCTGGGGCAAACCTTCTTCCTGGCTGAACACGATGCTGCTGCTGAGCTGGGGCATTGGCATTGGGGGCTGTAGCATTCTTCTTGTTGGGGCACTCGTTGGAATAGTGGCATTTATTTCCATAGTCATAAGAAGTCACTTGCGACTTGTCCTTGGCTGCTACAGGCACAACATTGCTTCCATTCCTAGGGGCAGTGTTGGTGTTGGCGGCAACATTGTTGTTGTTGAACTTGGGTGGGGCACGGTTGAAATTGCTAGAGTTGCCGGGGTTGTTGTGATTTCCTCCGGGCCTAGGGTTTCCACGGTTGGGATAGGTCGGACGGTTCATCGGGGGTCTGTTGGTTCTTGGGGCAAATTCTGAAGATGGGTTGGGGCGATACTTTGGGGTCTGATGGGTTCCTGGCTGATGCATCATGCGACGCTTGCGGTTCTCATTGGCTTGGTTGATCTTTCCTTCCATCTGGATGGCAGAGTCCACAAGGGCTTCAATATCCGCAAAGGGGATATTGACTAACACTGTCTGCATCTCGTCATGCAGACCATTCAGGAATCTTTCTTTCTTCTTGGCTTCGGTGTCGATCTCATCTGGGGCATACCTAGCTAATGACAAAAATTTGTCATGATATTCCACTACAGTCATCCTTCCTTGCTTCAGCTCTCTGAACTCGTCTCTCATTCTCTTGATCAAACCTGGTGGCACATGGGTTCTGCTGAACTTGACCTTGAATTCCTCCCAGGTCATCATCTGGCCTCCGGTCATTGCGCGAACACTGTTCCACCATGCCCTGGCATCTCCGGCTAGATAGTGGGTGGCGAACAGAACTTTCTCGTTGGCTTCCACTCCGACAACTTCTAGGTTATTTTCCATGGTTTGCAGCCAATCATCGGCATCTAGGGGTTCTTCTGACTTAGTGAAAATAGGTGGGTTGGTATTCTGGAAATTCTTGAGCTTAGATCCATGGTTGTCCTGATTTCCGTGGCCTTGGTTGTTATGGGCAAGCTGGGCTATCTGCTGAAGGGTGGCTAGGTTGGCTTGACGTTCGGCTCTTTCAGCTTCACGGTTAGAAGTCAACATTTGCAGAATCTGCAACATTGGGTCCGGGGCTGAACCACTTCCTCCACGTGGCATCTGAAGATTGAGATAGATCATGAGAAAAGAGGGAAATTTCTAAAGTTTTTGGGTCTTTGAAAAAAAATAAAGTTTGACTCAGATTTTCTAGCAACTTGCTTTTTCATTCATTCATTCATAGCACACGATACAACACACACCACAACAAATAAAAACGGATGGTTTTAAGAACCATTCTGAGAACTACGATACAGTGGGACCGAATACTACTCACTACGCTAGTGCTCAAGTGCTACTACTCCTCGGAATCTGTGGCTTCATCATCTTCATCATCATCGATGAAGGCGAAATCATCCTCATCGGTGAAGAAATCCATAGCCTGATCCTCCAGAAAATCATCATCATCGCTGAGATAGGAGTAGGGGTCTCCACGAAGATCCTCTCCGGCATTCTCCCTTTCCTCCAACTGCATGTCTCTCTCGTGGATGGTCTCCTCCAAAGATGAGATGCGGTGGCGAACGCGGGCAATGATGCGCTCCTTCTTGTCGAGCTGACAGAGGCGAGACTTGCGATCCTTTGCTAGCATCGCGATGGTTTGGTCCTTCGTCTTGATGATGGAAGACTTGTGGTTGGAGTAGTTACGGCAGTTGTCTAACTCCTGCTGAAGATCGTATATCATGAAGCTAAGGTGGTCCAATTGAGTCTTTAGCTCGGGGTGGTATGGGGCTTCCAGTGGTTGTCCATTTGCATCACGCCTCGGGCAAAACTCAAAGCGAGTACCCTTGATCTGATTGATGCTCTGCCCACACAGACGGGAAAGAGCTTCCTGCATGGCCCCGGGCAAATCCATCGAGCCAGTTGTTCTCTCTTAAGGTAAACTGAATTCCTTCCGCAGTGGGAGGTTCAATCCTTCCTCTGAGACTTGCAACAATTATCCACTGCAGATCTTCTCCTCCTTGATCATTGAGCTGAGCTCCGAAGAACTCGGGGTGCGGATGCTCCAGAAGTTCCGAAAGCTGGTCCAAATCCCTCTCAAAGATAAGGTCTCCTCCATTCCCTAACTGATAAAACTTGATGTACTTCACGTCCATCTATAAGAATATAGGATGAGTAAGTTAGTAGAGTGATCAAGTGTGTCAAAATTTTATGTATTTTGTAAGGGTTTTTGAAGAACATGAATTTTCATGAAAAAATCAAAGGGATAAGAATGAGAATAAGTTTTTGTAAATATTTGTTTTCTTTGGTTTTGAAACTAAGTTTTTGATTCAAACGTCCAGTCTAACTAGGGTCTCCTATGGTCAGGATGGCTCTAATACCAACTTGTCAACACCTGGTTTTTTAATCCCAGATGCCTGTTATGCCATACATCGCAATCCTAGTATTACCATTTTTGCGAGACATAACAGAATTGGATACCATAGTACATCATCCATTACAACTGTACATAAGTTCTTACAGAAATAGGGATCTCATGATCCAGTTCTTAATACAACATCAAGCAGTGGAATACGTAATAATAAAGGTAGCGTAGGTGAAGCTCCATCTTCGGGGTCACAGGCAATGCTGACGATGGGAGATGATCCTAGTTGTCGTAACCTTCCTGGGATCCATCCTCCAGGTACTCCTCTTCATAGTCTGGCCATGGGAATAGCCAGGGACAAAGCCATGAGTACTCTTTAAGTACTCGCAAACTAATACTAACAAGTAAAAAGGGGGTTTTGATAATAGGACACTAGGCTCTAGGGTTCTTTTGCAAAAGCCAGGTTTATCTCTACTAAGTTTAGGAGCAACGAATGCTAGTTGAAGTTTTATAACACCTAAATGGGAACTTGTATTTCATATCACAACCCTGTTGTGGTCAAGTCAAAGTCTCACTTCATTTCACAAGTCATTTTGAAAAGTCTGACGGGGGAACAGTATGGCCACTCCAACTGTCCATAACCGCGGACGCGGCTAATCGAATAGTTTGACACTCTGCAGAGATTGTACACTTTCACCACAACATTCGATACATCCGTCAGGAACAAATCCTGAATTCACCATACTCAGTATGCGGATAATCAATCCTAACCTTTCAATTACACGCCCTAGTATAAGCACCTCTCCTGTGAGTTTGGCCTCCCAACCATGACCAACTGTCATCTTGGGTACTGCACAGGTGGACAATCTTCACAAGGTAGCCTCACCTCAGACCTTGGCAGTGAGGGAACTAATACTAAGGTATATAAGTTTCCAGTCAAGCCCTACCCAATCTTCGGGTATTGTGGTTGTACGATAAAATTGGAATGGTATCGTATCCAGACAACCATCAGTTTTATAAAGGGCTAAGGCTCATGCCTCAACATTTTCATCACCAAAATCATCAGGTGTTCAGAAACACATGTCCAAAACATTTCAATAGAATGATCCATCATTCCAAGGTTTTCATAACCATTTTTCCACCAAGTATTCCCATCTAAAGTTGATCAAGTTTTATGCTTAGCACTAGCATCTACAGGTGGGGTAAGCTCTGATGAGGGGTGGTAAACTAGTGGAGTTTTAACTAAGTTCAATCTCATGCCTTAGCATGACATCAAGATTATCTAGCTTAGGCCAAATTTTATGCTCTTTATGCAACCTTCACAGATCTTTCTAGTATCTACCAATTACTTCAGTAAAATCTAGGTAAAAGCTTTGATAAAGAAATAAAGTAAGAGGCTTGAAAGTAAAACTCGGATTGGTTTATCAAGTGGATATGATCACATATACTTAAGGCATATAGTGGTCATGGTAACAAGAAGGTATTAGCTTGCAAGGTTAATAGCTTGCACATTCAACTAGTAGCATTGGGCTTGCATTAGTGTCAATATAAGCTTGCTAAGTTAATAGCTTGCAAGTATTGGCTTGCCTTGTGCAGAGCAGTGGTTGAAGTTCTCCTCGGCTTCTTCTTCGTAGAATCCTCCTTCCTCCTCGTATCCTTGGTCGGTACTAGCGTCTATAAATAAATACGATGTGCACAATCACCAAACAATACTTAACTACTTGCAATCATCACACACAAGAGTCCTATAGATGATCTAACATCATCTCTAACATTACAAGATTAAGGCTTGGTTTAATTCCTTTTATTTTTAGAAAAGTAATTTCTACTCATTGAAAAACTACTTAAGTTTTAATATTCTCCAAACCAAACATGGGATCATGTTAACACATGTCATCACCACATATTTTAGTCCATGAGAATATGATTTAAAGTGGTGTCACAATTTAATAAGGTTTTACCTTTTTATTTTAATTAAATAAAGTGACTAGAAATGGCTATGTAGCATTCTTTTATTACTTGAACGTCTGCAAGTAAACTTATATATTTTTATATATTCTGAAAGGTATGGTTAAATGTGATTTTTGAGAGTTGGAATCAACTCAAAACCTATTATGGTTTAAATTTGAAAAATGTTTGTATGCAGAAAAGCTTCTGCCTTGTTATTTTTACCATGGGTGATCTATAGATCCAAATGACTTGAATCCAACGGGCTTGGATTCAGCATTCCCAGTCCTTTCTAACAAAATTGGTTTCATTCAATTTGGTGCAGTGAATCGATCTGGGTTGATTTTTGAAACTAGGTACAGAAGTGTTGTCACATCCCAAGATTTTCCAAATCTTGTAATGTGAAAATAAATTAATAAAATAAAACTTTGTTTAATTTTCAGAACCAGAAGAAACTTTTTGAACTCAATTGGGACTTCAAAACCCATTTGCATCAAATAAATCCTAAAGAGATTTATAAAGATAAACTTTTATTAAAGGAAAATAAAAATATCTAAAATACTATTTTGGATCTCTTAATAAAAGATTTGGTATTCAAAAGAAAAGATGGATTTATAAATAAAGATCATTTTATAAAGCCAATTAAACCTTGACCAAGCTTTTTGAATTAAAACATTTTATTTTAAATAAAATAGCAAAGGTTTAAATAAAAATAATAAAGGATTTCTTAAATAAAATAATAAGGGAATTATTATCCAAACTCTTTTAAAATAAAAGGTTAGTTTGTTTTTAAACAAATTTCCAAATATTATATATTTCCCAAATATAACCTACTAATTTGATTTTGAAAATATTTAGGTTCAAATAAAGTTGTTATTAATAAAATCAAACCCTATTTGATTTAATAACTAAGGTCCATTTTATTTAATTATTAATGGACCCTAAAGTAAAAGGATTATTTTATTTTAAACAAGTTTTCCAAATATTCTTTATTTACAAATAAAACCTACTGATTGGGTTTTGAAAGCATTTGGATTTTAAATGAAGATTTTATTAATTAAAACAAACCCTATTTTATTAATAAACCATAGTCCACTTTATTTAATTAATAAATGGAACCTAAAAAGAAATAAAATTATTATTTTGTTTTGAGATTTGGATTATGTTGAAAAACAGAACCAAATTCAAAGTAAAGTTGAGTGTTTGTTTGAATTAATTTGAGTGTTGTTTGAATGTGTGAATAATTGTTTGAAATACAAAACAGAAAAGAATTAGAAAAGGAAAAATAAAGCAGACAGAAAAAAATAGTGCAAAGGCCCAGCCCACTAAGCCAGTCCAGCCCACCTCCTCTCCCGAACCGTTCTCCTACACCACAAAAGAAACCCGCTGAATCACTGACATGTGGACCTTTCCCCTCTTCCCTTTTCTTTCACTGCCAGCGGACCCCACTCCCCTGTTCTTCTTCTCCACCCGCAGTGAACCATTCCTCGCCGTTTACTGCCGAGTAAATTCCCTTGAATTCGCGTTGATGAATGGATTAAACTCGCCATTTACCATGCTATGTTAAACGCCATGCTTCACTCTTCCTTTTCCCCAAACCGGAACCACCTGGGAGCCACCAGACTGCACGAATCATCCCCAAACTGTCTCTGTCTCCGACGACGCTCCGGCGAGAATTCCGGCCGTGTCTTGCCACTCCTTGCCATCCCAAGCACGCAGGCACATTCCCCACTTCCTGTAGCATCTTCCAGCACCCTCCGTTCAACCGCGGGCACCCCTGAGCATCAGCAACGATGACACCGAGCGTGCGCCGCCGTCTGCCATTGCTCCGTCAAGCATTTCAGGTGAACTCCGACCACCCCGCGCCTCCTAGATCACGCACACAGCATAGCCTTGATCTTGCGCATCTGATACTGTCCTCCGGTTGTCTTCTCGTGGACCACAGCCTCGTCTTCGACCGTGGACAGAACCGTCCGTCACCGTTCCCAACTCCGACGAAGAATTGCGACTGCCTCTGAGCGCCCCCTGTCAAACCGCAAGCAAGTTGAGCATCAGGGTGGCATTTCGAACCTGGTGAGCATCCTTCCCCTCTTTTTCGCGTCCTGTTTCGCTACCACCGCCGCTTACTAGCCGCTCCGCCGCTCGCCGTCGTTATCGCGCCGCCAGTTCCTGGTTGACACGATGTGAGCCGTTAGATCACAATCCTATGCACACGATAGATCACTTAACCCGAACCGTTACGTTTGATCTGCACCGCACAATCCCACTTAAATCCTGCGGTCCACATCACGCGATCCTACCGAACCGTTATGAACCAATAAGACACAGACACGTGGCCAGAGATGTTTTAAAACAGATTTTGGAAACAAATTTAAATGCCATTTTGAAATCCTTGTAACTTTCAAACCACACGTCCAAATTTGACAAATTTTATATCAATGAAATCAGGAGAACAAGCCCTAGCCAACCATGCCCTTAGTTTTGAAAATAGTATCTGTTAGCTTGTTTGAATTTGCAGAAACATTTGTGTACTTGTTTAGGGTATAAAAATTGTTTAAAAATGATTTTTGAATTAAAACCTTTGCAAAATGGTTTGTTGTGACCTTACTGACCCTAGGAACCAAACCTTGGTATTAAAAATGATTTTTGAAAGATTTAGGTTAGATTAATTGACTTAGCCAATTTCTAGCCAAATAAAAAGAAATGGTTTTGTTATAAAAATGTTTATGAAAAGAAAACTTCAAAGAAATGTTTTGGACCAAACCTATTGACCAAAAAACACCAAGTTTTGCAATAGCAACTCATTTGGTGAACCCTATAGGCTAATGCCTTAATAAAAATATTTCTACACCACATAAAAATAACACTTTGTTTTGAAAATGGTTTTTAAGTGAAACCTTTTGCAAATGACTTAGCCACTTTAGGAAATGACCATTAGATGTACCCAAATGACTATGACCCACTAGGAACCACTATTTCAAACAAAACAAAGCTTGGCATGCTTGCATGCATTTCTTTGACTTTGTTATTTATGTGTGTTGTTTTGCTTGATTGGTAGATTGATTTTGTGCCTTGCTTGATTGATTTGTAGTGACTTGAAGAGTGTGATTGTTGCAAAGATCAAGAAGTGAACCTATACTCTACCAAAAAGGCAAGTGATGCTTCATACTTTTTGACCCATTACTTTCACTATGCATTAGTGATTTTCTCTAAGTAAAACTTGCATGGATTTTGCTAAGTATAAACCTTGCTATAGGAAAACCTAGTAGATGAATCCTTAGTAGGATTTTCCTAAGTTAAGATTCCTACTACTACCAAGCTTAGCCTAGCTAATAGAAAACATGGGTGGAATATACAATCACACTATGGAAAATATTCTAAGTCTAAGGACTTGTGATTTTGTCTAATAAAACAACTAAGTTAATGAATCACCTGGGTGGAATGGAATAGCTTGGTGGAGAATGGTTGAGTGGTTCACAATGCCATGGACTTGGTTTGTGTATCTCACTTGTGGAATGCCACCCAGGAAACAAAGGGATTTGAGATGTCAAATGTTGAGAAGCTTCAAGTGCAACCACTTGGCAATATGGGCTCTGCCATGATCATATAGGTTGCAAGAACTTAGCCATATGGACAGTGGGTGGTAGTGTTTGATAGGATGGAACGCGTCCATATTGGTCTAAGGGAAAGCTTCTGAAAGATCTTGTCTTGGGAAACCAAGTCTTGTGGGGAAAGTGCACCACCTCTGCAGAGCGTAAAATCTAAGTACTTAGCCATGTCCCTGGTAAAGGACAATTTGAGCATCAAGACATGGAAGCAATCAAGAATCTCATCATTCAAATTTCTAAATTAAAATCTTGTGGTTTGAACAAGGGATTGTTTGAATTCTTCAATCTTTGATGGAGAGATGGCTTGGTACAAGGATCTTGAAATCTTTGATTGAGGAAAAATGATTTTGTCAAGCAAAAACTTAGTATTTTCAAAATGATAAGAAAAATCTATTTTGAGCAATGCAAGCCTCAACTCCACTTAGCCAAATGCATATAGATGATAGACTCCACTATACAAATATAGTATCACTTGCCAATACAATTCAAATGTATTGACCCCTTGTGGCTGTAACTTGTATGTTGCAGGTTTGATTGATTTTAGTGAAGATTGATTGTTTAGGATTACAAAGTCTACAACCAACATCTGCCTGTGGCACTTTGAAGATGAAGGACCCATGACTATATTTATTCCGCTGCAATGTAATGTAATAGCCATATGAGCTATGTTTGATGTAATAAACTTATGTTATTCCTGGTTATAAATTTATATTATGACCTTTGTATATTGATATTACATCTTAACTGTGGATGCTAGCTATTGATCCAGGGACTAGCATTGCAATCACAGGGATCCTTTCCTTTATAAAGGAGGGGTCTAACAGATGGTATCAGAGCATTGTGTTGCCTGTAGGATTTGAAAACCCTAGGATTGGACAAAAACCCTTAGAAAAATAGGAGTTGTATTTTGTTCCAAAACTTATTTACAATATACTTGTAAACTCTTTCCTCAACCATTTGGTTTAACTCTACATCTCTTCTACTTCAACTTGATGGAAAAACCTACCCCAAGACCAAAGACTTCATCATATGCAAAGGACTTCTTCAACATCTACAACTCTAATGACTTCAACATCTTCAGCTCTAAATGACTTCAACATCTTCAGCATATTCACCAAGGACTTCCAATATGGATATCACTAAGGACTACAAGTTAAACAAGTAAATCTTGCTCAAGATTTAGAGACTGAGGGAAAGCAAAATAAGAAGAAGCCAACAACAACTTTGAAGTATTGTGACCAAGAGCTTTTCTCAAGGAAACCATGATCCCATACAAGAGGAATCATGAAGGAAGGAAAGATCACAAGTGAACCATATAGATGGACCACCATATTTTAGTTAAGTTAAAACCACCAACTTATGTGGAGTAACAAAAATATTTTGTTGCCTAAAAATGTGCTTGAACTTTGTTGTTTGAGTGAAAAGTTGTTTGTGAATGCTTGCACATTGTTTGTGTGAATTGTGATGTGTGTGATTAGAAATATTTCCTTAGAAATATTTTGCCTATTCTAATCCCAATCCAACCCAAACAGATGACTACTCCAAGAGACACCAACACCAACCAAGAAGACAACATGAGAGAACTTATAGCAACCCAAAACCAGTTGAGCCAAGAGACAACTCAGCTTTTAGCCAACAACAATGGACTAGACCCAGCCATACAAAGGATTTTGAAACTTCAATCCCAAATGTTGCAAGGATTGGTTACTCAAATGATCAACATGGGAGAAATTTTTTCCCAAAGAGCTAATGACAACAAGGATGACAAAGATGTTATTCTAGAAGGAACCCAAGCTAGCAATGTTTTTAGATACAAGGATCATGCATCCAAGGAGCATGAAGATCAATGCCCCAAGAAGAGAGAAAGATCTCCCACCTATGAAGAACATGAACTAGAAGAACTCCTAGCTTTGGAGAGACCCAAAAAGAAGAAGAAGAAATGCCCCAACCCAAACAAGAAGGATATTACTCAAGAGCAATGTTACACTTGCAAAGAGATGGGACACTATTACAATGAATACCCAGAAAAGAAGAAGAGACAAGAAGACAAACAAAAGCTGGTGAAACCCAAGATAAGGAAGAATTTTAGCCAAGTGATGTGCAAATACTGCAAAGAGTTAGGACATTATGCAAACTACTGTCCTGAAAAGATGAAGCATAAGATAAACAAGCCTATGAGGGATATCAACCTTGTCACATGTTTCAAATGCAAGGAACTAGGCCACTATGCAAACAGTTGTCCAGAAAGGATGGAGAACAAGTTGAACAAGCCTATGGAGAAACTCAACCTTGGCCCATGAGTCAAGTAAAGAAACCAAGGACACATGCAAAGTTTGCTTAGAGAAGTATTCAAGAAGGACAATATGTAATTTTTGTTTGAAAATTTTTAAGGGTGGTAGTACCCTAGTTGTTTTGAACCTGTTTGTAACCCTAACCTCCCCAATTCTCGGGACGAGATTTATTTTAAGGGTGGTAGCCTGTCACATCCCAAGATTTTCCAAATCTTGTAATGTGAAAATAAATTAATAAAATAAAACTTTGTTTAATTTTCAGAGCCAGAAGAAACTTTTTGAACTCAATTGGGACTTCAAAACCCATTTGCATCAAATAAATCCTAAAGAGATTTATAAAGATAAACTTTTATTAAAGGAAAATAAAAATATCTAAAATACTATTTTGGATCTCTTAATAAAAGATTTGGTATTCAAAAGAAAAGATGGATTTATAAATAAAGATCATTTTATAAAGCCAATTAAACCTTGACCAAGCTTTTTGAATTAAAACATTTTATTTTAAATAAAATAGCAAAGGTTTAATTAAAAATAATAAAGGATTTCTTAAATAAAATAATAAGGGAATTATTATCCAAACTCTTTTAAAATAAAAGGTTAGTTTGTTTTTAAACAAATTTCCAAATATTATATATTTCCCAAATATAACCTACTAATTTGATTTTGAAAATATTTAGGTTCAAATAAAGTTGTTATTAATAAAATCAAACCCTATTTGATTTAATAACTAAGGTCCATTTTATTTAATTATTAATGGACCCTAAAGTAAAAGGATTATTTTATTTTAAACAAGTTTTCCAAATATTCTTTATTTACAAATAAAACCTACTGATTGGGTTTTGAAAGCATTTGGATTTTAAATGAAGATTTTATTAATTAAAACAAACCCTATTTTATTAATAAACCATAGTCCACTTTATTTAATTAATAAATGGAACCTAAAAAGAAATAAAATTATTATTTTGTTTTGAGATTTGGATTATGTTGAAAAACAGAACCAAATTCAAAGTAAAGTTGAGTGTTTGTTTGAATTAATTTGAGTGTTGTTTGAATGTGTGAATAATTGTTTGAAATACAAAACAGAAAAGAATTAGAAAAGGAAAAATAAAGCAGACAGAAAAAAATAGTGCAAAGGCCCAGCCCACTAAGCCAGTCCAGCCCACCTCCTCTCCCGAACCGTTCTCCTACACCACAAAAGAAACCCGCTGAATCACTGACATGTGGACCTTTCCCCTCTTCCCTTTTCTTTCACTGCCAGCGGACCCCACTCCCCTGTTCTTCTTCTCCACCCGCAGTGAACCATTCCTCGCTGTTTACTGTCGAGTAAATTCCCTTGAATTCGCGTTGATGAATGGATTAAACTCGCCATTTACCATGCTATGTTAAACGCCATGCTTCACTCTTCCTTTTCCCCAAACCGGAACCACCTGGGAGCCACCAGACTGCACGAATCATCCCCAAACTGTCTCTGTCTCCGACGACGCTCCGGCGAGAATTCCGGCCGTGTCATGCCACTCCTTGCCATCCCAAGCACGCAGGCACATTCCCCACTTCCTGTAGCATCTTCCAGCACCCTCCGTCCAACCGCGGGCGCCCCTGAGCATCAGCAACGACGACACCGAGCGTGCGCCGCCGTCTGCCATTGCTCCGTCAAGCATTTCAGGTGAACTCCGACCACCCCGCGCCTCCTAGATCACGCACACAGCATAGCCTTGATCTTGCGCATCTGATACTGTCCTCCGGTTGTCTTCTCGTGGACCACAGCCTCGTCTTCGACCGTGGACAGAACCGTCCGTCACCGTTCCCAACTCCGACGAAGAATTGTGACTGCCTCTGAGCGCCCCCTGTCAAACCGCAAGCAAGTTGAGCATCAGGGTGGCATTTCGAACCTGGTGAGCATCCTTCCCCTCTTTTTCGCGTCTTGTTTCGCTAGCACCGCCGCTTACTAGCCGCTCCGCCGCTCGCCGTCGTTATCGCGCCGCCAGTTCCTGGTTGACACGATGTGAGCCGTTAGATCACAATCCTATGCACACGATAGATCACTTAACCCGAACCGTTACGTTTGATCTGCACCGCACAATCCCACTTAAATCCTGCGGTCCACATCACGCGATCCTACCGAACCGTTATGAACCAATAAGACACAGACACGTGGCCAGAGATGTTTTAAAACAGATTTTGGAAACAGATTTAAATGCCATTTTGAAATCCTTGTAACTTTCAAACCACACGTCCAAATTTGACAAATTTTATATCAATGAAATCAGGAGAACAAGCCCTAGCCAACCATGCCCTTAGTTTTGAAAATAGTATCTGTTAGCTTGTTTGAATTTGCAGAAACATTTGTGTACTTGTTTAGGGTATAAAAATTGTTTAAAAATGATTTTTGAATTAAAACCTTTGCAAAATGGTTTGTTGTGACCTTACTGACCCTAGGAACCAACCCTTGGTATTAAAAATGATTTTTGAAAGATTTAGGTTAGATTAATTGACTTAGCCAATTTCTAGCCAAATAAAAAGAAATGGTTTTGTTATAAAAATGTTTATGAAAAGAAAACTTCAAAGAAATGTTTTGGACCAAACCTATTGACCAAAAAACACCAAGTTTTGCAATAGCAACTCATTTGGTGAACCCTATAGGCTAATGCCTTAATAAAAATATTTCTACACCACATAAAAATAACACTTTGTTTTGAAAATGGTTTTTAAGTGAAACCTTTTGCAAATGACTTAGCCACTTTAGGAAATGACCATTAGATGTACCCAAATGACTATGACCCACTAGGAACCACTATTTCAAACAAAACAAAGCTTGGCATGCTTGCATGCATTTCTTTGACTTTGTTATTTATGTGTGTTGTTTTGCTTGATTGGTAGATTGAGTTTGTGCCTTGCTTGATTGATTTGTAGTGACTTGAAGAGTGTGATTGTTGCAAAGATCAAGAAGTGAACCTATACTCTACCAAAAAGGCAAGTGATGCTTCATACTTTTTGACCCATTACTTTCACTATGCATTAGTGATTTTCTCTAAGTAAAACTTGCATGGATTTTGCTAAGTATAAACCTTGCTATAGGAAAACCTAGTAGATGAATCCTTAGTAGGATTTTCCTAAGTTAAGATTCCTACTACTACCAAGCTTAGCCGAGCTAATAGAAAACATGGGTGGAATATACAATCACACTATGGAAAATATTCTAAGTCTAAGGACTTGTGATTTTGTCTAATAAAACAACTAAGTTAATGAATCACCTGGGTGGAATGGAATAGCTTGGTGGAGAATGGTTGAGTGGTTCACAATGCCATGGACTTGGTTTGTGTATCTCACTTGTGGAATGCCACCCAGGAAACAAAGGGATTTGAGATGTCAAATGTTGAGAAGCTTCAAGTGCAACCACTTGGCAATATGGGCTCTGCCATGATCATATAGGTTGCAAGAACTTAGCCATATGGACAGTGGGTGGTAGTGTTTGATAGGATGGAACGCGTCCATATTGGTCTAAGGGAAAGCTTCTGAAAGATCTTGTCTTGGGAAACCAAGTCTTGTGGGGAAAGTGCACCACCTCTGCAGAGCGTAAAATCTAAGTACTTAGCCATGTCCCTGGTAAAGGACAATTTGAGCATCAAGACATGGAAGCAATCAAGAATCTCATCATTCAAATTTCTAAATTAAAATCTTGTGGTTTGAACAAGGGATTGTTTGAATTCTTCAATCTTTGATGGAGAGATGGCTTGGTACAAGGATCTTGAAATCTTTGATTGAGGAAAAATGATTTTGTCAAGCAAAAACTTAGTATTTTCAAAATGATAAGAAAAATCTATTTTGAGCAATGCAAGCCTCAACTCCACTTAGCCAAATGCATATAGATGATAGACTCCACTATACAAATATAGTATCACTTGCCAATACAATTCAAATGTATTGACCCCTTGTGGCTGTAACTTGTATGTTGCAGGTTTGATTGATTTTAGTGAAGATTGATTGTTTAGGATTACAAAGTCTACAACCAACATCTGCCTGTGGCACTTTGAAGATGAAGGACCCATGACTATATTTATTCCGCTGCAATGTAATGTAATAGCCATATGAGCTATGTTTGATGTAATAAACTTATGTTATTCCTGGTTATAAATTTATATTATGACCTTTGTATCTTGATATTACATCTTAACTGTGGATGCTAGCTATTGATCCAGGGACTAGCATTGCAATCACAGGGATCCTTTCCTTTATAAAGGAGGGGTCTAACAAGTGTGTTTGAAATAAAATGGAAAAGGTTTAATTCAAATAACTGGGCTGCGTGGGAAAAGTTAACGGGCCGGCCTGCTAAGCGTAGCGCTTCCGCGGGCTGCCTAAGTGGTTGTCCCCACTCGTCAGTGAGACAGGGGGTGCGAAGCGGTATGGGGCGATGTGGGTCATTCGATCTAGTTCTAATCCAACAGCTGGGAGTCATCGTCGACGTTGGGCAACGCCGGCGAGACAGAAACCTAGCGCGACCAGTGGGGGTTGCTGCGGGCTCACTGGGGTGCAGGCGAGGGTCGGCGAGGCGGGCGAACGACAAAGTCGACGACGGCAAACTCAGGGGTGGTCGCGGCAGCTCTGGGATGGATGAAATCGATGGCGCCCTTCTTCTCTAGAGGCGGCGGGCTCCGGTAAAATTCCGATGAGGTGTTGCTCGCCTTGCTCCGGGAACGGTGTGGCACGATCAGTGAAGAGAGGGGAGTAGAATGGTGTGCTCAATTCGGCTGGGGTGGCCTCTATTTATAGTCAAGCGAGGGGACCGACGGGGCGCACGGTGAGCTCGTCGGGGGCGATGGTACAGACAGCTATTGGCATGGGTGAAGGTAGGGGACGGTGAGGTGTTCCCTGGCGATGCTCAATGCTACGGTGGCGAGACGTGGGGCAGTGCGGGTTGGTCTGGAACACGCGACGCTCTGCGCGGCAGAGGCGGTGTCTTCGACGGCGAGTGGTGGTTGTACGGCATGGGGCGGCTAACGGGGATGTCTAGCGGTCTCCTGGGTCAGTGGTGATCGTGTATGCACGCGGCAAGGGCGGCGCGCGGTCTGTGGGCTTTGGTCGAGGGTGGCGCTCTGGCGCATGCTCGGCACGGTTGGCAGAGGCACGGGCGCGGCGTTCCTGGGTGCTCTGGTCGGTGTCTTCGTGGCAGGGTTGGTCGATAGGGGGCGGTGAGGCATGGGTGATCTCCCAGACAAGGTTGGCATGGCTAGTTTCCTTCCTAGCTTGCTGTCTACACTGGGGTGGCAAGGTTGCACTCGGCTGTTCACCATTGATGACATTGGCAAGCTCACAGTGGTGCTAGTTCTTGGTTAATCTTGCTAGATGATCTACTGAGCTGGTTGTGAGCTAGATAGGGAACCAGTTAGGCTCAAAACACTGCACACTATAGTGTTTTGATTTTGTTTGATTTGTGTCTGCCAAGTGTTTGATGAAATGGTCGCATGAATTCAAGTTTTGAATTTTGAAAAGATTTTTGGTGGGTGTGCTAGATTGGTGCTGGTGAGTCTGCAGATGCTTGGGTTTTGAAAGTTGATCTTGTTTGAGTGGTTTTTGAAAAAGTGGTATCTTCCCATATGATAAAGATTCAATTTTGAATTGCCATATAAACTATGCATTTGAAAGTTTCTGGATGATCACAAAGTGGGCCTTGATACTTTGTTATGAGTAAAATCAAGGGGTGCAAAGATCCAGAAAAGTTTCTATTAGGTTCTGAAAGTTTGAGACAGCCAAAGTAGGCATGGGAGTTAAATTGGTCAAAATGACCATTCCTTTATTTTATTTGTTTCTATTTACTTGTCTTTGGGAAAATTGTGGGAAATGTTTTAGATGATGTTTATTTCACCTAAGAAACATTTTACAAGCAAGTAAACACACAAACAAGGTGGTTCAAAAGAATTTCAAATTCAATGCATACTCATATGCATACTTTCATAATTTTATTTAGAAAAGTTTTTGTTAACCCTAATTTTGATGATTAGAGTTTGATGATCCAAGTTCAATATTTTTGGGATGTTACAAAATAACAATTATTTAAGTATAAAAGTAATCCTGATGGTAGATGAAGAGGTAGCGTGCCGACCGTGATCACATCAACTTTTGATCCATTTCCAACGCGCATCGTCACCTCATTCTTCGCTAGCTTCCGTTTATTCTGCAATACATGTTTCGAGTTACAAATATGAGCAACCGAACCAGTATCAAATACCCAGGCACTACTACGAGTACTAGTGAGATACACATCAATAACATGTATATCGGATATACCTTTCTTCTTGATGTTGTCGTTCTTCAAATCCGCCAAGTACTTTGAGCAATTCCGCTTCCAGTGACCTTCTCCCTTGCAGTAAAAACACTCAGTATCAGGCTTAGGCCCAGCCTTGGTCTTCTTCGCCGGCGCGGTAACTTTCTTACCGCCCTTCTTGAAGTTTCTTTTTTTCTTAGACTTGCCTTGATTCTTGAATTTGGTGGTCTTATTGACCAACAACACTTGGTGCTCTTTCTTGATCTCCACTTCTGCAGATTTCAACATGGAGAAGAGTTCTGGCAACGACTTGTCCATGTTTTGCATATTGTAGTTCATCACAAAGTTCTTGTAACTTGGTGGCAGTGATTGGAGGACACGGTGAATCCCCAAAGAATTAGGAATCACTATACCCAAGCTTTGGAGTTTACTTGAGTGCCCCGACATCTTAAGCACGTGCTCACTGACAGAGCTGCCCTCTTCCATCTTGCAGTTAAAGAACTTTTCAGAAGCCTCATAACTCTCAACTGTCGCGTGAGCCTCAAATATCATTTTGAGTTCACGGACAATATATATGTGGGTCATGGTTCTCAAACCTTAAGCTCCGATTCCAAACCATACAAGATAGCACACTGATTTGTGGAGTACTGATTCTTCCGAGCGAGGAAAACATTCTTTACCTCATCGGTAGCAGTAGCTGCAGGCGGGTCACCCAGCAGTGCATCCAGCACATAGGTCAAATTACCAGCATTGAGGACAATCCTCAAATTGCGGAACCAATCCGCAAAGTTGCTTCCATTTTTTTTCAACTTTTCTTTCTCTAGGAACGCATTAAAATTGATGGTAGGGGTCACCATTGATCTACAACATATTTCCAATAGTTTAGACTAAGTTTATGACAAATTGAGTTCTAATTAATAGTTAAATTAATCTAGGTGAACTCCCACTCAAAACAATATACCTCACATTGTTTTAGTGATCACACAAACCAAATCCACCACATCAAAACCGATCATCACGAGAGTTGATGTAGCTTCAATGGCGAACAATCAACATGTTCATCATATCTACTATATGACTCATGCTTTACCTTTCGGTGATCCGTGTTCCGAGACCATGTCTGTACATGCTAGGCTCGTCAAGATCAAACCTTAGCTTCCGCATGAGCAAATCTGGCTTGCTCACATTGTATACACTCGCAGAATCTAACACACCCAATCATCATGTGGTGCTTCGAAACAACGAGCTTTAGCAACGGTTCTTACTAAGGATGAACACTTTAAAACTTGAAATTGTGTGCTTGAGGGATCATCTTATAATGCTACCGTCATGAACTAAGCAATACAAGATGCATAAAAGGATTAACATCACATGAAATTCATAATATGTGATATGATATGGCCTTTCTTCTTGTGCTTCCGATCTCCATCTTCAAGCACGAACAAGATCTCCATCATCACCGGTATGGCGTCAAGGTCAATGGCGCCGTTTCATGATTGTCTTCCACCAGCTTCAACTATTACAACTAATTTGAATAGACGTGCAGGTCTTAACGGAATTTAAAGGACAACCATATGGCTCCTGCGGGTTGCCAACTTACAATAAGGAACATTGCATACATCATATATAATCACAATCATGGCCATATCACATCACAGCACACCCCTGCAAAACAAAGTTAGACGCCTCTAAGTTTCTTTGCATATTTTACGTGGTTTGGGGCTTTCAATAAGTGTCGTTCTAACTTACGAACAAGAATCACAACGTTGATGCTTGAACTATCAAGTGCCTGTTGTAAATTGAATCTATACTATGATGGGAGAGAGAGACACCCGCAAAGCCACTTATGCAATACAAGTTGCATGTTAAGCGTGGAGCAAGTCTCATGAACGATGTCATGTAAGGTTAGCCCGGGCCGCTTCATCCCATCATATCGCAAGATGCAAAGTACACAAAAAGCAATTAATAATAAAAGCACCACCACCCATAATGACCATTGTGTTCTACTCGTACAACAGATCTAGATATAGACACGGCTCTGATACCACTGTAGGGGTTCGTAGCATGGAAAACAAAAAAATTCTACCGCATGCACACAAACAAGCCAAGATCTATCTACTAGATTGTAGCAACGAGTTGATAGAAGTACTCACCCTCGAAGATTCCAAAGCGGTTAACGAGAGCAGATTCTCGTGGGTGATGTAGTCATACACTTGCCGATCTCAAGATCGCGTAGATGATCCTTCCGGCCCTGCGTTCCGGCAGCGCTTCCGCAGTCGGTCACACGTTCGGTACTCGACGACGACCTTCCTCTCCCTTGTTCTAGCAGGCAGCGGAGGTTGTAGTTCTCCCCTCGTGATTCCGGCAGCACGACGGCATGGTGTCGGAAGTAGAGGGAAGATCCCGCAGGGCTTCGCCTAAGCCGGATGCGAGTTATGGAGGATTAGGGTTTCCCAGAAATCTAGGGTTTAGAAATCCGGGAGGAGGAGGAGGTGTCGGCAGCGGCTAGGGCGGCGGCGACGGACCGGCGGCGGCGGGTCGGCGGCGGTGGCGTGTGGAGAGGGGCTAGGGCTTGTTTTTTGTTGGGGCATCCCTCCCCCTCTATTTATGAGAGGGCGGGCAGCCTTGGGAGGGGTGGGTTTGAATCCAAACCCAAACCCAAGTTGGATTGAGAGAAGGACTTGTTTCTTCTCCCACTAGGAAACCATTGTTCCAGTTTGACTTTTCAAACTTCCCGTTTGACTTTCAGTTTAGAGCTTTATTTCTCTCTTGCATATGCCAACACTAAGTGACCTTGGACATGATCCAATCATTCCACATACCCATGACACATTCATGGACCATTCTCCATCCGGACCGGTGAACCTTCTAGACCCTTCGAGAACCTCTCTGATGAAAACATCGGAAACTTTCCCAAACTCCGAAATAGGACTTTCCTTATATGAATCTTATTCTCCGGACCATTCCGGATCTCCTCGTGATATCCTGGATCCCATCCGAGAGTCCGAACAGCATTCGGTATCCCTACTAACATTCCATATCTACTAAACAACATCGAATCCTTAAGTGTGTCTCCCTACGGTTCGTGAATTATGCGGACATGACCGAGACACTTCTCCGATCAATAACCAATAGAGGACTCTAGAAATTCATGGCTCCCACATATTTCTACGATTACTTTGTGATCGAATGAACCACTTACATACGATACCAATTTCCCTTTGTCTCACGATAGTTTACTTATCCGATGTTTTGATCGTCAGTATCTCTGCATACCTAGTTCAACCTCGTTACTAATAAGTACTCTTTTCTCGTTCCCGTGATATGTGATCCCTTGTGAGCCAGTCACATGATTGCAAGCTAATTGGATGACATTCCACCGAGAGGGCCCAGAGTATATCTATCCGTCATATGGATGGACAAATCCCACTCTTGATCCATGTGCCTCAACCCATACTTTTCGAACACTCAATGCCACCTTTATAGCCACCCAGTTACGGTGTGGCATTTGATGTCATCAAAGCATCCTTCCAGTGATGGTGATTAGCATGATCTCATGGTCAAAGGAATTAGGTTACTATGTATCAGAAAGCTTATAGCAAACGAACTATTAAAATGACTTGATCTTTATGCTACGCTTATCTACAGGAGTGTGTCCATCATACCATTCTCCTAATGATATGATCTCGTTATTAACAACATCTCAATGTTCATGATCGAGAAACCATGATCATCTATTAATCAACAAGCTAGTATTATAAAGAGGCTTTACCAGGGACTCTAATTTAGTTTACAAATCACACAAGTATTAATGTTTCCGGTTAATACTATTATAGCATGAATGTAAACATTTATCATAAACACAAAGATATAATAATAACTGCTTTTATTATTGCCTCTAGGGCATATCTCCAACAGGCGGATGCACTGTCCACGGATGCGCTTGCAGCCTACAAGCGCAAACAAAAGGGCATCGGTGCTTCCATGGTCCTGGCCATAGCCATGGCGTCCGGGGCGGAGCTGGATCTTCACCAGGTCACCTCCCATATGCCAACGGCTCACGACGGTTCCGAGGTAGCCTTCGCTCTCTACGCTGCTCGCTGTAAGCGCTATGGGCCTAAGCTGATTGACTTGCTGGCAGAGTATGCGGCGAGGCAGCAGGAGGAGGTCAAGAGCAGGCAATCTGGCTCCAAGGCCACTGAGGATGCAGCTGCTTAGGCCTTGTAGTTGTAGGATAGTTGTCGTCTACTTTTGTTGTAATATCTTCAGGAACAATTTCCTGTGCCACGCGGTGGCTTTTTGTTGTATATAATGAGCCTTCAAGATGTTCATCCATCGTGTGTTGTTCTTATCCTTGTCTATTTTCCTCTAGGAACCTTCGGGTGACGACCCCGTCGATACTTCGTCTGCTCCGCAGCCGTGACCATCCTTGGATGATGTGTCGCAGCTTGTTTTTCTTCATGACCGCGTCCGCAGTCTTGAGAAGGAGTTGCTTGGCATCCGAGGCCATGCGGACATTTGGAAGTCGAAGGCGGAGCGAGGTGCTGCCAGAGAGGAATATCTTATGGGGGTGCTGCGGCAGTTGGCCAAGCAGCTGGAGTGTAAGTTTCTTTGAGCTGCTGCTCATTTTCGGATGTGCCTGCTGGCTGGACATCTTACTTTGTAGGTGTTGCAGGTGCTAACATTGTTCCAAGGGAGGAGAAGGAGCACGTTGCAGTTCGGATCAATTGCTTGACCCAGCAAGATATGGAAGCCGGTGGCTTTTTCTGGATGGATCGCGACCGTGCCACCGTCCTTGCGACTGTGCAGGATCGTGCTCACCAGGTATCGCAAGTGCTGCGACAGGTGAAGACTTCCCTAGCATCGATTCTGCATGTCATGTTTCCCCTGGATGAAGCGCCATCGACTCTCTGGGGCTTGCTGGCAAAGTTTGGAGACGTGTGTCATGTCAGGGAGCTGGTGCGGCACCACTTGGTTGTGGGGGTGAAGGCCGTTCTTTCACTCGTGCGGCTGCATCGCCCTGATGTGAATCTTGTTGCTGTTGCGGCTGGGCCACCCCCTTGGCCAGATGGTGACCTATGGGACATGCGCCCGCACTATGCGGATGTGAGTCAGTATGCCAAACAAGTTGTAGATCTCTTTGAGCATCGTGCGCAGGTGATTCTTCAGAATAGGTAGGACCTATAAAAAGATAGATGTAAAAACTTCTATGTATTCGACTGGGCGTGTTATGCCCTTTGATGTAAAGGTTGATTGTATTAGCACGTGGTTCTTGCTTGCATGCATGAACTTTTCGTTAGCCCGACGTGATCAGCTACTCAGGTGTACATGCGTTATCCTTAGTCGAAAAAGTCATGAGGTGACGGGGAGCCCCCGAGTGTGGTGTAGCATAAAGAAATGCGAGAAAGAGATAAATTTTGGGGCGAGACACTTAGCTTTATTCATATCATAATAAGGAGGTACATTGTTCGGCTGAGTAGCCTTGGCTGAATAGCCTTACTGAAAGTAAAGGGGGGATAGCTAGGGGTAGAAGCGTCGCAGTTGTGCGACGTTCCATGGGTTGGAGTATGCGACTCCAGACTCCACGTGCTTGAGGCAATAGGCGCCACTTGGGATGACTTAGGTGACGACGTAGGGTCCTTCCCAGGGTGACTCGAGCTTCTTCGGCCGCTCTTGCTTGAGTCGTAAGACTAGGTCTCCTTCGACGAAGGACCTTGGGTGCAGCCGACGGCTGTGAAAGTTGCGGAGGCTCTACTGGTAGACCGCCGATCGAGCTTCGGTGATGTCGCGTGCTTCGTCGAGTGTGTCGATGGCATCTTCGAGTGCGGTCGTCGATTCGGCTTCGCTGTAGGCAATGACCCGTGGGGCCTTATGGCGTACTTCTGCAGGCAACACGGCTTCGGCTCCGTGCACCATGAAGAAAGGCGTGTAGCCAGTTGAGTTGTTTGGCGTTGTGCGCAAGCTCCAAAGGACGGAGGGTAGCTCTTCTGCCTAGGCTCCTGCAAGTCGCTCGAGTGGGCTCAGTAGGCGTTTCTTGATGCTGCCGCCAACGAGGCCGTTGGCATTTTCGACTTTCCCGTTCGTTTGCGGATGCGCCACGCAGGCGTATGATATGTTAATCCCGAGGCCTTCGCAGAAGTCCTGGAATTCTTTGGAGATGAAGTTCGACCCGTTGTCCGTGATGATGTTGTGCGGCACGCCGAACCTGTAGACTATGGATTCGAAGAACTTCACGGCTGTTTTACCCTTTTGGTTGGTAACGGGCATGGCTTTGATCCACTTGGTGAACTTGTCGACTACGACCAGGAGGTATACGTGGCCTCCTTTCGAGGATTTGGGCAGTTTGAAAATCATGTCGAGGCCCCATTGGGCGAAGGGCCAGGCCAGGGGTATGGGCCTGAGCGCCGATCTAGGTGCGTGCGGTTTGCCTGCGAACCTCTGGCACTTGTTGCATCTTCGGACGATGTCCTTGGCGTCGTTCATGGCCGTTGGCCAGTAGAACCCAACTTGTAGAGCTTTGGCGACGAGGGCATGGCTTCCCGCGTGATGGCCGCAGATGCCCTCATGGATGTCTTGGAGGATGGTTTTGCCGTCACCGATGGTGACGAACCTTTGGAGTACACCCGAAATGCTGCGCTTGTACAGCTCGCCATTGATTATGGTGAAGGCCTTGGATCGGCGAGATACGCGCCGGGCATCTGTCGGGTCGTCAGGCAGTTCCTTGTTTATTAGGTACCGCAGGTACGGCAGCATCCATGTTTCTTCGACGGCCATGACCTGTATCAGGTTAACCACTGCGACTTCTGTGTCGAGCTTTTCTGGTCCTTCCTGTCCTTCGGGTAGCGCAACCCCCGAGTGCTCTGTGGGGAATTTCCTTTTGATGGATGGCACACAGATTTGTTCGAGGAACACACCTGGTGGCACCCATGCGTAGGTGGAGCCGATATTGGCGAGTCTGTCAGCTTCTTCGTTGCTTTCTCTTCCAACGTGTCGAAGCTCGCAGCCGTCGAAGTCTCCTCCGAGTGAGTTGTAGAGCGCGCGATACACGATCATGTTGGCGGCGTGTGCATCGCACTCGATCATCGTCTGCTGGACGACGAGGTTCGAGTCACCGTAGATGACGAGGCGCGTTGCACTGCAGATCTTGGCCATCCTCATGCCATGGATGAGGGCCTCGTATTCGGCTTCGTTGTTGTAAGCTCGAAAATTCATCCGGAGGACGTACTTCATTTTGTCGCCCTGGGGGGATGTCAGTATGACCCCGGCTCCTGCTCCAGCTTCGCGCTTGGAGCCATCGAAGTGCATCGTCCATGACTGTGTCATATCCGGGGCGTCTGGCAGTTGCAGCTCCATCCAGTGCACGAGAAAGTCCGGTAGGACCTAAGACTTGATCGCATGGCGTTTCTCGTAGACTATGTCTAGAGGGGACAGCTTGATACCCCACAGGGCCACATGTCCTGTAGCTTCCGGCTTGTTCAGGATGATGTTTAGAGGTGCCTCGTTGACGACCATCACCTGATGCTCCTGGAAGTAGTGGCTCAGCCGACGAGCCATCATGAACACGCCATAGGCGAGTTTCTGGTAGTGAGGGTACCTCTGTTTTGTTGGCGTCAATACCTCGCTAAGGTAGTAGATTAGGCGCTGGACCCCATGGGTCTTGCCATCTTCGGGTCGTTCGACCACGAGCACGGTGCTTACCACCTGGTGTGTGGCTGCTATGTATAGCAGTAGCGGCTCGCGTTCCTTTGGCGTGACCAGGACGGGCGAGGTGGAGAGCAGCCGCTTCAGATCTTCGAATGCGTCGTCCACTTCGGGTGTCCACTCAAATTTGTCTGCATTGCATAGCAGCTGATAGAAAGTCAGGGCCTTTTCACCCATGCGGCTGATGAACCTACTCAGCGCCGCAATGCGTCCAGCAAGCTGCTGGACCCCTTTGAGGTTCTTTGGTTTCTCCATGGCCATTATGGCACGGATTTTCTTTGGGTTTCTCCTCAATCCCTCGCTAGGAGATGAAGTAGCCAAGCAATTGGCCAGATGGGACGCCGAAGGCGCACTTTTCTGGGTTCATCTTGATCTTGTAGTGATCAAGGTTGTCGAACATCTCGCGGAGATTGTCGATCAGTGTCTTGGCTTCCCTTGTTTTGATTACTATGTTGTCGACATAGACCTATATGTTGCGGCTGATCTGGCTCTTCAGGCATGCCTGCATGCACCGCTGGTACGTGGCACCTGCGTTATTCAGCCCGAAGGGCATTGTGTTGTAGCAAAACACCCCGAACGGCATGATGAACGTTGTTTTCTCCTGGTCTTCGACCTTCAGTAGAATCTGGTTATAGCCTGAGTAGGCGTCGAGGAAGGAGAGTTTCTCGCATCCTGCAGTCGAATCGATAATCTGATCGATCTGAGGGAGAGGGAAGTGATCCTTCGGGCAGTGCTTATTCAGCGATGTGAAGTCCACGCACATCCGTAGGATGTCCGTGTCCTTTTTAGGGACCATCACGGTGTTGGCTAGCCACTCGCTTTCCTTGATCTCCCTGATGAAATTAGCGTCGAGTAGTCTGTTGACTTCGACTCCGATGGCTTCGGCCCGTGGCTCGGACAACCGTCGGATGGATTGTTTGACAGGCTTGGCATCTGGGAACACATTTAGTGCGTGCTCGGATAATTCCCTGGGAACTCCTGGCATGTCCGCAGGACAACAGGCAAAGATTTCCTAGCGCTCACGGAGGAATTCGACGAGCATGCTTTCCTATGCGGGGCTGAGGTCGTTGGCGATCAGCGCCGTCTTGGAGGCGTCTGTCGGGTGGACCTGCACCTTCTTCGTGTTGACCGTTGAGTCGAATGACATGTCAGGTGCGTTCTGCCTTGAGACTGGGGGTGCCCCGTTGTCTATCACCTCTCGGAGCCTTATGATCTCCTCCTGTATGCCGAATGACTGGGAGATTCTGTTGAAGTCCCTTTCGCAGTGATCCGACCGGGTGAAGCTCCCGTGGACCGTGATGACGCCCCTAGGTCCTGGCATCTTGAGTAGCAGGTACGCATAATGTGGTACTGCCAGGAACCTTTGAAAATGCCACGCGCCCGAGGATGGCGTGGTACTGTGATGGCCAGTCCAACACTTCGAACTCGAGTTGCTCGCACCGAAAGTTGTTGGGCTTGCCGAAGATGACTTTGAGCCATATTTTTCCCAGGGGAAATATGCCCTTCCCTGGGACGATGCTATGGAACGTTGTGTCCGATTGTTCCAAGCCGCACAGCGGGATCCGCATTGCTTCTAAGGTGCTACTAAACATCAGATTGATGCCACTGCCGCCGTCCACGAAGACGCGGCTCATCTCGAACCCTTCGATCTGTGCCTCGAGCACCAGGGCAACATGACCTGGGCAAGGGATCTGGCGGGGTGATACGAATGGCTGAATGTGATGCAGGACTTCGAACCGCTGAGGTACTCAGGGATGGCAGGTGGAGCGGTCACAGCCAAACTGACTTGGCGGGTGATTTTCTTTTGCACCCTGTTTGTTGGGCGCCCCATTTGGATCGTCAATGGTCCTTTTGGCGCGGGGTACCCATTTCCACCGTTGTTCTGCGCGGGTGCGATCGGGTGATTCGAGGGTCCTACGGGTGGTGGTGGAGGAGCTCTGTGGGTGATGCCACCTGGTGCGGGTGTGTGCTTGTACCCAGGGTTCGGGGCTTTCTGTCTCATCTGGGACATGCTCTCGCTGAGTTTCTGGAATTCGCGGCAGTCTTTGGGCATGTGGCTTGCCTTCTTTTTGCCATCCTGCTTGTCGATGTAGAAGTGGATGGTGCATGGGCCCGACAACTTGTCATATGCCGAGGGCTCGTCGTCGCGGCCGTGGCGTCACCATGATTGCGTTGGGCGTCCTCCATCACGGAAGTTGTTTCCACGGTATCCGCCGCTGTTGCGGTTGCGTTCGTTGCGGCGGTCGGCGTAGCCAGCCGCGACCATGTCGGTCCGTCGCGATCATCATATATGTGCGATCTTTTCTTTCTATGGCACTCACGTAGGTGGCCGTAGTCATCTTCCTCCTCTGAATGTGCTCTGTCGTGGGAATGGTCACGGCAGATGCTGCAATCGGCAGTGAGTAGTAGAATGAGGGGCAAGGGCGGCCAGCCATCTGCGGTGCCAGATGAGGGCAGAGACACAGGGTTTACCCAGGTTCGGCCCCCCGGAGGGTAAAGACCTACTCCTGCTAGATTGTATTATGAAGATGGTACAATGGGCGAGCTCGGCGGCTAGGCGGCGAGTCGCTTGGGTGTATGGTCGAACATATCTCTACACGCCCCGCAGGGAGGTTTATATAGGCTCACCTCCCCTAGGGTTTACATATCTCAACCGAATCTGTTAAAGCTTTGGTACTCGTTTAACCTAATCCGACTGGGCCTATCTACTCGCCCGGGCCTTCAGCTTCCAGTCGCTTGGATCCACGCCAGGCCTTGATCCAGTCGCTGTCCTACAGGCCCACTCGCCGGTTCTTGGGCCAGTCGGAAACGTCCTGCTGGGTATACCCCGGTAGGCGCATCCCCATCAGTAGTCCCCGAGACCGTCGTCGATTAGGCGTAGGTGGCTACTGGCAGTCGGAGTATACGGCTGCAAAGTAGACATCCAGTCGAATCGTTGGCGGGCTCCTGTATAAAGGAGAAAACTAGTCATCCTGATCACAGCTTTGGCGAGTCGAGTCGGCGAAACACTGTCATAGTGATCGGGTCGGCGAGTTGAGTGGCTGAAGTTGGACCGTCAAACGTGGTCAAACTAGCCGTTGGGGTAATCCAACGGTAACTTTTGGCGTAATCATCGCGCGGTAACGGTTTCCTGATTTGGCGGGTACCAACCGCTATATAAGGGGAATGGAAGGCGATCAGAAAACCACCTTCTCACCATTCCTTCCGACTGCGCGCACTTTCGCCTCCCTTCGCATCGCGATCCAGCCGATCAGAAATCCTCCGACCCCCCACAAATCCTTCCGCCATGGCCCTCTCCACCGAACCTTGGGGTACATCTAAGTGTACGAGGGTGCAACTGGCTTCCTTTGAGGAGGCCGGGATCCTGCGAGCCGGCTGCTGGCGCATCCCCGCGGCCGGGGAGGTGACCCCGAGCCCGCGCGAGAGGGAGTTCATCTGCTTCACCAGTCATCTAGAACGGGGGCTAGGATTCCCCACGTCCCTGTTCTTCCGGCGCTTCTGCGCCTACTACGGGATCCAACCATCGGATCTGGGTCCTCACAGCATCGAGCAGCTCGCCATCTTCGTGGCTTTCTGCGAGTGCTACTTGGGCTGCCGGCCCTACTTCCCTCTCTGGCAAGATCTGTTCCACGGACGGATCAGCCGCGAGGAAGCGGGTGGCCCAATGCTTGCCGCGGGCGGCCTAACTTTCCAGCTGAAGTCGAAGGCTTCGTTCTTCGACTTGATGATGCCTGCCAAGGCGGCGAGCGACTGGAGAAAATCTTGGTTCTATGTTGCCGAGGCGACCCCGGAGGGCGAGACGGCGATCCCACGGTACTCCGCCAACCGGTCCGAGCCGTGCCGTCTTCAAGCCGGCAAGCTCCCCAGCGACCAGCGGATGGTTGTGGACGAAATGCTCCAAACCATCCGTGGTCTGAAGAAGAAGGGCCTCCAGACGATCAACTTGTACAATTGCTGGCTCGGGCGGCGGCTCGTCCCGCTGGCTCGGCGCGAGCACTACATGTACCAGTACGCCGGCCGGGAGGACTCGACGAAGTCCTGCCTCGCCGAATGGAAGCTCGAGGACTACACCGCAGCACTGAAGAAGATCACCCAGGCGGTGTACCTGGACGCACAAGCCGGGGTCGCACCCTACACCGCAAAGCGTCAGGCCCCAACGGTAATCTCCTCGCTTCATTCGCAGTCGCCGTTTTTGCAGTCGCGGTCATTCTAATTTCATCTTGAGTTCATTGCAGCTATTCCAAGTGGTGGAAGGATGGCTTCCGCCTTCAGACGACGAGAATTCGAGCTCGTCCGTCCAGGACATGGGCGAGTCGCCTCCCGCCAAGGGCGACGCCGGGAGCGACGAGAGCGATGGTGACGACGAGTCCGAAGAGGAAGTCGCCCCGCTGGTCCGCAAGACCCACGGGCAGCATCAACGTGAGCTTGAGGCGAGCAAAAGCCTCGAGCGTCATGATGACGACGAAGAACTTCCGGAGACCACCTCGCGCCGCCAGGCCACTCCGTCGAAGAAGAAGAAGAAGAAGAAGGAGAAAGAGGCAAAGGCCCCTCCAAATACGAAGACGAAGCCGACGAGGCCGGCGTCGCCACCGCACTCGGCGAGCAGCTCCGACGCCCCCAGCCCGGCCAAGGATGAGGCACCACCGAAGGCAGCCGCGCTGGACGCGGCCACTGTCGAGATGCCACTGGCTTCGATGCCTCCACCATTCGCCCCAGTCTCTGGACTGGGGGATGCTCCGGCTGCGGCGGCTTCACCTCGCAGTGAAGCTCCTGCCGAAGATGTTCCAGAGGCTCCCATTGCGGCCTCGACGACGAAGAAGCCGTCCGTGTCTTGGGCACGCGACGTCCTGGAAATGGGGCTCAGCCGCCGACTGGGCCCTGAACTGGAGAAGCCGGCCGGCCTCCGCAAGTGGCTACGCTTCATTCCAGTCGCCAAGTGAGTTTGCTCACCTGCCCTTGTCTTCCACAGCAGCTTGAATTATCTTGCTTACGTGATTGATTTACAGGACCGGAGTGAAGAGGATGGGCCACCCGACCGTGGCTAAGGTGCCACCCATCATCAGCGATGAGGATCCTTCCCGTAAGAGGAAGGCGGACGAAGTCGTCGTCCCTACAGATGGCGGCAAGAAGGCCAAGGGCGATGATGTCGTCACGATCTCTGACGATATGGCGGTCGTGCCGTCTGAACCTGCAACAGAGTCGGCCGCGTCCACGAAGGAGGGCGCTCCCTCGCTTGGAGCGGCCGAGCCGACCTCCTTTGGTACGGGTGCTTCCATTGCGACATTCCCGCGTTTCATGACCAAAGCGGCCGCAGCGAGTGGAACTTCAGCCTCGAGCCGTGCACCTGGGGTCGCTGATGCGGAAGTCGAGCAGCGTCGTGGACACACGCCAGCTCTCCTCGCGTCCGTGGACACGATATAACTTCATGGCATGCTTGGCGCAGCCATCCAGGTATGTCCAGTCCCCAAGGATCAGATCGGTGTGTTGCAGCGGTTTGATTCGCTTTGTGTATAATTGTTATTTTGCGTGTCCAGTCCCCGAGTGCGCACTCGCTGAATTTCAGCGGGTGGGCACTTAGGAAAAAAATTGATTGTCAGTCCCCGAGTGCGCACTCGCTGAATTTCAGCGGGTGGGCACTTAGGAATTTTTTGATTGCCAGTCCCCGAGTGCGCACTCGCTGAATTTCAGTGGGTCGGCGCTTAGGAATTTTTTGATTGACAGTCCCCGAGTGCGCACTCGCTGAATTTCAGTGGGTGGGCACTTAGGAATTTTTTGATTGCCAGTCCCCGAGTGCGCACTCGCTGAATTTCAGTGGGTGGGCACTGAGGATGTTGCTTTAATTAACTGTTTGAATGATGTGCAGGGTCTGCAACGTGAATCGGCTGACCGATTGGCCGCGAAGCATCGCGCGGAGAAGGAACTGGCCGCTGTCCAGGAGGCGAATAAGGGGCTTCAGTCAGTTGCCGCGAAGGCGGAGGAAGCTCGCCAGGGACTTGTCCCCGCGGGTGAATTGGCGGCGGCGCAATCGGCTTTGAGCTCGGCTGAAGAGCGGATCGCCCATCTCAAGCGCGAGCTGCGGGAGGCGAAGGAGGAAGCGCGCGCGGCTGATGGGCGAGCCAAGGCCGCCATTACAGCCGCCGAAGAGGATCGTAAAGTGTCGGACGCCCTTGTTGCTGGGCTTCAGGACGACCATACTTCGCTTCAACGCTTCATCACGGATCTCGCCCACCCGTTGATTGGTAAGTGCATCTTCCTCTGCCAGTAACGTGTGCCTTTTGTGATGTCCGGCGTACTCATTGTTGTCTTCTACTCGCAGGTCGCATCATTGATAGCGCGGAAGAGGCGAGCTCGTTCGACGCGCGGCAGTGTGTGGCCACTCTCGTCGACTCGGCGACGTGCATCCGAGCCTATCTCCAGGAGATATCACCCACGGAAGTAATTCCCAGCGACCTCGTCGAGGTGTGGAAGTACTTGGAGAAGGTGGAAGTACTTGGAGAAGGCGCCCGCGGTCGTTGAGTTCATGACGCGATCAGCGTTTCGGCGTGGAGCAGCGACAAAGCTCAGCCTTGGTCTTGCTCACTTCCCAGAGGACTTCGACCTCAACGACGTGACGAGTGGCTACCCGTCGTCGACTGGCGCAGTGGAGATTTCCGAGGTGCTCAAGTTGACGGACCGTGCCGCGATGTACTCCGAGCGTGTCTGGGCGATGGGCGACCTCCTTCCGTATCAGGAGACGGTCGTCGCGCCCAACGACCCCAAGCTGCAACATCGGGACTTCAAGGTCGAGCAGCCCTTTCGCACGGCGATGGCGGGTGAGTTGACGACCTACCCGTCGAACCCGTACACGCCATTCATCCGCAATCGCAAGGGTGCTGGCGAGTCGTCGTCGAAGCCTGCAGAATAGGATAGTTTGCCCTAGGGCGTTAGTAGCAGGTTTGCCAGTTAGGCGTATTTTGTAATTTGAGACAATGCTAAATGCTATTGAATGAGACATCGTGTCTGTTTTGTGACTTGTCATGTATTTTGTGTTTGAGGTTTAGAACGAGTCCCTGAGCGCGTCCGCCCTTTTATGGGGTTTACCTCATGTGTGATTTCTTTGTTGGTTTTGAACGTTTTGTTGTTGTGGTCTACTCTCCCGGACTCGAAGAGCCAGTCGCAGGGCAACTCCCTTGAACGCTCTATACTTCACCGTTTCCCTTGCGCGAACGAGGTCAGGTGGCCGAGTCCCCGAGCGTGGTACTTGGTTGTTCTAGGCGCGACTCGAGGGTGGTTGAGGACTTGGCGCGTTAGTTTGGGCGCATCACTCCTGCCTGGCCCGTTGGGTCAGTCGCGTGGCGAGTCCTGGGCATGCTCTCCTACTTGGCGTTTTCCCGAGATGCTCGTGATGAACTGGTCGTCAGTCCCCGAGCATGGTACTTGGCCGTTCGAGTCGCTATGTCGAGGATGCGGAGGACCATGGTCGCTGTAAGAAGCGAAGGCAGTTGTCTTGGCTCGTAGAGCCAGTCGGGCTGGGCGACTCCAATGGGGCTCCGGGTAGGCGTTTTTCATGGACGATGCAAGACCTGAGGTTACTCAGTGCTCTTGCACCGCACTACTTAGCCGTGCCGATCGTTGTACCAAAGGTTGACTTCTGCGGTTAGCTGGACGCTGTTACTACGAGTGCGAATGGCACAAGACACGGAGAGTAGGCGCAATTTGCAGTAACCGATTCTTTTTATTTCATAGCGACTGGAGAGTACATGTGTGGGGTTCTAGGGGTAGAACTTCCGTAGGAGGTTTACATTCCATGGTCGCTTAACGTCGAGTTCGCCGTCCCCGCGGACGTCGATGAGGTAATAGGCGTCGCTGCCAAGTACTCGCCCGATGGCGAATGGTCCCTCCCACGGAGGGGAGAGCTTCTGCATGCCCTTCTTGTCCTGGATGAGACGCAACACCAGGTCGCCTTCTTGGAAGGTGCGAGTTTTCACCCGCCGGCTGTGGTAGCGGCGGAGTCCCTTTTGGTAGATTGCGGTGCGAGACCGAGCGAGGTCACGTGCCTCGTCGAGTTGATCGACTCCGTCATGGCGGGCAAGTTCGTTCGCAGCCTCCGTGTAGTGGACAACCGTCGGCGAGTCGTGCTCAAGGTCGGTGGGCATGACTGCCTCGGCGCCGTACACCATGAAGAAGGGGGTTAATCCTGTCGACCTGTTGACCGAGGTGCGGATGCCCCAGATGACGGAGGGTAGCTCCTCGACCCAGCACCCGGCGGTGCGCTCGAGTGGTACTTGGAGTCGCGGCTTCAGGCCGTGGAGGATGCTTTGGTTGGCCCGTTCTGCCTGGCCGTTGGATTCCGGGTGGGCGACCGACGCGAGGTCGAGCCGGATGTGGTGTTCTTCGCAGAATTCGGCCATGGCTCCTTTGGCGAATTTGGTGCCGTTGTCCGTGATGATGCTGTTTGGGAACCCGTAGCGATATATGAGCTCGCGTAGGAATTTAGTGGCGGTCTTCCCGTCGCATTTCCGGACTGGCTTGGCCTCCACCCACTTTGTGAATTTGTCAACCGCGACCAGGAGGTGGGTGTAGCCAGAGGGAGCCTTCTTAAAGGGGCCTACCATGTCCATGCCCCATACGGCGAATGGCCAGGTGATGGGGATTGTCTTGAGCGCTGAGCTCGGCACGTGCGTCTGGTTGGCATACTTCTGGCACCCGGCGCACCGCTGGACAATGTCGACGGCATCGGCGTGTGCGGTAGGCCAGTAGAAACCATGCCGCATAGCCTTGGCGACCAGAGAGCGGGCGCCGGCGTGGTGGCCGCGGTCGCCGGAGTGGATGTCGTGGAGGATCTTGCGTCCTTCGGCGGGTTGGACGCAGCGTTGGAATACGCTGGTGACGCTGCGCTTGTGGAGCTCGCCGTCGATGATGGTGTAGGACTTGCATCGGTGTGCGATCATCCGAGCGTCCGTCTCGTCTGCCGGCAAGGTGCCGGTCTCCAAGTAGGCAACGTAGGGCTTGGTCCAATCGTCTGGCTCGTTGACGAGTGCGACCAGGGCTGCCTCTGGTTGGAGCGGGACTCCGATGTCGATCTCCCTCGGGGGAGAGACTGATGGCTTGGTGATCGTGTCGAGGAAGACGCCGGCGGGTGGTGCGAGTCGAGCCGACCCGATGCGAGAGAGTGCGTCGGCCTCCTCGTTCTTCCTCCTGTCGATCCACTCGACGGAGTAGCCTGTGAAGTGTCCGCCCAGTTTGTCCACTACTTGGCGGTACGCTGCCATGGTGGGGGAAACGGCGTCGCAGGTGCCAGCGACTTGCCCAGCGACGAGGTCGGAGTCTCCGTAGCAGCGTAGGCGGTTGACGTTCATCTCCCTGGCAGCTCGCATGCCGTGGAGTAAGGCCTCGTACTCGGCCATGTTGTTGGTGCAGGGTGTGAAGTCAAGGCAGAGGACGTAGCGGAGCTTGTCGCCCTTTGGGGAAGTCAACACGATCCCTGCCCCTGCACCGTATGCGTTCTTGGAGCCGTCGAAGTGCAGGCTCCAGTAATGGAGGTATGGCAGCTTCTCTGGCTGCTGGGCCTCCTCCCAGTCGGCGATGAAATCCGCTAGAGCTTGCGACTTGATCGCTTTTCGTGGCTCGTACTTGATATTGTGGACGCCGATCTCGACGGCCCACTTAGCGACTCGCCCGGTCGCCTCACGGTTGCGGATGATGTCCTGCAACGGTGCTGAGGAGACGACCGTGATCGGGTGCTCCTGGAAGTAGTTCGGCAGGCGCCGTTGCGCTCTAAAGACCTCATATACCAGTTTCTGGTACTGCGGGTATCGTTGGCGCGACTTGGTGAGGACCTCGCTGATGTAGTACACCGGCCGCTGTACTGGGCGCTCCTTTCCTTCCTCCGGTCGCTCGATGACCATGACGGCGCTGACGACGCGCTCGGAGGCCGCGACGTAAACCAGCATGGGTTCTTTGTCGGCGGGGGCGGCGAGTAGCGGTGCGGCGAGTAGCACCTTCTTGAGGTCGCGAAGCGCGTCATCCGCCTCCTTGTCCCACTGGAAGGTGGGGTTCTTACGCATCAGGCGGTATAGGGGCATCGCCTTCTCGCCCAGGCGGGGAATGAAGCGACTGAGAGCCGCTACTCGCCCGGCCAGTTTCTGGACGTCGCGCAGGCACTCGGGTTTGCCGAGCCGGGCGATCGTGTCGATCTTCGTGGGGTTCGCCTCGATCCCTCGCTTGGAGATGACGTACCCCAGTAGTTGTCCTGCTGGTACACCGAAGGTGCATTTGCCTGGGTTAAGCTTTATCTTGTACTTTCGCAAGTTGGCGATCGTTTCCGCCAGGTCAGCGAGTAGGTCACCCTGGCGAGCGGACTTTACGACCACGTCATCGATGTAGACGTGGATGTTGCGGCCAATTTGGCTCGCGAGGCACTCTTGCATGCACCGCTGGTAGGTTGCCCCGGCGTTCTTGAGGCCGAAGGTCATGGCAGTGTAGCAGAAGGCTCCGAATGGCGTGATGAACGTCATCTTCTCCTCGTCCTCAACGGCCATTTTGATCTGGTTGTACCCAGAGTAGGCATCGAGGAAACATAGCGACTCCGAGCCCGCGGTGGAATCGATTATCTGGTCGATCCCCGGGAGGACGAACTGCTCCTTTGGGCAGGCGCTGTTCAAGTTTGTGTAGTCTATACACATCCTCCAGGTCCCGTTCTTCTTCTCGACCAGGACTGGGTTTGCTAGCCACTTGGAGTATTTGATTGGCCGGATGAAGCCTGCAGCGAGTAGACGCTGCACCTCCTCGGCGATTGCTCGGCGGCGCTCTTCATTGAAGGGCCGCAGCGACTGCTTGACGGGTCGCACTTTGGGGTCGGCGTTTAGCTTGTGCTCAGCGAGCTCCCTAGGGACACCAGGCATGTCAGAGGGCTTCCATGCGAAGATGTCCCTGTTCTCACGGAGGAACTCGATGAGCGCGCCTTCCTAGGCTAGGCTCATGCTCGTCCCGATCGTCACCGTCTGGCTGGAGTCGCCTGGGACCAGCTCGACGGTGCGGGTGTGCGTCGTTGCCTCGAAGGTTGAGGTGTTTGCGCCCTCCGAGTTGGGCTTCTTGAGTATGGTGGGGTCGTCGTTGTTGACCGCGCTCGCGTACTTGGCGAGCTCATCGGCGTGGTTGGTCTCTGCCGCGATGACTGCGTCAGCGAGTTTGGCTTCTTTGGCCTCGCACTCGGCGGCCATGTCGGGGTCGCCGTTGATGGTGATGACGCCGCACGGCCCGGGGAGCTTCATCGCATTGTACGCGTAGTGGGGCGCTGCCATGAACTTGGCGAACGCCTGGCGCCCCAGGACGCAGCGGTAGGGGCTGTCGAAGGGTACCAGCTCGAAGACGATCCGCTCGGTGCGGAAGTTTGCTGGTGTACCGAAGGTGACTGGTAGCGTGACCTTGCCGATCGGGTATGCCTTCCGACCGGGGACGATGCCATGGAACGTGGTGTGGGTTGCCTCGACCATCGAGTGCGGGAGCCACAGCCGCCTGAAGGTGTCTAGGTACAGGATGTTGATGGAGCTGCCGCCGTCCATCAATGTCTTGGGGAGCCAGTAGTCGCCGACCTTGGGCTTGACCACCAGGGTGACTCGGCCTGGGTACTCGATGCGTGGCGAGTGGTCTTGGAGACTCCAGGTGATGGGCTGCTCCGACCAGTTGAGAAACTGGGGAACTTCCACCTGAGCCACTGCGTTGACGGCGACGGCGCGGGCGATGACCTTCTTCTCGCGCTTCGTGTTGAAGCCTGTGAAGGTATGGAGCGAGCCGGAAACTTTGCCAAACTTTCCGCCATTTGGCCGGTCGTTGTCGGGGTCCTCCCGTGCTCGTCGTGCCTTCTCGGTCTCCCTGAGGGTGTGGCAGTCGGCGGTTGTGTGCGTTGCGGGCTTCCCTTCCCTGCTGTGAAACGCACAAGGTTGGTTAAGGAGGGCCGCGGAGTCGAACCTTGGCTTGTCCTTGTAGTTGCCGCCGTCGCGGCGTTGTCCTCCGTCGCGGCGGAAGCTCTTGGGCTCGCGTTGTGCGTGTCCGGCGTTGGCGACGAAGTCGACTCGCCCGTCACTGCGGCGCTTGCCGGTGAGGCGAGTGTTGCTGTAGCGTAGGTCGGACAGTCGTCCGCCGTCGTTGCCGCTCGTGCGGCATTGACTTCCCGACTCGTCCTCGGTTTCCTGGTTTGGATCTTCCTCCGCGTACCATTTGGCGATCTCGAGGAGGTCCGGTATGTTGTCGAGTGTGCGAGAGTGTCGCTTGAGCTTGGCGACCAGCGGCTCGTAGCGGCACGAGGTCTTGAAGCAATGGATCACGGTGTCCGGGTGGATGCCGACCGCATTGTACCAGAGTTCCTGCCACCGTTGGACCCAGTTGCGGGTTGACTCGCGAGGTCCCTGAACGCATCGCTCCAAGTCCTCGATGGTGGTGGCGCGGGTGTAGGAGCACTCGAAGTGCCTGACGAAGGCGTCGCGCATCTCCTCCCAGGAGTCGATGCTATCCTGGGGGAGGGTGTTGATCCACTACCTGCACGTCCCCTCCATCATCAGGGGGAGGTAACGGGCGGCTAGCAGGTCGGTGTGGCCTGCGATCCCCATCGCCATGAGGTATGTGTCGAGCCAAACGGCGGGATCGTACGAGGGGTCGTACTTTTCTATCTCCTTCGGCGCCTTGAAGTTTGGCGGGTACTTCTCGCCTCGAATCATTGGTCCGAAGCACTTGGGGCCGAGTCGACTGAGCGACCCCATGGGCTCGCCGTCACGGCGATTGGTTAGGGTGTGTCGCAGGTCGTCGGGCTGGCGTGCGCGTCGATGGGTTGACCGTTGGCGGCGACGAAGTTGGTCGCTGGCCTGGGGTCGTTGGTGGAGAGTGTCGCGTTCGCGGGTCGGTGATGGAGCTGCAGTGGCTCTGGTGGCGGGCAGTTGAGGGTGTTTGCCGCCATTGGGCGGCCGCTTGAGGCCGCTTTACTTCCCGAAGAACGCGAGTATACTCGACCCTGCGAGTCGGCGCCCGCGTTTTGCTGCTCGACGGCCTTTGTGAGCAGGGCCCTGACGTACTGGATCTATAGGGCGCCGTCGCCGGTGGCCGTGATGTTGTCGGCTGCTGCTCGGCCCGCCACGAGGTTGTCCATCGGGGTGGAGAATAGTGGGAGGCCGTTAGCATCTCGCTCCCGTGAGGAGACTACTATCTGCGGCTGGTCCCTGGGGGGTGTGCGGTTGGGTGGAGGTGGGGCGCCCATCGCCATCGACCCTGGCGGGGGGCGGGCTCTTCCTCCTGGTGGCGCGTTCTCGCAGATCGCGCGCTCGGCCACGCGGGCCGGGTCGTTTTCGTCATCGAAGTTCAGGGCGTGCCCCTGAACGGTGGGGTTCAGGCGCGACCTGATCCGCTGCTGGTGGTAGCGCGATAGCTCCTGCGCCGTTACCTGCTCGAGGCGAAATTTTTCGCGCTCGGCTTGCTCCTTGCGCACTGCCTCCGCCAGTTTCAGGCGGAGTTCCTCGACCTCCGTTGCCATGGCGTTAGGAGGGATTGGGGTGGAGAAGGGGTCCTCCGGCGGCTCGGTGCCGGTCGCCATGTAGGTCGCGGCGTGGCGGCCGGTACCGTCGCGGAGGTCGGCGGAGTTTTCCGACCCGGAGTGGAAGTCGAAGATTCCGAGGATGGAGGGGTCCTCGAAGTCTCCCACGTTGGAGACCTGGGTGATGGAGCCAGCGGGTGAAGCCGCGGTGATGGATCCGGCGAGTGACGCCGGGGTCGCCGAGTCGGCGTCGTCGTTGAGGGCCGCGTCTTCTGCGGCCGCTGAGTTTTCGGCCACGTCGCTGTGGGCCGAGTTGTACTCGGAGGCGAGGCGATGAATCGTGCAGACCTGGCTCTCAGAGAGCCGATCGCGTGGCGGCGACTCGCGGATGACGTCGGTGAGGCCGACGAAGAGGCTGATCGTGCCGACCGGCAGGATCACGCTGTGCGTGACGGGTCGCGCCGCGGGGACGTAGCTGCTCGGCAAGATTTGGAGCATCTCGCCGATCGCTATCATGCGGCCGGTGGTGACCGTCTCATTGATGGGCAGATTGGATCTCGCCGCAGAACACCGGCCAGACCGGCCAGGCCCCACGGTGGGCGCCACTGTCGTGGGAATGGTCACGGCAGATGCTGCAATCGGCAGCGAGTAGTAGAACAAGGGGCAAGGGCGGCCAGCCATCTGCGGTGCGAGATGAGGGCAGAGACACAGGGTTTACCCAGGTTCGGCCCCCCGGAGGGTAAAGACCTACTCCTGCTAGATTGTATTATGAAGATGGTACAATGGGCGAGCTCGGCGGCTAGGCGGCGAGTCGCTTGGGTGTATGGTGGAACGTATCTCTACACGCCCCGCAGGGAGGTTTATATAGGCTCACCTCCCCTAGGGTTTACATATCTCAACCGAATCTATTAAAGCTTCGGTACTCGTTTAACCTAATCCGACTGGGCCTATCTACTCGACCGGGCCTTCAGCTTACAGTCGCTTGGATCCACGCCAGGCCTTGATCTAGTCGCCGTTCTGCAGGCCCACTTGCCGGTTCTTGGGCCAATCGGAAACGTCCTGCTGGGTATACCTCGGTAGGCGCATCCCCATCATGCTCGGTGTACGGAGTCCTCGCCATCTGCCCACCTATTGGCGATGTCCATGAGGTGGTCGAGTGTCTTGGTCTTGACGCGCCCAAGTTCTTCCTTGAAGTCCTAGCGTTTGACGCCATCTTTGAAGGCATCGATTGTTCTCTCCCTAGAGATGTGTGCCGCGGAGTTCTTGATGTTGGACCAGCATAGTATGTACGAGCGAATGGATTCGCCCGTTCGTTGGGTGCAGGCCCATAGATCCTCGATCGAGGCTGGCATTTTGCTCGTACCCTTGAAGTTTCGGATGAAACTGTACGCCAGTTCCTCCCAGCTTCGGATGGAGCCAGATCCGGTCTGTGCCTATCAGCTGTAGCTTAAGGCATTGTAGGGCGGTGTTTTTGTTTCGGTCGTGCAGCTTGACGGACGACAGGTGGTCGCTGAGCCACGCCTTAGGGTCCTGCGTGCCGTCAAACTTTGTAGTGTCCAAAGGAAGCTTGAAGTTTTGTGGCATCCGCGTCCGTCGAACAGATCTGCTAAAGCATCGAGCTCCACAGAGTTCTCATTTGTCGTCATCTTCTTCGGATTCGGATAAGCACATGCGCTTGGCGCATGCCTTGTCGATCTTGCGCTGAGTGAGCTCGCTTCGGGCGTCGTAGTCGCGGCTGCGATGTCGTGAGCTCTTGTGTCGTCGAGGTAGGTCGTGTTCCTCTTCATCGGATGAGGGTGTGGGACTGCGGTTGAATCTGACAGCAACCTTATTTTTTCGATCTACAGGAGCTTCCCCGTGGAGCGCAGCTCCAACGAGTCCGAGTCTGGCTAATGCTGAATTGTGCATGGCCCTCTTAGGGTCCCCCACCGGAGGTGGTTGGGACGCGAGGTATGTGGTGGCTGACATGATCGCAGCTTGCGGCGTCTTCGGGATGATGTTGTCGTTGGCGTCCATCTCCATGAAGGACGTGTTGAGGGTTCGAGTCACCTCGCGACGTGCGGCGGGGCCCATGTTCTCTACACAAGAATGATGCTTGTTGGCGTTGTTGCCGTGCGAGCTGGAGCCACCAACGGTAGAGAGCACAGCTCGCTGCGCACTGACTCTGAGGCCGCTTGCTTGCGTTTGTCGAGCACTTCTTGCATCTTCACCTGCTTTTTGTGCTCTTCGATGAGGAGCAGGTGGTATGCCATCAGTAGGTCCTGTGAGGCACCCACAGGCAGGATCTTGTTGCCCGCCACGGCTTCACGTGCTTGGTTCCATCCTTCCTCACTTAGGTGGATTACTTGATTGGCATCAGGGTCGTCCTCGTTGGGCGGGGGGACGGTTGTCTCCTGTTTTCGCCGTTTCTACCATGTGGGTTGGGTGGAGGGTTGGGTGGTTGCTGATCCACATCGCTTTGGATGACCACGGCGCATTGTTAGCCTCCGAAGGACGGATCGCTGCTGCCACAGCTTTCAGATCCGGAACCGTAGGTCCCTTCATCCGACGGGGGATCGCACAGATCTGAGTTGCAGCTGCTGCTGTCGTATGACTCATCTGCCGATGTTGACATGCGTAGCACGGGATGGGGGCCCACGATGCGGGCCTGATCGATGGCAGAGGCACTCTCTCTGGGAGGCGGAGAGTTCTGGTCTGTCCCACCTAGAAGCAGAAGCTCCCGAACAGGATCTCGAGCCCGTCGCCTATGGGCTCGAAGTCCTTCAGGGTGGCTGGCGAGTGGGTGGTGAAGTCGAAAGCGCCAAAGAGGAGATGGCTCTCTGTCGCTGAAGAGTTGTAGATCGCTTTGGTCGGGACCATCACGATCGCACAATCAGCGCCCCCAGTTCCCACAGACGGCGCCAATTGACGAGGTTTAATCTCGTCAATGCCCATTGTTATGAGCTTGGGTTTTGGAGAATATGGGGGTGCTGGAGATTGCGAAACGGTTAACAGACAAGCAACCAGGGGACACGAGATTTACCCAGGTTCAGGCCTCGGAGGGAAAACCCTACTCCTGCTTGTCTGCTCTTGATTAGGTGGAACTGAAAAGTACAAGGGTGCGCATATGTAATCTGGCGTGGAGGTGTGTATGCGGTGGTATGAGAGAGAGCCTCCTCGTCGTGCCCTCCTAGCCTTTATATAGAGGTAGGCAGGTCTCGAGCATAGATCGAGTCAGTTACAAGTTTAGGGTTTTCCCCTTTGAATATTCTATCTATTCTAGTCTTGCTCTCCAAGGATCCGAAGATGTCATGGGCTTGGGTCACCCGAAAATATTCATGGGCCGCATATATTCTCGTGGGCCTTCCTTGGGCTGGACCAGGTATGTTGAAGTCATGTACCCGTAGGGTATAACCATGTAATTTAGAAGGGAGCACATTTTCTGTGATTCCTCATGATTCTATAGACTCGGAGTCAGTACCGGATCATCTTACTTTGATAAAGAAGCATCCTAAGTTAGCTTCCAAGTTTATGGATCGATACCGAACACTTGTTGCGTATTTTTATAAGACACATCAAGTGATTGTTGAAGATAAAAATGACATGTTAGAGGATCTAACCGATCTGGAAAGAAGGAAGCAGTTAGCATGCTAGTTGGAGAGGGAAGCAAGCAGTAGTACAAAACCAATCTTTAAGGATATACCCATAGATCCCGAATCTTTTACACCATATCCTTATTCACCCAGACCTGAACCTACTTATGATTCTACTTTAGATATGAGGTATGATGTACCATAGGGTTCAGAGGAAGACTCTGATTCAGAGCTTCCTATCGAGAATTCTGATGGTTGGAGAATGGGGTCATTTGAGGGATCCCAAGGAAATCAGATGTCCATAGATGGGTCGGACGGAAATGTTGGAAATCTAGTTGGATGGGTGCAAGAAACAGTCATAGTAACAGTAGTAGAAATACCATATTCGTAGATGATCAGGATGAAGAAGAAGATCTCGAGGAGAGAGTGTTTGAACCATCAACATCTTCTCAAAACCCAGGGAATGTACATTATCTGGTGCTTAACTATCTTGCCCAACAGAGCATCTGCGGAACAGCAGAATCTGCGTATTCTGTTGACAACTCAAGGTATGAAGCTCAGGAGATGCAAGTGGTGATAATGTTGAACATGTTTCTGAAGACTTTTCAGCTGAGCTGGAGGGAGTCAATGCGCTCAGGTTGAGTTATGACTCAAGTCCTGACACTTCAGATACTGAGTATGTTCCTTCTGGAAGGCCATTTTCTCCACAAACTATGCGACGGACATCACGTCATCACGGTTGGACTTCAGGCATGTATGATGAGCATCGTGGATACTAAAAGCAGGTGGCTTATTAGGAAGTATCGGGTATTGTGTATTGAAATCCGAGAGAGTGATGTAGATAAATAAGTGGGCCAGTATGCCTATTATACTAGGGTATTTGTAGGATATGGGTTTGATGATGACCTTGTGCTTTGTTATGAGGCTTGTACTGTATAATATGTGAAATGAATATTTGGATTTTATTTGGATTTTTATTGTGTGACTAGTTCTGTGCGTATAGTTGAGCTCAGAACACATGTGCATGATGTAATTATGAGTATTTGCTTTATGTTGCAGGACTAGAGGGTCATGGACACGGGTGTAGAGATTGAGTCTGAGCAGCAGCGTATGGAACGTGAGGCCAAGGAGAAGGCAGATGCAGATGCTGCGAATCAAGGAACCTTACCACCACCAATGAGGCCGTTAATGGAGCAGAACTTTATGCAGTATATGCAAATGATGCAAGAAAACCAAAACAAGTTCATGGAAGAGCTATTGGGACGAGCTGGGAATCAGAGAGCACCTGAAGGTGGAGGAGTGAGTCTTTCTGACTTCCAGAATGCAAGGTCATTAACTTTTGCATTAGCTCCTGAACCAATGGATGCAGAAGATTGGCTAGCAGATGCAGAGAGAAAGCTAAAGACTGTAGGTTGTAATGATGAGGAAAAACTGAGGTATGCAACTCATCTTCTGAATGGACCTGCAGCATCATGGTGGGAAAATCAATTAGCCATGCAACAGCCAGGAAGAGAGTACACTTGGGAAGAGTTCAAGCAAAGGTTCCGGGAGTATCATGTTCCGGAGAGTGTTATGGAGTTGAAGAAGAGAGAATTTTAGGAGCATCAGCAAGGATATACTAGTGTCATGAAGTATATTTGGGAGTTTAGCCAACTGTCTCGTTACGTTGAGGAAGAAGTCAATACTGAAGAAAAGAGGAAAAAGTGTTTCCTGCGAGGGTTAAATCCATTTGTGAGGATGCAGTTAAGGTGGATAATAAGCAAACATATCAGCAGTTGTTGGATGCCGCCATCACTTTTGAAGATGACTACAAAAATGTCCAAGAGGATAGGAGGAACAAAGCCAAGAAGGAAACTAAGAGGATTCAGGAAAGTAAACCTAAATCTAATCTAGAGTTCAAACCCAGGAACAAAGCCTACAGCAACAATAACAATAACAAGGGCAATGGTGGAAATCAGTCCAATCCTAGGAGGAATGTTATCTGTAACAATTGTGGACTTCCAGGGCATTTCTAGAGAGAATGCAAAGCTAGTAGTTATCTGTTATGGTTGTGGCCAGAAGGGCCATATCAAGCCTGACTGTCCGAGCAAACCACCGGGTGGTTGGCCTACCAAGGGTGGAGGACAAACCAGTGGAGGCAATGGACACCTCAATCGAGGAGGAAATAATGTCAAGAACAATAATGGCAAGAGAAACAGACCACAGTGAAGCTGAATTGTGCAACCTTGGAGGAGGTGGACAACTCCGAGCATGCCGTAATAGGTACGCTCAACATCCTTACCAATCCCGAAAAAGTTCTATTTGATACTGGTGCAACTACTTCATTCATTTCTGAAGAATTTTGTGATAAATTCGGGATTAGAAGGTCAACATTAGAAATCCCTATGACCATAGTGACTGCAAGGGGAAATGTAATTGTACGCCACATTAAACAAGATCAGTTTATCTCGATCTGTGGTTGTACATACATTGCGGACCTCTATGTGATTCCATTGGAGGGAATTGTAGTAGTGTTGGGTATGGACTGGATGACTGAACATGGGGCTCAGATTAATTGTGAAGATAAAACTGTCTCAATCAAAACTCCAAGTGGAGCAAGGATAGTTTACCAAGCTGATAAGCACATTCATATTGTGGTGGATCTTCAGTTTAACTCAATGAAGGAGGTCAAGTTGGAAGATATTCCTGTAGTAAATGAGTTTCAAGATGTTTTTCTAGCAGAGCTACCAGGAATGCCACCAGATCGGGAGATAGAGTTCACTATTGATCTAATTCCGGGAACAGCACCAATAGTTCAAGCACCATATAAAATGGGTCCAAAAGAATTAAAAGAACTCAAAGAGCAAATTGATGAGTTAGCCAAAAAGGGTTTATTCAAGAAAGTGTACCCCCATGGGGAACACCGGTGATCTTTGTGGATAAAAGAGATGGAGGAAGAAGAATGTGTGGGGACTACAGAAACTTGAACAGTGTTACCATCAAGAATAAGTATCCATTACCTAGAATCCAAGATCTGTTCGATCAAGTTAAAGGAGCTAGAGTATTTTCCAAGATTGATCTAAGATCTGGATACCATCAGATAAAATTCAAACAAGAAGATGTTCCAAAGACCGCATTTGTCTCAAGGTATGGACACCATGAGTATCTTGTCGTACCGTTTGGTCTGACCAATTCACCAGCAATATTCATGAACCTGATGAACAAAATCTTCATGCCATATTTGGATAAGTTTGTCATAGTCTTCATTGATGATATTCTGATATATTCCAAGGATAAGGAAGAGCATGTTGATCATTTGAGAATAGCATTGCAGATCTTAAGAGAACATAAGCTTTATGCTAAGTTCAGTAAATGTGAATTCTGGTTAGATGAGGTAGAATTCCTCGGACATGTGATCAGTAAATATGGAATTGCTGTAAATCCATCCAAGGTTCAATCGGTATTAGAATGGACTGCACCAACCAATGTGAAACAAATTAGAGGTTTCTTGGGGATGGCTGGTTATTATCGGAGATTCATTGAAGGTTTCTCCAAAATAGCTGGACCAATGACCAAATATTTAAGGAAGAATACACCATTCATTTGGGATGAGAAGTGTGAAGCAAGTTTTCAGGAGTTAAAGACCAGTTTAACTACATAAGCTCCAATTTTAGCAGTTCCTAAAACATGGAAAGATTTTATAGTATATTGTGATGCATCCAAAGAAGGTTTGGGTTGTGTGTTAATGCAAGATCGGAAAGTAATTTCTTATGGATCAAGACAATTAAAACCACATGAAGTCAATTATCCAACTCATGATTTGGAGTTAGCAGCAGTAGTCTTTGCTCTAAAAGGATGGAGGCATTTTCTTTATGGAGCCAGATGTGAGTTATACACTGACCACAAAAGTCTCAAATATTTCTTCATTCAAAAGGAGTTGAATATGAGACAGAAGCGTTGGTTAGAACTAATCAAAGATTATGATTTAACAATCAACTATACCCTAGGAAAAGAAAATGTTGTAGCAGATGCTTTAAGTCGTAAAAGTGCAGATATTCAGTCTAGCAATCAGGAGCTACCAAAAGAGTTATAGATGGATTTGGAAAGATTAGATCTTCAATTTATAAGAACAAAGACTCTTGGAGGATTAGCTACTATGCAGGTAGTTTCACAGCAGGATAGTGATCTTAAGCACGAAATTTTTAGACATCAAGCAGAAGATCCTTTTATTATTGAGGAAATTCGGAGGATATATCAAGGACAAACATCAGTTCTTCGCTTAGGAGATTATGAGTCTTTATGGTTCCAAGATCGTCTTTGTGTTCTAGATGTGCCTGAGATTCGTGAAGTAATACTCCGAGAAGCACATGAGACACCATATTCCATTCATCCAGGAAGTACTAAGATGTACATGGATCTGAAAGAATTATTCTGGTGGAATAACATGAAAATAGACATTGCAAAATATGTGTCAGAATGCCATACTTGCCAAAGGGTGAAGGCTGAACATCGAAGTCCAGCAGGACCATTGCAACCTTTGGAAATTCCCGAATGGAAATGGGAGGAAATTGGTATGGACTTCATCACAGGATTTCCCATGACACCTAAATGGAAGGATATGATATGGATAATTGTTGATAGACTCACTAAAAGTGCACATTTTATTCCGGTAAATCAGAAGGATAATGCTGAGAAGTTAGTGGAAGTTTACATCAAGGAAATAGTAAGTAAGCACGAAGTGCCCAAGAAGATCGTAACTGATAGGGGATCAGTGTTTACTTCAACATTTTGGAAGCAATTACATAAAGCACTTGGTTCAAAGTTAGATTTTAGCACAGCCTATCATACGGAAAGAACCAATCAAATACTGGAAGACATGCTAAGGTCTTGTGCATTAGATTTTGGAGGTTTGTGAGAAGATCATTTACCATTGGCAGAATTTTCCTACAATAACAGCTATCAGAGTAGTCTGAAGGCAGCTCCATATCAAGTACTTTATGGAAGGAAATGTAGATCACCAATATGTTGGTATGAGCCTGGGAGTAGCAAAGAATTTGTGCCCAATTATATCAAAGAAAGGCAAGATATCATTGATATAATCAAGGATAGATTGAAGATATCCCAAAGTAGACAGAAAAGTTATGTTGATCTAAGTCGAATATCATGGCATCCTGAAGTGGGAGACATGGTATATCTGAAAGTAAGCCCAATGAAAGGAGTTAAAAGATTTGGAGTTAAAGGAAAACTAAGTCCAAGATATATAGGACCATTCAAAGTAATGAGTCAGAACAGGACCATAGCTTATGCTTTAGAATTACCATCAAGATTGGCTCAAGTTCATAATGTTTTCCATGTGTCACAACTCTGGAAATGTCTTAAAGTTCCTGATGATGCAATTACACATCAAGAGATAGAGTTACAAGCAGACCTGACTTATGTTGAAAATCCCTGTAAAATTCTGGAAGAAAACTGGAAAAGGTTGAGGAATAGGGAAATTAAGTACTGCAAGGTACAATGGGAACATCATCCCAAGAGAGAAGATACCTAGGAGAAAGAAGAGGATTTAAGAAAAGCCTATCCAGAATTGTTCAGGTACACTTCAGCAAACTTCGGGACGAAGTTTAATTTAAGGGGGGGAAGTCTGTAACATCCCAGCATTTAGGAACCAACGAAGGGTAGAATTAGGAATTTGAGCAATTGCATGCATTCATCTGTAAAAAATGTGGGTAAATTTTTTCGCCAAATAAAAACTTAAAGTGATCAAAGTTTATTTCACTCTTTAAGGTTAGGAATATCCTTGGAGAATGATCGTTATAAACTTTGACATGATCTTTATGGATTAGTGTGTTTTGGGGAAAGGAATTTGAATTCAAACTTAAGATTTGAAATTACATTGTGAAATAATAGAGTTATGATTTAGTAATATTATTTGATTAAGAAACAATATATAGTAAACAGAAACTCTATGTAAGATTGATAATCAAACAAATGAATATTTATTTCATATATTCATTTCATTAATAAGTTACAAAATGTAACTTATAAAGTTAATAAAGAATCTTTACAAGAGTGAAATTACAAAAGGAGGAAATTACATTTATTATTAAACTAATACATCTTTCTTACAAAAGAATAAAATAAAAATTACAAAGGATCTATTCTATCTAAAGGTAAACCTATTTTAATCTTGAATCTTCAAATCTTGTACCTGCAAAACAAAGCACTAACAAAATAAAACAAAATAAAGGTTAAGTTATTAATTTTACTCTCAGTAGAGAGGAGTGAGTTGCACTGCTCAATTTTACATCATTGAGTAAATCTTTAGGGGCAAGTTTCACCAATATGAAAGAATTAAATCTTTCATAATAAATAAGCCACAAGTCAAATGATCCCAATCAGTAAGAGGGGAAACTTTCACTAGGCAAATAAATGGTAACAATATAAAAAGGTAGAACATCTCCCTGAGCATACCCACAACAGTGCAGCAGACACACAAGCAGCTCACACACCAAAATGCATGGATGTGCTATCGACACAGCCACAGCTGCCTCAACAAGTAAAAGATCCCAACACAGCCGTGGGCAAGCACAAGTGCACCATTTCATTGCTCATACCACACCAGAACCAGCAGCTTAGCCATAGCCAAAGCCAAGCAAACCAGCCAAACCAAAACTCCACCACAGATCAACCAAACATCACCAGATGGTGACATAAGGAGGGGGAAGAATCAGGTGGACAGCAAGATCAAGGCACAGGAGCTAGGAGGAGCAGGCTAGATCAAGGCCAAGCATAGGAACTCAAGGGAATCTAGAACATCATCAGGAGGTGAAGGACAAGATCCAACTAGCAACACCAACATCACCACCAACCACAACAATCATCAGTTTCTGGTGGTGAGTGTCAGAAAACCATCACATGATCTATTCATCTTATCTAGACATAAGCATGTGTTGTTTCATGAAACAACCTCTCAATGATCACCTAGTGGGGTGAATCTATCCTAGAGGTTTTGTGTATAAAGATCAGAAATCAAATCTAGAAACAAACACCAAATTCTCATACCAGCCTCACAGATTTGGTGCTATCACGTGCAACTTCTATAATCTATCATTTGTTCTTACCAGATCAGGGCACATCTTCCAGAGGAAGTAGCACCTCTGATCTTATAATTTACAAACAAACCATTCACTTAATCAACTAGGACTTTAGATCCTAGAGCCTCACCAGCATCATAGGCATGATCAAACAATAAGTTTTCCAACTTATCAATAAGCATCTATCAAGTTCTAGTAATGACCATAAGAGAAGCCAGCAACAAGATCTACTTGTGTACCATTCTAAGAAGGTTTCACAAGCACTGATCTTATCACTAAGACAACTAGATAAGTCCAATTCTTATAAAACATCTAGCAAATCATTTCCCAGAGACCAAACTCAGAGATCATACCATCTATATCTATTTATTTTCACAGAATCATCAAATTCTATTGAATAGAACTCAGACTAAGGATAAACAGGCAAGCCAACAAACATTAATTCAGTGAATCATCACCAACAGGGTTAATGTCAGTACCAGGGTACTGACAACAAATGAACATATTAATCCACCAGGTTACCAATCAGAAACAAGCTAGGAACCACTAGCAGCAGATCCAATATTAGCTTTAGCACAACAACAACATCATCATATAATCCAAAGATGAACACAAGCACTAGTGTGCTGAGAGCACAAGTTCTCACTAAGAATCATGACCATACCATCGCATCATCTTACAAGCATTAGAGATGAACCCTAGTAGCAATACAAGCACAGAATAAAGATTGGCCACTTGATACACACAGAGGGACTCGAGGTAACTAGATGCACTAGAATCCATAGAGACACAACTCACCTGAGGTCCTCGCTGACGAATTGAAGAGGAAGCAAAAGGGCCGACATACTCGCGGCGGCACGGGGAGCACCCAGAGGGCGCTGCAACCTGCACCAGCCACGGCGGCGGTCACAGTAACGCATAGCACCGCACACCACCATAGGAGGATCAGCGGCGGCGATGGCAGCACCCAACCCCAAACCCTAGGGTTCGGGAACGGGGCGAGCCTAGCCACAGAAGGGCTCCAAAATCAAATCAAATCGAAGCGGAGGAGATGAACAAGCATAGTCGACAACCTCATCCTGCACCACGCCAACACCCCACGGGGTCGAGGAGGAGAGGAGATGAGGACGAGAGAGAGAGGAACCGAGGGAATTGGGCCGGTAGGGCCAGAACCCCTTCGGGGTGTCCTTTTGGTCCAGGCCACTTGGGCCAAATCAGCCCAATAAGCCCAGCTGGACCAGCCCAAAAACTTAAAAGAAGTTTTAATGATTAATAAAAGACCAAAATACCCCTAAACTTAAATAAGTTCTAGTAAATAAAATAAAAATCTAAAAATTATAAATAAAATATTTTTGGATTCATAATAATCCAATCTATCTAAATAAATTAAGAAATAAATTTTTATGTATATAATTTTTGATCAAGAATTTTATAATATATGTATTCCTTATGGAATTTTATAAAATTACAGAAAGAAGATAAAAATAAATAAAAATCACTTTTATTATATATTAATATTTTAGTATTTTAGAAAAATACTAAATAAATGTTTAGTATTATAAAAAGAAATCCTTTTATTAAAATTTTAATTCTTAAAAGAATTATTAAGTAAATAAATATAAAAGTTTATATTTTAATTCTAAAATAAATAAAATAAAAATATGATATTCATTAAATATTAAAGATTATTATTTAAAAATTCTTTATTACTTAAAGGAATTCTTGTAACTAAAATATGGGTAAAAAACACAAAGATAAATAATGCATTACATTACTATGCATAATCATTTTGCCTCTTTAAATATTGTCCTTACCGGGCAATAATGATGTTTTGCAGAAATAGAAGCTCAAGGTCTGGTGCAAGCATCCAACTTCACTACCTTGCAATCACAAGGTAAGTTCATCACTTGCTCATGTCCTTTGAGGAGTCTTTATCAAAGTATTTGCAAATTGTGTGTTATCATCTATGATTCGAAGAAAGAAAATATTATTTTCTCAAATAAATAAATTATAGATATCATCCTAAGTGATGATATAATGGAGCAATAGAACTTAGGTTCTATTTGTAACAATTATGATCAATTAGGGACTAAACAACCCATGACATCAGTGATTCTAGCGTCGTATATTACGCGTTAACCATGAGATTTGGAATGGGATAGAGAAGTCAGTTGTATCTTCTTCCTCTCGCATGTAGCCGGATGTGTAGGTCATGGTTGTTATCACTCGTAGCGTGCATATTAATTGGTAATTCGTAGAGGATATGTAGCATATGGGTGGGAACCCTCATCGTCCCACGATAGTTCTGGCATCTAACGGTCTGTACAAACCATTGCCATAATTCAATGGGTGGGCATGGTGTATGTAGCATCCCAAAAATCATGATTACAAAGCTTGCATATCATTCATGCATTCATAATCATTTTAGGATCATATTCAAATGATATTTCAAAAACAGAAGCATTTGAAGGTTTGTTATTTTATGTAAGCAAGGCATTAGCCTTATTGCTACCCTTGAGAATTAAAAACACTTGTTTTGATCAGTAGAGGTTTGACCCTAAGTTTGATTGGTAATTTCCAAAATTTGTACAAAATTTCAAAACAAAGTATGAATTTACAACCATTCTTATGCCTTTATTAAACAAGTGGTAAAGGCCCTGTTTCATTTAAATTCCAAAGGGCCAAAGTAAATTTGGGTGAACAGCAATGTTTTATACTTAAATATGTGCAGGTTTCACTTTATAAAAATCCAAAGAGAGTTTGAGTTCAAAAACATTTGAAATCATTTGAAAAGGATTCCTGGAAAATCAAAACAGAAATGAAAAAGGAATAAAGAAAAGAAAAGGGGCCGGCGCCACTTATTCGGCCCAGCAACAAAAACAGCCCACCCGGGATTCCCGTACTCCCTCTGTTTCCCACTCAACCTACGCGCACCCCCTCACTGACGCTCCGACCCCACCATCCACCTCAGCATCATCGTCAATCACGCGCTGGAGGAACTACTCGCCGCTGCCGTTTCCTCCCGAATTCAAATCCTTTGATTGTGCTTGATTCATGGAGTAATTCCCCATCCTCTCTCGGCTACTTAATCCCCACCCCTCGACGACCATTTCCCCCACGCTCAACTCACTCGCTCGGCCACCAGGCTGCCCCCAATTGCTCTCACACCGCTATTGTACCGACGAGCTCCGACGACGAAATTCTGGTGAGCCAGACCACCCCTGCCCTTCTAATTCATACGAGCGTGTCCCTTACAACCTTGTGCATCTCCTGACCCCTTTCGTTTGGCTGCGCTTGACCCAGGCCGCCGTTCATGTCCACCTCCGCAAGTGACAGAGCCGCTGCTCGACTCCGGCGACACCTCCTGGTAGTTCCTGACCGCCCCTTTCTCGCTTCTGGTTACTCACATGTTCGCCAGGCTTGTGCGCATCTAACGGCACCATTATTTTGGCTAGGCACGGTCTGTAGCCTCGCCAACGACGACGAATAGCCGTACCTGACGGCCGACGCTTCTCCGGCGAGCAATAGATGTCGAGTCCATGCCCCCCTCTCCCTCCCTCGACCACCTTAAGCACCGCGACGACCCCATGAGCTTGGTAAGCCCCTCTATTTCCTCCCTTGCTTGGTAAGCCTCTCTAAGTAAATGAAACACCTGGGTGGAATGGAAAGAATGGTTTGTGTTGAGTGGTTACATAAGTCCCATTTCAATGGTTTACCTTGTGTATCTCACTTGTGGAATGCCACCCAGGAACAAAGGGATTTGAGATGCCAAACGTTAAGAAGCTTCTAGTGCAGCCATATGGCATTATGGGATCTGCCTGGATTATATAGGTTGCAATAACTTAGCCATTTGGACAGTTGGTGGTAGTGGGATGATAGGTTGGAACGCGTCCATTTGGTCTAAGGGAAGGCTTCTGAAAGGTCTTGTCTTGGTGAAAATCAAGTCTTGTGGGGAAAGTGCACCACCTCTGCAGATGGAACAAAACTAAGTACTTAGCCATGTCCCTGGTATTGACAATTTGAGCATCAAGACATGGAAGCTATTAAGAATCTCATCATCCCAATTTTCTAAGTAAAAACTTGTGGTTGAACAAGGGTGAAGGTTCACCAATTTCTATTGGTGGTTCCTTGGGAAAGTTTTTGCCAAACAAAAACTTAGTGTTTTCAACTGATAGGTAAAACCTATTTTGAGCAAGCAACCCTAAGCTACACTTAGCCAAATTCATGTAGTAACTAGATGCTAATATTCTACTAAGGTATTACTTGCCAATACTATTCCAATGTATTGACCCATTGTGGCTGTAACTTGTAATGTTGCAGGTTACTCTGATGATGATTAGGGGTTATGAGTCGACACTCAACATGCTTGCATGTGGCACATGAAGATGAAGACTTATATTTTATTATGTTAAGTTAAACTCTTGTATTAAGCCTTTGGCTATGGAGTTGTAAAAGACTATGTTATCTCTGGAATGACGATGTAATAATGACCTTTGTTTCTGTGTACTTCATCTTAAACTGTGGATGCTAGCAATTGATCCAGGGACTAGCATTGCAATCACAGGGATCTTTACCTTTATAAAGGTGGGATCTTACAGTGTACACCAAGGAGGCATGCAAGGTCGCGAAGGGGGCAGTGATTGGCTTGGATCACCTACTAGGCCCCACATCATGGAATTGTGGACGGGAAAGTACGCTTGATTGTGCAACAAGGAGTTGATCTCTCATGGGTAAAGTAATGCACCTCTATAGAGTGTAAGAATTGTAACTTGTTACTCCATGTTCCGGGAAGGAGCTACGAACGCGGAAGGAAAGGAACTCCATGAAAGTTCTGGTCAACCTGTGAAGACTGATGGTCATAGATTTTCATAAATAAAATCAATCTTTGAAGAAAGATTTACAAAAACTACGTAGTGCCAAGGATTTATAGTCCGAGGTGGTAGTTAGAGCATCAAACTTCCCACCTTTCATATAATGAACTTGCTGGGTAACGCTGTTACTCACCCTTTCCTTTGATCCCTTGCTTAAACTCTGAAGATCCTGAAGATACTAATATTTATGCAGTAGAATGCCAAGAAGATGTGTTCTATGAGGAGCCTGACCTTTCAAGGGGCGTTGAGGGAGTGAATTACGAAATCCTCTATGGAGTAGATGGCAACGAGTCAACCTAGTTTACCTAGTTAATAGTAACCAACGGAGCCGAGCAGCATGAACGATATAGAATAAGCCGCTAAGCTCAACTCTTAGTTGGAGTTATTACGTTGAAGTTCCGCTGAAACACTTTATATTTTGGTTTGTAAGTTGAATCTTTTGAAGTCTTGAACTTCTGTTATTGTAATAATAAGGTGTGTATGTTTGTAATATGGACCCGCAATGTTTCTGTTGTACCACTCTGAGGGATGTGATATTTACAGAACGGTGTTCTGTGGATGTCATGTCAACGACTATAGTGTTACTACACATGCAGTGGTATGCTGGGTCACCGCAATTCTTCATAAGGTGATACAAATTCCCGGTTTTGGGGACTTCTCCAAATGTGACGTTTAGAAGAGATTTGTGTGGGCCTATGCTTGCTTCCTGGAACGACTTGCTTCAGCACTTGTCTGTTGTCCAACTAACATCCAAGACTAATGAATTTCAATGGAATCTATAAGGGTGGTAAATAATCTATTGATTCTATGTACAAGACATTAGTGGCCAACCACAAATAGCTGTTGATAATAATATTAAAATCTGAAAGATGAAGATATCTCTAAAGATTAAATTATTTGTGTGGTATCTTTGTCATGGAGTTATCCTTACCGAAGACAACTTTTTTGGACGAAATTAACATGGAAGTACAAAATGTGTCTTATTTCACCATGATGAGACAATTAAACATTTGTTTTCTAATGTAATTTGGTCTGTACTATATGATCAATCACCCAATTAGCTTCAAACTTGTACCCACCGCGTAGCATTACTAATATTTTTTGAAATTGGCTACGTGGTATAGATCACAGGTTCCAAATTCTTATTAGGGTGGAAGAGATTGAAATGATTAGGCTGCTCTCGCTATGTAGAAATGGTGAAGTGTTTAATGATAACGTTTGTTCTCTCTGGTGGGTTATTTGGGTACGCTCCATTCATGGTCGTCTCTATAAAGTGTGAAGTTTCATGACATATTTATAGAGTTATGTACATTATTAGAGGATACAGCAGGGGACTTTATTATCCAAAATAGATGACAACATAATCTTTAGATCACTCCTCCACCTAGATATCTAGAGAGACTATAGACGACCCAAGAGGAACCAAGAGGGAGATGTGTTGGAGATATGCCCTAGAGGCAATAATAAAAGTAGTTATTATTATATCTTTGTGTTTATGATAAATCTTTAAATTCATGCTATAATTGTATTAACCGGAAACATTAATACTTGTGTGATTTGTAAACTAATTAGAGTCCCTAGTAAAGCCCATTTATAATACTAGCTTGTTGGTTGATAGATGATCATGGTTTCCTGATCATGAACATTGAGATGTTATTAACAACAAGATCATATCATTAGGAGAATGGTGTGATGTACATACTCCTATAGATAAGCGTAGCATAAAGATCAAGGCATTTCAAATAGTTTGTTTGCTATAAGTTTTTAGCTACATAGTAACCTAATTCCTTCGACCATGAGATCATGCTAATCACCATCACCGGAAGGATGCTTTGATGACATCAAACACCACTTCGTAACTGGGTGGTTATAAAGGTGACATTGAGTGTTTGGAAAGTATGTGTTGAGGCACATGGATCAAGAGTGGGATTTGTCCATCCATATGACGGATAGATATACTCTGGGCCCTCTCGGTGGAATGTCATCCAATTATCTTGCAAGCATGTGACTGGCTCACAAGGGATCACATATCACAGTAACGAGTAAAGAGTACTTATCGGTAATGAGGTTGAACTAGGTATGCAGAGATACCGACGATCAGACCTCGAATAAGTAAAATATCGCGAGACAAAGGAAAATTGGTATCGTATGTAAATGGTTCATTCGATCGCAAAGTAATCGTAGAAATATGTGGGATCCATATGAATTTCTAGATTCCTCTATTGGTTATTGATCAGAGAAGAGTCTCGGTCATGTCTGCATAATTCACGAACCGTAGGGAGACACACTTAAGGATTCGATGTTGTTTAGTAGATATGGAATGTGATTAAGAAGACCGAATGTTGTTCAGAGTCTCGGATGGGATCCGGGATATCATGAGGAGATTCAAAATGGTCCGGAGAATAAGATTCATATAAGGAAAGTTCAATTCTAGAGTTCGGGAATGATTTCAGTGTTTTCACCGGAATGATCTAGAAGGGTCTAGAAGGTTCACCGAACAGGAAATGGATGGTTACCTAAATGAGTCATGACAAAGTGGAATGGTTGCATCATGTCCTAGGTCAAAGGGCTGTGCAAATAAAAGTGAGAACTCAAACTCCAAAATTGAAAGTAAAAAGGCAAGTTTGAAAAGTCAAACTGGGACAATGTATCCTGGTGGAGGAAGAGGAGAGGGCCACACTCCTAGAAGGAGAGGGGGTTGGGGAAGGAATAAAACTCCCCTCTCCCTAGCTGCCCCCCCCCCTCTCATAAATAGAGGGGAGGGGTGCCCCCCCCCCCCCAAAAGAACACAACAAGCCCCACCCCAACAAGCCGGTGCCGCTGCCCTAGTCGTCGCCGGCTCCACCTCCTCCTCTCCGGCTTCTAAAACCTAGATGCCGGGGAACCCTAATACTCCACCATAACCCGCTTCGGCTTAAGACGAAGCCCTACGGGATTTCCCCTCTAACTCCGACACCACGCCATCGTGCTGCCGGAATCGCGAGGAGATAACTACAACCTCTGCTGCCTGCTGGAACAAGGGAGAGGAAGGCCTTCAGCGAGTACTGAATGTGTGACCGACTAAGGAAGCTCTGCTGGAACGCGGCTCCAGAAGGATCGTCTTCGTGATCTTGAGATCGTCAAGTGAACGACTATAGCACCCACCAGAATCTGCTCTCGTTAACCGCTTTGGAATCTTCGAGGGTGAGTACTCTAATCGACTTGTTGCTACAATCTAGTAGATAGATCTTGGCTTGTGTGTGTTCATGCGGTAGAATTTTTTTTCCATGCTACGAACCCCTACAGTGGTATCAGAGTCGTGTCTATATGTAGATTTGTTGCACGATTAGAACACAATGGTCATTATGGGCGGTGGTGCTTTTATTATCAATTTTTTTTGTGTACTTTGCAATCTTGTGGTATGGTGGGATGAAACGGCCTGGGCTAACCTTACATGACATCGTTCATGAGACTTTCTCCATGCTCAACATGCAACTTGTATTTCATAAGTGGCTTTGCGGGTATCTGTCTCTCCCATCATAGTAAAGATTCAACTTACAACGAGCACTTGATAGTTCAAGCATCAACATTATGGTTCTTGTTCGTAAGTTAGAACGGTACTTATTGAAAGCCCCAAACCACGTAAAATATGCAAAGAAATTAGAGGCGTCTAACTTTGTTTTGCAGGGGTGTGCTATGATGTGATATGGCCATGATTGTGATTATATATGATGTATGCAATGTTCCTTATTGTAAGTCGGCAACCGGCAGGAGCCTTATGGTTGTCTTTTAAATTCCATTAAGACATGCGTGTCTATTATTCAAAGTAGTTGTAATAGTTGATGCTGGTGGACGATAACCATGGAGCGGTGCCATTGACCTTGATGCCACGCTGGTGATGATGGAGATCATGTTCGTGCTTGAAGATGGAGATCTGAAGCACAAGAAGAAAACCCATATCATATCACATATTTTGAATTGCATGCGATGTTAATCCTTTTATGCATCTTGTATTGCTTAGTTCATGATGGTAGAATTATAAGATGATCCCTCTCACAAAAATATCAAGTTATAAAGTGTTCATCCTTAGTAGGCATCGTTGCCAAGACTCGTTGTTTCGAAGCACCACGTGATGATCCGGTGTGTTAGATTCTATGAGTGTATACAACGGGAGCAAGCTATATTTGCACATGAGGAAACTAAGGTTTGATCTTGACGAGCCTAGCATGTACAGACATGGTCTCGGAACACGGATCACCGAAAGGTAAAGCATGAGTCATATAGTAGATATGATGAACATGTTGATTGTTTGCCTTTGAAGCTACATCACATCTCGTGATGATCGGTTTTGATGTAGTGAATTTGGTTCATGTGATCACTAAAACAATGTGAGGGATGTTGTTTTGAGTGGGAGTTCACCTAGATTAATTTAACTATTAATTAGAACTCAGTTTGTCATAAACTTAGTTAAACTATTGTAAATATGTTGTAGATCAATGGCGGCCCCTACCATCAATTTTAATGCATTCCTAGAGAAATAAAAGTTGAAAAACAATGGAAGAAACTTCGCGAATTGGTTCCACAATTTTAGGATTGTCCTCAATGCTGGTCAGTTGACTTATGTGCTGGATGCACCGCTAGATAACCCGCCTGCAGAAGATGCTATCGATGATGAGAAAAATGTTTTCTGTACTCGAAAGAATTAGTACTCCACGGTTCAGTGTGATATCTTGTATGGTTTGGAATCGGGGCTTCAAAATAGGTTTGAGAACTTTGACCCACATGATATTGTCTGTGAACTCAAAATGATATTTGAGGCTCACGTGGCAGTTGAGGGTTATGAAGCTTCTGAAAAGTTCTTTAACTGCAAGATGGAGGAGGGAAGCTCCATCAGTGAGCATGTGCTTAAGATGTCTGGGCACGCCAATAAGCTCCAGAGCTTGGGCATAATAATTCTGAATGCGTTGTGGATTCACCATGTCCTCCAATCACTACCACCAAGTTACAAGAACTTTGTGATGAACTACAACATGCAGCACATGGATAAGGCGTTGCCAAAACTCTTCTCTATGTTGAAATCTGCAGAAGTGGAGATCAAGAAAGAGCACCAAGTGTTGATGGTCAATAAGACCACCAATTTCAAGAAACAAGGCAAGCCTAAGAAAAAGGGAAACTTTAAGAAGGGTGATAAGAAAGCTACCGCGCCAGCGAAGAAGACCAAGGTTGGGCCTAATCCTAATATTGAGTGCTTTTACTGCAAGGGAGAAGGTCACTGGAAGCGGAATTTCCCTAAGTACTTGGCGGATTTGAAGAACGGCAACATCAAGAAGAAAGGTATATCCGATATACATGTTATTGATGTGTATCTTACTAGTAGTCGTAGTAGTGCCTGGGTATTTGATATTGGTTCGGTTGCTCATATTTGTAACTCGAAACAGGTATTGCAGAATAGACGGAAACTAGCGAAGAACGAGGTGACAATGCGCGTTGGAAATGGATCAAAGGTTGATGTGATCACGGTCGGCATGCTACCTCTTCATCTACCATCGCGATTAGTTTTATACTTAAATAATTGTTATTTGGTGCATGCGTTGATCATGAACATTATATCCAGATCATGTTTATTGCAAGACGGTTACTTGTTTAAGTCCGAGAATAATGGTTGTTCGATTTATATGAGTAATATGTTTTATGCACATGCACCCTTGATAGATGGTCTATTCTTGTTGAATCTCTATTGTAGAAATACACATGTTAATAATATTGAAGCTAAACGTTTGAAATTAAGCGATAACTCAACCTATATGTGGCACTGTCGTATTGGTCACATTGGAGTGAAGTGTATGAAGAAACTCCATTCCGGTGGACTTCTTGAATAATTTGAAAGATGTGAAGCATGTCTAATGGGTAAAATGACTAAGACTCCATATTCTGGTATGATGGAGCGAGCTACGGACTTGTTGGAAATCATACATACCAATGTGTGTGTGGCCTGGCCCAATGAGTGTAGCATCGCGTGGTGGTTATCGTTATGTTCTTACTTTCACTGATGACTTGAGTAGATATGGGTATATCTATTTCATGAAACATAAGTCCGAAACTTTTGAGAAGTTTAAGGAATTTCAAAGTGAAGTAGAGAATCAACATAACGAGGAGATTAAATTTCTATGTTCTGATCGAGGAGGTGAATATCTAAGTTACGAGTTTGGCGACCATTTGAAGAAATGCGGAATACTTTCACAATTGACACCGTCAGGAACACCACAATGTAATGGTGTGTCCGAATGGCATAATCGAACACTCTTAGATATGGTTCTTTCTATGATGTTACTTACAGATTTACCTTTGTCATTTTGGGGTTATGCATTAGAAACAGCCGCCTTCACTTTAAATAGGACACCATCTAAATCCGTTGAAATGACACCATATGAATTATGGTTTGGGAAGAAACCTAAATTGTCGTTCCTTAAATTTTGGGGTTGCGAAGCTTATGTAAAGAAGTTACAGTCTGACAAGCTTGAGCCCAAAGCGAAAAAATGCGTCTTCATAGGATACCCGAAGGAAACTATTGGGTATACCTTCTATCATAGATCCGAGGGCAAAATCTTCGTTTCCAAGAATGGATCCTTTCTAGAGAAGGAGTTTCTCTCGAAAGAAGTGAGTGGAAGGAAAGTAGAACTCGACGAGGTTGTCGAACCTTATCTCAGATTTGAGAGTAACACGGCACCGGAAGAAGTTCCTGTGGTGCCTACACCAATAGGAGAGGAAGCTAATGATAAAGATCATGAAACTTTGGTCGATGTCACTATGGAACCTCACAGGTCAACGAGAACTCTTACCACTCTTGATTGGTATGATCCTGTTATGACTGTCATGTTGGTTGACAACACCGACGACCCTGCGACATATGAGGAAGCGATGATGATCCCAGATTCCAATAAATGGCAAGAAGCCATGAAATCCGAGATTGGATCCATGTACGAAAACCAAGTATGGACTTTGGTGGACTTACTGGATGGTCGGAAGGCTGTCGAGAACAAATGGATTTTCAAGAAGAAAACATATGTTGATGGTAATGTAACCGTCTATAAAGCTCGAATTTTCGCAAAATGGAGACATTGATGAAGAGTTGTATATGGTACAACCCAAAGGTTTAGTCGATCCTAAAGATTCTAACAAGGTATGCAAACTTCAACGGTCCATTTATGCATTGAAGCAAGCATCCCGAAGTTCGAATCAACGTTTTGATAAGGTGATCAAAAGTTTTGGTTTTATACAAACTTATGGAGAATCTTGTATTTACAAGAAAGTGAGTGGGAGCTCTGTAGCATTCCTAGTATTATATGTGGACGACATATTGTTGATTGGGAATGATATAGACCTTCTTAATAGTGTCAAATATTATTTGAATAATAGTTTTTCAATGAAGGATCTTGGCGAAGCTGCTTACATATTAGGCATAAAGATTTATAGAGATAGATCGAGACGCCTAATATCGTTGTCACAAAGTACATATTTGGACAAAGTTCTAAAGAGGTTTGGAATGGAAGATAGCAAGAAAGGTTTCTTGCCCATGTTGCCCAATACGACCTTGAGTAAAACTCAATGTCCCGCTACGGCAGAAGATAGAGAGAGGATGAGTAAGACTCCCTATACCTCAGTCATAGGATCTATCATGTATGCCATGTTATGTACTAGACCCGACATTGCATATGCTGTTAGTTTGACTAGCAGATATCAAAGTGATCCAGGGGTGGATCATTGGACAGCGATCAAAAACATCCTTAAGTACTTGAGAAGAACTAAGGATATGGTTCTTTATTATGGAGGTGATGAACAACTTGTTGTTAATGGTTACACCGATGCTAGTTGGAACACCGATCCAGATGATTATAAATCTCAATATGGATACGTATTTACTTTGAATGGTGCAGAAGTGAGCTGGAGGAGTGCAAAGCAAAGCGTTGTGGTGAGATCTTCAACTGAATTGGAATACATAGCTGCTTTAGAGGCTTCATAAGAGATGATATGGATGAAGGAGTTCATTACGGAGGTCGGTGTGGTTTCTAGTGCGCTGGACCCAATGTCTATCTACTATGTTAACATGGGTGCCATAGCCAATGCGCAAGACCAAGGTCACACAAGAAGCGGAAGCATATCAAGCTACGTTTTCATGCTATTCGAGAGCGTGTCCAAGATGGTGACATAAAGATTTGCAAAGTACACACATATCTGAATGTGGCGGATCCGTTGACTAAACCTCTCCCGAGGGAAAAACATGACCAGCACCAAACCGCCATGGGTGTTCGGTATATTACCATGTAATCTAGATTAGTTGACTCTAGTGCAAGTGGGAGACTGTTGGAGATATACCCTAGAGGCAATAACAAAAGTATTTATTATTATATCTTTGTGTTTATGATAAATGTTTACATTCATGCTATACTTGTATTAATCGGAAACATTAATACTTGTGTGATTTGTAAACTAATTAGAGTCCCTAGTAAAGCCTCTTTATAATACTAGCTTATTGATTGATAGATGACCATGGTTTCCTGATCATGAACATTGAGATGTTATGTAGTGGTGGTGGCACGGGAGATGCCATGGGTAGGCTTAAGTTGGGGGCCGAATGGGTGCTTGTGGTCACCGGGGAGGGAGTGCACGGTCGAGCCATGCACGAAGAACAAGAAGAACTCTCCACACTTGACAATTTGATTGATACCCCAAAGATTACAAGTGCTCCTTGAGCTGTATTGGCTTGAGTATGCAGCACATGTTCTCTACTTCGTACAACCTTCCTCTACTACTATTATGCCCTCCCTTATATAGGCAGTGCTAGCTAGCTAATACCCCTTTGGGTTCTAGGGTTTACTGTTTGGATCTTGGTCCCTACAATATGGGCCGAGTTATGGGCTTGCCCTAAGCCCATAGGCCCGGTCCATAAAGCTTGACAGCTAACGGTCTTCTGGTACGTTGCTTCTTGTTCTTTTTGGCGTCACACTGTTACTTTGTATGTCAGCGCTTGCTTTGGGCGTCACCTGGCTCCTTTTGGGTCACCCGGCGTCGCCCTTATCTTTTGACCATGCTTTACCATGGTCCTTCCCGAACCTTACTTGGAAAGGTGCCACGTGTCCTTCTTGACTTGGCCCTTCCTCGGTTGACTCGGCTCGTTGGTACCTGCAAGGGTTACAACTTTGTCCTATATGGGCCGAGATAGTTTGTATCTCGGCCCTCATGCCTATCTTTCCCGGTTGGTCTTACCCGTCCTGGTTCATTTTTTACTCCGAGCCAACCCAGCAGTTCAAGTTGTTAGGCGTCTCCAGGTTCCTTTTGTGTGAATGGAACTTAGTTTTTGTCTTTTATCTATCTCAGCTTCGCACCTTGTCGGGTTAGTCTGACAATTTCAGGTCAATTCTTTGACTTCTTGGCTCATTCTTGCCTCGGGCCGAGTTATTTTGACCAATTCCGGGTCATTTTCGGCACTCTTCAGTCACTGACAACTAGTAATCATGATTACTTGCCTCAATTTTTGTTCTAAGTTCTGGCGGCGTAGTGACGGCTGCATAGTTATTCCCCGTCACTGTGGCAGTCCCATCGGTCTGCGCCTCTTGTCCTTCCAGCCGTGACGTGGCAGTGGATTTTTCGTGTATCTTTGGCTACGTGGCGCTCGCTGACTGGCTCACCCAGCCAGGTACACGGCCACACACTGGCCGCACGGCACAGTTAGATCCCACTACGGGGGGTTTTACTGCCCTTAAGTAGGGGTTGGGGGTTTCCACTTCCCCCACGCCCGTTCAGTTTCCTTTCTCATCACTGCTGTTCTCTTATATATGTCTTGTTATTTTCAGTGTCGCACCTTTGACGCGAGTCAGGCTGCTTCTAGCATTGCCTTGCCGCTTAGGCCTGCACCTCCTCCAGCTGACTCGCCGGCGCCGAGTCCCGTCCGGGTTGAGGCTAGCACTGTTGAGGCTCACGCTTCTCAGTGTCAGTCAGACCCGGTGGGTCATTCGGCTAGCGCTCCTGGCGTTGGCCAGGAAAAACTTCCTGATCTTGGTGCCCACAAGTCTGGCGCCGAGAAACCCTCTGCCACCAGTTCCTCTGGCATCAGCCCTCAAGCTGATGTGAATGAACAACTTCCTGATCTTGGAGCCAGCAAAACTGCTGAACCCAGTCAGGGGGCTCCAAGATCTTCTCCAAATCCTCCTGCTCGCTCTCAAATTCTGTCAAAGGGCTAGACCTAGCCCAAGGCTTCTGGTTCTACTCGCCCCTCTTCTGGCAAATCCACCTCTTCCAAGCAAACAACTCTAGTTTGCGCTCCGGGTTCTGCTCCTCAGATCCGGCCTCCGACGTCGGCGTCAAAGCTTGCTTCAACGGGTAAGGGGGACGAATCTGCGGCTACCGGGTGTAACACCCTCAGAATCGGACCTATGCAAGTTTCGGCAATTCCCGCCAAACCCGCATAGAAACGATTCAAAGGTGCCCACCAGGCACTTTCGTGCGGGTGGAAAACGAAGTAATAACATTACACAACAGTCCTCGATGGGACCCACAGAACAGATATATATAACAGCGACTCAATGAGTCAAGAATACAAATATTATATACAAAGATCCAAATCACCTTGAAAGCTATAGAGCGTCCAGCTACGGACAAGATGCAAATGGGGCTAAGAGCCCTGAAGAATAACCAATGGCGTCCATAACCCTGCCCAGGCCAAGCCGGAAGGGTAACCCTGCTAACGACGTCGATCTCAAAACCTGCTTAAACAAAAAGGGGTGCCGACAAAGGGCAAAGGAAAAAGAGGAGCGTCAGTACTGAGGCCAGTACACGGCAAGACTAGAATTCGGCGGTCCTCGCCTACATAGGTATGGTGGACTGAAGCGGCAGAAGCAATCACAGGATTCAGAAATATTTCAGGGGGCCACCCCTTAAAGTAGACCCGCAACGAAGCCGGCCGGCTCCGAGACGGACTCAAGGTTGTGGGGACGGCTGTGAACGACTGGGAACCCAAAACTGGGCTTGTCGACACCGCGGAATCGTGCCACGATCCTAAACAGTACAGTGTTCTCCTCGCACAATCGTAAATAAAGCAGTAAAGCATGGCATAAGTACAGGATAGTAATAAAACCCCAAACTAGTTTGTGGCCCCTAGAAATAAGAATGAATCAAGCTCTGGCTCAGGGGGGGGGTCCCATAAGCCTCCCGGATGTGGATAGCGCGATAAATCAAGGAACAGGTATCAAGCACTCGGGGTCCTACGGGACATAAGTGGACGGTTAACAACCAAATAACATCTATTGCCCACCTGTGCCTCTGCTTACCTACTTCAATTTTAGTTGTTAAACAATAATTAAAGTGAACAATAAATAAAGCCATGAGCATCTCCAACATTCAACGTGCGGCAATGCTCCAACAACTGTGGTACTTGACGACACGCAACAGCACTTGAGCAAGCGACTACGACGCGCAAGTCCAGCTATCTACCAAACAACAGGTAATAGGATGTGTCCCAGGCAATATACGGCTGCAAGGGATTTCACGGGCACGGAAACGAGAGCATCGCGACACAGATAGCAATAGATCAACAGGAGGGAATAAATACTATAAAAGTAAGATAGGTAGAAAGGGGGGAGATGCTCGCTTGAAAACATTGTCGAAGGTTCAACTGAAGATCGGGTCGACACTCGCATCAACTCAACGGCCTTATCCGCGAAGAAGCAAAACACTAGAATAAACACCGGATGCACTATTTAATACTACGGCAAAAGATCGGGCATGATGCATGTATGATGTATGACATGGCAAAGGTGCGATGCGATGAGGCAATATTAAGCGGAACCGGGGGTCCCGACAATTAAATATATGGTTCTAGTTGTTTAGATGCCCCGCAATTTAAATGTTGGATTAACATGGCAAAATATAATACCGGTTCGATGCACAGATTTAAATGAGGCCAATATGAGACTAGATTTGCCCGCATATGGGCCCCATATTTAGTTAGATGAATCGGCATAAGGCCCCCAAACCACACGAATATGCATGCAAGTATGGCAATTGATATGCAACAAGTTGTCATTACATTTATAAAATAGGGCTCGAGAAAAGGGTTCACACATCTGGGTTCGGCGATCTTGGGTTCCGGGGTTCGGGGTCGGTCTCAGGGTCCAGGTTCGACGGTTCGGGGTTCGACGAGATCGGTCTCGGACAACAGAAGTAGATCTTGTCGCATCCGCGGTGGTCGGGCCATGTTGTCGGTCTTGTCGTCTCACGCGGAGATCTTGGCGTTCCGGGAGGAAGTACTTGGTCTGGCGTCGAGGCATCGGACTCGCCCTGGTCGCTGTCGATCTTGTCGTTGCGAAGACCTTGTCGGGTCTGCGCTTCGGAATCCGTGAGGCGATCTTGATGCTCCGTGTCGAAGTCCTTGAGGTTTTCTCCTTATTCACCGGTGGCGATCTTGGAAACGGCGTCAGGGTCCTCGGGGTACGCCAGGTACATTCTTCAAAACATCGTCATCTAGACGGTCTTGTCGACGGGGAAAGTTTGATGACTTGTTGGCGTTCCGGTCGATTATCTTCCTGGTTTGTCTCTCGTCATGTTGGCACCGGAGGCAATGCGCGTAACGCCATACCAACCTCACCGCATCACACAAAAACCAACATAGGCACATTACTGAGAACCCAACGAGAGACATTCATATAGGATGTCATGCCCGGAAGCACGTCCACCAATCAGTAACACCAGACCCATCACGGCAGAAGCGGGGAGGGTCAGGCGACCTGAAAACGGTGGCCAAAACTGTCGGGCGGACGCAGGTAGGGGGAACACATCCTTGGCAGCGTGGCTGAGGCCGGAGGCAGCGGGTAAGTGTGGACAGGGAGGCGCGTGGGCCGGGGTGGGGCAGGCCAGGGGTTGGTGGGGGGGAGAGAGATGGGGCCAGCTGAGGTGGCGGGCTGGGGTTGGGTAAGGGAGAGGGGTGGAGTGAGGTGGCGGCAGATTATTGGCTGGGGTGAGGTGGCTGGTGGGGTGGGTAGATTAGGTTGGGTAGTTTAGGATTTTGATGGACCGTTTTTATTCCGGGGGTGGTCGTTCGGGTCGAATCGGCCCGTTCGACTGCCCCACTAAAAATAATTAACTATTTTATTTATTTCAAACCGGGCTTTTGCAAACCGATAACAGACAAAACAAAATATTCCGGCGACCCGGGTTTGGCGTTTGAACAAAGACGGGGCGTTTTTAGAAATCACAAAATAGGTTTTTCTGCAAATAGTTTTATGCAAGCAAATGCAAGATGATGACGATGCTCAAATGCAATGCGGCATGATGACATGAGCATGCGGTCATGATGATGCAATTGCACAAAAACAACGCGATTTTCTAGTAGTGGTTTTGCGGGATGCCACAATTCGACACCACTAACAATGGATCTCGCCCTCAAGATCCGCCTCATGGTACCGGGAAGGAAGGTCGGCGATCTGCGTCTTCTCGCTTCGTGTAGATCCTTGCGACACCACTAACAAGAGGTCGTTGTCCGTGATCGTCGAGAGAACACTCCGGAACAAAAGGTCGAAGGTAGAGGTTTCAACAATAAGCCACCCCTAACTTCCATGGACGGAGTAAAACTGCTGGATCCACTGATTCGATGTACAAGAGCGAATGATAAGAGTAGTGGTATGGTAGCTACTCCATCCCGCACTCAAACCATTACTCTGCACACGAATAGGCGGATTATGCAACCAACTCTCGGAATTAGACTGAAGATCTCGACAAACGAGGTTCGGAACAAAGGAGTGATGCAGACTCTGCATCGGATCTGGCGTAGATGATGTCGTCGCGTCGGAAAACACCGGAAGGCACAAACAAGGAACAAAGAATGGTAACACCGTAGACGGATTCATCAGGAAGCTTGAACACCGGATGGTAGAACACCGTTATCAGAGGAGGAAGCGAAACCCTGAAGGTACGACAGAACCCAACCACGAGAATTCCTGGACTCGAAGAAAGAGACGAGAGCGGATTTAAAACACGCAGAGGTAAGAGGAGAGTAGCATAGGGGTAAGGAGTAAAATCAGACCTAATCAGAACTATCCAACCGATTTTGCAAAAATAGTTTTGACACTCTACTTCGGCCGTTAGCTAGGTTATCCTACAGGCTGGACTTGTGGGGTATCGCAACTGCTGAGCTCTGATACCACTCTGTAACACCCTCAGAATCAGACCTATGCAAGTTTCGGCGATTCCCGCCAAACCCGCATAGAAACGATTCAAAGGTGCCCACCAGGCACTTTCGTGCGGGTGGAAAACGAAGTAATAACATTACACAACAGTCCTCGATGGGACCCACAGAACAGATTTATATAACAGCGACTCAATGAGTCAAGAATACAAATATTATATACAAAGATCCAAATCACCTTGAAAGCGATAGAGCGTCCAGCTACGGACAAGATGCAAATGGGGCTAAGAGCCCTGAAGAATAACCAATGGCGTCCATAACCCTGCCCAGGCCAAGCCGGAAGGGTAACCCTGCTAACGACGTCGATCTCAAAACCTGCTTAAACAAAAAGGGGTGCCGACAAAGGGCAAAGGAAAAAGAGGAGCGTCAGTACTGAGGCCAGTACACGGCAAGACTAGAATTCGGCGGTCCTCGCCTACATAGGTATGGTGGACTGAAGCGGCAGAGTCAGCATGCACTGAACAACCTATAGAGACTCGATACAACTAGCGGCAATCAGAGAGGGGTAAGAAAGACCTATCCGGATCCAACCTGATTCTAACATCAAACAAACCCATCCTGGTGTTTCCCCCTCGAGACCAAACGAGGAAGTCAACCGAGGAACTCGCACCGTTGGCAGTTTTATTTATTCAGTTATCGTTGCAGCAATTACTAGTCAGGTGTAGATAATCGTCCTGATAAAATAAGCAGTGGGCCATTTTAGTTACCCATTCCGTTGTAGTTGCAACACTTCCTAGTCAGATACAAATAGCATGAGATAACCCAAAACCCAGCAGTTGTTGGTACTTTTATTTAGCCATTCCGTTATGGTTGCAATACTTACTAGTCAGGTACAATGGTCGCAAGCGACGACCCAAACAAGCAATTGTGGGCAGTTTTATTTAGCCATTCCATTATAGTGAAGCTGATTACTAGTCATTATAAAGTCAAATTTATATCACTACTTTAGTTATAGTTGTCTATGATCGAGATACTGTGCTCCAAGTCGTCCATAACCGCGGACACGGCTTTCAGAAAGTTTTACCCGGCCGGGGTGCACCAATAGCAACACACACTCGATCAACCTCGGAAAAACCAAATCAAAACCCAACGAGGCTTTCACGACAAAGCAATCACAGGATTCAAAAATATTTCAGGGGGCCACCCCTTAAAGTAGACCCGCAACGAAGCCGGCCGGCTCCGAGACGGACTCAAGGTTGTGGGGATGGCTGTGAACGACTGGGAACCCAAAACTGGGCTTGTCAACACCGCGGAATCGTGCCACGATCCTAAACAGTACAGTGTTCTCCTCGCACAATCGTAAATAAAGCAGTAAAGCATGGCATAAGTACAGGATAGTAATAAAACCCCAAACTAGTTTGTGGCCCCAAGAAATAAGAATGAATCAAGCTCTGGCTCAGGGGGGTCCCATAAGCCTCCCGGATGTGGATAGCGCGATAAATCAAGGAACAGGTATCAAGCACTCGGGGTCCTATGGGACACAAGTGGACGGTTAACAACCAAATAACATCTATTGCCCACCTGTGCCTCTGCTTACCTACTTCAATTTTAGTTGTTAAACAATAATTAAAGTGAACAATAAATAAAGCCATGAGCATCTCCAACATTCAACGTGCGGCAATGCTCCAACAACTGTGGTACTTGACGACGCGCAACAGCACTTGAGCAAGCGACTACGATGCGCAAGTCTAGCTATCTACCAAACAACAGGTAATAGGATGTGTCCCAGGCAATATACGGCTGCAAGGGATTTCACGGGCACGGAAACGAGAGCATCGCGACACAGATAGCAATAGATCAACAGGAGGGAATAAATACTATAAAAGTAAGATAGGTAGAAAGGGGGGAGATGCTCGCCTGAAAACATTGTCGAAGGTTCAACCGAAGATCGGGTCGACACTCGCATCAACTCAACGGCCTTATCCGCGAAGAAGCAAAACACTAGAATAAACACCGGATGCACTATTTAATACTACGGCAAAAGATCGGGCATGATGCATGTATGATGTATGACATGGCAAAGGTGCGATGCGATGAGGCAATATTAAGCGGAACCGGGGGTCCCGACAATTAAATATATGGTTCTAGTTGTTTAGATGCCCCGCAATTTAAATGTTGGATTAACATGGCAAAATATAATACCGGTTCGATGCACAGATTTAAATGAGGCCAATATGAGACTAGATTTGCCCGCATATGGGCCCCATATTTAGTTAGATGAATCGGCATAAGGCCCCCAAACCACACGAATATGCATGCAAGTATGGCAATTGATATGCAACAAGTTGTCATTACATTTATAAAATAGGGCTCGAGAAAAGGGTTCACACATCTGGGTTCGGCGATCTTGGGTTCCGGGGTTCGGGGTCGGTCTCAGGGTCCAGGTTCGACGGTTCGGGGTTCGACGAGATCGGTCTCGGACAACAGAAGTAGATCTTGTCGCATCCGCGGTGGTCGGGCCATGTTGTCGGTCTTGTCGTCTCACGCGGAGATCTTGGCGTTCCGGGAGGAAGTACTTGGTCTGGCGTCGAGGCATCGGACTCGCCCTGGTCGCTGTCGATCTTGTCGTTGCGAAGACCTTGTCGGGTCTGCGCTTCGGAATCCGTGAGGCGATCTTGATGCTCCGTGTCGAAGTCCTTGAGGTTTTCTCCTTATTCACCGGTGGCGATCTTGGAAACGGCGTCAGGGTCCTCGGGGTACGCCAGGTACATTCTTCAAAACATCGTCATCTAGACGGTCTTGTCGACGGGGAAAGTTTGATGACTTGTTGGCGTTCCGGTCGATTATCTTCCTGGTTTGTCTCTCGTCATGTTGGCACCGGAGGCAATGCGCGTAACGCCATACCAACCTCACCGCATCACACAAAAACCAACATAGGCACATTACTGAGAACCCAACGAGAGACATTCATATAGGATGTCATGCCCGGAAGCACGTCCACCAATCAGTAACACCAGACCCATCACGGCAGAAGCGGGGAGGGTCAGGCGACCTGAAAACGGTGGCCAAAACTGTCGGGCGGACGCAGGTAGGGGGAACACATCCTTGGCAGCGTGGCTGAGGCCGGAGGCAGCGGGTAAGTGTGGACAGGGAGGCGCGTGGGCCGGGGTGGGGCAGGCCAGGGGTTGGTGGGGGGGAGAGAGATGGGGCCAGCTGAGGTGGCGGGCTGGGGTTGGGTAAGGGAGAGGGGTGGAGTGAGGTGGCGGCAGATTATTGGCTGGGGTGAGGTGGCTGGTGGGGTGGGTAGATTAGGTTGGGTAGTTTAGGATTTTGATGGACCGTTTTTATTCCGGGGGTGGTCGTTCGGGTCGAATCGGCCCGTTCGACTGCCCCACTAAAAATAATTAACTATTTTATTTATTTCAAACCGGGCTTTTGCAAACCGATAACAGACAAAACAAAATATTCCGGCGACCCGGGTTTGGCGTTTGAACAAAGACGGGGCGTTTTTAGAAATCACAAAATAGGTTTTTCTGCAAATAGTTTTATGCAAGCAAATGCAAGATGATGACGATGCTCAAATGCAATGCGGCATGATGACATGAGCATGCGGTCATGATGATGCAATTGCACAAAAACAACGCGATTTTCTAGTAGTGGTTTTGCGGGATGCCACACCGGGTCAGGTGATGACTCCAGGGCTGTTACCCTCCATACTTCTGCCGCTGCAACCCGTGCCACTGTGGGAACCGCCCTGAAAACTGGTCGAGTTCTTACTCGGACGCCCAGTGGCAAGAGCCTTGGTTCGGCTGAACCTTACGCTGTGGCATGGAATGCAACAGGAGAGCAAGAGGTCAGCACTCGTGCCGGGAAGAAGATGAAGCTGGGCCCCAAGGCCGTCTCCGACATGACCCAGCAGGCCATTGCTCTGATGGCCCGCACTGACGAAGTGAATGAGGTAAATTAACTTCTTACTCTTTTGTATCATTGAGTATTTCCTTTATACATATCACCTAGTCCCCGAGGTTACAGTCGAGTAAGAAACTTACTCGGCTGTAAGCTCCTCAATAGTCACTTAGCCTTCAAATCCTTTACTCCAAGCTTGTATGTTAGAAATTCGATCCCTAGCCCCCGAGGTTACTGCCGAGTAAGGAACTTACACGGCTGTAAGCTCTTAAGCCCTTTGATACCTTTGTTCCAAACTCATGTTAGAGCTTCAATTCCTAGCCCTCGAGGTTACTGCCGAGTAACAAACTTACTCGGTTGTAAACTCTTAAGATTTTTTATTCGGCAGGTCGCCTAACTTGACTCATTCTTATTTGTCTGTCTTCTTTGATTAGCTTACGCATAACGAGCGCACCAAGGTGCATCAAGCTCTCGTTCTGGCGCATCGCAAGCTCGAACTTGCATATGAGAAGCTACAGACTAACACTTATGGCCAAGGTAAAATCTTTGCTCTTCCTCTTTTTCATTTGGTGTAATTTTTCTTACTCCATCATATCATTTTTCCTCTCACTCTTGTTTCACAGCCACTGCTCAGCCCACCATCAATGAACTTCACTCGCAAATCAGCGAGGCCGAGAGTAAATTTCTTACCTCCCTAGGCCAATTGCTGAAATTTTTCTGTCGGTACTGACAAATATTTGTTCTAAATAAGCAGAGAAGCACCAAGCTGAACTCCAGAAGGAGCGAGATGAGGTGACTCGGCTGAAGGAATTAATGGCCGAGACGGAGCAGAAGCACTTGGCCGAGGTGAAAGGGCTGAAGGAGGAGCTTGCTGAGAAGAACGAGCAGCAGGCTGCCAGCGCCGAGAAGACTAAGAAGCTGTAACTACCTCGGTGAATTACGCTCCTAGATACAAGCCTGGATGAGCGGTAGTGGTTGAAATAGTACGGTGGGGCCCCAAAAGCCACTCACGGGTAGACCTTTCGGCCGTCCCAACCACTTCCAACTCAACGGGACCTGTACGGGCGGCGTAATCGGCAGGCGAAGGGATCAACTACATACACAAGTGGGCATGTATGCAAGCCACCATACAAGAGTACATCAGAGCCATACCATCTAGAAAGAAAGGAAATATAGCAACGCCATACGGCAAGATTCAAATGACCTAGATAGGTATAATATTTTAGGATAATTCCTCATACAACACACATCAGAGTATCAAGCGGAAGCGGCAAAACATAGTCCGAGTACGGATAAGAAGCAAATCGGCATAAGATGCCATAGAACTAAGCACATCCCGCCCACAGATCTCACGGATCCCCGTTCCCGGAATCTCTACACCGAACGATCGTTGCCCACATCATCAGCCTCTTCAACCCAGTATCCGTCCTGCGAGGGTACCTGTTCATCTGAACCAATAATTTATCGTGTGAGACCCTAAGGGTACTCAGCAAGACTTTATGCCTCTAAAGGGGACACAACCTGGGGTGACGCAATTGCAGCAAAAGATAAACCCTAGAAGTTCTATAGATACTCGTTAACCATCCGCCTAACCAATGATAGACGGATGTCCGTGAATGAATGACAACAGTTATAACAGTAATTTCATCAGATCCATCCTCCTCCCCGCTTACCAACGAGGAAGCGGACGAACAACCCCCCCCCCCCATCCGTTGGAAATTTTATTAACCATTCCATGAGTGTTGCACTATTTACTAGTCAATTACTTAGTCAGATTAAAACGGTACTTTAGTTATGCTTGTCTATGATCGAGAAACTGTGCTCCAAGTCGTCCATAACCGCGGACACGGCTTTCAGAAAGTTTTACCCGGCCGGGGTGCACCAATAGCAACACACACTCGATCAACCTCGGAAAAACCAAATCAAAACCCAACGAGGCCTTCACGACAAAGCAATCACAGGATTCAGAAATATTTCAGGGGGCCACCCCATTGAGTACACCCGCAACGAAGCTAGCTGACTCCGAGACGGACCCAAGGTTTGCGACAATGGCTGTAAACGACAGCAAATCCCCAAACGGGGACTGTCGATACCGCGAAAACACTCCGCTTCCAAAACAGTACAGCGTGCTCCTCACACAATCGTAAATAAAGCAGTAAAGCATGGCATAAGTACAGGATAGTAAATAAAACCTCAAACTAGTTTGTGGCCCCAAGAAATAAGACGGAATCATGCTCTGGCTCAGGGGGGTCCCATATACCTCCCGGATGTGGATAGCGCGATAAATCAAGGAACAGGTATCAAGTACTCGGGGTCCTACGGGACACAAGTGAGCAGGAAAAACCAAATAGCAGATGTTGCTCACCGGTGCTACTTTCATTAGTTATCCCATTACTACTCAGGTTAAGTTGTTTAGGTACCTCGTTATCCATCAGACTCTCACATACCCTACACTTGCTGTTCTACGACTCGCATGGCTCAAACAACTCCTGTAGTAATGGCTCATGGGATGGAGGAACAAGCTTGGTGGGGTTTAAAGTAAAGGCTATGCAATACTTGGGATTCAGTTTAATGCAATCGCGACTCAATGATGCAAGAATAAGATAGAGGAAATAGGTACTGTATGTATGCAAGCATGTGGTAGTGCTTGCCTGGCAACTCAGTTGAAGCGAGAGACGGATCTGGGTAGTGCTCCTGGTTCTCTTGATATATCCCCTGCTCAGTGTCTATCCGAGAAAAACCAAACAAACAAGGCCAACATGAATATAGAGCACAAGCATATGAATAAGATGCGTCAAGCAAACAATCATGCCATGATGAATGATGCACAATTTGCATGGCATTAAAGTAGCATGGCATGGGTGAGGTGTGGAAGACAAGAAATAGCATTTTAATGGGGTTTTGGGTCACATTTGTTGCCATAATAGTTGCTGTACACTATATTTTTAGATGATGCATGCTGCAATTGAAGTCAAGGATAGCATAAACAGAAAGGTCTCGTCGAGCTGATCATTTTAGACATATCATTTGTTAAATTTGGAATTATAAATCAAAAGTTATTAATTATTTAAGTTCTAGTGGCATTTGTGGTAATTTAATTCAACTTGGAATTTTAATTGTGCAAAAGGCAAATTGAATGGCATATTTGAAATCCTCACATTTTTCTGATTCGAAAACATATATCATTTGCATTATTTGGATTTATAATTGAAAAGTTATTTAAAAACAGATTTATATTTGAATTTGAAATAATTAGGAAAAGATTTGAATTTAAACAGACTCAGGAAAACTTTTTGTACTCAGCCTTATTTAACCCCAGACGCTTACAGGTGGGCCAGGAACTCGCGGCCCCACACGCCAGTGGCTGACGACGAGGGGGACTGCGGGTTGCTTCACAGAAAACCTGGGAGCCTTTTGGTAAAACAACACCGACGCTGACAGGTGGGATCCGAGGGACGGCGGGTTTAGGCGGGAGAAACTTCGAGGACCTAAGCGCAAAACGTCAAATCCTGTCGAAACGGCAGCGGCGCGCCGCTCTGCCGGCGACTGCGATCGGCCGGCGTTTGGTCGACGTTGGCGAGCGAACCACTGGGTGAAACGGGGTGCTCCAAAAACCAAAAGTGGAGAGGGCGACACGTGCTACAGATTACCTACAGGTGGCGTCGCCAGCGGAGGGCTACAGCGCGCGGGGCGGGGTGTTGAACAGCGCCGGATCTACTGCTGCAGCGGCTACTGTCGGTCGGCACGACGCGCGGCACGCACGCAGTGCGCTCGTCGGAGGGCGGCGGCACTACGGCGAACTAGCGAGGGGAAGGGGTTGTCTAGGGGCTGGAGGAGCTCACCGCGGTGTCATCGGCGGTGAGAGGTAGGCCGGAGAGGCTGCTGATCGGCGACGAGGCTGGATCCCTGGAGCGTCTGGTGCTCGCGGGCGCGGCGGCGGCGACGATCCTCCGGCGAGCTCCCGTAACTTCTGGCGGTCCTAGGCGATGCAGGGGAAGCAGGCGAAGCTCCTGGTGCTCCTGGCTCACCTCGGAGTGCTCTGGAGCGAAGGGGAGCAGAGGGGCTGATCTAGGGTTGAGGGGGCATGGTGGAGAGGTTGCTCGCTAGGGAGGAAGAAGGGAGGCAGGGGGAGAAAGAGAGGCCTGAGGGGGGATCTGGGGGAGGCTAGAGGCGAGGGGGAAGGATAAGAACGAAAGGGGGGCAGGTAGATGGCGTGGGGGAGGGGTAGATCGGCATCGGCCACCTTTGCACCTCACGTGCATGGGTCGGCGGCACATGGGGAGGAAGGAGGCTGCCAGGTGGGGTAGGGCGAGGCCAGGGAGGCAGGCAGGTGTGGGGTGAGGCTGCTGAGCGGGCCAGGGAGGGGGCTCGTGGTAGGGCACGCCGGCAGGGAGGAAGAGAGCAAGAGAGAGGAGGAGAGGGTGGTCTCGGTTTAGAGAGGGTTGGGAAGAGAAGAGGTGAGGGGACACTTAGGGTGTGGTAGGTTTAGATGGGAGAGGGAGGGACATGTTAGCTAGGGTTTAATTAGTTTAGGTGAAACTTAGGGTTTAACCAAGATGGGACATGGGGTAAGGGGTAGGTGTTAGAGAGAACTAGGATAGAGGACTAGAGAGAGAGGGTGGATTAGGGTTTGGTCTAGAGAGGGGGAAGATAGTTGCTAGGTTTATTTTGGCAAGAACCAACCATGCTCCAAACAAAACCCCATCAAGATCCAAGACTAGAGCAAGGGGAAAAAGGTGATGAGGTTTGGCAATGATCAAACAAGACCAAGCCTAAGGGGTAGAGAGAGATGATCCATTGTAAAACCCAAATAAAAACAAATGTCAAGCTAAGGGGTACTTGCATGGGCCATGCATAGTTAATTGATACCATGTTTATCTTTGTGAAAACAAGATTAATTACCTGGCATTTTCTTATGCATTCCAAAGTGTGGAATAAGGCCCAAGCAAAAGAAAAATAGAAAGAATTCCAAGTGGGGTATGAGGAGATGATCACATTGGAATATATTTGGGACTTGCTAGTGTGTATATGCCACTAGATATTTAATAAGCCCACAAAATATCCCCACATGATGATAACCCCAACAACACCCATGTGGAAGCTAGGGAGAAAGGGTCCCACTCACAAGGCATGCAAAGGTGGCCATGTGGCTCTCATGCATCAATAATGTGAAAACAAAATGATGCCAAGATGAGAACATGTGGAAAAGAAAAGGATCCATCCCAACCCACATGAGCTAGAAGTAAACCCATAAATGCCAAGCTCATATTTAGTTGGATGGTGGAATTATAAGGTGGTGAAAAGAAAAGGTGGTGGAGTTAATAAGAGATATGCCCCCAAATCAACTTGGGCATTTAACAATATATCAAGAACCAAATACAATATCAAGAGGCAAACTCAATTAATAATGCACATGAGATAAGAACCAAACAAGAAGGGATTTTATATGATGCTCAAATGCAAGGTGGCATGATGACATGAGCATGACATGATGATGATGCAACAATTATATGTAGGAAGTAGCCCTTTTTATTACTAGAACAAGTAGCATTACAGGTGTTAGACAACTGGGATGCTATAACTCTCCCCCACTAAACAGGAATCTCGCCCCGAGATTCTAGGAAGAAGAAGAAGACACAAAGAGAGAAGGATGGTTGGCACGGAGTTCATCTTCACGCTCCCAAGTGGCTTCATCAACAGAATGGTGTGACCACTGCACCTTGCAGAACTTGATGGACTTGTTGCGAGTCCTTCTTTCTGCGGTCTCAAGGATTTTGGTGGGGTGTTCTTGATAAGACAGGTCTTCTTGGAGATCGATTAGCTCATGATCCACGGTCCTGCCGGGATCTTTGAAGCACTTCTTGAGCTGAGAGATGTGGAAAACATCATGGACTTTGAGTTTTCCCGGGAGCTCCAGGGCATAAGCAACTTCTCCTCTTCTACCACGAATCTTGAAAGGACCGATGTATCTAGGAGCCAACTTTCCTTTGATACCAAAGCAGTGTGTTCCTCTCATGGGAGTGACACGAAGGTAGACGAGATCACCAGGAACATACACCATGTCCGTGTGCTTCCTGTCATAGTTGCTCTTCTGACGACTTTGAGCAATCTTCAGGTTCTCAAGAATGATATGCACCTTCTCCTCTGCCTGAGTTACAATGTCAGGGCCGAACCAGATTCTTTCTCCTACACCTGACCAACCAATCGGAGTTCTGCACTTGCGACCATAGAGAGCCTCGAATGGTGCCATCTTCAGACTCTTCTGGAAGCTGTTGTTGTAAGAGAATTCAGCATATGGAATACATTCCTCCCACTTCATGCCAAAAGAGATGACGCAAGCACGAAGCATATCCTCCAGAATCTGATTGATCCTTTCCACTTGTCCTTGCGACTGAGGGTGGTAAGCAGTGCTGAAGTTCAAATTTGTTCCCAGAGTATTTTGAAAGCTTTCCCAGAACTTGGAAGTGAAGATGCTCCCACGGTCTGAACTGATCTCAAGCGGGACCCCATACAGAGAGACAATTCTGTTGATATAGAGCTCAGCCAACTGAATTCCAGAAATTGTTTCCTTGACGGGGAAGAAATGAGCCACTTTAGAAAGCATGTCGATGACAACAAAGATTGCATTGTTGCCCTTCTGCGACCTTGGAAAACCGGTGATGAAGTCCATCTCTACTTTCTCCCATTTCCATTCCGGAGGTTTCAATGGCTGTAGAAGACCAAAAGGTTTCTGATGGACAGCCTTCACTCTGCGGCAGACATCACATTCTGAGACATACTTGGCACAATACTGTTTCAAACCAGGCCACCAATACTGTGTTTTCAAGTCCATGTACATCTTTGTGCTGCCAGGATGGATAGAAAGAACCGAATCATGCGCCTCCTTGAGAACTTGCTCTCTCAAACCCGGGTAGTTTGGAACAAACATCCGGTGGTCGAAGAAAAGCGTGCCTTGATCATCAACGTGGAAGGACTCATACTTCGGAAGCTCAAGTTTAGAGATGATGTTTCTGGTGTGCGGATCACCCAGCTGACGAGAGCGAATCTTTTCTTCCAAGAGAGGAGTAGCCAGAAGGTTTAGGAGATGCCCTTGTTCCACAATTTCCAGGTTGAGCTGGCGGAATTCCTCGCACAAGAGGGGCTGCTGCTCTTCCATCATGAGGTTATTGACATAAGCTTTGCGGCTGAGAGCATCTGCCATGACATTAGCTTTGCCCGGTGTGTAGTTGATGGTCAAATCAAAGTCATTGATTGCTTCGATCCATCTCCTATGCCGAAGGTTGAGATCAGGCTGAGTGAAGATATACTTCAAACTTTTATGGTCAGAAAAGATCTCACATCGGTTGCCAAGCAAGTAGTGCCTCCATAGCTTCAAAGCAAAGACAACTGCTGCTAGCTCGAGGTCATGTGTGGCATAGTTGATCTCATGCGTCTTCAACTGTCGAGAGGCATAAGCAACAACTTGTTTCTCTTGCATAAGGACCGCACCCAATCCTTGCAAAGAGGCGTCACAGAATATCTGGAAAGGCTTAGATGTATCCGGAGGAACCAAGACTGGTGTGGAAGTGAGCTTCTCTTTGAGTGTCTCAAAGCTTGCTTGACATGCAGGAGTCCACAGGTATTTCTTGCCTTTCTTGAGGAGATCGGTAAGAGGCTTCGCTATCTTCGAGAAGTTCTGAACGAAGCGACGGCAATAACTAGCCAAACCGAGGAAACTCCGCACTTCTTTGACATTAACAGGAGGAAGCCATTCAACAATTGTCTTCACAGTTTCCGGGTTGACTACAATGCCCTTGGCAGAGATGACATGACCAAGATAGGTTACTTCAGGCAGCCAAAACTCACACTTTGAGAACTTTGCATACAAGCGGTTCTCACGCAGCTTGTTTAGGACACAACGAAGGTGTTCTTCATGCTCTTCCTTGGACTTAGAATATACCAGGATGTCATCCAGATAGACCACAACGAACTTATCAAGGTACTCCATGAAGACCGAGTTCATAAGCCTCGAGAAGGTAGCAGGTGCGTTGGTGAGACCGAAAGACATCACCGTGTACTCATACAGGCCATAGCGGGTGGTGAAAGCTGTTTTAGGCACATCTTCCTTGCGAATCTTGATTTGGTGATAACCACTCCTCAAATCCAGCTTAGAGAATACCACAGCTCCAGCTAGCTGGTCAAAGAGATCATTAATCCGCGGAAGGGGATATTTGTTCTTGATGGTTTTAGCATTGAGAGCCCGATAGTCAACACAAAGTCTATCAGTCTTGTCACGCTTCTTCACAAAGATTGTTGGGCTACCCCAAGAAGAAGTACTGTGTTGAATGAAACCCAACTTCTCTTGTTCATCAAGCTGTCGTTTGAGTTCAGCCAACTCAGCAGGACCCATTTTATAAGGCCGCTTGGAGATAGGAGCCGTTCCAGGTTCAAGCTCAATTACGAACTCAACCTCACGATCCGGAGGCATACCCGGCAACTCTTCAGGAAAAACATCCGGAAACTCACAGACCACTGGGACTCTCTGAATAGCTTCCATAGCATCATCATTCAGAGCCGCCAAAGAGAAAAGCTGGACAGCAGGCGTCAGACTTGGAGAAAAGACTATATGGCCTTCAGGAATCTTCAGAGAAACCGAGCGCTCAGCACAATCAATCACAGCTGCGTTTGCTGTTAACCAATCCATGCCCAAGATGACATCAATGTCAGAACTGCCCAGAACAATTAAAGAAGCCGAGAACGAAGAGCCACCAATCTCAATTTGATTGCCATGGCTGATTTTAGAAGCTGCCATTGTTGCTCCACGAGAAAGAACCATTAACTTCTTAAGAAGAGGATCCGCCGCTAACCCATTATCACTTGCAAACTTGATAGAAACAAAAGAATGCGATGCACCAGAATCGAACAAAACTCGTGCAGGGACTGAGTTAACAGATAGCATACCCATCACCACTCCAGGTGCATGCTCAGCTTGAGCGGCGTTGACACAATTGGCACGAGCAACCGTAGACCCGGGCTTGGTGTTGATGTTGAGAGCCCGAGGTGGTGGTGCACGAACCATAGGAGAGCTTGCTGCAGATCTTGGCGGGGGTGGAGGGAGAGCTTTGTTCTTCAACGGACAGTTCCAGTTGAGATGTCCAGGATCTCCACACGTGAAGCAGACACCAGTTGGACGTGGAGCAACATAGCCAGGGACTCCGCCAGGCGCTCCAGGGTAGTTGTGGGTGTAGCCCCTGGGAGCAGCAGTGATGGAGTTTGCTGGCCTTGACGCGTAGCTTGAAGGTCTTGGTGAAGCCAGGAGCGACGGTGGGGTGTTAGGAACCCAGACACGCCGCTTAGAAGGAGCTGCCATAACCGAAGAGCTTGATGCATCCCTGTTGTGTTTCTTGGAGTCCTCTAACACTTGCCGACTTGCCTCCTCTTGCAAAGCTGTGTGTTGTAGTTCCAGGAAAGATGCCGGCCTTGCATGTGTGATTGCATACTTGATCGATGCATTGAGCCCTTGCCTGAACCTCTTCTGCTTCTTCTTGTCATCAGATACCTCATCGCCACCATAACGAGAAAGATTCATGAAGTTCCTGATGTAGGTGTTGACATTATCATTTCCCTGCTTAAGGTTGAGAAAAGCTTCCTTCATCCTTTCCATGACAATCTCTGACAGGAATTGCTCTTTGAACGCTCCAGAGAACTGTCCCCAGGTAGGCTGAAAACCAGTGCAGCTTGCCTTCAAGTAATTCTCCCACCAGAGAGCTGCATCTCCCTTTAGAAGGTGAGTAGCACACTTTACCCACTCCTGCTCAGGAACATCAGCAGTCTCAAGAAGCCTTGACGTCTCACGTAACCAATCATCCGCATCCAGTGGGCGATCGGAAACATCAAACTGGCGAGGGTTGAATTTCAGGAAGCTCTTGATGTCTCCTCGCTTGGGAGGTGGAGGGAGTGGAGCAAACTCATTTCTTCTGACACTTTCTTCCAAGCGCTGCTGGTTCTGCTGCATTGTTGCCAAGGCATTAGCTATGTTTGACAATGTGGCCCCCAACTCCGGTGGTATGTCCTCATCTGAACGGCGTGGTGGAGCCATCCTGAGATTGATATAAAACACAAGTCAGTACTATAATGGAGCATAATAATAATCCAAAATAGTACCAAGATGGAATTAACCAAGATTAAAGGATACAAATTACTGAGATGATATTAAAATATCAACAAAGTTCAAAGCACCTAAAAGATATTAAGCATATCGCACACGACTGAAAAGGAGTGTGGTACACAAATATATCAAAGAAAAATTTTCCACAAATTTTGGCATTAAAATACCAATAGATGCGCAAAATTACTTAACGAATCAAGATTAGTGACTCTACCGATTCAATATACAAAAGCGAATGATAAAAGTAGTGGTATGGTCGCGACTCCATCCCGCACTCAAATCATTACTCCGCACATGAACAAGTGGAACACATATCCCAACCCCTTCTTCTCACGTTGAACCTAAAGATTGGTAACTACGGAAACGAACACCCCAAACAAGATAGCGTCGGATACAAAGGTAAGACAGATTGCGTCGGTTTGCAAAAGCCTGTCGGTAAGGAATGTACCAACAGTTGATAACCAAAGGCTGATTAGATAACAACTTGGATGCAACAGATAGACAAGGAATTACACACACACACACACACACAACCTATGGTACTACGGAAACCCAGAACACGTGAATCCTAGTTTGAATTTTGAGGAGAGGATTGAAAAAGTTGCACTTCCTTACCAGAAAAGGGTGGGTGGATGGTTAAGAAGAAAAGTGGAAGCAGTCCTACTCTCGCGTTTTGTTTTTCCCTAGTATACATAACTACCAAAATATTTGCTAGACTGACAACGACCGTTTGGCTGAAACCCTGAAGGTCGGGATGGCTCTAATACCAATTGTAACTACCTCGGTGAATTACGCTCCTAGATACAAGCCTGGATGAGCGGTAGTGGTTGAAATAGTACGGTGGGGCCCCAAAATCCACTCACGGGTAGACCTTTCGGCCGTCCCAACCACTTCCAACTCAACGGGACCTGTACGGGCGGCGTAATCGGCAGGCGAAGGGATCAACTACATACACAAGTGGGCATGTATGCAAGCCACCATACAAGAGTACATCAGAGCCATACCATCTAGAAAGAAAGGAAATATAGCAACGCCATACGGCAAGATTGAAATGACCTAGATAGGTATAATATTTTAGGATAATTCCTCATACAACACACATCAGAGTATCAAGCGAAAGCGGCAAAACATAGTCCGAGTACGGATAAGAAGCAAATCGGCATAAGATGCCATAGAACTAAGCACATCCCGCCCACAGATCTCACGGATCCCCGTTCCCAGAATCTCTACACCGAACGATCGTTGCCCACATCATCAGCCTCTTCAACCCAGTATCCGTCCTGCGAGGGTACCTGTTCATCTGAACCAATAATTTATCGTGTGAGACCCTAAGGGTACTCAGCAAGACTTTATGCCTCTAAAGGGGACACAACCTGGGGTGACGCAATTGCAGCAAAAGATAAACCCTAGCAGTTCTATAGATACTCGTTAACCATCCGCCTAACCAATGATAGACGGATGTCCGTGAATGAATGACAACAGTTATAACAGTAATTTCATCAGATCCATCCTCCTCCCCGCTTACCAACGAGGAAGCGGACGAACAACCCCCCCCCCCCCCATCCGTTGGAAATTTTATTAACCATTCCATGAGTGTTGCACTATTTACTAGTCAATTACTTAGTCAGATTAAAACGGTACTTTAGTTATGCTTGTCTATGATCGAGAAACTGTGCTCCAAGTCGTCCATAACCGCGGACACGGCTTTCAGAAAGTTTTACCCGGCCGGGGTGCACCAATAGCAACACACACTCGATCAACCTCGGAAAAACCAAATCAAAACCCAACGAGGCCTTCACGACAAAGCAATCACAGGATTCAGAAATATTTCAGGGGGCCACCCCATTGAGTACACCCGCAACGAAGCTAGCTGACTCCGAGACGGACCCAAGGTTTGCGACAATGGCTGTAAACGACAGCAAATCCCCAAACGGGGACTGTCGATACCGCGAAAACACTCCGCTTCCAAAACAGTACAGCGTGCTCCTCACACAATCGTAAATAAAGCAGTAAAACATGGCATAAGTACAGGATAGTAAATAAAACCTCAAACTAGTTTGTGGCCCCAAGAAATAAGACGGAATCATGCTCTGGCTCAGGGGGGGTCCCATATACCTCCCGGATGTGGATAGCGCGATAAATCAAGGAACAGGTATCAAGTACTCGGGGTCCTACGGGACACAAGTGAGCAGGAAAAACCAAATAGCAGATGTTGCTCACCGGTGCCACTTTCATTAGTTATCCCATTACTACTCAGGTTAAGTTGTTTAGGTACCTCGTTATCCATCAGACTCTCACATACCCTACACTTGCTGTTCTACGACTCGCATGGCTCAAACAACTCCTGTAGTAATGGCTCATGGGATGGAGGAACAAGCTTGGTGGGGTTTAAAGTAAAGGCTATGCAATACTTGGGATTCAGTTTAATGCAATCGCGACTCAATGATGCAAGAATAAGATAGAGGAAATAGGTACTGTATGTATGCAAGCATGTGGTAGTGCTTGCCTGGCAACTCAGTTGAAGCGAGAGACGGATATGGGTAGTGCTCCTGGTTCTCTTGATATATCCCCTGCTCAGTGTCTATCCGAGAAAAACCAAACAAACAAGGCCAACATGAATATAGAGCACAAGCATATGAATAAGATGCGTCAAGCAAACAATCATGCCATGATGAATGATGCACAATTTGCATGGCATTAAAGTAGCATGGCATGGGTGAGGTGTGGAAGACAAGAAATAGCATTTTAATGGGGTTTTGGGTCACATTTGTTGCCATAATAGTTGCTGTACACTATATTTTTAGATGATGCATGCTGCAATTGAAGTCAAGGATAGCATAAACAGAAAGGTCTCGTCGAGCTGATCATTTTAGACATATCATTTGTTAAATTTGGAATTATAAATCAAAAGTTATTAATTATTTAAGTTCTAGTGGCATTTGTGGTAATTTAATTCAACTTGGAATTTTAATTGTGCAAAAGGCAAATTGAATGGCATATTTGAAATCCTCACATTTTTCTGATTCGAAAACATATATCATTTGCATTATTTGGATTTATAATTGAAAAGTTATTTAAAAACAGATTTATATTTGAATTTGAAATAATTAGGAAAAGATTTGAATTTAAACAGACTCAGGAAAACTTTTTGTACTCAGCCTTATTTAACCCCAGACGCTTACAGGTGGGCCAGGAACTCGCGGCCCCACACGCCAGTGGCTGACGACGAGGGGGACTGCGGGTTGCTTCACAGAAAACCTGGGAGCCTTTTTGTAAAACAACACCGACGCTGACAGGTGGGATCCGAGGGACGGCGGGTTTAGGCGGGAGAAACTTCGAGGACCTAAGCGCAAAACGTCAAATCCTGTCGAAACGGCAGCGGCGCGCCGCTCTGCCGGCGACTGAGATCGGCCGGCGTTTGGTCGACGTTGGCGAGCGAACCACTGGGTGAAACGGGGTGCTCCAAAAACCAAAAGTGGAGAGGGCGACACGTGCTACAGATTACCTACAGGTGGCGTCGCCAGCGGAGGGCTACAGCGCGCGGGGCGGGGCGTTGAACAGCGCCGGATCTACTGCTGCAGCGGCTGCTGTCGGTCGGCGCGACGCGCGGCACGCACGCAGTGCGCTCGTCGGAGGGCGGCGGCACTACGGCGAACTAGCGAGGGGAAGGGGTTGTCTAGGGGCTGGAGGAGCTCACCGCGGTGTCGTCGGCGGTGAGAGGTAGGCCGGAGAGGCTGCTGATCGGCGACGAGGCTGGATCCCTGGAGCGTCTGGTGCTCGCGGGCGCGGCGGCGGCGACGATCCTCCGGCGAGCTCCCGTAACTTCCGGCGGTCCTAGGCAATGCAGGGGAAGCAGGCGAAGCTCCTGGTGCTCCTGGCTCGCCTCGGAGTGCTCTGGAGCGAAGGGGAGCAGAGGGGCCGATCTAGGGTTGAGGGGGCATGGTGGAGAGGTTGCTCGCTGGGGAGGAAGAAGGGAGGCAGGGGGAGAAAGAGAGGCCTGAGGGGGGATCTGGGGGAGGCTAGAGGCGAGGGGGAAGGATAAGAACGAAAGGGGGGCAGGTAGATGGCGTGGGGGAGGGGTAGATCGGCATCGGCCACCTTTGCACCTCACGTGCATGGGTCGGCGGCACATGGGGAGGAAGGAGGCTGCCAGGTGGGGTAGGGCGAGGCCAGGGAGGCAGGCAGGTGTGGGGTGAGGCTGCTGAGCGGGCCAGGGAGGGGGCTCGTGGTGGGGCACGCCAGCAGGGAGGAAGAGAGCAAGAGAGAGGAGGAGAGGGTGGTCTCGGTTTAGAGAGGGTTGGGAAGAGAAGAGGTGAGGGGACACTTAGGGTGTGGTAGGTTTAGATGGGAGAGGGAGGGACATGTTAGCTAGGGTTTAATTAGTTTAGGTGCAACTTAGGGTTTAACCAAGATGGGACATGGGGTAAGGGGTAGGTGTTAGAGAGAACTAGGATAGAGGACTAGAGAGAGAGGGTGGATTAGGGTTTGGTCTAGAGAGGGGGAAGATAGTTGCTAGGTTTATTTTGGCAAGAACCAACCATGCTCCAAACAAAACCCCATCAAGATCCAAGACTAGAGCAAGGGGAAAAAGGTGATGAGGTTTGGCAATGATCAAACAAGACCAAGCCTAAGGGGTAGAGAGAGATGATCCATTGTAAAACCCAAATAAAAACAAATGTCAAGCTAAGGGGTACTTGCATGGGCCATGCATAGTTAATTGATACCATGTTTATCTTTGTGAAAACAAGATTAATTACCTGGCATTTTCTTATGCATTCCAAAGTGTGGAATAAGGCCCAAGCAAAAGAAAAATAGAAAGAATTCCAAGTGGGGTATGAGGAGATGATCACATTGGAATATATTTGGGACTTGCTAGTGTGTATATGCCACTAGATATTTAATAAGCCCACAAAATATCCCCACATGATGATAACCCCAACAACACCCATGTGGAAGCTAGGGAGAAAGGGTCCCACTCACAAGGCATGCAAAGGTGGCCATGTGGCTCTCATGCATCAATAATGTGAAAACAAAATGATGCCAAGATGAGAACATGTGGAAAAGAAAAGGATCCATCCCAACCCACATGAGCTAGAAGTAAACCCATAAATGCCAAGCTCATATTTAGTTGGATGGTGAAATTATAAGGTGGTGAAAAGAAAAGGTGGTGGAGTTAATAAGAGATATGCCCCCAAATCAACTTGGGCATTTAACAATATATCAAGAACCAAATACAATATCAAGAGGCAAACTCAATTAATAATGCACATGAGATAAGAACCAAACAAGAAGGGATTTTATATGATGCTCAAATGCAAGGTGGCATGATGACATGAGCATGACATGATGATGATGCAACAATTATATGTAGGAAGTAGCCCTTTTTATTACTAGAACAAGTAGCATTACAGGTGTTAGACAACTGGGATGCTACAGAAGCTGCTCGACGAGGCTGAGTAATTGGTCGAGTCGACAAATATGAACCTCGATGCCCTTCAAGCCAAGACCAAGACTTGGCATAGCAAGCTCGCTGCCATCAACTTCTTTCTCGGTAGTGAGTTCTTACTCTTTATGCATTGTCCAAGTCCTGCTGGATTTCTTCCATCTGCCCTTGCTATTTGCTAACTTTCTCTTTTCCTTGCAGAGAGCTTTCCTGAGGCCAACATGTTTGCCATCTGAGCCATGAAGAAAGTGAGAGCCGAAGCTGGTTCTGCTGCTGACGGCGAGGTGTCCATGGAGGAGCTCCTTGCAGCGGTGTCTGAACGGGTCAAGACCCTCAGATCCTGCGGTGTGGACTTGCTCAAAGCGGCTATCCATCCGTTTCGCATGCTCTGGCCGGATGAAGACCCACCCAAACTCATCGAGCCACTCGCCGACAGATTGCTCCTTACTGAAGACCGGTTGGATCAATGGCGTGAGTCGGTCGGCCGGGCTGCAGCGGACAAGGCTCTCTACTTCGTGCTTTCATGGTACGAGGACATCAACCTTGATGTTCTTGCTCGCATAAGGGGGGATGGCCAATGGTTGAACGACCCGGAGCTGATCAAGAAGCGCCAAGAGCGAGCTTATGCCATGATCGAGTACACCATGGTGCACACTTGGTGTGAAGGGCCTAGCTTCCTCGACCTTGGCGACCCGCTCGTCGAAGTTCCTGCTGAAGAAGGTGGCGACAGCGAGGCGACCGAGTCAGATGATCCAGATGACCCGGTCGCGGATGCCCCTCACCCGGCCGATGCTCCAAGCACTCCTGGCTCCGAGAATGCTCCTCTGAGTTCTCCTGCTCCTTAGGCCAACAAATACTCGAACTTTTATTAGATCCTCGGTATGCCGGGTACAAATGTAACGTACATTGCACTTGAAGTTTGACTATGTGCCTTGTGATAGGCTTTATATATTTGCGTTATGCTTTGAGTGCGAATTACTCAAGGACAAGTCCCCGGGTTTCATTTTGTCGTGTCACCTTTCCTTGCCTTTGGCCCTTGTCTACCATTTTTCGGCGTTCGACATTAGGATCTCAAAGTACGAAGGGTTTAGTTAGCGGATATGAAACTCGGATAACTTGGCCGAGATTACTCGACACATAGTATAACACAACCTGCAGAGAGTTAGGCAAAAACTAAAGCCGACTCGCGTTTCTCCCTTGTACTTATCCGGCGTTCGTGTTTACCCGTCTAAGATCTTTTTCTCTTGCTTGCCATGAAGCCGTGTTTTCGGACAATAGCATAGTCGAAGAGTTGATTTCTTCCAAGTAAACACTACTTGTTCTGAGATAAATTTCGGGTATCACGCCAGCCGACGTAAAATAATTGAAATGGAAAGCCTAAGGGGTAGTCCCCGAGTCAGTTTTTCGAATCATACCATTTTATTATTAGCACATAGACGGCAAACACATCCGACATATGAAAGTTCGAGTGATACATGCGCTGCTTCTCCTAAGTATAGAAGGGATGAAGCAGTGCCACATTCCATGGCCTTTTGGTTTCATCTCCTGACATGTCCGCCTTGTTCTTTTGCGCTTCACGAGCGTCTATGAGATAGTAGGAATCATTGTGCAATGCTTTTCTTACAATGTCCCAAGGAGGCGATAATTTATGCATTCCGGCTGTGCGCTGCACCAGCCTTAGCACCATATCTCCTTCTCGGAAAACACGAGGTTGCACTTTCCGGCTATGGTAGCGTCGGAGATTTTGTTGATATATAGCAGATCTGGAGAATGCCAGTTCCCTTGCTTCTTCGAGTAAATCTACTCCATCTTCTCGGGCCTCTTTTACCTCGGCTTCCGAGTATTGCCTTATCCTTGGCGAGTCATATTCTATGTCGGCAGGCAAAACTGCTTCAGCCCCATATACAAGGAAAAATGGCGTATAACCAGTTGATCGATTCGGAGTCGCTCTTAAGCTCCACAGTACTGAGGGTAGTTCCTCTATCCAACAACCAGGTGATCTCTGGAGTGGTTCCATTAAGCGGGGTTCTATCCCGGACAGAACTAAGCCATTAGCCCGTTCAACTTGTCCATTTGATTCTGGATGGGCGACTGATGCTACATCGAGTCTTATTCGGTGTTCCCCACAGAAGCGAGCAAAAGCTCCTTCAGCAAAGTTTGTGCCGTTGTCCGTGATCACACTGTGCGGGTAACCGTATCTGAGGATTATATCCCTTAGGAATGTGACAGCTGTTTTACCGTCCAATTTCTTGATTGGCTTCACTTCTATCCACTTGGTGAACTTATCGACCATGACCAAGATATGAGTCATGCCTCCCCTTGCTGGTTTGAATGGTCCTACCATATCCAGGCACCATACTGCAAAAGGCCAAGTGATTGGTATAGTCTTCAATTCAGACGCTGGTAAATGTGACTTGGACGCATAGTGTTGGCAACCACTTCATTTCCCGACTAACTCTTGCGCTTGTGCCAATGCGCTTGGCCAGTAGAATCCATGTCGGAATGCCTTGGATACCAACGCTCTTGATGACGCATGGTGCCCGCACTCTCCCTGATGGATATCCAATAAGATCTCCTAGCCTTGCTCTGAGCTGATGCAATGCTGCAGTACACTTGTCACACTTCGCTTGTAGAGTTCCTTGTTGATTATGGTGTATGCTTTTGCCCTTCGTGCCATTTTCCTTGCCAATGTTTCATCACTAGGCAAGGTTCCATCTTTCAAATAACTGAATATTGGTTGTGCCCATGTTGGTATTAGTGGTTCCAGGTCTGCTTCAACATCAATGTCCATTGGTTCCACCGAGATATGTTCTACCGACATAACCTGAGGAGTGCCCGAGTGTGATTCGGCGACCCCTGAATTGAACGGATCAGTCCCCGAGTGACTCGAACCTACCCCTGAGTCGATGTCCATTGGCACTGCCTCTGATTCCTGACTCGCCGGGATGATCCTGATTGATTCGGACTCTGGTGACGGCTTGATCGATGGCTTCCTGAGATGCTCCAATGCTACCCCTGGTGGTATTGCTTGCCTAGATGACCCTAGTTTGGATAATACATCTGCTGCCTCATTTTCTGCTCTAGGAATGTGATGAAATTCACAACCGTCAAAATATCCTGAAATTTGTTGTATGTGGAAGCGATAAAACGCCATGTTTGCATCCAGTGCATCCCAATGTCCAGACACTTGCTGAATCACCAAATCCGAATCTCCAAAACACATGATCCTTTTGATACCAATTTTCTTGGCTACTTTAATGCCATGGACAAGTGCTTCATACTCGGCAACGTTGTTAGAAGCAGCAAAATGAATTTGCAACACATACCTCAATTGATCCCTCTTTGGCGATGTGAGCACTATCCCGGCACCTAGACCCATTCTCGTCTTGGACCCGTCAAAATGCATTTTCCAGTAATTTGGATCTGGCAGTGGTGGTTCGTACTGCATCTCCATCCATTCTACAAAGAAATCTGCAACGGCTTGAGATTTTATTGCATCCCTCCTATCATATTGTAGAGTGTATGGTGCCAGTTCAATGGCCCATTTGGCTACTCGGCCGCTAGCATCTTTGCTTCCCAATATATCCGAGATAGGTGCCTCGCATATTACCCGGATTGTGTGTTCTTGAAAATAATGTTTCAGCTTCTTTGCTGCCATATATACCCCATATGTCATCTTCTGATAATGCGGGTAATTCTGTTTCGAGACAGAGAGAACTTCGCTCAAGTAATATACTGGTCTTTGGACTGATTTGCCCTCTTCTTCACGTTCAACCACTATTACTGCACTTACAACTCAGTTGGTTGCGGCGACATAGAGCATTGGCTCCTTGGATAGTGGTGACGCTAATATTGGTGTTGTTGCCAACATTTTCTTTAATTCATGGAAAGCGCTATCAACTTGCTGTGTCCATGTGAATTTGTATGATTTTTTCATCAGCTGATATAGTGGTAGGGATTTTTCGCCTAGCCGACTAACAAACATGCTCAATGAAGCCAGGCATCCAGTAAACTTCTGGACATCATTGAGGGTTTTTGGCAATTCCATTCTTTCGATGGCCCTGGTCTTTGTCGGGTTAGCTTCAATTCCTCGGCTGGATACAAGGAATCCGAGTAACTTGCCAGCCGGGACACCAAACGTACATTTTTCCGGGTTAAGTTTCATCCGGAATCTTCTCAAGTTTGCGAATGTTTGACGCAAGTCCTCAATTAGAGTATGACATTGTTTGGTTTTTATTACCACGTCATCGACGTATACTTGAACATTTTTGTCCAATTGATCTTGTAAGCATTTTTGCATGCATCTTTGGTATGTTGCGCCTGCGTTTCTCAATCCGAATGGCATGGTACGATAGCAATAAGACCCGTACGGGTGATAAAAGTTGTCTTTATTTGATCATTTGGATTCAGCGGAATCTGATGGAATCCTGAATATGCATCCACAAATGACAACAACTCATACCCAGCAGTAGAATCTATGACTTGATCGATCCGAGGCAGAGGAAATGGATCTTTCGGACACGCCTTATTGAGGATCGTGTAATCAATACACATGCGCCATACCACTGCCACGTTCGGGTTATCTTTCTTCTTCTCGACCAGGACTGGATTTGACAACCAGTCCGGGTGCAGCACTTCCATGATGAATACAGCAGATAAAAGTCTTGCAATCTCGGCCGCTATTACTTTCCTCCTATCTTCGACGAAGCGGCGGAGGGGTTGCTTCACCGGCCTTGCATCTGGTCTTACATGAAAAGAGTGCTCAGCCAGCTCCCTCGGAACTCCTTGCGGATCTTGAGTGGACCATGCAAAGATGTCCCGATTCTCACGGAGGAAGCTGGTGAGCTCGCTTTCCTATTTATCTGTAAGGTCAGCCCCAATGGTCACTGTGCGCTCTGGGAAAGTTTCATCCACCTGCACCTTCTTGGTTTCCTTGGTAGCTTGAAATGACACATTGACATGCGGGTTGGTGAGTGCCGGCATGGACATTTGTGTTGCTTTGGCTAATGCTGCCACCTCCAACATCTGACTTTTCTCTTGTGCTATGAAGAGTGACTCGGCCAGTGAAGATCCGGCTGAAGCACAAGCAATAGATCTCTTGTAATCTCCTTCCACTGTGATCACCCCACATGGGCCTGGCAGCTTTATCAACGTGGCGCTCGCAGATTAGCTACTGTTGTGTTGTACGTTGGACGCATGGCCATCTCATTGCTGTTCTCTGATGTTATCTTTGATGTCGCATCTGCCAGTTCTTCGTTGAGGTTCCTTCCTCTCAATCTCGTTGCATCAAGCCGGGTCTTTGCGCCCTTGACTCGATTTGCCGAGTTAAGCTCTCGGATAGTGATATCCACATCCTGTTGTAACTGTGCTAGCTCCTTTGATTTCTCCAGGACTTTTATCCTGGTTTCTTCCAACTCGGCTTGCACATGCGCCGGGTCAGTTGCTTGTGCCACTGGCTCTGCCAACTTGTCTATCGCTTCCTGCAGCTCCTTAGCTCTTTTGCTCCTAGCTATGTTCTCTGGTTTTTCCAGCGGCGCCTTTGCTGTTCTTGCAGCCCTTGGCGTTCCCTCGTGATTTCCTTCCTCTGAGTTCTCATTCTCTACTGGAACTACTGGGGGAGCTGTGGGGTTTTGGGCTGTCATCATTACCTCCATGGAGACGAGTTGGAGAGGTTTCCCAGCGACTGGAGCCATTGGAGGATCCGGCACCAGGACGACGTGCTCAGGATATGCGCGCTCCACACGCACAGCGACATAGACCTAGAGCTTGCCGAACTTGATGAAGCGACCTCCCCTAGGGAACGGCTTGGTCCCGAAGCAGCCCGCGTTGTCGCTGACGAAGTTGAGCACTCAAAACCTCTGGATGAGGTCGGAGTAGACGCGCTCGCCGGTCTTGGCGATGATGTTTCCCGTCCGGATGAAGACTCCATTAAGCACCTGCTTCTGCCCCACGGTGGGCGCCAACTGTCGTGGTGGTGGCACGGCAGATGCCATGGGTAGGCTTAAGTTGGGGGCCGAATGGGTGCTTGTGGTCACCGGGGAGGGAGTGCACGGTCGATCCATGCACGAAGAACAAGAAGAAATCTCCACACTTGACAATTTGATTGATACCCCAAAGATTACAAGTGCTCCTTGAGTTGTATTGGCTTGAGTACGCAGCACCTGTTCTCTACTTCGTCCAACCTTCCTCTACTACTGCTATGCCCTCCCTTATATAGGCAGTGCTAGCTAGCTAATACCCCTTTGGGTTCTAGGGTTTACTGTTTGGATCTTGGTTCCTACAATATGGGTCGGGTTATGGGCTTGCCCTAAGCCCATAGGCCCGGTCCATAAAGCTTGAAAGCTAACGGTCTTCTGGTACGCTGCTTCTTGTTCTTTTTGGCGTCACGATGTTACTTTGTACGTCAGTGCTTGCTTTGGGCGTCACCCGGCTCCTTTTGGGTCACCCGGCGTCGCCCTTCTCTTTTGACCATGTTTTACCATGGTCCTTCCCGAACCTTACTCGGAAAGGTGCCACGTGTCCTTCTTGACACGGCCCTTCCTCGATTGACTCGGCTCGTTGGTACCTGCAAGGGTTACAACTTTGTCCTATACGGGCCGAGATAGTTTGTATCTCGGCCCTCATGCATATCTTTCCCGGTCGTTCTTAACCGGCTTGGTTTATTTTTTACTCGGAGCCAACCCAGTTGTGCTATGTTTCCCCTCTCGTGACCCTACCGGGGGTTATCCCCCCGACATGTTATTAAAAACAAGATCATATCATTAGGAGAATGGTGTGATGGACATACTCCTATAGATAAGCGTAGCATAAAGATCAAGTCATTTCAAATAGTTAGTTTGCGATAAGCTTTCAGATACATAGTAACCTAATTCCTTCGACCATGAGATCATGCTAATCACCATCACCGGAAGGATGCTTTGATGACATCAAACACCACTTCGTAACTGGGTGGTTATAAAGGTGGCATTGGATGTTCGGAAAGTATGTGTTGAGGCACATGGATCAAGAGTGGGATTTGTCCATCCATATGACGGATAGATATACTCTGGGCCCTCTCGGTGGAATGTCATCCAATTAGCTTACAAGCATGTGACTGGCTCACAAGGGATCACATATCACAGGAATGAGTAAAGAGTACTTATCGGTAACGAGGTTGAACTAGGTATGCAGAGATACCGATGATCAGACCACAGATAAGTAAAATATCGCGAGACAAAGGGAAATTGTTATCGTATATAAATGGTTCATTCGATCGCAAAGTAATGGTAGAAATATGTGGGAGCCATATGAATTTCCAGATTCCTCTATTGGTTATTGATAAGAGAAGAGTCTCGGTCATGTCTGCATAATTCACGAACCGTAGAAAGACACACTTAAGGATTCGATATTGTTTAGTAGATATGGAATGTGAGTAAGAATACCGAATGTTTTTCGGATTCTCGGATGGGATCCGGAATATCACGAGGAGATTCGGAATTGTCCGGAGAATAAGATTCATATAAGAAAAGTTCAATTTCGGAGTTCGGGAATGATTTCGGTATTTTCATCGGAATGATCTAAAAGGGTCTAGAAGGTTCACCGAACCGGAAATGGATAGGTACATGAATGAGTCATAACAAAGTGGAATGGTTGCATCATGTCCTAGGTCAATGAGCTGTGCAAATAAAAGTGAGAAATCAAACTCCAAAATTGAAAGTCAAAAGGCAAGTTTAAAAAGTCAAACCGGGACAATGTATCCTGGTGGAGGGAGGAGAGATAACCTCCTCTCCCTCCACCACGCGCCTAGAAGGAGAGGGAGTTGGGGAAGGATTCAAACTCCCCTCTCCCTAGCTGCCCATCCCTCTCATAAATAGAAGGGAGGGGGTGCCCCCCAAAGAACACAACAAGCCCCACCCCACCAAGCCGCTGTCGTCGCCCTAGTCGACGCTGGCTCCACCTCTTCCTCTCCGGCTTCTAAACCCTAGATAGCCAAGGATCCTCTTCTACTCCACCATACCCGCTCCGGCTTAGGCGAAGCCCTGCGGGATTTCCCCTCTACTTCTAACATCACGTCGTCGTGCTACCGGAATCGCGAGAAGAGATCTACAACCTCTGTTGCCTGCTGGAACAAGGGAAAGGAAGGTCTTCATCGAGTACCGAACGTGTGACCGACTGCGGAAGCGCTGCCGGAACGCGGCGCCGGAGGGATCGTCTTCGCGATCTTGAGATCGGCAAGTGAACGACTACAGCGTCCACGAGAATATGCTCTCGTTAACCGCTTTGAAATCATCGAGGGTGAGTACTCTAATCGACTCGTTGATACAATATAGTAGATAGATCTTGGCTTGTATGTGTTCATGCGGTAGAATTTTTTTATTCTCCATGCTACGAACCTTTACAAGATGCATTCGTACTAGACATTTAGAGACTATAGACGAGTGAACCTTTACAAGATGCATTCGTACTAGACATTTAGAGACTATAGACGAGGGTCGTGAATGGGCCTCATGATAGGATGATTGATGCTTCTGTTAAAAAGACTTTACCACGGATCTAGTCTAGATTTGACAGTAGCACTATACATTACCTTTAGATCAAGAACAGAGAGAGAGAGAGAGAACCGAGATGGACTCTACCTGCTCCCTGGCTCGACAAACACGAGCCAGAGGGAATCCCCGAGCTAGTGCCGGAGCTGGAACCTCCGTCATTGGCCATGGGTGAAAAGGGATTGAGTGTGGCGAGCGTGTGGCTAGGGTGGCGGCGGTGGAGCTTCCCGTCGGCGCAGCGCTAGCCTAGATCGGATTGGCTTGTAGGTGGGGCGGCTAGGGCACGGCTAACCTCGTAGTTCGTGCTGCCGGCTCCCCACCACTTTATATAGCGCTGGCGACAGGGGCCCACCGTCCTAGATAAGAACGGGCGCCCCCGATCAGGGCGCAGTTAGGGGGGCGTGCTGGGCCGTTGGGCCCAGTCACGTTGAGATCTATCCAACATTCTCCCCCTAGATCTCGACTTTACTTTTAACCTTGTTCTTTACTTATTTCATCACAGAATGACACATAGAGCATGTTTCATCGTCCCAGCTCAATTGCCGATAGAATCAGACAGCTACTATATACCTTCATGTTCTGAAACAAATTCTGTTACTTTTGGGCCTCTATGGTCCAGGAATCATAGGCTTCCCGTTAAACCCATGCCGGCTATGTGTTCTTTGAACACATTGGGTGGTAAGCCTTTCGTTAGCGGATCCGCAAGCATATCCTTTGTCCTTATATGCTCGAGACTTATAGTTTGATCCTGGACTTTGTCCTTCACAACATAATACTTTATATCTATAGACTTTGAAGCATTACTCGACTTGTTGTTGTGAGCATAGAATACTGCGGGCTCGTTGTCACAGTACATCTTTAGTGGCCTGCTGATGCAGTCAACCACTTTCAAGTCGGGTAAGAATTTCTTTAACCATAACGCCTGTCCCATGGCCTCATAACATGCTATAAATTCTGTATACATCGTAGATGATGCAACTATCGACTGTTTGGCGCTTCTCCACGAAATAGCACCTCCTGCGAGAGTAAAGACATACCCTGTCGTGGACTTTCGGTCGTCTTTATCTCCCGCAAAATCTGCATCTGAATACCCTTTTATCTCTAGGGAATCAGATCTTCTATATGTTAGCATGAGGCCTTTTGTGCCTTGCACATAGCGCAAAGCTTTCTTTACCATCTTCCAGTGCTCTATGCCTGGATTCTCTTGATATCTACCGAGTACCCCGGTGATAAATGCTAAGTCAGGGCGAGTGCACACTTGTGCATACTGTAAGCTTCCAACAGCCGAAGCATATGGTACTGGCTTCATTTGATCGATCTCATATTGATTCTTTGGACATTGGGATTTCCCAAAACTGTCGCCCTTGACTATGGGAGCAGGTGTTGAATTACTCGCATGCATATTGTATTTCTTTAAAATCTTTTCACAATACGCTTTCTGCGATAGTCCTAACACTCCATTCTTTCTGTCTCGGTGAATTTCTATGCCCAAAACATAAGAAGCTTCACCAAGGTCTTTCATGTCAAAGTTTGATGACAAGAATTTCTTTGTTTCTAGTAGTAGACTAACATCACTGCTAGCAAGCAGAATGTCATCCACATATAGAATTAGGAAAATGTATTTCCCACTTTTGAACTTTGCATAAATGCAATTGTCCTCAACATTTTCTTTGAATCCAAATCTTTTAATGGTATCATTAAACTTTAAATACCACTGCCTAGAGGCTTGCTTTAACCCATAAATGGATTTCTTTAGGCGGCATCCCATATGTTCCTTCCCCTCCATGAAAAAACCCTTGGGTTGTTTCATGTAAACATTCTCTTCTAAATCTCCATTTAGAAATGCCGTCTTGACATCCATTTGATGTAACTCTAAATCAAAATGTGCAACTAGTGCCATGATGATTCTAAAGGAGTCCTTACATGAGACCGGAGAAAAAGTCTCATTGTAATCTACGCCTTCTCTTTGCGTAAAGCCTTTTGCCACGAGTCTAGCTTTGAACTTTTCTACATTCCCATTGGAGTCATACTTTGTTTTGTAGACCCACTTGCATCCTACTGTTTTGGCTCCTTTGGGAATTTCCTCTAAGTCCCAAACATTGTTGGAACTCATCGATGTCATTTCATCTTCCATTGCCTCTACCCACTTGGCTGAGTGAGGGCTACTCATGGCTTCTTCATATGAGGTAGGATCGCCCTCCATATGAACGACATTGTAAACTTTGTAGATGTCTTTGGAAATGGCTGGTCTTCGTTCTCTTTTAGACCGTCTGAGTTCATCAGACTCTTGCTCATTTCTTGTCTGGGGTTCAGGCACATTTACACTAGTTGGCTGTTCTGGCTCCCTTTCGTGCTCAACAGTGGGTTCAGGTGGCTCCTGATGGACAGGTTCCGAACTTTCGCCCATTGTTGTCACGTGTGGAGTCACAACAGGTGTCGACACCACAACCTCAGGGGTTGTATATGGTGGCACAACAAGTAGCGAAAAAAATGGCTCCTGAATCATCGGATTAGGTGCATGCACCCTCTTCTCCTCAAGATCAATTTGCCTAGCTACCGTGCTCCCCCTCATCAATTCGTCCTCCAAGAAGACTGCATGTCTCGTTTTTACAAACTTTGTGTATCTGTCGGGACAGTAGAAACGATAGCCTTTGGACTTATCTGGATAGCCAATAAAATGGCAAGATACTGTTTTGGGGTCTAACTTTGCAATGTTTGGATTGAAAACTTTTGCCTCAGTTGGGCTCCCCCAGACCCTCAAGTGGTGCAGAGAGGGGACTCTGCCTGTCCACAATTCATACGGTGTTTTGGGCACCGACTTACTTGGTACTCTGTTGAGAATATGAATGGCGGTTTTAAGCGCCTCCATCCACAATCCCAATGGGAGGGTGGAATAGCTCATCATGCTGCGCACCATATCCATAAGGGTACGGTTGCGCCTTTCAGCTACTCCGTTTTGCTGAGGTTCGCCCGGCATAGAATACTGGGCGACTATTCCATTTTCTTGCAGGAACCTTGCAAAAGGTCCTGGTACTTGACCATATGGAGTATGCCGACCGTAGTACTCCCCCCCACGATCGGACCGAACTATTTTGATTCTTTTATCATGCTGATTTTCTACTTCAGCTTTGAAAATTTTAAATTTATCCAACGCTTCAGATCTTTCTTTGATTGGATAAATATAACCATACCGGGAGTGATCATCCGTGAATGTTATGAATGAATCATAGCCATCCACACTTTTCACCGGAAACGGTCCACAAATATCCGTGTGGATTATTTCTAGTGTAGCTATGCTTCGATTTGCACCCTTTTTAATCTGTTTGACATACTTTCCTTTAATGCAATCTATGCATTGTTCTATGTCGGAGAACTCTAACGGAGGAAGAATCGCATTTTTAACGAGGTTTTCAATTCTTCCCCTCGAAATATGGCCTAGTCTGCAGTGCCATAGTCTCGAGGAGTCATGAGTTCGCTTTCTTTTCTTTTGTTCTTTGTTCGACAAGGAAACTTTTTCATTCACATCACACACAGAAAGAACTTTCTCATGCAGGGATAACAAATATAACTTATCAAATAATGTAGCGACACCCACACATTTGTCTTTCAACCAGATGGCACACTTGCCATTACCAAAATAACATTCGTAAGAGTCTTTGTCCAAACAGGAAACACTTATTAAATTCCTATGTAATGAAGGAACGAAAAGCACATCTTTGAGCAAAAGCAAAGAGCCATCAGCCAGCTCCAGAGGGACGTCACCAATGGCCTCCACTTCTGCTTCTATTCCATTCGCCACTTCAATGTGTCTTTCTCTTCTTGGCGTGGTCCTTGTCGAATGGAACCCCTGTAAAGAGTTGGCAACGTGAACAGTTGCTCCAGAATCAATCCACCAAGTGGATCTAGTAAACTTTTCATACAAAGATTCATTAACAAAAGAAACAATATCTTTACCATTTTTGGCCATGATGTACTTTAGCCAAATCGGGCAGTCTTTCTTGTAGTGGCCCGGCTTTTTGCAGTGATGGCACTGATCCTTCTCCCCAGGGGTGGACTGGTGATGCTGGTACTGGTGCTGCATTGGACCCTTGCCATGGGGCTTGGAGGGTGAGCCACCATGGTTGCCTCCTGTGAAGCCTCTCTTCCTGTTGTCCTTCATGAAGTTCAGAGAACCGCCGTGAAGGGCTTTCAGCCTTTCTTCTTCCTGGGAGCACATCCCAATGGTCTTTTCTATGTCCCACTTTTCAGGGGACATATTATAGTTTATCACAAAGTTTTCAAAAGGCTGTGGAAGCGAGGCCATCACAAGGTGCACCAAGAGTGCTGGCTTTAACTCGAGGTCCTCATCCATTGGCTTGAGTTTTGCAGCCATGTTTGACATCCTCAAGATGTGCTCTCTTATCCCGTGGGGTTCTCCCGTATACTTTTCCGTAACCAGCTGCTTTAACAGCTGGGTCGCATACATCTTTGAAGAGCCAGTAAACTGGCTCTTTATCTTGGCGAGATACTCGCCCACGGTAGCACACTCTCCAATTGAGCCCACGATCGCGTTCTCAATTGTGTTCTTTACGAATGCCAGACACTTCTTGTTGGCGTTCACCCATTTCTGGTTATCGATAGAGTAAGCCAGCTCCAATGGAGCATGGTCCCTCTTCCTTTTCTCAAAGTCAACACTTTCTTCAGCATCTCCCCTGACTGGTCAGCGGGCTTGACCGGTTGCTTGGTTTCAACCACCCAATCCACTTCGGCGCAAACGAACGCCAAGTCAACTTTCTTCCTCCATTCGTAGTAGTTGTCCCCCCTGAGGAGCGGGACGTCCTTCAAACATGCCATGAGGTTGAGACCTCCTGAAAATCACAAAAGATGTGAGATCACCAAGTAAAACAATTGTATGCGTTAATTCAACGTTGGTATAAATTAAGCATGCAATCGTTTCATGCTATTTAAAATTACATCACCGTTGGGCAGAAATAAATTTAAATGCACCTTTTATACTTAATAGGAAAAGATTATGGTCATGATTAATAACGTTGGTCAATTAATGGCATGAGTCATAATCACTTTAATCACATCTTTATATCAAGATTTAATCAACCTTATTGCATTTGGTGCAATTTTAAACCATACATTTCAATGTAAAAACACTATTTGCAGCGGAAACTTTCATAGAAAACTTATACTTTGCAGAAAAAAACTGCCTTTATAACATTCTCTAGTCACAATATACTTAAAAAATAAAAGGACTAGAGAAAACCATGCAAAATTTTGCTTAAAACTAAGCAAAAAACATTAAAACCAATTCTGTAAAATAAAAAACAGAAACTTTAAAGGAAAAAAACGCCCCACTGGGCCTCTCTGTGGGCAGCCTGCAGCGGCCCGGTGCCAAAACGGCCCAGCCTGGCCCGCCAGCGTTGCCTGCCAGCAGCCGGCTGGCGCGCTGCTGCCGCCCGCGCGCTCGCTAGGTAGCTGCCACACGCTTGCTCGCTGCTAGGGGCCCGCGGAAAAGCCCGGCCGCGCGGCCCGCCAGTAGCCCAGGCCGCGGCCCGGCCACGCCCAGCAGCCCAGCGGCTGCCACCGCTCAATCTGAGCCGTCGATGGGGCAACCCTAGATCCAACGGCGCTGCGCGGGGTCCGGAGGTATAAAAACCCCAGCCGCCGACCCCCCCCCCCTCAACCCTAATCCTATTCTCCCCCTCCCCGTCCCCGCGTGCCCACCGCGGCGGCGCCGCGTCCCATGCGCGGCTGCCCCGCGTGGACACCGCGTCCACCTCGCGTGAGGCCCAGCGGCGGCGCCGCGGAAAACGCCGCGTGCACCGCGCCCCCTCTCGGCGGCTCCACCGCGTGCATGCCGCTCGAGCTTGAGGCGAGGCGGCCGCGTGCAGCGCGTGCCCCTCCCTCTCCCTCGACGGCGACCCAGCCGCGTGCACGCCGGAGGTGAGGAGCCGCGTACCGCGCGCCCCTCCCTCTCAGCACTGGTGGCGCGAGCCCCGCGTGAGGGCCAAGGCGAGGCGGCGGCGCGTCGCGCCCCTCCCTCTCCCTCTCTGTGGCGGCTGCCTGCGTGCGGGGCGGCAGAGGTGAGGTGGCCGCGGCGGCGCGCCCCTCCCTCTGCCCCCACGGCGGCGAGCCCGTCACTCTTCCTCCGGCGGCGCGGCCCGCTCGAGCACGAGGCGAGGCGGCCGCCCTACGGCGTGCCCCTCCCTCTGCTCCGGTGATCCATGCCCCCCCCCCATCCTCCTTGCCGGCGGTGCGTCCACCCGAGGGTGGGCGCACCACCGTCAAGAGGGGCGGTGGTGGAGCCTTTGCTCCCCCTTCTTTTTTTTTGTTACTTATTTGGTCCATGGTGGAACTGCGGCGGCGCCCCCCACCTTGCTCCTTGCCGATGTGTGCATCCACCCGAGGGTGGGTGCACCGTCGTCAAGTGGCCGAGGTGTGGGGCGGAGACTTTTCCGGTGATGGCCGGAGTGGACCTCTTTTCCCTTTTGATTGTCTTTTCTTTGGGGATCTATGGGGTTAGAACTTTTATTCGGGATCCTTTTGGGGCTTTAGATCTAGGGTTTTGCTTTGCCCCGAAAGGTGGGTTCTTCTTCTAGATGTCTCCACAATGGATGCCCATCTAGATCGAGAGGAACGGCGCGGCCATAGGGCAGGCGCACTTTGGATCTAATTCTTTCCTTTTGAACCTTTCACTTTCTACCAAAAAAGGCACTGTAAAATCTAGCAACTAAAACATGGCTCTGATACCAATGCTAAAAAGACTTTACCACGGATCTAGTCTAGATTTGACAGTAGCACTATACATTACCTTTAGATCAAGAACAGAGAGAGAGAGAGAGAGAACCGAGATGGACTCTACCTGCTCCCTGGCTCGACAAACACGAGCCAGAGGGAATCCCCGAGCTAGTGCCGGAGCTGGAACCTCCGTCATTGGCCATGGGTGAAAAGGGATTGAGTGTGGCGAGCGTGTGGCTAGGGTGGCGGCGGTGGAGCTTCCCGTCGGCGCAGCGCTAGCCTAGATCGGATTGGCTTGTAGGTGGGGCGGCTAGGGCACGGCTAACCTCGTAGTTCGTGCTGCCGGCTCCCCACCACTTTATATAGCGCTGGCGATAGGGGCCCACCGTCCTAGATAAGAACGGGCGCCCCCGATCAGGGCGCAGTTAGGGGGGCGTGCTGGGCCGTTGGTCCCAGTCACGTTGAGATCTATCCAACAGCTTCAGCTGGGTAGGTCCATGGCGATCTTCTCCTTTTCTTAAAACATTTCCTACTTTTTTAAGAAAAGTGTACGAATAAAATTAGAGGGCAAAAGAAAAGAAGGGGAGTAAACTTGATGTTCATCTAGGCAAAAAAATTAGATTTATTTTGACTTGACAAACATTTGGATCGTGATGGCCTTTTTTCATAAAATTATTTTTTACAATCCCGCTGCAACACGCGGGCATATTTCCTAGTTTTCCTTATATAGAAATTGTTATTTACAGGCAAAGACATAATGACCAATATAGAGCCTACAAGCACACCACAAAGTTCCAACATAAGTTTTAAGCTAGGTTTTACTCCCTCCATTCTATAATATAAGATGTTTTAGTTTTTTGAAATAAACATATCTAGATATCTTTTAGTGTGTGGGTTTGGAATGAACCACACTAAAAGACATCTAGATATATTCGTTTTACAAAACTAAAAAACGTCTAAATATATTCATTTCAAAAAAACTGAAACATCTTATATTTTGTAACAGAGGGAGTAGGTACAAGCGGTACAAGCATGCTTGTAATCGTCAGTTTACATTAGGAATAATCGGCAAGCAGAAAGTAGACTTGCTATACCCCCCTCGAGAAAAGAAATGGGTAAACCGTGCCTCTGTTTTCTTCACCCTCAACGCCCCTCCCCCCTCCGAAACACCCCTCTTTTTGGGAACTTCTCTTTCATGACTTTGAACCCTCATCCACACGTATCGGTGAACCAGCTAGAGCAAAGGTTACTGCAATATACTGCCTACTATGTCCTCGATTACTCGGAAACTCGTCTGTTCCCACAGGATCGGGTGCAGTCCCAAGTTGAAACAGACTGCTGAGGGAGGCTTTTGGCAGCTAACTGCTGATTAGCGTCCCCCCTCTGATCTAACAGAAACGTGTGACGTATGAAAAATGCAATGCAAAACATTGTGTGAACAGATAATAACTAGTAGTACAACAGTGTCCGCTTCGCGACTGAAGTACCGAGACAGGTCAAGCCATTTCATTCAACACTCTGAAATCATACTTAGACGGTTTTGCACAGACATGTCACAAGGATTAAAAAATACCTCCAAGCAAAACCATCGGATGCAAGATTTATTACCACACCACACAGCACATGATTCAGATACGCTTCAGCTAGCAAGGAAAAACAACTCTAGGCCTTCCTGCAGACGTCTCCTTCGCAAACGTACCCAGCTGGGGCAGCCTCAGCAGCATCCTGCCCCTTCTCTTCCTCTCCCTTCTTCTCCTCACCCAGCGCACAAGAGGTGTGCAGATCATAGTCGCATTCCGCACAAGCATAGGACCAAGAGGTGCCCATCTCGTCGCATCCATCACAGCCGTATGGCCTGGGACGGCGCGTCAGCACAAGCTCATGCTCGTGCAGCTCATGCTTCAGCTTCTCAGGCCACGCCTTCGCCATCTCCTCGATCTTCTTCTCCAGCTCTTGAAGCCTCTCCTCGGTGAACGGAAATGCGTCCGCACCGTGGACCGCTATCGGAGCTTTCGCATCTGTGTTGACTGTCTTCCCATCAGGACCAATGGCAACAAGAGAAGGGATCCCACGGATTTTGAACATCTTTGACAAGTATGCCTTCCTTTCATCTCCCAAGGGAAGGGCGAGCCATGGCATGCCAGAGAAGAAGTCGTCGAAGGAGCTCTGGTCCCTGTCGCTAGAGACGAACACAATCTCAAAATCACTGTTCTTCTCCTTAATCTTGTTGTATACATCCACAAGTGTCGGCAGGAAGGCTCTGCATGGTCCACACCATTTGGCTGAAAAGTAAAGGAGGACAGTCTTCCCAACAAGTTCTGATACAGGAACCTGGAAAAATACAGTACAATGTATATTTCAATCTTCTCATACTCATCACAAACTTAAATAACACATCGCAAGGTTGTTTTTATAACATCGCTCAGCTGAACAGGCAGTATAACTGTAAGAAGTGGTGAAATAACTGCCATATGCTCATTGTCACTATAAAATGGCTGTCTATCAGTACCGTGAGTTGGAAAAAAACTGTGCAGGAGTACACACATCATGTTCCTTTGTTCCAGGGGCCAAAGCAATGAATTTCCAATTCGAATTTGCGCACATAGTTCCTACGCTAGTCCTTCAAATTTGTGTTCTTGTACAGCTCACCCAGCACGCATGTTATGGGATGTGGTAGATCTACGTTTTACTTTTTTGTTCTAAGAGTATCTATGGTTCTTTTGAAAAAAAAAAAATTTGGAAAAAATGAGACAAACAAACTAGGTATGGGTGGCGAGCAACTAGTTGCAACAAATCTGTAGATAATGTAATTATACTAGCTAGAAAACGGATCTTGGTGAACATGATATGGAGAGCCTGTATCTCCCACCTATATATTTTACAGCTCTTAACATAAATAATATGCCCAGGAAAATAGAAAGATGAACATTTATCACAAATTCAACTAGCCCCTCCGTTCACCGTTATAATATGTTTTAGCTTTTTTCTAAAACGCGTGTATCTAGACCGTTTCAATGTGTAGGTTCACTCATTTTAGTCTGTATATAGTACAAATCAAAATATAAATATAAAATATTTGTGAACGGAGGGAGTAACAAAAATACGGAGATATCGAGTATTTGATCTGTGCTGCGCCAACATCTAATCAACATGGTTAATCTACTCCGACGATATATTCTAAGGTACCAAAAAAAAAATTTGCTGCATCTTACTTCAAACAGAAATAGGTCCGATCCATTCTTGCCAGCCTAAAGATATTTTAATCAAAGAAATCAAGCATACCTTTGATTCATCTTTCCCGATGACAAAGTCTAAATCACCAGTGACCAGAAGGGACTCCAATGTCTGTGACGCTGCTTTAGCCTTTGCTTTCTCAGTGAGAATTGCCAGCTTCTCTGCATTGAAGGGGAACCCCTCCCATGCCTCCACACCATGCTCATTAATTATGTCCGCAATGTTGCTGTTCAGTGTCTTCCCATCTGGACCAATCAGCACAAGTGTGGGAAGATCACTAAGCTCGAAGTAACTGACCAACTTCTGACACTTCTTGTCGCCCTGAGGAATGGCGAGCCAAGGCATGCTTGAAAAACTATCATTAAATGATGCATTATCGCTGTCCAGTGATACAGCTACAACTTCAAACTTCTCCCCCGCTTCTTTGAGTTTCCAATATATCTTGGCAAGCACTGTGGTAAATTCCTCAATTGGACCATAGCCGCTCACTACAAAGCACAAACCAACATACTTCCCCTCTAGATCAGAGATGGGTACCTGGGTACAAGTAATGTCAACATGACAGATAAGAATGTCAGGGTCTGTAAAATCGTGAACAGACGATAAAGAACTGTGGTTGATCAGTTACCTTGTCCCCCTTGTTTGAAATTAAGTAGTCACGATCTGGTGTACCAAGAACACTATGGATAGTTTGGTTATCCTTAGCTGCCTTTTCTTGTTCTTTCAATTCACTGATCCTTTCAGGTGTAAAAGGATAAGCTTCTGTGCCATATTCACTTACAAACTCGACTCCATCTCCAGTAAGAACTTCACCAGTTTTAGCATCAAGGATAACAAGGTGTGGAATGCCACTGACATCGAACCGCTCATCAAGGCCTTTACGGCCTTCAGAGTCAGAGAAAGGGACTGCCAACCACGGCATCTTTGCAAAGTAAGCACTGAATGCTTCCTCATCCTGATCGCCTGAAACAAAAACGACCTCAAAGCTCTTGCCATTTGAGGCAAGTTCTTTGTACATTTCAATAAGCTTTGGCGTGAACCGCCTGCATGGTGGGCACCATGAGGCCGAGAAGTAGAGGGCCACAATGCCTCCCTCAATGCTGCTGGTCTTCACCTGAAGAATGACAAAAGAGAACAGGTGCAGAGCACTTCAGATTGGCTATTACAGTCTGGTCCGTGAAACCAAGTTGGTTACACATGTTTTCATTCAAATCATCTAACTGTCTCTGTTGTTTGCTCTTTTTTACAGAAATTTACAGAATAAATATGATGCACAACACTGTCGAATGATTTAACCTTCTGATATGCATGAAGGTTAAAAACATAGCCCACTTTCATCCGCTTACTGTACAAAGTAAGCTTCTAGTATGCATGTATGACGTTATTAAGGGTAGCCTTTATATTCGAGTTATGGAAACAAGATTGCTAACTATCATTAACAGCACAAGACAGGCTTGAACGATACTACTATTCATTACTTGTAAACTAGATTTTCTATCCATAGAAGAAATACAAGCTACTCTCTCCATCCCAAAATGCCAGGCATGTTTTGATTCATTAAGGAAAGGCTTTCACCAGTAATTGCTCTGTAAATATGTGGCTTGTGTGACACAAAGTTGATTCCATACACTTGTATTACAAATTAGCTACTCCCTCCGTCCGCAAATAAGTGTACTTCTAGCCTTGTCCTAAGTCAAATTTTACAACATTTGACTAACTTTTTAGAATAACGTACCAACATTTATGACACTAAATTGATATCATTAGATGTATTTTTAAATCTAGTTTCATAATATATCAATTTGTTGTAATACATGTTTCTATATTTCTCTATAAAGTTGGTCAAATTTGGTTATGTTTGACTTAGGCAAAAGCTAGATGTACACTTATTTGCGGACGGAGGGAGTACTTATGATTGCGATTTTGCATGACATAACCCACATACACATATTAATCTAGTAAGTGTTGGTCAAATCATTGTCTTAAGGAATCAAAATACGCTTTACGTTTTTGGACAGATAGAGAATTTACTTTTAGAAAGACTTTGTATTCTGGATTGAAATTTAAAAAAAAAACAGAGACGGGTTCCAACGAAACAGAATTATAACAGGCCAACATAGAACAAGCCAATTTTATACCACCGATATCAGCACAGATATAATCAACTGACTTTGGTCAAGCCAAGTCGTACGAAGACGGGTTCCAACGAAACAGAATTATTAACAGGCCAACAGTTAAAGTTGAGCATAGAACAAGCCAATTTTATAGCACCGTTATAACCAATTGACCTTGGTCAAGCCAAGTCGTCACGCTATGTCTCTACTATATACTAATCAATAGTAGTATCCTTGGTGAAAAACGAGAAACCCATCAAATCTTACTTGCGCTAGATGTTGATAAATACAAGCTCGAACTCTCAATTCACCGATCCAAACGAAATAAACAAAGGGAGGCGCTAGATAAGCGCGCACGCCGCGGGAAGCGGGCACCATGAGAGCCATAGAGAAGAGATTAATCGCGAAATCGTAGAGACGCGTGGTGGGAGAGAGGGAGGAAAGGGGCTGACCTGCTCGCCGGAGTTGCGGACGAGGTAGTCCCTCTCGCCGGCGGCGAGGATGGTCCCGATGCCGCTGCCGGTGGTTGGTGCCGTCGCCATCCGGTGCCTTCTAGGGGCCGAGGGAGGAGGGAAGTGGACTAGAGATGTGGGAGAGGGGAGAGCCGGAGACGGAGCGGGTCGGGGTCGTGATTATTCCCGTTTGGTTTGGTTTGGTTTGGTTTAGAGAAGAGAGATTTGGGTGGGGAAGGTGGCGTTAACGATAGGGTTTATATAGCGGCGCAAGGGACGGTGGTGGTCTCCGTCTAGTTGGCGTCATGTCCCCGGATGCCAAGTGACGATGCTTCCTTAGCATGGAAGCTTGGAGGAGAGGACAGCACACGGTTCCTTCCTGCAACGTACTATCTATTGGTTAGTTGGTTATAATAATGTTGTTTAGGACAGTACTGTAGTATGTATTTTTTGCGGGGCTGACCTTCGTGGTGATCGCGTTGGGTTCCGGCCCGCCAGCGCACCGTCGTCTAACTCAATCGGAAATAAAATTTCTTCAAAGTCTTTTTTTGCTGTCCCAAAGTTCCACTCATTAAGACCATATATATACTTTGATCGATAGTTGCTTTACTTTTACATGGTTTTCATGATATATAACATTAGAATCATAAGACTTCTCAATACAAAAATGTAGCGCAACCAACTTGATGCCAAGATGATTACATATTGATAGAGTAATCAAATTATCGTTTTACAAATGTAACTTACTCTTTGGAGGAAGACGAGCCGGTTTCTTAGAAATCTTTCTCTCACATTATGTGTTGTTTTGTTTTCATGAAATCAATCTGTGTTCTGTGATGTCACTCACACTGTCACACATTATATATGCTCTCGTCGTGGGCGCTTGCGTCAGCCCGTCTACCAAGTTACACCCAACATATAAAGTTTTGAGTGCCAGCCCATGTCAATGCAAAGCCACCGGCGTCTTGTTTTGTTTGCAGCAACTAGACCGGGGCGCTTACTCGGAACACATACTTTAATTTAACAACGCATAGCAGCCACTAATCGACAACTCAAAACAGGTCATCACTGAACACTTTCTGGGTTACACACGCAAGTCTATCATGACAGCATTTATTTGTAAAAGAAAGTGCTATATACAACCTCAGAGAATCTTAACGTGACATAAGAAAGTGGTGGTGGAAACGTCGAGAATGGAAGGTATTAATGCGGCCGCAAAGACAAGTTCACGCGTTTTCCTCATTTCTGGAAAACCTTGTTCAGGATGCCCTGTATGGGGCCCACACCCAAGCCTGCTCCCATGGCTTCAGCTAGATATCCGACCTGTTCAAAACAATTGTTTCAGATCGCAGAGTGGGGTTGGAGAAAATCTAGAATAGCTTATACAGTTTCAGTAAATACAGAAGCTGCGGTCAATAAAGTAGGGATCATCAAAACACCGAGCCATACGATGTAAAGACGATTTTCATTCTTTGATTTTGAGAGTGTGATAAGATACCTCCTTAACAGATTTCTGCAGATCGAGAGCCTCTTTGATGCGGCGATTCACAAATGCCCATGTGTCGCGAAACTCTGCCATGGTGCCACAACAGAAATGGGAAACAATCAGCAAACCTCTATAATCCAATCAGTCATGCAAAGAAAATGTGGATTCTATAAGAAAACAAATATTTAAGATATCAGTATGTCTAAAATAATCTAGGTTGAATAACTTGCAGGATCCCAAAAAAATCCAGGATATGTAATATAGTAACTGCTTTAACACATCAGACATGACAGCACAAAGAAGTGATGAAAACCCTCCCCATTTACCCTGTTTTTTCATCATTGTTCTGTTGTCTACTATAGTATTAAAGTGTCTCACAGAATGATAATCAGCTCATTCTTTAAAAATTTCAAATCCGTATTTCTAGGTCTCGAAAAAATCAGCGAAAAAATATACAAGTACGTATAAACACCCTCAGTGGGCGCTGAAGCTTTTGTAAACAAATACTCCCCCCGTTCACTAATTTAAGCCACGTTCACTAATGTAAGACATTCTAGTCTTTTTCTAAAATACATGTATGTAGACATGTTTTAGTATGTAGGTTCACTTATTTTGGAGTGTATCTAGTCCACTCTGAAATGTCTAAAAGATCTTACATTAGTGAACGGAGGGAGTACTTTATATTTTGGGCTACAGAAGAAAGAAAAAATTTGGCCAAATTATTCCTATTGTTGAACTACACTGTAACTTTCACTTTATCCGTAACTATGTAGTCCTAGTCTTAAAGGGTAGCTCGGAGCAGCCTTGCATGGCACTACCACGATCCACACCATCGCACACTTGCTGTACATATTCTGTACCTCGGCATGTAATACAATCAGTTGAGCCTTTGTAATATTCAGTTCCTATATACAGCCACAAATTTGTCTTTTTCCTGTAGCCCAAAATAGAACGCCTTCTTCACCGAAACTTTGCAGAAATACACAACATATGTGTAGGTATCCAAGGGAAAAAACTGTGATTTTATTAAACTCAAAAGTACAAATTATGAAATTTTTCAAAATCCAGGCACACTGGTGCCTGGGTGCTGCAAATCCACTATTCTGATATATTTTCAATCAAATCATGGAAGTTTGAGAAGTGTTAATAATTCCAAACTACAAATTTCGATTTCCAAAACCAGGTTATTTTGGTTTCATTACACACAATAATACATGGTTACAAAGATTGGTAATGAAGTTGATTTAGTTAGTGTCAAATTGTCAAGTAGAAAAAACTATACAAAAGGGTATCAAGCTTTAGAAAAGGTGCAAACCTGGAGAATTATCTGTTAACATGTACACCTCCGAGGTTGAGTAGATACCACCAAGCACAGCACGCTTGACATACCAATCAATATCTGATCCAGAATCTCCAGCAGCATGCCAAATCTCATCAACAAGGACTGCTCTCTGCTTTAGACTTGTTGACACGTTTGCCGGTTGAGACTGCCAAACAAATTATATAGTTGGACATATAGTTGTCATATAATTTAGTTAAACACATATGAGAAAAATAGAGAAGACGATGCACCACCTGGATACTCAGCGCTTGAGGCCACTTAGAAATGTAAGGTGTCTGCATCTCAAGCCTCATACGAATAAGCCTGGAGAGTCTCTCAGTGAGTATCAAGTTTTTTAACTGCTCTCCCTCACCAGCATCAATGCGGTCCATGAGTTGTTGAAGGCAGTCATCCATGAAATACTACAAGCACACTCAAAAGGGAATTCATAAGCATGGGAAAATCAAGCTAATTTTTTTACATAATACTTTTTTTATTCATTTCGAAATACAATATGCGAATTTAGGAACTCCCTCCCTCCGTCCCTCTCTCTATCTCAATCAAGTGTGGGCAATCGGTGTGGCCGACATCTAATGGCCCGGTCGCCAAACCGACTGGCCCAATCGGTTTGGGCCAAACCGACAATGCGCTAGATTTGCAAATTCCCATTTTCGCATATTACATTTCGAAATGAATAAAAAAAGTATTATTTAAAGAAATTAGCGGCAAATCAAAGAGTTGAAACACAAACTTTAACATGTTCCAGAGTCTGTCTAGTATGTTTTGTTAACAAATAAAAAACTTCATGCATCAATGAAGTTCCAACAAATGCTGATAGAGATCCTGAATTTCATAATTTATACGTCGATGAAGTGAAAGAAAGGAAGCATGTATGTATGCCTGTATCAATGATGAGTTTCATGAACCAAAGATTGAGAAATTTCAACCAATGCTGACAATGCTGTTGTTTCGCACAGAGCTCAAGAACCTCCAAAATCATGTATTATTTAGACTAGACTAGATAAATCAATGCATCACCCTACAGTAGTACAGTTTCTATCAGTTATCTTTAGTTTAAATATGCAGTAAGCGTGATCACTGGCTACCAATTGCGCTGCCCAGTACCAAAAAACAGCAAGGGGTTTTCTTAAGAAAACAATGATAATGATAATGAAATCAAGGATTTCCTTTTGAAATAAATATAGGCAGTGCTGTGGAATAGTAGTACGTTGCACCAAGGCAGTGGCAGTTTGTTTGGCGGTTGGCCAGCCAGCAAGAAGACCAGGGTGGTCGTATTGCATCACGAGGTGATCATGTGTTTGGCATGGCTAAGAAGTCCAATTGTATTAGGAGAGGTTAAGGGCTTGAGTATCTATGTTTATACATGCAAGAAGAATCAATCTATTCTCCAATTTTATTCGCTATTCTCGCCCTATGTCTAACAACCCAGTCTCCCGAAGCCATGCCATCTAGTTATCTTCAGCGCAGGAGTTGTCCTGCTGTGAATCAAGTTTCACAGCAGGTTGAGTAAACTTGAAACAGTTGGAGGCAGAGACACTATTATGTATAGAGCCGATGAGACATCATAGGAAGGGATATTTTCATATTTCTGTTGTTTGTCGGTTGAAAAGGAAAGTTGTCGAGGGATAGGGTAACGGAAGTTCTGCACTGGACGATCAAAAGGTAACTTTGATATTCTTTTGTCTTCTTTGCTCCTAAAACTGAGCTGACAGTTAAAAGGTTATTCTTTAGTTACTTCGTATTCTTACAGATCTTCTTGTTCCCAAATTTCACCATCAGTAACACTGTTCAAGTGAAGAATGTCTATCTCTGCACATGTCAATCCCTCAGAGTAGCAACTGATTTCAAGGCATATAATTGAAGTGTTTCAGTACATACCAGCGACTTGACTATTTTAAGTGCATGTGGTGTAAATCTTGATACGAAGATTGCGACAATAACCAGGGGAAACCAACTAATGGTGGAGACCAGTGAAAACCAAGTAAAAATCATGTTTAAAAGTTTCAAAAAAAAAATTTACGGTACTTCAAAAGGGTAGGTTCCATAAACAAGAACATGGTTTCCACGGAGTTTTCACCAGAGCACGGTTTCCACCAGATACGTTCTCATGAATATTTGTTAATTCTGGTAACATACAGAACAGATAAATAGTTGGTTAACAGTTGGGTCCGCCAAAATGCTTTTCTAAAATAAAGGATTTGAGCAAGAAAAATTGAGATGCTCATTTGTCCAAGATACTTCTACATACGATGCAACACAAACATAATCACCGCACCTACAGATGGCGTCAAGGATAAAGACATGGATGGTTCGTTGAAACTTGAAAATACAGATGTCATGCTAAAAGGGATACCCACAATTTCAGATATCGCCAAAATCATATAGTGACCTTCTCCATAACTAACCAGCCACCTCTGCCTCCGTCAAGAAGCTCAGTACCATCACGGTGCAATGTAGCACCATAGTTTGCGCTATGCCTTTAAGTCGCTTTGCCGGAGCTAGGTACTATTAACAGTTTGCGATATGCCTTAAAGTTGCTTTGCTGGAGCTAGGTACTAGCAACAGTTTGCACTATGCCTTTAAGTCGCTTTGCAGCAATTTTGGTTATGTCTCCTTATTCAATGGTATGCACCTAACCAGTTCATTCAAAAGCTTAAGTTGATACGGAGAGCTGGGCAATATATTTCAACACAACCCCTGACGTTTAGGCTACTCAGGGATCGATGTAGGCCACAACTACTTCTATTAATGGTGTGTTAGCTAGGTCTTGGCTCAAGAACGCTTGGTGAAACCATATAGAATTGCTGATGCCAATCAGGAGAAGGTGGGCAATTTATTCCAATACCCCTTAACAATCCTCAAATCTGAAACCATATAGAATTGCATGAACCTAACCAATTCCAATACCCCTTAACAATCCTCAAATCTGTGTCAAAGAAATTTTGGCAAGTTTCTTTTGGCTAGACATATGGCGTCTCCCTGAGCCCTTAGTGTAGCCTGCGCCTCACGCACTAAAACCCAAAGACTTGGTTGCTTCAGTTCTCCAGGATAGCTTGAATTTAAATCTGAAGAATGGACTAACTCTTTAGGTACTGTCAAGATCCCGGCAAAGAAGCATCACTTGCAATTGCATCAACCTTTTTCCAGTAAATTACCCCAACCAGGATGGTCTTATCAGTCATTAACATTTGCCACCTAGAGGATTAAACTCTTCGCACAAATGAATCCTTTTATGCAAGCATGTGATACATAAAAAGTAATGCCACAGCACACCTAATTCTGATATAATTACTCCATATATAATGAACTACACTCTTTTGAGCCCAACAGTGATGGTCAATATTGTATACCTGCTTTGTACTGGGTAGTGGGTACTAACTACTTACTAGTGTTACTCAAGGTGAGAAATCACCAAACACATCAGAGAGTTGAGGATAACTATCACATTTTCACACCACACAATGACAACATTCATCATCTAAATATGCAGTAACTATCAACAAGTACAGTATCGGAAAAAACATAAAACAGAGTAACAAAACTGGCTCCATTAGCTACCAATCCAATCAATGTGCAATCAAGCAATTAATTCCTACACTGATCTATGAAGCTTCCTTACTTCTCGAATTCCGATTCCATGTAGCATCCAGAAGATTATTTTTCTTGCGATGAAATTGACCACCACAAGATACAAATCACAAGAAAAAATGGTACCTCAACAAGCGCGGCCTCCTTCCTTTGGAAGGCACCGACGATGGCTGGCGACACGCCCACGTCCCTCGCCCCAGCGATCATGGCCGACTCGCTCCATCCCATCCTCGGCTAAAGCAAAGCAATAACAAAAAATAAATAAACAAAAACAGTAGAAGGCGAAAAAACAGAATCAGATTTGGAAAGAGCTCGAGCCACAACCACGTGGAGCAGCGACGCGCGGAGGACCTTCTCCTGCTCCTCCTCGTAGCCCGCGCCAGCCGGGCGGCGGCCCCCCGATGAAGCTCCCTGTCCCGACCGGTAGGACTCCCCAGCGCTGGCACCGGCGTAGGAGGAGGCGCCTTCCGACGTGGCCGGGTCGACTGTCGGCTCGAGAGGCGGAGTCGGAAGAGGCGGTGGCGGCGAGGCGTCGGTGGAGAGCCTGCGCAGAATAGAGGGGGAAGAATACAGCGGAGAGGCGCAGGGGAGGACGCGTCGGGCGGCGGCGGCGCGGGAGAGGAGGTGGCGGGCCGCGAGGGAGGATGCCATTGCGGCAGGGATGGTGCGACCTGCGACGTGTTCGACGAAATGGCGAGGGTATGTCGAAAGTGAAAGTGGTGCGTATAGGCGGCCTCCCCGATCGGATCGATCGCCGTTTGGGAAACACTTGACTCGTGCGGGTGCGGGTTCATGGCGTCCCTAGCGTGACACGTCACGCAGCAAGCATCGTTCAACACGTCTCTATCTTGGCACACGAATTGGCTTTTAGAAGCCTGCTAGAAACGTTTTTTTATGTTTGAGTTTGTGTTTGTTGGAGACTCAAGACTCATCACGAGAAAGTGTGACTCTTCTGGGCCTGCTAATTGGCGGCTAACCGTGACTCTGACAGCGCATTGTACCCTCCCTTCCTACGAAATGCTTGTTCGAGCATCTCCTTTCTCCGTCAAACTTCCAACCACATATCATAAACTTCCAAAACTTTGAATGCAAGCTTCTGCATTTGACCATGAACCTTTACAAACCTGGACAAAACATAAGTACAAGACAAGCATTCAAGAATGGTGGCATGAACTCCCACCAATCTCAACCCCAGTTCTAAGAAACTGAGCTCTGCAATGCATCAAGATGATGTTTCGAAAAAAAAAATCAGTCACTGGTCTCGACCAAATTTGCAGCAACTTTCAGAAATTTTAGCTTTCTACTGCATCGATTCAATTTGTCCAGAACTCTAAGCCGCAATGCAACCAAGAGCAGAGATGGACGCACATGTAAAGAAAATCTATCTAAGCATTGTTTACAGATGGAATCCTCAACAAAATGCAGAAAATCAGGAAGATCAGTAGGAGAGCAAACTTATTTCAATATGCATCTATTTGATGAACAATACAATGGGATAAACACGTTAAGAAATATAAGAAAATGTACAGCTCCATATCTTACATCCACTACCGTAGGGGAAGTCCAAAAACTTTCACATGTGACTCTGAATGACAGTTCTGTAATAATAAAATGACAAACGAAGACAGCAAGAACAAAAGTCTTTTGTCCCAAACAAGTTGGGCTAGGCTAGAGATGACAAATAAAGACAAGTTCGAATATAAGAAAAGAAACGGCAATATCTGAACAATAAAAATTACTATTGCTAAAAAACATGTCATTCAATTGTTCATATGCTCCTTGACTATGTTTGTTTCTGCCCTGAAGATTTCTGGATAGGACTAAACTGCAGAATGAATGAACAAGCATCACCCACCAAGCTGTCAATGGTGTCCTCCCATTTCTCATATGCTTTGAAGCCTATGAAAATCAGGGCAATACCTATTGTTGCCATGTAAATTTCATGTCATCAGTAGTCATTCAGATGATGTGCTCCTCACCCTAGAATTTAAAAGGGGAAGCATGAAGTTTCTCATTACCTATTTTAAATGCAGCCTGGGAAGACATGGAACTAAGGATGCTAACAACCAGTAGGAAGAATACCACCTGACAGAAACAAAGTGACTAAGTTAGGGACTAACACAAAACATATGTGAACTACCAGTACTTAGCACAACATCAACTCATCAAGTAGCGCAAAGTGTGTAATGCAAAGCACAGGAGGAGCATAGCATGCCTTGCAAAACAGTGGCCAGTCATTTCCTCTACAAAGAGATTTTAGCACTCCAACTGATGAGTTCCATGATGAGCTGACTGAACAAGCAACCTGATGTGCCTCCATCTGTGAGATGTGAAAATTTGAGGGCTCAAGTTTCTCAATCTTGTGGCCAAACCTGCAATAGTTGTTATAAAAAATCAAAATGTAGTACACGGTAAACACGCTGAGGAAATCATAAGACATGAACAAAAGGCCCAAATGGTGTTTAACTATCTGGTAGCAGGTATACTGAAGACAAAGAAAGCAGACTAACAGAGGACCGTACACATTTGCGGGCAGCATGCCATGAATGAACAAGAACAGTGCTGTAAGTGAGAAAAGCTTTGCCATTGCTGTCATAACGGTGTAACCACATGTAAATAACTGGTAGTAGATAACAGCCAAGAGTAGTAGCACTGTCATTGTTTGCTTCGTATCTTCCCAAAGAAGTGTTTTGGCAACTGAAAATGGATAAAAAAATATTAGTGAGGGGAGCAGGAGGGACAGAGTGGGATTAAGGGAGGTTGAGTCATACGATTTCCATTCCCAAGAAAAATTGAAGCCTTTGATATACTCCTTTGATTATGTGCTTGTAGATGGGAATACGACTCTATTGTTCTCTTCAGACCATCCTGAAATTTTAAAAAGATATGAATTGCATATAGTGAACATTCAGGAGAGAGAAGTAGGAAATGAGTTGAAATCGGTGTTCAGAACATCCCACACAAAAACACATCGAGTCAAGCAAAGCTCATTAGTAAGACTAGGACAAGGTAAAAACCTTGAGTGGCACAATGGGTTCATAACCAAGCTGATCTTTTGCTCTTGAGCAACTGAATGTACGGTTGCATGAGAGGAGCCTGATCCTTGACGGTGTCAGCTGGGGAACCTTCATTCCATACTTACAAAACGTCTTATAAATCCATTCTACCACATGAGCCACTGGCATCATAACAGAGACAGGAATTTTAATTGAAGGCCTGCAACAAAGTCCCAGTGCATTAAGATGCTGGTTACTTAGTCATCCAAATAGGTATAGGGATCCCAAATCTTTAAATGCTTTACATAGGTGTAGAGATATCCCTTCAGATTTATAATCAAATTGGTACAGCATATCTAGGGTCCTGGAACCGTAATACTCCCTCCGTCCCAAAATGTAAGGCGCCTAAGCTTTAGTCAAAAGACAACATATTCTAAGTTTGACCAAATTTATATATGTAAAAATATAAACATCCACAATATCAAATGAATATCAATAGATTCACCATAAAGTATAGTTTTCCAATATGTCCATTCGATATTGCAGATATTCATAATTTTTTGTATAAACTTGGTCAAATTTAGAAGATGTTGACTTTTGACTAAAGCTTAGGCGCCTTAGGGACGGAGGGAGTACTTTGAAGAGTTGATTCAAGATTTCACAATATTGTACCATGTTTTAACAGAAAAATCTATGATATGTAAAGGTAAATAGGTAATAATCTATAGGAAACTCTAGATATAACATATAATTCTAAATTGATGTGCTCCAAAGTTATCAGCTAACCAAGTTCAAAATGTATCTCAATTAATCATCAACCTGCACGAGCATTTCAGCAAACATTACTTTAAAGAAGGAATACACGTCTATGAGTCTTTTGATACAACAGCCACTCTCAACAACAATGTTCAATGCTTCACATACGTAAATTTAACTAATGTAGATTTTAAAAAAAAATATCGAAGAAGTGAATACCTTTGATATCCAAGACCTTCTAGAATCAATGACATGAACTCCCAGAATTTTATGGGCTCCGCATTTGTTATGAAGTACGTCTGAAAAGGGATCATAAGTCATAACATGGAATCCTAAAAGTAAAATGCTAGGTAGGGGCCTTACTTTTCCAGCAGCTCTCTTTGCACCATCTTCAGATGATAAAGTTTTGTCTGCACAAACATGGCCATATGCCACGTTCTCGACATAGGTGAAATCATAGTAGTTGTTCCCATCACCAATTATGTACTGCAAATGAAGATTTCAGTAAATAATGGACAAACCAATTCAGTAGCTTACAACATTTACTTTGTCTGATGCAGTAATATGATTTGCGTAATTGCATTACTAATTACTAATAGAGAAAAAAGGAATTCTGAAACTATCATTATGGGAAATTAACTATCAATATCATTGGTTCAACATAAGCATAGAGACTGGGACATGAATTACAAACTTAGCAGAAGCAAAGTTTAAAAATGTACACACATGTAGCAGTTCTTACTTTTGACTTGCCTGCCCTTGCAGCAGCAACTAGAGAAGGAACCAGTAGCTTATCACCAGGCCCAAAAATGCTACTTGGGCGTATACAACAAGTAAGAAGCCCATCCCTACCATTAGCCCTCATCACTAATTTTTCTGCATCTGCCTTTGTTTCTGAATACGAATCATTGAACTGGAGTAAGAGAACATCTAGTCAGGAGGCGTGGATAAGTATGAACCAATGAAAGATAAAAAGGATGTAATCCAGATGAGACATACCTTATCTGGGTACGGCATTGATTCATCTGCATTAAAAATTCCATGAACTCCATCAAAAACTACACTTGGTGAGCTAGTGTAGATAAGTCTCTTCACCTTGCAACGGATACACGCATCAATGACATTTTTTGTTCCTATGAATATAAGAACAATAAGCAATCGACTTGGTGTCATCCCATAAGCAAATCAGTTTCATCTCATAATTAGTAACCAAAGCTGCCTAGCATACAAGTTTGTATTACAAACCTTCAACATTAACCGAATAATGAAGATGAAAGTTGTTAATGGATGAATCTGGAGCAGCCATATGAAAAACTACTTCAGCACCCTCAAAAGCTGCAGAAAAAAAAACACAATGGAGGCAATAACAAAGGCTTAGGCATCAATTAACTAAATTGAGTAATGCACATAACACCATGCTATATAGGAATCAAAAAAGACATGTACCGGAATGTCAATACTAGTTTTAACTTTAAAACCTTTAAGAACAATCTGGAGAGCTGCTAAGACAACTGTAACAGGGAGAACTGCAAAGTCACATGATTCCTTATTTCCTGACTCTGCACCACTAACTCTATGTACATAACATACATGACCCTCATCGAATGATCAATAAGCTTCATGGGATTAACAGAGGTGACATAGCTGGGGCCAAAAAAAGCATGAAATTGTCATGCAACTAAGTGGACCTCACACCTCGTACGCATAAACGCAGTGGCTATTCTATGCACGGCCCCATACTTTTTTTGTAAAGCACAAATAACTAATTGTTGATAATAGTTACATAAAAATAAACAGAATTTAGAAGAGTTCACTACAGTTGACACCACATGATTTTCGCTCTGGCGGTGCCACACCATAAACGTGGTGTGCGGTAACTATACATGATAAATGTATATTTAACAATGTGTAGCAGCTAAACATTCAAATAATATAGGTCTTAGCAAATTAACTCTGTCAACCTTAACTACAACAAACAAACCTAAAAGGGCGAACCAACTCTACCACAACGTATCCTAAATCATGTGACTCCTACACCGGGGGTCATTGATTCCTGCGAGTCCTGCTAGCTTCAGATCCACAAGAATCACGGAATCAGGCACTACATTACCATCAAATCCTACCCAGCCTAACAATCCAGGGAGAAAATGGTGGATCACACACCTTTGGCAACCTGGGCCTTGTCGCGGAGGTCAGCTGAGGCGTAAACGGCTTGACCTTCGCGGAGGGCGGCGCCGAGGATCCCCTCCTCCTCGTCTCGGTCGAGGGCGATGGCCTGGGGCAGGTCGGCCACGCGCACGCGGTAGTCGCCGGAACGGAGAAGCATCAGCACCAGGTGTCTGGCCGCGAAGCCGCGGCCCCCAGTGACCACACACCATCTGCCGCCGCCTCTAGCCGCATCCATCTCTTCCGCCGCTGCCGCCGCCGTCGTCGTCAGATTCGAGGCGGTTATGGCGGCACAAACACTGCCCACGCTCTCTCTGTGATATTTCTCCTATCCCGTGGTGACCCGCGATCCGATCTGTGGTATTTACGCCGTGCTGTCCATTTGGCCCACTGTGGTAAATTATCTAGCAGTAGTGTTTTTTCTGATATATGTTGAGCTATGCTAGAATCAGGATATTACTACTGTATATGTTGAAACTAGATTGTAAAGCGCTGATGTAAAAATTGTTCAACAATTTGTTTCAGGTCTATTCGGTAGCAGTACAAGATTGAACCTTTGGTGAATTTGAAGCTTGACCTCAACAACTGTATTTGGAAGCCATGAAGACTTGGTCTCGTCAGTAACGGCTGGCATGATTGATTGCCTGTCATTTAGGCATTGTTCGACGTGTTAATTTCTGGCACTGTTCTTATATCATTTAGAGCGAAAGAGTTCACAGACCTGTATCAGTTTTGTCTCTACCATGCCTTCCTACTTTATAGTACTACTACTGCCATCAGTGTGTAAATATGTAGCTTCGTCTAGAGTATCCGCATTTATATTGTTCACGAATTCTTGTCTTTTGATGCTGGGATGGTCACATATCCCAGTTCTAATTTGAAAAATCTTTATAATTTAATGTGATGCATCCTGCTGTGTAACCCTGTCGTCGATTTAGTGTTATTCATTATGCTATATCTCTGTCGGATAGCAATGGAATCCAAGTCGTGTAACTGTAACTCCATCGCACAGAAAAATAATCATTAGAAGCAGAAAAGGAGGTGCCACGCATCCCGTCTGAGCGTGTATGAATTTCGCGTGGACGCGCGGTGCGTGCGCAGCATCCTAGCGAGTAGATTTATTCGGAAAAACGCGTCCGGCTCGACCCATTCGTGCACTTAATCTGGGCCTCGGTTGCATCGGTCCGGACGCGCGTGGACAACGCGGGTGTTCCCCTAATAATTCGTCCAGACCCCCTCGTCAGTAGCACAACAGACGCTCTCCTCCCCCAAACCCTCGCACTCCATGTCCCGTGCCTCGAGCAGACGCAAATCTTTGCCGTCGCCATCGCTCGCTGCTGCCGGCTCCCCCACGATATCGAGTGCCACCGTAGGCCACGCGTGTTGCCGAAGTTCTCTGGACGCGCCGCAGGCAATCCCGACCCCTCGTTCTCCGTCATTGGACTGGACGTGCGACACCCTCTGCATGGCACACCACCTTCTCGATCAATTGTCTGAGGTATGTTCGCCCGTCCTTTTTAGGTTTTGTCCGGCCTGCTGCGGGAGTTGGCATCGCCATTGACGGCCGCATACTTTGGAGATGGGCAGAAGCCAAAGGGCAATGGAGTTCTTCTACAAGAATTTTGTGGAGTCATCGTCCGAGGAAGAGTCTGACGGTAAGACCGAGATTCTGTTTGTGGCTGCACAGATGGTGCACGACCACTACCTCCTGCCGCCGCGTAGAGGTGGCTCGTCCAAGCGACGCGAAGCCAACCAGGAGCGCGACCGAGAAGATGGTCACATACGCCTTTACAAGGACTACTTCCATCCAACTGATCCAGTCTTTAAAGAGAAGGCATTCCGTCGCCGCTATCGGATGTCGAGGGACCTATTCTTACAAATTCTCAATGGGGTGACGGAGTACGATAACTACTTCGAGGCCAAGTACGATTGCACTGGTAAGATTGGTTTCTCCTCTTACCAAAAACGTCTTGCTGTCATTCGGAAGCTTACATATGGAGTTCCCTGACCTCCTCGACGACTACATGCGCATGAGCGAGTCCACGTGTCATGAGGCTATGTACCGGTTTTGTAGCGCGGTTATTGTGGTGTTTGGCAAGGTTTACCTGACAGAGCCAAACACCGAAGATATTGCCCGTCTTTTCTCCATCAACGAGAGAAGGGGGGTTCCCGGTATGCTCGGCAGCATTGACTACATGCATTAGCAGTGGAAGAACCATCCATTTGGTTGGAAAGGGCAGTTCAAAGGACATAGGACATGCAGAGGGGTGCACCCTCATACTAGAGGTTGTTGCATCACGGGATCTCTGGATTTGGCACTCTTTTTTTGGCATGGCTGGATCAAATAATGACATCAAGTGATGCAGCGGTCTCTGGTGTTTGCTAGGCTGGCAGAAGGCAATGCCCCACAGATTTCTTATCAGATCAATGGCAATCCATATGATATGAGTTACTATCTTGTTGACTGTATCCACCCCTTCTGGACCACCTTTGTGAAGACAATCCGCAATCCTGAAGATGAGAAGTGCAAAAGGTTTGCAAAAGAGCAAGAGGCCGCTATGAAGGATGTGGAGCGAGCATTTGGTGTGCTTCGGTCAAGGTGGCCTATTATTCGGTACCCTTCTAGATACTAGAGCACAAAGAGGATGTGAGATGTGATGACTGCTTGTGTCCTCATGCATAACATGATCGTCGAGGACGAGCATGATGACGGCATCTTGGATCAAGGTTGGGAATTTTAGTGTCAGTTGGTTGAGCCAGATCCAAGTCTAGCGTCTTGAGAAGATTTCATGCAAGTGCATGAAAATTTGCATCACAGGCAAACCCATGAACGGCTTCAACAAGATTTGGTTGAGCATAAATAGGCCCGTGCAGGAAATCTTAATGTTTAATTCTTATTTTGTTTTATGTAATTTGATTGACGGTTTAGTTGTTTTCTATCGAACCATGCGAGCCTAAACTATTTAATGTAAGCACTGTTTTAATTTGATTACCTAGTCTAGTTTATTTGCAATCCTAAAAATTAATTATGTGACAATATTTACAAACATATAAAATCTTTGGCCAGCTCTGTCCAAGCGCGGACAAATGGGTCGCGCCGCTGGCGCGGCTAGCCGGATAGGCTGGACCCATCCCCAAATCGACCGCGGCCTAACCCAAACGGACATAACGAACCATTTAGGGCGACCGGACGGCCGGTGGAGATGCCCTTAGTTTATAGCGGCCTAACGCGGACATGCAACAATCACTTCTTTTTTTATAAAACTTAGTACAAACACAAACGCTCACAAATACACACATATCACACACATCTATAAACACACACGCTCATAAATACACACATATCACACACATCTACAAACACACACGCACATCCTATCTCTATAAGTACCTTCGAAAGACTTCTGATCTTGAGCTTGACGAACTCATCATAGACGGCTCGCTATCGGCAGGAACATCGTTGTTCACTGAAGAATATTCTGCTTTTACCCTCTAACCATCCAACCACAGATTAATTCTCTACGACCACTTAGCCTGCATAAAACCCACTGGATTAATTGTGGCTGGCCACAATGTCCCGTATATATTTATGTGGTGCAAGTGGAGATCCACAAATCCGTGCATTTACATCCTAAAGTAGGACGGGTATATTGACTTGTTGACACAAAGAACGTGCCCATTCTGAACCCAGTGATATTTAAGAAAGTTTTAAGACAAACTTTGTCAATTCATGACAACTTTGTCAAATTGAGCATCGGAAAGAGTTGAAACATTCTCAGAATAATCGCCAGAGCCACGATCGGTGAAATGTATATGTTGCAAGGCCGAAATACTTGTAAGGACCACCGGCCGTATGTCTAGGATGTTACGCATTTCACGGTACCTTGACTGCACAATCCAGTCTCCACTCTATCAAAAAAAATCCAGTCTCCACTTGCCAATTAAATATACGTTTCTTTGTGTTTGCTGGACTCTCATCCAGTATTAACCCTTTCCATCTAAACTCGTACAAATATGTTCATGTATATATGTAAACCATATCCACATCAAATATTACCTACATATAGGGATACAGATCAGGGTCTGTATATACACGCATTCCCATGCACCAGACCCCGACTTCTCTACAACGACGATGATGATTCTAGTTCGGATAATAGATTCAAAACCTATGAAAATGTACCTCTCGATAACAGCCAGTTTTGTGGTCATAATAATAGGCGAAACGATGCCGGGTCACCGGCATACTCAGAAAACATGAGTGAAGTATTTTGAATATTTTGTAATATCAGTCCATGAATGGAACCAGACAAATGACATCCTACATTCTCTGTTTTTCGTTATGTAGGTGGTTGCCGGTGGTCATGATGAGGCCGAATATTCAGACTTGGAAGTTGGTTTTGATAAATATAGCATCAAAAAAATATCAGGACGAATCTAGCTTAGAAAAAAGGAGCGAGGTTTATAGATATTTTCTCTATGGCAAGCAATGAATGTTAACAATGAAACATAATCTTATAGTGGTTCATTGTCTTTACCTGTGTAGGTGATATCCGGTGCTCACAATGAGCATGAACATCATGGGAAACCAGACACGAAATTTGTGAGTAACGAAGATAAGAAGTTCCCAGTGGACAATCACTGAAAAATATGGGACATGACATTTGATTCCGAACCGGCGGATTTTGTCTGGTACAACAGCTATGCGAGAGAGCATGGCTTCAGTATCAGAAAGGACATTTTGAAGCGAGGGAAAGGTCTAGGAAAGAAATACGGTTAAGATGGTATGTCTGTTTCAGGACTGGGAAACGTCTAGAAAAACTCTTAACACAGGAAGGCCGCAGCCATAGGCTGAGACCCTAGACTCATTCTAATTGCAATGCCCATCTCAGCGTGAAGCGTGATATTTCCCGTGAAGTCCGAGTTGTCAAAAGTTTTGACAACAATCACAATCATGTATTGGCTAGTCCGAACGAAGTACCGTTTCTCCGGTCTCATAGAAAGATTAAATCATACCAGAGAGTTGAGATACTATCATTGGGAGCCGCTGGGTTGAGAAAAAGTATGGTAATGAGACACTTCCTCAGGAGACACGGCTACGACGGTGTAGGTTTCATTTCTAGAGATCTGTACAACATGTGTTGTAGGGAGAAGAGGAAGCTTATTGCGAATGGTGATTCTGCAATAGCCCTTGGTATTATGGACGCCAGGAAGAACAATGATCCTGGTTTCTTTTTTGTACTATGATGTAGATGATGAAGGACGGCCGAAGAGCTTGTTCTGGTGTGATTCTGAGTCACGCCGAGACTATCAAGACTTCGGCGACGTGGTGGTGACCTACAAGATGAACCAGTATGGCATGTCGTTCATTCCTTTCGTATGCATGAACAATCACCATAATACTACGGTGTCCGCGTGTGCCATCATGTCAGATGAGAAGGAATATACATATGCTTGGCTACTTTAGACATCCCTGAAAGCAATGTATTAGAAGAAGCCAAAGGTATTATCATAGATAGCGATGCCGCAATGATAAGAGCTATTCAGAATGTCCTTCCAGACATGTGGCACCTTATATGTACGTGGCACATAGATAAAAACATGAAGAAACATCTTGGTCATAAGTCACTTAAGGATTTTCGTCCATTCTTATACTACGTCACTTCAGAAGTTGTCTTTGAGCAAAGATGGAGCACATTTGTTCACAAGTGGCGGACAAATTTAACCCGGGAATGGCTTAAAAGGATGTTGACATGGGTATGCCCTACGGGTGCCTAATGTTAGCCTACCCGATACCAGCCTGGCAGGGGCCCACATGATTACCCCGTGTGGATGATGGAGCCCCAAAAGGATTCGGGTGACCAAGGCCCACACGGGTGCGTCTTCTTAGAGAACACGGCTAGCTATAGATATAATTTCAAAGGGTTCAACCCTAATCTATAACCGATTCGACCTACCACGATACCTGGCCTCCCCATATAAAGGCCAGGAGGGCACAGCGAGGAGGCTCTCTCAACTCTCATACCCTAGCATACACCATGCCAGATCCAATCTGCGCACCCTTGTAATCATCCGCATAGCCATCAATCAAGAGCAGACAAGCAGGAGTAGGGTTTTCCCATCGGGGGCTTGAACCTGGGTAAACCTCGTGTCCCCGTGTTGCGAGTATGTTAGCCGTTTCGCGATCTCCAACTTCCCCTCCTTCTCCAAAACCCAAGTCCATAACAATGGGAATTGACGAGTCAAACCCTCGTCAATTGGCGCCATCTGTGGGACTTGGGGATGCTGATCGTGCTATCGTGACGGCCCAATCCACTACAATCTTTGACTCCTTCGCGATGGAGAACCACCTCTTCTTCGGCGCCATCGAATTCACCGTCCACCCGCCGGCAACCCGCCAAAACTTCGATTCCGTAGGAGATGAAGTCGAAATGGTGTTCGGGAGCATCTGCTTCTAGGTGGGCCATATTGGCACCCTTCGCCTCCCTTAGGAATACTGCCTCCGACAATCGTACCCGCTCCGTGGGTGCCACCAATCGGTGTCCTGAGCGCACCATCGCTGACAAGCAATTCGGATGAAAGTAGCAGCTGCAACTCCGACCTCTGTGACCCTCCTATGGAGGAAGGAACCTAAAGTTCCGTATCAGAGAGCTGTGGGAGCAATGATCTCCCTGTTGGAATTATGCCCTAGAGGCAATAATAAAGATGTTATTATTATAATTCTTGTTCATGATAAAGTTTATATTCCATGCTAGAATTGTATTAAGCGGAAACTTTAATACTTGTGTGGTTTGTGAACAACACCGTCTCCCTAGTATGCCTCTATGGACTAGTTCATTGATTAATGATGGTTAAGGTTTCCTAACCATAGACATGAGTTGTCGATTAATAATGAGATCATATCATTGGGAGAATGATATGATGGACATACCCAAACTAAGCGGAGCAATTAGATCGTATCATCGTGTTCATCTTTGCGAAGCTTTTCTTATGTCAAATATTGTATTCCTTAGACCATGAGATAATACAACTCCCTGGTATCGGAAGAAAGCTTTGAGGTCATCAAACGTCATCCTATGAGAGGGTGATCATAAAGGTGTCTCTCAGGTGATCGGAAAGTACCTGTTGGGTTGTATGTATTGAGATGGGATTTGTCCCTCCCAAGTCGGAGAGATATACTTCGGGCCCACTCGGTAATCGATATCAACACCGCTTGCAAGCATGTGATAAGGAGTTACTCACAAAGTGATATCGGATTACGGAACGAGTAAAGTACTTGCTGTGAACGGGATTGAACTAGGTATGACGGTACCGACGATCAAATCTCGGGCAAGTAAAATATCACGAGACGAAGGGAATATATATATGGGATTGATTGAATCCTGGCATCGTGGTTCATCCGATATGATCATCGATGAATGTGTGGCGGTCAATATGGGTTTCCAGACCCCGCTGTTGATTATTGATATAAGATCATGTCTGCACATTCTCGAACCCGAAGGGTCACACACTTAACGTGTCTCGACGCTAGGATAGATTGGATAATTGGTTTATGAGTTTTTATTTGGAGTCTCGGATGGGATCCGGGACATCATGAGAGGTTCCGGAGTGGTCCGGAGAATAAGATTCATATAAGGCAATGCAGTTTTTGGAGTTCGGAATTGTTTCGGGTTAATCGGTATTGTACCGGAAGCTTCTAGAACCTTCCGGAGGGGGACCAACGTGGCCCCACCTGTCGGGAGGGGGCATGGGCCTATGAGGGAGTGCCCTGGCCGCATTGGGCCAGGGGCACAAGGCCCCATAGGGCCCAGCCGGCCAAACCAAGGGGAAACCCTAATGGAGCTTCTAGAAGGAGGGGGGAACTTGCCCCCGACTCTTCCCTCCTTGGCCGCCGGCCTAGGCTCGGGGGAGGGGATAGGGTTGGCGCCCACCCCTCTATATAAAGAGGGATGGGGGCGCACCACCCCCCTACACCTCCTCCTCAACTAGCCGCCCTGCTGCCCTCCTCTCTCTCTCTCCCTCCCGACTGCACGTAGGCGAAGCCCTGCTGCAGAAACTCTCCACCACTTGCACCGCGCCTTCGCGTTGTAGATCCAATACGTCTCTCCACCATACTTGCTGGACCGAGGAAGGAGGAGACGTCGAGGTGCCGCACATGTGCATCTCTCGGAAGCATCGCCACTTGCGGTGTTAGATCGGAGCGGATCGCGAGGAGGAGAAGCGAGTACGACTACATCACCCACGTTCCGACGAACGTTCCGCTGTGCGAATCTTCAAGGGTATGAAGATCTCATATAATCCCTCTCGTTGTTTGCATCTCCTAGATTAGATATTGGCTTTCCCGTTCGCATCCGTAGAATTTTTTGATTTACTATGCTGCGAAACCCTTTAGTGGTATCAGAGCTAGATCTATGCGTAGATGTGTTTCACGAGTAGAACGCGACATGGTTGTTGCGGGCGTTGATGTTTTCTGTTGCAAGCCTCTTGTTTGTGTTCTTCTTATGACGCGGGATAGTGAGATTGAAGCGGTCCAGGCCAACCTTACGCGACGTCGTTCGCGAGACCGGCTCCGCACTTGACGTGTGGCTTGTTCCACACATGCGGCTGGTGGATGCCAGTTTCTCTCACTATAGTTGTCATGGGATTAACACCGGAGTTTGGCAACCATAATATCACCGCTGTGGCTTTCCGTAGGTAAGAATCGTTCTTAGCTTGCTACTCCCATAAGCCACGTAAAACATGCAACAACAAAGTAGAGGCGTCTAACTTGTTTTTGCAGGGAGTGTTTTCTGTGATATGGTATGGCCCAAGATGTGATGTGTATATTGTATGCGATGATCATGTTTTGTAATGTTTCACGACTTGCATGTCGATGAGTACACAACCGGCAGGAGCCATATGGTTGTCTTTATAATTGTGTATGACCTGTGTGTCAACTTCTTATACGCCATGTAATAGTTTCACTTTATCGCTAAGTAGTTAGCAATAGTTGTAGTTGCTATTCGTGGTGGAGGCAATCATGGTGGAGTGATGGAGATCATGCCGGCGCGCACAAGATGGAGATCATTGCGCGAAGATTGGCTATACCATGTCACATAAAGTTATATGCATGTGATGTTTATCCTTTTATGTATCTTATTATGCTTAGATCACGACGATAGCATTATAAGATGATTCCTCACTTAAAGATCAAGATAAAACTGTGTTCTCCCCATGTATGCACCGTTGCGAAAGTTCGTCGTGTCCAAGCATCACGTGATGATCGGGTGCTATAGACTCTACATTCACATACAACGGGTGCAAGCCAGTTTTGCACACGCGGAAATACTTGGGTTTGACTTGACGAGCCTAGCATGTACAGACATGGCCTCGGAACACATGAACCGAAAGATTAAGCATGAGTCATATGAATGATATGATCGACACTTCGTTGTCCACCATTGAAGCCACATCTCTTCTCGTGAAGATCGGATTAGGTGTGGTGAATTTGGATCGTGTTCACTAAACAACTTGAGGGATGTTGAATTTAGTGGGAGTTCATCTGGTAATTTGATTAAAAGTTGAACTAGTTATCATGAACATAGTCTAATTTGTACTTGCAAATATTGTAGATCAAATGGCTAAGTCCAACTTCAACTTCAACGTTTTTGCTAAGACGAAAAAGCTTAGAAACAATGGGTCTAACTTCACCAACTGGTTCCGCAATCTGAGAATCATTCTCTCTGGCGGTCAAAAGGACTATGTCCTTGAAAATGCGCTAGGTGACCCTCCTGCTGTAGATGCGCCGGCTGATGAGAAAGCTGGCTGTCAGTCGCGCAAAGATGATTATGGTGTGATTAAGAGCACCATGTTGTTTGCTATGGAATCGGACCTTCAAAATCGTTTTGAAGACTATCCCGGGCCCTTTGAGATTCTTGAGGAGCTGAAAACCATGTTTCAGACTCAGGCCCGTTCTGAGAGATATGAGATCTCTGAGAAATTCTTTAACTGCAAGATGGAGGAAGGGAGTTCCGTTAGTGAGCACGCCATTAAGATGTCGGGCTACACTCAACGCCTTGAGCAACTGGACTGCAAGATTCCAGAGGAGCTCAAGATTGATAGGGTTCTGCAATCACTCCCTCCCAGCTACAAAAGTTTTGTAGTGACTCATAATCAGATTGGTTCCACTGATATGATCACCGAGCTCTTCGCAAAGCTGAAGGCTGCAGAGGTGGACATCAAAAAGGATAATCATGTGTTGATGGTCAACAAGCCCCCCACCTTCAAGAAAGGTAAGGGTGCAAAGAAGCCCTTCAAGAAAGGCGGCGACAAGCGCGTTGCCCCTGCTGAGAAGAAGCTCAAGTTTGGTCCTAAGCCGGACACTGAGTGCTTCTATTGCAAGGACAAGGGTCACTGGAAGCACAACTGTCCGAAGTACTTAGCGGACAAGAAGGCTGACACCATCAAAGGTATATTTGATATACATGTTATTGATGTTTTCCTTACTAGCCCTCGTTGTAGTGCCTAGGTATTTGATACTGGTTCAGTTGCTAATATTTGTAACTCGGAACAGGAGCTACGGAATAGACGGCGGCTTGCGAGGGATGAGGTGACGATGCGCGTTGGCAACGGATCAAGAGTTGATGCGATGGCCGTCGGCACGCTCTCCTTAGTTTTACCTTCGGGATTAGTTTTAAACCTCAATAAATGTTATTATGTGCCTGCGTTGAGCATGAACATCATTTCTGGATCGTGTTTATTGCAAGACGGTTATTCATTTAAATCGGAGAATAATGGTTGTTCTATTTATATGAGTAACATCTTTTATGGTCATGCACCTGTTGTGAATGGTTTATTTCTTCTAAATCTCGAAAGGGATGAAACACACATCCATAACATTGAGGCTAAGAGATGCAAAGTAGATAGTGATAATACTACTTATTTGTGGCACTGTCGTCTAGGTCATATTGGTGTAAAGCGCATGAAGAAACTCCATTCTGATGGACTTTTGGAGTCTCTTGATTTTGAATCATTTGACACATGCGAACCATGCCTCATGGGCAAGATGATCAAAACCTCGTTCTCCGGTATGATGGAGCGAGCAACGGACTTGTTGGAAATCATACATACCAATGTATGCGGACCGATGAGTGTTTCGACGCGCGGTGGATATCGCTATTTTCTCACTTTTACCGATGACTTAAGTAGATATGGGTATATCTATTTAATGAAACATAAATCTGAAACATTTGAAAAGTTCAAGGAATTTCAGAATGAAGTGGAGAACCATCGTAACAGAAAGATTAAGTTTCTACGATCCGATCGTGGAGGTGAATATTTGAGTTATGATTTTCTCACGCATCTTAAAGCAAGCGGAATCGTTTCGCAACTCACGCCACCTGGAACACCATAGCACAATGGTGTGTCTGAACGCCGGAATCGAACCCTATTAGATATGGTCCGATCGATGATGTCTCTTACTGATTTGCCGTTATCATTTTGGGGTTATGCATTAGAAACCGCTGCATTCACTTTAAATAGGGCACCATCTAAATCCGTTGAGACAACACCGTATGAACTGTGGTTTGGTGCTAAACCTAGGTTGTCGTTTCTTAAAGTTTGGGGATGCGAAGCCTACGTCAAGAAGTTGATGCCGGACAAGCTCGAACCCAAAGCGGAGAAATGCGTCTTCATAGGATACCCTAAGGAAACTATTGGGTATACCTTCTATCACAGAACCGAAGGCAAAGTGTTTGTCGCAAAGAACGGTTCCTTTCTTGAGAAGGAGTTTCTCTCGAAAGAAGTGAGTGGGAGGAAAGTAGAGCTAGACGAGGTTGTTGAACCTTCTCTTGAATTGGAGAGTAGCGCAGCACCTGAAATTGTTCCAGTGCCGCCTGCACCAACAATAGAGGAAGCTAATGACAAGGATCATGAAGCTTCGGCCGATGCTGCTACTGAACGTCGCAGGTCGACAAGGTCGCGTGCCCCTCCTGAGTGGTACGGCAACCCTGTCTTGACTGTCTTGTTGGTAGAAGACAGTGAACCTATGAACTATGAGGAAGCGATGATGAGCCTAGACTCTGAGAAATGGCTAGAGGCCATGAAATCCGAATTGGGTTCCATGAGCGAAAACCAAGTATGGACTTTGGTGGACCCTCCTAGCGATCGAAAGGCCGTTGAGTGCAAATGGATTTTCAAGAAGAAAACGGACGCGGATGGTAATGTTACCGTCTATAAAGCACGGCTTGTCGCGAAAGGTTTTTGACAAGTTCAAGGTGTTGACTATGATGAGACTTTCTCTCCCGTAGCGATGTTTAAGTCCATTCGGATTTTATTAGCAATTGCTGCGTTTCATGATTATGAAATATGGCAGATGGATGTGAAGACTGTGTTCCTCAATGGCAACATTGATGAAGAGTTGTATATGATGCAACCCGAAGGTTTTGTCGATCCTAAGGATGCTGATAAAGTGTGCAAACTTCAGCGTTCCATTTATGGACTGAAGCAAGCATCTCGGAGTTGGAACCTTCGTTTTGATCAAGTGATCAAGAGATTTGGATTTGTTCCAAATTGCTACGAAGCTTGTATCTACAAGAAAGTGAGTGGGAGCTCGGTGACATTTCTGGTACTATATGTGGATGACATATTGATTATTGGAAATAACATTAATATGCTTAACGATGTGAAGAGTTATTTGAACAAGTGTTTTTCAATGAAAGACCTAGGTGAAGCTGCTTATATATGGGGCATCAAAATCTATAGAGATAGACAAAGACGCCTAATAGCTTTAAGCCAGAGTACATACCTAGACAAAGTTCTGAAAAGGTTCAGAATGGATAAGGCAAAGAAAGGTTTAGTGCCTATGTTGTTAGGTAAGATATTGAGCAAGGCTCAGTGTCCAGCTACGGTAAATGATAGATAAGCTATGAGCAAGGTGCCTTATGCCTCGGCCATAGGTTCTATCATGTATTCCATGCTGTGTACTAGACCGGATGTGTCCAATGCTCTTAGTTTGACGAGCAGATATCAAAGTGATCCAGGAGTGGAACACTGGACAGCCGTGAAGAACATCCTAAAGTACCTAAATAGGACTAAAGAAATGTTCTTAGTCTATGGGGGTGATGAACAGCTCGTCGTAAAAGGTTACGTCGACGCTAGTTTCGACACCGACAAGGATGACTCTAAATCTCAGACAGGATACGTTTATATTTTGAATGGAGGAGCTGTGAGCTGGAGAAGCTGCAAGCAAAGCGTGATCGCAGGATCTATAGTAGAAGCGGAATACATGGTTGCTGCAGAAGCGTCAAGTGAAGGAGTTTGGATCAGGAACTTTATCACTGAGCTTGGCGTGGTTCCAAGTGCATTGGACCCATTGGAGATATTGTGTGACAACACTGGCGCCATAGCACTCGCTAAGGAACCAAGATATCATCCAAAGACCAAGCATATCAATCGCAAGTTTCATATAATCCGAGATTATATAGCAGATGGAGATCTGAAGATTAGCAAAGTACATACAGATCTGAATGTCGTAGATCCATTGACTAAACCTCTTCCACGTGCAAAACATGATCAGCACCTTAGTGCCATGGGTGTGAGATTGTTGCCAAATGTAAACTAGATTATTGACTCTAGTGCAAGTGGGAGACTGTTGGAATTATGCCCTAGAGGCAATAATAAAGATGTTATTATTATAATTCTTGTTCATGATAAAGTTTATATTCCATGCTAGAATTGTATTAAGCGGAAACTTTAATACTTGTGTGGTTTGTGAACAACACCGTGTACCTAGTATGCCTCTATGGACTAGTTCATTGATTAATGATGGTTAAGGTTTCCTAACCATAGACATGAGTTGTCGATTAATAATGAGATCATATCATTGGGAGAATGATATGATGGACAGACCCAAACTAAGCGGAGCAATTAGATCGTGTCATCGTGTTCATCTTTGCGAAGCTTTTCTTATGTCAAATATTGTATTCCTTAGACCATGAGATAATACAACTCCATGGTATCGGAAGAAAGCTTTGAGGTCATCAAACGTCATCCTATGAGAGGGTGATCATAAAGGTGTCTCTCGGGTGATCGGAAAGTACCTGTTGGGTTGTATGTATCGAGATGGGATTTGTCCCTCCCAAGTCGGAGAGATATACTTCGGGCCCACTCGGTAATCGATATCAACACCACTTGCAAGCATGTGATTAAGGAGTTACTCACAAAGTGATATCGGATTACGGAACGAGTAAAGTACTTGCTGTGAACGGGATTGAACTAGGTATGACGGTACCGACGATCAAATCTCGGGCAAGTAAAATATCGCGAGACGAAGGGAATATATATATGGGATTGATTGAATACTGGCATCATGGTTCATCCGATATGATCATCGATGAATGTGTGGGACTCAATATGGGTTTCCAGACCTCGCTGTTGATTATTGATATAAGATCATGTCTGCACATTCTCGAACCCGAAGGGTCACACACTTAACGTGTCTTGACTCTAGGATAGATTGGATAATTGGTTTATGAGTTTTTATTTGGAATCTCGGATGGGATCCGGGACATCATGAGAGGTTCCAGAGTGGTCAGGAGAATAAGATTCATATAAGGCAATGCAGTTTTTGGAGTTCGGAATTGTTTCAGGTTAATCGGTATTGTACCGGAAGCTTCTAGAACCTTCCGGAGCGGGACCAACATGGCCCCACCTGTCGTGAGGGGGCATGGGCCTATGAGGGAGTGCCCTGGCCGCATTGGGCCAGGGGCACAAGGCCCCATAGGGCCCAGCCGGCCAAACCAAGGGGAAACCCTAATGGACCTTCTAGAAGGAGGGGGGAACTTGCCCCCGACTCTTCCCTCCTTGGCCGCCGGCCTAGGCTCGGGGGAGGGGATAGGGTTGGCGCCCACCCCTCTATATAAAGAGGGATGGGGGCGCACCACCCCCCTACACCTCCTCCTCAACTAGCCGCCCTGCTGCCCTCCTCTCTCTCTCTCCCTCCCGACTGCACGTAGGCGAAGCCCTGCTGCAGAAACTCTCCACCACTTGCACCGCGCCATCGCGTTGTAGATCCAATCCTCTCTCCACCATACTTGCTGGACCGAGGAAGGAGGAGACGTCGAGGTGCCGCACGTGTGCATGTCTCGGAGGCATCGCCACTTGCGGTGTTAGATCGAAGCGGATCGCGAGGAGGAGAAGCGAGTACGACTACATCACCCACGTTCCGATGAACGTTCCGCTGTGCGAATCTTCAAGGGTATGAAGATCTCATCTAATCCCTCTCGTTGTTTGCATCTTCTAGATTAGATCTTGGCTTTCCCGTTCGCATCCGTAGAAATTTTTTGATTTACTATGCTGCGAAACCCTTCACTCCCCCATCGCTACATGTGCGCGGTGATATCCCACAAGTATAGGGGATCGTGTGTAGCCTTTTTGATAAGTAAGAGTGTCGAACCCAACGAGGAGCTAAAGGTAGGATAAATATTCTCTTAAGTTCTATCAACCACTGATACAACTCTACGCACACTAAACGTTTGCATTATCTAGGAAATAAACTAGAGCAACAAAACAAGTACTAGAGAAGGCTTTGCAAGATAGTAAACAACAAGAAAGTAAAGCTAGTTCCTGCAGCAATAAAATACACTAAACTAACAAAACCATGAGTGTGTAATAGTGATGGTAATTGTGGTGGCTTTGTCCAAGTTTAATTGCCGAATAAATCGGGTTCATTGTCTTCGATGCAGTTTTCTATGTGGAAGAGGCTAAATATACATGCGCTTCACTACTTGGAATTACATGTACTATATGATTGGATTGTTAGCAAACATCCGTAACTACTAACAAAGCATTAAGGTTTCCCCAACCATAGCCTTAAGTTAATGGTCCTCTTACTCCCATACGTGCAATGTTTCGGTTCACGTCCTTAGGTTTCTGTCACTCCGGCAGAACTTCCCCTTCCTCTTACACATACTACAAACCCTATGATGTTTAATCCATGCGCGCACAAATATAATGGACACCAAAGGACTGTACCATATCAACATACAACTCTAATGAACCAAAGACATTCAACCATTCAATCTAAGAACAAAGAAACTACACAAACATGACATAGATCATAGGATTATAACTTATAGCATCAAACACCATGTTTACATAGGACGGTATAGAGGTGTGTGGGAGGATGAACCACTGCATACTAGGAGGATTAGGTGATGGAGATGATGGTGAATATGGTGAAGAGGGCAGCGGCGGGGCCGGCGGCGGCGCGGGGGACTCCTTCCCGCCGCCGGTATCATGGGGGAGCACCGCTCCTTAGCCCCCTTCCTTCATGGATTCTTGGGAGCCCTCCCCCATGGAGATGGGATCCATGGGGGAGGCAAAAACGTGGCTTTGTGGCTGCAAATTCGTGGGTGGCGGTGTCTCCCATGAATTAGGTTTCCTCCCTTTATATAGCTTCTCGGATTCCTGTCATCCCATCTTGGGCTATAGTAAATCGGGCCTAGCGGGCCCGTCCGGACTCGGAATCAGCTAAATTTTATTTCCAACATGATTTTCGCGAAATTTCCTACAACTTTGTAGTTGAAGAGTTTTCCGTTTGACACTGTCTTCGACCCGAAACGTGACCATCTTCAAAAAGAGTTCTGAGACAGATTTCTGGAAAATCCCAATTTGAGTCCAACAAGGGTTCCACTTGTATTCTCGATAATTCCTACACATCAAAGTGTAAAACAAGAACATTTTGTACTTTTGCAACTATTAGTAGGTTAGTCCAAATAACTCATAAACTTTATATAAAAAAGAAGTATCAAAAGCATAATAATGGCATGAAACCATCAAAAATTATAGATACATTATGGACGTATCACGTGGCCATCCACGATGGTCACGTTGACAATGGAGCCGAGCCAACAGATCCCCCTCCCAACCCGCAGGCTCCTAACACCACGAAAGGAGTCAACGGCCCACCCCGGCCAATACCAACGAGAACGGGCCACATGAAGCTGCCAACGGCAGCAATCGCAATCGCCAAGAGATCCATCTCAGCGAAGCTTAGTGGGAAAGAGTCTGGGAAGATGTGCGAGGTACCAATCCTCTATCACTCAACGCTTCTCGCGACATGTTGATGGGCTACCACTAGCTCCTCATAAAGGAGCATAATCGGCAGATCGAGCAGCATAAGGAGATCGAGAAGCGCAGGCGAGGAGCCTACGAATCAAGCATGCGATGGGCCACGCTCTCCTCCATTGGCGGATCCTCCTCGAAAGGCTATGACGGCCACAAGCATCGTTCCTGTCTGGAGCGCATGGACCCTGCCGCAAGACGTGAAGACACCAAGGCACTCGACATGTCCTCCATATCGATGGACTCACAGGGCAACATCATGCCTAAGACAACACAGGCCACGGTCATGGCAGCGACCACCTACCTGGCAGCAAACCCACCACCGGCGGGGGATCCCCGGTTCGCAATCATAAGTCTGCGATTGTAGGTCTTGGGATTGTTGGAGTCGCATTACACGGAGAAACGGCCCTAGAGCCAAATAAAAAGACTGCGGTGACATTCACCCAAAGCAGAACACCCTCATCCGACGAGGATGAGCATGACATATCGCGGTGACGTTGTAGCCCGCAACGAAGGAGTCTCAACTATGACGCTCATGACAAACTCACACAGCTCAAGATCAACATATCTCGCGCAAAATGCGCATGCTCCACGGAGTCAGAAGACGAGGATACCGAGCTCTGTGGTGCCAGATGCTTTAGCAGGGCCATACGACAAACACAAATGCCTAAAGGCTTCAAGCTCGCTTTGGATAACCTGAAGTTTGATGGCGTACAGGAGATGAAGATCTGGCTAGACAATCACATCTTGTCGGTCAAGCTCCATGGTGGGAGCAAAAATACAGCCATGCAATGCCTTCAGCTGCAGCTGACGGGCGCGGCTAGATCCTGGCTTAATAACCTCCCCTCAGGATCCATCCGCAGCTGGGAAGAGCTAGTGTACTGCTTCATCCGCAAGTTCAAAGACATCAGCAAGAGGTTGTCCTCAATCGAGGAGCTATGCGCCTGTTGTCAACGGTCCAACAAGTACATCCTCTCATACGTACAGCGTTGGTCCGTCATCAAGAACTCCTCCGAGAACATCTTGGAGGAAAGAGCAATCGACGCCTTCAACGGCGGCGTGAGGCGCCGTGAATTCAGAGAAGAGCTAGGACGCGTCAAGCCCAAAACCATCAATCATCTGATGGAAATCGCTAATCGCTGGGCTAATGGCGAGGATGCCATCAACCGAACACATTCGGATGATGAGGACGATTTTGGCCGCAGGCGTGATCGCCGAGGAAAAAGAAGATCACGCGTCTACGACGAGCGTGAAGAGGTTGATATGGTCGCGGCTGGCTACGCCGATTGCCGCAAGGATGGAAACCGAAACAACGGATATTGCAGCGGCAACTACCACGACAGCAGAAAACCAGCACAATCATGGCAACGCTGCAACCATAATGATGAGCCATCTGCACTCGACAAATTGTTGGGTCCCTGTACCATCTACTTCTACATCGACAAGTACGATGGCAAAAAGAATGCCAGCCACATGCTCAAAGATTGCAGGGAGTTTCAGAAGCTCCATGTAGGATACGCCCAGATGAGGCGCGAGGCGGTGAATCCAAGATTCGCCCCTGCCCCAGGAGCCGTCGCATACGGCGCCCCACCCTCGCCACCTGGAGCACCCACGCAGCCTGCGGTTGCGCTAGCCCAGATTAACGGAACAGAGCCATACCCACGATCATTGGGGGCTATACTGATACAAAATGGACGTCCATCCAACAGAGTGCAGAAGACGATCACCCGATAGGTCAACTTGGCCATTACCTCTCTGCCTGCCATACCTGAGTACCTCAGTGGCTTGGAGTCGTGCATCACCTTCGACCGTTTGGATCACCCACAACAAATACCTCGCCTGGGTCACTCTGCCTTGGTGCTCGGGGCCTAGATCGGAGGATTCAAAATGAGTCGCATCTTCATGGATGGCGGTAGCGGCATCAGTCCGATGTTCGCTAGCACACTCGCAGTTATGTGCATCCTGCTATGCATCCTAGAGGCATCAGACACGACATTACACGACATCGTCCCACGGAAAGGAATATATCTCTTGGGCAGAATATGGATCGACGTCATCTTTGTCACCCCCAAGAACTTCAGGCGAGAGCGGATCGAATTCGATGTGGTGTACTGCCCCTCATAGTACCATGCCATCCTCAGGCGTGTGGCATTCACACGATTCATGGCAGTGTCGCACTACCCGTATCTTGTGCTGAAAATGCCAGGGCCTAACGGTGTCATCACCATCCCAGGTAGCTTCACCAAGTCCGACAACTATGATAGAGACTTCAACAGAATCTCCCAGTCATTCAGCATGCAGGAGGAGCTCGCTAGGCTAAAGGAGTCAACGGACAACAACATGCCCCTTGTCACCAAGAAAAATGCGCCTGACATGTCGTTCGACTCCACAGTCAACATGAAGGCGGTGCAGGTCTACCTGACGGACCCCACCAAGATGGCTTTGATCGCCAACAACTTGAGTTTTGAAAAGGAACTTGCGCTTGTCGAATTCCTCCATGAGCGCTGGTAAATCTTCGTCTCTTGTCCTGTGGACATGCCAGGAGTTCCCAGGGAATTCGCCGAGCATGCACTCAACATGTTTCCGGATGCGAGGCCGGTCAAGTAGACAATGTGTTGATTGTCCGAAGGCAGAGCTGAAGCAATTGGCACCAAAGTCAACAGACTCCTCGACGCCAACTTCATAAGGGAAATCAAGGAAAGCACCTAGGTAGCTACCTCTGTGTTGGTCCCTAAGAAAGACACGAACATCCTGCGAATGTGTGTGGACTTCACGGCGCTTAACAAGCATTGTACTAAGGACCACTTCCCCTTTGTCGCGAATCGATCAAATCATCGACTCCACTGCAGGGTGCGAGAGACTCTCCTTTCTCGACGCCTACTCAGGCTACCATCAGATTCGACTGAAGGTCGAAGATCAAGAGAAGATGGCATTCATCACACCATTCGGGGTGTTCTGATACAACACAATGCCTTTCGTGCTCAAGAACGCAGGCGCAACCTAACAACGGTGCATGCAAGCATGCCTAAAGAACCAAATTGGTCGCAACATCCAAGTCTATGTCGATGACATAGTAGTCAAAACTAAATAAAGCCGAACACTGGTCGACAATCTGTGAGATACATTCGACCATCTTAATCACTACAGGATCAAGCTAAACCTGGAAAAGTGCACCTTCAGCATCCCATCTGGGTAATTACTCGGGTACTTCATCTACGAAAGAGGCATGGAGGCCAACCCGAAGAAAATCAAGGCTATACTATCCATGGAGAAGCCGAAGAACGTCAAGGGAGTCTAGCAGCTAGCTGGGTGAATCGCGTCACTCAGCAGGTTCATCAACCGCATGGGTGAAAAGGCTCTCCCCTTCTACCAATTGCTCCGCAAGGCCGACAAGTTCAATTGGATGGCTGAAGCCAATGAGGCATTCTAAGACCTCAAATGCTTACTCTCTACATCCCCTATACTAGTAATGCCAAAGGATAGAGAGCCTATGCTGCTCTACATTGCCGCCACGCATCAAGTGGTCAGCACGACCCTTGTGGTTGAACGACCTAAAGACGGCAAAACCCACGGGGTGCTGCGCCCAGTCTATTACCTCAGCGAGGTACTGACACCTACAAAGTAAAGGCATCCCCACTGCCAAAAGCTTGCCTACGGCGTACTCATGACCGTGCATCGACTGCGCCACAACTTCCAGGAGCATCAGATCGTGGTTGTCAACGACGCACCACTATCACACATCCTCGAAGCTATGAGGCGAGTAGCCTTATGGGGCATCGAGCTATCCCCACGGGACATCATCTACGAGCGTCGCACCGCCATCAAGTCGTAGGTACTTCCTGACTTCTTTGTTCATTGGGTGGAGTTGCAGCTCCCAGACACCCTAGATATGTCCCAACTATGGACGATGCACTTTGACAGGTCCAAGCATGACGCCAGAGCCAGAGCTGGAGTAATCGTAACATCTCCCCCAAGGGGATAATAAAAGTAGTTATTATTATATCTTTGTGTTTATGATAAATGTTTACATTCATTCTATAATAGTATTAACCGGAAACATTAATACTTGTGTGATTTGTAAACTAAATTAGTCCCTGGTAAAGCCTTTTTGTAATACTAGCTTGTTGATTAATAGATGATCGTGGTTTCTCGATCATGAACATTGAGATGTTGTTAATAACAAGATCATATCATTAGGAGAATGGTATGATGGACATACTCCTATAGATAAGCGTAGCATAAAGATCAAGTCATTTTAATAGTTCAATTGCTATAAGCTTTCTGATACATAGTAACCTAATTCCTTTGACCATGAGATCATGCTAATCACCATCACCGGAAGGATGCTTTGATGACATCAAACACCACACCGTAACTGTGTGGCTATAAAGGTGGCATTGAGTGTTCGGAAAGTATGGGTTGAGGCACACGGATCAAGAGTGGGATTTGTCCATCCATATGACGGATAGATATACTCTGGGCCCTCTCGGTGGAATGTCATCCAATTAGCTTGCAAGCATGTGACTGGCTCACAAGGGATCACATATCACGGGAACGAGAAAAGAGTACTTATCAGTAATGAGGTTGAACTAGGTATGCAGAGATACCGACGATCAAAACCTCGGATAAGTAAACTATCGTGAGACAAAAGGGAAATTGGTATCATATGTAAGTGGTTCATCCGATCGCAAAGTAATCGTATAAATATGTGGGAGCCATATGAATTTCCAGATTCCTCTATTGGTTATTGATCAGAGAAGTGTCTCGGTCATGTCCGCATAATTCACGAACCGTAGGGAGACACACTTAAGGATTCAATGTTGTTGTGTAGTTATGGAATGATGAGTAAGAGACCGAATGTTGTTCAGAGTCTCGGATGGGATCCGGGATATCACGAGGAGATCCGGAATGGTCCGGAGAATAAGAATCATATAAGGAAAGTCCTGTTTCGGAGTTCGGAGATGATTCCGGTGTTTTCACCAGGAATGTTCTAGAAGGGTCTGGAAGGTCCGGCACTCCGGAGGGGAAGGGTGCATGGATGTGTCATGACAATGTGGAATGGTTGCATCATGTACTAGGTCATTTGGCTGGGCAATATGAAGAGAGAAATCAAATCCAAGTTTGAAAGTCAAACGCCAATTTGAAAAGTCAAATCCGAAGTTTGCTTGGTGGAGGGAGAGTAGGAAACCTACCTAGGGTAGGAGTCCCACTCCCTCCACCCGCCGGCCAAGGAGGAGGAGTTGGAGGAGGACTCCCTCCTCCCAACCGGCCCCTTCCCACCTATATAAGGAGGGGTAGGGCGCCCCTACCCCTCACACCCAAAACCCTAGCTCCTTGGCGCTACCACATCCAAGTGCTGCCGCCGCCTAGGGCCTCCTCCAAGTCGCCGACTTGGGGCTTCCCCAAGCCCTAGACGCCGGCCACACCACCCCCTCTTGGTGCTTCTAATCCGTAGATCCCCAAGGCCCTCTCTTACTCCACCATACTCGCTCCGGCTTAAGGCGAAGCCCTGCGAGATCTCCCCTCTACTTCCGACACCACGCCGTCGTGCTGCCGGAATCACGAGGAGAGTACTACAACCTATGCTGCCTGCTGGAACAAGGGAGAGGAAGGTATTCATTGAGTACCGAACGTGTGACCGACTGCGGAAGCACTACCGGAACGCAGCGCCGGAAGGATCGTCTACGCGATCTTGAGATCGGCAAGTGTACGACTACATCACCCACGATAATCTGCTCTCGTTAACCGCTTTGGAATCTTTGAGGGTGAGTTCCTCTATCGACTCGTTGCTACAATCTAGTAGATAGAGCTTGGCTTGTTTATGTGCATGCGGTAGAAATTTTTTGTTTTCCATGCTACGAACCCCTAGAGTGGTATCGGAGCCGTGTCTATATTTAGATCTGTTGCACGAGTAGAACACAATGGTAATTGTGGGTGGTGGTGCTTTTATTATCAATTGCTTTTTGTGTACTTTGCATCTTACGGTATGATGGGATGAAGCGGCCCGGGCTAACCTTACATGACATCGTTCATGATACTTCCTCCACGCTCAACATGCAACTTGTATTGCATAAGTGGCTTTGCGGGTGTCCGTATCTCCCATTATAGTATAGACTCAATTTACAACGGGCACTTGATAGTTCAAGCATCAACGTTGTGGTTCTTGTTCGTAAGTTAGAACGACACTTATTGAAAGCCCCAAACCACGTAAAATATGCAAAGAAAATTAGAGGCGTCTAACTTTGTTTTGCAGGGGGTGTGCTGTGATGTGATATTGTAACATCCCTAAAATCATGATTTCAAAGATTGCATATCATTCATTCATGCATATAGTTTTGAGATTAATTTCAAACCAAATTCAAGAAAACAGAAGCACATAGTGCTATCATTTTATGTGAGCAAACTTAAATCAAATGGACATCCCCATTTGAGAGCTTGAATGTTTTAAACCAAGATTGTTTGTCTCCCTTGTTGATTGGTTTGAGTGTGGAGTTAGAACAAAATTTTACAAAATAAAAATGGGTTCAAAACCATTTTCAAATCTTTTGCAAACCAAGTGCTAAGTCACTGTTATTTTGTCTTTCCAAAAATGACCAGACCAATTCAAAGTAACCACATGGTTTTATGCCAAGTTTTGTGACTGTTGCACACTGCAAAAATCCCAAAAAGATTTGAATTCGAATAGAGTTTGAATTCATTTGAAAACCAATCCAGAAAATCAAATTGGAAATAGAAAAGGAATAAAGAAAATGAAAAGGGCCGGCGCCAGGAATTGAGCCCATCAACAGAACCAGCCCAGCTAGCCCACCCGGGCCACCTCTCTCTCTCTCGCACGCACGGACGCACCCAGCGAGTCGCTGAAGCTTGGACCCCACTTCCTCTCTGCTTATTTCGCTGACAATCGGGCCCTCTCCACGTCACTCCTTCTTCCCCAAATCTCGCGCGCAGACGTCGTCGCCGCTGGCCGTTGCTGCGTTGATTTCTCGGCGTAATTGCCATTGATTCGCTGAGCGTTTCTTGTCGAGCCTCCGCCTACTTAAGCACCTCCCCACTCCGCTCCATTCCCCTCACTCAATTTCATCTCCACGCCCCCAGGCTGCTCGCAACTCGCCAAACACCGCCGCAGCTCCGACGACCTCCGGCAGCAAATTACGGTGAGTTCCGACCGCCCCTGTACCTCTGGTTCAAACGACTGTGCCCAGCGTGATCTCGTGCATCTTCTGATACTCTTCGCTTGCCTGCTCGTGACCCAGGACGCCGTCCCCGTTCGTGCCTGCAACCGACCGAGCCGCCGCTCAACTCCGGCGACCAATTACGGTAAGCAGAGCGCGCCCCTTGATCTCTCTCGCAAGCAAGGTTGTTCGCCACTGTCTTGCGCATCTTCTAAGCCATCTGGTTCGTGCTAGGGCGACGTGGAACCTCGGCAACAACTTCGACAGCAACCACCCGACGCCGTGCACAACTCCGACGAGCTTCCCAAGCCTCTACAGCACGCCCCTTGACCAGCCGACACCACCTTGAGCATCAGCAGCCCTCTGCGATTCCAGTAAGCCCCTTCTCCCTCTCGCGCGCGACCTAGAACATCAGCTCCGCCACTGACAGACGCGCCGCCGCCTGTCGCCGCCGTCGGCGCCGCCACTAGATGGTCAGGCTGCTCAGGATCGTTAGATCCAGATCGTGTGGATAGGATAGAACGCAAGCGAAGCGGTAAGATTAGATCTGAGCCGCGCGATTAAGTTAGATCTAGCGGCTCAGAAGCGTGATCCGACGCGAAACGGTACGCGCCAATCAGAGCACGACGCGTGGCTAGGTTTAGTTTAAAAACAGAATTTGAATCAGATTTATATCCAAATTTGATTTGCTTGTAACTTTTGATTACCACATTAGATTTTAGCAAATCTTATACCGTTGGAATCAGGAGAGCAAGCCCTTTCTGTTTATGCAATGTGTTTAGTGTTTAGCTTCTGTTAAAATGACTTTATTTGCATAAACTTGTTTAGGACTATTTTGAGTATAGGAATTGTTTAGGAAATTGTTTTAGTGTCAAATAAACTTGGTTTAGCAAGTTTTCAACTTGATTATGATCCAATACTATGCACTTGCTTGGTTGAGTTTCAAAAATCATCACTTAGCATCTTGCATGCATGCATATATATTTTTGTTTGTATATGTTTTGTATGTGATTGTGGTTATATTCTCTGTGTAGACTTTGGTGCTAGTGATTGTGATTGTGAAGAGTGCTACTCTCCCAACTACCAAGGCAAGTGGCACTTCATGAATATTTCTATCCCTATATTTTATACAAGCATTAGAAATATTTTGCTAAGTCCTGCATGATACTATTTTTCCAAATGCCATGTTGGGAATTCCTAAGTAGTTGTAGAATTGCTAGGAAATTTCTAAGTTAAGTTACTATCTGTGCCATGCTTAGCCTAGCTAGTAGCAAACAAGGGTTGGTAAATTATACATGCTAAGATGAAAATATTTCTAAGTCTTTGGACTTATGTTTTTCTTAATAAAACAACTAAGTCAATGAATCACCTGGGTGGAATGGTAATTGCTTGGTGGTTCTTGGTTGAGTGGTTACACAAGGCCCATGGCTATGGTTTACCTTGTGTATCACACTTGTGGATTGCCACCCAGGAACAAAGGGATTTTAGAGGCCAAGTGTTGAGAAGCTTCTAGTGCAGCCACTTGGCAATATGGGCTCTGCCTGGATCACATAGGTTGCTAGAACTTAGTCATTTGGACAGTTGGTGGTAGTGGGATGATAGGTTGGAACGCGTCCATTTGGCTAAGGGAAGGCTTCTGAAAGGTCCTGTCTTGGTGAAACCAAGTCTGGTGGGGAAAGTGCACAACCTCTGCAGATGGAAAAATCTAAGTACTCAGCCAAGTCCATGGCAATGTACAACTTGAGCATCAAGACATGGAAGCTATCAAGAATCTCATCACTCCAACTTCTAAGTAAAAACTTGTGGGTGAACAAGGGTGAAGGACCCCAATGTCTATTGGTGGTTTCTTGGGAAAAGTTTTGACAAAGAAAAACTTAGTGATTTCAACTAATAGGAAAAACCTATTTTGAGCAAAGCAAGCCAAGCTACACTTAGCCAAATTGCATATAGTAATATAGTCCACTTAAAATTTACTAAGGTATCACTTGCCAATACTATTCCAAAGTATTGACCCACTATGGCTGTAACTTGTGATGTTGCAGGTTACTCTGATGAGGATTAGGTGTCATGAGTCTACACTCAACATGTTTGCCTGTGGCACATGAAGATGAAGACTTATATTTATTTACTTATTCAAACTCTTGTATTAGGCATGTGGCCTTGAGTTGTAAAGACTATGTTTAACTCTGGAATGGATGTAATAAATGACCTTTGTATCTGTGTACTTCATCTTAAACTGTGGATGCTAGCAATGATCCAGGGACTAGCATTGCAATCACAGGGATCCTTTTCCTTTACAAAGGAGGGATCTTACAGATATGGCCATGATTGTGATCATATATGATGTATGCAATGTTCCTTATTGTAAGTTGGCAACCAGCAGGAGCCATATGGTTGTCTTTTAAATTCCGTTAAGGCCTGCGTGTCTATTCAAAGTAGTTGTAATAGTTGAAGCTGGTGGACGACAACCATGAAACGGCGCCATTGACCTTGACACCATACCGGTGATGATGGAGATCATGTTCGTGCTTGAAGATGGAGATCGGAAGCACAAGAAGAAAGGCCATATCATATCACATATTATGAATTGCATGTGATGTTAATCCTTTATGCATCTTGTACTGCTTAGTTTGCGACAGTAGCATTATAAGATGATCCCTCAAGCACACAATTTCAAGTTTTAAAGTGTTCATCCTTAGTAAGCACCGTTGCTAAAGCTCGTTGTTTCGAAGCACCACGTGATGATCGGGTGTGTTAGATTATGCGAGTGTATACAACGTGAGCAAGCCAGATTTGCTCATGCGGAAGCTAAGGTTTGATCTTGACGAGCCTAGCATGTACAAACATGGTCTCGGAACACGGATCACCGAAAGGTAAAGCATGAGTCATATAGTAGATATGATGAACATGTTGATTGTTCGCCATTGAAGCTACATCAACTCTCGTGATGATCGGTTTTGATGTGGTGGATTTGGTTCGTGTGATCACTAAAACAATGTGAGGGATATTGTTTTGAGTGGGAGTTCACCTAGATTAATTTAACTATTAATTAGAACTCAGTTTGTCATAAACTTAGTCTAAACTATTGCAAATATGTTGTAGATTAATGGCGGCCCCTGCCATCAATTTTAATGCGTTCCTAGAGAAAGAAAAGTTGAAAAACAATGGAAGCAACTTCGCGGATTGGTTCCGCAATTTGAGGATTGTCCTTAATGCTGGTAATTTGACCTATGTGATGGATGCACCGCTGGGTGACCCGCCTGCAGCTACTGCTACCGATGAAGTAAAGAATGTTTACCTCACTCGAAAGAATCAGTACTCCATAGTGCAGTGTGCTATCTTGTATGGTTTGGAATCGGAGCTTCAGAAAAGGTTTGAGAACCATGACCCACATGATATTGTCCATGAACTCAAAATGATATTTGAGGCTCACGCGACAGTTGAGAGTTATGAGGCTTCTAAAAAGTTCTTTAACTGCAAGATGGAAGAGGGCAGCTCTGTCAGTGAGCATGTGCTTAAGATGTCTGGGCATGCAAACAAACTCCAAAGCTTGGGTATAATGATTCCTATTTCTTTGGGGATTCACCATGTCCTCCTATCACTACCACCAAGTTACAAGAACTTTGTGATGAACTACAATATGCAAAACATGGACAAGACGTTGCCAGAACTCTTCTCCATGTTGAAATCTGCAGAAGTGGAGATCAAGAAAGAGCACCAAGTGTTTTTGGTCAATAAGACCACCAAATTCAAGAAGCAAGGCAAGTCTAAGCAAAAGGGAAACTTCAAGAAGGGCGATAAGAAAGTTGCCGTGCCGGCGAAGAAGACCAAGGCTGGGCCTAAGCCTGATACTGAGTGCTTTTACTGCAAGGGAGAAGGTCACTGGAAGCGGAATTGCCCAAAGTACTTGGCGGATTTGAAGAACGACAACATCAAGAAGAAAGGTATATCCGATATACATGTTATTGATGTGTATCTCACTAGTACTCGTAGTAGTGCCTGGGTATTTGATACTGGTTCGGTTGCTCATATTTATAACTCGAAACAGGTACTGCAAAATAAACGGAAGCTAGCGAAGAACGAGGTGACGATGCGCGTTGGAAATGGATCAAAGGTTGATGTGATCGCGGTCGGCACGCTACCTCTTCATCTACCATCGGGATTAGTTTTATACTTAAATAATTGTTATTTGGTGCCTGCGTTGAGCATGAACATTATATCTGGATCATGTTTATTGCGAGACGGTTACTTGTTTAAGTCCGAGAATAATGGTTGTTCGATTTATATGAGTAATATGTTTTATGCACATGCACCTTTGATAGATGGTCTATTCTTATTGAATCTCGATTGTGGTAATACACACATTAATAACATTGAAGCTAAACGTTTGAAATTGAGCGATAACTCGACCTATATGTGGCGCTATTGTCTTGGTCACATTGGAGTGAAGCGTATGAAGAAACTCCATTCCGATGGACTTCTTGAATCACTTGATTTCGAATCACTTGAAAGATGCGAAGCATTTCTGATGGGTAAAATGACTAAGACTCCATTTTCTGGGATGATGGAGCGAGCTACGGACTTATTGGAAATCATACATACTGATGTGTGTGGCCCAATGAGTGTAGCATCGCGTGATGGTTATCGTTATGTTCTTACCTTCACAGATGACTTGAGTAGATATGGGTATATCTATTTCATGAAACATAAGTCCGAAACTTTCGACAAGTTTAAGTAATTTCAAAGTGAGGTAGAGAATCAACGTAACAAGAAGATTAAATTTCTATGTTCTGATCGTGGAGGTGAATATCTAAGTTACGAGTTTGGCGAGCATTTGAAGAAATGCGGAATACTTTCACAATTGACACTGCCGGGAACACCACAGCGTAATGGTGTGTCTGAACGTCGTAATCGAACTCTCTTAGATATGGTTCGTTCTATTATGTCACTTACAGATTTACCGCTATCGTTTTGGGGTTATGCATTAGAAACAACCGCATTCACTTTAAATAGGGTACCATCTAAATCCGTTGAAACGACACCATATGAATTATGATTTGGGAAGAAACCTAAATTGTCGTTCCTTAAAGTTCGGGGTTGTGAAGCCTATGTAAAGAAGTTACAGCCGAACAAGCTTAAACCCAAAGCGGAAAAATGTGTCTTCATAGGATACCCGAAGGAAACTATTGGGTATACCTTCTATCATAGATCTGAGGGCAAAATCTTCGTTGCCAAGAATGGATCCTTTCTAGAGAAGGAATTTCTCTTGAAAGAAGTGACTGGAAGGAAAGTAGAACTCAACAAGGTTGTTGAACCTTCTCTCGAACTTGCGAGTAGCGCAACACCGGAAGTAGTTTCTATGGAGCCTACACAAATAAGAGAGGAAGCTAATGATGTTGATCATGAAACTTCGATTGAAGTTGCTACGGAACCTCGCAGGTCAACGAGAACCCGTACCACTCCTGATTGGTATGATCCCGTTATGAGTGTCATGTTGGTGGACAACACCGATGACCCTGTGACATATGAGGAAGCGATGATGAGACCAGATTCCAATAAATGGCAAGAAGCCATGAAATCCGAGATTGGATCCATGTACGAAAACCAAGTATGGACTTTGGTGGACTTACCGGATGGCCGGAAGGCTGTCGAGAACAAATGGATCTTCAAGAAGAAGACAGATGTTTATGGTAATGTTACTGTCTATAAAGCTCGACTTGTCACAAAAGGGTTTCGAAAAATTCAAGGAGTTGACTACGATGAGACTTTCTCACCAGTAGCGAAGCTAAAGTCTGTGAGGATTATGTTAGAAATCGCTGCATATTATGATTATGAGATATGGCAGATGGATGTCAAAACGACGTTCCTCAATGGAGACATTGATGAAGAGTTGTATATGATGCAACCCAAAGGTTTTGTCGATCCTAAAGATGCTAACAAGGTATGCAAACTTCAACGGTACATATATGGATTGAAGCAAGCATCCCGAAGTTGGAATCAACGTTTTGATAAGGTAATCAAAAGTTTTGGTTTTATACAAACTTATGGAGAAGCTTGTATTTACAAGAAAGTGAGTGGGAGCTCTGTAGCATTCTTAATATTATATGTAGATGACATATTGTTGATTGGGAATGATGTAGACCTTCTTAAAAGTGTCAAGGATTATTTGAATAATAGTTTTTCAATGAAAGATCTTGGCGAAGCAGCTTACATATTAGGCATAAAAAGATTTCTAGAGATAGATCGAGACGCCTAATATCATTGTCACAGAGTACATATTTGGACAAAGTTCTAAAGAGGTTTGGAATGGAAGATAGCAAGAAAGGGTTCTTGCCCATGTTGCCCAATACGACCTTGAGTAAAACTCAAAGTCCTGCAACGGCAGAAGATAGAGAAAGGATGAGTAAGACTCCCTATGCCTCGGCCATAGGATCTCTTATGTATGACATGCTATGTACTAGACCCGACATTGCATATGCTGTTAGTTTGACTAGCAGATATCAAAGTGATCCAGGAGTGGATCATTGGACAGCGGTCAAAAACATCCTAAAGTACTTAAGAAGAACTAAGGATATGGTTCTTTCTTATGGAGGTGATGAACAACTCGTTGTTAATGGTTACACCGATGCTAGTTGGAACACCGATCCGGATGATTCTAAATCTCAATCTGGATACGTATTTACTTTGAATGGTGCAGCAGTTAGCTGGAGGAGTGATCTTCAACTGAATCGGAATACATAGCTGCTTCGGAGGCTTCACAAGAGGCGATATGGATGAAGGAGTTCATTACAGAGCTCGGTGTGGTTCCAAGTGCGCTGGACCCAATGTCTATCTACTGTGATAACATGGGCGCCATAGCCAATGCGCAAGAACCAAGGTCACACAAGAAGCTGAAGCACATCAAGCTACGTTTTCATGCTATTCGAGAACATGTCCAAGATGGTGACATAAAGATTTGCAAAGTACACACAAATCTGAATGTGGCGGATCCATTGACTAAACCTCTCCCGAGGGCAAAACATGACCCTCACCAAACCGCCATGGGTGTTTGGTATATTACCATGTAATCTAGATTAGTTGACTCTAGTGCAAGTGGGAGACTGTTGGAGATATGCTCTAGAGGCAATAATAAAAGTAGTTATTATTATATCTTTGTGTTTATGATAAATGTTTACATTCATGCTATAATAGTATTAACCGGAAACATTAATACTTGTGTGATTTGTAAACTAAATTAGAGTCCCTGGTAAAGCCTCTTTATAATACTAGCTTGTTGATTAATAGATGATCGTGGTTTCTCGATCATGAACATTGAGATGTTGTTCATAACAAGATCATATCATTAGGAGAATGGTATGTTGGACATACTCCTGTAGATAAGCGTAGCATAAAGTTCAATTCATTTTAATAGTTTGTTTGCTATAAGCTTTCTGATACATAGTAACCTAATTCCTTCGACCATGAGATCATGCTAATCACCATCACTGTAAGGATGCTTTGATGACATCAAACGCCACACCGTAACTGGGTGGCTATAAAGGTGGCATTGAGTGTTCGGAAAGTATGGGTTGAGGCACATGGATCAAGAGTGGGATTTGTCCATCCATATGACGAATAGATATACTCTGGGCCCTCTCGGTGGAATGTCATCCAATTAGCTTGCAAGCATGTGACTGGCTCACAAGGGATCACATATCACGGGAACAAGAAAAGAGTACTTATCGGTAACGAGGTTGAACTAGGTATGCAGAGATACCGACAATCAAAACCTCGGATAAGTAAACTATCGTGAGACAAAAGGGAAATTGGTATCATATGTAAGTGGTTCATTCGATCGCAAAGTAATCGTAGAAATATGTGGGAGCCGTATGAATTTCCAGATTCCTCTATTGGTTATTGATCGGAGAAGTGTCTTGGTCATGTTCGCATAATTCACGAACTGTAGGGAGACACACTTAAGGATTCGATGTTGTTGTGTAGTTATGGAATGATGAGTAAGAGACCAAATGTTGTTCGGAGTCTCGGATGGGATCTAGGATATCACGAGGAGATCCGGAAGGGTCCGGAGAATAAGATTCATATAAGGAAAGTCCTGTTTCGGAGTTCGGAGATGATTCCAGTGTTTTCACCAGGAATGTTCTAGAAGGGTCTGGAAGGTCCGGCACTCCGGAGGGGAAGGGTACATGGATGTGTCATGACAATTTGGAATGGTTGCATCATGTACTAGGTCACCTGGTTGGGCGATATGAAGAGAGAAATCAAATCCAAGTTTGAAAGTCAAACGCCAATTTGAAAAGTCAAATCCGAAGTTTGCTTGGTGGAGGGAGAGTAGGAAACCTACCTAGGGTAGGAGTCCCACTCCCTCCACCCGCCGACCAAGGAGGAGGAGTTGGAGGAGGACTCCCTCCTCCCAACCGGCCCCTTCCCACCTATATAAGGAGGGGTAGGGCGCCCCTACCCCTCACACCCAAAACCATAGCTCCTTGGCGCCACCACATCCAAGTGCTGCCGCCGCCTAGGGCCTCCTCCAAGTCGCTGACTTGGGGCTTCCCCAAGCCCTAGTCGCCGGCCACACCACCCCCTCTTGGTGCTTCTAATCTGTAGATCCCCAAGGCCCTCTCTTACTCCAGCATACTCGCTCCGGCTTAAGGCGAAGCCCTGCAAGATCTCCCCTCTACTTCCGACACCACGCCGTCGTGCTGCCGGAATCACGAGGAGAGTACTACAACCTCTGTCGCCTGCTGGAACAAGGGAGATGAAGGTATTCATCGAGTACCGAACGTGTGACCAACTGTGGAAGCGCTGCCGGAACGCAGCGCCGTAAGGATCGTCTACGCGATCTTGAGATCGGCAAGTCTACGAATACATCACCCACGAGAATCTGCTCTCGTTAACCGCTTTGGAATCTTCGAGGGTGAGTTCCTCTATCGACTCGTTGCTACAATCTAGTAGATAGATCTTGGCTTGTTTATGTGCATGCGGTAGAAATTTTTTGTTTTCCATGCTACGAACCCCTACACTCATATCGTGCACAGCGAATCAATCCCTGTAACTCGGTGTACTGCCATTATAGTGATTTATAGCAGGATCACGATTCCGCCATGTTGTGGGATCTGAACCTGGGTAAGCTGTGCTACCTTGTACCCGCCAACCTTCCACCTTACCCCACGTCTCTAAACACGCACTATGAGGACCCCTCCATGGCATACTCGTCGGCAATACCACGACAGTTGGCTCCCACCGTGGGACAAGAGGCGCTTCAGGCTCTACAATGGGCGAGGTCAAAGCTCTTCGCGGGAATCAGAGAAACCGTAGCCATCGGCCGTGTTCACTTCTCTGGCAACATTCCGATCATCCTTCCCGACGAGTTCTGGATCCCGGCGAAGATGAACCCCACCCGCTGCTCGATCGTCCCAATCGAGGACATCCACCTCTTCATCAACGAAACCGACTCGGGCACTAGTTCCCTGGAAGTCGGAGGATCGTCAAGGCCTGCACGGACCGCCTACGGGAAGGATACGTTCGCGGAAGGATCGAAGTCAGATCTCTCATTGGAGTCTACCAGCTTAGATCGGAAAAAATCAAGGCCCACCCAAACCGCCCCTGTGTAGGATACAATGGTGGAAGAGCGCTGCAAGTCCGCCGGCTTCGCCCGTGCATCTGGAAAGAAGATATCACAATTCGTCGGCATGGTGACTATCTTCGATCTGGCGCGTTGCATTCAGAGAGAGGGTGAAAAACCCCGCGATTACCTCGCTAGATGGCTCCGTATATGGGCCGATCTGGAGCACACCCTAGTGATGATGCTAACTATCACTTTGTGGAAGGGCTAGACCGCGGCACACTTCTCCGGCATATGCTAAGGTAGCAATAGGCCGCGGGTCTCCTTACCTTCGAGAGCATGATCAACACCGTCAATAACTATGCGGACGCTGATGCAGCTGCTCAGGCCGAGATCACTGTCATACCTGGGCCACCGCCGTCACTGCCTCCAGTCAATGTACCTACGGCCTCAGCATCATCCTCCATCATCGAGGAAGCCCCCGCACCCTTCGACTCCATTTTGGAAGCTCTCTACGCCGACATCAGCGTTGACTCAGAGGAGATGGATATCAATCCGGAGGAACTCGACTCTGCTATGCAGGAGATGGAGGAGGATATCAAGCGCGAGGAGCAGGTCGATAAGGCCATCACATCTCGAGAGGTGTTCGTCGCCATTGGAAGTGTGATGGAAGAAGACCAACCCGGACAAGCTCCGCCTAAACCGCTGGGCAAGGGGAAGGGACCAGCTGATGCTACCGACAATGATCGCGCAAAGGCCATGCCCCCTCCGCCTAACCCAGCGCAGTAGCCACATGAACTAAACATTGGTCCGAGTAACCCCAACACTGCAAATCCGCCGCCTCCAGCATCTACGTATGTGGCCGCCCAAGTCACTCCAGCTGATAGAGTGATGTACAGCAATTTGCTCATCGAGCCCATGACTGTGGCTCATATACGGAACGTAGTCCAGCTTGATGATAAGCGCGAGCAACTACTGGAGGAAGCGCATGCCATCGCAGAGCAAGGCACAAAGCTAGATCGAGATCTGGCCAAGAGTAGAAGTCCATTGAGGCAGCTAGAGCCATGGAGGCCGGGTACAAGACTTTTCTCAAGCAACAAAAGTCTAGGAAAGCTCCGGCTCACGTTGTCAAAGATCCTGGTGTACGGCACAACCTGGGATGGGCTCCCTCGAAGCCGCCACAAGCCAAGCCATACATTGATAGCGAAGGCAGGCAAGTCATGCCCACTCCTATACTTAACTTGGATGTTGCCAAGACCCTACTGGAGCAGGATAGATCACCCGCGGCTGTGGAACATGTCTATGACCTTGTGGCAAAGGTTGTCAAACTGCAGGAAAAGGCCATCTCTTAGAGGCTTGAGTCTGACCCAACATATTTCCAGTCTAGCAACCCTAACCGTCAAGGGATAGATCTCCTCACGATGTCGGGTCCCAGACGGGTTCATCAGAACGAAGACGGAGGGACGCGTGCAACAGGAAGGACGCTATCCCCATATCCTCCGACCATGGAGGCAAGACTCATCCTCGTTGCCCATCTCCACCGCCCCGGTCCCCATGACATCAAGAAGACCCAAGAGCTCACCATCGTACAAGCATGCCCCCGCCAAGACACTCTCAGGGTGGCATTATCATTCGCGACAACACGGAGTAGCCCCGTCCCGGTGGGGAGCGCAACGGCAACCAAGGAAACAAGAGTAGGTCACGCCATGACCCTTCATGTCCGACAAGCAATCGCAATAGACGCGCGGAGTCACAGGAGGGTAGCAGCAAGAAGGCTAACCCACCGCCACCTCCGCCTCCGTCACCACCTAGCATCCACCATGGCGGAGGAGGGCCGCGTCACTCACGTAGCCCCTCCTCTGATGGCAAGAAGAAGAAAGCAAACCCGGAGCCATACAACACATGTTCATGCCTGGACAAGATTCACAAGGCCCGGGAAGGACAGTACCTAGGACCACGTTGCTTTGGACCTGCAATACGGACCGCAACTTACCCCAATGGTTTCCAGATAGACAAGATGATCAAGCCCTATGATGGCACCGCCAAACCAGCTACGTGGTTGCAGGATTACGACAACACGGTGGATATCGCCGGGGGAAACGCCAACGTTGCTGTTAAGTACCTCCCACTGATGTTGACGGGCATGACCCTCCAATGGATTGATGACTTGCCGAAAAGTCCATATGCAACTGGTTGGACATGCAAGAAGCGTTCACCAAAAACTTTGAGGGTACGTACAAACGTCCATGTACTGTTGGCGATCTACAGCGGTGCATGCAAGAGAAAGACGAGACATCTCGAGCCTACCTCTCCCGCTGGCTGGATATGAAAAATTCCTGCGCAGGAGTGCACGATCAGACCTCTATGGCCGCCTACATTGACGGCTTGGAAAAGGGTACACTGCTCCGGCATAAGTTGAAGCGCCCGCGGGACAATCATGGGCTAGATCTCAATCAGATGATCTCACTAGCCAATGAGTTCGCGGCTGCCGACGAAGACTCCCACGGCTCCTTGTCGGCAATTTCCATCCCAACCCAAGCCAAGAGCAACAACAACACTAAGCGGAAGAGTCGGCCATAAGAAAATCCATCCTCCGACATGGTCGCAATGATGTTTGCAGGAAGAGGTGATGGCGGACAGCGTGGCCAAGGACGGGGGGCTGGTCGTGGGCAGCAGCAAGGTAGTGAAACTACCCCGGCAGCGCCCCGCGTTCCCCAAACCTATGAGGAGTACCGTGATATGCCATGCCTTGTACACCTCAACGCCAACGGAAAAGCCATCCACACGAATCACCATTGCAAGTTCATCAACGACCTCAAGGAAGACCCGGAGTCCGGCTACAAACGAAGCCGAAAGAATCGACCGCGAGGCAAGGGCAAAGGGAAGAAGAAGAAGGAAGAGGAGTCCAAGGAGTCAAGTGACATGGACGAGGACGTTGACCCCAAGCACGCTGATAAGGGCGATGGCAAAGGCAAGAACCCCTTCGAGAAGAAGTCCCCCATCTACCACACTTTCCTTGGCAACCCAATGATGTGTGACCCAATGTTGACGTGGGACACTTCGTTGGAACCCCAAGAGCAAGGTGTGATGAGCACAACAACAAGTTTACCTCAGTAGAGACCGAGGTTATCGAACCAGAAGGAGGAAGGAAACGTCACAAAGGTGTTGCAAACAACATGGAGACCTGCACAACACAAACTCAAGACTTTGTGCCAATGAATCAGTGAGGTTGTCAAGCTCACCGGTTTGCTGTAGCAAAGGATTAACTGTATGGTGTGGAAGGTAATCGTGGTTTGCAGCAAGTAAACAGTAACAGTGGAAGTTGTATCAATGGAAAAGATTGGACCGAGGTCCATAGTTCACTAGAGGTGCTCTCCTTAGATAAACAACATGGCATGAAGGGTAAACAAATTACAACAGGGCAATTGACAGGAACTGAGCAAGGCATATGTCACATCCCAAGATTTTCCAAATCTTGTAATGTGAAAATAAATGAATAAAATAAAACTTTGTTTGATTTTCACGGCCAGAAGAAACTTTTTGAATTCAATTGGAACTTCAAACCCATTTGAATTAAATAAAATCCTAAAAGGGTTTAAAAAGATAAACATTTTAAATAAAGGAAAACAAAATATTTTGGAAATAATATTTTGGATCTTTTAAATAAAAAGATTTGGTTTTCAATTGAAATAAAGGTTTTATAGATAAAGCCCAATTAAACCTTGGCCAAACTTTTGAATTAAAACATTTTGGTTTGAATAAAAATAGCAAAGGTTTACTTAAATAAATTAATAAGGATTTAATATCCAATTTTATTTAACTAGGAGGTCTTACCATTTTAATTAAAACATCAAAAACTTATTAAATTATTTTAAATAAGTTTCCTAAATATTTTATATTCTCAAATAAAACCCACTGAAGTGTTTTGGCTTTATTTTAGATTTCAAAGTAAATATTTTAAATAAAATAAATCCTACTTGATTTTATAATGAAAGTCTATTATATTTAATTAATAATGGACCCTAAAATAAAAGGTTATTTTATTTTAAACAAGTTTCCAAGTATTCTTTATTTCCAATAAAACCTACTGTTTTGGTTTTGAAAATATTTGGATTTGAAAAGGAGATTATATTAATTAAATCAAACCCTATTTTATTAAATAACTAAAGATCCATTTTATTTAATTAAAGAATGGAACCTAAAAAAAAAGAATAAAAATTATTATTTTACTTTGGAATTTGGTTTATGTTGATAAACATAACCACATTCAAAGTTACAAAGTTTGGTGAATGTTTAAATCAAATTGATTGTTGTTTGTTTGTTTGGAATTTCAAAACAGAAATCAGAAATAGAAAAAGAAAAGGTTACAGAATAAAAAAAATGGAATTGGATCTGACCCAACCCAGCAGCCCACTAAGGCCCAGAACCAGCCCAGCTCTTCTTCCCGAAAGAAAACGGTTCACACCTATTAACAGACCCGCAAAGAGACTGACCGGTGGACCCTTCCCTCACTCTTTTCCCACTGACCAGCAGACCCCACTTTCCCACTCCTCCTTCTTCCTCGCGACGACCGCGCCGGCCGTTTCTGCCGTTGATGTCGCGGCTTGAATACGCATTGATGCCGCGCCTTAAACCTCGCCGTGACTGCACGCTATTAAGCACCTGCGTCTTCTCCTCCTTTCCCCTCTGTTGCCCCACCTCGACACGCCCCGAGGCTGCCCCATTTCTCGCCGCACCATCCTCGGTCCGACGAGCTTCCACTGTCGATTCCGGCCAAGTATCACCACCCCTTGCCTCCCTGAGCACGCTAGTAGATTCCCCACTCCCAGACGCATCTCCCAGTACCTTTCGTTCGACCGCGGGCGCCCCAGAGCGTCGGCTACGACAAGCTCTGAACGACGCCGCCGTCTGCAACCTCTCCGACGACCTCCCCTGGTAAACGCTGACCGCCCCGAGCCTCCTCGTTCACGCTCCCTCACTCGCCTCGGTCTTGCGCAACTAACCCTGACCTCTGTTTGTCTTTTCGTGACCAGTAGCCTCGTCTTCGACCACGGACAGAGCCGTCCGACGCCGTTCCCAACTCCGGCGAGAGATCCCACCTGACCCCGTGCGCCCCTTGCTACGTCGACCACACGCCGAGCACCACCTCGTCCTCGCGAACACGGTGAGCACCCCCTCTGTCTTCCTCGCTTCCTAGAATCACCGTAGCGCCACCACCTGGCCGTGCGGCGCCGCTAGCCGCCACCGGCGCCGCTCGCATATGGTCAAACAGACCAGCACCGTAGGATCGAGAATCGGCGCTCACGATTAGATCACTTATCACCGAAGGGGTACGCGATAAGGACCGTGCGATCTAATTAGATCCAACGCGTCACAGAGCCGATCCGGCCGAACCGGTATCGTCCAATTAGAAAGCGACGCGTGGCCAGTTTGATTAAAAACAAAAGTTTGAAATCTGATTTAGTTGTGAAATTCAAACCCTTGTAACTTTGGATCCACACGTCCAAAAATTACAAATTTTATGTCGTTGGATTCAGGAGAGCAATCCCTAGCCAACCATGCCCTTGGTTTAGTAAATAGTATCTGTTAATTTGTTTGTTTTTGCAGAAACTTTTGTATGCTTGTTTGGAATAGAAAAATGATTCAAAAATGTTTATAAGTTTGAAACCTTGGCAAATTAGCTTGTGGTGAACTCACTGACCCTAGGAACCAACCCATGGAGTTAAAAATGATTTTGGTATAATTTAGGAAGGATTATTTGACTTAGCCAATTTCTAGCCAATTAAAGTTGTTGATTTTGTTATGAAAATGTTTTTGTAAAGAAAACTTTGGGAAAATGCTTTAGACCAAACCTACTGACCCAAAACACCAAGTTTTGCAATAGCAACTCATTGGTGAGAAACTTAAAAGTTTTGCTTAATTTTCCACTACATAAAAGGATGAAAGGTTTTGAAAATGGTTTATGGATAAAACCCATTTGCAAATGACTTTGCCATTTTGATAAATGACCAATTTTGACCTTACAAAGTTTAGAAGCCTAGTGGAAACCACCTTTGCAATTAGAACCATCTCTTACATGCTTACATGCATAACTTAGATTTTAGATTCCATAGTTTTGTGTGTGTGAAATTATGTTTGATTGATTATTTGGAATGCTAGTTGAATTGGTGTTTGCTTGATTGATTGTAGTGAAATTAGCAAAGTGAGAGACTAGCAAGATCAAGGAGTGAACCACCATTCCCTACCAAAAAGGCAAGTTACACTATCATCTAAAGTCCTACTATCTTCATTATACTTAGTGGATTTTGAAACATGCATGAAAATACTTTTGTACTTATGCTATGCTAAAATCCTAATAGGATTCCCTATCCATTCCTTAGAGAAAACAATGTAGTTGTTACATTCTTAGCCATGCTATATATATATTTTGAAAAGGAGATTCATGTTGAGATTTTATGAAGATTGAGAAAAGGACTTGTGATTTTGTATAGTAAAACAAGGACTCAATGAACCACCTAGGTGGAGGATACTTTAAGTTTTGGAGAAGGTGGCAACAAAAGGGAACCATGTTTATGGGAATCACTTTGTGTTGTGCTCCAAAAGAAATCCACCTAGGAAACTTAGAGATTGAACATGTTTCTCCAATTGTGGCTTTCGTGTGCAACCACATGCTATTATGGCTCTGGCTTAGTCAACTACATTGGGAAGACCCATGCACTGTCTTCAGTTAACTGGACATGGGGATCTGGAATGCTTCATGGGTGCTGAAGGCAAGCTAGCAATGGTGTATGGGAGGACCCTTTGGAAAGACTTCGTCACATTCTCAATCTGCCAGTACTCCATCTTGGTGAGAACTTATCTAGTAGGCCACTGGTGGCAAAAGGATGGGATTGTGACATGTGGGTAAAGTGTACTCCTTCTGCAAAAGATAATAAAATCTAAGTACTTAGCCGTGTCCCCGGTTATGGACAATGCTGAGCAACTAAAGTTTGAACTATGGGAGATCTCGACATTCCAACTTCTAAAATAAAAACTTGATGCACTTGGGGGTACCAAGGAATTCAAAGAGATTTTGTTAAGCTTGATGCACTTGGGGTTACCAAGGTGCTCAAGAGATTTTGCTTAAAGCTTGATGTACTTGGGGTTACCAAGGAACTCATGAGATTTTGATAAAACTTGTTGCACTTGGGGCTACCAAGGAGCTCAAGGGATTTTGACAAGGACTTGAACACTTGAGTTTCCACCAAGGAGTTCAAGGAACTTGGAAAAGAGATTTGACAAAGGACCAAACCCAATTTGAAAAGTTAGGATAAATATTGCTTTATGCAAACAAGCCTTAAAACTCTACTTAGCCAAATATGCATGTAATGATAGGATCCACACTTATTATACATAGTAGTGAAACTTGCCAATACAATTCAAATGTATTGACCCTTGTGGCTGTAACTTTTAATGTTGCAGGTTTGATTATTTTTGTGAAGATTGTTTGATTAGGATTACAAAGTCTACAACCAACATCTGCCTGTGGCACTTTGAAGATGAAGGACCCATACTATAGTTATTCCGCTGCAATGTAATGTAATAGCCAAATGAGCTATGTATGATGTAATTAAAATTATGTTATTCCTGGTTATAAAGTTGTAATATGACCTTTGTATCTTGATATTACATCTTAACTGTGGATGCTAGCTATTGATCCAGGGACTAGCATTGTAAACACAGGGGGCTCTATCTTATTAAAGATTGGGACCTCTACAGATGGTATCAGAGAATTGTGTTGCCTGTAGGATTTGTAAACCTAGGATCGGACAAAAACCCTTAGAAAAATAGGAGTTGTCTCGTTCCAAAAACTTATTTACAAAAACACTTGTAAACTCTTTCCTCAACCATTTTGGTTTCAACTCTACGTCTCTTCTACTTCAACTTGATGGAAAACCTACCCATGGCCAAGGACTACACTATGTGCAAAGGACTTCTTCAACACTTTCAACTCTAATGACTTCAACTTCTTCAACTCTAATGACTTCAACATCTTCAACATATTCACCAAGGACCTCCCACTTGGATAACACCAAGGACTACAAGTAAAACAAGGAAATCTTACTCAAGAATTGGAGACTGAGGGAATGCAAAATAAGAAGGAACCATCAACAACTTTGAAGTATTGCAACCAAGAGTTTATCTCAAGGAACCATGATCTCATACAAGAAGAATCATAAAGGAAGCAAAAATCACAAGTGAACCATATAGATGGACCACCATATTTTAGTTAAGACAAAACCACCAACTTATGTGGTATAACAAAAATATTTTTATTGCCTAAGTATGTGCTTGAACTTTGTTTGAGTGAAATGTTTGACTTGTGATTGCATGCACATTGTTTGTGTAAACTGTGATGTGTGTGATTAGAAATAATTCCTTAGAAATATCTTGTTTATTCTAATTTCCCTTCAACCCAAACAAATGACTACTCCAAAAGACTCCAAGATTGATGACACCAACACCAACCAAGAGGACAGCATGAAAGAGCTCATAGCAACCCAGAACCAATTAAACCAATTGACAGCTCAGTTCATAGCCAACAATAGTGATAAAGATCCAGCACTGCAAAAGTTTTTGGAGGAACAAACCCAACTGATGCTTAAGGTGACCAATCAAATGATCAACATGGAAGAAAACTATCCCAAAAGAGTCTATGACAACAAGGATGACAGAAATATTGTTCTAGATGGAGCACCAGCTTGCATTATTTGTGGAGACAAGGATCATACTTCCAAGGAGCATGAAGGTCAATGTCCTAACTGTGAAGAAAATCATCCTGTTGGACAATGTCCCACCTCTCAAGCTACTTGTTACCTTTGTGAAGGAAACGACCATGTCCCTATTCAATGCCCCATCTATGCCATTGTTGAACAAAGGAAACAAGAAGGATCCAAGTATGCCAAGAATGTTGATGGCAAAGGAAAAGGACCACTTATACCTCCAAACAAAACAACCCAATTCAAAGGACTAAAGAAACCCAAGAAACCAAGACAAGACATGAACCTTGTGCAATGTTGTAAATGTAAGGAAATGGGACACTACTCCAGTGAATGCCCAGAGAACAAGAAGAATAAAGAGATTGGCCAAGTGTGGTGCAACAACTGCAAAGAGTTAGGCCACTATGTAGCAACTTGTCCACAAGAGCCACGTAAAGAACTCAAGGACATCCATTGTTTCAACTGCAAGAATCCAGGGCATTATGCAAGCAACTGTCCAGAAAAGATGAAGAACAAGTTGAACAAGCCTATGGAGAAACTCAACCTCGGCCCATGAGTCAAGTATGGAAACCAAGGACACATGCAAAAGTTTGCTTAGAGAAGTTTTTCCCAGGATCCCAAGAAGGACAATATGCAATTTTTGTTTGAATTTTTTTTAGGGTGGTAGTACCCTAGTTGTTTTGAATCTGCTTGTAACCCCAGCCTTCCCAAATCTCGGGACGAGATTTATTTTAAGGGTGGTAGCCTGTCACATCCCAAGATTTTCCAAATCTTGTAATGTGAAAATAAATGAATAAAATAAAACTTTGTTTGATTTTCAGGGCCAGAAGAAACTTTTTGAATTCAATTGGAACTTCAAACCCATTTGAATTAAATAAAATCCTAAAAGGGTTTAAAAAGATAAACATTTTAAATAAAGGAAAACAAAATATTTTGGAAATAATATTTTGGATCTTTTAAATAAAAAGATTTGGTTTTCAATTGAAATAAAGGTTTTATAGATAAAGCCCAATTAAACCTTGGCCAAACTTTTGAATTAAAACATTTTGGTTTGAATAAAAATAGCAAAGGTTTACTTAAATAAATTAATAAGGATTTAATATCCAATTTTATTTAACTAGGAGGTCTTACCATTTTAATTAAAACATCAAAAACTTATTAAATTATTTTAAATAAGTTTCCTAAATATTTTATATTCTCAAATAAAACCCACTGAAGTGTTTTGGCTTTATTTTAGATTTCAAAGTAAATATTTTAAATAAAATAAATCCTAGTTGATTTTATAATGAAAGTCTATTATATTTAATTAATAATGGACCCTAAAATAAAAGGTTATTTTATTTTAAACAAGTTTCCAAGTATTCTTTATTTCCAAATAAAACCTACTGTTTTGGTTTTGAAAATATTTGGATTTGAAAAGGAGATTATATTAATTAAATCAAACCCTATTTTATTAAATAACTAAAGATCCATTTTATTTAATTAAAGAATGGAACCTAAAAAAAGAATAAAAATTATTATTTTACTTTGGAATTTGGTTTATGTTGATAAACAGAACCACATTCAAAGTTACAAAGTTTGGTGAATGTTTAAATCAAATTGAGTGTTGTTTGTTTGTTTGGAATTTCAAAACAGAAATCAGAAATAGAAAAAGAAAAGGTTACAGAATAAAAAAAAATGGAATTGGATCTGACCCAACCCAGCAGCCCACTAAGGCCCAGAACCAGCCCAGCTATTCTTCCCGAAAGAAAACGGTTCACACCTATTAACAGACCCGCAAAGAGACTGACCGATGGACCCTTCCCTCACTCTTTTCCCACTGACCAGCAGACCCCACTTTCCCACTCCTCCTTCTTCCTCGCGACGACCGCGTCGGCCGTTTCTGCCATTGATGTCGCGGCTTGAATACACATTGATGCCGCACCTTAAACCTCGCCGTGACTGCACGCTATTAAGCACCTGCGTCTTCTCCTCCTTTCCCCTCTGTTGCCCCACCTCGACACGCCCCCAGGCTGCCCCATTTCTCGCCGCACCACCCTCGGTCCGACGAGCTTCCACTGTCGATTCCGGCCAAGTATCACCACCCCTTGCCTCCCTGAGCATGCTAGCAGATTCCCCACTCCCAGACGCATCTCCCAGTACCTTTCGTTCGACCGCGGGCGCCCCAGAGCGTCGGCTACAACAAGCTCTGAACGACGCCGCCGTCTGCAACCTCTCCAACGACCTCCCCTGGTAAAGGCTGACCGCCCCGGGCCTCCTCATTCACGCTCCCTCACTCGCCTCGGTCTTGCGCAACTAACCCTGACCTCTGTTTGTCTTTTCATGACCAGTAGCCTCGTCTTCGACCACGGACAGAGCCGTCCGACGCCGTTCCCAACTCCGGCGAGAGATCCCACCTGACCCCGTGCGCCCCTTGCTACGTCGACCACACGCCGAGCACCACCTCGTCCTCGCGAACACGGTGAGCACCCCCTCTGTCTTCCTCGCTTCCTAGAATCACCGTAGCGCCACCACCTGGTCGTGCGCCGCCGCTAGCCGCCGCCGGCGCCGCTCGCATATGGTTAAACAGACCAGCACCGTAGGATCGAGATCCGGCGCTCACGATTAGATCACTTATCACCGAAGGGGTACGCGATAAGGACCGTGCGATCTAATCAGATCCAACGCGTCACAGAGCCGATCCGGCCGAACCGGTATCGTCCAATTAGAAAGCGACGCGTGGCCAGTTTGATTAAAAACAGAAGTTTGAAATCTGATTTAGTTGTGAAATTCAAACCCTTGTAACTTTGGATCCACACGTCCAAAAATTACAAATTTTATGTCGTTGGATTCAGGAGAGCAAGACCTAGACAACCATGCCCTTGGTTTAGTAAATAGTATCTGTTAATTTGTTTGTTTTTGCAGAAACTTTTGTATGCTTGTTTGGAATAGAAAAATGATTCAAAAATGTTTATAAGTTTGAAACCTTGGCAAATTAGCTTGTGGTGAACTCACTGACCCTAGGAACCAACCCATGGAGTTAAAAATGATTTTGGTATAATTTAGGAAGGATTATTTGACTTAGCCAATTTCTAGCCAATTAAAGTTGTTGATTTTGTTATGAAAATGTTTTTGTAAAGAAAACTTTGGGAAAATGCTTTAGACCAAACCTACTGAACCAAAACACCAAGTTTTGCAATAGCAACTCATTGGTGAGAAACTTAAAAGTTTTGCTTTGTTAAGAATAATTTTCCACTACATAAAAGGATGAAAGGTTTTGAAAATGGTTTATGGATAAAACCCATTTGCAAATGACTTTGCCATTTTGATAAATGACCAATTTTGACCTTACAAAGTTTAGAAGCCTAGTGGAAACCACCTTTGCAATTAGAACCATCTCTCACATGCTTACATGCATAACTTAGATTTTAGATTCCATAGTTTTGTGTGTGTGAAATGATGTTTGATTGATTATTTGGAATGCTAGTTGAATTGGTGTTTGCTTGATTGATTGTAGTGAAATTATCAAAGTGAGAGACTAGCAAGATCAAGGAGTGAACCACCATTCCCTACCAAAAAGGCAAGTTACACTATCATCTAAAGTCCTACTATCTTCATTATACTTAGTGGATTTTGAAACATGCATGAAAATACTTTTGTACTTATGCTATGCTAAAATCCTAATAGGATTCCCTATCCATTCCTTAGAGAAAACAATGTAGTTGTTACATGCTTAGCCATGCTATATATATATTTTGAAAAGGAGATTCATGTTGAGATTTTATGAAGATTGAGAAAAGGACTTGTGATTTTGTATAATAAAACAAGGACTCAATGAACCACCTAGGTCGAGGATACTTTAAGTTTTGGAGAAGGTGGCAACAAAAGGGAACCATGTTTATGGGAATCACTTTATGTTGTGCTCCAAAAGAAAGCCACCTAGGAAACTTAGAGATTGAACATGTTTCTCCAATTGTGGCTTTCGTGTGCAACCACATGCTATTATGGCTCTGGCTTAGTCAACTACATTGGGAAGACCCATGCACTGTCTTCAGTTAACTGGACATGGGGATCTGGAATGCTTCATGGGTGCTGAAGGCAAGCTAGCAATGGTGTATGGGAGGACCCTTTGGAAAGACTTCGTCACATTCTCAATCTGCCAGTACTCCATCTTGGTGAGCACTTATCCAGTAGGCCACTGGTGGCAAAAGGATGGGATTGTGACATGTGGGTAAAGTGTACTCCTTCTGCAGAAGATAATAAAATCTAAGTACTTAGCCGTGTCCCCGGTTATGGACAATGCTGAGCAACTAAAGTTTGAACTATGGGAGATCTCGACATTCCAACTTCTAAAATAAAAACTTGATGCACTTGGGGGTACCAAGGAATTCAAATAGATTTTGTTAAGCTTGATGCACTTGGGGTTACCAAGGTGCTCAAGAGATTTTGCTTAAAGCTTGATGTACTTGGGGTTACCAAGGAACTCATGAGATTTTGATAAAACTTGTTGCACTTGGGGCTACCAAGGAGCTCAAGGGATTTTGACAAGACTTGAACACTTGAGTTTCCACCAAGGAGTTCAAGGAACTTGGAAAAGAGATTTGACAAAGGACCAAACCCAATTTGAAAAGTTAGGATAAATATTGCTTTATGCAAACAAGCCTTAAAACTCTACTTAGCCAAATATGCATGTAATGATAGGATCCACACTTATTATACATAGTAGTGAAACTTGCCAATACAATTCAAATGTATTGACCCTTGTGGCTGTAACTTGTAATGTTGCAGGTTTGATTGATTTTTGTGAAGATTGTTTGATTAGGATTACAAAGTCTACAACCAACATCTGCCTGTGGCACTTTGAAGATGAAGGACCCATACTATAGTTATTCCGCTGCAATGTAATGTAATAGCCAAATGAGCTATGTATGATGTAATTAAAATTATGTTATTCCTGGTTATAAAGTTGTAATATGACCTTTGTATCTTGATATTACATCTTAACTGTGGATGCTAGCTATTGATCCAGGGACTAGCATTGTAAACACAGGGGGCTCTATCTTATTAAAGATTGTGACCTCTACATCATAACAATGCAATACTAGTCAGAAAGATCCTATGAGATTCGACTGGGCAATATAACAATATATATAGAGCGCCATCCAACTGCATCTATGACTAGAAGTCCACCTTCAGGTTATCATCCGAACCCCCTCCAGTATTAAGTTGCAAGCAACAGACAACTGCTTTAAGCAAAGTGTGTAAGGTAAACAATCCACTTGTTCCATGAACAAGAGACCGTTGTTTTCTCCCTAGTGGAAACAACACATCTACAACCAAAGAGATTTCTGTCACTTTCCTTGGAAACTAGAGGCATGAACCCACTATCGAGTATAAATACCCCCTCTTGGAGTCACTAGCAACTACTAGGCCAAGATAGCTACTAACAACGGAGAGAATGCAAGATCATAGACAACACAGACATGATAGAATCATAAAGACAAAACCATTATCCAAACTGCATAATAATCTCAAAATCCATCGGATCTTCGCAAACACAACATGCATGATTACAAATAGATTAGATCTTGATCATGAACAGAGCTCACAAGATCTATACATGAAAGCATAAGGAGGAGATACAACCATCTAGCTACTACATGGACCCATAGTCCAAGGTGAAACTACTCACGCATCATACCGGAGAGAAAGCCTCCGGGATGATCTCCCCTCCGGCAGGGTGCCGGGAAGACCTTCAGATCCCCCGATCTAGGGACGATGGTGGCGGCGGCTACAGATGGTTTTGTGGAGTTTTGATCGGGTACTTAGGGTTTCTGCATCGGGGGCTTCTTATAGGCGAAGAGGCGAGGCCGGGAGGCGACCAGGGGGGCCACACCCTACCTAGGCGTGGGCCCACCCCTGGCCGCACCTAGGGGGGTTTGGCTGCCCTGGTTCGCATCTCTGTCTCGTCTTCTAGATTCGTGTCCCCCATGGTAAAATATTGACTTTGGCTTTTGTCCCATCCAATTCCAAGAATATTGATTTTCTGCCTTTCTGGAACCAAAAACAGAAGAAAACATGCAATTGACACTGTGGCAACTTGTTAATAGGTTAGTTCCAAAAAATATATAAAAACACCTCAAAGTGTAGACAAATCAAAACAAAGTAGATACTAAACAAGCATGGAGCATACAAAATTATAGATACGTTTCCGACGTATCAAGCATCCCCAAAGCTTAACTCCTGCTCATCCTCGAGTAGGTAAGTGATAAAAAGAATAATTTTTGAGGTGACATGCACCATCAAAACCAAGATCAAACCATTTGCAAGCATTGAAAGTTGGGATCAAAAAACTCTAAACATGTGCATGAAAGATGAAGTTCTAACAATAGGACATAGTAACTATGCATGCAACATGAAAGGCTACAAACAAAGATCATGAATAACATGGATTGAAAAACGTTTGTTTGTTTCACATACAGAAAACGTAGCATAGTGGCATTTAGCTTGTCCCTCATAGAGTAGCAACTAGATGCATAGGACACCTTCAAAGTTCACAAGGGTGACTAGAAACAAATAGCACAAGAACAAGTAATATCACAATATGCATCAATCAATAAGTTTTGGGACACTGCACACAGAATGACAACTGTACTCTCTTAATGGTTCCTAAAGGTAGAAGGCGGAGACTCAAATAATGATGGAACAAAGGCCCTTCACAAAGGGAAGCACGGATTTCAAGTTTCAAAAAGAGCTTCCAAATATTATGGTACTTGTTAGCTTTTAGCCCTCATTGCCCCTATCATAAGCATCTTGAAGCGATTAAGGTTGAAGTGAACAAACTATGGAGTATATGCTTGCCAAAGTATAAGTTGGCAATCTCAAGTCCCTTGAATACGAGGGCCACACCTCATGCTACTCAACTTCAGTCACCTGTAAGTTCTTGTCATTGTAAGTACATGCATATCATAGAGAACCACCAACGGGGTACCCCGTTCACATGGTACAGGAGCTATCACATAACCAAAATGACAAGGCAAGTAGACAATGAGCATCTCAACGATCTTTTTATTTACTATGTGCATAGCTTTTTATTGATGATGCTTCATAGATAGCTCACTATGGTGATGCTGCAAGTTTCCACCATGATTAGGCATGGCTTAGGCTAGCGGCCCAGGCATTTCTCTAACACAAAATACAAACTCCATGGACTTACAAGTTCCCTCTTTATTTCACACTCGTGACATCCATAAACAAAAGATCATGATATCAACTACGTACAAAGTGCAAGTGCAATGTTGAAAACGTTCCCCGTGATAGCACGGTTCTGCTAATTCCAACGTATAAGTGCAAGCATATACAACATAGACGACACAATGGTTCAAGTTTATTAGGGGCAAAGAATATAAAGTGTGCCATCAAGTTCGTGAGAGCTTTAACCACTAAGTTTTCACATAACAAAGAGACTTTTTAATTGGAAGATAGCTGAAAATAAGAATATACTTGGAATGGTGTAACACACCATGCATAGGAATTTATAGTGGAAACTTTGGAATAACTTGGTTTCTTGGGAGTTGGAAGCATGAGTAGAGATTACTCATACAAGTGGAGGCTAGCAAAAGACTGGGAGCAACCAACTAAGAGAGCAATAATGGCCATAATCATGCAATGCAACAAAGCATTACTAATCAAAGCATCGAGTGGCACTACAAGTTAAGGAATAAATGATTATAGAGGCTATGGTGACTTGTCATAGTCATAACATGGTGTGAGCATGTGCCAAGTCAACCCAAACAAAGCATCAAAGGAGAATACCACAATACTATGCTTTTGCATGCTAAAACACCGCATAATTTCTTCAAGGCACACTAAGCAATCCCAATTGTTTGGAACAAGACATGATACAACAATAATAACTAATCATAAGGTCAAAACAACACCTAGCATGTCATGCAAAAGTCTAAGTCACAGTCAATGCAAGCTCATCTTGCACTTATCAAGCAAGAACTTCCTACTCCTTTCCAACACCAAGCAACTTATTTGCAAAACAACACAGCGAGAACGGGGGTCCAAACTACTTTATTCAAGCAAACTAAACAACCTAAGCAAACCAAACACAAACTAAGACGCTCTAAGAACAACACAACTGTGCATGAAGCAATAAAAATGAAGTGTCTAGACAGACCTGAGCTTTTTATTGATGAAGAAGGGGATGCCTTGGGCATCCCCAAGATTTGACGCTTGTGCCTCTTGGATATTTCTTGGGGTGACACGGGGGTGGCATCCCCAAGCTTGAGCTTTTGTCCATTCTTCATCTCATTACATCATTCTCTCTCTACACCTGAAAATTTTCCTTCATACAAAACTTCACACAATCTTCATTAGCAACATTAGTGTATTCAAAAGATATTAGACCTTAGGCAAAGCTTTGGAACAGAAAAAAAATTCACTAAAAACACAAGCTACTGTAGCAACTCCTTCAAAAAGCTCAATTCCCCAAAATAGAACTCAAAAAGGAATCAATAAGAAGCAAATGCAGATAATGGCAGAAATCTGACAAAACATACCAGCAGGTAGAAACCGATTTGTTCAAACATCTTGTGTTGCTCAAATAAAAAAGTGTTGAACTAACAGAAGTTAGCTAACATAGTGGGGGATTTATTCGTAAAGTTTCAGCTCAATCCGAGTTACAAATACTCCTCACATATTTTTTTGGTGGAGGACAGAAATCTGTTTCGGGACAGCAACTCCCCAAATCTTACTTCCCTCTCATTAGAGGTCATTCTTGGCACAAAAAGCAAACAAAAAGGATAAGGAGAGGTCATTACAGAAGTAATAACTTCCAAGACTCAAGGAAACACTTGGGTTATCTCCCAACAAGTACTTTTCTTTAACGCCTTTAAGTTAGGCACAAGAAGCAAGAAAAATCAAGTGTTTTCAAATGAAGAAGCATTAACATCAAACCTTGCTTTCAAAGGAGGAGCAAAAAGCAACTTCTCTCTCCTCATAGGGAAGTGTTCAATACCTTTTTTTGAAAGGGAAATGATATTTAATGGCGCCTTCTTTAATATCAATTATGGCACCAATTGTTCTAAGAAAAGTTCTTCCCAAAGTAATAGGACAAGAAGCATTGTATTCAACATCCAAAACATAGATATCCACAGGGACATAAGCATTGTTAACCATAATGACAACATCATTAATACTCCCCATGAGTTTCTTCTTAGCATTATCATTAAGTGGGACATCCAAATAACAATCTTCCAACAGTGGCAAATCAAGCATTTCATAAATCTTCCTAGGCATAATAGAGACACTAGAACCAAGATCACATGAATCTTTGAGATCAAAGTCATTCACTTGCATATTAATAACGGGTTCCCAAGTATCTTCTACTTTCCTAGGAATATAAGCTTGTTGTTTTAGCTTCTCTTCCTTAATCTTAACAAGAGCATCTATAATGTGTTTGGTGAAAGCAACATGCACATCACTAGCATTAGGACTTCTAGCAAGCTTTTGTAGGAACATAATCACTTCAAAAATATTGCAACCATCAATATAAAAATCAAACTTAGCATCACTAGTAGTAGGATCAATAGGCTTAGGCATAGTAGAAGGAGGAATAGGGACTACTTGTGGTTTAGTGGTGATGGTTCACACACTATTGTTTCTATCAATTTCAGCGTCCCTTTCCCACCTAGCATGAAGTTGAGCTAATAGCCTAACATTTTCATCAATAGTAACTTGTATGGCATGAGTAGCAGCAAAGGTACTTTCCATGGTTTCAGGTTTAGCAGCCATTTTATTAATCAAGGAGGACTGAGCTTTAGACAGAGAGGATATATTTTTTCTCAACATTTAAAAGATTTTCCTCTATAGCCTTATTGAAAGTGGTTTGTTTACTAATAAAGTCTTTGAGCATGACTTCAAGTTCAGAGGGGGCACTTATAGCATTGTTGTAAGAGCTTCCATAGGAATCACCATTATTAGGAGGATAAGTCCTATAATTGTTGTTACCACCAAAATTATTCCTATAGGCATTGTTGTTGAAATTGTTGTTTCTAATGAAGTTCACATCAACTTGCTCTTCTTGAGCAACCAAAGAGGCTAAGGGAACACTATTAGGATCTAAAGGAGCTTTCCCATTAACAAGCATAGCCATAATAACATCAATCTTATCACTCAAAGAGGAAGTTTCCTCAACGGAATTTACCTTCTTACCATGTGGAGCTCTCTCTGTGTGCCATTCAAAGTAGTTAACCATCATATTATCAAGGAGTCTAGTTGCAGCACCCAAAGTGATGCTCATAAAGGTACCTCCAGCATCTGAATCCAACAGGTTTCTTGAGGAGAAGTTCAACCCTGCATAAAAAGTCTGGATAATCATCCAAGCAGTCAGTCCATGAGTGGGACAATTCTTAACCAAAGATTTAATTCTTTCCCAAGATTGAGAAACATGTTCATTATTGTAACATCCCAGTATTTAGGACCTAACGAAGGGTAGATTTAGGAATATGAATTGTTGCATGCATTCATTTGTGAAAATGTGGGTAAAATTTTCGCCAAATATAAAAACCTAAGTGATCAATGTTTCTTTCATACTTTGAGATTAGGATTAGTCTTAAAGGGTGATTGTTATAAACTTTGAGATGATCTTAAGGAGTTATGTGTTTAAAATGAATTTAAATTTTAAACTTGAGTGTTTGAATTATAATTTAAATGATTTAGATATAAGATTTGAATCTTAAATTAATTAAGAGATAAGTATTATAACTTAAATCTTATCCAAAAATAATATTGAATATGAAATTCATTTCATATTATTAATACATAAACAAGTTACAAAGAATGTAACCTACTGAAGTCATTTCAAACTTCACAACTTACAAAAGAATAAAGAATAAGAATATTCTTTATTAATAATAATATAATCTTTATTACAATTAAATAAAAAAAATATTACAAGAATAATAAAAGAAAAATTATAAAAGAATAAGAAAATTACATTTGAATATCTACTATCCTATATCTAAATCTACACTAAATCTTCATCTTTATCTTTGTACCTGCAAAACAAAGACTAAATAGAAACAAAATAAGATTAGTGTTAGTATATTTCTCTCAGATATGTCAGAGAAATGTTATAAAGGGGCAAGTTTCACCAATATGAAAGATTTCATCTTTCATAAATTCAAAGCCAGAAGTCAAGTGATAGCCAAGAGGGACCAATTCACCAGCCAGGTGAAAGTAATCTGGTAATAATAAGTTCAAAATTTCTGAACCTATCCACAAGTGCATAGCAGGCACACAAGCTGAACACACACCAGCATGCAAATGGTGTGCTGTCGACCTCACAAGCTTAGCCCAATCTCACAAAACCACAGCATAGCCGTGGAGGAGCACATCAATGCATCTCTCCACTACACAACACACCAGCAAAACCAGTGTAGACAATAGCTAAACCAGGAACAACAGCGAAACCAAACCACCCAGATCAACCAAACATCACAAGGATGGTGACATAAGGAGGGGCATGAATCAGGTGGACAGCAAGATCAATCCCAGGAGCTAGGAGTAGCAGGCAAGCTCAAGAGCAAGCTTAGGAGTCCAGCAAAACCAGATCAAGATCATCATCATCATCAACCTACTACATCATCATCAGATTTTGTGGTGAGCCTCATAAAACCATCACATGATTCATTCATAGTATCTGAACAAAATCATGTGTTGATTTATGAAATAATCTCTCAATAATCACCCAAGTGAGGTGAATATATCCTAGAGATTTCAAGTATAAAGATAAGAAATCAAACTCAGCCACAAGCACTAATCCCTCAGACCAGCATCACAGGGTTTAGTGTTAATTTATACAACTTAAATCATCTTTCATTTGTTCTTATCAGATCAGGGCACATCTCTCAGAGAGAGTAGCACCTCAAATCCTACAAGTTACAAACCAACTATTTGCTCAACTAACTAGGATTTAAAATCCTAGAGCCTCATACCAACATCATAGGCAGGAGAGTCAAGAAAAGCTTTCATTTATCTTGCTAGTATTAATAAAATTTTTGGTCAAAGCTAATCCCAGAAATAGAACTCAATCACTTGTGTGCCAGATCATAATGGTATCACAAGGACAAGTTCTTAATGAGCTAAAACCAATCTTTGCTTAGTTCCCACAGATAAAAGGGACAAACCAATACATACCATTTTCCTGAAGCCAAGTGCCAGGAATCAACATCAATTTATCTATACATCCACAGAAAAATCATTACATGTAATGATCATGTTCAGTGTGTATAATCTCATACAAGCCTACCATTTTAATTGCAGTAAGCAACTACTGAGAGAAACTACTATCAGTATAAGCATTCTGACAGTAGAGTAAGTTCTCAGATCAACAACATAATCCAATCAGGGATTCCATGGAAACACTAGCATGGGATCATAGTGAATTACCATTGGAATAAATCTGACAAGCCACTAGCATCATCAAAGCCACTACAAATCATGATCCACAGCAAACAATCATTCTTCATGCTCAAGTATGATCATCACTAGATCTAAAGCATCATGGATATGATCAACAGGGGGTTATGAACCCTAATCAGAACAAGAACCCTAATTAGGAGATGAACCCTAATCAGAGCATAATCACTAGGCACGAGAAGCCACTAGACACACACAGAGAGATTCATGGTAGTAGCATGAACAAGAACCACGGAGGCAACTTACCCGAGGTCCTCTCTGACGAATTGAAGAGGAAGCAGATTGGCCGACGAACCCGCGGCGGCACAGGGAGCACCCGGAGGGCGCTGCAACCTGCACCAGCCACGACAACAGCCACAGTAGCACACGAGCCCAGCACACCATCGCAGGCGAGACCGTGGCGGTGACGACAGCACCTTTCCCTAACCCTAGGGGTCGGGAACGGGGTGAACCTGACCACGGGGAAGCCCCGGAGTCAAATCGAGTTGGACTAGACGAACAAACGGAGTCACAAACCTCGCCCTGCACCACGGCAGTGGCCAGGGGAAACCTCAACGGCGGCCATCGCCAGCGGCATCGCCAGAGCTGCGGGGTCGAGGAAGAGGAAAGGTGAGAACGAGGAGGAGGCAGAGAGAATGGGCTGGGTGGGCCAAAACCCCTCGGGGTGGTATTTTGACCTTACCCTATTGGGCCACACTAGCCCAATAAGCCCAAAAGGCCAGCCCAAGTTGTTTAAAAAACTGTTTTACTCAATTGGAAAAGACCAAAATGCCCCTAACCTCAATAAAATTCTAGAAAATAAAATAAAAATCCAAAATTATAAATAAAATATTTTGGATTCACAATAATCCACTCTATCCAAATAAAATAAGATATAGAATTTTGGACATTTAAATTTTATAATAATTTTGTAATTTATATATTCCTTATGGAATTTTACAAAATTATTGAAAGAAGATAAAAATAAATAAAAATCACTTTCATTATATATTAATATTATAGTATTTTCGAAAAATACTAAATAAATATTTAATAATAAATTTTAATGTATAATTAATAATTCCTAAAAGAATTATTAAATCAATAAAAGTCAAATAAAAAGGGAAATAAAATAAAACAATTCAATATATGCAATAAATATAAAAAAAATAATATTTATAAATGCTTTATTAAAAGGCACCTTATATAGGGAAAATGCATGTAGAATTAAATAATGCATTACATTACTTGCATAATCATTTTGCTTCTTTAAATATTGTCCTTACCAGGCAATAATGATGTTTTTGTAGAACTAGAAGCTCAAGGTCCAGTGCAAGCATCAGACTTCACTACCTTGCCATCACAAGGAAAGTTCATCACTTGCTCATGTCCTTTGAAGAGTCTTTATCAAAGTATTTGCAAATTGTGTGTTATCATATATGGTATAAAAGAAATAAAATATTATTTTCACAAATAAAGAAATCATAGATATCATCCTAAGTGGTGATATAATGGAGCAATAGAACTTAGGGTTCTATTTGTAACAATGATGTTCAAGTAAGGACTTAATAACCCCTAACATCAGTGATTCTAGCGCCGTATATTACGCGTTAACCATGAGATTTGGAATGAGACAGAGAAGTCAGCTGTATCTTCTTCCTCTCGCATGAAGCCGGATGTGCAGGTCGTGGCTGTTATCCTCGTAGTGTGCATATTAATTGGTAATTCGTAGAGGATATGCAGCATATGGGTGGGAACCCTCATCATCCCACGATAGTTCTGGCATCTAACGGTTTGTACAAACCATTGCCGTAATTCATTATGTGGGCATGGTGTACACCAAGGAGGCATGCGGGGTCGCGAAGGGGGCAGTGATTGGCTTGGACCAACTACTGGGCCCCACATCATGGAATTGTGGACGGGAAAGTATGCCCGGTTGTGCAACAAGGAGTTGATCTCTCATGGGTAAAGTGACGCGCCTCTGCAGAGTGTAAGAACTGTAACTTGTTACTCCCTGTTCCGGGAAGGAGCTATGAACGCGGCAGGAAAGGAACTCCATGAAAGTTCTGGTCAACCTATGAAGGATGATTGTCATAGTTTTTCGGAATAAAATCAATCTTTGAAGAAAGATTTACAAAAACTGCATAGTGCCAAGGATTTATAATCCGAGGTGGTAGTTAGAGCATCAAACTTCCCACCTTGCATATAATGAACTTGCTGGGTAACACTGTTACTCATTCTTTCCTTTGATCCCTTGCTTAGACTCTGAGGATCCCGAAGACGTGCCAATGTATGCAGCCGAATGCCAAGAAGATGTGTTCTACGAGGAACCTGATCTGTCCGAAGGAGTTGAAGGAGTGGATAACGAGATCCGCTACGGTGTCGATGAGAACGAGTCAAATTAAGTACCAAGTTAGTAGTAACTGACGGAGCCGAGCAGCATGAACTCTATAGAATAAGCTGCTGAGCTCAACTCCTAGTCGGAGTTGTTACTTTTAAATTTCCGCTGAACACTTTATATTTTGGTTTGTAAGTTGGATCTTTTGGAAGTCTTGAACTTCCAGTATTGTAATAATAATAATGTGTGTACATCTGTAATATGGACCCGCAATATTTCTGTTGTACCACTCTGAGGGATGTGATATTTACGAAACGGTGTTCTGTAGATGTCATGTCAACGACTATAGTGTACTATACATGCAGTGGTATGCTGGGTCACCGCAATTATCAAGTTATTTAAATTTCATAATTTCACTTCTCATAGATATAATCTTAGCAGGAGGGTAGTACTTTCCAATAAAAGCATCTTTGCACTTAGTCCAAGAATCAATACTATTTTTAGGCAAAGATAGCAACCATTCTTTAGCTTTTCCTCTCAAGGAGAAAGGGAAAAGCTTGAGCTTAATAATATCTCCATCTACATCCTTATACTTTTGCATCTCACAAAGTTCAACAAAGTTATTGATATGGGTAGCAGCATCATTAGAACTAGCACCAGCAAATTGCTCTCTCATCACAAGATTCAACAAAGCAGGATTAGTTTCATAAAAGGTAGCATTAGGAGCAGGTGGAGCAATAGGAGTGCTAAGGAAATCATTGTTGTTGGTGCTAGTGAAGTCACACAACTTGGTGTTCTCAGCAGAGTTCATTTTGGCAAAGGTGGGCAAGCCAAAAACAGCAGCAACAGCTAGAGCAGGAACTAATTTTTGTGTGTTTTTGAATAAAGCAAGCAAACCAAACTAGACTAATTTTTGGGGTTTTTTTTGAAAAGAGGAAAACAAAACCAAGCAAAAAAAACTAAGCAAACTAAAAACAAAGTAAAGAGAAAGGAAGTGAAGGACTCCCCTTGTGAAGACGTCCTTAGCCTCCCCGGCAATGGCGCCAGAAATCTTTGATGCGTGCACCCAATGTTGACGTGGGACACTTTGTTGGAACGCCAAGAGCAAGGTGTGATGAGCATAGCATCAAGTTTCCCTTAGCAGAGACCGAGGTTATCAAACCAGAAGGAGGAAGGAAACGTCACACAGGTGTTGCAAACAATGTGGAGTCCTGCACAACACAAACTCGAGACTTTGTCCCAACGAATCAGTGAGGTTGTCAAGCTCACCGGTTTGTTGTAACAAAGGATTAACTGTATGGTGTGGAAGGTAATGGTGGTTTGCAGCAAGTAAACAATAACAGTGGAAGATGTATCAATGGTAAAGATTGGACCGGGGTCCATAGTTCACTAGAGGTGCTCTCCTTAGATGAACAACATAGCATGAAGGGTAAACAAATTACAGTAGGGCAATTGACAGGAACTGAGCAAGGCATAACAATGCAATACTAGTCAGAAAGATCCTATGAGATTCGATTGGGCAATACAACAATATAAATAGGCCGCCATCCAACTTCATCTATGACTAGAAGTCCACCTTTAGGTTATCATCTGAACCCCCTCTAGTATTAAGTTGCAAGCAACAGACAACTGCTTTAAGCAAAGTGTGTAAGGTAAACAATCCAATTGTTCCATGAACAAGAGACCGTTGTTTTCTCCCTAGTGGCAACAACACATCTATGACCGAAGAGATTTCTGTCACTTCCCTTGGAAACTAGAGGCATGAACCCACTATCGAGCATAAATACCCCCTCTTGGAGTCACTAGCAACTACTCGACCAAGTGAGTTACTAACAAAGGATAGCATGCAAGATCACAAACAAGACCGACATGATAGAATCATAAAGACAAAACCATTAACCAAACTTACATAATAATCTCAATATCCATCGGATCCCCGTAAACACAACATGCATGATTACAAATAGATTAGATCTTGATCATGAACGGAGCTCACAAGATCTATACATGAAAGCACAAGGAGGAGATACAACCATCTAGCTACTACATGGACCCATAGTCCAAGGTGGAACTACTCACGCATCATACCGGAGAGAAGGCCTCCAGGATGATCTCCCCTATGGTAGGGTGTCGGGAAGAACTTTAGATCCCCCGATCTAGGAACGATGGTGGCGGCGGCTACAAACAGTGCCGTGGAGTTTTGATCGGGTACTTAGGGTTTCTGCATCGGGGGCTTCTTATAGGCGAAGAGGCGAGGCCGGGAGGCGACCAGAGGGGCACACCCTACCCAGGCGCGGGCCCACCCCTGGCCGAGCCTAGGGGGTTTGGCTGCCCTGGTTCGCGTCTCCATCTCGTCTTCTGGATTCGTGCCCCCAAGGTAAAATATTGACTTTGGCTTTTGTCCCGTCCAATTCCGAGAATGTTGATTTTCTGCCTTTCTGGAACCAAAAACAGAAGAAAACAGGCAACTAGCACTATGGCACCTTGTTAATAGGTTAGTTCCAGACAAGATATAAAAACACCTCAAAGTGTAGACAAAGCAAAGCAAAGTAGATACTAAACAAGCATGGAGCATCAAAAATTATAGACACGTTTCCGACGTATCACCCAACTGTCTGGGCACAGAAAACCTCGCCGAGGATACTGATGGCCACCGTACCCCCAGTTCCCCAATACCCGCGCTGGTCGGAAGTTCCAATCACTTGGGATAGGAAGGATCGCCTAGACCTCGTTCCAACGGAGTACCAATATGCCATGGTCATCAACCCTTTGATCGACGGCAACGAGTTCACCAAATGCATGGTGGACAATGGAAGCAGTATCAATATCTTGTACTTGGATACACTGCACACGATGAACTTGACGTAGACCAACCTAAGGCGGACCAGCACTGTGTTACATGGCGTAGTTCCTGGCCGGGAGGCTCGGTCCCTTGGGTGTATTACGCTTCCGGTCGCTTTTGGTGATGTTAACAATTACCGCCAAGAACGCATGACCTTTGAAGTGGTCCCCTTCAAGAGCGTGTACCACGTCATATTCGGACGCGACATCTTCCACGCCTTCATGGCCAAGCCATGCTTTGTCTACAACAAGCTCAAGATACCCGGACCAAACGGTGTCATCACCGTATCTAGAAGCTTTTCAAAGGCAAGGGACTGCGAGATTGGAGAAGCAGCCTTTGTAGAAGTTCCTCCGTGAGAATAGGGACATCTTTGCCTGGAAACCTGCCGACATGAAAGGTGTACCTAGGGAACTTGCCGAGCACAACTTGAATATCGATCCATAATTCAAACCGGTGAAACAACTGATGATGGCGCTGTATCAACGTGGAAGCGCTTTGTTGGAAAACCTCAAGATCAATGTGTGATGCAGCAAAGCAACAAGTTTTCCCTCAGTAAGAAACCAAGGTTATCAAACCATTAGGAGGAAGGAAACGACTCAAAGGTGTTGCAAGCAACTTGGAGACCTGCACAACACAAACTCAAGACTTTGCCCCAACTAACAGTGAGGTTGTCAATCTCACCGGTTTGCTGTAACAAAGGGTTAACTGTATGGTGTGGAAGGTAATAGTGGTTTGCAGCAAGTAAACAGTAACAGTGGAAGATGTATCAATGGTAAAGATTGGACCGGGGTCCATAGTTCACTAGAGGTGTTCTCCTTAGATAAACAAACATGGCATGTTGGGTAAACAAATTACAGCAGGGCAATTGACAGGACTAAGCAAGGCATAACAATGCAATACTAGACATCAAGATCCTATGAGATTCGATTGGGGAATACAACAAGATACATAGACCGCCATCCAACTGCATCTATGGCTAGTAATCCACCTTTAGGTTATCATCCGAACCCCCTCCAGTATTAAGTTGCAACCAACAGATAACTTCTTTAAGCAAAGTGTGTAAGGTAAACAATCCACTTGTTCCATGAACAAGAGAGCGTTGTTTTCTCCCTAGTGGCAACAACACATCTACAACCTTAGAGGTTTCTGTCACTTCACTTAGATTAAATAGAGGCATGAACCCACTATCGAAAATAAATACCCCCTCTTGGAGTCACTAGCAACTACTTGGCCAAGATATCTACTAAAAATGGAGAGCATGCAAGATCACAAACAACACAGACTTGATAGAATCAATAATACAAAACCATTAATCAATCTGACATAGTAATCTCAATATCCATCGGATCCCCGCAAACACGACATGCATGATTACAAATAGATGAGATCTTGATCATGAACGGAGCACACAAGATCTAGACATGAAAGCACAAGGAGGATATACAACCATCTAGCTACTACATGGACCCGTAGTCCATGGTGGAACTACTCACGCTTCATACCGGAGGCTGACATGATGAAGAAGAAGGCCTCCGGGATGATCTCTCCTCTGGCAGGGTGCCAGGAAGAGCTTCAGGCCCCCCCGATCTAGGGACGATGGTGGCGAGGGCTACAGACGGTTTCGTGGAATATTGATCGAGTACTTAGGGTTTAGGCATCGGGGGCTTTTTATAGGCGAAAAGGCGAGGCAGGAGGGCGGCCAGAGGCCCACACCCTGCCAGGCACGTCCTAGGGTGGGCCTGCGCATGGGGGGGGGTGCGGTCGCCCTGTGGCTCCCCTCCGTCTCTCCTCTAGACTATGTCTTCTCCTCGGTGAAATATTGACTTTGGCTTTTGTCCCGTCCAATTCCAAGAACATTTCCTTACTAGCTTTTCTGGAACAAAAAACAGAAGAAAACAGGCAACTGGCACTATGGCATCTTGTTAATAGGTTAGTACCAGAAAACATATAAAAACACCTCAATGTGTAGACAACGCAAAGCAAAGTAGATACTAAACAAGCATGGAACATAAAAAATTATAGATACGTTTCCGACGTATCAAGCATCCCTAAGCTTAACTCCTGCTCATCCTCGAGTAGGTAAGTGATTAAAAGAATAATTTTTGAGGTGACATGCACCATCAAAACCAAGATCAAACCATTTGCAAGCATTAAAAGCTAGGATCAAAGAACTCTAAACATGAGCATGAAAGATGGAGTTCTAACAGTAAGACAAAGTAACTATGCATGCAACATGAAAGGCTACAAACAAAGATCATGAATAACATGCATTGAAAAACATTTGTTTGTTTCACATACATAAAACATGGCATAGTGGCATTCAGCTTGTCCCTCATAGAGTAGCAAATATATGCATAGGACACCTTCAAAGTTCATAAGAGTGACTAGATACAAATAGCACAAGAACAAGGAATATCAACAATATGAATCAATCAATAAGTTTTAGGACAATGCACATAGAACTAAGAATGGCAACTATGCTCTCTTAACTGGTGCCTAAAGGTAGAAGGTGGAGACTCAATATAATGGTGGAAGAAAGTCCCTTCATAAAGAGAAGCGGGGATTTAAAGTTTCAAAAAGAGCTTCCAAAAATTATGGTACTTGTTAGCTTTCAGCTCTATTGCCCCTATCATAAGAATCTTTGAAGTGATTAAGGTTAAAGTGAACAAATTATGGAGTATATGCTTGACAAAGTATAAGTTGGCAATCTCAAGTCCCTTGAATACGAGGGCCACACCTCATGCTACTCAACTTCAGTCACCTGTAAGTTCTTGTCATGGTAAGTACATGCATATCATAGAGAACCACCAACGGGGTACCCCGTGGACATGGTACAGGAGCTATCCCATAACCAAAATGACAAGGCAAGTAGACAATGAGCATCTCAGCGATCTTTTTATTTACTATGTGCATAGCTTTTTATTGAGGATGCTTCATAGATAGCTCACTATGGTGATGATGCAAGTTTCCACCATGATTAGGCATGGCTTAGGATAGCGGCCCAGGCATTTCTCTAACACAAAATACAAACTCCATGGACTTACGAGGGCCGCTCCTCATGCTACTCAACTTTAGTCACTTGTAAGTTCTTGTCATAGTAAGTACATGTGTATCATAAAGAACCGCCAATGGGGTACCCCTTGCACATGGTACAGGAGCTATCCCATAACCAAAATGACAAGACAAGCAAACAATGAGCATCTCAGCAATCTTTTTATTTGCTATTTGCATAGGTTTTTATTGAGGATACTTCACATATTGCTCATTATGGTGATGCTGCAAGTTTCCACCATGATTAGGCATGGCTTAGGCTAGCGGCCCATGCGTTTATCTAACACACATACATAACTCCATGGACTTACAATCTCCCCATTTATTTCACACCGACGACATCCATAGGCGAAGAGCATGATATAAACTGTGTACAAAGTACAAGTGCAATGTTGAAAGCGTTCCCCGTGACAGCACAGTTCTGCTAATTCCAATGTATAAGTGCAAGAATATATAGATGGCACAATGTTTCAATTTTATTAGGGGCAAGAAAAATAAAGTGTGCCATCAAGTTTGTGAGAGCTTTAATCACTAAGTTTTCACACAACAAAATACTTTTTAATTGGAAGATAGATGAAAACAAGAATATACTTGGAATGGTGTAACACACCATGCATAGGAATTTATAGTGGACACTTTGGAATAACTTGGTTTCTTGAGAGTTGTATGCATGAGTAGAACTTACTCATACAAGTGGAGGCTAGCAAAAGACTGGGAGCGACCAACTAAGAGAGCGATAATGGCCATAATCATGTAGAGCGACAAAACATTACTAATCAAAGTATAGAATGGTAATACAAGTCAAGTACTAAATGATCATAGAGGCTATGGTGACTTGTTCATAATCATAACATGGTGTGAACATGTGCCAAGTCAACCCAAACAAAGCATCAAAGGAGAATACCACAATACTATGCTTTTGCATGCTAAAACAACGCATGATTTTTTCAAGGCACACTAAGCAATCCCAATTGTTTGGAACAAGTCATGCTACATCAATAATCACTAAACATAAGGTCAAAACAACACATAGAATGACATGCTAAAGTCTAAGTCATAGTCAAAGTAAGCTCCTCTTGCACTACTGAAGCAAGAACTTTCTACTCCTTTCCAACACCAATCAACTTATTTGAAACAACATAGCGAGAACGGGGGTCCAAACTACTTTATTCAAGCAAACTAAACAAAGCAAACGAAAACTAAGATGATCCAAGAACAACACAACAATGCATGAAACAATAAAAACGAAGTGTCTAGAAAAATCTGAGATTTTTATTGATGAAGAAGGGGATGCCTTGTGCATCCCCAAGCTTTGACGCTTGTACCTCTTGGATATTTCTTGGGGTGACACCGGGGTGGCATCCCCAAGCTTGATATTTTGTCCATTCTTCATCTCATTACATCATTCTCTCTCTACACCTGAAATTTTTTCCTTCATACTAAACTTCACACAATCTTCATTAGCAACATTAGTGTTCAAAAGATAATAGACCCTTAGGTTTAGCTTTAGAACATCAAAAATTTCACTAAAAACACAAGCTACTATAGAAATTCCCTCAAAAATCTCAATTTCCCAAAAAGAACCCAAAAAGGAATCAATAAGAAGCAAATGCAAATAATGGCAGAAATCTGTCAAAACAGAGCAGCAGGTAGAAACCGATTTTATAGAAGACCTTCTGTTGCTCAAATCAAAAAGTGTTGAACTAACGAAAGTTAGATAACATACATGGGGACTTATTCATAAATTTCCAGCTCAATATTAATTACAGAGATTCCTCAAAAAAATTACGGTGGAGCACAAAAATTTGTTTCAGGACAGCAACTCCCCAAATCTTACTTCCCTCTTATTAGAGGTCATTCTTGGCACAAAAAGGATAAGGAGAGGTCATTACTGAAGTAATAACTGCAAATACTTAAGAAAACTCTTGGGTTATCTCCCAACAAGTACTTTTCTTTAACGCCTTTAAGTTAGGCATGATAGTTTGAGAAGATGCTCACATGAAAATATGAATTGAAGTAAAATAGAGCATCAAGAAGAAAATTTAAAACACATTTAAGTCTAACCCATTTCCTATGCATAGGAATATTGTAAATAAACAAGTCATGAAAGCACAAAGCAACAAGCATAGGAAAGCAAAACAAGTGCAACTTCAAAATTTTTACCATAAAGAGGGAAAACTTAATACTATTGAGATACATAAGACCATGTTTCCCTCTCTCAAAATAATTTTCAGTAGACTCATGAATAAACTCAACAATATAACTATCACATAAAGCATGCTTTTCATGATCTACAAACACATAATTTTTATCAAGTTCAAAAATAGTGGGATTAAAATCAAACCCACTTTTAACAATTTTATTACAATAAGACTGATCATTCAATATAGGACCATCATCTAGAGATTTATCATAAAAATTTTCTAAGCAAAACTCTTTAGTACCATGCATTTCAAAGTTAGGCACAAATAAAGGATTATCATAGATAATAGGAGCATAACTATTATCACAAGTTTTACCCATAGCAGATATTTCAAAAGAATCCATAGGAACATAACATTCATCCTCCTTTGGTAAGCATGGGGGACAATCAAATAATGTAAGAGGTAAAGAGTTACTCTCATTAAAAGGTAGGCATGGGTAGATCCATTCTTCCTCCTCTTGATCATCACTCTCCTTCTCTTTTTCATCTAATGAGCTTTCAGGTTCATCAATTTCTTATTCCATAGGCTCCTGCAAAGCATTAGTCTCTTCTGTTTGTGGAAAACACCTACTAAAATATTCAAGAATATAGACATTGTCTTCCTTGTAATTATCAAAGCAAAATTTAAGTATCTCATAAACCTCATATTCATAAGGTGCATCATCAGTATTTTCAAGCAAACTTGCAAGTTTTAATGCACCCTTGAAAGCAATAAATTCTTCAATTTGTTCCACATCATAAAAGTCAAAATTTCCTTTAACATAAGAAGATATGGTAACATTATCATTATACTCACATTGAAAAGGCAGGTGTTTATACCTCCTACAGCAAAAATATTTACAAAGCAATAAGTAACATTATAAGTAGAGCACACCCCTCTAGCAATAGTATTCAATTTATCAATTTGTTCCCATAAGTGTTTCCCTTTTTGTGACAAACGGTGTTCCTTATAATAATACTTTTGTTCATCTGTGAACCCACCTTGCCAATAAGAACTAGTTTCAAAGAAACCATACATTGATAGAAGCATGACAAAGCAAGGCAATAATAGACCATCAACTATAGTAGGAACTATTTTGTGTGTTTTTGATAAGAGAAAGCAAACCGAACTAAACTAATTTTTTTTGGAGTTTTTGATAAAAATATGCAAACAAAACCAAGCAAAGGAAACTAAGCAAAACAAAAACAAAGTAAAGAGAAAGGTTGAGAAGGACTCCCCTTGTGAATACGCTCTTAGCCTCCCTAGCAACGGCGCCAGAAAAGCTTGATGATGGCGCTGTATCAACATGGAAGCGCTTCGTCGGGAAACCCCAAGAGCAAGGGTGATGCAGCACAACAACAAGTTTTCCCTCATTAAGAAACCAAGGTTATCAAACCAGTAGGAGGAAGAAAATGACTCAAAGTTGTTGCAAACAACTTGGAGACCTGCACAACACAAACTCAAGACTTTTCCCCAACAAACAGTGAGGTTGTCAATCTCACCGGTTTGCTGTATCAAAGGATTAACTGTATGGTGTGGAAGGTAATAGTGGTTTGCAGCAAGTAAACAGTAACAATGGAAGATGTATCAATGGTAAAGATTGGACCGGGGTCCATAGTTCACTAGAAGTGTTCTCCTTAGATAAACAAACATGACATGCTGGGTAAACAAATTATAGCAGGGCAATTGACAGGACTGAGCAAGGCATAAAAATGCAATACTAGACATCAAGATCCTATGACATTTGATAGGGCAATACAACAAGATACATAGACCACCATCCAACTGCATCTATGACTAGAAGTGCACCTTTGGGTTATCATCCGAACCCCCTCCAGTATTAAGTTGCAAGCAACAGACAACTGCTTTAAGCAAAGTGTGTAAGGTAAACAATCCACTTGTTCCATGAACAAGAGAGCGTTGTTTTCTCCCTAGTGGCAACATCACATCTACAATCTTAGAGATTTCTTTCACTTCCCTTAGATTAAATACAGGCATGAACCCACTATCGAGCATAAATACCCCCTCTTGGAGTCACTAGCAACTACTTGGCCAATATAGCTACTAACAACGGAGAGCATGCCAGATCACAAACATGATAGAATTAATAAGAAAAAACCATTAATCAATCTGACATAGTAATCTCATTATCCATCGGATCTCCGCAAACACAACATGCATGATTACAAATAGATGAGATCTTGATGATGAATGGAGATCATAAGATCTAGACATGAAAGCACAAAGGAGGAGATACAACCATCTAGCTACTACATGGACCCGTAGTCCAAGGTGGAACTACTCACGCTTCATACCGAAGGCTGGCATGATGAAGAAGAAGGCCTCTGGGATGATCTCCCCTCCGGCAGGGTGCCGGGAAGAGCTTCAGATCCCCCGATCTAGGGACGATGGTGGCGGCGACTACAGACGGTTTCGTGAAATATTGATCGGGTACTTAGGGTTTAGGCATCGGGGGCTTCTTATAGGCGAAGAGGCGAGGCAGGAGGGCGTCCAGGGGCCCACACCCTGCCCAGGCGCGGCCTAGGGTGCAGCCGCCCTTTGGCTCCCATTCGTCTCTCCTCTAGACTCCGTGTTCTCCTCGATGAAATATTGACTTTGGCTTTTGTCCCGTCCAATTCCGAGAATATTTCCTTACTAGCTTTTCTGGAACCAAAAATAGAAGAAAACAGGCAACTGGCACTGTGACATCTTGTTAATAGGTTAGTACCAGAAAACATATAAAAACACCTCAAAGTGTAGACAAAGCAAACCAAAGTAGGTACTAAACAAGCATGGAACATAAAAAATTATAGATATGTTTCCGACGTATCAACAACCTCTACGATGCTTCGGAGACGATAAGAGAGGCTCCATAGGCAAAGAGATAGCTAGGTTACTTAAGTCTAGTTTTATCCGAGAAGTCCTTCACACCCGATGGGTGGCCAATCCTGTACTTGTCTCCAAAAAGGGAACCAAAGAATTAAGAATGTGCGTTGATTACACCGGCTTGAACAAAGCGTGTCCGAAGGATCTGTTTGGTTTGCCTCGCATTGACCAAGTCATTGACTCGACGGCTGGCTCGGAACTTCTATGTTTCCTATATGCATACTTGGGATACCACCAGATAAATATGAGGAAGTCGGACCAATTGGCCACTTCGTTCACCACACCTTATGACATGTTTTGCTATGCCACGATTCCCTTTGGGCTAAAAAACGCAGGTGCTACATACCGGCGGACTATGTAGTGTTGCCTGCACGACCAAATTGGTCGGAACATTCATGCCTACGTGGACGATATCGCGGTGATGTCAAAAAAGTCAAACAACTTAATCTCCGACTTGAAGGAAACCTTTGATAATCTCCGGAAATACAACATGATGCTTAACCCAAAGAAGTGTGTCTTCAGGGTTCCAGCCGGCAAATTGTTGTGCTTCATTGTTTCCCAGTGTGGAATCGAGGTCAACCCGGAGAAGATCAAGGCCATCCTAAAATATAAACCATCATACATTCCTAAAGGAGATCCAACGGCTCACAGGCTGCGTTGCAGCGGTAAGCCGGTTCGTCAGCCGACTTGGAGAGAAGGATCTGCCGCTATACAAGTTGCTGAAGAAGGCGGACAAATTTGTATGGAAGGACGAAGCAGATGCTGCTCTTAAGGAGCTAAAGGGGATACTCTCATCGGTGCATGTACTCGCAGCACCCGAGCCTATGGAGCCTATGTTGATTTACATGGCGGCCACCAACCGGGTAATCAGCATCGTCATCGTGGTAGAGCGGAAAGAACCAATGCATGAGCACGGAGTGCAACGACCAGTTTACTATGTAAGCGAGGTCTTGAAGGAGTCCAAGCAGCGTTACCCGCACTATCAGAAGCTAGCTTATGGAGTGTTCCTTGCTTCTCGGAAGCTAAGGCACTACTTCCAGGAGCACCCTATCACTGTAGTGAGCAAGGCTCCACTATCCGACATCATCAACAAAAACGATGCTACGGGAATGGTCGCGAAGTGGGGCATTGAACTTTCCGCCTTCTAGATCACCTACAAAAGACGTGACTCTATCAAATCACAAGTCTTGTCGGATTTCATTGCATATTGGACGGAGATGCCGGATGCTACCCCTGTACCAGAGCCAGAGTATTGGGTGATGCACTTTGACGGATCAAAGCTACTCAATGGCTCGGGGGATGTTGTACTGCTACAATCACCAACAGGGGAGAAGCTACACTATGTTATGCAGATCCACTTTGAGGCTACAAATAACATGGCAGAATATGAAGCACTCATTCACGGACTTCGCGTAGCCAAGGATATTGGCATCAAGCACATAGTTTGTTGTGGAGATTCCGACTTGGTTGCCCAGCAGGTGGTTGGCACCTGAAACGCGCGGAACCCTATGATGGCGGCATATACAGACAAAGTAGACGAGATAGCCAAGTGCTTCGAGGGCTACGAAGTCAAGTATGTCAAAAGGGAGGAAAATGAGGCGGCCGATCTACTGTCAAAACTTGGATTAGAGCGCAAACCAATTCCGCATGGCGTTTTTCTGGAGCATCTACAGACACCATCCGTGAAGGGAGCGGACCTCAAGAACCCGGGTAGAGTTGACTCTTTTGTTCATACAATAACAAAGGTCCCTCTGGGTTGGACGGAACCGTTCATGGAATATCTCGTACATGAAACTTTGCCTATTGATGAAGTCGAAAGTCGGCAAATATTACGTCGAGCAAAGGGCTATACCATGATCAATGGACAACTCTATAAAAGAAGTACCACTGGTGTATACCTGAAGTGTGTCTCCCGGCAAGAAGGTATTGAAATCCTTCGTGAGATTCATCTCGGAGATTGCGGGCATCACGTCGCTCCCCGATCTTTGGTCTCCAAAGCCTTCCGGAAAGGATTCTACCGGCTGACCGCGAAGGTGGATGCCGACAAGTTGGTTGAGACATGCATGGGATGCTAGTACTATGCCCGACAACCACATGCACCAGCTCAAGAATTTCGAACAATACCAATAACTTAGCCGTTTGCAGTCTGGGGGCTAGACATGGTTGGTCCATTGCAGACGGCACCTTGTGGGTTTATGCATCTGCTAGTAGCAGTTGATAAATTCACAAAATGGATAGAAGGTAAACCCATTACAAAGCTTGATGGGGCAACTGCCCTTAGGTTTGTCCGGGATATAGTGATGATATTTGGTCTCCCACATAGCATTATCACCGACAATGGTAGCAACTTGTCACTCGGAGAAGTGGAAGCTTATTGTTGGAAGAAGGGCATCCAACTTGATTTGGCATCTGTGGCACATCCACAGTCCAATGTCCAGGTTGATCAAGCCAATGGATTAATTCTGCAGGGAATCAAGCCACATCTAGAGGAACCACTACATAGAGCAGCTGGAGCCTGGGCGGAGGAGTTACCATCTGTTTTGTGGAGTTTACGAACTACTCCCAATAGATCCACCGGCTACACCCCTTACTTGATGGTATATGGAGCAGAAGCAATTCTACCTTCTGACATCCTTCATGATTCATCAAGAGTTACCGCCTATGACGAGGATGACGCTAAAGAGTCCAGGCGCCTAGATGTGGACCTTCTTGAGGAAGAGCGTGTATTGGCATGCCAAAGATCTGCCATCTACCAGCAGAAGCTACACAACTACCATAGTCACCGCGTTCAACATCGCTCGTTTAAAGAGGGGGATTTGGTGCTCCGACTTAAGCAGAAGAAGTCACACAAATTATCCCCGGCATGGGAAGGACCGTTCATCATAAGCAACGCGCTACTCGATGGTTCTTACTACCTTGTTGACAATCGTGAACTAGAGGACATACCAAACGAGGATCATAAGCATAAACGACGTGACCCAGATGATGACTACTCGGAGCTTGATCAGCTTATATTGTAGCAAAAGGCGTAATTTCATGGATTATTAAAAAGTCGCATTTTTCTTTAGTGCTTTTCAGATGTACACAGACAGTGTGACAGAACCTAGATAACTAGATTCAATTTATTTTCATGTCTTAATTAAGATCTGTTCAGTCAATTGTTTGTATGAGAACAACCCAAACTCAGTCAAAGTAGTAGTCTAAACCTATTCTGAATACGGTATCCCAAATTAGTAGTCCGGATCTATTTAGTATAGGCCTAAAGATCAAATTAGTAGCATTCATCTGCTTTTGTTGCTGCTCTGAGCCATGCAGCCGGTGTAAGCTGGGTCTTTTTGCGGATGTTCTTGCCACCGGAGTTAGCTTGCGGCTTGCTGTTGGGTGATAAGGCCAACTCCAGGGCCGCTTGCAAATGGACTGATTTGGCCTATTTCTATTTGTTTGTACAAAACGCAGTATCCAATGGTCCACCATAAATATCGATTTATTTGTTTTTTGCCCGAACACGAACCATCCCATTTTATCCCCAAACTTAGGCGGGATTTGCGGTGAAATGGACATAAAAATACATTCAGCATTCCGCCCAGTGGCCCACACATCACACACATGTGCCCACCTACCCCACATCCACACCAACATGTCACCATGAAACAATTGTTCAGACGTTCATCATTCATCACCGCCGGCCGCCGGCCGTCGCCCCTACTATCCTGCGTGCGCCGTCGACCCTCCTTCCCTACGCTCGCCGACAAAGCTTCATGTATCGTGCTCCACCACCGTCCGCCTCCCCTACTCCCCTACTCTCGCTGTTTCCCGAAGCTCCACCAACGGTTGTCACCCAAATCCCCTGCTCTCGCCGCTGCCCCGTGCTCCGCCGCCCGAAGCTCCACCTCCCCGAGTGCCTCCATCGCCTCGAGCTCCACCGCCCTCCTCTCTAGGTCCGGCGCAGGAATACGAGCACAGCGCGGGACGACGGTCGTGCTCCTCTCCGGCACAGGGATGCGAGCTTCTGACGCGGGCACAGCTCCAACGAGTTATTGGGATGGCTCCAGCGAAATGCGGGGGAGACACAATTGGGGGCACTACCAAATTAGGACAGAGTGTGTCCATTTTTTGTCCTCCCACCCCGCGAATGGACCGAATCGGACAGATTCGGAGTCCAATTTGGGGTGGGTCGTTGGAGTTTCCCTAAGAGAAGTGATAGGATGGGGGACGAAGGGAAGGCGCTGGGAGTAGGAAGGGAAGAGGACGAGAGCGGAAAAGAGGAGTCCACCGGCCGTGCCGCCATCCAGGGAACCTACTGGTCATGCTCCCGTGCCTCTCTGTCTGTTCAGCAACACGGCGGACAAAACATGCCCTTTATAGCTTATGGGCTTCAAAAAACTAAAGTCTAGGTTGCCCCCCCCCACCCGTGAAGGTCCGACAGTGGATGTGGCAATACAAATCTTGCCATAGCCAAGTGAATTTGTACATGCTCGGTGAAAAAAGTCCCCACCCGTCGTGATGGATCAGAAACCGAGCAATGCTCCGCCCTCCCGTGGAATATATACAGCAGGGAGGCACATCCATCGGTGAGGTGGACAAGCAGGGCACCGACCAGGTTGGAGAGGAGGGCCCTGAGGGCGTGGCCTTGGGTAGACGGAGCAGCGCTTGCTAGGAACGTCGGGGTCGAGGTTCTCGAGCTCAGGGTCACATGGCAGGAGGAGCACGAGGAGGATGACAACGTTGTTCTAGAGCAGAGGAGGCAGCTTGGCCTAAAAGCTTTTTCTTCTTTTGCTAATTTCCTATTTGTTTTAAAACAATATTGCCAAAAATATTAGGAAAGAAAAATAAATAGGAAAAGTAGGATTTTAATTTGAGATGAAAAAGGGGAATTCTTACGAAAACTGGGCACACGAAATGGAATATGATAAATTTGGAGGTGCAAAAAACGAAGTATAACAAAATATCCTTACTCGGCTCGAAAAACACATTTCAAAGTATAGCATTGTATGTTCGAAAGAATTGGTATATTTTTCTAAATTAATTCCTTTCATAACCATGGCAACGCACGGGCATTCTACTAGTATTATTATATCTCTTACCCCGAAACACCTTCCGGACCCCTCCGATCATTATCGGGTGTTTTCCAGAACCTTTCCGGTTTCTCTCTCTCATTTCTCCTGTGGTGTCGGTTCGATCCCTAAGTGTCCCCACCATTAAGTGTGCCACCATTCGGTTCAGAGATTCTCCGGACATGACCGAGAACCCTCTCGTGTCAATGATAATTAGAGGGACCTGGATGCCCATGATTACCACCCGTGCATTCATGAACCTCATTGCTTGAACCTTTAACTTTGTTGTCCTATTCCCTTTGCCATTTGATACCAAGGTCATCTGAGATTTGATCTCAAGTATCTCCATACCTATGTTTGATCTTGTTTCTGATGAACTCGTTTACTCGTTCATATGTCGTTGCATTCCATGACCTAGTCATACACTTGCAAGATTTGTTAATGCAACGTCACCGAGTTGGCCACGTGTATCTATCCGTTACATGGATTGAAAAATCCTGGTCTTGATAAAAACTCCTCAACCCGTCCCTTTGAGAAACCTGATGATACCTTTATGATCACCCTTTTATAGTTTTATACTTGATATAATCAAAGTATCCTTATAAAATGGTGATTATGCATTATCTCACAACCAAAGGATTAGGCCATGATGTTTCTATGTTATCAGCCATGATGAACATTAAGTAACTAGATCTCATTGTGATTAACTTTGGGTATTTTTCTATCATAGCATTTAAGTAATGATATGACCTCATTTTCAATTGGCACTATCACCCATGATCTCAAAACCATAGATCATCGCTTGACCAATGAGCTAGTTTTCTAGAGGTAACTAGAGACCCGGTTTGTGTACATACCACATGTGTATTAATGTTTCATATTAATATAGTTATATATATCGTACGGTAAGAAACGCATTATGAACATAATAAATCACTTTATTATTTGCCTCTAGGGAATATCTTCTTCAGTCTCCCACTTGCAATAGAGTACAAATTAATCTAGTTTTACAATAGGCAATAAATTAACACCAATAGTATCCCAATGTTGCTCATGCTTGGCTTGTGGAAGTCCTTTGCTAAACAGATCTGCAACATTCAGATCCGTATGCACTTTGCAAATCTTTACTTCGCCATTCTCAACATTTTGTCTAATGGCATGAAATCTCAGCTGGATGTGCTTGACTATGGAATGAGTTCTTGGTTCCGACGCATTTGCAATGTCACATGTGTTATCGTAAAAGATTGTCACAGGGTCATCCGCATTTGGAACAACTCTCGGTTCGATGATGAAATTTCTTAGCCAGACAGCTTCATTCCTTGTTGCATTGACTGCGATGTATTCCGACTTCATTGAAGATTGTGCCACCACTGGTTGCTTCATGCTTCTCCATGTTACCGCGCCACCATTCAACAGAAACACATATCCTGTCTGAGACTTCGAGTCATTGGAGTCTATGCTCAAGCTCGCATCCACGTAACCAGTTACGTTTAGAGCTTCATCACCACCTCCGAAGATTAAGAACATATCCTTGGTTCTTTTTAGATACTTTAGGATATTTTTCACAGCTGTCCAATGTTCCACTCCTAGATCACTTTGGAAATGGCCCATCCAACTACTAGCTAGGGCCACGTCAGGTCGAGTACATAGCATAACATACATGATAGAACCTATGGCTGAGGCATAGGGGATGATTGCCATCCTTTCTCTATCAGCAGCTATTGATGGGCAATGAGTCTTACTCAATGTTACATTTCTTATAAGAGGCAAATACCCCTTTTGGCATCTTCCATTTTGAACTTCTTTAAAATATTCTCTATGTAAGTACTCTGACTTAATGCTATCATGCGTATTGATCTATCTCTATAGATCTTGATACCTAATATATATGCTGCTTCACCTAGATCCTTCATGGAAAACTGACCACTCAGATATTCCTTTACGCTTCCTAATAATTTCACATCATTCTCAATAAGTAATATGTCATCCACATGTACTACTAGGAACTCCACTGAGCTCCCACTAGCTTTATTGTAAACACAAGCCCCTTGATTATTTTGGACAAATCCAAAACTCTTGATCACTTGATCAAATCGCTTGTTCCAACTCCTATTTGCTTGGTATAGTCTATAAATGGATCATTCAAGCTTGCATAGATTTCCTGCAACCGTAGGATCAACAAAACCTTCTGATTGCATCATATACAACTCTTCATCAATATGTCCATTGAGAAAGGCGGTCTTGACATCCATCTGCCATATCTCATAATCATAATATGCAGCAATTGCTAGTAAAATCCAGATATATTTCAACATTGCTACAGGAGAAAAGGTCTCACTGTAGTCAATTCCTTCCACTTGTCGAAAACCCTTTGCGACAAGTCTTTCCTTGTGGACAATCACATTTCCATCAACATCTGTCGTTTTCTAAAAGATTCATTTATTTTTCACTGCTTTTCGACCTTCAGTAAGATCTACCAAGTTCCAAACTTGGTTTTCATACATGGACCCTATCTCGGATTTCATGGCTTCTAGACATTTGTCGAAGTCAACACTCTCTATTGCTTCCGTGTAGTTTTTAGGTTCTTCTTGTTCATTTAACAAGACTGACATCACAAGGCTACTATACCTATCTGGAATGGTACGTACTCTTGCTGATCTCTAAACCATAGGAGCTTTGATGTTATGATCTATATCATTTGATTCTTCTTCCACTATAGAGGGCAGTTCTGGAATAGTTTTCGTTGAGCTACTCAGTATTTGGAGAGAAGGGTCAATGACTTCATCAATCTCTATCTTCCTTCCACTAACTCCTTTCACGAGAAACTCTTTCTCTAGAAATGTGTCGTTATTAGCAACAAACATTTTGCCCTCGACTTTGTTGTAGAAGGTATACCCAATAGTCTCCTTTGGGTATCCTACAAAGGTACATTTTCCACCTTGGGTTCGAGTTTGTCAGGCTGTAGTTTCTTAACATAAGACTCACATCGCCAAACTTTCAAGAATGACAACTTTGGTTTCTTGCAATGCCATATCTCATATGGTGTTGTCTCCACGGATTTGGATGGTGTCCTGTTTAAAATAAAAGCGGTGGTTTCTAATACATAACCCCAAAATGAAACAGACAAACCAGTTAAAGACATCATGGACCGCATGCTATCCAATAGGGTACGGTTATGCTGTTCCGACACACCATTACGATGTGGTGTTCTGGCTGACATAAGTTGTGGTACAATACCGCAGTCCTTCAAGTGCATGACAAACTCATAACTCAAGTATTCGCCTCCCCGATATGATTGGAGGTGCTTAATCTTCTTGTTAAGTTGATTCTCTACCTCTTTCTGAAATTCTTTGAACTTTTCAAAGGTCTTAGACTTGTGCTTCATTAAGTAGATATAACCATATCTACTCAAATAGTTATTAAAGGTAACAAAATAACGATATCCATTGAGTGTTGTGATGTCTACGCACTTCTATTCTTGTAGACAGTTGTTGGGCCTCCAAGTGCAGAGGTTTGTAGAACAGCAGCAAGTTTCCCTTAAGTGGATCACCCAAGGTTTATCGAACTCAGGGAGGAAGTGGTCAAAGGTATCCCTCTCAAGCAACCCTGCAATCAAGATACAAGAAGTCTCTTGTGTCCCCAACACACCCAATATAGGTGCACTAGTTCGGCGAAGAGATAGTGAAATACAAGTGGTAACGGTGCTGGAAAATAGTTTCTGACTTGTTGTTGACATGGGGTAACGGTGCCAGAAAATAGCTGATGGCGTGGAGGAACAGACTAAAGGCAAACTGATGGAAACAAGCAAACATGCAAGAGATCTAGTAGCAAACGGTGTTTCAATGCTTAGAAACAAGGCCTAGGGATCATACTTTCACTAGTGAACACTCTCTCATATAAATATCCTCTCTTCATGATACTACTCTTAACTACTCTCCAGTTGGACACTCTAATCCATGGTAGGGCTATAACATCACACCTCAAAGTCCGCCTTCCCCAATCTAGATAACCCCACACTGTCACCTTGAGCGCTAGATGGTTCCAACAAACACCACAATTTCATAGAGACATCCAACTCCAAATATAACTCATAACAAATATTCAATCTAGCCAAAGTGCCACACACGGTATGCATGCTGTCACTTTCACACACGTGGGGAGAAGCATATATCTATTAAAGCACAAAGAGTATTTATGTAGACTCAAGCCTAAGTGCCACCATGGCGTGCATGCTGTCACTTACACACACATGGGGAGAGCAGAGATCTATTGAAGCACTTGAGTAGCAAGGTAGATATACTTGATTACAAAGCTCATGACCACATGATCATGCATAGAGAGAGAGAGATGAACACATAGCTACCGGTAGAGCCCTTAGCCCTGAGGAAGAACTACTCCCTCCTCATAATGGGAATCAGCAATGGTGATGAAGATGGCGATGGAGATCGATGGAGATGGCTCCGGGGGCACTTCCCCGTCCCGGCAGGGTGCCGGAACAGAGACTTTCTATCCCCCGAATATCCCCTTCGGTGGCGGCAGCGCAGCGGAACTTTTTCTAGAAGTATGATTGATTCTTTAGGGTTTTCTCCCCGGGGGCTTCTTATAGGCGAAGGGGGAGGCCGAGGAGGCGGCCAGAGGGCCCACACCCTCCCCAGGCGCGGGCCAGGATTGGCCGCACCCAGGGGGTCGGGCCACCCTCTGGTGCCTCTCCGTCCCTCCTTCTGGATTCGTGTCCCTCACAGAAAATTATTGACTTTGGCTTTTGTCCCGTCCAATTCCGAGAATATTGATTTTCTGCCTTTCTGGAACCAAAAACAGAAGAAAACAGGCAACTGGAACTGTGGCAACTTGTTAATAGGTTAGTTCCAGAAAAGATATAAAAACACCTCAAAGTGTATACAAAACATAAGACAAATGATATAAAACAGGCATGGAGCATCAAAATTTATAGATACGTTTTCAACGTATCAAGCATCCCCAAGCTTAACTCATATTCCTCCTCGAGTAGGTAATTGATAAAAAGAATAATTTTTGAGGTGACATGCACCATCGCAATCATGATCAAACCATTTGCAAGCATTGAAAGCTTAGATCAAAGAACTCTAAACATGAGCATGAAAGATGGAGCTCTAACAATAAGACAAAGTAACTATGCATGCAACATGAAAGGCTACAAACAAAGATCATGAATAGCATTCATTGAAAAACGTTTGTTTGTTTCACAACATGGCATAGTGGCAATCATCTTCTACCTCATAGAGTAGCAATATTGATGCATAGGACACCTTCAAAGTTCACAAGGGTGACTACAAACAACTAGCACAAGAACAAGTAATATCACAATATGCATCGATCAATAAGCTTTGGGACACGGCACACATAATGGCAACTATGCTCTCTTAATGGTGCCTAAAGGTAGAAGGTGGAGACTCAATAATGGTGGAAGAAAGGCCCTTCATAAGGGAAGCAGGGATTTCAAGTTTCAAAAAGAGCTTCCAAACATTATGGTACTTGTTAGCTTTCAGCCCTCATTGCCCCTATCATAAGCATCTTGAAGTGATTAAGGTTAAAGTGAATGAACTATGGAGTATATGCTTGAGGAAGTATAAGTTGGCAATCTCAAGTCCCTTGAATACGAGGGACACACCTCATGCTACTCAACTTCAGTCACCTGTAAGTTCTTGTCATTATAAGTATTTGCATATCATAGAGAACCGCCAACGAGGTACCCCTTGCACATGGTACAGGAGCTATCCCATAACCAAAATGACAAGGCAAGCAGACAATCAGCATCTCAGCAATCTTATTATTTACCATGGGAATATGGTGCTTTTTTTCTCTCTTTCCTCTTTTTCTCAATGTGTCTCTCTTTTTTTATAAGAAGAATGCTTCATAGATGTCACTATGGTGATGCTGCAAGTTTCCACCATGATTAGGCATGGCTTAGGCTAGCGGCCCAGGCGTTTCTCTAACACAAGATACAAACTCCATGGACTTACAAGTTCCCTCTTTATTTCACACCGGTGGCATCCATAGACAAAAGAGCATGATATCAACTGAGTACAAAGTACAAGTGCAATGTTGAAAACGTTCCCCGTGACAACACAGTTCTGCTCATTCCAACATATAAGTGAAAGCATATATGTCACATCCCAATATTTTCCAAATCTTGTAATGTGAAAATAAATTAATAAAAATAAAACTTTGTTTGATTTTCAGAGCCAGAAGAAACTTTTTGAATTTAAATGGAACCTCAAACCCATTTGAATTAAATAAAATCCTAAAAGGATTTAAAAAGATAAACATTTTAAATAAAGGAAAATAAAATATTTTGGAAATACTATTTTAGATCTTTTAATAAAAGGGTTTGGGTGTTCAAAAGAGAAGAATGAATTTATAAATCAGGAATATTTTATAAAGCCAAATTAAACCTTGACCAAGCTTTTGAATTAGAACATTTTATTCTAAATAAAATAGCAAAGGTTTAATTAAAAATAATAAAGGATTGCTTAAATAAAATAATAAGGATTTAATATCCAAGTTTTATTAATAAAAGTTCTGTCATTTATAAACCATCAAAACTTATTTGTTTAATTTAAGTAAGTTTACCAAACATTTGTAAATCACAAATAAAATCTACTAAAATGTTTTGGTTTTAGATTCAAAATAAATATACCAATAAAATAAAAACTTATTTGAATTAATAAGGAAAGTCTATTATATTTAAATATTAATGGACTCTATAATAAAATGTTTTTTTCAAGTATTTAATACTTCCAAATAAAACCTACTGATTTGGTTTGGAAAATATTTAGGTTTCAAATAAAGATTTTATTAATAGAATCAAACTCTATTTGATTTAATAACTAAGGCCCATTTTATTTAGTTACTAATGGACCCAAAAATAAGAGGTTATTTTAAAACAAATCTCCCAAATATTCTTTATTTCCAAATAAACCTACTGATTTAGATTTGAAAGTGATTTCAAATGAGAATTATTATTAAATAAATCAAACCATGATAAATAAATAAAGTTCCATTTTATTTAATTAAAGAATGGATTAATAAAGTTATTATTATTTTATTTTGGGCTTTTGACCATATTACTAAACAGAACTAATTTCAATGTTACAAAATTTGAGTGTTGATTGGTTTGATTTGGTTGATATTTGTTTGATTGGGAATTCAAAACAGAAATCAGAAAAGGAAAAGGAAAAAGTTACAGAATAAAAAAAAATGGAAAAGGACAAACCCAGCCCAGGCAGCCCAACAAGCCCAGAAACAGCCCAGCTCCCTCACCCCGAAAGAAAACGATTCGCACGCGTTATCAAACCAACTGAGAGAATGACTGGTGGACCCTCCCCTCTTTTCTTTTCCCACTGACCAGCGGACCCCACTTTCCCAGCCGTCTTCTTCCTCGCGCGAACCACGCCCTCACCTCGCTGCCGTTGCAGGCCTTGATTCCGCGCGTTTAATTTGCCTTAACGCCGCGTTAATCCCTCACCGCGACCTCGCCCTTTTAATCGTCCCGCTCTCTCCTCCGTGTTCCCTCAGACATCGCCTCCCCTCTGCCTCCAGGCCGCCCCAATTTTCCTCTATACCGCTGCTACTCCGACGACCCTCCTCGAGCAATTCAGACAAAGCCTCACCGCCCCTTGCCTCCTCTACCATCCTCTCGTGATCCCCACCTCCTGGCGATCATCCCCGTAACACCAGCTTGCCCCGAGCGACCCCAAGCGTTGGCAACCACCTCGACCACCGTCACCACCGTCTGCATCTTACTCCGACGAGCTCCGCAGGTAGATTCCGGTCACCCCTCTCCTCCCCGAGCACACGATGATGATCTCCAAGCTCATACGAACCTAACGACACTTCTCGTTTGTCTTAGGGCGCCCCCAATCCTCGCCATCGTCAAGCACAGAGCGCCGCCGTGTCTGTTTCCTCTCCGGCGACGTCTCCCAGGTGAACCAGACCGCCCCGCGCCTCCTCATTCACACTCCCGCACTCGCCACACCTTTCTGCGTCTAACCGCATCATTGTTTTTGCTTCGGGATGATCCACAGCGTCGCCCACGACCGCGGACAGAACCACCCGACGCCGACGAAGTCTCCGGCGAGCAATCGCCACCATTCCCGTGCGCCCCCTGCCTCGTCGACCACACGTTGAGCTTCCCCAACCAACTACGACCTCGGTGAGCCTACTCCCTTCCTCTCTCGCCTCCTATTTCACCAGCGCCGCCACTGGCCGACCGTCGCCGCCGCGCGCAGCCGACGAGCGCCGCCAGACTTTGGCAAGCGTGTTAGTAACCGTAGGATCTGGATCTGACGGATAGGATAGAACGTTAACGAAGGGGTAAGTGATGATCCTGTGCCGCACGATCTGACTTGATCCAACGCGCCGCAGCACGCGATCCAAACGAATCGGTATCGACCAATCACGACGCGACGCGTGGCCTGTAATAGATCAAAAAACAGTTTTGAAATCAGAATTGTTTGCAAACTTCAAACCCTTGTAATTTTCAAACCACACGTCCAAAAATTACAAATTTTATATCAATGAAATCAGGAGAACAAGCTCTAGCCAACCATGGCCTTAGTTTTGAAAATAGTATCTGTTAGCTTGATTGAATTTGCAGAAACATTTGTGTACTTGTTTAAAGTATAAAAAATGTTTAAAATTGAATTTAATGACAAAACCTTTACAAAATGATTTGTGGTGACCTTACTGACCCTAGGAACCAACCCTTGGTGTTAAAAATAATTTTGGTAAAATATAAGTTGAATTATTTAACTTAGCCATTTTCTAACCAAATAAACCCCTTGATTTTATCATGGAAAAGTTTTTGCAAGGAAAACTTTGGGAAAGTGTTTTGGACCAAAACTTACTGACCCAAAACATCAAACCTTACCAAGGACAACTCACTTAGTGAAAAACCTAAAGTTTTGCTTTGATAAGAATAATTTTCACCACATAAAATGATGAATGAATTTTAAAATGGTCTTATGATAAAACCCAATTACAAATGACTTTGCCATTTTGGTAAATGATCAATTTGGACCATACAAAGTTTATAAACTTAGTAGAGACCAACCTTGCAAGAAGAAACCACCTTTGCATGACTTAGACTCCATTGCTTTGTGTGTGAAATTGCTTGTTTAACCTTGGTTTCGGATGTTAGTTGATTCGGTGTTTTGCTTGATTGACTTGTAGTGAAATTAACAAAGTGTGAAACTAGCAAGATCAAGGAAGTGAACCCTCATTCCCTACCAAAAAGGCAAGTTACACTATCATACAAAAGTCCTACTACTTTCATTATACTTAGTGGATTTTGAAAATATGCATGAAAAGATTTTTCTGTACTTATGCTATGCTAAATCCTAATAGGATTCCCTATACACTCCTTAGTGAAAATATTGAAGTTTTACATGCTTAGCCATGCTATAAGCTATAATTTGAAAAAGAGATACATGTTGAGATTTTTACAAAGGTTGAGAAAAGGACTTGTGTTTTACATAATAAAACAAGGACTCAATGAACCACCTAGGTGGAGGATACTTTAAGTTTTGGAGAAGGTGGCAACAAAAGGGAACCATGTCTATGGCAATCACTTTGTGTTGTGCTCCAAAAGAAAACCACCTAGGAAACTTAGAGATCAAACATGCTTCTCCAATTGTGGCTTTCGTGTGCAACCACATGCTATTATGGCTCTGGCTTAGTCAATTACATTAGGAAGACCCATACATTGTCTTTAGTTACTGGACATGGGGATCTGGAATGCTTCATGGGGGCTGAAGACAAAGCTAGCAATGATGTATGGGAGGACCTTTTGGAAAGACTTCGTCACATTCTCAATCTGCCAGTACTCCATCTTGGTGAGCACTAATCCAGTAGGCCACTGGTGGCAACAAGATGGGATTGTGTCATGTGGGTAAAGTGTACTCCTTCTGCAGAAGATAATAAAATCTAAGTACTTAGCCGTGTCCCCGGTTATGGACAATACTGAGCAACTAAAGTTTGAACTATGGGAGATCTCGACATTCCAACTTCTAATATAAAAACTTGATGCCCTTGTGTGTCTACCAAGGAATTCAAAGAAATTTTGTAAAAGCTTGTTGCACTTGGGGTTACCAAGGTGCTCAAGAACATGGTGTACTTGGGGTTTTCCAAGGAACTCATGAGATTTTATAAAACTTGATGCACTTGGGGTTACCAAGTAGCTCAAGGGATTTTTGACAAGGATTTGAACACTTGAGTTTCTACCAAGGAGTTCAAGGAACTTGGAAAAGAAGTTTGACAAAAAACTTTAAAACCCTTTTGAAAAGATAGGATAAAATGTTGCTTTATGCAAATAAGCCTCAAACTCTACTTAGCCAAATATGCATATAATGATAGGATCCACTCTTATCATACATAAAAGTGAAGCTTGCCAATACAATTCAAAATGTATTGACCCTTGTGGCTGTAACTTGTAATGTTGCAGGTTGATTGTTTTTAAATGAAGGTTGTTTGATTGACTAGGACTACAAAGCCTACAACCAACATCTGCCTGTGGCACTTTGAAGATGAAGGACCCATGACTATACTTATTCCGCTGCAATGTATTGTAATAGCCAAATGAGCTATGTTTGATGTAATAAACTTATATTATTCCTGGTTATAAAATTTATATTATGACCTTTGTATCTTGATATTACATCTGAACTGTGGATGCTAGCTATTGATCCAGGGACTAGCATTGTAAAACACAGGAGGACTCTACCTTATTGGGTTGGGACCTCTACAGATGGTATCAGAGCATTGTGTTGCCTGTAGGATTTGTAAACCTAGGATTAGACAAAACCCTTAGAAAATCGGAGTTGTATTTAGTTCCAAAACTTATTTACAAAACAAACTTGTATACTCTTTCCTCAACCATTTTGGTTTCAACTCCACATCTCTTCTACTTCAACTTGATGGAAAAACCTACCCATGACCAAAGACTTCATCATATGCAAAGGATTACTTCAACATCTTCAACTCTAATGACTTCAACATCTTCAACTCTAATGACTTCAACATCTTCAGCATATTCACCAAGGACTTCCAACTTGGAAACTACTAAGGACCACAAGTGAAACAAGGAAATCTTGCTCAAGATTTGGAGACTGAGGGAATGCAAAATAAGAAGAAGCCATCAACAACTTTGAAGTATTGTAACTAAGAGTTTTTACTCAAGGAAACCATGATCCCATACAAGAAGAATCATGCAGAAAGGAAAGAACACAAGTGAACCATATAGATAGACCACCATAATTTAGTTAAGACAAACCACCAACTTATGTGGTGTAACAAAGATATTTTTTGTTGCCTAAGTATGTACTTGAACTTTATTGCTTAAGTGAAGTGATTGTTTGTGATTGCATGCACATTGTTTGTGTGAATTGTGATGTGTGTGTTTAGAAATAATTCCTTAGAAATATCTTGCCTATTCTAAACTCCCTTCAACCCTAAACAGATGACTACCCCAAAAGACTCCAAGGTTGATGACACCAACACCAACCAAGCTGATAGCATGAAAGAGCTCATAGCAACCCAACACCAGTTGAACCAACTAACAGCTCAGTTCATAGTCAACAATAGTGATAAGGATCCAGCACTCCAAAGGTTTTTGGAAGAGCAGTCTCAACTGATGCTTAAGGTGACTAATCAAATGATTAGCATAGAAGAAAGCTATCCAAAGAGAGTTTATGACAGCAAGGATGAAAAGAATATTGTTCTAGATGGAGCCCCAGCTTGCATTATTTGTGGAGACAAAGATCATACTTCCAAGGAGCATGAAGGACAATGCCCCAATTGTGAAGAAGATCATCCTGTTGGACAATGTCCTACCTCTCAAGCTACTTGCTACTTGTGTGAAGGAAGTGATCATACTCCAGGTCTATGTCCTATCTATGCCATGGTGGAACAAAGGATACAAGAAGGATCCAAGTCTACCAAAGGAAAAGGACCATTCATACCTCCAGACAAGACAACCCAATTCAAAGGATCAAGGAAAATCAAGAAGCCCAAGCAGGACATGAGCCTTGTGCAATGTCGTAAATGTAAGGAAATGGGACACTACTCCAGTGGATGCCCAGAAAACAAGAAGAATAAAGAGATTGACCAAGTGTGGTGCAACAACTGCAAGGAACCAGGCCACTATGTAGCAACTTGCCCACAAGAGCAACGCAAAGAACTCAAGGACATTAATTGTTTCAACTGCAAGAATCCAGGACACTATGCAAGCAACTGTCCAGAAAGGATGAAAAACAAGTTGAACAAGCCTATGGAGAAACTCAACCTTGGCCCATGAGTCAAGTGTAGAAATAAAGCAAAAGTTGCTTAGAGAAGTTTTCCAGGACCCAAGAAGGCCAATATGTAATTTTTGTTTGAAAATTTTTAAGGGTGGTAGTACCCTAGTTGTTTTGAACTTGCTTGTAACCCCAGCCTCCCAAATCTCGGGACGAGATTTATTTTAAGGGTGGTAGCCTGTCACATCCCAATATTTTCCAAATCTTGTAATGTGAAAATAAATTAATAAAAATAAAACTTTGTTTGATTTTCAGAGCCAGAAGAAACTTTTTGAATTTAAATGGAACCTCAAACCCATTTGAATTAAATAAAATCCTAAAAGGATTTAAAAAGATAAACATTTTAAATAAAGGAAAATAAAATATTTTGGAAATACTATTTTAGATCTTTTAATAAAAGGGTTTGGGTGTTCAAAAGAGAAGAATGAATTTATAAATCAGGAATATTTTATAAAGCCAAATTAAACCTTGACCAAGCTTTTGAATTAGAACATTTTATTCTAAATAAAATAGCAAAGGTTTAATTAAAAATAATAAAGGATTGCTTAAATAAAATAATAAGGATTTAATATCCAAGTTTTATTAATAAAAGTTCTGTCATTTATAAACCATCAAAACTTATTTGTTTAATTTAAGTAAGTTTACCAAACATTTGTAAATCACAAATAAAATCTACTAAAATGTTTTGGTTTTAGATTCAAAATAAATATACCAATAAAATAAAAACTTATTTGAATTAATAAGGAAAGTCTATTATATTTAAATATTAATGGACTCTATAATAAAATGTTTTTTTAAGTATTTAATACTTCCAAATAAAACCTACTGATTTGGTTTGGAAAATATTTAGGTTTCAAATAAAGATTTTATTAATAGAATCAAACTCTATTTGATTTAATAACTAAGGCCCATTTTATTTAGTTACTAATGGACCCAAAAATAAGAGGTTATTTTAAAGAAATCTCCCAAATATTCTTTATTTCCAAATAAACCTACTGATTTAGATTTGAAAGTGATTTCAAATGAGAATTATTATTAAATAAATCAAACCATGATAAATAAATAAAGTTCCATTTTATTTAATTAAAGAATGGATTAATAAATTTATTATTATTTTATTTTGGGCTTTTGACCATATTACTAAACAGAACTAATTTCAATGTTACAAAATTTGAGTGTTGATTGGTTTGATTTGGTTGATATTTGTTTGATTGGGAATTCAAAACAGAAATCAGAAAAGGAAAAGGAAAAAGTTACAGAATAAAAAAAAATGGAAAAGGACAAACCCAGCCCAGGCAGCCCAACAAGCCCAGAAACAGCCCAGCTCCCTCACCCCGAAAGAAAACGATTCGCACGCGTTATCAAACCAACTGAGAGAATGATTGGTGGACCCTCCCCTCTTTTCTTTTCCCACTGACCAGCGGACCCCACTTTCCCAGCCGTCTTCTTCCTCGCGCGAACCACGCCCTCACCTCGCTGCCGTTGCAGGCCTTGATTCCGCGCGTTTAATTCGCCTTAACGCCGCGTTAATCCCTCACCGCGACCTCGCCCTTTTAATCGTCCCGCTCTCTCCTCCGTGTTCCCTCAGACATCGCCTCCCCTCTGCCTCCAGGCCGCCCCAATTTTCCTCTATACCGCTGCTACTCCGACGACCCTCCTCGAGCAATTCAGACAAAGCCTCACCGCCCCTTGCCTCCTCTACCATCCTCTCGTGATCCCCACCTCCTGGCGATCATCCCCGTAACACCAGCTTGCCCCGAGCGACCCCAAGCGTTGGCAACCACCTCGACCACCGTCACCACCGTCTGCATCTTACTCCGACGAGCTCCGCGGGTAGATTCCGGTCACCCCTCTCCTCCCCGAGCACACGATGATGATCTCCAAGCTCATACGAACCTAACGACACTTCTCGTTTGTCTTAGGGCGCCCCCAATCCTCGCCATCGTCAAGCACAGAGCGCCGCCGTGTCTGTTTCCTCTCCGGCGACGTCTCCCAGGTGAACCAGACCGCCCCGCGCCTCCTCGTTCACACTCCCGCACTTGCCACACCTTTCTGCGTCTAACCGCATCATTGTTTTTGCTTCGGGATGATCCACAGCGTCGCCCACGACCGCGGACAGAACCACCCGACGCCGACGAAGTCTCCGGCGAGCAATCGCCACCATTCCCGTGCGCCCCCTGCCTCGTCGACCACACGTTGAGCTTCCCCAACCGACTACGACCTCGGTGAGCCTACTCCCTTCCTCTCTCGCCTCCTATTTCACCAGCGCCGCCACTGGCCGACCGTCGCCGCCGCGCGCAGCCGACGAGCGCCGCTAGACTTTGGCAAGCATGTTAGTAACCGTAGGATCTGGATCTGACGGATAGGATAGAACGTTAACGAAGGGGTAAGTGATGATCCTGTGCCGCACGATCTGACTTGATCCAACGCGCCGCAGCACGCGATCCAAACGAATCGGTATCGACCAATCACGACGCGACGCGTGGCCTGTAATAGATCAAAAAACAGTTTTGAAATCAGAATTGTTTGCAAACTTCAAACCCTTGTAATTTTCAAACCACATGTCCAAAAATTACAAATTTTATATCAATGAAATCAGGAGAACAAGCTCTAGCCAACCATGGCCTTAGTTTTGAAAATAGTATCTGTTAGCTTGATTGAATTTGCAGAAACATTTGTGTACTTGTTTAAAGTATAAAAATTGTTTAAAATTGAATTTAATGACAAAACCTTTACAAAATGATTTGTAGTGACCTTACTGACCCTAGGAACCAACCCTTGGTGTTAAAAATAATTTTGGTAAAATATAAGTTGAATTATTTAACTTAGCCATTTTCTAACCAAATAAACCCCTTGATTTTATCATGGAAAAGTTTTTGCAAGGAAAACTTTGGGAAAGTGTTTTGGACCAAAACTTACTGACCCAAAACATCAAACCTTACCAAGGACAACTCACTTAGTGAAAAACCTAAAGTTTTGCTTTGATAAGAATAATTTTCACCACATAAAATGATGAATGAATTTTAAAATGGTCTTATGATAAAACCCAATTACAAATGACTTTGCCATTTTGGTAAATGATCAATTTGGACCATACAAAGTTTATAAACTTAGTAGAGACCAACCTTGCAAGAAGAAACCACCTTTGCATGACTTAGACTCCATTGCTTTGTGTGTGAAATTGCTTGTTTAACCTTGGTTTGGGATGTTAGTTGATTTGGTGTTTTGCTTGATTGACTTGTAGTGAAATTAACAAAGTGTGAAACTAGCAAGATCAAGGAAGTGAACCCTCATTCCCTACCAAAAAGGCAAGTTACACTATCATACAAAAGTCCTACTACTTTCATTATACTTAGTGGATTTTGAAAATATGCATGAAAAGATTTTTCTGTACTTATGCTATGCTAAATCCTAATAGGGTTCCCTATACACTCCTTAGTGAAAATATTGAAGTTGTACATGCTTAGCCATGCTATAAGATATAATTTGGAAAAGAGATACATGTTGAGATTTTTACAAAGGTTGAGAAAAGGACTTGTGTTTTACATAATAAAACAAGGACTCAATGAACCACCTAGGTGGAGGATACTTTAAGTTTTGGAGAAGGTGGCAACAAAAGGGAACCATGTCTATGGCAATCACTTTGTGTTGTGCTCCAAAAGAAAACCACCTAGGAAACTTAGAGATCAAACATGCTTCTCCAATTGTGGCTTTCGTGTGCAACCACATGCTATTATGGCTCTGGCTTAGTCAATTACATTAGGAAGACCCATACATTGTCTTTAGTTACTGGACATGGGGATCTGGAATGCTTCATGGGGGCTGAAGACAAAGCTAGCAATGATGTATGGGAGGACCTTTTGGAAAGACTTCGTCACATTCTCAATCTGCCAGTACTCCATCTTGGTGAGCACTAATCCAGTAGGCCACTGGTGGCAACAAGATGGGATTGTGTCATGTGGGTAAAGTGTACTCCTTCTGCAGAAGATAATAAAATCTAAGTACTTAGCCGTGTCCCCGGTTATGGACAATACTGAGCAACTAAAGTTTGAACTATGGGAGATCTCGACATTCCAACTTCTAATATAAAAACTTGATGCCCTTGTGTGTCTACCAAGGAATTCAAAGAAATTTTGTAAAAGCTTGTTGCACTTGGGGTTACCAAGGTGCTCAAGAACATGGTGTACTTGGGGTTTTCCAAGGAACTCATGAGATTTTATAAAACTTGATGCACTTGGGGTTACCAAGTAGCTCAAGGGATTTTTGACAAGGATTTGAACACTTGAGTTTCTACCAAGGAGTTCAAGGAACTTGGAAAAGAAGTTTGACAAAAAACTTTAAAACCCTTTTGAAAAGATAGGATAAAATGTTGCTTTATGCAAATAAGCCTCAAACTCTACTTAGCCAAATATGCATATAATGATAGGATCCACTCTTATCATACATAAAAGTGAAGCTTGCCAATACAATTCAAAATGTATTGACCCTTGTGGCTGTAACTTGTAATGTTGCAGGTTGATTGTTTTTAAATGAAGGTTGTTTGATTGACTAGGACTACAAAGCCTACAACCAACATCTGCCTGTGGCACTTTGAAGATGAAGGACCCATGACTATACTTATTCCGCTGCAATGTATTGTAATAGCCAAATGAGCTATGTTTGATGTAATAAACTTATATTATTCCTGGTTATAAAATTTATATTATGACCTTTGTATCTTGATATTACATCTTAACTGTGGATGCTAGCTATTGATCCAGGGACTAGCATTGTAAAACACAGGAGGACTCTACCTTATTGGGTTGGGACCTCTACAATATACAACATAGATTACACAATGGTTCAAGTTTATTAGGGGCAAAGAATATAAAGTGTGCCATCAAGTTTGTGCGGGCTTTAATCACTAAGTTTTCACATAACAAAATAGTTTTTAATTGGAAGATAGTTGAAAACAAGAATATACTTGGAATGGTGTAACACACCATGCATAGGAGTTTATAGTGGACACTTTGGAATAACTTGGTTTCTTGGGAGTTGGAAGCATGGGTAGAACTTACTCATACAAGTGGAGGCTAGCAAAAGACTGGGAGCAACCAAATAAGAGAGCAATAATGGCCATAATCATGCAGTGCAACAAAGCATTACTAATCAAAGCATAGAGTGGTACTACAAGTCAATGAATAAATGATCATAGAGGCTATGGTGACTTGTTCATAGTCATAACATGGTGTGAGCATGTGCCAAGTCAACCCAAACAAAGCATCAAAGGAGAATACCACAATACTATGCTTTTGCATGCTAAAACAACGCATGATTCCTTCAAGGCACTTTAAGCAATCTTAATTGTTTGGAACAAGTCATGCTACAACAATAATCACTAAGCATAAGGTCAAAACAAGATTTAGCATGACATGATAAAGTCGAAGCCATAGTCAGAACAAGCTCCCTTTTGTACCACTTAAGCATGAAGCTTCCTACTCTTTTCCAACACCAAACAACTTATTTGAAACAACTCACAAAGATAATAATCAACAAAGATCAGTGAGCATGTCTCACAAATCCACAAAGAAGAACTAAAAAGTTTTAAGCTGAAAGCACAAGAAAACTAAGGCTGAACATAGTGCTAGCAAAACAGAACACTCACAAAACAATAAGAGTGAAAACTAGAGTGTTCTAGGCAATGAAAATAGAGTGTGTCTCTCTCCAAAAGAAGTGTGGTGTAACGAACCAACTTACTCAAGCAAACTAAGCAAACGAAAACCAAAAACGAAAACTAAGACGCTCCAAGAACAACACAACAATGCATGAAATAATAAAAACAAAGTGTCTATACAGACCTGAGCTTTTTATTGATGAAGAAGGGGATGCCTTGGGCATCCCCAAGCTTTGACGCTTGTACCTCTTGGATATTTCTTGGGGTGACACGGGGTGGCATCCCCAAGCTTGAGATTTTGTCCATTCTTCATCTCATTACATCATTCTTTCTCTACACCTGCAAATTTTCCTTCATACAAAACTTCACACAATCTTCATTAGCAGCATTAGTGTATTCAAAAGATATTAGACCTCTGGCAAAGCTTTGGAACAGCAAAACTTTTCACTAAAAACACAAGCTACTGTAGCAACTCCTTTAAAAAGCTCAATTTTCCAAAAAGAACCCAAAAAGGAATCAATAAGAAGCTAATGCAAATAATGGCAGAAATCTGTCAAAACAGACCAGTAGGTAGATACCTATTTTCTAGAAGACATTCTGTTGCTCAAATCAAAAACTGTTGAACTAAAGAAAGTTATCTAACATGCTGGGGGATTTATTCGTAAATTTTGAGCTCAATCCGAGTTACAGAGACTCCTCACGAATTTTTATGGTGGAGGACAGAAATCTGTTTCGGGACAGCAACTCCCCAACTCTTAATTCCCTCTCATTAGGGGTCATTCTTGGCACAAAAAGTAAACACAAAGGATAAGGAGAGGACATTACTGAAGTAATAACTTCCAAGACTCAAGAAAACTCTTGGGTTATCTCCCAACAAGTACTTTTCTTTAACGCCTTTAAGTTAGGCTTAATAGTTTGAGAAGATGCTCACATAAGAAATATGAATTGAAGTAAAAAAGAGCATCAAGAACCAAATTCAAAACACATTTAAGTCTAACCCACTTCCTACGCATAGTAATCTTGTAAAGAAACAAGTCATGAAAGCACAAAGCACCAAGCATAGGAAAGCAAAACAAGTGCAACTTCAAGACTATGAACATAAAGAGGGGAAACTTAATATTATTGAGATGCATAAAACCATGTTTCCCTCTCTCATAATAACTTTCAGTAGCAACATGAACAAAATTAATAATATAACTATCACATAAAACATTCTTATCATGAGCCACATGCATAAAATGATTATTACTCTCCACATAAGAATAGTCATTCTTATTAATTGTAGTGGGAGCAAATTCAACAAAATAGTTATCATTATTATTCTCATCACCATAATCATCAAATATAGGAGGCATATTGTAATCACAATAAATTTTCTGCTCAATAGTAGGTGTACTGAAAATATCATAATCATCATTGTAATCATCATATATTGGAGGTTTGGTATCATCATAAGCAATATAATAGCTATCTTCCAAAGCCGGGGGACTAAAAAGACCATTTTCATCAAAACTAGCTTCCCCAAGCTTAGACTTTTCCATAACATTAGCAATAATGGTGTCCAAAGAGTTCATACTAATAACATTGCTATTAGCATGCAAATAAAGTTCCATAGGTTTTTAAATTTTCTCTTCAAACACTTCATGTCCTAACTCAAGATAAATGCTATAAAGCTCTCTCATATAAACATCCTCTCTTCATGATACTACTCTTAACTACTCTCCGGTTGGACACTATAATCCATGGTAGGGCTATAACACCACACTTCAAAGTCCGCCTTCCCCAATCTAGATAACCCCACACTATCACCTTGAGCACTAGATGGTTCCAACAAACACCATAATTTCATAGAGACATCCAACTCCAAATATAACTCATAACAAATATTCAATCTAGCCAAAGTGCCGCACACGGTATGCACGCTGTCACTTTCACACACGAGGGGAAAAGCATAGATCTATTAAAGCACAAAGAGTATTTATGTAGACTCAAGCCTAAGTGCCACCATGGCGTGCATGCTGTCACTTTCACACACATGGGGAGAGCAGAGATCTATTGAAGCACTTGAGTAGCAAGGTAGATCTACTTGATTACAAAGCTCATGACCATAAGATCATGCATAGAGAGAGATGAACACATAGCTATCGGTAGAGCCCTTAGCCCTGAGGAAGAACTACTCCCTCCTCATAATGGGAATCAGCAATGGTGATGAAGATGGCTATGGAGATCGATGGAGATGGCTCCGGGGGCACTTCCCCGTCCCGACAGGGTGCCGGAACAGAGACTTTCTGTCCCTCGAATCTCCCCTTCGGTGGCGGCGGCGCAGCGGAACTTTTTCTGGAAGTATGATGGATTCTTTAGGGTTTTCTCCCCGGGGGATTCTTATAGGCGAAGGGGGAGGCCGAGGAGGCAGCCAGAGGGCCCACACCCTCCCCAGGCGTGGGCCAGGCTTGGCCGCTCCTTGGGGGGTCTGGCCACCCTCTGGTGCCTCTCCGTCCCTCCTTCTGGATTCGTGTCCCTCACGGAAAGTTATTGATTTTGGCTTTTGTCCCGTCCAATTCCGAAAATATTGATTTTCTGCCTTTCTGGAACCAAAAACAGAAGAAAACAGGCAACTGGCACTGTGGCAACTTGTAAATAGGTTAGTTCCAGAAAAGATATAAAAACACCTCAAAGTGTAGACAAAACATAAGACAAATGATATAAAACAAGCATGGAGCATCAAAAATTATAGATACGTTTTCAACGTATCATGTTGAGACACTCATTGGTCAATACATCTGTATGTATGATTCCCAACAGGTTTGTTGCATGCTCCATTGTACTAGAGAAGGGTGTCCTGGTCATCTCGCCATGAGGCAAGGCTCACATGTTTCAAAAGATTCAAAATCTAGTGATTCTTGAAGTCCATCAGAATGGAGTTTCCTCATGTGCTTTACGCTAATATGACCAAGACGGCAATGCCATAGGTATATGGTATTATCGTCATTTTTCTTGCACCTCTTGGCATTAATGTTATGGATGTGTGTACTACAATCAAGATCCAGCAAGAATAAAACTTTGCATACACACGCATGAACATAATATATATCATCCATATAAATAGAACAACCACTTGTTCCAGATTTAAACGAATAACGATCTTGCAACAAGCAAGATCCACTCACAATATTCATGCAAGTAGAACTTATTCAAAAATAAAATTAATCAAGATAGACGTAGAGGTAGATCGCCGATGGCCTTGACATTGACCTTCGGTCCATTACCGACGCGCATCATCACCTCGTCCTTCCCTAGGTGTCGTTTATTCCGTCTCTCCTGCTGGGAGTTATAAATTTGAGCAACAGAGCTGGTATCAAATACCCAGGTGTTACTCCTGGCGCTTGTAATGAATACATCAATACCATGTATATCATATATACCTTTGTCTTTCGTGGCAAACTTGTCGTATTTCTTGTCCTTGAGGTACTTGGGGAAGTTATGCTTCTAGTGTGTGTATCCCTTGCAGTAGAAGAATGCAAGGCCGGGCTTGGGCCTTGGAGCCTTAGAGGGGCTGGCACCTGGCTTGCCATCCTTCTTAGACTTCTTGCCCTTCTTATGCGCCGACTTCTGAAAGTTGGTGGTATTATGGACCATCAACACTGTGTGCTCCTTATTTATTTCCAGCTCAGTAGTTTTGAGCATGGAGAACAACTCAGCAAGGGTTTTAACCATCCCCTGCATGCTGTAGTTCATCACAAAGTTTTTGTAGCTAGGCGGAAGCGAGTGAAACACCCTATCAATCACTAGTTCGTCCGGGATTTTGCAATCTAGGGCGTTCAAGCTTTGAACGTAGCCATACATTTTGACCACATGCTCGCTCACACTTCTATGCTCTTCCATCTTAGCGGAGAAGAAGAGCTTGGAAGCTTCATACCTCTCGGCTCAATCCTGTGGAGCAAAGACAGACTTAAGATCCTCAAGGATGTCAAAAGCATTCATCTTGTCAAAATGCTTTTGAAGCTTTAGCTCCATGGCAAGCATTCCACTCTTGTTGAGGAAGGAATCATCCGCCTTGGACTGTCAGACATTCTTTTTATCCTGGGTGGCGGTATCATCGGGTTTGGCGGGCAGCTCTGCCTCTAAGACATAGTTGAGCTTGTAGGGGACCAGGAGGATTCTCAGGGTATAGTGTCAGGCGGTGAAGTTGTACCCATCGGTTTTCAGCTTGTCCTTCTCTAGGAATGAGCTAAGGTTGAAGGTGGGTGGGCGAGACATCTACAATGGATTTGCAAAGTGTTCAGACCGTGTTCATAATATAATGAGCACAAGTTTTAAGTTTACACTAAACTAAAACTAATAGGGATCCCACTCAAAACAAACATCCCTCCATTCGTTTTAGTTATCACATGATCCCATATCATCCCCGGTCGTCACGGCCGATGATATATATCCAAAGGTAGACATTCCAAATGTCTATCACATCAACATGTGATTCATGCTCGACCTTTCGGTCTCTTGTGTTCTGAGGCCATGTTTGTACATTTTAGGATCAGAAACTCAAACTTGTGTGTATTGATGTGCAACATGGATTACACCCACTGTATGCGAACACAGGTATGTCTGACACCCGATCGTTACAGCATGCCTGATACGTCGGAAACGTATCTATAATTTTTGATGTTCCATGCTTGTTTAGTATCTACTTTGCTTTGCTTTGTCCACACTTTGAGGCGCTTTTCTTATGTTTTCTGGTACTAACCTATTAACAAGTTGCCATAGTACCAGTTGCCTGTTTTCTGCTGGTTTTGGTTCCAGAAAAGCTAGTAAGGAAATATTCTCGGAATTGGACGGGACAAAAGCCAAAGTCAATATTTCATCGAGGAGAACACAGAGTCCAGAGGAGAGACGGAGGGGCGCCACAGGGTGGCTGCACCCCCAGGCACGACCTAGGGTGGTCCCGCGCCTAGGCAAGGTGTGGGCCCCCTGGCCGCCTCCTAGCCTCACATCTTCGCCTATAAGAAGCCCCCGATGCCTAAACCCTAAGCACCCGATCAATATTCCACGAAACTGTATGTAGTCGCCGCCACCATCGTCCCTAGATCGGGGGATCTGAATCTCTTCCCGGCACCCTGCCGGAGGGGAGATCATCCTGGAGGCCTTCTTCTTCATCATGCCAGCCTCCGGTATGAAGCGTGAGTAGTTCCACCTTGGACTACGGGTCCATGTAGTAGCTAGATGGTTGTATCTCCTCCTTGTGCTTTCATGTCTAGATCTTGTGAGCTCCATGATCAAGATCTCATCTATTTGTAATCATGCATGTTATTTTTGCGGGGATCCGATGGATACTAAGATTACTATGCCATATTGATTAATGGTTTTGTCTTATTGATTCTATCATGTCTGTGTTGTTTGTGATCTTGCATGCTCTCTGTTGTTAGTAGCTATCTTGGCCAATTAGTTGCTAGTGAATCCAAGAGGGGGTATTTATGCTTGATAGTGGGTTCATGCCTCTATTTAATCAAGGGAAGTGACATAAATCTCTAAGGTTGTAGATGTTCTGTTGACACTAGGGAGAAAACAACAGTCTCTTGTTCATGGAACAAGTGGATTGTTTACCTTACACACTTTGCTTAAAGTAGTTGTCTATTGCTTGCAACTTAATACTGGAGGGGGTTCGGATGATAACCCAAAGGTGGACTTCTAGTCATAGATGCAGTTGGATGGCGGTCTATGTATCTTGTTGTATTGCCCAATCGAATCTCATAAGATCTTTATGTCTAGTATTGCATTGTTATGCCTTGCTCAGTCCTGTCAATTGCCCTGCTGTAATTTGTTTACCCAACATGCCATGTTTGTTTATCTAAGGAGAACACCTCTAATGAACTATGGACCCCGGTCCAATCTTTACCATTGATACATCTTCCACTGTTACTGATTACTTGTTGCAAACCATCATCACCTTCCACACATACAGTTAATACTTTGTTACATCAACCGGTGAGATTGACAACCTCACTGTTAGTTGGGGCAAAATCTTGAGTTTGTGTTGTTGATACGCCCAATTTGCATCACCATTATATATCATAATTTACCTATATTCATTGATATTTGTTTTATTATGAGGTATTACTTATGGATTTTCATCTGTTTATGCATGTTGGATGATTCCTGGAGGATGGACTGCCGGAGTCTGGATTCTGATGGAAAAGATGGTGTTTCGGTGCAATTTCGCGAAGATCAGAAAAATACCAGAAAAATATGGAAACATATTATTTTACCGGAAGAAGAAGGAAGCCAGAAGGAGGACCGAAAGGGGCCCACACCCCCCTAGGCAAGGGCCCACCTGACCCCGCGCCTAGGGTGGGTTTGGCCCACCTGTTCGGCCTCCGACTCCGCCCCTTCTCCTATATCTTCCTTACGGAACCCTAACACCAGGGGGGTGACCACAAATAGACTTCCGCCGCCTCTGGGAGGCGGAAAACACCGAGAGAGAAAGATCTCACCGGTAGACAGATTTTTGTCGGGGGAATTCCTTCCCGAAGAGGGGTGACCGTCGCCATCAACACCTTCATCAAGATAGGCTTCATCGGGGTCATCATCATCATCCACACCATCATCTCCACCAGCATCATCATCACCACTCCATACCGCTGTAACAATTGTGTTGGATATTGCTTTAGTTTGTTAGGGGAAACTTTCCCGGTGTTGATTACTATTGTAGTTGATGCTTGTGAGTGGAACCATTGGATTATTTTTTATGTTCAGATTGTTATCTATTATCATATCATCTTTGATCTTGATCCATATGATGTCTTGTGAGTAGTTCGTTTAGTTCTTGAGGACATGGGAGAAGTCATGTTGTTAGTAGTGATCTATGATGAGATATTATTCAATGGTTTAGTATTTAAGTTGTGGTGCTATTCTTCTAGTGGTGTCATGTGAACGTCGACTACATGATACTTCACCATTTATGGGCCTAGGGGGATGCATTGTGTATTTGGCTACTAATCGTGGGGTTGCCAGAATGAAAGAAACTTGAACCCCTGTTAGGACACCTTTGCACAAGGGAGTGTAGGATCTCAGAGTTTAAGGCTGTGGTTAGATTTATATCTTAATTACTTTCATGTAGTTACGGATGTTTGCAGGGGGTTTAATCACAAGTATGTATTAGTCCTAGGAAGGGCGGTATGTTAGCACAGGTTCACCCACACAACACTTACAAACACCAAAGAAGAGTACTCAGCTATTTGCAGCGAAAGCACTTGACAGAATTCCCATGTGTCCTCGAGAACGTTTGGTCCTTATAAGTATTTCCACCGGCTTGTCCTTTGCTAAGAAAGGATTGGGCCACTTGCTCTGTTTGTTTGTTACTTCTGTTACTTGCTCTTTGTTTTGTTGCCTTGTCAGAAAACCACTAAAAATCTGTTTGCTAAGTATTCACAGGGATTTCCTGCTCCATACCACTGTTTAGCACCTTCTTCTCCTCATTGGGATCGACACTCCTATTTATCGAAAGTACTACGATACTCCCCCTATACTTGTGGGTCATCAATACTATTTTCTAGCACCGTTGCCGGGGAGTGAAGCGTTATTGAAGAGTGGAACTGGTAAGGGAACTTTTATTGTGAGTATTTCCTTTTGTTACTATTTGTTTCTTTGTTTCCAATATGGATAACCCACTTGGTTTTCTGTTTGGGAGAACTAATACCACTGAAAGGGTAGTAGATAAACCACCACCTGTTGAGATAGATCCTTTTAAGATACCTGCGAGTATTGTTAATCGTGTCATAAATAATTATTATTTTGGGGATGGAACTGTCCATCCTGGTGATCACTTGCTTTATATCCATGAATTATGCGGTTTGTTTAAGTGTGCAGGTATCACAACTAAACAGATGAAGAAGAAGTTACTCTCCATATCCTTGAAAGGGAGAGATGAGGCATGGTATAAGCTGCTTAAGAATGGACAATCCATGGAATGGGAGGAGATGGCATCTCTCTTTTACTCAAAATTTTATCCTCCCAGTGAAATCCAAAAGGATAGAAGTCTTATATATAACTTTTGGCCTCTTGATGGAGAAAGTACAGCTCAAGCTTGGAGGAGATTGAAGCTGCTAATGCTTAAATGCACTATTCATGAACTCCCTAACAATATTATTCTCAATAACTTTTATGCCAGGCTTTCTCTTCAGTATAAAGGTTAACTAGATGCTTGTTGTGCTGGATCATTCACAAGTATGAAGGAAGAAGTTAAATGGGATCTCTTGGACTGTATTCAAGATAACACTGAAGCTTGGGAGAATGACAAAGGAAGGAAGTCAGGTATAAACTATGATTATGAACGTATTGAATCTTTTATGGGAACTGATAACTTTCGTGATATTAGCAATAAGTTTGGCCTTGATCCTCAAGTTCTTTCGGAATGTTTTAATGATTTTGTATCTTATATTGAGATTCCCAAGAAAGAGTGGGACAAGTACCATGCTCCTTATAAAGACGTTGTCACCCACGTTCCTACTAGTGTAGAGGTTTGTACTGTTGATCCTATTTTGCCTGAACCTTATGTTGAGAAGATCCCTTTTCCCTCCAAGGTAAGGGAACACTCTATTTTGGCTAATGTGGTTAGCAAAAGCGCGAAGAAAACTGTAGGTTCCAATGAGCTTATTGATATTGAGCCTGTGGTAGCTATTGCGAAAGATCTTGTCACTAGAAATATAGAGGATGAGTACATTGTCTTTTGTGAGGACGCTACTAATATTGTTTCTCATCCTAAGAAAGTTAGAAAAGCTAGTGTTTCCGTGCTCTCTATTAAAATTGGTGATCATTGCTATTATGGTTTATGTGATATTGGTGCTAGTTCTAGTGTTATTCCTTATGAGCTTTACAGGGAAATTATGCATGAGATTGGTCCTTGTGAGCTTGAAGACATTGATGTGGTTATTTTACCTTGCCAATAGAGAGCAAGTTTTCCCCATTGGTATTGTAAGAGATGTGGAGGTCCTTTGTGGTAAGGTAAATATCCTGCTGATTTTCTAGTACTTGGTAAAGAAGCTAGTAAAACCTATCCTATCATCTTTGGTAGACCCTTCCTTAATACTTGTGGGGCTATCATAGATTGTAGGAAGGAAAAAGTTTTGACTAAGTTTGATGGATAATCTTATGAGTTTAACTTTTCCAAATTTGCCAAAACTCCTTACGAAAATGAATTACCTGATGAGGATTTCAAGGTTGAACAACTGTCTGTTATTTCTCTTGCTCCTAAAAATGCTTTGCAGCAGTTCATGGAAGATCATGAAAGTGATGCCTTTATGAAGGAAAGAAATGAGATTGATGAGGTTTTCCTTCATCAGCCTGAGTTACTTAAGAATAATTTACCTGTGGAAGATTTGGGTACCACACTACCACCCAAAGGGGATCCTGTTTTCGAATTAAAACCTTTACATGATGATCTTAAATATGTTTATCTTGATGATGATAAGATATATCCTGTTATTATTAGTTCTAAACTTTCAGGGAACAAAGAAGAAAGGCTATTGGAGGTATTGAAGAAGCACTGAGGAGCTATGGGTTATACTCTTGATAATTTAAAAGGAATTTCTCCCACTATATGTCAGCATGCTATTAATATTGAGCCTGATGCAAAACCAGTTGTTGAGCATCAGCGCCGTCTAAATCCTAAAATGAAGGAAGTTGTAAGAAATGAGGTATTAGAACTCCTTGATGGTGGTATTATTTATCATATTGCTGATAGTTAATGGGTTAGCCCTGTTCATTGTGTTCCCAAGAAAGGAGGAATTACTATGCTGCCTAATGAGGATAATGAGCTTATACCCCAGAGAGTAGTAGTTGGGTATAGAATGTGCATTGATTTTAGAAATATTAATAAAGTTACTAAGAAAGTTCATTATCCTTTGCCTTTTATTGATCAAATGCTTGAGAGGCTATCCAAAAAGACTCACTTTTGCTTACTTGATGGTTATTCTGGGTTTTCTGAAATCGTTGTGAATGCACAGGACCAGGAGAAAACCACTTTCACTTGTCCTTATGGTACTTATGCTTATAGGCGTATGCCTTTTGGTTTATGTAATGCTCCTGCTACCTTTCAGAGATGTATGTCTGCTATCTTTCATGGTTTTTGTGAAGAAATTGTAGAGGTTTTCATGGACGATTTTTCCTCTATGGAACTTCTTTTGATAACTGTTTGCACAACCATGATAAAGTTTTGCAGAGATGTGAAGAAACCAACCTTGTTCTTAACTGGGAGAAATGTCATTTCATGGTTAATGAACGAATTGTTCTTGGACACAAGATCTCTAAAAGAGGTATTGAAGTTGATAGAGCCAAAATTGAAGCAATTGAGAAGATGCCTTGCCCTAGAGATATCAAAGGTATTCGTAGTATCCTTGGTCATGCTGGTTTCTATAGGAGGTTTATTAAAGATTTCTCCAAAATTTCAAAGCCCCTTACTAATCTTATTCAAAAAGATGTACCTTTCGTTTTTCATGACGATTGTAAGGAAGCTTTTGAAACTTTGAAGAAAGCTTTAACAACTGCTCCTATAGTCCAACCACCTGATTGGAGTTTACCTTTTGAAATTATGTGTGATGATAGTGATTTTGCCGTGGGTGCTGTCCTTGGACAACGTGTTGACAAGAAGCTGAATGTTTTTCATTATGCTAGCAAGACTCTAGATGCTGCTCAAAAGAATTATGCTACTACTGAAAAAGAGTTCTTAGCTGTAATCTTTGCTTGTGGTAAGTTTAGACCTTATATCGTTGATTCTAAGGTGACTATTCATACTGACCATGCAGCTATTAAGTACCTTATGACAAAGAAGGACGCTAAGCCTAGGCTTATAAGGTGGGTATTTCTTTTGCAAGAGTTTGATCTGCATATTGTGGATAGGAAAGGTGCTGATAATCCTGTTGCTGATAATTTATCTCGTTTGGAAAACATTTATTTTGACCCTTTGTCTGTTAATGATAATTTTCCAAATGAGCAACTAGCAGCAATAAGGGAAAGTCCACATGAGAATCCTTGGTATGCTGATTATGCTAACTTTATTGTTTACAAGTATTTGCCTCTAACCTTTACAGCCCAGCAAATAAGGAAATCCTTCTATGATCTAAGGCATTACTTTTGGGATGACCCACACCTATATAAGGAAGGAGTAGATGACATTATGAGAAGATGTGTTCCATAATTTGAACAACAAGAGATATTGAGAAAATTTCATGGCAGTGCTTATGGAGGACATCATGCTGGGGATAGGACTGCACAGAAGGTTTTACAATCTGGATTTTATTGGCCTACTATTTTTAAAGATGCAAGGAAGTTTATCTTATCCTGTGATGAATGCCAATGAGCAGGTTCCATCAAAATATCTTCTCTAAAGGATGACACAACACAAGTGGTTAATGGTCAAAGACTAAAACATTATATTTCTAGAGATTCTTACAATGAAGAAGTGGATGTCATTCAAATGGTGGCTCTAGAAGAATTTATCAAGAACCAAACACCAGAAACTGCAGAGTTCGTCTTCAAATAGGTAAAGAGTGGTGAAAACAGAAGGTTTGCGAATCTCCAATCTTTTTATATTTTTGGTGTTTTTAAACATAAGGGAAGTTACGAGACGAAACTGAAGAGGAAACGGAGCCCGGGGTGGACAAACCCACCCCAGGCGCGGTCCCAGCCTGGCCGCGCTTGAGGGGGGTGTTCCACCCCCAGACTCCGTCTCTGCTTCGTTTCCATGTCAAAACCTTCCTTATGTATTTATTCTTCGTAATTTATACCCCCCGGATCCCCCGAGGTTCGTCCATCATTTTCTCATCGTGTTTTCGTTTCAATCTGTTTCTGTCAGGAAATCTTCTCAAGTTTAGAGCACCATGGCCTCCGCCAACGACAAAGGCAAGAAGCCCGTGGAGATAGAGTTGGAAGAACACCACCACAGAAGGAGTGAATCGTCATCAGGTTTGGCATCCCCTTGGCTTGTTTCAAGCTTGGGGGAGTGCCACGGTATCACCACCATTATCTTTCATATTTTACCTTTTTAGTGGATTTATATCTATGGTAGAGAGGTTATATTATAGTTTGGTTTGCATGTGGAAGTATCTCTCCTTTAGTTGATTATCTGAGTATCCCTTGGTGTGAGTGCCTTTATTGGAATATTAATGATAAGTCTGATCTTTTACTTTTTGCACTTCTTATTTTTAGTTTGCAATCTCTATTATATGATGGATCTTGTTGCTCAGTATTGGCACCACTTTGGGATCATCAAGTGGATCTAAATTGGTTTTGGCAAACCAAGTTCTGGTCAGTGGCATTAGTTTGAAAGAAAAGAAAGAAAGAAAAAGCTTACAAGTATTTGATATCATTTGTTTTCTTTCTTGTTGGCCCATAAGCTTACTATTCTTTATTTAAGATTATTTTGTGTCTTCAAGGAAGATTTCATGTTTGGATTTATTACTTGTATGTTTGCTTTTTATTTCAACTCTATTGCTTGCTACCCAGCCTTGCTAGCCAAAAACCTGCTTTGAGAAGGCTTACTTCTCATGTTTCCAAAACACTGTTAACCAAAAAATTTTGCCACTTGTGTCCACCATATGTACCTAATAGCTATTGCTATTCCTAGAAAATTCTCAAGCTTCATCTACCTTTCGAATTAAAAAGTATTTTGTTATGTGAAAACTAGTTAGTAAGGCTCTCACGAACTTGATGGCAAACTTTATTTACTTGCCCCTAATAAACTTGAACCATTGTGGACATCGAAGTTGTATATGCTTGCATCTATACATTGGGATTAGCAGAATCGTGATGTCACGGGGAACGTTTTCAACATTGCACTTGTACCTTGTCGTACATAGTTGATATCGTGTTCTTTTGTCTATGGATGTCAACGGTGTGAAATAAAGAGGGGACTTGTAAGTCCATGGAGTTTGTATTCTGTGTTAGAGAAATGCCTGGGCCGCTAGCCTAAGCCATGCTTAATCATGGTGGAAACTTGCAGCATCACCATAGTGAGTCATCTATGAAGCATCCTCAATAAAAAATCTATATGCATAGTAAATAAAAAGATTGCTGAGATGCTCATTGTCTGCTGCATTGTCATTTTGGTTATGGGAAAGCTCCTGTACCATGTGTAAGGGGTACCCCGTTGGCGGTTCTCAATGATATGCAAATACTTACAATGACAAGAACTTACTTGGACCCAAAGTTGAGTATACATGAGGAGTGGCCCTCATATTCAAGGGACATGAGATTGCCAACTTATATTTCGTCAAGCATATACTCCATCTTTGTTCACTTTAACCTTAATCATATAAAGATTCTTATGATAGGGGAAATGAGGGCTCAAAGCTAGTAAGTACCATAATCTTTTGAAAGCTCTTTATGACCTGTAATCCCTGATGCCCTCTAGAAAGGGACCTTTCTACCAGTTACCAGTTGAGTCAGTAAACCCACTTCCTCTCTATCTCCAGCAAGCTTTTGAGTTGTTGTGTTTCAAGCATTCATATGGTGATTTATTCAATCATGTTCTTTATCTTCATTGTTTGCACAAAACTCTTATCTATTGAGTATTACTTTGAAAGCCTTCACTTGTGAAAAAAACCTTTTTGAGCAAAGAGTGCTCCTGTTTTGAAACTTCTACAAAAAGATTTTGTGAAACTGTTTGCCAGGTGTTCTCTGACCAAGAACAAGTTTGCCAATTCCAATTATGATTTATCTTTATGCATCTCTATTGTGACTGTTGTACTTGGCTGCAATGGTAAGTTGCTTTCTTCTATGAGTTGTGCAATGGTAAGTGTGATGCTTCTTGTTCGTATTCTTTTTATCTACACTTCACTCCATAAACCTGTGGACATGTTTATTGAGCTCAGTATTCGCTTGGGGACAAGCGAAGTCTAAGCTTGGGGGAGTTGATACGCCCAATTTGCATCATCATTCTATATCATAATTTACCTCTATTCATTGATATTTGTCTTATTATGAGGTATTACTTATCGCTTTTCATCTGTTTATGCATGTTGGATGATTCCTGAAGGATGGACTGCCGGAGTCTGGATTCTGATGGAAAAGACGGTGTTTCGGTGCAATTTCGCGAAGATCAGAAAAATATGAGAAAAATATGGAAACATATTATTTTATCGGAAGACGAAGGAAGCCAGAAGGAGGAGTGAAGGGGGGCCTCAGGGGGCACACACCCCCTAGGCCGGGCCCACCTGACCCCCGCGCCTAGGGTGGGTTTGGCCCACCTGTTCGGCCTCCGACTTCGCCCCTTCGCCTATATCTTCCTTACGGAACCCTAACACCAGGGGGGTGACCACAGATAGACTTCCGCCGCCTCTGGGAGGCGGAAAACACCGAGAGAGAAAGATCTATCCGGCAGACAAATTTTTGCCGGGGGAATTCCTTCCCGAAGAGGGGAGACCTTCACCATCAACACCGTCATATAGATAGGCTTCATCGGGGTCATCATCATCCACACCATCATCTCCATCAGCATCATCATCACCACTCCATCCCGCTGTAACAATTGTGTTGGATATTGCTTTAGTTCGTTAGGGGAAACTTTCCCGGTGTTGATTACTATTGTAGTTGATGCTTGTGAGTAGAACCATTGGATTATTGTTTATGTTAAGATTGTTATCTATTATCATATCATCTTTGATCTTGATTCAAATGATGTCTTGTGAGTAGTTCGTTTAGTTCTTGAGGACATGGGAGAAGTCATGTTGTTAGTAGTGAATCTGTGATGAGATATTATTCAATGGTTAAGTATTTAAGTTGTGGTGCTATTCTTCTAGTGGTGTCATGTGAACGTCGACTACATGATACTTCACCATTTATGGGCCTAGGGGGATGCATTGTGTATTTGGCTACTAATCGTGGGGTTGCCAAAATGAAAGAAACCTGAACCCCCGTTAGGACACCTTTGCACAAGGGAGTGTAGGATCTCAGAGTTTAAGGCTGTGGTTAGATTTATATCTTAATTACTTTCATGTAGTTACGGATGTTTGCAGGGGGTTTAATCACAAGTATGTATTAGTCCTAGGAAGGGCGGTTTGTTAGCACAGGTTCACCCACACAACACTTACAAACACCAAAGAAGAGTACTCAGCTATTTGCAGCGAAAGCACTTGACAGAATTCCCATGTGTCCTCGAGAACGTTTGGTCCTTATAAGTATTTCCACCGGCTTGTCCTTTGCTAAGAAAGGATTGGGCCACTTGCTATTTGTTCGTTACTTCTGTTACTTGCTCTTTATTTTGTTGCCTTGTCAGAAAACCACTAAAAATCTGTTTGCTAAGTATTCACAGGGATTTCCTGCTCCATACCATTGTTCAGCACCTTCTGCTCCTCGTTGGGATTGACACTCCTATTTATCGAAAGTACTACAATACACCCCCTATTCTTGTGGGTAATCAGTTGTGCAGGTTTCCATGTTGCTTGCAACACCTTTGAGACGTTTCCTTCCTCCTACTGGTTCGATAACCTCGGTTTCTTACTGAGGGAAAACTTGCTGCTGTGCTGCATCATACCTTGCTCTTGGGGTTTTCCGACGAGACGTCAACACACATCAAGACTTTCTGGCGCCGTTGCCGGGGAGGCTAAGGACGTCTTCACAAGGGGAGTCCTCCTCAACCTTTCTCTTTACTTTGTTTTTAGTTTGCTTAGTTTCTTTTGCTTGGTTTTGTTTGCCTCTTTTTATCAAAAAACTGAAAAAATTAGTTTAGTTTGGTTTGCTTTCTCTTATGAAAAACACAAAAAAAATTAGTTCCTGCCCTAGTTGCTACCATGTCTTGTTTTGGTCCAATATTTGTGACACCTATGGAAAAGATCTTCACTTTCAAGCAAAAAAGTGAAGAGGGTTTCAAAGAAGCTTGGTCTAGAATCTCTGCTTTACAAAGGGAAACTAATCCTAAGATGAGTCTTAGCTTGGTTATTAATAGTTTCTACCACGGTATTGCTCTTTGTTATATATATGCTTTGGATGTTGTGGATGAGAAAGATATTTTTCGATGTACTGAGGATGAAGCTTTTGATGCCATAAAGAAATTGATTATAATTTATAATATGTCTGGCAAGTCTGATTCCTCTTTTATAGACATTTTTGCTAGGTTGAACACTCTTGAGTCCAGTACTTCTGCTTTGAACAGTTGTTATCACACACTTAGGGAGTACCATGATTATGTTCCAATAAATTCTGAGCCTTCAAAGTGGTTTCCCACAATCAAAGTCTCTATAAATAGTGCAACTTTTGATGCTCACTGTGATATAATGTCTGAATTTTGCCTTATGCCTAAAGATATTTACGAGTCTTTGAGTCTTTGGGGACATTCTAAAGGAGTAGAAGGAATATCTCTTACCAATAATGCAATATTATTACCCATTGGAATAGTTGAAGGTGTGCTTACAAAAATATCAGGGAAAATGGTGTCTACTGATTATCTTGTTATTGAATGTGTAGGCAAAGGACAGATTACACTTGGAAGATCCCTACTAAAACACCTTGGAGGATAAAAGATGTGGGAAAAGGCATTATGCATTTTGATCCTCCAGTAAGCAATCATATTTTCCCTAAAGAGAATAAGAAAGTTAGGAGCAAAAGAGTTGATGTTAATGCTTCTTCATTTGAAAATACTTGATTTCTTGCTTCTTGTGCCTAACTTAAAGGCGTTAAATAAAAGTACTTGTTGGGAGATAACCCAAGATTTTTCTTGAGTCTTGGAAGTTATTACTTCAATAATGACCTCTTCTTATCCTTTTTGTTTGCTTTTTGTGCCAAGAATGACCTCTAATGAGAGGGAAGTAAGATTTGGGGAGTTGCTGTCCCGAAACAGATTTTTGTCCTCCACCATAAAAGTTCATGAGGAGTCACTGTAAGTCGGATTGAGCTTAAAATTTACTAATAAATCCCCAAGTATGTTATCTAACTTTCGTTAGTTCAACACTTTTTTATTTGAGCAACAAAATGTCTTCGAAAAATAGGTTTCTACCTGCTGGTATGTTTTGACAAATTTCTCCCATTATTTTCATTTGCTTCTTATTGATTCCTTTTTGGGTTCTTTTTGAGAAATTGAGCTTTTTGAAGGAGTTAATACAGTAGCTTGTGTTTTTAGTGAAATTTTTTCTGTTATAAAGTAAAACCCAAGGGTCTATTATCTTTTCAATACACTAATGTTGCTAATGAAGATTGTGTGAAGTTTTGTATGAAGGAAAAATTTCAGGTGTGGAGAGAGAATGATGTAATGAGATGAAGAATGGACAAAAGCTCAAGCTTGGGGATTCCACCCCAGTGTAACCCCAAGAAATATCCAAAGAGGTACAAACGTCAAAGCTTGGGAATGCCCAAGGCATCCCCTTCTTCATCAATGAAAAGCTCAGGTCTTTCTAGACACTTCGTTTTTATTATTTCATGCACTGTTGTGTTTTTCTTGGAGAATCTTAGTGTTCGTTTGGTTTGCTTAGTTTGTTTAGTTTTCTTGAATAAAGTAGTTTGGACCGCCGTTATCGCTGTGTTGTTTCAAATAAGTTGATTGGTGTTGGAAAGGAGTAGAAAGTTCTTGCTTGAAGGCGCAAAAGGAGCTTGCATTGACTGTGACTTAGACTTTAGCATGTCATGCTAGGTATTGTTTTGACCTTATGCTTAGTGATTATTGTTGTAGCATGACTTGTTCCAAACAATTGGGATTGCTTAGTGTGCCTTGAAAAAAATCATGCGTTGTTTTAGCATGCAAAAGCATAGTATTATGGTATTCTCCTTTGATTCTTTGTTTGGGTTGACTTGGCACATGCTCACACCATGTTATGACTATGAACAAGTCACCATAGCCTCTATGATTATTTATTCCCTAACTTGTAGTACCACTCTATGCTTTGATTAGTAATGTTTTGTCGCTCTACATGATTATGGCCATTATTGCTCTCTTAGTTGGTTGCTCCCATTCTTTTGCTAGCCTCCACTTATATGAGTAAACTCTACTCATGCCTCCAGCTCCCAAGAAACCAAGTTATTCCAAAGTGTCCACTATAAATTCCTATGCATGGCGTGTTACACCATTCCAAGTATATTCTTGTAAGGTTCCCAACCTTTAATAAGGTAGATATCCATGTGTTTACAATGCTAGTCCCTGGATCAATAGCTAGCATCCACAGTTAAGATGTAATATCAAGAAACAAAGGTCATAGTACAATTTTATAACCAGGAATAACATAATTTATTACATCTTACATAGCTCATTTGGCTATTACATTACATTACAGCAGAATATCTATAAGCATGGGGTCCTTCATCTTCAAAGTGCCACAGGTAGACATGTTGGTTGTAGACTTGTAATCCTAATCATTAAACTTCACTAATATCAATCAAACCTGCAACATAACAAGTTACAACCACAAGGGTCAATACATTTGAATTGTATTGGCAAGTGATACTATGGTAGCATAGTGGAGTCTATCATCTATATGCATTTGGCTAAGTGGAGCTTAGGCGTGCTTTGCTCAAAATAGATTTTCCTTATCATTTGAAAACTCTAAGTTTTTGCTTTGACAAAATCACCCAAGGAACCACCAATAGAAATTGGTGAACCTTAAACCCTTGTTCAACCACAAGTTTTTAACTTAGAAATTGGGATGATGAGAATCTTGATAGCTTCCATGTCTTGATGCTCAAATTGTCCTTTTCCAGGGACATGGCTAAGTACTTAGATTTTACACTCTGCAGAGGTGGTGCACTTTCCCCACAAGACTTGGTTTCACCAAGACAAGATCTTTCAGAAGCCTTCCCTTAGACCAGAATGGACGCGTTCCAACCTATCATCCCCTACCACCAACTGACCATTTGGCTAAGTTCTTGCAACCTATATGATCTAGGCAGAGCCCATAATGCCATGTGGTTGCACTTGAAGCTTCTCAACATTTGACATCTCAAATCTCTTTGTTCCTGGGTGGCCATCCACAAGTGAGATACACAAGGTTAACCATAGAAATGGGCCTTGTGAACCACTCAACACAAACCATTCCTTCCATTCCACCCAGGTGATTCATTCACTTAGTTGTTTTATTAAACAAAACACAAGTCCTCAGACTTAGAAATTTTCCATAGTATGATTATATATTCCACCCTTGTTTTCTACTATCTAAGCTAAGCATGATAGTAGTAGGAATCTTAAACTTAGGAAAATTCTACTAAGGTTTCATCTACTAGGATTTCCCATAGCATAGTTTATACTTAGCAAAATTCTATGCAAGTCCTACTTAGAAATATCACTAATGCATAGTGGAAATAATGGGACAAAAGTATGAAGCATCACTTGCCTTTTTGGTAGAGAGTATAAGTTCACTTCTTGATCTTTGCAATGTTCACACACTTCAAGTCACTACAATTCAATCAAGCAAATAATATTTCAATCTACCATTCAAGCAATTCAACTCATAAAATCATAGTAACAAAACAATGCATGCAAGCATGCTAAGGATTGTTTTATTTGTAAAAGTGGTTTCTAATAAGTTATGAACATTTGGTAACACCATTTGGTCATTTTGTAAAGGGGCAAAACCATTTGCAAAAGATTCTACCTCTAAACCATTTTTAAACCAAATCATTATTTCATGTGATTGAAATTTGCCTTTAGCAAAGTAATATTTTTTATAGGGTTTACCAAATACATTTTCAAGTCATAAAACTTGGTGTTTGGGATCAGAGAGTTTATTCCAAAACATTTCTCAAAGGTTTTCTTCCAAAACTATTTTTAATAATCAAACCATATTTTTATTTGACTAGAAATGGTTTAAATCAAAAGTTTATTCTTTTGATTCACCAAATACATTTTTGAAACCACAATTTGTTTCCTATGGTCAGTAGGTTCAAAACACACCATTTGCAAAAGATTTTATCCTCAAAATCATTTTAAAACAATTTTTATATCCTAAACATGCATACACAAGTTTCTGCAAAAACAAACATTTTAACAGAAGCTATTTTCTAAACAAAGTGCATGGTTGGCTAGGTCTTGTTTTTCTGAATCCATTGATATAAAGTTTGCAAAATTTGGACGCGTAGATTAAAAGTTATGCAATTTACAAAATCTTGTATCTAATAGATCAATTCTGTTTTAAAACAAATCAACAGAGACACGTGTCCTATTCCTATTCGCAGATACCACTTCGCTCGGATCACGCTCTCTGGTGCGTTGGATCAAGTCAGATCGAGCGGCACAGGTTGCGTACCTCTTCGGCGTTAAGTGATTCTATCCTAATCGTTTGATCAAGATCGGACGATGCCGAGCACACTTGCAAACTAGTGGCGGCGCTAGCGGCGGCAGGTGGCGGCGGCGTGTCTGGCTACGGCGGAGCTGGCGCTAGGGGAAGGAAGGGAGGAAAGGGAGTGGATCACCGTGATCGCCGTGGCGTGGGTAAGCTCAAGGTACTCGCGGTTAGTCAAGGGGCGCACTGGGTTGCTGATAATTCCTCGTCGGAGTTGCGTCTGACGACGGCCACGCTCTGTCGTCGTCGCGGGCGGTGCTACGGGTCACGAGGAAGCAAACAGAATACACGGTTAGCTTCGTACGCAGGCGACAAACAAGGGAGCATCAAAAAGAGGGCGAGGGGAAGTCTGTGCTCACCAGGGTAGCTTGCCGGAGTTGAGGCCGACGGTGGCGCTGCTCAGACGTGGTCGTAGCCGACGTTGGGGTGCAAGCGCTGGCAAGACAAGGCTACTGGGAGACGCGCGGGGGCCTGGGGAACATGCCTGAGTGGTCAAGGGGGCGAGGGATGGCGAGGTATGGCCGGAATTGGCGCCGGAACTCGTCGGGGCAGTGGAGCTTCGTAGAGGAATTAGGACGGCCTGGGGGCGTGCTAGGGTGGGGAACTGAGGGGGAAACGTAGAGGGGATACTGGCGATTAAGAGAGCATGGTCTGGGGCAGAATCACCGCGTCATTGAAGAGAATTGACGACGCGAATCAATCGGCAGTAACGGGGGAAGAACTGGTCGCGGGTTGACGACGAGGTGAGCTGGCGGTGGGGTCCGCTTGGCAGTGTGAGAGAGAGAGGAAATAGGGTCCACCAGTCAGTGTCTTTGCGGGTTTATAAATGGGTGCGAATCGTTTTTCTTCGGGAGAGAGAGGGAATGGCTGTTGGGCCTTGTTGGGCTGGCCGGCTGGGCTAAGTTCTTTAGCATTTTTTTTGTTCTGTTTGTTTTTCTTTTTCTTTTCCTTTATTCTGTTTTGAGTTTAAACAACCAATTCAAACACCTATTTGAATTCAAACCTTTGTCAAAACTTGGGTAGGTTTAAATACTGATTGGTAGCACATTCTGATGTTAATTTTGGAAATTTATTTTATTCCTTTTGGGGTCATTTTAATTAATAAAAAGGGCCCTTGTTTTAAATCAAAATAGGATTTAATAATGTCTTTAATTTCCATTTGACTTCTAAATTCTTCCAAAACCTTTCAGTAAGTTTTGTTTACTTAAAAGGGTGTCAAATAATTCATCTTGAATTATTTGGGAAAGTTTTTGTTAAGATTTTTTAATCATTTAAAATTTGGGTTTGTCTTTATTCCAAAAGGATTTGGTCTAAGCCATTTTATTTTATTTTGGCAATTCTTTAACCAATATTTTTATTTGGATTTGGATTATAACTTATTCCACTTTTTTATGGGTTAGGCCAAGATTTGATTTGGTCTTTAAATATTCTTTATTAAATATTTTAACTTTGGCTTATAAAATCCATATCTTTTTATTTAGAGATCCAAACTTGGTGATTCCAATTTGTAAAATTTTATTTGATATTTGTTTAGCCTTTTAAATCTTTTTAGGATTATTTGCTCACCATTTGGTATGGATTTTAGATAGGTTATTTATTTGCTTTTGGAAATTACTTTCCTTATCTTATTATATTCAAAAGATTTTATTTATGGTTCCAAATTAAGTGAAACCAAATTCTATGGTTTTATAATATTTCTGTTTGTCTTTCTTGATCATTTGTGAATGTTTGTTGACAAGATTTTATATGGTTCAAAACCATAGTCTTGTAGATAACTTGGAAATGATTTTATTCCCTTTGGGTTTAGGGTTTGGATTTATTTTCCAAGTGTTTAAATTTCCAGATACATTCATTGAGGAATGCATTTTGCTTGATTTGGATTTTGTTGGTTTCAAACTTTAATTAAAGTTTGTTCAAGATGGGATTTTAAGTTTCCTTTTTAAAAAAAACAAAAGTTTCTTTTCACCTTGATTTTCAACAATAATTTATTTTATTTTATTTATTTTTCACATTACAAGATTTGGAAAATCTTGGGATGTGACAGGCTACCACCCTTAAAATAAATCTCATCCCGAGATTTGGGGAGGCTAGGGGTACAAGTTGGCTCAAAGCATCTAGGGTACTACCACCCTTAAAAATTTTCCAACTACATTACATCTTGGCTTGCTTGGGATCTTGTTGAAACTTCTCTGGACACTTGTCTGCATAATGGCCTAGCTCTTTGCATTTGAAACACATCACTTGGCTATTACCTTTTTCCTTCTTGGGTATCAATTCATCTTGTTTATTTCCTTGGTTCTTCTTCTTTTCTGGGCATTCATTGGCATAGTGTCCCATCTCTTTGCAAGTGTAACATTGCACATGGCTTTTGTCCTTCTTTTTCTTAGGTTTCTCCAAAGCTAGGAGTGCTTCTAGTTCATGTTCTTCATATGTTATCTCATAGGTAGGAATGTCTACTGGTTTCCTTGACCTTCTATTACTCCTTGGATAATTCATATGTCTCCTCTTGGGTCCTTTAAATTGAGTCATGTTGTTGGAAAAAGTTTCTTTTCACCCTGATTTTCAACAATAATTTATTTTATTTTATTTATTTTTCACATTACAAGATTTGGAAAATCTTGGGATGTGACAATTCTTGTTTTCATCTACCTTCCAATTAAAAAGTATTTTGTTATGTGAAAAATTAGTGATTAAAGCCCTCATGAACTTGATGACACACTTTATATTCCTTGCCCCTAATAAACTTGAACCATTGTGTCATCTAAGTTGTATATGCTTGCACTTGTACATTGGAATTAGCAGAACCATGTTGTCATGGGTAACATTTTCAACATTGCACTTGTACTTTGTACACAGTTGATATCATGCTCTTTTGTCAATGGATGTCGCCGGTGTGAAATAAAAAGGGAGCTTGTAAGTCCATGGAGTTATGTATTTTGTGTTAGAGAAACGCCTGGGCCGCTAGCCTAAGCCATGCCTAATCATGGTGGAAACTTGCAGCATCACCATAATGAGCAATCTGTGAAGCATCCTCAATAGAAACCTATGCAAATAGCAAATAAAAAGATCGCTGAGATGCTCATTGTCTGCTTGTCTTGTCATTTTGGTTATGGGATAGCTCATGTACCATGTGCAAGGGGTACCCCATTGGAGGTTCTCTATGATACACATGTACTTACTATGACAAGAACTTACAGGTGACTAAAGTTGAGTAGCATGAGGTGCGGCCCTCGTATTCAAGGGACATGAGATTGCCAACTTATACTTTGTCAATCATATACTCCATAGTTTGTTCACTTTAACCTTAATCACTTCAAGATGCTTATGATAGGGGCAATGAGGGCTGAAAGCTAACAAGTACCATAATTTTTGGAAGCTCTTTTTGAAACTTGAAATCCCTGCTTCCCTTTATGAAGGGCCTTTCTTCCACTACTATATTGAGTCTCCACCTTCTACCTTTAGGCACCAGTTATGAGAGCATAGTTGCCATTCTTAGTTCTATGTGCAGTGTCCCAAAACTTATTGATGGATGCATATTGTTGATATTGCGTGTTCTTGTGATATTTGTATCTAGTCACTCTTATGAACTTTGAAGGTGTCCTAGGCATCTATTTTCTACTCCATGAGGGACAAGCTGAATGCCACTATGCCATGTTTTCTGTATGTGAAACAAACAAAAAATTTCAATGCATGTTATTCATGATCTTTGTTTGTAGCCTTTCATGTTGCATGCATAGTTACTTTGTCTTATTGTTAGAACTCCATCTTCCATGCGCATGTTTAGAGTTCTTTGATCCCAGCTTTCAATGCTTGCAAATGGTTTAATCTTGGTTTTGATGGTGCATGTCACCTCAAAAATTATTCTTTTATCACTTACCTACTAGAGGACGAGCATGAGTTAAGCTTGGGGATGCTTGATACGTGTAAGAGTTCCCAACCTTTAATAAGGTAGAGATCCCTGTGTTTACAATGCTAGTCCCTGGATCAATAGCTAGCATCCACAGTTAAGATGTAATATCAAGAAACAAAGGTCATAATACAACTTTATAACCAGGAATAACATAATTTTATTACATCTTACATAGCTCATTTGGCTATTACATTACATTGCAGCAGAATATCTATAAGCATGGGGTCCTTCATCTTCAAAGTGCCATAGGCAAACATGCTGGTTGTAGACTTGTAATCCTAAACAATCAACTTCACTAATATCATGCAAACCTGCAACATAACAAGTTACAGCCACAAGGGTCAATACATTTGAATTGTATTGGCAAGTTTCACTACTATGTAGAAATAAGTGGATCCTATCATTACATGCATATTTGGTTAAGTAGGGTTTTAGGCTCATTTGCAGAAAGCAATAATTTATCCTATCTTTTCAAAATAGTTTTGATCTTTTGTCAAATCTTTCTGAACTCCTTGGTAAATCCCCAAGTATTACAAGTCCTTGTCAAAATCTCTTGAGCTCCTTGGTAAATCCCCAAGTGCTTCAAGTTTTTATCAAAATCTCTTGAGCTCCTTGGTAAATCCCCAAGTGCTTCAAGTTTTTATCAAAATCTCTTGAGCTCCTTGGTACACCCCAAGTGCTTCAAGCCTTTTGTTGTCACTTAAAAGTTTTTCTTTTAGAAATTGGAATGTTGAGATTTCCCATAGCCTCAGGCCTTTAGTTGCTCAGTATTGGCCATAACCGGGGACACGACTAAGTACTTAGAATTTTATTATCTTCTGCAGAAGTTGTACACTTTACCCACATGACACACTCTCATCTTGTTGCCACCAGTGGCCGCTGGATAAGTACTCACCAAGATGGAGTACTGGCAGATTGAGAATGTGACGAAGTCTTTCCATAGGGTCCTCCCATACACCATGCTAGCTTGTCTTCAGGCACCCATGTAGGGTTCCGAGTTCCCTCATTTTCAGTTAACCTGAAGACCAATGCATGGGTCTTCCCAATGTAGTTGACTAAGCCAGAGCCATAATAGCATGTGGCTGTACACGGAAGCCACTGTTGGAGAAACATGTTCAATCTCTAAGTCCCTGGGTGGTTTTTATCTGGTGCACAAAAAGAAGAGATTGCCATATAAACATGGTTCCTCTTGTTGCCACCTTGTCCAAACTTGAGTATCCTTGTCCACCCAGGTGGTTCATTGAGTACTTGTTTTATTATATAAAAACACAAGTCTTTTCTCAACTTTATAAAATCCCAACATGTATCTCTTCTCAAAATATATAGCTTGGCTAAGCATTTTGCAACTACATTGTTTTCACTAAGGAATGTATAAGGGTATCCTATTAGGATTTAGCATAGCATATAGTATAGAATCCTTTTTATGCATGTTTCAAAATCCACTAAGTATAATGAAAATAGTAGGACTTTGGATGATAGTGTAACTTGCCTTTTGGTAGGGGATGTTGGTTCACTTCTTGATCTTGCTAATCTCACACTCTTCCAACTTCACTAAAATCAATCAAGCAAACACAAATTCAACTAGCATTCCAAACCATAATCAAACAATTCATCACACATAAATTCATAGAAACCAAGTCATGCATGCAAGCATGCAAAATAGTTTTATTTGCAAAGGTGGTTTCTACTAGGCTCTACACATTGTAAGGATCAAATTGGTCATTTTCCAAAGTGGCAAAGTCATTTGTAAAAGGTTTTATCTATAAACCATTTTTAAATCAAATCATTATTTCATGTGGTGGAAAATGTTTTTAGCAAAGCAACAATTTTATATTGTTTACCAAAGAAGTTGTTAATTCACAAAACTTGGTGTTTTGCGTCAGTAGGTTTGAATCAAAACATTTTCCAAAGGTTTTTCTTAAGAAAACTTTTCCATAACAAAATCAATATTTTTATTTGACTAGAAATGGGCTAAATCAATTATTCAATCCTAATATTCACCAAATACATTTTTAAATCCATAAGTTGGTTCATAGGGTCAGTAGGTTCACCACAAACCAATTTGCAAAGATTTCAACCCCAAAATCATTTTGGAATAATTCTCATAACCTAAACAAGCATACAAATGTTTCTGCAAAAACAAACATTCTACCAGAAGCTTTTTACTAAACAAATTGCATGGTTGTCTAGGGCTTGTTCCACTGATTCCATTGATATAAAGTTTGTAATTTTTGGACGTGTGGATCAAAAGTTACAAGGTTTACAAATTTGCAAATCAATCTGATTTCAAACTCTGTTTTAAAACAACTAGTGCCACGCGGCGTGTTCTCATTGGGTGGTACCGCTTCGGCCGGATCAGCAGTGTGAGGCGTTGGATCTAAACAGATCGCGCGGTTCAGATTGCGTACCCCTTCGCTGTTAAGTGGTTCTATCGTGTCACTACGATCTGAATCGAACGGCTCTTATCAACTTGCCAAGAACTGGCGGCGCTGCGCGGCGGCTGGCGGCGGCGACGCTCAGACGGTGGCGGTACTGGCGATGCAGGAAGCAAAGAGAGAAGGGGAGGCGCTCACCGTGCTCGCAGGGTTGTGGTGATGCTCGAGGCGTGGTCGGTAGGTCGAGGGGCGCACTGGCGCGGAATTAATCGCTCGCCGGAGACGTCGTCGGCGTCAGACGGCTCTGTTCGTTGTCGGGGGCGACGTTGCAGTCCACCCTAAGACAAGATAGGGGCAGGGTTAGATGCGGGAGAGTGAGGCGAGTGGGCTGGTTGGGCCTTGTTGGGCTGGCCGACTGGGCTGATGTCTGATTATATTTTTTTCTTTCTGAAAGCTTTATCTTTTTCTAATTCTATTTTCTATTTTGGAAATTCAAACAACAAATCAAACATTCAAAACAATTCAAACATTCACCACACTTGTATTGAGTTTTTTTTTGGGTTCTGTTTAACAATATAAACCAAAGTCCAAAACAAAATAATATTTTTATTCTTTTTAGGATCTATTTAATAATTAAATAAATGGACCTTAGTTATTAAATCAAATGGGTTTTGATTTATTTATTTTTTAAACTCTATTTGAAAACTAAAATAGTACCAAAACCATTCAGTAGTTTTTATTTGAAAATAATAAACACTTGGAAACTTATTTAAAATAATTTAATAAGTTTTTGATGTTTAATTAAAATGGTAAAACCTTTGTTTTAATAAAATTGGATATTAATAAATCCTCATTATTTTATTTAAATAAACTTTTACTCTTTTAATCAAGGCAAAACCTTTTATTTCAAAAGCTTGGCCAAGGTTTAATTTGGCTCTATAAAATAATCCTTATTTATATTTCTACCTTTTCATTTGAAAACCAAATCTTTTTATTTAAAGATCAAAAATAGTAATTTCAAATATTTTTAGCTTTATTGTTTATTTTATCTTTTTAAATCCCTTTAGGATTTTATTTGATCCAAATAGGTTTGAAGGTTTCCAATTGGATTCAAAAAGTTTCTTCTCACCCTGAAATTCAACAAAGTTTTATTTTATTCATTTATTTTTCACATTACAAGATTTGGAAAATCTTGGGATGTGACAGGCTACCACCCTTAAAATAAATCTCGTCCCGAGATTTGGGAAGGCTAGGGTTACAAGTTGGCTCAAAAGCATCTAGGGCACTACCACCCTTAAAAATTTTCCATCTAAATTCACATATTGGCTTGCTTGGGATCTTGGGGAAACTTCTCTGGGCAAACATCTGCATAGTGCCCTTTGCTTCCACACTTGACACATGTGACAAGGCTGAGATCCTTCATAGGCTTTTTTACCTTGTTCTTCATCTTCTCTGGACAATTGCTTGCATAATGTCCTCGTTCTTTGCAATTGAAACATGTGATAAGTTTGAGTTCTTCACGTGTCTCTTGTGGACAAGTTGCTGCATAATGGCCTAGCTCTTTGCAGTTGTTGCACCATACTTGGCCAATCTCCTTATACTTCTGTTTCTCTGGACATTCACTGGAATAGTGTCCCATTTCTTTACAATGATGACATTGCACATGGCTTTTGTCCTTCTTTTTCTTGGGTTTCTCCAAAGCTAGGAGTGCATCTAGTTCATGTTGTTCATATGTTATCTTATAGGTAGGAATGTCTACTTGTTTCTTGGACCTTCTATTGCTCCTTGGATAATTCATATGCCTCTTCTTTGGTCCTTTAAATTGGGTTGTATTGCATGGAGGTATAAGTGGAGCTTTTCCTTTGTCCTCATTCTTCTTGGTAGATTTGGATCCTTCTTGATAGTTTGCAATCATTTGTTGCACTCCACCTTGTTTCCTTTGTTCAACTATGGAATAGATGGGGCGTTGGATAGGGACATGATTGTTTCCTTCACATAGGTAGCAAGTAGCTTGCGAGGTGGGACATTGTCCTACTGGATGTTTCTCTTCACAGTTAGGGCATTGATCTCCATGCTCCTTGGAAGTGTGATCCTTGTCTCCACAAATATTGCAAGCTTTGGTTCCTTTAAGAATAACATCTTTGCCATCCTTGTTGTCATAAACTCCTTTGGAAAAGTTGCTTTCCATGTTGAGCATTTGATCTGTCACCTTATGCAACATTTGGGCTTGGTTTTCCAAAAATCCTTGCAGGGTTGGATCTTCCCCACTGGTGTTAGCTATGAATTGAGCTGTCTTTTGGTTCAACTGGTTTTGGGTTGATATGAGTTCTCTCATGTTGTCCTCTTGGTTGGTGTTGTTGTCATCAACTTTGATGTTGGAGTCTCTTGGAGTAGTCATCTGTTTGGGTTGAATTGAGATTAGAATAGGCAAAACATTTCTAAGGAAATAGTTCTAATCACACACTTCACAATTCACACAAACAAGGTGCAATCAATCACAAACAACTTTTCACTCAAACAGCAAAGTTCAAGCACATACTTGGGCAACAAAATATTTTTGTTACACCACATAAGTTGGTGTGTTTGACTTAACTAAAATATGGTGGTACATCTATATCGTTCACTTGTGATCTTCCCATCCTTCTTGGTTGATTCTTCTTGCATGAGATCATGGTTTCTTTGGGAAAACTTTTGGTCACAAAACTTCAAGTGATGTGGGCTACTTCTAACTTGTGTTTCCTTAGTCTCCCAATCTTGAGCAAGATTTCTTGTCTCACTTGTCCTTAGTGATATCCAAGGTTGAAGTCCTTGGTGAATATGCTGAAGATGTTGAAGTCATTAGAGTTGAAGATGTTGAAGTCATTAGAGTTGAAGATGTTGAAGTCATTAGAGTTGATGATGTTGAAGTCATTAGAGTTGATGGAGTCCTTTGCACATGGTGAAGTCTTTGGTCATGGGGTAGGTTTGTCCATCAAGTTTGAAATAGATGAGATGTAGAATCAAAACCAAGATGGTTGAGGAAAGAGTTTACAAGATTGTTTGTAAATAAGTTTTTGGAACAAATACAACTCCTATTTTTCTAAGGGTTTTTGTCCAATCCTAGGTTTACAAATCCTACAGGCAACACAATGCTCTGATACCATCTGTAAGAGTTCCCAACCTTTAATAAGGTAGAGATCCCTGTGTTTACAATGCTAGTCCCTGGATCAATAGCTAGCATCCACAGTTAAGATGTAATATCAAGAAACAAAGGTCATAATACAACTTTATAACCAGGAATAACATAATTTTATTACATCTTACATAGCTCATTTGGCTATTACATTACATTGCAGCAGAATATCTATAAGCATGGGGTCCTTCATCTTCAAAGTGCCACAGGCAAACATGTTGGTTGTAGACTTGTAATCCTAAACAATCAACTTCACTAATATCATGCAAACCTGCAACATAACAAGTTACAGCCACAAGGGTCAATACATTTGAATTGTATTGGCAAGTTTCACTACTATGTAGAAATAAGTGGATCCTATCATTACATGCATATTTGGTTAAGTAGGGTTTTAGGCTCATTTGCAGAAAGCAATAATTTATCCTATCTTTTCAAAATAGTTTTGATCTTTTGTCAAATCTTTCTGAACTCCTTGGTAATCCCCAAGTGTTACAAGTCTTTGTCAAAATCTCTTGAGCTCCTTGGTAAATCCCCAAGTGCTTCAAGTTTTTATCAAAATCTCTTGAGCTCCTTGATAAATCCCCAAGTGCTTCAAGTTTTTATCAAAATCTCTTGAGCTCCTTGGTACACCCCAAGTGCTTCAAGCCTTTTGTTCTCACTTAAAAGTTTTTCTTTTAGAAATTGGAATGTCGAGATTTCCCATAGCCTCAGGCCTTTAGTTGCTCAGTATTGTCCATAACCGGGGACAAGGCTAAGTACTTAGAATTTTATTATCTTCTGCTGAAGTTGTACACTTTACCCACATGACACACTCTCATCTTGTTGCCACCAGTGGCCGCCGGATAAGTACTCACCAAGATGGAGTACTGGCAGATTGAGAATGTGACGAAGTCTTTCCATAGGGTCCTCCCATACACCATGCTAGCTTGTCTTCAGGCACCCATGTAGGGTTCCGAGTTCCCTCATTTTCAGTTAAACTGAAGACCAATGCATGGGTCTTCCCAATGTAGTTGACTAAGCCAGATCCATAATAGCATGTGGCTGTACACGGAAGCCACTGTTGGAGAAACATGTTCAATCTCTAAGTCCCTGGGTGGTTTTCATCTGGTGCACAACAAGAAGAGATTGCCATATAAACATGGTTCCTCTTGTTGCCACCTTGTCCAAACTTGAGTATCCTTGTCCACCCAGGTGGTTCATTGAGTACTTGTTTTATTATATAAAAACACAAGTCTTTTCTCAACTTTATAAAATCCCAACATGTATCTCTTCTCAAAATATATAGCTTGGCTAAGCATTTTGCAACTACATTGTTTTCACTAAGGAATGTATAAGGGTATCCTATTAGGATTTAGCATAGCATATAGTATAGAATCCTTTTTATGCATGTTTTAAAATCCACTAAGTATAATGAAAATAGTAGGACTTTGGATGATAGTGTAACTTGCCTTTTGGTAGGGGATGTTGGTTCACTTCTTGATCTTGCTAATCTCACACTCTTCTAACTTCACTACAAATCAATCAAGCAAACACAAATTCAACTAGCATTCCAAACCATAATCAAACAATTCATCACACATAAATTCATAGAAACCAAGTCATGCATGCAAGCATGCAAAATAGTTTTATTTGCAAAGGTGGTTTCTACTAGGCTCTACACATTGTAAGGATCAAAGTGGTCATTTTCCAAAGTGGCAAAGTCATTTGTAAAAGGTTTTATCTATAAACCATTTTTAAATCAAATCATTATTTCATGTGGTGGAAAATGTTTTTAGCAAAGCAACAATTTTATATTGTTTACCAAAGAAGTTGTTAATTCACAAAACTTGGTGTTTTGGGTCAGTAGGTTTGAATCAAAACATTTTCCAAAGGTTTTTCTTAAGAAAACTTTTCCATAACAAAATCAATATTTTTATTTGATTAGAAATGGGCTAAATCAATTATTCAATCCTAATCTTCACCAAATACATTTTTAAATCCATAAGTTGGTTCCTAGGGTCAGTAGGTTCACCACAAACCAATTTGCAAAGATTTCAACCCCAAAATCATTTTGGAATAATTCTCATAACCTAAACAAGCATACAAATGTTTCTGCAAAAACAAACATTCTACCAGAAGCTTTTTACTAAACAAATTTCATGGTTGGCTAGGGCTTGTTCCACTGATTCCATTGATATAAAGTTTGTAATTTTTGGACGTGTGGATCAAAAGTTACAAGGTTTACAAATTTGCAAATCAATCTGATTTCAAACTCTGTTTTAAAACAACTAGTGCCACGCGGCGTGTTCTCATTGGGCGGTACCGTTTCGGCCGGATCAGCAGTGTGAGGCGTTGGATCTAAACAGATCGCGCGGTTCAGATTGCGTACCCCTTCGCTGTTAAGTGGTTCTATCGTGTCACTACGATCTGAATCGAACGGCTCTTATCAACTTGCCAAGAACTGGAGGCGCTGCGCGGCGGCGACGCTCAGACGGTGGCGGTACTGGCGATGCAGGAAGCAAAGAGAGAAGGGGAGGCGCTCACCGTGCTCGCAGGGTTGTGGTGATGCTCGAGGCGTGGTCGGTAGGTCGAGGGGCGCACTGGCGCGGAATTAATCGCTCGCCGGAGACGTCGTCGGCGTCAGACGGCTCTGTTCGTTGTTGGGGGCGACATTGCAGTCCACCCTAAGACAAGATAGGGGCAGGGTTAGATGCGGGAGAGTGAGGCGAGTGGGCTGGTTGGGCCTTGTTGGGCTGGCCGACTGGGCTGCTGTCTGATTCTATTTTTTTCTTTCTAAAAGCTTTATCTTTTTCTAATTCTATTTTCTGTTTTGGAAATTCAAACAACAAATCAAACATTCAAAACAATTCAAACATTCACCACACTTGTATTGAGTTTTTTTTTGTTCTGTTTAACAACATAAACCAAAGTCCAAAACAAAATAATATTTTTATTCTTTTTAGGATCTATTTAATAATTAAATAAATGGACCTTAGTTATTAAATCAAATGGGTTTTGATTTATTTATTTTTAAAACTCTATTTGAAAACTAAAATAGTACCAAAACCATCAGTGGGTTTTATTTGAAAATAATAAACACTTGGAAATTATTTAAAATAATTTAATAAGTTTTTGATGTTTAATTAAAATGGTAAAACCTTTGTTTTAATAAAATTGGATATTAATAAATCCTCATTATTTTATTTAAATAAACTTTTAATCTTTTAATCAAGGAAAAACATTTTATTTCAAAAGCTTGGCCAAGGCTTAATTTCGCTCTATAAAATAATCCTTATTTATATTTCTACCTTTTCATTTGAAAACCAAATCTTTTTATTTAACGATCAAAAATAGTAATTTCAAATATTTTTAGCTTTATTGTTTATTTTATCTTTTTAAATCCCTTTAGGATTTTATTTGATCCAAATAGGTTTGAAGGTTTCCAATTGGATTCAGAAAGTTTCTTCTCACCCTGAAATTCAACAAAGTTTTATTTTATTCATTTATTTTTCACATTACAAGATTTGGAAAATCTTGGGATGTGACAATACGTCGGAAACGTATCTATAATTTTTGATGTTCCTGCTTGTTTAGCATATACTTTGCTTTGCTTTGTCCACACTCTGAGGTGCTTTTTTTATGTTTTCTGGTACTAACCTATTAACAAGTTGCCACAGTGCTAGTTGCCTGTTTTCTGTTGTTTTTGGTTCCAGAAAAGCTAGTAAGGAAATATTCTCAGAATTGGACGGGACAAAAGCCAATGTCAATATTTCATCGAGGAGAACACGGAGTCCAGAGGAGAGACGGAGGGGCTCCACAGGGTGGATGCACCCCCAGGAGCGGCCTAGGGTGGGCCTGCGCCTAGGCATTGTGTGGGACCCCTGGCTACCTCCTAGCCTCGTCTCTTCGCCTATAAGAAGCCCCCGATGCCTAAACCCTAAGCATCCTATCAATATTCCACGAAACCGTTTGTAGCCGCCGCCACCATCGTCCCTAGATCGGGGGGATCTGAAGCTCTTCCCGGCACCCTGCTGGAGGGGATATCATCCCGGAGGCCTTCTTATTCATCATGTCAGCCTCCGATATGAAGAGTGAGTAGTTCCACCTTGGACTACGGGTCCATGTAGTAGCTAGATGGTTGTATCTCCTCCTTGTGCTTTCATGTCTAGATCTTGTGAGCTCCGTTCATGATCAAGATCTCATCTATTTGTAATCATGCATGTTGTGTTTGCGGGGATCTGATGGATATTGAGATTACTATGTCAGATTGATTAATGGTTTTGTCTTATTGATTCTATCATGTCTGTGTTGTTTGTGATCTTGCATGCTCTCTGTTGTTAGTAGCTATCATGGCCAAGTAGTTGCTAGTGACTCCAATAGGGGGTATTTATGCTCGATAGTGGGTTCATGTCTCTATTTAATCAAGGGAAGTGACAGAAATCTCTAAGGTTGTAGATGTGTTGTTGCCACTAGGGAGAAAACAACGGTCTCTTGTTCATGGAACAAGTGGATTGTTTACCTTACACACTTTGCTTAAAGCAGTTGTCTGTTTCTTGCAACTTAATACTGGAGGGGGTTCAGATGATAACCCAAAGGTGGACTTCTAGTCATAGATGCAATTGGATGGCGGTATATGTATCTTGTTGTATTGCCCAATCGAATCTCATAGGATCTTTATGTCTAGTATTGCATTGTTATGCCTTGCTTAGTCCTGCCAATTGCCCTGCTGTAATTTGTTTACCCAGCATGCCATGTTTGGTTATCTAAGGAGAACACCTCTAGTGAACTATGGACCCCGGTCCAATCTTTACCATTGATACATCTTCCACTGTTACTGTTTACTTATTGCAAACCATCATCACCTTCCACATCATACAGTTAATCCTTTGTTACAGCAACCGATGTGATTGACAACCTCACTGTTAGTTGGGACAAAGTCTTGAGTTTGTGTTGTGCAGGTTTCCACGTTGCTTGCAACACCTTTGAGACGCTTCCTTCCTCCTACTGGTTCGATAACCTCAGTTTCTTACTGAGGGAAAACTTGTTGTTGTGCTTCATTATACCTTGATCTTGGGGTTTCCCGACGAGACGTCAACTGAAAGGATCGTATGGGCACCTAGAGGGGGGATGAATAGGTGCTACTTCAAATTTTCTTCTTTTTCAAATTAGGGTTTGAAAATAAGGTAAATTCTCTAGATAATGCAACTAAGGTGAATTTACCTATATGACAAATAAGCCCTAGCTAATACAATACTAAACAAGAGAAAATAAGTAAAGTGAGGTAAAGGATAGAAGTAACCAAAGTGGTGGACGCGGAGACACAAGGATTTGTTTCCCGTAGTTCCTTCCTTTTGAGGGGAAGTACGTCTACGTTTGGAGAGGGGGTGGTTTCAAACCACCAACGCCACAAGAGGCCTCCCTTGTTCTCTAATGAATCTCACCCCAACGGGATCGATCCACCTTCCACTATATCGGCGGCCTTCAAGGTGGAAGCCGGCACCCTTACAAGTTTGGGGCACACATCGACAACTTAATTGGAGGCTCCCAAATACAAGCAAGTTGTCAAGACAATCAAAGACAAGCTTGTAAGAACCAAATCTAGAACTAGGGTTTCCAAGAAAACACTAGAGCAAGGGGCCCTCAAGTGAATGAGGGGGAAATGAAGATCTCTTTTGGTGAAGTAGTAGATCAAGGCCTCCTCCTTCGATTCCCCAAATATCAAGGACTTTGGGTGGTGGATTGAAGAGATCTTGTAGATTTGGTGGCTCTAATGGTGGTCTTGACTTCAATGCAAATGAGCAGATTGTCCCAAGGTAGGTGGAGGGGTATTTATACCCCTTGGAGAAATCTGGGCGTTGGAGCAATAAATGCACCGGTAGTACCGGTTGCAAGCGGTACTACCGGTCCAGGTACCGGAGAAGCTTCATTTGGTCGAGCCTGCTTCAGGTTTGCTCGGTACAGCCTTGCGGTAGTACCGGTCAGTAGAACCGGTACTACCGGTCAGGGCGGTAGTACCGGTGGGTACCGTGCGAGAGGGGAAGGGCTGGTCCTTCCTCAGTGCTGCCCGGTACTGCTGAGCGGTACTACCGTGTCCAAGCGGTAGTACCGCTTGACACAAGCGGTACTACCGGTTGGAGCGGTAGTGCCGCTCCGCGGTACCGGGTGGTACTGAGGAAAAACCACACCTCCCAACCTTGCACGGGTCCAACCGGTACTAGGGGCGGTAGTACCGATGCCAAGCGGTAGTACCGGTCGTTTTTCTGGTACTACCGGTTGGCACAGATACTTTTGGCAAGGGAAAATGGGCAAGGCAATATTTGTGCCACAATCTAAAAAATCTATGATACACTTAGCGCACGATTAGACCGATAAGTGTGTTGTTATCAAACATCAAAATCACAAGGATAGGAAATGCTCTTTCAATCTCCCCCTTTTTGGTGTTTGATGACAACACACCTTTGCAAGATGATTTTATGAAGATACTCATGGCATTTGTAAAATAGAGACGGGGCTCCCCCTAGAAAAGTAGAATCAAACCTCCCCCTCTATTTTACAAACCCAACATAAGTGCACAAATATAGATACTAGCATTTGAAACCATACCTTTGCACAATAACTTGTGATGAGAAATATATTGACAAAGGATAACGCATATCATCACAAGATGGATCCATGACATAAATCACATAGTCTCACAAGATGGATCCATGACATAACCACATAGTCTCAACAATACATAGAGTTCAAACATAAAATAGAAGCTCACACATAAGTAGGAGGAAATCAAAGTTCACAAGCAATAAAAGGATCAAAGTAAGAACGAGCTTGTGACTTCCCATGCAACACCCGTGCCTAAGGTGCAACTTCTCCCCCTTTGGCATCAAGATGCCAAAAAGGGACAAGCGCAAGACTAATGTCCCGACAGTCAATCCTCCTCCTCATCATCAAAGTCCTCCTCATAGGGGGGTGGAGCGCGGTGCGAGGAAGAGACATCATCATCCCAATGGCTGTGCTGAGAGATCCACTGGTCTTCAGGGGTGATGTTGGTCTTGGACTCTTTGGAGACTTTCAATCCTTGGGCTGCCATCATGTCCTTCTATCGAGCACTAGCTTTCTTGGCATACACATGAGCCTCATACATGCGCTTTTGGTTGTCAACTTGGAAGCAGAAAATCTTCTTGAGCTTGGCCTCTATCCTCTTGGCCCAAGAGGGCTTGGCATTCTTGCAGCGGGAGACAACATAGTCTGTGTCACGACCACTGTCAGCATCCTCAGAGTCATCCTCTTCCGCCAAAACGTGTGGTTTAGCATGCTTCTTGATCTTGAGTGCCTTGGACCGGTGCACAATGAGAGGATGAGTGGATAGTGTCCTAGAAATGGGAGGGCACTTGGAAACAATAAGGGCCATAATGTATGGAGCAAATGGTGGAACCCTCCGAGAGTGTGCAGCAGCAACCATCTCATTCCAAATATAATCCGTCACATCAAGAGCGGTGCCTGAGTCGCGGTTGAGGAAGGTGTTGAACAACAAATCAACAGAAAAACCATGTATCTCATCCTTGTTGCCCGCATGAGGAGCAACAGTCTCACGGAAAATGCGGTGGAGAATATCATACATGGGGATAAGATCCTTGATCTTGCCAGCAACCCCGCGGCCCTGAATATACAGTGGTGTAAGGAAATCCTTGTTGGAGGGGTGATCCCGCAAGTGACAACGGAAACCACAAGGAGTGTCACGGCCACGATCCTCATACCCCAAAATTGCAGCAAACTCAGCAAGAGTGGCTTCCTTGACTGCACCTTGAGTCATCCAGGTGATCTTCCGTGTGCTGCCAGTGTGGAAATGAGCCATGGCATAGAACTGTGCAATGAGGAGTGGCTCGTAGTCATGCTGGAACTCCATGATAGGGAACAAACCAAGGTTAGAGCAGATTTCCTTAGTTTTAGCAAAATAATCAAGGTTCTTGTTGATGTGGTCCATGTCAATCCACAGCTGAGGCACCACCATCTGAATATTTTTCATAAGGACCTCATGATATACGCGCTCTTGGAAATCATTGTAAAACAGACTGTCTTCCCTGTCCTCATCCAGGTTGCGGGCATATGCATTATCAATCCTCAGAGACTGAAACTCATCCTTGGAAATGTCAGACAGCTTCCTTGGCCCTGATGGCCCTGAGCTGCAACTCTTGGTGCACCCCGAGGAGGGGGCGAGAGGGGGAACACTGCCATGCCTGGCAGAGCGCTTGGTGACCCCCTCATGGCCCCCACGGCCACCTCGAGTAGCAGGAAACTTGGCACGACGTCTCGGCTGAGGCATAACTCCATCCTCGGACTCCGTCTCTTCCTCAATGATCTCACGGTTTGCTTTGGAGCGCTTACACGCACCCCTAGAGCCACCTGCATCTGTGAAAGCAAGAGGGAGAACAACAGGGGGGATAAGGGCACAAGAATCAACAAGGAACAACGAAGAATCCAAGATTTAGTAGAGATGTTGAGGACAGTTGGGACCGGTACTACCGGACCTGACAACCGGTAGTACCGCTTGCAAGCGGTAGTACCGGAAAATATTCCGGTACTACAGGTCGAACGGTACAGGCTCATCAGATCTGGTAGAGAACGAACCAAAATTGGCCTCAACACTCTATAAACCATCGATTCTACTAAGTAACAAGGGAAGTATGGCAGTACAACCTCACAACACGTTAATTTCTTCATAAATCTAAGCAAAACCTAGATCCAATGAGGAAACTAAGAGTTAGAGAGAAGGGGCGGTTGTACCGAGATCCATGGCGGTGGAGAAGGGGTGGAGCTCGCAAGGAGTCCGAATCCAAAGAGGATCCGGGGAGAAGAGGATGCGGCGAAGCTCCGACGGTGTCACAGGCTCCAGTGGTAGTGGTTTGTGTGGAGGGTGTGGGGAAGAATAGAGCACTAATGGGTGCCTCCCCACGCGCAACCAATATATACCAGAAATCGCCGACCGGTAGTACCGGTTACTGAAGCGGTAGTACCGGTTCAGCAACCGGTAGGACCGGTGACTGGTAGTACCGAGCATGTGGGCAGTAGTACCGCTCCTGGAGCAGTTTCCAGGACTTCGACCTGGGAACCACCCAGGTCCGGTAGTACCGCACATATAACCGGTAGGACCGGTCCCACCTGATTCCATAGCCAGGGAAAAATGAGGGATTCTTGTGCGGATTGGAAGAGGGTTTTTCGAGGGAGTAGAAATGCTTGGGTTAATATAATTGCACTGGGAAGCATATGCACTCTAAAAATCGAGATAAAGATGTCAAAAACCAAAATAGAGTGCATGAGACTAAGATCAATGAAACAACTCAAGGATGACAAACACGAGTAAACGCAAACCTCTCGAAAGAGAGAGGGCGGTGGCCTAGGCCACCATATATGAGTAAACTTGGCTTGGCACCACGAAGATATATCTTGGGTCCATTACTGAAACTCATCATTTAAGCTCACATATCACAACATGATATTAAGATGAATGATTTTTATTGCTTTGGGCATAATGGGGGGAGGGATAGTCCAATCAATTAGGAACGCACTCCCCCTATATCCATGCCTACACCTAAACCAAATATGAGTCGAATCAAAGGTGAGAATGCAAGATAATCAAGTCAAGCTCCTTGAATCTACGATATTTAGTTCATTCCTCAAATAGCAAAACCTTGCTTCATCAAGTGGCTTCGTGAATATATCGGCAAGTTGATCTTTGGTAGACACATATGATAAATCAATATCACCTCGAGCAACATGATCTCTAATGAAGTGATGGCGAATATCAATATGTTTTGTCCTTGTGTGATCCACCGGGTTGTAGGAAATCTTGATGGCACTTTCATTGTCACATATAAGAGGCACTTTGTCACAATGGACACCGTATTCCTTTAAAGTTTGCCTCATCCATAGCAATTGGGTGCAAGCACTAGCAGCTGCCACATACTCGGCTTCGGCGGTGGAGAGAGATATACAATTTTGCTTCTTAGAAGACCAACATACCAAGGACCTACCAAGGAATTGGCAAGCCCCGGATGTTGATTTTCTATCATCCTTATCACCCTCCCAATCCAAATCCGTGTATCCACAAAGAGCAAATGTTGAGACTCGAGGATACCAAATACCATAGAATGGGGTATGAACTAAATATCAAAAGATTCTCTTGACCGCAATTAAATGGCTTTCTTTAGGAGCCGCTTGATATCTTGCACACACACCTACACTCAACACAATATCGGGTCTAGATGCACAAAGGTAAAGCAAAGAACCAATCATAGACCGGTATACCTTTTGATCCACATCTTTACCATTTGGATTTTGTTCTAGATGAGTCTTTGTAGCCATGGGAGTAGGAGCTCCATTTAAATCTTGCATTTTGAATCTCTTGAGCATATCTTGAGTATACTTGGCTTGATTGAAGAATGTCCATCCTCTAACTTGCTTGATCTCAAAACCAAGAAATACTCTCAACTCCCCCATCAAAGACATCCGGAACCTACTAGTCATAAGCTTTTAGAATTCATCATTAAAAGCTTTGTTAGATGAGCCAAAGATAATATCATCAACATATATTTGGCATACAAAAAGCTCCCCATTGACCTTCTTAGTAAAAAGAGTGGGATCGATTTTCCCAACCTCAAATCCACGGTCAAACAACAACTCTCTAAGGTGCTCATACCACGTGTGAAGGGCTTGCTTGAGCCCATAGAGGGCCTTATCGAGTTTGTAGACATGGTTTGGGAAGTTGGGATCCTCAAATCCTGGGGGTTTCTTTACATACACCAACTCATTTAATGGACCATAAAGAAATGCACTTTCTACATCCATTTGTTGCAACTTGAAGTTATGATGTGCCGCATAAGCAAGAAGGATACGGATGGACTCAAGGCGAGCCACGGGTGCATAAGTCTCTCCATAGTCAATGCCTTCAATTTGAGAGAACCCTTGTGAAACCAATCTAGCCTTGTTCCTTACTATAATTCCATGCTCATCTTGCTTGTTCTTGAATATCCACTTTGTTCCAATAACATTGCGGCAATCCTTTGGCTTCTCAACTAACTTCCATACTTTGTTTCTCTCAAAGTTGTTGAGCTCTTTGTGCATAGCTTCCAACCAATCCGAATCTTCAAGAGCTTCCCACACTTTCTTTGGTTCAATCATGGAGATGTGTGCTTGGTGTTCACTGAACCTCTTCAATTGTGCTCTTGTGGAAATGCCTTTCCTTAGGTCACCAACCACATTTTGTAGAGAGTGATCTCTTAATTCCAAAATTCTCTCCTTTCTAGCTTCGCGACGAGCATGGATCTCCGTGTTGTTTCTTGGGGGACCCTCTTCATCATTTTGGTCCTCATCTTGACCATCAGATCATCACCGGAATCATTTTCTTCATTGAGAGGCAAAGATTGACCTTGGTCTTAATTAAGTGCTCTTCTAGCATCAATTTGAGCTTGTCTCAAGGAAGTTTGTACGGATCTTCCTTGAGTAATTGACTTGGCACCACTTGACATCCTGGAGAAAGAATCAAGCTCCTCTTGACTAGAGTTGTCACTTTAATCAACATGTTGAGGGTCCACATCTTGTCTTTGGCTTGAGTCATTGTCCTCCTCGGTGGATGGAGCATGTTGAGGTTGTGAAGATGAGGGCTCCACTTGAGTGGAGCATAGTTCTTCTCGATCCGCCATTAGGGGTTCCTCAACGGGACGGATATATCCCACACCCATTATTCCTATGGCATCCTGAGGCATTTCATCATCTGCATCACAAGCATCAACACGTCCCCCTTGGGGACCATCATATTCTTCTAAGGTCACACTACAAGATTCTATGACGGCTCCGGAGAGCTTATCATAGATTCTATAAGTGTGAGATTCGAGACCATAGCCAACAAAAATATCCTCTAATGTTAGACTCGAATTTGGACAAACAAACACCTTTTATGAGATAGAAACACTTACAACCGAACACCCGGAAGTAAGATGTTGGGCTTGTTACCGGTAAGTATTTCATATGGAGTCTTGTTGATTTCTTTGCGGAGGTAGAGCTGGTTTGAAGCATGACAAGCGGTGGAGATGGCTTCGGCCCAAAAGTTGTATGGAGATTTAAACTCCGCCAACATGGTCCTAGCCATGTCAATAAGAGTCCGGTTCTTCCTTTCGGCCACACAAATTTGTTGAGGGGTGTATGTAGTGGAATATTGATGTTTAATCCCCTCATCACTAAGGAAATCATTCAAGGTGTAGTTCTTGAACTCGGTGCCGTTGTCACTTCTTATGATCAACACGGGAAGATTGTATTGATGTTGGACCATGTTGATGAAGTCGATGAAGGTCTTTTGGGTCTCACTCTTCAACTTTAAGAAATATACCCACGAGTATCTTGAAAAGTCATCAATGATCACCAAACAATATTTCTTCCCACCAAGGCTTGCATGAGATGGAGGAGCTCCAAGATCTTGGTTGACTTGATGCGGTTCTTAGGCTTGTGAGGAGCATCATGCATCTTCCCTAGAACACATGCCCTGCAAACACGATCTTTGGCAAAGGAAACATTTTCTTTTAGTCCAACAATATGGCCCTCCTTGTGGAGACTTTGCAAAGTTCTCATATTGACATGGGCTAGTCGGCGATGCCATAACCAACCCACATTGGCCTTTCCAAATAAGCACATCGGACTTGTAGTGGCTTGCCCCGAAAAGTCCACCACGTACAAGTCATGCTCGACGTACCCAACAAAAGCGACCTTGAGAAACTTGCTCCACAAGAGGACCACAATATCAACATCAATAAAGACGGCAAAGCCCATCTTTCCAAGAGCACGGGCTGAAAGTAAATTGTATCCAAGGGTCTCAACAAGCATGACGTTCACGAGTGTGATGTCGTGAGCAACCACTACCTTGCCGAAACCCATTACCTTAGACTTTGACTTGTTGGCATATGTCACGGTGATTTGATCATCATTTGGCTTTAAGTCCTTGACAATAGACGAGCTTCCGGTCATATGACTCGTGCAACCACTATCAAGTACCCACTTTGACCCTCCGGAAGCATATGTCTACAAAATATCAAGCTAGTTTTTAGGTACCCATTTTTCAATGGGTCCTCTTTTGTTAGTAACAAGGGACTTGGGAACCCAAATAGACCAAGCAATATAACCACCAGATGGGCCAACATATTGTGCATACACATCACCATAATAATCACGCATTAGAACATAGTGAGGGTTAGCACTTCCCGCAAAGTCATCATGAGACATAGTTTTACCACTTGTGGTCTTACTATCCACAATGGCCTTGTTGGTCTCTTGTGCGGGCTTGGCCTTCTTCTTCTTGTTGTTCTTCTTCTTGGTTTTGGAGACAAAACCAATGCCCCATTTATCACCACAAGGCCTTTGCTTACTCAAAAGATCATCAATGGACTTGTTGCCTTGTGGAAATGTGGCCTTGGCTAGCTCCCCCTTCAACCTAGCATTTTCTTCAAGAATAGTTGTACTACTAGATGGAATGAAGTTACTAGGTGAAGGAATATTGGCCAATTGAGTTTGAAGCGTTTCATGGGACTTTGTGACTGACAATAATTCACTTTCCAAAGCCTTGTGAGCCTTGTCAAGCAAACTAAAGTCCTCGGCAAGTTTTTCATGAACCACACCAAACTCAATCTTGTCCTTTTTATCCCTTTTGCATTTAGCAATTGCATGATCACGTTCTTTGATGAGTTTATTAACAATAATTTCATTGGCCTCATCAAGCCCCTCAAGTTTTAATTCAAGAAACATCCTAGTCTCTTGTTCTTCTTCTAGAGCATTGTTTAAAGCCTCTAGCTCAACCATGTGTTCATGCCCAAGTTTACATCTTACATCTAGGAGCTCTTGTGTATGGGAAAGTTGATCTAAGATGTTTCCAAAATGTATCTTAGCATCTCCTTGTAGGTTAGTCATAAACTCATCAAAGGCAATTAATTCCTTTTTAACATAAAGAGACATCTCATCATCAATTTCATCATTAGCTAAGGGAGTAGAGTGAGATGATGAGGATACCTCCGTTCCTCTTTCCATAAGGCAAGTGACGTTCTTGATGAGGGAATTCTCATTTGGAGAATCGAAGAGTGAGAATGTCGGAGTGGAAGTAGTGGCTAGAGCCGCCACACCATTAGAAGTTTCCTCTTCCTCATCATCTTTATCGTCGGAGGAGTATTCTTCATGAGTGATCAAGACAATTTCTCCCGACTTCTTGTTGATGGGATTCTTCTTGATGAAGGGTTTCTTGTAAGATGTGTTGAGAGTCTTCTTCATCACAAGGTTACCACCATGATCTTCTCTCTTCTCATAGGTACAACTTGCCACAAAGTGATAGCGGTCACCACAATTGAAGCAAGTTCTCAATCTAGTGGTATTTTCTCTTTTCCCATTTGGGTTGCTTCTTCGTTGCATTTCCATCTTGGCCTTGGCGGGGTTCCTCCAAAAGTTCTTTGCATAGAAGGCCATATATTGACTATGAGAAATCTTGACTTCATCGGGGTGGTCCATGGAGAGGCCTTCATCACTATCATCTTCATCCCCATGGTCCACAACTTTGGCCTTCAAAGCAACGTTGACAACATTGCTCATACCAAGGGCACGAGCACGGACATCTTTGGCATTCTTGGCGGCAACTTTGAAAGCGGCCATCTCTTGCATAACATCATTGGAGGTCATGAGATGGTACTTGTGTCTTCCTTGTAGGCTCTTCAAGTCGGTGGGCTCAAAGGGCATGAGTGCACTCACATATTTCCTTTTTATCCATGCATCATCCACATGTGAGGCACCCACATTTCTAAAAGCGGTGGCGGTGGTCTTGAGCCTTCGGTACATGTCTTCATGATCTTCACCTTCCATCATGTAGAAGCCTTCGGCTTCATTGCTTAGTGCATCATACTGCTTCCTCCTCATACTCTCATTTCCAACAAACAATACCGTGAGGGCATCCCAATCTTTCTTGGCAATGCTAAAGTGCTCAATGTGTGGGTAATCCTTTGTACCCAATCCTTGTTGAATCATATGCAAGGCAGTGGCATTGAGTTGACTATTGACAACCTCTCTTCTTGTCAAGTTGTTTGGATCCCCAATAAAGATTCCATGCTCGATGATGTTCCATAGTTCAATGCAAGAGTTGCGCATATGAGTTCTCATTAGTGATTGCCATTGAGCAAAAGTAGAAAATTCTTCAAGCTTAGGTGGGTCACCTCTATTGTATACATGAGGGTGAGGGATTGGAGGGTCGGGAGAGTACCATGAATCACGGTGATCACCCTTCCCACCATCATTTTGTGTGGAGGAATTAGTGTTGTCTTGTTTACCCCCTACCATCATACCCTCAGGAGATACCGGAGTATTCCCTTTAGGTAAAACAGATGGAGGATCCTCTTGAGGAGAGGGGGATGATGAGCCATTTTTTCTTTAAGAAGTTGCTCAAGCATCTTCTTGACTTCGTTGACCAAGGAAGAGCTCAATCTTGTTTCCAAGTTTTTGAGATCTTCCATGGTCACTGTGGTGGGCTCACCATCACCATCCCCTTCGCGGCTACCCATATTCTCTTAGGCGGTAAAGCCCAAATAAAGAGCCGAGGCTCTGATACCAATTGAAAGGATCGTATGGGCACCTATAGGGGGGGTGAATAGGTGCTACTTCAAATTTTCTTCTTTTTCAAATTAGGGTTTGACAATAAGGTAAATTCTCTAGATAATGCAACTAAGGTGAATTTAACTATATGAAAAATAAGCCCTAGCTAATACAATACTAAACAAGAGCAAATAATTAAAGTGCGGTAAAGGATAGAAGTAACCAAAGTGGTGGACGCGGAGACACAAGGATTTGTTTCCCGTAGTTCCTTCCTTTTGAGGGGAAGTACGTCTACGTTTGGAGAGGGGGTGGTTTCAAACCACCAACGCCACAAGAGGCCTCCCTTGTTCTCTGATGAATCTCATCCCAACGGGATCGATCCACCTTCCACTATATCGGCGACCTTCAAGGTGGAAGCCGGCACCTTTACAAGTTTGGGGCACACATCCACAACTTAATTGGAGGCTCCCAAATACAAGCAAGTTGTCAAGACAATCAAAGACAAGCTTGTAAGAACCAAATCTAGAACTAGGGTTTCCAAGAAAACACTAGAGCAAGGGGCCCTAAGTGAATGAGGGGGAAATGAAGATCTCTTTTGGTGAAGTAGTAGATCAAGGCCTCCTCCTTCGATTCCCAAAAGATCAAGGACTTTGGGTGGTGGATTGAAGAGATCTTGTAGATTTGGTGGCTCTAATGGTGGTCTTGACTTCAATGCAAATGAGCAGCTTGTCCCAAGGTAGGTGGAGGGGTATTTATACCCCTTGGAGAAATCTGGCCGTTGGAGCAATAAATGCACCGGTATTACCGATACTCAAGCGGTACTACCGGTCTAGTACCAAACCAGGTACCGAAGAAGCTTCACTTGGTCGAGCCTGCTTCAGGTTTGCCCGGTACAGCCTTGCGGTAGTACCCCCAAGCGGTAGTACCGGTCAGTAGAACCGGTACTATCGGTCAGGGCGGTAGTACCGGTCCCAAGTATGGGTGGGTACCGTGCGAGAGGGTAAGGGCTGGTCCTTCCTCAATGCTGCCCGGTACTGCTGAGCGGTACTACCGTGTCCAAGCGGTAGTACCGCTTGACACAAGCGGTACTACCGGTTGGAGCGGTAGTGCCGCTCCGCGGTACCGGGTGGTACTGAGGAAAAACCACACCTCCCAACCTTGCACGGGTCCAACCGGTACTAGAGGCGGTAGTACAGATGCCAAGAGGTAGTACCGCTCGTTTTTCCGGTACTACCGGTTGGCACAGAGACTTTTGGCAAGGTCAAATGGGCTAGGCAATATTTGTTCCACAATCTAAAAAACCTGTGATACACTTAGCGCACGATTAGACCAACAAGTGTGTTGTTATCAAACATCAAAATAACAAGGATAGGAAATGCTCTTTCATCAACACGCATCAGTGCCTCATACCAGAGAACTTTCTTGGTGGTGCACACACAAGGGGAACACTATCATTGGAATTGTGTGAGGGATCATCCTATTTAGCTATCATCGTATATCTAATATACTATTCCAAACAAGATGTATAAACAAATACTTCAAAAGTATGGTGTCATGACATGGTTGCAGCGCCTTGATCACCATCGAGAGCTCCAATGGAAGACGTTTCATAAACTTACTATTGCCATGTCACGACACTCACCCCCTACAAAATAAAGTTAGATGCTTCTACTCTATCTCTTGCATGTTTTACGCGGCTTTAGGGATTTCATGGCAGAACCCCTTCCCACCTATGAACGTTGAGCCACAACGTTGATTAAATGGTTGCATCTTTGCTCCCTTTTTAGGGTCCTCTGGTGTAAATGTCATATCAACTACTGTAGAGAGACATACACCCCCCAAAGGCACTTACACTTGTGGACCAGTCTCGCGAATCACCCGTAATGTCGCTTGGGGGCGCTTCATCAACAGTACCGCGATATAATAAGAACACGAAAGAGGATTGCAACTAGAGAATCAACGCCCACATATTGCTATGTGTTATATTCGTACGACATGTCTACCCATAGACTTGGCTCTGATACCATTGTTGGGGTTCGTAGCAGGAAACAAAAAAATTCTAGCTACACGAACACGATAACCAAGATCTATTCTATGTAGACATAAGTAACAAAGAGGGGAACGAAATTCATACCCTTTAATACTGTGGCACGCCTTATGCAGGTAGGCATATAGCGATGAAGACGAGTAGCGCCCCACGTGTTGCGCCTCAAAGCTCTACACACGTCTGGTGTAGGGACGTCTCCCGGGCTTCAATCCAGCCGAGCAGTGAAAGAATATGGAAGCCGGACCGTCCTACGCACGATGGTAGTGCGAAGGTGGAGAACTAATCCCAGAGAGCTAGATCCAATTTTGGTGGAGAGAGCTCTAGGAAATAGAGAGGAGAACTTGTTGTGCAAATAGAAGGGAGGGGGCCCTCTATTTATAGGAGGAGGGAGGATGGAGGCAAACCCTAGGGTTTAGAGTAGGGGAGGAGCCCCCTACACCCGCCGTCTCCAGGGTGGCCACCGGCCCTAGGTGGCCCCCACGTGGGGGGGGGGGCTAGGGTTTGGGCGCATGCCCCCCTTTCCTCTCATTAGTGCCTTGCCCCCTTTGGGCCTTCCCTCCGGGGAGGCCCAATAGGCATGGGGCTGCCTGAACATAAATAATAAATATTTCTGTTTAATATTAATTCAACTAATTAATATAGAACACATATATTATTATATCTCTTACTCTGAAACACCTTCCAGACCCCTCCGATCATCATCAGGTGTTTCCCGGAACCTTTCCGGTTTCTCTCTCTCATTTCTCATGTGGTGCCAGTTTGATCCCTAAGTGTTCCACCCTTAAGTATGCCACCCTTCGGTTCAGAGATGCTCCGTACATGACTGAGAACCCTCTCGTGTCAATGATCATCGGAGGGGCCTGGATGCCATTGATGACCGCCCGTGCATTCACGAATCTCATCGCTTGAACCTTTAACTGCATTGTCCTATTACCTTTGCCATTCGATACCTAGGTCATTTGATATTTGATCTCAAGTATCTCCATACATGTGTTCGATCTCATTTTTGATGAACTCGTTTACTCGTTCCTGTGCCGTTGCATTCCATGACCTAGTCATACGCTTGCAAGCTTCATTAATGCAACATCACCGAGTTGGCCACGTGTATCTATCCGTTAGTTCGATTTGCAAATCTTGGTCTTGATAAAAACTCTTCAACCCGTCCCTTTGGGAAACCTGACGATACCTTTATGATCACCCTTTTACAGCTTGATACTTGATAGCATCAAAGTCTCCTTCTAAACGGTTATCATTGAAAGGAATATGCCTGAGAGACAATAATAAAGTGGTTATTATGCTATTCCGGGTTTATAATAGATGTTTATTTTTCATGCTAGAATTGTATTAATAAGGAAACATTAATACATGTGTGATTTATAAACAGAAATGGTTCCTAGTAAAGCCTCTCTTTATACTAGCCTATTGATTAATAGATGATCAAATGTTTCCTGATCATAACATTGGATGTTGTTAATAACAAGTCATATCATTGGAGAATGATATGATGAACAATCACCTGAAGTAGATGTAGCAATACGATCATGTCATCAAGTTTAAATTGCTATCACATTCGTAGTAACTCAATGTCCTTAGACCATGATATCACGTCAATCACTTTCACCGGAAGAGTTCTTTGATTACATCAAACGTCACACCGTAACAGGGTGATTATAAAGGTGTCGTCAGGTATTTGGAAAGTGTCAGTTGAGGCTCATGGATCAAGATTGGGATTTTGTCCATCCGGATGACGGAGAGATATACTCAGGGCCCTCTCGGTGATATCACATTGACATAGCCTTGCAAGCAAGTGATTTGATCACTAGAATGTCATATCATAGGAACGAGAAAAATAGTACTTGTCAGGAACGAGATTAAACAAGGTATAGATGATATCGAGTGATCGAATCTCGGACAAGTAATATATCACGAGACAAAAGGAATTTGATTATAGCGAAAGAGGTTCAGACGATCATGAGATCTTCGAGGAACTAGTGGGAGTCTTTATGGATCTCCAGGTCCCGCTAATGATTATTGATCGGAGAACGTCTCAGTCATGTCTACATAATTCCCGAACCCGTAGGGAGACACACTTAAGGTTAACCGACGTGTTTGAGCGGATAGGAAACACAGGGGAAGTCAATGGACATCGCAGAAAATTGTTCTGCTGCAAAAAATTATTCAGCCGAATCTGCCGAAATAGTTTCGGGGTATCGAAACAAAGCAAGAGATCAAAATGTTAATGTGTTCATTAATGAAGTGTTCATTAAATGAAGTGTTTATTAAATTGAGTTGCATTAAAATGGAATTAAAGTGCTTTAATGAATAGATCTTTAAGGGAATTAAGTGCTTTGATAAAAAGAACTTTAAGAGAATTAAAGTGTTTTAATAGATCTTTAAGGGAATTAAAGTGCTTTAATGAAGATTGAAAGAGAGGAAGGGAGGGGGCAGCCCCATGGCGCCTATAAAAGGAGGTGGCCTCCTCCTTCTCTCCACACACTCTCTCACAAGCTCTCTGGCATGCACCAAGGTTGGCACCTTCTCCCTCTTGCTTGCCTTGTCCATTGCCACTAGAAAAGGTGCTTGGCGAAGCCCTGCTCTAAACCTTCCCCTCCACCACCACTACCATGGCGTAGCGCTGTTGGAGTTTTCGGAGATCCACTACTTTCGTTGCCCGACTAGAGCAAGGAATTGGGAATCGTCGGCACACCGATTACGAAAGCGCCGCCCGTCTGTGGCACTGATCGTCTGCACGTCCTTGAGGACGGTAGTGTACCATCTACATCATCCACGTTTGTATGCAAGAACATTATCCCGCTTACGGTCTACGAGAGTGAGTCCATCTAAAACCGTCACAAAGTATTGTCTAGATTCGATCTTGGCAGTTATAAAAATCGTAATTTTTTTCTATGCAACGAATACCATCAATTATACATTATCTTATAGTTAAAGGATTAGGCGGCTCGAGGGGAGTGGCCTTTTTCTTGACCAGGAATGTGTTTTTAGAAACTCCGGGGCAAACTGAAACTTGGCAGACTGAGGTCTTCCGATTTGAATTGCTTTCCCAGCTGGAACAGTTTAACTACATCGACGTTGTCTAGAAATCGAACACGCCTCGTCCTTCGTTGAGCTCATATGCAAGCAAGCTGTGTGCGTGGTTGTGTTCTGGGAAGGGGTGAAACTGATCTACCCTCGAGCTTGTGTTCTGGAGCTGGTTGTATCATGGCCTTCGGATCTTGAAGTGCTGAAGAGAGAGGACTTTTGCCATGTTGGGCGGCGTCAACAACTTAAAGCAGCACTCGCGTGGATGAAGAAATGGAAACCTAGTCTTGTTTCTCCTTAAAACTTGAAGTCCCTCTGTCTCAAAATAGATGTTTTAGGTTTTTCCAAATTTAAATAAATCTATATACTAAATAGTGTCTAGATTTATTTAAATTTTAATAAATTTAAGATATCTATTTTAAGACGAAGGGTGTACTTAAATGATAATTCATATCGTGCTTTTACTTTTTCTTAAAACTTGCTCTAAACATGTGACGCTGAGTTTAAGCTCCCCGATGGTTAAAAAAGTTGTTGACATCTCTCAGCAAACAAGACAGATTTGAGTATCTAACCCACAACCTTCTTGATCTGAGCATCACAGCCGGGCCTATTAGTACAGATGGATTTTTTTTTTTGCGGGTAAGTACAGATGGAATTAAAGAGCACAGCTAATCATGGAGTAGTAGTAAGCCGCTATTAGCCATCAATTGGGTGAAACTTTGTCAAGGACGACAGTGAACAACAGTTCGCAAAGGGGAATGACTGATACTGCTGTTTCTTAGCAGAGGAGGCTCGACATCATCCCAAGTCTTCTCTCCTCCAAAAACATCAAACCTCCATGAAAATTAATTAATACGTATACAAAATATCTAGTAGATCAAAAGGCCAAAATTCATGCCTCTCTTGCAAGAGGAGAAAACAAAATTCCCTGATCTCTCTACAATTACCTGCTATCGTTCCTTTTTCCCCCTTTTCTTCTTTTTTTTTTGCTAGGTTATGCCCGTGGCAGGTGGCTGGTTGCCGGTGCCTATAGTTGCCTGCGAGGCATCTAGACATCTAGTCCTCTGGAGTTCGCGGTTCAGGCTCAGGCGACTCCGATGCCAGTGAAGAAGATCCGCCCGCTGTCGGCGCAGGAGTCCGCCGCGAGCGCCTCCTTTGGGGCGTCCAACGGCACGGCGCGGCGCTTGCGCTCCTTCTCTTCTTGGAACTCGTCGCGCACGATGGCCTGGTATCTGCACTCCGTGCTGCAGAACGCCCTATCCCCTCTGTACATGAAGATGTCCTTGCCGTCCAGCCGCCGCCGGCATCGGTCGCAGCACCCCAGGAAATCCGCCACGCGAGACGGCTCGCCAGCGCCACACAAGCTGGTGGCGCACCGCCCGCTGCACCCGAGCTCGGAGATCTGTAGCCGCACGGCACGACGAGGAGACGCGATGGCGATGGATGTGGATACCCTCGCCGCAGCAGGCGACGGCTGCGCCTCAAGCGCGGCAAGGATGCCGAGCCCAACCCCGCCGGTCTCGCGGTGGAACCAACCTCGGGGCACTGAGCGGTCCAGCTGGATCGTCGGCGACGGAAGGCCGTCGACACTGCCGGTCTGCCACGGCGACCGTCTAGCCAAACTGACATCGAGCTTGCGCGCCATGGCCCTGACTGTCATCGCCATGTATTGCTCTAGATTTGGAGGGCGAGACGGTTAAGAGGTCTTGGAGGCTGGTGACTTGCTTGGTTTTTTGACTCCCCGGGAGGGGGCGGGGAGGAGGAGCAGTAGCTGGAGCAGGTGAAGAGACAGAGAGGTGCTTTCATGTATTTGTAGCTTCTAGACTCGAGCGGGCAAATCTGGGTTTGGGAAGCCCGGCCCCGGACAGCCCGGCCCCAAACGGGACTGGTATAATCAGGCCCGTGGGCTGGGTCTGGCCTGCAAATGTAGGCCCAACTAGTTGGAGAGGCCGGGTATAGGCTTCGCCAAATGTCAAATTAAGGCAGCCCAGCCCAAGGCCTGACAGAATTTTGTATGCTCGGGCTAAACTTGGGCTAGAAAATTAGATCAGATCTAGGTTTTTTGTGTCGGGCTTTTTCTGGCCAGGCCCGCTAGCCTGATCCGAGAAATCCCAAGTTTGCTAGATGATCTTTTTCTGATGGTGACCTTTATTTCGGAATTACTTGATTTTGCTAACTTTTAGTAGAGGAAGTTGTTAAGTGTTTCATCTTTTTCCGGGTAAAACGGGGTTGTTTATAAAATCTTATTCAAAAGAAATTATCTAGTACTCCTTGGATTCCATAATTTTAGAAAAAATTGCTACTATACACCTTATTTTCAGTTGTTTGCTAAAACACACCATAAAATTATGTCTTTGCCAGATACCCTTATAATTTTACGACACATTTGCCACAACACACTCACCGCCAAAAAGAGAAAGTTTGACACATTTCTTCAAACCTGACAATAACATGGTCACACGGGAAAAAGTGCCAAAACTTTCCATTTTTGATTATACGGTGTGGTCTGGCAAATGCTGTCACAAAATTATAATAATACCTAGCAAAGACACAATCGAACAGTTGTTTCAAACAAATGACAGAAAATAACGATGTCCTGTAAAAAAAATCCCATAATTTTATCATGATTTTATTTCAAATTTAAAGTAAAGTTATAATAAGAATTATAAAACGAAGGAAGTATAATTTATGTGGCTGGTAAACTAAATTTTGTTACTCAAGTGCTTACTCAAAGTTTAAATCTTAGATAGCATTTGGAACGAATCACATGATAATGTTTTAGACTTTGGATGTGTGAGTCAGATATTCTTGTCTCATATAATTTTTATGCTATTTGGTAGCCTATGTGAGACCTCACAGCTATGCGCACCTCGAACAAAAAGCCATGTCGCCACGAGAACGACTTTCTACCAGATATTCTTGTCTCATATAGTGTGCATGGTTTCACTATCTTTCATTACATGTAAATCCGTACAGTTTCTATAGTTTTTAGAAACACAATGAAACTTGGCGAAACATTTCGGCACATAAATGCCAAATCAATATGTAAAACATCAAGTTCATGTAGCCATGCTAACTAGGAACCTAGATTTGGCGGTCCACAATTCAGCCTGGTTGAGCTCAACTCGCAAACATATCTTACCCCAACCCATACTTTACATGATGTTAGAGGCTAGCACCTCCTTCTCCATCTTCTCTACATTGTCCTCTAGGGGAAAAATAGAGACGCCGCCCTCTCGAGACTAACATGAGATATGGCTACACAAATCTATGGAGACTAACTTCACTAACCCCACGCTGAAGCGAAATCTAGGCGAGCCCCACTAGTCATAGAAGAAACCAACTAACCGAGACACATAGACTACCTGCAAAACACGAAGACATAACTAGATCCGCCACTCCAAAAGAATAGCAACTGAATGATTCACCGCCCTCCTGCATATGTAAGCATACCTGCCGCTCCGAGTAGGCGACGTCTGTCCTGGTGAAGGACAAGTACTTGAGAGCACCAACCATGTTGAAATAACTAGTAGGATCTGTGATGGGTGTGCCAGAGGTGCCGAGATTTGATTGTGTGTCAACTAGAGTGGTACAAGGATTGCAATCAACCATGTCATCTCGATCGAGAATGTCGAGGATGTATTGCCGCTAAGAAATGTGCATGCCGATTGTGGAGCGCGTTACTGTAACTCCCAGGAAGAAGTGGAGATCCCCTAGATCCTTGAGTGAGAATTCTTGCTCAAGAGCATCAATGGTCGAGCATAGGAGTGACGTGGATGATGTAATCAACACAATGTCATCGACATTGAGAAGTAAGTAAACTATGTATAAACCTCGTGCAAGTATGATCAATGAGGGATCAACATAGGAGCTGATGAATCCGATGCTGACTAGATGTGTGGCGAAGTGACTGAACCAGGCACGTGGGGCCTATTTAAGGACATATAGAGACTTATTCAGGTGGCACACATGTTGAGGAGAAGCGAGATCGGCGAATCCTGAAGGTTGCTCACAATATAATATTTTCGAGAGATGTCTTGAAGAAAAGCATTGTTGACATACAATTGGCAAACCTTCCAATCATTAGAGATGGTGATCGAAAGTACAGTTCAAACGGTTTTCGGTTTCACAACTGGTTTGAACGTCTCACCATAGTCAACACCAGCTTGATGGGAGAATCCTAGAAGAACCCAGTGAGCTTTGTAGCGATCCAGATAGCCATTCGGCTTGAGCTTATGTCGAAATATCCACTTTCTAGAAACACTCTTAGATGCGGGCGGATGGGGTACAAGATCCTATGTATGATTGTTCTTTAGGGTGGTGAATTCATCAACCATGGCAAAAATCCACTAAGGGTCCTTTAGAGCATTGCGGTAACTCTTAGAAATTGGACTGGTCACATTATAAAGGAGATTGAGGCAAACAACAGGCTTAGACATGCCACGAGTGTACATTGTATGAGTGTTATCGGCAAGGGAAGGGTCGACTAGATCCAGGACCACATGTGAGGGTGGAGTAGCAGGTATGGGAGGTGTAGGAGGGGTTGGTGGCTCGGGTGGAGGAAGAGTAATGGGAAGCGGAAGGAATGGTGGTATATCGTCAACAAAGGTGAGATCGGTGGTGATAGGAGGTGTTGGTGATGTTTTGGAAAGCGGGAACTAATTTTTGTCCAAGACGACATGACGAGAGATGATGATTTTATGGGTGGAAAGGACAAGACAATGATGGCCGCAGTCATTAGAAGGGTATCCTAGGAAAATACATGCGGTTGTGCAAGGAGCTAGTTTGTGAGGTGCTGTAGCTAAAAGATTAAGATATCAAAGACAACCAAAAACACGAAGTTGATATAGAGGGAGTGGTAGGCTGTGGAGAACCTCGTGAGGTGTGTGATGTTGAAGGGTTTTAGTCGGGCGAAGATTTAAGAGAACATGGCCGTACGAAGAGCTTTGACCCAATAGAATGAAGGCATGTTAGCTTCGAATATAAGCGAGTGCACCATGTTGTTTGTAGAACATGTTCATCTTTGCCATTCTAGGGGATGTATATGGATAAGATAAACAAAGTGTGGCGCCTAGAGATAGTGTTGAAGTATAATCCAAATTTAATTAAGGAGACTAACTTCTGACGAGTGGAGGGACTTGGGCCAAAGCGGAGGGAGTTTGAAACGAATCAGTGGGCGAGCGGAAAATATCAATGTATCAGTGGGTAAACGGAAAACGATAGAGAAAGCTTAGTCCCAGAGAGCGATGATTAGGTCTGCCATGGTTAGTACACATCACGTAAATCTCATCTATCTTTTCTATTTATATTTTCGATAACTGAATAAAATTTATCATTGGGTTGTGTAGGGTTCGCAACATGGAAAACAAAAAATTTCTATCGCGAGAACACACAAAACCAAGATCTATTCTACGAGATCGGTGCAACGAGATTGTAGAGAACTACCCCTCGGAGATCCAAAACGTTTAACGAGATTCAGATCTTGTGGTTGATGTAGTCGATCACTTTCCAATCTCAAGATCGCATAGACGATCCTTCTAGCGCTACGTTCCGGCAGCGCTTCCGTAGTCGGTCACACGTACGGTAGTCGATGAAGACCTTCCTCTCCCTTGTTCCAGCAGGGCAGCGGAGGTTGTAGATCTCCTTGGAATCCCAACAACACGACGGTGTGGTGGTGGTGGTGGTGGTGGAGAAGCTTCGCCTAAGTCGGAGCAGTGTATGGAGGAGAGAGGGGAGGCGCCGATGGCTATGGTTTGGGGTGAGGGTCTATGGGGTGCCCTCGCCCCTCCTTATATGGGTGGGGGGTTGCGACCAGGGTGCCTACCCCTAGCCGAGTCCTTCCCCAACTCCTCTATGCCGACGACAAGGAATGGGAGAGGGAGAACTTGTCCCTCAAGGTTTCCCTTTCCTTCCCTAACTAGGATTTGACTTTTCAAACTAGGATTTGACTTTTCAAACTAGAGTTTGTTTCTCTCTTCCTAGTCCTTGGCCGAGTTAGACTAGGGTATGATGCGCCCATCCCATCAGGGTATGGTGCATTCCAAGTACCCCTCCCGGGGTGGTGGACCTTCCAGAACATTCTAGAAGCTTCCGATCAAAACACTGAAAACATTTCCGAACCCTGGAAATTGACTTTCCTTATATGAATCTTATTCTACGGACTATTTCAGATCTCCTCGTGATGTCCTAGATCCAATCCTAGATTCCAAACAACATTCGGTCTTGAACTCACATTCCATATCTACGCAAACAATATCGAATCCTTAAGTGTGTCTCCCTACGGTTCGTGAACTATGCAGACATGATCGAGACACCTCTTTGATCAATAACCATTAGTGGGATCTAGAAATCCATAATGGCTCCCACATATTTCTACGATGACTTCGTGATCGAATGAAACATTTACATACGATACCGATTCCCTTTGTCGCGCGATACGTTACTTATCCGAGGTTTGATCGTCGGTATCTCTATACCTAGTTCAACCTCGTCACCGATGAGTACTATTTACTCGTTCCGTGATATGACATCCCTTATGACCTAGTCACATGCTTGCAAGCCAATTGGATAACATTACACCGAGAGAGCCCATAATATATCTATCCGTCATATGGATGGACAAATCACACTCTTGATCCATGTGCTTCAACACATACTTTCAGAATACCTAATGCCACCTTTATAACCACCTAATTACGAAGTGGTGTGTGATATCATCAAAGCATCCATCCGGTGATGGTGATTAACATGATCTCATGGTCGAAGGATTAGGTTACTATGTATTTGAAAGCTTGTAGCAAACGAACACTAAATGACCTTGATGTTACGCTACACTAACTATAGGAGTATGTCCATCACATCATTCTCCTAATGACATGATCTTGTTATTAATAACATCTAATGTCCATGATCATCTATTAATTAATAAGCTAGTTCAACAAGAGGCTTACTAGGGACTCTTTTATGTTTACAAAACACACAAGTATTAATGTTTTCGGTTAATACAATTATAGTATGGGATGTAAACATTTATCATAAACACAAAGATATAATAATAACCATTTTATTATTGCCTCTTGGTCATATCTCCAACAGGTTGTCTGACTGATCTTCCGGAATCATGTCATTTTTTGTATTCCTTGGTTAAAGACATCTTCAGCTACACGATCAAAATGATCCATGTTGGTTCACCTAGACAGCAGGACATCGGAACCAGGGTCCAATGTGTGATCCAAATGGACCGACTCGCACGGACCGACCTATCCGCTCACCAAATTTGGACCACACATGTTTGGACAGCGCGCGCGTCGTCCTGCGTCCTCCCCTTGATCTTGGCGCTCCCTCCCGCCAGTGGTACATAAACATGCCCGAGAGGAAGTGGAGTTCCACCTTGAGCTCTGAACAAGGCCTCCACTTGGAGGTTGAAATCTCTCTGTTTGCATCGCCATCAGTGGTGGCCACTCGATGTTCACAGGGTCGGACGCCATTACGAAGGGTGCCCAGAATCTTCAGCAAGATAAGGCAGCATCACATCTCGAGGAGCACATCGGAGAACTAGCTGTCGAGCACCACAACCCTCTTATCCTCACCGCCTTCATCATGCGTTGAAGAAGAAGATGCAAAACAACAACCCCACAGCTCTACATGTTGGCCTGGTGCGAGATTATTGACGAAGACGCCGACTCAACACCTCTCTACCGCCTATATCACCACAAGACCATGGAAAGGGAGAAGGGCACTGCAAGTCGCCCAACACCTCTCGCTGGCACCAGCGACACACTCCGAGACGACACATGGCCAACTACCCACTCCGGGACACCTAACTCTAATCCTACCACTACTATGTACAAGGGGATCCTACCACCTAATCCATCCTCTCCCGATTGGTAGAGCCACTGGAGAGAAAGAGGGGCATCGGAGAGGACCTGGAGTCGACGTTCAACAAGAATGGTGTGGGAGCCGAGAGGGGGGAAGTCTTCTCGACTCGGTGAATGTTCTGGAGAGATGCTAAGGGTGTAATCCTTGAGCTTTATTCAGAATTCTAGAGTATTAAGCATGTTACGTGGTATACATATTTGACATTGCAAATGTACTCCTCAATCCATAATTAGTGTCGATTACTTTCTACGAATTTATATAAATCGACAATACTTATTATGGAACAGAGAGAGTACTGTAGTAGTTATTTTCTTATATGTAAACTTAGGCAAGCTTACAAAATTTAAGTTGTATCAAAATTTACATGCTTAAGTCTTTCTATGTAAACTTGGACAAACTTACAAGTTTTAACTTGGATCATAATTTACAAGCATCATATTTTAGGACAGGTGTGCGTGTATGTGTAATAATGCAATCATTTCACATGCACCGAGTAATGACGAAGTAGCTCTCTTACGGTTCAGAAAAGGGAAATGAAGGGATCGATTCCCTCGGGTCGTTGCTCGCACGCGCCTCCCGCTGCATCGCTGCACCCTGCGCTGCCCGCGCTGCCTGCAGCGAGCGCTGCCGCGCCCTCACCTGCGCTGCCGTGACGCCGCGCGCCAGGACTCTGTAGCAAACGCCGCCGCGCCACGCCGCCGGGATCCCTGCAGCGGTCTGCCAGGCTTCTCCTCCAGTGATCGATCCGCCACCCTGCCTCCCGTGCATCCTCCTTGCCGTGCTGCCGTGAAGCCATGGCGATGGTGGCACGAATCGATGGAACCCGTCCTCGATCTGCAACCTCCCATGATCTCCTCTTCACGGCCAACGACAACTGTCTCTCCCACGACGCTAGCCTACTCCGCCGCCTCTCCCCATGGCACTGGCCTGCTCTGCCGCCCTCCATGGCGTCCACGTATGGACGACAACGTTGCTAGCTTAGGACGATGGTGCAAGCAGTGGGTCAATGTTTTGCATCAAAACGACTGTTTATTTTTGCTACATTTGTATATATTATTAGCTACATACTCATCTTTGTTTTGCTATTTTATCTATTCTCGAAGTGGTACAATCTTATATGTTCGAAGTTTATTTACTGTATTTTATTTGCTACAAACATTTTATGATTTTGCTATAATATCGTAAAAAGTTTACTGTCTCCAGGTAAAAGTCTTCGGTGAGGTTGTTTTTTTGCTATTAGCATATTTTTTTGCTACCACCGTTTTGTGATTTTGATACAATAACGTAAATTTTTTGCCATAAGATTTTCAATAAGGTCTCCCGACAAAAGTCATCGTCGAGGTCGGATATGCTATATTAGCATAACTCTCTCTGACGAAAGTCTAACATTTTCTACTATATATAGTAAAAATATATATGTTTATAGCAAAAACGAAATTCTAAGACTTTTGTCAACAGGGGACAGGGGATTTTGTGGAATTATCTTCCGAGGACCGCGTAGTAGTATCTTTCAGAAAGACTTGCACGTCCCTTTTCGGCCAGTAAACAAAGTAGGTGGGCTCCACCAATATACTAATATTGGCCACGTAATTGGCAATAAACAAATCCTTTTGATTTTTGGCCGGGGAATACACAAAACCATTGGACAGGCTGAACTCTGAACGAAATATCCGCAAAAATCAAGAGACGACCCAAGCTAGGTAGTCGATGAAGCCTCTAGATGCCTACGTACGACACACGTCGCAAGAAAGATACTACGGAGAAAAATGGGCAGGACAGAACCATCATGAAAGGGACGTGCTTGGACTTTGGAGCACGCCCACGAGCGTGGGGCCATGTCTCTGGGGAAGTCGACGTCCGTGGCAGATCAAGACGGGTGAGGCGGACGCGTGCAGGGACACGCGGACGCGTGAGCAGGGACGACGCCGACTCGTGTCCCCATTGCATGGATCTGGCCCACTTGCTGGTTACGAGCCGAACCTCTCGAAAGCCGTGCTCGAGTGGGCCATCCTACGGCCAACAGGACCACACTTTTATTTTTTATTTAGAGCTAGCGATTGTTACAAGTAATCGAGAGGTAAAGGTAGTGATAGAGATTGACAAATAATCGAGCATTATTTATTTCATCGATGATTTTGTTATATATACGAGAGGAGAAGATGCGAGTAAAGAGGCGTGTTCGTAAGAGGGGATATAAGGCATCCCATCGGGCCGAATATTCGGTCACCTCAAACGATTATTTTTATTCGTTTAGTCCGGGTCGCGGTTGATTTAGCAGGAGGTCTGGTTTATTCGATCAGCGGTCCGATTTATTTATCCGTTTTATTTTTGTTGTCATTGGTTGACATCCTCATGATGGGACGCTAATAGCGACCCGACTGTCGGCTGTCAGCCTTGGCGGCTTCCCGCGCGGCTGTTTCCCTGGGGGATGGGATCGACGAAGTCGATGGCCGCGGCAATGGTGGTCGTGGCAACGGCGCCATCCTTCTCCATTAGTTGTAGTCATAGCTGCAGGAGCAGTAGCAGTGGCATCCTAATTAGTTTGAATGGTCTTTTTATAACTGGCCGGGCTTAATCTAATGAAAAGTTATCGTTAAGTACTAATGTCCCTCTTACATATTGGCCCGGATGGCCAACGGGCAGGAAACCCCGCGCTTTTCGCGCGCGTCCGGACTGACGCAACCAAGCCCTAGATTAGATGCATGAATAGATCGAGGCGGACGCGTTTCTTCGAATAGATCGACCCGCTCGGGCGCCACGCACGCGTGTTCATTTCAGACACACTTGGACCAGATGGGTCAGTCCGGTGGAGATGGCCTAAGTAGTCACCGGATGGCCTAAGTAGTCCGTTGCCGTATTGCAATTGATATAGACAAATTATATGGGGGATTTTTTAATTAATTTAATTTATTAGTAATTAAATTCTAACACTTTCCCTAATCCTTTCTTATCTTTGGGACCCACATCTTTGGAATTATTTGGGATCTGTTTCGGCAACTCACTGTTTCAAAAAATTGCATTGCAATGCTCCGCTCCGCTCTGAGCTTGTAGCGCTCTTTCGATGGAATGAGTGAGCGATCACCGTTCATGTTAGAGTATTGTATGGACATAGTTATTAAAATAGTTTAGAATAGTTAAGATTTTAGTCTAATTTAATTGTACTTCAAAATAATTTTATATACATCTATATATACTTATTCATAAGGCTCAATAATATATTCAATATATTGAGCCAATCCCTCGCTATCGTTTTACAGTTCGGTTTGCTCCGCTCCATTAGCAGCCCAATCAAAGAAGATGGAGCTCGTTCGGTCAGTAGCATGAAGGCCCAACATTGTGAGAGTTGTACGATGATGGAAGCCACGACCAAGGGCCTCGTCGTGGGGATCCAGTGAAGAGGACTTCGTTGCGGTGACAATAGCAGTTTAGCTCCTGGCGGCGGGGAATTTCACTGTCCTATTCTTGTGGCCCGTGAGATCCTATCAGCGGATGGAATCCGTTCGCGTCCGGCATCTCAATTCGATGGCCGGTGGAATGGTTACGGTGGCAGCGGACGATTACATCGGCGGTGGTGCAGGTTAAATAGGGAGAGTTCCAGGACGTGTTTGGTTGGTTCAATTGCCATTTCTCGAAAAGGAATGGAAGAAATAAGTCTGTTTGATGTCTTGCGACGTGCCGTGGATTTGGTCCACACGGTTCTTAAAGTACCTCTCATCCTAGCTTCGGAGGAATGCCAAAATCGAACGTTTTTACCAGGACAGCGCAATGAAAGGAACGGCGTGCACGAGAAGGCAGCGGGAAGATGGCGGGAGCCGAAAGAATCATAGCGCCGGATGACGCGAAAAGCAGGCTCACCACCCTCTTATGTTGCCGTCTCCCGCGGGAAGAAAAATCCCGCACGATTTAGATCTCCGGCACAGCTGCTAAGCACACTCCTGCACCGGCTGGCATCTACAGCCCGACTCCAGCATCTGCTGGCTCGCAGATCTGTGGCGCCGACTACTCCCCCGTGTTCTTCTCCGCCTGCGGCAGGTCCTCGACGACCACCAGCATGAAGGTAACAACCATGACTCCTCTCCAACTTTTTTACCAAGGTAGTTAGCTCGATATTAGGGTAGTCCGTACACCGTCTTTACGCATTGCCACTCCGTTTAGGGCCAGCAACTGAAGCTTATCATCCAGGCAGCTGCTCTAGTCGCTGTGATTCAGGCATGGCTGTTCCTAATCTACCGAAGAGCGGCTTCTAGACATATCAGGTCGGCTTCTAGACATATCAGGCATGGCTGCTCTAGTCGCTGTGATTCACGCTGCTACACGATGTGCCTCCCTCGCCCACGATGTCTAGGAGGTATCCGTGACCTCACCGCCACTGCCTGTGCATGCCTCGACCAACGACCGCCCGCGGAGACGCTAACGCAGTTGCGCCCATTTAACAATCGACCATGCCGATCGCCGCGCCAGAGCGCCGAGCAATCTCGTGCGACCATGCTGCGCCTCGCTCTCTCCTTGCGCCAATAAGTTCTCCGCGATGCCCGCAATCTCCCAGACACGATCGTTTGACCCCGCACGCTCCATGACTACCGTCCGCTGTAACGAATGCCGATGGTACCGAAGCAGAGCACGAACGTTCTAGAACGATGGAGACCGCGCCTCGCCGTGCCTCTGTGCGCATGATGACCTCCATGAAGCCCTACATCGACCTACACCCTTGGCTATGCCGATAGCTTCTTGTAACAACGTCGCCGACGACCCCGAGCCATGCCCCCTTTGCCGCAGTATAAATAGAGCCCTCCCCTGCCTCAAAACTCACACCATTCCACTACCCTCTCACCCAACAATCTCTCTGACCCGTCCCTGGAGCAAGGCGAGCATCACACTACCGGAATTTCACCGGAGCCCGCCGCTGCAGTGAAGAAGAGGAACCAGCGCTAGGAGCCGCCCCAGGAGTTGCCGCAACCACCAGTCGAACCGCCGTTGTCGACTCGCTCGTTTGCCCACCTCATCGGACCTCGATGGAGCCCTGGTAAGCCCCCGCCGACCCCCGCCATAGCGCTAGGGTAGCATCTCGTGCGCCCCGTGCGACGGAGACGACGACGCAGAGCCTTTGATCATGCTCAAATCGTGCGGTTTAGATTGAAGGATACCGCTTCGTGTTAAATTATCCACTGACGTGTGGGACCAATCCCGATGCCGCTCGTTGCGCGCGTACTGCATAGTTGGGCCGGCCCGTTATATTTCCCGTGCGTAGCCCACAGATTCAAACTTAGGTTTTTATTTTATTTTAAAATCCTATATTGTAGGTAACTTTGAAAATCAATTCAGGAAGATTCACTGAACCAAATGGAATGAATCCAACTTTGTTAGAAAGTATATGAAAATCTCTAAACACCCCCGTTGGTTTCAAACAGTTTGAAATTATAGATCATCCTCAGTAGCTTTTACCACTTCAAACATTTTTCTAAAATCAACCATAAATGATTTGAGTTGATTCCAACTCTCAAAAATCATATTGGACATGATCTATCTGAATATGTAAAAATATATAGATTTACATGCAATAGTCCTGGACCAAAATTAAAGAATGGCTTTATAGTCATTTCTAGTCACACAAATATTATTAAATGGTATTGTTAACTTTGCAATTTAGGCCAACCACTTTAAATCACATTCCAAAGTATTGGAATATGTGGTGATGACATGTGTCAATATGATCCCATATTTTAACTTGAGAATATTAAATATTAAGTAGTTTTCAATGAGTAGAAATTACTTTTCTAAATTAAGATAAATAAAATCTTGTCACTCTTTTCTTGTAATGATAAATATGATGCTAGATCATCTAGTGTGGATACTTGTGTGCTAAATAGAAGTAGTTAAGTATTGTTTGGTGATTGTGTACCTTGTATTTATTTATTGACGCTAGTACCAATCCGGGCTACGAGGAGGAAGAATTCTACAAAGAAGAGGAAGAGAACTACGACCACTGTACACACCAAGGCAAGCAAGCTAAGATATACCATGCAAGCCTCACTATGCATACTATTATGATACTACCTTGATTATACCAATCCCAAGTTTTACTTTCAAGCTTTATCTTTTCTCCCATTTATCAAAGTTACTCAAGTAGTTAATTAATTGGTGATTAGTGGAAAAGTAGGAAAGAGGTCATAAAGAGCATGGAACTTGATGTAGGTAGTTACACTTGATTAGCACCCCTCAATAGTGACACCCTTATTGATAGATGCTAGTGCTAAACTAATCTTGATCACTATAGATGGGAACATTTGGAGAAAATGATTATGAAAACCTTGGAATGATGAGTCATTCTATTGAAATGTTTTGACGTGTGTTATGAAACACAATGAGTTGAAGATGATATTGAATGGAGTATGTGCCCTGAATTTGATAAAAAATGATGGTTAGGTTCGAATGCGATACCATTCCAATTTTACCGTACAACCACAATACCCGAGTCTGGGTAGGGCTTAATTGGAAGTTTATGTGTCTTAGTATGGGTTCCCTCGTGGAACGAGGTGAGCTGAGGCTACCTTGTGAATATGAATTACCACCTGTGCAGTTCCTAGGATGACAGATGGTCATGGCTGGGAGGCCAAACTCATAGGGGAGGTGCCTATACTAGGGTGTGTAATTGAAAGGTTATGATTGATTATCCGCATACCAATTATGATGATTCAGGGTTATCCCTGATGGATGTATCGAATGTTGTGGTGAAAGTGTACCACCTCTGCAGAGTGGCAAACTATTCGAATAGCCGCGTCCGCGGTCGTGGACAGTTGGATGGCCATACTGTTCCGTTGTCAGATGTTTTCAAAACGACTTGTGACTTGAAATATGACTTTGACTTGACTCCACAAGGATGTGGACATGAAACTAGGTTCCCAATTGAGTAATCTAGATAACTAAAGTTAGGTATTTTCTATTAAGTACTTATGAAATAAAATTGTCTTATTGCAAACAAACCTAGAGCTTAGGATTCCTACTAGAATGGAATTACTGCTTTAGTGATAGTTTGCGAGTACTTAAAAGTACTCATGGCTTTGTCCCTGGATATTACCATGGCCAGAGTACGATGGAGAGTACGAGGAGGATGGACAACAGGATGCTTATGATAACTATGATCATCTCCCATCGTTAGCATTGCCTATGACCCTGAAGATGGAGCCTCTACTACGCTATTGTTCTGCTGCTATGATTTGTATTCAGACTTGTTCTTATGATCAACTATTTGTAAGACTATTATTGTTTGTAATGGATGATGTATTGTGCTACCAATTCTGTTATGTCTCGCAAAAATGGTAATCCTGGGATTGCGATGTACGACATAACAGGCATCTGGGATTAAAAATTCAGGTGTTAACAAGTTGGTATCAGAGCCATCCTTACCATAGGAGACCCTAGTTAGAATGGACGTCTGAAAAACTTAGTTTCCAAAACAAAGAAAGTGAGTATTTATGAAAACCTATTCTCACTCTTATCCTTGAAATTGTTTCCAAACAAGAGTCAAATGTTCCTCATTTTTTTGCAACCCTACATAAAATTTGACACACTTGATCACCTCTCTAACTTACTCATCTTAATTTCTTATAGATGGAAGTCAAGTACATTAAGTTTTACGAGTTGGGAAATGGAGGAGACCTCATCTTCGAGAGGGACCTGAGTCAGCTTGCGGACTTTATTGAGCACCCGCACCCGGAGTTCTATGGAGCTCAGCTCAATGATCAACCCAGAGGGGAACTGCAGTGGCTGATAGTTGCTAACCTGAGAGGAAAGATGGAGGAACCCACATCTGAGAAGATCCAGTTCAGCCTAAGGGAGAACAACTGGATGGATGGACTAGCAAGAGCAATGCAGGAAGCATTTGCCCATCTGTGTGGGCAGAACGTCAATCAGCTCGCCGGAACCCGTTTCACTCACTATGCTAGACGTGACTCCCAGGAACAACCCTTGTCCATGCCAGGACAGCCAGAGTTGAGGCATCATGTGGATCATCTCGCCTTCATGTTGCACGAGAACTAGAAGGATTTGGACAACTCCCGTGAAGATGCCAACCAGAAGAACAGTGTTGCAGTGAAGAAGGACCAGACCCTCGCCATGCTTGCTAAGGAGCGCAAGTCACTTTGCCGCCTGCGTGACAAGAAGGACCACATCATTGCTCACCTCCGTCACAAAGTGTCCTCCTGGAAGAAACCATCCATGATCGGGACATGCAGCTTGAGGAGAGGGAGAACGAAGGGGCCGATATTCGTGGAGATCCCTACTTGTACCTCAGTGATGATGATGACTACCTCGAAGACGGCAACTGTAACTACCTCGGTGAATTACGCTCCTAGTTACAAGCCTGGATGAGCGGAAATGGTTAAAATAGTACGGTGGGGCCCAAATGGCACTCACAGGTAGACCTTTCGGCCGTCCTAACCATTTCCAAACATCGGGACAAGAACGGGCGGCGTAATCGGCAGGCGAAGGGATCAACTACATACACAAATGAGTATGTATGCAAGCCACCATACAACAGTTCTCAGAGCCATTCCATCTAAAAGAAATAGAAATATTGCAACGCCATACGGCAAGATCCAAATATCCTAGATAGATATAATAGTTTAGGATATCTCCTCATACATCAAACATCAGAGTATCAGGCGGAAGCGGCAACAAGATCCGAGTACGGATAAGAAGAAAATTGGCATAAGATGCCCCATAAAATAAACACATCCCGCCCACAGATCCCACGGATCCCCGTTCCCGGAATCTCTACACCGAATGATCGTTGCCCACATCGTCCGTCTCCTCCACCCAGTATCCATCTTGTGAGTGTACCTGTTCATCTGAATCAAATAATTTATCGTGTGAGACCCTATGGGTACTCAGCAAGTCTTTATGCCTCTAAAGGGGACACAACCTGGGGTGACGCAATTGCAGCAAAAGATAATACCTAGCAATTCTATAGATACTCGCTAACCATCCGCCTAACCAAAAATAGACGGATGTCCGTGAATTAATGACAACAGTTATAACAGTAATATCAACAGATCCATCCTCCTCCTCGCTTACCAACGAGGAAGCGGACGAACAACCCCCCCATCCGTTGGCAGTTTTATTATCCATTCCATGAGTATTGCACTATTTACTAGTCAGTTACTTAGTCAAATTAAAAGCGGTACTTTAGTTATACTTGTCTATGATCAAGAAACTGTGCTCCAAGTCGTCCATAACCGCGGACATGGCTTTCAGAAAGTTTTACCCTGCAGGGGCGCACAAATAGCAACACACACTCGATCAACCTCGGAAAAACTAAATCAAAACCCAACGAGGCATTCACGACAAAGAAATCACCAGATTCAGAAATATTTCAGGGGGCCACCCCATTAAGCTACCCGCAACGAAGTTAGCCGACTCCGAGACGGACTCAAGGTTTGCGCCAATGGCTGTAAACGACTAGGAACCCGAAAATGTGACTGGGCTTGTCGATACCGCGGAAACACTCCGCTTACCTAAACAGTACAGGTGCTCCTCGCACAATGGTAAATAAAGCAGTAAAGCATGGCATAAGTACAGGATAGTAATAAAGCCCCAAACTAATTGTGGCCCCAAGAAATAAAAAATGAATCAAGCTCTGGCTCAGGGGGGTCCCATAGTCCTCCCGGATGTGGATAGCGCGAATATTCAAGGAACAGGAATCAAGTACTCGGGGTCTTACGGGACACAAGTGAGCATGAAAAACCAAATAGCAGATATTGCTCACCGGTGCCACTTTCATTAGTTATCCCATTACTACTCAGGTTAAGTTATATAGGTACCTCGTTATCCATCAGACACTCACATACCCTACACATGCTATTCTACGACTCGCATGGCTCAAACAACTCCTGTAGTAATGGCTCATGGGATGGAGGAACAAGCTTCGGTGGGGTTTAAAAGTAAAGGCGATGCAATACTTGGGATTCAGTTTAATGCAATCGCGACTCAATGATGCAAGAATAATATAGAGGCAATAGGTACTATATGTATGCAAGCGTGTGGTAGTGCTTGCCTGGCAGCTCAGTTGAAGCGAGAGAAGGATCTGGGTAGTGCTCCTGGGTTTCTTGGTATATCCCCTGCTCAGCGTCTATTCGAAGAAGAACCAAACAAACAAGGGCCAACATAAATAAAGTGCACAAGCATAAGAATAAAATGCGACAAGCAAACAATCATGCCATGATGAATGATGCACAATTTTCATGGCAATAAAGTAGCATGGCATGGGTGAGGTGTGGGGTACGAGAATAAGGCATTTTATGGAGTTTTAGTCACATTATTTACTCAGATAAGTTGCTGTATGCTTTATAATTACATGATGCATGCTGCAATGGAGTGCATAAACAGAAAGGTCTCGTCGTGCTAATCATTTTAGACATATCATTTGTTAAATTTGGAGTTATAAATCAAAAGTTATTAATTAATTAATGCAAAAGGGCATTTTAATGTAATTTAAATCAACTTGAAATTTTAAGTGTTCAAAATATATTTTGGATAGCATATTTTAATTCCTCATATTTTTCTGATTTGAAAACATATATTATTTGTATTATTTGAATTCATATTTTAAAAGTTATTTAAATACTGATTTGAAATTTGAATTTAAATCAAATTTGAAAAGTTTAAATTAAAACAGAAAAACAGAAATTCTTTTCTTACTCAACCCATACCTAGCCACAGCCACCGACAAGTGGGGCCAGGCTGACTGGGCGATCTGGCGCGGTAAAAGCTTTCCTCACCGCGGCGCTTCCCAGCCACTGCGGCTGACGGGTGGGGCCACGGCAGCCTCAGGGCCACACGCGGGCGCGCTAGCGGGGACGTGCCATGTGGGGGAGCCCGGGAGCGCGGGTTAAGTGCTCAAAACTGCGGGGGTGTTTCTGCAAAACGGACAGAGAGGCTGACGGTGGGGCTCTGCGGACTGCGGAAGGAGGAAAAAGGTTTGGGTTGTCTTTGCAAAACGACGGCGGCTGTTGCAGCGCGCTAACGAACGCGGCTCGGACGGCGGCGGATCTGGCCGGAGTTTGGACGACGATGGCGACGCCTACGCTGGACCAAACGCGCCGCCACAAAAACGAAAAAGGGAGAGGGATCCACGGGCTACCACTTTCGTTCAGAGAGCTAGCACGGAAGAGGGCTACAGCGCGCGGGGCACGGCGAGAAACAGAGGGCAGAACGCTGCTGCAGACGCGACTGACGTGCACGCTGGCGGTGACTGCGGCGGCGCGCGTGCACGCGGGGTGCTCGACGCAGGGCGGCGGTGCTATGGTGCAAGAGAGGGAAGGGGTCCATGTCTAGGAGCTCGAGGTGCTCACCAGGAACTCGTCGGTGTGGTCGGAGGAGCTCGGGACGCAGGGGATCGACGATGATGCAGACGGCCGGTGTGCTCCTGGTGCTCACGGACACGGCGGCGGCGAGGCTTCTCCGGCAAGGTCCAGCAGCTCCCAGCGGTTCTAGACGTCGAAGAGTAAGCAGAGGAAGCTCCTAGCGTTCCTTGGACAGCTTGGCGCGCTCCAGATCGACTAGAGGAGGATGTGGCCTTGGCTAGGGTTTTGGGGGCATGGTGGTGAGCTTGCAAGCCTGGGGGAGGAAGAAGGGAGGAAGAGGAGGAAGAGGAGGACCTGGGAGCCTCCTGGATAGGATCTGGGGTGGTGGTAGATGAGGGAGGAGGGGAGAGCACATGGGGGTCACCTTTATGCAAGAGAGAAGGAGGTGGCTCGGGTTAGAGCTAGGGTTAGCTAGGGAGGGACTCGGGTTAGGGTTTGGGGTGGTGGCAGCCAGGTGGGTCCAGGGTGGTCAGGTGGGGCCTACAGGGCAGTGAGAGGAGGGAGGCCGAGAGAGAGAGGGTGGGAACTAGGGTTAGCTAGAGGGGGCTCGAGTTAGGGTTTGAGAGGAACTAGGGTAGATCATGGGTGGGATGAGAGAGAGATGAGGCCTAGGATTAGAGATGGACATTAGGTGGAGTGGTCTTCCTTTTGTCAAGATCAAGCAAGAACATGCCAAGCTCAAACAAGATTTAGACAAGAAAAAGAGAGGGTGAGATGAAAGGTGGTGAGGTATGGATGGAGATGGAAGGAGAGGAAGGTGGGGAAAAGTGAGAGAGAGATGAGATGGGAGATGATCCACTCAAGAATTCAAATAAAAGCCAAAGACTTAAAGGTGGTGGTTCTTGCATGGCCCATGCAAGATAATAAATGCCAGGTATCATCCTTGTGAAAACAAAATAATAAACATGGCATTATTCCTATGCATCACCCCAAAATGTGGAGTATAGCCCAAGCAAAAGAAATTAAAAGGATGTCCCATGTGAAGTAGATGGAGATGACCATATTTGAATAAAATGGGACATGCTAGTGTGTAGGTGCCACTAGATATTTTATAGTCCCAAAGTATCCCAACATGAGCATGAATCCATGATAATCCATATGAAAGCTAGGAAAAAGGAGCACTACTCATAATGCATGCAAAGGTGGCTCCACATATCAATAAGGTGAAAACCACCTGATGCTAAGATGAGAGCATGAGGAAAAATAGAATTGGATCCATCCCAACCCACATGAGCTAGAGGTAAAACCAAATAAGTTGCAATGCTCATATATGGTGGAATGGTGGAATGATGGGGTGATGACAAGAAAGGTGGTGGAGTCAATAAAGATATGCCCCCAACTCATCTTGGGCATTTACACAATATATCAAGAACCAAATACAATATCAAGAGGCAAATACAATTTACAATGCATATGAGAGAAGAACCAAATCAAAAGGGTTTTATATGATGCTCAAATGTAAGGTGACATGATGACATAAGCATGATATAATGATGATGCAACAATTGTATATATGAAGTGGCCATTATATAGACTAGGCTAGTAGCATTGCAATTGTTAGACAATTGGGATGCTACAACTCTCCCCCACTAAACAAGAATCTCGCCCCGAGATTCCTAGGAAAAATAAAACAACACAAGGAGAGGCGGGTGTTCGAACGAAGGTGACCATCACGTTCCCAAGTTGATGAACAACGGAATGGTGCGACCACTACACCTTGCAAAACTTGCTAGACTTGTTGCGAGTCTTGCGTTTTGCTTGAGAAACAACGGGTTAGAAGAGTTGAAGGATTGTCGTGAGACAAGAAGGATAGGATGGGCATAGCTCCGGTTTTCTCAAGAAACATGATAAAAGAAAAAGATCCACTGGTGAAAGAAAGGACAAGATGATGCATCATAGATAAAGAAAGACACACCGTTAAGATTAAAGATTGACCAATACGAGAGAGGATGAATCTTTGTCTCACCGGAAGAAAAGAGCTAGATTGGAGAGGTTTGAACCACTATGACAATAGCATCGTATCTTCTCTCGGATTTGAGAAATGAAGTTCGGAAACAATATTGCCTTCAAACAATAGAGTCCCTTGATAACAACAGAAAGATTTAGTTAGACATCGTCGGATTAGATTCTTGTTGCGCCGGTAAGAACCAAGGATCACGCAATTTAGGTGCGCAGATATAACTTCCAGAGATGGATGTGAAGCCAGATCATGGTGGAATCCCGAGAAGCAAAGAATATGGAGGATCTGGAGTTTATTGTAGAGATACTTATTGCTTTCTTTAGCCTTGAGGCTAACGCAATAGATTTGCGGCTGATGGCATCAACCATAATTGGCTTTACCACAGAAAAAGAATTGATGAAACAAAGAGAGAGATAGTTTCCTTTCATCTTGTTTGGGGATATCGAGCATCGGTAGAAAGACGAGGATAGAAAAAGGTTTGCGTTTGTTTCCACCAGATAATTGAGGATTTTGCTCCGTGTAGAAAGGGTGAGATCACCAACAAGAGATTATTGATTACTTTCTTCGAAAGAGCACTCCGGAAAAACAAGGACGGAAGTAAAAGTATCGAGGGATAAAGGCCACTTCTAACTTCCGTGGAATGAGTGAAATCACATTAATTCACCAATTCAATGTACAAGAGCGAATGATAAGAGTAGTGGTATGGTAGCTACTCCATCCCGCACTCAAAGCATTACTCCGCACATGAATAAGAAAATCATGCAACCCAACTACCGAAACAGACTGAAGGTGTTGGCAAAAACTCATAGAACTCCGTTAGAAAACAAGGATAGATGCAAACGATTCGCCGGATTCATAGATAGATAAAGATGATGATGTTGTCGTCATGTCGGAAGTACCAAGCCACCGGAAAGATATAAAGGAGGATCACGGAGACAACTGCAAAATTTCACAGATATAGAAAAAGATAGCACCACTTGAACAGAAGTAATACAAGATCTGGAAGGTCTTCATGGCCTCCAGTGGATTGAGCATAGACGATAGAGCGAGAGGGTTTCAAGAGATTACTTAACGAGATTGAGGTGAAAGAACTCCATGTTCTTCTTGTAATGATTGAGAGAGATTTAGCAGCCTTGAGGAAATCTACGGCGAAACGACGATGATAACTTGCCAACAAGGAACAACTCTGGATTGGTTGAAGATGGAGAATGGAATTAACAATGGACTTGCTGATTCCAGAGTTGAAGTAATGTATTTAGCAGAAGGACGTGGTCGAGATATGTGACTTCAAAAAGTTAGAATTCTCACTTTGAGACTTTGCACGCAGGCAGTGCTCACGAAGCTCGAGAGAAAGATACACAGATGATCTTCCATGTCCTTCCATAGATATCGAATAGGCAAGCATATTATCAACATATACCACCATGGATTAACAAGATATTCCCAGAATACCAAGTTCAAGAGGCGGGAGAACGAACAAATGCTCGAAACACTTTCTGAGCTCAACGCTCTTTGAAAGATCAACGTTACGAGCACGGGTTCGTGTTGAAGAAGATGCACTGGAAGAATAGATTATCGGGTCCTTCAGAAGAACAAGAGATGTCACCTGGTTCACATTGTCGATCGGAGCACCGGTTACAAAGATAAAGAGATCTTGGATAAGAACCGATGATAGCTCATACCTTAAGCAAAGCTATCAGAGATGAAAAGATGCAATTCCCTCGTATCCAGGAGAATTGTGCAGATATGGGGTTCAAAAGGATGTGCAGCATGATGGACAGATGATAGACCGCCGTAGTGCTTGGAGAAACTCTGGATTGCCAAAGATGCTTGAATATGCCTAGATATGATCGCGGTGTACTCAAAATCACAGGAGATAACCGTCACCATCTGGAGGATAGTGGTGATTGCATTTTCCATATTCCACTCAAGATAAGTGTCATATAGCTATGCCGAGAACCAAATTACAATCACCAGCATCGGATCGACACATGTTATGTAATTAGCCCAAGAGAATTGGAGATGAAATGAAACTCCAGGATTAAGCGCCGATGACAAAAGAATGAGTTAGCATGGACATGCTGATAAAAGGGAGATAGATAATGTTTCACACACGACTGAAAAGGAGTGTGGAAGCACAGATGTATCAAAGAAAATTTTTCCGCATTTTTCGGCATCAAAATACCAATAGATGCGCAAAAACACTTATCAGGTAGCGATTAGCAACTGATGGTTTCACAGAATGTGGAGTTGCTAGAAGGAAGGACACCCTTAAGAAGATGGCACCGGTTAACAAGGAGTCAGATAGATCGCGCCGGTATTCAAAAGCCTGTCAGTATGGAATGTACCAATAGTTGATAACCAAGGGAAGATAGAGATAACATGTTGGATGCAACAGATAGACAAGGAATTACACACACACACACACACTTTCTATGGTACTACGGAAACCCAGAACACGTGAATCCTAGTTTGAATTTTAAGAAGAGGATTGAAAACGTTACACTTCCTTACCAGAAAAGGGTGGTGGGTGGGTAAGAAGAAAAGTGGAAGCAGTCCTACTCTCGCGTTTTGTTTTTCCCTAGTATACATAGCTACCAAAAATATTTGCTAGACTGACAACGACCATTTGGCTGAGACCCTGAAGGTCGGGAAGGCTCTGATACCAATTATAACTACCTCGGTGAATTACGCTCCTAGTTACAAGCCTGGATGAGCGGAAATGGTTAAAATAGTACGGTGGGGCCCAAATGCCACTAACAGGTAGACCTTTCGGCCGTCCTAACCATTTCCAAACATCGGGACAAGAACGGGCGGCGTAATCGGCAGGCGAAGGGATCAACTACATACACAAATGAGTATGTATGCAAGCCACCATACAACAGTTCTCAGAGCCATTCCATCTAAAAGAAATAGAAATATTGCAACGCCATACGGCAAGATCCAAATATCCTAGATAGATATAATAGTTTAGGATATCTCCTCATACATCAAACATCAGAGTATCAGGCGGAAGCGACAACAAGATCCGAGTACGGATAAGAAGCAAATTGGCATAAGATGCCCCATAAAATAAACACATCCCGCCCACAGATCCCACGGATCCCCGTTCCCGGAATCTCTACACCGAATGATCGTTGCCCACATCGTCCGTCTCCTCCACCCAGTATCCATCTTGTGAGTGTACCTGTTCATCTGAATCAAATAATTTATCGTGTGAGACCCTAGGGGTACTCAGCAAGTCTTTATGCCTCTAAAGGGGACACAACCTGGGGTGACGCAATTGCAGCAAAAGATAATACCTAGCAATTCTATAGATACTCGCTAACCATCCGCCTAAACAAAAATAGACGGATGTCCGTGAATTAATGACAACAGTTATAACAGTAATATCAACAGATCCATCCTCCTCCTCGCTTACCAACGAGGAAGCGGACGAACAACCCCCCCATCCGTTGGCAGTTTTATTATCCATTCCATGAGTATTGCACTATTTACTAGTCAGTTACTTAGTCAAATTAAAAGCGGTACTTTAGTTATACTTGTCTATGATCAAGAAACTGTGCTCCAAGTCGTCCATAACCGCGGACACGGCTTTCAGAAAGTTTTACCCTGCAGGGGTGCACAAATAGCAACACACACTCGATCAACCTCGGAAAAACCAAATCAAAACCCAACGAGGCATTCACGACAAAGCAATCACCAGATTCAGAAATATTTCAGGGGGCCACCCCATTAAGCTACCCGCAACGAAGTTAGCCGACTCCGAGACGGACTCAAGGTTTGCGCCAATGGCTGTAAACGACTGGGAACCCAAAAATGTGACTGGGCTTGTCGATACCGCGAAAACACTCCGCTTACCTAAACAGTACAGGTGCTCCTCGCACAATGGTAAATAAAGCAGTAAAGCATGGCATAAGTACAGGATAGTAATAAAGCCCCAAACTAATTGTGGCCCCAAGAAATAAGAATGAATCAAGCTCTGGCTCAGGGGGGTCCCATAGTCCTCCCGGATGTGGATAGCGCGAATATTCAAGGAACAGGAATCAAGTACTCGGGGTCCTACGGGACACAAGTGAGCATGAAAAACCAAATAGCAGATATTGCTCACCGGTGCCACTTTCAATAGTTATCCCATTACTACTCAGGTTAAGTTATATAGGTACCTCGTTATCCATCAGACACTCACATACCCTACACATGCTGTTCTACAACTCGCATGGCTCAAACAACTCCTGTAGTAATGGCTCATGGGATGGAGGAACACGCTTCGGTGGGGTTTAAAAGTAAAGGCGATGCAATACTTGGGATTCAGTTTAATGCAATCGCGACTCAATGATGCAAGAATAATATAGAGGCAATAGGTACTATATGTATGCAAGCATGTGGTAGTGCTTGCCTGGCAGCTCAGTTGAAGCGAGAGAAGGATCTGGGTAGTGCTCCTGGGTTTCTTGGTATATCCCCTGCTCAGCGTCTATTCGAAGAAGAACCAAACAAACAAGGGCCAACATAAATAAAGTGCACAAGCATAAGAATAAAATGCGACAAGCAAACAATCATGCCATGATGAATGATGCACAATTTGCATGGCAATAAAGTAGCATGGCATGGGTGAGGTGTGGGGTACGAGAATAAGGCATTTTATGGAGTTTTAGTCACATTTTTTACTCAGATAAGTTGCTGTATGCTTTATAATTACATGATGCATGCTGCAATTCAGAACATGGAGTGCATAAACAGAAAGGTCTCATCGAGCTAATCATTTTAGACATATCATTTGTTAAATTTGGAGTTATAAATCAAAAGTTATTAATTCATTAATGCAAAAGGGCATTTTAATGTAATTTAAATCAACTTGAAATTTTAAGTGTTCAAAATATATTTTGGATAGCATATTTGAATTCCTCATATTTTTCTGATTTGAAAACATATATTATTTGTATTATTTGAATTCATATTTTAAAAGTTATTTAAATACTGATTTGAAATTTGAATTTAAATCAAATTTGAAAAGTTTAAATTAAAACAGAAAAACAGAAATTCTTTTCTTACTCAACCTAGACCTAGCCACAGCCACCGACAAGTGGGGCCAGGCTGACTGGGCGATCTGGCGCGGTAAAAGCTTTCCTCACCGCGGCGCTTCCCAGCCACTGCGGCTGACGGGTGGGGCCACGGCAGCCTCAGGGCCACACGCGGGCGCGCCAGCGGGGACGTGCCACGTGGGGGAGCCCGGGAGCGCGGGTTAAGTGCTCAAAACTGCGGGGGTGTTTCTACAAAACGGACAGAGAGGCTGACGGTGGGGCTCTGCGGACTGCGGAAGGAGGAAAAAGGTTTGGGTTGTCTTTGCAAAACGACGGCGGCTGCTGCAGCGCGCTGACGAACGCGGCTCGGACGGCGGCGGATCTGGCCGGAGTTTGGACGACGATGGCGACGCCTACGCTGGACCAAACGCGCCGCCACAAAAACGAAAAAGGGAGAGGGATCCACGGGCTACCACTTTCGTTCAGAGAGCTAGCACGGAAGAGGGCTACAGCGCGCGGGGCACGGCGAGAAACAGAGGGCAGAACACTGCTGCAGACGCGACTGACGCGCACGCTGGCGGTGACTGCGGCGGCGCGCGTGCACGCGGGGTGCTCGACGCAGGGCGGCGGCGCTACGGTGCAAGAGAGGGAAGGGGTCCATGTCTAGGAGCTCGAGGTGCTCACCAGGAACTCGTCGGTGTGGTCGGAGGAGCTCGGGACACAGGGGATCGGTGATGATGCAGACGGCCGGTGTGCTCCTGGTGCTCACGGACACGGCGGCGGCGAGGCTTCTCCGGCGAGGTCCAGCAGCTCCCAGCGGTTCTAGACGTCGAAGAGTAAGCAGAGGAAGCTCCTAGCGTTCCTTGGACAGCTTGGCGCGCTCCAGATCGACTAGAGGAGGATGTGGCCTTGGCTAGGGTTTTGGGGGCATGGTGGTGAGCTTGCAAGCCTGGGGGAGGAAGAAGGGAGGAAGAGGAGGAAGAGGAGGACCTGGGAGCCTCCTGGATAGGATCTGGGGTGGTGGTAGATGAGGGAGGAGGGGAGAGCACATGGGGGTCACCTTTATGCAAGAGAGAAGGAGGTGGCTCGGGTTAGAGCTAGGGTTAGCTAGGGAGGGACTCGGGTTAGGGTTTGGGGTGGTGGCAGCCAGGTGGGTCCAGGGTGGTCAGGTGGGGCCTGCAGGGCAGTGAGAGGAGGGAGGCCGAGAGAGAGGGTGGGAACTAGGGTTAGCTAGAGGGGGCTCGAGTTAGGGTTTGAGAGGAACTAGGGTAGATCATGGGTGGGATGAGAGAGAGATGAGGCCTAGGATTAGAGAGGGACATTAGGTGGAGTGGTCTTCCTTTTGTCAAGATCAAGCAAGAACATGCCAAGCTCAAACAAGATCTAGACAAGAAAAAGAGAGGGTGAGATGAAAGGTGGTGAGGTATGGATGGAGATGGAAGGAGAGGAAGGTGGGGAAAAGTGAGAGAGAGATGAGATGGGAGATGATCCAATCAAGAATTCAAATAAAAGCCAAAGACTTAAAGGTGGTGGTTCTTGCATGGCCCATGCAAGATAATAAATGCCAGGTATCATCCTTGTGAAAACAAAATAATAAACATGGCATTATTCCTATGCATCACCCCAAAATGTGGAGTATAGCCCAAGCAAAAGAAATTAAAAGGATGTCCCATGTGAAGTAGATGGATATGACCATATTTGAATAAAATGGGACATGCTAGTGTGTAGGTGCCACTAGATATTTTATAGTCCCAAAGTATCCCAACATGAGCATGAATCCATGATAATCCATATGAAAGCTAGGAAAAAGGAGCACTAGTCATAATGCATGCAAAGGTGGCTCCACATATCAATAAGGTGAAAACCACCTGATGCTAAGATGAGAGCATGAGGAAAAATAGAATTGGATCCATCCCAACCCACATGAGCTAGAGGTAAAACCAAATAAGTTGCAATGCTCATATATGGTGGAATGGTGGAATGATGGGGTGATGACAAGAAAGGTGGTGGAGTCAATAAAGATATGCCCCCAACTCATCTTGGGCATTTACACAATATATCAAGAACCAAATACAATATCAAGAGGCAAATACAATTTACAATGCATATGAGAGAAGAACCAAATCAAAAGGGTTTTATATGATGCTCAAATGCAAGGTGGCATGATGACATGAGCATGATATAATGATGATGCAACAATTGTATATATGAAGTGGCCATTATATAGACTAGGCTAGTAGCATTGCAATTGTTAGACAATTGGGATGCTACAGCAACTAGGAGTTCCACACTGACGATGAGGACCGCGACTTCATCAATGATGAAGAGGCCACCGGTTCTAATGAGGAGTAGTAGCACTAGATCACTGTCGTAGGTGTGAGTTGTATCCGGTCCCATTGTATCATAGCTTGCCAGAATGGTTATTAAAACCATCTGCTTTGTTGTTGTGATGTATTTGGACTGTGTGGTTTGTATGTGTGCTTGAAATGAATGAAAAAGAGTTGTGGGCTTTCAAACCCTAGCCTTACTCAAAGTTTAAAAGCTTTTAAACCAAACCCATAAACCTTAGAGAAATTTCCCTCTTGTGTTATGATCTATCTCAATCTTCAGATGACTCGCGGAGGAAGCAGCTCATCCCAGGACCCGATGGTCCAAATTCTACAAATGCTAGTAGCCGATCGAGAAGCCGGTAGAACCGAGCATCAAGCCAATCTCGCCACTCTTCAACAGATCGCCCACCTGGCGCATGACAACCAAGGCCATGGAAATCAGGATCATCATGGATCCAAGCTTAAGAACTTCCAGAACACCAATCCCCCTATATTTAGCAAATCTGAAGAGCCCTTAGATGCTGATGACTGGCTGCAAACAATGGAGAACAACTTAGAAGTTGCAGGAGTGGATGCTGCGGAGAAAGTACTGTTTGCCACACACTATCTGGCAGGTTCTGCAAGAGCATAGTGGAATAGCACTCGTACAATGAACGGAGGACAGATGATGACTTGGGAGTAATTCAAACTCAAGTTCAGCCGAACTCATGTGCCTCCAGGTTTGATTCTGAGGATGTGGGATGAATTCAAGGAGTTGAAGCAGGGAAGAATGACTGTGGTGGAATACCGTGAAAGATTTATGTCTCTGTCTAGGTATGCCCCTGATGAGATCATCACTAATGCCAAGAAGAAGGAAAGGTTTCTGAATGGTTTGCACGACGAGATGCAGACAGTGCTAGTCAATATTCCTTTTGCCGATCTAGAAGCTCTAGTGGATTCCGCTATCTAGATGGAAGGACGGATCAATCAAGCCATTGAGAACCGTAAGCGTCGTATGATGCACCATCCTGGACCACACCATACCCCAAATTATCGCCCAACTCGTTTGCAGGATTTGCACCAAGGAACAACAGGTCACCTATGCCTCGTCCGAACTTTCCCAATCGTAGCGAAGGAAACCCGAGGCCCGGAGGCAACAACAACTAAAACACCGGCAACCCCAGTAACTTCAACCGTGCACCGCTAAGGCCAGCCAACAACAACAATACTTCCCCAAGGACTGGAAGCAATGCTGTGCCTATCGCAGGGAAGGACAAGTCAATGATCACCTGCTTTGAATGTGGAATCACGGGTCATTACTCCAATGAGTGCCCCAGGAAGCTTGCTGCATTACCCAATGTCACTGCACCTGCCCAGCAGTAGCGTCATGTCCATCCTGGAAAGAGATTTGCCCCAGGCAACCCGCACAACCGTACATGCCATCTGTTCCACATGAATGCAGAAGAAGCCCAGGAAGCGCCAGATGTCGTGATGGGTATGTTTTCTATTAACTCAGTACTTGCAAGAGTGCTGTTTGATTCTGGAGCATCACACTCATTTCTTACAGAAGAATTTGCATGCATTAGTAAGATTCAACCAACGAATTTGAAGCATGTTATGATAGTTCGAATACCTGGGTCAACTACCAAAGCTAGAAAAATTTGCAAGGCCGTACCTATCAGAATACATGGAATAGATTTTTATGCCAACCTAATAGTACTTGGAACAAAAGGTTTGGAAGTAGTACTAGGAATGGATTAGATGTCGAAACATCAAGGATTAATAGACTGTGCCAAGAAAGCCATAACCATGACCAGTAGCACCGAAGTATCAATGGAGCATGTGTCTGAGACACTGCCCCGTCAATTCAAGTGCAACAAGATTTTAGTCCAACCGACCCTAGACCAAGTTAGAGTAGTCTGTGAATACCCCGATGTGTTCCCAGATGAATTACCCGGTATGCCCCTAGATCGGGATATCGAGTTTACCATTGAACTAATTCCTAGAACTGGACCCATAGCTCAGAGACCCTATAGTATGAACCCAACAGAGTTAGTCGAGCTCAAGAAGCAACTTGATGACATGTTGAGCAAAAATCTGATTCAACCAAGTGCATCGCCATGGAGATCACATGTTTTGTTTGTGGATAAGAAAGATGGTGCCACCCGTTTATGTACGGATTACCGGAAGCTGAATGACGTCACCATCAAGAACAAGTACCCACTACCGAATATACAAGATTAGTTTGACCAGTTGGCGAGTGCCAGAGTGTTTTCTAAGATTGATCTTAGAACTGGTTATCATCAACTGAAGATCCGCGCAACGGATATCCCAAAGACTGCCTTCACTACCCGGTACGGATTGTATGAGTACAATGTCATGTCATTTGGATTAACCAATTCCCCCGCTTATTTGATGAACCTCATGACTAATATTTTTATGAACTTCTTGGATAAGTTTGTCATTGATTTCATCGATGACATTCTGATTTACTCCAAGTCGGAAGAAGAACATGAACATCACCTAAGGACCATCCTTGGAACCCTTAGAGAGCATCAGTTGTATGCCAAGTTCAGCAAATACGAGTTCGGGTTAAAGGAAGTAGGATTCCTAGGACATATCTTGTCGGCCGGAGGAGTTGCCGTCGACCCTGCCAAGATTAAGGATGTTGAAGAATAGAAATCCTCAACTACTCAAACCGAAGTTCGTGCATTCCTTGGATTAGCGGGATATTACCGCAAGTTTGTTGAAGGATTTTCAAGCATCGCAAGGCCAATGACTCAGCTATTGAAGAAAGATAAGAAGTTTGAATGGACGGACAAATGTGAATCAAGTTTTCAAGAACTCAAGAAGAGATTAATTTCAGCCCCAATTTTGATCATGCTGGATATCACGAAGCCCTTTGACGTGTATTGTGATGCATCCAAGATTGGTCTCGGATGTGTGTTGATGCAAGAAGGCAAAGTGATATCATATATGTCCAGACAACTGAAGCAACATGATCAGAATTACCCAACCCATGACTTAGAGTTGGCAGCCGTAGTTTTAGCCTTGAAGACATGGCGTCATTACCTCATGGGTAACCACTGTGAGATTTATTTAGATCACAAGAGTTTGAAGTATATTTTTACCCAGAAGGAGCTGGATATGAGATAAAGGAGATGGATAGAGTTAATCAAGGATTATGACCTTGACATTCACCACCACCCCGGCAAGGCCAATGTGGTAGCGAATACCCTTAGTAGACCACCGTGTAGATTAAACACCATGATTATGAAAGAGCAACCAAGTTTGCATAAGGAGTTGGAGAATTTCAGAATGGAGCTAGTTAGCGAAGGATTCCTAGCTAGTATTTAACTTCAACCCACTTTGATCGGTCAGATAAAGGAAGCTCGAAAAGTAAATACCAGTATCAACGGAATTAAGCATCATATCAGTATAGGGAAGGTACCCGGATTCATGGCAGATGAAGAAGGAGTTCTGTGGTATAAGGGACGCATCTGTGTGCCACAAGATTCAGAGTTTAAGCAAGTCATTTTGAAAGAAGCCCATGATACTCTTTATTCTATTCATCCGGGAGGAACGAAGATGTATCAGGATTTGAAGGAGAAATTTTGGTGGCACAAAATGAAGAGAGAAGTCGGAAGCTATATCGCCAAGTGATATGTCGGAAACATATCTATAATTTTTGATGTTCCATGCTTGTTTACTATCTACTTTGCTTTGCTTTGTCTACACTTTGAGGTGTTTTTGTATGTTTTCTGGTACTAACCTATTAACAAGATGCCACAGTGTCAGTTGCTTGTTTTCTTCTGTTTTTGGTTCCAGAAATGCAGAAAATCAATATTCTCGGAATTTGACGGGACAAAAGCCAAAGTCAATATTTTACCTTGGGGAACACGAAGCCTGAATACGAGACGGAGGAGAGCCACCAGGGGGCCACACCCCTGGCCATGCGGCTGGGCCTAGCCCGCTCCTAGGGGGGGGGGTGCGGCCGCCCTGGCTGCCCCTTGCCTCGCCTCTTCGCCTATAAAGACCCCCCGATGTAGAAACCCTAAGTACCCGATCAATATTCCACGAAACCATCTGTAGCCGCCGCCACCATCGTCCCTAGATGGGGGGGACCTGAAGCTTTTCTCGGCACCCTGCCGGAGGGGAGATCATCCAGGAGGCCTTCTTATTCATCATGCTAGGGTCCGATATGAAGTGTGAGTAGTTCGACCTTAGACTATGGGTCCATGTAGTAGCTAGATGGTTGTACCTCTTTCTTTGTGCTACCATGTTTAGATCTTGTGAGATCCGTTCATGATCAAGATCATCTATTTGTAATCATGCATGTTGTGTTTGCGGGGATCCAATGGATATTGAGATTACTATGTTAGATTGATTAATGGTTTTGTCTTATTGATTCTATCATGTCTGTGTTGTTTGTGATATTGCATGCTCTCCATTTCTAATAGCTATGTTGGCCGAGTAGTTGCTAGTGACTCCAAGAGGGGGTATTTATGCTCGATAGTGGGTTCATGCCTCTAGTTTCCAAGGGAAGTGACAAAAATCTCTTTGGTTGTAGATATGCTATTGATACTAGGGATAAAACAACGGTCTCTTATTCATGGAGAAATTGGATTGTTTACCTTACACACTTTGCTTAAAGAAGTTATCCGTTGCTTGCAACTTAATACTGGAGGGGGTTCGGATGATAACCTGAAGGTGGATTACTAGCCATAGATGCAGTTGGATGGCGGTCTATGTATCTTGTTGTATTCCCCAATCGAATCTCATAGGATCATGAATGTCTATTATTGCATTGTTATGCCTTGCTCAGTCCTGTCAATTGCCCTGCTGTAATTTGTTTATCCAGCATGCCATGTTTGTTTATCTTAAGGAGAACACCTCTAGTGAACTATGGACCCCGGTCCAATCTTTCCATTGATACATCTTCCATTGCTACTATTTACTTTCTGCAAACCACTAATACCTTCCACACCATATAGTTAATCCTTTTTTTCAGCAAACCGGTGAGATTGACAACCTCACTGTTCGTTGGGGCAAAGTCTTGAGTTTGTGTTGTGTAGGTTTCCAAGTTGCTAGCCACACCTTTGAGTCATTTCCTTCCTCCTACTGGTTCGATAACCTCGGTTTCTTACTGAGGGAAAACTCGCTGCTGTGCTCATCATACCTTCCTCTTGGGGTCTCTCAACAAAGCTGCTAAGCACCATCAATACTTTTTCTGGCGTCGTTGCCGGGGAGGCTAAGGACGTCTTCAAAAGGGGAGTCCTTCACATCCTTTCTCTTTACTTTGTTTTTGTTTTGCTTAGTTTCTGTTGTTTGATTTTGTTTGCCTCTTTTTATCAAAAACTCAAAAAAATAGTTTAGTTTGGTTTGCTTTCTCTTATTAAAAAAAACAAAAAAATTAGTTCCTGCTCTATTTGCTGCTGCTGTTGGCTTGCTTCACTTTTGCCAAAATGAACTCTGCTAAGAACACCAAGTTGTGTGACTTCACTAGCACAAACAACAATGATTTTATAAGTACTCCTATTGCTCCACCTGCTCCTGATGCTACCTTTTATGAAATTAAGCCTGCTTTGTTGAATATTGTGATGAGGGAATAATTTTCTGGTGCTAGTTCTAATGATGCTGTTGGCCACCTCAATAACTTTGTTGAACTTTGTGAGATGCAAAAATGTAAGGATGTAGATGGATATATTATTAATCTCAAGTTGTTTCCTTTCTCCTTGAGATGAAAATCTAAAGAATGGTTGCTATCCTTGCTTAGAAATAGTATTGATTCTTGGATTAAGTGCAAAGATGCTTTTATTGGAAAATACTTTCCTCCTGCTAAGATTATATCTATGAGAAGTGAAATAATGAAATTTAAAAAACTTTATAATGAACATGTTGCTCAAGGTTGGGAAAGAATGAAATCTTTGGTTAAGAATTGTCCCACTCATGGACTTGCTGCTTGGATGATTATCCAGAATTTTTATGCAGGTTTGAACTTATCTTCAAGAAACCTATTGGATTCAGCTGCTGGAGGTACCTTTATGACCATTACCTTGGGTGCTGCAACAAAGCTCCTTGATAATATGATGGTTAATTATTCAGAATGGCACACTGAGAGAGTTCCACATGGTAAGAAGGTAAATTCTATTGAAGAAACCTCCTCTTTGAGTGATAAGATTGATGTTATCATGGATATGCTTGTTAATGGGAAAGCTCATATAGATCCTAATAATGTTCCCTTAGACTCTTTGGTTGCTCAACAAGAGCAAGTTGATCTGAACTTCATTAGGAATAATAATTTTGGCAACAATGCTTATGGTAATAACTATAGGCCCTATCTTCCTAATAATAGCAATACTTATCATGGTAGATCTGGAATGCCTAGTGAAGATAGGATTCTAGAAGTTGAAAGATCCACTAAAAACTTTATGCAAATGCAATATGAGCAAAACAGGATATTCACTAAAACTATGGAAGAAAAATTGGCTATATTGAAAAATATTAGTCATTAGCTTGAGAATTTGAATAGAGAAATTCCTAGTTTAGAGTCAAAAATTTTGAGTGCTAAGAAAAATATTTCCTCTTTGTGTGAAGCATAGTCCTATTTTATTAATAAAATGGCTGCTAAAACTGAAACCTTGGAAAGTACCTTTGCTGCTACTCATGCCATACAAGTTACTATTGATGAAAATGTTAGACTGTTAGCACAACTTCATGCTAAGTGGGAAAGAGAAGCTGAAATTGCTAGAAACAATAGTGTGTGCACTATCACCACCACTAATATGGATGGCACTAAACCACAAGAAGTCCCTATTTCTCCTACCACAATGCCTAAACCCAATGAGCCTACTACTAGTGATGCTAAGTTTGCTTTTGATCTTGATGGTTGCAATATTTAGCTGAGCAAGATAAGTCCTGGAGCATAAATTGATGGGGTTGTTGTCTACTCCGGCTTCAAAATCTAGCAAGGGTTAAGAGGATACTTTGAGTACAAGCGTACTCAGCAAATTCACTAGAAAAGGAGTGTTTGGTGCACTATAACTATAGCCACAGACCGTAGGTCGTAGGCAATGCAAGTTTTCATAAACATTTCTTCCAAGGTGGCTTTTATTCTGAAAAACTATGTCCGATAGCCTTCACGGGTTTACTATAACCTTCATGGGGTTCCCTTCCCGCCGCGTTCGCAGCTCCTTCCCGGAACAGGGAGTAACAAGTTACAGTTTTTACACTCTGCAGAGGTGCGTTTACTTTACCCATGAGAGATCAACTCTTTGTTGCACAACCGGGAAGCTTATTCCCGTCCACAATTCCATGATGTGGGGCCGAGAAGATGATCCAAGCCAATCACTTCCCCCTTCGCGACCCCGCATGCCTCCTTGGTGTACACCATGCCCACATAATGAATTACGGCAATGGTTTGTACAAACCGTTAGATGCTAGAACTATCGTGGGACGTTGAGGGTTCCCACCCATATGCTGCATATCCTCTACGAGTTACCAATTAATATGCACGCTACGAGTGATAACAACCATGACCTGCACACCCGGCTTCATGCGAGAGGAAGAAGATACAGCTGACTTCTCCGTCCCATTCCAAATATCATGGTTAACGCGTGATATACGGCGCAAGAATCACTGGCGACATTGGTTGTTAAGTCCTAGGTAATATGTTCCTTTACCACAGGAACTTTTATAGTAGGTTATTACCTCATGGTAATAAACCTATAATCATATTATTATGAAAATAGTGTTTTCGGACCTTTTTCAAATGAAGGTGATGACAACACTGGATTTGTAAAATACTTTACAGAAAATAATCAAAGGACATGAGCAAGTGTGAACTTGCCTTTTGTGATTGCAAGATTATGCACTCACGGTCTTCGAGTGAATGTATAAGATCCAAAATCTAAAATCAGCATCATTGGTCCGGTAAGGACTAATGTTTAACGAAGCAATATGCTTTTATGCATAAGTAGTGTGATGCACGTTCTAAGCGCAATTCCCGGGAATAACGTTGTCCTAGGGTTTGGATTCCGAAAATGGTTACTTTGGAATGTGTGGTCCTTTTAGATAAGTTTCATCGTTGTACTTTTATTAGAGGTTTTGAGTGGTTGCAAACATCACATATGTAGAAATAAAGTGTACATACTCACGGCACACTAGTTAGGATTACTTATATAAGGTTTCTTATTTAAAGTGGCAAAAAGGATAACCTTCGAAGAAAAGGTTTCGCTTCTAAGGTCTAAACAAACTTTGTGATTAGTTAGTGGTGGTTGATGTCATTTGTTTGCTCAAATGATTTGGCTTGAGTTGCGTTATAGTTTGACTACTTCAGACCAAAGTTAACTATAAAACATATAATAATGCTTATAGTGTTATATTAAGATTTTGTAGACTAAAGTTAACTTTGAAGTATAGATAGTTTTGATAGTATATTTTTATCTTGTATATCTGAAATATGTTCTTTAAGTTACTTAGGAATGTTTATTCGGTTACTTGAGTAATGATTTCCTGATTTGAGTATGGAGGAATATCATTTATCTTTTATAGATAACTGAGTATAGTTTTGTAATCCCAACATAATGTTATTTAATTACTTTTGGATTTATTTGGTGTTATAGTAGTTTTTGTAATTTGGTAATTAATATGGTTTAGAAAAGATTTGATTGTTTTCATGTTGTTCTTGAAGGATTTATTATTAGTGGAATTCTTCTTAGAGATAATCTTCATTTAAAGTTGTAGATTCTTCTAAGATAAGAACATTCATAATGTTTGAAATTATTATGGTATTATATTATTAATATTTAAGACTAATACTATTTATTAGACTTATTTGACTCATTTCAGGAATATTAATAAATATTATTTATCTTTATAAGAATTATTAATGAAGTAAATAAGTTTAAATTTGAGTTATTAAAATATTTAATTTTTCTATTTATCTTCAAAAGGATATTTTTAGATTTTTAACATGTAAACAATATTTTTGTGATCATTTTGACATATCATATTTATTTTTTTATGATTTATAAGTAATAAGATAGAATTTTTATAATTCTTATTACTTTATAATTACTTAATGATAAATATTTGATTAAGTGAAATAATAATACATGATTATAGTTTTATATTAGAATTCTTATTTTTCTATTTTTTGGTATTTTATTTCCATTATTAATATTTATTATTTAAAATATGAATTATCAAAGTTTTATTACTTATAAAACTTTTATTAAATAATATTTATTTAAATCATCATAATAATTATATTTGATAATAAGTTTAAGTTGTAGATTTTATTTTTCTGAAAATTTTCATATATTATACATATTTTTCTGAATTGTAAATCAAAAGTTATTAATTAAACAAGATTTAATCATTTATTGAATTTTTGGAATAATATTAATTGGATTATAATGGTTTATTTATTTCTGAACAGAAAATACTTTTTATACCACGACCAGAGCTAGCTCCAGTCACTGATTAGTAGGCCATTTTCCACCTCAGCTCTCAGGTGAAAGAATTACATTTGTTACCGATTGGTTATCTACCCCAGTCAATGACATATGGGCCCTGGGACGCGTCACTTGCCACGTTAGCAAAGACTAGTCAAACTAGCTAACGTGGTGCGATCATGACGCCAGGATGGCGTCAGCACCACCACCGCCGTCGGTGAGTGGTCACCGGCGACGATACACGACGCCCTAGCAAACGAAATAGGTCTAGTCCGAATCAGTGCGACTCACTGGACCCAATAGTGGCAACGCCACTCGGAAATGGTCATCGAAAGGTCATCAACGATGAGCTACTACGGCGGCCAGCGGCGGTGCTCAACAAAACTAGACCTATGGTGCGAATCCGCAAACGAATCTAGGGTACAGAGATGCGTATGCTTACCCTGATGACGATAGAGTGGTCGACGAGGACAGGCGCGGTCGGAATCGAGCTCCCCGACGATTATTCCAACGAACTGCCGCGAAGGAAATCGACCAAATTCACCCGCTCCAGTGCTCCCCTTGATGCACGCTTCTACCCAGAGGATCTACGGAGGTTGGCGCTTCTCCATGACGGCTCAGAATGGTGTGGGGAGGCGTGGTTCGACGGCGAGGAGTGGCTCTGGCGAGCTAGGGTCCGGTCTCGCTCGTATCTGAGAGGATAAGGAGGGATTAGGGATAGGGATTGAGACGATGTGTCGCGGTGGCCTTCTTATCCCCTCCTGGCAACGGCGGTGAGTATCTTGACGCAAAGACGGCGATGACGACATCGGGCGGCGACGAGCTCCACCAGCGAGATGCCTGTGTGCGTGACGGTGACGACGATGACCGTTTTGCAGATAACCCCTTGACGTTTTCTTTAGCTCAACCCACGGTCCGTTCCTGACCCCACTTGTAAGTCACAGACAGAAAAGAACTTGGGCTGGTACTGGTCCGTCGTGGGCTGCACAGGGCGTCAGGTAAGCATAAGTGTGTTGGGCTGCAGCCAGGTTTAGTTTTTTATTTGCTTTCTCTTTTTCTATTTTCTGTTTTCTAATTCAGATTTAAATTTGTATTAGATTTTTGAACCTTTCTTTGTATGTTTAATTTGCTGGATATCGGCAGTATTATTAAAATATATTTGGCAACCTTTGTGAACCTTCATTATGCCTTCTTTTTATATTTCTTTTATTTTCTTAATAAGAATTATTTTTTAATATTTGGAAGAAAGGTCTTCTTATTATTTTTCTCTTCTATCTTTAATTAGAGATTTATTGAATGATATGTTCTTATTTGCTTATAAATTTCATTTTAATGAGCTCATAGTTTGAATAGAAAATTTATATATGTTTAATGCTTTTATACCATTATTTGATGCATGAAATATAAAGACATTAATATGGTAACTATTACTTCCATTAATTTGGAAAATAGCAATGTATGTGAATAACAAAGAAGTTTAGGGTGTTAAATCTTGGAATATTACCCTTGGTTTTAAGATTTTATATAGGTTTAGATTTGCTTTAAGCTTTAGGATTTATCAACTAAGTGTATTGCCTTTTGTGTATTGTATTGGATGAAATCTCCCTTTTAAATTGGAAAATTTTAATTAGAGTGTTTTATAGAAGTGAATATACTTAAGCACATATAGTGAGGATGGTTGAAATTAACAGAGATATGCTTATGTAATTTGCTATAGGAGACTATCTCTATAGAGTGTTATAGACATCAGATGATGAATCAATGGTATATGATGGATAGTATGTTTGATTGAATGCTTACCATGTTTAAAATAAGACAATGATTTGTACATATAACTATATTTCTCCACCTTGGGTTTCTAATTAAGGAACTCCTTTCCTAGATATAATACCTTTTTCAATCCATTACCATGGTTAATTTGAGGGATTTACTTATTAAAATCTTATTATTCAATATATCATTCTTCTAAACTTTGGAATGAATCCTGTGAGTTTGATATAAATATACTTCATAGCTTTCTCAATTCTTGCTTGGTTGAATCTACTATTTTTATTACTGTTGACAATCTTCCATCCCACCAGTAGTTCCTTCAAACTCTACTCCCAACCTTCGTTAATCCCCAATACTATTCTTTCTCTAAAGTAAACTATCCTTAAAGATGAATACATCACTTTTAATGTCACTATGGTCTACTGGATTTAGTTGAATAACACCATCTTATAATTACATAACTCTTACGACTTACACTTCAATGCCTGAATTATATTTATGTGGGTTGCAAAGGCTTCTCTAGAATCACTTATCTTTACTAAGATTCCACTCATGTTCTACCCATCAGTATTACCTTACTAAATATAAGCATTTCATGTTGGTGGCCTAAACATTACCATTATAATACTTTTAATCATTTATTACTGAAGTTCTTAGTTGACTAAAAGGGCTTTATCAATCCTACCTTTTATGGTCTGAAAATTATCTTCGTAGTATCTTACATTGGATTAAGGTTATTAATGTACTATGCCCTTATTAGAATATTTGAGTAGATGTTCTGATAAGATCAAATAATAGATCAAGAACTAATAATTAAAGAAGTTGTGAATCAATGGGGAATTATCCAACATTGATGAACAATAGATTTTGAAATAAGTTCTATAAAGATTCTATAGAAAGGAAGATATATATATATATATATATATATATATATATATAGTGGATGATCCTGACTTAACCTCTTTCCAATTCCAAATCATCAAAAGAGTTTTTAAGATTAGGTGTTACCATGATTCTCAGAATGTATGCAATTAGAATTTTAAGATATACTGGTTACATTCTTATTATTTGTTTTATATTCTTAACTAAGTATTTATGAATGGTTATAATGAATACTATATTATGATAACCTAATGATCAATATATTTCACACTATATTATGGTTTAACTTATAGTACATTTGACCTACCCTTAGATCAGTCTCTCTTACCCAAAATGAGATTTTAACAAAGGTCTTATTGAAACTTATCGCAGTCAACTTGATGATCTACTTCAATTCCACCAAGCTAAGAGAAGTTTCAATCATGTTGACAAGTTTTTTATTTAAAAGCGCGAAAATTACATGGATTTTCTATGCATGAATGCAATGCAAACATCTGGGTTCAACTTATCTCTAGGCTCTAATGCTGGGATGTTACAGTCTCTCCCCCTTAAAATAAACTTCGTCCTCGAAGTTCGCCAACTCTCATGTTTCGGAGTGAGAAATTGTTTTGTAGTGGTTACTACACTCTCCACTCTATGATGATCTTTAATGGAATTAATTGGAGTATTCCATATCCTGATTAAATTTCCTCATTCAATTCTTTTACTTGAATCATCAAACTTCATTACTATTTTAATAAATATAGTTTGTAGGTTCTCACTACCATAAGTTTTTAAGTTCCTATACATGCATTTTAATAGACAATAGACTATCTCACTATTCCTGTCATTATATAGTTGATACTGGTATTCCTTCTTAAGATTGGATTTGAACTCAATTTGTCCATACCCAATGGGAATTGTTCATTCTTGACACTTGTTTAATTAGGATCCTTAAGGTTTACTTAAAAGTTGTTTCTTTTTAAATTTGATTGTTAAATGTATCCTTTATCATCCTCAAGTTTATACCTCCTTAAGATTTTCTTTTAAATAACTTTTCTCTATTTCCTATAGTATTTTCTTCAACTCTCATTCTTAATGTTTACTCTCCCCCTTAAGTTTTACTTATAGTTTTGAAACTACATTCATAGAAGCTATTGATTCTTGAACTAAAATGTTGGTTCCTGTGCGGTTTATATTTTACTTGTTTATAGTCCAATGAAAGATTATACGGTGCATCCGCATAGTTGTGGATCTTCGAAGCAAATCTTTCAGCACTAAATGTCGTACTTTCTATTGGGGCATTCTTGCTAAATAAACTGGACCTTGCAAAGCATCTTGCCAAGTGATCATCTTCCAATCTGTTAAACTTTCTTAGATCTTACTTAACTTAAGCCAAATTTAATGCTCTTCATACAACTTTAATTAAGATTTGGTTCACTATTTCAACCCAATACCAGCTACGGATGAAATACCAACTGGAAATTAGTTACTAGCTACGGATCAAATACCAGTTGCGGATTATTACCGGCTGTGAACCGTCCTAGGGTGTGTGTATTTCCCTATGGTTTCCCACATACTTCTCGCATTCACTCGGTATTGTCAGATCTTGAGTTCCTTTTTGGTTCCAAAGCTAACTATTTGTATTTATTTAGGATACTTCCACAAACTTGGTACAACTATTCCTTTGCTTCTTAGTAATATTATCCACTCTGATTGAGCTTTAAGTTTATTATATCTTGTGATTCCATACATCTTCTATACCAAACTTTTTCTTAGGTCTGGCTAGGAATAATTTATGCTTTACCTATCCTCTAAGTAGTGTTAGCACTCCTTATATCTTGCTTTTTCATTCCCGTAAGTCTTCCTTTTCGATCTTTAAAATTCGTCGCTCCCTTACGCGGATTCCCATTCCTATCTAGGTCTATAACATCAAGTAATAACTGGGTGTTACATAGTGCATTTGCACACCTAATTAAACTTGATGTACAGATCTAGTTAATCAAGAAAAATCAATAAGATCCAAAAGTCGATAAACAATCAAACATATACCATCTATTATACATAGGTTTTAGATAATTTACAAATGTACTGGATGTTCCCACGGTTTGCTTCATACCTATTTACATAACCTTCTTACAAGAACTTCTTGTTCTTTGTGGATATATCCTCACGTATTTCAGCAACTCTCCAAACTACAATACGCATTACCCTCTATATACATTATTCAAGCCCTCATCCCTTGGGATGTTGTTTCTCTCTCACTTTCATCTTCCTCTAGTGCTTCTTGGAGTTCCGTCCATGACGACGTGAAGTCCTACGACTGTCTTCTGGAGCATAGGAGCATCCAGGAGGTGCGTAATCTTTATTAGAAGTACCGAGATTGAGATTAGTCATTGAAAAATGACTAGAGTTAACGTAATCTTCCACCGAATAGTTCAGGTTTTCTGGCAACTTTTCATAGTAAGTTGGTTCCTTAACTTGTTCTTGGATCCAGTCATACAGATTGGTGTAGTAGCTATTGGGATACTCTTCTAAGTTGATCGGATTAGTATCACCCCCATATGGTCCATAAGGCTCTCTATGGTTATAGTTGGTCTCTTCTTCAATACCTGTCTCACAAGGTATAGGATTCCCTATGGTTTTACCTTGAGATTCTACTTCCCATCCATATTTGTTAGGCTCAGGTTTATTTGGAATAACTTTATTCCATTCTTGTTGTTCGACATTGTACTTGGTCCATAAGTCTTCAGGTGGCTTGAAGTCCTTCTGGTAATAGGCATAATTTTCTGAGTTTGGGTCATCGAGCTCAGTTTCCTCAAACACCTCTCCCGAAGGTATGTATTTGGGATGCCTAGCTTCTTTATCTAACTTCTTCCTATGAGCCATTGCTTTATCAGGATCAGTAAAATCCTCAATGACCGTATCCAGCTCCTGAACTAAGACTTGGTGAGTGTTATGATAAGTGTTTAGCAAAGACCCATAACGATCCATATACTCTATAGCTAGAGTAGGTTCAGCTTGGACTAAGGTAGAGTGATCTAACTCATGCTCTGAGTTTGCGGTTTCATGTGGTATAATGGTGTGAGTACTACCTTCTAAAGCTTGGGATTTATGCTCTCGGATCATGGTTATGGCTGCTGCTACGGCAATCTGATATGCAGATGCCATGCACCTGCCTCTCCTGCTGGCATTTCTCCCCTCAGTCCTAACTTCTTGGGTAACATGATCGTGACACGGTATTTAGCTAATACCTGCCCATCATATTAACTGTAAATCTTGACCAGGAGTCTTGATTCACACTCCAAACTCCATAGAAGTTGTCGGAGATTGTCTGTCCAATCCCCTCCGTAGTCATCCAACGTCCTGTTCATCACTTGAATATTCCGGGGTGGATATCGAGGTGCCATGTGGAACTATGGATAAGAATGAAGGGTTTCGCGGCATAGTAAATCAAAATTTTCTACGGATGCGAACAGAGGGAAAGCCAAGATCTAATCTAGAAGATGCAATCAACGAGAGAGATTGGATTAGATCTTCATACCCTTGAAGATTCGCACAGCGGAACGTTCGTCGGAACGTGGGTGATGTAGTCGTACTCTCTTCTCCTCCTCGCGATCCGATCCGATCTAGCACCACAAGTGGTGGTGCCTCCGTGAGATGCACACGTGTGGCACCTCGACGTATCCTCCTTCCTTGGTCCAGCAAGTATGGTGGAGAGATGGGTTGGATCTACAACGCGACGGCGCGGTGCAATTGGTGGAGAATTTCTGCAGCAGGGCTTCGCCTACAAGCAGTCGGGAGGGAGAGAGGAGGGAAGAAGGGCGGCTAGGGTTGGAGGGGAAGGTGTAGGGGGTTGGTGCGCCCCCAGCCCTCTATATATAGAGGGGTGGGCGCAGCCCTAGCCCCTCCCCCAAGCCAAGGCCGGCGGCCCCAAGGAGGAAGAGTGGGGGGCAAGGAACCCCCCTTCTAGAAGCTCTATCTAGAGTTTAAACCTCTCTTGGCCGGCTGGGCCCTATGGGGCCTTGTGCCCCTGGCCCAATGCGGCCAGGGCACTCCCTCATAGGCCCATGCCCCCTCCCGGAAGGTGGGGCCACGTTGGTCCCCTTCCGGAAGGTTCTAGAAGCTTCCGGTATAATACCGATTAACCCAGAACAATTCCGAACTCCAAAAACTGCACTGCCTTATATGAATCTTATTCTCCGGACCACTCCGGAACCTCTCGTGATGTCCCGGATCCCATCCGAGACTCCGAACAAAAACTCATAAACCAATTATCCAATCTATCCTAGCGGCGAGACACGTTAAGTGTGTGACCCTGCGGGTTCGAGAATATGCAGACATGATCTTCTATCAATAATCAACAGCGGGGTCTGGAAACCCATATTGACTCCCACACATTCATCGATGATCATATCGGATGAACCACGATGCCAGGATTCAATCAATCCCATATATATATATTCCCTTCGTCTCGCGATATTTTACTTGCCCGAGATTCGATCGTCGGTACCGTCATACCTAGTTCAATCTCGTTCACAGCAAGTACTTTACTCGTTCCGTAATCCGATATCACTTTGTGATTAACTCCTTAACCACATGCTTGCAAGCGGTGTTGATATCGATTACCGAGTGGGCCCGAAGTATATCTCTCCGACTTGGGAGGGACAAATCCCATCTCGATACATACAACCCAACAGATACTTTCCGATCACCTGAGAGACACCTTTATGATCACCCTCTCATAGGATGACGTTTGATGACCTCAAAGCTTTCTTCCGATACCAGGGAGTTGTATTATCTCATGGTCTAAGGAATACAATATTTGACATAAGAAAAGCTTCGCAAAGACGAACACGATGACACGATCTAATTGCTTCGCTTAGTTTGGGTTTGTCCACCATATCATTCTCCTAATGATATGATCTCATTATTAATCGACAACTCATGTCCATGGCTAGGAAACCTTAACCATCATTAATCAATGAGCTAGTCCATAGAGGCATACTAGGGACACGGTGTTGTTCACAAACCACACAAGTATTAAAGTTTCCGCTTAATACAATTCTAGCATGGAATATAAACATTATCATGAACAAGAATTATAATAATAACATCTTTATTATTGCCTCTAGGGCATAATTCCAACAGTCTCCCACTTGCACTAGAGTCAATAATCTAGTTTACATCTGGCAATAATCTCACACCCATGGCACTGAGGTGCTGATCATGTTTTACACGTGGAAGAGGTTTAGTCAATGGATATGCGACATTCAGATCTGTATGTACTTTGCTAATCTTCAGATCTCCATCTGCTATATAATCTCGGATTATATGAAACTTGCGGTTGATATGCTTGGTCTTTGGATGATATCTTGGTTCCTTAGCGAGTGCTATGGCGCCAGTGTTGTCACACAATATCTCCAGTGGGTCCAATGCACTTGGAACCACGCCAAGCTCAGTGATGAATTTTCTGATCCAAACTCCTTCACTTGACGCTTCTGTAGCAGCCATGTATTCCGCTTCTACTGTAGATCCCGCGATCACGCTTTGCTTGCAGCTTCTCCAGCTCACAGCTCCTCCATTCAAAATATACACGCATCCTGTCTGAGATTTAGAATCATCCTTGTCGGTGTCGAAACTAGCGTCGACGTAACCTTTTACGATGAGCTGTTCATCACCCCCATAGACTAAGAACATTTCTTTAGTTCTATTTAGGTACTTTAGGATGTTCTTCACGGCTGTCCAGTGTTCCACTCCTGGATCACTTTGATATCTGCTCGTCAAACTAAGAGCATTGGACACATCCGGTCTTGTACACATCATGGCATACATGATCGAACCTATGGCCGAGGCATAAGGCACTTTGCTCATAGCTTCCCTATCATTTACCGTAGCTGGACACTGAGCCTTGCTCAATATCTTACCTGACAACATAGGCACTGAACCTTTCTTTGCCTTATCCATTCTGAACCTTTTCAGAACTTTGTCTAGGTATGTACTCTGGCTTAAAGCTATCAGGCGTCTTTGTCTATCTCTTTAGATTTTGATGCCCATATATAAGCAGCTTCACCTAGGTCTTTCATTGAAGAACACTTGTTCAAATAACTCTTCACATCGTTAAGCATGTTGATGTCATTTCCAATAATCAATATGTCATCCACATATAGTACCAGAAATGTCACCGAGCTCCCACTCACTTTCTTGTAGATGCAAGCTTCGTAGCAATTTGGAACAAATCCAAAGCTCTTGATCACTTGATCAAAACGAAGGTTCCAACTCCGAGATGCTTGCTTCAGTCCATAAATGGAACGCTGAAGTTTGCATACTTTATCAGCATCCTTAGGATCAACAAAACCTTCGGGTTGCATCATATACAACTCTTCATCAATGTTGCCATTGAGGAACGCAGTCTTGACATCCATATGCCATATTTCATAATCATGAAACGCAGCAATTGCTAATAAAATCCGAATGGACTTAAACATCGCTACGGGAGAGAAAGTCTCATCGTAGTCAACACCTTGAACTTGTCGAAAACCTTTCGCGACAAGCCGTGCTTTATAGACGGTAACATTACCATCCGCGTCCGTTTTATTCTTGAAGATCCATTTGCACTCAACGGCCTTTCGGTCGCTAGGAGGGTCCACCAAAGTCCATACTTGGTTTTCGCTCATGGATCCCAATTTGGATTTCATGGCCTCTAGCCATTTCTCAGAGTCTGGGCTCATCATCGCTTGCTCATAGTTCGAAGGCTCACTGTCATCTACTAACAAGACAGTTAAGACAGGGTTGCCGTACCACTCAGGAGGGGCACGCGACCTTATCGACCTGCGACGTTCAGTAGCAGCATCGTCCGAAGCTTCATGATCCTTGTCATTAGCTTCCTCTATTGTTGGTGCAGGCGGCACTGGAACAACTTCAGGTGTTGCACTACTCTCCAATTCAAGAGAAGGTTCAATAACCTCGTCTAGCTCTACTTTCCTCCCACTCACTTCTTTCGAGAGAAACTCCTTCTCAAGAAAGGAACCGTTCTTTGCGACAAACACTTTGCCTTCGGTTCTGTGATAGAAGGTATACCCAATAGTTTCCTTAGGGTATCCTATGAAGACGCATTTCTCCGCTTTGGGTTCGAGCTTGTCCGGCATCAACTTCTTGACGTAAGCTTCGCATCCCCAAACTTTAAGAAACGACAACTTAGGTTTAGCACCAAACCACAGTTCATACGGTGTCGTCTCAACGGATTTAGATGGTGCCCTGATGGGGATACGCCTACTGGGGTATACTCAGCAGGACGTTTCCGACTGGCCCAAGGGCTGGCGAGTGGGCCTGCAGAACGGCGAGTGGATCGAAGCCCAGCAAGGTACCAAGCGACTGGAAGCTGAAGGCCCAGGCGAGTAGATAGGCCCAGTCGGACTAGGTTAAACGATTACCGAAGCTGTAACCGAATCGGTTGAGATATGTAAACCCTAGGGGAGGTGAGCCTATATAAACCTCCCTATGGGGTGAGTAGAGACACGTTCCCTCATACACCCAAGCGACTCGCCGCCTAGCCGCCGAGCTCGCCCATTGTAAACACCTCCCTAATACAATCTAGCAGGAGTAGGTCTTTACCCTCCGGGGGGCCGAACCTGGGTAAAACCCTGTGTCTTTGCCCTCATCTCGCACCGCAGATGGCTGGCCGCCCTTGCCCCTCGTTCTACTACTCGCTGCCGATTGCAGCATCTGCCGTGACCATTCCCACGACAGTGGCGCCCACCGTGGGGCCTGGCCGGTCTGGCCGGTGTTCTGCGGCGAGATCCAATCTGCCCATCAACGAGACGGTCGCCACCGGCCGCATGATAGCGATCGGCGAGATGCTCCAGATCTTGCCGAGCAGCTACGTCCCGGCGGCGCGACCCGTCACACACAGCGTGATCCTGCCAATCGGCACGATCAGCCTCTTCGTCGGCCTCACCGACATCATCGTCTCGGAGGACTCGGCTCGCATCCGCGAGTCGCCGCCACGCGATTGGCTCTCCGAGAGCCAGGTTCGCACGATCCACCGCCTTGCCTCCGAGTACAACTCGGCCCACAGCAACGTGGCCGAGAACTCAGCGGCCGCAGAAGATGCGGCCCTCACCGATGACGCCGACTCGGCGACCCCGGCGTCACTCGCCGGATCCATCACCGCGGCCTCATCCGCGGGCTCCATCGCCCAGGTCTCCAACGCGGGAGACTTCGAGGACCCCTCCATCCTCGGGATCTTCGAATTCGACTCCGGGTCGGAGAACTCCGCCGACCTCCGCGATGGCGCCAATCGCCACGCCGCGACTTACATGGCCACCGGCACCGATCCACCGGAGGATCCTTTCTCCACCCCAATCCCTCCTAACGCCACGGCAACGGAGGTCGAGGAGCTTCGCTTGAAACTGGCGGAGGCGGTACGCAAAGAGCAGGCCGAGCGCGAAAAATTTCGCCTCGAGCAGGTGACGGCGCAGGAGCTGTCACGCTACCACCAGCAGCGGATCAGGTCACGCTTGAACCCCACCGTTCAAGGGCGTGCCCTGAACTTCGACGACGAAAACGACCCGGCCCGCATAGCCGAGCGCGCAATCTGCGAGAACGCGCCACCAGGAGGAAGCGCCCGGCCCCCGCCAGGATCAACGGCGATGGGTGCCCCACCACCACCCAACCGCACCCCTCCCAGGGACCAACCGCGGATAGTTGTCTCCTCACGGGAGCGAGACGCAAACGGCCTCCCACTATTCTCCACCCCAATGGACAACCTCGTGGCAGGCCGAGCAGCAGCTGATAGCATCACGACCACTGGCAACGGCGCCTTACAGATCCAGTACGTCAAGGCCCTGCTTGCGAAGGCCGTGGAGCAGCAAAAAGCGGGCGCCGACTCGCAAGGTCGAGTATACTCGCGTTCCTCGGGAAGCAGAGCGGCCTCAAGCGGCCGCCCAGCGGCGGCAAACACCCTCAATTGCCCGCCACCAGAGCCACTGCAGCTCCAACACCGACCTGCGAACGCGGCGCTCTCCACCAACGATCCCAGGCCGGCGACCAACTTCGTCGCCGCTAACGGACAACCCATCGACGCCCGCACTCACATCATCAACAACCAAAACTGGCGCGCACGCCAGCCCGACGACTTACGGCACACCCTAACTAATCGCCGCGATGGCGAGCCCATGGGGTCGCTCAGTCGACTCGGGCCTAAGTGCTTCGGACCAATGATCCGAGGCGAGAAGTACCCGCCAAACTTCAAGGCGCCAAAGGAGATAGAAAAATACGACTCCTCGTACGACCCCGCAGTCTGGCTCGACACATACCTCATGGCAATGGGGATCGCGGGTCACACTGACCTACTCGCCGCCCGTTACCTCCCACTGATGATGGAGGGGACGTGCAGGCAGTGGATCAACACGCTCCCCCAGGACAGCATCGACTCCTGGGAGGAAATGCGCGACGCCTTCGTCAGGCACTTCGAGTGCTCCTACACCCGCGCCACCACCATCGAGGACCTGGAACGATGCGTCCAGGGACCCCGCGAGTCGACCCGCAACTGGGTCCAACGGTGGCAAGAGCTCTGGTACAACGCGGTCGGCATCCACCCGGACACCGCGATCCATTGCTTCAAGACCTCGTGCCGCTATGAGCCTCTAGTCGCCAAGCTCAAGCGACACTCCCGCACACTCGACAACATCCCCGACCTCCTCGAGATCGCCAAACGGTACGCCGAGGAGGATCCAAACCAGGAAACCGACGACGAGTCAGGGGGGCAACGCCGCACGGGCGGCAACGACGGCGGACGCCGAACCGACCTACGCTACAGCGGCACCCGCCTCACCGGCAAGCGCCGCAGCGACGGGCGAGTCGACTTCGTCGCCAACGCTGGGCATGCACAGCGCGAGCCCAAGAGCTACCGCCGCGACGGAGGGCAACGGCGCGACGGCGGCAATTACAAGAACAAGCCAAGATTCGATCCTGCGGCCCTCCTCAACCAACCATGTGCGTTCCACAGCAGGGAAGGGAAGCCCGCAACGCACACCACCGCCGACTGCCACACCCTCAGGGAAATCGAGAAGGCACGGCACGCGCGGGAGGACACCGACAACGACCCGCCAAATGGCGGAAAATTCGGCAAAGTAGCCGGCTCGCTCCACACCTTCACAGGCTTCAACACGAAGCGCGAGAAGAAGGTCATCGCCCGCGCCGTCGCCGTCAACACGGTGGCCCAAACAGATGTCCCCCAGTTCCTGAACTGGTCGGAACAGCCCATCACCTGGAGCCGGCAAGACCACTCGCCACGCATCGAGTACCCAGGACGAGTCGCCCTGGTGGTCAAGCCCAAGGTTGGCGACTACTGGCTCCCCAAGACACTGATGGACGGCGGCAGCTCCATCAACATCCTCTACCTCGACACCTTCAGGCGGCTGCGGCTCCCGCAGTCGATGATCGAGACAACCCACACCACATTCCACGGCATCGTCCCCGGTCGGAAGGCGTATCCGATCGGCAAAGTCACGCTGCCAGTCACTTTCGGCAGTCCAGCAAACTTCCGCACCGAGCGGATCGTCTTCGAGCTGGTGCCCTTCGACAGCCCTTACCACTGCGTCCTGGGGCGCCAGGCGTTTGCTAAATTCATGGCAGCGCCCCACTACGCGTACAACGCAATGAAGCTCCCCGGGCCGTGCGGCGTCATCACCATCAACGGCGACCCCGACATGGCCGCCGAATGCGAGGCCAAAGGAGCCGAACTCGCCGACGCTGTCATCGCGGCAGAAACTAATCACGCCGACGAGCTCGCCAAATACACGAGCGGGGTCAACAATGACGATCCCACAATACTCAAGAAGCCCAACTCAGAGGGCACAAACACCTCAACCTTTGAGGCCACGACGCACACCCGCACCGTCGAGCTGGTCCCAGGCGACCCCAGCCAGACGGTGACGATTGGGACAGGCATGAGCCCAGCATAGGAAGGCGCGCTCATCGAGTTCCTTCGTGAGAATAGGGACATCTTCGCATGGAAACCCTCCGACATGCCCGGTGTCCCTAGGGAGCTCGCTGAGCACAAACTAAACGCCGACCCCAAAGTGCGACCTGTCAAGCAGTCGCTACGGCCCTTCAATGAAGAACGCCGTCGAGCAATCGCCGAGGAAGTGCAGCGTCTACTCGCTGCCGGCTTCATCCGGCCAATCAAGTACTCCAAGTGGCTGGCAAACCCAGTCCTGGTCGAGAAGAAAAACGGGACCTGGAGAATGTGTATCGACTACACAAACCTGAACAGCGCCTGCCCAAAGGAGCAGTTCGTCCTCCCGCGGATCGATCAGATAATCGATTCAACCGCGGGATCGGAGTCGCTATGTTTCCTCGACGCCTACTCCGGGTACAACCAGATCAAAATGCCTGTCGAGGATGAGGAGAAGACGGCGTTCATCACGCCATTCGGAGCCTTCTGCTACACCGCCATGACCTTCGGCCTCAAAAATGCCGGGGCAACCTACCAGCGGTGCATGCAAGAATGCCTCGCGAGCCAAATTGGCCGCAACATCCACGTCTACATCGACGACGTGGTCGTGAAATCCGCTCGCCAAGGCGACCTACTCGCCGACCTGGCGGAGACCTTCGCCAATCTGCGGAGGTACAAGATAAAGCTCAACCCAGGCAAGTGCACCTTCGGTGTACCCGCCGGACAATTACTGGGGTACGTCGTCTCCAAACGAGGGATCGAGGCGAACCCAACGAAGATCGACACGATCGCCCGGCTCGGCAAACCCGAGTGCCTGCGTGACGTCCAGAAGCTGGCCGGGCGGGTAGCGGCTCTCAGTCGCTTCATCCCCCGCCTGGGCGAAAAGGCGATGCCCCTATACCGCCTGATGCGCAAGAACCCCACCTTCCAGTGGGACAAGGAGGCGGACGACGCGCTCCGCGACCTCAAAAAGGTGCTACTCGCCGCACCACTACTCGCCGCACCCGCTGACAAGGAACCTATGCTGGTTTACGTCGCGGCGTCCGAGCGCGTTGTCAGTGCTGTAATGGTCATCGAACGACCAGAGGAAGGAAAGGAGCGCCTGGTTCAGCGGCCGGTGTACTATATCAGCGAGGTTCTCACCGAATCGCGTCAGCGGTACCCACAGTACCAAAAGTTAGTATACGCGGTCTTCAGGGCTCAGCGGCGCCTGCCGCACTACTTCCAGGAGCACCCGATCACGGTCGTCTCCTCAGCGCCACTACAAGACATCATCCGCAATCGCGAGGCGACCGGGCGGGTCGCCAAGTGGGCCGTCGAGATCGGCGTCCACAACATTAAATACGAGCCACGAAGGGCGATTAAGTCACAGGCACTGGCAGACTTCATCGCCGACTGGGAGGAGGCCCAGCAGCCAGAAAAGCTGCCGTACCTCCATTACTGGAGCCTGCACTTCGACGGGTCCAAGAACGCGGACAGTGCAGGAGCGGGGATAGTGCTAACTTCACCAAAGGGCGACAAGCTCCGCTACATCCTCCGCCTCGAATTCACGCCCTGCACCAACAACATGGCTGAATACGAGGCCCTACTCCATGGCATGCGAGCCGCAAAGGAGATGAGCGTCAATCGCCTCCGATGCTACGGAGATTCCGACCTCGTTGCGGGACAAGTCGCCGGCACCTGCGACGCCATCTCCCCTACCATGGCGGCGTACCGCCAAGAGGTGGATAAGTTGGGCGGCCACTTCACCGGCTACTCTGTCGAGTGGATCGACAGGCGAAAAAACGAGGAGGCCGACGCCCTCTCTCGCATCGGGTCGGCTCGACTCGCACCACCCGCCGGCGTGTTCCTCGACACAATCTCCAAGCCATCAGTCTCTCCCCGAGGGAGATCGACATCGGAGTCCCGCTCCAACCAGAGGCAGCCTTGGTCGCACTCATCACCGAGCCAGACGACTGGACCAAGCCCTACATCGCCTACCTGGAAACCGGCACCCTGCCAGCAGACGAGATAAACGCTCGAATGATCGCCCGCCGATGCAAGTCGTACACCATCATCGACGGCGAACTACACAAGCGCAGCGTCACCGGCGTGTTCCAACGTTGCGTCCAGCCAGCTGAAGGACGGAAAATCCTCCACGACATCCACTCAGGCGACTGCGGCCATCACGCCGCCGCTCGCTCCCTGGTCGCCAAGGCTATGCGACACGGCTTCTACTGGCCCACTGCACACGCCGACGCCGTCGACATCGTCCAGCGATGCGCCGGGTGCCAGAAGTACGCCAATCAGACGCGCGTACCGAGCTCAGCGCTCAAAACGATTCCCATCACTTGGCCATTCGCCGTATGGGGCATGGACATGGTAGGCCCCTTCAAGAAAGCCCCCTCCGGCTACACCCACCTGCTAGTCGCCGTCGACAAATTCACCAAGTGGGTGGAGGCCAAGCCAGTCCGGAAATGCGACGGGAAGACCGCCACTAAATTCCTACGCGAGCTCATATATCGCTACGGGTTCCCAAACAGTATCATCACGGACAACGGCACAAACTTCGCCAAGGGAGCAATGGCCGAATTTTGCGAAGAGCACCACATCCGGCTTGACCTCGCGTCAGTCGCCCACCCGGAATCCAACGGCCAGGCGGAACGCGCCAACCAAAGCATCCTCCACGGCCTGAAGCCGCGACTCCAAGTACCACTCGAGCGCACCGCTGGATGCTAGGTCGAAGAGTTGCCCTCCGTCATCTGGGGAATCCGCACCTCGGTTAACAGATCGACGGGATTCACTCCCTTCTTCATGGTCTACGGCGCCGAAGCAGTCATGCCCACCGACCTCGAACACGACTCTCCGCGGGTCGTCCATTATACGGAGGCCGCAAACGAACTGGCCCGCCAAGACGGGCTCGACCAGCTCGACGAAGCACGCGACCTCGCTCGGTCACGCACCGCCATCTACCAGCAAGGACTCCGCCGCTACCACAGCCGACGGGTGAAAACCCGCACCTTCCAGGAAGGCGACCTGGTGTTACGCCTCATCCAGGACAAGAAGGGCATGCACAAGCTCTCCCCTCCGTGGGAAGGCCCATTCGCCATCGGGCGCGTACTCGGCAACGACGCCTACTACCTCATCGACGTCCGCGGGGACGGCAAACTCGACGTCCAGCGACCATGGAATGTAAATCTCCTCCGGAAGTTCTACTCCTAGAACCCCACACATGTACTCTCCAGTCGCTATGAAATAAAAGAAACGGTTACCGCCAATGGCGTCTACTCTCCATGCCTTGTGCCACTCGCACTCGTAAAAACAGCGTCATGCTAAAATGCAGAAGTCAACCTTTGGTACAGCGATCGGCACGGCTAAGTAGTGCGATGCAAGAGCACTGAATCATTTCAGGTCTTGCGTCGTCCATGAAAAACGCCAATCCGGAGCCCCATTGGAGTCGCCCAGCTCGACTAGTTTTACGAACCAAGACAACTGCCCTCGCTTCTCACAGCGACCTTGGTCCTCCGCATCCTCGGCATAGCGACTCGAACGGCTAAGTACCACGCTCGGGGACTGAATACCAGTTCGTCGCGATCGGCCAGGGAAAACGCCAAGTAAGAGAGCACGCCCGGGACTCGCCACGCGACTGACCCTCCGGGCCAGGCAGGAGTGACGCGCTCACACTAACGCGCTAAGTCCTCAACCACCCTCGAGTCGCGCCTAGAACTACCAAGTACCACGCTCGGGGACTCGGCCACCCGACCCCGTTCGCGTACGGGAAAACGGCAAAGTACAGAGCACTCAAGGGAGTCGCCTTGCGACTGGCTCTCCGAGCTCGGGCGAGTCGACTAAACCAACAAAACACATGATAACAACAAACATCATATACGAGGTAAACCCCACAAAAGGGCGGACGCGCTCGGGGACTCGTCCAAAATCAATCCAAAACACACAAACGAATAGCAAAATGGACACGACGTCCCATTCAATCGCATATTGCATTGTCTTATATTGCAAATTATGCCCGCGTGGCAGAACTGCTGCTAACACATCCAGGCAAACTACCCTATTCTGCAGGCTTCGACGACGACTCGCCAGAATCCCGGCGCCTACGGATGAACGCGGTGTACGGGTTTGACGGATACGTCGTCAGCTCACCCGCCATCGCCGAGCGAAAAGGTTGCTCGACCTTGAAGTCACGATGCGGCGGCTCGGGGTCGTTCGGCGCGACGACCGTTTCCTGGTAGGGAAGGAGGTCGCCCATCGCCCAGACACGCTCCGAGTACGCGGCGGCACGCTCCTGCAACTTGAGAACCTCGGACAGGTCCACCGCGCCAGTCGACGAGGGATACCCACTCGTCACATCGTCGAGGTCGAAATCCTCGGGGAAGTGGGCAAGCCCAAGGCTCAGCGCTGTCGACGCTCCACGCCGAAACGCCGACCGCGTCATGAACTCAACAACCGCGGGCGCCTTCTCCAAATACTCCCACACCTCAACGAGGTCGCTGGGAATAACCTCCGTGGGCGACATTTCTTGAAGGTAGGCGCGGATGCACGTCGCCGATAGCGTAGCCGAGTCGACGAGCATGCTTACGCACTGCCTAGCGTCGAGTGAGCTCGCCTCTTCTTGGCTACCAATAACGCGACCTGCGAGAAGGAGACAATGATGAGTGCGACAGACACCACAAAAACCCCAACTAACGGAAAGGGAAGATGCACTCACCAAGCAACGGGCGGGCGAGCCCCGTGATGAAGCACTGAAGCGACGTGTGGTCGTCCTGAAGCCCAGCAATAAGGACTTCCGACACCTTGCGATCTTCCTCCGCGGCTGCAATGGCGGCCCTAGCCCGCCCGTCCGCCGAGCTAGCTTCTTCCCTCGCCTCCCGCAGCTCGCGCTCGAGGTCAGCGACCCGCTGTTCAGCAGCGCCCAGAGCAGATCGCGCCGCTTCCAACTCACCAGCAGGGACAAGCTCCTGGCGAGTTTCTTCTGCCTTCGCAGCAACAGCCTGAAGCTCTTTGTTCGCCTCCTGGATGGTGGTCAGCTCCTTCTCAGCACGCTGTTGCGCGGCCAGTCGGTCCGCCGACTCGAGCTGCAGACCCTGCACATCATCAAAAAAGTCAGTAAAAACGAACCTCCTAAGTGCCCACCCGCTGAAATTCAGCGAGTGCGCACTCGGGGACTGGCAATCAAGAAATTCCCAAGTGCCCACCCCGCTGAAATTTAGCGCGTGCGCACTCGGGGACTGGATAAGAAAGTAAAAGACGAGAAAATAATAAGAATCAAGCCGCTGCAAAACACCGACCTGATCCTCGGGGACTGGATATACCTGGATGGCTGCGCCAAGCATGCCATGAAGTTGCATCGCGTCCACGGATGCGAGTAACGCTGGCGTGTGCCCACGACGCTGGTCGACTTCAGCATCGACGGTCCCTGGAGCGAGGCTCGGGGATGCAGCCCCGCTCGCCGCGGCCGCCTTGGTCACGAAGCGAGGGAAGGTGGCGATAGCGGCACCCGCTCCAAAGGAAGTCGCCTCCGCCGTTCCAGGCAAGGAAACGCCCTCCTTCGTAGACGCGGCTGCCTCCACCGCGGGGCCGGCCGGCGCGACCGCCGTGTCGTCAGAGACAGTGACGATGTCGTCGCCCTTGGCCTTCTTACTGCCATCCGCCGGGGTAACGACCTCGTCCGCCTTCCTCTTACGGGAAGGATCCTCCCCGCTAGCGGGGGAGGGTACCTGGGCCACGGTCGGGTGGCCCATCCTTTTCACTCCGGTCCTGCACATCAGTCGAATCAGTAAAGACAATCGAAACAGCTATGGAAAATAGAGAAGGCCGAATGCACTCACTTGGCGACCGGGATGAAGCGTAGCCCTGTGCGAAGGCCGGCCGGTTTTTCTAGCTCGGGGCCCAGTTGGCGACTGAGCCCTAGTTCCAGGACGTCGCGTGCCCAGGACACGGACGGCTTCTTCGTTGTCAAGGCTGCGGCTGGCGCCTCTGGGATACCTTCGGCAGGGGCTTCCTCACGAACTGAAGCCGCTACGGCCGGAGCCTCCTTGCGGGGCGAAGCCGCCCCAATCGGAACCTCCTTGTGAGGCGAAGTCGCCGCGGCTGGAGCCTTCCCTAGCCCAGAGACTGGCGCGAATGGCGGGGGCATCGAGGCCAGCGGTGCTTCCACAGACGGTGCATCTAGCGCGGTTGTCGCCGGGGCCGCACCGTCATCGGCCGAGCTGTGAGCATCAGAGCTGCTCGTCGAGTGCGGCGGCGAGGCCATCTTTGGCGGCTTCGTTTTCCTCCTCGGAGGGGCCCTCGCTTCCTTTTCCTTCTTCTTCTTCGAAGGAGTGGCCTGGCGGCGCGAGGTGGCTTCTGGGAGCTCGTCGTCATCATCATGACGCTCGAGGCTCCTGCTTGCTTCGATTTCGCGCTGACGTTGCCCGCGGGTCTTTCGGACCAGCGGGGCGATTTCCTCTTCGGACTCGTCCTCGCCGTCCTCGTTGCCCTTCGCGGGTGGCGATTCGCTTGTGTCCTGGGCGGATGGCCCCGGGCTCTCGTCATCGGCAGGTGGGAGCCACCCTTCCACCACTTGGAACAACTGCGATGAATACGAAACAGAGTTAGAATTACCGCGACTGCATACGCTGCGACTGCGAACAAGATAAAGAAATTACCGTCGGAGCCGGACGCTTCGCGGTGTAGGGGGGGGACCCCGGCCTGTGCATCCACGTACACCGCCTGGGTGATCTTCTTCAACGCTGGGAGATAGTCCTCCAACTTCCACTCGTCGAGGCAGGCTTTCGTCGAGTCTCCCCGGCCCGTGTACTGATACATGTAATGGTCGCGTTGGGCGAGCGGAACGAGCCGCCGCCCAAGCCAACAATTGTACAAGTTTATCGTCTGGAGCCCTTTCTTCTTCAGACAACGGATGGCCTAGAGCATCTCGTCGACGACCATCCGCTGGTCGTCGGGGAGCTTGCCGACCTGGAGATGGCGCGGCTCGGAACGGTTGGCCGAGTACCGCGGGATCGCCGCCTCGTCCTCCGGAGTCGCCTCGGTCACGTAGAACCAAGACTTCTTCCAGTCGCTCGCTGCTTTGGCGGGCAGCATCAGATCGAAGAAGGAAGCTTTGGACTTGAGCTGGAACGTCAGGCCGCCCGCGGCTAGCATTGGGCCGCCTGCCTCCTCGCGGCTGATCCGTCCGTGGAACAGATCTTGCCACAAGGGAAAGTAGGGCCGGCAGCCCAAGTAGCACTCGCAGAACGCCACGAAGATGGCGAGCTGCTCGATGCTGTGGGGACCCAGATCTGAGGGCTGGATCCCGTAGTAGGCGCAAAAACGCCGGAAGAACAAAGACGTGGGAAACCCTAACCCCCGCTCGAGATGACTGGTGAAACAGTCGAACTCCCTCTCTCGCGGGTTTGGGGTCGTTTCTCCGGCTGCGGGGATACGCCAACAGCCGGCTCGCAGGATTCCGGCCTCCTCGAAGGAGGCCAGCTGCGCCCTCGTGCACTTGGACCTGCCCCATGGTTCGGTGAGAAGGGCCATAGCCGAGAGGTTGGTTGGAGGTCGAAGGATTTTGGGTCGATTGGATCAAGGAGCAAAGGAAAGAGAATGCGCGCACTCGGAAGAAGTGGTGGGCAGTTGGCTCTACGATTGCCTGTCATTCCTCTTATATAGCGGAAGTTACCCGCCAAATCAGGGGGCCGTTACCGCGCGATGATTACGCCAAAAGTTACCGTTGAGTTACCTTAACGGCTAGTTTGACCACGCCTGACGGTCCAACTCCAGCCACTCGGCTCGCTAGGTCACTCGCCGCGACCGCGTCCCGTTGGCTCGATTCGCCCAAGACGCGACTCGGTTCACCGGATTTTCTCCTTCATACAGGAGCCCGCCGACGATTCGACTGGATGCCTACTTTGAAGCCGTATACTCCGACTGCCAGCAGCCACTTACGCCTAATCAACGACGGCCTCGGGGACTACTGATGGGGATACGCCTACTGGGGTATACTCAGCAGGACGTTTCCGACTGGCCCAAGGGCTGGCGAGTGGGCCTGCAGAACGGCGAGTGGATCGAAGCCCAGCAAGGTACCAAGCGACTGGAAGCTGAAGGCCCAGGCGAGTAGATAGGCCGAGTCGGACTAGGTTAAACGATTACCGAAGCTGTAACCGAATCGGTTGAGATATGTAAACCCTAGGGGAGGTGAGCCTATATAAACCTCCCTATGGGGTGAGTAGAGACACGTTCCCTCATACACCCAAGCGACTCGCCGCCTAGCCGCCGAGCTCGCCCATTGTAAACACCTCCCTAATACAATCTAGCAGGAGTAGGTCTTTACCCTCCGGGGGGCCGAACCTGGGTAAAACCCTGTGTCTTTGCCCTCATCTCGCACCGCAGATGGCTGGCCGCCCTTGCCCCTCGTTCTACTACTCGCTGTCGATTGCAGCATCTGCCATGACCATTCCCACGACATGCCCTATTTAAAGTGAATGCAGCGGTTTCTAATGCATAACCCCAAAATGATAACGGAAAATCAGTAAGAGACATCATCGATCGGACCATATCTAATAAGGTTCGATTCCAGCGTTCAGACACACCATTGCGCTGTGGTGTTCCAGGTGGCGTGAGTTGCGAAACAATTCCGCTTGCTTTAAGATGCGTGAGAACATCATAACTCAAATATTCACCTCCACGATCGGATCATAGAAACTTAATCTTTCTGTTATGATGGTTCTCCACTTCATTCTGAAATTCTTTGAACTTTTCAAACGTTTCAGATTTATGTTTCATTAAATAGATATACCCATATCTACTTAAGTCATCGGTAAAAGTGAGAAAATAGCGATATCCACCGCGCGTCGAAACACTCATCGGTCCGCATACATCGGTATGTATGATTTCCAATAAGTCCGTTGCTCGCTCCATCATACCGGAGAACGGGGTTTTGATCATCTTGCCCATGAGGCATGGTTCGCATGTGTCAAATGATTCAAAATCAAGAGACTCCAAAAGTCCATCACGATGGAGTTTCTTCATGCGCTTTACACCAATATGACCTAGACGACGGTGCCACAAATAAGTAGTATTATCACTATCTACTTTGCATCTCTTAGCCTCAATGTTATGGATGTGTGTTTCATCCCTTTCGAGATTTAGAAGAAATAAACCATTCACAAGAGGTGTATGACCATAAAAGATGTTACTCATATAAATAGAACAACCATTATTCTCTGATTTAAATGAATAACCGTCTTGCAATAAACAAGATCCAAAAATAATGTTCATGCTGAACGCAGGCACATAATAACACTTATTAAGGTTTAAAACTAATCCCGAAGGTAAAACTAAGGAGAGCGTGCCGACGGCCATCACATCAACTCTTGATCCGTTGCCAACGCGCATCGTCACCTCATCCCTCGCAAGCCGCCGTCTATTCCGTAGCTCCTGTTTCGAGTTACAAATATTAGCAACTGAACCGGTATCAAATACCCAGGCACTACAACGAGGGCTAGTAAGGAAAACATCAATAACATGTATATCAAATATACCTTTGATGGTGCCAGCCTTTTTGTCCGCTAAGTACTTCGGACAGTTGCGCTTCCAGTGACCCTTGTCCTTGCAATAGAAGCACTCAATGTCCGGTTTAGGACCAGACTTGAGCTTCTTCTCAGCAGGGGCAACGCGCTTGCCGCCGCCTTTCTTGAAGGGCTTCCTTGCACCCTTACCTTTCTTGAAGGTGGGGGGCTTGTTGACCATCAACACATGATTATTCTTTTTGATGTTCACCTCCGCTACTTTCATCTTAGCAAAGAGCTCAGTGATCATATCAGTGGAACCAATCTGATTGTGATCAACTACAAAACTTTTGTAGCTAGGAGTGTCAATCTTGAGCTCCTCTGGAATCTTGCAGTCTAGTTGCTCAAGGCGTTGAGTGTAGCCCGTCATCTCAATGGCGTGCTCACTAACGGAACTCCCTTCCTCCATCTTGTAGTTAAAGAATTTCTTAGAGATCTCATATCTCTCAGAACGGGCTTGAGTCTGAAACATGGTTTTCAGCTCTTCGAGAATCTCAAAGGGCCCGGGATAGTCTTCAAAACGATTTTGAAGTTCCGGTTCCATAGAAAATAACATGGTGCTCTTAATCACACCATAATCATCTTTGCGTGACTGATAGACAGCTTTCTCATCAGCCGGCGCAGTTGCAGCAGGGGGGTCACCTAACGCTTTCCCAAGGACATAGTCCTTTTGACCGCCAGAGAGAATGATTCTTAGATTGCGGAACCAATTGGTGAAGTTAGACCCATTGTTTCTAAGCTTTTCCTTCTCAGCGAAAACGTTGAAGTTGAAGTTGGACTTAGCCATTTGATCTACAGTATTGCAAGTACAAATTAGACTATGTTCATGATAACTAGTTCAACTTTTAATCAAATTACTAGATGAACTCCCACTAAATTCAACATCCCTCAAGTTGTTTAGTGAACACGATCCAAATTCACCACACCTAATCTGATCATCACGAGAAGAGATGTGGTTTCAATGGTGGACAACGAAGTGTCGATCATATCATTCATATGACTCATGCTTAACCTTTCGGTTCTTGTGTTCCGAGGCCATGTCTGTACATTCTAGGCTCGTCAAGTTAGACCCAAGTATTTCCGCGTGTGCAAAACTGTCTTGCACCCGTTGTATGTGAGCGTAGAGTCTATAGCACCCGATCATCACGTGATGCTTGGACACGACGAACTTTCGCAACGGTGCATACTCATGGAGAACACAGTTTTTATCTTGATCTTTAAGTGAGGAATCATCTTATAATGCTACCGTCGCGATCTAAGCATAATAAGATACATAAAAGGATAAACATCACATGCATATAACTTTATGTGACATGGTATAGCCAATCTTCGCGCAATGATCTCCATCTTGTGCATGCCGGCATGATCTCCATCACTCCACCATGATTGCCTCCACCACGAATAGCAACTACAACTATTGCTAACTACTTAGCGATAAAGTGAAACTATTACATGGCGCATAAGAAGTTGACACACAGGTCATACACAATTATAAAGACAACCATATGGCTCCTGCCGGTTGTGTACTCATCGACATGCAAGTCGTGAAACATTACAAAACATGATCATCGCATACATTATACACATCACATCTTGGGCCATACCATATCACAGAAAACACTCCCTGCAAAAACAAGTTAGACGCCTCTACTTTGTTGTTGCATGTTTTACGTGGCTTATGGGAGTAGATGCTAAGAACGATTCTTACCTACGGAAAGCCACAACAGTGATATTATGGTTGCCAAACTCCGGTGTTAATCCCATGACAACTATAGTGAGAGAAACTGACATCCACCAGCCGCATGTGTGGAACAAGCCACAAGTCAAGTGCGGAGCCGGTCTCGCGAACGACGTCGCGTAAGGTTGGCCTGGACCGCTTCAATCTCACTATCCCGCGTCATAAGAAGAACACAAACAAGAGGCTTGCAACAGAAAACATAAACGCCCGCAACAACCATGTTGTGTTCTACTCGTGAAACACATCTACGCATAAACCTGGCTCTGATACCACTGAAGGGTTTCGCGGCATAGTAAATCAAAATTTTCTACGGATGCGAACAGAGGGAAAGCCAAGATCTAATCTAGGAGATTCGATCAACGAGAGAGATTGGATTAGATCTTCATACCCTTGAAGATTCGCACAGCGGAACGTTCGTCGGAACGTGGGTGATGTAGTCGTACTCGCTTCTCCTCCTCGCGATCCGATCCGATCTAGCACCACAAGTGGCGGTGCCTCCGTGAGATGCACACGTGCGGAACCTCGATGTATCCTCCTTCCTTGGTCCAGAAAGTATGGTGGAGATATGGGTTGGATCTACAACGCGACGGCGCGGTGCAATTGGTGGAGAATTTCTGCAGCAGGGCTTCGCCTACAAGCAGTCGGGAGGGAGAGAGGAGGGAAGCAGGGCGGCTACGGTTGGAGGGGAAGGTGTAGGGGGTTGGTGCGCCCCCAGCCCTCTATATATAGAGGGGTGGGCGCAGCCCTAGCCCCTCCCCCAAGCCAAGGCCGGCGGCCCCAAGGAGGAAGAGTGGGGGGCAAGGAAACCCCCCTTCTAGAAGCTCTATCTAGAGTTTAAACCTCTCTTGGCCGGATGGGCCCTATGGGGCCTTGTGCCCCTGGCCCAATGCGGCCAGGGCACTCCCTCATAGGCCCATGCCCCCTCCCGGAAGGTGGGGCCACGTTGGTCCCCTTCCGGAAGGTTCTAGAAGCTTCCGGTACAATACCGATTAACCCGGAACAATTCCGAACTCCAAAAACTGCACTGCCTTATATGAATCTTATTCTCCGGACCACTCCGGAACCTCTCGTGATGTCCCGGATCCCATCCGAGACTCCGAACAAAAACTCATAAACCAATTATCCAATCTATCCTAGCGTCAAGACACGTTAAGTGTGTGACCCTGCGGGTTCGAGAATATGCAGACATGATCTTCTATCAATAATCAACAGCGGGGTCTGGAAACCCATATTGACTCCCACACATTCATCGATGATCATATCGGATGAACCACGATGCCAGGATTAAATCAATCCCATATATATATTCCCTTCGTCTCGCGATATTTTACTTGCCCGGGATTCGATCGTCGGTACCGTCATACCTAGTTCAATCTTGTTCACAGCAAGTACTTTACTCGTTCCGTAATCCGATATCACTTTGTGATTAAATCCTTAACCACATGCTTGCAAGCGGTGTTGATATCGATTACCGAGTGGGCCGAAGTATATCTCTCCGACTTGGGAGGGACAAATCCCATCTCGATACATACAACCCAACAGATACTTTCCGATCACCTGAGAGACACCTTTATGATCACCCTCTCATAGGATGACGTTTGATGACCTCAAAGCTTTCTTCCGATACCAGGGAGTTGTATTATCTCATGGTCTAAGGAATACAATATTTGACATAATAAAAGCTTCGCAAAGACGAACACGATGACACGATCTAATTGCTTCGCTTAGTTTGGGTCTGTCCACCATATCATTCTCCCAATGATATGATCTCATTATTAATCGACAACTCATGTCCATGGCTAGGAAACCTTAACCATCATTAATCAATGAGCTAGTCCATAGAGGCATACTAGGGACACGGTGTTATTCACAAACCACACAAGTATTAAAGTTTCCGCTTAATACAATTCTAGCATGGAATATAAACATTATCATGAACAAGAATTATAATAATAACATCTTTATTATTGCCTCTAGGGCATAATTCCAACAAAGAAATTATCATCAGTCACATAGGGTTAAAACTCTTGGGTAATGATTGGTTTTGCAATCACATAAAAGAGTTATCGCACTAGTAACATATCAGGATTATTCTTAAGTGAATATCCCTTATATTACTAGAGAACTCTTCATTCTTGCTTGGATGTGTTCTACAGGTTCTACCCATTTACTAAGTTTCCAACCTAAGGTCAAAGCATATGCTCTGATACCAACTGCGATGACCCAGCATACCACTGGATGATGTAGTACACTATAGTCGTTGACATAACACCAATGAAACACCGTTCACTAGTATTACATCCCTCAGAATGGCACAACAGAAACACAGCGGGTCCAATACATGGCTTAAAGGTTACAACGCACTCTTCACATAAGAGAGAAAGAGAACTTCTTTTACGAAGAAAAATCAAAGATAAATAACGCAAAATTATTATACTATTAAAATTAGAATTTAACTAAGGAATTGGCATTGCCACTATTGCAATGTACTACAGAGGTAGGTTCTTTGGCTAGAGATTGTATTACTATCTAGTCAGTAACTTCGTCTTCACTTGAGTTGAGAATTATGTTGTCTTCCTGGTCTTCATTGAAGAGTCTTTAGCTGAGCAAGATAAGTCCCGGAGCATAAATTGATGGGGTTGTTGTCTACTCCGGCTTCAGAATCTAGCAAGGGTTAAGAGGATACTTTGAGTACGAGCGTACTCAGCAAATTCACTAGAAAAGGAGTGTTTGATGAACTATAACTACAGCCACAGACCGTAGTTCGTAGGCAATGCAAGTTTTCATAAACATTTCTTCCAAGGTGGATTTTATTCTGAAAAACTATGTCCGACAGCCTTCATGGGTTTACTAGAACCTTCATGGGGTTCCTTTCCCGCCGCGTTCGCAGCTCCTTCCCAGAACAGGGAGTAACAAGTTACAGTTTTTACACTCTGCAGAGGTGCGTTTACTTTACCCATGAGAGATAAACTCTTTGTTGCACAACCGGGCAGCTTATTCCCGTCCACAATTCCATGATGTGGGGCCCAGAAGATGATCCAAGCGTATCACTGCCCCCTTCGCGACCCCGCATGCCTCCTTGGTGTACACCATGCCCACATAATGAATTACGGCAATGGTTTGTACAAACCGTTAGATGCTAGAACTATTGTGGGACGTTGAGGTTTCCCACCCATATGCTGCATATCCTCTACGAATTACCAATTAATATGCACGCTACGAGTGATAACAACCACGACCTGCACATCCGGCTTCATGCGAGAGGAAGAAGATACAACTGACTTCTCCGTCCCATTCCAAATCTCATGGTTAACGCGTGATATACGGCGTAAGAATCACTGGCGACATTGGTTGTTAAGTCCTAGGTAATATGTTCCTTTACCACCCGAACTTTTATAGTAGGTTATTACCTCATGGTAATAAACCTATAACAATATTATTATGAAAATAGTGTTTTCAGACCTTTTTCAAATGCAGGTGATGACAACACTGGATTTGTAAAATACTTACAGAAAATAATCAAAGGACATGAGCAAGTGTGAACTTGCCTTTTGTGATTGCAAGATTATGCACTCACGGTCTTCGAGTGAATGTATAAGATCCAAAATCTAAAATCAGCATCATTGGTCCGGTAAGGACTAATGTTTAAAGAAGCAATATGCTTTTATGCATAAGTAGTGTGATGCACGTTCTAAGCGCAATTCCCGGGAATAATGGTGTCCTAGGGTTTGGATTCCGAAAATGGTTACTTTGGAATGTGTGGTCATTTTAGATAAGTTTCATCATTGTACTTTTATTAGAGGTTTTGAGTGGTTGCAAACATCACATATGTAGGAATAAAGTGTACATACTTACGGCATACTAGTTAGGATTACTTATATAAGGTTTCTTATTTAAAGTGGCAAAAAGGATAACCTTCAAAGAAAAGGTTTCGCTTCTAAGGTCTAAACAAACTTTGTCATTATTTAGTGGTGGTTGATGTCATTTGTTTGCTCAAATGATTTGGCTTGAGTTGCGTTATAGTTTGATTAATTCAGACCAAAGTTAACTATAAAACATATAATAATGCTTATAGTGTTATATTAAGATTTTTTAGACTAAAGTTAACTTTAAAGTATAGATAGTTTTGATAGTATAATTGTATCTTGTATATCTCAAATATGTTCTTTAAGTTACTTAGGAATGTTTATTCTGTTACTTGAGTAATGATTTCCTGATTTGAGTATGGAGGAATATCATTTATCTTTTATAGATTAGTGTGTATAGTTTTGTAAGCCCAACATAATGTTATTTAATTACTTTTGGATTTATTTGGTAATTAATATGGTTTAGAAAAGATTTGATTGTTTTCATGTTGTTCTTGAAGGATTTATTATTAGTGGAATTCTTCTTAGAGATAATCTTCATTTAAAGTTGTAGATTCTTCTAAGATAAGAACATTCATAATGTTTGAAATTATTATGGTATTATATTATTAATATTTAAGACTAATACTAGTTATTAGACTTATTTGACTCATTTCAGGAATATTAATAAATATTATTTATCTTTATAAGAATTATTAATGAAGTAAATAAGTTTAAATTTGAGTTATTAAAATATTTAATTTTTCTATTTATCTCCAAAAGGAGATTATTAGATTTTTAACATGTAAACAATATTTTTGTGATCATTTTGACATATCATTTTTTATGATTTATAAGTAATAAGATAGAATTTTTATAATTCTTTTTACTTTATAATTACTTAATGATAAATATTTGATTAAGTGAAATAATAATACATGATTATAGTTTTATATTAGAATTCTTATTTTTCTATTTTTTGGTATTTTTTTCTATTATTAATATTATTATTTAAAATATGATATATCAAAGTTTTATTACTTATAAAATTTTATTAAATAATATTTATTTAAATCATCGTAATAATAATATTTGATAATAAGTTTAAGTTGTAGATTTTATTTTTCTGAAAATTTTCATATATTATACATATTTTTCTGAATTGTAAATCAAAAGTTATTAATTAAACAAGATTTAATCATTTATTGAATTTGTGGAATAATATTAATTGGATTATAATTATTTATTTATTTCTGAACAGAAAATACTTTTTATACCACGACCAGAGCTAGCTCCAGTCACTGATTAGTGGGCCATTGTCCACCTCAGCTCTCAGGTGAAAGAATTACATTTGTTACCGATTGGTTATCTACCCCAGTCAATGACATATGGGCCCTAGGCAGCGTCACTTGCCACGTTAGCAAAGACTAGTCAAACTAGCTGATGTGGTGCGATCATGATGCAAGGATGGCGTCAGCACCACCACCGCCGTCGGTGAGTGGTCACCGGCAATGATACACGTCGCCCTAGCAAACGAAATAGGTCTAGTCTGAATCAGCGCGACTCACTGGACCCAATAGTGGCAGCGCCGCTCGAAAATGGTCATCGGAAGGTCATCGGCAACGAGCTACTGCGGCGGCCAGCGGCGGTGCTCAACAAAACTAGACCTACGGTGGGAATCCGCAAAAGAAACTAGGGTCTAGAGATGCGTATGCTTACCCTGATGATGATAGAGTGGTCGACGAGGACAGGCGCGGTCAGAATCGAGCTCCCCGACGAGGATTCCGACGAACTGCCGCGAAGGAAATCAACCAAATTCACCTGCTCCAGTGCTCTCATTGATGCACGCTTCTACCTAGAGGATCTACGGAGGTTGGCGCTTCTCCATGACGACACAGAATGGTGTGGGGAGGCGTGGTTCGATGGCGAGGAGTGGCTCCGGCGAGCTAGGGTTCGGTCTCGCTCGTATCTGAGAGGATAAGGAAGGATTGGGGATAGGGATTGAGACGATGCGTCGCGGTGGCCTTCTTATCCCCTCCTGGCAACGACGGCGAGTATCTTGACGCAAAGATGGCGATGACGGCATCGGGCGGCGACGAGCTCCGCCAGCGAGCTGCCTGTGTGCGTGACGGTGACGACGATGACCATTTTGCAGATAACCCCCTGACATTTTCTTTAGCTCAACCCGCGGTCCGTTCCTGACCCCACTTGTAAGTCACAGACAGAAAAGAACCTGGGCTGGTACTGGGCCCTTGTGGGCTGCATAGGGCATCAGGTAAGCATAAGTGTGTTGGGCTGCAGCCAGGTTTAGTTTTTTATTTGCTTTCTCTTTTTCTATTTTCTGTTTTCTAATTCAGATTTAAATTTGAATTAGATTTTTGAACCTTTCTTTGTATGTTTAATTTGCTGGATATCGGTAGTAATATTAAAATATATTTGGCAACCTTTGTGAACCTTCATTATGCCTTCTTTTTATATTTCTTTTATTTTCTCAATAAGAATTCTTTTTTAATATTTGGAAGAAACTTCTTCTTATTATTTTTCTCTTCTATCTTTACTTAGAGATTTATTGAATGATATGTTCTTATTTGCTTATAAATTTAATTTTAATGAGCTCATAGTTTGAATAGAAACTTTATATAAGTTTAATGCTTTTATACCATTATTTGATGCATGAAATATAAAGACATTAATATGGTAACTATTACTTCCATTAATTTGGAAAATAGCAATGTATGTGAATAACAAAGAAGTGTAGGGTGTTGAATCTTGGAATATTACCCTTGGTTTTAAGATTTTATATAGGTTTAGATTTGCTTTAAGATTTAGGATTTATCAACTAAGTTTATTGCCTTTTGTGTATTGTATTGGATGACATCTCCCTTTTAAATTGGAAAATTTTAATTAGAGTGTTTTATAGAAGTGAATATACTTAAGCACATATAGTGAGGATGGTTGAAATTAACAGAGATATGCTTATGTAATTTGCTATAGGAAACTATCTCTATAGAGTGTTATAGACATCAGATGATGAATCAATGGTATATGATGGATAGTATGTTTGATTGAATGCTTACCATGTTTGAAATAAGACAATGATTTATAAATATGACTATATTTCTCCACCTTGGGTTTCTAATTAAGGAACTCCTTTCCTAGATATAATACCTTTTTCAATCCATTACCATGGTTAGTTTGAGGGATTTACTTATTAAAATCTTATTATTCAATATATCACTCTTCTAAACTTTGGAATGAATCCAATCAGTTTGATATAAATTGTAACACCACGGTTCTGAAAAGACCGTAGCTTCTATGTGACATGCCAATCCCTGGATCGGTTCATTGACCCACAATAGAATAAGATGAATAACATAGCAAAATATCCGTGTATCATAAATAACGAAGATCAAGAGTACCATTATTACAATGAAAGCTTAGCTCAAGGCTAGCTCAAATTATTCAGGTAGCAACATAAATAAAGCGAATTCTCCATTCTTCAAATTGCCCACAAGTGAACAAGTGCCGAGTGGAGTACCGTGGCCTATATCGATTACTCGGAATCGAAATATCCTGCAACATGAAACGTAGCAGCCCCGAAGGGTCAATACATGGAATGTATGGCAAGTAGAGCTAGTAAAGGAGACAATAGTGCTAACATCTACATGCATATTTGGCAATTGGAGCCGTGTCTGGCTTGCATTTGCAAATACCTTTGTCCTACTTTCATAAACAACTTTTGATTTTCTTTGGAAAGATCCCAATTAAGTTAACCCAACAACATTAAAGCAATTATGAAATTAGAATGAGCGAGAAACATGTCATGGAATCAATATCAAGCAACTCAGATGTCCATAACCGGGAACACGGCTAATCGATTAGATTATACACCCTGCAGGGGTTAGTACACTTTACCATGTGACTTGGCCAGCCTAGCTCGTACCATCACTCTCATTTTGGGTGATGATAGGGAGAAGTCCAAGAAGAGACCGTTCGGGAATTAGCTCCCCAATCCCGACGCACACCGGTCCAACCTACCAAAATTCTACATCTATGGATACGCGGGTTTGAGTTACCACAACCTACTAAGTCCAACCAACCGTCCATTTCATTATTGGCACATGGTTGTACACGTAAGCTACGAAATAAATAAGCCAATCATTTTCTCTTGATGCCTGGGTGCCTTTCCGCAATGATACCACCAAAATTTATCAATCCCATCACACCCATGAGATTCATTGATTAAGTTGTTTTAGTTTTCGCAAACTAACACATTTAGAAACAACTTTCAGTGATGTAACCCAGCCCTCGTTCATCATAGCATGGCTAAGCACATCTACCAACGGTGGTTCATCTACAAGGAAACCCTACCACATAATAGGACATAGCATAGCGATAGTAATCATCCTACACATGCATCTACAAAATACACGACAATGCATTTAAAATAGTAGGACAATATCATGAACAAAGTAGCATCTACTTGCCTTGGTTGTAGCGGTCGGAAGAACAATCCACACACGAGCAAGCAATGCACTCGTCACAATCTACACAATACAATTGCAACCATAAACAAACCATCCACAAGCATATGCAAACAAAGATGATGCAAGATGCATGCATGACAAGTGTATTGATGCTACAGCAGCACCACATAAACTTATTCAGTAAAGCTACTGAATGCATGCATGGAAAATAAATTTTGGCGCAAGGAAAACCATTATGCAATTTATAATGTTCAAAACTAGAGCTAGAGCCCAAATAATTCACTACTGATAGCCTAATTTTTGTAAAATCTTGGAAAAATTCTACTGTATAGGCATTGCTATTTAGGAACAGTACCAATTGGAATTACTCAAAAAGGAGTTATATAACTTCTCGGGTAATTAAAATACTGCAGAAGGCCACTAAATAGTTTCTGCAAAAGTTTTTACTGTAACCCTACCCTTTTAATTCACTTTGAGATTCCCCTTGTTCTACTGAATCCAGGGACATATTATTTGCAATTTTTGGAGTTACAGATCTTTTTCTATGAATTAATTACTCCAAAAAGGCCATTAACTCATTTAATTAATCTGGACAAAAACTTGCTGCAAAAGTGTAAAACAATGGTACAGCACGATTCTACACGACTTACTGAATCTACACATATTTTGTTTACAATTTTTGGCCCAGTAGATTAATTTCTACGCAATTTACAAGACTCTACTAATTTCTGCAATTTCTAAATCGATTTTTAAATCAAAAGGGAATATTCTAGGAATATTCCCTGCTGACTCAGCGCGGGTTGACTGGTCAACCAGTCAACCACGCGGTCTCCAGTCGATCTAGGCCGTTGATCGGGGATCCGACGGCCAGGAAGGGATGGCGGCGAGGCCTCACCGGAGGCGGCGGCGAGCTCGAGGCGACGGCGGCGCTGGCGCGGCGTACGGGGTGGGGAAGCTCGGGGCGGTCCTCTAGGCGGTGGTGGGGCGAGTCGGCGGCCCCGGGGCGGACGGCGGCGAGCGGATGGAGGCGACGGCGGCGCGAGTCGGGTGTGGGGGCGCGATAGGAGAGGGGCAGGGCGTGCGCGCGGCTAAGAGGGGTCCATGCGGAGTTGGAGGCGGAAACGGCGGCGAGGCGGTTGCAGTCCGTGTCGGACGCGGCAGGCGGCGACGATGTCGGCACCGACAGGTGGGCCCCACCTGTCAGTGGCCGGGCGCGGAGCGGCGGCAGATAGCATCTGCCGCGCGGGCGGCGGGCTGCGGCGCGCGCGCGCACGTGCGCTGGCTGGGCCGGCGCGGCTGCGCTGCTCTATATTTTTTTATCCTTTTTTTCTTTTTCCAATTTCTGTTTAGTATTTCCACCGTAACTTTTTCATACGGACTCCGAATCGGGTGAAACTTGTTCCTAAATTTTTCTAAAATCTAGGAGATCAACCTAGGGCCAAGTGGTAATTGATTCCACTAGTTTACATGGGTGTAAAACACAAGTCCAAGTATACCCTCCCGTAGGAGCATTCTAGTAAAAATAAAATAGGGTTTTGAAAATAGCGTTTTGCCGAAATCTTTTCAAACCGAAGTTTTGTAAAGAAGACCATGATGCAATGACATGAATGATATGCAGAACCAAATCTAAAATTTGGGATGTGACAATACTAACCCCCTTAAGATGAATCTCGTCCCCGAGATTCGGCGCGGCTAGCAAATAGGTGCGGGTAGTCCTCTCGGAGGTCATCCTCACGCTCCCAAGTGGCTTCCTCTTCGGTGTGGTGGCTCCACTCCACCTTGCAAAACCTGATCGTCTTGGTATGGGTAATCCTCTCCGCTGTCTCCAGGATCTTGACCGGCTTCTCCTCATAGGTCAAGTCATTCTCAAGTTGAACCTCCTCTAGTGGCACAGTGTCTCTTAATGGTGTATCCACCATCTCCGGATGGCACTTCTTCAGCTGGGATACGTGGAACACATTGTGAACAGCGGACAGAGCCTCTGGCAACTCCACCTGATAAGCCACTTCTCCCTTGCGTGCTGAGACCCGATATGGTCCAATAAACCGAGGTGCCAGTTTACCCTTAATTCCAAATCTCTTGATTCCACGAAGTGGCGACACTCTAAGGTATTCTCTATCACCTATCTCATACACCACTTCCTTGCGCTTGGCGTCCGCGTAGCTCTTATGCCTTGATTGTGCTACCTTTAGCCTGTCCCTAATCAAGGCGACCTTCTCCTCAGCATCCTTGATCAAATCAGGTCCAAATAACTGACGTTCTCCTACTCCATCCCATAGCAATGGTGTCCGGCACTGTTTCCCATACAGTACATCAAACGGTGACGTCTTGATGCTGGTTTGATAGCTGTTGTTGTAGGAAAACTTAGCATACGGCAAATTCTCATCCCAACTAGAACCATGAGCCAAGGCGCAAGCTCTCAGCATGTCTTCCAAAATCTGATTCACCCTCTCGGTCTGTCCATCAGTCTGTGGGTGAAACGCTGTGCTAAACTACAATCTAGTACCAAGTGACTCGTGAAGCTGGCGCAAGAAGTGTGAGGTAAATTGGGTGCCCCTATCAGATACAATACTCTTGGGAACTCCATGTAGGCACACAATTCTGTCCATATAAATCTTGTCCAACTTTGCACTCGTATAGGTCGTCTTCACCGGTATAAAGTGGGCTACCTTGGTCAAATGGTCGACCACTACCCAAATGGAGTTATATCCTGACCTGGTCCTGGGCAATCCTGTGATAAAATCCATTCCCACTCTATCCCACTTCCAATCCGGCACGGGCAATGGTTGTAGCAGTCCTGCTGGCTTCTGATGTTCCGCCTTCACTCGGCTACATACATCACATAGGGCAATATGCTCCGCGATGTCACCCTTCTTGTTGTTCCACCAGAATCTGTCCTTTAGGTTCATATACATCTTCGTATTGCCCGGATGTATGGAGTACGGCGAGTCATGAGCTTCCTGCAGAATCAACTTCCTTATCTCCGGATCGTTGGGGACGCACAAACGATCTCCATACCACAAAGTCCCTTGCTCATCCTTGCGGAATTCCCTTGCTCGATCCTCCTTCATCTTTTCCTTTACTTCATCAATATCTTTGTCTCCCACTTGAGCCTTCCTGATTCTGTCCTGTAGCGTTGGTTGGACTTCCATTGCTGCCAAGTATCCTTCAGACACTACCTCCAGTCTAAGGTCCTTGAATTGCTTGCACAAATCCTCAGGCAATTCCCCAATTGTCAATCCATTGGCATAAACCTTCCGGCTCAGAGCATCTGCTACTACATTGGCCTTTCCTGGGTGGTATTGCAGATTCATATCATAGTCCTTGATAAGTTCCAACCATATCCTTTGCCTCATGTTCAGTTCCTTCTGTGTAAATATGTACTTCAGGCTCTTGTGGTCGGTGTACACATCACAGTGTTTCCCCATCAAGTAGTGCCTCCATACTTTGAGTGCATGAACCACTGATGCTAATTCCAAATCATGCGTGGGATAATTCCTCTCATGGTGTTTAAGTTGCCGCGAGGCATATGACACCACTCTCCCATCTTGCATCAGTACACTCCCAAGTCCCTCTCGAGAAGCATCACAGTACACTTGGAAATCCTTCTGAAGATCTGGTAAACACAGAACAGGTGCAGCCACTAGTCGACGCTTCAGTTCCTGAAAGCTGGCTTCATACCCATCCGTCCATTCAAACTTCCTCTCCTTCTTCAGAAGTTCTGTCATTGGCTTAGCAATCTTGGAGAAGTTTTCAATGAACCTCCTGTAATATCCAGCAAGCCCCAAAAAGCTTCGAATCTCTCCCGCATTCTTGGGCGCTTCCCATTCAGTTACTGCAGTCACTTTGCTTGGATCAACAGCGACTCCTTCTCCTGACACCACGTGTCCAAGAAATCCAATAGTGTTAAGCCAGAATTCACACTTGCTGAATTTGGCATACAGCTTGTGTTCCCTCAGTTTCTCCATAATCAGTCGCAGATGTTTCTCATGCTCAGCATCATCCTTGGAATAAATCAGTATGTCATCAATAAACACCACCACGAACTTGTCCAAGTACTCCATGAATACCTTGTTCATCATGGTCATGAAATATGCCGGTGCATTCGTTAGTCCAAAAGACATAACCGTATACTCATATAAACCATACCTAGTGGTGAAAGCGGTTTTTGGTATGTCCTCCTCCCGGATCTTCAATTGAAAGTAGCCCGATCGCAGATCAATCTTGCTAAACACCTTTGCTCCTTCCAGTTGATCAAACAAATCATTTATGTTCGGCAGAGGGTACTTGTTCTTGATGGTTACTTCATTCAGCGAGCGATAGTCCACCACTAATCTCTTGCTGCTGTCTTTCTTCTCCACAAACAGAACAGGTGCACCCCATGACGACGAACTAGGCTGAATGAATCCCTTGTCCAACTGCTCTTTCAGCTGCTTCTTCAATTCCTTTAGCTCGTCCACATCCATCTTATATGGTCTCTTTGCTATAGGCCCTATTCCCGGCATCAGGTCGATGAGAAACTCCACTTCCCTGTCAGGTGGCATTCCTGGCAGCTCTTCCAGAAACACGTCGGGGTAATCCTTAATCACAGGCACAGTATCCATGCTAACCCCCTTAAGAGAATTCAACTTACACCTTCCCGGTCGCACAGCCGACTTGAACCTAATTCTCTTACCCTCCGGGGTTTTGAGCGAAACAGCTCGCTGTGCACAATCTATGTGTCCCCCATTCATAGACATCCAATCCATACCCAAAATAACATCTAACCCTTGTGATTCCAACACTACCAGATGTGCAATGAAATTGTGTGCTCCAATCCTCACAGTTAAGTCGCGGCATCCCACGCTAGCTATCATATCTCCTCCAGGTGAGCTTACTCTAATAGACTCTTTCATAGACTCAGTAGGTAGCTTATACTTATCCACAAATGCCCTTGATATGAATGAATGCGATGCACCAGTATCGAAAAGTATAAGTGCAGGGTGAGTGTTGATTGGGAACTTACCAATCACAAGGTTAGGCTCATCTGGGATCTCCTCCACATTCATGTGGTTCACTATGGCCTTCTGATTGTTGGTTGGCTTCAGTCCCTTCCTCTCCGGACAGTTGTCCGCATAATGTCCCTTCTGACCACACTTGAAGCATGTCACCTCACTCAGATCCTTCTTCACAAAGCTGCGATCACGGTTGCGGTCATGTCCACCGTGTCCTCCAGAATGGTGAGAGTGTCCTACCTTGTGGCTGTGGTGGCTGCTCTTGTGGTTGTCATGGCGATGTCCATCGCCTCCATGGTGGTGGCGGTCATGGCTCCCATGGTGCCCATGGTCACTCCCTCCGTGCTTGGAGTATCCATCATAAGAAGTGCGAGACTTGTGGTGAGAACTAGAGTGGTGATTGCTGCTCTTTCTCTTGCGGTTTTCCACCTGCTTGTGCTTCCCTTCCAAGATTCTGGCCTTGTCCATAAGCTCCTGGAAAGTGGGGCAATAAACCACCAGTAGCTTCACTGAAAGCTCATCACTGAGGCCGTCCAGGAATCTCTCCCTCCTTTTTGCATCGGTGTCAACATCCTCAGGTGCATAACGGGACAGGTTGTTGAACTCCTCAATGTACTCAGCCACGGTGCAGTTGGTTTGGCGCAAGTTGCGAAACTCCTTCCTCTTTAGGCTCAGAACTCCTGAAGACACGTGGTTGGTCCTGAAACCTTCCTCAAACATTGCCCAAGTCACGGTGTCCAGCGGGTGGGTGATCTGAAAAGTGTCCCACCAAGAAGCGGCTGGTCCCTCCAGTAGGTGAGCGGCAAACCTCACCTTCTCATCATCAGTGCATCCAACAGTTACCAGATCCTTGTTGACTGAACGCAACCAGTCAAGAGCAACTATTGGTTCTGTTGCAGTAGAGAACTTAGCTGGCCTTAGCCCCAGAAACCTGGTGAGAGCATCTCCCTAAGGCTGGTTGTTCCCATTGTTGTTGTTGTTGTTGTGTTGTTCTGAGCTTCCATGAACTGGGTCATAGCTTGGGTCAGCTATGCCTGAGCTTCCATGAGCTGCTCCAACTCAGTGGGTTGACGGCGGGGAGGCATCTGCGGTGCAGCACAGGTAAGCTTAGAAAGAATCAACTACGATAACAAGATTCTACCCATGCATTATGATCAAACAACAACAAACAATAGCAGACAATCTCAAGCACGCAACACATCAACAAACAAGTGATCCAGCAACATCCCAGGGGTTATCCTAGCAGTATATATCTACTGAAATAGTTTTAGAAGAGTTGGCAATGGTTAACTAAACAGTTGATCAACAAAGCAACAAAAACAGCAATCTGCCAGAACAGTCCAGCAGTGTTCACGAATTTTTCTACCTGACTTAGACTCGTCAGGAATTTTAGCTGATTTTTTCACAAACAGTACAGAGAGTTTCGCACCAGCCCTATTTTTTTCAGATTTTTCCCAGATACTAGTAAAATATGAAAAATCATACAGTACTGATGTATCAGCAGAAAACTACAGCAGGAATAACACAGATATTAACCAAACTTGCCATAACTCTTTCATAAAATTCGCACAAATAATCCTGGGATATTGGAGTACACAAATAAGCAACTAAACACTCTTAAACTAATAGTAATTAAGTTTCACATCGATCGAGACTAATCCTAACGATTTTACCTAACGAGGACTAATTGGTGGACTTCTATCTACTTCTTGAAGAGGTTGCGGTAGGTCCTTGCACTCATGCGTTGGCGCTTCTGTCCACGGTTCAACCACGGCGGCGGAGTGTACACCTCTCCTGAGTCATCACTTGAAATCGTAAACTCCACCTCTTCTGGATCCTCCTCTTCTTCTTCACTCTCTGCTGCAACTGCAACAGCTTCATCTCCTCCACCATCATCGTCTCCATCATCATCATCCTCGTCCTCATCATCATCATCGTTCCCACTGTCATCATCATCATCATTGTTGCCACCATCTCCATTGTCATCATTAGAGGGTGGATTCAGCTGTGCTTGGAGAGCGGCAATCTGGGCTGCCATAGCTTCAATAGTTTGATCCCTTTCCTGGACGGTCCCTTGCAACTGTTGTATGTTCTGGGTGTTTTCCTGCACTGTTCCATGAAGATGAGCTATGGTTGCATCTCTGCCTATCAGGGCATTTTCCAGAACTCCCACAACTTCATGCAAGGTGTCAATCTCCTGTCCTTGGACCACCATACCATTGCTGGCAAAATCTGCAATCTCCTTTATCATGATCACTTTCTTAGCTAGAGCTCCATTCTCCCTTTCCATATCCTCTATGTGCCTCCGACGGGGCGGAATGTTGTTCCTGTCGCCCGGGGTAACCACATTGTTCCCATCTTCATCACGCCTCCCATAGTCATGGTAGGGTGAGTCTGCTGGTAGCAGGTGTCGGACATGATGGCACTGACGAGACAGGGCTTCATGTATGGCCAAGTTGATCCCAAGTCCCCAGTTGCAGTATGTCTTGGTGTAGATCAGGTGCATAGGGTTTGGCAAGGCGGCATCTCTGAATATAAAGGTGGTGATCTCCCATGCATCCTCACCATATCCATAGGTGTACAGCCTTCTTCCCTTGAACATGGGAAGTGGCAATCCCAATGACTGCGAGAGCTGTGCTAACTGTCTTGCAAAGGGCCTTGGTGACTCCATGGTTGCATACTCAGTCCTGACTTCTCCCATCTATCAATTAAAAGAGGAAAGTGTGAGAATAGCATATGGTAAGAATTTTACGAGAGTGAAAGGCATAAGATGAAAGACAGAGTTAATATAAACTTTAACAATTCTATGGCTTCCTAATCCAATCCTAGGTCACGATCCTACAGTCGACACACGGGCTCTGATACCATATTGTAACACCACGGTTCTGAAAAGACCGTAGCTTCTATGTGACATGCCAATCCCTGGATCGGTTCATTGGCCCACAATAGAATAAGATGAATAACATAGCAAAATATCCGTGTATCATAAATAACGAAGATCAAGAGTACCATTATTACAATGAAAGCTTAGCTCAAGGCTAGCTCAAATTATTCAGGTAGCAACATAAATAAAGCGAATTCTCCATTCTTCAAATTGCCCACAAGTGAACAAGTGCCGAGTGGAGTACCGTGGCCTATATCGATTACTCGGAATCGGAATATCCTGCAACATGAAACGTAGCAGCCCCGAAGGGTCAATACATGGAATGTATGGCAAGTAGAGCTAGTAAAGGAGACAATAGTGCTAACATCTACATGCATATTTGGCAATTGGAGCCGTGTTTGGCTTGCATTTGCAAATACCTTTGTCCTACTTTCATAAACAGCTTTTGATTTTCTTTGAAAAGATCCCAATTAAGTTAACCCAACAACATTAAAGCAATTATGAAATTAGAATGAGCGAGAAACATGTCATGGAATCAATATCAAGCAACTCAGATGTCCATAACCGGGAACACGGCTAATCTATTAGATTATACACCCTGCAGGGGTTAGTACACTTTACCCATGTGACTTGGCCAGCCCAGCTCGTACCATCACTCTCATTTTGGGTGATGATAGGGAGAAGTCTAAGAAGAGACCGTTCGGGAATTAGCTCCCCAATCCCGACGCGCACCGGTCCAACCTACCAAAATTCTACATCTCTGGATACGCGGGTTCGAGTTACCACAACCTACTAAGTCCAACCAACCGTCCATTTCATTATTGGCACATGGTTGTACACGTAAGCTACGAAAAAAATAAGCCAATCATTTTCTCTTGATGCCTGGGTGCCTTTCTGCAATGATACCACCAAAATTTATCAATCCCATCACACCCATGAGATTCATTGATTAAGTTGTTTTAGTTTTCGCAAACCAACACATTTAGAAACAACTTCCAGTGATGTAACCCAGCCCTCGTTCATCATAGCATGGCTAAGCACAGCTACCAACGGTGGTTCATCTACAAGGAAGCCCTACCACATAATAGGACATAACATAGCGATAGTAATCATCCTACACATGCATCTACAAAATACACGACAATGCATTTAAAATAGTAGTACAATATCATGAACAAAGTAGCATCTACTTGCCTTGGTTGTAGCGGTCGGAAGAACAATCCACACATGAGCAAGCAATGCACTCGTCACAATCTGCACGATACAATTGCAACCATAAACAAACCATCCACAAGCATATGCAAACAAAGATGATGCAAGATGCATGCATGACAAGTGGATTGATGCTACAGCAGCACCACATAAACTTATTCAGTAAAGCTACTGAATGCATGAATGGAAAATAAATTTTGGCGCAAGGAAAACCATTATGCAATTTATAATGTTCAAAACTAGAGCTAGAGCCCAAATAATTCACTACTGATAGCCTACTTTTTGTAAAATCTTGGAAAAATTCTAATATATAGGCATTGCTATTTAGGAACAATACCAATTGGAATTACTCAAAAAGGAGTTATATAACTTCCAGGGTAATTAAAATACTGCAGAAGGCCACTAAATAGTTTCTGCAAAATTTTTTACTGTAACCCTACCCTTTTAATTCACTTTGAGATTCCCCTTGTTCTAATGAATCCAGGGACATATTATTTGCAATTTTTGGAGTTACAGATCTTTTTCTACGAATTAATTACTCCAAAAAGGCCATTAACTCGTTTAATTAATCTGGACAAAAACTTGCTGCAAAAGTGTAAAACAATGGTACAGCAAGATTCTACACGACTTACTGAATCTACACATATTTTGTTTACAATTTTTGGCCCAGTAGATTAATTTCTACGCAATTTACAAGATTCTACTAATTTCTGCAATTTCTAAATCGATTTTTAAATCAAAAGGGAATATTCTGGGAATATTCCCTACTGACTCAGCGCTGACTCAGCGCGGGTTGACTGGTCAACCAGTCAACCACGCGGTCTCTAGTCGATCTAGGCCGTTGATCGGGGATCTGACGGCCAGGAAGGGCTGGCGGCGAGGACTCATCGGAGGCGGCGGCGAGCTCGAGGCGGCGGCAGCGGTGGCGCGGCGTACGGGGTGGGGAAGCTCGGGGCAGTCCTCTAGGCGGTGGTGGGGCGAGTCGGCGGCCCCGGGGCGGACGGCGGCGAGCGGATGGAGGCGGCGGCGGCGCGAGTCGGGTGTGGGGACGCGATAGGAGAGGGGCAGGGCGTGCGCGCGGCTAAGAGGGGTCCATGCGTAGTTGGAGGCGGAAACGACGGCGAGGCGGTTGCAGTCCGTGTCGGACGCGGCAGGCGGCGGCGATGTCGGCGCCGACAGGTGGGACCCACCTGTCGGTGGCCGGGCGCGGAGCGGCGGCAGATAGCATCTGCCGCGCGGGCGGCGGGCTGCGGCGCGCGCGCGCACGTGCGCTGGGGCGCTGGCTGGGCCGGCGCGGCTGCGCTGCTCTATATTTTTTTATCCTTTTTTTCTTTTTCCAATTTCCGTTTAGTATTTCCACCGTAACTTTTTCATACGGACTCCGAATCGGGTGAAACTTGTTCCTAAATTTTTCTAAAATCTAGGAGATCAACCTAGGGCCAAGTGGTAATTGATTCCACTAGTCCAAGTATACCCTCCCGTAGGAGCATTCTAGTAAAAATAAAATAGGGTTTTGAAAATAGTGTTTTGCCGAAATCTTTTCAAACCGAAGTTTTGTAAAGAAGACCATGATGCAATGACATGAATGATATGCAGAACCAAATCTAAAATTTGGGATGTGACAAGACTAACCCCCTTAAGATGAATCTCGTCCCCGAGATTCGGCGCGGCTAGCAAATAGGTGCGGGTAGTCCTCTCGGAGGACATCCTCACGCTCCCAAGTGGCTTCCTCTTCGGTGTGGTGGCTCCACTGCACCTTGCAAAACCTGATCGTCTTGGTATGGGTAATCCTCTCCGCTGTCTCGAGGATCTTGACCGGCTTCTCCTCATAGGTCAAGTCATTCTCAAGCTGAACCTCCTCTAGTGGCACAGTGTCTCTTAATGGTGTATCCACCATCTACGGATGGCACTTCTTCAGCTGGGATACGTGGAACACATTGTGAACAGCGGATAGATCCTCTGGCAACTCCAACTGATAAGCCACTTCTCCCTTGCGTGCTGAGACCCGATATGGTCCAATAAACCGAGGTGCCAGTTTACCCTTAATTCCAAATCTCTTGATTCCACGAAGTGGCGACACTCTGAGGTATTCTCTATCACCTATCTCATACACCACTTCCTTGCGCTTGGCGTCAGCGTAGCTCTTCTGCCTTGATTGTGCTACCTTCAGCCTGTCCCTAATCAAGGCGACCTTCTCCTCAGCATCCTTGATCAAATCAGGTCCAAATAACTGACGTTCTCCTACTCCATCCCATAGCAATGGTGTCCGGCACCGTTTCCCATACAGTACATCAAACGGTGACGTCTTGATGCTGGTTTGATAGCTGTTGTTGTAGGAAAACTCAGCATACGGCAAATTCTCATCCCAACTAGAACCATGAGCCAAGGTGCAAGCTCTCAGCATGTCTTCCAAAATCTGATTCACCCTCTCGGTCTGTCCATCAGTCTGTGGGTGAAACGCTGTGCTAAACTACAATCTAGTACCAAGTGACCCGTGAAGCTGGCGCCAGAAGTGTGAGGTAAATTGGGTGCCCCTATCAGATACAATACTCTTGGGAACTCCATGTAGGCACACAATTCTGTCCATATAAATCTTGTCCAACTTTGCACTCGTATAGGTCGTCTTCACCGGTATAAAGTGGGCTACCTTGGTCAAATGGTCGACCACTACCCAAATGGAGTCATATCCTGACCTGGTCCTGGGCAATCCTGTGATAAAATGCATTCCCACTCTATCCCACTTCCAATCCGGCACGGGCAATGGTTGTAGCAGTCCTGCTGGCTTCTGGTGTTCCGCCTTCACTCGGCTACATACATCACATAGGGCAATATGCTCCGCGATGTCGCCCTTCATGTTGTTCCACCAGAATCTGTCCTTTAGGTTCATATACATCTTTGTATTGCCCGGATGTATGGAGTACGGCGAGTCATGAGCTTCCTGCAGAATCAACTTCCTTATCTCCGGATCGTTGGGGACGCACAAACGATCTCCATACCACAAAGTCCCTTGCTCATCCTCGCGGAATTCCCTTGCTCGATCCTCCTTCATCTTTTCCTTTACTTCATCAATCTCTTTGTCTCCCACTTGAGCCTTCCTGATTCTGTCCTGTAGCGTTGGTTGGACTTCCATTGCTGCCAAGTATCCTTCAGACACTACCTCCAGTCTAAGGTCCTTGAATTGCTTGCACAAATCCTCGGGCAATTCCCCAATTGTCAATCCATTGGCATAAACCTTCCGGCTCAGAGCATCTTCTACTACATTGGCCTTTCCTGGGTGGTATTTGAACGGAATATGCCCTGAGAGGCAATAATAAAGTGTTTATTATGTGTATTCCAAGTATATGATAGATGTTTATTTTGCATGCTATAATTGTATTAATACGGAAACGTTAATACATGTGTGTTTAATAAACAAACATAAAGTTCCTAGTTATGCCTCTCTCATAAACTAGCTCGTTGATTAACAAGATGATCAAGGTTTCCTGATCATGGACATTGGATGTTGTTAATAACGGGATCACAACATTAGTGTAATGGTGTGATGAACATTCATCCGAAGTATAGCATTACGATCAAAGTCATTGAGTTTATATTGCTATAACAACTTACGAAGTGATCCTAATCCTTAGACCATGAGATCATGTCAATCACTAACACCGGAAGAGTTTCTTGATAACATCAAACGTCACACCGTAACAGGGTAATTATAAAGATGGATTCAGAACTAATAAAGTGTTATGTTGAGGCTCATGGATCGAGAGTGGAATTTGTTCATCCCGATGACGGATAGATATACTCTGGGCCCTCTCGGTGATATCACATTGATTAGCTTGCAAGCAAGTGATTTGATCACTAGAATGTTATATCACAGGAACGAGAAAAGAGTGCATGTCGGTAACGAGATCAAACTAGGTATGGAGATACCGATGATCGAATCTCGGACATGTAATATATCGTGAAACAAAGGGATTAAGATACTAGCGTAAAAGGTTCCGACGATCACAAGAAAGTCATCGTTGAATGTGTGGGAGTCAGTATGGGTCTCCAGATCCCGCTTCTGATTATTGATACGAGAGGGGTCTCGATCATGTCCGAATTATTCTCGAACCGTAGGGTGACACACTTAAGAGACACCGACATCCAATTGGAGCAAATGTTTCATGCCGAAAGAATGAACAAGCGCAGGAATTTATTTCACTAGATACCGAAACAGGTTTTCGGGTGAAATTGCATAAAGTGGTTATGCATGTGAAATAGAATTCTAGCAAGGGGTTATTTGTGAATGTTTGTCATTAAAGTAATTGATAAAATTCTGAATAAAATAAAAGAGTTTTATTTAATGAGAGTTTGCATTAAATTTGGTGGAAATTTAATGGGAATTTGAGTGGACTTTTGAGTGGAGGGAATTTAAAGGAGATTTGTGAGTGGAGTGTCCACCCACATGAAGAGGGGAGGGCAAGGGGGCAGCCCCATGCGCTGGCCACCCCCTTGGGGTCCCCCCTCCTCCTATAAAAGGAGCCCCCCTCCTCACTTGTCTCTCACACCTCCTCGTGAAGGATCTCTCTCCCCCTCTAGAATTTATTCCCCATGGTCTCGGACTAGCGAGATACATGTTACCGGTGGCTATTTGGCAAGAAAGAGTTGTGCTTCCGCTGCATCGCTGGAGCGAGGAGGCGGAGGTTGCTCGGTGCCTCGAACGTGTGTGCGAGCACGGATGCCTTGCTGATTTGCGGCGCTAGGACTTCCTCTCGATCTTGAGATCGGCAAGAGATCGTCTACATCAACCACGAGTTGAACTCGTTAAGCTTTGTCGGTCTTCAAGGGTATGTTCTCTACGGATATACATCCGCCCGTTGTTTGTATCTAGTAGATAGATCTTGGTATATAGTTCACATCGTAGGAAAATTTTTGTTTTCTATGCTGCGAACCCTACAGTGGTATCAGAGCCGGATCTATGCGTAGATACTTTACACGGGTAGTACACATATGAGTATGTGGGCGATGATGATCATGTTGTTGCTCCTTTGTTGTAATTTTGGATATTGGTGGCATAGTGAGATGAAGCGGCCCGGACAAACTTTACATGTCCTCGCACATGAGACCTGTTCCACGCTTGACATGCAACTAGTTTGCATAAGTGGCTAGCGGGTGTCTGTCTCTCCTACTATAGTCAATATCTATTTTGCAAGCGATTTGTCAACAATTTGATTATCCTCGTTGTGGTTCATGTTCATAGGTAAGAACGGTTCTATCTCGAAAGCCCTAAGCCATGTAAAACTTGCAATGGATAAATTAGAGGCGTCTAGTTTAGATTGTTGCTGGGCTAGTGTTATGATATGGTAGTGTTGTAAGTAGAAGTATGAGATGATACTCTTACAACACACATAGCGTGTAAAATCCATAGACCTTGGATTTACACATATAGGTATGATAGTGATCATACCACGATGCACATGATAGAGATCATCTGCGGGAACCATATAATTTCACTAATAAACATATGATGTTTGATAGCATCTTATATTGCTTGTTTAGCGCTTTGTTAGCATAATAAGATGATCCCTCATTTAAATATCAAGATAAGAATGTGTTCTTCCTTTAGTATGCACCGATTATGTTTTCGTCGCTCCAAGACATCACGTGATGTTCGGGTGTTCTTGGATCCACGACCATATTTCGGGTGTAAAACAGTTACACACGCGAATACTAAGGTTCTAACTTGGCGAGCCTAGCATGTACAGACATGGCCTCGGAACACGGACCGAAAGGTTAAGCATGAGTCATATAGTTGATATGATGCCCATTTGATGCTCGCCTTTGAAGCTATACCGACTCACGTGATGATCGGACTTGGTGTAGTGGATTTGGTTCATGTAATCACCAAAAAGGCACGAGGGATGTCGTTTTTGAGTGGGAGTTCATTCGTAATATAGATTAGTTGAACTCAATCTATCATACACTTAGTCTAAACTTTACAAATTCTGTTGTAGATGGCACCACCTGCTTTTAATTTCAATGTGTTCATGGAGAAAGAGAAACTAGCAACGAACGGTAGCAACTTTACTGAATGGGCCATGAATTTGAGGATTCTCCTCTCTGCTGCACAAAAGCAATATGTGCTAGAAGCGCCGTTAGGCCCCCCACCTTTAGATGATGCCCCTGACGAGGAGAAGAATGTCTATCAGACTCGTCAGGAGGACCACAACTTAGTTCATTGCGGCATATTGTATGGGCTAGGGCCGGAACTTCGAAAGCGTTTCGAAAACGGCAATGCATTTGATACAATGGGTGAGTTGAAAATGATTTTCGACACACATGCTGCTGTAGAGAGCTACAACGCTTCAGAAAAGTTCTTTAGCTGCATGATGGAAGAGCACAGCTCCGTTAGTGAGTATGTACTCAAGATGTCGGGTTACGCCGATAAGCTTGTGTCCTTGGGAATATCGATTCCCATTGACTTAGGCATCCATCGTGTTCTGCAGTCTCTGCCACCTAGCTATAAGAGCTTCGTGATGAACTATAATATGCAAGGCATGAAGAAGTCTCTCCCCGAGCTTCTGTCAATGCTTAAAACTGCAGAAGTGGAGATTAAAAAGGAACATCAAGTGTTGATGATCAATATGAACACTGGTTTCAAGAAATACAAGAAGGGAAAACGGAAGGGAAGTAATGGCGGCAAGCCTGTTGCCGCGCCTGAAAAGAAACCCCGAGTTGGACCTAAGTCTGATTCCGAGTGCTACTATTGTAAGGGGACTGGCCACTAGAAGTGCAACTGCCCCAAGTATCTGGCAGACAAGAAGGCCGGCAAGGCAAACAAAGGTATATATGATATACATGTTATTGATGTGTACTTGACTAGTGCTCGCAGTAGCACCTGGGTATTTGATGCCGGTTCAGTTGCTAATATTTGTAACTCGAATCAGGGGCTGCGGAACAAGCGACCGCTAGCAAGGGGTGAGGTCAAGATGCGTGTCGGCAATGGATCAAGCGTTGATGTGATCGCCGTTGGAACGCTGCCTCTCCACTTACCGTCGGGATTAGTTATAAACTTGAATAAATGTTATCTGGTGCCTGCACTGAGCATGAACATTGTATCTGGATCGTGTTTGATGCGAAGTGGTTATTCATTTAAATCCGAGAACAATGGTTGTTCCATTTATATGAATGAAATCTTTTATGGTCATGCATCGATGATGAATGGTTTATTTCTATTAGATCTCGATGATAATGTTACACATATTCATAATGTTGATTCTAAAAGGATTAAACTTAATGATGATATATCCGCATATATGTGGCACTGCCGTCTAGGTCATATTGGCGTTAAACGCATGAAGAAGCTCCATTCGGATGGACTTTTGGAATCACTTGATTATGAATCATTTGATACATGTGAGCCATGCCTTATGGGCAAGATGACTAGAACGCCGTTTTCCGGTTCAATGGAACGGGCGACAGATTTATTGGAAATCATACATTCTGATGTATGTGGTCCAATGAGTGTGTCGGCGCGAGGTGGATATCGTTATTTTGTTACTTTCACGGATGATTTGAGTAGATACGGTTATATCTACTTGATGAAACACAAGTCTGAAACCTTTGAAAAGTTCAAGGAATTTCAGAATGAAGTGGAAAATCATCGTAATAGAAAGATCAAATTTCTACGGTCCGACTGTGGAGGTGAGTATCTAAGTTACGATGATCAAGGTTTCCTGATCATGGACATTGGATGTTGTTAATAACGGGATCACAACATTAGTGTAATGGTGTGATGAACATTCATCCGAAGTATAGCATTACGATCAAAGTCATTGAGTTTATATTGCTATAACAACTTACGAAGTGATCCTAATCCTTAGACCATGAGATCATGTCAATCACTAACACCGGAAGAGTTTCTTGATAACATCAAACGTCACACCGTAACAGGGTGATTATAAAGAGGATTCAGAACTAATAAAGTGTTATGTTGAGGCTCATGGATCGAGAGTGGAATTTGTTCATCCCGATGACGGATAGATATACTCTGGGCCCTCTCGGTGATATCACATTGATTAGCTTGCAAGCAAGTGATTTGATCACTAGAATGTTATATCACAGGAACGAGAAAAGAGTGCATGTCGGTAACAAGATCAAACTAGGTATGGAGATACCGATGATCGAATCTCGGACATGTAATATATCGTGAAACAAAGGGATTAAGATACTAGCGTAAAAGGTTCCGACGATCACAAGAAAGTCATCGTTGAATGTGTGGGAGTCAGTATGGGACTCCAGATCCCGCTTCTGATTATTGATCCGAGAGGGGTCTCGATCATGTCCGCATTATTCACGAACCGTAGGGTGACACACTTAAGAGACACCGACATCCAATTGGAGCAAATGTTTCATGCCGAAAGAATGAACAAGCGCAGGAATTTATTTCACTAGATACCGAAACAGGTTTTCGGGTGAAATTGCATAAAGTGGTTATGCATGTGAAATAGAATTCTAGCAAGGGGTTATTTGTGAATGTTTGTCATTAAAGTAATTGATAAAATTCTGAATAAAATAAAAGAGTTTTATTTAATGAGAGTTTGCATTAAATTTGGTGGAAATTTAATGGGAATTTGAGTGGACTTTTGAGTGGAGGGAATTTAAAGGAGATTTGTGAGTGGAGTGTCCACCCACATGAAGAGGGGAGGGCAAGGGGGCAGCCCCATGCGCCGGCCACCCCCTTGGGGTTCCCCCCTCCTCCTATAAAAGGAGCCCCCCTCCTCACTTGTCTCTCACACCTCCTCGTGAAGGATCTCTCTCCCCCTCTAGAATTTATTCCCCATGGTCTCGGACTAGCGAGATACATGTTCCCGGTGGCTATTTGGCAAGAAAAAGTTGTGCTTCCGCTGCATCGCTGGAGCGAGGAGGCGGAGGTTGCTCGGTGCCTCGAACGTGTGTGCGAGCACGGATGCGCTGCTGATTTGCGGCGCTAGGACTTCCTCTCGATCTTGAGATCGGCAAGAGATCGTCTACATCAACCACGAGTTGAACTCGTTAAGCTTTGTCGGTCTTCAAGGGTATGTTCTCTACGGATATACATCCGCCCGTTGTTTGTATCTAGTACATAGATCTTGGTATATAGTTCACATCGTAGGAAATTTTTTGATTTCTATGCTGCGAACCCTACAGTATTGCAGATTCATATCATAGTCCTTGATAAGTTCCAACCATCTCCTTTGCCTCATGTTCAGTTCCTTCTGTGTAAACATGTACTTCAGGCTCTTGTGGTCGGTGTACACATCACAGTGTTTCCCCATCAAGTAGTGCCTCCATACTTTGAGTGCATGAACCACTGATGCTAATTCCAAATCATGCGTGGGATAATTCCTCTCATGGTGTTTAAGTTGCCGCGAGGCATATGACACCACTCTCCCATCTTGCATCAGTACACTCCCAAGTCCCTGTCGAGAAGCATCACAGTACACTTGGAAATCCTTCTGAAGATCTGGTAAACACAGAACAGGTGCAGTCACTAGTCGACGCTTCAGTTCCTGAAAGCTGGCTTCACACCCATCCGTCCATTCAAACTTCCTCTCCTTCTTCAGAAGTTCTGTCAGTGGCTTAGCAATCTTGGAGAAGTTTTCAATGAACCTCCTGTAATATCCAGCAAGCCCCAAAAAGCTTCTAATCTCTCCCGCATTCTTGGGCGCTTCCCACTCAGTTACTGCAGTCACTTTGCTTGGATCAACAGCGACTCCTTCTCCTGACACCACGTGTCCAAGAAATCCAACAGTGTTAAGCCATAATTCACACTTGCTGAATTTGGCATACAGCTTGTGTTCCCTCAGTTTCTCCATAATCAGTCGCAGATGTTTCTCATGCTCAGCATCATTCTTGGAATAAATCAGTATGTCATCAATAAACACCACCACGAACTTGTCCAAGTACTCCATGAATACCTTGTTCATCATGGTCATGAAATATTCCGGGGCATTCGTTAGTCCAAAAGACATAACCGTATACTCATATAAACCATACCTAGTGGTGAAAGCGGTTTTTGGTATGTCCTCCTCCCGGATCTTCAATTGAAAGTAGCCCGATCGCAGATCAATCTTGCTAAACACCTTTGCTCCTTCTAGTTGATCAAACAAATCATTTATGTTCGGCAGAGGGTACTTGTTCTTGATGGTTACTTCATTCAGCGAGCGATAGTCCACCACTAATCTCTTGCTGCTTTCTTTCTTCTCCACAAACAGAACAGGTGCACCCCATGATGACGAACTAGGCTAAATGAATCCCTTGTCCAACTGCTCTTTCAGCTGCTTCTTCAATTCCTTTAGCTCGTCCACATCCATCTTATATGGTCTCTTTGCTATAGGCCCTGTTCCCGACATCAGGTCGATGAGAAACTCCACTTCCCTGTCAGGTGGCATTCCTGGCAGCTCTTCCAGAAACACGTCGGGGTAATCCTTAATCACAGGCACAGTATCCATGCTAACCCCCTTAAGAGAATTCAACTTACACCTTCCCGGTCGCACAACCGACTTGAACCTAATTCTCTTACCCTCCGGGGTTTTGAGCGAAACCGCTCGCTGTGCACAATCTATGTGTCCCCCATTCATAGACATCCAATCCATACCCAGAATAACATCTAACCCTTGTGATTCCAACACTACCAGATGTGCAATGAAATTGTGTGCTCCAATCCTCACAGTTAAGTCGCGGCATCCCGCGCTAGCTATCATATCTCCTCCAGGTGAGCTTACTCTAATAGACTCTTTCATAGACTCAGTAGGTAGCTTATACTTATCCACAAATGCCCTTGATATGAATGAATGCGATGCACCAGTATCGAAAAGTATAAGTGCAGGGTGAGTGTTGATTGGGAACTTACCAATCACAAGGTCAGGCTCATCTGGGATCTCCTCCACATTCATGTGGTTCACTATGGCCTTCTGATTGTTGGTTGGCTTCAGTCCCTTCCTCTCCGGACAGTTGTCCGCATAATGTCCCTTCTGACCACACTTGAAGCATGTCACCTCACTCAGATCCTTCTTCACAAAGCTGCGATCACGGTTGCGGTCATGTCCACCGTGTCCTCCAGAATGGTGAGAGTGTCCTACCTTGTGGCTGTGGTGGCTGCTCTTGTGGTTGTCATGGCGATGTTCATCGCCTCCATGGTGGTGGCGGTCATGGCTCCCATGGTGCCCATGGTCACTCCCTCCATGCTTGGAGTATCCATCATAAGAAGTGCGAGACTTGTGGTGAGAACTAGAGTGGTGATTGCTGCTCTTTCTATTGCGGTTTTCCACCTGCTTGTGCTTCCCTTCCAAGATTCTGGCCTTGTCCATAAGCTCCTGGAAAGTGGGGCAATAAACCACCAGTAGCTTCACTGAAAGCTCATCACTGAGGCCATCCAGGAATCTCTCCCTCCTTTTTGCATCGGTGTCAACATCCTCAGGTGCATAACGGGACAGGTTGTTGAACTCCTCAATGTACTCAGCCACGGTGCGGTTGGTTTGGCGCAAGTTGCGAAACTCCTTCCTCTTTAGGCTCAGAACTCCTGAAGACACGTGGTTGGTCCTGAAACCTTCCTCAAACATTTCCCAAGTCACGGTGTCCAGCGGGTGGGTGATCTGAAAAGTGTCCCACCAAGAAGCGGCTGGTCCCTCCAGTAGGTGAGCGGCAAACCTCACCTTCTCAGCATCAGTGCATCCAACAGTTACCAGATCCTTGTTGACTGAACGCAACCAGTCGAGAGCAACCATTGGTTCCGTTGCAGTAGAGAACTTAGCTGCCCTTAGCCTCAGAAACCTGGTGAGAGCATCTCCCTGAGGCTGGTTGTTCCCATTGTTGTTGTTGTTGTTGTTGTTGTTGTTGTTGTTGTTGTTGTTGTTGTTGTTGTTGTTGTTGTTGTTGTTGTTGTTGTTGTTGTTGTTCTGAGCTTCCATGAACTGGGTCATAGCTTGGGTCAGCTATGCCTGAGCTGCCATGAGCAGCTCCAACTCAGTGAGTTGACGGCGGGGAGGCATCTGCGGTTCAGCACAGGTAAGCTTAGAAAGAATCAACTACGATAACAAGATTCTACCCATGCATTATGATCAAACAACAACAAACAATAGCAGACAATCTCAAGCACGCAGCACATCAACAAACAAGTGATCCAGCAACATCCCAGGGGTTATCCTAGAAGTATATATCTACTGAAATAGTTTTAGAAGAGTTGGCAATGGTTAACTAAACAGTTGATCAACAAAGCAACAAAAACAGCAATCTGCCAGAATAGTCCAGCAGTGTTCACGAATTTTCTACCTGACTTAGACTCGTCAGGAATTTTAGCTGATTTTTGCACATACAGTAAAGAGAGTTTCGCACCAGCCCTATTTTTTTCAGATTTTTCCCATATACTAGTAAAATATGAAAAATCGTACAGTACTGATGTATCAGCAGAAAACTGCAGCAGGAATAACACAGATATTAACCAAACTTGCCATAACTCTTTCATAAAATTCGCACAAATAATCCTGGGATATTGGAGTATACAAATAAGCAACTAAACACTCTTAAACTAATAGTAATTAAGTTTCACATCGATCGAGACTAATCCTAACGATTTTACCTAACGAGGACTAATTGGTGGACTTCTATCTACTTCTTGAAGAGGTTGCGGTAGGTCCTTGCACTCATGCGTTGGCGCTTCTGTTCACGGTTCAACCACGGCGGCAGAGTGTACACCTCTCCTGAGTCATCACTTGAAATCTTAAACTCCACCTCTTCTGGATCCTCCTCTTCTTCTTCACTCTCTGCTGCAACTGCAACAGCTTCATCTCCTCCACCATCATCGTCTCCATCATCATCATCCTCGTCCTCATCATCATCATCGTTCCCACTGTCATCATCATCATCATTGTTGCCACCATCTCCATTGTCATCATCAGAGGGTGGATTCAGCTGTGCTTGGAGAGCGGCAATCTGGGCTGCCATAGCTTCAATAGTTTGATCCCTTTCCTGGACGGTCCCTTGCAACTGTTGTATGTTCTGGGTGTTTTCCTGCACTGTTCCATGAAGATGAGCTATGGTTGCATCTCTGCCTATCAGGGCATTCTCCAGAACTCCCACAACTTCATGCAAGGTGTCAATCTCCTGTCCTTGGACCACCATACCATTGCTGGCAAAATCTGCAATCTCCTTTATCATGATCACTTTCTTAGCTAGAGCTCCATTCTCGCTTTCCATATCCTCTATGTGCCTCCGACGGGGCGGAATGTTGTTCCTGTCGCCCGGGGTAACCACAATGTTCCCATCTTCATCACGCCTCCCATAGTCATGGTAGGGTGAGTCTGCTGGTAGCAGGTGTCGGACATGATGGCACTGGCGAGACAGGGCTTCTTGTATGGCCAAGTTGATCCCAAGTCCCCAGTTGCAGTATGTCTTGGTGTAGATCAGGTGCATAGGGTTTGGCAAGGCGGCATCTCTGAATATAAAGGTGGTGATCTCCCATGCATCCTCACCATATCCATAGGTGTACAGCCTTCTTCCCTTGAACATGGGCAGTGGCAATCCCAATGACTGCGAGAGCTGTGCTAACTGTCTTGCAAAGGGCCTTGGTGACTCCATGGTTGCATACTCAATCCTGACTTCTCCCATCTATCAATTAAAAGAGGAAAGTGTGAGAATAGCATATGGTAAGAATTTTACGAGAGTGAAAGGCATAAGATGAAAGACAGAGTTAATATAAGCTTTAACAATTCTATGGCTTCCTAATCCAATCCTAGGTCACGATCCTACAGTCGACACACGGGCTCTGATACCATATTGTAACACCACGGTTCTGAAAAGACCGTAGCTTCTATGTGACATGCCAATCCCTGGATCGGTTCATTAGCCCACAATAGAATAAGATGAATAACATAGCAAAATATCCGTGTATCATAAATAACGAAGATCCAGAGTACCATTATTACAATGAAAGCTTAGCTCAAGGCTAGCTCAAATTATTCAGGTAGCAACATAAATAAAGCGAATTCTCCATTCTTCAAATTGCCCACAAGTGAACAAGTGCCGAGTGGAGTACCGTGGCCTATATCGATTACTCGGAATCGGAATATCCTGCAACATGAAACGTAGCAGCCCCGAAGGGTCAATACATGGAATGTATGGCAAGTAGAGCTAGTAAAGGAGACAATAGTGCTAACATCTACATGCATATTTGGCAATTGGAGCCGTGTCTGGCTTGCATTTGCAAATACCTTTGTCCTACTTTGATAAACAGCTTTTGATTTTCTTTGAAAAGATCCCAATTAAGTTAACCCAACAACATTAAAGCAATTATGAAATTAGAATGAGCGAGAAACATGTCATGGAATCAATATCAAGCAACTCAGATGTCCATAACCGGGAACACGGCTAATCGATTAGATTATACACCCTGCAGGGGTTAGTACACTTTACCCATGTGACTTGGCCAGCCCAGCTCGTACCATCACTCTCATTTTGGGTGATGATAGGGAGAAGTCCAAGAAGAGACCGTTCGGGAATTAGCTCCCCAATCCCGACGCGCACTGGTCCAACCTACTAAAATTCTACATCTCTGGATACGCGGGTTCGAGTTACCACAACCTACTAAGTCCAACCAACCGTCCATTTCATTATTGGCACATGGTTGTACACGTAAGCTATGAAATAAATAAGCCAATCATTTTCTCTTGATGCCTGGGTGCCTTTCCGCAATGATACCACCAAAATTTATCAATCCCATCACACCCATGAGATTCATTGATTAAGTTGTTTTAGTTTTCGCAAACCAACACATTTAGAAACAACTTCCAGTGATGTAACCTAGCCCTCGTTCATCATAGCATGGCTAAGCACATCTACCAACGGTGGTTCATCTACAAGGAAGCCCTACCACATAATAGGACATAACATAGCGATAGTAATCATCCTACACATGCATCTACAAAATACACGACAATGCATTTAAAATAGTAGGACAATATCATGAACAAAGTAGCATCTACTTGCCTTGGTTGTAGCGGTCGGAAGAACAATCCACACACGAGCAAGCAATGCACTCGTCACAATCTACACGATACAATTGCAACCATAAACAAACCATCCACAAGCATATGCAAACAAAGATGATGCAAGATGCATGCATGACAAGTGGATTGATGCTACAGCAGCACCACATAAACTTATTCAGTAAAGCTACTGAATGTATTAATGGAAAATAAATTTTGGCGCAAGGAAAACCATTATGCAATTTATAATGTTCAAAACTAGAGCTAGAGCCCAAATAATTCACTACTGATAGCCTACTTTTTGTAAAATCTTGGAAAAATTGTACTGTATAGGCATTGCTATTTAGGAACAGTACCAATTGGAATTACTCAAAAAGGAGTTATATAACTTCCAGGGTAATTAAAATACTGCAGAAGGCCACTAAATAGTTTCTGCAAAAGTTTTTACTGTAACCCTACCCTTTTAATTCACTTTGAGATTCCGCTTGTTCTACTGAATCCAGGGACATATTATTTGCAATTTTTGGAGTTACAGATCTTTTTCTACGAATTAATTACTCCAAAAGGGCCATTAACTCGTTTAATTAATCTGGACAAAAACTTCCTGCAAAAGTGTAAAACAATGGTACAACAAGATTCTACACGACTTACTGAATCTACACATATTTTGTTTACAATTTTTGGCCCAGTAGATTAATTTCTACGCAATTTACAAGATTCTACTAATTTCTAAATCAATTTTTAAATCAAAAGGGAATATTCTGGGAATATTCCCTGCTGACTCAGCGCGGGTTGACTGGTCAACCAGTCAACCACGCAGTCTCCAGTCGATCTAGGCCGTTGATCGGGGATCCGACGGCCAGGAAGGGATGGCGGCGAGGACTCACCGGAGGCGGCGGTGGAGCGGCGTACGGGGTGGGGAAGCTCGGGGCGGTCCTCTAGGCGGTGGTGGGGCGATTTGGCGGCGAGCGGATGGAGGTGGCGGCGGCACGAGTCGGGTGTGGGGGCGCGATAGGAGAGGGGCAGGGCGTGCGCGTGGCTAAGAGGGGTCCATGCGGAGTTGGAGGCGGAAACGGCGGCGAGGCGGTTGCAGTCCGTGTCGAACGCGGCAGGCGGCGGCGATGTCGGCGCCGACAGGTGGGCCCCACCTGTCGGTGGCCGGGCGCGGAGCGGCGGCAGATAGCATTTGCCGCGCGGGCGGCGGGCTGCGGCGCGCGCGCGCACGTGCGCTGGCTGGGCCGGCGCGGTTGCGCTGCTCTATATTTTTTTATCCTTTTTTTCTTTTTCCAATTTCTGTTTAGTATTTCCATCGTAACTTTTTCATACGGACTCCAAATCGGGTGAAACTTGTTCCTAATTTTTTCTAAAATCTAGGAGATCAACCTAGGGCCAAGTGGTAATTGATTCCACTAGTTTACATGGGTGGAAAACACAAGTCCAAGTATACCCTCCCGTAGGAGCATTCTAGTAAAAATAAAATAGGGTTTTGAAAATAGCGTTTTGCCGAAATCTTTTCAAACCGAAGTTTTGTAAAGAAGACCATGATGCAATGACATGAATGATATGAAGAGCCAAATCTAAAATTTGGGATGTGACAAGACTAACCCCCTTAAGATGAATCTCGTCCCCGAGATTCGGCGCGGCTAGCAAATAGGTGCGGGTAGTCCTCTCGGAGGTCATCCTCATGCTCCCAAGTGGCTTCCTCTTCGGTGTGGTGGCTCCACTGCACCTTGCAAAACCTGATCGTCTTGGTATGGGTAATCCTCTCCGCTGTCTCCAGGATCTTGACCGACTTCTCCTCATAGGTCAAGTCATTCTCAAGCTGAACCTCCTCTAGTGGCACAGTGTCTCTTAATGGTATATCCACCATCTCCGGATGGCACTTCTTCAGCTGGGATACGTGGAACACATTGTGAACAGCGGACAGAGCCTCTGGCTACTCCAACTGATAAGCCACTTCTCCCTTGCGTACTGAGACCCGATATGGTCCAATAAACCGAGGTGCCACTTTACCCTTAATTCCAAATCTCTTGATTCCACAAAGTGGCGACACTCTAAGGTATTCTCTATCACCTATCTCATACACCACTTCCTTGCGCTTGGCGTCAGCGTAGCTCTTCTGCCTTGATTGTGCTACCTTCAGCCTGTCCCTAATCAAGGCGACCTTCTCCTCAGCATCCTTGATCAAATCAGGTCCAAATAACTGACGTTCTCCTACTCCATCCCATAGCAATGGTGTCCGACACCGTTTCCCATACAGTACATCAAACGGTGACGTCTTGATGCTGGTTTGATAGCTGTTGTTGTAGGAAAACTCAGCATACGGCAAATTCTCATCCCAACTAGAACCATGAGCCAAGGCGCAAGCTCTCAGCATGTCTTCCAAAATCTGATTCACCCTCTCGGTCTGTCCATCAGTCTGTGGGTGAAATACACGACAATGCATTTAAAATAGTAGGAAAATATCATGAACAAAGTAGCATCTACTTGCCTTTGTTGTAGCGGTCGGAAGAACAATCCACACACGAGCAAGCGTTGCACTCGTCACAATCTACACGATACAATTGCAACCATAAACAAACCATCCACAAGCATATGCAAACAAAGATGATGCAAGATGCATGCATGACAAGTGGATTGATGCTACAACAGCACCACATAAACTTATTCAGTAAATCTACTGAATGCATGCATGGAAAATAAATTTTGGCTCAAGCGAAACCATTATGCAATTTATAATGTTCAAAACTAGAGCTAGAGCCCAAATAATTCACTACCGATAGCCTACTATTTGTAAAATCTTGGAAAATTCTACTGTATAGGCATTGCTATTTAGGAACAGTACCAATTGGAATTACTCAAAAAGGAGTTATATAACTTCCCGGGTAATTAAAATACTGCAGAAGGCCACTAAATAGTTTCTGCAAAAGTTTTTACTGTAACCCTACCCTTTTAATTCACTTTGAGATTCCCCTTGTTCTACTGAATCCAGGGACATATTATTTGCAATTTTTGGAGTTACAGATCTTTTTCTAAGAATTAATTACTCCAAAAAGGCCATTAACTCATTTAATTAATCTGGACAAAAACTTGCTGCAAAAGTGTAAAACAATGGTACAGCAAGATTCTACACGACTTACTGAATCTACACATATTTTGTTTACAATTTTTGGCCCAGTAGATTAATTTCTACGCAATTTACAAGATTCTACTAATTTCTGCAATTTCTAAATCGATTTTTAAATCAAAAGCGAATATTCTGGGAATATTCCCTGCTGACTCAGCGCTGACTCAGCGTGGGTTGACTGGTCAACCAGTCAACCACACGGTCTCCAGTCGATCTGGGCCGTTGACCGGGGATCCGACGGCCAGGAAGGGATGGCGGCGAGGACTCATCGGAGGCGGCGGCGGCGAGCTCGAGGCGGCGGCGGCGGTGGTCTCCGGCGGCGGTGGGGCGACGTACGGGGTGGGGAAGCTCGGGGCGGTCCTCTAGGCAGTGGTGGGGCGAGTCGGCGGCCCCGGGGCGGACGGCGGCGAGCGGATGGAGGCGGCGGCGAGGCGGCGGCGGCGCGAGTCGGGTGTGGGGGCGCGATAGGAGAGGGGCAGGGCGTGCGCGCGGCTAAGAGGGGTCCACGCGGAGTTGGAGGCGGAAACGGCGGTGAGGCGGTTGCAGTCCGCGTCGGACGCGGCAGGCGGCGGCGATGTCGGCGCCGACAGGTAGGCCCCACCTGTCGGTGGCCGGGCGCGGAGTGGCGGCAGATAGCATCTGCCGCGTGGGCGGTGGGCTGCAGCGCGCGCGCACGTGCGCTGGCTGGGCCGGCGCGGCCCAGCAGGCTGGCGCGGCTGCGCTGCTCTATATTTTTTTTGATCCTTTTTTTCTTTTTCCAATTTCTGTTTAGTATTTCCACCGTAACTTTTTCATACGGACTCTGAATCGGGCGAAACTTGTTCCTAAATTTTTCTAAAATCTAGGAGATCAACCTAGGGCCAAGTGGTAATTGATTCCACTAGTTTACATGGGTGGAAAACACAAGTCCTAGTATGCCCTCCCGCAGGAGCATTCTAGTAAAAATAAAATAGGGTTTTGAAAATAGCGTTTTGCCGAAATCTTTTCAAACCGAATTTTTGTAAAGAAGACCATGATGCAATGACATGAATGATATGCAGAACCAAATCTAAAATTTGGAATGTGACATAAATATACTTCATAGCTTTCTCAATTCTTGCTTGGTTGAATCTACTATTTTTTTTACTGTTGACAATCTTCCATCCCACCAGTAGTTCCTTCAAACTTTACTCCCAACCTTCCTTAATCCCCAATACTATTCTTTCTCTAAAGTAAACTATCCTTAAAGATGAATACATCACTTTTAATGTCCCTATGCTCTACTGTCTTTAGTTGAATAACACCATCTTATAATTACATAACTCTTACGACTTACACTTAAATCCCTGAATTATAATTATGTGGGTTGCAAAGGCTTATCTAGAATCACTTATCTTTACTAAGATTCCACTCATGTTCTACCCATCAGTATTACCTTACTAAATATAAGCATTTCATGTTGGTGGCCCAAACATTACCATTATAATACTTTAGTCATTTATTACTAAAGTTCTTAGTTGACTAAACAAGGCCTTATCAATCCTACCTTTTATGGTCTGAAAATTATCTTCTTAGTATCTTACATTGGATTAAGGTTATTAATGTACTATGCCCTTATTAGAAGATTTGAGTAGATGTTCTGATAAGATCAAATAATAGATCAAGAACTAATAATTAAAGAAGTTGTGAATCAATGGGGAATTATCCAACATTGATGAACAACAGATTTTGAAATAAGTTCTATAAAGATTCTATAGAAAGGAAGATACACACACACACACACACAGATATATATATATATATATAGTGGATGATCCTGACTTAACCTCTTTCCAATTCCAACTCATCAAAAGAAGTTTTAAGATTAAGTGTTACCATGATTCTTAGAATGTATGCAATTAGAATTTTAAGATATACTGGTTACATTCTTATTATTTGTTTTATATTCTTAACTAAGTAATTATGAATGGTTATAATGAATACTATATTATGATAACGTAATGATCAATATATTTCACACTATATTAGGGTTTAACTTATAGTACATTTGATCTACCCTTAGATCAGTCTCTCTTACCCAAAATGAGATTTTAACAAAGGTCTTATTGAAACTTATCGCAGTCAACTTGATGATCTACTTCAATTCCACCAAGCTAAGAGAAGCTTCAATCATGTTGACAAGTTTTTTATTTAAAAGCGCGAAAATTACACGGATTTTCTATGCATGAATGCAATGCACACATCTGGGTTCAACTTATCTCTAGGCTCTAATGCTGGGATGTTACAAATAGTGACCCTTGGTTCCACATTCATAACAAGTCACCTGAGACTTGTCCATTCCCGCAACAGGCACATCATTGCTTCCACTCTTTGGGGCAGTATTGGTGTTGTTGGCGACATTGTTGTTGTTGAACTTGGGCGGTGCACGGTTGAAATTGTTGGGGTTTCCGGGGTTGTTGTTGTTGTTGTGATTTCCTTCGGGCCTTGGGTTTCCTCCTCCACAGTTGGGATTGTTGGAGATATGCCCTAGAGGCAATAATAAATGTGGTTATTATTATATCTTTGTGTTTATGATAAATGTTTACATTCATGCTATAATAGTATTAACAAGGAAACATTAATACTTGTGTGATTTGTAAACTTAAGTCCCTAGTAAAGCCTCTATATAATACTAGCTTGTTGGTTAATAGATGATTGTGGTTTCCCTATCATGAACATTGAGATGTTATTAACAACAAGATCATATCGTTAGGAGAATGATATGATGGACATACTCCTATAGATAAGCGTAGCATAAAGATCAAGTCATTTCAATAGTTGAATTGCTATATGCTTTTTGATACATAGTAACCTAATTCCTTCGACCATGAGATCATGCATATCACCTTTACCGGATGGATGCTTTGATGACATCAAACACCACACCGTAACTGGGTGGCTATAAAGGTGGCATTGAGTGTTCGGAAAGTATTGGTTGAAACACATGGATCAGGAGTGGGATTTGTCCATCCATATGACGGATAGATATGCTCTGGGCCCTCTCGGTGGAATGTCATCCAATTAGCTTGCAAGCATGTGACTGGTTCACAAGGGATCACATATCACGGGAACGAGAAAAGAGTACTTATCGGTAACGAGGTTGAACTAGGTATGCAGAGATACCGACGATCATAACCTCGGATAAGTAAACTATCGTGAGACAAAGGGAAATTGGTATCGTACGTAAGTGGTTCATTAGATCGCAAAGTAATTGTAGAAATATGTGGGAGCCATATGAATTTCCAGATTCCTCTATTGGTTATTGTTCGGAGAAGTGTATCGATCATGTCCGCATAATTCACGAACCGTAGGGAGACACACTTAAGGATTCGACGTTGTTTGAGTAGTTATGGTATGATGAGAAAGAGACCGAATGTTGTTCGAAGTCTCAGATGGGATCCGGGATATCACGAGGAGATCCGGAATGGTCCGGAGAATAAGATTCATATAAGGAAAGTCCCGTTTCGGAGTTGGGGAATGTTTCCGGTGTTTTCATCGGGAATGTTCTAGAATGTTCCGGAATGTCCGGCACTCCGGAGGGGAAGGGTACATGGATGTGTTGTATCAAGTTGGTATGATTGCATCATGTACTAAGTGTCATCGCTGTTCCAAATAAAGGATTAATTCAAATCCTAGTTTGAAAAGTCAAATAGCTAAATTGAAAAGTCAAACGGCTAAATTTGGAAAGAGGAAAAGAGGAGGAAGGTGAAACCGAGTTGGGGAGGGAGTCCCTCCTCCCCAAGCCGGCGCACCACCCAAGCCGAGTTGGGGAGGGACTCCACTCCCTCCCCTTGGCCGGCCGGCCCCTCCACCTATATAAGGAGGGGCAGGGCTCCCTCCTAGGACACACAAGTACCTCTCCTCCAAACCCTAGCTTGGCGCCACCACCTCCTGCAGCTGCCGCCGCCTCCTAGGGTTGCCCTAGCCGCCGACTTGGGGTGCCCCAAACCCTAGCCGCCGGCTCTAGCACCTCCTCCTTGGTGTTTCTAAAACCTAGATCGCCGAGGAGCTCTCTCATACTCCACCATACTCGCTCCGGCTTAAGGCGAAGCCCTGCTAGATCTCCCCTCTACTTCCGGTACCACGCCGTTGTGCTGCCGGAATCGCGAGGAGAGTGCTACAACCTCCGTTGCCTGCTGGAACAAGGGAGAGGAAGGTCTTTGTCGAGTACCGAACGTGTGACCGACTGCGGGAGCGCTGCCGGAACGCAGCGCCGGAAGGATCGTCTACGCGATCTTGAGATCGGCAAGAGTACGACTACATCACCCACGAGAATCCGCTCTCGTTAAACACTTTGGAATCTTCGAGGGTAAGTTATTCCATCGACTCGTTGCTACAATCTAGTAGATAGATCTTGGCTTGTTTGTTTGTATGCGATAGAAATTTTTTGTTTTCCATGCTACGAAACCCTACAGTGGTATCAGAGCCGTGTCTATATGTAGATCTGTTGCACGAGTAGAACACAATGGTCATTGTGGGAGTTGATGCTTTTATTGTTGATTGCTTCTTGTGTACCTTGCATCTTGCGGTATGTTGGGATGAAGCGGCCCGGGCTAACCTTACATGACATCGTTCATGAGACTTGCTCCACGCTTGACATGCAACTTGTATTGCATAAGTGGCTTTGCGGGTGCCTGTTTCTCCTAGCATAGTTAAGATCCAATTTACAACGGGTGATTAACAATACTAGTATCAATGTTGTGGTTCATGTTCGTAAGTTAGAACGACACTTATTGAAAGCCCCAAACCACGTAAAACATGCAAAGAAAGTAGAGGCGTCTAACTTTGTTTTGCAGGGGTGTGCTGTGATGTGATATGGCCATGATTGTGATTATATTTGATGTATGCAATGTTCCTTATTGTAAGTTGGCAACCGGCAGGAGCCATATGGTTGTCTTTAATTTATGTTAAGACCCACGTGTCTATTCAAAGTAGTTGTAATAGTTGAAGCCGGTGGACGACAACCATGGAGAAGCGTCATTGACCTTGATGCAATGCCGGTGATGATGGAGATCATGTTCGTGCTAGAAGATGGAGATCGGAAGCACAAAGAAGAAAGGCCATATCATATCACATATTATGAATTGCATGTGATGTTAATCCTTTTTGCATCTTGTATTGCTTAGTAGACGACGGTAGCATTATAAGATGATCCCTCATGCACATGAATTTCAAGTCATAAAGTGTTCACCCTTAGTTAGCACCGTTGCTAAAGCTTGTTGTTTCGATGCACCACGTGATGATCGGGTGTGTTAGATTCCGCAAGTGTATACAACGTGAGCAAGCCAGATTTGCTCATGCGGAAACTAAGGTTTGATCTTGACGAGCCTAGCATGTACAGACATGGTCTCGGAACACGGATCACCGAAAGGTAAAGCATGAATCATATAGTAGATATGATGAACATGTCGATTGTTCGCCATTGAAACTATATCAACTCTCGTGATGATCGGTGTTGATGTGGTGGATTTGGTTCGTGTGATCACTAAAACAATGTGAGGGATATTGTTTTGAGTGGGAGTTCACCTAGATTAATTTTATTATTAATTTGAACTCAATTTGTCATAAACTTAGTCTAAACTATTGCAAATATGTTGTAGATCAATGGCAGCCCCTACCATCAATTTTAATGCGTTCCTAGAGAAAGAAAAGTTGAAAAACAATGGAAGCAACTTCGTGGATTGGTTCCGCAATTTGAGGATTGTCCTCACAGCTGGTAATTTGACCTATGTGCTGGATGCACCGCTGGGTGACCCACCTGCAGCTGATGCTCCCGATGAAGTAAAGAATGTTTACCTCACTCGGAAGACTCAGTACTCCATAGTTCAGTGTGCTATCTTGTATGGTTTAGAATCGGAGCTTCAGAAAAGGTTTGAGAATTCAGACCCATATGATATTGTCGAGGATCTCAAGACTCATGCGGCAATTGAAAGCTATGAGGCTTCTGAAAAGTTCTTTAACTACAAGATGGAAGAGGGCAGCTCCGTCAGTGAGCATGTGCTTAAGATGTCTGGGCACGCAAACAAACTTCAAAGCTTGGGTATTGTGATTCCTAATGCTTTGGGGATTTACCGTGTCCTCCAATCACTACCACCAAGTTACAAGAACTTTGTGATGGACTACAACATGCAAAACATGAACAAGACGTTGCCAGAACTCTTTGCCATGTTGAAATCTGCAGAAGTGGAGATCAAGAAAGAGCACCAAGTGTTGTTGGTCAATAAGACCACCAAATTCAAGAAAGGCAAGTCTAAGCAGAAGGGACACTTCAAGAAGGGTGGTAAGAAAGTTACCACGCCGAAGAAGAAGACCAAGGCTGGACCTAAGCCTGATACTGAGTGCTTTTACTGCAAGGGAGAAGGTCACTGGAAGCGGAATTGCCCAAAGTACTTGGCAGATTTGAAGAACGGCAACATCAAGAAGAAAGGTATATCTGATATACATGTTATTGATGTGTATCTCACTAGTACTCGTAGTAGTGCCTGGGTATTTGATACTGGTTCGGTTGCTCATATTTGTAACTCGAAACAGGTGCTGCAGAATAAACGGAAGCTAGCGAAGAACGAGGTGACGATGCGCGTGGGAAACAGATCAAAGGTTGATGTGATCGCGGTCGGCACGCTACCCCTTCATCTACCATCGGGATTAGTTTTATACTTAAATAATTGTTATTTGGTGCCTGCGTTGAGCATGAACATTATATCGGGATCTTGTTTATTGCGAGACGGTTACTTGTTTAAGTCCGAGAATAATGGTTGTTCGATTTATATGAGTAATATGTTTTATGCACATGCACCTTTGATAGATGGTCTATTTTTATTGAATCTCGATAGTGGAAATACACATATCAACAACATTGAGGCTAAACGTTTGAAATCAAGCGATAATTCGACCTATATGTGGCACTGTCGTCTTGGTCACATTGGAGTGAAACGTATGAAGAAACTCCATTCCGATGGACTTCTTGAATCACTTGATTTTGAAGCACTTGATAGAGGCGAAGCATGTCTGATGGGTAAAATGACTAAGACTCCATTTTCTGGTATGATGGAGCGAGCTACGGACTTGTTGGAAATCATACATACCGATGTGTGTGGTCCAATGAGTGTAGCATCGCGCGGTGGTTATCGTTATGTTCTTACCTTCGCAGATGACTTGAGTAGATATGGGTATATCTATTTCATGAAACATAAGTCCGAAACTTTCGAGAAGTTTAAGGAATTTCAAAGTGAGGTAGAGAATCAACGTAACAAGAAGATTAAAATTCTATGTTCTGATCGTGGAGGTGAATATCTAAGTTACGAGTTTGGCGAGCATTTGAAGAAATGCAGAATACTTTCACAGTTGACACCGTCGGGAACACCACAGCGTAATGGTGTGTCCGAACGTCGTAATAGAACTCTCTTAGATATGGTTCGTTCTATGATGTCACTTACAGATTTACGCTATCATTTTGGGGTTATGCATTAGAAACAGCCGCATTCACTTTAAATAGGGCACCGTCTAAATCCGTTGAAACGACACCGTATGAATTATGGTTTGGGAAGAAACCTAAATTGTCGTTCCTTAAAGTTTGGGGTTGCGAAGCCTATGTAAAGAAGTTACAGCCGGACAAGCTTGAACCCAAAGCGGAAAAATGCGTCTTCATAGGATACCCAAAGGAAAATATTGGGTATACCTTCTATCATAGATCCGAAGGCAAAATCTTCGTTGCCAAGAATGGATCCTTTCTAGAGAAGGAATTTCTCTCGAAAGAAGTGACTGGAAGGAAAGTAGAACTCGACGAGGTTGTCGAACCTTCTCTCGAAATTGCGAGTAGCGCAGCACCGGAAGAAGTTCCTGTGGTGCCTGCACCAATTAGAGAGGAAGCTAATGATGGTGATCATGAAACTTCGGTTGAAGTTGCTACAGAGCCTCGGAGGTCAACGAGAACTCGTACCACTCCAGATTGGTATGATCCCGTTATGAGTGTCATGTTGGTGGACAACACCGATGACCCTGAGACATCCGAGGAAGCGATGATGAGCCCAGATTCCAATAAATGGCAAGAAGCCATGAAATCCGAGAATTGGATCCATGTACGAAAACCAAGTATGGACTTTGGTGGACTTACCGGATGGCTGTCGAGAACAAATGTATTTTCAAGAAGAAAACAGATGCTGATGGTAATGTTACTGTCTATAAAGCTCGACTTGTCGCAAAAGGGTTTCGACAAATTCAAGGAGTTGACTACGATGAGACTTTCTCACCAGTAGCGAAGCTAAAGTCAGTGAGTATTATGTTAGCAATCGCTGCATATTATGATTATGAGATATGGCAGATGGATGTCAAAACAACATTCCTCAATGGAGACATTGATGAAGAGTTGTATATGATGCAACCCAAAGGTTTTGTCGATCCTAAAGATGCTAACAAGGTATGCAAACTTCAACGGTCCATCTATGGATTGAAGCAAGCATCCTGAAGTTGGAATCAACGTTTTGATAAGGTGATCAAAAGTTTTGGTTTTATACAAACTTATGGAGAAGCTTGTATTTACAAGAAAGTGAGTGGGAGCTCTGTAGCATTCTTAATACTATATGTAGATGACATATTGTTGATTGGGAATGATGTAGACCTTCTTAATAGTGTCAAGGAATATTTGAATAATAGTTTTTCAATGAAGGATCTTGGCGAAGCAGCTTACATATTAGGCATAAAGATTTATAGAGATAGATCAAAACGCCAGATATCATTATCACAAAGTACATATTTGGACAAAGTTCTAAAGAGGTTTGGAATGGAAGACAACAAGAAAGGGTTCTTGCCCATGTTGACCAATACGACCTTGAGTAAAACTCAAAGTCCGACATCGGCAGAAGATAGAGAAAGGATGAGTAAGACTCCCTATGCCTCAGCCATAGGATCTCTAATGTATGCCATGCTATGTACTAGACCCGACATTGCATATGTTGTTAGTTTAACTAGCAGATATCAAAGTGATCCAGGAGTGGATCATTGGACAGCGGTCAAAAACATCCTTAAGTACTTGAGAAGAACTAAGGATATGGTTCTTTCTTATGGAGGTGATGAACAGCTCGTTGTTAATGGTTACACCGATGCTAGTTGGAACACCGATCCGGATGATTCTAAATCACAATCTGGATACGTATTTATTTTGAATGGTGCAGCAGTTAGCTGGAGGAGTGCAAAGCAAAGTGTTGTGGCAAGATCTTCAACTAAATCGGAATACATGGCTGCTTCGGAGGCTTCACAAGAAGCGATATGGATGGAAGAGTTCATTACAGAGCTGGGTGTGGTTCCTAGTGCGCTGGACCCAATGTCTATCTACTGTGATAACATGGGCGCCATAGCCAATGCGCAAGAACCAAGGTCACACATGAAGCTGAAGCACATCAAGCTACGTTTCCACGCTATTCGAGAACATATCCAAGATGGGGATATAAAGATTTGCAAAGTACACACAGATCTGAATGTGGCGGATCCGTTGACTAAACCTCTCCCGAGGGCAAAACATGACCAACACCAAACTGCCATGGGTGTTTGGTATATTACCGTGTAATCTTGATTAGATGACTCTAGTGCAAGTGGGAGACTGTTGGAGATATGCCCTAGACGCAATAATAAATGTGGTTATTATTATATCTTTGTGTTTATGATAAATGTTTACATTCATGCTATAATAGTATTAACAAGGAAACATTAATACTTTTGTGATTTGTAAACTTAAGTCCCTAGTAAAGCCTCTATATAATACTAGCTTGTTGGTTAATAGATGATTGTGGTTTCCCTATCATGAACATTGAGATGTTATTAACAACAAGATCATATCGTTAGGAGAATGATATGATGGACATACTCCTATAGATAAGCGTAGCATAAAGATCAAGTCATTTCAATAGTTCAATTGCTATATGCTTTCTGATACATAGTAACCTAATTCCTTCCACCATGTGATCATGCATATCACCTTTACCGGATGGATGCTTTGATGGCATCAAACACCACACCGTAACTGGGTGGCTATAAAGGTGGCATTGAGTGTTCGGAAAGTATTGGTTGAAACACATGGATCAAGAGTGGGATTTGTCCATCCATATGACGGATAGATATGCTCTGGGCCCTCTCGGTGGAATGTCATCCAATTAGCTTGCAAGCATGTGACTGGTTCACAAGGGATCACATATCACGGGAACGAGGAAAGAGTACTTATCGGTAACGAGGTTGAACTAGGTATGCAGAGATACCGACGATCATAACCTCGGATAAGTAAACTATCGTGAGACAAAGGGAAATTGGTATCGTATGTAAGTGGTTCATTCGATCGCAAAGTAATCGTAGAAATATGTGGGAGCCATATGAATTTCCAGATTCCTCTATTGGTTATTGTTCGGAGAAGTGTCTCGATCATGTCCGCATAATTCACGAACCGTAGGGAGACACACTTAAGGATTCGACGTTGTTTGAGTAGTTATGGTATGATGAGAAAGAGACCGAATGTTGTTCGAAGTCTCGGATGGGATCCGGGATATCACGAGGAGATCCGGAATGGTCCGGAGAATAAGATTCATATAAGGAAAGTCCCGTTTCGGAGTTGGGGAATGTTTCCGGTGTTTTCATCGGGAATGTTCTAGAATGTTCCGGAATGTCCGGCACTCCGGAGGGGAAGGGTACATGGATGTGTTGTATCAAGTTGGTATGATTGGATCATGTACTAAGTGTCATCGCTGTTCCAAATAAAGGATTAATTCAAATCCTAGTTTGAAAAGTCAAATAGCTAAATTGAAAAGTCAAACGGCTAAATTTGGAAAGAGGAAAAGAGGAGGAAGGTGAAACCGAGTTGGGGAGGGAGTCCCTCCTCCCCAAGCCGGCGCACCACCCAAGCCGAGTTGGGGAGGGACTCCACTCCCTCCCCTTGGCCGGCCGGCCCCTCCACCTATATAAGGAGGGGCAGGGCTCCCTCCTAGGACACACAAGTACCTCTCCTCCAAACCCTAGCTTGGCGCCACCACCTCCTGCAGCTGCCGCCGCCTCCTAGGGTTGCCCTAGCCGCCGACTTGGGGTGCACCAAACCCTAGCCACCGGATCTAGAACCTCCTCCTTGGTGTGTCTAAAACCTAGATCGCCAAGGAGCTCTCTCATACTCCACCATACTCGCTCCGGCTTAAGGCGAAGCCCTGCGAGATCTCCCCTCTACTTCCGGTACCACGCCGTTGTGCTGCCGGAATCGCGAGGAGAGTGCTACAACCTCCGCTGCCTGCTGGAACAAGGGAGAGGAAGGTCTTCGTCGAGTACCGAACGTGTGACCGACTGCGGGAGCGCTGCCGGAACGCGGCGCCGGAAGGATCGTCTACACGATCTTGAGATCGGCAAGAGTACGACTACATCACCCACGAGAATCCACTCTCGTTAAACACTTTGGAATCTTCGAGGGTAAGTTATTCCATCAACTCGTTGCTACAATCTAGTAGATAGATCTTGGCTTGTTTGTTTGTATGCGATAGAAATTTTTTGTTTTCCATGCTATGAAACCCTACAGGGATAGGTTGGACGGTTCATCTGGGGTCTATTGTTTCTTTGGGCAAATCCTGTAGGCGGGCTGGGGCGATACTTTGGGGTATGGTGGGTTCCTGGTTGATGCATCATTCGATGCTTGCGGTTCTCATTGGCTTGGTTGATATTGCCTTCCATCTGAATGGCAGAATCCACTAAGGCTTCAATGTCAGCAAACGGAATATTGACTAACACTGTCTGCATCTCATCATGCAAACCATTCAAGAATCTCTCCTTCTTCTTGGATTCCGTGTTAATCTTAACTGGTGCATACCTATCTAATGATATAAATTTGTCACGGTCAACTACTATCATCCTCCCTTGCTTCAATTCTCATAATGCATCTCTCATCCTCTTGATAAAACCCGGTGGCACATGGGTTCTGCTGAACCTGAGTTTGAATTCATCCCAAGTCATCATCTGTCCTCCATTCATGGCGCGCACCAAGCTCTTGCATCTCCTTCCAGATAGTGGGTGGCAAACGGTACTTTCTCATTGGCCTCCACTCCCGCGACTTCCAAGTTGTTCTCCATGGTCTATAGCCAATCATCTGCATTTAAGGGCTCTTCATACTTACTAAAGATGGATGGATTGGTGTTCTGAAAGTTCTTGAGCTTGGATCCATTGTCCTGGATTCCATGGCCTTGGTTGTTGTTGTCCATCTGATCTATGTGTTGAAGGGTGGCTAGGTTGGCTTGATGTTCGGCTCTTTCAGCTTCGTGGTCCGAAATCAACATTTGCAAGATTTGCAGCATTGGGTCCGGGGATGAACTGCTTCCTCTACGAGGCATATGAAGATTGAGATAGATCATGAGAAAAGAGGAAAAATTATAAGGTTTAGAGGTTTGTTTTTGAAAAGTTTTTAAAGTTTGGCTCAGATTTTTCTAGCAACTTGCTTTTCATTCATTCATGGCACACAATACAAACACACACCGCAACAAGGAAACAGATGGTTTTAAGAACCATTCTATGAAACTATGATACAATGGGGCCGGATACAACTTCACTAACGCTAGAGCTCAGGTGCTACTACTCCTCGGAATTGGTGGCTTCATCATCATCATCATCAATGAAGGCGGAGTCATCATCATCGATGAAGAAGTCCATGGCTTGATCCTCCAAGAAGGCATCATCATCACTAAGGTAGGAGTAGGGGTCTCCACCGATATCTTCCCCCGCATTCTCCCTCTCCTCAAGCTGCATGTCCCTCTCGTGGATGGTCTCCTCCAAGTCTGTCACCTTGTGATGAAGGCGAGCAATAATGCGATCCTTCTTGTCGAGATGACGGCAATGAGACTAGCAATCCTTCACAAGCATGGCAATGGTCTGGTCCTTCTTGACTTCGATGGCATATTTGTGGTTGGCGTAGGAGCGGGGCATTGTCCAACTCCTTCTGCCTATCATACATCGTGAAGCTCAGATGGTCCACTTGATGCTTCAGCTCCGGGTGATATGGTGCCTCCAATGGCTGTCCCATAGCATCATGCGTTGGGTAATACTCAAAACGGATGCCCTTGATCTGATTGATGCTTTTCCCACACAGACGGGGAAGAGCTTCCTACAAGGCCCTGGCGAGTCCATCTAGCCAGTTGTTCTCTCTTAAGGTGAATTGGACTCCCTCTAAGGTGGGGGCTTCAATCTTCCCTCTAAGACTTGCAACAATCACCCATTGCAATTCTCCTCCTTCCTGATCATTGAGCTGAGCTCCGAAGAACTTGGGGTGTGGGTGCTCCAGAAGTTCCGAGAGTTGGTCCAAATCATGCTCAAAGATGAGATCTCCTCCATTTCCCAACTGATAGAACTTGCTATACTTCATGTCCATCTATAAGGATGTAGGATGAGTAAGTTAGTAGAGTGATCAAGTGTGTCAAATTTTATGTAAGTTTGCAAGAATTTTTGAGGAACATGAATTTTCATGAAAGAATCTAAGTGATAAGAATGAGAATAGGTTTTCATAAATACTCACTTCTTTTGTTTTGAAACTAAGTTTTTGATTCAAGCGTCCATTCTAAACTAGGGTCTCCTATGGTCAGGATGGCTCTGATACCAACTTGTCAACACCCGGATTTTTAATCCCAGATGCCTGTTATGCCATACATCGCAATCCCAGGATTACCATTTTTGCGAGACATAACAGATTGGTATCATAGTTCATCATCCATTACAAACCATAATAAAGGTCTTACAAATAAAGGATCTCATGATCCAGTCTTAATACAATCAACGCATCGGAATAATATAATAACGGTAGCATGCGCGAAGCTCCATCTTCATGGTCACAGGCAATGCTGAAGATGGGAGATGATCCTAGTTGTCGTAAACTTCCTGTGGTCCATCATCCTGATAGTCCTCCTCATAGTCTATGTCAACACCCAGATTTTTCAATCCTAGATGCCTGTTATGCCATACATCGCAATCCCAGGATTACCATTTTTGCGAGACATAACAGAATTGGATACCATAGTACATCATCCATTACAAACGATACATAAGTTCTTACACAGATAGGGATCTCATGATCCAGTTCTTAATACAACATCAAGAAGCGGAATACGTAATAATAACGGTAGCGTAGGCGAAGCTCCATCTTCGGGGTCACAGGCAATGAGATGGGAGATGATCCTAGTTGTCGTAACCTTCCTGGGGTCCATCTTCCAGGTACTCCTCTTCATAGTCTAGACATGGGAATAGCCAGGGACAAAGCCATGAGTACTCTTTAAGTACTCGCAAAATAATACTAATAGGTAAGGGGGGGGGGTTTGGATAATAGGACACTAGGCTCTAGGGTTGTTTTGCAAAAGCCAGATTTATCTCTACTGAGTTCTAAAGATAGTCACAATTTTATAATTCCTAGCCAGGAAATTGTATTTTATATCACAACTCTGCTGTGGTCAAGTCAAAATCTTAGTTCATTTCAAAGGTCATTTTGAAAAGTCTGACGGGGGAACAGTATGGCCACTCCAACTGTCCATAACCGCGGACGCGGCTATTCGAATAGTTTGACACTCTGCAGAGATTGTACACTTTCACCACAATATTCGATACATCCGTCAGGAACAAATCCTGAATTCACCATACTCAGTATGCGGATAATCAATCCTAACCTTTCGATTACACGCCCTAGTATAAGCACCTCTCCTGTGAGTTTGGCCTCCCAACCATGACCAACTGTCATCTTGGGTACTGCACAGGTGGACAATCTTCACAAGGTAGCCTCAGCTCAAACCTTGGCCGTGAGGGAACTAATACTAAGGAATATAAGTTTCCAGTCAAGCCCTACCTAATATTCGGGTATTGTGGTTGTACGATAAAATTGGAATGGTATCGCATCCAGACAACCATTAGTTTTATAAAGGGCTAAGGCTCATGCCTCAACATTTTTATCACCAAAGTTCTCAAGTGTTTGGAAACACATGTCTAAAACATTTCAATAGAATGATCCATCATTCCAAGGTTTTCATAACCATTTTTCCACCAAGTATTCCCATCTAAAGTTGACCAAGTTTTATGCTTAGCACTAGCATCTACAGGTGGGGGTAGTACTGATGAGGGGTGGTAAACTAGTGGAGTTTCAACTAAGTACAACCTCATGTCTTAGGCTGATGTCAAGGTTTCTAACTTAGGCCAAATTTTATGCTCTTTATGCAACCTTCAGCATCTTTCCAAAATCCACCAGTCACTTAAATAAACTCTAAGTAAGCTTTGATAAATAAATAAAGTAAGAATCTTGCAAGTAAAACTAGGATTGGTTTATCAAGTGGGGGTGATCACTTATGCTTAAGGCATATAGTAGGTGTAGTAACAAGCATGGGCTTTCATAGGTAAAGTATCTTGCAAGTGTTAGCTTGCACATTCACTAGTAGTCTTAGGCTTGCATAGTTACTAGCTTGCATTGGTATAGTATCAGCTTGCCTTGTGCAGAGCAGTGGTTGAAGTTCTCCTCGGCTTCTTCGTAGTATCCTCCTTCCTCCTCGTATCCTTGGTCGGTACTAGCGTCTATGAATAAATAAGAGGTACACAATCACCAAACAATACTTAACTACTTGCAATCATCACACACAAGGGTCCTATGGATGATCTAGCATCATCTCTAATATTACAAGGTTAAGGCTTGATTTACTTCCTTTGATTTTTAGAGAAGTAATTTCTACTCATTGAAAAACTACTTAAGATTTAATATTCTCCAAACCTAACATGGGATCATGTTGACACATGTCATCACCACATATTGTAGTCCATGGGAATGTGATTTAAAGTGGTGTCACAATTTAATAAGGTTTTACCCTTTTATTTTAATTAATTAAAGTGGCTAGAAATGCTTATGTAGCATTCTTTTATTCCTTGAACATTATTTCTGCAAGTAAACCTATATATTTTTATATAATCTGAAAGGTATGGTTAAATGTGATTTTTGAGAGTTGGAATCAACTCAAAAGCTATTATGGTTTAAATTTGAAAAATGTTTGAATGCAGAAAAGCTTCTGCCTTGTTATTTTTACCATGGGTGATCTATAGATCCAAATGACTTGAATCCAACGAGCTTGGATTCAGCATTCATAGACGTTTCCAACAAAATTGGATTCATTCAATTTGGTGCACTGAATCGATCTGGGTTGATTTTTGAAGTTGGGTACAGAAGTGTGTTTGAATTGAAATAGAAAAAGGTTTAATTTGAATAACTGGGCTGCGCGGGAAAAGTTACTGGGCCGGCCTGCTAAGTGTAATGCTCCCGCGGGCTGCTTAAGTGGGTGTCCCCACTCGTCAGTGACACGGGGCTGGGCGAAGCGGTATGGGACGACGTGGATCGTTCGATCTAGTTCTAATCTAACGGCTGGGAGTCATCGTCGACGCGAGACAACTCCGGTGAGAAAGAAACCTAGAGCGGCCAGTGATGGTCGCTGGGGGCTCACCGGGGTACTGGCGAGGGTCGGCGAGGCGGGCGAACGACGAAGTCAACGACGGCGAACTCAGGGGTGGTCGCGGCAGCTCTTGGGGCGGCTCCAATCGCTGGCTCCCTTCTTCTCCGGCAGCGGCAGGCTCTAGTGAAATTCCGGCGAGGTGGTGCTCGCCTTGCTCTCAGAATGGCGTGGAACGATCAGTGAGGAGAGGGGAGTGAGATGGTGTGAAGAATTCGTGCTGGGGTGGCCTCTATTTATAATCGAGCGAGGGGACCGTCGGGGAAGACGGTGAGCTCGTCGGGGGCGATGTTACAGGCGGCTAATGGCATGGGCAAGGGTAGGGGACGGTGCGGTGTCTCCTGGCGATGCTCAACGACATGGTCTCGAGGCATGGGGCGGTGTGGTTTGGTATGGAACGGGCGGTGCTCTGCGCGGCAGAGGCGGCGTCTTCGACGGCGGGCGGTGGCTGTACGTCACGGGGCGGCAAATGGGGATGTCTGGCGGTCTCCTGGGTCGGTGGGGATTGTGTATGCACGTGGCGAGGGCGGCGCGCGGTCTGTGGGTGATGGTCGAGGGTGGCGCTCTGGCGCACTCTCGGCATGGTCTGGGTGCGGCTTGTGCGCGTGGTCCAGGGCTTGGCAACCTTCGTGGCTGGGACAGTGAGTGGCGGTGGACGGTGGGCTGCTTCCCAAACATGCTGGCTAGGCTTGCTGCTGCTCCTAGCTTGCTGTCGACTATGGGGTGGCAAGGGTGTGCTCGCTTATTCACCATTGATGGCAATGGCAAGCTCACAGTGGTGCTAGTGCCTGGCTAATCTTCCTAGATGATCTACTGAGTTGTGTGTGAGCTAAATGGGGAACCAGTTAGGCAAGAATCACTGCTCACAATAGTGTTTGATGTTTGTTTGATTTGTGTCTGCAACCTGTTTGATGAAATAGCCGCATGAAATCAAGTTTTGAATTTTGAATTGATTTTTGGTGGGTTTGCTAGATTGGTGCTGGTGAGTCTGCAGATGCTTGGGTTTTGAAAATTGAGCTTGTTTGAATAGTTTTTGAAAAAGTGGGATCTTCCCATATGATAAAGATTCAATTTTGAATTGTCATTTAAACTATGCATTTGAAAGTTTTTGGATGATCACAAAGTGGGCCTTGATACTTTGTTATGAGTACATTCAAGGGATGCAAAGATCTAGAAAAGTTTCTGTTAGGTTCTGAAAGTTTGAGACAGCCAAAGTAGGCATGTGAGTTAAATTGGTCAAAGTGACCATTCATTTCATATATGTGTTTTGATTTACTTGTCTTTAGGAAAAGTGTGGGAAACGTTTTAGATGATGTTTATTTCACCTAAGAAACATTTTACAAGCAAAGGAACAAACAAAAAAGGTGGTTTTAAAGGAATTTAAAATCCATGCATACACATATGCATGCATTCATAACTTTATTTAGAAAAGTTTTTGTTAACCCTAATTTTGATGATTAGATTTTCCTGATCCAAGTTTAGTATTTTTGGGATGTTACAGTCTGGCCACGGGAATAGCCAGGGAGAAATCCATGAGTACTCTTTAAGTACACAAAAACTATTACTAACAAGTAAAGTGGTTCAAGTAGGAATACTAAGCTCTAGGTTGTTTTGCAAAAAGCCAGGTTTATCTCTAGCTGAGTTCAGAAGTAAAGAAAGCTAGTTTAATGTTTTATAACACCTAAGTGGGAACTTAGTTTTCACTTTCACAACCCTATTGTGGTCAAGTCAAAATCATGATTCATTTCACAAGTCACTTTGAAAATATCTGAGGACAGAACAATATGGCCACTCCAAATGTCCATAACCGTGGACGCGTTTATTCGAATAGTTTGACACTCTGCAGAGGTGGTACACTTTCACCACAACATTCGATACATTCGTCAGGAAAAATCCTGAATCACCATACTCAGTATGCAGATTATCAATCCTAACCTTTCAATCACACACACTAGTATAGGCACCTCCCCTATGAGTTTGGCCTCCCAACCATGACCATCTGTCATCTTGGGAACTGCACAGGTGGACAATCATCACGAGGTAGCCTCAGCTTAAACCTCGGCCGCAAGGGAACCCATACTAAGATATATAAACTTCCAGTCAAGCCCTACCCAATTTCGGGTATTGTGGTTGTACGGTAAAATTGGAATGGTATCGCATCCGAACATAACCATCAGTTTTATAAAGGGATAAGGATCATGCCTCAACATTTTCATCATCAAAATCATCTGGTGTTCATAACACATGTCAAAACATCTCATTAGAATGACTCATCATTTTCACCAAGTATTCCCATCTAAAGTGATCAAGTTTTATGCTTAGCTCTAGCCACTAACGTTAGGGGTAATCACTAATGAGGGGTGGTAATCAAGTGTGACTTATCTAAATATAATCTCATGCCTCAGGATGACATCAAGTTCTACCTAAACTTAGGCCAAGTTTTATGCTCTTTATGCTACCTCTAATATCTTTCCAAAATTCACAAGTCACTAAGTAAACATAACTAAGGAGCTTTGATAAATAAATAAAATAATCAAGCTTGCAAGTAAAACTGGGATTTGGTATAATAAGGTGGTATAACCAAGGAATGCCTAATGCATAGCATAGGTTATCTAGCTTTCACAGTTGCAAGTGTTAGCTTGCCTTGTGTAGTGTAGTGGTTAAAGTTCTCCTCTGCTTCTTCCTCGTAGTAGTCTCCTTCCTCTTCGTATCCTTGGTTGGTACTAGCGTCTATAAATAGATACGAAGTACACAATCACTAAACAATAGTTAACTACTTCTATTTAGCACACAAAGGTTCACACTAGATGATCTAACATCATCACAATCATCACATGAATTAAGGCAATAGTTTCATTTATTTAATTTTAGAAAAGTAATTTCTACTCATTGAAAAACTAGTTAAGATTTAATATTCTCCAATTAAAACATGGGATCATCTTGACACATGTCATCACCACATATTCTAATACTTGGGAATGTGATTTAAAGTGGGGTCACAATTTAATAAGGTTTAACCTTTTTATTTTTAATTAATTAAAGTGACTATAAATTCCTATGGGGCATTCTTTTATTACTTGTCCATTATTACTGCAAGTAAACATAGATATTTTTATATATTCAGAAAGGTCTTATCGAATGTGATTTTTGAGAGTTGGAATCAACTCAAAATCATTTATGGTTGAATTTTGAAAAATGTATGAATGCAGAAAAGTCTCTACCTTGTTATTTTTACTATAGGTGCTCTATAATTCTAAATGGTTTGAATCCAACGGGATTGGATTAAGAATTTCCATATTTTTCTAACAAAATTGGTTCATGCTACCTGGTTTAGTAAAACTCTCAGAAATTATTTTTGAATCTACTGCGAGAACTAGGTTTGAAACTAATTAGATAAATCTAAATTCAAACTACTGGGTCTCGCGGGAATTCTAACTAGGCCGACCCACTTCACACAGCGCGCATGAGGGCTGGTTAAGTGGAGTCCCCACTCGTCAGTGAGACGCGTGTTGGTGAAGGGGTATGGGGCGATTACAACCGTAGGGTTAGACTAAGGATCAATGGCTCATGGCCATCGTCCTCGTCGAACAGAACACGACGGGCTCAAACCCTAGCACAACCAGTGGGGGTCTAGGGCGGCTCACCGGGGATCAGGCGATGGTCGGCGATGGGGGCGAATGATGAAGTCGCCGACGACGGTTCTCCTGGTACTGGCGGCTCCTCCTGGGGTGGCTCCAATCGACGACGCCCTTCTCCTCAGCAGCAGCAGGCTCTGGCAAAATTCTGGCGAGGAAGAGCTTGTCTTGCTCTAGGAATAAGTGGGAAGGATCAGTGAGAGGTGGGGAGTGAACTGGTGTGAAGAAAACGAGCGGGGGAGGCCTCCTTTTATAGGCGAGCAAGAGAGGCCGAGCGGCATGGGCATGGCTCATCGGGGTCGGGGTTACAGTGAGCTATGGGCATGGCTGGGGCTAGGGGACGGTGCGCGTTCTCCCGGTGGTGCTCAACGGCTTGATGGCGCGGCAAAGGGCTGTGTGGTTTGGTCGGAACGCGTTGGTGCTCTGGGCGGCACCGACAATGTTTTTGATGACGCACAAGCGCTCCTAGTCATGTAGTGGCGAATGGGCATGTCTGGTGGTCTCCTGGGACGATGGTGATCGCAGGCACAGTCCGCGAAGGCGAGGCGCGGTCTGTGCGAGCGTGTGATACGTCGGAAACATATCTGATGGGGGAATACCAATCGGGGTACACCCATGAAGAGGAATTGCCAATCCAGAGCGGGTTGACTCGCCGGATACGACAACTGGCGCATACTGGACCCAGGCGACTAGCACCGACTGAAGGCCCAAGATGGCGACTCCAATTCAAAGCCCATTAGTGCACTTGTAAACCCTAACTGGCTGCATATATAAAGCCACCAGGGGAACCCCCACATGGCATCTTCTCCCACATTAGATTAGATCTAGTCTCCCTCCGCCTACGGCGGCTCCCATGTAAACCAATCTATGATCATATACTGGATTGATAGCAGGACGTAGCGATCCTCCACCGAGGGGACGTGAACCTGGGTACATTGTGTGCCAATCTCGCTCCCGGATTCTCCTACACCGCCTTGCTCCCTCTACGTAAGCTTCCCCCAGTAGCATCTGCCGTGGCCATTCCTTGGGATCGGTTTTAGTTTTGTCTGTTGTTTATTCGCGTCCATCAAAGTAGTCAGACTGGGTACCAAAAGACCGACCTTGTCTCCAGGTTCAACAGTCTGGCATCGTGTCCCTGTTATCCGGCAAGTGTTTGATGCTGGAGGTCTGCCAACTCATGAAAAGACACGCATAAACCTTACATACTGCCCATCGATCCACATATTAAAAGTGCATTTTCTTCAACATCTACAATTTGCACATCTTACAAATGTTCAATATATTTCATAAATACACCTTATTGCAGTCGTACCTTTTTCTCCTTCTCAGCAAAACGACATCTTTGTCGCCACTCGTCGCGATCGGGGACTCGGCGCTCGCCGGCCGCTCGACCTCGCCACTCGCCGCTCTCGGTGGCTCGGCGCACGCCGGTCGCTCGACCTCGCCACTTGCCGCGCTCAGGGATTCGGCGCACTCCAGACATCGGCGCTCGCCGGTCGCTCGACCTCGCCACTCGCCGCGCTCGATAGCAACCATTACTATTTTTAGAATATGCATCTATAAAGAGCCTCAAGTTGCCTCTACAAGCCAACTCGAGCCTCGGGGACTACTCCTAGGCATGCTGCGTGTACGTGTGGTTCCACGACCGAGGCTCGCCCTCGTCGACTCGCCATCACGGATTCTCCATTCGTGTGCTCTCCATGCTCGGGGACTCGCAGCCATGGACACTCTCCACTCACGTACTATCCATGCTCGGGGACTCGCCGCCGCCGACACTCACCCTCGCGTACTCAACACGCTCGGGGACTCGCCACCACGGACTCGCCCTCGCGTACTCAACACGCTCGGGGACTCGCCCTTGCGTACTCAACGCGCTCGGGGACTCGGTGCGCTACAGACATCGCCACTCGCTGGTCGCCCAACCTCGCCACTCGGTGCGCTCGGGGACTCGGCACTCGCCGGTCGCTCGACCTCACCACTCGCCGCGCTCGGGGACTCGGCAAGCTCCATGTTCGGGGACTCGCCGCAACTGGCGGCTTCACCGACACCATGCGTCTTTCGTCAACTGGCCATCACTGACTGGCTCACGCTGACCGCCTCCCGCTTCACGGTTCTTTTCTCTGTTCAGGAGCTCGTCGCCGATTCGCCACCACCCATCGTCAAGACTCTCCGCGCCCTGACTCAAGACCTCGTCGAATCGACAACACGCTCGGGGACTACTGATGGGGGAATACCAATCGGGGTACACCCATGAAGAGGAATCTGCAATCCAGAGCGGGTCGACTCGCCAGATAAGACGACTGGCGCATACTGGACCCAGGCGACTAGCACCGACTGAAGGCCCAAGATGGTGACTCCAATACAAAGCCCATTAGTGCACTTGTAAACCCTAACTGGCTGCATATATAAAGCCACCAGGGGAACCCCCACAGGGCATCTTCTCCCACATTAGATTAGATCTAGTCTCCCTCCGCCTACGGCGGGTCCCATGTAAACCAATCTATGATCATATACTGGATTGATAGCAGGACGTAGCGATCCTCCACCGAGGGGACGTGAACCAGGGTACATCGTGTGCCAATCTCGCTCCCGGATTCTCCTACGACGCCTTGCTCCCTCTATGTAAGCTACCCCTAGTAGCATCTGCCGTGCAATACCACGGCAGTATCTATAATTTTTGATGCTCCATGCTTATTTTGTATCATTTGTCTTATGTTTGGTCTACACTTCGAGGTATTTTTATATCTTTTCTGGAACTAACCTATTAACAAGTTGTCACAATGCCAGTTGCATGTTTTCTTCTGTTTTTGGTTTCAGAAAGGCAGAAAATCAATATTCTCGGAATTAGACGGGACAAAAGCCAAAGTCATTATTTTTTCAAGAGCAACACAGAACCACGAAGCAGAGCCAAAGGGGGGGCCATAGGGTGGCCGCACCCCCTAGACACGGGAAAGCCCTGGGGGAGCTCACAGGGGGTGTGGGACCCCTGGACCCCCACCGACCTTGATTCCTGCGCCTATAAGAAGCCTCCGACCCAAAAACCCTAGGGCATCCAGAAGAAATCCACGAAAACCTCTATAGCGCCGCCGCCACCGAAGGGGAGATTCGGGAGACAGAAAGTCTCTGTTTGGGCACCCTGCAGGGACGGGGAAGTGCCCCTGGAACCATCTCCATCAATCTCCACCACCATCTCCACCACCATTGCTGATTGCCATGATGAGGAGGGAGTAGTTCTTCCTCAGGGCTAAGGGCTCTACCGGTAGCTATGTGTTCATCTCTCTATCTATGCATGATCTTGTTGTGGTCATGAGCTTTGTAATCAAGTAGATCTACCTTGCTACTCAAGTGCTTCATTAGATCTCTGCTCTCCCCATGTGTGTGAATGTGACAACGTGCATGCCATGGTGGCACTTAGGTTTGAGTCTACATAAATACTCTTTGTGCTTTAATAGATCTATGCTTTTCCCCACGTGTGTGAAAGTGACAGCAGGCATACCGTGTCTGGCACTTTGGCTAGGTTGAATATTTGTTATGAGTTATATTGTGAGTTGGATGTCTCTATGAAATTGTGGTGTTTGTTGGAACCATCTAGTGCTCAAGGTGACAGTGTAGGGTTATCTAGATTGGGGAAGACGGACTTTGAGGTGTGCTGTTATAGCCCTACCGATGATTAGAGTGTCCAACCGGAGAGTAGTTAAGAGTAGTATCATGAAGAGAGGATATTTATATGAGAGAGTGTTCACTAGTGAAAGTATGATCCCTAGGCCTTGTTTCTAAGCATTGAAACACAGTTTGCTACTAGATCTGTTGCATGTTTTCTTGCTTCCATCTTTGTTCCATTTGCCGGGGATGTTTTGGGCTTTTACCTTTCCTCCATGCCATCAGCTCTTTTCTGGCACCGTTACCACTTGTATTTCACTATCTCTTCGCCGAACTAGTGCACCTATATTGGGTGTGTTGGGGACACAAGAGACTTCTTGTATCTTGATTCCAGGATTTCTTGAGAGGGAATACCTTTGACCACTTCCTCCCCGAGTTCGATAAACCTTGGGTAATCCACTTAAGGGATACTTGCTGCTGTTCTACAAACCTCTGCACTTGGAGGCCCAACAATTGTCTACAAGAATAGAAGTGCGTAGACATCAAGCTCTTTTCTGGTGCCGTTGTCGGGGAGGTAAGGTAAAAGGTACTCACATCCTCCGGTGTGAGTGCTCGAAGTTATTTCCTTTAGATTCTGCAATTTTGTCTTTTTGTTTCTTGTTTTCACTAGTTAGGCTTAATGGAAAACAAAAAAAAATTAGAGAGCTTTATAGTGTTTATCTTGAGTTAGGACATGAAGTGTTTGAAGAGAAAGTTAAAAAACCTTTGGAACTTTGTTTGCATGCTAATAAAAATGGTATTAGTATGAATTATTTGGACACCATTGTTGCTATTGCTATGGAAAAGCCTAAGCTTGGGGAAGCTAGTTTTTATGAAAATGATCTTTTTAGTCCCCCAGCTTTGTAAGATAGCTATTCTATTGCTTATGATGATACCAAACCTCCAATATATGATGATTACAATGATGAATATGATATTTTCAATCCACCTACTATTGAGGAGAAAAGTAATTGTGATTACAATATGCCTCCTATATTTGATGATTATGGTGATGAGAAGGATGATGATAGCTATGTTGTTACTCCCACTACAATTAATAAGAATGCATTTGCTTATGTGGAGACTAATAATCATTTTATGCATGTGGCTCATGATAAGAATGCTTTATGTGATGGTTATATTATTAATTTTATTCATGATGCTACTGGAAGTTATTTTGAGAGAGGGAAACATGGTTTTATGCATCTCAATAATATTAAGTTTCCCCTCTTTATGTTGAAAGTCTTAAAGTTGTACTTGTTTTGATTTTCTATGATTGGTGCTTTGTGCTTTCATGAATTGTTTATTTACAAGATTCCTATGCATAGGAAGTGGGTTAGACTTAAATATGTTCTGAATTTGCTTCTTGATGCTCTCTTTTACTTCAATTCATATTTCTTATGTGAGCATCTTCTCAAACTTCCATGCCCAACTTAAAGGCGTTAAAGGAAAGTACTTGTTGGGAGATAACCCAAGAGTTTTCTTGAGTCTTGGAAGTTATTACTTCTGTAATGACCTCTCCTTATCCTTTTTTCTTGCTTTTTGTGCCAAAAATAACCTCTAATGAGAGGGAAGTAAGATTTGGGGAGTTCCTACCCGAAACATATTTTTGTGCTCCACCGTAAAAATTCGTGAGAAATCTCTGTAACTCGGATTGAGCTCAAAATTTACTAATAAATCCCCCAGTATGTTATCTAACTTTTTTTAGTTCAACAATTTTTTATTTGAGCAACATAAGTTGTTCGGAAAAATCGGTTTCTACCTGCTCGTCTATTTTGACAGATTTCTGCCATTATTTGCATTTGCTTCTTATTGATTCCTTTTTGAGTTCTCTTTTGGGGAATTGAGCTTTTTGAAGGAGTTACTACAGTATCTTGTGTTTTTGGTGAATTTTTTTTCTGTTCCAAAGCTTTGGCTAAGGTATAATATCTTTTGAATACACTAATGTTGGTAATGAAGATTGTGTGAAGTTTTGTATGAAGGAAAATTTGCAGGTGTAGAGAAAGAATGATGTAATGAGATGAAGAATGGAAAAAAGCTCAAGCTTGGGGATGCCACCCCGTGTCACCCCAAGAAATATTCAAGAGGTACAAGCATCAAAGTTTGGGGATGCCCAAGGCATCCCCTTCTTCATCAATAAAAACCTCAGGTCTTTCTAGACACTTCGTTTTTATTGTTTCATGTCTTGTTGTGTTGTTCTTGGAGCGTCTTAGTTTTCGCTTTTGGTTTTCGTTTGCTTAGTTTGCCTGAACAAAGTTGGTTGATAATAGCACACTTCTTTTGGAGAGAGACACACTCTGTTTTCATTGCCTAGAACACTCTTGTTTTCATTCTTATTGTTTTGTCAGTGTTCACTTTTGCTAGCACTGCGTTCAGCCTTAGTTTTCTTGTGCTTTCAGCTTAGAACTTTTTAGTTCTTCTTAGTGTATTTGTGAGACAAGCTCACTGATCTTTATTGATTATTATCTTTGTGAGTTGTTTCAAATAAGTTGCTTGGTGTTGGAAAGGAGTAGGAAGTTCCTGCTTGAAAGTGCAAGAGGAGCTTGCATTGACTGTAACTTAGACTTTAGCATGACATGTTAGGTGTTGTTTTGACCTTATTCTTAGTGATTATTTCTATAGCATGTCTTGTTCCAAACAATTGGGATTGCTTAGTGTGCCTTGAAAGAATCATGCATTGTTTTAGCAGACAAAAGCATAGTATTGTGGTATTCTCCTTTGATGCTTTTGGGTTGACTTGGCACATGCTCACACCATGTTATGACTATGACAAGTCACCATAGCCTCTATGATCATTTAGTCCTTGACTTGTAGTACCACTTTATGCTTTGATTGATAATGTTTTGTCGCTCTGCAAGATTATGGCCATTATTGCTCTCTTAGTTGGTTGATCACAGTCTTTTGCTAGCCTCCACTTGTATGAGTAAGCTCTACTCATGCTTCCAACTCCCAAGAAACCAAGTTATTTCAAAGTGTCCACTATAAACTCCTATGCATGGTGTGTTACACCATTCCAAATATATTCTTGTTTTCAGCTATCTTCCAATTAAAAACTATTTTGTTATGTGAAAACTTTGTGATTAAAGCCCTCATAAACTTGATGGTACACTTTATATTCTTTGTCCTAATAAACTTGAACCATTGTGTCATCTATATTATATATTCTTGCACTTATACATTGGAATTAGCAGAACCGTGTTGTCACGGGGAACGTTTTCAACATTGCACTTGTACTTTGTACTCAGTTGATATCATGCTCTTTTGTCTATGGATGTCACCGGTGTGGAATAGAGAGGGAACTTGTAAGTCTATGGAGTTTGTATCCTGTGTTAGAGAAATGCTTGGGCCGCTAGCCTAAGCCATGCCTAATCATGGTGGAAACTTGCAGCATCACCATAGTGACATCTATGAAGCATTCTTATTATAAAAAAAGAGACACATTGAGAAAAGAGGAAAGAGAGAAAAAAGCACCATATTCCCATGGTAAATAAGAAGATTGCTAAGATGCTCATTGTCTGCTTGCCTTGTCATTTTGGTTTTGGGATAGCTCCTGTACCATGTGTAAGGGGTACACCGTTGGCGGTTCTCAATGATATGCAAATACTTACAATGACAAGAACTTACAGGTGACTAAAGTTGAGTAGCATGAGGTGTGGCCCTCATATTCAAGGGACTTGAGATTGCCAACTTATACTTCGTCAAGCAAATACTCCATCTTTGTTCACTTTAACCTTAATCACTTCAAGATGCTTATGATAGGGGCAATGAGGGCTGAAAGCTAACAAGTACCATAATTTTTGGAAGCTTCTTTTGCAACTTGAAATCCCTGATTCCTTTACAAAAGGCCTTTCTGACACCATTATTATGTCTCCACCTTCTACTTTTAGGCACAATTAAGAGAGCATAGTTGTCATTCTGTGTGCATTGTCCCAAAACTTATTGATTGATGCATATTGTGATATTACTTGTTCTTGTGCTACTTGTTTCTAGTCACCCTTGTGAACTTTGAAGGTGTCCTATGCATCTATTTGCTACTCTATGAGGGACAAGCTGAATGCCACTATGCTATATTTTCTGTATGTGAAAACAAATGTTTTCCAATGCATGTTATTCATGATCTTTGTTTGTAGCCTTTCATGTTGCATGCATAGTTACTATTTCCTATTGTCAGAACTCCATCTTTCATGCACATGTTTAGAGTTCTTTGATCCCAGCTTTCAATGCTTGCAAATGGTTTGATCTTCATTGTGAAGGTGCATGTCACCTAAAAAATTATTCTTTTTTATCACTTACCTACTCGAGGACGAGCAGGAGTTAAGCTTGGGGATGCTTGATAGGTCGGAAACGTATCTATAGTTTTTGATGCTCCATGCTTGTTTTGTATCATTTGTCTTATGTTTTGTCTACACTTTGAGGTATTTTTATATCTTTTCTGGAACTAACCTATTAACAAGTTGCCACAGTGCTAGTTGCCTGTTTCTTCTGTTTTTGGTTCCAGAAAGGTAGAAAATCAATATTCTCGGAATTGGACGGGACAAAAGCCAAAGTCATTATTTTTTCCGGAGCAACACGGAACGGCGAAGCAGAGCCGGAGGGGGGCCACAGGGTGGCCGCAACCTCCTAGGCATGGGCAAGCCCTGGAGGCGCCCACAGGGGGTGTGGGCCTCCTAGACCCCCACCGACCTTGATTCCTGCGCCTATAAGAAGCCTTCGACCCAAAATCCCTAGGGCATCCAGAAGAAATCCACGAAAACCTCTGTAGCACCGCCACCACCGAAGGGGAGATTCGAGGGACAGAAAGTCTCTGTTCCGGCACCCTGCCGGGACGGGGAAGTGCCCCCAGAGCCATATCCATCGATCTCCACCACCATCTCCATCACCATTGCTGATTCCCATGATGAGGAGGGAGTAGTTCTTCCTCAGGGCTAAGGGCTCTACTGGTAGCTATGTGTTCATCTCTCTCTCTATGCATGATCTTTTTGTGGTCATGAGCTTTGTAATCAAGTAGATCTACCTTGCTACTCAAGTGCTTCATTAGATCTCTGCTCTCCCCATGTGTGTGAAAGTAACAGCGTGCATGCCATGGTGGCACTTAGGTTTGAGTCTACATAAATACTCTTTGTGCTTTAATAGATCTATGCTTTTCCCCACGTGTGTGAAAGTGACAGCGGGCATACCGTGTGTGGCACTTTGGCTAGGTTGAATATTTGTTATGAGTTATATTTGGAGTTGGATGTCTCTATGAAATTGTGGTGTTTGTTGGAACCATCTAGTGCTCAAGGTGACAGTGTAGGGTTATCTAGATTGGGGAAGACGGACTTTGAGGTGTGCTGTTATAGCCCTACCGATGATTAGAGTGTCCAAACGGAGAGTAGTTCAGAGTAGTATCATGAAGAGAGGATATTTATATGAGAGAGTGTTCACTAGTGAAAGTATGATCCCTAGGCCTTGTTTCTAAGCATTGAAACACAGTTTGCTACTAGATCTATTGCATGTTTGCTTGCTTCCATCTTTATTCCGTTTGCCGGGGATGTTTTGGGCTTTTACCTTTCCTCCATGCCATCAGCTCTTTTCTGGCACCGTTACCACTTGTATTTCACTATCTCTTCGCCGAACTAGTGCACCTATATTGGGTGTGTGGGGGACACAAGAGACTTCTTGTATCTTGATTCCAGGATTGCTTGAGAGGGAATACCTTTGACCACTTCCTCCCTGAGTTCGATAAACATTGGGTAATCCTCTTAAGGGAAACTTGCTGCTGTTCTAGAAACCTCTGCACTTGGAGGCCCAACAACTGTCTACAAGAATAGAAGTGCGTAGACATCAGCATGTCGAGCGCGGCGAACTGGCGTGCTCTAGACATGGAAAACACGAACTGGGCGCGTGTGTTCCCGGTGGTCCACTGCTTGTCAAGGCTCGAGGGCTAGACAGAGGGTGGCGGTGGACGGTGGCGTGCTTCCTGGACATGGTGGCTAGGCGCGGCGATGGCTCGTTCTAGCTTGCCATGGTCGGCTGGCAAGGTTTGCTCGGGAATGCACGGCATGGTGCATTGGTAGGGGTCTGCGGTGACCCAACATACCACTGCATGTGTAGTACACTTTAGTCGTTGACATGACATCCACAGAACACCATTCCGTAAATATCACACCCCTCAGAGTGGTACACCAGAAACATTGCGGGTCCATATTACAAACATATACACATTATTATTACAATACCAGAAGTTCAAGACTTCAAAAGATTCAACTTACAAACCAAAATATAAAGTGTTTCAGTGGAAGTTAAAAGTAACAACCCCAACTAAGAGTTGAGCTCAGTAGCTTATTATATAAAGTTCGTGCTGCTCGGCTCCGTTGGTTACTAATAATTAGGGAAAGTAAGCTGACTCGTTGCCATCTACTACATATCGGATCTCGTAATCCACTCCTTGAACACCACCTGACAGGCCAGGCTCCTCGTAGAAGACATCTTCTTGGCATTCTGCTTCATACATTGGAGTATCTTTGGGATTCTCAGAGTCTAAGCAGGGGATCAAAGAAAAAGGTGAGTAACAACGTTACCCAGCAAATTCATTATATGCAAGGTGGGAAGTTTGATGCTCTATCTACCACCTCGGACTATAAGTCCTTGGCACTATGTAGTTTTCGTAAGTCTTTCTTCAAAGATTTATTTTATTATTAAAAACTATGCCCATCAGGTGACATGGTTATACCCTGCGGGTACACGATCTTAGCATACCTAGTCCAGTGCAAGGAAGGCCCACGAGAAACATGCGCCAGCCCATGAAGACTTTCTGGTGGCCAGGGCCCATGACGCCTTCGGATCCTTGGAGAACAAGACTAGAGTAGATAGAATATTCAAAGGGGCAAACCCTAAAACCTGTAACCGACTCGATCTGTGCCTGGGACCTGCCTATCTCTATATAAAGGCTAGGAGGGCACGACGAGAAGGGAACTTTGCATACCACCGCATACACACCTCCATGCCAGATTGCATCTACGCACCCCTATACTTTTCGGTTCCGCCGTAATCAAGAGCAGACAAGCAGGAGTAGGGTTTTCCCTCCGGGGGCCTCAACCTGGGTAAACCTCATGTTCCCGTATTTCTTGTTTGCTAACCGTTCCGCGATCTCCAGCATCCCCATCTTCTCCAAAACCCAAGCTCATAAAAATGGACATTGATGAGATTAAACCTCATTAATTGGCGCCGTCTGTGGGAACTGGGGACGCTGATTGTGCGATCGTGACGGTCCCAACCAAAGCGATCTACAACTCCGCGGCGACGGAGAGTCATCTCCTCTTCGGCGCTTTCGACTTCACCGCCCACTCGCCAGCCACCCCGAAGGACTTCGAGCCCGTTGGCGACGGACTCGAGATCCTGTTCGGGAGCTTCTGCTTCTAGGTGGGGCAGACCGGCACTCTCCGCCTCCCAGAGCGGGTGCCCCTGCCATCGATCAGGCCCGCTTCATGGGCTCCACACCCCGTTCTACGCACATTGCCATCAACAGATGAGTCCCATGATAGCAGCAGCTGCAACTCAGATCTGTGCGATCCACCATCGAATGAAGGGACCTACGGTTCCGGATCCGAAAGCTACGGCAGCAGTAATCCGATCTACGAGCGCTATCAATGCGCCGCAGTCATCCAGAGTGACGTGGATCAGGAGCACAACCCGCCACCCAACCCGCAGGGTAGAAACAGCGGAAACAGAAGAAGCCAGTCCCCCCGCCCAACGAGGAGGACACTGATCCCAATCGGGTCATCAACCTCAGCGAGGCTGGATGGGCTCAAGCACGTGAAGCCGTGGCACGCAACAAGATCCTGCCCGTGGGTGCCTCACGGGACCTGCTGATGGCGTACCACCTTCTCCTAGTCAAAGAGCACAAGAAGCAGGTGAAGATGGAAGAGGAGCTCGACAAATGCAAACAAGCAGCCACGGAGTCCAGCGCGCGGCGAGCTGCGCTCTCCGCCATGGGCGGCTCCAGCTCACATGGTAACAACGCCAACAAGCACCGTTCTCGCACGGAGAACATGGACCCCAAGGCACGTCGTGAGGTGACTCGAACCCTCAACACGTATTTCATGGAGATGGATGCCGACGGCAACGTCATCCTGAAGACGCCGCAAGCTGCGATCATGGCAACCACTACCTACCTCGCGTCCCACCCACCTCCGGTGGGAGAGCCAAAAAGGGCCATGCACAAATCTGCACTAGCCAGACTCGGACTTATTGGAGCTGCGCTCCACAGAGAAGCTCATGCGGAGCCAAAGAAGAAGGCTGCGGTCAGATTCAACCGCAGCCCCACGCCTTCATCCGAGGATGAAAAGCACGACCTACCTCAAAGGCACAAGAGCTCGCGTCACCGCAGCCGCGACTACGACGCTCGAAGCAAGCTCACCCAGCGCAAAGTCGACAAAGCACGCGCCAAGCGCGTCTGCTCGTCCGAATCCGAGGAGGACGACGACGAAGGAGAACTCTGCGGAACCCGATGCTTCAGCAGATCCGTCTGAAGGACACGAATGCCGCGAAATTTCCAGCTCCCTTCGGACACTCCGAAATTTGACGGCACACAGGACCCCAAGGCGTGGCTCAGCGACCACCTGTCGTCCGTCAAGCTACACGGCGGAAACAAGGAAACCGCCATGCAATGCCTTCAGCTGCAGCTGACAGGCGCATCCCAGATCTGGCTCCGCAGCCTATCCTCGGGATCCATCCGAAGCTGGGAGGAACTGGCGTACAGTTTCATCCGAAACTTCAAAGGCACCAGCAAGAGGCCAGCCTCGATCGAGGAGCTGCGGGCCTGCACCCAACGAACGGGCGAATCCATTCGCTCGTACATATTATGTTGGTCCAACACCATGAACTCTGCGGCACACATCTCTGAGGAGAGAGCTATCGACGCCTTCAAGGATGGCGTCAAGCGCCCGGACTTCAAGGAAGAACTTGGGCGCGTCAAGCCCAAGACACTCGATCACCTCATGGACATGGCCAACAAGTGGGCAGATGGCGAGGACTCCTTCCACCGAGCGCATTCGGAGGAGGAAGATGACTACAGCCGGCGACCTGAATGCCGTAGCAAGAGAAGATCACGCGTTTACGACGATCGTGATGGACCCGACATGGTCGCGGCTGGCTATGCCGATCGCCGCAGCGACGGCAACCGCAGTAGCGGCGGATACCACGGAAGCAACTCCCGCGACGGAGGACGCCCAGCACAGTCATGGCAACATCGCGGCCGTGACGACGGACCCTCGGCATACGACAAACTGTCGGGTCCATGCACCATCCACTTCTACATCGACAAGTAGGATGGTAAAAAGAAGGCAAGCCATATGCTCAAGGACTGCCGCGAGTTCCAGAAACTCAGCGAGAGCATGGCTCAGATGAGGAAACAAGCCCCGAACCCTGGATACGGGAACGCACCCACACCAGGCGAGATCGCACATGGAGCTCCTCCACCACCACCTGCGGGACCTTCGAACCACTCAATCGCACCCGCGCAGAATAACGGTGGACACGGGTACCCCGCGCCAAAAGGATCACCGATGATCCAAAAAGGGCGCCCAGCGAACATGGTGCAGAAGAAAATCACCCATCAGATCAATCTGGCTGTGACCGCTCCACCCGCCATCCCTGAGTACCTCAGCGGATCGGAGTCCTGCATCACGTTCAGCCGTTCGAATCACCCTTGCCAGGTCCCTCGCCCAGGTCATGCTGCCCTGGTGCTTGAGGCGCAGATCGGAGGTTTCGACATGAGCCGCGTCTTCATGGACGGCAGCAGTGGCATCAATCTGATGTTCGCCAGTACCTTAGCAGGAATGCGGATCCCATTGTGCAGCCTGGAACAATCCGACACAACGTTCCACGACATCGTACCAGGGAAGGGCATATTTGCCCTGGGAAAGATATGGCTCGACGTCATCTTTGGCATGCCCGATAACTTTCGATGTGAGCGACTCGAGTTCGAAGTGGTGGACTGGCCATCACAATACCACGCCATCCTAGGGTGTGTAGCATTCACACGATTCCTGGAAGTACCGCACTATGCATACCTGCTACTCAAGATGCCAGGACCAAAGGGCGTCATCACGGTCCACAGGAGCTTCACCCGATCGGACCACTGCGACAGGGACTTCAATAGAATCTCCTAGTCATTCGGCATGCAGGAGGAGCTCATAAAGCTCCGAGAGGTGATGGACAACGGGGCACCCCCAGTCGCAAGACGAAACACACCAGACATGTCCTTCGACTCCACCGTCAACACTAAAAAGGTGCAGGTTCACCCGACGGACGCCTCCAAGACGGCGCTGATCGCCAACGACCTCAGCAACGCGTAGGAAAGCTCTCTCGTCGAATTCCTCCGTGAGCGCTGGGAAATCTTCGCCTGGTGTCCTGCGGATATGCCAGGAGTTCCCAAGGAATTCGTCGAGCACACCCTTAATGTCTTTCCTGATACCAATCCCGTTAAATAGTCCATTAGACGACTGTCCGAGCCGTGGGCCAAAGCTATTGGAGTCGAAGTCAACAGACTACTCGACTCCAACTTCATCCGGGAGATCAAGGAGAGCGAGTGGCTCGCCAACACCGTGATGGTCCCCAAAAAGGACACGGACATCCTACGGATGTGCATGGACTTCACATCGCTGAACAAGCACTGCCCGAAGGATCACTTCCCTCTCCCTCGGATCGATCAGATCATCGATTCGACTGCAGGATGCGAGAAGCTCTCCTTCCTCGACGCCTACTCAGGCTACAACCAGATTCGGCTGAAGGTCGAAGATCAGGAGAAAACGGCGTTCATCACGCCGTTCGAAGTGTTCTGCTATAACACAATGCCCTTCGGGCTGAAGAACGCAGGCGCCACGTACCAACGGTGCATGCAGGCATGCCTGAAGGACCAGATTGTAGGGTTTCGTAGCATGGAAAACAAAAAATTTCTACCGCATATAAACAAACAAGCCAAGATCTATCTACTAGATTGTAGCAACGAGTCGATGGAATAACTCACCCTTTAAGATTCCAAAGTGTTTAACGAGAGCGGATTCTCGTGGGTGATGTAGTCGTACTCTTCCCGATCTCAAGATCGCGTAGATGATCCTTCCGGCGCTGTGTTCCGGCAGCACTTCCGCAGTCGGTCACATGTTCGGTACTCGACGATGACCTTCCTCTCCCTTGTTCCAGCAGGCAGCGAAGGTTGTACACTCTCCTCGCGATTCCGGCAGCACAACGGCGTGGTACCGGAAGTAGAGGGGACATCTCGCAGGGCTTCGCCTTAAGCCGGAGCGAGTATGGTGGACTATGAGAGAGCCCTCGGTGATCTAGGGTTTAGACACACCAAGGAGGGGGCAAGGCCGGCGGCTAGGGTTTGCCCTAGGCGAAGGCTATGGTGGGCGGCGGCGGCTAGGGTTAGGGTTTAGAGGGGGGCAACTTGTGTGCTAGGAGGGGCAGCCCTGCCCCTCCTTATATAGGTGGGATGCGCCGGCCAAGGGGAGGGGAGTCCCTCCCCAACTCGGATCCCAAGGGGGCCGGCGGTGGAGGGGAGGAACTCCTCCCCAAGTAGGTTTCCTACTTCCCCTCCACCTTCCAAAATAGCCGTTTGACTTTTCAAATTGGCGTTTGACTTTTCAAACTAGGATTTGATTAAACCCTTTATTTTGTTCAGCGATGACACCTAGTACATGATGCAATCATTCCAACTTGTTATGACACATTCATGTACCCTTCCCCTCCGGAGTGCCGGACATTCCGGAACCTTCTAGAACATTCCCGATGAAAACACCGGAACCATTCTCCAAACCCGAAACAGGACTTTCCTTATATGAATCTTATTCTCCGGACCATTCCGGATCTCCTCATGATATCCCGGATCCCATCCGAGACTCCGAACAACATTCGGTCTCTTACTCATCATTCCATAACTACTCAAACAACGTCGAATCCTTAAGTGTGTCTCCCTACGGTTCGTGAATTATGCGGACATGATCGAGACACTTCTCCGAACAATAACCAATAGAGGAATCTGGAAATTCATATGGCTCCCACATATTTCTACGATTACTTTGCGATCGAATGAACCACTTACATACGATACCAATTTCCCTTTGTCTCACGATAGTTTACTTATCCGAGGTTATGATCGTCGGTATCTCTGCATACCTAGTTCAACCTCGTTACTGATAAGTACTCTTTTCTCGTTCCCATGATATGTGATCCCTTGTGAGCCAGTCACATCCTTGCAAGCTAATTGGATGACATTCCACCGAGAGGGCCCAGAGTATATCTATCCGTCATATGGATGGACAAATCCCACTCTTGATCCATGTGTCTCAACCAATACTTTCCGAACACTCAATGCCACCTTTATAGCCACCCAGTTACGGTGTGGTGTTTGATGTCATCAAAGCATCCTTCCGGTGAAGGTGATATGCATGATCTCATGGTCGAAGGAATTAGGTTACTATGTATCAGAAAGCATATGGCAATTGAACTATTAAAATGACTTGATCTTTATGCTACGCTTATCTATAGGAGTATGTCCACCATATCATTCTTCTAACGATATGATCTTGTTGTTAAAACATCTCAATGTTCATGATAGGGAAACCACAATCATTTATTAACCAGCAAGCTAGTATTATAAAGAGGCTTTACTAGGGACTCTATTTTAGTTTACAAATCACACAAGTATCAATGTTTCCTTGTTAATACTATTATAGCATGAATGTAAACATTTATCATAAACACAAAGATATAATAATAACTACATTTATTATTGCCTCTGGGGCATATCTCCAACACAGATCAGCCGCAACATCCAAGTCTATGTCGACGACATTGTAATTAAAACAAGGAAGGCCAAGACCCTCATCGACGATCTCCGCGAGACGTTCGACAACCTTGATCGATACAAGATCAAGCTAAACCCAGAAAAGTGCGCCTTTGGCGTCCCATCTGGTCAGCTGCTAGGCTACTTCATCTCCCAGCGAGGAATCGAAGCGAACCCGAAGAAAATCCGGGCCATAATGTCCATGGAGAAGCCGAAGAACCTCAAGGTCGTCCAGCAGCTTGCCGTGCGAATCGTGGCATTGAGCAGGTTCATCAGCCGCATGGGCGAAAAGGCCCTGCCCTTCTACCCAGCTGCTGCGCAAAGCAGACACATTCGAATGGACGCCTGAAGCGGACGATGCATTCGAAGATCTAAAGTGGCTGCTCTCTACCTCGCCCATCTTGGTCACGCCAAAAGAGCACGAACCTCTACTGCTATACATAGCATCTACGCACCAGGTGGTAAGCACCGTGCTTATGGTCGAAAGACCAGAAGATGGCAAGTCCCACGTGGTCCAACGCCCAATCTACTACCTCAGCGAGGTATTGACGCCAACAAAGCAGAGGTACCCTCATTACCAGAAACTCGGCTATGGTGTGTTCATGACGGCTCGTCGACTGAGCCACTACTTCCAGGAGCATCAGGTGATGGTCGTCAATGAAGCACCTCTGAACAGCATCCTAAACAACCCGGAGGCCATAGGATGTGTGGCCCTGTGGGGCATCGAGCTGTCACCTCTAGACATCATCTACGAGAAGCGTCACGTGATCAAGTCTCAGGTCCTTCCGGACTTCCTCATCCACTGGATGGAACTGCAGCTGCCAGACACACCGGACATGACACGGTCATGGACAATGCACTTCGATGGCTCCAAGCGCGAGGCCGGAGCAGGAGCAGGGGTCATACTGACCTCCCCGTAGGGCGACAAGATGAAGTACGTCCTCCGGATGAAATTTTGAGCCTCCAACAACGAGGACGAGTACGAGGCCCTCATCCACGGAATGAGGATGGCCAAGATCTGCGGCGCAACGCGCTTGGTCATCGATGGAGACTCGAACCTCGTCATCTAGAAGACGATGAATGAGTGCGACGCACATGCCGCCAACATGATTGCGTACCGGGCACTCTACAACGCACTCGAAGGAGACTTCGACGGCTGCGAGCTTCGGCACGTTGGGAGAGAAAGCAACGAAGAGGACGACAAACTCGCCAACATCGGCTGCACCTGCTCACGGTTGCCACCAGGTGTGTTCCTCGAACAGATCCGTGTGCCATCCATCAAAATAAAATTCCCCAAGGGATCACCCGAAGAAGCAGAACACTCGGGGGCTGCGCTACCCAACGGTCAGGAAGGACCCGAAAAGCTCGACACAGAGGTCGCAGTGGTCAACCTAATGCATGTCATGGTAGTCGAAGAAACATGGACTCAGCCATACCTCCGATATCTGATAGACGGGGAGCTGCCTGATAGCCCGACAGATGCCTGGCGCATATCTCGCTTGTCCAAGGCCTTCACCACCATAAATGGCGAGTTGTACAAGCGCAGCATTTCGGGTGTACTCCAAAGGTGCATCACCATCGGTGACGGCAAAACCATCCTCCAAGAAATCCACGAGGGCATCTGCGGCCATCACGCGGGCAGCCGCGCCCTTGTCGCCAAAGCTCTACGAGCCGGGTTCTACTGGCCAACAGCCATGAACGATGCCAAGGACATCGTCCGAAGATGCAACGGGTGCCAGAGGTTTGCAGATAAACCACACGCACTAGGATCAGAGCTCATGCCCATACCCCTGGCCTGGCCCTTCGCCCAATGGGGCCTCGACATGATCGGGAAACTGCCCAAGTCCTCGAAAGGAGGCCACGTCTACCTTCTGGTCACAGTCGACAAATTCACCAAGTGGATCGAGGACATGCCCGTTACTAACCAAAAGGGCAAAGCGGCCGTCAAGTTCTTTGAATCCATTGTTTATAGGTTTGGCGTGCCGCACAACATCATCACCGATAATGGGTCGAACTTCATCTCCAAGGAATTCCAGGACTTCTGCGAAGACCTCGGAATCAACATTACATACGCCTCTGTGGCGCACCCGCAAACAAACGGGCAGGTCGAAAAGGCCAACGGCCTCGTCGGTGGCAGCATCAAGAAGCGCCTAATGAGCCCACTCCAGCGACTCGTAGGAGCTTGGAAGCAAGAGCTGTCCTTCGTGCTCTGGAGCTTGCGCACGACGCCAAACAGCTCAACTGGCTACACACCCTTCTTCATGGTGCACGGAGCCAAAGCCGTGCTTCCTGCGGAGGTACGCCACAAGGCCCCACGAGTCATCGCCTACAGCGAAGCCGAATCGACGGACACACTTGAAGACGCCATAGACACACTCGACGAAGCACGCGACATCGCCGTGGCTCGATCAACGGTCTACCAATAGAGCCTCCGCAACTACCACAGTCGTCAGCTGCGCCCAAGGTCCTTAGTCGAAGGATACCTAGTCTTGAGACTCAAGCAAGAGCGACCGAAGAAGCTCGAGTCGCCCTGGGAAGGACCCTACATTGTCACTGAAGTCATCCCAGGTGGCGCCTATCGCCTCAAACACGTGGAGTCTGGAGTCGCATAGTCCAACCCATGGAACGTCGCACAACTGCGACGCTTCTACCCCTAGCTACCCCCCCTCTTTTACTTGCAATAAGGCTAATTAGCCAAGGCTACTCAGCCGAACAATGTACCTCCTCCTTACGATATGAATAAAGCTAAGTGTCTCGCCCCAAAATTTTTGTCTATTATTCGCATTTTTCTTCATGTTACAACACACTCGGGGGCTCCCCTCACCTCACGAATTCGTCGACTAAGGATAACGCGTGTACACCTGAGTAGCTGACCACGTTAGGCTAACAAAAAGGGAACGCATACAAACAAAGCACCACGTGCTAACAACAACAAACCTTTACAAAAAGGGCATACCACGCCCAGTCGAATACATACAAATTTTACATCTATCTTTTTACAGGTCCTACCTATTCTGAAGAATCACCTGCGCACGCTGCTCAAAGAGATCTACAATTTGTTTGGCATACTGCCTTACAGCCGCATAATGTGGACACATATCCCACACACCACCATCCGACCAAAGAGGCGGCCTAGCTGCCGCAGTAGCAAGGTCCACATCAGGTCGATGTAGCCGCACGAGGGAAAGCGCAGCCTTTACCCCTGCAACTAGCTGATGCCGCACCAGCTCCCTGACATGATGCACAACCCGAAACTTCGCCAGCAGGCCCCATAGAGTTGACGGTGCCTCATCCAGGGGAAACATCACGTGAAGAACCGACTCCAACAAAGCCTTCACTTGACGCAGCACCTGCGAAACCTGGTGAACACGATCCTACACAGTCGCAAGGACCATGGCACGATCACGGTCCATCCAGAAAAAACCGTCGGCCTCCATGTCCTGCTGGGTCAGGCAGTTGATCCAAACAGCAACACGCTCATTTTCCTCCTTAGGAACAAGGTTAGCACCTGCAACACCTGCAAAGTAAGATGACAAGCCAATAGGCGCATCGGAAAATTGAGCAGCAGCTCGAAAACTCACATTGAAGTTGTTCGGCCAGACGACGCAACTCCCCCATCAAATACTCCTCTCTGGCAGCACCCCGCTCCGCCTTCGACTTCCAAACATCGGCGTGGCCGCGCACTCCAAGCAATTCTTTCTCAAGACTACGGATGCGGTCACGAAGAAACACAAGTTGCGACGCATCATCCAAGGATGGCCGCAGTTGCGGCACGGGCGAAGTGCTAACGGGATCATCACCTGAAGGTCCCTAGAGGAAAGGAAGGCAAGTATATAAATAAATGCACGAATAAGCAAACAGCTTGGAGACTCATTATATACAACAAAAGCCACTGCGTGGCACAAGGAGTGTTCATAGATACATCAGGCCAAAAGAAACAAAAGCTATCCTACAACTACAAGGCCTGAGTAGCTGCATCCTGAGTAGCCTCGGAGCCAGACTGCCTGCTCTTGGCCTCCCCCTGCTGCCTCGCCGCGTACTCCGCCATCAAGTCAATCAACTTCGGCCCATAACATTTACAACGGGCAGCTTAGAGGGCAAAGGCTACCTCGGATCCGTCAGCAGCTGTCGGCATCTGGGACGTGACCTGATGAAGATCCAGCTCCACTCCAGACGCCAGGGCCATCGCCAGCCCCACGGATGCACCGATGCCTTTTTGCTTGCGTTTGTACGCCGTAGGCGCTTCGGCTGACAGCGCATCCGCCAACGAGTCGACATCCTCGAGGGCGACGCCCTTGGGGACGAGCTCCTTATATAAGCTCCCAAGAGCCTCCTTGGCCTTGGCGAGCGAACCGACCACGGTACTGCAGCGGTCTTCGACCGCTGCAGTGGCATCATCCAGAGCACTTCCGTGTTCCAGGGCACCGCCGTAAAATTTGATGCCTGCGGAATCTAAACGAACGGAAGAAGATATGTGAAAACCAAGTACCAAAATAAAGACAAGGAAGCCGAAAAAGAACAGGCAAAACCACTCACCCAAAATAGCCTTGGCAGCAGCCATCAGCTTGCCAGCTACCTCCTTCTCGCGCGAGGCCGCAACAGTGGCGAGTTGCTCCTCGCGGTCCGTAGCCTCCTGCTGCAGGCGCTCCTTGGCCGCAGCTGCGTCGGCTAGTTCCCGCTCGAGGCGCTCCTTCGCACCAACGGCGTCCTCGACTTTCTTCTCTGCTCGCCCAAGGCTCTTTTTGAGAGCATCAAGCTCGCGGATGGTGGTATTGTTGTCATCTGTAAGCAACAGAACACTCATGAAATCGAAGGAAAAGGAAGGAGCGGAGGACGAAAAAGACCAATTCATGAACGTACCCTAAAGCCGCTTGAAGCTGGCCTCCAACACCAGGTGCTGCTGCACCAGCTGGTTGACGCCTTGCACAAAAGGCTGCAAAGAAGACACAACTTGTTAGGAAAAAGGCTCGGGGGCTACGCCCAAGAAAACGAGCAAAGCAAATCACGCATATGAAAACGCTCGGGGGCTCCCCCGAGCTACGTGCAAAAAATAGCACGATCAGCAGATCATCCGACAGATGCTAGGGGCTTCCCCGAGGAACAAAACAAAAAGATCAGCAGATCATCCGAAAAAATGCTCGGGGGCTCCCCCTGCGGCAAGAAGGAAAATCTTACGTGGTCAGACAGCGACTCCGAAGGTTCGCCTGTAGTCTTCTGGGGGACAACCACCCGAGCCTCCTGCGGAGAAGGGTTTGAAGTAGCGCCCTCAGAGGTGGCCACCGTCTGAGGTGGAGGAGGAGCAACTTTCGACTCCCCCACCATCTCCCGAGCGCCATCGCTGAAGAAGCCATCGGAAGAGTGGCTACAAAACAAAAAATCAGACAAGTACAAGCAAAGAGTCGAAATAAAGATAAAGCAATGGCAGATGCTTATGAGTCGAAATCACTCAAGTCGAAGACATGAGGGGCCCTCCTGCCCTTCTTCTCTTCCTTCTTCTCTTCTTTCTTCTCTTCCTTCTTCCGCTTCGTCGGCGGCTGCGGCGCTACAGCCCGCACGGGCACGGCCGGAATTGGAGAATAAGAGCCACCATGACCCCCACTGTGACGCTCAAGGCATAGCAGATTCCTAGGGGTCGGTGGAGTCGAGGCATCCGACGTTTCGCTCGAGCTCCACGTCTGCTTTCGAGTCTGCTCCTCGCTAGACTCAAGAGTTTCTTCCGCTGGCGATCGCGCCGAGGGAAGCTCAGACATGGAATCCACTATCTCATTGTCTGGGGCATCCGGAAACAATTCGGGCAGTGGAGGCGACATGCCCGGTACCTTGAACTCCCACGCAAAAGAAACAAACTTTCAGAACATAAGCAAACGCAAGAAAATACAGTCGAAACAAAAGCGCTATCCGCACGTCCCAGATCTACACCTGCGGAACCGCACGAGAGGCGGCGAACGGAGGAGTCAGCGACTTCTCCGGGAGATCCTCTCTAGCCTTGAACTTCAGCAGCGGCCGAAGAATCCTGTCGAGATCCCCCTGGAGAACTCCTCAGCCGAAACCCTAGTTGGATCGTGGCGACCAGAATAAAGGAACATCGGGTGCGCCCTAGCCTATAGAGGCTGCACCCGACGTTTGAGGAAAGTGCGGATGATATCCACACCGTTCACCTCTTTATCTGGAATCAACTGAAGATCCTCCACCTGATGAGAGATCCCCTTTATATCTGCCACCTCGCCATCCAAGATGTGGTTCTTCCAGGACCTTTTCGGCTCGATTTTTTGGGAGGGGCCAAAAGGAGCAAGGCCAAAATTCTGCCCGGCCACTGTGGAGTCGCGGATGTAAAACCATCGCCTCCGCCAGTACTGGACATATTCAGACATAGAAAAGGAGAAGAAGATAAAGTTGGATCTAAGGGAAATGATGCAGCCGTCGATGGGATACACGCCATCGGAGCCAGATTGCCTCTTCACAGAATAGAGCTTTCGGAAGAGGCCAAAGTGCGGTTCGATACCGAGCCAGCACTCGCAAAATGTAATGAAGCAGGCGACATGAAAAAGAGAGTTCGGTGAAAGATGATGAAGATGGATGCCGTAAAGAAAAATCAACCCACTGAGGAAATCATGGATCAGGAAAGAAAGGCCCCGAAAGACAAAAGCGATGAACATGACCCGAAACCCAGCGGGAGGACGGGGAATTACCTCATCGCCGGGAACTCGGACGGCCTCCCTATCCTGCGGGATCAGACCCCGGTCACATAGCTTGCGGAGGTCACCTTCACGAGTCTCCGATTGCCGCCAGCCACCATCGGTGACGCTAGTGGCGGCGGAATCCTTCTTGCCACCGGCAGCATCACTAGTACCAACTACTGTAGAGGTCTTCTTGGATTTCCCCATCGCAGTGCGGCGGCGACGACGACGAGCACGCAGAAACAAAGGAGGAAAGGTTCGAAGATATTCCAGCGCGCAGCAAGGAAAACTCAAGAAGATGGAAGAAGTGAAAGAGGAATGCTACGGTGAAAACAAACTAACTTTTCCCCAATGATTATAAGGACAAAGACGACGCATGACGACCGTTCATCGGGAAGACCTAGAGCCAACATCAAGATCTGACCGTCCACGTGTCAGCATAGCAGCGAACCGTCACTAACATGCCATCCACTATGCACGGAAATCGAGGTGACGCCATAATTATCTCCACGCCGTGCGTGACCAGTCAACTCAAAGTCAGAAGGTGGGACCCATGTTTGTCCAGTCACGTCATCTCTGGCGCTGCGGACGCTTGAGGTCACCGATCGTCAGCACCGACGTCATCAAAAGCTATACTAGCAATGGTTACAATTCTTCGGCTACACAGCTAAAAGTATTCAATCGAATCTATGATTCGACTAACTACTCGGGGGCTACTCCTATCAGGAGCGCTGGCCGCGCACCCGAAAAACAACCAAAACACTACACTATCGAACTATTCTTCGAGTCCTACGTCGAGTCTACGACTCCAGTACGGACTCGGGGGCTACTCCCATAGGGAGGATGGATTCAAGCATCCGAAATATTTGTGTCCTACGGACCTAAAAGTCAACAAAAGACTGAATTAAAGTCTCTGCTCGAGTCTGCGACTCGAACAGACACTCGAGGGCTACTCCCATAGGGAGCGCTGGCCGCGCACCCTATGAATCTTCGACTGCGATCCTGCAGATCAGTAAACTCTGCCCCAATTAACACCGAGTGAGCAACGTCCTCCTTGTTCACCCGAAACACCTCCGCGGTGATAAACATTCAGATGTTGTGTCTTCGACACAAAGATAAGACCTACAGATATCATCTGATGGCCTGGCAACACACACGACTGCGCTCTGCTAGTGAGAATCCGTGCCAGCAGGCGTGATGGAAAATCCTGACGGACCCGTTGGGTACATCATTTACAAATCACTGGAATTCCACTCCTGTAAGTCTTCCGTGGCCTGAGTAGAATTACGCCAGCATATGTTTCGGGTTCGAATCAAGGGACTTGAATCTGAAGAAGATCGTGTTGTTTTGTCCTAAGACAATTAACTGACCCTGATCTATCGGGAGATTCAGGCACACGCATTAACAATACCTACAGACTCAAATCATTCTCTGGACAAACGGAGATAGCTACACCCGAAGGATTAAAGAGTCCTCAGCCGAATCTACGATTCGACTGAACACTCGAGGGATACTGACATGGTTATACCCTGCGGGTACACGATCTTAGCATACCTAGTACAGTCCAAGGAAGGCCCACGAGAAACATGCGCCAGCCCATGAAGACTTTCGGGTGGCCAGGGCCCATGACGCCTTCGGATCCTTGGAGAACAAGACTAGAGTAGATAGAATATTCAAAGGGGCAAACCCTAAAACCTGTAAACTACTCGATCTGTGCCTGGGACCTGCCTATCTCTATATAAAGGCTAGGAGGGAACGAAGAGAAGGGCACTTCGCATACCACCGCATACACACCTCCACGCTAGATTGCATCTGTGCACCCCTGTACTTTTCGGTTCCGCCGTAATCAAGAGCAGACAAGTAGGAGTAGGGTTTTCCCTCCGGGGGCCTAAACTTGGGTAAAGCTCGTGTCCCCGTATTGCTTGTTTGCTAACCGTTCTGCGATCTCCAGCATCCCCATCTTCTCCAAAACCCAAGCTCATAACAATGGGCATTGACGAGATTAAACCTCATCATCAGCCTTCACAGGTTTACCAGAACTTTCATGGAGTTCCTTTCCTGCCACGTTCGTAGATCCTTCCCGGAACAGGGAGTAAAATTACAGTGTTTTACACTCTGCAGAGGTGCGTTACTTTACCCATGAGAGATCAACTTCTTGTTACACAACCGGGTGTACTTTCCCGTCCACAATTCCATGATGTGGGGCCTAGTAGGTGATCCAATCCAATCACTGCCCCCTTCGCGACCTCGCATGCCTCCTTGGTGTACATGCCCACCCATTGAATTACGGCAATGGTTTGTACAGACTGTTAGGTGCCAAAACTATCGTGGGGCGATGAGGGTTCCCAACCATATGCTGCATATCCTCTACGAATTACCAACTAATATGCATGCTACGAGTGATAACAGCCACGACCTGCACATCCAGCTACATGCGAGAGGAAGAAGATACATATGACTTCTCTGTCCCATTCCGAATCTCATGGTTAACGCATGATATACGCGTGATATACGAATGTCATGGGTTGTTAAGTTCCTAGTTGATTATCATTGTTGCAAATAGAAACCTAAGTTCTATTGATTCATTATATCATCACTTAGGATGATATCAACAATTTATTTATTTGAGAAAATAATATTTTCATTCCTTGAAACATGATGATAACACACAATTTGTAAATACTTTGATAAAGACTCTTCAAAGGACATGAGCAAGTGATGAACTTGCCTTGTGATTGCAAGGTAGTGAAGTCGGATGCTTGCACAAGACCTTGAGCTTTTATGTCTACAAAACATCATTATTGCCGGGTAAGGACAATATTTAAAGAGGAAAAATGAATATGCATAGTAATGTAATGCATTATTTATCATTTATTTTCTTTGTGTGTTTTACCCATCATTTTAGTTACAAGAATTTTCATATTTAAAGAATAATCTTTAATATTTATTTTTTAAAGAATAATCTTTAATATTTATTGAATATCATATTGGTCATTTAATAAGGTAATAATTTTTTTAGAATTAAAATTTAATATAAACTCTTATATTTATTTATTTAATAATTCTTTTAAGAATTAACATTTAAATAAAAGAATTTCTTTTTATAACTCTAAACATTTATTTAGTATTTTTCTAAAATACTATAATATTAATATATAATAAAAGTTATTTTTATTCTCTTTCTTTAATGTTATAAAATTACTTAAGGAATATATATATTATAAAATTCTTGACCAAAAGTTATATACATAATTTTTTTTCTTAATTTAATTAAATAGGTTGGATTATTATGAATCCAAAAATATATTATTTGTAATTTTTAGATTTATATTTTATCTTCTAGAATTTTATTTAATTCTAGGGGTATTTTGGTCTTTTATTAATCATTAAAACTTCTTTTAAGTTTTGGGCTAGTCCTTTTGGGCTTATTGGGCCAATTTTCCCCAAGTGACTTGACCAAAAGGGCACCCCGAAGGGCTCTACCCCTATTGGCCCATTCCCTCTGTCTCTCTCTCTCGACCTCACTTCCTCTCCTCCTCGAACCCGTGGTTGCTGGCGGTGCCGCCGTGCTCTGCTCACCGCTGTGGTCCTCCCTGGCCACTGCCGTGGTGCAGGGCGAGGTTGTCGACAACGCTTCTTCATCTCCACCACATTGATTTGATCCTGGGGCCTTCCTGTGGCCAGGCTATCCCCCTTACCGAACCCTAGGGTTTGGGGATGGTGCTTCTAGCGTTGCCGCCGTCCTCCCATGGTGGTGTGCGGTGCTCATGCGCTGCTGTGGCCGCCGCCGTGGCTGGTGCGGGTTGCAGCGCCCCCTGCGGTGCTCCTCGTGCCGCCATGAGCTCGTCGGCCCCTTTGCTTCCTCTTCAATTCTTTAACGAGGACCACTGGTGAGTTATGTCTTTGTGATCACGCGTGCCTATGGCTACCTCAAGTACCTCTGTGTCTATCTAGTGGCCAATCTATATTTAGGTTTTGCACTGATTCTAGGGTTCATCTCTGGTTCTTGGCTTCATTCCTGTGTGCTTGTGAATTGATGCTATGATCTGGTAGTGATGCTCAGTGAAGATTGTGTTCTCTGCACCTTAGTGATTGTTGTCATCCTTTGATTATGTGATGCTGTGGTTGATCTGATGATATGTTAATCTGATGCTACTGTTGATCTGATGCTGGTGGCTCATTGCGTTGCCTCTGATTAGTAACATGGTTGCTTAGTGTGTTTATCTTTTGTCAGTATCTTGATATTGACAGTAACACTGTCAGTGATGATTCACTACATCAGTGATTGTTGGCTTGTATGTTTATCCATAGACTAAATTTATTCATTAGAGTCTGATGGTTCTTTGAAGATGAATGGTTATATTGAATGATCTCTGAGTATGGTATCGGGGAAATGATATATATTGGTCTGCTATTTTATTTATGGAAGCTAGACCATCTGGTTGGCTTAGATGCAGGATCATTTCTTGTGAAACCATCTTAGAATGGTACACAAGTTGATCTTGTTGCTGGCTTTACTTATGGTCAGTACTTGATACTTGATAGATGCTTAATGATAAGTTGAAAAGTTCACTTAATTTTTATGCCTATGATGATGGTCTGAGGCTCTAGGAACTAATTTCCTATGTTGCTGTCACTTTCAAAATTGGCTAAGGCATCATAGTTGCTTGCTGGATCTTGGATCCTATTTGGTTAAGTTAATTGACTGGTTTGTAGCTTATGAGATCTGAGGTGCTACTCTTTCTTGGAGATGGGCCCAGATCTTATAAGAACAAATGATAGAACATATAAGTTGCCTTTTTTGGTGTCACCAAATCTATGAGGTTGGTCTGAGATTTTGGTGTCAGACAAAGCCATAGAGCATTTAGTAGCGCATCGCGAAGGAAAAAAGTCGTGCATCCTTACCTTTTCATATTTTTAACGAAAGTGGCGTTGACAGACCGAGGAAAACCGTATCCTGGTGTTTTGTTAGAGTTTGGTTTTGGCCTTTATATTTGAAATCCTCTAGGATAGGTTCACCTCACTTGGGTGATCACTGAGAGGTTGTATTATGAAACAACACATATCTTCTATTTGGATAAGATAAACAGATCATGTGGATATTTATGACACTCACCACAAAAATGGATGATTGTGGTGGCTTGATGTGCTGGTGGTGTTGCTGGCATGTTCCAATCCTTCACCTCCTGATGTTGTTCTTGTTTCCCCTGGTTCCTGTGCTTGGCCTTGATCTACCCTGCTCCTCCTAGCTCCTATGAGCTTGACCTTGCTGTCCACCTGATCCTTGCCCTCCTTATGTCACCATCTGGTGATACTTGGATTGATCTGGTATGAGGTTTTGTTGGTTGGTTTGCTTGGCTTTGGCTAAGCTGCTTGTTATGGTGTGGTGTGAGAAATGGAGAGGTGCACTAGTGCTTGCCCACGGCTGTGTCTGGTCCTTTTACTTGTTGTAGCAGTTGTGGCTGTGTCGATAGCACACCCATGCATTTTGGTGAGTGAGCTACTTGTGTCTCTATTGCATGGTTGTGGATATGCTCAATGAGGTGTTCTACCCTTTGATCTTGTTACTATTAATCCGTCTGGTGAAACTTGCCCCTTTACTTGTTGTGATCATTTGACTTGTGTCTTATTTGTTATGAAAGGTTGAATTCTTTCATATTGGTGAAAATTGCCCCTAAAAGATTTACTCAATGATGTAAAGTTGAGCAGTGCAACTCATTGCTCTCTACTAAGAGTAAAAATTAATAACTTAACCTTCAATTTTCCTTTTTGTTTATTCTTTGTTTTCCAGGTACAAGATTTGAAGATTCAAGATTTTAATAGGTTCACTTTTAATAGTTTATTAATATGTAAATATTCCTATTTTTGTAATTTCACTTCTGTAAAGATTCTTCATTGACTTAATGAGTTACTTTTTGTAACTTATTCATGATGTAAATATTCATTTGTTTAATTGTATTTCTTATTTAGAGTTTCTATTACTATATATTATTTCTTGATTAAATACTATTACTAAATCATAACGCTAATCTTTTAAAATATATACTCAAATATCAAGTTTGAATTCAAATTCCTTCCCCCAAAACACATTAATTCATAAAGATCATGTCAAAATTTATAACGATCACTCTCCAAAGCTATTCCTAAACTTAGAGAGTGAAAGAAACTCTGATCACTTTAAGTTTTTATTTGGGAAAAAATTTACCCACATATTTGCAGATGAATGCATGCATATGCACAATTTCCTAAATCTACCCTTCGTTTGTTCCTAAATGCTAGGATGTTACAGACTTCCCCCCCTTAAATTAAACTTCGTCCCGAAGTTTGCTGAAGTGTACCTGAATAGTTCTGGATAGACTTTTCTTAAGTCATCTTCTTTCTCCCATGTGTCTTCTCTCTCGGGATGATGTTCCCACTGTACCTTGCAGTACTTGATTTCCCTATTTCTCAACCTTTTCCAGTTTTCTTCCAGAATTTTACAAGGTTGCTCAACATAAGTCAGGTCTTCTTGTAATTCTATCTCTTGATGTGTGATTGCATCATCAGGAACTTTAAGACATTTCCGGAGTTGTGACACATGGAAAACATTATGAACTTGAGCCAATCTTGAGGGTAGCTCTAAAGCATAAGCTATTGTCCTGTTCTGACTTAGTACTTTGAATGGTCCTATATCTCTTGGACTTAATTTTCCTTTAACTCCTAACCTCTTAACTCCTTTCATTTGGCTTACTTTTAGATATACCATGTCTCCTACTTCAGGATGCCATGATCTTCGTCTTAGATCAGCATAACTTTTCTGTCAACGTTGGGCTATCTTCAATCTATCCTTGATTATATCAATGATATATTGACTTTCCTTGATATAGTCGGGCGCAAATTCTTTGCTACTCCCAGGCTCATACCAACATATTAGTGATCTACATTTCCTTCCATAAAGTACTTGATATGGAGTTGCCTTCAGACTACTCTGATAGATGTTATTGTAGGAAAATTCTGCCAATGGTAGATGATCTTCCCACGAACCTCCAAAATCTAATGCACAAGCCCTAAGAATGTCTTCTAGTATTTGATTTGTTCTTTCAGTTTGACCCCCAGTATCTGGATGATAGGCTGTGATAAAATCTAACTTTGAACCAAGTGCTTCATGTAATTGCTTCCAAAATGCTGAAGTAAACACTGATCCTCTATCTGTTACAATCTTTTTGGGAACTCCGTGATTACTTACTATATCCTTGATGTATACTTCTACTAACTTCTCGTCATTATCCTTCTGATTCACTGGAATAAAATGTGCACTTTTAGTAAGTCTATCAATAATTACCCATATCATATCCTTTCGTTTAGGTGTCTTGGGCAATCCTGTGATGAAGTCCATACCAATTTCCTCCCATTTCCACTCGGGAATTTACAAAGGTTGCAATGGTCCTGCTGGAATTTGATGTTCAGCTTTTACCCTTTGGAAAGTATGGCATTCTGACACATATTTTGCAATGTCTCTCTTCATGTTATTCCACTAGAATAATTCTTTCAAATCCATGTACATCTTAGTACTTCCAGGATGAATGGAATATGGTGTCTCATGTGCCTCTCGAAGTATCACTTCACGAATCTCAGGCATGGAACACAAAGATGACGCTTGGAACCATAAAGACTCATAATCTCCTAAGCGAAAAACTGATGTTTGTCCTTGAGATATCCTTCAAATTTCCTCAGCAATAAAAGGATCATCTGCTTGATGTCTAAAAATTTCATGCTTAAGATCACTATTCTGTTCTGCAACTACCTGCATAGTATCTAGGCCTCCAAGAGTTTCTGTTCTTATGAATTGAAGCTCTAATCTTTCCAAATCGATCTGTAACTCTTTCGGTAGCTCTCGATTGCTAGGATGAATATCTACACTTTTACGACTTAAAGCATCTGCTACAACATTTGCTTTTCCAGGGGTATAGTTTATTGTTAAATCATAATCTTTGATTAGATCTAACCAACAATTCTGTCTCATATTCAATTCCTTTTGAGTGAAGAAATATTTGAGACTTTTATCGTCAGTGTATAACTCACATCTGGCTCCATAAAGAAAATGCCTCCATCCTTTCAGAGCAAAGACTACTGCTGCTAACTCCAAATCATTAGTTGGATAATTAACTTCATGTGGTTTCAGTTGTCTTTATCCGTAAGCAATTACTTTCCGATCTTGCATTAACACACAACCCAAAACTTCTTTGGATGCATCACAGTATACTGTAAAGTCCTTCCCTGTTTCAGGAACTACTAAGATTGGAGCGGTGGTTAATCTGGTCTTTAACTCCTGAAAACTGGCTTCACACTTCTCATCCCAGATGAATGGTGTATTCTTCCTTAACAATTTGGTCATTGGTCCATCTATTTTAGAGAAACCTTCAATGAACCTCCGATAGTAACCAGCCATTCCCAAGAAACCTCTAATTTGTTTCACATTGGTTGGTGCAGTCCATTCTAATACTGATTGAACTTTGGATGGATTTACAACAATTCCATCTTTACTGATCACTTGACCGAGGAATTCTACCTCATCTAGCCAGAATTCACCCTTATTGAACTTAGCATAAAGCTTATGTTCTCTTAGGATCTGCAATGCTATCCTCAAGTGATCAACATGCTCTTCCTTATCCTTGGAATATATCAGAATGTCATCAATGAATACTATGACAAACTTGTCCAAGTATGGCATGAATATTTTGTTCATCAGATTCATGAATATTGCTGGTGAATTGGTCAAACCAAATGGTACGACAAGATACTCATGGTGTCCATACCTTGAGACAAATGTTGTCTTCAGAACATCTTCTGGTTTGGTTTTTATTTGGTGGTATCCGGATCTTAAATCAATATTAGAAAATACTCCATCTCCTTTAACTTGATCAAACAGATCTTGAATTCTTGGCAATGGGTACTTATTCTTTATGGTAACATTGTTCATATTTATATAGTCCCCACACATCCTTCTTCCTCCATCTCTTTTATCCACAAAGATCACCGGTGTTCCCCATGGGGATACACTTTCTTGGATGAATCATTTTCTGGCTAACTCATCAATTTGCTCTTTGAGTTCTTTTAATTCTTTTGGTCCCATTTTGTATGGTGCTTGAGATATTGGTGCTGTATCCGGAATTAGATCAATAGTGAACTCTATTTCCCGATCTGGTGGCATTCCTGGTAATTCTGCTGGAAAAACATCTGGAAACTCATTTACTATAGGAATATATTCTAACTTGATCTCCTTCATTGAGTTCAACTGAAGATCCACCATGATATGACTGTGCTTATCTGCTTGATAAACTAAGTCCTTGCTCCACTCAGAGTTTTGATTGAGACAGTTTTGTCCTCACAATTAATCTGGGCCCCATGTTTAGTCATCCAATCCATACCCAGCACTACTGTGATTCCCTTCAAAGGAATCACATAAAGGTCCGCAAAGTAGGTACAACCATAGATCGAGATAACCTGATCTTGTTTAATGTGGCGTACAACTACATTTCCCCCTGTCGTCACTACGATCATAGGTTTTTCTAACGTTGCCCTTCTAATACCGAATTTATCACATAATTCTTCAGAAATGAATGAAGTAGTTGCACCAGTATCAAACAGAACTTTTCCGGGATTGGTAAGGATATTGAGCGTACCTATTACGACATGCTCGGAATTGTCCACCTCCTCCAAGGTTGCACAATTCAGCTTCCCTGTGGGTCTATTTCTCTTGCCATTGTTGTTCTTGACATTATTTCCTCCTCGATTGGGCTGTCCATTACCTCCACTGGCTTGTCCTCCGCCCTTGGTAGGCCAACCACCCGGTGGTTTACTCGGATAGTCAGCCTTGATATGTCCCTTCTGGCCAGAACCGTAACAAATAACTACTGGATTTTTGCATTCTCTCTGGAAATGCCCTGGAAGTCCACAATTGTTGCAAATAACATTTCTCCGGGGATTGGACTGATTTCCATCATTGCCCTTGTTATTTTTATTGTTGCTGTAGGATTTTTTCATGGGATTGAACTCCAGATTGGGTTTAGGTTTACTTGCCTGAATCCTCTTAGTTTCCTTCTTGGCTCTCTTCCTCCTATCCTCTTGGACATTCTTGTAGTCATCTTCGAAAGTGATGGCTTCATCTAGTAACTGCTGATAGGTTTGTTTATTGGCCAACCTCAACTGCATCCTCACAAATGGATTTAACCCTCACAGAAAGCGCTTCTTTCTCTTCTCTTTAGTGCTCACTTCATCCTCGGCATAACGAGTCAGTTGGCTAAACTCCCGGATGTACTTCATGACACTAGTATAACCTTGCTGAAGCTCTTCAAACTCTCTTTGCTTCAACTCCATAACACTCTCCGGAACATGATACTCATGGAACCTCTTCTTGAACTCTTCCCAAGTATACTCTCTTCCTGGTTGTTGCATGGCTAACTGATTTTCCCACCATGATGCTGTAGGTCCTGTCAGAAGATGAGTTGCATACCTCAGTTTTTCCTCATCATTACAACCTACAGTCTTTAGCTTTCTCTCTGTATCTGCTAGCCAATCTTCTGCATCCATTGGTTCAGGGGCTAATGCAAAAGGTAACAGCCTTGCATTCTGGAAGTCAGAAAGACTCACTCCTCCACCTTCAGGTGCTCTCTGGTTTCCAGCTCGTCCCAACAACTCTTCCATGAACTTGTTTTGGTTTTATTGCATCATTTGCATATACTACATAAAATTCTGCTTCATTAATGGCCTCATTGGTGGTGGTGGTAATGTTCCCTGATTTCCGGCATCTGCATTGGACTTCTCCTTGGCCTCACGTTCCATGCGCTGCTGCTCAGATTCAGTTTCTACACCCGTGTCCATGACCCCTAGTCCTGCAACATAAAGCGAATACTCATAATTACATCATGCACATGTGTTCTGAGCTCAACTTTACGCATAGAACTAGTCACACAATGGAAATCCAAATAAAATCCAAATATGCATTTCACATAGTATACATTACAAGCCTCTTAACAAAGTACAAAGTCATTATACTTGTACCCTACAAGTACCATAGTAAAATAAACATACTACCTCACTTATTTATCTACATCATTTTCTCGGATTACAATACGCAATACCCGATACTTCCTAATAAGCCGCTTGCTTCTAGTATCCACGACGCTCATCATACATGCCTGAAGTCCAACCGTGATGACGTAACGTCCGCCACACAGTTTGTGGAACAAATGGCCTTCCAGAAGGAACATACTCAGTATCTGAAGTATCGGGACTTGAGTCATTACTCAACCTGAGTGTATTCACTCCCTCCAGCTCAGCTGAAAAGTCTTCAGAAACATGTTCAACATCATCACCCTCTTGCCACTTCTGAGCTTCATTCCTTGAGTTGTCAACAGAATACGCAGATTCTGTTGCTCTCCAAGTGCTTTGTTGGGCAACATAGTTAAACACTTGATAATGTATATTCTCTAGGGTTTGAGAAGATGTCTGTGAGTCAAACACTCTCTCCTCAGGATCTTCTTCCTCCTCATGAACATCTACAAATATGGTATTTCTACTACTGTTACTAGGATTGTTTCTTGCACCCATCCAACTGGATTGTACAACATTTCTGTCAGATCCATCTATGGACATTTGATTTCCTTGGGATCCTTCAAATGATCCCATTCTCCAACCATCATAATTCTTGATAGGAATTTGGGAATCAGACCCTTCCTCTGAACCCTTGAAAGTGCAATGGACGTCGCCTAGAGGGGGGGGTGAATAGGCTTTTAAAATTATTACGGTTTAGGCTCAACAAAATGCGGAATAAAACTAACGTTTAATTTATTGAGCATAAAACCTAGCCACTAAGTTCACCTAAGTGCACCAAATAACCTATGCTAAGCAATACAAGTGACAAGGTGATAGCAAGATATAAATACTTCAAGAACGATGGCTATCACAATGTAAAGTGCATAAGTAAAGGGCTCGGTTGAGAGATAACCGATGGACGCGGAGACGAAGATTTGTTTCTCGAAGTTCACTTCCAAAGAATCCATGTCTCTGTTTGAGATGTGCGATGGCGCAATTCTCTGCGCCACAAATGGCTCTCCTCGAGGTGTGGTGGCTCGATGCTCACCCAACGCCACACAAGGCCTCACCCCGGATGCGGAAGCACGCAACTCACCGCCGCCACAAAAGGCTCACCCTATTCTCCCGAGTGCGCACCACGAAAGGCGGGCACTCGCTCCACTATGGTATGCTTGAGGGCGGTCACCGAACCAGTACAAGATTGGGGCTAACTCCACAACTCAATTGGAGGCTCCCAACAAAAAAGCCACAAAAGGCTACAATGCCACAAAAGGTCAACAAAGCCACAAAAGGCTACAAGACCGCAAAAGGTCAACAAGACCATAAAAGGTCAACAATCCAACCACACAACCGTCTAGGGTTCCAAGGAACCCAATTGAAACAAGCCCACAAGCTTGAACTCGCCGAATCCCCGAGGAGAACTCAAACCTATGAACCAAATGCAAGGGAAAGTCCTTCTCTCCCAAATTCCAACAAAGCTACAAAAGCTATTGGGGGAATAAGGGAGGAAGAACACAAGAGGAGAACACAAAACTCTCCAAGATCTAGATCCCAATGATTCCTTCACAAAGAAGGGATTTGACTTGGGGGGATTGTAGATCTAGATCTCCTCTCTCAAATCCCTCAAAAAGATGCAAGAATCATAGGAAGGGAAAGGGGAGAGGGAAAGCTTCTTCAAGGTCAAAAATGGAGGAGAGAGAGAAACCCAAGAACCAAGAAAAGAGTTGTTGCCCACAAATGGGAAGAGGAGCCCCTTTTAAAGGGCTCCCAGATCAGCCAGTTATGGGCATTCGCGACCATGGCCGAAACTTCCGGTGGGAGGCCAGAAGTTCTGGTGGCACACAGCCAACGGTCAAAAACTGCAAAGCGAGAAACTAAAAACGCGAGTCCTGGTCGGAACTTCCGCCGGTCCACCGGAACTTCCGGTGGGAGCGGAACTTTCGGTGGAAGTTCCGACAGAAGTTCCATCAAATAGTCACAACCAAAACAAAAGGTTACTGAACATGAGTGGAACAAGAGCCGGAATTTCAATTAGTACTTTCGGGGGCAACTAGGCCCGAGCGGAACTTCCGGTGGGAGTGGAACTACCTTTGGAAATTCCGACTAAAGTTCCGTCAAATACAACAACCAAACAGAGAGAATACTGAACGTGAGCGGAAAAATAACCGGAACTTCCACGGGACTTCCGGCGGCAAAAATGCCCTAGCGAAACTTCCGATGGGAAGCCGGAACTTCTGGTCAGGGAAATTACAGAAACCAGAAAACCAGAAATGCATTAAATTTTGCATCCGAACTCCAAACGGGATGAAACCAATTTTGTTGGAAATATTGGGTATCACCTTGGGATAAAATATCATGAATATATATGTGAAGTATCCCCCAAGGCGTGGATCCAGAAAACCCGCAAGATCAAAAACCGCAAAAAGAAATGCAAGTGAAATCCTTATTTGATGAACTAGACCTTGTTATGATGATGACCACAAGCTCTAGATCCTCTCATGGACAAGAACCAAATAACAACCAAGAAATATGATACTATGAATGCAAATGTTTGAGCTCTCTCCGAACGATGCAAACGAGACAGCCGCTTGAGAGCCCCTCTTGATAGAACGACTATCTATCCTAAACCCGGTCTCCCAACTAACAACACGAGACCGGCAAAAGAAAAGAGCCTATCATGAACATACCTTTGCCTTGAGCATCCCACTTGAAATTGATGTAGACCGTCTTGTTCTTCTATAGTGGGAGCACCTTTCTTGTTTGCTCTTGCTTGATGAAGATGAAGACTTGCAAATTGCTCCCCCATACTTCATGGGGAAACCTCTTGTTTGAACTTGTCTTCATCACTCCATGATCATGAGGATGGCAAGCTTCAAGCATGAGATCTTCTAGAGATGGCGCATCTTGAGCTTGCCCTTCTTTATCCCTTCTTGAGGTTGATCCATCTTGATGCAACTCTTTGCACTTTTCTTGATCAACCTTCAAGATCCTTCTTTCTTCATGAATCCAATGGCACAAAGCCCTTGGACACTTCTTCATATTTCAACCTTGAGACCAACACATGGCCCAAGAGATGCCAATGGACAAACCTACAAGTGAAACTCAATTTAGACATCCGACCATCATAATAGGTTATGGTATTCACAGGAATTTTAGTTGGACAACTAAAAATCTTTAAGAGTTGACGAAGCTGATCCGTGAATGATCCTTGATAACCATCAAGAGTCTCCTCTTTCCTTACCAAAGTTTGTTTTGGAAACTTTGGTGCCATAACTCTGCATATTCAAAAATATTTGATTAGTAATAAATAATATATCACGTCATAACAAAGAATTATCGCACTAAAAAAATATAACGGAATATTCTCATTTGAATACCCATTATACCCTTTTTAGAGAATTCTTTATCGTTGCTATACACTCCTACAGGTAATACCCTTTACTAGGTTTCCAACCTAAGGTCAAAGCAATTTGCTCTGATACCAACTGCGGTGACCCAGCATACCACTACATGTGTAGTACATTATAGTCGTTGACATGACATCCACAGAACACCGTTCCATAAATATCACATCCCTCAGAGTGGTACAACAAAAACATTGTGGGTCCATATTACAAACATACACACATTATTATTATTATTACAATACCAGAAGTTCAAGACTTCAAAAGATTCAACTTACAATCCAAAATAAAAGTGTTTCAGCGGAAGTTAAAAGTAACAACCCCAACTAAGAGTTGAGCTCCGCAACTTACTATATAAAGTTCATGATGCTCGGCTCCGTTGGTTACTAATAACTAGGGCAACTAAGCTGACTCGTTGCCATCTACTCCATATCGGATCTCGTAATCCACTCCTTCAACACCACCTGACAGGTCAGGCTCCTCGTAGAAGACATCTTCTTGGCATTCTGCTTCATACATTGGAGTATCTTCAGGATCCTCAGAGTCTAAGCAGGGGATCAAAGGAAAAGCTGAGTAACAGCGTTACCCAGCAAATTCATTATATGCAAGGTGGGAAGATTGATGCTCTATCTACCACCTCGGACTATAAGTCCTTGGCACTATGCAGTTTTCGTAAGTCTTTCTTCAAAGATTTATTTTATTAATAAAAACTATGCCCATCAGCCTTCACAGGTTTACCAGAACTTTCATGGAGTTCCTTTCATGCCGCGTTCGTAGCTCCTTCCCGGAATAGGGAGTAACAAGTTATAGTTTTTTACACTCTATAGAGGTGCGTTACTTTACCCATGAGAGATCAAATCCTTGTTGCACAACCGGGCGTACTTTCCCGTCCACAATTCCATGATGTGGGGCCCAGTAGGTGATCCAAGCTAATCACTGCCCCCTTCGAAACCTCACATGCCTCCTTGGTCTACACACTGCCCACCCATTGAATTACAGCAATGGTTTGTACAGACTGTTAGATGCCAGAACTATCGTGGGACAATGAGGGTTCCCACCCATATGCTGCATGTCAACACCCGGATTTTTCAATCCTAGATGCCTGTTACGCCATACATCGCAATCCCAGGATTACCATTTTTGCGAGACATAACAGAATTGGATACCATAGTACTTCATCCATTACAAACGATACATAAGTTCTTACACAAATAGGGATCTCATGATCCAGTTCTTAATACAACATCAGCCAGCGGAATACGTAATAATAACGGTAGCGTAGGCGAAGCTCCATCTTCGGGGTCACAGGAAATGCAGACGATGGGAGATGATCCTAGTTGTCGTAACCTTCCTGGGGTCCATCTTCCAGGTACTCCTCTTCATAGTATGGCCATGGGAATAGCCAGGGACAAAGCCATGAGTACTCTTTAAGTACTCGCAAACTAATACTAACAAGTAAAGGGTTTTTTTGGATAATAGGACACTAGGCTCTAGGGTTGTTTTGCAAAAAGCGAGGTTTATCTCTACTAAGTTCCAAAGCTAGTAACAATTTTATAACTCCTAAGTGGGATCTTGTAATTCAGGTCAAAGTCTCAATTCATTTCACAAGTCATTTTGAAAAGTCTGACGGGGGAAACAGTATGGCCACTCCAACTGTCCATAACCGTGGACGCGGCTATTCGAATAGTTTGACACTATGCAGAGATTGTACACTTTCACCACAACATTCGATACATCCGTCAGGAACAAAATCCTGAATTCACCATACTCAGTATGCGGATAATCAATCCTAACCTTTCAATTACACGCCCTAGTATAAGCACCTCTCCTGTGAGTTTGGCCTCCCAACCATGACCAACTTGTCATCTTGGGTACTGCACATGTGGACAATCTTCACAAGGTAGCCTCAGCTCAGACCTTGGCTGGGAGGGAACTAATACTAAGGTATATAAGTTTCCAGTCAAGCCCTACCCAATATTCGGGTATTGTGGTTGTACGATAAAATTGGAATTGTATCGCATCCAGACAACCATCAGTTTTATAAAGGGCTAAGGCTCATGCCTCAACATTTTCATCACCAAAATCATCAAGTGTTTGGAAACACATGTCCAAAACATTTCAATAGAATGATCCATCATTCCAAGGTTTTCATTACCATTTTTCCACCAAGTATTCCCATCTAAAAGTTGATCAAGTTTTATGCTTAGCACTAGCATCTACAGGTGGGGGTAGTACTAATGAGGGGTGGTAACTAGTGGGGTTTCACTAAGTCCAACCTTATATCTGAGGCTGATATCAAGGTTTCTAACTTAGGCCAATTTAATGCTCTTTATGCAACCTTCAGCACAACTGTCTAGTATCTACCAAACTCTTAGGTAGACTCTAAGTAAGCTTTGATAAAGAAATAAAGTAAGAAGCTTGCAAGTAAAACTAGGATTGGTTTATCAAATGGGTATGATCACATATGCTTAAGGCATATAGTAGTCATATCACAAGTATGGGTTTGTGGCATCAGTAGGGTATCTGGCAAGGGTTAGCTTGCATAGGTCAACTTGATTAGTAAGGCTTGCATAGGTATAGGATCTTGCAAGTGTTAGATTGCATTGGTATAGTATCAGCTTGCCTTGTGCAGAGCAATGGTTGAAGTTCTCCTCGGCTTCCTCTTCGTAGTATCCTCCTTCCTCCTTGTAGTATCCTTGGTCGGTACTAGCGTCTATGAATAAATACGAGGTACACAATCACCAAACAATACTTAACTACTTGCAATCATCACACACAAGGGTCCTATAGATGATCTAGCATCATCTCTAACATTACAAAGTTAAGGCTTGGTTTAAATTTCTTTTATTTTTAGAAAATTAATTTCTACTCATTGAAAAACTACTTAAGATTTAATATTCTCCAAACCAAATATGGGATCATGTTGACACATGTCATCACCACATATTGTAGTCCATGGGAATGTGATTTAAAGTGGTGTCACAATTTAATAAGGTTTTACCCTTTTATTTTAATTAATTAAAGTGGCTAGAAATGCTTATGTAGCATTCTTTTATTACTTGAACATTATTTCTGCAAGTAAACCTATATATTTTTATTTATTCTGAAAGGTATGGTTAAATGTGATTTTTGAGAGTTGGAATCAACTCAAAAGCTTCTATGGTTGAAATTTGAAAAATGTTTGAATGTAGAAAAGCTTCTGCCTTGTTATTTTTACTATGGGTGATCTACAGATCCAAATGACTTGAATCCAACGGGCTTGGATTCAGCATTCACAGAACTTTCCAACAAAATTGGTTTCATTCAATTTGGTGCACTGAATCGATCTGGGTTGATTTTTGAAGTTGGGTACAGAAGTGTGTTTGAGTTTAAAAAGAAAAAGATTTAATTTGAATAACTGGGCTGCGCGGGAAAAGTTACTGGGCCGGCCTGCTAAGCGCAGTGCTCCCGCGGGTTGCTTAAGTGGGTGTCCCCACTCGTCAGTGACACGGGGCTGGGCGAAGCGGTACGGGGCAACATGGATCGTTGGATCTAGTTCTAATCTAACGGCTGGGGGTCATCGTCGACGCGAGACAACTCCGGCGAGAACGAAACCTAGCGCGGCCAGTGAGGGGTGCTGGGGGCTCACCGGGGTACGGGCGAGGGTCGGCGAGGCGGGCGAACTACGAAGTCGACGACTGCGAACCTCCTGGTACCGGTGGCTTCTCCTGGGGCGGCTCCAATTGCTGGCTCCTTTCTTCTCCGGCAGCGGCAGGCTCCAGTGAAATTCCGGCGAGGTGGTGCTCGCCTTGCTCTAAGAACGGTGTGGCACGGTCAGTGAGGAGAGGGGAGTGAGATGGTGTGAAGAAATCGAGCGGGGGTGGCCTCTATTTATAGTCGAGCGAGGGGACCATCGGGGCGCACAGTGAGCTCGTCGGGGGCGACGTTACAGGCGGCTAAAGCCATGGGCAAGGGTAGGGGACGGTGCGGTGTCTCCTGGCGATGCTCAACGACATGGTCGTGAGGCATGGGGCGGTGTGGTTTGGTCTGGAACGGGCGGTGCTCTGCGCGGCAGAGGCGGCGTCTTCGATGGCGGGCGGTGGCTGTATGGCACGGGGCGGCAAACGGGGATGTCTGGCGGTCTCCTGGGTTGGTCGGGATTGTGTATGCACGCGGCGAGGGCCGCGCGCGGTCTGTGGGTGATGGTCGAGGGTGGCGCTCTGGCGCACGCTCGGCATGGTCTGGGCGCGGCTTGTGGGCATGGTCCAGGGCTTGGCAACGCTCGCGGCTAGGACAGGGAGTGGCGGTGGACGGTGGGCTGCCTCCCAGACAAGGTTGGCACGGCTAGTTCTTCCTCTAGCATGCTGTCCACAATGGGGTGACATTGGGGTGCTCGGCTGTTCACCATTGATGACAATGGCAAGCTCACAGTGGTGCTAGTGCCTGGCTAATCTTCCTAGATGATCTACTGAGTTGTGTGTGAGCTAAATGGGGAACCAGTTAGGCAAGAATCACTGCACACTATAGTGTTTGATGTTTTGTTTGATTTGTGTCTGCAACCTGTTTGATGAAATTGCCGCATGAAATCAAGTTTTGAATTTTGAAATGATTTTTGGTGGGTTTGCTAGATTGGTTCTGGTGAGTCTGCAGATGCTTGGGTTTTGAAAGTTGAGCTTGTTTGAGTGGGTTTTGGAAAAGTGGGATCTTCCCATATGAAGAAGATCAATTTTTAATTGTCATTTAAACTATGCATTTGAAAGTTTCTGGATGATCACAAAGTGGGCCTTGATACCTTGTTATGAGTACATTCAAGGGGTGCAAAGATCCAGAAAAGTTTCTGTTAGGTTTTGAAAGTTTGAGACAGCCAAAGTAGGCATGGGAGTTAAATTGGTCAAAATGACATTCACTTAATATATTTGTTTTGATTTACTTGTCTTTAGGAAAAGTGTGGGAAATGTTTTAGATGATGTTCATTTCACCTAAGAAACATTTTACAAGCAATGGATCACACAAACAAGGTGGTTTTTTTAAAGAAATTCAAAATCCATGCATACACATATACATGCATTCATGAGTTTATTTAGAAAAGTTTTTGTTAACCCTAATCTTGATGATTAGTGTTTGATGATCTAAGTTCGGTATTTTTGGGATGTTACAAACCTTCCCCCTTAAACAAAATCTCGTCCCAAGATTTGAAAAGGACGAAAAGATTACCTAGGATTTGAAGAGATATGGAAACTCCGTCCTGATGTGATCTTCGCGTTCCCAGGTAGCTTCCTCTTCTGTGTGGTTGCTCCACTGAATCTTGAGAAACTTGATGCTTCGGGTTCTGGTAGATTGAAAGGCTTCTTTCAAAATGCGGATGGGCACTTCGGGATAGGTTAGGTCATCGTTGATCTCTATGGTCCGGTGATCGATATTCTTGAACACTTCGGTCTTCTCGGGGACTTCGAGACACTTGCGAAGTAACGAGATATGGAACACATTGTGCACAGCTGACATCTCTTCTGGTAGTTCCAGTTGATACGATACTTCTCCTCGACGGTTCAGAATTTTGAAAGGTCCAATATATCTGGGGGCTAACTTTCCTTTGAGTTGGAAACGCTGCATTCCCTTCAATGGCGACACTTTCAGATAAACAAAATCTACTATGTTGAAGGCAAGGTCTCGACGTCTCTTGTCGGCGTAACTCTTCTGTCGGGATTGGGCTGTCTTGAGGTGCTCACGAATCTTGTGAACCTTCTCTTCTGCTTCTCGTAGGATGTCGGGTCCAAAGATCTGACTCTCTCATACTTCCGACCAGTTCAAAGGGGTGCGGCACTTTCTTCCGTACATAAATTCAAATGGGGCCTTTTGCAAACTGGCTTGGTAACTGTTGTTGTATGAAAATTCTTCAAACGGCAGACAGTCTTCCCACTTGGATCCATATTCTAACACACATGCTCTAAGCTTATCTTCGAGTATTTGATTTACTCGCTCCGTTTGTCCATCGGTCTGAGGGTGATACGCGGTACTGAAATCTAGGCGGGTTCCTAAACCTTCTTGGACTTTCTTCCAGAATCTCGAGGTAAACTGAGTTCCTCGATCCGATACTATGTTCTTGGGGACTCCATGCAAACTAACGATTCTAGCGATGTACAACTCTGCTAGCTTCGAACTCTGATAGGTGGTTTTGACGGGCAAGAAATGGGCGACTTTGGACAATCTGTCCACTATGACCCAAATAGAGTCATTTCCCCTACTAGAAGTAGGTAGTCCAGTGATAAAGTCCATTCCTACAGAATCCCATTTCCATTCCGGAATTTGCAAAGGTTGCAACAATCCAGCGGGTCTTTGATGTCCGGCCTTGACTCGCTGACATATATCACACTTGGCGATATAGCTTCCGATTTCTCTCTTCATCTTATGCCACCAAAATTGCTCTTTCAAATCTTGATACATCTTAGTTCCTCCGGGATGGATAGAATAAAGAGTATCATGAGCCTCCTTCAAGATAACTTCTTTTAACTCAGAATCTGATGGTACACAAAGGCGTCCTTTGTACCACAAAACTCCTTCTTCGTCCTCGGTGAATCCGGGTACCCTGCCTGTACCGATACGACGCTTGATTCCGTCGATATTGGCATTTCCTTTCTGCGCCTCTTTAATCTGACTGATCAAAGTGGGCTGAAGTTCTATGCTAGCCAAAAATCCTTCACTTACTAATTCCATTCGAAAATCTTCCATATCTTTGTGCAAACTTGGTTGCTCCTTCAAAATCATGGAGTTCAAGCGGCACGGCAATCTGCTAAGGGCATCAGCTACCACGTTGGCTTTACCAGGGTGATAGTGAATGTCCAGGTCGTAATCTTTGATTAGCTCAATCCATCTTCTCTGCCTCATATTTCAGCTCCTTCTGAGTGAATATATACTTTAGGCTCTTGTGATCTGAATAAATCTCACAACGGTTTCCCATCAGGTAATGTCTCCATGTCTTCAGGGCTAGAACTACGGCTACGAGTTCGAGGTCATGGGTTGGGTAATTTTGCTCGTGTTGCTTCAATTGTCGCGATAGATAAGATATAACTTTGCCTTCTTGCATTAGCACACATCCGAGACCAATCTTGGATGCGTCACAATACACATCGAAGGGCTTCGTGATATCCGGCATGATCAAAATTGGGGCTGAAATCAATCTCCTTTTGAGTTCTTGAAAACTCGCTTCACATTTGTCGGTCCATTCAAACTTCTTGTCCTTCTTCAGCAATTGGGTCATGGGTCTGGCGATACTCGAGAATCCTTCTACGAATTTGCGGTAATATCCCGCCAATCCGAGAAAAGCACGAACTTGGGTTTGAGTGGTTGGGGCTTGCCAATCTTCTACATCTTTTACTTTGGCAGGGTCAACGGCAATTCCTCCGGCTGATACAATGTGACCGAGGAATCCTACTTCCTGTAACCAGAATTCACATTTGCTAAATTTTGCATACAGCTGATGCTCTCTAAGGGTTCCAAGAATGGTCCTTAGGTGTAGCTCATGTTCTTCTTCTGATTTGGAATAAATCAAAATGTCATCGATGAAAACAATGACAAACTTATCCAGGAAGTCCATAAAAATCTTATTCATGAGATTCATGAAATAAGCGGGGGCATTGGTTAATCCAAAAGACATGACTGTATACTCATACAATCCATATCTGGTGGTAAAGGGAGTCTTTGGAATATCCTCTGCACGAATTTTGAGTTGATGATAGCCTGTTCTAAGATCAATTAGAAAACACCTGGGCACCGGTCAACTGATCAAACAAATCTTCTATCTTGGGCAAGGGGTACTTTTTCTTGATGGTGACATCATTCAACTTCCGATAATCCGTACACAAACGGTTACCTCCATCCTTCTTGTCCACAAACAAGACAGGTGATCTCCATGGGGACGCACTTGGTTGAATTAGTCCAATTTCTAGCATGGAATCCAGTTGCTTCTTCAGTTCTTCTAGTTCTGACGGGTTCATACTATAGGGTCTCTGGGCTATGGGTCCTGTTCCGGGGATTAGTTCGATGATAAACTCGATATCCTGATCTGGGGGCATACCGGGCAAAACATCTGGAAATACATCGGGGTATTCGCAGACTATCCGGACTTGTTCAATGGTAGGTTGGGCTATACTCTTGTTACACTTGAATTGGTGAGGTAAGGTTTCAGATATATACTCGACTGATATTCCGGCGGTACTGGTCATGGTGATGGCTTTCTTGGCACAGTCAATCAATCCTTTATGTTTGGACATCCAATCCATTCCTAGTACTACTTCCAAACCTTTAGTTCCGAGTACTATTAGGTTAGCATAAAAATCTATGCCATGGATTCGGATAGGGACGGCTTTGCAAATTTGCCTAACCTTGGTGGTGGATCCGGGAATTTGTACAATCATCACATGCTTCAATTTGGTTGGTTGAATTTTACTAGTGCAGGCAAATTCTTCGGTGACAAATGAATGCGATGCACCAGAATCAAACAACACTCTTGCAAGTACTGAATTAACAGAAAACATACCCAGCACGACGTCTGGCGCTTCCTGAGCTTCTTCAGCATGGATGAGAAAAAGACGGCCATTGCGGTTGAGTGAATTCCCTGGGGCAAATCTTCTCCCTGGCTGGACACGACGCTGCTACTGTGCTGGGACATTGGTATTAGGGGCTGTAGCATTCTTCTTGTTGGGGCACTCGTTGGAATAGTGGCCTTTATTTCCACAGTCATAACAGGTCACTTGTGACTTGTCCTTGGCTGCGACAGGCACATCATTGCTTCCAGTCCTCGGGGCAGTATTGGGGTTGGCGGTAGCATTGTTGTGGTTGAACTTGGGTGGGGCACGGGTGAAATTGCTAGAGTTGCCGGGGTTGTTGTGATTTCCTCCGGGTCTAGGGTTTCCACGGTTGGGGTAGGTCGGACGGGTCATTGGGGGTCTGTTGGTTCTTGGGGCAAATCCTGGAGATGGGTTGGGCAATACTTTGGGGTCTGGTGGGTTCCTGGTTGCTGCATCGTACGACGCTTGCGGTTCTCATTGGCCTGGTTGATCTCTCCTTCCATCTGGATAGCTGAATCGACAAGGGCTTCAATATCAGCAAAGGAGATATTGACTAACACTGTCTGCATCTCGTCATGTAGACCATTCAGGAATCTTTCTTTCTTCTTGGCTTCAGTGTCTATCTCGTCCGGGGCATACCTAGCTAATGACAAAAATTTGTCACGGTATTCTACTACAGTCATCCTTCCTTGTTTCAATTCTCTGAACTCGTCTCTCATTCTCTTGATCAAACCTGGTGGTACATGGGTTCTGCTAAACTTGACCTTGAATTCCTCCCAGGTCATCATCTGGCCTCCAGTCATGGCACGAACACTGTTCCACCATGCCCTGGCATCTCCGGCTAGATAATGGGTGGCGAACAGGACTTTCTCGTTAGCTTCCACTCCAGCGACTTCTAGGTTGTTTTCCATGGTTTGCAGCCAATCATCAGCGTCTAGGGGTTCTTCTGATTTGGTAAAAACGGGTGGGTTGGTATTCTGGAAATTCTTGAGCTTAGATCCATGGTTGTCCTGATTTCCGTGGCCTTGCTTGTTGTGGGCTAGTTGGGCTATCTGTTGCAGAGTGGCTAGGTTGGCTTGACGTTCCGCTCTCTCAGCTTCACGGTCAGAAGTCAACATTTGCAGGATCTGCAACATCGGGTCTGGGGCTGAACCACTTCCTCCACGTGGCATCTGAAGATTGATATAGATCATGAGAAAAGAGGGAAATTTCTAAGGTTTTGGGTTTTTGAAGAGTTTTAAACATTTGACTCATATTTTTCTGGCATATTGATTTTTCATTCATTCATTCACACGATACAACGCACACCACATCAAGGAAAAACAGATGGTTTTAAGAACCATTCTGGAGACTACGATACAGTGGGACCGACTACTACTCACTACGCTAGTGCTCAGTGCTACTACTCCTCGGAGTCGGTGGCTTCATCATCTTCATCATCATTGATGAAGGCGAAATCATCCTCATCGGTGAAGAAGTCCATGGCCTGATCCTCCAGAAAATCATCGTCATCGCTGAGATAGGAGTAAGGGTCTCCACGAAGATCCTCTCCGGCATTCTCCCTTTCCTCTAACTGCATGTCTCTCTCGTGGATGGTCTCTTCCAGAGATGAGATGCGATGGCGAAGACGGGCAATAATGCGCTCCTTCTTGTCGAGCTGACGGCGACGAGACTTGCGATCCTTTGCTAGCATGGCTATGGTCTGATCCTTCGTCTTGATGATGGCAGACTTGTGGTTGCAATAGTCACGGCAGTTGTCCAGTTCCTGCTGATGATCATACATCATGAAGCTAAGGTGGTCCAATTGAGTCTTCAGCTCGGGGTGGTATGGGGCTTCCAATGGTTGGCTATTTGCATCACGCCTTGGGCAAAACTCAAAGCGAGTACCCTTGATCTGATTGATGCTCTGCCCACACAGATGGGAAAGAGCTTCCTGCATTGCTCTAGCAAGTCCATCGAGCCAGTTGTTTTCCCTCAAGGTAAACTGAATTCCCTCCGCAGTGGGAGGTTCAATCTTTCCTCGGAGACTTGCAACAATTATCCACTGCAGATCTTCTCCTCCTTGATCATTGAGCTGAGCTCCGAAGAACTCGGGATGCGGATGCTCCAGAAGTTCCAAAAGCTGATCCAGATCCCTCTCAAAGATAAGGTCTCCTCCATTCCCAAGTTGCTAAAACTTGCTGTACTTCACGTCCATCTATAAAAATAGTGGATGAGTAGATTAGCAGAGTGATCAAGTGTGTCAAAATTTTATCTATTTTGCAAGAGTTTTTGAGGAACATGAAGTTTTATGAAAGAATTAAAGAGGTAGGAATGAGAATAAGTTTTCGTAAATATTTTTGTTCTTTGGTTTTGAAACTAAGTTTTTGGTTCAACGTCCAATCTAACTAGGGTATCCTATGGTCAGGATGGCTCTGATACCAACTTGTCAACACCCGGATTTTTCAATCCTAGATGCCTGTTATGCCATACATCGCAGGATTACCATTTTTGCGAGACATAACAGAATTGGATACCATAGTACTTCATCCATTACAAACGATACATCAGTTCTTACAAAAATAGGGATCTCATGATCCAGTTCTTAATACAACATAAGGCAGCGGGATACGTAATAATAACGGTAGCATAGGCGAAGCTCCATCTTCGGGGTCACAGGCAATGCTGACGATGGGAGATGATCCTAGTTGTCATAACCTTCCTGGGGTCCATCTTCCAGGTACTCCTCTTCATAGTCTGGCCATGGGAATAGCCAGGGACAAAGCCATGAGTACTCTTTAGGTACTCGCAAACTAATACTAACAAGTAAAGGGGTTTTTTGGATAATAGGACACTAGGCTCTAGGGTTGTTTTGCAAAAAGCCAGGTTTATCTCTACTAAGTTCCAAAGCTAGTCACAATTTTATAACTCCTAAGTGGGATCTTGTAATTCAGGTCACAACTCTGTTGTGGTCAAGTCAAAGTCTCAATTCATTTCACAAGTCATTTTGAAAAGTCCGACGGGGGAAACAGTATGGCCACTCCAACTGTCCATAACCGCGGACGCGGCTATTCGAATAGTTTGACACTCTGCAGAGATTGTACACTTTCACCACAACATTCGATACATCCGTCAGGAACAAATCCTGAATTCACCATACTCAGTATGCGGATAATCAATCCTAACCTTTCAATTACACGCCCTAGTATAAGCACCTCTCCTGTGAGTTTGGCCTCCCAACCATGACCAACTTGTCATCTTGGGTACTGCACAGGTGGACAATCTTCACAAGGTAGCCTCAGCTCAGACCTTGGCCGGGAGGGAACTAATACTAAGGTATATAAGTTTCCAGTCAAGCCCTACCCAATATTCGGGTATTGTGGTTGTACGATAAAATTGGAATGGTATTGCATCCAGACAACCATCGGTTTTATAAAGGGCTAAGGCTCATTCCTCAACATTTTCATCACCAAAATCATCAAGTGTTTGGAAACACATGTCCAAAACATTTCAATAGAATGATCCATCATTCCAAGGTTTTCATAACCATTTTTCCACCAAGTATTCCCATCTAAAAGTTGATCAAGTTTTCTGCTTAGCACTAGCATCTACAGGTGGGGGTAGTACTAATGAGGGGTGGTAACTAGTGGGGTTTCACTAAGTCCAACCTTATATCTAGGGCTGATATCAAGGTTTCTAACATAGGCCAATTTAATGCTCTTTATGCAACCTTCAGCACAACTGTCTAGTATCTACCAAACTCTTACGTAGACTCTAAGTAAGCTTTGATAGAAATAAAGTAAGAAGCTTGCAAGTTAAACTAGGATTGGTTTATCAAATGGGTATGATCACATATGCTTAAGGCATATAGTAGTCATATCACAAGTATGGGTTTGTGGCATCAGTAGGGTATCTGGCAAGGGTTAGCTTGCATAGGTAAACTTGATTAGTAAGGCTTGCATAGGTATAGCATCTTGCAAGTGTTAGCTTGCATTGGTATAGTATCAGCTTGCCTTGTGCAGAGCAGTGGTTGAAGTTCTCCTCGGCTTCCTCTTCGTAGTATCCTCCTTCCTCCTCGTAGTATCCTTGGTCGGTACTAGCGTCTATGAATAAATACGAGGTACACAATCACCAAAAAATACTTAATTACTTGCAATCATCACACACAAGGGTCCTATAGATGATCTAGCATCATCTCTAACATTACAAAGTTAAGGCTTGGTTTAAATTTCTTTTATTTTTAGAAAAGTAATTTCTACTCATTGAAAAACTACTTAAGATTTAATATTCTCCAAACCAAATATGGGATCATGTTGACACATGTCATCACCACATATTGTAGTCCATGGGAATGTGATTTAAAGTGGTGTCACAATTTAATAAGGTTTTACCCTTTTATTTTAATTAATTAAAGTGGCTAGAAATGCTTATGTAGCATTCTTTTATTACTTGAACATTATTTCTGCAAGTAAACCTATATATTTTTATATATTCTGAAAGGTATGCTTAAATGTGATTTTTGAGAGTTGGAATCAACTCAAAAGCTTTTATGGTTGAAATTTGAAAAATGTTTGAATGCAGAAAAGCTTATGCCTTGTTATTTTTACTATGGGTGATCTACAGATCCAAATGAATTGAATCCAACGGGCTTGGATTCAGCATTCACAGACCTTTCCAACAAAATTGGTTTCAATCAATTTGGTGCACTGAATCGATCTGGGTTGATTTTTGAAGTTGGGTATAGAAGTGTGTTTGAGTTTAAAAAGAAAAAGATTTAATTTGAATAACTGGGCTGCGCGGGAAAAGTTACTGGGCCGGCCTGCTAAGCGCAGTGCTCCCGCGGGCTGCTTAAGTGGGTGTCCCCACTCGTCAGTGACACGGGGCTGGGCGAAGCGGTACGGGGCAACGTGGATCGTTGGATCTTGTTCTAATCTAACGGCTGGGGGTCATCGTCGACGCGAGACAACTCCGGCGAGAACGAAACCTAGCGCGGCCAGTGAGGGGTGCTGGGGGCTCAGCGGGGTACGGGCGAGGGTCGGCGAGGCGGGCGAACTACAAAGTCGATGACGGCGAACCTCCTGGTACCGGTGGCTTCTCCTGGGGCGACTCCAATCGCTGGCTCCTTTCTTCTCCGGCAGCGGCAGGCTCTAGTGAAATTCCGGCGAGGTGGTGCTCACCTTGCTCTGAGAATGGTGTGGCACGGTCAGTGAGGAGAGGGGAGTGAGATGGTGTGAAGAAATCGAGCGGGGGTGGCCTCTATTTATAGTCGAGCGAGGGGACCGTCGGGGCGCACAGTGAGCTCGTCGGGGGCGACGTTATAGGCGGCTAAAGCCATGGGCAAGGGTAGGGGACGGTGCAGTGTCTCCTGGCGATGCTCAACGACATGGTCGCGAGGCATGGGGTGGTGTGGTTTGGTCTGGAACGGGCGGTGCTCTGCGCGGCAGAGGCGGCGTCTTCGACGGCGGGCGGTGGCTGTATGGCACGGGGCGGCAAACGGGGATGTCTGGCGGTCTCCTGGGTCGGTGGGGATTGTGTATGCACGCGGCGAGGGCGGCGCGCGGTCTGTGGGTGATGGTCGAGGGTGGCGCTCTGGCGCACGCTCGGCATGGTCTGGGCGCGGCTTGTGGGCGTGATCCAGGGCTTGGCAACGCTCGCGGCTGGGACAGGGAGTGGCGATGGACGGTGGGCTGCCTCCCAGACAAGGTTGGCACGGCTAGTTCTTCCTCTAGCATGCTGTCCATAATGGGGTGACATTGGGGTGCTCGGCTGTTCACCATTGATGACAATGGCAAGCTCACAGTGGTGCTAGTGCCTGGCTAATCTTCCTAGATGATCTACTGAGTTGTGTGTGAGCTAAATGGGGAACCAGTTAGGCAAGAATCACTGCACACTATAGTGTTTGATGTTTTGTTTGATTTGTGTCTGCAACCTGTTTGATGAAATGGCCGCATGAAATCAAGTTTTGAATTTTGAAATGATTTTTGGTGGGTTTGCTAGATTGGTTCTGGTGAGTCTGCAGATGCTTGGGTTTTGAAAGTTGAGCTTGTTTGAGTGGGTTTTGGAAAAGTGGGATCTTCCCATATGAAGAAGATTCAATTTTTAATTGTCATTTAAACTATGCATTTGAAAGTTTCTGGATGATCACAAAGTGGGCCTTGATACCTTGTTATGAGTACATTCAAGGGGTGCAAAGATCCAGAAAAGTTTCTGTTAGGTTTTGAAAGTTTGAGACAGCCAAAGTAGGCATGGGAGTTAAATTGGTCAAAATGACCATTCACTTAATATATTTGTTTTGATTTACTTGTCTTTAGGAAAAGTGTGGGAAATGTTTTAGATGATGTTAATTTCACCTAAGAAACATTTTACAAGCAATGGATCACACAAACAAGGTGGTTTTTTTAAAGAAATTCAAAATCCATTCATACACATATACATGCATTCATGAGTTTATTTAGAAAAGTTTTTGTTAACCCTAATCTTGATGATTAGTGTTTGATGATCTACGTTTGGTATCCATTCAGGCGAGAGGAAGAAGGTACAACTGACTTCTCTGTCCCATTCCAAATCTCATGGTTAACGCGTTATATACGGCGCTAGAATCACTGATGTCATGGGTTGTTAAGTTCCTAGTTGATTATCATTGTTGCAGATAGAAACCTAAGTTCTATTGCTTCATTATATCTTCACTTATGATGATATCATCAATTTATTTATTTGAGAAAATAATATTTTCTTTCCTTGAAACATAGATGATAACACACAATTTGTAAATACTTTGATAAAGACTCTTCAAAGGACATGAGGAAGTGATGAACTTGCCTTGTGATTGCAAGGTAGTGAAGTCGGATGCTTGCACTGGACCTTGAGCTTCCATGTCTACAACACATCCTTATTGCCCGGTGAGGACAATATTTAAAGAGGAAAAATGAAAATGCATAGTAATGTAATGCATTATTTATCATTTATTTTCTTTATGTGTTTTACCCATCATTTTAGTTACAAGAATTCCTTTAAGTAATAAAGGATTTTGTTTTTTTAAAGAATAATCTTTAATATTTATTGAATATCATATTGGTCATTTAATAAGGTAATGATTTTTTTAGAATTAAAATTTAATATAAACTCTTATATTTATTTATTTAATAATTCTTTTAAGAATTAACATTTAAATAAAAGAATTTCTTTTTATAACTCTAAACATTTATTTAGTATTTTTCTAAAATACTATAATATTAATATATAATAAAATTGATTTTTATTTATTTTTATCCTCTTTCTTTAAATTTATAAAATTCCATAAGGAATATATATATTATAAAATTCTTGACCAAAATTTATATACATAAAAATTTATTTCTTAATTTAATTAAATAGGTTGGATTATTATGAATCCAAAAATATTATTTGTAATTTTATATATTTCTATTTTATTTTCTAGAATTTTATTTAATTCTAAGGGTATTTTGGTCTTTTATTAATCATTAAAACTTCTTTTAAGTTTTGGGCTAGTCCTTTTGGGCTTATTGGGCCAATTTGGCCCAAGTGACTTAACCAAAAGGGCACCCCGAAGGGCTCTGGCCCTATTGGCCCATTCCCTCTGTCTCTCTCTTGACCTCACTTCCCCTCCTCCTCGAACCCGTGGTCGCTGGCGCCGCCGCCGTGCTCTGCTCGCCGCCATGATCCTCCCTGGCCGCTGTCGTGGTGCATGGCGAGGTTGTCGACCATGCTTCTTCATCTTCTCTGCCTCGATTTGATCTTGGGGCCTTCCTGTGGCCAGGCTAGCCCCTTCCCGAACTCTAGGGTTTGGGGATGGTGCTGATAGCGTCGCCGCCATCCTCCCGCGGTGGTGTGCGGTCCTCGTGCGCTGCTGTGGCCGCCGCCATGGTTGGTGCGAGTTGCAACGCCCCCTAGGGTGCTCCCCGTGCCGCCACGAGCTTGTCGGCCCCTCTGCTTCCTCTTCAATTCTTCAGTGAGGACCACCAGTGAGTTGTGTCTTTGTGATCACGCGTGCCTCTGGCTACCTCGAGTACCTCTGTGTGTATCTAGTGGCCAATCTATATTTAGGTTTTGCTTTGATTCTAGGGTTCATCCCTGGTTCTAGGTTCATTCCTATGTTCTTGTGAATTGATGCTATTATCTGGTAGTGATGCTCAGTGAAGATTGTGTTCTCTGCACCTTAGTGCTTATTTGCATCCTTTGATTATGTGCTGCTGTGGTTGATCTGATGCTATGTTTATCTGATGCTAGTGTTGATCTGATGCTAGTGGCTCATTGTGTTGCCTCTGATTAGTAACATGGTTGCTTAGTGTGTTTATCAGTAACATGGTTGCTTAGTGTGTTTATCTTCTGTCAGTATCTTGGTACTGACAGTAACACTGTCAGTGATGATTCACTGCATCAGTGATTGTTGGCTTGTATGTTTATCCATAGACTAAATTTTTTCATTAGAGTCTGATGATTCTTTGAAGATGAATGGATATATTGAATGATCTCTGAGTATGGTCTTAGGGAAATGATATATATTGGTCTGCTAGTTTACGTATGAAAGCTAGACTATCTGGTTGGCTTAGCTATAAGATCATTTCTTGTGAAACCATCTTAGAATGGTACACAAGTTGATCTTGTTGATGGCTTTACTTGTGGTCAGTACTTGATACTTGATAGATGCTTAATGATAAGTTGAAAAGTTCACTTAATGTTTATGCCTATGATGCTGGTCTGAGGCTCTAGGAACTAAGTTCCTACGTTTATGCCACTTTGAAAATTGGCTAAGGCATCATAGTTTCTTGCTGGATATTGGATCCTATTTGGTTAAGTTAATTGACTGGTTTGTAGCTTATGAGATCTGAGGTGCTACTCTTTCTTGGAGATGTGCCCAGATCTTATAAGAAAAAATGATAGAACATATAAGTTTCCTTTTTGGTGTCACCAAATCTATGAGGTTGGTCTGAGATTTTGGTGTGTTTGTTAGAGTTTGGTTTTGGCCTTTATATTTGAAATCCTCTAGGATAGGTTCACCTCACTTTGGTGATCACTGAGAGGTTGTCTTATGAAACAACACATATCTTCTGTTTGGATAAGATAAATAGATCATGTGGATATTTATGACACTCACCATAAAAATGGATGATTGTGGTGGCTTGATGTGCTCGTGGTGTTGCTGGCCTGTTCCAATCCTTCACCTCCTGATGCTGTTCTTGTTTCCCCTGGTTCCTGTGCTTGGCCTTGATCTACCCTGCTCCTCCTAGCTCCTGTGAGCTTTACCTTGCTATCCACATGATCCTCCTCCTACTTATGTCACCATCTGGTGATACTTGGATTGATCTGGTATGAGGTTTTGTTGGCTGGTTTGCTTGGCTTTGGCTAAGATGCTTGTTCTGGTGTGGTGTGAGCAATGGAGAGGTGCACTAGTGCTTGCCCACGGCTGTGCTTGGTCCTTTTACTTGTTGGAGCAGCTGTGGCTGTGTCGACAGCACACCCATGCATTTTGGTGAGCTACTTGTGTGTCTGCTGCATGGTTGTGGATATGCTCTATGAGGTGTTCTACCCTTTGATCTTGTTACTATTAATCTGCCTGGTGAAACTTGCCCCTTTACTTGTTGTGATCATTTGACTTGTGGCTTATTTGTTATGAAAGATTGAATTCTTTAATATTGGTGCAACTCACTGCTCTCTACTGAGAGTAAAAATTAATAACTTAACCTTCAATTTTCCTTTTTGTTTATTATTTGTTTTGTAGGTACAAGATTTGAAGATTCAAGATTAGAATAGGTTCACTTTTAGACCGATGTACTCCTTTGTAATTTTATTTCATTCCTTTGTAAGGAATTTGTAATAGTTTATTAATATGTAAATATTCCTCTTTTTGTAATTTCACTTATGTAAAGATTCTTCATTGACTTAATGAGTTACTTTTTGTAACTTATTCATGGAATAAATATTCATTTGTTTAATTGTATTTCTTATTTAGAGTTTCTACTACTATTTATTATTTCTTGATTAAATAATATTACTAAATCATAACTCTAATCTTTTAAAATATAAACTCAAATCTCAAGTTTGAATTCAAATTCCTTCCCCCAAAACACATTAATTCATAAAGATCATGTCAAAATTTATAACAATCACTCTCCAAAGATATTCCTAAACTTAGAGAGTGAAAGAAACTCTGATCACTTTAAGTTTTTATTTGGCAAAAAATTTACCCACATATTTGCAGATGAATGCATGCATATGCACAATTTCCTAAATCTATCATTCTTTTGTTCCTAAATGCTGGGACGTTACAGGGTCTAGGCTGGTTCAATGCTGTGGTTTTCAGTGGGGGAGACAAGTGTGATCTATGGGGAACAAGGTTTGGCAAAATTACTTCTCAAAACAGTGAAGTTTGGCAGAATTTGATTTGTGTCTCCAAGTGTTTGATGAAATGGCCGAAAGAAATTCATATTTGAATTTTTGGATGAAACTTGGTGGGTGTACTGGGAACATACTAGGGAGTATTTGTTTGTTTGGATTTGTCAAGTTGAACTGGTTTGGTGGGGTTTTGTGAAATGGTGATCTTACCATATGAACTAGATTCAATTTTTAAATGTCATTTGAATAGGGTTGCCAAATGTTTCTGTGGGTTTGCAAGGTGGGCTTGGGTTCACTTTTACTTGGTATAACTAGGGGTGAAAAGAATTGGATTTGTTTCTGTTTGAAATCTTGGACTAGAAACACTCAAAGGGGTCTAGTGAGCAAGATTGGCAAAAGTGACCATTTGCTTATTTTGTTGGTTTTTGAATTTCTATTGATTTGATTCTGCTTGGAAATGATTTAGATGATGTTTTTTCATCTTTAAACCAATCCTTGCCATTCATAGAAATCACACAAGTCCATACAAGCATTCATGCATTCATCACGTACACACATGCATTCATAATGAGTTTAATTAACAAAAGTTTTTGTTAACCCTAAATTTGAGTGATTGGAATTGATAACCTTGATTGAATTCATAATATTGCTTGTAGTAATTGTAGAAAGTAAAAAAGTAAAAAGTAGATTGTATATCAGTGGGAAGGAATGGACCGGGGTCCACAGTTCACTGGAGGTGTTTCTCCATAAGATAAATAACATGTTGGGTTAATGTCTACGCACTTCTATTCTTGTAGAAAGTTGTTGGGCCTCCAAGTGCAGAGGTTTGTAGAGCAGCAGCAAGTTTCCCTTAAGTGGATTACCCAAGGTTTATCGAACTCAGGGAGGAAGTGGTCAAAGGTATACCTCTCAAGCAACCCTGCAATCAAGATACAAGAAGTCTCTTGTGTACCCAACACACCCAATACACTTATCAGGTGTATAGGTGCACTAGTTCTGCGAAGAGATAGTGAAATACAAGTGGTATGGATGATTATAAGTGGTAATGGTGCTAGAAAAGAGCTTCTGACAGAGAGGAAAAGACTAAAGGCAAAAAGATGGAAGCAAGCAAACATGTAACAGATCTAGTTGCAACAGTGTTTCAATGCTTAGAAACAAGGGCTAGGGATCATACTTTCACTAGTGAACACTCTCAATAAGTATATTCTCTTCATGATACTACCCTGAACTACTCTCCGGTTGGACACTCTAAACAATGGTAGGGCTATAACAACACTCCTCAAAGTCCGCCTTCCCCATATGATAACCCCACACTGTCACTGAGCGCTAGAAGGTTCCAACAAACACCACAATTTCATAAGTACATCCAACTCCAAATATAACTCATGACAAATATATATGTAATCTAGCTTAAGTGCCACACACGACGCGCACGCTGTTACTTTCACACACGCGGGGAAAATCATAGATATATTAAAGCAATTGAGTATTTATGTAACCTCTAGCCTAAGTGCCACCATGGTATGCACGCTGTCACTTACACACACGTGGGGAGAGCTAGAGATATATTAAAGCACTTGAGTAGCAGAGTAGATCTACTTGATTACAAAGCTCATGACCACAATATGATCACACATAGAGAGAGAGAGAGATGAACACATAGCTACCGGTAGAGCCCTTAGCCTTGAGGAAGAACTACTCCCTTCTTATCATGGGAATCAGCAACAGCGATGGAGATGGTGGTGGAGATCGATGGATATGGCTCCGGGGGCACTTGGAACAGAGACTTTCTGTCCACTGAATCTCCCCTTCGGTGGCGGCAACGCAGTGGAACTTTTCGTGGCTTTCTCCTAGATGATTTAGGGTTTTTGGGTCGGAGGCTTCTTATAGGCGAAGGAGGCAAGTTCAGTGGAGAGGCAGGGGCCCACACCCCCTGTGGGCGCCACCAGGGCTGGCCCGTGTCCACCTAGGGTGTGGCCATCCTGGTGTCCTCCTCCATCTCTACTTCGTGGTTCCGTGTCATGCCGGGTAAAATAATGACTTTGGATTTTATCCTGTCCAATTCCGAGAATATTGATTTTCTACCTTTTATGGAACCAAAAACAGAAGAAAACAGGCAACTAGCACTGTGGCATCTTGTTAATATGTTATTACAAGAAAACATATAAAAACACCTCAACTTGTAGACAAAGCAAAGCAAAGCAAAGTAAATACTAAACAAGCATGGAGCATCAAAAATTATAGATACGTTTTCAATGTATCAAGCATCCCCAAGCTTAACTCCTGCTCGTCCTCGAGTAGGTAAGTGATAAAAAGAATAATTTTTGAGGTGACATACACCATCAAAATCAAGATCAAACCATTTGCAAGCATTGAAATCTGGGATCAAAGAACTCTAAACATGAGCAAGAAAGATGGACTTCTAACAGTAAGACATAGTAACTATGCTACAACATGAAAAGATACAAACAAAGATTCATGAATAACAATGCATTGAAAGACGTTTGTTTGTTTCACATATAGAAAACATAGCATAGTGGTATTCAGATTGTCCCTCATGGAGTAGCAAAACATAAATGCATAGGACACTTTCAAAGTTCTTAAGGGTGACTAGATACAAATAGTTCAAGAACAAGCAATATCAACATTATGAATCAATCAATTAGTTTTGGGGCAATGCACATAGAACTAAGAATGGCAACTATACTCTCTTAATTGGTGCCTAAGGATAGAAGGTGGAGACTCAATATAATAGTGGAAGAAAGACCCTTCAAAGGGAAGCAGGGATTTCAAGTCTCATAAAGAGCTTCAAAAAATTATGTTACTTGTTAGCTTTCAGCTCTTATTGCCCCTATCATAAGCATCTTGAAGTGATTAAGGTTAAAGTGAACAAACTATGGAGTATATGGTTGACAAAGTATAAGTTGACAATCTCATGTCCCTTGAATACGAGGGCCGCACCTCATGCTACTAAAGTTTAGTTACTTGCAAGTTCTTGTCATAGTAGGTACATGTGTATCATGGAGAACCGCCAAGGGGGTACCCCTTGCACATGATACATGAGCTATCCCATAATGAAAATGACAAGGCAAGCAGACAATGAGCATCTCAGCAATCTTCTTATTTACCATGGGAAAATGGTGCTTTTTTTCTCTCTTTCCTCTTTTCTCATATTTTTTCTTTTTTTTCTCAATCTCTATCTCTTTTTTATAAGAATAATGCTTCATAGATTGATCATTATGGTGATGTTGCAAGTTTCCACCATGATTAGGCATGGCTTAGGCTAGCGGCCTAGGAGTTTCTCTAACAAACATACATAACTCCATGGACTTACAAGCTCCCCTTTCATTTCACACCGACGACATCCATAGACAAAAGAGCATGATATCAACTGGGTAGATATTTACAGGTGTTGAAAGCGTTCCCCATGACAACACGGTTCTACTAATCCCAACGAATAAGTGCAAGCATATACAACATACATGACACAATGGTTCAAGTTTATTAGGGGCAAGAAAAATAGTGTGCCATCAAGTTTGTGAGAGCTTTAATCACTAAGTTTTCACATAACAAAGTGACTTTTTAATCGGAAGGTAAATGAAACAAGAATATACTTGGAATGGTGTAACACACCATGCATAGGAATTTATAGTGGGTACTTTGGAATAACTTGGTTTCTTGGGAGTTGGATTCATGAGTAGAGCTTACTCATACAAGTGGAGGCTAGCAAAAGACTAGGAGCGACCAACTAAGAGAGAAATAATGGTATAATAATGTAGAGAGACAAAACATTATTAATCAAAGCATAAAGTGCTATCACAAGTCAAAAACTAAATGATCATAGAGGCTAAGGTGACTGGTTCATAGTCATAACATGGTGTGAGCATGTGCCAAGTCAACCCAAAAAAAACATTAAAGGAGAATACCACAATACTATGCTTTTGTATGCTAAAACAATGCATGATTCTTTCAAGGCACATTAAGCAACCTCAATTGTTTGGAACAAGTCATGCTACAACAATAACGACTAAGCATAAGGTCAAAAAACATCTAGCATGACATGATAAAGTCTAAGCCATAGTTAAAACAGGCTCCTTCTTATACCACTATAAGCATGAAACTTTCTACTATTTTCCAACAACAATCAACTTATTTGAAACAACTCACAAAGATAATAATCAGTAAAGATCAGCGAGCTTGTCTCACAAATCCTGTAAGACCTCACCCTTTAAGGTAAAGGTCCCTGTGATTGCAGTGCTAGTCCCTGGATCGAAATGCTAGAACCCATAGTTTAAGATGAAGTACACATATACATAGGTCATTATTACATCACAATTCCAGGAGTATAATAGTTCTTACAACTCATTAGCCCAAGGCTAACACATAGATTTCTCATTACAAAGTATATAAATAAAGTCTTCATCTTCATGTGCCACAGGCAAACATGGTGAGTGTAGACTCATAACCCTACTCACCATCAGAGTAACCTACAACATAATAAGTTACAGCCACAAGGGGTCAATACATTTGGAATTATATTGGCAAGTGATATCATAGTTATATAGTACAGACTATCTACTACATGAATTTGGCTAAGTGTGGTTTCCGGCTGGCTTTGATCAAAGTAGTTTTGTCCTACTAGTTGAAAACACTAAGTTTTTCTTTACAAAAAACACTAAGGAACCACCAATAGACATTGGTTAACCTCTACCCTTGTTCACCCACAATTTTTAACTTAGATAAATTGGATGAGGAGATTCTTGATCATTTCAATGTCTTTGATGCTCACAATGTCTGTTACCGGGGACACGGCTAAGTACTTAGGTTTTACCCTCTCGAGAGGTGGTGCACTTTCCCCACAAGACTCGACATGCATCGAGACCACACTTTTTAAAAGCAATCCCTCAGACCACCATGGACGCGTTCCATCCTATCAACCCTACCACCATTTGTCCATTCGGCTGAGTTCTTGCAACCTAGTTGGTCAAGGCAGATCCCATATGCCATGTGATTTCACTAGAAGCTTCTCAACACTAAACATCTCAAATCCCTTTGTTCCTGGGTGGCCATCCAAAAGTGTGATACACAGGGTAAACCATAGACATGGGCCCTGTGTAACCACTCAACACAAACCATACTAGTCCATTCCACCCAGGTGTTTCATTAACAAGTTGTTTTCTTAGTCAAAAACATATAGGCATAATCTTTCCATAGTATCATAACATGAATTTTTCACCCTTGAATTCTCATAGCTAGGCTAAGCATACTAGCATATCATGTCTCTTAACATAGGGAAACATCTATAGGATCTACCATAGCATAGCATATACTTTGAAAAATTACCATGCAAGTCCTACCAAAATATCACTAGTGCAATAGATAAAATAATAGGACAAAAAGATGAAGTATCACTTTCCTTGGTAGCTAGGGGAATAGATACAGTCCTCACAATCACACTCTCCACAATCCACAAAATTAACAACAAAATATTCACAAATCAATATACACACAAAAATAATATGAATGCATGCAAAATGCAATGAGATGATTTGCCATACTTTTAAAATCAAACTCTACAGTACTGAAGACAACTCGTACATTCTAAAGTCTAAATAAAAAAAACCACTTTAAAATAATATTCTAAATAATTTTTATAGTCAAAATAAGCCTACAAATGCTTCTACATAAAATCCTAATTTTTCAGAATCAAATGGCCAAACCAAGGCCATATATGTAAAGTTCTCAATTTTTTTTTGAATCCATAGACATCTTATTTGTAATTTTTGGAATTACAAAAAAAAAGTTATGCAATTTACAAGTTTAAACAACTAATAGATAAAAATCTGGATTTTAAATCAAAACTACAGACACACGGCATGTTCTGATTGGACGATACCACTTCGTGCGGATCATGCATGCGAGCCACTGGATCTAAGCTGCATCCTGCGGTCCAGATCTGCCCATAACTGTTCTCTACCAGATCTAATCTAGACCACTGGATCTAGATCCAGTGGATCACGTTGCTCTAACCAAAAGCCAACGACACAAATGTCCACTGCGGCGGCGACGCTACTGACGGCGACACGTCGGCGAGGCTAGGGGGCAGGATAGGGGGTGATAGGGCTTACCAAGGTCGTGGCGTCAAGGTGAAGCTCAACATGGTCGTGTAAGGGGCGGGGCGCACGTACACGAACATAATCCCTCGCCGGAGTTCGTCTCGTTGTCGGGTGCTCGCAGTTGAAGACGGGGATGACGACCTAGGGAACAAGGGGACAAGTGGCAGGCATTAGCAGGTGCGCAAGGACATGGCGAACACAATAGCATGAACCAGAGGCTAAGGGGAGCACGGAACTAACCGCGATAGCTCGCCGGAGCTTGTCGGTACTATGGCGGTGCGAGAGGAAATTAGGGTAGCCTAGCGGCGCTCCGGTGGTGCCTAGTGGGGGGAAATAACGTGGAGAGGGAGGGGTTAAGTAGCCAGAGAAGGGGAGGAAATATCGCGGTGAATCAATGGAAATTAAGCTCATTGGCGTCGGGTTTGAATGGGGAAACGACCGCGGCGGAGAAGGTCAGTGGGGCATTCATTGAGGACAATGAGGTGAGGTGGGAGCGGGGCCCAACTGTCAGTGAGGAGGGGTGCGCGCGCAGGGTGAGAAACAGTGGGGAGAGGGGGTTTTACCGGGTGAGCTCCCTGGGCTGTAGCTGGGCCTCGCCAGATTAGCTGGTTGGGTTCTATTTTTTTCTCCTTTGTCTTTTTCTGATTTGAATTTCCAAATGAGATTTGAATAAGCAAATCAATTCCAAATCACTTCAAATCTTCACCACATTTTTGTGGGGTGATTCTAGTATGGAAAGTATTTTAAACACATAATCCACTCTAAAAAAAATTTGGGTAATAAAAATAAAAAATAAAACCATGCCCCATACATGTAATAGAAAAGGGGTATAAAATAGGGTTCTTCTAGGGTTTTAACTTTGAAATTTTTTGTGCAAAGTAAAATATGCCATGATGATATGAATGCAATAAGATGGTTTTGCATTTGATGAAATTTGGGATGTTACAAATCTAACCCCCTTAAGATGAATCTCGCCCTCAAGATTCGGATTGGCTAGCAAATAGGTGAGGGTGATCTCTCCGAAGCTCATCTTCTCTTTCCCAAGTTTCTTCTTCCTCGGTATGATGATTCCACTATACTTTGCAGAAATTGATGGTCTTAGTACGAGTGACTCTTTCTGCTGTCTCGAGAATCTTGATAGGTTTCTCTTCATAAGTGAGATCATTTTCTAGTTGAACTTATTCTAGTGGTATAGTGTCCTTTAACGAACTTTCTTCCATCTCTGGGTGACACTTTTTCAACTGACTTACATGAAACACATTGTGAACTGCTGACAGAGATTCTGGTAGTTCTAACTCATAGGCCACTTCTCCTTTATGGCTCAAAATGTTGAATGGTCCTACATAACATGGTGCCAATTTACCTTTGACTCCAAATCTCTTCACACCACGAAGTTGTGAGCCTCTAAGATAAGCTCTCTCACCTACCTCATAGGTGACTTCTCTATGTTTTGGATCTGCATAGCTCTTTTGTCGTGATTGGGCTATCTTTAATCTGTCCTTTACCATTATGACATTCTCTTCGGCTTCCTTGATCAGATATGGTCAAATTTCTTTCTCCTACTCCATTCCATAATAATGGTGTAGTACACTTCCTTCCATAAAGGAATTCAAACGGAGCCATCTCTATGCTCGATTGGTAGCTGTTATTGTAAGAAAATTCTGCGTATGGCAGACTTTCATCCCAATTAGATCCATAGTCTAGCGCACAAGCTCTTAACATATGTTCCAAAATCTGGTTGGTTCTTTCTGTCTGTCCATCAGTCTGAGGATGAAATGTTGTGTTGAACTCTAGTCTTGTTACCAATGACTCATGCAGTTGTTTCAAAAAATGCAAAGTGAACTGAGTTCCTCTATCTGACACAATACTCTTAGGTACTCCATGCAGACACACAATCCTGTTCATATAGATCTTGGCTAATTTAGCACTTGTATAAGTGGTCTTTATGGGTATGAAATGAGCCACTTTTGTTAAGCGATCCACAACAACTCATATAGAATCGTATCCATATCTAGTCCTTGGCAATCCTGTGATAAAATCCATACCAATTTTATCCCACTTCCAATCAGGTAGTGGTAGTGGTTGCAATCACGCTGCCGGTTTCTGATGTTCCGCCTTTACTCGGCTACACACGTGTCACATCCCAAAATTTTCCAAATTTTGAAAATGTGAAAAATAAATAAACAAAAGAAATAATTGTTGAAATTTAGGGTGAAAAGAAACTTTTTGTTTATAAATGGAAACATCAAAACCCTACTTGGACAAATTTGAATAAAAGGGAATCCAACAAAATTTCAATCAAGTGAAATGCATTCGTCAATGAATGTATCATGAAATTTAAACACTTGGAAAAAATAAACCAAAACCCTAAAACCCTAATAGAAGAAATCATTTCCAAGATATCCCTAAGACTGTGGATTTGATCCATATAAAAATTCAGCAACAAACATTTATAAATGATCAAGAATGATAAATAAAATATTATAAAACCATATAAATTGGTTTCATTTAATTTGGAACCATGGATAGAAAATTATGAATTTAATAAGATAAAATGGAAAATAAATTTCAAAGCTAATAAAGCTCCTAGCTAAAATCCATACTAAAATCTTGAGCAAATAATCCTAAAAGGATTTAAAAGGATAAGCAAATATCAAATAAAAATATACAAATTGGAATCACCAATTTTGGATATATAAATAAAAAGATATGGATTTTATAAGGCAAGGAAAGAAAGAAATAAATAAATAAATAACTAAGGAATAATTAAAAGCCAAAATTTAATCTTGGCCAAATCCATAAACAAATAAAATGAAACGTTATTGAATAATAAATAAGGGTAAAATATTATTTAAATAAAATCATAAGGATTCAACAATATCCAATTTTATTTAAATAAAGACAAATTGCCTAAACTAAATAAATAATAAATCCCAAGAAAATTATTTAGAAGACAATTTAAATCCTTAATTAAATTCATAAGCAAATGGAATAAAGATAATTCAAATAAAATAAAGGGATAAAGAATAATCAAATAAAAGTATATGGGATTAAACCATATTTTAATTATATTTGAATAAAGATAAAATGCCTAATGTAAATGAATAATTAAATCATGAGAAAATAATAAATAGAAATTTCCTAAAGTGGATTAAAAGTTATCTAATTAACTTAAAAAGATTAAAAGAATTATTTGAATAAAATTTATAGGGATTTGAAACCATATTTGATTTTATTTAAATAGACAAGTGCCTATTTTAAATAAATAATAAACCATAATTGAATAAAAGAATTATTCCAAAATGGCCTTTAAAAATACATTTATAAACAGTACTAAAATATATTGAAAGTTTGGAAAAGTTTTGAATTAAAAAGTGGGTTGAAATCATTTGAATAAAATCAAAACAGAAAATGAAAACAGAAAAAGAAAAAGGAAACAGGAATAAAAAAAGGGGAAAAGAACCAGCCCAGCCCAACAAGCCCAGCAATCCCACCAGCGGCCTCTCTCTTTTCCTCCCCCGCGAAACGTTTCTCACTCAAACCCCTACCCCTCACTCATTTCCCTCGCGGACCCATCTTCCCCACATCATCATCGTCCTCGCGCTGACCCCACCCCCTCTTTCCTCCTCGCAGTTACTGGCATTTGAAGACGGTTTCAATTCACCTAAATGCCGCGGCCATTACTCACCGCGACCGCGCGTACTTAGTTGCCCCTCTTCCCTCTACCTTTCCCCCCAATCCCCCACACCTCTCGGCCACCAGGCTGCTGCAATTGTGACCTCAAACAACCTCTGCTTTGACGAGCTTATCATCAAATTCCGGTGAACCACTACCTCCCCTTGCCTCCCAGTTCCCACGAGCATGTTCCCCATCTCCCTACGCACCTGCCAGTGCCTTCCTCTTGCTCGCGCGTGCCCCACAACCTCGACAACGTCTTCGACAGAGCATCGTCGTTATCTGCATCCACTCCGGCGATGCCCCTGGTAAATTTTTGACCACCCCTCTTCCTCCCGATGATACGCGTGTGACCAGTGACCTCGTGCGCGTCTAACGCAACCTTTTTCGTGTCTTAGAGCGGTCCATAACTTCGCCAACAACGACAGCATGAGCAAACCCTCCTAAGTAACAACTCCGACGAGCAATTCCTGTCAGCTTCGTGCGCCCCTTCGCCGACAAAGACAACGTCGAGAATCAGCACGTCGTCACGAACCTGGTGAGAAATGTCCCCCCTCCCTCGCTTCCTGTAGCCTCTACCACGTCGTAGCCAGAGCCACGCCGCCGCTCGTCGCTGCTTTGCGCCGCCAGACTTTGGCCAGTGCACCGCAGCCGTTAGATCCTGATCGCATGGCTAGGAATAGATAAATTAATGAACCGTCATCGCTTGATCTGTGCTGCAAGATTCTAGTTAGATCTAATGCCCCACATCACGCGATCCTGTCGAACCGGTACCAGAGAATAAGAAGCAGCCACGTAGCCAGACTCAGGATTTAAAAACAGAATTATATCTATTGGTGAATTGATTTTACAAAATTCATAACTTTAGATCCACACGTCAAAATTTTGCAAATTGTATATTATTGGAATTAGGAAAAATAATATTTTCCAACTAAGCCCTTTGTTTAGTATGTTGCTTCTGTAAAATTGGTTGTTTTTGCAGAAACATGTTTAGGCCTATTTTGAGTATAAAATTTATTCTAGAAATGATTTTTGAATAAAATATTTTGCAAATGTTTTGTTTTGAACCTACTGACCATAAAAAAACAATTTATGGATATAAAAGTATATTTTGTGACACTAAGAAATTATTCCTTGAATAAAAGCAGTTCTAGTAGAATAAAAATTGTTGATTGTGTTTTAAAAATAGTTTTTGAGTAAAACCTTTTGAAAAAGGTTTAATTTAAACTCTATGACCCTAAACACTAAGTTTTGGATTTAAAAATGTGTTTGATTAAACCCTAGAAAATTGTAACTTTGATTAAAGGCATTTCTAGTAAAATAAAATTGTTGCTTTGATTTAAAAATGGTTTTTGATTGAAACCTTTTGAAAAATGGATTTGATTTAAACACCTTGACCATGAAAACTAACATTTTGTGTTTAAAATTATATTTGGCAAACAATAGGAATTATCCCTTTGACTTAAATCATCTCTAGCAAAATAAAAATGATTTAAATGGCCATTTTCATTAACTTGTTTTCAAATGACCTTGCCACTTTTATAAATGACCAATAGGTGTTTTAAAATGTTTATAACCTATTAGAGACCACCTTTCCTAATAAAACAATATTTTGCATGCTTGCATGCATTGTTTTGTTTTCTTTATTTTATGTGATGAATTGTTTGAATGCTAGTTTGAATATGTGCTTGCTTGATTGAATTGTAGTGAACTTTGAAGAGTGTGACCATTGCAAGATCAAGGAGTGAATCTATATTCTCTACTAAAAAGGCAAGTGGTGCTTCATACTTTGTCCTATTATTTTCACTATGCATTAGTGATATTTTGAGTAGGACTTGCATTGAATTTTACTAAGTGTGTTATGCCTTGGGAAATCCTAGTATATGATGCCTTAGTAGAATTTTCCCTAAGATAAGATCCTTACTACTATCATGACTAGCCTAGCTAGTGGAATACAAGGGTGGATTATATTCATGCTATGTGTTTTGTTTAATAAAACAACTATGTGAATGAATCACCTGGGTGGAATGCGACTTGTATGGATTATGTTGAGTGGTTACATAGGGCCCCATATTTATGGCCTACCCTAGTGTATCTCAGTTGTGGAAAGCCACCCAGGAACAAAGAGATTTGAGATGTCAAATGTTGAGAAGCTTCAAGTGCAGCCACATGGCAATATGGGCTCTACCTGGATCATATAGGTTGCAATAACTTAGCCAGATGGACAGTTGGTGGTAGGGGTGATAGGTTTGGGAACTCGTCCATTTTGGTCTAAGGGAAGTCTTCTGAAAGATCTTGTCTCGATGCATGTCGAGTCTTGTGGGGAAAGTGCACCACCTCTCGAGAGAGTAAAATCTAAGTACTTAGCCGTGTCCCCGGCAATGGACAATTTGAGAATCAAGACATGGAAGCTATCAAGAATCTCCTCATCCCAATTTCTAAGTTAAAAACTTGTGGTTGAACAAGGGTTAAAGGATCTTCAATATTTGATTGGTAGATGCCTTGGGTGATTTTGACAAACAAAAACTTAGTGTTTTCAAATGATAAGGAAAATCTATTTTGAGCAAAGCATATAGATGATAGATAACACTATTCTACCATAGTATCACTTGCCAATACAATTCAAATGTATTGACTCTTGTGGCTGTAACTTATTATGTTGCAGGTTTGTTTGATGTTAGTGAAGTGTGTTGATTAGGATTACAAGTCTACAACCAACATGATTGCCTGTGGCACTTTGAAGATGAAGGACTCCATGCTATATAGTTATTTCTGCTGCATTGTAATGAGATAGCCAAATGAGCTATGTAAGATGTAATGAATTATTTTATTCCTGGTTATAAAGTTGTATTATGACCTTTGTTTCTTGATATTACATCTTAAACTGTGGATGCTAGCTATTGATCCAGGGACTAGCATTATAAACACAGGGATCTCTACCTTATCAGGTTGGGACCTCTACAACACGTCACACAAAGCAATGTGCTCCGTGATATCTTTCTTTAGATTGTTCCGCCAAAATCTTTCTTTCACATCCATATACATTTTGGTGTTACCCGGATGAACAGAATATGGTGAATTTTGTGCTTCTTGCATAATCAATTTCTGAAGCTTCGGATCTCGTGGAATGCAGATACGCTTTCCATACCATAAAGTTCCTTGTTCATCTTCATGGAATCCTTTCGCCTTTCCTTTACCAATTTTACTCTTAATCTCCTCTATTTCCTTGTCCAACTTTTGGGCTTCTTTGATCTTATCCAACAGTGTTGGTTGAACTTCCAATGACATGATATATCCTTCAAGCACTATCTCCAATCTTAGCTCTTTAAATTGAGCGCACAAATCATCTGACAGTTCTCCTTTGGTGAGGCCATTCACATAAACTTTGTGGCTTAATGCATTAGCTACGACATTCTCTTTACCAGGATGGTATTGCAAACTCAATTTGTAATCCTTGATGAGTTCTAGCCACCTTCTTTGTCTCATGTTGAGCTCTTTCTGGGTGGAAATATGTTTCAAGCTCTTGTGATCTGTGAACACTTCACAACGCTTTCCCAACAGATAGTGTCTCCATGTTTTGAGTGCATGGACAACAGAGGCAAACTCTAAGTAATGTGTAGGATAATTTACTTCATGAGTCTTGAGTTGTCTCGAGGCATAAGCCACAACTTTCCCTTCTTGCATTAACACACCACCCAATCCTTGGTGAGATGCATCATAATACACTTGGAAATCTTTCTCTAGATCTGGCAAACATAAAACTGGTGCTGACACCAATCTTTTCTTCAATTCTTGAAAACTACTTTCACATCCTTCAGTCCAATAAAAAAAATTCTTTCTTTAGTAAATCTGTCATTGGCTTAGCAACTTTCGAGAAATTCTCGATGAACCTTCTATAGTACCCAGCCAAGCCTAGGAAACTACGAAATTCTTTAATGGATTTGGGTGATTCCCACTTAGTTATAGCTGACACCTTTGAGGGATCGATAGCTATACCATTTATAGACACAATATTCCCAAGAAATCCAACTTCATTCAACCAAAACTCACACTTACTGAACTTGGCATACAACTTGTGCTCCCTGAGTTTCTCAAGAATCAAACGCAAATGTTCTTCATGCTCTTATTTGCTCTTGGAATAAATCAATATGTCATCGATGAATACCACAACAAACTTGTCAAGAAATTCCATGAACACCTTGTTCATCATGTTCATGAAATAAGCTGGTGCATTTGTTAGTCCAAATGGCATCACTGTATACTCATACAATCCATAACTAGTGGTAAAAGCAGTCTTAGGTATATCTTGTTCTCTAATCTTTAGCTGAAAGTAACCTGATCGAAGATCAATTTTTGAGAACAAACGGGCTCCTTCTAGCTTATCAAAGAGATCATTGATTCTGGGTAAGGGATACTTTTTCTTTATGGACACTTCGTTGAGTGATCGATAATCTATGCATAGTCTCTGACTTCTGACTTTCTTCTCGACAAACAAAACTGGTGCACCCCAAGACAAAGAACTCGGTTGGATAAATCCTTTTTGCATCTGTTCTCCAAGTTGTTTCTTGAGCTCTTTCAACTCATCAACTGACATCTTGTAGGGTCTCTTTTCTATGGGTACAGATCCTGGCAGTAAGTCAATCAAAAATTCTACATCTCTATCTGGTGGCATTCCTGGTAATTCTTTCGGAAACACATCCAGGTACTCCTTCACTACTGGTACACTGTCTAGGCTAACCCCCTTAAGAGAATTTAGCTTACGCCCTTTGGGTTGAAAGTTATACTTAAACCTAATCTGTTTCTTCTCTGGGGTTGTGAGTGTAACAATTCTTCTGACACAGTCTATTACTCCCTCATAACGGGTCATCCAATCCATGCCTAATATTACATCCAATCCTTGGGATTCTAGGATTATCAGACTAGCTGGAAACTTGTATTTTCCAAACTCTATTACTAGATCATGGCATCCAAAATTTACTATCATCTCTTCACCTGGGGAGCTTACTTTAATGGAACATCCAATTGTCTCAGTTGGGAGTCTATTTTTGTCTACAAATTCTCTTGAAATGAATGAATGCGATGCGCCGGTATAAAAAAGGATAAGTGCTGGAAAGGATTTAATCTTGAACTTAGCAGCCACAGCATCATACTCCTCTTGGATTTCCTCCACATTGATGTGGTTCACATGACCCTTCTGAAAAGGGTGCGGTGACCCAGCATACAACTGCATGATGTAGTACACTATAGTCATTGACATAACACCAATGAAACACCATTCACTAGTATTACATCCCTCAGAATGGCACAACAGAAACACAGCAGGTCCAATACATGGCTTAAAGGTTACAACTCACTCTTTTACATAAGATCCAGAGAACACTCTGAGTTAAAGAGAGAAAGAACTTCTTAAGGAGAATAATCAAAGATAAATAACGCAAGAACGGTTATACTATTATGTCTAGTATTCTGTCTAAGAGGTTGGCATTGCTGCTATCGCAACGCACTACAGAAATAAGTTCTTTGGCTCGAGATTATATTAATATATAATCAGTAACTTCGTCTTCACTTGAGTTGAGTATATGATGTCTTCTTTGTCTTCATTGAAAAGCTTTAGCTTTTGATGATTCCTGGAGCATAACTTGATGTAGACATCTTCTTAATGGCTTCAGAGTCTAGCAAGGGTTAAGAAGATACTTTGAGTACGAGCGTACTCAGCAAATTCACTAGAAAAGGAGTGTTTGATGCACTATAACTATAGCCACAAACCATAGGTCGTAGGCAATGCAAGTTTTTATAAACATTTCTTCAAAGGTTGCTTTTATTCTGAAAAGCTATGTCCGTCAGCCTTCACGGGTTTACCAGAACTTTCATGGAGTTCCTTTCCCGCCGCGTTCGCAGCTCCTTCCCGGAATAGGGTGTAACAAGTTACAGTTCTTACACTCTGCAGAGGAGCGTTACTTTACCCATGAGATATCAACTCTTTGTTGCACAACCGGGCAGCTTATTCCCGTCCACAATTCCATGATGTGGGGCCCAGAAGATGATCCAAGCCAATCACTGCCCCCTTCGCGACCTCGCTTGCCTCCCATGTGTACACCATGCCCACATAAAGAATTACGGCAACGGTTTGTACAAACCGTTAGATGTCAGAACTATCGTGGGACGATGAGGGTTCCCACCCATATGCTGCATATCCTCTACGAATTACCAATTAATATTCACGCTACGAGGATAACAGCCATGACCTGCACATCCAGCTTCATGCGAGAGGAAGAAGATACAGCTGACTTCTCTGTCCCATTCCAAATCTCATGGTCAACGCGTAATATACGGTGCAAGAATCACTGGCGACATTGGTTGGTAAGTCCTAGGTGATATAGTTCTTAACAGTGGTATTCCAACTGTCAGATTTAATAGATTAGCTGATCACCCTAGATCAGTAACCAATAGTTCACATTATTATCGAAAATAGTGTTTTTAGACCTTTTTCAAATGCAGGTGATAACAACACTGGATTTGTAAAATACTTTATAGAAAATAAACAAAGGACATGAGCAAGTGTGAACTTGCCTTTTGTGATTGCAAGATTATGCACTCATGGTCTTCGAGTCAGTATAAGATCCAAAATCTGAAATCAGTATCATTGGTCCGGTAAGGACTAATGTTTAAAGAAGCAATATGATTTTATGCATAAGTAATGTGGTGCACGTTCTAAGCGCAAATCCCGGGAATAACGTTGTCCTAGGGTTTGGATTCCGGAAATGGTTACTTCGGAATGTGTGGTTTTTTTAGATAAGTTTCATATTTGTGCTTCTATTAGAATTTATGAGTGGTTGTGAACAACACATATGTAGTAGTAAAGTCTATATACTTATGAGATACTAGTTAAGATTGCTTATATAAGAGTTCTGGTTTGAAGTGGCAAAAAGAATAATCTTCGAAGAAAAGGTTTCTCTTTTAAGGTTTAAACAAACTTTGTGGTTATTTAGTGGTGGTTGATATTATTTTTTTGCTTAAATGGTTTGGCTTGAGTTGCTTTATAGCTTAACTACTTCAGACCAAAGTTAACTATAAAACATATAATAATGATTATAGTGTTAACTTTAAAGTATAGATAGTTTTAAAAGTATCGTACTTATACATTGGTATCTTGTGTATCTGAAATGTGTTCTTTAAGTTACTTAATAATTTTTATTTTGTTACTTGAGTAATGGTTTCTTGATTTTATAATAGAGTAATATCCTTCATCTTTTATAAATAAGTAAGTATAGTTTATAAATCCAACATAATGTTACTTAACTACTTATGGATTTATATAGTGTTGTCGTAGTTTTTGTAATTTGGTGATTAATATGGTTTAGAAAAGATTTGATAGTTTACAAGTTGTTCTTTAAGGATTTTATTATTAGTGGAATTCTTCTTAGAGATAATCTTCATTTAAGGTTGTAGATCCTTCTAAAATAAGAACATTTATAATGGTTTAAACCATTATGGCATTATATGATTAATATTTAAGACTAATACTATTTATTAGACTTATTTGACTCATTTTAGGAATATTAATAAATTTTGTTTATCTTTATATGAATTATTAATGAAGTAAATAAGTTTAAATTTGAGTTATTAAAATATTTAATTTTTTTATTTACCTCAAAAGGAAATTATTAGATTTTTAACATGTAAATAATATTTTTGTTATCATTTTGGTATATCATATTTATTTTTGTGATTTATAAATAATAAGATATGATTTTTATAATTCTTATTACTTTATAATTACTAAATAAATAATAAGTATTTACTTAAGTGAAATAATTATAGTTTTATATTATAATTATTATTTTTCCAAGATTTTTGGTATTTTATTTATATTCTTAATATTTACCATTATTAAAATATGAATTATCAAAGCTTTATTACTTATAAAACTTTTATTAAATAATATTTATTTGAATAATCATCATAATACTATTTGATAATAAGTTTAAGTTGTAGCTTTTATTTTGCTACAAATTTTCATATATTATACATATTTTTCTGAATTGAAAATCAAAAGTTATTAATTAAACAATATTTAATCATTTATTAGATTTCTGGAATATTATTAATTGACTTATAACATTTTATTTAACTCTTAACAGAAAATACATTTTACACCACGTCTAAAGCTAGCCCCAGTCACTGACTAGTGGGCCCTTGTCCACCTCATCTCTTAGGTGAAAGAAATGCATTTGTTACAGATCCAGTCTTCACCCTCAGTCAATGACATATGGGCCCTAGGCCATGTCATCACCCACGTGAACAAAGACTGGTCAAACGAGCTGTCGTGGTTCTATCATGAGGTGAGCATGACGTCACTCGAGTTGATCCTCACTTGTTAAGGATCAATCGATTGATCTGATGCAAGTGCGGGGCTGTGGTTAGGTTCGTTGGACAGAGGGAATCGAGACGATCCTATCGATGGTGGCGCCGCTATCTAATGGTCATCGGAGGGTCATCGGTGACGAGCTTCTGCGGCGGCCAACGGCGGTGCTCAACAAAACTAGACCTACGGTGCGAATCAGCAAACGAAACTAGGGTCCAGAGATGCATAATCTTACCCCGATGACGATAGAGCGGTCGAGGAGGATTGGGGAGGCTTTACGATGGAGAATCGACAGTAATGGCCACGGCGGCCGAGGAAAAGGAACGCTCGATTTCACATGATTCCCGGCGAGCGGGCCTCCGTGCTTGGTCCTAGATGGTTCAGTCCACGACGACGCGTCAAATGGTGGCTACCACGAAGCGAGGGGTGGTCGGATTTGGCCGGGATGTTGAACTCTGACGAGCTAGGTTTTGTAACATCCCAAAAATACTAAACTTGGATTATAAAACTCTAATCATCAAAGTTAGGGTTAACAAAAACTTTTCTAAATAAAAATATGAAAGCATGCATGTGTGTATGCATCCCATTTTGAATTTTGTGAATTGCCTTTCTTATGTGTTTCTTTACTTGTAAAATGATTCTTAGGTGAAATAAACATCAGCTAAACAATCCCCACACTTTTCCCAAAGACAAATAAATCAAAATAAGCCAAATTGAGTGAATGGTCATTTTGCCCAATTTAACTCCCGTGCCTACTTTGGCTGCCCCAAACTTTCAGAACTTAACAGAAACTTTTTTGGATCTTTACACCCCTTGATAGTACTCATAACAAAGTATCAAGGACCACCTTGTGATCATCCAGAAACTTTCAAATGCATAGTTTAAATGACAATTCAAAATTGAATCTTTATCATATGGGAAGATCCCACTTTTTCAAAAACCACTCAAACTAGCTCAACTTTCAAAACCCAAGCATCTGCAGACTCACCAGCACCAACCTAGCACACCCACCAAAAATCTTTTCAAAATTCAAAACTTGAATTCTTGCGGCCATTTCATCAAACACCTTGCAGATACAAATCAAACAAAATCCAAACACTATTGTGAGCAATGATTCTTGCCTAACTTGTTCTCTCTCTGGATACAACTAGGCTTTAGTAGATCATCTAGCTCAATTGCAAACCTCTAGCATCACTGTAAGCTTGGCAATGTCATCAATGGTGAGCAGGCCGAGTGCACCCTTGTCACCCCCATGTCGACAACAAGCTAGGAGAAGAAACAAGCCTAGCAAACATGTCTGGGAGCAAGACAACACCCCACTGCCACTCCCTGTCCAGCGCTCGAACGTTGCCAACCCCTAGACCACATGCACGGACCATGCCAAGCTCGCCAGCAACCATGCCGAGAGCGCGCCCCGTGCGCCACGCTTGACCGACGCCCACAGACCGCACGCCACCCTTGCCGCGTGCATACGTGATCACCACTGTCCCAGCAACCCCGCAGACACGCTCGTTGTCGTGGGAATGGTCACGGCAGATGCTGCAATCGGCAGCGAGTAGTAGAACGAGGGGCAAGGGCGGCCAGCCATCTGCGGTGCGATATGAGGGCGGAGACACAGGGTTTCACCCAGGTACGTCCCCCCGAAGGGTAAAGACCTACTCCTGCTAGATTGTATTATGATGGTGGTACAATGGGGCGAGCTCAGCGGATAGGCGGTGAGTCTCTTGGGTGTATGATGGAACGTCTCTCTACACGCCCTATAGGGAGGTTTATATAGACTCACCTCCCCTAGGGTTTACATATCTCAACCGAATCAGTTAAGGCTTCGGTACTCGTTTAACCTAATCCGACTGGGCCTATCTACTCGCCTGGGCCTTCAACTTTCAGTCGCTTGGATCCTCACCGGGCCTTGATCCAGTCGCCATCTTGCAGGCCCACTCGTCAGTTCCTGGGCCAGTCGGAAACGTCCTGCTGGGTATACCCCGGTAGGCATATCCCCATCAGTAGTCCCCGAGGCCGTCGTCGATTGGGCGCAGGTGGTTGCTGGCAGTCGGAGTATACAGCTTTCAACGCGGACATCCAGTCGAATCGGCGGCGGGCTCCTGAATAAAGGAGGAAACTAGTCATTCTGGTCGCAGCTTTGGCGATTGGATCAGCGAAATATTTAGTCACTGTTTGTAGTGATCGGGTCGGCGAGCCGAGTGGCTGAAGTTGGACCGTCCAGACGCAGTCAAACTAGCCGTTGGGGTAATCCAACGGTAATCTTTGGCGTAATCACCGCGTAGTAACGGCTCCCTGATTTGGCGGGTAACAACCGCTATATAAAGGGAATGGTAGGCGATCGGAGAACCACCTCCTCGTCATTTCCTCCGATTGCGCGCACCTTTTTTTTTCCTCCGCATCGCGATCCAGCCGAACCGAAGTCCTCCGACCCCCACGAATCCTTCCGCCTATGGCCCCCTCCACCGAGCCATGGGGCAGATCCAAATGCACGAGAGTGCAACTGGCGTCCTTCGAGGAGGGCGGGATCCTGCGTGCCGGTAGGTGGCGCATCCCCGCGGCCGGAGAGGTGACTCCAGACCCGCGCGAGGGAGAGTTCGTCTGCTTCACCAGCCACCTAGAGCGGGGGCTGGGATTTCCAACATCTCTTTTCTTCCGGCGCTTCTGTGCCTTCTACGGGATCCAACCGTCGGACCTGGGCCCGCACAACATCGAGCAGCTCGCCATTTTCGTGGCGTTCTGCATGTGCTACCTGGGCTACAGGCCCTACTTCCCTCTGTGGCAAGACCTATTCCACGGGAGGATCAGTCGCGAGGAAGCGGGCGGCCCAATGCTCGCTGCGGGCGGCCTGACATTTCAGTTGAAATCTAAGGCTTACTTCTTCGATCTGATGCTACCCGCCAAGGCGGCGAGTGAATGGAAGAAATCGTGGTTTTATGTCACCGAGGCGACTCCAGACGGTGAGGTGGCGATCCCAAGATACTCCGCTGATCGAGCCGAACCACGCCGACTCCAGGTCGGCAAGCTTCCAACAGACCAGCGGATGGTTGTGGATGAAATGCTTCAGACCATCCGCGGCCTAAAGAAGAGGGGTCTCCAACCCATCAACTTGTATAACTGCTGGCTCGGGCGGCGACTCGTCCCCCTGGCCCGCCGTGACCATTACATGTACGAGTACGCGGGCCGGGAGGACTCGACGAAGTCCTGCCTCGCCGAGTGGCAACTCGAGGATTACCTCCTGGCGCTGAAGAAGATCACCCAGGCGGCGTACCTCGACGCGAAGGCTGGGGTCGCCCCCTACACCGCGAAGCATCCAGCCCCAGCGGTAAGTCATTTTTCTGTCATTCGTAGTCGCAGTTAAATGCAGTCGCGGTCTTACTGATGTTGTCTTATACCTATTGCAGCTATTTCAGGTGGTGGAAGGGTGGATTCCGCCCGCGGACGACGAGAACTCGAGCTCGTCCGACCAGGAGGTGGGCGAATCGCCTCCAGCAGGGGGCGGCGTCGAGAGTGATAGGAGCGGCGACGACGACGAGTCCGAGGAAGAGGTCGCCCCGCTGGTCCGGAAAACTCGCGACAGCGGCAGCGTGAGCTCGAAGCGAGCAAAAGCCTCGAACGTCATGACGATGATGATGACGAGCTCCCTGAGCACACCTGCATCGCGAGGCCACTCCATCGAAGAAGAAGAAGAAGAAGAAGAAGAAGAAGAAGGAGAAGAAGGAGGCGAAGGCCCCTCCAAAGAGGAAGACGAAGCCAGCGAGACAAGCGTCTCTGCCTCATTCGCCAAGCAGCTCCGACGCCACCAGCCTGGCCAGGGGCGAAGCTCCACAGACGGTGGCGGCGCCGGACATCACCGCCGTTCTGAGTGAGGTGTCTCTTTCCTCGATGCCCCCGCCGTTCGCCCCAGTCTCTAGGTCGGGGGCTGCTCTGGTCGCGGCAGCTTCGCCGCCCAGGGAAGCTCGCGCCGAAAACGTTTCGGAAGCTCCGGTCGCGGCCTCGACAACAAAGAAACCGTCCGTGTCTTGGGCACGCGATGTCCTGGAGATGGGCCTCAGTCGACGGCTGGGCCCCGAACTGGAGAAGCCGGCCGGCATCCGCACGGGGCTGCGGTTCCTACCAGTCGCCAAGTGAGTTTTATTCACCTGTCTTTTGTTTTTCATTGTACTCGGACCACTTTCTCATGTGGTTAATTTGTAGGACTGGAGCCAAGAAGATAGGTCACCCGACCGTGGCCAAGGTGCCGCCAGTCATCAGCGAGGAGGATCCCTCCCGAAAGAGGAAAGCGGACGAGGTCGTCGCCCCCGCGGATAGCGCCAAGAAGACCAAGGGAGACGAGGTCATCACAGTATCTGACGACACGGTGATCGCGCCGAGTGAACCCGTGGCGGAGGCGGCCTTGACAACCAAGGAGGGTGCTCCCTCATCTGGGGCAGCCGAGCCAGCCTCCTTTGGTGCCGGCGCTTCCATCGCAACCTTCCCGCGCTTCATAACCAGAGCGGCCACAGCGAGTGGTACCTCGCCCTCGAGCCGCGCACCTGGGGTCGCTAACACGGAGGTCGAGCAACGTCGCGGGCATACGCCGGATCTCCTCGCATCCGTGGACGCGATACAGCTTCATGGTATGCTTGGCGCAGCCATCCAGGTATGTCCAGTCCCCGAGGATCAGGCCTTTGTATTGCAGCGGTCTGATTCTTTTAATGTCTTGCTTTTGTTTTTCGCGTCCAGTCCCCGAGTGCGCGCTCGCTGAATTTCAGCGGGTGGGCACTTAGGGTTTTTGATTGCCAGTCCCCGAGTGCGCACTCGCTGAATTTCAGCGGGTGGGTACTTAGGGTTTTTGATTTCCAGTCCCCGAGTGCGCACTCGCTGAATTTCAGCGGGTGGGCACTTAGGATTCCGCTGTTGCTAACTGTTTGACTTGTGTTCAGGGTTTGCAGCGCGAGTCAGCCGACCGGCTCGCTGCAAAACGTCATGTGGAGAGGGAACTGGTCGCCGTCCAAGAGGCAAACAAGGGGCTCCAGGCGATTGCTGCGAAGGCAGAGGAGGTCCGCCAGGGCCTCGTCCCAGCGACTGAGTTGGCGGCAGCTCAAACTGCTTTAAGCTCAGATGAGGAGTGGATCGCCCACCTTGAATGCGAGCTGAAGGAGGCGAGGGAGGAGGCAAATTCGGCGGATGGGCGAGCCAAGGCTGCCGTTACAGCCGCCGCTGAGGAGCGTAAGGTCTCCGACGCCCTTGTTGCTGGGCTTCAAGACAACTACACCTATCTTTAGAGCTTCATCACGGATCTCTCCCATCCCTTGATTGGTGAGTGTGCCTTCCTGTGCCTGTAACGTTTGCATTTTGTAATATTTGATGTACTCACTGTCGCTTTCTGTCCACAGGTCGAATCATTGACAGCGCGGAAGAGGCGAGTTTGTTCGACGCACGGCAATGTGTGGCCACGCTGGTCGACTCGGCCACGTTGTCGGCGACGTGCATACGGGCGTATCTCCAGGAAATGTCACCCACGGAGGTGATTCCCAGCGACCTCGTCGAGGTGTGGCGATACTTGGAGAAGGCGCCGTCGGTCGTCGAATTCATGACGCGATCGGTGTTCCGACGCGGAGCGGCGATGACGCTTAGCCTTGGGCTCGCTCACTTCCCGGAGGACTTCGATCTAGACGACGTGACGAGTGGCTACCCGTCGTCGACCGGCTCGGTGGAGATCTCCGAGGTACTGAAGCTGACGGACCGCTCCGCGGTATACTACGAGCGCGTCTGGGCGATGGGCAACCTCCTTCCTTATCAGGAAACGGTCGTCGCGCCCAACGACCCTGAGTCGCACCACCGGGACTTCAAGATCGAGCAGCCCTTCCGTGCGGCGATGGCGGGTGAGCTGACGACGTACCCGTCAAACCCATACACTCCCTTCATTCGCAGTCGCAAGGGTGGTGGCGAATCGTCATCGAAGTCTGCGGAGTAGAATATTGTGCCCTAGGGCGTTAGTAGCAGTTCTGCCTTTGGGCATACCTTGTATTTTGTGACAATTGCAACATGTTATAATGAGATATCGTGTTGTTTTGTGAATTGTCGTGTGTTTTTTATTGAGGGTTGAACGAGTCCCCGAGCGCGTCCGCCCTTTCTATGGGGTTTACCTCGTTTGTTGTGTGTTTGCAGTTTTGAATGTTTTGTTATTGAGGTCGACTCGCCCGAGCTTGGAAAGCCAGTCGCAAGGGGACTCCCATGAGTGCTTTGTACTTCACTGTTTTCCCTTGCGCGAACGAGGTTGGGTGGCCAAGTCCCCGAGCATGGTACTTGGTTGTTCTAGGCGCGACTCGAGGGTGGACGAGGACTTGGCGCGTTAGGGTGAGCGCATCACTCCTGCCTGGCCCGTCGGGTCAGTCGCATGGCGAGTCCTGGACATGCTCTCATACTTGGCGTTTTACCTAGCCGCTCGTGCTGGACTGGTCGTCAGTCCCCGATCGTGGTACTTGGCCTTTCGAGTCGCTATGTCGAGGACGCGGAGGATCATGGTCGCTGTGAGAAGCGAAGGTAGTTGTCTTGGCTCGTAGAGCCAGTCGAGCTGGGCGACTCCAATGGGGCTCCGGGTAGGCGTTTTTCGTGGACGTTACAAGACCTGGGGTGACCCAGTGCCCTTGTAACGCACTACTTGGCCGTGCCGATCGCTGTACCCGAGGTTGACTTCTGCGGTTAGCTTGGCGCTGTTACTACGAGTGCAAGTGGCACAAGACACAGAGAGGAGGCGCAATTTGCGGTAACCAATTCTTTTTATTTCATAGCGACTGGAGGATACATATGTGGGGTTCAAGGAGTAGAACTTCCGTAGGAGGTTTACATTCCATGGTCGCTTGACATCGAGTTTGCCGTCCCCGCGGACGTCGATGAGGTAGTTGGCATCGTTGCCGCGTACTCGTCCGATGGCGAATGGTCCCTCTCACGGGGGGGAAAGCTTGTGCATGCCTTTCTTGTCCTGGATGAGGCGCAGCACCAGGTCGCCTTCTTGGAAGGTGTAAGTTTTCACCCGCCGGCTGTGGTAGCGGCGGAGTCCTTGCTGGTAGATGGCGGTGCGCGATCGAGCTAAGTCGCATGCTTCGTCGAGTTGATCGACTCCATCCTGTTGTGCGAGTTCGTTCGCAGCCTCCGTGTAGTGGACGACCCTTGGCGAGTCGTGCTCGAGGTCGGTGGGCATGACTGCCTCGGCGCCGTACACCATGAAGAAGGGGGTGAACCCTGTCGACTTGTTGACCGAGGTGCGGATGCCCAAGATGACGGAGGGTAGCTCCTCGACCCAGCACCTGGCAGTGCGCTCGAGTGGTACTTGGAGCCGCGGCTTCAGGCCGTGGAGGATGCTCTGGTTGGCCCATTCCGCCTGGCCGTTGGACTCCGGGTGGGCGACTGACGCGAGGTCGAGCCGGATGTGGTGTTCCTCGCAGAACTCGGCCATGGCACCTTTGGCGAAGTTGGTGCCGTTGTCCGTGATGATGCTGTTTGGGAACCCGTAGCGATATATGAGCTCGTGTAGGAATTTGGTGGCGGTCTTCCCGTCGCATTTCCGGACTGGCTTGGCCTCCACCCACTTTGTGAATTTGTCGACCGCGACCAGAAGGTGGGTGAAGCCGGAGGGGGCCTTTTTGAAGGGGCCTACCATGTCCATACCCCACACGGCGAATGGCCAGGTGATGGGGATTGTCTTGAGAGCTGAGCTTGGCACGTGTGTCTGGTTGGCGTACTTCTGGCACCCGGCACACCGCTGGACAATGTCGATGGCATCGGCGTGTGCGGTGGGCCAGTAGAAGCTGTGTCGCATAGCCTTGGCGACCAGAGAGCGGGCGCCGGCATGGTGGCCGCTGTCGCCGGAGTGGATGTCGTGGAGGATCTTGCGTCCTTCGGCGGGTTGGACGCAGCGTTGGAACACGCCGGTCACGCTGCACTTGTGGAGCTCGCTGTCGATGATGGTGAAGGATTTTCATCGGCGTGCAATCATCCGGGCGTCTGTCTCGTCTGCCGGCAAGGTGCCATCCTCCAGGTAGGCGATGTACGGCTTGGTCCAGTCGTCTAGCTCGGCGACGAGTGTGACCAGGGCTGCCTCCGGTTGCAGCGGGACTCCGATGTCGATCTTCCTTGGGGGAGAGACTGAAGGCTTGGTGATCGTGTCGAGGAAGACGCCGGCGGGTGGTGCGAGTCTAGCTGAACCGATGCGAGAGAGTGCGTCGGCCTCCTCGTTCTTTCGCCTGTCGATCCACTCGACGGAGTAGCCTGCGAAGTGTCCGCCCAACTTGTCCACTGCTTGGCGGTACGCCGCCATGGTGGGAGATACGGCGTCGCAGGTGCCAGCGACTTGCCCAGCGACGAGGTCGGAGTCTCCGTAGCAGCGTAGGTGGTTGACGTTCATCTCATTGGCAGCTTGCATGCCGTGGAGTAGTGCCTCGTACTCGGCCATGTTGTTGGTGCAGGGGGTGAAGTCGAGGCATAGGACGTAGCGGAGCTTGTCGCCCTTCGGTGAAGTCAGCACGATCCCTGCTCCTGCGCCGTCCGCATTCTTGGAGCCGTCGAAGTGGAGGCTCCAGTAGTGGAGGTATGGTAGCTTTTCTGGCTGCTGGGCCTCTTCCCAGTCGGCGATGAAGTCCGCTAGAGCCTGCGATTTGATCGCTTTTCGTGGCTCATACTTGATGTTGTGGACGCCGATTTCGACGGCCCACTTGGCGACCCGCCCGGTCGCCTCACGGTTGCGGATGATGTCCTGTAACGGTGCTGAGGAGACGACCGTGATTGGGTGCTCCTGGAAGTAGTCCGGTAGGCGCCGCTGTGCTCTAAAGACCGCGTATACCAGTTTCTCGTACTGCGGGTACCACTGGAGCGACTCGGTGAGGACCTCGCTGATGTAATACACCGGTCGCTGTACCGGGTGCTCCTTGCCTTCCTCTGGCCGCTCGACGACCATGACGGCGCTGACGACGCGCTCGGAAGCCGCGACATAGACCTGCATGGGTTCTTTGTCGGCGGGGGCGGCGAGTAGCGGTGCGACGAGTAGCACCTTCTTGAGGTCGCGGAGCGCGTCGTCCGCCTCCTTGTCCCACTGGAAGGTGGGGTTCTTGCGCATCAGGCGATATAGGGGCATCGCCTTTTCGAACAGGCGGGGGATGAAGCGACTGAGAGCCGCTACTCGCCCGGCCAGCTTCTGGACGTCGCGCAGGCACTCGGGTTTGCCGAGTCGAGCGATCGTGTCGATCTTGGTGGGGTTCGCCTCGATCCCGCGCTTGGAGACGACGTACCCCAGTAGTTGTCCTGCTGGTACACCGAAGGTACATTTGCCTGGGTTGAGCTTTATCTTGTATTTCCGCAGGTTGGCGAATGTTTCCGCCAGGTCGGCGAGAAGATCGTCCTGGCGAGCGGACTTTACGACCATGTCGTCGATGTAGACGTGGATGTTGCGGCCAATTTGGCTCGCGAGGCACTCCTGCATGCACCGCTGGTAGGTCGCCCCGGCGTTCTTGAGGCCGAAGGTCATGGCGGTGTAGCAGAAGGCTCCGAATGGCGTGATGAACGCCGTCTTCTCCTCGTCCTCAACAGCCATTTTGATCTGGTTGTACCCAGAGTAGGCGTCGAGGAAACACAGTGACTCCGAGCCCGCGGTGGAGTCGATTATTTGGTCGATCCGCGGGAGGACGAACTGCTCCTTCGGGCAGGCGCTGTTCAAGTTTGTGTCGTCGATACACATCCTCCAGGTCCCGTTCTTCTTCTCGACCAAGACTGGGTTTGCCAGCCACTTGGAGTATTTAATTGGCCGGATGAAGCCTGCAGCGAGTAGACGCTGCACCTCCTCGGCGATAGCTCGGTGGCGCTCTTCATTAAAGGGCCGCATCGCCTACTTGACGGGTCACACTTTGGGGTCGGCGTTTAGTTTGCACTCAGCGAGCTCCCTAGGGACACCCGGCATGTCAGAGGGCTTCCATGCGAAGATGTCCCTGTTCTCATGAAGGAACTCGATGAGCGCGCCTTCCTAGGCTGGGCTCATGCCCGTCCCGATCGTCACCGTCTGGCTGGAGTCGCCTGGGACCAGCTCGACGGTGCGGGTGTGCGTCGTTGCCTCGAAGGCTGAGGTGTTTACGCCCTCCGAGTTGGGCTTCTTGAGTATGGTGGGGTCGTCGTTGTTGACCCCGCTCGCGTACTTGGCAAGCTCGTCGGCGTGGTTGGTCTCTACCACGATGACGGTGTCGGCGAGTTCGGCTCCTTTGGCCTCGCACTCGGCGGCCATGTCGGGGTCGCCGTTGATGGTGATGATGCCGCACGGCCCAGGGAGCTTCATTGCATTGTACGCATAGTGGGGCGCTGCCATGAATTTGGCGAACGCCTGGCGCCCCAGGACGTAGTGGTAGGGGCTGTCGAAGGGTACCAGCTCGATGACGATCCGCTCGGTGCGGAAGTTTGCTGGTGTGCCGAAGGTGACTGGCAGCGTGACCTTTCCTATCGGGTACGCCTTCCGACCGGGGACGATGCCGTGGAACGTGGTGTAGGTCGTCTAGACCATCGACTGCGGGAGCCGCAGTCGCCTGAAGGTGTCCAGGTACATGATGTTGATGGAGCTGCCGCTGTCCATCAATGTCTTGGGGATCCAATAGTCACCCACCTTAGGCTTGACCACCAGGGCGACTCGGCCTGGGTACTCGATGCGTGGCGAGTGGTCCTGGCGGCTCCAGGTGATGGGCTGCTCCGACCAGTTGAGGAACTGGGGAACGTCCACCTAGGCCACCGCGTTGACGGCGACGGCGCGGGCGATGACCTTCTTCTCGCGCTTCGTGTTGAAGCCTGTGAAGGTATGGAGCGAGCCGGCCACATTGCCGAATTTTCCGCCGTTTGGCGGGTTGTTGTCGGGGTCCTCCCGCGCTCGTCGTGCCTTCTCAATCTCCCTGAGAGTGTGGCAGTCGGCGGTCGTGTGTGTAGCGGGCTTCCCTTCCCTGCTTTGAAACGCACAAGGTTGGTTAAGGAGGGCCGCGGGGTCGAACCTTGGTTTCGCCTTGTAGTTGCCGTCGTCGCGGCGTTGCCCTCCGTCGCGGCGGAAGCTCTTGGGCTCGCGCTGCGCGTGCCCGGCGTTGGCGACGAAGTCGACTCTCCCGTCATTGCGGCGCTTGCCAGTGAGGCGAGTGTTGCTGTAGCGTAGGTCGGACCGTCGTCCGTTGTCGTTGCCGCTCGTGCGGCGTTGGCCTCCCGACTCGTCGTCGGTTTCCTGGTTTGGATCTTCCTCCGCGTACTGTTTGGCGATCTCGAGGAGGTCCGGTATGTTGTCGAGCGTGCGAGAATGTCGCTTGAGCTTGGCGACCAAGGGCTCGTAGCGGCACGAGGTCTTGAAGCAATGGATCGCGGTGTCCGGGTGGATGCCGACCGCGTTGTACCATAGTTCTTGCCACCGCTGGACCCAGTTGTGGGTCGACTTGCGGGGTCCCTGGACGCATTGCTCTAGGTCCTCGATGGTGGTGGCGCGGGTGTAGGAGCACTCGAAGTGCCTGACGAAGGCGTCACGCATCTCCTCCCAGGAGTCGATGCTATCCTGGGGGAGGGTGTTGATCCACTTCCTGCACGTCCCCTCCATCATCAAGGGGAGGTAACGGGCGGCTAGCAGGTCGGTGTGGCCAGCGATCCCCATCGCCATGAGGTATGTATCCAGCCACACGGAAGGGTCGTACGAAGGGTCGTACTTCTCTATTTCCTTCGGCGCCTTGAAGTTCGCCGGGTATTTTTCGCCTCGGATCATCGGTTCGAAGCACCTGGGCCTGAGTCGGCTTAGTGACCCCATCGGCTCGCCGTCGCGGCGATTGGTTAGGGTGTGCCGCAGGTCGTCGGGCTGGCGTGCGCGCTAGCTTTGGTTGTTGATGATGTGGGTGCGGGCGTTGATGGGCTGACCGTTGGCGGCGACGAAGTTGGTCGCTGGCCTGGGGTCGTTGGTGGAGAGTGCCGCGTTCGCGGGTCGATGTTGGAGCTGCAGTGGCTCTGGTGGCGGGCATTTGAGGGTGTTTGCCGCCAACGGGCGGCCGCTTGAGGCTGCTCTGCTGCCCGAAGAACGCGAGTACACCCGACCCTATGAGTCGGCGCCCGCGTTTTGCTTCTCGACCGCCTTTGCGAGCAGGGCCCTGACGTACTGGATCTATTGGGCGTCGTCGCCGGTGGCCGTGATGTTGTCGGCGGCTGCTCGACCTGCCACGAGGTTTTCCATCGGGGTGGAGAACAGTGGCAGGCCATTCGCGTCGCGCTCCCGTGAGGAGACCACTATCCGCGGTTGATTCCTGAGGGGTGTGCGGTTGGGTGGAGGTGGGGCGCCGTTCGCCGTCGACCCTGGCGGGGGCCGGACGCTTCCTCCTGGCGGCGCGTTCTCGCAGATCGCGCGCTCGGCCACGCGGGCCGGGTCGTTCTCGTCATCGAAGTTCAGGGCGCACCCCTGGACGGTGAGGTTCAGGCGCGACCTGATTCGCTGCTGGTGGTAGCGCGACAGCTCCTGCACCGTCACCTGCTCGAGGCGAAATTTTTCACGCTCGGCTTGTTCCTTGCGGACTGCCTCCGCCAGCTTTAGGCGAAGTTCCTCGACCTCCGTTGTCGTGGCGTTAGGAAGGATCAGGGTGGAGAAGGGATCCTCCGGCGGATCGGTGCCAGTCGCCATGTAAGTCGCGGCGTGGCGACTGGTCCCGTCACGGAGATCGGCGGAGTTTTCCGATCCGGAGTGGAAGTCGAAGATCCCAAGGATGGAGGGATCCTCGAAGCCTCCCATGTTGAAGACCTGGGTTATGGAGCCCGAGGGTGAAGCAGCGGTGATGGATCCGGCGAGTGACGCCGGGGTCGCCGAGTCGGCGTCGTCGTTGAGGGCCGCGTCTTCCGCGGCCGCGGAGTTCTCGGCCACGTTGTTGTGGGCCGAGTTGTACTCGGAGGCGAGGCGATGGATCGTGCGGACCTGGCTCTCGGAGAGCCGGTCGCGTGGCGGTGACTCGCGGATGCGAGCCGAGTCCTCCGAGGCGATGACGTCGGTGAGGCCGACGAAGAGGCTGATCGTGCCGACCGGTAGGATCACGCTGTGCGTGATGGGTCGCGCCGCCGGGAGTTAGCTGCTCGGTAGGATCTGGAGCATCTCGCCGGTCGCTATCATGCGGCCGGTCGCGACCGTCTCGTTGATGGGAAGATTGGATCTCGCCGCAGAACACCGGCCAGACCGGCCAGGCCCCACAGTGGGCGCCACTATCGTGGGAATGGTCACGGCAGATGCTGCAATCGGCAGCGAGTAGTAGAACGAGGGGCAAGGGCGGCCAGCCTTCTGCGGTGCGAGATGAGGGCGGAGACACAGGGTTTTACCCAGGTTCGCCCCCCGAGAGGGTAAAGACCTACTCCTGCTAGATTTTATTATGATGGTGGTACAATGGGGCGAGCTCGGCAGCTAGGCGGCGAGTCGCTTGGGTGTATGATGGAACGTCTCTCTACACGCCCTGTAGGGAGGTTTATATAGACTCACCTCCCCTAGGGTTTACATATCTCAACCGAATCAGTTAAGGCTTCGGTACTCGTTTAACTTAATTCGACTGGGCCTATCTACTCGCCTGGGCCTTCAACTTCCAGTCGCTTGGATCCTCACCGGGCCTTGATCTAGTCGCCGTCTTGTAGGCCCACTCATCAGTTCCTGTGCCAGTCGGAAACGTCCTGCTGGGTATACCCCGGTAGGCATATCCCCATCACTCGTTCGCCGCCGCGCGGACCACGCACGCTGTGCTCATTAAAAACCTTCGTCGGGCACGCGCAGAGCACTGCCGCGTTCTGACCAAACCGCACCGCCCCACGCCTTGCCACCACGTCGTTGAGCATCACCAGGGAGCACCGCACCGCCCCCTACCGTCGCCCACGCCGATAGCCCTCTTTGCCGTCGACCACGACGAGCTCACCTTGCGCCCCGTCGGTCCCCTCTCGCCACTATAAATAGAGTCCACCCCCAGCCAAATTGAGCACACCATCTAACTCCCCTCTCCTCACTAATCGTTCCACCCTGTTCCCGAAGCAAGGCGAGCAGCACTTCGCCGGAATTTCACCGGAGCCCGCCGCCTCTGGAGAAGAAGGGAGCCAGCGATTGGAGCCGCCCCAGGAGAAGCTGCCGGTACCAGGAGGTTCGTCGTCGTCGACTTCGTCGTTCGCACGCCTCGCCGACCCTCGCCTGAGCCCCGGTGAGCCCCTGACGACCCCCACCTGCCGCGTTAGGTTTCTGTCTCGCCGGCGTTGCCCAACGTCGACGACGACCCTCAGCCGTTAGATTAGAACAAGATCCCACGGCTCACATCGCCCCATACCGCTTTGCACCCCCTCGTCTCATTGACGCGTGGGGACAACGACTTAACCAGCCCGCGTAAGCGCTGTGCTTAGCAGGCCGGCCCAATATTGTTTCCCGCGCAGCCCAGTCATTTGAAGTTAACCTTTTCCATTTTATTTCAAACACACTTCTGCACCTAGATTCAAAAATCAACCCAGATTGATTCAGTGAACCAAATTGAATGAAACCAATTTTGTTAGAAAGGTCTGGAAATGCTGATTCCAAGCCCATTGGATTCAAGTCATTTGGATCTGTAGATCATCCTTGGTAAAAATAACAAGGCAGAAGCTTTTCTGCATTCAAATATTTTTAATATTTAAACCATGATAGATTTTGAGTTGATTCCAACTCTCAAAAATCACATTTAACCATACCTTTCAGAATATATAAAATATATAGGTTTACTTACAGAAATAATGACCAAGTAATAAAAGAATGCCACATAGGAATTTCTAGTCACTTTATTTAATTAAAATAAAATGTTAAACCTTATTAAATTTGACACCACTTTAAATCACATTCCCATGTACTGAAATATGCGGTGATGACATGTGTAAACATGACCCCATGTTTGGTTTGGAGAATATTAAATCCTAAGTAGTTTTTCAATGAGTAGAAATTACTTTTCTAAAAATAAAAGGATTTAAACCAAGCCTTAATCTTGTAATGTTAGAGATGATGCTAGATCATCTATAGGACCCCTTTTGTGTGATCATTGCAAGTAGTTAAGTATTGTTTGGTGATTGTTTACCTCGTATTTATTTATAGACGCTAGTACCGACCAAGGATACGAGGAGGAAGGAGGATACTACGAAGAAGAAGCCGAGGAGAAATTCAACCACTACTCTGCACAAGGCAAGCCAATACTTGCAAGCTATTAACCTTGCAAGCTAACACTTGCAATTTAGCAAGCTTATATTGACACTGATGCAAGCCTAATACTACTAGTTGAATGTGCAAGCTAACACTTGCAAGATACTATACCCATGCAAGCAAATACTTGCTTGTTACCATGCCAACTATATGCCTTAAGCATATGTGATCATACCCATTTGATACCCCATCCTAGTTTTATTCGCAAGCTTTCTATTTTATTTCTTTATCAAAGCTACTTACTTAGAGTTTACTTAAGTGAATTGTAGATTCTAGAAAGATAATTGAAGGTTGCATAAAGAGCATAAAATTTGGCCTAAGCTAGATAATCTTTATGTCATCCTAAGGCATGAGATTGAACATAGTTAAAAATCCACTTATTTACCATCCCTCATTATTACTTACCCCCACTTGTAGATGCTAGTGATAAGCATAAAACCTGATCAAATTTAGATGGGAATACTTGGTGGAAAGCTGGTTATGAAAACCTTGGAATGATGGATCATTCTATTGAAATGTTTTGGACATGTGTTTCCGAAAACACCAGATGATTTATGGTGATGAAAATGTTGAGGCATGAGCCTTAGCCCTTTATAAAACTGATGGTTGTCTGAATACGATACCATTCCAATTTTACCGTACAACCACAATACCCGAGAATTGGGTAGGGCTTGACTGGAAACTTATATACCTTAGTATTAGTTCCCTCACGGGCAAGGTCTAAGTTGAGGCTACCTTGTGAAGATTTTCCACCTGTGCAGTACCCAAGATGACAGTTGGTCATGGTTGGGAGGCCAAACTCACAGGAGATGTGCTTATACTAGGGCGTGTAATTGAAAGGTTAGGATTGATTATCCGCATACTGAGTATGGTGAATTCAGGATTTGTTCCTGACGGATGTATCGAATGTTGTGGTGAAAGTGTACAATCTCTGCAGAGTGTCAAACTATTCGAATAGCCGCATCCGCGGTTATGGACAATTGGAGTGGCCCTATTCCCCCGTCAGATGTTTTCAAAATGACTTGTGAAATGAATTGAGACTTTGACTTGACCACAACAGGGTTGTGATATGAAATACAAGTTCCCACTTAGGGTTATAAAACTTTAACTAGCATTCTTTGCTTCTGAACTTAGTAGAGGTAAATCTGTCTTTTTGCAAAACAACCCTAGAGCCTAGTGTCCTATTACAAAAACCCCTTTCACTTGTTAGTATTAGTTTGCGAGTACTTAAAGAGTACTCATGGCTTTGTCCCTGGCTATTCCCATGGCCAGACTATGAAGAGGAGTACCTGGAGGATGGACCCCATGAAGGTTACGACAACTAGGATCATCTCCCATCGTCAGCATTGCCTGTGACCCCGAAGATGGAGCTTCGCCTACACTACCATTATTATTACGTATTCCGCTGCTTGTGTTGTATTAAGACTGGATCATGAGATCCTTATTTGGTGTAAAACCTTATGTATGGTTTGTAATGGATGATGTACTGTGGTATCCAATTCTGTTATGTCTCACAAAAATGGTAATCCTGGGATTGCGATGTTTGGCATAACAGGCATCTGGGATTAAAAATCCGGGTGTTGACAAGTTGGTATCAGAGCCATCCTGACCATAGGAGACCCTAGTTAGACTGGACGTTTGAATCAAAAACTTAGTTTCAAACCAAAAGAAACAAATATTTACAAAAACTTATTCCCATTCTTATCACTTACTTCTTTCATGAAAATTCATGTTCCTCAAAAACTCTTGCAAAATACATAAAAATTTGACACACTTGATCACTCTACTAACTTACTCATCTTATATTCTTTTAGATGGACGTGAAGTACAACAAGTTTTACCAATTGGGAAATGGCGGAGACCTTATCTTTGAGAGGGATTTGGACCAGCTTTCAGAACTTTTGGAGCGTCCTCACCCCGAGTTCTTCGGAGCTCAGATCAATGATCAAGGAGGAGAAGATCTGTAGTGGCTAATTGTTGCAAGTCTATGAGGAAAGAATGAACACCCACTGCTGAGGGAATTCAATTTACATTAAGAGAGAACAACTGGCTCGATGGACTTGCCAGGGCCATGCAGGAAGCTCTTGCCTGTCTGTGTGGGCAGAGTATCAACCAGATCAAGGGTACTCGCTTTGAGTTTTTCCCAAGGCGTGATGCTAATGGACAACCCCTGGAAGCCCCATACCACCACGAGTTGAAGACCCAATTGGACCACCTTAGCTTCATGATGTACGATCGTCAGCAGGAGTTGGATAATTGCCGTGACTACTTGAACCACAAGTCCGCAATCATCAAGACGAAGGATCAGACCATCACCATGCTAGCAAAGGATCGCAAGTCTCGCCGTTGTCAACTTGCCAAGAAGGAGCGCATCATTGCCCGTCTTCGCCACCTTATCTCGTCTTTGGAGGAGACCATCCATGAGAGAGATATGCAGTTGGAGGAAAGGGAGAATGCCGGAGAGGATCTTCGTGGAGACCCCTACTCCTATCTCAGTGATGATGATGATTTCCTGGAAGATCAGGCTATGGATTTCTTCACCGATGAGGATGATTACGCCTTCATCGATGACGACGAGGATGATGAGGATGACGACTACACTGACTCCGAGGAGTACTAGCACTTGAGCACTAGCGTAGTGAGTAGTATTCGGTCCCACTATATCGTAGTTTCCAGAATGGTTCTTAAAACCATCTGTTTCCCTTTGTTGTGGTGTGTTTTGTACCGTGTGCTATGAATGAATGAAAAGCAAGTTACTAGAAAAATCTGAGTCAAACGTTAAAAACTTCTCAAAGTCCCAGAACCTTAGAAATTTCCATATTTTCTCATGATCTATCTCAATCTTCAGATGCCACGTGGAGGAAGTGGTTCATCCCCGGACCCGATGTTGCAGATACTGCAAATGTTGACTTCTGACCGTGAAGCTGAAAGAGCCGAACGTCAAGCCAACCTAGCCACCCTGAAACAGATAGCTCAGCTTGCCCACAACAAACAAGGCCATGGAAATCAAGACAACAATGGATCTAAGCTCAAGAATTTCCAGAACATCAACCCACCTGTTTTCACTAAGTCGGAAGAGCCCTTAGACGCTGATGATTGGCTGCAAACCATGGAAAATAACCTAGAAGTCGTCGGAGTGGAAGCTAACGAGAAAGTTTTGTTCGCCACCCACTATCTAGCCGGAGATTCCAGAGCATGGAGGAACAGGGTTCGTGCAATGACCGAAGGCCAGATGATGACCTGGGAGGAATTCAAGGTCAAGTTCAGCAGAACCCATGTAACACCGGGTTTAATCAAGAGGATGAGAGACGAGTTCAGAGAACTGAAGCAAGGAAGTATGACTGTAGTGGAATCCCGTGACAAATTCCTGTCATTAGCTAGGTATGCCCCTGATGAGATCGACACTGAACCCAAGAAGAAAGAAAGATTCTTGAATGGTCTGCATGATGAGATGCAGACTATGTTAGTCAATATCCCCTTTGCCGATATTGAAGCCCTGGTCGACTCTGCCATCCAAATGGATGGAAATATCAACCAAGCCAATGAGAACTGCAAGCGTCGCATGATGCACTAGCCAGGAACCCATCAGACCCCAAAGTATCGCCCTAACCCATCTCCAGGATTCGCCCCAAGAACCAACAGACCCCCGATGAACCGTCCAACCTATCCCAACCGTGGAAACCCAAGGCCCGGAGGAAATCACAACAACCCCGGGAACTCTAGAAATTTCAACCGTGCCCCACCCAAGTTCAACAACAATGCTACCACCAACCCCAACACTGCCCCGAGGACTGGAAGCAACACTATGCCTGTAGCAGCAAAGGACAAGTCGCAGGTAACTTGTTATGACTATGGAAATAAGGGCCACTACTCCAACGAGTGCCCTAACAAGAAGAATGCCACAACCCCCAATGCAAATGCCCCAGCTCAGCAGCAGCTTCGTGTTCAGCCAGGAAGAAGGTTTGCCGCAGGGAATTCGCTCAACCGCAACGGCCGAGTTTTTCTCATGCATGCTGAAGAAGCCCAGGAAGTGCCAGACGTCGTGCTGGGTATGTTTTCTGTTAATTCAGTACTTGCAAGAGTGTTGTTCGATTCTGGTGCATCGCACTCATTTGTCACCGAAGAATTTGCATGCACTAGTAAAATTCAACCAACCAAACTGAAGCATGTTATGATCGCCCAAATTCCCGGTTCAACAACCAAGGCTAGGAAAATTTGCAAAGCCGTCTCTATCCGCATCCATGGCATAGCTTTTTATGCTAATCTGATAGTACTCGGAACAAAAGGTTTGGAAGTAGTACTAGGAATGGACTGGATGTCCAAACATAAAGGATTGATTGGCTGTGCCAAGAAAGCCATCACCATGACCAGTACAGCCAGAATATCAGTCGATCATATATCTGAAACCTTACCTCGCCAATTCAAGTGCAACAAGAGTATAGCCCAACCTACCATTGACCAAGTCCGGATAGACTGTGAATACCCCGATGTATTTCCAGATGTTTTGCCCGGTATGCCCCCAGATAGGGATATCGAGTTTATCATCGAACTAATCCCCGGAACAGGACCCATAGCCCAGAGACTATATAGTATGAACCCGTCTGAACTGGCAGAACTGAAAAAGCAACTGGATTCCATGTTGGAAATTGGATTGATTCAACCAAGTGCCTCACCTAGGAGATCACCTGTCTTGTTTGTGGACAAGAAGGATGGAGGTAACCGTTTGTGTACGGATTATCGGAAGTTGAATGATGTCACCATAAAAAACAAGTATCCCTCTCCCAAATAGAATATTTCTTTGATCAGTTAACCGGTGCCAAAGTGTTTTCTAAGATTGATCTTAGGACTGGCTATCATCAACTCAAGATTCGTGCAGAAGATATTCCCAAGACTGCCTTTACCACCCGATATGGATTGTACGAGTATACATTTATGTCCTTTGGATTAACCAATGCCCCCGCTTATTTCATGAATAAGATTTTTATGGACTTCCTGGATAAGTTTGTTGTTGTTTTCATCGATGACATTCTGATTTATTCCAAATCGGAAGAAGAACATGAGCTACACCTAAGGACCATTCTTGGAACCCTTAGAGAGCATCAGCTGTATGACAAGTTTAGCAAATGTGAATTCTAGTTACAGGAGGTAGGATTCTTCGGTCACATTGTATCAGCCAAAGGAATTGCCGTTGACCCTGCCAAAGTGAAAGATGTCGAAGATTGGCAAGCCCCAACCACTCAAACCCAAGTTCGTGCATTTCTCGGATTGGCGGGATACTACCGCAAGTTCGTAGAAGGATTCTCGAGTATCGCCAGACCCATGACCCAATTGCTGAAGAAGGACAAGAAGTTTGAATGGACCGACAAATGTGAAGCAAGTTTTTAAGAACTCAAGAGGAGATTGATTTCAGCCCCAATCTTAATCATGCCGGATATCACGAAGCCCTTCGATGTGTATTGTGATGCATCCAAGATCGGTCTCGGATGTGTGCTAATGCAATAAGGCAAAGTTATATCTTATCTATCTCGACAATTAAAACAACATGAGCAAAATTACCCAACCCATGACCTCGAACTCACAGCCGTAGTTCTATCCCTAAAGACATGGAGGCATTACCTGATGGGAAACCGTTGTGAGATTTACTCGGATCACAAGATTCTGAAGTATATATTCACTCTGAAGGAGCTGAATATGAGGCAGAGACGATGGATTGAGCTAATCAAGGATTACGATCTGGACATTCACTATCACCCCGGTAAAGCCAACGTGGTAGCAGATGCCCTTAGCAGATTTCCGTGCCGCTTGAACTCCATGATTTTAAAGGAGCAACCAAGCTTGCACAAAGATATGGAAGATTTTCGAATGGAATTAGTAAGTGAAGGACTTTTGTCTAGCATAGAACTTCAACCCACTTTGATTAGTCAGATCAAAGAGGCGCAGAAAGGAAATGCTAGTATCGACAGAATCAAGCGTCGTATTGGTACAGGCAAAGTACCCGGATTCACAGAAGACGAAGAAGGAGTTCTGTGGTACAAAGGACGCCTTTGTGTACCAGCATATTCTGAGTTGAAAGAAGTTATTCTGAAGGAAGCTCATGATACTCTTTATTCTATCCATCCCAGAGGAACTAAGATGTATCAAGATTTGAAAGAGCAATTTTGGTGGCATAAGATGAAGAGAGAAATCGGAAGCTATATCGCCAAGTGTGATATATGTCAGCGAGTCAAGGCAGGACATCAAAGACCCGCTGGACTGTTGCAACCCTTACAGATTCCGGAATGGAAATGGGATTCTGTTGGAATGGACTTTATCATCGGATTTCCTACTTCTAGTAGGGGAAATGACTCTATCTGGGTCATAGTGGATAGATTGTCCAAAGTCGCCCATTTCTTACCCGTCAAGACCACATATCAGAGTTCAAAGCTAGCGGAGTTGTACATCGCTAGAATAGTTAGTTTACATGGAGTCCCCAAGAACATCGTATCAGATCGAGGAACTCAGTTTACCTCGATATTCTGGAAGAAAGTCCAAGAAGGTTTAGGAACCCGCCTAGATTTCAGCACCGCGTATCACCCTCAGACCGATGGACAAACGGAGCGAGTAAACCAAAAACTCGAAGATATGCTGAGAGCATGTGTGTTAGAATATGTATCCAAGTGGGAAGACTGTCTGCCATTTGCAGAATTTCATACAACAACAGTTATCAAGCCAGTTTGCAAATGGCCCCATTTGAATTCATGTACGAAAGGAAGTGTCGCACCCCTTTGAACTGGTCGGAAGTAGGAGAGATTCATATTTTCGGACCTGACATCCTACGAGAAGCAGAAGAGAAGGTTCACAAGATTCGTGAGCACCTCAAGACCGCCCAGTCCAGACAGAAGAGTTACGCCGACAAGAGACGTCGAGACCTCGCTTTCAACATAGGAGATTTTGTATATCTGAAGGTGTCGCCATTGGAGGGAATGTAGCGTTTCCAACTCAAAGGAAAGTTAGCCCCCAGATATATCGGACCTTTCAAAATTCTGAACCGTCGAGGAGAAGTGTCGTATCAATTGGAACTACCCGAATAGATGTCAGCTGTGCACAATGTGTTCCATATCTCATTACTTCTCAATTGTCTCGAAGTCCCAGAGAAGACCGAAGTGTTCAAGAATATCGATCACCGGACCATAGAGATCAACGATGACCTGACCTATCCTGAAGTACCCATCCGTATTTTGGAAGAAGCCCTTGTCCACCTAATCTCTCAGGTGAAAGAAATGCATTTGTTACCGATCCAGTCTTCACCCTTAGTCAATGACATATGGGCTCTAGGCCATGTCATTAGCCACGTGAACAAAGACTGGTAAAATGAGCTGACGTGGTTCTATCATGAGGTGAGCATGTCGTCACTCGAGTTGATCCTCACTGGTTGAGGATCAATCGATTGATCTGGTGCAAGTGCGGGGTTGTGGTTAGGTTCGTTGGATAGAGGGAATCGATACAATCCTATCGATGGTGGCGCTGCTATCTAATGTCATCGGAGCGTCATCGGCGACGAGCTTCTACGGCGGCCAGTGGAGGTGCTCAACAAAACTAGACCTACGGTGCGAATCAGCAAACGAAATTAGGGTCCAGAGATGCGTAATCTTACCCTGATGACGATAGAGCGGTCGAGGAGGCTTGGGGAGGCTTGACGACGGTGAATCGACGGTAATGGCCACGGCGGCCGAGGAAAAGGAACGCTTGATTTCACATGATTCCCGGCGAGCGGGCCTCCGTGCTTGGTCCTAGATGGTTCAGTCCACGACGGCGCGTCGAATGGTGGCTACCATGAAGCGAGGGGTGGTCGGAGTTGGCCGGGACGTTGAACTCCGACGAGCTAGGTTTTGTAACATCCCAAAAATACTAAACTTGGATCATCAAACTCTAATCATCAAAATTAGGGTTAACAAAAACTTTTCTAAATAAAAATATGAAAGCATGCATGTGTGTATGCATCCCATTTTGAATTCTTTTGAATTGCCTTGCTTATGTGTTTCTTTACTTGTAAAATGATTCTTAGGTGAAATAAACATCAGCTAAACAATCCCCACACTTTTCCCAAAGACATAAATCAAAATAAGCCGAATTGAGTGAATGGTCATTTTGCCCAATTTAACTCCCATGCCTACTTTGGCTGCCCCAAACTTTCAGAACTTAACAGAAACTTGTTTGGATCTTTACACCCCTTGATAGTACTCATAACAAAGTATCAAGGCCCACCTTGTGATCATCCAGAAACTTTCAAATGCATAGTTTAAATGACAATTCAAAATTGAATCTTTATCATATGGGAAGATCCCACTTTTTCAACAACCACTCAAACATGCTCAACTTTCAAAACCCAAGCATCTGCAGACTCACCAGCACCAACCTAGCACACCCACCAAAAATCTTTTCAAAATTCAAAACTTGAATTCTTGCGGCCATTTCATCAAACACCTTGCAGATACAAATCAAACAAAATCCAAACACTATTTTGAGTAGTGATTCTTGCCTAACTTGTGCCCTCTCTGGATACAACTAGGCTTTAGTAGATCATCTAGCTCAATTGCAAACCTCTAGCATCACTGTAAGCTTGGCAATGTCATCAATGGTGAGCAGGCCGAGTGCACCCTTGTCACCCCCATGTCGACAGCAAGCTAGGAGAAGAAACAAGCCTAGCAAACATGTCTGGGAGCAAGCCAACACCCCACTGCCACTCCTTGTCCAGCGCTCGAACGTTGCCAACCCCTGGACCACACGCACGGACCATGCCAAGCTCGCCAGTAACCATGCCGAGAGTGTGCCCCGTGCGCCACGCTCGACCGACGCCCACAGACCGCGCGCCGCCCTTGCCGCGTGCATACGTGATCACCACTGTCCCAGCAACCCCGCAGACACGCTCGTTCGCCGCCGCGCGGACCACGCACGCTGTGCTCATTAAAAACCTCCGTTGGGCACGCGCAGAGCACCGCCGCGTTTCGACCAAACCGCACCGCCCCACGCCTCGCCACCACGTCGTTGAGCATCACCAGGGAGCACCGCACCGCCCCCTACCGTCGCCCACGCCGATAGCCCTCTATGCCATCGACCACGACGAGCTCACCTTGCGCCCCGTCGGTCCCCTCTCGCCACTATAAATAGAGGCCACCCCAGCCGAATTGAGCACTCCATCTCACTCCCCTCTCCTCACTAATCGTTCGTCCCCGTTCCAGAAGCAAGGCGAGCAGCACTTCGCCGAAATTTCACCGGAGCCCGCCGCCTCTGGAGAAGAAGGGAGCCAGCGATTGGAGCCGCCCCAGGAGAAGCTGCCAGTACCAGGAGGTTTGTCGTCGTCGACTTCGTCGTTCGCCCGCCTCGCCGACCCTCGCCTGAGCCCGGTGAGCCCCCGATGACCCCCACCTTCCGCGTTATGTTTCTGTCTCGCCGGCGTTGCCCAACGTCGACGATGACCCTCAACCGTTAGATTAGAACAAGATCCCACGGCTCACATCGCACCATACCGCTTCGCACCCCCTCGTCTCACTGACGCGTGGGGAAAGCGACTTAACCAGCCCGCGTAAGCGCTGTGCTTAGCAGGCCGGCCCAGTATCATTTCCCGCGCAGCCCAGTCATTTGAAATTAACCTTTTCCATTTTATTTCAAACACACTTCTGCACCTAGATTCAAAAATCAACCCAGATCGATTCAGTGAACCAAATTGAACGAAACCAATTTTGTTAGAAAGGTCTGGAAATGCTGAATCCAAGCCCATTGGATTCAAGTCATTTGGATCTGTAGATCATCCTTGGTAAAAATAACAAGGCAGAAGCTTTTCTGCATTCAAACATTTTTCAAATTTAAACCATGATAGCTTTTGAGTTGATTCCAACTCTCAAAATCACATTTAACCATACCTTTCAGAATATATAAAAATATATAGTTTTACTTACAGAAATAATGACCAAGTAATAAAAGAATGCCACATAGGCATTTCTAGTCACTTTATTTAATTAAAATAAAAGGTTAAACCTTATTAAATTGTGACACCACTTTAAATCACATTCCCATGTACTGAAATATGTGGTGATGACATGTGTCAACATGATCCCATGCTTGGTTTGGAGAATATTAAATCCTAAGTAGTTTTTCAATGAGTAGAAATTACTTTTCTAAAAATAAAAGGATTTAAACCAAGCCTTAATCTTGTAATGTTAGAGATGATGCTAGATCATCTATAGGACCCCTCATTTATGATGATTTCAAGTAGTTAAGTATTTTTTGGTGATTGTGTACCTCGTATTTATTTATAGACGCTACACTACTAGGAAATCCTTCTTCAGTGGCGCATCAGTATTGATCTTCTGTGGCGCATGGCTGGGACGCCACTGTTACGTCGCCACTGATGAAAACTTTTGTGGCGCTTTCCAAAATGCGCCATAGAAGTCATGATACTTCTGTGGTGCATTTCGGTTGATGCGCCACAGGACTTTGTTCAGTGGCGCATTATGGACAATGCGCCATTGAAACACTATGCGCCACAGAAGGTTAAAACGATGCGCCACTGGTTTGAGTATCAGGTATTTAAAAAAATTGAAACTTGTCCAAATATACAATATTATACAGGTATTATACAGTATTATACAGAAACAGTATATTTGACTTAGTATATGAAAACAAATATAATAAAAACATGAATATAGTGCCATCACACTACTTAGAGCCCGAACGAGATAGACAAGTGATCATCACATTACAATACAAGTCAAATGAAGTGGTTTGTTACAAAGTTCACCATCTCATCACATTACAAATAAAGTATTCATCTCGCCTACACTAGAATCAAACAGAATACAACTATGACGACGGTGAGCAAGAGCAAGAGCACTAGCAATATCTTCATCCGGTTCTCCTTCCATAGGTGGTTCCTCCACTTGGCTACCGCCTCCTCTCGAGTCGCGTATCCTTTGTAGCTGTTGCCGCTAAACTTGTTCACCTGTTTCTGACAGTCCTCCCACTCATCGTAGACTCCTGGAAACCAACCCTTGTACACCACGTACCACTTCGTCATCTCTATAGATAAGGCATATTAGTAAATCATGCAACAGAAAGAACTAAATTGGTTCACATGCATATATATTCACATAAACTAAAGCAAAAGATCAGTAAACATAGAAGATAGCACATCGATCATAATCATAGAACTTCGACGACAACGACCACAATAGTGAAGTTTACAACATGCAACCACGGTAGTATATAGTTTGTGACATAACACTACACATAGACATCTATGATAATTCTAGGCGCACACATCGATCAATGTTGAGAACTGCTAACGCTCGGCTTCGGGAATGGTAGATAGCCATCCTTCGTCATCCACGTCCTGTTGTCACCCTGTTGACGAAGAATATTTTCAATCTCCCTCTTAGTCAACCCTCTGTTGTGTTTTAGGACCCCTCCCCTCGTGTTGACATCTTCCACGATGATTTCCGACAACTTAACCTGGATGCGATGGAAGTCTTCTCAAAAATCATCATCGTCCCTTCGTGCCAAATTTTCGGCCCATGCTCGGAAACTAGATGGAAGAGTTAGGTTCTGGCAATCCCGAACAAACCCTTTAAGGTGATGCATGGCATAGAAGGCCTCCTTGGCGCCGCCAGTAGCCGGCTCCTTGACGCAGGGGAACTCGAGCACATGCTTGAACACGTGCTTGTCATCCTTGATACATTCCCCCTTGTTGACGAAGGGGCATACCTTTTTAGCGTAGCCCTCGAGAGCCTCATTCAAAACACCCCTTATTCTGGTGTAGTCCTTCTTATTCTTACTTGCCGAGTCGAAATACGATGATATCGAGTACTTTGTGCAAATAACGATGAGGGTGCAGTATTTGTCTCTGCACAACACGATTGAAACGGGATGTTGGAAAAGGGCAAAGGAAGAAATCTATAAGAAACCCTAAGTTAACAATGCTAGGGGGTGTGTGTACTTACTCGGGAAAGAAAGGCAAAAGAAGCGTGTTCGTCCTCTTGTGGTCCACCATGAACTTCTCGAGATACGCCGTCGCCTTGGCACACGTCTTATATCCTTCCCTCAACTGGCTATCACGCATGTAGTAGGGATCCACTATCGCGATGTAGGGGGTCTGCTCTCTCTTGGTCTTCATAGCCAGATTGAGAGCGAATAGGCGGACCATGTTATAGTCCAGCCGTTTCGAGAGAAACAACTTGAAGACGTCCTCGTACGATATGAAGAACACGTGGCACCTTGACAGTGAAAACTGGGTAATTTGGATCTTTGTCTTTAAGAAGAATGCCCTCTAGTGTCTTGATACTATCACTCAAAGCGAGCATATGTCCACCAGCAAGGCGAAGCAGATCCGGAGTCAGTATCGCTTCACCGGCTATATGTATCCTAGGCAAGCCATCCTCGCGGGCTGGTACGGCGTCATCCTTAGCCCGGATCCTCTTCGGAGGAGGTTGGCTCTCAGCTTTCTTACCTCTCTTCCTGTGCTTCTTCGTCTTCTGAGCAGGCTCCTCCACTAAGATGCTAAGTGCTCAACGGCCGCCTTTTGGAGTGTGTCAGGGCTAAAGACGAATCCAAGTGGTTTCTCCTGTTGATCGGCGGCTGGAGGCGTCTCTTGAGATAAACCTCCAAAGACCAGGCGTTGCGTGCATGTAGTGGGACGCCCACCTTGACCCTCGCAAGTGATGAAGGGTTCTTCATCCACAGCAGGCATGTACAATCCTATGCCGGCGCCGGTGTTGATGTAGTCGTAGATGTTGAAAAATTCTTCATCACCATCGTTGTTGCCGCCATGTGGTGATGGTGGTGGCGGGGCGACAGTGGTTGGGGCGGCTCACACGCTCCCAACAGTTGTTGGTGGCGACTGGTGGTGGCGACGACGACAGGAGGCTTCCTAGGTGGTGGCCGGATGATCGAGGTGGCGCCGGTGACAGGTGGCATCCGAGGTGGTGGTCGGGCGATCGAGGTGCGCTTAGGTTCCCCGTAAGACGAATCTGACTCTTCGGCCATGTCAAGGGCCAGCCGTGGCATTCTGCAAGGGTCTTGTGTTCATCGGCTCCCTGAGGTTGAAAGGGGGGTCCATGTCGTCGCACCCTGGCAACACCCGATCAATCCGGAACCTCATCACGGCATCGTCCATTGCATTATTGTGCATCGTGCGGTTCGCCGGTTGTATGATATTGCCCTTGGCAACATCCTTCAACTCGCCATCGGCAACTTTGTGGAGTAGTACGCAAGCAGCGTCCTGAATATCGACACATATGTGTTGGGCATCATGATCGAGGTGACAATCACCAAAGGCGCATAAAGAAGATGAAGCGGAGTATGATATTAGTTACCTTAGTGAGGGTGTTGAGCTCGGCTAATGTCGATACATGGCCGATCCCGGCGGCAGGCCTATCATCAGCACTCTCCCGCGGTACTGGTGCCACCGCCGGCTGTGCGATACTGGTATTTTTGGCGGGAGCAGCAGGGGGCAGCTGTGCGACAACAAGCTCTTGCGGCTGCGCCGCGGCGATGGTGGCCGACGGGGTCACCAAGTCCGGCGACGCGTTAACGTTGATGCTCGAGTTGCTGCCGCTAAAGCTGGGCATGTTTATCGGCCCCTGTCAACCTCCCGCATTCCAAAAAGCTAGCCCCTCCATCAACCCAGGGGGGGATGATCGCGCGAAGCTTCTCCTCCAATAACTTTTCCATTGCTTTCTCGTCCAATTTTGCCTCTAATGTCTTCACCTTAAACTTCAGCTCTTCAACCTTGGCTTTATCTTTAGCCGCCGACTGGTTCTTCCTCTCCCTCCTCTTCTTTGCGTCCTCTTTGTAGTACTCGGTAAACTTCATGCTTGTACCGAAGCCGGACACACGGCAAGCTGATTTTGGCGGCAACTTCTTCTCCCTCTTCTTGTAAGTGTTCGTCGCCCTGTTAAAACAGTGTCCCTTGGCTCCGCCACTGAATCTTGGGATGACAAGTCCTCGCTAGCGTTCAATTCCTTCTCCTGTAGAGATACAAGGAGAGGTGAACCCATGCATGCATTTAGATTCTTGGCTTAATTATTTTAATGAGAGATCCACGGTAAATTCCTTACCAGCTCATGCTCAAAGGCCTTCACATCCAGGTCGTCGGTGACGAACTCCCCTGTAACAGGGTCCAGGTAGTAGCGGTCCCGGACAAATTGTTGGATCTGCAGGTCTATAATTTTATGCCATGGGTTCTCTTTACCCAGGCGTTCAAGATCGGCGTCCTCCTTGTCCCAAATGGGTTGTTTCCCTCTGTATCCGCCGCTTCCAAGCCGGTGGTTACCTTTGTTCTTCTCTCGCATAGTCTTTCCCCACTTAGTCCATGCTTTAGAGGCAGCAGTATCTAAGTCCGCCTTGAATATCTTGAACTCTTCTTCGTCGAGCATCGGATTTTTCCTACTTATAATCTCCCAGCTTTCACCGTTGTCAATGCTGTTCTTTACCCGTGTTTTCCAGCTGCTCAAGGCGTTGCTCATCTTTTTCAGTGCTAGTTTGTTCACCGGGTTCTTATTACTCTCCAGGTTTCTGAACTTCTCTGGGAATGTGTATCGCTTGTGAAGCTTCTTAAGGAGGTTCTCGACCAAAGCATGATTACGTCGGATGTACTTCGTGTTGATCGACATGCTTTCCCGGACGATGCACCCGAGTTGCATGCCGTACCCGCAGGCAATCGATGAAGGCGCAATGGGTTGGCCACCTTCTGTGACCTCGGTGAACTCATCACAGACGTTGGCGAGCACTTGCGGCTTCTGATCCTTAATATCCTTCTTCTTCTTCTGTATGGTGTCCGGGTTGCCGCTACCACCATCTGTGCGCTCGCCACCATCCGTGGTGGTGTTACCCTCCTCCCAGCCTTCACTAGTTTCATCGTAGTCATCATCGTCCCCCTCGTAATCTGGATCTTCCTCGCCCCCAGCACCTCTGACGACGGTCATCGGTGGTGGTGTCATTCTCATCTCCTCTGCCTCCTCATGCTCTTGGGACGGCCCCCAGAACGATTTGTTGGCCTCTCGGGCTAGATCCTCGACGCTCAATTGTTTAGAAGGACCAGCCTCGTCGTTAGTAGACATGTTTGTGCTTTATTACTAAAAAAAGAGACAAATGGTTAGCACAAATATCGACCGAAAAATTCGGCATGACCTTTGCTAAATTTTGGACCTACGAGTGCCCATTTCTCAACCGAAACGGAAGTGAATCAACACTTCTGGAGAAACGGGCAACTCAATTGAAATCCCTGCAAGAAAAAAAACCCAACCCCATTGACCTCATCCATCATCATATAAACAGCAACACAACACAAATTCATATAAACATCCATCATCATCCATCACAGATTCATATAGCAGCAACACAACACAGGCAACACCAGTAGATAACAGATTCATATAACAGCAATACAACACAGGCAACATCGGTAGATAATCCAGCATCAGAGCATTTAAAAGAATTAGGATAATAGAACATAGAACATAGAAGATAATCAAATCCAGCATCAGGATAATAGAACATAGAAGATAATCCAGCATCAGAGCCACATGCAACACCAATAGATCTATCTATTGATCATTTTACAAGCATCTGGGACGAGCAAAGATACTACTACAGCAGATTGGCACTTGAGGACTACTACAGCAGATTGGCATTATAAAAGGTTTACATTATAAAAAGGTTTACATTATAAAACAGAGGTACATTATAAAAAATAAGGGGCTGAATCCTAGGCGTGCCATGGCCCAGATTGGCACTTGAGCCAAGTTGAAATATAACAGCAGGTGTATTCAGCAGACATAGATGTCACTGGAAGTATAACTGAAACATAGTGCAAGTATAACTGAAACAACAGTATAACATTCATATTAACCTCTAGGCTAAGGATACATGGAATCCATATGAAAGTGTGATGGCATTTTCATACAAAAACTGAAACAAAGTGCAAGGCATATTATTCAAAGTTGAAATATAACTGCAAGGCATATTATTCAATCTGACTACAAGAATCCTCTCTAACAAATGGCTGAATACATAAAACTAATGTTGTCAGCTCCCAAACTCCAATGGATCCGCACCCAATCTTAATTAAGAAGTCAAAGTTTTACATGTAATTTCCTATCCATATAAGTTCAATATATTACAAGCACAATAGACAAGGCAGCACATACACAGACCTATCTTAAAAACAAGGGAGGGTACACACAATGTTATTTAAATTAAGCAGATTTCATTTAGCATCAAGACATCTGACATGATAAATGGATATAAATATGTTCTATTCTATTTGCAATAGGGAGCATCATGGCTGACTCGACACAATGAGGTGATAATTTCATTAGAAGCCTGAAACTTGATTTTGGGTTTTCTTCGCTACCTAAGTGAATCTAAAAATATATATCTTCCCTACTTAAGCCCTTTTGCATCCCCATTGCCACCATCCCCAATGCTATATGAGGAAACCCCACAACAAAGTAATACAGCATCTACGGCACACAAGCTCACAAATCGAAATTAGCATAACCAGATGAAACACACACCATTGGACCTAAAGGCGTGCATCTCCTGCTTTCATACCAAAGCATATCAACTAGGACAACATCACTGATAGAAACTCACCAGTGGAAAGGAGGGGAAAGGAGGAACTCACTAGTCGTGTACACGAAGGCACAAGGAGCATAGTGGCGCCTCCTCCACACGGCGGCTCCTCCTCCACAGGCGCACGGCGGCTCCTCCTCGACAGGCGCACGGCGGCTCCTCCTCCACAGGCGCACGGCGGCTCCTCCTCCACAGGCGCACGACGGCTCCTCCTCCACTAGCCTCCTCCTCGGTGCGGCGGGCGTGGGCTGTGCTTGGGCGGGCGTTCCCTGGGGCGGGCAGAGCTTGGGCGGGCGGCGCTAGGGTTCGTCGGGGATGCACGCGCGTTTGATTTGGGGAAAGTGAAACGGAGGTGGGGGAAATCAAAGGCCGAACCGTCCATTTGACTAAGTGCCAAGGTTTTGTGGCGCATATCGCCTGAATGCGCCACAGAAGTTTCAACTTCTGTGGCGCATTCTAGTGATATGCGCCACAGAACCTTGGCACTTAGTCCAAAACAGCGCAATGTTGTAGTTTGACATGAATCACTCACTAGCCCATTGGTCTTGCTTGACAGCACTAATCTGGGGCAGCCAGGTTCGAATCTTGGTTGTCTCAATTTTTTTCCTTATTTAAAAATTATTTTTAATTACAAGTTAAAAATATATTTAAAACCAAGAATCATATACATAAAAAAACCCGAATATCGTATACATAATTATATTATTCTCAAAAAACCCGAAACATATACATCAATATAATTTTACTCGAACTAGCCTCTCTTCACAATCTTCTTGCCTTTTTTCTTCGCGGTTGAATACTTTAGCCCAGGCACTATGATATTTCTTCGCTTGAACGGACAACCTTTAGTAGGTAGTGTGGTCTTTCTTCTTACTGGAGTAGTAGTAGACATGTTGAAGTACTTGTCGAACTCCTCTTCGATCTTCGGATCACCATTCTTGTCGAAGTCTTGCTCGTTGGCGGATCCTTCCATTCCGATGATGCTCCTATTTCCCCTCCTCACTACAACACGACTGGGATTTGACGGGTCGATAATAAAGAAACATTGATCAACTTGGCTAGCGAGTATCCACGGCTCATTTTTCGTGGAGGCCTTGTTTGCCGACTTGGCATCTGGTATAATGCAGGTGGTGAAATATCGGCCTTATTTTTTGACGTTCTTGGCCCATCTAACACGGAACATCGGTACCGTCTCTCCACAGTAGTCGAGCTCCCATATCTCCTCGATCCTTCCGTAGAATCTTTCCATGACAGTAGTCTCGTCATCGGCGAAGGACATCATAGTAACTCATGAGTTTTGATATTCGCTATTCATGTCCTTTTCATCGGTGTAGAATATGTAACCGTTGATGTCGTATGACTGATAGGTCTTTACGTTATGCGCTGGGCCCTGTGACAAGGAGAATATGAGTTGTTGATCTTCCGTAGAAGGCGTCTGCGGGGGATTATCCAGCAGCCTTTTCTTGAACCAACCCGTGAAGGTGGAGTTGTGTTCTCTTGTTACATCTCCTTTCTTCCTCGGGCGGGCCCGGTCCACGTACTCCTGCTCGATCAAGCTTTTGTGCTCTTCCACCCAAGGGCTGACCAATTCAATGTGTTGTAGTGCGACTCGGTGTGCCCTGGCAAAGTCGGCGCATCGATTAGCAATGCCGACATGCAGTGAGCGGTGGCCCTCGCGGTGACCATACCTAGCGAGCCTGCCGAGGTGCTTCTTGGTGGGTATTCCAACATCCTCGTTCTCGGTGGTTAGATAGTTCTGGCAGAAAGAGATGCACTCGTAGATGAGAAAGCCCTTGGCTATGCTTCCATCTGGACGGGACCTGTTGCGAACGAAACCTTTGATTACACCGTTCAGCCTTTCAAACGGCATCATGTTATGCAGGAATGTCGGCCCGAGCTGGATGATGTCATCCATGACATGGACAAGTAGATGCACCATGATGTCGAAGAATGCGGGCGGAAAGTAAATCTCGAGCTCGCATAGTATCACCACGATCTCTTCTTGTAGCCTGTCGAGCTGCTTCATGCCGATCGACTTCCTAGAGATGACGTCGAAAAAGTTGCACAAGCCAAACAGCGTCTCACGGACATGCTCGTCCATTATCCCTCGTATGGCAACTGGAAGTATCTGTGTCATCATCACGTGACAGTCGTGGGACTTCATACTGTTGAACCTCTTCTTCGCTATGTCGAGATACCTGCTTATCTTGCCCGAGTAACTGTGAGGAACTTTGACTCCTAGGAGGCACGTGAAAAACTTCTCGATCTCCTCCTGACACAGAGTGAAGCAGGAAGCGCGAAGCACAACCACCTCATTCTTCTTAACCCTTTTGCGGCGACCCTGAGTCCCTTCCGTTTGATCGTCATCATCATGACTATCAAGGTACTGAAGCTCCTTCTTGATGCCAAGAAATTTCGGGTCATTTCTTGCTTTCGGCCCATCCTTGGTCCTCTCCGGCATGTTGAGGAGAGTGCCAAGCAGACTCTCAGTAACGTTCTTCGTGATGTGCATTACATCGAGGCTATGGGGCGTGTGGAGGACCTTCCAGTACGGCAGGTCCCAGAAAACATACCTCGCTTTCCATACACCGAGAAGCGGCTTTGTCCTTGGTCGCTTCTTCCCTCGCGCTGGGCACTCATCCCAATTATTCAGAAGCTCCTCGATTTCTTCGCCGCTCCTTGTACGGGGGGCTCTTTTGATCTCGTCTTTACCATTGAACAGGTCACCGCATTTTCTCCACGGGTGATCCATGCGTAGCCACTTTCGAGTCCCTTGGAACACGGTTTTCGAAGACCCGGGATACTTGGGTAGCTGGAGATGCGGGTCTTATCCATGCACTTGACACATGCATTGTGTCCGTGGTTCACCTGGACCGATACATATGCGTAACCAGGATAGTCCTGCACCGTCGTGAGCAACACGACTCTCAGAGGGAAAATATTCTTTAGTGTAGGCGTCCCACGTATGGGATGGCATCTCCCACAACGTGGCTAACTCCTCTTTCAACATCCCGAGATAAAGATGCATATCGACACCTGGCTGTTTTGGCCCCTGAATAAGAATGCTCATGTGTATGTACCTTTGCTTTGTGCAGAGCCACGGAGGGATGTTGTATGGCCATACAAACACGGTCCAGGTGCTATGCGTGCTACTCTGGTTGCCAAAAGGATTGAGTCCATCGGTGCTCATTCCCAGCCTGAAGTTCCTTGCATCGCCCCCGAACTCTTCAAACTCGATGTCCAATGCATTCCACTGGCTAGCGTCTAAAGGGTGTGTTAGGATCTTGCCATTCTCTCGATCATCTTCGGGTTTCTCCATTCCGCGTGCCATTGCATTAGCTTTGCTTCCTTAGGATCTACGAAATATCTCTATAGACGGGGAGTGATAGGAAAGTACCATACCACTTTTCGAGGAACTTTCTTGTTCCCTCTCTTGTACCGTCCATGGCCGCACACCGGACATGTGGTTCTCTCCGCGTACTCGTTATGATAAAGTGCGCAATCATTGATACATGCGTGGTATTTAACGTGCGGTAGGTCGAGAGGGCACACAATTTTCTTGGCCTCCTCTATACTTGTTGGAAATGTGTTCCCGTTAGGAAGACGATCGTGCCAGAATTCCATGTTAGCATTGAAGCTCACGTCGGTCCATTTGTGTTCCGCCTTCATCTCTAGAGCCTTGAGTGTTACACTCAGGCGTGTATCCTCGGGCCGACACCCATGATATAATGGAGTCATCCCATCTAACTCCATTTGCGCCAGCTTGGCTTTCTCTCTGGCTGCAGCTTTGGCGTTGCTCGTCTCCTTGAGAAGCAGTTCCTGAACATGAGGATCCCTTAACACCGAAGTTAGCAGCGTCTGGGTGTTCGCTTCTTCTCCTTCTTCATGATGGTCATGCCCGTCGACATCTCCTTCTTCGTCATGATGATCATGCCTGTCGCCGGTATATTCTTCGTCATCATTACCATGCCCGTCGGGAGACTCTTCGTCTTCTTGCTCGCCCAAGTCTTCATGATGACCAACACCATTTACTGCCAGCTCCTCATCGAAGTCGTCACGCATGAAACCGCGCCTGAGCAGGTGATCCTCCAATTGTCCAGAATCAGGGTCGATCCAGCGCTGGAGTTTGCATGTTCGACATGGACATATTATCTGGGTCTTGTTGTTCTGAATCATGTCCGCCTTGGCGTCTTTCTTATACCTAGTAACTCGACCTTCGCTCATGCTGACGACCATGGTAGCCTGCGCGGTATGAACATATAGAGAAAAAAGACAGAGAGTAGGTTAATTAGAAATATACACACACAAAACACACATGCATGGTCGTCGCCGGAAAAAATCAGCATGACCTTTCCTAAAAGTAGGACATATGGGTGGTGCAAAAATTTGCCGAAATGGAAATGAATCAACATTTCGGCAAACATCCATGCACCACACCGGGACAGAGACAAGCAAAAACAAGAATCTTCTTCCCATGCAAGCATTCATGCACCACACAAGCTTCCTGCACAAACATCATCTTCGCGCCATGCATGCATCGCATATACACACCGCCCGCGCGACAAGCTTTACACCTACAAAACATGCATATTCATGGCCAATTACTCACCGGGTAGATAGAATACCGACTTGAGAGCGCGATGTGAGAGACTGTGGATCAATAGATCTATAGAGAAAAGTAGAGATGTGGAGGAGAAAAGTAGGTGTGTTTTAGATCAACTAGTTGGAGAAAGACTTTCCCTAGCCAATCTATCAACTATAGTAGGTTTAAATACAACAAAATGTAGAAAAGTATAGACACAATGGGGTGGGAGAGAGGAGGAAGACGAGCTGGGAGGGGGGAAGAAGGATGTGAAATGGATGGTGGGAGAGAGGAGGAAGCAAAGCTGCCACCTTTGTGTAGATCTGGTCGAAGGGTTCTGTGGCGCATACAGGCCGTATGCGCCACAGAAGTTCAATATTCTGTGGCGCATACAGACTGCATGCGCCACATAACCTTGTCCATAGGGTGCAGTGGCAAAGTGGGCCCTGACTCAATGTTCTGTGGTGCATGGCCAACGAATGCGCCATAGAAGGTTAAACTTCTGTGGCGCATGTCTGACCCATGCGCCACATAACACTGAGGCACAGATCTGCACCAAATAAAGGTGGCAGATAGAGCTCTTTAATGACACCCCTCTATATATATGCCACACTCCCTGTCCAAAGAAACATACCTGCCCTCATGTCTTCTTCCCACAACTCGTCGGAAGACTCGCTGGAGAGCACAGCCCGCTCGCGTTCCCTGCAGCCTACTCGCAGTGGAGGGGCGAGGTCGAGGGGCAGTGCTAGGAGTCAGCCGCCGCGGGATTCAGAGGTCAACCTAATCGAGGAGGAGGCCAGACTAAGGCACGAGGCCCTCTACAACAAGGCCATGAGGTTGTATGTCGTGCTCGCGTCTACGGAGGAGAGGGCGCGCATGGCGGAGCCAATCGGGTGGCGGCCGGTGCTCGACCCCAACGTGTCCATGGAGGACCACGTCCGCAGGCGCGCATGAACAGGGAGGTTTGGCATCTTCCACCGCCATCACCCCCACCAGCTCTTTGAAGGGATTTGTAATGTTGTAGTTTGTGTATTTGCAATGATCGATGTATGGCATTGTTGTTTTGCTGTTCAAGGCTATGCGCATGTGCATTTTTCAACGATGTATGCCACTGCACATGTCTATCTACTAGATTGTCTAGTATATTCTGAGAAGGTACTTGTTTTGTTGTTCAAGGTACTTGTTTAGTCGGGAAAAGCACAAGAGGAAAATAATCTGAGAAGCACGAAGCTTTCTGTGGTGCATACCAAGCACATGCGCCACAGAAGTTTGTTCTTCTGTGGCGCACAGGCAACAATGCGCCACAGAAGCTTGTACATAGGTGAGCATAGAGTGGGGCCCACATATATCTTCTGTGGTGCATATCGCAATATGCGCCACAGAAGATATAAACTTCAGTGGCGCATCACCCTGTATGCGCCACAGAAGTTTGGTCAGAGCACGGTCAGACCCCTCCTGCTGTGGGTCCCACCAAACTTCTATGGCGCATATGTAGTAATGCGCCATAGAAGATACATGGTCCAACGGCTGGTGTGGGTCCCACCAAACTTCTGTGGCGCATTGCTCTGGAAGGTGCTCCACAGAAGTTTGGTGGTTCTGTGGCGCATGTCTCCGGATGCGCCACTGGGTAACTTTTGTGGCGCATGGTCAGGACCATGCGCCACAGAAGCTATGTCTATCTATAGCTAGTTTCCTAGTAGTGCTAGTCCCGACCAAGGATACGAGGAGGAAGGAGGATACTACGAATAAGAAGCCGAGGAGAACTTCAACCACTGCTCTGCACAAGGAAAGCCAATACTTGCAAGCTATTAACCTTGCAAGCTAACACTTGCAATTTAGGAAGCTTATATTGACAATGATGCAAGCCTAATACTACTAGTTGAATGTGCAAGCTAACACTTGCAAGATACTATACCCATGCAAGCAAATACTTGCTTGTTACCATGCCAACTATATGCCTTAAGCATATGTGATCATACCCATTTGATACCCCCTCCTATTTTTATTCGCAAGCTTTCTATTTTATTTCTTTATCAAAGCTACTTACTTAGAGTTTACTTAAGTGAATTGTAGATTCTAGAAAGATAATTGAAGGTTGCATAAAGAGCATAAAATTTGGCCTAAGCTAGATAATCTTTATGTCATCCTAAGGCATGAGATTGAACGTAGTTAAAACTCCACTTATTTACCACCCCTCATTAGTACTTACCCCCACTTGTAGATGCTAGTGCTAAGCATAAAACCTGATCAAATTTAGATGGGAATACTTGGTGGAAAACTGGTTATGAAAACCTTGGAATGATGGATCATTCTATTGAAATGTTTTGGACATGTGTTTCCGAAAACACCAGATGATTTATGGTGATGAAAATGTTGAGACATGAGCCTTAGCCCTTTATAAAACTGATGGTTGTCTGAATGCGATACCATTCCAATTTTACCGTACAACCACAATACGCGAGAATTGGGTAGGGCTTGACTGGAAACTTATATACCTTAGTATTAGTTCCCTCACGGCCAAGGTCTGAGCTGAGGCTACCTTGTGAAGATTGTCCACCTGTGCAGTACCCAAGATGACAGTTGGTCATGGTTGGGGGGCCAAACTCACAGGAGAGGTGCTTATACTAGGGCGTGTAATTGAAAGGTTAGGATTGATAATGCTCATACTGAGTATGGTGAATTCAGGATTTGTTCCTGACGGATGTATCGAATGTTGTGGTGAAAGTGTACAATCTCTGCAGAGTGTCAAACTATTCGAATAGCCGCGTCCGTGGTTATGGACAGTTGGAGTGGCCATACTGTTCCCCCGTCAGATGTTTTCAAAATGACTTGTGAAATGAATTGAGACTTTGACTTGACCACAACAGGGTTGTGATATGAAATACAAGTTCCCACTTAGGGTTATAAAACTTTAACTAGCATTCTTTGCTTCTGAACTTAGTAGAGGTAAATATGGCTTTTTGCAAAACAACCCTAGAGCCTAGTATCCTATTACAAAAACCCCTTTCACTTGTTAGTATTAGTTTGCGAGTACTTAAAGAGTACACATGGCTTTGTCCCTGGCTATTCCCATGGCCAGACAATGAAGAGGAGTACCTGGAGGATGGACCCCAGGAAGGTTACGACAACTAGGATCATCTCCCATCGTCAGCATTGCCTGTGACCCCGAAGATGGAGCTTTGCCTACGCTACCGTTATTATTACGTATTCCGCTGCTTGTATTGTATTAAGACTGGATCATGAGATCCTTATTTGGTGTAAAACCTTATGTATTGTTTTTAATGGATGATGTACTGTGGTATCCAATTCTGTTATGTCTCGCAAAAATGGTAATCCTGGGATTGCGATGTATGGCATAACAGGTATTTGGGATAAAAAATCCGGGTGTTGACAGGTTTTCAGGTGAAGGAAGAAAGTGATTCTGGGAAGCGAGATTGTGGATGAGGACGCGCAGGGTTGTCGCGATGGCCTTCTTATCCTCTCCTGGAAGCGGCGGCGTTGATCTTGGCGCAACGATGACGATGACGGCATCGAGCAGCGGTGAGCTCCGCCAGCGAGCTGCCTGTGTGCGTGACGAAGACGACGACGTGAATTTTGCGGATAACCCCCTGGCAATTTCTTCAGCTCAACCCCTAGTCCTATCCTGACCCCACTTGTCAGTCACAGATGGAAAAGGACTGGGCTGTTGTGGGCTGCACAGGGCGTCAGATAGGCATAGTGGTATTGGGCCACGGCCAAGTTGTGTTTTTATTTGTTTTATTCTTTTTCTATTTTTTGTTTCCTTATTCAGATTTGAATTTGTTTTATATTTTGAACCTTTCTTTGTATGATTTATTTGCTGGATATTTGCAACAATACTAAAATACATTTTGTATCATTTGTGAATTTTTATTATATCATCTTTTTGTATTTCTTTGGGTTACTCAATATGAACTCCTTTTAAATAGTTTGTAGAAACTTTTCTTATTATTTTTCTCTCCTATTTTAGTTAGGGATTTCTTGAATGATATTTTCTTATTTGTTTATAAACTTAACTCAAGTTGGCTCATAGTTTGAATACAAAGTTTTATATGAATAATGATCCTATATCTTTATTTAATGCATGAAATATAAAAGACATTGATATAGTTATTACTATTCCCATTAATTTAGAAAATGAAATGTTTATATTCTATTGTGATAAACAAAGAGGTTTAGGGTTTTAAATTATGAGTACTACCCTTGGCTTTAGGGTTTTGCATAAGCTTAGATTCCTTTTAAGAGTTAAGATTTAATGAATAAGCATATTGCCTTATGTATATAGTATTTGATGAAATCTCCCTTTTTAATAGAGAGTTATAGTTAGAGTGTTTTATAGAAGTGAACTGATGAAAATATACTTAAGCACATATGGGTATGATGGTTGGAATTAACAGAGATGTGCTTATGTGAGTTGTTATAGGAAAATATTTCTATAAAGTGTTATAGACATCAGATGATGGATCTATATTATGAGATGGATATTATGTTTGATTTGAGATTTAGAGTTGATTGCTTACCAAGATTAAATAGGAAAATGATTTATAACATATAATTATATTTCACAATCTTGGATCTCTAATTAAGGAATTTCTTTAGATATAACACTTCTTTCTATCCATCATCAGGGTTAGTATAAGGAGCTTACTTATTAAAATCTTCTGATTCATATATCATTCTTCTAAACTCATGGATAAATCCAATGAGTTTGATACAAAGGCATTTTATAATTTGTTCATATCCTTGCTTGGTTGTATTTACTATTCTACTATTGATCATCTTCCATCAAACCAGTAGTTCCTTCAAACTCTTATTACAATCTTCCTTAATCCTCCATCACTAATCTTTCTCTAAAGTTGACTATCCTTAAAGATTGATAACACCACTTTTATGACTCTATGCTATACTAGATTTAGTTGAATAACACCATCTTATATTTACTTAACTCTCAGGACTTACACTTCAAACCCTGAATTATATTTATGTGGTTTGCAAAGACTACTCTAGGATCACTTATCTCTACTAGGGTTCCAATCATGTTCTACCCACTAGTATTACCTATACTAAATATAAGCATTCAATACTGGTGGCCAAAGCATTACCATTATAATACTTTAATCATTTATTACTGAAGTTCTTAGTTGGCTAAGCAGGGCTTTATCAATCCTACCTTTTATTGTCTGGAAATTATCTTCTTAGTATCTTTTATTGGATTAAGGTTATTAATAGACTATGCCCTTATTAGAAGATTTAAGTAGATGTTCTGATAAGAGCAAATAAGAGGTCAAAGACTAATAGTTAAAGAATTTGTGAATCAATGAGGAATTATCCAACATTGATGAACAATAGATATTGAAATAAGTTTCATAAAGATTCTATATAAAGAAAGATATATGTATATAGTGGATGATCTTGAATTAATCAATTTCCAACTCCAAGTCATCAAAGGAGTTTTTTTTAAGGTTAGGTGTTACTATGATACTCAGGATGTATGCAGATGGAATTAAGATATAGTGGTTACATTCTTATTATTTGTTTTATATCCTTAACTTGGTACTTATGAGTGATTATAATGAATACTATGATATGATCACCTAATGATCAATTATAATTCACATTATATTAAGGTTTAACTTATAGTACATTTGATCTACCCTTAGATCAAATCTCTCTTACCCAAAGTAAGGTTTTAGCAAAGTTCTATTGAAACTTATCGCAGTCAACTTGATGATCTACTTCTTATTTCATCAAGTTAAGAGAATCTTCAATCACCTTGACAAGTTTTGTTTAAAAGCGCAAAATTTATTCGGATTTTCTATGCATGAATGCAATGCACACATCTGGGTTCAGCTTATTTCTAAGCTCTAATGCTGGGATGTTACAGACTCTTCTCCTTAAAATAAACTTCGTCCTCGAAGTTCGCAAACTCTCACGTTTCGGAGTGAGAAATTGTTTTGTAGTGGTTCCTACATTCTTCTCTTCATGACGATTTTAAATGAAATAAATTGTAGTATTCCATAACCTGATTCGATATTCTAATCCAATTCTTTTTATCTAAACATCAAACTTTATTACTATTTTAAGTATAGTTTAGAGGTATCGTTAAAAATAAGTTTTAAGTTTCTATATACTCGTGTTAGTAATCAAAAGACTACCCTTCTATTCCTGTCATAGTATAGTTGATACTGATATTCCTTCTAAGATTGGATTTGAACTGATTTAGTCCATACCCATTGGAATTCGTATTCTCTTCCTATGTCCAATTGGAAGTTCTCTATTATTTCTTAAGATTACTTAAGAGTTCTTTCTTTTTGGATTGGTCGTTTAATTGTATCCTTTATCACCTTCAAGTTTAGACCTTCTCATGATTTTTTACTAATTTTCCATTATTACGTATAGTACTTTCTTCATCCTTCATTCATAACGTCTACTCTCCCCCTTCGATTTTACTAATAGTCTTTAAATTACATACATAGAGACCATTGGTTCTTAAACTCGAATATTGATCTCGGTTCAGCTTAAATTCTACCATTTTAGGGCCTGATGAAAGATTATACGGTGTATCCACACAATTGTGGATCTCCGAAGTAAATCTTCCAGCACTATATATCGTACTCCCTATTGGATATCTTCGCTGGGATAAATCTAACTTTGCGAAGCCTCTTTGAGAGACGATCACCTTAATTTTTTTTACTTCCTGAGGTTTTACTTAACTTAAGCCAAATTTAATGCTCTTTATGCAACCTTTATGATGATTAGATTAACTATGTCAACCAAATACCAGCTGCGGGCAGAACAGCGACTGCGGATTAGAATGTCGGCAAGGGATTAGGTACCCAAGGCGGAACATTCTGGATGGTAGGTATTATCTTACAGTTTCCGGCCTACGAGTTACATTCTCTCTGAATTGTCAGAGCTTGAATACCCTTTTGGTTCTAAGGCATCTTCTTGCTACTTTTTCATGATACTTCCATGAACTTGATACAACTCTTCATTAAATTCTTAGCATCTTACCTAATTTGAATGAACTTTCAATTTATCATATCTTGTTGCTCCTTAAATCTCCTCCACCGTGCTTTCTTCCTAGTGGCCAAGAATGTGACTTATGTTCTATCTATTCTCCAAATGGTGTAAATACCCCTTCTGTCATGCTACATCATTCAAGTTAATCTTCCTTATGATCTTTGAATCTCGTCACTCCCTTACACGAATTCCCGTTTCTATCTAGGTCTATAACATCAAGTAATAACTGGGTGTTACATCATGCATTTGCACACCTAATTAAACTTCATGTACAGATCTAGTCAATGAAGAGAAATCAAAAAGATCCAAAAGTCAATAAACAACAAAACATATACCTTGTATCATACATAGGTTTTAGATAATTTACAAATGTACTGGATGTTACCACGGTTTGCTCCAAACCTATTTACACAACTATCTTACAAGAACTTCTTGCTCTTGTGGATATATCCTCACTTATTTCAGAAAACTCTTCAAACTACAATACGCATTACCCTCTATATACATTATTCAAGCCCGCATCCCTTGGGATGTTGTTTCTCTCTCACTTTCATCTTCCTCTAATGCTTCCTGGAGTTCCGTCCATGATGACGTGAAGTCCTACGACTGCCTTCTGGAGCATAAGAGCATCCAGGAGGTGCGTAATCTTGATTAGAAGTACCAAGACTGAGATTAGTCATTGAAAAATGACTAGAGTTGGCGTAATCTTTCACCGAGTAGTCCAGGTTTTCTGGCAACGCTTCCTCATAGTAAGTTGGTTCCTTAGATATTTCTTGGATCTAGTCATATATGTTGTTATAGTAGCTATTGGAGTACTCTTCTAAGTTGATTGGATTCGTATTACCCCCATATGGTCCATAAGGCTCTCTATGGTTATAGTTGGTCTCTTCTTCAATACCCGTATCACAAGGTATAGGATTTCCTATGGTTCTACCTTGAGATTCTATTTCCCATCCATACTTGTTAGGCTCAGGATTACTTAATAACTTTATTCCATTCCTGTTGTTCGGAGTTATATTTGGTCCATAGGTCTTTAGGTGGCTTGAAGTCATTCTGGTAATAGGCATAATTTTCTGAGTTTGGGTCATCAAACTCAGTTTCCTCGAACACTTCTCCTGAAGGTATGTATTTGGGATGCCTAGCTTCTTTATCTAGCTTCTTCCTACGAGCCATTGCTTTATCAGGATCAGTAAAATCCTCAATGACCGTATCCAGCTCCTAAACTAAAACTTGGTGAGTGTTATGATAAGTGTTTAGCAAAGACCGATAACGATCCATATACTCTACAGATAGAGTAGGTTCAGCTTGGACTAAGGTACAGTGATCTAACTCATGCTCTAAGTTTGAGGTTTCATGTGGTATAATGGTGTGAGTACTACCTTCTAGAGCTTGGGATTTATGTTCTCGGATCATGGTTATGGATGCTGCTACGGCAATCTGATATGCAGATGCCATGCACCTTGCCTCTCCTGCTGGCATTTCTCCCTTAAGTCCAAACTTCTTGGGTAACATGATCATGACACTATCACATCCCAAAAATTTTGCAAATTTTGTAATGTGAAAAATAAATAAACAAAATAAATAATTATTGAAATTTACGGTGAAAAGAAACTTCTAATTCCAAAATGGAAACTTAAAATCCCATCTTGAACAAACTTTGATCAATGTTTGAATCCAACCAAATTCAAAACAAGTGAAATGCATTCTGCATAAATGCATCTCGAAAATTTAAACACTTGGAAAATAAATCAAAACCCTAAAACCCTAATGGGAGTTTTCCAAGATATCTCTAAGACCATGGTTTTGATCCATATAAAAATTTGTCAACAAACATTTACAAATGATCAAGAATGACAAATAGAAATATTATAAACCCATATAAATTGGTTTCACTTAATTTGGAGCCATAGATAAAATCATATGGATTTTATAAGATGGAGAAAGAAATATTAAATGAGGAATATTTAAAGACCAAATTAAATCTTAGCCTAATCCATAAGCAAATGGAATGAGTATAATCCATATCCAAATAAAATAAATGGATAAAGAATTTTCCAAATAAAATAAAATGGCATTAACCAAATTATATTTCTATTTGAATAAAGACAAAATCTCTAATAAGAATGATTAATTAAATCATGGGAAAACAGTATTTGGAATTTACCCAAGTGGATTAAAAGTCATTTAATTAACTTAAATGGGATCAAAGAAATCAACTAAATAAATTTATGGAATTAAACCCATAATTAATTTCATTAGAATAAAGACAAATACCCAATTTAAATGATTAATAAATCATATTAAAAAAAATATTCCAAATAATTCAAAAGTGAATTATTTGACACCCTAATAAATGAATAAAACTTACTGAAAAGGTTTTGTGAAAAAACGAAATTAAATAAGGGTTAAAAATATATTTGATATTAATTGAATTTAAAGCAAGGGTTTTGTTTTAAATAATTAATATACCCTAAAAAGAATAAGAGAATTATTATAAATTTGACTTCAGAATGTGATAATAAAAAGTGTTTGATTATACACAAAGTTTGGTTGAAGTTTGAATTCAAATTGTTGTTTGAAATGACTAAACAAAATCAAAACAGAATAATAAAAATAGAAAAAGAAAAGTTGTTGTATAAAAAAAATGAACGGACCCCAGCCCAGCCAGCAGGCCCAACTAGCCCAGCAGCCCACTCCCTCTCTCCCACGAGAAAACGTTTCACACCAGAAACTTGAACCGCGCAGTCGCTGACTAACTGGCCCCACTCTTCCTCTCTCTCTCTCGCTGTCAAGCAGACCCCACCCCCCAGTCTTCTTCCTCACCCACGCGACGACCACGCCTCGCCGGCCATTTCTGCCTCGCGTTAACTCGTTTCAATTCGCGTAAATGGCTCTATTAAACCTCGCCGCGACCATGCGTACTTAATCACCACGCTCCCCTCTTCCTTTCCCCTAGTCATCGCCCCACCGGAGCCCCCGGGCTGTCCCAATTCATCCTCACATCACCACTGCTCCGACGAGCCTCCCCGACAAATGCCGGCCACCTCCGCCAGCCCCACTGCCTCCAGAGCACACGAGCTTGCTCGCCAGCATCTCCTGCACCTTCCAGTGTCTTCCCCTCGCTCGCGCGTGCCCCCTAGCGTCGACAACGACAACACCAAAACACCACCGCCTCCTGCTCCAACTCCGGCGAGCCCTACGGGTAGTTTCTGACCGCGCCCCTTCCTCTTTTTGATGCTCACACCTTTGTCTCTTCTTTGCACGTCTAACACCACCCTCCTCTGGTTTTTCTGTCATCTATAGCCTCACCCCCGATGACGAACAGAGCCGCCAGACGCCGACTACAACTACGGCGAGGAATCGCCAACAGCTCTGTGCGCCCCTTCAACTACCACGACCACCTCGAGCTTCAGCACGACGAGGCGAACCCAGTGAGCCTATTCTCCCCCTTTCGCGCTTCCTATTCCGTCGGCAACGTCATCGCCAGGCCACTCCGCCGCCAGCGCCACCAACTCTTGGCAAAGCACTAGGAGCCGTCTGATCTCGATCCGAGTGATGCGATAGATTGACTTATCGAAGGGGTAAGTTTGGTTCTGTACCATGTGAAGCGCATTAGATCTAACGGTTGTCCTCTGTCGAGCCAAGCGAAACGGTATGGACCAATCAGAACCTTCCACGTGGCTGAGTTTTGTTTTAAAAACAGAAAAGGTTCTATTAGAGGTTAGAGTTTGTAAAATTTATAACTTTCAAACCACACGTCCAAATTTTACAAATTTTATATAAATGGAATCAGCAAGACAAGTACTTTCCAACCATACACTTTGTCTAGTAAATTGCTTCTAGTAAAATGGTTGTTTTATAGAAACTTGTGTAGGCATATTTTGAGTATAAAATTCATTCTAAAATTATTTTTGTGATAAAATCTTTGGCAAATGGATTGTTTTGAACCTACTGACCATAGAAACCAACTTTTGGTTTTAAAAACTTATTTTGAGATGCTAAGGAATAAATCTTTTGATAAAAGCATTTCTAGCCAAATAAAAATGTTGATTATGGTTTAAAAATGATTTTGGAGAAAAACCCTTGGGAAATGTTTTGATTTAAACTCTCTGACCCTAAACACAAAGTTTTATGATTTAAAAATGTATTTGGTGAACCTTATAAAGATTATTGCTTTGCTAAAGGCATTTTCAACCACATAAAACATTGATTTGGTTTAAAAATGGTTTATAGGTAAAATCTTTTGCAAATAGTTTTGCCACTTTCATAAAATGACCAATATGTGTTTTAGAATGTTTATAACCTTCTAGAAACCACTTTTCCAAATAAAACAATCTTTAGCATGCTTGCATGCATTGCTTTGTTTCTATTATTTTATGTGATGTTTGTTTGAATGGTAGATTAAAATTCTGCCTTGCTTGATTGAATTGTAGTGGAATTTTATGTAAGATCCCTCCTTTATAAAGTAAAAGGATCCCTGTGATTGCAATGCTAGTCCCTGGATCATTGCTAGCATCCATAGTTTAAGATGAAGTACACAGATACAAAGGTCATTTATTACATCCATTCCAGAGATAAACATAGTCTTTACAACTCAAGGCCACAGGCCTATTACAAGAGTTTGAATAAGTAAATAAATATAAGTCTTCATCTTCATGTGCCACAGGCAAACATGTTGAGTGTAGACTCATGACACCTAATCCTCATCAGAGTAACCTGCAACATCACAAGTTACAGCCACAGTGGGTCAATACTTTGGAATAGTATTGGCAAGTGATACCTTAGTATATTTTAAGTGGACTAGATACTATATGCAAATTTGGCTAAGTGTAGCTTGGCTTGCTTTGCTCAAAATAGGTTTTTCCTATTAGTTGAAATCACTAAGTTTTTCTTTGTCAAAACTTTTCCCAAGGAACCACCAATAGACATTGAGGTCCTTCATCCTTGTTCACTCACAAATTTTTATTTAGAAATTGGGATGAGGAGATTCTTGATAGCTTCCATGTCTTGATGCTCAAGATGTCCATTGCCATGGACTTGGCTAAGTACTTAGATTTTTCCATCTGCAGAGGTTGTGCACTTTCCCCACCAGACTTGGTTTCACCAAGACAGGACCTTTCAGAAGCCTTTCCTTAGAACAAATGGACGCGTTCCAACCTATCATTCCCACTACCACCAACTGTCCAAATGGCTAAGTTCTAGCAACTTATGTGATCCAGGCAGAGCCCATATTGCCAAGTGGCTGCACTAGAAGCTTCTCAACACTTGGCCTCTAAAATCTCTTTGTTCCTGGGTGGCTTACCACAAGTGAGATACACAAGGTAAACCATAGCCATGGGCCTTGTGTAACCACTCAACCAAAAACCACCAATCAAGTCCCTTTCCACCTAGGTGATTCATTGACTTAGTTGTTTTATTAAGTAAAACAAGTCCAAAGACTTAGAAATATTTTCATCATAGCATGTATATTTCACCAACCCTTGTTTTCTACTATCTAGGCTAAGCATGGCATAGATAGTAAATTAACTTTGAAATTTCCTAGCAATTCTACAACTACTTAGGATTTCCCAACATGGCATTAGGCAAAATATTAACATGCAAGACTTAGCAAAATATTTCTAATTCTTAGTATAAAATATAGGGATAGAAATATTCATGAAGTACCACTTGCCTTGGTAGTTGGGATAGTAGCACTCTTCACAATCACAATCACTAGCACCAAAATCTACACATAGAATATAGCCACAATCACATACAAGATATATTCAACCAGAAATATATATGCATGCATGCAAGATGCTAAGTGATGATTTTTAGAAATCAACCAAGCAAGTGCATAGTACTGAATCTTAAACAAGTCAAAAACTTGCCAAACCAAGTTTATTTGACACTAAAAACAATTCCTAAACATTTCATATACTCAAATAAGCCCTACACATTTTTCTGCAAATAAAGCTATTTTAACAGAAGCAAAACTTTAAACACATTGCATAAATGGAAAGGTCTTGCTCTCCTGATTCCAACAGTATAAAATTTGTCAAATTCTAACGTGGGGATCAAAAGTGATAGCTAATCCAAAATTGGATATAAATCAGATTCAAAATTTGTTTTAAAATCAAACCCTAGCCACGCGTCTGTTTCCTATTGGCCGATACCGTTTCACTCAGGATCACCCTTCCACGCCGTCAGATCAAGTCAGATCCAACGCGCCAGATCAAAAGAAAACGTTTCGCTTAGATCTAATTTAAACCGCAAGATCTACATCTAACGGCTGCTGTTGCTTTGACCATAGCCTAGCGGCGCTAGCGGCGGCGACTGGCGGCGGCGTGTCTGTCAGTGGCGGTGCCGGCGTTCTAGGTCGCCTGGGGAGGGGAGAGGATGCTCACCAGAACCGCCGTGTCGAGGTGAAGCTCAACGTGTCTCTGGTTGGTGAAGGGGCGCTCGGAGTCATCGGAGATTCCTCGCCGGAGTTCGCAAACGCGTCGGGTACGGCTGCTGGTCGACGTAGGCGAGGTTCTGCGTCGCGCTAAGACAAGAGGAGGACACCGTTAGACGCGCAAGACGCTGGGGATCTTAGGCGTATCAAACAGAGGGCAAGGGGCGGCTGGTACTTACGGGGAGAGGTCGCGGGAGTTCGAGCAGAGAGCGGTGGCGTTCAGTCGTTGTCGTTGCCGAGGCTACAGACCATGCGCGAGCAAAAGGGAGGTGTTAGTAGATGCGCACGGATCTGCAGAGCATGCTAGTATGAACCATGGGCAGAGGGGGGCACGGTGCTCACCGGAATTCGTCGGCGAGGTCGTCGGAACAGCGGCAGTGTCTGGCGAGTTGTGAGCAGCCTGGTGGCGTGGAGAGGAAATTGGGTGAGGGGAAATGGCCGCGAGAGGGAGGGGCTTAAGTAGGCAGGAGCTCGACCAGAAACTCCTGGAGAATCAATGCCAATTACGCCGCGGAATCAACGCAGCAACGGCCAGCGGCGACGTGCTCCTCGCGAAATTTGGGGGAAGACGATGATGACGTGGACAGGGCCCGCTTGTCAGCGAATAGAACAGAGAGGGAGTGGGGTCCGAGTGTCAGCGACTCTGGGGGTGCTTCTGCGCGTGAGAGAGAGAGAGGGGACCCGGGTGGGCTAGATGGGCTGGTTTCGCTGTTGGGCCGAAAGTCTGACGCCGGCCCTTTTCTATTTCCTTTCTCTTTTTCTTTTTCTGTTTTGATTTTCTGGATTGATTTTCAAATGATTTCAAAAGCTTTTGAATTCAAACTTTTTCCAGGATTTTGTAGGGTGCAACATTCACATTTCAGGGCATAAAATCAAGTGGTCTCTCTGTTCAAGCTTGGTTCTTTTGAATAAACAAAACAAACAGTGCCATAGCACTTGATTTGCAAATGTTTTGAAAATGGTTTTGAAACCATTTTTATTTTGTATATTTTTGTTCAAACTCCACACTCAATCCAATCAACAAGGAATCAAACAAACTTGGTTTAAACACTTAAGCTCTCAAGTGGGGATGGTCATTTGATTTAAGTTTGCTCACATAAAATGATAGAACTATGTGCTTCTGTTTTCTTGAAATTGGTTTGAAATTGATCTCAAAACAATATGCATGCATGAATGATATGCAATCTTTGAAATCATGATTTTAGGGATGTTACAAATCTAACCCCCTTAAGATGAATCTCGCCCTCGAGATTCGGTTTGGCTAGAAAATAGGTGAGGGTGGTCTTTCCGAAGATCATCTTCTCTTTCCCATGTTGCTTCCTCTTCGGAATGATGATTCCACTGCACTTTGCAGAACTTGATAGTCTTAGTCCTTGTGACTCTTTCTGCAGTCTCAAGAATCTTGATAGGTTTCTCTTCATAAGTGAGATCACTTTCTAGTTGAACCTCCTCCAAAGGTATAGTATCCTTCAAAGAAGTTTCTTCCATTTCTGGATGACATTTCTTAAGTTGACTCACATGAAACACATTATGGACAGCTGACAGAGTTTCTGGTAGTTCAATTTCATAGGCAACTTCTCCTTTGCGACTTAGAATCTTGAATGGCCCAACATATCTTGGTGCCAATTTTCCTTTGACTCCGAATCTCTTCACTCCACGAAGTGGTGACACTCTAAGATAGGCTCTATCACCAACTTCGTAGGTGACTTCTCTACGCTTAGGATCTGCGTAGCTTTTCTGTCGGGACTGTGCTATCTTCAATCTGTCCTTAACCAACTTGACCTTCTCTTCGGCTTCTTTGATAAGATATGGCCCGAATAAACTTCTTTCTCCCACACCATTCCATAACAATGGGGTGGTACATTTTCTTCCGTAGAGAAACTCAAATGGTGCCATCTCAATGCTGGCTTGATAGCTGTTGTTATAAGAAAACTTTGCGTAAGGCAGACTTTCATCCCAACTGGCTCCATAGTCTAGGGCACATGACCTCAACATGTCTTCAAGAATTTGATTAGTCCTTTCTGTTTGTCCATCAGTTTGAGGATGAAAAGCAGTACTGAATTCCAACCTCGTTCCCAATGACTCATGTAACTGTCTCCAAAAATGGGAAGTGAATTGGGTTCCCCTATCAGACACAATACTCTTGGGCACTCCATGTAGACATACAATTCTACTCATGTGGATTCTGGCTAACTTAGCACTTGTATAGGTTGTCTTCACGGGTATGAAATGAGCCACTTTAGTTAGGCGATCTACTACTACCCATATAGAATCATATCCTGACCTGGTCCTTGGTAATCCGGTAATGAAATCCATACCAATCTTGTCCCACTTCCAATCAGGAATAGGTAGTGGTTGAAGCAAACCGGCTGGTTTCTGATGTTCCGCTTTTACCCTACTACACACATCACACAAAGCAATATGTTCGGCGATGTCCTTCTTGAGATTATTCCACCAAAACCTTTCCTTCATGTCCATGTACATTTTGGTGTTACCCGGATGAATGGAATACGGAGAGTTATGTGCTTCTTGCAAAATCAGTTTCCGCAACTCCGGGTCTTGTGGAACACAGATACGTTTCCCATGCCATAAAGTACCCTGTTCGTCTTCATGGAATTCTTTGGCTTTTCCTTTTCCAATCTTTTCTTTAATCTCTTCGATTTCCTTATCCATCTTCTGGGCTTCTTTGATCTTGTCCAACAAAGTGGGTTGAACATCCAAAGACATGAGATGTCCTTCAGGCACAATCTCCAATCTGAGTTTCCTAAATTGGGTACATAGATCATCTGGCAATTCTCCTTTGGTAAGGCCATTCACAAATACCTTACGACTTAGAGCATCAGCTACAACATTTGCTTTACCGGGGTGGTATTGCAAACTTAAGTCATAGTCCTTGATAAGTTCTAGCCATCTTCTTTGTCTCATATTGATTTCCTTCTAGGTGAAGATATATTTCAAACTTTTGTGATCTGTGAACACTTCACAACGCTTTCCCAAAAGATAGTGTCTCCATGTTTTTAGTGCATGGACAACAGAGGCTAACTCTAAATCATGAGTAGGATAGTTCACTTCATGAGTTTTGAGTTGTCTCGAGGCATAAGCCACAACTTTGCCGTCTTGCATAAGTACTGCACCCAAACCTTGATGAGATGCATCACAATATACTTGAAAATCTTTCTCCAAATCTGGTAGACACAAGACTGGTGCTGTCACAAGTCTCTTCTTCAATTCCTGAAAGCTGAGTTCACAACCTTAAGACCAAGCAAACTTCTTGTCTTTCTTTAGCAATTCTGTCATAGGCTTAGCAACCTTAGAGAAATTCTCAATGAACCTTTTGTAGTAACCTGCTAAGCCGAGGAAACTACGAACTTCTTTTACGGACTTGGGAGATTCCCATTCAGTTACGGCAGAAACTTTAGCAGGATCAACTGCTACACCATCCTTTGTCATAACATGACCTAGAAAACCAACTTCATCTAACCAGAACTCACACTTGCTGAATTTGGCATAAAGTTTATGCTCTCTTAACTTCTCAAGTATCAAACGCAAATGTCCTCATGCTCTTCTTTGCTCTTGTAGTAGACTAAGATGTCATCGATGAAAACGACAACAAATTTGTCAAGGAATTCCATGAACACCTTGTTCATCATATTCATGAAGTATGCTGGAGCATTGGTCAAACCAAAAGGCATTACGGTGTACTCATACAATCCATACCTTGTAGTGAACGCTGTCTTAGGTATGTCTTGTTCTCTTATCTTGAGTTGAAAATAGCCTGACCGGAGATCAATCTTTGAGAACACACATGTTCCTTCTAGCTGATCAAATAAGTCATTGATTCTAGGCAAAGGGTATTTGTTCTTGATAGTCACCTCGTTGAGTGAACGGTAATCTATGCATAACCTTTGACTTCTATCTTTCTTCTCCACAAACAAAACTGGGGCTCCCCAAGATGAAGAACTTGGTTGATAGAATCCTTTCTTCAACTGTTCTCCAAGTTGTTTCTTGAGTTCTTTCAGTTCATCAACTGACATTTTATAAGGTCTCTTTGCTATTGGTCCAGATCCTGGTACCAAACCTATAAGAAACTCCACATCTCTATCTGGTGGCATTCCCGGCAATTCTTCCGGAAACACATCCGGATATTCACTCACAATTGGCACACTGTATGTGCTAACGCCCTTAAGAGAATTAAGCATACTCCTTTTCGCTTCAAAGTTGGTCTTGAATCTGATCCTTTTATTTTCTGGAGTTGTGAGTGAGACAGTATGGTTGGCACAATTTATCACTTCTTTGTACTTAGTCATCCAGTCCATTCCCAAAATGTCATCCAATCCTTGGGAGTTTAGAATTATCAAGTTAACGGGAAACTTATACTTCCCAAACTCTATGACTAGATCATGACATCCTGAATTCACTATCATTTCTCCACCAGGAGAACTTACTTTTATAGGACACCCAATAGTTTCTCTCGGTAGTTCATTTCTTTCAACAAATGCTCTTGATATGAATGAATGAGATGCACCAGTATCAAAGAGTACAAATGCTGGAATAGAATTGAGTCTGAACTTACCAGCAACAGCATCAGGCTCCTCATAGACCTCTTACACATTGATGTGGTTCACCTGTCCCTTCTGGAAAGGATTGGGCTTGTTGGGTCCTTCAACTTTATTTTCTGGGCAGTCATTTGCATAATGCCCCATCTTCTTGCATTTGAAGCATTCAACCTGACTTATGTCTCTCTTAACAGGCTGACTTCCACTTCCACTTCCATTACCACTGTGGTGGCTCTTATGTCCACTCTTGTGGTTCTTGTACTTGTCATTGTGATGACTACGGTGATGCTTGTTGTCATGACAGTTGTGGTTGTGGTGCTTCTTGAATTTCCCATGCTTGTGGGGTCCTGAGCTTCCGCTGTCATCATAATGAGATCGTTTGTGAGACGATCCCGAGCTGTGCTTGTCGGAGTGCTTTCTCTTTCTACTATCAACTTGCTTCATTTTGTTCTCCAAAATAGCAGCCTTGTCACAGAGCGACTGATAAGTGGGAACTTATGCCACAGCCAACTGCAGATTCAGCTCATCATTCAAGCCCTCAAGAAATTTTTCCTTTCTCTTGGCATCAGTGTCAACTTCATCCGGTGCATAACACGCCAGATTGTTGAACTCCTCAATATATTCAGCCACGCTACGGTGGCGCTGCTTCAGATTGTGGAACTCTTTCTTTTTCAGACTCATCACTCCTGATGAGATGTGAGCAGTGCAAAAGCCATCCTCGCAGATAGCCCATCTCACTTCATCTATGGGAGTGGTGATCTGGAAGTTGTCCCACCAAGTGGCGGCTGGTCCTTCCAGCAAATGTGCTGCAAATCTGACCTTTTCAGCATCCGTATAGCCCACGGTTACCAAGTCCTTGTTTACCGAACATAGCCAGTCATTGGCCACCATGGGATCAGTCGTCCGTGAGAACTTGGCTTGCCTCAATCTCAAGAATCTAGTAAGCATATCAAAGGCAGGTGGGTTGTTGTTGTTATTGTTGTTGTTGTTGTTATTGTTGTTGTTGTTTTGGTTCTGGATGAACGTCGTCATCATCTTCATTAGCTGAGTTTGAGCAGTCATCATTTGTTGCATTTCTGGAGTGATGTTGTTGTTGTTGTTGTTGTTGGGGTTGGGGTTTGCACGACGGGGAGGCATCTGTGGTTGGTTCAAATAGAGATAAGAATGAGATACCCATAGATGCTTTCATGCACATTACATCACATAAGCAAACATAACGCATGCAACACAAAGATAAAGGTTCAACAACAAGTTAACAAGTTCACAAAGTAAAACACACAAGTAGCAAGCCATCCACATGTCGGATGGTCCAATAACAAGTTCTCAAATAACAAGTACGATAATAAAAGATAAACGTGTAGTCAAATCTACTCGTCGACATCAATCTCCTCCTCGACAATAGTAAGACCTGCGTTCTACATTGCGGTCTTGTATTCCTCGACGTTAGTAGTCAAGGTCTCTAATTGGCCTTGAGAGCCCTCTTCTGGGAACGAAGCCTCTCTATCACTGTCTGCTGCTGCTCTAGCTCGAAGTCCTTGGACTGCAGTTCTTCAGTCATGTCCGGATCTTCTTGTTCCTATCCTGGACACGCTTCTCCTGACTCTTGAACTTCCTGTCCTGGGTCTCGAACTTCGCCTCCATTTCCTTGACTATCTCGTCTTGCTGCGCGAAGAGCTTGTCCTTCTCGCGAATCTGCACCTGGAGCTCGTCATTGCTGAGCATGAAATTGGTCCTGTCAGTGTCCACGTGCCTAATGAGAGAATCTAAGTCCTGGAGGTACAAGCGTATCGGCTCTGCTGTGTCCCTCGAATCGTCCTCGAAGTCGATGGACTCTCCATCCTCGTCACGTCTTCCGAAGACGTGTAAGTGGGTACCTCTAACCTGTCGGGAGTGTCTTCCTAGCAGACGTCCTATCAGATCCTCCATAACTACCTCAAGGCCTCTCTCCCTGTCATCGTGCATGAGCTTGAAGACAATGGCCTCCGTGGTAGGCTCTATCTGTCGTCCGGGCTGGTTGACCTTGAAGCCCCAGAGGTCCTTCCTCTCAAACTTGGTGAGGGGATGCACCATGATGGTGGGAAGAGGGAGATTGAGCAAGGTAGTAAGCTCAACGATACGAGGACCAAAGCGGGTAACCTGGAACTCCTCAACAGTGCTGATGGTAATAGGCATCTATTTATAAGATAGAAAAGTTAGAACAACACAATCAAGATAAAACAAAAGACAAAACATCACATACATATCCTTGGGAAGCAAAACACACAAGTCATGCATACATGAAACCATTACAACAACCAAGGTTCAATCTTATTTTAAAGCAACATTTTGGAAAATAAGGTGATAGGTGGTGGTCCAACTAACGAAGTACGTTTACAATCCTATCTCACTGGATCTGTTGGCTAACACAATGTTTCTAGAAGCAATCAGCCTATCTTGCTCACATGATTCCATCACTAAGTCTATAATGTCTCCTCTTAAGGTTTGGTTGGTAGCTTCCAACTCTTGGGTATGTTCCTTCTCTTTCTTGAGATCATTTTGGAGGTTGAGCATCCTGCACTTGACTCTATCACCAAGTTCTTTGATGGTCTTCCAAGCTGCATCCCTTGCTGATTCAAAGAATGTAGGGTGCACCACTGAATTGGTGAACATGCAGAATCCTTTTTCCTGATGGTTTTCTTCCTTGTTTTTATACAAGTGAAGTTGCACCCACCAGTATTCCACTCCTTCATCCATCACAGGAAAACCTTTGTACACAGCTGCACCTTGTATCTCTAATGAAACCATGAGGTCCTTGAGAGCCTTGGGGAATTCTGTCTCACACTCCAAAGTCATTGTCATGAGTGGTCCTTTCCTCACCGCTTCGTTGATGGAGTTCATCTACAAATAGAGATGAGAGAGAAGATTCGAAAAGTTTATGAGAAGAATAGACAAGTGTAGAAGTAGTTGAAATTTTTTCCTTAGTTGTTTCCAATCCTAGGGTCATAATCCTACAGGCAACACAGTGCTCTGATACCATCTGTAAGATCCCTCCTTTATAAAGGAAAAGGATCCCTGTGATTGCAATGCTAGTCCCTGGATCATTGCTACCATCCACAGTTTAAGATGAAGTACACAGTTACAAAGGTCATTTATTACATCCATTCCAGAGATAAACATAGTCTTTACAACTCAAGGCCACAGGCCTATTACAAGAGTTTGAATAAGTAAATAAATATAAGTCTTCATCTTCATGTGCCACAGGCAAACATGTTGAGTGTAGACTCATGACACCTAATCCTCATCAGAGTAACCTGCAACATCACAAGTTACAGCCACAGTGGGTCAATACTTTGGAATAGTATTGGCAAGTGATACCTTAGTATATTTTAAGTGGACTAGATACTATATGCAAATTTGGCTAAGTGTAGCTTGGCTTGCTTTGCTCAAAATAGGTTTTTCCTATTAGTTGAAATCACTAAGTTTTTCTTTGTCAAAACTTTTCCCAAGGAACCACCAATAGACATTGAGGTCCTTCACCCTTGTTCACCCACAAATTTTTATTTAGAAATTGGGATGAGGAGATTCTTGATAGCTTCCATGTCTTGATGCTCAAGATGTCCATTGCCATGGACTTGGCTAAGTACTTAGATTTTTCCATCTGCAGAGGTTGTGCACTTTCCCCACCAGACTTGGTTTCACCAAGACAGGACCTTTCAGAAGCCTTTCCTTAGAACAAATGGACGCGTTCCAACCTATCATTCCCACTACCACCAACTGTCCAAATGGCTAAGTTCTAGCAACTTATGTGATCCAGGCAGAGCCCATATTGCCAAGTGGCTGCACTAGAAGCTTTTGAACACTTGGCCTCTAAAATCTCTTTGTTCCTGGGTGGCTTACCACAAGTGAGATACACAAGGTAAACCATAGCCATGGGCCTTGTGTAACCACTCAACCAAAAACCACCAATCAAATCCCTTTCCACCTAGGTGATTCATTGACTTAGTTGTTTTATTAAGTAAAACAAGTCCAAAGACTTAGAAATATTTTCATCATAGCATGTATATTTCACCAACCCTTGTTTTCTACTATCTAGGCTAAGCATGGCATAGATAGTAAATTAACTTTGAAATTTCCTAGCAATTCTACAACTACTTAGGATTTCCCAACATGGCATTAGGCAAAATATTAACATGCAAGACTTAGCAAAATATTTCTAATTCTTAGTATAAAATATAGGGATAGAAATATTCATGAAGTACCACTTGCCTTGGTAGTTGGGATAGTAGCACTCTTCACAATCACAATCACTAGCACCAAAATCTACACATAGAATATAGCCACAATCACATACAAGATATATTCAACCAAAAATATATATGCATGCATGCAAGATGCTTAGTGATGATTTTTAGAAATCAACCAAGCAAGTGCATAGTACTGAATCTTAAACAAGTCAAAAACTTGCCAAACCAAGTTTATTTGACACTAAAAACAATTCCTAAACATTTCATATACTCAAATAAGCCCTACACATTTTTCTGCAAATAAAGCTATTTTAACAGAAGCAAAACTTTAAACACATTGCATAAATGGAAAGGTCTTGCTCTCCTGATTCCAACAGTATAAAATTTGTCAAATTCTAACGTGGGGATCAAAAGTTATAGCTAATCCAAAATTGGATATAAATCAGATTCAAAATTTGTTTTAAAATCAAACCCTAGCCACGCGTCTGTTTCCTATTGGCCGATACCGTTTCACTCAGGATCACCCTTCCACGCCGTCAGATCAAGTCAGATCCAACGCGCCAGATCAAAAGAAAATGTTTCGCTTAGATCTAATTTAAACCGCAAGATCTACATCTAACGGCTGCTGTTGCTTTGACCATAGCCTAGCGGCGCTAGCGGCGGCGACTGGCGGCGGCGTGTCTATCAGTGGCGGTGCCGGCGTTCTAGGTCGCCTGGGGAGGGGAGAGGATGCTCACCAGAACCGCCGTGTCGAGGTGAAGCTCAACGTGTCTCTGGTTGGTGAAGGGGCGCTCGAAGTCATCGGAGATTCCTCGCCGGAGTTCGCAAACGCGTCGGGTACGGCTGCTGGTCGACGTAGGCGAGGTTCTGCGTCGCGCTAAGACAAGAGGAGGACACTGTTAGACGCGCAAGACGCTGGGGATCTTAGGCGTATCAAACAGAGGGCAAGGGGCGGCTGGTACTTACAGGGAGAGGTCGCCAGAGTTCGAGCAGAGAGCGGCGGCGTTCAGTCGTTGTCGTTGCCGAGGCTACAGACCATGCGCGAGCAAAATGGAGGTGTTAGTAGATGAGCACGGAGCTGCAGAGCATGCTAGTATGAACCATGGGCAGAGGGGGGCACGGTGCTCACCGGAATTCGTCGTCGAGGTCGTCGGAACAACGACAGTGTCTGGCGAGTTGCGAGCAGCCTGGTGGCGTGGAGAGGAAATTGGGTGAGGGGAAATGGCCACGAGAGGGAGGGGCTTAAGTAGGCAGGAGCTCGACCAGAAACTCCTGGAGAATCAATGCCAATTACGCCGCGGAATCAACGCAGCAACGGCCAGCGGCGACGTGCTCCTCGCGAAATTTGGGGGAAGACGATGATGACGTGGACAGGGCCCGCTTGTCAGCGAATAGAACAGAGAGGGAGTGGGGTCCGAGTGTCAGCGACTCTGGGGGTGCTTCTGCGCGTGAGAGAGAGAGGGGACCCGGGTGGGCTAGATGGGCTGGTTTCGCTGTTGGGCCCAAAGTCTGACGCCGGCCCTTTTCTATTTCCTTTCTCTTTTTCTTTTTCTGTTTTGATTTTCTGGATTGATTTTCAAATGATTTCAAAAGCTTTTGAATTCAAACTTTTCCAGGATTTTGTAGGGTGCAACATTCACATTTTAGGGCATAAAATCAAGTGGTCTCTCTGTTCAAGCTTGGTTCTTTTGAATAAACAAAACAAACAGTGCCATAGCACTTGATTTGCAAATGTTTTGAAAATGGTTTTGAAACCATTTTTATTTTGTATATTTTTGTTCAAACTCCACACTCAATCCAATCAACAAGGAATCAAACAAACTTGGTTTAAACACTTAAGCTCTCAAGTGGGGATGGTCATTTGACTTAAGTTTGCTCACATAAAATGATAACACTATGTGCTTCTGTTTTCTTGAAATTGGTTTGAAATTGATCTCAAAACTATATGCATGCATGAATGATATGCAATCATTGAAATCATGATTTTAGGGATGTTACATTTGAAGAGTGTGATCATTGCAAGATCAAGAGTGAACTTATATTCTCTACCAAAAAGGAAAGTGATGCTTCATACTTTTGTCCCATTATTTTCACAATGCATTAGTGATATTTCTAAGTAGGACTTCCATGGAATTTTTGCTAAGTGTAAACTATGCCATGGTAAATCCTAGTAGATGAAACCTTAGTAGAAATTTCCTAAGTTAAGGTTCCTACAACTATCCTGCTTAGCTTAGCTAATAGAAAACAAGGGTGGAATGTATTCATACTATGGAATATTTTCTAAGTCAAGGACTTGTGTTTTGTTTAATAAAACAACTAAGCGAATGAATCACCTGGGTGGAATGGAAAGTATGGTTTGTGTTGAGTGGTTATGCAAGTACAGTATGCTGGGGAAAACTTGGGCATCCCCAAGTCCAGTATACTGGGGAAAACTTGGTATCTCACTTGTGGATGGCCACCCAGGAACAAAGAGATTTGAGATGTCAAATATTGAGAAGCTTTAAGTGCAACCACTTGGCATTATGGGCTCTGCCTGGATCATATAGGTTGCAATAACTTATCCAAATGGACAGTTGGTGGTAGGGGATTGATAGGTTGGAGCGTGTCCATTCTGGTCTAAGGGAAGGCTTCTGAAAGATCTTGTCTTGGTGAAACCAAGTCTTGTGGGGAAAGTGCACCACCTCTGCAGAGTGTAAAATTTAAGTACTTAGCCATGTCCATGGTAAAGGACAATTTGAGCATCAAGACATGGAAGCTATCAAGAATCTCCTCATCTGTGGCATCCCGCAAAAACCACTACTAGAAAATCGTGTTGTTTTTGTGCATTGCATCGTCATGACCGCATGCTCATGTCATCATGCCGCATTGCATTTGAGCATCGTCATCATCTTGCATTTGCTTGCATAAAACTATTGGCGGAAAAACCTGTTTGTGTTTTCTAAAAGCCCCGTCTTTATTCAAACGCAAAACCCGGGTCACCGGATTATTTTCGTTTTTTTTGCTATCGGTTGCAGAAGTCTGTTCGAAACAAATAAAATTAATTAATTATTTTAGTGGGGCAGTCGAACGGGCCGATTCGACCCAGTCGACCACCCCCATTACAAAAACGGTCCACCTAAACCTGCCCCCCCTAATTCCTATTCCTACCTAGTCCTAATCTACCCTCCAACCATAGGCCGCCACCTCACCCCCTGGACCCAATCTCTACCCACCTGCCACCTCATCAATCCACCACTTTTCCCCTCTCTCCTTCTCTCACCCTAGCCCATCCTACCCACTCTCTCTCTCCTTCTCTGCCAGCCGACCCCACCCGCGCCTGGCCCCACGCGCCCCACCTCTCCCCTGGGTCCCACCCCACCTGCCCACCTCCCACTTACACCCCGCCCCCACCCGCGGGCCCCGTCCCCTGGCCCACCACCACCTCTCTCCTCCCCACCGACGCCTCCCTCTCCACCCCGCAGCCCTCTGCTCGCGCCCCTCTCCCCCATCGCGTCTCACCGCCCCTCTCCTCCCTCCGGCCACCTGCCTCCACCGCCCGTGCTCGCCCCGCTGCTCCTCCACCTCGCTCCGCCGCCGCGGCCGCGCGCCTCGCCACCCGCGCGCCCCACCCGAGCCTCCTCCTCCGCGCTGCCGCCGGCCCCGTCGCCTCCTCCGCCCGCCAGCACCCTCCTGCCTCGCAGCCCCACCATTCCCCTTCTTCTCTCTCCCCTGTCCCGCACGACCACCAACCTTCCGGCCAGCCCTCCTCCGCTTCCCTTCTCCGACGCCCGCCGCTCGCCCTGCAACCCTCGACCTCCTGGCCTCCACCGCCACGAACCCCGGCCGCGAGCAGCCCCGCGTCTGGCCGTCGCCTTCCTCCCCGTCGGCGCCTCTAGAGCGCGATGCCCGGCCTCCCTCCGCGCCCTTCACCGCCACCATGTCCGCCGAGCTCGTCGGCGACCTCCCTGCTGACCGCTGTGTCCTGCGGCCACCGCCCCTATCAAGCGCCAACGCCCTGCTCCAATCCGCTTGCATCGCCTGACGCCGGCCGTCGCCTGGGGTCCTGCAGTGCTGCGCCGCCGTTGGCCTCTACCGCGGACGCCCCGGGAACTTCTCCGTCCTCGCCAGTACCGGTGCTCCAGTACCAGACCTTTGCTCGGAGACCACCGACGCATATACAAGACCCTCCTCGACCATTGAACGGGCACCCAAGTTCTCCGTCTCGAAAACCGCCATGCCTCAAGATCTCCGCCACGGAAACCCAGGGCCGTCGATGTAGGAACGACAAGGTCTGCGTCACGGTTCCGATGCCCGAGTTCTCCCTCGAAAACGCCGAGTTTCCCCTTCGCGGACACCAAGTTCTTCGACCCTGGAACCATCGAACGTTACGCCGAAGCCACGGACCCTTGGGATGACAAGTTCTTCACCCAAGGGCGACAAGGTTTTCTTCACGGATTTCAAGACCCCGACATCGAAACGACAAGATCATCGTCATGGAACCCGAAGACCACATGTGCGTCAAGTACTCCCTCGAGGACGCCAAGTACTTCATCCTGAACGCCATGACCGTCGACATGACCCGAAGACCACGGATGCGACAAGATCTACTCTGTATCCGAGCACGCCCCGCCGAGACCGAACCCCAGATCCGAACCCTGAGACCGACCCCAACCCCCCCGGAACCCCAAGATCGCCGAACCCTAATGTGTGACCCCTTTACTCGAGCCCTACTTTATAAATGTAATAACAAATTGACGCATATTAAATTGTCATACTCGCATGCATATTTGTGTGGTTTGGGGGCCTTATGCCGATTCATCATATAATTAAATATGGGGCCCATATGCGGGCAAATCTAGTCTCATACTGCCCTCATTTAAATTTGTGTAGCGAACCGGTGCTATCTTTTGCCATGTTAAGACAACATTTAAATTGCGGGGATTCTAAAACAACTTGAACCATATATTTAAATGTCGGGACCCCGGTCCCACTTAATATGGCCTAATTGCATCGTATCCTGGCCATGTCATACATCATACATGCATCATGCCCGATCTTTTGCCGTAGTATTAAATAGTGCATCCGGTGTTTCTTCTAGTGTTTTGCTTCTTCACGGATAAGGCCGTTGAGTTGATGTGAGCTTCGCCCCGATCTTCGGTTGAACCTTCGGCAATGTTTTCAGGCGAGCATCTCCCCCTTTCTACCTATCTTAATTTTATAGTATTTATTCCCTCCTGTTGATCTAATGCTATCTGTGTTGCGATGCTCTAGTTTCGTACCCGTGATATCCCCTGCAGCCTTATATTACCTTGGACACTTCCTATTACCTGTTGTTTGGTAGATAGCTGGACTTGCGCGTCATAGTCGCTTGCTCAAGTGCTGTTGCGTGTCGTCAAGTACCACAGTTGTTGGAGCATTGCCGCATGTTTAATGTTGGAGACGGTTATGGCTTTATTTATTGCTCACTTTAATTATTGTTTAACAACTAAAATTGAAGTAGGTAAGCAGAGGCACAGGTGGGCAATAGATGTTATTTGGTTGTTAACCGTCCACTTGTGTCCCGTAGGACCCCGAGTGCTTGATACCTGTTCCTTGATTTATCGCGCTATCCACATACGGGGAATTATGGGCCCCCCTTAGCCAGAGCTTGATTCAGTCTTATTTCTTGGGGCCACAAACTAGTTTGAGGTTTTATTTACGATCCTGTACTTATGCCATGCTTTACTGCTTTATTTACGATTGTGCGAGGAGCACACTGTACTGTTTAGGATCGGGACACGTTTTCGCGGTGTCGACAAGCCCAGTTTTGGGTTCCCAGTCGTTCACAGCCGTCCACCCAAACCTCGGGTCCGTCTCGGAGTCAGCTAGCTTCGTTGCGGGTGTACTCCAAGGGGTGGACCCCTGAAATATTTCTGAATCCTGTGATTGCTTTGTCGTGAAAGCCTCGTTGGGTTTTGATTTGGTTTTTCCGAGGTTGATCGTGTGTGTGTTGCTATTTGTGCACCCCGGCCGGGTTAAAACTTTCTGAAAGCCGTGTCCGCGGTTATGGACGACTTGGAGCACAGTATCTCGATCATAGACAACTATAACTAATGTAGTACTATAAATTTGACCTTATAATGACTAGTAATCAGCTTCACTATAATGGAATGGCTGAGTAAAACTGCCAACAATTGCTTGTTTGGGTTGTCGCTTGCGACCACTGTATCTGACTAGTAAGTATTGCAACTACAACGGAATGGCTAAATAAAAGTACCAACAACTGCTGGGTTTTGGGATATCTCATGCTAATTGTATCTGACTAGTAAGTGTCGCAACTACAACGGAATGATTAAATAAAAGTGCCCACGGCTTATTTTATCAGGATGACTATCTATACCTGACTAGTAATTGCTGCAACGACAACTGAATAAATAAAACTGCCAACGGTGTGTGTTCCTCGGTTGACTTCCTCGTTTGGTCTCGAGGGGGAAACACAAGGATGGGTTTGTTTGATGGTAGCATCAGGTTGGTTCCGAATAGATCTTTCTTATTCCCCCCCTCTGGTAGCCGACAGTTATATCAAGTCTCTATAGGGTGTTTAGTGCATGCTGCCGCTGCCGCTCAGTCCACCATACCTATGTAGGCGAGGACCGCCGAATTCTAGTCTCGCCGTGTACTGGCCTCAGTACTGACGCTCCTCTTTTTCCTTTGCCCTTTGTCGGCACCCGTTTTGTTTAAGCAGGTTTTGAGATCGACATCGTTAGCAGGGTTACCCTTCCGGCTTGGCCTGGGCAGGGTTATGGACGCCATTGGTTATTCTTCAGGGCTCTTAGCCCCATTTGCATCTTGTCCGTAGCTGGACGCTGTATCGTTTTCAAGGTGATTTGAATCTTTGTTCTGTATATCTGTATTCTTGACTCCTTGAGTCGCTGTTATATATATCTGTGCTGTGGGTCCCATCGAGGTCTGTTGTGTAATGTTATTACTTCGTTTTCCACCCGCACGAAAGTGCCTGGTGGGCACCTTTGAATCGTTTCTATGCGGTTTTGGCGGGAAGCGCTAAAACTTGCATAGGTCCGATTCTGAGGGTGTTACATCATCCCAATTTCTAAGTTAAAATTTTGTGGTTGAACAAGGGTTGAAGGATCACCAATTTCTATTGGGAGATGTCTTGGGTGATTTTGTCAAGCAAAACTTAGTGTTTTCAAATGATAAGGAAAATCTATTTTGAGCAAAGCAAGCCTAAGCTCCACTTAGCCAAATGCATATAGATGATAGACTCCACTATACTACCATAGTATCACTTGCCAATACAATTCAAATGTACTGACCCTTGTGGCTGTAACTTATTATGTTGCAGGTTTGTTTGATGTTAGTGAAGTGTGTTGATTAGGATTACAAGTCTACAACCAACATGTTTGCCTGTGGCACTTTGAACATGAAGGACCCCATGCTATAGTTATTTCTGCTGCATTGTAATGAGATAGCCAAATGAGCTATGTAAGATGTAATGAATTATTTTATTCCTGGTTATAAAGTTGTATTATAACCTTTGTTTCTTTATATTACATCTTAACTGTGGATGCTAGCTATTGATCCAGGGACTAGCATTGTAAACACAAGGATCTCTACCTTATTAAAGGTTGGGACCTCTTACAGACACGGTATTTAGCTAATACCTGCCCATCATAGTAAGTGTAAATCTTGACCAAAAGTTTTGATTCACATTCCAAACTCCATAGAAGTTGTCGGAGATTGTCTGTCCAATCCCCTCTGTAGTCATCCAACGTCCTGTTCATCACTTGATCATTCTGGGGTGGATATCGAGGTGCCATGTGGAACTGTGGATAAGAAATTATCATCAGTCACATAGAGTTAAAACTCTTGGGTAATGATTGGAATTGCAATCATATAAAAGAGTTATCGCACTAGTAACATAACAGGATTATTCTCAAGTGAGTATCCCTCATATCACTAGAGAACTCTTTATTATTGCTAGGATGTGTCCTACAGGTTCTACCCATTTACTAGGTCTTCAACCTAAGGTCAAAGCATATGCTCTGATACCAACTGCGGTGACCCAGCATACCACTACATGATGTAGTATGCTATAGTCTTTGACATAACACCAATGAAACACCGTTCACTAGTATTACATCCCTCAAAATGGCACAACAGAAACACAGCGGGTCCAATACATGGCTTAAAGGTTACAACTCACTCTTTTACATAAGATCCAGAGAACACTCTGAGTTAAAGAGAGAGAAAGAACTTCTTAAGGAGAAGAATCAAAGATAAATAACGCAAGAACGATTATACTATTAAGTCTAGTATTCTGGCTAAGAGGTTGGCATTGCTGCTATCGCAACGCACTACAGAAATAGGTTCTTTGGCTAGAGATTATATTCCTATCTAATTAGTTACTTCGTCTTCACTTGAGTTGAGTATATGATGTCTTCTTTGTCTTCATTGAAAAGCTTTAGCTTTTGATTATTCCTGTAGCATAACTTGATGTAGACATCTTCTTAATGGCTTCAGAATCTAGCAAGGGTTAAGAAGATACTTTGAGTACGAGTGTACTCAGCAAATTCACTAAAAAGGAGTGTTTGATGCACTATAACTATAGCCACAGACCATAGGTCGTAGGCAATGCAAGTTTTTATAAACATTTCTTCAAAGGTTGCTTTTATTCTGAAAAGTTATGTCCGTCAGCCTTCACGGGTTTACCAGAACTTTCATGGAGTTCCTTTCCCGCCGCGTTCGCAGCTCCTTCCCGGAACAGGGAGTAACAAGTTACAGTTCTTACACTCTGCAGAGGTGTGTTACTTACCCATGAGAGATCAACTCTTTGTTGCACAACCGGGCAACTTATTCCCGTCCACAATTCCATGATGTGGGGCCCAAAAGATGATCCAAGCCAATCACTGCCCCCTTCGCGACCTCGCATGCCTCCTTGGTGTACACCATGCCCACATAAAGAATTACGGCAATGGTTTGTACAAACCGTTAGATGTCAGAACTATCGTGGGACGATGAGGGTTCCCACCCATATGCTGCATATCCTCTACGAATTACCAATTAATATTCACGCTACGAGGATAACAGCCATGACCTGCACATCCAGCTTCATGCGAGAGGAAGAAGATACAGCTGACTTCTCTGTCCCATTCCAAATCTCATGGTCAACGCGTAATATACGGCGCAAGAATCACTAGCGACATTGGTTGTTAAGTCCTAGGTGATATAGTTCTGAACAGTGGTATTCCAACTGTCAGATTTAATAGATTAGCTGATCACCCTGGATCAGTAACCAATAGTTCACATTATTATCAAAAATAGTGTTTTTAGACCTTTTTCAAATGTAGGTGATAACAACACTAGCTTTGTAAAATACTTTACAGAAAATAAACAAAGGACATGAGCAAGTGTGAACTTGCCTTTTGTGATTGCAAGATTATGCACTCACGGTCTTCGAGTCAGTATAAGATCCAAAATCTAAAATTAGCATCATTGGTCCGGTAAGGACTAATGTTTAAAGAAGAAATATGCTTTTATGCATAAGTAATGTGGTGCACGTTCCAAGCGCAAATCCCGGAAATAACGTTGTCCTAGGGTTTGGATTCCAGAAATGGTTACTTAGGAATGTGTGGTTTTTTTAGATAAGTTTCATATTTTTTATTCTATTTGAGTTTATGAGTGGTTGTGAACAACACATATGTAGTAGTAAAGTCTATATACTTATGACATACTAGTTAAGATTGCTTATATAAGAGTTCTGGTTTGAAGTGGCAAAAAGATTAATCTTCAAAGAAAAGGTTTCTCTTTTAAGGTTTAAACAAACTTTGTGGTTAGTTAGTGGTGGTTGATATTATTTGTTTGCTTAAATGGTTTGGCTTGAGTTTCTTTATAGCTTAACTACTTCAGACCAAAGTTAACTATAAAACATATAATAATGCTTATAGTGGTATATTCAGATTCTGTAGACTAAAGTTAACTTTAAAGTATAGATAGTTTTGAAAGTATCGTACTTATACATTGGTATCCTGTGTATCTGAAATGTGTTCTTTAAGTTACTTAAGAATGTTTATTTTGTTAATTGAGTAATGGTTTCTTGATTTTATAATAGAGTAATATCCTTCATCTTTTGTAAATAAATAAGTATAGTTTATAAATCCAACATAATGTTACTTAACTACTTATGGATTTATATAGTGTTATCGTAGTTTTTGTAATTTGGTGATTAATATGGTTTAGAAAAGATTTGATTGCTTACAAGTTGTTCTTTAAGGATTTTATTATTAGTGGAATTCTTCTTAGAGATAATCTTCATTTAAGGTTATAGATCCTTCTAAAATAAGAACATTTATAATGTTTTAAACCATTATGGCATTATATGATTAATATTTAAAACTAATACTATTTATTAGACTTATTTGACTCATTTTAGGAATATTAATAAATTTTATTTATCTTTATATGAATTATTAATGAAGTAAATAAGTTTAAATTTGAGTTATTAAAATATTTAATTTTTTATTTACCTCAAAAGGATATTATTAGATTTTTAACATGTAAATAATATTTTTGTGATCATTTTGGTATATCATATTTATTTTTGTGATTTATAAATAATAAGATATGATTTTTATAATTCTTATTACTTTATAATTACTAAATAAATAATAAGTATTTACTTAAGTGAAATAATTATAGTTTTATACTATAATTATTATTTTTCCAAGATTTTTGGTATTTTATTTATATTTTTAATATTTATCATTATTAAAATATGAATTATCAAAGCTTTATTACTTATAAAACTTTTATTAAATAATATTTATTTAAATAATCATCATAATACTATTTGATAATAAGTTTAAGTTGTAGCTTTTATTTTTCTACAAATTTTCATATATTATACATATTTTTCTGAATTGAAAATCAAAAGTTATTAATTAAACAAGATTTAATCATTTATTAGATTTCTGGAATATTATTAATTGACTTATAACATTTTATTTAACTCTTAACAGAAAATACTTTTTACACCACATCTAAAGCTATCCCCAGTCAGTGACTAGTGGGCCCTTTTCCACCTCATCTCTCAGGTGAAAGAAATGCATTTGTTACCGATCCAGTCTTCACCCCCAGTCAATGACATATGGGCCCTAGGCCATGTCATCAGCCACGTGAACAAAGACTGGTCAAACGAGCTGACGCGGTTCTATCATGAGGTGAGCATGATGTCACTCGAGTTGATCCTCACTGGTTGAGGATCAATCGATTGATCTGGTGCAATCGCGGGGCTATGGATAGGTTCGTTGGTCAGAGGAAATCGAGACGATCCTAACGATGGTGGCGTCGCTATCTAATGGTCATCGGAGGGTCATCGGCGACGAGCTTCTGCGGCAGCCAGCGACGATGCTCAACAAAACTAGACCTACGGTGTGAATCAGCAAACGAAACTAGGGTCCAGAGATGCGTAATCTTACCCTGATGACGATAGAGCGGTCGAGGAGGCTTGGGGAGGCGTGACGACAGCGAATCGACGGTAATGGCCACGGCGGCCGAGGAAAAGGAACGCTCAATTTCACATGATTCCCGGCGAGCGGGTCTCCGTTCTTGGTCCTAGATGGTTCAGTCCACGACGGCGCGTCGAATGGTGGCTACCACGAAGCGAGGGGTGGTCGGAGTTGCCCGGGACGATGAACTCCGACGAGCGAGGTTTTCAGGTGAAGGAAGAAAGTGATTCTGGGAAGCGAGATTGTGGATGAGGACGAGCAGGGTTGTCGCGATGGCCTTCTTATCCTCTCCTGGCATCGGCGGCATTGATCTTGGCGCAACGACGACGATGACAGCATCGAGCGGCGGTGAGCTCCGCCAGCGCGCTGCCTGTGTGCGTGACGATGACGACGACACGAATTTTGCGGATAACCCCCTAGCAATTTCTTCATCTCAACCCGTGGTCCTGTCCTGACCCCACTTGTTATTCACAGATGGAAAAGGACTGAGATGGTTACTGGGCTGTTATGGGCTGCACAGGGCGTTAGATAGGCATAGTGGTATTGGGCCACGGCCAGGTTGTGTTTTTATTTGTTTTATTCTTTTTCTATTTTCTGTTTCCTTATTCAGATTTGAATTTGTTTTATATTTTGAACCTTTCTTTGTATGATTTATTTTCTGGATATTTGCAACAATACTAAAATACATTTTGTATCATTTGTGAATTTTTATTATATCATATCTTTGTATTTCTTTGGGTTACTCAATATGAACTCCTTTTAAATAGTTTGTAGAAACTTTTCTTATCATTTTTCTTTCCTATTTTAGTTAGGGATTTCTTGAATGATATTTACTTATTTGTTTATAAACTTAACTCAAGTTGGCTCATAGTTTGAATACAAACTTTTATATGAATAATGATCCTATATCTTTATTTAATGCATGAAATATAAAAGACATTGATATAGTTATTATATTCCCATTAATTTAGAAAATGAAATGTATATATTCTATTGTGATAAACAAAGAGGTTTAGGGTTTTAAATTATGAGTACTACCCATGGCTTTAGGGTTTTGCATAATCTTAGATTCCTTTTAAGAGTTAAGATTTAATGACTAAGCATATTGCCTTATGTATATAGTATTTGATGAAATCTCCCTTTTTAATACAGAGTTACAGTTAGAGTGTTTTGTAGTAGTGAACTGATGAAAATATACTTAAGCACATATGGCTATGATGGTTGGAATTAACAGAGATGTGCTTATGTGAGTTGTTATAGGAAAATATTTCTATAAAGTGTTATAGACATCAGATGATGGATCAATAGTATGAGATGGATATTATGTTTGATTTGAGATTTAGAGTTGATTGCTTACCAAGATTAAATAGGAAAATGATTTATAACATATAATTAGATTTCACAATCTTGGATCTCTAATTAAGGAATTCCTTTCCTAGATATAACACTTCTTTCTATCCATCATCAGGGTTAGTATAATGAGCTTACTTATTAAAATCTTCTGATTCATATATCTTTCTTCTAAAGTCATGGAAAATCCAATGAGTTTGATACAAAGGCATTTTATAATTTGTTCATATCCTTGCTTGGTTGTATTTACTATTCTACTGTTGATCATCTTCCATCCAACCAGTAGTTCCTTCAAACTCTTCTTACAATCTTCCTTAATCCTCCATCACTAATCTTTCTCTAAAGTTAACTATCCTTAAAGATGGATAACACCACTTTTATGACTTTATGCTATACTAGCTTTAGTTGAATAACACCATCTTATATTTACTTAACTCTCATCACTTACACTTCAAACCCTGAATTATATTTATGTGGTTTGCAAAGACTACTCTAGGATCACTTATCTCTACTAGGGTTCCAATCATGTTCCACCCACCAATATTACAGTATTACCTATACTAAATATAAGCATTCAATATTGGTGGCCAAAGCATTACCATTACAATACTTTAATCATTTTTTACTGAAGTTCTTAGTTGGCTAAGCAGGGCTTTATCAATCCTACCTTTTATTGTTTGGAAATTATCTTCTTAGTGTCTTATATTGGATTAATGTTATTAATGGACTATGCCCTTATTAGAAGATTTAAGTAGATGTTCTGATAAGAGCAAATAAGAGGTCAAAGACTAATAGTTAAAGAATTTGTGAATCAATGAGGAATTATCCAACATTGATAAACAACAGATATTGAAATAAGTTCCAAAAATATTCTATAGAAAGAAAGATATATATATATATATAGTGGATGATCTTGACTTAATCTCTTTCCAACTCCAAGTCATCAAAGGAGTTTTTTTTAAGGTTAGGTGTTACTATGATACTCAGGATGTATGCAGATGGAATTAAGATATAGTGGTTACATTCTTATTATTTGTTTTATATCCTTAACTTGGTACTTATGAGTGATTATAATGAATACTATGATATGATGACCTAATGATCAAATATAATTCACATTATATTAAGGTTTAACTTATAGTACATTTGATCTACCCTTAGATCAAATCTCTCTTACCCAAAGTAAGGTTTTAGCAAAGTCCTATTGAAACTTATCGCAGTCAACTTGATGATCTACTTCTTATTTCATCATGTTAAGAGAAGCTTTAATCACCTTGACAAGTTTTGTTTAAAAGCGCGAAATTTATTCGGATTTTCTACGCATGAATGCAATGCACACATCTGGGTTCAGCTTATTTCTAAGCTCCAATGCTGGGATGTTACAAAGGGTTTGGCTTGTTACCTCCATAAGTCTTATTTTCTGGGCATTCATTTGCATAGTGCCCAGTTTTATTGCACTTGAAGCATTCAAATTAACTGATGTCCCTCTTAGCTGGCTGATTCCCATTGCCATTTCCACTACGGTGACTCTCGTGTCCACTCTTGTTGTTGCGGTAATCACCATTGTTGTGTCCATGATGTTTATTGCTATCGTGGTGACGGTTACTGTTGTGGTGGTTGTTATGATTCCCGTGTTTGTGGGACCAAGAACCTCCACTTACTTCACCAAAAGAACGCTTGTGAGACGATCCAGATCCATGCATATCAAATGGTGCTTCCTCTTCGTATTATCCACTTGCTTCATCTTGCTTTCCAAGATGGTAGCTTTGTCACACAGAGATTGATAAGTTGGAACATATGCAACAGATAGTTGCATGCACATCTCATCATTCAGCCCTTCAAGGAACTTCTCCTTCCTCTTTGCATCAGTGTCAACATCATCCGGTGCATAGCGTGCCAGATTGTTGAACTCCTCAATATATTCTGCAACACGGCGGTGGCGTTTCTTAAGGTTGTGAAATTCCTTCTTCTTCAACCCCATCACTCCTGAAGAGATATGAGCAGTGCGGAAACCATCCTCAAATATGGCCCAAGTCACTTATTCAATGGGGGTAGTGATTTGGAAGTTATCCCACCAAGTAGTTGTTGGTCCTTCCAACAGGTGTGCTGCAAATCTGACTTTCTCCTCATCAGTGCAACCAACTGTGACTAAGTCCTTGTTCATAGAACGTAGCCAATCATTTCCTACCATGGGATAAGTGGTTCTAGAAAACTTAGTAGGCCTCAATCTTAGAAACCTTGTGAGCATATCAAAAGCTGGTGGGTTGTTTTGGTTGTTGTTGTTGTTGTTGTTATTATTATTATTGTTGTTGTTGTTATTATTATTGTTGTTGTTGTTGTTTTGATTCTAATTCTGATTGGCCATAAACTAAGTCATCATTTGCATCAACTAAGTCTGGGCTGTCATCAGTTGTTGCATCTCATTGCCATTGTTGTTATTGTTGGGATTGGAACGACGGGGAGGCATTTGTGGTTTCAATAAAGATAAGTAATGAGATATAACCCATAGACCCTAACATGCACAATACAATATATCGCAACAATCACAAACAAGCAAGCACATGATAAACTTAGAGTTTAAACATCACGAACAATAAGTTTTGTAAAGTAAACACACTTGCATAGTCATCCACATGTTGGATGAGAAATGCGACTCGATAAATAAAATAATGATAGATAGATAGATAGCCAAGTAGTCAACACTACTCCTCCATATCGACTTCCTCCTCCACTAGAGTAAGTCATGCTGCGTCGATTCCTGCCTTGTACTCCTCCACGCTGGTGGTCAAAGCATCGACCTTCGCCTGAAGCTCTCTCTTCTACGAATGTAGCCTCTCAATCACCTCCTTTTGTGTCTCTAGATCAAGTTCCTTGAGCTCCATCTCGGCATTCATCTCATTGATCTTCTTCTTCCTACCTTGCAATCTCTTCTCTTGGTTATTGAACCTCTTGTCTTGCTTATCAAACCTAGTCTCCATCTCCTTGATGCTCTCCTCCTGCTCATCGAAGGCCTTGTCCTTCTCCCTAAACTAGACGCGTAGCTCGTCATTGCTAAGCATGACGTTGGTCCTATCAGTATCGAGGTGCCTAAGGAGGATCTATAGGCCCTGAAGATAGAGGGGCACTAGCTCAATAGTCTCCCTAGTGGCCTCGTCCAACACTATAGCCTCTCCTCGTCACGTCTCCCAAAGGGATGGAAGTAGAGGCCCTTGAGCTCGGCGGAGTGACGTCCATAGAGGCTTCCAAGCAGCTCCTGCATGGCGACGTCGAGTGTAACATCCCAAAAATACCAAACTTAGATCATCAAACACTAATCATCAAGATTAGGGTTAACAAAAACTTTTCTAAATAAACTCATGAATGCATGTATATGTGTATGCATGGATTTTGAATTTCTATAAAAAAACACCTTGTTTGTGTGATCCATTGCTTGTAAAATGTTTCTTAGGTGAAATGAACATCATCTAAAACATTTCCCACACTTTTCCTAAAGACAAGTAAACCAAAACACATATATGAAGTGAATGGTCATTTTGACCAATTTAACTCCCATGCCTACTTTGGCTGTCTCAAACTTTCAAAACCTAACAGAAACTTTTCTGGATCTTCGCACCCCTTGAATGTACTCATAACAAGGTATCAAGGCCCACTTTGTGATCATCCAGAAACTTTCAAATGCATAGTTTAAATGACAATTCAAAATTGAATCTTCTTCATATGGGAAGATCCCACTTTTCCAAAACCCACTCAAACAAGCTCAACTTTCAAAACCCAAGAATCTGCAGACTCACCAGAACCAATCTAGCAAACCCACCAAAAATCATTTCAAAATTCAAAACTTGATTTCATGCGGCCATTTCATCAAACAGGTTGCAGACACAAATCAAACAAAACATCAAACACTATAGTGTGCAGTGATTCTTGCCTAACTGGTTCCCCATTTAGCTCACACACAACTCAGTAGATCATCTAGGAAGATTAGCCAGGCACTAGCACCACTGTGAGCTTGCCATTGTCATCAATGGTGAACAGCCGAGCACCCCAATGTCACCCCATTGTGGACAGCATGCTAGAGGAAGAACTAGCCGTGCCAACCTTGTCTGGGAGGCAGCCCACCGTCCACCGCCACTCCCTGTCCCAGCCGCGAGCATTGCCAAGCCCTGGACAACGCGCACAAGCCGCGCCCAGACCATGACGAGCGTGCGCCAGAGCGCCACCCTCGACCATCACCCACAGACCGCGCGCCGCCCTCGCCGCGTGCATACACAATCCCCACCGACCCAGGAGACCGCCAGACATCCCCGTTTGCCGCCCCGTGCCATACAGCCACCTCCCGCCGTCGAAGACGCCGCCTCTGCCGCGCAGAGCACCGCCCGTTCCAGACCAAACCACACCGCCCCATGCCTCGCGACCATGTCGTTGAGCGTCGCCAGGAGACACCGCACCGTCCCCTACCCTTGCCCATGCCTTTAGCCGCCTGTAACGTCGCCCCAGACGAGCTCACTGTGCGCCCCGACGGTCCCCTCGCTCGACTATAAATAGAGGCCACCCCCGCTTGATTTCTTCACACCATCTCACTCCCCTCTCCTCAATGACCGTGCCACACCGTTCTCAAAGCAAGGCGAGCACCACCTCGCCGGAATTTCATTGGAGCCTGCCGCTGCCGGAGAAGAAAGGAGCCAGCGATTGGAGCCGCCCCAGGAGAAGCCACCGGTACCAGGAGGTTCGCCGTCATCGACTTTGTCGTTCGCCCGCCTCGCCGACCCTCGCCCGTACCCCGGTGAGCCCCCAGCACCCCTCACTGGCCGCGCTAGGTTTCGTTCTCGCCGGAGTTGTCTCGCGTCGACGATGACCCCCAGACGTTAGATTAGAACTAGATCCAACGATCCACGTTGCCCCGTACCGCTTCGCCCAGCCCCGTGTCACTGACGAGTGGGGACACCCACTTAAGCAGCCCGCGGGAGCACTGCGCTTAGCAGGCCGTCCCAGTAAATTTTCCCGTGCAGCCCAGTTATTCAAATTAAATATTTTTCTTTTTAAACTCAAACACACTTCTGTACCCAACTTCAAAAATCAACCCATATCGATTCAGTGCACCAAATTGAATGAAACCAATTTTGTTGGAAAGGTCTGTGAATGCTGAATCCAAGCCTGTTGGATTCAAGTCATTTGGATCTGTAGATCACCTATAGTAAAAATAACAAGGCAAAAGCTTTTCTGCATTCAAACATTTTTTAAATTTCAACCATAAAAGCTTTTGAGTTGATTCCAACTCTCAAAAATCACATTTAACCATACCTTTTAGAATATATAAAAATATATAGGTTTACTTGCAGAAATAATGTTCAAGTAATAAAAGAATGCTACATAAGCATTTCTAGCCACTTTAATTAATTAAAATAAAAGGGTAAAACCTTATTAAATTGTGACACCACTTTAAATCACATTCCCATGGACTACAATATGTGGTGATGACATGTGTCAACATGATCCCATATTTGGTTTGGAGAATATTAAATCTTTAGTAGTTTTTCAATGAGTAGAAATTACTTTTCTAAAAATAAAAGAAATTTAAACCAAGCCTTAACTTTGTAATGTTAGAGATGATGCTAGATCATCTATAGGACCCTTGTGTGTGATGATTGCAAGTAGTTAAGTATTGTTTGGTGATTGTGTACCTCGTATTTATTCATAGACGCTAGTACCAACCAAGGATACTACGAGGAGGAAGGAGGATACTACGAAGAGGAAGCCGAGGAGAACTTCAACCACTGCTCTGCACAAGGCAAGCCGATACTATACCAATGCAAGCTAACACTTGCAAGATACTATACCTATGCAAGTCTTACTAATCAAGTTGACCTATGCAAGCTAACCCTTGCCAGATACCCTACTGATGCCACAAACCCATACTTGTGATATGACTACTATATGCCTTAAGCATATGTGATCATACCCATTTGATAAACCAATCCTAGTTTTACTTGCAAGCTTCTTACTTTATTTCTTTATCAAAGCTTACTTAGAGTCTACCTAAGAGTTTGGTAGATACTAGACAGTGGTGCTGAAGGTTGCATAAAGAGCATTAAATTGGCCTAAGTTAGAAACCTTGATATCAGCCTCAGATATAAGGTTGGACTTAGTGAAACCCCACTAGTTACCACCCCTCATTAGTACTACCCCCACCTGTAGATGCTAGTGCTAAGCATAAAACTTGATCAACTTTTAGATGGGAATACTTGGTGGAAAAATGGTTATGAAAACCTTGGAATGATGGATCATTCTATTGAAATGTTTTGGACATGTGTTTCCAAACACTTGATGATTTTGGTGATGAAAATGTTGAGGCATGAGCCTTAGCCCTTTATAAAACTGATGGTTGTCTGGATGCGATACCATTCCAATTTTATCGTACAACCACAATACCCGAATATTGGGTAGGGCTTGACTGGAAACTTATATACCTTAGTATTAGTTCCCTCCCGGCCAAGGTCTGAGCTGAGGCTACCTTGTAAAGATTGTCCACCTGTGCAGTACCCAAGATGACAAGTTGGTCATGGTTGGGAGGCCAAACTCACAGGAGAGGTGATTATACTAGGGCGTGTAATTGAAAGGTTAGGATTGATTATCCGCATACTGAGTATGGTGAATTCAGGATTTTGTTCCTGACGGATGTATCGAATGTTGTGGTGAAAGTGTACAATCTCTGCATAGTGTCAAACTATTCGAATAGCCGCGTCCACGGTTATGGACAGTTGGAGTGGCCATACTGTTTCCCCCGTCAGACTTTTCAAAATGACTTGTGAAATGAATTGAGACTTTGACCTGAATTACAAGATCCCACTTAGGAGTTATAAAATTGTTACTAGCTTTGGAACTTAGTAGAGATAAACCTCGCTTTTTGCAAAACAACCCTAGAGCCTAGTGTCCTATTATCCAAAAAAACCCTTTACTTGTTAGTATTAGTTTGCGAGTACTTAAAGAGTACTCATGGATTTGTCCCTGGCTATTCCCATGGCCATACTATGAAGAGGAGTACCTGGAAGATGGACCCCAGGAAGGTTACGACAACTAGGATCATCTCCCATCGTCTGCATTTCCTGTGACCCCGAAGATGGAGCTTCGCCTACGCTACCGTTATTATTACGTATTCCGCTGGCTGATGTTGTATTAAGAACTGGATCATGAGATCCCTATTTGTGTAAGAACTTATGTATCGTTTGTAATGGATGAAGTACTATGGTATCCAATTCTGTTATGTCTCGCAAAAATGGTAATCCTGGGATTGCGATGTATGGCATAACAGGCATCTAGGATTGAAAAATCCGGGTGTTGACAAGTTGGTTTCAGAGCCATCCTGACCATAGGAGACCCTAGTTAGATTGGACGTTAAACCAAAAACTTAGTTTCAAAACCAAAGAACACAAATATTTACGAAAACTTATTCTCATTCTTACCTCTTTAATTCTTTCATAAAACTTCATGTTCCTCAAAAACTCTTGCAAAATAGGTAAAATTTTGACACACTTGATCACTCTGCTAATCTACTCATCCTCTATTTTTATAGATGGACGTGAAGTACAGCAAGTTTTACCAACTTGGGAATGGAGGAGACCTTATCTTTGAGAGGGATCTGGATCAGCTTTCGGAACTTCTGGAGCGTCCGCATCCCGAGTTCTTCGGAGCTCAGCTCAATGATCAAGGAGGAGAAGATCTGCAGTGGCTAATTGTTGCAAGTCTCCGAGGAAATATTGAACCTCCCACTGCGGAGGGAATTCAGTTTACCTTGAGGGAAAACAACTGGCTCGATGGACTTGCCAGAGCAAAGCAGGAAGCTCTTTCCCGTCTATGTGGGCAGAGCATCAATCAGATCAAGGGTACTCGCTTTGAGTTTTGCCCACGGCGTGATGCAAATGGCCAACCATTGGAAGCCCCATGCCACCCCGAGCTGAAGACTCAATTGGACCACCTTAGCTTCATGATGTATGATCGTCAGCAGGAACTGGACAACTGCTGTGACTATTGCAACCACAAGTCTGCCATCATCAAGACGAAGGATCAGACCATAGCCATGCTAGCAAAGGATCGCAAGTCTCGTCGCCGTCAGCTCGACAAGAAGGAGCGCATTATTGCCCGTCTTCGCCATCGCATCTCATCTCTGGAAGAGACCATCCACGAGAGAGACATGCAGTTGGAGGAAAGGGAGAATGCCGGAGAGGATCTTCGTGGAGACCCTTACTCCTATCTCAGCGATGACGATGATTTTCTGGAGGATCAGGCCATGGACTTCTTCACCGATGAGGATGATTTCGCCTTCATCGATGATGAAGCCACCGACTCCGAGGAGTAGTAGCACTGAGCACTAGCGTAGTGAGTAGTAGTCGGTCCCACTGTATCGTAGATTCCAGAATGGTTCTTAAAACCATCTGTTTTTCCTTGCTGTGGTGTGCGTTGTATCGTGTGAATGAATGAATGAAAAATCAAGTTGCCAGAAAAATATGAGTCAAACGTTTAAAACTCTTCAAAAACCCAAAACCTTAGAAATTTCCCTCTTTTCTCATGATCTATATCAATCTTCAGATGCCACGTGGAGGAAGTGGTTCAGCCCCAGACCCGATGTTGCAGATCCTGCAAATGTTGACTTCTGACCGCGAAGCTAAGAGAGCGGAACGTCAAGCCAACCTATCCACTCTGCAATAGATAGCCCAACTAGCCCACAACAACCAAGGCCACGGAAATCAGGACAACCATGGATCTAAGCTCAAGAATTTCCAGAATACCAACCCACCCGTTTTTACCAAATCATAAGAACCCCTAGACGCTGATGATTGGCTGCAAACCATGGAAAACAACCTAGAAGTTGCCGGAGTGGAAGCTAACGAGAAAGTCCTGTTCGCCACCCATTATCTAGCCGGAGATGCCAGGGCATGGTGGAACAGTGTTCGTGCCATGACCGGAGGCTAGATGATGACCTGGGAGGAATTCAAGGTCATGTTTAGCAAAACCCATGTACCACCTAGTTTGATCAAGAGAATGAGAGACAAGTTCAGAGAATTGAAACAAGGAAGGATGACTGTAGTAGAATATAGTGACAATTTTTTGTCATTAGCTAGGTATGCCCCTGACGAGATAGACACTGAAGCCAAGAAGAAAGAAAGATTCCTGAATGGTCTGCATGACGAGATGCAGACAGTGTTAGTCAATATCCCCTTTGCTTATATTGAAGCCCTTGTCGATTCAGCTATCCAGATGGAAGGAAAGATCAACCAGGCCAATGAGAACCGCAAACATCGTATGATGCAGCAACCAGGATACCACCAGACCCCAAAGTATCGCCCCAACCCATCTCCAGGATTTGCCCCAAGAACCAACAGACCCCCAATGACCCGTCCGACCTACCCCAACCGTGGAAACCCTAGACCCGAAGGAAATCACAACAACCCCGGCAACTCTAGAAATTTCACCCGTGCCCCACCCAAGTTCAACCACAACAATGCTACCGCCAACCCCAATACTGCCCCGAGGACTGGAAGCAATGTTGTGCCTGTCGCAGCCAAGGACAAGTCACAAGTGACCTGTTATGGCTGTGGAAATAAAGGCCATTATTCCAACGAGTGCCCCAACAAGAAGAATGCTACAGCCCCTAATACCAATGTCCCAGCTCAGCAGCAGCGTCGTGTCCAACCAGGGAGAAGATTTTCCCCAGGGAATTCACTCAACCGCAATGGCCGTCTTTTTCTCATGCATGCTGAAGAAGCTCAAGAAGCGCCAGACGTCGTGCTGGGTATGTTTTCTGTTAATTCAGTACTTGCAAGAGTGTTGTTTGATTCTGGTGCATCGCATTCATTTGTCACCGAAGAATTTGCCTGCACTAGTAAAATTCAACCAACCAAATTGAAGCATGTGATGATTGTACAAATTCCCGGATCCACCACCAAGGCTAGGAAAATTTGCAAAGCCGTCCCTATTCGAATCCATGGCATAGATTTTTATGCTAACCTAATAGTACTCGGAACTAAAGGTTTGGAAGTAGTACTAGGAATGGATTGGATGTCCAAACATAAAGGATTGATTGACTGTGCCAAGAAAGCCATCACCATGACCAGTACCGCCGGAATATCAGTCGAGCATATATCTGAAACCTTACCTCGCCAATTCAAGTGTAACAAGAGTATAGCCCAACCTACCATTGACCAAGTCCGGATAGTCTGCGAATACCCCGATGTATTTCCAGATGTTTTGCCTGGTATGCCCCCAGATCGGGATATCGAGTTTATCATCGAACTAACCCCCGGAACAGGACCCATAGCCCAGAGACCCTATAGTATGAACCCGTCAGAACTAGAAGAACTGAAGAAGCAACTGGATTCCATGCTAGAAATTGGACTACCAAGTGCGTCCCCATGGAGATCACCTGTCTTGTTTGTGGACAAGAAGGATGGAGGTAACCGTTTGTGTACGGATTATCGGAAGTTGAATGATGTCACCATCAAGAACAAGTACCCCTTGCCCAAGATAGAAGATTTGTTTGATTAGTTGACCGGTGCCTAGGTGTTTTCTAAGATTGATCTTAGAACAGGTTATCATCAACTCAAAATTCGTGCAGAGGATATTCCAAAGACTGCCTTTACCACCAGATATGGATTGTATGAGTATACAGTCATGTCTTTTGGATTAACCAATGCCCCCGCTTATTTCATGAATCTCATGAATAAGATTTTTATGGACTTCCTGGATAAGTTTGTCGTTGTTTTCATCGATGACATTCTGATTTATTCCAAATCAGAAGAAGAACATGAGCTACACCTAAGGACCATTCTTGGAACCCTTAGAGAGCATCAGCTGTATGCAAAATTTAGCAAATGTGAATTCTGGTTACAGGAAGTAGGATTCCTCGGTCACATTGTATCAGCCGGAGGAATTGCCGTTGACCCTGCCAAAGTAAAAGATGTAGAAGATTGGCAAGCCCCAACCACTCAAACCCAAGTTCGTGCTTTTCTCGGATTGGCGGGATATTACCGCAAATTCGTAGAAGGATTCTCGAGTATCGCCAGACCCATGACCCAATTGCTAAAGAAGGACAAGAAGTTTGAATTGACCGACAAATGTGAAGCGAGTTTTCAAGAACTCAAAAGGAGATTGATTTCAGCCCCAATTTTGATCATGCCGGATATCACGAAGCCCTTCGATGTGTATTGTGACGCATCCAAGATTGGTCTCGGATGTGTGCTAATGCAAGAAGGCAAAGTTATATCTTATCTATCGCGACAATTGAAGCAACACGAGCAAAATTACCCAACCCATGACCTCGAACTCGTAGCCGTAGTTCTAGCCCTGAAAACATGGAGACATTACCTGATGGGAAACCGTTGTGAGATTCAGATCACAAGAGCCTAAAGTATATATTCACTCAGAAGGAGCTGAATATGAGGCAGAGAAGATGGATTGAGCTAATCAAAGATTACGACCTGGACATTCACTATCACCCTGGTAAAGCCAACGTGGTAGCCGATGCCCTTAGCAGATTGCCGTGCCGCTTGAACTCCATGATTTTGAAGGAGCAACCAAGTTTGCACAAAGAGATGGAAGATTTTCGAATGGAATTAGTAAGTGAAGGATTTTTGGCTAGCATAGAACTTCAGCCCACTTTGATCAGTCAGATTAAAGAGGCGCAGAAAGGAAATGCCAGTATCGACAGAATCAAGCGTCGTATCGGTACAGGAAGGGTACCCGGATTCACCGAGGACGAAGAAGGAGTTTTGTGGTACAAAGGACGCCTTTGTGTACCATCAGATTCTGAGTTAAAAGAAGTTATCTTGAAGGAGGCTCATGATACTCTTTATTCTATCCATCCCAGAGGAACTAAGATGTATCAAGATTTGAAAGAGCAATTTTGGTGGCATAAGATGAAGAGAGAAATCGGAAGCTATATCGCCAAGTGTGATTTATGTCAGCGAGTCAAGGCCGAACATCAAAGACCCGCTGGATTGTTGCAACCTATGCAAATTCCGGAATGGAAATGGGATTCTGTAGCAATGGACTTTATCACTGGACTACCTACTTCTAGTAGGGGAAATGACTCTATTTGGGTCATAGTGGACAGATTGTCCAAAGTCGCCCATTTCTTGCCCGTCAAAACCACCTATCAGAGTTCGAAGCTAGCAGAGTTGTAAATCGCTAGAATCATTAGTTTGCATGGAGTCCCCAAGAACATAGTATCGGATCGAGGAACTCAGTTTACCTCGAGATTCTGGAAGAAAGTCCAAGAAGGTTTAGGAACCCGCCTAGATTTCAGTACCGCGTATCACCCTCGGACCGATGGACAAACGGAGCGAGTAAATCAAATACTTGAAGATATGCTTAGAGCATGTGTGTTAGAATATGGATCCAAGTGGGAAGACTGTCTGCCGTTTGCAGAATTTTCATACAACAACAGTTACCAAGCCAGTTTGCAAATGGCCCCATTTGAATTTATGTACGGAAGAAAGTGCCGCACCCCTTTGAACTGGTTGGAAGTAGGAGAGAGTCAGATCTTCGAACCCGACATCCTACAAGAAGCAGAAGAGAAGGTTCACAAGATTCGTGAGCACCTCAAGACAGCCCAATCCCGACAGAAGAGTTACGCCGACAAGAGACGTCGAGACTACCAGAACCCGAAGAATCCCTAAACCCTAACCTATCCCGAAGTTCCCATCCGCATTTTGGAAGAAGCCTTTCGAACTACCAGAACCCGAAGCATCAAGTTTCTCAAGATTCAGTGGAGCAACCACACAGAAGAGGAAGCTACCTGGGAACGCGAAGATCACATCAGGACGGAGTTTCCAGATCTCTTCAAATCCTAGGTAATCTTTTCGTCCTTTTCAAATCTCGGGACGAGATTTTGTTTAAGGGGGGAAGGTTTGTAACATCCCAAAAATACCAAACTTAGATCATCAAACACTAATCATCAAGATTAGGGTTAACAAAAACTTTTCTAAATAAACTCATGAATGCATGTATATGTGTATGCATGGATTTTGAATTTCTTTAAAAAAACACCTTGTTTGTGTGATCCATTGCTTGTAAAATGTTTCTTATGTGAAATGAACATCATCTAAAACATTTCCCACACTTTTCCTAAAGACAAGTAAATCAAAACAAATATATTAAGTGAATGGTCATTTTGACCAATTTAACTCCCATGCCTACTTTGGCTGTCTCAAACTTTCAAAACCTAACAGAAACTTTTCTGGATCTTTGCACCCCTTGAATGTACTCATAACAAGGTATCAAGGCCCACTTTGTGATCATCCAGAAACTTTCAAATGCATAGTTTAAATGACAATTCAAAATTGAATCTTCTTCATATGGGAAGATCCCACTTTTCCAAAACCCACTCAAACAAGCTCAACTTTCAAAACCCAAGCATCTGCAGACTCACCAGAACCAATCTAGCAAACCCACCAAAAATCATTTCAAAATTGAAAACTTGATTTCATGCGGCCATTTCATCAAACAGGTTGCAGACACAAATCAAACAAAACATCAAACAATATAGTGTGCAGTGGTTCTTGCCTAACTGGTTCCCCATTTAGCTCACACACAACTCAGTAGATCATCTAGGAAGATTAGCCAAGCACTAGCACCACTGTGAGCTTGCCATTGTCATCAATGGTGAACAGCCGAGCACCCCAATGTCACCCCATTGTGGACAGCATGCTAGAGGAAGAACTAGCCTGCCAACCTTGTCTGGGAGGCAGCCCACCGTCCACCGCCACTCCCTGTCCCATCCGCGAGCGTTGCCAAGCCCTGGACCACGCGCACAAGCCGCGCCCAGACCATGCCGAGCGTGCGCCAGAGCGCCACCCTCGACCATCACCCACAGACCCGCGCCGCCCTCGCCGCGTGCATACACAATCCCCACCGACCAGGAGACCGCCAGACATCCCCGTTTGCCGCCCCGTGCCATACAGCCACCGCCCGCCGCGAAGACGCCGCCTCTGCCGCGTAGAGCACCGCCCGTTCTAGACCAAACCACACCGCCCCATGCCTCGCGACCATGTCGTTGAGCATCGCCAGGAGACACCGCACTGTCCCCTACCCTTGCCCATGCCTTTAGCCGCCTGTAACGTCGCCCCCGACGAGCTCACCGTGCGCCCCGACGGTCCCCTCGCTCGACTATAAATAGAGGCCACCCCCTCTCGATTTCTTCACACCATCTCACTCCCCTCTCCTCACTGACCGTGCCACACCGTTCTCAGAGCAAGGCGAGCACCACATCGCCGGAATTTCACTAGAGCCTGCCGCTGCCGGAGAAGAAAGGAGCCAGCGATTGGAGCCGCCCCAGGAGAAGCCACCGGTACCAGGAGGTTCGCCATCGTCGAATTTGTCGTTCGCCCGCCTCACCGACCCTCGCCCGTACCCCGGTGAGCCCCCAGCACCCCTCACTGGCCGCGCTAGGTTTCGTTCTCGCCGGAGTTGTCTCGCGTCGACGATGACCCCCAGCCGTTAGATTAGAACTAGATCCAACGATCCACGTTGCCCCGTACCGCTTCGCCCAGCCCCGTGTCACTGACGAGTGGGGACACCCACTTAAGCAGCCCGCAGGAGCACCGCGCTTAGCAGGCCGGCCCAGTAACTTTTCCCGCGCATCCCAGTTATTCAAATTAAATCTTTTTCTTTTTAAACTCAAACACACTTCTGTACCCAACTTCAAAAATCAACCCAGATCGATTAAGTGAACCAAATTGAATGAAACCAATTTTGTTGGAAAGGTCTGTGAATGCTGAATCCAAGCCCTTTGGATTCAAGTCATTTGGATCTGTAGATCACCCATAGTAAAAATAACAAGGCAGAAGCTTTTCTGCATTCAAACATTTTTCAAATTTCAACCATAAAAGATTTTGAGTTGATTCCAACTCTCAAAAATCACATTTAACCATACCTTTCAGAATATATAAAAATATATAGGTTTAGTTGCAGAAATAATGTTCAAGTAATAAAAGAATGCTACATAAGCATTTCTAGCCACTTTAATTAATTAAAATAAAAGGGTAAAACCTTATTAAATTGTGAAACCACTTTAAATCACATTCCCATGGACTACAATATGTGGTGATGACATGTGTCAACATGATCCCATATTTGGTTTGGAGAATATTAAATCTTAAGTAGTTTTACAATGAGTAGAAATTACTTTTCTAAAAATAAAAGAAATTTAAACCAAGCCTTAACTTTGTAATGTTAGAGATGATGCTAGATCATCTATAGGACCCTTGTGTGTGATGATTGCAAGTAGTTAAGTATTGTTTGGTGATTGTGTACCTCGTATTTATTCATAGACGCTAGTATCGACCAAGGATACTATGAGGAGGAAGGAGGATACTACGAAGAGGAAGCCGAGGAGAACTTCAACCACTGCTCTGCACAAGGCAAGCTGATACTATACCAATGCAAGCTAACACTTGCAAGATACTATACCTATGCAAGCCTTACTAATCAAGTTGACCTATGCAAGCTAACCCTTGCCAGATACCCTACTCATGCCACAAACCCATACTTGTGATATGACTACTATATGCCTTAAGCATATGTGATCATACCCATTTGATAAACAAATCCTAGTTTTACTTGCAAGCTTCTTACTTTATTTCTTTATCAAATCTTACTTAGAGTCTACCTAAGAGTTTGGTAGATACTAGACAGTGGTGCTGAAGGTTGCCTAAAGAGCATTAAATTGGCCTAAGTTAGAAACCTTGATATCAACCTCAGATATATGGTTGGACTTAGTGAAACCCCACTAGTTACCACCCCTCATTAGTACTACCCCCACCTGTAGATGCTAGTGCTAAGCATAAATTTTGATCAACTTTTAGATGGGAATACTTGGTGGAAAAATGGTTATGAAAACCTTGGAATGATGGATCATTCTATTGAAATGTTTTGGACATGTGTTTCCAAACACTTGATGATTTTGGTGATGAAAATGTTGAGGCATGAGCCTTAGCCCTTTATAAAACTGATGGTTGTCTGGATGCGATACCATTCCAATTTTATCGTACAACCACAATACCCGAATATTGGGTAGGGCTTGACTGGAAACTTATATACCTTAGTATTAGTTCCCTCCTGGCCAAGGTCTGAGCTGAGGCTACCTTGTGAAGATTGTCCACCTGTGCAGTACCCAAGATGACAAGTTGGTCATGGTTGGGAGGCCAAACTCACAGGAGAGGTGCTTATACTAGGGCGTGTAATTGAAAGGTTAGGATTGATTATCCGCATACTGAGTATGGTGAATTCAGGATTTGTTCCTGACGGATGTATCAAATGTTGTGGTGAAAGTGTTCAATCTTTGCAGAGTGTCAAACTATTCGAATAGCCGTGTCCGCGGTTATGGACAATTGGAGTGGCCATACTGTTTCCCCCGTCAGACTTTTCAAAATGAATTGAGACTTTGACTTGACCACAACAGAGTTGTGACCTGAATTACAAGATCCCACTTAGGAGTTATAAAATTGTGACTAGCTTTGGAACTTAGTAGAGATAAACCTGGCTTTTTGCAAAACAACCCTAGAGCCTAGTGTCCTATTATCCAAAAAAACCCTTTACTTGTTAGTATTAGTTTGCGAGTACTTAAAGAGTACTGATGGCTTTGTCACTGGCTATTCCCATGGCCATACTATGAAGAGGAGTACCTGGAAGATGGACCCCAGGAAGGTTACGACAACTAGGATCATCTCCCATAGTCAGCATTGCCTGTGACCCCGAAGATGGAGCTTCGCCTACGCTACCGTTATTATTACGTATTCCGCTGGCTGATGTTGTATTAAGAACTGGATCATGAGATCCCTATTTGTGTAAGAACTTATGTATCGTTTGTAATGGATGAAGTACTATGGTATCCAATTCTGTTATGTCTCGCAAAAATGGTAATCCTGGGATTGCGATGTATGGCATAACAGGCATCTAGGATTGAAAAATCCGGGTGTTGACATCGAGGCCCTTCTCCTTGTCATCTTGGAGTATCTTGAAGGCGATGTCCTCGGTGGGACGCTCTTACTGGCGTCCTGGCTGACAGACTCTAAATCCCCATAAGTCCTTCCTCTCAAACTTCCTGAGCTGAAGTCCCTTAATGTTAGGGATGGGAAGACCAAGCACACTTACGAGATCCACAATACGGGATCCAAAACGAGTTCCCTTGAACTCCTTGGCTGTGCTGAGAACAAAGGTAGGCATCTAATGCATAGGATAGAGAAAATTAGAAACAACACAAGTAAAGAGTACAACATAAGGTAGTAAAACAAAAGCAAAAGTCATTCAACAAAACATTAATCCACACAAGTCATGGCATACAATATTCAACCACAAGCACCAAGGTTCAACACAACTTAGGCAAATTTTTGCCATACCACATAGGTTGGTATGATCAAATTATTAACACGAGAAAACGACAAGTGTGGTGGTCCAACTATTGGAGTACGTCACAACTCTCATTCACTAGTCAAGGTAGCTATCTGAGCATCCTTGGTGGCAATCTATTTGTCTTGATCACAAGACTCCCATGCTAAGTCTATGATATCTTCCCTTAGACGTTTTATGGTGGTCTCTAAGTATTGAGTATGCTTCTTCTCCTCTCTAAGGTCATTCTGAGTGTTGAGCATTCTACACTTGAGTCTTTCTCCAAGATCCTTGATGGCATTCCATGCTGCATCCCTTACAGAGTCAAAGAATGACATATGCATTTTAGAGTTGGTGACCATGCAGAATCCCGAATCTTTGTGGTTGTCCTCCTTGTTTTTATACAAGTGGAGTTGTACCCACCAATATTCTTCTCCTTCATCCATCACTAGAAATCCCTTGTACACGGCTTCACCATTTATCCCCAAGCTAATCATAAGGTTCTTGAGTGCCTTGGGAAACTCCGTCTCACATTCTAGGGTCATGGTCATTAGTGGTCCCTTCTTGACGGCTTCGTTGATGGCGACCATCTACAAATAGAGATGAGAAATAAGATTAGGATAGGTTTACAAGATGAAAAGAGGCAAGTGTGTAATATACAAAGGGGCTGCATTTTCCTAGTGGTTTCCTTAGTCTAATCCATCTTAGGGTCACAAACCTACATGCAACACAGTGCTCTGATACCATCTATAAGACCTCACCCTTTAAGGTAAAGGTCCCTGTGATTCCAGTGCTAGTCCCTGGATTGAAATGCTAGCACCCACAGTTTAAGATGAAGTACACAGATACAAAGGTCATTATTACATCGCAATTCCAGGAGTACAATAGTTCTTACAACTCATTATCCCAAGGCTAACACATAAGGTTCTCATTACAAAGTATATAAATAAAGTCTTCATCTTCATGTGCCACAGGCAAACATGTTAAGTGTAGACTCATAACCCTACTCACCATCAGTGTAACCTGCAACATAATAAGTTACAGCCACAAGGGGTCAATAAATTTGGAATTGTATTGGCAAGTGATATCATAGTTATATAGTAGAGACTATAAACTACATGAATTTGGCTAAGTGTGGTTTCAGGCTGGCTTTGCTCAAAGTAGTTTTGTCCTACTAGTTGAAAAAACTAAGTTTTTCTTTACAAAAAACACAAAGGAACCACCAATAGACATTGGTTAACCTCTACCCTTGTTCACCCACAATTTTTAACTTAGAGAAATTGGGATGAGGAGATTCTTGATCATTTCAATGTCTTTGATGCTCAAAATGTTCGTTACCGGGGACACGGCTAAGTTCTTAGGTTTTACCCTCTCGAGAGGTGGTGCACTTTCCCCACAAGACTCGACATGCATCGAGACGAGACTTTTCAGAAACAATCCCTCAGACCACCATGGACGCATTCCATCCTATCAACCCTACCACCATCTGTCCATCCGGCTGAGTTCTTGCAACCTAGTTGGTCAAGGCAGAGCCCATATGCCATGTGGTTGCACTGGAAGCTTCTCAACACTAAACATCTCAAATCCCTTTGTTCCTAGGTGGCCATCCACAAGTGTCATACACAGGGTAAACCATAGACATGGGCCCTGTGTAACCACTCAACACAAACCATACTAGTCCATTCCACCCAGGTGTTTCATTAACAAGTTGTTTTCTTAGTCAAAAACTTATAGGCATAATCTTTCCATAGTATCATAACATGAATTTTTCACCCTTGAATTCTAATAGCTAGGCTAAGCATACTAGCATATCATGTCTCTTAACATAGGGAAATTACTACCAATATATCATCTATAGGATCTACCATAGCATAGCATATATTTTGAAAAATTACCATGCAAGTCCTACCAAAATATCACTAGTGCAATACATAAAATAATAGGACAAAAATATGAAGTATCACTTGCCTTGGCAGCTAGGAGAATAGACACAATCCTCACAATCGCACTCTCCACAATCCACAGAATTAACAACAAAATATTCACAAATCAATATACACACAAAAATAATATGAATGCATGCAAAATGCAATGAGATGATTTGCCATACTTTTAAAATCAAACTCTACAGTACTAAAGACAAGGCATACATTCTAAAGTCTAAATAAAACAAAAACCACTTTAAAATAATATTCTAAATAATTTTTATAGTCAAAATAAGCCTACAAATGCTTCTGCATAAAATCCTAATTTTTCAGAATCAAATGGCCAAACCAAGGCCATATATGTAAAGTTCTAAATTTTTTTGAATCCATAGACATCTTATTTGTAATTTTTGGATTTACAAAACAAAAGTTATGCAATTTACAAGTTGAAACAACTAATAGATAAAATCTGGATTTTAAATCAAAACTACAGACACGCGGTGTGTTCTGATTGGACGATACCACTTCATGCAGATCACGCACGCGAGCCGCTGGATATAAGTTGCATCATGTGGTCTAGATCTGCCCGTACTTGTTCGCTACCAGATCTAATCTAGACCACTTGATCTAGATCCAGTGGATCACGTTACTCTGACCAAAAGCCAGCGGCGCAAATGGCCACTGCGGCGGCGACACGCCGGGGAGGCTAGGGGCGGAGAGGGGTTGCTAGGGCTTACCAAGGTTGCGGTATCGAGGTAAAGCTCAACGTGGTCGTGGATGGGGCGGGGGCGCATGGACACGAACAGAATCGCTCGCCGGAGTTCGTCTCGTCGTCGGGTGCTCGCAGCTGAAGACGGGGACGATGACCTAGGTCACAAGGGGACAAGTGGCAGGCATTAGCAGGTGCGCAAGGACATGGAACTCACCGCGTGAACCAGAGGCTAAGGAGAGCACGGAATTCACCACGATAGATCGTCGGAGCTTGTCGGTACTGCGGCGGTGCGAGAGGAAATTAGGGTAGGCAGGCGGCACTCCGGTGGTGCTGAGTGGGGGAAAATGACGCGGAGAGGGAGGGGGTTAAGTAGCCAGAGCGGGGGAGGAAATCTCATGGCGAATCAATGGTAATTAAGCTCATTTGCGTTGGGTTTGAATGGGGAAACGGTCGCGGTGGAGCAGGTCAGCGGGGCATTGATTGAGGATGATGAGGTGAGGTGGCAACAGGGCCTAGCTGTCAGTGAGAGGGGTGCGCACGCGGGGTGAGAAACAGAGGGGACAGGGGGTTTTCCCGGGTGGTCTCGCTGGGTTGTAGTTTGGCCTGGCCAGATTAGCTGGTTGGGTTCTATTTTTTCTCCTTTGTCTTTTTCTTTTTCTGATTTGAATTTCTAAATGAGCTTTGAATAAGCAAATCAATTCCAAATCACTTCAAATCTTCACCACATTTTTGTGGGGTGATTCTAGTACGGAAAAGTGTTTTAAACACATAATCCACTCAAAAACACTTTGGGGTAATAAATATAAAAAATAAAACCATGCCCCATACATGTAATATAAAAGGGGTATAAAATAGGGTTAAGATGGTTTTGCATTTGATGAAACTTGGGATGTTACAAATCCACAAATAAGAACTAAAAATTCTAAGCTCAAAGCACAAGAAAGCTAAGGCTAAACGCAGTGCTAGCAAAAGTGAACACTCACATAACAATAGAATGAAAACTAGAGTGTTCTAGGCAATGAAAACAGAGTATGTCTCTCTCCATAAGAAGTGTGATGGGATCCAACCAACTTATTGCAGAAAACCAAGCAAAATAAAAACAAAAACAAAAACAAAGACGCTCCAAGAACAACACAACAGTGCATGAAATAATAAAAACGAAGTGTCTAGAAAGACCTAAGAATTTTATTAATGAAGAAGGGGATGCATTGGGAATCCCCAAGCTTTGACGCTTGTACCTCTTGAATATTTCTCGGGGTGACACAGGGTGGCATCCCCAAGCTTGAGCTTTTGTCCATTCTTCATCTCATTACATCATTCTTCCCTTACACCTGAAAATTTTCCTTCATACAAAACTTCACACGATCTTCATTAACAACATTAGTGCATTCAAAAGATAATTAACCTTTGGGGTTTAGTTTTAAAACAGCAAAAAATTCATTAAAAACACAATCTACTGAAGCAATTCCTAAAAATCTCAATTTACCAAAGAGAACTCAAAAAGAAATTGATAGGAGACAAATGCAAATAATGGCAGAAATCTGTCAAAACAGACTAGCAGGTAGAAACCAATTTTTTTCGAAGACCTTCTGTTGCTCAAATCAAAAAGTGTTTAACTAACGGAAGTTAGATAAAAACCTGGGGGATTTAGTTAGAAAATTAAAGCCCAATCCGACATATAGAGATTTTTCATGAATTTTTACAGTGAAGCACATAAATCTGTTTTGGGACAGCAACTTTCCCAAATCTTATTTCCCTCTCATTAGAGGTTATTCTTGGCACGAAAATCAAACAAAAAGGATAAGGAGATGTTATTACATAATTAATAACTTTCAAGACTCAATAAAACTATTGGGTTATCTCCCAAGAAGTACTTTTCTTTAACGCCTTTAAGTTAGGCTTGATAGTTTGAGAAGATGCTCACATAATAAATATGAATTGAAGCAAAAGATAGCATCAAGAAGCAAATTCAAAACACATTTAAGTCTAACCCACGTCCTATGCATAGGAATATTGTAAATAAATAAGTCATAAAAGCACAAAGCAACAAGCATAGGAAAGCAAAACAAGTGCAACTTCAAAAATTTCAACATAAAGAGGGGAAACTTAATATTGTTGATATACATAAAACCATGTTTCCCTCTCTCATAATAACTTTCAGTAGCATCATGAATAAACTTAACAATATAACTATCACATAAAACATTCTTATCATGAGCCACATGCATATAATAATTATTACTCTCCACATAAGCATAGTCATTCTTATTAATTATAGTGGGAGCAAATTCAACAAAATAGCTATCATTGTTATTCTCATCACCATAATCATCAAATATAGGAGGCATATTGTAATCATAATTAATTTTCTCCTCAATAGTAGGTGCACTGAAAATATCATATTCCTCATCGTAATCATCATATATTGGAGGTTCGGTATCATCATAAGCAATAGCATAGCTATCTTCCAAACTTGGGGAACTAAAAAGATCGTTTTCATAAAAACTTGCTTCCCCAATCTTAGACTTTTCCATAGCATTAGCAATAATGGTGTTCAAAGGATTCATACTAATAACATTGCTATTAGCATGCAAATAAAGTTCCATAGGTTTTTAAATTTTCTCTTCAAACACTTCATGTCCTAACTCAAGATAAACACTATAAAGCTCTCTAATTTTTTTGTTGTTTTCCATTAAGCCTAACTAGTTAAAACAAGAAACAAAAAGACAAAATTGCAGAATATAAAGGAAATAACTTCGAGCACTCACACCGGAGGATGTGAGTACCTTTTACCTTACCTCCCGGCAAAGTCTCCAGAAAATAGCTTGATGTCTACGCACTTTGTTGGAGATATGCCCTAGAGGCAATAATAAATATAGTTATTATTATATCTTTTTGTTTATGATAAATGTTTACATTCATGCTATAATAGTATTAACAAGGAAACATTAATACTTGTGTGATTTGTAAACTTAAATTGAAGTCCCTAGTAAAGCCTCTTCATAATACTAGCTTGTTGGTTAATAAATGATTGTGGTTTCCCTATCATGAACATTGAGATGTTATTAACAACAAGATCATATCGTTAGGAGAATGATATGGTGGACATACTCCTATAGATAAGCGTGGCATAAAGATCAAGTCATTTTAATAAGTTCAATTGCTATATGCTTTCTGATACATAGTAACCTAATTCCTTCGACCATGAGATCATGCATATCACCTTTACCGGATGGATGCTTTGATGACATCAAACACCACACCGTAACTGGGTGGCTATAAAGGTGCCATTGAGTGTTCGGAAAGTATTGGTTGAGACACATGGATCAAGAGTGGGATTTGTCCATCCATATGACGGATAGATATACTCTGGGCCCTCTCGGTGAAATGTCATCCAATTAGCTTGCAAGCATGTGACTAGCTCACAAGGGATCACATATCATGGGAACGAGAAAATAGTACTTATCAGTAACGAGGTTAAACTAGATATGCAGAGATACCGATGATCAAAACCTCGGATAAGTAAACTATCATGAGACAAAGGGAAATTGGTATCGTATGTAAGTGGTTCATTCGATCGCAAAGTAATCGTAGAAATATGTGGGAGCCATATGAATTTCCAGATTCCTCTATTGGTTATTGATCGGAGAAGTGTCTCGATCATGTCCGCATAATTCACGAACCGTAGGGAGACACACTTAAGGATTCGACGTTGTTTGAGTAGTTATGGAAGGATGAGAAAGAGACCGAATGTTGTTCGGAGTCTCGGATGGGATCCGGGATGTCACGAGGAGATCCGGAATGGTCCGAAGAATAAGATTCATATAAGGAAAGTCCTGTTTCGGAGTTGGGGAATGGTTCCGGTGTTTTCATCGGGAATGTTCTAGAAGGTTCCAGAATGTCCGGCACTCCGGAGGGGAAGGGTACATGAATGTGTCATACCAAGTTGGAATGATTGCATCATGTACTAGGTGTCATCGTTGAACAAAATAAAGGGTTTTAATCAATTCCTTGTTTGAAAAGTCAAACGCCAATTTGAAAAGTCAAACGGCTATTTTGGGAAGTGGAGGGGAAGGTGGAAACCGAGTGTAAGGATTCCCAACCTTTAATAAGGTAGAGTCCCCTGTGTTTACAATGCTAGTCCCTGGATCAATATCTAGCATCCACAGTTAAGATGTAATATCAAGAAACAAAGGTCATAATACAACTTTATAACCAAGAAGAACATAATTTTATTACATCTTACATAGCTCATTTGGCTATTACATTACATTGCAGCAGAATATCTATAAGCATGGGGTCCTTCATATTCAAAGTGCCACAGGCAGACATGTTGGTTGTAGACTTTGTAATCCTAATCAATCAACTTCACTAATATCAATCATACCTGCAACATACAAGTTACAGCCACAAGGGTCAATACATTTGAATTGTATTGGCAAGTGATACTATGGTAGTATAATGGAGTCTATCATCTATATGCATTTGGCCAAGTGGAGCTTAGGCTTGCATTGCTCAAAATAGATTTTCCTTATCATTTGAAAACACTAAGTTTTTGCTTGATAAAGTAATCTTTCCCAAGGCATCTCCCAATCAAAGATTGAAGATCCTTTAGCCCTTGTTCAACCACAAGTTTTTAACATAGAAATTTGGATGATGAGATTCTTGATAGCTTCCACGTCTTGATGCTCAAATTGTCCTTTACCAGGGACATGGCTAAGTACTTAAATTTTACACTTTGCAGAGGTGGTGCACTTTCCCCACAAGACTTGGTTTCACCAAGACAAGATCTTTCAGAAGCTTTCCCTTAGACCAAAATGGACGCGCTCCAACCTATCATTCCCACTACCACCAACTGTCCATTTGGCTAAGTTATTGCAACCTATATGATCCAGGCAGAGCCCATAATGCCAAGTGGCTGCACTTGAAGCTTCTCAACATTTGACCTCTCAAATCTCTTTGTTCCTGGGTGGCAATCCACAAGTGTGATACACAAGGTAAACCATAGCCATGGGCCTTGTGTAACCACTCAACCAAAAACCACCAAGCAATTACCATTCCACCCAGGTGATTCATTAACTTAGTTGTTTTATTAAACAAAAACACAAGTCCTTAGACTTAGAAATTTTTCCATAGTGTGAATATATATTCCACCCTTGTTTTCTATTAGCTAAGCTAAGCATGATAGTAGTAGGAATCTTAACTTAGCAATTTTCTACTAAGGTTTCATCTACTAGGATTTCCCATAGCATGGTTTATACTTATCAAAAATTCCATGCAAGTTTTACTTAGAAAAATCACTAATGCATAGTGAAAGTAATGGGACAAAAGTATGAAGCATCACTTGCCTTTTTGGTAGAGTATAAGTTCACTCCTTGTCCTTGCTACAATCACACTCTTCAAGTCACTACAATTCAATCAAGCAAGGCACAAGTTCAATCTACCATTCAAGCAATTCATCACATAAAATCATATAAACAAGATAATGCATGCAAGCATGCTAAGGATTGTTTTATTTGGAAAAGTGGTTCCTATTGGGTCATAAACATTTGAAAACACCCAATGGTAATTTTATAAAGTGGCAAAGTCATTTGCAAAGATTTCACTTCATAAACCATTTTCAAAACAAGGTAACATTTTATGTGGTGTAAAAATGTTTTTAATAAGGAATCAATCTATAGGATTCACAAACTATGTTTTCAAACCATAAAATCTTGTGTTTAGGGTCAGAGAGTTTATTTCCAAAACATTTCTCAAAGGTTTTCCTCCAAAACCATTTTTAATAAATAAACCATATTTTTATTTGACTAGAATTGGTTTTAAATCAAAGAATCATTCTTTTCCTTCACCAAATATATTTTTGAAACCAAAAAGTGTTTCCTAGGGTCAGTAGGTTCAAAACACATCATTTGCAAAAGATTTTATCCCCAAAATCAATTTTGAACAATTTTTATAACGTAAACAAGCATACACAAGTTTCTGCAAAAACAAACAAATTAACAGAAACTTTTTACTAAAGAAATGGCATGGTTGGCTAGGGCTTTTCTTGCTGATTCCATTGATATAAAATTTGCAAAATTTGGACGTGTGGTTTGAAAGTTATGGATTTTACAAAAATGGAGCATCTAATAGAAAGTTTCTGTTTTTAAAACAAAGTCTGAGCCACGTGTCTCGTTTTTATTCGTCAGTACCGTTTCGCGTAGATCAAGCGATGCAGGCCGTTGGATTAAACTACATCGCACGGCGCTGAGATGCTACTTACCTCTTCGCTTATTTCTAATCTTATCCGTCAGATCGAGATCCAATGGATCCTATTGCTTTGACCATTTGGCAGCAGCGCTGACGCGGCGGCGACTGGCAGCGCGGTCAGACGTGGACAGTGCCGGCGATCTAAGAAGCGAGGGAGGAGGTGAGGGTGCTTACAGTGATCTCGGTGACGTTCTGATGCTCAAGGTGCTCGTCGTTGGGCAGGGGGCGCACGGGAACGGCGGTGATTGCTCGTCGGAGACATCGTCGGTGTCGGGCTTGCTCAGGTGTCGATGCTGTCGACGCTATAGGGCACACAAAGATGAGGCAGCGGGTTCGTTAGATGCGGGAGAGTGTGGCGAATACACGCGCGTGAGCTATAGGGGTTAGGGTGGTCAGATTTTACCAGGGTGCTTCGCCGGAGAAGTGGCAGACTACGGCGGCGTACAGTCGATGTTGCTGTCGAGGATACAGTGCTCGCGCGGGTGTGGGGTTGGTGCTAGGAGATGCAGGAGACGATGGGGATCACACCCGTGTTCTCTGGGGGCAGTGGGGAGGTTCGTGCTCGCCGGAATTTGCACGATGGCTCGTCGGAGCAGAGGGGTTCGAGGTTGCGATTCGTGCAGCCTGGTGGCTCCGGTGGTGTGGTGTTGTCACATCCCAAGATTTTCCAAATCTTGTAATGTGAAAAATAAATGAATAAAATAAAACTTTGTTGATTTTCAGGGTGAGAAGAAACTTTTTGAATTCAAATGAGAACCTTCAAACCTATTTTTGATTAAGATAAAATCCTAAAGGGATTTAAAAAGGTAAAATAAATAATGAAGTTTTAAAATATTTGGAATTACTATCTTTTAATAAAAAGATTTGGTTTTCGAATGAAAAGGAAGAAATTTAAATAAGGTTTATTTTATAAGCCAAATTAAAACTTGGCCAAGCTTTTGAAATAAAATATTTCTATTTGATAAAAATAGTAAAGATTTATTCAAAATAAAATAATAAGGATTTAAGATCCAAGTTATTTAAAAATAAAGGTTTTACTATTTTTAAACATTAAAACTTGTTATTTTATTTTAAACAAGTTTTCCAAGTATTCTTTAATTTCAAATAAAACCTACTGAATGGATTTGGCACCATTTTAGATTTCAAATGGAGATTTTAAATAAAACAAATTCTATTTTGATTTAATAAACAAGGTCTATTTATTTAACTAAATAATGGACCCTAAAATAAAATTATTATTTTGTATTTGGGATTTGGTTTATGTTGTTAAACAGAACCAAAACTCATTACAAGTTTGGTGAAAGTTTGATTTGATTTGAATGCTTGATTGGTTGTTTGAATTTCAAAACAGAAAATAGAATTAGAAAAAGGAAAAACAACCAGGAAGAAAAAAATAGAAATGGACACAGCCCAGCCGGCCAGTCCAATAAGCCCAACAACCAGCCCACTCCCTCTCTCCCGAGGAAAACGATTCGCACCTGTTAACTGACCCGCGCAGACGCTGACTGGTGGACCTCTTTTTCCTCTCACTTTCTCGCTGACAGCAAGGTCCCACCTCTCCTGTTCATCGTCTTCACCCCGCGCTAATTCCTCCTCGCCGTTTCCTATCTTTACTCCGGCGATCAATTCACGTTGTTAACGGCCATTACTCCCCTTGCGACCACGTCCTTTTAATCGCCTGCGCCTTCTCCTCCTTTCCCCTCAAACACCGCAGCACGAGAGCCCCTAGGCTGCCTCAATTCGAGCTCGCAACGCCACTGCTCCGACCACCGTCCCTCCTCGATTCCGGCCGAACCTCGCCGCCCCTTGCCTTCCTAAGCACACCTTCGTGATCCCCACTCCCAGGCGCATCTGTCTGTGCCTTACATTTACTCGCGGGTGCCCCAAAACATCGGCAACCACCTCGACTGAGCGCCGCCGCGTCTGCTACTATCTCCGACGACCTTCCCTGGTAAGAACCGACCACCCCGCGCCCTCTCCTTCACGCATGCAGCTTCGCCTTGATCTTGCGCATCTAACCGTGTCCTCGTTTTCCCTCGGGGCGAACCGCAGCACCGCCCTCGACAACGACCAGAGCCGCCCGACGCCGTCCCCCACTCCGGCGAGCAATCTCACTGGAACCAGTGCGCCCCTTGCTTCCCCGAGAGCACCTCGAGCTTCACCTCGACCCTGCGAGCACGGTGAGACCTTCCTCTGCCTTCTTTGCTTCCTATAACCGCCGTTAGCTCATCGTCCGACCGTGCGCTGCCGCACAGCGCCGCCCGTTGTTGACCAAGCAGTAGTGTCCGTAGGATCTAGATCGGACGAACGCGATAGATCACCTAAACACCGAAGGGGTACGCAACCAGAGCCGTGCGATCTGTTTAGATCCAACTCCCCGCAGAGCACGATCCGACTGAAGCGATACCAGCCAGTAACATCACGCCGCGTGGCACCAGACGATTTAAAATAGAATTTGAAATCTGATTTAGATGCAAACTTGAAACCCTTGTAACTTTTGATCCACACGTCCAAAATTTGCAAACTTTATATCAATGGAATTAGTGGAACAAGCCCTAGACAACCATGCATTTTGTTTAGTAAAAAGCCTCTAGTAAAATGTTTGTTTTTGCAGAAACATTTGTATGCTTGTTTAGGTTATAAAAACCATTCCAAAATGTTTTTGAGGTTGAAAATCTTTGCAAATTGGTTTGTTGTGAACTCACTGACCTTAGGGACCAACTTGTGGATTTAAAAATATATTTGGTGAAGATTAGGATGGATTAGTTGAATTAGCCCATTTCTAGCCAAATAAAAATATGGATTTTGTTATGAAAATGATTTTGGAGGAAAAACTTTGGGAAATTGTTTTAAATCAAACCTAATGACCCTAAACACCAAGTTTTGGGAATTAACAACTTATTTGGTGAGCAACATAAAGTTGTTGCTTTGATAAAAACATTTTCCACCACATAAAATAATGATTGGATTTAAAAATGGTTTATAGATAAAACCCTTTAGCAAATGGTTTTTCCACTTTAGAATTGACCACTTTGGACGTTAAAATGTGTAGAGCCTAGTAGAGACCACCTTGGAAAATAAAACTATCTTTTGCGTGCTTGCATGCATAGCTTAGCTTCTATTATTTTATGTGTGATGTTTTGTTTGATTGATTATTGGTTGGAATGCTAGTTGATATTGTGTTTGCTTGATTGATTTGTAGTGAACTTAGAAAAGTGTGAAACTAGCAAGAACAAGAAGTGAACCAACATTCCCTACCAAAAAGGCAAGTGACACTATCATCTAAAGTCCTACTATTTTCATTATACTTAGTGGATTTTGAAAACATGCATGAAAAGAATTTTTATACTTATGCTATGCTAATCCTAATAGGATACCTTATATATTCCTTAGTGAAAACAATGTAGTTGTAAAATGCTTAGCCATGCCAGATATTTTGAGAAGAGACACATGTTGAGATTTTATGAAGTTGAGAAAAGGACTTGTGTTTTTATATAATAAAACAAGGACTCAATGAACCACCTGGGTGGACAAGGATACTTTGAGTTTTGGAGAAGGTGGCAACAAAAGGAACCATGTCTATGGCAATCTCTTTGTGTTGTGCTCCAAAAGAAAACCACCCAGGAACTTAGAGATTGAACATGTTTCTCCAATTGTGGCTTTCGTGTACAACCACATGCTACTTATGGCTCTGGCTTAGTCAACTACATTGGGAAGACCCATGCATTGTCCCAGGTACTGAAAATGAGGGAACTCGAAACCCTACATGGGTGCCTGAATACAAGCTAGCAATGGTGTATGGGAGGACCCTCTGGAAAGACTTCGTCACATTCTCAATCTGCCAGTACTCCATCTTGGTGAGTACCTATCCAGCGGACACTGGTGGCAACAATATGAGGGTGTGACATGTGGGTAAAGTGTACAACTTCTGCAGAAGATAAAAATCTAAGTACTTAGTCATGTCCCCGGTTATGGACAATACTGAGCAACTAAAGCTTGAATCTATGGGAAATCTCGACATTCTAATTTCTAAAAGAAAACTTTTAAGTGACAACAAAAGACTTGATGCACTTGGGGATTTACCAAGGAGCTCAAGAGATTTGGATAAAGCTTGATGCACTTGGGGATTTACCAAGGAGCTCAAGAGTTTTTGATAAAAACTTGAAGTACTTGGGGTGTACCAAGGAGCTCAAGAGATTTTGACAAGGACACTTGGGGATTTACCAAGGAGTTCAGAAAGGTTTGACAAAAGAATCAAAACCATTTTGAAAAGATAGGATAAATTATTGCTTTCTATAAATGAGCCTTAAACCCTACTTAGCCAAATTTGCATGTAATAATAGGATCCACTTATATTCTACATAGTAGTGAAACTTGCCAATATAATTCAAATGTATTGACCCTTGTGGTTGTAACTTGTAATGTTGCAGGTATGATTGATATTAGTGAAGTTGATTGATTAGGATTACAAAGTCTACAACCAACATGTTTGCCTGTGGCACTTTGAAGATGAAGGACCCCATGCTTATAGATTTTCTGCTGCAATGTAATGTAATAGCCAAATGAGCTATGTAAGATGTAATAAAATTATGTTATTCCTGGTTATAAAGTTGTATTATGACCTTTGTTTCTTGATATTACATCTTAACTGTGGATGCTAGCTATTGATCCAGGGACTAGCATTGTAAACACAGGGGACTCTACATTATCCAAGGTTGGGAACCCTGTCGTCTTGGTCACATTGGAGTGAAGCGTAGGAAGAAACTCGACCTATATGTGGCACTGTCGTCTTGGTCACATTGGAGTGAAGCGTAGGAAGAAACTCCATTCCGATGAACTTCTTGAATCATGATTTCGAATCACTTGAAAGATGCGAAGCATGTCTGATGGGTAAAATGACTAAGACTCCATTTTCTGGTATGATGGAGCGAGCTACGGACTTATTGGAAATCATACATACCGATGTGTGTGGTCCAATGAGTATAGCATCGCGCGGTGGTTATCGTTATGTTCTTACCTTCACGGATGATTTGAGTAGATATGGGTATATCTATTTCATGAAACATAAGTCCGAAACTTTTGAGAAGTTTAAGGAATTTCAAAGTGAGGTAGAGAATCAACGTAACAAGAAGATTAAATTTCTACGTTCTGATCGTGGAGGTGAATATCTAAGTTACGAGTTTGGCGAGCATTTGAAGAAATGCGGAATACTTTCACAATTGACACCGCCGGGAACACCACAGCGTAATGGTGTGTCCGAACGTCGTAATCGAACTCTCTTAGATATGGTTCGTTCTATGATGTCACTTACAGATTTACCGCTATTATTTTGGGGTTATGCATTAGAAACAGCCGCATTCACTTTAAATAGGGCACCATCTAAATCCATTGAGACGACACCGTATGAATTATGGTTTGGGAAGAAACCTAAATTGTCGTTCCTTAAAGTTTGGGGTTGCGAAGCCTATGTAAAGAAGTTACAGCCGGACAAGCTTGAACCCAAAGCGGAAAAACGCGTCTTCATAGGATACCCGAAGGAAACTATTGGGTATACCTTCTATCACAGATCCGAAGGCAAAATCTTCAATGCCAAGAATGGATCCTTTCTAGAGAAGGAATTTCTCTCGAAAGAAGTGACTGGAAGGAAAGTAGAACTCGACGAGGTTGTCGAACCTTCTCTCGAAATATCGAGTAGCGCAGCACCGGAAGAAGTTCCTGTGGTGCCTGCACCAATAAGAGAGGAAGCTAATGATGATGATCATGAAACTTCGGTTGTAGTTGCTACAGAGCCTCGCAGGTCAACGAGAACTCGTACCACTCCAGATTGGTATGATCCCGTTATGAGTGTCATGTTGGTGGACAACACCGATGACCCTGAGACATATGAGGAAGCGATGATGAGCCCAGATTCCAATAAATGGCAAGAAGCCATGAAATCCGAGATTGGATCCATGTACGAAAATCAAGTATGGACTTTGGTGGACTTACCGGATGGCCGGAAGGCTGTCGAGAACAAATGGATTTTCAAGAAGAAAACAGATGCTGATGGTAATGTTATTGTCTATAAAGCTCGACTTGTCGCAAAAGGGTTTCGACAAATTCAAGGAGTTGACTACGATGAGACTTTTTCACCAGTAGCGAAGCTAAAGTCTGTGAGGATTATGTTAGCAATCGCTGCATATTATGATTATGAGATATGGCAGATGGATGTCAAAACAGCATTCCTCAATGGAGACATTGATGAAGAGTTGTATATGATGCAACCCAAAGGTTTTGTCGATCCTAAAGATGCTAACAAGGTATGCAAACTTCAACGGTCCATCTATGGATTGAAGCAAGCATCCCGAAGTTGGAATCAACATTTTGATAAGGTAATCAAAAGTTTTGGTTTTATACAAACTTATGGAGAATCTTGTATTTACAAGAAAGTGAGTGGGAGCTCTGTAGCATTCTTAATACTATATGTAGATGACATATTGTTGATTGGGAATGATGTAGACCTTCTTAATAGTGTCAAGGAATATTTGAATAATAGTTTTTCAATGAAAGATCTTGGCGAAGCAGCTTACATATTAGGCATAAAGATTTATAGAGATATATCGAGATGTCTAATATCATTGTCACAAAGTACATATTTGGACAAGGTTCTAAAGAGGTTTGGAATGGAAGATAGCAAGAAAGGGTTCTTGCCCATGTTGCCCAATACGACCTCGAGTAAAACTCAAAGTCCGACATCGGCAGAAGATAGAGAAAGGATGAGTAAGACTCCCGATGCCTCAGCCATAGGATCTCTAATGTATGCCATGCTATGTACTAGACCCGACATTGCATATGCTGTTAGTTTAACTAGCAGATATCAAAGTGATCCAGGAGTGGATCATTGGACAGCGGTCAAAAACATCCTTAAGTACTTGAGAAGAACTAAGGATATGGTTCTTTTTTATGGAGGTGATGAACAGCTCGTTGTTAATGGTTACACCGATGCTAGTTGGAACACTGATCCGGATGATTCTAAATCACAATCTGGATACGTATTTATTTTGAATGGTGCAGCAGTTAGCTGGAGGAGTGCAAAGCAAAGCGTTGTGGCGAGATCTTCAACTGAATCGGAATACATGGCTGCTTCGGAGGCTTCACAAGAAGCAATATGGATGAAAGAGTTCATTACAGAGCTGGGTGTGGTTCCTAGTGCACTGGACCCAATGTCTATCTACTGTGATAACATGGGCGCCATAGCCAATGCGCAAGAACCAAGGTCACACAAGAAGCTGAAGCACATCAAGCTACGTTTTCATGCTATTCGAGAACATGTCCAAGATGGGGACATAAAGATTTGCAAAGTACACACAGATCTGAATGTGGCGGATCCGTTGACTAAACCTCTCCCGAGGGCAAAACATGACCAACACCAAACTTCCATGGGTGTTCGGTATATTACCATGTAATCTAGATTAGATGACTCTAGTGCAAGTGGGAGACTGTTGGAGATATGCCCTAGAGGCAATAATAAATATAGTTATTATTATATCTTTGTGTTTATGATAAATGTTTACATTCATGCTATAATAGTATTAACAAGGAAACATTAATACTTGTGTGATTTGTAAACTTAAATTGAAGTCCCTAGTAAAGCCTCTTCATAATACTAGCTTGTTGGTTAATAAATGATTGTGGTTTCCCTATCATGAACATTGAGATGTTATTAACAACAAGATCATATCGTTAGGAGAATGATATGGTGGACATACTCCTATAGATAAGCGTGGCATAAAGATCAAGTCATTTTAATAAGTTCAATTGCTATATGCTTTCTGATACATAGTAAGCTAATTCCTTCGACCATGAGATCATGAATATCACCTTTACCGGATGGATGCTTTGATGACATCAAACACCACACCGTAACTGGGTGGCTATAAAGGTGGCATTGAGTGTTCGGAAAGTATTGGTTGAGACACATGGATCAAGAGTGGGATTTGTCCATCCATATGACGGATAGATATACTCTGGGCCCTCTCGGTGAAATTTCATCCAATTAGCTTGCAAGCATGTGACCGGCTCACAAGGGATCACATATCATGGGGACGAGAAAAGAGTACTTATCAGTAATGAGGTTGAACTAGGTATGCAGAGATACCGACGATCAAAACCTCGGATAAGTAAACTATCGTGAGACAAAGGGAAATTGGTATCGTATGTAAGTGGTTCATTTGATCGCAAAGTAATCGTAGAAATATGTGGGAGCCATATGAATTTCCAGATTCCTCTATTGGTTATTGATCGGAGAAGTGTCTCGATCATGTCCGCATAATTCACGAACCGTAGGGAGACACACTTAAGGATTTGACATTGTTTGAGTAGTTATGGAATGATGAGAAAGAGACCGAATGTTGTTCGGAGTCTCGGATGGGATCCGGGATGTCACGAGGAGATCCGGAATGGTCCGGAGAATAAGATTCATATAAGGAAAGTCCTGTTTCGGAGTTGGGGAATGGTTCCGGTGTTTTCATCGGGAATGTTCTAGAAGGTTCCGGAATGTCCAGCACTCCGGAGGGGAAGGGTACATGAATGTGTCATACCAAGTTGGAATGATTGCATCATGTACTAGGTGTCATCGCTGAACAAAATAAAGGGTTTTAATCAAATTCTTGTTTGAAAAGTCAAACGGCTATTTTGGGAAGTGGAGGGGAAGGTGGAAACCGAGTTGGGGAGGAGTTCCTCCCCTCCACCGCCGGCCCACCTCCAAGCCGAGTTGGGGAGGGACACCCCTCCCCTTGGTCGCGCCTCCCACCTATAAAGGGAGGGGCAGGGCTGCCCCTCCTAGCACACAAGTTCCCTACCTCTAAACCCTAGCCCCAAGCCGCCGCCGCCCTCCATAGCCGCCGCCGGCCATGGGGCACTCGTCGCCGCCGCCTAGGTCAAACCCTAGCCGCCGGCCTAGCCCCCTCCTCGGCGTGTCTAAACCCTAGATCGTTTAGGGCTCTCTCATAGTCCACCATACTCGCTCCGGCTTAAGGCGAAGCCCTGCGAGATCTCCCCTCTACTTCCGGTACCACGCCGTTGTGCTGCCGGAATCGCGAGGAGAGTGCTACAACCTCCGCTGCCTGCTGGAACAAGGGAGAGGAAGGTCTTCGTCGAGTACCGAACGTGTGACCGACTGCGGGAGCGCTGCCGGAACGCAGCGCCGAAAGGATCGTCTACGCGATCTTGGGATCGGAAAGAGTACGACTACATCACCCACGAGAATCCGCTCTCGTTAAACACATTGAAATCTTCGAGGGTAAGTTATTCCATCGACTCGTTGCTACAATCTAGTAGATAGATCTTGGCTTGTTTGTTTGTATGCGATAGATAATTTTTGTTTTCCAAGCTACAAAACCCTACACACTTCTATTCTTGTAAATAGTTGTTGGGCCTCCAAGTGTAGAGGTTTATAGAACATCAGCAAGTTTCCCTTAAGTGGATTACCCAAGGTTTATCGAACTCAGGGAGGAAGTGGTCAAAGGTATCGCTCTCAAGCAACCCTGCAATCAAGATACAAGAATTCTCTTGTGTCCCCAACACACCCAATACACTTGTCAGGTGTATAGGTGCACTAGTTCGGCGAAGAGATAGTGAAATACAAGTGGTATGGATGATTATAAGTGGTAACGGTGCCAGAAAAGAGCTTCTGACGGGGAGGAAAAGACTAAAGGTAAAAAGATGGAAGCAAGAAAACATGTAACAGATCTAGTTGCAAACGGTGTTTCAATGCTTAGAAACAAGGCCTAGGGATCATAGTTTCACTAGTGAACACTCTCAATAAATATATTCTCTTCATGATACTACCCTGAACTACTCTCCGGTTGGACACTCTAATCCATGGTAGGGCTATAACAGCACTCCTCAAAGTCACCTTGAGCGCTAGAAGGTTCCAACAAACACCACAATTTCATAAAGACATCCAACTCCAACTATAACTCATGAAAAATATATATGTAATCTAGCTTAAGTGCCACACACGGCGCGCACGCTGTCACTTTCACACATGTGGGGAAAAGCATAGATCTATTAAAGCAATTGAGTATTTATGTAACCTCTAGCCTAAGTGCCACCACAGTATGCACGTTGTCACTTACACACACGTGGGGAGAGCTAGAGATCTATTAAAGCACTTGAGTAGCAGAGTAGATCTACTTGATTACAAAGCTCATGACCACAATATGATCACACATAGAGAGAGAGAGATAAACACATAGCTACCGGTAGAGCCCTTAGCCTCGAGGAAGAACTACTCCCTCCTCATCATGGGAATCAGCAACGACGATGGAGATGGTGGTACAGATCGATGCAGATGGCTCCGGGGGCACTTCCCCGTCCCGGCAGGGTGCCGGAACAGAGACTTTCTGTTCCCCGAATCTCCCCTTCGGTGGTGGCGGAGAAGCGGACCTTTTCGTGGCTTTCTCCCAGATGATTTAGGGTTTTTGGGTCGGAGGCTTCTTATAGGCTAAGGAAGCAAGGTCGGTGGAGGGCGAGGGGGCCCACACCCCCTATGGGCGCCACCAGGGCTGGCCTGCGCCCACCTAGGGTGTGGCCACCCTGGTGTCCTCCATCTCTGCTTCGTGGTTTTGTGTCATGCCGGGTAAAATAATGACTTTGGATTTTGTCCCGTCCAGTTCCGATAATATTGATTTTCTGCCTTTTCTGGAACCAAAAACAGAAGAAAACAGGCAAATGGCACTATGGCATCTTGTTAATAGGTTAGTATCAGAAAACATATAAAAACACCTCAAAGTGTAGACAAAGCAAAGAAAAGTAGATACTAAACAAGCATGGAACATCAAAAATTATAGATACGTTTTCAACGTATCTTGGGTGAACAAATTACAGTTAGGCAATTGACAGATTGAGAATGCATAATAATGCATGTACATGTCATGATGATTTCTATGAGATTCGTTTGGGCATTACAACATAATACGTAGACCGTAATCCAACTACATCTATGACTAATAATCCACCTCCGGGATATCATCCGAACAACCCTCGGGTATTAAGTTGCAAGCAACAGATAATTGCATTTTGCAAACTGTGTAAAGTAAACAATACAATTGCCCTTGGACAAAGTATTGTTGTTTTCTCCCTAGTAGCAACAACACATCTACAACGTTAGAGGTTTTTCTCACTCCCCCAGATTACTAGAGGCATGAACCTACTATCAAGCATAAATACTCCCTCTTGGAGTCACAAGCAAATACTTGGCCACGGTAACTACTAGCAACAGAGAGCATGCAAGATCATAAATAACATAGACATGATAGAATCAATATTGACGTAGTACTCAATATCCATCGGATACAAACAAACACAACATGTAAGATTACAAATAGATGATCTTGATCATGATAGGAAGATCACAAGATCTAACCATGATAGCACAAAAGAGGAGAAACAACCATCTAGCTACTGCTATGGACCCATAGTCCAAGGATGAACTACTCACGCATCACTCCGGAGGCTGGCATGGTGATGAATAAGGTCTCTAGGATGATCTCCCCTCTCCGGCAGGGTGCCGGGAAGAGCTTCAGATCCCTCCCGATCTATGGACGATGGTGGCGGCAGCTATAGACTTTTTCGTGGATTTCTTATCGGGTACTTAGAGTTTTCTCCTCGGGAGGTCTATATAGGCGAATAGGAAAGTTCGGTTGACTCCCTAGGGGCTCACACCATAAGGCGGCATGGCCTAGGGTGGACCCGCGCAGCCCCCTGTGCGGCTGCCTCATGGCGCTTCTTCGTCTCTCCTTCGCACTTCGCGTAGTGTCTGGAAAAATAGGAACTTTGGCTTTGGTTTCGTCCAATTCCGAGAATATTTCCTTACTAGCTTTTCTGAAACCAAAAATAGTAGAAAACAGGAACCAACACTGTGGCATCTTGTTAATAGGTTATTTCCAGAAAATGTATAAAAATGTCTCAAAGTATAGATAAAACATAAGATAGTTGGTACAAAACAAACATGGAGCATCAAAAAATATAGATACGTTTACGACGTATCAGTGGCGGATGAATTTTCATCCACAAAACTGATTTTTATTCACTTTTTTATTTTTCTTTGTTTTATTATATTTCATAGAAGATCTAGTGGTTTTCAACTTTAGTTGAAAATTATTTTACTTAAATAAGTAATGCTATATCTTTCCTAGGTAGACACCATTTTTTGAGCATTTTGGTATATCATATGCATTTTTAGGATTTTTCTATATTTTTCTAGACCTAAAATAATCTCAGGGGTAATTTGGTAATTTCCATTTATTTTACCCTTTCTTTTTCTTACTGGGCCTGTCCCATTGGTTAGTCTAGCCCGGCCCACACCTGAGCCTAGTTGTTGGGATCAACCCAACCATGCCCCAAGGTTTGGCCATTCTGGCCCCTCACTATCTCGCTCTCAGGCTCGACCTCACCTCTCTCATCCTCACTTGCGATGCTGCGGCTCCGCCGCCATCGCCGCTTGATCATGGCGAGCTCCGGCCTTCCCAGCCATCGTCGTTGGTCCTAATTGACACTCCTCTCTCTGCTCTATCAATTGGTCAAAATCAATCTAGGGATCAAACCTTTATACGGTCGCCCCCTTCGTTACTGTGATGCTAGAATTTCGAACACCGCAGCTTCATTGTGCGTCAATGTTGTCCTGGTGGTCGTCTAGTGCTGGTGAGGCTGTGTTGTTGACAATGAGACGGTGGTGGTCAATGCATGTGGCTCGACAAAGGTTGCAACACCGCTGGTGATCCTTGTGTCGCCATGTCGTTGTGCTTCCCTTCGATGCCTCTACTTCCTCTCCAGCAAGCTTAGACTTTCCCCAAGTAAGTACCACTTCTTCCCTCTTATTCTACTACTACACCTTTCTACTCCACTGGTATCTCTAGCCTCATAGAGCTCACCCCAATTAAGGTTTTTCCCTTTTATGTTCATATGTAGCTCATAGGGAAGTGTTCTTATGAAGATGTTAAGCAAGTATTGCTCAAATTGTTCTATCTCTAGTGCTCCTAATATTACTTGTGATTATTATCTAGGAGTTTGTCTTGGTCTAGTATTCCTGTACTCCTCATGGTTCAGACTTCTCACATGATACGATATTTAGTTGGGATTTTTCTATCAACAGAATTGCTTTCAAACAACTAGTTTGAATTCGAATATAGTAAGGCATGTTTATGGACTTGTGTTGGTGATGTGGCCTATAGTGCACCAAATCCTTGTATTTAGTAGGTGTTTGTATCTTTGTATTGCATAATTAGCCAAAATTCTATGGAATGATTCCTAGTTAGGGGAACTAGGAAAATGATTTGAAGATATAATTCCTAGATAAGCTACCTGTCAATATTGATAGGTAAAAATGAATTTTTTATATGATTCCTAAAGTTTTAGAAAAACTATTAGTTGATTGTAGATTATTTTCTGGAAACACTTGCTTGGCAACTACTATGGCTATTTTCCAATTACCGTTAGTAAGACAGTGGTCATATGATTCCTAGGTGTTCTTGGCTAGGAAAAGGATTATGTTGTGCTATGTGGTTGTGCCGTGTGGTTGTGTTGTGTGGTTGTGCTGGTGTAGAGGGAGTGTCCCAATCTTTATACAACATAAGGTGGTATCCCCTGTGTTTACAATGCTAGTCCCTAGATCAATAGCTAGCATCCACAGTTAAGATGTAATATCAAGAAACAAAGGTCATAACCTAACTTTATAACCAGGAAGAACATAATTTTATTACATCATACATAGCTCATTTGGCTCTTACATTATATTGCAGCGGAATAACTATAAGCATGGGTCCTTCATCTTCAAAGTGCCACAGGCAGATGTTGGTTGTAGACTTTGTAATCCTAATCAATCAATCTTCACTAAAATCAATCAAACCTGCAACATTACAAGTTACAGCCACAAGGGTCAATACATTTGAATTGTATTGGCAAGTTTCACTACTATGTATAATATGAGTGGATCCTATCAATACATGCATATTTGGCTAAGTAGAGTTTAAGGCTCATTTGCATAAAGCAATATTTATCCTATCTTTTCAAAAATGGTTTTGGTCCTTTGTCAAAACTCTTTTTCCAAGTTCCTTGAACTCCTTGGTAGAAACTCAAGTGTTCAAGTCCTTGTCAAAATTCCCTTGAGCTACTTGGTAACCCCAAGTGCAACAAGTTTTATCAAAACCTCATGAGTTCCTTGGTAACCCCAAGTGTTCATATTTTCAACAAAATCTCTTGAGTTCCTTGGTAACCCCAAGTACATCAAGTTTTGTCAAAGTCTCTTGAGCTCCTTGGTAACCCCAAGTGCATCAAGTCCTTAAAAGTTTTCTTTTAGAAATTAGAATGTCGAGATCTCCCATAGTTCAAACTTTAGTTGCTCAGTATTGTCCATAACCGGGGACACGGCTAAGTACTTAGATTTTATTATCTTCTGCAGAAGGAGTACAGTTTACCCACATGTCACAATCCCATCCTTTTGCCACCAGTGGCCACTGTATTAGCACTCACCAAGATGGAGTACTGGCAGATTGAGAATGTGACGAAGTCTTTCCAAAGGGTCCTCCCATACACCATTGCTAGCTTGTCTTCAGCACCCATGAAGCATTCCAGATCCCCATGTCCAGTAAACTGAAGACAATGTATGGGTCTTCCCAATGTAGTTGACTAAGCCAGAGCCATAATAGCATGTGGTTGCACACGAAAGCCACAATTGGAGAAACATGTTCAATCTCTAAGTTTCCTGGGTGGTTTCCTTTGGAGCACAACACAAAGAGATTGCCATAGACATGGTTCCTTTTGTTGCCACCTTCTCCAATACTCAAAGTATCCTTGGCCACCCAGGTGGTTCATTGAGTCCTTGTTTTATTATACAAAATCACAAGTCTTTTTCTCAATCTTCATAAAATCTCAACATGTAACTCTTTTCAAAATATAGCATGGCTAAGCATGTAACATCTACAATATTTTCACTAAGGAGTGTATAGGGAATCCTATTAGGATTTAGCATAGCATAAGTATAAAATTGTTTTCATGCATGTTTTCAAAATCCACTAAGTATAATGAAAATAGTAGGACTTTAGATGATAGTGTAACTTGCCTTTTTGGTAGGGAATGATGGTTCACTCCTTGATCTTGCTAGTCTCACACTTTTCTAACTTCACTACAATCAATCAAGCAAACACCAAATCAACTAGCATCCCAAATAATCAATCAAACAACAATTCACACACACATAAAACTATGGGATCTAAATCATGCATGTAAGCATGCAAGAGGTGGTTCTATTTGCAAAGATGGTCTCCACTAGGCTTCTAAACTTTGTAAGGTCAAAAGTGGTCATTTTCCAAAGTGGCAAAGTCATTTGAAAAAGGGTTTTGTCCATAAACCATTTTTAAATCCAATCATCATTTTATGTGGTGAAAAATATTTTTATCAAAGAAAAACTTTATGTTTTTCACCAAATGAGTTGCCCTTGCAAAACTTGGTGTTTTGGGTCAGTAGGTTTGGTCCAAAACATTTTCCCAAAGTTTTCTTTACAAAAACATTTTCATAATAAAATCAATAATTTTATTTGGCTAGAAAATGGCTAAGTCAAATAATCCAACCTAAACTTTACCAAAATCATTTTCAACACCAAGGGTTGGTTCCTAGGGTCAGTAAGTTCTCCATAAACTATTTTGCCAAGGTTTCAAACTCAAAAATATTTTTGAATCATTTTACTAGTCTTAACAAGCATACAAAAGTTTCTGCAAAAACAACCAAACTAACATATACTATTTGCTAAACAAATTCTATGGTTGTCTAGGGCTTGTTCCACTGATTTCAACGGTATAAAGTTTGTAATTTTTGGACGTGTGGATCAAAAGTTACAATGGTTTGAAAATTGAATCTATAACAGATTCAAATCTATTTTTAAAACGAAACCTGGCCACGCGGCGCGTTCTGGTTGGATGATACCGGTTCGGCCGGATCGGCAATGTGGCGCGTTGGATCTAACAGATCGCACGGTTCAGAAAGCGTACCCCTTCGGCGTTTAAATGATCTATCTAGTTCGTTCGATCCAGATCCTACGGCTATTAACGCCTTGACCAAACTCTGGCGGTGCAGCGACGGTTGCTGGCGGCGGCGAGGTCAGTCGGCGGCGGCGCTGGTGAACAGGACGCTAGAAGAGAGGGGAGGATGCTCACCAGATTCGTGAGGACGTGGTGATGCTCAACGTGTGCTTGTCGTGGCAGGGGGTGCTCTGGTACAGCTGCGATTGCTCGCCGGAGTAGAGAACAACGTCGGGTGGTCCTGGTCGTGGTCGGAGTCGTCGCTACAGGTCACGAGAAGGCCAACCGAGGGTATGGTCAGGTGCGTAAGACCAAGGCAAAGATGCTCGCATGATCGAGAAGTAGAGGGGCGGTCGAGGCTTACCGGGGGAGCTCGACGGAGACGAGACAGACGGCTGCGAGGTCGGAGCTTGACGAAGGTGATGCTCTGGGGTGCCCGCGGTCGAACGAAGGGTACAGGCAGATGCGCCAGGGAGTGGTGAAGGTGTGAGCTTGGTCGGGGAGGTAGGAGGTGGTGTGGCTTGGCCGGAATCGAAGGTGGAAGCTCGTCGGACCGAGGGTGGTGCAGCGAGAAATGGGGCAGCCTGGAGGCGTGTCGAGGCGGGGCGACAGAGGGAAAAGGAGGAGAAGACGTTGGCGTTTTAACGTGCGTGGTCGCGGCGAGATTAAAGCTCGGTATTATGGCGAATTGAACGCGCGGATTTAATGGCAGCAACGGCAGCGAGGTTTGGGGGAAGGAGGTCGCGCGGGTGAGGAGGAAGAACAGGAGGAGTGGGGTCCAGTCGTCAGTGAGAAAAAGAGTGAGGGGAGGGTCCACTGGTCAGTCTCTGCATGGGTTAGAACTTGAGTACGAATCGTTTTTCTTCGGGGGGGTGGGGGGGCGGGAAGCTGGGCTGGTTTGCTAGGCTTGTGGGCTTGGCCGGCTGGGCTAGGTCCAATTCTATTTTTTTTCTTCCTGGAACCTTTTTCCTTTTCTAATTCTTTTTCTGTTTTTGAAATTCAAACAATCAAACAACACTCAAATTGATTCAAACAATCACTAAACTTTGTAACTTTGAATTTGGTTCTGTTTATCAACATAAACCAAATTCCAAAGTAAAATAATAATTTTTATTCTTTTTAGGATCCATTCTTTAATTAAATAAAATGGATCTTTAGTTATTTAATAAAATAGGGTTTGATTTAATTAATAAAATCTCCATTTGAAAACCAAATATTTTCAAAACCAAATCAGTAGGTTTTATTTGGAAATAATGAATACTTGGAAACTTGTTTAAAACAAAATAACCTTTTATTTTAGGGTCCATTAATAATTAAATACAATAGACCTTCATTATTAAATCAACTAGGATTTATTTTATTTAAAATATTTATTTTGAAAAGTAAAATAAAGCCAAAACACTTCAGTAGGTTTTATTTCAGAATATAAAATATTTGGAAAAATTATTTAAAATAATTTAATAAGTTTTTGATGTTTTTAATTAAAATGGTAAAACCTTTTATTTAGATAAAATTGGATATTAGATCCTTATTAATTTATTTAAATAAACCTTTGCTATTTTTATTCCAAACAAAATGTTTTAATTCCAAAGCTTGGCCAAGGTTTTAATTTGGCTTTATAAAATAATCTTTATTTATGAATCCACCTTTTCTTTTGAAAACCAAATCTTTTATTAAAAGATCCAAAATAGTAATTCCAAAACATTTTTAATTTCCTTTAATAAATGTTTATCCTTATAAATCCCTTTAGGATTTATTTGATTCAAATTGGTTTGAAGTTTCCAATTAAATTCAAAAAGTTTCTTCTGGCCCTGAAAATCAAACAAAGTTTTATTTCATTCATTTTTTTTTCACATTACAAGATTTGGAAAATCTTGGGATGTGACAGGCTACCACCCTTAAAATAAATCTCGTCCCAAGATTTGGGAAGGCTAGGGTTACAAGCCGGTTCAAAACAACTAGGGTACTACCACCCTTAAAATTTTCAAACAAAAATTACATATTGTCCTTTCTTGGGATCCTGGGGAAACTTCTCTAAGTAAACTTTTGCATTGCGTCCTTTGTTTCCACACTAGACTCATGGGCCAAGGTTGAGTTTCTCCATAGGCTTGTTCAACTTGTTCTTCATCTTTTCTGGACAGTTGCTTGCATAATGTCCTGGATTCTTGCAGTTGAAACAATGGATGTCCTTGAGTTCTTTACATGGCTCTTGTGGACAAGTTGCTACATAGTGGCCTAGCTCTTTGCAGTTGTTGCACACTACTTGGCCAATCTCTTTATTCTTTGGGTTCTCTTGGCATTCACCAGAATAGTGTCCCATTTCCTTACACTTATAACATTGCACATGGCTTTTGTCTATCTTTTGTTTCTTGGGTTTCTTTGATCCTTTGAATTGGGTTGTCTTGTTTGGAGGTATAAGTGGTCCTTTTCCTTTGCCATCAACATTCTTGGCATACTTGGATCCTTCTTGTTTCCTTTGTTCCACAATGGCATAGATGGGGCATTGGATAGGGACATGGTCGTTTCCTTCACAAAGGTAACAAGTAGCTTGAGAGGTGGGACATTGTCCAACGGGATGATTTTCTTCACAGTTAGGGCATTGATCTTCATGCTCCTTGGAAGTATGATCCTTGTCTCCACAAATAATGCAAGCTGGTTCTCCATCTAGAACAATATTTCTGTCATCCTTGTTGTCAAAGACTCTTTTGGGATAGCTTTCTTCCATGTTGATCATTTGATTAGTCACCTTAAGCATCAGTTGGGTTTGTTCCTCCAAAAACTTTTGCAGTGCTCGATCTTTATCACTATTGTTGGCTATGAACTGAGCTGTCAGTTGGTTCAATTGGTTCTGGGTTGCTATGAGCTCTTTCATGTTGTCCTCTTGGTTGGTGTTGGTGTCATCAACCTTGATGTTGGAGTCTCTTGGAGTAGTCATCTGTTTGGGTTGAAGGGAGATTAGAATAGGCAAGATATTTCTAAGGACTCAATTCTAATCACACACATCACGATTCACACAAGCAATGTGCATGCAATCACAAACCAAACATTTCACTCAAACAAGGTTCAAGCACATACTTAGTCAACAAAAATATTTTTGTTACACCACATAAATTGGTGGTTTTGACTTAACTAAAATATGGTGGTCCATCTATATGGTTCACTTGTGATCTTTCCATCATTCTTGGTTGCTTCTTCTTACTTGGGATCATGGTTTCCTTGAGAAAAACTCTTGGTTGCAAGACTTCAAAGTTGTTGATGGCTCCTTCTTATTTTGCATTCCCTCAGTCTCTAATTCTTGAGTAAGACCTCCTTGTTTTACTTCTAGTCCTTAGTGGTTTCCAAGTTGGATGTCCTTGGGGAATATGATGAAGATGTTGAAGTCATTAGAGTTGAAGAAGTTGAAGTCATTAGAGTTGAAGAAGTTGAAAGTCATTAGAGTTGAAGAAGTTGAAGAAGTCCTTTGCACATGGTGTAGTCTTTGGCCATGGGTAGGTTTTTCCATCAGTTGAAATAGAAGAGAATGTAGAGTTGAAACCAAAATGGTTGAGAAAAGAGTTTACAAGTGTTTTTGTATATAAGTTTTGGATCAAAATATAACTCCTATTTTCCTAAGGGTTTTTGTCCAATCCTAGGTTTACAAATCCTACAGGCAACACAATGCTCTGATACCATATGTAGAGGGAGTGTCCCAACCTTTATACAACATAAGGTGGTATCCCCTATGTTTACAATGCTAGTCCCTGGATCAATAGCTAGCATCCACAGTTAAGATGTAATATCAAGAAACAAAGGTCATAACCTAACTTTATAACCAGGAAGAACATAATTTTATTACATCATACATAGCTCATTTGGCTATTACATTATATTGCAGTGGAAAAACTATAAGCATGGGTCCTTCATCTTCAAAGTGCCACAGGCAGATGTTGGTTGTAGACTTTGTAATCCTAATCAATCAATCTTCACTAAAATCAATCAAACCTTCAACATTACAAGTTACAGCCACAAGGGTCAATACATTTGAATTGTATTGGCAAGTTTCACTACTATGTATAATATGAGTGGATCCTATCAATACATGCATATTTGGCTAAGTAGAGTTTAAGGCTCATTTGCATAAAGCAATATTTATCCTATCTTTTCAAAAATGGTTTTGGTCCTTTGTCAAAACTCTTTTTCCAAGTTCCTTGAACTCCTTGGTAGAAACTCAAGTGTTCAAGTCCTTGTCAAAATTCCCTTGAGCTACTTGGTAACCCCAAGTGCAACAAGTTTTATCAAGACCTCATGAGTTCCTTGGTAACCCCAAGTGTTCATATTTTCAACAAAATCTCTTGAGTTCCTTGGTAACCCCAAGTACATCAAGTTTTGTCAAAGTCTCTTGAGCTCCTTGGTAACCCCAAGTGCATCAAGTCCTTAAAAGTTTTCTTTTAGAAATTAGAATGTCGAGATCTCCCATAGTTCAAACTTTAGTTGCTCAGTATTGTCCATAACCGGGGACACGGCTAAGTACTTAGATTTTATTATCTTCTGCAGAAGGAGTACACTCTACCCACATGTCACAATCCCATCCTTTTGCCACCAGTGGCCACTGTATTAGCACTCACCAAGATGGAGTACTGGCAGATTGAGAATGTGACGAAGTCTTTCCAAAGGGTCCTCCCATACACCATTGCTAGCTTGTCTTCAGCACCCATGAAGCATTCCAGATCCCCATGTCCAGTAAACTGAAGACAATGCATGGGTCTTCCCAATGTAGTTGACTAAGCCAGAGCCATAATAGCATGTGGTTGCACACGAAAGCCACAATTGGAGAAACATGTTCAATCTTTAAGTTTCCTGGGTGGTTTCCTTTGGAGCACAACACAAAGAGATTGCCATAGACATGGTTCCTTTTGTTGCCACCTTCTCCAATACTCAAAGTATCCTTGGCCACCCAGGTGGTTCATTGAGTCCTTGTTTTATTATACAAAATCACAAGTCTTTTTCTCAATCTTCATAAAATCTCAACATGTAACTCTTTTCAAAATATAGCATGGCTAAGCATGTAACATCTACAATATTTTCACTAAGGAGTGTATAGGGAATCCTATTAGGATTTAGCATAGCATAAGTATAAAATTGTTTTCATGCATGTTTTCAAAATCCACTAAGTATAATGAAAATAGTAGGACTTTAGATGATAGTGTAACTTGCATTTTTGGTAGGGAATGATGGTTCACTCCTTGATCTTGCTAGTCTCACACTTTTCTAACCTCACTACAATCAATCAAGCAAACACCAAATCAACTAGCATTCCAAATAATCAATCAAACAACAATTCACACACACATAAAACTATGGGATCTAAATCATGCATGTAAGCATGCAAGAGGTGGTTCTATTTGCAAAGATGGTCTCCACTAGGCTTCTAAACTTTGTAAGGTCAAAAGTGGTCATTTTCCAAAGTGGCAAAGTCATTTGAAAAAGGGTTTTGTCCATAAACCATTTTTAAATCCAATCATCATTTTATGTGGTGAAAAATATTTTTATCAAAGCAAAACTTTATGTTTTTCACCAAATAAGTTTCCCTTGCAAAACTTGGTGTTTTCGGTCAGTAGGTTTGGTCCAAACATTTTCCCAAAGTTTTCTTTACAAAAACATTTTCATAATAAAATCAATAATTTCATTTGGCTAGAAAATGGCTAAGTCAAATAATCCAACCTAAACTTTACCAAAATCATTTTCAACACCAAGGGTTGGTTCCTAGGGTCAGTAAGTTCTCCATAAACTATTTTTCCAAGGTTTCAAACTCAAAAATATTTTTGAATCATTTTACTAGTCTTAACAAGCATACAAAAGTTTCTGCAAAAACAACCAAACTAACATATACTATTTGCTAAACAAATTCTATGATTGTCTAGGGCTTGTTCCACTGATTTCAACGGTATAAAGTTTGTAATTTTTGGACATGCGGATGAAAAGTTACAAAGGTTTGAAAATTGAATCTATAACAGATTCAAATCTGTTTTTAAAACGAAACCTGGCCACGCGGCGCGTTTTGGTTGGATGATACCGGTTCGGCCGGATCGGCAACGTGGCGCGTTGGATCTAACAGATCGCACGGTTCAGAAAGCGTACCCCTTCGGCATTTAAATGATCTATCTAGTTCGTTCGATCCAGATCCTACGGCTATTAACGCCTTGACCAAACTCTGGCGGCGCAGCGACGGTTGCTGGCGGCGGCGAGGTCAGTCGGCGGCGGCGCTGGTGAACAGGACGCTAGAAGAGAGGGGAGGATGCTCACCAGATTCGTGAGGACGTGGTGATGCTCAACGTGTGCTTGTCGTGGTAGGGGGTGCTCTGGTACAGCTGCGATTGCTCGCCGGAGTAGAGAACAACGTCGGGTGGTCCTGGTCGTGGTCGGAGTCGTTGCTACAGGTCACGAGAAGGCCAACCGAGGGTATGGTCAGGTGCGTAAGACCAAGGCGAAGATGCTCGCATGATCGAGAAGTAGAGGGGCGGTCGAGGCTTACCGGGGGAGCTCGACGGAGACGAGACAGACGGCGGCGAGGTCGGAGCTTGACGAAGGTGATGCTCTGGGGTGCCCGCGGTCGAACGAAGGGTACAGGCAGATGCGCCAGGGAGTGGTGAAGGTGTGAGCTTGGTCGGGGAGGCAGGAGGTGGTGTGGCTTGGCCGGAATCGAAGGTGGAAGATCGTCGGACCAAGGGTGGTGCGGCGAGAAATGGGGCAGCCTGGAGGCGTGTCGAGGCGGGGCGACAGAGGGAAAAGGAGGAGAAGACGCTGGCGTTTTAACGTGCGTGGTCGCGGCGAGATTAAAGCTCGGTATTATGGCGAATTGAACGCGCGGATTTAATGGCAGCAACGGCAGCGAGGTTTAGGGGAAGGAGGTCGCGCGGGTGAGGAGGAAGAACAGGAGGAGTGGGGTCCAGTCGTCAGTGAGAAAAAGAGTGAGGGGAGGGTCCACTGGTCAGTCTCTGCATGGGTTAGAACTTGAGTACGAATCGTTTTTCTTCGGGGGAGGAAGCTGGGTTGGTTTGCTGGGCTTGTGGGCTTGGCCGGCTGGGCTAGGTCCAATTCTATTTTTTTTTCTTCCTGGAACCTTTTTCCTTTTCTAATTCTTTTTCTGTTTTTGAAATTCAAACAACACTCAAATTGATTCAAACAATCACTAAACTTTGTAACTTTGAATTTGGTTCTGTTTATCAACATAAACCAAATTCCAAAATAAAATAATAATTTTTATTCTTTTTAGGATCCATTCTTTAATTAAATAAAATGGATCTTTAGTTATTTAATAAAATAGGGTTTGATTTAATTAATAAAATCTCCATTTGAAAACCAAATCAGTAGGTTTTATTTGGAAATAATGAATACTTGGAAACTTGTTTAAAACAAAATAACCTTTTATTTTAGGGTCCATTAATAATTAAATACAATAGACCTTCATTATTAAATCAACTAGGATTTATTTTATTTAAAATATTTATTTAGAAAACTAAAATAAAGCCAAAACACTTCAGTAGGTTTTATTTGAGAATATAAAATATTTGGAAAACTTATTTAGAATAATTTAATAAGTTTTTGATGTTTTTAATTAAAATGGTAAAACCTTTTATTTAGATAAAATTGGATATTAGATCCTTATTAATTTATTTAAATAAACCTTTGCTATTTTTATTCCAAACAAAATGTTTTAATTCCAAAGCTTGGCCAAGGTTTTAATTTGGCTTTATAAAATAATCTTTATTTATGAATCCACCTTTTCTTTTGAAAACCAAATCTTTTATTAAAAGATCCAAAATAGTAATTCCAAAACATTTTAAATTTCCTTTAATAAATGTTTATCCTTATAAATCCCTTTAGGATTTATTTGATTCAAATTGGTTTGAAGTTTCCAATTAAATTCAAAAAGTTTCTTCTGGCCCTAAAAATCAAACAAAGTTTTATTTCATTCATTTTTTTTTCACATTACAAGATTTGTAAAATCTTGGGATGTGACAGCTGCAAGAGACTGAGAAAACTTATATTTGGAGCTAATATTGTTATTGCCCGATTTTTAAACCCTAGGATGATCTTGTATATCATTTCTATACATATTTGAGGGGACTCTTCCAATACAGTATATTTCAAATAGATCTGATAAGAACATCTTTGGTACTTGATGTTTCGTGTTATACACTTAGTGACTTCTACTGCTATTTGGTCTGCTATTGTGGTGCCTCCCATGTGAAGTGTGCACCATAGTAGATCTAAACAATATGATCTACTGATATCTATCTCTACTAAGGATGCATTGGCTGAGGCCATTTATGGATAAAACATATAATGTGTTGGACTCAAAATTTATGTAATGATTTTGCAAAGCCACACTTTGCAAAACTGAGAAAAATCTTTCTCTTAAAATTTATTTATTTGGACTCCTATGCTAATATGAATAGATATGTAAACATTTATTCCATTCCAAAGTTTCTACTACTCTACCTTGGCTTCCTGGAGCTTGTTCTTGGTAAATTCACCCGTGTCGTGTAGAGTTGTTGCTACTCCAATACTTGTGTGCTTATAGCTATTCTTGATCATCTAAACTATTAATCATCTCTTTGCTTTGCCTGTGTGGTTGGCCTACTACTTCCAGCCTTCTCCTCCTGATGCTACTGCACTCCTACTCATGTGCTTATGGTGTCTATGATGTTACTAACCTTGGTGATGAGTTGTGTGGATGTTTGATAGTAGCTAGAACTTAGCTGCTACAGCTGCTTCTCTCTTATCTATCATCTGATGTTGCTTTGCTATGTTGACAACACACAACTGCATGTGTTTGTTGGAGATATGCCCTAGAGGCAATAATAAATGTAGTTATTATTATATCTTTGTGTTTATGATAAATGTTTACATTCATGCTATAATAGTATTAACAAGGAAACATCAATACTTGTGTGATTTATAAACTTAAATTGAAGTCCCTAGTAAAGCCTCTTCATAATACTAGCTTGTTGGTTAATAAATGATTGTGGTTTCCCTATCATGAACATTGAGATTTTATTAACAACAAGATCATATCGTTAGGAGAATGATATGATGGACATACTCCTATAGATAAGCGTAGCATAAAGATCAAGTCATTTTAATAGTTCAATTGCTAAATGCTTTCTGATACATAGTAACATAATTCCTTCGACCATGAGATCATGCTTATCACCATCACCGGAAGGATGCTTTGATGACATCAAACACCACACCGTAACTGGGTGGCTATAAAGGTGGCATTGAGTGTTTAGAAAGTATTGGTTGAGACACATGGATCAAGAGTGGGATTTGTCCATCCATATGACGGATAGATATACTCTGGGCCCTCTCGGTGGAATGTCATCCAATTGGCTTGCAAGCATGTGACTGGCTCACAAGGTATCACATATCACGGGAACAAGAAAGAGTACTTATTAGTAACGAGGTTGAACTAGGTATGCAGAGATACCGACGATCAAAACCTCGGATAAGTAAACTATCGTGAGAAAAAGGAAAATTGGTATCGTATGTAAGTGGTTCATTCGATCGCAAAGTAATCATAGAAATATGTGGGAGCCATATGAATTTCCAGATTCCTCTATTGGTTATTGTTCAGAGAAGTGCCTCGATCATGTCCGCATAATTCACGAACCGTAGGGAGACACACTTAAGGATTCAACGTTGTTGAGTAGTTATGGAATGATGAGTAAGAGACCGAATGTTGTTCGGAGTCTCTGATGGTATCCGGGATATCACGAGGAGATTCGGAATGGTCCGGATAATAAGATTCATATAAGGAAAGTCATGTTTCGGGGTTGGAGAATGGTTCCGTTGTTTTCATCAAGAATGTTCTAGAAGGTTCCGGAATGTCAGGCACTCCGGAGGGGAAGGGTACATGAATGTGTCATAACAAGTTGGAATGGTTGCATCATGTACAAGGTGTCATCGCTGAGCGAAATAAAGGGATAAATCAAATCCTAGTTTGAAAAGTCAAACGCCAATTTGAAAAGTCAAACGGCTATTTTGCTTGGTGGAGGGAGAGTAGGAAACCTACTTGGGGAGGAAGTCCCTCTCCCTCCACCGCCGGCCTTAGAAGCCGAGTTGGGGAGGGACTCCCCTCCCCTTGGCCGGCCCCCTCCACCTATATAAGGAGGGGCAGGGCTGCCCCTCCAAGCACACACCTTGCACCCTGCAAACCCTAGCCCCAAGCCGCCGGCGCCGCCACCTCCTGCTGTCGCCGCCTAGGGAAAAACCCTAGCTGCCGAGTTGGGGCATCCCCTTGCCCTAGCCGCCGGCCTAGCCTCTCCTCCTTGGTGCGTCTAAACCCTAGATCACCGAGGCTCTCTCATAGTCCACCATACTTGCTCCGGCTTAAGGCGAAGCCCTGCGAGATCTCCCCTCTACTTCCGGTACCACGCCGTCGTGCTACCGGAATCGCGAGGAGAGTGCTACAACCTCCGCTGCCTGCTGGAACAAGGGAGAGGAAGGTCTTCATCGAGTACCGAACGTGTGACCGACTATGGAAGCGCTGCCGGAACGCAGCGCCAGAAGGATCGTCTACACGATCTTGAGATCGGGAAGAGTACGACAACATCACCCACGAGAATCCGCTCTCGTTAAACACTTTGGAATCATCGAGGGTGAGTTATTCTATCGACTCGTTGCTACAATCTAGTAGATAGATCTTGGCTTGTTTGTTTGTATGCGGTAGAAAATTTTTGTTTACCATGCTATGAACCCCTACAGTGGTATCAGAGTCGTGTCTATATGTAGATCTAATGCACGAGTAGAACACAATGGTCATTGTGGGCGGTGGTGCTTTTATTATCAATTGCTTCTTGTGTACTTTGCATCTTGCGGTATGATGGGATGAAGCGGCCCGGGCTAACCTTACATGACATCGTTCATGAGACTTGCTCCACGCTCAACATGCAACTTGTATTGCATAAGTGGCTTTGCGGGTGTCTGTCTCTCCCATTATAGTATAGATCCAATTTACAACGGGCACTTGATAGTTCAAACATCAACTTTGTGGTTCTTGTTCGTAAGTTAGATCGACACTTATTGAAAGCCCCAAACCACGTAAAACATGCAAAGAAATTAGAGGCGTCTAACTTTGTTTTGCAGGGGTGTGCTGTGATGTGATATGGCCATGATTGTGATTATATTTTATGTATGCAATGTTCCTTATTGTAAGTTGGCAACCGGCAGGAGCCATATGGTTGTCTTTAATTTCTGTTAAGACCCGCGTGTCTATTCAAAGTAGTTTTAATAGTTGAAGCTGGTGGACGACAACCATGGAGCAGCATCATTGACCTTGATGCAATGCCGGTGATGATGGAGATCATGTCCGTGCTTGAAGATAGAGATCGAAAGCACAAAGAAGAAAGGCCATATCATATCACATATTATGAATTACATGTGATGTTAATCCTTTATGCATCTTGTATTGCTTAGTTAATGGCGGTAGCATTATAAGATGATCCCTCATGCACATGAATTTCAAGTTCTATAGTGTTCATCCTTAGTAAGCACCGTTGCTAAATCTTGTTGTTTCGAAGCACCACGTGATGATCGAGTGTGTTAGATTATGCAAGTGTATACAACGTGAGCAAGCCAGATTTGCTCATGCAGAAGCTAAGGTTTGATCTTGACGAGCCTAGCATGTACAGACATGGTCTCGGAACACGGATCACTGAAAGGTAAAGCATGAATCATATAGTAGATATGATGAACATGTCGATTGTTAGCCATTGAAGCTACATCAACTCTCGTGATGATCGGTGTTGATGTGGTGGATTTGGTTCGTGTGATCACTAAAACAATGTGAGGGATATTGTTTTGAGTGGGAGTTCACCTAGATTAATTTAACTATTAATTAGAACTCAATTTGTCATAAACTTAGTCTAAACTATTGCAAATATGTTGTAGATCAATGGCGGCCCCTACGATCAATGCGTTCCTAGAGAAAGAAAAGTTGAAAAACAATGGAAGCAACTTCACGGATTGGTTCCGCAATTTGAGGATTGTCCTCAATGCTGGTAATTTGACCTATGTGCTGGATGCACCGCTGGGTGACCCACCTGCAGCTGATGCTACCGATGAAGTAAAGAATGTTTACCTCGCTCAGAAGACTCGGTACTCCACAGTTCAGTGTGCTATCTTGTATGGTTTAGAATCGGAGCTTCAGAAAAGGTTTGAGAATTCAGACCCACATGATATTGTCCGTGAACTCAAATTGATTTTTGAGACTCACGCGGCAGTTGAGAGCTATGAGGCTTCTGAAAAGTTCTTTAACTACAAGATGGAAGAGGGAAGCTCCGTCATTGAGCATGTGCTTAAGATGTCTGGGAACGCAAACAAACTCCTGTAACATCCCAAAAATACCAAACTTAGATCATCAAACACTAATCATCAAGATTAGGGTTAACAAAAACTTTTCTAAATAAACTCATGAATGCATGTATATGTGTATGCATGGATTTTGAATTTCTTTAAAAACCACCTTGTTTGTGTGATCCATTGCTTGTAAAATGTTTCTTAGGTGAAATGAACATCATCTAAAACATTTCCCACACTTTTCCTAAAGACAAGTAAATCAAAACAAATATATTAAGTGAATGGTCATTTTGACCAATTTAACTCCCATGACTACTTTGGCTGTCTCAAACTTTCAAAACCTAACAGAAACTTTTCTGGATCTTTGCACCCCTTGAATGTACTCATAACAAGGTATCAAGGCCCACTTTGTGATCATCCAGAAACTTTCAAATGCATAGTTTAAATGACAATTCAAAATTGAATCTTCTTCATATGGGAAGATCCCACTTTTCCAAAACCCACTCAAACAAGCTCAACTTTCAAAACCCAAGCATCTGCAGACTCACCAGCACCAATCTAGCAAACCCGCCAAAAATCATTTCAAAATTCAAAACTTGATTTCATGCGGCCATTTCATCAAACAGGTTGCAGACACAAATCAAACAAAACATCAAACACTATAGTGTGCAGTGGTTCTTGCCTAACTTGTTCCCTAGTTAGCTCATACACAACTCAGTAGATCATCTAGAAAGATTAGCCCAACACTAGCACCCCTGTGAGCTTGCCATTGTCATCAATGGTGAACAGCCGAGCACCCCCATGTCACCCCATTGTGGACAGTAGGCTAGAGGAAGAACTAGCCGTGCCAACCTTGTCTGGGAGACAGCCCACCGTCCACCGCCACTCCCTGTCCCAGCCGCGAGCGTTGCCAAGCCCTGGACCACTCACACAAGCCGTGCCCAGACCATGCCGAGCGTGCGCCAAAGCGCCACCCTCGACCAGCGTCCACAGACCGCGCGCCGCCCTCACCGCGTGCACACACGATCACCACCGACCCAGGAGACCGCTAGACATCCCCGTTTGCCGCCCCGTGCCATACAGCCACCGCCCGCCGTCGAAGACGCCGCCTCTGCCGCGCAGAGCACTGGCCGTTCCAGACCAAACCACACCGCCCCATGCCTCGCGACCATGTCGTTGAGCATCGCCAGGAGACACAGCACCGTCCCCTACCCTTGCCCATGTCATTAGCCGCCTGTAACGTCACCCCCGACGAGCTCACCGTGCGCCCCGACGGTCCCCTCGCTCGACTATAAATAGAGGCCACCCCCGCATGATTTCTTCACACCATCTCACTCCCCTCTCCTCACTGATCGTGCCACACCATTCTCAGAGCAAGGCGAGCACCACCTCGCCGGAATTTCACTGGAGCCTGCCGCTGCCGGAGAAGAAAGGAGCCAGCGATTGGAGCCGCCCCAGGAGAAGCCACCGGTACCAGGAGGTTCGCCGTCGTCGACTTTGTCGTTCGCCCGCCTCGCCGACCCACGCCCGTACTCCGATGAGCCCCCAGCACCCCTCACTGGCCGCGCTAGGTTTCGTTCTCGCCGGAGTTGTCTCGCGTCGACGATGACCCCAGCCGTTAGATTAGAACTAGATCGAACGATCCCTGTTGCCCCATACCGCTTCGCCCAGCCCGTGTCACTGACGAGTGGGGACACCCACTTAAGCAGCCCGCGGGAGCACTGCGCTTAGCAGGCCGGCCCAGTAACTTTTCCCGCGCAGCCCAGTTATTCAAATTAAATCTTTTTCTTTTTAAACTCAAACACACTTCTATACCCAACTTCAAAAATCAACCCAGATCGATTCAGTGCACCAAATTGATTGAAACCAATTTTGTTGGAAAGGTCTGTGAATGCTGAATCCAAGCCCGTTGGATTCAATTCATTTGGATCTCTAGATCACCCCTGGTAAAAATAACAAGGCAGAATCTTTTCTGCATTCAAACATTTTTCAAATTTAAACCATAAAAGCTTTTGAGTTGATTCCAACTCTCAAAAATCACATTTAACTATACCTTTCAGAATATATAAAAATATATAGGTTTACTTGCAGAAATAATGTTCAAGTAATAAAAGAATGCTACATAAGCATTTCTAGCAACTTTAATTAATTAAAATAAAAGGGTAAAACCTTATTAAATTGTGACACCACTTTAAATCACATTCCCATGGACTAGAATATGTGGTGATGACATGTGTCAACATGATCCCATGTTTAGTTTGGAGAATATTAAATCTTAAGTAGTTTTTCAATGAGTAGAAATTACTTTTCTAAAAATAAAAAGATTTAAACCAAGCTTTAACCTTGTAATGTTAGAGATGATGCTAGATCATCTATAGGACCCTTGTGTGGATGATTGCAAGTAGTTAAGTATTGTTTGGTGATTGTGTACCTCGTACTTATTCATAGACGCTAGTACCGACCAAGGATACGAGGAGGAAGGAGGATACTACGAAGAGGAAGCCGAGGAGAACTTCAACCACTGCTCTGCACAAGGCAAGCTAACACTTGCAAGATACTATACCTATGCAAGCTCATACTGATATTGATGCAAGCTAACCCTTGCCAGATACCCTACTGATGCCACAAACCCATACTTGTGATATGACTACTATATGCCTTAAGCATATGTGATCATACCCACTTGATAAACCAAATCCTAGTTTTATGTGCAAGCTTCTTACTTTATTTCTTTATCAAAGCTTAATTAGAGTCTACCTAAGAGTTTGGCAGATACTAGACAGTTGTGCTGAAGGTTGCATAAAGAGCATAAAATTTGGCCTAAGCTAGAAACCTTGATATCAGCCTAAGATATAAGGTTGGACTTAGTGAAACTCCACTAGTTACCACCCCTCATTAGTACTACCCCCACCAGTAGATGCTAGTGCTAAGCATAAAACTTGATCAACTTTTAGATGGGAATACTTGGTGGAAAAATGGTTATGAAAACCTTGGAATGATGGATCATTCTATTGAAATGTTTTGGACATGTGTTTCCAAACACTTGATGATTCTGGTGATAAAAATGTTGAGGCATGAGCCTTAGCCCTTTATAAAACTGATGGTTGTCTGGATGCGATACCATTCCAATTTTAGCGTACAACCACAATACCCGAATATTGGGTAGGGCTTGACTGGAAACTTATATACCTTAGTATTAGTTCCCTCCCGGCCAAGGTCTGAGCTGAGGCTACCTTGTGAAGATTGTCCACCTGTGCAGTACCCAAGATGACAGTGGTCATGGTTGGGAGGCCAAACTCACAGGAGAGGTGCTTATACTAGGGCGTGTAATTGAAAGGTTAGGATTGATTATCCGCATACTGAGTATGGTGAATTCAGGATTTGTTCCTGAAGGATGTATCGAATGTTGTGGTGAAAGTTTACAATCTCTGCAGAGTGTCAAACTATTCGAATAGCCGCGTACGCGGTTATGGACAGTTGGAGTGGCCATACTGTTCCCCCGTCAGACTTTTCGAAATGATTTGTGAAATTAATTGAGACTTTGACTTGACCACAACAGAGTTGTGACTTGAAATACAAGTTCCCACTTAGGATTTATAAAATTGTGACTAGCTTTGGAACTTAGTAGAGATAAACCTGGCTTTTTGCAAAACAACCCTAGAGCCTAGTGTCCTATTATCTAAAAACCCCCTTTACTTGTTAGTATTAGTTTGCGAGTACTTAAAGAGTACTCATGGCTTTGTCCCTGGCTATTCCCATGGCCAGACTATGAAGAGGAGTACCTGGAAGATGGAACCCAGGAAGTTTACGACAACTAGGATCATCTCCCATCGTCAGCATTGCCTGTGACCCCGAAGATGGAGCTTCGCCTACGCTACCGTTATTATTACATATTCCGCTGCTTGATGTTGTATTAAGAACTGGATCATGAGATCCCTATTGGTGTAAGAACTTCTGTATCGTTGTAATGGATGAAGTACTATGGTATCCAATTCTGTTATGTCTCGCAAAAATGGTAATCCTGGGATTGCGATGTATGGCATAACAGGCATCTAGGATTGAAAAATCCGGGTGTTGACAAGTTGGTATCAGATCCATCCTGACCATAGGAGACCCTAGTTAGATTGGACGTTGAACCAAAAACTTAGTTCCAAAACCAAAGAACAAAAATATTTACGAAAACTTATTCTCATTCTTACCTCTTTAATTCTTTAATAAAACTTCATGTTCCTAAAAAACTCTTGCAAAATAGATAAAATTTTGACACACTTGATCACTCTGCTAATCTACTCATCCTCTATTTTTATAGATGGACGTGAAGTACAGCAAGTTTTACCAACCTGGGAATGGAGGAGACCTTATCTTTGAGAGGGATCTGGATCAGCTTTCGGAACTTCTGGAGCGTCCACACCCCGAGTTCTTCGGAGCTCAGCTCAATGATCAAGGAGGAGAAGATCTGCAGTGGATAATTGTTGCAAGTCTCCGAGGAAAGATTGAACCTCCCACTGCGGAGGGAATTCAGTTTACCTTGAGGGAAAACAACTGGCTCGATGGACTTGCCAGAGCAATGCAGGAAGCTCTTTCCCGTCTGTGTGGGCAGAGCATCAATCAGATCAAGGGTACTCGCTTTGAATTTTGCCCAAGACGTGATGCAAATGGACAACCACTGGAAGCCCCATACCACCCCGAGCTGAAGACTCAATTGGACCACCTTAGCTTCATGATGTATGATCGTCAGCAGGAATTGGACAACTGCCGCAACTATTGCAACCACAAGTCGGCCATCATCAAGACGAAGGATCAGACCATCGCCATGCTATCAAAGGATCGCAAGTCTCGCCGCCGTCAGCTCGACAAGAAGGAGCGCATTATTGCCCGTCTTCGCCATCGCATCTCATCTCTGGAAGAGACCATCCACGAGAGAGACATGCAGTTAGAGGAAAGGGAGAATGCCGGAGAGGATCTTCGTGGAGACCCTTACTCCTATCTCAGCGATGACGATGATTTTCTGGAGGATCAGGCCATGGACTTCTTCACCGATGAGGATGATTTCGCCTTCATCGATGATCCTGAAGATGATGAAGCCACAGACTCCGAGGAGTAGTAGCACTGAGCACTAGCGTAGTGAGTAGTAGTTGGTCCCACTGTATCGTAGATTCCAGAATGGTTCTTAAAACCATCTGTTTTTCCTTGCTGTGGTGTGCGTTGTATCGAGTGAATGAATGAATGAAAAAGCAAGTTGCTTGAAAAACCTGAGTCAAACTCTAAAAACTTTTCAAAAACCCAAAACCTTAGAAATTTCCCTCTTTTCTCATGATCTATATCAATCTTCAGATGCTACGTGGAGGAAGTGGTTCAGCCCCGGACCCGATGTTGCAGATCCTGCAAATGTTGACTTCTGACCGCGAAGCTGAAAGAGCGGAACGTCAAGCCAACCTAGCCACTCTGCAACAGATAGCCCAGCTAGCCCACAACAACCAAGGCCATGGAAATCAGGACAACCACGGATCTAAGCTCAAGAATTTCCAGAATACCAACCCACCTATTTTCACCAAGTCAGAAGAACCCCTAGACGTCGATGATTGGCTGCAAACCTTGGAAAATAACTTGGAAGTAGCAGGAGTCGAAGCCAACGAGAAAGTTCTATTTGCCACCCATTATCTAGCCGGAGATGCCAGGGCATGGTGGAACAGTGTTCGTGCCATGACCGGAGGCCAGATGATGACCTGGGAGGAATTCAAGGTCAAGTTTAGCAGAACCCATGTGCCACCAGGTTTGATCAAGAGAATGAGAGACGAGTTCAAAGAATTGAAGCAAGGAAGGATGACTGTAGTGGAATACCGTGACAAATATTTGTCATTAGCTAGGTATGCCCCGGACGAGATAGACACCGAAGCCAAGAAGAAAGAAAGATTCCTGAATGGTCTGCATGACGAGATGCAGACAGTGTTAGTCAATATCCCCTTTGTTGATATTGAAACCCTTGTCGACTCTGCTATCCAGATGGAAGGAAAGATCAACCAGGCCAATGAGAACCGCAAGCGTCGCATGATGCATCAACCAGGAACCCATCAGACCCCAAAGTATCTGTAGGGGTCCCAACTTGATAAGGTAGAGTCCTCCTGTGTTTTACAATGCTAGTCCCTGGATCAATATCTAGCATCCACAGTTAAGATGTAATATCAAGAAACAAGGGTCATAATATAACTTTATAACCAGGAATAACATAATTTTATTACATCAAACGTAGCTCATTAGGCTATTACATTACATTGCAGCGGAATAAATATAGTCATGGGTCCTTCATCTTCAAAGTGCCACAGGCAGATGTTGGTTGTAGACTTTGTAATCCTAAACAATCAATCTTCACTAAAATCAATCAAACCTGCAACATACAAGTTACAGCCACAAAGGGTCAATACATTTTGAATTGTATTGGCAAGTGATACTATATTTGTATAGTGGAGTCTATCATCTATATGCATTTGGCTAAGTGGAGTTGAGGCTTGCATTGCTCAAAATAGATTTTCCTTAACATTTTGAAAATACTAAGTTTTTGCTTGACAAAATCATTTTTCTCAATCAAAGATTTCAAGATCCTTGTACCAAGCCATCTCTCCATCAATGATTGAAGAATTCAAACAACCCTTGTTCAAACCACAAGATTTTAATTTAGAAATTTGAATGATGAGATTCTTGATTGCTTCCATGTCTTGATGCTCAAATTGTCCTTTACCAGGGACATGGCTAAGTACTTAGATTTTACACTCTGCAGAGGTGGTGCACTTTCCCCACAAGACTTGGTTTCCCAAGTCAAGATCTTTCAGAAGCCTTCCCTTAGACCAATATGGACGCGTTCCATCCTATCAAACACTACCACCCACTGTCCATATGGCTAAGTTCTTGCAACCTATATGATCATGGCAGAGCCCATATTGCCAAGTGGTTGCACTTGAAGCTTCTCAACATTTGACATCTCAAATCCCTTTGTTTCCTGGGTGGCATACCACAAGTGAGATACACAAGGTCAACCATAAACATGGGCCTTGTGAACCACTCAACCAATCTCCACCAAGCAAGCCCATTCCACCCAGGGGATTCATTAACTTAGTTGTTTTATTAAACAAAAACATAAGTCTTCAGACTTAGAGATTTTTCCATAGTGTGAATATATTTTCCACCCATGTTTTCTATTAGCTAGGCTAAGCTTGATAGTAGTAAGAATCTTAACTTAGGAAAATCCTACTAAGGATTCATCTACTAGGTTTTCCTATAGCAAGATCTATACTTATCAAAATTTATGCAAGTTTTACTTAGAGAAAAATCACTAATGCATAGTGAAAGTAATGGGACGAAAAGTATGAAGCATCACTTGCCTTTTTGGTAGAGTATAGGTTCACTTCTTGATCTTTGCAACAATCACACTCTTCAAGTCACTACAAATCAATCAAGCAAGGCACAAACTCAATCTACCAATCAAGCAAAACAACACACATAAATAACAAAGTCAAAGAAATGCATGCAAGCATGCCAAGCTTTGTTTTGTTTGAAAAAGTGGTTCCTAGTGGGTCATAGTCATTTGGGTACATCTAATGGTCATTTCCTAAAGTGGCCAAGTCATTTGCAAAAGGTTTCACTTTAAAACCATTTTCAAAACAAAGTGTTATTTTATGTGGTGTAGAAATATATATTTTTTTTACTAAGGCATTAGCCTATAGGGTTCACCAAATGAGTTGCTATTGCAAAACTTGGTGTTTTTGGGTCAGTAGGTTTGGTCCAAAACATTTCCTTGAAGTTTTCTTTTCATAAACATTTTTATAACAAAAACCATTCTTTTTATTTGGCTAGAAAATGGTTAAGTCAACTAATCTAACCTAAATCTTTCAAAAATCATTTTTAATACCAAGGGTTGGTTCCTAGGGTCAGTAAGGTCACACAAATCCATTTTGCAAAAGGTTTTAATCCAAAAATCATTTTTAAACAATTTTTCTAATCTAAACAAGTACACAAATGTTTCTGCAAATTCAAACAAGCTAACAGATACTATTTGTCAAACTAAGGCCATGGTTGGCTAGGGTTTGTTCTCCTGAATCCATTGATATAAAATTTGTCAAATTTGGACGTGTGGATCCAAAGATATAAGGGTTTGAAGTTTGCAAAAGTTTCTGTTTTCAAATTCTGTTTTAAACCAAATCCTGGCCACGTGGCTTGCTCCTATTTGCCAGTACCGGTTCGCACGGATCAGTCGCTGGGGAGCGTTGGATTTACATTAGATCGAGCGGCTCGGAGCTAGCGTACCCTTTCAGTTAAGTGGATCTATCGTGACGCTGCGATCTAGATCGGACGGTTCTCAGTGCCCCGACCATAAGCGGGCGGCGCTGGGCTCTGACGCGCGGCGGCGGCGGCTTGTCAGTGGTGTCGCCGGCGTTACAGGAAGCGAGAAGGAGGGAGAGGATGTTCACCGTGTTCGCAGATGCCTGGGGGAGCTCAAGGAGGCACTGGCTAGTGAAGGGGCGCACTATGCTAGCTTGAATCGCTCGCCGGAGTTCGTGTCCGCGTCGGGCTTCTCTGTTTATCGTCGAAGGCGACGACACAAGCCACGAGAGAGAAAGATAGCAGTTGCGTTAGATTCGTACGGGGTTGGTGATCGTGTGTGCTTCAACGAGACAGAATGGGGTGGTCAGATATTACCTGGAGGACTCGCCGAAAAAGTAACAGACGACAGCGGCGTGTAGGTGGAGTTGCTGTCGTCGTTTTGGAGCGCCCGCAGATGAATGGTTGGTATGGACGCGTCTGGACGCGTGGAGTATGTGTGTTAGGTCGACGAGGCAAGGGGCGGCGTGTGGCAGCCAGAATCGGAAATGGAAGTCGTCGGAGACAGAGGAAGCTCTCGGTCGAATTGTGGCAGCCTCGGGGCGGAGAAGGAGTGGCGACAGAGGGGAATGGAGGAGAGAGCGTGGGCGATTAAGACAGTGTGGTTGCAGGAGCGATTAAGTGCGGCGTTAACGCGAATTGATGCTCGCGAATTCATCACAGAAATGGGAGGAACGGTCGAGCGGGTGGAGAGGAAGAACAGGAGGAGTGGGGCCGTTGCGTCAGTGGAAAAAGGGAAGAGGGGGAGGTCCACCTGTCAGCTGCTCAGCGGGTTCTCTCTGCGGTGAAGAAAACGGTTCGGGGAAAAATAAGAGGAGGTGGGGTCTGTTGTCAGCGAGTAAGTGAGAGGGAGAAGTGGGTCCCGTTTGTCTGTGACTGAGTGGGTAAGAAAGTTGGTGCCACTTGTTTTATTCGAGGAGAAGACTGGGCTGGTTTTGCTGGGCCTTAGTGGGCTGGGTCTGTTGCACTATTTTTTTTTGTCTAAACACTTTTCTATTTCCCAAAACTATTTCTGTTTTGAAATTCATATCAATTATTCAAACATTCAAACAAATCAAACAATTCAAACAAACACTCAACTTTACACTTTGAATTTGGTTCTGTTTGTCACCATAATCCAAATCCAAAATAAAATAATATTTTATTTATTTTGGATCCATTTATTAATTAAATAAAATGGATCTTTAATTTATTAATAGTGTTTGATTTATTTAATAAAATTTCCATTTGAAATCCAAATGTTTTAAAAATCAAATCAGTAGGTATCATTTGGGAGTAAATAATATTTGGATACTTGTTTAAAACAAAATATTATTTTACTTTAGGGTCAAATATTAATTAAATAAAATGGGCCAAGGTTTATTAATCAAATAGGATGTGATTTTATTAATAAAATCTTTATTTGAAACCTAAATATTTTCAAAACCAAATTAGTGGGTTTATCTGGGAAATATAAAATACTTGGGAAATTTGTTTTAAAACAAAATAACCTTTTATTTTAGTGTTCATTATTAATTAATATATTAGACTTCTTTATTAAAATAGGATTTGTTTCATTGAGATATTTATTTTGAAATCTAAAATAGAGCCAAAACACTTTAGTAGGTTTTATTAGAGAATATAAAATACTTGGAAAACTTATTTTAAATAATTTAATAAGTTTTGATGCTTTATTTAATATGGTAAAATCTTTTATTAAATAAAGTTGGATATTAAATCCTTATTATTTTATTTAAATAAAACCTTTGTTATTTTCATTCAAAAAAAAATGTTTAATTCAAAGGTTTGGCCAAGGTTTTAATTTGGTTCTGTAAAATAATCTTTATTTATAAATCTATCTTTTCTTTTGAATACCAAATCTTTTATTAAGAGATCCAAATAGTATTTTAACTATTTTTATTTTCCTTTTAATAAAAGTTTATCTTTTAAACTCTTTAGGATTTATTTGATTCAAATGGGTTTGTAGTTCCAATTGAGTTCAAAAAGTTTCTTCTGGCTCTGAAAATCAAACAAAGTTTTATTTTATTAATTTATTTTCACATTACAAGATTTGGGAAATCTTGGGATGTGACAGGCTACCACCCTTAAAATAAATCTCGTCCCGAGATTTGGGGAGGTTAGGGTTACAAGCAAGTTCAAACAACTAGGGTTCTACCACCCTTAAAAAATTTCAAACAAAAATTACATATTGGCCTTCTTGAAAACTTCTCTAAGCAAACTTTGCATGTGTCTTTGGTTTCCATACTTGACTCATGGCCCAAGGTTGAGATCCTTCATAGACTTGTTTAACTTGTTCTCCATCCTTTCTGGACAATTGTTGGCATAGTGGCCTAGTTCCTTGCATTTGAAACATGTCACTTGGCTGATATCTTTATTTTCCTTTGGTATCATTGCTTTTTGTTTGTTTCTTTGGTTCTTCTTTTTCTCTGGGCATTCATTGGCATAGTGTCCCATCTCTTTATAATTGTAGCATTGCAACTGGCTTATGTCCTTCTTCTTTTTGGGTCTCTCCAAAGCTAGGAGTTCTTCTAGTTCATGTTCTTCATAGGTGGGAGATCTTTCTCTCTTCTTGGGGCATTGATCTTCATGCTCCTTGGATGCATGATCCTTGTATCTAAAAACATTGCTAGCTTGGGTTCCTTCTAAAATAACATCTTTGTCATCCTTGTTGTCATTGGCTCTTTGGGAAAAGTTTTCTCTCATGTTGATCATTTGAGTAACCAATCCTTGCAACAATTGGGATTGAAGTTTCAAAATTCTCTGTATGGCTGGGTCTAGTCCATTGTTGTTGGCTAAAAGCTGAGTTGTTTCTTGGCTCAACTGGTTTTGGGTTGCTATAAGTTCTCTCATGTTGTCCTCTTGGTTGTTGTTGTCATCATCCTTGATGTTGAAGTTTCTTGGAGTAGTCATCTGTTTGGGTTTTGATGGGAGATTAGAATAGGCAAGATATTTCTAAGGAATTATTTCTAATCACTCACACCATATTTCACACAAGCAATGTGCATGCAATCACAAACAAACATTTCACTCAGCAACTTTGCACTCAACAACAAAGTTCAAGCACATACCTAGGCAACAAAAATATTTTTGTTACACCACATAAGTTGGTGTGTTTGACTTAACTATAAATGGTGGTCCATCTACATGGTTTACTTGTGATCCTTCCATTCTTCTTGGTTGATTCTTCTTGCATGAGATCATGGTTTCCTTGGAAAAACTTTTGGTCACAATACTTCAAATGATGTAGGCTCCTTCTAACTTTTTGCATTCCCTCAGTCTCTAAATCTTAAGAAAGATTTCCTTGTCATACTTGTAGTTCTTAGTGTCATCCAAGTTGGAAGTCCTTGGTGAATATGCTGAAGATGTTGAAGTCATTAGAGTTGAAGAAGTTGAAGTCATTTGCATATGATGAAGTCTTTGGTCATGGGGTAGGTTTTCCATCAAGTTGATGTAGAAGAGATGTAGAGTTGAAACCAAAATGATTGAGGAAAGAGTTTACAAGTGTTTTTGTAAATAAGTTTTTGGAACAAGTAAAACTCCTATTTTTCTAAGGGTTTTTGTCCAATCCTAGGGTTTACAAATCCTACAGGCAACACAATGCTCTGATACCATCTGTAGGGGTCCCAACCTGATAAGGTAGAGTCCTCCTGTGTTTTACAATGCTAGTCCCTGGATCAATAGCTAGCATCCACAGTTAAGATGTAATATCAAGAAACAAGGGTCATAATATAACTTTATAACCAGGAATAACATAATTTTATTACATCAAACGTAGCTCATTAGGCTATTACATTACATTGCAGCGGAATAAATATAGTCATGGGTCCTTCATCTTCAAAGTGCCACAGGCAGATGTTGGTTGTAGACTTTGTAATCCTAAACAATCAATCTTCACTAAAATCAATCAAACCTGCAACATACAAGTTACAGCCACAAAGGGTCAATACATTTTGAATTGTATTGGCAAGTGATGCTATATTTGTATAGTGGAGTCTATCATCTATATGCATTTGGCTAAGTGGAGTTGAGGCTTGCATTGCTCAAAATAGATTTTCCTTAACATTTTGAAAATACTAAGTTTTTTCTTGACAAAATCATTTTTCTCAATCAAAGATTTCAAGATCCTTGTACCAAGCCATCTCTCCATCAATGATTGAAGAATTCAAATAACCCTTGTTCAAACCACAAGATTTTAATTTAGAAATTTGAATGATGAGATTCTTGATTGCTTCCATGTCTTGATGCTCAAATTGTCCTTTACCAGGGACATGGCTAAGTACTTAGATTTTACACTCTACAGAGGTGGTGCACTTTCCCCACAAGACTTGGTTTCCCAAGACAAGATCTTTCAGAAGCCTTCCCTTAGACCAATATGGACGCGTTCCATCCTATCAAACACTACCACCCACTGTCCATATGGCTAAGTTCTTGCAACCTATATGATCATGGCAGAGCCCATATTGCCAAGTGGTTGCACTTGAAGCTTCTCAACATTTGACATCTCAAATCCCTTTGTTTCCTGGGTGGCATACCACAAGTGAGATACACAAGGTCAACCATAAACATGGGCCTTGTGAACCACTCAACCAATCTCCACCAAGCAAGCCCATTCCACCCAGGGGATTCATTAACTTAGTTGTTTTATTAAACAAAAACATAAGTCTTCAGACTTAGAGATTTTTCCATAGTGTGAATATATTTTCCACCCATGTTTTCTATTAGCTAGGCTAAGCTTGATAGTAGTAAGAATCTTAACTTAGGAAAATCCTACTAAGGATTCATCTACTAGGTTTTCCTATAGCAAGATCTATACTTAGCAAAATTTATGCAAGTTTTACTTAGAGAAAAATCACTAATGCATAGTGAAAGTAATGGGACGAAAAGTATGAAGCATCACTTGCCTTTTTTGGTAGAGTATAGGTTCACTTCTTGATCTTTGAAACAATCACACTCTTCAAGTCACTACAAATCAATCAAGCAAGGCACAAACTCAATCTACCAATCAAGCAAAACAACACACATAAATAACAAAGTCAAAGAAATGCATGCAAGCATGCCAAGCTTTGTTTTGTTTGAAGAAGTGGTTCCTAGTGGGTCATAGTCATTTGGGTACATCTAATGGTCATTTCCTAAAGTGGCCAAGTCATTTGCAAAAGGTTTCACTTTAAAACCATTTTCAAAACAAAGTGTTATTTTATGTGGTGTAGAAATATATTTTTTTTACTAAGGCATTAGCCTATAGGGTTCACCAAATGAGTTGCTATTGCAAAACTTGGTGTTTTTGGGTCAGTAGGTTTGGTCCAAAACATTTCCTTGAAGTTTTCTTTTCATAAACATTTTTATAACAAAAACCATTCTTTTTATTTGGCTAGAAAATGGTTAAGTCAACTAATCTAACCTAAATCTTTCAAAAATCATTTTTAATACCAAGGGTTGGTTCCTAGGGTCAGTAAGGTCACACAAATCCATTTTGCAAAAGGTTTTAATCCAAAAATCATTTTTAAACAATTTTTCTAATCTAAACAAGTACACAAATGTTTCTGCAAATTCAAACAAGCTAACAGATACTATTTGTCAAACTAAGGCCATGGTTGGCTAGGGTTTGTTCTCCTGAATCCATTGATATAAAATTTGTCAAATTTGGACGTGTGGATCCAAAGATATAAGGGTTTGAAGTTTGCAAAAGTTTCTGTTTTCAAATTCTGTTTTAAACCAAATCCTGGCCACGTGGCTTGCTCCTATTCGCCAGTACCGGTTCGCACGGATCAGTCGCTGGGGAGCGTTGGATTTAAATTAGATCGAGCGGCTCGGAGCTAGTGTACCCTTTCAGTTAAGTGGATCTATCGTGACGCTGAGATCTAGATCGGACGGTTCTCAGTGCCCCGACCATAAGCGGGCGGCGCTGGGCTCTGACGCGCGGCGGCGGCGGCTTGTCAGTGGTGTCGCCGGCGTTACAGGAAGCGAGAAGGAGGGAGAGGATGTTCACCGTGTTCGCAGATGCCTGGGGGAGCTCAAGGAGGCACTGGCTGGTGAAGGGGCGCACTATGCTAGCTTGAATCGCTCGCCGGAGTTCGTGTCCGCGTCGGGCTTCTCTGTTTATCGTTGAAGGCGACGACACAAGCCACGAGAGAGCAAGATAGCAGTTGCGTTAGATGCGTACAGGGTTGGTGATCGTGTGTGCTTCAACGAGACAGAATGGGGTGGTCAGATATTACCTGGAGGACTCGCCGGAAAAGTAACAGACGACGGCGGCGTGTAGGTGGAGTTGATGTCGTCGTTTTGGAGCGCCCGCAGATGAATGGTTGGTATGGACGGATGCGTCTGGACGCGTGGAGTATGTGTGTTAGGTCGACGAGGCAAGGGGCAGCGTGTGGCAGCCGGAATCGGAAATGGAAGTCGTCGGAGACAGAGGAAGCTCTGGGTCGAATTGTGGCAGCCTCGGGGCGGAGAAGGAGTGGCGACAGAGGGGAATGGAGGAGAGAGCGTGGGCGATTAAGACAGTGTGGTTGCAGGAGCGATTAAGTGCGGCGTTAGCGCGAATTGATGCTCGCGAATTCATCACAGAAACGGGAGGAACGGTCGAGCGGGTGGAGAGGAAGAACAGGAGGAGTGGGGCCGTTGCGTCAGTGGAAAAAGGGAAGAGGGGGAGGTCCACCTGTCAGCTGCTCAGCGGGTTCTCTCTGCGGTGAAGAAAACGGTTCGGGGAAAAATAAGAGGAGGTGGGGTCTGTTGTCAGCGAGTAAGTGAGAGGGAGAAGTGGGTCCCGTTTGTCTGTGACTGAGTGGGTAAGAAAGTTGGTGCCACTTGTTTTATTCGAGGAGAAGACTGGGCTGGTTTTGCTGGGCCTTAGTGGGCTGGGTCTATTGCACTATTTTTTTCTGTCTAAACACTTTTCTATTTCCCAAAAATATTTCTGTTTTGAAATTCATATCAATTATTCAAACATTCAAACAAATCAAACAATTCAAACAAACACTCAACTTTACACTTTGAATTTGGTTCTGTTTGTCACCATAATCCAAATCCAAAATAAAATAATATTTTATTTATTTTGGATCCATTTATTAATTAAATAAAATGGATCTTTAATTTATTAATAGTGTTTGATTTATTTAATAAAATTTCCATTTGAAATCCAAATGTTTTAAAAATCAAATCAGTAGGTATCATTTGGGAGTAAATAATATTTGGATACTTGTTTAAAACAAAATATTATTTTACTTTAGGGTCAAATATTAATTAAATAAAATGGGCCAAGGTTTATTAATCAAATAGGATTTGATTTTATTAATAAAATCTTTATTTGAAACCTAAATATTTTCAAAACCAAATTAGTGGGTTTATCTGGGAAATATAAAATACTTGGGAAATTTGTTTTAAAAGAAAATAACCTTTTATTTTAGTGTCCATTATTAATTAATATATTAGACTTCTTTATTAAAATAGGATTTGTTTCATTGAGATATTTATTTTGAAATCTAAAATAGAGCCAAAACACTTTAGTAGGTTTTATTAGAGAATATAAAATACTTGGAAAACTTATTTTAAATAATTTAATAAGTTTTGATGCTTTATTTAATATGGTAAAATCTTTTATTAAATAAAGTTGGATATTAAATCCTTATTATTTTATTTAAATAAAACCTTTGTTATTTTCATTCAAAACAAAATGTTTAATTCAAAGGTTTGGCCAAGGTTTTAATTTGGTTCTGTAAAATAATCTTTATTTATAAATCTATCTTTTCTTTTGAATACCAAATCTTTTATTAAGAGATCCAAATAGTATTTTAAATATTTTTATTTTCCTTTTAATAAAAGTTTATCTTTTAAACTCTTTAGGATTTATTTGATTCAAATGGGTTTGTAGTTCCAATTGAGTTCAAAAAGTTTCTTCTGGCTCTGAAAATCAAACAAAGTTTTATTTTATTAATTTATTTTCACATTACAAGATTTGGGAAATCATGGGATGTGACAGTATCGCCCCAACTCATCTCCAGGATTTGCCCCAAGAACCAACAGACCCCCTATGACCCGTCCAACCTATCCCAACCGTGGAAACCCTAGACCCGTAGGAAATCACAACAACCCCGGCAACTCTAGCAATTTCACCCGTGCCCCACCCAAGTTCACCACCAACAATGCTACCGCCAACCCCAACACTTCCCCTAGGACTGGAAGCAATGCTGTGCCTGTCGCAGCCAAGGACAAGTCACAACTGACCTGTTATGACTGTGGAAATAAAGGCCACTATTCCAACGAGTGCCCCAACAAGAAGAATGCTACAACCCCAACACCAATGTCCTAGATCAGAAGCAGCTCGTGTCCAGCTAGGGAGAAGATTTTCCCCAGGGAATTCACTCAACCGCAATGGCCGTCTTTTTCTCATGCATGCTGAAGAAGCTCAGTAAGCGCCAGACGTCGTGCTGGGTATGTTTTCTGTTAATTCAGTACTTGCAAGAGTGTTGTTTGATTCTGGTGCATCGCATTCATTTGTCACCGAAGAATTTGCCTGCACTAGTAAAATTCAACCAACCAAATTGAAGCATGTGATGATTGTGGAAATTCCCGGATCAACCACCAAGGCTAGGCAAATTTGCAAGGCCGTCCCTATCCGAACCCATGGCATAGATTTTTATGCTAACCTAATAGTACTCAGAACTAAAGGTTTGGAAGTAGTACTAGGAATGGATTGGATGTCCAAACATAAAGGATTGATTGACTGTGCCAAGAAAGCCATCACCATGACCAGTACCACCGGAATATCAGTCGAGCATATATCTGAAACCTTACCTCGCCAAGTCAAGTGTAACAAGAGGCTATCCCAACCTACCATTGACCAAGTTCGGATAGTCTGTGAATACCCCGATGTATTTCCAGATGTTTTGCCCGGTATGCCCCCAGATCGGGATATCGAGTTTATCATCAAACTAATCCCCGGAACTGGACCCATAGCCCAGAGACCCTATAGTATGAACCCGTCGGAACTAGAAGAACTGAAGAAGCAACTGGATTCTATGTTGGAAATCGGATTGATTCAACCGAGTGTGTCCCCATGGAGATCACCTGTCTTGTTTGTGGACAAGAAGGATGGAGGTAACCGTTTGTGTACGGATTATAGGAAGTTGAATGATGTCACCATCAAGAACAAGTACCCCTTGCCTAAGATAGAAGATTTGTTTGATCAGTTGACCGGTGCCCAGGTGTTTTCTAAGATTGATCTTAGGACTGGCTATCATCAACTCAAGATTCGTGCAGAAGATATTCCAAAAACTGCCTTTACCACCAGATATGGATTGTATGAGTATACAGTCATGTCTTTTGGATTAACCAATGCCCCCGCTTATTTCATGAATCTCATGAATAAGATTTTTATGGACTTCCTGGATAAGTTTGTCGTTGTTTTCATCGATGACATTCTGATTTATTCCAAATCAGAAGAAGAACATGAGCTACACCTAAGGACCATTCTTGGAACCCTTAGAGAGAATCAGCTGTATGCAAAATTTAGCAAATGTGATTTCTGGTTACAGGAAGTAGGATTCCTCGGTCACATTGTATCAGCCGGAGGAATTGCCGTTGACCCTGCCAAAGTAAAAGATGTAGAAGATTGGCAAGCCCCAACCACTCAAACCCAAGTTCGTGATTTTCTCGGATTGGCGGGATATTACCGCAAATTCGTAGAAGGATTCTCGAGTATCGCCAGACCCATGACCCAATTGCTAAAGAAGGACAAGAAGTTTGAATGGACCGACAAATGTGAAGCGAGTTTTCAAGAACTCAAAAGGAGATTGATTTCAGCCCCAATTTTGATCATGCCGAATATCACGAAGCCCTTCAATGTGTATTGTGACGCATCCAAAATTGGTCTCGGATGTGTGATAATGCAAGAAGGCAAAGTTATATCTTATTTATCGCGACAATTGAAGCAACACGAGCAAAATTACCCAACCCATGACCTCGAACTCGTAGCCGTAGTTCTAGCCCTGAAGACATGGAGACATTACCTGATGGGAAACCGTTGTGAGATTTATTCAGATCACAAGATCCTAAAGTATATACTCACTCAGAAGGAGCTGAATATGAGGCAGAGAATATGGATTGAGCTAATCAAAGATTACGACCTGGACATTCACTATCACCCTGGTAAAGCCAACGTGGTAGCCGATGCCCTTAGCAGATTGTCGTGCCGCTTGAACTCCATGATTTTGAAGGAGCAGCCAAGTTTGCACAAAGAGATGGAAGATTTTCGAATGGAATTAGTAAGTGAAGGATTTTTGGCTATCATAGAACTTCAGCCCACTTTGATCAGTCAGATTAAAGAGGCGCAGAAAGGAAATGCCAGTATCAACGGAATCAAGCGTCGTATCGGTACAGGCAAAGTACCCGGATTCACCGAGGACGAAGAACGAGTTCTGTGGTACAAAGGACGCCTTTGTGTACCATCAGATTCTGAGTTGAAAGAAGTTATCTTGAAGGAGGCTCATGATACTCTTTGATCTATCCATCCTGGAGGAACTAAGATGTATCAAGATTTGAAACAGCACTTTTGGTGGCATAAGATGAACAGAGAAATCGGAAGCTATATCGCCAAGTGTGATATATGTCAGCGAGTCAAGGCCGGACATCAAAGACCCGCTGGATTTTTGCAACCTTTGCAAATTCCGGAATGGAAATGGGATTCTGTAGGAATGGACTTTATCACTGGACTACCTACTTCTAGTAGGGGAAATGACTCTATTTGGGTCATAGTGGACAGATTGTCCAAAGTCGCCCATTTCTTGCCCGTCAAAACCACCTATCAGAGTTCGAAGCTAGCAGAGTTATACATCGCTAGAATCGTTAGTTTGCATGGAGTCCCCAAGAACATAGTATCGGATCGAGGAACTCAGTTTACCTCGAGATTCTGGAAGAAAGTCCAAGAAGGTTTAGGAACCCGCCTAGATTTCAGTACCGCGTATCACCCTCAGATCAATGGACAAACGGAGCGAGTAAACCAAATACTCGAAGATATGCTTAGAGCATGTGTGCTAGAATATGGATCCAAGTGGGAAGACTGTCTGCCGTTTGCAGAATTTTCCTACAACAACAGTTACCAAGCTAGTTTGCAAATGGCCCCATTTGAATTCATGTACGGAAGAAAGTGCCGCACCCCTTTGAACTGGTCGGAAGTAGGAGAGAGTCAGATCTTCGGACCCGACATCCTACGAGAAGCAGAAGAGAAGGTTCACAAGATTCGTGAGCACCTCAAGACAGCCCAATCCCGACATAAGAGTTACGCCGACAAGAGACGTCGAGACCTCGCCTTCAACATAGGAGATTTTGTTTATCTGAAAGTGTCGCCATTGAAGGGAATGCAGCGTTTCCAACTCAAAGGAAAGTTAGCCCCCAGATATATCGGACCTTTCAAAATTTTGAACCGTCGAGGAGAGGTATCTTATCAACTGTAACTACCTAAAGAGATGTCAGCTGTGCACAATGTGTTCCATATCTCGTTACTTCGCAAGTGTCTCGAAGTCCCCGAGAAGACCGAAGTGTTCAAGAATATCGATCATCGGACCATAGAGATCAATGATGACCTGACCTATCCCGAAGTACCAATCCGCATTTTGGAAGAAGCTTTTCGAACCACCCGAACCCGAAGCATCAAGTTTCTCAAGATTCAGTGGAGCAACCACACAGAAGAGGAAGCTACCTGGGAACGCGAAGATCACATCAGGACGGAGTTTCCAGATCTCTTCAAATCCTAGGTAATCTTTTCGTCCTTTTCAAATCTCGGGACGAGATTTTGTTTAAGGGGGGAAGGTTTGTAACATCCCAAAAATACCAAACTTAGATCATCAAACACTAATCATCAAGATTAGGGTTAACAAAAACTTTTCTAAATAAACTCATGAATGCATGTATATGTGTATGCATGGATTTTGAATTTCTTTAAAAACCACCTTGTTTGTGTGATCCATTGCTTGTAAAATGTTTCTTAGGTGAAATGAACATCATCTAAAACATTTCCCACACTTTTCCTAAAGACAAGTAAATCAAAACAAATATATTAAGTGAATGGTCATTTTGACCAATTTAACTCCCATGACTACTTTGGTTGTCTCAAACTTTCAAAACCTAACAGAAACTTTTCTAGATCTTTGCACCCCTTGAATGTACTCATAACAAGGTATCAAGGCCCACTTTGTGATCATCCAGAAACTTTCAAATGCATAGTGTAAATGACAATTCAAAATTGAATCTTCTTCATATGGGAAGATCCCACTTTTCCAAAACCCACTCAAACAAGATCAACTTTCAAAACCCAAGCATCTACAGACTCACCAGCACCAATCTAGCAAACCCACCAAAAATCATTTCAAAATTCAAAACTTGATTTCATGCGTCCATTTCATCAAACAGGTTGCAGACACAAATCAAACAAAACATCAAACACTATAGTGTGCAGTGATTCTTGCCTAACTTGTTCCCTAGTTAGCTCACACACAACTCAGTAGCTCATCTAGAAAGATTAGCCCAACACTAGCACCCCTGTGAGCTTGCCATTGTCATCAATGGTGAACAGCCGAGCACCCCCATGTCACCCCATTGTGGACAGCAGGCTAGAGGAAGAACTAGCCGTGCCAACCTTGTCTGGGAGACAGCCCACCGTCCACCGCCACTCCCTGTCCCAGCCGCGAGCGTTGCCAAGCCCTGGACCACGCGCACAAGCCGCGCCCAGACCATGCCGAGCGTGCGCCAGAGCGCCACCCTCGACCAGCATCCACAGACCGCGCGCCGCCCTCACCGCGTGCACACACGATCACCACCGACCCAGGAGACCGCCAGACATCCCCTTTTGCCGCCCCGTGACATACAGCCACCGCCCGCCGTCGAAGACGCCGCCTCTTCCGCGTAGAGCACCGCCGTTCCAGACCAAACCACACCGCCCCATGCCTCGCGACCATGTCGTTGAGCATCGCCAGGAGACACAGCACCGTCCCCTACCCGTTCCCATGCCATTAGCCGCTTGTAACGTCGCCTCCGACGAGCTCACCGTGCGCCCCGACGGTCCCCTCGCTCGACTATAAATAGAGGCCACCCCCGCACGATTTCTTCACACCATCTCACTCCCCTCTCCTCACTGATCGTGCCACACCATTCTCAAAGCAAGGCGAGCACCACCTCGCCGGAATTTCACTCGAGCCTGCCGCTGCCCGAGAAGAAAGGAGCCAGCGATTGGAGCCGCCCCAGGAGAAGCCACCGGTACCAGGAGGTTCGCCGTCGTCGACTTCATCGTTCGCCCGCCTCGCCGACCCTCGCCCGTACCCCGGTGAGCCCCCAGCACCCCTCACTGGCCGCGCTAGGTTTCGTTCTCGCCGGAGTTGTCTCGCATCGATGATGACCCCCAGCCGTTAGATTAGAACTAGATCAAACGATCCCGTTGCCCCATACCGCTTCGCCCAGCCCGTGTCACTGACGAGTGGGGACACCCACTTAAGCAGCCCGTGGGAGCACTGCGCTTAGCAGGCCGGCCCAGTAACTTTTCCCGCGCAGCCCAGCAATTCAAACTAAATCTTTTTCTATTTCAATTCAAACACACTTCAGCACCCAACTTCAAAAATCAACCCAAATCGATTCAGTGCACCAAATTGGATGAAACCTATTTTGTTGGAAAGGTCTGTGAATGCTTAATCCAAGCCCGTTGGATTCAAGTCATTTGGATCTCTAGATCACCCCTGGTAAACATAACAAGGCAGAAGCTTTTCTGCATTCAAACATTTTTCAAATTTAAACCATAAAAGCTTTTGAGTTGATTCCAACTCTCAAAAATCACATTTAACTATACCTTTCAGAATATATAAAAATATATAGGTTTACTTGCAGAAATAATGTTCAAGTAATAAAAGAATGATACTTAAGCATTTCTAGCAACTTTAGTTAATTAAAATAAAAGGGTAAAACCTTATTAAATTGTGACACCACTTTAAATCACATTCCCATGGACTACAATATGTGGTGATGACATGTGTCAACATGATCCCATGTTTAGTTTGGAGAATATTAAATCTTAAGTAGTTTTTCAATGAGTAGAAATTACTTTTCTAAAAATAAAAAGATTTAAACCAAGCTTTAACCTTGTAATGTTAGAGATGATGCTAGATCATCTATAGGACCCTTGTGTGTGATGATTGCAAGTAGTTAAGTATTGTTTGGTGATTGTGTACCTCGTACTTATTCATAGACGCTAGTACCGACCAAGGATACGAGGAGGAAGGAGGATACTACGAAGAGGAAGCCGAGGAGAACTTCAACCACTGCTCTGCACAAGGCAAGCTAACACTTGCAAGACACTATACCTATGCAAGCTTATACTGATATTGATGCAAGCTAACCCTTGCCAGATACCCTACTGATGCCACAAACCCATACTTGTGATATGACTACTATATGCCTTAAGCATATGTGATCATACCCACTTGATAAACCAAATCCTAGTTTTATGTGCAAGCTTCTTACTTTATTTCTTTATCAAAGCTTACTTAGAGTCTACCTAAGAGTTTGGTAGATACTATACAGTTGTGCTGAAGGTTGCATAAAGAGCATAAAATTTGGCCTAAGCTAGAAACCTTGATATCAGCCTAAGATATAAGGTTGGACTTAGTGAAACTCCACTAGTTACCACCCCTCATTAGTACTACCCCCTCCTGTAGATGCTAGTGCTAACCATAAAACTTGATCAACTTTTAGATGGGAATACTTGGTGGAAAAATGGTTATGAAAACCTTGGAATGATGGATCATTCTATTGAAATGTTTTGGACATGTGTTTCCAAACACTTGATGATTCTGGTGATAAAAATGTTGAGGCATGAGCCTTAGCCCTTTATAAAACTGATGGTTGTCTGGATGCGATACCATTCCAATTTTAGCGTACAACCACAATACCCGAATATTGGGTAGGGCTTGACTGGAAACTTATATACCTTAGTATTAGTTCCCTCCCGGCCAAGGTCTGAGCTGAGGCTACCTTGTGAAGATTGTCCACCTGTGCAGTACCCAAGATGACAGTGGTCATGGTTGGGAGGCCAAACTCACAGGAGAGGTGCTTATACTAGGGCGTGTAATTGAAAGGCTAGGATTGATTATCCGCATACTGAGTATGGTGAATTCAGGATTTGTTCCTGAAGGATGTATCGAATGTTGTGGTGAAAGTTTACAATCTCTGCAGAGTGTCAAACTATTCGAATAGCCGCGTACGCGGTTATGGACAGTTGGAGTGGCCATACTGTTCCCCCGTCAGACTTTTCGAAATGATTTGTGAAATTAATTGAGACTTTGACTTGACCACAACAGAGTTGTGACTTGAAATACAAGTTCCCACTTAGGATTTATAAAATTGTGACTAGCTTTGGAACTTAGTAGAGATAAACCTGGCTTTTTGCAAAACAACCCTAGAGCCTAGTGTCCTATTATCTAAAACCCCCTTTACTTGTTAGTATTAGTTTGCGAGTACTTAAAGAGTACTCATGGCTTTGTCCCTGGCTATTCCCATGGCCAGACTATGAAGAGGAGTACCTGGAAGATGGAACCCAGGAAGTTTACGACAACTAGGATCATCTCCCATCGTCAGCATTGCCTGTGACCCCGAAGATGGAGCTTCGCCTACGCTACCGTTATTATTACATATTCCGCTGCTTGATGTTGTATTAAGAACTGGATCATGAGATCCCTATTGGTGTAAGAACTTCTGTATCGTTGTAATGGATGAAGTACTATGGTATCCAATTCTGTTATGTCTCGCAAAAATGGTAATCCTGGGATTGCGATGTATGGCATAACAGGCATCTAGGATTGAAAAATCCGGGTGTTGACAACTCCAAAGCTTGGGTATAGTGATTCCTAATGCTTTGGGGATTTACCGTGTCCTCCAATCACTACCACCAAGTTACAAGAACTTTGTGATGAACTACAATATGCAAAGCATGAACAAGCAGTTGCCAGAACTCTTCTCCATGTTAAAATCTGTAGAAGTGGAGATCAAGAAAGAGCACCAAGTGTTGATGGTCAATAAGACCACCAAATTCAAGAAAGGCAAGTCTAAGCAAAAGGGACACTTCAAGAAGGGTGGTAAGAAAGTTACCGCACCGACGAAGAAGACCAAGGCTGGACCTAAGCCTGATACTGAGTGCTTTTACTGCAAGGGAGAAGGTCACTGGAAGCGGAATTGCCCAAAGTACTTGGCGGATTTGAAGAACGGCAACATCAAGAAGAAAGGTATATCCGATATACATGTTATTGATGTGTATCTCACTAGTACACGTAGTAGTGCCTGGGTATTTGATACTGGTTCGGTTGCTCATATTTGTAACTCGAAACAGGTGCTGCAAAATAAACGGAAGCTAGCGAAGAACGAGGTGGCGATGCGCGTGGGAAACGGATCAAAGGTTGATGTGATCGCGGTCGGCACGCTACCTCTTCATCTACCATCGGGATTAGTTTTATACTTAAATAATTATTATTTGGTGCCTGCGTTAAGCATGAACATTATATCAGGATCTTGTTTATTGCGAGACGGTTACTTGTTTAAGTCCGAGAATAATGGTTGTTTGATTTATATGAGTAATATGTTTTATGCACATGCACCTTTGATAGATGGTCTATTCTTATTGAATATCGATAGTGGAAATACACATATTACTAACATTGAAGCTAAACGTTTGAAATCGAGCGATAACTCGACCTATATGTGGCACTGTCGTCTTGGTCACATTGGAGTGAATCGTATGAAGAAACTCCATTCCGATGGACTTCTTGAATCACTTGATTTCGAATCACTTGAAAGATGCGAAGCATGTCTGATGGGTAAAATGACTAAGACTCCATTTTCTGGTATGATGGAGTGAGCTACGGATTTATTGGAAATCATAGATACCGATGTGTGTGGTCCAATGAGTGTAGCATCGCGCGGTGGTTATCGTTATGTTCTTACCTTCACGGATGACTTGAGTAGATATGGGTATATCTATTTCATGAAACATAAGTCCAAAACTTTCGAGAAGTTTAAGGAATTTCAAAGTGAGGTTGAGAATCAACGCAACAAGAAGATTAAATTTCTACGTTCTGATCGTGGAGGTGAATATCTAAGTTACGAGTTTGGCGAGCATTTGAAGAAATGCGGAATACTTTCACAATTGACACCGTCGGGAACACCACAGCGTAATGGTGTGTCTGAACGTCGTAATCGAACTCTCTTAGATATGGTTCGTTCTATGATTTCACTTACAGATTTACCGCTATCATTTTGGGGTTATGCATTAGAAACAGCCGCATTCACTTTAAATAGGGCACCATCTAAATCCGTTGAAACGACACCGTATGAATTATGGTTTGGGAAGAAACCTAAATTGCCGTTCCTTAAAGTTTGGGGTTGCGAAGCCTATGTAAAGAAGTTACAGCCGGACAAGCTTGAACCCAAAGCGGAAAAATGCGTCTTCATAGGATACCCAAAGGAAACTATTGCGTATACCTTCTATCATAGATCCGAAGGCAAAATATTTGTTGCCAAGAATGGATCCTTTCTAGAGAAGGAATTTCTCTCAAAAGAAGTGACTGGAAGGAAAGTAGAACTCGACGAGGTTGTCGAACCTTCTCTCGAACTTGCGAGTAGCGCAGCACCGGAAGAAGTTCCTGTGGTGCCTGCACCAATAAGAGAGGAAGCTAATGATGATGATCATGAAACTTCGGTTGTAGTTGCTACATAACCTCGCAGGTCAACGAGAACTCGTACCACTCCTGATTGGTATGATCCCGTTATGAGTGTCATGTTGGTGGACAACACCGATGACCCTGCGACGTATGAGGAAGCGATGATGAGCCCAGATTCCAATAAATGGCAAGAAGCCATGAAATCCGAGATTGGATCCATGTACGAAAACCAAGTATGGACTTTGGTGGACTTACCGGATGGCCGAAAGGCTGTCGAGAACAAATGGATTTTCAAGAAGAAAACATATGCTGATGGTAATGTTACTGTCTATAAAGCTCAACTTGTCGCAAAAGGGTTTCGACGAATTCAAGGAGTTGACTACGATGAGACTTTCTCACCTGTAGCAAAGCTAAAGTCTGTGAGGATTATGTTAGCAATCGCTGCATATTATGATTATGAGATATGGCAGATGGATGTCAAAACAGCATTCCTCAATGGAGACATTGATGAAGAGTTGTATATGATGCAACCCAAAGGTTTTCTCGATCCTAAAGATGCTAACAAGGTATGCAAACTTCAACGGTCCATATATGGATTGAAGCAAGCATCCCGAAATTGGAATCAACGTTTTGATAAGGTGATCAAAAGTTTTGGTTTTATACAAACTTATGGAGAAGCTTGTATTTACAAGAAAGTGAGTGGGAGCTCTGTAGCATTCTTAATACTATATGTAGATGACATATTGTTGATTGGGAATGATGTAGACCTTCTTAATAGTGTCAAGGAATATTTGAATAATAGTTTTTCAATGAAAGATCTTGGCGAAGCAGCTTACATATTAGGCATAAAGATTTATAGAGATATATCGAGATGTCTAATATCATTGTCACAAAGTACATATTTGGACAAAGTTCTAAAGAGGTTTGTAATGGAAGATAGCAAGAAAGGGTTCTTGCCCATGTTGCCCAATACGACCTTGAGTAAAACTCAAAGTCCAACAACGGCACAAGATAGAGAAAGGATGAGTAAGACTCCCTATGCCTCAGCCATAGGATCTCTAATGTATGCCATGCTATGTACTAGGCCCGACATTGCATATGTTGTTAGTTTGACTAGAAGATATCAAAGTGATCCAGGAGTGGATCATTGGACAGTGGTCATAAACATCCTTAAGTACTTGAGAAGAACTAAGGATATGGTTCTTTCTTATGGAGGTGATGAACAACTCGTTGTTAATGGTTACACCGATGCTAGTTGGAACACCGATCCGGATGATTCTAAATCACAATCTGGATATGTATTTACTTTGAATGGTGCAGCAGCTAGCTGGAGGAGTGCAAAGCAAAGCGTTATGGTGAGATCTTCAAATGAATCGGAATACATGGCTGCTTCGGAGGCTTCACAAGAAGCGATGTGGATGAAAGAGTTCATTACAGAGCTCGATGTGGTTCCAAGTGCGCTGGACCCAATGTCTATCTACTGTGATAACATGGGAGCCATAGCTAATGCGAAAGAACCAAGGTCACACAAGAAGCTGAAGCACATCAAGCTACGTTTTCACGCTATTCGAGAACATGTCCAAGATGGTGACATAAATATTTGCAAAGTACACACAGATCTGAATGTGGCGGACCCGTGGACTAAACCTCTCCCGAGGGCAAAACATGACCAACACCAAACTGCCATGGGTGTTCGGTATATTACCATGTAATCTAGATTAGTTGACTCTAGTGCAAGTGGGGGACTGTTGGAGATATGCCCTAGAGGCAATAATAAATGTAGTTATTATTATATCTTTGTGTTTATGATAAATGTTTACATTCATGCTATAATAGTATTAACAAGGAAACATTAATACTTGTGTGATTTGTAAACTTAAATTGAAGTCCCTAGTAAAGCCTCTTCATAATACTAGCTTGTTGGTTAATAAATGATTGTGGTTTCCCTATCATGAACATTGAGATGTTATTAACAACAAGATCATCTCGTTAGGAGAATGATATGATGGACATACTCCTATAGATAAGCGTAGCATAAAGGTCAAGTCATTTTAATAGTTCAATTGCTATATGCTTTTTGATACATAGTAACCTAATTACTTCGACCATGAGATCATGCTTATCACCATCACCGGAAGGATGCTTTGATGACAGCAAACACCACACCGTAACTGGGTGGCTATAAAGGTGGCATTGAGTGTTCAGAAAGTATTGGTTGAGACACATGGATCAAGAGTGGGATTTGTCCATCCATATGACGGATAGATATACTCTGGGCCCTCTCGGTGGAATGTCATCCAATTGGCTTGCAAGCATGTGACTGGCTCACAAGGTATCACATATCACGGGAACGAGAAAAGAGTACTTATCAGTAACGAGGTTGAACTAGGTATGTAGAGATACCGACGATCAAAACCTCGGATAAGTAAACTATCGTGAGACAAAGGGAAATTGGTATCGTATGTAAGTGGTTTATTCGATCGCAAAGTAATCGTAGAAATATGTGGGAGCCATATGAATTTCCAGATTCCTCTATTGGTTATTGTTCAGAGAAGTGTCTCGATCATGTCCGCATAATTCACGAACCGTAGGGAGACACACTTAAGGATTCGACGTTGTTGAGTAGTTATGGAATGATGAATAAGAGACCGAATGTTGTTCGGAGTCTCGGATGGGATCCAGGATATCACGAAGAGATCCGGAATGGTCTGGAGAATAAGATTCATATAAGGAAACTCCTGTTTCGGGGTTGGAGAATGGTTCCGGTGTTTTCATCGGGAATGTTCTAGAAGGTTCCGGATTGTCCGGCACTCCGGAGGGGAAGGGTACATGAATGTGTCATAACAAGTTGGAATGGTTGCATCATGTACTAGGTGTCATCGCTGAGCGAAATAAAGGGATAAATCAAATCCTAGTTTGAAAAGTCAAACGCCAATTTGAAAAGTCAAACGGTTATTTTGCTTGGTGGAGGGAGAGTAGGAAACCTACTTGGGGAGGAAGTCCCTCTCCCTCCACCGCCGGCCTTGGAAGCCGAGTTGGGGAGGGACTCCCCTCCCCTTGGCCGACCCCCTCCACCTATATAAGGAGGGGCAGGGCTGCCCCTCCAAGCACACACCGTGCACCCTGCAAACCCTAGGCCCAAGCCGCCGGCGCCGCCACCTCCTGCTGCTGCCGCCGCCTAGGGAAAAACCTTAGCCGCCGAGTTGGGGCATCCCCTTTCCCTAGCCGCCGGCCTAGCCTCTCCTCCTTGGTGCGTCTAAACCCTAGATCAGCGAGGCTCTCTCATAGTCCACCATACTCGCTCCGGCTTAAGGCGAAGCCCTGCGAGATCTCCCCTCCACTTCCGGTACCACGCCGTCGTGCTGCCGGAATCGCGAGGAGAGTGCTACAACCTCCACTGCCTGCTGGAACAAGGGAGATGAATGTCTTCGTGTTATCGCCACATTTTGGCCAAAGGAGGAGATGGGCCGTAATCAAGATGGGCTTGGAGGATACATATATGCAACGTATTGCTGGATCAGCCTTGTATGTGGATTTGGGCTAAATTGCCCGTGTATCTGTATATTATGTTAGGTTACGATTCGGTTTAAGTAAGAGATAGAGTTGTTAGGGTTATTCCAAAGATAGAAAGTCTCCGGACTATAAATATGTACCTAAGGTTATTGAGAAAGGAGGACGATCACGTTCACAACAAACACAATCTCGGCGCATCGCCACCCCTTGTTTCTAGGGTTTTTCTCGGGTAAGTGTCATGCTGCCTAGATCGCATCTTGCGGTCTAGGCAGTATCTGCTTATGCGTTATTTAGTATTACTCGTGCTGAAGCCTTGTTGATGGCGAGTAATACTGTTATCATAGATTTGTTTGGGCTAGCATCGGTATTTTCTTGTTATGATTGCTTAGTTATGCTGCCTTTAGTTATCTCACTGCCTTTGCACCTTTTTCGGGTGTAAGGGCAGCATCTTGCTTGATCTTTATTCAGTCGATTTGATCTGTTATGGTTATGCCTTGTTTTCCAAGGTTTAGTTTGATATCCCCGTAGTCAGGCCTTACAAACGGGTTGAACGATCCAGTAGTATGTAAGGATATGGTTTGCCAATTCGAGAGGAGTTGTTCCGGGAGTTGACTTTACGTCGGTTGTTAGGCCTTCTCTAGGGTTAGTTTTCTATCATCTTTTGTATCTACCAGGCTCAATTATGTGTAGGATGTTCCAATTATGTGGTGAAAGCGTTAAACTGTCGTAGGTCGATTTAACTTGTATTGATGAAGCAAGACCCCATGTTATCGTAGATTTAATGCGGAACCATGGGATAATCGGCTCCAGGAGCCGATTCACAGGGAAACCTGGGAGCCGATCGCGGCTCGAATTTTACGTATACTTGTTTGCCATGCAGGAAACCAATCGAAGCAATCCATCACCTTCCTGACCAGGTATAGGTCAGGTGGCACGCCCTTGCACTAGCCAGGACGTGTGCCGGAGTTTTGCGGGCCGTTGCCCGAGGGACCAGGGCCCACCAGCAGTTCTGGGAGCCTCCCGGCTCTTCGTGTTGCTCGTCGCTGCTCGCCGGTGGGTTTTGGCAGGCAACACATTCTGGCACGCCCGGTGGGACATTCAACAACGTCTGCATCAACATCCGACGCCGCGATGGAGAACAGACCGGTCACGTACGACGATCTGCCTGATGAGCACAAGGCGAAGTATGATGATATCAAAGCTCTCTTCGAAGCCGATCTCATCGGCTCTTTTGAAAGGACCCGTAAGCATGGAATCAGGTGGAAAGGGTTCTCACCCGAAGGTGCTCTTGATGAGGTGGATCTGTCTATTCCTTCAGAAGAGCGCACCAGAGCTCTGCGACAGGAAGTCAATTACATGGTGGCTCATTCTCTTCACCGCCATTCTGAGAGCCTAGTGAACGCTTTCGAGCGCGTCGCGGTCCGCGTAGTTCAGGAGATCACGAAACATCAGTACTCTCCGTCGGGGCCTACTCTAGGGACTCACCAGGGAGAAAGACTGCTCCAGACCAGGCCACAGCTGCCATTCACGCTTGCAGCTCCGGAGCCACCAGGGGCACCGGCGTACGTCGTCTACAAGGTTGGAGGTGACCCTGGCGATTGTCAATTCCTGTTTGAACCACCTAAAGAAATCCCGCATGGATATGTGTGCACCTACGTGCCGGACTGCAATAGCCTGACGCGCACGAACCAGATTGCAACCGCAGGGATTTCTGCGGCAGGAGTTTCTGGAGCAGGGGCTTCGGGAGCAAGTATTTCTGGAGCAGGGATGTCTGGGATGGACGCTGATAAACAGGCATGGCTAGCCAAATATGCCACCGGAACGAGTCATGAGAATTTAGCCCCTGCAGCTCGAACGGTGGAGCAAATCCGTACCATCCTGAGAGACCAGTTCGGCTTCGTGCCGAAGAGAAGGACAATCGGCTACTCCAAGCCGTACCCCAACGAGTTTGATCTGATTCCGCTGCCACCCAAGTATCGGCTCCCTGAGTTCTCAAGGTTTAGCGGATCAGAAGGGTCGAGCTCGATCGAGCATGTGAGCCGATACTTGGCACAGTTAGGCATGATTTCAGCATCGGATCAGTTACGCGTGAGGTTCTTTGCGCAATCTCTGACAGGACCAGCTTTTGGGTGGTACACCTCGTTGCCACCGGATTCGATCCAGACCTGGAAGCAACTAGAAGAGCAGTTCCACATTCAGTATCATTCAGAAGCTACCGAGGCTGGCATTGCAGATCTGGCGCAGGTGCGGCAAAAGCGGGGAGAAACGGTAGCCGAGTACATTCAGTGTTTCAGGACTGTCAAGAACCGATGTTATTCGGCTCGTTTAACTGAGAAAGAAGCAGTCGAGCTGGCAGTGTTGGGTCTCTCAGCACCTATCAAGGATCTGGCTTTCCAAGTAGAATACAATTCATTGGCGCACATGGCCCAGAAACTGACAATGTATGAATAGCGCCACCCTGAGTTGTACCAAGACAAGTTCAAACATCCGATAGGCCTGGTCGATACAGAAGAAGAGGATCCCGTACAAGACCAGGAGGTGGCCATGGCTGAATGGTCTCGGGGGGCAGATCCTGTGTCCTGCAAATGGGTAAAACAGCAAGGGCCTGCAAAAGGGTTCGACTTCGATGTGAGCAAAGCTGAGCAGATATTCGATTTACTATTGAAATAAAAGCAGCTGAAGTTACCCGAAGGCCATAAAATCCCTACGGCTCAAGAAATGAACGGGAGACCATATTGCAAGTGGCACCACTCATTCACCCACACCACCAATGATTGCAAAGAGCTACGTCGCCAGATCCAAACGGCGATAGAACAGGGCCGTCTGATCCTTGGGCAATTCGCCATGAAAGTAGACACAAACCCGTTTCCCGGCGTCAACATGGTAGAACACAGCCACTCCACGAGGCGTCAGTTAGATTTCTCGTTCAATGTTAATATGACAGGGCCTGTGTACCACCATGGCACATATAAGGAGGAAGGCGGCCGCTCTCGGGGCAAAGAAAGAGAGGAGGCCGGTCCACGTGACCGGCCCCGTTATGATGACAGGCGGTATTTAACTGAGGAGCAAGTGAGAAGCGTGCGATACCAGAAGCCACACTCCACGCATCTCCTTAACAAGTATGAGCGTCAGTATGACCGACGTCGCCGGCACGATAGAGACGATGAAGGATATGAGCACCTCGCTAGGGGAAAGTCAAAGGGAAAGGAAGGCGTGGATAAGCATTGGGATTGTCCTTTCTTCAAGTATTGCTGGGATGCGGGAATGAGCCGATTGCCTACAATCGACAACTGCCCGGAATGTGGACAGCAGAAGGATGACACAGGTCCAGTTTCAATGTTCAAGCGTCTAGGGCCTCTCCCGCCTCAGAACAGGCAAGAGGAGTCATCTCGAGCAAAAGATATCGAGGAGCCAAAGGGTAAAGAAGAAGAAGACAGATATCACCGGCCAAGGTGGTGTCCCGATGGACTTAGACACACCCAAAAGCGTAGAGTTCAGCGACTGCGTAGCTTGGAGGAAGCCGAAGCGCAGTACCTCCACGCTTTAAGGAAGGCACGGCCCGATCTGGCCGTGAAAGTTCGGCAAACCTTGGAAACGGAGGCTCGTCCGAAAAGAAAAGAGTGGCGCCCCAAACCAGTAAAAGCCGATGCGAAGACATCGGCTGGCACAAACATGGTGTTCACACTTCTGTCAGAATTTTGCGCTCCAAGAACCAAAGAACTACCAGTGGCACAGTTTGACTGTGGCCCACGGCCGGTTATCTTTGAAAAGCCACGAGAGAAGGGCTACAAACATCTGAAAGCCCTGTACCTGCGAGGTTATATCAATGGGCAGCCTGTCCGCAAGATGTTGGTTGACACCGGAGCGGCAGTCAATATAATGCCATACTCCATGCTACGGCGTTTGGGACGCTCCACTGCAGATCTGATCAAAACCAACGTCACGTTAAGCGACTTCAACGGCCAAACTTCAGAAACGCAAGGCGTTCTGAATGTGGATCTGACCGTGGGCAGAAAAACCATCCCTACGTCATTCTTCATCGTTGACAGCAAAAGCACCTACGCTGTCTTGCTGGGGAGGGATTGGATTCACGCTAACTGCTGCATTCCATCCACGATGCACCAGTGCCTAATACAGTGGGATGGAGATGAAGTGGAGGTCATTCATGCAGATGATTCGATCGAGATCTCCATAGCTGGCATGAACATCTGGGAGGCAGAAGACCAAGAGCCGATCTCTGGAATCAGTCTAGACGGCTGTGAGCGCATTGAAGCTACAAAAAACGGGGTGAGGCTGGTCTTATCCACTGGCCTGACAGAGTAGCAAAGTCCACGATCGTACGTGGTATGGCCGATCCCTGCGATCGGCCACAAAAAATGGAAAGCAGTAAACTTACGACAAACAGGTCATGCAGTCGTAGTAGGGAGATTCCCTGCCATTGTAGAACACAAATAAGTTGTAAACCTTCCTTGACGAATGCAATCAAAAAGGGGGCCGATTCCGGCAATCGGCCCAAATTATCTTTGTTATCCTCACCAACTGTTTGCCCCGTGTTTAGCATCGATTTAGCAGGTGACGGAAAGCTAGGGTATGGGTTTACCTCCGCTGATGAGCTAGAGGAGATTGACATCGGTCCTGGGGATAAGCCACGACCAACATTTATCAGCAAGAAGTTAGATCCGAATCTGCGGGGTCCGATGATAGCTTTGTTGAAAGAATATCCAGATTGCTTTGCCTGGGACTATACAGAGATGCCCGGGTTAGATAGGAGCATCATCGAGCATCGACTCCCGCTTAAGAAAGGGTTTCGGCCATTCCAGCAGCGAGCACGACAGATGAAGGCCGAAATTTTGAAAGAAGTCAAGAAAGAGATCGAGAAAATGTTGACAGCTCGGTTAATCAGGCCATGCAGGTATGCTGAGTGGATCTCTAGTATCGTACCTGTAGAGAAAAAGGATGGCCGCTGGCGTGTTGCCATAGATTTTCGGGATCTCAATAGAGCCACTCCAAAGGATGAGTATCCGATGCCGGTAGCAGAGACATTAATCAACGCAGCTGCTGGTCATAAGGTTTTGAGCTTCATGGATGGCAATGCCGGTTACAACCAAATTTTTATGGCTCCGGAAGATATACACAAGACTGCATTCAGAGTCCCAGGTTCGGTGGGGTTGTTTGAATATGTAGTCATGACGTTTGGACTGAAGAATGCCGGTGCCACATACCAAAGAGCCATGAATTACATTTTCCATGATCTGAGCGGCAAGCTGGTGGAAATTTATATCGATGACGTGGTGGTCAAGTCTGCTTCAGTACAAGGACACTTGGACGATCTGCGACGCGTCCTGGACCGAACAAGGAAATTTGGGCTACGGATGAATCCAAAGAAGTGTGCCTTCGGTGTGACGGCCGGTCAGTTCTTGGGTTTCTTGGTCCATGAACGCGGAATCGAGATCGGCCTGAAAAGTCAGGAGGCAGTGCGAACAATGAAGCCACCTACCACGAAGAAAGAACTGCAGTCTCTCATCGGCAAGATCAACTTCGTCAGAAGATTCATCTCCAATCTGTCAGGAAGAATAGAGCCGTTCATGGGACTTGTGAAAATTAAAACTGATGAGGAGTTCCGCTGGGGGACAGAACAACAACGAGCCTTCGACGAAATCAAAGAATATCTGACGAAGCCGCCAGTGTTGGTTCCGCCCCAGCCGGATAGGACGTTCTACATTTACTTGTCAGTAGCTGACACGTCCATCGCCTCGGTGGTGGTGCAAGTTTATGATGGTCTGGAGCGAGTTGTGTTTTACATCAGCAGAAGGATGCTGGACGCAGAGACAAGGTACCCTGAGATCGATAAGTTGTGCCTCTGCCTGCTTTTCACCTGCACCAAGCTGCGCCACATCTTGCTCTCAGCAGGGATTATCATTATATGCAAATCAGATGTCATAAAACATATGCTCTCGGCTCCTATGTTGAAAGGCCGACTCGGCAAATGGATGTTTGCATTATCGGAATTTGATATCCGGTATCAACCCGCGAAAGCAGTTAAGGGTCAGGCGTTGGCCGACCTTATTGCTGAAAGAATCAACACTGATATAGCAGCACTGTCTATACGAGCGTGGGCTATGTTTTTCGATGGATCGGTTTGTGATGATGGTTGCGGCATCGGCATTCTACTCGTGTCGCCCCGGGGGGCAACATATTCCTTCTCCATCAGGCTATCTACCCCTTGCACCAACAACGTCGCTGAGTATGAGGCGATACGCAAGGGAATGGAGTTGCTCATGGAAGCTAGAGCAGAAGCAGTGGAAATTTTTGGAGACTCCAAATTGGTGCTTTCCCAACTCACGGAGGATTACAAGTGTGAGAGCGAGTCGCTCTTCCCATTATGGTTGCAATGCCGTGAGCTGATGGCACAGTTCTGGTACATAAACTTTAACTGGATCCCGCGATCGCAGAATACCGAGGCAAATGACCTCGCACAAACGGCTTCAGGCTACAAGGACGTAGCAGAGGGAGCTGATGTTCAGGTACAGTTCCTGGAGGCGGACGACTGGAGAGCCGATATCTTCAATTACTTGAAAGATTCGGCTCGGGGGGCACCTAAACGGATAAGGTACAAGGCCATGAAGTATGTGCTTATTGGGGACGACATGTTCTACAGGACTCTGGAAGGATTACTGCTCAAATGTCTGGGGCCAACCGAGGCCAATCGGCTCCTACACGAGGTACACGAAGGCGCCTGTGGAACTCACCAATCGGCTCACAAGATGAAATGGTTGATCAGGCGATCAGGGTTTTATTGGCCCACCATGCTTGAGGACTGCTTTGAGTACTACAAAGGGTGTCAAGCATGTCAGAAATTTGGAAAAATTCAGACGGTACCCGCGTCAGCAATGAACCCCATCATCAAACCTTGGCCATTCCGAGGTTGGGGCATGGATATGATTGGCAAGATCAATCCTCCATCAACCAAAGGCCACATGTGGATTTTGGCCATTACGGATTATTTCACTAAATGGGTGGAAGCCGTCCCTATGAAGTCAGTGACCTCGAAGGATGTTATCGATTTTGTGAAAGAACATGTCATTCATAGATTCGGGATTCCCCAAACTATCACGACCGATGGAGGTTCGGTCTTCACTTCTCACGAGTTTAGAGAGTTCCGCGGGGACACGGGAATTAAGATGATCCGATCATCTACATACTATGCTCAAGCAAATGGGCAAGCTGAAGCGTCCAACCAGAGCCTTATCAAGTTGATCAAGAGGAAAATCGATGAGCACCCTAGGCGTTGGCACGAGGTTTTGTCAGAGGCTTTATGGGCCTATCGCATGTCATGTCATGGAGCGATAAAAACCTCGCCATACCATCTAGTCTATGGACAATAAGCCGTATTGCCCTGGGAGATTACGGCTGGATCGAGACGTGTCACTTTTCAGAGCGATCTAACAACTGAAGAATATGCGGCCCTGATGAGTGACAGTGTTGAGGATGTAACTGAGCTTAGGCTGTGGTCGCTTGAGAAAATCAAAGAGAACAAGGCCAAGGTAGCTCGTGCATATAATAAGAAGGTGAGACCAAAGGAGTTCCACGTTGGCGACCTGGTATGGGAAGCTGTATTGCCATTGGGGACTAAGGATGCGACATATGGTAAATGGTCTCCAAATTGGCACGGGCCATACAGGGTCGATCAAGTTTTAAGAGGAAACGCGTACATGCTTGAGGAGCTAGACGGCATGAAATTCCCAGTGGCTGTCAACGGTCAGCATCTCAAGAAATATTTCCCAAGCATGTGGGACGATGGACAGTGAAATATGGGGGCCGATACATGAAATCGGCCAATAAAAAAATAAAATATATATATGGCCGATGCACAGCCATCGACTCTAGTTACAAAAATATAGCCGATGCACAGCCATCGACTCTAGAGGTTCAAACTGTTACAAGCAGGTGTAAGCTACTGAAGGAATGCCTCGAAGGCATGGAAGGCGTCAGCACGGACACGATCCACCTCGGCGATCTCGGCTTCGTCATCTTCGTCCTTGCCCATCACTAGCTGCGTGGTCAGGGCACGTATTTCCGCCAGATCAGTCTTCGGTTGAGCTTTGAGGCCTTCTGCTTCGTCTTGGGAGCGGGCGATGAATGCTTCCTTGTCACGAATGAGTTGTTTAGTCGCCCGGACCTTCTCTTCAAGATCTCCCAATTCCTTTTTCAAGGATGCAAGCTCGGCGGTGCTGGCAGAGGTGTCAGTTTTGGCATCCAAAGATTCCTTTTTCTCATTAAGCCGCTGACATTTGTCTGCAATATTGGCCTTCAGCGGGAGCTGGGCGCGGCGCAGATTAATCCTCTCACGAGCCAACTGCACCCTTGACCCGTAGAAAGACAGAGTTACAACTGGCCAAAGCTTCACCTGCAATGCTACTGGGATTTGGTCCTTGATTTCGGCAAGAACACTCTTCACCTCTTCAGAACCCTCGATCAACTTCTCGATCGGGGAGGACAGCAAGGCTTTGAGACGCTGGAATTGAGGTAGAACAGCCCTTGCTCGTGGTTCATCGTCGGCGACAGAGAGAGTTGGTTCGATGGATTCAGGGTCGAACGTCAGCAGGCCTGAGATATCATAACCCTGGCAGGCCGAAATGGCGTCAGTATGCGTCCAACATGGAAGGATGAGCCGAACGAAGCGAACATACCTCTCCCAAGATCAAGGGGATAGCAGATGATGAGATAATCGGCTTGTGTGTTGTTGCTGGGGGCTTGGCCAAAGTGGTAACCGTTCCATCTACACCTTCAGGGATTACTAGATCCAGCCTTGTGCAAGGCATCGGCACTTCCCCGGCTTTCCCACTAGAAGTGTCAGTCGTCTGCATGGAAGGTGCGTAGCCGATGTAAATGGTGATGAATCGGCAGATTAAAAAACAATTGGTAAGAGCATGGAGGGTGGTGACTTTCGAAACCTCTTGGCTCGACGAAGAAGTTTGCAGTCCCTTGCGAGTCCTCTTGGGGCTCATGGCTGGCCCCGCCTCGACTGATGCTCGGGGGGCAGTAGGTTCAGGAACCAGCCTTTTCCTGGGAGCCGATGGTGGCAAATCTGGCTGGCTCGGTGTGGTGGTCTTCTCAGAATCTGTTGGGCCCGATTCTCCTCGATCGGATTGTGTGTCCCCGCTGGAGGTGTCTTCGATGGAAGCCTGTAAGAAAAGGAGAGATAGTAAGCACAAGCATGTTTGCAAGGATAAAAGAGATCGACCAAGGCATGGGTCAGCGTACATGCGAACTTTCTGGAGAAGGGCTCCGGCGCCTCAAAGTCTTCCTGGCAGCTACCTTCCTCACCACCGTTCTTGTTTTAGTTGGAACTCGAGAGGCGGCTGACCCAGAAGTTGCTTGGCTCTTGGAAGCCGATTGTGGTGATATCGGCTGATTCTGCATCACGACCTTTTTTAAAGGTGGCGAGTTTTTGCAGAAAAGGACCACAGGAGCTGGTGGGAAGAATTCGAAGGGGGAGCCATCACCGTGTGTAGGTTCAGGACCATCTTGTTGCTGCAAGAAGACAGAGCAGGTTATCATTTGTGAGCTGCATCAAGAAAATTTACAAGTAGTGGTACCTGTTCTGCGGGGATATCATATTCAGCATCGAGCTGTTCCAGCAACGGTCCCAGAGCTCGCCTGAAGGCGTGAGTCTTCCACATCGACCACCAGTTCTCGAAACCATCGGTTGATGAAGCGAAGGTGAGGTTGTTAGGAATTGGGATGATCAGAGCATCGAAGAAGGAATAACACCTTTGACTGGTGAGAGGATCGGGCAGGTCAGCTCTGCTCTCTGTAAGATGGTGGAGAAAGAAATGGGGAGGTACTTGTCCAAGGCCAAATTGCCGAGCCGCTACGACCGGCTGGTAGAACTCGTATCCAGGCTTGATTATTCTGTTGGATGTGCTCATGCCAACTGGAAGGAAGCAGGGACGGATCACAGTGGAAAATAGCTGCCGAGTGCTGGTGTCATCGGCAAAGTTGTCTAGCCTGAAGGAGATTGGATTTTCAAAATGTTCCGATTCTTCCGTGTAAGGAAAGAAGATAGGATTGTCCAGGCCTTGGAAGAAAATGCTGAACCACTTGGATGCTTCCTGAGGGATCAGTTTACTACCTGGCAGTCTATACAGAGCTTGGCCGTAGCTGGTGCATCGGATCTGCTTCCCTTTGGCATCTGGAAAGGTGCAACTCGCCAAAAGGGGGAAGTTTGGGACATGGTTTTGGAAATACAGCTGAGACCATAGCTGAATGAACCACCAAGGACCTCCTGTTTTGACTGCTAGGCCGGAGAATAATTTGACAGACATCAACTGGAGATATCGATAGACTTCTCCAAGGAACAGTTTGCCGATGCCAAGTTGAGTGCCTTTGGCAAGCTCGTAGGCCAAGGAGAGATAATTCTTGGTTGGAGCCAGGGAAGGGCCACAAAATATGAAATGTTCCAGCCAGAAGTTGAGGAAAGCCGTGTGTTCTTTCTCTGTGACAGGGCCTTTAGTTTTCATGTGTTTTTGAAGATAGGCACCCCAGTTCGTGCAGTCTGTTTTGGAAGAAAGCTTGTAGGGGACCTTTGTCAGCTTAAAAGCAGAGGGGCTGGGTGATGTAACGTCCAGACCAGTAATCATCACCACGTCTAAAAGAGTTGGTGTCATGGGGCCATGACCAAACATGAAGCAGTTCAGAGCATCGGACCAGAAATAGCCGATGGTTTTCAAAAGATTTTCATGTTTCTCCAGGGGAGACAATGACAAATACAAGGCATCAGCTATTCCCGTGGTTTCCCATTGAGATTGGTAAGTTTTGGCTACCCTGCTGTACCAAGAGACCCAATGTTCAGGAGGATTAGGCCAGGCTCGCAAGCAGTCGGCCCAAGAATTCAAATCTAGGTTTTGGCTTACGAAGGGGATTCTGTTTGCCTCGCAAGAGATCAGATGGGCAGGACTAGATTCGGTACGGGGGCCAAGACAGAGAGAATTTGGGAGAGAAGGATGTGGCAGCAGGATGTCTGAAACCTAAAATTAACGGTGGAATAAAGCATTAATTCAGGTGTTTGCTATTAATTCTAGCACCGTGTTCAGACTGCGAGGAGCAGGCGTACCTTCAGACCAGAGACTGCCGTGTTGGTATTGGACGATTCCGCCATCTAGTTTGCCGGCGGAGATGGATCTATGCGATGGGGGATCGAGGGTTCTTGTCGCTGTAAGCTCGATCTGTTCGGTGAGGCAATTGGAGATCTGGGTTAGCCTTTTTGAAGAAGGTCGCAGGTTACCGTTTGAAATTGGAAAGTGGCCGCTCAGATTTATCTAAATATGCGACCAGATTTGACCTTGTCAACGTTTGTGGGGAAAGTCGATGTGTTACCATCGGCTCTTTGGGCTTTGATTTGGTTGACCATATGAGCGTAGTATGGTGAAAGCCGATACATTACTATCGTCTTCTGGAACGTTGACCTATTTTGACTATCGGCAAAATCAAATTGGGAAAGCAATCTTTGTTGATTCAAAAGACGGTTATTTACAATGAAGCCGATTGCTTACAAATGGAAATATACTACTAGTACTACTACTACTAGTTCCTAATCTAAAAGCCGGTGTCGTCGCCGCTATCTTCGCCGTCGTCGTATTCGCTGTCATCGGCGCTGCTGCCGGCGTAGTCCTCGCCGCTGCTGCTGAAGTTGGCAGCGGGGGCCTCCTCGTCCTCGTCGTCCTCGTCGGTGTCCTCGCTGGACCCGGCGCGGAAGCGCTTCACTGGCGGGTATTCATCGGAGGAGGTGTCCTCCTCCGATTCCTCCTCCTCGTCGGAGGATTCGATGTCCTCGCCCCAGGACACGTCGTCGTCGGCGCTCTCCGCCTCCAGTTCCCCGTCGACGAGGAATTGGAGGCCTTCCTCGCCGTCGGTCAGGGACTCGTCGTCCTCTGACCAGGCGGCGAAGTCCCAGTCCCTCTCGTCCCACCATTGTGGGGCGAGAGCATCGTACGCCGCCATTGGCGGGTGCTCCGGCGTCGGCTCCCGGTCGCTCATTGTGTTGGAGGATTGGAAGGAAAGGCCGGATGATTTGGAGGAAGAAGAGGAGGCCATGGCAGAGAAAGAGGGTTTTTTGGCTAATGGAAGAGGATGGGAGTACAAACTGCTCAGATGAATTTAAATAAGGGGAATAGTGGGAGGTGGTTCAATGCCATAGCGGTTTCCCAGAATGTGGTGCCAAAATTGTCAAATCATGCACTACGGAGAAGTTGAGAAGACAAGGCGTCATGATGAGGGGGTGGCGTGACAATTCTGCTCTGCAACGCGTAACCCGATACAAAAAAAAAGAAGGAGAAAAAACAGAGTGGTTTTGGAATTATTATTGCCAAAACCAGGGGGGCATGTGTTATCGCCACATTTTGGCCAAAGGAGGAGATGGGCCGTAATCAAGATGGACTTGGAGGATACATATATGCAACGTATTGCTGGATCAGCCTTGTACGTGGATTTGGGCTAAATTGCCTGTGTATCTGTATATTATGTTAGGTTACGATTCGGTTTAAGTAAGAGATAGAGTTGTTAGGGTTATTCCAAAGATAGAAAGTCTCCGGACTATAAATATGTACCTAAGGTTATTGAGAAAGGAGGACGATCACGTTCACAACAAACACAATCTCGGCGCATCGCCACCCCTTGTTTCTAGGGTTTTTCTCGGGTAAGTGTCATGCTGCCTAGATCGCATCTTGCGGTCTAGGCAGTATCTGCTTATGCGTTATTTAGTATTACTCGTGCTGAAGCCTTGTTGATGGCGAGTAATACTGTTATCATAGATTTATTTGGGCTAGCATCGGTATTTTCTTGTTATGATTGCTTAGTTATGCTGCCTTTAGTTATCTCACTGCCTTTGCACCTTTTTCGGGTGTAAGGGCAGCATCTTGCTTGATCTTTATTCAGTCGATTTGATCTGTTATGGTTATGCCTTGTTTTCCAAGGTTTAGTTTGATATCCCCGTAGTCAGGCCTTACAAATGGGTTGAACGATCCAGTAGTATGTAAGGATATGGTTTGCCAATTCGAGAGGAGTTGTTCCGGGAGTTGACTTTACGTCGGTTGTTAGGCCTTCTCTAGGGTTAGTTTTCTATCATCTTTTGTATCTACCAGGCTCAATTACGTGTAGGATGTTCCAATTATGTGGTGAAAGCGTTAAACTGTCGTAGATCGATTTAACTTGTATTGATGAAGCAAGACCCCACGTTATCATAGATTTAATGCGGAACCATGGGATAATCGGCTCCAGGAGCCGATTCACAGGGAAACCTGGGAGCCGATCGCGGCTCGAATTTTACGTATACTTGTTTGCCATGCAGGAAACCAATCGAAGCAATCCATCACCTTCCTGACCAGGTATAGGTCAGGTGGCACGCCCTTGCACCAGCCAGGACGTATGCCGGAGTTTTGTGGGCCGTTGCCCGAGGAACCAGGACCCACCAGCAGTTCTGGGAGCCTCCCGGCTCTTCGTGTTGCTCGTCGCTGCTCGCCGGTGGGTTTTGGCAGGCAACACTTCGTCGATTACCGAACGTGTGACCGACTGCGGAAGCGCTGCCGGAAGGATCGTCTACACGATCTTGAGATCGGGAAGAGTACGACTACATCACCCACGAGAATCCGCTCTCGTTAAACACTTTGGAATCTTCGAGGGTGAGTTATTCTATCGACTCGTTGCTACAATCTAGTAGATAGATCTTGGCTTGTTTGTTTGTATGCGGTAGAAAATTTTTATTTTCCATGCTACGAACCCCTACAGTGTTGTATGTGATTCTTGCAATAGGGATGCACTCGGTTAAAGTTACTATGGCGTGAAAATATCTCTTGTGGATGTGCTTGAGTGAAGATGTGATATTTTTATGTTTTGACTATCCCCTTTTTACTTACCCATGGTAAGAATTGCCTTAGTCCAGTGATGCCTTAATCTGACGCTAAATCTTTTTGATAAGAACATATCATGTACTTGGCCCCTACCCTACAAGCTCAACGATGATCAATAACAGTGCATCTCACTATTAATTCAGAAAACAACAATACTAACCCCTCACATTTTTATTTCACTTTTGTTTGTTCTATTTTGCAGGTACAGGAGTTAGCTGAAGAAATACAAGACTAGATAATAGGAATAGTTTAGGATTTGCTTTTTATTAGTCATTGCAATTTCCTTGTTATTTTGAATTATGTAATTGACAATGTAATGTTCTATAATATTAATAAAGTTAAACTTTATTTTTGTTTATAATTTGAATCTTGTAAATACTTACATATTATATTTCAATTTCAAATTTCTTTGTAACTTTCTTTTTATTCCTTTATTATAAAGGGCAATGTAATACACGTATTCATATTAAAGAATTCTTTTTATTTCTTTTTGTACTCTTTTTATTTTTGAAACACTATAAGGACGAGGTATTATGTATAAATTAAAATAAAGAATTCCTTTCTTTATTTATTGAATTATATTACTTTGCTTTATTGCAGTTATTTATTTTTATTTTCTTATTTAATCTCAATTATGTAAATTACATTAAATACATTAATTACCAATCTAATATAAGTTTTAAACTAATTCAGGTTTCAAATTCATAATTCAAATACTTGTTTGAATTCTTTTTCCCTCAAACAATAAGAATGAGCAAAGGTCATGTCAAAATCTATTGCACTTGTCCTGATGTTTTTTATCAGAATAAGAGAAATCTTGATCCCTATACACCATTTTAGTTTTGTGCAAAAATACCCCGGATTTTCTTATGTACGATGCAATGCACAAACATATGTCCTCTCTATTTCTAGCATCTAATCCTTTACAGTCCGTCCGCTCCACCATAATTGATGATGCTTGGGTGTCTTAAATTGATATCTCTAATGGCCTCACCATTCAACAACTTCAAGAATTCACCATGATTTGAACGTACACCTCCCGCTTCACTTGGTCGACTACACCTAGACTCAGATTCAATGGAAGCTCACCGAAAATAGAGAGTACACTTTCCCATCCACCTACAATGCGCAATTCGCCGGTGCCATTTTATCTCCCATGGACTCTACTGTGTGGGAGTTGGGTGCCCCCAAAATGCATGGATAATTATTCAAAATCCTGTTTGAACGGCGAATTGCCTTCATCGAAGAGGATGGATGAACGGGATAATTTTCCCACTTTCCCACATTGTCGCCTTGAGCGCTAGAAGGTTCTAACAAACACCACAATTTCATAAAGATATCCAACTCCAAATATAACTCATGAAAAATATATATGTAATCTAGCTTAAGTGCCACACACGGCGCGTACGCTGTCACTTTCACACACGAGGGGAAAATCATAGATCTATTAAAGAAATTGAGTATTTATGTAACCTCTAGCCTAAGTGCCACCACAGCATGCACGTTGTCACTTACACACACGTGGGGATAACTTGAGAACTATTAAAGCACTTGAGTAGAAGAGTAGATCTACTTGATTACAAAGCTCATGACCACAATATGATCACACACACACACATAGAGAGAGAGAGAGAGAGAGAGAGAGAGAGAGAGATAAACACATAGCTACCGGTAGAGCCCTTAGCCTCGAGGAAGAACTACTCCCTCCTCATCATGGGAATCAGCAACGACGATGGAGATGGTGGTGCAGATCGATGCAGATGGCTTCGGGGGCACTTCCCCGTCCCGGCAGGGTGCCAGAACAGAGACTTTCTGTTCCCCGAATCTCCCCTTCGGCGGTGGCGGCGCAACGGACCTTTTCGTGGATTTCTCCTAGATGATTTAGGGTTTTTGGGTCGGAGGCTTCTTATAGGCTAAGCAAGCAAGGTCGGTGGAGGGCGAGAGGGCCCACACCCCCTATGGGCGCCACCAGGGCTGGCCTGCGCCCACCTAGGGTGTGGCCACCCTGGTGTCCTCCATCTCTGCTTCGTGGTTTCATGTCGTGCCGGGTAAAATAATGACTTTGGCTTTTGTCCCGTCCAGTTCCGAGAATATTGATTTTCTGCCTTTTCTGGAACCAAAAACAGAAGAAAATAGGCAACTGGCACTATGGCATCTTGTTAATAGGTTAGTACCAGAAAACATATAAAAACACCTCAAAGTGTAGACAAAGCAAATAAAAGTAGATACTAAACAAGCATGGAACATCAAAAATTATAGATACGTTTTCAACGTATCATGGGTGAACAAATTACAGTTGGGCAATTGACAGATTGAGAATGCATAATAATGCATGTACATGTCATGATGATTTCTATGAGATTTGTTTGGGCATTACAACATAATACATAGACCGTAATCCAACTACATCTATGACTAATAATCCACCTCCGGGATATCATCCGAACAACCCTCGTGTATTAAGTTGCAAGCAACAGATAATTGCATTAAGCAAAGTGTGTAAAGTAAACAATACAATTGCCCTTGGACAAAGTATTGTTGTTTTCTCCCTAGTAGCAACAACACATCTACAACGTTAGAGGTTTTTCTCACTCCCCCAGATTACTAGAGGCATGAACCTACTATCAAGCATAAATACTCCCTCTTGGAGTCACAAGCAAATACTTGGCCATAGTAACTACTAGCAACGGAGAGCATGCAAGATCACAAATAACATAGACATGATAGAATCAATAATCAATATTGACGTAGTACTCAATATCCATCGGATCCAAACAAACACAACATGTAAGATTACAAATAGATGATCTTGATCATGACAGGAAGCTCATAAGATCTAACCATGATAGCACAAAAGAGGAGAAACAACCATCTAGCTACTGCTATGGACCTATAGTCCAAGAATGAACTACTCATGCATCACTCCGGAGGCTGGCATGGTGATGAATAAGGTCTCTAGGATGATCTCCCCTCTCCGGCAGGGTGCCGGGAAGAGCTTCAGATCCCTCCCGATCTACGGACGATGGTGGCGGCAGCTATGGACTTTTTCGTGGATTTCTTATCGGGTACTTAGGGTTTTCTCCTCAGGAGGTTTATATAGGCAAATAGGCAAGTTCGGTTGACGCCCTAGGGGCTCACACCATAAGGCGTCGTGGCCTAGGGTGGACCCGCGCAGCCCCCTGTGCGGCTGCCTCATGGCGCTTCTTTGTCTCTCCTTCGGGCTTCGCGTAGTGTCTGGAAAAATAGGAACTTTGGCTTTGGTTTCGTCCAATTCCGAGAATATTTCCTTACTAGCTTTTCTGAACCAAAAATAGCAGAAAACAGGAACCGACACTGTGGCATCTTGTTAATAGGTTATTTCCATAAAATGTATAAAAATGCCTCAAAGTATAGACAAAACATAAGATAGTTGGTACAAAACAAGCATGGAGCATCAAAAAATATAGATATGTTTACGACGTATCAGTGGCGGATGAATTTTCATCCACAAAACTGATTTTTATTCACTTTTTTATTTTTCTTTGTTTTATTATATTTCATAGAAGATCTAGTGGTTTTCAACTTTAGTTGAAAATTATTTTACTTAAATAAGTAATGCTATATTTTTCCTAGGTAGACACCATCTTTTGAGCATTTTGGTATATCATATGCATTTTTAGGATTTTTCTATATTTTTCTAGACCTAAAATAATCTCAGGGGTAATTTGGTAATTTCCATTTATTTTACCCTTTATTTTTCTTACTGGGCCTGGCCCATTGGTTAGTCTAGCCCGGCCCACACATGAGCCTAGTTGTTGGGATCAACCCAACCATGGACCAAGGTTTGGCCATTCTGACCCCTCACTATCTCGCTCTCAGGCTCGACCTCACCTCTCTCATCCTCACTTGCGATGCTGCGGCTCCGCCGCCATCGCCGATTGATCCTGGCGAGCTCCGGCCTTCCCAGCCATCGCCGTTGGTCCTAATCTACACTCCTCTCTCTGCTCTATCAACTGGTCAAAATCAATTTAGGGATCAAACATTTATACGGTCGCCCCCCTTCGTTACTGTGATGCTAAATTTTCGAACACCGCAGCTTCATCGTGCGTCGATGTTGTCCTGGTGGTCGTCTAATGTTGGTGAGGCTATGTTGTTAACAACGAGACGGTGGTGGTCGATGCATGTGGCTCGACGAAGGTTGCAACACCGCTGGTGATCCTTGTGTCGCCATGTCGTTGTGCTTACCTTCACTGCCTCTACTTCCTCTCCAGCAAGCTTAGACTTGCCCCAAGTAAGTAACACTTCTTCCCTCTTATTCTACTACTACACCTTTCTACTCCACTGGTATCTCTAGCCTCATAGAGCTCACCCCAATTAAGGTTTTTCCCTTTTATGTTCATATGTAGCTCATAGGGAAGTGTTCATATGAAGATGTTGAGAAAGTATTGCTCAAATTGTTCTATATCTAGTGCTCCTAATATTACTTGTGATTATTATCTAGGAGTTTGTCTTGGTCTAGTATTCCTTTACTCCTCATGGTTCAGACTACTCACATGATACGATATTTAGTTGGGATTTTTCTATCAACGGAATTGCTTTCAAACAACTAGTTTGAATTCGAATATAGTAAGGCATGTTTATGGACTTGTGTTGGTGATGTTGGCCTATAGTGCACCAAATCCTTGTATTTAGTAGGTGTTTTGTATCTTTGTATTGCATAATTAGCCAAAATTCTATGGAATGATTCCTAGTTAGGGGAACTAGGAAAATGATTTGAAGATATAATTCCTAGAGAAGCTACCTGTCAATATTGATAGGTAAAAATGAAATTTTTATATGATTCCTAAAGTTTTAGAAAAATGATTAGTTGATTGTAGATGATTTTCTCGAAACACTTGCTTGGCAACTACTCTGGCTATTTTTCAATTACCGTTAGTAAGAAAGTGGTCATATGATTCCTAGGTGTTCTTGGCTAGGAAAAGGATTATGTTGTGCTGTGTGGTTGTGTTGTGTGGTTGTGTTGTGTGGTTGTGCTGGTGTGGTTTCACTTAGTGATATGCCACTGTGATGCCTCCTTTAGGATGGAACACAGTGGTATCCACTTTTGGATTTGCAAAATTTACAAAATAGAGTTTTGGGGAGTATATATATCATCCAACTTGGATGATTTAGATGCACAACCCTAAAATATACACTTGGTCTGCAAGAGACTGAGAAAACTTATATTTGGAGCAAATATTGTTATTGCTCGATTTTTAAACCCTAGGATGATCTTGTATATCATTTCTATACATATTTGAGGGGACTCTTCCAATACAGTATATTTCAAATAGATCTGATAAGAACATCTTTGGTACTTGATGTTTCGTGTTATACACTTAGTGACTTCTACTGCTATTAGGTCCGCTATTGTGGTGCCTCCCATGTGAAGTGTGCACAATAGTAGATCTAAACAATATGATCTACTGCTATGTATGTCTACTAAGGATGCATTGGCTGAGGCCATTTATGGATAAAACATATAATGTGTTGGACTCAAAATTTATGTAATGATTTTGCAAAGCCACACTTTGCAAAACTGAGAAAAATATTTCTCTTAAAATTTATTTATTTGGACTCTTATGCTAATATGAATAGATATGTAAACATTTATTCCATTCCAAAGTTTCTACTACTCTACCTTGGCTTCCTGGAGCTTGTTCTTGGTAAATTCACCTGTGTCTTGTAGAGTTGTTGCTACTCCAATACTTGTGTGCTTATAGCTATTCTTGATCGTCTAAACCATTAATCATCTCTTTGCTTTGCCTGTGTGGTTGGCCTACTACTTCCAGCCTTCTCCTCCTGATGCTACTGTACTCCTACTCATGTGCTTATGGTGTCTATGATGTTACTAACCTTGGTGATGAGTTGTGTGGATGTTTGATAGTAGATAGCACTTAGCTGCTACGGCTGCTTCTCTCTTATCTATCATCTGATGTTGCTTTGCTATGTTGACAACACACAACTGCATGTGTTGTATGTGCTTCTTGCAATAGGGACGCACTCGGTTAAAGTTACTATGGCGTGAAAATATCTCTTGTGGATGTGCTTGAGTGAAGATGTGATATTTTTATGTTTTGACTATCCCCTTTTTACTTACCCATGGTAAGAATTGCCCTAGGCCAGTGATGCCTTAATCTGACGCTAAATCTTTTTGATAAGAACATATCATGTACTTGGCCCCTACCCTACAAGCTCAATGATGATCAATAACAGTGCATCTCAGTGTTAATTCTGAAAACAACAATACTAACCCCTCACATTTTATTTCACTTTTGTCTGTTCTATTTTGCAGGTACAAGAGTTAGCTGAAGAAATACAAGACTAGATAATAGGAATAGTTTAGGATTTTCTTTTTATTAATCATTGCAATTTCCTTGTTATTTTGAATTATGTAATTGACAATGTAATGTTCTATAATATTAATAAAGTTAAACTTTATTTTTGTTTATAATTTGAATCTTGTAAATACTTACATATTATATTTCAATTTCAAATTTCTTTGTAACTTTCTTTTTATTCCTTTGTTATAAAGGGCAATGTAATACATGTATTCATATTAAAGAATTATTTTTATTTCTTTTTGTACTCTTTTTATTTTTGAAACACTATAAGGACGAGGTATTATGTATAAATTAAAACAAAGAATTCCTTTCTTTATTTATTGAATTATATTACTTTGCTTTATTGCAATTATTCATTTTTATTTTCTTATTTAATCTCAATTATGTAAATTACATTAAATACATTAATTACCAATCTAATATAAGTTTTAAACTAATTCAGGTTTCAAATTCATAATTCAAAAACTGGTTTGAATTCTTTTTCCCTCAAACAATAAGAATGAGCAAAGGTCATGTCAAAATCTGTCGCACTTGTCCTGATGTTTTTTATCAGAACAAGAGAGATCTTGATCTCTATACACCATTTTAGTTTTGTGCAAAAATATCCCGGATTTTCTTATGTATGAATGCAATGCACAAATATATGTCCTCTCTATTTCTAGCATCTAATCATTTACAGTCCGTCCGCTCCACCATAATTGATGATGCTTGGGTGTCTTCAATTGATATCTCCAATGGCCTCACCATTCAACAACTTCAAGAATTCACCATGATTTGAACGTACACCTCCCGCTTCACTTGGTCGACTACACCTAGACTCAGATTCAATGGAAGCTCACCGAAAATAGAGAGTACACTTTCCCATCCACCTACAATGCGCAATTCGCCGGTGCTATTTTATCTCCCATGGACTCTATTGTGTGGGAGTTGGGCGCCCCCAAAATGCATGGATAATTATTCAAAATCGTGTTTGAATGACGAATCGCCTTCATCGAAGAGGATGGATGAACGGGATAATTTGCCCACTTTGCCAGTGTGTGGAGAAGACTGCAAGCCACCTTCTTTTCAAATGTCGCTACTCCACGAGAATTTGAAAGATGGCAAGGATTGGACCAGTTTTCCACACTTAGACCCTCGACTTGGGGTCACTTTGAAGTTTTTATAGATTGGTGGAGCAAGGTGGTGCTTAACAATGGTTCAAGGAGGAAGACCACATGCTTCTCTCGTCATGCTCATCGCTTGGGATATGTGGAAAGAGCGGAATGCAAGAATTTTCAAAAAGTGCGAAATACCAACCATTGTCTTTGATAAGATTAAGTTGGAAGCCAAATCTTGGGTTTTTGCGGGTGCTAAGCATTTGAATAATTTGATGCGGGAAGAGTGATCGTTTTGTGCGTGGGTGTGTTGTAACTTAATCTTTAAACCTTTTTCCTTCTCTTTTAATGAATCAAGGTAAGCTTTTTTTTTTGACTTTCTTCAAGAAAAAACTTTTGAGTCTGACCACAGCTGGGAGATTTTTTCTTAACTGCAGCAACATACGAGAAATATGGGTTGGACGAAAACCACCGCTAGCAATTATTAAAAAAGACCAAAGACCTGATATTAAATTAATAATGCCAAGAACAACGAAACAGTTACAAATGCTAAGCCCAGCTTATAAAATAGGACTGCACAACACACACAAGACAAAGTCCTGCTGGAGGAGGTGACGGACGGGTTGAAACCAGACGAAATTTTGTTGGAAAGACATCACCACCTTAAACAATTTAATACTCTGTCTGATCTATAATAACTACTGTCGTTGTTTTTGTATGGATCATTGAGTATAAAAGTAGACCGAACAGTAAACTAGATAGCAAATCTGTAAGACCGAGTTTAATTCGGTCAATTCGGTTAGTACGTCCGAAATTGACTGAAATGACAAAAAAAAAAACGCACCCAGAACAATGTGTTGAAATAGCGTGCTGCTGACTATAAATAAATCCACAAATCTAAACGCACCGAAGACACCCACACGTTTTCGCAAAAAAAAAAAGACACCCACACGTAACCAAACAGCATGAGCTCTTGGTCTCAAAGAAAAATGTGCCTCAAGGCTGTGTACCAGCGAATCGTGGACAACTTCCTCCAGCTCGCCGCCGCTGCCTCTCTCGTCGTCCTGGTGCGGCTCGGACCAGAGGAGCTGGCCAGCTTGCTCCGTGAGCTTCCGCCTATGCACCTATTCTTCGCCGGCTTCCTCCCGGCCGCGGTGTTCATCTTCTACCTAATGCTTCGCCCACGCGCTGTGTACCTGACCGACTACGCCTGCTTCCGCTCCTCGTTCAACCGCCCCCTCGCCCGCATCCCCATGGCATCATTTATAGAGCACAACAACCAATCACCTACCATCAACGAGCGCAGCGTCCGTTTCATTTCGCGGCTGCTGGCGCGCTCCGGGCTTGGGGAGGAGACCTGCCTTCCAGCAGCGCACAACTACATCCCCGCGGAGGAGTACTGCACCCTTGACAACGCACGCTCCGAGTTCGAGCTCGTCGTCTTCTCGGCGATCGACGACCTCTTCGCCAAGACCGGCGTCGCCCCGGACGCGATCCGCATACTCGTCGTCAACTGCAGCCTGTTCTGTCCCACGCCATCCTGGGTCGACGTGATCATAAACAAATACAATCTCCGCAGCGACATCCGCAGCATGCACCTCTCTGGCATGGGGTGCAGCGCGGGGCTTATCTCCGTGGGGCTCGCGAGGAACCTCCTGCAGGTTTCTCCCCGGGGCTCCCACGCGCTGGTCGTCTCCACGGAGACCATCACCCCCAACTACTACGTCGGCAACGAGCGCGCGATGCTCCTGCCGAACTGCCTCTTCCGTGTCGGCGGAGCGGCCGCGTTGCTGTCAACGTCCCCCGTGAACGCCCGGTTCCGCCTCAAACATGTCGTACGCACGCACACCGGCGCCGCGAAAGATAGCGCCTACCGGTGCGTTTTCCAGGAGGAGGACGGCGAGGGGAACGTCGGGATCAACCTCAGCACACTGGTAGACACTGGTGGAGAACGTTGCATGCGTCCCGGTTGGTAAGGGACATTAGTCCCGGTTGCCCAACCAGGACGGGACAATCGGGACTAAAGCCCGAACCTTTAGTCCCGGTTGCCCCACCAACCGGGACAAAAGATCATACACGTGGCCGCTGCTCTGTGCGAGGGGGGGAGGACCTTTAGTTCCGGTTCGTAATACGAACCGGGACTAAAAGTTTTTTTTAATTTTTTTTAAAAAAAAAATTTAAAAATTTTTAAAAAAAAAAATTCAAATTTTTTTAAACCTTTGAATTATTTACTTGTTAATCTCCCACATCTCTCATTTTTCTAATTTATACTTAATATTAGTTCAAATCGTACTTATAGTCAAACTTCCCATCCGGTCACCCATCCTAGCACTACTCCACCCCCAGCACGCTTAACTTCTTCGTTCCATCTCTCCCACCTGCGCGAAGAACTAATATATCTTGTTGTCAAGACTAGTATATCAATCTTATTAACTCATATGATATGTGACATGTTTTTATTTTTTGAAATTAAGAACAACTATTTTTAGTAAACAACAATAAATAATTAATAATAACATTTTATTCTAATGAAAGTAAAAACTAATTAAATTAATATTTTATTCATTTTTGCCATTTATTCATTTAATATGACATAAACAATATCTCAAATCTGTAAATCGAAATTTAACAAATAATATATCCATTATTATCAAAAAATGCGAGGAATTCAAATATGACATAAAAATACTAAAATAATTTAATTTCTGAAATAATTTTTTTTCTTTTTGAATTTTAAGAATCCAAAACGGCCTAAGTATGTTGAAATCAAAGAGCTAATTTTTTCTGCACGTTTTGATAGGTTGAGCGCTTCATCTAATTTTCTCTTTTGTACGTATTGATAGGTTCTGGTCAGTCGTTGAAGCAATAATATCTTACTCTTATATGCATTGCTAGGAATCTACTAGGACTATCTTTTCTCGGTTTAGCATTTACATAAACATCAGAAAGGCTGCGTAATGCAAAGTACTTATCTCCATTCTTTTGCACTAACGATGAGTGAACCACCAGCTATTTGTTTGTTCCTCAACCAACTGTCTCCATTCTTTTGCACCAGGTTTCAGTTTCTGAACTATGAATATGGTAGCATCGAAAATGTGTGTCAGCAAAAACTATAATGGACAATCAACAACACATCATAAATTAGGTTCGCTGATGCATTTTTGGTAGCTAGCTCATGGCCTGATTGAGTACTGTTTGCATGCGCAGCTGTTGATAACAGTTTTGGTAGCTATCTCCATTTTTTATAACCTTTAGTCCCGGTTCGTATCACCAACCGGGACTAAAAGGGGTGCCCCGGTGCCAATCCCTTTAGTCCGGGTTGGTAATATGAACCGGGACTAAAGGTCACACCTTTAGTCCCGGTTGGTGATACGAACCGGGACTAAAGGTCCCGTCATCGGGGCACCCCTTTTAGTCCCGATTGGTGATACGAACCGGGACTAAAGGTCCCGTTTGACCCGGGACTAAAGATTGCTGGCGTTCTAGCCGTTGGAACCGGGACTAATGCTCACATTAGTCCCGGGTCCAACCATAACCGGGATTAATGCTCCAAACTAGGGTGGACGTATGACTCTTTTTCTACTAGTGAGAGAACGCCCCATGCGTCCCGGTTGGTAAGGGTCATTAGTCCCGGTTGCCCAACCGGGACGGGGCAATCGGGACTAAAGCTCTAACCTTTAGTCCCGGTTGCCCCACCAACCGGGACAAATGGGGGCACACGTGGCGGCATCAGAGCGCGAGGGTGGGTGGAGCTTTAGTCCCGGTTCGTAACAGGAACCGGGACTAATAACCTGCTGCCGCGGCAGAGATTTGGCCCATTTCTCTGCCGCGGCAGAGAATTCATTTTGGCACATTTTGTTGCCGCGGCAGCATTTTCGCCACTTTTTGTGCCGCGGCAGAGAATTCATTTAGGTTGTTTTATTGTTTATTTAGTGTTTTGCACTTATCAATGAAGGAACCTTATATTACACAAGATCATCATGACAATATTTTACATTCAATACACGGATCGAGTTCATGCACTACATACAAAAGTTGCTATTCGATGCTACCGGCCAATTCCTTGAAAGTTGCTATTTTTACAATCCCTATTGTCTATACACAGCCGAATAGTATTCCCCTTTTGGGTCTAGGACTTCTGCATCCAAGAATCCCGCCAATTCCTCCTGTATTGCTCGTATGCGGTCCTTTGGCAGAAGACCGTCCCGTAGACGTTCGATCTGATTTAAAAAAGGAGTCAGCCTATATGAATATGAAACTAAACACAATTTGATTGTAATTAAAAACTATAGAAATTGTTTACGTACGTGGAGTTGCTCTAAATTTCTGCCCTTCTCATCGCACGTCTGCCGGATGAACTCGCATACATAGTATCCACATAGATTGTTACCTGGTCCCTGCGTCAGGCACTTTACGACAACAGAGTTCAATCAAAATAATAATCAAGCATGATAATAACTGTATCAAAACTAGAATCAAAGATATGCGCGGATATAGCTAGTGGTGCTTACATCTAGTGGTTGAAATGTAAGCTCCTCTTTTCAAACACCCCTAGCCTTCTTGGTGAACCGTTTCCAAGCGCTGCCCGGCATAGAAAACGAATAAAATAAGTTATTAAGTACTTGATATCATAAAATTCACGAACGTTGCCGATATAGTGTCGTAATGATTAGAATTACCGCTGGAGAAGTATCTGCATGTCCTTCCACGTCTCAAGGGGTTTATGTTTCGAGTCCATGACTAGTACACGCCCTTTGTCAAGTTGAATGATTAACAGAATATAGTGGTACCTGCGAATGCAGAACTAATCAATTATATACTTAACATCGAGTAAGCAAAATAGAAAGTGTATACAAGACAATAACACTCACTGGAAGTTGTAAGGAAATAGTATTTCCCTTTTGGTTTCTTGAAACCTTAACGCGTGTACTATATTATCCTCCGTATCCTGGGGGCTTATTTTGAGATTAGCTTCATGAACCCAATATGGGTCAATGAAGCCAATGGCATAGATTTGTCCTCTGCTGCATTCGAGAATCTTCATTCTGCATATTAAAGTATGATTATATACATGCAATAAACAAAATAATATAGATGGAGACTAAATTAATTACAGAATTAGTACTTACAGACAATAGGCACTCATGATCGATTTGTCCAAGGCGTCTTGATTGAATAATTGAAATAGTTCATTAAATTCAATGGATATCATGTCATCCCTTTCTTTCCCATGATGCTTTTTTGTAACCCTCAGCACTATCCAGTTAGCCCCGGCCTTTGTGGCATGCAAGTACCAGTTATGCAATCTTCGCATTTTTGTTGGAAGATTGTTTACCTCCTCAGGTTTGACGAGAGGTTTTCCGTACTGGTATTGGTATGCTACTTCACTCACGGGGAAGAACTCTAACTGGGATAAGTACTGGGCAATACTCATACCTTGAGCAGCGGCAGCTTCTCCGTATTGTGCAACTACCTCTGGATCATACTGCTCTTCGGCCCCATATTTGCTCGACCCCACATTGGTTTGAGAAATCACCTTGAGAGGGGCGCAAGTCTGTTTTGCTTGTTCTCCGAGCTGGGCAACAGATTTCCCGCTTGCATCAGTACTGCTCTTCGAGGCTTTTTGTGCTGCATGTGACTTGAGAATAGAGCGCTCATAGTCTGATGACAGCTTTGGCTCGGGTTGATGAAGAGTCTTTAGCATTTTCAACACTTTGGCTTTTTCTTCTTTGGTGCTGGGGAACTCTGGCTCTTTCGGCCGCCTCAGCTTAGCGAAAAACGCTGTCGTTTCCGCATCAACGATCGCCGCAGTCTCCTCTTCAGTACAGTCATAAGCTCTCTTGGGAGGAACCGTTGGTACTTTTGGAAGAGGCTCTTGTTTACGTTTCGGTGATCGCTTACGACGCACAGTAGCGGTACGCTTACGCTTTTTATCCTGAGGCGCCGGCGATGGCTCCCGCGGCGATGGCTGCACCGGAGACGGGTGAGGCGACGGAGCCGGGTGAGGCGACGAAGACGGCTGCCGCGGCGGCGACGACCTCGCTGGAGACGGGTGAGGCGGCGGCGAAGATGGCCTTGGCGTGTGATTTCGAAGCACGATACAATCCTTCGGCCATAGAATGGTGACGTTTTTTGCGTCACCCAGCACAGTCACATCCCCTTCACCAGCAGGGTAGTGAAGATCCAAAACCTCAAAGGTGGGCATGATTTCATCCACGCCGACAACAGCGTAGCCCTCTGGAACCGGACGACTGTGGTAAGTTGGTGTGGGTCCAATTGGTAAGGCATAGCCGACCGCCACCTTCATTGATATGTTCACAACTTTGACATGTAGCTCGCAGTGTGTCATCTCTGTGATATCATCCACTGGGTAGCCAACAGGAGCCATCGTCGGTGCATCATCGGCATCGCCATTGTCATCACCCGGGACCTCGGTGGAAGCCACACTGCTTTTTCGATTATTCGATAGGCCGGTAGCATCGAATGCAGTGTGCTGCTGAGATGGGCCGGTAGTACTTTGCTCTTTAAGTGAGTTAATTTCATCTTGTTGTTGCTTTAATCGTTCTTCAATTAAACGCATTCGCTCTTTCTGACTTTCTGCTTCAACTGCCGCCCTGTCCTTACTCCTCTGACGGCTTCTATCAGGATATTTCTTCCTCTCTTCGGGAAACCCAGTCCTCCATGATTGGGAGCCTATTGTGCCTCGTGTTCGTCCATCATGTTCCTTATTACCAAGGGCGAGTGTGAGCTCATCATTCTCTCTATCGGGAATGAAGTCCCCATCTTTAACAGCCTTTACTGTTTTTCTCATCCTCTCGATTGGCAAGGGGTCTTCTTTATGTCGTATGTTATATATACACCTCCCTTCCGAGTCCAACGTGCCCCCATGCCCGTAAAACCAATTCCTTGCACGTTCTACCCAATCGTCTGTCTCTGGGGTGATATTTTTAGCACGCAGTTCTTCCTCAAATTTCTCCCACTTAGGAATGCCAGCCCTGTAGCCACCTTGCCCCATAGTATGGTGATACTTCTTGTTAGCAGCATTCAACTTATTATTTGCAGACATTTCCTTAGCTTTTTCCGATATCTTGTATTCCACAAACTCAGCCCAGAATGGTTTTATCTTCTGAAACTGAGTCTTCTTGAAATCCGGAGTCTTCTCTTTCACGACATAGTCAAGGTGCAATCTTTTCTTCCAGTTGGTGAAACACTGGGCCATCTTCTTCAAAGCCCACTCCCTGACCTTAGCCTCCATGGCTCTCCCATGTTGTAAGGCGTCCTCAACTGGATCCTCCGCATTTGGATCCAGCTCTATCTTCGGTAGTTTGAAATTAACCATGAGCCTCTTCCACAGTAAATCTTTGGCGTGGTTAGGGACAAATAAACATGTTCCCTCTTCATCCGCTTTAGCAGGCCTATTCCAATTTCTAATGGTGATCAGGATTAAGTCCCTAACGATTACTCCGCATTGTGCCACAAATTTGGTTGCGACAACTTCGGGAGCTGTCGTTCTGCCGTCTTCAGCGACATCTTCGATCCTAAACCTCTCATGGTCTTGCAACTTTTTGGTTGGGCCTCGTCTGCTCTTTTCAGTAGATTCCTTCGATCCGGAGGGCTAAAAGAAGAAAGATCGTCGTTACTATTTCTATATAGATAGCAGATGATTAATTAATGAATTGATTTATATTACATGCAACTCGCCGGAGCGGTCGTCTTCTCGATTACACAAGGCATCGCCTTCTCCCTCGCGGAAGGCAACACCTTCAACCTCAAACAAGTTGTCTACTCCGGTAAAAAGAGGATCACCCTCACTGGAGTTGTTCAGAAACGTTGATACGTCTAAATTATCTTCCGCACGGATCACACCTTGGATCAACTCTTCCTTTTCTTCGTCTCTGACGTGTGGGTCCATATTTTCTGCATAGGTGGAAAAACGAATAAGTCAAAGCGGCTAAAGGAGAAAGTTAAGGAGAAACCCTAATATATACATACACAATAATAAAAATGAAGAGAAACCCTAAACCTAGCTACAAAAAGGAAACCGTGTAGTAGATAGGTAACTCTAGCTAAAATCAACTAAAATCAATATTCCGGAGTTCCGAGGGGTGTAACCTAGTTCGGAGAAACCTCCGATGCATATGAGAGGGGAACATGAGTATAAGGCTACAAAAGGGAAACTATCCAGCAGATAGGTAACACTAGATACTAACAAAATACCATATTGGAATCGATTTAAGAGGGTTCAGAATGCCCTGGCGAAGGCACATCGTTGAACCCACATGCACCTAAGGGGTATTAATGATTCCTTATCTAACCACAGTGACTGACAATGTGAATCGGGTCTGGGGCTACCCACATTGACTGACCAGTGGGGTCGAATACCAATAATACCAAACTAATTAATAAACCTAATAATACCTAACTAATAATAAACCTAATAATTGAAACACCGAAAAGAAAGGGAAACAATCAACACATGGCATCAATGCAATGCTCAAGCAAGTATGATGATATGACAAGTTAATTTGCATTGGAATGTAACCCTAAGACATGCTCGACGATTTAATCGGGGTTCCGACGGGTGAAAACCCTAACTCGGGGAAACTCCGGAACATATGAGAGGGGTGCATTTGTTCTTCTAATTATACTTGTCATTTAAATTGTTGAACTTGCATTTTGGTTTAATAAAGAAAGAACAAATCAAACCCTAAACCCTAACTTCCCCCTCCATTTGAAAACCATTCAAATGAGTTTTGTATTTAAACAACTAACTACATGAGTTGAGCCCAAAGTGTATAAAAGGGTCTCACAATATTTCATATACTTTATAAAAGTTTCTGTAAGTTGAAAAGATTCAAAACAGATTTGAAATTCAAATTACAAAAGGGAAATCAGAAATAGAAATAGAAAAAAATTTCTGGAAATAAAAAATGTATCCAACCTAGCTACTGGGCCGAGCCCATCTCTCCTTCTCTCTCTCTGGCGCTAGCAGGAAGCCCACCCGGGGCCCAAGAGCAGCCCAGCCAGGCCCGTACCCCTTCGGCCTTTCTGTTTCTGTCTTCTTCCTCCCCGACGCAAGCAGCTCGGTGGCTCGCCGCCGGCCACCCGATGCGCCGCCGCATGCCAAGATCATCGTCGCCGCCCCCGCGATCCTATAAGAGCTCCAGCGCCGCCATCAACAACCCTAGCTTCTCTTCTTCCCCGTTTTCCCCCTTTGCCCGAACCCTAGCTGCGTAGGTGTTGCGTCGCCCCGCCGTCTCTGTCCACCTCACGTCCAGTCGAGGCCGCCGTTGGAACCGCCTCATCGCGAAGATCATCTCCACCGGAGGAATCAGCCCCGCGTTCTTCGAATCGTCACCATCGACCTCTTCTCTCCCGACGCCGGCGGTGGCTTGCAGGACGGTGATCGGGAACGGCGTTAGGGTGCGATCTAGGGCGCGTGCGTGCGCGCGTTAGAGAGAGGAGGTTGAGGCGAGCCAACGAGTAGCGGCGCCGCCTCCAAAAGGTCACCGGAGAGAGAGCACGACGACGGTGAGCGGCGGTGGTGGCAGGGAGTCGACGGGGAGGATGAACCAGAGCGAGAGGGGGCGAGAGAGAGGGTCCACGAGGACCAGCAGCATACCAGGTGTGCGGTGGTGGTGTCGGGGAGGCGAGGCGAGGTCAGGAGCCGACGAATCGACGGCGGCGATCGTCGGGCTCGAGGGTCGTTGGCGACGATTGGGAGCGAGCGGGGCCGATTCCTTCAGGGAGAAGCCTCGGGGCGACGAGGCGAAGCTTCCTGCACGCTTGGCTGGGCGAGGGGCGGCCGGTAGGGCGTGCACGGCGGCGGGGCAGCCTGACGGCGTCGTGCGCGAGAAGAGAAGAGGAGGTGAGATGGGGGAAGAAGAAGAGGAGGGGCACCCAGTTATAACCAAAGGACCTTTAGTCCCGGTTGGTGGCTCCAACCGGGACTAAAGGGTTATACGTCCCGGTTGGAGCCACCAACCGGGACCTATACTCCAATATTTTCAGCAGACCAAGGGTTGGCGCGCAGGGGGTCTTTAGTCCCGGTTGGTGGCTCCAACCGGGACATATTCCCCTGTTTTCAAAAAATTTCAGGTATTTTCTCTCTGTTCCCGCCTTATTTTTTTTTGGGGTTTAAATTTGTATTGTTTTTTAAATGATAATTAATTTGGAATTTAGAAAAACTTTAAACATAAAAAGTGTTTGGATTTGAATAAATAATTCAAAACCATTTTCTGTTTTAAAAAATAATTAATGTAACCATTTAAAATATGAACCATTTACAATTAAAAATGAATTAACTTATATTTTTTTAATATCAATTTGGAATTTAGAAAAACTTTAAACATAAGAAGTGTATGGATTTGAATAAATAATTCAAAAACATATTCTATTTTTAAAAAATAATTAATGTAACCTTTTAAAATGAATTAACTTATATTTTTGAATATTAATTTGGAATTTAGAAAAAATTTAAACATAAAAAGTGTTTGGATTTAAATAAATAATTCAAAAACATTTTCTGTTTTAAAAAATAATTAATGTAACCATTTAAAATATGAACCATTTACAATTAAAAATGAATTAACTTATATTTTTTTAATATCAATTTGGAATTTAGAAAAACTTTAAACATAAGAAGTGTATGGATTTGAATAAATAATTCAAAAACATATTCTATTTTTAAAAAATAATTAATGTAACCTTTTAAAATGAATTAACTTATATTTTTGAATATTAATTTGGAATTTAGAAAAATTTTAAACGTAAAAAGTGTTTGGATTTAAATAAATAATTCAAAAACATTTTCTGTTTTAAAAAATAATTAATGTAACCATTTAAAATATGAACCATTTACAATTAAAAATGAATTAACTTATATTTTTTTAATATCAATTTGGAATTTAGAAAAACTTTAAACATAAGAAGTGTATGGATTTGAATAAATAATTCAAAAACATATTCTATTTTTAAAAAATAATTAATGTAACCTTTTAAAATGAATTAACTTATATGCCCGTTTTTTTTGAATTTATTATGCCCGTTTTGAATTATCTGAATTTCTAACTATGGTCGAACCGGTGTGCATGAAGATAGGGGACGGGCATCGTTAGAACTTGCATTGGATCTCTGAAGAAACCACATATTGTGAGTCTAAAAATGATTTTTTCAAAAAATCACGGGCGATAGATCATGTACCTGTAGTACAAACCGGACCCACTTCCTGCCGATTCGACAGACATTTGTCCTTTTTACCCGGGATGGACGAAAAGGTTTGAGATGTACCGGTTGGGATATAGTCCATGTAAGGTGGTCTAGTATTTTAGGAAAATAGGACGGTAGCATTCTGAAACGGCATTTTGGTGGTTACTTCACAAAACGACCCGTTCTTTGCGCTCGGAAAATGGAAAAGGGATTTTCCGTGCGACAAAAAGGAAAACTTCCTCCTGCAACATTGTTCTACATACCAATGTCCACACACATGCATAATATGGGCACAACATCACAAACTATGCCGTGATTCAGCATATAACATCGGTCATTTGGACCGAAAGCCATGAAACCTCGAACATGATAGGTCATTTTGTGAAGGTTTTTTCGAAACATGATCAATATACCAAGTCTGGTATTTTTCCTTTCAACTATGTAACATAATATGATACCACGCGAAGGATTTTCATTGTTCGGATTTTTTTGAATTTATTATGCCCGTTTTGAATTATCTGAATTTCTAACTATGGTCGAACCGGTGTGCATGAAGATAGGGGACGGGCATCGTTAGAACTTGCATTGGATCTCTGAAGAAACCACATATTGCGAGTCTAAAAATGATTTTTTCAAAAAATCACGGGCGATAGATCATGTACCTGTAGTACAAACCGGACCCACTTCCTGCCGATTCGGCAGACATTTGTCCTTTTTACCCGGGATGGACGAAAAGGTTTGAGATGTACCGGTTGGGATATAGTCCATGTAAGGTGGTCTAGTATTTTAGGAAAATAGGACGGTAGCATTCTGAAACGGCATTTTGGTGGTTACTTCACAAAACGACCCGTTTTTTGCGCTCGGAAAATGGAAAAGGGATTTTCCGTGCGACAAAAAGGAAAACTTCCTCCTGCAACATTGTTCTACATACCAATGTCCACACACATGCATAATATGGGCACAACATCACAAACTATGCCATGATTCAGCACATAACATCGGTCATTTGGACCGAAAGCCATGAAACCTCGAACATGATAGGTCATTTTGTGAAGGTTTTTTCGAAACATGATCAATATACCAAGTCTGGTATTTTTCCTTTCAACTATGTAACATAATATGACACCACGCGAAGGATTTTCATTGTTCGGATTTTTTTTGAATTTATTATGCCCGTTTTGAATTATCTGAATTTCTAACTATGGTCGAACCGGTGTGCATGAAGATAGGGGACGGGCATCGTTAGAACTTGCATTGGATCTCTGAAGAAACCACATATTGCGAGTCTAAAAATGATTTTTTCAAAAAATCACGGGCGATAGATCATGTACCTGTAGTACAAACCGGACCCACTTCCTACCGATTCGGCAGACATTTGTCCTTTTTACCCGGGATGGACGAAAAGGTTTGAGATGTACCGGTTGGGATATAGTCCATGTAAGGTGGTCTAGTATTTTAGGAAAATAGGACGGTAGCATTCTGAAACGGCATTTTGGTGGTTACTTCACAAAACGACCCGTTTTTTGCGCTCGGAAAATGGAAAAGGGATTTTCCGTGCGACAAAAAGGAAAACTTCCTCCTGCAACATTGTTCTACATACCAATGTCCACACACATGCATAATATGGGCACAACATCACAAACTATGCCGTGATTCAGCACATAACATCGGTCATTTGGACCGAAAGCCATGAAACCTCGAACATGATAGGTCATTTTGTGAAGGTTTTTTCGAAACATGATCATTGTTCGGCACACATTTAGTCCCGGATGTAGTCACAAACCGGGACTAAAGGGATTGCGGCAGAGTGGGCCAGACAACACTAATAATAGGGGTGAGTGTCGACATTATGTCGTGCGGCTTGTACCTTGTCCCGGATGGTGTCACCAACCGGGACTAAAGATGAACCTTTAGTCCCGGTTGGAGACACCAACCGGGACTAAAGATGAGTCAGCACTAATAATAGGGGTGAGTGTCGACATTATGTCGTGAGTGTCGACATTATGCCGAGCTGCTTGTACTATAAATATGCATCCTTGTGTGTCCAGTCCTCCAGCCAGTTTGAGGCATCTCCAAGATGGTTTTAGAGAGCAGGGACACCACTACGGCCAGTTTCAGGGAGATGCCGATGGAGCCCAGTCCTCCGGCATCTCCGAGAATTTGGTCATAGAGGCACTCCCTAATATGTGAAATTAGTTAGCTCCGAGGCGTATTGATCTAGTTAGTGAAGTTACAAGCTGCAAGATGGTTTTCGAGAGCAGGGACACCACTGCGGCCAGTTTCAGGGAGATGCCGACGGAGCCCAGTCCTCCGGCATCTCCGAGAAACTGGTCATAGAGGCACTCCCTAATATGTGAAATTAGTTAGCTCCGAGGCGTATTGATCTAGTTAGTGAAGTTACAAGCTGCAAGATGGTTTTCGAGAGCAGGGACACCACTGCGGCCAGTTTCAGGGAGATGCCGACGGAGCCCAGTCCTCCGGCATCTCCGAGAAACTGGTCATAGAGGCACTCCCTAATATGTGAAATTAGTTAGCTCCGAGGCGTATTGATCTAGTTAGTGAAGTTACAAGCTGCAAGATGGTTTTCGAGAGCAGGGCCACCACTACGACCAGTTTCAGGGAGATGCCGACGGAGCCCAGTCCTCCGGCATCTCCAAGAAACTGGTCATAGAGGCACTCCCGGTCCAGCCACAAAACGGGACTAACACTCAAGACATTTATTAATATTAAAAACTGAGACTACAAAACCGGGACTAAAGGCCACAAACCGCGAAAGATATCCTTCGGTCAAGCCACAAACCGCGAAAGACATGAACTAGAGTTACATAATATGAGCATGAACTTCTTGGCATATGTCATTCCTTATGACCGCTTCAGACGTAACCATGGAGCATCTTCTTTACTTAACAGAATGCTTGGGTCAGTTTTCACTGTGAAGGGCGGAATTTCATCAAACTTATTATAATCTTCTGACATGTCTGTCTTGTCCTCGATTCCCACGATGTTTCTTTTCCCTGAAAGAACTATGTGACGCTTTGGCTCATCATATGATGTATTCGTTTGCATATTTTTTCTTTTTTTCGGTCTGGAGGACATGTCCTTCACATAGAAAACCTGAGACACATCATTGGCTAGGACGAATGGTTCATCTCTATAACCAAGATTGTTGAGATCCACTGTTGTCATTCTGTACAACTGGTCTATCTTTACCCCTTCCCCATTCAGGTTGACCCATTTGCAGCGAAACAAAGGGACCTTAAAAGAGACTCCATAGTCTAGTTCCCATATCTCCTCTATGTAACCATAATATATGTCCTTTTGTCCATTCTCGTCTATTGCATCAAAGCGGACACCACTATTTTGGTTGGTGCTCTTTTTATCTTGGGCGATCGTGTAGAATGTATTCCCATTTATTTCGTACCCTTGGAAATTCAATACAGTAGAAGATGGTGACGCGGCCAACAAGTATAGCTGATCTCCAACAGTGGTGTCATTCAAGAGATGTGTCCGCATCCAACCACCGAAAGACTTCATGTGTTCATCTGTAATCCATGATTCAGGCTTCCCCGCGTTTTTGGAGCGTACAATATTCTTGTGTTCCTCGATATACGGAGCTGCCAAGGTGGAATTATGTAGAACTGTGTAGTGTGCTTTAGTGAAAGAATTCCCGTCCCTACATATCATTGCTTTCTTTCCCAGCGTGCCTTTTCCACTTAGTCTTCCCTCATGCCGCGAGTCAGAAACACCAATCGGCTTAAGGTCAGGAATAAAGTCAACACAAAACTCAATGACCTCCTCTGTTCCATATCCCTTGGAGATGCTTCCTTCTGGTCTAGCACGGTTATGAACATATTTCTTTAAGACTCCCATGAACCTCTCAAAGGGGAACATATTGTGCAGAAATACCGGACCGAGAATGGCAATCTCTTCCACTAGATGAACCAGGAGATGCGTCATAATATTGAAGAAGGATGGTGGGAACACCAATTCAAAACTAACAAGACATTGTACCACATCCTTCTGTAACCTTGGCAGAATATCTGGATTGATTACCTTCTGAGATATTGCATTGAGGAATGCACACAGCTTCACAATGGGTACTCGAACATTTTTCGGTAGAAGCCCCCTCAATGCAATCGGAAGCAACTGCGTCATAATCACATGACAGTCATGAGACTTCAGGTTTTGGAACTTTTTCTCTGCCATATTTATTATCCCCTTTATATTAGATGAGAAGCCCGACGGCACCTTGATACTGTAAAGGACTTCAAAAAAGATTTCCTTCTCTGCTTTGGTAAGAGCATAGCTGGCACGACTTAAGTGACGCCTTTTATCCGTCTTGTTATCTGTATGCATGTTCTTTGGGTCTTTCATAATTTGTTGGTCCTCCCGTGCTTCAGGTGTATCTTTTGTCTTACCATACACGCCTAGGAATCCTAGCAGGTTCACGCAGAGATTCTTCGTCACGTGCATCACGTCGATTGAAGAGCGGACACGCAGGACTTTCCAATATGGCAGCTCCCAAAATATAGATTTCTTCTTCCACATGGGTGCGTGTCCTGTAGCGACGTCGTTCGGAACTGATTGACCGCCGGGACCCTTTCCAAAGATTACTTCTATGTCCTTGACCATACCAAATACATCATCACCAGCAGGGAGTTCAGGCTTCTTCCGGTGATCTGCCTCACCTTTAAAATGCTTGCCTTTCTTTCTTACGGGATGATTGGTCGGAAGAAATCGTCGATTCGCTAGGTACACAACCTTCTTGCATTTATGCAAATATGTACCTTCGGTCTTATCTAAACAGCGGGTGCATGCCTTATATCCTTTGTTTGTCTGTCCTGAAAGGTTACTAAGAGCAGGCCAATCATTGATGGTTACGAATAACAACCCTCGTAGATTAAATGGCTCCTGTTTGTTCTCATCCCACGCACGTACACCTGGTTTGCCCCACAACTGTAAGAGTTCTTCAACTAATGGCCTAAGGTACACATCAATGTCGTTGCCCGGTTGCTTCGGGCCTTGGATGAGCACTGGCATCATAATGAACTTACGCTTCATGCACAACCAAGGAGGCAGGTTGTAGATACATAGAGTCACGGGCCAGGTGCTGTGACTGCAGCTCTGCTCCCCAAAAGGATTCATGCCATCCGTACTTAGACCAAACCATAAGTTCCTTGCGTCACCTGCAAAGTCTGGGAAGTCTCTCTCGATTTTTCTCCACTGTGACCCATCAGCAGGGTGTCACTCCCCGTCTTTCTTACGGTCTTCTTTGTGCCATCGCAACAACCTGGCATGCTCTTTGTTTCTGAACATGCGTTTCAACCTTGGTATTATAGGAGCATACCACATAACCTTAGCAGGAACCCTCTTCCGGAGGGGCTCTCCCTCAACATCACCAGGGTCATCTCGTCTGATCTTATGCCGCAACGCGTTGCATACCGGGCATTTATCTAAATTCTCATACTCCTTACCGCGGTAGAGGATGCAGTCATTAATGCATGCATGTATCTTTTGCACATCTAATCCCAGAGGACAGAGAGTCTTCTTTGCTTCGTAGGTACTCTCGGGAAGTTCGTTATGTTTTGGAAACTTCGGCTTTATTATTTTCAGCATCTTTTCAAATGAGGAGTCTGTTAGACCACACTCTGCCTTCCATCGCAACAATTCCAGTGTGGTACCGAGCTTTGTGCTGCCATCTTCACAATTTGGGTACAACAATTTCTTGTGATCTTCTAACATGCCCTCTAACTTCAACTTCTCATTTTCTGTTTCACAGTCTCGCTTTGCATCAGAAATGACCCTACCAAGTTCATCAGCCGGCTCATCTGATGCCCGTTCTTCACCTTTTTCCTCTCCATTGTCTTCCATTGTAGTATCACCGTATTCAGGAAACATATGATGATAGTTGTTATCATCATCTTCTTCTTCACCATCTTCCATCATAACCCCTCTTTCCCCGTGCTTGGTCCAGCAATTATAGTTGGGCATGAAACCTTTCATAATCAGGTGGCCGCGAATGATTTTCGAGGAAGAGTACTCCTTGTTGTTCCGACATTGAACACATGGACAACGTATAAATCCATTCTCTTTGTTTGCCGTAGCCACATCGATAAATTTATCCACGCCTTTGATATACCCGGCTACCCGCCGGTCACCGTACATCCATTCCCGACCGTTCATCTGCATCATATAAGTAAGTTTATCAAAAAATAGGACTGAAATAACCAATTCACACCGACACATGAATTGTATCAATGACCTAGAAAAGATAGGATTGCTAACCTCGATCGAGGGAAATAAAGAGGAGAAAGCTCAAGTGCGTCTCGGACACCTTCTATATTTTTGTTCTATGAGAAATTCAACTGGATTTTTCACTCAAACATTTCAACAAACACCTTCAATGCATGCATGAGAAAAAACTAGCACACACCCTCACACCTTACACCATTCGAAAAAACAGAGTGGAGGCAGAGGGGGCTGGGACGTTGCATTTATAGAGGGCAAGGGGTCTTTAGTCCCGGTTGGAGCCAGCAACCGGGACTAAAGGTGCGTGCCACGCCACGTGGCTGTGGCCAAACCTTTAGTCCCGGTTGGTGGCTCCAACCGGGACGCATGCCCCCTTACCAACCGGGACCCATGCCTCCTGGCCCCGTGCCCGCTCCAACCGGGACGTGTGCCAGCATTAGTCCCGGTTGGTGGCGCAACCGGGACTAATGCTCCCAGCGGTCGCGAACGGATGACCCTTTTTCCTCTAGTGGCAAGGACCTGATGATCATCGCCGGCAAGTCGCTCGAGGCCAACATCACCAGGATCGGGCCGCTCGTCCTCCCGCTCTCCGAGCAGCTTCTGTTCGCCCTCTCCTTCATTGCACGGAAGGTGTTCCGCGCGCGAACCAAGCCCTACATCCCAGACTTCGCCATGCATGGCGTTCAAGCACTTCTGTATCCACGCGGGCGGCCGTGCGGTTATAGACGAGCTGCAGAAAAGCCTCCGACTTTCCGACGAGCAAGTGGAGGCGTCACGGATGACACTGCACCGGTTCGGAAACACGTATAGTAGCTCGCTCTGGTACGAGCTCGCCTACATCGAGGCTAAAGGACGGATGCGCAAGGGCGATCGCATTTGGATGATCGGCTTCGGCTCAGGGTTCAAGTGCAACAGCGCGGCGTGGGAGTGCATCGCACCAGCTGCCCGCAACGCCGACGGACCATGGGCCTCCTCCATCCCAAGGTATCCGGTGGACATCCCCGACGTGCTAAAGCACTAGCTTACCTGAATCTCAGACAAAATGCCTGTCCCTGGAATTGTATATGTCTTCTTTCATAACATGTTCGTATATGTATTCCAGCCGACCAACCAGGTCGTGCATAATCTTACACTCCTGCACAAATATGTTAGGCGGAATATATCATCTAGAATTAGATGTCGAAGATTGTCCACGCTATTATATTACTTTACAGTAAATCTCTTTTTTTGCGGGCCGGGGGACAATAAATCTCATTTGTTCGGCCGAAAATATAGTACACCCAAAGAAAATAGTGACGTGCACGCTGCATATGCTCTTGTATCCGCAACTTTTTCGTGCCTGTAGCCCTGGATGATTGGTTGTAATCTAATAAAGGTGGCCGCATTTTTTACCTTTAATTTAAATGTAGTGGCCCAAATTATTTCAGAGGAACCGATGGGAAATAAAAACAGTCCGGTCAAAAAAAAATCAGACAGACTAGACCTCGCCGAAGAGTTCATCGGAAACCTCGCCGCCGACAACCTTGTACCAAAAATTTGTGTAAATTTCGCGGATCCGACCTCGTCGGAGACTTTCGCCTGTAGACCTCGTCGGATACCGTGTGAAAGGATCGTGCGGGCACCTAGATGGGGGTGAATAGGTGTTACTTCAAATTTTACTCTTTTTTAAAAATTAGGATTTGACAAGAAAGGTAAATTCTTTAGATTATACAACTAAAATGAATTTACCTATATGTCAAACGAGCACATACACTAAGAAAGAACAAGTAAAATAAAGTGCGGTAAGGATAAAAGTAACCAAAGTGGAGCACGAGGAGACATGAGGGTTTGTTTCCCGTAGTTCCTTCCTTTTGAGAGAAATTATGTCTACGTTTGGAGAGGGTGTGGTTTCAATCACTAGAGGAAAAAGGGCCATCCGTTCGCGACTCCTCAGAGCATTAGTCCCGGTTGCGCCATCAACCGGGACTAATGCTGGCACGCGTCCCGGTTGGAGCAGGCACGGGGCCAGGGGGCATGCGTTCCGGTTGGTAAGGGCGAATACGTCCCGGTTGGAGCCACCAACCGGGACTAAAGGTTTGGCCACAGCCACGTGGCGTGGCACGCACCTTTAGTCCCGATTGGTGGCTCCAACCGGGACGTATTCTCCTGTCCTCTATAAATGCAACGCCCCAGCCCCCTCTACCTCCACTCTGTTTTTTCGAATGGTGAAAGGTGTGAGGGGTGTGCTAGTTTTTTCTCTTCTATGCATGCATTGGAGGTGTTTGATGAAATGTTTGAGTGAATAATCCCGTTGAATTTCTCATAGAACAAAAATATAGAAGGTGTCCGAGATGCACTTGAGCTTTCTCCTCTTTATTTCCCTCGATCGAGGTTAGCAATCTTATCTTTTCTAGGTCATTGATACAATTCATGTGTCGGTGTGAATTGGTTATTTCACTATTTATGATGTCCTGTTTTTTGATAAACTTACTTATATGATGTAGATGAACGGTCGGGAATGGATGTACGGTGACCGGCGCGTAGCCGGGTATATCAAAGGCGTGGATAAATTTATCGATGTGGCTACGGCAAACAAAGAGAATGGATTTATAAGTTGTCCATGTGTTCAATGTCGGAACAACAAGGAGTACTCTTCCTCGAAAATCATTCGCGGCCACCTGATTATGAAAGGTTTCATGCCCAACTATAATTGCTGGACCAAGCACGGGGAAAGCGGGGTTATGATGGAAGATGGTGAAGAAGAAGATGATGATAACAACTATCATCATATGTTTCCTGAATACAGTGATACTGCAATGGAAGACAATGGAGAGGAAAGAGGTGAAGAACGGGCATCAAATGAGCCGGCTGATGAACTTGGTAGGGTCATTTCTGATGCAAAGCGAGACTATGAAACGGAAAATGAGAAGTTGAAGTTAGAGGGAATGTTAGAAGATCACAAGAAATTGTTGTACCCAAATTGTGAAGATGGCAGCACAAAGCTCGGTACCACACTGGAATTGTTGCGATGGAAGGAAGAGTGTGGTCTAACTAACTCCTCATTTGAAAAGATGCTGAAAATAATGAAGCCGAAGTTTCCAAAACATAACGAACTTCCCGAGAGTACCTACGAAGCAAAGAAGACTCTCTGTCCTCTGGGATTAGATGTGCAAAAGATACATGCATGCATTAATGACTGCATCCTCTACCGCGGTAAGGAGTATGAGAATTTAGATAAATGCCCGGTATGCAACGCGTTGCGGTATAAGATCAGACGAGATGACCCTGGTGATGTTGAGGGAGAGCCCCTCCGGAAGAGGGTTCCTGCTAAGGTTATGTGGTATGCTCCTATAATACCAAGGTTGAAACGCATGTTCAGAAACAAAGAGCATGCCAGGTTGTTGCGATGGCACAAAGAAGACCATAAGAAAGACGGAAAGTTGAGACACCCTGCTGATGGGTCACAGTGGAGAAAAATCGAGAGAGACTTCCCAGACTTTGCAGGTGATGCAAGGAACTTATGGTTTGGTCTAAGTACGGATGGCATGAATCCTTTTGGGGAGCAGAGGTGCAGTCACAGCACCTGGCCCGTGACTCTATGTATCTACAACCTGCCTCCTTGGTTGTGCATGAAGCGTAAGTTCATTATGATGCCAGTGCTCATCCAAGGCCCGAAGCAACCGGGCAACGACATTTATGTGTACCTTATGCCATTAGTTGAAGAACTCTTACAGTTGTGGGGCAAACCAGGTGTACGTGCGTGGGATGAGAACAAACAGGAGCCATTTGATCTACGAGGGTTGTTATTCGTAACCATCAATGATTGGCCTGCTCTTAGTAACCTTTCAGGACAGACAAACAAGGGATATAAGGCATGCACCCACTGTTTAGATAAGACCGAAGGTACATATTTGCATAAATGGAAGAAGGTTGTGTACCTGGCGAATCGAAGATTTCTTCCGACCAATCATCCCGTAAGAAAGAAAGGCAAGCATTTCAAAGGTGAGGCAGATCACCGGAAGAAGCCTGAACTCCCTGCTGGTGATGATGTATTTGGTATGGTCAAGGACATAGAAGTAATCTTTGGAAAGGGTCCCGGTGGTCAATCAGTTCCGAACGACGTCGCAACAGGACACGGACCCATGTGGAAGAAGAAATCTATATTTTGGGAGCTGGCATATTGGAAAGTCCTGCGTGTCCGCTCTTCAATCGACGTGATGCACGTGACGAAGAATCTCTGCGTGAACCTGCTAGGATTCCTAGGCATGTATGGGAAGACAAAAGATACACCTAAAGCACGGGAGGACCAACAAATTATGAAAGACCCAAAGAACATGCATACACATAACAAGACGGATAAAGGGCGTCACTTTAGTCGTGCCAGCTATGCTCTTACCAAAGCAGAGAAGGAAATCTTTTTTGAAGTCCTTTACAGTATCAAGGTGTCGTCGGGCTTCTCATCTAATATAAAGGGGATAATAAATATGGCAGAGAAAAAGTTCCAAAACCTGAAGTCTCATGACTGTCACGTGATTATGATGCAGTTGCTTCCGATTGCATTGAGGGGGCTTCTACCGAAAAATGTTCGAGTACCCATTGTGAAGCTGTGTTCATTCCTCAATGCAATATCTCAGAAGGTAATCAATCCAGATATTCTGCCAAGGTTACAGAATGATGTGGTACAATGTCTTGTTAGTTTTGAATTGGTGTTCCCACCATCCTTCTTCAATATTATGACGCATCTCCTGGTTCATCTAGTGGAAGAGATTGCCATTCTCGGTCCGGTATTTCTGCACAATATGTTCCCCTTTGAGAGGTTCATGGGAGTCTTAAAGAAATATGTTCATAACCGTGCTAGACCAGAAGGAAGCATCTCCAAGGGATATGGAACAGAGGAGGTCATCGAGTTTTGTGTTGACTTTATTCCTGACCTTAAGCCGCTGGTGTTTCTGACTCGCGGCATGAGGGAAGACTAAGTGGAAAAGGCACGCTGGGAAAGAAAGCAATGATATGTAGGGACGGGGATTCTTTCACTAAAGCACACTACACAGTTCTACATAATTCCACCTTGGCAGCTCCGTATATCGAGGAACACAAGAATATTGTACGCTCCAAAAACCCGGGGAAGCCTGAATCATGGATTACAGATGAACACATGAAGTCTTTCGGTGGTTGGATGCGGAAACATCTCTTGAATGACACCACTGTTGGAGATCAGCTATACTTGTTGGCCGCGTCACCATCTTCTACTGTATTGAATTTCCAAGGGTACAAAATAAATGGGAATACATTCTACACGATCGCCCAAGATAAAAAGAGCACCAACCAAAATAGTGGTGTCCGCTTTGATGCAATAGACGAGAATGGACAAAAGGACACATATTATGGTTACATAGAGGAGATATGGGAACTAGACTATGGAGTCTCTTTTAAGGTCCCTTTGTTTCGCTGCAAATGGGTCAACCTGAATGGGGAAGGGGTAAAGATAGACCAGTTATACGGAATTACAACAGTGGATCTCAACAATCTTGGTTATAGAGATGAACCATTTGTCCTAGCCAATGATGTGTCTCGGGTTTTCTATGTGAAGGACATGTCCTCCAGACCAAAAAAAAGAAAAAATATGCAAACGAATACATCATATGATGAGTCAAAGCGTCACATAGTTCTTTCAGGGAAAAGAAACATCGTGGCAATCGAGGACAAGACAGACATGTCCGAAGATTATAATAAGTTTGATGAAATTCCGCCCTTCACAGTGAAAACTGACCCAAGCATTCCGTTAAGTAAAGAAGATGCTCCATGGTTACGTCTGAAGCGATCATAAGGAATGACATATGCCAAGAAGTTCATGCTCATATTATGTAACTCTAGTTCATGTCTTTCGCGGTTTGTGGCTTGACCGAAGGATATCTTTCGCGGTTTGTGGCCTTTAGTCCCGGTTTTGTAGTCTCAATTTTTAATATTAATAAATGTCTTGAGTGTTAGTCCCGTTTTGTGGCTGGACCGGGAGTGCCTCTATGACCAGTTTCTTGGAGATGCCGGAGGACTGGGATCTGGCAGCATCTCCCTGAAACTGGTCGTAGTGGTGTCCCTGCTCTCGAAAACCATCTTGCATCTTGTAACTTCTCTAACTAGATCAATACGCCTCGGAGCTAACTAATTTCACATATTAGGGAGTGCCTCTATGACCAGTTTCTCGGAGATGCCGGAGGACTGGGCTCCGTCGGCATCTCCCTGAAACTGGCCGCAGTGGTGTCCCTGCTCTCGAAAACCATCTTGCAGCTTGTAACTTCTCTAACTAGATCAATACACCTCGGAGCTAACTAATTTCACATATTAGGGAGTGCCTCTATGACCAGTTTCTCGGAGATGCCGGAGGACTGGGCTCCGTCGGCATCTCCCTGAAACTGGCCATAGTGGTGTCCCTGCTCTCGAAAACCATCTTGCATCTTGTAACTTCTCTAACTAGATCAATACGCCTCGGAGCTAACTAATTTCACATATTAGGGAGTGCCTCTATGACCAGTTTCTCGGAGATGCCGGAGGACTGGGCTCCATCGGCATCTCCCTGAAACTGGCCGCAGTGGTGTCCCTGCTCTCGAAAACTGGCTGGAGGACTGGACTCGCAAGGATGCCTATTTATAGTACAAGCAGCTCGGCATAGTGTCGACACTTACGAAATAATGTCGACACTCACCCCTATCATTAGTGCTGACTCGTGTTTTGTCCCGGTTGGTGTCTCCAACCGGGACTACAGGTTGATCTTTAGTCCCGGTTGGTGACACCATCCGGGACAAGGTACAAGCCGCACGACATAATTTCGACACTCACCCCTATCATTAGTGCTGCCTGGCCCAGCCTGCCGAAATCGTCCATCCCGGGTAAAAAGGACAAATGTCTGCCGAATCGGCAGGAAGTTATGTGCTGAATCACGGCATATTTTGTGATGTTGTGCCCATATTATGCATGTGTGTGGACATTGGTATGGAGAACAATGTTGCAGGAGGAAGTTTTCCTTTTTGTCGCACGGAAAAGCCCTTTTCCATTTTCCGAGCGCAAAAAACGGGTCGTTTTGTGAAGTAACCACCAAAATGCCGTTTCATAATGCTACCGTCCCATTTTCCTAAAATACTATACCACCTTACATGGACTATCTCCCAACCGGTACATCTCAAACCTTTTGGTCCATCCCGGGTAAAAAGGACAAATGTCTGCCGAATCGGTAGGAAGTGGGTCCGGTTTGTACTACAGGTACATGATCTATCGCCCGTGATTTTTTGAAAAAATCATTTTTAGACTCGCAATATGTGGTTTCTTCAGAGATCCAATGCAAGTTCTAACGATGCTCGTCCCCTATCTTCATGCACACCGGTTCGACCATAGTTAGAAATTCAGATAATTCAAAACGGGCATAATAAATTCAAAAATCCGAACAATGAAAATCCTTCGCGTGGTGTCATATTATGTTACATAGTTGAAAGGAAAAATACCAGACTTGGTATATTGACCATGTTTAGAAAAAACCTTCACAAAATGACCTATCATGTTTGAGGTTTCATGGCTTTCGGTCCAAATGACCGATGTTATGTGCTGAATCACGACATAGTTTATGATGTTGTTCCCATATTATGCATGTGTGTGGACATTGGTATGGAGAACAATGTTGCAGGAGGAAGTTTTCCTTTTTGTCGCACGGAAACGCCCTTTTCCATTTTCCGAGCGCAAAAAACGGGTCGTTTTGTGAAGTAACCACCAAAATGCCATTTCAGAATGCTACCGTCCCATTTTCCTAAAATACTAGACCACGTTACATGGATTATCTCCCAACCGGTACATCTCAAACCTTTTCGTCCATCCCGAGTAAAAAGGAAAAATGTCTGCCGAATCGGTAGGAAGTGGGTCCGGTTTGTACTACAGGTACATGATCTATCGCCCGTGATTTTTTGAAAAAAATCATTTTTAGACTCGAAATATGTGGTTTCTTCAGAGATCCAATGCAAGTTCTAACGATGCTCGTCCCCTATCTTTATGCACACCGGTTCGACCATAGTTAGAAATTCAGATAATTCAAAACGGGCATAATAAATTCAAAAAAAATCCGAACAATGAAAATCCTTCGCGTGGTGTCATATTATGTTACATAGTTGAAAAGAAAAATACCAGACTTGGTTTATTGACCATGTTTCGAAAAAACCTTCACAAAATAACCTATCATGTTCGAGGTTTCATGGCTTTCGGTCCAAATGACCGATGTTATGTGCTGAATCACGGCATAGTTTGTGATGTTGTGCCCATATTATGCATGTGTGTGGACATTGGTATGGATAACAATGTTGCAGGAGGAAGTTTTCCTTTTTGTCGCACGGAAAAGCCCTTTTCCATTTTCAAATCCATACACTTTTTATGTTTAAAGTTTTTCTAAATTCCAAATTAATATTTAAAAAATATAAGTTAATTCATTTTTAATTTTAAATGGTTACATTAATTATTTTTTAAAAATAGAAAATGGTTTTGGATTATTTATTCAAATCCATACACTTTTTATGTTTAAAGTTTTTCTAAATTCCAAATTAATATTAAAAAAATATAAGTTAATTCATTATTAATTTTAAATGGTTCATAGTTTAAATGGTTAATTATTTTTTAAAACAGAAAATGGTTTCGAATTAGTTATTCAAATTCAAACACTTTTTATGTTTAAAGTTTTTCTAAATTCCAAAGTAATTATCATTTAAAAAACATTAAAAATTTAAACCCCAAAATAAAAAATAAGGCGGGAACAGAGAGAAAATACCTGAAAAAATTTGAAAACAGGGGAATACATCCCGGTTGGAGCCACCAACCGGGACTAAAGACCCCCCTGCGCGTGCACCCCTTCAGCTGCTGAAAATTGGAGTATACGTCCCGATTGGTGGCTCCAACCGGGATGTATGCCCTTTTAGTCCCGGTTGGAGCCACCAACCGGGACGTATACTCCCTCCCCTTTATATAACTTCTCTTCTTCTTCTCTGCTTCTCTTCTTTGCTTCTTTCATCGACAACGCCGCCAGGCTGCCCGCGCCCTCCGTCGTCGTCAAGGCCTCCGCCTCCAGCCGCCACCGCCGCGCGCTCCCCGACGACCGCCGCCCGCGCGCTCCCCGACGACTGCCGCCCGCGCGCTCCCCGACGACCGCTGCCCGCGTCTCTTCCCGCCGACGACCGCGCCGCCGCGCCCTTCCCCCACCGCCGCGCGTCAGTTACGCCCCTAGCTCCCTGCCTCTGTCCTCCCCATCCCTCTGCTGCTGCTGGTGGGCGCCGGCGGCTGCTGCTATAGGTGCTGCTGCATGGGGGCTTCGGGTGTGTGGTGGGCGGCCGGCAGCTGCGCTGCTGGTGGGCTTCGATCAGGTGGTGGGCGGCGGCTTTGGGTGATCGATGTGTGTTGTCTGCGTGCATGGCCCGCGTGGACGTGTGGTTAGTGATCATATGATTATTAGGGCATGTACTATGGCAAGCTCTTGTACAGACGCTTATGTTTAAAAAAATAATGCCAGAAAATTGGATTATGGACTAAACGCCTCGTCTCACAGCACGGAACGCTAATTTGGGTAGCTAGCAACAGCTAGCAGCGCTAATCAAACTCCTGTGCGCTGAAAAAAAGTAGTCCTAGCGACTGACGCTTCCTCGTACATCGACGCTAGAGAAAATCCCCGGATCGGATGGGATGGAGGCCTAACCGCAAGTAAAATCAGCCTAGCTAGAGTCTGCTTTAAACGTCTGCGTTAAACATGCTCTTAGGGATAGGATTAAGGCTTAGAGCGGGTCTGCGGGTCTGCGGGTATGGGTTTGCCACCCCCATACCCGCCCCATTAAACTTGGAGGGTCTAACTTTTTACCAAACCCTCCCCATTTAAGGCGGGTATCCATCGGGTTTGTGGGTTTCGGGGCCCCATTGCCATCCCTAATCACATCCTTATCATCGGACTATCCTCGTTTGCTATAGGAGTATCACATTTACTCAATGATAGATTTACACTCCCTCATGTCGGGTTTGTAAGGCTCGGGAAAAGGGGATGTCGGTGGCCGGTTTCGCAGGACATGGGAGGCGTGCAGGGACGCGTGGGGCGTGTGTATTGTGGCAAGAGAGAGGCAGAAGCTCTGTTTGCTCGGGGAAGGTGAGGAGAGGGGGGAGGAGGCGGCTCCGATGGGAGTTCCCCTGTTCGCTCACGCGTGGGCGAGACATGGGCGAAGGGGTCGCGCGGTCAAAACCATTGTGTTCGACGTAGGAAAGCTCGGTCTGGCTCGATCGCGCGTAAATCTTCCCATGAAATTGCATGCCCCTTAGGTGCATGTGGGTTCGACGATGTGCCTTCGCCAGGGCATTCCGAACCCTCTTAAATCGATTCCAATATGGTATTTTGTTAGTATCTAGTGTTACCTATCTGCTGGATAGTTTCCCTTTTGTAGCCTTATACTCATGTTCCCCTCTCATATGCATCCGAGGTTTCTCCGAACTAGGTTTTACACCCCTCGGAACTCCGGAATATTGATTTTAGTTGATTTAGCTAGAGTTACCCATCTACTACACGGTTTCCTTTTTGTAGCTAGGTTTAGGGTTTCTCTTCATTTTTATTATTGTGTATGTATATATTAGGGTTTCTCTGAATTAGGGTTTATATCTCTCAACACCGTACCTAACTTTCTCCTTTAGCCGCTTTGACTTATTCGTTTTTCCACCTATGCAGAAAATATGGACCCACACGTCAGAGACGAAGAAAAGGAAGAGTTGATCCAAGGTGTGATCCGTGGGGAAGATAATTTAGACGTATCAACGTTTCTGAACAACTCCGGTGTGGGTGATCCTCTTTTTACCGGAATAGACGACTTGTTTGAGGTTGAAGGTGTTGCCTTCCGTGAGGGAGAAGGCGATGCCTTGTGTAATCGAGAAGACGACCGCTCCGGCGAGGTGCATGTAATATAATTAATTCATTAATTAATCATCTGCTATCTATATAGAAATAGTAACGACGATCTTTCTTCTTTTAGCCCTCCGGATCGAAGGAATCTACTGAAATGGCCAGACGAGGCCCAACCAAAAAGTTGCAAGACCATGAGAGGTTCAGGATCGAAGATGTCGCTGAAGACGGCAAACCGACGGCTCCCGAAGTTGTCGCAACCAAATTTGTGGCACAATGCGGAGTAATCGTTAGGGACTTAATCCCGATCACCATTAGAAATTGGAATAGGCCTGCTAATGCGGATGAAGAGGGAACATGTTTATTTGTCCCTAACCAGGCCAAAGATTTACTGTGGAAGAGGCTCATGGTTAATTTCAAACTACCGAAGATAGAGCTGGATCCAAATGCGGAGGATCCAGTTGAGGACGCCTTACAACATCGGAGAGCCATGGAGGCTAAGGTCAGGAAGTGGGCTTTGAAGAAGATGGCCCAGTGTTTCACCAACTGGAAGAAAAGATTGCACCTTGACTATGTCGTGAAAGAGAAGACTCTCGATTTCAAGAATATTCAGTTTGAGAAGATAAAACCATTCTGGGCTGAGTTTGTGGAATACAAGAAATCAGAAAAAGCTAAGAAAATGTCTGAAACGAATAAGCTGAATGCTGCTAACAAGAAGTATCACCATACTATGGGGCAAGGTGGCTACAGGGCTGGCATTCCTAAGTGGGAGAAACTTGAGAATGAACTGCGTGCTAAAAAGATCACCCCAGAGACAGACGATTGGGTAGAACGTGCAAGGAATTGATTTTACGGGCATGGGGGCACGTTGGACTTGGAAGGGAGGTGTATATATAACATACGACATAAAGAAGACCCCTTGCCAATCGAGAGGATGAGAAAAGCAGTAAAGGCTGTTAAAGATGGGGACTTCAATCCCGATAGAGAGAATGATGAGCTCACACTCGCCCTTGGAAATAAGGAACATGATGGACGAACACGAGGCACAAGAGGCTCCCAACCATGGAGGACTGGGTTTCCCGAAGAGAGGAAGAAATATCCTGATAGAAGCCGTCAGAGGAGAAAGGACAGGGTGGAAGTTGAAGCAAATAGTCAGAAAGAGCGAATGCGTTTAATTGAAGAACGATTAAAGCAACAACAAGATGAAATTAACGCACTTAAAGAGCAAAGTACTACCGGCCCATCTCAGCAGCACACTGCATTCGATGCTACCGGCCTATCGAATAATCGAAAAAGCAGTGTGGCTTCCACCGAGGTCCCGGGTGATGACAATGGAGATGACGATGATGCACCGACGATGGCTCCTGTTGGCTACCCAGTGGATGATATCACAGAGATGACACACTGCGAGCTACATGTCAAAGTTGTGAACATATCAATGAAGGTGGCGGTCGGCTATGCCTTACCAATTGGACCCACACCAACTTACCACTGTCGTCCGGTTCCAGAGGGCTACGCTGTTGTCGGCGTGGATGAAATCATGCCCACCTTTGAGGTTTTGGATCTTCACTACCCTACAGGTGAAGGGGATGTGACTGTACTGGGAGACGCAAAAAACGTCACCATTCTATGGCCGAAAGAATGTATCGTGCTTCGAAATCACACGCCAAGGCCATCTTCGCCGCCGCCTCACCCGTCTCCAGCGAGGTCGTCGCCGCCGCGGCAGCCGTCTTCGTCGCCTCACCCGGCTACGTCGCCTCACCAATCTCCGTCGCAGCCATCGCCGCGGGAGCCATCGCCGGCGCCTCAGGATAAAAAGCGTAAGTGTACCGCTACTGTGCGGCATGGTAAGCGATCGCCGAAACGTAAACAAGAGCCTCTTCCAAAAGTACTAAAGGTTCCTCCCAAGAGAGCTTATGACTGTACTGAAGAGGAGACTGCGGCGATCGTTGATGCGGAAACGACAGCGTTTTTCGCTAAGCTGAGGCGGCCGAAAGAGCCAGAGTTCCCCAGCACCAAAGAAGAAAAAGCCAAAGTGTTGAAAATGCTAAAGACTCTTCATCCACCCCAGCCAAAGCTGTCATCAGACTATGAGCGTTCTATTCTCAAGTCACATGCGGCACAAAAAGCCTCGAAGAGCAGTACTGATGCAAGCGATAAATCTGTTGCCCAGCTCGAAGAACAAGCAAAACAGACTTGCACCCCTCTCAAGGTGATTTCCCAAACCAATGTGGGTCGAGCAAATATGGGGCCGAAGAGCAGTATGATCCAGAGGTAGTCGCACAATACGGAGAAGCTGCCGCTGCTCAAGGTATGAGTATTGCCCAGTACTTATCCCAGTTAGATTTCTTCCCCGTGAGTGAAGTAGCATACAAATACCAGTACGACAAACCTCTCGTCAAACCTGAGGAGGTAAACAATCTTCCAACAAAAATGCGAAGATTGCATAACTGGTACATGCATGCCACAAGGGCCGGGGCTAACTGGATAGTGCTGAGGGTTACAAAAAAGCATCATGGGAAAGAAAAGGATGACATGATATCCATTGAATTTGATGAACTATTTCAATTATTCAATCAAGACGCCTTGGACAAATCGATCATCAGTGCCTATTGTCTGTAAGTACTAATTCTATAATTAATTTAGTCTCCAGCTATATTATTTTGTTTATTGCATGTATATAATCATACTGTAATATGCAGAATGAAGATTCTCGAATGCAGCAGAGGACAAATCTATGACATTGGCTTCATTGACCCATATTGGGTTCATGAAGTTAATCTCAAAATAAGCCCCCAGGATACGGAGGATAATATAGTACACGTGTTAAGGTTTCAAGAAACCAAAAGGGAAATACTATTTCCTTACAACTTCGAGTGAGTGTTATTGTCTTGTATACACTTTGTATTTCGCTTACTCGATGTTAAGTATATAATTGATTAGTTATGCATTTGTAGCTTCCACTATATTCTGTTAATCATTCAACTTGACAAAGGGCGTGTACTAGTCATGGACTCGAAACATAAACCCCTTGAGACGTGGAAGGACATGCAGATACTTCTCCAGCGGTAATTCTAATCATTACGACACTATATCGGCAACGTTCGTGAATTTTATGATATCAAGTACTTAATAACTTATTTTATTCGTTTTCTACACCGGGCAGCGCTTGGAAACGGTTCACCAACAAGGCTAGGGGTGTTTGGAAAGAGGAGCTTACATTTCAACCACTAAATGTAAGCACCACTAGCTATATCCGCGCATCTCTTTGATTCTAGTTTTAATACAGTTATTATCATGCTTGATTATTATTTTGATTGAACTATGTTCTCGTAAAGTGCCTGACGCAGGGACCAGGTAACAATCTATGTGGATACTATGTTTGCGAGTTCATCCGGCAGACGCGCGATGAGAAGGGCAGAAATTTAGAGCAACTCCACGTACGTAAAAAAATTCTATAGTTTTTAATTACAATCAAATTGTGTTTAGTTTCATTCATATAGGTTGACTCCTTTTTTAAATCAGATCGAACGTCTACGGGACGGTCTTCTGCCAAAGGATCGCGTACGAGCAATTCAGGAGGAATTGGCGGGATTCTTGGATGCAGAAGTCCTAGACCCAAAAGGGGAATACTATTCGGCTGTGTATAGACAATATGGATTGTAAAAATAGCAACTTTGAAGGAATTGGCCGGTAGCATCGAATAGCAACATTTGTATGTAGTGCATGAACTCGATCCATGTATTCAATGTAATATTGTCATGATATTCATGATGTAATGTAAGGTTCCTTCATTGATAAGTGCAAATCACTAAATAAACAATAAAACAACCTAAATGAATTCTCTGCCGCGGCACAAAAAGTGGCGAAAATGCTGCCGCGGCAACAAAGTGTGCCAAAATGAATTCTCTGCCGCGGCAGAGAAATGGGCCAAATCTCTGCCGCGGCAGAAGGTTATTAGTCCCGGTTCGTTTTACGAACCGGGACTAATGCCCCACCCCCCTCGCCCTCTGCCGCTGCCACGTGTGCACCCTTTTTTCCCGGTTGGTGGGGCAACTGGGACTAAAGGTTAGGGCTTTAGTCCCGATTGCCCCGTCCCGGTTGGGCAACCGGGACTAAATCCCCGTACCAACCGGGACCTATAGCCCCGTTTCCACCAGTGAATCCACCAACGCCACGAGAGGCGTCCTTTGTTCTCCGATGAATCTCACCCCAAAGGGTTCGATTCACCTCATCCACTATATCGGTAACCTTCGAGGTGGAAGCTGGCACCTTTACATAAGTTTGAGGCACACATCCACAAATTAATTGGAGGCTCCCGGATACAAGCAAGCTATCAAACAATCAAAGACAAGCTTGTAAGAACCAAATCAAAATCTAGGGTTTCCAAAGAAACACTAGAGCATGGGGGTCCTCAAGTGAATGAGGGGAAAATGAAGATCTCTCTTGGTGAAGCTGTAGATCAAGGACTCCTCCTTCGATTCTCCAAAGATCAATGACTTTGGATGGTTGGATGAAGAGATCTTGTTAATTTGGTGGCTCAAATGAGGATGGTGTTCTTGAGTGGGTCGAGCAGCTGGAGGAAGGGGATAAGGTACTCTATTTATAGGCCCCCTCCACTGAACCATTTTATGACCATTGGAGGATCTTCCACACCGGAGACTCTGGTGTGCAGACCGGAGTCTCCGGTCCGGCTAATCTCCGGACTGACCTCCAGACCACCCTTCTGATTGTCCCAGCGCCTCTAGGAAAAACTCCTCTGGGGATTCTTCAAAGTTTCTGGAGCCAGTGGACCGGAGACTCCGGTCTAAGGCTTGGACCGGAGTCTCCGGTCAGTCTCCGGTTGATCTCTGGACACCAATACAGATTGTCCCAGGCTGATTTCTGGAGCCCCCTCTGGAGATTCCTGGGGAAACTCCGGACCACACCGGAGACTCCGGTCCACTTAGACCGGAGACTCCGGTCTGGAGTTTCCAGGAACTTGCATATGCTTGCATGGATAATTTCTTAGGCTAAGGTCATTTTCACTTTGCATTATATCAACCTGTAGACATTAGCATACTGTAAAATGATCTACTTGTTGTTAACGAACACCAAAAGTGATTATGACAGTAAATGTCCTTTCAATCTCCCCCATTTTGGTGTTCGATGACAACAAGTGATTTTGCATGGAATTATTTGCAATAAGATATAATAAGATATGATAGTGTATAGCAATGCTCCCCCTGACTATGTGCACTAAGATAAACAAGTAAAACATGCACGACAGGTAGTAGATGGATAAAACACATAGCTATCACACGAGTTACAATAATGTAGGAGCAACCATGTCCTCACACAAATATCAAATAGTGGCAAATAAATACGAAGTTCGAGATGGAAAATAAGAAGCAAGTCCAAGCCCATGCAAATCCCGATGTCTTCTCCTCCTTTGGCATCGAAACACCGAAAAGGGAAAATACCTAAGCTAGCGCCCCCAAAGGATCAGTAGTTCTCGTCGTCATCATCCTCGTCCTCCTCATCCATATCCCGATCCTCGTCATCACCCTCCTCATGGTCATCATCATCATCTGGCACTGCAGGCCCTTTGCCGTGAGGGCGATAAGAGGAGATACCCTGGTACCCAATTCCTGAGGTGACATTAGAGAAGGTCTTCCAATCCACCAAACTGTCATGTTGGGCATTCCATGCCCCAAAACAAAGTGTGTAGTCTGACTCAGTGGATTGTTCAGCGCCATGCTCATTAGTGTACTCATCATCTCCTTCCTCATCTTCATGTTTTCCCAGAGCCTTGATCTCCTTGAGGAGTTTCTCGATCTGACGGTTGCTCTTGTAGGAGGCATGCTGTTGCTTGCGGATGTCCACATTCATGCAACAAAGGGTCCTCTCCTAGAATGAGGCCTTCTTGACCCTCTCATGTACATACTCGCGTGTCATGGGAGGCATGGGTGCATTGGAGGTACTCTTCCTCCGAGCCCTAGGAGGGGAGGGGGCCCTCTCAGTCTCAGTGATCTCTTCCTCCTCATTGGCATAAGAGAGCCTAGGAGGAGGCCCCATGCGACCTTTCTACTGTAGTGATACAAGAGAATGCTCCGTAAGGCTGGGAGCCAAAGCAAGTGGAGAACCATGATCCTGGGTGTTGATGAGCCTCATGACAAGTGGTGCATATGGAGGAGCCTTCTTGTATAATATGGCATGGAACATCTCCTCAAATATGAAATCCATGATATCAATAGGAGCCGTGTCTGCCTCGGGGCCAGGCATGTGAATCTTGTGGGTATGGTATAGCAAGTTGACCAAACTGTAAGGGTTCGTAGCATGGAAAACAAAAAATTTCTACCACATGCAAACAAAAAAGGCAAGATCTAGATTGTAGCAACGAGTCGATAGAGGAACTCACCCTCGAAGATTCCGAAGTGTTTAACGAGAGCAGATTCTCGTGGGTGATGTATTCGTACTCTTGCCGATCTCAAGATCGCGTAGATGATCCTTCCAGCGCTGTGTTCCGGCAGCGCTTCCGCAGTCGGTCACACGTTTGGTACTCGATGAAGACCTTCCTCTCGCGTGTTGCAGCAGGAAGCGGAGGTTGTAGCACTCTCCTCGCGATTCCGGCAGCACGACGACGTGGTACCGGAAGTAGAGGGGAGATCTCGCAGGGCTTCGCCTTAAGCCGGAGCGAGTATGGTGGACTATGAGAGAGGCCTTGGCGATCTAGGGTTTAGAGGCACCAAGGGAGGAGGCTAGGCCGGCGGCTAGGTCTTGGGGAGAGCCCCAACTCGGCGTCTAGGGAAAACCCTAGGGCGGTGGCGACTTGTGGTGGCCGGCGGCTAGGGCTAGGGTTTTGGTGGAGAGAGGTGTAGGGAAGAGGGGCACCCCTGCCCCTCCTTTTATAGGTGGGAGGGCGCCGGCCAAGGGGAGGGAGTCCTCCCCCAAGTCAGCCTCCTTGGCCGGCGGGTGGAGGGAGAGGAACTCCTCCCCAAGTAGGTTTCCTACTCTCCCTCCACCAAGCAAAACTGCCGTTTGACTTTTCAAATTGGCGTTTGACTTTTCAAACTAGGATTTGATTTATCCCTTTATTTTGCTCAGCCATGATACCTAGTACATGATGAAACCATTCTACATTGTCATGACACATTCATCTACCCTTCCCCTCCGGAGTGCCGGACCTTCCAAAACCTTCTAGAACATTCCCGATGAAAACACCGGAATCATTCCCCAACTCCGAAACAGGACTTTCCTCATATGAATCTTATTCTCCGGACCATTCCGGATCTCCTCGTGATATCCCGGATCCCATCCGAGACTCCGAACAACATTCAGTCTCTTACTCATCATTCCATAACTACTCAACAACATCGAATCCTTAAGTGTGTCTCCCTACGGTTCGTGAATTATGCGGACATGATCGAGACACTTCTCCGAACAATAACCAATAGAGGAATCTGGTAATTCATATGGCTCCCGCATATTTCTACGATTACTTTGCGATCGAATGAATCACTTACATACGATACCAATTTCCCTTTGTCTCACGATAGTTTACTTATCCGAGGTTTTGATCGTCGGTATCTCTGCATACCTAGTTCAACCTCGTTACCGATAAGTACTCTGTTCTTGTTCCCGTGGTATGTGATCCCTTGTGAACCAGTCACATGCTTGCAAGCTAATTGCATGACATTCCACCGAGAGGGCCCAGAGTATATCTATCCGTCATATGGATGGACAAATCCCACTCTTGATCCATGTGTCTCAACCCATACTTTCCAAACACTCAATGCCACCTTTATAGCCACCCGGTTACGGTGTGGTGTTTGATGTCATCAAAGCATCCTTCCGATGATGGTGATAAGCATGATCTCGTGGTCGAAGGAATTAGGTTACTATGTATCAGAAAGCTTATAGCAATTGAACTATTAAAATGACTTGATCTTTATGCTACCCTTATCTATAGGAGTATGTCCTTCATACCATTCTCCTAATGATATGATCTTATTGTTAATAACATCTCAATGTTCATGATAGGGAAACCACAATCATCTATTAACCAACAAGCTAGTATTATGAAGAGGCTTTACTAGGGACACTTATTTAGTTTACAAATCACACAAGTATTAATGTTTCCTTGTTAATACTTTTATAGCATGAATGTAAACATTTATCATAAACACAAAGATATAATAATAACTACATTTATTATTGCCTCTAGGGCATATCTCCAACACAAACCACATCTGATGGCATCATCATTTCCAGCACTAGGGGAAATGGTATGGCGAAAGATCCTCAACTTCAGATTGTAGAGGGGCTTGAGGCCCTTGGACCCGCCCACACCTCTCTTGATGCCATACAAAGGGGCAAGCTTGTTCTTGTTCTCCCCAAGAGATGCTGAGTGCATACGCACCCCAACATGAGTGGACACACCCTGAAAGGTCTCAAAGATGGCATCAGCAAAGTTGTAGAAATTCGCAGTGCAGTGGTGATCTCCAGTCATCCAAGTCATTATCCTTGCTTGGTCAGATCCAAACAAAACTATGGCATAGAACTGTTGCACAAGAGTGATGTTGTAATAGTCACAGAGCTCCATCAACCCGAACAGCCCAAGCTTCTCACAAATCCACAGTGCATCACAAAAGTATGGACTGGTCCTCATCTGCTCAACACTCATGTACTTCTGTGGACACACATGTGACTTCTTGAGCATGCTGTAAATGTCTTTCATGAAAACAGCTTGCTCCTTCCTCCAATAGCATGGGTCCTCGCTGGTCCGTGGCAAGGCATAGAAATCTGTCTTCTGCAGCTCACGGAACTCCTTCTTTGACATGCAGGCCAAAGATTGGAGATTGTCGTACTCTGCCCTCTTGGCACGGTTCTCTTCATCAACCCTATCCCGCTCCCTCCTCATGTATGCTGCATCATGGGACTGCTGTTTCCAGTTGGATGGGGCGCAACATACTGACCCTTGGTCTCATCATATCGTGGATCAACCCTTTTGACTTGGCCTTGGTGCGAGGAGGACGACGAGAACCAGAACCTGTGAACAACAATGAGGGAGATAGCATGGAGGTAAGCATATATGTCTCAGAAATGCAACACAATAGCCCTGGGACTTTGCTAGGCTAGTTTGAATCATTCGACACCGGAGTCTCCACAGTGCACACCGGATTATCCGGCTCAAACCGGAGTCTCCGGTCCTGCGGACCAGAATCTCCGGTCGGGTGCATCGGGCATGCACTGGGATGCTTCAGGAGGGAGTGAATCAAACAGATCGGGCAAAGTAACGAGGCTAATGTGATAGTGTGCACGCATACAAGTGATTCCAATGGGAAAAATCAGCCCCAATCCTCAAAAACAAATCAAGGGAAGAACCCTAGGTGAAAAGGAGGAGGAGAGGTACCAGATCTGCCCATTGGCTTGATTCCACCGGTGGGAAGGGCCCAATGAGGGGAGGAGGATGGCCGATGGTACGGCGAATCCTGGGGGATTCTTGACCTCCGGGGAGGAGATTTGGAAGGGGAGGAGACGGGGTTGAGACGGGAGGTCGGGGTGGAAGAATGAATCTGTCTGTTTTAGTTCAGACCGACCTCCCTTAAGTGTCCCGAAAACCGTCTGGACCGAAGACTCCGGCGTGCACCAGAGACTCCGGCCTACACCGGAGACTCCGGTGTGAGCACACCGGAGACTCCGGTCCTCCTCGACAAAAAGCTCCAGATTTTTGTGTTTGGGGACATATATGAGAGAGAGTGTGTGTGTTTTAATACATGGGATATGCTTGGGTTAAGATGACACACTGTGAAGAATCAAGAAGAACCATAGAAATCCACTAAAATGTTCAATAAAGCTCCAAATAGACATGAACCAAGAACCAACTCTTCAATAAGAAGAGGGCGGTGGCCGAGGCCACCATGTAAGAGTTTGTGGCATGACACCGGAAAGAATTATCCTTGGGTTCATAGTCACTACTCATCAATGAATCTCACATATCACAAAATGATATTAAGAGAATTAAATTTCTTAATGTTGGCATTATGGGGTGAGGGATAGCCCAATGTATTAGGACCACACTCCCCCTATCTCCATGCCTACACCTAAACCAAATAAGAGTCAAGACATAGGTCAGTATGCAAGGTGATCAAGTCAATATCCTTGAATCTATGATATTTAGTTCATTCCTCAAATAACAAAACCTTGCTTCATCAAGTGGCTTCGTTAAAATGTCGACAAGTTGGTCTTTGGTTGACACATAAGATAACTCAATATCACCTCAAGCAACATGGTCTCTAATGAAGTGATGACGAATCTCAATATGCTTTATCCTTGTGTGATCCACCGGGTTATAGGCAATCTTGATAGCACTTTCATTATCACATAGAAGAGGCACTTTGTCACAATGAAAACTATATTCCTTTAAAGTTTTCCTCATCCATAGCAATTGAGTACAAGTACTAGCAGCTGACACATACTCGGCTTCGACGGTGGAGAGAGATACACAATTTTGCTTCTTAGAAGACCAACACACGAAGGACCTACCAAGGAATTGGCAAGCCCCGGAGGTTGATTTTATATCATCCTTATCCCCCACCCAATCCGAGTCCGAGTAACCACAAAGAGCGAATGTTGAGCCTCGAGTTTACCAAATACCATAGTATGAGATATGAACCAAATATCGAAATATTCTCTTGACCGCCATTAAATGGCTTTCTTTAGGAGCCGCTTGATATCTTGCACACACTCCTACACTCAACACAATATCGGGTCTAGATGCACAAAGGTAAAGCAAAGAACCAATCATAGACCCGTATACCTTTTGATCCACATCTTTACCATTTGGATTTAGTTCAAGATGAGTCTTTGTTACCATGGGGGTAGGAGCTCCATTTAAATCTTTCATGTTGAATCTTTTGAGCATATCTTGAGTATACTTGGCTTGGTTGAAGAATGTTCCTCCTCTTACTTTATTGATCTCAAAACCAAGAAATACCCTTAATTCCCCCATCATAGACATCCGAAACCTATTAGTCATAAGCTTTGAGAATTCATCATTAAAAGCTTTGTTAGATGAGCCAAAGATAATATCATTAACATATATTTGGCATACAAAAAGATCCCCATTAACCTTCTTAGTAAAAAGAGTGGGATTGATTTTCCCAACCTCAAACCCACGGTCTAGCAACAAATCTCTAAGGTGCTCATACCACATGCATGGAGCTTGTTTGATCCCATAGAGCTCCTTATCAAGTTTGTAGACATGGTTTGGGAAGGTGGGATCCTCGAACCCTGGGGGTTTCTTTACATATACCAACTCATTCAATGGACCATTAAGAAATGCACTTTCTACATCCATTTGTTGCAACTTAAAGTTATGATGTGCCGCATAAGCAAGAAGGATACAGATGGACTCAAGGCGAGCCACGGGTGCATATGTCTCTCCATAATCAATGCCTTCAATTTGAGAGAACCCTTGTGCAACCAATCTTTTCTTGTTCCTTACAACAATTCCATGCTCATCTTGCTTATTCTTGAATATCCACTTGGTGCCTATAACATTGCGGCAATCCTTTGGATTTTCAACTAACTTCCACACTTTATTTCTCTCAAAGTTGTTGAGCTCTTTGTGCATTGCTTCCAACCAATCTGAATCTTCAAGAGCTTCCCATACTTTCTTTGGTTCAATCATGGAGATGTGTGCTTGGTGTTCACTAAACCTCTTCAATTGTGATCTTGTGGACATTCCTCTCCTTAGATCTCCAACCACATTTTCTAGAGAGTGGTCTCTTAATTTCAACATTCTATCCATTCTGGCTTTGCGACGAGTTTCGATCTCCTTGTTGTTTCTTGGGGGATCTCTTCATCATTTTGGTCCTCGTCTTGATCATCAACTTGACCTTGATCATCATTGGAATCATTCTCTTCATTAATAGGCAAAGATTGACCTTGTCTTGATCAGGCTCACTACTAGACTGGAGTTGAGCTGCTCTCACGACAAATTGTATAGATCTTCCTTGTGTAATAGACCGAGCAACACTTGGAATTCTGGAGAATGGTGACTCAAGCTCCTCCTCACTAGAGGTATCTCCCTGATCAACATGTTAAGGGTCCAGAGCTTGTCTTTGGCTTGGGTCATTGTCCTCCTCGATAGAGGGAGCTTGTTGTTGCTGTGAAGATGAGGGCTCCACTTGAGTAGAGCATAGTTCTTCTCGATCCGCCATAAGGGGTTCCTCAACAGGGCGGATAAATCCCACACCGATTCTTCCTATGGCATCCTGAGGCATTTCATCATCTGCTTCACAAGCATCAATATGCCCCTTGGGGACCATCGTATTCTTCAAAAACCACACTACAATATTCTATGACAACTCCGGAGAGCTTATCATAGATTCTATAAGTGTAGGATTCGAGACCATAGCCAACAAAAATACCCTCTAATGCTTTGGAATCGAATTTGGACAAACGAGCACCCTTTTTGAGATAGAAACACTTACAACCGAACACCCGAAAGTAAGATATGTTGGGCTTGTTACCAGTAAGTATTTCATATGGAGTCTTGATCAATTTCTTGCGGAGGTAGAGCCGGTTTGATGCATGGCATGCGGTGGAGATTGCTTTGGCCCAAAAATTATATGGAGATTTAAACTCCGCCAACATGGTCCTTGCCATATCAATAAGAGTTCGGTTCTTCCTTGGCTACACCATTTTGTTGAGGGGTATATGCAGCGGGATATTGGTGTTTTATCCCCTCATCACTAAGAAATCCATTCAAGGTGTAGTTCTTGAATTCGGTGTCGTTGTCACTCCTTATAATCAACACAGGGACATTGTATTGACGTTGAACCATGTTGATGAAGTCGATGAAGTTCTTTTGGGTATCACTTTTCAGATTGAATAAATATACCCATGTGTATCTTGAATAGTCATCAACAATCACCAAACAATATTTCTTCCCAACAAGACTTGCATGAGATGGGGGACCAAAGAGATCCACATGAAGGAGCTCTAGGATCCTCTTGGACTTGACATAGTTCTTCGGCTTGTGGGGAGAGTCATGCATCTTTCCTTCAACACAAGCCCTACAAACACGATCTTTAGCAAAGCAAACACTTCCTTTTAGTCCAATAATATGGCCATCCTTGTGAATACTTTGCAAAGTTCTCATGTTGACATGGGCTAGTCTACGATGCCATAACCAACTAACATCAGCCTTTCCGAATAAGAACATCGCACTTGTAGTGGTTTGCCCCGAAAGGTCCACCACGTACAAGACATTTTCAACGTACCCAACAAAAGCGACCTGGAGAGACTTACTCCACATGAGGACCACGATAACATTATCAATAAAGATGGCAAAGCCCATATTTCCAAGAGCACGGGATAAAGGTAAATTATAGCCAAGGGTCTCAACAAGCATGACGTCCACGAGTGTAATGTCATGGGCAACCACAACCTTGCCAAGACTCATTACCTTAGACTTAGACTTGTTGGCATATGTCACGGATATTTGATCATCATTTGGTCTCAATTCCTTGACAATAGATGTGCTTCCGGTCATATGACTTGTGCATCCACTATCAAGCACCCACTTTGACCCTCCGGAAGCATAGGTCTATAAAAGATCAAGCTAGTTTTTAGGTACCCATTTTTCAATGGGTCCTCTTTTGTTAGCAACAAGGGTCTTGGGGACCCAAATAGACCAAGCAATATAACCATCAAACATGCCAACATATTGTGCATACACATCACCATAATAATCACGCATTAAGACATAGTGAGGGTTAGCACTTCCCGCAAAGTCATCATGAGACATAGTTTTGCCACTTGTGGTCTTACTACCCACAATGGCCTTGTCTTTTTATTATGCGGGCTTGGCCTTCTTCTTCTTGTTCTTGTTCTTCTTGGCTTTGGAGATAAAGCTAATGCCTCCTTTCTCACCATTTGGCCTCTGCTTACTCAAGATGTCATCAATGGACTTGTTTCCTTTTGGAAAGGTGGCCTTATCTAGCTCCCCCTTCAACCTAGAATTTTCTTCAAGTATATTTGTACTACTAGAAGGAATGAAAGTACTAGGTGAAGCAATATTGGACAATTGATTTTGAAGTTTTTCATGTGACTTTGTGAGTAACAAGAGTTTACTCTCCAAGGCCTTGTGAGCCTTGTCAAGCATCCTAAAGTCCTCGGCAAGTTTTTCATGAACAACATCAAACTCAATCTTATCTTTTTAGCCTTTTTATATTTAGCAATAGCATGGTATCGTTCCTTAACGAGTCTATTAACAATTATGTCATTAGCCCCATCAAGCCCTTCAAGTTTTAGTTCAAGGGACATCCTAGTGTCTTGTTCTTCTTCTAGAGCATTATTTAGATCTTCTACCTCAATCATGTGTTCTCTCCCTAGTTTACATCTCTCATCAAGAAGCTCATCTGTGTGATAAAGTTGATCTAAGAGGTCCACAAAATGTCTCTTGTTTTCCCCTTGCAAGTTATTCATGAACTCATCAAAAGAAATTATTTCATTTTTGACCTCAAGATACATATCATCATCAATTTCATCATTAATCAAGGGGGAGGGGTGTGATGATGATGATACCTCCGTTCCTCTTGACCATAAGGCAAGTGAAGTTCTTGTCCGAGATATTCTCATTTGGAGAGTCGAAGAGGGAGAATGTGGGAGTAGAAGTAGTGGCAAGAGCTGCCACACCGCTTGATGTTTCCTCTTCATCATCTTCATTGTCGGAGGAGAATTCTTCATGATTTATTAATACAATTTCACCAGACTTCTTGTTGATGGGATTCTTCTTGATGAAGGATTTCTTGAAAGGAGCTTTGGAAGTTTTCTTCAACAGAAGTTTACCCCCATGATCTTCTCTCTTCTCATAGGGACAACCCGCCACAAAGTGATAGCGGTCACCACAATTGAAGCAAGTTCTCAATTTAGTGACATTGTCTCTTCTTCCATTCGGGTTGCTTCTTCGTTGCATTTCCATCTTGGCCTTGGCGGGATCTTTCTAAAAGTTCTTTGCATAGAAGGCCATATATTCACCATGAGCAATCTTGACATCATCGAGATGGCTCATGGATAAGCCTTCATCAATATCATCTTCATCCACATGCTCCACAACTTTGGCCTTTAATGCAAGGTTGACACCATTGCTCATTCCAAAGGCTCGAGCATGGGAATCTTTGGCATTCTCGGCGGCAACCTTGAAAGAGGACATCTCTTGCATAACTTCATTGGAGGTCATGAGGTGGTAGTTGTGTCTTCCTTGTAGGCTCTTCAAGTCGGTAGGCTCAAAGGGCATGAGTGCACTCACATATTTCCTTTTTATCCAAGCATCAACCACATGTGAGGCACCCACATTCCTAAAGGCGGTTGTGGTGGACTTGAGCCTACAATACATGTCTTTATGATCTTCACCATCCTTCATATAGAAGCCTTCGGCTGATTTGCTTAGTGCATCATACCGGTTCCTTCTCTTCTTGTCAAGTTGGTTAGATCCACAATACGGAGTCCTTCAATGATATTCCATAACTCAATACAAGAGCTGCGCACATGAGATTTCATTAGTGATTGCCATTGAGAAAAAATAGATGCAACAAGCTCTAGTGGGTCTCCTCTATTTTTTATATGAGGGTGAGGAATTGGGGGGGGGGGAGAGTACCCCTTGAGACTCATGGTTCTCTCCCTTCCCACCATCCCTTTTTGTGGAAGAATTAGTGTTGTTTGGATTATCACCCACCTCCACAACACCGGGTGATGCCGGGGCATTCACCTTGGGTAATGATAGAGGTTCCTCTTGAGAAGGTGATGATGAGGCAGGTTTATCTGTAACAAATTGCTCAAGTAACTTTTGCATTTGTTTGATCTCGTTGCGCAGGGTGGAGCTCAGTCTTGTTTCCAAGTTATTGAGATCCTCCATGGTCACCGTGTGACTAGGCTCACCATCATATTCTCCTAAATGGCTACCCATATACTCTTAGGCAGCCGAATAAAGAGCCGAGCCTCTGATACCAATTGAAAGGATCGTATGGGCACCTAGAGGGGGGGGGTGAATAGGTGCTACTTCAAATTTTACTCCTTTTAAAATTAGGGTTTGACAAGAAAGGTAAATTCTCTAGATTATGCAACTAAGGTGAATTTACCTATATGTCAGACTAGCACATACACTAAGCAAGAACAAGTAAAGTAAAGTGTGGTAAAGGATAGAAGTAACCAAAGTGGAGCATGAGGAGACACAAGGGTTTGTTTCCCGTAGTTCCTTCCTTTTAAAGGGAAGTACGTCTATGTTTGGAGAGGGGGTGGTTTCAAACCACCAATGCCATGAGACGCCTCCCTTGTTGTCCGATGAACCTCACCCCAAAGGGTTCGATTCACCTCATCCACTATATCGGCAACCTTCGAGGTGGAAGCCTACACCTTTACAACAAGATAGGGTTTCCAAAGAAACACTAGAGCATGGGGGCCCTCAAGTGAATGAGGGGGAAATGAAGATCTCTCTTGGTGAAGCTGTAGATCAAGGCCTCCTCCTTCGATTCTCCAAAGATCAATGACTTTGGATGGTTGTATTAAGAGATCTTGTTGATTTGGTTGCTCAAATGAGGATGGTGTTCTTGAGTGGGTCGAGCAGTTGGAGGAAGGGGATAAGGTACTCTATTTATGCCCCCCCTCCACTGAACCGTTTTCTGACCGTTGGAGGATCTGCCACACTGGAGACTCCGGTGTGCAGACCGGAGTCTCCGGTCCGGCCAATCTCAAGACTAACCTCCAGACCACCCTTCTGATTGTCCCAGCGCCTCTGGAAAAACTCCTCCGAGGATTTGTAACACCCTCAGAATCGACCCTATGCAAGTTTCAGCGCTTCCCGCCAAACCCGCATAGAAACGATTCAAAGGTGCCCACCAGGCACTTTCGTGCGGGTGGAAAACGAAGTAATAACATTACACAACAGTCCTCGATGGGACCCACAGAACAGATATATATACAACACGACTCCATGAGTCAAGAATACAGATATACAGAACAAAGATCCAAATCACCTTGAAAACGATAGAGCGTCCAGCTACGGACAAGATGCAAATGGGGCTAAGAGCCCTGAAGAATAATCAATGGCGTCCATAACCCTGCCCAGGCCAAGCCGGAAGGGTAACCCTGCTAACGGCGTCGATCTCAAAACCTGCTTAAACAAAAGGGTGCCGGCAAAGGGCAAAGGAAAAAGAGAGAGCGGTCAGTACTGAGGCCAGTACACGGCGAGGCTAGAATTCGGCGATCCTCGCCTACATAGGTATGGTGGACTGAAGCGGCAGCGGCAGCATGCACTAAACAACCTACAGAGACTCGATACAACTGGCGGCTATTAGAGAGGGATAAGAAAGACCTATTCGGAACCAACCTGATGCTACCATCAGACAAACCCCTCCTGGTGTTTCCCCCTCGAGACCAAACGAGGAAGTCAACCGAGGAACTCACACCGTTGGCAGTTTTATTTATTCAGTTATCGTTGCAGCAATTACTAGTCAAGTATAGATAATCATCCTGATATAATAAGCAGTGGGCAATTTTAGTTAACCATTCCGTTGTAGTTGCGACGCTTACTAGTCAGATACAGTTAGCATGAGATATCCCAAACCCAGCAGTTGTTGGTACTTTTATTTAGCCATTCCGTTATAGTTGCAATACTTACTAGTCAGGTACAATGGTGGCAAGCGACAACCCAAACCAGCAATTGTTGGCAGTTTTATTTAGCCATTCCATTATAGTGAAGCTGATTACTAGTCATTATAAAGCCAAATTTATAGCACTACTTTAGTTATAGTTTTCTATGATCGAGATACTGTTCTCCAAGTCGTCCATAACCGCGGACACGGCTTTCAGAAAGTTTTACCCTGCAGGGGTGCACAAATAGCAACACACACTCGATCAACCTCGGAAAAACCAAATCAAAACCCAACGAGGCCTTCACGACAAAGCAATCACAAGATTCAGAAATATTTCAGGGGGCCACCCCATTGAGTACACCCGCAACGAAGTTAGCTGACTCCGAGACGGACTCAAGGTTTGCGTCAATGGCTGTAAACGACTGGGAACCCGAAAATGTGACTGGGCTTGTCGATACCGCGAAAACACTCCGCTTACCTAAACAGTACAGGTGCTCCTCGCACAATCGTAAATAAAGCAGTAAAGCATGGCATAAGTACAGGATAGTAAATAAAACCTCAAACTAGTTTGTGGCCCCAAGAAATAAGAATGAATCAAGCTCTGGCTCAGGGGAGTCCCATAATCCTCCCGGATGTGGATAGCGCGAATATTCAAGGAACAGGTATCAAGTACTCGGGGTCCTACGGGACACAAGTGGACGGTTAACAACCAAATAACATCTATTGCCCACCTGTGCCTCTGCATTTACCTACTTCAATTTTAGTTGTTAAACAGTAATTAAATTCTTGATCATCGCCAACAATAAACACACGGGAAAACTCCAACAACTGTGGTACTTGACGACACGCAACAGCACTTGAGCAAGCGACTACGACGCGCAAGTCCAACTATCTACCAAACAACAGGTAATAGGTTGTGTCCAAGGCAATATGAGGCTGCAAGGGATATCACGGGTACGAAAACTAGAGCAACGCAACACAGATAGCAATAGATCAACAGGAGGGAAATAAATACTATAAAAGTAAGATAGGTAGAAAGGGGGAGATGCTCGCCTGAAAAACATTGCCGAAGGTTCACCCGAAGATCGGGTCGGTACTCGCATCAACTCAACGGCCTTATCCGCGAAGAACCAAAACACTAGAATAAACACCGGATGCACTATTTAATACCACGGCAAAAGATCGGGCATGATGCATGTATGATGTATGACATGGCAAAGGTGCGATGCAATTAGGCAATATTAAGCGAAACCGGGGTCCCGACAATTTATTAGCTGGTTCATGTTGTTAAGATACCCCGCAATTTAAATGTTGTCTTAACATGGCAAAAGATAGCACCGGTTCGCTACACAAGTTTAAATGGAGCCAATATTAGGCTAGATAAGCCCGCATATGGGCCCCATATTTAATTATAAGGTGAATCGGCATAAGGCCCCCTAACCACACAAATATGCATGCATGAACAATTAATATGCAACAATTTGATATTACATTTATAAAATAGGGCTCGAGAAAAGGGGTCACACATCTGGGGTCGAAGATCGTGGTTCCGGGGGGTTCGGGGTTCGACAGGGTTCGTCGGGGATCGGTTCGACGGAAAGCGAGGTTCGGACTCCGGAATCGTTCTCGGATAACGGAGTAGATATCGGCGCATCCGAGAAGAGGAACTTGGTGTGGCGTCGGGGGGCACATCGGATCCGTCCTGGTCGGTGTCGAACTTGTCGTTGCGAAGATCTTGTCGGGTCCGCACCATCAAGTCGGTCTTGGCGTTCGGGGTGGAGGAATTGGCATCCTCGAGGAAGTACTTGTCGTATCCGTGAAGAAGATCGTGTCGGTCCACGGGGTTCGGTCTCGGAGATCGGTCTTCGGGGTTCGACTCCGGGGACGTTCTTGTCGTTCCCTGACGAAGATCTTGGATGAGAACTCTCGGCACGAAGATCTTGATGTTCCGTGATTATACACAAAATCTCCATGGGAGCCACTCGGGTTTATAGACACATACACGCAGGTAGCGTCTTGGTGAAGGCCCGGTTTGAAGAAAAGGTCCTCCAGACAATAGTGGGTTCCAACATGCCCACGAGCGCTACCAACAAGGACCTGCCGAACAACAAACACAGCGACATGCTTGAACGCATCCAGGCCGATGGTGGGGCCCGAAGTGGAAGGAAGGGCTCGGCGACATGACGTCGGCAGCAAGCACTAGCAGCTGGAGGAGGCGGTGAACTCCGGTGGTGGGGGAGTTGTAGAGATGAAGCCGGGGCACGGGTGTAGCAAGGAGGCGGGACGAGCCGGGCGGAGGAGGAGGACGGCCAGAGAGGGACCCATGGGCATCGATGCCGAGCTTGCTGCAGGCGACGCCGGAGGACGGCGACGGGGAGGTGACGGCGGCTCCTAGCGGAGGGCAGAGATGCGGCCGAAAGGACGGCGACGCCAGGGCAGCGAGAACGACGCGGCGCAGAGGGGCGGTCGACGGCGGCGGTTGCTGCGGTCGACGGGGCCGTCGCGAGGAGAGAGGCCATGGGTGGCGGAGCACAGGGAGCTGGGCGGCAGCCGACGCTCGCGTCGGAAGGAAGAGGAGAGGCGGACGCGGGGTGGTTATCGGGGAGAGGAGGAAGGAGACGGGGAGGGGAGCGTGCGGGGCAGGAGGGTGGGGATCGGTGGGGCGCGGGCCCAGGGTGGGGCCGGCTCGCGCGGGGTTGACCGCGGGGGGGTCGGGTGGAGGGAGAGGTGTCCTGCGGGGTGGGGCCGGCTGACAGTGGGTGGGGTGCGCCTGGGTGTGTTGCTGTGTGGGTGTGTGAGTGCTGTGGTGTGGGTGGGGCCAGCGGGTGAGGTGGCGTGATGGGAGAGGAGGGAGGAAGGGAGAGGATGAGGTGGCAGTTGGCTATTGGTGGGGATTTGGGGAGAGGTGAGGTGGCGACATGTGATTGGAGGGGGTGAGGTGGAGGGGCTGGGTAGATTAGGACTAGGTAGGAAAAGTTTTAGGTGGTCCGATTTTGTACTGGGGGTGGCCGACTGGGTCGGATCGGCCCGGTTTCGCTGCCCCCTAAAATTAATATAAAATTTTATGTATGGTTTAAAAGACTTGTGCAATTTATTTTTAGACAAATAAAATATCCGGAAGGGTCCGGGGATTATTTTGAAATAGAGAGGGATCTTTGTAGAAAGCAAATGTAGGTTTTAACAAAATAGTTTTAGTCAATGAGCTGCATGATGATGTCATGATGATGCAATGCACAAAATCAACGCGATTTTCTAGTAGTGGTTTTAGCGGGATGCCACAATTCGACACCACTAACAATGGATCTCGCCCTCGAGATCCGCCTCATGGTACCGGAAGGAAGGTCGGCGATCTGCGTCTTCTCGCTTCGTGTAGATCCTCGCGACACCACTAACAATGGCTCTTTCTCCATATTGAAATCAGCGACACCACCAACAAAGGATTGTTTATCCCGTTCGTCGAGAGAACACTCCGGATAACCAACGGACGAAGTTAAAGGTAAGGCCACCTCTAACTTTCATGGAAGGAGTAAGAGTTGCATCGATCCACCATTCAATATACAAAAGCAAATGATAAGAGTAGTGGTATGGTCGCGACTCCATCCCGCACTCAAAGCATTACTCTGTACATGAATAGGAGAATTATGCAACCAACTCTCAGAATTCAGACTGAAGATCTCAACAAGCAAGGTTCAGAAAGCTTCGGATAAAAAGGGTGATGCAAGCACCTCATCGGATCGGATTGCAGATGATGTCGTCGCGTCGGAAAACACCGGAAGGCACGAGAAGGAACAAAGAGAATTCCACCAGATGAAGGATTCCTCGGATAGCATGAAGACCAGATGTAGCAACACCGTTACCAAAGGAGGAAGCGAAAACCTAAAGGTACGACGAAAACCCAACCACGAGAATTCCTGGACTCGAAGAGAGAGAAGAGAGCGGATTCAAAACACGCAGAGGTGAGAGGAGAGCAGCAGAGGGTTAAGGAGTAAAATCAGACCTAATCAGAACTATCCAACCGATTTTGCAAAAATAGTTTTGACACTCTACTTTGGCCGTTAGCTAGGTTATCCTACAGGCTGGACTTGTGGGGGTATCGCAACTGCTGGGCTCTGATACCACTCTGTAACACCCTCAGAATCGACCCTATGCAAGTTTCAGCGCTTCCCGCCAAACCCGCATAGAAACGATTCAAAGGTGCCCACCAGGCACTTTCGTGCGGGTGGAAAACGAAGTAATAACATTACACAACAGTCCTCGATGGGACCCACAGAACAGATATATATACAACACGACTCCATGAGTCAAGAATATAGATATACAGAACAAAGATCCAAATCACCTTGAAAACGATAGAGCGTCCAGCTACGGACAAGATGCAAATGGGGCTAAGAGCCCTGAAGAATAATCAATGGCGTCCATAACCCTGCCCAGGCCAAGCCGGAAGGGTAACCCTGCTAACGGCGTCGATCTCAAAACCTGCTTAAACAAAAGGGGTGCCGGCAAAGGGCAAAGGAAAAAGAGAGAGCGGTCAATACTGAGGCCAGTACACGGCGAGGCTAGAATTCAGCGGTCCTCGCCTACATAGGTATGGTGGACTGAAGCGGCAGCGGGAGCATGCACTAAACAACCTACAGAGACTCGATACAACTGGCGTCTATCAGAGAGGGATAAGAAAGACCTATTCGGAACCAACCTGATGCTACCATCAGACAAACCCCTCCTGGTGTTTCCCCCTCGAGACGAAACGAGGAAGTCAACCGAGGAACTCACACCGTTGGCAGTTTTATTTATTCAGTTATCGTTGCAGCAATTACTAGTCAAGTATAGATAATCATCCTGATATAATAAGGAGTGGGCAATTTTAGTTAACCATTCCGTTGTAGTTGCGACACTTACTAGTCAGATACAGTTAGCATGAGATATCCCAAACCCAGCAGTTGTTGGTACTTTTATTTAGCCATTCCGTTATAGTTGCAATACTTACTAGTCAGGTACAATGGTGGCAAGCGACAACCCAAATCAGCAATTGTTGGCAGTTTTATTTAGCCATTCCATTATAGTGAAGCTGATTACTAGTCATTATAAAGCCAAATTTATAGCACTACTTTAGTTATAGTTGTCTATGATCGAGATACTGTGCTCCAAGTCGTCCATAACCGCGGACACGGCTTTCAGAAAGTTTTACCCTGCAGGGGTGCACAAATAGCAACACACTCGATCAACCTCGGAAAAACCAAATCAAAACCCAACGAGGCCTTCACGACAAAGCAATCACAAGATTCAGAAATATTTCAGGGGGCCACCCCATTGAGTACACCCGCAACGAAGTTAGCTGACTCCGAGACGGACTCAAGGTTTGCGTCAATGGCTGTAAACGACTGGGAACCCGAAAATGTGACTGGGCTTGTCGATACCGCGAAAACACTCCGCTTACCTAAACAGTACAGGTGCTCCTCGCACAATCGTAAATAAAGCAGTAAAGCATGGCATAAGTACAGGATAGTAAATAAAACCTCAAACTAGTTTGTGGCCCCAAGAAATAAGAATGAATCAAGCTCTGGCTCAGGGGGGTCCCATAATCCTCCCGGATGTGGATAGCGCGAATATTCAAGGAACAGGTATCAAGTACTCGGGGTCCTACGGGACACAAGTGGACGGTTAACAACCAAATAACATCTATTGCCCACCTGTGCCTCTGCATTTACCTACTTAAATTTTAGTTGTTAAACAGTAATTAAATTCTTGATCATCGCCAACAATAAACACACGGCAAAACTCCAACAACTGTGGTACTTGACGACACGCAACAGCACTTGAGCAAGCGACTACGACGCGCAAGTCCAACTATCTACCAAACAACAGGTAATAGGTTGTGTCCAAGGCAATATGAGGCTGCAAGGGATATCACGGGTACGAAAACTAGAGCAACGCAACACAGATAGCAATAGATCAACAGGAGGGAAATAAATACTATAAAAGTAAGATAGGTAGAAAGGGGGAGATGCTCGCCTGAAAAACATTGCCGAAGGTTCACCCGAAGATCGGGTCGGTACTCGCATCAACTCAACGGCCTTATCCGCGAAGAACCAAAACACTAGAATAAACACCGGATGCACTATTTAATACCATGGCAAAAGATCGGGCATGATGCATGTATGATGTATGACATGGCAAAGGTGCGATGCAATTAGGCAATATTAAGCGAAACCGGGGTCCCGACAATTTATTAGCTGGTTCATGTTGTTAAGATACCCCGCAATTTAAATGTTGTCTTAACATGGCAAAAGATAGCACCGGTTCGCTACACAAGTTTAAATGGAGCCAATATTAGGCTAGATAAGCCCGCATATGGGCCCCATATTTAATTATAAGGTGAATCGGCATAAGGCCCCCTAACCACACAAATATGCATGCATGAACAATTAATATGCAACAATTTGATATTACATTTATAAAATAGGGCTCGAGAAAAGGGGTCACACATCTGGGGTCGAAGATCGTGGTTCCGGGGGGTTCGGGGTTCAACAGGGTTCGTCGGGGATCGGTTCGACGGAAAACGAGGTTCGGACTCCGGAATCGTTCTCGGATAACGGAGTAGATCTCGGCGCATCCGAGAAGAGGAACTTGGTGTGGCGTCAGGGGGCACATCGGATCCGTCCTGGTCGGTGTCGAACTTGTCGTTGCGAAGATCTTGTCGGGTCCGCGCCATCAAGTCGGTCTTGGCGTTCGGGGTGGAGGACTTGGCATCCTCGAGGAAGTACTTGTCGTATCCGTGAAGAAGATCGTGTCGGTCCACGGGGTTCGGTCTCGGAGATCGGTCTTCGGGGTTCGACTCCGGGGACGTTCTTATCGTTCCCTGACGAAGATCTTGGATGAGAACTCTCGGCACGAAGATCTTGATGTTCCGTGATTATACACAAAATCTCCATGGGAGCCACTCGGGTTTATAGACACATACACGCAGGTAGCGTCTTGGTGAAGGCCCGGTTTGAAGAAAAGGTCCTCCAGACAATAGTGGGTTCCAACATGCCCACGAGCGCTACCAACAAGGACCTGCCGAACAACAAACACAGCGACATGCTTGAACGCATCCAAGCCGATGGTGGGGCCCGAAGTGGAAGGAAGGGCTCGGCGACATGACGTCGGCAGCGAGCACTAGCAGCTGGAGGAGGCGGTGAACTCCGGTGGTGGGGGAGTTGCAGAGACGAAGCCGGGGCACGGGTGCAGCAAGGAGGCGGGACGAGCCGGGCGGAGGAGGAGGACGGCCAGAGAGGGACCCATGGGCATCGATGCCGAGCTTGCTGCAGGCGACGTCGGAGGACGGCGACGGGGAGGTGACGGCGGCTCCTAGCGGAGGGCAGAGATGCGGCCGAAAGGACGGCGATGCCAGGGCAGCGAGAACGACGTGGCGTAGAGGGGCGGTCGACGGCGGCGGTTGCTGCGGTCGACGGGGCCGTCGCGAGGAGAGAGGCCATGGGTGGCGGAGCACAGGGAGCCGGGCGGCAGCCGGCGCTCGCGTCGGAAGGAAGAGGAGAGGCGGACGCGGGGTGGTTGTCGGGGAGAGGAGGAAGGAGACGGGGAGGGGAGCGTGCGGGGCAGGTGTGGCATCCCGCAAAACCGCTACTAGAAAATCGCGTTGTTTTTGTGCATTGCATCGTCATCATCATGCATTTGTTTGTCTGAAACTATTTTCAATAAGCCTATTTTTGTTTTCTAAAAATACCCTTCTCTTATTTCAAAATAAGTCTTATAATTATCTGTTAAATTATTTGCCTACAAGTTATTTGCTAAAAGATTTGAAACAAAACAACACCATAAACATTTTACAAACTAATAAAAAAACCCAAACCCTAAATCTATTCCCACCCAATCCTAGTCTACCCACCAACCAGTGCCCTCCACCTCACCTTTCCCTCCACCTCATCCCCCCACCGCCACCTCGCCAATCCACCATCCTCCCCGGTCCCACCCCGCAGCCCCCCTCCCTCTCTCCTCCTGGGCCCCACCCCAACCCCACTCACTCACACACCCGACCCACCCAGTCCACACACGCACACAAGCACACCCACCCACACAAACCACACACACCAGCCGCACCCTCTCTCACCCGCCTGCTCCCTGTCTCCTGGGCCCACCCGCGGGCCCCACCACCTGCCTGTCCCCCGACCCCACCTCCCCCACGCGCTCCTCTCCCCCCACCGCGTCTCCCTCCTCCCCGTCTCCTTCCTCCTCTCCCTCTGCTCCACCCCGCGGCCCCCTCCCCGCCGCCTCCTCTCGGGTCGCCACCGCCCCGCCCTTCTCCTCCGCTCCTCCAGGCGCCGCCGCCCGCCTCCGGCCGGTCCCGTGCCGCCGCCTCCCACGCCGGCTGCCCTCCTCCCGAGCTCGCCGGGCCGCCACCTCTCCCGAGCACCGGCCTCCTCCGTCCCCGAGCGCGCCTCCCCGCCTCCTCCTGGCGCCCGCCGCCCCGGCCGGTCCCGCGTCGTCGCCCGATGCCCCGGCGCTCCCCCGACCTCGCTCCACCGCTCGGCCTCCCCTCGGCCTCCTCGCCGGCGCTCCTCCCCCGAGCTCCCCGCCGTCCTCCGCCCGAGCTCCTCTCTCCGACGCGCCAGACGCCCCGCGACCGCCTCCCTCGTCCCTCTGCTAGCCCGCCCCGGCCGTCTCCAGCGCCCCGTCGCCTCTGCGCCAGCGGCCGCGCGTCCCTCTCCGCCAAGCTCTGCCCCCGCCACCGGCCGCCTCCCGCCGCCGGCGCGCCTCCTCGCCTGGCCCTGCCACCGTCATCCTGTGGGCCCTCTGCCTCCCGTGTGTGCGTCTGTGTGTGCTCGTGTATGTGTGCCATGGGGATCTGTTTGTGCTCCCTATGGTCCGTCTTGATGCACCCCAAGTTCGCCAACGACCATCGGCGCCGAACCCGATGACCGCCAAGCTCGCCACAAACACGACAAGCACTTCACCGCGGAACACCGAGGATGCCGACATGGAACCTAGGACCGACAAGTACTCCCGCTCGGATCGCGAGACCGTTCCGCGAACCTGAGACCTCGATCCCGAAGACCGGTCCCGGAGTTCAAAGACCGACCCTGCCGAAGACTGAACCCGGGCGTGCCAAGTTCTTCGAACCGAAGACCACAACTGCGACAAGTACTTCTTCCCGGACATCGAGAACCTGAACGACAAGACCTCCTTCCCGCGCCGATGCCGACGACGTCACACGACCAGCTCTTCTTCCCGAACGCCAAGACCGACCCGATACGAGGACCCGACAAGATCTGCGCGACGACTAGATCGGCACCGACCAGGGCGAGTCCGATGCGCCCCGACGCCGCACCAAGTCCTGCTACCGCGGATGCGACAAGATCTACTTCTGTTGTCCGAGACCGATCCCGTCGAACCCTGAACCCCGAGACCCGACCCCGAACCCCCCGGAACCAAGATCTTCGACCCCTAATGTGTGAACCTTTTCCCGAGCCCCTATTTTATAAATGCTATATATAAACTTGTTGCATATTAAATTGTCATACTCGCATGCATATTGTCATGTGGTTGGGGGCCTTATGCCGATTCACCTTATAATTAAATATGGAGTCTATATGCGGGATATCTTTGTCTTATTCCGGACTCCATTTAAATTTGTGCATCGAACCGGTACTATATTTTGCCATGTTAAGACAACATTTAAAATGCGGGGTATCTAAACAACTTGAACATATTAATTAATTGTCGGGACCCTGGTTCCACTTAATATTGCCTAATTGCATCGCATCTTTGCCATGTCATACATCATACATGCATCATGCCCGATCTTCTGCCGTTGTATTAAATAGTGCATCCGGTGTTTCTTCTAGTGTTTTGCTTCTTCGCGGATAAGGCCGTTGAGTTGATGCGAGTGTCGACCCGATCTTCGGTTGAATCTTCGGCAATGTTCTCAGGAGAGCATCTCCCCCTTTCTACCTATCTTACTTTTATAGTATTTATTCCCTCCTGTTGATCTATTGCTATCTGTGTTACGTTGCTCTAGCTTTCGTACCCGTGATATCCCTTGCAGCCTTATATTGCCTTGGACACATCCTATTACCTGTTGTTTGGTAGATAGTTGGACTTGCGCGTCGTAGTCGCTTGCTCAAGTGTTGTTGCGTGTCGTCCAGTACCACACTTGTTGGAGTGTTGCCGCAAGTTTAAGGTTGGAGATGATCATGGCTTTCATTATCGTTTACTTTAATTTCTGTTTAACAACTAAAATTGAAGTAGGTAAGCAGAGGCACAGGTGGGCAATAGATGTTATTTGGTTGTTACCCGTCCACTTGTGTCCCGTAGGACCCCGAGTACTTGATACCTGTTCCTTGAATATTTGCGCTATCCACATACGGGGGAATTATGGGACCCCCTTGAGCCAGAGCTTGATTCATTCTTATTTCTTGGGGCCACAAACTAGTTTGAGGTTTTATTTACTATCCTGTACTTATGCCATGCTTTACTTCTTATTACGATTGTGCGAGGAGCACCTGTACTGTTTAGGTAAGCGGAGTGTTTTCGCGGTATCGACAATCCCAGTTTTGGGTTCCCAGTCGTTTACAGCCACTGGCGCAAACCTTGGGTCCGTCTCGGAGTCAGCTAACTTCGTTGCGGGTGTACTCAATGGGGTGGCCCCCTGAAATATTTCTGAATCATGTGATTGCTTTGTCGTGAAGGCCTCGTTGGGTTTTGATTTGGTTTTTCCGAGGTTGATCGAGTGTGTGTTGCTATTTGTGCACCCCTGCAGGGTAAAACTTTCTGAAAGCCGTGTCCGCGGTTATGGACGACTTGGAGCACAGTATCTCGATCATAGACAACTATAACTAAAGTAGTGCTATAAATTTGACTTTATAATGACTAGTAATCAGCTTCACTATAATGGAATGGCTAAATAAAACTGCCAACAATTGCTTGTTTGGGTTGTCGCTTGCGACCATTGTATCTGACTAGTAAGTATTGCAACTATAACGGAATGGCTAAATAAAAGTACCAACAACTGCTGGGTTTTTGGGATATCTCATGCTAATTGTATCTGACTAGTAAGTGTTGCAACTACAACGGAATGATTAACTAAAAGTGCCCACTGCTTATTTTATCAGGATGATTATCTATACTTGACTAGTAATTGCTGCAACGATAACCGAATAAATAAAACTGCCCACTGTGTGAGTTCCTCGGTTGACTTCCTCGTTTGGTCTCGAGGGGGAAACACCAGGATGGGTTTGTTTGATGGTAGCATCAGGTTGGTTCCGGATAGGTCATTCTTGCCCCTCTCTGAAAGCCGCCAGTTGTATCGAGTCTCTATAGGTTGTTCAGTGCATGCTGCCGCTGCCGCTCAGTCCACCATACCTATGTAGGCGAGGACCGCCGAATTCTAGCCTCGCCGTGTACTGGCCTCAGTACTGACGCTCCTCTTTTTCCTTTGCCCTTTGTCGGCACCCCTTTTGTTTTAGCAGGTTTCGACGTCGTTAGCAGGGTTACCCTTCCGGCTTGGCCTGGGCAGGGTTATGGACGCCATTGGTTATTCTTCAGGGCTCATAGCCCCATTTGCATCTTGTCCGTAGTCGGACGCTCTATCGTTTTCAAGGTGATTTGGATCTTTGTATCATATATCTGTATTCTTGACTCATTGAGTCGCTGTTGTATATATATCTGTTCTGTGGGTCCCACCGAGGACTGTTGTGTAATGTTATTACTTCGTTTTTCACCCGCACGAAAGTGCCTGGTGGGCACATTTGAATCGTTTCTATGCGGGTTTGGCGGGAATCGCTGAAACTTGCATAGGGTCGATTCTGAGGGTGTTACAGCAGGAGGGTGGGGATCGGTGGGGCGCGGGCCCAGGGTGTAGCCGGCTCGCGCGGGGTTGACCGCGGGGGGGTCGGGTGGAGGGCAAGGTGTCCTGCGGGGTGGGGCCGGCTGACAGTGGGTGGGGTGCGCCTGGGTGTGTTGCTGTGTGGGTGTGTGAGTGCTGTGGTGTGGGTGGGGCCAGCGGGTGAGGTGGCGTGATAGGAGAGGAGGGAGGAAGGGAGAGGATGAGGTGGCAGTTGGCTATTGGTGGGGATTTGGGGAGAGGTCAGGTGGCAACATGTGATTGGAGGGGGTGAGGTGGAGGGGCTGGGTAGATTAGGACTAGGTAGGAAAAGTTTTAGGTGGTCCGATTTTGTACTGGGGGTGGCCGACTGGGTCGGATCGGCCCGGTTTCGCTGCCCCCTAAAATTAATATAAAATTTTATGTATGGTTTAAAAGACTTGTGCAATTTATTTTTAGACAAATAAAATATCCGGAAGGGTTCGGGGATTATTTTGAAATAGAGAGGGATCTTTGTAGAAAGCAAAAGTAGGTTTTAACAAAATAGTTTTAGTCAATGAGCTGCATGATGATGTCATGATGATGCAATGCACAAAATCAACGCGACTTTCTAGTAGTGGTTTTAGCGGGATGCCACAATTCGACACCACTAACAATGGATCTCGCCCTCGAGATCCGCCTCATGGTACCGGAAGGAAGGTCCGCGATCTGCGTCTTCTCGCTTCATGTAGATCCTCGCGACACCACTAACAATGGCTCTTTCTCCATCTTGAAATCAGCGACACCACCAACAAAGGATTGTTTATCCCGTTCGTCGAGAGAACACTCCGGATAACCAACGGACGAAGTTAAAGGTAAGGCCACCTCTAACTTTCATCAAAGGAGTAAGAGTTGCATCGATCCACCATTCAATATACAAAAGCAAATGATAAGAGTAGTGGTATGGTCGCGACTCCATCCCGCACTCAAAGCATTACTCTGTACATGAATAGGAGAATTATGCAACCAACTCTCAGAATTCAGACTGAAGATCTCAACAAGCAAGGTTCAGAAAGCTTCGGATAAAAAGGGTGATGCAAGCTCCTCATCGGATCGGATTGCAGATGATGTCGTCGCGTCGGAAAACACCGGAAGGCACGAGAAGAAACAAAGAGAAGTCCACCAGACGAAGGATTCCTCGGATAGCATGAAGACCAGATGTTGCAACACCGTTACCAAAGGAGGAAGCGAAAACCTAAAGGTACGACGAAAACCCAACCACGAGAATTCCTGGACTCAAAGAGAGAGAAGAGAGCGGATTCAAAACACGCAGAGGTGAGAGGAGAGCAGCAGAGGGTTAAGGAGTAAAATCAGACCTAATCAGAACTATCCAACCGATTTTGCAAAAATAGTTTTGACACTCTACTTTGGTCGTTAGCTAGGTTATCCTACAGGCTGGACTTGTGGGGGTATCGCAACTGCTGGGCTCTGATACCACTTCGTAACACCCTCAGAATCGACCCTATGCAAGTTTCAGCGCTTCCCGCCAAACCCGCATAGAAACGATTCAAAGGTGCCCACCAGGCACTTTCGTGCGGGTGGAAAACGAAGTAATAACATTACACAACAGTCCTCGATGGGACCCACAGAACAGATATATATACAACACGACTCCATGAGTCAAGAATACAGATATACAGAACAAAGATCCAAATCACCTTGAAAACGATAGAGCGTCCAGCTACGGACAAGATGCAAATGGGGCTAAGAGCCCTGAAGAATAATCAATGGCGTCCATAACCCTGCCCAGGCCAAGCCGGAAGGGTAACCCTGCTAACAGCGTCGATCTCAAAACCTGCTTAAACAAAAGGGGTGCCGGCAAAGGGCAAAGGAAAAAGAGAGAGCGGTCAGTACTGAGGCCAGTACACGGCGAGGCTAGAATTCGGCGGTCCTCGCCTACATAGGTATGGTGGACTGAAGCGGCAGCGGCAGCATGCACTAAACAACCTACAGAGACTCGATACAACTGGCGGCTATCAGAGAGGGATAAGAAAGACCTATTCGGAACCAACCTGATGCTACCATCAGACAAACCCCTCCTGGTGTTTCCCCCTCGAGACCAAACGAGATAGTCAACCGAGGAACTCACACCGTTGGCAGTTTTATTTATTCAGTTATCGTTGCAGCAATTACTAGTCAAGTATAGATAATCATCCTGATATAATAAGGAGTGGGCAATTTTAGTTAACCATTCCGTTGTACTTGCGACACTTACTAGTCAGATACAGTTAGCATGAGATATCCCAAACCCAGCAGTTGTTGGTACTTTTATTTAGCCATTCCGTTATAGTTGCAATACTTACTAGTCAGGTACAATGGTGGCAAGCGACAACCCAAACCAGCAATTGTTGGCAGTTTTATTTAGCCATTCCATTATAGTGAAGCTGATTACTAGTCATTATAAAGCCAAATTTATAGCACTACTTTAGTTATAGTTGTCTATGATCGAGATACTGTGCTCCAAGTCGTCCATAACCGCGGACACGGCTTTCAGAAAGTTTTACCCGGCAGGGGTGCACAAATAGCAACACACTCGATCAACCTCGGAAAAACCAAATCAAAACCCAACGAGGCCTTCACGACAAAGCAATCACAAGATTCAGAAATATTTCAGGGGGCCACCCCATTGAGTACACCCGCAACGAAGTTAGCTGACTCCGAGACGGACTCAAGGTTTGCGTCAATGGCTGTAAACGACTGGGAACCCGAAAATGTGACTGGGCTTGTCGATACCGCGAAAACACTCCGCTTACCTAAACAGTACAGGTGCTCCTCGCACAATCGTAAATAAAGCAGTAAAGCATGGCATAAGTACAGGATAGTAAATAAAACCTCAAACTAGTTTGTGGCCCCAAGAAATAAGAATGAATCAAGCTCTGGCTCAGGGGGGTCCCATAATCCTCCCGGATGTGGATAGCGCGAATATTCAAGGAACAGGTATCAAGTACTCGGGGTCCTACGGGACACAAGTGGACGGTTAAAAACCAAATAACATCTATTGCCCACCTGTGCCTCTGCATTTACCTACTTCAATTTTAGTTGTTAAACAGTAATTAAATTCTTGATCATCGCCAACAATAAACACACGGCAAAACTCCAACAACTGTGGTACTTGACGACACACAACAGCACTTGAGCAAGCGACTACGACGCGCAAGTCCAACTATCTACCAAACAATAGGTAATAGGTTGTGTCCAAGGCAATATGAGGCTGCAAGGGATATCACGGGTACGAAAACTAGAGCAACGCAACACAGATAGCAATAGATCAACAGGAGGGAAATAAATACTATAAAAGTAAGATAGGTAGAAAGGGGGAGATGCTCGCCTGAAAAACATTGCCGAAGGTTCACCCGAAGATCGGGTCGGTACTCGCATCAACTCAACGGCCTTATCCGCGAAGAACCAAAACACTAGAATAAACACCGGATGCACTATTTAATACCACGGCAAAAGATCGGGCATGATGCATGTATGATGTATGACATGGCAAAGGTGCGATGCAATTAGGCAATATTAAGCGAAACCGGGGTCCCGACAATTTATTAGCTGGTTCATGTTGTTAAGATACCCCGCAATTTAAATGTTGTCTTAACATGGCAAAAGATAGCACCGGTTCGCTACACAAGTTTAAATGGAGCCAATATTAGGCTAGATAAGCCCGCATATGGGCCCCATATTTAATTATAAGGTGAATCGGCATAAGGCCCCCTAACCACACAAATATGCATGCATGAACAATTAATATGCAACAATTTGATATTACATTTATAAAATAGGGCTCGAGAAAAGGGGTCACACATCTGGGGTCGAAGATCGTGGTTCCGGGGGGTTCGGGGTTCGACAGGGTTCGTCGGGGATCGGTTCGACGGAAAACGAGGTTCGGACTCCGGAATCGTTCTCGGATAATGGAGTAGATCTCGGCGCATCCGAGAAGAGGAACTTGGTGTGGCGTCGGGGGGCACATCGGATCCGTCCTGGTCGGTGTCGAACTTGTCGTTGCGAAGATCTTGTCGGGTCCGCGCCATCAAGTCGGTCTTGGCGTTCGGGGTGGAGGACTTGGCATCCTCGAGGAAGTACTTGTCGTATCCGTGAAGAAGATCGTGTCGGTCCACGGGGTTCGGTCTCGGAGATCGGTCTTCGGGGTTCGACTCCGGGGACGTTCTTGTCGTTCCCTGACGAAGATCTTGGATGAGAACTCTCGGCACGAAGATCTTGATGTTCCGTGATTATACACAAAATCTCCATGGGAGCCACTCGGGTTTATAGACACATACACGCAGGTAGCGTCTTGGTGAAGGCCCGGTTTGAAGAAAAGGTCCTCCAGACAATAGTGGGTTCCAACATGCCCACGAGCGCTACCAACAAGGACCTGCCGAACAACAAACACAGCGACATGCTTGAACGCATCCAGGCCGATGGTGGGGCCCGAAGTGGAAGGAAGGGCTTGGCGACATGACGTCGGCAGCGAGCACTAGCAGCTGGAGGAGGCGGTGAACTCCGGTGGTGGGGGAGTTGTAGAGACGAAGCCGGGGCACGGGTGCAGCAAGGAGGCGGGACGAGCCGGGCGGAGGAGGAGGATGGCCAGAGAGGGACCCATGGGCATCGATGCCGAGCTTGCTGCAGGCGACGCCGGAGGACGGCGACGGGGAGGTGACGGGGGCTCCTAGCGGAGGGCAGAGATGCGGCCGAAAGGACGGCGACGCCAGGGCAGCGAGAACGACGCGGCGCAGAGGGGCGGTCGACGGCGGCGGTTGCTGCGGTCGACGGGGCCGTCGCGAGGAGAGAGGCCATGGGTGGCGGAGCACAGGGAGCCGGGAGGCAGCCGGCGCTCGCGTCGGAAGGAAGAGGAGAGGCGGACGCAGGATGGTTGTCGGGGAGAGGAGGAAGGAGACGGGGAGGGGAGCGTGCGGGGCAGGAGGGTGGGGATCGGTGGGGCGCGGGCCCAGGGTGGGGCCGGCTCGCGCGGGGTTGACCGCGGAGGGGTCGGGTGGAGGGCGAGGTGTCCTGCGGGGTGGGGCCGGCTGACAGTGGGTGGGGTGCGCCTGGGTGTGTTGCTGTGTGGGTGTGTGAGTGCTGTGGTGTGGGTGGGGCCAGCGGGTGAGGTGGAGGGGAGTGGGGTGAGGTGGCGTGATGGGAGAGGAGGGAGGTGGCAGTTGGCTATTGGTGGGGATTTGGGGAGAGGTGAGGTGGCGACATGTGATTGGAGGGGGTGAGGTGGAGGGGCTGGGTAGATTAGGACTAGGTAGGAAAAGTTTTAGGTGGTCCGATTTTGTACTGGGGGTGGCCGACTGGGTCGGATCGGCCCGGTTTGGCTGCCCCCTAAAATTAATATAAAATTTTATGTATGGTTTAAAAGACTTGTGCAATTTATTTTTAGACAAATAAAATATCCGGAATGGTCCGGGGATTATTTTGAAATAGAGAGGGATCTTTGTAGAAAGCAAAAGTAGGTTTTAACAAAATAGTTTTAGTGAATGAGCTGCATGATGATGTCATGATGATGCAATGCACAAAATCGACGCGATTTTCTAGTAGTGGTTTTAGCGGGATGCCACAGGATTCTTCAAACTTTTCGGAGCCAGTGGACCGGAGACTCCGGTCCAGCCACACTGGAGACTCCGGTCTGATGCTTGGACCGGAGACCCCGGCCAGTCTCCGGTTGATATCCGGACCCCTATACAGATTGTCCCAGGCTGATTTTTGGAGCCCCCTCCGGATATTCCTGGGGAAACTCCGGACCACACCAGAGACTCCGGTCCAGTCAGACCGGAGACTCCTGTCTAGAGTTTCCAGGATCTTGCATATGCTTGCATGGATAATTTTTTAGGCCAAGGTCCTTCTCACTTTGCATTATATCAACCTGTAGACATTAGCATACTATAAAAATAATATACTTGTTGTTAACGAACACCAAAAGTGATTATGACAGTAAATGTCCTTTCACCGTGTAGCAAAAAGTTTACGCTATTATAGCAAAACCATATAACGGCTGTAGCAAAATATTTTTTCTAATGTAGCAAACAGGACATACCTCGTAGAAAAACCATAGAGATTGGTTGTAGCAAAACCATTGTGAAAAATTAGCAAAAAATATATGAATGAATACATAGTAAAAATAATATGCTGAGGTAGCAAAACACTCGTAGCAAAGACAGACACAAACGTAGCGACAACGGCCAACTAGAGTAGCAAGTGCTCTAAACTGTGGTAGCAACACTAGACACCGTACGTAGCAAACTCTCCCCGATGGAAGCATCTCAATCAATCTTCCATAGTATTACATCTTTGGCCACTGTAAGCAAAGGTGGGGCAGATAGAGCTCGCAACAGGCATGACATCTGCTGGAGAAAGAGTCATGGTGTAGTGGCCTGAATTCGTCGAGCTCAGAGCCTGCACGATGGCGCTCAAATCTGCTCCTAGGCCTACGAGATTTGTGGCCACCGAGGCGACAGGAGGACGTGAGATCCTATGGCCCGGTCTGGCCATGGGCAGAGCCAGGATTTGGGCATAAGGGGGCAAAAAAAATCCAAATAGCTATCATCCAAATGTATACCAAGCTAGGGGTTAAAGAAAATATGTGTAATAGACGACACAAATATATTGTGAGTTATCAAAAATATTGATCAAATTATGATAATATAGAATTTTCATTTGACAAAGAGCTAGATCCTATTAGATTGTATAGGTTCGTCAAACTTATGAAACCAGGTGAAAATCATATCAATGGTAAAACAATGCAGAAGTTTATTCTCAATGGCATGGCCGGCTCTGGACTATGGCAACATTGTGCCATGGCCAAGGGCCCATGCTGGCAGGAGCCCATAATTTGTCTAAACTATATACCTTACATATCTCTGAAAAAACGATCTAGCCCAGGAAGCATGTCCCAGCAGAGATGGACAACTCGTAGGAAAAACGGAAACGCGATCGACGTCCGATTGCCTCTTGGACTCCTTCATCTAATCTGCTCCCTCAAGTGTGAAACACAAAGGTGCTCCGAAATGAAGATATTGGAACATCAATTTGAAAGAGATGATAGAAGCAAGAGTTCATTTTGGTCCTCCGCAAAAAGTCAGAAATTCTGCGTATTTGGACCAATTTAAGGTGAAAAAGGGGGGTCGGTTTCCAATCGATCTGACCCCTTTCTCCTTGTTGGTAGATCGGCAATTCAGCAGGCGACAATTTTACAACGAGCTGATGACCCGACGTCTGACCTGAAGCCATCCTGCTCGCGTGCGGCCGCGCGCGGTATACCCTTGCCTCTTGCTCGCCTGCTGACTCTGGAGAAGCTGTACTGCACGTGTGCGGTGTCCCGCTGTACATGCTATATCCTAATCACTAATCACTCAATCTCCTCTCTATCTGTTGCAATCGCTAGGTTAGCTAGCTAGCTAGCTTCAATTATTTTGGCTTCACATCCATTTGTTGGATATAAAGCTAACTAGTTTGATTAATCGTAACATAATGTAAAAATGTTAGGGTTCTATCTTTAACTTTTTATATAATGTATTTTAGGTGATATATGAACGTCTAAACATAAGTCTGGCGCTGCGAAAAGTAATAAAAAAAGCGGGAGCTTGAATTTATTGAATCACAAAAAAGGTGTTTTAAGAAGGTATTTTCCGGCATCAAGTAGTGTTGATGTCAATAATGATATTAATACTTTTCTTTAAAAATTTGGTCAAACTTTACGTAGTTTGACTTCTAAAAAAAAGCCTAGAGGTAGTATGTTACAAGATATATATGAATGGCTTGGCTATATGTTTGTATTGAGAAAGATATATTGGATAAAATTAATCTTGGAATTGTATTCAATGATTTTGCATCTACAAATGCCTGAAAAAGCTTTTTTGTGAAGCATTAAAGCATTATTGTCAGTGGACGCATTAAAATTATTTTTTATTTAAGATAATCAAAGTGGCAGCAATACTTCTTGTCTACTTGTTATATTTCAAGATTAAGAATGTGTGAGTAGATTTAAACTGTTAATAGCTTGCATGTGAAATAGATACATATTTATCCATATTTCTAGATATGCTTATCCTATATAACTAAGAAGATCATCCCTACTCATCTATTTCTCTAAACATGCAGCTATGCCACACCATCATGTACCACTAACTAGCCACGTCATCATGTCTCTAACACATGCACAAGGGCACGGTCAGAACCTTACATTTTGCCTTTTATGACTAGAATTTATTATTATAGCAACCGATTGGCACTTTTGATTGTAGCCGCAATCCCGGACACCTACACTATTATGAAAATCCACACACTCGTGCATGTATTCCGTTCATCTTCGCTTACACCACTTCATCTCCTTCGTGAATACACCACCACAACAAAGCGTCAATGGCGTAGGCCATCGGAAAGACAACCATAGGCAGCAAATGTGTCGGGGCGGCCAGTTCTACACATGTTGCACTTAGATAGAAATATCATTGCAGGGCCGTACTTACAGCCCTCTCTACAAGTTCCAACTTGCTATGTTTCCTTCGTAGTTGATTCCTGATACTTTGTTTTATTCTCTCACCAATCTACCTTTTTTGTATTTTAGATTGCTTATGTGTCTCACAGAGATTTCTCTTTGTTGTCTATGAAGTTTCTTTTTTCAGTTACAGCTGAACTACTTTATCAGCAGCAAGGCAAACATTTGGGATTTTTATAACTAATATTTTTTTATACTACCAATACAGATCTCGCATACTTTTGGCTTTATTTGTGTATGCAATCGCAAAATTTTACAGTAGTATTTAACTACATGCAAACATTGCAGGTTACTAAACGGCCCAGTTCCTTGGTTTGATCATTCATGTGGAATGACCATGTTAGACAGGCCGAGATAAGAGCGAGCTGATTTCATCCTGAATCAATGACGACTAGACTACTTGATGCTTAGAATGCAACTATTTTCTTAAAGAAAAATTATCCGACCGGTTCAGTTTTAAGAAAGAGCTTATCTGGCACGCATCCGCCTGATTCTTGCTAAAGAAGCTGCTGCAACAGTCGCCGATACCTGAGGAAGCACTTGCTACATCATGATTATGCATACAGGCAACACGCCAACATGACTACATGAGCCTATTGAATTGGGGCCATCATTGATCACCGATGCTTTAGTTGTAATGTTCTGTTCCTGTTACTTATCATTCTGGATTGATAATATTGTGATAGCCTTAGTATTGAATTGGTTGATAGCAGGGCGTGGTGACAAATATCAAGTGTATAGCTTTTCTTACTCCAGGAGTTTATTATGTTGAAATATTAGGCATAATTTTCACGATTAATTCTAGAATATAAATCATGACAACAACAGCTACAATCACGTGAACTTCTAACATATTAGATGTATTGATCAACATGAACAGTAGCAGATTATACGCACTAACAGCCATAGTAAAACAACAGATCTGTTGACGGTGTACGTACTGATCGGTTGTTGATGTAGTCGTCGTTGGTGCAGTAGCATGTCGAAGAAGTCGGTGTTGAAGACGACGCGCACGAGATCCGGCTTGACGACCGGGAAGACGCGCCGTGATGACGAACTTGAGCAGTTGCGTGGAGCGCTTCCCAAAAACCTTATTCGCCCTCTTCCGTACATGATCACAAAGATGAGTGGTTCCGGAGACCTGCTCTCCCGACTGCCGGTGTACGCCGGCAAGCGGGATGGAGTGGACTATGGTGGCGGCGCATGCAGAGAAGATGGCAAAGCTTTAGATTGATTCGGTGTCGTACGTTTGTGGAAGCCGCACATAAGTTTATATAGAGCGGCTCAGAAATCACGTATAGGACACGAACTGGACCAAGCCCACGTCGCGCACGTTCGGGTCGGTTACAGATAGCCCACGATCCAGGAGCGATCCGAATCAGCTAACTGTTGACACGTCTGTCTAACCACACACATTTTCCTGAGCAGCAAAATAAAGCTTGGCTCGGCGAGATTCCCGCAACCCGCGGCGCGCGCGCGTTGTGACGAGACGAGACGAGACGAGACAAGCGAGCGTGCATACGAGCCGCGTCGTTGTCGGAGGAGCGCACGTGTATCTCTCTTATTGTCACTCACTTACAAAGTGGTGCAACACTCCACCTTATAAGGTGGTGCAACTCTCCTTCAACTTCTCATGTGAGACTAAACTTTAGCTCCCACAACTCTTGCCACACACATGTGAGCTGCCACCAACTTGGGCCAAATCACATATGGGCTTCCATATACATGGGCTTTGAGATTTAGGAAAAATCTGAAACACACATGGGTCTAATGATTTAGGCCATTATTTATAACAATCCCCCACCATATCTCAAATGCCCATTTGAAGATTTGCCAATCCTCGCTACTTGTTTATATACCAGTGTTTCAGCAAAGACTGTTAAGTTGAACTTCCGTCTAGAATCTTGAACTATGTCTATCAACAACTTGAACAATGGACGAACCTTGAATTGCAAGTTTGGTGCCAATAGATTTCACTCAAAATCATAACTAGTACCTGACTGCCAGTAGCCTACCCCGCGGGTTGGAGCATATCCGTCATACTCCCTGGTCTCTTCATGAGTTTACTAGAGATCACCCAAGTCTCATAGACCGCGACGTTTATAGTCGAGCTCATATAGGTGTGTTCTTTCAAGAATGCCATGTAGGACATCATCTTTGCTAGTTAAAGCCAACAGAAACACATTAAGGCGTGTTGCCAACCTGCCTTACAGATTACGAGAGTTATGCATCTTCACATAGAGAGGTTACAAAATACTCTCCTCAGTCAAATCACTAGCTTGTTCTTCCCAGGTCCTAATTCACGGGATCTCCGATCAGATAGGTTGGGTTACCACTAGGTGTGACATCCATGGGTCTCAACCTCATCTCCCTCGATGCACTTTCTATCACATTTCGTGATAGTCCCTTTGTAAAGGGATCTGCCAGGTTTTTGTCTGTTTGAATATACGTAACAGTTATTACTCCGGAGTTTCTCAATTTCCTGACAGACTTCAAACGTCTCTTCACATGTCCTGATGACTTCGTGTTATCCTTAGAATTGTTCACTTTGACAATAACAGTTTGGTTGTCACAATAAAAAAGAATTGCCGGCACAGGTTTCTCAACCACAGACAAGTCCATCAAGAGCTCACGCAGCCATTCTGACTCAATAGTGGTTGTGTCTAAAGAAGTAAGCTCTGCTTCCATAGTTGACCTCGTCAATATGGTCTGTCTACGGGATCTCCATGACACAGCGCCACCTCCAAGGGTAAACACATACCCGCTCGTGGCGTAGAGTTCATCAATATCAGAGATCCAGTTCGAGTCACTATATCCTTCAAGCATGGTAGGGTGCCCTGAATAGTGAATCCTATAGCTCATTGTACCACATAGATAGCGCATGACCCTTTCAAGTGCATGCCAATGATTAATACCCGGGTTAGACATGAACCTACTCAACTTGCTCACAGCAAAAGAGATATCAGGTCTTGTAGCGCTTGCTAAGTACATGAGAGAACCAACAACTTGTGAATATTTCAGTTGATCTGTTGGTTCCTTCTTATTCTTTCGTAATGTCAAACTGGGATCGGAGAAGTCTTGCCATCAGTAAAGCCAAACCGGCTCAAGACCTTCTCAACATAATGAGATTGCGTTAAAGTAATCTCATTCTCGTTCTTAATAAGCTTGATATTCAGTATCACATTAGCCTCTCCCAGATCTTTCATATCAAAACTCTTTGACAGGAAAGATTTAACTGCATTTATCACTTTCAAGTTTGTACCAAAGATCAAAATGTCATCCATGTACAAACATAATATAACACTATCGTCCCCACCATGGCGATAGTAAACACACCTATCAGCCTCATTAATGACAAATCCAGCAGAAAGTAGAGTTCTGTCAAACTTCTCATGCCATTGCTTAGGTGCTTGTTTGAGGACATATAAATATTTTAATAACTTGCACACCTTTGTCTCTTCACCTTTTAACACAAACCCATCCGGCCGATCCATGTAGATCTCCTCTTCCAACTCTCCATTAAGTAAAGCTGTCTTCACGTCCATTTAATGAACGAGAAGACCATAAGAGGTAGCCAGGGATAGTAGTACTCGAATGGTGGTCAGTCTAGCGACAGGTGAATATGTGTCAAAGTAATCTTCGCCTTCTTTCCGTGTGTAGCCCTTAGCTACAAGCCGCGCCTTGTACTTCTCAATAGTACCATCAGGCCTTAGCTTCTTCTTAAACACCCACTTACAGCCCACAGGTTTTCAACCATAGGGTCGTTCTGATAATTCCTAAGTTTCATTAGAAAGATAGAGTCCATCTCATTTTGGACAACTTCTTTCCAATCATCTGCATCAGGAGATGCATATGCCTCTGCAATGGATCTGGGAGTATCATCCACAAGGTACACGATGAAATCATTACCAAAGGATTTTGCAATCCTCTGTCTCTTACTCCTCATGAGAGGTTCATCGTCATCCTTCTCAAGGACTTCCTCATGTGGTTGTTCAGAATTCTCAATAGATGCACTAGATTCAGGAAGTATTTTAGAAGAAATTCTACCAATGCTATGCATATCTTTCATAGGAAAAATATTTTCAAAGAATGTTGCATCACGAGATTCCATTATAGTATCAACATGCATATCAGGTACCTCAGATTTAACCACTAAAAATCTATAGCCTACACTCCATGGAGCATATCCTAGAAAGATACAATCCACTGTCTTGGGTCCGAGCTTGCGTTTCTTGGGGATCGGTATGTTGACCTTCGCCAAACACCCCCAAGTGCGCAGATACGAAAGTGATGGTTTTCTCCCAACCCACTCCTCATAAGGGTTCTTTTCTTTATTCTTGTTAGGAACTCTATTCAGGACATGACATGAAGTCAACAAATCCTCCCCCCACCATGCCTTTGATAAACCAGAAGTGGCTAACATGGAATTCACCAAGTTAGCCAGCGTTCGTTTTTTCCTCTCAGCAACCCCGTTTGATTGGGGAAAGTAGGGACGCGTCCTCTCATGAATAATTCCGTGATCCTGACAGGATTCGTTAAATATTTTGGGAAAATACTCAACACCACGATTCGACCTAAGATGCTTGATCTTTCTCTCTAGTTGATTTTCAACTTCGGCCTTATAGATTTTAAAGTAGTCTAAAGCCTCATCTTTAGTTTGCAACAAGTAAACATAGCAGAATTTAGTAGCAACATCTATCAACGTCATGAAATATCTCTTTTCACCTTTTGTCAACACACCATTCATCTCGCATAGATCAGAATGTATGAGTCTAGAGGTGCCAAGTTTCTCTCCTCGGCAGCCTTGTGAGGCTTTCGAGGTTGCTTTGATTGCACACAACTATGGCACTTAAAACCTTTGGCAATAGTGAAATTTGGAATTAAACTCATACTGGACATCCAAGACATCAAACCAAAGTCAATGTGACATAAAAGAGAATGCCAAACACTGGTATCATCATTAACATCACCACAAATATGATTCACGGATTTATTACAAAACTCTGAAAGTGAAAATCGGAACAAGCCTCTGAACTCATAACCTTTACCAATAAATTGTCCATGTTTCGAAACAACGACTTTATTGGACTCTAACACAACCTTAAACCCATCTCTACATAGAAGGGAACCACTAACAAGATTCTTGGTAGTGGGGACATGCTGCACGTTCCTCAGCTACACGATATTTCCGGAAGTAAACTTCAGATCCATCATGCCAACACCACGAACAGAAGCATGTGATCTATTCTCCATTAGGACGGATGAATCCCGAGCGACCTGATAAGAAGTGAACATAGATATGTCAGCACATACATGAACATTAGCACCCGTATCAATCCACCAACATGGTGATTGAAATACTGGAAGGACAGTAAATAAATTACCATACCCATCAGTGTTGCTAGCGGTCACGACGTTGACAGTCTTCCCACCTTTCCCTCTACGATCTGCACATATTGGGAAGTCCTTGGAAAAGTGGCCGAGCTTTCCACATGAATAACAATGTAGCTCGACCTTGTTCGGCTTCTTCTTCTTGAAGGTTGTAGTCTTTTCAGGCTTGTTGAACGAGGGCTTATAGTTCCCTTTGTTCTTGCCGAAGGTCTTCTTTTGTGCCATGTAGGCGCTAGACTGACCCTCGCCTCCTCTCTCAGCAGTGTCCTTAGCCCGAGACTTCTCCTCAACATCAAGAGATGCTATCAGGTTTTCAACCGATATCTCCTGTCTCTTGTGTTTGAGAGTTGTGGCGAACTTCCTCCACGAAGAAGGCAACTTTGCAATAATGCACCCAGCCACAAACTTGTCGGGTAAGATACACTTGAGGATTTCAAGCTCCTTGGCGAAGCACTGTATCTCATGAGCTTTCTCAACTACAGAACGGTTGCTAACCATCCTATAATCATGAAAGTTCTCCATGATGTACAGCTCACTGCCAACATCTACTACACCGAACTTAGCGTTCATTGCCACCCAGAGCTCATTTCCATCTTTGATGTGCATATACATATCAAACAGCTTGTTGTCAAAAACACTCAGAACGCATCCTACAAAAGCAAGATTGGTTTCCTTGAACTTGTTCTGAACCTCGTCAGATGTAGTTCATTCAGGTAAACCCTCACTAGCCTCGAATACTTCCAGAGCTTCCAGCCACAAAGTGGTCTTATACTGCCACCTCTTAAAATGAACACCGGTAAACTTTTCCGGCTTCATAGCATCGGCCAAGTGTCCCATGTTTAATTTAGAAAATTTCCTATAATAAGGTTTTTGGATTGTTGGAATATTAGGCATAATTTCTACAATTAATTCCAGAATATAAATCATGACAACAACAGCTACAATCACATGAACCTCTAACATACTAGATGTATTGATCAACATGAACAGTAACAGAATATACGCACTAACAGCCATAGTAAAACAACATATCTGTTGATGGTGTACGTACTGATCGGTTGTCGATGTAGTCAGCATTGGTGCAGTAGCCTGTCGAAGAAGTTGGCGTTGAAGACGACGCGCACGAGATCCGGCTTGACGACCGGGAAAACGCGCCGTGATGACGAACTTGAGAAGTCACGCGGAGCGCTTCCCAAAAACCTTATTCGCCCTCTCCCGTACATGATCACAAAGACGAGTGGTTCTGGAGACCTGCTCTTCCGACCGCCGGTGCACGCCGGCAAGCGGGATGGAGTAGACTACGGTGGCGGCGCAAGCAGAGAGGATGACAAAACCCTAGATTGGTTCGCGTACGTTTGTGGAAGCCGCACAAAAGTTTATATAGAGCGGCTCGGAAATCCCGTACATGACACGAACATTAAAATAAAGCTCGGCTCTGCGAGATCCCGCAACCCGCGTTGCGCGCGTCGCGACAAGGCGAGCAAGCGAGCGAGCGTGCGTGCGAGCGTGCGTGCGAGCGGCGTCGTCGTCGTCGGAGGAGCGCGCGTGTAGCTCTGTTATTGTCACTCACTTCCAAAGTGGTGCAACACTCCACCTTATAAGGTGATGCAACTCTCCTTCAACTTTCCATGTGGACTAAACTTTAGCTCCTACAGCTCTTGCCATATACATATAAGCTGCCACCAACTTGGGCGAAATCACATATGAGCTTCCACATACATGGGCTTTGAGATTTAGGATAAATCTGAAATCACACATGGGTCTAACGAGTTAGCCCATTATTTCTAACATATTACACTATTACAAAAAAAAGTTGCATATTACAAACACAATGTCAATAAAATAATGTTTCTCCTAAGGTGCAACTCAGCTAATCGATATCGAATTATCAATTTCAACTTTCTTACATACATAACATGACGTTCCCTTTTTTTTCTCTTACACCAATTCTACGACAAAGCATAGCATAATAATCATTAACAATTATATTAAACTATTTGTACGAACTCTTTTCCACTGCAACGTACGGGGTATCATCTACTATATATTAGCTTAGAGGCCCATGCCTCGACTTTATACAAGGACCATATAAAACATAAAGCCGGCCCCTGCTCAATGGATAGTATCGTGTACTACCAAAAGGTTTTCTAGTATACATTGTTTATTTGGAAACAATAAAGTTTACCTTTGATTAAACTTTTGGCTTGTGCAATTTCACGAAACAATGGACTATGTAATTTAATATAAAAAATATTAGTTATACCATGTACCTAGGTATGAGGCGAGAGGCGTTCAGCTTCAACATATGTAGTGGTGACACGCAGCAGCCGTGCCGGCGCAATCACGATGACCGACGACCGGCGACCCGTCTCACCCCCTACAAGGGGCGGCTGCTAGCCTGCTATGCCCTAGCGTCGGCAGGCGATGGCGATCAAACGAGACGAACCAAAAACTCCAGAAGTCGAAGAGTGAACGAATAGTCCACCCGGCAACAGGCTTATTACCGTCATACTGCGTCCATCCGAGGCCTTAAGCTAGCTGAATATAGTAATCGTTACTAGGAAATGTGGCGCGGCAACACGCCGCGCTCGTGATGGGACAATGGAGTTTAATAATCGGTTGAAAGTATTGCTGCAGATTACATCATATGTAGTATACTATTGTTGTCTGAAGTTATCGACATTGGTACTATTTTGCTAAAAAAAAAAAAACAGGCGGCGGATGGTGGAATTAGTGTCAAAAAAATATAAAAGACAAAAATTGAACTACTACTAGTGATTTATGACCGTAAAATGACCCATCATCAAAAAATCACTGAAAGGTAGTTACTTTATGGGAATTGCGACTCGAAAAGCCTGACAAAAAATTATTACAATAAAATAGGGAAGGAACATAAAAAATGCTGCAGATGAAATATGGTTATAGAATTATTCACGGCCGAGGAGTTGTCTTGGAATAATTACCAACGGGAAAACGGCCGAAAAGTTGTGTCGGAAAAATTACCGCCGAGTAGTTAAAGAAATGTTGTCGCAAACTTAGGGTAATGACGTCGGAAAATGATGGACAGGAAGATGCGTCAAATAATTACCGTGATGCGTCAAATAGTTACCGTGATGTGGTTAATACCGTTGTAAGCATAGTTAATTACTATCATAAAATTACGGCCAAAACATTGTGTCAAAAAGTTACCGTCAAATATTTTTAAAATGAGCGAAGAAAATACTATCGTAGACTACCATCAGACGAATTACATACACTTGAAGAATTGCCGAAGGATAACTATGAGCGAAAAAACATAACGAAAAGTTATGTCGAAACTATCGCCGGAAAATTATGGCAAAAAAGTGTCCTTAAATACTCCCAAAAAATCCCGTTAAAAAGTATTAAAAAGAAAATATAAAGGAATGGAAGAATTGCGCTGTAGCAAGGCGACATGGCGCCGGCTGATTGGTAGAAATTGGAGCCGAGAAGCCTACCATCTTTAATATATAGTAATACTGTAGATGAAATATGGTTATAGAATTATTCACTTATCTTAGAATAACTACGAGCGGGAAAACGACCAAAAAGTTGTGTTGGGAAAATTACTGCCAAGTAGTTAAAATATGTTGTCGCAAACTTAGGCTAATGACGTCGGAAAATATCGGACATGAAGATACATCAAATAATTACCGTGATGTAGTTAATACCGTCGTAAACGTAGTTAATTACTATCATAAAGTTGTGGCCAAAATCGTTGTATCAAAAAGATACCGTCAAATATTTTTTTAAATAAGCTCTAAAAGTAGCACGTGACCGGACAAAATTAGATGTTTGATAGTACGTGCAGCCGTGGACTGGACCGTCTGATCGAAAATCTATGGCTAGGAACGGCCCGTACACTATTCGTACTGTTCATGCTCGGACTACTGTTTATACGAACGCGGACCACCGGATCAAAAATCAATGGTTAAAAACGGCTCGAATACTGTTCATCCGCTCGAATACAGTGTGTGAACAGTGCGCACGAGGCGCTCCGAGCGCTGAACGGCTCGTCTTTCATATATGTAGTAATGGGCTGTTGTTGAAGGATTTACACTCTCTGCTATTAGGCTTTGCTCTAGCGTAGTGGAAGGATTTACACTCCTATTATTGCACAAAAATAATCGCAATACCTGCTATATTATGATGCTTATAACTAGTAGCTAATAAGTAGATCTATTGAGGGGGGCGAACGTTGTTTTGGGGGTGGGGGTGGGGGTGGGGCTAGCCCTTTGGTCCGGCAATGAAGGTTTCTCACTCCGGCGGGCGTGATCCGGCGGCGGCAGCTGCCTGCTTCGGCGGGCGTGGTACCAGGGACGAAGCTCCTCAGTGGGCAAGGTAGGGCTGCCCTACCTCAATTTTTTGCAAAAAATCACATATATATATATATATGCTTTTTTCGATATGTATTCAGTTTTGTACGATTTATGTCTGTATCTGAAGAAAAACTGAGGAAAAATGCTATAATGGGCCGTGTTGGTAAAGGTTTGGCCTTCCCGGGCCTTAGATGGGCCGCGCGCTAGGAAATACCTGCCCCCGAAGCCGCCTGTCGATCGACCTGCCTTGGCGCCTCCCCTGTGCGCTGCGATTGCTGCCTTCGTGCTGGAACCGATCGCCCTGCTGCCTCCCCTGGAAGTCTGGAACTAAACGACGCATGGGACAGGGACCGATCACCGTCGCCCACTCGCCTCCTTTCCTCCCGTCTCCGGTTTCCCTCAGGTCCCTGTGCGCCCAGCCCAGGTCCAGCCGCCCCTTGTCCTCCAATCTCCATTCATCATCCCTCCATTAACCCTAATCTCAAATTCTCAGTGTTCATGTCTTCATGATCTGATCTTCAATTACTTGCTAGGGCTCAGAGAATTTGTGAATTGTTGTTTGTGAATAAGCTATGGATAAGAAGAGGAAGACACAATCTTAATTTTTTCCATCAACTTTTTTTAATGCTTTGAAGTTCGCCCCACCTCAATTTTTTTTCGTCCTTCGCCACTGCGTGGTACAGTGGCGGTGGCCGGTGTGTTCCTGCAGGCGGGAGAAGATCAGGAGAGGCACGGATGGCATATAGGAGTTGAGGAAAAGAAGACGTGATGGTGTGGGCCACAGGCAGAGGCAGAGCGACAATGACACTAGAGATCGTTTCGTTCAATCACCTGGACGATTTGTATCATTTTCCTTATAATAATATAATAAAGATAGTCAGAGTTTTTATTTTTATTTTAAATGCAGTGGACCAGATAGTAGAGGCATGTGATGGCATCATGTAGTGGTGGACGACACAGTCTAATCTATCATCAATGAAAGAAGAATAGATGTTGGTCAAAGAACCAACGAGAAAATTTTGACGATGTCTATTGGATTTAATCTATGAGTTGCATGGCCCCCGGTGGAGATTGTTCTCTTACGGAGGCGCGGCAAAAGCGGTGGGCTAATTCCTAGTTTGAGAATCGAGAGACGCCTCTACTCCGACCTCGGCATCGACTCATCTCCGGCAAATCCTCGCCAAAAACCATGCTAAGGACGCTATGCGCAGCGCCCGATGGATCATGTGTCGTCGCCGGCTTCTCCGTCCGCACATCGCCACCTCGCTGGCTCGTCTTCATCGTCAAGAATCTACACCAACAACTCTGCTGCAGGTACCCCGCCGCCGCATGTCATTATCATGCGCCTCTACTCCAACCTTGGCATCGAATCATCTCCGACAAATCCTCGCCAACGAACGTGCCAAGTATGCTATGTGAGGCGCCCCAAGGGACGCCTTCACGTGCCTGCTTATCCGTCCTCACTTCGCCATCTCGTCGGCTCGTCTTTGCCGTCAACAATCTACACCAACAACTCCGCTGCATGTACCACATCGTCGCCGCCACCACCAATCAAGGTCTTCGTCAATGCCAACGGGTTCTGCATCGCCGCGCTCCTGAATGTAGATGAATAAAACGGGTTTGATCCCCCAACATATATGACCTCTCCTTCAAGAAACGTGAAAGTGCTCCTACATGTGGATGAATAAAATGGGTTCGATCCCCAACATCTACTATCACTATAGTTCAATCTCCTTAGACATCCACCTCGCCTTCTTCGTCCCCACGACCTTGCCGCTAGAGTTGCTGTATAATTTTTATTTGCACTGCTTGTGCTAAATTTTATTCTTGCAACCACTTCGTCTACTCTGGCACATACGGCGCGCAACCGACTATACATGAAGGTATTCTCTGCTGCTCCCTCCGACTCTGGCTCGCATGGTTTGTGATGGTTCCTGTCTTCATACGTCCGGTATTGGCAACACCGACACGTGCCTTCATCCCCGGCGCGCTCCCGAGTTTGGCAAGCTCGGCATGTCGTGTCGCCTATCTCTACTACCACAAACTCCATCTATGTCTACATCGAGTTGAATACCGCTACAACCGTGTTTTACTATTTTACTACTCTGGCGACTAACCCTGGGCTCAAAGAAGACACCGACCACAACCACATCAACCTAAACGACTTCATCAATGGCAACTACATCACCAACACTCCATCACCATCGACCATGACAACAATTTCCAAACTCCCGGCTACATTGACATCGGCGTCAAGGGCTATCATCCACCGACATCCTCTCTAGTCGGCATCTTCAGATTATGCTTCAGTCGGACCGTCTGTGATGATCCTGTTGTTTGTGTCACCATCGATCAGACTGAATGGGGTGTTGGAGTATACCACGGTTTTGTATTAGTGTACATCATGGATTGCTATATTTTCTATTTTAGGATTCTATCTCTACTAGGATTCTTAGTCTTCAAGTCTTCTAGTACTATGTAAACAATCCAAGGGATCACAATGTAATCACGCAATACGCAATATCAATCTATCAACTATTATTTCCTTCAACGAGGAGTTGCGATTAAGTATGAGTGTAAATGTTTATGCATGATCTTGCGATCTATTTGGCCCCCTCCCTCACGGGAAGGTTGACTATTTATATGGAGAATCGTGGCATATCCTCCTTGTACAAGACATGAGATGTCACGTACAATTTGGCCTACGCCATATGGTGTGTCCGTAAGAGGAGCGGTACTACGTACTATTTTGGTCGTCACACAATGACTTTGAGGTCTTTGAGTATGCCCTATAGTCCTTGATTGCTCGAGATGTGAATGGATGAAATCAACAGATCTCTGATCTGTCAAGTCTCATACGGTTGTGTGATGGCCTGCATGTCATCTTGTCCGCCAAGTCTACTCTAACAACCCACGTTGAGGTTGTGGACCTTGGGAAGGTGGTGAGCTTGGGCTCTATGTGCCTTTTGTGGGAAGCCAGGTGAAAACGGTGGCTAAGTCTTGGACACCTGCCAAGACTTCCTCCTCCTCCAAGTACTGGGTACTACATAAACCCGTCAGTTTCCCCTAAGCCTTTGGGAAGATCTAAGAGGCGCATAGAGGATATGTGAAGAACTTCCTCTATTGATCATCCGGCTTGCGGTAATTGGATCAGGAGGATGGCCTTACTCCTTGGTGCGGTGTTACCTCCAAAACTTGAGTATTGAGGAAGGTTGCATCGAGGCTAGTCCCACTAGCCTTCCATTTTGCTAAGTGTCGCATCACATCTTGGTTCGTCAAGAATCTCCCCGACGTACTAGGTCTTATCGACTCACTTCGTCAGGCCCACCATTAGTTTTCCATATGATGGACGGAACCTGACCCCCTGGGACTTGAGCGCCTCACTTGGTTCAGGGTGTGGTTAAAGAGGTGATGATGACGTGCCTCAGTAACTGTTCCCTTTTGGCACATGATAGGTATTTAAGCTCCATTTACGTGACGTTGGTGGGACACGTGGCATGTGGAAGTGCATTAGTCTTGCATCATCGTAGCGCGCTCGTGCACGGACCCCTCATTAGGGAGGAAATTGGGATACCGCAAGGGTGCTCATCGTTTTCTTCTGCTTTACTTTCTCCTTCCTAGCCTCTTTCCTTCTACTTCTTCTTTCCTCAGCGTCAACACCTCAACTGCTATAGATGCTCTTGATCTCCCCATTCCCAACTGACAAAAATGGCACAAGTCATCAGTGTAGATGGGGAATTGTCTGGATCTAATGTGAAAGAGGACTTACAAGGGCTCATAGATGGAGGGTTCCTTCCCTCCCCCAAAGCACAAGGCACCTAGAGGCCCCCGGGGAGGAGCGAGTGCCAGCCTATCAACTTGTCTAGCGGGTTCTCTTTGCCGCCTTCGTGAAGCGTGGACTGTCTCTCCCTCTAATCCCTTCTTCCGCTAGCTACTGCTATTTTACAGGATACAACCTCACCACCTAGGCACCAATGTTATCCAATGGATAACGGCCTTCACCGCTCTTTGTGAGGGTTATCTAGGCATCACCCTCATTTGGTAATGTGGTGCTCGTTGGTTCATCTGAAATGCAAGAAGGCCAAGAAGGGCATCCTCCAGGAGTGTGGAGGGGTAGCCATCACCAAGCGATAGGTAGATTTTTTCCCTAACCTAGAGCCTCACTCATAGGCGAAGCTCTAGTAGTGGACCTTTTCTATTTCCACGATCAGGAAGCGACTGACGTCTTGCCTGGTCTTCCCGAGTTTTTGGAAGACTGCCTCCTTCGGACAGGCCGGTCAACTAGGGTTTGTAACACCCCGGCCTATCCGTACTGGCGGATATCACCCCTGGTAGCTTACTAGGATCATTAGACTGGCCCCACAGACCAACACTAGTCTTTTCTATGCACTTTGTCCTCACTCGTGCGCGCCCGGGAACAACTTCCTGGTCGATCCCATCATTAAATTGCTCTGGGCCAAGCAAGCTTAACCATAGGGTTATTTTTAGACGAGCTTCCGGAAAAGAAGTTGCAACTTGTTGGTGTGGGTATCCTATCAATCCTATTAAGCCCTACGCCGGGATCTCACATACACCTACTCTTAGAAGATCTATGCCCTCATCGATCAATCACAAGCCAGGAGCATTTCCTCTTGGCACATTTTTATGCGTCCAGTGCTGATACATGTTGTTTGGGTTCGAGGGCAGAAAACAAAAAAATTCCTACGATCAAAACCCTAATGCCAAGATCTATTTACTAGTAATGTAGTAACGGGAGGGGATACGGTACTCATAGCTTTGAAGAACGGGCATGGTTAACGTACCTGACGAAGACACCCTGACGCTGAGGTCACGATGTCATGCGGCTTCCCGACAACTCCTTGCACCGAAAGCACGGTGCAACTAGAGGGAGCCACACACATACGATGCTTGACGACGACTCCCGCTTCTCCCTGATCCAGTCGAGATTGCGGAAGTAGATCTCCCAAATCCAAATCCCGCAGCGCGACGGCACTCTGCGGTGAAGAATTCCTCACTCGCACAACCCTAACAAGGGGGCCACGGTCGCAAGAGAGAGAAGAGATAGGCAACATATGCCTTTTATTTATTTCCCGGTGGAAATTGGTGTCTTTTTATCCTCCTATGGGCACCCCTTTATATAGGATGAGGGAGGGGTCCCTCCACCTTAGGGTTCCCATGTGGGACTAAACAAATAAAGGAAAAAAGGGGCAAACCCGTTGTCGGCCAGGTGGGCCGCCTGCCCACCCACGCGTGGCCCGGCTAGGAAGAGGTAGTGGAGGGGAGATGCCCGGGTGGGCCGGCTGCAAAACGAAGCCCGCGAGGTGGCGGCCGTCACAGCGGCGCCCAGCGCCATCCCCGGGTGGGCCGGCCTGTGGCCCGCGTGCGCCCGCTCACCCGCCCGCGCGGCAGCTAGCAGCGCAGCTCCGGGTGGGCCTTGGACTTGCAGCGATGGCTGCCTCTAGCCCGGCATTGCACAGTGGCGACCGCCCACATGCCCGCGGACTATCCGCTGCCCAAGTGGGATATTCCAAAACAGCCTCCCTTTGCTTTTTTTCTCATTTGTTTATTTTAGGTAAAATCCCTGCGGGATTTTGCGTAACTATTAAGACGCCTTTTACAAACCTTTATTCAAATATTTATTTATAAAATATTAATTTATAATTAATATATAATAAACATAAACCATTTATCTGAAAACTCTTTTCCGGTCCTTTTCCTTATCCTTTCTCCGAACACCTTCAGATCTCTCTAGAACTTTTTTGGTTTCTCTCTTCTTACTTCTTCAATGATTCAAACTAGCCATTAATGATCTCCAAGCTTCGTCAAGCCCTTAAGCATGCTACCCAACAGTTCGAGAATACTACAGACATGGCCAAGACTTCTCTCTGACCAATGATCAACAGCGGTACCTGGATGGCCATAATGATCACCTGTGTACTCAATGAAATTTGTCGTTGAACCGTAAACATTGTGTCTTATTCCTTTTATCTTTGGGATAGTTTATTGTCCGAGGCTTTGATCAAGATGTTAGTGTTTAACCTCGTTATCGACAATACCTTATTTACTTGATTTGATAAGTGATATCCCCGTGACCTAGTCACACACTGTGCAGCTTATGGATATAACTTCTCCGAGTGGGCCGAAAGTATCATCTGTCACGCGGATGGACAAATCCCACTCTTGACGCAGTCTCCTAAACTTGTTCCTCCGGATACCCAATGACACCTTTATGATCAGAATTTTACTGAGTGACGTTATGTGCCATCAAAGTAACCTCGGGTGATAGTGATTTGATATGGTCTCACGGTCTAAGGAAAGAGTCACTATGTTTCCTAATCATCGTAACCTGAACTCTATGACATGATCGTGATATGATGCTATAGATAGGGTATGTTCACCATCTCATTCTCCAATGAAATGACCTTATTGTCAATTAGGTGCTGAGGCACCAACATGATCAGGAAACCTTTGGTCATCCGTTGACTAATAAACCAGTGACTAGAGTTTCACCTAGAACTACTGGTTGTTTGTATATCACACGTGCATTGAAGTTTCCTAATCAATACAATTTTAGCATGATATAAAACTTAATCATAAACCTTATGAAATATGCCATCTTATATTTGACTCTAGGGCATATTCCCTTCAAACTCCCACTTGCACTAGAGTACAAATAAACTAGTTGCATTTGTTATCCAATCATCAATACCATACTCCTTGGTGCTTCTAATTATGCTTGATCATGGAAGAGTCCTAAGTCTAAGAAATAAACATTTCATTCCTTGTGTATCCTTTGAAACTTATTAATGTCATCCTTCATGACACTAATATCTTTTATCATCTCCATGATAAATTCTTGTGCATGTATAATGTTTTAGCAACAGAATGGGGTTTTCAAGTTCTGGATACCGACAGTGACTTTAGATAGGTCTTGGGGACTTTCTCATGGGCACTAATTATTAGAACACACTCTGTGAGAAAATATGCTTCTCAAAGCTTCAACATTTATACAACACATGGTAGTATTCATATACTATGTTATTAAATGTAGATTTTCAATTCAAAATGCACCATGTGATATTTCGAATATTTAGCCACCATGCTTCAGTTGTGCCTGAGGTAACCTTTAATGTAGAGATTTCCGATCTTATAAATTCAACATATAGTCTTTCCAGTATAACACTTTATACTTCAAGTATGTTGCCTTTACAGATCCAGAAACATGCCAACAGATCTCACTAGATACTATGAACAATTTGACTCATCGTTCAATGATTCACCAATCATTTTCGAACTTGTTCTTCCAAATAAGAACATGGATCAGATTATGTTAAGTATTAGTCATGATTTCAATTTAGAATCCTATGTCACAACATAGTGGATGTCTGAACATCCTATTCTTTATTAAATCATAGACTTTTATACTTATGATCCTTCATAACCCCTTCAATTATTTAGGACTCTTCCTTAATCAATTAATATTCTGAATCATTCAGAATCCTTTTTAGGAATTCATTCCAACATAATTACATAGGACATATCTTAATCTCCTTGATTAAAATGTTTATGTTTCCATAAATCAACATTTCTTTATTTATTAGCTTTTGGTCCTTATTCATAATGTGTCACTCACACACATGAATCATGTCAAGCTCCCACTCAAAATATGTCAACTACATATGTGAGTTTAAATTTTACAACAGTTCCTCACAAAAATATGTCATTCACATATTAATCTAGGAAGACTCCCTAGATCCCACTCAACTTTTTGTGTTTCGCATATACTTTCTCGACATTTCGAACAATTCGAAATCTCCTGATCAATTATCAATTTTAGACTTTCTTTTACAAGATTCTAGGATCCATTTGACATTTAGCACTCTGAATCCAATTCATTCAAATTTTCTCAAGACTCTTCTTGACGAATCTTGCTTTATCTTTTAAGACTCCCACTTATTTCTCATAACCTTACGGTCCTTTAGAAATATCAAGTTACTATTTTACTTGACGAGATTCAGTAACCATTTTACTTTCTAATTTCAAGTGACGTTTTAATTTTAGGATTTCTTGTAACTTTAGTTTACCATCATTTCCTTATAGTTCGTAGGTATGTCTTGTTCCAATAATGTGATAATAAATTCACATTTATCTCTACACCTGGTATAGGACATATTTGTGAATCCTGCTACTTTAGGTAAAAGCATAACTAAAAACTATAGTGATCACAATCATTGATCTCTTTTCATATGACATGAAGAGTCGCATCATAGAACATATTCCACTTACGCTTCTCATCATTCTGATGCATAGTCTCAGACCTTCATCATGCTCTTATTTTTATTTCATAAACACCATTATTGAGAAACATACTTTCTCGAGAATGTACCAAGCCTTTAGCAATACTAACTTTTCCCCTCTTTGGTTCTTGTCATGAAATTTGTCTTGCAAGTTTTCAAGGACTTATTCGTTAATACTTTGGTTTTATCACATCAACCCAAAAGCTTTCATGAATTCTAGAAGGTTTACTTTATTCTAGATGAGTGTTTTCCATTTCCAATCAATGGCCTTTTACTAACACCACTAAGTATTATTTGGTTTATTGCCAGATGTATTTCCCGCATTATGCCAATTAGGCATTTTACAAATGTTCATGTATTATCAATTAGTTTCTCAATCTGAATAATTCAAACATAATCGAAAATAACATATGAACATGATAGAAATCATTCATAAAAGCAGAACAACTGACTTGTTACAAACTTGTATGAATAACCATCTCACAAAATGTAAGACACACTATAGAAGGTTCATATTCCACCGATTACAATAATTATTCAAAAACTATAAAATATATGATAAATCTTGAGGGAGAGTGTCGTCGGCCATCATCATCATGCTTTCCATCAACATGCAACATCACCTCCTCTCTCACAATCAACTCCCATGCAGATAGAACAAGTATCAGATACTTCGATACTGCAACAAGTGTTTGCAAGATTATAACATTTATAAACTTTTTATATCATATATACCTTCGTCATTGACGACTTCTCTAGCCATTTGTTCGACTTGAACATTTATCGAACATTCTATGAACTCATAGAAATCCATCCATTATGCATAACCCATTTGTGATGCAAGCCTGTATATATCCTTTGAAGCTGGGAGGAAGTGACCTAAGCAATACTCCTATTGCAAAGGAATCCATCATCCAATAATCCACCAAGTGAACTAATCTCATGTGGGCATCAAGTATGTGATCCAAGTGACTTTCTAGACAAGTGTTTTCATCCATCTTTATAGAGAGGAAGTTTTCAACAAGTTCGTACTTCCACATGCGCACATGGGTGATGAACTCTGCCCTTGGTTGATCTATCATCGCATGAGGTTCAAGATCACCTATGAGTGTACGTAATTCATTCACCATGCCATTGCACATTAACTCTTGTATGAATGCAGATCTCTCCTGATGAAAAATGCGGCCATCCCACATTTGTGGGGTTTCTTGTTCTTCATCTTCTGGCTCACTCAAATTCGTCATGTGGCAGATGTACCAGACCACTCTATTCTTGACGAGGAGGTCATTGAGACGTGTCAGTCATTCAGGGAAGTTTGATCCATCTAACTTGAGTTTCTCGGCGGCTAACCAATCGGTAATGTCAAAACTGTGATCATGGTGTGCCATGATCTATATTTAAAGTTTGCAAAGGTTTCAGACTAAGTTTATGAAAATATGAGTTTAAATAACTCCACTAAAAAATTATCCCTAACAAATGTCTTAGTGATTACATGATCCTCATTCACTACCTCACCCTCGATCGTCATGGCTGGCAATATAGTTGCAAAGGTGGACGCTTCACGTTGATCACATCATTCATGTGACTCGTGCTTGATATTTTGATCATCCTGTGTGCCGAGGCCATGTCTACGCATGCTAGGCTCGCCAACTCAAACTCATGTGTATTGCAGTGCAACCCTTACACCCACTGTATGCGAACATAGGTATGCCTGACACCCGATCGTCATGGCCTACCTCATACCGAAGAACTTTCTTGGTGGTGCACACACAAGGGGAACACTATCATTGGAATTCAGTTGATTATGAATCATCTTATTAATGCTACCGTCGAGTATCTAATACTAAGCACACAATAAGATACACACAACAATCATACATCAAATGTAAGTGCGATGCGATATGGTCTTTGCGCTATGATATCCATATCGGCACCTCGGATATGGCACCAAGGGAATGGCGCCCCGGGTCTGGCGCTAGGGAGCAGGCTCCTCTGGGTCTGTGCCATGGCCCTAGTGCCTCTGACTTCTTAGTCCACCATCATGACAATGACTGTTACTACGACTAAACAATAGAAAGTAAACTACTTTACGTTGACTATAACCATATCACATCACATCTCCCCTCCAAAACAAAGTTAGACACCTCTACTTTATCTTTTGTAAGTTTTACGTGGCTGTATGGGATTTTGTGCAAGAACCGTTTCTTACCTATGAACTTCAACCACAATGTCGATTGAAGAATTGTCTCTACTAACCCCCTCTCGGGTCCCTCCTTTGTAAATGCTATATAAACTATTGAAATAGAGACAGACACCCGCTAGCCACTTATACGGAACAAGCCGTATGTCGAGCTTGGAACCAATATCGCATAAGAGTACGCGTAAGGTCGGTCCGGGCCGCTTCATCAATCAATACCGCGATATAAAAAAGTACAAATGGGAGGGTAACAATTATAAAATCAACGCCCACACATCACAACTCGTGTGTTCTACCCGTACTGGCAGTACTACGCATAGATCGTCTTTGATACCACTGTTGGGGTTCGAGGGCATAAAAGAAAAAATTCCTACAATCCAAACCCTAATGCCATGATCTATCTACTAGTAAAGCATTAACAGGAGGGGATACAGTGTTCATACCTTTGAAGATCGAGCGTGGTTAATGTATCGCGAGGAACATGGATGAATAAGATACCCTGACGCTGACCTCGAGGTCACGATGTCCTGCGGCTCCCCGACAACTCCTAGCACCAAAAGCATGGTGCCGCCAGAGGGAGTCACACACGTGCGGTCCTTGATGTCAACTCTCACTTCTCTCTGATCTAGCCGAGATTGCAAAAGTAGATCTCCCGGCTCTGAATCCCGCATCGCGAGGGCTCTCCATGGTGAAGAACTCCTCGCTCGTAGAGCCCTGACAAGGAGGCCATGGTCGCAAGAGAGAGAGAGAGAGAGAGAGGCAACACATGCCTTTTATTTATTTCCAGGTGGAAATTGGTGTGTTTTAATCCTCCTATGGGCACCCCTTTATATAGGCGGAGGTACGGGGTACCTCTACCTTAGGGTTCCCATGTGGGACTAAACAAACAAAGGAAAAATGGGCAAACCTGCTGCCGGCCAGGTGGGCCGCCTTCCCACCCACACACGGCCCGGCTGGGAAAGGAGGTGGAGGGGAGAGGCCCGGGTGGGCTGGATGCAGGCCACAGCCGCCGCAGCGGCGCCTAGCACTAGCCCCGGGTGGGTCGGCCTGTGGTCCACGTGCGCGTGCTCGCCCACCCATGCGGAAGCTAGCAGCGCATCCTCGGGTGGACCTTGGCCTAGTAGTGATGGCTACCTCCATCACGGCGGCGCACAATGGCAACCGCCCACATGCGGCGCAGACTATCCACTGCCCACATGGGTTGTTTCAAAAATAGCCCCCCTTTGCCTTTTTCTCATATGTTTATGCCTAACTATTAAGACGCCTTTTATAAATCTTTATTAAAATATTTATTGACAAAATATTAATTCATAATTAATATATAATAAACATATTTAAATAACCATTTATCTTAAAACCCTTTTCCGGTCCTTTTCCTTATCCTTTCTCCGAACACCTTCGGATCTCTCCAGAACTTTTCTAGTTTCTATCTTCTCACTTATTCAATGATTCAAACTAGCCATTAACGATCTCCAAGATTCATCAAGCCCTTAAGCATGCTACCCAACACTTAGAGAATACTATAGACATGTCCAAGACTCCTCTCTGACAAATGATTAACAGCTGGACGTAGATGCCCATAATGATCACTTGTGTACTCAACAAATTTGTTGTTGAACCATAAACATTGTGTCCTATTCATTTTGTATCTATGATATTGTATTGTCTAAGGATTTGATAAGTGACATCTCCATGTCAGTGTTTAACCTTGTTACCAACAATACCTTCTTTACTAGATTCGATAAGTGATATCCCCATGACCTAGTCACACGCTGCGCAGCTTATGGATATAACTTATCCGAGTGAGCTCAGAGTATCTTCCGTCACGTGGATGGACAAATCCCGCTCTTAATGCAGTCTCCTCAACTTGTTCCTCCGGATACCCAATGACACCTTTATGATCACCATTTCACTAAGTGATGTTATGTGCCATCAAAGTAACCTCGGGTGATAGTGATTTGATATGGTCTCACGGTCTAAGGTAAGCTAATCATCATAACCTGAACTCTGTGACATGATCATGATATGATGCTATAGATAGAGTATGTTCACCATCTCACTCTCCAATGAAATGACCTCATTATCAATTAGGTGTCGAGGCACCAGCATGATCAGGAAACCTTTGATCATCCATTGATCAATGAACCAGTGAGTAGAGTTTCATCGGGAACTACTGATTTTTTGTATATCATACATGTATTGATGTTTCCTAATCAATACAGCTATAGCATGATATAAAACTTAATCATAAACTTTATGAAATATTCTATCTTATATGTGACTCTAGGGCATATTCCCTTCAAACTCCCACATGCGCACCCGAGAACAACTTCCTGATCAGTCACCCATCCTCAAATTGCTCCAGGCAAGCATGCTTAACCTCAGAGTTCTTTTTCGAAGGGAATATGCCCGAGAGGCAATAATAAAGTGGTTATTATAGTATTCCTTATTTATGATAAATGTTTATTTTGCATGCTATAATTGTATTAATACGGAAACGTTAATACATGTGTGTTTAATAAACAAAAAGGAAGTTCCTAGTTATGCCTCTCTTATAAACTAGCTCGTTGATTAACAAGATGATCAAAGTTTCCTGATCATGGACATTGGATGTTGTTAATAACGAGGTCACAACATTAGTGTAATGATGTGAAGAACATTCATCCGAAGTATAGCATTACGATCAAAGTCATTGAGTTTACATTGCTATAACTACTTACAAAGTGATCCTAATCCTTAGACCATGAGATCATGTCAATCACTAACACCGGAAGAGTTTCTTGATAACATCAAACGTCACACCGTAACTGGGTGATTATAAAGATGGCTTCAGAACTACTAAAGTGTTATGTTGAGACCCATGGATCGAGAGTGGAATTTGTTCATCCCGATAACGGATAGATATGCTCTGGGCCCTCTCGGTGATATCACATTGATTAGCTTGCAACAAGTGATTTGATCACTAGAATGTTATATCACGGGAACGAGAAAAGAGTGCATGTCGGTAACGAGATCAAACTAGGTATGGAGATACCGATGATCGAATCTCGGACATGTAATATATCGTGAAACAAAGGGATTAAGATACTAGCGTAAAAGGTTCACACGATCACAGAAGTCATCGTTGAATGTGTGGGAGTCAGTATGGATCTCCAGGTCCCGCTACTGATTATTGATCGGAGAAGGGTCTCGATCATGTCCGCATTATTCGCGAACCGTAGGATGACACACTTAAGGGATACCGACACCATTCGGAGCAAATGATATGCCAGAAAAATAAAAGGAAAGCGCAGGAATTTATTTCACTAGACACCGGAACTGTTTCGGTTGAAATTGCTGAAACTGGTTCTGCATATGAAATTGAAATGTTGTTAGGGGTTTTATGTGAATGTTTGTTAATTAAAGTAATTAACAAAATTCTGAATAAATAAATAAAAGAGTTTTATTTAAATGAGAGCTTGCATTAAATTTGGTGGAAATTTAATGCATGTGAGTGGATTTTTGAGTGGAGGCTTTTTAATGGGAGTGGAGGCTTTTCATTTTGAGTGGGAGCTCCATCCACATGAATGTGGAAGAGGTGGGGGCAGCCCCCATGTCTGGGCGCCATGCCCCTTGGGTTCCCCCCTCTCCCCTATAAAAGGCCCCCCTCTCCTTCTCTCAAAGCACACCTCCTCGCGAAGGATCTCTCTCCCCCTTTTAGAATTTCCCCATGGTCTCGGATCAGCGAGATACATGTTCCCGGTGGCTTTTTCTGGAAGAATTTGTTGCTTCCGCTGCTTCGCTGGAGCGAGGGCGCGGAGGTTATCGGGGTACCCGTACGTGTGTGCGATCACGGATGCACCACTGCTTTGAGGTGCTGGACTTGATCGTGCTGGACCGGCTGGACCAGATGGACTTCATCACGATCTTGAGATCGGCAAGCGTTCGTCTACATCATCCACGAGTACAACCTCGTTAACTCTATTCGGTCTTCGAGGGTATGTATTCTATGGATGTATATCCACCCGTTGCTTGTATCTAGAAGATAGATCTTGGTACTTAGATGTTCCCATCGTAGGAAATTTTTTGTTTTCTATGCGGCGAACCCTACAGTGGTATCAGAGCCGGATCTATGCGTAGATACTTTGCACGGGTAGTACACATATGAGTATGTGGGCGATGATGATCATTTTATTGCTTCTTAGTTGTACTTTGGATATTGGTGGCATAGTGGGATGAAGCGGCCCGGACAAACTTTACATGTCCTCGCACATGAGACCTGTTCTACGCTTGACATGCAACTAGTTTTGCATAAGTGGCTAGCGGGTGTCTGTCTCTCCTACTATAGTCAATATCTAATTTGCAACGAGTTGTCAACAATTTGGTTATCCTCATTGTGGTTCATGTTCGTAGGTAAGAACTGTTCTATCTTCGAAAGCCCTAAGCCACGTAAAGCTTGCAATGGATAAATTAGAGGCGTCTAGTTTAGATTGTTGCTGGGCTAGTGTTATGATATGGTGATGTTGTAAGTAGAAGTATGAGATGATACTCTTACAACACACATAGCGTGTAAGTTACATAGACCTTGGCCTTACACATAAAGGTATGATAGAGATCATACCACGGTGCACATGATGGAGATCATATGCGGGAACCATATCATTTCACTTATTAACATGTGATGTTTTGATTGCATCTTATATTGCTTGTTTGGCGTTTTATTAGCATAATAAGATGATCCCTCATTTAGACATCAAGATAAGAATGTGTTCTTCCTTAAGTATGCACCGACAATGTTTCGTCGCTTCAAGACATCACGTGATGATCAGGTGTACTTGGATCCATGAGCATATCTCGGGTGTAAGACAGTTACACACGCGAATACTAAGGTTCTTACTTGGCGAGCCTAGCATGTACAGACATGGCCTCGGAACACGGACCGAAAGGTTAAGCATGAGTCATATGTTTTGATATGATGACCATATGGACGCTCGCCTTTGAAGCTACACCGTCTCAAGTGATGATCGGACTTGGTGTAGTGGATTTGGTTCATGTAATCACCAAAAAGACACGAGGGATGTCATTTTTGAGTGGGAGTTCATTTCTAATTTGGATTAGTAGAACTCAATTTATCATAAATTAAATCAAAGTGAATTTGCATAATTTGTTGTAGTCATTGGCATTCGTTCACCACCGTATGCATAGTTGTAATTGAGATAATAGAACTATAGAATTCTGGATATATACTTTACGAACTGGTATCGTATTGTGTTGAGTGTCAATCTAAAGTTTAAAGTCCTATTGCAAACTTTCAGCAAACTCTATTCACTCCGTGAAATTTATCTTAAGTATCATGTTTGCCTCCATGATTCTTGATTGTTCTAATATCAAGTTTATCTAGGAGCTGAAAGAATTGTTTCAGAAACCATCATGTGTGGCAGATATAACGATATATGAAACAATGTTTTGGTTGCAATATGATTGACTATAATATATGTTCTCATATTGGATGAGAATTTATGAAGGTTGGAGATGCTAGACATCCTAATCATCCAAAAGGGTTTTGGAAAGTAATGTTATACTCACGATTCGCCTTTATAAGCTACAGTAGCTTGATCATGAAAGTCGTCATGATAAGGATGAATAGAATATGTACGTAAAATGTTTACTACACTAAAAGATTACTAAAGAATGGATTTTGAAAGAATACCGATCATTTTGATGATGGTGATCTACTTCAAAGTGCAAGTCCAAAGGTATTATTATTTGAATATACACGCTTTGGACTATGTGTCATGTATATGGCGCCACTTTTGATGTTGATAGATTCTTTTAAAAAGGAAAAGGAAATGCTGAAAGAGAATCTATAAAATATATATGGTAGAAAAGAAAAGATTGGAAATATCCAATTTAGTATATAGATGATATACATGTTATGGTTGTATTCTTTGCTTGTTAAACAATGTGGTTCTTGGGTATTGGATACCGAATTGGTTGGTATGAAATTTCATACGGAACAACGCAATTCATGAACCACAATGGCCTAAGTAACTAGCAAGAGAATATGTGATGATGTTCATCAAAAACAAACAAACCGTTGTTTGTATTTCTCGTTGACATCAAAGCTTGACTTCAAGATTTTTTTTAATAATTGTTATTTAAATCAGGTATTATGAGAACAAAGGTAGTTCAAATAATTACCGTATTCCATATCAGATGGATGATTTACAAATCTAGTTGGAGAAATCACATCCATAAAACCTAATGCTAAAATGTCTCAAGACAAATGATTGAAAGATCACTTACGAAGTGACATCGCTGTTTAAATTATATTGGAAAGAAAACATGAAGAATCTCCATATTCATGGATTTTTGGAGTCTTTGATTTGATCAAGTGACGCTTGTGAGACTTTCTACGTGATAATTAAAACTTCGTTCAAAGGCCAAAGAAAAACGAACGACTAAATTATTGGAATTTATACATATCGATGTATGTAGTCCATTATGTGTAGTCATAAGCGATGGGTTTCAACTTCATATGCTTTCTCCAGAAATTTGAGTGAATGTTCACTTAATGAGAAAGAAGTATGAAATATTTGAAAGCGTTTCAAAGAATTTCAAGATGAAGTGCAAAATCATTGTAACAAGAAAATAAATGATTTATGATTTGATCATAAAGGGATTTATTTGAGTTACAAGTGTAACAAGAAAATAAATGAATTATAATTTTATCATAAAGGGATTTATTTGAGTTGCAAGTTTAGCAAAACACCTAGATTTACATATCCCGAAACACCATAGGAATATGGAGTGTTTGAGATTTGTAATGAAACCTTGTTTGACATGGTTGGATCAAAGGTGTTATTGATAAAACTGCCATTATGTTTTAAAAGATTAAAGCTTTAGAGACTACTGCTTTTACACTAAAAAGAGCTCCATCTTGATCCGTTGAAATGACACCATATGAGTTATGGTTTGGGGTAAAACCCAAGTCGTCATTTCTTAAATTTTGGTATGCTAAACATAAGTAAGATGTTTACAACCGAAGTCGGATGAGCATGTCTTTGTAGGTTATTTCGAATAACAATTGGTTATTCTTCCATAACACCGAGGACAAAAGGGTTTGTCGCTTGAAATGTGAAGTTTCCTGAAAAAGGAATTTTCGCAAAAGTTAAGTGGGAGGACAATAGAACTTTGATAAGGTTAACGAACCTTAGCTAAATGTGCTGAGTTGCGCAGCGCCAGAAATCGTTCTGGAGGCTGCCATAATGCTCATAGCTTATGTGCCTCAAAGGTTGTGGTCATGGAGATCTAAGTTCTTATTGAACCAAGTCGGTCGGATAAACAATCAAATGCTAAGATTTGAGAGTAAATCATTATTGTTTGACAATGATGAACCGACTACATGCAAAGAAGCGATGATGGGCCCTGACTCCGTCAAATGGCTTGAATCCATAAAATCCGTGATGGTTCCATACACGAGAAATCAAGTTTTGAACTTGGAAGACCCTCCGGAAAGGTGTAAAAACCTATCGGTCGTATTTGGATCTATAAAGAAATAGACATGGATGTTTCAGATCTATGAAATAGTCGACATGTCGTAAAGTATTTTATGACAATGTTCAAGGAGTTAACTATGACAAGATTTGATCTTTCATAGCGATATTTAGTCTGGACGGATTAAAGTAGCAACCACTACATATAATTTGTTATATGGTAGATGAATAAACAAAACAAAGTTCTTCTAATATAATGGTTACCTAGGACGTGTACATGACACGATCCAAAGGGTTTTGTTAATTCAAAGGATGCTAAAAAGGGCATGCAAACTTCAATGGTTGAAGTAAGCATCGCGGAGTTGGAATCTTCACCGTGATGAAAAAGAGTTTTCATCAAGAGACGATGAAGATGCTTGCATTTGCAAGAAATTAAGTGGGAGCGCTGAGACATATTTCTAATACATTATGTGGAGGACATCTTGTTGATTAGAAATTATGTATATTTTATTGACAATGGTTAAGAATTTCATTTCGATGAAAGACTTAGGCAAAACCCGAGTATTTAGCATGAATGTCTATAGTGGATAGACTGTGACGATAATAAGGTTGTGCCAAACGTACATATATGAGATATTGAAGGAGTTCAATATAGAAACGACAAGAAATAGTTCTTGTTGCATGGAAAGGAATTGAATCAAGATTCAAGTGTATCGACACTTGATAAGTGAAACAAGATTCAAGTGCTTTGACACTTGATGAGTGAAATCACGAGAATGTTTTGATCAATCATACCATGATATGTACACATCCAGATATGTCCTATGCTCTAAGTGTTATGAGCATATACCAGAATGAATCATAAAATGATCATTGGACGATAGTGAGGATATTCTTATGATCTTTTTGAAATAACTAAGAATATATTTGTGTAGAGGTGACAAACAATTACAAATAGTTCATTGTAAAGCGTTACATTGATACTAGTTTTGTCGCAAGATACAAATTAAGTTTATCTCAATTTAAACTATGGGTGGCACAATGTAATGGAAAGGAGTTTCCATGATGGATTTGGAAGAGTTCCAAAGTTAAGACATTGTGACGAATACTACAACAAAAGGCTAAGTATATGACTGCTATAGTAGCGGCAAAGGAGGGAATTTGTGTCAACTAGTTTGTTATCAAACTAAGGTGTGGTTCCCAACGGGCTAACACTAAAGATATATTGTGTGACAATAGTATCGACGTGTTTTAACCCCAAGGAACTAAAGGTCTCACCAAAAGACCAAATTTATACAATGCCATCTCATTGGAGAATGAGTGATGCGTGAAGACGCAAAGACATGCAAATACACACGGATCTGAAAGTGTCAGATCCGTAGATTATGTTAACCACTTGGAAATGCGTATTTGGAACACCAGAAAGCCATAGGTGTTGAATACACAAAGTTTTCAAACTAGATTATTGTCTCTAGTGCAAGTGGGAGACTGAAGGGAATATGCCCGAGAGGCAATAATAAAGTGGTTATTATCGTATTCCTTATTTATGAAAAATGTTTATTTTGCATGCTATAATTGTATTAATACGGAAATGTTAATACATGTGTGTTTAATAAACAAAAAGGAAGTTCCTAGTTATGCCTCTCTTATAAACTAGCTCGTTGATTAACAAGATGATCAAAGTTTCCTGATCATGGACATTGGATGTTGTTAATAACGATGTCACAACATTAGTGTAATGATGTGATAAACATTCATCCGAAGTATAGCATTACGATCAAAGTCATTGAGTTTATATTGCTATAACTACTTAAGAAGTGATCCTAATCCTTAGACCATGAGATCATGTCAATCACTAACATCGGAAGAGTTTCTTGATAACATCAAACGTCACACCGTAACTGGGTGATTATAAAGATGGCTTCAGAACTACTAAAGTGTTATGTTGAGGCCCATGGATCGAGAGTGGAATTTGTTCATCCCGATGACGGATAGATATGCTCTGGGCCCTCTCGGTGATATCACATTGATTAGCTTGCAAGCAAGTGATTTGATCACTAGAATGTTATATCACGGGAACGAGAAAAGAGTGCATGTTGGTAACGAGATCAAACTAGGTATGGAGATACCGATGATCGAATCTCGGACATGTAATATATCGTGAAACAAAGGGATTAAGATACTAGCGTAAAAGGTTCACACGATCACAGAAGTCATCGTTGAATGTGTGGGAGTCAGTATGGATCTCCAGGTCCCGCTACTGATTATTGATCGGAGAAGGGTCTCGATCATGTCCGCATTATTCGCGAACCGTAGGGTGACACACTTAAGGGATACCGACACCATTCGGAGCAAATGATATGCTAGAAAAAGAAAAGGAAAGCGCAGGAATTTATTTCACTAGACGCCGGAACTGTTTCGGTTGAAATTGCTGAAATTGGTTCTGCATGTGAAATTGAAATGTTTTAAGGGGTTTTATGTGAATGTTTGTTAATTAAAGTAATTAACAAAATTCTGAATAAATAAATAAAAGAGTTTTATTTAAATGAGAGCTTGCATTAAATTTGGTGGAAATTTAATGCATGTGAGTGGATTTTTGAGTGGAGGCTTTTTAATGGGAGTGGAGGCTTTTCATTTTGAGTGGGAGCTCCACCCACATGAATGTGGAAGAGGTGGGGGCAGCCCCCATGGCTGGGCGCCATGCCCCTTGGGTGCCCCCCTCTCCCCTATAAAAGGCCCCCCTCTCCTTCTCTCAAAGCACACCTCCTCGCGAAGGATCTCTCTCCCCCTTTAGAATTTCCCCATGGTCTCAGATCAGCGAGATACATGTTCCCGGTGGATTTTTCTGGAAGGATTTGTTGCTTCCGCTGCTTCGCTGGAGCGAGGGCGCGGAGGTTGTCGGGGTACCCGTACGTGTGTGCGATCATGGATGCACCACTGCTTTGAGGTGCTGGACTTGATCGTGCTGGACCGGCTGTACCAGATGGACTTCATCACGATCTTGAGATCGGCAAGCGTTCGTCTACATCATCCACGAGTACAACCTCGTTAACACTATTCGGTCTTCGAGGGTATGTATTCTATGGATGTCTATCCACCCATTGCTTTTATCTAGAAGATAGATCTTGGTACTTAGATGTTCCCATCGTAGGAAATTTTTTGTTTTCTATGCTGCGAACCCTACATTTTTAATGAGCTTCCAGAAAAGAAGTTTCATCTTGTTGGTATGGATATCCTATTAAGCCATCCGCCAGGATCTCACAAGTTCGCTGGGAGTATGGCGACTAGGACAAAGTCAAGCTCCTGTGGGAGCGGGTGCATGAGCTTCATGAAGATTTGCTGACAACGTTGGACCTCATCACTAGATGGTTGGTTCATCACATCCATACCCTTCAAGAAAGACCCCGTAAGATCCGACATTAGTCCAGTAAGAATTCTCTGGTCCTATGTTGCTCCATAGGGGCCGCACCACATAGAGTTAGTGCGGTGACCCATGATACCACTGCATGTGTAGTACACTATAGTCGTTGACATGACACTTATAGAACACCGTTCTACAAATATCACATCCCTCAGAGTGGTATAATATAAACATTGCAGGTCCAAATTACAAACATACACACATTATTATTATTACAATACCAAAAGATCAGTACTTCAAGTTATTCAAACTTACAAACCATACTTAGAAGTTTCAGAGGAAGAACAAAGTTTAAAACTCATATCCATACTTGAGCTCAGCAGCTTAATATATAAAGTTTGTACTACTCGGCTCATTTGAACTACTATATAATTGTAGGCAACTACTCGGACTCGTTGCCTTCTACTCCATAGCGTGTCTCGTAGTACACCCCTTCCACTCCTCCAGACAGGTCTGGTTCCTCGTAGTATACATCCTCTTGCCCTTCAGTAGCGTACATTGGAGTGTCTTTAGGCTCCTCAGAGTCTAAGGAGGGAATCAAAGGAAAGAGTGAGTAACAACGTTACCCAGCAAGTTCATTATATGCAAGGTGGGAAGTTTGATGCTCTATCTACCACCTCGGACTATCAGTCCTTGGAACTATGCAATTTTCGTAAACATTTCTTCAAAGGTTGATTTTAATATCAAAAACTATGCCCATCAGCCTTCATAGGTTGACCAGAACTTCATGGAGTTCCTTTCCTGCCGCGTTCGTAGCTCCTTCCGGGAACAGGGAGTAACAAGTTACAGTTCTTACACTCTGCAGAGGTGCATTGCTTTACCCATGATAAATCAAATCCTTGTTGCACAACCGGGTGTACTTTCCCGCCCACAACTCCATGATGTGGGGCCTAATATATGATCCAAGCCAATCATTGCCCTTCTCCTCGACCCCGCATGCCCACTTGGTTTATGGCATGCCCACATATTGGATTACGGCAATGGACAGTACAGACTATTCAGATGGCAGAACTATCATGGGACGTTGAGGGTTCCCACCCATATGTTGCATATCCTTTATGAATTACACTCACGCTACAAGGATAATAGCCATGACCTACGCATCTGGTGACATGCGAAAGGAAGAAGATCCAGCTGACTTCCATGTACCATTCCAAATCTCATGGTTAATGCATATTATGTGTCGCTAGAATCACTGATGCCATGGGTTATTAACTCCTACGTGATGAATCTTACTACACATGGAATCCTACATTCCATTGCCAATCTTATATTTATCACCACTTTGGATGATAATAGTATTTTATTTTCTATTCAGAAAATAGTATTTTCTTTCTCCTTTTTAGAATATAGTTAATAACACACAATTTGCAAATACTTTGACAAAACATATCAAAGGACATGAGGAAGTGATGAACTTGCCTTGTGACTGCAAGGTAGTGAAGTCGGATGCTTGCACTCGACCTTGAGCTTCTATTTCTACAAAACACCATTAGTGCCCAATAAGGACAATATTTAAAGAAGCAATAATGAACATGCATACTAATGCAATGCATTTATTTATCTTCTTTGTGTGTTTTACCCTCATTATTAAAATCTTAAAGTTTCTTTATTAAAAGTAAGTTAATACTTAATAATTCTAAAATTCTTATAAATATTATATTTAATATTTTGTGATAATATAAATTAATATAAGAGTTTAAAACAAGTTTTTATTTAATTTTAACTCTTATTAATATTTTCTAAAAAATCTATTAAAGAATAAGTATTTTAATTTAGGGGATTTTATTTTATTAAAATAAAATACAATTTAGTATTTTCTAAAATACTATAACTATTTAGGATTGTAAAAGTGAATTTTATTTATTGATAGATATTCTATTTATTTTTTTAAAATTCCATAAGAAATTTATATTATCAAAATAATTAACCTATATTTAATCCATTAAAGAACAATCCACTAATTTTATTGAGTAGCTTACATTTTTATGAACACGTAGTTATTTTATTTGTATGTTTAGGATTTTTTTATTTTCTTAGAGCTTAATTTGTATTGAGGTTACTTTGTTAATATTTTTAATAAAGAAATTTAATTTCCTTTTTCTTTTAAAACTGGGCGCGGCCCATTGGGCTGGCCCAGCCCGACTTGGCCCAACTGGGTTGGGTCAAACCAACCCAGTAGTAACTGGATCTCCCCCACCGGCCCAACCCGCCTCTCTCTCTCGGCCCGACCCCTATCTTCTCTTCTTTTCCCTTTGCCAATCGCGGCTCGCCTCGCCATCTCTGCTCGATTCTGGCCACCCTGGACCTCCGCTACCGCTGTCGCGTTGCAGGGTGACAACGTTGATGATGGTGTGTTGTCCTATCCACTTCGATCTATCTCTCACGCCCGCTGTTGGCGGTTCCTCCACCTCTCTGGTGCCTAGGGTTTGGGACCCACCGGTATGTACCTCGGGTATGTGTCAGTTTTCCCCCTTATAATCAAGACCCTCTCTGCAATCTCATACTGTGTTGTTGGATTGCCTTAGATAGCCCTATACCTGGTTCTAGGGTTCTTTGATGATTAGTACTGCTTGTGGTTCGTAGCTAGATTATTGTAAGATTGATGCATTCATAACTAGCTCTTAATTTCTTACTATGGAACTTGGTTCATGTCTGATGTGATTCATTATTGACTTTGGTTGCTGACTATCTGAATATTGATTCAGATACTATGGATATAGGTGATTATAGTGCTATTGATAATGATCAGTGTAGCTGATTAGCTCTAGTGTGAATCTTTGAGCACTAGTGTTTCTGGTGTTGTTCTTGCCAGTGGTTATTTAGTAAGGTATACCGAATCTTGATTGGTATACATGGTATCCTGAGGTGCCACTATCTATTCTTATCAAATGATTTGATCTAGTGATTCCTAAAATATTTAGGAAGATGATTTATTGGTTTTATTGAGACGATGTGGTTGAAATGGTCCTAATGATAACAATAATCTGGTTGCTATATAGGTGCTACCCTCTATTGGGATGTGCCTTGTATCAAATATGCTTTGATATGCTGCTATCTAGCTTAGGCTAGATAATAAGGTCAATGATGTTGGTCTGAGACCAATTTTTTATTAAGAACAATTGTTTTTTCTTGTTGTCCATTATCCTATGTGTTCTGTGATCAGTATATCATGTTCTTGCATGAATATAGATGCTTGTAAAATGATCAATAGATTGATCTAGAGCTCTGAGAAATACCCTGATGCTGGATTTGATTGTGGTAGCCTGTAGCTCTATGCTAGTGTTGCCTGCTCTTCTAGTACTAGTGGTTGCTCTCTCTTTGATCTACTATACTGCATTGGTGTTGCTGCTTCCCTTGATCTTGTTCTGCTCCTCCTGGTGCTGCTGGTCCAAGCTCCTTCTTGCCCTTGTTATCCACCTATTCCACCCGGTCCATCATGTGACCATCTTGTGTGGTTCTCCAGTTGATTCCTATGGTGGATTTTGGGTTGCTCTAATGGAAATCTTATAAAAGATTCTACGGTTTGGTTGTGTTCTTGAGATGTAGAACTGTGTCTTCTTTTTGTGAAATGGTGAGAAAAACCAGCTTGGCCGTGGGTGTGCTGTGGTTTTGATTCACTTGCTCACCTTCCTGCTATCGATAGCACACACCATGCATTTAGTTGTGTGAGCTGCTTCACTGTGCCCCTTTCCTTTGGATCAGATCAAGTGAAATTTATTCACTGCCCCTTCCGTTTACTATTGTCTGCTCTGGTGAAACTTGCCCCTTTTACTTGGCTTATGATGTTGTACTGAAGCCTTCTTGGATTTGTGTAGAGGTCCCAACTTTTAATAAGGTAGAGATCCCTGTGTTTACAATGCTAGTCCCTAGATCAATAGCTAGCATCCATAGTTAAGATGTAATATCAAGAAACAAAGGTCATAATACAATTGTATAACTAGGAATAAAATAATTTATTACATCTTACATAGCTCATTTGGCTATCTCATTACAATGCAGCAGAAATAACTATGTAGCATGGAGTCCTTCATCTTCAAAGTGCCACAGGCAATCATGTTGGTTGTAGACTTGTAATCCTAATCAACACACTTCACTAACATCAAACAAACCGGCAACATAATAAGTTACAACCACAAGGGTCAATACATTTGAATTGTATTGGAAAGTGATACTATGGTAGAATAGTGGTATCTATCAGCTATATGCATTTGGCTAAGTGGAGATTAGGCTTGCTTTGCTCAAAATAGGTTTTTCCTATCACTTGAAAACACTAAGTTTTTGTTTGGCAAAAACTCCCAAGGAACCACCAATAGATATTGGTGAACCTTTACCCTTGTTCAACCACAAGTTTTTAACTTAGAAATTGGGATGAGGAGATTCTTGATAGCTTCCATGTCTTGATGCTCAAATTTTCCATTGCCGGGGACACGGCTAAGTACTTAGATTTTACTCTCTCGAGAGGTGGTGCACTTTCCCCACAAGACTCGACATGCATCGAGACAAGATCTTTCAGAAGCCTTCCCTTAGACCAAATGGACGCGTTCCAACCTATCACCCTACCACCAACTGTCCAAATGGCTAAGTTATTGCAACCTATATGATCAGAGCCCATATTGCCATGTGGCTGCACTAGAAGCTTCTTAACATATGGCATCTCAAATCCCTTTGTTCCTGGGTGGCATTCCACAAGTGTGATACACAAGGTTCACCAGTACCCTGGCCTTGTGTAACCACTCAACAAAAATCCATCCACGCAATACCATTCCACCCAGGTGATTCATTCACATAGTTGTTTTATTAAAAAAACACAAGTCATAGACTTAGAAATATTTCATAGCATGAGTATAATCCACCCTTGTTTTCTACTAGCTAGGCTAAGCATAATAGTAGCAAGAGTCTTAACTTAGGGAAAATTCTACTAAGGCATCATTCTACTAGGATTTCCCAAGGCATATCATACTTAGTAAAATTCCATGGAAGTCCTACTCAAAACATCACTAATGCATAGTGAAAATAATGGTACAAAAGTATGAAGCACCACTTGCCTTTTTGGTAGAGAATATAAGTTCACTCCTTGATCTTGCAATAGTCACACTCTTCAAGGTTCACTACAATTCAATCAAGCAAGGCACAAATTCAAAGCTAGCATTCAAACAAATCATCACATAATAATAAAAAGAAAGCAATGCATGCAAGCATGCCAAAGATTGTTTTATTTGGAAAAGTGGTTTCTAATAGGTTATAAAGATTTTAACACACCTATTGGTCATTTATAAAAGTGGAAAAACCATTTGATATTAAGTTAGTAAAAATGGCCACTTTAAATCATTTTGGTTTTGTTAGAAATGATTTAATCAAAGTAATAATTTATAGTGTTTGACAAATATATTTGTAAACACAAATGTTAGTGTTTTAAGGTCAAGTTTGTAATATTAAAACCATTTGCAAAAGGTTTTACCTATAAACCATTTTTTGAATCAAAGCAATATTTTATTTTGTTGAAAATGCCTTTGGACAAAGTAATAATTTTAATAGGGTTCACCATGTTTATTTAACTAGAAATAAGACTTGGTGTTTAGGGTCATAGAGTTTAAATCAAATCATTTTTCAAAGGTTTTACTCAAAAAGCATTTTTAAAACATATTCAACATGTTTATTTAACTAGAAATGCTTTAATTCAAAGGAATAATCCCTAAGTGTCACAAAATAAATTTTCAAATCCAAAAGTTGGTTTCTATGGTCAGTAGGTTCAAAACAATCCATTTACAAAAGATTTTACCCTAAAAACATTTCTAGAATAATTTTTATGTTCAAAATATGCCTAAATAAGTTTCTGCAAAAACAATCAATTTTACAAAAGCAAACCATTAAACAAAGGGCATGGTTGCAAATTAATTTTCTTTCTGATTCCATTGATTTAAAGTTTGTAAAATTTGGACGTGTATATTTAAAGTTATGAATTTTTCAAATCCAACCATCTAATAGACAAGTTTCTGTTTTTAAAACAAACTACAGGCCACGTGGAGCAATCCTATTCGCCAGTACCATTTCGTTTGGATCGAATGATACCGTGCGTTCGATCTAATGGAAATCGTGCGGCTCAGAGCACACGGTACCTCTTCGGTTTAAGTTTCTATTGTGTATGCAGGATCAAGATCTAACGGCTCCTGGCAACTTGACAATGGATGGGCGGCGCTGCGACGGTGGCTGGTGGCAGCGTGCTCTGGCGGTGAGGTTGCCGGTGATTCAGGAGGCGAGAGAGAAAGGGAAAGGGCTCACCGAGTTCGCAGAGGTGTGGCGAAGCTCAGGGTCGTCGTAGTATGGCCAGGGGCACACGCATCGGCAATTGCTCGCCGAAGATGCTACTGACGACGGGAGTGCTCGGGCGTCGACGTTGGTGAAGCTGTGGTGCCCGCTAAGACAAAACAAGAGGTGTGTTAGGCGTGTATGAGTTAGGTGATCATGCTCGGGTCATCCAAAGAGGAGGGGGTGCTCAAATTTTACCGGGGAAAGCTGCCGGAGTCGGAGCAGTGGGCGGCGACGTTCGGAGGTAGTCCAAGGCAAGCTCCTGGGGCACGCGCAGGAGAACTAGAGCTATGGGAAGGTGCACCTGATGATCAGGTTCGCGCTAGCGGTTACTGGGAGTGGAGGGGTGGTCTGGTTCCGCCGAAATCGTCCGGGAAAGGTCGTCGGGCAGTGTGGCTTGCAGGGAGCAATTCATGCAGCCTAGGGGCCAAGGCGGAGTGCCGTCTGGGGGAAACGGGAGAGAGGGACTAGGCGTTTAAGATGGTGTGGTCACGGCGAAAAATAAACGCGGCATTAAGGTGGATTGAACGAGAGTAAATGGCGGCAGAAACGGCCGGTGATTTGGGGAAGAATGGGTCGCGGCAGGTGAAAACGACAACTGATAAGTGGGGTCGGTTGGTTAGCGAGTGAGAGAGGGTTTAGGTGGGGTCGTCTCGTCAGTGGCAGTGCGGGTGTGTAATGCGGTGCGAACCGTTTTCTGCGGGGAGAGAAGGAACGGGCTAGTTGGGCCGGACTGGGCTGGTTCTTTCTCTATTTTTTTCCTTCCTGTTTTCTGTTTTCATTTTCTGTTTTGAATTTGTTCAAATGATTTCAAACCTCTTTTTAATTCAAAACTTTTCCAAACTTTCAATATATTTTAGTACTGTTATAAATGTGTTTTTAAAGACCACATTGGAATAATTCCTTTATTCAATTATGGTTCATTCTTTAATTAAATTAGGCACTTGTTTTTATTCAAATAAGATTTTAATTATATTTTCAAACCCTTATTTGAATTCTAATTTTCACCAAACCTTTTTCAGTTGGTTTTATTTATTTAATATTGTGTTAAATAATTCACTTTGAATTATTTAAAACATTTTAATATGATTTAGTAATCATTTAAATTTGGCATTTGTCTTTATTTCAACAAAATCAAATATGTTTTTAATCCCATATAAATTTTATTCAAATAATTCTTTTAGGTTAATTTAGATAACTTTTTAATCCACTTTGGTAAATTCCAATTCACTATTTTAGGGATTTTGTCTTCATTCCAATGGAATAGAATTTGGCTAAGGCCAAATTATTTTATTTGAAGATTCCTTATCCCTTTATTTCATTTGAATTATCTTTATTTCATTTACCTATGGATTTAACTCAAGATTTAAATTGTCTTCTAAATAATTTACTTAGGATTTATTATTTAGGCAAATAGTCTTTGTTTAAATAAAATGGAATATGGTGCAAAGCCCATATAGTTTTATTTAAACAATATTTTTATTTAATTTTATTATTTAATAAACTTTTATTTGTTTATGGACTTGGCTAAGATTTAATTTGGCTATAAATATTCCTTATTTATTTCTTTATTTGCCTTATAAAATCCATATCTTTTTATTTATGGACCCAAACTTGGTATTCCAATTTTTACAATTTTATTTAATATTTGTTTATCTTTTTAAATCTCTTTAGGATTATTTGGTCACAATTTGGTTTGGATTTTAGATAGGTTCTTTATTAGCTTTGGAAATATTTCCTTTTGCCATATTAAACTCATAGGTTTTTACATGGCTCCAAATTAAATGAAACCACTTTTTATGGTTTATAATATTTTATTTATCATCCTTGATCATTTATAAATGTTTGTTGAAAATTTTTTATATGGATCAAATCCATAGTCTTAGAGAGATCTTGGAAATGATTTCTTTCATTAGGTTTTTAGGGATTTGGTTTATTTTCCAAGTTTTTATATTTTCAAGATACATTTATTGATGAATGAAATTTCACTTGATTCAATTTTGTTTGATTCCCTTTTCATTCAAAGTTTGTTCAAGTTGGGTTTTGATGTTTCCATTTGGAATCAAAAATTTTCTTTTCACCCTAAATTTCAATAAACATTTATTTTGTTTATTTATTTTTCACATTTCAAAATTTGGAAAATTTTGGGATGTGACAATTTGCAAGAACAGATATTATACTGTTGGTGAAACTTGCCCCTTTTATTACTCAATGAGGTAAAATGAACAGTGCATTTCGATCACTGTTCAAAACTGACAGTAAAACTAACATAGTTACTTTCTTTTGTTTCTCAATTTCTTTTTTTGACCATAAAACAGTAGGAGAGGCTCCTACTATGGCACTCTATTAATGAAGAAGTAATTTACATTTTACATCATGATGCATAAAGCATCACATTACAAAAAGCAAAAAGATCTATCTAAAATCTAAATTCTATCTATAAATAGATCTATGATGTTTTCTAGGTTTTTGGTGACCCTGAACCTTAACAAGTTCAAATATGCCTTGACTCTACCTTTCAAGGCCTCTCTTGACTGTCTCACTCCTTGAAATATTAAATTTTTTCTTTCTTTCCAAATACCCTAGTCTGCTATCATAAATATCTCAAATAAAAGTTTAGTCTGGAAGTTATCTCTTGCATGGCTTAGAAGAGTGAATCTGCAAGAACTGCTTGTCCGGTTGGTGTTTAAACGAGTCCAACACGCTTCACTGAAAGGACAAAAGAAGAATAAATGTTCTAATGTCTCTTCCACTCCCAGAACACATAATTGGCAGTTGTAGTTCTGTCCTTGACCAAGACTTAAGTGTCTCCGTCTCAATATATTTTTTGTGTTTAGTCTGTCGACAGTAATAGCCAAGCAAAAATCTTTAGTTTGGGCCATAATTTTGAATTCCAAATCCAGTTAAGCTGAACTAGGGGCTCATGTAAACGAAAATAGAATTTATAATATTTCCTTGATGTATATTCGTCCCCCATTTAAAGATATGTAGTTTAGGAATAGATAGATATTAGTTTAGGCTTTTCTTTATTTAGTTACTTTTGTAATTTTTTATTTATTCTATTTTTAAAAGATCAATGTAATATTATTCTTTATTCAACAAAGTTTCCCATTCTTTAATAATTGTTCCTATAATGTAATTGTTTGATATACATTTGTATTTGTATTTTTGGAATTGAATAAAGGAAAGAAATTAGAAGTACTTTCTTATTTAAGTTATTCTTTTTATATTCTTTTCAGTTCTCATTATTGTTTAATAAATATTATATATTCAAACAATATTAACTAAATCATTTTGGAAAACAATAAAATAATATTTACTTCTAATTTTCAAATATTTTCCAAATGATTCAAATTTAAACTTGAACTCAAATTGTTCACCCAAAATCATTTGAATTCCTAAACATCATGCCAAAATTTATAGCAATCACTATAAAGAGTTAAACCTATCTCCAAATAGTGAAAGAAACTCTGATCTCTTCAAGGTTTTGTTTGGCAAAGAATTTACCCTAATTTTTCAAATGAATGCATGCAAATGCACAAATTCCTATTTCTACCCTTTGTTGGTTCCTAAATGCTGGGATGTTATATTCTTCCTGCCTTAAATTAAACTTTGTCCCGAAGTTTGCTGATGTTTACCTGAATTGTTCTGGATAAGCTTCTGATAGATCATACTCTTTCTCCTAAGTTGCTTCTCATTCAGGATGATGTTCCCATTATACTTTGTAGTACTTAATAGTTCTATTTCTTAACCTCTTCCAGTTCTCTTCTAGAATCTTGCATGGATTCTCAACATAAGTCAAGTATGCTTGTAACTCAATCTCTTGATGCGTGATTGCATCATCTAGAACTTGAAGACATTTCCAGAGTTGTGACACATGGAAAACATTATGAACTTGAGCCAGCCTTTTTGGTAACTCTAAAGCATAAGCTACTGTTCTATTATGACCCAGTATCTTGAATGGTCCGATATACCTTGGACTCAGCTTTCCTTTTACTCTGAACCTCTTAACTCCCTTCATTGGACTAACCTTGAGATATACCATATATCTCACTTCTGGATGCCATGATCTTAGACTTTGATCTGCATAACTCTTTTGACAACTTTGAGCTATCCTCAATCGATCCCTAATGATATCGATGATATCATGCTTCTCTTTGATATAGTATGGTGCAAATTCTTTGCTACTGCCAGGTTCATACCAACATATTGGTGATCTACACTTTCTACCATAAAGTACTTGATATGGTGCTATCTTTAGTCTACTTTGATAGTTGTTGTTGTAGGAAAACTCTGACAAAGGTAGATGATCTTCCCACGAACCTCCAAAATCTAATGCACATGCTCTGAGCATATCTTCTAAGATTTGGTTAGTTCTTTCTGTCTGACCTCTAGTCTCTGGATGATAGGCCGTGCTGAAATCCAATTTCAACCCAAGTGCTTCATGCAGTTGTTTCCAAAATGCTAAAGTAAACACAGATCCTCTATCTGACATAATCTTCATGGTGTCTGATGGCTCCAATATTTGACATCTTTCACTGTGTTAAAATTTGTTTTGAGTAAAGCAATTGACAAGAAACTCTCAGTCTCTGCCACTAATGACTAATAATTGCAAATATATGCAAAACCTTTCTTTGAATTATGTTGTGTATGAAATCACGGGTTTTAATGAGAAATCAGTAGTCATAATGAAGGATTTTAAGGAAGTCTACATGGCCAAGTAATTGGGACACCAATTCCTATCGAAAGTACGCCTGACGACCTATTGTACGGGTGGAACCTGCCCGTACTGGGTGATGGCGTCTCCATATTGTCAAACCCTACAACCTTTGTGAAGATGCCTATATATTTTGAGGCTCCAGGCGCCGTCCAGGAGGCCGCCATTCTCAGATTTCATCACAACACCACCAAATTAGATCCACACCATTGTTCATCCATCCACCCATCCATCCCTCCATTAGCCATAGCCATTGCTTTGTACTTTATATCACCTTGTGATTTGGTGACCATTGTAAGAATATTTGATTTCAGTCTAAGTATTTTGCACAATGTTTTCTATCCTTGATCTCTTTGTTATGAGTGAGTAGCCCTCACGGGGTGCGGGTTGGGGAGAAACCTCGCAGCAACTATGCACATCTAATCATGGGAGTATTGTATTTTGTTTCCAATCGAGATTTGCATCTCTTGTCTCGGTCTGTGGACTTGTAGGTACCCAAGATCCCGTAGATTGATAAAGGATTGAGGTGAGATACTTGGCTAGCGGCGATCTCATAGGAACCCCAGTGACATAAAGGGTAGTACAGTCTTCACTTAGCGACCCATTCGGTATCACAAAAACATCACCACTTAATGCTTTAATATGTGTTCTACACTTAATAATCGTTTGTAACACGTGGCTTCGGTGTGCACTCGGTTGGATTAAAATACTATTTCTATACCCGCTGCATCACGGGGGCTCTAGTATATTAGGATGTGTTGCCCACACGCTATTATCTCCATTCAAACATTACACATGACTATGCTTATTATTATCTTGTATCCCATATGATATGTAGCTGCAGGTGCATATTCAACCCTAGCCTATCTCCATCCATTGATTCAACCCAGTATAAAAGTAAACTAGATTGGTCCGGTAAACTAAGGTAAAACAAAGTCTTGTAGACGTGTCCTTTGTATTTCCTTTTAGCATTGCTTTCTAAGATTCAATGAAACCTAGGTCTTCTAGGGATAAAAAGCTATTATACTACATCCGGATCGAAGGTATCAACCCGTTTTCTAGCGCCGTTGTCCGGGAAGCAATTTCGCTATCCTGGTGAGGTCACAAGAGACCTTGTTTTTAGTTTTATTATTAGTTTGTAGTTTTATTATTGTTATTAGTTTACTGTCTTGTTATCAATTTGAAAAACCCAAAAAAATTTAGTTACTTGTTATTTGTTTTCATTACTTAAAAAGTTACCAAAAATATAAGAATTGGCCTATCATCTCGAGATACTTTTATATTCCACTTCCCTAGGAAAAAGAAGGCTAAGCCTAATGATGATGATGGTATAATTACTTTGAAAGCCAACTATTTTGGAGTGGATATTCCACTCCTCAAATCTAAATAATTGCCATCAGGGTCATGCTAATTAACCTTAACTAGAAGTGCTTCATGGGAGGCAACCCATGTGAAATAAAATTTTACTTTTGTATTAGTCTTGTTTGTTCTGTTGTTGTTTTGTTTTATTTTAAGTAAAGAGTGTTCAAAGACCTTTGGAGAGAGGAGAAGACATAAGATAATCCTCTATCTTTTATTTTGCTAACACATGGCCTAATAAATATTGTTGAATTTCTATGAAGTATGATTGCTGTTATTTTTACTTATGATTAGATGCGCAAAGGAGCGTGGAGCTGATAATTAAATTCTTGAAGTATTGCAGCTCACAATACACATAAAAACATGTGGTACGGTCAAGAGTGACCGTACCATATACCCGTACCACCTCAAGTCTGAAAAAATAGAACTTTTGATTCTTGCCGCAGGAAACAGTGTCGATAACGACATGTGGTATGGTCGGACGCGCTCGTACGGTGCGCCCGTATCGTACCCTCGAGCAAATATCAGAATTCGAAGCAAACATATGACCAGCAGTACGGGCGCGCGTAACCGTACCGAGTGCACCGCCTGGGAGCAGTAGTCACCCCCAAGGTAAGTCACCCGATACGGGCAGGCTCTGGCCTTAGCGTCCGCATGTACCATATACACGGCCGACATAAACATCCCAAGGAGATAACCCTAAAATCCCAAAAATATCAATCTCTCTTTATTCTTCCTCCAAACTCCAAACCACCTCCATTGGATCTCAAATTTACTAAATCTTACTTCAATTCCTCGCACTCAATCGATCTAAGGTATGATTCTCCTCTGATCCTCAACTTATTTTTGCAAAAGCTTCACTCAATCATTCACCATTGTCAATCTAGACTTAGGTCTTATTTTTTTCAATCTTTATGTTGAGCATGCTTAGTATTGTTTTATAGGATAATTCTTTTGTAACTAGTGTAGAGGATCACATATGCTATGTTTCTATTGGAACAAAATTTATTATTAGCAATTTTGATTATCACTTATTTATTTTATCTTATTATTTTAGATGAACACGAGGAGCCATACACGTGCGATGGCTACGGAATCCTCTGCACCACCCGTTGATACGTTGACCCCCGAGTCACTTGGTATCGAGTTCACCAAGGAATTTTAGCTGAACCGTTTCAACCATCTCAAGCTTCGAGAAATTAAGTCCACCAAGTGGGTGTGTCCTTATATCCTAAACCAACTTGGCATCTGTACTGATTTGATTTACTATGCAACAATGTTGGTTTGTATGATTTTGTCTTTCAGGATGCCGCCATGTATCGCCACTTGACACTTGAGTTCCTCAGCACCTTGACGCATATGGTGGACCATTACTATTGTACCGAGAAAAAAAATCCCGGAGTTGATCGTATCAAATTCCGCCTTTTGAACTGTGAGTACATCCTAACACTCGACAAATGGGCTCAATGTTTTGGCTTTGCCAACAACACCACTGATGTACGTACAACTGGTTTTGTTTAAATCCTGCACCTTGGGAGTACTTTAATATGATGATAATTCACGAAAACACACCCAAGGGAAACCAAATTGATCGCTCTGCTATTCGATATCTATTTTTTGTGATTGCTAACACCTTGCAGGCACGTGGTGATTTTACTAGAGTTAATGAAGAGGACATGTTGATCCTCGCAAAAGCTTCTATTGTTAATTTTAACTTAGTGCCAAATTTTGGCACTTTGCTTGTGTTTTACCTTAAGCATCAGGCTCTCAATTTCGTGGACCCATATGCGGAGGGGGAGTTGTGACCGTTCTTTCACACGCACTTCACATCACCCTAGGTAATATCCAACCGTTGGTGGGAAGTCACCGTCTCGGTCTCCCTACTCTAAGAGCATGTGTTATGGTTTCTAAAACTCATGGTATATATTTCCTTGATATACATAGAGTGGATCATTTGATACCAACTCCTTTTCCTAATGGTATATTCTCTATCGAGGAGGGACGTTTGCGTTATGACGCGCAGGAGGATAATCTACCCCAACAAGAGATACATGCGGAAGGAGGAGGAGGAGGAGGAGAAGATGAAAAAGTAGAACAAGGACCCAAACAAGATGAGTAGCCACCAAACTACTACACCACCTATGAAGACATCTACACACTCGAAGGAAATATTCAAAACATGAACAACCTCTCCATCAATCTTCGAGATGCTACCGCAAGCCTCTCTACCCAGTTCCATGATTGGCATAGCCAATGGAACATGGGAGATTATCCACCACCACCACAATGATTTGCAAAAGCCTGAGCTTGGGGATGTGTTCCCCTTGCAAATTTATTTGTGTAATAATGAGGTTGTACTCCAGCTCCTTGGGAGCTTTGAAACACTCATGTTGGCTCGTTCCAACACTTTGCTTTTTTCCTTTTCTTTTTATTTTTTGCTTTTCGTTTGTTTTTATTTTATTTTATTGAACCCTTTCTTGGTCGCAAGATATTTTCTATTCTTTAATCCCTATCCTCAAAAATACAAAAAGATTTTTCCTTTTTTTCCATTTTCCGTAAATGTGTATTTTCACTTTGCCTCTTTGCTTCTATATTATTATGAGAGTAATCGTTCTTGAGTTTTGAAAGAGAACGTCCCTATAAGGAGGATAATCATGAAGTTTCTTATGAGAGGTATGTCCTATGTCTACCACTTTTGAATTTTGAGTTGTTTATCTTAGTTGGTCGATTTTCTAAGATGTTATGCCTGTGGGAGTAATTTGATTTAGTTATAGTAAAGATTTTTTTAGTATGATGGCTAGTTTTTGAAGCTCTTACTCTAGTTCTTTTAGCTAACCGAGTCTTGCCTTGGAAATAATAATGCCAAACAAGTACAATAAGAAAAAGTCTAAAAGTTATGACTTGTTTGATGAATGATTGTCTTCAGAGTATACCGTTGAAGATACTTGTAACATCCAATTTCAGAAACCCTGATTTATTGTCCAGAATGCAAAAATCAGGGGGAACAAAAACTTTTTGTTGTTTAATGATGCAATGTTTGCTTGCATGTTTGTTTGTGCTTATGCATCTTATGATGTAGTAGATGATATGATCCTTGCCTCAACCCCCAGTTGAAAGAACATGTGTGTCCCCATGTGTGGTTTTGGTAATTAATGACAATGTTTTATGGACTTATGTTTTCATTGAGTTTTACTTGTAGGATTTGTCCATAGACAATGCTTGAACCATATGGTGGCTTCAACGTTGGAATAAGAATAAAGTGAAGAAGATCAAGTGTTGATCAAGGTTTCAAGGAATGATCTGGAGATTGGTCAAGTAGAAGTTGAGCCTATGTCAAGTGTGTCTTGAATAATAAGATGATCTCAAGTGTATCTTGCCATCCTTATGGTGATCATGGATATGGGAAGATATTGCTATAAGAGAGGCTCTTCCATAGTGGAGTATGGGGGGAGCAAATTCCAAGTCTTCACCAAGCTAGTGCAATCAAGAAAGGTGCTCCATCTTGAGGTGTGTAATATACAAGGCAAAGGTTTGATCTTGATAGGTTTTCTTTCTTACCGGTCTCGTGGTGTTAGTTCGGGAGACTAGTTTATAGGATAGATAATAGTACTATCAAGAGGGGCTCTCGAGTGAGTAACTTGATCATATCCCTCGATGAGAGCTCAAACCTTTGCATACTTGGCATCCTCTTTCTTGGTTCTTATCCATGAGAGGATTTAGATATTGTGTCAATATCTATAACAAGCTCAAGTTCATCGAAAACGGATTTCATATGCATTCTCTATTGTGTTTTCGATATTGGAGGTTTTACCGATTTGTCTTTTATAGATAGATTAAACCTTTCATCATTTGGTTTTATCATACCTTTCTGAACTATGATGGTTCCCTGAATGATCTTGTATAGCTCGTTACTATCTTCGAAATGAGCCCAAGATCATCAAAATCGGAGTCAGAATGCAAAAGTTATGATGGTTTCAGTTTTGTTGTTCCTGCCAGTTTTCAGGGGGAGGATTATCCGGACATGGGGGAGGATTATTGTCAACACCCGGAGTTTTAATCCCAGATGCCTGTTATGCCGTACATCGCAATCCCAGGATTACCATTTTTGCGATACATAACATAATTGGATACCATAGTACATCATCCATTACAAACCGTACATTAGTTCTTACACAAATAGGGATCTCATGATCCAGTTCTTAATACAACTTCAAGCAGCGGAATACGTAATAATAACGGTAGCGTAGGCGAAACTCCGTCTTCGGGGTCACAGGCAATGCTGATGATGGGAGATGATCCGAGTTGTCGTAACCTTCCTGGGGTCCATCCTCTAGGTACCCATCTTCATAGTCTGGCCACGGGAATAGCCAGGGACAAAGCCATGAGTACTCTTTAAGTACTCGCAAACTAATACTAACAACGGAAAGGGTTTTTGATAATAGGACACTAGGCTCTAGGGTTATTTTGCAAAATCCAGATTTATCTCTACTAAGTTTAAAAGCAACAAATGCTAGTTGAAGTTTTATAACACCTAAAAGGGAACTTGTATCTCATATCGAAACCTTGTTGTGGTCAAGTCAAAGTCTCAATTCATTTCACAAGTCATTTTGAAAAGTCTGACGGGGGAACAGTATGGCCACTCCAACTGTCCATAACCGCGGACGCGGCTATTCGAATAGTTTGACACTCTGCAGAGATTGTACACTTTCACCACAACATTCGATACATCCGTCAGGAACAAATCCTGAATTCACCATACTCAGTATGCGGAAAATCAATCCTAACCTTTCAATTACACGCCCTAGTATAAGCACCTCTCCTGTGAGTTTGGCCTCCCAACCATGACCAACTGTCATCTTGGGTACTGCATAGGTGGACAATCTTCACAAGGTAGCCTCAGCTCAGACCTTGGCCGTGAGGGAACTAATACTAAGGTATATAAGTTTCCAGTCAAGCCCTACCCAATCTTTGGTTATTGTGGTTGTACGATAAAATTGGAATGGTATCGCATCCAGACAACCATCAGTTTTGTAAAGGGCTAAGGCTCATGCCTCAATATTTTCATCACCAAAACCATCAGGTGTTCGGAAACACATATCCAAAACATTTCAATAGAATGATCCATCATTCCAAGGTTTTCATAACCATTTTTCCACCAAGTATTCCCATCTAATGTTGATCAAGTTTTATTCTTAGCACTAGCATCTACAAGTGGGGGTAAGCACTAATGAGGGGTGGTAAACTAGTGGAGTTTTAACTAAGTTCAATCTCATGCCTTAGGATGACATCAAGATTATCTAGCTTAGGCCAAATTTTATGCTCTTTATGAAACCTTCACCTATCTGTCTAGTATCTACAATTCTCTTAAGTAAACTCTAAGTAAGAGTTTTGATAAAGGAATAAAGTAAGAAGCTTGCAAGTAAAACTAGGATTGGTTTATCAAGTGGATATGATCACCTATGCTTAAGGCATATAGTGGTCATGGTAACAAGCAAGTATTAGCTTGCATAAGTCGAGTATCTTGCAAGTGTTAGATTGCACATTCAACTAGTAGTATTAGGCTTGCATTGGTCAACTTGATCAGTAAAGCTTGCCTTGTGCAGAGCAGTGGTTGAAGTTCTCCTCAGCTTCTTCTTCGTAGAATCCTCCTTCCTCCTCGTATCCTTGGTCGGTACTAGCGTCTATGAATAAATACGAGGTACACAATCACCAAACAATACTTAACTACTTGCAATCATCACACAAAAAGGGTCCTATAGATGATCTAACATCATCTCTAACATTACAAGATTAAGGCTTGTTTTAATTCCTTTTATTTTTTGAAAAGTAATTTCTACTCATTGAAAAACTACTTAAGATTTAATATTCTCCAAACCAAACATGGGATCATGTTGACACATGTCATCACCACATATTTTAGTCCATGGGAATATGATTTAAAGTGGTGTCACAATTTAATAAGGTTTTACCATTTTATTTTAATTAAATAAAGTGACTAGAAATGCCTGTGGGGCATTCTTTTATTACTTGAACATTATTTCTGTAAGTAAACCTATATATTTTTTTATATATTCTGAAAGATATGGTTAAATGTGATTTTTGAGAGTTGGAATCAACTCAAAAGATATTATGGTTTTAATTTGAAAAATGTTTGAGTGCAGAAAAGCTTATGCCTTGTTATTTTTACCATGTTTGAAATAAAATGGAAAAGGTTTAATTCAAATAACTGGGCTGCGCGGGAAAAGTTAACGGGCCGGCCTGTTAAGCGCAGCGCTTCCGCGGGCTGTTTAAGTGGTTGTCCCCACACGTCAGTGAGACGAGGGGGTGTGAAACGGTACGGGGCAACGTGGTGCGTTCGATCTGGTTCTAATCCAACGGCTGAGAGTCATCGTCGACGTTGAGCAACGCCGGCGAGACAGAAACCTAGCGCGGCCAGTGGGGGTTGCTGGGGGCTCACCGGGGTGCAGGCGAGAGTCGGCGAGACGGGCGAACGACGAAGTCGACGACGGCGAATCTCCTGGTACTGGTGGCTCCTCCTGGGGCGGCTCCAATCGCTGGCTCCCTTCTTCTCTAGAGGCGGTGGGCTCCGGTGAAATTCCGGCGAAGTGATGCTCGCCTTGCTTCGGGAACGGGATGGTATGATCAGTGAGGAGAGGGGAGTAGAATGGTGTGCTCAATTCGGCTAGGGGTGGCCTCTATTTATAGTCGAGCGAGGGGACCGACGGGGCGCACGGTGAGCTCGTCGGGGGCGATGGTACAGACGGCTATTGGCATGGGCGAAGGTAGGGGCGGTGCGGTGTTCCTTGGCGATGCTTAACGATATGGTGGCGAGACGTGGGGCGGTGCGGTTTGGTCTGGAACACGCGACGCTCTGCGCGGCAGAGGCGGCGTCTTCGACGGCGAGCGGTGGCTGTGCGGCATGGGGCGGCGAACGGGGATGTCTGGCGGTCTCCTGGGTCGGTGGTGATCGTGTATGCACGCGGCGAGGGCGGCGCGCGGTCTGTGGGCTTCGGTCGAGGGTGGCGCTCTGGCGCATGCTCGGCACGGTTGGCAGAGGCACGGGCGCGGCGTTCCTGGGTGCTCTGGTCGGTGTCTTCGAGGCAGGGCTGGTCGAGAGGGGGCGGTGAGGCATGGGTGATCTCCCAGACAAGGTTGGCACGACTAGTTTCTTTCCTAGCTTGCTTTCTACACTGGGGTGGCAAGGTTGCACTCAGTGTTCACCATTGATGATATTGGCAAGCTCACAGTGGTGCTAGTGCTTGGTTAATCTTTCTAGATGATCTACTGAGATGGTTGTGAGCTAGAGAGGGAACCAGTTAGGCTCAAAACACTGCACACTATAGTGTTTTGATTTTGTTTGATTTGTGTCTGCCAAGTGTTTGATGAAATGGCCGCAAGAATTCAAGTTTTGAATTTTGAAAATATTTTTGGTGGGTGTGCTAGGTTGGTGCTGGTGAGTCTGCAGATGCTTGGGTTTTGAAAGTTGAGCTTGTTTGATTGGTTTTTGAAAAAGTGGGATCTTCTCATATGATAAAGATTCAATTTTGAGTTGCCATTTAAACTATGCATTTGAAAGTTTCTGGATGATCACAAAGTGGTCCTTGATACTTTGTTATGAGTACAATCAAGGGGTGCAAAGATCCAGAAAAGTTTCTGTTAGGTTCTAAAAGGAGACAACCAAAGTAGGCATGGGAGTTAAATTGGTCAAAATGACCATTCACTCATTTAGCTTTGTTTTGATTTATTTGTCTTTGAGAAGTGTGTGAAATGTTTAGATGATGTTTATTTCACCTAAGCATCCATTTACAAGCAAAGGAACACAAAAATAAGTTGGTTCAAAAGAATTTCAAACTAAATGCATACACACATGCATGCTTCCATAATTTTATTTATAAAAGTTTTTGTTAACCCTAATTTTGATGATTAGAGTTTGATGATTCAAGTTTAGTATTTTTGGGATGTTACAAACCTTCCCCCCTTAAACGAAATCTCGTCCCGAGATTTGAAAAAGGATGAAAAAGATTACCTAGGATTTGAAGAGATCGGGAAATTCCGTCCTGATGTGATCTTCGCGCTCCCAGGTAGCTTCCTCTTCTGTGTGGTTGCTCCACTGAATCTTGAGAAACTTGATGCTTCGGGTTCGGGTAGTTCGAAAAGCTTCTTCCAAAATACAGATGGGTACTTCATGATAGGTCAGGTCATCGTTGATCTCTATGGTCTGGTGGTCGATATTTTTGAACACTTCGGTCTTCTCAGGGACTTCGAGACACTTGCGAAGTAATGAGATATGGAACACATTGTGCACAGCTGACATCTCTTCGGGCAGTTCCAATTGATACGACACTTCTCCTCGACGGTTCAAAATCTTGAAAGGTCCGATATATCTGGGGTCTAACTTTTCTTTGAGTTGGAAACGCTGCATTCCCTTCAATGGCGACACTTTCAGATAAACAAAGTCTCCTACGTTGAAGGTGAGGTCTCAACGTCTCTTGTCGGCGTAACTCTTCTGTCTTGACTAGGCGGTCTTGAGGTGCTCACGAATCTTGTGAACCTTCTCTTCTGCTTCTCGTAGGATGTCAGGTCCGAAAATCTGACTCTCTGCTACTTCCGACCAGTTCAAAGGGGTGCGACACTTCCTTCCGTACATGAATTCAAATGGGGCCATTTGCAAACTGGCTTGATAACTGTTATTGTAAGAAAATTATGCAAACGGCAGACAGTCTTCCCACTTGGATCCATATTCTAGCACACATGCTCTCAGCATATCTTCAAGTATTTGATTTACTCGCTCCGTTTGTCCATCGGTTTGAGGGTGATAAGCGGTACTGAAATCTAAGTGGGTTCCTAAACCTTCTTGCACTTTCTTCCAGAATCTTGAGGTAAACTGAGTTCCTCGATCAGATACGATGTTCTTGGGGACTCCATGCAAACTAACTATTCTAGCAATGTACAACTCTGCTAGCTTCGAACTCTGGTATGTGGTCTTGCCGGGCAAGAAATGGGCGACTTTGGACAATCTGTCCACTATGACCCAGATAGAGTCATTTCCCCTACTAGAAGTAGGCAGTCCAGTGATAAAGTCCATTCCAACAGAATCTCATTTCCATTCTGGAATCTGCAATGGTTGCAACAATCCAGCGGGTCTTTGATGTCCTGCCTTGACTCGCTGACATATGTCACACTTGGCGATATAGCTTCCGATTTCTCTCTTCATCTTATGCCACCAAAATTGCTCTTTTAAATCTTGATACATCTTAGTTCCTCCGGGATGGATAGAATAAAGAGTATCATGAGCCTCCTTCAGAATAACTTCTTTCAATTCAGAATCTGATGGTATACAAAGGCGTCCTTTGTACCACAGAACTCCTTCTTCGTCTTCGGTGAATCCAGGTACTTTGCCTGTACCGATACGACGCTTGATTCCGTCAATACTAGCATTTCCCTTCTGCGCCTCTTTAATCTGACTGATCAAAGTGGGTTGAAGTTCTATGCTAGCCAAAAATCCTTCACTTACTAATTCCATTCGAAAATCTTCCATCTCTTTGTGCAAGCTTGGTTGCTCCTTCAAGATCCTGGAGTTCAAGCGGCACGGCAATCTGCTAAGGGCATCTGCTACCACATTGGCTTTACCAGGGTGATAGTGAATGTCCAGATCGTAATCCTTGATTAGCTCAATCCATCTTATCTGTCTCATATTCAGATCCTTCTGAGTGAATATATACTTCAGACTTTTGTGATCCGAATAAATCTCACAACGATTTCCCATCAGGTAATGTCTCCACGTCTTTAGGGCTAGAACTACGGCTGCGAGTTCGAGGTCATGGGTTGGGTAATTTTGCTCATGTTGCTTCAGTTGTCGAGATAGATAAGATATAACTTTGCCTTCTTGCATTAGCACACATCCGAGACCGATCTTGGATGCATCACAATACACATCGAAGGGCTTCGTGATATCGGGCATGATCAAGATTGGGGCTGAAATCAATCTACTCTTGAGTTCTTGAAAACTCGCTTCACATTTATCGGTCCATTCAAACTAATTGTCCTTCTTCAGCAATTGGGTCATGGGTCTGGCGATACTCGAGAATCCTTCTACGAATTTGTGGTAGTATCCCGCCAATCCGAGAAATGCACAAACTTGGGTTTGAGTGGTTGGGGCTTGCCAATCCTCGACATCTTTCACTTTGGCAGGGTCAACGGCAATTCCTCCGGCTGATACAATGTGACCGAGGAATCCTACCTCCTGTAACCAGAATTCACATTTGCTAAACTTTGCATACAGCTGATGCTCTCTAAGGGTTCCAAGAATGGTCCTTAGGTGTAGCTCATGTTCTTCTTCTGATTTGGAATAAATCAGAATGTCATCGATGAAAACAACGACAAACTTATCCAGGAAGTCCATAAAAATCTTATTCATGAGATTCATGAAATAAGCGGGGGCATTGGTTAATCCAAAAGACATGACTGTATACTCGTACAATCCATATCTAGTGGTAAAGGCAGTCTTTGGAATATCCTCTGCGCGAATCTTGAGTTGATGATAGCCAGTTCTAAGATCAATCTTAGAAAACACTTTGGCACCGGTCAACTGATCAAACAAATCTTCTATCTTGGGCAAGGGGTACTTGTTCTTGATAGTGACATCATTCAGCTTCCGGTAATCCGTACACAAACGGTTACCTCCATCCTTCTTGTCCACAAATAAGACAGGTGATCTCCATGGTGACGCACTTGGTTGAATCAATCCTATTTCCAGCATGGCATCCAGTTGCTTCTTCAGTTCTTCTAGTTCCGACGGGTTCATACTATATGGTCTCTAGGCAATGGGTCCTGTTCCGGGGATTAGTTCGATGATAAACTTGATATCCCGATCTGGGGGCATACCGGGCAAAACATCTGGAAATACATCGGGGTATTCACAGACTATCCGGACTTGGTCAATGGTAGGTTGGGCTATACTCTTGTTGCACTTGAATTGACGAGGTAAGGTTTCAAATATATGCTCGACTGATATTCCGGCTGTACTGGTCATGGTTATGGCTTTCTTGGCACAGTCAATTAATCCTTTATGTTTGGACATCCAATCCATTCCTAGTACTACTTCCAAACCTTTAGTTCCGAGTACTATCAGATTTGCATAAAAATCTATGCCATGGATTCGGATAGGGACGGCTTTGCAAATTTGCCTAGCCTTGGTGGTTGATCCGGGAATTTGAACAATCATGGCATGTTTTAGTTTGGTTGGTTGAATTTTACTAGTGCATGCAAATTCTTCGGTGACAAATGAGTGCGATGCACCAGAATCAAACAACACTCGTGCAAGTACTGAATTAACAGAAAACATACCCAGCACGACATCTGGCGCTTCCTGAGCTTCTTCGGCATGCATGAGAAAAAGACGGCCATTGCGGTTGAGCGAATTCCCTGAGGCAAACCTTCTTCCGGGCTGAACACGACGCTGCTGCTGAGCTGGGACATTGGCATTGGGTGTTGTGGCATTCTTCTTGTTGGGGCACTCGTTGGAATAGTGGCCTTTATTTCCACAGTCATAACAGGTCACTTGTGACTTGTCCTTGGCTGTTATAGGCACAGCATTGCTTCCAGTCCTCGGGGCAGTGTTGGTGTTGGCGGTAGCATTGTTGTTGTTGAACTTGGGTGGGGCACGATTTAAATTCTAGCGTTACCGGGGTTGTTTTGATTTCCTCCGGGCCTAGGGTTTCAACGGTTGGGATAGGTAGGACGGTTCATCGGGGATCTGTTGGTTCTTGGGGCAAATCCTGGAGATGGGTTAGGGCGATACTTTGGCGTCTGATGGGTTCCTGGCTGATGCATCATGCGACGCTTGCGGTTCTCATTGGCTTGGTTGATCTTTCCTTCCATCTGAATTGCAGAGTCGACAAGGGCTTCAATATCAGCAAAGGGGATATTGACTAACACTGTCTACATCTCATCATGCAGACCATTCAGGAATCTTTCTTTTTTCTTGGCTTCGGTGTCGATCTCATCCGGGGCATACCTAGCTAATGACAAGAATTTGTCACGGTATTCCACTACGGTCATCCTTCCTTGCTTCAGTTCTCTAAACTCGTCTCTCATTCTCTTGATCAAACCTGGTGGTACATGGGTTCTACTGAACTTGACCTTGAATTCCTCCCAGGTCATCATCTGGCCTCCGGTCATTGCGCGAACACTGTTCCACCATGCCCTGGCATCTCCGACTAGATAGTGGGTAGCGAACAGAACTTTCTCGTTGGCTTCCACTCCGGCGACTTCTAGGTTATTTTCCATGGTCTGCAGCCAATCGTCGGCGTCTAAGGGCTCTTCCGACTTAGTGAAAACAGGTGGGTTGGTATTCTGTAAATTCGTGAGCTTAGATCCATGGTTGTCCTGATTTCCGTGGCCTTGGTTGTTGTGAGCTAGCTGGGCTATCTTCTGCAGGGTGGCTAGGTTGGCTTGACGTTCGGCTCTTTCAGCTTCACGGTCAGAAGTTAACATTTGTAGGATCTGCAGCATCGGGTCCGGGGATGAACCACTTCCTCCATGTGGCATCTGAAGATTGAGATAGATCATGAGAAAAGAGGGAAATTTCTAAGGTTTTGGGTCTTTGGAAAAGTTTTTAAAGTTTGACTTAGATTTTCTAGCAAGTTGCTTTTCATTCATTCATTCATAGCACACGGTACAACACACACCACAACAAAGAAAAACAGATGGTTTTAAGAACCATTCTGGAAACTACGATACATTGGGACCGAATACTACTCACTACGCTAGTGCTCAAGTGTTACTACTCCTCGGAATCTGTGGCTTCTTCATCCTCATCATCATCGATGAAGGCAAAATCGTCCTCATCGGTGAAGAAATCCATAGCCTGATCCTCTAGAAAATCATCATCATCGCTAAGATAGGAGTAGGGGTCTCCACGAAGATCTTCTCCGGCATTCTCCCTTTCTTCCAACTGCATGTCTCTCTCATGGATGGTCTCCTCCAAACATGAGATACGGTGGCGAAGACGGGCAATGATGCGCTCCTTCTTGTCGAGCTGACGGCGGTGAAACTTGCGATCCTTTGCTAGCATGGCGATGGTCTGATCCTTCGTCTTGATGATGGTCGACTTGTGGTTGGAGTAGTCACGACAGTTATCCAACTCCTGCTGACGATCGTACATCATGAAGCTAAGGTGGTCCAATTGGGTCTTCAGCTCCGGGTGGTATAGGGCTTCCAGTGGTTGTCCATTTGCATCACGCCTTGGGCAAAACTCAAAGCGGGTACCCTTGATCTGGTTGATACTCTGCCCACACAGACGGGAAAGAGCTTCCTGCATGGCCCTGGCAAGTCCGTCGAGCCAGTTGTTCTCTCTTAAGGTAAACTGAATTCCTTCCGCAGTGGGAGGTTCAATCTTTCCTCGGAAACTTGCAACAATTAGCCACTGCAGATCTTCTCCTCCTTGATCATTGTGAAGGGAATATGCCCTGAGAGGCAATAATAAAGTGTTTATTATGTGTATTCCAAGTATATGATAGATGTTTATTTTGCATGCTATAATTGTATTAATACGGAAACGGTAATACATGTGTGTTTAATAAACAAACAGAAAGTTCCTAGTTATGCCTCTCTCATAAACTAGCTCGTTGATTAACAAGATGATCAAGGTTTCCTGGTCATGGACATTGGATGTTGTTAATAACGGGATCACAACATTAGTGTAATGGTGTGATGAACATTCATCCGAAGTATAGCATTACGATCAAAGTCATTGAGTTTATATTGCTATAACAACTTACGAAGTGATCCTAATCCTTAGACCATGAGATCATGTCAATCACTAACACCGGAAGAGTTTCTTGATAACATCAAACGTCACACCGTAACAGGGTGATTATAAAGATGGATTCAGAACTAATAAAGTGTTATGTTGAGGCGCATGGATCGAGAGTGGAATTTGTTCATCCCGATGACGGATAGATATACTCTGGGCCCTCTCGGTGATATCACATTGATTAGCTTGCAAGCAAGTGATTTGATCACTAGAATGTTATATCACAGGAACGAGAAAAGAGTGCATGTCGGTAACGAGATCAAACTAGGTATGGAGATACCGATGATCGAATCTCGGACATGTAATATATCGTGAAACAAAGGGATTAAGATACTAGCATAAAAGGTTCCGACGATCACAAGAAAGTCATCGTTGAATGTGTGGGAGTCAGTATGGGTCTCTAGATCCCGCTTCTGATTATTTATCCGAGAGGGGTCTCGATCATGTCCGCATTATTCACGAACCGTAGGGTGACACACTTAAGAGACACCGACATCCAATTGGAGCAAATGTTTCATGCCGAAAGAATGAACAAGCGCAGGAATTTATTTCACTAGATACCGAAACAGGTTTTCGGGTGAAATTGCATAAAGTGGTTATGCATGTGAAATAGAATTCTAGCAAGGGGTTATTTGTGAATGTTTGTCATTAAAGTAATTGACAAAATTCTGAATAAAATAAAAGAGTTTTATTTAATGAGAGTTTGCATTAAATTTGGTGGAAATTTAATGGGAATTTGAGTGGACTTTTGAGTGGAGGGAATTTAAAGGAGATTTGTGAGTGGAGTGTCCACCCACATGAAGAGGGGAGGGCAAGGGGGCAGCCCCCATGCGCCGGCCACCCCCTTGGGGTTCCCCCCCCCCTCCTCCTATAAAAGGAGCCCCCCCTCCTCACTTGTCTCTCACACCTCCTCGTGAAGGATCTCTCTCCCCCTCTAGAATTTATCCCCCATGGTCTCGGACTAGCGAGATACATGTTCCCGGTGGCTATTCGGCAAGAAAGAGTTGTGCTTCCGCTGCATCGCTGGAGTGAGGAGGCGGAGGTTGCTCGGTGCCTCGAACGTGTGTGCGAGCACGGATGCGCTGCTGATTTGCGGCGCTAGGACTTCCTCTCGATCTTGAGATCGGCAAGAGATCGTCTACATCAACCACGAGTTGAACTCGTTAAGCTTTGTCGGTCTTCAAGGGTATGTTCTCTACGGATATACATCCGCCCGTTGTTTGTATCTAGTAGATAGATCTTGGTATATAGTTCACATCGTAGGAAATTTTTTGTTTTCTATGCTGCGAACCCTACAGTGGTATCAGAGCCGGATCTATGCGTAGATACTTTACACGGGTAGTACACATATGAGTATGTGGGCGATGATGATCATGTTGTTGATCCTTTGTTGTAATTTTGGATATTGGTGGCATAGTGGGATGAAGCGGCCCGGACAAACTTTACATGTCCTCGCACATGAGACCTGTTCCACGCTTGACATGCAACTAGTTTGCATAAGTGGCTAGCGGGTGTCTGTCTCTCCTACTATAGTCAATATCTATTTTGCAAGGGAGTTGTCAACAATTTGATTATCCTCGTTGTGGTTCATGTTCGTAGGTAAGAACGGTTCTATCTCGAAAGCCCTAAGCCACGTAAAACTTGCAATGGATAAATTAGAGGCGTCTAGTTTAGATTGTTGCTGGGCTAGTGTTATGATATGGTAGTGTTGTAAGTAGAAGTATGAGATGATACTCTTACAACACACATAGCGTGTAAAATCCATAGACCTTGGATTTACACATATAGGTATGATAGTGATCATACCACGATGCACATGATAGAGATCATCTGCGGGAACCATATCATTTCACTAATAAACATATGATGTTTGATAGCATCTTATATTGCTTGTTTAGCGCTTTGTTAGCATAATAAGATGTTCCCTCATTTAAATATCAAGATAAGAATGTGTTCTTCCTTTAGTATGCACCGATTATGTTTTCGTCGCTCCAAGACATCACGTGATGATCGGGTGTTCTTGGATCCACGACCATATTTCGGGTGTAAAACAGTTACACACGCGAATACTAAGGTTCTAACTTGGCGAGCCTAGCATGTACAGACATGGCCTCGGAACACGGACCGAAAGGTTAAGCATGAGTCATATAGTTGATATGATGCCCATTTGATGCTCGCCTTTCAAGCTATACCGACTCACGTGATGATCGGACTTGGTATAGTGGATTTGGTTCATGTAATCACCAAAAAGGCACGAGGGATGTCGTTTTTGAGTGGGAGTTCATTCATAATATGGATTATTTGAACTCAATCTATCATACACTTAGTCTAAACTTTACAAATTCTGTTGTAGATGGCACCACCTGCTTTTAATTTCAATGTGTTCATGGAGAAAGAGAAACTAGCAACGAACGGTAGCAACTTTACCGAATGGGCCATGAATTTGAGGATTCTCCTCTCTGCTGCACAAAAGTAGTATGTGCTAGAAGCGCCGTTAGGCCCCCCACCTTTTGATGATGCCCCTGACGAGGAGAAGAATGTCTATCAGACTCGTCAGGAGGACCACAACTTAGTTCATTGCGGCATATTGTATGGGCTAGAGCCGGAACTTCGAAAGCGTTTCGAAAACGGCAATGCATTTGATACAATGGGTGAGTTGAAAATGATTTTCGACACACATGCTGTTGTAGAGAGCTACAACGCTTCAGAAAAGTTCTTTAGCTGCATGATGGAAGAGCACAGCTCCGTAGTGAGCATGTACTCAAGATGTCGGGTTACGCCGATAAGCTTGTGTCCTTGGGAATATCGATTCCCATTGACTTAGGCATCCATCGTGTTCTGCAGTCTCTGCCACCTAGCTATAAGAGCTTCGTGATGAACTATAATATGCAAGGCATGAAGAAGTCTCTCCCCGAGCTTCTGTCAATGCTTAAAACTGCAGAAGTGGAGATCAAAAAGGAACATCAAGTGTTGATGATCAATAGGAACACTGGTTTCAAGAAAGACAAGAAGGGAAAACGGAAGGGAAGTAAGGGCGGCAAGCCTGTTTCCGCGCCTGAAAAGAAACCCCGAGTTGGACCTAAGTCTGATTCCGAGTGCTACTATTGTAAGGGGACTGGCCACTGGAAGCGCAACTGCCCCAAGTATCTGGCAGACAAGAAGGCCAGCAAGGCAAACAAAGGTATATATGATATACATGTTATTGATGTGTACTTGACTAGTGCTCGCAGTAGCACCTGGGTATTTGATACCGGTTCAGTTGCTAATATTTGTAACTCAAATCAGGGGCTGCGGAACAAGCGACCGCTAGCAAGGGGTGAGGTCAAGATGCGTGTCGGCAATGGATCAAGCGTTGATGTGATCGCCGTCGGAACGCTGCCTCTCCACTTACCGTCGGGATTAGTTATAAACTTGAATAAATGTTATCTGGTGCCTGCACTGAGCATGAACATTGTATCTGGATCGTGTTTGATGCGAAGTGATTATTCATTTAAATCCGAGAACAATGGTTGTTCCATTTATATGAATGAAATCTTTTATGGTCATGCACCGATGATGAATGGTTTATTTCTATTAGATCTCGATGATAATGTTACACATATTCATAATGTTGATGCTAAAAGTATTAAACTTAATGATGATATATCCGCATATATGTGGCACTGCCGTCTAGGTCATATTGGCGTTAAACGCATGAAGAAGCTCCATTCGGATGGAGTTTTGGAATCACTTGATTATGAATCATTTGATACATGTGAGCCATGCCTTATGGGCAAGATGACTAGAACGCCGTTTTCCGGTTCAATGGAACGGGCGACAGATTTATTGGAAATCATACATTCTGATGTATGTGGTCCAATGAGTGTGTCGGCGCGAGGTGGATATCGTTATTTTGTTACTTTCACGGATAATTTGAGTAGATACGGTTATATCTACTTGATGAAACACAAGTCTGAAACCTTTGAAAAGTTCAAGGAATTTCAGAATGAAGTGGAAACTCATCGTAATAGAAAGATCAAATTTCTACGGTCCGACCGTGGAGGTGAGTATCTAAGTTACGAGTTTAGCACTCACATGAAAGAGTGCGGAATTGTTTCACAACTCACACCTGCCGGAACACCACAGCGAAATGGTGTGTCAAAACGTCGTAATCGTACTTTATTAGATATGGTTCGATCTATGATGTCTCTGACGGACTTGCCGTTGTCATTTTGGGGTTATGCACTAGAAACTGCTGCATTCACTTTAAATCGGGCACCATCTAAATCCGTTGAAAAGACACCGTATGAATTGTGGTTTGGAAACAAACCTAAGCTGTCATTTCTTAAAGTTTGGGGATGCGATGTTTATGTGAAGAAACTTCAACCGGATAAACTCGAACCCAAAGCGGAAAAATGCGTCTTCATAGGATACCCTAAAGAAACTATTGGGTATTCCTTCTATCACAGATCCGAGGGCAAGGTTTTTGTTGCCAAGAATGGATCCTTTCTAGAGAAAGAGTTTCTCGCGAAAGGTGTGAGTAGTCGGAAGGTAGAACTCGAAGAGGTTGTGCAACCTTCTCTTCAAAGTATGGCGAGTAGCGCAGCGCCGGAAGTTGTTCCGGAGTTGGCTCCACCTGTTGAAGAGGGAACTAATGATAATGATCATGAAACTCCGAAAGAGAGTACTACCGAACCTCGCAGGTCAAACAGGACGCGTGCAGCTCCCGAGCTATATGGAAATCCTGTCATGAATTTCATGGTTGATGAAAATGATGACCCTGCGACGTATGAAGAAGCGATGATGAGCCCGGATTCCAACAAATGGTTAGAAGCCATGAAATCCGAGATGGAATCCATGTATGAAAATCAAGTTTGGAACTTGGTGGAAATACCTCACGACCGAAAGGCCGTGGAGAACAAATGGATTTTCAAAAGGAAAACTGATGCTGATGGTAATGTGACCGTCTATAAAGCTCGACTTGTCGCAAAGGGGTTTCGACAAATTCAAGGAGTTGACTACGATGAGACTTTCTCTCCCGTAGCGATGCTAAAGTCAGTTAGGATTATGTTAGCAATTGCTGCATATTTCGATTATGAGATATGGCAGATGGATGTCAAAACCGCGTTTCTCAATGGTAATATTGAAGAAGAGTTGTATATGATACAACCAAAGGGTTTTGTCGATCCTAAGGATGCTAACAAGGTGTGCAAGCTTCAGCGATCCATCTATGGATTGAAGCAAGCATCACGAAGTTGGAATCTCCGCTTTGATGAGGTGATCAAAGAGTTTGGATTTGTCCAAACTTATGGAGAAGCTTGTATTTACAAGAAAGTGAGTGGGAGCAATGTGGCATTTCTGATATTATATGTGGATGACATATTATTGATCGGAAATGATATAGATCTTTTAAACAGTGTTAAAAGTTATCTAAATAGCAAATTTTCAATGAAGGACCTAGGTGAAGCGTCATACATATTAGGCATAAAGATCTATAGAGATAGATCTAGGCGCCTAATAGGGCTATCGCAAAGTACATACCTTGATAAGATTTTAAAGAAGTTTAAAATGGACGGAAGTAAGAAGGGGTTCTTACCTATGTTGCAAGGCAAGACATTGAGTAAGACTCAAAGTCCGGCTTCGGTGGAAGAAAGAGAGATAATGGACAAAGTCCCCTATGCTTCAGCCATAGGCTCTATAATGTACGCCATGCTATGTACAAGACCGGATGTGGCACATGCTATTAGTTTGACTAGTAGGTACCAATCGGATCCAGGTTCGGAACACTGGATAGCGGTCAAGAATATCCTTAAGTACTTACGAAGAACTAAGGATATGTTTCTTGTATACAGAGGTGAAGAAGAGCTCGTCGCTAAGTGTTATGTCGACGCTAGCTTTGACACCGATCCGGATGACTCTAAGTCTCAATCCGGATACGTATTTCTCATGAATGGCGGAGCGGTTAGTTGGAGGAGCTCCAAACAACCTGTGGTAGCGGGATCAACAACGGAGGCCAAATATGTTGCTGCTTCAGAAGCGGCTCAGGAAGCAGTTTGGATGAAGGAGTTCATATCCGAACTAGGAGTGGTGGCAAACGCGTTGGACCCAATGGTGATCTATTGTGACAACAATGGTGCCATTGCCAATGCCAAAGAGCCAAGGTCTCACAAGCATTCCAACCATATTAAGCGCCGGTTTCACTCCATCCGCGAGCATGTCAAGGATGGAGATATAAAGATTTGTAAAGTACATACGGATCTCAATGTAGCAGATCCGTTGACTAAAACTCTCCCTAGAGCAAAACATGATCAACACCAGAACTCAATGGGTGTTAGATTTATCACTATGTAACTAGATTATTGTCTCTAGTGCAAGTGGGAGACTGAAGGGAATATGCCCTGAGAGGCAATAATAAAGTGTTTATTATGTGTATTCCAAGTATATGATAGATGTTTATTTTTGCATGCTATAATTGTATTGATACGGAAACGTTAATACATGTGTGTTTAATAAACAAACAGAAAGTTCCTAGTTATGCCTCTCTCATAAACTAGCTCGTTGATTAACAAGATGATCAAGGTTTCCTGATCATGGACATTGGATGTTGTTAATAATGGGATCACAACATTAGTGTAATGGTGTGATGAACATTCATCCGAAGTATAGCATTACGATCAAAGTCATTGAGTTTATATTGCTATAACAACTTACGAAGTGATCCTAATCCTTAGACCATGAGATCATGTCAATCACTAACACCGGAAGAGTTTCTTGATAACATCAAACGTCACACCGTAACAGGGTGATTATAAAGATGGATTCAGAACTAATAAAGTGTTATGTTCAGGCTCATGGATCGAGAGTGGAATTTGTTCATCCCGATGACGGATAGATATACTCTGGGCCCTCTCGGTGATATCACATTGATTAGCTTGCAAGCAAGTGATTTGATCACTAGAATGTTATATCACAGGAACGAGAAAAGAGTGCATGTTGGTAACGAGATCAAACTAGGTATGGAGATACCGATGATCGAATCTCGGACATGTAATATATCGTGAAACAAAGGGGTTAAGATACTAGCGTAAAAGGTTCCGACGATCACAAGAAAGTCATCGTTGAATGTGTGGGAGTCAGTATGGGTCTCCAGATCCCGCTTCTGATTATTGATCCGAGAGGGGTATCGATCATGTCCGCATTATTCACGAACCGTAGGGTGACACACTTAAGAGACACCGACATCCAATTGGAGCAAATATTTCATGCCGAAAGAATGAACAAGCGCAGGAATTTATTTCACTAGATACCGAAACAGGTTTTCGGGTGAAATTGCATAAAGTGGTTATGCATGTGAAATAGAATTCTAGCAAGGGGTTATTTGTGAATGTTTGTCATTAAAGTAATTGACAAAATTCTGAATAAAATAAAAGAGTTTTATTTAATGAGAGTTTGCATTAAATTTGGTGGAAATTTAATGGGAATTTGAGTGGACTTCTGAGTGGAGGGAATTTAAAGGAGATTTGTGAGTGGAGTGTCCACCCACATGAAGAGGGGAGGGCAAGGGGGGAGCCCCCATGCGCCGGCCACCCCCTTGGGGTTCCCCCGCTCCTCCTATAAAAGGAGCCCCCCTCCTTACTTGTCTCTCACACCTCCTCGTGAAGGATCTCTCTCCCCCTCTAGAATTTATCCCCCATGGTCTCGGACTAGCGAGATACATGTTCCCGGTGGCTATTCGGCAAGAAAGAGTTGTGCTTCCGCTGCATCGCTGGAGCGAGGAGGCGGAGGTTGCTCGGTGCCTCGAACGTGTGTGCGAGCACGGATGCGCTGCTGATTTGCGGCGCTAGGACTTCCTCTCGATCTTGAGATCGGCAAGAGATCGTCTACATCAACCAGGAGTTGAACTTGTTAAGCTTTGTCGGTCTTCAAGGGTATGTTCTCTACGGATATACATCCGCCCGTTGTTTGTATCTAGTAGATAGATCTTGGTATATAGTTCACATCGTAGGAAATTTTTTGTTTTCTATGCTGCGAACCCTACACATTGAGCTGAGATCCGAAGAACTCGGGGTGCGGACGCTCCAGAAGTTCCGAAAGCTGGTCCAAGTCCCTCTCAAAGATAAGGTCTCCTCCATTCCCCAACTGATAAAACTTGCTGTACTTCACGTCCATCTATAAGCATATAGGATGAGTAAGTTAGTAGAGTGATTAAGTGTGTCAATATTTTATGTATATTGCAAGAGTTTTTGAGGAACATGATTTTTCATGAAAGAGTCAAAGGGATAAGAATGAGAATAAGTTTTTTGTAAATATTTGTTTTCTTTGGTTTTTAAACTAAGTTTTTGATTCAACGTCCAGTCTAACTAGGGTCTCTTATGGTCAGGATGGCTATGATACCAACTTGTCAACACCTGGATTTTTAATCCCAGATGCCTGTTATGCCGTACATCGCAATCCCAGGATTACCATTTTTGCGAGACATAACAGAATTGGATACCATAGTACATCATCCATTACAAACCGTACATAAGTTCTTACACAAATAGGGATCTCATGATCCAATTCTTAATACAACTTCAAGCAGCGGAATACGTAATAATAACAGTAGCGTAGGCGAAACTCCATCTTCGGGGTCACAGGCAATGCTGACGATGGGAGATGATCCTAGTTGTCGTAACCTTCCTAGGGTCCATCCTCCAGGTACTCCTCTTCATAGTCTGGCCACGGGAATAGCCAGGGACAAAGCCATGAGTACTCTTTAAGTACTCGCAAACTAATACTAACAAGGGAAAGGGTTTTTGATAATAGGACACTAGGCTCTAGGGTTATTTTGCAAAATCCAGATTTATCTCTACTAAGTTTAAAAGCAACAAATGCTAGTTGAAGTTTTATAACACCTAAAAGGGAACTTGTATCTCATATCACAACACTGTTGTGGTCAAGTCAAAGTCTCAATTCATTTCACAAGTCATTTTGAAAAGTCTGACGGGGGAACAATATGGCCACTCCAACTGTCCATAACCGCGGACGCGGCTATTCAAATAGTTTGACACTCTGCAGAGATTGTACACTTTCACCACAACATTCGATACATCCGTCAGGAACAAATCCTGAATTCACCATACTCAGTATGCGGATAATCAATCCTAACCTTTCAATTACACGCCCTAGTATAAGCACCTCTCCTGTGAGTTTGGCCTCCCAACCATGACCAACTGTCATCTTGGGTACTGCACAGGAGGACAATCTTCACAAGGTAGCCTTAGCTCAGACCTTGGCCGTGAGGGAACTAATACTAAGGTATATAAGTTTCCAGTCAAGCCCTACCCAATCTTCGGGTATTGTGGTTGTACGATAAAATTGGAATGGTATCGCATCCATACAACCATCAGTTTTGTAAAGGGCTAAGGCTCATGCCTCAATATTTTCATCACCAAAACCATCAGGTGTTCGGAAACACATGTCCAAAACATTTCAATAAAATGATCCATCATTCCAAGGTTTTCATAACCATTTTTCCACCAAGTATTCCCATCTAATGTTGATCAAGTTTTATGCTTAGCACTAGCATCTACAAGTGGGGGTAAGCACTAATGAGGGGTGGTAAACTAGTGGAGTTTTAACTAAGTTCAATCTCATGCCTTAGGATGACATCAAGATTATCTAGCTTAGGCCAAATTTTATGCTCTTTATGCAACCTTCACCTATCTTTCTAGTATCTACAATTCTCTTAAGTAAACTCTAAGTAAGAGTTTTGATAAAGGAATAAAGTAAGAAGCTTGCAAGTAAAACTAGGATTGGTTTATCAAGTGGATATGATCACCTATGCTTAAGGCATATAGTGGTCATGGTAACAAGCAAGTATTAGCTTGCATAAGTAGAGTATCTTGCAAGTGTTAGCTTGCACATTCAACTAGTAGTATTAGGCTTGCATTGGTCAACTTGATTAGTAAAGCTTTCCTTGTGCAGAGCAGTGGTTGAAGTTCTCCTCGGCTTCTTCTTCGTAGAATCCTCCTTCCTCCTCATATCCTTGGTCGGTACTAGCGTCTATGAATAAATACGAGGTACACAATCACCAAACAATACTTAACTACTTGCAATCATCACACAAAAAGGGTCCTATAGATGATCTAACATCATCTCTAACATTACAAGATTAAGGCTTGTTTTAATTCCTTTTATTTTTAGAAAAGTAATTTCTACTCATTGAAAAACTACTTAAGATTTAATATTCTCCAAACCAAACATGGGATCATGTTGACACATGTCATCACCACATATTTTAGTCCATGGGAATATGATTTAAAGTGGTGTCACAATTTAATAAGGTTTTACCCTTTTATTTTAATTAAATAAAGTGACTAGAAATGCCTGTGGGGCATTCTTTTATTACTTGAACATTATTTATGTAAGTAAACCTATATATTTTTTTATATATTCTGAAAGTTATGGTTAAATGTGATTTTTGAGAGTTGGAATCAACTCAAAAGATATTATGGTTTTAATTTGAAAAAATTTTGAGTGCAGAAAAGCTTCTGCCTTGTTATTTTTACCATGGGTGATATATAAATCCAAATGGCTTGAATCCAACGGGCTTGGATTCAGCATTCTCAGACCTTTCCAACAAAATTGGTTTCATTCAATTTGGTTCACTGAATCGACCTAGGTTGATTTTTGAAACTGGGTACAGAAGTGTGTTTAAAATAAAATGGAAAAGGTTTAATTCAAATAACTGGGCTGCGCGGGAAAAGTTAACGAGCCGGCCTGCTAAGCGCAGCGCTTCCGCGGGCTGTTTAAGTGGTTGTCCCCACACGTCAGTGAGACGAGGGGGTGCGAAGCGGTACGGGGCAACGTGGTGCGTTCGATCTGGTTCTAATCCAATAGCTGAGAGTCATCGTCGATGTTGAGCAACGCTGGCGAGACAGAAACCTAGCGTGGCCAGTGGGGGTTGCTGGGGGCTCACCAGGGTGCAGGCGAGGGTCGGCGAGGCGGGCGAACGACGAATTTGACGACGACGCATCTCCTGGTACTGGTGGCTCCTCCTGGGGCGGCTCCAATCGCTGGCTCCCTTCTTCTCCAGAGGCGGCGGGCTCCGGTGAAATTTCGGCGAAGTGCTGCTCACCTTGCTTCGGGAATGGGGTGGTACGATCAGTGAGGAGAGGGGAGTAGAATGGTGTGCTCAATTCGGCTGGGGGTGGCCTCTATTTATAGTCGAGCGAGGGGACCGACGGGGCGCATGGTGAGCTCGTCGGGGGCGATGGTACAGACGGCTATTGGCATGGGCGAAGGTAGGGGCGGTGCGGTGTTCCTTGGCGATGCTCAACGATATGGTGGCGAGACGTGGGGCGGTGCGGTTTGGTCTGGAACACGCGACGCTCTGTGCGGCAGAGGCGGCGTCTTCGACGGCGAGCGATGGCTGTGCGGCATGGGGCGGCGAACGGGGATGTCTGGCGGTGTCCTGGGTCGGTGGTGATCCTGTATGCACGCGGCGAGGGCGACGCACGGTCTGTGGGCTTCGGTCAAGGGTGGCGCTTTGGCGCATGCTCGGCACGGTTGGCAGAGGCACGGGCGCGGCGTTCCTGGGTGCTCTGGTCGGTGTCTTCGAGGCAGGGTTGGTCGAGAGGGGGCGGTGAGGCATGGGTGATCTCCCAGACAAGGTTGGCATGGCTAGTTTCTTTCCTAGCTTGCTGTCTACACTGGGGTGGCAAGGTTGCACTCGGCTGTTCACCATTGATTATATTGGCAAGCTCACAGTGGTGCTAGTGCTTGGTTAATCTTTCTAGATGATCCACTGAGATGGTTGTGAGCTAGAGAGGGAACCAGTTAGGCTCAAAACACTGCACACTATAGTGTTTTGATTTTGTTTGATTTGTGTCTGCCAAGTGTTTGATGAAATGGCCGCAAGAATTCAAGTTTTGAATTTTGAAAATATTTTTGGTGGATGTGCTAGGTTGGTGCTGGTGAGTCTGCAGATGCTTGGGTTTTGAAAGTTGAGCTTGTTTGATTGGTTTTTGAAAAAGTGGGATCTTCTCATATGATAAAGATTCAATTTTGAGTTGCCATTTAAACTATGCATTTGAAAGTTCTTGATGATCACAAAGTGGGCCTTGATACTTTGTTATGAGTACAATCAAGGGGTGCAAATATCCACAAAAGTTTCTGTTAGGTTCTGAAAGTTTGAGACAGCCAAAGTAGGCATGGGAGTTAAATTGGTCAAAATGACCATTCACTCATTTAGCTTTGTTTTGATTTATTTGTCTTTGAGAAAAGTGTGGGAAATGTTTAGATGATGTTTATTTCACCTAAATATCCATTTACAAGCAAAGGAACACACAAACAAGTTGGTTCAAAAGAATTTCAAACTAAATGCATACACACATGCATGCTTCCATAATTTTATTTATAAAAGCTTTTGTTAACCCTAATTTTGATGATTAGAGTTTGATGATTCAAGTTTAGTATTTTTGGGATGTTACAATTATCCGGACCAATTTTTTGAAAACGGCTAAGGAATTTGAGGCATGGCTCCCAGTAATGGGGCGGATTATCCGCCCCAAATATCCACCCCTATACCGAGGGATACGCCACGAAGTCCTTTGCCATTTTTGGCCCGGGGAACCCGAAATATCTGGGGGAGGGGTGGATTATCCGGCCTAGAAGGTCCCAAACGGTCATATTTCGTTGGGGAGGGGTATAAATAGACCCCTTGTTCCTCCTTAGGCTGTTTGATTGCATTCTCTCTTTCCTTCATTGTTTTGACCTTCAAGAGCTTGCAAATACTCTTAATCCCTCCCATATTTCTTGAATCTTTTGGGGGGATTTGAAAGGGGAGATCTAGATCTACAACTCCACCAATCCATCTCTCCTCTATGTGAGGGGAACATACTGGGATCTATATCTTGGGGTTTCTTTTGTGGATTTCCTCTTGTGTTCTTCCTCTCTTATTCTCCCACTAGCTTTTGTAGCTTTGGTGGAATTTGGGATAGAAGGACTTGAGCACTTCTTGTGTTCTTTCCATTGCATTTGGTGCATCGGTTTGAGTTCTCGTTGAGGATTCGATTGGGTGAAAGGTGAGAATCTTTTTACTCTTGGGTTCTTGGAACCCTAGGCGGTTTAGTTGTTTTATAGGTTTGTGGATTACTTGGGGCCTCCAATTAAGTTGTGGAGCTTTCCCCGAGCTTGTTTGTTGGGAGACTCCAATTGAGTTGTGGAGAAGTGCCCCAATCTTTGTGAGAGGTTACGGATTACCATCGACAAGTGCACCAATAGTGAAAAAGTGAACCAGGCCTCTTGTGGCGAGGTTCACAGGAGAATAGGGTGAAGCCTTTTGTGGCGTGGTGGTCTTAGTACCACCCACCCCTCCAATGAGACGTACTCTCTTTATGGGAGGAACTCAATAATAAATCATTGTCTCTGTGTGCCTCGGCTATCCCTATACCCGAGCTATTTACTTATGCACTTTACTTTGCGATAGCCTTCGTGCTTGAATTCTTATATCTAGCTATCACATAGTTGCTTGTTTTGCTTAGCCTAAGTTGTTGGTGCACATAGGTGAACCGTAGTTTATATAGGTTTTGTGCTTGACAAAGTAAATGCTAGTTTTATTCCGCCTTTGTTAAGCCGATCTCATAAAAGTTTTAAACCACCTATTCACCCCCTCTAGGCGGCATCTGTATCCTTTTCAATTGGTATCATAGCCTGGTCTCTCTTTTTGCGCTTCACCGCCTTGAGAGTAAAGATGTCGGCTAGGGGATTATTCCATGATGACATTTTCATATTCAAGGACACATGTTATGAGATTTGGAAATTCGTATGCTTAATCACTTTCGGGCCATGGACCCAAATTTGGAGCAAATTGTAGATATAGGTTTTTCTCCTTTAATGGATTTCCTTAATCTATCTTGTGAGGATGAGAAAAACTTATATCTCGATGCTTAAGCTTCTAATGTGCTTGTTAATGCTTTGAGCCATGTAGTTACTTCTTCGGTCATACCATTTTGGAGCACTCATGAGTTATGGACAAAAACTTCAAGATAAATATGTTGTGTCCAATATTTTTGAGGATGATTGTGTTGCTTCCACTTCTGGTCGAGATGAGTTCTCATCTTCTACCACTTCACCAATATATGATTTTTCACAAGGTAATGATATGGTAAGTGGTGATATAAATTGCAATATGGATAGTGTGCTTACTATTTGTAACCCTCATCTCTATCTAGTTGCTATGATCTATCTTTGGACTTTAACACTTCTAGCACTACAAACTCCTTACATGCTTGTGTTGATAGTCCTTGCATATCATGTAGAAATGTCTTGAATAAATCTTATGATGATATGCTTGTGTTGTCTTGTTGCCATGATAAAAATTCTTCTATTTCCTCTAGTGCTTATGTTGCTAACCATGTACAGGAAACCGAAGATTCTATGGGCCAAGACAATATTTTGAATGGAGCTACAAATGTGATCGCATGTTCATCTTCTTCTGGTACCCACCTATGCCTTATGGCTAGGGATTCAAAGGTAAATCCTACTTTGGAACCCATTACCTCTTGTGATGATGAGGATGAGGATAACAAAAAATAAGAGTTTGATGTTGATGCTTTATATGAAAGGGTGAGATTGTTTATTATGCCCTTGTTAAGAATAATATTGCTTGCTCTAACTTTGTTGAAATCTTGGAATTTGCTATTAAGATCAAAGAACATATTGATAAGTTAGAAGCACAAATTGAGGATCATGAGAACATCATTGATAAGATGAGTTGTCGTGAGCGTGAATATGCTAATGAAATTGGTAATCTAAATGAAGCTCTTGAAGAGGAACAAACCACTAAGGAATCTCATGAGGAGGCATTTACTCTAGAAGTGTCTAAAGTAAAGGAAACTCGTGATAAAGCTCTTGAGGTGGCAATTGATCTCAAAATAAAATATAATGAGCTTGCTAAATTGTCTTCTTCTATTGCTAATTATAATGATGCTTGTGCTACAAACTCTATTTCTTGTGAAGCATCTATTTTGAAGGATAATGTTGAGCTAAAATCTCAACTTGCTTTGCTAACTAGAAATTATGGGAAATTGGAAGAACTTCATGTTATGCTATCAATCTATCATGAGGATATTCTAGCCTCCCATGATAGGCTAAATTTAGCTCATGAGGCTATTGTGTCGAAGGTAACATCTAGTGAGACTCATGTGGACATTAGCACTATATCTAGTACAAATATCATACTTCCATGTGCTAGTCCTAGTAATTCATCATCTCATATTATTGCTTCATCTTATAATGAATTACATCCCATGCCGTGTTGCTCTAACAATGAAGCTTCTACTTCCTCTAGTATTTGTGTTGATACTAACCATGTAGAGGAAATTAAAGAGCTCAAGGCCCAAGTCTCATCTTTTAAGAGGGACTTGAAAAGGTGTCATGAAGGGAGGGCCACACTCAACAAGATCTTGAGTGTGCAAAAATTCCCAAATGCAAAAGTGGGCTTGGATTCAAATCCAATGTCAAGAACAAGTCCACTAACAATAAGAAGTTCAAGAGAAATAAGAAGAAGGGTCAAGAACAAGTCAAAAATTTAGCCAAAATTGTTTACTTCAAGTGCAAAATTGAAGGGCACCATGTTAGATCTTCCCATTGAAGAATAAGAATCTTAGTGAGAAGCAAAAAAAGGAAGATCCCTTAAGTTCAAGGTCACGAGCTACCACAAGTTGAATAAAGGCCACTTACAAAGAAGAATGAAGATAATACTCCTATGGTGAAGAAATAAAGTGTGAATAAAGGGAAGAAAAGAACTTGCTACATATGTCGTGAGAAAGGTCACCTCTCTTCTTCATGCACCATTGGTAACTCCTCATCCAAACCTATCATGATTGATGATGTTTATTCTCTTTGTAAGGATGAGGTTGGCGATGTGTTTGCTAAATATGTTGGTTCCCAATGTGGTGTCAAGAAAAGAACCATTTGGGTCGCCAAGCCTATTGTTACTAACTTCTTAGGACCCAACTTGGTTGGGGACCATCTAGCTAAAACTTGATCAATAGGTTTGGTTGGAGGGCATTGGAGACTTGGCTACATCATGAATAATTAAGGAAACTTCATCAATTATATTTTATCAAGCCAAGTCATTTGGATTATCATATCTCTATCATATATCCATTGCTCCTCCTTGCGGTAACATGTTATCAACACATTTACATTGAAAGTTACTCGCCCCTTGTGCATGTGTTGGTTTTGTACCTTGCATTTGTTTGTATATGTTTTGCTTACCACTTACCTATCTTGAGTTATCAAGTTTATGTGTGTATGTTGGATTGCACACCATGTACTTGTTTTTTTGTGTTGAGCTGTTATTGAATGTATTTGTTATCTTATTTGGATCTTGTGAGAAATTAATGGACTATCCCATTTTTGGAGAGTTGTGTATTTTGAGCATTCAACTATCCTAAAATGTGTGTACATGAGGAATTCCACTTAGTATTGATATTGCAAGATTTCTAGTCTCTATGTGGTATGCGATACTCATGAGAAATTCAAATTCTATAATGTCCACTGGTTATCTAATGTTGGATCTTTTTTCCTCTTGTCGTGAATATGATCTTGGATATAATTGCAAACTACCACCCAGAAATAATTGCATATCCCTTGTCCTTGGACATTCGGTACTATAATAGGTGGTAGGTATTTTTGGTCATTTTCAATCTGTCTTTTGTTTTTGTTTGCCCTATCGTTTGCCAAGAAAATGCTTTGTGTTGTCTATCATGTCTTCCTTGCCTCTTATGGATATTTCTTTAACTTGAAATTGTTTAGTTCTCTATTTTTTTATGTAGGTAGACATGATGATCATGTGTGTGTGCATTTCGTATTCAAATGCAAAATCTTAAATAATGCACTAATCATGGGGGAGTTCTCCTATATCATTTAGAACACTCCTTTTATGCCTCTTCACAACATGTTTTGATCCATATCGTGTTTTGAGTCTTTGGAAGATTTGTTTGGGGTACTTTGTGCCATCTTGAAAAGTGCTGAGAGTTTGGTGTGGTTGTTTAACCTTGCTCTTTTTAATAGTTCGATTTGTATCATTCCTTTTTTATTATTTTTACCTTTTTAGAATGAGATAAACCCTTGAGCATTTGTGTTTTTGTCCATCTCTCTCTCTTTGGTTTTTATCTAGTTCATTTGTTAGACTTGTGTGGTCTACCATGTGTTGATTTGGTTTTTGATATAGTTTGAACAACCTTTTGTCGTGTCACACTTTGGTGTGCCTTCTTGGTTTACTTGGTGTTTTGTTCATTTTGTATCTCCTTTGGTTCTTGAAAGCCGTGTGCATGCATATTTACTATATTATTATGTGTGGCACCCCTGAGATCAGGGTTAAACAAATCCCAGACTTCCATCTGACATAAGCTTAACCTTGAGCTCGAGGATATCCAGTGAAGAACCGATAACACAGCAGTGACCCTACGACACAAAATTTATTACAGCAAGCTCATACTGAGCAGAGAACTAAATTGTTACAAGCAGAGGTCACTGACCACAAATATCAAACAACGGAAGGCAAATTATGCGATTAAGTATAGCAAACTTAACAAATGGCCTGAGAGTCCTTGTCGTGGTGGTATCACGGCATTTGCCATGGGTGGGCTAAAGTTGGGGCCGATGGACGTGGAGGAATCCGGGGAGGGATGATGCAGTGAAGACCGCACTCGTATGAACAAAGAGAAATACAATGTATATAGGATTGAGGCTCTCATATGGAGATAACACCTCTTTATGTACATCTAATCTCTTATAATCTTGCCATACTTGTGGCTACAATCATGCTCCTTGAGTTGTATCTCCTATGCCTCTATCTAGATCTCTCTATGAGAGTGGAGGAGGAACAAGAGCTCCTATTGAGCATGTCACATCCCAAGATTTTCCAAATCTTGTAATGTGAAAAATAAATGAATAAAATAAAACTTTGTTCATTTTCAGGGCCAGAAGAAACTTTTGAATCCAATTGGAAATCTTCAAACCTATTTTGAACAAATAAATCCTAAAGGGATTAAAAAGATAAATATTTAGTAAAGGAAAAATAAAAATATTTTACTACTACTTTGAAATCTTTTTATAAAGGCTTTGGTTTTCAAAAGAAAAGATAGATTTATAAATAAAGGTTATTTTATAGAGCCAAATTAAACCTTGGCCAAGTATTTAAAATAAAATGTTTTGTTTTGATTAAAAATAGTAAAGGTTTATTTAAATAAAATAATAAGGATTTAATATCCAATTTTATTTAAATAAAAGGTTTTACCATTTTAATTAAAACATCAAAACTTATTAAATTATTTTAAATAAGTTTTCCAAGTATTTTATATTCTCAAATAAAATCTACTGAAGTGTTTTGGTTTTATTTTAGATTTTCAAAATAAAGATTTCAATAAAACAAATCCTATTTGAATTAAATGAATAAGGTCTATTCATTTAATTATTAATGGAACCTAAAATAAAAATGTTATTTTGTTTTAAAACAAGTTTTCCATTTCCAAATAAAACCTATTGATTTGGTTTGAAAATATTTGGTTTTCAAATGGAGATTTTTATTAAATAAATCAAACCCTATTTGATTAATAAACCATGGTCCATTTTATTTAATTAATGAATGGAACCTAAAAAGATTTAAAATATTATTTCATTTTGGACTTTGGTTTATGTGTTAAACAGAACCAGATTCAAATGAAAAGTTTGATGAATGTTTGATTTGTTTTGTTTGTTTGATTTGTTGTTTGGTTTTCAAAACAGAAAATGAGAACAGAAAAGGAAAACAATTTGGAAGAAAAAAATAAGGATCTGGACTCAGCCCAGCTGCCAAGCCCAATAAGCCCAACAACCAGCCCAGCTTTCCTCTCCCGAAGGAAACGTTTTGCACTCAATCTTTAACCCGCAGTGTGACTTACTGGTGGACCTCTCCCTCGCTCCTTTTCCCACTGACGACTGGACCCCACCCTCCTGTTCATCGTCCTCACCCGCAGCGACCACTTCCTTCCCCCGTTTCTGCATTGATCTCGCGGGAGTAATTCTCGTCAATGCAGCGAATAATGTCTGTCATCAATCACTCTCAATAACTCGCCTACGTTCCCTCTCCATTTCCCCTCTGTCGCCCATCTCAACGCGCTCCCAGACCACCCCAATTTCCTCCCCGAGCACCACTGCCACCGACGAACCTTTTCCTCGATTCCGGCCGTGACCTGCCACCCCGTGCCTCCTCGACCTAGCTCACACCTTCCCCACTTCCTGACGCATCTGTCCGTGCCCCTCATTTGACCGCGGGCGTCCCTGAGCGTCAACTCCGACAAAGCTTTGAGCGCCGCCGTCTGCCTTCAACTGCGACGACGACTCCCCAGTAAATCCGACCGCCCCACTTCTTCTCCTTCATGCACACAGCATATCCTTGATCGTACGCGTCTAACCATGCTTCTGGTTTGCCTTCTCGTGACCCGTAGCATCGTCTTCGACCTCGACCAGAGCCAACCGTCGCCAGACCAAACTCCGACGAGGAATTCCTCCTGCCCTCGTGCGCCCCTTGCCCCGTCGACCACACGTCGAGCACCACCTCGTCCTCGCAACATCGGTGAGCTTACTCCCTCCCTTTTTCGCTTCCTGCCTCGCCAGCGCCGCCGCCATCTGGCCGCTCCGCCGCTCGCCGTTGAACTTGCGCCGCCAGTTCCTGGCTAGTTGATAGGAACCGTTCGATTTAGATCGAAGAGACGAGATAGATTCACTTAACAGCGAAAGGGTACGCGCCCTGCGCCATGCGATCTACCTAGATCCTGCGGTCCACGTTGCTGATCCGGCCGAACCGGTACCATCCAACCAAGACACGCCACGTGGCCAGGTTTCGTTTTTAAAAAGGATTTGAATCTGTTATAGATTCAATTTTCAAACTTTTGTAACTTTGGATCCACACGTCCAAAAATTACAAAATTTATATCGTTGGAATCAGTAGAACAAACCCTAGCCAACCATGCCCTTGGTTTAGCAAATAGTATCGGTTAGAGTGTTTTTTTTGGAGAAACATTTGTATGCTTGTTAAGGATGTAAAAATTGTTTAAAAATGAATTTGGGGTTAAAATCTTTTGCAATTGGATTGCTTTGAACCTACTGACCCTAGGAAACACTTTGTGGATTCAAAAATGTATTTGGTGAAACAAAATAATGATTCTTTGATTAAAACCATTTCTAGTCAAATAGAAATGTGGTTTATTTATTGAAAATGGTTTTGGAAGAAAAACTTTTGGGAAATGTTTTGTTTTAAACTCTCTGACCCCAAACACCAAGTTTTAAGGTTTGAAAACATATTGGGTAAACCCTATAGATTAATGCCTTAGCAAAAATATTTGTACACCACATAAAATGATACTTTGTTTTGAAAATGGCTTATGAAGAGAAACCTTTTTGCAAATGACTTTGCCACCTTAGAAAATGACCATTAGGTGTTTTCAAATGTTTATGACCCATTAGGAACCACTTTTTCAAACAAAACAAAGCTTGGCATGTTTGCATGCATTACTTTGACTTTGTTATTTTATGTGTTGTTTTGCTTGAATGGTAGAGTGAGATTGTGCCTTGCTTGATTGATTTATAGTGACTTGAAGAGTGTGATTGTTGCAAGGACAAGGAGTGAACTTATACTCTACCAAAAAGGCAAGTGATGCTTCATACTTTTTGTCCCATTACTTTCACTATGCATTAGTGATTTTCTCTAAGTAAACTTGCATGGAATTTTTTCTAAGTATAGACCTTGCTAGTAAAACTAGTAGATGAAACCTTAGTGGAAATCTTCCTAAGTTAAGATTCCTATTACTATCAAGCTTATCCTAGCTAATAGAAAACAAGGGTGGAATATATATCCATACTATGAAAAATGTCTAAGTCTGAGGACTTGTGTTTTTGTTTAATAAAACAACTAAGTTAATGAATCACCTAGGTGGAATGGGACTTGCTTGGTGGTTTTTGGTTGAGTGGTTCACAAGGCCCATGTCTATGGTTTACCTTGTGTATCTCACTTGTGGATTGCCACCCAGGAACAAAGAGATTTGAGATGTCAAATGTTGAGAAGCTTCAAGTGCAACCACTTGGCAATATGGGCTCTGCCATGATCATATAGGTTGCAAGAACTTAGCCATATGGACAGAGGGTGGTAGTGTTTGATAGGTTGGAACGCGTCCATTTTGGTCTAAGGGAAGGCTTCTGAAAGATCTTGTCTTGGGAAACCAAGTCTTGTGGGGAAAGTGCACCACCTCTGCAGAGTGTAAAATCTAAGTACTTAGCCATGTCCCTCGTAAAGGACAATTTGAGCATCAAGACATGGAAGCAATCAAGAATCTCATCATTCAAATTTCTAAGTTAAAATCTTGTGGGTTGAACAAGGGTTATTTGAAATCTTCAATCTTTGATTGAGAGAAGCCTTGGAAAAGATTTTGTCAAAACAAAAACTTAGTATTTTCAAAATGATAAGGAAAATCTATTTTGAGCAATGCAAGCCTCAACTCCACTTAGCCAAATGCATATAGATGATAGACTCCACTATACTACCAAAGTGTCACTTGCCAATACAATTCAAATGTATTGACCCTTGTGGCTGTAACTTGTAATGTTGCAGGTTTGATTGTTTTAGAGAAGATTGATTGATTAGGATTACAAAGTCTACAACCAACATCTGCCTGTGGCACTTTGAAGATGAAGGACCCATGCTTATAGTTATTCCGCTGCAATGTAATGTAATAGCCAAATGAGCTATGTAAGATGTAATAAAATTATGTTATTCCTGGTTATAAAGTTATATTATGACCTTTGTTTCTTGATATTACATCTAAACTGTGGATGCTAGATATTGATCCAGGGACTAGCATTGTAAACACAGGGGACTCCACCTTATATTGTTTAAAGGTTGGGACACTCCCTCTACAGATGGTATCAGAGCATTGTGTTGCCTGTAGGATTTGTAAACCTAGGATTGGACAAAACCCCTTAGAAAAATAGGAGTGTATTTGTTCCAAAAACTTATTTACAAAAACACTTGTAAACTTTTTCCTCAACCATTTTGGTTTCAACTCTACATCTCTTCTATTTCAACTTGATGGAAAAACCTACCCCATGGCCAAAGACTACACCATGTGCAAAGGACTTCTTCAACTCTAATGACTTCAACTTCTTCAACTCTAATGACTTCAACATCTTCAGCATGTTCACCAAGGACTTCCAACTTGGATATCACTAAAGACTACAAGTGAGACAAGGAAATCTTGCTCAAGATTTAGAGACTGAGGAAATGCAAAAGTTAGAAAGAACCTACATCACTTGAAGTATTGCAACCAAGAGTTTTTCTCAAGGAACCCATGATCTCCTACAAAAAGAATCATGAAGGATGGAAAGATCACAAGTGAACCCTATAGATGGACCAACATATTTTAGATAAGTCAAAACACACCAACTTATGTGGTGTAACAAAAAAAAATTTGTTGCCTAAAGTATGTGCTTGAACTTTGTTGTTTGAGTGAAATGTTTGACTTATGATTGCATGCACATTGTTTGTGTGAATTGTGATGTGTGTGATTAGAATTGATTCCTTAGAAATATCCTGCCTATTCTAATCTCCCTTCAACCCAAACAGATGACTACTCCAAAAGACTCCAACATCAAGGTTGATGACACCAACACTAACCAAGAGGACAGCATGAAAGAGCTCATAGCAACCTAGAACCAGTTGAACCAAGTGACAGCTCAATTCATAGCCAACACTAGTGGAGAAGATCCAACACTGCAAAGATTTTTGGAAACTCAAGGCCAATTGACGCTTAAGGTGACTGATCAAATGATCAAGATGGAAGAAAGCTATCCCAAAAGAGTCTATGACAACAAGGATGACATAAATATTATTCTAGATGGAGCCCCAGCTTGCATTATTTGTGGAGACAAGGATCATACTTCCAAGGAGCATGGAGATCAATGCCCCAACTGTGAAGAGAAACATCCTGTTGGACAATGTCCCACTTCTCAAGCTACTTGCTACCTATGTGAAGGAAACAACCATGTTCCTATCCAATGCCCCATTTATGCCATTGTGGGACAAAGGAAACAAGAAGGATCCAAGTCTACCAAGAAGGTTGATGGCAAAGGAAAAGGACCACTTATACCTCCAAACAAAACAACCCAATTCAAAGGATCAAAGAAACCCAAGAAGCAAAAGATAGACAAAAGCCATGTGCAATGTTATAAATGTAAGGAAATGGGACACTATTCCGGTGAATGCCCAGAGAACCCAAAGAATAAAGAGATTGGCCAAGTGGTGTGCAACAACTGCAAAGAACTAGGCCACTATGTAGCAACTTGTCCATAAGAGCCACGTAAAGAACTCAAGGACATCCACTGTTTCAATTGCAAGAACCCAGGACATTATGCAAGCAACTTTCCAGAAAAGATGAAGAACAAGTTGAACAAGCCTATGGAGAAACTCAACCTTGGCCCATGAGTCAAGTATGGAAACAAAGGAAACAATGCAAATGTTTGCTTAGAGAAATTTCCCCAGGATCCCAAGAAGGACAATATGTAATTTTTGTTTGAAAATTTTTAAGGGTGGTAGTACCCTAGTTGTTTTGAACCTACTTGTAACCCTAGCCTCCCCAAATCTCGGGACGAGATTTATTTTAAGGGTGGTAGCCTGTCACATCCCAAGATTTTCCAAATCTTGTAATGTGAAAAATAAATGAATAAAATAAAACTTTGTTCATTTTCAGGGCCAGAAGAAACTTTTGAATCCAATTGGAAATCTTCAAACCAATTTTGAACAAAGAAATCCTAAAGGGATTAAAAAGATAAATATTTAGTAAAGGAAAAATAAAAATATTTTACTACTACTTTGAAATCTTTTTATAAAGGCTTTGGTTTTCAAAAGAAAAGATAGATTTATAAATAAAGGTTATTTTATAGAGCCAAATTAAACCTTGGCCAAGTATTTAAAATAAAATGTTTTGTTTTGATTAAAAATAATAAAGGTTTATTTAAATAAAATAATAAGGATTTAATATCCAATTTTATTTAAATAAAAGGTATTACCATTTTAATTAAAACATCAAAACTTATTAAATTATTTTAAATAAGTTTTCCAAGTATTTTATATTCTCAAATAAAACCTACTGAAGTGTTTTGGTTTTATTTTAGATTTTCAAAATAAAGATTTCAATAAAACAAATCCTATTTGAATTAAATGAATAAGGTCTATTCATTTAATTATTAATGGAACCTAAAATAAAAATGTTCTTTTGTTTTAAAACAAGTTTTCCATTTCCAAATAAAACCTACCGATTTGGTTTGAAAATATTTGGTTTTCAAATGGAGATTTTTATTAAATAAATCAAACCCTATTTGATTAATAAACCATGGTCCATTTTATTTAATTAATGAATGGAACCTAAAAAGATTTAAAATATTATTTCATTTTGGACTTTGGTTTATGTGTTAAACAGAACCAGATTCAAATGAAAAGTTTGATGAATGTTTGATTTGTTTTGTTTGTTTGATTTGTTGTTTGGTTTTCAAAACAGAAAATGAGAACATAAAAGGAAAACAATTTGGAAGAAAAAAAATAAGGATCTGGACTCAGCCCAGCTGCCAAGCCCAATAAGCCCAACAACCAGCCCAGCTTTCCTCTCCCGAAGGAAACGTTTTGCACTCAATATTTAACCCGCAGTGTGACTGACTGGTGGACCTCTCCCTCACTCCTTTTCCCACTGACGACTGGACCCCACCCTCCTGTTCATCGTCCTCACCCGCAGCGACCACTTCCTTCCCCCGTTTCTGCATTGATCTCGCGGGAGTAATTCTCGTCAATGCAGCGAATAATGTCTGTCATCAATCACGCTCAATAACTCGCTTGCGTTCCCTCTCCATTTCCCCTCTGTCGCCCATCTCAACGCGCTCCCAGACCACCCCAATTTCCTCCCCGAGCACCACTGCCACCGACGAACCTTTTCCTCGATTCCGGCCGTGACCTGCCACCCCGTGCCTCCTCGACCTAGCTCACACCTTTCCCACTTCCTGACGCATCTGTCCGTGCCCCTCATTTGACCGCGGGCGTCCCTGAGCGTCGACTCCGACAAAGCTCTGAGCGCCGTTGTCTGCCTTCAACTGCGACGACGACTCCCCAGTAAATCCGACCACCCCTCTTCTTCTCCTTCACGCACACAGCATATCCTTGATCGTACGCGTCTAACCATGCTTCTGGTTTTCCTTCTCGTGACCCGTAGCATCGTCTTCGACCTCGACCAGAGCCAACCGTCGCCAGAACAAACTCCGGCGAGGAATTCCTCCTGCCCTCATGCGCCCCTTGCCCCGTCGACCACACGTCGAGCACCACCTCGTCCTCGCGACCTCGGTGAGCTTACTCCCTCCCTTTTTCGCTTCCTGCCTCGCCAGCGCTGCCACCATCTGGCTGCCCCGCCGCTCGCCGTTCAACTTGCGCCGCCAGTTCCTGGCTAGTTGATAGGAACCGTTCGATTTAGATCGAAGAGACGAGATAGATTCACTTAACAGCGAAAGGGTACGCGCCCTGCGCCGTGCGATCTACCTAGATCCTGCGGTCCATGTTGCCGAACCGGTACCATCCAACCAAGACACGCCACGTGGCCAGGTTTCGTTTTAAAAACAGATTTGAATCTGTTATAGATTCAATTTTCAAACTTTTGTAACTTTGGATCCACACGTCCAAAAATTACAAACTTTATATCGTTGGAATCAGTAGAACAAACCCTAGCCAACCATGCCCTTGGTTTAGCAAATAGTATCTGTTAGAGTGTTTGTTTTTGCAGAAACATTTTTATGCTTGTTAAGGATGTAAAAATTGTTTAAAAATGAATTTGGGGTTAAAATCTTTTGCAATTGGATTGCTTTGAACCTACTGACCCTAGGAAACACTTTGTGGATTCAAAAATGTATTTGGTGAAACAAAATAATGATTCTTTGATTAAAACCATTTCTAGTCAAATAGAAATGTGGTTTATTTATTGAAAATGGTTTTGGAAGAAAAACTTTTGGGAAATGTTTTGTTTTAAACTCTCTGACCCCAAACACCAATTTTTAAGGTTTGAAAAGATATTGGGTAAACCCTATAGATTAATGCCTTAGCAAAAATATTTCTACACCACATAAAATGATACTTTGTTTTGAAAATGGCTTATGAAGAGAAACCTTTTTGCAAATGACTTTGCCACCTTACAAAATGACCATTAGGTGTTTTCAAATGTTTATGACCCATTAGGAACCACTTTTTCAAACAAAACAAAGCTTGGCATGTTTGCATGCATTACTTTGACTTTGTTATTTTATGTGTTGTTTTGCTTGAATGGTAGAGTGAGATTGTGCCTTGCTTGATTGCTTTGTAGTGACTTCAAGAGTGTGATTGTTGCAAGGACAAGGAGTGAACTTATACTCTACCAAAAAGGCAAGTGATGCTTCATACTTTTTGTCCCATTACTTTCACTATGCATTAGTGATTTTCTCTAAGTAAACTTGCATGGAATTTTTGCTAAGTATAGACCTTGCTAGTAAAACTAGTAGATGAAACCTTAGTGGAAATCTTCCTAAGTTAAGATTCCTATTACTATCAAGCTTATCCTAGCTAATAGAAAACAAGGGTGGAATATATATCCATACTATGAAAAATGTCTAAGTCTGAGGATTTGTGTTTTTGTTTAATAAAACAACTAAGTTAATGAATCACCTGGGTGGAATGGGACTTGCTTGGTGGTTTTTGGTTGAGTGGTTCACAAGGCCCATGTCTATGGTTTAACTTGTGGATTGCCACCCAGGAACAAAGAGATTTGAGATGTCAAATGTTGAGAAGCTTCAAGTGCAACCACTTGGCAATATGGGCTCTGCCATGATCATATAGGTTGCAAGAACTTAGCCATATGGACAGAGGGTGGTAGTGTTTGATAGGTTGGAACGCGTCCATTTTGGTCTAAGGGAAGGCTTCTGAAAGATCTTGTCTTGGGAAACCAAGTCTTGTGGGGAAAGTGCACCACCTCTGCAGAGTGTAAAATCTAAGTACTTAGCCATGTCCCTGGTAAAGGACAATTTGAGCATCAAGACATGGAAGCAATCAAGAATCTCATCATTCAAATTTCTAAGTTAAAATCTTGTGGGTTGAACAAGGGTTATTTGAAATCTTCAATCTTTGATTGAGAGAAGCCTTGGAAAAGATTTTGTCAAAACAAAAACTTAGTATTTTCAAAATGATAAGGAAAATCTATTTTGAGCAATGCAAGCCTCAACTCCACTTAGCCAAATGCATATAGATGATAGACTCCACTATACTACCGAAGTGTCACTTGCCAATACAATTCAAATGTATTGACCCTTGTGGCTGTAACTTGTAATGTTGCAGGTTTGATTGTTTTAGAGAAGATTGATTGATTAGGATTACAAAGTCTACAACCAACATCTGCCTGTGGCACTTTGAAGATGAAGGACCCATGCTTATAGTTATTCCCAAGACAAGATCTTTCAGAAGCCTTCCCTTAGACCAAAATGGACGCGTTCCAACCTATCAAAACTCTACCACCCACTGTCCATATGGCTAAGTTCTTGCAACCTATATGATCATGGCAGAGCCCATATTGCCAAGTGGTTGCACTTGAAGCTTCTCAACATTTGACATCTCAAATCTCTTTGTTCCTGGGTGGCCATCCACAAGTGAGATACACAAGGTTCACCAGTCCCCTGGCCTTGTGTAACCACTCAACCAAAAACCACCAAGCAATTACCATTCCACCCAGGTGATTCATTAACTTAGTTGTTTTATTAAACAAAAACACAAGTCCTCAGACTTAGAATATTTTTCCATAGTGTGAATATATATTCCACCCATGTTTTCTATTAGCTAGGCTAAGCTTGATAGTAATAGGAATCTTAACTTAGGAAGATTTCCAATAAGTTTCATCTACTAGGTTTTCCTATAGCAAGGTTTATACTTAGCAAAATCCATGCAAGTTTTACTCAGCAAAAACACTAATGCATAGTGAAAGTAATGGAATAGAAAGTATGAAGCATCACTTGCCTTTTTGGTAGAGTATGGGTTCACTCCTTGTCCTTGCAACAATCACACTCTTCAAGTCACTACAATTCAATCAAGCAAGGTACAATCTCAATCTACCAAACAAGCAAAACAACACATAAAATGACAAAATCAAAGTAATGCATGCAAGCATGCCAAGCTTTGTTTTGTTTTTAAAAGTTGTTCCTAATGGGTCATGAACATTTGAAAACACCTAATGGTCATTTTGTAAAGTGGCAAAGTCATTTGCAAAAGGTTTCACTTTAAAAACCATTTTCAAAACAAAGTATCATTTTATGTGGTGGAGAAATGTTTTTACTAAGGCATTAATCTATAGGGTTCACCAAATAAGTTTTCAAACCATAAAACTTGGTGTTTGGGGTCAGAGAGTTTAAAACAAAACATTTTCCAAAGGTTTTCTTCCAAACTATTTTTAATAAATAAACCACATTTCTATTTGACTAGAAATGGTTTTAAATCGAAGAATCATTATTTTATTTCACCAAATATATTTTTGAGTCCACAAAGTGTTTCCTATGGTCAGTAGGTTCAAAGAAATCCAATTGCAAAAGATTTTAACCCCAAATTAATTTTTAAACAATTTTTACATCCTTAACAAGCAATCAAAAGTTTCTGCAAAAACCAACAAGCTAACAGATACTATTTGCTAAACTAAAGGCATGGTTGGCTAGGGCTTGCTCTACTGATTCCAATGATACCAAATTTACAATTTTTGGACGTGTGGTTTAAAAGTTACAGTGGTTTCAAAATGGCACTTAAATCTGATTTCAAAATCTGTTTTAAACAGAAACTATCCACGCGTCGCGCCGTGATTGGTCGGTACCGGTTCGTGTGGATCGCACAGCTGCAGCCGTTGGATCTAAACTGATCGCGTGGCCCAGAACACGTACCCCTTCGCTGTTAAGTAGTTCTATCCTATCCACCAGATCAAGATCGGACGGCTGCGGTGAGCTCGACCTTAAACGAGCGGCGCTGCGGCGGCTACTGGCGGCGGAGCGACCAGACGGTGGCGGCGCCGGTGAAATAGGAAGCGAGGGAGGAGGGGAAGGTGCTCACCAGATTCGCAGGGCTGTGGTGATGCTCAAGGTACTGTTGGCTTGAAAAGGGGCGCTCGGGGTCTGCTGCAATTCTTCGCCGGAGTTTGCAACGGCGTCTGGCGGCTCTGGTTGTTGCTGAGGCGACGCTGCTGATCGCCCTAAGGCAGGACAAGGGTCTGGTCAGATGCAGCAGGACATGGTGTAGGTGTGTGCGTGAATGAGAGGGGAAGAGGCGGTCGGAATCTACCTAGGCACTTGCCGGAGTTGAAGACAGACGCGGTGGCGCTAGTAGGCTTGTCGTAATCGACGCTCTGGAACGCCCGCGGTCGAAAGGAGGGTACTGGGAGATGCGTCTGGGAGTGGGGAGTCTCCTAGTGTGCTCAGGGAGGCACGGGGCGGTGTTGAGTCACCGGAATCGGCACCGGACTGTCGTCGGAACAGAGGGAGTGCCAAGCCAAATTGCGGCAGCCTCGGGGCAGAGAGGGAGTGGCGACAGAGGGGAAGTGGAGAGGAGAGGGAGACGATTTATCTTGCGTGGTCAAGGGGCTGATTCAACGCGTGATTAAGACGTATTACGCCGGAGTTATTCCGTCTGCAACGGCCAGCGAGGGGTGGGCGTAGTCTGCGGGTGGGGAAGAAGAGGGACGTGGCGGTGGGGTCCTCTGGTCAGTGAGAAAGGGAGAGGGAACGGGGTCCACTTGTCATCGTCTGCGTGGGTCGGCTAGTTCGTGCCAACCGTTTTCCTCGGGAGGGAGAGAAACTGGGCTGGTTTGCTGGGCTTGTGGGCTTGGTCGGCTGGGCTAGGTCCAAATCCATTTTTTTCTTCCTGGAACCTTTTTCCTTTTCTAAACTAATTTCTGTTTTGAAAATTCAAACAAACAAATCAAACATTCAAACAATTCAAACACTTCCAAACTTGTAATGAGTTTTTGGTTCTGTTTATCAACATAAACCAAATCCCAAATTAAAATAATATTTTTATTCTTTTTAGGATCCATTCATTAATTAAATAAAATGGACCTTTAGTTATTTAGTCAAATAGGGTTTGATTTATTTAATAAAATCTCCATTTGAAAACCAAATATTTTCAAAACCAAATCAGTAGGTTTTTATTTGAAAATAGAAGATACTTGGAAAACTTGTTTAAAATAAAATAACATTTTTATTTTAGGCTCCATTAATAATTAAATAAAATGGACCTTAGTTATTAAATCAAATAAGATTTGTTTTATTAAAATCTTTATTTTGAAATCTAAAATAAAACCAAAACACTTCAGTAGGTTTTATTTGAGAATATAAAATATTTGGAAAACTTATTTAAAATAAAATAAATAAGTTTTAGTGTTTATTTAAAATGGAAAAAGCCTTTATTTTAATAAAATTGGATATTAAATCCTTATTATTTTATTTAAATAAACCTTTACTATTTTTATCAAAACAAAACATTTTATTTCAAAAGCTTGGCCAAGTTTTAATTTGGCTTTATAAAATAATCATTATTTAAAAATCCACTTTTTCTTTTGAAAGCCAAAACCTTTTATTTAAAAGATCCAAAATAGTAATTTCACTTATTCAAAATATTTTCTTTATTAATTGTTTAACTTTTCAAATCCCTTTAGGATTTATTTGATCCAAATTGGTTTGAAGTTCCAATTGGTTTCAAAAAGTTTCTTCTCACTCTGAAAATCAAACAAAGTTTTATTTTATTCATTTATTTTTCACATTACAAGATTTGGAAAATCTTGGGATGTGATAGCGTCCATTTTGGTCTAAGGGAAGGCTTCTGAAAGATCTTGTCTTGGGAAACCAAGTCTTGTGGGGAAAGTGCACCACCTCTGCAGAGTGTAAAATCTAAGTACTTAGCCATGTCCCTGGTAAAGGACAATTTGAGCATCAAGACATGGAAGCAATCAAGAATCTCATCATTCAAATTTCTAAGTTAAAATCTTGTGGGTTGAACAAGGGTTATTTGAAATCTTCAATCTTTGATTGAGAGAAGCCTTGGAAAAGATTTTGTCAAAACAAAAACTTAGTATTTTCAAAATGATAAGGAAAATCTATTTTGAGTAATGCAAGCCTCAACTCCACTTAGCCAAATGCATATAGATGATAGACTCCACTATACTACCAAAGTGTCACTTGCCAATACAATTCAAATGTATTGACCCTTGTGGCTGTAACTTGTAATGTTGCAGGTTTGATTGTTTTAGAGAAGATTGATTGATTAGGATTACAAAGTCTACAACCAACATCTGCCTGTGGCACTTTGAAGATGAAGGACCCATGCTTATAGTTATTCCGCTGCAATGTAATGTAATAGCCAAATGAGCTATGTAAGGTGTAATAAAATTATGTTATTCCTGGTTATAAAGTTATATTATGACCTTTGTTTCTTGATATTACATCTAAACTGTGGATGCTAGCTATTGATCCAGGGACTAGCATTGTAAACACAGGGGACTCCACCTTATATTGTTTAACGGTTGGGACACTCCCTCTACAGAGCAGAGAGGGGAAGAGCCCTTCAGGGCCTCCCCTGTAATGATCCCCCTGGTGCTCCTTATAAAGGGGAGCCCAAGGGACAAGACTTGTTCTACACGCTTAGCATCTAGATGGCATATTCTGGGTATCTTCTAGAGATGCTCAGCATATTCCTTGGCATCTTTGGAGATGACAGGGATATTCCCTAGCATCTTATTTGATGCCAATAGCATATCCCTAGCATCTTCTTAGATGCCATGGGCATATTCGATACGCCATGTGCCAGCCTGAGCTGGTGGGCTCCCAAGACTGGCACGATACTGGTGGACCTTGTCTTAGTTTGATGGTGTGCTCCTGTGGAGGTCGGGGATGCTTCTGGAGTTGAATAAGAGGACATTCTAGATGAAATAATAGGACCCGGAGGGCTAAAACTCGGCCTGGAGGGTCTTCTCCCGAGAAAAACTCGGCCCGAAGGCCATATAATTCGGCCTGGGGGAACGAACAGCCTAGCCGAATCATCATTTATTCGGCCTAGGCGTGAGAGATGAAGAATGTGGCCCAGACGGGTTAATGGGAGCCCAGCCGAGCTCTCTATGCATCGGCCCATGGCTGGGAGCGTTGGCCTGGTGGAGAGGACCCGCGGTGGGCCGAGGTTGGCTCGATTCGGCCCACCAGGGGGAGCAATGCGGGGTGCTCAGTGCAGCAGGTTCCCGCGGTGGGCCAAACTCGGACCACCTGGGGAAGGTCGGACACTGCCTTGGTTCGTCCTTGATGGTGGCCCGCGGTGGGCTGGCGGAGGTGAAGGAGATACCAGCCCACCCGGGGGACGCGAGCTGGCGATGCAGGGGCGAGGCGGGGAGCTCGGCGGGATCTGTTGACGAGGTGCTGGTTCGGCTGGGGGAGCTCTAGCGGCGCTGGTGAGAAGGGCCGGCTGGGAGCACCTCGTCCCACCAGGCTCTAGAGTAATTCGGCCAGGAAGTGGCAAATCGGGCTGGTGAGGCTTAATTCGGCCTGGGAGCGATTTGATCAGGCCGACTCTTGGTTAATTCGGCCCATGTTGCGTTTTACCTTTTGTCCTTTAAGATTTCTCTCTATATACCTTATAACTTATTACATTTATCCTCCATATCTTCATATTCTTTGATAGAAACTGTTATCTAAGAATCACTCAATACACCAACTCTGGGGTACCTGGGGGTATATCCCCGACATTAGTCCCGAGGCTATGTTGGACTCCCTGAGTCGCTCATAGGTTTTGTTCTAAATTTTCCCAGAGTTATCATTTAACACATATTTTTCTCATCATATCTCTCTAACCCATTTGGGTAAGTTACGAATTCTGGCCTCCTTTGGCACTGGTATTTTAACCCCTTTTGGCAAGTTGTGACTTCTGGCCTTTTTTGGCTCTGGTCTTATAACCCCTTTGGGTAAGTTTTGACTTCTGGACTTCTCTGGCTCTGGTCTTATAACCCCTTTGGGTAAGTTTTGACTTCTGGCATTCTCTGGCTCTGGTCTTATAACCCCATCTGGTAAATTATGAGTTTTGGCCTTCTTGGGCACCGCTCTTTTAACCCCTTTAGGTAAGTTATGAGTTCCGGCCTTCTTGGGCACTGCTCTATTAACCCCTTTGGGTAAGTTACGAGTTCTGGCCTTCTCGGGCACCGCTCTTTTAACCCCTTTGGGTAAATTATGACTTCTGGCCATTTTTGGCACTGGTCTTTTAACCTCTTTGGGCAAGTTATGACTTCTAGCCATTTCCGGCACTGGTCTTTTAACCTCTTTGGGTAAGTTATGACTTCTGGCCATTTCCAGCACTGGTCTTTTAACCTCTTTGGGTAAGTTATAATCCGAGTCATCTATTTCCAAATCCGAGTTATTTTACTCGAAATTTACTTATGTCTTAAGCCTGAGTCATCTGACTCAAATCCGAGGTATATGACTCAAATCCGAGTCATCTGTTTCCAAATCCGAGTTATTTTACTCAAAATTGACTTATATCTTAAGTCTGAGTCATCTGACTCAAATCCGAGGTATATGACTCAAATTCGAGTCATCTGTTTCCAAATCCGAGTTATTTTACTCAAAATTGACTTATGTCTTAAGTCTGAGTCATCTGACCCAAATCCGAGGTATATGACTCAAATTCGAGTCATCTGTTTCCAAATCCGAGTTATTTTACTCAAAATTGACTTATGTCTTAAGTCTGAGTCATCTGACTCAAATCCGAGGTATATGACTCAAATCCGAGTCATCTGTTTCCAAATCCGAGTTATTTTACTCAAAATTGACTTATGTCTTAAGTCTGAGTCATCTGACTCAAATCCGAGGTATATGAATTAAATCCGAGTCATCTGTTTCCAAATCCGAGTTATTTTACTCAAAATTGACTTATGTCTTAATTCTGAATCATCTGACTCAAATCCGAGGTATATGACTCAAATCCAAATCATCTGTTTCCATAGATACAATTTGATCTGATGAGAAGATGGCAACTTGCCTTTGATATGGATCTAAGATATGAATCCGAGATAAAGCTTTGGGATATGATAATAGGGCTAATCGCTGAGATATGTGAGTCGAGATGTAGATTCGAGATATAGATTCAAGATATGATATGCTGGCAAATAGTCATCCGAGATATGAGATAACCTGGCAAGATAGTCCAATTTTGATCCGAGTCATAACATAACCTGGCCATCTGGCGAGCTGAATCAAACTTTAGTCTGAATCAAAGATAAGCTAGTAGGTTGAACCATAATACAAATCCGAATTATAATATACCCTGGCAAGCTGAATCAAATGTTAGTCCGAATCAGAGATAAGCTACTAAGCTGAGTTAAAGGTTAATCCGAAGCATAAATAAACTGACTCAAATTATATCCGAATCATCGATAAGCTCGTGAGCTGAGTTAAAGGTTAATCCAAAGCATAAATAAACTGACTCAAATTCTATCTGAATCATCAATAAGATGGCTGGTGAGCTGAGTTAAAGGTTAATCGAAAGCATAAATAAACTGACTCAAATTCTATCTGAATCGTCAATAAGCTGGCTGGGGAGCTGAGTTAAAGGTTAATCCAAAGCATAAATAAACTGACTCAAATTCTATCTGAATCATCAATAAGCTGGTGAGCTGAATTAAAGGTTAATCCAAAGCATAAATAAACTGACTCAAATTCTATCTGAATCATCAATAAGCTGGCTGGTGAGCTGATTTAAAGGTTAATCCAAAGAATAAATAAACTGACTCAAATTCTATCTGAATCATCAATAAGCTGGTGAGATGAATTAAAGGTTAATCCAAAGCATAAATAAACTGACTCAAATTCTATCCGAATCATCAATAAGCTGGCTGGTGAGCTGAGTTAAAGGTTAATCCAAAGCATAAATAAACTGACTCAAATTCTATCTGAATCATCAATAAGCTGGTGAAATACATACCCAAATCAACATAAGTTTTTCTCCATCTAAGGGCGATTCTACGGATACGTTGGCTAGTCCCCGGGTTGAGATATTTTCTCCCCGGGGTCAAGGATCGAATGTTGGTGGCTGAGTTATCTGGTACTTACAGTATGCTTCGAAAGAGTTTGACATTCTCGCTGAGTCTTACCTTCTTTGCTGACTCAGACTTGGAGACCCCTCTGCTTACCTCTCTATTCTCTGTTCGCTTGAATGAGCTGCAGGTGCTCTATGAAGAAGAGGTTGATGAAGATGCTCCCGTCCGGATGGAAACCCAACCAACACCACTAACAGGCCCCACGGTGGGTGCCAAATGTCGTGGTGGTATCACGGCATATGCCATGGGTAGGCTAAAGTTGGGGCCGATGGACGTGGAGGAATGATGCAGTGAAGACCGCACTCATATGAACAAAGAGAAATACAATGTATATAGGATTGAGGCTCTCATATGGAGATAACACATCTTTCTGTACATCTAATCTCTTATAATCTTGCCATACTTGTGGCTACAATCATGCTCCTTGAGTTGTATCTCCTATGCCTCTATCTAGATCTCTCTGTGAGAGTGGAGGAGGAAGAAGAGCTCCTATTGAGCAGTGAGGGGAAGAGCCCTTCGGGGCCTCCCCTATAACGATCCCCATGGTGCTCCTTATAAAGGGGAGCCCAGGGGACAAGACTTGTTCTACATGCTTAGCATCTAGATGGCATATTCTGGGTATCTTCTAGAGATGCTCAGAATATGCCTTGGCATCTTTGGAGATGCCAGGCATATTCCCTAGCATCTTATTTGATGCCAAGAGCATATCCCTAGCATCTTCTTAGATGCCATGGGCATATTCCATACGCCATGTGCCAGTCTGAGCTGGTGGGCTCCCAAAACTGGCACGATACTGGTGGAGCTTGTCTTAGTTCGATGGTGTGCTCGTGTGGAGGTCGGGGATGCTTCTGGAGTTGAATAAGAGGACATTCTGGATGAAATAATAGGACCCGGAGGGCTGAAACTCGGCCTGGAGGGTCTTCTCCTGAGACAAACTCGGCCCGGAGGCCATATAATTCGGCCTGGGGGAACGAACAGCCTAGCCGAATCATCATTTATTCGGCCTAGGCGTGAGAGATGAAGAATGTGGCCTAGCCGGGTTAATGGGAGCCCAGCTGGGCTCTCTTTGCGTCGGCCCATGGCTGGGAGCGTTGGCCTAGTGGAGAGGACCCGCAGTGGGCCGAGGTTGGCTTGATTTGGCCCACCAGGGGAGCAATGCGGCTTGGTGCAGCAGGTTCCCACGGTGGGCCAAACTCGGCCCACCCGAGGAAGGTCAGACGCTGCCTTGGTTCGGCCTTGACGGTGGCCCGCGGTGGGCCGGCGGAGGTGAAGGAGATATCGGCTCACCCGGGGGACGCGACCTGGCGATGCAGGGGCGAGGCGGGGAGCTCGGCGAGATCTGTTGACGAGGTGCTGGTTCGGCTGGGGGAGCTCTAGCGGCGCTTGCGAGAAGGGCCGACTGGGAGCACCTCGGCCCACCGGGCTCTGGAGTAATTCGGCCACGAAGTGGAAAATCAGGCTGGTGAGGCTTAATTCGGCCTAGGAGGGATTTGATCAGGACGACTCTTGGTTAATTCGGCCCATGTTGACTTTTACCTTTTGTCCTTTAAGATTTCTCTCTATATACCTTATAACTTATTACATTTATCCTCCATATCTTCATATTCTTTCATAGAAACTGTTATCTAAGAATCACTCAATACACTAACTCTGGGGTACCTGGGGGTATATCCCCGACAGTCCTGAAGCATAATGATGACGTCCCAGCCCATAGATTCCAGGCTACCGGCCGGGAACCCCAAGCAACTCGTCGGTGTCGATGTAGTACAGAACTTGTCTTCAGGAGAACACTTACTCTGCCAAAAGTATCAACAAAGCAAGGGTGAGTACAGGGTGTACTCCGCAAGACTTCTGGCTGGTGGAGTTGTTTTGCATAAAGCCATCTTTGTTTATAAAACAAGAGAGAGAAGGAGCTCGTCTAAGCAGAGTATTTTAAAAGGGGGATAAGAGAGCGACATCTCCAAAGTATTGATCATCATCTTTTGATATCCACCAAATCATCATCATCTCCTGAACTAGGATCACCCCCTCGTACCCATCAGGAAGCATCCTTAAGCACACGTTGATCTGCCAAGTTTTGCGATTAGGTTCAAGTTCTCTATGATCTTAGAATCTGGTCATCAAGCGTTCATAACCGTGAACACGGCTTTTCGAAAATATTATTACCCTACAGGGGTGTACAACTTTACCCACACGTACTAACCTTCTCTTAATGCCACTAGATAAGCCCTCTTCCTTGGAAGGCCAGTAGAGGGTGGTTAGACACGACCTTTACCTTGCTTTCGCCGAGGCCATGAGTCACGCAATAAGTATGGTTCCGCCGTAACGGGTCAAATCCCGAAGCCGGTACTTAAATATGTGAGGCGAGGTTTGTTCACCAGGGGCTCCATCGACCCCAAGCTGACGGGTGGGCCTGGGCCACGCAAGCGCCACGTGGTCGCCACACGGGAGCCACGTTGGCTCGCTGGCCAACGGGCCAGACGGCGGCGAGGAGTGGCAAGCGGGGATGCACGGGGCTGCGAGAGGAGGCGCATTTGACATGGGGCTCTCTGCTGGACCAACTAGTGGCGGCGCCGCCAGCGGATGGTCACCGGAGTAGGACGCACGGCAGGCAGCGGCTGTGGCGCTTGTAGGCTCCGACGCGAGAGTGGCATAGAGCGACACAGAGAGGGAGGAGGGGTCCACAGAGGCCACGGGATCACCATGATTCGATTGGCGAGGTCGGCTTGGCCACAGGGGGTCTAGGTCGGCAGTAATGGCGTCGGCGGTGGTTGGCGGTGATGAAGAAAACGGAGTCGATGGCGATGACTCCGAGCGCCAGGGCTCGATTCCGTTCGAGGGGAGGGTCAACACGACAAGGCGGAGCTCGAGGTAGCCTTGGTTGATCGAGGGGAGGCCGGCAACGGCGGCGGACGCTGGCATCTGGAGAGGCTAGGGTTCGGCCTCGAAGGGGAACGAGAGAGAGAGGCCCTGGGAGGAAGTGAGAGGTTGAGGGGAAGAGGAACACGACGCGGGGCAACCTTATCCTCACCCCGAGGGCAGCGGCGCATCTCAATGGCCGACAACGATCAATGGCGGCGGTGCAGACACGGAGCAGCTTCCAGCTGGAAGACGACGGCAATTTTGCAGAAACCCCCCTAGGGAAAACAGAAAGCAACCCGGGGTGCCTCTCTGTAGAAGCTTTTGTTAAAAACTCCCTGGACTTCTATAAAACAGAGGAAAACAACTAGAGAGACTCTAAATTCATTTTTATTTTGGATTATTTTCACCTTTTTTAGTACTTTGCAATAATTTGGTGATCCCAAAATATACCAAACTTGGTCAAAACTTTAATAAAATAGTTGTGTCTTTCCTTAGCCAATTTGGAAGGATCACAAGGCTCATTTGAAATGTTTTGAGAGGATTCAAGACAGAGAGCACTCATAAACAGATTTGGGTTTTAGGGTTTGATCTTTATTTTCATCAATGCATAAATTTAAAAATATGATGCTCATGATGCACAAACAAACCCTAATATTAGAATAACTAAAACTGGGGTGTTACAGCTCTATCCCCCTTACGAGTATCTCGACCTGACATTCCAAAGGTAGGAAAAGAGACAGAGAGAGAAGGAAACAGGGCCACTCTAAAGACAAGAGGGAAACACACTAAACATCACACAGAGTATCTCATGGTCAACTCATGGATGGAGTGTTTAGGAACAACTCTGAGAGGACAAACATGAAACACATCAAGGTAACGGAGGAAACAAGAGGAGATGGTTTCAAGTTGTTAGATAGATGATCTTCATAAGGATTGAGACCATGGAGCTTTAGAAGAATTTAAACTTCTGAGAAGGAAGGTTTCAACGGAAAGAACATGACCACGGACTTCGACAGGGATCCTCTACTAAAAGACTTAAGTAGAGATTTCAGGTTGCAGATATATGAGTCAACAAAACCAAGCTGTTGAACTACTTTTGACACAGAAGGTTCACTCTTTCATTCAATAGAAGGCCAAGACAGAAAGGTGTTTTGGTGGAGAGGACTCATAAGACTCGCAAGGAACATGTAGTAAAAGAAACTATAGATTACCAAAATCATAGTCACTCTTAAAACATGGTTGAGAAGACGAAGGAAACTCTATATTCATCCAGGTATATCAAGATCTTGGCCAAAGATCATGATATCACTTTACACCCCTGGATAAATAGGTAAGAAGATTCCTGATGACACGAAAAGAAAGAAACTTCATTCTCAGACTCCAATTACTTGGCACAACCATCGCTTGCCAACATAAAGGGTCTGGAGGATTGACCGAGAGACATTTAGCAACACTACTTTAAATGTTCTCCTTGATGTTCGAGAAAGCAAACATCGAGCAAAAGGTCGGACTTCGGATACAAAGGAAACCATAGACACATCTCCTATAACAAATTATAGAAGAAGCCTCGTGAGGAGTGGTTGTTATTGCTGAATCAAGAGAATGTGACGGTAGGTCTTTCCGGCTAGTTGTGTCAACCATTACATTAATCTTGCCAGATTCACAAAGAGACCTATGTAAAAACCTTGAAGAACACCAACCATTATTGTTGTGCTAGATTCAACTTTGATTAGGTGAAATGATACTTCAGACTCAGCATGTCCGAATAGAAAGTTTGCAACATTACCGCAAAGGTAAAGTCACTAGATTCTCAAGATAGGGACTACAATGTCAAGCTCCAATAGACGAGCTAGACTGCTAGACCCATGTATTTAACAACTTGTCGAAAGACAATTGCATACATATAATGTACTATCAATAAAACACACATGTGTCCTTAAGGAACGGAGTTAACACTACTCGAATCCACGGCGACATCTTTCAACAATTGCACGTGAACCAAAGAAGGTTACTTCTAGCATCCAGAACTCATACTTCGAAATGACTCAAAGACGGTTCTCAAAAATTTCCAACATTAATGCCAATTGTTCCATAACACAATCTAACATGGAGAAAATAAGAATGTCATTGATGGGATCAACAGCAAACTTATCGAGACACTCCAAGAAGATGTACTCATATGTCGTATGAACAAGGCAAACTATTGGTCAGACCAAAGAACATGAAGATGTACTCAAGTGAAACATCACCAGTAGCAACACCATCAAGATAGTCCTTGGAACTGAGTTTTATGTGACGATAACCCAAATCAAATCAAAGGTGGGGGACGATAACATATCCACGAAGGAAATACTATCTTTCTTCAGCATGAACAAAACTAGACATCTCTTTAAGGAGGAACTGGGTCGGGTAGAACTTTTATCTTACAACTCTCCAAGTTGTTGTTTAAGATTAACCAACTAGTTCAGGGTTATCCAGTATGGATCCTTGGAGAAAAGAGAAGTTCAGAGAACTTGCTAGCTCAAGAACTTGACTACACGGTCATGTGGCAATATGGTGACACTTCTAGTAGACATCTAGAATATCACGAACCACTGATATGTCACCTAGTTCGAGAGGAAACTTGCTTTGTAAGGAAAGAAGACACAATCTCAGAGCTTCGGCAGAAGCCTAACTCTTTGACCGAAGAGAGTGTACCAGAATAACGGACTTGGTAGCACAATCAAACTTCGCTTGGTGATAGGGTTAACCAATCACGCTAAGAATGACACAAATGTCCTTGGAGTTCAAAACAATAAATATTGCTAGAATCTCAGATGGCCACATTATTACGCACACGCATCACTCATGAGTGCAAAAGCTCGAGGGAGGGTGGGTAAATATGTGTAGGAACATCACTTCATTAAGGGGTCAGGAAACTCAGCACGACCTCCTAGTATAAAAGAGTGTGATACTTTAGGGTGGAACAAATAGAAGCTATCGATGCCTCTTGATCTGTAGATTTACAACACTTTGACCTGGTCGTAGATATGACGAGGTACTGGAGTTTATTTCTCCTGGACATTCCAAAATGGTTCGTCTTGACGGACCACATGAGTATCTTGTTTCGGAAGACACCGATGCACATTTACTACTTGGCTACCAAATGGTAGGATAAGGTCGGAAGACAACAAAGGAGAAAAGAATATACTCAGGATAGAATCCCGAGATGTGGATGCATAAGTCAAAAATCTTCCGAAAACCAATGCAAAGACAGGTGAGGTGTGGCAGAGTCACGAGATGCGAGACTCACGAGGAGTACTCTTGTCGTGATCTGTTTGGTTCCATTGAAGAACATCTGCCATGGCATGTGGTAGGGGAAGTCCTTAGTCGTCACAATTCAATCGTGACAATAACCACAAGCTTGAAGGCTAGAATTGTAGTACCAGCCATCCTAAAGCAATGTGTGAACATTAAAGACAGGGGTAAAGGAATGGATCTTGGGTTAAAGGTCAGCTTCATGTACAAGATTCACAACACCAGAATCCATCACAATCAGGGATCTTCGGTTCAAGTCCAAGGGTTAAAACCCAAAGAAAGGAGTAACTACTACTTGAGTGACATAGCGTACACTGCAAGATAGTAATCATGAGGTAGCTTCCAAAAGAAGTAACACCTTCGGAAGTACCCAAGCAAATAAAAAGGAGGCAGACAAGGCGAAAGGAAACCTCGAAGCCTAGAACAGAACACTGCATATCCAACAATATAATATTGTGGGTCCAAAAGACAGAGATATCATGATATAAAGAAATCTCTCAAATGAACAAGAGCAAAAGGGAACAAGGAATCAACAACACACACAACTCTAGAGAATCCAACACTAGGTCAACTGGTTGAGAGACGACATGCCCAGAAGGCACCTAAGCTTTGAAAGACTAGAAGAGATATCAAAAAAATTCCAAAATCAACACATGATAAGATGAACCCAGAGTTAGAGCGAAACTGGATAAGGAGAAAAAGAAGCATACTAGGGTTTTCACAAATACTTTTCAGCTTTTTAAGATAGTTTTCACAAATACTAGACTCAACATCGACCAATAGCAAGGTTTTCCTATGGTTGGTACTGCTCTGATACCAAAACCTATGGCACCCCCGGGATCAGGGCTAAACAAATCCCAGAATTCCGTCTGACATAAGCTTAACCTTGAGATCGAGGATATTCAGTGAAGAATCGATAACATAGCAGTGACCCTACGACATAAAATTTATTACATCAAGCTCATAACTGAGCAGAGAACCAAATTGTTACAAGAAGAGGTCACTGACCACAAATATCAAACAACGGAAGGCAAATTATGCTATTAAGTATAGCAAACTTAACAAATGGCCTGAGAGGCCTGAAGCATAGCCCATAGATTCCATGCTGCCGGCCGGGAACCCTAAGCTACTCGTCGGTGTCGATGTAGTATGGAAATTGTCTTCAGGAGAACACTTACTCTGCCAAAAGTATCAACAAAGCAAGGGTGAGTACATGGTGTACTCCACAAGACTTCTGGCTGGTGGAGTTTTTTTGCATAAATCCATCTTTGTTTATAAAACAAGAGAGAGAAGGAGCTCGTCTAAGCAGAGTATATTAAAATGGTGATAAGAGAGCAACATCTCCAAAGTATTGATCATCATCTTTTGATATCCACCAAATCATCATCATCTCCTGAACTAGGATCACCCCCTCGTACCCATGAGGAAGCATCCTTAAGCACACGTTGATCTGCCAAGTTTTGCGATTAGGTTCAAGTTCTCTATGATCTTAGAATCTGGTCACCAAGCGTTCATAACCGTGAACATGGATTTTTGAAAATATTATTACCCTGCAGGGGTGTACAACTTTACCCACACGTACTAACCTTCTCTTAATGCCACTAGATAAGCCCTCTTCCTTGGAAGGCCGGCAGAGGGTGGTTAGACACGACCTTTACCTTTCTTTCGCCGAGACCATGAGTCACGCAATAAGTATGGTTCCGCCGTAACGGGTCAAATCCCGAAGCCGGTACTTAAATATGTGAGGCGAGGTTGGTTCACCAGGGGCTCCATCGACCCCAAGAAACCTCGGCCACGCTTACCTACATGTTATGAATGCACCTTCACCCGGCAAATCTTTCAAAAGGTTTTCTATGCATATGTCGAATGGAACGCCCGAACTATGTGACTCATGGAATCTACTAGGCAAGTTAGTTAGTCATGAGGTTGTCCAGGCCCCGTGTGGTTGCACGCTCATCTTGGTTCCAAAGGCAAGACCTCAGGTCCTAGTGGTGGCGATCATGGGACTAGATAAACCACATCCCACCGTGGCCTCCCATACAAGCCTTAGCATGTCATACACCGATCTCATATCATCATGTTCTCCTGTCATACTAGATTCTCTACATCTGATACATCATCTGGATGGACCAGACTCAATAGCTATGCATGGCTAAGCAGACACACATAATAGCTCTAGCAGTGCACACAAGCCAAACCTAGTTATGCTAGGAGCAGTGGATCAGGTAATATAAGCTCAAAGGGAGTATGCAACAGATAGGATACTCTATCTATCGATAAAATACCACAGTAGAATCGTATGCATCATGGCAGGAATTGAAATGCTTTCAAAAACATAGAATTATATCATGGTGGGGATATGCTTGCCTTTGCCAGTTGATAACAATTAAGCAGATCTTCGGGAGCCTTGTACTTGACTTGGTTACAACTGAAGTATTTTTCATCGATCTTCGAACTTCGATGATCTTGATCTTTGACTTCGATCTCGATCTTGATATTGTATTCTACCGGAAAGAACCAAACACCGAAAAGAAAGGGAAACAATCAACACATGGAATTGATGCAATTCTCAAGCAAGGATGGTGATATGACAAGTTGATTGTATTTAATTGAAACTCTAATACATGCTCGACGATTTAAACAGGGTTCCGAGGGGTGCAAACCCTAACTCGGGAAAACTCCGAATGTATATGAGAGGGGTTGGTTTGTTCTTCTAATTAAACTTGTCATGAAACTTGAATAACAATTCATGATTGTAGTGTAATTAGATAGTTCTCATTTTTCTGAACATTTTGATATATTATACATATTTTTCTGACTTATAAATTAAAAGATATTGATTTTACAAGTTTTATTCAAATTCTGAAATTGTTTAACCATTTCTGAATTTAACAAGGCTGAAAACCCTTTTTACACCGAGGCCACTTCTAGCCATAGTGACTGATAGAGGGGCCCCAGGACACGTATGCATACACGTTGGTCGGGCAGGGTCAGAGTTGTTTTTCACCGGGGTTGGCTCTAGCCAGAGAGGCTGACGGGTGGGTCTGGGCCACGCAGGCACCACGTGGTCGCCACGTCGACTCGCCGGCTAACGGGCCAGACGGCAGCGAGAAGTGGCAAGCGGGGACGCGCGGGGCTGCGAGAGGAGGCACGCTCGACGCAGGGCACTGCACTGGACCAACTAGTGGCGGCGGCGCTTGCAGGCTCCGACGTGAGAGAGGCACAGAGCGACACAGAGAGGGAGGAGGGGTCCACAGAGGCCACGGGCTCACCATGATTCGATTGGCGAGGTCGGCTTGGCCAGAGGGGGTCTAGGTCGGTAGTAATGGTGCCAGCGGTGGTCGTCGGTGATGAAGAAGACGGAGTCGATGGAGACGACTCCAAGCACCAGGGCTCGATTCCGTTGGAGGGAAGGGTCAACACAACAAGACGGAGCTCGAGGTAGCCTTGGTTGAGCAAGGGGAGGCCGGCAACAGCGACGGACGCTAGCATCTGGCGAGGCTAGGGTTCGGCCTCGAAGGGGAACGAGAGAGAGGCACTAGGGGGAAGTGAGAGGTTGAGGGGAAGAGGAACACGGCGCGGGGCGACCTTATCCTCACCCCGAGGGCGGCAGCGCATCTCAACGGCCAACGATGATCGACGGCGGCGGTGCAGACACGGAGCAGCTTCCAGCTAGAAGACGACGGTGATTTTGCAGAAACCCCCCTAGGGAAAACAGAAAGCAACCCAGGGTGCCTCTCTGCAGAAGCTTTTGTTAAAAACTCCCTGGACTTTTATAAAACAGAGGAAAACAACTAGAGAGACTCTAAATTCATTTTTATTTTGGATTATTTTCACCCTTTTTAGTACTTTGCAATAATTTGGTGATCCCAAGATATACCAAACTTGCTCAAAACTTTAATAAAATAGTTGTGTCTTTCCTTAGCCAATTTAGAAGGATCACAAGGCTCATTTGAAATGTTTTGAGAGGATTCAAGACAGAGAGCACTCATAAACATATTTGGGTTTTAGGGTTTGATCTTTATTTTCATCATGCATAAATTTAAAAATATGATGCTCATGATGCACCAACAAACCCTAATATTAGAATAACTAAAAGTGGGGTGTTACATTATGGCATTCTTTATTTCCTTCATACAATATGTAGGGGAAACTCCACCAAATCCTAATTGGATAAGATGTGCATGGAATTCAATTTTGTATCAATATGCACATATTTATGTGGAGTCTCTCCTATGTATTGTAGTTGTCTAACTACTTTGGACCCGATAAGTTTGGGGACCATATTGTACTTGAATTTTGTTTTAGGTACATTGGAGATGCATTGGATGCTTGTCTCTTTCATAAGGGAGAAGTGTTGACCCGATGAAAATTAGAGACAAGCTAGGATGATCAACGAGCTCCTATCTACTTCATCACACTAATGATATCTTGGTAACAAGTATCTCTTACTCATGCATACATATCATCTTCCAACATATGGTAGGTTGCATCTTGGCATGAATTTTATGTATTTGATATGTTTGTGGTTGAAGTTCATCAATATACAATAAGATAAAATTGAACCTTTTGGCCATGCTATCAAGCAAAGATCTTAGTGTTGTATTGTCATAACTTTGTTTTGGATATCTTGCTCTATTTATTTTAGTATCTAATTTGTGTGTACATGTTTCTTTGTGGATCAATATATTTGTGAGATTGTCTACTTAGAAACTTATATACATGAGACTTGTTACAACTCTATTTTTGATGTCTTGTTTGTTTCATGTGTGTTGTATGGCCATACTAAGCAATATCATTCATTGAAGACTATGTTGATACGCAATAATCATCCTTGTACTAGTCTTATAATATGCTTTGTCATGCCTCTCACACATCATTGTGGTTGAGCCTGCTATTATGTTGTCTCTTACTCGTTGCTCAACCATTTGTTTATTGCAAGTTTTATGCCTTTGCATATGCTCTTTTGTACATAGTTGTGTTTTAAATAATATCGAGGGAGTGAGGATGCCATGTGTGTCCATATTGTATTCAAATGCAAATTATAATTTGTGCACAAACATTGGGGATCCTCCTCATATTATTTAGAACAATCTCTTTTCGATCTTATCATAATATCAATCTTTCATTTGCTATGTTCCTTTTGTCAAGTGGTTTTCTGGATCTTTTGATTGCTTGCATCATTTGTTGTTGCTTCTTCATCTTGTTATTTTTTGCAATCTTTTGATCCTCAATATAGTTTGACCTCCTCCTAAGTATCCATCATTGGATATGTGTAAATGTTTTATCATAATAAATGTGTTCCAAATGCACACCTTTGGAGGAATTCTCACTATATTGGTCGTTTAGAACTATTCACCCATTTTGGCAATCGATGCCAATGGGGAAGACGTTTTGGAGGGTTTAAGGGAAGTTGTTTTTATGCCTTTAGTTTGTTCTTAAGCATTTGCCTCTCATTCTCTTGCATCTTTGTTGTTGATTTGCATGTTGAATATATAGAGGAAACTCCACCAACAGTAATGGTTCATCACACGTGCCTATATTGTGGTGGAGCTTGCTCTATATATTATGGATGTACCAACATCACATACTTGTGTATTATTTGATGTTGGCACAACCATTTTTATTCGTTAAGTTGATTATATAAACCCTCTCAAAGGATTATCATCAATTACCAAAATGGGGGAGATTGAAAGAACATGTGTGCCCCCATGTGTGGTTTTGGTAATTAATGAAAATGTTTTATGGACTTATGTTTGCATTGAGTTTTACTTGTAGGATTTGTCCATAGACAATGCTTGAACCATATGGTGCCTTCAAGGTTGGAGTAAGAATAAATTGAAGAAGATCAAGTGTTGATCAAGGTTTCAAGGAATGATCTGGAGATTGGTCAAGTAGAAGTTGAGCCTATGTCAAGTGTGTATTGAATAATAAGATGATATCAAGTGTATCTTGCCATCCTTATGGTGATCATGGATATGTGAATATATGCCTAAAACAGAGGCTCTTCCATAGTGGAGTATGGGGGAGAAAATTCCAAGTCTTCACCAAGCTAGTGCAATCAAGAAAGGTGCTCCATCTTGAGGTGTGGAATATACAAGGCAAAGGTTTGATCTTGATAGTGTTTCTTTCTTACCGGTCTCGTGGTGTTAGTTGGGGAGACCAGTTTATAGGATAAATAATCGTACTATCAAGAGGGGCTCTCGAGTGAGTAACTTGATCATATCCCTCGATGAGAGATCAAACCTTTGCATACTTAGCATCCTCTTTATTGGTTCTTGTCCATGAGAGGATTTATATCTTGTGTCAATCTCAATAACAATCTCAAGTTCATCGAAAACGGATTTCATATGCATTCTCGAATGTGTTTTCGATATTGGAGGTTTTACCGATTTGTATTTTATAGATAGGTTAAACCTTTCATCATTTGGTTCTATACAACCTTGCTGTACTATGATGGTTCCCTGAATGATCTTGTAGAGCTCGTTACTATCTTCGCAACGAGCCTAAGATCATTAAAATCGGAGTCCGAATGCAAAAGTTATGATGGTTTCAGTTTGTTGTTCCTGCCAGTTTTCAGGGGGCGGATTATCCGGACATGGGGGCAGATTATCTGGCCCAATTTTTGGAAAATGGCTAAGGACTTTGAGGCATGGCTCCCAGTAATGGGGCGGATTATCCGGCCCTTCGGGGGCGGATTATCCGCCCCAAATATCTGCCCCTATACTGAGGGACGCGCCACGAAGTCCTTAGACATTTTTTGGCCCGGGGAACCCGGAATAGCCGGGGGAGGGGCAGATTATCCGTCCTGGAAGGTCCCAAACGGTCATATTTCATTATGGAAGGGTATAAATAGACCCCTTCTTCCTCCTTAGGCTGGTTGATTGCATTCTCTCTCTCCTCCATTGTTTTAACCTTCAAGATCTTGCAAATATTCTTAATCCCTCCCATATTTCTTGAATCTTTTTGGGGAATTTGAAAGGGGAGATCTAGATATACAACTCCACCAATCCATATCTCCTCTATGTGAGGGGAACATATTGGGATCTAGATCTTGGCGTTTCTTTTGTGGATTTCCTCTTGTGTTCTTCCTCTCTTATTCTCCCACTAGCTTTTGTAGCTTTGGTGGAATTTGGGAGAGAAGGACTTGAGCACTTCTTGTGTTCTTCCCATTGCATTGGGTGCATCGGTTTGAGTTCTCGTTGAGGATTTGATTGGGTGAAAGGTGAGAAGCTTTTTACTCTTGGGTTCTTGGAACCCTAGACGGTTTTGTTGTTTTATAGGTTTGTGGATTACTTGGGGCCTCTAATTAAGTTGTGGAGATTTCCCCGAGCTTGTTTGTTGGGAGCCTCCAATTGAGTTGTGGAGAAGTGCCCCAATCTTTGTGAGAGGTTACGGATTGCCACCGACAAGTGCACCGATAGTGAAGAAGTGAACCAGGCCTCTTGTGGCAAGGTTCACAGGAGAATAGGGTGAGGCCTTTTGCGGCGTGGTGGTCTTAGTACCGCCCACCCCTCCAAAGAGACGTACTCTCTTTATGGGAGGAACTCGGTAATAAATCATTGTCTCCATGTGCCTCGGTTATCTCTATACCCGAGATATTTACTTATGCACTTTACTTTGTGATAGCCTTCGTTCTTGAATTCTTATATCTAGCTATCACATAGTTGCTTGTTTTGCTTAGCATAAGTTGTTGGTGCCCATAGGTGAACCGTAGTTTATATAGGTTTTGTGCTTGACAAAGTAAACACTAGTTTTATTCCGCCTTTGTTAAGCACATCTCGTAAAAGTTTTAAACCGCCTATTCACGCCCCCCCCCTCTAGGCGGCATCTGTATCCTTTTCACCAGTTGACAAAAGCTATTTAACAAAACTGTCTTGGCTCATCTTACATATTCTCAAATGTTCTGTCATTTCAAAACATGATCCAAGATGTCCTTTTTACGACAATTCTTCCTTAGCTTCTATTTAAAAAAACTATGGATATCTATAGGATATAATCTCCTTGTGTTTTCAAGATAGAACTTTCAACTACCCTTACCTCTAGTTCTCCCAAAACCTTTTTATAAAACCTTTTTGAACTCTACTCTTGGTAGGAATACAAAGAGACTCTTATCTTCCTTAAAAATCACAAACCTTTCAAAATACCCATCCCTACCTCAAGCTAGGCTTGATGGTAACCTCAGTAGCAGTTTGAGTCATTGTTAAGATAAATTGCCTTGATCCATTGTTTGAGGAATTGCCTTGATCTGCTGATTGATTTGATTGCTTAGGAGAAAACATGAGCCACCCTAGGAGATCATCCTTTAGACTCAAGATAAATAAAGAATACAAATCCTAAGTAAATCCCCTAAGTTTGGTCTAATCTATAGTCCCTAGAGTGATCATCTCATCTCTTAACCACATCTACTAGGGGATTATCTTTTCTGATAGTTTCCAACTCATTTGAAGAACAAATCTAAGCGTGGATCCTTTCTACTCAATAAACACTTCAACATCATCTACTTGATCATGAGTTTGAAACCTAGCATCCTTTCAAAATCATCTCCTCTTGTATCCTAGTCAAAAACCCTAAATCTGCCAAAATGGCTAAGTCTGGAAAAGCTATCAACATCACATCTTTGAGTCCTTGCCTTTCTCAACCCTTGTGCATTTTTGGAAATGCACTTGAACCATATTGTATAACATCTTAAGGACTATAAAAAACCACTCTTTCCCTCGACAAAACCATCCTTTGAACCACTTGTTTTTGATGGTTTTCCATGCAAGAAAATAATATTTTCTACAAATCTAGTCAACCTACTTTGGCAGAAGCTCACTTCCCCATGTTATCCTATTTTGACCAACTTTTTGAATGGTATTGATCTAATAAACATGGTATATCAATATACACTTCCCTTGTTCCCATTGGAGCTCTTTGTCTCCTAAACCCACATGGTTTTCGAGGCTAGATGATAATCTGCTTTGGCACCCTTAAGTTCAACAAAGTATGGAACCTTTTCTAGAAGCCCTCAAACATGATCAAGCGCAACACTTTGTACCATGCTTATCTATGTAACTTTGTCTATCTATCCTTATATCCCATGACCCAAGGGGAGCTCTGAGTTCCTTAATCCAAGAAGGTTTAGATGGTATAAAATTATTCCATCCATAGATCCTACAACCCTTGTTTTCCTCCAAAATAAAGTTTGAGTTTCAAGGACCAAGGATTAAAATTATGGATAAATTATAATGACATCATCTACCTTGACTATGTAGATTTATCCACCACTTTTCTAATTATTTTGGTACCAAAACTATTTAATTCCCTTCTTTAGCAAAATCTCCAAGAATCCCGCTATTAAAGAAACTTTGTTTTTTCTCCCAAACACTTATTCAACTAAAGGCACATTTGAGGCCTATATATTGATTCATATTTGAAGAGTTTTATTATTTCTTTTTGCCATTTTTTCTTAGATGGAAGAAATGAGAAATAATTGTTTAAAAAATACTTCTTCTTCTCAATAAATCTTGGGAAAATTCCACAAAGCATATATTCATATTTGGGACCATCCAAAACCAAAAACCCTCTCTGTCCAATTCAAAAATATCAAATAAATCCAGTTACTCCAATTCACCACTTTTGGAAAGCTTCGTAATAAATGGGGCTAAACACCTTAGAAAAATTCCAAATAAATTATGGAAGTTGTCCTTGACCATATCTCTCTACCGACACTTCTATACCATATTGCCAATATCAAGATTAAAACTTTTCCTCAAGATTATCTATATGTCAAAAGGTGATATTTCAACAAAACTTGGTCAAATACTCCACCAAACCCTCACCAACCCCCATACTTGATCATCTAGCACCAAGACCCATATCTGGTCGACCCTATATTGTTGCAGCTTCCCTCCCCTTGTCCTTTGCTCTTGTAGTGTGTGTGAGAGAGATGTTGCCTCTTTTAATAACCCCTAGAGAGTAAAGGCAAAAGAAGCCCCCATTGATCCCTCCCACTTCCTGCACGACCAGGCCACCTCCCAGCACCGCCCAGGTCGACCAATAGCTCGCCAGCACCCTCCTCTCTTACCCTCCATAGACATGGTCCACCATGGTCCTATCCACTCGATATAAAAGGCTAGAGGCCACCCCAGCACCAATTCTTCTGCTCATTTGCTCCCTTACCCACCCACTTACCTCCCCATAACACCACCCCTTCTCCCCTTCTCTGCCCTGCCCGAGAGAAGAAGAAAAATGGCCTTCTGGCCATTGCTCAAGATCTGAGCCTAGTGTTATCTCCTCTGCTCCGCTCGCTCTGCATGTCCCTTCCCCGAACTCCCCTTGCCCTTCTTAATCTAATCCTTCCTTCCTTCTAGCACAGGAACCGCTCCACTGGCGGCATCGACGAGCCTCGACGAGCTCGCCTCAGTCGTATCCGCGTGAGACCGCTCCCAATAACGAACCCCCTTATGCCTCCCATCCCTAGAGTCACCTCGACGCGTCGTGTTGCCCTGTCACCTCCACAGTCACCTGCGATCCCTCATTTGATCTCCCTAGGCGTCGTTGTTCTCTGTTAGGGTTTCCTCCTAGCGGTGTTCATCTCAGCGGAGACGATGGCCCAGCGTTGTCGATCTTTCGTATATCCAACAGCTGACAAGCCACGGTACCCCTTCACCGCCCACCACCATTGACTGTCGGGCCCCGCCTCTCGGGATTCAAATCGCCCTCCTGTGTAGCAACCGCTCGTTTTGATGTGCAAGAGGGCCAGTTTCCCCCCGTGCGTCCTAATGCTCTTTGGATCCGGCCCAGTACCCTCTTTCTGTTTTATTGTTTTCCTGCATCTCTGAAACTTTGCCTTGAGGTTTAAATCCAAACAAAAATAGAAAATGACTCCAAATGCCCAGATCTAAACTTCCTAAAGTTTCTGGATGTTTTCTTGAACATGCAGTACCCTTGGTTATCCCACTTGGTGTCTGGAGTTTCTGGATCTAAACTCCTGCAGCTCTTATGTATCCTTTGTACTAATAAATTACTTCTGTGAGTTATACTACTTCAAATTATGGTTACCCTTTGTGTACTGAAAGGTAGTTGTCATATCTTTTTTGTCCCCTTGACCCCATGTCTTTTAGCTTCCTAAATTGCCCTTGGTAAAAATAACCCAAAACAGCCACTTATGCCTTTAGAGAATTCCCTAGTTTAAGGTAAAACTTGTTTTGACAAAATTCCAACTCTGGGAACTCACAAATCCATATAACCTTCAAACCCCAGGAGCCCAAAATTTATTAAGCATTGGTTGGTTTTTAGTGAATAAAACTAGTATGTGCATGGTTGATTCACTACTAAAATCATTCCAGTAGTTTTGTATCACCTAAATTAGTAATTCAAATTTATACAGAAATGTGTTTCATATACCTAGCATGTGCTTTTGGATTCATATCAAAATCCCCTGCAAATTAAATCTGGTGAAAAAGACAAATACCTTCAAAAAACTAACTTTGGGGATTTCCTAAGGGCATTCTGGTAATTATTTTGAAGTGATTCCAACTCTCAAAAATCACAATTTCGAAGATATACAACACCCTCTGAGTAAATAGTTAATTCAGCTACAGATAATTCCTGGTGATTTATTCACCTAAGCTAGTGTTATTCCCACTAGAATAATCATAACCAATTAAGGAAAATTGATAAAATCCAGAAACCACTTTTGTTGGCCTTGTTATTTTAGTACCTATATGTTGATATCATTTTTTTACATTGATACCATACATACCCAAGCCTTAGTTCAAAACCCCTTCATTGGGTGGTATTTGACAATTAAATCATAAAGGAAATTCCACAAAGGCAATTATAGTAATTCCAAGTGCTATGATACCAGTCTATCAAAACCTACTAAAGTTAGTAATGTGTTGTATGTTTGCTTGCTGATTTGTATTGGTGCATGTATGCCTTGTGTTGATTGTGGCTTTGTTTGGTTGCATGTGATATCCCTAATGACGATAGTTTCGATTATTCTTGGAGATCGGAAATAGATGGTTATTATTGGATATTATGGTATTCTAAGAAGAAGTCCAGGGACATATTGTCATATTTCTGATCACAGGCAAGCCACCTTCTTGCTCATAAGCCTTGTCCTACTGTTTTACTCATGCATGTTTTACCTACCTATTTATGAAGAATTGCATTGTTTTACTATATAATGTTTTATAGCTGATAGTGTCTTGGCTCCTCCAGCCAATACCATTTTGTACTAATAAGAACAACCCCCTTATTGATGACACCTACTTGCCCCTAGTATGTTAGATAGTGTACACCACCATAACCCTTTGGAGACCGCTTCAGCCGAAGCAAAACTAGAGGATGGGAAGACCCCGAAAAATTTTACAAAATGTTTTGTGATAAAACCTTGGTGAGGTTTGGCCTTCCAAGAGAGTTTGAGGAAGAAAAAGGTTTTGGTTGTGCAAAAGATGAGCAAGTGGATAAGGAGGAATTTTTTATGAAAATGTACCTGGTTCTTTGTAGCTTTAGCTATAACAACTTAACCCGTGCAACCACACTACTCTAGAATGGTACATGGCTTGACTTGAAGTTTTTTACTCTAGTATAAGATGCCTCACAACTACTATAGGGGATTTCAAGGTCCTGGAGGGTGGGTCTTCTCTGGTAAAACGGTCCATGCAAATTATCAACCGGGGGAAGAAACAAACGGTCTACGGGCAGCCACGCATTACTATGAGCCCCTCATTGAAAGAGCACACTTTGTAAAGTGTAAAAAGTGCTCTGGTTGGATTTTGAACTGTACAGGGCATCCCGGTGTTGAGGGTAACAACTCTCATAGGGTAGGCACTTATCCTGGAGTGGCATCCGGAGTGTCTCGACCGGTTACTCGACCCACGATCAGTGTAGATCAGGACAGGGTATCCGGATGGTGTGGGTAAAGTGTACAACCTCTGTAGCGTGTAAATCTATTCAAATAGCCATGTCCACGGTTATGGACGGGTTAGACAAACTACTATAGAGAGGTGCTGGTTTTGTTTTCAAAAAAGGATTTTAGAAAAGCAAAGGCTTGGAAGTGTTTTGACCATGGGATGGTCGGAAAGGAGTTTGGTCATGAGATGACCGAAAGGAAAGAAAAATGGGTGACCCAATCCTATTCTTTTTCAAAACTTTTCAAAAAGGTTTCCAAAATGTTTACAAAAAGTTTCAATGAATATATGTAGATGTTATATCTACAAGAGAAACTATTTGAGAAAAGGACCTCCCTTGGAGCCCTCCTACTACCACAGACATATTGCATATGATCTTGTTATTATTATTCTCTTAAGGTGGTTTGAGAGTACATTCAAAGTACTCACTGTCATCGTCCCTGGATATTAACTTGGTCAGATATCAAGAAGAAGTTGAAGTTGACGACTATGCGAGATAGGACGTTCTCCTAGTCAGTTGCCTATACGTTAAGGGAGGTCTCGGAATCTACGCTTTGATAAATTTCCGTTGATGATGATTGGTGTATCCATAATGGAAACTAAGGTATGACATTGGATGTTTATTTTGATACTTGTCGGTTATGTTCCATAACTGACTAATCATGGGATCGTGGTGTATGCTTAACAGGGATTCTCGAAGGATTAATTCGGGCCCCACAATACTTAACCCCATAGACATTTTGATAGTCTTCACGGCACTCATGAAAGGAATTGTTTTATTGAAATAAACTTTAGTGGTAATTGTGATGCATGCCAAAGCTAACCTTGTGGATCAAGCCGTGGTACTAGCTCATAAATAAAAATAAGAAAGAAAAATTCTGCTATTTATGTTCCTAGTGCACACCTTTGGTGTAGCATCCCGGGTAAAACACTACCGTAAAATCGCTTGCTAATTACTACTTTGTGCTTCATCATGACATCAGCATGCGTCTATCTGCATAAAACTATTTCACTAATCCCTATTTTGATTTCTATAAATATTCCTCCCTTTATTCAAATACGAAACACCAGTCTTTCCAGATATTTTGTTTGACTAAAGTTATTTGCAAAAGTAATTTAAACTAAAATAAAAAAATCATAATATTTTCGGACCGGGGGAGGCAGCCCAGCCGATAGGCCAGGCCACCTACAACCCCGACCCAACTAAACTAAACCCAGATCAGACCCACCCCTGACCTAAACCCTAAACGAAGAAACCCTAGCCCCCAATCCTACCTACCCTTGCCCCACCTATCTCTCAACCCGCCACCACCTACCCAGCGCCCCACCCTTACTCTGATCTACCTTGCCGCCAACCCTACACACCCACGCACATTGTGTCTGTGTGCTAGCACACACACTACACAACACATACCCCACCCGGTCGAACCCAAGGCCCCACCTGACCACACACACCACGATGCTGCCCAGCCTCGACACGGCCCCTCGCTAGCTGATACGTCGGAAATGTATCTATAATTTTTTATGTGCCATGCTTGTTTAGTATCTACTTTGCTTTTCTTTGTCTACACTTTGAGGTATTCTTATACATTTTCTGGTACTAACCTATTAACAGGATGCCACAATGCCAGTTGCATGTTTTCTTCTGTTTTTGGTTCCAGAAACGGCAGAAAATCAATATTCTCGAAATTGGACGGGGCAAAAGCTAATCTTCCTATTTTCCCGGAGCAACATGGAACCACGAAGCAGAGGTGGAGGAGGACACCAGGGTGGCCACACCCCCTAGGCACGGGCCAGCCCTGGTGGCGCCCACAGGGGGTGTGGGTCCCCCTGGACCTCCATCGACCTTGCCTCCTTCGCCTATAAGAATCCTCCGACCCAAAAACCCTAAATCATCTGGTGGAAATCCACGAAAACCTCCACAGCGCCGCCGCCACCGAAGGGGAGATTCAGGGGACATAAAGTCTTTGTTCCGGCACCCTGCCGGGATGGGGAAGTGCCCTCAGAGCCATATCCATCGATCTCCATCACCATTGTTGATTCCCATGATGAGGAGGGAGTAGTTATTCCTCGAGGCTAAGGTCTCTACCAGTAGCTATGTGTTCATCTCTCTCTCTATGCATGATCTTTGTGGTCATGAGCTTTGTAATCAAGTAGATCTACTCTGCTACTCAAGTGCTTCAATAGATCTCTCTCCACGTGTGTGTAAGTGACATCGTGGTGGCACTTTGGCTAGAGGCTACATAAATACTCATCGTGCTTTAATAGATCTATGCTTTTCCCCATGTGTGTGGAAGTGATAGCGTGTGCACCGTGTGTGGCACTTAAGATAGATTACATATATATTCATGAGTTATATTTGGAGTTGGATGTCTTTATGAAATTGTGGTGTTTGTTGGAACCATCTAGCACTCAAGGTGACAGTGTGGGTTTATCTAGATGGGGAAGGCAGACTTTGAGGTGTGCTTTTGTAGGCCTACCATGGATTAGAGTGTCCAACTGGAGAGTAGTTAAGAGTAGTATCATGAAGAGAGGATATTTATATGAGAGAGTGTTCACTAGTGAAAGTATGATCCCTAGGCCTTGTTTCTAAACATTGAAACACCGTTTCCATCTAGATCTGTTGCATGTTTGCTTGCTTCCTTCTTTTTGCCTTTAGTCTTTACCTCACCGTCAAGCTATTTTCTGGCACTGTTACCACTTGTATTTCACTATCTCTTCTCCGAACTAGTGCACCTATGCACCTGACAAGTGTATTGGGTGTGTTGGGGACACAAGAGACTTCTTGTATCTTGATTTTAGGGTTGCTTGAGAGGGATACCTTTGACCACTTCCTCCCTAAGTTTGATAAACCTTAGGTAATCCACTCAAGGGAAACTTGTTGCTGTTCTATAAACCTCTAGTTTAACCGCCAGCCGAAATGACACCACTGGATCAATCCTATTCGAAAAGAAAGGCAATTAATTGAGCACTAGCGATTCGTGCTCAAATACTGCCTATGATCAATCCACAAAGGGAAACGATCCTTACCCAAATGAAATCCATGCGTTAGATCCCTCCAATTCCACCCAATCGTCTCCGTTCTCGGGGGAGGACCGGTACACCAGCCGGCGTTGCATACTATTCCACGAAAGGGGTAGATCTAGCGAGGGCGGGAGCAGAGTCGGAGGTGGAGTGGGCTCCATGGCTAGGGGCGTGGCTCGGGGGCCAAGGATGATATAAGGTAGGAGGGTCCAATGACGGTGCAGCGGTATGGGAGCTGTTCCGGGCTTGGGGGAAACGAATGCTTTGGGTGAGCGAGAATGACCGGTTTGACGTGTATCCATGCAGCCCTATCCTTCATCACATATGCAAGACCCGTCCCAATACGGCCCCACCCTTCACCACGTATGCAGGACCCGTCCCAACACGGCCACACTCGTCAGCATGTAACGGTCGAGGCCACATAACGTAATGTTCAACGCACGACCCACTCCAACACGATCCTACCAGTAAGCATGTAACGGTCAAGCCTTTTGACCTGACGGCATCCCTCCGTCCAAGCGCCTGCGAGGGTTTTAGAATAGAGGGAGGGGAAATATGAGAAAAAATAAGCGCCTGGGGAAACTGAGTACGACTAACGAACCAGGGGCACGAAAATAGAAATCTCTTTATTATTTATCTTCTTTGTCCCTCATTATTAAAATCTTAAAGTTTCTTTATTAAAAGAAAGTTAACACTTAATAATTCTAAAATTCTTGTACATATTATATTTAATATTTTGATGAAAATATACATTAATATAAGAGTTTAAAACTAGTTTTTATTTAATTTTAACTCTTATTAATATTTTCCCAAAATTCTTTTAAAGAATAAGTGTTTTAATTTAGGGGATTTTATTTTATAGAATAAGTGTTCTAAAATACTATATTTATTTAGGATTCTAAAAGTGAATTTTATTTATTTTTAGGTATTCTATTTTTAAAAAAAAATCCATAAGTAATTTACTAAGGAATTTACATTAACAAAATAATTCACCTAAATTTATTCCATTAAAGAACAATCCACTAATTTTATTGAGTAGCTTACATTTTTATGAACACATAGGTACTTTATTTGTATTTTTAGGATTTTTATTTATTTTCTTAGAGCTTAATTTGTATTGATGTTATTTTATTAATATTTTTCATAAAGAAATTAAATTTCCTTTTTCTTTTACTAGGCTCGACCCATTGGGTTGGCCCAGCCCGACTCGGCCCAACTGGGTTGGGTCAAACCAACCAAGTGGTCACTGGACCACCACCACCAGCCTAGCCCTCATATCTCTCTCCCTATATTCTCTTCTTATCCCTCTAGAGACCGTGGCTCGCCTCACCGTTGTCGCTCAATTTCGACCGCCTTGGACCTCCGCTGCCGATGCTGCGGTGAAGGGTGACGATGTTGACGATGGTGTGTCATCATATCCACTTCGATTTGTCTCTCGTACCCACTCATGGCGGTTCCGCCACCTCTATGGTTCCTAGGGTTTGAGACCCGTCGGTGCCTTGGCGCTCCGGCGCCTCCCTGGTGTTCGCCTAGTGCTTTTGCGATGATGTGATGTCGCCACGGACATGGCTTGGCGCGGGTTGCAACACCCCCTGGGTGCTCCCCGTGCCGTCGTGTTCTTCCCCAACGTCGGGCACTACTTCCTCTTCGATTTTATTAGCGAGGACCTCGAGTATGTGTCAATTTTCCCCCTTATAATCAAGAACATCTCTGCAATCTCACACTATGGTGTTGGATTGCCCCAGATAGCCATATACTTGGTTCTAGGGTTCTTTGATGATTAGTACTGCTTGTGGTTCATGGCTAGATTGTTGTAAGATTGATGGGTTCAGAATTAGCTCTTAATTTCTAAATCTGGAACTTGGTTCATGTCTGATATGATTCACTATTGTCTCTGGTTGGTGACTATCTAAATATTGATTCAGATACTATGGATATAGGTGATTACAGTGCTATTGATGATGATCAGTGTAGCTGATTAGCTCTAGTGTGAATATTTGAGCACTAGTGTTTCTGGTGTTGTTCTTGCCAGTGGTTATTTAGTAAGGTATACTGAATCTTGATTGGTATACATGGTATCCTGAGGTGCCACTAGTTGTTGAAAGAACATGTGGGCCCCCATGTGTGGTTTTGGTAATTAATGACAATCTCTATGGACTAATTCTTGTATCAAGTTGTACTTGTAGGAATTGTCCATAGGCAATGCTTGAACCATATGTTGGCTTCAAGGTTTGGAGAATAAGAAAGTGAAGAGGATCAAGTGGTGACCAAGGTGTTCAAAGAGTGATCCACATATTGGTCATGTGAGAGTTAAACCTATGGCAAGTATGTCTTGAATAATAATATGGAGTAATATATCTGGTGCACCTTCAAGGCATCAACATAATGAAGAAAAGAAGAAATGATGTGCAAGCTAAAGATGTGCAATATCTAGAAGATCTCATGGTTGAAGCTTGCCATCCTCGGTGATCATGGATCGATGAAGACAAGGTCAAAGTAAAGGTTTCCCCATGTTGTATGGGGGAGTAACTTGCAAGTCTTCATCAAGCAAGTGCGTACAAGAGAAATCAAGAAAGGTGTTCCATCTTGAGAAGGACAAGACCGTCTACATCATAATCAAGTGGAATATGCGCAAGGCAAAGGTATGATCTTGATAGGGTTTCTTTCTTACCGGTCTCGGGATGTTAGTTGGGGAGACCGGTTTATAGGATAGATAACCGTACTATAAAGAGGGGCTCTCAAGTGAGTAACTCGATCATATCGTTCAAAGAGAGCTCAAACATTTGCATACTTTGCATCATCCTTTCTTGGTTGTTATTTGGATCTTATCCATATGAGGTTCTAGAGCTTGTGTTAATATTCATAACAAGCTCTAGTTCATCAAAAACGGATTTCCCTTTTATATCATATTGCGTTTTTGATCTTTGAGGTTTTCCGGTTTCTCACCAAGAGAGGTATCTCACTTTATAATACATGAAATGTTCTCTCTTGGTGGTATCCAATATTTTCACTTTTTGTTGGGTACCTCTTGTTGTCCTCTTTCCAAAAAAATTGGTTTCGGGTCAATCGGAGTTTCTAGACTCTAGATATCGCTATTTGAAGTTTGCCTCTTATTTGGTCCAGACCGGAGTCTCCGTTCTGCATGGACCAAAGTCTCCAGTGTGGTCCGGAGTTTCTGGAACTGTCTCCGGTGGTGGCTTCAGAATCCGGGCTGGGACATACTGTATGGGGGTCTGGAGCCAGGTCCGGAGGCTACCCCGGAGTCTCCGGTGTTGGCTCAGTCCGGAGTCTCTGGTGTTGGAAGACCGGAGTCTCCGGTCTTGTTGGGTCATGGATGGCCCAGGTCATTCAGATGGGCAGTCCGGAGGCTGGTCCAGAGATTGGCCGGAATCTCCGGTATAGACCGGAGTCTCCGGTGTAGACCGGAGTCTCCGGTTTGACTTTTCCCCAACGGGCAGAAAACGGTCAGAAATCTGTGGGCCTATAAAAAGGGGCCCTTCTTCCCCAATGGTCTTGCTCGAGTTTTACAGGCTTTCTCCTCCATTCTTGACCCTCTTGATCTTGCTCCCCCTTCAATCCCTCCCTTGATTCTTGCATATACATTAGGGATTTGAAAGAGGAGATCTAGATCTACAATCCCACCAATCCATCTCTCCTCTAAGTGAGGGGAACATCTTGGGATCTAGATCTTGGAGTCTTTTGTGGATTTCCTCCATTGTTCTTCCTCTCTTATTCCCCCACAAGCTTTTGTAGCTTTGGTGGAATTTGGGAGAGAAGGATTTGAGAACTACTTGTGTTCTTGCCATTTGCATTTGGTGCATCGGTTTGAGTTCTCCCTGGAGGATTTGGTGAGTGAAAGTTGAGAAGCTTTTTACTCTTGGGTTCTTGGAACCCTAGACGGTTTGTTGTGTTGCAGGTTGAGGCCTTGGTGGCGTTTGTTGGGAGCCTCCAATTAAGTTGTGGATAATTGCCCCAACCTTGTTTCCTTGGTGGCGATTGTTGGGAGCCTCCAATTAAGTTGTGGAGAAGTGCCCCAACCTTGTGAGAGGTTCCGGTTGCCACCGACAAGTGCACCGATAGTGGCAGCGTGGATCTATCCCGTTGGGGTGAGATTCACCGGAGAATAAGGGAGGCCTTTTGTGGCGTAGGTGGTTAGATACCACCCCTTCTCCAAACGAGACGTACTCCATGTTGGGAGGAACTCGGTAAAATATCGTCGTCCCCGCGTGCCTCGGTTATCTCTATACCCAAGCTCTTACTTATGCACTTTACATTGTGATATCCTTCGTGCTTGAAGTAATATATATCTTGCTATCACTTTGTTGCTTGTATTGCTTAGCATAAGTTGTTGGTGCACATAGGTGAACCTTAGTTGTTATAGGTTATGCTTAACAAAGTAAACACTAGTTTTATTCCGCCCTTGTTGAGCCACTCTAGGAAAAGTTTTAATCGCCTATTCACCCCCCCCCCTCTAGGCGACATTCGTATCCTTTCAGTTGTTCTTATCAAAAGATTTAAACTAATGATGCCTGAAATATTTAGGAAGATGATTTATTGGTTTTCTAAAGAAGATGTGGTTGAAATGGTCCTGATGATAACAATAATCTAGTTGTTACAGAGGTGCTACCCTCTATTGGGATGTGCCATGATGATAACAATAATATGATTTGATATGCTGCTATCTAGCTTAGGCTAGATAATAAGGTCAACGATGTTGGTCTGAGACCAATTTTTTTATTAAGAACAATTGTTCTTTGCTTGCTGTCAATTATTCTATGTGTTCTATGATCAGTATATCATGTTCTTGCATGAATACAGATGCTTGTAAAATGATCAATAGATAGATCTAGAGCTTTGAGAAATACCCTGATGCTGGATTTGATTGTGGTAGCTTGTAGCTCTATGCTAGTGTTGCCTGCTCTTCTAGTACTACTGGTTGCTCTCTCCTTGATCTACTATCCTGGCTTGGTGTTGCTGCTTCCCCTGATCTTGTTTTTATCCTCCTGGTGATGCTGCTCCAAGCTCCAGCTTTCCTTGTTGTCCGCCTATTCCACCCCCTCCATCATGTGACCATCTTGTCTGATTCTCTAGTTGATTCCTATGGTGGATTTTGGATTGATCTAATGGAAATCTTATGAAAGATGCTACGGTTTGGTTGTGTTCTTGAGATATAGAATTGTGGCTTGTTTTTGTGAAATGGTGAGCAAAACCAGCTTGGCCATGTGTGTGATGTGGTTTTGATTCACTTGCTCTCCTTCCTTCTATCGACAGCACACAACATGCATTTAGTTGTGTGAGCTGCTTCACTGTGCCCTTTTCCTTTGGATCAGATCAAGTGAAATTTACTCACTGCCCCGTCCTTTTACTATTGTCTATGCTGGTGAAACTTGCCCCTTTTACTTGGCTTATGATGATGTACCGAAGCCTTCTTGGATTTACAAGAACAGATATTATATTGTTGTTGAAACTTGCCCCTTTTATTACTCAATGAGGTAAAATGAACAGTGCATTTCACTGTTCAAAACTAAGTAAAACTAACATAGTTACTTTCTTTTGTTTCTCATTTTCTTTGTTTTCCAGGTATAGAAGCACTGTTGAACAATATATGTAGCTTAGGAATAGATAGATATTATTTTAGGATTTTATTTATTTATTTAATTTTGTAATTTTTTCTTTATTGTCTTTTTAAAAGATCAATGTAATATTATTCTTTATTCAAAGAAGTTTCCCGTTCTTTAATAATTGTTCCTTTAATGTAATTGTTTGATATACATTTGTATTTGTATTGTTGTAATTGAATGAAGGAAATAAATAAGAAGTACTTTCTTATTTAAGTTATTCTTTTTGTATTCTTTTCAATTCTCATTATTTTTTAGTAATATTATATATTCAAACAATATTAACTAAATCATTTTGGAAAACAATAAAATACTATTTACTTCTAATTTTCAAATCTTTTCCTGATTCAAATTTAAACTTGAACTCAAATTGTTCACCCAAAATCTTTTAAATTCCTAAAGATCATGTCAAAATTTATAGCAATCACTAGAAAGAGCTAAACCTATCTCCAAATAGTGAAAAAAAACTCTAATCTCTTCAAGGTTTTGTTTGGCGAAACATTTACCCTAATTTTTCAGATGAATGCATGCAAATGCACATATTCCTATTTCTACCCTTAGTTGGTTCCTAAATACTAGGATGTTACAGTTGGCTGAATAGATGACGGAGATATCCAAGCACGGGATTGAGGCATTATTAAAATTCGGTCGCCTAGTGTTAGCTTCTAGGGGCCTTTCTCGGGTTAGTTTTGCATCTCGGGATTTATCTTCCTTCCAATTCTTGTTTGTGACCTCCTTTCTTCCTTTCAGTATTTTGCCTTGCAAGACATGGAGGACCCCAAGGAGTGGAAAACACCGACCAGGCTCTACTAGGAGAATTCGAGAGCTCCAATTTTGGTGGTGAACTTGTGGTAGAACATGTAGGGATTCGTAGCATGGAAAACAAAATTTTCTATCGCATACAAACAAACAAGCCAAGATCTATCTACTAGATTGTAGAAATGAGTCGATGGAATAACTCACCCTCGAAGATTCCAAAGTGTTTAACGAGAGCGGATTCTCGTGGGTGATGTAGTCGTACTCTTCCCTATCTCAAGATCGCGTAGACGATCCTTCTGGCGCTGTGTTTCGGCAGCGCTCCCGCAGTCGGTCACACGTTCGGTACTCGACGAAGACCTTCCTCTCCCTTGTTCCAGCAGGCAGCGGAGGTTCTAGCACTCTCCTCGCGATTCCGGCAGCACAAAGGCGTGGTAACGGAAGTAGAGGGGAGATCTCGCAGGGCTTCGCCTTAAGCCGGAGCGAGTATGGTGGACTATTAGAGAGCTCCTCGGCGATCTAGGGTTTAGACACACCAAGGAGGAGGCTTGGCCAGCGGCTAGGGTTAGCTAGGCGGCAGCGGCTTGCCCTAGGGCGGCGGCGGCTGTAGGAGGGCTGGCGGCTTAGGGCTAGGGTTTGCGGGTGGAGGTGTTGTGTGCTAGGAGGGGCAGCCCTGCCCCTCCTTATATAGGTGGAGGGGCCGCGCCAGGGGAGGGGAGTCCCTCCCCAACTCGGTTTCCCAAGGGGGCCGGCGGTGGAGGGGAGGAACTCCTCCCCAACTCGGTTTCCACCTTTCCCTCCACTTCCCAAAATAGCCGTTTGACTTTTCAAATTGGCGTTTGACTTTTCAAACTAGGATTTGATTAAACCCTTTATTTTGTTCAGCGACGACAGCTAGTACATGATGCAATCATTCCAACTTGGTATGACACATTCATGTACCCTTCCCCTTCGGAGTGCCGGACATTCCGGAACCTTCTAGAACATTCCCGATGAAAACACCGGAACCATTCTCCAACCCCGAAACAGGACTTTCCTTATATGAATCTTATTCTTTGGACCATTCCGGATCTCCTCTTGATATCCCGGATCCCATCCGAGACTCCGAACAACATTTGGTCTCTTACTCATCATTCCATAACTACTCAAACAACGTTGAATCCTTAAGTGTGTCTCCCTACGGTTCGTGAATTATGCGGACATGATCGAGACACTTCTCCGAACAATAACCAATAGAGGAATCTGGAAATTCATATGGCTCCCACATATTTCTACGATTACTTTGCGATCGAATGAACCACTTACATACGATACCAATTTCCCTTTGTCTCACGATAGTTTACTTATCCGAGGTTATGATTGTCGATATCTCTACATACCTAGTTCAACCTCGTTACTGATAAGTACTCTTTTCTCGTTCCCGTGATATGTGATCCCTTGTGAGCCATTCACATGCTTGCAAGCTAATTGGATGACATTCCACCAAGAGGGCCCAGAGTATATCTATCCGTCATATGGATGGACAAATCCCACTCTTGATCCATGTGTCTCAACCAATACTTTCCGAACACTCAATGCCACCTTTATAGCCACCCAGTTATGGTGTTGTGTTTGATGTCATCAAATCATCCTTCCGGTGAAGGTGATATGCATGATCTCATGGTCGAAGGAATTAGGTTACTATGTATCAGAAAGCATATAGCAATTGAACTATTAAAATGACTTGATCTTTATGCTACACTTATGTATAGGAGTATGTCCACCATATCATTCTCCTAACGATATGATCTTGTTGTTAATAACATCTCAATGTTCATGATAGGGAAACCACAATCATTTATTAACCAACAAGCTAGTATTATAAAGAGGCTTTACTAGGGACTCTATTTTAGTTTACAAATCACACAAGTATTATTGTTTCCTTGTTAATACTATTATAGCATGAATGTAAACATTTATCATAAACACAAAGATATAATAATAACTACATTTATTATTGCCTCTAGGGCATATCTCCAACAGTCTCTCACTTGCACTAGAGTCATCTAATATAGATTACATGGTAATATACCGAACACCCATGGCAGTTTAGTGCTGGTCATGTTTTGCCCTCGGGAAAGGTTTAGTCAACGGATCCGCCACATTCAGATTTGTGTGTACTTTGCAAATCTTTATGTCCCCATCTTGGACATGTTCTCGAATAGCGTGAAAACGTAGCTTGATGTGCTTCAGCTTCTTGTGTGACCTTGGTTCTTGCGCATTGGCTATGGCGCCCATGTTATCACAGTAGATAGACATTGGGTCCAGCGCACTAGGAACCACACCCAGCTCTGTAATGAACTCTTTCATCCATATCGCTTCTTGTGAAGCCTCTGAAGCAGCCATGTATTCTGATTCAGTTGAAGATCTCGCCACAACACTTTGCTTTGCAATCCTCCAGCTAACAGCTGCACCATTCAAAGTAAATACGTATCCAGATTGTGATTTAGAATCATCCGGATCGGTGTTCCAACTAGCATCGGTGTAACCATTAACAACGAGCTGTTCATCACCTCCATAAGAAAGAACCATATCCTTAGTTCTTTTCAAGTACTTAAGGATGTTTTTGACCGCTGTCCAATGATCCACTCCTGGATCACTTTGATATCTGCTAGTTAAACTAACAGCATATGCAATGTCGGGTCTAGTACATAGCATGGCATACATTAGAGATCCTATGGCTGAGGCATTGGGAGTCTTACTCATCCTTTCTCTATCTTCTGCCGTTGTCGGACTTTGAGTTTTACTCAAGGTCGTATTGGGCAACATGGGCAAGAACCCTTTCTTGCTATCTTCCATTCCAAACCTCTTTAGAACTTTGTCCAAATATGTACTTTGTGACAATGATAATAGGCGTCTCGATCTATCTCTATAAATCTTTATGCCTAATATGTAAGCTGCTTCGGCAAGATCCTTCATTGAAAAACTATTATTCAAATATTCCTTGACACTATTAAGAAGGTTACATCATTCCCAATCAACAATATGTCATCTACATATAGTATTAATAATGCTACAGAGCTCCCACTCACTTTCTTGTAAATACAAGCTTCTCCATAAGTTTGTATAAAACCAAAACTTTTGATCACCTTATCAAAATGTTGAGTCCAACTTCGGGATGCTTGCTTCAATCCATAGATGGACCGTTGAAGTTTGCATACCTTGTTAGCATCTTTAGGATCGACAAAACCTTTGGGTTGCATCATATACAACTCTTCATCAATGTATCCATTGAGGAATGTTGTTTTGACATCCATATGCCATATCTCATAATCATAATATGCAGCGATTGCTAGTATAATCCTCACAGACTTTAGCTTCGCTACCGGTGAGAAAGTCTCATCGTAGTCAACTCTTTGAATTTGTTGAAACCCTTTTGCGACAAGTCGAGCTTTATAGACAGTAACATTACCATCAGCATCTGTTTTCTTCTTGAAAATACATTTGTTCTCGACAGCCTTCCGGCCATCCGGTAAGTCCACCAAAGTCCATACTTGGTTTTCGTACATGGATCCAATCTCGGATTTCATGGCTTCTTTCCATTTATTGAAATCTGGGCTCATCATCGCTTCCTCATATGTCGCAGGGTCATCGGTGTTGTCCACCAACATGACACTCATAACGGGATCATACCAATCAGGAGTGGTACGAGTTCTCGTTGACCTGCGAGGCTCTATAGCAACTACAACCGAAGTTTCATGATCATCATCATTAGCTTCCTCTCTTATTGGTGCAGGCACCACAGGAACTTCTTCCGGTGCTGCGCTACTCGCAAGTTCGAGAGAAGGTTCGACAACCTCGTCGAGTTCTACTTTCCTTCCAGTCACTTATTTCGAGAGAAATTCCTTCTCTAGAAAGGATCCATTCTTGGCAACGAAGATTTTGCCCTCGGATCTATGATAGAAGGTATACCCAATAGTTTCCTTCGGGTATCCTATGAAGACGCATTTTTCCGCTTTGGGTTCAAGCTTGTCCGGCTGTAACTTCTTTACATAGGCTTCGCAACCCCAAACTTTAAGGAACGACAATTTAGGTTTCTTCCCAAACCATAATTCATACGGTGTCGTTTCAACGGATTTAGATGGTGCCCTATTTAAAGTGAATGCGGTTGTTTCTAATGCATAACCCCAAAATGATAGCGGTAAATCTGTAAGTGACATCATAGAATGAACCATATCTAAGAGAGTTCGATTACGACGTTCGGACACACCATTACGCTGTGGTGTTCCCGGCGGTGTCAATTGTGAAAGTATTCCACATTTCTTCAAATGCTCGCCAAACTCGTAACTTAGATATTCACCTCCACGATCAGAACGTAGAAATTTAATCTTCTTGTTACGTTGATTCTCTACCTCACTTTGAAATTCCTTAAACTTCTCGAAAGTTTCGGACTTATGTTTCATGAAATAGATATACCCATATCTACTCAAGTCATCCGTGAAGGTATGAACATAACGATAACCACCGCGCGATGCTACACTCATTGGACCACACACATCTGTATGTATGATTTCCAATAAGTCTGTAGCTCGCTCCATCATACCAGAAAATGGAGTCTTAGTCATTTTACCCATCAGACATGCTTCGCATATTTCAAGTGATTCAAAATCAAGTGATTCAAGAAGTCCATCGGAATGGAGTTTCTTCATACGCTTCACTCCAATGTGACCAAGACGACAGTGCCACATATAGGTCGAGTTATCGCTCGATTTCAAACGTTTAGCCTTAATGTTATTAATATGTGTATTTCCACTATCAAGATTCAATAAGAATAGACCATCTATCGAAGGTGCATGTGCATAAAACATATTACTCATATAAATCGAACAACCATTATTCTCGGACTTAAACAAGTAACCGTCTCGCAATAAACAAGATCCCGATATAATGTTCATGCTTAACGCAGGCACCAAATAACAATTATTTAAGTATAAAACTAATCCCGATGGTAGATGAAGGGGTAGCGTGCCGACCGCGATCACATCAACCTTTGATCCGTTTCCCACGCGCATCGTCACCTCGTTCTTCGCTAGCTTCCATTTATTCTGCAGCACCTGTTTCGAGTTACAAATATGAGCAACGGAACCAGTATCAAATACCCAGGCACTACTACGAGTACTAGTGAGATACTGTCACATCCCAAGATTTTCCAAATCTTGTAATGTGAAAAATAAATGAATAAAATAAAACTTTGTTTGATTTTCAGGGCCAGAAGAAACTTTTTGAATTTAAATGGAACTTCAAATCTATTTGGATTAAATAAAATCCTAAAAGGATTTAAAAGGTTAAACATTTATAAAAGGAAAATAAAATATTTGGATTTTTATCTTTCAAATAAAAGGTTTTAGTTTCCAAAAGAAAAAGGAAGGATTTTAAAATAAGGAATTATTTTATAGAGCCAAATTAAACCTTGACCAAACATTTTGAAATAAAAACATTTTGTTTGATTAAAATAAATAAAGGTTTATTCAAAATAAAACAATAAAGGATTTAATATCCAAGTTTTATTAAAAAAAAGTTTTATTATTAATAAACCATCAAAGACTTGGCTATTTATTTAAAATTAAGTTTTTCCAAGTATTTTATATTCTCAAATAAAAGCCTACTGATTTGGTTTTGGAAAAAGATTTGGATTTAAATAAAAGCTTTGAAATAAATCAAATCCTATTTGATTTAATAACCAAGGTCCAATTTTATTTAATTATTAACGGACCCTATAACAAAAATGTTATTTTAAACAAGCTTTCCAAATATTCCTTATTTTCAAATACAACCTACTGAATGGTTTAAAATTATTTAGTTCTCAAGAGGAGCTTTGAATTAAATCAAAACCTATGGATTTAATAATTGGTACATCCATTTAATTAAATAATAATAGCCCCTATTATTAAAATTATTAATTTGAATTTGGATTTTGATTCATGTTACTAAACAGAACTAATTTCAATATTACAAAGTTTGGTGTTGTTTGAATTGTTTTGGTTGATGTTTGAATGTTTGGGAATTCAAAACAGGAAATAGAATTAGAAAAAGGAAAAAGATTCAGAATAAGAAAAAATTAAAGATTAGACCGACCCAACCCAGCAGCCCACTAAGGCCCAGCGCCAGCCCAGCTCCTCTATCCACAGCGAAACGTTTTCCTACCTAAACACTAACCCGAACAGACGCTGACCGGTGGACCCTTCTTCCCTCTCTCACTCCGCTGACCAACCGACCCCACGCAGCCAGCTCACCCTTCTTCCTCCTCGCGCTAACGACGCCTGCCGTTGCTGCCTTCAATCCGCGCGTTCAATTCGCATTGATGCCGCGCCTTAAACCTCGTCGTGACTGCACGCTATTAAGCGCCTGCGTCTTCTCCTCCGTTCCCCTCTGTCTCCTCCCCCAATCCCGTCCCTAGGCCGTCGAATTTTACTCGAACACCGCCTCTGTCCGATGATGCTCCGACGCCGATTCCGGCAGCCCCTCGCCGCCCCTCTCCTCCCCGACCAAGATCACACCTTCCCCACTCCCAGGAGCATCTCCCGGCACTTTCCATTTACCCGCGGGCGCCCCAGAGCGTCGGCAACGACCAGCTTCTAAACGCCGCCGCGACTGGTTCTTCTCCGACGACGACTTCCAGGTGAACCAGACCGCCCCTTCACCTCTCGTTCACGCACACAACTTTGCCTTGGTCCTGCGCATCTAACTGCGTTTTTGTTATGCCTTGGGGTGAACCACAGCACAGCACACGACGACCACCTGACGCACCCGACGCCGTCCTCCACTCCGGCGAGCAATCCTGCTAAGACCAGAACGCCCCTCGCTCGACCAACACCTCCTTGAGCTTCACCGTGACCTCCTGAACCTGGTGAGCATCTTCATTTTCCCCTTTGCTTCCTGTAACCGTCATAGCTCCACCGCCTGGCCGTGCTCCGCCTCTAGCCACCGCCGGCGCCGCTCACGTTTGGTCACCACGATGATAGCCGTAGGATCTGGATCGAACGATTACGATAGATCACTTAAACCGCGAAGAGTTACGCCTTCTGAGCCACACGATTCATTTAGATCTAACGTTCCACAGAGCCGATCCGGCCGAACCGGTATCGACCAATGAAACAGCGACGCGTGGCCAGTATTAAATCTAAAAATAGATTTGAATCAGATTTATTTGCAAACTTCAAAACCTTGTAACTTTGGATCCACACGTCCAAAAATTACAAATTTTATGTCGTTGGATTCAGGAGAGCAAGACCTAGCCAACCCTGCCCTTGGTTTAGCCAATAGTATCTGTTAGTTTGCTTGTTTTTGTAGATTCTTTTATGAGCTTGTTTAGAGTAGAAAAATTGTTTAAAATTGAATTTAGGGTTAAAACTTTTGCAAAATGGTTTGTTGTGACCTTACTGACCCTAGGAACCAACCCATGATTTGCAAAATGGATTTGGAAAAGTTTAGAATGGATTTATTGGTTTAGTCCATTTCTAGCTAAATAAAACTATTGATTTGTTTATGAAAATGATTTTGAGTAAAAACTTTGGAGAAAATGTTTTTGACCAAACCTACTGACCATAAGTACCAAGTTTTGAGAAACAACAACTTATTTAGTGAAACCACTTAAGGTTATGGTATTGAAAATAATAATTTTCACCACATAAAATGATGAAAAGATTTAAAAATGGTTTATAGATAAAACCCATTTACAAATGACTTTTCCACTTTACAAAATGACCATTAGGTGTTTTCAAATGTCCATGACCCATTAGGAACCACTTTTTCAAACAAAACAAAGCTTGGCATGCTTGCATGCATTACTTTGACTTTGTCATTTTATGTGTTGATTTGCTTGATTGGTAGATTGAGTTTGTGCCTTGCTTGATTGAATTGTAGTGACTTGAAGAGTGTGATTGTTGCAAGGACAAGGAGTGAACCTATACCCTCTACCAAAAAGTCAAGTGATGCTTCATACTCTTTGTCCCATTACTTTCTCTATGCATTAGTGATTTTGCTAAGTAAAACTTGCATGGATTTTGCTAAGTATAGACCTTGCTATAAGAAAACCTAGTAGATGAATCCTTAGTAGGATTTTCCTAAGTTAAAGATTCCTATTACTATCAAGCTTAGCCTAGCTAATAGAAAACATGGGTGGAAAATATATTCACACTATGGAAAAATCTCTAAGTCTGAGGACTTATGTTTTGTGTAATAAAACAACTAAGTTAATGAATCACCTGGGTGGAATGGGACTTGCTTGGTGGTTTTTGGTTGAGTGGTTCACAAGGCCATGGACTTGGCTTGTGTATCTCACTTGTCGTATGCCACCCAGGCACAAAGAGATTTGAGATGTCAAATGTTGAGAAGCTTCAAGTGCAACCACTTGGCAATATGGGCTCTGCCATGATCATATAGGTTGCAAGAACTTAGCCATATGGACAGTGGGTGGTAGTGTTTGATAGGTTGGAGCGCGTCCATTTTGGTCTAAGGGAAGGCTTCTGAAAGATCTTGTCTTGGGAAACCAAGTCTTGTGGGGAAAGTGCACCACCTCTGCAGAGTGTAAAACCTAAGTACTTAGCCATGTCCCTGGTAAAGGACAATTTGAGCATAAAGACATGGAAGCAATCAAGAATCTCATCATTCAAATTTCTAAGTTAAAACTTGTGGATTGAACAAGGGTTGTTTGCAATCTTCAATCTATGAGTGAGAGATGCCTTGTAAAGGATCTTCAAATCTTTGATTGAGAAAAATGTTTTTGCCAAACAAAACTTAGTATTTTCAAATGTTAAGGAAAAATCTATTTTGAGCAATGCAAGCCTCAACTCCACTTAGCCAAATGCATATAGATGATAGACTCCACTATATTATCCTAGTATCACTTGCCAATACAATTCAAATGTATTGACCCTTGTGGCTGTAACTTGTAATGTTGCAGGTTTGATTGTTTTTAGTGAAGATTGATTGATTAGGATTACAAAGTCTACAACCAACATCTGCTTGTGGCACTTTGAAGATGAAGGACCCCATGACTATAGGTATTCCGCTACAATGTAATGTAATAGCCAAATGAGCTATGTTTGATGTAATAAACTTATGTTATTCCTGGTTATAAAGTTATATTATGACCTTTGTTTCTTGATATTACATCTCAACTATGGATGCTAGCTATTGATCCAGGGACTAGCATTGTAAACACAGGGGGCTCTATCACATTAAAGATTTGGATCCCCTACAGATACACATCAATAACATGTATATCGGATATACCTTTCTTCTTGATGTTGTCGTTCTTCAAATCCGCCAAGTACTTTGGGCAATTCCGCTTCCAGTGACCTTCTCCCTTGCAGTAAAAGCACTCAGTATCAGGCTTAGGTCCAGCCTTGGTCTTCTTCGTCGGCGCGGTAACTTTCTTACCACCCTTCTTGAAGTGTCCCTTAGACTTGCCTTTCTTGAATTTGGTGGTCTTATTGACCATCAACACTTGGTGCTCTTTCTTGATCTCCACTTCTACAGATTTCAACATGGCAAAGAGTTCTGTCAACTGCTTGTTCATGTTTTGCATATTGTAGTTCATCACAAAGTTCTTGTAACTTGGTGGTAGTGATTGGAGGACACGATAAATCCCCAAAGCATTAGGAATCACTATACCCAAGCTTTGAAGTTTGTTTGCGTGCCCAGACATCTTAAGCACATTCTCACTGACGGAGCTGCCCTCTTCCATCTTGGAGTTAAAGAACTTTTCAGAAGCCTCATAGCTCTCAATTGCCGCATGAGTCTCAAAGATCAATTTGATATCACGGACAATATCATGTGGGTATGAATTCTCAAACCTTTTCTGAAGCTCTGATTCTAAACCATACAAGATAGCACACTGAACTGTGGAGTACTGAGTCTTCCGAGCGAGGTAAATATTCTTTACTTCATCGGTAGCAGTAGCTGCAGGTGGGTCACCCAGCGGTGCATCCAGCACATAGGTCAAATTACCAGCTGTGAGGACAATCCTCAAATTGCGGAACCAATCCGCGAAGTTGCTTCCATTGTTTTTCAACTTTTCTTTCTCTAGGAACGCATTAAAATTGATGGTAGGGGCCGCCATTGATCTACAACATATTTGCAATAGTTTAGACTAAGTTTATGACAAATTGAGTTCTAATTAATAGTTAAATTAATCTAGGTGAACTCCCACTACTAGGAAAACGGCTATAGGTAATCAGCACATCCGTGGCTCACATGGTTGAAGTGCCCCACGGCTAAAACAGGCGTGGCTCACCAGTGGGCAGTGCCCTACTAGTAACTAGAACAACCGTGGCGCACATGACTATAGTGCGCCACAGATGTGTGTGGGCCAGGGGCCTGTTGGCCGCACGCCAAACATCTGTAGCGCACTAGAGTCATGTGTGCCATGGATGTTAGTGTCAACCGTGGCGCACATGTGGGGGGTACGCTACGCCTAAGCGCATGCCCCCTCTGCTGTGAAACGGCCACAAACTTCTGTGGCGCACTTGGCCTAGTGCGCCACAGGGAGTAGGAGCATCTGTGGCGCACATGGCCTAGTGCGCCACGGTTGTTTCTACTCCCTGTGGCGCACTAGGGCCGTGTGCGCCACGGATGTGTCGATTTTTTTAGGACAGCACTTTATGTGCACATGTGTGACCACACATCCACCACCCCACACTTCACTTTCCCCTTCTTCTTCCTCCTTAGATCTAGTCGGGATCTTCTCCTTCCCACCTCAATTTCTCCACCCATTCACCATTTTTAGCATGTAAAACTTGCTTTGGATGTTACATAAGTAATAGAGGAGGTCTCCGGTCTCTCATCTCCTTCTCCGGTCGACGCGCGCACCTCTCCTTTCCATCTTTCTCGTGATCGGTCTCTCATCTCGGTAAGTTGTCCATGTAAGGATGTGTTCATGTTTAGATGGATGATGTGCTCATATGTTTGTAGATGATCGATGCTCATGATGTGTGTATGTGGAGAGGATGGTCATATGTGTGTGTGTGTATATGGAGAGTATCGATGATGCTCATGCATGTGCGTATGGAGAGGATAATGATATGTTCATGTGTGTATGGATCGGTCTCTCTCTCTTGTGTTTGTATGTGAACAAGTTGCCATTTGTTTTGCCAAAATGTTGATTCATTTCCATTTTGGCAAGACTTTGGCATTTCGCAAAGGTCCTAATTTTAGGATAGGTCATGCCGAAATTTTCTATCGACCATTGCATGCATGCATTCATTATGTGGTTCTAATAGACTTCAAAATTGTACCGTGTACACCGTGCAGGCAAAAATGGTCCGCATAATGAGCGAAGGCATTGTGGCTAGATTTTTGAAATGTGCGACGGCCGACATGATACGAAATAACAAGACAGATATAAGATGTCCGTGCAGAAGATGCAAACTCAACTGGGTGATCGACCCAGATTCCGGGAATCTACAGGCGCACCTGCTCCGCCATGGTTTCATGGATGGATACACTCGTTGGATAAGCGATGACGTAGATGATGGAGACGGTGAAGGTGGCCAACATGACGATGATCATCATCACGGCGAGAACGGGCGAGATGATGAAGAGTCTCCTGGAGATGGTGAAGGTGCGGAAGCAGACCGGGATGATGATGATCTAGATGCCGGAGGAGCAGATGACGATGGAACAACGTCAGGCTGGGTGCGGGACCCTTATGTGCAAGAGTTGCTTCTCAAGCACACGAGTAACGCCAGGGCTGCCGCTAGAGAGAAAGCCAAGCTTGCGCAACTTGAGAAAGACGCGGTTACTCTATTGTATGAAGGATGCAGGCCCGATGATACCCGGTTGAATGTAACGCTCAAGGCTATGGAGATGAAGGCAAAACAAAAATTGAGCGACGCAAGCTTCGACGATATGATGGCATTCTGGCACGATCGTCTCCCGGAGGGGAAGACATGTCCAACTAGTATCGAGGATGCCAAGAAAATCGTCTGTCCTCTCGATCTACCGCACGTTAGATATCACGTATGCATCAACGATTGCATCATTTATCGGGGCGAGGACGCGGAGAAAACCACATGTCCGGTGTGCGGCGTGAGTCGATACAAGAAAGGGAAGAAAGCACCTCGAAAAGTGGTATGGTACTTTCCTATCACTCCTCGTCTGTAGCGCTATTTCGCGGACCCTAAGGAAGCGAAGCTCATGCGATGGCATGCGGAAAGGAAGAAGCCAGGAGATGATGATGACCCCGAAAAGGATGAGCTGCTGACGCACCCTTCAGATGCTAGCCAGTGGAAAGCATTGGACCTCAAATTCCCAGAATTCGGTGGAGATTCGAGGAACATCAGGCTTGGTGCGAGCACCGATGGACTCAATCCGTTCGGTAGCCAGAGCAGCATGCACAGCACTTGGCCCGTGTTTGTATGGATGTACAACCTCCCTCCATGGTTGTGCATGAAGAAGAAGTACATACAAATGAGTATGCTAATTCAAGGGCCGAAACAACCTGGTACCGACATCAATCTGTATCTCGGGTTGTTGAAAGAGGAGCTAGCCACGTTATGGGAATCTGGAGCCAATACTTACGACGCCGTCGCACAAGATTATTTCACTATGAGAGCCGCGTTGGTCACTACGGTGCAAGACTATCCAGGTTGCGGGTATATCTCGGGGCAGGTTATCCAAGGATTCTGCGCATGCGTTAGGTGCATGGATAACACAAGCTATCTCCAACTAGATAAAGATCCAGGGTCATCGAAAACCGTGTTCATGGCGCACCGGAGGTGGCTCGGCAAGAATGATCCATGGAGAAAACGTGGAGACCTGTTCGATGGCAAATCAGAGACCCGAGGAATCCCAGAGCGTAGGAGCAGCGAAGAAGTGGAAGAGTTGCTGAAAAACTGGAAAGATTGTCCTAAGCCTGGAAAGAAGCGAAAGAGGCAGCAACAAGACAAGCCGCTGATGAAGGTATGGAAAACAAGGTATGTTTTCTGGGAGTTGCCATACTGGAAGTTTCTCCGCACGCCTCATAGCCTCGACATCATGCATATCACGAAAAACGTGTGCGAGAGTCTGGTCGCCACCATAATCAACATGCCAGATAGGACGAAAGATGGTCCGAAAGCAAGGCACGACCTGATATGCTTGGGTATCCGGAAGGAGCTTCACGGAGGACGCACTACTCCTGATGATCAGGAAGATGACGATGATCATGAGTCGGAGACGACACAAGGTCGTCGGAAGGGTAAAAAGTTCAAGAAGAACAAATATTACTGCCCTCCTTCTTGCTTCACTCTAAGCCAGGATGAGATCGAACAGTTTTTCAAGTGCCTTCTAGGAGTCAAATTTCCTTACGGCTACGCGGGCAAGATAAGCAGATACCTAGACGAGGCGAAGCAGAGGTTCAGTGGCATGAAGTCTCACGACTGTGTCGTGCTAATGACGCAGGTACTTCCGGTCGCACTAAGAGGGATAATGGACGAGCACGTCCGTGAAACGTTATTTGGCCTATGCAAGTTTTTCGACGTCATCTCTAGGAAGTCGATTGGCTTGAATCAGCTCGGAAGGCTACAGGAGGATATCGTGGTGATACTATGTGAGCTTGAGGTCTACTTCCCACCCGCATTCTTCGACATTATGGTGCATCTGCTGGTCCATGTCGTGGAGGACATCGTACAACTCGGGCCGATGTTCCTCCGCAGCATGATGGCGTTGGAAAGGATGAACGGACACATCAAAGGATACGTTCGCAACAGGTCCCGTCCAGATGGAAGCATAGCCAAGGGATTTCTGGCCGAAGAGTGCATCTCTTTCTGCACGAATAATCTAGACATCGAGAACCCTGTCGGTCTTCCCGTCAACAAACACCTTGGCAAGCTCGACGGATCTGGTCACCGAGAGGGTCGTCGCATACTGCATGCAAACTTCGATTTTCGACGCGCAGACTTTGATCGAGCAAACCTCGTCGCGCTACAGCATTTAGAACTGGTCGATCCTTGGGTACAGAAGCACAAAAGGTTAATCGAGAAGAAGTACAGTGACCGGGGCATACAGAGGACGCAGGGAGAAATAATCAAAGAGCACAACTCATATTTCACGCGTTGTTTTAGGCAGACGCTCCTTGATAATCCCCCGCGCTCGCATTCTTCTGACACGGAAAAGATCATATTCACCTTGTCGCAGGGACCGATGCAAAACCTGGTGACCTATCAGGCGTATGATATCAACGGCTACACATTCTACACGGAGGAAAAGGACAACAAGTGTGATTATCAGAACTCAGGCGTAACGTCGGAATTCTACACCGATGACAACGTGAAGAAAAGATTCTATGGAAGAATCGAGGAGATCTGGGAGCTCGACTACTGTGGAGAAAAGGTGCCGATGTTCCGTGTCAGATGGGCAAAGATCGTCGAAAGAGAAGACCGGTATTTCACAACCATGGTTATACCCGAAGCAGCCAAATCCAAGGCCGCCGGTGCAAACGTGGCCGCGAAAAATGAACCGTGGGTACTGGCTACCAAAGTGGACCAATGTTTTTTCATTACCGATCCGACAAAGCCTAGTCGTGTTGTCGTGAGGAGAGGAAAAAGAAACATCATCGGAATGGATGGAGTCGCCAACGAGCAAGACTTCGACCAGTATGGCAATCCAAAGATTGAAGATGACGACGACTACGATGCAGCAACATACATCACAAGAAGAAAAAGGATAACCCTACCCAAAAAAGGTAGCCCGTTCGAAAGAATAAACATTAAAGTGCCGGGGCTAAATTATTCAACCGCGACAAAGAAGGGAAAAAAGATTGTAAAACGCTAGCTCAAAAAATATTGTAAAACGCGTGGTCGAAAAAGATTGTAATATTCATGGACAAAGTATTATGAAATTTAGTTATACTTTGAATCATATTTGTAACACTTTTATGACATATATCACTACTTTTGGGCATTTTTGGAATATTTAAAAGTATTTTAAAAACAAAACAAAACTTGTATGGCATAAATCACCACTTTTGGACATTTTTTGGAACATTTAAAAGTATTTTTAAAATAAAAATAAAAAAGTGGAGCACCAGGATTCGAACTGGGTGCTCATAGTTTAGAATAGAGCTAAGGGGCAGAACCAGTGGGCTATGACAGTACTAGTGCTAACAGAAGGGGTGGCCGCCCTCTTATCTGGTAGTTCAACACACATAGGCGTAGCGCACCCTGGCCAAGTGCGCTACGGTTATCCGTAGCGCACTTGGCCAGGGTGCGCTACGCCTATGTGTGTTGGATGCTAGTCAACCGCGTCGCTCCATCTCACAGACACCACACGCACCGCGCCGCTGCATCTCACAATCTGCTCTCGAGGAGGAGGAGGCCCGCCACCGCCGCGCTACGCTGCGCTCTCGAGGAGGAGGAGGAGGCCCGCCACCGCGCTGCGCTCTCGAGGAGGAGGAGGCCCGCGCTTGTGGAGGAGGAGGCCGCTACCGATCCGTGGAGGAGGAGGAGGCCCGCCGCTTGTGGAGGAGGAGGATCGCGCCGCCGCCCTTCGTCGTCCGCCCGTCGTCCGCCCGTCAGAGGTAGCCCCTCCCCTGTCTCTCCCTCTCTCCCTCTCTCCCTCTCTCCCCCTCTCTCTCCCCGATGGGGGTCTGCCTGTGGGCACAGCTTGCTAGGTTGCTAGGTTGCTAGGTTGAAAGAGTCCAGATTGCTAGGTTGAACCAAGGTCTGAACCAAGCCAGATTGCTAGGTTGAAAGGGGAAAAATCGAAATTCTGGCCCCAGTGAACAATTAACTAGTGCATTTGCTAGTGAACAATTAACCAGATTGCTAGTGAACAATTAACCAGATTGCTAGGTTGCTAGATTGCTAGGTTGCTAGGTTGCTAGGTCTGAACAATGATTTGATGGTGCTTCAAGATTCAGTTACATTACATTCATAGTAAGTACATCAAAGAGAATGTTGCAGCAAGATGGACCTTTCTGTCAAAGTCCGGTCGCCTGTACTCTGTAGAACCTCCAGTATCTTTGGCATCCACTATCTTATGATCTCCTGACTTTATTATGATCTCCTGAATTTATTATGATCTCCTGACTTTATTGAAAACGAGTAATCGTTCTGTTCAGGATCACTTCCAGAGTGGTCTTGATAGATATTGGCACTTGAGTTGCTAACACTAGTTTCCAAATTCTGATCCGTCTTTCCTTTCCTCAGTCTCAAACCATCAACAGAAGCAAAGTCCTTATCATTTTGTACGTTATCATTTTGACATTCACTTACAGATTGTCTCACAGAAGATAAATTTCCATTCAAAGCTTTGGGAGAATTCAATGATTTTGCACCCTTCTCATTTGATCTTACATCTAAATTGACTGCATGAAATCAGCATATAGGCATTAAACTGTGCACAAGAAATTTAGAAAGAGCAACTAGCTAGCTACTTAACTAAAAGGAGATCACTCACCTGACAGTGCCTGGATAACTGAGAGAGAATCTGTGAAAATGTATGTCTGTAACAAGGAAATTTCAGTTACACACAACAGTTTGAAAAAGGTTGGGCATGGTATGGTTTAGAAGACACTAACCTGTGAATCAACACTTAGAAAATCCCAGACTTCAATACAGCTTGAAACAGTAGGGATCTGAAGAAGATTCTGTAGAATCAACAGGCAGAGTTATCATATATTCAGAATTTAACCAAACTTAATGACCAGATAACAGAGCACTATGGAATGCAACCATGACAGAAAAAATTATTTCTTGGGTGCTGTCAGTTGACAGAAACATGTATGGCTGCTGTCAGTTGACAGAAAAAACCATGACAGTATGGGTGCTGTCAGTTGACAGAAACGTGTATGGCTGCAGTCAGTTGACAGAAAAAACCATGACAGTATGGGTGCTGTCAGTTGACAGAAACATGTATGCTTGGGTTTTAGTTGCTGCTGTCAATTTCTTGGGTTTTATTTTCTACTATCAATTATTTATTTGTAGTAAAATGGAACTTTGATGTCATTTTCTTGCTATCAGTTCCTTGCTGTCATTTTCTTGCTTGCTATCATTTGTGCTTCTCAGTTAGATGTTGTAGGATTGCAGCAAATGACAGCAAGCATTAAAGTGCAATTGGTTATGAAGCACTTGAAATTGTGCTTGTGCTTGTATATGAAGCACTTTATTATGTGTGTATGCAGGTTCTTGTATGAAATGAGTCCCGATTCTTGCCGGAATGTTGATTAACTTCCGTTTCGGCAGAAATCGAGCACTCCTAGTTTAAGAAAATTAGCAAAGGTCATGCCGGATTTTTCCGTGCATATTAACCAATTATTTGTTTTTTATTAGTGCAAAGATGTGTGACAACGACGAGGCTGGATATTCTAAGCGCATCAGCGCTGAAGGAGAACTCAGACCTCCAAATAAACAATTGACATTCTGGGAGGCGGCCCAACGGCTAGAAGACGATGAAGAATACCATCCTTCGGAGAGCGAGGATGATGAGATGGAAGACGTGGAGGAAGAAGCCGAAGGAACGGCGGACGATGAAACCACTGATGGCGGCGAGGGCACAGGGAGTGGTAGCAACCCTCCTAAGAAGAAGAAGAAGAAGAAGGACCGGCGCCCGAACATGGTCGGCACGGTCAGGGAGGAAATTACCGAAGTGAGCCCATTAGGGGTTCCTTTGGAGCCCGCCCTTGTCGTCAAAGGGTACGGTGGGCAAGTGGCGGCGATCACCCGGACAACCATCTCGATCAACACCGAGAATCTCCGGCATAAAGATAATGGCCACTTGCGCACACTCCTCTTCGAGAAGCTGCACACAAGATACAAGTTCCCCGCTAAGTATCAGAACACAAATTATCATGGGAACGAAGTAAACAAATCCGCCCTCACAAAGATGAGCACCGCCCTGTCCAGCTGGAGAACCCGGATAAACAAGAAGATCTATAAAGAAGGCAAAAGTCACGAGGAGATCCAGAAGATTGACCCGCAGATCACCGAAGATCAGTTTCGGGAGTTCAAGGAGAGGTGTGAATCCGAAAGAGCCCTGGCCAATAGTAATCGGGGAAAGGTGCTGCAGGCGATGAATATAGGTCATCACCATCTCGGATCTGGTGGATACAGAACCGCGGAGGCCAAATGGAATAAGGAGGACGAAGAGTATAGATCCAAGGGGATAGAAAACCCCTTTGCTAAATTCGAACCCGGGCAGGTTCGAAACTTCATCAGGGCCCGTTACCATGTGGACCCAAAAACCAAACAACTCACCGCGGATCCTGCGGTGAAGGAATTCGAGGAAATTGTGGTAAGTATAATCTAATTACTGCGGATCAACACGATTGCAATCTAATCGATGATCTAAATGATTCACTGTTACTTCTTCTGCAGGAGGAGGAAATTGTTGCTAGTCATGGATCCCAGGGTTCCTCATCCCAGGGGTCGACGGCGGCCACCCGGTGGGATAACCCTTTTAACAGGGCGATGAACCGGGCCAAGAAAATAGAGCCGGTTACGTAGAAGCCGTCGTCGGCTGGTCGTCTGGCCGGCCTCGGGGGTAAGAATTGGGTGGATCATTTTGGTCCACCGCCGAGGACGCATGTGGCGCCGTCGGGAAGGAGCGAGGAGAAAAACCGAGAGGTTCAAGAACTTAAGGCACAAGTGGCGTGGATCCCGCAGATCGTCCAAGACAACCTGGCAATCACCCTCACGTCCTTCCTGCCTACCTTGGTGGAGTCAATAGCGAACTGGAGTGCGGGTGGTCGAGTAGGGCCGTGCCCGATTCCAAGCATGGTCAGCATCCACTCGAACAACGCGGCGCCGACGAATCAGGCGAACTACATGTTCGTGACTCCGCCCGCTAGCACCACGGCGCCGCAAGTGTTGGTGACTCCCCCTGCCATCACCGCGGCGCCGGAGTACATGTTGGTGCCCCCCTGCCATCGTCGCGGCGGCATCGGAGCTCCAAGCACCCGTCGGTAGGGAGAATACACCGGCGGCCAGCACCGCGCCATCAAGCAGCCCTTCCGTCTCTTGCACGCCCGTCGCCGTATGCGGTGCGTCGACATTAGCCGATCTCGACGCTATCACGGTAAACAAATTTCTTTAATTACCGCCTTTAATGCCATCTATTACTCTTATGGCATCTCGCTCTGACGACGCCGTACATGTTTTTCGCAGACGGATGTTCCTTGCACTCTCTTATGCTACGTGAACAACGAGCTGAGGGATGTTGCCAAGGGTACCATCGTTTAACCCTTGCAGCGCACGTTCCACTCAAAGCCGATGCCAGATAGCGTGCACAGGGTTAAAATTAGTCGGGTGCTAAGGTGTTGCGACGACCTGGAACCTCCCATTCAACCCCCATGAGCGGATGAAGAAGATCCGTCTGTCCTCAGAAGTTGCTTCGGCTTATTCTTGCTATGGCCAAAGAGCATGATCCGTTTGGGGACGGCGGGGGCCATCACGCCACAGACAACATCACCGCCTGTCGTGCCAGCGACAAGCGGTGGCAAGGCCCCCTTACCGCCCTCGCCGTCACCTCCACGCGGTGGGTCGGATGATCATGTTGATGATATGCACATGGCGCAGGATCCGGCCGAGGACGACGAAGACTGGAATGATCACTTCTTCAGCACTCAGTTTGGCAACGAAGAAGACCTAGCTGGTGGCCCCACAGAGAAAGCCACTATCACCAAGCGTCTGTTTGGTTCTCATGAGACGCCTCCAGCTTGCGCCTTTACAGAGCCAGCTGATACAACCAACCGGCCCTTTATTCTAAGCCCTGACACACTACATAGGGCGGTCGGTGCTCAGATTGCGGTGCCTGCCCGCTCTCCAAAAGGAAAAAAGGGCAGGAAAAGAAAATCTAGCAGCTCGAGCCAGCCGGTGGCGTCAACAACTGCGAATCCGATCAGGTTTCGGGACGGGCCACCAAGACCCGAGGGAATTATGTGGAGGATTCATGTGGCGGGTGAGCCCATGCTACCTAAGAATTTGCGTAAGCTCGCCAGTTCGGAACTGCAGAGTGTGCATGACGGCGTGCTGACGATAGAGAGACGCCTTCTATCGGAGAAAGATCCCTCGCACCCGGTATTCGTGGTTAAGGTGCCACCAGGCTTGGGCTTCGTCGATAATGCCCCTGCGAATCTGTTCTTCCTGCGGTTCGACGACATCTTCAATATGTTCCACCTATACCCGTTGCACTATACCATGGTCCGTCTGTTTTCTCTCAGCCTGGCCATGCAGATCATTAGAGAGAACACACCGGGCATCGCTATAGTGGATCCCTACTACATACGTGACGGCTTCTTGGGTTCCCCCACCGAACGACGTATCGTGGCCTCGTACCTAAAAAGAATCCTCGTGGCGAACAAGACAAAGGAATACATTCTCGTGCCTTACTTTCCCGAGTAAGTCGTTATTCACTCGCCACCGTCGATTGGCTTTATTAGATTATCATCATTCTTTTTCCAACACATTCCATTTGAATTTTTTGCGCAGAGATGAACACTGCACGCTCATCTCCTTATCGCCGAAGCATTCCCACGCCACGTATTTCGACTCGGGGAGTCTAGAAAAGAAGAAAAACTATGACAAGATCAAGGAAGTTCTGGATGATGCTCTCACTGGCTTTGCCTCGACGGAAGGCACCACCTTCGTGCGTACGAAGGTCAAGTTCGGCAGGCACATCTTCAACCACGTAACGGAGTTCCCCTGCGTGAAGCATCCGGAAAACAGTAAGAAGGAAGCCTACTACGCACTCCATCACATGAGGCCGTTCCTACTTGACCAGTAGAATTCTACGCTGCCAGATCATCTCAAACAGTGGGCCGAAGCAAAGGCCAAGATCACTGATTCAGATATTAGACAAGAGATGTATCGCATCCAGCAGCAGTTTGGGGCAATCATCTTTCGTGATGTCATGACTTCGGGGGGGATCTTCTACGGAGGAAATATCCCGAATAACCATGCAATAGAAGATCGCCTAGAGATGCAGGGTGACTATAGGAAGTTCATGACGAGACAAGGCGTCCTCCCATTCCCTAAGCCGAGCCAGAAGGCTTGATGTTGGCCTAGTTGTAGTTACAAACTATAGATGACCTTTGTGTGTGTGGACAAGTGTACATGCTACTATACTTATCTTATTAGGTTTATGAATCATCGCTTACTTATTTTGCTTATTATTATTATATATCAATCAATGCTTGGTTTTTTTGCTTACTCTTTGGTCCTTTGCTCAATTTGGTCCTTCTTTTTTTCCTTACTCTTTTTTCGAGAATAATGCCGATGATTGAAATGTCGTGGCACACTATATATGTGAATGTGCTACGATGGGACTGTGAGCCTTGTGATATGCACAAGTCCAGGTCTTGTGCATCCTACTTGGCTCACCGTTCCATCGTAGCATATTCCTGTGTCCAACGACCTATGTATATATATGAGGCATTCTTTTCGAGTTATTTTTGTCTTTTTCGAGAATAATGTCGATGATTGAAATGTCGTGGCACAATGTATATGTGAATGTGCTATGATGGGATTGTAAGCCTTGTGATATGCACAAGTCCAGGTCTTATGCATCCTACTTGGCTCACGGTTCCATCATAGCATATTCCTGTGTCCAACGATCTAGCTAGTTATATATGAGGCATTCTTTTCGAGCTACTTTGGTCTTTTTAGAGAATAATGCCGATGATTGAAATGTCGTGGCACACTATATATGTGAATGTGCTACGATGGGATTGTACGCCTTGTGCTATGCACAAGTCCAGGTGTTGTGCATCCTACTTGCCGTACAGTTCCATCGTAGCATATTCCTGTGTCCAACGACCTAGCTTGTTATATATGAGGCATTCTTTTCGAGCTACTTTGGTCTTCTTCGAGAATAGTGACGATGATTGAAATGTCGTGGCACACTATATATGTGAATGTGCTACGATGGGATTGTTCGCCTTGTGCTATGCACAGGTCCAGGTGTTGTGCATCCTACTTGGCGAACGGTTCCATCGTAGCATATTCCTGTGTCCAACGACCTATGTATATATATGAGGCATGCTTTTTGAGTTACTTTGGTCTTTTTCAAGAATAATGCCGATGATTGAAATGTCGTGGCATACTATATGTGAATGTGCTGCGATGGGATTGTTCGCCTTGTGCTATGCACAGGTCCAGGTGTTGTGCATCCTACTTGGCGAACAGTTCCATCGTAGCATATTCCTGTGTCGAACAACCTAGTTATATATGAGGCATGTTTTCTGAGTTTGGTCTTTTTGATTTAGGAGTACTTTCTATAAGTGTATCTTCATATGCGACTTTAATTATATATGTTTTTTTCAATAATTGGTTAATTATTATTGTCAACTTATAGATGACGTGGTACGTCGTGTACAAGGGACGGGTTCCCGGAGTCTACGATGATTGGGAAGACTGCCGGAGACAGGTGCACCGTTTCAGCGGCAATAGCTACAAAGGGTACAACACTATGGCGGAGGCGGAAGCTAGATACACGCGCTATCTAGCGGGAGTTAGGACAAGGAACCGGATGAAGACCTACACCTTCGTCGCGGCGGTGATCATGCTTATCTTCTTTGGTTATTTATCCCGTGTTTGTGTCTAGCTAGCTAGTTTAGATGTCTAGGCGAGCTTCCGAGCTCTAACTTGTTCGATCGACACATGTATTCGCATGTCACCAACTACTACTTTGTAACATGATCGAAACAATGTAACTTAGACTATGTATTCATGTATGAGACTTATCTATATGTATTTGTTTCAATCTTGTTTTTCATATTGAGTATTTATATATACAATTGTATATCTTGTATCTGTGTGTGTATATCTGCTGTAATATTGTATATAATCTATATTGCATATAATCTGGTTCGGAAATTTAAAAAAAAAATACATCTGTGGTGCACATGGTCTACCTTCTGTGGCGCACTACACCTAAAGCGCACTATGGAAGCTTAGTGGCGCACTAGGTAGTGCGCCACAGAAGATCCCAGGGGTAGAGCACCAGCCCAAACTTCTGTGGCGCACTAGCAGGTGCGCTAAGCCTGTCTCTACACAACCGTGGCGCACTAGGCAGTGCGCCACGGCTGAGAGATAGCCGTAGCGCAAGGCCCGTGGCGCACTGCTAGTGCGCCACGGATGATGTTTCCAGGTGCGCCACTAAAGGCCATTTTCCTAGTAGTGTCCCACTCAAAACAATATCCCTCACATTGTTTTAGTGATCACATGAACCAAATCCACCACATCAACACCGATCATCACGAGAGTTGATATAGTTTCAATGGCGAACAATCGACATGTTCATCATATCTACTATATGATTCATGCTTTACCTTTCGGTGATCCGTGTTCCGAGACCATGTCTGTACATGCTAGGCTCGTCAAGATCAAACCTTAGCTTCCGCATGAGCAAATCTGGCTTGCTCACGTTTTATACACTTGCGGAATCTAACACACCCGATCATCACGTGGTGCTTCGAAACAACAAGCTTTAGCAACGGTGCTTACTAAGGATGAACACTTTAGAACTTGAAATTCATGTGCATGAGGGATCATCTTATAATGCTACCGTCGTTAACTAAGCAATACAAGATGCATAAAGGATTAACATCACATGCAATTCATAATATGTGATATGATATGGCCTTTCTTCTTTGTGCTTCCGATCTCCATCTTCAAGCACGAACATGATCTCTATCATCACCGGCATTGCATCAAGGTCAATGACGCTTCTCCATGGTTGTCGTCCACCGGCTTCAACTATTACAACTACTTTAAATAGACACGCGGGTCTTAACAAAATTAAAGACAACCATATGGCTCCTGCCGGTTGCCAACTTACAATAAGGAACATTGCATACATCAAATATAATCACAATCATGGCCATATCACATCACTGCACACCCCTGCAAAACAAAGTTAGACGCCTCTACTTTCTTTGCATGTTTTACGTGGTTTGGGGCTTTCAATAAGTGTCTTTCTAACTTACGAACAAGAACCACAACATTGATACTAGTATTGACAATCACCTGTTGTAAATTGAATCCTAACTATGCTGGGAGAAACAGGCACCCGCAAAGCCACTTATGCAATACAAGTTGCATGTCAAGCGTGGAGCAAGTCTCATGAACAATGTCATGTAAGGTTAGCCCGGGCCGCTTCATCCCAACATCCCGCAAGATGCAAAGTACACAAGAAGCAATCGACAATAAAAGCATCAACGCCCACAATGACCATTGTGTTCTACTCGTGCAACAGATCTACATATAGACACGGCTCTGATACCACTGTAGGGATTCGTAGCATGGAAAACAAAATTTTCTATCGCATACAAACAAACAAGCCAAGATCTATCTACTAGATTGTAGCAACGAGTCGATGGAATAACTCACCCTCGAAGATTCCAAAGTGTTTAACGAGAGCGGATTCTCGTGGGTGATGTAGTCGTACTCTTCCCGATCTCAAGATCGCATAGACGATCCTTCCGGCGCTGCGTTCCGGAAGCGCTCCCGTAGTCGGTCACACGTTCGGTACTCGACGAAGACCTTCCTCGCCCTTGTTCCAGCAGGAAGCGGAGGTTGTAGCACTCTCCTCGCGATTCTAGCAGCACAACGGCGTGCTACCGGAAGTAGAGGGGAGATCTCGCAGGGCTTCGCCTTAAGCCGGAGCGAGTATGGTGGACTATGAGAGATCTCCTCGGCGATCTAGGGTTTAGACACACCAAGGAGGAGGCTTGGCTGGCGGCTAGGGTTATCTAGGCGGCGGCGGCGGCTTTCCCTAGGGCGGCGGCGGCTGCAGGAGGGCCGGCGGCTTAGGGCTAAGGTTTGCGGGTGGAGGTGTTGTGTGCTAGGAGGGGCAGCCCTGCCCCTCCTTATATAGGGGAGGGGCCGCGCCAGGGGAGGGGAGTCCCTCCCCAACTCGGTTTCCCAAGGGGGCCAGCGGTGGAGGGGAGGAACTCCTCCCCAACTCGGTTTCCACCTTCCCCTCCACTTCCCAAAATAGCCGTTTGACTTTTCAAATTGGCGTTTGACTTTTCAAACTAGGATTTGATTAAACCCTTTATTTTGTTCAGCGATGACACCTAGTACATGATGCAATCATTCCAACTTGGTATGACACATTCATGTACCCTTCCCCTTCGGAGTGCCGGACATTCCGGAACCTTCTAGAACATTCCCGATGAAAACACCGGAACCATTCTCCAACCCCGAAACAGGACTTTCCTTATATGAATCTTATTCTACGGACCATTCCGGATATCCTCGTGATATCCCGGATCCCATTCGAGACTCCGAACAACATTCGGTCTCTTACTCATCATTCCATAACTACTCAAACAACGTCGAATCCTTAATTGTGTCTCCCTACGGTTCGTGAATTATGCGGACATGATCGAGACACTTCTCCGAACAATAACCAATAGAGGAATCTGGAAATTCATATGGCTCCCACATATTTCTACGATTACTTTGCGATCGAATGAACCACTTACATACGATACCAATTTCCCTTTGTCTCACGATAGTTTACTTATCCGAGGTTATGATCGTCGGTATCTCTGCATACCTAGTTCAACCTCGTTACTGATAAGTACTCTTTTCTCGTTCCCGTGATATGTGATCCCTTGTGAGCCAGTCACATGCTTGCAAGCTAATTGGATGACATTCCACCGAGAGGGCCCAGAGTATATCTATCTGTCATATGGATGGACAAATCCCACTCTTGATCCATGTGTCTCAACCAATACTTTCCGAACACTCAATGCCACCTTTATAGCCACCCAGTTACGGTGTGGTGTTTTATGTCATCAAAGCATCCTTCCGGTGAAGGTGATATGCATGATCTCATGGTCAAAGGAATTAGTTTACTATGTATCAGAAAGCATATAGCAATTGAACTATTAAAATGACTTGATCTTTATGCTACGCTTATCTATAGGAGTATGTCCACCATATCATTCTCCTAACGATATGATCTTGTTGTTAATAACATCTCAATGTTCATGATAGGGAAACCACAATCATTTATTAACCAACAAGCTAGTATTATAAAGAGGCTTTACTAGGGACTCTATTTTAGTTTACAAATCACACAAGTATTAATGTTTCCTTGTTAATACTATTATAGCATGAATGTAAACATTTATCATAAACACAAAGATATAATAATAACTACATTTATTATTGCCTCTAGGGCATATCTCCAATAGAACAATCCCTGTATTCGAGGATATCCTAAATCTACTTGTTGCCGCCAAAAGGCAACGAGGGATGTCGTGGTTAGAGGAAGCGACACGTCTATGGAGGGAGTGGGTGGATCCTCTATCGAGTCGACTGCTCCTGAAACCAGTGTAGGTGGAGGGGATGGGTCTAATCATGTGGTTGCCGATGGCGGGCTAGAGTGGGAGGGCGATACTCGATGGGAGGCCTCCCTGTAAACACTTGGAACGGGATAGATATGTTACCTCTGATGCCAGCGGGATCATCCTGAAGCATTGATACATCAAAAACGTATCTATAATTTTTGATATTCCATGCTTGTTTAGTATCTACTTTGCTTTGTCTACACTTTGAGGTGTTTTTATATGTTTTCTGGTACTAACCTATTAACAAGATGCCACAGTGCTAGTTGTCTGTTTTCTTCTGTTTTTGGTTCTAGAAAAAGGCAAAAAAATCAATATTCTCGGAATTGGACGGGACAAAAGCCAAAGTCAATATTTTACCGTGGGGAACACGGAGCCAGAATAGGAGACGGGGGGAGCCACCAGGGGGCCACACCGCCTAGCGGCGTGTCCAAGCCTGGCCCGTGCCTGGGGGGTGCGGCCACCCTGGGTGCCCCTGCCTTGCCTCTTCGCCTATAAGAAGCCCCCGATACCAAAACCCTAAGTACCCGATCAATCTTCCACGAAACAGTCTGTATCCCCCGCCACCATCGTCCCTATATCAGGGGGATATAAAGCTCTTCCCGGCACCCTGCCGGAGGGGAGATCATCCTGGAGGCCTTCTTCATCATCATGCCAGCCTCCGGTATGAAGCGCGAGTAGTTCCACCTTGGACTACGGGACCATGTAGTAGCTAGATGGTTGTTTCTCCTCCTTTGTGCTACCATGTTTAGATCTTGTGAGCTCCGTTCATGATCAAGATCATCTATTTGTAATCATGCATGTTGTGTTTGCGGGGATCCAATGGATATTGAGATTACTATGTCAGATTGATTAATGGTTTTGTCTTATTGATTCTATCATGTCTGTGTTGTTTGTGATCTTGCATGCTCTCCATTTCTAGTAGATATCTTGGCCAAGTAGATGCTAGTGACTCCAAAAGGGAGTATTTATGCTCGATAGTGGGTTCATGCCTCTATTTAATCTAAGGGAAGTGACAGAAATCTCTAAGGTTGTAGATGTGTTATTGGTACTAGGGAGAAAACAACGGTCTCTTGTTCATGGAACAAGTGGATTGTTTACCTTACACACTTTGTTTATAGCAGTTATCCGTTGCTTGCAACTTAATACTGGAGGGAGTTCGGATGATAACCTGAAGATGGATTACTAGGAATAGATGCAGTTGGATGGCGGTCTATGTACCTTGTTGTATTGCCCAATCAAATCTCATAGGATCATGAATGGATAGTATTGCATTATTATGCCTTACTCTGTCCTGTTAATTGCCCTGCTGTAATTTGTTTACCCATCATGTCATGTTTGTTTATCTTTAGGAGAACACCTCTAGTGAACTATGGACCCCGGTCCAATATTTACCATTGATACATCTTCCACTGTTACTGTTTACTTTCTGCAAACCACCATTACCTTCCACACCATACAGTTAATCCTTTGTTTTCAGCAAACCGGTGAGATTGATAACCTCACTGTTCGTTGGGGCAAAGTCTTGAGTTTATGTTGTGCAGGTTTCCAAGTTCCTAGCAACACCTTTGAGTCGTTTCCTTCCTCCTACTGGTTCGATAACCTTGGTTTCTTACTGAGGGAAAAACTTGCTGCTGTGCTCATCATACCTTCCTCTTGGGGTCTCCCAACGAAGCTCAACAATCAACTTAGCCATCGTCAAGCATGCTCGTAGCCGGACCAGCGCGTCCTCCGTCGCATGTTCTCCTAAATCATTCACGCGCCTCTCCCTGCTTTTGATTACCCATGTCGCTCCCGGCCCTACGGTCACGCTGAAGATGAAAGTTCTGATCATGTCATCCCTTTTGTCTTTACCATAAGCAAGGCCCTTGATTCTGCTCTGGTAGACCCATATCTTGTAGTTCCAGTGATCTCTGGTTCTCTGGTGGTCGTCTCCGCCGATCCCCCTACAATCTAGGACGGGGATTCTTAGGCGGATTTGCTAGGAGCCTTTACGAGTGACTTCGTGAATCCCTTGCTGATGGACAACAAGTAAGTGGTCATCTCTATCCATTCACTTTTTCTTGCTCCCTACCTTATTATGCATCGAATTTTCCCAGGTTGGGGGTCAGGGTATTGATCCCACCAACGATGCTAGTGCCAGCCATACGTTCGTAGAAATGCCCGCAAGGTATCAAATTTATTCCCATCTAAGGGTGGCAATTTTATCCACAGATATATGACCCGCTGAGTAAGGGTATGGAGGGTTGGTTATGCCCATGGATCTCATGGGGTGGATATGCACTAACTCATAGGGTGGTCACATGCAGATATTTCACCCCGTGGATATCTGATGGATACCGGCTGACATGTGTGTGAGACATGGGATATTTTCCTAGGCCCGGCTATCACTATCCTTGAGGCCCAACTCACTCAAAACGCCCACCTAATGGCTAAGTATATCTGGCTATTTCTTTACCCTAACCCTTAATCAACCTAGTCACAAAGCTACTAGACAGCTGCCACGACTCCTTGAGACACCGACCATCCGAGATGAGAGACCGAGACCGACGCCTCACTGCACGCAATAGCTTTTATATTGCCAAAGTGCATAAATGTTGCTGCCATGTTGTCAAATTATTATTGTAGTGCTTATGTTATATTGAATGTCGTTATGTTGATTACATAGTGCGTAAAAATGGATATTCATGGATACCCGGATATCTGGTGAGTTTGGATCTAGGGCGATATCCATGCCCATGGATACATTCATGGGTAGGCTTGACTGAGGTCGGTGGACATGGATTTAGATTTGGATCTGTCATAGCTATCCAAACCCACTCCATTGCCATCCTTATTCCCGTCTCTGAATGTGTTCCAAATTCGACGATTTCTGTTAGGTAATTTAGATATTTCATTGTGTAGTTTCAATTTGCACGTAGTTCCTACTTCTTGTGTGGATTTGTTTAATGAGAATGTGGTTAACATTGATGATAAGCCAACTGGAGCATACTATGTCAGCATGGAAGAGGGTGATGTTGAGGATGGGATGGTGATAACAAGGTGGAGATATAGGAGGGGGTGTTCGATGTCTCTCAACCTATCCAACACAAGAGAAATTGGAGGTGGTGGATGGAGATAACAATGATGGATCGAGGTGTCATGAACGCCTTCACAAGAGAGTGGTGGGATATGGCAAAAATGAAAATATTGTTCATTGTTGCAATGAACGTTAAACATATTTATAATGCTAAAAAAGGTGAGTTTTACAACATGGCGTGGGCTTCGAAAAAACAAATAACCCTGGCCACACCATCGAAAGTCCTTTATACGAGGACATGGCTAATTAAACGGTATCCTTGGACATGCAACAAGGAGTGGTAGGTGTTAATTGAAATTAACGAGTTTGCGGGTTGGACTTGGTGCATTGTGCAGAATTATGTTTTTGGTCCGCAACAGGATCTTGTGGAGGCGGACGGGGTTGCACCTGAACATAGACGGGCAACATGAATCAGTAAGGGCTCGTTCGTTTTGTGGGGAATCAAACCTGACGTGGAACTAATCCAGTCTTGGATTGGGTAGTCTTGGATTGGGTTGATCCCGGGCCATCACCAAATCCATGCCAGGCTAATCCTTGATCACCGGTTCAAACTACGCGTGTTCGATTAAGCCACCTAGAGGCTGGAGCTCGCCCTCTTCTCGTCCTAGAAAACGTTCGGGGAGCCTGGCGATTAAATTTTTCCAGACCGACATAGTGTAAATGGGCTGGATTGAATGGGAAAACAATACATCGCTAGAATAAACGAAGATCTCAAATTGGCAGGGCTGGAAAATTTGTCCCGTCTGGCTGGACGACATGGATTGGGCAGCAATCCAACTCAATCCATGACTTTCTGGGCTTAACCGAACGAGGCCTAAGGCTGGTCCTAGTGCTAGTATCATAAGGTGTATCATGCATGCCAACTTGGCAAAATTCTGATGTGGCATCACAATTAATGAAGAGAGATGTGGTTAGAGTATCATAGGTAGATACCGTATCATAGCACGTAAAATTAGAAATCATAATGACAAATAAATCTTGTACACACATTTTGCATAGAGATTCTACAAATCAATAAATATACCACTACTATGATACTACTATATAATACAATGCACTAGAGACATAGTATCATACACTAGTATCATATGCATGATACTAGTATTATGATACTTCCACTAGGACCAGCCTAAGGAAATTTAATTTCCTTGTGCTGATGAGGCTGCCTGGGCATGGGAGAGAGAGCAACGAGGATATGTCTTAATTAAACTGGATCTTTGGACATGCAACGAGTAGTAGGAATTAACGAGATTGCGGGTTTGACTTGGTTCATTGTGCAGAATTAAGTTTTGTCCATCCATAGGTAAACAGGTGGATGCTATAAGAAATTGGAATACGGGCGGTTCTAATTAATAAGTGTAGCTGGTTCGTACTCACGACAGTGTGTCCTTTACGTCCTAATCTCCTCTCAAATTTCTATAGTTGGTGAATTGCATAATCCGTAGGAAAAATCTAAGTTGATCTTCATGTCTTGTAGCAATAGTACTGTTCTGGGCGGAAGGGCTCGGCATCGTTCGCACAATGGAGTGAGGTGACAGGAAGAGTATGGCTCTCCTGACGCTGGCACACGTGTATTAGATGGTTCAAGCGGCGGAGAAAATAGGTAGTGCCAACGCCTGACATGGAGTGCATCCTGGACGCACTGAAATTAGCTCGTTTCTGACATAGGGTGCATCCTAGACGCACCGAAATTACCTCGTTTCGGCATGTTATTTCTGCGATACATTGTGTGTCTGTGGATCTGGATTTTCCTTTCTCGGTGCAATGCAAAGACATTTTTCCAAGTTTAATACTTACTCTGACCATCCAAATTTTGACAAATCTAAAACATCTATTTTAGGACGAAAGGAATAGTATAACAGACTAAGTTGCTCTGAAAATGGGACTACCTTTGCATCCCTTAATACTCATTTATGTCGCCACTAAAGTTGCTCTAACGGGACAACTGTATATGTACTCTCTTCGATTTATAATTCTTGTCATGATTTTATTTCGAATTTAAAATAAAATCACAAAGCAAATTTTAAACTAAAATCATGAAGAAAAATATGAACAGAGAGTTAAAATCGTGACAAAAGTTATGGAACAAATGGAGTATCATTTACCAACTATAGACAAATACATGGGCTTCTAACTCAAACTCAAATATTTTAATCAAAGTAAATCAGATACCTAAAGTGATCACGAGAGGCTGCAGCTTCCTCGCCAAAGCATCTCCTCAACACTAAGGGCCTGTTCTCTTGTATTTTTACCTACTACAGTTTTGGGATATCCGGGGATTTGATGTTTACCCATACTTTTCAATTCTCTAAAATAATCTAACTTAAACAAGAGTTTTCAATCTAGATAAAAACAATGAAGGATTTTTGAAGATATCCTAGGATTAAGGGTGTGCAAAAAGTGAAACCGGCTAGTTGCACTCAAGTTTATTTTTCTTCACAGATAAAATCTAAATTCAGAAGTTAGTACAAAATTTGAACTAATCCAAACCGGCTAAACCAGTCAAACCGGGTTTGCAGTCTTATTCAGGATTATCCCAGCCAAACCCCACATGGTGGTAAATAGACTATAAGGATTTGGGGGAATTGGAATAATCCTCTCCGATCCCCACGAATACGAAAAAAGTAAACAAGGCCTAATTCACTTTGAAGGCTGAAATCTGTTGAATTTCAGCCAAATCGACATGTCAAAGTGCAATTTTCATACAAGCATACTGACACCAAACTAGAAATCTATCGATCACTGATTATCATCCCAGTGCTAGATACCAAAAAGGCCATTCTTTTTTTCCTTCATAAAAGCTGATCGAATTATAAATCAAAAGACTCGTAGCTGCTTATTGCAGTAATTAACACATCAATGATACAGCACCAATTCCCAGCGCCTAGGGAAAGAAAAGCGCAACAAGCCAGTTTTGTGTAAGGACTATCGGTCTGGTGAATAGCGAAACCAAAAAAAACGCCACAGCAAAGTTCATAGGACAAATCCAACATCTTGTGCAAAAAATAGTATGGACCAAAGTGCATTGTGCAACGTCTGGATTAACTTCTGAATGGACACCCTTGCATGGGGTATATTTGCTTTTGCAATACAAAAGAAACTCAATTGCTATCTTTGCTCGACTATGAAGCAATATATTCTACTAAGGTTGGATTTCCATTTCAAATTTGTGGCTCGAGAAATGTTGCTGAGTTCGGTTGAACGCCAGCCAAGGTTTACTTGAAGGGCGCAAATAAAATTGATGAATTGTGCCCACCAAATCCAAATGAATTCGACAGTACCACTTTCACATCGCATCTCTCCTTTTGTGATCCCACCAGCAAGCTAACATCCTACAAGATTGAAAACTTAAGCATATTAGATGAACTGAAACATGGAAAATAGATCATACACCTCTTAAACAAGATGGAACTCCGTGCTCAAAGAGCTGCTACATTTTTTATGTTGATGAATTTGCAGAAAAAATTACCACATTTTTCTCCGGATTGTCTAGATTGATATTTGGATGGATCCAACCGGTTCTTATAGCCTGCATAGAAACAAAGGACAATATATCATGAGGAGCAGAATCGTGATTAAGATGTTATCATTTGCATCAGAATAAATGGCAGGTCCTTTATAAAAAGTACAAGAAGTAATGAAGACCTGTTGCAGGTTATCAATCTGAGCATCTGCAAGCCTTTGAATGAATAAAAGGTGACTTGTTACTTGATTCTATTTGGTAATATGTCTAGTAACTGTCCACGGTGCGATTGACAAATGGTAAAAAAAAGTACTCAGTTGGTTTTTTATAAGGCAAAGTTTGGCTTGACAGTCTCTAACGGTGTCCTCTGCCAACTAATCGACACCTAGTCATCTCCGGCAGCTAGAGGGAGAGAACTTGTCTGGACAGCCAGCGCCAGGGGGGTTTTCCCTTGACCAAACAGACTTTGGCACCTAACTGGGGAGTTTTATACAACGCCGTGAGTGCCTGGCGACACCACGACTGTGACTGGAAGCAAGGAAAAACATAAGGGGTAGGTATCACATCAGAAAGGAGAGAAGAAACAGATATGGGATTTGATGAGTTTCGAATGAAACTGAAGGTGAGGGAAGAAGGCCACCACCGCCACAGTCCGAGACAGGGCCCCTCTCAATCTCATCTGCCTTACTCATTTTGCTGCCTTTGAAAAAGTTCGGTCTGCTCTTTCCCTCCGCTGCTGCCTCATAATTTCCCCTCTATGTCTTCTATCCAATCTCTTCTTCCTCTGTTGCAGTCTTTTTGCTTTTCTTCTGTGTTTTTACTCTGATCCCTGTTCTTGCTATTGGCTCCTTATCGATAAATTAGTTAATTTGGAATGAAAATGTGCTGATATATTTCCTACTTCCCAGTCATATGTCATACTATAATTACTTACCTATTTCATGCAATATGAGGTATGATTATTTCTGTTTCCACCATCTAACTCTAGCACAGGCACCTACGCATCACTGCATCTTGGGCTACCGCAACTCACAAGAACAATGTGACAACCTTAACAGCCTGCTAAACTGAACTTTGAGCTGTTGAATTCATTTACAGTATACTCCCTCCATTCCATAAAAGAGGACGTATAAATTTTGTCAAAACGTCAAACCATGTAAAGTTTGACCAAACTTTTTGAAAAACCTACCAAACTCTACAATGTCAAATCAATCTTATTAGATACACTTAAATATATTTTCACATTATATCTATAGAGTATTATAATTGTTGATATTTTTTCTACACATTTGGTCAAATTTTACATGGTTTGACCTTGTTAACAATTGCAAAACATAGTTCTATATGAATAAACCAAATACAAATCTGGCGCTGCTACTTCTGTGGACTAAACCTATATGCTATTGAACTGATTGTTGGTCAAAGATTGCAAAGTAAAATATCTTGAGTATATGGGTGCCTTATTTAAAGGGGGGGGGGATATAGATATATGTCCACTACTGAGAAACGCCAAATTTTTTGGGTTTTTAAATATTCAATTATTACGTTACAGAAATTTGAAGGATGTCATTATGTTAAACTTGGACAACAATGGATGACTTCGTCCTTTCACAACCTACATCCCCTATCATTCCACACAACTTCCATCACCTCACAAGCCCATCAAGCCGTGTTCTGGCCACGGAGCTGGGGAAGAGACCTCAAAGCTAGGAGTGGATACCCAGTTCTCCACTCCACACCAACTGCGTCATGGTTAAGCTTGGTGGTCATGGTTAAGCTTGGTGCTCACCGGCCTCCTCCACCTCCAGAGAAGGTCATCTTGCTGCTCCCCGGCCTCCACCATTACACAGTCCCAAAGTCATGGTACTCACTTCATGGCGTGTTTAATGTCACCAAGTGCGTGTCAGTGTTGGTGGAGAAGGGTGAGCTCACGCCGTCGCAGCTGGTCACCATTAAACCTGGGCAAGGCCAGCCACAACCGAGGCTGGGTCCTGTCAAGTTTACTCTCAGACTGAGTTTGCGCCTGATTTTGCAGCCTGGAGATATTTTGGGTCAGGCTCGGGCTGTAATTTCCGGCCTGAAGAAAGCCCGGGCTGACCCAAACATACCATGCCTGTGCAGAGTTGCTGCATTCCCATCCCGAAATTTCTCCAGAGCCACCTCTTTCCTTTCCCCCGCCCTCCTCCCCGACGGTAGACTCTAGCGCAACACCCCTCCTTTGGCTCCCAGACAAGTGCGGCCTCTCCAGCGTGGTAGCATCGAGGCTGCCACCATTGCCAGCAGATGTGTCGTGGTAACCGTCGACCTCCCCCTGGTTGGCTACCCACATCGGAACTGTGGAAACCTTGCCGCTCATGTTTGTGTGGCTGCGCGAGGCCACCACCATGCATGCCTGGTTAGCGACTGTGACCCTCTCGCATGTGTGCCGAAGCTGCTTCCCCATGTTACTACCCGGCTCACGTGGATCTAATCTGATGTCTAGCTGTGTGTGTGTGGATCTCAGTGAATTGAATTGACTAGGTTTCTGTGTCTAGATGTTATAACTGTGAAGAGCCATAGTGTAGTATTTATAAATCGATTACTTGTTCTTGATGTAGCTACTGAATGGACCTTGGTTTAAGCACAGGCTTCGGGCTTCAGGCTTTTCTGTCAGGCTGGGCTCAGGCTTGACCATTGCATAACTTTCAGGTCACGGACTCAGGCTTGGTAGTCGAAGCTTGGGTTTTTACAAGCCCAACCAAAACCTGCCCAAGCCTAGGTATGCCAGGTTTAGTCACCAGCACAAGGCAAGCAGCCAAGAGGGAGTGCAGTTTGGGATTGCTGGAGAGGGAAGAAAAATGATGATTGAAGTGGTATTGTTGTCCAGTTCTTGACTTAGTGGGATTCTTCAAAATTGTGTGATTGAAAAATGGCATTACTAAGAAATTAGAATGTGTAGTGGCATTTCTCAAAATGGTTCGTTTAGCAGTAGCATATATATAAATTCATTGATAATAAACAGAGGAATAGTAAGTTATTTCTGTTAATTTGGATAGTCTTTACCGTCAACAGAGGAATTCTTATGAACAGACGGACACATTTATGGACTTGGGGTGAGATGACGCTGCTAGATTATAAAGGCTGTGTGCATTGGATACAGATATTCATAACCGACAGTTCTAAAGGTCATGAATCGGTAAAATCAGTGAATTATGACTAGAAATTCAGACCATACAAGAGCTTATTTACATTTTATTAGAAATTATACGCAAGTTCAAACATTTCTTTTTAACTATTGATCCTCACCTTTAGTATCTTATTATGATATGATCAACTGCCCATGACATAGTTATACTGGATTTACATTTGGGAGAAAACAAACTAATGTAGAAAAAAAATCAACAAACCACAGAAACGTATATTGGCCAGGAACCCAAATGACAGTTCATAGACAGTAGCATCAGATAAGTAAACAGAAAATACTATATGTAAAAAATAAAAATACAGTAAGACCTACTTGTATAGCAGCTACAGCTTCTATTCCACCTGCAGCTCCTAGCAAGTGGCCAGTCATTGACTTTGTTGAGTTTACTCTTAGCTGCATGCACAAAATGCACATCGTTCACGAGCTAGACACCGAAAAAAAAAGAGAGAGAAGATTTCTGAATCAGGAGGTATGCCTGAGGATTCTGGCCAAAACAACGGACGAGAGCTTCAAATTCCTTCAAATCTCCCATCTGTGTAGATGTAGCATGGGCATTCACATAATTAATGTCTTCTTTTGTTACTCCTGCATCAGCTAGTGCATTTTCGACACAAAGAATAACCCCCTTCCCTGATATTACATAAACATCATTTTAGTACAATAATGGTCCAAAATTTAGTAAGGAAGCATGACAGGATAGATTCACCGCAAGGTTAAAGCAGATTGTTCACCTTCAGGATGTGGCTCTGTCATATGATATGCATCACACGTAAAGCTTCCGCCCAGAAATTCAGCATATATTTCTGCACCTCTTTGCTGCAGAATGAAAATTCATATTACGACATTTGAAAAGAAATCACCACGGAAGAACTACACAATTTAAAAAAAATTACACAAACAAATATATCTATGATATTTCGTTAAAAAAACCTTTGCATGCTCAAGTTCTTCCAAAAGAAGCACGCCAGCCCCTTCTCCCATGACAAACCCATCACGATCCTGTTACAGAAAAATAGACTGTTAAAACAGAGAGAGTTCTGATGATTTCATGCATGTGAATAGTGCAGAATCATCACCATTAGGTTCCATTAAAAATTTGAAAAATCTATCAGTGGTATAACCATGAAGTGTAGACTGTAGACACATATGGAACATATTATTTGGCTATTAGGTAGTGGTTATGTAAACAAATCTTGGAGAACTAACCATGTCCCAAGGCCGAGAAGCTTTCGTTGGATCACTATTTCTTTGTGAAAGAGCCCTACAGGCCACAAAACCTCCCAATCCTGTATGTAACAGTTAAAATGGTAAACGGCATATGCATGAGAAGACAAGAGGTTCAGGGAAACGAAATCAACCAGCCAATAACAATTGGGATGATGGCTATCAAATAATCAGAGGTATCGTACCAATTGGGATAATTGGTGCATCAGAACCACCACACAGCATCAACTCCTGCATGTTTAGGATATGCCAACAATAAGAGAGTTCTTTACAGGATATCATGAAAAATGAAGTTACTTACACTTTCCCCTCTTATGATATGATTGGCTGCATTCAGAATGCAGAAGTTACTAGTGGCACAAGCAGTAGAGATAGAGTAGTTTGGACCCATCCAGCCCTGCATAGGGATATAATCTAAAATTATAATCACCATTAACCAGTGAGAAAATAAAAAACTAATGAAAGGCCAGATCATATAAGGCACCAGATCCATCGCAAGTATTGCAGAACCCATGTTTGTAGTTGCAAAAGGTACACAAAATGGGTTCATCTTCCTGTAAGAGACCCTCAATGCTTCAATTGCGTCACTAAACACCTGCTTAAAATAGCATCATAAGTTGTACTAACTACTAAGAAAAGTGTAAAAATGCTGCCTCTTCTACAAGTAGATAAAACAATGTAAGATTCGAACCTTCATGCCACCCATAGCAGATCCAATAAGAACTCCACATCTCGATTTGTCTAAGTCGTTCATGATATCTTCAGTGATTCCACCATTTTCCAATGCTTTCTTACCAGCAACTATCAAATATTGCATGAACTTATCCATTCGTTTAGCTAACTTTGGTGCAACCCAACCATCTGTTGAAAAAGATTTGATTTCTCCTGCAATTCTCTGTATGAAAGACAGCATGTCAAGCAGTGTAATTGTAAGGGATATTTCAGCTACATTGCAAAATGAACTCCACATCCATTATATCTAAGTAGAATAAGAAGATACCGTGGGATAGCTGGAGCAGTCAAATGCTTCTATCTCACTTATTCCACTGACACCCTGTAGAAGGTTGTTGTAAAACTCGTCAGGCTCATGGCCTAATGGAGTCACGACACCCATGCCAGTAACAACCACCCTCCGCTGTTTGGTATCAGACTTCTTGCTTTCAACAGCTCCTCTTTCAGGATGCAAAGAAACAGCAATGGGCATTCCTGTAGTCCATAAAACATCTCATTCAGGTGGTGGGCAACAATTTGAGAAGGCCTATGCTACGAATAGATGGCACAATAAAGAAAAGTAGCATCACCCACAAAAAAAAAGCCTATCAGTTGGATGTTGCTTCAAGTGACCAAAACTGACAAACAATATTGGAAGGTTTATTCACATGATCCACCGTGGCAGGCTTGAGATGGAATGTAGCAAATGTCAATGGAAGTTGCATTGGCGATAATTCCAAAGCACATGTTTTCTCCCAGAATCCCATTTTTTATAGTACAATCTTCAACACCAAATTGTACCAATTGGTTCTTAGTTTCCCCGTGCATAATTCAACTCTGATACAAATCCCAGGTTTATGAGAAAGTCTATTTTTTTATTTTGATAAAGGCGTCATGGTGAAGTCACCTATTCAGTAAGCATGCCTGACACATTGGAATCATCGACATGGCTATGAGAAAGTATACTTTTATTTTAATGACGGCATCATGATTAAGTCACTTAAACGTGCATCATACAATGGAATCATGAACATGGCCAGCCTGAAACTTCATACAGTATTAGAGCAAGATTGCCTCATTCAGAATAATGCACAAAGCAGAGAATAATCCTCTCTCATTCCCCTGAAACCCCAAATGCCACACGAGCGATGTGACAGTGTATAAATTCCAGACCTATACAACACCCGGTTATACTACATCTTTGCCAACACAATTTTACAGTTGATATCCGGTGGGGAGCAAGAAGGCATGAAAAAGTGGAGAGGGAAACGGAAATGGCCTCACCAGAGCGTGCCCCGCCTCGGCGGCGCGCAGCCAGGTGGCGGCGCGTGCCAAAAAGGCCGCCGCCGCCGCCACCACCGTAGCTGCGCTTCTTCTCCTTCTCATCCGCGCTGCAGGTTGCAGACAAGCATGCGGCGACGATCCAAGTGCAGAGCGGTGGCGCCACCGCCGCCGCCGTAGACATTGCTCACGAACTGGATCCTGACGGCACGACGGCGATGCGAATCACCTGATTCGCGGGAGGGGGGAGGGCTGGCGCATCCACCGACCACAAGGTTCCAGGAAACGGACTGGCCAGGACCAGGACGGGGACGGGGGGCTGAGCCCGCGCGAGATGCGTGCGGTGGAGTGGGGACGCGAGCGAGCAAGGTAGGTCGGGGTCTGCGGGAGTGGAATGGAAGGGAGGAGGCGGCGGGCGGCGGTCTTTAATAAGGACGGAGGTGGGTTGGGCGCATCTGAGAGGTGGCGGACGGGGCGGAAGCCGCCATTGTCAGGTGCTCGACGCGAGGTGCCCTGGGGGGTGGGAAGCGGCCGAGTTTGCTGAGCCAATGAAGCCAACAAGTGTATCTCCTTTTGAGGCAGGGCCTTTACTCTTTTGACAGGAATTTTGATCTAAAAAGATTTTTTTAGATTGTGTGGATTATGATGGCAAGGTAGGGCTATCTATGCTCCCCTGTAATTTTGATCCGTGATTTTTTTTTTTTGAAAAGGAGAATTTTGGTTTGTGATAGGAATCACATTTGAGATTATTTAATATTTACATAGGAACTTATTTCTTTTTGAAATTCTTTATATAGAGGAAGATTGGTTATTATAGAGAATACATATGAGGCTGTTGAAAGTGAGAGATGGCGATGGATGGACAGACAAGATTTAGGAGTAGGACACATGAGGGAATATTGAGTGGGATGTAAACCTAATTTGTTGTCCATTTTCATTATAGCTCTTGCATGCGACCTCTGTGTCAATAATTAGGGAAACTCCTATGGATACCAAGATAAATCTTGTCTACACAAAGATAATTTTTATAAAAACAAATCCTACTAAAGAACTTTATAAAAATCATTTCGATTAAATAAGCCCCAAAACTGATTGAATGGGCTGATTCATCATACAAACAAAAAAGTGAGAATAAAAATGTCTTAATGTAAAAGATAAACATGAATATATTCTACGATGCCAAGTGCAATGTCTTGTGTGGACAAGAGAACAAAATTGTCAATATCCCTTGTAAGAAAGATGGGTAACTCCAATCGCGCGAACCAAAATTGGACATGTGTACCTCTTGATTCGTTTGGGTTGCCGCAATGGAATGTCTGGCTCATGTCCGCCCTTTCTGAGGGCATTGAATCAATGCGTGGACCCATTTGGTATGGTGTGACTCTTATTATTATTTTCAAGAGTGGTATCTCCCTCTTCCAAGTGTCGGCCCCTCTCCTCAAGTGGTTGCTCGTCTTCCCATGTCGCGGCGACCCACCTATCACTCTGCAGCCACCTATTTTTAGGCCCTCCCGGCAAACCACAACGGCCATTGTCTCTTTCCCTTCTCCCACTTCCGCCATGGACAGGAAGTGGTAGTACTTTAAGGCTTGAACGAGGCCATCGAGTTTGCCGACACTTCATTCTCTCGCTGCTGTAAGAACTATATAAAACATTTGAATAAAAAAGCCCTGAGAACTAACGAATGAGCCGATTCATCTAACAGGCAAAACGTGAATATAAAAATGTCTTGACGTAAAAGATGAACAGAAAAATGTCTCGATGTAAAAGATAAAAATGAAAAAATTCTACAATGCCTAGTATAATATTTTGTGGAGACAAGAGAACAAAATTGTTGATATCCTTTGTAAGAAAGGGTCCAATGATGTACCACGTGCGTTTCTAAATATAAAATGAGCCTACCAAAATATTATATATTCTGAAACAAATGTAATACTAACCAAAGAGAAGTTTGTCCACGAGCTCCTAGTGTGTCACTGTTAGCAGTCGTATGGTGCTCAAGCGGAACACAAAGGACGTGTTTGCTTGCTCGGGGACTTTAGTCGCACCTGGAGATCATGTCTACACAGAATCTGCGCGACAATGCAATCTCTAGTGCCTAAAGGGCACTTCATTTGGTTCAGTGTATTTTCGTTTCTATGTGGTTTGGGAAGCAATGCTCTAGTTGTTTTCTTGCATGTTTTATTGGTTTTCGGTAATTCGGGTCTCGTTTGGATAGTTGCATTCTCCCTTATATCCTTACCTCCTTGCTCTTGTGGTGAGGTTACCCATGACAACAACGCAACACACCACAAAGTTTAGACAATTGCAATTTAGAGAACACCTAGACTAAGACTGAATCCACATAATCAACAAAGACGTGTGTGCTGCACCACGAGTTCACGAAAAACTGTCCATGATGCAACACAAGTTCGTCAAAAATGGAGGGGTTATAGTTGAATACCAACTCCCAAAATATACAGACCAAAGTTCAGGGGTCACCGCAACCAAAGTTCATCACCCTAGCTACTCCAAAGTATACATCACAGTCATCATCATCAACACCGCTACCAGCACCTCCTCGAACAACACAGTCCGCTGCTTAGAGGTAGTGCTTGTTCAGGAAAGCCATAAACCAACTCATCACGTGGCAAGATACATGGTTCTCTGTCCACTGTGCTCCATCAGATGGCTAATAGCACAGTACGAGCACAGTAGATCATCTTCATCTGAGCATAGTTTTCAATGGGCTTGTTGATCAGCTCGATGTCCTTTGGATGAGCCTGCATGAGAATCGCAGTTAGTTCAAAATGTGTAGTTCATATGTGATATTTACAACTACTCAACGTTCTGATGCAAGTGCAAATATATCGAACCTTAATGTGCGTATAGTAATGATCGTCGTCCATCATGATAGCAGAGGTTGCCTCAACCCAGCGCACGTTCTCAAGCCTTTTGATCCTCAGCTAACTCTCCAGTGTCTCATGTGTTTGTACACCTGTTTTGAAGTGATTGTCCAGCCATATAACGTGAAGACATCGTCTGCAATCAAGTGCATGTCTGCCTCTCTGAATTCCTGAACAACTTAACCCCCTTTCTGGATCAATTGGCATACATTATTCAAGACGAAGGTGGACAGAGATGTTGTCCACAACATGGCCAACTTCTTCTTGCACACCACATCAGGCATCGGCGCACAACACATAGGCAGCACAGAGGCCACCGACAGATCAGGGGACTCAACCTTCTCCTATGGCACCAAAGATACACATTGTCTTCACTTCAAGGAGAAGAACTGTACTTGTAACACTAATACTACCTACACCACATGACAATCCTGATAGTACAACATGAATAATGACTGCCAAAATGTACCACAAAAGGTACAGGTCTACTAGGAGCAAGCACATGCAAACATTTGAATACGAGCGATAACATGTGATGGCAACAAACGTGGCCACTTTTCGTTGGGACTCCAAGTGCAGAGTGTTGTAGAAAGCTTTTTTTCCCATAAGGGTGACTCGAGGTAGACACAATTACCACCATATGACTTCCAATGAGGTCATGCAAGAAATGGCTGCTTTGAAAGTCGCCGCCAAGAATGTTGAATACGCTCGTGCTAGATCCATCGGAATGAAAAAAGGGGTAAATGTGACCTTGAAGGCAAATATTATAGAACAAGAAGAAGATGACATTGTTGTTATGGACTGTCCCGAAGATGTCAAGAGAGCACATGGAGAGTACATGGCCTTTTATGCAAGGAACTTTTGGAAGGACCCCCCAAAAGCCAAATCTGAACTTGAACGCAAGAATGGGTCAAATGGACAAAAGGAGAACGATCCAAAGCTAAGAACTTGTTACAATTGTGGAGACCGGTTGCACTTTGTAGTTGAGTGTCCCTATCAAAGTAGAGAATATAATGGGGAAGGCTCATTCTCAAGGAAAGGTCAAAGGCACCTCGGAAGAAGCCTTTTGTAAAGAAAAATGCCCCATACAAGAAGCAACCGAAGATCGTTTTGGTAGCTCAAGAGGAGTATTCATTCGCAAGTTAAGATGAAGAAGATGATGATAGCTCACAAGAGGTGGCTTCCATAGCCACCACATCTACACCTACTTCACTCTTCGACTCTCCCAATGAGAATGTCGCCAACAAGAACGTCACTTGCCTTATGGCAAGAGGTTCCGAGGTATCATCTTCCATCACTTCTTTTCCTAAGACTACTATGAATGTTGATATGTATGATTCCACTAGTATTAAGGATAAGTAAGAAGTTATTTCCTTGGACTAATTTATCACTAACTTGCAAGGTGAGCACAAAATGCATTTTGAGGCTCTTATGAGTCAACTTGTGCACTCTGAAGAGCTCCTCGAAGAAAAGGGCAAAATTGAAAGAGAGAATGCAATGGAGATTGCATCCTTGAAGAATGCTCTAGAAGAAGAAGAGATTCGAGTCTCTCTAGAGGAGAGACTTGAGTCAATTTAGGAGTCAGATGATGAAATTGTGGCCAAGATTGTAAAGGAGCGTGATAATGCAGTTGCCAATGCAAAGAAACTAAAGAAGGAAAAGGTTGAATTTGGGGCTGCTCATGCTAGACTTTCTGAGAAATTGGAGAAACTTGATATTGCCCACAAGGATTTGGAGAGTGAATACTCCATTTTCTACGAGTTACATGAACAGCTCCAAACTCGATTGACCAAGTATGACATTCTTAGAACTTCTACATCAACATGTGCTCATGAAGAAGTTCTAGAAGAAAATTCTAGGTTGAAAGATGAGCTTGCCAAGGCTTCTCTACCCAAAGGTAAGGCAATTCTAGATGAGGTCCTTAGCAAGCAAAGGACGAATAATGGAAAAGAGGGACTTGTCTATGTCTCCAGGACCAAGAAGAAGAAGGCCAAGAATGCCAAAGCAAATACAAGCACCGCTAAGAATATCATAAAGGACAAAACTGATTCTAATGGGTTTGCAGGGTCTAACAATCCTCATTATGAGTTATTTCTTGATTATTATGGTGATGTCTGTGCTAGCTATGTTGGTCCTTATGATAATTGTATTACTTGGTCTATTTGGTTCTAAAGACCCTTGTTACTAACATGAGAGGACCCACTGAAAAATGGGTACCTAAAACCAAGAAGTAATTTTCTTGTAGGGCTATGCTTCTAGCGGATCTAAATGGGTGCTCGATAGTGGCTGCATAAGTCATATGACTGGAAGCAAGGAGATCATCACGGAGATGAGGCCTAATCATGATCAAATAACCATCTCCTATGGTGATAAATCAAAGTCGAAGGTATTGGGTCTTGGCAAGGTTGTAGTTGCTCACGATATCTCTCTCGTGGACGCCATGCTTGTTGAGACCCTTAGATATAATTTACTTTCTGTCCGTGCCCTTGGTAAGATGGGTTTTGCAGTTTTCATTGATAATGATTTAGTGGTACTCTTGTGGAGCAAGTCTCTAAAGGTCGCTTTCGTTGGGTACGTCGAAAATGACCTGTATGTGGTGGAATTTTCGGAGAAAACCACTACGGGTCAAATGTGCTTATTCGGAAAGGCCGGCACGGGCTGGTTATGGCATCGCCGTCTAGCCCATGTCAATATGAGAACTTTTCAAAGTCTTCACAAGGGTGGCCACATCCTTGGACTAAAATAAAATGTCTCCTTTGCCAAAGATCGTGTTTGGAGGGCATGTGTTGAAGGACAGATGCATGATTCTCCACATAAGAGGAAGATTATTATCTCACCAAAGCGGATTTTGGATCTCCTTCATGTGGATGTCTTTGGTCCTCCGTCTCATGCAAGCCTAGGTGGGAAGAAATACTGCCTTGTCATAGTTGATGATTACTCAAAATATACATGGGGCTACTTCTTCAAGATGAAAAGTGAGACTTAACAAACGGTCATCGACTTTGCCAACGAGGTTCAGCGACAGCACAATGCCCCTATATTGGCAATTAGAAGCGATAACCACTACCAGGAAAACGCACGTCTGTGGCGCACCTAAAAAGTACATCAGTAGTGCACTAGCAGTGCGCCACTAGCCGCGTGCTATGGCTAAGATTTATCCGTGGCGCACTACCTGGTGCGTTATGGGTAAAAAAGTTACCCGTGGCGCACTATCTAGTGTGCCACAGGAAGGGGTATAGGTACACCACGGCTATGTTTTTTGAAAAACAAAAAAATGCAAAATCACCCTCGTTTTTAATTGCAAAAGCAATCGGGTCGGTGTATCACCGCCATCGTGTTGCCTCGCCGGAGCATGGGCGTGGCCACGACCTACCACCGCAGAGAGGTGCGGGAGGCCATGGCCGCGCTAGTCCTCGCCGGCATCGAGGCAATAGGAGGAGGTGTGGTTGGAGAAAGGGAGGTAGGAAGAGAGGGAGGAAGAGAAGAAGAAAGGGAGAAAGGGAGGTAGGTGAGGAGAAGGAGCCCCCCGTCGCCCGCTGCAAGGAGGAGGAGAAGGCTGCCGTCGTGCCGCCATCACTACAAGGAAAGGAGGAGGTCGGAGCAAGAAGGAGAAGGCCAGAACAAGGACGTTGTAGCAAGGTGGCCGGAGAGAGGAGAAGGGGAAGGAGGAGAAGGAGAAGGAAAAGGAAAAGGAGAAGGGAGAAGGGAGAAGGGAGAAGGGGGAAGGAAATGGAGAAGGAAGGAGAAGGAAAAGGAGAAGTGGAGGGAAAAGTAGAGGGGTAGGTGGGCGGGGTGGTGATTCGAATTTCGAATCCCGCCCACTTACTCGTGGCGCACTAGGGGTGGTGCTCTACGGGTAAGTCGCCTCCATTTTTTCTGCAGGAAAAAACAATCTTTTGATCATAACTTGTTACTCTTTTTGATTTTTGAAAATGTAAAAAATCTCTAAACTCTGGTCGTTGCGAGCGGATGCAAAATCTCGTTCTCGTCATTTTGGTATATTGAACATTTTTTTACATCGTATGCAAAAGTTACAGCCGTTTTACTGTGGCATAATTTTTTTTGCAAAAAAGCCAAAATTCTTGTCTGTTAATTTTCCTAGAAACTATACCACATTACCTACCTACATATGAAAGGATTTTATTTTTTTTGAAGTGTTTTTCATTTTCTTTTATTTTTTGCAAGGCTAAAAAGGCGATCTCAGGGGGGTTAGAGTTGGTGCAGGCCACTTAGCCGTAGGGCACTAGAGCAGGGTGCCCTACGGGTGAGTTGACCAAGCTGTTGTTGCAGGCCGCAACACACATATCCGTAGCGCACTAGGTCATGGTGCGCTACGGCTAAGTTTCACACCCGTAGTGCACCCTAACCTAGTGCGCTACGGGTATGTGGTCTGCGGCCACCTGTGCCCTGGCCCACACATAGCCATGGTGCATCACCCCCAGGTGTGCCACGCTTACGACAGCTAGCCATAGGGCACCTGTGGGTAGTGCGCCATGCCTATTTTACCCGTGGGGCACCACTAGCACGTGCGCCACGGATGTGTGGATTACCTATAGCTGTTTTCCTAGTAGTGAGAGGCTCCAAGTTCAAGAACGATACTCTAAATGAATTCCTAAGTGAAGAGGGGATAAGACACCAATATTCTCCTGCGTACACCTCTCAGCAAAATGGTGTATCCGAGAGGAAAAACCGGACCTTAATGGACATGGCAAGATCTATGTTGGCTGAATTCAAGTCACCATACAACTTCTGGGTTGAAGCTATATCCACCATATGTCAGTCATCAAACCGGCTTTACCTCCGCAAGATCTTGGACAAAACACCATATGAGATACTTACCGGTAACAAGCCCAACATTTCTTACTTCCGGGTGTTTGGTTGTAAGTGTTTCTTTCTCATTAAGGGAGTATGTTTGTCTAAATTTGAGTCTGAGGCTTTAGAATGTATTTTTGTTGGTTATGGTGCCGAATCCCACACTTATAGAGTCTACAATAAGCTCTTAGGGACTATTGTAGAATCCTGTAGTGTGGTGTTCGAAGAAAATTATGGCTCCCATGTGGGGCAAGTTGATGTTTGTGATGCAGATGTTGAAATACCCCAATATGCCATAAGAAGAATGGGCGCGGGATTTTTCCTCCCCATTGAGGAACCCCTTGTGGTGGACTGGGAAGGACAATGCTCTACTCAAGTAGAGCCCTCATCTACACAAGTTCAACAAGCTCCACCTGGTGGAGAAACTACTACACCAACACAACAACCTTCTGAAGTTCATCAATCAACTGAAGAAACTAGAAGTCCCAGGACGGATTATCCGCTTGAGGCCGGATTATTCGGCCCTACTCCATCTCGTGCCCAGGAGTAGACAGGATGATCAAGAAGAGGAAAAAAATCCCAGTCCGGATTATCTGGCCCCTCCCTCGGCCTGATTATCCGGCCCTGAGAATTCAGTACAATACCCTCCTGTTATGGATGCTGATCAACATCAAGGGCAAGCTTCTACATCTCCTGTCCATGCTATACAAAATATTGATCAAGAATAGTCTAGTGGTCAAAACGAAGACTCAAATGATGAATAAATACCTCCAAGAAACAATAAGGAGATTGAAATTCATCGCAAAGCTCATGCTGATAGAAATCTCGAACTAAGAGGGCATACACTTGACAAAGTTTTAGGTGACCTAAGAAGAAGCGTGTCCACGAGAAAGGAGCTAGGAAGCTTTAGTGTTCATCAAGCTCATATATCTATGGTGGAACCCAACAAGGTTTTTGAAGCTCTTGAAGATCCATATTGGGTTGGTTCTATGCATGAAGAACTCAATAACTTCGAGGGAAACAAGGTCTGGAAGCTAGTAGAGAAGCCCACGCAATGTTATCGACATGAATTGGATATTCAAGAACAAGCAATATGAGAATGGAATTTTTGTAAGAAACAAGGCAAGATTGGTAGCACAAGATTTCTCTTAAGTGGAAGGAGTTGACTTTGGCGAAACTTATGCTCTAGTGGCTCGCCTTGAGTCTATCCGTATCCTCCTTGCTTATGCAGCTCACCATAACTTTAAATTACAGCAAATGGACGTTAAGAGTGCTTTCCTTAATGGTCCTCTATATGAGTTGGTATATGTCAAGCAACCCCCGGGTTTCGAGGATCCTAACTTCCCGAACCATGTCTACAGACTTGATAAGGCGCTTTATGGCCTTAACCAAGCCCCACATGCGTGGTATGAGCACCTTAAAGAGCTTTTGTTAGACCGTGGCTTTGAGGTTGGGTAGATCAATCCCACTCTTTTTACTAAGAAGGTTAAGGTTTTTTTGTATGCCAACTATATGTAGATGACATTATCTTTGTCTCTACTAACCAAGCTTTTAATGATGAATCTTCAAAGCTTATGACTGACAGGTTTGAGATGTCTATGATGGGGGAATTAAGGTTCTTCTTGGTTTTGAGATCAAACAACTAAGAGAAGGAACCTTCATTAATCAAGAAAATTACATCCAAGACATGCTCAAGAGGTTCAAGATGCAGGATCTTAATGGCGTTGCTACACCAATGGAAACTAAATGCCATCTTGAACTCAATACTAGCGATAAAGATGTGGACCAAAAGGTATATCGGTCCATAATCGGCTCTCTCCTTTACCTCTGTGCATATAGACCCCATATTGTGTTGAGTGTAGGAGTGTGTGCAAGGTATCAAGATGCTCCTAAAGAAAGCCACTTAGTGGCGATCAAGATAATCTTCAGATATTTGGTTCATTCCCCAAACTTTGGTCTATGGTATCCCAAGGGCTCTGATTTCTCGTTACGTGGCTATACGGACTCAGATTGGGCTGGTGACAAGGATGATAGAAAATCAACTTCTGGAGCGTGTCAATTCTTGGGTAGGTTTGTTGGTCTTTGAAGAAACAAAATTGTATATCTCTCTCCACTGTCAAATCTGAGTATGTGGTTGTTGCTAGTGCATGCACTCAATTACTATATGGATGAGGCAAACTTTAAAGGAATATGGTGTCAATTGTGACAAAGTGCCTCTCTTGCGTGATAATGAGAGTGCTATCAAAATTGCTTATAACCCAGTGCAACACACAAGGATGAAGCATATTGAGATTCGCAATCACTTTATTCGGGATCATATTGCTCGTGGTGATATTGAATTATCTTTTGTGAGCACAAAGAATCAACTTGCTAGTATTTTTACGAAGCCACTTGATGAAGCAAGATTTTATTACTTGAGGAATGAGCTAAATGTCGTGGATTCAAGGAGATTGACTTGATTACCCTTGCATACTCACTTACATCTCTTACTTTATCTGGTTTAGGTGCAGGCATGGACATAGGGGCAGTGTGGTCCTAATTGATTGGGATAACCCTCCCCCATAATGCTGAAAGCAAGAAAAATCTTTTATCTTTATATCATTGTGTGATATGTGAGCTTATTGATGAGTATTGGTCATGAACCCAAGATATATGTTCGCGGTGTCATACCATTCACTCCAACATGGTGGCTTCAGCCACCGCCCTCTTCCTTGATAAGAGTTGGTTCCTTGTGGATCTTTTTGGCTTTTCTTGCATATCTTGCGTTCTTATGGAAAACACACCCAATTTTGGGTTGTACCATCATAATTTGGATGTCTAAACCTAAGCTTTTCCCATCCCCAAGCCATCTATTCTTGCACACAAGTCCTTTGGTACACTTGCGAGGGTTTTGTTTGGGGTGTGCTAGCCTAAATATGCGTATAACATAATTTTTAGAGAGGGCCGGATTATCCATCCCTAGTGAGGCTCGGATAATCCGTCCATGGCGGTTTTGTCCCTTAAAGGCTAGGGTGACAGGGGGAAGGGGTCAAATAGAGTAGCACTTCCTCCCGACCTCTTGCCTCTCCCTCGGCCGCCACCAGCCACTCGGACCCTCCCCAGAGTCGTTCCGACCACCGGATTCTCTGGGCTCTCCCCGGATTTTCTTCCCATCACCTCCGGGTACCTTCTCCTCCAAGTTCTTATTCCAATGAGTGAGGGTAACTCCCCCATTATTCCTGTTCGTACGTAAGTAGTATTTTGTTGTGGAAACTCGGATTAGAGGTTGCCCTTTGTTTCATATGCTTGCTAGAAACCATAATCTAGCAACCCTTTTGTCTAATCAACATTGGTACTATGAATCTGAGGAGATTTTGAAAAATTTCTCCAGGGCCGGATTATCTGGCCTGGAAGCTTTTCGCCTAGTTCAGATCTTCACAGATTCTCGTATCATGTAGATTTTGCTTATGGATTGTTGTTCTACTGTTATTAGTATTCCTGGACTTGTGTGTGTGCTTATCTCCTTGCTACCCGTCTTACTCACTTCATAGCTGGTTCTAGTGCTCCTAATACGTACAAGCGCCGTACCCGTGGTCGTTATCTCGGGCCCAACAAAGAAGGAGTCCTTGTTGACGAGGTTGAGTTGAGAAGGCAGAAGAGAGAGACTGAAAGGATGGCTGAACGTGCAAGGAAAGAAAAGAGGGTTGCCAAGAGGAAGGGCAAGTAACCAAAGTCAACTACAATAACATGGACATCCTTGAGTACTCCGCTCTCCGTCACTATGACATGTATTCAGAGGCTGATATTATGATCAGCTTGGTGATGATCACTATTGGTCTGCCCATCAAAGGTACATCGATGATGAAGTTTACTCTACTTTGAAGATCCATCCTATGCGCCCTTTGGATATGACTGAGTCAAATACTAAACCCCGACTTGTTGAGGTTGGGTGTGATTGAGAGGATGGGGCTGCACAATCTCAAGACTCTACAATGCAACTACGATTCTTCCATGACAAACCAATTTTTTTCTACTCTAGTGATTTGTGGAGATGAGCTTCATATAATGAAGTGGATGACAGGTAGCACTTATCTCTAGGCTGATTTCCGCACTTTTGGTCAGGTGCTTGTTTACCCTTTTCATGGTCGAGATATTGCTTGTGGACATCGCATCATATTTCCTATCAATCCCAACAAGGATACTACGCTCTCTCCTTGACTCACTACAGATGGTGTTGTTGGTAGGCTTTCCGGTCTCTCTCCTCTTTATGCAGAGCTGGTTGGCCTTTTTTCGTGATTGCGTCACTCCGAGTGGGGGCAACAATGACAGCATTCATGGTCACCTAGTACAACTTCTTGATTTCTCTCATGAGTCTGCCACTAATGAAGATCAGTCCGTGGATTACAGGCTGGATGTGATGGATTTTATATATCATGAGATGACTGGTGCCATGTTAAACCGGCTTTCCATTCTGTATGCTCCCTTCATCATGATGCTCATCAACCATATGCTCCCTCGTAAGGATTTGAGCGGCAACCTTGATGGTGAACACAAGGCAAAGAAGATCTACAACAAGTCAAGGAAGACCTCCCACCCTTCTTCAGCTCCAGAGTCCTTCATGAGAGATGCTAGAGCTAGTGGGCGTAGGCCCCTAGTTCCGTCTGTGGCCCGTGAAGTCAAGCAACTTAATTGGTTATGGCGGAACATTCAGTGCATGGGGATAGACACCCATAAGGGGCAATATGAGGCTTACCGGCAGTGCCATGATATGGCTCACACTCAGCAGGTCATTCTCCACCATGTGTCTGGGGCATCATGACCCCCTCCCGCTTCAGCTTCTCCCACTCTGTATGCTCGGTGGAATACTTCTGGTATCAATTATGGAGAGCTCGAGCGTCATTTGTGCCCTGCCCGACGAGGGAACCTTCTCCTCCTGCTATTGTTGATGATGGGGAGTATGATGATGAGGATGGGGGAGAGGACGACGATGACTATGAGGAGTGATCTCTTGGGGCGCTATCATCGTTGTTCTTCCTTTTTGGCATTTCAATGCCAAAGGAGAAGAAGTAGTTCTACTAGGATTGTGTAGATTTGCATGGGTCGTGCACAAGCTTTTGCCATTTTGTCGTGTTCTTTATCTGCTTGTGCCCATTTAGCGTTGAAATTTTATTTGCCATTTGATTTGTATGAGACTATTTGACTATGTGTGGTAATTTGGATTTATCTTGGTTATCACTGGAATTATCTTTGTGGATTTGTCTCTCGGGAAGTATGGATTGGATCCTTCTATATGCTATGGAATTTCGATATCATCTCTATGGATGCATCCAAATGGTATTATGCTTTGAAGTCTCAATGAGTGATTATCTTATTGGACATCTCTATATTATTGAGGACTTCATTCTACCGGTAGTATGATGATTTTTTCTAACACATCATTTGTTTGTACTTTCCAATTCAATGAAACGTATTGTACCTTCTTCTGTGCATTTGTATTAAAATGCAACTTTCTTATATGCACACATTTAGGGGGAGCCTATTTCAATTTTGGAATGATGCTGTTAGTAGGACTTTATTGCAAATCCTAGTATTGTCATCTAACACCAAAAAGGGGAAGATTGAAAGAACATTTCATGATCTCTAGTGTTTTGTGTGTTAGATAACAATACCAAGGATTATTTAATGTGTGTTGAGTTCTGCAAATAAATTGCCTATTCAAAAGCAGCTAAAACAGAAGGTTGGGGCGGATTATTCGCCCCTGCCAGGGACCAGATTATCTGCCCCTGGCTTGATCAACACAGTGGACGAGGTGTGTCGCATTGTATGGGGGGGGCAGACATTCCCTCAGATTGTCCGGCCAGGGCTAGAGTTTTTGCCCGGGCCGGATAATCCGCCCCTCAGGGGACGGATAATCAGCCCCCAGGAAATTTCCCAAAGAAAGCCAAGGAGCGTCTCTTTGTGTGGGGGCGGACTTTCCTTCGGATTGTCCGGCCAAGGCCAGAGTTTTTTCCTAGGCAGGATAAACCGCCCCACAAGGGGCCGGATAATCCGCCTCCAGGATTTTTGCAACAGGATGATACGTCGGAAACGTATCAATAATTTTTGATGCTCCATGCTTGTTTAGTATCTACTTTGCTTTGCTTGTCTACACTTTGAGGTGCTTTTTACATGTTTTCTGGTACTAACCTATTAACAAGTTGCCATAGTGCCAATTGCCTGTTTTCTGTTGTTTTTGGTTTCAAAAAAGTTAGTAAAGAAATATTCTCGGAATTGGACGGGACAAACGTCAAAGTCAATAACTTTCCGTGGGGAACAAGAATCCAGAAGACGATACGGAGACGCAAGCCAGGGCGGCCAGCCCCCTAGGCACGGGTGGGCCCTGCCCCGCGCCTTGGAGGGGTGTGGCCCCTCTGGCCGCCTCCTCGGCCTCCCCCTTTGCCTATAAGAAGCCCCCAATGCAGAAACCCTAAGCACCCGATCAAATCTCCATGAAACCGTCTGTAGCCGCCACCACCATCGTACCTAGATCGGGGGATCTGAAGTTCTTCCCGGCACCCTGCCGGAGGGGAGATCACCCCGGAAGCCTTCTCTCCGGTATGATGCGTGAGTAGTTCCACCTTGGACTATGGGTCCATGTAGTAGCTAGATGGTTGTATCTCCTCCTTTGTGCTTTCATGTATAGATCTTGTGAGCTCCGTTCATGATCAAGATCTAATCTATTTGTAATCATGCATGTTGTGTTTGCGGGGATCCGATGGATATTGAGATTATTATGTTGGTTTGATTAATGGTTTTGCCTTTATGATTCTATCATGTCTGTGTTGTTTGTGATCTTGCATGCTCTCCGTTGTTAGTAGCTATCTTGGCCAAGTAGTTGCCAGTGACTCCAAGAGGAGGTATTTATGCTCGATAGTGGGTTCATGCCTCTAGTTTCCAAGGGAAGTGACAATAATCTATTTGGTTGTAGAGGTGTTGCTGCTACTAGGGAGAAAACAACGGTCTCTTGTTCATGGAACATGTGGACTGTTTACCTTACACACTTTTCTTAAAGCAGTTGTCTGTTGCTTACAACTTAATACTAGAGGGGGTTTGGATGATAACCTGAAGGTGGACTTCTAGTCATAGATGCAGTTGGATGGCGGTCTATGTATCTTGTTGTATTGCCCAATCGAATCTCGTAGGATCTTTCTGACTAGTAATTGCATTGTTATGCCTTGCTCAGTTCCTGTCAATTGCCCTGCTGTAATTTGTTTACACTTCATGCCATGTTGTTTATCTAAGGAGAGCACCTCTAGTGAACTATGGACCCCGGTCCAATCTTTACCATCGATACACCTTCCACTGTTACTTGTTTACTTGCTGCAAACCATTACCTTCCACACCATACGTTTAATCATTTGTTACAGCAAACCGGTGAGCTTGACAACCTCACTGATCCATTGGGGCAAAGTCTTGAGTTTGTGTTGTGCAGGTCTCCGCATTGCTTGCAACACCTGTGTGATGTTTCCTTCCTCCTACTAGTTCGATAACCTCGGTTTCTTACTGAGGGAAAACTTGCTGCTGTGCTGCTTCACACCTTGCTTTTGGGGTTCCCAACGAAGCGCTCCTACATCAACTCAGCGTTGCATCAAGCTTTTTCTGGCACCGTTGCCGGGGAGGCTAAGGACGTCTTCAATAGGGGAGTCCTTCACCTCCTTTCTCTTTACTTTGTTTTTAGTTTGCTTTGTTTCTTTTGCTTGGTTTTGTTTGCCTCTTTTCAAAAAAAAAACCCAAAAAACTAGTTTACTTTGGTTTGCTTTCTTTATTCAAAAAAACAAAAAAAATAGTTCCTGCTCTAGCTGCTTCTGCTGTTTTTGGCTTTCCCACCTTTGCCAAAATGAACTTTGCTGAGAACACCAAGTTGTGTGAGTTCACTAGCACCAATAACAATGATTTCCTAAGCACTCCTATTGCTCCACCTGCTCCTGATGCTACCTTTTATGAAATTAAGCCTGCTTTGTTGAATCTTGTGATGAGAGAGCAATTTTCTGGTGCTAGTTCTGATGATCCTGCTGCCCATCTCAATAGCTTTGTTGAACTTTGTGAGATGCAAAAGTATAAGGATGTAGATGGAGATATTATTAAGCTCAAGCTTTTCCCTTTCTCCTTGAGAGAAAAAGCAAAAGAATGGTTGCTATCCTTGCCTAAAAATAGTATTGATTCTTGGACTAAGAGCAAAGATGCTTTTATTGGAAAGTGCTATCCTCCTGGTAAGATTATATCTATGAGAAGTGACATTATGAAATTTAAACAACTTGATAGTGAACATGTTGCTCCAGCTTGGGAAAGAATGAAATCTTTGGTTAAGAATTGCCCCACTCATGGACTCACTGCTTGGATGATCATCCATACTTTTTATGCAGGTTTGGACTTCTCCTCAAGAAATCTGTTGGATTCCGCTGCTAGAGGTACCTTAATGGGCCTCACTTTGGGTGATGCAACAAGGCTCCTTGATAATATGATGGTTAACTACTCTAAATGGCATGTTGAGAGAGCTCCACATGGTAAGAAGGTAAATTCTATTGAGGAAACTTCCTCTTTGAGTGATAAGATTGATGTCATTATGGATATGAGTGTTAATGGGAAAGCTCCTTTAGATCCTAATAGTGTTCCCTTAGCCTCCTTGGTTGCTCAAGAAGAGCAAGCTGATGTGAACTTCATTAGAAACAACAATTTCAACAACAATGCCTATAGGAATAATTTTGGTAGCAACAACAATTATAGGCCTTATCCTCCTAATAATGGCAATTCCTATGGAAGCTCTTACAATAATGCTAGAAGTGCCCCCTCTGAACTTGAAGTTATGCTCAAGGACTTTATTAGTAAACAAACCACTTTCAATAAGACTATAGAGGAAAAGATTTTAACTGTTGGGAAAAATATATCCTCTTTGTCTGAAGCTCAAACTTCCTTGGTTAATAAAATGGCTGCTAAACCTGAAACTATGGAAAATACCTTTGCTACTGCTCATGCCATACAAGTTACTATTGATGAAAATGTTAGGCTGTTAGCCCAACTTCATGCTAGGTATGAAAGGGAAGCTGAAATTGATAGAAACAATAGTGTGTGCACCATCACCACTAAACCACAAGTAGTCCTTGTTCCTCCTCATACTATGCCTAAGCCTATTTAGCCTACTACTAGTGATGCTAAGTTTGATTTTGATATTGATAGTTGCAATATTTCTGAAGTGATTATGTTCCTACAAAAGCTTGCTAGAAGTCCTGATGCTAGTGATATGCATGTTGCTTTCACTAAACATATTACATATGGTCTTGTGAAAATTAAGGAAGAGAAGCTAAAACACAAAGCTTCTATTCCTAGGAAAGTAGAATATAGTTGGGAACCCATTATTAATATGCAAGTGAATGACTTTGATCTCAAAGCTTCATGTGATCTTGGTTCTAGTGTCTCGATTATGCCTAAGAAGATTTATGAAATGCTTGATTTGCCACCATTGGAAGATTGTTATTTGGATGTCCCACTCAATGATAATGCTAAGAAGAAACTCATGGGGAGTATTAATGATGTTCTCATTATGGTTAACAATGCTTATGCCCCTGTTTATTTCTATGTTTGGGATGTTGAATACAATACTTCTTGTCCTATTACTTTGGAAAGACCTTTTCTTAGAACAGTTGGTGCCATCATTGATATGAAAGAAGGCACCATTAAATATCATTTTCCATTAAAGAAAGGTATTGAACACTTCCCTATGAGGAGAGAGAGGTTCCTTTTTGCTCCTCCTTTGAAAGCAAGGTTTGATGTTGATGCTTCTTCATTTGAAAATACTTGATTCTTCTTGCTTCTTGTGCCTAACTTAAAGGCGTTAAAGAAAAGTACTTGTTGGGAGATAACCCAAGAGTTTCCTTGAGTCTTGGAAGTTATTACTTCATTAATGACCTCTAACTATCCTTTTTGTTTGCTTTTTGTGCCAAGAATGACCTCTAATGAGAGGAAAGTAAGATTTGGGGAGTTGCTGTCCGAAACAGATTTCTGTCCTCCACTAAACAAAATTGTGAGGAGTCTCTGTAACTCGGATTAAGCTCAAAATTTACGACTAAATCCCCCAATATGTTAGCTAACTTTCGTTAGTTCAACACTTTTTATTTGAGCAACATAAGATGTTCGAAAAAATCGGTTTCTACCTGCTGGTCTATTTTGACAAATTTTTGCCATTATTTGCATTTGCTTCTTATTGATTCCTTTTTGGGTTCTTTTTGGGAAATTGAGATTTTTTAAGGAGTTACTACAGTATATTGTGTTTTTAGTGAAAAGTCTTGTTGTTCCAAAGCTTTGCTAGAGGTCTAATATCTTTTGAATACACTAATGTTGCTAATGAAGATTGTGTGAAGGAAAATTTTCAGGTGTAGAGAGAGAATGATGTAATGAGATGAAGAATGGACAAAAGCTCAACCTTGGGGATGCCACCATGGTGTCACCCCAAGAAATATTCAAGAGGTACAAGCGTAAAATCTTGGGGATGCCCAAGGCATCCCCTTCTTCATCAATAAAAAGCTCAGGTCTGTCTAGACACTTTGTTTTTATTGTTTCATGCACAGTTGTGTTGTTCTGGGAGCGTCTTAATTTTTGTTTGCTTTGCTTAGTTTGTTTAGTTTTTTAAGTAGTTTGGACCCCCGTTCTCGTTGTGTTGTTTTGCAAATAAGTTGCTTGGTGTGGGAAAGGAGTAGTAAGTTCTTGCTTGAAGTGTAAGAGGAGCTTGCATTGACTTTGACTTAGACTTTAGCATGACATGCTAGGTGTTGTTTTGACTTAATGCTTAGTGATTATTTCTGTATCATGTCTTGTTCCAAACAATTGGGATTGCTTAGTGTGCCTTGAAGAAATTATGCGTTGTTTTAGCATGCAAAAGCATAGTATTGTGGTATTCTCCTTTGATGTTTTGCTTGGGTTGACTTGTCACATGCTCACACCATGTTATGACTCTCACAAGTCACCATTAACCTCTATGATCATTTAGTCCTTGACTTGTAGTACCAATCTATGCTTTGATTAGTAATACTTGGTTGCACTGCATGATTATGACCAGGGCCGGCCCTGAGGGGGGACAGGAGGGGTGGCCGCCCCGGGCCCGCGAATCCAAGGGGCCCCAAATTCTAGCAAGCCAAGGTATATGTACTGAGATTTCTAAGAAGATACCGGTGCCATTAGAGCCAAATCAATCTTTTCTCGCTCACGGTGAAGACAACACGAAACGTTATGAAACTTACCTAATGGACTGGACCTTGGGCCCTTTTTATTGCTACGGTTATATTAGGCTTAGTATTTTAATGATTGACTTGGGACTTTTTTGCTTCGGTTATAGCAGGCTTACTATTTAATGGTTAGCTTGGGCCTATTTTGTAAAATGGATTAAGTGGGTTGAGGTCGTTGCTAGTAATAAACACATTAGGAATTATTTCTCAAAAAAAAACACATTAGGAATTGTGTGTATGTCAAACATAAGATGAATGTGTAGGTCAATATTTGAGAATTCTTAAAAAAGGAAATTCATATGTAAAAATTCTCAAAAGAGCGGTGCGATGTTTGTCTAGTCATGGGCTCAAGTGCGTGGACGTCGGGCGTCGGCCTTAGAAGGTTGACCGCACTGTCGGCTCTACACCGGGTTCCTGGCTTTGGAAACTCCTAGATCACGTTTTGGAGACCTGGCTCGGGGACATGAGGCGGCTGAGTTCTCGGGTCTGGTGCTAGGATTTTTCGGGACGAGAGCCCAGCGCCAACGGTGGCAATGCCTGTAGGTGTGGTAAACCTCTTGGGGGGATCGCTGCAGTCATCCACCCCGTGATACAGCTCTAGGTGAAACCCCTTGACCCCATGGTCTCGACGGCGGCGGTGACACAGTGCGTCGTTACCCTCTTGGGGGCGCCGTCGTGGAGCCTTGATACCTCTCAGTTTCATTTTTTGTCTTCAGTGACAAGTTTGGTTTTTCCATGTTTTTATTTGATTTGCTTCGTAAGAGGTTCTCCTCTCCAACTTGTATCAGATCGGGCATTATGGCTTTATTTATAAAGCGGGACGAAAGCCTATTTTGAAAAGAAGCCGAGTCACTGAGAGGAGACAACACCGTGGCCACATTAACTTTAGACAGAGTCAACTTGATGATCGGAAAGGGTAACACAGCATACTATCAACAATGAATTTGTATCAGTGTATGTCGAAGCAAATTTTAAGATAATTACACCTTAATTATTTGATATAAAATACTATTCTTCTATGCATGCAAGTGTTTATCGCTTACATGATGCTTGTAGGGCCCTACGTGGAAGTTTCGCCCCGGGCCTTCCAAATCTCAGGACCGGCCCTGATTATGACCATTATTGCTCGCTTAGTTGGTTGCTCCCAGTCTTTTGCTAGCCTCCACTTGTATGAGTAAGTTCTACTCATGCTTCCAACTCCTAAGAAACCAAGTTTTTCAAAGTGTCCACTATAAACTCCTATGCATGGTGTGTTACATCATTCCAACTATATTCTTGTTTTCAGCTATCTTCCAATTAAAAACTATTTTGTTATGTGAAAACTTAGTGATTAAAGCCTTCAAAAACTTGATGGCACACTTTATATTCCTTGCCCCTGATAAACTTGAACCATTGTGTCATCTATGTTGTATATGCTTGCACTTATACGTTGGAATTAGCAGAAGCGTGCTGTCACAGGGAACGTTTTCAACATTGCACCTGTACTTTGTACTCAGTTGATATCATGCTCTTTTGTATAGAGATGTTACCGGTGTGAAATAAAGAGGGAACTTGTAAGTCCATGGAGTTTGTATCCTATGTTAGAGAAACGCCTGGGCCGCTAGCCTAAGCCATGCCTAATCATGGTGGAAACTTGCAGCATCACCATAGTGACATCTATGAAGCATTCTTCTTATAAAAAAGAGACACGTTGAGAAAAAGAGGAAAGAGAGAGAAAAAAGCACCATATTCCCATGGTAAATAAGAAGATTGTTGAGATGCTCATTGTCTGCTTGCCTTGTCATTTTGGTTATGTGATAGCTCCTATACCATGTGCAAGGTGCATCCCGTTGGCGATTCTCAATGATATGCAAATACTTACAATGACAACAACTTACAGGTGACTAAAGTTGAGTAGCTTGAGGTGTGGCCCTCGTATTCAGGGGACTTGAGATTGCCAACTTATACTTCTTCAAGCATATATATTCCATCTTTGTTCACTTTAACCTTAATCACTTCAAGATGCTTATGATAGGGGCAATGAGGGATGAAAGCTAACAAGTACCATAATTTTTGTAAGCTCTTTTTGAAACTTGAAATCCCTGCTTCCTTTATAAAATGCCTTTCTTCCACCACTATTGAGACTCCACCTTCTACCTTTAGGCACCATTAAGAGAGCATAGTTGTCATTCTGTGTGCAGTGTTCCAAAGCTTATTGATTGATGCATATTGTGATATTACTTGTTCTTGTGCTATTTGTTTCTAGTCACCCTTGTGAACTTTGAAGGTGTCCTATGCATCTATTTGCTACTCTATGAGGGACAAGGTGATTTCCACTATGCTATGTTTTCTGTATGTGAAACAAACAAACGTTTTTCAATGCATGTTATTCATGATCTTTGTTTGTAGCTTGTCATGTTGCATGCATAGTTACTATGTTCTATTGTTAGAACTCCATCTTTCATGCACATGTTTAGAGTTCTTTGATCCTAGATTTCAATGCTTACAAATGGTTGGATCTTTATTGTGAGGGTGCTTGTCACCTCAAAAATTATTCTTTTTATCACTTACCTACTCGAGGAAGAGCAGGAGTTAAGCTTGGGGATGCATGATACGTCGGAAACATATCTATAATTTTTTATGCTCCATGCTTATTTAGTATCTACTTTGCTTTGCTTGTCTACACTTTGAGGTGATTTTTACATGTTTTCTACTACTAACCTATTAACAAGTTTCCACAGTGCGAGTTGCCTATTTTCTGCTGTTTTTGGTTTCAGAAAAGTTAGTAAAGAAATATTCTCGGAATTGGACGGGACAAACGTCAAAGTCAATAACTTTCCGTGGGGAACAAGAATCCAGAAGACGAGATAGAGACACAAGCCAGGGCGGCCGGACACCCCCTAGGCGTAGGTGGGCCCTGCCCCGCGCCTGGGAGGGGTGTGGCCCCTCTAGCCACCGCCTCGGCCTCCCCCTTCGCCTATAAGAAGCCCTTAATGCGGAAACCCTAAGAACCCGATCAAATCTCCATGAAACCGTCTATAGCCGCCGCCACCATCTTCCCTAGATCGGAGGGATCTAAAGTTCTTCCCGGCACCCTGCCAGAGGGGAGATCATCCCGAAGGCCTTCTCTCCAGTATGATGCGTGATTAGTTCCACCTTGGACTATGGGTCCATGTAGTAGCTAGATGGTTGTATCTCCTCCTTTGTGCTTTCATGTATAGATCTTGTGAGCTCCATTCATGATCAAGGTCTAATCTATTTGTAATCATGCATGTTGTGTTTGCGGGGATCCGATGGATATTGAGATTATTATGTTGGTTTGATTAATGGTTTGTCTTTATGATTCTATCATGTCTGTGTTGTTTGTGATCTTGCATGCTCTCCGTTGTTAGTAGCTATCTTGGCCAAGTAGTTGCTAGTGACTCCAAGAGGGGTTATTTATGCTCGATAGTGGGTTCATGCCTCTAGTTTCCAAGGGAAGTGACAATAATCCCTTCGGTTGTAGATGTGATGTTGCTACTAGGGAGAAAAAAACGGTCTCTTGTTCATGGAACATGTGGACTGTTTACCTTACACACTTTTCTTAAAGCAGTTGTCTGTTTCTTGCAACTTAATACTGGAGGGGGTTCGGATGATAACCTGAAGGTGGACTTATAGTCATAGATGCAGTTGGATGGTGGTCTATGTATCTTGTTGTATTGCCCAATCGAATCTCATAGGATTTTTCTGACTAGTAATTGTATTGTTATGCCTTGCTCAGTTCATGTCAATTGCCATGATGTAATTTGTTTACCCTTCATGCCATGTTGTTTATCTAAGGAGAGCACCTATAGTGAACTATGGACCCCGGTCCAATCTTTACCATCGATACACCTTCCACTGTTACTTGTTTACTTGGTGCAAACCATTAGCTTCCACACCATACGTTTAATCCTTTGGTGAGCTTGACAACCTCACTGATTCGTTGGGGCAAAGTATTGAGTTTGTGTTGTGGAGGTGTCCGCGTTGCTTGCAACACCTCTGTGACGTTTCCTTCCTCCTACTGGTTCGATAACCTCGGTTTATTACTAAGGGAAAACTTGTTGCTGTGCTGCTTCACACCTTGCTCTTGGGGTTCCCAACAAAGCACTCCTACATCAACTCAGCGCTGCATCACAGGAGCCAAGGCGCGTCGCACTGCCAGGGTCGAATAATCCGGCCCCCACTTGGGCCGTATAATCTATCCCCCAAAGTCTCCAACGGTTGTATTTTGGCAGGGGTATAAATATCCCAATTACTCCTGCCAGATCTCTTGATTCATTTGGAAAAGTACAATACTATTCTTCAAGTTCCAAACCGAGATCTTCATGTTCATCCACCCGAAGGCTCCGATCTTTGGGGAATCGAAGGGGGTGGCTCTGATCTTCATCAGCACCTATCAAGCGCTTCACTTCCCCTCCATTCAATTAGAGGATTATTGATCTAGTATTTCTTGTAAATATCTAGATCTCAGTTTCAGTTATTTTATAATCCTTGTTCTTGTGGCAGCTTGTTGTCATCACGGGAGCCTCCAATTTAGTTGTGGATGTGTGCCCTGCTAGCATTGTAAAGACACCGGTTCCTGCCTCGATGGGTACCAATAGTGGAAAGGTGGATCAGGCCTTTGGTAGCGAGATCCATCGGAGAATAGGGTGAGGCCTATTGTGGCGTGGTGGTCTTAGTACCGCCCACCCCTCCAACATAGACGTACTTCCCTTAACAAGGAAGGAATTATGGTCAAACAAATCCCTATGTCTCCACGTGCTCCACTACAGTTTCCTTGCTCCTCGCTTTTACTCGCTTAGTAGTTAGGTTTGCATATAGGGACATTCTCCGTAGTTGCATATCTAGAGAATTTACCTTTGTGTCAAGCCTAACATTGAAAAATAACTAAAATTTGGAGTAGAACCTATTCACCACCCTCTAGTGCCCATACGATCTATTTCAATTGGTAAATCCCCAAAAATCAATATAAACATGGATATAACATTATATATGATGAAAATATGTGGTAAAACATGTTAACAAACTACAAAGTTCATGTATGCATTTTACATGCATCAACATCCCCAAGATTAACCTATGCTCATCCTCGAACATGAAGGTGATAAAAACTAAACATGGACTTTGGAGTTTGTTACCTTTGCTTCTTTCATTATCATGTAAAGTTCATAGGCTCAATTCCTTTCAATGAAACATAATATGCAAGTGTACTATCAAGTTGTATCTTTTACACATCTATAAATATGTTAAACAATAAGTAATGGTGTGATAAAAAAATGATTTAACAAAACAAACCTTCAAGCACACTTTTATGAACATATATAATAAGAGACTCTTTTCATGATTGGCATTGGTGTTTTATTCCTTTATTTTTGGGATACTTCTTAGTTTAATGCCCTTGACTGGAAGACTCACTTCTTATTTTTATGTCTTCCCTTGAGATGTTTTGCATCTCGTACCGAAAGTAAGCATTGAATACATATGTTAATCCTCCATAAAGAATGTAAAATAAAATTTTGAGCTATGTAGTTCATGTCAACAATACTAATAAGGATGGAGTTCCAAGTATCTTTTATTTCAAAGCTTCATATGGTTTGTGTGAAAAGCATCTTACAAGTTGATTTTTTCATGCACCATACCTATGACCTTGCACTCCTCATGCTACTCAACTTAGTCCTGTCACTTTATGCTCATGTTGGTCTTAGAAACCGCATCACTGAAGTACCTCTTGCTCCCTGTGTAGCTATATGCCCCCCCTTTTATTTATTTATTTATTTATTTATTCATTTAGCATAAGAATTAACATAATTCCTTGGTTATGTTCAAGGTGGGAGGGGGCAGTATCTTTACTCCATAAGTATAAGAAAAACAGACATATGAATCATATCAACAAGGATCATAATGCTGTAAGTTTCCACCATGAGTTGTCGCACGGCGCATGGATTTGACTAGCGGTTCAGGAGCATTTTCTCTCTACATGCCTACTCAGTGTGCACACTCTATTTCACATCAATGCAATCCATAGGAAGAACTTAAACATGATTAATTATCAACATTCAACATTGAAAGCTTGTGCCATGCCAGCATGGTTTAGCCAACAACAACTAATAAGATGTAAAACACAAAAATTTCCATAGTGGTACAACCCAAACCTTACTTTCTTATGAGCTTTAAAATACATGAAAAAGGTGTTATTAAGATTTTTTTGGAGGATTAACATACATTCTATACTTGAAAGTAGCTTTTTCCACAAATAGGTGGATATGCCTAGTCTATTTTATGGGGTTTGGAACAAGTCTTAACTTGTATTGTGAAGGCTTAGCAAGAATATATCTAAAGAGTGTGCCATCTAGTTCATAATGTCAACATTTATTTTATCACCTTGCTCCTTAATGTTGAACATAAGTATACACAAGCAAAGGATACAAATTAATAGGCACAAAACAAATCATACTTCATATAAAGTACTTGAGCTTAAGAACTAGACACAACATGAATTTCAGCCTTTTGCTTTTATTTCCCCTTTTCTTTTATTTCAAGGCATCCTTATTCAATTTTAATATCATCATGTCAAAATTTATTTTTAGTAGATTTATCATAAACAATTATAGTAATGGTGGTGGTATTTTTAATGCAAAACAAAAATAAAATGACAAAATAAATGCTCCAAGTTTCTACGATAGTTCTATGTTGCTCAAAAAACAAAGTTTAGAGATTTGCAAACCGAGAGTTTAGTAGGTTCGGTGGGGTGCCTTGGGAATCCCCAAGATTATGGTTTTCACCATCCATGTATTTCTCTTGGTGTCATGTTCCTCTATTTCCTGTCAAAAAACTTCAACACAAAACCTTTTCTCCCATCTCTTTTCTGAGTGGTGACATTGGTGGCACAAAAGCATAATAGTTGCTGCATATATCAAAGACAAAATTATTTATAAATGTTACAGCAAGCATATAATGTTTCTACACATCCATATCATATAATATGACTCGTAATAATCATTTTAGGACACTTGGGAATGGTTAAAACAAAACATGGCAGAATCTGTCCAGATTTTGTCAACACCTGGATTTTTAATCCCAGATGCCTGTTATGCCATACATCGCAATCCCAGGATTACCATTTTTGCGAGACATAACAGATTTGGATACCACAGTACATCATCCATTACAAACCATACATAAAGTCTTACACAAATAAGGATCTCATGATCGAGTTCTTAATACAACTCAAGCAGCGGAAGTACGTAATAATAACGGTAGCGTAGGTGAAGCTCTATCTTCGAGATCACAGGCAATGCTGACGATGGGAGATGATCCTAGTTGTCGTAACCTTCCGGGGGTCCATCCTCCTGATACTCCTCTTCATAGTCTGGCCACGGGAATAGCCAGGGACAAAGCCATGAGTACTCTTTAAGTACTCGCAAACTAATACTAACAAGTGAAAGGGTTTTTGTAGTAGGACACTAAGCTCTTGGGTTGTTTTGCAAAAAGCCAGATTTACCTCTACTAAGTTCAGAAGCAAAAAAATATAGTTGAATTTTATAACACCTAAGTGGGAACTTGCATCTCATGCCACAACTCTGTTGTGGTCAAGTCAAAGTCTCAATTCATTTCACAAGTCATTTTGAACACATCTGACAGGGGAACAATATGGCCACTCCAACTGTCCATAACCGCGGACGCGACTATTCGAATAGTTTGACACTCTGCAGAGATTGTACACTTTCACCACAACATTCGATATATCCGTCAGGAACAAATCCTGAATTCACCATACTCAGTATGCGGATAATCAATCCTAACCTTTCAATTACACGCCCTAGTATAAGCACCTCTCCTGTGAGTTTGGCCTCCCAACCATGACCAACTGTCATCTTGGGTACTGCACAGGTGGACAATCTTCACAAGGTAGCCTCAACTCAGACCTTGGCCGTGAGGGAACCAATACTAAGGTATATAAGTTTCCAGTCAAGCCCTACCCAATTCTCGGGTATTGTGTTTGTACGGTAAAATTGGAATGGTATCGCATCCAGACAACCATCAGTTTTATAAAGGGCTAAGGCTCATGCCTCAACATTTTCATCACCAAGATCATCTGGTGTTTGGAAAAACATGTCAAAACATTTCAATAGAATGATCCATCATTCCAAGGTTTTCATAACCATTTTCCACCAAGTATTCCCATCTAAAGTTGATCAAGTTTTATGCTTAGCACTAGCATCTACAAGTGGGGGTAAGTACTAATGAGGGGTGGTAAACTAGTGGAGTTTAACTAAGTTCAATCTCATGCATTAGGATGACATAAAGATTATCTAGCTTAGGCCAAATTTTATGCTCTTTATGCAACCTTCAATTATCTCTCTAGAATCTACAATTCACTCAAGTAAATTCTAAGTACTAGCTTTGATAAAGAAATAAAGTATAAAGCTTGTAAGTAAAACTAGGATTGGGTTATCAAGTGGGTATGATCACATATGCTTAAGGCATATAGTTGGCATGGTAACAATCAAGTATTTGCTTGCATAGGTCAACTTGATTAGTAAGGCTTGCTAAAGTAGAGTATCTTGCAAGTGTTAGCTTGCTCAATCAACTAGTAGTATTAGGCTTGCCTTGTGCAGAGCAGTGGTTGAAGTTCTCCTCGGCTTCTTCTTCGTAGTATCCTCCTTCCTCCTCGTATCCTTGGTCGGTACTAGCGTCTATGAATAAATACGAGGTACACAATCACCAAACAATACTTAACTACTTTCAATCATCACACACAAGGGTTCTATAGATGATCTAGCATCATCACTAACATCACAAGAATAAGGTATTTGTCTTAATTATTTGATTTTTAGAAAAGTAATTTCTACTCATTGAAAAACTACTTAAGATTTAATATTCTCCAAACTAAACATGGGATCATGTTGACACATGTCATCACCACACATTTCAGTACATGGGAATGTGATTTAAAGTGGTTTCAAAATTTAATAAGACTAGAAATGCCTATGTGGCATCCTTTTATTACTTGAACATTATTTCTATAAGTAAACCCATATGTTTTTATATATTCTGAAAGGTATGATCAAATGTGATTTTTGAGAGTTGGAATCAACTCAAAATCTATTATAGTTTAAATTTGAAAAATGTTTGAATACAGAAAAGCTTCTGCCATGTTATTTTTACCAAGGTTGATCTATAGATTGAAATGATTTGAATCCAACGGGCTTGGATTAAGCATTTCAAAACCTTTCTAACAAAATTGGTTTTATTCAATTTGGTTCACTGAATCGAGCTGGGTTGATTTTTGAAACTGGGTACAGAACTATGTTTGAATTAAAATGGAAAAAGTTAAATTCAAACGACTGGGCTGCGCGGGAACTGCTAATGGGCCGGCCTAGTGTCACTCCGTGGCGCGGGGCTCAACTGATAGGGGGTTCCACCAGTCAGTGGCTCTTTAAACGCGAAGCGGTACAGGGCAATCTCATCCGCACGATCTAAGTCTAATCGAACGGTTGCTACTGATCATCCACGTCGGGCGGCGCCGGCGAGACAGAAACCTAACGCGGCAGGTGGGGGTCGTCGGGGGCTCACCGGGGCTCAGGCGAGGGTTGGAAATGCGGGCGAACGACGAAGTCGACAACGGCGAACCTCCTGGTACCGACAGCTCCTCCTGGGGTGGATGAAATCGACGGTGCCCTTCTTCTCCAGAGGCGGCCTGCTTCAGCGCAATTCCGGTGATGCGCTGCTCGCCTTGCTTCAGGGATGAGGTGGAACGATCAGTGATGTGAGGGGAGTAGAATGGTGTGAAGAATTCGAGCGGGGGAGGCCTCTATTTATAGTGGCGAGAGGGGACCGACGGGCGCGGGCTGAGCTTGTCGTGGTCGACGGCACAAAGGGTTATTGGCGTGGGCGACGGTAGGGTGCGGTGCTGTGCTCCCTAGTGAAGCTCAACGACATGGTGGCGAGGCGTGGGGCGGTGCTGATCGGTTGAAACGCTTCGGCGCTCTGAGCGTGTCCATCGGGAGTTTTGATGGAGCACAGCGCGAGTGGTCTGCGCGGCGGCGAACGGGCGTGTCTGCGGGGCTGCTGGGACGGTGGTGATCACGCGTGCACGCGGCGAGGGCGACACGTGGTCTGTGGGTGCTGGTCAAGCGTGGCGCACGGGGCACGCTCTCGGCATGCTTGCAGAGAAGGTTGGCATGGTCTGTGCGTGTGGTCCAGGGGCTGGCATCGCTCGCGGCTGGGACAGGGAGTGGCGGTGGGGTGCTTGCTTGATCCCAGACAAGGTTGGCGAGGCTAGTGTGGCTCATAGCTTGCTGTCGACTATGGGGTGGCAATGGTGCACTCGGCCTGCTCATCGTTGATGACAATGGCTAGCTTACAGTAGTGCTAGAGATTAGTTAAGGTTGTTAGATGATCTACTAAGGCTAGTGGTGTCCATAGAGGGAACAAGTTAGGCCAGAACCACTGCGCACTATAGTGTTTAGGATTTGTTTGATTTGCATCTGCAAGGTGTTTGATGAAATGGCCGCATGAACTCAAGTTTTGAATTTTGAAATTATTTTTGGTGGGTGTTCTAGGCATGTGCTGGTGAGTCTGTAGATGCTTGGGTTTTGAAAGTTGAGCTTGTTTGAGTGGTTTTCGAAAATGTGGGATCTTCCCATATGAAATAGATTCAATTTTAAACTGTCATTTAAACTATGCATTTGAATATTTCTGGATGATCACAAAGTGGGCCTTGGTACTTTGTTATGAGTACTATCAAGGGGTGCAAAGATCCAAACAAGTTTCTGTTAAGTTCTAAAAGTTAGAGATAGCCAAAGTAGGCATGGGAGTTAATTCGGAAAAAATGACCATTCACTTAAGTTGATGGATTTGATTTGTTTGTCTTTGGGAAAAGTTTGGGGATTGTTTAGATGATGTTTATTTCACCTAAGAATCATTTTACAAGCAAAGGAACACAAAATCATGGAAATTCAAAAGAATCCACATTTTAATACATACACATATGAATGCTTTCATATTTTAATTGGAAAAGTTTTTGTTAACCCTAAATTTGATGATTAGAGTTTGATGATCCAAGTTTAGTATTTTTTGGGATGTTACAGATTTTTAGCAGCAAAAAAATGAATTTTTCTGCCCACTTAGACATGTCAGGAATTTTAGCCAATTTTTGTGCATACAGAGTATGAAAAGTTATAAATTCTATATAAATTTGAGCGCAATCGGATTTACATAAAAATTAGAAACTTCTTGCACTGAAAATTGTTCTGCAGGAATTTGCTACTCCATATGTTTAGCAACTTTTCAAACATCCAAGATGGGTTCCACTTGGTACTTTATTAAAAATTATAGAAATAAAACCAAAACAAAACTCTCTTGCTGTAGCAAGAGTTCAAAACAAAAATTCAAAAGAAAATAACCGGGTTTCCTTCCGCAAAGCGCTTTCTTTATAGCCATATAGGTAGGCTTTATTTACTTGGTTTAGGTGATATGGAATTCATGGGATAGCTTATGCTTCTTTGATACCTCCTTCTTCCATATAAAGTGTTCCGTACACTTCTTGTTAGGAAATTGAAACTTCACATTTCCTTCTTTTGTATCAATGACTGCACCTGTGGTTCTCATAAAGGGTCTAGCAAGTATTATAGGACTTGAGGTATTGCTACCCATTTCCATGACAATAAAATCAACATGCAAAAATGTCATATGTAATTCAACCATAATATTTTGAACTTTTCCTAAAGCATGTTTAGTTGAATCATCAGTAAGTAAAAGATCTATAGAGCATTTTCCATAGGTTTCAAATCAAGTAAATCATATAGATCTTTAGATAAAATTGAGACACTAGATCCTAAATCTTGAATAGCATGATGTGTCTCTTTCCAATAGTAATTAATATCTTGGGGATCCATACATCCCCAAACTTAGGTGGTATCATAGCTTCATTGTTATATCTTTCAATCTTTTCTTTTATAACATAATTTGCTAGGTAGGAACCAAATCTTGCTTGATGACCATTAAAACATGGATCTTGGGAAAACTTTTGCAATAAGTTAATGAGCTCATGCAAGCTACATTTATCAAGATCAAGTAGAGGTTCTTTTGTTTCACTTTGCATTTTGACTTCTTCTACTTGTTTATCATTTGGTATCATTAGTGTTTCATTTTCCTCCATCATATTAAGAGTTTCCCATGATTTATCTATCACTTCTTGCACATATTTAATAGTTTACTCATGGTTCTTTTGAGCTTGAATAATATTTTTAAATGATGTGGCTTCTTGTGTTAGGAGATCAACCCTTTCAAATAAAGAATCTTGTCTTTCAAACTTAGCTATAAATTCCTTGTTAAGTTCCTTTTGAGTGGCTATAAAGGATCTCATGGTGCTTTCTAAATCATTACAAGCATTATTAACACTAGCATATTTATTAGGAACAAAAGGTGGCCTTACATATGTGTTATTATAGTTGCTCCCATATCCATTAGTACCAAAGTTTCTTATGTAGTTGAAATCTACACTTTCATTGGTGTTTGTTACTAATTCTTGTAGAGGAACATTATCGCAATTTTGCTTAGATATGTAGGCAAATATAGCATCAAGTTTACTTCCTATGGAGTATAGTTATTCAATGGAGTTAACTTTCTTAGACGGGTTTGGTGCTCTTTCAGTATGCCATTGACTATGGTTGTGGAGCATGCTTTTTAGGATAGTTTTAGCTTTAGACATAGTTTTACTCATAAATGCACCCCCGCAGCGGAATCTAGAATGCTTCTTGACATAATATTTAGGCCATTATAAAAAGAATGCAATATTGTCCATTCATTTACTCCATGTGATGGGCAAGGTCTAAGCATGTTTTAACTCTCTCCCAAGCTGTTGCTACATGTTCACTATAATTTTGTCTAAATGATAGGATACTATTTCCGTTTTGTAGAATCTTAATAGGTGGGTAGTATTTCTTAATGAAAGCTTCTGGTCATACCAATAGTTTATACTAGCAGTAGGAAGTGATAATAACCATTATTTAGCTCTACCTCTTAGTGAAAATGGAAATAGTTTAAGTTTGACAATGTTATTTTTCCACATTTTCAAACTTTTGCATATCACAAATTTGACAAAAATCATGCAAATTCATAAAGGCATCCTCACTAGCACTCCTCCCACATTGTTCTTTACTTATAAGATTTAAAAGACCAGGACTTACTTCAAAACTTTCAGAAGTGATTTCAGGATTGGTAATAAGTCTAGCTATGAATTGATCATTAGGAGTGTTTGTGTAGTCACAAAGTTTTGTTCCTCTTTCTCCCATGTTTGCAAATAAAAAGTTGATACTAATTTTTATGTGTTTTTGTGTTTTAAGGGAAACTTAAAAAGACTAAAAACAAGACAAAGTAAAATACTCTAAAAATCTAAAAGGAGAAGAAAATGCTCACAGTGGTTCAACCTCCCCAAGGTTGGGTTGTTGCACAAGTTGATGAAGATGACGGTGCCAATAGTCTTGGTAGTTGCCTTAGGAAATACCTTGTTCTTCAACGGTGCCATAAAATAGGCAGTTGCCGTGGAGTTGGAGTGTCTCCTAGCTTGATGAATATGCAGTTGTGATGTAGCTCCTTACCAATTCCCCGGCAATGATGCTAGAAAATAGTCTTGATGGCAACAAACGTGGCCACTTTTCGTTGGGACTCCAAGTGCAGAGTGTTGTAGCAAGCTTCTTTCCCCACAAGGGTGACTCGAGGGTTTATATCGAACTCTCGAGGAATTGGAAGGATATTTGTCTTCTCCTCTTCAAGAAACCTAAAAGTAAAATAGTTTGTCTTGTGTTCTTGTGTCCCCAACTCCACCAAGTGGTTGTCAAGCACAAGGTTTCGTATTAGTAATATGAAATAAAATATAAATAAACTAAAGTAATGCAAACTAGATGATATGGAAGATAGTAGAGTTGTTTTTGGGTTTCTATGACTGATTGCAAGTAGGGAAAGTATCTTTGTATTTTCAAAATAATAAATTGAAGAAAATATAAATGATAGTATATGCAATGGAAAGGTGTTTCTTATGAGAAAAATCGGACCGGGGTTCATGGGTTCACTTGTCTACTCTCTTTTTAAGTTGTAGTGATCACAAAACAATTCATCAATGATAAAGATTCATGAAAATTCTACATGTGTTTAATAAAGGAATAAGTATGGGCATCACGTTTTAACATAGAGATGGAATACATCTCTCTTATACTCCTCAAGAAAGGGAAACCTCCATACAATCTTGAATTAAGAACAAATCAGAGTATAGCTTTAACCAATATAACATGATGTTTGAAATACAAATATGCTACCTTGATATAACAAGATTATCACACTATCACGTGATAATTATAGGACATGATTTCACTTTATCCCTAGTGAGGCAGCAAAATAAAGATAAAAACCAAAGTATATCTTGAATATTTTTTGTCACAATTCAATGTCTACCACCATGCTAATCCATATAATACACACTTCTCCCCATACAAGTTCTTGCATACAAGTTGGATCAAAACAAGCAGTTAAGAACGTGGTGCCTGATATTCATCTATTAATACATATCACACAAAATAGATTCCAATCTCAAATATCAAAGCAAAGAACAAATATCCACCACATAGGAATTACAAATATGACCATAATCATGTAGGACAGATCATATGGTACTAGATCTATGAAGAACAAGAGAGAAATAGATCAAGCTACTGCCACAAACCCATAGCCCGGAGGTGGACTATTTCCCCTGGAGGTGGCTTCGGCGGAGTTTCCCCTCCAATCTTCGCTGGATCTAACTCTATTTGGTGGTGTTTTCATTTTTGGTGTGCTTCGTCTCGAGGACTCCCCGAGGGTCCTTATATATTGTTTTTTAGGTCAAGAGAACTCCGTGGGCGAAAGAATCAAGGCGATCGGACGCCTAAGGAGGGGGATAGCATGGGTGGCGGGTCCACCTGGGCTGGTCATGCCACACAGGCTATCTTGGGCCTCCTATCCCTACTGGTGGGATTCTTGTGCTCCATATGCTTCTCGCGAATAAATATTGGCATTACCAAAAGTGCAGGTACATTTGACTTTGTATAGGTCCTAAAACATCAAAAACATTGAAAACAAGGTTTTTCTGCGTGCTGGGTTATAGTCAAAATAAAGGGGATCATTGGTAAATCCCCAAAAGTTAGTATAAAACATGGATATAACATTATATATGATGAAAATATGTTGGAAAACATGTTAACAAACTACAAATTTCATGTATGCATTTTACATGCATCAACATGATAACAGATCTAAGCTCCGAGAGCTAAGGTTAGGTGTCTCTTACAGCGATCTCAACATCAGACGACAATGACGACATGTCGGAGATAACCGAGGAGGAAGACTTGCCTGAGATGGGCTTGATCCACCGGAGTAGGAGGCGCAACCTACCTCCTCGTCGGTGAAGAAGAGGATTTGGAGGGAAGCTCAATATGGGAGAGAAATGGTGGCGCGGAATTGGAGGAGAGGCAGAGCGGTATAAATAGGCGGTGCGAATCGGCAGGCAGTGATCCCAATTTCTCCAGCCAGAATTTTCCGTACGCGGGTGTCGTGGTATTGCCGACGAGTACGACATGGAGGGGTCCTCATAGTGCGTGTTTAGAGACGTGTGGGAAGGCGGACGGTTGACGGGTATGAGGTAGCACATCTTACCCAGGTTTAGATCCCACAACGGTGGCGGAATCCTACTCCTGCTATAAATCACTATAATGGCAATACGCCGAGTTACAGGGATTGGTCTGCTGTGCGAGGTGACTAGAGAGTCTAAGTTATCGTCTGAGATTGTCGTGCCCTAAAGGCTCCCATAGGCCCGACTTATATAGTCGCCATGTCCTAGGGTTACAGGGAAAAGTCCTAGCCGGACAGGTTACAGAGTCCTACACCGTCTATTACTAGTCTAGCGTGTCTTGTACTCCAAGGCTCCGGGTACGCTGGTGACTCCACCGTAGCCTTCCTTTATCTGGCATGGGCCTCCCTTCTGGATCCATCTAACTGGGCTGCCCAGTAGGCCATGGGCCATGATACCAACTATGGGCCACCCGGGTTATCCGGATAAGAGACATGCTATGAGGATACCCATATAGCATATCCCCAACAGTAGCCCCCGAAGAACTCTGAGATCTTGCGCCGTCTTGCCTCTTCACGTGGAATGCTCCGTCTATATGGATGTCGGCAAATCGTCCATCAACATCTTGTAGTCCTCCCAAAGAACCCTCCGTCTTCAATTTGTAAGTCGGAGAATTGCTGAATCTTCCATCGTACTTTTCCGTAGCCAGACTGGATCCTTCCATGCCGGAATCTTCTGATGTGATGGTTCATTTGCCTATGACAGCTAGGGCGACATAAACATAGGTCAGCAACGCCTCGTAACTTACACATGCAGAGAACGCAATCATGTCCACTTTTCCCGCGTGAGCGATACGAACCGTTGGCGGCGACGGTTGGTACGTGGCGAAATTTCCGCGCATGTCTCCGCACACGTTGTCTACGCGGTAACCATTCGATCAAGCTGCACGAATCTTGATGACGGAGACCATAAATAGTAACTATGGTGGAAAATTTACTTTTTCACCTCACTCTCCCCTGCATCGTCTTCTTCCTCCAGCGAGCGCCTCCTCGAGCTCTCCGTACAACGTGCGAAAACCCTAGCTCTCCAATCTTTCCCAGCCACCGTCGAACACACCCAATGGCCAGCAGTAGCTCCTCCCCTTTGATGGCAGCGTCGGGCGAAGCCACGGCGACGCCGGCGAGCTCCGTCGTCGTGCCCCCAGAGGGTCTGGTCATCCCCAAGTCTGTGGTGGTTGAAACCACCAGCGGCGACCAAAATCCAGGCGCTAGAGCTGCTGGAGGAGGAGTATGACTCGCACAAGGGCGACTGGCACGGATCGAATATCCCGGACCGCGACATCAAAGAGTTGATCAACGAGGGCTACCTCCCTACGACGGAGGGGCTCGCCTGGCAGGCGGTGCCGGCCGGCGAGGTCACACCTTCTCCCCAAGCCGGAGAAAAGGTGTACCTCAAAGCATAGATGGTATGCGGCGTCTCCCTGCCCATCTCCAACTTTTTCCTTGCTATCCTGAATCATTACCGATTACAGCCATAGAACCTCTCCCCCAATAGCATCTTAGTGCTCAACAATTAGGCGGCGCTCTGCGAGGGTTATTTAGGAATTAAGCCTAGGCTAGATCTCTTCATATACTTCTTTACCGTCAAGCGCAAAGCCAAAGCCGTCAAGGACGAGCTTAGGAATTGTGGAACCATTAGTTTTAAGATCCGGCCTGGCCGGCGCTTCCCCGACATTGTCGGCCACGAATCCTGCAAGAATTGGCAGCGAACGTACTTCTACGGCCCATATATCCCTCTGGCTGGCCGAGAAGTCATGTACCCGGAATTTGTCGATGGAGCAGCCGCTGAAGCCTCGACATGGAGATCCTAGGCCTCCCTTCCCTCCGACATCGAAGCTTCCCTTGCTATAAGGCGGATAGAGTGGTTCATAGAGACGGGTTTGACCAGACTGGACCTAGCCATGTGCTGGTTCATCAGGCGGATCCAGCCTCTGCAGCACCGCTTGAAGCTAATGCACGAGTATTCTAACAATAGAAGGGATAGCCTCCGCATCTCCGGGGACAACTTCTCGAGTGACTCCGTCAAGCTCCGCCTCAAGGACATCGTCAAGGTGAAGGACAGGAAGTGTGGCTTCACCATCACCTACGACATGTTCGTAGAGAGCAAGTGCCCAAAGGTAACTGTTTATTTTCCGTGTATGACATATACTCTAGTTCTTCCGTCCCCATTACCATCTCATTTAACACGGTGGTTCTTCACTTTAACAGCTGAGCGACATATATGAGGATAGCATGGCTCCTCAAATCTATGATCCAAAGATGAAGGAAGTCACCGTCGTGTCTGACGATGATGCTCCGTTGGCGCGAAAGCGGAAGAGCTCCACCTCTGACGCTGCCGGCGGAGGCAAGAAGAAGAAGGCGGAGGGTGGAGCCTCCAAGAAGACTACCGCCACCCTGGAGGCGGAGAAAAGAAAGGTTACTAGGATCCCTTTTGCTAAAGCACCCCCTCTTGTGTAAGCTTCTTTCTCTCCGACATTGTCCATTTGTCTGTCTTGTTCCCATACTTATGCATTTTGCACGTTTCAGGAAGAAAGCCACGACCAGCTTGAAGAAGACCTCCAAAACCGTGGGGGCTTCTAGAACCATCAAGGATATGCTGCATCAGGACGTATCTCCCGCCATCTCCCCTGTCATTCCCATCATCCAGCCTTCGTCCGCTCCGACAAGCTCACAAGCTAAAGAAGCATCTGGCCCTTCCGCCATGGAAGTGGACTTAGGCGCCTCCACAGAGCTCACTGTTGTCGGCGAACAGGCAACGCAAGAGAGTGCCGCACACCAAATGGCTGAAGCTCCGGCTAAGGATGCCATGGGTAGCGCTAAGGCGGTGGTGGAAGGTGGTACATCTTTCGAAGGCGGCGCCCCCGCACCCAAGAAAACCATAGAGTTTCCGAAGATAGTCTATCCGGTACTTACGCCGGATAGCACTTCTCTGGTTCCTGGTGCGATGCCAACATCTCCAACGTGCGGTCTCGAGGAGCTTCTCCGGCAAGCAGAAATCTTGCAAGGAAACAGTGTATCCTTTGGCAAGTTGCTAGCTGAGAGTGCTACCAACCTCAAGATCATTGCACTTGTAAGTTATATTTGCCTTTTTGCATTAGTATCCCACTGTAGCCCCCGAGGATTTAGACAGAAAACCATAGGTCTTGGAGTCTAAATGCTCTAAGAGTGACTAAGCTAGAAAACTTCTCACTGTAGCCCCCAAGCATATAGGTGGAATGAATTATTCCGACTAGATGCTTTAAGAGTAGCATACGTAGTGTTTATAAATTTTGATACTGTAGCCCCCAAGCTTCTAGTTGTAACTGAATTAGTTCCAACTAGATGCTTAAAGAGAAGCTAAGAATACGTCCGAGTTAAAAAACTTTATACTGTATCCCCAAGCTTCTAATCGAAAACTGAATTAGTTCCGACTAGACGCTTAAAGAAAGACTAAGCATATTGCTGAGTTAAAAAACTCTCGCTGTAGCCCCCCGAGCGTCTAGGTGGAAATATTTCCGACTAGATGCTCCAAGTAGACCAAACAACGTTTAACTTTCTTCTTTCCACAGAATGCGAATGCTCGGAGGGGCATGGCCAACGATAAGTACCAGAAGATGCGCGCTGATTTGGAAGCAGAAAAGGGTAAAACTGCCTTCTTGAAGGAACAAATCATCAAGAGCAAGCGTCTGTTTTTCCTTTCTTTTTCCGCACTCCGCCTTGGTCTTGTGCCAACATTCTCCAAGTACTCACTGTGTACTTTTCTTTCTCCGACTTGCAGAAACCATTTCCAAGGCTAAGGATATTGTCGAGCAATCTAAGAACATTCAGCAGCTGGATAGCGAGAACAAGATCCTTAAGAAGGAGAGGGAGGAGATGCTGAAAATGCATGAAGAATCTATGAAAGCCCTGCAGGACTCCGCCACCAAGGAGATGAACTGCTTGAAGGAGGAAATCGCGATCTTAAAAGATCAAAGAAAGCTGCCGATGAGCAAAATTAGCGCCATCATGAAGCGTATAAGATCCTCCAACAAGAACGGGAATCCATGGCAGATACTCTCTGGCAGGCTGAGGCTAGCATCTTCAGTAAGTGATTCTCCGTCTTGGATTTCTGTAGTCTAGATACTCTGAATTTTTGAACTCATGCGCTCCTTTATCGGGAATTCGCAGCTCCTATGGGTTTAACCCGGTCGCCTCCTTCGCCAAAGGAATGCATGGTCCTTGCCGGCAACTTCATCAACACCGCCATCGCGCAGACCAAAGAGATTGCCGAGTTCCTCCAGATTAACATCAAGGCATCGGACTTTGTAGCGAAGTTCTCGGAGATCCTGCGCCGAGCCCCCGAGCGTATCTCAAGCTGGAAAGCTTCATGTGCACGGGCCGGCGCCAGGATGGCATTGTCAATGGTGAAGGCACACTACGAGAATGCCGACATCGACACGGTAACCTCCGGTATCCCCGACGTAGACGATGAAGGCCAAAAGATAAACCATGAATCTATCTTGGCGTCGCTCGTGGGTTATGACACCAAAGTTGCAGAGTTTGTCGACGTTAACGTCTTTGTGTCCATGAAAACCATTGAAGACAAAGGCCAAGGCTCCTCCGAGTCCCCCAATACTACCGACTTTGAGGGTGACTCTCGTGCTGCCGATGATGTTGCTTCCAAGTCGCATGCGCCAGAGGAATAAAAACAACTTGTAATATTTGTTTCCTCTGTAACGTGTTATGTGGAAAAAACATGTGTTAACTTAAGGAGGAAAACAATGGCGTATGTCCTGCTACTTAAGAACTATTTCTAGCATGTATATATTTTTAAGCAAGTGTTGTCTTATCCATTACGTCGGCTTTTATGCTTGACTTTTCGTGAGTCGGAAGACTCGTTGTCGGAACCATGCGCTCAGGTGATGATGCCGAATGGCACCGTCAATAACCTAAGCACAAAATCGCCGACAATAAGTGCCGAAAGTCACTACTCCAGAATCCACATAAAAACGACAAAGAACATGTAGACCAGAAAACTTAAGCTAACGCCCGTAGGCGGAATTTTCACAAGTGCAATTGCAAAGCTTGTGCATAAAGGTTTTATATGATCCAAAAATGAACACTAAAGGAGGTAAAAGACTCAGAAATATGAGTGAACCAAAGAGCTTTATTTCATTGATCATATAAGAGGTACACAATTAGATAAAAAATGCTAAGTGTAGAAAGGACGTAGCTGTGCTATGTTCCATGGCCGATAAAGCTCCGGGTATTCATCATCTGGGTCACGTCGCTTACGCTTATGATTCTCGTTGGGTCTATCCTTCAGTTCACGATTGTCAACGAGGTAGTAAGACCCATTGAGTAGCATCTTGCTTATGATGAACGGTCCTTTTCATGGCGGGGATAATTTGTGTGACTTCTTCTGCTTAAGTCAGAGCACCAAATCCCCCTCTTTAAACGAGCGATGCCTAACGCGGCGACTATGGTAGCTGCGTAGCTTCTGCTGGTAGATGGCGGATCTTTGTCATGCCAAAACGTGCTCCTCCTCGAGAAGGTCCAAATCTAGGCATCTGGATTCTTCAGCATCATCTTCGTCGTAGGCGGCAACCCTTGGTGCATCGTGAAGTATGTCGGAAGGTAGGATGGCTTTTGCTCCATATACCATGAAGTAAGGGGTGTAGCCGGTGGATTTGTTGGGTGTAGTTCGTAAACTCCACAACACGGACATCAATTCTTCCGCCCAGGCTCCAGCTGCTCTATGTAGCGGTGCCTTAAGACGTGGCTTTATTCCCTGCAGAATTAATCCATTGGCTCGCTTAACCTGACCATTGGATTGTGGATGTGCCACAGATGCAAGTTCAAGTCGGATGCCCTTCTCCCAACAATATGCCTCCACTTCTCCGAGTGACAAGTTGCTACCGTTGTTGGTGATAATGCTATGTGGGAGACCAAATCTCACCACTAGATCCCAGACAAACCAGAGGGCAGTTGCCCCATCAAGCTTTCTAATGGGTTTAGCTTCTATCCATTTAGTGAATTTATCAATTGCTACTAGCAGATGCGTAAACCCACATGGTGCCGTCTGCAACGGACCAACCATGTCCAGCCCCCAGACAACGAACGACCAAGTTATTGGTATTGTTCGCAATTATTTAGCAGGAATATGTGGTTGTCGGGAATAATACTGGCATCCCATGCATGTCTCAACCAGCTTGTCGGCGTCCTCCTTCGCGGTCAGCCAGTAGAATCCTTGCCAGAAGGCCTTCGTGACCAACGATCGAGGAGCGGCGTGATGCCCGCAATCTCCGAGATGGATTTCGCGTAGGATTTCAATACCTTCTTGCTGGGAAACACACTTATGGTATACACCAGTAGTGCTTCTTTTGTAGAGATGTCCATTGATTATGGTATAGCCATTCACTCGACATTCTATTTACCGTCTTTCGACTTCGTCGTCGGGCAAAGTTCCGTGTTCGAGATATTCCATGAACGTCTTTGTCCAAGCCGGAGGGACCTTTGCCACCATGTGGACGAAAGAGTTAACTCTATCCGCGTTGTCGATGTCTGCTCCCTTCACGGATGGTGTCCGTAGATGCTCTAGGAAAACTCCTGGCGGAATTCATTTGCGCCCTGATCCAAGCTTAGATAGCAAATTAGCCGCCTCGTTTTGCTCCCTAGGTACATACTTGACCTCGTAAGCCAAGAAGCTCTTGGCTATCTCGTCCACTTCGTCTCGATATGCCGCCATCATAGGGTTCCGCGCATTCCAGGTGCCAGCCACCTGCTGGGCAACCAAGTCGGAATCTCCACAGCAAACTATGCGCTTGATGCCAATATCCTTGGCTACGCGTAATCCGTGAATGAGTGCTTCATACTCCGCCATGTTGTTCGTAGCCTCGAAGTGGATCTGCAGAACGTAGTATAGTTTGTCCCCAGTTGGTGACTGTAGCAGTACACCAGCCCCCGAGTCGTTGAGAAGCTTTGATCCGTCAAAGTGCATCACCCAGTATTTTGGTTCCGGCAATGGGGTAGCATCTGGCATCTCCATCCAATCCGCAATAAAATCTGCCAAGGCTTGTTACTTGATAGCGTCGCGTCTCTATTAGGTGATCTCGAAGGCGGCAAGTTCAATGCCCCACTTCGTGACCCTTCCCATAGCGTCGCTGTTGTTGATAATGTCGGACAGTGGAGTCTTGCTCACCACTGTGATTGGGTGCACCTGAAAGTAATGCCCCAGCTTCCGAGAAGCAAGGAATACTCCATAAGCTATCTTCTGGTAGTGCGGGTAACGCTGCTTGGACTCCGTCAAGACCTCTCTTACATAGTAAACTAGTCGTTGAACTCCGTGCTCATAGCATGGTTCCTTCCGCTCTACCACAACGACAATGCTGATTACCCGGTTGGTGGCTGCCATGTAAATTAACATGGGCTCTCCAGGCTCGGGTGCTGCAAGGATGGGTGCTGAGGAAAGAATCTCCTTGAGATGCTTCAATGCTGCATCTTCTTCATCCGTCCACGTGAATTTGTCCGCCTTATTCAGCAACTTGTACGGCAGCAGAGCCTTTTCTCCAAGTCGGCTGACGAACCGACTAACTGCTGCAACACAACCTATTAGTCATTGAATGTCCTTTAGGTATGTCGGACGGTTTATGTTTAATATGGCCTTGATTTTCTCCGGGTTGACCTCGATTCCACACTGGGAAACTTTGAAGCCCAACAATTTGCCGACTGGAACCCCAAAGACACACTTCTTAGGGTTAAGCATCATGTTGTATTTCCGGAGATTATCAAAGGTTTCTTTTAAGTCGGAGATTAAGTCATTTGACTTTTTAGACATCACCGCTATATCGTCCACATAGGCGTGAACGTTCCGACCAATTTGATCGTGTAGGCAACGTTGCATTGTCCGCTGGTACGTAGCACCTGCGTTTTTCAGCCCAAAGGGCATCGTAACATAGCAAAACGTGTCGTAGGTTGTAGTGAACGAAGTGGCCAATTGGTCCGACTTCCTCATCTTGATCTGGTGGTATCCTGAGTTTGCATCGAGAAAAAACAAAACTTCCGAGCCAGCCGTCGAGTCAATGACTTGGTCAATGCGAGGCAAAGCAAACAGATCTTTGGGGCATGCTTTGTTCAAGCCGGTGTAATCAACGCACATTCTTAATTCTTTGGTTCCCTTTTTAGGGACAAGTACAGGATTGACCACCCATTGGGTGTGAAGGACTTCTCGGATAAAACTAGCCTTAAGTAATCTAGCTATCTCTTTGCCTATGGCGCATCTCTTCTCATCTCCAAAGCATCGTAGAGGTTGCTTCACTGGTTTGCATTTTGGATCAATGTTTAAGCTGTGCTCGGCAAGTTCCCTAGGTACACCTTTCATGTCGGCAGGTTGCCAGGCAAAGATGTCCCTATTCTCACGGAGGAACTCGACGAGAGCGCTTTCCTATTTGGTATCCAGGTTCGTCCCAATGGCGGTGGTCTTGGAAGCATCGCCTACCACAAGTTCCACCGGCTTGGTCTCGAAGGCGGCCTTGAATGCTGGAGCGGAGTCGGAAATCTGTTTCTTCGATGCGGGCATCTCTGAGGCATCGACCTTACTCTGGATTTCTTTGAATTCTTCACTGTAGAGGACAGCTTCCGCGTAGTCTGCTTCACTAATCTTGTGGTCCCTAGCTTTGGCAAAGCTTCCGGATACGGTGATGACACCGTTTGGTCCGGGTATCTTGAGTTTTTTGTAGACGAAGCATGGCTTGGCCATGAAGGTGTGGAATATGTCGCGGCTGAATATGACGTGGTACACGCTCTTAAAGGGGACCACCTCAAAGGTCATGCACTCTTGGCGGTTATTATTAACACCGCCAAAGGCAACCTGAAGTGTGATGCACCCAAGGGACCGAGCCTCCTGACCAGGAACTACGCCATGGAAGATGGTGTTGGTCCGCCTTAGGTTTGCCTCCGTCAAGTTCATCTTCTGCAGTGTATCCAGGTACATGATGTTGATGCTGCTTCCACTATCCACCATACATTTGGTGAACTCATTGCCGTCAATCAAAGGGCTGATGACCATGGCGTATTGGTTCTCCGTAGGGATAAGGTCTGGGTGATCCTTCCTGTCCCAAGTAATTGGAACTTCCGACCAGCGCAGGAACTAGGGAACTGGGGGTAGAGTAGCCATCAGTATCCTCATATAGGTCTTCTGTTGTCGGACGGTGGGGGTGCCAAGGAAAGTGTGGAAAACTGCCGTCGTCTTTTCGAAGGGGTTCTTGCCTTTGTCGTCGCTCTTGGCGGCGTGCTTGGGGTCAACATCCTCGTCCATGTCACTTGAATCCTTGGACTCCTCCTCCTTCTTCTTCCCCTTTCCCTTGCCTCGTGGTCTGTTCTTCTGACTTCGCTTGTAGCCGGACTCCGGGTCCTCCTTGAGGTCATTGACGAACTTGCAGTGTCGATTGGTATGGGTGGCTTTGCCGTTGACGTCGAGGTGTACGAGGCACGGCATATCGCGGTACTCTTTGTAGGTTTGGGGAACACGGAGCGCTGCCGAGGTAGTTTCACTTCCTCGCTGCTGCCCACGACCAGCTCCCCATCCTTGGCCACGTTGTCCGCCATCACCTCGTCCTGTAAAGGTCATGGCGACCATGTCAGGAGTTTGCTTTTCTTCTAGAGCGGTTTTCCGCTTTGTGCTGCTGTTCCTCTGAGCTTGAGTTGGAACGGCCGTTGCCGGTAAAGAGCCGCGAGCATCGTCATAGGCAGCTGCGAACTCACTGGCCAACTGAATCATCTGGTTCAAGTCAAGCTGGTGATTGTCCTGCAAGCGCTTCAGCTTATGTCGGAGCAACGTGCCCCTTTCCAACCCATCGATGAAGGCGGCCGTGGCGGTCTGAGCGTGCACTCCTGCGCAGGAATTTTTCATATCCAGCCAGCAGGAGAGGTAAGCGCGAGATGTCTCGTCTTTCTCTTGCACACACCACTATAGATCGCCAACAGTGCAAGGATGTTTGTACGTACCCCCGAAGTTCTTGGTGAACACTTCTTGCATGTCCAATCAATTGCAGATGGATTGCTCCGGCAAGTCATCAATCCATTGATGGGCTGTGCCCGCCAACATCAATGGGAGGTACTTGACAGCAACGTTGGGTTTACCCCCGGAAATCTCTACCGCTTTGCCGTAATCCTACAACCATGTAGCTGGCTTAGCGGTGCCGTCGTAGGGCTTGATGGTCTTGTCAATCTGAAAACCTTTGGGTAAGTTGCGGACCGTATCGCAGGTCCAAAGCAACATGGTCCTAGGTATGGTCCTTCCCGGGCCTCGTGGATCTTATCGATCCGCGAACGTGCATCGTATGGCTCCGGGTTTCTTTTCTTCTTGTCAACAAGGGATGGGCTGCGTGAATTACGCGGGCCTCCTCCGCCATGGTGACTGCTAGGTGGGACGGAGGCGGAGGTGGCGGTGGGTTAGCCTTCTTGCTATTACCCTCCTGCAACGCCTCACGCCTGTCGCGATTGCTTGTCGGACGCAGAGGGTCATGGCGCGACCTGCTCGTGTGTCCCTGGTTGCGCTCTCCGTCATGACGGGTCTGCTCCGTGTTGTCGCGGATGGCGATGCCGCTCTGCCTTGGCGGGGGCATATCCGTACGACGGTGAGCCTTGGGGTCTTTGCGATGTCGGGGGGAGCGGGGCGGTGGCGATGGGCGACGAGGTTGGGCCTTTTCTCTGTGGTCGGAGGATATGGGGATAGCATCCTTGGCGGGTGTATCCCTCTGTCTTTGTTCTGATGAACCCATCTGGGACCCGTCATCAAGAGGAGATCTGTCCTCTGAGAGGTGGACAGAGCGCTGGGTCAGACTCAAGCCTCTGAGAGGTGGCCTTTTCCTGCTATTTTACCGCCTTGGCCACTAGGTCATAGACCTGGTCCACCGCCTCGGGCGATCTATCCTGCTCCAGAAGGGTCTTGGCGACGACGAGGTTGAGGAGAGGAGTGGACATCACCTGCCTGCCTTCACTGTCAATGTATGGCTTGGCTTGTGCCGGCTTCGGGGGAGCCCATACTAGGTTTCGCCGTACACCAGGATCGTTGATGACGCGAGCCAGAGCTTTCTTGGCCTTCTGCTGCTGCAGCAGAGCCTTGTACTCGTCCTCCATTGCTCTAGCTTTCTCTATGGATTTCTGCGTGTTGACCAGATCTCGATCTAGCTTAGAGCCTTGCTCCGCGATGGCCTGCGCTTCCTCCAGCATCTGCTGGCGCTTCTCGTCAAGCTAGGTCACGTTCCGGATATGAGCTACGGTCAGTGGCTCGACGAGGAGATTGCCGTACATCACTCTATCAGCTGGAGTAACTTGGGCAGCAACAGACGTAGATGCCGGAGGTGGCAAGTTTGCGGTGCTGTTATTGCTCGGACCGGTGCCGAGTTCCTACGGCTGTTGCGCTGGGATAGGCGGAGAGGGCATGACTTTTGCGCGATCATTGTCGCCAGCAACAGGTGGTCCCTTCCCTTTGTCCAGAGCTGTAGGCGGAGCTCGTCCGGGTTGATCTTCATCCATCACCGTCCCAATGGTGACGAACACCTCTCGAGACGTGACGGCGTTGTTGGCTTGCTCGTCGCGTGTGTACTCCTCTTTCATCTCCTGCATGGCGGAGTCTAGCTCTTCTGGACTGAAGTCTATCTCCTCTGAATCTGCACTGAAGTCGGCGTATAGCGCGTCAATGACAGAGTCAGAGGGTGCCAGGACTTCGTCGATGACGGGAGGTGGAGGTGCAATAGTAGTGACGATGCCTGGAGGTGGTAGTGCAACTGCGGCGATGGCGGCCGGAGGCGGTGGTGGCGGTTGCTGAGGCGGCGGTGCTCCGCCAATGAGCGCAAGATCTGTCTGAGCTGCCCCCTCGGCTTCCGCGTAGCTGTTGACGGTGTTCACCATGCTTTCGAAGGTGAGGCGTCTTGAAGCTTGCTGTCGCCTTAGAGAATGCCGGAGAAGCGTTTCCTGGTCCAGTCCTTCCACAAAGTGATACATAGCATCATCATTGGGGTAGTGGGCCAGATCGGCTCGTATACGGAGCCACCAGGCAAGGTAATCGCGGGGGTTTTCTCCCTCTCTCTGAACGCAACGCGCCAGATCGAAGATGGTAACCACGCCGACGAACTTGGGTCTCTGCTGTCCAGACGCACGGACGAAGCCGGAGGACTTGCAGTGATCTTCCACCTTTATGTCCTGCACAGGGGCGGTTTGGGTGGGCCTTGAATTTTTCCGATCTTTCCCGACAAACTCCGAAGAGAGATCCGACATCGATCCTTCCGCGAACGTATCCTGCCCGTAGGCGGTCCGTGCGGGTCTTGATGCTCCTCCGACTCCTAGGGAACTAGTGCCCGAGTCGGTTTCGCCGATGAAGAGGTGGATATCTCCGATAGGAACAATCGAACACCGCGTAGGGTTCGTCTTCGCCGGGATCCAGAACTCGTCAGGAGGGACGATCAGAACGTTGCCGGAGAAGAGAATGCGACTGATGGCTACGGTTTCACCGATTCCCGCGAAGATCTTGGTCCTCGCCCGCTGAAGAGCCTGAAGCGCCTCTTGCCCCACGGTGGGCGCCAACTGTCGTGGTATTGCCGACGAGTACGCCATGGAGGGGTCCTCATAGTGCGTGTTTAGAGACGTGGGGGAAGGCGGACGGTTGACGGGTACGAGGTAACACAACTTACCCAGGTTTAGATCCCACAACGGTGGCGGAATCCTACTCCTGCTATAAATCACTATAATGGCAATACGCCGAGTTACAAGGATTGGTTCGCTGTGCGAGGTGACTAGAGAGTCTAAGTTATCGTCTGAGATTGTCGTGCCCTAAAGGCTCCCATAGGCCCGACTTCTATAGTCGCCAGGTCCTAGGGTTACAGGGAAAAGTCCTAGCCAGACAGGTTACATAGTCCTACACCTTCTATTACTAATCTAGCGTGTCTTGTACTCCAAGGCTCCAGGTACGCTGGTGACTCCACGTAGCCTTCCTTTATCCGGCATGGGCCTCCCTTCTGGATCCATCTAACTGGGCCGCCCAGCAGGCCATGGGCCATACTACCAACTGTGGGCCACCCGGGTTATCCGGATAAGAGACATGCTATGAGGATACCCATATAGCATATCCCCAACAGCGGGTGAGCTCCTGCCATCCCTCCCTTGCATTCACGCGTGCATCTTCTTCTCACGCGAGTGCGAGAAGAAGTTGGCTGCATGGAAACACCTGATTTCGACGTTCCTCCAGGGTCAGGCCGAGGGCTGCTTTAAAACTTGTGCGATGTAGAGATTCTCTTCCGCGTGGGCAAGCAAACGCCCTTATTTCTTCCCACCCCTTACGATAAATGGGGATTCGGGCTAGCGAACATACCCAAAAATCATGAGGTGTAGATCCGAACCGTTTCTAAATGGACATACTAGGCGTCCCCCGGGGGATCTGTGTTTTTTATCCCCGGGTCCCCAACCAACCACGTGTCCTCTTTTTTGGGTCAAAATCTCGCTTTTGCTACAGAAAGTCCCGCTTTTGCTACATATTTGTTTAGCTTTTGCTGCATGTAGCAAAAAAGGTTCAGTACAGAAAATAGAAAAACAGACTGGACCTCGCCGGCGACCGTGTAGCAAACAAAATGTCCTAATGTAGCAAAACTGACTTTGCCAGATACATCGCCGGAGACTCTCGTCAGAGACCTCGCCGGAAACCTCGTAGCAAGAAGTGTGTGCTATTGTAGCAAATTTAGAAAACTGATATAGAAAATAATTATGCTAATGTAGAAAAAGACGACTTTGCCGGAGACATCGTTGGAGCAAAAACTTGTAGCAAAAAAATATGTCATTGTAATAGCACTGCTCGTCGCAGGTAGCAAAACCAGAAGCCGTATGTAGCAAGTTCGATCGCCGTGTGTACCAGTGCCTGTTGCCGCAGGTAGTAACTCTGAAAAACAGATGTCGTCAGGTTCTTCGTACCAAAAAATATATGTTATTGTAGCAAACTTTGAAAACAAATTTAGCAATTATTTTGTACCACTATAGCAAAAATATGACTTCGCCGAAAAATTTGCCGAAAGCACAATAACAAATTTTTATATTAAACTAGCCGAAAAGTAGAACTTTTGTAGCAAAATAATCATCCTAAAAATAACATCTTAATAAAATCCTACTCGCTCCGATCCATATTAATTGACTTTGATTTTTAACAATTTGGATGAACCTATATACTAAATAGTGTCTAGTTTAATCTAGACAAATTTGAGTCAACTAATTTGGCCGGATGGAGTAAAATCATCGACAAAACGGTTGCTGTAGGCGCAAGCTGCGGCGGCGAACGAGAAAAGTTTCCGTGGCTGGCGGACCATGCACGCGAACGAAGCGACCCGGGGGATTGGAATGCGCGATCCCCCAGGGGTATGGTATCATTTTCCTTTCTAAATCATCTAAGAACTTGGTTGTTGGCATTTTGTCTAGCTTGTGTTAGTAACGAAATACTCTGTCTCCCTTCCTAAAATAAAATGTATGGTAAAATTTATATGATGAAAAGAAATGAACAGGTGGTGATATTCTTGTTCATCTTTCGCGAGTTCAAAAGAATATTTCTTTGCTATGGAAATTGGTTGGAATTCATAAGAGTTTTATTCTATGGGTAGGTTGTCCATTGAGACAGGTTTTGATAATTCAGCTTACTCCACAAATCTCGTTGGCTTACTCTTCATTTCGTATAACAAAGTTTTCTCTGCTTTCGCGCGTATATCTCTTCAACAGATTATAAATATGTTCTATGGGATGATCTTTGCTAAACTATGTTATGATAACCTTATTCCATAACATATTGTGGTATTTGAGATGACCGCCTAAGGAAAATATACCTTCCTGGCCGCACACACGAGCGTCTCTAGAGGAGACCCCAACCTAGCCAAGAACCACCGCCTCCACACTTCCCTTGGCTGCCATTGTCGCTGCCGGCGGCGTGCATGGACGGAGCACCCTGATGGGCATCCCACGCGCAAGGGATTTGCAACACAGAGGGAAGCGCGAGGAAGTCGTGGAGTCTTGACTCATGCCAGGGAGGCACGAGGAAGATCGGCAGGGGGCTACGACGGTGCGAGAAGAAGGCAACAACACGATGCTGCTCCATGGAGACACCGTTGTGATGGAATACAACCAAAGGTCCTGGCATGCAACAAATGGTTGTCACCATGACACGGAAGAGTGACGATGGTCTCCATCTCGTAGGAGCTCAGGCCAGACAACGGCGGCGGGGCCGATCTAGGCCTTCGTGGCGTCATGCACGTCTTCTCCTCAGCTGATCTAACTGGTGGCATGGAGACATGCTACTTTTGAATAAGCAGGTGGTCCTAGGGATCTTATCGCGTAGAGAGGTGATATGCTTGTTGCCGATATCCTTGATCTAACCATTGACTATTTCTAGAATGCTTTGCTGGTGATCTTCAATGGGTGCATGACGAACCTAGATTGCTTGATCGTATGTGATCCGGTCGTGCACATCCTTATGATCGACCCGTGCAGTTTTAGGAGGTCATGAAATGAAGCTCCGTTGTTTGTTGACATCATGAGACACGTCGATGTCTCGATTTTCATGGTGTTGACATCGATTGATTTTTTTTGAGGATTATTAATGGTGTACCACGTCTTCGAGGCAATGAAGACTTCTCTTGGTGACTTGTGACTTGCAGCAGTGGCCTCCGCATGTGGGGGTGGCTGCACTGGAAGAGTAGGAGTCTTATATTTCAGGTGAAAACCCAAGGTCTGACCTTAATTGGTTATACCTGGCAATGGCCTCGTTGAAGGCATTGTTTTGATAGAGCGGACTTTCTTCAGGGTGAAAACCTAAGATGTTTGATCGGACGATGATGGCGCTCATGCACTGTTTTCTTATTAGAGATGTCGCTTTTGGAGAATGTGAACTATGGGTGTTATCTTTGGTGGTGTTTTGCGCTGCAATTGCAAGAAATGATCACTATGACGAGATCTTTATTTTTTCTTCGTCTTCTTTTTTGTTTTTGTCTCTATGCATCCGTAATATCTTTTCACATTTCATTGGTGCAGAGGCAAGATATAATAGGTATCTCTGCTATGTTAATATATTCCCTTTGTCAAAAAATTTAGTGATTTCTATTTTCGTGTCCCAGGTTTCTTAGTTGTACTCACTTTTCCCCAGGCGCTAATTTTTTCCTCACTTTTGCCCAACCTCTTCTCTGAAATTCTCACACGGTCTAAAACTTGTTGTCCGTCAGCCTTGCCGTTTGATGTAGCGCTGAGTTGATGTAGGAACGCTTCGTTGGGAACCCCAAGAGCAAGGTGTGAAGCAGCACATCAGCAAGTTTTCCCTCAGTAAGAAACTGAGGTTATCGAACCAGTAGGAGGAAGGAAATGTCACACATGTGTTGGTAGCAACACGGAGACCTGCACAACACAAACTCAAGACTTTGCCCCAACAAATCAGTGAGGTTGTCAAGCTCACCGGTTTGCTGTAACAAAGGATTAAATGCATGGTGTGGAAGGTAATGGTTTGCAGCAAGTAAACAAGTAACAGTGGAAGATGTATCAATGGTAAAGATTGGACCAGGATCCATAGTTTACTAGAGGTGCTCTCTTTAGATAAACAACATGTCATGAAGGATAAACAAATTACAGAAGGGAAATTGACATGAGCTGAGCAAGGCATAACAATGCAATTACTAGTCAGAAAGATCCTATGAGATTCTATTGGGCAATACAACAAGATACATAGATCGCCATTCAACTGCATCTATGACTAGAAGTCCACCTTCAGGTTATCATCCGAACCCCCTCCAATATTAAGTTGCAAGCAACAGACAACTGCTTTAAGCAAAGTGTGTAAGGTAAACAGTCCACATGTTCCATGAACAAGAGACCGTTTTTTCTCCCTAGTAGCAACAACACATCTACAACCGAAGAGATTATTGTCACTTCCCTTGGAAACTAGAGGCATGAACCCACTATCGAGCATAAATACCCCCTCCTGGAGTCACTAGCAACTACTTGGCCAAGATAGCTACTAACAACGGAGAGCATGCAAGATCACAAAAAACACATACATGATAGTATCATAAAGACAAAACCATTAATCAAACCAACATAATAATATCAATATCCATGAGATCCCCGCAAACACAACATGCATGATTACAAATAGATTAGATCTTGATCATGAACAGAGCTCACAAGATCTATACATGAAAGCACAAAGGAGGAGATACAACCATCTAGCTAGTACATGGACACATAGTCCAAGGTGGAACTACTCATGCATCATAACGGAGAGAAGGCCTCCAGGATGATCTCCCCTCCGGCAGGGTGCCGGGAAGAAATTCAGATCCCTCCCGATCTATGGACGATGGTGGCGGCGGCTATAGACGGTTTTATGGAGATTTGATCAGGTTCTTAGGGTTTCTGCATCAGGGGCTTCTTATAGGCGAAGGGGGAGGCCGAGGAGGCGGCCAGAGGGGCCACACCCCTCCCAGGTGCGGGACAGGGCCCACCCGTGCCTAGGGGGGTCTGGCCACCCTGGCTTGCGTCTCCATCTTATCTTCTGGATTCTTGTTCCCCACGGAAAGTTATTGACTTTGACGTTTGTCCCGTCCAATTTCGAGAATATTTCTTTACTAACTTTTCCGAAACCAAAAATAGCAGAAAACAGGCAACTGGCACTATGTCAACTTGTTAATAGGTTAGTACCAGAAAACATGTAAAAACACCTCAAAGTGTAGACAAGCAAAGCAAAGTAGATACTAAACAAGCATGGAGCATCAAAAATTATAGATACGCTTCTGACGTATCAAGCATCCCCATGCTTAACTCCTGCTTGTCCTCGAGTAGGTAAGTGACAAAAAAATAATTTTTAAGGTAACGTGCACCCTCACAATAAAGATCCAACCATTTGCAAGCATTGAAAGATGGGATCAAAAAACTCTAAACATGTGCATGAAATATGGAGTTCTAACAATAGGACATAGTAACTATGCATGCAACATGACAAGCTACAAACAAAGATCATGAATAACATGCATTGAAAAATGTTTGTTTGTTTCACATACAGAAATCATAGCATAGTGGCAATCAGCTTGTCCCTCGTAGAGTAGCAAATAGATGCATATGACACCTTCAAAGTTCACAAGGGTGACTAGAAACAAATAGCACAAGAACAAGTAATATCGCAATATGCATCAATCAATAAGCTTTGAAACACTGCACACAGAATGACAACTATGCTCTCTTAATGGTGCCTAAAGGTAGAAGGTGGAGACTCTATAGTGGTGGAAGAAAGTCCTTTTATAAAGGAAGCAGGGATTTCAAGTTTCAAAAAGAGCTTCCAAAAATTGTGGTACTTGTTAGCTTTCAGCCCTCATTGCCCCTATCATAAGCATCTTGAAGTGATTAAGGTTAAAGTGAACAAAGATGGAGTATATGCTTGACGATGTATAAGTTGGCAATCTCAGAGGGCCATCTTTTGCAGTTCATATCAGCTATCCCATCTCTTTCTTGCTCGGTTAAAGGAATATCACTCTTCTATTAGTTCTAGTTACTTACCCTTGAATACTGTGCTTTCTTACCTAGCTATTATGCATAAACCAGTGCTGCTAAAACACCTAGTCGAAAAGTGATTTTCATATAGTAGCAAAAGTACTAAACCCAAATTTCCTTTAAGGCTATATTCTTTGTTATGATAATGCCAAAAAATCTCAAGTTGGCTCGCTTGAATGAAGACACCCGATACCGATTGGCCTGAGTTTCCCAAATGTCGACCACCAGCCCTTTTCCTTTAGTATAGGTCTTGATTTCTTGCCGAAATTTAAGGGGCCATTTTAGGATTCCATTTCTTAATACCATGACCAAAATTAACTCCCCTTATTGAATCAGATGGAGAAAGTTCATGACGCTGAATGGTTGGTACTTCTATTTTGATCGCTAGCCTTTACTTTAGGATTTAGATAGCCACTCTCGTCTGTAAAATACATTCCATCTCTTCTTAACCAAGCCAATAGCGTCTGAACCAAATGTATGTATTTTGATTAGACCTTATTACATTTATGAAAAACGTTGTATTAAGGAATTTCTATCAGCCAATATCCAATCAGAGTTCACAGCTTCATGCTACTCAACTTTAGTCACCTGTAAGTTGTTGTCATTGTAAGTATTTGCATATCATTGAGAACCGCCAACGGGGTACCCCTTGCACATGGTACAAGAGCTATCCCATAACCAAAATAACAAGGCAAGCAGACAATGAGCATCTCAGCAATCTTCTTATTTACCATGGGAATATGGTGCTTTTTCTATCTTTCCTCTTTTCTCAATGTGTCTCTTTTTTTATAAGAAGAATGCTTCATAGATGTCACTATGGTGATGCTGCAAGTTTTCCACCATGATTAGGCATGGCTTAGGCTAGCGGCCCAGGCATTTCTCTAACACAGGATACAAACTCCATGGACTTACAAGTTCCCTCTTTATTTCACACCGGTGACATCCATAGACAAAAGAGCATGATATCAACTAAGTACAAAGTACAAGTGCAATGTTGAAAACGGTCCCCGTGATAGCACAGTTCTGCTAATTCGAACGTACATGTGCAAGCATATACAACATAGATGACACAATGGTTCAAGTTTATTAGGGGCAAGGAATATAAAGTGTGCCATCAAGTTTGTGAGGGCTTTAATCACTAAGTTTTCACATAACAAAATAGTTTTTAATTGGAAGATAGCTGAAAACAAGAATATACTTGGAATGGTGTAACACACCATGCATAGGAGTTTATAGTGGACACTTTGGAAAAACTTGGTTTCTTGGGAGTTGGAAGCATGAGTAGAACTTACTCATACAAGTGGAGGCTAACAAAAGACTGGGAGCAACCAACTAAGAGAGTAATAATGACCATAATCATGTAGTGCAACAAAGTACTACTAATCAAAGCATAGAGTGGTACTACAAGTCAAGGACTAAATGATCATAGAGGCTAATGGTGACTTGTGAGAGTCATAACATGGTGTGAGAATGTGCCAAGTCAACCCAAGCAAAACATCAAAGGAGAATACCACAATATTATGCTTTTGCATGCTAAAACAACGCATAATTTCTTCAAGGCACACTAAGCAATCCCAATTGTTTGGAACACGACATTCTACAACAATAATCACTAAGCATAAAGTCAAAATAACACCTAGCATGTCATGCTAAAGTCTAAGTCATAGTCAATGCAAGCTCCTCTTGCACTTCAAGCAAGAACTTACAACTCCTTTCCAACACCAAGCAACTTATTTGCAAAACAACATAGCGAGAACAGGGGTCCAAACTACTTAAGCAAACTAAAGAAACTAAGCAAAGCAAACAAAAACTAAGACGCTCCACGAACAACACAAATGTGCATGAAACAATAAAAACAAAGTGTCTAGATAGACCTGAGCTTTTTATTGATGAAGAAGGGGATGCCTTGGGCATCCCCAAGGTTTGACGCTTGTACTTCTTGAATATTTCTTGGGGTGACACCATGGTGGCATCCCCAAGCTTGAGCTTTTGTCCATTCTTCATCTCATTACATCATTCTCTCTCTACACCTAAAAATTTTCCTTCATACAAAACTTCACACAATCTTCATTAGCAACATTAGTGTATTCAAAAGATATTAGACCTCTGGCAAAGCTTTGGAATAGCAAGGATTTTTACTAAAACAACAAGCTACTGTAGTAACTACTTCAAAAATCTCAATTTCCCAAAAATAACCCAAAAAGGAATCAATAAGAAGCAAATGCAAATAATGGCAGAAATCTGTCAAAACAGACCAGCAGGTAGAGACCGATTTTTTCGAACATCTTCTATTGCTCAAATAAAAAAGTGTTGAACTAACGAAAGTTAGCTAACATACTGGGGGATTTTTTTGGTGGAGGACAGAAATCTGTTTCGGGACAGCAACTCCCCAAATCTTACTTCCCTCTCATTAGAGGTCATTCTTGGCACAAAAAGCAAACAAAAAGGATAATTAGAGTAATAACTTTCAAGACTCAAGGAAAATCTTGGGTTATCTCCCAACAAGTACTTTTCTTTAACACCTTTAAGTTAGGCACAAGAAGCAAGAAGAATCAAGTATTTTCAAATGAAGAAGCATTAACATCAAACCTTGCTTTCAAAGGAGGAGCAAAAAGCAACCTCTCTCTCCTCATAGGGAAGTGTTCAATACCTTTCTTGAATGGAAAATGATATTTAATGGTGCCTTCTTTCATATCAATGATGGCACCAACTGTTCTAAGAAAATGTCTTTCCAAAGTAATAGGACAAGAAGCATTGTATTCAACATCCAAAACATAGAAATCAACAAGGACATAAGCATTGTTAACCATAATAAGAACATCATTAATACTCCCCATGAGTTTCTTCTTAGCATTATCATTGAGTGGGACATCCAAATAACAATCTTCCAATGGTGGCAAATCAAGCATTTCATAAATCTTCCTAGGCATAATAGAGACACTAGAACCAAGATCACATGAAGCTTTGAGATCAAAATCATTCACTTGCATATTAATAATGAGTTCCCAACTATATTCTACTTTCCTAGGAATAGAAGCTTTGTGTTTTAGCTTCTCTTCCTTAATTTTCACAAGAGCATCTGTAATATGTTTAGTGAAATGAACATGCATATCACTAGCATCAGGACTTCTAGCAAGCTTTTGTAGGAACATAATCACTTTAGAAATATTGAAACCATCAATATCAAAATGAAACTTAGCATCACTAGTAGTAGGCTCAATAGGCTTAGGCATAGTAGGAGGAGGAATAGGGACTACTTGTGGTTTAGTGGTGATGGTGCACACACTATTGTTTCTATCAATTTCAGCTTCCCTTTCCCACCTAGCATGAAGTTGGGATAACAGCCTAACATTTTTATCAATAGTAACTTGTATGGCATGAGCAGTAGCAAAGGTATTTTCCATAGTTTCAGGTTTAGCAGCCATTTTATTAACCAAGGAAGTTTGAGCTTTAGACAAAGAGGATATATTTTTCTCAAGAGTTAAAAGCTTTTCGTCTATAGTCTTATTGAAAGTGGTTTGTTTACTAATAAAGTCCTTGAGCATAACTTCAAGTTCAGAGGGGGCACTTCTAGCATTACTGTAAGAGCTTCCATAGGAATGACCATTATTTGGAGGATAAGGCCTATAATTGTTGTTGCTACCAAAATTATTCCTATAGGCATTGTTGTTGAAATTGTTGTTTCTAATGAAGTCCACATCAACTTGCTCTTCTTGAGCAACCAAGGAGGCTAAGGGAACACTATTAGGATCTAAAGGAGCTTTCCCATTAACAAGCATAGCCATAATGACATCAATCTTATCACTCAAAGAGGAAGTTTCCTCAACAGAATTTACCTTCTTACCATGTGGAGCTCTCTCAACATGCCATTCAGAGTAGTTAACCATCATATTATCGAGGAGCTTTGTTGCAGGACCCAAAGTGAGGCCCATGAAGGTACCTCCAGCAGCGGAATCCAACAGATTTCTTGAGGAGAAGTTCAAACCTACATAAAAAGTCTGGATAATCATCCAAGCAGTGAATCCATGAGTGGGGCAATTCTTAACCAAAGATTTCATTCTTTCCCAAGATAGAGCAACATGTTCACTATAAAGTTGTTTGAATTTCATAATGTCACTTCTCATAGATATAATCTTAGTAGGAGGATAATACTTTCCAATAAAAGCATCTTTGCACTTATTCCAAGAATCAATACTATTTTTAGGAAAGGATAGCAACCATTCTTTAGCTTTTCCTCTCAAGGAGAAAGGAAAAAGCTTGAGCTTAATAATATCTCCATCTACATCCTTATAATTTGGCATCTAACAAAGTTCAACAAAGCTATTGATATGGGCAGCAGGATCATTAGAACTAGCACCAGAAAATTGCTCTCTCATCACAAGATTCAACAAAGCAGACTTAATTTCATAAAAGGTAGCATCAAGAGCATGTGGAGCAATAGGAGTGCTTAGTAAATCATTGTTGTTGGTGCTAGTGAAGTCAAAAAACTTGGTGTTCTCAGTAGAGTTCATTTTGGCAAAGGTGGGCAAACCAAAAATAGTAGCAGCACCTAGAGCAGGAAGTATTTTTTTTGTTTTTGAATAAAGAAAGCAAACCAAACTAAACTATTTTTTTTTGTTTTTTTTTGAAAAGAGGCAAACAAAGCCAAGCAAAAGAAACAAAGCAAACTAAAAACAAAGTAAAGATAAAGAAGTGAAGGACTCCCCTAGTGAAGACGTACTTAGCCTCCCCGGCAACAGCGCTAGAAAAAAGATTGATGCAGCGCTGAGTTGATGTAGGAGAGCTTTGTTGGGAACCCCAAAAGCAAGGTGTGAAGCAGCACAGCAGCAAGTTTTCCCTCAGTAAGAAACCGAGGTTATCGAACTAGTAGGAGGAAGTGTTGGAGATATGCCCAAGAGGCAATAATAAAGTGGTTATTATCATATCTTCACACTTATGATAAATGTTTACATACCATGCTATAATTGTATTAACCGGAAACATTAATACTTGTGTGATTTGTAAACTAAAATAAGAGTCCCTAGTAAAGCCTCTTGTTAAACTAGCTTGTTGGTTAATATATGATCATGGTTTCCTGATCATGAACATAAAGATGTTATTAACAACAGGATCATATCATTAGGAGAATGATATGATGGACATACTCCTATAGATAAGCGTAGCATAAAAGATCAAGTCATTTCAATAGTTCAATTGCTATATGCTTTCTGATACATAGTAACCTAATTCCTTCGACCATGAGATCATGCATATCACCTTTACCGGATGGATGTTTTGATGTCATCAAACACCACACCGTAACAGGGTGGCTATAAAGGTGGCATTGAGTGTTCGGAAAGTATTGGTTGAAACACATGGATCAAGAGTGGGATTTGTCCATCCATATGACGGATAGATATACTCTGGGCCCTCTCGGTGAAATGTCATCCAATTAGCTTGCAAGCATGTGACTGGCTCACAAGGGATCACATATCACGGGAACGAGAAAAGAGTACTTATCAGTAACGAGGTTGAACTAGGTATGCAGAGATACCGACGATCATAACCTCGGATAAGTAAACTATCGTGAGACAAAGGGAAATTGGTATCGTATGTAAGTGGTTCATTCGATCGCAAAGTAATCATAGAAATATGTGGGAGCCATATGAATTTCCAGATTCCTCTATTGGTTATTGTTCGGAGAAGTGTCTCAATCATGTCCGCATAATTCACGAACCATAGAGAGACACACTTAAGGATTCGACGTTGTTTGAGTAGTTATGGTATTATGAGAAAGAGACCGAATGTCGTTCGGAGTCTCGGATGGGATCCAGGATATCACGAGGTGATCCGGAATAGTCCGGAGAATAAGATTCATATAAGGAAAGTCCCGTTTCGGAGTTCGGGAATGATTCCGGTGTTTTCATCCGGAATGTTCTAGAAGGTTCCGGATTGTCCGGCACTCCGGGGGGGAGGGTACATGAATGTGTCATTACATATTGGAATGATTGCATCATGTACTAAGTGTTCTTGCTGTTCCAAATAAAGGATTAAATTGAATCCTAAAACAGAAAAGTCAAATGTCCAGTTTGAAAGTCAAACGGCTAAAACAAGAAACTGTGGGAAACAAGCAAGAGGAGGTTGAAACCAACTTGGAGGAGGAGTCCCTCTCCTCCAAGCCGGCGGCCAGCCTAGGCCGAGTTGGGGAGGGATTCCCCTCCCTCCCCTGGCGCGCCAGCCCCTCCACCTATAAAAGGAGGGGCAGGGCCTCCTCCTCTAGACACACAAGTTCCTATCTTCTAATCTCCGGGTTAGAGCCGTTTTGGTTTAGAGCTTCTAATTGCTTTAGCCTGCGGTTTAGAGCCTTATAATTGGTGTGTCTAATCTCTAGACCACTAATAGCCCTCTCTCATACTCCACCATACCCGCTCCGGCTTAAGGCGAAGCCCTGCGGGATCTCCCCTCTACTTCCGGTACCACGCCGTTGTGCTGCCGGAATCACGAGGAGAGTGCTACAACCTCCGCTGCCTGCTGGAACAAGGGAGAGGAAGGTCTTCGTCGAGTACCGAACGTGTGACCGATTGCGGGAGCGCTGCCGGAACGTGGCGCCGGAAGGATCGTCTACGCGATCTTGAGATCGGAAAGAGTACGACTACATCACCCACGAGAATCTGCTCTCGTTAACCGCTTTGGAATCTTCGAGGGTAAGTTATTCCATCGACTCGTTGCTACAATCTAGTAGATGGATCTTGGCTTGTTTGTTTGTATGCGATAGAAATTTTTTGTTTTCCATGCTACGAACCCCTATAGTGGTATCAGAGCCGTGTCTATATGTAGATCTGTTGCACGTGTAGAACACAATGGTCATTGTGGGCGTTGATGCTTTTATTGTCGATTGCTTCTTGTGTACTTTGTATCTTGCGGTATGTTGGGATGAAGCGGCCCGGGCTAACCTTACATGACATCGTTCATGAGACTTGCTCCACGCTTGACATGCAACTTGTATTGCATAAGTGGCTTTGCGGGTGCCTGTTTCTCCTAGCATAGTTAAGATCCAATTTACAACGGGTGATTAACAATACTAGTATCAATGTTGTGGTTCTTGTTCGTAAGTTAGAACGACACTTATTGAAAGCCCCAAACCACGTAAAATATGCAAAGAAAGTAGAGGCGTCTAACTTTGTTTTGCAGGGGTGTGCAGTGATGTGATATGGCCATGATTGTGATTATATATGATGTATGCAATGTTCCTTATTGTAAGTCGGCAATCGGCAGGAGCCATATGGTTGTCTTTAATTTCTGTTAAGACCCGCGTGTCTATTCAAAGTAGTTGTAATAGTTGAAGCCGGTGGACGACAACCATGGAGAGGCGTCATTGACCTTGATGCAATGCCGGTGATGATGGAGATCATGTTCGTGCTGGAAGATGGAGATCGGAAGCACAAAGAAGAAAGGCCATATCATATCACATATTATGAATTGCCTGTGATGTTAATCCTTTATGCATCTTGTATTGCTTAGTAGACGACGGTAGCATTATAAGATGATCCCTCATGCACATGAATTTCAAGTCATAAAGTGTTCACCCTTAGTTAGCACCGTTGCTAAAGCTTGTTGTTTCGAAGCACCACGTGATGATCGGGTGTGTTAGATTCTACAAGTGTATACAACGTGAGCAAGCCAGATTTGCTCATACGGAAACTAAGGTTTGATCTTGACGAGCCTAGCATGTACAGACATGGCCTCAGGAACACGGATTACCGAAAGGTAGAGCATGAGTCATATAGTAGATATGATGAACATGTTGATTGTTCGCCATTGAAGCTATATCAACTCTCGTGATGATCGGTTTTGATGTGGTGGATTTGGTTCGTGTGATCACTAAAACAATGTGAGGGATATTGTTTTGAGTGGGAGTTCACCTAGATTAGTTTAATTATTAATTAGAACTCAATTTATCATAAACTAAATCAAAGTGAATTTTCATAGTTGTTGTAGTCATTGGCATCCGTTTACCACCTTGCGCTTAGTTATAATTGAGATGATAGAACTATAGAATTCTGGTTAGTTACTTTACGAACTGGTATCGTATTGTTTTGAAGTGTTAATCTAAAGTTTAAAAGTCCTATTGCAAACTTTCAGTAAGTTCCGGTTACTCCATGAAGTTTAATAATTAGTATTAAATCAAGAGTAACAATTCCAAGTGTTAGTATATAAGTATCATGTTTGTCTCCATGATTCTTGATATTCAAAGGATTCTCTTAAGATCAAGGTTATCTAGGATCTGAAAGAGTTGTTTCAGAAACCATGATGTGTGGAAGATATTGTGATATCTGAAACGAAGTTTTGGTTGCAACATGATAGAGTATAATATGGCAAAGTTCATGTTCTCATATTTTGATGAGAATTTGCAAAGGGTTGTAGACACTTGTTGTCCTAATCCTCCAAAAGGTTTTGGATAGCAACATTATACTCATAATTCATCGTTATAAGCTAAAAGTAGCTTGATCATGGACGATTCCATGATAAGGTGAATATTTGATGTAGGTAAAATGTTTACTACACCAAGAGATTACTAAAGAAAGGAATTTGAAAGAACACCAAACATTTGATAATGGTGATCTACTTCAAAGTGCAAGTCTAAAGACATTGGTATTTAACTATACATGCTTTGGACTATATGTCATATGTATGACTCCACTATTGATGTTGATAGATTCTTTCAAATAGAAAAGGAAATATTGAAAGAGAATCTCATAAATATATGGCAGAAAAGAAAAGACTAGAATTGTTCAGTTTAAGTATATAGATGATATACATGTTATGGCTATATTCTTTGCTTATTAAACAATGTGGTTCTCAAGTATTTGATACTGAATTTGTTGGTGTGAATCGTCATACGAAACAACACAATTCATGAACTACAATGGCCTAAGTAACTAGCAAAAGAATATGTGATGATGTTCATCGAGAACAAATAAAAGGTTATTGTGTTGCTCGTTAAACGTCAAAGCTTGCCTTCAAGATTTGTTTTATCAGGTATTATGAGAACAAAAGGGTTGTTCAAATAATTGCCGTAATCCATAAAAGATGGATGATTCACAAATCTCGTTGGAGAAATCACATCCATAAAACTAGTGCTAAAAATGTCGAAAGACAAATTTATTGAAAGATCACTTAGGAAGTGACATCGCCGTTTAAATTATATTGGAAAGAAAACATGAAGAAACTCCATGTGGATGGAATTTTGGAGTCTTTTGATTTTTGATCAAATGACGCTTGTGAAACTTTCCTAGAGATAATTAAAACTTCGTTCATAGGCCAAAAGGGAACGAATGACTAGCTTATTGGAACTTGTACATATTGTTGTATGAAATCCATTATGTGTAGTCAAAAGCGATGGATTTCAACTTCATATACTTTCTCCGAAAATTTGAGTGAATATATGAATATTTACTTAATAAGGATAAAGTATGAAACACTTGAAAAGTTCAAAGAATTTCAAGATGAAGTGCAAAATCATTGTAACAAGAATATAAATAGTTTATGATAAGATCATAAAGGAAGATATTTGAGTTACAAGTTTAGCATAAATACCTAAGATTTAAGGAATCGTTCCGTGGATTTGCATTTTCCCGAAACACCATAAGAGTATGGAGCGTTCGAGATATGTAATTAAACCTTGTTTGACATGGTAAGATCGAAGGTGTAATTCATAAAACTGCCATTATATTTTAAAGATTAAAAGCTTTAGAGATTACCGTTTTTCCACTGAAAAGAGCTTCATCATAATCCGTTGAAATGACACCATATAAGGTTATGGTTTGGGATTAAACCCAAGTAGTCTTTTCTTAAACATTGGTATGCTATGCATAAGAAAGATGTGTGCAACCAAAGTCGGATGAACCTGTCTTTGTATGTTATTTCGAATAACTGTTAAGTACTCCTCCATAACATCGGAGACAAAAGTGTTTGTCACTTAAAACGTCAAGTTTCTTTGAGAAGGAATTTTTCGTGAAAAGTTAAGTGGGAGGACAATAGAACTTTGATAAGGTTAAAAGAACCTTAGCTATATGTGCAGAGTTGCGCAGCGCCGAAAAGTGTTTCGGAGGCAGCAACAATGCTCATGGCTCACGTGCCTCAAAGGTTGTGGTCATAGAGATTTAAGTTCCTATTGAAACAAGTAGGTCGGATGAACAATCAAATACCAAGATTTGAGGGTTGAATCATTATTTGAGAATAATGAACCGACTACATGCAAAGAAGCGATGATGGGCCCTGACTCCGTCAAATGGCTTGAAGCCATAAAATCCGTGATAGTTCCATACATAAGAAATCAAGTTTTGAACTTGAAAGACCCTCTGAAAAGGTACAAGACCTTACAGTCGTATTTGGATCTATAAAAGAAATAGACATGGATGTTTTGCATCTATGAAATAGTCGACATGTTGGGAAAGAGTTCACAAAATGTTCAAAGGTTGACTATGACAAGATTTGATCTTTCATAGTGATATTTAGTCTAGACGGATTAATGTAGCAACCACTACATATAATTTGTTATATGGTAGTTGAATAAACAAAACAAGTTCTTCTAATAGAATCGTTACCTAGGACATGTGCATAACACGGTCCATAGGGTTTTGTTAATTCAAAGGATGCTAAAAGCATATGCAAACTTCAATTGTTAAAGTGAGCATCGCGGAGTTGGAATCTTCACTGTGATGAAACTGTTAAAGGAGTTTAAAAGTTCATTAGAGATGATGAAGATGCTTGCATTTGCAAGAAATTAAGTGGGAGCGCTAAGACATGTTTCTAATACATTATGTGGAAGACATATTGTTGATTGGAAATAATGTATCTTTTATTAACACATATTAAGAATTTCATCCCGATGAAAGACTTAGGCAAAACCCAAATATTTGGCATCAATAGACGCTAATATGGTTGTGCCAGAAGTACATAGACAAGATATTGAATGAGTTCAATATAGAAACTACAAGAGAGGTTCTTGTCGCACAGAAAGGATTGAATGAGTTCAATGTTGATGATATATTCAAGTGTATTGACATTTGGTAAAGTGAAACAAATAATCAAGTATAGATTGATACTTGATGTAGGAAATCACAAAGAGTATTTATATCAATCATACTGTGGTATGTACAAATCCAGATATGTCCTATGCTCTAAATGTTGTGAGCATATACCAGAATGATTCATAAGATGATCATTGGACAATAGTAAGGATATTCTTATGATCTTTTGGAAGAACTAAGAGTATATTATTTGTAGAAGTGACAAATAGATGGTTAGTTCATTGTAAAAGTACTACATTGATACTAGTTTTGTCACAAAGTACAAATTAAGTTTATCTCAATCTAAACTAAGGGTGGCACAATATAATGGAAAGTGAGTTCCATAATGGATTTGGATGAGTTCCAAAGTTAAGACATTGTGACAGATACTACAACAAAAGGCTAAGTATATGACTGCTATTTTAGCAGCAAAAGAGGGCATTTGTGTCAAGTAGTTTGTTATCAAACTAGGTGTAGTTCACAGTGGGATAATACTATGAAGATATATTGTGCGACAATATTATCAACATGTTTTGACCCCAAAGAGCTAAAGGTCACACCGAAAGACCAAATTTATACAAAGTCATCTCATTAGAGAATGAGTGATGCGTAGAGACGCAAAGACATGCAATTACACACGGACCTGGAAGTGTCAGATCCAGAGATCAGTTGACCACTAGCAATCGTGTACATACAACACCGGCAAGCCATAGGTGTTGAATACACAAAGGTTTGAAACTAGATTATTGACTCTAGTGCAAGTGGGAGACTGTTGGAGATATGCCCAAGAGGCAATAATAAAGTGGTTATTATCATATCTTCACACTTATGATAAATGTTTACATACCATGCTATAATTGTATTAACCGGAAACATTAATACTTGTGTGATTTGTAAACTAAAATAAGAGTCCCTAGTAAAGCCTCTTGTTAAACTATCTTGTTGGTTAATATATGATCATGGTTTCCTGATCATGAACATAAAGATGTTATTAACAACAGGATCATATCATTAGGAGAATGATATGATGGACATACTCCTATAGATAAGCGTAGCATAAAAGATCAAGTCATTTCAATAGTTCAATTGCTATATGCTTTCTGATACATAGTAACCTAATTCCTTCGACCATGAGATCATGCATATCACCTTTACCGGATGGATGTTTTGATGTCATCAAACACCACACCGTAACAGGGTGGCTATAAAGGTGGCATTGAGTGTTCGGAAAGTATTGGTTGAAAGACATGGATCAAGAGTGGGATTTGTCCATCCATATGACGGATAGATATACTCTGGGCCCTCTCGGTGAAATGTCATCCAATTAGCTTGCAAGCATGTGACTGGCTCACAAGGGATCACATATCACGGGAACGAGAAAAGAGTACTTATCAGTAACGAGGTTGAACTAGGTATGCAGAGATACCGACGATCATAACCTCGGATAAGTAAACTATCGTGAGACAAAGGGAAATTGGTATCGTATGTAAGTGGTTCATTTGATCGCAAAGTAATCGTAGAAATATGTGGGAGCCATATGAATTTCCAGATTCCTCTATTGGTTATTGTTCGGAGAAGTGTCTCGATCATGTCCGCATAATTCACGAACCGTAGGGAGACACACTTAAGGATTCGACGTTGTTTGAGTAGTTATGGTATTATGAGAAAGAGACCGAATGTCGTTCGGAGTCTCGGATGGGATCCGGGATATCACGAGGTGATCCGGAATAGTCCGGAGAATAAGATTCATATAAGGAAAGTCCCGTTTCGGAGTTCGGGAATGATTCCGGTGTTTTCATCGGGAATGTTCTAGAAGGTTCCGCATTGTCCGGCACTCCGGGGGGGAGGGTACATGAATGTGTCATTACATATTGGAATGATTGCATCATGTACTAAGTGTTCTTGCTGTTCCAAATAAAGGATTAAATTGAATCCTAAAACAGAAAAGTCAAATGTCCAGTTTGAAAGTCAAACGGCTAAAACAAGAAACTGTGGGAAACAAGCAAGAGGAGGTTGAAACCAACTTGGAGGAGGAGTCCCTCTCCTCCAAGCCGGCGGCCAGCCTAGGCCGAGTTGGGGAGGGACTCCCCTCCCTCCCCTGGCGCGCCAGCCCCTCCACCTATAAAAGGAGGGGCAGGGCCTCCTCCTCTAGACACACAAGTTCCTATCTTCTAATCTCCGGTTTAGAGCCGTTTTGGTTTAGAGCTTCTAATTGCTTTAGCCTGCGGTTTAGAGCCTTATAATTGGTGTGTCTAATCTCTAGACCACTAATAGCCCTCTCTCATACTCCACCATACCCGCTCCGGCTTAAGGCGAAGCCCTGCGGGATCTCCCCTCTACTTCCGGTACCACGCCGTTGTGCTGCCGGAATCACGAGGAGAGTGCTACAACCTCCGCTGCCTGCTGGAACAAGGGAGAGGAAGGTCTTCGTCGAGTACCGAACGTGTGACCGACTGCGGAAGCGCTGCCGGAACGTGGCGCCGGAAGGATCGTCTACACGATCTTGAGATCGGAAAGAGTACGACTACATCACCCACGAGAATCTGCTCTCGTTAACCGCATTGGAATCTTCGAGGGTAAGTTATTCCATCGACTCGTTGCTACAATCTAGTAGATAGATCTTGGCTTGTTTGTTTGTATGCGATAGAAATTTTTTGTTTTCCATGCTACGAACCCCTACAGGAAGGAAACATCACACAGGTGTTGCAAGCAACGCGGAGACCTGCACAACACAAACTCAAGACTTTGCCCCAACGAATCAGTGAGGTTGTCAAGCTCACCGGTTTGCTGTAACCAAGGATTAAACGTATGGTGTGGAAGGTAATGGTTTGCAGCAAGTAAACAAGTAACAGTGGAAGATGTATCTGTCACATCCCAAATTTTAGATTTGGTCTTGCATATCATTCATATCATTGCATCATGCTTTTCCATGCAAAACCGTCGAGTGAAAAGGTTCGGCGAAACGCCATTTGCAAAACCCTATTCTATTTTGCTACGAGGTTCCTGTGGGAAGCTTTAGTAGGACTAGCTTTGACCACCCTTGTAGCCTAGTGGTTTCGCTCAAACCTTGACCCTAGATTGTTCCCCTCGACTGTACAAAACCGTAGGCGCAAGAATCGCTTGAATCGGAGCTCGTACGGAGAAGTTGCGGCCGTTTTAGTGAATCGCCGGAAAACGATCCGAATTTCTGGACCGATTTCCGAGTCCTAAACCAACTCTGTGCCGAATTGGAGTAGGACCCGCGCAGGCCCCACTTAAGGGACCGAACCGCCGCCGCCCCTGCCTCGTTTTTCGTGCCCGCCCCGCACGCGTCCCGAGACCGCCGCCTGCCCCCGATCGCCACCTCCCGCGCGACCCCGCGCCGCCGCCGCCAGGCCGCGACCCCGCCGTCGCCGGCCGCCATCCCCGCCGCCGTCGCCCTCCAAAATATGTGTGGATTCAGTGAGTCGTGTAGAATCTCGCTGTAACTTTGGTTCAGGCTTTTGCAGCAAGGTTTAGTACAGTTTAATCAAACTATTTAGTGACCTTTTCGGAGTAATAAATTCGTAGAAAAAGATCAGTAGCTCCAAAAATCGCGTATGATATGTCCCTGGATTCAGTGGAACGAGGGGAATCTCATAGTGAATTAAAAAGATAGGCTTACAGTAAAAACTTCTGCAGAAATTGTCTAGTGGCTTTCTGCAGTGTTTTAATTACTCGGGGAGTTTTACAATTCCTTTTTGAGTAATTCCAGTTGGTGCTGTTTCTAATAAGCGATGCCTATACTGTAGAATTTTCCCAAGGTTTTACAACCATTATACTACCGGTAGTGAATTATTCGAGTTCTAGCTCTAGTTTCGAGTATTACCTTTTTGCAAAATAGTTTTCCTTGCGCTAAAACTATTTTCCATGCATGCAATCAGTAGTATTATTGATTAGGATTATGTGGTGCAGCTGTAGCACCAATTCACTTGCCTTGCATACCTTCATGCATCATATTTGTTGCATATGCTTGTGGATTGTTTGTTTATGAATGCAATTGTATCGTGTAGATTGTGACGAGTGCAACGCTTGCTCGTGTGTGGATTGTTCTTCCGACCGCTACAACCAAGGCAAGTAGATGCTACTTTGTTCATGATATCGTCCTACTATTTTCAATGCATTGTCCTGTATTTTGTAGATGCATGTGTAGGATGATACTATCGCTATGCTATGTCCTATTATGTGGTAGGACCCTCCTTGTAGATGAAACGCCGTTGGTAGATGTGCTTAGCCATGCTATGTTGAACGAGGGCTGGGTCACATCATTGAGACTTGTTTCTAAAAGTATTGGTTTGTGAAAACTAAAACAACTTAATCAATGAATCTCCTGGGTGTGATGGTATTGATAATTTTTGGTGGTTTCATTGCGGAAAGGCACCCAGGTATCGAGAGAAATTGATTGGCTTCTTTATTGTGTAGCTTACGTGTACAACCATGTGCCAATAATGGAATGGGTGGTTGGTTGGACTTAGTAGGTTGCGGTAACTTGAACCCGCGTATCCAGAGATGTAGAATTTTGGTAGGTTGGACCGGTGCGCGTCGGGATTGAGGAGCTACTTCCCGAACAGTCTCTTCTTGGTCTTCTCCCTATCATCACCCAAAATGAGAGTGATGGTACGAGCTGGGCTGGCCAAGTCACATGGGTAAAGTGTACTAACCCCTGCAGGGTGTATAATCTAATCGATTAGCCGTGTCCCCGGTTATGGACATCTGAGTTGCTTGATATTGATTCCATGACATGTTTCTCGCTCATTCCAATTTCATAATTGTTTTAATCTTGTTGGGTTAACTTAATTGGGATCTTTTCAAAGAAAATCAAAAACTGTTTATGAAAGTAGGACAAATGTATTTGCAAATGAAATCCAGACACAGCTCCACTTGCCAAATATGCATGTAGATGTTAGTACTATTGTCTCCATTACTAGCTCTACTTGCCATACATTCCATGTATTGACCCTTCGGGGCTGCTACGTTTCATGTTGCAGGTTATTCCGATTCTGATTAATCGATATAGGCCACGGTACTCCACTCGGCACTTGTTCACTTGTGGGCAATTTGAAGAATGGAGGATTTACTTTATTTATGCTGCTACCTGAATAATTTGAGCTAGCTTTGTGCTAAGCTTTTATTGTAATAATGGTACTCTGGATCATCGTTACTTATGATACACGGATATTTTGCTATGTTATTCATCTTATTCTATTGTGCGCCAATGAACCGATCCAGGGATTGGCATGTCACATAGAAGCCACGGTCTTTTCAGAACCGGGGTGTTACAGGATGGTATCAGAGCCCGTGTGTCGACTGTAGGATCATGACCTAGGATTGGATTAGGAAGCCATAGAATTATTAAAGCCTATATTAACTCTGTCTTTCATCTTATGCCTTTCACCCTCGTAAATTCTTACCATATGCTATTCTCACACTTTCCTCTTTTACCTGATAGATGGGAGAAGTCAGGACTGAGTATGCCACCATGGAGTCACCAAGGCCCTTTGCAAGGCAGTTAGCATAGCTCTCGTAGTCATTGGGATTGCCACTGCCCATGTTCAAGGGAAGAAGGTTGTACACCTATGGATATGGAGAGGATGCATGGGAGATCACTACCTTCATATTCAGGGATGCCGCCTTGCCAAACCCCGTGCACTTGATCTACACCAAGACATACTGCAACTGGGGACTTGGAATCAACTTGGCCATACATGAAGCCCTGTCTCGCAGTGCCATTATGTCCGACACCTACTACCAGCAGGTTCACCCTACCGTGACTATGGAAGGCGTGATGAAGATGGGAACATTGTGGTTACCCCGGGCGACAGGAACAACATGCCGCCCCGTCGGAGGCACATAGAGGACATGGAAAGGGAGAATGGAGCGCTAGCTGAGAAGGTGATGATGATAAAGGAGATTGCAGATTTTGCTAGCAATGGTATGGTGGTCCAAGGACAGGAGATTGACACTTTGCATGAAGCTGTGGGAGTTCTGGAGAATGCCCTGATAGCCAGAGATGCAACCATAGCTCATCTTCATGGTACTGTGCAGGAGAACACCCAGAACATACAACAGTTGCAAGGGACCGTCCAGGAAAGGGATCAAACTATTGAAGCTATGACAGCCCAGATTGCCGCTCTCCAAGCATAGCTGAATCCACCCTCTGATGATGACAATGGAGATGATGACAACAATGGGGATGATGATGACAGTGGAGACGATGATGATGAGGACGAGGATGATGATGATGGAGACGATGATGGTGGAGGAGATGAAGCTGTTGCAGTTGCAGCTGAGAGTGAAGAAGAAGAGGAGGATCCAAAAGAGGTGGAGTTTGAGATCTCAAGTGATGATTCAGGAGAGGTGTACACTCCGCCGCCATGGTTGTACCGCGAGCCGAAGCTTCAACGCATGACAGCAAGGACCTACTGCAACCTCTTCAAGAAGTAGATAGAAGTCCACCAATTAGTCCTCGTTAAGCGAATTCGTTAGGATTAGTCTCGATCGTTGTGAAACTTAGTTCGTGTTAGTTTAAGAGTGATTAGTTGCTTATTTGTGTACTCCAATATCCCAGGATTTATTTGTGCGAATTTTAATGAAAGAGTTATGGCAATTTGGTTACTATCTGTGTTATTTTTGCTGCAGTTTTTCTGCTGATACAGCAGTACTGCGCGATTTTTCATATTTTTCCGGTAACTCGGAAAAATCTTAAAAAAAATTGGGCTGATGTGAAACTCTCTGTACTATATGTGAAAAAATCAGCTAAATTTTCTGACGAGTTTAAGTCAGGCGGAAAAATTCGTGAACGCTGCTGGACTGTTCTGGCAGATTGCTGTTTTGTTGTTTAGATGATCAACTGTTTAGTTAACCATTGCCAACTCTTGCAAAACTATTTCAGTAGGTATATACTGCTAGGATAACCCCTGTGATGTTGCTGGATCGCTTGTTTGTTGATGTGTTGCTTGCTTGTGATTGTCTGCTATTGTTTGTTGTTGATTGATCATATGCATGGGTAGAATCCAATTGTCGTAGTTGATTCTTTCTAAACTTACCTGTGCTGAACCGCAGATGCCTCCCCGCCATCACCCCACTGAGTTGGAGCAGCTCATGGCAGCTCAGGCACAGCTGACCCAAGTGATGACTCAGTTCATGGCAAATCAGAACAACAACAATGGAAACAATCAGCCTCAGGGAGATGCTCTCACCAGATTTCTGAGGTTAAGGCCAGCTAAGTTCTCTACTGCAACGGAATCAATGGTTGCTCTCGACTGGTTGCGTTCAGTCAACAAGGATCTAGTAACTGCCGGATGCACTGATGCCGAGAAGGTGAGGTTTGCCGCTCACCTACTGGAGGGGCCAGCCGCTTCTTGGTGGGACACTTTTCAGATCACCCACCCGCTGGATACCGTGACTTGGGCTATGTTCGAGGAAGGTTTCAGGACCAACCACATGTCTTCAGGAGTTCTGAGCCTGAAGAGGAAGGAGTTCCGCAACTTGCGCCAAACCAATCGCACCGTGGCCGAGTACATTGAAGAGTTCAACAACCTGTGCCGTTATGCACCTGAGGATGTTGACACTGATGCAAAAAGGAGGGAGAGATTCCTGGATGGCCTCAGTGATGAGCTTTCAGTACAGCTACTGGTAGTTTACTGCCCCACTTTCCAGGAGCTCATGGACAAGGCCAGAATCTTGGAAGGGAAGCACAAGCAAGTAGAAAGCCGCAAGAGAAAGAACAACAATCACCACTCTGGTTCACACCACAAGTCTCGCACTTCATATGATGGATACTCCAAGCATGGAGGGAGTGACCATGGGAGCCATGACCGCTACCACCATGGAGGCGATGGGCATCGTCATGACAACCATAGGAGCAGCCACCACAGCCACAAGGGAGGACACTCTCACCACTCTGGAGGACACGGTGGACATGACCGCAACCGTGATCGCAGCTTTGTGAAGAAGGATCTGAGTGAGGTGATGTGTTTCAAGTGTAAGCAGAAGGGACACTATGCTGACAACTGTCTGGAGAGGAAAGGACTGAAGCCAACCAACAGCAAGAAGGCCACAGTGAACCACATGAATGTGGAGGAGATTCCAGATGAGCCTGACCTTGTGATTGGTAAGTTCCCAATCAACACTTACCCTGCACTTATACTTTTCGATACTAGTGCATCGCATTCATTCATATCAAGGGCATTTGTGGATAAGTATAAGCTACCTACCGAGTCTATGAAAAGGTCTATTAGAGTGAGTTCACCTGGAGGAGATATGATAGCTAGCGCGGGATGCCGCGACTTGACTGTGAGGATTGGAACACACAACTTCATTGCACATTTGGTAGTGTTGGATTCACAAGGATTAGATGTTATACTAGGCATGGATTGGATGTCTATGCATGGGGGACACATAGATTGTGCACAGCGAGCTGTTTCACTCAAGACCCCGGATGGTAAGAGGATTAGATTCAAGTCGGCTGCACAACCGAGAAGGTGTAAGTTGAATTCTCTTAAGGGGGTTAGCATGGATACGGTGCCAGTGATTAGGGATTATCCTCACGTGTTTCCGGAAGAGCTACCAGGAATGCCACCTGACAGGGAAGTAGAGTTTCTTATCGACCTGATGCCGGGAACAGGACCTATAGCAAAGAAACCATATAAGATGGATGTGGATGAGCTGAAGGAATTGAAGAAGCAGCTGAAGGAGCAGCTGGAAAAGGGATTCATTCAGCCTAGTTCGTCGTCATGGGGTGCACCTGTTCTGTTGTGGAGAAGAAAGACAACAACAAGAGATTAGTGGTGGACTATCGCTCGCTGGACGAGGTGACCATCAAGAACAAGTAACCTCTACCGAACATAAATGACTTGTTTGATCAACTGGAAGGAGCAAAGGTGTTCAGCAAGATTGATTTGCGATCTGGCTATTTCCAATTGAAGATCCGAGAGCAGGACGTACCAAAAACCGCCTTCACCACTAGGTATGGTCTATATGAGTATACGGTTATGTCATTTGGACTAACGAATGCCCCAGCATATTTCATGACCATGATGAACAAGGTATTTATGGAGTACTTGGACAAGTTCGTGGTGGTGTTTATTGACGACATACTGATATATTCCAAGGATGATGCTGAGCATGAGAAGCATCTGCGACTGATTATGGAGAAGCTGAGGGAACACAAGCTGTACGCCAAATTCAGCAAGTGTGAGTTCTGGCTTAACACCGTTGGTTTTCTTGGACACGTAGTGTCAGGAGAAGGAGTCGCTGTTGATCCAAGCAAAGTGACTGCAGTGAGTGAGTGGGAAGCGCCCAAGAATGCGGGAGAGATTCGAAGCTTTTTGGGACTTGCTGGATATTACAGGAGGTTCATTGAAAACTTTTCCAAGATTGCTAAGCTGATGACTGAACTTCTAAAGAAGGAGAGGAAGTTTGAGTGGTCAGACGTATGTGAAGCCAGCTTTCAGGAACTGAAGCGTCGACTAGTGACTGCACCAGTTCTATGTTTACCAGATCTTCAGAAGGATTTCCAAGTGTACTGTGATGCTTCTCGACAGGGACTTGGGAGTGTGCTAATGCAAGATGGGAGAGTAGTGTCATATGCCTCACGACAACTCAAGCACCATGAGCGGAATTACCCCACACACGACTTGGAGTTAGCTTCAGTGGTTCAGGGCGCTCAAGGTATGGAGGCACTACTTAATGGGAAAACACTGTGATGTGTACACCGACCACAAGAGCCTGAAGTACATATTTACACAGAAGGAACTGAACATGAGACAAAGGAGATGGTTGGAGCTTATCAAGGACTATGATATGAATCTACAATACCACCCAGGAAAGGCCAATGTAGTAGCAGATGCTCTGAGCCGGAAGGTTTATGCCAATGGATTGACAATTGGTGAATTGCCTGAGGATTTGTGCAAGCAATTCAAGGACCTTAGACTGGAGGTAGTATCTGAAGGATACTTGGCAACAATGGAAGTCCAACCAACGCTACAGGACAGAATCATGAAGGCTCAGGTAGGAGACAAGGAAATAGAGGAGATAAAGGAAAAGATGAAGGAGAATCGGGAAAAGGATATTCGCGAGGATGAGCATGGTACCTTGTGGTATGGAGATCGTTTGTGTGTGCCCAGCGACCCGGAGATAAGGGAGTTGATTCTGCAGGAGGCTCATAACTCGCCGTACTCCATACATCCGGGCAACACAAAGATGTATATGGATTTGAAGAGAAGATTTTGGTGGAACAACATGAAGGGAGATATCGCCAAGCATATTGCCCTATGCGATGTGTGCAGCCGAGTGAAGGCGGAACACCAGAAGCCAACAGGACTGCTATAGCCATTGCCTGTGCCGGATTGGAAGTGGGATAGAGTGGGAATGGATTTTATCACAGGATTGCCCTGGACCAGGTCAGGATATGACTCTATTTGGGTAGTGGTCGACCATTTGACCAAGGTAGCCCACTTTATACCGGTGAAGACGACTTATACGAGTGCAAAGTTGGCCAAGATTTACATGGACAGGATTGTGTGCCTACATGGAGTTCCCAAGAGTATCGTATCTGACAGAGGCACCCAATTTACCTCACACTTCTGGCGCCAGCTGCACGAGTCACTTGGTACTAGATTGGAGTTTAGCACAGCGTTTCACCCACAGACTGATGGACAGACCGAGAGGGTGAATCAGATTTTGGAAGACATGCTGAGAGCTTGCGCTTTGGCTCATGGTTCTAGTTGGGATGAGAATTTGCCGTATGCGGAGTTTTCCTACAACAACAGCTATCAAACCAGCATCAAGACATCACCGTTCGATGTGCTATATGGGAAACGGTGCCGGACACCTTTGCTATGGGATGGAGTAGGAGAATGTTAGTTGTTTGGGCCTGATTTGATCAAAGATGCTGAGGAGAAGGTCGCCTTGATTAGGGACAGGCTGAAGGTTGCACAATCAAGGCAGAAGAGCTACGCTGACGCCAAGCGCAAGGAAGTGGTGTATGAGATTGGTGATAGAGCATACCTCAGAGTATCGCCACTTCGTGGAATCAAGAGATTTGGAATTAAGGGTAAGCTGGCACCTCGATTTATTGGACCGTATCGGGTCTTAGCACGCAAAGGAGAAGTTGCTTATCAGTTGGAGTTACCAGAGGCTCTGTCCGCTGTTCACAATGTGTTCCACGTGTCCCAGCTGAAGAAGTGCCATCCGGAGATGGTGGATACACCATTGAGAGACACTGTACCGCTAGAGGAGGTTCAGCTTGAGAACGACTTGACCTATGAGGAGAAGCCGGTCAAGATTCTGGAGACAACAGAGAGGATTACCCGTACCAAGACGATCAAGTTTTGCAAGGTACAGTGGAGCCACCACACCGAAGAGGAAGCCACTTGGGAGCGTGAGGATGACATCTGAGAGGACTACCCACACCTATTTGCTAGCCGCGCCGAATCTCGAGGACGAGATTCATCTTAAGGGGTTAGTCTTGTCACATCCCAAATTTTAGATTTGGTCTTGCATATCATTCATATCATTGCATCATGCTTTTCCATGCAAAACCGTCGAGTGAAAAGGTTCGGCGAAACGCCATTTGCAAAACCCTATTCTATTTTGCTACGAGGTTCCTGCGGGAAGCTTTAGTAGGACTAGCTTTGACCACCCTTGTAGCCTAGTGGTTTCGCTCAAACCTTGACCCTAGATTGTTCCCCTCGACTGTACGAAACCGTATGCGCAAGAATCGCTTGAATCAGAGCTCGTACGGAGAAGTTGCGGCCGTTTTAGTGAATCGCCAGAAAACGGTCCGAATTTCTGGACCGATTTCTGAGTCCTAAACCAACTCTGCGCCGAATTGGAGTAGGACCCGCGCAGGCCCCACTTAAGGGACCGAACCGCCACCACCCCTGCCTCGTTTTTCGTGCCCGCCCCACACGCGTCCCGAGACCGCCACCGCCTGCCCCCGATCGCCGCCTCCCGCGCGACCCCGCGCCGCCGCCGCCAGGCCGCGACCCCGCCGCCGCCGGCCGCCATCCCCGCCCCCGTCGCCCTCCATCCCCGCCGCCAGGTGAGGCCGCCGCCTCCTCTCTCCTCTCCCTCTCTCTCGCTGCGCGCCGCCGCCATCGCCGCCTGCCACCGCGCGAGCCGCCTCCTGCGCCTCGCCTGCCGCCCTACCCCGCCGCCGCGCGCGCCTCCGCGCAAGCAGCCGCCGCCGCCGCCTGGGCATCCGCGCCGCCGCCGCCGCCGCTTGCAACCGCGCGCAGCCCGCCTTGCACCCGCCGCCGCGCGCCACGTCGCCCCGCCGCCGAGCCGCGCCTCGCCATTTGCGCTGCCGCCGCTGCAGCTACCGCCGCGCCGCTGCATGCGGCTGCATGCTGCTGCGTGCGCTGCGGCGCCGCTGCCGCTTGCCGCGCCGCGCGCTAGCGCGCCTTCGCGCGCGCTTGCATGCACGCGTGCCGCACGTCCACGCGCCGTTTTGCACGCCGAGTTGTCTAATCTTGGACCGTACGCTGACCGTCACCCCCTCGCGCAGGTCACCGTTGTCGCCGGAATCGATCGCCGCACCGTCCGGAGTCCGTTTCGCCGTTTGTTTCCGGTAAGCCTGCAGCCACCGTCAGATCTCAGATCAGCGGCTCAGATCGTTCGTTGACCAGTCAGACCCGGGCATTGACTAGTCAGACGCTCAGTCAGCGCCCAGTCAGCAGACGCGTTGACCAGTCAACAGACACAGTTGACTGGTTAATTTCGTTAATCGTTTTAGTTGGCAGATTTCGGTAGAAACTTGTAAATTGCGTAGAAATTAAACCGCTTGGCCAAAAATTGCAAATAAAATATGTGTGGATTCAGTGAGTCGTGTAGAATCTCTCTGTAACTTTGGTTCAGGCTTTTGCAGCAAGGTTTAGTACAGTTTAATCAAACTAGTTAGTGTCCTTTTCGGAGTAATAAATTCGTAGAAAAAGATCCGTAGCTCCAAAAATCGCGTATGATATGTCCCTGGATTCAGTGGAACGAGGGGAATCTCATCGTGAATTAAAAAGATAGGCTTACAGTAGAAACTTCTGCAGAAATTGTCTAGTGGATTTCTGCAGTGTTTTAATTACTCGGGGAGTTTTACAATTCCTTTTTGAGTAATTCCAGTTGGTGCTGTTTCTAATCAGTGATGCCTATACTGTAGAATTTTCCCAAGGTTTTACAACCATTATACTACCGGTAGTGAATTATTCGAGTTCTAGCTCTAGTTTTGAGTATTACCTTTTTGCAAAATAGTTTTCCTTGCGCTAAAACTATTTTTCATGCATGCAATCAGTAGTATTATTGATTAGGATTATGTGGTGCAGCTGTAGCACCAATTCACTTGCCTTTCATACCTTCATGCATCATATTTGTTGCATATGCTTGTGGATTGTTTGTTTATGAATGCAATTGTATCGTGTAGATTGTGACGAGTGCAACGCTTGCTCGTGTGTGGATTGTTCTTCCGACCGCTACAACCAAGGCAAGTAGATGCTACTTTGTTCATGATATCGTCCTACTATTTTTAATGCATTGTCGTGTATTTTGTAGATGCATGTGTAGGATGATACTATCGCTATGCTATGTCCTATTATGTGGTAGGACCCTCCTTGTAGATGAAACGCCGTTGGTAGATGTGCTTAGCCATGCTATGTTGAACGAGGGCTGGGTCACATCATTGAGACTTGTTTCTAAAAGTATTGGTTTGTGAAAACTAAAACAACTTAATCAATGAATCTCCTGGGTGTGATGGTATTGATAATTTTTGGTGGTTTCATTGCGGAAAGGCACCCAGGTATCGAGAGAAATTGATTGGCTTCTTTATTGTGTAGCTTACGTGTACAACCATGTGCCAATAATGGAATGGGCGGTTGGTTGGACTTAGTAGGTTGTGGTAACTCGAACCCGCGTATCCAGAGATGTAGAATTTTGGTAGGTTGGACCGATGCGCTTCGGGATTGAGGAGCTACTTCCCGAACAGTCTCTTCTTGGTCTTCTCCCTATCATCACCCAAAATGAGAGTGACGGTACGAGCTGGGCTGGCCAAGTCACATGGGTAAAGTGTACTAACCCCTGCAGGGTGTATAATCTAATCGATTAGCCGTGTCCCCGGTTATGGAAATCTGAGTTGCTTGATATTGATTCCATGACATGTTTCTCGCTCATTCCAATTTCATAATTGTTTTAATCTTGTTGGGTTAACTTAATTGGGATCTTTTCAAAGAAAATCAAAAACTGTTTATGAAAGTAGGACAAATGTATTTGCAAATGCAAGCCAGACATAGCTCCACTTTCAAAATATGCATGTAGATGTTAGTACTATTGTCTCCATTACTAGCTCTACTTGACATACATTCCATGTATTGTCCCTTCGGGGCTGCTACGTTTTATGTTGCAGGTTATTCCGATTCTGATTAATCGATATAGGCCACGGTACTCCACTCGGCACTTGTTCACTTGTGGGCAATTTGAAGAATGGAGGATTTACTTTATTTATGCTGCTACCTGAATAATTTGAGCTAGCTTTGTGCTAAGCTTTTATTGTAATAATGGTACTCTGGATCATCGTTACTTATGATACACGGATATTTTGCTATGTTATTCATCTTATTCTATTGTGCGCCAATGAACCGATCCAGGGATTGGCATGTCACATAGAAGCCACGGTCTTTTTAGAACCGGGGTGTTACAGTATCAATGGTAAAGATTGGACCGGGGTCCATAGTTCACTAGAGGTGCTCTCCTTAGATAAACAACATGGCATGAAGGGTAAACAAATTACAACAGGGCAATTGACAGGAATTGAGCAAGGCATAACAATGCAATTACTAGTCAGAATGATCCTATGAGATTCGATTGGGCAATACAACAAGATACATAGACCGCCATCCAACTGCATCTATGACTAGAAGTCCACCTTCAGGTTATCTTTCGAACCCCCTCTAGTATTAAGTTGCAAGCAACAGACAACTGCTTTAAGCAAAGTGTGTAAGGTAAACAGTCCACATGTTCCATGAACAAGAGACCGTTGTTTTATCCCTAGTAGAAATAGCACATCTACAACCGAAGAGATTATTGTCACTTCCCTTGGAAACTAGAGGCATGGACCCACTATCGAGCATAAATACCCCCTCTTGGAGTCACTAGCAACTACTTGGCCAAGATATCTACTAACAACAAAGAGCATGCAAGATCACAAACAACACAGACATGATAGAATCATAAAGAAAAAACCATTAATCAAACTAACATAATAATCTAAATATCCATCGGATCCCTGCAAACACAACATGCATGATTACAAATAGATTAGATCTTGATCATGAACGGAGCTCACAAGATCTATACATGAAAGCACAAAGGAGGAGATACAACCATCTAGCTACTACATGGACCCATAGTCCAATGTGGAACTACTCACGCATAATACCGGAGAGAAGGCCTCCGGGATTATCTCCCCTCCAGCAGGGTGCCGGGAAGAACTTCAGATCCCCCCGATCTAGGGACGATGGTGGCGGCGGCTACAGACGGTTTCATGGAGATTTGATCGGGTGCTTAGGGTTTCTGCATCGAGGGCTTCTTATAGGCGAAGGGGGAGGCCGAGGAGGAGGCCAGAGGGGCCACACCCCTCCCAGGCGCGGGGCAAGGCTCACCCATGCCTAGGGGGGGGGGCTGGCCACCCTGGCGTGTGTCTCCGTCTCGTCTTCTAGATTCTTGTTCCCCATGGAAAGTTATTGACTTTGACGCTTGTCCCGTCCAATTTCAAGAATATTTCTTTACTAACTTTTCTAAAACCAAAACCAGCAGAAAACAGGCAACTGGCACTGTGACAACTTGTTAATAGGTTAGTACCATAAAACATGTAAAAAGCACCTCAAAGTGTTGACAAGGAAAGCAAAGTAGATACTAAACAAGCATGGAGCATCAAAAGTTATAGATACGTTTTCGACGCATCACCGTTATATGCTGATGAGTGGGACCACGTTCTATCGGGTCCCGTAGTGGACACCTCTTTCCACTTATCTAGATTAGAGTGGGAGCCACAACTTATCCACATGAGTGCCAGACCCACAACTTACCCATGTTATCATTGCAAGATGGGAGACCAGGCAAGCCCCATGCCCGTGCCTGTGCCGTTGCCTCCCCTTTCTTCTTCTTCTTCTTCTTCTCTGGTGACAGTAGCCCTTCTCCAGTCGGCGAGTTATGTCTAGCTTCACTTAGGCCTCTCGTTCGTCTTGACCGCAGTATGGTGTCGTTCCGTTGACCTGTATAAAGGATGACAATGGCAACCGTGCATAGAAAATGTTAGATATCACACCAAATTATTATAATTAGAGGGGGCCGCTTGCTGTGGAGAATCAATTGGTGCAACTCGGGAGCTAAATTGGGCGCGCGTTTGATGTGGAGAATGCGACCGACAGAGGAGCCATTTCGATGATTTAATTTGTTTATCGAGTTAGTGTCTTGATAGCAATCAAGTGAATCTAGGTGCAGGTCAAACTTTAACGTTTAGGGAGATGGAAGTATAAGAAATAAGATAATGACACAACTCTTCAACACTTTCAAATTTAAAAAATTATACAACTCTTTATGTAAAAGAGAGTTTATAATTTTTAGATTGTGAAAAGTAAAGCATTCACTAAAATCTTTATGTCTCATGCATATACCAAAATCAACAAATCTTAAACACTTTCAAATTACACATTGGACATGATAATGTTGTCCTAAGAAAATATCGAGAGTTTACCATTTTTAGAGTGTGAAAAGTAATGCATAAACTAAAGAGATCCCTAAACTAAAATCTTTACGTCTCATGGATATACAAAAATTATACACCTTTGAACACTTTCAAATCGCGCTTAGGACATGATAATGTTGTGCTAATAAAATCTTGATATTTTATCATTTTTATAGAGTGAAATGTAATGCATAAACATGCATATATGAAAATTATACACCTTTGAACACTTTACCTTCAAATCACACTAAGGGTATGATAATGTTGTGCTGAGAAAATCTTGAGAGTTTATTATTTTCATAGAGTGAAATGTAATGCATAGACATGCATATATGAAAATTATACACCTTTGAACACTTTCCCTTCGAATCACATTTAGGAAATGATAACGTTGTGCTAAAAAAATCTTGAGAGTTTATCATTTTCAGAGAGTGAAATGTAATGCATAAACATGCATATATGAAAATTATACATCTTTGAACACTTTCCCTTCAAATCACACTTAGGACATGATAATGTTGTGCTAAGAAAATCTTGAGAGTTTATTATTTTCAGAGAGTGAAATGTAATGCATAACCATGCATATACGAAAATTATACAACTCTTGACTTTCCCTTCAAATTACACTTAGGACATGATAATGTTGTGCTAATAAATCTTGACAGTTTATCATTTTCATAGAGTGAAAAGTAATGCATAATCATGCATATAACAAAATTATTCACCTTTAAACTCTTTCTCTTCAAATTACATTTAAATTCATTTGTTTATGGCGTTAAAGTATCGGTGGCAAACTCATTGTTTAGCATAGATAGAGGGGTAGCCACCGACAGAGAGAGGGGTTATCCTGCCCGCTAGATCATAGAGGATCAACGGTTGGTGGATACGATCCGCGTGACAACTGTCTCGACTAATCAGAGCGTAGCATCCAAAATGACCATAAGTTTTGGATTTTGTGAGAGTTTGTGACTATGAGAGAGGGAAAACTGAGTACTACTAAAAAACCAAGGGAAAATAGACCAAGAGATTCAAATAGAAAATATAAGCAAATTTTAAAAATGGAAAATGCGTGTTTTATACAATGAAATACATCTTAGCATACATCAAATTATTTTCAATTCAAATATACATGAATGTGACAATTATGGCCTCATTTAGAGAAACTGTGTTTTGGGGAAAGATGTTTTAGGAAGGGGTTTGAGTGGAAAGCCATGAACTTTCATAGACAGAAGGTTATTTGAGAAGTGGTGATTTAGGGTAAAACTTGATTTCTCTATGTTTCTTATGGTTTCTTAGGTGGCAGGTCACTTCCATGGGTAGGTGCTACTATGTTTTAATATTTTTTTGAATATGTTATGCATAAAATGAATCAATTAGCTAGCTAAACCCCATTCGTTGACTCTCTGTTGACCAGCCACCGAAGGGTAAAACTGAGTATATTGCACGTGTCAGTGTTAGTACTCGAGGATAAAACTGAGTATATCTAAATTGCCAGTGTCACACTCGAGGGTATAACTGAGTACACCTAACTCGCCAGGGTTAAACACAAGGGAAAAACTTGATGCACGGGGCAATAGCGGACGCGTGTGGCGGTGCATGGTCCAATAGAGTACACGGTTACGCGATGCATGGTGGTGCAACGAAACTTCCCTTCCCTTCACCTTTATAGAGGACCTCTCCCTCTCCCTCTCGGCCTCCCTACTCTCACTCACTCACTTACTCGCTCACTCACACAACCATCTCCACTGTCCCATCAGCTTCTACAAACCCCCAGGAAAACCCCGAACAAAACCCCAACCGCGTCGTCGATGGAGAAGAAGGGAGAGGTGTCCATAAGCGCCTCTAAGGCCATTGGCGAGGAGGCCCCCATCCCTGTCCAGGCCCCTTAGAGGCATCGAAGGTAGCCACCGCCCCTGTCCAGGCCCTTGTCCCTGCTTCCGTTGTAGCCGCCGACTAGGAAGCCCCCGCCGTTCGCGGGCAGATGCCGCTCGATTGGGACCCCTAGGAGAATCTTGGGGGCCCTTAGTTGGAGCCATATGGTGAGGTAATCTCGGGGGTTCTCACCATCCCTGTGAATGCAATGAGTCAGATCAAAGATGGTCATGACACTGACAAAGTGCGACTGCTGCTTTCCAGACGCACGGGGTAACCCGACGGATTTGCATTAGCCTTCCACCATGATATCCTACACAGGGGCGGTTTGGGTGGACCTTGAATTTTTCTGATCTAAGCCGGCAAACTCCAAAGAGAGATCCGACTTTGCTGACAATGTCTACATGTGCTAAGGAATCTGAAGTTCGACTGGTACAATGCCTACTCCGCTGGCAATGTCTACAGGTTCCCCTTTTGAATAAGGAGACTCGGCGCCACCAGCTTCAACTGCCTCGTGATGTATGCCAAGGACGTGAGCTCCTGTAGTCCCAATGTCGTCCAGACCGTGAACGTCCATGCCTTCTTTGCTAAGTACAAGGCGCTCGACATTCACCCCGGTAACCTCGAGAAGGTGGCCATCGAAGAGGGTTGCATGCCCCTAATCAAGCCCAAGGTGTCCAAGATCAAGGGACAAGGCAACAAAGAAGTGGAGGAAGCGCTAGAGGGAGGAGGCGGAGACCAGGAGGCACTAAACTTGTGTGCAGCTCCTTCTGCTGTAAAGCAGCTTCTTTTGTTTTGTTTGTGTTGAACTTATGCGCTGCTACTGTTGAGCAGCAAATTGTTGAAGCTCATTAGGTACCATACTATCTATCACTAGTTATTCTATATTAGCTGCTATAAGTACCTTATCTATATTTGTTTTGTTTTCTGAATGTATTTATGTTGCTCTAGATTTGGTACCAGATTGGGAAAAAACAAGGACAAAAAGAATAATGAATAAAGAGAGAAACTTCTCTAGATTTTCTACCAATTTGGGAAAAACATAACGCATCAGGTGCACACGTAACGAGAGAACTACCAATGAACAAGACAAGAGAGGAAAAAATACGCTCTTAAAAAGGCCAGTTAACAATAAAAAAGAAAACTGCCAATTTACGCGAGAGGTGCGCACGTAACTATCAAACGTTGCCCAACACAACCCCACACTATGCGGCCCCACACATGAGCATAACGTGGTCCCGACCAACCGGCCTCACACGGTCCCACATGGCACGGCCCCACACGTCAGCATAACGTGTTACCGACCAACCCCACATGGTTCCACATGGCGTAGCCTCATACGTCAGCTAACGGTCAACCTAACGACAACTGCTATTCGAGCTCTTTGTTGAGTTTTAGACAAGAAGTTGGGCAAAAGTGAGGAAAAGTTTAGAGCCTAGGGAAAACAGTGTACAACTAAGAAAGCAAGGGCAGAAAAATAGAAATCCCAAAAATATATTATGAAAAACAATGGGATACTATGATAAAAATGTGTCAACCCAAATGATAAAAGTAGGAAAACGAGATCTAACAAAATGGGATTATCATAATCCACCGCATGACAATTATTGCGTATGATAATACAATTTAATAGGTTCATTATTTTAGTGTGTTTCATTGTTTGGTATCCATTTTATATAAGCAGTTTTCTATATTTTTCATGGGAGATCTATAGTCTAATGAAGTATTTTGTTCTCAAAATTATATTTTTATTGACCAATTTATTACTGGTTTCTAGAAGGGCGCACATTATTATTTTATTTTTGCACATTTTTAAAACTTCTTGATAAAAGAGGAAAACTATGCCAACAAGATGCTATAGGACAAAAGAGAACTCCGCGCAAAGGAGACTCAAGGTTGGAGGTTCACAGTCATAAAAAGCCTTGTAGGGTGGCTTGTCCTAGCGACCTCCATAATCTTGTTTGTGTGTCGTGATCTCTTATGACAATGTGCTTTGATCCAAGGTATATTGGTGTTGAAGTCAGGAGTAATCTCCTTAGACTTTGCGTGATTCCGAGTTATGGACCTCCCATTATAAAAAAAAGATCAGATGCATCTCTAGGAGGGTAGGAACAACATATTTTCATATTCAATCTAAACGAGAAGCTCTGCGAAAAAACATCTAGATCCATGACCTCCAAATTAAAGGGCATTTCCCTTTCTAAGTAAGTTTTGGTTGTTTGTTTGTGAACACAAGTATCTCCTAACCGTGTGCTAAGTATGTTTCAGCTAAAATAGATGAAAATTACGGTGTTTGACCCCTAAAAAATATGAAAAGATTGATGAAGGATAGAATAGGGTTCCTTAGCTCTATTTGCTATTTTGTTAGGAACCCAGACTATTAAGAGGGGTGCCTCGATGGAAGGTCTGTGGGATCTCACATCTCTGTCACATCCCAAAATACACCCACTAGCCTTCCTAATCACTGCAGCAAGTGGAGCTCATAGAAATGTACTTTTGGTGCCCTAAGGACAGAGACTCGAGGGTGCGCACTGCGGAAACTCCGGATCAATGTCTCTGGTCAGGATTCTGGCCTGGAGTCTAGGAGCCTCTGGACCTGGGTCCGAAGACTAGTGGGTCAAACACCGGAGATTTTGCGAGGCCAGAGACTCCATGGTAAGGGGGATCCAATGGCTCTTTTCTAAGAGACACCATATATACTTGTCTCCAACCTCCAGAACAAGCTCCGATTTCCACTCTCTCTCCACCATTGCTGATGAGCTCAAATTTGCCCTGGGATCGGCGTTCTAGGAACGTGAGTGGAGATGCTCTAAAACTTGATGCCCCTTTGGGAATTAAGGGAGAAGACCTAGATCTACACTTCCACTGAAGGAATTTGAATTCCTCCCATGTGCCATTGAGATACTTGTTACTCTTGGGTTGTGAAACCCTAGCTGAAAGAAGTCGCCCCAAGCTCATTCGTGTGTGTAAGACCTTGTGATCGAGTTGGGAGCCTCTAGTTGAGTTGTGGAGAAGTGCCCCAAGGATTTGTGAGAGGTATCGGTCGCCACCGACAAGCACGTCGTATAGTGGATCAAGTACCCACCTACGTGGTGCGTGCCTGGGATAATAGGGTGAGGTCTTCGTGGAGTTGGTGGTCTTTGATGAAATATGCCCTAGAGGCAATAATAAATGTATTATTAGTCATATTTCTGTTTCATAATTAAGTTTCTCGTTCTATGCTATAATTGTATTAGTTCCAAATAATGTGTATTCGGAGGAAAACCCTAATACATGTGTGGGATGATAAACACCATACAAAGATATCCCTAGTCATACCTCTGAGACTAGTATGTACGTCAACTATAGTTTCGGTTTCCTGACTATGGGCAAAGTGACAATGTGATTGTAGTGTTGCCAGTGACATATATGATCGGAGTTGTTGGAGAACAACAACGATGGATAGACCAAAACATGAGATACCGTGAAACGCATTGTCAATATAGTTATCGGTTTAATCTCACAAAAAAATGTATTGCCTTTACTAGAAATTGTTAGACCATGAGACACATATGAACTTGGGTACAATATGGACGTGGAAAGATTCTCCAAACATTGCTCTTAATGGGGTAATTGTAAATTTGATGCTTCTTCGTACCAGATGGTTCGCCAATCATTCACATGGTGTTCTTGTGGAAATTAATACTCCCGTCGATGGGGAGATACACTCTAGGCCCACTCATGCACTGTGATGTTTGTCATCATCTATCCGGACACATGAACAAGTTGTTGAACACAGGAACATCGATAGTACAGGATGAGTAAAGAGTACATGCCAGGAAACGAGAATAACCTAGTGTTTCATGATGACTACAAGTGCACAGATCAATTATATCTAGTTTTGAAGTAAATATATCGAACCCACAGAGAGCTATTGGTAAAGGTCTCTCTGCTCCTCGTCACTATCTACCAAAGGATACTTATCAGCTGCCTTTGATCTCAAGTAAAGGGAGTTTGAAAGGTTTTTGGTTGTTTGCAGAAAAGTAATTAAAACGAGTAGCAAGTAGGAAGGTTGTGTGAAAGCGTGGTTAAACTTAATAGGGATAAAACGTTCTCGGGGATGTAGGATACACCCATAGCATGGTATTGTTATTATTAGAAATTAAGATAACATACTTCATGTGTGATGAGATGTATGGAGAGAGCTCCATAATAATATGTTCACTATATGGCTCTTAGGAGGCAACTTTGTTGAGACAAGAGTGAGGTCACCTCTAAATAACCACTGTGATGTCTGAGATAAGTCATTCATACAAACCATCGCAATTAAGAGTTTCCCCGTAGATATCGTAATTAGCTTAGGGAGTCCCTCTTTAATCCTCCTTTGACCGTGTAGGTTACGAGCCATCGCCAATCTTTCACGGGGCAATTCTGGTACACTCCCAAAACACGTCCAAAGAACTTATCCCTCCCTTTAGTCCAAAGGGCAAATGATATGCGGACGACTAGACATACCATCTAAAGAGAGAGATCAAACACAAATCACAAATCTATCATAGGCCGACAAGTCATATGTACACAAGAATAAATCATCTTTATTGCAAATTCATAATAGTGCTAGGGTTTCTCCATCGTCCCAAGAACAAAGGAACTACTCACACATGGAAGCAATCAAAAACATCATCATAATCAAATGGATGGATAAAAATACAAAGATAGATCTAATACAAACCACAACTGAATGTGTAATTACAACAAGATCTAATAGATGAGAGATGGGGGTAATGGTGGTGATGTAGATGTAGCGATTGATGGTGAAGGCGATGATGCGTTGTCTTCTAATGATCCATGAAGAAACTGGTATTTTACCTCATCCAAATTCCTCCTTCAGATCCCTTTAAGATGTGGTTTTTTGTGGTTTCTGGTGGCTATGAATATCAGATCTCCCCCTCGTATTCACCAGGGGAAAGTATTTGATGAGGCGAACGCGATGGCGCATAGTACGGGCGGGCTCCGCCCGTACCACCGGTCGTTATGGGTACTAGTTGATTCTCCTCGCTCGGTATTCTCCCGGGTGCACAGGTAAATCCATAAAATGACTTTTATCACTTAAAAAATCATATTATAGCATAATATGACATCTCTAATTTATATATCCATATAAGACTTAGTGATCCAGGATCCTATTGAAACAAGGACAAAAAGGTGTGTGCAAACATATTAAAATACAAAGATCCCCACTCTATTTATGCAAAAACAAAAGGTAAATATAATTCAATTTTGGACTCGTTAACTCCTCCAAGCTAGACTCTTGCTTGTCCCCGAGCAAGATGGTGGATTATGGACAAGATCATCATGTTCATGAGACATGGGTCCTTACAATAAATGAAGTAGAAATTGAAGCATGATTATAATATCGGATATAAAGATACTTTGGGGGTATTACCATACCCTTACACATTACATGACTTAGAGGCTTCCACAACTTTTCTAGTGTTAATAAAATTATTAGAAGCTCCTAGTTATTCAACATATCATATAATCATAAAGTTTAGAGGTGTCGAGCACTTAGTTTAGTAATGAAGATTCATGATCATTCTTTTTCTTCTACACTTGATTCTTTTGATAGCTGTTCTTTCTTGTTTCTTCCTTTTCTTATCTTTTCCCTCTCTACATGTGTATGCATATAAATTTTTACTCCTTCTTTCTCTCTTTTTAGCACAACTATTTGATCATGCTCACTACTTTAATGACTTTAAAAACTCTTAATTATGATATGCTACCAGAATTCTTCTCATAGCCTAATCAATACTTTTATTGGTGTGGAAGTCCCTAAAATCATGATAGTTGTACAAGTATCATAACACTCAACCTAGTTCAATCATCTAATATAATAATCAAGAACTTGAACACAACTTCAAATATCATAAAGTCTCGCAACTCAACGAATATAAATCTTCTCTTGAACAAAGGGAGCTCGAAGTTGATGCAACTAATGCAAATTATGGAATTGAAGTCTAACATGCGTGCAGGAAAGTAAACATGCTAAAAATTGTAAGATAGATTACAAGTCTCTCATAGATTCCCCCAGGCTTGGAATCAAACAGGGTGGATCAAATAATTCCTTGCGATTATTTAATACCGTGGCGCGCCCTTTAGTCTGCAGAGGTCTTGCTGGAGATTGCTGCTCGCAGCTTCTTGTTTGTTTTCTCCAAAATAGATACGCGTCGCAAGAACTTCTGCAGATCCGAATGCAAAGGAACATCCAATCAGCGACCTTATTCATCATGTCGTTGAGTTCCTTCTTGCCTTCTAGATCCAAGAGGCGCTTGCGCACAATCTCCCTATGGATAAGTTCTTCTTTCTGATACTTCTCCAATTTGCGAAGGTGGTGTTCAGTCTCCGGAACATGCGCATGAATGGGCACATCCAGAAGGTTGAACCCCAAATCCTCTTGACGCTTCATGCTCATACATGCATTCATGGTGATCTTCTTTGTTGTTGACGTATGCTCTATGGTCTCCTTGTAAGTTCCTGCATCGGGAGGGTTAGACTTCTTACGCTTTGGCGAGGAGTGGTTAATGGTGATGAACTTGAGTGACTCCATGCAACGCTTCCCATGAGGATTTTTGGCCTCTGCTTCGTCTTCGGCCTTCACCATAGCCAAGTAGTTTGGCTGCTGCCACCCCCTCTTTGTTTGCTCCATGAAGGTCTCGTACTCTTCATCATCGGAATCGTACAAGTATCGCTTGTTCTTATGGCTCAATCCTTGAGCTTCACGGTCTTCGGCTTCAATGGAGGAAGTCTTGGAAGCTATCCCATGAAAGATCCATGAGGTTTAGAGGCTTTCCTTTGCCTTGAATAGGGTAGGGTATCATGTAGGTTGGATATGTTGATATAAGAGGGAGGAAGACCTCTATGGAGGCCTATTAAGGGTTAGAGGCAACGAGAAATTTGTACTGGAAGGAAAAGGAGCGGCCAAGAAAAGAATTCCAATAAATATGGAAAAAATAGGCAAAAAAGGAAGAAATCGCGATCTTAACAACCTCATGGTACGGGCGGATGCCCGTACGGCGCGCCCGTACCGGGTCGTTCCCAATAAAACTTGGCTTCCGACATCGGTAACTAGCTAACCGACTAAGAAGTACGGGCGGGTCTCGCCCGTACTGTCCGTCCGTACTGACTTTACTGTCTTCAGTTTTGTTTTTGTTTTTTTGACACATCAACAAAGAACAAGCGGAGAGATACCGTATCGGTGATGACCAACTATATGGGCAGAGGCACCCGTACTACGTGGTCGTACTAGAAATGCAAAAACAGAATAAGGGTACCGCCTCCTTAGCGATCAGCGGTACGGGCGGATCCGGTCGTACCGCCCGCCCTACCGACTTCACAAGACGGATAGTGAATTCAAAAAAGCAAAAGGAAAACAGAAATACAAAAAATAAATAGCAGAAAATTGTCCAGAACAAAGATATGTTTAGATTTCACATACCTAGATTATTGAGAGAGAACAAGTTCATTTGAGTATCTTCTCCTCTCTACATCAGCTTTTTCTTTTTCCGTTCAAACAAAGTTGGTTGCAGAAAATCACCAAAACCATTGAAAGGAGAAATCGAGAATTTTCTTTTTGACAGTGTGGTTCCCACATATATGTAAATGGACGATACTTCTTTTGGTGGATGAATTTCTTGAATGACCATGGATGTCTCTTCTATCTCCTTTTTTCTTTGTAGAATCTGCAAATCAAATTCTTACAAAAGTAGAGTCCAACGGATCATTCTTGGCTTAACTTCAGTCCTCTCTAGGATTTATTTTAGGCCAATACGATCAGTATGCACTCTTAATTTTGAGTTATTGATACAAGATCTAAACTTATCACATGAGAAAACCACGGTGATTTTTTTTCTACCATAGGGTAATTCTTTTTCTACCATAGGATAGCATGATGAATGATATTAAGATCATCACCACATACTAGCAAAGAATTGCTCCCACAGCTTCATGACTAGTCTCACAAAATATCTCAAAAGGTTTCCTCCAATTAGGTGGTTTTGTAATGGGGGCTTCAAGGAGAGCTTGTTTTAATATGTTGAAAGCGGTTAGACATTTTTCATCAAAATTGAAGACAACCCCCTTTGAAAAAAGATTAGTTAAAGGCCTAGAAGTATTTGAAAAACTTTTAATGAACCTTCTATAAAATCCTGCATGGCCTAGGAAACTCCTTATACCTTTCACATCCCGAGGAGGGGTAAGCCTTTCTATAGCTTCAATGTTTGCTTTATCAACTTCTATGACCTTACCTGAGATTTTGTGCCCAAGCACTATACCTTCTTGAACCATGAAGTGGCATTTCTCCTATTTCAATACTAAGTTAATGTCTTCACATCTCTACAAAACTTTATGAAGATTATGGAGACAATGATTAAAGAAAGTTCCATAAACAGAAAAGTCATCCATAAAAACTTCCATAATACTTTCAACATATCGACAAATATAGCAGTCATACATCTCTAGAAAGTGGCAGGAGCATTGTAGAGACCGAAAGGCATATGAAAATAAGCATAAAGACCATAGGGACAAATAAAAGTAGTCTTAAGTTGATCATCGGGATGAACAACAATTTGAGAAAATCTAGAATAGCCGTCTAAGTAACAAAAATGAGAATGCATAGCAAGCCTTTCTAAAGTTTGATCTATAAACAATAAAGGATAATGGTCTTTCCTATTTTCTTTATTAAGTTTTATATAGTCAATGCACATCCTGTGTCATACAATAGTCCTTGTAGGTATCAACTCATTATGTTCATTTTCAATAACAGTAAATCCACCTTTCTTAGGAACACAATGAATAGGACTTACCCATTCACTCTCTTCTACATGAAAGATGATTCATGCATCAGTATGGTCCAATGCAAATTGGAACATCTTTAATTATTCCCACCATGGGGACTTTGAGTGTTTTATCTGCAAGCATTATAGTCATGTCTGTATCCTCTAGTTTGGCTGGTGTCAATTTGTTTTGAATTTTTAAATAGAAATTAAAAGGGATCACATGTCCTGATGTCACAGAGGCCATAATAGAAAGTTCCTCCGAAAGTACAAGGGATAATAGGCTTACCAACTTCTTTAGCTTTTACCTTTCCTTCAATGAATTGCGAAGCTTTGATATCTAGATAAATCACGTTGTAGTGTGCAAACATGGTTAAAATATCTTCCTTCGTTGATTTACCCGTCTATTGTACACTTACTTCATCAGTTTTCTTCATTTGCACCTCTTCCTCTAGCTTCTTAAGGAATAGCTTTTCTTCTTCACGCTGATCCTCCAACTGCTGAGCCATCATATGTTTTCTCGCTGTCCTTGGGAAAGGAAGGGGTTCAACATATGGGGATACCTCCCTAAATGGTTCAATAGGTGTTGTGATAATTGGATCATCTTCTAAAGCTGGCTCATGTGGTAGAGTGTAATGAATCAAGTCCTTATTAGGGGCCTCAATATGTTCTATAAAATACTGAAGGATTTGCAAAATAATATCATCATCAAGTTGAAGTTCATGAGTAGTTTCTTTCACTTTACCGGACTCTTTGTAAGCATTGAGAGAATAATATTCAATTTCTATACCTCCTTTGCCTCCTAAATCAAATCCCTATGTTTCTTATTATGGTGAATTTGTACTAAAAGTTCCCAAGCTTTAACTATATTTAACTCCATGAAGGAGCCTCCAGAATTTGCGTCAAGCTCATGTTTAAGTTCTTGATTATGTCCTCCACAGAAAATGTGTAAAACTTACAATTCAGGTAAATCATGATCAGGACATTTATTAAGTAGAGACTTATACCTTTTAAAGGCCCTTACCAAGCCTTCACCTGGGCGGTTCTTGAAGTTTGTAATTGCCCTTCTTACTTCAACAATTTTTACCTTGGGAAAAAATCGAAATACAAATTCTCCTTTAAGTTTTTTCTAAGTATCAGTTTTATCTATAGGGAAAATTCTATACCAAGCCAAAGCAGTGTTGGTTAGAGATTGGCTAAACAATTTAAGTTTCAGTTCATCATCAGAATAACCTCTTAGATTAAGAGTCCAACATAGCTCGGTAAAATACATTAAATGAGTGTAAGGATCCTCATCTAGATCATCTCCTGCAAAAGTCTTTTCTTTAATAATAGTGATAAAGCAAGGATTGACCTCGTATTCTGGTTCTCTCCCACTTTGGAATTCCTTGATGAGTCCTCTATTGAACTTCCCGAGGTATTTAGTGGCATCGAGCTGATTCATTAGTCTGAGTGCAGTCATGGTGCTGACCTGAAACTAGTAAGCAACTTTAGTAAAAAAATAGTAAAATAAGCAACTAAGAACAAAGGCCAAAAACACTTAGCTCCCCGGAAATGACACTAGAAAAAAGCTTGATGACTGCAAGTGCACAAATCAATTGTAGCTAGTTTCGAAGTAAAGGTATTGAACCCACAGATAGATATTGGTAAAGGTCTTTATGTCCCTCGTCACTATCTACCAAAGGATACTTATAAGCCGCCTTTGATATCAAGTAAAGGGTGTTTGAAAGGTTTTTGGTTCTTTGCAGAAAAGTAATTAAAACGAGTAAAAGAAAGCAAGTAGCAAGATTGTGTGAAAACGTGGTTGAACTCAATAGGGCTAAAACGTTCTCGGGGATGTAGGATACACCTCTAGCATGGTATTGTTATTATTAGCAATTAAGATAACATACTTCTTATGTCATGAGATGTGTGGAGAGAGATCCATAATAAGATATTCACTACATGGCTCGTAGGAGGCAACTTTGTTGAGCCAAGAGTGAGGTCACCTCTAAATAACCACTGTGATGTCTGAGATAAGTCACCCATACAAACCATCACAATTAAGGATTTCCCCGTGGATACCGTAATTAGCTTAGGGAGTCCCTCTTTAATCCTCCTTTGACCGTGTAGGTTACGAGCCAGCGCCGATCTTTCACCCGACGTTTCTGGGTACGCTCCCAAAACACGTCCAAAGAACTTCTCCCTCCCTTTAGTCCCAAGGGAAAATGATATGCGCCCGACTACACATACCATCTAAAGAGAGAGATCAAACAAAAATCACAAATCTATCATAGACCGGCAAGTCATATGGACATAAGAATAGATCATATTTATTTCAAATTCATAGTAGTGTTAGGGTTTCTCCATATACCCAAGAACAATGGAACTACTCACACATGGAAGCAATCAAAACCTCATCATAATCAAACAGATGGATAAAAGTACAAAGATAGATCTAATGCAAACCGAAATTGAATTTGAAATTACAACAAGATCTAATAGATGAGAGATGGGGGTAATGGTGGTGATGTAGATGTAGTGGTTGATGATGAAGGGGATGATGCATTATCCTCCAATGATCCGTGAAGAAACTAGGATTTTACCCCAGCCAAGTTCCTCCTTTAGATCCCTTCTAGGTGTGTTTTTTCGTGGTTTCTGGTGGCTGTGAATGTCGGATCTCCCTCTTGTCTTTTCCAGGAGAAAGTATTTGACGAGGCAAACGCGATGGCGCATAGTATGGGCGGATGTTACAGGCGGGCTCCGCCCGTACCACCGCTTGTTATGTGTACTGGTTGCTTCTCCTCGCTCGTTATTCTCTCGGGTGCGAAGGTAAATCCATAAAATAACTTTTATCACTTAAAAATATCATATTATAGTATAATATGATAGCTCTAATTGATATGTTCATATAAGACTTAGTGATTCCAGATCCTGTTGAAACAAGGTCAAAAAGGTGCATGCAAACACAGTGAAATACAAAGATCCCTACTCTATTTATGCAAAAATAAAAGGTAAATATGCTTCAATTTTGGACTCATCATTTCATCTTGGGCAAGGTAAAGTATCAACCAATCAATATGATATGTATCAGACTCAATACTACGGTTTACACGATAACAAACTTTGTGTTATTTGCGGGGGTTGCTAGTTGTATCAATACACTAATAGTAATCATTGTCATAGAATGAGTTCCAGATATGTCCGCAAATATCCGAACCTACCGTGTCACACACTTAAGACGTTTTGACATTTTAGAATGTGAATTCTAATGAGATAGATGGATTAAGTAATCTCAAAAGGATGTTTCGTAGTGTCTTGGAATATTTTGGAGGGGTCTGGGATATCAGTGAGAGTGGACGGAATAGTTTCAGACATTGAAAGAGGACGCTGGGAATATTTTAGGAAGGCTTTGAATTAATTCAGAGGTGTCCGAAAGTTAATTCGAAAAGCTTCAAGATAAATATTTATATTAATAATAAATAATAAATTATTATTTATTAATATCCTAGTGGGTCCCGTGGACCAAAGGGCTGCATGGGCCTACTGGGCTCACACGCGTGCCGAGGGGGGAGAACCCTGGCCGATTCGTCCAGGGCCTCCCCTAGGCTGGTGAGTGGAGGAGGCAGGGAGGGTGAGGCGGTGGGGGAGGAGTACTCCCCGGTTTCAAACTTTACCCCAAGTTGGTTTGGGGATGGAGAGAAAGGAGAAGTGCATATTGGATACAGAGTTCCTCTCTCCTACTCTCTCTCAATTGGTGGGAGAAGGAAAGGACGACTCCTTGTAGGATACTAATCCCAGTCTTACTATTCTCTACGGAGGATGGAATACGCCTATATATTGAGGGGAGAGAACACACAAATCCATGAGGAGCCCCACCACTGCCTGCCACTACCGGTCACCACCACTGCCACCTCCACCTCCAGTCTTCTTCCTCTTCCTCGCGTCATCATCTTCATCGCGTGGAGGAGATATTCACCAATGCCCGGAGAAATTCGTCTTCTACCCTGTCTAGTTCTAATCTAGCTGGACGACGGAGTGCTGCCGGATCTTTATTGACACGTTCCCTCTTCGTCCGTGAGTTATTGATCTCGCCTCGACGCGGTGCAGTTCTTGTTGCACTTTTGATATCGGTGGATGTGTGACACTTGGAGCACTAGTTCTTCGGATCCGTCTGTGTGATAATACATCTCCTCGTGACTCGCTAAGGCTTGTTGCGGGGATCGACGCATGATCAACCTCGTCATCGACAAACATCCGCTAGTTCGATCTATGAGGGTATGTTTTGTTACCTTACCCTTGTATTGGATCTTGGTTATGCGCTAGAATTTTTTTGTTTTTCATAGCGCGTTCCCCAATAGTCTTAGCACTGTCCATCGCTCCAACGAAGACGTACTTCCTTTAACAATGAAGGAACTTCAGGGATTACATCCCCACCATTGCGGTTGTATCTATCCTTAGCTCCTTATTGTTGTTTACCTTGTTATTGCACTTTCCTGTCATTTAGGTAAATTCACTTAGTTGCATATATAGAGAATTTACTGTCTTTCAAGCCTAAACCAAAAACAACTAAAAACTGGTAGCTTCAATTCACCCACCTCTAGTGGCTCATATTGATCCTTTCACCAAGAAAGATACATCATTCACATAAGAGGACTCCAAGGAAAGGATCATCCCCAATACCTGCAACAATGCGACAACATAGAGACGCCATAAGTGCCCCCATAGCCGTAATTTTCCTTTCATCCCAATTTCTCTTTGTAATAGCCTACCTAACTTTAGAAAACATAATATCATGTACCATAATTTTTCTCCCAAGATTTATTGCGCCTTATGTTTATGTTTGAGTAGCACTTTATAACTTTTGGAATTTTGACAAACCGAGTTGAAATCGCTAATATTCCACCCTGGTTTCACCTAAATATTTTAAATAGAATAATTGTATAATACTAAGTTGGTATAGTATCAAGACATGCTAAATATCTGGTCCCACCGTTGGAACAAACTAAGATCTCAGTTAGGATGGGGATGTCAATTGGGGTGGGGGTGTGAAACTAACTATGGATAATATCCATAGAAGAAACAAAAAATATGCTAACCAAGCTACGTCTTCCATGCCATCCATTTCGCCCTGGAGCCCATGCCCTAGGTGGTGGCAAATACTGACAACACATAATATTGCCCTCAACATCCAGCTTTCACCCCGGCCTCTCCCATATTGCCTAGAAGACGCCTTCAAGAATATACCAACAATGTGGCGCTGACGCCTGGAATTGGAGAGTGGACCTAGGTCTTCCCTAGAATCCGAGGAGAGGGAGGCCTGGTGGAGTCCATGACAATGCCTCTAGGGAAGAAATGGCACCCACAACTATCTCCGTGGTAAGCATCCATCATTGCAGAGTAGGTCTTTCACCTAGGCCATCCACCGAGACCCCGAAGCTACCATATCTTGCCAACTATACTAGTGTAACATCCCTTCATTAGAGCTTAGAAATAAGTGATGAGTGCAGCAGCACTTCGTTGGGAGATGCCAAGCGGAAGGTATGATGCAGTACATCAGGCAAGTTTCCCTCAGTAAGAAACCGAGGTTATCGAACCAGTAGGAGGAAGGAAACGTCCCAAAGGTTCCGCAAGCAACATGGAGACCTGCACAACACAAACTCAAGACTTTGCCAACTAACAGTGAGGTTGTCAATCTCACCGGTTGTTGTACCAAAGGATTAACTGAATGGTGTGGAAGGTGATGATGGTTTGCAAACAGTAACAATGGAAGATGTATCAATGGTAAAGATTGGACCGGGGTCCATAGTTCACTATAGGTGCTCTCCTTAGATAAACAATATGGCATGAAGGGTAAACAAATTACAGCAGGGCAATTGACAGGAACTGAGCAAGGCATAACAATGCAATACTAGACAAAAAGATCCTATGAGATTCGATTGAGCAATACAACAATATACATAGACCGCCATCCAACTGCATCTATGACTAGAAGTCCACCTTCAGGTTATCATCCGAACCCCCTCCAGTATTAAGTTGCAAGCAACAGACAAATGCTTTAAGCAAAGTGTGTAAGGTAAACAATCCACTTGTTCCATGAACAAGAGACCATTGTTTTATCCCTAGTGGCAGCAACACCTATACAACCAAAGAGATTATTGTCACTTCCCTTGGAAACTAGAGGCATGAACCCACTATCGAGCATAAATACCCCCTCTTGGAGTCACTAGCAACTACTTGGCCAAGATATCTACTAACAACAGAGAGCATGCAAGATCACAAACAACACATACATAATAGTATCAAATAGACAAAACCATTAATCAATCTGACATAGTAATCTCAATATCCATTGGATCCCCGCAAACACAACATGCATGATTACAAATAGATTAGATCTTGATCATGAACGGAGCTCACAAGATCTATACATGAAAGCACAAAGGAGGAGATACAACCATCTAGCTACTACATGGACCCATAGTCCAAGGTGGAAAAACTCATGCTTCATACCGGAGAGAAGGCCTCCGGGATGATCTCCCCTCCAATAGGGTGTCGTGAAGAACTTCAGATCCCCCCGATCTAGGGATGATGGTGGCGGCGGCTACAAACGGTTTTGTGGAGTTTTGATCGGGCCCTAGGGTTTCTGCATCGGGGGCTTCTTATAGGCGAAGGGGCGAGCTAGGGGGCCACCAGGGAGGCTGCACTCACCAGGCGCGGGGTGGGCCCACCCGCGCGGCCAGGGGGTGTGGCCTCCTGGTAAGCCTTCTCCGTCTCGTCTCCTGGCTACGTGTTGCCCACAGTAAAATATTGACTTTGGATTTTGTCCCGTCCAATTCGGAGAATATTGATTTTCTGCCTTTTGGGAACCAAAAACAGAAGAAAACAGGCAACTGGCACTGTGGCATATTGTTAATAGGTTAGTTCCAGAAAACATATAAAAACATCTCAAAGTGTAGACAAAGCAAAGCAAAGTAGATACTAAACAAGCATGGAACATCAAAAATTATAGATATGTTTCAGACGTATCAAGCATCCCCAAGCTTAAATCCTGCTCGTCCTCGAGTAGGTAAGTGATAAAAAGAATAATTTTTGAGGTGACATGCACCATCAAACCAAGATCAAACCATTTGCAAGCATTGAAAGCTGGGATCAAATAACTCTAAACATGTGCATGAAAGATGGAGTTCTAACAATAGGACAAAATAACTATGCATGCAACATGAAAGGCTACAAATAAAGATCATGAATAACATGCATTGAAAAACGTTTGTTTGTTTCACATACAGAAAACATGGCATAGTGGCATCAACTTGTCCCTCATTACGACACCTTCAAAGTTCATAAGAGTGACTAGATACAAATAGCACAAGAACAAGTAATATCACAATATGCATCAATCAATAAGTTTTGGGTCACTGCACATAGAACTAAGAATGGCAACTATGCTCTCTTAATGGTTCCTAAAGGTAGAAGGTGGGGACTCAATATAATAGTGGAAGAAAGGCCCTTCATAAGGGAAGCATGTATTTCAAGTTTCAAAAGGAGGTTCCAAAAATTATGGTACTTGTTAGCTTTCAGCCCTCATTGCCCCTATCATAAGCATCTTGAAGTGATTAAGGTTAAAGTGAACGAACTATGGAGTATATTCTTGACAAAGTATAAGTTGGCAATCTCATGTCCCTTGAATACGAGGGCCGCACCTCATGCTACTCAACTTCAGGCACCTGTAAGTTCTTGTCATAGTAAGTACATGTGTATCATAGAGAACCGCCAACGGGGTACCCCTTGCACATGGTACAAGAGTTATCCCATAACCAAAATGACAAGGCAAGAATACAATGAGCATCTCAGCGATATTTTTATTTACTATGTGCATAGATTTTTATTGAGGATGCTTCACAGAATGCTCATTATGGTGATGCTGCAAGTTTCCACCATGATTATGCATGACTTAGGCTAGCGGCCCAGACGTTTCTCTAACAAAAAATACATAACTCCATGGACTTACAAGATCCCTCTTTATTTCACATCGGTGACATCCATAGACAAAAGAGCATGATATCAACTGTGTACAAAGTACAAGTGCAATGTTGAAAACGTTCCCCATGACAGCATGGTTCTGCTAATTCCAACGTATAAGTGCAAGCATATAGAATATAGATGACACAATGGTTCAAATTTATTAGGGGCAAATAATATAAAGTGTGCCATAAAGTTCGTGAGGGCTTTAATCACTAAGTTTTCACATAACAAAATACTTTTTAATTAGAAGATAGCTGAAAGCAAGAATATACTTGGAATGGTGTAACACACCATGCATAGGAGTTTATAGTGGACACTTTGGAAAAACTTGGTTTCTTGGGAGTTGGAAGCATGAGTAGAACTTACTCATACAAGTGGAGGCTAGCAAAAGACTGGGAGCAACCAACTAAGAGAGCAATAATGGCCATAATCATGCAGAGCGACAAAACATTACTAATCAAAGCATAGGGTGGTACTACAAGTCAAGGACTAAATGATCATAGAGGCTAGGATGACTGGTTCATAGTCATAACATGGTGTAAGTGTCGTGGTATTTGCGACATGTATGCCATAGGGGTATCCCAACTACGAGTTTAGAGACGTGGGGGAGGGGGGAGATGGAGAGCGTCTGGGTCGGCTTGACACAGTTTACCCAGGTTCAGATCTCACGACGGTGGCGAGATCCTACTCCTGCTATAAATCATTATAATGGCAATACGCTGAGTTACAGGATTGGGGGTTCGCTGTGTGCGAGTAGTGCTATGCACTTGTCTATGAGATTGTTCTCTGCCCTAAAGGATCCCATAGGCCCGATTTATATAGTCGCCAGGTCCTAGGGTTACAGGGAAAAGTCCTAGCCGGACAGGTTACAGAGTCCTACACCGTCTATTACTAGTCTTGTGTATCTTGTACTCCAAGGCTCCGGGTACGCTGGTGACTCCATCGTAGCCTTCCTTTATCCGACATGGGCCTCCCTTCTGGATCCATCTAACTGGGCCGCCCAGCAGGCCATAGGCCATGCTACCAACTGTGGGCCACCCGGGTTATCCGGATAGGTGACATGCTATGAGGATACCCATATAGCATATCCCCAACAGTAGTCCTCGGAGAACTCCGAGATCTTGTTCCATCTTGCCTCTCCAGATGAATGCTCCGTCTAGTAGGATGTCGGAAAATCGTCAAGCAATATCTTGTAGTCCTCCCAAAGAACCCTGCAGAGCTTTCTCCGTCTTCAACTTGTAAGCCAGAGAAATTCTGAATCTTCCATCGTACTCTTCCGTAGCCGGATTGGATCCGTCCATGTCGGAATCTTCGATGTGACGGCTCATATGCCCATGCCAGCTAGGACGATGTAGGCTTAGGTCAGCGACGCCTCATAACTCACACATGCAGAGAACGCAATCATGTCCGATTTTCCTGCACGAGCGATACGAACCGTTTGTGGTGACGGTTGGAGACGTGGCGAAATTTCCGCGCACGTTCGCGAACACGTCGTCTACGCGGCAACCGTCTGATCAAGCTGCACGAATCTTGACACTTGGAGATGATAAATAGTAACCACGGTGGAATTTTCACCTTTTACCTCATTCTCCTCGCATCATCTTCTTCCCCTAGCGCTCTCCCCTTCGAGCTCTCCGAGAGAACTCTCGAAAAAATCCTAGCTCCAATCTACACCAGTGACCTCCGTACCCACTCCATGGCCAGCAACAACACTTCCCCATCGATGGCGGCGTCGAGCGAAGCCGCGGCGAAGCTGGCGAGCTCACTCGTCGTGCCCCCAGAGGGTTTGGTCATCCCCGCATCGGCGGTGATCGAGTCCACCGGCGGCGACCTTAATCTGGCGGCGCTAGAGCCGTTGGAGGAGGAACTGGACTCGCACAAGGGAGACTAGCGCGGCTCAGATATCACAGACCGTGATATCTAAGAGTTGATCGTCGAGGGCTACCTCCCTGCGTCGGAGGGGCTCGCCTAGCGGGCGGCGCCGGCCGGCGAGGTGACACCTTCTCCCCAAGCCAGAGAAAAGGTGTACCTCAAAGCCCAACTGGTACACGGCGTCTCCCTGCCTATCTCCAACTTCTTCCTCTCCGTCTTGAACCATTATAGGGTCTAGCCCTAGAACCTTTCCCCCAATAGTATCTTAGTGCTTCGCAACTACGCAGCGCTTTGCGAGGGATACTTAGGGATAAGGCCTAGGTTAGACCTCTTTGTGTACTTCTTCACCATCAAACGTGAAGCCGGACATAACAAGGAAGAGCTTAGGAACTACAGCACCATAAGCTTCAAGATTTGACCTGGCCGGTGGTTCCCCGACATCGTCGGCCACGAGTCCTGCAAGAATTGGCAACATACGTACTTTTACGGCCCAGACATTCCCCTGGCTGGCCGACAAGTTACGTACCCGGACTTCGTTGATGGAGCCGCCGCTGAAGCCTCGTCATGGAGATCCCAGGCCTCCCTTCCCTCCGACCTCGACGCTTCTCGTGCCATAAGGCGGATCGAATGGTTCGTAGAGACGGGTTTGACCGGCTTGGACCTAGCCATGTGCTGGTTCATCAGGCGAATCCAACCTCTGCAGCACCACGCGAAGCTTATGCACGAGTATACCAGCGACAGAAGGGATAGTCTCCGCATCTCCGTGGACAACTTCTCGAGTGACTCCATCAAGCTCCGCCTTAAGGACATCGTCAAGGTGAAGGATAAGAAGCGCGGCTTCACCATCACCTATGACATGTTCGTAGACGACAAGTGCCCAAAGGTAGGTATTTTATTTTCTGTCTACGACATATACTCCAGTTCTTCCGTCTTGCAAATATCATCTTATCTAACACGGTGATTTCTTACTTAAAAACCTAGCGATCTAGAGGAGGGAAACCTGGCTGCCCAAATCTACGATCCAAAGATGAAGGAAGTCACGGTTGTGTCCGACGACGAGGCTCCATTGGCGCGAAAGCAGAAGAGCTCCACCTTTGACGCTGCCGACGGAGGCAAGAAGAAGAAGACGGAGGGTGGAGCCTCCAAAAAGACTACCGCCGCCCTGGAGGCGGAAAAGAGAAAAGTTACCGGAATCCCCTTTGCCAAAGCACCCCCACTTGTGTAAGCTTCTCATTCTCCGACATTCTCCGACTTGTGTAAGCTCCTGTACTTATGCATTTTGCACATTTCAGGAAGAATGCCATGACCAGCCTCAAGAAGTCCTCCAAAATATCGGGGGCTTATCGAAATATTAAGGACATGCTGCATCGCGACGCCTCCCCCACCATCGCCCCTGCCACTCCTGCCGTCAAGCCCTCGTCTGCCCCGACAAGCTCACAAGCTAAGGAGCCATTAGGCCCTTCCGCAATGGAAGTGGATTCTGGCTCCTCTACCAAGCTTGCTGTTGTCGGTGAGCAGGCAATGCAGGAGAGTACCGTCCAACAAATGGCTGAAGCTCCGGCTAAGGATGCCATCGGTAGTGGCAAGGCGGTGGTGGAAGCAGGTACTTCTGCCGTAGGTGGTGCCCCCGTACCCAAGAAAGCCATAGTCTATCCGAAGATAGTCTATCCGGTACTTACACCGGGTAGCACTGCTTTGGTCTCTAGTGCGGCGCCGACATCTCCGACGTGCGGTCTAGAGGAGCTCCGTCGGCAAGCAAAAATCTTGCAAGGAAATAGCGAATCCTTTGCCAAGATGCTGGCCGAGAGTGCTACGAACCTCAAGATCATCGCACTTGTAAGTTTTATTTGCCTTGTGCATTTCATATGAGTATCCCATTGTAGCCCCCGAGGATGTAGACGGAAAACCATAGGTTTTGCATCTATATGCTCTAAGAGTGACTAAGTTAGGAAACCTCTCACTGTAGCCCCCAAGCATATAGGTGGAATGAAATATTCCGATGTCACATCCCAAGATTTTCCAAATCTTGTAATGTGAAAAATAAATTAATAAAATAAAATTTTGTTAGATTTTCAGGGCCAGAAGAAACTTTTGATTCCAATTGGAAATCTTCAAACCTATTTTGAACAAAGAAATCCTAAAGGGATTAAAAAGATAAATATTTAGTAAAGGAAAAATAAAAATATTTTACTTCTACTTTGAAATCTTTTTATAAAGGTTTTGGTTTTCAAAGGGAAAAGAAATATTTAAATAAAGATTATTTTATAGAGCCAAATTAAAACTTGGCCAAGCTTTTGAAATAAAATGTTTTGTTTTGATTAAAACTAGTAAAGGTTTATTTAAATAAAATAATAAGGAATTAATATCCAAATTTTATTTAAATAAAAAGGTTTTACCATTTTAATTAAAACATCAAAACTTATTAAATTATTTTAAATAAGTTTTCTAAGTATTTTATTTTCTTAATTAAAACCTACTGAAGTGTTTTGGTTTTATTTTAGATTTCAAAATAAATATTTTGGTAAAACAAATCCTATTTGATTTAATAACTAAGGACCATTTTATTTAATTATTAAATGGATCCAAAAATAAAGATGTTATTTTATTTTAAACAAGTTTTCCAAAGTATCTTATATTTCCAAATAAAACCTACTGATTTGGTTTTGAAAATATTTGGATTTCAAAAGAAGATTTTATTAAATAAATCAAACCCTATTTGATTAAATAACTAAAGGTCCATTTTATTTAATTAATGAATGGATCCTAAAAATGAATAAAAATATTATTTTTATTATGGAATTTTGGATTATGCTACTGAACAGAACCAAGTTCAAAAGTTGTGAAGTGTGGTGTTTGTTTGAATTGATTTGGTTGATTGGATTGTTTGTTTGAAATTCAAATCAGTAAATAGAAATGGAAAAAGATAAATCAATCAGACAGAAAAAAATAAGAACAAGTCGACCCAGCCCAGCCGGCCCAACTAACCCAGCAAACAGCCCACCTCTCTTCCCCAGCGAACCGTTCTTTTCCACTCACACCCGCACCCGCAGAATCAATGACAAGTGGACCCTCCCCCTCACTTCCTTTCTCGCTGGCAAGCAGACCGCACATCCCTAGCCATCGTCTTCAACGAGACCCCGTTGCCCTGCCGTTGCAGTGAGATTACTCCGGCGTTGATTACGCATGAAGGAGGCTTTGATTCCTCGCAATAACCATGCCCCTTTAAACGCTAGTGACTCCTCTCCACTTCCCCTCTGTTTCCCCATCTCAACACGCCCCCAGGCCGCGGAATTTTGCCCTACACTCCCTCTGCTCCGACGATGCTCCGGTGAAAATTCCGGCGACCCAACGCCGCCCCTTGCCTCGTCGACCTCGCACACATACTCCACGCATCCAGGCGCATCTCCCCGTGCCATTCATTCATCCGCGAGTGCCCTGTAACCTCGGCTTCGTCGACACTAAGCGTGCGCCGCCGTCTGCCATTACTCCGTCAAGCACCCCAGGTGAACTCCGACCGCCCTAAGCTCTCTCAAGGATGCACGCGTATTCCCCAGGTCATTCCGCGTCTAACCATGCCTCCACTTTGTCTTAGCCTGGTCCTAAACAACGCCAGCAGCGACGTCGGAACGCATCCGACGCCAGGAGCAACTCCGGCGAGCCATTACTCTCACCTCCGTGCGCCCCTTCGCCAGCCAGTGCCTCCTTGAGTTTCCCCAGGCGTCTGCGAACATGGTGAGCACATTCTTTTCCTCCCTCGCTTCCTGTAGCATCGACCCCGCCGTCGTCTGACCGTCGCCGCCGCGCGCAGCTGTCAAGCGCCGCCCGTCCTTGGCCTAGTTACTTTGAACCGTAGGATGAGGAACATCTGGCTAGGATTAGATCTGATCGAAACGGTACACGTCCATCTGTGTCGCACGTTTCCAGTTAGATCCAACGCACCCCGTAGCCGATCCAAGCAAACCGTTATTGCCCAATCAGGGACAACCACGTGGCCAGTTTCTGTTTAAAATAGAATTTGAAAACAGATTTGTATGCAGATTTGAAAACCCTATAACTTTTGATCCACACGTCCAAATTTTGCAAATTTGGTATCATTGGAATCAGGGGAACAAACCCTAGCCAACCATGCCCTTAGTTTAGCAAATAGTATCTGTTAGCTTGTTTGAATTTGCAGAAACATTTGTATGCTTGTTAAGGATGTAAAAATTGTTTAAAAATGAATTTGGGGTTAAAATCTTTGGCAATTGGATTGATTTGAACCTACTGACCCTAGGAAACACTTTGTGGACTCAAAATGTATTTGGTGAAATAAAATAATGATTATTTGATTTAAAACCATTTCTAGTAAAATAGAAATGTGGTTTATTTATTAAAAATGGTTTTGGAAGAAAACCTTTGGAAAATGTTTTGTTTTAAAACTCTCTGACCACAAACACCAAGTTTTATAGTTTGAAAACATATTTGGTGAACCCTATAGGTTAATGCCTTAGTAAAAATATTTCTACACCACATAAAATGATACTTTGTTTTGAAAATGGTTTTGAAGTGAAACCTTTTGTAAAATGACTTTGCCACTTTACCAAATGACCATTAGGTGCTTTCAAATGTTTGTGACCCATTAGGAACCACTTTTTCAAACAAAACAAAGCTTGGCATGCTTGCATGCATTACTTTGACTTTGTCATTTTATGTGTTGTTTTGCTTGATTGGTAGATTGAACTTGTGCCTTGCTTGATTGATTTGTAGTGACTTGAAGAGTGTGATTGTTGCAAGGACAAGGAGTGAACCCATACTCTACCAAAAAGGCAAGTGATGCTTCATACTTCCTATCCCATTACTTTCACTATGCATTAGTGATTTTGCTAAGTAAAACTTGCATGGATTTTGCTAAGTATAGACCTTGCTATAGGAAAACCTAGTAGATGAAACCTTAGTGGAAATCTTCCTAAGTTAAGATTCCTATTACTATCAAGCTTAGCCTAGCTAGTAGAAAAAAGGGTGGAAATATATTCACACTATGGAAAAAATTCTAAGTCTGAGGACTTGTGTTTTGTTTAATAAAACAACTAAGTTAATGAATCACCTGGGTGGAATGGGACTTGCTTGGTGGTTTTTGGTTGAGTGTTTACACAAGGCCAGGGGACTGGTGAACCTTGTGTATCTCTCTTGTGGATTGCCACCCAGGAACAAAGAGATTTGAGATGTCAAATGTTGAGAAGCTTCAAGTGCAACCACTTGGCAATATGGGCTCTGCCATGATCATATAGGTTGCAAGAACTTAGCCATATGGACAGAGGGTGGTAGTGTTGTAGGGGTTCGTAGCATGGAAAACAAAAAATTTCTATCGCATACAAACAAACAAGCCAAGATCTATCTACTAGATTGTAGCAACGAGTCGATGGAATAACTTACCCTCGAAGATTCCAAAGTGTTTAACGAGAGCGGATTCTCGTGGGTGATGTAGTCGTACTCTTCCCGATCTCAAGATCGTGTAGACGATCCTTCCGGCGCTGCGTTCCGGCAGCGCTCCCGCAGTCGGTCACACGTTCGGTACTCGACGAAGACCTTCCTCTCCCTTGTTCCAGCAGGCAGCGGAGGTTGTAGCACTCTCCTCGCGATTCCGGCAGCACAACGGCGTGGTACCGGAAGTAGAGGGGAAATCCCGCAGGGCTTCGCCTTAAGCCGAAGCGAGTATGGTGGAGTATGATAGAGGGCTATTAGTGGTCTAGAGATTAGACACACCAATTAGAAGGCTCTAAACCGCAGGTTAAAGCAATTAGAAGCTCTAAACGAAAACGGCTCTAAACCGGAGATTAGAGGATAGGAACTTGTGTGTCTAGAGGAGGAGGCCCTGCCCCTCCTTTTATGGGTGGGAGGCGCGGCCAAGGGGAGGGGAGTCCCTCCCCAAGTCGGCCTTGGTTGGCGCGCCGGCTTGGGGAGGAGACTCCTACCCCAAGTCGGTTCCCAACTCCTCTTGCTTGTTTCCCACAGTTTCTTGTTTTAGCCGTTTGACTTTCAAACTGGACATTTGACTTTTCTGTTTTAGGATTCAATTTAATCCTTTATTTGGAACAGCAAGAACACTTAGTACATGATGCAATCATTCCAATATGTAATGACACATTCATGTACCCCTCCCCCCTCCCGGAGTGCCGGACATTCCGGAACCTTCTAGAACATTCACCGGAATCATTTCCGAACTCCGAAACGGGACTTTACTTATATGAATCTTATTCTCCGGACCATTCCAGATCACCTCGTGATATCCCGGATCCCATCCGAGACTCCGAACAACATTCGGTCTCTTTCTCATAATACCATAACTACTCAAAACAACGTCGAATCCTTAAGTGTGTCTCCCTAGGGTTCGTGAATTATGCGGACATGATCGAGACACTTCTCCGAACAATAACCAATAGAGGAATCTAGAAATTCATATGTCTCCCACATATTTCTACGATTACTTTGCGATCGAATGAACCACTTACATACGATACCAATTTCCCTTTGTCTCACGATATGTTACTTATCCGAGGTTATGATCGTCGGTATCTCTGCATACCTAGTTCAACCTCGTTACTGATAAGTACTCTTTTCTCGTTCCCGTGATATGTGATCCCTTGTGAGCCAGTCACATGCTTGCAAGCTAATTGGATGACATTTCACATAGAGGGCCCAGAGAATATCTATCTGTCATATGGATGGACAAATCCCACTCTTGATCCATGTGTCTCAACCAATACTTTCCGAACACTCAATGCCACCTTTATAGCCACCCAGTTACGGTGTGGTGTTTGATGTCATCAAAGCATCCATCCGGTAAAGGTGATATGCATGATCTCATGGTCGAAGGAATTAGGTTACTATGTATCAGAAAGCATATAGCAATTGAACTATTGAAATGACTTGATCTTTATGCTACGCTTATCTATAGGAGTATGTCCACCATATCATTCTCCTAATGATATGATCTTGTTGTTGATAACATCTCAATGTTCATGATAGGGAAACCACAATCATTTATCAACCAACAAGCTAGTGAAGTATAGAGGCTATACTAGGGACTTCAAATTAAGTTTACAAATCACACAAGTATTAATGTTTCCTTGTTAATACTATTATAGCATGAATGTAAACATTTATCATAAACACAAAGATATAATAATAACTACATTTATTATTGCCTCTAGGGCATATGTCCAACAGTCTCCCACTTGCACTAGAGTCATCTAATCTAGATTACATGGTAATATACCGAACACCCATGGTAGTTTGGTGTTGGTCATGTTTTGCCCTCGGGAGAGGTTTAGTCAACGGATCCGCCACATTCAGATCTGTGTGTACTTTGCAAATCTTTATATCCCCATCCTGGATATGTTCTCGAATAGCGTGAAAACGTAGCTTGATATGCTTCAGCTTCTTGTGTGACCTTGGTTCTTGCGCATTGGCTATGGCGCCCATGTTATCACAGTAGATAGACATTGGGTCCAGCGCACTAGGAACCACACCCATCTCTGTAATGAACTCTTTCATCCATATCGCTTCTTGTGAAGCCTCCGAAGCAGCCATGTATTCCGATTCAGTTGAAGATCTCGCCACAACGCTTTGCTTTGCACTCCTCCAGCTAACTGCTGCACCATTCAAAATAAATACATATCCAGATTGTGATTTAGAATCATCCGGATCGGTGTTCCAACTAGCATCGGTGTAACCACTAACAACGAGATGTTCATCACCTCCATAAGAAAGAACCATATCCTTAGTTCTTCTCAAGTACTTAAGGATGTTTTTGACCGCTGTCCAATGATCCACTCCTGGATCACTTTGATATCTGCTAGTTAAACTAACAGCATATGCGATGTCGGGTCTAGTACATAGCATGGCATACATTAGAGATCCTATGGCTGATGCATAGGGAGTCTTACTCATCCTTTCTCTATCTTCTGCCGATGTCGGACTTTGAGTTTTACTCAAGATCGTATTGGGCAACATGGGCAAGAACCCTTTCTTGCTTTCTTCCATTCCAAACCTCTTTAGAACTTTGTCCAAATATGTACTCTGTGACAATGATATTTGGCGTTTCGATCTATCTCTGTAAATCTTTATGCCTAATATGTAAGCTGCTTCACCAAGATCCTTCATTGAAAAACTATTATTCAAATATTCTTTGACACTATTAAGAAGGTCTACATCATTCCCAATCAACAATATGTCATCCACATATAGTATTAAGAATGCTACAGAGCTCCCACTCACTTTCTTGTAAATACAAGCTTCTCCATAAGTTTGTATAATACCAAAACTTTTGATTACCTTATCAAAACGTTGATTCCAACTTCGGGATGCTTGCTTCAATCCATAGATGGACCGTTGAAGTTTGCATAACTTGTTAGCATCTTTAGGATCGACAAAACCTTTGGGTTGCATCATATACAAATCTTCATCAATATCTCCATTGAGGAATGCTGTTTTGACATCCATCTGCCATATCTCATAATCATAATATGCAGCGATTGCTAACATAATCCTCACAGACTTTAGCTTCGCTACCGGTGAGAAAGTCTCATCGTAGTCAACTCCTTGAATTTGTCGAAACCCTTTTGCGACAAGTCGACATTTATAGACAGTAACATTACCATCAGCATCTGTTTTCTTCTTGAAAATCCATTTGTTCTCGACAGCCTTTTGGCCATCCGGTAAGTCCACCAAAGTCCATACTTGGTTTTCGTACATGGATCCAATCTCGGATTTCATGGCTTCTTGCCATTTATTGGAATCTGGGCTCATCATCGCTTCCTCATATGTCTCGGGGTCATCGGTGTTGTCCACCAACATGACACTCATAACGGGATCATACCAATCTGGAGTGGTACGAGTTCTCCTTGACCTCCGAGGCTCTGTAGCAACTTCAACCGAAGTTTCATGATCACCATCATTAGCTCCCTCTCTTATTGGTGCAGGCACCACAGGAACTTCTTCCGGTGCTGCGCTACTCGCAATTTCGAGAGAAGGTTCGACAACCTCGTCGAGTTCTACTTTCCTTCCAGTCACTTCTTTCGAGATAAATTCCTTCTCTAGAAAGGATCCATTCTTGGCAACGAAGGTTTTGCCTTCGGATCTATGATAGAAGGTATACCCAATAGTTTCCTTTGGGTATCCTATGAAGACGCATTTTTCCGCTTTGGGTTCCAGCTTGTGCGGCTGTAACTTCTTTACATAGGCTTCACATCCCCAAACTTTAAGGAACGACAATTTAGGTTTCTTCCCAAACCATAATTCATACGGTGTCGTTTCAACGGATTTAGACGGTGCCCTATTTAAAGTGAATGCGGCTGTTTCTAATGCATAACCCCAAAATGATAGCGGTAAATCTGTAAGTGACATCATAGAACGAACCATATCTAGGAGAGTTCGATTACGACGTTCGGACACACCATTACGCTGTGGTGTTCCCGGCGGTGTCAATTGCGAAAGTATTCCTCATTTCTTCAAATGCTCGCCAAACTCGTAACTTAGATATTCACCTCCACGATCAGAACGTAGAAATTTAATCTTCTTGTTATGTTGATTCTCTACCTCACTTTGAAACTCCTTAAACTTCTCGAAAGTTTCGGACTTATGTTTCATGAAATAGATATACCCATATCTACTCAAGTCATCCGTGAAGGTAAGAACATAACGATAACCACTGCGCGATGCTACACTCATTGGACCACACACATCGGTATGTATGATTTCCAATAAGTCCGTAGCTCGCTCCATCATACCAGAAAATGGAGTCTTAGTCATTTTTCCCATCAGACATGCTTCGCATCTTTCAAGTAATTCAAAATCAAGTGATTCAAGAAGTCCATCGGAATGGAGTTTCTTCATACGCTTCACTCCAATGTGACCAAGACGACAGTGCCACATATAGGTCGAATTATCGCTTGATTTCAAACGTTTAGCCTCAATGTTGTTGATATGTGTATTTCCACTATCGAGATTCAATAAGAATAGACCATCTATCAAAGGTGCATGTGCGTAAAACATATTACTCATATAAATCGAACAACCATTATTCTCGGACTTAAATAAGTAACCGTCTCGCAATAAACAAGATCCCGATATAATGTTCATGCTCAACGTAGGCACCAAATAACAATTATTTAAGTATAAAACTAATCCCGATGGTAGATGAAGGGGTAGCGTGCCGACCGCGATCACATCAACCTTTGATCCGTTTCCCACGCGCATCGTCACCTCGTTCTTCGCTAGCTTCCGTTTATTCTGCAGCACCTGTTTCGAGTTACAAATATGAGCAACCGAACCAGTATCAAATACCCAGGCACTACTACGAGTACTAGTGAGATACACATCAATAACATGTATATCAGATATACCTTTCTTCTTGATGTTGCCGTTCTTCAAATCCGCCAAGTACTTTGGGCAATTCCGCTTCCAGTGATCTTCTCCCTTGCAGTAAAAGCACTCAGTATCAGGCTTAGGTCCAGCCTTGGTCTTCTTCGCCGGCGTGGTAACTTTCTTACCACCCTTCTTGAAGTGTCCCTTTTGCTTAGACTTGCCTTTCTTGAATTTGGTGGTCTTATTGACCAACAACACTTGGTGCTCTTTCTTGATCTCCACTTCTGCAGATTTCAACATGGCAAAGAGTTCTGGCAACGTCTTGTTCATGTTCTGCATGTTGTAGTTCATCACAAAGTTCTTGTAACTTGGTGGTAGTGATTGGAGGACACGGTAAATCCCCAAAGCATTAGGAATCACTATACCCAAGCTTTGAATTTTGTTTGCGTGCCCAGACATCTTAAGCACATGCTCACTGACGGAGCTGCCCTCTTCCATCTTGCAGTTAAAGAACTTTTCAGAAGCCTCATAGCTTTAAATTGCCGCATGAGTCTCAAAAATCAATTTGAGATCCTCGACAATATCATATGGGTCTGAATCCTCAAACCTTTTCTGAAGCTCCGATTCCAAACCATACAAGATATCACACTGAACTATGGAGTACTGATTCTTCCGAGCGAGGTAAACATTCTTTATCTCATCGGGAGCATCATCTGCAGGTGGGTCACCCAGCGGTGCATTCAGCACATAGGTCAAATTACCAGCTGTGAGGACAATCCTCAAATTGCGGAACCAATCCGCGAAGTTGCTTCCATTGTTTTTCAACTTTTCTTTCTCTAGGAACGCATTAAAATTGATGGTAGGGGCTGCCATTGATCTACAACATATTTGCAATAATTTAGACTAAGTTTATGACAAATTGAGTTCAAATTAATAATGAAATTAAACTAGGTGAACTCCCACTCAAAACAATATCCCTCACATTGTTTTAGTGATCACACGAACCAAATCCACCATATCAACACCGATCATCACGAGAGTTGACATAGTTTCAATGGCGAACAATCGACATGTTCATCATATCTACTATATGATTCATGCTTTACCTTTCGGTGATCCGTGTTCCGAGACCATGTATGTACATGCTAGGCTCGTCAAGATCAAACCTTAGTTTCCGCATGAGCAAATTTGGCTTGCTCACGTTGTATACACTTGCAGAATATAACACACCCGATCATCACGTGGTGCTTCGAAACAACAAGCTTTAGCAACGGTGCTAACTAAGGGTGAACACTTTATGACTTGAAATTGATGTGCATGAGGGATCATCTTATAATGCTACCGTCGTCTACTAAGCAATACAATATGCATAAAGGATTAACATCACATGCAATTCAATATATATGTGATATGATATGGCCTTTCTTCTTTGTGCTTCCGATCTCCATCTTCAAGCACGAACATGATCTCCATCATCACCGGCATTGCATCAAGGTCAATGACGCTTCTCCATGGTTGTCGTCCACCGGCTTCAACTATTACAACTACTTTGAATAGACACACGGGTCTTAACATAAATTAAAGACAACCATATGGCTCCTGCCGGTTGCCAACTTACAATAAGAAACATTGCATACATCAAATATAATCACAATCATGGCCATATCACATCACTGCACACCCCTGCGAAACAAAGTTAGACGCCTCTACTTTCTTTGCATATTTTACGTGGTTTGGGGCTTTCAATAAGTGTCGTTCTAACTTACGAACAAGAACCACAACATTGATACTAGCATTGTTGATCACCCGTTGTAAATTGGATCTTAACTATGCTAGGAGAAACAGGCACCCGCAAAGCCACTTATGCAATACAAGTTGCATGTCAAGCGTGGAGCAAGTCTCATGAACGATGTCATGTAAGGTTAGCCCGGGCCGCTTCATCCCAACATACCACAAGATGCAAAGTACATAAGAAGTAATCGACAATAAAAGCATCAACGCCCACAATGACCATTGTGTTCTACTCGTGCAACAGATCTACATATAGACACGGCTCTGATACCACTGTAGGGGTTCGTAGCATGGAAAACAAAAATTTTCTATCGCATACAAACAAACAAGCCAAGATCTATCTACTAGATTGTAGCAACGAGTCGTTGGAATAACTTACCCTCGAAGATTCCAAAGTGTTTAACGAGAGCGGATTCTCGTGGGTGATGTAGTCGTACTCTTCCCGATCTCAAGATCGTGTAGACGATCCTTCCGGCGCTGCGTTCCGGCAGCGCTCCCGCAGTCGGTCACACGTTCGGTACTCGACGAAGACCTTCCTCTCCCTTGTTCCAGCAGGCAGCAGAGGTTGTAGCACTCTCCTCGCGATTCCGGCAGCACAACGGCGTGGTACCAGAAGTAGAGGGGAAATCCCGCAGGGCTTCGCCTTAAGCCGGAGCGAGTATGGTGGAGTATGAGAGAGTGCTATTAGTGGTCTAGAGATTAGACACACCAATTAGAAGGCTCTAAACCGCAGGCTAAAGCAATTAGAAGCTCTAAACCAAAACGGCTCTAAACCGGAGATTAGAGGATAGGAACTTGTGTGTCTAGAGGAGGAGGCCCTGCCCCTCCTTTTATGGGTGGGAGGCGCGGCCAAGGGGAGGGGAGTCCCTCCCCAAGTCGGCCTTGGTTGGCGCGCCGGCTTGGGGAGGAGACTCCTCCCCCAAGTCGGTTCCCAACTCCTCTTGCTTGTTTCCCACAGTTTCTTGTTTTAGCCGTTTGACTTTCAAACTGGACATTTGACTTTTCTGTTTTAGGATTCAATTTAATCCTTTATTTGGAACAGCAAGAACACTTAGTACATGATTCAATCATTCCAATATGTAATGACACATTCATGTACCCCTCCCCCCTCCCGGAGTGCCGGACATTCCGGAACCTTCTAGAACATTCACCGGAATCATTTCCGAACTCCGAAACGGGACTTTCCTTATATGAATCTTATTCTCCGGACCATTCCGGATCACCTCGTGATATCCCGGATCCCATCCGAGACTCCGAACAACATTCGGTCTCTTTCTCATAATACCATAACTACTCAAAACAACGTCGAATCCTTAAGTGTGTCTCCCTACGGTTCGTGAATTATGCGGACATGATCGAGACACTTCTCCGAACAATAACCAATAGAGGAATCTGGAAATTCATATGGCTCCCACATATTTCTACGATTACTTTGCGATCGAATGAACCACTTACATACGATACCAATAGAGGAATCTGGTTATGATCGTCGGTATCTCTGCATACCTAGTTCAACCTCGTTACTGATAAGTACTCTTTTCTCGTTCCCGTGATATGTGATCCCTTGTGAGCCAGTCACATGCTTGCAAGCTAATTGGATGACATTTCACTGAGAGGGCCCAGAGAATATCTATCCGTCATATGGATGGACAAATCCCACTCTTGATCCATGTGTCTCAACCAATACTTTCCGAACACTCAATGCCACCTTTATAGCCACCCAGTTACGGTGTGGTGTTTGATGTCATCAAAGCATCCATCCGGTAAAGGTGATATGCATGATCTCATGGTCGAAGGAATTAGGTTACTATGTATCAGAAAGCATATAGCAATTGAACTATTGAAATGACTTGATCTTTATGCTACGCTTATCTATAGGAGTATGTCCACCATATCATTCTCCTAATGATATGATCTTGTTGTTGATAACATCTCAATGTTCATGATAGGGAAACCACAATCATTTATCAACCAACAAGCTAGTGAAGTATAGAGGCTATACTAGGGACTTCAAATTAAGTTTACAAATCACACAAGTATTAATGTTTCCTTGTTAATACTATTATAGCATGAATGTAAACATTTATCATAAACACAAAGATATAATAATAACTACATTTATTATTGCCTCTAGGGCATATCTCCAACAAGTGTTTGATAGGTTGTAACGCGTCCATTTTGGTCTAAGGGAAGGCTTCTGAAAGATCTTGTCTTGGGAAACCAAGTCTTGTGGGGAAAGTGCACCACCTCTGCAGAGTGTAAAATCTAAGTACTTAGCCATGTCCCTGGTAAAGGACAATTTGAGCATCAAGACATGGAAGCAATCAAGAATCTCATCATTCAAATTTCTAAGTTAAAACTTGTGGTTTGAACAAGGGTTGTTTGAAATCTTCAATCTTTGATTGAGAGATGCCTTGGTTAAAGGATCTTCAAATCTTTGATTGAGAAAAATGATTTTGCCAACCAAAACTTAGTATTTTCAAATGTTAAGGAAAATCTATTTTGAGCAATGCAAGCCTCAACTCCACTTAGCCAAATGCATATAGTTGATAGACTCCACTATATTACCATAGTATCACTTGCCAATACAATTCAAATGTATTGACCCTTTGTGGCTGTAACTTGTATGTTGCAGGTTTGATTGATTTTAGTGAAGATTGATTGATTAGGATTACAAAGTCTACAACCAACATCTGCCTGTGGCACTTTGAAGATGAAGGACCCATGCCTATAGTTATTCCGCTGCAATGTATTGTAATAGCCAAATGAGCTATGTATGATGTAATAAAATTATGTTATTCCTGGTTATAAAGTTATGTTATGACCTTTGTATCTTGATACTACATCTTAACTGTGGATGCTAGCTAATGATCCAGGGACTAGCATTGTAAACACAGGGGTCTCTATCTTATTAAAGATTGGAACCTCTACATCCGACTAGATGCTTTAAGAGTAGCATACGCAGTGTTTATAAATTTCAATACTGTAGCCCCCAAGCTTCTAGTTGCAACAGAATTAGTTCCGACTAGATGCTTAAAGAAAGCTAAGCATATTGTTAAGTCAAAATATCTTGCTGTAGCCCCCGAGCGTCTAGGTGGAAAATTTCCGGCTAGATGCTCCAAGCATACTAAACGACGTTTAACTTTTTCCCTTTTTTCCACAGAACGAGAATGCTTGGAGGGGCATGGACAATGACAAGTACCAGAAGATGCGCGCAGACTTGGAAGCTGAAAAGGGTAAAACTGCCTTCTTAAAGGAACAAATCACCAAGAGCAAGCGTCTGTTTTCTAATGCGCATTCCGACTTGGTTTTGTGCCCATATTCTCCGAGTACTCACTGTGTACTTTTTACTTTCTCCGACTTGTAGAAACCATCGCCAAGGCCAAGAATATTGTCAAGGAATCCAAGCACATTCAAGAGCTAGATAGCGAGAACAAAATTCTTAAGCAGGAGAGGAAGGACATGCTGAAAATGCATGAGGAGTCGATGAAGGCCCTGCAGGACTCCGCCACCGAGGAAATCAACCGCTTGAAGGAGGAGATTGCGATCTTAAAAGATCAGAAGCGAGATGCCGATGAGCAGAATCATCGCCATAGCGAGGCGTACAAGCTCCTCCAACAACAGAAAGAATCCTTGGCGGACACCCTCTGGCAAGCCGAGGCCAGCATCTTCAGTAAGTTTTCTCCGTCTTGGATTTCTGTAGTCTGGATGCTTTGAATTGTTGAACTCACATGCTCCTTGTCAGAATTTGCAACTCCTATGGGTTTAACCCGATCGCCTCCTCCAGCCAAGGAATGCATGGTCCTTGTCGGCAACTTCATCAACACCGCCATCACGTAATCCAAGGAGATCGCCAAGCCCCTCCAAATAAACATCAAGGCATCGGAATCCATGGTGAAGTACTCGGAGATTCTGCGCCGAGTCCTCGAGCGTATCACAAGCTGGAAAGCTTCATGTGCACGGGCTAGCGCAAGGATGGCGCTGTCAATGGTGAAGGCACACTATGAAGATGCCGACATCGACACGGTGACCTATGGCATCCCCGACGTCGACGATGATGGCAAAGAGATTAACCATGAAGCCATCTTGTCATCACTCGCGGGCTATGACACCAGAGTTGCCGAGTTGGTGGACATCGAGGTCTTCGTGCCCATGAACATCATCGAAAACGGCAACCAAGATTCCTTTGAGTCCCACCATAGCGCCAACTTCGAGGGTGGCTCTCCGGCTGGTGATGATGCTGTCTCCAAGTCACCCGCGCCAAAGGAGTGAAGAACAACTTTGTAATATTTGTTTCACCTTTGGTGTATATGCGGAAAAAAAACTTTGTTTATGTAAGTTAAGGCGGAAAACAATGGTTGTTATTTACTGCTGCTTAAGAACTAGTTTCCAGCATGTATATATTTTTTAAGCAAGTGCTGGCCTATCCATTACTTTGGTTCTTATGCTTGACTTTTCGTGAGCCGGAAGACTCGTTGTCGGAACCATGCACTTAGGTGATGATGCCCAATGGCACCGTCAATAACCTGAGCACAAAATCGCCGACAATAAGTGCCGAAAGTCACTACTCCAGAATCCACATAAAAACGATAAAGAACGTGTAGACCAGAAAACTTAAGCTAACGCCCGTAGGCAGAATTTTCACAAGTGCAAACGCAAATCTTGTGCATAAAGGTTTTACATGATCCAAAAATGAACACTAAAGGAGGTAAAAGACTCAGAAATATGAGTGAACCAGAGAGCTTTATTTCATTGATCATATAAGAGGTACACAATTAGATAAAAAATGCTAAGTGTAAAAAGGACGTAGCTGTGCTAAGTTCCATGGCTGATCAAGCTCCGGGTAGTCATCATCCGGGTCACGTCGCTTACGCTTATGATCCTCGTTGGGTCTATCCTTCAGTTCGTGATTGTCAAAGAGGTAGTAAGACCCATTGAGGAGCGCCTTGCTTATGATGAACGGTCCTTCCCATGGCAGGGATAGTTTGTGCGACTTCTTCTGCTTAAGTCGGAGCACCAAAACCCCTCTTTAAACGAGCAATGCCGAACGCGGCGACTATGGTAGCTGCGTAGCTTCTACTGGTAGATGGCGGATCTTTGGCATGCCAAAACGCGCTCCTCCTCGAGAAGGTACACATCTAGGCGTCTCGATTCTTTAGCGTCATCTTCGTCGTAGGCGGCAACTCTTGGTGAATCGTGAAGGATGTCGGAAGGCAGGATGGCTTCTGCTCCATATACCATGAAGTAAGGGGTGTAGCCGGTGGATCTGTTGGGTGTAGTTCGTAAACTCCACAGCACAGATGGCAATACTTTCGCCCAGGCTCTAGCTGCTCTATGTAGCGGTGCCTCAAGACGTGGCTTGATTCCCTGCAGAATTAATCCATTGGATCGCTCAACCTGACCATTGGATTGTGGGTGTGCCACAGACGCAAGGTCAAGTCAGATGCCTTTCTCCCAACAATAAGCCTCCACTTCTCCGAGTGACAAATTGCTGCCGTTGTCGGTGAAAATGCTGTGTGGGAGACCAAATCTCACCACTAGATGCCGGACAAACCTGAGGGCAGTTGCCCCATCAAGCTTTCTAATGGGTTTAGCTTCTATCCATTTAGTGAATTTATCAACTGCTACAAGCAGATGCGTAAACCCACAAGGTGCCGTCTGTAACGGTCCAACCATGTCTAGCCCCTAGACTGCAAACGGCCTAGTTATTGGTATTGTTCGCAGTTCTTCGGCAGGAAATGTGGTTGTCGGGCATAATACTGGCATCCCATGCATGTCTCAACCATCTTGTCGGCGTCCGCCTTTGCGGTCATCCAGTAGAATCCTTGCCGGAAAGCATTCACGACCAACGATCGAGGAGCGGCATGATGCCCGCAATCTCCGAGATGGATTTCGCGTAGGATTTCCATACCTTCTAGCTGGGAAACACACTTTAGGTATACACCAGTAGTTCTCCTTTTGTAGAGTTGCCCATTGAATATGGTATAACCCTTTGCTCGTCGTACTATTTGCCGTCTTTCAACTTCGTCGTCGGGCAAAGTTCCGTGTTCGAGATATTCCATGAACGGTTTTGTCCAAGCCGGAGGGACCTTAGTCACCATGTTGACGAAAGAGTTAGCTCTATCTGGGTTGTCGATGTCGGCTCCGTTCACAGATGGTGTGCACAGATGCTCTAGGAAAAATCCTGGAGGAATTTGCTTGCGCCCTGATCCAAGTTTAGACAGTAAATCAGCCTCGTTTTGCTCCCTAGGTACATACTTGACTTCGTAGCCCAAGAAGCTCTTGGCTATCTCGTCCACTTCATCTCGATATGCCGCAATCATAGGGTTCCACGCATTCCAGGTGCCAGCCACCTGCTGGGCAACCAAGTCGGAATCTCAACAGAAAACTATGTGCTTGATGCCAATATCCTTGGCTACACGTAGTCCGTGAATGAGTGCTTCATACTCTGCCATGTTGTTCGTAGCCTCGAAGTGGATCTGCAGAACGTAGTGTAGCTTGTCTCCTGTTGTTGACTATAGCAATACACCAGCCCCCGATCCGTTGAGAAGCATTGATCCGTCAAAGTGCATCACCCAATATTCTAGTTCCAGCAATGGGGTAGCATCTGGCATCTCCGTCCAATCCGCAATAAAATCCGCCAAGGCTTGTGATTTGATAGCGTCGCGCCGCTTGTAGGTGACATCGAAGGCGGCAAGTTCAATGCCCCACTTCGCGACCCTTCCCGTAGCGTCGCTGCTGTTGATAATGTCGGATAGTGGAGTCTTGCTCACCACTATGATTGGGTGCTCCTAAAAGTAATGTCTCAGCTTCCTAGAAGCAAGGAATACTCCATAAGCTATATTCTGGTAGTGCGAGTAACGCTGCTTGGACTCCGTCAAGACCTCGCTCACATAGTAAACTGGTCATTGAATTCCGTGCTCATAGCCTGGTTCCTTCCGCTCTAACACGACGACGATGCTGATTACCCGGTTGGTTGCCGCCATATAGATTAACAGGGGCTCTACAGGCTCGGGTGCTGCAAGGATGGGCGCTGAGGAAAGAATCTCCTTGAGCTGCTTCAATGCTGCATCTGCTTCGTCTGTCCATGTGAATTTTTCTGCCTTCTTCAACAACTTGTACAGCGGCAGAGCCTTCTCTCCAAGTCGGCTGACGAACCGACTAACTGCTGCAACACAACCTGTTAGTCGTTGAATGTCCTTTAGGCATGTCGGGCGGTTTATGTTTAAGATGGCCTTGATTTTCTCTGGGTTGACCTTGATTCTGTGTTGGGAAACGATGAAACCCAACAATTTGCCGACTGGAACCCCGAAGACGCACTTCTTAGGGTTAAGCATCATGTTGTATTTCGGGAGATTATCAAAGGTTTCTTTTAAGTCGGAGATTAAGTCATTTGACTTTTTAGACATCACCGCGACATCGTCTACATAGGCGTGAACGTTCCGACCAATTTGGTCGTGGAGGCAACGTTGCATTGCCCGCTGGTACGTAGCACCTGCGTTTTTCAGCCCAAAGGGCATCGTGACATAGCAAAACGTGCCATATGGGGTAGTGAACGAAGTGGCCAATTGGTCTGACTTCCTCATCTTGATCTGGTGGTATCCTGAGTATGCATCAAGAAACACAAAAGCTCCGAGCCAGCCGTCAAGTCAATGACTTGGTCAATGCGAGGCAAAGAAAACTGATCTTTGGGACATTCTTTGTTCAAGCCGGTGTAATCAACGCACATTCTTAATTCATTGGTTCCCTTTTTGGGGACAAGTACAGGATTGGCCACCCATCGGGTGTGAAAGACTTCTCGGATAAACTCAGCCTTAAGTAACCTAGCTATCTCTTTGCCAATGGCGCGTCTCTTCTCATCTCCGAAGCGTCGTATAGGTTGTTTCACTGGTTTACATTTTGGATCAATGTTTAAGCTGTGCTCGGCAAGTTCCCTAGGTACACCTTTCATGTCGGCAGGTTGCCAGGCAAAGATGTCCCTATTCTCACGGAGGAACTCGATGAGCGCGCTTTCCTATTTGGGATCCAGGTTCGTCCCAATGGCGGTGACCTTGGAGGCATCGCCTACCACCGGCTTGGTCTTGATGGTGGCCTTGAACGCAGGAGCGGAGTCAGAGATCTGCTTCTTCGGTGCGGGCATCTCTGAGTCATCGACCTTGATCTGGATCTCTTTGAATTCTTTGCTGTAGAGGATAGCTTCTGCAAAGGCTGCTTCATTGATCTCGTAGTCCCTTGCCTTGGTAAAGCTTCCGGATACAGTGATGACACCGTTTGGTCCGGGTATCTTGAGTTTGTTGTAGATGAAGCATGGCTTGGCCATGAACGTGTGGAATATGTCGCGGCCGAATATGACGTGGTACACGCTCTTGAAGGGGACCACCTCGAAGGTCATGCGCTCTTGGTGATAATTGTTAACATTGCCAAAGGCAACCTGAAGTGTAATGCACCCAAGGGACCGAGCCTCCCGACCAGGAACTACACCGTGGAAGATGGTGTTGGTCCGCCTTAGGTTTGCCTCCGTCAAGTTCATCTTTTTCGGTGTATCCAAGTACATGATGTTGATGCTGCTTCCACTATCCACCATACACTTGGTGAACTCCACGCCGTCAATCAAGGGGTTGATGACCATGGCGTACTGGTTCTCCGTAGGTATAAGGTCTGGGTGGTCCGTCCTGTCCCAAGTTATTGGAACGTCCGACCAACGCAGGTACTGGGGAACTGGGGGGAGAGTGGCCATCAGGATCCTTAGAGAGGTCTTCTATTGTCAGACGGTGGGGGTGCCAAGGAAAGTGTGGTAGACTGGTGCCTTCTTTGCGAAGGGGTTCTTGCCCTTGTCGTCACCCTTGTCAGCGTGCTTGGGGTCAACGTCCTCATCCATGTCACTTGATTCCTTGGACTCCTCCTCCTTCTTCTTCCCCTTGCCCTTGCCTCGTGGTCTGTTCTTCCGACTTCGCTTGTAGCCGGACTCCGGGTCTTCCTTTAGGTCGTTGACGAACTTGCAGTGTCGATTGGTATGGGTGGCCTTACCGTTGACATCGAGGTGTACGAGGCACGGCATATCGCGGTACTCCTCGTAGGTTTGGGGAACGCGGAGCGGCGCCGAGGTGTTTTCATTTCCTCGTTGCTGCCCACGACCAGCTCCCCTTCCTCGACCACGTTTTCCGCCTTCACCTCGTCCTACAAAAGTCATAGCGACCATGTCAGTAGATTTCTTTTCTTCTGGAGCGGTTTTCCGCTTTGTACTGCTGTTCCTCCGAGCTTGAGTTGGAACACTTATTGCCGGCAAGGAGCTGCGAGCATCATCGGCGACAGCTGCAAACTCACTAGCCAACTGAATCATCTGGTTCAAGTTAAGCTGGTGATTGTCCTGCAAGCGCTTCAGCTTATGTCGGAGCAACGTGCCCCTTTCCAACCCGTCGATGAAGGCGGCCATGGCGGTCTCAGCGTGCACTCCTTCGTAGGAATTCTTCATGTCCAGCCAGCGAGAGAGGTAGGCGCGAGATGTCTCGTCTTTCTCTTGCACACACTGCTGCAGATCGCCCACAGTGCAGGGACGCTTGTATGTAACCTCAAAGTTCTTGGTGAACGCTTCTTGCATGTCCAACCAGTTGTAGATAGATTTCTCCGGCAAGTCGTCGATCCATTGATGAGCCGTGCCTGCCAGCATTAACGGGAGGTACTTAACATCGATGCTGGGTTTCCTCCGGCAATCTCCACCGCGTTGCCGTAGTCCTGCAACCATGTGGCTGGCTTGGCGGTGCCGTCATAGGGCTTGATGGTCTTGTCAATCCGGAAACGTTTGGGGTAAGTTGCGGACCGTATTTCAGGTCCAAAGCAACGTGGTCCTAGGTATGGTCCTTCCCGGGCCTCGTGGATCTTATCGATCCGTGAACGTGCATCATACGGCTCCGGGTTCTTCTTCTTTTTGTCAACAGGGGATGGGCGGCGTGAACGACGCGGGCCCCCTCCGCCATGGTGACTGCTTGGTGGTGACGGAGGCGGAGGTGGCGGTGGGTTAGCCTTCTTGCTATTACCCTCCTGCGACGCCTCACGCCTGCCACAGTTGCTTGTCGGACGCGGAGGGTCATGGCGTGACCTGCTCTTGTGTCCTTGGTTGCACTCTCCATCATGACGGGTCTGCTCCGCGTTATCACAGATGAAGATGCCGCACTGCTTTGGTGGGGGCATATCCATACGATGGTGAGCCTTGTAATCTTCGTGATTTCGGGGGGACCGGGGCGGTGGAGATGGGTGACAAGGTCAGGCCTTTTCTCCGTGGTCGGAGGATATGGGGATAGCATCCTTCCTATTGCGCGCATCCCTCCGTCTTTGTTCTGATGAACCCGTCTGGGACCCGACATCAAGAATAGATCTGTCCCTTGGCGGCTTGTACTGACTAGATAGGCAGAGCGCTGGGTCAGACTCAAGACTCTGAGAGGTGGCCTTTTCCTGCTGCTTCACCGCCTTGGCCACTAGGTCATAGACCTGTTCCACTGCCTCAGGCGATCTATCCTGCTCCAGAAGGGTCTTGGCGATGGCGAGGTTAAGGGGTGGGGTGGGCATCACCTGCTTGCCTTCACTGTCAATGTATGGCTTGGCTTGTGTCGGTTTCGAGGGAGCCCATCCTAGGTTGCGCTGTACACCAGGATCGTTGATGACGCGAGCCAGAGCTTTCTTAGCCTTCTGCTGCTGCAGTAAAGTCTTGTACTCGGCCTCCATTGCTCTAGCTTTCTCTATAGAGTTCTGCGCGTTGACCAGATCTCGATCTAGCTTAGCGCCTTGCTTCGCGATGTCCTGCGCTTCCTCCAGTAGCTGCTGGCGCTTCTCGTCAAGCTATGTCACGTTCCGGATATGAGCAATGGTTAGTGGCTCGACGAGGAGATTGCCATACATCACTCTATCAGCTGGAGTAACTTGGGCTGCTGCAGACATAGATGCTGGAGGCGGCAAGTTTGCGGTGTTGTTGTTGCTCGGGCCGGTGCCGAATTCCCGCGGCTGCTGCACTGGGTTAGGCGGAGGAGGCATGACTTTTGCGTGATCATTGTCAGCAGCAATAAGTGGCCCCTTCCCCTTTTCCAGCGCTGTAGGCGGATCTCGTCCGGGTTGATCTTCATCCATCGCCGTCCCAATGGTGACGAACACCCCTCAAGACGTGACAGCATTGTTGGCTTGCTCGTTGTGCGAGTACTCCTCCTCCATCTCCTACATGGCGGAGTCTAGCTCTTCTGGACTGAAATCTATCTCCTCTGAATTTGCACTAAAATCAGCATAAAGCGCATCAATGACAGAGTTGGAGGGTGCCAGGACTTCCTCGATGATGGGCGGTGGAGGTGCAACGGCCGCGACGATGACTGGAGGGGGTGGTGCTGCTGCAACGATGGCGGCGGGAGGCGGTTGCTGAATCGGAGGTTCTCCATCCCTAAGCGCAAGCGCCATCTGGGCTGCTGCATCAGCTTCCGCGTAGTTGTTGACGGTGCTCACCATCTCTTCGAGGGTAAGGCGTCCTGTTGCCTGTTGTCGTCTTAAAGAATGTCGGAGAAGCGTGCCACGGTCCAGCCCTTCCACGAAGTGATACAAAGCGTTATCATCGGGGTAGTGGGGCAGATCAGCTCGTATACGGAGCCACCTGGCCAGGTAATCACGGGGGTTTTCGCCTTCTCTCTGAACGCAGTGCGCTAGATCGAAGATGGTAACCACACCGATGAACTTGGATCTCTGCTGTCCAGATGCACGGGAGAAGCCGGCGGATTTGCAGTGATCTTCCACCTTTATATCCTGCACAGGGGCGGTTTGGGTGGGCCTTCAATTTTTCCGATCTTTGCCAGCAAACTCAGGAGAGAGATCCGACATCGATCCTTCCGCGAACGTATCCTCCCAGTAGGCGGTCCGTGCGGGCCTTGATGCTCCTCCGACTCCCAGGGAACTAGTGCCCAAGTCGGTTTCGCCGATGAAGAGGTGGATGTCTCCGATAGGAAGGATCGAACACCGCGTAGGGTTCATCTTCGCCCGGATACAGAACTCGTCAGGAGGGACGATCAGAACGTTGCCAAAGAAGAGAACACGACCGATGGCTACGGTTTCGCCGATTCCCGCGAAGATCTTGGTCCTCGCCCGCTGAAGAGCCTGAAGCGCCTCTTGCCCCACGGTGGGCGCCAACTGTCGTGGTATTTGCGACACGTACGCCATAGGGGTATCCCAACGGCGAGTTTAGAGACGTGGGGGGGAAGATGGAGAGCGTCCGGGTCGGCTTGACACAGTTTACCCAGGTTCAGATCTCACGACGGTGGCGAGATCCTACTCCTGCTAATAATCACTATAATGGCAATACGCCGAGTTACAGGATTGGGGGTTCGCTGTGTGCGAGTAGTGCTATGCACTTGTCTATGAGATTGTTCTCTGCCCTAAAGGCTCCCGTAGGCCCGACTTATATATTCGCAAGGTCCTAGGGTTACAGGGAAAAATCCTATCCGGACAGGTTACAGAGTCCTACACCGTCTATTACTAGTCTTGTGTATCTTGTACTCCAAGGCTCCGGGTACGCTGGTGACTCCACCGTAGCCTTCCTTTATCCGGCATGGGCCTCCCTTCTGGATCCATCTAACTGGGCTGCCCAGCAGGCCATAGGCCATGCTACCAACTGTGGGCCACCCGGGTTATCCGGATAGGTGACATGCTATGAGGATACCCATATAGCATATCCCCAATAGTAAGCATGTGCCAAGTCAACCCAAACAAAGCATCAAAGGAGAATACCACTATACTATGCTTTTTGCATGCTAAAACAACACATAATTCTTTCAAGGCACACTAAGCAATCCCAATTGTTTGGAACAAGACATGCTATAACAATAATAACTAAGCATAAGGTCAAAATAACACCTAGCATGTCAAGCTAAAGTCTAAGTCACAGTCAATGCAAGCTCCTCTTCGCTTTCAAGCAAGCACTTTCTACTCCTTTCCAACACCAATCAACTTATTTGAAACAACACAACAAGAACGGGGGTCCAAACTACTTTATTCAAGAAACCTAAACAAACTAAGCAAAGAAAACGAAAACTAAGACGCTCCAAGAACAACACAACAGTGCATGAAACAATAAAAACGAAGTGTCTAGACACACCTGAGCTTTTTATTGATGAAGAAGGGGATGCCTTGGGCAACCCCAAGCTTTGACGCTTGTACCTCTTGGATATTTATTGGGGTGACACCGGGGTGGCATCCCCAAGCTTGCGCTTTTGTCCATTCTTCATCTCATTACTTCATTCTTTCTCTACACCTGAATTTTTTTCCTTCATATAAAACTTCACACAATCTTCATTAGCAACATTAGTGTATTCAAAAGATAATAGACCTTTGGAACAGCAAAACTTTTCACTAAAAACACAATCTTCTATAGCAACTCCTTCAAAAAGCTCAATTCCCCAAAAGATAACTCAAAAAGGAATCAATAAGAAGCAAATGCAAATAATGGCAGAAATCTGTCAAAACAGACCAGCAGGTAGAAACCGATTTTTCGAAAAACTTCTGTTGCTCAAATCACAAAGTGTTGAACTAACAAAAGTTAGATAACATACTGGGGAATTTTTTTCGTAAATTTTTCAGCTCAATCCGACTTACAGAGACTCCTAATGAATTTTTATGGTGGAGGACAGAAATCTATTTCGGGACAACAACTCCCCAAATCTTACTTCCCTCTCATTAGAGGTCATTTTTTGGCACAAAAAGCAAACAAAAAGGATAAGGAGAGGTCATTACTGAAGTAATAACTTCCAAGACTCAACGGAACTCTTGGGTTATCTCCCAACAAGTACTTTTCTTTAACGCCTTTAAGTTAGGCACAAGAAGCAAGAAATCAAGTATTTTCATATGAGGAAGAATTAACATCAAACCTTGCTTTCAAAGGAGGCGCAAAAAGCAACTTCTCTCTCCTCATAGGGAAGTGTTCAATACCTTTCTTGAATGGGAATTGATATTTAATGGTGCATTCTTTCATATCAATGATGGCACCAACAGTTCTAAGAAAAGGTCTTCCCAAAGTAATAGGACAAGAAGCATTGTATTCTACATCCAAAACATAGAAATCAACAGGGACATAAGCATTTTTAACCATAATGAGAACATCATTAATACTCCCCATGAGTTTCTTCTTAGCATTATCATCAAGTGGAACATCCAAATAACAATCTTCCAAAGTGGCAAATCAAGCATTTCATAAATCTTTCTAGGAATAATAGAGACACTAGAACCAAGATCACATGAAGCTTTGAGATCAAAGTCATTCACTTGCACATTAATAATGGGTTCCCAACTATCTTCTACTTTCCTAGGAATAGAAGCTTTGTTTTTAAACTTCTCTTCCTTAATCTTAACAAGAGCATCTGTAATGTGTTTGGTGAAAGCAACATGCATATCACTAGCATCATGTAACACCCCACCTTTATAAAGTAAAGGTACCTGTGATTGCAATGCTAGTCCCTGGATCAAATGCTAGCATCCATAGTTTAAGATGAAGTACACACATACAAAGGTCTTTATTACATCATCATTCCAGAGATAAACATAGTCTTTTACAACTCCATAGCCATAGGCTAATACAAGAGTTCACATCATATGTAAATAAAGTAAAGTCTTCATCTTCATGTGCCACAGGCAAGCATGTTGAGTGTAGACTCATAACCCTAATCCTCATCAGAGTAACCTGCAACATCATAAGTTACAGCCACAGTGGGTCAATACATTTGGAATTGTATTTGCAAGTGATACCATAGTAGAATAGTAGTGTCTAACATCTATATGAATTTTGCTAAGTGTAGCTTAGGCTTTCTTTGTTCAACATAGATTTTTCCTATCAGTTGAAAACACTAAGTTTTTGTTTGACAAAAACTCCCAAGTAACCACCAATAGACATTGGTGAACCTTCAACCCTTGTTCAAATACAAGTTTTTAACTAAGAAATTGGGATGAGGAGATCCTTGATAGCTTCAATGTCTTGATGCTCAAATTGTCCGTTGCCGGGGACACGGCTAATTACTTAGGTTTTTCCTTCTCGAGAGGTGGTGCACTTTCCCCACAAGACTCGACATGCATCGAGACGAGATATTTCAGAAGACTTCCCTTAGACCATATGGACACATTCCATCCTATCACCCTACCACCATCTGTCCATCTGGCTAAGTTATTGCAACCTATATGATCAAGGTAGAGCCCATATGCCATGTGGTTGCACTAGAAGCTTCTAAACACTAAGTATCTCAAATCCCTTTGTTCCTGGATGTCTTTCTACAAGTGTGATACACAAGGTAGACCATAGACATGGGACTTGTGTAACCACTCAACATAACCCAATCATACCATTCCACCCAAGTGATTCATTCACTTAGTCGTTTTATTAAGCAAAAACATAAGTCAAAGACTTAACAAAATTTCCATAGCATGTATATAATCCACCCTTGTTTGCTACTAGATAGGCTAAGCATGATAACATAACAAGTATCTTAACTTAGAGAAAATTCTACCAAGACTACAACTACTAGGATTTCCCATGGCATAGCATATAGATACTTAGCAAAATTTCATGCAAGCCCTATACAAAATATCACTAGTGCATAGTCAAAATAATAGGACAAATGCATGAAGCACCACTTGCCTTGGTAGTTGGGGGAGTAGAAACAATCCTCACAATCACAATCACCACTAGCACCAAAATCTACACATAAAATGATAGCACAAAATTTACGTTCAAAATAATCAAGCAAAAATATATGAATGCATGCAATTGCAATGAAAAGAATTTCTACACTAATCCAATCAAACCAAACAGTACTGATAACAAAACCATCTAATTACATTCTAAATAAACTTAAATTTGCTATAAATTCATTTTCCAAATAATTTATATAGCCAAAATAGGCCTATATTTGATTATGCAAATAAACCCAATTTTACAGAAGCAAATTACAAATTCAAGCCCATAGTAGTGTAGGATTTATTTTTCTGATTCCAATGGTATATTATTTACAAAATTTGGCCAAACAGAACTAAAGATATGAATTTTACAAGTTTGAATCTCTAATAGATATAAAAACAGATTTTCAATCAAAATCCCAGACATGTGATTGTGTCTGATTGGTCGATACCGCTTCGTGCAGATCGTCCAACATGGAGCGTTGGATCTAAGTGACCCTGTACGGCTCAGATCAAACAAAAATGTTACGCTTAAGTGATCTAACTTAGCCACTGGATCTGGATCTAATGGCTCACAGCGATTTCCACTAACTGGTGGCGCTGGTGACGGATGCGCGGCGGCGGCGCTGTGCCAACGGTGTTCCGGCGGTTCTAGGAAGCAAAGGAGAGGGTGCGGGGCATTACCGGAGTCACTGTGGCGTGGGGGTGCTCGAGGTTGTCTCCGTTGGCCAAGGGGAGCACGAGGTCGCTGGGAATTTCTTGCCGGAGATGCTACTGGCGATGGTGTGTGTTCGGGCGTCGTCGACGGTGAAGCTACAAGGCACGGAAAGGCAAGAAAAAGATGGTGTTAGACGCGTACTGGAAAAGTGAGTGTGTGAGCATGAACCATAAGGAAGGGGAAGGGCTAGGTTTACCAGGAGAAGTCGCTGGAGTAGAGCTTGTCGTCGAGCACGCGCGGTCATCGACGAAGACGACGCTGCAAGCCACCCAAAGGAAGCCCACAAGCAACGTTAGATGCGCGGGAGTGTGGCGAACATGCTAGCAAGAACTAGAGGGCGAGGGGCGGGGAGTTCTCACCAGAATCGGTCGTCGGAGAGGTTCGGTACCGCGGCGAAGTAAGCATCAATACGGCTAGCCTAGGGGCGCTTGAGCGTGTTTGAGTGAGGGGAAATGCTGCGGGGCAGGGGGTGTTAAGTAGCTAGAGAGGGGGAGTGAGTTACGCTCGCTATCAACGGCAATTACTCGCGACATCAATGGGAGGAAACAGCCGCGACGGTGCTGGTCTCGCGCGAGGTTTGCGGAAGAATATGAGGTGGAAGTGGGGGCCACTGTCAGCGAGAGGGGTAAGGCGAGTGCGGGTGAGAGAGAGGGGATAGGGGGAAACAGCCGGTTGGGCTTGCTAGGCCTGTTCTGGAGTTGGGCCGAATAGGTAGCGCTGGCCTTTTTCTTATTCTTTTCTCTTTTTCTTTTTCTATTTGGATTTTCAGGAATCATTTTCAAACCCAATTCAAATGAGTTTGAATTCAAAATTTCTCTGGATTTTTAAACAGTGAACCTTGTGCTCAATTGTGTGTCAAACACCATTGTCTATTCAAATACACTTTGATGCTTTGAAAAATAAAATAAAATCATGCCTTAAGGATATATATATATAATAGGCATATAATTGGTTTTATTTGAATATTGATTTGAAAAAGTTTGTGCAAGCCAAGAATGCTATGAATGCATGAATGAAATGCAAGCTTTTGTAAATCATGAATTTTGGGATTTTACAAATCTAACCCCCTTAAGATGAATCTCGCCCTCAAGATTCGGATTGGCTAGCAAATAGGTGAGGGTGAACTTTCCGAAGGTCATCTTCCCTTTCCCAAGTTGCTTCCTCTTCGGAATGATGGTTCCACTAAACTTTGCATAATTTGATAATCTTTGTACGAGTAACTCTTTCTGCAGTCTCATAAATCTTGATAGGTTTCTCCTCATAGGTAAGATCACTCTCCAACTGAACCTATTCCAAAGGTATAGTATCTTTCAAACAAGTTTCTTCCATCTCCGGATGGCATTTCTTCAACTGACTCACATGAAATACATTGTGAACTGCAGACAGTGATTTTGGCAATTCAATCTCATAAGCCACTTCTCCTTTGCGACTTAGGATTTTGAATGGTCCAACATATCTTGGTGCCAACTTTCCTTTGATCCCAAATCTCTTCACACCACGGAGTGGTGAGACTCTAAGATAGGCTCTATCACCTACCTCATAGGTGACCTCTCTATGCTTTGGATCCGCATAGCTCTTCTGTCGGGACCGTGCTATCTTCAGTCTGTCCCTTACTAATCTGACTTACTCTTCAGCTTCCTTAATCAGTTCTGGTTCGAACAAATTTCTTTCTCCTACACCACTCCATAGCAATAGCGTGGTACACTTCCTTCCATAGATAAATTCAAACGGTGCCATCTCAATGCTGGCTTGGTAGCTGTTATTGTAAGAGAATTCTGCGTAAGGCAGACTTTCATCCCAACTAGCACCATAGTCTAGGGCACATGCCCTTAGCATATCCTCCAAAATCTGATTCGTCCTTTCTGTCTGTCCATCAGTCTGGGGGTGAAAAGCTGTGTTGAACTCTAGTATGGTTCCCAATGACTCATGCAGTTGTCGCCAAAAATGCGAAGTGAACCGAGTCCCTCTATCAGACACAATACTCATAGGTACTCCATGCAGACATACAATTCTATTCATATAGATTTTGGCTAACTTGACACTTGTATAGGTTGTCTTTACGGGTATAAAATGAGCCACTTTAGTTAGGCGATCCACAACAACCCATATGGAATCATATCCAGATCTGGTCCTTGGCAATCTGGTGATGAAGTCCATACCAATCTTGTCCCACTTCCAATCAGGAATAGGTAGTGGTTGCAATAATCCTGCCGGTTTCTGATGTTCCGCTTTCACTCGACTACACACATCACACAAGGCAATATGTTCCGCAATATCCTTCTTTAGATTATTCAACAAAAATATTCCTTCACATCCATGTAAATTTTGGTGTTACCTAGATGAATGGAATATGGTGAGTTGTGTGCTTCTTGCAGAATCAGTTTCCGAAGCTCCGGATCTTGCGGAATGCAGATACGTTTTCCATATCATAAAGTACCCTGTTCGTCTTCATGGAATCCTTTAGCTTTCCGTTTGCTAATTTTTCCTTTAATCTCTTCAATTTCCTTGTCCAACTTTTGGGCTTCTTTGATCTTGTCCAACAATGTGGGTTGAACCTCCAATGATGTCCTTCAGGCACTATATCCAATCCGAGATCTTTGAATTGGGCACACAGATCATCTGGCAATTCCCCCATATTAAGGCCATTCACATAAACCTTACGGCTTAAAGCATCCGCTACAACATTTGCTTTACCGGGATGGTATTGCAAACTCAAGTCATAGTCTTTGATGAGCTCTAGACATCTTCTTTGTTTCATATTGATTTCCTTCTGAGTGAAGATATACTTCAAACTTCTGTGATCTATGAACACTTCAAAACGCTTTCCCAAAATATAATGTCTCCATGTTTTGAGTGCATGGACAACAGAGGCTAACTCTAAGTCATGAGTAGGGTAATTCACTTCATGAGTTTTGAGTTGTCTCGAGGCATAAGCCACAACTTTCCCTTCTTGCATCAAAACTCCACCTAATCCTTGGTGATATGCATCACAATAAACTTGGAAATCCTTCTCCAAATATGGCAGACATAAGACCGGTGTCGTGGTATTGCCGACGAGTACGCCATGGAGGGGTCCTCACAGTGCGTGTTTAGAGACGTGGGGTAAGGTGGATGGTTGACTGGTACGAGGTAACACAGCTTACCCAGGTTCAGATCCCACAACGGTGGCGGAATCCTACTCCTGCTATAAATCACTATAATGGCAATACACCGAGTTACAGAGATTAGGTTCGCTGTGCGAGGTGTGTGTAAAAACGATACTAGGCTGTGCCCTAAAGGCTCCCATAGGCCCGGCTTATATAGTCGTTAGGTCCTAGGGTTACAGGGAAAAGTCCTAGCCGGATAGGTTACAGAGTTCTACACCGTCTATTACTAGTCTTGTGTATCTTGCACTCCAAGGCTCCGGGTATGCTGGTGATTCCACCATAGCCTTCCTTTATCTGGCATGGGCCTCCCTTCTGGATCCACCTAACTGGGCCGCCTAGCAGGCCATAGGCCATGCTACCGACTACGGGCCACCCGGGTTAGTCGGATAAGAGACATGCTATGAGGATACCCATATAGCATATCCCCAACAGTAGCCCCCGGAGAACTCCGAGATCTTGCGTCGTCTTGCCTTCTCACGTGGAATGCTCCGTCTAGATGGATGTCGGCAAATCGTCAAGCAATATCTTGTAGTCCTCCCAAAGAACCCTGCAAGGTTTTCTCCGTCTTCTACGATTAAGTCGGAGAAATGCTGAATCTTCCACCGTACGCTCCTGTTGTCGGATTAAATCCGTCCATGCCGGAATCTTCGATGGGACGGCTCATCTACCATGTCAGTTATGACGATAGGCTGTAGGTCAGCGACACCTCGTAACTCACACATGCAGATAACGTAATCATATCCGATTTTCCCGCGTGAGCGATACGAACCGTTGGCGGCGACGGTTGGAGACGTGGCGAAATTACCGCGCACGAACACGTCGTCTATGCGGCAACCGTCCGATTAGCTGCACGAATCTTGACGCAGAGTAAGATAAATAGCGGCCGTGGAACACTTGCCACTTTTTCACCCCATTCTCTCGCGTCATCGTCTTCTTCCTCCAGCCGCGCGCCTCCTCGAGCTCTCCAAGAAAACCTCGAGAAACCCTAGCCTCTTGCCTGCACCAGTCGTGTCCTTTTCCTTCCTCCATGGCCAGCAGCAGCTCATCCCCTTCAATGGCGGCGTCGAGCGAAGCCGCGGCGAAGCCGGCGAGCTCCGTCGTCGTGCCCCCAGAGGGCCTGGTCATCCCTGCATCGGCGGTGATAGAGACCACCGGCGGCGACCATAACTTGGCAGCGCTGGAGCCCCTGGAAGAGGAGCCCGACTCGCACATAGGCGACTGGCGCGACTCGGACATCACCGGCCGCGACCTCCAAGAGATGGTCGCTGAGGGTTATCTCCCTACGACGGAGGGGCTCGCCTGGCGGGCGGCGCCGGCCGGCGAGGTGACCCCCTCTCCCCAAGACGGAGAGAAAGTATACCTCAAGGAGCAACTGGTATGCGGCGTTTCTCTGCCCATCTCCCATTTCTTCCTGTCCGTCTTGAATCACTTCAAGGTCCAACCCCACAAACTCTCCCCCAATAGTATCCTAGTGCTTAGCAACTTCGCGGCACTTTGCGAGGGTTACCTAGGGATTAGGCCTAGGTTAGATCTATTCGTGTACTTCTTCACTATCAAACGTGAAGCCGGACACAGCAAGGAGGAGCTTAGAAACTGCGGCACCATAAGCTTCAAGATCCGACCTGGCCGGCGGTTCCCCGACATCGTCGGCCACGAGTCGTGCAAGAATTGGCAGCGGACGTACTTCTATGGCCCAGACATTCCTTTGTCGGGCTGAGAAGTAACGTACCCGGACTTCGTGGATGGATCCGCCGCCGAAGTCCCCACATGGCGATCCCATGCCTCCCTTCCCTCCGACCTCAACGCGTCTCGCGCAATAAGGCGGATCGAATGGTTTGTAGATACGGGTCTGACCGTCTTGGACCTAGCCATGTGCTGGTTCATCAGGCGGATCCAACCTCTGCAGCACCGTACGAAGCTTATGCACGAGTACACCGGCGACCGAAGGGATACCCTCCGGATCTCCGAGGACAACTTCTCGAGCGACTCCGTCAAGTTCCGCCTCAAGGACATCATCAAGGTGAAGGACAAGAAACATGGCTTCACCCTCACCTACGACATGTTCGTAGAGGGAAAGTGCCCAAAGGTAGGTGTTTATTTTCCGTGTATGACATTGCTCCAGTTTTTCCGTCTTGCTAATATCATCTTGTCTAACACGGTGATTTCTCACTTAACAACTTAGCGATCTAGAGGAGGGCAACCTGGCCGCCCAAATCTACGATCCCAAGATGAAGGAAGTCACGGTCGTGTCCGACGATGACGCCCCATTGGCGCGAAAGCGGAAGAGCTCCACCTCTGACGCTGCCGACGGAGGCAAGAAAAAGAAGACGGAGGGTGGAGCCTCCAAAAAGAGTACTGCCGCCCTGGAGGCGGAAAAGAAGAAAGCCACCGAGATGTTTACCAAAGCGCCCCCCCTAGTGTAAGCTTCTCATTCTCCGACATTGTCTTGTTTATTTGTCTTATTCCTGTATTTATGCATTTTGCACGTTTCAGGAAGAAAGCCACAACCAGCCTCAAGAAGTCCTCCAAGACTCTTGGGGCTTCTAGAAATATTAAAGATATGCTGCATCGCGACTCTTCCCCCGCCATCGCCCCTGCTACTCCTGCCGTCAAGCCCTCCTCCGCTCCGACAAGCTCCCAAGCCTAGGAGGCACCAGGCCCTTCCGCCATGGAAGTGGATTCTGGCGCCTCTACCGAACTTGCAGTTGTCGGCGAGCAGGCGACGCAGGAGAGCGCTTCTCTTCAAATGGCTGAAGCTCCGGCTAAGGATGCCATCGGTAGCGGCAAGGCGGTGGTGGTTGCTGGTACATCTGCCAAAGGCGGCGCCTCTGCTCCCTAGAAACCCTTAGAACTGCCAAAGATTATCTTCCCTGTGCTTACGCCGGGTAGCTCAACTATGGTTCCTGGAGGAGTGCCGTCATCTCCGACGTGCGGTCTTGAGGAGCTACTCCGACAAGAAGACATCTTGCGAAGCAACAACGTTTCTTTTGGCAAGCTGCTGGCCGAGAGTGCTACAAACCTCAAGATCATCACACTTGTAAGTTTTACTTTACCTTTTGCATTTCATATGAGTATCCCACTATAGCCCCCGAGGATGTAGACGGAAAACCATTGGTTTTGCATCTATATGCTCTAAGAGTGACTAAGTTAGAAAAACTCTCACTGTAGCCCCCAAGCATTTAGATGGAATAAATTATTCCGACTAGATGCTTTAAGAGTAGCATACACAGTGTTCATAATTTTAAGTGCTGTAGCCCCCAAGCCTCTAGTTGTAAATGAATTAGTTTCGACTAGATACTTAAAGAAAAGCTAAGCATTTTCTGAGTTAAAACTTTATACTGTAGCCCCAAGCTTCTAGTTGAGAACTGAACTAGCTCCGACTAGATGCTTGAAGAAAAAGCTAAGCATTTTGCTAAGTTAAAAACTCTCGCTGTAGCCCCCGAGCACCTAGATGGAAAGTCTCCGACTAGGGGCTCCAAGTAGACTGAACAACGACTTGACTTTGTATTTGCTTCCACAGAACGAGAATGCTCGGAGGGGCATGGCCAATGATAAGTACCAGAAGATGCACGTGGACCTTGAAGCTGAAAAGGGTAAAACCGCCATCTTGAAGGAACAAATCATCAAAAACAAGAGTCTGTTATCTTTTTGCACATTTCCGTCTTACTTTTGTGCCTTCCTTCTTCGAGTACTCACGGTGTACTTTGTTTTCTCTAACTTGCAGAGCATGTAGCCAAGGCCAAGGATATTGTCGAGCAGTCCAAGCACATCCAGCAGCTGGACAGTGAGAACAAGATCCTTAAGAAGGAGAGGGAAGAAATGCTGAAAATGCACGAGGATTCCATGAAAGCCCTGCAGGACTCCGCCTCCGCTGAGATCAATCGCTTGAAGGAGGATCTTGCGATCCTAAAGGATCAGAAGCAAGCTACCGATGAGCAAAACCTTCGCCATAGCGAGGCGTTTAAGATCATTCAACAAGAGAAAGAATCCTTGGCGGACGTCGTCTGGCAGGCTAAGGCCAGCATCTTCAGTAAGTATCCTCCGCCTTGTGGCTCTGTAGTCTGGGTACTTAGAATTTTTGAACTCATGCAATCGTTGTCGGAATTTTCAGCGCCCCTGGGTTTAACCCGCTCGCCTCCTTCGGACAAGGAATGCACGATTCTTGCCGGCAACTTCATCAATACCGCCATCACCCAGGCCAAGGAGATCGCCACGCCCCTACAGATTTACATCAAGGCCTCGGACTCCATGGTGAAGTACTCGGAGATTCCGTGCCGAGCCCCCGAGCGTGTCGCAAGCTGGAAAGCTTCATGTGCACGGGCTGGCGCAAGGATGGCGTTGTCCATGGTGAAGGCACACTATGAAGGTGCCGACATCGACACGGTGACATCTGGTATCCCCGACGTGGATGATGATGGCAAAGAAATCGATCACGAAGCCATCCTGTCATCACTCGCGGGCTATGACACTAGGGTTTCCGAGTTGGTGGACATCGACGTCTTCGTGCCTAGGAACTTTCTTGACAACGCCGAGCCTGAATCCTCCAAGTCTCCTCACAGTGGCGACGCTGAGGGTGAATCTCCGGCTGGTGATGATGCGGCCTCCAAGTCCCCTGCACCCAAGGAGTGAAAAACACTTTGTAATTCTTGTTTCACCTCTGGAATGTGCATTGAAAAAAACTTGGTGATGTAATATTAAGGCGGAAAACAATGTTTGTCTTATCCTGCTACTTAATAATTAATGCCCAGCATGTATATATTTTTTAAGCAAGTGCTGGCTTATCCATTACTTTGGTTCTTATGCTTGACTTTTCGTGAGTCGGAAGACTCGTTGTCGGAACCATGCGCTTAGGTGATGATACCCAATGGCACCGTCAAAAACCTTAGCACAAAATCGCCGACAATGAGTGCCAAAATTCACTACTCCAGAATCCACATAAAAACAACAAAGAACGTATAGACCAGAAAACTTAAGCTAACGTCCGTAGGCGGAATTTTCACAAGTGCAATCGCAAAGCTTGTGCATAAAGGTTTATATGATCCAAAAATGAACACTAAAGGAGGTAAAAGACTCAGCAATATGAGTGAACCAAATAGCTTTAGTTCATTGATCATATAAGAGGTACACGATTAGATAAAAAATGCTAAGTGTAGAAAGGACGTAGCTGTGCTATGTTCCATGGCCGATCAAGCTCCGGGTAGTCATCATCCGGGTCACGTCGCTTACGCTTATGATCCTTGTTGGGTCTATCCTTGAGTTCACGATTGTCGACAAGGTAGTAAGACCCATTGAGCAGCGCCTTGCTTATGATGAATGGTCCTTCCCATGGCGGGGATAATTTGTTTGACTTCTTCTGCTTAAGTCGGAGCACCAAATCCCCCTCTTTAAACGAGCGATGCCGGACGCGGCGACTATGGTAGCTGCGTAGCTTCTGCTGGTAGATGGCGGATCTTTGGCATGCCAAAATGTGCTCCTCCTCGAGAAGGTCCACATCTAGGCGTCTGGATTCTTCAGCATCATCTTCGTCGTAGGCGGCAACTCTTGGTGCATCGTGGAGGATGTCGGAAGGTAGGATAGCTTCTACTCCATATACGATGAAATACGGGGTGTAGCCGGTGGATCTCTTGGGTGTAGTTCGTAAACTCCACAACACAGATGGCAATTCTTCCGCCAGGCTCCAGCTGCTCTATGTAGCGGTGCCTCAAGACGTGGCTTGATTCCCTGCAGAATTAATCCATTGGCTCGCTCAACTTGACCGATGGATTGTGGGTGTGCCACAGATGCAAGGTCAAGTCGGATGCCTTTGTCCCAGAAATAGGCCTCCACTTCTCTGAGTGACAAGTTGCTTCCATTGTCAGTGATGATGCTATGTGGGAGACCAAATCTCACCACCAGATCCTGGACAAACCTGAGGGCAGTTGCCCCATCAAGCTTTCTAATGGGTTTAGCTTCTATCCATTTGGTGAATTTGTCAACTACTACAAGCAGATGCGTAAACCCACACGGTGCCGTTTGTAATGGCCCCACCATGTCTAGCCCTCAGACTGCAAACGGCCAAGTTATTGGTATTGTTCGCAATTCTTCAGCAGGAACATGTGGTTGTCGGGCATAATACTGGCATCCTATACATGTCTCAACCAGCTTGTCGGCGTCCGCCTTCGCGGTCAGCCAGTAGAATCCTTGCCGAAAGGCTTTCGCGACCAACGATCGAGGAGCGGCGTGATGCCCGCAATCTCCGAGATGGATCTCGCGTAGGATTTCCATACCTTCTACTTGGGAAACACACTTTAGTTATACACCAGTAGTGCTCCTTTTGTAGAGTTGCCCATTGATTATGGTATAACCCTTTGCTCGTCGTACTATTTGCTGTCTTTCAACCTCGTCGTCGGGCAAAGTTCCGTTTTCGAGATATTCCATGAATGGTTTTGTCCAAGCCGGAGGGATCTTTGTCACCATGTTGACGAAAGAATCAGCTCTATCCGGGTTGTCGATGTCGGCGCCCTTCACGGATGGTGTGCGCAGATGCTCTAGGAAAACTCCTGCCGGAATTTGCTTGCACCCTGATCCAAGTTTAGACAATAGATCAGCCGCCTCGTTTTGCTCCCTAGGTACATACTTGACTTCGTAGCCCAAGAAGCTCTTGGCTATCTCGTCCACTTCGTCTCGATATGCCGCCATCATAGGGTTCCGCGCATTTCATGTGCCAGCCACCTGCTGGGCAACCAAGTCGGAATCTCCACAGCAAACTATGCGCTTGATGCCAATATCCTTGGCTACACGCAGTCCGTGAATGAGTGCTTCATACTCCGCCATGTTGTTTGTAGCCTCGAAGTGGATCTGCAGAACATAGTGTAGCTTGTCTCCTTTTGGTGACTGCAGCAATACACCAGCCCCCGAGCCATTGAGCAGCTTTGATCCGTCAAAGTGCATCACCCAGTACTTTGGTTCCGGCAACGGAGTGGCATCCGGCATCTCCGTCCAATCTGCAATAAAATCCGCCAAGGCTTGTGACTTGATAGCGTCGCATCTTTTGTAGGTGATCTTGAAGGCGGCAAGTTCAATGCCCCACTTCGCAAACCTTCCGTAGCGTCGCTGTTGTCGATAATGTCGGACAGTGGAGTCTTGCTCACTACTGTGATTGGGTGCTCCTGAAAGTAATGCCTCATCTTCCGCGAAGCGAGGAATACTCCATAAGCTATCTTTTGGTAGTGCGGGTAACGCTGCTTGGACTCCGTCAAGACCTCGCTTACATAGTAAACTGCTCGTTGAACTCCGTGCTCATAGCCTGGTTCCTTCCGCTCTACCACGACGACGATGCTGATAACCCGGTTGGTTGCCGCCATGTAAATCAACAGGGGCTCGCCAGGCTCGGGTGCTGCAAGGATGGGCGCTGAGGAAAGAATCTCCTTGAGCTGCTTCAATGCTGCATCTGCTTCGTCCGTCCATGTGAATTTGTCCGCCTTCTTCAGCAACTTGTACAGCGGCAGAGCCTTCTCTCCAAGTCGGCTGATGAACCGACTAACTGCTGCAACACAACCTGTTAGTCATTGGATGTCCTTTAGGCATGTCGGACGGTTTATGTTTAAGATGGCCTTGATTTTCTCCGGGTTGACCTCGATTCCGCGCTGGGAAACGATGAAGCCCAACAATTTGCCGGCTGGAACCCCGAAGACACACTTCTTAGGGTTGAGCATCATGTTGTACTTCCGGAGATTATCAAAGGTTTCTTTTAAGTCGGAGATTAAGTCATTTGACTTTTTAGACATCACCGCGATATCGTCCACATAGGCGTGAACGTTCCGACCAATTTGATCGTGAAGGCAATGTTGCATTGTCCGCTGGTAGGTAGCACCTGCGTTTTTCAGCCCAAAGGGCATCCTGACATAGCAAAACGTGCTGTAAGGGGTAGTGACCGAAGTGGCCAATTGGTCCGAATTCCTCATCTTGATTTGGTGGTATCCTGAGTATGCATCGAGAAAACACAAAAGTTCCGAGCCATCCGTCGAGTAATGACTTGGTCAATGCGAGGCAAAGCAAACGGATCTTTGGGACATGCTTTGTTCAAGCCGGTGTAATCAACGCACATTCTTAATTCATTGGTTCCCTTTTTAGGGACAAGTACAGGATTGGCCACCCATCGGGTGTGAAAGACTTCTCGGATAAACTCAGCCTTAAGTAACCTAGCTATCTCTTTGCCAATGGCGCGTCTCTTCTCATCTCCGAAGCGTCGTATAGGTTGTTTCACTGGTTTACATTTTGGATCTATGTTTAAGCTGTGCTCAGCAAGTTCCCTAGGTACACCTTTCATGTCGGCAGGTTGCCAGGCAAAGATGTCCCTATTCTCACGGAGGAACTCGATGAGCGCGCTTTCCTATTTGGGATCCAGGTTCGTCCCAATGGCGGTGACCTTGGAGGCATCGCCTACCACAAGTTCCACCGGCTTGGTCTCGATGGCGGCCTTGAACGCATGAGCGGAGTCGGAGATTTGCTTCTTCGACGCAGGCATCTCTTAGTCATTAACCTTGCTCTGGATCTCCTTGAATTCTTCGCTGTAGAGGACAGCTTCTGCAACGGCTGCTTCATTGATTTCGCAGTCCCTTGCCTTGGTAAAGCTTCCGGATACGGTGATGACACCGTTCGGTCCGGGTATCTTGAGCTTGTTGTAGACGAAGCATGGCTTGGCCATGAACGTGTGGAATATGTCGCGGCCAAATATGACGTGGTACACGCTCTTGAAGGGGACCACCTCAAAGGTCATGCGCTCTTGGCGGTAATTATTAACGTCGCCAAAGGCTACCTGAAGCGTGATGCACCCAAGGGACCGAGCCTCCCGACCAGGCACTACACCATGGAAAACGGTGTTGGTCCGCCTTAGGTTTGCCTCCGTCAAGTTCATCTTCTGCAGTGTATCCAGGTACATAATGTTGATGCTGCTTCCACTATCCACCATTCACTTGGTGAACTCCACGCCGTCAATCAATGGGTTGATGACCATGGCGTACTAGTTCTCCGTGGGCACAAGGTCTGGGTGGTCCGTCCTGCCCCAAGTAATTGGAACTTCTGACCAACACAGATATTGGGGAACTGGGGGAGAGTGGCCATCAGGATCCTTAGAGAGGTCTTCTGTTGTTGGACGGTGGGGGTGCCAAGGAAAGTGTGGTAGACTGGGGCCTTCTTTGCGAAGGGGTTCTTGCCTTTGTCGTCGCTCTTGGCAGCGTGCTTGGGGTCAACGTCCTCGTCCATGTCACTTGAATCCTTGGACTCCTCCTCCTTCTTCTTCCCCTTGCCCTTGCCTCGCGGTCTATTCTTCCGACTTTGCTTGTAGACGGACTCCGGGTCTTCCTTGAGGTTGTTGACGAACTTGCAGTGTCGATTGGTATGGGTGGCTTTGCCGTTGGCGTCGAGGTGTACGAGGCACGGCATATCGCGGTACTCTTCGTAGGTTTGGGGAACGCGGAGTGGCGCCGAGTTGCTTTCACTTCCTCGCTGCTGCCCACGGCCCGCTTCCCTTCCTCGGCCATGTTGTCCGCCTTCTCCTCGTCCTGCAAAAGTCATGGCGACCATGTCAGTAGATTGCTTTTCTTCTAGAGCGGTTTTCCACTTTGTACTGCTGTTCCTCCGAGCTTGAGTTGGAACGGCCGTTGCCGGCAAAGAGCCACGAGCATCATCGTCGGCAGCTGCGAACTCACTAGCTAACTGAATCATCTGATTCAATTCAAGCTGATGGTTGTCCTGCAAGCGCTTTAGCTTATGTCGGAGTAACGTGCCTCTTTCCAACCCATCGATGAAGGCGGCCATGGCAGTCTGGGCGTGCACTCCTGCGCAGGAATTCTTCATATCCAGCCAGCGGGAGAGGTAGGCGCGAGATGTCTCGTATTTCTCTCGCACGCACCACTGTAGATCGCCCACCGTGCAGGGACGCTTGTATGTACCCTCAAAGTTCTTGGTGAATGCTTCTTGCATGTACAGCCAGTTGTAGATAGATTTCTCCGGCAAGTCGTCGATTCATTGACGGGCCGTGCCCGCCAACATTAACGGGAGGTACTTGACGGCGACGTTGGGGTTGCCTCCGGCAATCTCCACCGTGTTGCCATAGTCCTGCAACCATGTGGCAGGCTTGGCGGTGCCGTCATAGGGCTTGATGGTCTTGTCGATCCGGAAACCTTTGGGGTAAGTTGCGGACCGTATCCCAGGTCCAAAGCAACGTGGTCCCAGGTATGGTCCTTCCCGGGCCTCGTGGATCTTATCGATCCGCGAACGTGCATCGTATGGCTCCGGGTTCTTCTTCTTGTTGTCAACAGGGGATGGGCTGCGTAATGACGCGGACCTCCTCCGTCATGGTGACTGCTTGGCGGCGACGGAGGCGGAGGTGGCGGTGGGTTAACTTTCTTGCTGTTACCCTCCTGCAATGCTTCGCGCCTGTCGCGGTTGTTTGTTGGACGTGGAGGGTCATGGCGCGACCTGCTCTTATATCCTTCGTTGTGCTTTCCTTCATGACGGGTCTGCTCCGTGTTGTCGCGGATGACGATGCCACACTGCTTTGGTGGGGGCATATCCGTACGATGGTGAGCCTTGTAGTCTTCGTGACGTCGGGGGGATCGGGGCAGTGGCGATGGGTGGCGAGGTTGGGCTCTTTCTCCGTGGTCGGAGGATATGAGGATAGCATCCTTCCTGTTGCGCGCATCCCTCTGTCTTCGTTTTGATGAACCCGTCCGTGATCCAACATCCTGAGAAGATCTGTCCCTTGGCGGTTTGTACTGGCTAGATCGGCAGAGCGCTGGTTCAGACTCAAGCCTCTGAGAGGTGGCCTTTTCCTGCTGCTTTACCGCCTTGTCCACTAAGTCATAGACCTGTTCCACTGCCTCAGGTGATCTATCCTGCTCCAGAAGGGTCTTGGTGATGGCGAGGTTGAGGAGTGGGGTGGGCATCACCTGCTTGCCTTCACTGTCAATGTATGGCTTGGCTTGTGCCGGCTTCGAGGGAGACCATCCTAGGTTGCGCCGTACACCAGGATCGTCGATGACGCGAGCCAGAGCTTTCTTAGCCTTCTGCTGTTGCAACAGAGTCTTGTACTCGGCCTCCATTGCTCTTGCTTTCTCTATGGACTTCTGCGCGTTGACCAGATCTCGATGTAGTTTAGCGCCTTGCTCCGCGATGGCTTGCGCTTCCTCCAGTAGTTGCTGGCGCTTCTCGTCAAGCTGAGTCACGTTCCGGATATGATCAACAGTTAGTGGCTCAATGAGGAGGTTGCCGTACATCACCCTATCAGCTGGGGTAACATGTCCTGCTACCGACGTAGATGCTGGAGGCGGCAAGTTTGCGGTGTTGTTGTTGCTCGGACCGGTGCCGAGTTCCTGCGGCTGCTGCACTGGTTTAGGCGGAGGAGGCATGACTCTTGCGCGATCATCGTCGGCAGCAATAAGTGGCCCCTTCCCCTTATCCAGCGCCGTAGGCGGAGCTTGCCCGGGCTGGTCTTCATCCATCGCTGTCCCAATGGTGATAAACACCCCTCGGGACATGACGGTGTTATTAGCTTGTTCGTCGCGCGAGTTCTCCTCCTCCATCTCCTGCATAGAGGAGTCTAGCTCTTCTGGACTGAAGTCTATTTCCTCGGAATCTGCACTGAAATCAGCATAAAGCGCGTCAATGACAGAGTCGGAGGGTGCCAGGACTTCCTCGATGACGGGCGGTGGAGGTGCAACGGCCTCGACGATGACTGGAGGTGGTGGCGCTGCTGCGACGATGGCGGCCGGAGGCGGTGGTGGTGGCTGAATCGGAGGTGCTCCGTCAATGAGCGCAAGCGCTGTCTGAGCTGCCGCTTCAGCCTCCGCGTAGTTGTTGACGGTGTTCACCATGCCTTCGAAGGTGAGGCGTCCTGACGCCTGTTGCCCTCTTAGAGAATGTCGGAGAAGCGTGTCGTGGTCCGGTCCTTCCACAAAGTGATAGATGGCATCATCATTGGGGTAATTGGCCATTTCGGCCCGTATACGGAGCCACCTGGCGAGGTAGTCGCGGGGGTTTTCGCCCTCTCTCTGAATGCAGCGTGCCAGATCGAAGATGGTAACCACACCGATGAACTTGGATCTCTGCTGTCTAGACGCACATGCGAAGCCGGCGGATTTGCAGTGATCTTCCACCTTTATATCCTGCACGGGGCGGTTTGGGTGGGTCTTGAATTTTTCCGATCTTTGCCGGCAAACTCCGAGGAGAGATGCGACATCGATCCTTCCGCGAACGTATCCTGCCCGTAGGCGGTCCGTGCGGGTCTTGATGCTCCTCCGACTCCCAGGGAACTAGTGCCCGAGTCGGTTTCGCCAATGAAGAGGTGGATGTTTCCGATAGGAACGATCGAACACCGCGTAGGGTTCGTCTTCACCGGGATCTAGAACTCGTCGGGGGGGACGATCGGAACGTTGCCGGAGAAGAGAACGCGACCTATGGCTACGGTTTCGCCGATTCCCGCAAAGATCTTGGTCATCGCCCGCTGAAGAGCCTGAAGCGCCTCTTGCCCCACGGTGGGCACCAACTGTCGTGGTATTGCCGACGAGTACGCCATGGAGGGGTCCTCACAGTGCGTGTTTAGAGACGTGGGGTAAGGCGGATGGTTGACGGGTACGAGGTAACACAGCTTACCCAGGTTCAGATCCCACAACGGTGGCGGAATCCTACTCCTGCTATAAATCACTATAATGGCAATACGCCGAGTTACAGAGATTAGGTTCGCTGTGCGAGGTGTGTGTAAAAACGATACTAGGCTGTTCCCTAAAGGCTCCCATAGGCCCGGCTTATATAGTCGTCAGGTCCTAGGGTTACAGGGAAAAGTCCTAGCCGGACAGGTTACAGAGTTCTACACCGTCTATTACTAGTCTTGTGTATCTTGCACTCCAAGGCTCCCGGTACGCTGGTGATTCCACCGTAGCCTTCCTTTATCTGGCATGGGCCTCCCTTCTGGATCCACCTAACTGGGCCGCCCAGCAGGCCACAGGCCATGCTACCGACTATGGGCCACCCGGGTTAGTCGGATAAGAGACATGCTATGAGGATGCCCATATAGCATATCCCCAAAAATCGGTGCTGTCACTAGTCTCTTCTTCAACTCTTGGAAACTGAGGTCACATCCTTCAGTCCAGTCAAACTTCTTTTCTTTCTTGAGTAACTCCGTCATTGCCTTAGCTACCTTTGAAAAATTCTCAATGAATCTTCTATAGTATCCTGCCAAGCCAAGGAAACTACGAACTTCGTTCACTGACTTGGGAGATTCCCACTCAGTCACAACTAACACCTTTGCGGGATCGACAGCTATACCATCTCCCGATACAATATGTCCGAGAAATCCAACTTCATTCAGCTAGAACTCACACTTACTAAACTTGGCATACATCTTGTGCTACCTGATCTTCTCAAGTATCAAACGCAAATGTTCTTCATGTTCTTTGCTCTTGGAATAGATCAAAATGTCGTCGATGAATATGACAACAAACTTATCAAGAAATTCCATGAACTCCTTGTTCATCATATTCATGAAATAGGCTGGTGCATTTGTCAAACCAAATGGCATCACAGTGTACTCATACAATCCATACCTGGTGGTAAAAGCAGTCTTAGGTATGTCTTGCTCTCTAATCTTAAGCTAAAAATAGCCTGATCGGAGATCAATCTTTGAGAACACACGGGCTCCTTCTAGCTGATCAAACAGATCGTTGATTCTAGGCAAAGGATATTTTTTCTTGATAGTCACCTCATTGAGTGAACGGTAATCTATGCATAACCTTTGGCTTCTATCCTTCTTCTCAACAAACAGAACTGGTGCACCCCAAGATGAAGAACTTGGTTGAATAAATCCTTTCTGCAACTGTTCTCCAAGCTTTTTCTTGAGTTCTTTCAACTCATCCATTGACATCTTGTAGGGTCTCTTTTCTATTGGTCCTGATCCTGGCAGTAAGTCAATCAGAAACTCCACATCTCTATCTGGTGGCATTCCAGGAAATTCCTCCGGAAACACATCCGGATACCCGCTCACAATTAGCACGCTGTCTATGCTAACCCCCTTAGGAGAATTCAGCTTACTCCCTTTAGATTCAAAGTTAGATTTGAACCTAATCCGTTTCTTACCCGGGGTTGTGAGTGTAACAGTACGATTGGCACAATCTAGTACTCCTGCATACTTAGTCATCCAATACATTCCCAAAATTACATCCAATCCTTGGGAATGTAGGATTATCAAACTAACTGGAAACTTATACTTTCCAAACTCTATTACTAGATCATGACATCCAAAGCTCACTATCATCTCTTCACCGGGAGAGCTTACTTTTATAGGACACCCAATAGTTTCAGTTGGAAGTCCATTTTTATCAACGAATGATCTTGATATGAATGAATGCGATGCGCCAGTATAAAAAAGAACAAGTGCTGGAAAAGAATTGAGCTTGAACTTACCAGGCACAACATCAGACTCTTCATAAATTTCTTCCACATTGATGTGGTTCACTTGTCCCTTCTGAAATGGGTTGGGCTTGTTGGCTCCTTCAACTTTCTTTTCTGGGCATTCATTTTCATAGTGCCCCATCTTCTTACACTTGAAACACTCAACCTGACCGAGGTCTTTCTTTGCAGGCTGACTCCCATTTCCACCTCCACTGTGGTGGCTCTTGTGTCCACTCTTGTGGTTCTTATACTTGTCATTATCATGACTGCGATGGTGCTTGTTGTCATGATGATGGTTGTGGTTATGGTGGCTGTTATACTTCCCATGCTTGTGGAATCCAGAACCTATCATCATTATGGGAATGCTTGTGAGACGATCCCGAGCTGTTCTTATCAAAGTTATGCTTCCTCTTCCTGCCCTCAACCTGTTTCATCCTGTTTTCCAAGATGGTGGCCTTGTCACAAAGTGATTGATATGTTGGGACATAGGCAACAGATAGCTGCAGGTTTTGTTCATCATTCAATCCTTCGAGGTGATGGGACACGTAGAGATAAAACAAAACTTTTCCCTCTAACGTGGTGATCCCAAGATCCAGCTGAGGTAGAAGGCCACGAGGTTTACCACTAGACGCGCAGTTGCGGATTACTGATGTAGCGCGTCGGTTGATGCAGTGCAGTCCTTATGATCCGATCGTCCAGGTGCTGATCGTACAGTACCTCTGCTAGTATCCACACGTACAAGGAGGAGCACCGGCGGCGAACTGCTAGGTAAGTTACGACGGCGGGACTACTGTGGAGCTAGGGTTTCCAACACATGGAACAACCTAACCGGTCAACGACTAACCCTTCTGGATTACTATGCTCCACTATATATAGGGAGTGAACGTGGGCTCCACTCACGTGGCCCATTCACTAAAGCCCATATGATTCCAGTCACCATGAGTCCGACTCACTGACTCAGTCCAAATCCGGCTTTGGGTCCAACCCAACCAGATTTCCGGTTCAGATCCAATCCAAACTTGCTCCCGCTCTTAAGTGTGTGACCCCACAGGCTCATGGCTACTTGGACACGATTGGAGTCCGTGTAAGATCCCTCCTTTGTAAAGGAAAAATGATCCCTGTGATTGCAATGCTAGTCCCTAGATCATTGCTAGCATCCATAGTTTAAGATGAAGTACACAGATACAAAGGTCATTTATTACATCCATTCCAGAGATAAAACATAGTCTTTTACAACTCAAGGCCACAGGCCTAATACAAGAGTTTGGAATAAGTAAATAAACATAAGTATTCATCTTCATGTGCCACAAGCAAGCATGTTGAGTGTAGACTCATGACACCTAATCATCATCGGAGTAACCTGCAACATCACAAGTTACAGCCTCAGTGGGTCAATACTTTGGAATAGTATTGGCAAGTGATACCTTAGTAAATTTTAAGTGGACTATATTTCTACATGCATTTTGGCTAAGTGTAGCTTGGCTTGCTTTGCTCAAAATAGGTTTTTCCTATTAGTTGAAATCACTAAGTTTTTCTTTGTCAAAACTTTTCCCAAGAAACCATCAATAGACATTGAGGTCCTTCACCCTTGTTCACCCACAAATTTTTACTTAGAAGTTGGAGTGATGAGATTCTTGATAGCTTCCATGTCTTGATGCTCAAGTTGTCCATTGCCATGGACTTGGCTAAGTACTTAGATTTTCCATCTGCAGAGGTTGTGCACTTTCCCCACCAGACTTGGTTTCCCAAGACAGGACCTTTCAGAAGCCTTCCCTTAGCCAAATGGACGCGTTCCAACCTATCATCCCACTACCACCAACTGTCCAAATGACTAAGTTCTAGCAACCTATGTGATCAAGGCAGAGCCCATATTGCCAAGTGGCTGCACTATAAGCTTCTCAACACTTGGCCTCTAAAATCCCTTTGTGCCTGGGTGGCATACCACAAGTGAGATACACAAGGTAAACCATGTCCATGGGCCTTGTATAACCACTCAACCAAAAACCACCATTCAAGTCCCATTCCACCCAGGTGATTCATTGACTTAGTTGTTTTATTAAGAAAAACATAAGTCAAAAGACTTAGAAATATTTTCATCATAGCATGTATATACTTTACCAACCCTTGTTTGCTACTAGCTAGGCTAAGCATGGCATAGTAACTTAACTTAGGAAATTTCCTAGCAATTCTACAACTACTTAGGATTTCCCAACATAGCATTTGGCAAAATAATAACATGCAAGACTTAGCAAAATATTTCTAATGCTTTTACAAAATATAGGGATGGAAATATTCATGAAGTACCACTTGCCTTGGTAATGGGGAGAGTAGCACTCTTCACAATCATAATCACTAGCACCAAAATCTACACAAAATTGGTAGCACAAAATTACACACAATTCATATACAAACATAAATATATGCATGCATGCAAAAATGCTAAGTGATGACTTTTAAAACTCCACCAAGCAAGTGCACAATACTGAAACTTGCTAAATCAAGTTTATTTTACACCAAAACAAAATCCTAAACAATTTCTATACTCAAAATAGCCTTAAACAAGTTTCTGCAAATAAAGTCATTTTAACAGAAACTTTTCACTAAACACATTGCATAAACAGAAAGGGCTTGTCTCCCTGATTCCAACGGTATAAAATTTGCAAAAATCTAACGTGGGAATCAAAAGTTATAGCCTATTCAAATTTGAATCCAAATCTGTTTTAAACTCTAACCCTAGCCACGCGTCTTAATTCTATTGGTTGATACCGTTTCGCTCAGGATCACCCTCCCGCGCCGTCGGATCTACTTAAAACACACGGCTCAGATCTTCCCATAACGATTCGTTTAGTGATCTAATCCTATACGCTGGATCCAGATCTGACAGCTCTGGATCAACCGACCAAAGCGGGGCAGCGCTGGCGGCGGCTACTGGCGGCGGCGAGCTCTGTCTGCGGCGGCGCGGTGCTATAGGTCGTCCGGAGAGGCAGGAGGATGCTTACGAGGTTCGCAGCGTCGAGGAGAAGCTCAACCTAGCAGTGGCTTGACGAGGGGCGCACGGGCACGGTCGCTGAGGCTCGTCGGAGTTGCGGGTGGCGTCTGTCGCTTACTGTCGAGGTCGCTGTCGAGGCTCTGCGTTGTCCTAGCACAAGGCAGAGGGTTCAGAAGATGCGCAAGTGACTAGCGAACAAGTTGGTAACAAAGGGAAGGGAAGGGGCGCTCAGTTCTTACCGCTATTGCTCGCCGGAGTCGAGCGGCGGCGCTGGTGGTTGCGGGCGTGAACGGAAACGAGGACCTGGGTCGCGAGCAAGCAAACCAGAGGCGTTAGCAGATGCACAAGATCATGCTGGTTGCAGTGGTTTGAACGAGAGGCAACGGGGCGATCTGGTCTTACCGTGATTCGTCGCCGGAGCACGTCTGTCTGCGGTGGCGCAAGTGCGATTGTGGGCAGCCTGGTGGCGATGTGGAGGCGTTGAGGGAGGGGAAATGACCGCGGTGCAGAGGGGGTTATGTAGGCGAGAGGGGAGCAGCGATTAAGCGTGGAATCAAGGGCAATTAAGCGAGGAATCAATCGCGGCGGTGATGGGCGGAGTAAACGGCCGGCGACGGGGTCGGGCGCGATTTGGGGAAGACGAGGGTGACGTGGACGGGGCCCACGCGTCAGTGAAAATAAGCAGGGAGGGGGTGGGGTCTGGGTGTAAGTGGCTCTGCGGGTGCGTTGGCGCGTGCGAGAGAGAGAGAGGGAGGCCAGGTGGGCTAACTGGGCCGAATGTGCTGTTGGGCTAGTTTAGGAGTGCCTGGCCTTTTTCTTTTTCTTTTCTCTTTTCCTTTTTCCAATTAGATTTTCAGGAATGGTTTTCAAATGAATTCAAACTCCATTTGAATTCAAATTTATTTAGGATTTTTGCGGTGTGCAACAGTCTCAAATCTAGGCATAAAACCAAGTGGTCACTTTGAAAAGGCTTGGTCATTTTGGAGAACAAAATAACAGGGACTTTGCACTTGATTTGCAAATGTTTGAAAAATGGTTTTTGAAACCATTTCTATTTTGTAAAGTTTGGTTCAAATTCCACACTCAATCCATTCAACAAGGGAGACAAACAATCTAGGTTTAAAACATTCAAACTCTCAAATGGGGATGGCCATTTGATATAAGTTTGTTCACATAAAATGATAGCACTATGTGCTTCTGTTTTCTGAAATGGGTTTTGAAATTGATCTCAATTCTATATGCATGCATGAATGATATGCAATCTTTGAAATCATGATTTTAGGGATGTTACAAATCTAACCCCCTTAAGGTGAATCTCGCCCTCGAGATTTGGATTGGCTAGCAAATAGGTGAGGGTGGTCCTTCCGAAGATCATCTTCTCTTTCCCATGTTGCTTCCTCTTCGGTATGATGATTCCACTGCACTTTGCAAAACTTGATAGTCTTTGTCCTTGTGACTCTTTCTGCAGTCTCAAGAATCTTGATAGGTTTCTCTTCATAAGTGAGATCACTTTCTAGTTGAACTTCCTCCAAAGGTATAGTATCCTTGAAGGAAGTTTCCTCCATTTCTGGGTGACATTTCTTAAGCTGACTCACATGAAACACATTATGGACAGCTGATAGAGATTTTGGCAATTCAATTTCATAGGCAACCTCTCCTTTGCGACTCAAGATCTTGAATGGCCCAACATATCTTGGTGCCAATTTTCCTTTGACTCCAAATCTTTTCACTCCACGAAGTGGTGACACTCTAAGATAGGCTCTATCACCCACTTCGTAGGTGACTTCTCTACGCTTAGGATCCGCGTAGCTTTTCTGTCGGGACTGTGCTATCTTCAACCTGTCTTTAACCATTCTTTGATAAGATCTGGCCCGAATAAACTTCTTTCTCCCACACCATTCCATAACAATGGGGTGGTACACTTTCTTCCGTAGAGAAACTCAAACGGTGCCATCTCAATGCTGGCTTGGTAGCTATTGTTATAAGAAAATTCTGCGTAAGGCAGACTTTCATCCCAACTGGCTCCATAGTCTAAGGCACATGCTCTCAACATGTCTTCCAGAATTTGATTAGTCCTTTCTGTTTGTCCATCGGTTTGAGGATGAAAAGCAGTACTGAATTCCAACCTCGTTCCTAATGACTCATGTAGCTGTCTCCAAAAATGGGAAGTGAACTGAGTTCCCCTATCAGATACAATACTCTTGGGCACACCATGTAGACATACAATTCTACTCATGTAGATTTTGGCTAACTTGGCACTTGTATAAGTTGTCTTCACGGGTATGAAATGAGCCACTTTAGTTAGGCGATCCACTACTACCCATATGGAATCATACCCTGACCTGGTCCTAGGTAGTCCGATAATGAAATCCATACCAATCTTGTCCCACTTCCAATCAGGAATAGGTAGTGGTTGAAGCAAACCTGCTGGTTTCTGATGCTCCGCTTTTACTCTACTACACACATCACACAAAGCAATATGTTCGGCGATGTCCCTCTTGAGATTATTCCACCAAAATATTTCTTTCATGTCCATGTACATTTTGGTGTTACCCGGGTGAATAGAATACGGAGAGTTGTGTGCTTCCTGCAGAATCAGTTTCCGCAACTCCGGATCTTGTGGAACACAGATACGTTTCCCATGCCATAAAGTACCCTGTTCGTCTTCATGGAAATTTTTAGCTTTCCCCTGGCCAATCTTTTCCTTAATCTCTTCAATTTACTTATCAGTCTTCTGGGCTTCTCTGATCTTATCCAACAAAGTGGGTCGAACATCTAATGATATGAGATGTCCTTCAGGTACAACCTCCAACCTGAGTTCTCTGAATTGGGTACACAAATCGTCTGGTAAGTCTCCTTTGGTAAGTCCATTCACAAATACCTTACGACTTAGAGCATCTGCTACAACATTTGCTTTACTGGGGTGGTATTGCAAACTTAAGTCATAGTTCTTGATAAGCTCTAACCATCTTCTTTGCCTCATATTGATTTCCTTCTGGGTGAAGATATACTTCAAACTCTTGTGATCAGTGAACACTTCACAACGCTTTCCCAAAAGGTAGTGCCTCCATGTTTTGAGTGCATGGACGACAGAGGCCAACTCTAAATCATGAGTGGGATAGTTCACTTCATGAGTTTTGAGTTGTCTCGAGGCATAAGCTACAACTTTACCGTCTTGCATACGTACTGCACCCAAACCTTGATGAGATGCATCACAATACACTTGGAAATCCTTTTCCAAGTTTGGCAGACACAAGACTGGTGCTGTCACAAGTCTCTTCTTCAATTCCTGAAAGCTGAGTTCACAACCTTCAGACTAAGCAAACTTCTTGTCTTTCTTTAACAATTCAGTCATGGGCTTAGCTACCTTAGAGAAATTCTCAATAAACCTTCTGTAGTAACTTGCTAAGCCAAGGAAACTATGAATTTCTTTCACGGACTTGGGAGATTCCCATTCAGTCACAGCTGAAACCTTAGCAGGATCAACTGCTACACCATCCTTTGTCATAACATGACCAAGAAAACCAACTTCCTCTAACCAGAACTCACACTTGCTAAATTTGGCATAAAGTTTATGCTCTCGTAACTTCTCAAGTATCAAACGCAAGTGTCCTTCATGTTCTTCTTTGCTCTTGGAGTAGACTAAGATGTCGTCGATGAAAACGACAACAAACTTGTCAAGAAATTCCATGAACACCTTGTTCATCATATTCATGAAGTATGCTGGAGCATTGGTCAAGCCAAAAGGCATTACGGTATACTCATACAATCCATACCTTGTGGTGAATGCTGTTTTAGGTATGTTTTGTTCTCTTATCTTGAGTTGAAAATAACCTGACCTTAGATCAATCTTTGAGAACACACATGCTCCTTCAAGCTGATCAAATAAGTCATTGATTCTAGGCAAAGGATATTTGTTCTTGATAGTTACCTCGTTGAGTGAACGGTAATCTATGCATAACCTTTGACTTCTGTCTTTCTTCTCCACAAATAAGACTGGGGCTCCCCAAGATGAAGAACTTGGTTGAATAAATCCTTTCTGCAACTGTTCTCCTAGTTGCTTCTTGAGCTCTTTCAGTTCATCAACTGGCATTTTATACGGTCTCTTTGCTATTGGTCCAGACCCTGGTACCAAATCTATCAGAAATTCCACATCTCTATCTGGTGGCATTCCCGGCAATTCTTCCGAAAACACATCCGGATACTCACTCACGATTGGCACACTGTCCATGCTAACCCCCTTAAGAGAATTAAGCATACTCCTTTTTGCTTCAAAGCTGGTCTTAAATCTGATCCTTTTATTTTCTGGAGTTGTGAGTGAGACAGTATGGCTGGCACAATCTATCACTCCTTTGTACTTGGTCATCCAGTCCATTCCCAGAATGACATCCAAACCTTGGGAGTTTAGAATTATCAAGTTAACGGGAAACTTATACTTCCCAAATTCTATGACTAGATCATGGCATCCTGAATTCACTATCATTTCTCCACCAGGAGAACTTACTTTTATAGGACACCCAATAGTTTCTACCGGTAGTTCATTTCTTTCAACAAATGCTCTTGATATGAATGAATGCGATGCACCAGTATCAAAGAGTACAAATGCTGGAATAGAATTGAGTCTGAACTTACCAGCAACAGCGTCAGGCTCCTCATAGACCTCCTCCACATTGATGTGGTTCACCTGTCCTTTCTGGAAAGGATTGGGCTTGACAGGTCCTTCAACTTTCTTTTCGGGGCACTCATTTGCATAGTGTCCCATCTTCTTGCATTTGAAGCATTCAACCTGACTGATGTCTCTCTTAGCAGGCTGACTTCCACTTCCACTGTGGTGGATCTTATGTCCACTCTTGTGGTTCTTGTACTTGTCATTGTCATGACTTCGGTGATGCTTGTTGTCATGACGGTTGTGGTTGTGGTGCTTGTTGAATTTCCCATGCTTGTGGGATCCTGAGCTTCCGCTATCATCATAGTGAGATCGTTTGTGAGACGATCCCGAGTTGTGCTTGTCGGAGTGCTTTCTCTTTCTACTCTCGACTTGCTTCATTTTATTCTCCAATATTGCAGCCTTGTCACAGAGCGACTGATAAGTGGGAACATATGCCACAGCGAGTTGCAGATTCAGCTCATCATTCAAGCCTTCCAGAAATTTTTCCTTTCTCTTGGCATCTGTGTCAACCTCATCCGGTGCATAACGCGCCAGATTGTTGAACTCCTCAATGTACTCAGCCACGCTGCGGTGACGCTGCTTCAGATTGTGGAACTCTTTCTTTTTCAGGCTCATTATTCCTGATGAGATATGAGCAGTGCGAAAGCCATCCTCAAAGATAGCCCAAGTCACCTCATCTATAGGAGTAGTGATCTGAAAGTTGTCCCACCAAGTGGCGGCTGGCCCTTCCAGCAGATGTGCTGCAAATCTGACTTTTTCAGCATCCGTGCAGCCCACGGTTACTAAGTCCTTGTTTACAGAACATAGCCAATCATTGGCCACCATGGGATCAGTCGTCCCCGAGAACTTAGCTGGCCTCAATCGCAAAAATCTGGTGAGCATATCAAAGCCCGGAGGGTTGTTGTTGTTATTGTTGTTATTGTTGTTGTTATTGGGGTTGTTGTTGTTGTTGTTGTTTTGGTTCTGAATGAATGTTGTCATCATCTGCATCAGCTGTGTTTGAGCAGTCATCATTTGTTGCATTTCTGGTGTGATGTTGTTGTTGTTGTTGTTGTTGGGGTTGGGGTTTGCGCGACGGGGAGGCATCTGTGGTTTGTTCAAATAGAGATAAGAATGAGATACCCATATATGTTTTCATGCACATTACATCACATAAGCAAACACAAAGATAAAAGTTCAACAACAAGATAACAAGTTCACAAAGTAAAACACACAAGTAGCAAGCCATCCACATGTCGGATGGTCCAATAACAAGTTCTCAAATAACAAGCACGATAGTAAAAGATAAACGAGTAGTCAAATCTACTCATCAGCATCATTCTCCTCCTCGACAAAGGTAAGACCTGCGTTCTCCATCGCGGCCTTGTTCTCCTCAATAGTAGTGGTCAAGGACTCAATCTTGGCCTTGAGAGCCCTCTACTGGGAACGAAGCCTCTCTATCACCGTCTGTTGCTACTCCAGCTCGAAGTACTTGGACTGCAGTTCTTCAGTCATGTCCCGGATCTTCTTGTTTCTATCCTGGACACGTTTCTCCTGACTCTTGAACTTCCTGTCCTGGGTCTCGAACTCCGCCTCCATTTCCTTGACTATCTCGTCCTGCTGTGCGAAAAGCTTGTCCTTCTTGCGAAGCTGCACCTGGAGCTCGTCATTACTGAGCATGACATTGATCCTGTCCGTGTCCACGTGCCTAATGAGAGACTCTAAGTCCTGGAGATACAGACGTATCGGCTCTGCTGCGTCCCTCGAGTCGTCCTCGAAGTCAATGGACTCTCCATCCTCATCACGTCTTCCGAAGACGTGAAAGTGGGTGCCTCTAACCTGTCGGGAGTGTCGACCTAGCAGATGTCCTATCAGGTCCTGCATAACTACCTCCATGCCTCTCTCCCTGTCATCGTGCATAAGCTTGAAGACGATGGCCTCCGTAGTAGGCTCTGTCTGGCGTCCGGGCTGGTTCACCTTGAAGCCCCAGAGGTCCTTCCTCTCGAACTTGGTGAGTGGATGCACCATGATGGTGGGAAGAGGGAGATTGAGCAAGGTGGTAAGCTCAACGATACGAGGACCAAAACGGGTAACCTGGAACTCCTCAACAGTGCTGATGGTAATAGGCATCTATTTATAAGATAGAAAAGTTAGAACAACACAACTTAAAATAAAACAAAGACAAACATCACATACATATCCTTGGAAATCAAAATTACACAAGTCATGCATACATGAATCCATTACATCAACCAAGGTCCAATCTTATTTAAGGTATCATTTTGGAAAATAGGGTGATAGGTGGTGGTCCAACTAACGAAGTACGTTTACAATCCTATCTCACTGGATCTGTTGGCTAACACAATGTTCCTAGAAGCAATCAGCCTATCTTGCTCACATGATTCCATCACTAAGTCTATAATATCTCCTCTTAAGGTTTGGTTGGTGGCTTCCAACTCTTGGGTAAGTTCCTACTCTTTTATCAAGTCTTTTTGGAGGTTGAACATTCTGCACTTGACTCTTGCACTAAGTTCTTTGATAGTCCTCCAAGCTGCTTCTCTTGCCGACTCAAAGAATGTGGTGTGCACCACTGTGTTGGTGTACATGCAGAATCCTTTTTCTTTGTGGTTGTCTTCCTTGTTTTTATACAAGTGAAGTTGCACCCACCAGTACTCAACTCCTTCATCCATCACTGGAAAGCCTTTGTACACAGCTGCACCATGTATTTCCATTACCACCATGAGGTCCTTGAGAATTTTGGGAAACTCAGTCTCACACTCCAAGGTCATGGTCATGAGTGGTCCTTTCTTTACGGCTTCGTTGATGGAGTTTATCTACAAATAGAGATGAGAAAGATAAGATTAGGAAAGTTTACGAGAAGAATAGACAAGTGTAGAAGTAGTTGAAAATTTTCCTTAGTGGTTTCCAATCCTAGGGTCATAATCCTATAGGCAACACAGTGCTCTGATACCATCTGTAAGATCCCTCCTTTGTAAAGGAAAAAGGAGCCCTGTGATTGCAATGCTAGTCCCTGAATCATTGCTAGCATCCACAGTTTAAGATGAAGTACACAGATACAAAGGTCATTTATTACATCCATTCCAGAGATAAAACATAGTCTTTTACAACTCAAGGCCACAGGCCTAATACAAGAGTTTGGAATAAGTAAATAAACATAAGTCTTCATCTTCATGTGCCACAGGCAAGCATGTTGAGTGTAGACTCATGACACCTAATCATCATCGGAGTAACCTGCAACATCACAAGTTACAGCCTCAGTGGGTCAATACTTTGGAATAGTATTGGCAAGTGATACCTTAGTAAATTTTAAGTGGACTATATTTCTACATGCATTTTGGCTAAGTGTAGCTTGGCTTGCTTTGCTCAAAATAGGTTTTTCCTATTAGTTGAAATCACTAAGTTTTTCTTTGTCAAAACTTTTCCCAAGAAACCATCAATAGACATTGAGGTCCTTCACCCTTGTTCACCCACAAATTTTTACTTAGAAGTTGGAGTGATGAGATTCTTGATAGCTTCCATGTCTTGATGCTCAAGTTGTCCATTGCCATGGACTTGGCTAAGTACTTAGATTTTCCATCTGCAGAGGTTGTGCACTTTCCCCACCAGACTTGGTTTCCCAAGACAGGACCTTTTAGAAGCCTTCCCTTAGCCAAATGGACGTGTTCCAACCTATCATCCCACTACCACCAACTGTCCAAATGACTAAGTTCTAGCAACCTATGTGATCAAGGCAGAGCCCATATTGCCAAGTGGCTGCACTATAAGCTTCTCAACACTTGGCCTCTAAAATCCCTTTGTGCCTGGGTGGCATACCACAAGTGAGATACACAAGGTAAACCATGTCCATGGGCCTTGTGTAACCACTCAACCAAAAACCACCATTCAAGTCCCATTCCACCCAGGTGATTCATTGACTTAGTTGTTTTATTAAGAAAAACATAAGTCAAAGGACTTAGAAATATTTTCATCATAGCATGTATATACTTTACCAACCCTTGTTTGCTACTAGCTAGGCTAAGCATGGCATAGTAACTTAACTTAGGAAATTTCCTAGCAATTCTACAACTACTTAGGATTTCCCAACATAGCATTTGGCAAAATAATAACATGCAAGACTTAGCAAAATATTTCTAATGCTTGTACAAAATATAGGGATGGAAATATTCATGAAGTACCACTTGCCTTGGTAATGGGGAGAGTAGCACTCTTCACAATCACAATCACTAGCACCAAAATCTACACAAAATTGGTAGCACAAAATTACACACAATTCATATACAAACATAAATATATGCATGCATGCAAAAATGCTAAGTGATGACTTTTAAAACTCCACCAAGCAAGTGCACAATACTGAAACTTGCTAAATCAAGTTTATTTTACACCAAAATAAAATCCTAAACAATTTCTATACTCAAAATAGCCTTAAACAAGTTTCTGAAAATAAAGTCATTTTAACAGAAACTTTTCACTAAACACATTGCATAAAAAGAAAGGGCTTGTCTCCCTGATTCCAACGGTATAAAATTTGCAAAAATCTAACGTGGGAATCAAAAGTTATAGCCTATTCAAATTTGAATCCAAATCTGTTTTAAATTCTGTTTTAAACTCTAACCCTAGCCACGCGTCTTAATTCTATTGGTTGATACCGTTTCGCTCAGGATCACCCTCCCACGCCGTCGGATCTACTTAAAACACACGGCTCAGATCTTCCCATAACGATTCGTTTAGTGATCTAATCCTATACGCTGGATGCAGATCTGACGGCTCTGGATCAACCGACCAAAGCGGGGCGGCGCTGGCGGCGGCTACTGGCAGCGGCGAGCTCTGTCTGTGGCGGCGCGGTGCTACAGGTCGTCTGGAGAGGCAGGAGGATACTTACCAGGTTCGCAGCATCGAGGAGAAGCTCAACCTAGCAGTGGCTTGACGAGGGGCGCACGGGCACGGTCGCTGGGGCTCGTCGGAGTTGCGGGCGGCGTCTGTCGCTTACTGTCGAGGTCGTTGTCGAGGCTCCGCGTCGTCCTAGCACAAGGCAGAGGGTTCAGAAGATGCGCAAGTGACTTGCGAACAAGTTGGTAACAAAGGGAAGGCAAGGGGCGCTCAGTTCTTACCGCTATTGCTCGCCGGAGTCGAGCGGCGGCGCTGGTGGTTGCGGGCGTGAACGGAAACGAGGACCTGGGTCGCGAGCAAGCAAACCAGAGGCGTTAGCAGATGCACAAGATCATGCTGGTTGCAGTGGTTTGAACGAGAGGCAATGGGGCGGTCTGGTCTTACCGTGATTCGTCGCCGGAGCACGTCTGTCTGCTGCGGCGCAAGTGCGATTGTGGGCAGCCTGGTGGCGATGTGGAGGCGTTGAGGGAGGGGAAATGACCGTGGTGCAGAGGGGGTTATGTAGGCGAGAGGGGAGCGGCGATTAAGCTTGGAATCAAGGGCAATTAACCGAGGAATCAATCGTGGCAGTGATGGACGGAGGAAACGGCCGGCGACGGGGTCGGGCGCGATTTGGGGAAGACGAGGGTGACGTGGACGGGGCCCGCGCGTCAGCGAAAATAAGCATGGAGGGGGTGGGGTCTGGGTGTCAGTGGCTCTGCGGGTGCGTTGGCGCGTGCGAGAGAGAGAGAGAGAGAGGGAGGCCGGGTGGGCTAACTGGGCCGGTTGTGCTGTTGGGCTAGTTTAGGAGTGCCTGGCCTTTTTCTTTTTCTTTTCTCTTTTCCTTTTTCCAATTAGATTTTCAGGAATGGTTTTCAAATGAATTCAAACTCCATTTGAATTCAAATTTATTTGGGATTTTTGCGGTGTGCAACAGTCTCAAATCTAGGAATAAAACCAAGTGGTCACTTTGAAAAGGCTTGGTCATTTTGGAGAACAAAATAACAGGGACTTTGCACTTGATTTGCAAATGTTTGAAAAATGGTTTTTGAAACCATTTCTATTTTGTAAAGTTTGGTTCAAATTCCACACTCAATCCATTCAACAAGGGAGACAAACAATCTAGGTTTAAAACATTCAAACTCTCAAATGGGGATGGCCATTTGATATAAGTTTGTTCACATAAAATGATAGCACTATGTGCTTCTGTTTTCTGAAATGGGTTTTGAAATTGATCTCAATTCTATATGCATGCATGAATGATATGCAATCTTTGAAATCATGATTTTAGGGATGTTACAGTCCGACTCTCAATCGATCAGTCGGTAGAGGTCCTAGCAGAACGTACCGACTCCGAAGTACCAATGAGTCATGACGACTTGCCTTTCCAATGCGACTTACGTCCGAGTCCCTTTTGCCTCACGATATACCTTGTCAGACTATAGGCGAATATTTGTCATCCCTTAAATAGTCTGACTCTCTTCTCGATCCGAGATAAGTGATTCATCCGACTAACTCTTAGTCGATCGCCTCGAATAACACTTAACCGAGTCGTGCATGGCCATGCTTTCCGAATCATATCATCCGAGAGGGCCCAGATAATATCTCTCCAAGTGGAGGGGCAAATCCCATCTTGGTTATTCACATCATGCAGCTTGATTCTCAGTCGACCCGAACTCTGCCTTTATAAATGCCCATTTACGGATCAACGTTTGATAGAACCTAAGTCGTTGATCCTCAACTTGGACTATGCAATAACCTCATGTCTAAGGATTACATTGATTGAGATATACAAATGACAACTTGTTCGTTGTACCTCAATATGGCTCAATCCGACTCGCTAAACTCTTTAGCTGAATCTGTGTAAGTCGGAATAGCATCTCCATGCCCATGACAAGTGGAACCGATTCATCAAGCTGACTTTCACATTGGTCTAAGTTGTGTGTCCAGCACTGCCTCAATGACCAAGGATATTTAGTACAAACAACATGAATGTATAGTTCCACAACCGAATCACATATTCAATAATATACATTAGATGCTTATATAAGGACAACTCAATTACTTTATGAATACAATGGGAAACATCATCATACATGATTGCCTCTAGGGCATATTCCCAATAGTCTCCCACTTGCACTAGAGTCAATCTTCTGACATCACATGTCTAAGCATCTAATGCCCATGGCTCTCAGGTGCGCCTCATGCTTCGGCCACGGTAACGGCTTTGTCAATGGATCCGCAATATTTGCATCCGTGTGTACCTTGCATAACTTGATATCACCTTGATCCATGAACTGGCGAATCAGGTGGTACCGCATGAGTATGTGCTTGTTCTTCTGGTGTTGTCTAGGTTCCTTGGCTTGTGCAATAGCACAATTGTTGTCACAATACACGTCTACTGGATTGGACGAGCCCTGAACCATACCAAGATCCATGAGGAAATTTCTCATCCAAACTGCTTTCTTTGATGCCTCTGAGGCGGCAATATACTCAGCCTTTGTTGTAGATGCAGACACAGTCTCTTTCTTGGAACTCTTCCAGCTCACAACACCTCCGTTTATAATAAACACGTAATGAGAATCATCAGAGTCGGTAAGATAACTCGCATCCGTGTAACCCTTTACACTGAGTTCATCTTGACCACCATAAACCAAGAACATATCCTTAGTCCTTATCAAGTACTTTAGGATATTTTTAGCCGCTCTCTAGTGGATTTCTCCAGGATCAGCCTGGTATCTACTCACAACACTTAGAGCATATGAAACATCCGGCCTAGTACAAATCATGGCATACATGATGGGATCCGACTGCAGAAGCATACAAAATCGCACTCATCCGACTTCGCTCATCAGTTGTCGAAGGACACTGAGTCTTGCTAAGTCTTACACCATGGGACATTGGTAAGAACCCCTTCTTAGAAGATTCCATGTTAAAAAAATTCAACACTTTGTCCAAATAAGTAGTCTTACTCAATCTAATGAGCCTTCTTGATCTATCTTTATAGATCCGGATTCTGAGAATATATGTTGCCTCACCCAAGTCTTTCATTGAGAAACTCTTTTCCAATGATTCCTTGGTTTCTTGCAACATCTGGACATCATTTCCAATCTGTAATATGTCGTCCACATATAAGATTAGAAAGTTTACTTTGCTCCCACTAAACTTCTTGTATAAACAAGAATCATGATCACTCTTGATGAAGCCAAACAATTTGACTACCTCATCAAAGCGAATATTCCAACTCCGAGATGCTTGCTTCAACCCATAAATGGATTTCTGAAGTTTGCACACTTTGTCAGCATTATGCGGATCGACAAAACCCTCGGGCTGTATCATATACACGTCCTCGGTTAAATTTCCTTTAAGGAAAGACGTTTTGATATCCATCTGCCATATCTCATAGTCGAAATAGGTCGCTATAGCTAACATGATCCGAACTGATTTAAGCATATCTACGGGCAAGAAAGTCTCGTCGTAATCAACTCCTTGAACTTGTCGGAACCCCTTCGCGACAAGACGTTCTTTATATACAGAAACATTTCCATCTATATTAGTTTTCTTCTTAAAGACCCATTTGCACTCGACGGGTCTTGCACCGTCTAGCAGATGAACCAAGTTCCAAACTTGATTTTTATCCATGGACTTTAACTCAGATCTCATGGCTCCAAGCCATGACTCGGAATCAGATCCTACCATTGCTTCCGAATAATTTGCCGGCTCATCACTGTCTAACAGTAATACATCACGAACACTTCGTAATATCGCCGATCTTCGTAGTACAGGTACTGCTGCCGGCTCAGTTACCACGACCGGCTCAACCTCCAAGGTTTTTTTCCGACTCGCCACTAGCCGGTTCCTCTCGAATTTCTTCGAGCTGCAACGTACTCCCACTGACTCCCCGACTGAGAAACTCTTTCTCAAGGAAGACACCGTTCCAAGCGACAAACACTTTGCCCTCTTCGGTTGTAGAAGTAGTAACCCAAGGTTTCCCTCGGATACCCCATGAAAATACACTTATCCGACTTGGCCGTAAGCTTGTCCGACTGAAGTCGCTTGACAAATGCTTCACAGCCCCAAATCTTAAGAAAATACAAACTCGGCTTTTTGCCTATCCACATCTCATGCGGTGTCTTCTCTACCGATTTTGATGGTACTCTGTTTAGTGTGAACGACGTTGTTTCTAGACAATAACCCCAAAATGATAAAGGTAGATCTGTCCGACTCATCATTGATCGTACTATGTCCAACAAGGTCCGTTTCCTCCTTTCTGAAACACCGTTCCTTTGCGGCGTTCCTGGCGGAGTAAGTTGAGGAACTATTCCACAACTTTTCAGATGGTCATCAAACTCATGGCTCATGTACTCGCTCCTCGGTCTGACCGAAGAAACTTTATTTTCTTGTCGAGTTGATTCTGTGCTTCATTTTGGAATTCTTTGAACTTCTCAAAGGCTTCCGACTTATGTTTCGTCAAGTAGATATATCTATACCGACTCAAATCATCAGTGAAGGTAATGAAGTACTCATAACCACCCCTAGTTGTCATGCTCACTGGTCCACATACATCACTATGTACTAGTCCCAACAAGTCGGACGCCCTCTCACAACTCCTTGCAAAAGGTGTCTTGGTCATTTTGCCGAGTAGGAAAGATTCGCATGTCTCGAACGACTCCAAGTCGAACGAAGTTAGGAGTCCATCATCATGGAGATTCTTCATGCGTTTCCAACTTATATGACCAAGCCGATAGTGCCAAAAGTAAGTTATATTCAGATCATTTGGTTTCAACCTTTTAACATTTATGTTATAAACCGACTCACCATCAAGATTCAAAATAAATAACCCGTCCTGGATGGGTGCAAAGCCGTGAAACATATCATTCAAATACAAAGAACAACCATTATTCTTGATATTCGACTCATAGCCTTGCCTCAGCAAACATGAAGCAGAAATAATGTTTTGACTGAGCACTGGAACATAATAACAATTATTCAGTTCCATAATGAATCCGGAAGGTAAATGAAGTTCCATCGTGCCGACTTCCAATGCATCAACTCTTGCTTTGTTGCCGACTCGAATATCAACCTCGCCTCTTGCTATGCTCCTAGTTCTTACCATTCCCTACAACGAGTTGCAGATGTGAATAACTGATCCAGTATCATATAGACATATATCTTGCTGATGCACCCAAGTCGGAAGTCATACCTCCACTCTTGGCTTTGTCGGCCAAGTACTTGCTGCAATTCCTCTTCCAGTGACCATCCACCTTGCAGCAGAAGCAAGTGGATCCGGCTGAAGGAGATGGCTTAGTCCCCGAGGAAGCGCTTGGGACCGGGTCCTAAGCCTGCTTTCCTCCCGACTTAGCCTTCTTCTTAGTCCAAGAACTCTTCTTGAACTTAGCCTTATTCTGCACCATCAACACTTGACCGGCGCCCTTCTTGAGATCCACCTCTGCCTGCTTGAGCATCCCATGCAATTTAGTGAGCTTCTTATCCATACCATGCATGTGGTAGTTCGAAATAAACTGCCCATATGCACTAGGAAGAGAGTTTAGAATTATATATGTAGCGAACTCTTTGCTAATGGGGTAGCCAAGACTCTCTAGAGACTGCACGTAACCAACCATTTTGATCACATGCAGACTCAATGGATCACCATCCTTAAGCTTGCAACTCAGCAAAGCCCGAGAGACTTGATAGCTCTCAGTCTTTGCCTGAGCCTGGAACATACTTTTGAGGCTTTCGATCATATCGTAGGCCTCAACATTCTCAAACTTATTTTGCAAGTCCGGTTCCATGTGAGCAAGCATAAGACATCTAATATCCGTGGACTCATCTTTAGCCCGACGGTAGGCATTGGTGGCAGCGACAGTCACATTCTCATTCGGCTCATCTGGAAGTGGGTTGTCTAGGACATGGTCCTTCTTTTCTTATTTGAGAACAATTCTCAGATTTCGATACCAGTTGGTAAAATTAGTGTCGTTTAGTTTATCTTTCTCAAGAATGGTTCTCAACACAAAACCGGATATCTGAGAGTGACTGCTACTTGGTGCCATTATCTACAATATAAATATGCAAAACACTTAAGACATGTATTCATAAAAGAGCAAGCATATTAAACACTTTAATATTTTATGCTCCAACTAGAACCAATACCCCTCCGATGGTTACTTAGTGATTCAGGATCCTAAATAAGCAAGTCGGCTAGTGAGCTTTAGCATCATCTCTAGCCGCCAAGTGATCTAGGTAGACAACTCCTTGTCAATCGTATCTCATAGAACTCCTGTTGGATAGGTGGCATCACATGCCCCGGCTCCCGTCCGACTTTTCTCCGAGCCCCACAACCGTTGTGATAGACCCGTCTAGCTTACCGAGTGTTTCCGCAGTAAGAGTCCGACTCGAACCCACCTAGTCGAAAATAATTGGTAGCACCTCAATTTTATGAGCCCACTACCAAAAATACCACTTGTGATGGTGCAAACACTGGCGGGAAAACCGACTAGACATTATTTGAGGAATTACATTTTATCTACTATCTAATAGAGGTACAACAGAGACATATCAATAACACAAAATAAATCAAATATAATATGAAATGGTATGGCTCTCTTCATGCCGATCTCCATCTCCACAAAGCATGTAATCCGACTCATGCCAACTCTTGTCACTTGTCGTCTTACACCATGTCACCGACATGTATATCGCCTTGCATGTCATCCGGGTTCTCCATACAGCTACACTAGCTTAGTAAAATAAATTACATAGATAATCCGACACACATGTCGTTATACAATAAAATGACAGCACCTAGGCTCTAGCCGGCTGACAAAAACAGGAATTCGCAGATCACGTATGGATTACAAACATACATCACATGCACATGAACCATACCATTCACAACTTCCTGCAAAAACAAGTTATGCATATATACGCTCTCTACCGGCGTTGTGAAACTCACAACGACGTCTAACATGCTATGACAGGGCGAAGCTGGCGTTGTGAAACTCACAACTCTTTGATCTCGATCACCGCTTCTGGATTTATGTGTCACAGTCTACCCCGATGGAGGAGACCGACCAGTAGGGGTGATGACCAACAAGTGTAGGGGATCGCAACAGTCTTAGCGTGTAGTATTACCCAATTTATTGATTCGACACAAGGGGAGCCAAAGAATACTTGCAAGCCTTAACAACTGAGTTGTCAGTTCAGCTGCAACTAGAAATAGTTCTTGCTCACAGAAGTTTATCAGTAGCAACAGCAACAGCAACAACAACAACAACAACAACAGTGAAACAGTAGCAATAGTAACAGTAACGATAACAGTAGGATTCGAGTGTGGTAGGCATAGGGATGGATGGACGGGCATTGCATGGACGAGTCTAAACATGTAACTTCAAGAACTAGGTCATTGCAGATAAATAATAATAAGCACCCAAGTACTAAACAATCCTAGGCATGTGCTCCAAATATAGTCATACGTGCTCGCAATGAGAACTTGCACAACATCTTCTATCCAGCCAGCCCATGGCAGCGGGACCTCTAGGGAACTACTAGCAATTAAGGTGCTCCTTTTAATAGAGCACCAGAGCAAAGCATTAACACTCCGTGAACACATGTGATCCTCACACCACAGCCACCCCCTCCGGTTGTCCCAATTATTGTCACTTTGGGGCCTTTGGATCCAGACAATGATATGTGTATGCAACTTGCAGATAAGATCACAAACAATACTATCATAATGATTCAATAATAAGTTCAGATTGAAGATATGGCACTCAGGCCCTAGTGACAAGCATTAAGCACAACAATTTGCAACAAAGTCAAATAGCACTAATAGAGATACTAGGCACTATGCCCTAACAGATCTTATTCAATTACATGATAGAACTCATCCAATCCCTACCATCCCCAAGCCTATAGAGGGGGATTACTCACTCATGGATGAGGGGAACATTGGTGGTTCATGGAGATGCGTTGGTGATGACGATGGCGATGATCCTGTCCAAATTCCCCGTCCCGGTAGGGTGCTAGAACGGAGTTTCTAGATCCGAATCTTGGTTTCTGGTGGCGGTGGCGAAGCGGAACTCTTTCTGGAAAAACTATCGACCCCCCTCCCCCGATTTTTTAGGTCAGAAGGCAACTTATAGGCACTGAGGGAGGCCGAGGAGCTGCCTGGGGTGGCCAAACCCCCTCTAGGCGCGGGGTCAGGTGGGCCCGCGCCTGGGTGGGTCTGGGCCCCCCAGGCCTCCTCTTTGTCCCCCCTTCTGGCTCCACGGATCTTCTGGTGAGAAATAGTTTTTGCCATATTTTCCGGGATTTTTCCTGATAGTTCATTTTCTGCACAAAAACAAGACACTAAGGCAATTCTGCTGAAAACAGCGTCAGTCCGTGTTAGTTGTATCCAAATCACACAAGTATAGAGGAAAAACAATAGCAAAGTGTTCAAGAAAGTAGATGAATTTTGGACGTATCAACTCCCCCCAAGCTTAGCTTATTGCTTTTCCTCAAGCAATTCAGTTGAAAACTGAGTGCGATAAAAGAACTTTCACGAACACTTTGCTTCATATGATGTAAATATTCTCAGCACATGAGTAGATGCTTAGACAGTTCATGATAAGGAGTATGCAACTAAGTCTACACAATAGTCATTGCAAGCTATGAAGAGAAACCAACTCAATAATAATAAGTAGCATGAAACATAAACATAAGCAAAATTGCAATGCTCATAATAAGGTATGATAGAGTGGTATCTCGCTTGCCTTTGTTTGAAGAGCACAATATAAATGCCAAGGAACCTATGAAGTTCACATGAAGACTAGGGATAAAGATATCAGAGATACAAGCATCAAAGTTATGACATAATTAACCAAGTTTTGGAACAAACACAAGAATGACAACTATGCTCTCAAGAAGGTGCTCATAGAATAAGTGGTGACTCAACAAAGTTGTGAAAACGGTTTTGTGAAGGTTTGAAAGGAAGGTACTCATTAGCTCCGAGCTCTCATTGCCCTATCATAGGTATCTTCATGTGGTTAAGGTAAAAGTGAGTTCCACTTTGAATTATATGCTTGATAGACCATAGACTGGAAATCCCAAGTCCCTTAAGTATGAGGGCCGCTCCGCATGGTACTCAACTTTGGTCACCTGAAAGTTCTTGTCATTGTAAATACATGCATATCATCGAGAACCGCCAACGGGGTACCCCTTGCATATGGTACATGAGCTTTCCCATAACCAAAATGACAAGGCAAGCAGACAATGAGCATCTCAGCAATCTTTTAATTTACCATATGCATAGCATTTTATTGAGGATGCTTCATATATGCTCATTATAGTGATGCTGCAAGTTTCCACCATGATTAAGCATGGCTTGGGCTAGCGGCCTAGGCATTTCTCTAACACAATGTATAAACTCCATGAACTAACAACTTCCCCTTTTATTTCACATTGTCGACATCCGTAAACAAAAGAGCAAAGTATCAACTGGATAGAATTATCCAAAAAGTGTTGAAAGCGTTCCCCATGATAGCATGATTCTGCTGACTCCCAATATATAATAAGCAAGCATATAACTTTCATGGACTAGTCACAATGGTTCAAGATTATTAAGCGCAAAGAATATAAAGGGTGCCATCAAGTTCGTGAGAGCTTTACTAACTAACTTTCTCAAAACAGACAAACATTTTATTTTGGAAGAAAACAAGGCATATGGAATATGCGCTGAAGTAGCAAATGATGATAATAGGTAGGTATGGTGGACACAGCTGGCAATATTGGTTTTGGGAACTAGGAAGCACACGTAGAGAACGTACTCAGTGCAAGTGAAGGTTAGCAAAAGAGAGGGAGCGACAAACGAGAGAGCAATAGCTGTCATAATCATGCTTGCAACAAAACAAGACTAACTATGGCATGAAAGTGATACAATAACTCTGAGGCAAAATAAATCATCGAGGCTTACTGACTACGGATTAGTCATATGCATGCGTGAGCATGTGCCAAGTCGATTCACATGAACACTCAGAGGAGGATACCACCATGTCATGCCAAAGTATGAATAAAACAATGCAAGCAAACATTCATATGACATGCTACAAACTATTAGCAAGCTGGAGCTAATCATAGACGAGCAAGAACTACTAAGCATCCATAATGACATACACCTTACACAAACAGGCTAAGCATGCTCACAATGATGAGTATATGTACAAAAATGAAACAAATAGAGTTTGTTACCAGCCTCTTACCACACATCGAGTTGTCTTAATCTTCATTATTGCCCTTCACTTGTGTGACTTGAATAATTAACATGAAACCAAAATCCACTAAGGATGGCTGAACCCTGCAAAGAACTCACAAAACCAAAGAAGACCAACAAATATTTTTGGTGTTTTCGAATTTTTTAGAAACAAGCAAACAAAGCAAAATCTTTTTTGATTTTTTTCTTTTAAGGGAAACCAAAGCAAAGAAACAAAGAAACAAACCAAGAGAAATGGCGAAAATATTTTTGGTATTTTTGGGTTTTTAGAAAGAAGCAACAAAAACCAAAAAGAAAGCGAAACAATGGATATACAAAGAACCGACCGAACATGATATAAAGATGAGTGTAACGTCGGTGTACCTCCCCCAAGCTTAGGATTTTGGCCTAAGTGGGGCTCAGTACCATGGTGCCCAAGTAGATGCACCTCCATAGTATGTCGAGGAAGCTCCCTCGTCCTGGTACGAGCTCGAGGCCTCCCCTATATAATGTAGCGCGGGATCATATGAGGGCGCTTCCTCCTGATAGTGCCCGTGGAAGTTGGGAGAGCGCAGCTTGTCATCCATCTCCGCCTTCGTGCGTGACCAAGGTCCCGGAGAAATACTGAAAAAAGCGGTTTGGGGTAGAGGGATCTCTCTCTTCCCCATCAGTAAACAACATTCTATAAACCAAGTTCTCTAGAGTAGAGCTAGAGGTGAAAAAGTGGTGCGCCTTCATGGCACCAAGATCAAGCCTCAGAGGAGCCAAAACTGTATCATGTGGATCAACAACAATGTCCAAGGTATCAGCAATACGAGTAGCAATAATTCCCCCATAAATGGGTCCCTTAGCAGCTAAACGACGAGCAATGAGGGAACCAAGATTATATATATCCTCACCATAGAGCGCAATAGCTAAGAAGGCCAATTGATAGTTGGAGATATTACTAGTGTTCTCCCTACCAAGAACACTGGTGGTAAGATAGTAGGCAAAGTACCTGATGGCTCGAAGTTGAATATTCTTTATCTTCCCTCGTTGAGCTCTGCGGTCATCATCATTGGTTATTCCTTGGTAAATCTCCAACAAATCAGCTGGAAGAGCTGGAATCTTCATTGATAACCCAGCTATACCAAGTCCCAGGGCCTTGCAAAATTTGTTCAAAGACATAGAATGAGCCCTGTCATAAATTTTAAAATACAAAGAGGGCTTGAATAGGCTGTTAGTAAAGGAGAAACTCTCCACAAATGTTTTAATAAGAACAAAATATTGTGCACTCTCATCCTGCATGAAACTTGTTAGACCAGCCCTCTAAATCAAATCCATGAAATCGCTAAGAATCCTAGCAGCTCGCAAGAAAGCTTGGCAAGGAAAGGTGGAGGGGTGCGCATCCCCTTCATCTCCCTCGTCACCAAATCACAGATTGATGAGATCCTCATTGTATGAGGGTCTAGTACTGGTAGATGACCTTGGAATCCTTGCCCTTCTAGGTGCATCAATCTCAAATATGTCACCAAAGGTGTGGTGGTCCATGACTTCCCTATTCTGAAATTTTTAAACAACCATCAAACCAAGTGATTTCTAAGTTGATAAATGATTGAGTAACTGCTACAGGAACTTGCTAGAGGACTACACATGCATCACAACAAAGTTTCTAAGAATAGAACAAGCATGCAAGATCAAACAACCTGTCACCTATAGAAGCAAAATACTCAAGATACAATCTACCAATCACAAATCTAATTGGACAAGTGGAGGAGACACATACCAAGGAGCAAACCCTCCAAAAATCAGCACTTGAGATGGGATGAACAAGGAGATCGAAAATTGCAAGAAAGAACAGCAAGAACTCGAGCTTGAGCAAGTTTTCTGGTGTTCTTCGGGAGAGAGAAAGAAGGTGGCTTTGAGGAGGCAGCCTGGATGGGCCCAGGTGGGCCAAACCCCCCTAGGCGCCACCAGTGGTGGGCCCACGCCTACCACAGGTGTGGTGGCCTGGGGTGGACCCCTAGGTCACCTCTGGTACCTCTCTGCCCCTTTTTTCGAGGAAAAATTTATTTTGAATTTTCTGGGATTTTTCGGGAAACTTTATTTTTGGCCAATTTTTAGGGTATGAAAATTGATTTTCTCGCAGAAACAGTTTTTCAGAAGAAGCAAAAGAAAACCAAAATCCAAACCACAGAAGCTCTAAGAAACTCAAACAAGCAAACAACTAGCAAAACTAAAACTAAAAGCAAAGACTAGGAAGGAGAAAGGAAAAAGAAAGCAATTATAACCACAGCGGAGACATTATTTTTTCATAAAAATCCTTTTGTTAACAAGGTTGATCAAGTCTTGTTACCAAAACAATCTTATATGAAACAAAACTTTGCATTCCACAAGGTGATTATGTTACCTCATACTTGATAGCAATGGTCCCAATCATAATAGTTTCAAATTTTTCTTGTGGAATGGGACAATATATTTCTCCAACCTTGACGCCCTCAATATTTTCAATGGAATTCAGGCAATAGCTCTTAACAACCTTCTTGGGGAAAAAGACAGTGTTCTCTTTGTCATTAATATTGAATGTTACTTTTCCTTGATTGCAATTGATGACAGCACCTGCAGTATTAAGAAAAGGTCTCCCAAGAATAATAGACATATTATCATCTTCAGGCATTTCAAGCACAACAAAATCAGTTAAAACCATGCAATTATGAGCAACTTGAACAGAAACATCCTCACATATACCAACATGAATAGTAGTTGACTTATCAGCCATTTGCAAAGATATATTAGTTGGTATCAACTTTTCTACATGGAGTCTTTTGTAGAGAGAAAAAGGCATAACACTAACTCCAGCTCCCAAATCACATAAATCAATTCTAACATAATTATTCTTAATGGATCAAGGAATAGTTGGTATACCTGGATCACCAAGTTTCTTTGGAACCTTACCATTGAAGGAATAATTAGCAAGTAGAGTAGAAATCTCCTCATTAGGAATCTTCCTTTTATTAGAGACAATATCCTTCATATACTTTTAATAAGGAGGCAACTTAATAGAATCAGTCAAAGGAATTTGCAAAAATAAAGGCTTCATCCACTCATAAAACTTGTTGTAGTGTTCTTCCTCCTTTGACTTGTGTTTCTTACCTGTAAAAGGCATATGTTTCTGCACCCAAAGTTCTCTCTCTTTACCATGTTTATTAGAAATAAAATCTTCCTTTGTGTACGTAGTGTTCTTCGTGTGTTTCTCAGGTTCTTCCTCACCTTCCTCCTTATCAGGAGACTCATTATTATTACCACTCTGAGTTTCAGCATCAGAGAAAGATATACTATTAGGATCTACAGTAGGTTCAAGTGGTTTCCTCAACTATCTTGTGTTTCTTTTTCTTCCTCTTACGAGGACTACCACTATCCTCACCTTGTTGGGAATCCTGCTCTAATCTTTTATGGTGTCCTTTAGGATATAAAGGATCTTGAGTAGCTGCACCACTCCTAGTTCTAATTCCATAAGCATGTTTATTTCCTGAAGCATTAATTAGCATATACTTTTGTACCTTAGCAAGTTGATCAAGTTGGGTTTGAACCATTGGAAAGTGTTTACAAAGCATTTTAATATCATTTGAAGTTCTTTCAACAATATATTTCAACTCATGGATAGCTCTAGAGTTTTCCAATAAATGATTCTGAACTTGTTTATTAAAATACCCTTGTTTAACAATAATTGTGTCAAGTTCCTCTAAGCATTGATTAGGAGGCTTACCATAAGGAATATCACCTTCATTAAATTGGAGAGAGTGTACCTCAATAGTAGATGAGTGAGGAATTGGCTTTCATAATTCTTCTATAGGAGGTAGATTCTTCACATCTTCAGCTCTAATACCTTTCTCCTTTAGACACTTCTTAGCTTCCTTCATCACTTCATCATTTAATGCAATAACTCTCCTCTTCTTTGTTGTTGGTGTCGAAACTGGTTTAGGAATAACTGGTTCAGGAGTAATAGGCTCAGGTGCATTTAGCTCAGTTGAACTCCAATCGTCATAATTCTTGCTTATCTTGGTCATTAATTCCTCAGCATCTGTAGGAGTCCTTTTCTTGAAAACACAACCAGCAAAGCTATCTAGGTAGGTCCTAGAATCATCAGTTAGTCCATTATAATAAAGATCAAGAAGCTCATTCTTAGGTAATGGACATCCAGGATGTGCATGAATCAAGGCATAGAACCTTGTCCATGACTTAGGCAATTTCTCTTCTTCTCCCAGTTTAAAATCAAAAAGTCTCTGCAAAGCAGCATGTCTAACACTGGGAGGAAAATATTTATGTAAGAAAGAAGCAATCAAGCAATCAGGGCTATCAATGGAACCAGGAGGTAATCTATTAAACCAAGCCCTACCTTCTCCTTTTAGTGAAAAAGGGAAGATCTTAGCAACAAAGTACTTGCGCATCTTAAAATCATCAGAGAACAAAGCACTCATAGTAGAAAGCTCATTCATATGAGCCACAACACTCATTTTCAGTCCCACAAAAAGGTTCTTTCTCAACAATATCTAAATAAGACAAATCAAGAGAGAAATCATAATCTTCATCTTTAATATCTATGGGAGAAGTGGCAAACTTAGGATCAGAGGATAACTTAGGCATAATAGTACGTCTAGCAAGGAGACTCTTCATAGCACTAGTACCATGTGTGTTTCGACACTCTTCAACAAATACATCAGTGAACTCTATATAACCATCATTAATATCATAACTCTCACTAGCCTCAGGTGAGCTAACAGGTGTAACAGTGTCTTCACTAGGAGTTTCAGTATTTCCTAAATTAGCCATAGTATCATCTAGAAAAGGACCTAATGAACCACTCGCATCCAGAACAGTAGAAGTAACATCATGAGCATCAAAAGCAGTTTCAGATTCAACAGTAGTAGCAGTGTGTGTAGCATGTGTATGTGGTGGTGGTGTGACAAGCTTACTTATAACAGACGGTGAAACAAGAGCAGCAGAGGTGTCTAGGACTATACCTCTTCTTGTAGAGATTGGGAAAATAGGGAACTTTCCATCACGAGACTTACCCATGATGAAAGGAGTAGCAGTGAAAAATAATAGATCCAAGTGAACTTACAAATAAAGCTATGCTCCCCAGCAACGGCGCCAGAAAATATTCTTGATGACCCACAAGTGTAGGGGATCGCAACAGTCTTCGCGGGTAGTATTACCCAATTTATTGATTCGACATAAGGGGATCCAAAGAATACTTGCAAGCCTTAACAACTGAGTTGTCAGTTCAGCTGCACCTGGAAATAGTTCTTGCTCACAGAAGTTTATCAGTAGCAACATCAACAACAACATCAACAATCAAACAGTAGCAATAGTAACAGTAACGATAACAGTAGGATTCGAGTGCGGTAGGCATAGGGATGGATGGGCGGGCATTGCATGGACGAGTCTAAACATGTAACTTCAAGAACTAGGGCATTGCAGATAAATAATAATAAGCACCCAAGTACTAAACAATCCTAGGCATGTGCTCCAAATATAGTCATACGTGCTCGCAATGAGAATGCACAACATCTTCTGTCCAGCCAGCCCATGGCAGCGAGGCCTCTAGGGAACTACTGGCAATTAAGGTGCTCCTTTTAATAGAGCACTAGATCAAAGCATTAACACTCCGTGAACACATGTGATCCTCACACCACATCCATCCCCTCCGGTTGTCCCAATTATTGTTACTTTGGGGCCTTTGGATCCGGACAATGATATGTGTATACAACTTGCAGATAAGATCACAAACAATACTATCATAATGATTCAATAATAAGTTCAGATCTGAGATCATGGCACTCAGGCCCTAGTGACAAGCATAGCATAACAAGTTGCAACAAAGTCAAATAGCACTAATAGAGATACTATGCACTATGCCCTGACAGATCTTATTCGATTACATGATAGAACTCATCCAATCCCTACCATCCCCAAGCCTACAGCAGGGGATTACTCACTCATGGATGAGGGAAACATCGGTGGTTGATGGAGATGCGTTGGTGATGACGATGGTGATGATCCTCTCCAAATTCCCCGTCCCGGCAGGGTGCCAGAACAGAGTTTTTGGATCTGAATCTTGGTTTCTGGTGGCGGCGGCGGAGCATAACTTTTTTTGGAAAACTATCGAACCCCTCCCCCCCTGAGTTTTTAGGTCAGAAGGCAACTTATAGGCGCGGAGGGAGGCTGAGGAGCTGCCTGGGGAGGCCAAACCCCCTCCAAGCGTGGGGTCAGGTGGGCCTGCGCCTAGGGTGGGTCTGGGCCCCCTAGGCCTCCTCTCTGTCTCCCCTTCTGGCTCCGTGGATCTTCTGGTGAGAAATAGTTTTTGCCATATTTTCCGGGATTTTTCCTGATAGTTCATTTTCTACACAAAAACAAGGTACCATGGTAATTCTGTAGAAAACAACATTAGTCCGTGTTAGTTGTATCCAAATCAGACAAGTATAGAGGAAAAACAATAGCAAAGTGTTCGAGAAAGTAGATACGTTTTGAACGTATCAAGGGGTATGTCGTTCCACGACCTTAGCAGTATGATCACGTAAATCAGATCTACCATTCCCCGAGTACAGTTGATCCAATCAACCTCGTACAAAACCGATCTATCTCATAGATCGACCACCAAACAACATATAGATCTCATCTACAGCCAATCGCATATCACATATGCAAGATCTCAAGCCTAAAATCAGAAGCTATTGCTCTGATACCACTGATGGGCAACATAGAGATAAAACAAAACTTTTCCCTCTAACGTGGTGATCCCAAGATCCAACTGAGGTAGAAGGCCGCAAGGTTTACCACTAGATGCGCGGTTGCGGAATAGTGATGTAGCGCGTCAGTTGATGCAGTGCAGTCCTTACGATCCGATCGTCCAGGTGCTGATCGTACATCACCTCTGCTGGTATCCACACGTACAAGGAGGAGCATCGGTGGCAAACTGCTAGGTTCGTTACGACGGCAGGACTGCTATGGAGTGTCAACACCCGGATTTTTAATCCCAGATGCCTGTTATGCCATACATCGCAATCCCAGGATTACCATTTTTGCGAGACATAACAGATTGGATATATCATAGTACATCATCCATTACAAACCATACATAAGGTCTTACACAAATAAGGATCTCATGATCCAGTCTTAATACAATTCAAGCAGCGGAATAACGTAATAATCACGATAGCGTGGGCGAAGCTCCATCCTCATGGTCATAGGCAATGTTGATGATGGGAGATGATCCTAGTTGTCGTATCCTTCCTGCTGTCCATCTTCCTGATACTCCTCTTAATATTCTGGCTACGGGAATAGCCAGGGACAAAGCCATGAGTACTCTTTAAGTACTCGCAATCTAATACTAACAAATGAAGGTGGGGTTTGGAGTAGGATACTAAGCTCTAGGGTTGTTTTGCAAAAAGCCAGATTTATCTCTACTGAGTTCAGAAGCAAATAAAGCTAGTTGAAAGTTTTATAACCCCTAAGTGGGAACTTGAAGTTCATGTCACAACTCTGTTGTGGTCAAGTCAAGTCACAAATCATTTCATAAGTCATTTTGAAAACATCTGACGATGGAACAGTATGGCCACTCCAACTGTCCATAACCGCGGATGCGGCTATTCGAATAGTTTGATACTCTGCAGAGATTGTACACTTTCACCACAACATTCGATACATCCGTCAGGAACAAATCCTGAATTCACCATACTCAGTATGCGGATAATCAATCCTAACCATTCCATTACACGCCCTAGTATAGGCACCTCTCCTATGAGTTTGGCCTCCCAACCATGACCAACTGTCATCTTGGGTACTGCACAGGTGGACAATCTTCACAAGGTAGCCTCAAATCAAACCTTGGCCGCAAGGGAACCCATACTAAGGTATATAAATTTCCAGTCTAGCCCTACCCAAATTTTGGGTATTGTGGTTGTACGGTAAAATTGGAATGGTATCGCATCCAGACAACCATCAGTTTTGTAAAGGGCTAAGGATCATGCCTTAACATTTTCATCATCAAAATCATTTGGTGTTCGGAAACACATGTCAAAACATTTCAGTAGAATGAATCATCATTCTAAGGTTTTCATAACCATTTTCACCAAGTATTTCCATCTAAAGTTGATCAAGTTTTATGCTTAGCACTAGCATCTAAAAGTGGGGGTAAATACTAATGACGGGTGGTAAACAAGTGTATCTTATCTAAGTTCAATCTCATGCCTCAGGGTGACATCAATATTAGCTAACTTAGGCCAAGTTTTATGCTCTTTATGCTACCTTCCAATATCCTTATATTATCTACAAGTTACTAAGTAAACTCTAAGAGAAGGTTTTGATAAAGAAATAAAGTATTAAGCTTTGCAAGTAAAACTAGGATTGGGTATCAAATGGGTATAAGCTTGCAAGTAGAGTTTGCAAGTGGTAGCTTGCTTAATGAGTAGCTTGCAAGTATTGTCTTGCCTTGTGCAGAGCAGTGGTTGAAGTTCTCCTCGGCTTCTTCCTCGTAGTATCCTCCTTCCTCCTTGTATCCTTGGTCGGTACTAGCGTCTATAAATAAATACGAGGTACACAATCACCACACAATTCTTAACTACTCTATTTATCACACAAAGGTTAACACTAGATGATCTAGAATCATCACTATTATCACAAATATTAAAGCACTTGTCTTATTTATTTCATTTTAGAAAAGTAATTTCTACTCATTAAAAAACTACTCAAGATTTAATATTCTCCAACTCAAACATGGGATCATGTTGACACATGTCATCACCATATATTTTAGTACATGGGAATGTGATTTAAAGTGGTGTCACAATTTAATAAGGTTTAACCTTTTTATTTTAATTAAATAAAATGACTAGAATGGTGTAACACCCTCAGAATCGGACCTATGCAAGTTTTAGCGATTTCCGCCAAACCCGCATAGAAACGATTCAAAGGTGCCCACCAAGCACTTTCGTGCGGGTGGAAAACGAAGTAATAACATTACACAACAGTCCTCGATGGGACCCACAGAACCGATGTATATACAACACGACTCCATGAGTCAAGAATACAGATATAATGTACAAAGATCCAAATCACCTTGAAAATGATACAGCGTCCGACTACGGACAAGATGCAAATGGGGCTAAGAGCCCTGAAGAATAACCAATGGCGTCCATAACCCTGCCCAGGCCAAGCCGGAAGGGTAACCCTGCTAACGACGTCGATCTCAAAACCTGCTCAAAACAAAAGGGGTGCCGACAAAGGGCAAAGGAAAAAGAGGAGCGTCAGTACTGAGGCCAGTACACGGCGAGGCTAGAATTCGGCGGTCCTCGCCTACATAGGTATGGTGGACTGAAGCGGCAGCGGCAACATGCACTAAACAACCTATAGAGACTCGATACAACTGGCGACTATCAGAGAGGGGTAAGAAAGACCTATTCGGATCCAACCTGATACTATCATCAAACAAACCCATCCTGGCGTTTCCCCCTCGAAACCAAACGAGGAAGTCAACCGAGGAACTCACACAGTTGGCAGTTTTATTTATTCAGTTATCGTTGCAGCAATTACTAGTCAAATATAGATAGTCATCCTGATAAAATAGGCAGTGAGCAATTTTAGTTAACCATTCCGTTGTAGTTGCGACACTTACTAGTCAGATACAAATAGCATGAGATAACCCAAACCCAGCAGTTGTTGGTACTTTTATTCAGCCATTCCGTTGTAGTTGCACTACTTACTAGTCAGGTACAATGGTCGCAAGCGACGCTCCAAACAAGCAATTATGGGCAGTATTATTTAGCCATTCCATTATAGTGAAGCTGATTACTAGTCATTATAAATTCAAATTTATAGTACTACTTTAGTTATGCTTGTCTATGGTCGAGATACTGTGCTCCAAGTCGTCCATAACCGCGGACACGGCTTTCAGAAAGTTTTAACCCGGCCGGGGTGCACAAATAGCAACACACACACGATCAACCTCGGAAAAACCAAATCAAAACCCAACGAGGCTTTCACGACAAAGCAATCACAGGATTCAGAAATATTTCAGGGGGCCACCCCATTGAGTAGACCCGCAACGAAGTAAGCTAGCTCCGAGACGGACTCAAGGTTTGCGACAATGGCTGTAAACGACTGGGAACCCGAAAGTGTGGCTGGGCTTGTCGATACCGCGAAAACATTCCGCTTACCTAAACAGTACAGTGTGCTCCTCGCACAATCGTAAATAAACAGTAGCATGGCATAAGTACATGATAGTAAATAAAACCTCAGACTAGTTTGTGGCCCCAAGAAATAAGACTGAATCAAGCTCTGGCTAAGGGGATCCCATACTCCCCGTATGTGGATAGCGCGAATATTCAAGGAACAGGTATCAAGTACTCGGGGTCCTACGGGACACAAGTGGGCGTTCGGAAACCAAATATTATCTATCACCCACCGGTGCCTCTGCTTATTTCAAATTTTAGTTGTTAAACAGGAATTAAAGTGAACGGTAAGTAAAACTAGGATCATCTCCAACATCAACATGCGGCAATACATCAACAACTGTGGCACTGGACGACACGCAACAGCACTTGAGCAAGCGACTACGACGCGCAAGTCCGACTATCTACCAAACAACAGGCAATAGGATGTGTCCAAGGCAAATATAGGGCTGAACGGTATATCACAGGTACGGAAACTAAAGCATCGCAACACAGATAGCAATAGATCAATAGGAGGGAATAAATACTATAAAGTAAGATAGGTAGAAAGGGGGAGATGCTCGCCTGAAAACATTGCCGAAGGTTCATCCGAAGATCGGGTCGACACTCGCATCAACTCAACGGCCTTATCCGCGAAGAAGCAAAACACTAGAATGAACACCGGATGCAATATTTAATACAACGGCAGAAGATCGGCATGATGCATGTATGATGCATGGCATGGAAAAGGTGCAATGCAATTAGGTCATATTAAGCGGAACCGGGGTCCCGACAAATATTCAAGTGGTTCAAGTTGTTTAGCTACCCTGCATTTTAAATGTTGTTTCAACCAGGCAAGATATGACAACGGTTCGATGCACAAATTTTAATGAGGCCAATATAAGGCTAGATTTGCCCGCATATGGGCCCCATATTTAATTAGAGGTGAATCGGCATAAGGCCCCCAAACCACAGACAAGGATGCATGCAAGTATGACATTGAAATATGCAACAAGTTGTTATTACAATTATAAAATAGGGCTCGAGAAAAGGGGTCACACATTAGGGTTCGGCGAACTTGGGGTTCCGGGGTTCGGGGTCGGTCTCAGGGTCCAGGGTTCGACGGGTCTTTCTCGGACAACTGAGGTGGATCTTGGCGTATCCGGGGTCTCGGGTCGACGAACTTGACGCGCCCGGGTTCGGTCTCCGGATCCGGGAAGAAGGCCTTCGGATCCTCGGGTCCGTGAAGGAGTACTTGGCGTCCGGCGGTAGATCTTGTTGGTCCGTGTAGGCGTTCTCGAGGTCGATGGCGAACTTGTCCGGTACCGGGGTTCGGGGTTCTTGGCGCGGCACCGGGTACGGAATCGATCTTCGGGTTCGGGGGTCTCGGCGTCCGTAGATCTTGGGGGTTTCGGGGTACCACGGGTTCGACAATCGGACTCCGGGAACGGGTCTTGGTGTCCCGTGACGGTGGGAACCCCTCGATACGTCTTCACGCGTCGGTCTTGGCGCACGGTGCAGAACTTGTGGCCACAGGGCAGAGAAGATCTTAAGGTTTAGTTGTTCGGGACGAACCACATGGGGCTTCAGCTCAGCACGGCACTAGCTTGTGTCGGTTTTCAGCTTCAGAACAACAACATCACAACCACCGAGTGCAACAGGAGCAGAACATCACACGACTGGGCAGGGGCCGGGAATCCTGGCGTTGCAAGGCCGGCAGGAGGTCGGAGTCGAGCGGCACACGCGACCGGCGGCACGCGGTCCGAGCTTCTGCAGGACTCACGGAGCGAGGGCGGGGCGACTGGCGATGGCAGGGCAAAGGCGGCGCTCGCGGGGCGGCCAGAGGTGGGGAAGACGGTGGCGTTGGCGAGCTTGCAGGCTGGGCCGGCCGGATGCGGGCCGTCGAGGACGCCCCGGTGCCGTAGGTGACGCCGCTGGATGGGGAGGAGGCTCGGAGGAGGGGGCGAGGCGGAGGTGGCCGAGGATGGCGGCGGGGCAGAGCGAGCTCGAGGGCGGCCTTGGAGGCCAGAGACGGCGGCCGGCTGCGGCTGCGGGAGAGGGAGGGTGGCGGGGTTGGAGGCGCGGCGAGGACGAGCGAGGCCGGCGGGGAGCGGAGGTTGGCCGCGGCGGGGCGGAGGCAGGAGGGAAGGCGGCGGCGGTTGCTTGGTAGAGTGGAGGCGAGCAGAGGCGGGGTGCTGCAGGGAGGGGCAGAGCGGATGCGGCGGCGGTGGAGGGGAACGCGGGCGGCCGGCGGGGAGGGGCGAGGGAGGAGGAGGGAGAGGGGGTGTGCTGCGGGGGAGGCGCGCCGGCGGGGGAAGGTGGCCAGAGGGAAGGGGCGGCGCGGGAGGCGGTTGTCGGTGGGTAAGAAGGAGCGGGGAGGAGGAGGGAGGTGGGGCGCGCCAGGGTGGGGCCGGGGTGGTCGGGTCCTGGGGTGGCCGCGGGGTGGGACTGAGCGGGACAGGCGGGGAGGTGGGGATGGGCTGGCGTGCGTGCGTGCGTCGTGTGGGGTGTGTGGAGTGGGTTGTGTGTGTCCCAGGTGGAGTGGAGGTGAGGGAGTGGGGGTAGGTGGCGGCGTCTGGTTGGTTGGGGGATAGGGAGAGGGTGAGGTGGCATATGGTGATTGGCCAGGGTGAGGTGGAGGAGGGGTGGGTAGAATAGGTTGGGTAGTTTTAGGATTAAAGGGTGGACCGTTTGTATTTTCTGGGGGTGGTCGTTCGGGTCGGATCGGCCCGTTCGACTGCCCCCACTAAGATAATATAATTTTTATTTAATTTTTGCAATAAGCTAGTATAAATATATTTTAGACAAACAAAAATATCCGGAAGCATCCGGGGGTTTAATTTGAAATAGAAGGAGGGTTAATTTTAGAAAACGATTGTCTTTCGCAAATAGTTTTTAGGCAAATTAATATGCATGATGATGACGATGCTCAAATGCAATGTGGCATGATGACATGAGCATGCGGTCATGATGATGCAATGCACAAAAACAACGCGATTTTTTAGTAGTGGTTTTGCGGGATGCCACAATTCGACACCACTAACAAAGGATCTCGCCCTCGAGATCCGCCTCATGGTACCGGAAGGAAGGTCGGCTATCTGCATCTTCTCGCTTCGTGTAGATCCTCGCGACACCACTAACAAGAGGTCGTTGATCCTGTTCCTCAAGAGAACACTCCGGAAAACAACGAACGAAGTTAAAGGTAAGGCCACCTCTAACTTCCATGGAAGGAGTAGAATTACATCGATCCACCATTCATTATACAAAGCAAATGATAAGAGTAGTGGTATGGTCGCGACGCCATCCCGCACTCAAAGCATTACTATGTACACGAATAGATAGATTATACAACCAACCCTCAGGATTCAGACTGAAGATCTCGACAAGCGAGGTTCGGAAACAAAGGCGTGATGCAGACTCTGCATCGGATCTGGCGTAGAGGATGTCGTCGCGTCGGAAACACCGGAAGGCACAAACAAGAAACAAAGAATGGTTCCACAGAGAAAGGATCACTCAGGCAGCATGGACACCGGATGGTAGAACACCGTTATCAATGAAGGAAGCGAAACCCTGAAGGTACGACGGAACCCAACCACGAGAAATCCTGGACTCGAAGAGGAAGAGGAGAGCGGATTCAAAACACGTAGAGGTAAGAGGAGAATAGCAGAGGGGTAAGGAGTAAAATCAGACCTAATCAGAACTATCCCACCGATTTTCAAAAATAGTTTGACACTCTACTTCGGCCGTTAGCTAGGTTATCCTACAGGCTAGACTTGTGGGGTATCGCAACTGCTGAGCTCTGATACCACTCTGTAACACCCTCAGAATCGGACCTATGCAAGTTTTAGCGATTTCCGCCAAACCCGCATAAAAACGATTCAAAGGTGCCCACCAAGCACTTTCGTGCGGGTGGAAAACGAAGTAATAACATTACACAACAGTCCTCGATGGGACCCACAGAACCGATGTATATACAACACGACTCCATGAGTCAAGAATACAGATATAATGTACAAAGATCCAAATCACCTTGAAAATGATACAGCGTCCGACTACGGACAAGATGCAAATGGGGCTAAGAGCCCTGAAGAATAACCAATGGCGTCCATAACCCTGCCCAGGCCAAGCCGGAAGGGTAACCCTGCTAACGACGTCGATCTCAAAACCTGCTCAAAACAAAAGGGGTGCCGACAAAGGGCAAAGGAAAAAGAGGAGCGTCAGTACTGAGGCCAGTACACGGCGAGGCTAGAATTCGGCGGTCCTCGCCTACATAGGTATGGTGGACTGAAGCGGCAGCGGCAACATGCACTAAACAACCTATAGAGACTCGATACAACTAGCGACTATCAGAGAGGGGTAAGAAAGACCTATTCGGATCCAACCTGATACTATCATCAAACAAACCCATCCTGGCGTTTCCCCCTCGAAACCAAACGAGGAAGTCAACCGAGGAACTCACACAGTTGGCAGTTTTATTTATTCAGTTATCGTTGCAGCAATTACTAGTCAAATATAGATAGTCATCCTGATAAAATAGGCAGTGAGCAATTTTAGTTAACCATTCCGTTGTAGTTGCGACACTTACTAGTCAGATACAAATAGCATGAGATAACCCAAACCCAGCAGTTGTTGGTACTTTTATTCAGCCATTCCGTTGTAGTTGCACTACTTACTAGTCAGGTACAATGGTCGCAAGCGACGCTCCAAACAAGCAATTGTGGGCAGTATTATTTAGCCATTCCATTATAGTGAAGCTGATTACTAGTCATTATAAATTCAAATTTATAGTACTACTTTAGTTATGCTTGTCTATGGTCGAGATACTGTGCTCCAAGTCGTCCATAACCGCGGACACGGCTTTCAGAAAGTTTTAACCCGGCCGGGGTGCACAAATAGCAACACACACACGATCAACCTCGGAAAAACCAAATCAAAACCCAACGAGGCTTTCACGACAAAGCAATCACAGGATTCAGAAATATTTCAGGGGGCCACCCCATTGAGTAGACCCGCAACGAAGTAAGCTAGCTCCGAGACGGACTCAAGGTTTGCGACAATGGCTGTAAACGACTGGGAACCCGAAAGTGTGGTTGGGCTTGTCGATACCGCGAAAACATTCCGCTTACCTAAACAGTACAGTGTGCTCCTCGCACAATCGTAAATAAACAGTAGCATGGCATAAGTACATGATAGTAAATAAAACCTCAGACTAGTTTGTGGCCCCAAGAAATAAGACTGAATCAAGCTCTGGCTAAGGGGGATCCCATACTCCCCGTATGTGGATAGCGCGAATATTCAAGGAACAGGTATCAAGTACTTGGGGTCCTACGGGACACAAGTGGGCGTTCGGAAACCAAATATTATCTATCACCCACCGGTGCCTCTGCTTATTTCAAATTTTAGTTGTTAAACAGGAATTAAAGTGAACGATAACTAAAACTAGGATCATCTCCAACATCAACATGCGGCAATACATCAACAACTGTGGCACTGGACGACACGCAACAGCACTTGAGCAAGCGACTACGACGCGCAAGTCCGACTATCTACCAAACAACAGGCAATAGGATGTGTCCAAGGCAAATATAGGGCTGCACGGTATATCACAGGTACGGAAACTAAAGCATCGCAACACAGATAGCAATAGATCAACAGGAGGGAATAAATACTATAAAGTAAGATAGGTAGAAAGGGGGAGATGCTCGCCTGAAAACATTGCCGAAGGTTCATCCGAAGATCGGGTCGACATTCGCATCAACTCAACGGCCTTATCCGCGAAGAAGCAAAACACTAGAATGAACACCGGATGCAATATTTAATACAACGGCAGAAGATCGGCATGATGCATGTATGATGCATGGCATGGAAAAGGTGCAATGCAATTAGGTCATATTAAGCGGAACCGGGGTCCCGACAAATATTCAAGTGGTTCAAGTTGTTTAGCTACCCTGCATTTTAAATGTTGTTTCAACCAGGCAAGATATGACAACGGTTCGATGCACAAATTTTAATGAGGCCAATATAAGGCTAGATTTGCCCGCATATGGGCCCCATATTTAATTAGAGGTGAATCGGCATAAGGCCCCCAAACCACAGACAAGGATGCATGCAAGTATGACAATTAAATATGCAACAAGTTGTTATTACAATTATAAAATAGGGCTCGAGAAAAGGGGTCACACATTAGGGTTCGGCGAACTTGGGGTTCCGGGGTCGGTCTCAGGGTCCAGGGTTCGACGGGTCTTTCTCGGACAACTGAGGTGGATCTTGGCGTATCCGGGGTCTCGGGTCGACGAACTTGACGCGCCCGGGTTCGGCCTCCGGATCCGGGAAGACGACCTTCGGATCCTCGGGTCCGTGAAGGAGTACTTGGCGTCCGGCGGTAGATCTTGTTGGTCCGTGTAGGCGTTCTCGAGGTCGATGGCGAACTTGTCCGGTACCGGGGTTCGGGGTTCTTGGCGCGGCACCGGGTACGGAATCGATCTTCGGGTTCGGGGGTCTCGGCGTCCGTAGATCTTGGGGGTTTCGGGGTACCACGGGTTCGACAATCGGACTCCGGGAACGGGTCTTGGTGTCCCGTGACGGTGGGAACCCCTCGATACGTCTTCACGCGTCGGTCTTGGCGCACGGTGCAGAACTTGTGGCCACAGGGCAGAGAAGATCTTAAGGTTTAGTTGTTCGGGACGAACCACATGGGGCTTCAGCTCAGCACGGCACTAGCTTGTGTCGGTTTTCAGCTTCAGAACAACAACATCACAACCACCGAGTGCAACAGGAGCAGAACATCACACGACTGGGCAGGGGCCGGGAATCCTGGCGTTGCAAGGCCGGCAGGAGGTCGGAGTCGAGCGGCACACGCGACCGGCGGCACGCGGTCCGAGCTTCTACAGGACTCACGGAGCGAGGGCGGGGCGTCTGGCGATGGCAGGGCAAAGGCGGCGCTCGCGGGGTGGCCAGAGGTGGGGAAGACGGTGGCGTTGGCGAGCTTGCAGGCTGGGCCGGCCGGATGCGGGCCGTCGAGGATGCCCCGGTGCCGGAGGTGACGCCGCTGGATGGGGAGGAGGCTCGGAGGAGGGGGCGAGGCGGAGGTGGCCGAGGATGGCGGCGGGGCAGAGCGAGCTCGAGGGTGGCCTTGGAGGCCAGAGACGGCGGCCGGCTGCGGCTGCGGGAGAGGGAGGGTGGCAGGGTTGGAGGCGTGGCGAGGACAAGCGAGGCCGGCGGGGAGTGGAGGTTGGCCGCGGCGGGGCGGAGGAAGGAGGGAAGGCGGCGGCGGTTTCTTGGTAGAGAGGAGGCGAGCAGAGGCGGGGTGCTGCAGGGAGGGGCAGAGCGGATGCGGCGGCGGTGGAGGGGAACGCGGGCGGCCGGCGGGGAGGGGCGAGGGAGGAGGAGGGAGAGGGGGTGTGCTGCGGGGGAGGCGCGCCGGCGGGGGAAGGTGGCCAGAGGGAAGGGGCGGCGCGGGAGGCGGTTGTCGGTGGGGAAGAAGGAGCGGGGAGGAGGAGGGAGGTGGGGCGCGCCAGGGTGGGGCCGGGGTGGTCGGGTCCTGGGGTGGCCGCGGGGTGGGACTGAGCGGGACAGGCGGGGAGGTGGGGATGGGCTGGCGTGCGTGCGTGCGTCGTGTGGGGTGTGTGGAGTGGGTTGTGTGTGTCCCAGGTGGAGTGGAGGTGAGGGAGTGGGGGTAGGTGGCGGCGTCTGGTTGGTTGGGGGATAGGGAGAGGGTGAGGTGGCATATGGTGATTGGCCAGGGTGAGGTGGAGGAGGGGTGGGTAGAATAGGTTGGGTAGTTTTAGGATTAAAGGGTGGACCGTTTGTATTTTCTGGGGGTGGTCGTTCGGGTCGGATCGGCCCGTTCGACTGCCCCCACTAAGATAATATAATTTTTATTTAATTTTTGCAATAAGCTTGTATAAATATATTTTAGACAAACAAAAATATCCGGAAGCATCCGGGGGTTTAATTTGAAATAGAAGGAGGGTTAATTTTAGAAAACGATTGTCTTTCGCAAATAGTTTTTAGGAAAATTAATATGCATGATGATGACGATGCTCAAATGCAATGTGGCATGATGACATGAGCATGCGGTCATGATGATGCAATGCACAAAAACAACGCGATTTTTTAGTAGTGGTTTTGCGGGATGCCACAATTCGACACCACTAACAAAGGATCTCGCCCTCGAGATCCGCCTCATGGTACCGGAAGGAAGATCGGCGATCTGCATCTTCTCGCTTCGTGTAGATCCTCGCGACACCACTAACAAGAGGTCGTTGATCCTGTTCCTCAAGAGAACACTCCGGAAAACAACGGACGAAGTTAAAGGTAAGGCCACCTCTAACTTCCATGGAAGGAGTAGAATTACATCGATCCACCATTCATTATACAAAGCAAATGATAAGAGTAGTGGTATGGTCGCGACTCCATCCCGCACTCAAAGCATTACTATGTACACGAATAGATAGATTATACAACCAACCCTCAGGATTCAGACTGAAGATCTCGACAAGCGAGGTTCGGAAACAAAGGCGTGATGCAGACTCTGCATCGGATCTGGCGTAGAGGATGTCGTCGCGTCGGAAACACCGGAAGGCACAAACAAGAAACAAAGAATGGTTCCACAGAGAAAGGATCACTCAGGCAGCATGGACACCGGATGGTAGAACACCGTTATCAATGAAGGAAGCGAAACCCTGAAGGTACGACGGAACCCAACCACGAGAAATCCTGGACTCGAAGAGGAAGAGGAGAGCGGATTCAAAACACGTAGAGGTAAGAGGAGAATAGCAGAGGGGTAAGGAGTAAAATCAGACCTAATCAGAACTATCCCACCGATTTTCAAAAATAGTTTGACACTCTACTTCGGCCGTTAGCTAGGTTATCCTACAGGCTAGACTTGTGGGGTATCGCAACTGCTGAGCTCTGATACCACTCTGTAACACCCTCAGAATCGGACCTATGCAAGTTTTAGCGATTTCCGCCAAACCCGCATAGAAACGATTCAAAGGTGCCCACCAAGCACTTTCGTGCGGGTGGAAAACGAAGTAATAACATTACACAACAGTCCTCGATGGGACCCACAGAACCGATGTATATACAACACGACTCCATGAGTCAAGAATACAGATATAATGTACAAAGATCCAAATCACCTTGAAAATGATACAGCGTCCGACTACGGACAAGATGCAAATGGGGCTAAGAGCCCTGAAGAATAACCAATGGCGTCCATAACCCTGCCCAGGCCAAGCCGGAAGGGTAACCCTGCTAACGACGTCGATCTCAAAACCTGCTCAAAACAAAAGGGGTGCCGACAAAGGGCAAAGGAAAAAGAGGAGCGTCAGTACTGAGGCCAGTACACGGCGAGGCTAGAATTCGGCGGTCCTCGCCTACATAGGTATGGTGGACTGAAGCGGCAGTGGCAACATGCACTAAACAACCTATAGAGACTCGATACAACTAGCGACTATCAGAGAGGGGTAAGAAAGACCTATTCGGATCCAACCTGATACTATCATCAAACAAACCCATCCTGGCGTTTCCCCCTCGAAACCAAACGAGGAAGTCAACCGAGGAACTCACACAGTTGGCAGTTTTATTTATTCAGTTATCGTTGCAGCAATTACTAGTCAAATATAGATAGTCATCCTGATAAAATAGGCAGTGAGCAATTTTAGTTAACCATTCCGTTGTAGTTGCGACACTTACTAGTCAGATACAAATAGCATGAGATAACCCAAACCCAGCAGTTGTTGGTACTTTTATTCAGCCATTCCGTTGTAGTTGCACTACTTACTAGTCAGGTACAATGGTCGCAAGCGACGCTCCAAACAAGCAATTGTGGGCAGTATTATTTAGCCATTCCATTATAGTGAAGCTGATTACTAGTCATTATAAATTCAAATTTATAGTACTACTTTAGTTATGCTTGTCTATGGTCGAGATACTGTGCTCCAAGTCGTCCATAACCGCGGACACGGCTTTCAGAAAGTTTTAACCCGGCCGGGGTGCACAAATAGCAACACACACACGATCAACCTCGGAAAAACCAAATCAAAACCCAACGAGGCTTTCACGACAAAGCAATCACAGGATTCAGAAATATTTCAGGGGGCCACCCCATTGAGTAGACCCGCAACGAAGTAAGCTAGCTCCGAGACGGACTCAAGGTTTGCGACAATGGCTGTAAACGACTGGGAACCCGAAAGTGTGGTTGGGCTTGTCGATACCGCGAAAACATTCCGCTTACCTAAACAGTACAGTGTGCTCCTCGCACAATCGTAAATAAACAGTAGCATGGCATAAGTACATGATAGTAAATAAAACCTCAGACTAGTTTGTGGCCCCAAGAAATAAGACTGAATCAAGCTCTGGCTAAGGGGGATCCCATACTCCCCGTATGTGGATAGCGCGAATATTCAAGGAACAGGTATCAAGTACTTGGGGTCCTACGGGACACAAGTGGGCGTTCGGAAACCAAATATTATCTATCACCCACCGGTGCCTCTGCTTATTTCAAATTTTAGTTGTTAAACAGGAATTAAAGTGAACGATAACTAAAACTAGGATCATCTCCAACATCAACATGCGGCAATACATCAACAACTGTGGCACTGGACGACACGCAACAGCACTTGAGCAAGCGACTACGACGCGCAAGTCCGACTATCTACCAAACAACAGGCAATAGGATGTGTCCAAGGCAAATATAGGGCTGCACGGTATATCACAGGTACGGAAACTAAAGCATCGCAACACAGATAGCAATAGATCAACAGGAGGGAATAAATACTATAAAGTAAGATAGGTAGAAAGGGGGAGATGCTCGCCTGAAAACATTGCCGAAGGTTCATCCGAAGATCGGGTCGACACTCGCATCAACTCAACGGCCTTATCCGCGAAGAAGCAAAACACTAGAATGAACACCGGATGCAATATTTAATACAACGGCAGAAGATCGGCATGATGCATGTATGATGCATGGCATGGAAAAGGTGCAATGCAATTAGGTCATATTAAGCGGAACCGGGGTCCCGACAAATATTCAAGTGGTTCAAGTTGTTTAGCTACCCTGCATTTTAAATGTTGTTTCAACCAGGCAAGATATGACAACGGTTCGATGCACAAATTTTAATGAGGCCAATATAAGGCTAGATTTGCCCGCATATGGGCCCCATATTTAATTAGAGGTGAATCGGCATAAGGCCCCCAAACCACAGACAAGGATGCATGCAAGTATGACAATTAAATATGCAACAAGTTGTTATTACAATTATAAAATAGGGCTCGAGAAAAGGGGTCACACATTAGGGTTCGGCGAACTTGGGGTTCCGGGGTCGGTCTCAGGGTCCAGGGTTCGACGGGTCTTTCTCGGACAACTGAGGTGGATCTTGGCGTATCCGGGGTCTCGGGTCGACGAACTTGACGCGCCCGGGTTCGGCCTCCGGATCCGGGAAGACGGCCTTCGGATCCTCGGGTCCGTGAAGGAGTACTTGGCGTCCGGCGGTAGATCTTGTTGGTCCGTGTAGGCGTTCTCGAGGTCGATGGCGAACTTGTCCGGTACCGGGGTTCGGGGTTCTTGGCGCGGCACCGGGTACGGAATCGATCTTCGGGTTCGGGGGTCTCGGCGTCCGTAGATCTTGGGGGTTTCGGGGTACCACGGGTTCGACAATCGGACTCCGGGAACGGGTCTTGGTGTCCCGTGACGGTGGGAACCCCTCGATACGTCTTCACGCGTCGGTCTTGGCGCACGGTGCAGAACTTGTGGCCACAGGGCAGAGAAGATCTTAAGGTTTAGTTGTTCGGGACGAACCACATGGGGCTTCAGCTCAGCACGGCACTAGCTTGTGTCGGTTTTCAGCTTCAGAACAACAACATCACAACCACCGAGTGCAACAGGAGCAGAACATCACACGACTGGGCAGGGGCCGGGAATCCTGGCGTTGCAAGGCCGGCAGGAGGTCGGAGTCGAGCGGCACACGCGACCGGCGGCACGCGGTCCGAGCTTCTACAGGACTCACGGAGCAAGGGCGGGGCGTCTGGCGATGGCAGGGCAAAGGCGGCGCTCGCGGGGCGGCCAGAGGTGGGGAAGACGGTGGCGTTGGCGAGCTTGCAGGCTGGGCCGGCCGGATGCGGGCCGTCGAGGATGCCCCGGTGCCGGAGGTGACGCCGCTGGATGGGGAGGAGGCTCGGAGGAGGGGGCGAGGCGGAGGTGGCCGAGGATGGCGGCGGGGCAGAGCGAGCTCGAGGGCGGCCTTGGAGGCCAGAGACGGCGGCCGGCTGCGGCTGCGGGAGAGGGAGGGTGGCGGGGTTGGAGGCGTGGCGAGGACAAGCGAGGCCGGCGGGGAGTGGAGGTTGGCCGCGGCGGGGCGGAGGAAGGAGGGAAGGCGGCGGCGGTTTCTTGGTAGAGAGGAGGCGAGCAGAGGCGGGGTGCTGCAGGGAGGGGCAGAGCGGATGCGGCGGCGGTGGAGGGGAACGCGGGCGGCCGGCGGGGAGGGGCGAGGGAGGAGGAGGGAGAGGGGGTGTGCTGCGGGGGAGGCGCGCCGGCGGGGGAAGGTGGCCAGAGGGAAGGGGCGGCGCGGGAGGCGGTTGTCGGTGGGGAAGAAGGAGCGGGGAGGAGGAGGGAGGTGGGGCGCGCCAGGGTGGGGCCGGGGTGGTCGGGTCCTGGGGTGGCCGCGGGGTGGGACTGAGCGGGACAGGCGGGGAGGTGGGGATGGGCTGGCGTGCGTGCGTGCGTCGTGTGGGGTGTGTGGAGTGGGTTGTGTGTGTCCCAGGTGGAGTGGAGGTGAGGGAGTGGGGGTAGGTGGCGGCGTCTGGTTGGTTGGGGGATAGGGAGAGGGTGAGGTGGCATATGGTGATTGGCCAGGGTGAGGTGGAGGAGGGGTGGGTAGAATAGGTTGGGTAGTTTTAGGATTAAAGGGTGGACCGTTTGTATTTTCTGGGGGTGGTCGTTCGGGTCGGATCGGCCCGTTCGACTGCCCCCACTAAAATAATATAATTTTATTTAATTTTTGCAATAAGCTTGTATAAATATATTTTAGACAAACAAAAATATCCGGAAGCATCCGGGGGTTTAATTTGAAATAGAAGGAGGGTTAATTTTAGAAAACGATTGTCTTTCGCAAATAGTTTTTAGGCAAATTAATATGCATGATGATGACGATGCTCAAATGCAATGTGGCATGATGACATGAGCATGCGGTCATGATGATGCAATGCACAAAAACAACGCGATTTTTTAGTAGTGGTTTTGCGGGATGCCACAAATGGCCTATGAGGCATTCTTTTATTACTTGATCATTATTTCTTCAAGTAACTCTATATATTTTTATATATTCTGAAAGTTATGGTTAAATGTGATTTTTGAGAGTTGGAATCAACTTAAAAGATTTCATGGTTGAATTTTGAAAAATGTTTGAATGCAGAAAAGCTTATGCCTTGTTATTTTTACCATGGGGTATCTGTAAATCTAAATGGTTTAACTGGGCTGGCCCACTAACAAAATTGGTTTCATGCATTTTGGTTTAGTGAATCGATCTGGGTTGATTTTTGAATCTAGGTACAGAACTCGGTTTGAAACTAAAAGAATAAATCTAAATTTGAATTAATAGGTCGCGCGTGAGGTTTAACTGGGCTGGCCCACTACGCACAGCGTGCGCGGGATGGTTAAGTGAGCGACCCCACTCGTCAGTGAGACAGCGAGTGGCGAAGCGGTACGGGGCGATCTAGGCCAAGCGATCTAGTTCTAATCCTACAGTTGTGGTTCTTCGTCCACGCCTAAACAGGACGCGGCGAGGCTGAACCCTAGCGCGTTCAGTGGGGGTCAGTGGGGGCTCACCGGGGCTCCGGCGATGGTCGGAGATGGGGGCGAACGACGAAGTCGACGACGGTGATCCTGCTGGTACCGGTGGCTCCTCCTGGGGCGGCTCCAATCTACGGCGCCTCTCCTCCTCTACAACGGTGAACTCCGATGAAATTCCGGCCACCTAGTGCTCGCCTTGCTCCGGGGGTAAGTTGGTGTGACCAGTGAGAGGTGGGAAGTGAGATGGTGTGAAGAGTTTGAGCTTGGAAGACCTCTATTTATAGTGCGACGAGGGGACCGAATGGCGCGGGCTGAGCTCGTCGTGGTCGTCGGCACAGCGTGTAATGGTATGGGCGACGACAGGGGGCGGTGTTGTGCTCCCTGGCGAAGCTCAACGCCATGGTCACGTGGTGCGGGGCGGTGCTGAACGGTCGGAACGTCGCGGCGCTCTAGGCGGGTCCGACGAGGATTTTAATGGAGCACAGCGTCTGTGGTCCGTGTGGCGGCGAACGGGGTTGTCTGGCGGTGTGCTAGGGTGCTGGCAATCACGTACGCAAGCGGCGAGGGCGGTGCGTGGTCTGTGGGCTGGTGTCGCATGCGGCGCACTGGCGCGCTCTCGGCTCGCACACAGAGAAGCTGGCAATGCTCGGGGCTTGGACAGGGTATGGCGGTGGACGGTGGTTAGTGCTCCAGACATGACGGCGTGAGTCTGACTCATATGATTCTAGTCACCGTGAGTCTGACTCACTGACTCAGTCCAAATCCGGCTTGGGTCCAACCCAACTAGATTTATGGTTCAGATCCAATCCGAACTTGCTCCCGCTCTTAAGTGTGTGACCCCGCAGGCTCATGGCTACTTGGACACGATTAGAGTCCGACTCTCAAACGATCAGTCGGTAGCGGCTCCTAGCAGAACGTGCTGACTCCCAAGTACCAATGAGTCATGACGACTTGCCTTTCCAATGCGACTTACGTCCGAGTCCCTTTTGCCTCAGCCGAAGCATGAGGCGCACCTGAGATCCATGGACATTAGATGCTTAAACATGTGATGTTGGAAGATTGACTCTAGTGCAAGTGGGAGACTATTGGGAATATGCCCTAGAGGCAATCATGTATGATGATGTTTACCATTGTATTCATAAAGTAATTAAGTTGTCCTTGTATAAGCATTTGATGTATATCATTGAATATGTGATTAGGTTGTGGAACTATGCATTCATGTTGTTTGTACTAAATATCCTTGGTCATTGAGGTTGTGCTGGACACACAACTTAGACCAATGTGAAAGTCGGCTTGATGACTTGGTTCCACTTTTCATGGGCATGGAGATGCTATTCCGACTTGCACAGATTCGTCTAAAGAGTTAAGCGAGTCGGATTGACCCATATTGAGGTACAACGAACAAGTTGTCATTTGTATATCTCAATCAATGTAATCCATAGACCCGAGGTTATTGCATAGTCCGAGTTGAGTATCACCGACTTAGGTTCTATCAAACGTTGATCCATAACTGGGCAGTTATATAGGCAGAGTTTGGGTTGACTGAGAATCAAGCTGCGTGATGTGAATAACCAAGATGGGATTTTGCCCCTCCACTTGGAGAGATATTCTCTAGGACCTCTCGGATGATATGATTCGGAAAGCATGGCCATGCACGACTCGGTTAAGTGTTAACCGAGGTGATCGACTACGAGTTAGTCAGATGAATCACTTATCGCATTGGAAAGGTATATCGCATTGGAAAGGTATATCGCATTGGAAAGGTATATCACATTGGAAAGGTATATCGCATTGGAAAGTTGCCTTTCCAATGCGACTTACGTTCGAGCTCCATATCACAGACGGTAATTCTTCCGCCCAAGCCCCCGCAGCCCGACGAAGCGGTGCCTCGAGGCGAGGTCGGATTCCTTGTAGAATAAGGCCATTAGTTCTTTCGACTTGTCCATTGGCTTGTGGATGTGCGACTGATGCAATATCAAGTCGGATCCCTTGCTCTTCGCAGAATTCGGCAAGTGCCCCCATGGAAAAGTTGCTCCCGTTGTCAGTAATTATACTGTGTGGATATACGAATCTGATGATTACGTCCTCGACGAATCTTCTGGTTGTGGCTCCATCGCAACTTGTTACGGATTTAGCCTCAATCCATGTTGTGAATTTATCCACCATCACTAGTAGGTGAGTGAATCCACATTTTGCCGTTCGAAACGACCCTACCATATTAAGCCCCCAGACCGCGAACGGCCATGTAATAGGGATTGTTCGAAGCTGTTTAGCCGGAACGTGTGCCTGACGAGCATACTTTTGGTAGCCCTTGCATGTTTTGAACAGTTTATCGGCATCTGCCTTAGCTATAAGCCAAAAGAATCCGTGTCGAAAAGATTTTGCCACTAAGGATCTGGCTGCAGCATGGTGACCACACTCGCCTTCGTGGATTTCTCTTAAGATTTCCACTCCTTCTTCCAAAGAAATACATATCTGAAACACGCCAGAAACACTCCGTTTATAGAGCTCACCATTTATTATAGTGTATGCTTTTGCTCGTCGGACAATCTGCCGGCTCAGGACTCCGTCTTCGGGTAATTTTCCGTCTATCAGGAAATCCAGATAGAGTTTTGTCCAGCTGGGAATTACAGCCAGAACTTCTATTAAAGGTGAATCGGATTTCGTCGGATAGTCCTCATCAACTCCGACTATGGAGGGGACCCTTAAATGCTCTAGAAAAGCTCCATCCGGTACTTGTTTCCACGTAGAGCCTATCCTTGATAGGGCATATGCTTCCTCATTTTCTGCTCGAGGGATGTGTTGAACCTCAAAACCCTCGAACGATTTGGATAATTCATCCACAACAGCTTTGTATGCTGTCATGTGCTTGTTTGCGTTGCAGATGTCGGATAGTTGTTGAGCAACTAAATCCGAGTCTCCGTAACACATGAGTCTTGATATGCCAATGTTTTTGGCCATGCGTATTCCATGCAGCAGTGCTTCGTACTTGGCAATATTATTGGTTTTCATGAAGTGTATTTGCAACACATAGAACAACTTATCTCTTTGAGGTGATTTGAGCACCACGCCAGCCCCCGAGCCTCCTCGTGCTTTTGAACCGTCAAAGTGAAGGGTCCAAAATTCCGAGTCTAGAGGGCATGTGTTTTCTGCCGTTTCTGTCCAATCAATGACAAAAGCGGCAAGAATTTGGGACTTGATTGTTGTACGTGGTTTGTACTCAATGTCGAAAGCTGCAAGCTCTATTCCCCACTTTGCAACACGTCCTGTGGCGTCGCGGTTGTTGATTATATCTCGCAGAGGAGCCGTGCTCACTACTGTGATTTTGTGCTCTTGAAAATAGTGACGTAGCTTTCTGGATGCAAAGAACACTGCGGTGACCCAGCATACCACTGCATGTGTACTACACTATAGTCGTTGACATGACATCCACAGAACACCGTTCCGTAAATATCACATCCCTCAGAGTGGTACAACAGAAACATTGCGGGTCCATATTACAAAAGTACATACATTATTATTATTACAATACCGGAAGTTCAAGACTTCCAAATATCCAACTTACAAACCAAAATATACAATGTTCAGCGGAAATTTAAAAGTAACAACTCCGACTAGGAGTGGGGCTCAACAGCTTATTCTATAGAGTTCATGCTTCTCGGCTCTGATGGTTACTACTAACTAGGTACTTAGTTGGTTTCGTTCTCATCGACACCGTAGCGGATCTCGTAATCCACGCCTTCAACTCCTCCGGATAGGTCAGGTTCCTCGTAGAACACATCTTCTTGGCATTTGGCTGCATACATTGGCACGTCTTCGGGATCCTCAGAGTCTAAGCAAGGGATCAAAGGAAAGAATGAGTAACAGCGTTACCCAACAAGTTCATTATATGCAAGGTGGGAAGTTTGATGCTCTAACTACCACCTTGGATTATAAATCCTTGGCACCATGCAGTTTTTGTAAATCTTTCTTCAAAGATTGATTTTATTCTGGAAAACTATGACAATCAGCCTTCACAGGTTGACTAGAACTTTCATGGAGTTCCTTTCCTGCCGCGTTCGTAGCTCCTTCCCGGAACAGGGAGTAACAAGTTACAGTTCTTACACTCTACAGAGGTGCATTACTTTACCCATGAGAGATCAACTCCTTGTTGCACAACCAGGCGTACTTTCCCGTCCACAATTCCATGATGTGGTTCCCAGTAGTTGGTCCAACCCAATCACTGCCCCCTTCGTGACCCTGCATGCCTCCTTGGTGTACACCATGCCCACATAATGAATTACGACAATGGTTTGTACAAACCGTTAGATGCCAGAACTATCGTGGGACGTTGAGGGTTCCCACCCATATGCTGCATATCCTCTACGAATTACCAATTAATATGCACGCTACGAGGATAACAGCCATGACCTGCACATCCGGCTTCATGCGAGAGGAAGAAGATACAGCTGACTTCTCTGTCCCATTCCAAATCTCATGGCTAACGCGTAATATACGGCGCTAGAATCACTGATATCAGGGGTTGTTATGTCCCTATTTGATCATCATTGTTGCAATTAGAACTCTAAGTTCTATTGCTCCATTATATCACCACTTAGGATGATATCTATGGTTTCTTTGTTTAGGAAAATAATATTTTATTTCTTTTATATCATATATGATAACACACAATTTGCAAATACTTTGATAAAGACTCTTCAAAGGACATGAGCAAGTGATGAACTTGCCTTGTGATGGCAAGGTAGTGAAGTCTGATGCTTGCACTAGACCTTGAGCTTCTAGTTCTACAAAACATCATTATTGCCCGGTAAGGACAGTATTTAAAGAAGCAAAATGATTATGCAGATAATGTAATGCATTATTTAAATTTATATGCATTTACCCCAAAAATTCCTTTTAAAGTAATAAGGGATTTATAAATATTTATTTTTAATATTTATAATATGTATTGATTTATTTTATTTTATTTCCCTTTATTTGACTTTTATTGATTTAATAATTCCTTTAGGAATTATTAATTATACCTTAAATTTATTACTAAATATTTATTTAGTATTTTTAAAAAATACTATAATATTAATAAATAATGAAAGTGATTTTTATTTATTTTAATCACTTTTCAATAATTTTGTAAAAATTCCACCAGGACTATTTAAATTACAAAATTCTTATAAAAATTTGAATATCCAAAATTTGATATATTATTTTATTTGGACATAATGGCTTATTGTGAATCCAAAAATATTTTATTTATGATTTTTGGACTATTATTTTATTTTCTATACTTTTATTGAGGTTAGGGGTATTTTGGTCTTTTCCAATTGATCAAAAGATTTATTAAATAACCTGGGTTGGCCCCTTGGGCTTATTGGGCCAAGGTGGCCTAATAGGGCAGGATCAAATGACTACCCCGAAGGGTTTTGGCCCACCCAGCCCACTCTGCCTTACTTCTCTCCCTCGACCTTATCTCCTCCTCCTCTGTCTGCCCCCCCATGGCCGGCGATGCCGCCACCGTCGATTCTCGCCGTCGTCGGCCGTTCTGGCTGCCACTGTGGTGAGAGTTGGGGTTGTCGATGAGGCTCGTTCGTTCTATCCATGTGGATTTGACCCTGGGGCTTCCCCGTGGTCAGTTCCACCTCATTCCCGAACCCTAGGGTTCGGAAAAGATGTTGTCGCCGCTGCCGTGATCCCGCCTGTGGTGGTGTACTAGTCTCATGCGCTGCTACGGCCGCCGCCATGGCAGGTGCAGGTTGCAGCGCCCTCTGGGTGCTCCCTGTGCCGCCTCGGTGCGTCGGCCCCTCTGCTTCCTCTTCTATTCATCAGCGAGGACTTCGGGTAAGTGGTCTCTGTGTTGTTCGTCCATGCTTCTGCCTTGATTCTTTTTGGTGTGTAGCTAGTGGCTTCTGATGTCGAGTGATGATGTGCTGATTGGGTTCATCTCAGCATTAGGGTTCATAACCCTTCTGTTGATCACATCTAGGATGCTTTCGATCTAGTGTTGATCATATTTGATCATGTCATATGATTGCTTGCTGTGGTTAAGGATTGATAGTAGCTTTGATGTTACTAGTTGCCTGTCAGATTTGTCCTAGTGGCAATCTACCATGATCCAGGCTAGGTTTTTCAATCCAATCCTTAATTGGATTATGTTGTTGGTCTGAAGCTTTACTGTACTATCAGTGTGCTTATACTGACAATGTTTGCCTATTGCAATTATACTGTTGGTTTGTCTGAGATTTTACTTACTTAATCAAATCATTGCTTGCAATGATTTTTGTGAATGTAAAAATGAATTTAAGGTTGATTCCTGGCAGTTGGCTCAGGAAAATGATATGTAATGATTTGTCCCTTTTCCTGTGGGAACTAAGCAAAGATGATTTTAGCTTATTAAGAACTTGTCCTTGTCATACCATTATATTTTTGGCACACAAGTGATTAGGTTTTAATTTCTGGGCTAAGCTTGATTATGCTTATGATTGGAATTGATAAGATGATATGGAAGCTTTTATTATTATTCCTGCCTATGATGTTGGTCTGAGGATCTAGGATGTAATTCCTAGTTAGTTGGGCAATAATTTGTTTGAATCTTGTAAGATTAGAGGTGCTACTCTCTCTTCGAGAGATGTGCCCTGATCTAATAGGATCAAATGAAAATGATCTAAGTTGCAAAAATAACACTAAACCCAGTGATGCTGGTCTGAGGGTTTAGTGTTTGTGGTTGAGCTTGATTTCTTATCCTTATGCTTGAATTCTCTAGGATAGATTCACCCCTCTTGGGTGCATATTGATAGGTCATTACATAAAGCAACACATGCTTTTGTTTAGATATTCTGATGAAAGCATGTGATGGTTTTATGAGACTCACCACAAGATTTGATGTTGGTGTAGTATACTGATGATGATCTTGATCTTGGTCTGGATCTTGATCTACTTTAACTGTGCTCCTGAGCTTGCTCTTGAGCTTCCCTGCTACTCCTAGCTCCTGGGCTTGACCTTGTTGTCCACCAGATTCATCCCTCTCTTATGTAACCATCCTGGTGATGTTTGGGTTAATCTGGGTGGTTGGTTTGACTGTTGTTATTGGTTTGCTTGTTGTTCAGCCTGGCTGTGGTGTGGTGTGGTGTGGTGTAGTGATGCACTGAGGTGCTTCCCCACGGCAGTGCTGTGGTTTTGTGATCCTGGTTGTGCTTGTGTGGTAGACAGCACACCATCTGCATGCCTGTGTGTGTGCAGCCTGTGTGCCTGCTATGCACATATGGATAGGTTCAGAAAATTTGAACTTACTGTTACCAATCTACTATTACTTTGGCTGGTGAATTGTTCCCTTTTGGCTATCATTTGCATTTTGGCTTGAATTTATGAAAGATGAAACCTTTCATATTGGTGAAACTTGCCCCTTTATAACATTTCTCAGTGATGAGATTGTCAAGTGCACCTCACTGACATATCTGAGAGAAATATTTACTAACACTAATCTTGTTTAATTTCTGTTTAATTCTTGTTTTGCACGTTCAAAGATAAAGATGAAGATTTAGTGTAGGTTTTAGATACAGGATAGTTAGTAGATGTATAAATGTAATTTTCTTAATATTTTATAATTTTTCTTTTATAATACTTGTAATCTTTATTTGGTCCATTTGTAATAAAGATTATATATTTATTAATAAAGAATATTTTATTCTTTACTCTTTTGTGCATTGTGAGGTTTGGAATAACTTCAGTAAGTTATTCTTTGTAAATTAGTTATGTATATAAAATGTATTTCATATACAATATTGTTTTTAGGTAAGATTTAAGTTATAATACCTTTTTACTAATTAATTTAAGATTCAAATCTTAAATCAAAATCATTTAAATTATAAAACACTTAAGTTTTACAAATCCAAATTCATTTTAAAACACACATAATTCCTTTAAGATCATATCAAAGTTTATAACAATCCTCCTTTAAGTCTATACTTAATCTTAAAGTAAGAAAGAAACATTGATCACTTAAAGTTTTATTTGGCGAAAAAAATTTACCCACATTTTCACAAATAAATGCATGCAACAATACATAATCCTAAATCTACCCTTCGTTAGGTTCCTAAATACTGGGATGTTACAGACTTCCCCCCTTAAATTAAACTTCGTCACGAAGTTTGTGGAGATGTACCTGAATAGTTCTGGATAAGCTTTTCTTAAATCCTCTTCCTTCTCCCATGTGGCTTCTCTCTCAGGGTGATGTTCCCATTGGACCTTGCAATATTTGATAGCCCTATTCCTTAATCTTTTCCAATTTTCTTCCAGAATCTTGCAGGGCTTTTCAATATAAGTCAGGTCTTCTTGTAGGTCTATCTCTTGATGTGTTATAGCATCATCAGGAACTTTCAGACATTTACGGAGTTGTGACACATGAAAAACATTATGCACTTGAGCCAATCTTGATGGTAACTCTAAAGCATAAGCTATAGTTCTGTTTTGGCTCAGTATCTTGAATGGTCCGATATATCTTGGACTTAATTTCCCTTTAACTCCGAACCTTTTTACTCCTTTCATTGGACTTACTTTCAAATAGACCATATCTCCTACTTCAGGATGCCATGATCTTCGGCTTTGATCCGCATAACTTTTCTGCCTGCTCTGGGATATTTTTAGTCTATCCCTGATCTTATCAATGATGTCTTGTCTCTCCTTGATGTAATCTGGCGCAAATTCCTTGCTGCTTCGAGGTTCATACCAACATATTGGTGATCTACACTTCCTTCCATACAAAACCTCATATGGAGCTGCCTTCAGACTACTCTGATAGCTATTGTTATAAGAAAATTCTGCCAATGGTAGGTGATCCTCCCATGTTCCTCCAAAATCTAGTGCACAAGCCCTCAACATGTCTTCTAGTATTTGATTTGTTCTTTCAGTTTGACCTCCTGTCTCCGGATGTACTTCATGACATTAGTATATCCTTGCTGAAGCTCCTCAAATTCTCTCCTCTTCAACTCCATGACGCTTTCTAGAACATGATATTCATGGAATCTCTTCTTAAACTCCTCCCAGGTAAACTCTCTTCCTGGTTGTTGCATGGCTAACTGATTTTCCCACCATGATGTTGCAGGTCCAGTCAGCAAATGAGTTGTATACCTCAATTTTTCCTCATAATTGCAACCTACAGTTTTCAGCTTCCGCTCTATATTTGCTAACCAGTCTTGTGCATCCATTGGTTCAGGAGCTGATGCAAAAGGTAACGGTCTTGCATTCTGAAAATCAGATAAACTCACTCCTCCACCTTCAGGTGCCCTCTGATTTGCTCTACCTAGCAATTCTTCTATGAACTTATTCTGGGTCTCTTGCATCATTTGCATACATTACATAAAGTTCTGCTCCATTAACGGCCTCATTGGTGGTGGTGGTAATGCTCCTTGATTTACTGTATCAGCATCGTCTTTTTCCTTGGCCTCACGCTCCATCCGCTGCTGTTCAGTTTCCATTTCTACCCCCGTATCCATGACCCCCTAGTCCTGCATCATAAAGCGAATACTCATAATTACATCATGCATATGTGTTCTGAGCTCGACTTTATGCACAGAACTAGTCACACAATAAAGATCCAAAGAAATCCAAATATGCATTTTACATATTTGCATAATATCATAATGATACAAAGTCATTACAACGTATACCATATTGGTATTTTACAAAACTACCTTATTTCTAGAGTACAATACATAGTACTTGATACTATTGTCTAGTTGTCTCTTTCTAATAGTAACTACGCTCATCATACATGCCTGATGTCCAACCGTGATGACGTGTGGACCGTCGCACAGTTTGTGGAACAAATGGCCTTCCAGAAGGAACATACTCTCCATCTAAAGTATGAGGACTTGAGTCATTACTCAACCTGAGCGCATCGACTCCCTCCAGCTCAGCTGAAAAGTCTTCAGAAACATATTCAACATTATCTCCAGCCTGCATCCCCTGAGCTGCATTCCTTGAGTTGTCAACAGAATACGCAAATCCTGCTGCTTCCCAGGTGCTCTCGTGGACAAGATAATCGAATACTGGATAATGTATATTCCCTGGGTTTTGAGAAGATGTTGATGATTCAAATACTCTCTCCTCAGGATCTTCTTCTTCATCCTGATCATCTATTGACATGGTATTTCTACTTCTGTTATTAGGATTCATCCTTGCACTCATCCCACTAGATTATCCAACATTTCTGTCAGAACCATCTGTGGACATCTGGTGTTCATGCGATCCATTATATGATCCCATTCTCCATCCATCCGCGTTCTCAATAGGAAGTTCTGAATCAGAACCGTCCTCTGAACCCTGTGGTACTGCAAACCTCATATCTATAGTAGGATCATGTGTAGGTTCAGGTCTTGGTGAGTAAGGATATGGTATAAAAGATTCTGGATCTATAGGTATATCCTTAAAGATAGGTGTTGCACTACTACTTGCTTCTTTCTCTAACTGGGATGCTAACTGCTTACTCCTTTCCGGATCAGTTAGATCCTCTAACATGTCATTTTTGTCTTCAACAATCACTTGATGAGTCTTATAAAAAGACGCAACGAGTGTCCGGTATCTATCCATAAACTTGGAAGCTAACTTAGGATGCTTCTTAACCAAATTAAGATGATCCGCTATAGGCTCCGAGTCTATAGAATCATGAGGTATCACAGAAAATGTGCTACCTGAAAGGAATATGCCCGAGAGGCAATAATAAAGTGGTTATTATCGTATTCCTTATTTATGATAAATGTTTATTTTGCATGCTATAATTGTATTAATACGAAAACGTTAATACATGTGTGTTTAATAAACAAAAAGGAAGTTCCTAGTTATGCCTCTCTTATAAACTAGCTTGGATTAACAAGATGATCAAAGTTTCCTAATCATGGACATTGGATGTTGTTAATAACGAGGTCACAACATTAGTGTAATGATGTGATGAACATTCATCCGAAGTATAGCATTACGATCAAAGTCATTGAGTTTATATTGCTATAACAACTTACGAAGTGATCCTAATCCTTAGACCATGAGATCATGTCAATCACTAACACCGGAAGAGTTTCTCGATGACATCAAACGTCACACCATAACTGGGTGATTATAAAGATGGCTTCAGAACTACTAAAGTGTTATGTTGAGGCCCATGGATCGAGAATGGAATTTGTTCATCCCGATGACGGATAGATATGCTCTGGGACCTCTCGGTGATATCACATTGATTAGCTTGCAAGCAAGTGATTTGATCACTAGAATGTTATATCACGGGAACGAGAAAAGAGTGCATGTCGGTAATGAGATCAAACTAGGTATGGAGATACCGATGATCGAATCTCGGACATGTAATATATCGTGAAACAAAGGGATTAAGATACTAGCGTAAAAGGTTCACACGATCACAGAAGTCATCGTTGAATGTGTGGGAGTCAGTATGTATCTCCAGGTCTCGCTACTGATTATTGATCGGAGAAGGGTCTCGATCATGTCCGCATTACTCGCGAACCGTAGGGTGACACACTTAAGGGATGCCGACACCATTCAGAGCAAATGATATGCCAGAAAAAGAAAAGGAAAGTGCAGGAATTTATTTCACTAGACACCGGAACTGCTTTGGTTGAAATTGCTGAAACTGGTTCTGCATGTGAAATGGAATACTAGCAAGGGGTTTTATGTGAATGTTTGTTAATTAAAGTAATTAACAAAATTCTGAATAAAATAAATAAAAGAGTTTTATTTAATGAGAGATTACATTAAATTTGGTGGAAATTTAATGGAGGTGAGTGGAATTTTGAGTGGGGTGGCTATTTATGTGAGTGGGAGCTCCACCCACATGAATGTGGAAGAGGTGGGGGCACCTCCATGGCTACCACGCCATGGGAGGGGGCTGCCCCCCCTCTCCCTATAAAAGGCACCCACTTCCTCCTCTCATCTCACACCTCCTCGCGAAGGATCTCTCTCCCCCCTTTAGAATTTCCCCATGGTCTCGGATCAGCGAGATACATGTTCCCGGTGGCTTTTTCTGGAAGGATTTGTTGCTTCCACTGCTTCGCTAGAGCGAGGGCGCGGAGGTTGTCGGGGTACCCGTACGTGTGTGCGATCACGGATGCACCTCTGCTTTGAGGTGCTGGACTTGATCGTGCTGGATCGGCTGGACCAGATGGACTTCATCACAATCTTGAGATCGGCAAGCGTTCGTCTACATCATCCACGAGTACAACCTCGTTAACGCTATTCGGTCTTCGAGGGTATGTATTCTATGTATGTATATCCACATGTTGCTTGTATCTAGAATATAGATCTTGGTACTTAGATGTTCCCATCGTAGGAAATTTTTTGTTTTCTATGCTGCGAACCCTACAGTGGTATCAGAGCCGGATCTATGCATAGATGCTTTGCACGGGTAGTACACATATGAGTATGTGGGCGATGATGATCATTTTATTGCTTCTTATTTGTACTTTGGATATTGGTGGCATAGTGGGATGAAGCGGCCTGGAGAAACTTTACATGTCCTCGCACATGAGACCTGTTCCACGCTTGACATGCAACTAGCTTTGCATAAGTGGCTAGCGGGTGTCTGTCTCTCCTACTATAGTCAATATCAAATTTGCAATGAGTTGTCAACAATTTGGTTATCCTCGTTGTGGTTCATGTTCGTAGGTAAGAACGGTTCTATCTTCGAAAGCCCTAAGCCACGTAAAACTTGCAATGGATAAATTAGAGGCGTCTAGTTTAGATTGTTGCTGGGCTAGTGTTATGATATGGTGATGTTGTAAGTATAAGTATGAGATGATACTCTTACAACATACATAACGTGTAAACTCCATAGACCTTGGATTTACACATAAAGGTATGATAGTGATCATACCACGATGCACATGATAGAGATCATATGCGGGAACCATATCATTCCACTAATAAACATGTGATGTTTGATTGCATCTTATATTGCTTGTTTGGCGTTTTATTAGCATAATAAGATGATCCCTCATTTAGATATCAGGATAAAAATGTGTTCTTACTTAAGTATGCACCGATAATGTTTCGTCGCTTCAAGGCATCACGTGATGATCGGGTGTACTTGAATCCACGAGCATATCTCGGGTGTAAGACAGTTACACACGCGAATACTAAGGTTCTTACTTGGCGAGCCTAGCATCTACAGACATGGCCTCGGAACACGGACCGAAAGGTTAAGCATGAGTCATATAGTAGATATGATGCCCATTTGATGCTCGCCTTTGAAGCTACACCGACTCACGTGATGATCGGACTTGGTGTAGTGGATTTTGTTCATGTAATCACCAAAAAGACACGAGGGATGTCGTTTTTGAGTGGGAGTTCATTTCTAATTAGGATTAGTAGAACTCAATTTATCATAAATTAAATCAAAGTGAATTTGCATAATTTGTTGTAGTCATTGGCATTCGTTCACCACCTTATGCATAGTTGTAATTGAGATAATAGAACTATAGAATTCTGGATATATACTTTACGAACTGGTATCGTATTGTGTTGAGTGTCAATCTAAAGTTTAAAGTCCTATTGCAAACTTTTAGCAAAATTCTATTTACTCCGTGAAATTTAATAATTGGTATTAAATCGAGAGTAACAATTCCAGTGTTAGTATCTTAAGTATCATGTTTGCCTCCATGATTCTTGATTGTTTTAATATCAAGTTTATCTAGGAGCTGAAAGAATTGTTTCAGAAACCATCATGTGTGACAGATATAATGATATCAGAAACAATGTTTTGGTTGCAATATGATAGAGTATAATATATATTCTCATATTGGCTGAGAATTTACAAAGGTTGGAGATGCTAGACATCCTAATCATCCAAAAAGGGTTTTGGAAAGTAATGTTATACTCACGATTCGTCTTTATAAGCTACAGTAGCTTGATCATGAAAGTCATCATGATAAGGGTGAATAGAAGATGTATGTAAAGTGTTTACTACACTAAAATATTACTAAAGAATGGATTTTGAAAGAATACCGATCATTTTGATGATGGTGATCTACTTCAAAGTGCAAGTCCAAAGGTATTATTATTTGAATATACACGCTTTGGACTATGTGTCATGTATATGGCGCCACTTTTGATGTTGATAGATTCTTTTAAAAAGTAAAATGAAATGCTGAAAGAGAATCTATAAAAATATATTTGGCAGAAAAGAAAAGATTGGAAATATCCAATTTAGGTATATATATGATATACATGTTATGGTTGTATTATTTGCTTGTTAAACAATGTGGTTCTTGGGAATTGGATACCGAATTGGTTGGTATGAAATTTCATACAGAACAACGCAATTCATGAACCACAATGGCCTAAGTAACTAGCAAGAGAATATGTGATTATGTTCATCGAAAACAAACAAACCGTTGTTTGTATTTCTCGTTGACATCAAAACTTGACTTCAAGATTTGTTTTAATAATTGTTATTTGAATCAGGTATTATGAGAACAAAGGTTGTTCAAATAATTACCGTATTCCATATAAGATGGATGATTTACAAATCTAGTTGAAGAAATCACATCCATAAAGCCTAATGCTAAAATGTCGCAAGACAAATGATTGGAAGATCACTTACGAAGTGACATCGCCGTTTAAATTATATTGGAAAGAAAACATGAAGAAACTCCATTTTCATGGATTTTTGGAGTCTTTGATTTGATCAAGTTACACTTGTGAGACTTTCCTCGGGATAAATAAAACTTCGTTCAAAGGCCAAAGAAGAACGAACGACTAAATTATTGGAATATATACATATCGATGTATGTAGTCCATTAAGTATAGTCGTAAGCGATGGATTTGTTATCGCCACATTTTGGCCAAAGGAGGAGATGGGCCATAATCAAGATGGGCTTGGAGGATATGTATATGCAACGTGTTGCTGGACCAGCCTTGTGCGTGGATTTGGGCTAAATTGCCCGTGTATCTGTATATTATGGTAGGTTACGTTTCGGTTTAAGTAAAGAGATAGGATTGTTAGGGTTATTCCAAAGATAGAAAGTCTCCGGACTATAAATATGTACCTAAGGTTATTGAGAAAGGAGGACGATCATGTTCACAAAAAACACAATCTCGGCGCATCGCCACCCCTTGTTTCTAGGGTTTCTTTCGGGTAAGTGTCATGCTGCCTAGATCGCATCTTGCGATCTAGGCAGTATCTGCTTATGCGTTATTTGGTGTTACTCGTACTGAAGCCTTGTTGATGGCGAGTAATACTATTATCATAGATTTGTTTAGGCTAGCATCGGTACTTTTTGCTATGATTGCTTAGTTATGCTACCTCTAGTTATCTCGCTGCCTTTGCACCTTTTCCCGGGTGTAAGGGTAGCGTCTTGCTTGATCTTTATTCAGTCGATTTGATCCGTTATAGTTTTGCCTTGTTCTCCAAGGTTTAGTTTGATATCCACATAATCAGGCCTTGCAAACGGGTTGAACGATCCAGTGGCATGTAAGGATATGGTTTGCCAATTCGAGAGGAGTTGTTCCGGGAATTGACTTTACGTCACTTGTTAGGCCTTCTCTAGGGTTAGTTTTCTATCATCTTTCATGTTCACCAGGCTCAATTACGTGTAGGATGTTCCAATTATGTGGTGAAAACGTTAAACTGTCGTAGATCGAGTTAACTTGTATTGATGAAGCAAAACCCCATGTTATCGTAGATTTAATGCAGAACCATGGGATAATCGGCTCCAGGAGCCGATTCACAGGGAAACCTGGGAGCCGGTCACGGCTCGAATTTTACGTATACTTGTTTGCCATGCAGGAAACCAATCGAAGCAATCCATCACCTTCCTGACCAGGTATAGGTCAGGTGGCACGCCCTTGCACCAGCCAGGACGTGTGCCGGAGTTTTGCGGGCCGTTGCCCGAGGGACCAGGGCCCACCAGCAGTTCTGGGAGCCTCTCGGCTCTTCGTATTGCTCGTCGCTGCTCGCCGGTGGGTTTTGACAGGCAACACATTCTGGCACACCCGGTGGGACATTCAACAACGTCTGCATCAACATCCGACGCTGAGATGGAGGGCAGACCGGTCACGTACGACGATTTGCCTGATGAGCACAAGGTGAAGTATGATGATATCAAAGCTCTCTTCGAAGCCGATCTCATCGGCTCTTTTGAGAGGACTCGTAAACATGGCATCAGGTGGAAAGGGTTCTCACCCGAAGGTGCTCTTGATGAGGTGGATCTGTCTGTTCCTTCAGAGGAGCGCACCAGAGCTCTGCGACAGGAAGTCAATTACATGGTGGCTCATTCTCTTCATCGCCATTCTGAGAGCCTAGTGAACGCTTTCGAGCGCGTCGCGGTTCGCGTAGTTCAGGAGATCATGAAACATCAGTACTCTCCGTCGGGGCCTACTCTAGGGACTCACCAGGGAGAAAGACCGCTCCAGACTAGGCCACAGCTGCCATTCACGCTTGCAGCTCCGGAGCCACCAGGGGCACCGGCGTACGTCGTCTACAAGGTTGGAGGTGACCCTGGCGATTGCCAATTCCTGTTCGAACCACCTAAAGAGATCCCACATGGATATGTGTGCACCTACGTGTCGGACTGCAATAGCCTGACGCGCACGAACCAGATTGCAACCGCAGGGATTTCTGGGGCAGGAGGTTCTGGAGCAGGGGCTTCGGGAGCAGGTATTTCTGGAGCAGGTATGTCTGGGATGGACGCTGATAAACAGGCATGGCTAGCCAAGTATGCCACCGGAACGAGTCATGAGAATTTAGCCCCTGCAGCTCAAACGGTGGAGCAAATCCGTACCATCTTGAGAGACCAGTTCGGCTTCGTGCCGAAGAGAAGGACAATCGGCTATTCCAAGCCGTACCCCAACGAGTTTGATCTGATTCCGCTGCCACCCAAGTATCGGCTCCCTGAGTTCTCAAGGTTTAGCGGATCAGAAGGGTCGAGCTCGATCGAGCATGTGAGCCGATACCTGGCACAGTTAGGTATGGTTTCAGCATCGGATCAGTTGCGCGTAAGGTTCTTTGCGCAATCTCTGACAGGACCAGCTTTTGGGTGGTACACCTCGTTACCGCCGGATTCGATCCAGACCTGGAAGCAACTAGAAGAGCAGTTCTACATTCAGTATCATTCAGAAGCTACCGAGGCTGGCATTGCAGATCTGGCGCAGGTGCGGCAAAAGCGGGGAGAAACGGTAGCCGAGTACATTCAGCGTTTCAGGACTGTCAAGAACCGATGTTATTCGGCTCGTTTAACTGAGAAAGAAGCAGTCGAGCTGGCAGTGTTGGGTCTCTCAGCACCTATCAAAGATCTGGCTTTCCAAGTAGAGTACAACTCATTGGCGCACATGGCCCAGAAGCTGACAATGTATGAACAGCGCCACCCTGAGTTGTACCAAGACAAGTTCAAACGTCCGATAGGCCTGGTCGATACAGAAGAAGAGGATCCTACACAAGACCAGGAGGTGGCCGTGGCTGAATGGGCTCGGGGGGCAGATCCTGTGTCCTGCAAATGGGTAAAGCAGCAAGGGCCTGCAAAAGGGTTCGACTTCGATGTGAGCAAAGCTGAGCAGATATTCGATTTACTGCTGAAAGAAAAGCAGCTGAAGTTACCCGAAGGCCACAAAATCCCTACGGCTCAAGAGATGAACGGGAGACCATACTGCAAGTGGCATCACTCGTTCACCCACACCACCAATGACTGCAAAGAGCTACGTCGCCAGATCCAAACGGCGATAGAACAGGGCCGTCTGATCCTTGGGCAATTCGCCATGAAAGTAGACACAAACCCATTTCCCGGCGTCAACATGGTAGAACACAGCCACTCCACGAGGCGTCAGTTGGATTTCTCGTTCGATGTTAATATGGCAGGACCTGTGTACCACCATGGCACATATAAGGAGGAAGACGGTCGCTCTCGGGGCAAGGAAAGAGAGGAGGCTGGTCCACGCGACCGGCCCCGTTATGACGACAGGCGGTATTTAACCGAGGAGCAAGTGAGAAGCATGCGGTATCAGAAGCCACACTCCACGCATCTCCTTAACAAGTATGAGCGTCAGTATGACCGACGTCGCCGGCGCGATAGGGATGATGAAAGATATGAGCGCCTCGCTAGGGGAAAGTCAAAGGAAAAGGAAGGCATGGACAAACATTGGGATTGTCCCTTCTTAAAGTATTGCTGGGATGCCGGAATGAGCCGATTTCCTACAATCGACAACTGCCCAGAATGTGGACAGCAGAAGGATGACACAGGTCCAGTCTCAGTGTTCAAGCGCCTAGGGCCTCTCCCTCCTCGAGCAAAAGACCTCGAGGAGCCAATGGGTGGAAAAGAAGAAGACAGATATCACCGGCCAAGGTGGTGCCCCGATGGACTTAGGCACACCCAAAAGCGTCGAGTTCAGCGGCTGCGTAACTTGGAGGAAGCCGAAGCACAGTACCTCCACGCTTTAAGGAAAGCACGGCCCGATCTGGCCATGAAAGTTCGACAAACCTTGGAAACAGAGGCTCGTCCGAAAAGGAAAGAGTGGCGCCCCAAACCAGTAAAAGCCGATGCGAAGACATCGGCTGGCACAAACATGGTGTACACACTTCCGTCAGAGTTTTGCGCTCCAAGAGCCAAAGAACTACCAGTGGCACAGTTTGACTGCGGCCCACGGCCGGTTATCTTTGAAAAGCCACAAGAGAAGGGCTACAAACATCTGAAAGCTCTGTACCTGCGAGGTTATATCAATGGGCAGCCTGTCCGCAGGATGTTGGTTGACACCGGAGCGGCAGTCAATATAATGCCATACTCCATGCTACGGTGTTTGGGACGCTCCACTGCAGATCTGATCAAAACCAACGTCACGTTAAGCGACTTCAACGGCCAAACTTCAAAAACGCAAGGCGTGCTGAACGTGGATCTGACCGTGGGAAGAAAAACCATCCCTACGTCGTTCTTCATCGTTGACAGCAAAAGCACCTACGCTGTCTTACTGGGGAGGGATTGGATTCACGCTAACTGCTGCATTCCATCCACGATGCACCAGTGCCTAATACAGTGGGATGGAGATGAAGTGGAGGTCATTCATGCAGATGATTCGATCGAGATCTCCATAGCTGGCATGAACATCTGGGAGGCAGACGACCAAGAGCCGATCTCTGGAATCAGTCTAGACGGCTGTGAGCGCATTGAAGCTACAAAAAACGGGGTGAGGCTGGTCTTATCCACTGGCCTGACAGAGTAGCAAAGTCCACGATCGTACGTGGTATGGCCGATCCCTGCGATCGGCCGCAAAAAATAAAAAGCAGTAAGCTTACGACAAACATGTCATGCAGTAGTGGTAGGGAGATTCCCTGCCATTGTAGAGCACAAATAAGTTGTAAACCCTCCTTGACTAATGCAATCAAAAAGGGGGCCGATTCCGGCAATCGGCCCAAATTATCTTTGTTATCCTCACCAACTGTTTACCCTGTGTTTAGCATCGATTTAGCAGGTGACGGAAAGCTAGGGTATGGGTTTACCTCCGCTGATGAGCTAGAGGAGATTGACATCGGTCCTGGGGATAAGCCACGACCAACATTTATCAGCAAGAAGTTAGATCCGAATCTGCGGGGTCCGATGATAGCTTTGTTGAAAGAATATCCAGACTGCTTCGCCTGGGACTATACAGAGATGCCCGGGTTAGACAGGAGCATCATTGAGCATCGACACCCGCTTAAAAAAGGATTTCGGCCATTCCAGCAGCGAGCACGACAGATGAAGGCCGAAATTTTGGAAGAAGTCAAGAAAGAGATCGAGAAAATGTTGACAGCTAGGTTAATCAGGCCATGCAGGTATGCTGAGTGGATTTCTAGTATCGTACCTGTAGAGAAAAAGGATGGCTGCTGGCGTGTTGCCATAGATTTTCGGGATCTCAATAGAGCTACTCCGAAGGATGAGTATCCGATGCCGGTAGCAGAGACATTAATCAACGCAGCTGCTGGTCATAAAGTCTTGAGCTTCATGGATGGCAATGCCGGTTACAACCAAATTTTTATGGCTCCGGAAGATATACACAAGACTGCATTCAGAGTCCCAGGTTCGGTGGGGTTGTTTGAATATGTAGTCATGACGTTTGAACTGAAGAATGCCGGCGCCACATACCAAAGAGCCATGAATTACATCTTCCATGATCTGATCGGCAAGCTGGTGGAAATTTATATCGATGACGTGGTGGTCAAGTCTGCTTCAGTACAAGGACACTTGGGCGACCTGCAGCGCGTCCTGGACCGAACAAGAAAATTTGGCCTACAGATGAATCCAAAGAAGTGTGCCTTCGGTGTAACGGCCGGTCAGTTCTTGGGTTTCTTGGTCCATGAACGCGGAATTGAGATCGGCCTGAAAAGTCAAGAGGCAGTGCGAACAATGAAGCCACCTACTACGAAGAAAGAACTGCAGTCTCTCATCGGCAAGATCAACTTCGTCAGAAGATTCATCTCCAATCTGTCAGGAAGAATCGAGCCGTTCATGGGACTGGTGAAAATTAAATCTGATGAGGAGTTCCGCTGGGGGGCAGAACAACAACGAGCCTTCGACGAAATCAAATAATATCTGACGAAGCCGCCAGTTTTGGTTCCGCCCCAACCGGATAGGCCGTTCTACATTTACTTGTCAGTAGCCGACACGTCCATCGCCTCGGTGGTGGTGCAAGTTTATGATGGTCTGGAGCGAGTTGTGTTTTACATCAGCAGAAGGATGCTGGACGCAGAGACAAGGTACCCTGAGATCGATAAGTTGTGCCTCTGCCTGTTTTTCACCTGCACCAAGCTGCGCCACATCTTGCTCTCAGCGGAGATTATCATTATATGCAAATCAGATGTCATAAAACATATGTTGTCGGCTCCTATGTTGAAAGGCCGACTCGGCAAATGGATGTTTGCATTATCGGAATTTGATATCCGATATCAACCCGCGAAAGCAGTTAAGGGTCAGGCATTGGCCGACCTTATTGCTGAAAGGATCAACACTGATATAGCAGCGCTGTCTATACGAGCATGGGCTATGTTTTTCGATGGATCGGTTTGTGATGATGGTTGCGGCATCAGCATTCTACTCGTGTCGCCCCGGGGGGCAACATATTCCTTCTCCATCAGGCTATCTACCCCTTGCACCAACAACGTCACTGAGTATGAGGCGATACGCAAGGGAATGGAGTTGCTCATCGAAGCTAGAGCAGAAGCAGTAGAAATTTTTGGAGACTCCAAATTGGTGATTTCCCAACTCACGGAGGAATACAAGTGCGAGAGCGAGTCGCTCTTCCCATTATGGTTGCAATGCCGTGAGCTGATGGCACAGTTCCGGTACATAAACTTTAACTGGATCCCGCGGTCGCAGAATACCGAGGCAAATGATCTCGCACAAATGGCTTCAGGCTACCAGGACGTAGCAGAGGGAGCTGATGTTCAGGTACAGTTCCTGGAGGAAGACGACTGGAGAGCCGATATCTTCAATTACTTGAAAGATTCGGCTCGGGGGGCACCTAAACGGATAAGGTACAAGGCCATGAAGTATGTGCTTATTGGGGACGACATGTTCTACAGGACTCTGGAAGGGTTACTGCTCAAATATCTGGGGCCAACCGAGGCCAATCGGCTCCTACACGAGGTACACGAAGGCGCCTGTGGAACTCACCAATCGGCTCACAAGATGAAATGGTTGATCAGGCGATCAGGGTTTTATTGGCCCACCATGCTGGAGGACTGTTTTAAGTACTACAAAGGGTGTCAAGCATGTCAGAAATTTGGAAAAATTCAGACGGTACCCGCGTCAGCAATGAACCCCATCATCAAGCCTTGGCCATTCCGAGGTTGGGGCATGGATATGATTGGCAAGATCAATCCTCCATCAAGCAAAGGACACATGTGGATTTTGGCCATTACGGATTATTTCACTAAATGGGTGGAAGCCGTCCCTATGAAGTCAGTGACCTCGAAGGATGTTATCGATTTTGTGAAAGAACATGTCATTCATAGATTCGGGATTCCCCAAACTATCACGACCGATGGAGGTTCGGTCTTCACTTCTCACGAGTTTAGAGAGTTCTGCGAGGACACGGGAATTAAGCTGATCCGATCATCTCCATACTATGCTCAAGCAAATGGGCAAGCTGAAGCGTCCAACCAGAGCCTTATCAAGCTGATCAAGAGGAAAATCGATGAGCACCCTAGGCGTTGGCACGAGGTTTTGTCAGAGGCTTTATGGGCTTATCGCATGTCATGTCATGGAGCGATAAAAACCTCGCCATACCATCTAGTCTATGGACAAGAAGCCGTATTGCCCTGGGAGATTACGGCTAGATCGAGACGTGTCACTTTTCAGAACGATCTAACAACTGAAGAATGTGCGGCCCTGATGAGTGACAGTGTTGAGGATTTAACTGAGCTTAGGCTGTGGTCGCTTGAGAAAATCAAAGAGAACAAGGCCAAGGTAGCTCGTGCATATAATAAGAAGGTGAGACCAAAGGAGTTCCACGTTGGCGACCTGGTATGGGAAGCTGTATTGCCATTGGGGACTAAGGATGCAGCATATGGTAAATGGTCTCCAAATTGGCACGGGCCATACAGGGTCGATCAAGTTTTAAGGGGGAACGCGTACATGCTTGAGGAGCTGGACGGCGTGAAATTCCCAGTGGCTGTCAACGGTCAGCATCTCAAGAAATATTTCCCAAGCATGTGGGATGATGGACAGTGAAATATGGGGGCCGATACATGAAATCGGCCAATAAAAAAAATATATAGCCGATGCACAGCCATCGACTCTAGAGGTTCAAACTGCTACAAGCAGGTGTCAGTTTACGTGAAGAAGCTACTGAAGGAATGCCTCGAAGGCGTGGAGGGCGTCAGCGCGGACACGATCCACCTCAGCGATCTCGGCTTTGTCATCTTCGTCCTTGCCCATCACTAGCTGCTTGTTCAGGGCACGTATTTCCGCCAGATCATTCTTCAGTTGAGCTTTGAGGCCTTCCGCTTCGTCTTGAGAGCGGGCGATGAATGCTTCCTTGTCACGGATGAGCTGTTTAGTCGCCCGGACCTTCTCTTCAAGATCTCCCAGTTCCTTTTTCAAGGATGCAAGCTCGGCGGTGCTGACAGAGGTGTCAGTTTTGGCATCCAGGGACGCCTTTTTCTCGTTGAGCTGCTGACATTTGTCTGCAATGTTGGCCTTCAGTGGGAGTTGGGCGCGGCGCAGATTAATCCTCTCGCGAGCCAACTTCACCCTTGACCCGTAGAAAGATAGAGTTACAACTGGCCAAAGCTTCACCTGCAGTGCTACTAGGAGTTGGTCCTTGATTTCAGCAAGAACACTCTTCACCTCTTCAGAACCCTCGATCAATTTCTCGATCGGGGAGGACAGCAAGGCTTTGAGGCGCTGGAATTGAGGTAGAACAGCCCTTGCTCGTGGTACATCGTTGGCAACAGGGAGAGTTGGTTCAATGGATTCAGGGTCGAACGTCAGCAGGCCTGAGATATCACAACCCTGGCAGACCGAAATGGCGTCAGTATGCGTCCAACATGGAAGGAAGAGCCGAGCGAAGCGAACGTACCTCTCCTAAGGTCAAGGGGATAGCAGATGACGAGACAATCGGCTTGTGTGTTGTTGCTGGGGGCTTGGCCAAAGTGGTAACCGTTTCAGCTACACCTTCAGGGATTTCTAGATCCAGCCTTGCGGCAGGCATCGGCACTTCCCCGGCTTTTCCACTAGAAGTGCCAGTCGTCTGCATGGAAGGTGCTTAGCCGATGTAAATAAGTGACGAATCGGCAGATATAAAAAATAATTGGTAAGAGCATCAAGGGTGACGACTTTCGAAACCTCCTGGCTCGACGAAGAAGTTTGCAGCCCCTTGCGAGCCCTCTTGGGGCTCACAGCTGGCCCCGCCTCGACTGATGCTCGGGGGGTAGTAGGTGCAGGAACCGGCCTTTTCCTGGAAGCCGATGGTGGCAAATCTGGCTGGCTCGGTGTGGTGGTCCTTTCAGAGTCTGTTGGGCCCGATTCTCCTCGATTGGGTTGTGTGTCCCCGCTGGAGGTGTCTTCGATGGAACCCTGTAAGAAAAGGAGAGCTAGTAAACACAAGCATGTTTGCAAGGATGAAAGAGATCAACCAAGGCATGGATCAGCGTACATGCGAACTTTCTGGAGAAGGGCTCCGGCGCCTCAAAGTCTTCCTGGCAGCTACCTTCCTCACCACCGTTCTTGTTTTAGTTGGAACTCGAGAGGCGGCGGACCCAGAAGTTGCTTGCCTCTTGGAAGCCGATTGTGGTGATATCGGCTGGTTCTACATCACGATCTTTTTCAAAGGTGGCGAGTTTTTGCAGAAAAGGACCACAGGAGCTGGTGGGAAGAATTCAAAGGGGGAGCCATCACCGTGTGTAGGTTCAGGACCATCTTGTTGCTGCAAGGAGACAGAGCGGGTTATTAGAAGAATCATTTGGGAGCTGCATCAAGAAAATTTACAAGTAATAGTACCTGTTCTACGGGGATATCATAGTCATCATCGAGCTGTTCCAGCAACGGTCCTAGAGCTCTCCTGAAGGCATGAGTCTTCCACATCGACCACCAGTTCTCAAAACCATCGGTTGATGAAGTAAAGATGAGGTTGTTGGGAATTGGGATGGTCAGAGCATCGAAGAAGGAATAACACCTTTGACTGGTGAGAGGATCGGGCAGGTCAGCTCTGCTCTCTGTAAGATGGTGGAGAAAGAAATGGGGAGGTACTTGTCCAAGGCCAAATTGCCGAGCCACTACGACTGGCTGGTAGAATTCATATCCAGGCTTGATTATTCTATTGGATGTGCTCATGCCAACTGGAAGAAAGCAGGGACGGATCACAGTGGAAAATAGCTGTCGAGTGCTGGTATCATCGGCAAAGTTGTCTAGCCTGAAGGAGATTGGATTTTCAAAATGTTCCGATTCTTCCGTGTAAGGAAAGAAGATAGGATTGTCCAGGCCTTGGAAGAAAATGCTGAACCATTTGGATGCTTCCTGAGGGATCAGTTTGCTACCTGGCAGTCTGTACAGAGCTTGGCCGTAGCTGGTGCATCGGATCTGTTTCCCTTTGGCATCTGGAAAGGTGCAACTCGCCAAAAGGGGGAAGTTTGGGACATGGTTTTGGAAATACAGCTGAGACCATAGCTGAATGAACCACCAAGGACCTCCTGTTTTGACTGCTAGGCCGGAGAATAATTTGACAGACATCAACTGGAGATATCGATAGACTTCTCCAAGGAATAGTTTGCCGATGCCAAGTTGAGTGCCTTTGGCAAGCTCGTAGGCCAAGGAGAGATAATTCTTGGTTGGAGCCAGGGAAGGGCCACAGAATATGAAATGTTCCAGCCAGAAGTTGAGGAAAGCCGTGTGTTCTTTCTCTGTGACAGGGCCTTTAGTTTTCATGTGTTTTTGAAGATAGGCACCCCAGTTCGTGCAGTCTGTTTTGGAAGAAAGCTTGTAGGGGACCTTTGTCAGCTTAAAAGCAGAGGGGCTGGGTGATGTAACGTCCAGACCAGTAATCATCACCACGTCTAACAGAGTTGGTGTCATGGGGCCATGACCAAACATGAAGCAGTTCAGAGCATCGGACCAGAAATAGCCGATGGTTTTTAGAAGATTTTCAAGTTTCTCCAGGGGAGACAATGACAAATGCAAGGCATCAGCTATTCCCGTGGTTTCCCATTGAGATTGGTAAGTTTTGGCTACCCTGCTGAACCAAGAGACCCAATGTTCAGGAGGATTAGGCCAGGCTCGCAGGCAGTCGGTCCAAGAATTCAAATCTAGGTTTTGGCTTACAAAGGGGATTCTGTTTGCCTCGCAAGAGATCAGATGGGCAGGACTAGATTCTGTACGGGGGCCAAGACAGAGAGAATTTGGGAGAGAAGGATGCGGCAGTAGGATGTCTGAAACCTAAAAAATTTAACGGTGGAATAAAGCATTAATTCAGGTGTTTGCTATTAATTCTAGCACCGTGTTCAGACTGCGAGGAGTAGGCGTACCTTCAGACCAGAGACCGCTGTGCTGGTGTTGGACGATTCCGCCATCTAGTTTGCCGGCGAAGATGGATCTATGCGATTGGGGATCGAGGGTTCTTGTCGCTGTAAGCTCGATCTATGCGGTGAGGAAATTGGAGATCTGGTTTAGCCTTTTTGAAGAGGGTCGCAGGCTACCGTTTGAAGTTGGAGAGTGGCCGCTCAGATTTGTCTAAAATATGCGACCAAAGTTGACCTTGTCAACGTTTGTGGGGAAAGTCGATGTGTTACCATCGGCTCGTTGGGCTTTGACTTGGTTGACCATATGAGCGTAGTATGGTGAAAGCCGATACATTGCTATCGGCTTCTGGAGCGTTGACCTATTTTGACTATCGGCAAAATCGAATTAGGGGAAGCAATCTTTGTTGATTCAAAAGACGGATATTTACAATGAAGCCGATTGCTTACAAATGGAAATCTACTACTAGTACTAATACTACTAGTTCCTAATCTAGAGGCCGGCATCATCGCCGCTGTCTTCGCCGTCGTCGTACTCGCTGTCATCGGCGCTGATGCCGGCGTAGTCTTCGCCGCTGCTGCTGAAGTACTCAGCGGGGGCTTCTTCGTCCTCGTCGTCATCGTCGGTGTCCTCGCTGGACCCGGCGCGGAAGCGTTTCACCGGCGGGTATTCGTCGGAGGAGGTGTCCTCCTCCGCTTCCTCCTCCTCGTCGGAGGATTCGATGTCCTCGCCCCAGGACATGGTGTCGTCGGTGCTTTCCGCCTCCAGTTCCTCGTCGACAAGGAACTGGAGGCCCTCCTCGCCATCGGTCAGGGACTCGTCGTCCTCGGACCAGGTGGCGAAGTCCCAGTCCCTCTCGTCCCACCATTGTGGGGCGAGAGCATCGTACGCCGCCATTGGCGGGTGCTCCGGCGTCGGCTCCCGGTCGCTCATTGTGTTGGAGGCTTGGGAGGAAAGGCCGGATGATTTGGAGGAAGAAGAGGAGGCCATGGCGGAGAAAGAGGGTTTTTTGGCTAATGGAAGAGGATGGGAGTACAAACTGCTCAGATGAATTTAAATAAGGGAAATAGTGGGAGGTGGTTCAATGCTATAGCGGTTTCCCAGAATGTGGCGCCAAAATTGTCAAATCATGCACTTCGGAGAAGTTGAGAAGACAAGGCATCATGATGAGGGGGCGGCGTGACGATTCTGCTCTGCAACACATTCTGGCAACGCGTAACCCGATACAAAAAAAAGGAGAGGAAAAAACAACAACAGAGCGGTTTTGGAATTATTATTGCCAAAACCAGGGGGGCATGTGTTATCGCCACATTTTGGCCAAAGGAGGAGATGGGCCGTAATCAAGATGGGCTTGGAGGATATGTATATGCAACGTGTTGCTGGACCAGCCTTGTGCGTGGATTTGGGCTAAATTGCCCGTGTATCTGTATATTATGGTAGGTTACGTTTCGGTTTAAGTAAAGAGATAGGATTGTTAGGGTTATTACAAAGATAGAAAGTCTCCGGACTATAAATATGTACCTAAGGTTATTGAGAAAGGAGGACGATCACGTTCACAACAAACACAATCTCGGCGCATCGCCACCCCTTGTTTCTAGGGTTTCTTTCGGGTAAGTGTCATGCTGCCTAGATCGCATCTTGCGATCTAGGCAGTATCTGCTTATGCGTTATTTGGTGTTACTCGTACTGAAGCCTTGTTGATGGCGAGTAATACTATTATCATAGATTTGTTTAGGCTAGCATCGGTACTTTTTGCTATGATTGCTTAGTTATGCTACCTCTAGTTATCTCGCTGCCTTTGCACCTTTTCCCGGGTGTAAGGGTAGCGTCTTGCTTGATCTTTATTCAGTCGATTTGATCCGTTATAGTTTTGCCTTGTTCTCCAAGGTTTAGTTTGATATCCACATAATCAGGCCTTGCAAACGGGTTGAACGATCCAGTGGCATGTAAGGATATGGTTTGCCAATTTGAGAGGAGTTATTCCGGGAATTGACTTTACGTCGGTTGTTAGGCCTTCTCTAGGGTTAATTTTCTATCATCTTTCATGTTCACCAGGCTCAATTACGTGTAGGATGTTCCAATTATGTGGTGAAAACGTTAAACTGTCGTAGATCGAGTTAACTTGTATTGATGAAGCAAAACCCCATGTTATCGTAGATTTAATGCAGAACCATGGGATAATCGGCTCCAGGAGCCGATTCACAGGGAAACCTAGGAGCCGGTCACGGCTCGAATTTTACGTATACTTGTTTGCCATGCAGGAAACCAATCGAAGCAATCCATCACCTTCCTGACCAGGCATAGGTCAGGTGGCACGCCCTTGCACCAGCCAGGACGTGTGCCGGAGTTTTGCGGGCCATTGCCCGAGGGACCAGGGCCCACCAGCAGTTCTGGGAGCCTCCCGGCTCTTCGTGTTGCTCGTCGCTCCTCGCCGGTGGGTTTTGACAAGCAACAGGATTTCAACTTCATATGCTTTCTCCGGAAATTTTAGTGAATGTTCACTTAATGAGAAAGAAGTATGAAATATTTGAAAACGTTCAAAGAATTTCAAGATGAAGTGAAAATCATTGTGACCAGAAAATAAATGGTTTATGATTTTATCGTAAGGGATTTGTTTGAGTTACAAGTGTAACAAGAAAATAAATGAATTATGATTTTATCATAAAGGGATTTATTTGAGTTACAAGTTTAGCAAAACACCTAGATTTACATATCCCGAAACACCATAGGAATATGGAGTGTTTGAGATTTGTAATGAAACCTTGTTTGACATGGTTGGATCAAAGGTGTTATTGATAAAACTGCCATTATGTTTTAAAAAGATTAAAGCTTTAGAGACTACCGCTTTTACACTGAAAAGAGCTCCATCTTGATCCATTGAAATGACACCATGGAAGTTATGGTTTAGGGTAAAACCCAAGTTGTCATTTCTTAAATTTTGGTATGCTAAACATAACTAAGATGTTTACAACCAAAGTCAGATGAGCATGTCTTTGTAGGTTATTTTGAATAACAATTGGTTATTCCTTCATAACACCAAGGACAAAAGGGTTTGTCGCTTGAATCGTGAAGTTTCTTGGAGAAGGAATTTTTTCGTAAAAGTTAAGTGGGAGGACAATAGAACTTTGATAAGGTTAACGAACCTTAGCTATATGTGTTGAGTTGCGCAGCGCCGGAAATCGTTCCGAAGGCTGCCATAATGCTCATAGCTTATGTGCCTCAAAGGTTGTGGTCACGGAGATCTAAGTTCCTATTGAACCAAGTAGGTCGGTTAAACAACCAAATGCTGAGATTTGAGAGTAAATCATTATTGTTTGACAATGATGAACCGAATACATGCAAAGAAGCGATGATGGGCCCTGACTCCGTCAAATGGCTTGAAGCCATAAAATTCGTGATAAGTCCATACACGATAAATCAAGTTTTGAACTTGGAAGACCCTCCGGAAAGGTGTAAAAACCTATCGGTCGTATTTGGATCTATAAAGAAACAGACATGGATGTTTCACATCTATGAAATAGTCGACATGTTGTAAAATATTTTATGACAATGTTCAAGGAGTTGACTATGACAAGATTTGATCATTCATAGCGATATTTAGTCTGGACGGATTAAAGTAGCAACCACTACATATAATTTGATATATGGTAGATGAATAAACAAAACAAAGTTCTTCTAATAGAATGGTTACTTAGGACGTGTACATGACATGGTCCAAAGGGTTTTGTTAAATTCAAAGGATGCTAAAAGGGCATGCAAACTTCAATGGTTGAAGTAAGCATCGCGGAGTTGGAATCTTCACCATAATGAAAAAGGAGTTTTTCATCAGGAGACGATGAAGATGCTTGCATTTGCAAGAAATTAAGTGGGAGCGCTAAGACATATTTCTAATACATTATGTGGAGGACATCTTGTTGATTAGAAATGATGTATATTTTATTGACAAAGGTTAAGAATTTCATTTCAATGAAAACTTAGGCAAAACCCGAGTATTTAGCATGAATGTCTATAGTGGATAGACTGTGACGCTAATATGGTTGTGCCAAACGTACATATATGAGATATTGAAGGAGTTCAATATAGAAACAACAAGAAATGGTTCTTGTCGCATGGAAAAGGAATTGAATCAAGATTCAAGTGTATCGACACTTGATAAATGAAACAAGATTCAAGTGCTTTGACACTTGATGAGTGAAATCACAAGAATGTTTTGATCAATCATACCATGATATGTACACATCCAGATATGTCCTATGCTCTAAGTGTTATGAGCATATACCAGAATGAATCATAAAATTATCATTGGACTATAGTAAGGATATTCTTATGATCTTTTGGAAGAACTAAGAATATATTTGTGTAGAGGTGACAAACAATTTCAAATAGTTCATTGTAAAGCCGTTACATTGATACTTAGTTTTGTCGCAAGATACAAATTAAGTTTATCTCAATTTAAACTATGAGTGGCACAATGAAATGGAAAGGAGTTTTTGTAAGATCCCTCCTTTGTAAAGGAAAGGATCCCTGTGATTGCAATGCTAGTCCCTGGATCAATGCTAGCATCCACAGTTTAAGATGAAGTACACAGATACAAAGGTCGTTTATTACATTCATTCCAGAGATAAAACATAGTCTTTTACAACTCAGGGCCAAAGGCCTAATACAAGAGTTTTTGGAATAAGTAAATAAACACAAGTCCTCATCTTCATGTGCCACAGGCAAGCATGTTGAGTGTAGACTCATGACTCCTACTCATCATCGGAGTAACCTGCAACATCACAAGTTACAGCCACAATGGGTCAATACTTTGGAATAGTATTGGCAAGTGATACCTTAGTAAATTTTAGGTGGACTATATTACTATATGCACTTTGGCTAAGTGTAGCTTGGTTTGCTTTGCTTGAAAATAGGTTTTTCCTATTAGTTGAAATCACTAAGTTTTTCTTTGTCAAAAACTTTCCCAAGAAACCACCAATAGACATTGGGGTCCTTCAACCTTGTTCACCCACAAGTTTTACTTAGAAGTTGGAGTGATGAGATTCTTGTAGCTTCCATGTCTTGATGCTCAAGTTGTCCATTGCCATGGACTTGGCTAAGTACTTAGATTTTTCCATCTGCAGAGGTTGTGCACTTTCCCCACCAGACTTGGTTTCCCAAGACAGGACCTTTCAGAAGCCTTTCCTTAGTCAAATGGACGCGTTCCAACCTATCATCCCACTACCACCAACTGTCCAAATGACTAAGTTCTAGCAACCTATATGATCAAGGCAGAGCCCATATTGCCAAGTGTTTGCACTGTAAGCTTTCTCAACACTTGGCCTCCAAATCCCTTTGTGCCTGGGTGGCATACCACAAGTGAGATACACAAGCCAAATCCATGGCCTTGTGTAACCACTCAACCAAAAACCACCATTCAAGTCCCATTCCACCCAGAAAGTTCATTGACTTAGTTGTTTTATTAAGAAAAGCATGAGTCCCAAAGGACTTAGAATTATTTCATCATAGCATGTACATTCTTTACCAACCCTTGTTTTCTACTAGGTAGGCTAAGCATGGCATAGTAACTTAACTTAGGAAAATCCCTAGCAATTCTACAATTCTACAACTACATAGGATTTCCCAACATAGCATTTGGCAAAAAAAAATGCAAGACTTAGCAAAAATAATTCTAATGCTTATTCAAAAGAAAGGGTGGAAATATCATGTAGTATCACTTGCCTTGGTAATGGGGAGAGTGGCACTCTTCACAATCACAGTCACTAGCAAAATCTACACAAAAATTTTGTAGCACACAATTACATACAATTCATATACAAGCAAAAATATGAATGTATGCATGCAAGAAAATGCTAAGTGATGATTTTTGAAAAACTCTACCAAGCAAGTGCATGAAACAGAAACATAACCAAGCCAAAAAGTTTGCTAACCAAACTCATTTAGCCCTAAAACAATTTGCTAAACAAAAACTATGCCCAAAATGGACCTAAACATGTTTCTGCATACAAAGTCATTTTAACAGATACTATTTGTTAAACACATTGCAGATTCATAAAGGCCTTGATTCCCTGATTCCAACGGTATAAAATTTGCAAAAATCTAACGTGGGAATCGAAAGTTATAGCCATTTGAAATTTGGATCTAAATCTGATTTGAAAATCTGTTTTAATTCAAACCCTAGCCACGCGTCGTGTTTCTATTGGCGCGTACCGGTTCGGCCGGATTACCCTTCCGCGCCGTAGGATCTAAATAAATCGCACGGTCCTGAGCGCGTACCTCCTCGCTGATAAGTGATTCTATCCTGACGCTTGGATCTAGATCTAACGGTGCTCGAGCACGCGACCATGTCCTGGCGGCGCGCGGCGTCAGCGAGCGGCGGAGCGCTCTGTCTACGGCGGCGCTAGCATTTCCGGTCGTGCGCGAGAGGGGGAAGTGGCTTACCAGAACCGCAGTGGCGTGCTGAAGCTCGACGTGGTGTTGGTTTGCGAAGGGGCGCGCGGGCACGGTCTCAGGAACTCGTCGGAGTAACGGGCGGCGTCGGTAGCTTGCAGTCGTGGTCCTTGCCGAGGTTTGGCGTCGCCCTAGCACGAACCAGAGGCATCAGGATTTGCGCAAGACATAGGCGAACAAGCTCGCGTGAAGGAGGGGGCAAGGGGCGCTCGGGTTTTACCTTAATTGGTCGCCGGAGTCAGGCGGCGACGCAGGTGGTTTCGGTCGTGGACGGAGACGACAACCTGGGTCACGAGCAGGCAAAGGAAAGGTGTCAGCAGGTGCACAAGGTCATGCTGAGCATCCTCGTTTGAACGAGAGAGAGGGGGCGGTCGAGGCTCAACGGAATCGATCGCCGGAGTCGTCGGTACAGCGGGGCTTTGAGAGCAAATGTGCGCAGCCTGGTGGCGGAGTGAGCAAGGAGAGTGGGGGAAAATGTTCGCGGTGCAGAGGGGATTAAATAGGCCCAGGCGCGACAGGAAATGCCTGCGGCATAATGGCTAATTACGCCGCGCCATTACCGGCCTTGACAGCAGCGGCGACGTGGTCGCGGGCGCGGTTTGGGGAAGACGAGGGCAACATGGAGAGGGCCCGCTCGTCAGCGAAGCGCGCGAAGAGGAGGTGGGGTCTGGTCGTCAGCGGCTGTCTGGGTGCGTCGGCGCGTGCGAGTGGGAGAGGAATGGCCCGGGTGGGCTAGCTGGGCCTGTTCTGTTGCTGGGCTGGAATCCTGGCGCCGGCCTTTTTCTAATTCTTTCTCCTTTTTCTTTTTCTGTTTCAATTTTCTGGATTGATTTTCAAATGAATTCAAGTTTCATTTGAATTCAAATCTTCCTGGGGTTTTTGCAGTGAGCAATAGTCTCAAATATAGGCATAAGGTAAAGTGGTTGCTTTGCAAAGGCTTGGTCAAGCTTGGAGATAAAAAATAACAGAGACTAGGCACTTGGTTTGCAAAATTTGAAAAGTGGTTTTTGAAACCATTTCTAATTTGAAAGACTTGGTTTAAATTCTACACTCAAACCTATCCTTATAGAAGGCAACCAACTTGGTTCAAAAACAATCAAACTTTCAAATGGGGATAGCCATTTGATTTAAATCTGCTCACATAAAATCATAGCACTATGTGCTTCTGTTTTTCTGAAATGAGTTTGAAATTGATCTCAAAACTATATGTATGCATGAATGATATGCAAACTTTGAAATCATGATTTTAGGGATGTTACAAATCTAACCCCCTTAAGGTGAATCTCGCCCTCGAGATTCGGATTGGCTAGCAAATAGGTGAGGGTGGTCTTTCTGAAGATCATCTTCTCTTTCCCATGTTGCTTCCTCCTCGGAATGATGATTCCATTGCACTTTGCAAAACTTGATAGTCTTTGTCCTTGTGACTCTTTCTGCAGTCTCAAGTATCTTGATAGGCTTTTCTTCATAAGTGAGGTCACTTTCTAGTTGAACTTCTTCCAAAGGTATGGTATCTTTCAGAGAAGTTTCTTCCATTCCTGGGTGACATTTCTTAAGCTGACTCACATGAAACACATTATGGACTGCTGACAGAGATGCTGGCAATTCAATTTCATAAGCAACTTCTCCTTTGCGACTCAGAATCTTGAATGGCCCAACATATCTTGGTGCCAACTTTCCTTTTACTCCGAATCTTTTCACCCCACGAAGCGGTGATACTCTAAGATAGGCTCTATCACCAACCTCGTAGGTGACTTCTCTACGCTTAGGATCTGCGTAGCTTTTCTATCGAGACTGAGCTATCTTCAACCTGTCCTTAACCAATTTGACTTTCTCTTCGGCTTCTTTGATAAGATCTGGCCCAAATAAAATTCTTTCTCCCACACCATTCCATAACAATGGGGTGGTACATTTCCTTCCGTAGAGAAACTCAAACGGTGCCATCTCAATGCTGGCTTGATAGCTGTTGTTATAATAAAATTCTGCGTAAGGCAGACTTTCATCCCAACTTGCTCCATAATCTAGGGCACATGCCCTCAACATGTCTTCCAGAATTCGATTAGTCCTTTCCGTTTGTCCATCGGTTTGAGGATGAAAAGCAGTACTGAATTCCAATCTCGTTCCCAATGACGCATGTATTTGTCTCCAAAAATGGGAAGTGAATTGGGTTCCCCTATCGTAGACAATACTTTTAGGCACACCGTGAAGGCATACAATTCTACTCATGTAGATTTTAGCTAACTTGGCACTTGTATATGTTGTCTTTACGGGTATAAAATGAGCCACTTTAGTTAGGCGATCCACTACTACCCATATGGAATCATATCCTGATCTGGTCCTTGGCAATCCGGTAATGAAATCCATACCAATCTTGTCCCACTTCCAATCAGGAATAGGTAGTGGTTGAAGCAAACCTGCTGGTTTCTGATGCTCCGCCTTTACTCTACTACATACATCACACAAAGCAATATGTTCGGCGATGTCTCTCTTGAGATTGTTCCACCAAAATCTTTCTTTCATGTCCATGTACATTTTGGTGTTACCTGGGTGGATAGAATACGGAGAGTTGTGGGCTTCTTGTAAAATCAGTTTCCGTAACTCCGGATCTTGTGGAACACAGATACGTTTCCCATGCCATAACGTACCCTGTTCGTCTTCATGGAAATTTTTAGCTCTCCCTTGGCCAATATTTTCCTTGATCCTTTCAATTTCATTATCGGCCTTCTGAGCTTCTTGGATCTTGTCCAATAAAGTGGGTTGAATATCCAAAGACATGAGATGTCCTTCAGGCACAATCTCCAATCTGAGTTCTTTGAATTGAGCACACAAATCATCAGGCAATTCTCCTTTGGTAAGGCCATTCACAAATACCTTACGACTTAGAGCATCTGCTACAACATTTGCTTTACCAGGGTGGTATTGCAAACTTAAGTCGTAATCCTTGATAAGCTCTAACCATCTTCTTTGTCTCATATTGATTTCCTTCTGGGTGAAGATATACTTCAAACTTTTGTGGTCCGTGAACACTTCACAACGTTTTCCCAAAAGGTAATGTCTCCATGTTTTGAGTGCATGGACGACAGAGGCTAACTCCAAATCATGAGTAGGATAGTTTACTTCATGAGTTTTGAGTTGTCTCGAGGCATAGGCCACAACTTTACCGTCTTGCATAAGTACGGCACCCAAACCTTGATGAGACGCATCACAATATACTTGGAAATCCTTTTCCAAATCCGGCAGACATAGAACCGGTGCTGTCACAAGTCTCTTCTTCAATTCTTGGAAGCTGACTTCACAACCTTCAGACCAAGCAAATTTCTTGTCCTTCTTTAACAATTCAGTCATTGGCTTAGCAACCTTTGATAAATTTTCAATGAACCTTCTGTAGTAACCTGCTAAACCAAGGAAACTGCGTACTTCTTTCACGTTCTTGGGAGATTCCCATTCTGTCATAGCTGAAACTTTAGCAGGATCAACTGCCACACCATCCTTTGTCATAACATGACCAAGAAAGCCAACTTCCTCTAACCAAAACTCACACTTGCTGAATTTGGCATAAAGTTTATGCTCTCTTAATTTTTCAAGTATCAAACGCAAGTGTCCTTCATGCTCTTCCTTGCTCTTGGAGTAGACTAAGATGTCATCGATGAAAACGACAACAAACTTGTCGAGAAATTCCATGAACACCTTGTTCATCATATTCATGAAGTATGCTGGAGCATTGGTTAAGCCAAAAGGCATCACGGTATACTCATACAATCCATACCTTGTGGTGAATGCTGTTTTAGGTATGTCTTGCTCTCTTATCTTAAGTTGAAAATAGCCTGACCGGAGATCAATCTTCGAGAACACACATGCTCCCTCTAGCTGATCAAACAAGTCATTGATTCTAGGCAGAGGATATTTGTTCTTGATAGTTACCTTGTTGAGCGAACGGTAATCTATGCATCACCTTTGGCTTCTATCTTTCTTCTCCACGAACAATACCGGGGCTCCCCAAGATGAAGAACTTGGTTGAATAAATCCTTTCTGCAACTGTTCTCCTAGTTGCTTTTTGATTTCCTTCAGTTCATCAACTGACATTTTGTACGGTCTTTTTGCTATTGGTCCAGAACCTGGTACCAAATCTATCAGAAACTCCACATCTATATCCGGTGGCATTCCTGGTAATTCTTCCGGAAATACATCCGGATACTCACACACAATTGGCACACTGCCCCTTAAGAGAATTTAGCATACTCTTCTTTGCCCCAAAGCTGGTCTTGAATCTGATCCTTTTATTATCCGGAGTTGTGAGTGAGACAGTATGGCTGGCACAATCTATCACTCCCTTATACTTAGTCATCCAGTCCATTCCCAGAATGACATCCAAACCTTGGGAGTTTAATATTATCAAGTTAATGGGAAACTTATACTTCCCGAATTCTATGACTAGGTCATGGCATCCTGAATTCACTATCATTTCTCCACCAGGAGAACTTACTTTTATAGGACACCCAATAGTTTCTACCGGTAGTTCATTTCTTTCAACAAATGCTCTTGATATGAATGAATGAGATGCACCAGTATTAAAGAGTACAAATGCTGGAATGGAATTGAGTCTGAACTTACCAGCAACAGCGTCAGGTTCCTCATAGACCTCCTCCACATTAATATGGTTCACCTGACCTTTCTGAAGAGGATTGGGCTTGACAGGTCCTTCTACTTTCTTTTCGGGGCACTCATTTGCATAGTGTCCCATTTTCATGCATTTGAAGCACTCTACCTGACTGATGTCCCTTTTTGCAGGCTGACTTCCACTTCCACTACCATTCCCACTGTGGTGGCTCTTATGTCCACTCTTGTGGTTCTTGTACTTGTCATTGTCATGACTGCGGTGATGCTTGCTGTCATGACGGTTGTGGTTGTGGTGCTTGTTGAACTTCCCATGCTTATGGGATCCTGAGCTTCCACTGTCATCATAGTGAGATCGTTTGTGAGACGATCCCGAGCTGTGCTTGTCGGAGTGTTTCCTCTTCCTACTCTCGACTTGCTTCATTTTGTTCTCCAATATAGCAGCCTTGTCACACAGAGACTGATAAGTTGGAACATATGCCACAGACAACTGCAAGTTTAGCTCATCATTCAAACCTTCCAGAAACTTTTCCTTTCTTTTGGCATCTGTGTCAACCTCATCCGGTGCATAGCATGCCAAATTGTTGAACTCTTCTATATATTCAGCCACGCTGCGGTGGCGCTGCTTTAGGTTGTGAAACTCCTTCTTTTTCAGGCTCATCATTCCTGATGAGATATGAGCAGTGCGAAAGCCATCTTCAAAGATAGCCCAAGTCACCTCATCTAAAGGAGTGGTGATTTAGAAGTTGTCCCACCATGTGGCGGCTGGCCCTTCCAACAGATGCGCTACGAACCTGACTTTTTCAGCATCCGTGCAGCCCACGGTCACTAAGTCCTTGTTCACAGAACGTAGCCAATCATTGTCCACCATGGGATCAGTCATCCCCGAAAACTTTGCTGGCCTCAAACGCAGAAATCTGGTGAGCATGTCAAAACCCGGAGGGTTGTTGTTGTTGTTGTTGTTGTTGTTGTTGTTGTTGTTGTTGTTATTGGGGTTGTTGTTGTTGTTATTCTGGTTTTGGATGAATGTTTTCATCATCTGCATAAGCTGCGTTTGAGCATTCATCATCTGTTGCATTTCCGGAGTGATGTTATTGGGGTTGGGGTTTGCGCGACGGGGAGGCATCTGTGGTTTGTTCAAATAGAGATAAGAATGAGATACCCATAGATGTTTTATGCACAATACATCACAAGCAAACACATAGCATGCAACTCAAGGATAAATGCTCAACAACAGAATAACAAAGTTCTCGAAATAAAACACACAAGTGGCAAGCCATCCACATGTCGGATGGTCCAATAATAAGTTCACAAATAACAAGTACGATAATGAAAGATAAACGAGTAGTCTAGTCTACTCATCAGCATCAATCTCCTCCTCGACAAAGGTAAGACCTGCGTTCTCCATTGCGGTCTTGTTCTCCTCAATCGTAGTGGTCAAGGAATCGATCTTGGCCTTGAGAGCCCTCTTCTGGGAGAGAAGCCTCTCGATCACCATCTGCTGCTGCTCTAGCTCGAAATCCTTGGACTTCAGTTCTTCAGTCATGTCCCGGATCTTCTTGTTCCTGTCCTGGACGCGTTTCTCCTGACTCTTGAACTTACGGTCCTGGGCCTCGAACTTCGTCTCCATTTCCTTGACTATCTCGTCCTGCTGTGCGAAAAGCTTGTCCTTCTCGCGAAGCTGCACCTGGAGCTCGTCATTGCTGAGCATGACGTTGGTCCTGTCCGTGTCCACGTGCCTGATAAGAGACTCTAAGTCCTGGAGATAGAGACGTATCGGCTCTGCTACGTCCCTCGAGTCATCCTCAAAGTCGATGGACTCTCCATCATCATCACGTCTTCCGAAGACGTGGAAGTGGGTGCCCCTAACCTGTCGGGAGTGACGGCCTAACAGACGTCCTATCAGGTCCTGCATGACTACCTCCATGCATCTCTCCCTGTCGTCGTGCATCAGCTTGAAGACGATGGCCTCTGTAGTAGGCTCTGTCTGGCGTCCGGGCTGGTTCACCTTGAAGCCCCAGAGGTCCTTCCTCTCGAACTTGGTGAGTGGGTGCACCATGATGGTGGGAAGAGGGAGATCGAGCAAAGTGGTAAGCTCAACGATACGAGGACCGAAACGGGTAACCTGGAACTCCTCAACAGTGCTGATGGTAATAAGCATCTATTTATAAGATAGAAAAGTTAGAACAACACTATTTAAGATAAACAAAGACAAACATCACATACACATCCTTGGAACACAAAATCACACAAGTCATGCATACATGAATCCATTACATCAATCAAGGTCCAAACTTATTTAAGGTATCATTTCGGAAAATAAGGTAATAGGTGGTGGTCCAACTAACGAAATGTGTTTACAACCCTATCTCACTGGATCTGTTGGCTAACACAATGTTCCTAGATGCAATCCACCTATCTTGTTCACATGATTCCATCACTAAGTCTATAATATCTCCCCTTAAGGTTTGGTTGGTGGCTTCCAACCCTTGGGTAAGTTCCTTCTCTTTCTCTAAGTCTTTTTGGAGGTTGAGCATTTTGCACTTGACTCTAGCACTTAGTTCTTTGATAGTCCTCCAAGCTGCTTCTCTTGCTGACTCAAAGAATGTGGTGTGCATCACAGTGTTGGTGTACATGCAGAATCCTCTTTCTTTGTGGTTGTCTTCCTTGTTTTTGTACAAGTGAAGTTACACCCACCAATACTCCACTCCTTCATCCATCACTGGGAAGCCTTTGTAAACAGCTGCACCATGTGCTTCCATTGCCACCATGAGGTCCTTGAGAATTTTGGGAAACTCAGTTTCACACTCCAAGGTCATGGTCATGAGTGGTCCTTTCTTCACGGCTTCATTGATGGAGTTCATCTACAAATAGAGATGAGAATGAGAAGATTAGAAAAGTTCTACGAGAAGAATAGACAAGTGTAGAAGTAGTTGAAAAATTTTCCTTAGTGGTTTTCCAATCCTAGGGGTCATAATCCTACAGGCAACACAGTGCTCTGATACCATCTGTAAGATCCCTCCTTTGTAAAGGAAAGGATCCCTGTGATTGCAATGCTAGTCCCTGGATCAATGCTAGCATCCACAGTTTAAGATGAAGTACACAGATACAAAGGTCGTTTATTACATTCATTCCAGAGATAAAACATAGTCTTTTACAACTCAGGGCCAAAGGCCTAATACAAGAGTTTTTGTAATAAGTAAATAAACACAAGTCCTCATCTTCATGTGCCACAGGCAAGCATGTTGAGTGTAGACTCATGACTCCTACTCATCATCGGAGTAACCTGCAACATCACAAGTTACAGCCACAATGGGTCAATACTTTGGAATAGTATTGGCAAGTGATACCTTAGTAAATTTTAGGTGGACTATATTACTATATGCACTTTGGCTAAGTGTAGCTTGGCTTGCTTTGCTTGAAAATAGGTTTTTCCTATTAGTTGAAATCACTAATTTTTTCTTTGTCAAAAAATTTCCCAAGAAACCACCAATAGACATTGGGGTCCTTCACCCTTGTTCACCCACAAGTTTTACTTAGAAGTTGGAGTGATGAGATTCTTGTAGCTTCCATGTCTTGATGCTCAAGTTGTCCATTGCCATGGACTTGGCTAAGTACTTAGATTTTTCCATCTGCAGAGGTTGTGCACTTTCCCCACCAGACTTGGTTTCCCAAGACAGGACCTTTCAGAAGCCTTTCCTTAGTCAAATGGACACGTTCCAACCTATCATCCCACTACCACCAACTGTCCAAATGACTAAGTTCTAGCAACCTATATGATCAAGGAAGAGCCCATATTGCCAAGTGATTGCCCTGTAAGCTTTCTCAACACTTGGCCTCCAAATCCCTTTGTGCCTGGGTGGCATACCACAAGTGAGATACACAAGCCAAATCCATGGCCTTGTGTAACCACTCAACCAAAAACCACCATTCAAGTCCCATTCCACCCAGGAAGTTCATTGACTTAGTTGTTTTATTAAGAAAAGCATGAGTCCCAAAGGACTTAGAATTATTTCATCATAGCATGTACATTCTTTACCAACCCTTGTTTTCTACTAGCTAGGCTAAGCATGGCATAGTAACTTAACTTAGGAAAATCCCTAGCAATTATACAATTCTACAACTACATAGGATTTCCCAACATAGCATTTGGCAAAAAAAAACATGCAAGACTTAGCAAAAATAATTCTAATGCTTATTCAAAATAAAGGGTGGAAATATCATGTAGTATCACTTGCCTTGGTAATGGGGAGAGTGGCACTCTTCACAATCACAGTCACTAGCAAAATCTACACAAAAATTTTGTAGCACACAATTACATACAATTCATATACAAGCAAAAATATGAATGTATGCATGCAAGAAAATGCTAAGTGATGATTTTTGAAAAACTCTACCAAGCAAGTGCATGAAACAGAAACATAACCAAGCCAAAAATTTTGCTAACCAAACTCATTTAGCCCTAAAACAATTTGCTAAACAAAAACTATGCCCAAAATGGACCTAAACATGTTTCTGCATACAAAGTCATTTTAACAGATACTATTTGTTAAACACATTGCAGATTCATAAAGGCCTTGATTCCCTGATTCCAACGGTATAAATTTGCAAAAATCTAACGTGGGAATCGAAAGTTATAGCCATTTGAAATTTGGATCTAAATCTGATTTGAAAATCTGTTTTAATTCAAACCCTAGCCACGCGTCGTGTTTCTATTGGCGCGTACCGGTTCGGCCGGATCACCCTTCCGCGCCGTAGGATCTAAATAAATTGCACGGTCCTGAGCACGTACCTCCTCGCTGATAAGTGATTCTATCCTGACGCATGGATCTAGATCTAACGGTGCTCGAGCACGCGACCATGTCCTGGCGGAGCGCGGCATCAGCAAGCGGCGGAGCGCTCTGTCTACGGCGGCGCTAGCGTTTCCGGTCGTGCACGAGAGGGGGAAGTGGCTTACCAGAACCGCAGTGGCGTGCTGAAGCTCGACGTGGTGTTGGTTTGCGAAGGGGCGCGCTGGCACGGTCTCAGCAACTCATCGGAGTAACGGGCGGCGTCGGTAGCTTGCAGTCATGGTCCTTGCCGAGGTTTGGCGTCGCCCTAGCACGAACCAGAGGCATCAGGATTTGCGCAAGACATAGGCGAACAAGCTCGCGTGAAGGAGGGGGCAAGGGGCGCTCGGGTTTTACCTTAATTGGTCGCCGAAGTCAGGCGGCGGCGCAGGTGGTTTCGGTCGTGGACGGAGACGACAACCTGGGTCACGAGCAGGCAAAGGAAAGGTGTCAACAGGTGCACAAGGTCATGCTGAGCATCCTTGTTTGAACGAGAGAGAGGGGGCGGTCGAGGCTCACCGGAATCGATCGCCGGAGTCGTCGGTACAGCGGGGCTTCGAGAGCAAATGTGCGCAGCCTGGTGGCGGAGTGAGCGAGGAGAGTGGGGGAAAATGTTCGCGGTGCAGAGGGGATTAAATAGGCCCAGGAGCGACAGGAAACGCCTGCGGCATAATGGATAATTACGTCGCGCCATTACCGGCCTTGACAGCAGCGGCGACGTGGTCGCGGGCGCGGTTTGGGGAAGACAAGGGCAACATGGAGAGGGCCCGCTCGTCAGCGAAGCGCGCGAAGAGGAGGTGGGGTCTGGTCGTCAGCGGCTGTCTGGGTGCGTCGGCGCATGCGAGTGGGAGAGGAATGGCCCGGGTGGGATAGCTGGGCCTGTTCTGTTGCTGGGCTGGAATCCTGGCGCCGACCTTTTTCTAATTCTTTCTCCTTTTTCTTTTTCTGTTTCAATTTTCTGGATTGATTTTCAAATGAATTCAAGTTTCATTTGAATTCAAATCTTCCTGGGGTTTTTGCAGTGAGCAATAGTCTCAAATATAGGCATAAGGTCAAGTGGTTGCTTTGCAAAGGCTTGGTCAAGCTTGGAGATCAAAAATAACAGAGACTAGGCACTTAGTTTGCAAAATTTGAAAAGTGGTTTTTGAAACCATTTCTAATTTGAAAGACTTGGTTTAAATTCTACACTCAAACCTATCCTTATAGAAGGCAACCAACTTGGTTCAAAAACAATCAAACTTTCAAATGGGGATAGCCATTTGATTTAAATCTGCTCACATAAAATCATAGCACTATGTGCTTCTGTTTTTCTGAAATGAGTTTGAAATTGATCTCAAAACTATATGTATGCATGAATGATATGCAAACTTTGAAATCATGATTTTAGGGATGTTACAGTTTTCATGATGGATTTGGATGTATTCCAAAGTTAAGACATAGTGACGACTACTACAACAAAAGGCTAAGTATATGACCGCTATAGTAGAAGAAAAGGAGGGAATTTGTGTCAAGTAGTTTGTTATCAAACTAAGGTGTGGTTCGCAACGGGCTAACACGAAAGATATATTGTATGACAATAGTATCGACGTGATTTAACCCCAAGGAACTGAAGGTCTCACCAAAAGACCAAATTTTATACAATGCCATCTCATTGGAGAATGAGTGATGCGTGAAGACGCAAAGACATGCAAATACACACAGACCTGAAAGTGTCAGATCCGTAGATTATGTTAACCACTTGCAATTGCGTATATGGAACACCAGAAAGCCATAGGTGTTCAAATACGCAAAGTTTTCAAACTAGATTATTGTCTCTAGTGCAAGTGGGAGACTGAAAGGAATATGCCCGAGAGGCAATAATAAAGTGGTTATTATCGTATTCCTTATTTATGATAAATGTTTATTTTGCATGCTATAATTGTATTAATACGGAAACGTTAATACATGTGTGTTTAATAAACAAAAAGGAAGTTCCTAGTTATGCCTCTCTTATAAACTAGCTTGTTGATTAACAAGATGATCAAAGTTTCCTGATCATGGACATTGGATGTTGTTAATAACGAGGTGACAACATTAGTGTAATGATGTGATGAACATTCATCCGAAGTATAGCATTACAATCAAAGTCATTGAGTTTATATTGGTATAACAACTTACGAAGTGATCCTAATCCTTAGACCATGAGATCATGTCAATCACTAACACCGGAAGAGTTTCTTGATGACATCAAATGTCACACCGTAACTGGGTGATTATAAAGATGGCTTCAGAACTACTAAAGTGTTATGTTGAGGCCCATGGATCGAGAGTGGAATTTTTTCATCCCGATGACGGATAGATATGCTCTGGGCCCTCTCGATGATATCACATTGAGTAGCTTGCAAGCAAGTGATTTGATCACTAGAATGTTATATCACGGGAACGAGAAAAGAGTGCATGTCGGTAACGAGATCAAACTAGGTATGGAGATACCGATGATCGAATCTCGGACATGTAATATATCGTGAAACAAAGGGATTAAGATACTAGCGTAAAAGGTTCACACGATCATAGAAGTCATCGTTGAATGTGTGGGAGTCAGTATGGATCTCCAGGTCCCGCTACTGATTATTGATAGGAGAAGGGTCTCGATCATGTCCGCATTATTCGCGAACCGTAGGGTGACACACTTAAGGGATGCCGACACCATTCGGAGCAAATGATATGCCAGAAAAAGAAAAGGAAAGCGCGGGAATTTATTTCACTAGACACCGGAACTGTTTCGGTTGAAATTGCTGAAACTGGTTCTGCATGTGAAATGGAATACTAGCAAGGGGTTTTATGTGAATGTTTGTTAATTAAAGTAATTAACAAAATTCTGAATAAAATAAATAAAAGAGTTTTATTTAATGAGAGATTACATTAAATTTGGTGGAAATTTAATGGAGGTGAGTGGAATTTTGAGTGGGGTGGCTATTTATGTGAGTCGGAGCTCCACCCACACGAATGTGGAAGAGGTGGGGCACCTCCATGGCTGCCACGCCATGGGAGGGGGCTGCCCCCCTCTCCCTATAAAAGGCACCCACTTCCTCCTCTCATCTCACACCTCCTCGCGAAGGATCTCTATCCCCCCTTTAGAATTTCCCCATAGTGTCGGATCAGCGAGATACATGTTCCCGGTGGATTTTTCTGGAAGGATTTGTTGCTTCTGCTTCTTCGCTGGAGCGAGGGTGCGGAGGTTGTCGGGGTACCCGTACGTGTCTGCGATCACGGATGCACCACTGCTTTGAGGTGTTGGACTTGATCGTGCTGCACCGGCTGGATCAGATGGACTTCATCACGATCTTGATATCGGTAAGCGTTCGTCTACATCATCCACGAGTACAACCTCGTTAACGCTATTCGGTCTTCGAGGGTATGTATTCTATGGATGTATATCCACTCGTTGCTTGTATCTAGAAGATAGATCTTGGTACTTAGATGTTTCCATCGTAGGAAATTTTTTGTTTTCTATGCTGCGAACCCTACACTACCTTCTATCTCCTTGGTTTTCTGCTTCCGGATATTAGCTATTGCCTCCACAACAGCAACATGATAGGCCGCTAAATGACTCCTACCTTATCCTATGGGTAGATCGTGGTATAGTCCAAGCTTCTCTGGAAGTTGGATACTCACACGATACTTGGATAACATCCGTTCATCTAGATAAGTGATAGTGTTCACTGGAATTCTGGTTGGACAATTAAAGAGTTTTAAAAGTTGACGGAGTTGGTCTATAAATGATCCTTGATAATCATCAAGAGTCTCCTCTTTCCTTACCAAAGTATGTTTTGGAAACTTTGGTGCCATATCTCTGTATATCAGAAAAATAATTTTGATTAGTATCCAATGATATATTACATCATAACAAAGAATTATCGCACTAAAATATACAAAGGAATATTCTCATTTGAATACCCATTATATTACTTTTAGAGAATTCTTTATCGTTGCTAATTCTCCTACAGGTAATACCCTTTACTAGGTTTCCAACCTAAGGTTAAAGCAACTTTCTCTGATACCAACTGCGGTGACCCAGCATACCACTGCATGTGTAGTACACTATAGTCATTGACATGACATCCACGGAACACCGTTCCGTAAATATCACATCCCTCAGAGTGGTACAACAGAAACATTGCGGGTCTATATTACAAAAGTACAGACATTATTATTATTACAATACCGGAAGTTCAAGACTTCCAAAGATCCAACTTATAAACCAAAATATAAAATGTTCAGCGGAAATTTAAAAGTAACAACTCCGACTAGGAGTGGGGCTCAACAGCTTATTCTATAGAGTTCATGCTGCTCGTCTCCAATGGTTACTACTAACTAGGTACTTAGTTGGTTTCGTTCTCATCGACACCGTAGCGGATCTCGTAATCCATGCCTTCAACTCCTCCGGATAGGTCAGGTTCCTCATAGAACACATCTTCTTGGCATTCGGCTACATACATTGGCACGTCTTCGGGATCCTTAGAGTCTAAGCAAGGGATCAAAGGAAAGAATGAGTAACATCATTACCCAACAAGTTCATTATATGCAAGGTGGGAAGTTTGATGCTCTAACTACCACCTTGGATTATAAATCCTTGGCACTATGCAGTTTTTGTAAATCTTTCTTCAAAGATTGATTTTATTCTGGAAAACTATGACAATAAGCCTTCACAGGTTGACTAGAACTTTCATGGAGTTTCTTTCCTGCCGCGTTTGTAGCTCCTTCCTGGAACAGGGAGTAACAAGTTACAGTTCTTACACTCTACAGAGGTGCGTTACTTTACCCATGAGATATCAACTCCTTGTTGCACAACCGGGCGTACTTTCCGGTCCACAATTCCATGATGTGGGGCCCAGTAGTTGGTCCAAGCCAATCACTGCCCCCTTCGCGACCCCGCATGCCTCCTTGGTGTACACCATGCCCACATAATGAATTACGGCAATGGTTTGTACAAACTGTTAGATGCCAGAACTATCGTGTGGGACGTTGAGGGTTCCCACCCATATGCTGCATATCCTCTACGAATTACCAATTAATATGCACGCTACGAGGATAACATCCACGACCTGCACATCCGGCTTCATGCGATAGGAAGAAGATACAGCTGACTTCTCTGTCCCATTCCAAGTCTCATGGCTAACGCGTAATATACGGCGCTAGAATCACTGATGTCAGGGGTTGTTAAGTCCCTATTTGATCATCATTGTTGCAATTAGAACTCTAAGTTCTATTGCTCCATTATATCACCACTTAGGATGATATCTATGGTTTCTTTGTTTAGGAAAATAATATTTTATTTCTTTTATATCATATATGATAACACACAATTTGCAAATACTTTGATAAAGACTCTTCAAAGGACATGAGCAAGTGATGAACTTGCCTTGTGATGGCAAGGTAGTGAAGTCTGATGCTTGCACTGGACCTTGAGCTTCTAGTTCTACAAAAACATCATTATTGCCCGGTAAGGACAATATTTAAAGAAGCAAAATTATTATGCAGATAATGTAATGCATTATTTAAATATATATGCATTTACCCCAAAAATTCTTTTTTAAGTAATAAGGGATTTATAAATATTTCTTTTTAATATTTATAATATGTATTGATTTATTTTACTTTATTTCCCTTTATTTGACTTTTATTGATTTAATATTATTAATTATACCTTAAATTTATTACTAAATATTTATTTAGTATTTTTAAAAAATACTATATTACTAATAAACAATGAAAGTGATTTTTATTTATTTTAATCACTATTCAATAATTTTATAAAAATTCCAGAAGGACTATTTAAATTACAAAATTCTTATAAAAATTTGAATGTCCAAAATTTGATATCTTATTTTATTTGGATAGAATGGCTTATTGTGAATCCAAAAATATTTTATTTATGATTTTTGGACTATTATTTTATTTTCTATACTTTTATTGAGGTCAGGGGTATTTTGGTCTTTTCCAATTGATCAAAATATTTATTAAATAACCTGGGCTGGACCCTTGGGCTTATTGGGCTAAGGTGGCCCAATAGGGCAGGGTCAAATGACTACCCCGAAGGGTTTTGGCCCACCCAGCCCACTCTGCCTCACTTCTCTCCCTCGACCTTATCTCCTCCTCCTCTGTCTCGCCCCCCCTCCCCACCCCGTGGCCGGCGATGCCGCCATCGTTGATTCTCGCCATCATCGGCCGTTCTGGCCGACGCCTGGTGCGAGTTGGGGTGGTCGACGATGCTCGTTCGTTCTATCCATGTGGATTTGACCCTAGGGCTTCCCCGTGGTCAGTTCCACCTCATTCCCAAACCCTAGGGTTCAGAAAAGATGCTGCCGCCGCCGTGATCCCGCCTGCGGTGGTGTACTGGTCTCGTGCGCTGCTGCGGCCGCCGCCGTGGCAGGTGCAGGTTGCAGCGCCCCTCTGGGTGCTCCCTGTACCGCCTCGGTGCGTCGGCCCCTCTGCTTCCTCTTCGATTCATCAGCGAGGACTTCGGGTAAGTGGTCTCTATGGTGTTCGTCCATGCTTCTGCCTTGATTCTTTTTGGTGTGTAGCTAGTGGCTTCTGATGTCGAGTGATGATGTGTTGATTGGGTTCATCTCAGGATTAGGGTTCATAACCCTTCTGTTGATCACATCTAGGATGCTTTCGATCAGGTGTTGATCATATTTAATCATGTGAAATGATTGCTTGCTGTGGTTAAGGATTGATAGTAGCTTTGATGTTACTAGTTGCCTGTCAGATTTTTCCTAGTGGTAATCTACCATGATCCAGGCTAGTTGTTTCAATCCAATCCTTAATTGGATTATGTTGTTGGTCTAAAGCTTTAATCTACTATCAGTGTGCTTATACTGACAATGTTTGCCTATTGCAATTATACTGTTGGTTTGTGTGAGATTTTACTTACTGAATCAAATCATTGCTTGCAATGATTTTTGTGAATGTAAAAATGAATTTAATGTTGATTCCTGGCAGTTGGCTCAGGAAAATGATATGTAATGATTTGTCCCTTTTCGTGTGGGAACTAAGCAAGGATGATTTTAGCTTATTAAGAACTTGTCCTTGTGATACCATTATATTTTGTCACACAAGTGATTAGGTTTTTATTTCTCGGCTTAGCTTGATTATGCTTATGATTGGAATTGATAAGATGATATGGAAGATTTTATTATTATTCCTTCCTATGATGTTGGTCTGAGGATCTAGGATGTAATTCCTAGTTAGTTGGGCAATAATTTGTTTGAATCTTGTAAGATTAGAGGTGCTACTCTCTCTTTGAGAGATGTGCCCTGATCTGATAGGATCAAATGAAAATGATCTAAGTTGCAAAAATAACACTAAACCCAGTGATGCTGGTCTGAGGGTTCAGTGTTTGTGGTTGAGCTTGATTTCTTATCCTTATGCTTGAATTCTCTAGGATAGATTCACCCCTCTTGGGTCCATACTGAGAGATCATTACATAAAGCAACACATGCTTTTGTTTAGATATTCTGATGAAAGCATGTGATGGTTTTATGAGACTCACCACAAGATTTGATGTTGGTGTAGTATAGTGATGATGATCTTGATCTTCGTTTGGATCTTGATCTACTTTAACTGTGCTCCTGAGCTTGCTCTTGAGCTTGCCTGCTCCTCCTAGGTCCTGGGCTTGACCTTGTTGTCCACCAGATTCATCCCTCTCGTTATGTCACCATCCTGGTGATGTTTGGGTTAATCTGGGTGGTTGGTTTGGCTGCTGTTCTTGGTTTGCTTGCTGTTCAGCATGGTTGTGGTGTGGTGTGGTGTGGTGTAGTGATGCACGGAGGTGCTTCCCCAGGGCTGTGCTGTGGTTTTGTGATCCTGGCTGTGCTTGTGTGGTCGACAGCACACCATCTGCATGCCTGTGTGTGTGCAGCCTGTGTGCCTGCTATGCACATATGGATAGGTTCAGAAAATTTGAACTTACTATTACCAATCTACTATTACTTTGGCTGGTGAATTGTTCCCTTGTGGCTGTCATTTGAATTTTGGCTTGAATTTATGAAAGATGAAACCTTTCATATTGGTGAAACTTGCCCCTTTATAACATTTCTCAATGATGAGATTGTCAAGTGCACCTCACTGACATATCTGAGAGAAATATTTACTAACACTAATCTTGTTTTATTTCTGTTTAATTCTTGTTTTGCAGGTTCAAAGATAAAGATGAAGATTTAGTGTAGGTTTTAGATATAGGATAGTTAATAGATGTATAAATGTAATTTTCTTAATCTTTTATAATTTTTCTTTTATAATACTTGTAATCTTTATTTGGTCCATTTGTAATAAAGATTATATATTTATTAATAAAGAATATTTTATTCTTTACTCTTGTGTGCATTGTGAGGTTTGGAATAACTTCAGTAAGTTATTCTTTGTAAATTAGTTATGTATATAAAATGGATTTCATATACAATATTGTTTTTAGGTAAGATTTAAGTTATAATACCTTTTTCTTAATTAATTTAAGATTCAAATCTTAAATCAAAATCATTTAAATTATAAAACACTTAAGTTTTACAAATCCAAATTCATTTTAAAACACACATAATTCCTTTAAGATCATATCAAAGTTTATAACAATCCTCCTTTAAGTCTATACCTAATCTTAAAGTAAGAAAGAAACATTGATCACTTAAATTTTTATTTGGCAAAAAAAATTTACCCACATTTTCACAAATAAATGCATGCAACAATACATAATCCTAAATCTATCCTTCGTTAGGTTCCTAAATACTGGGATGTTACAAACACTCCATAGGCTAGCTTTTGATGATGTGGATACCATTGTTTTGATTCTGTCAGGACCTCACTTAGATAATAAGTTGGCCGCTGCACCTTATGCTCGTGGCCTTCTGTAACATCCTAAAAATACTAAACTTGGATCATCAAACTCTAATCATCAAATTTAGGGTTAACAAAAACTTTTCTAATTAAAAATATGAAAGCATTCATATGTGTATGTATTGAAATTTGGATTCTTTTGAATTGCCATGATTATGCGTTTCTTTGCTTGTAAAATGATTCTTAGGTGAAATAAACATCATCTAAACAATTCCCAAACTTTTCCCAAAGACAAATAAATCAAAACAAACAAATTAAGTGAGTGGTCACTTTGGCCAAATTAACTCCCATGCCTACTTTGGCTATATCTAACTTTCAGAACTTAACAGAAACTTGTTTGGATCTTTGCACCCCTTGATAGTACTCATAACAAAGTATCAAGGCCCACCTTGTGATCATCCAGAAACATTCAAATGCATAGTTTAAATGACAGTTTACATTGAATCTATTTCATATGGGAAGATCCCACTTTTTCAGAAACCACTCAAACAAGCTCAACTTTCAAAATCCAAGCATCTACAGACTCACCAGCACATGCCTAGCACACCCACCAAAAATCTTTTCAAAATTCAAAACTTGAATTCATGCGGCCATTTCATCAAACACCTTGCTGATTCAAATCAAACAAAATCAAAACACTATAGTGTGCAGTGTTTTGGGCCTAACTTGTTCCCTCTCTGGTTGCAACTAGTCTTTAGTAGATCATCTAGCTCATTTGTAAACATCTAGCACCACTGTGAGCTTGCCTTGCCATCAATGGTGAGCAGGCCGAGCCTCACCATGCCACCCCATTGTCGGCGGCCAGCTAGCAGCAACCCTAGCCTTGCCAACCTTGTCTGGGAGGTAGCCAGCACCTCACCGCCGCTCATTGTCCCCTCCCCTAGCCAGTGCAAGCCGTGGACCACCAGGAACGCCGCGCGCCTAGTGCCACTACGACATGCCGAGCCCGCCCTAGAGCGCCGCACCCGGCACGCATGCACACTCCGCCCCTCGACCGCAGCCCGTGCCCACCGCTTCGCCATGATCCCAGGAACACGCCAGACATGCCCATTTCACCGCCCGTACCCCGTAGCCACCGCTCGCCGTCGAAGACGCCGCTTCTGCCACGCAGAACGTCGAGCGTTCCAGACCGTTTGACACCGCCCCTACACACACATTAAAACCATAGAGCATCGCCAGGAGACCACCAATCGATCGTCACCCTCGGCCATGCTTCTAGCAGCCCGTAGCCATGTCGCCACTGTCGCCTGCCCATCCCGTTCGGTCTCACCGTCGAGCCTATAAAAGGAGACGACCCCCAGCCGATTGAAGCACACCATCTCACTCCCCTCACCTCACTGATCGTTCCACCCCGTTCCCGGAGCAAGGCGAGCAGCGCATCGCCGGAATTGCACCGGAGCATGCCGCCTCTGGAGAAGAAGGGCGCCATCGATTTCGTCCACCCAGGAGGAGCTACCGGTACTAGGAGGTTCGCCGTCGTCGACTTCATCGTTCGCCCGCATCACCGACCCTCACCTGAGCCCCGGTGAGCCTCCCACGACCCCCACCTGCCGCGTTAGGGTTCTGTCTCGCCGGCGCTGCCCGACGTGGACGATGAACCAGAGCCGTTGGATTAGAACTAGATCCAACGCACCACGTTGCCCCGTACCGCTTCGCACCCCCCGTCTCACTGACGCGTGGGTACAGCAACTTAACCAGCCCGCATAAGCGGTGTGCGTAGCAGGACGGCCCATTAGCAGTTCCCGCGCAGCCCAGTCGTTTGAATTTAACTTTTTCCATTTTAATTCAAACATAGTTCTGTACCTAGTTTCAAAAATCAACCCAACTCTATTCAATGAACCAAATTGAATGAAACCAATTTTGTTAGAAAGGTCTGGAATTGCTGAATCCAAGCCCGTTGGATTCAAATCATTTGGATCTGTAGATCACCCTTGGTAAAAATAACAAGGCAGAAGCTTTTCTACATTCAAAGATTTTTCAAATTTAAACCATAATAGCTTTTGAGTTGATTCCAACTCTCAAAAATCACATTTGATCATACCTTTCAGAATATATAAAAACTTATGGGTTTACTTACAGAAATAATGTTCAAGTAACAAAGGGATGCCACATAGGCAATTCTAGTCATTTATTTTTCTAGTTTGTAGGGGTTCGTAGCATGGAAAACAAAAATTTTCTACCGCATGCACACAAACAAGCCAAGATCTATCTACTAGATTGTAGCAACGAGTCGATAGAGGAACTCACCCTTGAAGATTCCAAAGCGGTTAACAAGAGCAGATTCTCATGGGTGATGTAGTCGTACACTTGCCGATCTCAAGATCGCGTAGACGATCCTTCCGGCGCTGCGTTTCGGCAGCGCTTCTGCAGTCGGTCACACGTTCGGTACTCGATGAAGACCTTCCTCTCCCTTGTTCCAGCAGGCAGCGGAGGTTGTAGCACTCTCCTCGCAATTCCGGCAGCACGACGGCGTGGTACCGGAAGTAGAGGGGGGATCTCGCAGGGCTTCGCCTTAAGCCGGAGCGAGTATGGTGGACTATGAGAGAGAGCCTCGGTGATCTAGGGTTTAGACGCACCAAGGAGGAGAAAGGCTGGCGGCTAGGGTTTGCCTAGGCGGCGTCGGCTTGCCCTAAGCGGCGACAGCAGGAGGTGGCGGCGCCGGCGGCTAGGATTAGGGTTTGCGGGGCGTGGTGTTGTGTGTTTGGAGGGGCAGCCCTCCCCATCCTTATATAGGTGGAGGGGGCGCGCCAAGGGGAGGGGAGTCCCTCCCCAACTCGGTCTCCAAGTGGGCCGGCGGTGGAGGGAGGGAACTCCTCCCCAAGTAGGTTTCCTACTCTCCCTCCACCTCACAAAATAGCTGTTTGACTTTTCAAATTGGCGTTTGACTTTTCAAACTAGGATTTGATTAAACCATTTATTTTGTTCAGCGATGACACCTAGTACATGATGCAATCATTCCAACTTGTTATGACACATTCATGTACCCTTCCCCTCCGGAGTGCCGGACCTTCCAGAACCTTCTAGAACATTCCCGATGAAAACACCGGAACCATTCTCCAACCCCGAAACAGGACTTTACTTATACGAATCTTCTTATCCGGACCATTCCGGATCTCCTCGTGATATCCTGGATCCCATCCGAGACTCCGAACAACATTCGGTCTCTTACTCATCATTCCATAACTACTCAAACAACGTCGAATCCTTAAGTGTGTCTCCCTACGGTTCGTGAATTATGCGGACATGATCGAGACACTTCTCCGAACAATAACCAATAGAGGAATCTGGAAATTCATATGGCTCCCACATATTTCTACGATTACTTTGCAATCGAATGAACCACTTACATACGATACCAATTTCCCTTTGTCTCACGATAGTTTACTTATCTGAGGTTATGACCGTCGGTATCTCTGCATACCTAGTTCAACCTCGTTACTGATAAGTACTCTTTTCTCGTTCCCGTGATATGTGATCCCTTGTGAGCCAGTCACATGCTTGTAAGCTAATTGGATGACATTCCACCGAGAGGGCCCAGAGTATATCTATCCGTCATATGGATGGACAAATCCCACTCTTGATCCATGTGCCTCAACACATACTTTCCGAACACTCAATGCCACCTTTATAGCCACCCAGTTACGGTGTGGTGTTTGATGTCATCAAAGCATCCTTCCGGTGATGGTGATTAACATGATCTCATGGTCGAAGGAATTAGGTTACTATGCATCAGAAAGCTTATAGCAAATGAACTATATTAAATGACTTGATCTTTATGCTACGCTTAACTATAGGAGTATGTCCATCACATCATTCTCCTAATGATATGACCTTGTTGTTAATAACATCTCTATGTTCATGATCAGGAAACCATGATCATATATTAACCAACAAGCTAGTTTAACAAGAGGCTTTACTAGGGACTCTTTTATGTTTACAAATCACACAAGTATTAATGTTTCCTTTTAATACAATTATAGCATGGTATGTAAACATTTATCATAAGTATGAAGATATGATAATAACCTACTTTATTATTGCCTCTTAGGCATATCTCCAACAGTCTCCCACTTGCACTAGAGTCAATAATCTAGTTTCAAACCTTTGTGTATTCAACACCTATGGCTTTCCGGTGTTGTAAGTACACATTTGCTAGTGGTCAACTGATCTCCGGATCTGACACTTCCAGGTCCGCGTGTAATTGCATGTCTTTGCGTCTCTACGCATCACTCATTCTCTAATGAGATGGCTTTGTATAAATTTGGTCCTTTGGTGAGACCTTTAGTTCTTTGGGGTTAAAACATGTTGATAATATTGTCGTACAATATATCTTCATAGTATTATCCTGTTGTGAACTACACCTAGTTTGATAACAAACTACTTGACACAAATGCCCTCTTTAGCTGCTATAATAGCAGTCATATACTTAGTCTTTTGTTGTAGTATCTGTCACAATGTCTTAACTTTGGAACTCATCCAAATCCATTATGGAACTTACTTTCCATTATATTGTGCTACCCTTAGTTTAGATTGAGATAAACTTAATTTGTACTTTGTGGAAAAACTAGTATCAATGTAATACTTTTACAATGAACTAACCATCTATTTGCCACTTCTACAAAATAATATATTCTTATTTCTTTTACAAGATCATAAGAATATCTTTACTATTATCCAATAATCATCTTATGAATCATTCTGGTATACGCTCATAACATTTAGAGCATAGGACATATCTGTATTTGTACACATCACAACATGATTGATAAAATACTCTTTGTGATTTTATACATCAAGTATCAATCTATACTTGAATCTTTGTTTCACTTACCAAATGTCAATACACTTGAATATATCATCAATATTGAACTCATTCAATCCTTTCCGTGCGACAAGAGCATAGGACATATCTGGATTTGTACACATCACAGCATGATTGATAAAATACTCTTTGTGATTTTATACATCAAGTATCAATCTATACTTGAATCTTTGTTTCACTTACCAAATGTCAATACACTTGAATATATCATCAATATTGAACTCATTCAATCCTTTCCGTGCGACAAGAACCTTTAGCGCTCCCACTTAATTTCTTGCAAATGCAAGCATCTTCATCATCTCCGACGAATTTAAACTCCTTTAACAATTTCATCATGGTGAAGATTCCAACTCCGTGATGCTTACTTCAACCATTGAAGTTTGCATATGCTTTTAGCATCCTTTGAATTAACAAAACCCTTTGGACCGCGTCATGCACACGTCCTTGGTAACCCTTCTATTAGAAGAACTTGTTTTGTTTATCCAACACATAATAAAATTATATGTCGTGGTTGCTACATTAATCCTTCTAGACTAAATATCGCTATGAAAGATCAAATCTTGTCATAGTCAACCTTTGAACATTGTTGTGAACTCTTTCCCAACATGTCGACCATTTCATAGATGCGAAACATCCATGTCTATTTCTTTATAGATCCAAACACAACTGTAAGGTCTTACACCTTTCTCGAGGGTCCTTCAAGTTCAAAACTTCATTTCTCGTGTATGGAACTATCACGGATTTTATGGGTCATGCCATTTTACGGAGTCAGGGCCCATCATCGCTTCTTTGCATGTAGTACGTTCATTATTCTCAAATAATGATTCAACCCTCAAATATTGGTATTTGATTGCTTACTCTACCTACTTGGTTCAATAGAAACTTTGACTTCGTAGCCACAACCTTTGAGGCACGTGAGCCATGAGCATTATTGCTGCCTCCGGAACACTTTTCGGTGCTGCGCAACTTTGCACATATAGCTAAGGTTCTTTTAACCTTATCAAAGTTCTATTGTCCTCCCATTTATCTTTTCACGAAAAATTCCTTCTCAAAGAAACTTGACGTTCTAAGTGACAAACACTTTTGCCTCCGATGTTATGGAGGATTACTTAACAGTTATTCGAAATAACATACAAAGACAGGTTCATCCGACTTTGGTTGCAAACATCTTTCTTATGCATAGCATACCAATGTTTAAGAAAGGACAACTTGGGTTTTATCCCAAACCATAACTTTATATGGTGTCATTTCAACGGATTATGATGAAGCTCTTTTCAGTGGAAAAACGGTAGTCTCTACAGCTTTTAATCTTTAAAATATAATGGTAGTTTTATGAATTACACCTTCGATCTTACCATGTCAAACAAGGTTTAATTACATATCTCGAACGCTCCATACTCTTATGGTGTTTCGGGACATGCAAATCCACGGAACGATTCCTTAAATCTTAGGTATTATGATAAACTTGTAACTCAAATATCTTCCTTTATGATCTTATCATAAACTATTTATATTCTTGTTACAATGATCTTGCACTTCATCTTGAAAGTCTTTGAACTTTTCAAATGTTTCATACTTCATCCTTATTAAGTAAATATTCATATATTCACTCAAATTTTCAGAGAAAGCATATGAATTTGAAATCCATCGCTCTTGACTACACATAATGGACTTCGTACAACAATATGTACAAGTTCCAATAATCTAGTCATTCGTTCCCTTTTGGCCTATGAACAAAGTTTTAATTATCTCTAGGAAAGTTTCACAAGCGTCATTTGATCAAAAATCAAAAGACTCCAAAATTCCATCCACATGGAGTTTCTTCATGTTTTTTTCCAATATAATTTAAACGGCGATGTCACTTCCTAAGTGATCTTTCAATCAATTTGTCTTTCGACATTTTTAGCACTAGTTTTATGGATGTGATTTCTCCAACTAGATTTGTGAATCATACATCTTTTATGGATTACGACAATTATTTGAACAACCCTTTTGTTCTCATAATACCTGATAAAACAAATCTTGAAGGCAAGCTTTGATGTTTAACAAGCAGCACAATAACCCTTTATTTGTTCTCGATGAACATCATCACATATTCTTTTGCTAGTTACTTAGGCCATTGTGGTTCATGAATTCTGTTGTTTCATATGACGATTCATACCAACAAATTCAGTATCCAGTACTTAAGAACCACATTATTTAATAAGCAAAGAATATAGCCATAACACATATATCCTCTATATACCCAAGCTGAACAATTCTAGTCTTTTCTTTTTTGCCATATATTTCTGAGATTCTCTTTCTGTATTTCCTTTTCTGTTTGAAAGAATCTATCAACATCAATAGTGGAGTCATACATATGACACATAGTCCAAAGCGTGTATAATTAAATACCAATGTCTTTGGACTTGCACTTTGAAGTAGATCACCATCATCAAATGTTTGGTGTGCTTTCAAATTCCATTCTTTAGTAATCTCTTGGTGTAGTAAATATTTTACCTACATCAAATATTCACTCTTACCATGGAATTATTCACGATCAAGCTACTTTAGCTTATTGCGGTGAATCGCGAGTATAATGTTGCTCTCCAAAACCTTTTGGAGGATTAGGACAACTAGTGTCTCCAACCTTTTGCAAATTCTCATCAAATATGTGAACATGACTTTTGCCATACTATACTCTATCATGTTGCAACCAAAACTTCGTTTCGGATATCACAATATCTTCCACACATCATGGTTTCTGAAACAACTCTTTCAGATCCTAGATAACCTTGATATTAAGACAATTCTTTGAATATCAAGAATCATGGAGACAAACATGATACTCATACACTAACTCTTGGAATTGTCACTCTTGATTTAATACCAATTATTAAACTTCATGGAGTAACCGGAACTTACTGACAGTTTGCAATAGGACTTTTAAACTTTAGATTAACACTTCAAAACAATACGATACCAGTTCGTAAAGTAACTAACCAGAATTCTATAGTTCTATCATCTCAATTATAACTAAGCGCAAGGTGGTAAACGGATGCCAATGACTACAACAATTATGCAAATTTACTTTGATTTAATTTATGATAAATAGTGTTCAACTTTTAATCATATTGCCATTGAACTCCCACTCAAAACAATATCCCTCACATTGTTTTAGTGATCACATGAACCAAATCCACCACATCAAAACCGATCATCACGAGAGTTGATGTAGCTTCAATGGCGAACAATCAACATGTTCATCATATCTACTATATGACTCATGCTTTACCTTTCGGTGATCCGTGTTCCGAGACCATGTCTGTACATGCTAGGCTCGTCAAGATCAAACCTTAGCTTCCGCATGAGCAAATCTGGCTTGCTCACGTTGTATACACTTGCGGAATCTAACACACCCGATCATCACGTGGTGCTTCGAAACAACAAGCTTTAGCAATGGTGCTTACTAAGGATGAACACTTAACTTGAAATTTATGTGCATGAGGGATCATCTTATAATGCTACCGTCGTTAACTAAGCAATACAAGATGCATAAAGGATTAACATCACATGCAATTCATAATATGTGATATGATACGGCCTTTCTTCTTTGTGCTTCCTATCTCCATCTTCAAGCACAAACATGATCTCCATCATCACCGGCATTGCATCAAGGTCCATGATGCTGCTCCATGGTTGTCGTCCACCAGCTTCAACTATTACAACTACTTTGAATAAACACGCGGGTCTTAACAGAAATTAAAGACAACCATATGGCTCCTGCCGGTTGCCAACTTACAATAAGGAACATTGCATACATCAAATATAATCACAATCATGGCCATATCACATCACAGCACACCCCTGCAAAACAAAGTTAGACGCCTCTAATTTTCTTTGCATATTTTACGTGGTTTGGGGCTTTCACTAAGTGTCGTTCTAACTTACGAACAAGAACCACAACATTGATACTAGTATTGTCAATCACCCGTTGTAAATTGAATCTTAACTATGTTGGGAGAAACAGGCACCCGCAAAGCCACTTATGCAATACAAGTTGCATGTCAAGCGTGGAGCAAGTCTCATGAACGATGTCATGTAAGGTTAGCCGGGGCTGCTTCATCCCACCATCCCACAAGATGCAAAGTACACAAGAAGAAATCGATAACAAAAGCATCAACGCCCACAATGACCATTGTGTTCTACTCGTGCAACAGATCTACATATAGACACGGCTTTGATACCACTGTAGGGGTTCGTAGCATGGAAAACAAAAAATTTCTACCGCATGCACACAAACAAGCCAAGATCTATCTACTAGATTGTAGCAACGAGTGGATAGAGGAACTCACCCTCGAAGATTCCAAAGCGGTTAACGAGAGCAGATTCTCGTGGGTGATGTAGTCGTACACTTGCCGATCTCAAGATCGCGTAGACGATCCTTCCGGCACTGCGTTCCGGCAGCGCTTCCGCAGTCGGTCACACGTTCGGTACTTGATGAAGACCTTCCTCTCCCTTGTTCCAGCAGGCAGCGGAGGTAGTAGCACTCTCCTCGCGATTCCGGCAGCACGACGGCGTGGTACCGGAAGTAGAGGGGGGATCTCGCAGGGCTTCGCCTTAAGCCGGAGCGAGTATGGTGGACTATGAGAGAGAGCCTCGGTGATCTAGGGTTTAGATGCACCAAGGAGGAGCAAGGCCGGCGGCTAGGGTTTGCCTAGGCGGCGGCGGCTTGCCCTAGGCGGCGGCAGCAGGAGGTGGCGGCGCCGGCGGCTAGGATTAGGGTTTGCGGGGCGTGGTGTTGTGTGTTTGGAGGGGCAGCCCTGCCCCTCCTTATATAGGTGGAGGGGGCGCGCCAAGGGGAGGGGAGTCCCTCCCCAACTCGGTCTCCAAGTGGGCCGGCGGTGGAGGGAGGGAACTCCTCCCCAAGTAGGTTTCCTACTCTCCCTCCACCTCACAAAAGAGCCGTTTGACTTTTCAAATTGGCGTTTGACTTTTCAAACTAGGATTTGATTAAACCCTTTATTTTGTTCAGCGATGACACCTAGTACATGATGCAATCATTCCAACTTGTTATGACACATTCATGTACCCTTCCCCTCCGGAGTGCCAGACCTTCCGGAACCTTCTAGAACATTCCCGATGAAAACACCGGAACCATTCTCCAACCCCGAAACAGGACTTTCCTTATATGAATCTTATTCTCCGGACCATTCCGGATCTCTTCGTGATATCCTGGATCCCATCCGAGACTCCGAACGACATTCGGTCTCTTACTCATCATTCCGTAACTACTCAAACAACGTCGAATCCTTAAGTGTGTCTCCCTACGGTTCGTGAATTATGCGTACATGATCGAGACACTTCTCTGAACAATAACCAATAGAGGAATCTGGAAATTCATATGGCTCCCACATATTTCTACGATTACTTTGCGATCGAATGAACCACTTACATACGATACCAATTTCCCTTTGTCTCACGATAGTTTACTTATCCGAGGTTATGATCGTCGGTATCTCTGCATACCTAGTTCAACCTCGTTACTGATAAGTACTCTTTTCTCGTTCCCGTGATATGTGATCCCTTGTGAGCCAGTCACATTCTTGCAAGCTAATTGGATGACATTCCACCGAGAGGGCCCAGAGTATATCTATCCGTCATATGGATGGACAAATCCCACTTTTGATCCATGTGCCTCAACACATACTTTCCGAACACTCAATGCCACCTTTGTAGCCACCCAGTTATGGTGTGGTGTTTGATGTCATCAAAGCATCCTTCCGGTGATGGTGATTAACATGATCTCATGGTCGAAGGAATTAGGTTACTATGTATTAGAAAGCTTATAGCAAATGAATTATATTAAATGACTTGATCTTTATGCTACGCTTAACTATAGGAGTATGTCCATCACATCATTCTCCTAATGATATGACCTTGTTGTTAATAACATCTCTATGTTCATGATCAGGAAACCATGATCATATATTAACCAACAAGCTAGTTTAACAAGAGGCTTTACTAGGGACTCTTTTATGTTTACAAATCACACAAGTATTAATGTTTCCTTTTAATACAATTATAGCATGGTATGTAAACATTTATCATAAGTATGAAGATATGATAATAACCTACTTTATTATTGCCTCTTGGGCATATCTCCAACATAGTTTACCACCCCTCATTAGTACTTACCCCCACTTGTAGATGCTAGTGCTAAACATAAAACTTGATCAACTTTAGATGGGAATACTTGGTGGAAAAATGGTTATGAAAACCTTGGAATGATGGATCATTCTATTTAGATGTTTTGACATGTGTTTCCGAACACCAGTTGATTTTGGTGATGAAAATGTTGAGGCATGAGCCTTAGCCCTTTATAAAACTGATGGTTGTCTGGATGCGATACCATTCCAATTTTACCCGTACAACCACAATACCCAAAAATTGGGTAGGGCTTGACTGGAAACTTATATACCTTAGTATTGGTTCCCTCACGACCAAGGTCAGAGCTGAGGCTACCTTGTGAAGATTGTCCACATGTGCAGTACCCAAGATGACAGTTGGTCATGGTTGGGAGGCCAAACTCACAGGAGAGGTGATTATACTAGGGCGTGTAATTGAAAGGTTAGGATTGATTATCCACATACTGAGTATGGTGAATTCAGGATTTGTTCCTGACGGATGTATCGAATGTTGTGGTGAAAGTGTACAATCTCTGCAGAGTGTCAAACTATTCGAATAGCCGCGTCCGTGGTTATGGACAGTTGGAGTGGCCATACTGTTCCCCCGTCAGATGTTTTCAAAATGACTTGTGAAATGAATTGAGACTTTGACTTGACCACAACAGAGTTGTGATATGAAATACAAGTTCCCACTTAGGTGTTATAAAACTTCAACTAGCTTTCTTCATTTCTAAACTTAGTAGAGGTAAATCTGGCTTTTTGCAAAACAACCCTAGAGCTTAGTGTCCTATTACAAAAACCCTTTCCCTTGTTAGTATTAGTTTGCGAGTACTTAAAGAGTACTCATGGCTTTGTCCCTGGCTATTCACGTGGCCAGACTATGAAGAGGAGTACTAGGAGGATGGACCCCAGGAAGGTTATGACAACTAGGATCATCTCCCATCGTCAGCATTGCCTGTGACCCCGAAGATGGAGCTTCGCCTATGCTACCATTATTATTACGTATTTCCGCTGCTTGAGTTGTATTAAGAACTGGATCATGAGATCCTTATTTGTGTAAGACCTTATGTATGGTTTGAAATGGATGATGTACCGTGGTATCCAAATCTGTTATGTCTCGCAAAAATAGTAATCCTGGGATTGCGATGCATGGCATAACAGGCATCTGGGATTAAAAATCCGGGTGTTGACACCTTCTTCCTCGCGCTCAACTTCTGTTACCACGCTTATGACCTTGTTAGTCGCTGCAATGTAGAATAACATAGGTTCCTGAGGTTCTGGTGCCGCGAGAACTGGCGGATTTGAAAGCAAATCTTTCAAACTTTGTAGGGCAGTTTCGGCTTCTGAGGTCCAGACAAATTTGTCGGTTTTTTTCAAGAGTTTGTATAAATGTGCGGCTCTTTCGTCAAGCTGGCTGACGAACCGACTCACCGTTGCAATGCAACCAGTGAGGCGCTGTACGTCCTTCAGGCGAGTCAGCCTGGTAATGTTTAAGATAGCCTTGATTTTATCCCGGTTCACCTCGATGCCTCGCTCAGATACGATGAAACCTAACAATTTTCCGGCTAGAATTCCAAAGAAACACTTCTTCGGATTTAGCATCATGTTGAATTTTCGTAGACTAGCAAACGTTTCCTCCAAGTCAGAAATTAAAGTTTCCGTCTTTTTGGACAGAACTGCTATGTCGTCTACGTATACGTGGATGTTGCGTCCGATTTGGTCGTTGAGACAATATTGCATGGTACGTTGATATGTTGCTCGTGCATTCTTTAAGACAAAAGGCATAGTTTGTAGCAGAAGGTTCTGAAAGGAGTGACAAAAGATGTCTTAATTTGATCCGACTTTTTCATCGGTATTTGATGATATCCAGAATATGCGTCGAGAAAAAAGAGTAATTCCGACCCTGCCGTTGAGTCGATAACTTGATCGATTCTTGGAAAAGGAAACGAATCTTTTGGGCATGCCTTGTTCAAAGCGGTATAATCAACACACATCCTTAAATCAATGGTGTCCTTTTTAGGGACGAGTACAGGATTTGCCACCTAATATGTATGGATGACCTCTGTTATGAAATCCTCTATCTCTAAGAGGGCTAATTCCTTGGCTATTGCTTTGCGCTTTTCATCACCAAACCATCGTAAGGACTGTTTGACGGGTTTAGCGTCTGAGTACACATTAAGAGAGTGCTCGGCAAGTTCCCTAGGTACTCCGGTCATGTCAGATGGCTGCCATGCGAAGATATCACTATTAGATTTGAGGAACTCGACGAGCGCGCTTTCCTATGTGTGGCCTAAGCCTACCCCTATGTTCGTCGTCTTGGAGGGATCGTATTCCTTCAGCAACTTCTTCTTCGTCTCTTCTGACACCTTGAACCGCAAACTTGGTTTCAGCACCTCGTTCTTCGTAGCGGGCATCTCAGATGGATTAATGGTCTTCTTGATCTCCTGGTACTCCTAGGCGTATAGCACGGCTTCGACGAAGGCAGCGTATCCTTCATCGCACTATCGCGCCTTCCTCGGATTTCCTCGTACGGTGATTACGCCCTTTGGACCTGGAAGTTTAATCATGTTGTAGATGTAACAGGGACGGGCCATGAACGCCCAGTAAGCCGGACGCCCGAAGATGGCGTGGTAAGCACTTTTGAACGGTACCACCTCGAAGAAGAGTGGCTCGGTCCGGTAATTATCTCGGGTTCCGAATGTCACGTCCAGAGTAATCTCACCCAAAGAATTTGCCTGTCTCCCTGGTACAATGCCATGGAAAGTTACACTACTGTAACTCAACTGGCTCTCGTGTAGCTTCATGCGGTGGAGTGTTTTGATGTAGAGGATATTGATACTACTCCCACCGTCCATGAGTGTTTTTGAGAACTCATATCCATCAATAAGAGTATTGACGACCAGAGGGTACTTGCCCTGACGATGTGTTTTCCTCGGGTGATCTGAACGATCAAAGGTGATAGTCACCTCTAACCAGTCCAAGAATTGGGGGACAGCCGGAACCGTGGCATTGAGCTCACGAATGACCGCCTTTTTGTCCTTAGCTGGTTGGGATCCAAGGAAGCAGACGTATGCGTCTTTTTTAGTCGGAAAAGTCTTTTTACCATCCGAGTTGGGTTCTGCGGCAGCTTCCGCCTCTTCCATGTTAGAATCTTCCTTGGACTCCTTTCCTTTCTCAGAATTTTTCTTTCCTTTTCGTTGCTTGGCTCTGTAGCCAGCGGATTCGTCTTTCTTGATGTCGTCATTGAAATGACACTCGGCATTTGTATGGGTAGATCCTCCGTTACTATCCAAGTGGTGGACATCGGGATTATTGGCAATGTCAGCCCAGGTATAGGTTCTTCCGGGTTGGTGGTTTCCTCTGCCCTGGATTCGGGAAGTTCCTTGGCCTCTACACGGCCGCCTCCGTGCCCTTCTCGTCCTCCAGATCTAAATGTTGCATTGACAGCTGCGTTGTCCGGAGCCGGCTTTTCGTCCGAGGTGTTCTTGCGCTTCTGAGTTTGCTTTGGCTGTTTGGCTGCATTGGGATTGGCCAGAATATTTAGCAGCCCTTCTGAATCATCATCGGCGTCAGCATACTTGCTTGCCGTCTCTATCATTTCTCCCAAATCTATGACGTGGTCATGCTTCATCCTGTGATGTAAAAGTCCGACTGGAAGTCCTGCAATAAAAGCTTCTATCGCAGTTTGCTCATTTACTCCTTCATAGGAGTTCTTCATATCTATCCATCGTCCGAGGTAATCCTGGCAGGTTTCTCTAGGTCTTTGGGTGCAACGCTGCAAGTCTTCGACTGTGTAGGGCCTCCTGTATGTTCCCTCGAAGTTTGAAAAGAACGCACTTTGCATATCATACCAGTTATGAATTGAATTCTCTGGCAGATCGTTGAGCCATGATTGAGCCGTCTTCCTAAACATCAGTGGGATATATCGGACTGCAACCATGTTGTTTCCTCCTTTGACGATGCAGAAAGCCTGGAAAAAATCTTGGGGCCAAGTATCTGGCCGAGCTGCGTTGTCATAGGGTTGAATATGCTTGGCGATGCCAAAGTCAACCGGAAATTTTGTCTGATGTATACGTGGACCAAAGCACTTAGGTCCCACATACACATCTTATTCCTTGTACCGGCGCGCTTCTATGTTTGATTCGGTGTGATGGCAAGCGTCGTTTGGCGAGAGTGATCTGCGCCTTGGAGGCTCGCGGCTTCTACGTGGTGGAGTCGGATTTCTGCTTCTTCTCTCACAGTTGCCACCTCTGCCCCTGCGGCTTCCGTGGCTATGACGTGATCCTTCATGGTCGGTGCTGGGAGGTGATGGTGGCCCTGGTGAATTATTTTCGGCTGGGTTCCTTGGTGGTGGCTGTGGAGCCTCATTATGGTGACTCTGATGCCTGTTTCTTCTGGCACCATCCCTACTAGATTCAGGATGATCTGGATCATCTCTTCGTCCGGCGTTAGCAGCCGGACGGCTCGATGGTGGCATCCTTAGCCGATATTGCTCCTCTCGCTGGCGGCGTATTTCTGGGTCTTCTCTATAGCGATTATTTTGCCAACGATGGTCCTAATGAGGAACCATTGCCCTGATGGCGTCTTTGGCCGCAGCCGGAATAACTCTTGACCAGTCACGCGCCGGCCGGCGAGAGTGGATGTTGGAGCCAGTCCTGGAATTTTCTTCTTCTCCACGGGGACGGTAGCGCTGAGCCGTACCCCTACGGAACCTTACGTCAGCACTTTGGTCAGCGCCAGTGTGGCAAAACTCGGATTTTGAGGCCAGTTTGCCACTGAATGACGCGGCCGTCTTCTGCTGCTTTAATCCTTTGTCCAAGAATGCAACACACTGTTGGGCCTGCTGTGGAGACGGATTGTTGGCGAGGATGGCTCGAGCTGCAGCAGCGTTTTCCATTGGTGTGCTGTAGACTCAGATCTTCTCTCCATCTTTTCCGTCGAATAGATCTTTGTGGATATCCGGATTCTTGTTTGCAAGAAATGGACCTCCCCTTGTTTTGTTTGGATGTCGCTTGAAATCTGACTGATATCTGGCAGGATCACTGTCTAACTGCGGTCTCATCTTGATGAGGTGTGCGGCCTCTTCAAGTCGAAACAAGTAGTGCTTTTCCAGGTCCTCAGCCCTTTTCTCCAGCGCCTCTGGCGTAAGATCCGAAGCTGTTGGGATTGGAATTGTGAGAGCATCTCCATAGATATCGCGTACACCCTTGGTGACAACGTGTCCATCCACAGGAGGATCGATCGGGGTGGGATTAATCAGATCTCCGTCCTGATTCTCCATCTCAATCTCTTCGTCAACTTTTTCTTTGTTAGTTTCCTTGATGTCCGGCTCTGTCGGAGTCGGATTCTTGTTCTTCTTCTTATTCTTTGACCGCCCAGTAGCTTTAACATGTGTACCGGTGGCAAAGACGGCTTTTGGTCCGGTACCGGGAGATAGGCTTCCGTCGGTACTTTCCGTCATGGTTGGCTTGTAGACCTCGGAGGAATCGCCGGTGTCCATGTCATGTTGCGAGGTGTATCTTTCATCCATGCTATCATTGGACTAGGAGGAGTTTCCGTCTCATCTGGTGTTTGTCTAGAGACGTGCTGTTGCTCGTACTCCTCTATCTCTTTGTCAAAGTCTCGAAGTTCCTGCGATGTGATTGACTCTGTTAGGGAGCCAGGTAAGTCGGTGTTTTCTTCTATTGAATCCAAGACCGAGTCGCTACCAGCTCCAGCATCGACAGAGTCGGATCCAGTGCTGATGTGGTACACAAAATAGTGCTTCTTCTTGTTCATGTTCTTGAGGTACTTGTATAACTTGGTTTCCGCTTCGATGTCAGCAAAGCTGGATCCGTATCGGATGTACTCCTCGTCTGTGTATCCGATCTCTCTAGAGATATCGGATCTGACTTCATCTTCCACCTCTTCTTCCACTACATGAGTGGGTTGGGTGGTTTGATTTTTCCAGGACCCTGAACTCTTCCGCCTCTATGAATAAAGTAGATCCGGATTTTTCTTTCGCCATGGTCATCACCTCTAGGGTGGGTTGGGCGGGTTCAGCAAAACCGAAATAAATATCGATCTCGCCGATTGACATGATTGTGTAGGTCGTCACGGGCTTTGAAGCCGGAATCCAGGTCTCATCAAGGAGGATGAGAGGGATATCATTGGCGTAGACCACACGACCTATGGCGATTGTTTTGCCGATTCCTGCACGCGAAGATTCCGCCTGGAACGATGCTCCAAAGGTCACCTGCCCCAAGGTGGGCGCCAACTGTCATCGGATTGTCGACAAGTACGCCATAGGGGGTCCTAGTGGCGTTGGAAAGATGGGGTGTGAGACGTTGGACGTTCCAGGAGCGGTGAGAACAAGTTTACCTAGGTTCAGATCTGACCGCGGTGATCGGATCTTACTCCTTCTAGCAACCCAGTAATATATCGGCGTAAGCCAGATGTTACAATGGATTACAAGAGAGGTTCGCTTGTGCGAGTTGGTTATGGTTGTCTATCGACTTGTGTTGCCCTAAAGGCTCCCATAGGGCTGGTTTATATAGTCACCGGGGCCTAGGGTTACAGGGAGATACATATCTAGCTACGTTGCAGAGTCAGTAACTATGTACAGCTTGGACTACAAGTAATACTATAGGCCTAAGTCGGTAACACTTCTGGGCCTTGTCGTAGACGGAACTGGCTCCTCCTCTTTCTCTAATTGGGCCGCCCGTGAAGCAAATCTCTAACCCATTAGTGGGCCACCCTGGTCAGCGAGTCCTCTAGGTATACCCGGAATGTATATCCCCAACATCTACCATAGTGTAACCATTTTTTCTTTCCAAATAGCCATTAGTATATTCCCAAGAAAATAGTTTTAAACCCTAAAACCATGTGGGTTTCTAATAGTGGTATCAAAATGTTAAAAACCATCATAATCATTGTATGAGGACATCTATAAAAAAATAATATATGGCCATCATCCATTATTTATTACACTCAAATTCCATTACTATAAATATACTTGAAAACCATTTTATAGAGAATTGTTAAGATAATAAGAAAATTCTAAAACCCTAGTTCTTATTTATTATACCTAATAACTTACCTCTCATATAATCATGAACATTGAAAATTACCAATCATATTAAGGGCAATCAACTAATTATAATTGCCTATGTAATAATTGAAGAAAATTGTACAAAAGATTTGGTATTAAAAATTCTACTAAAACACAAATTGAAAAGGAATTGTGAAAACAGATAATAGAAATTGAAAAATTTAAACAACCAGAAAAAATAGGAGGAACCAGCTCCTGTCCCATAGCCCATTTTTCCTCCACCTATTTAACGCCCGTGAGCAACAGCAGCAGTTCCTCGCTTGGTTTGTCGCATCCCAGTATCGGCCTAGCCCGGATACCCCTTCGTTCTCTCTTTGGCAAGCGGGGCCCGCATGAGGAGATAACCTTCGCTCTCGTCTTCCTCCACATGGTTGACTCGTTGCCAGCGAGCCATGTCGCCACCGCAATCCCGGACCATCCCGGACAAGAGGAACATCTTAGAGCCTTGCCCAAGTCGTTTGGTGTCCGCCAGCTGGTCCAGAACCCAATGATTCGTGCCCACATCAAGATCCAACTCCGCTGCTACATCTCTGACTTTGCCGTCGCCGTGTCGTCGTATCCGACCTCGCCTTGAACTACAAAACCACTGATAAGAATCGCCTCGCTGTCCTCCTGCATACACACTGTTTCCCTATATCCTTATCCCTCTCTATCTCTCCACCCCACCGGAGCTCCGCCGCTAGTGGTCACCGATGAACTATCGTTAGAGTCCATACCAAGGCCCGCCGTGTGACTAGGAAGAAGCGCCTCGTCATCTTCAAGAACCCTGGGCCAATGATAGATCAAGGGGAGCTCGGTATCATGCGAATTTCATCATTCCCTTTTATCAGAGTTCACTGGTATTCGTGTCCGAGCGCTCACCTCCGATCACGCAGGCCCTTGTCGACCACTTCATAAGTCTCATGGTGAGCTAACACGTATCTATGACTTACTATTTTATGCTAGCATTTGTTGTAGCCTTACTTCCATTGAGCACCGCCATACTTCGCCGCTGCAACCTCGTCGTTGCTGTGTCCGATGACCATACTTGGGCAGGGACGCCTCCAGATGGTTTCCAAGCTCCCATTCTTCGAACGTGCATGCTCGCAGAGCCTAGGAAGCCTCCCACCACCGGCTCCGGCGCTCACCGGCGACCTGACGTCACCGTGACGTCGAGGTTGACCTGGTCCGCCATTTGATCGGTCAGTGCCCAGGTGGCACCTGACTTAACCCTGGCCCACTAGTCAGTGACTTAGGCTAGGTTGAGCTACCATATGAAAATATCTAGGGCATAGCTAACGTCAGCAGTGACACAGTAAATAATTTAGTTCTTGTATTTTAATAATTTGAAAAAATGATTAAACCTTAAAATTTTAATAACTTTTGTTTTATAATTCAGAAAAATATGTTTAATATATGAAAATGTTTAGAAAAATAAAATCTACAATTTAAGTTTATTATCATATATTATAGTGTTAACTATTTAAATAATTATTATTTAATAAAGATTTTATAAGTAATAATACTTTGCAAAATCATATTTTAATATTGGTAAATGATAAAATATAAATAATATACTAAAATTCTTAGAAAAACAAAAACTACAGTGTAAGACTATAAACATAAATTATTATATCACTTAATTAAATGTTTATTATTTATTAAGTGTTTACAAGGCAATAAATCTTATAAAAATCATATTTTAATATTTAAAATTTAGAAAAATACATGTAATATACCAAAATTGATCACAAAATAATATATACATGTTAAAAATATAACATTCCACTTTTGAAGTAAGTAAATGTTTAATACTCTAATAACTTAAATTTAAATCTAATATCTTAATTGATAATTCATATAAGGAAAATAAAAATTTGCTAAAATTAACCATTTGAGGTCTAGAAATAGTATAAGTCTTAATTATTGATAATATGAAGTCAAAATAGTTCAACACATTTGAAATACAATTTTATTGAATTATCCTATAAGTGTATATTCTTTTCTAAAAGGATTCTTATAAAATAATAAAATCTTCAAGAATAGTATTTTTAACTAAATAAAAAGTTTAACCATTGTTTCACTCACAAATTTATAAATGTATTCAAATCCAAAGATAATTTATAAGTAGTTAAATAATATTGTTTCCTTGTTAACAAACCATAACTACTCATTTATAAGAAGATAAATAATTATATAATGTTAAGAAAACCAATACTCACGTAAAAGTAATACCGCTCTTAATTAACCCTAAAGAAACATTATGAATTGAAAAAATTATAATACCATCTAATGACCAAGATAGATAAGTCTCAAATACTAATGATGTCATTATTCAAATGGAGTAATTCTTTCTTACTTAAGAACTATAACTTGTAAGAAAACCTAAGAATGATAACTTAAAGTTTAAATGCTTTCATTTAGTTAAGTAAATAATTTAGTTATTATATTTTAATAACTTCAGAAAATGATTAAACCTTAAAATTTTAATAACTTTTGTTTTATAATTCAGAAAAATATGTTTAATATATGAAAATGTTTAGAAAAATAAAATCTACAAATTAAGTTTTTTATCATATAATATTGTGTTAACTATTTAAATAACTATTATTTAATAAAGATTATATAAGTAATAATACTTTGAAAATTCATATTTTAATATGGGTAAATGATAAAAATATAAATAATATACTAAAATTCTTAGAAAAATAAAAACTACAATGTAAAACTATAAACATAAATCATTATATCACTTAATTAAATGTTTATTATCTATTATGTTTTTATAAGGTAATAAATATTATAAAAATCATATTTTAATATTTAAAATTCTGTAAAATACATGTAATATACCAAAATTGATCACAAAAATAATATCTACATGTTAAAAATATAACATTCCACTTTTGAAGTAAGTAAAGGTTTAATACTTTAATAACTTGAATTTAAGTCTAATTCCTTAATTAATAATTCATATAAGGATAAATAAAAATTTGCTAAAATTAACCATTTGAGGTCTAGAAATAGTATAAGTATTAATTATTGATAATATGAAGTCAAAATATTTCAACACATTTGAAACAAAATTTTATTGAATTATCATTCACCTATAAGTGTATATTATTTCCTAAAAGGATTCTTATAAAATTATAAAATCTTCCAGGATAATATTTTTAACTAAATGAAATGTTTTACCATTGTTTCACTAAAAAATTATAAATGGATTCAAATCCAAAGATAATTCATAAGTAGTTAAATAATATTGTTCCTTGTTTACAAACCATAACCACTCATTTATAAGAAGATAAATAATTCCATTTAACTATAATTTTAAGAAAACCAATAATCAAATAAAAGTAATACCACCCTTAATTAACCCTAAAGAAACATTATGAATTGAAAAAATTATAATACCATCTAATGACCAAGATAGATAAGTCTCGAATACTAGTGATGTCATTATTCAAATGGAGTAATTCTTTCTTACTTAAGAACTATAACTTGTAAGAAAACCTAAGAATGCTGACTTAAAGTTTAAATGCTTTCATTTAGTTAAGTAAGATTTTCTTCAAAAGTTATTCTTTTAAGATACATTATAAAGCAAGACATAAGCATTTCTATGAAAGCTCTAAATGATGAACAGCTCTTATATACATAGTCTTTAGATACATTCCACACTTGAGTTTTTTATTATTGTGTGTATTTTATTATACTTACATGTTGTTTCACACACACTCACAAGCCTTAATAAGAAGCACAAGTGTGAAACTCATCCAAAAGAACAACACATTCCAAAGAAACCACTTCTAGTTTCCAAACCCTAGATCAACGCTTATTTCGAGGATTCGCGTTTATCAATTGTATTACATTACTTATGCATAATAGCATCTTGCTTCTTTAAACATTAGTCCTTACTGGACCAATGATGTTTTTTTCTGATATTGGATCTTATATTGTCTCGAAGACCGTGAGTGAAAATATTGTAATCACAAAAGGCAAGTTCACACTTGCTCATGTCCTTTGATTATTTTCTATAAAGTATTTTGCAAATCCAGTGTTGTCATCACCTGCATTTCAAAAAGGTCAGAAAACACTATTTTCATAATAATATGATTATAGGTTATTTACTAAGAGGTAATAACCTACTATGAAAGTTCCAGGTAAAGGAACATATTATCTAGGACTTAACAACCAATGTCGCCAGTGATTCTTGCGTCGTATATTCCGCGTTAACCATGAGATTTGGGATGGGACGGAGATGTAGAGGTCCCAACCGTTAATAAGGTGGAGATCCCTGTGTTTACAATGCTAGCCCCTAGATCAATAGCTAGCATCCATAGTTTAAGATGTAATATCAAGAAACAAAGGTCATAATACAACTTTATAACCAGGTATAAAATAATTCATTACATCTTACATAGCTCATTTGGCTATCTCATTACAATTCAGCAGAAATAACTATGTAGCATGGAGTCCTTCATCTTCAAAGTGCCACAGGAAATCATGTTGGTTGTAGACTTGTAATCCTATTCAACACACTTCACTAACATCAAACAAACCTGCAACATAATAAGTTACAGCCACAAGGGTCAATACATTTGTATTGTATTGGCAAGTTATACTATGGTAGAATAGTGGTATCTATCATCTATACGCATTTGGCTAAGTGGATCTTAGGCTTGCTTTGCTCAAAATAGATTTTTCTTATCAGTTGAAAACACTAAGTTTTGTTTGGCAAAAATTACCCAAGTAACAACCAATGAATATTGGTTAACCTTTACCCTTGTTCAACCACAAGTTTTTATCTTAGAAATTGGGATGAGGAGATCCTTGATAGCTTCCATGTCTTGATGCTCAAATTGTCCATTGTCGGGCACACGACTAAGTACTTAGATTTTACTCTCTCGAGAGGTGGTGCACTTTCCCCACAAGACTCGACATGCATCGAGACAAGATCTTTCAGAAGCCTTCCCTTAGACCAAAATGGACGCGTTCCCAAACCTATCACCCCCTATCCCCAATTTTCCATCTGGCTAAGTTATTGCAACCTATATGATCCAGGCAGAGCCCATAATGCCAAGTGGCTGCACTTGAAGCTTCTCAACATTTGACATCTCAAATCTCTTTGTTCCTGGGTGGCTTTCCACAAGTGAGATACACTAGGGTAGGCCATAAATATGGGGCCCTGTGTAACCACTCAACATAACCCATTCACAACCATTCCACCTAGGTGATTCATTCACATAGTTGTTTTATTAATCAAAACACAAGTCATAGACTTAGAAATATTTCATATCATGAGTATAATCCACCCTTGTTTTCTACTAGCTAGGCTAAGCATGATAGTAGTAGGAATATTAACTTAGAGAAAATTCTACTAAGGCGTCATCTACTAGGATTTCCCATGGCATAGCATACTTAGTAAAATTTCCATGTAAGTCCTACTTAGAAATATCACTAATGCATAGTGAAAATAATGGGACAAAAGTATGAAGCACCACTTTCCTTTTTGGTAGAGAATATAACTTCACTCCTTGATCTTGCAATAGTCACACTCTTCAAATTTCACTACAATTCAATCAAGGCACAAATTCAATCTAGCATTCAAACAATTCATCACATACAATAAAGAAAACAAAACAATGCATGCAAGTATGCAAAAGATTGTTTTTATTTGGAAAAGTGAATTCTAATAGGTTACAAACATTTTAAAACACCTATTGGTCATTTATAAAAGTGGCAAAACCATTTGATATTGAGTTAGTGAAAATGGCCACTATAAATCATTTTTGTTTTGCTAGAAATGTTTTAAATCAAAGTAATAATTTCTAGTGTTTGCCAAATATATTTTTAAACACAAATGTTATTGTTTAAGGTCAAGTGTTTAATATTAAGCCATTTTTAAATCAAAGCAATATTTTATTTTGTTGGAAATGCCTTTAAACAAAGTAATAATTTTTCTAGGGTTCATAAAACATATTTTAAATCCCAAAACTTGGTGTTTAGGGTCAGAGAGTTTCAATCAAATCATTTTCCAAAGGTTTTACTCAAAAAGCATTTTTAAACCATAATCAACATTTTTATTTAACTAAAAATGCTTTTATTCAAAGATTTATTCCTAAGTGTCACAAAATATATTTTTAAATCCAAAGGTTGGTTTCTATGGTCAGTAGGTTCAAAACAATCCATTTACAAAAGATTTTACCCCTAAATCATTTTTAGAATAAATTTTATACACAAAATATGCCTAAACATGTTTCTGCAAAAAAAACTAATTTTCCAGAAGCAAAACACTAAAAAAATGGCGTGGTTGCAAAGTATTCTTTTTGATAATTCCATTGATATAAAGTTTACAAAATTTGGACGTGTGGATCAAAAGTTATGAAATTTTCAAATCTAACCATCTAATAGACAAGTTTCTGTTTTTAAATTAAAACACTGGCCACGTGGAGCAATCCTATTCGACAGTACCGCTTCGGTTGGATCGACTAACACAGAGCGTTGGATCTAAAGAAAATCGTGCGGCACAGATGATCTCGTACCTCTTTGTTAAGTGAATCTATCGCATCCATCAGATCTAAATCGAACGGCTCAAACAGTGGCGACCATAGATGGGCGGCGCTGCGACGGTGGCGAGCGGCGGAGCACTCTGGCGGTGGCGTACCAGCGACTATAGGAAGCGAGAGGAGGAGTGGGATGGCTCACCAGATTCTCAGTGACGAGAGGATGCTCAACGTTGCTGTTGTTGTCGAAGGGACGCTCGAGGACGACAGGGATTTCTCGCCGGAGTTGTTCACTGGCTCGGGCACGCACGGCCGTGGTTGAAGGAGAACCTACAGGGCGTACTAGGACATGAAACAGGCGGCATTAGGTGCACACGGGAGAGGCGAATACACGTGTGTGAAAAAGAGGGAGAGGGGAGGTCAGGTTTTACCAGGGGGCGTCGCCGGAGAAGTGGTAGACGGTGGCAACGTTCTGTCGTCGAGGTTGCCGATGTTAGGGGCACGTGCGGCCGAGTGGGTGGTACTGGGAGGTGCACAAGATGATGGGGAGTAGGATTGTGGAGGCCAGGGAGAAAGGAGAGGCGAGGTCTGGCCGGAATTTGTTCTGAAGGTCACCGGATACAGAGATGGTTTAAAGTGCAATTGCAGGAACCTGGTAGCCGAGAGGTGTTGGTAACCGAAGGGAAAGGAAGAGGAGAGACAGGCGATTAAGTAGGGAATGATTGCTGGTGTTTTAATCGCGGCATTAAGACGAATTGAAGAGATAAATCCGCGGCAGAGACGGGAGAGAGAGGGGGAAGAATGAGTCGCGGGGTGAGGAAGACGGTGACGGGGCAGTGGGGTCTGGCGTCAGCGAGAGAGAGAGTTACGCGGTGGGGTCGTCTCTTCAGCGGCTAAGTGGGTTCAGACACGAGTGAAAGAAAACGTTTTGGGGGAGGAGAGAGGTGGGCTTTGCTGGGCTGGACTAGGCCTGGTTCTGGGCTGGGGTTTGTTTTCTATTTTTTCCTGTTTCTTTTTCTTTTTCTGTTTCTTTTATTCTGTTTTGAATTTATTCAATTGATTCAAATACTTGTTTGAATTCAAACTTTTCCCAAACTTTCAGTAAGTTTCTATACTGTTTAAACATGTATTTTAAAGACCATTTTAGGTATAATTCTTTTATTCATTTATGGTTTATTATTTATTTATAATAGGCACTTGCCTTTATTCAAATAAGATTTTAATTATAATTTCAAACTCTTATTTGAATTCTAATTTTTACCAAATATTTTTCAGTAGGTTTTATTTATTTATTAGTGTAAATAATTCACTTTGAATTATTATTTAAAATAATATAATATGATTTAATGTTCATTTAAATTAGGCATTTGTCTTTATTAAATGAAATCAAATATGGTGTTAAACCCTTATAAATTTTATTCAAACAATTCTTTTATTCTTTTTAAGTTAATTAAATAAGTTTTTAATCCACTTTGGCAAATTCCAAGTTATTATTTTCTCATGATTTAATTAATCATTTGCTTTAGGGATTTTGTCCCTATTTAAATATAATTTAGAATATAGTTTTATCCATATAATTTTATCGGAATAATATTTATCCCTTTATTTTATTTGGATTATCTTTATTTCATTTGCTTATGGATTTGATTCAAGATTTAAATTGTCTTCTAAATAATTTTATTTAGGCAATTTATCTTTATTTAAATAAAATTGAATATTGTTCAATTCTTATGATTTTATTTAAATAATCTTTTAATCCTTTTATTATTCAATAACCTTTCATTTGTTAAGGATTTGGCCAAGATTTATTTTGGCTTTTAAATATTCCTTATTTATTTATTTTCTTCCTTTGCCTTATAAAATCCATATCTTTTTATTTATAGATCCAAAATTGGTGATTCCAATTTGTATAATTTTATTTAATATTTGTTTATATTTTTAAATCCCTTTAGGATTATTTTGCTCATAATTTGGTATGGATTTTAGATAGGATCTTTATTAGCTTTGGAAATTATTTCCTTTTGCCATATTAAACCCATAAGTTTTTATCTATGGCTCCAAATTAAATGAAACCAATTTCTATGGTTTTATAATATTTTTGTTTATTATTTTTGATCATTTATAAATGTTTGTTGCTGAATTTTTATGTGGATAAAATCCATAGTATTAGAGATATCTTGGAGATGATTTTCTTCCATTAGGGTTTTAGAGTTTTGGTTTATTTTCCCAAGTTTAAATTTCAAGATACATTCATCGATGAATGCATTTCACTTGATTGAAATTTGTTGGATTCCTTTTTATTCAAAATTTATTCAGCAAGGGTTTTGATGTTTCCAATTTGAAACAAAAAGTTTCTTTTCACCCTAAATTTCAACAATTATTTATTTTGTTTATTTATTTTTCACATTTCAAAATTTGGAAAATTTTGGGATGTGACAGGAGAAGTCAGTTGGATAAGATATAGTCATTAATCTGGTGTTAATGGGACACAGATTTCTAGTGTTAATGGTTGTTGTGTGTATCAGACTAAGATATAGCCGTTTTATACGGGGAAAAGTCTACCTTGATTCTAGGCATACAACAATTGTGCTGTATGCGGGGTCGCGGAGAAGGACAGTGATTTTCTTGGATATTAGACTGGGCCCCATACCAAGAAAGTGTGGAAAAGCTCATGACTTGGTTGTGCAACAAGGCTAAGGTCTCTCATCGGTAAAGCAACGCACCTCTATAGAGTATAAGAACTGCAACTTGTTACTCCCTGTTCCGGGAAGGAGCTATGAACACGGCAGGAAAGGAACTCCATGAAAGTTCTGGTAAACCTCTGAAGGCTGACGGACATAGCTTTTCAGAATAAAAGCAACCTTTGATGAAATGTTTATGAAAACCTGCATTGCCTACGACCTATGGTTTGTGGATGTAGATATAGTGCATCAAACACTCCTTTTAGTGAACTTGATGAGTACACTCATACTCAATGTATCTTCTTAACCCTTGCTAGATTATGAAGCCAAAACAGATGCCGTCTACATCAACTTATGCTCAAGGTAATCGTAATCAACAGCCCAAATTCTTCAATGAAGTCAACATATACATCAACTAAAGTGAAGACGAAGTTGCTGATTAGATAGGAGTATAATCTATAGCCATAGAGCCTACTACTGTAGAGTATTGCAATAGTAGCAATGAAAGCCCAATAGTTAGATATTAGTCTATTAGCATGATAAGTTTAGAATTGTTATTTTTAATCTTCTTTGTAACAAGTTTCTTTCTCTCTCTTTAACCTAGAGTGTTCTCTGGATCTTTTGTAAAAAGTTGAGTTGTAACTTATAGTCATGTCTTCGACTTGCTGTGTCTTTGTTGTACCACTCTAAGGGATGTAATACTAGTGAACGGTGTTTCATTGGTGTTATGTCGATGACTATAGTGTACTAAATCATGCAGTATGCTGGGTCACCGCAACTAGCGATGTGGCACGATGACGCAAGGTGTTGTCTTGAACCCACCACCATAGAGAGGAAAGGAGAAACACCGACCTCACCATCATGGGAAAGGGGCATTGGCCACCATTGGCATCATCACCAGCCAGCATGGGCTCGAAGGGGGTGTCCTCCCATGATGGCAGACCACTAGAGATGCCTCGCACATGTAACATCAGAGAAGGATGCCACGTGCCTGGAGCTAAGTCCCGCAAGGCCCTCATGGGCCTAGATTGAGCCCAACACATGCATTGTCGCTGGCACCGGTGCCCACTCCACATGCCGCAGCTCCCTCCCACGCCCATCTCTCAGACATCATGCTCCCTTGCATTGTCGTGCACACATAGACCAGGCCACCAAGTACCACTGTTGTTGTTAACATACCTCAGGACAAAGAACCACGCCATGGGAGAGACCCCGCCTCCGTGTCAACGGCATGAGCTTCGCCCGCCAGTGTCCTTCGATTGAGGCGAGGAGGAATAGTGGAAGTATGATGGTTGGAAGTGGTGGAACCATAGTTTCCCTGTGTCACTTCAAGGAGGGACGTAGGGGGGTGATACTATTTCTATATGTGGACACGAGGGGTCTAGACCTTATGGGTTTTAGGAGTGTTATAGTTGGAGATTGTCTAGGTCACCACCATGTATTCATGTGGGTCACACCCTTAGACTGGTATCGAGGGGTGTCCGTGGAGTCAATTGTTCAAACCCGATACTTAACGGATACACATCCGAGAATATCAGAAAACATCTTTCAATCCCATGTCCATTGGATTGAATATACTGTGGATAGTGATGTCATCCTTAAGGCGCTTTTTCAAACATTGCTGCCGAACGAAAGGAATGTGTGTTCCCTGTGAAGCACCATCTCCTAGCCTAGAGGTTTTTTGCTAACCTTAACTTTGACAATTCTCTTAACGATTTGTTTAATGATTGTATTGCTGGCAATGTGCTTTGTGAAATCCAGAGGCAGGGGGCCCTCTTCACATGGACAAATAACCAGTTGCGCCCAACCAGAAGTGTGCTGGACCATGTCTTGGTTTCCCTGGAGTGGGAGCAAAAATTCCCCTTGTGCCCACTTTTGGCTGATCTAAGGCTAGGATCAGATCACTGGCCGCTATTTTTTTCTTCTAGGGAAGGATCCATTCCTCAAAGAAGATTCTGTTTTGAGAAATAGTGGCTGTTGTTTCCGGAATTTAATGGCTTAGTGACTAAATGTTGGATGGAAGTGCTCAAGAACCCTCCCAAAACCTATGGCCCTATCTGCGATTAGATTGACATGTGGCAACACTGTGTCTAGGCCCCACTCTTATCTCCGTGGATGGGGAGATAACCTTGACTGTGAGCTGAGACAGAGAAAAGCTTGCCTCTCTGTGGCTATCTCTGCGCTGGACCATTTCAGCGGATCTCCAAGGTATCTTAGAACTAGAGTGGAGTTCGCGCTATGCTATGGAACATCAGATGTTGTTCATTCTAAAATGTGAAGAGATGTACAGGCAACAGCGGGCTCGAATCCAATGGGTCCTGGAAGGTGATGCTAACACGACCTTATTTCACGCCAGGGCTAACGATAAACATAGAAGATGTGTCATTTGCTCCCTCAAAAATGGGTATGATCTTATTTCGGATCTGATCATCATTAACCAACATATTTATGCGTTCTACAGAGAACTGGTATCCAATGAGAGAGGAGGGGCCTCTACAGCTATTGATATTTTACAACACTCTCAGATCTCTACGGGTAACAAACACCAACCTGATCGCCCCTTTCTCCCTTACTGAGCTTGAGACTACGGTTATGGCTACGAAGTTTGACACTGCCCTAGGCCCTGATGGTCTCCCTGTCTTTTTCTACAAGCACTTCTAGCCTCTTCTTAAGCACTAGATGTTCCTGCTCCTAGATTCGTTTGCTGGAGGTCTCCTCGGCTTGAAGAGGTTAAACCTCAGAGTGCTATCCCTGATCCCCAAAGTGCAAGGGGTTGAGCTCATCTCCCAATTTAGACCCATTGCTCTTATTAAGTTCATGGCGAAGACCTTGGCCCTGTGGCTGGCTCCAGTGGCCCAGAATTCGATCCATCCTAACCAAACTACCTTCATCCGAGGTAGAAGTGTCCTGGATGGCATTACTGTGCTTCATAAAATCCTGGATGAGGCTAAACATTCGAAGGAAAAGATTATTATCCTTAAGTTCGATTTGAGAAGGCATATGACAGGGTCAGCTAGGACTTTCTGGAAGAGGTGTTTCGTAGGAAAGGCGTTGGCCCTCTATGGGTAAGTTGGATTATGAAAATGGTGAGAGGCGGCCAAACTGCGATTAATATTAATGGGGAACAAGGTGAGTTCGTATGAAATGGTCGGGGGGTTCTCCAAGGGGACCCTCTGTCCCCAACCCTCTTCAACTTTGTGGTTGAGGTCCTGGCCTCCATGCTAGATGGAGCATGTGAAGCAGACCACATCCATGGCGTCTCCCCTCACCTGGTGGCTAGTGGCATATCACACCTCCAGTATGCAAACGACACTCTTGATCCTGATCAGAAATTCACAAGAAGACATCATGAATCTCAAATTCCTACTTCTTTGTTTTGAATCAATGTTAGGTCTGAAGGTTAACTTTGATAAGTCTAAAGCCTTTGTGGTTGGTTCTGATGAGGAGGAACAATGGCGTACTACTTTCATGCTTAACTATAAACTTGGATCCTTCCCCATGACTTACATGGGTATGCCGGTTGATGCCTCTAGACTCACCAGTGTTGATTTTGCCCCTCCCAAAGCAATAGTCTCGAAGAAAGTTGACCCTTGGAAGGCCTCCAATTCTTCAAGGGGAAGAGAAGTCCTAATACAAGGTGATATGTCGGAAACGTATCTATAATTTTTGATGTTCCATGCTTGTTTAGTATCTACTTTGATTTGCTTTGTCTACACTTTGAGGTGCTTTTATATGTTTTCTGCCTGTTTTCTTCTATTTTTGTTCCAGAAAGGCAGAAAATCAATATTCTCGGAATTGGACGGGACAAAACCCAAAGTCAATATTTTACCGTGGGGAACACGGAGCCAGAAGACAATACAGAGGAGGGCCTCGAGGGGGCCACACCCCCTGGCCAGGCGGGTGGGCCCACCCCGCGCCTGGGGGGCGGTGCAGCTGCCTCGGGCACCCCCTCGGCCTCCCTCTTCTCCTATAGGACGCCCCCGATGCCTAAACCCTAAGTACCCGATCAATATTCCACGAAACCGCCTATATCCACCACCAGCATTGTCCCTAGATCGGGGGGATTTGAATCTCTTCCCGGCACCCTGCCAGAAGGGAGATCAGACCGGAGGCCTTCTTCTTCATCATGCCAGCCTCCGGTATGAAGCGTGAGTAGTTCCACCTTGGACTACGGGTCCATGTAGTAGCTAGATGGTTGTATCTCCTCCTTTGTGCTTTCATGTCTAGATCTTGTAGGCTGATACGCCCAATTTGCATCACCTTTCTATATCATAATCTACCTCTATTCATTGATATTTGTCTTATTATGACGTATTACTTATGTCTTTTCCACTGTTTATGCATGTTGGATGATTCTTGGAGGATGGACTGTCGGAGTCTGGATTCTGATGGAAAAGCGGGCGTTTTGATGCAATTTCGCGAAGATCAGAAAAATTTCAGAAAAATATGGGAAAATATTATTTTTCCAGAAGATTGAGGAAGCCAAAAGGAGGAGCAAAGAAGGGCCACAAGGGGACCACACCCTCCTAGGCGCGGGCCCACCCAGGGCCACGCCTAAGGCAGGTGTGCCCCACCTGCCCGGCTCCCGACTCCGCCCCTTCGCCTATATCTCCCTACGGAACCCTAAGGCTAGGGGAGCGACCACAGATAGATATTCGCTGCCTTTGGGGGCGGAAAACACCGAGAGAGAAAGATCTCTCAAGCAGACAGATTTCTACCGGGGGAATTCCTTCCCGGAGAGGGGAGATCGTCACCATCAACACCATTGTCAAGCTAGGCTTCATCGGGATCATCATCATCCACACCATCATCTCCACCAGCACCATCATCACCACTCCGTCCTGCTGTAACAATTGTGTTGGATATTGCTTTAGTGCTTAGGGGAAACTTTCCCGGTGTTAATTACTATTGTAGTTGATGCTTGTGACTGGAACCATTGGATTATTATTTATGTTCAGATTGTTATCCATTATCATATCATATTTGATCTTGATCCATATGATGTCTCATGAGTAGTTCGTTTAGTTCTTGAGGACATGGGAGAAGTCATGTTGTTATTAGTGGATTTGTGTTGAGTTATTATTCAATGGTTAGTATTTAAGTTGTGGTGCTATTCTTCTAGTGGTGTCATGTGAACGTCGACTACATGATACTTCACCATTTATGGGCCTAGGGGAATGCATTGTGTATTTGGCTACTAATTGTTGGGTTGCCGGAGTGACAGAAACATGAACCCCCGTTAGGACACCTTTACACAAGGGAGTGTAGGATCTCAGAGTTTAAGGTTGTGGTTAGATTTATATCTTAATTACTTTCCTGTAGTTACGGACGTTTGCAGGGGTTTAATCACAAGTATGTATTAGTCCAAGTAAGGTATGTACATTAGCACAGGTTCACCCACACAACACTTACAACACCAAAGAAGAGTACTCAGCTATTTGAAGCGAAAGCACTTGACAGAATTCCCATGTGTCCTCGAGAACGTTTGGTCCTTATAAGTATTTCCACCGGCTTGTCCTTCGCTAAGAAAGGATTGGGCCACTTTCTGCGTTTGTTCTTTATTACTTGCACTTCGTTTTGTTCCCTTATCATAAAACCACTAAAAATCTGTTTGCTAAGTATTTGCAGAGAGTTCCTTCTCCATACCACTGTTCAGCACCTTTTGCTCCTCGTTGGGATCGACACTCCTATTTATCAAAAGTACTACGATACACCCCCTATACTTGTGGGTCATCAAGACTATTTTCTGGCACCGTTGTCGAGGAGTGAAGCGCTATTGAAGAGTGGAACTGGTAAAGGAAACTTCTACTATGTTTATTGATTTTTGTTACTGCTTGTTACTTTGTTTCCAATATGGATAACCCACTTGGTTTTCTGTTTGGGAAACTACTACTGTTGGAGATATGCCCAAGAGGCAATAATAAAGTGGTTATTATCATATCTTCACACTTATGATAAATGTTTACATACCATGCTATAATTGTATTAACCGGAAACATTAATACTTGTGTGATTTGTAAACTAAAATAAGAGTCCCTAGTAAAGCCTCTTGTTAAACTAGCTTGTTGGTTAATATATGATCATGGTTTCCTGATCATGAACATAGAGATGTTATTAACAACAGGATCATATCGTTAGGAGAATGATATGGTGGACATACTCCTATAGATAAGCGTAGCATAAAGATCAAGTCATTTCAATAGTTCAAATTGCTATATGCTTTCTGATACATAGTAACCTAATTCCTTCGACCATGAGATCATGCATATCACCTTTACCGGATGGATGCTTTGATGTCATCAAACACCACACCGTAACAGGGTGGCTATAAAAGTGGCATTGAGTGTTCGGAAAGTATTGGTTGAAACACATGGATCAAGAGTGGGATTTGTCCATCCATATGACGGATAGATATACTCTGGGCCCTCTCGGTGGAATGTCATCCAATTAGCTTGCAAGCATGTGACTGGGTCACAAGGGATCACATATCACGGGAACGAGAAAAGAGTACTTATCAGTAACGAGGTTGAACTAGGTATGCAAAGATACCGACGATCATAAACTTCGGATAAGTAAACTATCGTGAGACAAAGGGAAATTGGTATCGTATGTAAGTGGTTCATTCGATCGCAAAGTAATCGTAGAAATATGTGGGAGCCATATGAATTTCCAGATTCCTCTATTGGTTATTGTTCAGAGAAGTGTCTCGATCATGTCCGCATAATTCACGAACCGTAGGGAGACACACTTAAGGATTCGACGTTGTTTGAGTAGTTATGGTATTATGAGAAAGAGACCGAATGTTGTTCGGAGTCTCGGATGGGATCCGGGATATCACGAGGAGATCCGGAATGGTCCGGAGAATAAGATTCATATAAGGAAAGTCCCGTTTCGGAGTTCGGGAATGATTCCGGTGTTTTCATCGGGGATATTCTAGAAGGTTCCGGATTGTCCGGCACTCCGGGGGGGAAGGGGTACATGAATGTGTCATTACATATTGGAATGATTGCATCATGTACTAAGTGTTCTTGCTGTCCCAAATATAGGATTAAATTGAATCCTAAAACAGAAAAGTCAAATGTCCAGTTTGAAAGTCAAACTGCCAAAAACAAGAAACTGTGGGAAACAAGCAAGAGGAGTTGGAACCAACCTGGAGGAGGAGTTGGACTCCTCCAGGCCGGCGCCCAGCCCTAGGCCGAGTTGGGGAGGGACTCCCTCCCTCCCCTGGCGCGCCCACCCCCTCCCACCTATATAAGGAGGGGCAGGGCTCCCCTCCTAGACACACAAGTTCCTATCCTCTAAACTAAACCCTAGATCTAGACCCCGGTTTAGAGCTATTCGGTTTAGAGCCTTCTAATTGGTTTAGAGCCTTCTAATTGGTGTGTCTAATTACTAGACCACTAATAGCCTCTCTCATAAGCTCCACCATACTCGCACCGGCTTAAGGCGAAGCCCTGCGGGATTTCCCCTCTACTTCCGGTACCACGCCGTTGTGCTGCCGGAATCGCGAGGAGAGTGCTACAACCTCCGCTGCCTGCTGGAACAAGGGAGAGGAAGGTCTTCGTCGAGTACCGAACGTGTGACCGACTGCGGGAGCGCTGCGGGAACGCGGCGCCGGAAGGATCGTCTACGCGATCTTGAGATCGGAAAGAGTACGACTACATCACCCACGAGAATCTGCTCTCGTTAAACACTTTGGAATCTTCGAGGGTGAGTTATTCCATCGACTCGTTGCTACAATCTAGTAGATAGATCTTGGCTTGTTTGTTTGTATGCGATAGAAAATTTTTGTTTTCCATGCTACGAACCCCTACAGTGGTATCAGAGCCGTGTCTATATGTAGATCTGTTGCACGAGTAGAACACAATGGTCATTGTGGGCGTTGATGCTTTTATTGTCGATTGCTTCTTGTGTCCTTTGCATCTTGCGGTATGTTGGGATGAAGCGGCCCGGGCTAACCTTACATGACATCGTTCATGAGACTTGCTCCACGCTTAACATGCAACTAGTATTGCATAAGTGGCTTTGCGGGTGCCTGTTTCTCCTAGCATAGTTAAGATCCAATTTACAACGGGTGATCAACAATGCTAGTATCAATGTTGTGGTTCTTGTTCGTAAGTTAGAACGACACTTATTGAAAGCCCCAAACCACGTAAAATATGCAAAGAAAGTAGAGGCGTCTAACTTTGTTTTGCAGGGGTGTGCAGTGATGTGATATGGCCATGATTATATATGATGTATGCAATGTTCCTTATTGTAAGTTGGCAACCGGCAGGAGCCATATGGTTGTCTTTAATTTCTGTTAAGACCTGCGTGTCTATTCAAAATAGTTGTAATAGTTGAAGCTGGTGGACGACAACCATGAAGAAGCGTCATTGACCTTGATGCTATGACCGGTGATGATGGAGATCATGTTCGTGCTTGAAGATGGAGATCGAAAGCACAAAGAAGAAAGGCCATATCATATCACATATTATGAATTGCCTGTGATGTTAATCCTTTATGCATCTTGTATTGCTTAGTAGACGACGGTAGCATTATAAGATGATCCCTCATGCACATAAATTTCAAGTTCTAAAGTGTTCACCCTTAGTATGCACCGTTGCCAAAGCTTGCTGCTTCGAAGCACCACGTGATGATCGGGTGTCTTTGATTCCGCGGGTGAATACAACGTAAGCAAGCCAGATTTGCTTATGCGGTTGCTAAGGTTTGATCTTGACGAGCCTAGCATGTACAGACATGGCCTCAGGAACACGGATTACCGAAAGGTAGAGCATGAGTCATATAGTAGATATGATGAACATGTTGATTGTTCGCCATTGAAGCTATATCAACTCTCGTGATGATCGGTTTTGATGTGGTGGATTTGGTTCATGTGATCACTAAAACAATGTGAGGGATGTTGTTTTGAGTGGGAGTTCACCTAGATTAATTTAATTATTAAATTAGAACTCAATTTATCATAAACTAAATCAAAGTGAATTTGCATAGTTGTTGTAGTCGTTGGCATCCGTTTACCACCTTGCGCTTAGTTATAATTGAGATGATAGAACTATAGAATTCTGGTTAGTTACTTTACGAACTGGTATCGTATTGTTTTGAAGTGTTAATCTAAAGTTTAAAAGTCCTATTGCAAACTTTCAGTAAATTCCGGTTACTCCATGAAGTTTAATAATCAGTATTAAATCAAGAGTAACAATTCCAAGTGTTAGTATATAAGTATCATGTTTGTCTCCATGATTCTTGATATTCAAAGGATTCTCTTAATATCAAGGTTATCTAGGATCTGAAAGAGTTGTTTCAGAAACCATGACGTGTGGAAGATATTGTGATATCTGAAACGAAGTTTTGGTTGCAACATGATAGAGTATAATATGGCAAAAGTCATGTTCTCATATTTGATGAGAATTTGCAAAAGGTTGGAGACACTTGTTGTCCTAATCCACCAATAGGATTTGGAGAGCAACATTATACTCATGATTCACCGTTATAAGCTAAAAGTAGCTTGATCATGGATAAATCCATGATGAGGGTGAATATTTGATGTAGGTAAAATGTTTACTACACCAAGAGATTACTAAAGAAAGGAATTTGAAAGAACACCAAACATTTGATAATGGTGATCTACTTCAAAGTGCAAATCCAAAGACATTGGTATTTAACTATACATGCTTTGGACTAGATGTCATATGTATGACTCCACTATTGATGTTGATAGATTCTTTCAAACTGAAAAGGAAATACTGAAAGAGAATCTCATAAATATATGGCAGAAAAGAAAAGACTAGAATCGTTCAGTTTAAGTATATAGATGATATACATGTTATGGCTATATTCTTTGCTTGTTAAACAATGTGGTTCTTAAGTATTTGATACTGAATTTGTTGGTGTGAATCGTCATACGAAACAACACAATTCATGAACTACAATGGCCTAAGTAACTAGCAAAAGAATATGTGATGATGTTCATCAAGAACAAAATAAAGGGTTATTGTGTTGCTTGTTAAACATCAAAGCTTGCCTTCAAAGATTTGTTTTATCAGGTATTATGAGAACAAAAGGATTGTTCAAATAATTGCCGTAATCCATAAAAGATGGATGATTCGCAAATCTCGTTGGAGACATCACATCCATAAAACTAGTGCTAAAGATGTCGAAAGACAAATTGATTGAAAGATCACTTGGGAAGTGACATCGCCGTTTGAATTATAATGGAAAGAAAACATGAAGAAACTCCATGTTGATGGAATTTTGGAGTCTTCTGATTTTTGATCAAATGACACTTGTGAAACTTTCCTAGAGATAATTAAAACTTCGTTCATAGGCCAAAAGGGAACGAATGACTAGCTTATTGGAACTTGTACATATTGTTGTATGAAATCCATTATGTGTAGTCAAAAGCGATGGATTTCAACTTCATATGCTTTCTCCAAAAAAATATGAGTGAATATATGAATATTTACTTAATAAGGATAAAGTATGAAACACTTGAAAAGTTCAAAGACTTTCAAGATGAAGTGCAAAATCATTGTAACAAGAATATAAATAGTTTATGATAAGATCATAAAGGAAGATATTTGAGTTACAAGTTTAGCATAATACCTAAGATTTAAGGAATCGTTCCGTGGATTTGCATTTTCCCGAAACACCATAGGAGTATGGAGCGTTCGAGATATGTAATTAAACCTTGTTTGACATGGTAAGATCGAAGGTGTAATTTCATAAAACTGCCATTGTATTTTAAAGATTAAAAGCTTTAGAGATTACCGTTTTTCCACTGAAAAGAGCTTCATCATAATCCGCTGAAATGACACCATATAAGGTTATGGTTTGGGATAAAACCCAAGTTGTCCTTTCTTAAACATTGGTATGCTATGCATAAGAAAGATGTTTGCAACCAAAGTCGGATGAACCTGTCTTTGTATGTTATTTCGAATAACTGTTAAGTACTCCTCCATAACATCGGAGACAAAAGTGTTTGTCACTTAAAACGTCAAGTTTCTTTGAGAAGGAATTTTTCGTGAAAAGTTAAGTGGGAGGACAATAGAAACTTTGATAAGGTTAAAAGAACCTTAGCTGTATGTGCAGAGTTGCGCAGCGCCGAAAAGTGTTCCGGAGGCGGCAACAATGCTCATGGCTCACGTACCTCAAAGGTTGTGGTCGCGGAGATCTAAGTTCCTATTGAAACAAGTAGATCGGGTAAACAATCAAATACCAAGATTTGAGGGTTGAATCATTATTTGAGAATAATGAACCGACTACATGCAAAGAAGCGATGATGGGCCCTGACTCCGTCAAATGGCTTGAAGCCATAAAATCCGTGATAGTTCCATACACGAGAAATCAAGTCTTGAACTTGAAGGACCCTCGAGAAAGGTGTAAGACCTTATAGTTGTGTCTGGATCTATAAAGAAATAGTCGACATGTTGGGAAAGAGTTCACAACAATGTTCAAAGGTTGACTATGACAAGATTTGATCTTTCATAGTGATATTTAGTCTAGACGGATTAATGTAGCAACCACTACATATAATTTGTTATATGGAAGTTGAATAAACAAAACAAGTTCTTCTAATAGAATCGTTACCTAGGACATGTGCATAACACGGTCCATAGGGTTTTGTTAATTCAAAGGATGCTAAAAGCATATGCAAACTTCAATGGTTAGAGTGAGCATAGCGGAGTTGGAATCTTCACTATGATGAAACTGTTAAAAGGGTTTAATTTCATCAGAGACAATGAAGATGCTTGCATTTGCAAGAAATTAAGTGGGAGCGCTAAGACATGTTTCTAATACATTATGTGGAAGACATATTGTTGATTGGAAATAATGTATCTTTTATTAACACATATTAAGAATTTCATCCCGATGAAAGACTTAGGCAAAACCCAAATATTTGGCATCAATAGACGCTAATATGGTTGTGCCAGAAGTACATAGACAAGATATTGAATGAGTTCAATATAGAAACTACAAGAGAAGGTTCTTGTCGCACAGAAAGGATTGAATGAGTTCAATGTTGATGATATATTCAAGTGTATTGACATTTGGTAAAGTGAAACAAATAATCAAGTATAGATTGATACTTGATGTATGAAATCACAAAGAGTATTTATATCAATCATACTATGATATGTACAAATCCAGATATGTCCTATGCTCTAAATGTTGAGAGCATATACCAGAATGATTCGTAAGATGATCATTGGACAATAGTAAGGATATTCTTATGATCTTCTGAAAGAACTAAGAGTATAATATTTGTAGAAGTGACAAATAGATGGTTAGTTCATTGTAAAAGTACTACATTGATACTAGCTTTGTCACAAAGTACAAATTAAGTTTATCTCAATCTAAACTAAGGGTGGCACAATATAATGGAAAGTGAGTTCCATAATGGATTTGGATGATTTCCAAGGTTAAGACATTGTGACAGATACTACAACAAAAGGCTAAGTATATGACTGCTATTATAGCAGCAAAAGAGGGCATTTGTGTCAAGTAGTTTGTTATCAAACTAGGTGTAGTTCACAGTGGGATAATACTATGAAGATATATTGTGCGACAATATTATCAACATGTTTTAACCCCAAAGAGCTAAAGGTCACACCGAAATACCAAATTTATACAAAGCCATCTCATTAGAGAATGAGTGATGCGTAGAGACGCAAAGACATGCAATTACACACGGACCTGGAAGTGTCAGATCCGGAGATCAGTTGACCACTAGCAATCGTGTACATACAACACCGGAAAGCCATAGGTGTTGAATACACAAAGATTTGAAACTGGATTATTGACTCTAGTGCAAGTGGGAGACTGTTGGAGATATGCCCAAGAGGCAATAATAAAGTGGTTATTATCATATCTTCACACTTATGATAAATGTTTACATACCATGCTATAATTGTATTAACCGGAAACATTAATACTTGTGTGATTTGTAAACTAAAATAAGAGTCCCTAGTAAAGCCTCTTGTTAAACTAGCTTGTTGGTTAATATATGATCATGGTTTCCTGATCATGAACATAGAGATGTTATTAACAACAGGATCATATCGTTAGGAGAATGATATGGTGGACATACTCCTATAGATAAGCGTAGCATAAAGATCAAGTCATTTCAATAGTTCAAATTGCTATATGCTTTCTGATACATAGTAACCTAATTCCTTCGACCATGAGATCATGCATATCACCTTTACCGGATGGATGCTTTGATGTCATCAAACACCACACCGTAACAGGGTGGCTATAAAAGTGGCATTGAGTGTTCGGAAAGTATTGGTTGAAACACATGGATCAAGAGTGGGATTTGTCCATCCATATGACGGATAGATATACTCTGGGCCCTCTCGGTGGAATGTCATCCAATTAGCTTGCAAGCATGTGACTGGGTCACAAGGGATCACATATCACGGGAACGAGAAAAGAGTACTTATCAGTAACGAGGTTGAACTAGGTATGCAAAGATACCGACGATCATAAACTTCGGATAAGTAAACTATCGTGAGACAAAGGGAAATTGGTATCGTATGTAAGTGGTTCATTCGATCGCAAAGTAATCGTAGAAATATGTGGGAGCCATATGAATTTCCAGATTCCTCTATTGGTTATTGTTCAGAGAAGTGTCTCGATCATGTCCGCATAATTCACGAACCGTAGGGAGACACACTTAAGGATTCGACGTTGTTTGAGTAGTTATGGTATTATGAGAAAGAGACCGAATGTTGTTCGGAGTCTCGGATGGGATCCGGGATATCACGAGGAGATCCGGAATGGTCCGGAGAATAAGATTCATATAAGGAAAGTCCCGTTTCGGAGTTCGGGAATGATTCCGGTGTTTTCATCGGGGATATTCTAGAAGGTTCCGGATTGTCCGGCACTCCGGGGGGGAAGGGGTACATGAATGTGTCATTACATATTGGAATGATTGCATCATGTACTAAGTGTTCTTGCTGTCCCAAATATAGGATTAAATTGAATCCTAAAACAGAAAAGTCAAATGTCCAGTTTGAAAGTCAAACTGCCAAAAACAAGAAACTGTGGGAAACAAGCAAGAGGAGTTGGAACCAACCTGGAGGAGGAGTTGGACTCCTCCAGGCCGGCGCCCAGCCCTAGGCCGAGTTGGGGAGGGACTCCCTCCCTCCCCTGGCGCGCCCACCCCCTCCCACCTATATAAGGAGGGGCAGGGCTCCCCTCCTAGACACACAAGTTCCTATCCTCTAAACTAAACCCTAGATCTAGACCCCGGTTTAGAGCTATTCGGTTTAGAGCCTTCTAATTGGTTTAGAGCCTTCTAATTGGTGTGTCTAATTACTAGACCACTAATAGCCTCTCTCATAAGCTCCACCATACTCGCACCGGCTTAAGGCGAAGCCCTGCGGGATTTCCCCTCTACTTCCGGTACCACGCCGTTGTGCTGCCGGAATCGCGAGGAGAGTGCTACAACCTCCGCTGCCTGCTGGAACAAGGGAGAGGAAGGTCTTCGTCGAGTACCGAACGTGTGACCGACTGCGGGAGCGCTGCGGGAACGCGGCGCCGGAAGGATCGTCTACGCGATCTTGAGATCGGAAAGAGTACGACTACATCACCCACGAGAATCTGCTCTCGTTAAACACTTTGGAATCTTCGAGGGTGAGTTATTCCATCGACTCGTTGCTACAATCTAGTAGATAGATCTTGGCTTGTTTGTTTGTATGCGATAGAAAATTTTTGTTTTCCATGCTACGATCCCCTACAACTACCACTGCTAGGGTACTAGATGAACCACCACCTGTTGAGATAGATCCTTTTAAGATACCTACAAGTATTGTTGATCGTGTTATGGATAATTATTATTTAGGGGATGGAATTGTCCATCCTGGTGATCACTTGCTTTTTATCCATGAATTATGCGGGTTGTATAAGTGTGCAGGTATCACAACTGAACAGGTGAAGAAGAAGTTACTCTCCATATCCTTGAAAGGGAGAGCTAAATAATGGTATAAGCTGTTGAGGAATGGACAATATATGGAATGGGAGGAGATGACATCTCTCTTTTATTCTAAATTTTATCCTCCCAGTAAGATCCATAAGGATAGAAATCTGATATATAACTTTTGGCCTCGTGATGGAGAGAGTGCAACTCAATCTTGGGGGAGATTAAACTTACTAATGCTTAAATGTCCTATTCATGAACTCCCTAACAATATTATTATCAATAACTTATATGCTAGGCTCTCTCTTCATGATAAAGATTTACTATATGTTTCTTGTGCTGGATCATTCACACGTACGAAGGAAGAAGCTAAATGGGATCTACTAGACCGCATTAAAGAAAACACTGAAGCTTGGGAGAATGACAAAGGAAGAAAGTCAGGTATAAACTATGATTATGAATGTTGGAATTTGGTGTATATTGGGCTGTTGGCCCATTAGACAAATTCTGAAATTCTCTTTGGCCCACTTGTATATGGCAGCATATGGCTGTGCTAGTGGTGCTAAAGTTTAGTCCCACATTACTAGTTGAAGGGGAGTTGGACCACCTTATATAGTAGAGTGTTACACCACTCACTAAGGTGTGACAAGAAGAGTAGCCCTCGCGCACTCCTCCTCCGACGCCGCCCGCCTCGCCACGCCTTGCCTCGTCACGACGCGCGCGCCGCGGGTTGCGGGAATCTCGCCGAGCCGAGCTTTATTTTGCTTGTTGGGAAAACTGATTATGAGTCATTAACGGACGCGTTAATTACAACCGTTTCCAGTTTTTATGGACGTGGCTGTTACCGACTCGGACGTGGGCTGAGCCCACGATCCTCCTAACCTGCATTATATAAGCGTCCGGGAAAAACCTAATCGGCACGGTATCAATCCACTCACGCGCCTACCTCCAGAACCTTGCGCCGCCGCTTTCGTCTTCTCCATCCCGGCTTGCGGCGTGCACCGCAGATCGGGACAGTAGGCCTCCGGAACCCCGCCTCTCGTGAACCTGTACGGGTGAGGGGCGATCAGGTTTTTGGGGAGCGCTCAAGCGCGACTACTGGCAACCACGTCGTCGTCCGACGACGAGTTCCCGAACGACGACTTCTTCCCGGACGTCAGCGACCTCTTCGACAACCACAACATGGGCGACGCTGCTGCGACCGCTGCGGCTGCTATTCAGCCTACTCTGTACGTGATACTCAACTGTCTTTTTCTGATTATGCTAGAGTACTTTATTCTAGCGTTTGGTGTAGATGTGACAGGTTTATCTTGCATAGATGTAATCTGTTCATCTACTTTGTTGATCTGCATGATTGGTTTTACTACTATCTGTATGATCATGATTTATAAGTTTATTATTCGGATTAAATCATATGGATTATTGCTTATATTTCCAACAATCCAAAAACCTGATTATAGGCAACTGAATTCCACTGGTGTAGCCGCGGCTACTAGGCCGCCTCCTTTTGATGGCATGCACTATAAGAGATGGCGCAAGAGAGCAGTTCTCTGGTTTGAAAACCTAAATTGTTATAGCGCCACTCTTGGCAAGCCTGAAGGAGATCTTTCTGCTGAGCAGGAAGCGAACTTTAAAAAAGCCGATACCATGTTTATGGCGGCTTTGTTCAGTGTTCTTGGGGACAACATTGTTGATCCTTATATGTCATTTGATAATGGCAAGGACGCGTGGGAAGTGCTCGAGGCCAAGTTTGGGGTCTCGGACGCTGGCACTGAGCTGTATGTCATGGAGCAATTCTATGACTACAGGATGGTTGATGAGCGCTCTGTCGTTGAGCAAGCTCATGAGATACAATCACTTGCCAAAGAACTTGAGCAGTTCAAGTGTTCCTTACCGGACAAATTTGTGGCTGGTGGCATTATTGCCAAGCTTCCTTCTTCGTGGAGGAACTTTGCTACTTCTCTGAAACATAAGAGACAAGAGTTTTCCGTTACGGATCTCATTGGGTCTCTTCATGTGGAAGAGAAGGCGAGAGCAAAGGACAAAACTGCTCGAGGACTTGAGGGAGGTTCTACTGCCAATTTAGTGCAGAGGAAAAACTTCCAATCCCACAAGTTCAAGAATAAGAACAAAACTGAAGGAAAGGGAAAGTTCGATGGCAAGAACAAGGCCACGCACTCAACCCACTTCAAGAAGAAAAATGATAAGAGGAAAGGCTCTTGCCACGTCTGTGTTGATCTTGGTCATTGGGCTCCAAGCTGCCCTAATCGCTTTGACAAGCGTCAACATGGGAACAGCGGCAATGCCGCTAATGTTGTTATTAGCGATACTGAGATGAAGGATGCTGGGTACGGTATTTTACCTACTATCCTTTCAGTATGTCATTCTCCTGATTGGTGGATAGACACGGGTGCTAATACACATGTATGTTCTGATATTTCCATGTTCTCCTCTTATCAGGTCTCAAGGACTTCTTCCGTGCTGATGGGAAACGGCTCACGTGCTTCTGTTCATGGTGTTGGTACGGTAGATCTGAAGTTTACTTCGGGGAAGACCGTACAGCTGAAGAACGTGCAGCATGTTCCCTCCATCAATAAGAATCTCGTCAGCGGATCGCTTTTATGTCGAGATGGCTTTAAGTTGGTTTTTGAGTCCAATAAAGTTGTAATTTCTAAGTATGTACAATTTGTTGGAAAAGGTTATGAGTGCGGAGGTCTGTTCCGCTTGTCTCTGTCAGACTCATGTACTAAAGTTATTAATCATGTTTGCAATGATAATGAGTCCAATGTTTGGCATTCACGACTCTGTCATATTAACTTTAGTTGCATGACGCGGCTAGCCAATATGAGTTTAATTCCGAAATTTACCACTGTCAAAGGTTCTAAGTGCCAAGTTTGTGTGCAAGCAAAGCAACCCCGCAAGTCTCATACGACTGCGGAACCGAGAAACTTAGCACCGCTAGAACTTATACATTCAGATCTTTGTGAGATGAATGGTGTGTTTACAAAAGGTGGAAAAAGATACTTTATGACGTTGATTGATGACTCCACTAGATACTGCTACGTTTATCTCCTGAAATCTAAAGATGAAGCTTTGAACTACTTCAAAATCTATAAAGCTGAGGCAGAAAACCAACTTGATCTTAAAATCAAGCGGCTAAGGTCGGATCGTGGTGGAGAGTACTTTTCAAATGAATTTGATATATTCTGTGTGGAACATGGTATTATACATGAGAGGACGCCTCCCTACTCACCTCAGTCAAATGGGGTGGCCGAAAGAAAGAACCGCACTCTAACTGATTTGGTTAACGCCATGTTAGATACATCTGGTCTTTCCAAGGAATGGTGGGGGGAGGCGCTAATGACTGCGTGTCATGTCCTAAACCGTGTTCCTGTAAAGGATAAAACCATGACTCCATTTGAGGAATGGGAAAAGAAAAGGCTTAAACTCTCTTACTTACGAACTTGGGGTTGTTTGGCGAAAGTCAATATTCCAATACCCAAGAAGCGAAAGCTTGGACCAAAAACCGTTGATTGTGTTTTTCTGGGATATGCTTTTCATAGCATTGGCTATAGATTTTTGATAGTAAAATCTGAGGTATCCGACATGCATGTTGATACAATTATGGAGTCGAATGATGCGACTTTCTTTGAGGACATCTTTCCTATGAAAGGCATGTCTAGCTCATCAAATCAGGAGATGACTAGTTCATCTAGTCAGGAATTTTCTATAATTCCTGAACCCACTATGCCGATAGAACACTATGATGATCCTGTGGAGGATGACAATGAAGCTCCCAAAAGGAGCAAGAGACAAAGGACTGCAAAGTCATTTGGTGATGATTTCATTGTGTACCTTGTGGATGATACTCCCACTTCTATTTCAGAAGCCTATGCATCTCAAGATGCTGACTACTGGAAGGAAGCTATCCGAAGCGAGATGGACTCCATCTTAGCTAATGGTACTTGGGAAATCACTGATCGTCCTTATGGGTGTAAACCTGTAGGATGTAAATGGGTGTTCAAGAAAAAGCTTAGACCTGATGGTACTATTGAAAAGTACAAGGCACGTCTTGTGGCTAAGGGTTATACCCAAAAGGAAGGTGAAGACTTCTTCGATACCTACTCACCTGTAGCCAGATTGACCACTATTCGAGTACTGCTATCCTTGGCTGCCTCACACGGTCTTCTCGTTCATCAAATGGACGTTAAGACAGCTTTTCTAAATGGAGAGCTAGATGAGGAAATTTATATGGAGCAGCCTGACGGATTTGTGGTAGATGGTCAAGAAGGAAAGGTGTGTAAGTTAGTGAAGTCTTTATATGGTCTTAAGCAAGCTCCTAAGCAGTGGCACGAGAAGTTTGAAAGAACTTTAACTGCTGAAGGCTTTGTTGTAAACGAAGCTGACAAATGTGTGTACTATCGCCATGGTGGGGGCGAGGGAGTTATTATGTGTCTCTATGTTGATGACATATTGATATTCGGGACCAACCTCGCTGTTATCGAGGAGGTCAAAGAGTTCCTATCTCGTTGCTTTGAGATGAAGGACTTGGGAGTGGCTGATGTAATCTTAAACATCAAGCTACTAAAGGATGACAATGGTGGGATTACATTGCTTCAGTCTCACTATGTGGAAAAGATATTGAGTCGCTTCGGGTATAGCGACTGCAATTCTTCTCCAACGCCTTATGATCTGAGTGTGCTACTTCGAAAGAATCGAAGGACTGCTAAAGATCAATTGAGATATTCTCAAATTATTGGCTCACTCATGTATTTAGCCAGCGCTACCAGACCTGACATCTCCTTTGTTGTAAGCAAACTGATTCGATTTGTGTCAAATCCTGGAGATGATCATTGGCATGCTCTTGAAAGAGTTTTGCGCTATTTGAAAGGCACTGCGAGTTATGGTATTCACTATACTGGGTATCCTCGGGTACTTGAGGGTTATAGTGATTCAAACTGGATATCTGATGCTGATAAGATTAAGGCCACAAGTGGTTATTTGTTTACACTTGGTGGTGGCGCTGTTTCCTGGAAGTCTTGCAAGCAGACCATCTTAACGAAGTCAACAATGGAAGCAGAACTCACAGCATTAGACACAGCCACTGTTGAAGCGGAGTGGCTTCGTGAGCTCTTAATGGACTTACCTGTGGTTGAAAAACCAATACCCGCCATCCCAATGAACTGTGATAATCAAACTGTGATCGTCAAAGTAAACAGTTCTAAGGATAATATGAAGTCATCAAGGCATGTGAAGAGGAGATTGAAATCTGTCAGGAAATTGAGAAACTCCGGAGTTATTGCGTTGGATTATATCCAAACATCTAAGAACCTGGCAGATCCCTTCACAAAGGGTTTATCACGCAATGTGATAGATAATGCATCGAGGGAGATGGGTTTGAGACCCACGCTATGAGTTGATCCCAGTGGCAACCCACTCTATGTGATCGGAGATCCCGTGAATTAGAGTTGGGAGACAAGCTGTTGGTCAGCTGAGAGGAGAGTATTCCCATATTATATTTACATCTCCATAAAGATGCAATACTCTCTTACTCTGCATGGCAGGTTGATATTTATCTTAATGTGTTCCAAGTGGCTTTTTATAAGCGGAGATGTTGTCCTGCAGAACATCTCTTGAGGAACACACCTATATGAGTCTGACTGTCAAACGTCGCAGTCCGTGAGAGTTGGGTGCTCTCTAATAAACTCATGAAAGGCCCTGGAGTATGACGCATAAGCTCCAAACCGCGGGGAAGCCGACGGTAGCCCTGTACCGGTCTAGATTTTGTGTGAAACTAGCGCGCAGAAAACTTGTAGTTCAAGGCATAGTCCACTATTCAAGTTGCAAGCTAGTGTAGCATGAAGTTTAACGTGGAAGTTCAACTTAACAGTCTCCACTACACACCGGTATATAAAACAATGTTCTGGAAGAAAAGTGTTGTGATGTGCCAATGAGACTTTGTGGGGGATTGTTGGAATTTGGTGTATATTGGGCTGTTGGCCCATTAGAAAAATTCTGAAATTCTCTTTGGCCCACTTGTATATGGCAGCATATGGCTGTGCTAGTGGTGCTAAAGTTTAGTCCCACATTGCTAGTTGAAGGGGAGTTGGACCACCTTATATAGTAGAGTGTTACACCACTCACTAAGGTGTGACAAGAAGAGTAGCCCTCGCGCACTCCTCCTCCGACGCCGCCCGCCTCGCCACGCCTCGCCTCACCTCGTCACGACGCGCGCGCGCCACGGGTTGCGGGAATCTCGCCGAGCCGAGCTTTATTTTGCTTGTTGGGAAAACTGATTATGAGACTGTTGGAATTTGTTGTATATTGGGCTGTTGGCCCATTAGCTTTATCCCCCACCAGATCCCAGAGGCACATGTAATCTGCCTTTGGTTCCAAAACACTGTTTATATACTGGTACTATAGTGGAGACTGTTAAGTTGAACTTCCACCTAGAATTCTATGCTACACTAGGTTGCGACTTGTACAGTGGACTATGCCTTGAACTGCAAGTTTGCTGCAATCTAGCTTCACACCAAGTCTTGACCGATACTGGGCTACCGTGGGACTTCCCCGCGGGTGGAGCTTATACGTCATACTCCATGACCTTTCATGAGTTTATTAGAGAGCACCCTACTCTCATAGACTGCGACGTTTTAATAGTCAGACTCATATAGGTGTGTTCTTCAAAAGATGTTCTGCAGGACAACATCTTTCCTTAGGATAAGCCACTTAGAACACATTAAGATAATAAATCAACCTGCCATGCAGAATAGGAAAGTATTGCATCTTTATGGAGTGGTGTTTATTAAAGTAGGGATACTTTCCTCTCAGCTAACCAACAGCTTGTTTCCCAATTCTAATTCACGGGATCTCCGATCACATAGAGTGGTTTACCACTGTGGAAAGCTCAAATTGTGGGTCTCATACCCATCTCCTTCGATGAATTTTCTATCACGTTGCGTGATAGACCCTTTGTGAAGGGATCTGCCAAGTTTTTAGATGTTTGGATATAATCCAATGCAATAACTCCGGAGTTTCTCATTTTCCTGACAGATTTCAGTCTCCTCTTCACATGTCTTGAGGACTTCATATTATCCTTAGAACTATTCACCTTAATAATCACAGTTTGATTATCACAGTTCATTGGAATTGCGGGTATAGGTTTTTCAACCACAGGTAAGTCCATCAAGAGTTCACGAAGCCACTCTGCTTCAACAGTGGCCGTGTCTAGTGCTGTGAGTTCTGCTTCCATAGTTGACCTCGTTAAGATGGTCTGCTTGCAAGACTTCCAAGAAACAGCGTCACCACCGAGTGTGAAAACATATCCACTCGTGGCCTTTATCTCGTCAGCATCAGATATCCAATTTGAATCACTATAACCCTCTAGTACCCTTGTATACCCGGTATAGTGTATGCCATAGCTCGCAGTGCCTTTTAGATATCGCATAACTCTCTCAAGAGCATGCCAGTGATCATCTCCTGGATTTGAGACAAATCGACTGAGTTTGCTTACAGCAAAGGCGATGTCAGGTCTCGTGGCACTAGCTAAATACATAAGCGAGCCAATGATTTGAGAGTATCTTAGTTGGTCTCTAGCATTTCCTCGATTCTTTCGAAGCAACACACTAGGATCATACGGTGTAGGAGAAAAATTGACGTCGCTATACCCGAAACGACTCAAGATCTTTTCCACATAGTGGGACTGAAGCAATGTAATCCCACCATCATCATCTCTCAATAGCTTGATGTTCAGGATGACATCAGCTACTCCCAGATCCTTCATCTCAAAGGAACGAGATAAGAAATCTTTGACCTCCTTAATTGCATTAAGGTTGGTTCCGAAAATCAGTATGTCATCAACATACAAACAAAGGATGACTCCCTCACCCCCACCATGGCGATAGTATACGCACTTGTCGGCTTCGTTTACAACAAAGCCTGCAGCGGTTAAGGTTTTATCAAATTTTTCGTGCCACTGCTTAGGTGCTTGTTTAAGACCATACAAAGACTTCAGTAGCTTGCACACTTTTCTTTCTTGACCATTTACTACAAAACCATCTGGTTGATCCATATAAATTTCCTCATCCAACTCTCCATTTAGGAAAGCCGTCTTAACGTCCATTTGATGAACGAGAAGACCGTGTAAGGTAGCCAGAGAAAGTAGTACTCGAATAGTGGTCAACCTTGCTACAGGTGAGTAAGTGTCAAAGAAGTCTTCACCTTCCTTTTGGGTATAACCCTTGGCCACAAGCCTTGCCTTGTACTTCTCAATAGTACCATCAGGCCTTAGTTTCTTCTTAAACACCCATTTACATCCTACAGGTTTGCACCCATAAGGACGATCAGTGATCTCCCATGTTTCATTAGCTAAGATGGAATTCATCTCACTATGAACAGCTTCCTTCCAGTAGTCAGCATCAGGAGATGCATAAGCTTCTGAAATGGAAGTGGGAGTGTCATCCACAAGGTACACAATGAAATCATCACCAAAAGACTTTGCAGTCCTTTGTCTCTTGATCCTTTTAGGAATTTCATTATCATCCTCCTTAGGACTTTCAGAGTGTTCAATCGGAATGGTAGGTTCAGAGAATATAGCAAATTCCTGATTAGATGAACTAGGTATCTCCGGATTTGATGAGTTAGGTTTATCCTTCATTGGAAAGATATCCTCAAAGAAAGTCGCATCAGTCGACTCCATGATTGTACCGACATGAATGTCAGGTACTTCAGATTTTACTATCAAGAATCTATAACCAATGCTATGAAAAGCATAGCCCAGAAAAACACAATCAATGGTTTTTGGTCCAAGCTTGCGCTTCTTGGGGATTGGTACATTAACCTTTGCCAAACAACCCTAAGTACGTAAGTAAGAGAGTTTTAATCTTTTCTTCTCCCATTCTTCGAATGGAGTAATTTCTTTGTTCTTTGTGGGAACTCGGTTTAGGACATGACACGCGGTCAATAATGCCTCCCCCCACCATTCCTTAGAAAGACCCGATGTGTCTAACATGGCGTTAACCAAATCTGTTAGAGTACGGTTCTTTCTTTCGGCTACTCCATTTGACTGGGGTGAGTAGGGAGGCGTCCTCTCATGAATTATGCCATGTTCCGCACAAAAGAAATCAAACTCGTTGGAAAAATACTCTCCACCACGATCAGACCTAAGCCTCTTAATCTTTCGATCAAGTTGATTTTCTGCCTCAGCTTTATAGATTTTGAAGAAACTCAAAGCCTCATCTTTTGATTTCAGAAGATACACATGACAATATCTCGTAGAGTCATCGATCAAAGTCATGAAATATTTCTTTCCACCTTTTGTCAACACACCATTCATCTCACAAAGATCAGAATGTATGAGCTCTAGTGGTGTTAAATTTCTCACTTCTGCAGTCGTATGTGACTTGCGAGGTTGTTTAGCTTGCACGCAGACTTGGCACTTAGATCCCTTAACAGTTGAGAAATCAGGGATTAAATTCATTTTGTTTAGCCGCGTCATACAACCAAAATTAATATGACAAAGACGAGAGTGCCAGACATTTGATTCAAAATTTGTGTAAATATGATTAACAACTTTATTACAAATTTCTGACAGAGATAAGCGGAACAAGCCTCCGCATTCATAGCCTTTACCAATAAAGGTTCCATACTTCGAAATTACAAATTTATTGGACTCGAATACAATCTTGTAGCCATCTCGACACAGAAGAGATCCGCTAACAAGATTTTTATTTATTGAGGGAACATGATGCACGTTCTTCAGGCGCACAGTCTTTCCCGAAGTGAACTTCAGATCGACCGTACCAACACCATGAACAGAAGCATGCGAGCCATTCCCCATCAGCACGGTTTGAGTCCCTCTGACCTAATATGAAGAAAACATGGAAATATCAGAACAGACATGTACATTAGCGCCCGTGTCAATCCACCAATCAGGAGAATGACATAATGAAAGAACAGTAGGTAATATACCATACCCAACATCTTTCATCTCAACGTCGCCCATGACAACATTAGCAGTCTTGCTGCTCTTCCCATGCTGGCGCTTGTCAAAGCGATTGGGACAAGCAGGAGCCCAATGATTAGGATCACCGCACACATGATAAGCACCTTTCCTCTTATCAGTCTTCTTCTTGAAGCTGGTGGACTGTGAGGCCTTGTTCTTTCCATCGAACTTTCCTTTGTCATCAAACTTGCCTTTGTTCTTGAACTTGTGAGGCTGGAAGTTCCTTTTTTGTACCAGGTTGGCATTAGAACCTCCCTCGGTACCTCGAGCACGTGTGTCTTTTGCTCTCGCCTTCTCTTCCACATCAAGAGTCCCAATGAGATCTGTCACGGAGAACTCTTGTCTCTTGTGTTTCAGAGAAGTAGCAAAATTCCTCCATGACTGGGGAAGTTTGGCAATGATGCCTCCGGCAACAAACTTGTCCGGTAACACACAAGTGAAGTGCTCAAGTTCCCTGGCAAGTGACTGTATCTCATGAGCCTGCTCCACAATGGAGCGGTCATCAATCATCTTATAGTCATAGAATTGTTCCATGACATACAGTTCACTGCCAGCATCAGAGACTCCAAATTTTCTCTCGAGCGCATCCCACATATCTTTGCCATTGCTAAATGACAGATATGAATCGACAATATTGTCGCCAAGGATGCTGATCAAGGCAGCCTTGAAAGTGGTATCAAGTTTTTGGAACGCCTCTTCCTGAGCGGGATTAAGTTCCCCCTCAGGTGCGCCATAGATGGCGTTATAGCAGCTCATGGTCTGAAACCAGAGCACTGCTCTCGCACGCCATCGTTTGTAATTCACACCTTCAAACACAGGTGGCTTCATAGAAACAACAAAGCCACTTGGGGAAAATTGCCTGAAATAAGGTTTTTGGATTGTTGAGTAATAGAGCAATTTACCAAGCGAATTATCCATAATAAACGCTAGATAAAACATGACTAGAATAATAGGCAATATACTAATCATGTTAAATAGCGAATACATATTGAGGCATATAGTCAAACAAACTGCAAGGCATAAAACTTTGGATAGGATCAGAACAAGACTGAGACAGAAGATGTACACGACAGTAGCAGAAGTGGAACCGCTGGCGTTGGAACCATCGTTGTCCATGTCGTCGAGGAAGAGGGTGCTGATGTCGGGGAAGAAGTCCTCGTCGGGGAAGACGTCGCTATCTGTGAGGGAGTCCGTGACGAAGCTAGTAGTCGCGCTGATAGCGCTCCCCAAAAACCTTATCGCCCTTCTCCCGTACAGGACTCGAAGCAGCGGGGTCTCGGAGGCCTACTGTCCCGGCTCGCGGTGCACGCCACAAGACGGGATGGGCAAGATGGAGGTAGCGCAGTGCTCTGGAACTGGAGGCGCAAGGGATGTGTGGCCGTGTAACTGAGAGGAGGCGTGACCTCTCTCTCTCTTATAGGCGCAGAGGGGAAGGCAGACAGTGCAGAAGATGAAACGAATGGACGGAAGATGAAGCGAACAGGCGCATTTAACTCGTATTAAAAGTCCATTCAAAGCAAACGTTTCACCTTCGTATTAAAAGTCCATTCAAAGCAAACGTTTCACCTTCTGTACATCTGTTCATATACCATTCATGCGTGGCAAAATAAAGCTCGGCTCGGCGAGATTCTCGCAACCCGCGGCGCGCGCGCGCGCGTCGTGACGTGACGAGGCGAGGCGAGGCAAGGCGAGCGAGGAGGAGGAGGAGCGCGCGTGTGGAACTCTCTCCTTCTCCTTCTCATCCTTTTACCAGGAGAGCTCACCTTATAAGCTGGTCCAACTTCCACTCAACTAGCAATGTGGGACTAAACATTTGTCCCAGCTCTTGCCTTGCATGAATGGGCCACATGGGCCTCTAGGATTTTCAGGAATTATTGAAATGGAAAATGGGCTAGACTATTTGGGCCAAAATTCCAACAAGCAAGTAAAGCTAATCCGGGCAAAACCTAATCGGCACGGTATCAATCCACTCACGCGCCTACCTCCAGAACCTTGCGCCGCCGCTTTCGTCTTCTCCATCCCGGCTTGCGGCGTGCACCGCAGATCGGGACAGTAGGCCTCCGGAACCCCGCCTCTCGTGAACCTGTACGGGTGAGGGGCGATCAGGTTTTTGGGGAGCGCTCAAGCGCGACTACTGGCAACCACGTCGTCGTCCGACGACGAGTTCCCGAACGACGACTTCTTCCCGGACGTCAGCGACCTCTTCGACAACCACAACATGGGCGACGCTGCTGCGACCGCTGCGGCTGCTATTCAGCCTACTCTGTACGTGATACTCAACTGTCTTTTTCTGATTATGCTAGAGTACTTTATTCTAGCGTTTGGTGTAGATGTGATAGGTTTATCTTGTATAGATGTAATCTGTTCATCTACTTTGTTGATCTGCATGATTGGTTTTACTACTATCTGTATGATCATGATTTATAAGTTTATTATTCGGATTAAATCATATGGATTATTGCTTATATTTCCAACAATGAATGCATTAAATCTTTTATGAGAACTGATGACTTCCTGATATTAGTAATGAGTTTGGTCTTGATTCCCAAAGTATTGCCAACTATTTTAAGGCCTTTGCCTCTTACATAGAAATTCCCAAGAAGAAGTGGAATAAGTACCATGCTCCTTAAAAACATGTTGTTAGTCATGTTCCTGTTAGAAGTACTGAAGTTTGTACTACTAATCATATTGTGCCTGAACCTTATGTTGAGAAAGTTCCTTTCCCAGCTAAGGTAAAGGAGTATTCTATGATTATTAGTGCAAATAACAAAGGTACAAAGAAAACTATGGAGCCTGATGAGCAACTGAATGTTGAACCTGTGGTAACTATTGTGAAAGATCTTGATGCTAGAAATATAGAGGATGAGCACATTGTCTTCTGTGAAGACGCTTCTAATATTATCTCTCATCCTAGTAAAGCTAGAAAAACTAGTGTTCCTGTGCTTTCTGTTAAAGTTGGTAATCATTGCTACTATGGTTTATGTGATATTGGTGCTAGTTCTAGTGCTATTCCTTATGAGCTTTACAAGGAAATTATGCTTGAAATTGGTCCTTGTTAGCTTGAGGACATTAATGTGGTTATACACCTTGCAAATAAGGAAACCATTTGCCCTATTGGTATTGTAATAGATATGGAGGTTCTTTGTGGTAAGATTAAGTATCCTGCTGATTTTCTAGTGCTTAATTTTGCAGCTAGCAAAACTTGTCCTATCATTTTTGGTAGAACTTTCTTGAACACTTGTGGAGGTATTATAGATTGTAAGAAGGATAAAGTTTTAACTAAGTTTTATGGAGATTCTTATGAGTTTAACTTTTCCAAATTTGCTAAATCTCCTTGTGAAAATAGCTTGCCTAATAAAGATTTCAGGATGGAACAACTTGCTTCTATTGATCCAGTTTATGACCTTGGACCTCTTTTTGGTGACTATAAGTATGCTCATTCTTATGATAAAGTTGTTGCCAGTGACAGTTATATTTTCAACTTTATTCAAAGTGCTACTAAAAGTTATTATGAGAGAGGGAAACATGGTCTTATGCTTCTCAATAATATTAAGTTTCCCCGTTTTATGTTGAAAGCTTTGAAGTTGCATTTGTTTTGTATTCCTATGCTTGTGGCTTTTTGTTTCAAAAATTTGTTTTATCATGACATTCCCATGCATAGGAAGCGGGTTAGACTCAAGTGTGTTGGTTATTTGCTTATTGATGCTCTTTTTCACTCCAGATTTATATCTCCTTTGTGAGCATCTTTGAAAGTTTCAAACCTAACTTAAAGGCATTAAAGAAAAGTACTTGTTGGGAGATAACCCAAGAGTTTTGTCGATTCTTGGAAGTTATTACCTCTGTAATAACCTCTCCTTATCCTTTTTGTTTTGGTTTTTGTGTCAAGTTCAACTACTTTTGTGAAGTAGAGGAGTTGTGAAAAGTGGTTGTCCTGGGATAGATTTTTGTGCTGCGTTGTAAAAATTCATGAGGGAGCTCAGTACGTCGGATGGAGCTGTATTTTTCTGGGATTGTTCTACAAGTTGTTACCCAAGTTTCATTAGTTCTGCACTTTTTTATTTGAGCAATAGAAGGTTTTCGAAAAAATCAATCTTTACCTGCTTGTCTGTTTTGACAGATTTCTGTTATCATTTGCATTTGCCTCTTATAGAAGCCTTTGTTTTGATAGATTTCAGTTGAAGTGTGAACCTAAAGGTTTGTTGATTTTCTTGCACTAATGTTTCCATTGAAGTTTGTGTATTGCCTTGTGAGGAAAGGAAACTTCCAGGAGAAGGAGAAAAGGAGTCTGCAGAGTTCGTCTTTGACTAGGTAAAAGTGGTGAAAACAGAAGGTTCGTGAAACCCCAAACTTTTTATATTTTTGATGTTTTTAATACATAAGGGAATTTATGAGACGAAACAAAAGAGGAAACGGAGTCCAGGGTGGACAAACCCACCCCAGGCGCGGGCCCAGCCTGGCCTCTCCTGAGGGGGGTGTGCCACTCTCGAACTTCATCTCCTCCTTGTTTCCGTGTCAAAACCTTCCTTATGCATTGAAACTTTGCAATATATAACCCCCGGATCCACCGAGGTTTGTGCATCGTGTTCTCATCATGTTTCCGTTTCGATCTGTTTCTGTCAGGAAAACTTCTCAAGTTTAGAGCACCATGGTCTCCGCCAACGACAAAGGCAAGAAGCCCGTGGAGGAGATAAAATTGGAAGAACAAACCTCCGCAAGGGTAAGGGCAAGGAAACCTACTTTGGTAGGAGCAATTAACACTAGGGATCCTTTTTCTCGTAACATGCAGGGAATCATAGCCTTCGGTCCAGACTTCATATACCGCCCTGAGGCAGCGGAAGCCCTTCGAACCACTAACGAGTTTTGTGATAAGTACCGTGCTTTGAGGATGAAGGTGGTTATACTTCAAGAAGAGAATTGCAGGCTTCGTAAGATGCTGGAGGATCTCCTTTCCTTAAACAAGATAACACCACCACCGGAGGAGTAATTCATCATCAGGTTTGGCATCCCCTTGGCTTGTTCCAAGCTTGGGGAAGTGTCGCGGTATCACCACCATTATCTTTTACCTTTTTAGTGGATTCGTATCTTTGGTAGAGAGGTTATCTTATAGTTTGTCTTGCATGTGGAAGTATCTCTCCTTTAGTTGGTTATCTATGTATCCCTTGGTGTGAGTGCCTTTATTGGAATATTAATGAGAAGTCTCATCTTTTACTTTTTGCATTTCTTATTTTTAGTTTACAAATATCTATTATATGATGTATCTTGTTGATCAATATTGGCATCACTTTGGGAGCATCAAGTGGATCTAAATTGGTTTTGGCAAACCAAGTTCTGGTCAGTAGCAATAATTTTTGAAGTTTGAAAGAAAAAGAGAAAAAGCTTGCAGGTATTTTGTATCATTTGTTTTCTTTCTTGTTGGCTCATAAGCTTAGTATTCTTTATTTATGATCTTTTGTGTCTTTAAGGAAGATTGCATGTTTGCCTTTATTACTTGTATGTTTGCTTGTTTCTTTCAACTCTCTTGCTTGTTACCCAGCCTTGCTAGCCAAAAAAATGTTTGAGAAGGTATACTTCTCATGTTTCCAATCCCTTTGAACCAAAACCTTTGCCACTTGTGTCCACCATATATACCTAGTAGCTTTTGCTATTCCAAGCAAATTCTCAAGCTTCATCTACCTTTCGAATTAAAAAGTATTTTGTTATGTGAAAACTAGTTAGTAAAGCTCTCACGAACTTGATGGCACACTTTATTTTCTTGCCCCTAATAGACTTGAACCATTGTTACATCGAAGTTGTATATGCTTGCATCATACATTGGAATTAGCAGAACCGTGCTGTCACGGGGAACGTTTTCATCATTGCACTTGTACTTTGTACACAGTTGATATTGTGCTCTTTTGTCTATGGATGTCAACGGTGTGAAATAAAGAGGGGACTTGTAAGTCCATGGAGTTTGTATTTTGTGTTAGATAAACGCTTGGGACGCTAGCCTAAGCCATGCCTAATCATGGTGGAAACTTGCAGCATCACCATAGTGAGCTATCTATGAAGCATCCTCAATAAAAAGCTATGCATATGGTAAATAAAAAGATTGCTGAGATGCTCATTGTTAGCTTGACTTGTCATTTTGGCTATGGGAAAGCTCCTATACCATGTGCAAGCGGTACCCCATTGGCGGTTCTCTATGATACGCATGTACTTACAATGTCAAGAACTTACCGGTGACCAAAGTTGAGTAGCATGAGGAGTGGCCCTCATATTCAAGGAACATGAGATTGCCAACTTATATTTCGTCCAGCATATACTCCATCTTTGTGCACTTTAACCTTAATCATCTCAAGATGCCTATGATAGGGGCAATGAGGGCTCAAAGCTAGTAAGTACCATAATCTTTTGGAAGCTCTTTATGACTTGTAATCCCTTCTTCCCTCTATGAAGGGACATTTCTCCTATTTGCAAGTTGAGTCAGTAAACCTACCTCCTCTCTATCTCCAGCAAGCATTTGAGTTGTTGTGTTTCAAGTATTCATATGGTGATTTATTCAATCATGTTCTTTATATTCCTTGTTTGCACAAGACTCTTATCTATTGAGTATTACTTTGAAAGCCTTCACGTGTAAAAAAAACCTTTTTGAGCAAAGAGTGCTCCTGTTGTAAAACTTCTACAAAAATCTTTTTGTGAAACTGTTTGCCAGGTGTTCTCTGACCAAGAACAAGTTTGCCAATTCCAATTATGATTTATCTTTATGCAGCATTATTGTGACTGCTGTACTTGGTTACAAGCTAAGTTATATAATGATGAGTTGCTATCTTCTATGAGTTGTGTAATGGTAAGTGTGATGCTTCTTGTTCGTATTCTTTTATCAACACTTCACTCCATAAACCTGTGGACATGTTTACTGAGCTCAGTTTTCGCTTGGGGACAAGCGAAGGTCTAAGCTTGAGGGAGTTGATACGCCGAATTTGCATCACCTTTCTATATCATAATCTACCTCTATTCATTGATATTTGTCTTATTATGAGGTATTACTTATGTCTTTTCCACTGTTTATGCATGTTGGATGATTCTTGGAGGATGGACTGCTGGAGTCTGGATTCTGATGGAAAAGAGGGTGTTTTGATGCAATTTCTCGAAGATCAGAAAAATACCAGAAAAATATTATTTTCCAGAATATTGAGGAAGCCAGAAGGAGGAGCGGAGAAGGTCTGCAGGGGGCCCACACCTCCTAGGCGCGGGCCCACCCTGGGCCACGCCTAGGGCAGGTGTGGCCCACCTGCCCAGCTCCCGACTCTGCCCCTTTGCCTATATCTTCCCTACGGAACCCTAAGGCTAGGGGAGCGACCACAGATAGATTTCCGCCGCCTCTGGGGGGTGGAAAACACCAAGAGAGATAGATCTCTCCAGTAGACAGATTTCTGCCGGGAAAGTTCCTTCCCGGAGAGGGGAGATCGTCGCCATCAACACCATCGTCAAGCTAGGCTTCATCGGGATCATCATCATCATCCACACCATCATCTCCACCAGCACCATCATCACCACTCCGTCCTGCTATAAAAATTGTGTTGGATATTTCTTTAGTTCTTAGGGGAAATATTCCCGGTGTTAATTACTACTGTAGTTGATGCTTGTGAGTGGAACCATTGGATTATTGTTTATGTTCATATTGTTATCCATTATCATATCATCTTTGATCTTGATCCATAAGATGTCTTGTGAGTAGTTTGTTTAGTTCTTGAGGACATGGGAGAAGTCGTGTTGTTATTAGTGGATTTGTGTTGAGTTATTATTCAATGGTTAGTATTTAAGTTGTGGTGCTATTCTTCTAGTGGTGTCATGTGAACGTCGACTACATGATACTTCACCATTTATGGGCCTAGGGGAATGCATTGTGTATGTTGCTACTAATTGTGGGGTTGCCGGAGTGACAGAAACCTGAACCCCCGTTAGGACACCTTTGCATAAGGGAGTGTAGGATCTTAGAGTTTAAGGTTGTGGTTAGATTTATATCTTAATTACTTTCCTGTAGTTATAGATGTTTGCAGGTGGTTTAATTACAAGTATGTATTAGTCCAAATAAGGTCGGTACATTAGCACAGGTTCACCCACACAACACTTACAACACCAAAGAAGAGTACTCAGCTATTTTAAGCGAAAGCACTTGACAGAATTCCCATGTGTCCTCGAGAAAGTTTGGTCCTTATAAGTATTTACACCGGCTTGTCCTTTGTTAAAAAAGGATTGGGCCACTTGCTGCGTTTGTTCTTTATTACTTGCACTTCGTTTTGTTGCCTTAACAGAAAACCACTAAAAATCTGTTTGCTAAGTAATTGTAGAGAGTTCCTGCTCCATACCATTGTTTAGCACCTTCTGCTCCTTGTTGGGATCGACACTCTTATTTATCGAAAGTACTAGGATACACCCCCTATACTTGTGGGTCATCATGAGCTCCTTTCATGATCAATATCTCATCTATTTGTAATCATGCATGTTGTGTTTGCGGGGATCTGATAGATATTCAGATTACTATGTCAGATTGATTAATGGTTTTGTCTTATTGATTCTATCATGTCTGTGTTGTTTGTGATCTTGCATGCTCTCCGTTGTTAGTAGCTATCTTGGCCAAGTAGTTGCTAGTGACTCCAGGAGGGGGTATTTATGCTCGATAGTGGGTTCATGCCTCTATTTAATCTAAGGGAAGTGACCGAAATCTCTAAGGTTGTAGATGTGCCGTTGCCACTAGGGATAAAACAACGGTCTCTTGTTCATGGAATAAGTGGATTGTTTACCTTACACACTTTGCTTAAATCAGTTGTCTGTTCCTTGCAACTTAATACTGGAGGGGGTTCGGATGATAACCCAAAGGTGGAGTTCTAGACATAGATGCAGTTGGATGGCGGTCTATGTATCTTGTTGTATTGCCCGATCGAATCACATAGGATCATGATGTCTAGTATTTCATTGTTATGCCTTGCTCAGTCCTGTCAATTGCCCTGTTGTAATTTGTTTACCCAGCATGCCATGTTTGTTTATCTAAGGAGAACACCTCTAGTGAACTATGGACCGCGGTCCAATCTTTACAATTGATACATCTTCCAATGTTACTGTTTACTTTCTGCAAACCACTATCACCTTCCATACCATACAGTTAACCCTTTGTTACAGCAACCGGTGAGATTGACAACCTCACTGTTCGTTGGGGAAAAGTCTTGAGTTTGTGCTGTGCAGGTTTCCAAGTTGTTTGCAACACCTTTGAGACGTTTCCTTCCTCCTACTGGTTCGATAACCTCGGTTTCTTACCGAGGGAAGACTTGCTGCTGTGCTCTTCACACTTTGCTCTTGGGGTTTCACGACGAAGCACTCTTAGGCGCCATCACAAGCATGTCTCACTAGTTTGTCGTACTACTGTATGGGTTTCTACATGCTGCAAGATGGTATCCATGCACACTTTGATAAAGTCAGATCCCGCTTCTACTGGGCTAAACATAAAACTAAACAGAAATATCATATGGTTAAGTGGACCGCGATGAGTACCCCAAAAGAGTCTGGGGGCTTGGATTTACCAACACTAGATTAATGAATATGTGCCTTATGGTCAAGTGGGCTTGGAAAGTATTCAATGATCGGGGGGTTTGTGGCTAGAGATTATGAAGCGTCAGTATCTTTGGAGCCGGTCTTTCTATTGTGTCGGATCCAACTCAGGCTCCCAGTTGTGGAAATCCATCCTGAAATCTAGATAGCTACTGAGAATTGGAGCCAAACACTTGGTTGGCAATGGTTTGAACATAGCCTTCTGGTTGGATAGATGGATCCAACCAGAGCCACTTGCATATTTGTTCCCCACCCTGTTCGCGATCTGTGACGACCCTGAGATTCTGGTGGCTAAGGTCTTGTCCTATACCCTCAGGGCCCTAGGTTTAGAAGGACCTTTGGCCCTACTAAGACGACTGAATGGAACCATCTGCAACCTGCCACCTCACTTCGGAGAACGACCTAATGTCTTGGCTTCTTGAACCGTCTCAACAGTTCTCAACAGGATCGTTGTACAAAGCCCTTCACGAGGCCCCCACAGTCTTTAGATTCAAAGAACTGTGGAAAGTGAAGATTCCTCTCAAACTAAAACACTTCTTGTGGCAGTTGGCACGGGGGAGATTACTGAGTGGTGATCAGGTGCAGAAACGCCATGGTCCTAGGGATGGCCTATGCCCCTCTGTCAACAGCCTGAAGATCAGGACCATATTATCTTCTCATGTAGTCTGGCTGAGCTGTTTTGGGCCTGTTTTCGCGAGGTGCTGGGATGCAGCTGGGCTCCTAGTTCCTTAACCATTTCTTCTCCCTGGTCCATGGGATTTCTGGCATTTTCCGCCGCATGCTTTGGATAGCCTTCGTGGCGATTGCTTGGTCCCTTTGGACCATTAGAAATAAAGCTCTCATTGAAAGGAAATTTATTAGCTCCCGGCTGATGGCCTGTTTAAACTTGTTGTATTCTTGCGGCTCTAGAGCCCCCATTTGCGGAACATGTACATGACCCCGATATCATATCTCATTGACACTATCAAGACAAAAATCTCATCACTCCGCAGGACGGCGGAGCATGTGGAGTAGTTGGACTCCACCAAAGCCTTGGACCGTCTTCTTTGTTTCTCCGGATGGTCTCTTGTCTTGTTGTCGCTGTAACAGTGCTTTCAAAATCGTCGTGTTTGTCAAGCTCACTTTGCTTAGCGTTTGCTTTTTGTTCTTATCTGTCCTGGCGTGGCCAGTTGATCCCTAGACTTATTTTCCTTTTGATGTACCTGAATCTTGGGCTGTTTGGAGCTTTATTTATAAATTCGGGCTATAAGCCTTTATCTTAGTAGTGTATAATAAGTGTACTAAAATATATGTTTGAAATTATAGTGAAACACAAAACGAAAAAGGAACGAAATGGCAAAAAAAGAAACACACAATCTCTGCCGCGGCAGAGAAACACACGAATTCTCTGCCGCGGCAGGAAGCTTTATAGTCCCGGGTGGTGTTACGATCCGGGACTAGAGGGTTTCCGCCCCCGCCTCGCTGAAACAGCCATGTGGCCGTCTTCTGTCGCGGGCCGTAGCGAGCCGGGACTAGAGAGGGGGGGCCTCTAGTCCCGATTTGGCTGTCTCGGGTCCAAAACCGGGACTAGAGCCCGTTACGGCCTGGGATTAAAAACCCTTTTTCCAACAGTGAGACTTTTATTTTTTTTGCGGTGGCAGCTATTGGTAATACGTGGTTTTGTGGGAGAGTAATTTGGTCGAAAAAGGCTTCTTCCTTTATTATTAGGTATAAAAAAAACGTGGAGACGTGTGGTGGTATCAACGTCAAAAGTATGCGTAGCACTAGTGAAGACTTGTACTACTGCACTTCAGACGATATAATAAGTGCGTTGGTGTTGTTTCCTGGCATGCAAACTCTATGCGTCTGCATGAGTAAGCGTTGGTGTTGTTTCCCGATCACGTACGGAATTTAGGCTGGCTGGCGATATATACCCCCCATGCATGCTTCACACATGATTTAATCGGTCCCCTCCACGTCTCTTTTGAGGCACAACAATAAATCGGTTCCACGTACCGGATGTGTATGTCCATCTGTTCTGTCCTTGATTCAACCGAAAATTGCAGCCAGCAAGTACAGAGTACAGACACACAGGTACACGTTATGTGCTCCCTGTACTGCTGGCCGATCTCACTGTTCGAGGGAATATTCTACTGTTTGTTAAAATTTGGATACTAGATAGCGTCTATATTAATCAAATTTTGATAAATTTACGCCATCTATTTTGTGACGAAGGAAGTAGTACAAACATGCATGTTCTCGGGGGTAACGTGAATTAGACGAAACAGTCTCACTAGTGGAAACGAGGTCTTTTGTTGATCCCGAAAAGGGGCTTTAACACCGGTTCTTCTACGAACCGGTGTTAAACGGGGGCCGTACCAGCGTGGCCCCTGCGGCAAAAAAGGAGCCCCCCTTTAACACCGGTTCGTGCCACGAAACGGTGTTAAAGGTCCATGCAGCAGTGGCCCGCGCACACCCCCCCTTAACATCGGTTCGTGGCATGAACCGGTGTTAAACGGGGGGGGGGGCTATATAAGACACCACCCCAGCCCACACACACCCCACTCTTCCATTCTTTCACATTTTGGAGCCTGGCAAGAGGGTGTGAAGAGTGCTAGTTTGTGTTTTTTTCATATGCACTAGAGGTTTTCGGTGAAATGCCCGAGAGCTCAAAATAAGTTTTCTTGTTGCTCTTTCCGTCTCGGTCGAGGTCGGCAACTATAGTTTCATGTGTCATTGATGTACTATATATATAAATGGTCATCTCCCTATTATTTTTTGATATATACTACATATTAATGCAGATGAATCGGCAATGGATGTACGGTGACCGCCGCACTTCCGAGTACATTACGGGCCTCCAAAATTTCATCGTTGTGGCTAATGCAAACCGTGGTCACAATGGTTTTATGTGCTGTCCGTGTGTTCACTGTCAGAACAAGAAAGACTACTCAAATACCAGAACCATTCACGCCCACCTGCTTCGATCCGGTTTCATGTCCAGCTATAATTGTTGGACCAAGTACGGAGAAAAAGGGGTTGTGATGGAAGACAACGAAGAAGAAGAGGATGATGAAAACTATCATAATGTATCCTGAATATGATGATAATGCAACGGAGGTAGATAATGAAGATCAAGAGGGAGCAGATGGTCTCATGACTGCCACATAATTATGACACAATTGCTTCCGATTGCATTGAGGGGGCTTCTACCTGAAAATGTTCGAGTACCCATTGTGAAGCTATATGCATTACTCAATGCAATATCTCAGAAGGTAATCGATCCAGAAAGCCTACCAAGGTTACAAACAGATGTGGCCCAATGTCTTGTCAGCTTTGAGTTGGTGTTCCCACCATCCTTCTTCAATATTATGACGCATCTCCTGGTTCACCTAGTAGAAGAGATTGCCATTCTCGGTCCTGTATTTCTATATAATATGTTCCCCTTTGAGAGATACATGGGAGTCTTAAAGAAATATGTTCATAACCGTGCTAGGCCAGAAGGAAGCATCTCCAAGGGCTATGTAGCAGAGGAGGTCATTGAGTTCTGTGTTGATTTTATTCCTGACCTTAAGGCGATTGGTGTTTCAGAATCACGACATGAGGGGAGACTGCATGGAAAAGGCACCCTAGGATGTAAAGCAATGATATGTAGGGACGGGTATTCTCTCAATCAAGCACACTACACGGTTTTACAAAGATCTATCTTGGTTGCCCCGTATATCAATGAACACAAGAATTTAATACGCCTCAAACACCCAAAAGATTGGATCTAATTCGGACGACGACGATGCACAAGTTTAGTTTTGGGCCATTTTTCTTGCCAACCCAGGTGAGCGTCGTTGCTTGTCGCATTTCTCAGTTCATGCGTGTTTGATGACCCGCTGCTGGGAAGGAAACCCATACTCCATCTCGATCGTCTGCTGCGCCGGTTGTTGCAACTGACACGATCCAGCTCCTACCTGTCGGTCCAGCATGCAACTGCAACAAGCCCGCATTTACTTGCAAAATTCCAACAAGGCAACAAGCTGCCCGCTGTCAGCTAGCTAGCTAATCCGCGATCCTTCCTGCCCTGCCCATGGTACTCGCATGCCACCGTTTCCGGCTTTTCTGAACGCAATACGTTAGGGCATCTCCACCAAGCCCCGACGCATCGGTCCGAGGCGTGTCTGAACTTTCGCGCGTGAAATATGCGCGGCATTCCAGTAGACCGACCTATCTAAACAATGCGTTCGGCTCGACTCATCCGTGCATCTAATTTGGGTAACCGTTGCGTCGGTCAGGACACGCGCGTAAGCGCGGTGTCCTGTCCGTTATCCACCCGGGACGTATATGTAAGTGAGACATTAGTGCTTAAGATAGATATTTATTAGATTTTAAGCCCAACTAGTTAAAAAAAGGCCATTTGAAAAAATTAGGGATGCTACTGCTACTGCTACTGCTACGGCTGGAGAAGGACATAGTGACGGCTACTCGCCGTCGTTGCCACGGCCAGCGTTGTCGCGGTCGTCGGTCCCGTCGATCGCCACCCTAGCGGACCAGATGGCCCACTGCTAGATGTGTTTGCGTGACGGTTGCGGTCGTCGGAATGGTCGCAAGCCACCGCCTTGCCCGAGCCTTATTCAGGCTAACAAAATCCTTATTCAGGCTTGCTTAGCTAGTATTCCTATATATCTCCTATCTTTCTTCAAATTTCCAAAATGGGCTTTGAGTCTCATTGACACTCAGCTGGAAAAAAATTCTGGAATGGAGGAAGGAAATCACAAGATCCATCTAGCTATCTGGCCCTTGGTTTGCATGAAAAAAGACTCTGGAGGATGGGGATTCCTAACCTACAAGATCTTAATTTATGTTTGATAGGATCTTGGTTTAAGAGATAAATCCAAAGAGGGGGGCTTTATGGAGGAAAGTTACAGATGCTAAGTACAACACAAAGAACCCCAATATATTATGTTGTCAGAAGACACATCCCTCTACCTTTTGGAAAGGGGTTATGTGGGCTACTAGAGCCATTAAATTAGGCTATAAATGGCATGTAGGTAATGGTAGATTTATCAGGTTCTAGGAAGACATTTTATTTGGAAACTCACCCCTAGCTTCCCAGTTCTAGGAGTTGTATGTGATTTCCAGCCGACAAACCAAAACTATTGCCGAGTTTTGTGATCGAGTCTAACTAAAATGTGACTTTAGGAGAACCTTCTCTGATGAGATGATAGCTTAGTGGTTTGAGCTACAAATTATAGCTAAGACAGTTCTATACTCTGATAATGAGGATCAACTCATCTGGCAATATGGGACTAATGGAGTTTATTCTTCTAAGTCAATGTATACTTTACTAAATTTTAGGGGAGTCACACTTATTTACCTGCCCGCTGTCTGGGATTTGAAAGTTCCCCCAAGAATTCATGTGTCAACACCCGGATTTTTCAATCCTAGATGCCTATTATGCCATACATCGCAATCCCAGGATTACCATTTTTGCGAGACATAACAGAATTGGATACCATAGTACATCATCCATTACAAACGATACATAAGTTCTTACACAAATAGGGATCTCATGATCCAGTTCTTAATACAACTTCAAGCAGCGGAATACGTAATAATAACGGTAGCGTAGGCGAAGCTCCATCTTCGGGGTCACAGGCAATGCTGACGATGGGAGATGATCCTAGTTGTCGTAACCTTCCTGGTGTCCATCTTCCAGGTACTCCTCTTCATAGTCTGGCCATGGGAATAGCCAGGGACAAAGCCATGAGTACTCTTTAAGTACTCGCAAAGTAATACTAACAGGTAAAGGGGTTTTTTGATAATAGGACACTATGCTCTAGGGTTGTTTTGCAAGAGCCAGATTTATCTCTACTAGGTTCCAAAGCTAGTCACAATTTTATAACTCCTAAGTGGGAACTTGTATTTCATATCACAACTCTGTTGTGGTCAAGTCAAAGTCTCAGTTCATTTCACAAGTCATTTTGAAAAGTCTGATGGGAGAACAGTATGGCCACTCCAACTGTCCATAATCGTGGACGCGGCTATTCGAATAGTTTGACACTCTGCAGAGATTGTACACTTTCACCACAACATTAGATATATCCGTCAGGAATAAATCCTGAATTCACCATACTCATTATGCGGATAATCAATCCTAACCTTTCAATTACACGCCCTAGTATAAGCACCTCTCCTGTGAGTTTGGCCTCCCAACCATAACCAACTGTCATCTTGGGTACTGCACAGGTGGACAATCTTCACAAGGTAGCCTCAGCTCAGACCTTTGCCGTGAGGTAACTAATACTAAGGGATATAAGTTTCCAGTCAAGCCCTACCCAATATTCGGGTATTGTGGTTGTACGATAAAATTGGAATGGTATCGCATCCAGACAACTATCAGTTTTATAAAGGTGTAAGGCTCATGCCTCAAAATTTTTATCACCAAAATCATCAAGTGTTCGGAAACACATGTCCAAAACATTTCAATAGAATGATCCATCATTCCAAGGTTTTCATAACCATTTTTCCACCAAGTATTCCCATCTAAAGTTGATCAAGTTTTATGCTTAGCACTAGCATCTACAAGTGGGGGTAAGTACTGATGAGGGGTGGTAGACTAGTGGAGTTTCAACTAAGTACAACCTTATATCTTAGGCTGATATCAAGGTTTCTAACTTAGGCCAAATTTTATGCTCTTTATGCAACCTTCAGAATCTTTCTAGTATCTACAAGTCACTGAAGTCAACTCTAAGTTAAAGCTTTGATAAAGAAATAAAGTAAGAAGCTTGCAAATAAAATTAGGATTGGTTTATCAAGTGGGTATGATCACATATGCTTAAGGCATATAGTAGGCATAGTAACAAGTAGGAGTTTGTTGCATCAGTAGGGTATCTTGCAAGTGTTAGCTTGCATCAATGTCCATATAAGCTTGCACATTCACTAGTAGTATTAGGCTTGCATAGGTAAAGTATCTTGCAAGTGTTAGCTTGCATAGGTCAACTTGATTACTATGGCTTTCTAAAGTAGAGTGTCTTGCAAGTTTTAGCTTGCATAGGTCAACTTGATTAGTATGGCTTGCCTTGTGCAGAGCAGTGGTTGAAGTTCTCCTCGGCTTCTTCTTCGTAGTATCCTCCTTCCTCCTCGTATCCTTGATCGGTAGTAGCGTCTATGAATAAATACGAGGTACACAATCACCAAACAATACTTAACTACTTGCAATCATCACACACAAAGGTCCTATAGATGATCTAGCATCATCCCTATCATTACAAGGTTAAGGCTTGATTTAATTCCTTTTATTTTTAGAAAAGTAATTTCTACTCATTGAAAAACTACTTAAGATTTAATATTCTCCAAACCAAACATGGGATCATGTTGACACATGTCATCAACACATATTTTAGTCCATGGGAATATGATTTAAAGTGGTGTCACAATTTAATAAGGTTTTACCCTTTTATTTTAATTAATTAAAGTGGCTAGTAATGCCTATGGGGCATTCTTTTATTACTTGAACATTATTTCTGCAAGTAAACCTATATATTTATATATATTCTGAAAGGTATGGTTAAATGTGATTTTTGAGAGTTGGAATCAACTCAAAAGCTATTATGGTTTAAATTTGAAAAATGTTTGAATGCAGAAAAGCTTCTGCCTTGTTATTTTTACCATGGGTGATCTATAGATCCAAATGACTTGAATCCAACGGGCTTGGATTCAGCATTCACAGACCTTTCCAACAAAATTGGTTTCATTCAATTTGGTGCACTGAATCGATCTGGGTTGATTTTTGAAGTTGGGTACATAAGTGTGTTTGAATTGAAATGGAAAAAGTTTAATTTGAATAACAGGGCTGCGCGGGAAAAGTAAATGGGCCGGCCTGCTAAGCGCAGTGCTCCCGCGGGCTGTTTAAGTGGGTGTCCCCACTCGTCAGTGACACGGGGATGGGCGAAGCGGTATGGGGCAACGTGGGTCGTTCGATCTAGTTCTAATCCAAAGGCTGGGAGTCCTCGTCGACGCGAGACAACACCGACGAGAACGAAACCTAGCGCGGCCAGTGAGGGGTGCTGGGGGCTCACCGGGGTACGGGCGAGGGTCGGCGAGGCGGGCGAACGACAAAGTCGACAACGGCGAACTCAGGGGTGGTTGCGGCAGCTCCTGGGGTGGACGAAATCGATGGCTCTCTTCTTCTCCAGAGGCGGCGGGCTCCGGTGAAATTCTGGCGGGGTGGTGCTCGCCTTGCTCTGAGAACGTTGTGTCCCGATCAGTGAGGAGAGGGAAGTGAGATGGTGTGAAGAAATCGAGCGGGGGTGGCCTCTATTTATAGTCGAGCGAGGGGACTGTCGGGGCGCACGGTGAGCTTGTCGGGGGCGATGTTACAGGCGGCTAATGGCATGGGCAAGGGTAGGGGACGGTGCGGTGTCTCCTGGCGATGCTCAACGACATGGTCTTGAGGCATGGGGCGGTGTGGCTTGGTCTGGAACGGGCGATGCTCTGCGCGGCAGAGGCGGCGTCTTCGACGACGGGCGGTGGTTGTGCGGCACGGGGCGGTAAACGGGGATGTCTGGCAGTCTCCTGGGTCGGTGGCGATCGTGTGTGCACGCGGTGAGGGCGGCGCGCGGTCTGTGGGTGCTGGTCGAGGGTGGTGCTCTGGCGCACGCTCGACATGGTCTCTGGCGGTCTGGGCGCGGTTCGTGCGCGTGGTCCAGGGCTTGGCAACGCTCGTGGCTGGGACAGTGAGTGGCGGTGGACGGTGGGCTGCCTCCCAGACATGCTGGCTAGGCTTGCTGCTGCTCCTAGCTTGCTGTCGACTATGGGGTGGCAAGGGTGTGCTCGGCTGTTCACCATTGATGGCAATGGCAAGCTCACAGTGGTGCTAGTGCTTGGCTAATCTTCCTAGATGATCTACTGAGCTAGTTGTGAGCTAGAGAGGGAACAAGTTAGGCCAATTTTACTGCACACTATAGTGTTTGATGTTTGTTTGATTTATGTCTGCAACAAGTTTGATGAAATGGCCGCATGAAATCAAGTTTTGAATTTTGAAAAGATTTTTGGTGGGTTTGCTAGATTGGTGCTGGTGAGTCTGCAGATGCTTGGGTTTTGAAAGTTGAGCTTGTTTTAGTGGTTTTTGAAAAAGTGGGATCTTCCCATATGATAAATATTTAATTTTGAATTGTCATTTAAACTATGCATTTGAAAGTTTCTGGATGATCACAAAGTGGGCCTTGATACTTTTTTATGAGTACATTCAAGGGGTGCAAAGATCCAGAAAAGTTTTTGTTAGGTTCTGAAAGTTTGAGACAGCCAAAGTAGGCATGAGAGTTAAATTGGTCAAAGTGACCATTCATTTAATATATGTGTTTTGATTTACTTGTCTTTAGGATAAGTGTGGGAACTGTTTTAGATGATGTTTATTTCACCTAAGAAACATTTTACAAGCAATGAAACAAACAAACAAGGTGGTTTTAAAAGAATTCAAAATCAATGCATACACATATGCATGCATTCATAAATTTATTTAGAAAAGTTTTTGTTAACCCTAAGTTTGATGATTAGAGTTTGATGATCCAAGCTTAGTATTTTTGGGATGTTACAAACCTTCCCCCCTTAAACAAAATCTCGTCCTGAGATTTGAAAATGGACGAAAAGATTACCTAGGATTTGAAGAGATCGGGAAACTCCGTCCTGATGTGATCTTCGCGCTCCCAGGTAGCTTCCTCTTCTGTGTGGTTGCTCCACTGAATCTTGAGAAACTTGATGCTTCGGGTTCGGGTAGTTCGAAAAGCTTCTTCCAAAATGCGGATGGGTACTTCGGGATAGGTCAGCTCATCGTTGATCTCTATGGTCCGGTGGTCGATATTCTTGAACACTTCGGTCTTCTCGGGGACTTCGAGACACTTGCGAAGTAGCGAGATATGGAACACATTGTGCACTGCTGACATTTCTTCAGGTAGCTCCAATTGGTATGATACTTCTCCTCGACGGTTCAGAATCTTGAAAGGTCCAATATATCTGGGGGCTAACTTTCCTTTGAGTTGGAAACGCTGCATTCCCTTCAATGGTGACACTTTCAGATAAACAAAATCTCCTATATTGAAGGCGAGGTCTCTACGTCTCTTGTCGGAGTAACTCTTCTGTCGGGATTGGGCGGTCTTGAGGTGCTCATGAATCTTGTGAACCTTCTCTTCTGCTTCTCGTAGGATGTCGGGTTCGAAGATCTGACTTTCTCCTACTTCCCACCAGTTCAAAGGGGTGCGACACTTCCTTCCATACATGAACTCAAATGGGGCCATTTGCAGACTGGCTTGATAACTATTGTTGTAAGAAAATTTTGCGAACGGCAGACAGTCTTCCCACTTGGATCCATATTCTAACACGCATGCTCTCAGCATATCTTCGAGTATTTGATTTACTCGCTTCGTTTGTCCATCGGTCTGAGGGTGATACGCGGTACTGAAATCTAGGCGGGTTCCTAAACCTTCTTGAACGTTCTTCCAGAATCTCGAGGTAAACTGAGTTCCTCGATCCGACACAATGTTCTTAGGGACTCCGTGCAAACTAACGATTCTAGCGATGTACAACTCCGCTAGCTTCGAACTCTGATATGTGGTCTTGACGGGCAAGAAATGGGCGACTTTGGACAATCTGTCCACTATGACCCAGATAGAGTCATTTCCCCTACTAGAAGTAGGTAGTCCAGTGATAAAGTCCATTCCTACAGAATCCCATTTCCATTCCGAAATCTGCAAAGGTTGCAACAATCCAGCGGGTCTTTGATGTCCTGCCTTGACTCGTTGACATATATCACACTTGGCGATATAGCTTCCTATTTCTCTCTTCATCTTATGCCAGCAAAATTGCTCTTTCAAATCTTGATACATCTTAGTTCCTCCGGGATGGATAGAATAAAGAGTATCATGAGCCTCCTTCAAAATAACTTCTTTCAACTCAGAATCTGCTGGTACACAAAGGCGTCCTTTGTACCACAACAGTCCTTCTTCGTCCTCGGTGAATCCGGGTACTTTGCCTGTACCGATACGACGCTTGATTCCGTCGATACTAGCATTTTCCATCTGCGCCTCCTTAATCTGACTGATCAAAGTGGGCTGGAGTTCTATGCTAGCCAAAAATCCTTCACTTACTAATTCCATTCGAAAATCTTCCATCTCCTTGTGCAAACTTGGTTGCTCCTTCAAAATCATGGAGTTCAAGCGGCACGGCAATCTTCTAAGGGCATCTGCTACCACGTTGGCTTTACCAGGGTGATAGTGAATGTCCAGGTCATAATCCTTGATTAGCTCAATCCATCTTCTCTTCCTCATATTCAGCTCCTTCTGAGTGAATATATACTTTAGGCTCTTATGATCCGAATAAATCTCACAACGATTTCCCATTAGGTAATGTCTCCATGTTTTCAGGGCTAGAACTACGGCTACGAGTTCGAGGTCATGGGTTGGGTAGTTTTGCTCATGTTGCTTCAATTGTCGAGATAGATAAGATATAACTTTGCCTTCTTACATTAGCACACATCCGAGACCAATCTTGGATGCGTCACAATACTCATCGAAGGGCTTCGTGATATCCGGCATGATCAAGATTGGGGCTGAAATCAATCTCCTTTTGAGTTCTTAAAAACTCGCTTCACACTTGTCTGTCCATTCAAACTTCTTGTCCTTCTTTAGCAATTGGGTCATGGGTCTGGCGATACTCGAGAATCCTTCTACGAATTTGCGGTAATATCCCGCCAATCCGAGAAAAGCACGAACTTGGGTTTGAGTGGCTGGGGCTTGCCAATCTTCTACATCTTTCACTTTGGCAGGGTCAACGGCAATTCCTCCGGCTGATACAATGTGTCCGAGGAATCCTACCTCCTGTAACCAGAATTCACATTTGCTAAACTTGGCATACAACTGATGCTCTCTAAGGGTTCCAAGAATGGTCCTTAGGTGTAGCTCATGTTCTTCTTCTGATTTGGAATAAATCAGAATGTCATCGATGAAAACAACGACAAACTTATCCAGGAAGTCCATAAAAATCTTATTCATGAGGTTCATGAAATAAGCGGGGGCATTGGTTAATCCCAAAGACATGACTGTATACTCATACAATCCATATCTGGTGGTAAAGGCAGTCTTTGGAATATCCTTTGCACGAATTTTGAGTTGATGATAGCTAGTTCTAAGATCAATCTTAGAAAATACTTTGGCACCGGTCAACTGATCAAACAAATCTTCTATCTTGGGCAAGGGGTACTTGTTCTTGATGGTGACATCATTCAACTTCTGATAATCCGTACACAAACGGTTACCTCCATCCTTCTTGTCCACAAACAAGACAGGTGATCTCCATGGGGACACACTTGGTTGAATCAATCCAATTTCCAACATGGAATCCAGTTGCTTCTTCAGTTCTGCGAGCTCTGACGGGTTCATACTATAGGGTCTCTGGGTTATGGGTCCGGTTCCGGGGATTAGTTCAATGATAAACTCGATATCCCGATCTAGGGGCATACCGGGCAAAACATCTGGAAATACATCGGGGTATTCACAAACTATCCGGACTTGGTCAATGGTAGGTTGGGCTATACTCTTGTTGCATTTAAATTGACGAGGTAAGGTTTCAGATATATGCTCGACTGATATTCCGGCTGTACTGGTCACGGTGATGGCTTTCTTGGCACAGTCAATCAATCCTTTATGTTTGGACATCCAATCCATTCCTAGTACTACTTCCAAACCTTAGTTCCGAGTACTATCAGATTAGCATAAAAATCTATGCCATGGATTCGGATAGGGACGGCTTTGCAAATTTGCCTAGCCTTGGTGGTTGATCCGGGAATTTGCACAATCATCACATGCTTCAATTTGGTTGGTTGAATTTTACTAGTGCATGCAAATTCTTCGGTGACAAATGAATGCGATGCACCAGAATCAAACAACACTCTTGCAAGTACTAAATTAACAGAAAACATACCCAGCACGATGTCTGGCGCTTCCTGAGCTTCTTCAGCATGCATGAGAAAAAGACGGCCATTGCGGTTGAGTGAATTCCCTGGGGCAAATCTTCTTCCGGGCTGAACACGATGCTGCTGCTGAGCTGGGGCATTGGCTGTAGGGGTTTGTAGCATGGAAAACAAAAATTTTCTATCGCATACAAACAAACAAGCCAAGATCTATCTACTAGATTGTAGCAACGAGTCGATGGAATAACTTACCCTCGAAGATTCCAAAGCGGTTAACGAGAGCAGATTCTCGTGGGTGATGTAGTCGTACTCTTTCCGATCTCAAGATCGCGTAGACGATCCTTCCGGCGCTGCGTTCCGGCAGCGCTTCCGCAGTCGGTCACACGTTCGGTACTCGACGAAGACCTTCCTCTCCCTTGTTCCAGCAGGCAGCGGAGGTTGTAGCACTCTCCTCGCGATTCCGGCAGCACAACGGCGTGGTACCGGAAGTAGAGGGGAAATCCCGCAGGGCTTCGCCTTAAGCCGGAGCGAGTATGGTGGATTATGAGAGAGGGCTATTAGTGGTCTAGAGATTAGACACACCAATTAGAAGGCTCTAAACCGCAGGCTAAAGCAATTAGAAGCTCTAAACCAAAACGGCTCTAAACCGGAGATTAGAGGTAGAAACTTGTGTGTCTAGAGGAGGAGGCCCTGCCCCTCCTTTTATGGGTGGAGGGGCCGGCGCGCCAGGGGAGGGAGGGGAGTCCCTCCCCAACTCGGCCTAGGTGGGCCGCCGGCTTGGAGAGGAGGGACTCCTCCCCCAAGTCGGTTTTTGCCTCCTCTTGCTTGTTTCCCACAGTTTCTTGTTTTAGCCGTTTGACTTTCAAACTGGACATTTGACTTTTCTGTTTTAGGATTCAATTTAATCCTTTATTTGGAACAGCAAGAACACTTAGTACATGATGCAATCATTCCAATATGTAATGACACATTCATGTACCCCTCCCCCCTCCCGGAGTGCCGGACATTCCGGAACCTTCTAGAACATTCACCGGAATCATTTCCGAACTCCGAAACGGGACTTTCCTTATATGAATCTTATTCTCCGGACCATTCCGGATCACCTCGTGATATCCCGGATCCCATCCGAGACTCCGAACAACATTCGGTCTCTTTCTCATAATACCATAACTACTCAAAACAACGTCGAATCCTTAAGTGTGTCTCCCTACGGTTCGTGAATTATGCGGACATGATCGAGACACTTCTCCGAACAATAACCAATAGAGGAATCTGGAAATTCATATGGCTCCCACATATTTCTACGATTACTTTGCGATCGAATGAACCACTTACATACGATACCAATTTCCCTTTGTCTCACGATAGTTTACTTATCCGAGGTCATGATCGTCGGTATCTCTGCATACCTAGTTCAACCTCGTTACCGATAAGTACTCTTTTCTCGTTCCCGTGATATGTGATCCCTTGTGAGCCAGTCACATGCTTGCAAGCTAATTGGATGACATTCCACCGAGAGGGCCCAGAGTATATCTATCCTTCATATGGATGGACAAATCCCACTCTTGATCCATGTGTTTCAACCAATACTTTCTGAACACTCAATGCCACCTTTATAGCCACCCTGTTACGGTGTGGTGTTTGATGACATCAAAGCATCCATCCGGAAAAGGTAATATGCATGATCTCATGGTCGAAGGAATTAGGTTACTATGTATCAGAAAGCATATAGCAATTGAACTATTGAAATGACTTGATCTTTATGCTACGCTTATCTATAGGAGTATGTCCATCACATCATTCTCCTAATGATATGATCCTGTTGTTAATAACATCTCTATGTTCATGATCAGGAAACCATGATCATATATTAACCAACAAGCTAGTTTAACAAGAGGCTTTACTAGGGACTCTTATTTTAGTTTACAAATCACACAAGTATTAATGTTTCCGGTTAATACAATTATAGCATGGTATGTAAACATTTATCATAAGTGTGAAGATATGATAATAACCACTTTATTATTGCCTCTTGGGCATATCTCCAACATTGGCATTGGGGGTTGTAGCATTCTTCTTGTCTCCCACTTGCACTAGAGTCAATAATCTAGTTTCAAACCTTTGTGTATTCAACACCTATGGCTTTACGGTGTTGTATGTACACGATTGCTAGTGGTCAACTGATCTCCGGATCTGACACTTCCAGGTCCGTGTGTAATTGCATGTCTTTGCGTCTCTACGCATCACTCATTCTGTAATGAGATGGCTTTATATAAATTTGGTCTTTCGGTGTGACCTTTAGCTCTTTGGGGTTAAAACATGTTGATAATATTGTCGTACAATATATCTTCATAGTATTATCCCGCTGTGAACTACACCTAGTTTGATAACAAACTACTTGACACAAACGCCCTCTTTAGCTGCTATAATAGCAGTCATATACTTAGCCTTTTGTTGTAGTATCTGTCACAATGTATTTAACTTTGGAACTCATCCAAATCCATTATGGAACACACTTTCCATTATATTGTGCCACCCTTAGTTTAGATTGAGATAAACTTAATTTGTATTTTGTGACAAAACTAGTATCAATGTAGTACTTTTACAATGAACTAACCATCTATTTGTCACTTCTACAAATAATATACTCTTAGTTCTTCCAAAAGATCATAAGAATATCCTTACTATTGTCCAATGATCATCTTATGAATTATTCTGGTATATCCTCATAACATTTAGAGCATAGGACATATCTGGATTTGTACATATCACAGTATGATTGATATAAATACTCTTTGTGATTTCATACATCAAGTATCAATCTATACTTGATTATTTGTTTCACTTTACCAAATGTCAATACACTTGAATATATCATCAACATTGAACTCATTCAATCCTCTCTGTGCGACAAGAACCTCTCTTGTAGTTTCTATATTGAACTCATTCAATATCTTGTCTATGTACTTCTGGCACAACCATATTAGCGTCTATTGATGCCAAATATTTGGGTTTTACCTAAGTCTTTCATCGGGATGAAATTCTTAATATGTGTTAATAAAAGATACATTATTTCCAATCAACAATATGTCTTCCACATAATGTATTAGAAACATGTCTTAGCGCTCCCACTTAATTTCTTGCAAATGCAAGCATCTTCATTGTCTCTGATGAACTTTTAAACTCCTTTTAACAGTTTCATCACAGTGAAGATTCCAACTCCGCGATGCTCACTTTAACCATTGAAGTTTGCATATGCTTTTAGCATCCTTTGAATTAACAAAACCCTATGGACCGTGTTATGCACATGTCCTAGGCAACAATTCTATTAGAAGAACTTGTTTTGTTTATTCAACTACCATATAACAAATTATATGTAGTGGTTGCTACATTAATCCGTTTAGACTAAATATCACTATGAAAGATCAAATCTTGTCATAGTCAACCCTTGAACATTGTTGTGAACTCTTTCGCAACATGTCGACCATTTCATAGATGTGAAACATCCATGTCTATTTCTTTATATATCCAAACACAATTGTAAGGTCTTACACCTTTCTCGAGGGTCTTTCAAGTTAAGAACTTGATTTCTCGTGTATGGAACTATCACGGATTTTATGGCTTAAAGCCATTTACGGAGTCAGGGCCCATCATTGCTTCTTTGCATGTAGTCGGTTCATTATTCTCAAATAATGATTTAACTCTCAAATCTTGGTATTTGATTGTTTACCCGACCTACTTGTTTCAATAGGAACTTAGATCTCAGTGACCACAACCTTTGAAGTACGTGAGCCATGAGCATTGTTGTTGCCTCCGGAACACTTTTCGGTGCTGCGCAACTCTGCACATATAGCTAAGGTTCTTTTAACCTTATCAAAGTTCTATTGTCCTCCCACTTAACTTTTCACGAAAAATTCCTTCTCAAAGAAACTTGACGTTCTAAGCAACAAACAGTTTTGTCTCCGGTGTTTATGGAGGAATACTTAACAGTTTATACAAAGACAGGTTCATCCGACTTTGGTTGCAAACATCTTTCTTATGCATAGCATACCAATGTTTAAGAAAGGACAACTTGGGTTTTATCCCAAACCATAACTTTATATGGTGTCATTTCAACGGATTATGATGAAGCTCTTTTCAGTGGAAAAACGGTAACCTCTAAAGCTTTTAATCTTTAAAATACAATGGCATTTTTATGAATTACACCTTCGATCTTACCATGTCAAACAAGGTTTAATTACATATCTCGAACGCTCCATACTCTTATGGTGTTTCGGAAATGCAAATCCACGGAACGATTCCTTAAATCTTAGGTATTATGCTAAACTTGTAACTTAAATATCTTCCTTTATGATCTTATCATAAACTATTCATATTCTTGTTACAATGATTTTGCACTTCATCTTGAAAATCTTTGAACTTTTCAAATATTTCACACTTCATCCTTATTAAGTAAATATTCATATATTCACTCAAATTTTCGGAGAAAGCATATGAAGTTGAAATCCATCGCTCTTGACTACACATAATGGATTTCGTACAACAATATGTACAAGTTCCAATAAGCTAGTCATTCGTTCCCTTTTGGCCTATGAACGAAGTTTTAATTATCTCTAGGAAAGTTTCACAAGCGTCATTTGATCAAAAACAAATAGACTCCAAAATTCCATCCACATGGAGTTTCTTCATGTTTTCTTTCCAATATAATTTAAACTGCGATGTCACTTCCTAAGTGATCTTTCAATCAATTTGTCTTTCGACATTTTTAGCACTAGTTTTATGGATGTGATTTCTCCAACGAGATTTGCGAATCATCCATCTTTTATGGATTATGGCAATTATTTGAACAACCCTTTTGTTCTCATAATACCTGATAAAACAAATCTTGAAGGCAAACTTTGATGTTTAACGAGCAACACAATAACCCTTTATTTGTTCTCGATGAACATCATCACATATTCTTTTGCTAGTTACTTAGGCCATTGCAGTTCATGAATTGTGTTGTTTCGTATGACGATTCACACCAACAAATTCAGTATCAAATACTTAAGAACCACATTGTTTAATAAGCAAAGAATATAGCCATAACATGTATAACATCTATATACTTAAACTGAACAATTCTAGTCTTTTCTTTTCTGCCATATATTTATGAGATTCTCTTTCAGTATTTCCTTTTCTGTTTGAAAGAATCTATCAACATCAATAGTGGAGTCATACATATGACACATAATCCAAAGCGTGTATAATTAAATACCAATGTCTTTGGACTTGCACTTTGAAGTAGATCACCATCATCAAATGTTTGGTGTTCTTCCAAATTACTTTTTTTAGTAATCTCTTGGTGTAGTAAACATTTTACCTACATCAAATATTCACCTTATCATGGAATCGTCCATGATCAAGCTACTTTTAGCTTATAACGATGAATTATGAGTATAATGTTGCTATCCAAAACCTTTTGGTGGATTAGGACAACAAGTGTCTCCAACCTTTTGCAAATTCTCATCAAAATATGAGAACATGAACTTTGCCATATTATACTCTATCATGTTGCAACCAAAACTTCGTTTCAGATATCACAATATCTTCCACACATCATGGTTTCTGAAACAACTTTTTCAGATCCTAGATAACCTTGATATTAAGAGAATCCTTTGAATATCAAGAATCATGGAGACAAACATGATACTTATATACTAACACTTGGAATTGTTACTCTTGATTTAATACTAATTATTAAACTTCATGGAGTAACCGGAACTTACTGATAGTTTGCAATAGGAATTTTAAACTTTAGATTAACACTTCAAAACAATACGATACCAGTTCGTAAAGTAACTAACCAGAATTCTATAGTTCTATCATCTCAATTATAACTAAGCGCAAGGTGGTAAACGGATGCCAATGGCTACAACAACTATGCAAATTCACTTTGATTTAGTTTATGATAAAATGAGTTCTAATTAATAATTAAATTAATCTAGGTGAACTCCCACTCAAAACAATATCCCTCACATTGTTTTAGTGATCACACGAACCAAATCCACCACATCAAAACCGATCATCACGAGAGTTGATATAGCTTCAATGGCGAACAATCAACATGTTCATCATATCTACTATATGACTCATGCTCTACCTTTCGGTAATCCGTGTTCCTGAGGCCATGTCTGTACATGCTAGGCTCGTCAAGATCAAACCTTAGTTTCCGCATGAGCAAACCTGGCTTGCCCACGTTGTATACACTTGTGGAATCTAACACACCCGATCATCACGTGGTGCTTCGAAACAACAAGCTTTAGCAACGGTGCTAACTAAGGGTGAACACTTTATGACTTGAAATTCATGTGCATGAGGGATCATCTTATAATGCTACCGTCGTCTACTAAGCAATACAAGATGCATAAAGGATTAACATCACATGCAATTCATAATATGTGATATGATATGGCCTTTCTTCTTTGTGCTTCCGTTCTCCATCTTCAAGCACGAACATGATCTCCATCATTACCGGCATTGCATCAAGGTCAATGACGCTGCTCCATGGTTGTCGTCCACCGGCTTCAACTATTACAACTACTTTGAATAGACACACGGGTCTTAACAGAAATTAAAGACAACCATATGGCTCCTGCCGGTTGCCGACTTACAATAAGGAACATTGCATACATCAAATATAATCACAATCATGACCATATCACATCACTGCACACCCCTGCAAAACAAAGTTAGATGCCTCTACTTTCTTTGCATGTTTTACGTGGTTTGGGGCTGTTAATAAGTGTCGTTCTAACTTACGAACATGAACCACAACATTGATACTAGTATTGTTAATCACCCGTTGTAAATTGGATCTTAACTATGCTAGGAGAAACAGGCACCCGCAAAGCCACTTATGCAATACAAGTTGCATGTCGAGCGTGGAGCAAGTCTCATGAACGATGTCATGTAAGGTTAGCCCGGGCCGCTTCATCCCAACATACCTCAAGATGCAAAGTACACAAGAAGCAATTGACAATAAAAGCATCAACGCCCACAATGACCATTGTGTTCTACTCGTGCAACAGATCTACATATAGACACGGCTCTGATACCACTGTAGGGGTTCGTAGCATGGAAAACAAAAATTTTCTATCTCATACAAACAAACAAGCCAAGATCTATCTACTAGATTGTAGCAACGAGTCGATGGAATAACTTACCCTCGAAGATTCCAAAGCGGTTAACGAGAGCAGATTCTCGTGGGTGATGTAGTCGTACTCTTTCCGATCTCAAGATCGCGTAGACGATCCTTCCGGCGCTGCGTTCCGGCAGCGCTTCCGCAGTCGGTCACACGTTCGGTACTCGACGAAGACCTTCCTCTCCCTTGTTCCAGCAGGCAGCGGAGGTTGTAGTACTCTCCTCGCGATTCTGGCAGCACAACGGCGTGGTACCGGAAGTAGAGGGGAAATCCCGCAGGGCTTCGCCTTAAGCCGGAGCGAGTATGGTGGATTATGAGAGAGGGCTATTAGTGGTCTAGAGATTAGACACACCAATTAGAAGGCTCTAAACCGCAGGCTAAAGCAATTAGAAGCTCTAAACCAAAACGGCTCTAAACCGGAGATTAGAGGTAGAAACTTGTGTGTCTAGAGGAGGAGGCCCTGCCCCTCCTTTTATGGGTGGAGGGGCCGGCGCGCCAGGGGAGGGAGGGGAGTCCCTCCCCAACTCGGCCTAGGTGGGCCGCCGGCTTGGAGAGGAGGGACTCCTCCCCCAAGTCGGTTTTTGCCTCCTCTTGCTTGTTTCCCACAGTTTCTTGTTTTAGCCGTTTGACTTTCAAACTGGACATTTGACTTTTCTGTTTTAGGATTCAATTTAATCCTTTATTTGGAACAGCAAGAACACTTAGTACATGATGCAATCATTCCAATATGTAATGACACATTCATGTACCCCTCCCCCCTCCCGGAGTGCCGGACATTCCGGAACCTTCTAGAACATTCACCGGAATCATTTCCGAACTCCGAAACGGGACTTTCCTTATATGAATCTTATTCTCCGGACCATTCCGGATCACCTCGTGATATCCCGGATCCCATCCGAGACTCCGAACAACATTCGGTCTCTTTCTCATAATACCATAACTACTCAAAACAACGTCGAATCCTTAAGTGTGTCTCCCTACGGTTCGTGAATTATGCGGACATGATCGAGACACTTCTCCGAACAATAACCAATAGAGGAATCTGGAAATTCATATGGCTCCCACATATTTCTACGATTACTTTGCGATCGAATGAACCACTTACATACGATACCAATTTCCCTTTGTCTCACGATAGTTTACTTATCCGAGGTCATGATCGTCGGTATCTCTGCATACCTAGTTCAACCTCGTTACCGATAAGTACTCTTTTCTCGTTCCCGTGATATGTGATCCCTTGTGAGCCAGTCACATGCTTGCAAGCTAATTGGATGATATTCCACCGAGAGGGCCCAGAGTATATCTATCCGTCATATGGATGGACAAATCCCACTCTTGATCCATGTGTTTCAACCAATACTTTCTGAACACTCAATGCCACCTTTATAGCCACCCTGTTACGGTGTGGTGTTTGATGACATCAAAGCATCCATCCGGAAAAGGTGATATGCATGATCTCATGGTCGAAGGAATTAGGTTACTATGTATCAGAAAGCATATAGCAATTGAACTATTGAAATGACTTGATCTTTATGCTACGCTTATCTATAGGAGTATGTCCATCACATCATTCTCCTAATGATATGATCCTGTTGTTAATAACATCTCTATGTTCATGATCAGGAAACCATGATCATATATTAACCAACAAGCTAGTTTAACAAGAGGCTTTACTAGGGACTCTTATTTTAGTTTACAAATCACACAAGTATTAATGTTTCCGGTTAATACAATTATAGCATGGTATGTAAACATTTATCATAAGTGTGAAGATATGATAATAACCACTTTATTATTGCCTCTTGGGCATATCTCCAACATTGGCATTGGGGGTTGTAGCATTCTTCTTGTTGGGGCACTCGTTAGAATAGTGGCATTTATTTACACAGTCATAACAAGTCACTTGCGACTTGTCCTTGGCTGCTACAGGCACAGCATTGCTTCCAGTCCTCGGGGCAGTGTTGGGGTTGGCAGTAGCATTGTTGGTGTTGAACTTGGGTGGGGCACAGGTGAAATTGCTAGAGTTGCCGGGGTTGTTGTGATTTCCTCCGGGTCTAGGGTTTCCACGGTTGGGATAGGTCGGACGGTTCATCGGGGGTCTGTTGGTTCTTAGGGAAAATCCTGGAGATGGGTTGGGGCGGTACTTTGGGGTCTGATGGGTTCCTGGCTGATGCATCGTACGACGCTTGCGGTTCTCATTGGCTTGGTTGATCTTTCCTTCCATCTGGATGGCAGAGTCGACAAGGGCTTCAATATCTGCAAAGGGGATATTGACTAACACCGTCTGCATCTCGTCATGCAGACCATTCAGGAATCTTTCTTTCTTCTTGGCTTCGGTGTCTATCTCGTCCGGGGCATACCTAGCTAATGACAAAAATTTGTCACGGTATTCCACTACAGTCATCCTTCCTTGCTTCAGCTCTCTGAACTCGTCTCTCATTCTCTTGATCAAACCCGGTGGTACATGGGTTCTGCTAAACTTGACCTTGAATTCCTCCCAGGTCATCATCTGGCCTCCGGTCATTGCGCGAACATTGTTCCACCATGCCCAGGCATCTCCGGCTTGATAATGGGTGGCGAACAGGACTTTCTCGTTGGCTTCCACTCCTGCTACTTCTAAGTTATTTTCCATGGTTTGCAGCCAATCATCGGCGTCTAGGGGCTCTTCTGACTTAGTAAAAACAGGTGGGTTGGTGTTCTGGAAATTCTTGAGCTTAGATCCATGGTTGTCCTGATTTCTGTGGCCTTGGTTGTTGTGGGCTAGCTGGGCTATCTGTTGCAGAGTGGCTAGGTTGGCTTGACGTTCCGCTCTTTCAGCTTCGCGGTCAGAAGTCAACAGTTGCAGGATCTGCAACATCGGGTCCGGGGCTGAACCACTTCCTCCACGTGGCATCTGAAGATTTAGATAGATCATGAGAAAAGAGGGAAATTTCTAAGGTTTCGAGGATTTTAAAAAGTTTTAAAGGTTTGACTCAGATTTTTCTAGAAACTTTCTTTTTCATTCATTCATTCATAGCACACAGTACAACACACACCACAACAAAGAAAAACAGATGGTTTTAAGAACCATTCTGGAAACTACGATACAGTGGGACCGAATACTACTCACTACGCTAGTGCTCAAGTGCTACTACTCCTCGGAGTCTGTGGCTTCATAATCTTCATCATCATCGATGAAGGCTAAATCATCCTCATCGGTGAAGAAGTCCATGGCCTGATCCTCCAGAAAATCATCGTCATCGCTGAGATAGGAGTAAGGGTATCCACGAAGATCCTCTCCGGCATTCTCCCTTTCCTCCAACTGCATGTCTCTCTCGTGGATGGTCTCCTCCAAAGATGAGATGCGGTGGTGAAGACGGGCAATAATGCGCTCCTTCTTGTCGAGCTGATGGCGGCGAGACTTGCGATCCCTTGCTAGAAGGGCGATGGTCTGGTCTGGTCCTTTGTCTTGATGATGGCAGACTTGTGGTTGCAGTAGTCACGACAGTTGTCCAACTCCTGCTGACGATCATACATCATGAAGCTAAGGTGGTCCAATTGAGTCTTCAGCTCAGGGTGGTATGGGGCTTCCAGTGGTTGTCCATTTGCATCACGCCTTGGGAAAAACTCAAAGCGAGTACCCTTGATCTGATTGATGCTCTGCCCACACAGACGGGAAAGAGCTTCCTGCATTGCTCTGGCAAGTCCATCGAGCCAGTTGTTTTCCCTCAAGGTAAACTGAATTCCCTCCGCAGTGGGAGGTTCAATTTTTCCTCGGAGACTTGCAACAATTAGCCACTACAGGTCTTCTCCTCCTCGATCATTGAGCTGAGCTCCGAAGAACTCGGGGTGCGGACGCTCCAGAAGTTCCGAAAGCTGGTCCAGATCCCTCTCAAAGATAAGGTCTCCTCCATTCCCAAGTTGGTAAAACTTGTTGTACTTCACGTCCATCTATAAAAATAGAGGATGAGTAGATTAGCAGGGTGATCAAGTGTGTCAAAATTTTATGTATTTTGCAAGAGTTTTTGAGGAACATGAATTTTTAGGAAAGAATTAAAGAGATAAGAATGAGAATAAGTTTTTGTAAATATTTATTTTCTTTGGTTTTGAAACTAAGTTTTTGGTTCAAACGTCCAGTCTAACTAGGGTCTCCTATGGTCAGGATGGCTCTGATACCAACTTGTCAACACCCGGATTTTTCAATCCTAGATGCCTGTTATGCCATACATCGCAATCCCAGGATTACCATTTTTGCGAGACATAACGGAATTGGATACCATAGTACATCATCCATTACAAACGATACATAAGTTCATACACAAATAGGGATCTCATGATCTAGTTCTTAATACAACTTCAAGCATCGGAATACATAATAATAACGGTAGCGTAGGCGAAGCTCCATCTTCGGGGTCACAGGCAATGCTGACGATGGGAGATGATCCTAGTTGTCGTAACCTTCCTGGGGTCCATCTTCCAGGTACTCCTCTTCATAGTCTGGCCATGGGAATAGCCAGGGACAAAGCCATGAGTACTCTTTAAGTACTCGCAAACTAATACTAACAGGTAAAGGGTTTTTTGGATAATAGGACACTAGGCTCTAGGGTTGTTTTGCAAAAGCCAGATTTATCTCTACTAGGTTCCAAAGCTAGTCACAATTTTATAACTCCTAAGTGGGAACTTGTATTTCATATCACAACTCTATTGTGGTCAAGTCAAAGTCTCAGTTTATTTCACAAGTCATTTTGAAAAGTCTGACGGGGAACAGTATGGCCACTCCAACTGTCCATAATCGCGGACGCGGCTATTCGAATAGTTTGACACTCTGCAGAGATTGTACACTTTCACCACAACATTCTATACATCCGTCAGGAACAAATCCTGAATTCACCATACTCAGTATGCGGATAATCAATCCTAACATTTCAATTACACGCCCTAGTATAAGCACCTCTCCTGTGAGTTTGGCCTCCCAACCATGACCAACTGTCATCTTCGGTACTACACACGTGGACAATCTTCACAAGGTAGCCTCAGCTCAGACCTTGGCCGTGAGGTAACTAATACTAAGGGATATAAGTTTCCAGTCAAGCCCTACCCAATATTCGGGTATTGTGGTTGTATGATAAAATTGGAATGGTATCGCATCCAGACAACCATAAATTTTATAAAGGGGTAAGGCTCATGCCTCAACATTTTTATCACCAAAATCATCAAGTGTTCGGAAACACATGTCCAAAACATTTCAATAGAATGATCCATCATTCCAAGGTTTTCATAACCATTTTTCCACCAAGTATTCCCATCTAAAGTTGATCAAGTTTTATGCTTAGCACTAGCATCTACAAGTGGGGGTAAGTACTGATGAGGGGTGGTAGACTAGTGGAGTTTCAACTAAGTACAACCTTATATCTTAGGCTAATATCAAGGTTTCTAACTTAGGCCAAATTTTATGCTCTTTATGCAACCTTCAGAATCTTTCTAGTATCTACAAGTCACTGAAGTCAACTCTAAGTTAAAGCTTTGATAAAGAAATAAAGTAAGAAGCTTGCAAATAAAACTAGGATTGGTTTATCAAGTGGGTATGATCACATATGCTTAAGGCATATAGTAGGCATAGTAACAAGTAGGAGTTTGTTGCATCAGTAGGGTATCTTGCAAGTGTTAGCTTGCATCAATGTCCATATAAGCTTGCACATTCACTAGTAGTATTAGGCTTGCATAGGTAAAGTATCTTGCAAGTGTTAGCTTGCATAGGTCAACTTGATTAGTATGGCTTGCTAAAGTAGAGTGTCTTGCAATTTTTATCTTGCATAGGTCAACTTGATTAGTATGGCTTGCCTTGTGCAGAGCAGTGGTTGAAGTTCTCCTCGGCTTCTTCTTCGTAGTATCCTCCTTCGTCCTCGTATCCTTGATCGGTAGTAGCGTCTATGAATAAATACGAGGTACACAATCACCAAACAATACTTAACTACTTGCAATCATCACACACAAAGGTCCTATAGATGATCTAGCATCATCCCTATCATTACAATGTTAAAGCTTGATTTAATTCCTTTTATTTTTAGAAAAGTAATTTCTACTCATTGAAAAACTACTTAAGATTTAATATTCTCCAAACCAAACATGGGATCATGTTGACACATGTCATCACCACATATTTTAGTCCATGGGAATATGATTTAAAGTGGTGTCACAATTTAATAAGGTTTTACCCTTTTATTTTAATTAATTAAAGTGGCTAGTAATGCCTATGGGGCATTCTTTTATTACTTGAACATTATTTCTACAAGTAAACCTATATATTTATATATATTCTGAAAGGTATGGTTAAATGTGATTTTTGAGAGTTGGAATCAACTCAAAAGCTATTATGGTTTAAATTTGAAAAATGTTTGAATGCAGAAAAGCTTCTGCCTTGTTATTTTTACCATGGGTGATCTATAGATCCAAATGACTTGAATCCAACGGGCTTGGATTCAGCATTCACAGACCTTTCCAAAAAAATTGGTTTCATTCAATTTGGTGAACTGAATAGATCTGGGTTGATTTTTGAAGTTGGGTACATAAGTGTGTTAAAATTGAAATGGAAAAAGTTTAATTTGAATAACTGGGCTGCGCGGGAAAAGTAAACGGGCCGGCCTGCTAAGCGCAGTGCTCCCGCAGGCTGTTTAAGTGGGTGTCCCCACTCGTCAGTGACACGGGGCTGGGCGAAGCGGTATGGGGCAACGTGGGTCGTTCGATCTAGTTCTAATCCAACGGCTGGGAGTCCTCGTCGACGCGAGACAACGCCGACGAGAACGAAACCTAGCGCGGCCAGTGAGGGGTGCTGGGGGCTCACCGGGGTACGGGCGAGGGTCAGCGAGGCGGGCGAACGACGAAGTCGACGACGGTGAACTCAGGGGTGGTTGCGGCAGCTCCTGGGGTGGACGAAATCGATGGCTCTCTTCTTCTCCAGAGGCGGCGGGCTCCGGTGAAATTCTGGCGGGGTGGTGCTCGCCTTGCTCTGAGAACGGTGTGGCACGATCAGTGAGGAGACGGGAGTGAGATGGTGTGAAGAAATCGAGCGGGGGTGGCCTCTATTTATAGTCGAGCGAGGGGACCGTCGGGGCGCACAGTGAGCTTGTCGGGGGCGATGTTACAGGCGGCTAATGGCATGGGCAAGGGTAGGGGACGGTGCGGTGTCTCCTGGCGATGCTCAACGACATGGTCTTGAGGCATGGGGCGGTGCGGCTTGGTCTGGAACGGGCGATGCTCTGCGTGGCAGAGGCGGCGTCTTCGACGGCGGGCGGTGGCTGTGCGGCACGGGACGGTAAACGGGGATGTCTGGCGGTCTCCTGGGTCGGTGGCGATCATGTGTGCACGCGGTGAGGGAAGCGCGCGGTCTGTGGGCGCTGGTCGAGGGTGGTGCTCTGGCGCACGCTCGGCATGGTCTCTGGCGGTCTGGGCGCGGTTCGTGCGCGTGGTCCAGGGCTTGGAAACGCTCGTGGCTGGGACAGTGAGTGGCGGTGGACGGTGGGCTGCCTCCCAGACATGCTGGCTAGGCTTGCTGCTGCTCCTAGCTTGCTGTCGACTATGGGGTGGCAAGGGTGTGCTCGGCTGTTCACCATTGATGGCAATGGCAAGCTCACAGTGGTGCTAGTGCTTGGCTAATCTTCCTAGATGATCTACTGAGCTGGTTGTGAGCTAGAGAGGGAACAAGTTAGGCCAATTTTACTGCACACTATAGTGTTTGATGTTTGTTTGATTTATGTCTGCAACCTGTTTGATGAAATGGCCGCATGAAATCAAGTTTTGAATTTTGAAAAGATTTTTGGTGGGTTTGCTAGATTGGTGCTGGTGAGTCTACAGATACTTGGGTTTTGAAAGTTGAGCTTGTTTGAGTGGTTTTTGAAAAAGTGGGATCTTCCCATATGATAAAGATTCAATTTTGAATTGTCATTTAAACTATGCATTTGAAAGTTTCTGGATGATCACAAAGTGGGCCTTGATACTTTGTTATGATTACATTCAAGGGGTGCAAAGATCCAGAAAAGTTTCTGTTAGGTTCTGAAAGTTTGAGACAGCCAAAGTAGGCATGAGAGTTAAATTGGTCAATGTGACCATTCATTTAATATATGTGTTTTGATTTACTTGTCTTTAGGAAAAGTGTGGAAAATGTTTTAGATGATGTTTATTTCACCTAAGAAACATTTTAAAAGCAATGAAACAAACAAACAAGGTGGTTTTAAAAGAATTCAAAATCAATGCATACACATATGCATGCATTCATAAATTTATTTAGAAAAGTTTTTGTTAACCCTAAGTTTGATGATTAGAGTTTGATGATCTAAGCTTAGTATTTTTGGGATGTTACATCATGTTTTTCTATGGTTGTTCTCCCAAAATAAAATAATGACCATGGACAATTTAAGAGCTAGGAGGATTCAAAACCTTTAGAGTGTGAGCTCTGCAAAAAAATAGAGTCTGTTAAACATCTCCTTTTTTAGTGTATTGTAGCTAGGCAAATCTGAGGGTGGTAGCAGAAGTTTTTGATATTCATGTCATGAACTACGAATCTATTGCTTCGAAGTGGCTTGCTAACAAAAGGTTTCTGCATTTCAATGTCGTAACTTCTACAGTCCTCTGGGCACTATGGAACAATAGAAATAGCATTGTGTTTAACAAAACTACTTGGATTAATATGAAGCAGGTCTGGTGCCTGGTTCTGCTGTATCTGAGAAACTGGAAGCTCCCTTTCAAAGATTTGGAGGGGGTATGATCGAGCACTTTATGTCCAAGATGATGCAAAAACTGAAAAATCCATTGCCTCTGCCAGTGCCCTATATTGTGTGGTCTTTGGATGGATCTCCACCTGGAAAACCATGGCTTTTTCGAGCTATGGAGGGAAAGCATCGCTGGAGCACCTGCAAGAGCATCCTGAGCGGAGTGATTCTATTCATGTGGTGATCTGAGTGGGTGTTGTCGATGGCAAAGCATATGTCTGTAATCTGTCAGTTTTTGTTCTTCTTTATGTACCGGTCTTTAGCTAAGAATAGTTTGGTAAGATAGTTGGCTTCGAGCTTTTGTGTTCGGCTTGGTGGTTCTATCGGTTGCGGTAGTCAGTTTATGCCGAGTAAACCTGTTCTTTTCATTATGCTACCTTTTCGCTTTGGTTTACCAGATGTAAATTTCACTATGATTAATGGAACTGGGGGAAATTCCTTTTAGTCTAAAAATAAAGGGCGTGTATGTACTATTATACACCTAGGAATTGCAAAACTACGTCACACATGATACTCCCTCTGCTTCACAATATAAGCCATTTTAGATGTAAAAGTAGTTTCACCAAATGTGGACCAAGTGGAAGATTCTAGTACTAATCTTTCCATGTAGTACTTATTTTTGTACGTAGTTCATGTAAAAGTAGTTCATGCGAGCTACAAACAAAGACCAGCTCATTTCATTGACAAAACGAGGTGAGTTTAAACAAGCTGAGCTAACGAGTGCCGTCCACCTCTAGCTGAGGAGCGATGGCGGAGAATCACACAAGATAGAGAAGGCGGAATTGGTATTCTGATGATTCATTCATACCGTCAGCTAGTACACGTTTCAAGGAATGAACAACACAAGCGCACGCTAAACAGGCTCGAATGGCCCATGTAAGACAAGACAGTCCCCTCCCCTCGAATTCATGCTTGACTCCGACGTCACCAGATTGGCTGGAGATTCGATCAACGCATTTGCACGTGCTATCTATTTGTACCATTATTTAAAGGCATTTGGAGGGATAAATGACATCAATTGGTCTAAACTTCATAAAAAAGAAAAGACAAATTGACATCAGAAGGATCAGCCAGCAAACCGTAGCAGAATGTCGCAAGGCATACACTCAATCCAATAATGCCCTCAAGGAATCAACTGGCAGTGTCGGCAGAGTAAACCGTCAAAATTGATTTGCACTTAACATTACACCGTACTGTAATTAGGGGCTACCTAAACAGATCTGCCAAACATCACGCTTAAGTAACTGTGTCTTCCCACCGGTTGTTGACGAGTGACACACATGCTGAACATTCTATTACCAGCCAGTGGGAGCGAGAGCACTGCCTTCTTTCCAACCAGTGGCAGGAGCAGGGACAACAGCAACAGTAGCATCATCAGGAAGGGGGACGGCAGGTGCATCCCAACCTTCTCCAACAACAGGAGCTGCACTCAAATAAACACGAGTGCTTCAGTATCATGACAATACATCGTCACTAGGAGATAATGTCAGGAACACCACAACCAAGTTTTTTTGTACTCTGTTTCTTAAATTAAATAGCCAGCATTAGACTATGTGATCCAACTAAAATAATATGGAAAAGTCAAATTATGAAAGGAAGTGAGATCAATTTAAGTGAAGACCTAGCAAAATGTTGGAGAAGCAGAGAGATTAGAGAAGCAGAGAGATTAGAGAAGCAGAGGCCGTATTCAGGAGAAACTAGAGCCACCTCTTCATCCACCTCCTTAGCTTCCTCCGGATCCCTATAGAAGAAAATATCAACCTACAAAAGACAAATAAGATCCATGAGCATGAAGGATCTACTCATATACTACCTAAGCTCCTATGAATAAGGCCCACCCACATTTCGAGACAAAGTTTGACCAAAAGAGTTGAGCAACAATATCTCTATTATATAGTACACAATTGATATTGTTAGATTTGTACTGAAAAGTACTTCCAAATGATACCAATTATTTACCAAATATTATTGTATACATAGATTAATTCTTGGTCAAACATAAATCTTAAAAAGCGTGAGCGCCTTAATCATTGGAATGCAGGGAATATTTTTACTTACAAAAGCCATCAAATAAGAAAAAAAACATAAAGAATTCGGGTGATACTTTTGATCATCCAAGTTTACCATGACATCCCACTTATGTACTGGGAGAATCGTGCCACGCATCTGCATAACCATCCTAGCAAGTAGCCAATACAGACAACCAATGCTTTGCTTTCCCTTGTTGTTGGCAAGAATGCCAGTATCAACATAGCACATGGGTGAATCAGTGTCACAGAAGGCAATAGTCGGTATGTTGCCAAGAGCAGACTCCTTGATGGGTTGCATATAATTAAGCAAAGACATTTACAAGATGACCATTTGCAACATTTCGTTGCACAGAAAGCTCACAAAATCAAAAGAGTAATTACCTGATGATCAGTTCTGGTGTCGGTCAGGATGAGGAGACGTGGTTCACTGAACATGGTTTGCACATGGTTAGTGAAGGTACCAGGGGTGTGCCTGCCAGTAATGGCATTGGCACCAGTGTGCTGTGCAAACTTGAGAACAACCCTCTGACCATAAGGCCTAGCAGACTACACAATGATGTCTTGCGGGTTCTCAATCTTAATAGCAACAATCACTCCGGCCAAGCAGATAGGTACTTCTCCATCCAATCAGTTAGCCTCTTATGGAACCGTTCTTTGAGCATTTTGAACTTTTCCTTGCGCATTTGGTCTTGGGGTACACACTAGTACACGGTATGCCTTTAGGGGCACTTTGTCTAGGGGCACTTCTCAAAATGCCTCTTAAATGTGTCAATTAGGGGCATTTGGTCAAAGTGTCCCTAAAGATACTATCTTCAGGAGCATTTTGGTCAAAGTGGGGGCATTTTTAAAAGTGGCCCTAAAAATACTGTCTTTAAAAGCATTTTTATCGAAGTGCCTCTAAAAATAATACCTAAAGATACTACCTTTAGAGGCATTTTTATCAAAATGCCCTAAAGATACTCCCTCTGAAAAATACCCTCTATAATTTTCTAACATAACTCGCATCCCTCCAGTCGTCATACCGCATCGCTCTCATTCCGCTTGCCACCGTCTCCCAATCCCCGTTCCGCCCGCCACCATGGCCGGCCAATTTCGGCGGTGTCCTGATGTCGCACGACCGCCGCCCCAGAACCACCTCATTTTCCTCTCTCAATCACACGACGTGGAACCGTAGATCCACAACCCCACCACAACCCTAGCCCAGGTTCTAGCAAGGTTCTATTTTTGGGACACATGGCACTGTCGTCGTCCTCGAGCTCTAGAGCTGGGTCCCTGTGGCATCCATGGCGGCGTCGGCGTCCTCAGGCTCCGGCAAGCTTTGATCTTTGGCATCCATGATGACCCTGGGGCCCTCACCAACGCCGGTGTCCTCGGGCGTCACCGATTCGATGTGTGTCAAGGCGTGCAATTTGGTACAGTTAAGTGAAATTAAGGATATTTTTGGTTTATCGGCCACACCATCAACCCCCAGTCCCGGGGAGCACCTTGCCACCACAATCGTCCATGGATTTGTGGATGTCTTCTTCGCGCGGAGTCAATGTTCCCTTTCCTAGCTGGCAGTGACAATGGAGGTTAGTTTTCTAACCTTTCTCTTGTAGATTATGGTTCTGATTCTACTCATTGCTAGGGGATTTCTAGTTCATGGTATGATTTTTATTTGGTGGTTTCTACTGACTACTATTAGGGAAATATACAACATTTAGTTAACACTAGTAGATTGAGTTTCCATGTAAAGTGCTTCGGGAGCGTATCACTTTCAGCGAATTTGATATGATGCTCTCTAAAGAACTATCCATTTTGTATGTGTATATGCATGTTCAACACCTATGATGTTGAGTTTTAGTAGTAGCAATTGATAGTTTATTTGAAAGAAAGTGTTGTCACTTTTTCTACTGATTGGGTAGTTGTGGTGACCCAGCATACCACTGCATGTGTAGTACATTATAGTTGTTGACATGACATCCACAGAACACCGTTCCGTAAATATCACATCCCTCAGAGTGGTACAACAGAAAAATTGCGGGTCCATATTACAAAAGTACACACATTATTATTATTACAATACCGAAAGTTTAAGACTTCCAAAAGATCCAACTTACAAACCAAAATATAAAGTGTTCAGTGGAATTTTAAAAGTAGCAACTCCGACTAGGAGTGGGGATCAATAGCTTATTATATAGAGTTCATGTTGCTCTGCTTCGTTATTTACTACTAACTAGACACTTAAGTGGACTCGTTCTCATCGACACAGTAGCGGATCTTGTAGTCCACGCCTTCAACTCCTCCGGATAGATCAGGTTCCTCGTAGAACACATCTTCTTGGCATTCAGCTGCATACATTGGCACGTCTTCGGGATCCTCAGAGTCTAAGCAAGGGATCAAAGGAAAGAATGAGTAACAGAGTTACCCAGCAAGTTCATTATATGCAAGGTGGGAAGTTTGATGCTCTAACTACCACCTCAGATTATAAATCCTTGACACTAAGCAGTTTTTGTAAATCTTTCTTCAAAGGTTGATTTTATTCCAAAAAACTATGACAATCAGCCTTCATAGGTTGACCAGAACTTTCATGGAGTTCCTTTCCTGCCGCGTTCGTAGCTCCTTCCCGGAACAGGGAGTAACAAGTTACAGTTCTTACACTCTACAGAGGTGCGTTACTTTACCCATGAGAGATCAACTCCTTGTTGCACAACCGGGCGTACTTTCCCATCCACAATTCCATGATGTGGGGCCCAGTAGTTAGTCCAAGCCAATCACTGCCCCCTTCGCAACCCCGCATGCCTCCTTGGTGTACACCATGCCCACACAATGAATTACGACAATGGTTTGTACAAACCGTTAGATGCCAGAACTATCGTGGGACGATGAGGGTTCCCACCCATATGTTGCATATCCTCTATGAATTACCAATCAATATGCACGCTACGAGGATAACAGCCATGACCTGCACATCCGGCTTCATGCGAGAGGAAGAAGATACAGTTGACTTCTCTGTCCCATTTCAAATATCATGGCTAACGCGTAATATACGGCGCTAGAATCACTGATGTCAGGGGTTATTAAGTCCCTATTTGATCATCATTGTTGCAATTAGAACTCTAAGTTCTATTGCTCCATTATATCACCACTTAGGATGATATCTATGATTTCTTTGTTTATGAAAATAATATTTTCTTTCTTTTATAGCATATATGATAACACACAATTTGCAAATACTTTGATAAAGACTCTTCAAAGGACATGAGCAAGTGATGAACTTGCCTTGTGATGGCAAGGTAGTGAAGTCTGATGCTTGCACTGGACCTTGAGCTCCTAGTTCTACAAAAACATCATTATTGTCCGATAAGGACAATATTTAAAGAAGCAAAATGATTATGCAAGTAATGTAATGCATTATTTAATTCTATATGCATTTTCCTTATATAAGGTGCCCTTTTAATAAAGCATTTATAAATATTATTTTTTAATATTTATTGCATATATTGAACTATTTTATTTTATTACTTTTTTTATTTGACTTTTATTGATTTAATAATTCTTTTAGGAATTATTAATTATACTAAATTTATTACTAAATATTTATTTAGTATTTTTAAAAAATACTATAATATTAATAAATAATGAAAGTGATTTTTATTTATTTTTATCACTTATCAATAATTTGGTAAAATTCCATAAGGGATATATAAATTACAAAATTCTTATAAAAATTTAAATGTCCAAAATTTTATATCTTATTTTATTTGGACAGAGTGGATTATTGTGAATCCAAAAATATTTTATTTACAATTTTTGGACTTTTATTATATTTTCTATAATTTTATTGAGGTCAGGGGCATTTTGGTCTTTTCTAATTGATCAAAAAAATTATTAAATAACTTGGGCTGGCCCCTTGGGTTTATTGGGCCAGGGTGGCCCAATAGGGCAGGGTCAAAAGATCACCCCGAAGGGTTTTGGCCCACCCAGCCCACTCTGCCCCCCTCTCTCCCTCAACCTTATCCCCTCCTCCTCTGACTCGACCTCGTGGCCGGCGATGCCGCCACCGTCAATTCCTGCCATCGTCGATAGTTCTGGCCGCCGCCGTGGTGCGAGTTGGGGTTGTCGACGACGCTCGTTCGTTCTTTCCACTTGGATTTGACTCCGGGGCTTCCCTGTGGTCAGGTCCACCCCATTACCGAACCCTAGGGTTCGGAAAAGGTGTTGTCGCTGACGCCGCGATCCCGCCTGTGGTGGTGTGCTGGGCTCGTGCGCTGCTGTGGCCGCCGCCGTGGCAGGTGCAGGTTGCAGCGCCCCTCTGGGTGCTCCCTGTGCTGCCGCGGTTCGTCGGCCACCCTGCTTCCTCTTCGATTCGTCAGCGAGGACCTATGGTGAGTTTGATTCTTCTCCCCTGGTGCTCTCTATATTTGCTGGTTTCATGCTAGATGTTGGCAGTGTTCTCTCTGCTACTGTCTAATTTGGATTAAGATGATCATCCATTTAGGGTTCCTGCTATGTGCTTGTTCATGTACTGGATGATTTGATTCATGTTTAGATGGTCTGTATACATGCTAAATGCTTACTGGCTTGAAACTTGTTGCTTAAAAATGACAGATGATGTTTCTGGTGGCTTACTAGATGATTTGATGCTTAAATTGCATCTGATTAAGATGATATTGTTGTTTGGGAAACATGCTTCGTTCAGCTAATGATCTGATAGCTTTCCACTTTTTATTTGATTCATGGTCATGATTATGATAAGATACAGCTACTGTATTAGTGCTGATAACTTGGAAATTAGCATGTGGTTTGAGATCATTATGATCTCAAACAATAAAGTTTATTATAGGAATATCCTAGTTATGATTCCTGTGTTACAGGAAAATGATTAGTTAGTTGATTTTCTGAATCTATGATGATTTACTGCCTTTCCTGATTCATATTGGATTGTTCTTGTGACACCATCATGTATGGTACACAAGTTTGATTCTAAACCATGGATTTGGTTAGTTTGTACTTAAGACAATCTTGGCTTTGAGAGATAAATATAGATGCTCTTATTTGAATTCCCTAAGACCAATGATGTTGGTCTGAGGCTTAGGGATTCAAAGCTTATCTAATTGGTTCATCTAGATAGTCCTGGTAGTGGTACCAGCTATTCTTTACTGAATCAAAGTTTGGAAAAAATTGATAGTGAGCTTGATCATGTTATGAATCCTATGGATTTGGTCCTAAGGTGCTACCCTTCCTTTAGGGATGTGCCTAGGAATAGATCATAGGTATATGCATGATTGAATGGTAAGATATAGTTTGACAACCAGAGCAAGGATGTTGCTCTGAGCTCTGGTTGGACCTTGGTACTTTGTTGTTTGCCTTTAGAGTTTAAAAGAAAATCCCTATGATGGATTCACCCCACTTGGGTGTTTTCTGAGGTTATGTTTTATAAAACAACACATGTTTCTCTCTGAATAAGATGATTAGATCATGTGAAGGTTTTATGAAACTCACCACAAAATCTGGTGCTGATGTAGTAAGTTGGTGATGATGATCTTGATCTGGTTTTGATCTGCTTTTGCTGGGCTCCTGAGCTTGCCCTTGAGCTGACCCTGCTCCTCCTAGCTCCTGGCTTGATCTTGCTATCCACCTAATCCATTCCCCTCCTTATGTCACCATCCTGGCGAGGTTTGATTGATCTGGGTTGGTCTGGTTTGGTTGTTATTCTTGCTGTCTACCCTGGCTTCTCTTGTGTGATGTGTAGTGGAGAGATGCACTGATGTGCTCCCCCAAGGCTGTGTTGTGGTTTTATAATATTGACTATGCTTGTGAGCTTGACAACACACCACATGCATGCTGGTGTGTGTCCAGCCTGTGTGCCTGCTATGCACTTGTGGATAGGTTCAGAAAGTTTGAACTTACTATTACCAAACTACTTTTACCCTCGATGGTGAATTGGTCCCTTTTGGCTGTCATTTGCATTTTGGTTGTAAATTTATGAAAGATGAAATCTTTCATATTGGTGAATCTTGCCTCTTTATAACATTTCTCAATGATGAGTTTGTCAAGTGCACCTCACTGACATATCTGAGAGAAATATACTAACACTAATCCTATTTTGTTTTCTATTTAATCTTTGTTTTGCAGATACAAAGATAAGAATGAAGATTTAGTGTAGATTTAGTTGTAGGCTAGTTAGTAAATATTCAAATGTAATTTTCTTATTCTTTTGTAATTTTTCTTTTATAATTCTTGTAATCTTTATTTTATTCATTTGTAATAAAGATTATATATTTATTAATAAAGGATATTCTTATTCTTTATTCTTTTTGTAAATTGTGAAGTTTTGAATAACTTCAGTAAGTTCATTCTTTGTAACTTGTTTATGTATATAAAATGGATTTCATAAACAATATTGTTTTTAGATAAGATTTAAGTTATAATACTTTTCTCTTAATTAATTTAAGATTCAAAACCTATGTCAAAATCATTTAAATTATAAAACACTTAAGTTTTTAAAATCCAAACTCATTTCAAAACACACATAATTCCTTTAAGATCATATCAAAGTTTATAGCAATCCTCCTTTAGGACTAAGCCTAATATCAAAGTAAGAAAGAAACTTTGATCACTTCATGGTTTTTTTGGCGAAAATTTTACTCACATTTTCTCAAATGAATGCATGCAACAATTCATATTCCTAAATCTACCCTTCGTTTGGTCCTATATACTGGGATGTTACAGACTTCCCCCCTTAAATTAAACTTCGTCCCGAAGTTTGTGGAGATGTACCTGAATAGTTCTGGATAAGCTTTTCCTAAATCCTCTTCCTTCTCCCATGTGGCTTCTCTCTCCGGGTGATGTTCCCATTGTACTTTGCAATATTTGATTGCTCTGTTCCTCAATCTTTTCCAGTTTTCTTCCAGAATCTTGCAGGGCTTTTCAATATAAGTTAGGTCTGCTTGTAGTTCTATCTCTTGATGTGTGATTGCATCATTTGGAACTTTCAAACATTTGCAAAGTTGTGACACATGGAAAACATTATGCACTTGAGCCAATGTTGATGGTAACTCTAGAGCATAAGCTATAGTTCTGTTTTGACTCAGTATCTTGAATGGTCTGATGTATCTTGGACTCAATTTCCTTTAACTCCGAATCTTTTTACTCCTTTCACTGGACTTACTTTCAAATAGACCATATCTCCTACTTCTGGATGCCATGATCTTTGGCTTTGATCCGCATAACTCTTCTGCCTGCTCTGGTCTATTTTCAGTCTATCCCTGATGTTATCAATGATGTCTTGTCTCTCCTTGATATAATCTGGTGCAAATTCTTTGCTGCTTCCAGGTTCACACCAACATATTGGTGATCTACACTTCCTTCCATACAGAACCTCATATGGGGCTGCCTTCAGACTACTCTGATAGCTATTGTTATAAGAAAATTCTTCCAATGGTAGGTGATCTTCCCATGTTCCTCCAAAATCTAGTGCACAAGCTCTCAACATGTCTTCTAGTATTTGATTTGTTCTTTCAGTTTGACCTCCTGTCTCAGGATGATATGTCGTGCTGAAATCTAATTTTGAACCAAGTGCTTCATGCAATTGCTTCCAAAATGCCGAAGTAAACACGGATCCCCTATCAGTTGCGATCTTTTTGGGTACTCCATGCTTACTTACTATCTCTTTAACATATACTTCAACTAACTTCTCGGCATTATCCTTTTGATTCCCTGGAATAAAATGTGCACTCTTAGTAAGTCTGTCCACAATTACCCATATCATATCCTTCATTTTTGGTGTCATAGGTAACCCTGTGATGAAGTCCATACCTATTTCCTCCCATTTCCATTCAGGAATTTCTAAGGGTTGTAATGGTCCTGCTGGATTTTGATGTTCATATTTCACCCTTTGACAAGTATGGCATTCAGATACATATTTAGCAATATCCTTTTTCATGTTATTCCACCAGAATAGTTCTTTAAAATCCATATACATCTTAGTACTCCCTGGATGTATAGAATATGGAGTATCATGTGCTTCTTTGAGTATGACATTTCTGATCTCAGTCACATCTGGAACACATAGACGATCTTTGATGGGGATATGCCTACCGGGGTATACCCAGCAGGACTGTGGCATCCCGCAAAACCACTACTAGAAAATCGCGTTGTTTTTGTGCATTGCATCATCATGACCGCATGCTCATGTCATCATGCCGCATTGCATTTGAGCATCGTCATCATCTTGCATTTACTTGCATAAAACTATTTTCGGAAAAACCTGTTTGTGTTTTCTAAACGCCCCGTCTTTATTCAAACGCAAAACCCGGGTCACCGGATTATTTTGTCTTGTTTGCTATCGGTTTGCAAAAAGCCCGGTTTGAAATAAATAAAATAGTTAATTATTTTAGCGGGGCAGTCGAACGGGCCGATTCGACCCGAACGACCACCCCAGAATAAAATCGGCCCAGCTGGCAGCAGTCTACTTCCCCAGATAAATATCTACCCAGTCCCCCCTAAATCTTTTCTTACCCTGTCCTAGTCCACCCACCCCACCTCCACCTCACCCCCTCCTATCGCGAGACGCCACGTCACCCTGCCCTTCCCCCTAACCTATCCCAGGTCGCCACCTAATCCTACCCCTCTCCCCACCTGCCCTCCCTGGTCAAACCCCCTGGCCCGCGCCCTGGCCCACTCCCTGGCCCCGCAGACCCCGCCCTCTCCTTCCCTCTCTCCCACCCCGACACTCCCCCGTGGCCCCACCTCCCCCTGGACCCGGTCCGCTCCCCTCCCTCTCTCTTCCTCCCCAACCTCTCTCCCCCACGCTCCCGCAACCACCTGCCCACCCCGCGCCGCGCACCTCGCTGGCCACCCCGCACCCTCCGCTCGCCTCCACCGCCGGCCGCCGCGCCCTCCTTCCCTCCGCAGTTCACCGGCCGAGCCCCTTCTTCCTCCGGCCACCGGGCTCCCCTCCGACCCGCCGGCAACCTCCGAGCCGTCCTCCTCCTCGCCGCCGGCCCGAGCCCGCGCCGTGGCTCTCTTCCCCGCCTCCGACCGCGAACCCTCCTCCCCGCCTCTGCTCCGGTAGCCGCGGTCGCCGCCCGAGCTCGCCCACGACTCCCTCCTCGTCGGCCTCCTCCTCTCCCCGTCGCTCCCCGCCCGGCGTTCCCCTCTCCTCTCGCCTCCGCGCCGTGGCCGTCTTCCATCGCCGCCGTCTCCCTCCCGCGGCGCCCCCTCGAGCTCTGCCGCCACGAGCCCCATCTTCCCCGACGGCCTTCCTCTGCTTCTTCCTCGGCGCTCCCCCCCCGCATCCCCAGGTCGCCGCCGCAGGAACCACCCCGCTCCGCTCCGGCCCTCTCCCCGACCACCACCCTCCGCCGCCGCCAGCGCGGGCCTCACCTTCATCCGGCGTCCCCATCGTCGGCCCTCCCTCTCCTCTTTGTCCCGGCCGCATCGGTCGGCCGCCATGTTGTTCATCGTCCTCGCGTCAAGCCCCTGTGAGCGCCACAACCTTCCGCAGTGCCCCTGCCAATGGCTACCATCGTGGATTCAACATCAAGATCAAACTTTCCCTTCAGCGCGTGAGGATGTACTGATATGGTGGTAGCATGGTGACTGCACAACCCCATAACAAGAACTTCAGAGCACATCGACAACTAGGTCGACACCCACCCGGTGGACCCCGACGAGAACCGTCCCCATGCCGAGTTCTTCCGAAGACCGATCCCCAAAAACCCGCGGCACCCTGAAGCCGTCGACACGGAGCCCCGAGTTCGCCATCACGGGCATGCGGCGCCACCCCCAAGATCTCCAATAAGGAACAACAAGACCCTCGGAACACCAAGATCTCCGCCGTGAAACGGCAAGACCGACTCGATGACACGGAACCGACAAGATCCACGCGACGACAAGATCTACTTCACGGATCCGAAGACCCCGGAACCCGATCCACTCAAGTTCGCCATCGACGACAAGATCGGCACCGACCAGGGCGAACCCGATGCGCCCCGACACCAAACCAAGTCCTTCCCGGAGTCCGAGAACGAATTCGTCGAACCCTGTCGAACCCCGAACCCCTCGGAGCCCAAGTTCGCCGAACCCAGATGTGTGAACCCTTCCCGAAACCCTATTTTATAATATAATACAGCTTGTCGCATATTAATTGTTCATGCATGCATCCTTGTCTGTGGTTTGGGGGCCTTATGCCGATTCACCTCATAATTGAATATGGGGCCCATATGCGGGCAAATCTAGTCGCATATTGGCCTCATTTAAAATTGTGTAGCGAACCGGTGATATATTTTGCCTTGTTAAAATAACATTTAAATTGCGGGATATCTAAACAACTTGAACCATATATTTAATTGTCGGGACCTCAGTTCCGCTTAATATGATCTAATTGCATCGCATCTTTGCCATGCCAGACATCATACATGCATCATGCCCGATCTTCTGTCATAGTATTAAATAGTGCATCCGGTGTTTATTCTAGTGTTTTGCTTCTTCGCAGATAAGGCCGTTGAGTTGATGTGAGCTTCGCCCCGATCTTCGGTTGAACCTTCGGCAATGTTTTCAGGCGAGCATCTCCCCCTTTCTACCTATCTTACTTTTATAGTATTTATTCCCTCCTGTTGATCTATTGCTATCTGTGTTGCGATGCTCTAGTTTCCGTACCCGTGATATCCCTTGCAGCCTTATATCGCCTTGGACACCTCCTATTACCTGTTGTTTGGTAGATAGTTGGACTTGCGCGTCGTAGTCGCTTGCTCAAGTGCTGTTGCGTGTCGTCAAGTGCCACAGTTGTTGGAGCATTGCCGCATGTTTAATGTTGGAGAGGATCATGGTTTATTTATTGCTCACTTTAATTATTGTTTAACAACTAAAATTGAAGTAGGTAAGCAGAGGCACAGGTGGGCAATAGATGTTATTTGGTTGTTAACCGTCCACTTGTGTCCCGTAGGACCCCGAGTGCTTGATACCTGTTCCTTGATTTATCGCGCTATCCACATACGGGGAATTATGGGCCCCCCTTAGCCAGAGCTTGATTCAGTCTTATTTCTTGGGGCCACAAACTAGTTTGAGGTTTTATTTACGATCCTGTACTTATGCCATGCTTTACTGCTTTATTTACGATTGTGCGAGGAGCACACTGTACTGTTTAGGATCGGGACACGATTCCGCGGTGTCGACAAGCTCAGTTTTGGGTTCCCAGTCGTTCACAGCCGTCCACCCAAACCTTGAGGCCGTCTCGGAGCCGGCCGACTTTGTTGCGGGTCTACTTCAAGGGGTGGCCCCCTGAAATATTTCTGAATCCTGTGATTGCTTTGTCGTGAAAGCCTCGTTGGGTTTTGATTTGGTTTTTCCGAGGTTGATCGTGTGTGTGTTGCTATTGGTGCACCCCGGCCGGGTAAAACTTTCTGAAAGCCGTGTCCGCGGTTATGGACGACTTGGAGCACAGTATCTCGATCATAGACAACTATAACTAAAGTAGTGCTATAAATTTGACTTTATAATGACTAGTAATCAGCTTCACTATAATGGAATGGCTACATAAAACTGCCCACAATTGCTTGTTTGAGTTGTCGCTTGCGACAATTGTATCTGACTAGTAAGTATTGCAACTACAACGGAATGGCTAAATAAAAGTACCAACAACTGCTGGGTTTTTGGGATATCTCATGCTAATTGTATCTGACTAGTAAGTGTTGCCACTACAACGGAATGAATAACTAAAATGGCCCACTGCTTACTTTATCAGGATGATTATCTATACCTGACTAGTAATTGCTGCAACGATAACTGAATAAATAAAACTGCCAACTGTGTGAGTTCCTCGGTTGACTTCCTCGTTTGGTCTCGAGGGGGAAACACCAGGATGGGTTTGTTTGATGGTAGCATCAGGTTGGATCCGAATAGATCTTTCTTACCCCTCTCTGATAACCGACAGTTGTGTCGAGTCTCTATAGGTTGTTTAGTGCATGCTGCCGCTGCCGCTTCAGTCCACCATACCTATGTAGGCGAGGACCGCCGAATTCTAGTCTCGCCGTGTACTGGCCTCAGTACTGACGCTCCTCTTTTTCCTTTGCCCTTTGTCGGCACCCCTTTTGTTTAAGCAGGTTTTGAGATCGACGCCGTTAGCAGGGTTACCCTTCCGGCTTGGCCTGGGCAGGGTTATGGACGCCATTGGTTATTCTTCAGGGCTCTTAGCCCCATTTGCATCTTGTCCGTAGTCGGACGCTCTATCATTTTCAAGGTTATTTGGATCTTGTATATTATATCTGTATTCTTGACTCTTTGAGTCACTGTTATATATATATATCTGTTCTGTGGGTCCCATCGAGGACTGTTGTGTAATGTTATTACTTCGTTTTCCACCTGCACGAAAGTGCCTGGTGGGCACCTTTGAATCGTTTCTATGCGGGTTTGGCGGGTTTCGCTAAAACTTGCATAGGGCCGATTCTGAGGGTGTTACAGAGTGGTATCAGAGCTCAGCAGTTGCGATACCCCACAAGTCCAGCCTGTAGGATAACCTAGCTAACGTCCGAAGTAGAGTGTCAAAACTATTTTGGAAAAATCGGTTGGATAGTTCTGGTTAGGTCTGATTTTATTCCTTACCCCTCTGCTAATCCCCTCTTACCTCTACGTGTTTTGAATCCGCTCTCTTCTCTCTCTTCGAGTCCAGGATTTCTCGTGGTTGGGTTCCGTCGTACCTTCAGGGTTTCGCTTCCTTCTCTGATAACGGTGTTCTACCATCCGGTGTTCAAGCTGCCTGAGGAGTCCTTCTACTGTGGTACCATTCCTTGCCCCTTGTTTGTGCTTTCCGGTGTTTTCTGACGCGACGACATCACCTACGCCAGATCCGATGCAGAGTCTGCATCACTCCTTTGTTTCCGAACCTCGCTTGTCGAGATCTTCAGTCTGATTCCGAGAGTTGGTTGCATAATCCGCCTATCCGTGTGCAGAGTAATGGTTTGGGTGCGCGATGGACTGATCACCATCCGACTACTCTTATCATTCGCTCTTGTACATCGAATCAGTGGATTCAGCGGTTTTACTCCGTCCACGGAAGCTAGAGGTGGCTTTATTTGTTGATACCTCTACCTTCGACCTTTTGTTTCCGGAGTGTTTCCCTCGTCGGTCACGGACAACGGCCTCTTGTTAGTGGTGTCGCGAAGATCTACACGAAGCGAGAAGACGCAGATCGCCGACCTTCCTTCCGGTACCATGAGGCGGATCTCGAGGGCGAGATCCATTGTTAGTGGTGTCGAATTGTGGCATCCCGCAAAACCACTACTAGAAAATTGCGCTGTTTTTGTGCATTGCATCATCATGACCGCATGCTCATGTCATCATGCCGCATTGCATTTGAGCATCGTCATCATCTTGCATTTACTTGCATAAAACTATTTTCGAAAAAACCTGTTTGTGTTTTCTAAACGCCCCGTCTTTATTCAAACGCAAAACCCGGGTCACCGGATTATTTTGTTTTGTTTGCTATCGGTTTGCAAAAAGCCCGGTTTGAAATAAATAAAATAGTTAATTATTTTAGCGGGGCAGTCGAACGGGCAGATTCGACCCGAACGACCACCCCAGAATAAAATCGGCCCAGCTGGCAGCAGTCTACTTCCCCAGATAAATATCTACCCAGTCCCCCCTAAATCTTTTCTTACCCTGTCCTAGTCTACCCACCCCACCTCCACCTCACCCCCTCCTATCGCGAGACGCCACGTCACCCTGCCCTTCCCCCTAACCTATCCCAGGCCGCCACCTAATCCTACCCCTCTCCCCACCTACCCTCCCTGGTCAAACCCCCTGGCCCGCGCCCTGGCCCACTCCCTGGCCCCGCAGACCCCGCCCTCTCCTTCCCTCTCTCCTACCCCGACACTCCCCCGTGGCCCCACCTCCCCCTGGACCCGGTCCGCTCCCCTCCCTCTCTCTTCCTCCCCAACCTCTCTCCCCCACGCTCCCGCAACCACCTGCCCACCCCGCGCCGCGCACCTCGCTGGCCACCCCGCACCCTCCGCTCGCCTCCACCGCCGGCCGCCGCGCCCTCCTTCCCTCCGCAGTTCACCGGTCGAGCCCCTCCTTCCTCCGGCCGCCGGGCTCCCCTCCGACCCGCCGGCAACCTCCGAGCCGTCCTCCTCCTCGCCGCCGGCCCGAGCCCGCGCCGTGGCTCTCTTCCCCGCCTCCGACCGCGAACCCTCCTCCCCGCCTCTGCTCTGCAGCCACGGTCGCCGCCCGAGCTCGCCCACGACTCCCTCCTCGCCGGCCTCCTCCTCTCCCCGTCGCTCCCCGCCCGGCGTTCCCCTCTCACCCTCTCGCCTCCGCGCCGTGGCCGTCTTCCGTCGCCGCCGTCTCCCTCCCGCGGCGCCCCCTCGAGCTCCGTCGCCGCGAGCCCCATCTTCCCCGACGGCCTTCCTCTGCTTCTTCCTCGGCGCTCCCCCCCCGCATCCCCAGGTCGCCGCCGCAGGAACCACCCCGCTCCGCTCCGGCCCTCTCCCCGACCACCACCCTCCGCCGCCACCAGCGCGGGCCTCACCTTCATCCGGCGTCCCCATCGTCGGCCCTCCCTCTCCTCTTTGTCCCGGCCGCATCGGTCGGCCGCCGTGTTGTTCATCGTCCTCGTGTCAAGCCCCTGTGAGCACCAGAACCTTCCGCAGTGCCCCTGCCAATGGCTACCATCGTGGATTCAACATCAAGATCAAACTTTCCCTTCAGCGCGTGAGGATGTACTGATATGGTGGTAGCATGGTGACTGCACAACCCCATAACATGAACTTCAGAGCACATCGACAACTAGGTCGACACCCACCCGGTGGACCCCGACGAGAACCGTCCCCATGCCGAGTTCTTCCGAAGACCGATCCCCGAAAACCCGCGGCACCCTGAAGCCGTCGACACGGAGCCCCGAGTTCGCCATCACGGGCATGCGGCGCCACCCCCAAGATCTCCAATAAGGAACAACAAGACCCTTGGAACACCAAGATCTCCGCCGTGAAACGGCAAGACCGACTCGATGACACGGAACCGACAAGATCCACGCGACGACAAGATCTACTTCACGGATCCGAAGACCCCGGAACCCGATCCACTCAAGTTCGCCATCGACGACAAGATCGGCACCGACCAGGGCGAACCCGATGCGCCCCGACACCAAACCAAGTCCTTCCCGGAGTCCGAGAACGAATTCGTCGAACCCTGTCGAACCCCGAACCCCTCGGAGCCCAAGTTCGCCGAACCCAGATGTGTGAACCCTTCCCGAAACCCTATTTTATAATATAATACAGCTTGTCGCATATTAATTGTTCATGCATGCATCCTTGTCTGTGGTTTGGGGGCCTTATGCCGATTCACCTCATAATTGAATATGGGGCCCATATGCGGGCAAATCTAGTCGCATATTGGCCTCATTTAAAATTGTGTAGCGAACCGGTGATATATTTTGCCTTGTTAAAATAACATTTAAATTGCGGGATATCTAAACAACTTGAACCATATATTTAATTGTCGGGACCTCAGTTCCGCTTAATATGATCTAATTGCATCGCATCTTTGCCATGCCAGACATCATACATGCATCATGCCCGATCTTCTGTCATAGTATTAAATAGTGCATCCGGTGTTTATTCTAGTGTTTTGCTTCTTCGCAGATAAGGCCGTTGAGTTGATGTGAGCTTCGCCCCGATCTTCGGTTGAACCTTCGGCAATGTTTTCAGGCGAGCATCTCCCCCTTTCTACCTATCTTACTTTTATAGTATTTATTCCCTCCTGTTGATCTATTGCTATCTGTGTTGCGATGCTCTAGTTTCCGTACCCGTGATATCCCTTGCAGCCTTATATCGCCTTGGACACCTCCTATTACCTGTTGTTTGGTAGATAGTTGGACTTGCGCGTCGTAGTCGCTTGCTCAAGTGCTGTTGCGTGTCGTCAAGTGCCACAGTTGTTGGAGCATTGCCGCATGTTTAATGTTGGAGAGGATCATGGTTTATTTATTGCTCACTTTAATTATTGTTTAACAACTAAAATTGAAGTAGGTAAGCAGAGGCACAGGTGGGCAATAGATGTTATTTGGTTGTTAACCGTCCACTTGTGTCCCGTAGGACCCCGAGTGCTTGATACCTGTTCCTTGATTTATCGCGCTATCCACATACGGGGAATTATGGGCCCCCCTTAGCCAGAGCTTGATTCAGTCTTATTTCTTGGGGCCACAAACTAGTTTGAGGTTTTATTTACGATCCTGTACTTATGCCATGCTTTACTGCTTTATTTACGATTGTGCGAGGAGCACACTGTACTGTTTAGGATCGGGACACGATTCCGCGGTGTCGACAAGCTCAGTTTTGGGTTCCCAGTCGTTCACAGCCGTCCACCAAAACCTTGAGGCCGTCCCGGAGCCGGCCGACTTCGTTGCGGGTCTACTTTAAGGGGTGGCCCCCTGAAATATTTCTGAATCCTGTGATTGCTTTGTCGTGAAAGCCTCGTTGGGTTTTGATTTGGTTTTTCCGAGGTTGATCGTGTGTGTGTTGCTATTGGTGCACCCCGGCCGGGTAAAACTTTCTGAAAGCCGTGTCCGCGGTTATGGACGACTTGGAGCACAGTATCTCGATCATAGACAACTATATCTAAAGTAGTGCTATAAATTTGACTTTATAATGACTAGTAATCAGCTTCACTATAATGGAATGGCTACATAAAACTGCCCACAATTGCTTGTTTGAGTTGTCGCTTGCGACAATTGTATCTGACTAGTAAGTATTGCAACTACAACGGAATGGCTAAATAAAAGTACCAACAACTGCTGGGTTTTTGGGATATCTCATGCTAATTGTATCTGACTAGTAAGTGTTGCCACTACAACGGAATGAATAACTAAAATGGCCCACTGCTTACTTTATCAGGATGATTATCTATACCTGACTAGTAATTGCTGCAACGATAACTGAATAAGTAAAACTGCCAACTATGTGAGTTCCTCGGTTGACTTCCTCGTTTGGTCTCGAGGGGGAAACACCAGGATGGGTTTGTTTGATGGTAGCATCAGGTTGGATCCGAATAGATCTTTCTTACCCCTCTCTGATAGCCGACAGTTGTGTCGAGTCTCTATAGGTTGTTTAGTGCATGCTGCCGCTGCCGCTTCAGTCCACCATACCTATGTAGGCGAGGACCGCCGAATTCTAGTCTCGTCGTGTACTGGCCTCAGTACTGACGCTCCTCTTTTTCCTTTGCCCTTTGTCGGGACCCCTTTTGTTTAAGCAGGTTTTGAGATCGACGCCGTTAGCAGGGTTACCCTTCCGTCTTGGCCTGGGCAGGGTTATGGACGCCATTGGTTATTCTTCAGGGCTCTTAGCTCCATTTGCATCTTGTCCGTAGTCGGACGCTCTATCATTTTCAAGGTGATTTGGATCTTGTATATTATATCTGTATTCTTGACTCTTTGAGTCACTGTTATATATATATCTGTTCTGTGGGTCCCATCGAGGACTGTTGTGTAATGTTATTACTTCGTTTTCCACCTGCACGAAATTGCCTGGTGGGCACCTTTGAATCGTTTCTATGCGGGTTTGGCGGGTTTCGCTAAAACTTGCATAGGGCCGATTCTGAGGGTGTTACAAGGACGTTTCCTACTGGCCCAAGCGCCAGCGAGTGGGCCTGCAGGACGGCGACTGGATCGATATTTGGCGTGGACTCCAGCGACTGGAAGCTGAAGGCCCATAAGTGTAGATAGGCCCAGTCGGACTAGGTCGTAGAATCACCAAATCCTTAACTAATTCGGTTGAGATCTGTAAACCCTAGGGAGGTGAGTCTATATAAACCTCCCTAGAGGACGCATAGAGGATACGTTACATCATACACCCTAGCGACTCGCCGCCTAGCCGCCGAGCTCGCCCCATTGTACTCTTACCATAATACAATCTAGCAGGAGTAGGTCTTTACCCTCCGGGGGGCTGAACCTGGGTAAACTCTTGTGTCTCAGCCCTCATCTCGCACCGCAGATGGCTGGCCGCCCTTGCCCCATGTTCTACTACTCGCTGCCGATCGCAGCATCTGCCGTGGTCATTCCCACGACAGTGGCGCCCACCGTGGGACCTGGCCGGTCAGGCCAGTGTTCTGCGGTGAGATCCAATCTGCCAATCAACGAGTCGATCGCCACCGGCTGCATGATCGCGATCGGTGAGATGCTCCAGATCTTGCCGAGCAGCTACGTCCCGGCGGCGCGACCCGTCACGCATAGCATGAGCCTGCCGATCGGCACGATCAGCCTCTTCGTCGTCCTCACCAACGTCATCATCTCGGAGGACTTGGCTCGCATCCGCGAGTCGCCGCCGTGCGACCGGCTCTCTGAGAGCCAGGTCCGCACGATTCACCGCCTCGCCTCCGAGTACGACTTGGCCCACAGCAACGTGGCCGAAACCACCACAGCCGCGAAAGACGCGGCCCTCAACGACGACGCCAATTCGGCGACCCCGACGTCACTCGCCGGATCCATTGTCGCCGCGTCACCCGCGGGCTCCATCACCCAGGTCTCCAACATCGGAGACTTCAACCATCCCTCCATCCTCGGGATCTTCGACTTCGACTCCGGGTCGGAGAACTCCGCCGACCTCCGCGACGGAACTGGCCGCCACGCCGCGACCTACATGGCGACCGGCGACGACCCGCCGAAAGATCCATTCTCCACGCCGATCCCACCAAACGCGACGGCAACGGAGGTCTAGGAACTCCGCATGAAGCTAGCAGAAGTAGTCCGCAAGGAACAAGCCGAGCGCGAAAAATTTCGCCTCGAGCAGGTGACAGCACAGGAGCTGTCGCGCTACCACCAGCTCTGAATCAGGTCGCGCCTGAACCCTACCGTCCAGGGGCACGCCCTGAATTTCGATGACGAGAATGACCCGGCCCGCGTGTCCGAATGCGCGATCTGCGAGAACGCGCCACCAGGAGGAAGCACTCGACCCCCACCAGGGGCAACGACCAATGGCACCCCGCCACCACCCAACCGCGCACCCCCCAGGGACCAGCCAAGGATCATGGTCTCCTCACGAGAGCGAGAGGCGAACGGCCTCCCGCTGTTCTCCACCCCAATGGACAACCTCATCGCGGGCTGAGCAGCAGTCGGCAACATCGCGGCCACTGGTGAAGGCGCCATGCAGATCCAATACGCCAAGGCTCTGCTCGCCAAAGTGGTCGAGCAACAAAACGCAGGCGTCGACTCACAGGTTCGGATGTACTCGCGTTCATCGGGCAGCAGAGCGGCCTCAAGCGGCCGCCCCATGGCGGCGAACACCCTCAACTGCCCGCCACCCGAACCACTACAGCTCCAACACCGACCCGCGAACGCGGCACTCTCCACCAACGACCCTCGGCCGGCAACCAACTTCGTCGCCTCCAACGGGCAACCCGTTGACGCTCGCACCCATATCATCAACAACCAGAGCTGGCGCGCACGCCAGCCCGACGACCTGCGGCATACCCTCACCAACCGCCGCGACGGTGAGCTTCGGACCGATGATCCGAGGCGAAAGATACCCGGCGAACTTCAAAGAGCCGAAGGAAATAGAGAAGTATGACCCTTCATACGATCCCTCTGTGTGGCTGGATACCTACCTCATGGCGATGGGGATCGCCGGCCACAACGATCTACTAGCCGCCCGCTACCTTCCCCTGATGATGGAGGGGGCGTGCAGGCAGTGGATTAACACCCTTCCCGCGGATAGCATCGACTCCTGGGAAAAGATGCGCGACGCCTTCGTCAGGCACTTCGAGGGTTCATACACCCGCGCCACCACCATCGAGGACCTGGAACGGTGCATCCAGGGACCCCGCGAGTCGACCCGCAGCTGGGTCCAACGGTGGCAAGATCTATGATACAACGCAGTTGGCATCCACCCAGACACCGTGATCCACTGCTTCAAGACCTCGTGCCGCTACGAGCCCCTGGTCGCCAAGATCAAACGAGAGTACCGCACACTCGACAACATACCGGATCTCCTGGAGATCGCAAAAAGGTACGCGGAGGAGGACCCAAACCAAGAAACCGACGACGAGTCAGGAGGACACCGCCGCACGAGCGGCCACGACAACGGGAGACGACCCGATCTACGCTACAGCAACACTCGCCTCACCGGCAAGCGCCGCAGTGACAGGCGAGTCGACTTCGTCGCCAACGCTGGATATGCGCAGCGCGAGCCCAAGAGCTTCCGCCGTGACGGGGGACAACGCCGCGACGGTGGCAACTACAAGGCGAAGCCGAGGTTCGACCCCGCGGCCCTTCTTAACCAACCTTGTGTATTTCACAGCAGGGAAGGAAAGCCCGCCACGCACACGACCGCCGACTGCCACTCTCTCAAGGAGATCGAGAAGGCACGGTGCGCGCGGGAAGACCCCGACAACAACCCGCCAAACGGCGGAAAATTCGGCAGCGTCGCCAACTCGCTCCACACCTTCATAGGCTTCAACACGAAGCGCAAGAAGAAGGTCATCGCCCGCGCCGTCGCCATCAACGCGGTGGCCTAGATAGATATCCCCCAGTTCCTCAACTGGTCCGAGCAACCAATCACTTGGAGCCGCGCGGACCACTCTCCATGGATCGAGTATCCGGGTCGAGTCGCCCTGGTGGTCAAGCCCAAGGTGGGAGACTACTGGCTCCCCAAAACATTGATGGACGGCGGCAGCTCCTTCAAGATCCTGTACATGGAAACCTTCAGGCGACTGCGGCTCCCACAGTCGATGATCGAGACAACCTACACCACGTTCCACGGCATCGTCCCCGGTCGGAAGGCGTACCCAATCGGCAAGGTGACGCTGCCAATCACCTTCGGCACACCGACAAACTTCCGCACTGAGCGGATAGTCTTCGAGCTGGTGCCCTTCGACAGCCCCTACCACTATGTCCTGGGGCGCCAGGCGTTCGCCAAGTTCATGGCAACACCCCACTACGCGTACAACGCGATGAAGCTACCCGGGCCGTGCGGCGTCATCACCATCCACGGCGACCCCGACATGGCCGCCGAGTGCGAGGCCAAAGGAGCTGAACTCGCCGACGCCGTCATTGCTGCAGAGGCCAACCACGCAGACGAGCTTGCCAAGCACGCGAGTGGGGTAAACAACGACGACCCCACCATACTCAAGAAGCCCAACTCGGAGGGCGGCAACCCCACCGCCTTCGAGGCAACGACGCATACCCGCACCGTCGAACTAGTCCCAGGCGACTCCAGCCAGACGGTAACGATCGGGACGGGCATGAGCCAAGCATAGGTAGGCGCTCTCATCGAGTTCCTCCGTGGGAACAGGGACATCTTCGCGTGGAAGCCCTTTGACATGCCTAGTGTCCCAAGGGAACTCGCTGAGCACAAACTCAATGCCGACCCCAAAGTGCGATCTGTCAAGCAGTCATTGCGGCCCTTCAATGAAGAGCGTCGCCGAGCCATCGCCGAGGAGGTGCAGCGTCTACTCGCTACAGGCTTCATCCGGCCAATCAAGTACTCCAAGTGGCTGGCAAACCCAGTCCTGGTCGAGAAGAAAAACGGGACCTGGAGGATGTGTATCGATTACACAAACTTAAACAGTGCCTGCCCGAAGGAGCAATTCGTCCTCCCATGGATCGACCAAATCATCGATTCCACCGCGGGCTCGGAGTCGCAGTGTTTCCTCGACGCCTACTCTAGGTACAACCAGATCAAAATGGCCGTCGAGGACGAAGAGAAGACGACGTTCATCATGCCATTCTGAGCCTTCTGCTACACTGCCATGACCTTCGGCCTCAAGAACGCCGGGGCGACCTACCAGCGCTGCATACAGGAGTGCCTTGCGAGCCAAATTGGCTGCAATATCCACGTCTACATCGAAGACGTGGTGGTGAAGTCCGCTCGCCAGAATGACCTACTCGCTGACCTGGCGGAAACATTCGCCAACCTGTGGAAATACAAGATAAAGCTAAACCCAGGCAAATGCACCTTCGGTGTACCAGCTGGACAGCTACTGGGATACGTTGTCTCCAAGCGTGGGATCGAAGCGAACCCCACGAAGATCGAAACGATCGCTCGACTAGGAAAACCCGAGTGCCTGCGCGACGTCCAGAAGCTGGCCGGGCGAGTCGCGGCTCTCAGTCGCTTCATCCCCCGGTTGGGTGAAAAGGCGATGCCCCTCTACTGCCTAATGCGCAAGAACCCCACCTTCCAGTGGGACAAGGAGGCAGATGACGCGCTCCGCGACCTCAAGAAGGTGCTACTCGCTGCCCTCGTCGACAAGGAACCCATGCTGGTCTACGTCGTGGCTTCCGAACGCGTCGTCAGCGCCGTCATGGTCGTCGAACGACCAGAGGAAGGAAAGGAGCGCCCGGTGCAGCGACCCGTGTACTACATCAGTGAAGTCCTCACCGAGTCGCGCCAGCGCTACCCGCAATACCAGAAATTGGTATACACGGTCTTCAGAGCACAGCGGCAACTGCCGCACTACTTCCAAGAGAACCCGATAATGGTCGTCTCCTCAGCACCGTTGCAGGACATCGTGCGCAACAGTGTGGCGACTGGGCGAGTCGCCAAGTGGGCCGTCGAGATCGGCGTCCACAACATCAAGTATGAGCCACGCAAGGCGATCAAGTCACAGGCTCTTGCAGACTTCATCGCCGACTGGGAGGAGGCCCAGCATCCAGAGAAGCTGCCATACCTCCATTACTGGAGCTTACACTTTGACGGCTCCAAGAACACGGACGGTGCAGGAGCAGGGATCGTGCTAACCTCTCCGAAGGGCGACAAGCTCTGTTACGTCCTCTGCCTCGACTTCACCCCCTGCACCAACAACATGGCCGAGTACGAGGCGCTACTCCACGGCATGCGAGCTGCCAAGGAGATGAATGCCAACCGCCTGCGCTGCTACGGAGACTCCGACCTCGTCGCCGGGCAAGTCGCTGGCACCTGCGACGCCGTCTCCCCCACCATGGCGGCATACCGCCAAGAAGTGGACAAGCTGGGTGGATACTTCGCGGGCTACTCCATCGAGTGGATTGACAGGCGGAAGAATGAGGAGGCCGACGCACTCTCTCGCATCAGCTCGGCTCGACTCGCACCACCCGCCGGCGTCTTCCTCGACACCATCACCAAGCCTTCTGTCTCTACCCCTAGGAAGATCGACATCGGAATCCCGCTGCAACCAGAAGCAGCCCTGGTCGCTCTAATCGCCGAGCCAGATGACTGGACCGCGCCATACGTCGCCTACTTGGAGGGAGGCACCCTGCCAGCGGACGAAACGGACGCCCGGATGATAGCACGCCGCTGCAAATCCTTCGTCATCATCAACGGCGAGCTCCACAAGCGCAGCGTGACCGGCGTGTTCCAACGCTGCGTTCAGCCCGCTAAAGGACGAAAAATCCTCCAAGACATTCACTCCGGTGACTGCGGCCACCACGCCGGCGCCCATTCTCTGGTCGCAAAGGCTATGCGGCACGGCTTCTACTGGCTCACCGCACACGCAGACGCTGTCGACATTGTCCAGCGGTGCGTCGGGTGCCAGAAATACACCAATCAAACCCACGTGCCAAACTCGGCGCTCTAGACAATCCCCATCACCTGGCCGTTCGCCGTATGGGGCATGGATATGGTATGCCCCTTCAAGAAGGCCCCCTTCGGCTTCACGCACCTCCTAGTCGCAGTCGACAAGTTCACAAAATGGGTGGAGGCCAAGCCAGTCCGCAAATGCGATGGGAAGACCGCCACCAAGTTCCTACGCGAGCTCATCTATCGCTACGGGTTCCCAAACAGCATCATCACGGACAACAGAACCAACTTTGCCAAAGGAGCCATGGCCGAGTTGTGCGAGGAACACCACATTCGACTCGACCTCGCCTCAGTCGCCCACCCGGAGTCCAACGGACAGGCGGAACGCGCCAATCGGAGCATCCTCCATGTCCTGAAGCCACGGCTCCAAGTACCACTCGAGCGCACCGCCGGGTGCTGGGTCGAGGAGCTACCCTCCGTCATCTAAGGCATCCGCACCTCCGTTAACAGGTCGACAGGGTTTACACCCTTCTTCATGGTGTATGGCGCCGAGGCAGTCATGCCCACCGACCTCGAGCATGACTCACCAAGGGTGGTCAACTACACGGAGGTCGAAAACGAACTCGCACGACAAGACGGAGTCGATCAGCTCGACGAGGCACGCGACCTAGCTCGCTCTCGCACCGCCATCTACCATCAAGGGCTCCGCCGCTACCATAGCCGGCGAGTAAGGACTCGAAATTTCCAGGAAGGCGACCTAGTACTACGCCTCATCCAGGACAAGAAGGGCATGCACAAGCTCTCCCCCCTTGGGAGGGACCATTCACCATCGGGCGAGTCCTAGGCAACGACGCCTACTACCTCACCGACGTTCGAGGAGACGGTAAACTCGACGTCAAGCGGCCGTGGAATGTAAACCTCCTACGGAAGTTCTACTCCTAGAACTCCATACATGTACTTTCCACCCGCTATGAAATAAAGCAGATCGGTCACCGAAAATTGTGTTTACTCTCCGTGTCTTGTGCCACTCGCACTCGTAATAACAGCGTTATGCTATTCGCAGAAGTCAACCTCTGGTAAAGCGACCGGCACGGCCAAGTAGTGCGGTACGAGGGCATTGGGACACCCCAGGCCTCGTAACGTCCACGAAAAACGCCAACCTGGAGCCCCATTGGAGTCGCCTAGCTCGACTGGCTTACCGAGCCAAGACAACTGCCCTCGCTCCTCACAGCGACCAAGGTCCTCCGCATCCTCGGCACAGCGACTCGAACGGCCAAATACCACGCTCGGGGACTGACGTCCACTCAGATTCGAGCGACTAGGGAAATGCCAAGTATGAGAGCGTGCCCAGGACTCGCCATGCGTCTGGTCCTTCGGGTCAGGCAGGAGTGACGCGCTTACTTTAACGCGCTTAGTCCTCACCTACCTTGGAGATGCGACTAGAACCACCAAGTACCACGCTCGGGGACTCGGCTACCCGACCTTGTTCGCGCACGGGAAAACGGTCAAGTATAGAGCACCCATGGGAGTCGCCCTGCGACTGGCTCTTCGAGCCCTGGCGAGTCGACCTTAATACATTAAAAATTCTCAAACACATAACAAACGAGGTAAACCCCATAAAAAGGGCGGACGCGCTCGGGGAATCATTCAATCAAAATCAAAAATCGCAAAGCAAATGACAAAACAACACGAATCTCCTTTATAGTAGCACAAAGTTATTCCAAAATACAAGGAAAGTTCAGTAGCTATTTTGTACTAACGCCCAAGGGCACAACGCTTCTACTCTGCAGGTTTTGATGCCGACTTGCCGCCACCCCTGCTGTTACGGATGAAGGGCACGTACGGGTTAGACGGGTACGTCGTCAACTCGCCCGCCATCGCCGCACGGAACGGCTGCTCGACCTTGAAGTCCTGATGCTTCGGTTCGGAATCGTTGGCAGCGACAATCGTCTCCTGATAGGGGAAGAGGTCGCCCATCTCCCAAACGCGATTGGAATACACCGCGGCCCGGTCCGTCAGCTTCAGCACCTCGGCAATCTCCACAGAGCCCGTGGACGAGGGCTAGCCGCTTATCACATCGTCAAGGTCGAAGTCCTCCGGGAAATGAGCAAGCCCAAGGCTGAGCGCCGTCGCCGCCCCGCACCGGAAGGCCGACCGCGTCATGAATTCGACGACTGACGGAGCCTTCTCCAGGTAGCGCCATACCTCGACGAGGTCGCTGGGGATCACCTCCGTGGGCGATATCTCCTGAAGATATGCTCGAATGCAAGTCGCGGACAACGCGGCCGAGTCGACCAGGGTGGTCACACACTGCCGCGCGTCGCATGACTACGCCTCCTCCGAGCTATCAGTAATCTGGCATGTGGAACAGAAGCAGGCAGTAAGCACACAGACCATTTCACAACGCAATTGTTACAGGAAGAAGGAAGAGGAAGAAAGGGTTACCAATTAGCGGACGGCAGAAGCCCGTGATGAAGCTTTGAAGAGAGGAGAAGTCGTTCTGCAGCCCAGCAACAAGTGCGTCGGACACTTTCCGCTCTTCAGCGGCAGCCGTAACAGCCGCTTTTGCACGCCCCTCCGCTGCACTCGCTTCCGCCCTCGCTTCCTTGAACTCACGCTCCAGGTCAGCGACCCGCTTTTCGGCCACGCTCAGAGCAGATTGAGCCATTGTCAAGTCACCCACCGGGACAAGGCCCCGGCAGACCTGCTCCGCCTCGGCTGCAATTGCTTGAAGACCCTTGTTCGTTTCTTGGACGACAACAAGTTCCTTCTACAAGCGACACTTTGCAGAAAGCCGATCGGCCGATTCGCGCTGCAGGCCCTGCGCATAAACTGCAACGTCAACAACAACCAAACTCCTAAGTGCCCACTCGCTGAAATTCAGTGACTAGCCACTCGGGGACTGGACATTGAAAATCCTAAGTGCCCACCCGCTGAAATTCAGCGACTAGGCACTCGGGGACTGGACATTGAAAATCCTAAGTGCCCACCCGCTGAAATTCAGTGACTAGGCACTCGGGGACTGGACGATATAAAAACATTAAGAATCCGACCACTGAAATTCAGTGGCCCGATCCTCGGGGACTGGACATACCTGGATGGCAGCGCCTAGCATGCCGTGAAGCTCCAGCGAGTCCACATATGCAAGCACGACCGGAGTATGGCCGCGACGGTGTTCGACCTCCACCTCGGCGACCCCAGGCATCCGGCTCGCTGGCGCCGAGCCACTCGTTGCGGCCGCCTTCGCCATGAACTGAGGGAAGGTCGCTACAGATGCCACGACGCCACTCGGAGCCGGCTCGGCCACGTCGTGTGAGGTAACAGCCTCCTTGGTCTTCGAGGCCACTTCCGCCGCAGTTGGAGGTTCGCTCGGAGCATCCGCTGGGTCATTAGAGACCGTGACAACATCGTCGCCTTTCGCCCTCTTGACACCTTCGGTGGGAGCAGCGACTTCATCGGTCTTCCTCTTCCGCGAAGAGTCCACCTCGGTGACGACTGGCGGAACCTTAGCCACAGAAGGATGGTAGATATTTTTAACACCAGTCCTGTGAAACAACGATATGAATAAAATTGTCCGACTACAACGAAAAACAGGCAGATGAACAACACTCACTTGGCGACTGGTATGAACCGCAGTCCGGTGCGGATGCTAGCCGGCTTTTCCAACTCGGGCCCCAACCTCCGAGTAAGGCCCGTTTCGAACACATCGTGTGCCCAAGACACTGAGGGCTTCTTCGAAGAAGAATCCGTGGCAGGAGCTTCCGTGATAACTGCTGCGGAAGCTTCCCTCGGAGGCGAGGCTGCTGCGGCTGGAGCAGCCCCTAAACCAAAGACAGGGGCGAATGGAGGTGGTAACTATGCCAGAGGTACCTCGTACATGGGGGAAGCGGCGTCCGGTGCCTCGGTCACGCGCGCCGCTGCGTCCTTAGCGGAGCTGGTGGCGTCGGAACTAGTCACAGATCGAGGTGGAGACATCTGTTTCACCGGCTTCGCCTTCTTCTTCGACGGAGCCTTCGTCTCCTTCTTCTTATTCTTCTACGGCGTGGCCTCATGATGTGAGGTGTGCTCGGGAATCTCGTCGTTGTCATCATCGTGGGGCTCTAGGCTTTTACTCGCCTCGAGCTCGCGTTGGTGTTGCCCGTGGGTCTTGCGAACTGTGGGGGCAGCGACCTCCACGGGCTCGTCTTCGTCGTCGTCGTCATCATCACCCTCGTTGCTCTCAGCGTCGCCTTTGACGGATGGTGACTCCCTCCCGTCCTGGACGGACGAGCTCGAGTTCTCGTCGTCTGCGGGTGGAAGCCACCCTTCTACCACTTGGAACAACTGTAATAAAAAACAAGACAACGTCAGCACAACCGCGAATGCATCATCTGCGACTACGAGTTGTGACGAAATGACGGCTTACCGTCGGAGTCGAGCGCCTTAAAGTATATGGGGCGACCCCGGCCTTCGCGTTAAGATACACCGCCTGGGTGATCTTCTTCAGAGCCAGGGTGTAGTCTTCGAGCCTCCACTCAGCGAAGGAGGACTTCGTCGGATCGTCCTTACCAGTATACTCGTACATGTAGTGGTCGCGACGGGCCAAGGGCACGAGCCGCCGCCCGAACGAGCAGTTGTAGAGGTTGATGGTCTGGAGGCCCTTCTTCTTCAGGCCGCGGATGGTCTGCAGCATTTCGTCGACAACCATCTGTTGGTCCAGCGGGAGCTTGACGACCTGGAGCCGACGCGGTTCAGGCCGATTGGCGGAGTACCTTGGGAGGGCCACTTCGCCGTCTAGAGTCGACTCGGTGACGTAGAACCAGGACTTCTTCCATTCGGTCGCCGCCTTGGCGGGCAGCATCAGGTCGAAGAACGACTCCTTCGACTTCAGTTGGAATGTCAGGCCGCCCGTAGCTAGCATCGGGCCGCCTGACTCTTCGCGGCTGATTCTCCCATGGAACAGTTCCTGCCATATGGGGAAGTAGGGCCTGCAGCCCAGGTAGCACTCGCAGAACGCCACGAATATGGCGAGCTGCTCGATACTATGCGGACCTAGATCCGATGGCTGGATCCTGTAGTAGGCGCAGAAGCACCGGAATAAGAGGGAAGTTGGAAAGCCTAGCCCCCGCTCTAGGTGGCTAGTAAAGCAGATGAATTCTCCCTCGCGCGGGTCCGGAGTCACTTCTCCGGCCGCGGGGATGCGCCATCTGCCGGCGCGAAGGATCCCGGCTTCCTCGAAGGATGCCTGTAGTGCCTTGGATCTGCCCCACTGTTCGGTGGAGGGGGCCATCGGTTGGAAGTTCGCGAAGGTCGGGGCTCTCTGGATTGTTTAGATCGCTATGAGGAGTGGAAAACGGAGACAAGCGAGATCGGAGGGAGAACGAAGAAGTGTTTCCCCGTTCGCCTATCATTCTCCTTATATAGCGGTTGCTACCCGCCAATTTCGGGAGCTGTTACTACGCGGTAATTACGCCGAAGTTACCGTTGGATTACCCCAACGGCTAGTTTGACCCCAATTGACGGTCCAACTTCATCCATTCGACTCGTCGCTCCACGCGACTTGACGATTCGCCGACCCGATCACTATAACAGTGACTGAGTATTCGCCGACCCGTTCGACGAGCTGCGACACGATTGGTCGCCGTTATTGTGACTAAAATGACTAGTTCTTCCTTTATTCAGGAGTCCGCCGTTGATTCGACTGGACGTCCGCATTGGACCCGCATACTCCGACTGCCAGCGACGCCTGCGACAAATCAACGACGGCCTCGGGAACTACTGATGGGGATATGCCTACCGGGGTATACCCAGCAGGACGTTTCCTACTGGCACAAGCGTCAGCGAGTGGGCCTACAGGACGGCGACTAGATCGAGATTTGGCATGGACTCCAGCGACTGGAAGCTGAAGGCCCAGAAGTGTAGATAGGCCCATTCGGACTAGGTCGTAGAATCACTGAATCCTTAACTAATTCGGTTGAGATCTGTAAACCCTAGGGAGGTGAGTCTATATAAACTTCCCTAGAGGACGCATAGAGGATACATTCCATCATACACCCTAGCGACTCGCCGCCTAGCCGCCGAGCTCGCCCCATTGTACTCTCACCATAATACAATCTAGCAGGAGTAGGTCTTTACCCTCGTGGGGGGCGAACCTGGGTAAACCCTTGTGTCTCAACCCTCATCTCGCACCGCAGATGGCTGGCCGCCCTTGCCCCATGTTCTACTACTCGCTGCCGATTGCAGCATCTGCCGTGGTCATTCCCACGACAATCTTGGAACCATAAAGATCCATAATCTCCAAGGCGAAAAACTGATTTTTGCCCTTGAGATATCCTCCGAATTTCCTCAGCATTAAAAGGATCTTTTTCTTGATGTCTGAAAATTTCTTGCTTAAGATCACTGTCCTACTCTGCAACTACCTGCATAGTCGCTAATCCTCCAAGAACCTCTGTTCTAATGAATTGAAGTTCCAACCTTTCCAAGTCCATTTGTAACTCTTTTGGTAACTCTCTATTGCTTGGCTGAATATCTGCACTCTTTCTGCTTAAAGCATCGGCTACAACATTTTCTTTCCCTGGGGTGTAATTGATTGTTAAATCATAATCCCTGATTAATTCCAACCAACTCTTCTGTCTCATATTCAATTCCTTTTGAGTGAAGAAATATTTGAGACTTTTGTGGTTAGTGTATAACTCACATCAAGCTCCATAAATAAAATATCTCCATCCTTTTAGTGCAAAGACCACTGCTGCTAATTCTAAATCATGAGTTGGATAGTTGACTTCATGTGGTTTCAATTGTCTTGAACCATAAGCAATCACTTTCCTATCTTGCATTAACACAAATCCAGGCCTTCTTTAGATGCATCACAATATACAGTGAAATCATTTCCTGTTTCAGGAACTGCTAAGATTGGAGTTGTGGTTAATATAGTCTTCAACTCTTGGAAACTTGCTTTACACTTCTCATCCCATTTAAATTGTGTATTTTTCCTTAGTAATTTGGTCATTGGTCCGGCTATTTTGGAGAAACCTTCAATGAATCTCCGATAATAACCAGCCATTCCTAAAAAACCTCGAATTTGTTTCACATTGGTCGGTGCAGTCCACTCTAGTACCGACTCAACTTTAGATGGATTTACAGCAATTCCATCCTTACTGATCACATGACCGAGGAATTCTACCTCATCTAACCAGAACTCACACTTACTAAACTTATCATAAAGCTTATGTTCCCTTAAAGTCTGCAATGCTATTCTCAAATGGTGTGGCATCCCGCAAAACCACTACTAGAAAATCGCGTTGTTTTTGTGCATTGCATCATCATGTCATCATGCCACATTGCATTTGAGCATCGTCATCACCTTGCATTTGTTCGCATAAAACTATTTTCGGAAAAACCTATTTTTGTTTTCTAAACGCCCCGTCTTTAATTCAACGCAAAACCCGGGCCTCCGGATTATTTTGTTTTGTCTGCTATCGGTTTGCAAAAGCCCTGTTTGAAATAAATAAAATATTTAATTATTTTTAGTGGGGCAGTCGAACGGGCCGATTCGACCCAGTCGACCACCCCTAGAATAAAATCGGTCCACCCAAACTCTAAATCCTATTCCCACCCAATCCTAGTCTACCCACCTATCCTAGCCTGCCACCTCACCTGTCCCTCCACCTCATCACACCCCCGCCACATCATCAATCCTTGATCCAGCCCCCCTCTCCCTCTCTCCTCCTGGGCCCACCACTCAGCACACAACACACCACGCACGCACACAACATGTCCACCCCTCTGACCCCGCAGCCGGCCCCACCCGCAGAACCACACCCCACCGACCCCGCCCTCCCTGGCGCGCCCCACCCACCCCTGTCGCACGCTCCCCGCGGGACCCACTCCCTCCTCTCTCTCCCAGCCCACCGCGCTCGCCCCATCCCCGTGACCCACCGTCCCCGCCGCCTCCCTCTCCTCTTCCTCCTCCCTCTCGCCGGAGCAGCGCCGCCGGCCGACACCAACCTCGCCCTCACCCTGGCCCACCCCCTGGCCACCTGCCCGCGTGCCCCTCTCCTCTCTCCCTGGCGACCCCGCGTGACCACACCCAGACCCGACGCGCGCCCGCCCCTTCTCCCTCTCCGGCCGCCCGCCGGCCACCGCCCCAGCTCGTCCGCCACCGGCCGCCTCCCGCCGCCGGCGCGCCTCCGCCGCCAGCGCCCCCTCCATCCTCTGCTCCCTCCACCCCGCGCCGCCAGGGCCTCCTCCCTGCCGGCACCCTCCACCGCCTCCTCCACCGTGGCCCCGCGCCGCCAGGCCCTCCTCCCCAGCGTCGGCCTCCGCCACCTCTCCCTGCCCCTCTGCAGCCGCCGCCGCGGACCCCTCGCCTCGCCGGCCTTCCTCCTCCGACCTCCCCCTCCCGCCAGCGCGGCAGGAACCGCCGGCACCCCTCTCCGGCCGCCCGCCCGAGCTCGCCTTGGTCGCCGCCGCCCCCTCACCAGCGTCCGCCTCCCTCCTGGCCGCCTCCACCCCGTCGTCCTTCGCCCCTGTCCCGCGAGCGGCCGCCGCGTCCGCCCAGCCGCCGCTGGCCCTTCCGCTCCCAGCCCGGCAGCCCCTGCACGCGCGCGTGGTCCACGCCTGAGCCGCTGCCGCTCTCGTCAGGAGCCTCTGCCCCCCCCCCCCCGCCTTGCTCTGGCCCTGTCGCGGCCCCATCCTCCGCCGGCGCCACCGCGAGCGCCCCCACTCGCCCTCCTCTGCTCAGCTCGCGCCCGCGAGGAAAGCTGTCACACGTGGTACTGCTGCAGGAATTCCAAACACAAGATCGATCGCTCGACCAAGTTCAACTAGTACCAGGAGAGTTACAATGTCGATAGGACGAAGACACGGAATCGCCCCGCGACGACTGAACCCGAGGATTCCCCAAGTTCGACAACGACCCGTACGAATTCGATGAACCGTCGGCACCAAACAAGTCACCCTCGAATACCGTTGCCGAGACCCCCGACCCAAGATCTCCTGAAGGCCCTGGCATCAAACAAGTTCTTCATTGATAACAAGATCGCCACCCGAACCCTGGACATGGAACGCCATGAACTCCTTCTCGGACCCCAAGTTCAGCCGCTTCCGAAGACCGATCACGGATCCGGTGGCCGTGACCCCGAACTCGGAGATCCTCTTCACGCAACACCAAGGTCGTCGCCACGGATTCGCCAAGTACTTCCTCGAGGATGCCAAGTTCTTCACCCCGGATGCCCAGACCAACTTGATGGCGCGGGTCCGACAAGAACGACATCGCCCAGGGCGAGTCCGATGCGCCCTGACGCCGAACCAAGTCCTGCTTCCCGAAACGCCAAGATCTACTCCGTTATCCGAGAACGATCCCGCCGAGACCGATCCCGTCGAACCCTGAACCATGAGACCGAACCCCGGAACCCCAAGGTCGTCGAACCCTAATGTGTGAGCCTTATCAGAGAACCCTATTTTATAAATGGTCATCTATATAAATTGTTGCATATTTAATTGTCATACTTGCATGCATATTATCATGTGGTTTGGGGGCCTTATGCCGATTCACCTCATAATTAAATATGGGGCCCATATGCGGGCAAATCTAGCCTTATATTGGCCTCATTTAAATTTGGGCATCGAACCGGTGTATATTTTGCCATGTTAGGACAACATTTAAATTGTGGGGTAGTTAAACAACTTGTACCATTTAATTAATTGTCGGGACCCCGGTTCCGCTTAATATGATCTAATTGCATCGCACCTTGCCATGTCATGCATCATGCCCGTTCTTCTGCCATTGTATTAAATCTTGCATCCGGTGTTTCTTCTAGTGTTTTGCTTCTTCGCGGAATAGGCCGTTGAGTTGATGTGAGCTTCGCCCCGATCTTCGGGTGAACCTTCGGCAATGTGTTCAGGCGAGCATCTCCCCCTTTCTACCTATCTTACTTTTATAGTATTTATTCCCTCTTGTTGATCTATTGCTATCTGTGTTGCGATGCTCTAGTTTTCGTACCCGTGATATCCCTTGCAGCCTTATAATGCCTAGACACCTCCTATTACCTGTTGTTTGGTAGATAGTTGGACCTGCGCGTCGTAGTCGCTTGCTCAAGTGCTGTTGCGTGTCGCCAAGTACCACAGTTGTTGGAGTATTGCATCATGTTTATTGTTGGAGTTGATCATCACTTTAATTACTGTTTAAACAACTAAAATTGAAGTAAGTAAGCAGAGGCACAGGTGGGCAATAGATGTTATTTGGTTGTTAACCGTCCACTTGTGTCCCGTAGGACCCCGAGTACTTGATACATGTTCCTTGATTATTCGCGCTATCCACATCCGGGAGGCTTATGGGACCCCCCCTGAGCCAGAGCTTGATTCATTCTTATTTCTTGGGGCCACAAACTAGTTTGAGGTTTTATTTACTATCCTGTACTTATGCCATGCTTTACTGCTTTATTACGATTGTGCGAGGAGCACACTGTACTGTTTAGGTAAGCGGAATGTTTTCGCGGTATCAACAAGCCCAGTTTTGGGTTCCCAGTCGTTTACAGCCATTGTCGCAAACCTTGAGTCCGTCTCGGAGTCAGCTAGCTTCGTTGCGGGTCTACTCCAAGGGGTGGCCCCCTGAAATATTTCTGAATCCTGTGATTGCTTTGTCGTGAAGGCCTCGTTGGGTTTTGATTTGGTTTTTCCGAGGTTGATCGAGTGTGTGTTGCTATTTGTGCACCCCGGCCGGGTAAAACTTTCTGAAAGCCGTGTCCGCGGTTATGGACGACTTGGAGCACAGTATCTCGATCATAGACAACTATAACTAAAGTAGTGTTATAAATTTGACTTTATAATGACTAGTAATCAGCTTCACTATAATGTAATGGCTAAATAAAATTGCCAACAATTGCTTGTTTGGGTTGACGCTTGCTACCATTGTACCCGACTAGTAAGTATTGCAACTATAACGGAATGGCTAAATAAAAGTACCAACAATTGCTGGGTTATGGGATATCTCATGCTAATTGTATCTGACTAGTAAGTGTCGCAACTACAACGGAATGGTTAACTAAAATTGCCCACTGCTTGTTATATCAGGATGATTCTCTATACTTGACTAGTAATTGCTGCAACGATAACTGAATAAGTAAAACTGCCAACCGTGTGAGTTTCTCGGTTGACTTCCTCGTTTGGTCTCGAGGGGGAACACCAGGATGGGTTTGTTTGATGGTAGTATCAGGTTATCTCCGAACAGGTCTTTCTTAACCCTCTCTGATAGCCGCCAGTTGTATCGAGTCTCTATAGGTTGTTTAGTGCATGCTGCCGCTGCCGCTTCAGTCCACCATACCTATGTAGGCGAGGACCGCTGAATTCTAGCCTCGCCGTGTACTGGCCTCAGTACTGACGCTCCTCTTTTCCCTTTGCCCTTTGTCGGCACCCCTTTTGTTTAAGCAGGTTTTGAGATCGACGTCGTTAGCAGGGTTACCCTTCCGGCTTGGCCTGGGCAGGGTTATGGACGCCATTGGTTATTCTTCAGGGCTCTTAGCCCCATTTGCATCTTGGCCGTAGCTGGACGCTCTATCGTTTTCAAGGTGACTTGGATCTTTGTTATGTATATCTGTATTCTTGACTCATGGAGTCGTGTTGTATATATATCTGTTCTGTGGGTCCCGTCGAGGACTGTTGTGTAATGTTATTACTTCGTTTTCCACCCGCACGAAAGTGCCTGGTGGGCACCTTTGAATCGTTTCTATGCGGGTTTGGCGGGTTTCGCTAAAACTTGCATAGGGCCGATTCTGAGGGTGTTACAAATGGTCAGCATGCTCTTCCTTATCCTTGGAATATATCAGAATATCATCAATAAAGACGATAATAAACTTGTCCAAATATGGCATGAAGATCTTGTTCATCAGATTCATGAATATTGTCGGTGCATTGGTCAAACCTAATGGTACTACTAGATACTCATGGTGTCCATACCTTGAAACAAATGCTGTTTTTGGAACATCTTCTGGCTTAATTTTTATTTGATGGTATCTATATCTTAAATCGATCTTTGAAAATACTCCAGCTCCTTTCACTTGATCAAACAAATCTTGAATTCTTGGTAAAGGATACTTATTCTTGATAGTCACATTGTTTAGGTTTCTATAATCACCACACATCCGTCTTCCACCATCTCTCTTATCCACAAAGATTACTGGTGTTTCCCATGGAGATACACTTTCCTGTATAAATCCTTTTCCTGCTAACTCATCAATTTGCTCCTTGAGTTCTTTCAACTCTTTGGGTCCCATTTTATATGGTGCTTGAGATATTGGTGCTGTACCAGGTATTAAGTCAATGGTGAACTCTATCTCCCGGTCTGGTGGCATTCCCGGTAATTCCGTTGGAAAAACATCTTGGAATTCATTAACTATAGGAATCTCTTCTAATTTAACTTCTTTCATTGAATTCAACTGCATATCCACCATGATATGGCTGTGTTTACCTGCCTGGTAAACTATCCTTGCTCCACTTGGAGTTTTGATTGAGACAGTTTTCTCCTCACAATTTGTCTGAGCTCCGTGTTCCATCATCCAATCCATCCCTAGCACTACTGCAATTCTCTTCAAAGGAATCACATAAAGGTCTGCGAAATATGTACAACCACAGATCGAGATAACCTGATCTTGTTTTATGTGGCGTACAATCACATTCCCTCCTGTTGTAACTACGGTCATAGGACGTTCTAACGTTGCCCTTCTAATCCCGAACTTATCACAAAATTCTTCAGAAATGAATGAAGTAGTTGCACCAGTATCAAATAGAACTTTGCCGGGATTGGTAAGGATATTGAGTGTACCTATCACTGCATGCTCCAAATTATCCACCTCCTCAAGGGTTGCACAGTTCAGTTTTCCGGTAGGTCGGTTTCTCTTGCCATTGTTGTTCTTGCCATTGTTTCCCTCTTTATTGGGATGTCCATTTCCTCCACTAGCTTGTCCTCCTCCCTTGGTAGGCCATCCTCCCGGTGGTTTGCTCGGACAATCTGGCTTGATATGCCCCTTCTGACCACAACCGTAACAGATCACTACAGGCTTTTTGCACTCCCTCTGGAAATGCCCTGGAATTCCACAGTTGTTACATATAACATTCCTTCTCGGATTAGATTGATTTCCACCACTGCCCTTGTTATTGTTATTGTTATTGTTGTTGTTGTTGCCATAATTCCTATTCCGAGGTTTGAACTCCAGGTTAGGTTTAGGTTTGCTTGCCTGAATTCTCTTGGTTTCCTTCTTGGCTCTCTTCCTCCGATCCTCTTGTACATTCTTATAGTCATCTTCAAAAGTAATGGCTGCATCCAACAACTGCTGATAAGTTTGCTTATTGGCTAACCTTAGCTGCATCTTCACAAACGGATTTAATCCATGCAAGAAATGCTTCTTCCTCTTCTCTTCAGTGTTAACATCCTCCTCAGCATAACGAGACAGTTGGCTAAACTCCCGGATGTACTTCATAACACTAGTATATCCTTGCTGAAGCTCCTCAAATTCTCTCCGCTTCAACTCCATGACACTTTCCGGAATATGATATTCACGGAATCTCTGCTTGAACTCCTCCCAGGTAAACTCCCTTCCTGGTTGTTGCATGGCTAACTGATTTTCCCACCATGATGCTGCAGGTCCAGTCAGCAGATGAGTTGCATACCTCAATTTTTCCTCATCATTGCAACCCACAGTTTTCAGCTTTCTTTCTGTATCTTCTAGCCAGTCTTCTGCATCCATTGGTTCAGGAGCTGATGTAAAAGGTAACGGTCTTGCATTCTGGAAATTAGATAAACTCACTCCTCCACCTTCAGGTTCCCTCTGATTTGCTCGCCCCATCAGCTCATCCATGAACTTTTTCTAGGTCTCTTGCATCATTTGCATGCATTGCATAAAGTTCTGCTCCATTAACGGCCTCATTGGTGGTGGTGGTAATGCTCCTTGATTTGCTGTATCGGCATCGGCCTTTTCCTTGGCCTCACGCTCCATCCGCTGCTGCTCAGTTTCCATTTCTACACCCATATCCATGACCCCCTAGTCCTGCAACATAAAGCGAATACTCATAATTACATCAAGCACATGTGTTCTGAGCTCGACTTTACGCACAGAACTAGTCACACAATGAAGATCCAAAGAAAATCCAAATATGCATTTCACATATTATACATAATATCATAATGATACAAAGTTCACAACATATACCGTATAGGTATATTCACAAAACTACCGTATTCACCTCACTACCTTATTCCTTGGAGTACAATACACAGTGCTTGATACTGTTGACTACTTGTCTCTTTCTAGTAGTAACTACGCTCATCATACATGCCTGATGTCCAACCGTGATGACCTGGTTGTTCGTCGCACAGTTTGTGGAACAAATGGCCTTCCATAAGGAACATACTCTGGATCTGAAGTGTCGGGACTTGAGTCATTACTCAACCTGAGCACATCGACTCCCTCCAACTCAGCTGAAAAGTCTTCAGAAACATATTCAACATTATCTCCAGCCTGCATCTCCTGAGCTTCATTTCTTGAGTTGTCAATAGGATACACGGATCCTGCTACTCCCCAGCTGCTCTCGTGGGCAAGATAGTTAAATACTGGGTAATGTATATTCCCTGGGCTTTGAGAAGATGTTGATGATTCAAACACTCTCTCTTCAGGATCTTCTTCTTCATCTTGATCATCTATTGTCATGGTATTTCTACTTCTGTTATTAGGATTCATCCGTGCACCCATCCAACTAGATTGTCCAACATTTCTGTCAGAACCATCTGTGGACATCTGATGTTCATGAGATCCATTATATGATCCCATCCTCCAACCATCTGAATTCTCAATAGGAAGTTCTGAGTCAGAACCATCCTCTAAGCCTTGTGGTACTGCATACCGCATATCTATAGTAGGATCATGTGTAAGTTCAGGTCTTCGTGAATAAGGATATGGTGTAAAAGATTCCGGATCTATAGGTATATCCTTAAAAATAGGTATTGCACTACTACTTGCTTCTTTCTCTAGCTGGAATGCTAACTGCTTCCTCCTTTCCGGATCAGTTAGATCCTCTAACATGTCATTTTTGTCTTTGACAATCACTTGATAGGTCTTATAAAAAGATGCAACAAGTGTTCGGTATCTATCCATAAACTTGGAAGCTAACTTAGGATGCTTCTTAACCAAATTAAGATGATCTGGTATAGGCTCCGAGTCTATAGAATCATGAGATATCACAGAAAATGTGCTACCTTCTAACTCCTTAGTTTTCTGCTCCCGGATATTAGCTATCGCCTCCACAACAGCAACATGATAGGCTGTTAAATGACTCCTACCTTCTCCTATGGGTAGATCGTGATATAATCCAAGCTTCTCTGGAAGTTGGATACTCACACGATACTTGGATAACATCCGGCCATCTAGATAAGTGATAGTGTTCACTGGAATTCTAGTGGGACAATTAAAGAGCTTTAAAAGTTGGCGAAGTTGGTCTGTAAATGATCCTTGATAATCATCAAGAGTCTCCTCTTTCCTTACCAAAGTCTGTTTTGGGAACTTTGGTGACATATCTCTATATATCAGAAAAATAATTTTGATTAGTATCCAATGACATATTGCATCATAACAAAGAATCATCGCACTAAAATATATAACGGAATATTCTCATTTGAATACCCATTATATTACTTTTAGAGAATTCTTTATCGTTGCCAAATCTCCTACAGGTAATACCCTTTACTAGGTTTCCAACCTAAGGTCAAAGCAATTTGCTCTGATACCAACTGCGGTGACCCAGCATACCACTGCACGTGTAGTACACTATAGTCCTTGACATGACATCCACAAAACACCGTTCCGTAAATATCACATCCCTCAGAGTGGTACAACAGAAACATTGCGGGTCCATATTACAAAAGTACACACATTATTATTATTACAATACCGAAAGTTCAATACTTCCAAAAGATCCAACATACAAACCAAAATATAAAGTGTTCAGTGGAATTTTAAAAGTAGCAACTCCGACTAGGAGTGGGGCTCAACAGCTTATTATATAGAGTTCATGCTGCTCAGCTCCGTTAGTTACTACTAACTAGACACTTAAGTGGACTCGTTCTCATCGACACCGTAGCGGATCTTGTAGTCCATGCCTTTAACTCCTCCGGATAGATCAGGTTCCTCGTAGAACACGTCTTCTTGGCATTCGGCTGCATACATTGGCACGTCTTTGGGATTCTCAGAGTCTAAGCAAGGGATCAAAGGAAAGAATGAGTAAGAGTGTTACCCAGCAAGTTCATTATATGCAAGGTGGGAAGTTTGATGCTCTAACTACCACCTCGGATTATAAATCCTTGGCACTATGCAGTTTTTGTAAATCTTTCTTCAAATGTTGATTTTATTCCGAAAAACTATGAAAATCAGCCTTCACAGGTTGACCAGAACTTTCATGGAGTTCCTTTCCTGCCGCGTTCGTAGCTCCTTCCCGGAACAGGGAGTAACAAGTTACAGTTCTTACACTCTACAGAGGTGCGTTACTTTACCCATGAGAGATCAACTCCTTGTTGCACAACCGGGCGTACTTTCCCGTCCACAATTCCATGATGTGGGGCCCAGTAGTTGGTCCAAGCCAATCACTGCCCCCTTCGCGACCCCGCATGCCTCCTTGGTTTACACCATGCCCACACAATGAATTACGGCAATGGTTTGTACAAACCATTAGATGCCAGAACTATCGTGGGACGATGAGGGTTCCCACCCATATGCTGCATATCCTCTAAGAATTACCAATCAATATGCACTCTACGAGGATAACAGCCACGACCTGCACATCCGGCTTCATGCGAGAGGAAGAAGATACAGCTGACTTCTTTGTCCCATTCCAAATCTCACGGCTAACGCGTAATATACGGCACTAGAATCACTGATGTCAGGTGTTATTAAATCCCTATTTGATCATCATTGTTGCAATTAGAACTCTAAGTTCTATTGCTCCATTATATCACCACTTAGGATGATATCTATGATTTCTTTGTTTATGAAAATAATATTTTCTTTCTTTTATAGCATATATGATAACAGACAATTTGCAAATACTTTGATAAAGACTCTTCAAAGGACATGAGCAAGTGATGAACTTTCCTTGTGATGGCAAGGTAGTGAAGTCTGATGCTTGCACTGGACCTTGAGCTTCTAGTTCTACAAAAACATCATTATTGTCCGGTAAGGACAATATTTAAAGAAGCAAAATGATTATGCAAGTAATGTAATGCATTATTTAATTCTAAATGCATTTTCCTTATATAAGGTGCCCTTTTAATAAAGCATTTATAAATATTATTTTTTAATATTTATTGCATATATTGAATTATTTTATTTAATTACTTTTTTATTTGACTTTTATTAATTTAATAATTCTTTTAGGAATTATTAATTATACATTAAATTTATTACTAAATATTTATTTAGTATTTTTCAAAAATACTATAATATTAATAAATAATGAAAGTGATTTTTATTTATTTTTATCACCTTTCAATAATTTGGTAAAATTCCATAAGGAATATATAAATTAAAAAAATTCTTATAAAAATTTAAATGTCCAAAATTTTATATCTTATTTTATTTGGACAGAGTGGATTATTGTGAATCAAAAAATATTTTATTTACAATTTTTGGACTTTTATTTTCTATAATTTTATTGAGGTTACGGGCATTTTGGTCTTTTCTAATTGATCAACAAAATTATTAAATAACTTGGGCTGGCCCCTTGGGTTTATTGGGCCAGGGTGGCCCAATAGGGCAGGGTCAAAAGATCACCCCGAAGGGTTTTGGCCCAACCAGCCCACTCTTCCTCCCTCTCTCCCTCGACCTTATCCCCTCCTCCTCTGACTCGACCCCGTGGTCGGCGATGCCGCCACCGTCGATTCCTGCCGTCGTCGGCCGTTTTGGCCGCCGCCGTGGTGCGGGTTAGGGTTGTCAACGATGCTCGTTCATTCTGTCCACTTGGATTTGACTTCGGGGCTTCCCCGTGGTCAGGTCCACCCCATTCCCGAACCATTGGGTTCGGAAAAGGTGTTTTCTCCGCCGCCGCGATTTCGCCTGCGGTGGTGTGTGGGCTCGTGCGCTGCTGCGGCCGCCGCCGTGGCAGGTGCAGGTTGCAGCGCCCCTCTGGGTGCTCCCTGTGCTGCTGCGTGCGGTGACCCAGCATACCACTGCATGATGTAGTATGCTATAGTCGTTGACATAACACCAATGAAACACCGTTCACTAGTATTACATCCCTCAGAATGGCACAACAGAAACACAGCGGGTAAAATACATGGCTTAAAGGTTACAACTCACTCCTTATATAAGATCAAGAGAACACTCTAGGTTTGAGAGAGAGAAAGAACTTCTTACGGAGAAGAATCAAAGTTAAACAACGCAAGAACGATTATACTATTAAGCCTAATATTCAGACAAAGAGGTTGGCATTGCTGCTATTGCAACGCTCTACAGAAATAGGTTCTTTGGCTAGAGATAATATCCCTATCTAATCGGTAACTTTCGTATTCACTTGAGTTGAGGTATATGTTGACTTCCTTTTTTTCATTGAAGAGCTTTAGCTGGTCTTGATAAGTCCTGGAGCATATCTTAATGTAGTCATCATTTTAATGGCTTCAGAATCTAGCAAGGGTTAAGAAGATACTTGGAGTACGAGCGTACTCAGCAAATTCACTATAAAAGGAGTGTTTGATGCACTATATCTATAGCCACAGACCGTAGGTCGTAGGCAATAAAAGTTTTCATAAACATTTCTTCAAAGGTTACTTTTATTATGAAAATCTATGTCCGTCAGCCTTCACGGGTTTACCAGAACCTTCATGGAGTTCCTTTCCCGCCGTGTTCATAGCTCCTTCCCGAAACAGTGAGTAACAAGTTACAGTTTTTTATACTCTCCAGAGGTGCGTTACTTTACCCATGAGAGATCAACTCTTTGTTGCACAACCGGGCAGCTTATTCCCATCCACAATTCCATGATGTGGGGCCCAGAAGATGATCCAAGCCAATCACTGCCCCCTTCATGACCTCGCATGCCTCCTTGGTGTACACCATGCCCACATAAAGAATTACGGCAATGGTTTGTACAAACCGTTAGATGTCAGAACTATCGTGGGACGTTGAGGGTTCCCACCCATATGCTGCATATCCTCTACGAATTACCAATTAATATGCACGCTACGAGGATAACAGCCACGACCTGCACATCCGGCTTCATGCGAGAGGAAGAAGATACAGCTGACTGCTCCGTCCCATTCCAAATCTCATGGTCAACGCGTAATATACGGCGCAAGAATCACAGGCGACATTGGTTGTTAAGTCCTAGGTGATATAGTTCTGAACAGTGGTATCCCAACTGTCAGATTTAATAGATTAGCTGATCACCCTGGACCAGTAATCAATAGTTCTTATTGTTATTGAAAATAGTATTTTCTTTCCTTTTTCAAATGCAGGTGATGACAACACTGGATTTGTAAAATACTTTATAGAAAATAATCAAAGGACATGAGCAAGTGTGAACTTGCCTTTTGTGATTGCAAGATTATGCACTCACGATCTTCGAGTCAGTATAAGATCCAAAATCTGAAATCAGCATCATTGGTCCGGTAAGGACTAATGTTTAAAGAAGCAATATGTTTTTATGCATAATTAATGTGATGCACGTTCTATACGCAAATCCCGGGAATAACGTTGTCCTAGGGTTTAGATTCCGAAAGTGGTTACTTTGGAATGTGTGGTCCTTTTGGATAATTTTCGTAGTTGTACTTTTATTAGAGTTTATGATTGGTTGTAAACAACACATATGTAGGAGTAAAGTATACATACTTTTGACATACTAGTTAGGATTACTTATACAAGGTTTCTTATTTACAGTGGCAAAAAGGATAACCTTCGAAGAAAAGGTTTCCCTTCTAAGGTCTAAACAAGCTTTGTGGTTAGTTAGTGGTGGTTGATGTCATTTGTCTACTCAAATGGTTTGGCTTGAGTTGCTTTATAGTTTAACTACTTCAGACCAAAGTTAACTATAAAACATATAATAATGCTTATAGTGTTATATTAAGATTTTGTATACTAAAGTTAACTTTAAAGTATAGCTAGTTTTTGAAAACATTGTACATATAGATTGGTATCGTGTATATCTGAAATGTTTTCTTTAGGTTACTTAAGAATGTTTATTCTGTTACTTGAGTTAATGGTTTCTGGATGTGAGTATGGAGTAATATAATTTATCTTTTATAAATGAGTGAGTATAGTGTATGAATCCAACATAATGTTACTTAACTACTTAGGATTTTATATAGTGTTGTAGTGGTTTTTGTAATTTGGGGATTAATATGATTTAGAAAAGAACTAATTGTTCACAAGTTATTCTTTTAAGGATTTTGTTATTAGTGGAAATCTTTTTTAGAGATAATCTTCATTTAAAGTTGTGGATTCTTTTTAAAATAAGAATATTTATAATGTTTTAAGCTATTATGGCATTAGATTATTAATATTGAAGACTAATAATATTTATTAGACTTATTTAACTCTTTTTAGGAATATTAGTAAATTGTATTTAGTTTTATATGAATTATTAATGAAGTAAATAAGTTTAAATTTGGGTTATTAAAATATTTAATTTTCTTATTTACCTCAAAAGGAGATTATTAGATTTTTAGCATGTAAATAATATTTTTGTGAACATTTTGGTATATCATATTTATTTTTGTGATTAATAAACAATAAGATATGATTTTTTTATAATTCTTATTTACTTTTATAATTACTTAATAAATAATAAATATTTAATTAAATGAAATAATAATACATGATTATAGTTGTAATTTGAAATTCATATTTTTCTCAGATTTTTTTGATATTTTACTTATTTTTTTGATATTTACCCTATTAAAATATGAATTATCAAAGCTTTATTACTTATAAAACTTTTATTAAATAATATTTATTTAAATAATCATCATAATAATATTTGATAATAGTTTTAAGTTGTAGATTTTATTTTTCTGAAATTTTTCATATATTATACACATTTTTCTGAATTATAAATCAAAAGTTATTAATTAAACAAGATTTAATCATTTATTAAATTTCTGGAATAATATTAATTGGATTATAACATTTTATTTATTTCTTAACATAAGAATAATTTTACACCACGACTAGAGCTAGCCCCAGTCACTGATCTGTAGGCCATTGTCCACCTCAGCTTCAGATGAAAGAAATGGTTTTGCTGCTGACTTCCTCTCTACTCACTGTCGATGACATGCGGGCCCTGGGCCATGTCATCCACCACGCGAGACAAAGACTAGTCAAACGGCTGACGTGGCTCGATCATGAGGTAAGCATGGCGTCAGCATCACCACCGTCGTCGGTGAGTGGTCACCGGCGACGATCTACTGCACCCTAGCAAGCGAAATAGGTCTAGTTCGAATCAGCGCAAGCTACTGAACCTAGGAGTGGCAGCGCCGCTCGGAAATGGTCATCGGAGCTTCAGCTCCGACGAGCTCCGACGGTGGCCGACGGTGTCTTACAGTGAAACGGTAATTTACAACGAGATCAAACGATTCAAGGATGCTGGAAGATTCAGGAACTCACCCTGATGATGATTGAGTGGTTGGCGAGGACGGGCGCGGTCGAAATCGAGCTTCCCGACGAGGATTCCGACAAACTGCCGCGGAGGAAAACGATCAAATTCGTTCGCTCCAGTGCTCCCCTTGATACAAGCTTCTACCCATAGGATCTACTGAGGATGGCGCTTCTCCATGACGGCTCAGAATGGTGTGGAGTGATGTGGTTCGGCGGAAAAGAGTGGCTCCGGCGAGCTAGGGTTCGGTCTCGCTCGTATCTGAGAGGATAAGGAGGGATTGGAGGTAGGGATGGAAGAAGTGTGTCGCGGTGGCCTTCTTATCCCCTCCTGGCAGCGGCGGCGAGTATCTTGGCGCAATGTCGGCGATGACGGCATCGGGCGGCGACGAGCTCCGCCAGCGAGCTGCCTGTGTGCGTGACGGTGACGACGATAGTCGTTTTGCAGATAACCCCCAGGCGATTTCTTTAGTTCAACCCGCGGTCCTCTCCCGACCCCACTTGTCAGTCTCAGATGAAAAAGTATTGGGCTGGTTACTGGGCTGTTGTGGGCTGCACGGGCGTCAGATAGGTATAGTGGTATTGGGCTGCGGCCAGGTTTGATTTTTATTTGTTTTATTCTATTTTCTGTTTTCCTTTTTAGATTTGAATTTGAATTAGATTTTGAACCTTTCTTTGTATAATTTGTTTGCTGGACATGTACAACAATATTTAAAATATATTTGGTACCCTTTGTGAACTTTTATTATGTCTTCTTTTTATATTTCTTTTATTTACTCAATTAAGAACTCTTTTTTACTAATTGGAAGAAACTTCTTCTTATTATTTTTATCTTGTATTTTTAATTAGGGACTTCTTGAATGATATATTCTTATCTGTTTATAACTCAACTTTTAGTGAGCTTATAGCTTGAATTAAAACCTTATATATAAGTATAATGATTATATACCATTATTTGATGCATGAAATATAAAGTCATTGATATGATAATTACTACTCTCATTAAGTTGGGAAATAGCAATGTATGTGATAAACAAAGAAGTTTAGGGTTTTGAATTATCAGTACTCCCCTTGGCTTTAGGGTTTTATATAAGCTTATATTCTTTTTAAGATTAAGATTTAATAACTAAGCATATTGCCATATGTGTGTAGTATTGGATGGATTCTCCCTTTTTAATTGAAGTTATATTTAGAGTGTTTTATAGGAGTGAACTTATAAAAATATACTTAGGCACATATAGTGATGATGGTTGAAATTAACAGAGATATGCTTATGTAACTTATTATAGGGAAATATTCCTATAGAGTGTTATAAGCATCAGATGATGGATCAATAGTATGAGATGGCTATTATGTTTGGTTTGAGATGTAGAGTTGATTGCTTAACCAGATTAAAATAGGAATTGGTTTATACATATAATTATATTTCAAATTCTTGGATCTCTAATTAAGGAATTCCTTTCCTAGATATAATACTTCTTCCTATCCATCATCATGATTAACATGATGAGCTTTACTCACTTAAATCTTCTTATTCATATATCATTCTTCTAACTCATGAATGAATCCAATGAATTTGATACAAAGACACTTCAGAACTTTCTCATATCCTTGTGTGGTTGTATTTACTATTCTACTGTTGATAATCTTCCATTCAACCAGTCGTTCCTTCAAACTCTACTACCAATCTTCCTTATTCCTTCATCACTAATCTTTCTCTAAAGTAAACTATCCTTAAAGATGAATAACACCATTTTCATGACTCCATGCTACACTAGCTTTACTTGAGTAACACCATCTTATAATTACTTAACTCTTATGACTTACACTTCAATTCCTAAATTATATTTATGTGGTTTATAAAGACTTCTCTAGGATCACCTATCTTTACTAAGGTTGCAATCATGTTTTACCCACCAGTATTACTCATACTAAATATAAGAATTCCATGTTGGTGGCCAAAACATTATCTTTATAATGCTTTAATTATTTATTATTGAAGTTCTTAGTTGGCTAGGCAGGGCTTTATCAATCCTACCCTTTATTGTCTGGAAATTATCTTCTTAGTATCTTATATTGGATTAAGGTTATTAGTGGACTATGCCCTCATTAGAAGATTTGAGTAAATGTTCTGATAAGATCAAATAATAGATCAAAGACTAATAGTTAAAGAAGTTGTGAATCAATGGGGAATTATCCAACATTGATGAACAACAGATATTGAAATAAGTTCTATAAAGATTATATAGAAAGGAAGATATACGTATATATATAGTGGATGATCTTGACTTAATCTCTTTCCAATTCCAACTCATCAAAAGAGTTTTTAAGATTAGATGTTACTATGATACTCAGGATGTATGCAGATGGGATTTAAGATATAGGGGTTACATTCTTATTCTTTGTTTTATATCCTTAACTTGGTACTTATGAATGGTTATAATGAATACTATAATATGATCACCTAATGATCAATATAATTCACATTATATTAGGGTTTAACTTATAGTACATTTGATCTACCCTTAGATCAAATATCTCTTACCCAAAATGAGATTTTAACAAAGGTCTTACTGAAACTTATCGCAGTCAACTTGATGATCTACTTCTATTCCATCAAGCTAAGAGAAGCTTCAATCACTTTGACAAGTTTTTATTTAAAAGCGCGAAAATTACTTGGATTTTCTATGCATGAATGCATTGCACACATCTGGGTTCAACTTATTTCTAGGTTCTAATGCTGGGATGTTACAGACTCTCCCCCTTAAAATAAACTTCGTCCTCGAAGTTCGCAAACTCTCATGTTTTGGAGTAAGAAATTGCTTTGTAGTGGTTGCTACACTCTCCACTCCATGATGATATTTAATGGAATTAATTGGAGTATTCAATACCCTGATTAGATATCCTCATTCAATTCTTTTTCTTGAATAATCAAACTTCATTACTATTTTAAGTACAGTTTGGAGTTTCTCACTACCATGAGTTCTGAAGTTTCGGTATACGCATTTTAATAGTCAATAGACTATCTTACTATTCCTGTCATTATACCGTTGATATTGGTATTCCTTCCAAGATTGGATTTGAACTCAATTTGTCCATACCCATTGGAATTTTTTATTCTCTTCCTATGTCTAATTGGAAGTTCTCTATTATTTCTTAAGGTTTACTTAAGATTTGTTTCTTTTAAAATTGATAGGTTAAATGTATCGTTTATCACCTTCAAACCTTTACCTTATTAAGTTTTAGATAATCTCCCAATATTACTTATAATACGTCTTTAACTTTCATTTGTAGTGTTTTCTCTCCCCCTTAGGGTTTACTAATAGTCTTGCAACTCCATACATAGAAGCTATTGATTCTTGAACTAAAATGTTGGTTCCTGTTCAGTTTTATATTTACTGGTTTAAAGTCCAATGAAATATTATACGGTGCATCCACATTGTTGTGGATCTCCGAAACAAGTCTTTTAACACTATATATCGTACTTACTATTGGGGCATTATTGCTGAATAAATTGGACTTGCAAAGCATCTTGCCAAGAGATCATCTTCAATCTGTTAAACTTTCTTAGTTCTTACATAACTTAGGCCAAATTTAATGCTCTTTATGCAACTTTTAATACAATTTGGTTATATATTTCAACCAAATACCAACTGCGGACAAAATACCAACTGTGGATTAGTTACTAGCTATGGATCAAATACCAATTGCGGATTATTACCAACTGCGAACCGTCCTAGGGTGTGTGTATTATCCTATGGTTTCTCACATACCTCTCACATTCTCTCGGAATTGTCAAAGTTTAACTACCATTTTGGTTCCAAAGCCAACTATTTGTACATATTCATGATACTTCCATGAACTTGGTACAACAATTCCATTACTTCTTAGTAATATTACCCATTTTGATTGAACTTCAAGTTTAATATTTCTTGTGGCTCCCTACATCTTCTATACCCAACTTCTTTCTTGGGTCTGGCTAGGAATAATTTATTCTAACATCCCTAAATTCATGATTTCAAAGATTGCATATCATTCATGCATGCATATAGTTTTGAGATCAATTTCAAACCAATTTCAAGAAAACAGAAGCACATAGTGCTATCATTTTATGTGAGCAAACTTAAATCAAATGACCATCCTCATTTGAGAGCTTAGTGTTTTAAAACCAAGTTTGTTTGCTTCCTTGTTGATTGGTTTGAGTGTAGAGTTTGAACAAAATTATACAAAATAAAAAATGGTTTCAAAACCATTTTCAAACATTTGCAAACCAAGTGCTATGTCACTGTTATTTTGTCTTTCCAAAAATGACCAAGCCAATTCAAAGTGACCACATGGTTTATGCCTAGAATTATGACTGTTGCACACTTCAAAAATCCTGAAAAGATTTGAATTCAAATAGAGTTTGAATTCATTTGAAAATCATTCCAGAAAATCAAATTAGAAAAAGAAAAGGGATAAAGAAAAGGAAAAGGGCCGGCGCTACTAATCTGGCCCAACAACGAAACCAGCCCAGCTAGCCCACCCGGGTCCCCTCTCTCACGCGCAGACGCACCCAGCGAGCCGCTAACACTCGGACCCAACTCCCTCTCTGTTGATTTCGCTGACAAGCGGGCCCTGTCCACGTCGTCATCGTCTTCCCCCAGATTCCACACACAAACACCGCCGCTGGCTGTTGCTGCGTTGATTCCGCGGCGTAATTGGCATTGATTCACTAGGCGTTTCTTGTCGAGCTCCTGCCTACTTAAGCCCCTCCCTCTCGCGGCCATTTCCCCTCACCCAATTTCCTCTCCATGCCACGAGGCTGCTCGCAACTCGCCAGACACTGCCGCTGTTCCGACGACCTCGCCGACGAATTCCGGTGAGCACCGTGTCCCCCTCTGTCCATGGTTCATACTGGCATGCTCTACAGCTCCGTGCGCATCTACTGACATCTTTCATTTGCTCGCGCATGACCTGTAGCCTCGGCAGCAAAAACGACTGAGCGCCGCCACTCTCTGCACGAACTCCGGCGACCTCTCCCCATAAGTACCAGCCGCCCCTTGCCCTCTAGTTGATACGCCTAGGATCCCCATCGTCTTGCGCATCTAACAGTGCCCTCCTTTTTCCTTAGCGCGACACAGAACCTCGCCAACATCGACCAGTAGCCATACCCGACGCGTTCGCGAACTCCGGCGAGGAATCCCCGACGACTCCGAGCGCCCCTTGGCCAACCGGAGACACGTTGAGCTTCACCTCGACACGGCGATTCTGGTGAGCATCTTATCCCCTCCCCGGGCGACCTAGAACGCCGTCACCACCGCTGACAGACACGCCGCCGCCAGTCGCCGCCGCTAGTCTATGGTCAAAGCAACAGCAACCGTTGGATGTAGATCTTGCGGTTTAGATTAGATCTGAGCGAAACGTTTTCTTTGAATCTGGCGCGTTGGATCTGACTTGATCTGACGGCGCGGAAGGGTGATCCTGAGTGAAACGGTATCGGCCAATAGGATAGCGCCGCATGGCTAGGGTTTGGTTTAAAAACAGAATTTGAAATCAGATTTATATCCAAATTTGAATTAGCTATAACTTTTGATCCCCACGTTAGAATTTGACAAATTTTATACCGTTGGAATCAGGAGAGCAAGCCCTTTCTGTTTATGCAATGTATTTAATGTTTAGCTTTTGTTAAAATGGTTTCTTTTGCAAAAACATGTGTAGGGCTTATTTAGTCAGATGAATTGTTTAGGAATTGTTTTAGTGTTAAATAAAATTTGGTTTGGCAAAGTTTTGACTTGTTTAGAATTCAGTACTATGCACTTGTTTGGTTGAGTTTTAAAAATCATCACTTAGCATCATGCATGCATGCATATATATTTTTTATTTTATATGTTTTGTATGTGATTGTGGCTATATTCTATGTGTAGATTTTGGTGCTAGTGATTGTGATTGTGAAGAGTGCTACTCTCCCAACTACCAAGGCAAGTGGTACTCCATGAATATTTCTATCCCTATATTTTATACTAAGCATTAGAAATATTTTGCTAAGTCTTGCATGTTACTATTTTGCCTATATGCCATGTTGGGGAAATCCTAAGTAGATGTAGAATTGCTAGGAAATTCCTAAGTAAGTTACTATCTATGCCATGCTTAGCCTAGCTAGTAGAAAACAAGGGTTGGTGAAATATACATGCTATGATGAAAATATTTCTAAGTCTTTGGACTTATGTTTTTCTTAATAAAACAACTAAGTCAATGAATCACCTGGGTGGAAAGGGACTTGATTGGTGGTTTTGGTTGAGTGGTTACACAAGGCCCATGGCTATGGTTTAGCTTGTGTATCTCACTTGTGGAAAGCCACCCAGGAACAAAGGGATTTTAGAGGCCAAGTGTTGAGAAGCTTCTAGTGCAGCCACTTGGCAATATGGGCTCTACCTGGATCACATAGGTTGCTAGAACTTAGTCATTTGGACAGTTGGTGGTAGTGGGATGATAGGTTGGAACGCGTCCATTTGGTCTAAGGGAAGGCTTCTGAAAGGTCCTGTCTTTGTGAAACCAAGTCTGGTGGGGAAAGTGAACCTCTGCAGATGGAAAAATCTAAGTACTTAGCCAAGTACATGGCAATGGACAACTTGAGCATCAAGACATGGAAGCTATCAAGAATCTCATCATTCCAACTTCTAAGTAAAAAAACTTGTGGGTGAACAAGGGTGAAGGACCTCAATGTATATTGTTGGTTCCTTGGGAAAAGTTTTGACAAAGAAAACTTAGTGATTTCAACTAATAGGAAAAACCTAATTTTGAGCAAAGCAAGCCAAGCTACACTTAGCCAAATTGCATATAGTAATATAGTCCACCTAAATTTTACTAAGGTATCACTTGCCAATACTATTCCAAAGTATTGACCCACTGTGGCTGTAACTTGTGATGTTGCAGGTTACTCTGATGAGGATTAGGTGTCATGAGTCTACACTCAACATGTTTGCCTGTGGAACATGAAGATGAAGACTTATATTTATTTACTTATTCAAACTCTTGTATTAGGCCTGTGGCCTTGAGTTGTAAAGACTATGTTTATCTCTGGAATGGATGTAATAAATGACCTTTGTTTCTGTGTACTTCATCTTAAACTGTGGATGCTAGCAATGATCCAGGGACTAGCATTGCAATCACAGGGATCCTTTTCCTTTATAAAGGAGGGATCTTACAGATGGTATCAGAGCACTGTGTTGCCTGTAGGATTATGACCCTAGGAATGGAAACCACTAAGGAAAAAATTTCAACTACTTCTACACTTGTCTATTCTTCTCGTAAACTTTTCTAATCTTCTCTCTCATCTCTATTTGTAGATGAAGTCCATCAACGAAGCCGTAAGGAAAGGACCACTCATGACAATGACTTTGGAGTGTGAGACAGAATTCCCCAAGGCTCTCAAGGACCTCATGGTTGCATTAGAGATACAAGGTGCAGCTGTGTACAAAGGTTTTCCAGTGATGGATGAAGGAGTGGAATACTGGTGGGTGCAACTTCACTTGTATAAAAACAAGGAAGACAACCATCAGGAAAAAGGATTCTGCATGTTCACAATTCAGTGGTGCACCCTACATTCTTTGAATCAGCAAGGGATGCAGCTTGGAAGATCATCAAGGAACTTGGTGATAGAGTCAAGTGCAGAATGCTCAACCTCCAAAATGATCTAAGGAAAGAGAAGGAACATACCCGAGAGTTGGAAGCTACCAACCAAACCTTAAGAGGAGACATTATAGACTTAGTGATGGAATCATGTGAGCAAGATAGGCTGATTGCTTCTAGAAACATTGTGTTAGCCAACAGATCCAGTGAGATAGGATTGTAAACGTACTTCGTTAGTTGGACCACCACCTATCACCCTATTTTCCAAAATGTTGCTTTAAAATAAGATTGAACCTTGGATGTTGTAATGGTTTCATGTATGCATGACTTGTGTGTTTTGCTTCCCAAGGATATGTATGTGATGTTTTGTCTTTTGTTTTATCTTGAATTGTGTTGTTCTAACTTTTCTATCTTATAAATAGATGCCTATCACCATCAGCACTGTTGAGGAGTTCCAGGTTACCCGCTTTGGTCCTCGTATCGTTGAGCTTACTACTTTGCTCAATCTCCCTCTTCCCACCATCATGATGCATCCCCTCACCAAGTTTGAGAGGAAGGACCTCTAGGGCTTCAGGGTCAACCAGCCCGGACGCCAGACGGAGCCTACCACGGAGGCCATTGTCTTCAAGCTCATGCACGATGACAGGGAGAGAGGCCTTGAGGTAGTGATGCAGGATCTGATAGGACGTCTGCTAGGGCGACACTCCCGACAGGTTAGAGGTACCCACTTCCACGTCTTCAGAAGACGTGATGAGGATGTAGAGTCCATCGACTTCGAGGACGATTCGAGGGACGCAGCAGAGCCGATATGCCTGTACCTCTAGGACTTAGAGTCTCTCATTAGGCACGTGGACACGGACAGGACCAATGTCATGCTCAGCAATGATGAGCTCCAGGTGCAGCTTCGCGAGAAGGACAAGCTCTTCGCGCAGCAAGACGAGATAGTCAAGGAAATGGAGGCGAAGTTCGAGACCCAGGACAGGAAGTTCAAGAGTCAGGAGAAGCGTGTCCAGGATAGGAACAAGAAGATCCGGGACATGACTGAAGAACTGCAGTCCAAGGACTTCGAGCTAGAGCACCAGCAGACGGTGATTGAGAGGCTTCGTTCCCAGAAGAGGGCTCTCAAGGCCAAGATAGAGACCTTGACCACTAGCATCAAGGAAAACAAGACCGCGATGGAGAACGCAGGTCTTACCTTTGTCGAGGAGGAGATTGATGCCGATGAGTAGATTTGACTACTCATTTATCTTTCATTATAGTACTTGTTATTTGAGAACTTGTTATTTGACCATCCGACATGTGGATGGCTTTCCACTTGTGTGTTTTACTTTGTGAACTTGTTATCTTGTTGTTGAACCTTTATCTTTGTGTTGCATGCTATGTGTTTGCTTATGTGATGTAATGTGCATGAAAGCATCTATGGGTATCTCATTCTTATCTTTATTGAACAAACCACAGATGCCTCCCCTTCGTGCAAACCCCAACCCCAACAACAACAACAACATCACTCCAGAAATGCAGCAGATGATGACTTCTCAAACACAACTGATGCAGATGATGACAACGTTCATCCAGAACCAAAACAATAACAACAACAACAACAACAACAACAATAACAACAACAACAACCCTCCGGGCTTTGATATGCTTACCAGATTCTTGAGATTGAGGCCAGCAAAGTTCTCAGGAATGACTGATCCCATGGTGGCCAATGATTGGCTAAGCTCAGTAAACAAGGACTTGGTAACCGTGGGCTGTACGGATGCTGAAAAAGTCAGATTTGCAGCACATCTGCTGGAAGGACCAGCCGCCACTTGGTGGGACAACTTCCAGATCACCACTCCCATAGATGAAGTGACATGGGCTATCTTTGAGGATGGCTTTCGCACTGCTCATATCTCATCAGGAGTGATGAGTCTGAAAAAGAAAGAGTTCCACAATCTGAAGCAGCGCCACCGCAGCGTGGCTGAATACATTGAGGAGTTCAACAATCTGGCGCGTTATGCACCAGATGAAGTTGACACCGATGCCAAGAGAAAGGAAAAATTTCTGGAAGTCTTGAATGATGAGCTGAATCTGCAGTTGGTTGTGGCATATGTTCCCGCTTATCAGTCGCTCTGTGACAAGGCTGCTATTTTGGAGAACAAAATGAAGCAAGTTGAGAGTAGAAAGAGGAAGCACTCCGACAAGCATAGCTCGGGATCGTCTCACAAACGATCTCATTATGATGACAGTGGAAGCTTAGGATCCCACAAGCATGGGAAATTCAACAAGCACCACAACCACAACCGTCATGACAACAAGCATCACCGTAGTCATGACAATGACAAGTACAAGAACCACAAGAGTGGACATAAGAGCCACCACAGTGGTAATGGAAGTGGAAGTGGAAGTCAGCCTGTTAAGAGAGACATCAGTCAGGTTGAATGCTTCAAATGCAAGAAGATGGGGCATTATGCAAATGAATGCCCAGAAAAGAAAGTTGAAGGACCCAACAAGCCCAACCCTTTTCGGAAGGGACAAGTAAACCACATCAATGTGGAGGAGGTCTATGAGGAGCCTGATGATGATGCTGGTAAGTTCAGACTCAATTCTATTCCAGCATTTGTACTCTTTGATACTGGTGCATCTCATTCATTCATATCAAGAGCATTTGTTGAAAGAAATGAACTACCGGTAGAAACTATTGGGTGTCCTATAAAAGTAAGTTCTCCTGGTGGAGAAATGATAGTGAATTCAGGATGTCATGATCTAGTCATAGAATTTGGGAAATATAAGTTTCCCGTTAACTTGATAATTCTAAACTCCCAAGGATTGGATGTCATTCTGGGAATGGACTGGATGACTAAGTACAAGGGAGTGATAAATTGTGCCAACCATACTGTCTCACTCACAACTCCAGAAAATAAAAGGATCAGATTCAAAACCAATTTTGAAGCAAAAAGGAGTATGCTTAATTCTCTTAAGGGGGTTAGCATGGATAGTGTGCCAATTGTGAGTGAGTATCCGGATGTGTTTCCGGAAGAACTACCAGGAATGCCACCAGATAGAGATGTGGAGATTCTTATAGATTTGGTACCAGGGTCTGGACCAATAGCAAAGAGACCATATAAAATGTCAGTTGATGAACTGAAAGAACTCAAGAAACAACTTGGAGAACAGTTGCAGAAAGGATTTATTCAACCAAGTTCTTCATCTTGGGGAGCCCCAGTTTTGTTCGTGGAGAAGGAAGATAGAAGTCAAAGGTTATGCATAGATTACCGTTCACTCCACGAGGTAACTATCAAGAACAAATACCCTTTGCCTAGAATCAATGACTTGTTTGATCAGCTAGAAGGAGCTTGTGTGTTCTCAAAGATTGATCTCCGGTCAGGATATTTTCAACTCAAGATAAGAGAACAAGACATACCTAAAACAGCGTTCACCACAAGGTATGGATTGTATGAGTATACCGTAATGCCTTTTGGCTTGACCAATGCTCCAGCATACTTCATGAATATGATGAACAAGGTGTTCATGGAATTCCTTGACAAGTTTGTTGTCGTATTCATCGATGACATCTTAGTCTACTCCAAGAGCAAAGAAGAACATGAAGGACATTTGCGTTTGATACTTGAGAAGTTAAGAGAGCATAAACTTTATGCCAAATTCAGCAAGCGTGAGTTCTGGTTGGATGAAGTGGGATTTCTTGGTCATGTTATGACAAAGGATGGTGTAGCAGTTGATCCTGCTAAAGTTTCAGCTGTGACTGAATGGGAATCTCCCAAGTCCGTGAAAGAAGTTTGTAGTTTCCTTGGCTTAGCAGGTTACTACGGAAGGTTCCTTGAGAATTTCTCAAAGTTTGCTAAGCCTATGACAGAATTTCTAAAGAAGGACAAGAAGTTTGCTTGGTCTGAAGGTTGTGAAACCAGCTTTCAGGAGTTGAAGAAGAGACTTGTGACAGCACCAGTCTTGTGTCTGCCAGATTTGGAAAAAGATTTCCAAGTATATTGTGATGCATCTCATCAAGGTTTGGGTGCAGTACTTATGCAAGACGGTAAAGTTGTGGCTTATGCCTCGAGACAACTCAAAACTCATGAAGTAAACTATCCTACTCATGATTTAGAGTTAGCCTCTGTTGTCCATGCACTAAAAACATGGAGACACTATCTTTTGGGAAAACGTTGTGAGGTGTTCACGGATCACAAAAGTTTGAAGTATATCTTCACGCAGAAGGAAATTAATATGAGACAAAGAAGATGGCTAGAACTTATCAAGGACTATGACTTAAGTTTGCAATACCATCCCGGTAAAGCAAATGTTGTATCATATGCTCTAAGTCGTAAGGTTTTTGTGAATGGCCTTACCAAAGGAGAATTGCCAGATGATCTGTGTACCCAATTTAGAAAACTCAGATTGGAGATTGTGCCTGAAGGACATCTCATGTCTTTGGATGTTCAACCCACTTTGTTGGACAAGATCAAAGAAGCCCAGAAGACTGATAAGGAAATTGAAGAGATTAAGGAAAAGATTGGCAAAGGAAAAGCCAAAGAATTCCATGAAGACGAGCAGGGTACTTTATGGCATGGGAAACGTATCTGTGTTCCACAAGACCCGGAGTTGCGGAAACTGATTTTGCAGGAAGCACACAACTCTCCGTATTCTATTCACCCGGGTAACACCAAAATGTACATGGACATGAATGAAAGATTTTGGTGGAATAATCTCAAGAAGGACATCGCCGAACATATTGCTTTGTGTGATGTATGTATTAGAGTAAAAGCGGAGCATCAGAAACCAGCAGGTTTACTGCAACCACTACCTATTCCTGATTGGAAGTGGGACAAGATTGGTATGGATTTCATTGCCGGATTACCAAGGACCCGGTCAGGATACGATTCTATTTGGGTAGTAGTGGATCGCCTAACTAAAGTGGCTCATTTCATACCCGTGAAGACAACCTATACAAGTGCTAAGTTAGCCAGAATCTACATGAGTAGAATTGTATGTCTACATGGAGTGCCCAAGAGTATTGTGTCTGATAGGGGAACTCAATTCACTTCCCATTTTTGGAGACAGTTACATGAGTCATTGGGAACGAGGTTGGAATTCAGTACTACTTTTCATCCTCAAGCCGATGGACAAACAGAAAGGACTAATCAGATTCTTGAAGACATGTTGAGGGCATGTGCCCTATACTATGGAGCCAGTTGGGATGAAAGTCTCCCTTATGCAGAATTTTCTTATAACAACAGTTATCAAGCCAGTATTGAGATGGCACCGTTTGAGTTTCTCTACGGAAGAAAATGTACCACCCCATTGTTATGGAATGGTGTGGGAGAAAGAAGTTTATTCGGGCCAGATCTTATCAAATAAGCCGAAGAGAATGTCAAGTTGGTTAAGGACAGGTTGAAGATAGCACAGTCCCGACAGAAAAGCTACGCAGATCCTAAGCGTAGAGAAGTCACCTACGAAGTTGGTGATAGAGCCTATCTTAGAGTGTCACCACTTCGTGGAGTGAAAAGATTCGGAGTCAAAGGAAAATTGGAACCAAGGTATGTTGGGCCATTCAAGATTTTGAGTCGCAAAGGAGAAGTTGCCTATGAAATTGAACTACGGAATCTTTGTCAGCAGTTCATAATGTGTTTCATGTGAGTCAACTTAAGAAATGTCATCCAGAAATGGAAGAAACTTCTTTGAAGGATACTATACCTTTGGAGGAAGTTCAACTAGAAAGTGATCTCACTTATGAAGAGAAACCTATCAAGATTCTTGAAACTGCATATAGAGTCACAAGGACTAAGACTATCAAGTTTTGCAGAGTGCAGTGGAATCATCATTCCGAAGAAGAAGCAACATGGGAAAGAGAAGATGATCTTCGGAAAGACCACCCTCACCTATTTGCTAGCCAATCCGAATCTCGAGGGCGAGATTCACCTTAAGGGGGTTAGATTGTAACATCCCTAAATTCATGATTTCAAAGATTGCATATCATTCATGCATGCATATAGTTTTGAGATCAATTTCAAACCAATTTCAAGAAAACAGAAGCACATAGTGCTATCATTTTATGTGAGCAAACTTAAATCAAATGACCATCCTCATTTGAGAGCTTAGTGTTTTAAAACCAAGTTTGTTTGCTTCCTTATTGATTAGTTTAAGTGTAGAGTTTGAACAAAATTATACAAAATAAAAAATGGTTTCAAAACCATTTTCAAACATTTGCAAACCAAGTGCTATGTCACTGTTATTTTGTCTTTCCAAAAATGACCAAGCCAATTCAAAGTGACCACATGGTTTATGCCTAGAATTGTGACTGTTGCACACTACAAAAATCCTAAAAAGATTTGAATTCAAATAGAGTTTGAATTCATTTGAAAATCATTCCAGAAAATCAAATTAGAAAAAGAAAAGGGATAAAGAAAAGGAAAAGGGCTGGCGCTACTAATCTGGCCCAACAACGAAACCAGCCCAGCTAGCCCACCCGGGTCCCCTCTCTCCCTCTCTCACGCGCAGACGCACCCAGCGAGCCGCTGACACTCGGACCCCACTCCCTCTCTGTTGAGTTCGCTGATAAGCGGGCCCTGTCCATGTCGTCATCGTCTTCCCCCAGATTCCGCGCACGAACACCGCCGCTGGCCGTTGCTGTGTTGATTCCGCGGCGTAATTGGCATTGATTCACTGGGCGTTTCTTGTCGAGCTCCTTCCTACTTAAGCCCCTCCCTCTCGCGTCCATTTCCCCTCACCAAATTTCCTCTCCACGCCACCAGGCTGCTCACAACTCGCCAGACACTGCCGTCGTTCTGACGACCTCGCCGACGAATTCCGGTGAGCACCGTGTCCCCCTCTGTCCATGGTTCATACTGGCATGCTCTACAGCTCTATGTGCATCTACTGACATCTTTCATTTGCTCGCGCATGGCATGTAGCCTCGGCAGCGACAACGACTGAGCGCTGCCGCTCTCTGCACGAACTCCGGCGACCTCTCCCCGTAAGTACCAGCCGCCCCTTGCCCTCTAGTTGATACGCCTAGGATCCCCATCGTCTTGCGCATCTAACAGTGCCCTCCTTTTGCCTTAGCGCGACACAGAACCTCGCCAACATCGACCAGTAGCCATACCCGACACGTTCGCGAACTCCAGCGAGAAATCCCCGACGACTCCGAGCGCCCCTTCGCCAACCAGAGACACGTTGAGCTTCACCTCGACACGGCGATTCTGGTGAGCATCTTCTCCCCTCCCCGGGCAACCTAGAACGCCGGCACCGCCGCTGACAGACACGCCGCCGCCAGTCGCCGCCGCTAGCGCCGCTAGTCTATGTTCAAAGCAATAGCAACCGTTGGATGTAGATCTTGCGGTTTAGATTAGATCTGAGCAAAACGTTTTCTTTGAATCTGGCGCGTTGGATATGACTTGATCTGACGGCGCGGAAGGGTGATCCTAAGTGAAACGGTATCGGCCAATAGGATAGCGCCGCATGGCTAGGGTTTGGTTTAAAAACAGAATTTGAAATCAGATTTATATCCAAATTTGAATTAGCTATAACTTTTGATCCCCACGTTAGAATTTGACAAATTTTATACCGTTGGAATCAGGAGAGCAAGCCCTTTCTGTTTATGCAATGTGTTTAATGTTTAGCTTCTGTTAAAATGGTTTCTTTTGCAAAAATATGTGTAGGGCTTATTTAGTCATATGAATTGTTTAGGAATTGTTTTAGTGTTAAATAAAATTTGGTTTGGCAAAGTTTTGACTTGTTTAGAATTCAGTACTATGCACTTGTTTGGTTGAGTTTTAAAAATCATCACTTAGCATCATGCATGCATGCATATATGTTTTTGATTGTATATGTTTTGTATGTGATTGTGGCTATATTCTATGTGTAGATTTTGGTGCTAGTGATTGTGATTGTGAAGAGTGCTACTCTCCCAACTACCAAGGCAAGTGGTACTCCATGAATATTTCTATCCCTATATTTTATACTAAGCATTAGAAATATTTTGCTAAGTCTTGCATGTTACTATTTTGCCTATATGCCATGTTGGGGAAATCCTAAGTAGATGTAGAATTGCTAGGAAATTCCTAAGTAAGTTACTATCTATGCCATGCTTAGCCTAGCTAGTAGCAAACAAGGGTTGGTGAAATATACATGCTATGATGAAAATATTTCTAAGTCTTTGGACTTATGTTTTTCTTAATAAAACAACTAAGTCAATGAATCACCTGGGTGGAAAGGGACTTGATTGGTGGTTTTGGTTGAGTGGTTACACAAGGCCCATGGCTATGGTTTACCTTGTGTATCTCACTTGTGGAAAGCCACCCAGGAACAAAGGGATTTTAGAGGCCAAGTGTTGAGAAGCTTCTAGTGCAGCCACTTGGCAATATGGGCTCTGCCTGGATCACATAGGTTGCTAGAACTTAGTCATTTGGACAGTTGGTGGTAGTGGGATGATAGGTTGGATCGCGTCCATTTGGTCTAAGGGAAGGCTTCTGAAAGGTCTTGTCTTGGTGAAACCAAGTCTGGTGGGGAAAGTGCACAACCTCTGCAGATGGAAAAATCTAAGTACTTAGCCAAGTCCATGGCAATGGACAACTTGAGCATCAAGACATGGAAGCTATCAAGAATCTCATCATTCCAACTTCTAAGTAAAAAAACTTGTGGGTGAACAAGGGTGAAGGACCTCAATGTCTATTGTTGGTTCCTTGGGAAAAGTTTTGACAAAGAAAACTTAGTGATTTCAACTAATAGGAAAAACCTAATTTTGAGCAAAGCAAGCCAAGCTACACTTAGCCAAATTGCATATAGTAATATAGTCCACCTAACTTTTACTAAGGTATCACTTGCCAATACTATTCCAAAGTATTGACCCATTGTGGCTGTAACTTGTGATGTTGCAGGTTACTCTGATGAGGATTAGGTGTCATGAGTCTACACTCAACATGTTTGCCTGTGGCACATGAAGATGAAGACTTATATTTATTTACTGATTCAAACTCTTGTATTAGGCATGTGGCCTTGAGTTGTAAAGACTATGTTTATCTCTGGAATGGATGTAATAAATGACCTTTGTTTCTATGTACTTCATCTTAAACTGTGGATGCTAGCAATGATCCAGGGACTAGAATTGCAATCACAGGGATCCTTTTCCTTTATAAAGGAGGGATCTTACATTTATGCTTTACCTATTCCCCAAGTGGTGTTAATACTCCTTATATCTTACTTCTTCCTTCCAGTAAGTCTTCTTTTTTGATCTTTGAATTCGTCACTCCCTTACACGAATTCCCATTCCTATCTAGGTCTATATCATTAAGTAATAACTGGGTGTTACATCATGCATTTGCACACCTAATTAAACTTCATGTACAGATCTAGTCAATCAAGAAGATCCAATAAAATCCAAAAGTCGATAAACATCAAAACATATACCCTGTGTCATACATAGGTTTTGGATAATTTACAAATGTACTGGATGTTCCCACAGTTTGCTTCATACCTATACACACAACTATCTTACAAGAACTGCTTGCTCTTGTGGATATATCCTCACTTATTTCGGCAAACCCTTCAAACTACAATACGCATTACCCTCTATGTACATTATTCAAGCCCGCATCCCTTGGGATGTTGTTTCTCTCTCACTTTCATCTTCCTCTAGTGCTTCTTGGAGTTCCTTCCATGATGACGTGAAGTCCTACGACTGCCTTCTGGAGCATAGGAGCATCTAGGAGGTCCGTAATCTTGATTAGAAGTACCGAGACTGAGATTAGTCATTGAAAAATGACTAGAGTTGGCGTAATCTTCCACCGAATAGTACGGATTTTCTGGCAACGCTTCCTCATAGTAAGTTGGTTCCTTATCTTTTTCTTGGATCCAGTCATATATGTTGGTATAGTACTATTGTAGTAATCTTCTAAGTTGATTGGATTCGTATTACCCCCATATGGTCCATAAGGCTCTCTATGGTTATAATTGGTCTCTTCTTCAATACCTGCATCACAAGGTATTGGATTTCCCTATGGTTTTACCTTGAGATTCTACTTCCCATCCATACTTATTAGGCTCAGGTTTCTTTGGAATAACATTATTCCATTCCTGTTGTTCGGAACTGTACTTGGTCCATAAGTCTTCAGGTGGCTTGAAGTCATTCTGGTAATAGGCATAATTTTCTGAGTTTGGATCATCAAACTCAGTTTCCTCAAACACTTCTCCTGAAGGTATGTATTTGGGATGCCTAGCTTCTTTATCTAACTTCTTCCTACGAGCCATTGCTGACATGGTTATACCCTACGGGTACATGACTTCAGCATACCTGGATCAGCCCAAGGAAGGCCCACGGCAGATATACGCTGGACCATGAAGATTTCCGGGTGGCCGAGGCCCATGACGCCTTCGGATCCTTGGACAACAAGACTAGCATAGATAGGAGATTCAAAGGGGTAAAACCCTAGAACCTCTAACCGACTAGGACTATGCCTGGGACCTGCCTAAGTCTATATAAAGGCCAGGAGGGCACGTCCTAGATCTCTCGACTCATACTTTCGCACACACCTCCACGCCAGATCGAATCTGCGCACCCTGTAACCTTCGGTTCCGCCGTAATCAAGAGCACACAAGCAGGAGTAGGGTTTTCCCTACGGGGGCCTGAACCTGGGTAAATCTCGTGTCCCCTGGTTTCTTGTCTGTTAACCGTGCCACGATCTCCAGCATCCCCATCTTCTCCAAAAACCAAGTCCATAACAATGGGCATTGACGAGATTAAACCTCGTCAATTGGCGCCGTCTGTGGGAATCGGGGCTGCTGATTGTGCGATCGTGACGGTCCCGACCCGATCGATCTACAACTCCACGGCGATGGAGAATCACCTCCTCTTCGGCACTTTCGACTTCACCGCCCACTCGCCGGCCACCATGAAGGATTTTGAGCCCGTAGGCGACGGACTCGAAATTTTGTTCGGGAGCTTCTGCTTCCAGGTGGGACAAACTGGCACACTCCGCCTTCCTGAGAGGGTGCCCGTGCCATCGATCAGGCCCGCCTCGTGGGCTCCACACCCTGTGCTACGCACATCACCATTGACAGATGAGTTCTACAACAGCAGCAGCTGCAAATCCGATCTGTGCGATCCGCCTACGGATGAAGGGACCTACAGTTCCGGATCTGAAAGCTGCGGCAGCAGCGAACCGATCTACGAGCGCTACCAATGCGCCGCAGTCATCCAGGAGCAACAAACGCCTAACCCGCCGCCCAACACGAACCCGAACCCGCAGGATAGAAACGGCGGAAACGGCGGGAACAGAAGAAGCCAGTCCCCCCCACCCGAAGGGGAAACAACGGCCACATCATCCAACTTAGCAAAGAAGGATGGGTCCAGGCACGCCGTGCCGTTGCAGGCGACATAGTCCTACCCGTGGACTCCCCACGTGACCTACTGATGGCGTACCACTACCTCCTCATCGAGGAGCACAAGAAGCAAGTCAAGATGCAGGAGACGCTCGACAAACGCAAGGAAGCAGCCTCCGAGTCCAGCGCGCGACGAGCTGCGCTCTCCGCCATGGCACCCGGCTCTAGCATGAACGGAAACCAGGGAAACAAGAACCGCTCGCGGGTGGAGAACATGGATCCCAAGGAACGCCGTGATGTGACCCGAACTCTCCACATGTCGTTCATGGATATGGATGCCGACAGCAACATCATCCCGAAGACACCGCAAGCTGCGATCATGGCAGCCACTGCGTATCTCGCGGCCCACCAACCTCCGGAAGGGGATCCGAAAAGAGCCATGCATAAGTCCGCACTCACCATACTCGGACTCGTCGGAGCTGCGCTCCACGAAGACGCTCCTGCGGAGCCGAAGAAGAAAGCTCCGGTCAGGCGCGACCGGAGCCCCACCCATTCATCCGAAGAGGAGGAGGAGCACGACCTTCCTCGAAGGAAGAAGAGCTCGCATCGCCATAAACGCGACTACGACGCCAGAGACGCGCTTACACAGCGCAAAATCGACAAAGCACGAGCCAAACGCGCATGCTCGTCCGAGTCTGAGATGGATGAAGATGAAGGAGAACTCTGTGGAGCTCGATGCTTCAGCAGATCTGTTCGGCGAACACATATGCCACGCAATTTCAAGCTTCCTTCGGATACTCCGAAGTTCAACGGCACGCAAGATCCAAAATCTTGGCTCAGTGATCATCTGTCATCCGTCAAGCTGCATGGCGGTAACAAAGAAACCGCCATGCAATGCCTCCAGCTGCAGCTGACAGGCGTGGCGCGGGTCTGGCTCAGCAGCCTATCATCAGGATCCATCCGAAGTTGGGAGGAGCTAGCTTACAGCTTCATCCGAAATTTCAAGGGCACCAGCAAGAGGCCCGCCTCAATCGAAGAGTTGCGAGCCTGCACTCAGAGAACGGGGGAATCTATTCGCTCGTACATATTACGCTGGTCTACCACCAAGAACTCCGTAGCACATATCTCCGAGGAGAGGGCCATCGACGCCTTCAGAGACGGCGTCAAACGCCAAGATTTCAAGGAGGAACTTGGGCGTGTCAAGCCCAAGACACTCGACCACCTCATGGAAATTGCCAACAGTTGGGCAGACGGCGAAGATTGCATCCAGCGAGCGCAATCAGATGAAGAGGACGACTACGGCCAAAGGCGAGAACGCCGCAGCAAGAGGAGATCGCGTGTCTATGAAGACCGCGACGGACCCGACATGGTCGCGGCTGGCTACGCCGACCGCCACAACGACAACAGTCGCAACAGCGGAGGAAATTTCCGCGACAGCGGACGACCAGCACAGTCGTGGCAACGCCGCGACCGCGACAACGGACCCTCAGCATTCGACAAACTTTCGGGTCCATGCACCATCCACTTCTACATCGACAAACAAGATGGCAAAAAGAAAGCCAGTCAGTGCTCAAGGACTGCCGCGAGTTCCAGAAACTCAGCGAAAGCATGGTGCAGATGAGGCAACAAGCCCCAACCCCTGCGTTCGGAAACGCGCCCGCGCCAGGAGAAATAGCACACGGAGCTCCTCCACCGCCACCTATTGGAGGCCCAAACCAACCAGTCGCACCAGCGCAAAACAACGCCGGGGTCGGATACCCCCCACCAAAGGGAGCACTAAATATGATCCAGAAGGGACGCCCCACAAACAGGGTGCAGAAGAAAATCACCCGACAAATCAACTTGGCCGTGGCAACTCCGCCTGCAATCCCTGAGTACCTCAGCGGATCGGAGTCCTGCATCACATTCACTCGCGCGGATCACCCTTGCTAGATCCCTCGCCCAGGCCATGCTGCCCTGGTGCTGGATGCGCAGATCGGAGGCTTCGAGATGAGCCGCGTCTTCATGGACGGCGGCAGCGGCATAAATCTGATGTTCGCAAGCACTCTAGCAGCTATGCGGATCCCGCAATGCAGCCTGGAACAATCAGACACAACGTTCCACGGCATTGTCCCAGGAAAGGGCATATTCCCCCTGGGCAAAATAGGGCTCGACGTTATCTTCAGGAAGCCGGACAACTTCCGGCAGGAGCGCCTAGAATTCGAAGTGGTGGACTGACCGTCGCAATACCACGCCATCCTGGGGCGTGTAGCATTCGCAAGGTTCCTGACCGTCCCGCACTACGCATACCTACTACTCAAGATGCCAGGACCAAGGGGCGTCATCACAGTCCACGGGAGCTTCACCCGGTCGGACCAATGTGACAGGGATTTCAACAAAATCTCCCAGTCTTTCGGCACGCAAGACGAGCTTGTAAGGCTCCGTGAAGTAACGGACAATGGGGTACCCCCAGTCACAAGGCAGAACGCACCTGACATGTCCTTCGACTCCACCGTCAACACCAAGAAAGTACAGGTCCATCCGACGGATGCCTCCAAGACGGCCTTGATCGCCAATGACCTCAGCACCGCATAGGAAGGCGTGCTCGTCGAATTCCTCCGTGAGCGCTGGGAAATCTTCGCCTGGTGTCCTGTGGACATGCCAGGAGTTCCCAGGGAATTCGCCGAGCACGCACTCAATGTCTTTCCAGACACCAAGCCAGTCAAGCAGTCCATCCGAAGACTGTCGGAGCCACGAGCCGAAGCTATCGGCAAGGAAATCAATAGACTACTCGCTGCAGACTTCATCAGGGAAATCAAAGAAAGCGAGTGGCTTGCAAACACGTTGATGGTCCCGAAGAAGGACACGGACATCCTGCGGATGTGCGTGGACTTCACGTCACTAAATAAGCATTTCCCAAAGGACCACTTCCCTCTTCCACGGATCGACCAGATCATCGATTCGACTGCAGGTTGCGAGAAACTCTCCTTCCTCGACGCCTACTCAGGCTATAACCAGATTCGGCTCAGGGTCGAAGATCAGGAGAAAACGGCGTTTATCACACCGTTCAGAGTATTCTGTTACAACACAATGCCCTTCGGGCTAAAGAACGCGGGTGCCACGTACCAGCGATGCATGCAGGCCTGCCTCAAGGACCAGATCGGTCGCAATGTCCAAGTCTATGTCGACGACATAGTAATAAAAACTAAGGAGGCAAGGACACTTATCGACGATCTCCGCGAGACGTTCGAAAACCTTGATCGCTACAGGATCAAGCTCAATCCCGAAAAGTGCGCCTTCGGCATCCCATCAGGTCAGCTGCTCGGGTACTTCATCTCTCAACGAGGGATCGAGGCGAACCCGAAGAAAATCAGAGCCATCATGACGATGGAGAAGCCGAAAAACCTCAAGGGCGTCCAGCAGCTCGCAGGACGAGTAGCGGCACTAAGCAGGTTCATCAGCCGCATGGGCGAGAAGGCCCTACCATTCTACCAGCTGCTGCGCAAGGCAGACAAGTTCGAGTGGACACCAGAAGCCAACGACGCATTCGAAAGCCTCAAGCGGCTCCTCTCCACCTCGCCCGTTTTGGTCACACCAAAGGAGCGCGAGCCCCTACTGCTGTACATAGCAGCCACACACCAGGTGGTCAGCACCGTACTCGTGGTCGAACGACCTGAAGAAGGCAGGACCCACGGGGTCCAGCGCCCAATTTACTACCTCAGCGAGGTACTAACACCAACAAAGCAGAGGTACCCTCACTACCAAAAGCTAGCCTACGGCGTGTTCATGACGGCTCGACGGCTGAGCCATTACTTCCAGGAGCACCAAGTGATGGTGGTCAACGAGGCACCCCTAAACAGCATCCTGAATAATCCAGAGGCCACAGGACGGGTGGCCCTGTGGGGCATCGAACTGCCACCCTTGGACATCGTCTACGAGAAGCGACACGCAATTAAATCTCAAGTCCTTCCGGACTTCCTGGTACATTGGATGGAGCTGCAGCTGCCAGACATCCCAGACATGTCGCAGTCATGGACAATGCACTTCAACGGCTCCAAGCGCGAAGCCGGAGCAGGGGCAGGGGTCATACTGACCTCCCCGCAAGGCGACAAGATGAAGTACGTTCTTCGGATGAAATTCAGAGCCTCCAACAACGAGGCCGAATACAAAGCCCTCATCCATGGCATGAGGATGGCAAAGATATGCGGCGCAACGCGCCTGGTCGTCTATGGTGACTCCAACCTCGTCGTCCAGCAGACGATGAATGAGTGCGACGCACACGCCGAAAATATGATCGCATACCGCGCGCTCTACAATGCACTCGAAGGCGAATTCGACGGCTGCGAACTTCGGCACGTTGGAAGGGAGAGCAACGAGGAAGCCGATAGACTCGCCAACATCGGCTCCACTTGCGCAAAAGTGCCACCAGGAGTGTTTCTCGAACAGATTTGCGTACCATCCATCAAGCGAAAGTTCCCCAAGGGATCACCCGAAGAAGCAGAACACTCGGGAGCTACGCTACCCGAAGGACACGAAGGACCCGAAAAACTGGACACAGAGGTATCCATGGTCAACCTAATGCAGGTCATGGCAGTCGAAGAAGCTTGGACGCGACCATACCTCCAGTTCTTGATAACCGGAGAATTGCCTGACAGCCCAACAGACGCCCGGCGCATATCTCGCCGGTCAAAAGCCTTCACCATCATCAACGGCGAACTGTACAAGCGCAGCATCACGGGTGTACTTCAACGGTGCGTCACCATCGACGACGGCAAGGCCATACTCCAAGACATCCATGAAGGCATCTGCGGCCACCACGCAGGCAGCCGCTCCCTTGTCGCTAAAGCTCTACGAGCAGGATTCTACTGGCCAACGGCCATGAGAGACGCAAAGGACATCGTCCGAAGATGCAACAGATGCCAACGGTTCGTCGACAAACCGCACGCACCTGGGTCCGAGCTCAAGCCCATACCTATAGCTTGGCCTTTCGCTCAATGGGGCCTCGACATGATCGGCAAATTGCCAAAATCCTCGAAAGGGGGACACGTCTTCCTCCTGGTTGCAGTCAACAAATTCACCAAGTGGATCGAGGCCATGCCGGTCACCAACCAGAAAGGCAAAACTTCCGTCAAGTTCTTCGAGTCCATTGTCTACAGGTTCGGTGTACCACGCAGCATCATCACCGACAACGGATCGAACTTCATCTCCGAAGAATTCCAGGACTTCTGCGAAGGCCTTGGGATCAACATCATGTATGCCTTAGTGGCACACCCGCAAACAAACGGGCAAGTGGAAAAGGCCAACGGCCTAATCGGCGCCGGCATCAAGAAGCGCCTCATGAGCTCACTCGAACAAAAAGCTGGAAACTGGACGAAAGAGCTACCATCCGTCCTGTGGAGCTTACGGACTACGCCAAACAGCTCCACCGGCTACACACCGTTCTTCATGGTACACGGAGCCGAGGCCGTGCTACCAGCCGAAGTACACCACCAGGCCCCGCGGGTCGTCGCTTACAGCGAAGCCGAATCCACGATTGCACTTGAAGACGCTGTCGACACACTCGACGAAGCACGGGATATAGCAGCAGCTCGATCAGCGGTGTACCAGCAGAGTCTCCGCAACTACCACAGCCGTCGGCTGCGCCCAAGATCCTTTGTCGAAGGAGACCTCGTCTTGCGACTCAAGCAAAAGCGACCGAATAAATTCGAGTCACCATGGGAAGGACCCTACGTCATCACCGAAGTCATCCCAGGTGGCGCCTATCGCCTCAAGCACGTGGAGTCTGGAGTCGCATACTCCAACCCATGGAATATCTCGCACCTGCAACGATTCTATCCGTAGCAACCTACCCTCTTTTACTTTCAATAAGGCTTCCAGCCAAGGCTATTCAGCCGAACAATGTACCTCCTCCATTACGATATAAATAAAGCTAAGTGTCTCACCCCAAAACTTTGGTTCACTATTTTCTGCAATTGTACTACATGCTACAAACGCACTCGGGGGCTCCCCCCACCTCACGATTTCATCGACTGAGGACCAAACGTGTACACCTGAGTAGCTGACAACGTCAGGCAAACGAAAAGGACACGTACTCAATCAAAGCACTGCGTTCTCACAAACAAACAAACCTTTACAACAAAGGGCACAACACGCCCAGCCGAAATATACAAATTTTACATCTCTCTCTTTTTACAGGTACTACCTATGTTGAAGAATAATCTGGGCACGCTGCTCAAACAAATCTACAATCTGTTCGGCATACTGCCTTACAGCCGCGTAATGCGGACGCATGTCCCACTCGCCACCATCAGGGCGAAGAGGTGGCCCAGCGGCCACAGCAGCCAAATCCACGTCAGGACGGTGCAGCCTCACAAGAGACAAAGCAGCCTTCACTCCTGCGACAAGCTGCTGCCGCACCAACTCCTTGACATTGCTTACGCTCCGAAACTTCGACAGAAGACCCGCAAGGCTTGTCGGTACGGCATCCAAAGGGAACATGACGTGCAGCACCGAGGCAAGCGATGTCTGCCCTTGGCGGAGCACCCGCGAAACTTGATGAACCCGATCCTGCACCGTCGCCAGAGCTATGGCGCGATCGCGATCCATCCAGAAGAAGTCGCCGGCCTCCATGTCCTGTTGAGTCAAGCAATTGACCCGAACAGCGACACGCTCCTTTTCCTCCCTCGGAGCAAGATTCGCACCTGCAATAATTGCACAAAATAAGAGTAAAGCTAGCAGGCTCATCCGAAGAACCGAGCTACAGCTCGAACCAAAAAACAACTTACATTGCAGCTGCTCGGACAGCCGAACCAGCTCCGCCATCAAGTACTCCTCTCTGGCTGCACCACGATCCGCTTTGGACTTCCAAACGTCGGCATGACCGCGTAACCCGAGCAACTCCCTCTCCAGACTACGCACACGATCCCGAAGGAAAGTGAGCTGCGAGGAATCATCCAAGGATGGTCGCAACGGCATTGCGGATGGGGCGTCAACAGGATCAGCGCCCGAAGGAACCTAGAGCAGCAGCAAAAGAAAGGAACACAGACATTCAGCCAATGATAAGCCACAACTCAGAGGAATTCATTAAATATATAAGGCCACTATGTGGCACAAGGATGTTGTTCTTCAAGATATTTACAACAAAAGTAGACTACAAACTACCCTACGTCTACTACGCCTAAGATGCGGGACCCTGAGTCGCCTCGGAGCCAGACTGCCTAGCTTTGGCCCCGCCCTGCTGCTGCAGTGCATACTCAGACAGCAAATCAATGAGCCTGGGCCCATATCGCTTGCAGTGAGCAGAATAGGCAGCAAAGGCTACCTCGGATCCATCCGCAGCCGTCGGCATCCGAGAGGTGATCTGGGGCAGATCCAGCTCCGCTCCAGCCGCCAAGGCCATCACCAGAGCATCCACATCATCAAGGGCTGCGCCCTTCGAGACAAGCTCCTTGTAGAAGCGACCAAGGACCTCTTTCGCCTTGGCAAGGGAGTTGACGACGGTGCTGCAGCGGTCTTCGACTGCCACAGTGGCATCATCTAGAGCACTACCGTGCTCCAGAGCACCGCGGTCGAACTCGATGCCTGCGGCATCTGAGACAAAAAAATAAGAAGAAAAACATGAAGAAAAGCAGCATAGAAGAAGACCCGAAGAAAAAGAAACAAGTACAAAACTAGCACTCACCCGAAATAGCCTTGGCAGCAGCCATGAGCTTCGTCGCAACCTCCCTTTCACGAGCAGCCGCAACGGTGGCCAGCTGCTCCTCACGATCTGCGGCCTCCTGCTGCAGACGCTCATTCGCTTCGGCTGCCTTAGTCAGCTCTAGCTCGAGGCGTTCTTTCGCGCCAATGGCGGCTTCGGCCTTCTGCTCCGATTGACCAAGGCTCTTTTTGAGAGCGTCGACCTCACGGAGGGAATCGTTATGCTCCTCTGCATTTAAGACAAGCAAGTGTCAAAGAACAGGACCAGGATAAATAATAGAGGCATTCAAAGACAGACGGATACCTTGAAGCTGTCGAAGGTTCGCCTCCAGCGCCAGGCGCTCTTGCACCAGCCGCTTGGCCTCCTGCACAAAAGGCTGCAGAAAAAGAAATAGAAATAAGAAAAGGGCTTGGGGCTACACCCAACACAAAGAAGCAAAAACAAAATTCGCACACGAAGACACTCGGGGGCTCCCCCCGTGACATGAAGAAGAAAACTTACATGCTCTGATGGTGACTCCGAAGAACCGCCTGCGAAATTCTGAGGCGCAACCACCTGCACCTCCTGCAACGGAGGATCCGGAGCCGCACCACCCGGAGTCGCCACCGTCTGAGGAGGAGGAGACGCAATTTTCGACTCCCCCATCATCTCCCGCGCACCGCCACTGGAGGAATCATGGGAGGAATGCCTGCACACGAACCAATCAGCACAAGCACAACAATCCTGAAGGAAAAAGGACAGTAGTACAGCAAGAAACTTACGAGCCCAGTGAGCTCAGGTCAAAGACAGGAGGAGTCCTTCGGGCTCTCTTCTCCTCCTTCTTTTCTTCCTTCTTCTCCTCCTTTTTCTCTTCCTTCTTCCGCTTCGCTGGCGGGTGCGGCGCTACAGCCCGCACAGGAATGGCAGGAATGGGAGAAGTAGAACCTCCATGACCGCCACTATGACGCTCAAGGCCCAGAGGGTTTCTGGGAGTCGGAGGAGTCGAGGCATCCGAAGACTCGCTGGAGCTCCATGACCGTTTTCGCGTATGGTCCTCACTCGACTCGTTGGCATCCTCCACCGGAGATCGCGCCGACGGTAGCTCGGACACGGAATCAACCACTTCATTATCCGGGGCATCCGGATACCTTTCGGGCAACGGCGGTACCATGCCCGGCACTTTGAAGATCTGCAAGATCAGAAGGAACTTTGTTAGCAAACAAAGGAAACAAAAACATAGCCGACCAAAAGCACTATGTGCACAAATCTACACCTGCGGTACGGCCAACGTCGAAGAAAATGGAGGAGTTAGTGACTTCCCCGGGATTTCTTCTCCGGCTTTGAACTTCAGCAGCGCGCGAAGGGCCCTGTCAAGATCCCCCTCGGACATTTTCTCAGTCGAAACCCTCGTCGGATCACGGCGCCCAGAATATAGAAACATCGGGTGCGCCCTCGCTTGGAGAGGCTGCACCCGACGCTCAAGAAAAGTCCGGATGATGTCCACGCCGTTCACCTCCTTCTCCGGAATCAGCTGGAGATCCTCCACCCGACGGTAAAGGGCCTCTATCTCTGCCACCTCACCGTCCAAGATTTGGTTTTTCCAAGACCTTTTTCGCTCAATCATTTGGGAGGGGTCAAACGGAACAAGACCAAAATCTTGCCCGGGCACTACGGAGTCGCGGATATAAAACCATCGCCTCCGCCAGTACTGGACAGATTCGGACATGGAAAAGGAAAAGAAGAGCAGATTGGGACTAAGGGAGATGATGAAACCCCCAATGGGATACACACCATCCGAACCAGATTGCCTCTTCACGGAATAGAGCTTCCGGAAGAGGCCAAAGTGCGGCTCAATGCCAAGCCAGCACTCGCAAAAAGTGATAAAACACGCAATGTGGAGAAGAGAATTGGGAGACAGATGATGAAGTTGAATCCCATAGAATAAGAGTAGTCCACGGAGGAATTCATGGACCGGAAAAGAAAACCCACGCAAAACGAAGGCGAGAAACATAACCCGATACCCAGATAGGGGACGGGGGATTACCTCATTGCCGGGGAGTTTGACGGCCTCCCTATCTTGCTTGATCAGGCCCCGCTCGCGAAGCTTGCGGAGATCGCTCTCCCGCGTCTCTGATCGCCGCCAGCCACCATCGGTGACGCGAGTAGCGGCGGTGCCCTTTTTTCCTCCGGCGGCGCTGGTCCCAACCGCAGATGAAGATTTCTTTGATTTCCCCATTGCGCTACGGCGGCGCCGGCGGTGAAAACGTAGAAAGAACGACGGAAATGTGGAAGGAAATCCCAGCGCGACGCTCGAGCACAAGGAGGCAGTGAACACAAGAACTGGTGCGGTGAAAACAAACCACGGTTTCCCCCAATGATTATAACAGCGAAGACGACGAACGGTAGCTGTCCATCCAGAAGACCTAACGCCAATGGCAGATCTGACCGTACACGTGTCAGCATCACAACGAACCGTCGTTACCATGCCGTCCACCATGCGCGGAAATCGAGGAGACGCCGTAATTATCTCCACGCCGCGCGTGACCGGTCAATTCAAAGTCAGCAAGTGGGACCCACATTCGTCCAGTCAAGTCATCTCTGGCATAGCAGACGCTTGAGGTCATCGATCGTCAGCACTGATGTCATCAAAAGCTATACTAGCATCAACTACAATTCTTCGGCTCCACAGCTAAGAGTACTCACTCGAATCTTCGATTCGACTAAATACTCGGGGGCTACTCCTATCAGGAGCGCTGGCCGCGCACCCGAAGGATGAATAACGACAAAGTATTTTCTTCGAGTCCTACGTCGAGTCTACGACTCCACTACGGACTCGGGAGCTACTCCCATAGGGAGGGTGGATTCAAGCATCCAAAAAATTTTGAGTCTTACGGACTTAACAACTGAACAATGATTGAACTAAAGTCTCTGCTCGAGTCTATGACTCGAACAGACACTCGGGGGCTACTCCCATAGGGAGCGCTGGTCGCGCACCCTATGAATTCTTCGATTGCGATCTTTCGGATCAGCACGCAAAAAACTTTTTTGGCTTCTCTGCCCCAACAAGCGCTGAGTGAGCGACAATCTCCTTGGCTACCCGAAACACCTCCGTGGTGACAAATGTTCAGATGCTGCGTCCGCGACACAAAGATAAGACCTGTAGATATCATCTGACGGCCTGGCAACATACATGACTGCACTCTGCTAGTACAAATCCATGTCAACAGGCGTGATGAAAAATCCCGACGGACGCGTTGGGTACATTAATTAAAATCACTGGAATTCCACTCCTGTAAGTCCTCCGTGGCCTGAGTCGAATTACGCCAGCATATGTTCCAGGTCCGAGTTGAGGGACTCGAACTTGAAGAAGATCGTGTTGTTTCGTCCTAAGACAGTTAACTGACCCTGATCCGTCGGGTGAGTCAGGCACACGCGTCAACAATCCCTACACACATAAACTATTAATACATAGTTGCACCCGAAAGATGGAAGAGTCCTCAGCCGAATCTACGATTCGACTGATCACTCGGGGGCTACTGACATGGTTATACCCTACGGGTAAATGACTTCAGCATACCTGGTTCAGCCCAAGGAAGGCCCACGGCAGATATACGCTGGCCCATGAAGATTTTTGGGTGGCCGAGGCCCATGACGCCTTCGGATCCTTGGAGAACAAGACTAGCATAGATAGGAGATTCAAAGGGGTAAAACCCTAGAACCTATAACCGACTAGGACTATGCCCGGGACCTGCCTAAGTCTACATAAAGGCCAGGAGGGCGCATCCTAGATCTCTCGACTCATACTTTCGCACACACCTCCACGCCAGATCGAATCTGCGCACCCTGTAACCTTCGGTTCCGCCGTAATCAAGAGCAGACAAGCAGGAGTAGGGTTTTCCCTCCGGGGGCCTGAACCTGGGTAAATCTCGTGTCCCCTGGTTGCTTGTCTGTTAACCGTGCCACGATCTCCAGCATCCCCATCTTCTCCAAAACCCAAGTCCATAACAATGGGCATTGACGAGATTAAACCTCGTCAATTGCTTTATCAGGATTAGTAAAATCTTCAATGACCATATCCAGCTCCTGAACTAAGACTTGGTGAGTATTATGATAAGTGTTTAGCAAAGATCGATAATGATCCATATACTCTACATCTAGAGTAGGTTCAGCTTGGACTAAGGTAGAGTGATCTAACTCATGTTCTGAGTTTGAAGTTTCATGTGGTATAATGGTGTGAGTACTACCTTCTAGAGCTTGGGATTTATTCTCTCTAATCATGGTTATGGCTGCTGCTACGGCAATCTGATATGTAGATGCCATGCACCTTGACTCTCCTGCTGGCATTTCTCCCTTAAGTCATAACTTCTTGGGTAACATGATCATGACAGGGTATTTAGCTAATACCTGCCCATCATAGTAATAGTAAATATTGACCAGAGGTCTTGATTCACACACCAAACTCCATAGAAGTTGTCGGAGATTGTCTGTCCAATCCCCTCCGTAGTCATCCAACGTCATGTTCATCACTTGAACATTCCGAGGTGGATATCGAGATGCCATGTGGAACTGTGGATAAGAAATTATCATCAGTCACATAGAGTTAAAACTCTTGGTAATGATTGATAATTGCAATCATATAAAAGATTTATCGCACTAGTAACATAACAGGATTATTCTCAAGTGAATATCCCTCATATCACTAGAGAACTCTTCATTATTGCTAGGATGTGTCCTACAGGTTCTACCCATTTACTAGGTTTCCAACCTAAGGTCAAAGCATATGCTCTAATACCAACTGCGGTGACCCAGCATACCACTACATGATGTAGCATAACACCGTTCACTAGTATTACATCCCTCAGAATGGCACAACAGAAACACAGCGGGTCCAATACATGTCTTAAAGGTTACAACTCACTCCTTACATAAGATCCAGAGAACACTCTAAGTTTGAGAGAGAGAAAGAACTTCTTACGGAGAAGAATCAAAGTTAAACAACGGAAGAACGATTATACTATTAAGCCTAATATTCAGACAAAGATGTTGGCATTGCTGCTATTGCAACGCTCTACAGAAATAGGTTCTTTGGCTAGAGATAATATCCCTATCTAATCGGTAACTTTCGTATTCACTTGAGTCTAGGTATATGTTGACTTCCTTTTCTTCATTGAAGAACTTTAGCTGGTCTTGATAAGTCTTGGAGCATATCTTGATGTAGTCATCGTTTTAATGGCTTCAGAATCTAGCAAGGGTTAAGAAGATACTTTGAGTACGAGCGTACTCAGCAAATTCACTAGAAAAGGAGTGTTTGATGCACTATATCTATAGCCACAGACCGTAGGTCGTAGGCAATGCAAGTTTTCATAAATATTTCTTCAAAGGTTGCTTTTATTCTGAAAAGCTATGTCCATCAGCCTTCATGGGTTTACCAGAACCTTCATAGGGTTCCTTTCCTGCCGCGTACGTAGCTCCTTCCTAGAACAGGGAGTAACAAGTTACAGTTTTTTATACTCTACAGAGGTGCGTTACTTTACCCATGAGAGATCAACTCTTTGTTGCACAACCGGGCAGCTTATTCCCGTCCACAATTCCATGATGTGGGGCCCAGAAGATGATCCAAGCCAATCACTGCCCCCTTCGCGACCCCGCATGCCTCCTTGGTGTACACCATGCCCACATAAAGAATTACGGCAATGGTTTGTACAAACTGTTAGATGTCAGAACTATCGTGGGACGTTGAGGGTTCCCACCCATATGCTGCATATCCTCTACGAATTACCAATTAATATGCACGCTACGAGGATAACAGCCACGACCTGCACATCCGGCTTCATGCGAGAGGAAGAAGATACAGCTGACTTCTCCGTCCCATTCCAAATCTCATGGTCAACACGTAATATACGGCGCAAGAATCACTGGCGACATTGGTTGTTAAGTCCTAGGTGATATAGTTCTGAACAGTGTTATCCCAATTGTCAGATTTAATAGATTAGCTGATCACCCTGTACCAGTAATCAATAGTTCTTATTGTTATTGAAATAGTATTTTTTGTCCTTTTTAAAATGCAGGTGATGACAACACTGGATTTGTAAAATACTTTACAGAAAATAATCAAAGGACATGAGCAAGTGTGAACTTGCCTTTTGTGATTGCAAGATTATGCACTCACGATCTTCGAGTCAGTATAAGATCTAAAATCTGAAATCAGCATCATTGGTCCGGTAAGGACTAATGTTTAAAGAAGCAATATGCTTTTATGCATAAGTAATGTGATGCACGTTCTATACGCAAATCCCGGGAATAACGTTGTCCTAGGGTTTAGATTCCGAAAGTGGTTACTTTGGAATGTGTGGTCCTTTTGGATAATTTTCGTAGTTGTACTTTTATTAGAGTTTATGATTGGTTGTAAACAACACATATGTAGGAGTAAAGTATACATACTTATGACATACTAGTTAGGATTACTTATACAAGGTTTCTTATTTACAGTGGCAAAAAGGATAACCTTCGAAGAAAAGGTTTCCCTTCTAAGGTCTAAACAAGCTTTGTGGTTAGTTAGTGGTGGTTGATGTCATTTGTCTGCTCAAATGGTTTGGCTTGAGTTGCTTTATAGTTTAACTACTTCATACCAAAGTTAACTATAAAACATATAATAATGCTTATAGTGTTATATTAAGATTTTGTATACTAAAGTTAACTTTAAAGTATAGCTAGTTTTTGAAAAAATCGTACTTATAGATTGGTATCTTGTATATCTAAAATGTTTTCTTTAGGTTACTTAAGAATGTTTATTCTGTAACTTGAGTTAATGGTTTCTGGATGTGAGTATGGAGTAATATCATTTATCTTTTATAGATGAGTGAGTATAGTGTATGAATCCAACATAATGTTACTTAACTACTTAGGATTTTATATAGTGTTGTAGTGGTTTTTGTAATTTGGGGATTAATATGATTTAGAAAAGAACTGATTGTTCACAAGTTATTCTTTTAAGGATTTTGTTATTAGTGGAATTCTTTTTTAGAGATAATCTTCATTTAAAGTTGTGGATTCTTTTTAAAATAAGAATATTTATAATGTTTTAAACTATTATGGCATTAGATTATTAATATTTAAGACTAATAATTTTTATTAGACTTATTTAACTCTTTTTAGGAATATTAGTAAATTTTATTTAGTTTTATATGAATTATTAATGAATTAAATAAGTTTAAGTTTGGGTTATTAAAACATTTAATTTTCTTATTTACCTCAAAAGGAGATTATTAGATTTTTAGCATGTAAATAATATTTTTGTGAACATTTTGGTATAACATATTTATTTTTGTGATTAATAAACAATAAGATATGATTTTATTATAATTCTTATTTACTTTTATAATTACTTAATAAATAATATATATTTAATTAAATGAAATAATAATACATGATTATAGTTGTAATTTGAAATTCTTATTTTTCTAAGATTTTTTTGATATTTTACTTATATTTTTTTGATATTTACCCTATTAAAATATGAATTATCAAAGCTTTATTACTTATAAAACTTTTATTAAATAATATTTAGTTAAATAATCATCATAATAATATTTGGTAATAGTTTTAACTTGTAGATTTTATTTTTATGAAATTTTTCATATATTATACACATTTTTTTGAATTATAAATCAAAAGTTATTAATTATACAAGATTTAATCATTTATTAAATTTTTGGAATAATATTAATTGGATTATAACATTTTATTTATTTCCTAATAGAAGAATAGTTTTTACACCACGACCAGAGCTAGCCCTAGTCACTGATCTGTGGGCCATTATCCAACTCAGCTTCATATGAAAGAAATGTTCTTGCTACTCACTTCCTCTCTACTCACTGTCGATGACATGCGGGCCCTGGGCCATGTCATCCACCACGCGAGACAAATACTAGTCAAACGGCTGACGTGGCTCGATCATGAGGTAAGCATGGCGTCAGCATCACCACCGCCGTCGGTGAGTGGTCACCCGCGACGATCTAATGCACCCCAGCAAGCGAAATAGGTCTAGTTTGAATCAACGCAAGCTACTGAACCTAGGAGTGGCAGCGTCGCTCGGAAATGGTCATCGGAGCTTCAGCTCCGTGAATGGCCGACGGTGGCTTACAGTGAAACGGTGATTTACAACGAGATCAAACGATTCAAGGATGTTGGAAGATTCAGGAACTCACCCTGATGATGATTGAGTGGTTGGCGAGGACGGGCGCGGTCGGAATCGAGCTTCCCGACGAGGATTCCGACGAACTGCCGCGGAGGAAAGCGATCAAATTCGTCCGCTCCAGTGCTCCCCTTGATGCAAGCTTCTACCCAGAGGATCTGCGGAGGATGGCGCTTCTCCATGACAGTTCAGAATGGTGTGAAGTGACGTGGTTCGGCAGCAAAGAGTGGCTCCGGCGAGCTAGGGTTCGGTCTCGCTCATATCTGAGAGGATAAGGAGGGATTGGAGATAGGGATGGAAGCAGTGCGTCGCGGTGGCCTTCTTATCCCCTCCTGGCAGCAGCGGCGAGTATCTTGGCGCAATGTCGGCGATGAAGGCATCGGGCGGCGACGAGCTCCGCCAGCGCGCTGCCTGTGTCCGTGACGGTGACGACGATAGTCGTTTTGCAGATAACCCCCTGGCGATTTCTTTAGCTCAACCCGCAGTCCTCTCCTGACCCCACTTGTCAGTCTCAGATGAAAAAGGATTGGGCTGGTTACTGGGCTGTTGTGGGCTGCACAGGCGTCAGATGGGTATAGTGTTATTGGGCTGCGGCCAGGTTTGATTTTTATTTCTTTTATTCTATTTCTATTTTCTGTTTTCCTTTTCAGATTTGAATTTGAATTAGATTTTGAACCTTTCTTTGTATAATTTGTTTGCTGGACATGTACAACAACAATTAAAATATATTTGGTACCCTTTGTGAACTTTTATTATGTCTTCTTTTTATATTTCTTTTATTTACTCAATTAAGAACTCTTTTTTACTAATTGGAAGAAAATTCTTCTTATTATTTTTCTCTTCTATTTTTAATTAGGGACTTCTTGAATGATATATTCTTATCTGTTTATAACTCAACTTTTAGTGAGCTTATAGCTTGAATTAAAACCTTATATATAAGTATAATCATTCTATACCATTATTTGATGCATGAAATATAAAGTCATTGATATGATAATTGCTACTCTCATTAAGTTGGGAAATAGCAATGTATGTGATAAACAAAGAAGTTTAGGGGTTTGAATTATGAGTACTCCCCTTGGCTTTAGGGTTTTATATAAGCTTATATTCTTTTTAAGATTAAGATTTAATAACTAAGCATATTGCCATATGTGTGTAGTATTGGATGGATTCTCCCTTTTTAATAGAAGTTATATTTAGAGTGTTTTATAGGAGTGAACTTATAAAAATATACTTAGGCACATATAGTGATGATGGTTGAAATTAACAGAGATATGCTTATGTAATTTATTATAGGGAAATATTCCTATAGAGTGTTATAAGCATCAGATGATGGATCAACAGTATGAGATGGCTATTATGTTTGGTTTGAGATGTAGAGTTGATTGCTTAACCAGATTAAAATAGGAAATTGGTTTATACATATAATTATATTTCAAATTCTTGGATCTCTAATTAAGGAATTCCTTTCCTAGATATAATACTTCTTCCTATCCATCATCATGATTAACATGATGAGCTTTACTCACTTAAATCTTCTTATTCATATATCATTCTTCTAACTCATGAATGAATCCAATGAATTTGATACAAAGACACTTCATAACTTTCTCATATCCTTGTGTGTTTGTATTTACTATTCTACTGTTGATAATCTTCCATTCAACCAGTAGTTCCTTCAAACTCTACTCCCAATCTTCCTTATTCCTTCATCACTAATCTTTCTCTAAAGTAAACTATCCTTAAAGATGAATAACACCATTTTCATGACTCCATGCTACACTAGATTTAGTTGAGTAACACCATCTTATAATTACTTAACTCTTATGACTTACACTTCAATTCCTGAATTATATTTATGTGGTTTACAAAGACTTCTCTAGGATCACTTATCTTTACTAAGGTTCCAATCATGTTTTACCCACCAGTATTACTCATACTAAATATAAGCATTCCATGTTGGTGGCCAAAACATTATCTTTATAATGCTTTAATTATTTATTATTGAAGTTCTTAGTTGGCTAGGCAGGGCTTTATCAATCCTACCCTTTATTGTCTGGAAATTATCTTCTTAGTATCTTATATTGGGTTAAGGTTATTAGTGGACTATTCCCTCATTAGAAGATTTGAGTAAATGTTCTGATAAGATCAAATAATAGATCAAAGACTAATAGTTAAAGAAGTTGTGAATCAATGGGGAATTATCCAACATTGATGAACAACAGATATTGAAATAAGTTCTATAAAGATTATATGGAAAGGAAGATATACATATATATAGTGGATGATCTTGACTTAATCTCTTTCCAATTCCAACTCATCAAAAGAGTTTTTAAGATTAGATGTTACTATGATACTCAGGATGTATGCAGATGGGATTTAAGATATAGGGGTTACATTCTTATTATTTTTTATATCCTTAACTTGGTACTTATGAATGGTTATAATGAATACTATAATATGATCACCTAATGATCAATATAATTCACATTATATTAGGGTTTAACTTATAGTACATTTGATCTACCCTTAGATCAAATCTCTCTTACCCAAAATGAGAATTTAACAAAGGTCTTATTGAAACTTATCGCAGTCAACTTGATGATCTACTTCTATTCCATCAACCTAAGAGAAGCTTCAATCACTTTGACAAGTTTTTATTTAAAAGCGCGAAAATTACTCGGATTTTCTATGCATGAATGCAATGCACACATCTGGGTTCAACTTATTTCTATGTTCTAATGTTGGTATGTTACACCGCGGTTCATCGGCCACCCTGCTTCCTCTTCGATTTGCCAGCGAGGACCTATGGTGAGTTTGATTCTTCTCCCCTGGTGCTCTCTGTGTTTGCTGGTTTGATGCTAGACGCTGGCAGTTTTCTCTCTGCTACTGTCTGATTCGGATTAAGATGATCATCCATTTAGGGTTCCTGCTATGTGCTTGTTCATGTACTGGATGATTTGATTCATGTTTAGATGGTCTGTATACATGCTAAATGCTTACTGGCTTGAAACTTGTTGCTTAAAAATGACAGATGATGTTTCTTGTGGCTTACTAGATGATTTGATGCTTAAATTGCATCTGATTAAGATGATATTGTTGTTTGGGAAACATGATCATTATGATCTCAAATAGTAAAGTTTATTATAGGAATATCCAAGTTATGATTCCTGTGTTACAGGAAAATGATTAGTTAGTTGATTTTCTGAATCTATGATGATTTACTGCCTTTCCTGATTCATATTGGATTGTTCTTCTGACACCATCATGTATGGTACACAAGTTTGATTCTAAACCATGGATTTGGTTAGTTTGTACTTAAGACAATCTTGGCTTTGAGAGATAAATATAGATGCTCTTATTTGAATTCCCTAAGACCAATGATGTTGGTCTGAGGCTTAGGGATTCAAAGCTTATCTAATTGGTTCATCTAGATAGTACTGGTAGTGGTACCAGCTATTCTTTACCGAATCAAAGTTTGGAAAAAATTGATAGTGAGCTTGATCATGTTATGAATCCTATGGATTTGGTCCTAAGGTGCTACCCTTCCTTTAGGGATGTGCCTAGAAATAGATCATAGGTATATGCATGATTGAATGGTAAGATATAGTTTGACAACCAGAGCAAGGATGTTTCTCTGAGCTCTGGTTGGACCTTGGTACTTTGTTGTTTGCCTTTAGAGTTTAAAAGAAAATCCCTATGATGGATTCACCCCACTTGGGTGTTTTCTGAGGTTATGTTTTATAAAACAACACATGTTTCTCTCTGAATAAGATGATTAGATCATGTGAAGGTTTTATGAAACTCACCACAAAATCTGGTGCTGATGTAGTAAGTTGGTGATGATGATCTTGATCTGGTTTTGATCTGCTTTTGCTGGGCTCCTGAGCTTGCCCTTGAGCTGACCCTGCTCCTCCTAGCTCCTGGCTTGATCTTTCTATCCACCTAATCCATTCCCCTCCTTATGTCACCATCCTGATGTGCTCCCCCACGGCTGTGCTGTGGTTTTGTAATATTGACTATGCTTGTGAGCTTGACACCACACTACATGCATGCTGGTGTGTGTCCAGCCTGTGTGCCTGCTATGCACTTGTGGATAGGTTCAGAAAGTTTGAACTTACTATTACCAAACTACTTTTACCCTGGCTGGTGAATTGGTCCCTTTTGGATGTCATTTTCATTCTGGCTGTAAATTTATGAAAGATGAAATCTTTCATATTGGTGAATCTTGCCCCTTTATAACATTTCTCAATGATGAGTTTGTCAAGTGCACCTCACTGACATATCTGAGAGAAATATACTAACACTAATCCTATTTTGTTTTCTATTTAATCTTTGTTTCGCAGGTACAAAGATAAGAATGAAGATTTAGTGTAGAATTAGTTGTAGGCTAGTTAGTAAATATTTAAATGTAATTTTCTTATTCTTTTATAATTCTTGCAATCTTTATTTTATTCATTTGTAATAAAGATTATATATTTATTAACAAAGGATATTCTTATTCTTTATTCTTTTTGTAAATTGTGAAGTTTTGAATAACTTCAGTAAGTTCATTCTTTGTAACTTGTTTATGTATATAAAATGGATTTCATAAACAATATTGTTTTTAGATAAGATTTAAGTTATAATACTTTTCTCTTAATTAATTTAAGATTCAAAACTTATGTCAAAATCATTTAAATTATAAAACACTTAAGTTTCTAAATCCAAACTCATTTCAAAACACACATAATTCCTTTAAGATCATATCAAAGTTTATAGCAATCCTCCTTTAGGACTAAGCCTAATCTCAAAGTAAGAAAGAAACTTTGATCACTTTAAGGTTTTTATTTGGTGAAAATTTTAATCACATTTTCTCAAATGAATGCATGCAACAATTCATATTCCTAGATTTACCCTTCGTTAGGTCCTGTATACTGGGATGTTATAGTAGTAATATCAGTAGCATAGACCATCATTTACGTTCTGTTTTTTTACTGACTTGAAGTTTTAAATAGTTGCATCATTTTTAGAACACATACTTTGTTCCTTCCATGGTTTCATGTTGTTCTCTTAAAAACCAATTTTTATTCCATTGGGTACTAAATTTTCTAATTTAGACGACTAATATAGTTAGTTCTTCTACACTCAGTGAGTTCTCTTCTATGTCTTTCATTTTTTTATGCACGTCACCTTGATCAGTTGTTCTGCTATACTTTCATTTTCCACTTGTGTTCGCATCTTTTTTATCTTTCACACAAACTTTGATTCCTTCTACTTTTTGTCTAATATGGTATGAGTTGATCTAGTTATGTTGTCTAGATGCGCTTTGGTAGTTGATTATGATCGATGTACTTTTTGCTAATATTGTTTTCTTCTTATTCTTTTGCGGATAAGATGCGAGTCAATTTTGGTTTTCTTTGTTTTTTGCTAATAGGTTTACTTTGTCATCAGAGAATGTTCCAAGTTCTTTTGTCACTTTTATCTCCTCTCCACTTCTCTGCTATATGTAATTTGTTGTCTATTGTTTTTGTGTCGTCAGTTTAGCAGGATCTTGTTTCTGTGTCGTTAATTTACTAGATATTTATTTTATCATCAGGTCTATAGTAGTCTTGATGTATGTTTTTATTTAGGGAATCGGATTAGTAGCCCAAGCATTAGGATCTTGTTTCTATGTTGTTAATTCACTAGATATTTTTATGTGATATGGTTCCTGCTCTCGCTATTTTCCAGCATGACAGGTAACTCAGCACCTGATGTAAGTGTCTTTTTTTTCCACTTCATGTTATATTTGTCCACCCATGCGTATATTTTCTTCCTGTAAAATATAAATCTTTATGGTCTAGCAACGAGGAGAAAAAGACAGACTAATCAACCCAATTTTGTACTCCCTCCATTTAAGAATAAGTGACTTAGATTGTCTATATTTAAATATATCTATACCCTAAAATATATTTACATACATATGAATCTAGACAAAATTAATTTATTTATTTCTAAACGAAGGGGTAGTACTCCCTCCGTTCACAATTAGATCGCATTCTGGGTTTAGTGAAAGTCAACCTTTTTAGAGTTTGACCAAATATTTAATAAAAAATAAAAGTATCTACCATGTAAAAACTATAGTGTTAGAATCTTTGTAAGTAATATTTTTATAATATATGCATTTGGAATAATGAATGTTGATATATGTTTCTATATTCTTGGTCAAAGTTGACAAAGTTTGACTCTAAAAAATCCTAGAACGCGAAGTAATAAAAAACGGAGGGAGTACGTTCTGTTCACCGCTAGCTAGCTAGTTCTACATATAACCATATATTAAGGCCCGCAGGATTAGCGTCTCCTGCCGCTTATTCCGCCCCGCACACTGCCTAGCGACTTGTCTAGAATCGCATCCAAATCTTCCCCATGCCTCTTCTTCTCTCCACTGCCGCCGCGTCCTCTACCTAGGGCCGACACCTTCCCTTTTGTCCCGCTCGCCGTTCCATCTACGGCGGCGCGACGGCGGCACCCCTCTGTTTCCTCTTCCTCCACTCCTTCCTCTCCCTCAAATCAAGCTCCTCCTCGGATGACCATGGGCGCGAGGGTCTTGACCGTGTACTGGTCCGCTATGTTGAAGTGTATAAGTGGATTGTCTAACCCTTTTCATCAGTTCGGACTTTTGGTTGCGTTGGCTAGTGCATGAAGCTTAACATGGTACCAGAGCCTAAGGTCTCGAGTTCGAGTCCTGGCTTTCGCAATTTATCCTAAAATTGCTGTTGACCCCTCTATGTCCACGTATAGGCCTCTTGAGTCATACGTGAGTTTCGCGCGCCGTCGCTTTCTTCCGGTTGCATGTGCTGACTTCTCCCCTCACACGTGAGAGGGGGTGTTGAAGTGTATAAGTGGATTGCCTAACCCTTTCCATCAGTTCGGACTTTTGGTTGCGTTGGCTAGTGCATGAAGCTTAACACGCTGCACGCCATGCCCCCGTCACCCGTCACCTCGCCACCGACGGGGACGTCTGCCTGCAGCTCGGATCCCGCTCCTGTAGAAAGCTCAGCTACCGCCGCCATCGGTCTTGACGGCTCGGTCCTGCTCGCCTCGGAGATGGAGAAAAACGACTGTGCCGGCCACCATGCGTTCTGAAGATGGCAGCCACTGATGAATCTTTGCAGGTAACGTTCATGACCAACTCTTTGGATAACTTATTTCTCTTTCTTGATTGATGATGAATGTTGTATTTAGGACATGAAAATAGCATTATCAAGTACTTGGTTGCTGTAGTGCAAAGATTTTGAGATGCTTTCAACTAAGCGTTAGCAACTTCTATTCAAAAGCCACCGTGAAATACCAACAGGAGCTAATATAGTGATGCTTCATGTCGCTGTACCAGAATTTGGGCAAGTGCGGCATGAACTTCTTAAACTCAAATTCTACCCAATAGGTACTGCCTCTTAAGTTTAAATGGCATAAGGGTTCATGTGTGTCAAGTCATAAGAAGAATCAGTAAGCATGTTGTATGAAACTAACAAACCATGTTTGTGTGTTTTTATTGACATTGATACAAAACCTGTGCCAGCTACCCACATCTTAAAAAAATTATGTATCACCCTATAAATTCAGTCTTGATTGTTGGGTTTTTCGGTTGCAAATACTACATGCCAACTTAAGCTGATGAGGCTTCAAATTATTCTTCTATACTAGGGCAGCATAATGGAGGGATGAGTCCCAGCTATACACATAAATCAATTTAAGGAACTACTCGAGGAAGGTTCAGCCTACACCTTTAAAGCATTCACAGGTCACAATGCACGGAAGAAGTAAGACAACAAATCATCCATACAGAATCAAGATTATTCTGGGCCGAATGATTCAAGAAATTATCCTACAACCTGATAACTTTTCTCTATTCGTATGCATTACGAAACGTGTTGAGGTCCCTCAAGCACGTACAAGAGACAACACCCTTCTTTCCGATACACATTTTGTTTCATGCCTGGATCCATTGCTTATATTATTCATCCTATCATGCTATAATTTTTGCCTTCTCATTTTACATTCTCATTTGAATGAGTTATATAGTAATATGGATTTTCCTTTTATCAAAAGCCTCATCCTGTGTCTAATCTTTCTGGTTTTCGTCATTCTTATATGCAGCAGATTCATCGGTGAAAGATTTGTCTGGCCACGGATCTGTACCAGGAATTAGCCGTCGGCTCACCCATGTTTGGGAGAACAAGAACCAAGCTCAAGAGGTGTACGAGGTGGGACTGGTGTTTCTCGATCCGCAGGTATATTTCCAATGTATACTCACCTAATTTTCTCTCTCAGATATTGAGTGATCTTTTTTACTTCACTATAGCAACCTATATACATTGTATGATTTATGTACACGTCCAGCATATGATCTAACCCCTATGATCCAAATATTAATTTACCTGCCCTAATCACTAACAGTAAATTTCATTACTGCTACATGCAAGTGTCTTCTTTCGTTTTACTTGGATGTTCATTTTACATCCATCTTTATGGAACGCACTTACATCCAATTCATTCTCGAGGGCAATATGATAGAAGGCTTTATAGAATAGGATCAGATATCCACATTCGGAGACAAACTGAATAAAATCCTGATATATAAGATTGAACGTTTCGTACATGCTGGTCTAGAAACAAAGCACAGAGCAACAAATCATTCCCATACAATCTGCACATCCGCGCAATATGGTGCTACTTTACGGATTGATCTTTTGTCCAACAATATGATGCTACTTTGTGAATTGATCTTTTGTATTCCAATTAACTGTGCATATAATGCTAGAGGCTTACTTCCATTTAAAAGCACCTCTGTCACTCGCTGGCATTTCACCCCACCAATTCCTGAAACTGAATTCCTCCATAACAGGTCAAAACGACTATGCCATGACGTCTGCCCATTCATCAGCAATATAACAGACCATAATCTATCCCTAAAAAAACAGACCGTAATATATGATTTATATTCTGCTACAGCTTCCAAGGACAACACTATATTGTCGAACGTGACGGCCAAAACGCCGCATGAGCTGACACCCTCCACACTAGGGTGTATGCATGATGAAAGCAAGACACCGACGACATTGTTGTAAGCCTTTTATTTTAAACTTCTGTTGCAAACCAATAGCTGAACGACGCTATCTCAGTTCATTGCAGCCAAGCACACTTTTGCATCTTACACTGTCTGTCCATGCAGGGAAAAAGATTCGAACTCAACCTATTTATCAGTCAAGTGAACGGACCTGCTATATTATTCACTTTGCTACCTACTTAATATTCAGTACAACCAGTGACAAAGAAGCACGCACATGCAGAAAACTTGACTTTTTCAGGTACATATTAAGAGTAGATTCTATTTGCAAGTTTCCAATAATACTACAAAGCACTGATCAAACCATGTTGTACTCCCATTACAGCAATCACCGATGCACTCTCTATGCTATCACGGCGACCAGAACATCCAGTAACAGCTATTGACTGAACAATACGGGTGCGGCGTCACGCCGCGCATAATTCCTTAGTTTTTTCTATAAAGGAGCTGCGTCTAACAACGAGCAGCAAGCGAGCGTGAACAACAGCTACCACTAGTATGCGTGAGCAGCGCACAGCGCTTGGTCACCAACAGTATGCTTGTATGCGGGAGCAGGCAGCGTCCGTTACGCAAAGGCAGCAGCATTGGTACAGTAGCAGTAATTTAGTCCCTCCTCGCCGCGCAAGGACGAGGATAACCAGTTTAAGGCCCCGTTCGGACCAAGGGTGTGGAAAACATAGGAATAGGAACCTTCACGGGAATAGAACTAGGTGGAAAAAGAAAAACCGTGAAAATACAAAATAAAGGAATAATAAAGAAGTACACTTTCGGTTCATAGGAAAATATATCTAGGAAACAGAGGTGACCGTTAGGTCCAGCCGATTGCATGCTCCCTTTCAAATCTATATTAACAGGCATATGAGCAACATACACATCACAAGTCTGTTTCTCACTTCTGAGCATATTTAGCATCCTTTCAATTGACAACAGATGAATTCAAACTACCGAAGGCGTTCAGAAAATAAAGATGAATTTCTTTTTCTCATACTGCCTGAAATAGAAGGCAGTAGTTCTTCCCGATCATCCCAAAAGAAACCAATACATACATCCATCCTAAGTGGAGCTACATACATCCATGAAGCTCTTACAGGCCATGAGGTCTTATGCCAAAGACGTTTCCATATGGAGAGAGAGATCTTCCATGCTTTGGTTCAGAAGTTGCGTGAGAAATGCAATCTTGAAGATGGAACATATGTATGTGGAAGAGCAAGTAGGTATGTTCTTGTATACAGGTTTTAGAGACTTTCCGGCAGACGATTCCTACAAAGCAATGCTGCTGCGGGAAAAGTTTCCAGAGGAATCCATGCCCGTAAAATTCCCATGAAATTCCCGCATACCGAACACGGCCTAAATAGCTGTCTGGATAGATGTTACGAGTAACCTGAGCAAAAGGCGAGAGCCCGGGAAAAGGCTATCACGCGATGCCGAATAAATATAAATGGGCCATAGAAGATGAATCCCACCCACCCTCGCGATTCCTTCAGCGAAATGGAAATTGGACACAAGGAATTGGATTAGATATTGCTATTATTATATCCTTTACTCTATTTTTTTGGTGGATTCGGATCTCGGAGCAAATAATAGCCGAATACGGATTTAAATGCGGACTATATCGGATTGTGGATATGGATCAAAAGAGGATAATCAAACAAATACACATAGAAAAATAAAATTTTATTTAGTTTACATAAAAGAAATGATAAAAAAAGCGTGCAACACTAGATAGCAGTAGTATAAAAGTGCAAAATTGATAATAGCATAGTATAACATGCATATGTAGAATGCATAGCTAGCTCATATACTTATTACATTGTCTAGATATTGAGATTGTGCTAAATTTACCAGCTTATACATGCTCTTCAACTCGCCTACCATACATAATGGAGCATTTGCCCAGACTTACTAGCTGACCCGTTCCCAACTCATATTTATCCAAGATATTGTTTACAACCATGGCCCGCTGAACCAAGCCCTAGAAGAAGGCAAGAAGATTGTCGTCAACAAAACAAGAGATGGGAGATCCCAGGGGCGTGCATGCAGATTTTCAGTTCTTTCGGTCTATCATCCTCAACGTCTTTTCATACTAGTAAGTTTGCACGTGCAATGCACGTCTTCCCAAGGGATGATCGTTCGTGACTCTGTTCTAGGCAGCCGACAGCGCCATGGCCAGGACGTGAGACGTCCTTGTCGACGCTGTAGGTCGCGCCGAAGCTATCCAAGGCCGAGAATCGCTTCACGGAGTCATTATAGTTTGTCTGGAAGCTGCAGGAGGAGCAGCCGGAGCCGCCGTGTTCTGCCTCCTCGTCGCCGTACCGAACATGTCTGAGAACGCCACACCGTCGCCCGTGCCCACCGCCTTCGCCGTCGTCATCCTCGTCCACGTCGAAAACCTCCTGGTGAGCACCCTCCTCCCTACCTCCCCAGCATGTTCTCCATATCGCTCGCCTCTGTATCGCCTGCACGCGCTGCAGCCGCCGCGTCGCTTGCCGCGCACCCGCAACAGCCGCTCGCCGCGCAGACAGCAGCAGCCTCACGCGTAGACAGACAACCAGCAGCAGCTCTGCACCTCTTTGTTCATCCATCTTTTCCACAGGGTACAGACCATCTCCGACGAATCTTTAAACATGGAATCGATTCAAGTATGTCCCATCAACACGCAGGATCAAACTGATTCCAAAATGGTGGTCTATATCTCTCAATCTCGTCGGTCGAAGTCAGCTTGATCTATCTGCCGAACTGAAGTTCCTCAGTCAGTCGACTAACAAAGTTCCTGGCCTTTGTTCTCCTTCATTTTCCCGGCATTATCATCCATTCCAGGCTACATTCTTCATGTACTTTTACTCGTGGATGTACCACATCTATCTTCATGTACTTTTTCCCGGCGTTATCATCCTCAGCAGCTCTGCACCTCTTTGCTTTACTCCCCCCACCATTCCTTGGAAAGACCCAATGTATCTAACATGGCGTTAACCAAATCAGTTAGAGTGCGGTTCTTTATTTCGGCCACCCCATTTGACTGAGGTGAGTAGGGAGGCTTCCTCTCATGTATAATACCGTGTTCCATACAGAATAAATCAAATTTGTTTAAAAAGTACTCTCCACCACGATCCGACCTTAGCCGCTTGATTTTAAGATCAAGTTGGTTTTCTGCCTCAGCTTTATATATTTTGAAGTAGTTCAAAGCTTCATCTTTAGATTTCAGGAGATAAACATAGCAGTATCTAGTGGAGTCATCAATCAACGTCTATCTTTTTCCACCTTTTGTCAACACACCATTCATCTCACAAAGATCTGAATGTATAAGTTTTAGTGGTGCTAAGTTTCTCGGTTCCGCAGCCGTATGAGACTTGCGGGGTTGCTTTGCTTGCACACAAACTTGGCACTTAGAACCTTTGACAGTGGTAAATTTCGGAATTAAACTCATATTGGCTAGCCGTGTCATGCAACCAAATTAATATGACAGAGTCGTGAATGTCAAACATTGGACTCATTATTATTGCACACATGATTAATAACTTTAGTACATGAGTCTGACAAAGACAAGCGGAACAGACCTCCGTACTCATAACCCTTTCCAACAAATTGTACATATTTAGAAATTGCAACTTTATTGGACTCAAAAACCAACTTAAAGCCATCTCGACATAAAAGCGATCCGCTGACGAGATTCTTATTGATGGAGGGAACATGCTGCACGTTCTTCAGCTGTACGGTCTTCCCCGAAGTAAACTTCAGATCTACCGTACCAACACCATGAACAGAAGCACGTGAACCGTTTCCCATCAGCACGGAAGAGGTCCTTGAGACCTGATAAGAGGAAAACATGGAAATATCAGAACATACATGTGTATTAGCACCCGTGTCTATCCACCAATCAGGAGAATGACATACTGAAAGGATAGTAGGTAAAATACCGTACCCAGCATCCTTCATTTCAGTATCGCTAATAACAACATTAGCGGCATTGCCGTTGTTCCCATGTTGACGCTTGTCAAAGCGATTAGGACAGCTAGGAGCCCAATGACCAGGGTCACCACAGACGTGGCAAGAGTCTTTCCTCTTATCATTTTTCTTCTTGAAGTTGGTTGAGTGCGTGGTCTTGTTCTTTCCATCAAACTTCCCCTTTCCTTCAGTTTTGTTCTTATTCTTAAACTTGTGGGATTGGAAGTTTTTCCTCTACACTAAATTGGCAGTAGAACATCCCTCAAGTCCTCGAGCAGTTTTGTCCTTTGCTCTCGCCTTATCTTCCACATGAAGAGACCCAATGAGATCCATAAGGAAAACTCTTGTCTCTTATGTTTCAAAGAAGTAGCAAAGTTCCTCCACAAAGGAGGAAGCTTGGAAATAATGCCACCAGCCACAAATTTGTCCGGTAAGGAACACTTGAACGCTCAAGTTCTTTGGCAAGTGATTGTATCTCATGAGCTTGCTCAACGACAGAGCGCTCATCAACCATCCTATAGTCATAGAATTTCTCCATGACATACAGCTCAGTGCCAGCGTCCGAGAGCCCAAACTTGGCCTCGAGCGCTTCCCACGCGTCCTTGCCATTATCGAATGACATATAAGGGTTAACAATGTTGTCCCCAAGAACACTGAACAAAGCCGCCATAAACATGGTATCGGCTTTCTTAAAGTTCGCTTCCTGCTCAGCAGAAAGATCTTCTTCAGGCTTGCCAAGAGTGGCGCTATAGCAGTTTAGATTTTCAAACCAAAGAACTGCTCTCTTGCGCCATCTCTTATAGTGCATGCCATTAAAAGGAGGCGCCCTAGTAGCCACGGCTACACCAGTGGAATTCAGTTGCATATAATCAGGTTTTTGGATTGTTGGAAATATAAGCAATAATCCATATGATTTAATCCGAATAATAAATTTATAAAGCATGATCATACAAACGGTACTAAAACCAATTATGCAGATCAACAGAGTAGATGAACAGATTACATCTATAGGAGATAAACCTATCACATCTACATCAAACGCTAGAACAAAGAACTCTAGCATAATCCGAAAAAGACAGTTGAATATCACGTACAGGGTAGACTGAATAGCAGCCGCAGCGGTTGCAGTAGCGTCGCCCATGTTGACGTTGTCGAAGAGGTCGCTAACGTCCGGGAATAAGTCGTCATTTGGGAACTCGCCGTCGGACGACGTTGTGGTTGCCAGTAGTCACGCTTGAGCGCTCCCCAAAAACATGATCGCCCCTCACCCGTACAGGTTCACGAGAGGCGGGGTTCCGGAGGCCTACTGTCCCGATCTACGGTGCACGGCGCAAGCCGGGATAGGGAAGACGAAAGCGGCGGCGCAAGGTTCTAGAGGTAGGCACGTGTGTGGATTGATTCGTTGCCGATTAGGTTTAGCCCGGATGCTTATATAGTGCAGGTTAGGAAGATCGTGGGCTCAGCCCCACGTCCGAGTCGGTAACAGCCGCGTCCATAAAAAACAGTAATTAACGCGTCCAACCCGCAACCCACGGCGCGCGCGCGTCGTGACGAGGCAAGGCATGGCGAGGTGGGCAGCGTCGGAGAAGGAATGCGCGAGGGCTACTCTTCTTGTCACACCTTAATGAGTGGTGCAACACTCTACTATATAAGGTGGTCCAACTCCCCTTCAACTAGCAATGTGGGACTAAACTTTAGCACCACTAGCACAGCCATATGCTGCCATATACAAGTGGGCCAAAGAGAATTTCAGAATTTGTCTAATGGGCCAACAGCCCAATATACACCAAATTCCAACACAAACTTCTTGAAAGGTGAAACAGTAGCTCCGTTTTCCTCTTGGTGATGGTCGTGTTGGTGATCTGAGGTACTTTTTGTAGCCCCTTTCCTGGCTGGTTTGATTCTGTGATTGATCCCTTCAAAGAAAAGAATGAATCGGGTGCGGTCTTGGGGCCGAACGGGACAAATGTCCATGATCCTCACAAACCGCCAGTCTGCCAGTCACCATTGAAATGAGCAATAGAAATTTTCTTTTGCAGCGCAACGGGGTCCTTACCGTGGGTATCTTGTGAAGAGAGCAACAGACCCCTCCCAACCCCTCTATCCACCGCTCCGGTGCGGCCGCACCAGGGTGCCGACGACGATAGCCAATAGACCCCCTCCCTTCCTCCCTACCTCCCGCCGCAACCACCAAGGGCGTCGCCGATAAAAGCCCTGGTGATGTGGTGGCGGCTGCAGATCGAGGCGGCGGCGATCCTGTCCCGATTGATCAACGGCGATGTGGCGGAGTAGTGGCGGCCAAGGATGCCACTGCATGGCGGCAGCTAGAGATCGGTGGGTGGCGGCGGTTGACGGGTCCGATCTGGCCCTACGGGCTCGGATGGTCCTAGATCCCGATCTGCTGCCCGTTGCATCATCTCTGACGATGACATTGGTGCACCTGGATTACTTCTGCGGCATGAGGATGCCTAGGGCAACGTCCCTAGGCATGGTGGCGGCGGTATCCTTCTTCGCCGGAGGTGGTCGGCCAGGACTGGTCGTGGTGTTTTTTCCACATCTAGTCCCAGCGACGAGTTGGGGTGGCGATGCTGTTGGTGAAAACCGAGCTCGACTCCGGTCATGGCGGGCGATGGAGACACGTCTGCGTCGCTTCCTTGTTGAAGGCATCATCAACACAGCTCTCGTGACCACCCTCGGGCTACTCCGGGGGTAACCCTAAGACCTCCGGGTCGGGCGATGACGGCGCATCGGTGTCGTGCTCCCTCTTGGGAGCATTACTTGTGGAGCAGCGTTGGATGGAAGAGGCGGGAGAGGTGGTGCAGCTAGCACGCAGGGAGAGGTGGCGCTACTTGGCACCGCGGTGGTGTCAGTGGTTGGTGTGGTGAGAGTCTGCGCATCGATCTACATGCTGACGACGGGTCGACGGAAGATAATGAAGGCGGCCACATCCGAAGCGTGTGCATGGGCGCCGCTCCATGGATAAGTTATGCGGTTTTAGGGCTCATTTTGCTTGAGTTCGAGCCGCCGCGCTCAGGCACTCTAGCTTCTCTTGGCGAGTGGCAACAGTGAGAGTGTTCGTGAGACGGGGTCAAAAGAGGAAGCTAGGGGTTTCATAGATCTCGTTGGGAGCTTGTGATACTGTTATCCCATATCGTTTTTTGCTCGGTGTTTATTTTTGGCGGTTCCGGTTTGTATGATCTTTGTAATGGCCTATTCCAAACAATATGGTTCTAATAATAAGTAAAGGTTGTGTGCATCCTATGATGTAGAGGACGGGGCTCCGCTCCCCATTTAAAAAAATCATGGATATCTTGTCGATGGCTTCTCAATCCATCAGCGGGTGGTCCAGGCCCACAAGTGATCCTTGGCTTCTGCGTGCCCCTAAACGCGGCCATCGTGATTGCGTTGACGCGTTCTGATCCAGTATCCAAAATCGTGGACGATATTAAAATAAGTACTCCCTCCGTTTTAAAATAGATATCGCAAATTTGTCAATTTTTCAATAAATCTAAACACACTATTTAGCATATAGATTCATCCAAATTTTGACAAATGTGCGACATCTATTTTGAGACAGAGGGATTACAATAAGTGTTCTTATAGCTCTGGCAATTTTGATACGTGGAAAATGAGAGAAGTGGGCTCTCATGCAAGAGCCCGTCTTTACACGCAAGATCCCATCTTTACACGTGCTCCAAGACAAATATAATAAATATAAAGAAAGAGATAGAAAGTTATAGAAACCACTAATCTATTAGCCAACACTATTATATGAGTAGCGGTAAATGATAGTTATAGATAATATGGCAACTCCTTATAGCCATCAATGGGCTATACTATTAAACCTTCTCCAAGTGATTTCGTCGCTAGGCGGCTCGAGGCTATGATCCGGATAGCTTCCATCAATCTAGGGTGGGGAAACAGCCGGTGCGCACGGCTCTCGGTGGACAAAGTAAGAGCTTGCTCTAGATTTATACTCTGGGATTGAAAAATGGAGTTTTTTTTTGAAAGGTAAACAGGACAATTTTGATATGTAGTTAAGAATTTTTCCATGGATTTTGTAATTTGGTGATGATATCTCTCAATATTCTCCTTACTTCTGTGGGGAAAATTCGCCTTGGGGATCACAGTGTGATTGAGGGGATTGGTTCTAGGGGAATCTTGGGGTGACGGACAGAATTTTTGGCTTGACACTCTCTTCACTCACTCTCTCGGGATCACTCTCGTGCTATATCACTGGATATTGGTGGTCCGGATCACCGGGATCAAAGGAATTGCCTCCGTGATCGCCAGGGCGATGAAGCGTTTTCCTCCATTAACCTGGTGTTGTCGAAATTGATAATATTATTCACATCAATAGTCCAAAAAGTATCCCTTAGTTGCTCTTCATCCCAATTATCTAACGCATCATTAACTCATTAACATTTTCAGAAGGATTTGCCCTTTGGGGGTAAAAACCTTTCCTATCGGGACCAAAGGCATCCAATAATCTTCCCAAATATTGATTTGGTCACATGCTAAACGGATACAATTGTTTCAAAAAGCAAGCACCGGTCTTGCGGCGTTACACCGGATAAAAACGGTACTGCAACCTGTAACATCCCAGCATTAGAGCCTAAAAATAAGCCGAACCCAGATGTGTGCATTGCATTCATGCATAGAAAATCCGAGTAATTTTCGCGCTTTAAAATAAGAACTGGCAACATGATTGAAGCTTCTCTGAACTTGACGAAATTGAAGTACATCATCAAGTTGACTGTGATAAGTCTCATCATGACCTTTGTTAAAACCTTATTTGGGTAAACATGATTTAATCTAAGGGTAGATCAGATATAATAAATGTTACTCATAATACTTTGTTTAAATAAATAGTCTCTGATCCTTAAGGGATTCTATCATCATATTCAACACAACAATTCATAAGTGCCAAGTTAAGATTACAAACTAAAGTAATATAAATATAATGACTAACCCTGACCTGTCTTATTCTTATCTATTCTTACTATGAGAATCCTAGTAATACTTAACTTTAACTCTTTAATGAGTTTGAGTTGGAAAGAGACTAAGTCAAGATTATTCACTATATATCTTTCTTTCCATATCAATTTTTATGGAACTTATCTTAATATCTGTTGTTCATAAATGTTGAGAAATTCCCCATTGATTTACAAATTCTTTAACTATCAATCCTTGATCTACTATTTCTTGATCTTATCATAACATCTACTTAAATCTTTTAAAGAGGGCATAGTCCATGAATAACCTTAATCCAATATGAGATACTAAGAAAATAATTTCAATACAATTGAAAAGTAGTATTGATAAACCCTTTCTTAGCCAACTAAGAACTTCAACAATAAATGATTAAAGGATTATATTGATCATGCCTTACTCACCAGGATGGTCTACCTATATCTAGTATAAAAGATATTGATGGGTAGAACATGATTGAAACCCTAGTAGAGATAAGTTATCCTAGAGTAGTCATTACAAGCCACGTAAATATAATGTAGGGTTGGAGTGTGAGTTATTGGAGTGAAGTAAGTATAGGATGATATTGTTCAATTAAAGCTAGTTTAGCATAGGGTTATGGAAGGAGTGTTATTCATCTTAAAGGATAGTAAGCCTTAGAGAAAGATAGTTGGATACATACATACATCTGATGAATAAATATTAGTGATGGATGATTAAGGAGGATTATGAGTGGAGTTTGATAGAACTACTTGTTGGATTGATGATTATCAACAGTAGAGTAGTAAGTATAACCAAGCAAGGATATGAGAAAACTATGAAATACTTTAATATCAAACTCATTGGATTCATCCATGAGTTTAGAAGAATAAAATGTGAATAAGAACACTCTTGTGAAGTAAAGCTCATCATACTAACTATGATGATGGATAGGAAGAAGTATTATATCTAGGAAAGGAATTCTTTAATTAAAGGTCAAGGATGGTGAAGAATGGAAAGATAGACATTCTTGTTAAACAACCAACTCTAAATCTTAAACCAAGTATAATGTCCATTTAGGGAATTGATTCATCATCTTATGTTAATATCACTTTATAGGAATATTTCCTATAACAAATCACATAAGCACATCTCTGCCAATTCCAATCATCATAACTATATGTGCTTAGGAGTATATTTATCAATTTCAATTTATAAAACATTTTAGATATAACTTTCTAGTCCTAAAGGTGATGTCATCAAATATCCCAAACAAAAAACAATATGCTTAATTATTAAATCTTTACTCACATCCATAAAGGAATCTAAGTATATTAAAAACCCTAAACCCTAGGGTAAATATTCATAATTCAAAACCTTAAACTTCTTTGTTTATCATGATAGAATATATACATTGCCATTTTCCAAATTAATGGAAGTAGTAATAACCATATTAATTTATTTTATATTTCATGCATCAACTAATGATATAGGATTATTACACATATAAAAATTTCTATTCAAAACTATGAGCCAACTAGAGTTAAGTTTTATAAACAAATAGGAAGGTATCATTTAATAAATCCATGGTTAAAAGAGGAAAGAAAAATTAATAATAAGGGTTTCTACATAATATTAAAAGGGGTTCATATTGAGAACATCAAAGAAATATAAAAAGATTATATCATAAAAATTCACAAATGATACTAAACATATTTTAGTATTACTACAATTATCCAGCAAAAAAATTCTACAAAGAAAAGTTCAAAATATAAATTAAATTCAAATCTGAAAAGGAAAACAGAAAATAGAAAAATGAAAAAAACAAATAATAATAAAAAATAATACCTGACCGTCGCCCAACTCCTCTTTCCTTATCTGACGCCCATGTGTAGCCCATAATAGCCCAGCAACCAGCCAAACTCGTTTCCATCTGTGACTGACAAGTGGGGCCAAAGAAGGACCACGGGTTGAGCTGAAAGAATCGCTAGGGGGTTTTCCTCAAAAGTTATATCGTCGTTATCCTCACGCACACAGGCAGCTCGCTGGAGGAGCTCGCCACTGCCCGATGTCGTCATCGTCGTCAGCCGTGCGTCAAGATGCTCGCGGTCGTTCCGGAGGGGGATAAGAAGGTCACTGTGACGCCCTACCTCAGTCCCTATCCATAATCCCTCCTTATCCTCTCTGATTCAAATGGGGCCGAAACCCTAGCTCACCAGAGCCACACCTCGCCGTCGAACCGCATCTCCCCACACTCTTCCAAGCAGCCATGGAGAAGCCCCGTCCTCCGTAGATCCTCTCGGTAGAATCTTGCATAAAGGGGAGCACTGGAGAGGGTGAATTCTGTCATTCCTCTTCACGGCAGTTCGTCGGAATCCTCATCGAGGAACTCGTTTCCGACCACGCTTGTCCTCGCCGACTTCTCTATCATCATCAGGGTGAGTTCCTGAACACTCCACTATCCCTAAATCGTCGTATCTCGTTGTTAAACTCCGTCGCACCTTTTGTCACCGTCGTCCACCATCGCAGCTCGTCGGAGCTGAAGCTTTGATGACTATTTCCGAGCGGCACCACTACTTTAAGGTTCAGCGAGTTGCGCTGATTCAAACTAGGTTCATTTCGTTTGCTAGGGCGCAGTAGATCGTCACCGACGACCAACCACTGATGGCGGTGGTGGTGCTGACGCCATAGCTACGTCACGCCGATGCCACCCTGGCCACATCAACGTGTTTGACCCAGTCTTTATCTCGCGTGGCTGATGACATGGCCTAGGGCCCATGTAGGGTTCGCAGCATAGAAAACAAAAAATTTCCTACGATGTGAACTATATACCAAGATCTATCTACTAGATACAAACAACGGGCGGATGTATATCCGTAGAGAACATACCCTTGAAGACCGACAAAGCTTAACGAGTTCAACTCGTGGTTGATGTAGACGATCTCTTGCCGATCTCAAGATCGAGAGGAAGTCCTAGCGCCGCAAATCAGCAGCGCATCCGTGCTCGCACACACGTTCGAGGAACCGAGCAACCTCCGCCTCCTCGCTCCAGCGATGCAGCGGAAGCACAACTCTTTCTTGCCGAATAGCCACCGGGAACATGTATCTCGCTAGTCCGAGACCATGGGGGATAAATTCTAGAGGGGGAGAGAGATACTTTACGAGGAGGTGTGAGAGACAAGTGAGGAGGGGGGCTCCTTTTATAGGAGAAGGGGGGCACCCAAGGGGGTGGCCGGCGCATGGGGGCTGCCCCCTTGCCCTCCCCTCTTCATGTGGGTGGACACTCCACTCACAAATCTCCTTTAAATTCCCTCCACTCAAAAGTCCACTCAAATTCCCATTAAATTTCCACCAAATTTAATGCAAACTCTCATTAAATAAAACTCTTTTATTTTATTCAGAATTTTGTCAATTACTTTAATTACAAACATTCACAAATAACCCCTTGCTAGAATTCTATTTCACATGCATAACCACTTTATGCAATTTCACCCGAAAACCTGTTTCGGTATCTAGTGAAATAAATTCCTGCGCTTGTTCATTCTTTCGGCATGAAACATTTGCTCCAATTGGATGTCGGTGTCTCTTAAGTGTGTCACCCTACGGTTCGTGAATAATGCGGACATGATCGAGACCCCTCTCGGATCAATAATCAGAAGCGGGATCTGGAGACCCATACTGACTCCCACACATTCAACGATGACTTTCTTGTGATCGTCGGAACCTTTTACGCTAGTATCTTAATCCCTTTGTTTCACGATATATTACATGTCCGATATTCGATCATCGGTATCTCCATACCTAGTTTGATCTCGTTACCGACATGCACTCTTTTCTCGTTCCTGTGATATAACATTCTAGTGATCAAATCACTTGCTTGCAAGCTAATCAATGTGATATCACCGAGAGGGCCCAGAGTATATCTATCCGTCATCGGGATGAACAAATTCCACTCTCGATCCATGAGCCTCAACATAACACTTTATTAGTTCTGAATCCATCTTTATAATCACCCTGTTACGGTGTGACGTTTGATGTTATCAAGAAACTCTTCCGGTGTTAGTGATTGACATGATCTCATGGTCTAAGGATTAGGATCACTTCGTAAGTTGTTATAGCAATATAAACTCAATGACTTTGATCGTAGTGCTATACTTCGGATGAATGTTCATCACACCATTACACTAATGTTGTGATCCCGTTATTAACAACATCCAATGTCCATGATCAGGAAACCTTGATCATCTTGTTAATCAACGAGCTAGTTTATGAGAGAGGCATAACTAGGAACTTTCTGTTTGTTTATTAAACACACATGTATAAACGTTTCCGTATTAATACAATTATAGCATGCAAAATAAACATCTATCATATACTTGGAATACACATAATAAACACTTTATTATTGCCTCTCAGGGCATATTCCCTTCAGTCTCCCACTTGCACTAGAGACAATAATCTAGTTACATAGTGATAAATCTAACACCCATTGAGTTCTGGTGTTGATCATGTTTTGCTCTAGGGAGAGTTTTAGTCAACGGATCTGCTACATTGAGATCTGTATGTACTTTACAAATCTTTATATCTCCATCCTTGACATGCTCGCGGATGGAGTGAAACAGGCGCTTAATATGCTTGGAATGCTTGTGAGACCTTGGATCTTTGGAATTGGCAATGGCACCATTGTTGTCACAATAGATCACCATAGGGTCCAACGCGTTTGCCACCACTCCTAGTTCGGATATGAACTCCTTCATCCAAACTGCTTCCTGAGCCGCTTCTGAAGCAGCAACATATTCGGCCTCCGTTGTTGATCCCGCTACCACAGGTTGTTTGGAGCTCCTCCAACTAACCGCTCCGCCATTCATGAGAAATACGTATCCGGATTGAGACTTAGAGTCATCCGGATCGGTGTCAAAGCTAGCGTCGACATAACACTTAGCGACGAGCTCTTCTTCACCTCCGTATACAAGAAACATATCCTTAGTTCTTCGTAAGTACTTAAGGATATTCTTGACCGCTATCCAGTGTTCCGAACCTGGATCCGATTGGTACCTACTAGTCAAACTAATAGCATGTGCCACATCCGGTCTTGTACATAGCATGGCATACATTATAGAGCCTATGGCTGAAGCATAGGGGACTTTGTCCATTATCTCTCTTTCTTCCGCCGAAGCCGGTCTTTGAGTCTTACTCAATGTCTTGCCTTGCAACATAGGTAAGAACCCCTTCTTACTTCCGTCCATTTTAAACTTCTTTAAAATCTTATCAAGGTATGTACTTTCCGATAGCCCTATTAGGCGCCTAGATCTATCTCTATAGATCTTTATGCCTAATATGTATGACGCTTCACCTAGGTCCTTCATTGAAAATTTGCTGTTTAGATAACTTTTAACACTGTTTAAAAGATCTATATCATTTCCAATCAATAATATGTCATCCACATATAATATCAGAAATGCCACATTGCTCCCACTCACTTTCTTGTAAATACAAGCTTCTCCATTAGTTTGGACAAATCCAAACTCTTTGATCACCTCATCAAAGCGGAGATTCCAACTTCGTGATGCTTGCTTCAATCCATAGATGGATCGCTGAAGCTTGCACACCTTGTTAGCATCCTTAGGGTCGACAAAACCCTTTGGTTGTATCATATACAACTCTTCTTCAATATTACCATTGAGAAACGTGGTTTTGACATCCATCTGCCATATCTCATAATCGAAATATGCAGCAATTGCTAACATAATCCTAACTGACTTTAGCATCGCTACGGGAGAGAAAGTCTCATCGTAGTCAACTCCTTGAATTTGTCGAAACCCCTTTGCGACAAGTCGAGCTTTATAGACGGTCACATTACCATCAGCATCAGTTTTCCTTTTGAAAATCCATTTGTTCTCCACGGCCTTTCGGTCGTGAGGTAATTCCACCAAGTTCCAAACTTGATTTTCATACATGGATTCCATCTCGGATTTCATGGCTTCTAACCATTTGTTGGAATCCGGGCTCATCATCGCTTCTTCATACGTCGCAGGGTCATCATTTTCATCAACCATGAAATTCATGACAGGATTTCCGTACAGCTCGGGAGCTGCACGCGTCCTGTTTGACCTGCGAGGTTCGGTAGTACTCTCTTTCAGAGTTTCATGATCATTATCATTAGTTCCCTCTTCAACAGGTGGAGCCAACTCCGGAACAACTTCCGGCGCTGCGCTAATCGCCATACTTTGAAGAGAAGGTTCCACAACCTCTTCGAGTTCTACCTTCCGACTACTCACACCTTTCGCGAGAAACTCTTTCTCTAGAAAGGATCCATTCTTGGCAACAAAAACCTTGCCCTCGGATCTGTGATAGAAGGAATACCCAATAGTTTCTTTAGGGTATCCTATGAAGACGCATTTTTCCGCTTTGGGTTCGAGTTTATCCGGTTGAAGTTTCTTCACATAAACATCGCATCCCCAAACTTTAAGAAATGACAGCTTAGGTTTGTTTCCAAACCACAATTCATACGGTGTCTTTTCAACGGATTTAGATGGTGCCCGATTTAAAGTGAATGCAGCAGTTTCTAGTGCATAACCCCAAAACGACAACGGCAAGTCCGTCAGAGACATCATAGATCGAACCATATCTAATAAAGTACGATTACGATGTTCCGACACACCATTTCGCTGTGGTGTTCCAGCAGGTGTGAGTTGTGAAACAATTCCACACTCTTTCATGTGAGTGCTAAACTCGTAACTTAGATACTCACTTCCACGGTCGGACCGTAGAAATTTGATCTTTCTATTACGATGATTTTCCACTTCATTCTGAAATTCCTTGAACTTTTCAAAGGTTTCAGACTTGTGTTTCATCAAGTAGATATAACCGTATCTACTCAAATCATCCGTGAAAGTAACAAAATAACGATATCCACCTCGCGCCGACACACTCATTGGACCACATACATCAGAATGTATGATTTCCAATAAATCTGTCGCCCGTTCCATTGAACCGGAAAACGGCGTTCTAGTCATCTTGCCCATAAGGCATGGCTCACATGTATCAAATGATTCATAATCAAGTGATTCCAAAAGTCCATCCGAATGGAGCTTCTTCATGCGTTTAACGCCAATATGACCTAGACGGCAGTGCCACATATATGTGGATATATCATCATTAAGTTTAATCCTTTTAGCATCAACATTATGAATATGTGTAACATTATCATCGAGATCTAATAGAAATAAACCATTCATCATCGGTGCATGACCATAAAAGATTTCATTCATATAAATGGAACAACCATTGTTCTCGGATTTAAATGAATAACCACTTCGCATCAAACACGATTCAGATACAATGTTCATGCTCAGTGCAGGCACCAGATAACATTTATTCAAGTTTATAACTAATCCCGACGGCAAGTGGAGAGGCAGCGTTCCGACGGCGATCACATCAACGTTTGATCCATTGCCGACACGCATCTTGACCTCACCCCTTGCTAGCGGTCGCTTGTTCCGCAGCCCCTGATTCGAGTTACAAATATTAGCAACTGAACCGGTATCAAATACCCAGGTGCTACTGCAAGCACTAGTCAAGTACACATCAATAACATGTATATCATATATACCTTTGTTTGCCTTGCCGGCCTTCTTGTCTGCCAGATACTTGGGGCAGTTGCGCTTCCAGTGGCCAGTCCCCTTACAATAGTAGCACTCGGAATCAGACTTAGGTCCAACTCGGGGTTTCTTTTCAGGCGCGGCAACAGGCTTGCCGCCCTTACTTCCCTTCCGTTTTCCCTTCTTGTCTTTCTTGAAACCAGTGTTCCTATTGATCATCAACACTTGATGTTCCTTTTTGATCTCCACTTCTGCAGTTTTAAGCATTGACAGAAGCTCGGGGAGAGACTTCTTCATGCCTTGCATATTATAGTTCATCACGAAGCTCTTATAGCTAGGTGGCAGAGACTGCAGAACACGATGGATGCCTAAGTCAATGGGAATCGATATTCCCAAGGACACAAGCTTATCGGTGTAACCCGACATCTTGAGTACATGCTCACTAACGGAGTTGTGCTCTTCCATCATGCAGCTAAAGAACTTTTCTGAAGCGTTGTAGCTCTCTACAGCAGCATGTGTGTCGAAAATCATTTTCAACTCACCCATTGTATCAAATGCATTGCCGTTTTCGAAACGCTTTCGAAGTTCCGGCTCTAGCCCATACAATATGCCGCAATGAACTAAGTTGTGGTCCTCCTGACGAGTCTGATAGACATTCTTCTCCTCGTCAGGGGCATCATCAAAAGGTGGGGGGCCTAACGGCGCTTCTAGCATATATTGCTTTTGTGCAGCAGAGAGGAGAATCCTCAAATTCATGGCCCATTCGGTAAAGTTGCTACCGTTCGTTGCTAGTTTCTCTTTCTCCATGAACACATTGAAATTAAAAGCAGGTGGTGCCATCTACAAAATAATTTGTAAAGTTTAGACTAAGTGTATGATAGATTGAGTTCAACTAATCTATATTACGAATGAACTCCCACTCAAAAACGACATCCCTCGTGCCTTTTTGGTGATTACATGAACCAAATCCACTACACCAAGTCCGATCATCACGTGAGTCGGTATAGTTTCAAAGGAGAGCATCAAATGGGCATCATATCAACTATATGACTCATGCTTAACCTTTCGGTCCGTGTTCCGAGGCCATGTCTGTACATGCTAGGCTCGCCAAGTTAGAACCTTAGTATTCGTGTGTGTAACTGTTTTACACCCGAAATATGGTCGTGGATCCAAGAACACCCGATCATCACGTGATGTCTTGGAGCGACGAAAACATAATCGGTGCATACTAAAGGAAGAACACATTCTTATCTTGATATTTAAATGAGGGATCGTCTTATTATGCTAACAAAGCGCTAAACAAGCAATATAAGATGCTATCAAACATCATATGTTTATTAGTGAAATGATATGGTTCCCGCAGATGATCTCTATCATGTGCATCGTGGTATGATCACTATCATACCTATATGTGTAAATCCAAGGTCTATGGATTATACACGCTATGTGTGTTGTAAGAGTATCATCTCATACTTCTACTTAGAACACTACCATATCATAACACTAGCCCAGCAACAATCTAAACTAGACGCCTCTAATTTATCCATTGCAAGTTTTACGTGGCTTAGGGCTTTCGAGATAGAACCATTCTTACCTACGAACATGAACCACAACGAGGATAATCAAATTGTTGACAACTCGCTTGCAAAATAGATATTGACTATAGTAGGAGAGACAGACACCCGCTAGCCACTTATGCAAACTAGTTGCATGTCAAGCGTGGAACAGGTCTCATGTGCGAGGACATGTAAAGTTTGTCCGGGCCGCTTCATCCCACTATGCCACCAATATCCAAAATTACAACAAAGGAGCAACAACATGATCATCATCGCCCACATACTCATATGTGTACTACCCGTGTAAAGTATCTACGCATAGATCCGGCTCTGATACCACTGTAGGGTTCGCAGCATAGAAAACAAAAAATTTCCTACGATGTGAACTATATACCAAGATCTATCTACTAGATACAAACAACGGGCGGATGTATATCCGTAGAGAACATACCCTTGAAGACCGACAAAGCTTAACGAGTTCAACTCGTGGTTGATGTAGACGATCTCTTGCCGATCTCAAGATCGAGAGGAAGTCCTAGCGCCGCAAATCAGCAGCGCATCCGTGCTCGCACACACGTTCGAGGCACCGAGCAACCTCCGCCTCCTCGCTCCAGCGATGCAGCGGAAGCACAACTCTTTCTTGCCGAATAGCCACCGGGAACATGTATCTCGCTAGTCCGAGACCATGGGGGATAAATTCTAGAGGGGGAGAGAGATCCTTCACGAGGAGGTGTGAGAGACAAGTGAGGAGGGGGGCTCCTTTTATAGGAGAAGGGGGGCACCCAAGGGGGTGGCCGGCGCATGGGGGCTGCCCCCTTGCCCTCCCCTCTTCATGTGGGTGGACACTCCACTCACAAATCTCCTTTAAATTCCCTCCACTCAAAAGTCCACTCAAATTCCCATTAAATTTCCACCAAATTTAATGCAAACTCTCATTAAATAAAACTCTTTTATTTTATTCAGAATTTTGTCAATTACTTTAATGACAAACATTCACAAATAACCCATTGCTAGAATTTGATTTCACATGCATAACCACTTTATGCAATTTCACCCGAAAACCTGTTTCGGTATCTAGTGAAATAAATTCCTGCGCTTGTTCATTCTTTCGGCATGAAACATTTGCTCCAATTGGATGTCGGTGTCTCTTAAGTGTGTCACCCTACGGTTCGTGAATAATGCGGACATGATCGAGACCCCTCTCGGATCAATAATCAGAAGCGGGATCTGGAGACCCATACTGACTCCCACACATTCAACGATGACTTTCTTGTGATCGTCGGAACCTTTTACGCTAGTATCTTAATCCCTTTGTTTCACGATATATTACATGTCCGAGATTCGATCATCGGTATCTCCATACCTAGTTTGATCTCGTTACCGACATGCACTCTTTTCTCGTTCCTGTGATATAACATTCTAGTGATCAAATCACTTGCTTGCAAGCTAATCAATGCGATATCACCGAGAGGGCCCAGAGTATATCTATCCGTCATCGGGATGAACAAATTCCACTCTCGATCCATGAGCCTCAACATAACACTTTATTAGTTTTGAATCCATCTTTATAATCACCCTGTTACGGTGTGACGTTTGATGTTATCAAGAAACTCTTCTGGTGTTAGTGATTGACATGATCTCATGGTCTAAGGATTAGGATCACTTCGTAAGTTGTTATAGCAATATAAACTCAATGACTTTGATCGTAATGCTATACTTCGGATGAATGTTCATCACACCATTACACTAATGTTGTGATCCCGTTATTAACAACATCCAATGTCCATGATCAGGAAACCTTGATCATCTTGTTAATCAACGAGCTAGTTTATGAGAGAGGCATAACTAGGAACTTTCTGTTTGTTTATTAAACACACATGTATTAACGTTTCCGTATTAATACAATTATAGCATGCAAAATAAACATCTATCATATACTTGGAATACACATAATAAACACTTTATTATTGCCTCTCAGGGCATATTCCCTTCAGCCCATATGTCATTGACTGGGAGTGGAGACAGGGTCGGTAACAAAATATATTTACTAACCTGAGTGCTGAGGTGGACATAGGCCCACTGGTCAGTGTCTTAGGCTAGCTGTGGGTGCGGTGTAAAAAGTATTTCCTGTTTAAGAAATAAATAAAATGTTTTAAACTCAATTATTAATATTCTAGAAATCAAATAAATGATTAAATCTTGTTTAATTAATAACTTTTGATTTATAATTCAAAAAATATGTATAATATATGAAAATTTGTATAAAAATAAAATATACAACTTAAACTTATTATCCAATATTATTATAATGATTATTTAAATAAATATTATTTAATGAAAGTTTAAAAGTAATAAAACATTGATAATTCATATTCCAATAATGGTAAATTTTAAAAATATGAATAAAATATCAAAAATCTTAGAAAAAGAAAGACTATAATCTAAAACTATAATCATGCATTATTATTTCACTTACTTAAATATTTATTATTTATTAAGTATTTTTAAAAGTATTAAACCTTATAAAAATCATATCTTATTATTTATAAATCATAAAAATAAATATAATATACCAAAATGATCACAAAAAGAATATCTACATGATAAAAAGATAATATTACACTTTTGAGTTAATTAAAAATTCAAATATTTTAATAACTCAAATTTAAACTTATTTACTTAATTAATAATTCATATAAGGATAAATAAATTTTGTCAATATTCCTAAAATGAGTCAATTAAGTCTACTAAATAGTATTAGTCTTAAATATTAATATTATAAAACTATAATGGTTTAAAACATTCTAAACACCTTTTCATTAAATTATCTTCAACCTTAAGTGAAGATTATATTCTCAAAAGATTCCAATTCATGATAAAAACCTTAAAGAACAACTTATGAATAAATCAGATCCTTTCTATCTACTTTAACCACCAGGTTACAAAAACTACCACAACACTATAATAACTCCATAAGTAGTTAAGTAATATCATAGTTTGGTTTACAAACTATAGGGTTCGCAGCATAGAAAACAAAAAAATTCCTACGATAGGAACAACTATGTATCAAGATCTATCTACTAGTACAAGCAACGGGTGGATATACATCCATAGAATACATACCCTCGAAGACCGAATAGTGTTAACGAGGTTGTACTCGTGGATGATGTAGACGAACGCTTGCCGATCTCAAGATTGTGATGAAGTCCATCTGGTCCAGCCGGTCCAGCACCATCAAGTCTAGCACCACAAAGCAGTGGTGCATCCGTGATCGCACACACATCCGGGTACCCTCGCTCCAGCAAAGCTGTAACACCCTCGCCTGATAAGGCTAAGTTTATGTGTATAGTGCCAATCCCTGGATCGGTTCACTGGCACACACAGTACAAAATGATACCAAATATAACTGTCCATTATAAATACAACGAATATGATCCAGAATTTACATTATTTATTCAAGTACACAGCAGAAAACGAATACAAGGTAGATCTCCATCCTTCAAATATGCCACAGGCGAACAATTGTTGAGTGGAGTCTCGCGACCTATGAACGATCACTCATATACGATATAACCTGCAACATGAAACGTTGCAGCCACGAATGGTCAATACATTGAATGTATGGCAAATAGATAAAGTGGTTAAAAACAGATCTATCAACTACATGCTTATTTGGCTAAGTGGAGTTCAGGATCATTTGCTTAAAGCAATAGTTTTATCCTAATATTTGTAACAAAATAGTTTTTGAATATGATAAATAGGACACTCTGGTTCACTCCCAGGTGCTCCTACCCAATTACGTTTACCCAACCAGTTTTAAGTAATTAAGAAATAAGGATGAGTGAGAAATATCATAGCATCAGTATCAGGTCGCTCAAATTGTCCATAACCGGGGACACGGCTAAGTAATTAGTTTAGACACCCTGCAGGGGTTTGTACACTTTACCCATGTGACTTGGCCAACCCAGCTCAGACCACCACACTCATATTGTGTGATGATAGGGAGAAGTCCAAGATGAGACCATTCGGGAAGAGCTTCCCAAACCCATCCACGCACCGTACCAACCTACACTATTCTACATCTCTGGCTACGTAGGGTTCGGGTCGCAACAACCTACTAAGTCCAGCCAACTGCCCATTTCATTATTGGCACATGGTTGCACATGAAAGCTACCAAACAAAGAAACCAATCCTTTCTCAGTGTCCTGGGCGGTATTCCGCACCATAATCCACACTCGATGACCCAATCAATGCCATTCCGCCCAGGTGGTTCATTAAAAACATATTGGTTTGTCATTTAGCAAAACATAACCCTTTCAAAACATATAACTTTTCATGATATGATTCCCTTCCTCGTCTAAATAGCATAGCTAAGCAATCTACCAATATGATAGCTCATAAACAAGGAATTCTAGGGAATAATATGGGACATAGCATAGCATATACACATCAATTCCTACATATGCAATTCTACAAAAACATCTACAATGCATAGGAAAACAGTAGGATATTTATGACCAAGATAGCACCACTTGCCTTTGTTGTAGATGTAGTCGATTAGATAATCCTCACAATCCTCATAGATATAATGGTTGCACTCGTCATAACCACAATACTTGCAATCATAGTAGTTGCAATCACACACGTTGCACTCCTCGCAAACTATCGATCAAACAATTGCATACAACATAAACAATAACACATAGAGATCAAACAAATACAACAAATGCATGCATGACAATTTAATAAGTCACAATGGTTGTTATTTTAGTTCTCTAAACAATACTGAAGTATATGATGCATGAAAGAGATGAATTAATGCAATGGAGTACTTGTTATTAATAATTACTTGCCAATATAGGGGTTTTAATAGTTCTATTGTAACGCCTGTACTAACTGTCGAATTAAATTTGTTTCTTGGGTTCACTGGATAGAGGACGTTAATATGAACCAGTAGGCGTTGGATTCAACCTAATCGGAGTTATAGATCTTTTTGTATGATTTAAATAGTGTTTAATGGGTTTTAAATAATTCATATAGTTTCTGTTGCCTACAAATCAAACTAAAATTATATCTGTAATCTCAACGGAATTGTGATTCCAGGGACATATTATTTGTAATTTTCTGAGCAGTATTCGAATTACTATGATTTTAATACTCTAAATAAGCCATTAATCTATTTATTTAATTGCTGCGAAACCTTACAATATTTGCCTGAACCATTTGCATATTGATGATCTACATGGACCAACCAGCTTTCCATCGGTATATCATTTATATTTTTGTGACAAGCAATTAATTTACTATGAATTTAATGATTTATAAAGCCATTAAAACTAATTAAATTTCTACGGGGTAAATAGTCCGCAAAAGCTGGATCCAACCAGATATTATTAATCTACATTATAGTATCTTAAATTTGATATATTGTTCATATTTTTCAGAGTTACATATAATTTCCTATGAATTTATTAACCTAAAAGACCATTAAAACTATTTAAGTTACTGCAGTAAACGCATACTGGAAAGGTTGAATCTAATGTCGTATTAATATTCTACACATTTTTCTGAATCCATTGATATATTACTTGCTATTTTTGGATCTATGAATCTTTTTATATAATTTTTGCAAGTTTGCACAATTTTCTGCAAATTAAATTCAATTTCAAATCTACATGGGAGTATTCTATGCTGACTGGAACGCGGGGCTGACCTGGCGTTGACATATGGCGAGATCCGGTTGGCTCGTACCCCTTCGCGGAATCGATCTAATCCTGGCCGTTGGGATGAGATCCAGTGGTTAGGAGAGGAGATTGACCCAATTTTGGCTCAGAATAGATAAAAAATAGATCTGTGTTAGAAATACAAATCCATAGGTCAAATTGAAAAACTTATAACATGAAAGTTGTGGGGAATCATTAGTCCTACCTTCTCACCAAAGGAATTTGTATTTGAAGAAACGAGCGCGAGTACATTTTGGATTTACACCGTCATATCTGAAATATTACGGTGCGAAATTCTCCGGCTGTGGTGGATGAAAAGAGGTGAGGTTTGTTGGTATTGAAATATTGACGAGATCTACAACTTTTATTTTTTGGCCGAAGGCAAACGACGAAGTCTAGATGGGTGAATAAACGAAATAAGATTTGGGCATGTATAGATTCGGGATTTCGAGAAGGGAAACTCATACAGCTGTGGCTCCACGAGTTTATATGGAGATTTAGGATGGTGTAGAGATAGGTCTTGGAGTAGGGAACAAGTAGAAACAAACGGAAGTCGATTCGGAGTTATAGATAAAAAGATATAAGAGTTGGAATAGAGATACGTTTGAGAAAAACTGATTTGCACGCCTTTTAAAGCTCCCCATGGATCGATCCCTCTCCTGTATGTGCGTTCTGGCTGGTTCGGTCCGGTAGGCCATCCCGTTAGTTTTTTTCCTTTTTTTCTTTATTTATTTATTTATTTGTTTGTTTCCCTCATATCTTTTGCATACGAACTCCAAATGACATGATTCTTGTTTCTAAAATTTTCTAAAATCGAATAGATCATTGTAGGATCATATTTGTAATCTTTTTACTAGTTTGCAAATAGTGGATTTATAAATCCTTGTATAAGTCATTTTATTTATGTCTTTATTTGTTTGTACTTATTCCATAACTTTTTCATAATAGCTCCAAATGAGCTTAATTTTGTTTCTAAAATTTTGTAATATTTATTAGATCTTTTTAGGATATAATTTAGCAATATCGCTGCCTTAGCAATAGTGGGTTTTTATAAAGCCACTTTAATTCCCTTTAGGAACAAAGTGGCACATACTATTTGGGGTTTTAGTCCTTTGTTTTTATTTAGGAATTTTTCTTGATGCAAATATGCAATGCAATCCTCGTGAATATCATGCAAATGCAAAAAAAATAATTCTAGTCCCAATTTCCAAAATCTTGGGATGTGACAGAAGCAGTAGAAGCAACAAATCCTTCCAGAAAAAGCCACCGGGAACATGTATCTCGCTGATACGAGACCATGGGGAAATTCTAAAGGGGGGAGAGAGATCCTTCGCGAGGAGGCGTGCTTTGAGAGGAGGAGAGACGAGCCTTTTATAGGGAGAGGGGGGGCACCCCAAGGGGCATGGCGCCACCCATGGTGGCTGCCCCCACCTCTTACACATTCATGTGGGTGGATCTACCACTCAAAATGAAAAGTATCCACTCCCATTAAAAAGCCTCCACCCAAAAATCCACTCACATGCATTAAATTTCCACCAAATTTAATGCAAGCTCTCATGTAAATAAAACTCTTTTATTTATTTATTCAGAATTTTGTTAATTACTTTAATTAACAAACATTCACATAAAACCTCTTACAACATTTCAATTTCACATGCAGAACCAGTTTCAGCAATTTCAACCGAAACAGTTTTGGTGTCTAGTGAAATAAATTCCTGTGCTTTCCTTTTTCTTTCTCTGGCATATTATTTGCTCTGAATGGTGTCGATATCCCTTAAGTGTGTCACCCTACGGTTCGTGAATAATGTAGACATGATCGAGACCCCTCTCCGATCAATAATCAGCAGCAGGACCTGGAGATCCGTACTGACTCCCACATATTCAACGATGACTTCTGTGATCGTGTGAACCTTATACGCATGTAACTCAATCCCTTTGTCTCGCGATATATTACATGTCCAAGATTCGATCATCAGTATCTCCATACCTAGTTTGATCTCGTTACCGACATGTACTATTTTCTTGTTCCCGTGATACAACATTCTAGTGATAAAATCACTTGCTTGCAAGCTAATCAATGTGATATCACCGAGAGGGCCCAGAGTATATCTATCCGTCATCGGGGTGGACAAATTCCACTCTTTATCCATGAGCCTCAACATAACACCTTCGTAGCACTGAACCCATCTTTATAGTCACCCAGTTACGGTGTGACGTTTGATGTTATCAAGATACTCTTCCGGTGTTAGTGATTGACATGATCTCATGGTCTAAGGACTAAGATTACTTCGTATGATGTTATAGCAATATAAACACAATTACCTTGATCGTAATGCTATACTTCGGATGAATGTTCATCACACCATTACCCTAATGTTGTGACCTCGTTATTAACAACATCCAATGTCCATGATCAGGAAACCTTTGATCATCTTGTTAATCAACGAGCTAGTTTATAAGAGAGGCATAACTAGGAACTTCCTTTTTGTTTATTAAACACACATGTGTTAACATTTCCGTATTAATACAATTATAGCATGCAAAATAAACATTTAACATAAATAAGGAATACGATAATAACCACTTTATTATTGCCTCTCGGGCATATTCCCTTCAGTCTCCCACTTGCACAAGAGACAATAATCTAGTTTGAAAACATTGTGTATTGAACACCTATAGCTTTCTGGTGTTCCATATACGCAACTCCAAGTGGTTAACATAATCTACGGATCTGACGCTTTCAGGTCCATGTGTATTTGCATGTCTTTGCGTCTCCACGCATCACTCATTCTCTAATGAGATGACATTGTATAAATTTGGTCTTTTGGTGAGACCTTTAGTTCCTTCGGGTTAAATCATGTCGATACTATTGTCGTACAATATATCTTTAGTGTTAGCCCGTTGCGAAACACACCTTAGTTTGATAACAAACTACTTGACACAAATTCCCTCCTTTGCTGCTACTATAGCAGTCATATACTTAGCCTTTTGTTGTAGTATCCATCACAATGTCTTAACTTTGGACTTCATACAAATCCGTCATGGAAACTTTCTTTCCATTACATTGTGCCACCCATAGTTTAAATCGAGATAAACTTAATTTGTATCTTGTGACAAAACTAGTATCAATGTAACGCTTTACAATGAACTATTTTTAATTGTTTGTCACCTCTACACAAATATATTCTTACTTCTTCTAAAAGATCATAAGAATATCCTCACTATCGTCCAATGATCGTTTTATGATTCATTCTGGTATATGCTCATAACACTTAGAGCATAGGACATATCTGGATGTGTACATATCATGGTATGATTGATCAAAACATTCTTGTGATTTCACTCATCAAGTGTCAAAGCACTTGAATTTTGTTTCACTTATCAAGTGTTGATACACTTGAATCTTAATTCAATTCCTTTCCATATGACAAGAACCATTTCTTGTTGTTTCTATATTGAACTCCTTCAATATCTCATATATGTACGTTTGGCACAACCATATTAGCGTCACAGTCTATCCACTATAGACATTCATGCTAAATATTCGGGTTTTGCCTAAGTCTTCCATCAAAATGAAATTCTTAACCTTTGTCAATAAAAATTACATAATTTCTAATCAACAAGATGTCCTCCACATAATGTATTAGAAATATGTCTCAGCGCTCCCACTTAATTTCTTGCAAATGCAAGCATCTTCATCGTCTTCAGATGAAAACTCCTTTTCATCACGGTGAAGATTCCAACTCCGCGATGCTTACTTCAACCATTGAAGTTTGCATGCCCTTTTAGCATCCTTTGAATTTAACAAAACCCTTTGGAACGTGTCATGTATACGTCCTAGGTAACAATTCTATTAGAAGAACTTTGTTTTGTTTATTCATCTACCATATACCAAATTATATGTAGTGGTTGCTACTTTAATCCGTCCAGACTAAATATCGCTATGAAAGATCAAATCTTGTCATAGTCAACTCCTTGAAGATTGTCGTAAAATACTTTACCGACATGTCGACTATTTCATAGATGTGAAACATCCATGTATGTTTCTTTATAGATCCAAATATGACCGATAGGTTTTTACACCTTTCCGGAGGGTCTTCCAAGTTCAAAACTTGATTTCTCGTATATGGAACTATCACGGATTTTATAGCTTCAAGCCATTTGACAGAGTCAGGGACCATCATCGCTTCTTTGCATGTAGTCGGTTCATCATTATCAAACAATAATGATTTACTCTCAAATCATAGTATTTGATTGTTTATCCGACCGACTTGGTTCAATAAGAACTTAGATCTCTGTGACCACAACCTTTGAGGCACATAAGCTATGAGCATTATGGCATCCTCCGGAACAATTTCCGATGCTGCTCAACTCAGCACATTTAGCTAAGGTTCGTTAACCTTATCAAAGTTCTATTGTCCTCCCACTTAACTTTTGCGAAAAATTCCTTTTTCAAGAAACTTCACATTTCAAGCGACAAACCCTTTTGTCCTCGGTGTTATGGAGGAATATCCAATGGTTATTCGAAATAACCTACAAAGACATGCTCATCCGACTTTGGTTGTAAACATCTTACTTATGCTTAGCATACCAAAATTTAAGAAAGGACAACTTGGGTTTTACCCCAAACCATAACTCATATGGTGTGATTTCAACGGATCAAAATGGAGCTCTTTTCAGTGTAAAAGCGGTAGTCTCTAAAGCTTTAATCTTTTAAAACATAATAGCAGTTTTATAAATAACACCTTTGATCCAACCATTTCAAACAAGATTTTATTACAAATCTCAATAACTCCATACTCCTATGGTGTTTCGGGAGATGTAAATCCAGGTGTTTTGCTAAACTTGCAACTCAAATAAATCCCTTTATGATAAAATCATAATTCATTTATTTTCTTGTTACACTTGTAACTCAAACAAATCCCTTATGATAAAATCATAAACCATTTATTTTCTTGTTACAATGATTTTCCACTTCATCTTGAAAGTCTTTGAAACGTCAAATATTTCATACTTCTTTCTTATTAAGTGAATATTCAATCAAATTTCCGGAGAAAGCATATGAAGTTGAAATCCATCGCTTACGACTATACATAATGGACTACATACATCGATATGTATAAATTCCAATAATTTAGTCGTTCGTTCTTCTTTGGCCTTTGAACGAAGTTTTAATTATCCCGAGGAAAGTCTCACAAGCGTCACTTGATCAAATCAAAGACTCCAAAAATCCATGCATATGGAGTTTCTTCATGTTTTTTTTCCAATATAATTTAAACGGCGATGTCACTTCGTAAGTGATCTTCCAATCATTTGTCTTGCGACATTTTAGCATTAGCTTTATGGATGTGATTTCTCAAACTAGATTTGTAAATCATCCATCTTATATGGAATATGGTAATTATTTGAACAACCTTTATTCTCATAATACCTGATTTAAATAACTATTATTAAAACAAATCTTGAAGGCAAGCTTTGATGTCAACGAGAAATACAAACAACGGTTTGTTTGTTTTCGATGAACATCATCACATATTCTCTTGCTAGTTATTTAGGCCATTGTGGTTCATGAATTACGTTGTTCCGTATGAAATTTCATACCAACCAATTCGGTATCCAAATACCCAAGAACCACATTGTTTAACAAGCAAAGAATACAACCATAACATGTATATCATCCATATACCTAAATTGGATATTTCCAATCTTTTCTTTTCTGCCAAATATATTTTATAGATTCTCTTTCAGCATTTCCTTTTCCTTTTAAAAGAATCTATCAACATCAAAAGTGGCGCCATATACATGACACATAGTCCAAAGAGTGTATATTCAAATAATAATACCTTTGGACTTGCACTTTGAAGTAGATCACCATCATCAAAATGATCGGCATTCTTTCAAAATCCATTTTTTAGTAATCTTTTAGTGTAGTAAACACTTTACATACATCTTCTATTCACCCTTATCATGACGACTTTCATGATCAAGCTACTGTAGCTTATAAAGGCGAATCGTGAGTATAACATTACTTTCCAAAACCCTTTTTTGGATGATTAGGATGTCTAGCATCTCCAACCTTTGCAAATTCTCATCCAATATGAGAACATATATTATACTCTATCATATTGCAACCAAAACATTGTTTCAGATATCGTTATATCTGCCACACTTGATGGTTTCTGAAACAATTCTTTTAGCTCCTATATAAACTTGATATTAAAAAATCAAGAATCATGGAGGCAAAACATGATACTTAAGATACTAACACTGGAATTGTTACTCTCGATTTAATACCAATTATTAAATTTCACGGAGTAAACAGAGTTTTCTGAAAGTTTGCAATAATACTTTAAACTTTAGATTGACACTCAACACAATACGATACCAGTTCATAAAGTAAATATCCAGAATTCTATAGTTCTATTATCTCAATTACAGCTAAGCATATGGTGGTGAACGAATGCCAATAACTACAACAAATTATGCAAATTCACTTTGATTTAATTTATGATAAATTAAGTTCTTCTAATCCAAATTAGAAATGAACTCCCACTAAAAAACGACATCCCTCGTGTTTTTTTGGTGATTACATGAACCAAATCCACTACACCAAGTCCGATCATCACGTGAGTCGGTGTAGCTTCAAACGAGAGCATCCATATGGTCATCATATCAAAACATATGACTCATGCTTAACCTTTCGGTCCGTGTTCCGAGGCCATGTCTATACATGCTAGGCTCGCCAAGTAAGAACCTTAGTATTCGCGTGTGTAACTGTCTTACACCCGAGATATGCTCGTGGATTCAAGTACACCCGATCATCACGTGATGTCTTGAAGCGACAAAACATTGTCGGTGCATACTTAAGGAAGAACACATTTTTATCTTGATATCTAAATGAGGGATCATATTATTATGCTAATAAAACGCCAAACAAGCAATATAAGATGCAATCAAACATCACATGTTAATAAGTGAAATGATATGGTTCCCGCATATGATCTCCATCATGTGCACCGTGATATGATCTCTATCATACATCTATGTGTAAGGCCAAGGTCTATGGAACCTGTAGGGGTTCGTAGCATGGAAAACAAAAAAATTCTACTGCATGCAAACAAACAAGCCAAGATCTATCTACTAGATTGTAGTAACGAGTCGATAGAGGAACTCACCCTCGAAGATTCCAAAGCGGTTAACGAGAGCAGATTCTCGTGGGTGATGTAGTCGTACTCTTGCCGATCTCAAGATCGCGTAGACGATCCTTTCGGTGCTGCGTTCCGGCAGCGCTTCCGCAGTCGGTCACATGTTCGGTACTCGATGAAGACCTTCCTCTCCCTTGTTCCAGCAGGCGGCGGAGGTTGTAGCACTCTCCTCGTGATTCCGGCAGCACGACGGCGTGGTACCGGAAGTAGAGGGGAGATCTCGAAGGGCTTCGCCTTAAGCCGGAGCGAGTATGGTGGACTATGAGAGAGGCCTTGGTGGTATAGGGTTTAGAGGCACCAAGGGGGGAGCTTGGCCGACGGCTAGGGCTTGGGGAAGCCCCAAGTCGGCGACTTGGAGAAACCCTAGGGGCGGCGGCGACTTGGAGGAGGCCGGCGGTTAGGGCTAGGGTTTTGGGGTGTGTTGGGTGTAGGGAAGAGGGGCAGCCCTGCCCCTCCTTATATAGGTGGGAGGGCGCCGGTTGGGAGGAGGGAGTCCTCCCCCAACTCGGCCTCCTTGGCCAGCGGGTGGAGGGAGGAGGAATTCCTCCCCAAGTAGGTTTCCTACTCTCCCTCCACCAAGCAAACTTGCCGTTTGACTTTTTTAAATTGGCGTTTGACTTTCAAATTAGGATTTGATTTCTCCCTTTATTTTGCCCAGCCAAGTGACCTATTACATGATGCAACCATTCCATATTGTCATGACACATTCATGTACCCTTCCCCTCCGGAGTGCCGGACCTTCCGGACCCTTCTAGAACATTCCCGGTGAAAACACCGGAATCATTCCCCAACTCCGAAATAGGACTTTCCTTATATGAATCTTATTCTCCAGACCATTCCGGATCTCCTCGTGATATCCCGGATCCCATCAGAGACTCCGAACAACATTCGGTCTCTTACTCATCATTTCATAACTACTCAACAACATCGAATCCTTAAGTGTGTCTCCCTACGGTTCGTGAATTATGCGGACATGATCGAGACACTTCTCCGATCAATAACCAATAGAGGAATCTGGAAATTCATATGGCTCCCACATATTTCTACAATTACTTTGCGATCGAATGAACCACTTACATACGATACCAATTTCCCTTTGTCTCATGATAGTTTACTTATCCGAGGTTTTGATTGTCGGTATCTCTGCATACCTAGTTCAACCTCGTTACGGATAAGTACTCTTTTCTCGTTCCCGTGATATGTGATCCCTTGTGAGCCAGTCACATGCTTGCAAGATAATTGGATGACATTCCACCGACAGGGCCAGAGTATATCTATCCGTCATATGGATGGACTAATCCCACTCTTGATCCATGTGTCTCAACCCATACTTTCCGAACACTCAATGCCACCTTTATAGCCACCCAGTTAAGGTGTGGTGTTTGATGTCATCAAGGCATCCTTCCGGTGATGGTGATAAGCATGATCTCATGGTCGAAGGAATTAGGTTACTATGTATCAGAAAGCTTATAGCAATTGAACTATTAAAATGACTTGTTCTTTATGCTACGCTTATCTATAGGAGTATGTCCATCATATCATTCTCCTAATGATATGACCTTGTTATTAACAACATCTCAAATGTTCATGATCAAGAAACCATGATCATCTATTAATAAACAAGCTAGTATTATAAAGAGGCTTTACTAGGGACTCTAATTTAGTTTACAAATCACACAAGTATTAATGTTTCTTGTTAATACTGTTATAGCATGAATGTAAACATTTATCATAAACACAAAGATATAATAATAACTACATTTATTATTGCCTCTAGGGCATATCTCCAACAGAACCTACATGTTATGTGTGTTGTAAGAGTATCATATCATACTTCTACTTACAACATCACCATATCATAACACTAGCCCATCAACAATCTAAACTAGACGCCTCTAATTTATCCATTGCTAGTTTTACGTGGCTTAGGGCTTTCGAAGAAAGAACCGTTATTACCTACGAACATGAACCACAACGAGGATAACCAAATTGTTGACAACTCGTTGCAAATTAGATATTGACTATAGTAGGAGAGACAGACACCCGCTAGCCACTTATGCAAAACTAGTTGCATGTCAAGCGTGGAACAGGTCTCATGTGCAAGGACATGTAAAGTTTGTCCGGGCCGCTTCATCCCACTATGCCACCAATACCCAAAGTACAACTAAGAAGCAATAAAATGATCATCATCGCCCACATACTCATATGTGTACTACCCGTGCAAAGCATCTACGCATAGATCCGGCTCTGATACCACTGTAGGGTTCGCAGCATAGAAAACAAAAAAATTCCTACGATGGGAACAACTATGTACCAAGATCTATCTACTAGATATAAGCAACGGTGGATATACATCCATAGAATACATACCCTCGAAGACCGAATAGTGTTAACGAGGTTGTACTCGTGAATGATGTAGACGAACGCTTGCCGATCTCAAGATTGTGATGAAGTCCATATGGTCCAGCCGGTCCAGCACCATCAAGTCCAGCACCGCAAAGCAGTGTTGCATTTGTGATCACACACACGTCCGGGTACCCCGACAACCTCTGCGCCCTCGCTCCAGCGAAGCAGCGGAAGCAACAAATCCTTCCAGAAAAAGCCACCAAGAACATGTATCTCGTTGATCCGAGACCATGGGGAAATTCTAAAGGGAGGAGAGAGATCCTTCGCGAGGAGGTGTGCTTTGAGAGGAGGAGAGGGGGACCTTTTATAGGGAGAGGGGGGCACCCCAAGGGGCATGGCGCCAGCCATGGTGGCTGCGCCCACCTCTTCCACATTCATGTGGGTGGAGCTCCCACTCAAAATGAAAAGCCTCCACTCCCATAAAAAAGCCTCCACTCAAAAATCCACTCACATGCATTAAATTGTTGGAATTATGCCCTAGAGGCAATAATAAACATGTTATTATAATTCTTGTTCATGATAAAGTTTATATTCCATGCTAGAATTGTATTAAGCGGAAACTTTGATACTTGTGTGGTTTATGAACAACACCGTGTCCCTAGTACGCCTCTATGGACTATCTCATTGATTAATTATGGTTAAGGTTTCCTAACCATAGACATGAGTTGTCAATTAATAATGAGATCATGTCATTAGGAGAATGATATGATGGACAGACCCAAATTAAGCAGAGCAATTAGATCGTGTCATCGTGTTCTTTTTGCGAAGCTTTTTCCTATGTCAAGTATTGTATTCCTTAGACCATGAGATAATACAACTCCCTGGTATCGGAAGAAAGATTTGAGGTCATCAAACGTCATCCTATGTGAGGGTGATCATAAAGGTGTCTCTCAGGTGATCGGAAAGTACTTGTAGGGTTGTATGTATCGAGATGGAATTTGTCCCTCCCGAGTCGGAGAGATATACTTCGGGCCCACTCGGTAATCGATATCAACACCTCTTGTAAGCACGTGGTTAAGGAGTTAATCACAAAGTGATATCGGATTACGGAACGAGTAAAGTACTTGCTGTGAACGAGATTGAACTAGGTATGCCGATACCAACGATCGAATCTCGGGCAAGTAAAATATCGTGTGACAAAGGGAATACATATATGGGATTAATTGAATCCTGGCATCGTGGTTCATCCGATATGATCATCGATGAATATGTGAGAGTAAATATGGGTTTTCAGATCCCGCTGTTGATTATTGATAGAAGATCATGTCTGCATATTCTCGAACCCGTAGGGTCACACACTTAACGTGCATCGACGCTAGGATAGAATGGATAATTGGTTTATGAGTTTTTTTGTTCGGAGTCTCGGATGAGACCCAGGACATCACGAGAGGTTCTGGAATGGTCTGGAGAATAAGATTCATATAAAGGAAAGCAGTTTTTGGATTTTAGAATCGTTTCGGAGTTTATCGGTATTGTACCGGAAGGTTCTAGAAGGTTCCGGAGTGGGACCAACGTGGGCCCACTTGTCGGAGGCCTGCGTGGGCCTAAGGGGAAGTGCCCTGGCCACTTTGGGCCAGGGGCACAAGGCCCCTAAGGCCCAGCCGGCCAGCCCTTAGGGGAAACCCTAAGGGAACCTTCCAGAAGAGGGGGGGATGACTTGCCCCCCACTCCACCCCTTGGGCCACCGCCCTAGGGATTGGAGGAGGGGTCAAGGGGCCGGCCAGCCCCCTATATAAGGAGGGCAGGGGCACAGCCTCCCCCCCCAACCCTAGCCGCCGTCCAACTGCTGCCCCTCCATCTCTCTCTCTCCCGACTGCGCGTAGGCGAAGCCCTGCCGCAGAAACTCTCCACCATAAGCACCACGCCGTCATGCTGCAGATCCAATCTATTTCTCCACCATACTTGCTGGACCAAGGAAAGGAGGAGACGTCGCTGCACCATACGTGTGCATATCTCGGAGGCGCCGCCACTTGCGGCGTAGGATCGGATCGCGAGGAGGAGACGGCGAGTACGACTACGTCAACCACGTTCTGTTGAACGTTTCTGTTGTGCGATTTCTTCAAGGGTATGAAGATCTCATCAATCTCTCTCGTTGATTACATCTCCTAGATTAGATCTTGGCTTTCTTGTTCGCATCCGTAGGAAATTTTTTGATTTACTGTGATGCGAAACCCTTCATAAATTTCCACCAAATTTAATGCAAGCTCTCATTTAAATAAAACTCTTTGATTTATTTATTCAGAATTTTGTTAATTACTTTAGTTAACAAACATTCACATAAAACCCCTTACAACATTTCAATTTCACATGCAGAACCAGTTTCAGCAATTTCAACCGAAACAGTTTCAGTGTCTAGTGAAATAAATTCCTACCTTTCCTTTTTCTTTCTCTAGCATATTATTTGCTCTGAATGGTGTCGGTATCCCTTAAGTGTGTCACCCTATGGTTCGTGAATAATGTAGACATGATCGAGACCCCTCTCCGATCAATAATCAACAGCGGGACATGGAGATCCGTACTGACTCCCACATATTCAACGATGACTTCTGTGATCGTGTGAACCTTATACGCATGTAACTCAATCCCTTTGTCTCGCGATATATTACATGTCCGAGATTCGATCATCAGTATCTCCATACCTAGTTTGATATCGTTACCGACATGTACTCTTTTCTTATTCCCCTGATACAACATTCTAGTGATCAAATCACTTGCTTGCAAGCTAATCAATGTGATATCACCGAGAGGGCCCAGAGTATATCTATCCGTCATCGGGATGAACAAATTCCACTCTTGATCCATGAGCCTCAACATAACACCTTCGTAGCACTGAACCCATCTTTATAGTCACCCTGTTACGGTGTGACGTTTGATATTATCAAGATAATCTTCCGGTGTTAGTGATTGACATGATCTCATGGTCTAAGGACTAAGATTACTTCGTATGATGTTATAGCAATATAAACACAATGACCTTGATCGTAATGCTATACTTCGGATGAATGTTCATCACACCATTACCCTAATATTGTGACCTCGTTATTAACAACATCCAATGTCCATGATCAGGAAACCTTTGATCATCTTGTTAATCAACGAGCTAGTTTATAAGAGAGGCATAACTAGGAACTTCCTTTTTGTTTATTAAACACACATGTATTAACGTTTCCATATTAATACAATTATAGCATGCAAAATAAACATTTATCATAAATAAGGAATACGATAATAACCACTTTATTATTGCCTCTCAGGCATATTCCCTTCACAAACTATAACCACTCATCTATAAAAGTTAAATGATACTACTCCATTATAAAATCAAGAAACCACTACACCAAGTAAAAGTATAATCATTCTTAAGTAACCTTAAGGAAACATTACCATGTACACAGGATATAAATATCATAAGCATTATACTTGCAAACTATCTTTGTTTTAAAGTTAACTTTAGCCTACAAGAATCTAAATATAACACTATAAGCATTATTATATGTTTTATAGTTAACTTTGGTCTGAATTAGTTAAGTATAAAGCATCTCAAGACAAAACTATTCAAGCAAACACAAATAACATCGACCACCACTAACTAACCACAAAGATTGTTTAAACCTTAGAAAAGGAATCTTTTCTACAAAAGTTATTCGTTTTGCCACTTCAGACAATATATGACAAATAATCAAGATCACATTACTTCATATTTAACCTGTATAGCTAGGATCGATAACACTTAAGATCTTTATAAGTGACTTTACTTGTAAAGTAAAACAATTAAAGTGTAAACAATCTTGAATAGCATTTCATAGGTATATATATTTTATTGCTGCATGAATATGTGTTGTTCACACACACTCACAAGCCCTAATAAGAAGCACAAGTGTGAAACTTATCTAAAAGGACAACACATTCTAAAGTAACCATTTACAGTATCCAAACCCTAGAACAACGTCATCCCCGGGATTCGCGTTCATAAAAGTGCATCACATTACTTATGCATAGAGCATATTGCTTCTTAAAACATTAGTCCTTACCGGACCAATGATGCTGATTTCAGATTTTGGATCTTATATTATCTTGAAGACCGTGAGTGCATAATCTTGCAATCACAAAAGGCAAGTTCACACTTGCTCATGTCCTTTGTTTATTTTCTATAAAGTATTTTACAAATCCAGTGTTGTCATCACCTGCATTTGAAAAAGGTCAGAAAACACTATTTTCAGTAATAATGTGAACTATTGGTTACTGATTCAGGATGATCAGTTAATCTATTAAATCTGACAGTTGGAATACCACTGTTTAGAACTATATTACCTAGGACTTAACAACCAATGTCGCCGGTGATTCTTGCGTCGTATATTACGCGTTGACCATGAGATTTGGAATGGGACGGAGAAGTCAGTTGTATCTTCTTCCTCTCGCATGAAGCCGGATGTGCAGGTCGTGGCTGTTATCCTCGAAGCATGCATATTAATTGGTAATTCGTAGAGGATATGCATCATATGGGTGAGAACCCTCAACGTCCCACGATAGTTCTGACATCTAACGGTTTGTACAAACCATTGCCGTAATTATTTATGTGGGCATGGTGTACACCAAGGAGGCATGCGAGGTCGTGAAGGAGGCAGTGATTGGCTTGGATCATCTTCTGGGCCCCACATCATGGAATTGTGGACGGGAATAAGCTGCCCAGTTGTGCAACAAAGAGTTGATCTCTCATGGGTAAAGTAACGCACCTCTGCAAAGTGTAAGAATTATAACTTGTTGCTCCCTGTTCCAGGAAGGAACTACGAACGCGGCGGGAAAGGAACTCCATAAAAGTTCTGGTAAACCCGTGAAGGCTGACGGACATAGTTTTTCAGAATAAAAGCAACCTTTGAAGAAATGTTTATGAAAACTTGTATTGCCTACGACCTATGGTCTATGGCTGTAGTTATAGTGCATCAAACACTCCTTTTCTAGTGAATTTGCTGAGTACGCTCGTACTCAAAGTATCTTCTTAACCCTTGCTAGATTCTGAAGCCGGAAAAGACAACATCCATATCAAGGTATGCTCCAGGACTCGCCATCCAAAGTCAAAGCTCTTTCATGAAGTCAAGAAAGTCAGCAAATACATGAACTCAAGTGAAGACGGAATTACTGATTAAATAGAAATATGATCTCTAGTTAAGAACCTAATTCTGTAGGGTATTGCAATAACAGCAATGCCAACCCTTAGTTAAATTACGAGTTTTAATAGTATAATAGTTCTTGCGTTGTTTATCTTTGATTCTTCTCTAAAAGAAGTTCTTTCTCTCTCTCTCTTTAACCTAGAGTGTTCTCTGGATCTTGTGTAAAGAGTGAGTTGTAACCTTTAGCCATATATTGGACCCGCTGTGTTTCTGTTGTGCCATTCTGAGGGATGTAATACTAGTGAACGATGTTTCATTGGTGTTATGTCAACGACTATAGTATACTACATCATGCAGTGGTATGCTGGGTTACCGCATAACCTTTCACGATTCAAGTATGCGACGTTTTTTTTTACGTTAGCCTAGATAAATTGAAACTAGGAGTACTAGGTTTTTTTTCTTTAGCAAGAGAAGTTTACTTACAAAGGGCATTTCCAGCTGTGTCCCGAGCATTCAGGGGATCGATCATTGTGGAGGAAACCTGGATCCTTCACCAGACCAAATAAGACCCAAGGAACTCCAAATGTGTCTTTGCCTTCCGAGATCCATTTATCTTTTCATTTTTTTGAAAATCAAATTACAAGTTTTTAAAAAATTGGACATAATCAATGATGTATTCTACAATTGTGCAAAATCTTAACGTGATTTTTTATATTGTGGGCTACATAAAAATACCAAAATTAGGAGATTTAAAAATATGCATAATCATATCCACACCTTTTTTGTGTAGAATACAAAGTATTTGAAACTGATATTTTGCTTGTTTGTGGGATATATCACTGGTTACATCCAGAATTATTTTCAACTATTTTTGAAGCTTAGAATATGATTTTTAAAAATTTGAAAGTAACAAATCAATGGAGTTTGGGAGCCAAAAATCTCCACTCGAAGGAACTTCTACTTTCTCCTGGTATCTTTTCCAGACAAACAAGGTAGCTGACCACGAAGAAATAATCGAATAAATCATGTGCTCTAAGCCCAAGCGGATAAGAATGGACAGTTAGTATGCAGGCATACATATTCGGTAAACGAAGGACTGCAATTATCATATCCACCTCGTCTGATCTTCAAAGATGAAGGCATAAAAAGGTTAGGTTGTTTGTTAAGGGACCAATGGCGTTATACACTCTTATCTTTCTTATTCCCCAGAGAGAGAAATATCACTGCATAAAGGTGACATGGCGATATTACTTCATCAACGGTTCAGATCTAGGGTCCACTTCACATAAAGGGAAGTACGATCTAGCACTGATAAAACGGTAATTGTAGGGTGGAAAGCTGCACCCGCAAAAGAAAATATGGAAAAAAAGAGATCACAAAATCTAGCAAAATTAATGAAGAATTAGTTAAAAAGCCGTGATGTCGTAACCTGTCTCGCTTGACACCCTAGGTAATCAGTTGTTACCCGGTAAACATTTCTTATTATATATGTGATGGCAAAAGTATAGAACTTGCTGAAAAATGCTTGTAAAATAAGCAAGTTTCAGGTTGATGCAATTGAGCTCACCTAAAGAAAGGGAAGTGTGATCTAACATTGATAAGATGTTACCACCTCTTCCGACATGCAAAACTTAGACAACGTGAAATCAAACTTCTTTATCTTTGATTAATAATTGACAAACAATACTTATGTTTCCTAGGTAAAATGGTACTCATTTTGCGTCGAATTAAATGTCAATGGATTTCAGACATGCGAATGTAGACAAATATGCTGACATCTTATTCAAGACAGATGTAGTATTACAAAATTTGTCTTAGAAAGCAGTTTTTTACTCTTCCGTTTCAAAATAGATGTTACAGATTTGTCTAAATTTAAATATATCTAGACACTATTTAGTAATCCATCTGTTAGAGATTATTAGACGAGTCATAGTGGATAGTATCATATAGTACTATCACGCATATAATACTAGTATATGATATTATCTTTACGATGCATAGTACACCCTCCATCTCGGTTTATAGGGCTTAATCTGAAAAAATATTTATCCCATAATATTTTCTCTCTAAGGCCTGCATGCATTTAGGTTGGTCATAGTGTATTAGTAACTTAGACTAGTAACATGCATATGTTACTAGTCTAAGTTACTATCTTTATAGTACAGAATAACTTAAGTATGGTAACATGCAATGTCACATTAATTAGGTTGTAGACTCATTTTGTCTTGATATGTGTGATGTTACAGTAACATAGCTAGTTACTCTATCTATCTCTTTCCTCATTACACATAAGCAAAAGTGTTGAGTTAAACTCTTACTCTAGTTACTAGTAAAGTTACCTCCACTATGACCAGCTTTAGTTACCAGCAGTAACTCCCTATAATTATTCAACATCTCTCATTTTCTCCTTTTCTTTAAGCCGGCTAAAACAACCAATGCCCGCGTGCGGTTGGCTCTCCCGTTTGCATGCAGAATATGTTCGGATCTCTAATTAAATAGGGCAATTAAACGTGGCAACTGATTGAAGAGAGACTAACCAAAGATTTAAACGTCCAATAGAATTTTGTCTTCGTTTCCATGCAAATTCTAGTAAGCCATTTAAACCGAGACAAAGGGAGTATCATGTGGTATCATAGTATATTTATTGTTTTGTAAAATTTTAATATAAAATTGTGTACAAGATTTATTTAGGATTAATTTTTCTAATTCTATGTGCTATGATACCATATCTACCTATGATACCAACGCAATCTCTTTCACCATTAATTATAGTGACACATAATCATTATGTATGCATGTGGTGCATGATACCACCTATGATATCCTTATTGGGGCTAGTCTTAGGCCCAAAGCCAATTTTATAGGACCAAGAAAGCCAATTACGCTATCCAAGAGTTTCTCCTCCCCGCACCTCCTGACCCCTCCTCCTCCCACACCCGCGCGGCGGCGCGGCGCCGCGCCGGGCGGCCTCCCCTCCCCGCCGAGCCCTCCCTCCCGTGGTCTCTCCTTCCCGACACCACCGCCCGGATCGTCGCCAGGCAAAGACCTAGGGGCATGGCAGCGTCCGTCCCGGCTGGTTTAGCGGTGGTGTTCCGGTGAGCGATGGCCGGTGATCCTCGGCCCAGATGGCGGAAGGCGGCGGCGGGGATCTGGGCCTAGCCACGATCTGTCTCGTACGTTGGCCTCGACACCGGCGCCCAGGCAATCCGGGCCTTGTCCGTTACACTAGGGCGCTTGGGGCATCTGTCACCGGCATGGTGGTCCTTCTCCATCCGAATTGTCGGCCGGGTGGTCTTGCCGTCTTGCGGCGGATCCTACTAGTTTTCAGCGGGTGGCGTGGGGGCTCCTGACTCGGTTTTAGGAAAGGAGGTGGTCGTGGATCCCTCTCAAGCCAAGACAATGATCTACCAGATGTTGGTATTCATTGATCTGGTTTCTGTGTCGTGTTTCGGAAGGCTCCGCCGGCGAACTCCATAAGTGTTATCATGCCGTGAGTTTGCTGGAAGGATTGAATTCGGTCGTACGCACCCATGTTTTACCCTGACCGTTTGGTTTCAGAGGGTGTGCTTCGAAGCTTTGTTGGCTGTTATTATCATGGGGCATGTTCTCGTTCCATGATGCTGACGGAGAAAGTCATGAAGACCGAGATCTGCGGGCATACAATGGTGGTTCAAGTCTGGGTGGTGATGATGAATTGGCTAGGTGGCTTGTGAATTGGAGCAGTGGCATGCAAGTGGGGGCGACTGCACAGGAGAGGTTCATGGTCCTACCTCTTAGGGTGAAAACCTAGGGTCTGGCCTTAATTGGTTGTGCCTGGCAATAGCCTTGTTGAATGTATTGTTTCGAGAGCGCAGACTTTCTTCAAGATGAAAACCTAGATCGTTGATCGGGTGATGACGGTGTTTGTGCACTGTTCCCTTCTTGGAGGCGTCATTTTTCGAAAAGCTGGACTTCTGGTGCTGTCTTGGTGGTGGTAGTGCTGTTGTTTCAATGAATGAGTCACTGTAGCGGGACTTTTCTTTTTTGTAATTCTTCTTTCTTTTTTTGGCTGTGTGCATCCGTGCTGTCGCTAGGGCAATGCATTGTTGCAGAGGCCGGGTGTAATTGGTATCATCTGATATTAATATATGCTCCTTTCCAAAAATAAAGCCTAATTACCCCTCCTCATTATGACTCCATGCACCAATATTTGCGCGTGCATGAGAGAAGAGAGGGGAAAAGAGAACGGTGGAGAGATGATAATAAATAAGTTAGGCCTTATAAGAATTTGAAAATGCTCTCTAGCATTATAATCCCTAATGGAGTAAGTATAGATACATCAAAATTTAAACAAAATTTGGACATCTATTTTGAGACAGAGAGAGTAGTATATATTTTTTTGGAAGGTAAATAACAACGTCTCATTATCTAGAAAGTTTGTATCCATAATTTCTAAGAGGAAATGAATTTAAAAACGGATGGAAGAATAACATGATACTCCTCTGTTCCAAATTAATTGAGTTCTAGGTTTGTTCTAAGCCAAAGTTCTTCAAACTCAACTATGTTATATATATAGGTATATCATGTCTATACATATAATTTAATGTATCATATCTTTTTTGTGAGTATGTGATACCTGCACGATACATACCCTAGGTATCTAATACCTAGTGGCAATACGCATGTCATTTTGTCGTTTGATTTTGGTATCACATACCCACAAAATTGTAGGTATGCACATACTCAAGGTATGTCATGAAGGAGAAATTGTACGTATAATACTCCGAAGAACTATCACATACCTAGAAAATTAAATTTCTAGGTCTAAAATTAAATTTATTGGTATGTACATTCTCAAGAATTTCAAGGTATGATACCCGCAAGAAATATCACATACCTGGAATATTTATGCACATATTGCTAAAAAAAGGGTGCATATACCTGAGATATTCATGGGAATGTTAAATTAAATTTTCACGTATTTGCATACCTATGATATTTAGGGTATGTACACAAAAGAATTTTTCGAACCAGTGAAATTATATTTCTAGGTATGTTCATACCCAAGATTTTTTCAAGGTATGTGATTAATAAAGAAATTAAAAGTTATGGTACCACCAACAAATATCACAAGCCTAGTAAATGTGTGCACATGTCTTTATAAAATCAGGTATGTAGATGGGTATGTTAAACGGATGAGGCGATTTGGCTTCCGAGCTCAGATGAGCTTGTTTTCTAGAGCGGATGTATATGATTGATAGGTCCCACCTGCATATATACGACGCTAGCTTTTGGTGGCTCTCATCTCATGTTTTCTGCCCCAACTGGTAGTGGCAGCCAAGGCATCAGGAAGCACAGTATACCTTTGATTTGTTTTACAAATAATTTCTCTGTCATTTTAGCTATGATGATGTTCAAATATGCATCGATGGTAGCGATGAACTCACTGAGCGGTGATTTAGACAGTGTGTAATTAAGTTTTTTCGCTGCCACGTATCCTTGAACAGGCACTAGACCCATGTCAGCTGTTGACCCATGGAGGCAGTTCCTGGCAGAACTGACGGGAGCTGAGAGGAAAGACTCGGTGGGTCCTGGGCACTGCAGACTGCACGTTACGATGTAGACATACACAGCACCACCAATCTCAGCGCACACGGACGGTCTACAAAACGAGTGCAGCTGAGCCCGAGATCGAAAGAGCATTTTCAATGTTAAACTACATTTTCATGAATTTGCAGACCAACGATATTCAGTGTATGCATAGCAACAAATTTTGACCACGTGAAATTAAATTTCTAGGTATATTCATATCCAAGAATTTTGAAGGTATATGTAGCAAAGAAAGTTAAATTTCTAGAGTGACGTAAACTTCATACCTTACTTGCAAGTGTTCCACAAGTTAACAATCAAAGCATTAAATTTCTAGCATGACACCATGCATGCTTGGTTTTGAAAAAAAAAACATGTATAGTTGAATCGGTTGGTAGTTACCATATACTATTCATTTTTTTAGCCACTTTAAGTGATCCATGAGTTTGCAATTCCAGATTTTGTACTCTTATGATTTGAGACTTTTTAAACGCTGCAATAAAAGTCTGTGTGCATCAATTGATGCAGAGGCCATTCATGCTTCCTAATTAAAGGTGTTAACGGGTATACCTATTACTCCCTCTGGCCCATATTAATTGACTCAAATCTGTCTAAATTTGAATGAATCTAAACACTATTTAGTATATAGGTTCATTCAAATTTTGACAAAAAAGTCAATTAATATGGATCGGAGGGAGTAGCTTAGACTAGTCACAATGGAGAGTATCATATAGTAGTATTATGCATATGATACTATAATATGATAACATCTTCACAATGCATAATATCATGTAGTAGTATCATAGTCTTAGTGCATTTATTGTTTTGTAAAATCTTAATATAAAATTGTGTTTAAGATTTATTTGAGATTATTTTTTCTAGTTCCACGTGCTATGATACCGTATCTACTCCCTCCATCCCAGTTTAAAGGGCACAATTTGCAATTCTCTGATCCCTAGGTGTCATCTAATTGGTCTATTTTATAGCGTGGATAAGAACATGCATAAGAAGAAGAAGAGCCATCAAAGCGTTCATATTTGTTCACACATGTGCATGCAAGCATTTTGTTCTTTTCACACTGGAGTAATTATAGAGATTAAATGCTTTTGTATCTAAATATTTTGGGATTGCATGATTTGCATATTGTGTCCTTTAAACAGGGATGGAGGGAGTACCTATGATAATAGCATAATCTCTTTCATCATTAATTACAGTGATACATGAGCATTTTGCATTCATGTAATGCATGATACCATATATGATACCCCCATTGGGCCTAGTCGAAACCGGTTGGTATAACACGTATCTACATGCAATCTAAAGGTGTGGAAGTGTGGTGCATGAACACCATGGTGCCCCATACGAGCTTCCACGTGATGCCTCTGAACTTGATGGTACTGCCATGCGCTTAGTGGCCGTTTGCCCTATTGCCATGGTGCAAGTGGCAACACAAATGCACAATGACACACTACTCCTGATTTATACTCCTCCTATTTTAAAATATAAGATGTTTTAGATTTGTGAATAAAATGTATCTAAACTTCTTTTAGTGTCTAAATTCATTCCAAACACGAGTGAACCTACATACTAAAAGTAGTCTAGATATATTTGTTTTACAAAGCTAAAACATCTTATATATTTTGAAGTGGAGGAAGTATATTGCGCTGGGGAGTGGAGTGGGTTACCGGTTGGCAAAACCATGGACAGACACAGATCGGGAGGCAAGACGTACAATTCACAAAAAGAGTGCAGATGAGCTCGTGACTATAAATGCCATGTCCAGACTTTCTAGTCCACTTAGTAATAGAGAGGGAGAGAAAGAGAAAGCTGCACATACACGCTCGATCTTCCGGGACAAGGCGGGAGTGCAACATACTCCTTCCGTTTTAAAATATAAGATATTTTATATTTATGAAAATAATATATTTAGGCTTGTTTTAGTTTGTAGATTTATTTTAAATATGAGTAAACCTATATACTAAAAGAAATCCAAATACATTTTCTTCATAAAACTAAAACATCTTATATTTTAAAACGGAAAGAATATGTGTGAATGGTTGTTTCTTTGCACGGTTGCGATCATATGGCTGCCCGCCTTCCCCCTTTCAAATGGTATCTTTCTCTACCGGGCGAGGCCGTGAACCCGTGATTGGTGGCACATCTAAAGTTCACGAGTGCCCTTCTCCTGGATTTAATAATAAGTGTACTCAAACAAACAAGAGACGATCGATGTACTCCTCTCGGTCTATATTAACGGCCTCAAGTTTAACTAGTAAATTCCTAGTCATCGTATGAATCTAGACAAAATTAAGGCCACTAATATGGACCAGAGGAAGTAGATAAAGGATGTACTTCATATATACTCAGTTCTAAAGTGCATTAATTTATGTGCACAACATATACCATATTGTTTCCCCTTTTCCCGGACTTGAATAACCTTTCTCTAAATTCTAAAATACGACGAAAGTATATAGCTACAAAATTGGACAAATAAGTTTCTAGGACTTGAATCGTTGGGACATGGTAGCCGGCTTCTTTGTCATTTGTAACAAAGAAATTTAGATATTAATTCACCGTATATTAGGAGGAAACAACGGAAGGGCTACAAAACACATGCATGTGCGACACTAATTTTCTTAATAATTAATTGAACATGACATATCAATTCTAAAATAAAGTTAGGCTATCACTCTCACGTCATTTGGTCTCACATGATCATCTCTTAGAATTATGCATATTGCTAATTCGATTTATATGCATGTTACTAGTCTAAATTATTTTCTACAGTGAACAGCCTAAAATATAATGATGCTCTCTTTGTGGTTAGGTACAACCACATGTCCTTTGTGTTTCCTCCGATAAATGTGCTAAGAGCTGATCGTACATATATTATCATACTTATGACATGACCCCACTATTGTTGTAGTAAAATAGAATGTCTGGTAATAAATTGACTAATAATAAGCATTTTACTAGTTCAGGTTACTCCTCACCTTGGCCGCCCTAAGATGGAGTATCATGTGACGTGGCAAATGAGCGACCGGGTTGCGGGATTATAAATTGAGAAACACAGCTAGTAGTATATACTCTCTCTGTTTTAAAATATAAGATATTTTAGGTTTGCGAAGAAAATAAATTTAATTTTTTTAGTGTGTAGATTTATTTCAAAGTTGAGTAAACTTATATACTAAAATAAGTCTAGATACATTTGCTTTACAAAGATAAACCATCTTATATTTTAAAACAGAAGAAGTACTAGGAAGTGTCCACTTGGATGGGATGTATCAAAATCTGTCTAAAAAACGAGTATAGTTTCATAATATAATGATCCACTGGCTGACTGTCGAGTGGGACAAATCTGTGTGTACCCCAGGTATGGGTATGGCAACCGGCAGCCGGTAGGTACATACATGCGCCCGCCTGGCTGCGAAACCCACGGCGGTTGCGTTAAATGGTCGACATCCACTCGCTCATCGTCCTTCCTCCACGGCAACCAGACCAGCAGGCTGGTGGAGTGGAAGACGGAAAGCAAAACGCCGCGCGGACCCCGATCGATGTTTCCACGGGGACGTCCACTGTGGACGACGCCGGCCGGGCCTACATTTGCTTCCAACCCAAGCGAAACGCGGCTCCCAGAGAGATTTCTCATCATTCCGGGTAAAGCGTCAAATAATTTGTTGGGTGGGAAATGCTACTCGGTCACCGACTGACGCATGGTTTAACTCCCGTCCTTTGGCAGGAGCCCTGTCCCCTCGAGTACGGAAAAGTTGCTCTCCGGCTGGTGGTATGGCAACACCGTGTGCGCAGCGCAGTGGATTCAGATGTGCCGGAAGAAACAGAGCTCCCTCCGTTTTCGTGCGTGGACTCTCGCATAGTCATCGCTGCAAGTTGTTTCATAGGATTATTATTTGTTCTACGTTCCGTAACCAGTTCCCTACGTAAGATCCCTTTTACAAAGTAGTATATCTATATATACTAAGTTGTTATTGCTTCCGTGTTAGCACAAAACCTGGTGCTACCTTCCGATAATAAGAAAATAATACTATTTTGGTTGTGCTTATGTATGGTTTTTCATTTTTGACTTATGAGCCACAAAAGCACTAAAAACCAAAGCCAAAAGCGGGTTTAGCGTTTAGGGTTTTGTAACTTACACCGGTGGAAAAAGGGCCTCCAGTCCCGGGCTCTAGTCCCGGTTCTGGGCCCGGGACTGCGAAAGCGGGACTAGAGCCCCTCCCCCCCCTAGTTCTGGCTCGCTACGGCCCGCGACTGATAACAGCCACGTGGCTGTTTCAGCGCCGCGGGGGCGAAAACCCTCTAGTCCCGGGTCGTAACACCACCCGGGACTATAAGGTTTCCTGTCGCGGCAGAGAATTGTGTGTTTCTCTGCCGCGGCAGAGATTGTGTATTTCCTTTTTTTTTTGCCATTTCGTTTCTTTTTCGTTTTGTGTTTCACTATAATTCAAACATATATTTCAGTATACATATTATACGCTACTACATACACACTACACATCGATGCATTTATATAATTAATCGATCCCTTGCAAGCATATATATAATCAATCATATCAAAAGGAAGAAATATTTTGAAATTATATGGTCATTGATGAATATATATATCATATGAGCTACATGGAGATGACTAAGGCAAATCGAGTTCCACGTCATCCGCATAATGCTCTCCATGTACATCAAGGACTTCCTTCATCATAAATCCCGCCATCTCCTCTTGAATTGCTCTTATGTGTTGGCCTGGCTCTAGTTTCTTCCGCAAATCATAAATATAATGTGAGTCAACTTTCCGCTCACTGGTCAACTCGCGGATGTACTCGCAGACGTAGTATCCACATAAATGAGTTTCCGGTGGTTTCTGTAAACTCTTCGCCATTTTATAAGTTAGCTCCTCTTTGAATGGACCTGGTATTTTCTGTCTAAACCGTGTTCAACACCTGCTCGGCAAAGAAAATGAACAAAGGAGTTATTAGTTATTTGATATCAGGAAATGAATGAAAGAGGACGATATAATGCGATAATGATTGAAATTACTTATGGAGCATTGTTTTCATGTCGCTCCACTGCTCTTGGTCCTAATTTAATGAGTCGTGGACTTCAACTAGGGACTTGTCAACTTGAATGTTTAGCAAGATCCAGTGAAATCTGCGGACATTTACATAAACATACATGCATAGCTCATCCAGTAAGCAAAAATAAAATGTGTACAAGATATAAACACTCACTTGAAGTTGTAAGGAAATAGTATTTCCTTAACAAAATTATTCTCGTTTAAGAACCTGCACAGGTCTTCCTCCATGTCCTTGGGGTGATTCTTTAACGTATATTCATTAATGATATATGGGTCAATAAACCCAACGTCGTATCTTCTAGCTCTTTTGCATTCAAGCATCTTCATTCTGCAGAATATAATATCATCATACAAAAGGATATATAGTTAGGATAATATATTAAATGCAATGAACGAGCTAAAGCTATAAACTTAATTATAGAAATAAATAACTTACAGACAGTAGCAACCAATGATAGATTTGTCGAGGGCGCGCTGGTTGTATAACTGAAACAGTTCGGTCATTTGAACCTGTATCGAGTATGGTTTGAAGTGATGCTCCATTCTAACGTCCACCGGAAACCAATCTTTCCGATGCTTTTTTTCTGCTTGCGACATGTACCATTCGTGCAGATTTCGCATATGTGTGGATAGACGCGCGAGCTCCTCATTACTGACTAGAGGCTCCCCTTGGACATACTGCCGTACTATCTGACCAATTGGCATATCTTCATAGCCTAAATATTGACCAAGAGACATATTTTCTTCGTTAGCAAGTGCTTTGGCCTGCGATACAGTGATTTCCATAAGAGACATATTTGCTTCGTTAGCAACCGCCGAAACTCTTCATGTGTTCATCTCTAATCCAAGAGTCATGCTTTCCAGGGTTGTTGGAGCGTAAGATTTTCTTATGTTCCTCGATATATGGGGCTGCCAAGATAGAATTCTGTAGAACGGTGTAATGTGCTTCGGTGTAAGAATGTCCGTCCCTACATATTATTGATTTCTTTCCACTCAGTCTCCCCTCATACCACGATTGAGGAAGACCAATCGGCTTAAGGTCAGGAACAAAGTCAACACAAAATTCAATGACCTCCTCTGTTCCATAGCCCTTGGAGATGCTTCCTTCTGGCCTAGCACGGTTACGAACATATTTCTTTAAGATTCCCATGAACCTCTCAAAGGGAAACATATTGTGTAGAAATACAGGACCGAGAATGGAAATCTCTTCGACTAGGTGAACCAGCAGGTGCGTCATAATATTGAAGAAGGATGGTGGGAACACCAACTCAAAACTGACAAGACATTGGACCACATCATTCTGTAACCGTGGTAGATCTTCAGGATTGATTATCTTCTAAGAGATTGCATTGAGAAATGCACATATCTTCACAATGGGTACTCGAACATTATCTGGTAGAAGCCCCTCAATGCAATCAGAAGCATTTGCGTCATAATCACGTGGCAGTCTTGAGACTTTAGGTTTTGGAACTTTTTTCTGCTATATTTATTATTCCCTTTATATTCGACGAGAAGCCAGACGGGACCTTAATACTGCCTAGGCATTTAAAAAATATTTCCTTCTCTTGTTTGGTAAGAGTGTAGCTGGCATGACCTTGAAACCATTCTGGATGCAGGCCATCTGGGTCTTTCATACGTTGATGGTCCTTTTGTTCTTCCGGTGTATCTTTTGTCTTCCCATACACGCCCAAGAAGCCTAGCAGGTTCACGCAATGATTCTTCGTCACATGCATCACATCGATTGCAGAGTGGACCTCTAAGAATTTCCAATATGGTAGTGTCAACACCCGGATTTTTCAATCCTAGATGCCTGTTATGCCATACATCGCAATCCCAGGATTACCATTTTTGCGAGACATAACAGAATTGGATACCATAGTACATCATCCATTACAACGATACAAGTTCGTACACCAATAGGGATCTCATGATCCAGTTCTTAATACAACATCAAGCAGCGGAATACGTAATAATAACGGTAGCGTAGGCGAAGCTCCATCTTCGGGGTCACAGGCAATGCTGACGATGGGAGATGATCCTAGTTGTCGTAACCTTCCTGGGGTCCATCCTCCAGGTACTCCTCTTCATAGTCTGGCCATGGGAATAGCCAGGGACAAAGCCATGAGTACTCTTTAAGTACTCGCAAACTAGTACTAGCAAGTAAAGGGGTTTTTGGATAATGGGACACTAGGCTCTAGGGTTGTTTTGCAAAAAGCCAGGTTTATCTCTACTAAGTTCCCAAAACAAGTTATAGTTTTATAACTCCTAAGTGGGATCTTGCAACTCGGGTCACAACTCTGTTGTGGTCAAGTCAAAGTCTCAATTTACTTCTCAAGTCCTTTTGAAAAGTCTGACGGGGGAACAGTATGGCCACTCCAACTGTCCATAACCGCGGACGCGGCTATTCGAATAGTTTGACACTCTGCAGAGATTGTACACTTTCACCACAACATTCGATACATCCGTCAGGAACAAATCCTGAATTCACCATACTCAGTATGCGGATAATCAATCTTAACCTTTCAATTACACTCCCTAGTATAAGCACCTCTCCTGTGAGTTTGGCCTCCCAACCATGACCACTGTCATCTTGGGTACTGCACAGGTGGACAATCTTCACAAGGTAGCCTCAGCTCAGACCTTGGCCGTGAGGGAACTAATACTAAGGTATATAAGTTTCCAGTCAAGCCCTACCCAAAATTCGGGTATTGTGGTTGTACGCTAAAATTGGAATGGTGTCGCATCCAGACAACCATCAGTTTTATAAAGGGGTAAGGCTCATGCCTCAATGTTTTCATCACCAAAATCATCAAGTGTTTGGAAACACATGTCCAAAACATTTCAATAGAATGATCCATCATTCCAAGGTTTTCATAACCATTTTTCCACCAAGTATTCCCATCTAAAGTTGATCAAGTTTTATGCTTATCACTAGCATCTACAGGTGGGGGTGGTAATAATGAGGGGTGGTAACTAGTGGAGTTTCACTAAGTCCAACATTATATCTTAGGCTGAGATCAAGGTTTCTAGCTTAGGCCAAATTTTATGCTCTTTATGCAACCTTCAGCACAACTATCTGGTATCTACCAAACTCTTAGGTAGACTCTAAGTAAGCTTTGATAAAGAAGTAAAGTAAGAAGCTTGCCATAAAACTAGGATTGGTTTAGCAAGTTGGTATGATCACATACGCTTAAGGCATATAGTAATCATATCACAAGCATGGGTTTGTGGCCACAATAGGGTATCTTGCAAGTGTTAGCTTGCACTGGTATAGTATCTTGCAAGTGTTAGCTTGCATTGGTCAACTTGGTTAGTAAAGCTTGCCTTGTGCAGAGCAGTGGTTGAAGTTCTCTTCGGCTTCCTCTTCGTAGTATCCTCCTTCCTCCTCGTAGTATCCTTGGTCGGTACTAGCGTCTATGAATAAATACGAGGTACACAATCACCAAACAATACTTAACTACTTGCAATCATCACACACAAGGGTCCTATAGATGATCTAGCATCATCTCTAACATTACAAGGTTAAGGATTGGTTTAAGTCTTTTTATTTTAGAAAAGTAATTTCTACTCAATGAAAAACTACTTAAGATTTAATATTCTCCAAACTAAACATGGGATCATGTTGACACATGTCATCACCACATATTGTAGTCCATGGGAATGTGATTTAAAGTGGTGTCACAATTTGAGAAGGTTTTACCCTTTTATTTTACTTAATTAAAGTGGCTAGAAATGCTTATGTAGCATTCTTTTATTCCTTGAACATTATTTCTGCAAGTAAACCTATATATTTTTTTATATCCTGAAAGGTATGGTTAAATGTGATTTTTGAGAGTTGGAATCAACTCAAAAGCTTTTATGGTTTAAATTTGAAAAATGTTTGAATGCAGAAAAGCTTCTATCTTGTTATTTTTGCTATGGGTGATCTACAGATCCAAATGACTTGAATCCAACGGGCTTGGATTAAGCATTCACAGATCTTTCCAACAAAATTGGGTTCATCCAATTTGGTGCACTGAATCAATCTGGGTTGATTTTTGAAGTTGGGTGCAGAAGTGTGTTTGAATTTAAAAAGAAAAAGGTTTAATTTGAATTGCTGGGTTGCGCGGGAAATTCTAACGGGCCGGCCTGCTAAGCGCAGTGCTCCCGCGGGCTGCTTAAGTGGGTGTCCCCACTCGTCAGTGACACGGGGCTGTGCGAAGCGGTATGGGGCAACGTGGGTCGTCCGATCTAGTTCTAATCTAACGGCTGAGGGTCATCGTCGACGCGAGACAGCTCCGGCGAGAATGAAACCTAGCGCGGCCAGTGGGGGGTGCTGGGGGCTCACCGGGGTACGGGCAAGGGTTGGCGAGACGGGCGAACGACGAAGTCGACGACGGCGATCCTCCTGGTACCGGTGGCTTCTCCTGGGGCGGCTCCAATCGCTGGCTCCTTTCTTCTCCAGAGGCGGCGGGCTCCGGTGAAATTCCGGCGAGGTGGTGCTCGGCTTGCTCTAAGGATGGTGTGGCACGGTCAGTGGGAAGAGGGGAGTGAGATGGTGTGAAGAAATCGTGCGGGGGTGGCCTCTATTTATAGTCGAGCTAGGGGACCGTCGGGGCGCAAGGTGAGCTCGTCGGGGGCGACGTTACAGGCAGCTAATGGCATGGGCAAGGGTAGGGGACGGTGTTGTGTCTCCTGGCGATGCTCAACAACATGATCGCGAGGCACGGGGCGGTGTGGTTTGGTCGGGAATGGGCGGTGCTCTGCGCGGCAGAGGCGGCGTCTTCGACGGTGGGCGGTGGCTGTATGGCACGGGGCTGCTAATGGGGATGTCTAGCGGTGTCCTGGGTCGGTGGCGATCGTGTGTGCGCGCGGTGAGGGCGGCGCGCGGTCTGGGGACGCTGGTCGCGGGTGGCGCTCTGGCGCACGCTCGGCATGGTCTGGGCGCGGCTTGTGCGCGTGGTCCAGGGCTTGGCAATGCTCACGGCTGGGACATGCAGTGGCGGTGGACGGTGGGCTACCTCCCAGACATGCTGGCTAGGCTTGCTGCTGCTCCTAGCTTGCTGTCCACATTGGGGTGACATGGGGGTGCTCGGCTGTTCACCATTAATGGCAATGGCAAGCTCACAGGGGTGCTAGTGTTGGGCTAATCTTTCTAGATGATCTACTAGTTTGTGTGTGAGCTAACTAGGGAACAAGTTAGGCTCAAAACACTGCACACTATAGTGTTTGTGGTTTTGTTTGATTTGTGTCTGCCACCTGTTTGATGAAATGGCCGCATGAAATCAAGTTTTGAATTTTGAAATGAATTTTGGTGAGTTTGCTAGATTGGTTCTGGTGAGTCTGCAGATGCTTGGGTTTTGAAAGTTGAGCTTGTTTGAGTGGGTTTTGAAAAGGTGGGATCTTCCCATATGAAGAAGATTCAATTTTGAATTGTCATTTAAACTATGCATTTGAAAGTTTCTGGATGATCACAAAGTGGGCCTTGATACTCTGTTGTGAGTACATTCAAGGGGTGCAAAGATCCAGAAAAGTTTCTGTTAGGTTTTGAAAGTTTGAGACAGCCAAAGTAGGCATGTGAGTTAAATTGGCCAAAATGACCATTCACTTAATATATTTGTTTTGATTTACTTGTCTTTAGGAAAAGTGTGGGAAATGTTTTAGATGATGTTATTTTCACCTAATAAACATTTTACAAGCAATGGATCACACAAACTAGGTGGTTTTTAAAGAAATTCAAAATTCATGCATACACATATACATGCATTCATGAGTTCATTTAGAAAAGTTTTTGTTAACCCTAAACTTGAGGATTAGTGTTTTGATGATCTAAGTTAGATATTTTTGGGATGTTACAGGTAGCTCCCAAAATATAGATTTCTTCTTCCACATGGGTGCGTGTCCTTCAGCGTCCTTCGGAACAGATTTTCCTCCAGGACCCTTTCCAAAGGTTACCAGTTGATCCAAATCTTTGACCATATCAAATATATCAGCACCAGTACGCTCCTTAGGCTTCGTCTGGTGACATGCCAGATCGTTGAAATGCTTGCCTTTCTTTCTTAAGGGATGCTTGGCTAAAAGAAATCGACAATGCTCATTATATACATTCTTCTTACAATGTTCCAAATATATACTTTCAGTCTCATCTAAATAGTGTGTGCATGCATTGTATCCCTTGTTTGACTGTCCTGAAAGGTTACTAAGAGCAAGCCAATCATTGATTGTTAGGAAAAGCAATGCTCGGAGTTTAAATTCTTCCTGCTTGTGCTCATCCCACACGCGTATCCCGGGTTCGTGACACAACTGTAAAGGTTCTTCCACTAATGGCCTTATGTACACATCAATGTCGTTGCCGGGTTGCTTCGGACCTTGGATCAACACTGGCATCATAATGAACTTCCGCTTCATGCACAACCAAGGAGGAAGGTTATAGATGCATAGAGTCACGGGCCAGGTGATGTGACTGGAGCTCTGCTCCCCAAAGGGATTCATGCCATTTGTACTTAGACCAAACCTTAAACTCCTTGCGTCATCTGCAAAGTCCGGATACTTTCTATCGATTTTTCTCCATTGCGACCCATCAGCGGGGTGTCTCAACATCCCGTCTGACTTATGTTCCTCTTTATGCCATCGCAACAACTTGGCATGCTCTTTGTTTCTGAATAAGCGTTTCAACTGTGGTATTATAGGAGCATACCACATCACCTTCGCAAGAACCCTCTTCCGGGGGGGCTCGCCCTCAACGTCACCAGGGTCATCTCGTCTAATCTTATACCAAAGTGAAGTGCATACCGGGCATGCATCCAAATTCTCATACTCCTCACCGCGGTAGAGGATGCAGTCATTAGGGCATGCATGTATCTTCTGAACCTCTAAACCTAGAGGGCAGACAACCTTCTTTGCTTCGTACGTACTGGCGGGCAATACGTTATCTTTTGGAAGCATATTCTTCATCATTTTCAGCAACTTTTCAAATGAGGAGTCAGGTATAGCACACTCAACCTTCCATCGCAGCAATTCCAGTGTGTTGCCCAGCTTTTTTAGACCATTTTCGCAATTTGGATACAACAACTTTTTGTGATCCTCTAACATGTGATTGAACTTCTCCCTATCCTTTTCAGTTTCACAATCTCTTCGTGCATCGGCAATGGTCCAACCAAGATCATCAGCGGGTTCATCATGTGTCTCTTCTTCATCCTCCCCTTCAGCATCCCCCATGAAAGTATCTCCGTACTAAGGGAAACCATGATATTTGTCATCCTCCTCCTCTTCTTCATTGTCTTCCATTATAACCCCTCTCTCTCCGTGCTTGGTCCAACAATTATAAATGGGCATGAAGCCGGACTTCAACAGGTGGCTGTGAAGGGTTTTTGAGTCAGAGTAATCCTTCTGATTCCTACATCCATTACATGGACAGAATACAAAACCATTGCGCTTGTTTGCATCAGCAACACGGATGAATTCATGCACGCCATTAATGAACTCGCCAGAGCATCGGTCAGTATCGTACATCCATTCCCGGACCATCTGCATTATAGTAAAAGTATATCAAAAACCATTACACAACATGATAAAATTATTACAAGTTATATTGAGAGCTTCTAGAGCATTAATTTTGAATTTTGAAAAATTTACATGCACCAATTTTTGAATTGGAGAAAACAATCAACATGATAAATGTGGAGTTTTTTATTTTTGTTCTATCAGTGAAAACCTCATTCCATTCTAAGCTCTGAAACTCTAAAATTACACATTTCAATTTTCAGTAACTATGTGCCTAATCAAAATTTGTTACACATATATATCAAAATCCTTCTAGCTACTTCTAGAGCATGCATGCATTTGATCCATATCTCTATACTTCTAGAGCATTATAGAGCTAAAGTAGCAATAAGAGATGAAAGAATGAAGTTCTAACCTTTTAAAGCTTTGGATTTAGGTGTTGCAAACTAAATCTTGACAAATCTTGAGAAAAAACTGGCATGAACTCTCATACTTCTTTGAGAAAAATGGCCACCATATGCTTTAGGGCAGCAGGAGAGGAGGCAGAATATATAGTCGTGGACAACTAGTCCCGGGCCGTGATACGACCCGGGACTAATAGTCCACGAAAGGACCAGCTGGCTCCAGGTTATTAGTCCCGGGCCGTATTACGGACCGGGACTAATGACCTGGTCTGGCCCGGGACTAGTCACTATGGCCGTTTCTAGCCGTTAGAGGCCTCACGGCCCGGGACTAGTGCTTCCACTAGTCGCGGGCTGTGTCAGGCCGGGACTGCTGGCCTTGTTCACATCGAACCGAGGATGGTTTTTCCAGTAGTGTTATAAGCTAAACTCTAAAAACTAGATTTAGAGAAAATTCCTTATGTAACACTGGCTTAAAATCTGCTTCCCTATTCGACACTAGTAAAAAATTTATTCCTATTTTGAAACCTAAACTTGCTCTTTTTTCTCAAGTGATGTTGCCGTGTGTTTCGTTAGTTTTTCCGTTAGTCAATTCGTTTAACGGACCAAATTACCCTTGCGTGTCAACGACCAAAACAACGACCGTACGAATACAATCAGATACTCCCGTCACTGGACCGTGCCCACAAAAAAAACCAGTGCTCAACCCTAGCCCTGGAGTGGCGGAGGCGGGTGATGGCGGCGGCCGGCCTAAGCACGGGGGCGGAGGGCGACACAGGAACGGCGGCCGTGGGCGGAGCAGGCACAGAGGCAGAGGGCGACGTAGGCACAATGGCCTCGAGCGGCGCAGGCACAACGGCCGCGAGCGGCGCAGGAACGACAGCCACGACGACGGTGGGCGGCCATGGCGCTGCCATGGTTGCACCTCCAGGGTGAGTTCTCTTCTCCTTTAGCCTCTTTCAGATGACTATATGCAGTAGATGACTCAAATCAACTTGTTTTTATTTGCATTCATAGGATGGATCCAAATTCAACTTATTTGCTGAAAGTAAATTTGATTCCCAACCCAAAAAAGCTAGAAAAGAAATCAAATCATTTTGTTTTGAGAAGTTCATTGACAGTGACTTGACAAATTATAAGGATTTGCTTGAATAAATCCTTAATGAGCACCCGCCACGATATTTGGAAGTTGCACATTTTCAATACTATGATAATGTGTTGAAAATATATCTAGAGGTACATTCTGACCAAGAGCTGATGTCTATGTTTGAGAAACGCTCCCAGAAAAAGGTTGTGCAAATGTTCATTGCATATTGTGATCCTAATGAACGATATGAGCTAATCACTAAGTATTATGAGGATAATGAAGTGCATATCGAACCAGAAAAAACATAGATCAAGATAAGGATAGTTATCTTCGCAACCCAATACCTAAGAATGAGCATGTTGGTATTGACGAGGAGAATGCATATTTGGAGAAAGATCCTATGCCTCTAAATGTGGTTCTTTTTTCTGATAAAAAGAAGGACACGGACTATGTGCAAAAGGATGACAACGAGGATGAGGGTGAGGATGGGAGCGAGTGTGGGAGCGAGGATGGGCCTGAAATAGAGGAGGACGAGGAGGTGCATGAGGCAGATCATGCGCCAAATGTAGAGTACAATAAAGAAGACCCTTCAATGACCAAAGGTTCCACATATCTCAATATGGCTGAGTTTAAGTTGGCACTTTCTCAACACGCAGTCAAACATGAATTCGAATATAACACTGAGAAGAGTACACTACATAGATTCAGGGGTTATTGTAAAAGAAAAGAAGAAGATAATTGTCCATGGAGGATACATGCTTCTACAACGGATGATTTGTGTATTGTCGTGGTGATGATCTAACTCTAATACCCCATTGTTTACTTGTTTTGCATAAATTGTTAAGTGTTTCAAACTAATAACTTAACTATATCCATGTTTTGTAGGTGAGAAAAAACCCTCATGAGCATGATTGCTCTAGTGCAAGAAGGTGCAGAATGCAACTAAGCGTTGGTTATGTGAGAAGGTGAACGATTGGCTTATTGAAGATGCAACTCTTGGAGCTAGGGAATTGGAAAAGAAGCTCAAAGAACATCACAAGGTCAAAATCCACTACAAGAGAGTGTATGTGGGTAAGCTGTTAGCCTTGAAGCAACTCTATGGTGATTGGGATAGCAGCTTTAACAATTTATATAGGTTTAAGGCACAAGTTGTAAGTTGTTCTCCTGGTAGCATAGTAAAGATCGAGCATCATACAATAAATGATAAAATCAGGTTTGCAAGAATTTTTGTTGCTCTGAAACCTTGCATAGAGGGTTTTGGTAGTGGCTGCAGGCCATATTTGGCAGTAGATAGCACATTCTTAACATGCAGGTTTAAAGGGCAGTTGGCTAGTGCTACAGCCGTCGATGGCCATAATTGGATGCATCCAGTTTGTTTTGGATTCTTTGACTCTGAAACTAATGAAAATTGGATATGGTTCATGCAATTACTTAGGCAGGCCATAGGATCACCAGCGGGTTTAGTTATATGTACTGATGCTGGTCAAGCAGTGATGACAGGGGTAAAAGTAGTGTTCCTAGAGGATGAACATAGAGAATGTATGTTTCACTTGGTGAGAAGCTTCAAGAAGAAGTTCCGTGGAAAGGTGTTTGATGATCACCTTTGGGCTGTTGCTTACTCATGGAACTCGTATGTGTTTCAAAAACATTGGGTTGCAATGGAGGTAGAAAAGCCAGCCGCAACTGCATATATAAGGAAGTGGAAGTTGTGGTCTAGGAGTCAGTGTTCGACAATATGCAAGGTGGACTATGTAACCAACAACTTGGCAGAGAGCTTTAATAACTGGATCAAGCACCACAAGTCCTTGAACTTGGATGACTTCCTGGACACGCGTCAATTGCTAATGATCATGTGGAACCGAAGGCGAAACATGGCAAAGAAGTTGGATGGCCTCATTATGCCCCACATTATTAAGAATTTGAAAGCAATGACTAGAGACTTAAACTTGTAAGTGGTGCAAAGCTTAGAAGAAGTGGCCGAAGTGACAGCACTAGGAGGCAACGGCTTTAGGTTTGTGCTAAACTTGCAAGAGAGGACATGTTCTTGTAGACAATTTCAAGTTTCTGGCCTTCCTTGCAAGCATTCTCTTGCATTCACCACCTCACTTACCAATGCACATATACAGACCTATGTTGACTTGTATTACTCCATTGCTAAATTTAGAGTAGCTTATGCCCAACTAATCCCTTCTATGCCTAACAAGACCCAAAGGCCTGAATCTGACCATGGATTCTTCATGCATCCACCACTATTAAAAGCCACTGCTGTAGGCCTAAAACTGAGAGGTATAAAGGTTGTAGTGAGAAGAAAAGAAAATCAGGCAAGCATCTATGTCCTATTTGTAAGGACTATGGGTATCATTGGCACAATTGTAAGAAGGGTAACCCATATGACATTGCTGCAATGCTGGTAGTGAGGTAATATAGATTTAATGATGTACTATTTACTTTGTAATGAACTATACATGCTTACTGCTATTCTTATTTATTACTCATGCAGAGAACCGCCAAAGAAGAAGATAAAGGCCATGAAAGGAAATAAGTCAGCCATTGCGCCTTGCATGGATTAAGCACCAACAAGGATGTCTTTTCCACCAAGGTTAGCAATTTTACATCCATGCTCATTATTACATGAAACTTGAGTTTTTGGTCTAAGTAGCTTCTTTCTCACATAGCCAAAGCTTGGAAACTTCAAGTTGCAAAAAGGAAAAGGGAGCAACTCCAGATCTGGTGGATCAAAGAGGTATTATTTTTATTTTTTGTTTAGTTTTTATGCATCGTGTTTCTTTTGTTTATATTTATAAATGTTGTTGCCATACATGTATGGATACAGATAAAGAGCGGCATCAAGTCAACCTGAGCCTATTTCCCTCGAGCTTCCAATGCCCAACAAGAAAAAGGAGGTTGATGTTATTGTGAAGGTAAGATGCAAGAAGAAAAAGAAGGATATTGTTGTCCCTTCTACGCCACTTGACAGCCCAGCAATGGGCACAAGGAGCAAAAAATTTAGCCCTCCTAGCCCAGCTATGAGCACACGAAGCAAAAGAAGGCTCGGTTTGTGATTTTCTCTTCATGTCATGGGCATTATTGGAGTTTATTTTTGGTGATCTCCTCTTACTTTTGTATTGTTCATGTGGTTGGCCTCACGTCTGAGTGTTGCTCTGTATGTTGCATATGGACTATAGAACCTCTACGTGTTGCTCTATGGACTACTAGTGAATTTGGTTGTTTATCCATTATATGCACCGTATTGCTATATATGAACCTGATTGTTTATCTATTATATGCACTGTATTGCTATACTGCTATATATGAATTGTGTGCACAGATATGGCATCAAAATACATGGGAGGCTCTGTCCAAATTTTTAATTTTTCTTGCACTAAAATCTGATGACAACGCACTAAAAACGTGAGTGGAAATCATGGCATGCATGATCAATATCCATTGGTACAAATGTGTCTTTATAGAACATTCTTTTTGTCACAAGACTTATCAGGGGCAAAAGAGTCTTTTCATGTTCCTATTTGACACCGTTAGTGTTCAAAATGAACTAGAGTGTCAACTGAGGAAAGAAAGCAAGTTTAGATGTCAAAATGAAAAAAAATTACTAGTGTCAAATAGAGAAGCATGTTTTAAGCCGGTGTCAAATAAGAAATTGTCTCCTAAATTTAAGCCCAACCAAACAGGTCTTGAGAACATCTCCGCCTCCGTCGCCGGCGTCGCTCGGATCTCTCTCCAAAGGGCTATTGATCGCGTCGGCATGCCCAGACACGCACCAAAGCGGTGTTTCATCCCGCGCATCCCAATAGTTTGTATAGAGTCCATAGGCCAACTGAAAGGATCGTATGGGCACCTAGAGGGGGGGTGATTAGGTGCTACTTCAAATTTTCTTCTTTTTCAAATTAAGGTTTGACAATAAGGTAAATTCTCCAGATAATGCAACTAAGGGGAATTTACCTATATGACAATTATACAAGAGCTACCACAACACAAAGTAAGAACAAGTAAGTAAAGTGCGATAAAGGATAGAAGTAACCAAAGTGGTGGACGCGGAGACACAAGGATTTGCTTCCCGTAGTTCCTTCCTTTTGAGGGGAAGAACGTCTATGTTTGGAGAGGGGGTGGTTTCAAACCACCAACGCCACGAAGGGCCTCCCTTGTTCTCCGATGAATCTCACCCCAACGGGGTCGATTCACCTTCCACTATATCGGCAACCTTCAAGGTGGAAGCCGGCACCTTTACAAGTTTGGGCACACATCCACAACTTAATCGGAGGCTCCCAAATACAAGCAAGCTGTCAAAGCAATCAAAGACAAGCTTGTAAGAACCAAACAAGAAACTAGGGTTTCCAAGAAAACACTAGAGCAAAGGGGCCCTCAATGAAATGAGGGGGAAATGAAGATCTCATTTGGTGAAGTAGTAGATCGGGGCCTCCTCCTTCGATTCCCCAAAGATCAAAGACTTTGGGTGGTGGATTGAGGAGATCTTGAAGATTTGGTGGCTCCAATGGTGGTCTTGACTTTAATGTGGATGAGCATCTTGTCCCAAGGTAGGTGGAGGGGTATTTATACCCCTCCAAGAAATCTAGCCGTTGGAGACTTTAATGCAGCGGTAGTACCGGAAGTTCAAGCGGTACTACCAGAGAACTCCGGTACTACCGGACCTGGTACCGGAAGACCAACTTTCAAACTTCATAAGCCCTGGCCACAGCGGTACCACACTTGGTGCTACCATAAAGCGGTAGTACTACAAGTGGCAACCGGTACTATCGGACGCGCAGTGGAATCAGCAACTTGGTTGAAAAAACTCTCAGTCACGCCACAACATACAAAAGGCTACTGCCACGCCAGGTACTAAAATGTGGTACTACCGCATTTTATTACCGGGGTGAGCAGTGGCCTTTTATAGGTTGGAAAAAGGCTCTGCTGCGCACAGTACTAAAATCTGGTACTACCGCATTTTAGTATCGAAGCGGGCAGTAGCTTTTGACAAGTGGTTAAAAGGCTACTGTCGCGCTAGGTACTAAAATGTGGTACTACCGCTTTTTAGTACCTAGCCCGGCAGTGGATTTTTAGCAACTGGTCACAATCTACCGCTGCGTCTAGTAGCAAAAAGCGGTACTACCTCTTTTTGGTACCGCACCAAGAAGAAAGTTTCTGGACGGTTGTTTAACCATTGCCAAGCCTTTTTCAATGCACCTGCGATACACTTGGCAAATAATTAGTCCGAAATGTGTGTTGTTATAAAACACCAAAATCACCAGGGATAGGAAATGCTCTTTCAATCTCCCCCTTTTTGGTGTTTGATGACAACACACATTTTGCAGGGTAATCCAATGACGACAAGATAGAGATGGGGCTCCCCCTGGATATGTAGAATCAAGCCCCATTCTATCAATAAGTTACCTGGGAGTAGAAGTTGCACATAGAGAACATACCTTTGCTAAATAACATGTGATGACCAATATTGATTAGGAATGGGGAAGGTCGTCACATACACCACATAAGATGGATCCAAATGAGAATAGCCATATTACACATAAGATGGATCCATATGGTAACCACACAGTCTCACCATACATAGCACAAATAGTTAGTTCACACATAATAAGTCACACATAATAAGAGGCAAGTAAATAAAGTTCACAAGCGAATAAGAATCAATGGCAAGAACGAGCTTGTGACTTTTTCCTCGCAAATCCCGCATACCTAATGTGCAACTTCTCCCCCTTTGGCATAAAGATGTCAAAAAGGGGACAAGAGAAACACTAACGTCCCGGAGATCACTCGTCCTCATAATCATCCCATGCATCATCATGAGTTGGCGGGGAACGGAAGGAGGAGGTGGCATCATCATCCCAGTGGCTATGCTTGGAGATCCATTGGTCTTCTAGGGTAATGTTGTTCTCAGAGCCCTTGGAGATGGTCAAGCCTTGAGCCTCCATCAGTTCCTTCTGACGAGCACATGACTTCTTGGCATAGACATGGGCCTCGTACATGCGTTTCTGATTGTCCACTTGGAGGCAGAATATCTTTTTGAGTTTGGCCTCAAACCTCTTGGCCCAAGATGGCTGAGTGGGCTTGCGACGTGAGACCACAAAGTCAGCATCCTGCTGGGCATCATCAGCATCACCGGATTCCTCCACAACAGGGTTCCCATCCTCATCAACAATCTGACCATCGGCATTGCGTGGTTTGATATGGGTCTTGATCAACAGATTCTTGTGGCGGTGAGTGACAAGGCGAAGAGAAGGCAAGTCACAGGCAATCACAGGGCGCTTGCTAATAATGAGAGCCATGATGTACGGAGAAAAAGGAGGCACCCTCCTTTGAAAAGTGTCACAGACCATTTCATTCCAAATAACATCCATCACATCCATAGGTAGGCCAGAGTCACGGTGGTGAAAGGTGGCGAGCATAATATCCACCATGAAGGCATGTATCTCATCAACATTCCCAGCACGGGGGGCGACGGTCTCACGGAAGATGCGATGCAAGATGTCATATGTAGGTAGAAGCCCTTTGATCTTTCCAGGGATGCCGCGCCCCCTGATGTACAGTGGTGCAACAACATCCTTCTTCTTGGGACGATCATTGTCATGGCATCGAAAGCCAACAGGAGTGTCTTTGCCACGGTCTTCGTACCCGATAATAGCGGCGAACTCAGCCAACGTTGCTTGCTTGACAACACCCTCGGTCATCCAGGTGAGAGTCCGAGTTTGATTCTTGGCAAAGTGAACGATTGCATAGAACTGAGTAATGAGCATTGGGTCATAGTTGCACCGGAACTCCATAATGGGAAGCAAGCCAATGTTGGTGCAAATATCAAGAGCTTCACCAAAGTAGTTCAGATTCTTCCTCACATGATTCATCTCGATCCACTTTTGAGGGAACACCATTTTGTCATCTTTCATGAGGATCTCATGGAACACCCGCTCCTGGAACTCCGTATAGAAGAGGCTACCTGTTGGAGATATGCCCAAGAGGCAATAATAAAGTGGTTATTATCATATCTTCATACTTATGATAAATGTTTACATACCATGCTATAACTGTATTAACCAGAAACATTAATACTTGTGTGATTTGTAAACATAAGAGAGTCCCTAGTAAAGCCTCTTGTTAAACTAGCTTGTTGGTTAATATATGATCATGGTTTCCTGATCATGAACATAGAGATGTTATTAACAACAGGGTCATATCATTAGGAGAATGATGTGATGGACATACTCCTATAGTTAAGCATAGCATAAAGATCAAGTCATTTAATATAGTTCATTTTCTATAAGCTTTCTGATACATAGTAACCTAATTCCTTCGACCATGAGATCATTCTTATCACCATCACCGGAAGGATGCTTTGATGACATCAAACACCACACCGTAACTGGGTGGCTATAAAGGTGGCATTGAGTGTTCGGAAAGTATGGGTTGAGACACATGGATCAAGAGTGGGATTTGTCCATCCATATGACGGATAGATATACTCTGGGCCCTCTCGGTGGAATGTCATCCAATTAGCTTGCAAGCATGTGACTGGCTCACAAGGGATCACATACCACGGGAACGAGAAAAGAGTACTTATCGGTAACAAGGTTGAACTAGGTATGCAGAGATACCGACGATCAAAACCTCGGATAAGTAAACTATCATGAGACAAAGGGAAATTGGTATCGTATGTAAGTGGTTCATGCGATCGCAAAGTAATCGTAGAAATATGTGGGAGCCATATGAATTTCCAGATTCCTCTATTGGTTATTGATCAGAGAAGTGTCTCGATCATGTCCGCATAATTCACGAACGGTAGGGAGACACGCTTAAGGATTCGATGTTGTTGAGTAGTTATGGAATGATGAGTAAGAGACCGAATGTTGTTCGGAGTCTCGGATAGGATCCGGGATATCACGAGGAGATCCGAAATGGTCCAGAGAATAAGATTCATATAAGGAAAGTCCTGTTTCGGAGTTGGAGAATGATTCCGGTGTTTTCATCGGGAATGTTCTAGAAGGGTCCGGAAGGTCCGGCACTCCGGAGGGGAAGGGTACATGAATGTGTCATAACAAGTTGGAATGGTTGCATCATGTACTAGGTGTCATTGCTGAGCAAAATAAAGGGATAAATCAAATCCTAGTTTGAGAAGTCAAACGCCAATTTGAAAAGTCAAACGGCAAGTTTGCTTGGTGGAGGGAGAGTAGGAAACCTACTTGGGGAGGAAGTCCTACTCCCTCCACCCGCCTGCCAAGGAGGAGGAGTTGGAGGAGGACTCCCTCCTCCCAACCGCGCCTCCCTCCCACCTATAAAAGGAGGGGTAGGGGTGCCCCTCTTCCCTACACCTCTCACACCCCAAACCCTAGATTTGAGTCGCCGGCTACCTCGAGTGCAGCCGCCGCCTAGGGCATCCTCTAAGTCACCGTGTTAGGGGGTCCCCAAACCCTAGCCACCGGCCAAGCTCTCCCCTTGGTGCCTCTAAACCCTAGATCGCCAAGGCCCTCTCTCATAGTCCACCATACTTGCTCCGGCTTAAGGCGAAGCCCTGCGAGATCTCCCCTCTACTTCCGGTACCACGCCGTCATGCTGCCGGAATCACGAGGAGAGTGCTACAACCTCCGCTGCCTGCTGGAACAAGGGAGAGGAAGGTCTTCATCGAGTACCGAACGTGTGACCGACTGCGGAAGCGCTGCCGGAACGCAGCGCCGGAAGGATCGTCTACGCGATCTTGAGATCGGCAAGAGTACGACTACATCACCCACGAGAATCTGCTCTCGTTAACCGCTTTGGAATCTTCGAGGGTGAGTTCCTCTATTGACTCGTTGCTACAATCTAGTAGATAGATCTTGGCTTGTTTGTTTGCATGTGGTAGAAAATTTTGTTTTCCATGCTACGAACCCCTACAGTGGTATCAGAGCCGTGTCTATATGTAGATCTGTTGCACGAGTAGAACACAATGGTCATTGTGGGCATTGATGCTTTTGTTGTTGATTTCTTCTTGTGTACTTTGCATCTTGCGGGATGGTGGTATGAAGCGGCCCGGGCTAACCTTACATGACATCATTCATGAGACTTGCTCCACGCTTGACATGCAACTTGTATTGCATAAGTGGCTTTGCGGGTGCATGTTTCTCCCAACATAGTTAAGATTCAATTTACAATGGGTGATTGACAATACTAGTATCAATGTTGTGGTTCTTGTTCGTAAGTTAGAATGACACTTATTGAAAGCCCCAAACCACATAAAACATGCAAAGAAAATTAGAGGCGTCTAACTTTGTTTTGCAGGGGTGTGGTGTGATGTGATATGGCCATGATTGTGAATATATTTGATGTATGCAATGTTCCTTATTGTAAGTTGGCAACCTGCAGGAGCCATATGGTTGTATTTAAATTCTGTTAAGACTCGCGTGTCTATTCAAAGTAGTTGTAATAGTTGAAGCTGGTGGACGACAACCATGGAGCGGCGTCATTGACCTTGATGTAATGCCGGTGATGATGGAGATCATGTTCGTGCTTGAAGATGGAGATCGGAAGCACAAAGAAAAAAGGCCATATCATATCACATATTATGAATTGCATGTGATGTTAATCCTTTTATGCATCTTGTACTGCTTAGTTCACGACGGTAGCATTATAAGATGATCCCTCAAGCACACAATTTCAAGTTTTAAAGTGTTCATCCATACTAAGCACCGTTGCTAAAGCTCGTTGTTTCGAAGCACCACGTGATGATCGGGTGTGTTAGATTCTGCGAGTGTATACAACGTGAGCAAGACAGATTTGCTCATGCGGAAGCTAAGGTTTGATCTTGACGAGCCTAGCATGTACAGACATGGTCTCGGAACACGGATCACCGAAAGGTAAAGCATGAGTCATATAGTAGATATGATGAACATGTTGATTGTTCGCCATTGAAGCTACATCAACTCTCGTGATGATCGGTTTTGATGTGGTGGATTTGGTTCGTGTGATCACTAAAACAATGTGAGGGATATTGTTTTGAGTGGGAGTTCAACGGAAATATAATTACAAGTTGAACACTATTTATCATAAATTAAATCAAGTGAATTTGCATAATTGTTGTAGTCATTGGCATCCGTTTACCACCTTGCGCTTAGTTATAATTGAGATGATAGAACTATAGAATTCTGGTTAGTTACTTTACGAACTGGTATCGTATTGTTTTGAAGTGTTAATCTAAAGTTTAAAAGTCCTATTGCAAACTTTCAGTAAGTTCTGGTTACTCCATGAAGTTTAATAATTGGTATTAAATCAAGAGTGACAAATTCCAAGTGTTAGTGTATGAGTATCATGTTTGTCTCCATGATTCTTGATATTCAAAGGATTTTCTTAATATCAAGGTTATCTAGGATCTAAAAGAGTTGTTTCAGAAACCATGATGTGTGGAAGATATTATGATATCTGAAAAAAAGTTTTGGTTGCAACATGATAGAGTATAATATGGCAAAGGTCATGTTCTCATATCTGATGAGAATTTGCAAAAGGTTGGAGACACTAGTTGTCCTAATCCTCCAAAAGGTTTTGGAAAGCAACATTATACTCACGATTCATCGTTATAAGCTAAAAGTAGCTTGATCATGGATAATTCCATGATAAGGGTGAATATTTGATGTATGTAAAATGTTTACTACACCAAGAGATTACTAAAGAAAGGAATTTGAAAGAACACCAAACATTTGATGATGGTGATCTACTTCAAAGTGCAAGTCCAAAGACATTGGTATTTTACTATACATACTTTGGACTATGTGTCATGTATATGGCTCCACTATTGATGTTGATAGATTCTTTCATACAGAAAAGGAAATACTGAAAAAGAATCTCATAAATATATGGCAGAAAAGAAAAGACTAGAATTGTTCAGCTTAAGTATATAGATGATATACATGTTATGGCTATATTCTTTGCTTATTAAACAATGTGGTTCTTAAGTATCTGATACTGAATTTGTTGGTGTGAATCGTCATACGAAACAACACAATTCATGAACTACAATGGCCAAAGTAACTAGCAAAAGAATATGTGATGATGTTCATCAAGAACAAATAAAGGGTTATTGTGCTGCTTGTTAAACATCAAAGCTTGCCTTCAAGATTTGTTTTATCAGGCATTATGAGAACAAAAGGGTTGTTTAAATAATTGCCGTAATCCATAAAAGATGGATGATTCACAAATCTCGTTGGAGAAATCACATCCATAAAACTAGTGCTAAAAAAATGTCGAAAGACAAATTGATTGAAAGATCACTTAGGAAGTGACATCGCCGTTCAAATTATATTGGAAAGAAAACATGAAGAAACTCCATGTGGATGGAATTTTGGATTCCTTTTGATTTTGATCAAATGACGCTTGTGAAACTTTCCTAGAGATAATTAAAACTTCGTTCATAGGCCAAAAGGGAACGAATGACTAGCTTATTGGAACTTGTACATATTGTTGTACGAAGTCCATTATGTGTAGTCAAGAGCGATGGATTTCAACTTCATATGCTTTCTCCAAAAATTTGAGTGAATATATGAATATTTACTTAATAAGGATGAAGTATGAAACAATTGAAAAGTTCAAAGAATTTCAAGATGAAGTGCAAAATCATTATAACAGGAATATAAATAGTTTATGATAAGATCATAAAGGAAGATATTTTGAGTTACAAGTTTAGCATAATACCTAAAATTAAGGAATCATTCCATGGATTTGCATTTCCCGAAACACCATAAGAGTATGGAGCGTTCGAGATATGTAATTAAACCTTGTTTCACATGGTAAGATCAAAGGTGTAATTCATAAAACTGCCATTATATTTTAAAGATTAAAAGCTTGAGAGACTACCGTTTTTCCACTGAAAAGAGCTCTATCATAATCCGTTGAAATGACACCATATAAAGTTATGGTTTGGGATAATACCCAAGTTGTCCTTTCTTAAACATTGGTATGCTATGCATAAGAAAGATGTTTGCAACCAAAGTCGAATGAACATATCTTTGTATGTTATTTTGAATAATAGTTAAGAATTCCTCCATAACACCAAAGACAAAAGTGTTTGTCACTTAGAACGTCAAGTTTCTTTGAGAAGGAATTTTCCGTGAAAAGTTAAGTGGGAGGACAATAGAACTTTGATAAGGTTAAAAGAACCTTAGCTATATGTGCAAAGTTGCGCAGCACAGAAAAGTGTTCCGGAGGCAGCAACAATGCTCATGGCTCACGTGCCTCAAAGGTTGTGGTTACGGAGGTCTAAGTTCCTATTGAAACAAGTAGGTCGGGTAGACAATCAAATACCAAGATTTGAGAGTTAAATCATTATTTGATAATAATGATCCGACTACATGCAAAGAAGCGATGATGAGCCCTAACTCCGTCAAATGGCTTGAAGACATAAAATCTGTGATAGTTCCATACACAAGAAATCAAGTTTTGAACTTGAAGGACCCTCGAGAAAGGTGTAAGACCTTACAGTTGTGTTTGGATCTGTAAAATAGACATGGATGTTTCACATCTATGAAATAGTCGACATGTTGGGAAAGAGTTCACAACAATGTTCAAAGGTTGACTATGACAAGATTTGATCTTTAATAGTGATATTTAGTCTAGACGGATTAATGTAGCAACCACTACATATAAATTTGTTATGTGGTAGTTGAATAAACAAAACAAGTTCTTCTAATAGAATTGTTACCTAGGACATGTGCATAACACGGTCCATAGGGTTTTGTTAATTCAAAGGATGCTAAAAGCATATGCAAACTTCAATGGTTGAAGTGAGCATCGCGGAGTTGGAATCTTCACTATGATGAAACTGTTAAAAGAGTTTAATTTCATCAGCGACAATGAAGATGCTTGCATTTGCAAGAAATTAAGTGGGAGCGCTAAGACATGTTTCTAATACATTATGTGGAAGACATACTGTTGATTAGAAATGATGTATCTTTATTAACGCATATTAAGAATTTCATCCCGATGAAAGACTTAGGCAAAACCCAAATATTTGGCATCAATAGACGCTAATATGGTTGTGCCGAAAGTGCATAGATGATGTATTGAATGAGTTCAATATAGAAACTACAAGAAAGATTCTTGTCGCACAGAAAGGATTGAATGAGTTCAATATTGATGATATATTCAAGTGTATTGACACTTGGTAAGTGAAACAAAGGTTCAAGTATAGATTGATACTTGATGTATGAAATCACAAAGAGTATTTATATCAATCATACTGTGATATGTACAAATCCAGATATGTCCTATGCTCTAAATGTTATGAGCATATACCAGAATGATTTATAAGATGATCATTGGACGATAGTAAGGATATTCTTATGATCTTTTGGACGAACTAAGAGTATATTATTTTGTAGAAGTGGCAAATAGATGGTTAGTTCATTGTAAAAATACTACATTGATACTAGTTTTGTCACAAAGTACAAATTAAGTTTATATCAATCTGAACTAAGGGTGGCACAATGTAATGGAAAGTAAGTTCCATAATGGATTTGGATGAGTTCCAAAGTTAAGACATTGTGACAGATACTACAACAAAAGGCTGAGTATATGACTGCTATTATAGCAGCCAAAGAGGGCATTTGTGTCAAGTAGTTTGTTATCAAACTAGGTGTAGTTCACAGCGGGATAATACTATGAAGATATATTGTATGACAATATTATCAACATGTTTTAATCCCAAAGAACTAAAGGTCTCACCAAAGGACCAAATTTATGCAAAGCCATCTCATTAGAGAATGAGTGATGCGTAGAGACGCAAAGACATGCAATTACACACGGACCTGGAAGTGTCAGATCCAGAGATCAGTTGACCACTAGCAATCGTGTACATACAACACCGGAAAGCCATAGGTGTTGAATACACAAAGGTTTGAAACTAGATTATTGACTCTAGTGCAAGTGGGAGACTGTTGGAGATATGCCCAAGAGGCAATAATAAAGTGGTTATTATCATATCTTCATACTTATGATAAATGTTTACATACCATGATATAATTGTATTAACCGGAAACATTAATACTTGTGTGATTTGTAAACATAAAAGAGTCCCTAGTAAAGCCTCTTGTTAAACTAGCTTGTTGGTTAATATATGATCATGGTTTCCTGATCATGAACATAGAGATGTTATTAACAACAGGGTCATATCATTAGGAGAATGATGTGATGGACATACTCCTATAGTTAAGCGTAGCATAAAGATCAAGTCATTTAATATAGTTCATTTGCTATAAGCTTTCTGATACATAGTAACCTAATTCCTTCGACCATGAGATCATGCTTATCACCATCACCGGAAGGATGCTTTGATGAAATCAAACACCACGCCGTAACTGGGTGGCTATAAAGGTGGCATTGAGTGTTCGGAAAGTATGGGTTGAGACACATGGATCAAGAGTGGGATTTGTCCATCCATATGACGGATAGATATACTCTGGGCCCTCTCGGTGGAATGTCGTCCAATTAGCTTGCAAGCATGTGACTGGCTCACAAGGGATCACATACCACGGGAACGAGAAAAGAGTACTTATCGGTAACAAGGTTGAACTAGGTATGCAGAGATACCAACGATCAAAACCTCGGATAAGTAAACTATCGTGAGACAAAGGGAAACTGGTATCGTATGTAAGTGGTTCATTCGATCGCAAAGTAATCGTAGAAATATGTGGGAGCCATATGAATTTCCAGATTCCTCTATTGGTTATTGATCAGAGAAGTGTCTCGATCATGTCCGCATAATTCATGAACCGTAGGGAGACACACTTAAGGATTCGATGTTGTTGAGTAGTTATGGAATGATGAGTAAGAGACCGAATGTTGTTCGGAGTCTCGGATAGGATCAGAGATATCACGAGGAGATCCGGAATGGTCCGGAGAATAAGATTCATATAAGGAAAGTCCTGTTTTGGAGTTGGAGAACGATTCCGGTGTTTTTATCGGGAATGTTCTAGAAGGGTCCGGAAGGTCCGACACTCTGAAGGGGAAGGGTACATGAATGTGTCATAACAAGTTGGAATGGTTGCATCATGTACTAGGTGTCATCGCTGAGCAAAATAAAGGGATAAATCAAATCCTAGTTTGAGAAGTCAAACGCCAATTTGAAAAGTCAAACGGCAAGTTTGCTTGGTGGAGGGAGAGTAGGAAACCTACTTGGGGAGGAAGTCCTACTCCCTCCACCCGCCGGCCAAGGAGAAGGAGTTGGAGGAGGACTCCCTCCTCCCAACCGCGCCTCCCTCCCACCTATAAAAGGAGGGGCAGGGGTGCCCCTCTTCCCTACACCTCTCACACCCCAAACCCTAGATTTGAGTCGCCGGCTACCTCCAGTGCAGCCGCCGCCTAGGGCATCCTCTAAGTCGCCGTGTTAGGGTTTCCCCAAACCCTAGCCGCCGGCCAAGCTCTCCCCTTGGTTCCTCTAAACCCTAGATCGCCAAGGCCCTCTCTCATAGTCCACCATACTCGCTCCGGCTTAAGGAGAAGCCCTGCGAGATCTCCCCTCTACTTCCGGTACCACGCCGTCGTGCTGCCGGAATCACGAGGAGAGTGCTACAACCTCCGCTGCCTGCTAGAACAAGGGAGAGGAAGGTCTTCATCGAGTACCGAACATGTGACCGCCTGCGGAAGCGCTGCCGGAACGCAGCGCCGGAAGGATCGTCTACGCGATCTTGAGATCGGCAAGAGTATGACTACATCACCCACGAGAATCTGCTCTCGTTAACCGCTTTGGAATCTTTGAGGGTGAGTTCCTCTATTGACTCGTTGCTACAATCTAGTAGATAGATCTTGGCTTGTTTGTTTGCATGCGGTAGAAAATTTTTGTTTTCCATGCTACGAACCCCTACACTACCTTCCCGAGCATGAGAGCGAGCAGCCACATATGGATTGACAACCCGCAGGTCATGAAAGTCTGTCTCGGACAAATCAGATAGCAGTTTGTCCCAGATGGCCCTGAACTGTGGCTCTTGCAAGGACCGAAGGGAGGGGGAGATGGAGGAGCTTTACCATGACCAGCACTTTGCTTGACCCCCCCACCCCGACGACCACGAGTTGTTTGTAGTTTTAGACGGGCGCTAGGTTGAGGCATGACTTCCTCTTCTAACTCAGTCTTTGACTCATAGTCCTCGATCTCATGGTGAGCTTTGGAGCGTTTGTGCGATCCCAGGGAACCCCCTGCACCTGTGAGAGAACGAGGGAGATAGCATAGGGGTAAGGGCACAAGAACCCGAGACAAACAGAGGATGGAACTCTTGGTATTAAAAAAAATTTGCTGTTAGTACAGGGCGGTAGTACCGAACCTGCACTGGCGGATACCGCGAAGCGGTAGTACCAGAAAAAGATTCCCGGTACTACCGGCCCACGACCACAGTGCAGATCTGAGACAGAAATCCATGTACGGGCAGTAAATTTGTTGTAAAACAAGAATTCCATCAGACAAAGTGGTAGATCTTGTAGATATCACACGGTACAACCTCAAGAATATGTGTTTTAGCCAAGAATCAAAGTTACCCTAGATTCAATGAAGAAAACAAGTGAGAAGAGGAGGAGGGCGGTAGTACCGGTGTCCATGGCGGTGGAGAATAAGGAGGAGCCCGCGAGGAGGCCGGATCCGGTGTGGATCCGGGAAAAGGAGAAGGGGGGCGGGGCTCCTACGGTGTTCTCGAGCTCCTGCGGTAGCGCTGTGAGGAGTGGAGACAGGGGACTAATGAGGCACTGAGAGGTGCCTCTCCCACGTCTCCAATCTTAACCGAAACCCATAAGTGGTAGTACCGGAGTCACGAGCGGTAGTACCGCTATGCGGTAGTACCATAGACAACTACCGGTAGTACCGCACCTGGGAGTTTCCAGACAGGATCCTGGAAACTGATCCAGAAGCGGTAGTACCGCTAGCCATTTCCGGTAGTACCGTTTGGCGGTAGTACCGCTAGTGAGAACCAGTAGTACCGTAACCATCAGGAAAGAGAGCCAAGATACATAAAATGGAAGGTTCTTGTGCAGAGTAGATGAGTTTTGTCGGGGGATAAGAATGGCATGGGTTTAGAGAGTCACACTGATATGGGCCAATGCACTAAAAAATTACTAAAAACATATGGAGAGCCAAATGTGAGTGCACGACCAAAAGAACAAAACCAACTAGAGAATGACAAACGCGAGTAAGAACCAATTCAAAAGTGACAAACACGAGTAAGCACATCAACCTCTCGATTGAGAGGGGGCGGTGGCCTAGGGCACCATGTTTGAGTATACTTGGCTTGGCACCACGAAGATATATCTTGGGTCCATTACCGAAACTCATCATTAAACTCACATATCATAAAATGATATTAAGAGGAATGATTTTGTTTACTTTGCGCATAATGGGGGGAGGGATGGTCCAATCAATTAGGACCGCACTCCCCCTATGTCCATGCCTACACCTAAACCAAATATGGGTCAACTATTAGGTGAGAGTGCAAGATAATCAAGTCAAGCTCCTTGAATCTATGATATTTAGTTCATTCATCAAGTAGCAAAACCTTGCTTCATCAAGTGGCTTCGTGAAGATATCGGCAAGTTGATCTTTGGTTGACACATAGGATAGATCAATATCACCTCCAGCAACATGATCTCTAATGAAATGATGACGAATATCAATATGCTTTGTCCTTGTGTGATCCACCGGGTTGTATGCAATTTTGATGGCACTTTCATTGTCACATAGAAGAGGCACTTTGTCACAATGGACACCATATTCCTTTAAAGTTTGCCTCATCCATAGCAATTGAGTGCAAGCACTAGCGGCAGCGACATACTCGGCTTCGGCGGTAGAGAGAGATATACAATTTTGCTTCTTAGAAGACCAACATACCAATGACCTACCAAGAAATTGGCAAGCCCCGGATGTTGATTTTCTATCATCCTTATCACCCGCCCAATCCGAATCCGTGTATCCACAAAGAGCAAATGTTGAGACTTGAGGATACCAAAGACCATAAAATGGGGTATGAACTAAATATCGAAAGATTCTCTTGACCGCCATTAAATGGCTTTCCTTAGGAGCCGCTTGATATCTTGCACACACACCTACACTCAACACAATATCGGGTCTAGATGCACAAAGGTAAAGCAAAGAACCAATCATGGACTGGTAAACCTTTTGATCCACATCTTTACCATTTGGATTTTGTTCTAGATGAGTCTTTGTAGTCATGGGATAAGGAGCTCCATTTAAATCTTGCATTTTGAATCTCTTGAGCATATCTTGAGTATACTTGGCTTGATTGAAGAAAGTCCCTCCTCTAACTTGCTTGATCTCAAAGCCAAGAAATACTCTCAACTCTCCCATCAAAGACATCCGGAACCTACTAGTCATAAGCTTTGAGAATTCATCATTAAAAGCTTTGTTAGATGAGCCAAAGATAATATCATCAACATATATTTGGCATACAAAAATCTCCCCATTGACCCTCTTAGTAAAAAGAGTGGGATCGATTTTCCCAAACTCAAATCCACGGTCAAACAATAATTCTCTAAGGTGCTCATACCACGTGCGTGGGGCTTGCTTGAGCCCATAGAGCGCCTTATCAAGTTTGTAGAAATGGTTTGGGAGTTGGGGTTCTCAAATCCCAGGGGTTGCTTAACATATACTAATTCATTTAATGGGACATAAAGAAATGCACTTTCTACATCCATTTGTTGTAACTTGAAGTTATGATGTGCTGCATAAGCAAAAAGTATACGGATGGACTCAAGGCGAGCCACGGTTGCATAAGTCTCTCCATAGTCAATGCCTTCAATTTTAGAATACCCTTGTGCAACCAATCTAGCCTTGTTCCTTACTATAATTCCATGCTCATCTTGCTTATTCTTGAATATCCACTTTGTTCCAATAACATTGCGGCAATTCTTTGGCTTCTCAACTAACTTCCATACTTTGTTTCTCTCAAAGTTGTTGAGCTCTTTGTGCATAGCTTCCAACCAATCCGAATCTTCAAGAGCCTCCCACACTTTCTTAGGTTCAATCATGGAGATGTGAGCTTGATGTTCATTGAACCTCTTCAATTGTGCTCTTGTGGAAATGCCTTTCCTTAGGTCACCAACAACATTTTGTAGAGTGTGGTCTCTTAATTCCAACATTCTTTCCTTCCTAGATTTGCGATGAGCGTGGATCTCCGTGTTATTTCTCGGGGGACCCTCTTCTTCATTTTGATCCTTGTCTTGACCATCATATTGACCTTGATCATCATTGGAATCATCCTCTACATTGGGAGGCAAAGATTGACCTTGGTATTGATCAAGTGCTCTTCTAGCATCAATTTGAGCTTGTCTCAAAGCAGTTTGTACGGATCTTCCTTGAGAAATTGACTTGGCACCACTTGACAACCTGGCGAATGGATCAAGATCCCCTTGACTAGAGTTGTCACTTTGATCACCATGTTGACGGTCCACATCTTGTCTTTGGCTTGAGTCAATGTCCTCTTCGGTGGATGGAGCATGTTGAGGTTGTGAAGATGAGGGCTCCACTTGAGTGGAGCATAGTTCTTCTCGATCCGCCATAAGGGGTTCCTCAACGGGGCGGATATATCCCACACCCATTCTTCCTATGGCATCCTGAGGCATTTCATCATCTGCATCACAAGCATCAACACGCCCCCCTTGGGGACCATCATATTCTTCGAAGGTCACACTATAAGATTGTATGACGGCTCCGGAGAGCTTATCATAGATTCTATAAGTGTGAGATTCGAGACCATAGCCAACAAAAATACCCTCTACTGCTTTAGGCTCGAATTTAGACAAATGAACACCTTTTATGAGATAGAAAGACTTACAACCGAACACCCGGAAGTAAGATATGTTGGGCTTGTTACCGGTAAGAATTTCATATGGAGTCTTGTTGATTTCTTTGCGGAGGTAGAGCCGGTTTGAAGCATGGCAAGCGGTGGAGATGGCTTCGGCCCAAAAGTTGTATGGAGATTTAAACTCCGCCAACATGGTCCTAGCCATCTCAATAAGAGTCCGGTTCTTCCTTTCGGCCACACCATTTTGTTGAGGGGTGTATGCAGCGGAATATTGATGTTTAATCCCCTCATCACTAAGGAAATCATTCAAGGTGTAGTTCTTGAACTCGGTGCCGTTGTCGCTTCTTATAATCAACACGGGAACATTGTATTGCCATTGAACTAAGTTGATGAAGTCTATAAAGGTCTTTTGAGTCTCACTCTTCAACTTGAAGAAATAAACCCAAGAGTATCTTGAAAAGTCATCAACAATCACCAAACAATATTTCTTCCCACCAAGACTTGCATGAGATGGAGGACCAAATATATCCACATGGAGGAGTTCCAAGATCTTGGTAGACTTGATTTGGTTCTTAGGCTTGTGAGGAGCGTCATGCATCTTCCCTAGAACACATGCCCTGCAAACACGATCTTTGGCAAAGAAAACATTTTCTTTTAGTCCAACAATATGGCCCTCCTTATGAAGACTTTGCAAAGATCTCATATTGACATGGGCTAGTCGGCGATGCCATAGCTAACCCACATCGGCCTTTCCGAATAAGCACATCGGACCTGAAGTGGCTTGCTCCAAAAAGTCTACCACATACAAGTCATGTTCGACGTACCCAACGAAAGCGACCTTGAGAGACTTGATCCACAAGAGGACCACAATATCAACATCAATAAAGACGGCAAAGCCCATCTTTCCAGGAGCAAGGACTGAAAGTAAATTGTATCCAAGGGTCTCAACAAGCATGACGTTCACGAGTGTAATGTCGTGAGAAACCAATACCTTGTCGAAACCCATTACCTTAGACTTTGATTTGTCGGCATATGTCACGGTGATTTGATCATCATTTGGCTTTAGGTCCTTGACTATATACGAGCTTCCGGTCATATGACTTGTGCAACCACTATCAAGCACCCACTTTGAACCCCCGGAAACATATGTCTACAAAAGATCAAGCTAATTTTTAGGTACCCATTTTTCAATGGGTCCTATTTTGTTAGCAACAAGGGTCTTGGGAACCCAAATATACCAAGAAATATAACCATCATAAGGGCCAACATATTGTGCATACACATCACCATAATAATCACGCATTAGAACATAGTGAGGGTTAGCACTTCCCGCAAAGTCATCATGAGACATAGTTTTACCACCTGTGGTCTTACTATCCACAATGGTCTTGTTGGTCTCTTGTGCGGGCTTGGCCTTCTTCTTCTTATTGTTCTTATTCTTGGTTTTGGAAACAAAACCAATGCCCCCTTTATCACCACTACGCCTTTGCTTGTTCAAAATATCATCAATGGACTTGTTGCCTTGTGGAAATGTGGCCTTAGCAAGCTCCCCCTTCAACCTAGCATTCTCTTCAAGAATAGTTGTACTACTAGATGGAATGAAGTTAATAGGTGAAGGAATATTGGCCAATTGAGTTTGAAGCATTTCATGGGACTTTGTGAGTGACAAGAGTTCACTCTCCAAAGCCTTGTGGGCCTTGTTAAGCAACCTAAAGTCCTCGGCAAGTTTTTCATGAACCAAACCAAACTCAATCTTGTCCTTTTTAGCCCTTTTGTATTTAGTAATAGCATGATCACGCTCTTTGATGAGTTTGTTAACAATAATATCATTGGCCTCATCAAGCCCTTCAAGTTTTAATTCAAGTGACAATCTAGTTTCTTGTTCTTCTTCTAGAGCATTTTTTAAAGCCTGTAGCTCAATCAAGTGTTCATGTCCAAGTTTACATCTAGAAGCTCTTGAGTATGTGAAAGTTGATCTAAGATGTTTCCAAAATGTAACTTAGCATCTCCTTCTAGGTTAGTCATAAACTCATCAAAGGCAATTAATTCTTTTTTAACATCAAGAGACATCTCATCATCAATTTCATCATTATCTAAGGGAGTAGAGCGGGATGATGAGGATACCTCCGTTCCTCTTGCCATAAGGCAAGTGACGCTCTTGGTGGGATAGTTCTCATTTGGAGAATCGAAGAGTGTAAATGTCAGAGTAGAAGTGGTGGCTAAAGCAGCCACACCATTAGAAGTTTCCTCTTCCTCATCTTCATTGTCGGAGGAGTATTCTTCATGAGTGATCAAGACAATTTCTCCTGACTTCTTGTTGATGGGATTCTTCTTGATGAAAGGTTTCTTGTAAGGTGCCTTGAGAGTCTTCTTCAACACAAGTTTACCACCATGATCTTCTCTCTTCTCATAGGGGCAACTTGCCACAAAGTGATAGCGGTCACCACAATTTAAGCAAGTTCTCAACCTGGTGGTATTCTCTCTTTTCCCATTTGGGTTGCTTCTCCGTTGCATTTCCATCTTGGCCTTGGCGGGGTTCTTCCAAAAGTTCTTTGCGTAGAAGGCCATACATTGACCATGTGCAATCTTGACTTCATCGGGATGGTCCATGGAGAGGCCTTCATCACTATCATCTTCATCCCCATGGTCCACAACTTTGGCCTTCAATGCAACATTGACAACATTTCTCATACCAAGGGCACGAGCACGAGCATCTTTGGCATTCTTAGCGGCTACTTTGAAGGCGGCCATCTCTTGCATAACTTCATTTGAGGTCATGAGATGGTAGTTGTGTCTTCCTTGTAGGCTCTTCAAGTCGGTGGGCTCAAAAGGCATGAGTGCACTCACATATTTCCTTTTTATCCATGCATCATCCACATGTGAGGCATCCACATTTCTAAAAGCGGTGGCGGTGGTCTTGAGCCTTCGGTACATGTCTTCGTGATCTTCACCTTCTTTCATGTAGAAGCCTTCGGCTTCATTGCTTAGAGCATCATATCGGTTCCTCCTCATACTCTCATTTCCAACAAACAATACGGTGAGGGCATCCCAAGCTTCCTTGGCAATGCTAAAGTGCTCAATGTGTGGATAATCCTTTGTCCCCAATCCTTGTTGAATAATATGCAAAGCAGTGGCATTGAGTTGACTATTGACAACCTCTCTTCTTGTCAAGTTGTTTGGATCCCCAATAAAGAGTCCATGCTCGATGATGTTCCATAGTTCAATGCAAGAGCTGCGCACATGAGTTCTCATTAGTGATTGCCATTGAGCAAAAGTAGCAGACTCTTAAAGCTTAGGTGGGTCACCTCTATTGTACACATGAGGGCGAGGGATGGGAGGATCGGGAGAGTACCAAGAATCACGGTGCTCACCCTTCCCCCCATCAAGTTGTGTGGAGGAATTAGCGTTGTCTAGTTTACCCCCCACCACCATACCCTCGGGGGATACCGACGTATTCCCTTTAGGTAAAACGGATGGTTGATCCTCTTGAGGAGATGGGAGTGATGAGCCTTCTTTGTATTTAAGAAGTTGCTCAAGCATCTTCTTGACTTTGTTGACCAAGGAAGAGCTCAATCTTGTTTCCAAGTTTTTGAGATCTTCCATGGTCACCGGGGTCGGCTCACCACCACCATCCCCATCGTTGCTACCCATATTCTCTTAGGCGGTTAAGCCCAAATAAAGATCCGAGGCTCTGATACCAATTGAAAGGATCATATGGGCACCTAGAGGGGGGGGGTGAATAGGTGCTACTTCAAATTTTCTTCTTTTTCAAATTAAGGTTTGACAATAAGGTAAATTCTCTAGATAATGCAACTAAGGGGAATTTACCTATATGACAATTATGCAAGAGCTACCACAACACAAAGTAAGAACAAGTAATTAAAGTGCGGTAAAGGATAGAAGTAACCAAAGTGGTGGACGCGGAGACACAAGGATTTGTTTCCCGTAGTTCCTTCCTTTGAGGGGAAGTACGTCTACGTTTGGAGACGGGGTGGTTTCAAACCACCAACGCCACGAAAGGCCTCCCTTGTTCTCCGATGAATCTCACCCCAACGGGATCGATTCACCTTCCACTATATCGGCAACCTTCAAGGTGGAAGCCGACACCTTTACAAGTTTGGGGCACACATCCACAACTTAATCAGAGGCTCCCAAATACAAGCAAGCTGTCAAAGCAATCAAAGACAAGCTTGTAAGAACCAAATAAGAAACTAGGGTTTCCAAGAAAACACTAGAGCAAAGGGGCCCTCAATTAAATGAGGGGGAAATGAAGATCTCTTTTGGTGAAGTAGTAGATCGGGGCCTCCTCCTTCGATTCCCCAAAGATCAAAGACTTTGGGTGGTGGATTGAGGAGATCTTGAAGATTTGGTGGCTCCAATGGTGGTCTTGACTTTAATGTGGATGAGCATCTTGTCCCAAGGTAGGTGGAGGGGTATTTATACCCCTCCAAGAAATCTGGCCGTTGGAGCCTTTAATGCAGCGGTAGTACCGGAAGTTCAAGCGGTACTACCGGAGAATTCCGGTACTACCGGACCTGGTACCGGAAGACCAAATTTCAAACTTCATAATCCCTGGCCACAGTGGTACCACACTTGGTGCTACCGTAAAGCGGTAGTACTGCAAGTGGCAACCGGTACTACCGGACGCGCAGTGGAATCAGCAACTTGGTCGAAAAAACTCTCAGTCATGCCAGGTAGCAAAATGCGGTACTATCGCATTTTGCTACCGAGGCAGCCAGTGGCTTTTGCCAACATACAAAAGGCTACTGCCACGCCAGGTACTAAAATGCGGTACTACCGCATTTTAGTACCGGAGTGAGCAGTGGCCTTTTATAGGTTGGAAAAAGGCTCTGCTGCGCACGGTACTAAAATCCGGTACTACCGCATTTTAGTACCGGAGCGGGCAGGAGCTTTTGACAAGTGGTTAAAAAGCTACTGTCGTGCTAGGTACTAAAATGCGGTACTACCGCTTTTTAGTACCTAGCCCGGCAGTGGCTTTTTAGCAACTGATCACAATCTACTGCTGCGTCCGGTAGAAAAAAGCGGTACTACCGCTTTTTGGTACCGCACCAGGCAGAAAGTTTCTGGACGGTTGTTTAACCATTGTCAAGCCTTTTTCAATGCACCTGCGATACACTTGGCAAATAATTAGTCCGAAATGTGTGTTGTTATAAAACACCAAAATTACTAGGGATAGGAAATGCTCTTTCACCAACCCAACACACAAGGGGCCTTAGAGCAATGGCAATAGTAGAGCCAACTGCTGAATATAAGCCATATCCATGTCACGTAGAGTCAATCTAATAGTCAATATGTATAATAACTAGAGATTAAAGTATATTACTTTATTAATGTATGTCCCACTTTATACTCTCACATAGTGTCTAGGAGCGCGCTGCAGCTGACTAAGAGTCAACTCCTCTTCTCTCTCATCTAACTAAACACAAATATACTAGTTTAAGGCTAGTCATAGTGAGAGTAACTTGAGTAGTAACATAGTTCTACATGTATTGCTAACTAAGCATTTACATGACATGGCATGCAATTAAATGATGAGAGGGACTTGTGGTAACTAGCTATGTTACCATAACATCACATATTTTAAGACAAAATGAGTCTACACTGCAATAAATAAGCCTTTGCATGACATCACACATATGTTACTTTTCACTATAAAAATAGTAACTTAGACTAGTAACATACACATGTTACTACTCTAAATTACTCCTCACTATGACCAGGCTAAGCGTTATAACCTGCTGACTGGACCTTATTGTATTTACTCTTAGCTAGACACAAGGCGCCACCGTGGACCTGCCCAAATGCCATGCAATATAATGCAGTATAGTGCGTCGCGCCACTAAGCCATGATTCTTTTATAGCGATTTGCTCGTGTGCTTTTGTTAGAGGATTCTCACGTGTTAGACGAAACGGGAACTCCCTTGAGCTTCCTCTGTTTCATACATGACCTTCACGAGCACTCCATTGGCCAGTTTGAGGGCGTGTTTGGTGATCGAATGAACGGATAGATTAATATACTACATATGTTCTATATTAGACTACGTTTGGCAAATTAGTTTTGTTAGTTTGCCAAAATGTTTGGTGATCGAATGAACGGATAGATTAATACTACGTATGTTCTATATTATAGTATGTTTAGCTAAACATATAATAATATGGAATATATGTAATACAAAGTATTTTTTTTTATGAAATACTACCAATCTATTAATAATTATCAACGGCAGTACAAAAAGTCTTAAAAGTAATAAAAGTTACAAATAGGTCAATGGACAATCTAGCGACAACTAAAAATACTGGCACGAGCCGAACGTGTGCCGCCGTCCTCGTCCCTCCATCATCGGAGCCGGACAAAACTTGTCGTACTAAAGCTTGTTGTAGTAGACAGACGTGAAGTCATCGTGCTAAGGCTCCAAAGGACCAGCGCACCAGAATAACAACCATTGCCGAAGATGACCAACGTAGATCGGAAGAGATTGACCTCAAAACACACCAACGAAAAACGACCAGATCCCAAGTTATCCGTCGGACATACGACTCCACACGCCCCTCCGTCAATGTTAAACGCACCACCGGAGCGAGGATAAGACGGGGAATACCATATTCTGACTTCAGGATGTAACCTCCGCCTCAACATCCTAAAAAAGATACTGAAAATTGTCTTAACAAAACACCGAGACCTCCCGCCGGCGAGGGGCCGTGGTACGCCACACCTCCAAGCCCTAAGGCCACCGGAGACGGGACGAACTAGTGACGTCGCCGGCAGAGGAAAGAAACCCTAGATGGGTTTTGCCGCCGCCTCTTGGGAGAGCCTCTCTCTCTCATCGGTTCTAACAACGAAGTACTCAGGTTGTATTGATTTTGTCTTGGCACAAAACCGGGTGTTAGCTTTCGATAATAAAATACTTATGACCCGTTTGGTGGGTAGGATTTCAAAAATGCTGGAACAGGAAAAACATAATTTTGATGTGAAATATATTTTTATGTCCCGGGTCGTAATACGGCCCGAGACTAGAGATTTTTTTTATTTTTTTCAATATTTTTTTATTTTTTTTGAATTTTTTCTTAAACTTTTAAATTGTTTGACTCATTGATCCTCTCACTTGGAATATTTTTAACACTAACTATACTTAATCTTAGTTAAATTATACTTGTGGTCAAACTTTTTGGTGGGTCACCCATCCTAGCACTACTTTACCCTCAACACACTTAACTTCTCTGTTCTATCAAAATGTCCTTGCGCAAAACCCATTTGTACCTTCTTGTCAACACTACCATATCAATCATATTAACGCATATCAATATGTCATATATTTTTATGTTTCAAAATTACAAACAACTATTTAAGTAGAAACAATAAATAAGTAATAATAATATTTTAATCCAATGAAAGTAAAAACTAATTAAAATAATATTTTATTCATTTTTGCCATTTATTAATTTAATATGGCATAAATAATATCTTTAAATATGTAAATCAAAATTCGACAAATAATATATCAGCATAAAATTTTTTGCTAAAAAAATTTTAATTATTTAAATAACTTTTTTTCCTTTTCAGATTTTAAAAATCTAAAAGAACCCCAAACGGCCTAAGGCGGTCAAAATCGAACTCAAAAAAAATTTCCGCACATTTTGATAGGTCGTACATTTTTTCCAACGCCATAACTAAAAGTTATAGATTTGAAGTTTTCATGACAATTTTTGGCAAAATATGTCAAAATTCAAGTTTGTTAATTTTCGTAACAACTAAATCACTTAATATAACTAAAGTTTGAAAGATTTTACTTTTATAATTTTTTATAATTTTGTGGCATGCTTTTGAAACTAGAAAAAACGATCATGGGAGGGGTGGTGGTGTGGTGGACAAATATGTCCTGCCACGGCAGGATTTTTGCCCATTTTCGTACAGTGGCAGAACCCGCCAAGCAAAAATTGCCAGATTTTTCTAGACCTGGTTTATGTCTCGGGCCAGGACAAGAGGGTTCTTTAGTCCCAGTTAAAGACACCAACCGGTACTAAATGGTGTTGTCCACGCACGCACCCGTTCCACCTCTTTAGTCCCGGGTCGTATCACAGACCGGGACTAAAGGTTTGGAACGACTCGGGACTAGAGGTTTGGAAGCCTCCTAGCCGCTGAAAACGGGACGGACCGGTACTAGTGCTCACACTAGTCCCGGCCCAAGGCACGCCCGGGACTAGAGCAAAAGTTGAATGCGAACGAAAGCCCTCTTTTCTACTAGTGTCTATATCAGTAATTGTTTTTTTGCATTACAGAAAAATGCAGGAATTCGTGTGAAGAAATATGTGGATACCATAGTTTTCATTGAGATAAAGGAATTTTTTCATGAAGTTGGACCTGAGGAAAATTTTCCTACGAGATTGCATGCAAAGTAGCACATAGGGAAAGATTCCTATGGTTTTCCATCGTATAAATCAAACAAGCTCTATAGAAAAAAAAATCCTTATGAATACAATTCTCCATACTTCTTATAAATTTCTTATGAATCAACCAGCACGTTATAGGGCAATAATAATTCTTTATGAAGCCTATTAAAAAAATGTACCCAAAAAAAAAGAACTCTAAAAAAATGTTTAGTAACAAGTAGAAAAAGGATGCCTATGCAAACTATAGTAACTAACTATAGTGCACAATACAAAGTTAGCAAAAAAACATTTCCATTTAGCAAACTATAGTAACTAACTATAGTAACTAACTATCATATAACAACCATCATAGACAACATCTCCTTTGTTAGTGAAATATGCGGTTTATTCTCTAAGAAAACTGGTATGCGCTAAGCGTTTGGCGTGCAAGTCCCACTAGACTGGCTGCCTCCCAAGTCCGATTTCACTTTTACTCGGTAGGCATCATCGTTGTAATATTTTTTCATGGTCGCCTCATTAATTTTCGCTCGCTAGGGACAACTCAAGATTGCTACTGCCCTGTCGGAGCTAAGATCCAACAATCTTGGACCAACCTCATGTAGTCCCAACATCTTATGGAGCTTGGTGGCATGGACTCGATCTCAAAATGTGAGGCATCCATGGTGCTCTGTTGCCCAAAAGTCGTTAGGTAATAATGCATTATAGTAGGTGGAGGCACTCGGATGACAAGGAGTTCGAAAAAGAATGATGCTTAGGAGGAGCAACAAATTTCTTAAAGCGGAGTGTGGCCGATACTTTTTTCGAGAGGCGATGTTCGAACATGATCCTTTTCTAATAAAAATAGCATTGTTGTTTTCATCAGAACATAACGAACTCACACATGAGTTATATGATACCAAAGTGATACAACTGACTTTATATACCTAAAAGATTTTCTAATGACATCGCAGGTGAACCATGCAAGTCAAATATTATTATTGTTAGTACTTTCTCCGTTTCAAAATATAAGATGTTTTAGGTTTGTGAAGAAAATGTATCTAGACTTCTTTTAGTGTGTAAATTCACTCCAAACCTTAGTGAACCTATATACTAAAAGAAGTCTAGATACATTTGCTTCACAAAGCTAAAACATCTTATATTTTAAAACGGAGGGAGTACTACCGTTACTATTTTTGTGTTGGTAAAAAAAAAATGTGTCTTACATACGTAAAGATAACCTAAGGGAATAGCTTAGTATGGCGAGGTATGTGCGTACCAAGTGATATGCATTGACGAGCTAGCCAATCTCAACAATAATGTGGCACAGATTATGACCCTGCACTTTATTTGATCCATAGCTTGCTCCCCAATCCTTCCCAAAAGGCTTGAATGTAAAAGAAACCTTCCCAGGATAAGCACTGCACTCGGAGCTATACGGTCGTATGTTGGCACAGAGCCATACATGCAAAGAAATCAATAGGATCAGTGCAAAGCAAATGCACTGAATTGTTCCGCAAGCCACACCCGACATTTTTATATACACGGTAATAAGGGGAGAGGATCAGCTAAAAGAAAAGAGGGGGGGGGGGGGGGGGGGGGGGGGGGGGGGGGGGGAGGAAGACGGTGTGCTGCCAATCCGCGTATAAATAGCGGTTAGGGGACACGGCTCTCCTCACACCAATCCATTCCCGTTCACCTGGTTTTACTATTGTGCGTTCACCCGGCTTCTACCTCGCGTTGCGTTGCGTTTCTCGGGTTCTTCTTCTGAAGAAGACCAAGGTAAACGAATTGTTCTCCTGCTAATGGAGTTCTTAATTACTGTTTTTGCTTGATTTTTCAACAATGCGCAGTCAGTTTCGGTGTTGTTATTACAACTTTCTCGCTGCAGCTAAAACTCTGCTGGTGATGAATGAAATGTGATGTCGAAAAGAAAAAAACTCTGCTCAGTTTCTTGGGCTCACGAGCGATTAAAAAACTCTGCTCAGTTTCTTAGGATTAATAGCAGGATAATCCTGCCTGGAGGGAGAAATGTTTAGGGTAAGGTGATGTCAATTGTTATAAAGCTGGTTTCCTGACGTTTCTTGCACTGGGGGATAGTTGGTAGCATCAGCACTCATGGTGTGGATTCTCTCAGGGTGTGATCTGTGTCGGCATCCACTTGCAGAGATCTGGTGGATGGATGCTTCCGGATCTGCGGTCCTAGCAAGGTCCAATCATTCTCTGGGTTTAAGGTTTCAGTTCCAAGTCATCAAGTGGATAGATCTAGCTTAAATTATTATACTGATGATCTCTTTTGCTGAAGAGTTCTTTTGTCTTATCCGTTTCTTCTCATGTGCTTCTCTCTGTCTCCGACCTCCGGCGACACACTCTTTCTTTCTGCGCTAATAGCCATGCTCCGCTTCAGATTTCCCCCCTCTTAGTTAAGCCTAATCACCACGATTAGTGCTAATCACGACCTTGTCATGGCCTGCAAGAAACAAACCCACGCTGATCTCATGCCAAGAAGGTTCTCGCATGCGTCACTCTTTCTCCTTGCCAGCAAGCTTCGGTTCCAACGGACGGCTACTGGAGCTCATGCAAGCCAGGGGTGTCGGCGGGCGAGCAAGATGCTAAGAACTTGTTGCCTGGAGGCCACTCGGATTTCTTGTTGCTTTCTCCCCCCAGATCTGTATAAATGCGCGCCATTGCCCTTCACCACTCCTCGGTCCTATCAAGCCTTCTTCTTCTTCTCTTCTGCCTCGATTCTAGAAGTATGCCTCTCAGTCCTCTAGTTGGTGCCGTCGATTTTTTTTTCTTGAATTCTGTTAAGTTCTGTTCTTTGCGTGTTTCTTAAATCTCGCCCAGAGAGTGTTTTCTGATAGAATGTCGAACGTGTGCCCGGGAAGACCGGGTGTTGTTGCTTGATTTTAATGGGGCCGGGGTTTAGGATCTGAACTGAAGCTCCCACTGATCTTGTTGTGCAGGGTTGAGCAATGGGGGAAGCCGCCGGCGACCGTGTGCTGAGCCGCCTCCACAGCGTGAGGGAGCGCATCGGCGACTCCCTCTCCGCGCACCCCAATGAGCTCGTCGCCGTCTTCACCAGGTTTGATCCAACTTCTGCATAAACTTGTCTATTCAGATGTTTTTCCTCGTTTTGCGAAAAAATACTATTCAATTTGCTCTTGGTATAGTATTTCGTTGATAAGTTTATGCTAGTATCATGCAACTAAATCTATTGGTGTCGATGTCAGGTGTTCCTTGTGCTACTAGAAATTTCTAGATACTTAATTAGATCTGCTCTGGTACTGAATAGGTGATGACCACACCATCTGATTTTTGGAGTTATGTGAATAGATATCCGATCTGACTGCACTCGCTTTTTTAGATCCGATACTGTGCAACTGGGTAGAATGATTGTATCCTGTACTCTCCAGGTGCTAAGACTTCCTGAATATGGTGTAATAATTGGTGTGACCATGCCTAGATTTGGCAGGATATATGTAGCATAAGATCAGATCAGACTGACTCTCGTATAATTGCATCAAGTCCGTGCCTAGATCTGACAGGATCTATGTAGCATAAGGTCTAACTGAGTCTCAGATAATTCCGTCAAGTCCATGCCTAGATCTGGCAGGATCTATGTAGCATAAGATCTAACTGAATCTCATAAGTTCAGTTGCAACTTCAAAACTTGTTTATTTATTTATGTTCTGAATGGAATATCCATTTCCTCTCTTGTTCAGTGATTTCTGAATGATACATGATGGCGTGCTAAACAATTTCTCGAAACAATATTGGTGTATGAGTGGATCATAGATGATGTAATAATGTTTTGTGCAGGCTGGTCCACCTTGGAAAAGGAATGCTGCAGCCTCACCAGATCATTGCTGAGTACAACACTGCGATCCCTGAAGCAGAGCGCGAGAAGCTCAAGGACGGCGCCTTTGAGGATGTACTGAGGGCAGCGCAGGTTTGTGTCTTACTTCTCATTGGGCTTCAGCATCCATTTTTACTTTATCTTTTGCTGTAGTCAATGGATTTGCTGTATATCATACAGGAGGCAATCGTCATCTCCCCGTGGGTTGCCCTTGCCATCCGCCCAAGGCCTGGTGTCTGGGAGTATGTGAGGATCAACGTGAGTGAGCTCGCTGTCGAGGAGTTGAGTGTCCCTGAGTACTTGCAGTTCAAGGAACAGCTTGTGGAAGGAAGGTAAAAAACTCTGTACATTAGAATTGGATTGTTTACTGATCATTTGGTTCCTTTACTATCATGGTATGACATTTATGTTGTGTGATACTTCTACATGTCGGCAGTAACAAAGACTTTGTGCTTGAGCTGGACTTTGAGCCATTCAATGCATCATTCCCTCGTCCTTCCCTGTCAAAGTCCATTGGCAACGGTGTGCAGTTCCTCAATAGACACCTGTCATCAAAGCTCTTCCATGACAAGGAAAGCATGTACCCCTTGCTCAACTTCCTCCGTGCACACAACTACAAGGGCATGGTAAGCTAATCATTCATTTGTATCTTAGATCTTATTGAAACTTTCGATTTGGTGGAAGAATGAAAATGTATGTAAACATGTTTCTTCCAGCCTATGATGATGAACGACAGAATCCGCAGCCTCAGTGCTCTCCAGGGAGCTTTGAGGAAGGCTGAGGAACATCTGTCTGGTCTTCCAGCAGACACCCCGTACTCGGACTTCCACCACAGGTACTTACTGATTAGTTATATGTTATTGTTAATGCTCGAGTATGTTCTTGACTAGGAACAACCACTAATATTATTGACTCTTCTTTTATTGGACAAATGCAGGTTCCAAGAACTTGGTTTGGAGAAAGGTTGGGGTGATTGCGCCCAGCGTGCTCAGGAGACCCTTCACCTGCTCCTCGACCTTCTTGAGGCCCCTGACCCATCCACTCTTGAGAAGTTCCTTGGTACAATCCCAATGGTGTTCAATGTTGTCATCCTCTCTCCGCATGGTTATTTTGCACAAGCCAATGTCTTGGGGTACCCTGACACCGGAGGGCAGGTAAGACCTGCACAAATTTGGCATGGATATATGGTCACATGACTACAATTGTCACTAATCTTGGTGATATGATTCCCCAAAGGTTGTCTACATTTTGGATCAAGTCCGTGCTATGGAGAATGAGATGCTTCTTAGGATCAAGCAGCAAGGCCTCGACATCACGCCACGGATCCTTATTGTATGTCTAATATCTAATGATAATGTAAAATTTATTAGCTATTGCAGTATGATATTGAACTTTTTCTGAAACTCAACCTTATTTTGGCTCTGCACAGGTTACCAGGCTTCTCCCAGATGCAACCGGCACGACCTGTGGTCAACGTCTTGAGAAGGTCCTCGGTACTGAGCACACCCACATTCTTCGTGTGCCATTCAGAACTGAAAGTGGAATTGTTCGCAAATGGATCTCACGTTTTGAAGTCTGGCCTTACCTGGAGACCTTCACTGATGTAGATACCTAGCCTCAACATCATGCTGTCTTCATTATTCATCTGTTAAGACAAATATCTTATTGACTCTTTCCCCATTTCTGCAGGATGTGGCACATGAAATTTCTGGAGAGCTCCAGGCGAACCCTGACCTGATCATTGGAAACTACAGTGATGGAAACCTTGTTGCATGCTTGCTTGCACACAAGATGGGCGTTACTCATGTACGAATTCACTCTTCTGTTGGTAACATATTTACAGCATATTGATCATCACTAATGATACCTTGGTCGTCGGTATGCAGTGTACCATTGCGCACGCGCTTGAGAAAACCAAGTACCCCAACTCTGACCTCTACTGGAAGAAGTTTGAGGACCACTACCACTTCTCATGCCAGTTCACTACTGACTTGATCGCGATGAACCATGCTGACTTCATCATCACGAGTACCTTCCAGGAGATTGCTGGAAAGTAATATTTCTGTACAACTAAACTTCTGCTAATCATTTTCATTTCAGTGGAGTATACAATTGCAGTTATCCTTCCATGGCCTAATGGCTATTCTGCCTTTTCAGCAAGGACACGGTTGGTCAGTATGAGTCTCACATGGCATTCACAATGCCTGGAATGTACCGTGTTGTCCACGGTATCGATGTTTTTGACCCCAAGTTTAACATAGTCTCGCCTGGTGCGGACATGTCCATCTACTTCCCGTACTCAGAGTCACAAAGAAGGCTCACCTCCCTCCACCCAGAGATTGAGGAGCTGCTCTACAGTGACGTCGACAACAATGAGCACAAGTAAGAAGTGGAGAATTGTTTCTTACTCTGCTTGAGCTGCATTGGTGGGATGCACGTAATCTGACTAGAGTACCTTTGTGCAGGTTTGTGCTGAAGGACAGGAGCAAGCCAATCATCTTCTCGATGGCTCGTCTGGACCGTGTCAAGAACTTGACTGGTCTTGTTGAGCTGTATGGCCGGAACCCTCGGTTGCAGGAGCTTGTTAACCTTGTGGTTGTTTGTGGTGACCATGGGAACCCATCAAAGGACAAGGAGGAGCAGGCTGAGTTCAAGAAGATGTTTGACCTTATTGAGCAATACAACCTGAATGGGAATATCCGCTGGATCTCTGCTCAGATGAACCGTGTCCGTAATGCTGAGCTCTATCGCTACATCTGCGACACCAAGGGTGCTTTTGTGCAGGTATCTAGATGTTGCATAAAAAAGCATTCTCGCCTAAGTGAAAAATCTCTCTTCTCACATGCCTCTTTTCTGTGTAGCCTGCTTTCTACGAGGCCTTTGGGCTTACTGTCATCGAGGCCATGACCTGTGGTCTTCCAACATTTGCAACCGCATATGGTGGTCCAGCTGAGATCATCGTGAACGGTGTTTCCGGCTACCACATTGATCCTTACCAGGGCGACAAGGCCTCGGCTCTGCTCGTTGACTTCTTTGAGAAGTGCCAGGGAGACCCCAGCCACTGGACCAAGATCTCACTGGGCGGACTTCAGCGTATCGAGGAGAAGTATGCACAACACAAAAACCACTGGCATTCTGTTTCTGTTTTTTTACCGTTTTGCTGCAACTAACTAAACACTGTCACTCTACCCACCACATTATTCAGATACACCTGGAAGCTTTACTCTGAGAGGCTGATGACCCTCACCGGTGTGTATGGCTTCTGGAAGTACGTCTCCAACCTGGAGAGGCGCGAGACCCGCCGCTACCTGGAGATGCTGTACGCGCTCAAGTACCGCACCATGGCCAGCACTGTTCCATTGGCTGTGGAGGGGGAGCCCTCCAGCAAGTGATCTGGCCACCTCTCTCTCGGCCAAAAGAAGAAGCGTGGCTTGGATTTCTGAGAGATTGAGATTTGAGAATGCATTGGTTTTCTTCCTAGCTAGAGGCGCTGATCTTTTAAAGATTTATAAGGTCGAGTTGCTGCTGTGCTAGTTTGATTTGAGAAGAGGTGCCAGACTGTTGGTGCTGCTTGTCGTGTTCTTTGGATGTTACCCTTGAATAATAATAGCGGCCTTGGTGCCGTTTCGGAAATAATAGTAGTAGCATCCTTCCTCGTTCGTTGCCAAGAAAATCTTTGTCACTGAACTTTTTTTCCCCCAAAAAAGCAAAGTCACCGGTCTCTGCATCAAATCTCTGTCACTGATTGTTTCAGCTCTTTTACAGTGCACTAGTTCTCTTTCATTGCTCTATGGATATGGACGAATAAGAAAAGACGGACAATGAGATAGGCTGTAAATTCCTGAAGATCTATTTTCCAACACAATTTAAAATACTACTAGTACAAAAAATGCTCACGTCGAATGTTTCTTATCTTTAGCGTAACATCAAACACTGGCTTGTTTCGGTAGACTCTATGGCACATGAAGCCAGTGTTCAATATCCATATCCTTACTGTTGAAAATATAAGGAAATATCTATATGATTTAATACAAATAAACAAATAATAAAATATGATCATATAAATAGCAATTAAACAGATCATGCAAACTAACAGAGTAGATGAACTTTTTTTTTGGAAATGGACGCTTTATACTTAACGGTAATATTTACACCAGGCCTCTGCATAACTAGGATGCACATAGCCAATCAACCACACAACTCGTGACCAAAGTAAAAGTATCAGAATTACAAAACATACTAAAAAATAAAATAAGCGGTGTCAAGCTATGGCACATCTATCCATAGATCACGCTGCCATCCATGTCGGAAGAAAATATCTCTCGCCGTATCCTCCAATCGCGTACACCCCTCCACAAACAAATCACGGAACTCCATATGTTGGAGAGTAGTCCAAGATCGAAGGATAGTTGTGGCTCGATAGATAACCCGTAGAGAAAGAAGACACAATGTTATTAAAAATCTTGTCATTTCTACATAACCAAAGCGATCAAATAAGGGTAAGCTCTCCCACCCTAAACAAAGCCCCGTATTTATCCTCAATATCGTTCAAACAGTTGCCAAATATATTAACTACCAAACATGGAGGAAATAAACCAGAGGCTACTTAAATGATTGACCATATAGCACGAGCAAATTTACATTAGAAGAATAAATGTTGGATTGTCTCATTATGATGATAAAAAACGCATTGTGTACTTCCATGTCAATTCCTCCTAACAAGATTATCTTTTATAAAATGACCCTTTTACGGAGATACCAAGCGAATATCTTCGTTTTAAGGGGTATTTTCATTTTCCAAATTTTGTTATTATCATCGACTGGAATATCAGGTTGGATCAAAGATCTATACATTGAATCAATAGAAAATTTATCACTCTGTAGTAATTTCCATTTGAATTCGTCCACATCATCGGACAGTTGTATCATGGATAATCTCAATAAAAAATTGTTCCAAGAGACCAGTCTAGGACCTATGAGACTTTTTCTGAAAGACACATTAAGAGTATTGCATTCCATTACTGTGGAAAGTGTATCCTCTTTGTGTCTGAGAATCGAATATAGAGATGAATATTGTTCATGAAGAGAAGTTTGACCAAGTTATTTATCTTCCCAGAATCTAATATGCGATCCATCTTTAATATTAAAAATACCAAAAAGGAAAACATATTTTTTGGATGCCATTAGTCTAGCCCAAAAGTGTGAATCATCGGGTTTCTGAACCACTTGAGATACAACTTTAGAGCCACATACTTCCTCCATATAATAGTTTGCCAGACATCCTCTTCTGTAAGCATATTGCATCTAAACATATTGCATACTTCATCCAACCTGATAAGAAACCTGAAAGGGAAAATTCAGGGTCACGTACGGTGAAGTCTGAGCAGCAGTAGATGCAACGATAGCAGCATCGTTGTCGCCCATGTTAAGGTTGCCGAAGGTGTCGCTTATGTTCGGGAAGAAGTCGTTGTTGAGGAACTCGTCGTCGGACGACGTCGTGCTTGCCAGCAGTTGCGCTAGAGCGCTTCCTAAAAATCTTATCACCCCTCATTCGTAAAGGTTCACAAGAAGGGGGAGTTCCGAAGGCCTACTGTCCCGATCTTCGTTACACGTCGCAAGCAGAGATGAGGAAGATGAAGGCGACGGCGCAAAGTTTTAGAAGTAGATGCGTGTGATAAGTACTGAATAGGTTTAGCGTATACGTTTATATAGTGTAAGTTAGGGAGGTCGTGGGCATAGCCCAAGCCTGAGTCGATAATAGTCCATGATCCAAAAAAATCTAGAAACGGATGATTAACCGTCTGCTAATAACTCATATAATTATTTTTTCAAACAATAAAAATATAAACTTGAGAACGACTAGGGGCAGGGCGCCCTCTAGCGCGCCGGCCTGAGGGAACGCGGACGCGCGAGGGCGTGCGAAGGAGCAATGCTCTCCCTTACCTGCCACGTGGCTAGCAGCACAACGTAAAACATGCTCCGGCGAAGCAACGCTTGCAAGCCACGAGCACATCGGGAAACGCGAGCGAGGGAATATCCCATGAACGCTGCGCGTGGTAAACATAGGGAAGTTGTTATCATGATTTTTTCTTTGATTTTCGTTACATGCATCGCAGAGTTGCTTTTCTTATTTTCGCTTAAATTTTATGGTAGAAATAAAAGTAGTTTGGTGCATTGCAACGAAAAAGAGAATGCAGTGCACCACCCGATGAAACATTGTCTAGACAAACCCAGTGCGCTCCAAAAATATATTGCAGTGCACTGCCTGATAGAACACAATGCACTGAAAAAGAGAAGGCAGTGTATTGCACGACCGAATCGTAGTGCACTGAAGAAAGAAGACAGTGTATTGCGCTACTCAACGCTGCGCACTAAAAAAAAGCGGTGTACTTCCCTATCAGACATAGTGCATGGTAAAAATTGAAGGCAGTGCACTGCCTGTTCAGTGCCCAACCGAACACAGTGCATATCGCGTATTAAACATAGTGCACTGCCAGGGCGAAATTAGACGCAGTGCACTACCCGACAGAAGGCAGTGTAACGCAAAACAAACCAACAATGCATAGCGGAAAGACAATGCACTACCAGTGCATAGCCCAGCGTGCACTATACCCAAGACAGTGCAACACGGAACGAAAGGGCAGTACAATGCCGGTACATCGCACCGCGTATTCCGGAACATAAGGCAGTGTAACATAGATCAGAAGGCGGTGCAAATAAAAAGTTCATCAAAACCTGTCAACATAGTATCTAGTTTTATAGATCTTGGTGCGATTAGCCTAAATATGAAAATGGATCTTAATTTAGATGCATGGTTTAAAAGATAATTCAGTTTTCATGTTTAAATCTAGAAAAAAGAACACAATAGGTGATTAGATGAGAGAGCACGCGGGAAGGAGGTGCTTCTACGTACGTGCAGGCACAATACAAGTCGCATGGGGCTAGAGGAGCTTCCGTGTGCGAGTCGCGCAGGGTCGGAGGGGCTTCTTTGTGCGGCCACGTGCATGCATCAGACGATGCAGCGTTTTCTTTTTTTTTGGAAGAGCGCCCTTTTCTTAGCTTTTTCGATAAAAGTAGAAGCATGATCAAGGTCTATGACCATGCATAAAAATAATTGAGAAGCATAAGTAAAAAATATTCCAGAATACGACTCTTCATGTTATAATGGAAAAGAAGTCAATGATTTGATCATTGTAGCTTTCAGTTATGCTTTTATATAAAGTAGTAGAATTCATAAATATGCCTTACATCTGATGTAGAGATAAATGTGAATTGATTGTCGTGTTATTAGAACAAGACATACCTATGAAATACAAGAAAGGTGATGGTAAACTAAGGTTACAAGAAATCCTAAAATTAAAACTTCACTTAAGATTAGAAACTAAAACTATTACTAAATCTCGACAAGTAAAGGAGTTACTTGATATTTCTAAAGGACCGCAAGGTTATAAAAAATAAGTGGGAGTCTTAAAAGACAAAGCGCGATTCGTCGGAAGGGTCTTGAGTGAATTTAAATGAATTTGATTCAGAGTGGTGAATGTGTAATGAATTTTTGAACCTTGTAAAAAGGAAAGTTTCGAATTAATAATTGATCAAGAGATTTTGAATTGTTTGAAATGTCGAGATAGTATATGTCACATCCCAAATTTTAGATTTGGTTCGGCGTATCATTCATATTATTGCATCATGTTCTTCCATGCAAAACCTTCGATTGAAATGATTCGGCAAAACGCTATTTTCAAAATCCTATTTTACGTTACTAAAATGCTCCTGCGGGAGGGTATACTAGGACTTGTGTTTTCCACCCTTATAGACTAGTGGATTCAAATACCACTTGACCCTAGATTGATCTCCTAGATTTTAGAAGAATTTAGGAACAAGTTTCACCCAATTCAGAGTTCGTGTGAAGAAGTTACGGAGGAATTACTAAACAGAAATTAGAAAAATAAAAAAAAAACAAAAAAAAGGGGGCGCAGCCAGCTGGGCCGCCAGCCCGGCGCCGCCGGCCCAGCCAGCGCCCAGCGCACCGCGTGCGCGCGCCGCAGCCCGTCGCCCGCGCGGCAGATAGTATCTGCCGCCGCCCGCGTCTGGCCACCGACAGGTGGGGCCCACCTGTCGGCGCCGACATCGCCACCGCGTGGACCCCATTTAACCGCGCCGCCTCCTGCCTCTCTCCCCATCGCGTCCCGCACCCTCGCGACGCCGTCGCCCTCGCGAATCGCGTCGCCGCCGCCCTCCCGACTCCGCCGCCGCGCGCCGCCCCAGGTGAGCCAACGCCGCCGCGCCGCCGCATCCCCTCGCCTCGCCGCGACCCCGCAGCACGCCTCGCCGCGACCCCGCTGACCGCCTCTTCCCAATTCCGCGCAGGAGCTCGCGCCCGACGCCGCCCCGACGACCTCGCCGGAGCCGCGCGTCGCCTCCCCACGCGCCCGACCCCGCCGCCGACTCGACAAGGACCGCCGCCACTTCCCCGACCCCGTCCTGCCCTCCGCTGCCGCCGGAACCGCCGTTGACCTCGCCGGTAAGCCCCGCCGCCGCCACCCCTCCCTGGCTGTTGGATCTTCGATCCACGGCTCAGATCGTCTGGAGACCGCGCGGTTGACTGGTTGACCAGTCAACCCGCGCTGAGTCAGCGCTGAGTCAGCAGGGAATATTCCCAGAATATTCCCTTTTGATTTAAAATCGATTTAGAAATTGCAGAATTTAGTAGAATCTTGTAAATTGCGTAGAAATTAATCTACTAGGCCAAAAATTGCAAATAAAATATGTGTAGATTCAGCAAGTCGTGTAGAATCTTGCTGTACTATTGTTTTACACTTTTGCAGCAAGATTTTGCCCAGTTTAATTAAAAGAGTTAATGGCCTTTTTGGAGTAATTAATTCGTAGAAAAAGATCTGTAACTCCAAAAATTGCAAATAATATGTCCCTGGATTCAGTAGAACAAGGGGAATATCAAAGTGAATTAAAAAGATAGGCTTACAGTAAAAACTTTTGCAGAAACGTTTTAGTGGCCTTTTGCAGTATTTTAATTACTCAGGGAGTTTTATAATTCCTTTTTGAGTAATTCCAATTGGTACTGTTCCTAAATAGCAATGCCTATACAGTAGAATTTTCCCAAGATTTTACAAACAGTATGATATCGGTAGTGAATTATTTGGGTTCTAGCTCTAGTTTTGAGGATTATAATTTGCATAATGGTTTTCGTGGCGCTAAAATTATTTTCCCATGCATGCATTCAGTAATTTTACTGAATAGGGTTATGTGGTGCTGCTGTAGCATCAATCCACTTGTCACGCATGCATTCATGCATCATCCTTGTTTGCATATGCTTGTGGATGGTTTGTTTATGGATGCAATTGTATCGTGTAGATTGTGACGAGTGCAACGCTTGCTCGTGTGTGGATTGTTCTTCCGACCGCTACAACCAAGGCAAGTAGATGCTACTTTGTTCATGATATTGTCCTACTATTTTCAATGCATTGTCGTGTATTTTGTAGATTCATGTGTAGGATGATACTATCTCTATGCTATGTCCTATTATGTGGTAGGGCTTTCCTTGTAGATGAACCACCGTTGGTAGATGTGCCTAGCCATGCTATGATGAACGAGGGCTGGGTTACATCACTGAAAGTTGTTTCTAAATGTTTTGGTTTGCGAAAACTAAAACAACATAATCAATGAATCTCCTGGGTGTGATGGGATTGATAAATTTTGGTGGTTTCATTGCGGAAAGGCACCCAGGTATCAAGAGAAAATGACTGGCTTCTTTATTCTGTAGCTTACGTGTACAACCATATGCCAATAATGGAATGGGCGGTTGGTTGGGCTTAGTAGGTTGTGGTAACTCGAACCCGCGTATCCAGAGATGTAGAATTTTGGTAGGTTGGACCGGTGCACGTCGGGATTGGGGAGCTACTTCCCGAACAGTCTCTTCTTGGACTTCTCCCTATCATCACCCAAAATGAGAGTGATGGTATGAGCTGGGCTGGCCAAGTCACATGGGTAAAGTGTACTAACCCCTGCAGGGTGAATAATCTAATCGATTAGCCGTGTCCCCGGTTATGGACATCTGAGTTGCTTGATATTGATTCCATGACATGTTTCTCGCTCATTCTAATTTCTTAATTGTTTTAACATTGTTGGGTTAACTTAATTGGGATCTTTTTAAAGAAAAATCAAAGACTGTTTATGAAAGTAGGACAAAGGTATTTGCAAATGCAAGCTAGCCACAGCTCCACTTGCCAAATATGCATGTAGATGTTAGCACTATTGTCTCTTTTACTAGCTCTACTTGCCATACATTCCATGTATTGACCCTTCGAGGCTGCTACGTTTCATGTTGCAGGATATTCCGATTCTAAGTAATCGATATAGGCCACGGTACTCCACTCGGCACTTGTTCACTTGTGGGCAATTTGAAGAATGGAGGATTTACTTTATTTATGTTGCTACCTGAATAATTTGAGCTAGCCTTGGGCTAAGATTTTATTGTAATAATGGTACTCTGGATCTTCGTTATTTATGATACAAGGATATTTTGCTATGTTATTCATCTTACTCTATTGTGGGCCAATGAACCGATCCAGGGATTGGCATGTCACATAGAAGCCACGGTCTTTTCAGAACCGCGGTGTTACAAGATGGTATCAGAGCCCGTGTGTCGACTGTAGGATCGTGACCTAGGATTGGATTAGGAAGCCATAGAATTATTAAAGCTTATATTGACTCTGTCTTTCATCTTATGCCTTTCACTCTCGTAAATTCTTACCATATGCTATTCTCACACTTTCCTCTTTTAATTGATAGATGGAGAAGTCAGGACTGAGTATGCAACCATGGAGTCACCAAGGCCCTTTGCAAGACAGTTAGCACAGCTCTCGCAGTCATTAGGATTGCCACTGCCCATGTTCAAGGGAAGAAGGCTGTACACCTGATATGGTGAGGATGCATGGGAGATCACTACCTTCATATTCATGGATGCCGCCTTGCCAAACCCTGTGCATCTAATCTACACCAAGACATACTGCAACTGGGGACTTGGAATCAACTTGGCCATACATGAAGCCCTGTCTCGCCAGTGCCATCATGTCCGACACCTACTACCAGCAGACTCACCCTACCATGACTATGGGAGGCGTGATGAAGATGGGCACATTGTGGTTACCTCGGGCGACATGAACAACATGCCGCCTCGTCGGAGGCACATAGAGGACATGGAAAGGGAGAATGGAGCTCTAGCTGAGAAAGTGATGATGGTAAAGGAGATTGCAGATTTTGCCAGCAATGGTATGGTGGTCCAAGGACAGGAGATTGACACCTTGCATGAAGCTGTGGGAGTTCTGGAGAATGCCCTGATAGGCAGGGATGCAACCATAGCTCATCTTCATGGGACTGTGCAGGAAAACACCCAGAACATACAACAGCTGCAAGGGACCGTCCAGGAAAGGGATCAAACTATTGAAGCTATGGCAGCCCAGATTGCCGCTCTCCAAGCACAGCTGAATCCACCCTTTGATGATGACAATGGAAATGGTGGCAACAATGATGATGATGATGACTGTGGGAACGATGATGATGATGAGGACGAGGATGATGATGATGGAGACGATGATGGTGGAGGAGATGAAGCTGTTGCAGTTGCAGCAGAGAGTGAAGAAGAAGAGGAGGATCCAGAAGAGGTGGAGTTTGAGATCTCAAGTGATGACTCAGGAGAGGTGTACACTCCGCCGCCATGGTTGAACCGTGGACAGAAGCGCCAGCGCATGAGTGCAAGGACCTACCGCAACCTCTTCAAGAAGTAGATAGAAGTCCACCAGTTAGTCCTCGTTAGATAAATTCGTTAGGATTAGTCTCGATCGATGTAAAACTTAAATTACTGTTAGCTTAAGAGTGTTTAGTTGCTTATTTGTGTACTCCAATATCCCAGGAATTATTTGTGCGAATTTTATGAAAGAGTTATGGCAAGTTAGGTTAATATCTGTGTTATTTTCGCTGCAGTTTTCTGTTGATACAGCAGTACTGTACGATTTTTCATATTTTACCGGTATCTGGGAAAAATCTGAAAAAATAGGGCTAGTGCGAAACTCTCTGTACTGTATGCACAAAAATCAGCAAAAAAATCCTGACGAGTTTAAGTCAGGTAGAAAAATTCATGAACACTGCTGGACTGTTCTGGCAGATTGCTGTTTTTAATGCTTTGTTGATCAACTGCTTAGATAACCATTGCCAACTCTTGTAAAACTATTTCAGTAGGTATATACTACTAGGATAACCCCTGGGATGTTGCTGGATCACTTGTTTGTTGATGTGTTGCTTGCTTGTGATTGTCTACTATTGTTTGTTGTTGTTTGATCATAATGCATGGGTAGAATCCTATTATCGTAGTTGATTCTTTCTAAGCTTACCTGTGCTGAACCGCAGATGCCTCCCCGCCGTCAACCCACTGAGTTGGAGCAGCTCATGGCAGCTCAGGCACAGCTGACCCAAGTTATGACTCAGTTCATGGAAGCTCAGAACAACAACAACAACAACAACAACAACAACAATGGGAACAACCATCCTCAGGGAGATGCTCTCACCAGGTTTCTGAGGTTAAGGCCAGCTAAGTTCTCAACTGCAACGGAACCAATGATTGCTCTCGACTGGTTGCGTTTAGTCAACAAGGATCTGGTAACTGTTGGATGCACTGATGCTGAGAAGGTGAGGTTTGCCGCTCACCTACTGGAGGGACCAGCCGCTTCTTGGTGGGACACTTTTCAGATCACCCACCCGCTGGACACTGTGACTTGGGCAATGTTTGAGGAAGGTTTCAAGACCAACCATGTGTCTTCAGGTGTTCTGAGCCTGAAGAGGAAGGAGTTTCGCAACTTGCGCCAAACCAACCGCACCGTGGCTGAGTACATTGAGGAGTTCAACAACCTGTCCCGTTATGCACCTGAGGATGTTGACACTGATGCAGAAAGGAGGGAGAGATTCCTGGATGGCCTCAGTGATGAGCTTTTAGTGCAACTACTGGTGGTTTATTGCCCCACTTTCCAGGAGCTTATGGACAAGGCCAGGATCTTGGAAGGGAAGCACAAGCAGGTGGAGAACCGCAAGAGAAAGAGCAGCAATCACCACTCTGGTTCTCACCACAAGTCTCGCACTTCTTATGATGGATACTCCAAGCATGGAGGGAGTGACCATGGGCACCATGGGAGCCATGACCGCCACCACCATGGAGGCGATGGACACCGCCATGACAACCACAAGAGCAGCCACCACAGCCACAAGGGAGGACACTCTCACCATTCTGGAGGACACGGTGGACATGACCGCAACCGTGATCGCAGCTTTGTGAAGAAGGATCTGAGTGAGGTGACATGCTTCAAGTGTGGTCAGAAGGGACATTATGCTGACAACTGTCCGGAGAGGAAGGGACTGAAGCCAACCAACAACCAGAAGGCCACAGTGAACCACATGAATGTGGAGGAGATCCCAGATGAGCCTGATCTTGTGATTGGTAAGTTCCCAATCAACACTCACCCTGCACTTATACTTTTCGATACTGGTGCATCGCATTCATTCATATCGAGGGAATTTATGGATAAGTATAAGCTACCTACTGAGTCTATGAAGGAGTCTATTAGAGTAAGCTCACCTAGAGGAGATATGATAGCTAGCGCGGGATGCCGCGACTTAACTGTGAGGATTGGAACACACAACTTCATTGCACATCTGGTAGTGTTGGAATCACAAGGGTTAGATGTTATTCTGGGTATGGATTGGATGTCTATGCATGGGGGACACATAGATTGTGCACAGCGAGCTGTTTCACTCAAAACCCCGGATGGTAAGAGAATTAGGTTCAAGTCGGCAGTGCGACCGGGAAGGTGTAAGCTGAATTCTCTTAAGGGGGTTAGCATGGATACTGTGCGTGTGATTAAGGATTACCCCGATGTGTTCCCGGAAGAGCTGCCAGGTATGCCACCTGACAGGGAAGTGGAGTTTCTCATCGATCTGATGCCGGGGATAGGACCTATAGCAAAGAGACCATATAAGATGGATGTGGATGAGCTGAAGGAATTGAAGAAGCAGCTGAAAGAGCAGTTGGACAAGGGATTCATTCAGCCTAGTTCGTCGTCATGGGGTGCACCTGTTCTGTTTGTGGAGAAGAAAGACAGCAGCAAGAGATTAGTGGTGGACTATCGCTCGCTGAATGAAGTAACCATCAAGAACAAGTACCCTCTGCCGAACATAAATGATTTGTTTGATCAACTGGAAGGAGCAAAGGTGTTTAGCAAGATTGATCTGCGACCGGGCTACTTCCAATTGAAGATCCGGGAGGAGGACATACCAAAAACCGCTTTCACCACTAGGTATGGCTTATATGAGTATACAGTTATGTCTTTTGGACTAACAAATGCCCCGGCATATTTCATGACCATGATGAACAAGGTATTTATGGAGTACTTGGAAAAGTTCGCGGTGGTGTTTATTGACGACATACTGATATATTCCAAGGATGATGCTGAGCATGAGAAACATCTACGACTGATTATGGAGAAGCTGAGGGAACACAAGCTGTATGCCAAATTCAGCAAGTGTGAATTCTGGCTTAACACTGTTGGATTTCTTGGACACGTGGTGTCAGGAGAAGGAGTCGCTGTTGATCCAAGCAAAGTGACTGCAGTAACTGAGTGGGAAGCACCCAAGAATGCGGGAGAGATACGAAGCTTTTTGGGACTTGCTGGATATTACAGGAGGTTCATTGAAAACTTCTCCAAGATTGCTAAGCCGATGACTGAACTTCTGAAGAAGGAGAGGAAGTTTGAATGGACGGATGTGTGTGAAGCCAACTTTCAGGAACTAAAGCGTCGACTAGTGACCGCACCTGTTCTGTGTTTACCAGACCTTCAGAAGGATTTCCAAGTGTACTGTGATGCTTCTCGACAGGGACTTGGGAGTGTGCTGATGCAAGATGGGAGAGTGGTGTCATATGCCTCGCGGCAACTTAAACACCATGAGCGGAATTACCCCACACACACGACTTGGAGTTAGCATCAGTGGTTCATGCGCTCAAGGTATGGAGGCACTACTTGATAGGGAAACACTGTGATGTGTACACCGACCACAAGAGCCTGAAGTACATATTTACACAAAAGGAACTGAACATGAGGCAAAGGAGATGGTTGGAACTTATCAAGGACTATGATATGTATCTGCAATACCACCCAGGAAAGGCCAATGTAGTAGCAGATGCTCTGAGTCGGAAGGTTTATGCCAATGGATTGACAATTGGGGAATTGCCTGAGGATTTGTGCAAGCAATTCAAGGACCTTAGACTGGAAGTAGTGTCTGAAGGATACTTGGAAAATATGGAAGTCCAACCGACGCTACAGGACAGGATCAGGAAGGCTCAGGTAGGAGACAAGGAAATAGAAGAGATAAAGGAAAAGATGAAGGAAAATTGGGAAAAGGATATTCGCGAGGATGAGCATGGTACCTTGTGGTATGGAGATCGTTTGTGTGTGCCCAACGACCCGGAGATAAGGGAGTTGATTCTGCAGGAGGCTCATAACTCGCCATACTCCATACATCCGGGCAACACAAAGATGTATATGGATTTGAAGAGCAGATTTTGGTGGAACAACATGAAAGGAGACATCGCCAAGCATATTGCCCTATGTGATGTGTGTAGCCGAGTGAAGGCGGAACAACAGAAGCCAGCAGGACTGCTACAGCCATTGCCCGTGCCAGATTGGAAGTGGGATAGAGTGGGAATGGATTTTATCACAGGATTGCCCAGGACCAGGTCAGGATATGACTCCATTTGGGTAGTGGTCGACCATTTGACCAAGGTAGCCCACTTTATACCGGTGAAGACGACCTACACGAGTGCAAAGTTGGCCAAGATCTACATGGACAAAATTGTGTGCCTACATGGAGTTCCCAAGAGCATCGTATCAGATAGAGGCACCCAATTTACTTCACACTTTTGGTGTCAGCTGCACGAGTCGCTTGGGACTAGATTGGAGTTTAGCACAGCGTTTCACCCACAGAGTGATGGACATACCGAGAGGGTGAATCAGATTCTGGAAGATATGCTAAGAGCTTGCGCTTTGGCTCATGGTTCTAGCGGGGATGAGAATTTGCCGTATGCTAAGTTTTCCTACAACAACAGCTATCAAACCAGCATCAAGACATCACCGTTTGATGTACTGTATGGGAAACGGTGCCGGACACCATTGCTATGGGATGGAGTAGGAGAACGTCAGTTGTTTGGACCTGATTTGATCAAGGATGCTGAGGAGAAGGTCACCTTGATTAGGGACAGGCTGAAGGTAGCACAATCAAGGCAGAAGAGCTACGCTGACGCCAAGCGCAAGGAAGTGGTGTATGAGATAGGTGATAGAGCATACCTCAGAGTGTCGCCACTTCGTGGAATCAAGAGATTTGGAATTAAGGGTAAGCTGGCACCTCGGTTTATTGGACCATATCGGGTCTTAGCACGCAAAGGAGAAGTTGCTTATTAGTTGGAGTTGCCAGAGGCTCTGTCCGCTGTTCACAATGTGTTCCACGTGTCCCAGCTGAAGAAGTGCCATCCGGAGATGGTGAATACACCATTAAGAGACATTGTGCCACTAGAGGAGGTTCAGCTTGAGAACGACTTGACCTATGAGGAGAAGCCGGTCAAGATTCTGGAGACAGCGAAGAGGATTACCCGTACCAAGACGATCAGGTTTTGCAAGGTGCAGTGGAGCCACCACACCGAAGAGGAAGCCACATGGGAGCGTGAGGATGACATCCGAGAGGACTACTCACACCTATTTGCTAGCCGCGCCGAATCTCGGGGACGAGATTCATCTTAAGGGGGTTAGTCTTGTCACATCCCAAATTTTAGATTTGGTTCTGCATATCATTCATATCATTGCATCATGTTCTTCCATGCAAAACCTTCGATTGAAATGATTCGGCAAAACGCTATTTTCAAAACCCTATTTTACTTTACTAAAATGCTCCTGCAGGAGGGTATACTAGGACTTGTGTTTTCCACCCTTGTAGACTAGTCGATTCAAATACCACTTGACCCTAGATTGATCTCCTAGATTTTAGAAGAATTTAGGAACAAGTTTCACCCAATTCGGAGTTCGTGTGAAGAAGTTACGGAGGAATTACTAAACAGAAATTAGAAAAATAAAAAGAACAAAAAAAAGGGGGCGCAGCCTGCTGGGCCGCCAGCCCAGCCAGCACCCAGCGCACGCGCGCGCGCCGCAGCCCGCCGCCCGCGCGGCAGATAGTATCTGCCGCCGCCTGCGTCTGGCCACCGACAGGTGGGGCCCACCTGTCGGCGCCGACATCGCCGCCGCCTGCCGCGTCCGACGCGGAATCCGCAACCGCCGCGTGCACCGTCTCTGCCTCGGGCCCGCATGGACCCCACTTAACCGCGCCGCCCCCTGCCTCTCTCCCCATTGCGTCCCGCACCCTCGTGACGCCGCCGCCCTCGCGAATCGCGCCGCCGCCGCCCTCCCGCCGCCGCGCGTCGCCCCAGGTGAGCTGACGCCGCCGCGCCTCCGCATCCCCTCGCCTCACCGTGACCCCGCAGCACGCCTCGCCGCGACCCCGCTGACCGCCTCTTCCCAATTCCGCGCAGGAGCTCGCGCCCGACGCCGCCCCGACGACCTCGCCGGAGCCGCGCGCCGCCACCCGCGCTCTAGCGGCCCGTCGCCGTCGCCTCCCCGCGCGCCCGACCCTGCCGCCAACTCGATAAGGACCGCCGCCACTTCCCTGACCCCGTCCTGCCCTCCGCTGCCGCCGGAACCGCCGCCGACCTCGCCGGTAAGCCCCGCCGCCGCCACCCCTCCCTGGCTGTTGGATCTTCGATCCAAGGCTCAGATCGTCTGGAGACCGCCCGGTTGACTGGTTGACCAGTCAACCCGCGCTGAGTCAGCACTGAGTCAGCAGGGAATATTCCCTTTTGATTTAAAATCGATTTAGAAATTGCAGAATTTAGTAGAATCTTGTAAATTGCGTAGAAATTAATCTACTAGGCCAAAAATTGCAAATAAAATATATGTAGATTCAGTAAGTCGTGTAGAATCTTGCTATACCATTGTTTTACACTTTTGCAGCAAGATTTTGTCCAGTTTAATTAAAAGAGTTAATGGACTTTTTGGAGTAATTAATTCGTAGAAAAAGATCTGCAACTCCAAAAATTGCAAATAATATGTACCTGGATTCAGTAGAACAATGGGAATCTCAAAGTGAATTAAAAAGATAGGCTTACAATAAAAACTTTTGCAGAAACTTTTTAGTGGCCTTTTGCAGTATTTTAATTACTCAGGGAGTTTTATAATTCCTTTTTGAGTAATTCCAATTGGTACTGTTCCTAAATAGCAATGCCTATACAGTAGAATTTTCCCAAGATTTTACAAACAGTATGCTATCGGTAGTGAATTATTTGGGTTCTAGCTCTAGTTTTGAGCATTATAATTTGCATAATGGTTTTCGTGGCGCTAAAATTATTTTCCCATGCATGGATTCAGTAATTTTACTGAATAGGGTTATGTGGTGCTGCTGTAGCATCAATCCACTTGTCACGCATGCATTCATGCATCATCCTTGTTTACATATGCTTGTGGATGGTTTGTTTATGGATGCAATTGTATCGTGTAGATTGTGACGAGTGCAACGCTTGCTCGTGTGTGGATTGTTCTTCCGACCGCTACAACCAAGGCAAGTAGATGCTACTTTGTTCATGATATTGTCCTACTATTTTCAATGCATTGTCGTGTATTTTGTAGATGCATGTGTAGGATGATACTATCGCTATGCTATGTCCTATTATGTGGTAGGGCTTTCCTTGTAGATGAACCACCGTTGGTAGATATGCCTAGCCATGCTATGATGAACGAGGGCTGGGTTACATCACTGAAAGTTGTTTCTAAATGTGTTGGTTTGCGAAAACTAAAACAACATAATCAATGAATCTCCTGGGTGTGATGGGATTGATAAATTTTGGTGGTTTCATTGCGGAAAGGCACCCAGGTATCAAGAGAAAATGATTGGCTTCTTTATTCTGTAGCTTACGTGTACAACCAATAGCCAATAATGGAATGGGCAGTTGGTTGGACTTAGTAGGTTGTGGTAACTCGAACCCGCGTATCCAGAGATGTAGAATTTTGGTAGGTTGGACCGGTGCGCGTCGGGATTGGGGAGCTACTTCCCGAACAGTCTCTTCTTGGACTTCTCCCTATCATCACCCAAAATGAGAGTGATGGTACGAGCTGGGCTGGCCAAGTCACATGGGTAAAGTGTACTAACCCCTGCAGGGTGTATAATCTAATCGATTAGCCGTGTCCCCGTTTATGGACATCTGAGTTGCTTGATATTGATTCCATGACATGTTTCTCGCTCATTCTAATTTCTTAATTGTTTTAACATTGTTGGGTTAACTTAATTGGGATCTTTTCAAAGAAAAATCAAAGACTGTTTATGAAAGTAGGACAAAGGTATTTGCAAATGCAAGCTAGCCACAGCTCCACTTGCCAAATATGCATGTAGATGTTAGCACTATTGTCTCTTTTACTAGCTCTACTTGCCATACATTCCATGTATTGACCCTTCGGGGCTGCTACGTTTCATGTTGCAGGATATTCCGATTCTGAGTAATCGATATAGGCCACGGTACTCCACTCGGCACTTGTTCACTTGTGGGCAATTTGAAGAATGGAGGATTTACTTTATTTATGTTGCTACCTGAATAATTTGAGCTAGCCTTGGGCTAAGCTTTTATTGTAATAATGGTACTCTGGATCTTCGTTATTTATGATACACGGATATTTTGCTATGTTATTCATCTTACTCTATTGTGGGCCAATGAACCGATCCAGGGATTGGCATGTCACATAGAAGCCACGGTCTTTTCAGAACCGCGGTGTTACAGTATATGCAAAATGCATAAAGTTGAGTGGGAGCTAGGGAGTCTTCCTGGATTAATATGTGAATGACATAGTTTAGAGGAAGTATTATTAAGTTTAAACTCACATATGTAGCTGACATATTTTGAGTGGAAACTTAATAGGATTCATATGTGCGAGTGACACATTGTGAATAAAGACAAAAAACCAATAAATAAGTAAATACGATTCTGAATGGTTTAGAATATGAATTGATTTAGGAAGAGTCCTTAATAATTCGAAGGGGTTTAGGAAAGATAATTAAGTGTGAAAGTCCATGATTTGAAGAATAGGATGTTTGAACAAAAAACTATGTTGTGACATAGGATTCTGAATTGAAATCATGATAAATACTCAACATAATTTGATCCATGTTCTTATTTCAAAGAACAAGTTTAAAAATGATCGACAAATCATTGAACGATGAGTTAGGATTGTCCACAGCATCTGGAGAGATCTGTAGACATGTTTCCAGATCTGTAAAGACAACATACTTAAAGTATAAAGTGTTATACTAGAAAGGTCATCTGTTGAATTTAAAAAGATCGGAAATCTCTACATTAAAGGTTACCTTAGGCGCAGTTGAAGCATGATGGTTGAATATTCAGAATTGCAGGAGGTGCATTTTGAATTGGAAATCTACATTTAAAAACAAAGTATGTAAATACTATCATGTGTTGTATAAATGTTGGATCTTTAAGAAGAAATTTCTCATAAAGTGTGTTCCAAATACTTAGTGCCCATGAGAAAGTCCCCGAGACCTATCTAAAGTCACTGCTAGTATATGGAACTTGAATAACTCCATTCTGTTGCTCAAACATGGTACATGCACAAGAATTTATCATGGAGATGATAAAAGGAATTAGTGTCATACATGATGACATTGATAAGTTGCAAAGGATACACAATGAATGAAGTGTTCATTCCTTAGACTTAGAACTCTTCCATGAGAAAGCATAATCAGAAGCACGAAGGAGTGTGGTACTGATGATTGGGTAACAAATGCAGCTAGTTTATTTGTATTCTAGTGCAAGTGGGAGACTGAAGAGAATATTTCCTAGAGTCAAATATTAGATGGCATATTTCATATAGTTTATGATTATCTTTTATATCATGTTATAACTATATTGATAGGAAAACATCAATACACGTGTGATATACAAACAAACAGTAGTTTCTGGTGAAACTTTAGTCATTGGTTCATTGGTCAACTGATGATCAAAGGTTTCCTAATCATGAAGGTGCCTCGGCCCCTAATTGACAATGAGATCATTTCATTGGGAAATGAGATGGTGAGCATACCCTATCTATAGCATCATATCACGATCATGTTACAAAGTTCAGGTTATGATGTCTAGGAAACATAGTGACTCTTTTCTTAGACCGTGAGACCATATCAAATCACTGTCACCCGAAGATGCTTTGATGGCACATAACGTCGCTCAGTAAAATGGTGATAATAAAGGCGTCGTTGGGTTTCTGGAGGAACAGGTTGAGGAGACTGCGTCAAGAGCGGGATTTGTCCATCCGCGTGGCGGAATATACTCTAGGACCAGTCGGATAAATTATATCCATAAGCTGCGCAGCGTGTGACTAGGTCACGGGGATATCACTCATCGGATCGAGTAAATAACGTATTGTCGGTAACAAGGTTGAAAACTGACATGGGGATGTCATTTGATCGAAACCTTGGACAATACAGTATCGCAGAGACAAAAGGAATAAAACACAGTGTTTACGGTTCAATGGCAAATATCGTTTAGTACACAGGTGGTCATTATGGATATCTAGATCCTGATGTTGATCATTGGTCAAAGAGGAGTCTTGGCCATGTCTATAGTATTCTCAAACTATTGGGTAGCACGCTTAAGAGCTTAACGAAGCTTGGAGATTGTTAATGGCTAGTTTGAATCACTGAAGAAATGAGAAGAGATAAACCATAAAAGTTCTAGAGAGATTCGAAGGTGTTCGAAGAAAGAATAAGGAAAAGGGCAAAAAAGGGTTTTTGGATAAATGGTTATTTAAATATGATTATTATATATTAATTATGAATTAATATATTGTAAAAATATATTTAAATAAAGATTTATAAAAGGTGTCCTAAAAGTTAGGCAAACTCCCAGAGGGTTTTTACCTAAAAAGAAACGGACGGAAAAGGGCAAAGAAAAGCTGTTTTTGAAATAGCCCACATGGGCGGCGAATAGTTCGCGCCGCACGTGGGTGGCAGATATTAAGCGCCACACAGACACTGCTGCTGAGGCTAATGGGCCAGGAGGCCGGCCCACCTGGCGTGGGATGGCGCTATCGCACCGGGCCACGCGAGCGCGCGAGTGCATGGGCCGCCTGCCGGCCCATCCGGCCGATGCTCGTCACTGGCCTCCCTCCTGCGTGCCTGTGGTTGTTGGGCCGCGACCGGGGTGGCCCACCCGGGTCACCCAATGGCATAGCCAGCTGTAGCTCTAGGAAAATTACCTTTTTCTTATTGTTTTTAGTCCCACATTGGGACCTAAAGGTGGAGGGATCCCCTCCCTCTGCCTATATAAAGAGGTGCACATGGGAGGATTAAAATACACCAGTTTCCACCTAGAAATCAATAAAAGGTCTGTTTTTCCTCTCTCTCTCTCTCTCTCTCTCTCTCTCTCTCTCTCTCTCTCTCTCTCTCGACTTCGGCCCCCTTGTCAGGGCTGTCCGAGCGAGGAGTTCTTCACCGTGGAGCGCCATCACTCTGCGGGATTCGGAGCCGGGAGATCTATTTCCGAAATCTCGGCTGGATCGGGGATATGCGGAGATCGTCGTGAAGCATTGTACGTGTGTGAATCCCTCTGGCGGCACCGTGATTTCGATGCTAGGAGTTATCGTGGAGCCGCAAGGGCATCGTGACCTCGAGGTTAGGTCGGGGTGTCTTCTTCATTCATGTTCCTCGCGATACGTTAACCACTCTCAGTCTTGAAAGGTATGAATAATGTATCCCCTCATGTTACTGCATTATTAGTAGATATATTCTTGGGCTCCCGGGGTTTGCTGTGTAGTATTTTTTTGATTTTCTGCATCGAATCCCAACACTCGCGAGGAGCGCGGCAAAGGGGAGCGGGACGATAAATCGTACTGCCACTTCCACAAGAGGTAGGGACACCCTACTGACGACTGTTACAAGCTCAAGAAACTCTGGGAAATGTGCAACAACCAAAGAAGGGGAAGATCAGGTGACGAGCGCAGCGACAAGGGAGGAAATCATAGGGGCGACCGCTGGAACAACAACACCGGCGGCCACGACACCCCGCAGATATGTTCGTGCTTATGATAAATGTTTACATCCCATGCTATAATTGTATTAACTAGAAACATTAATACTTGTGTGATTTGTAAACCTAAAAGAGTCCCTAGTAAAGCCTCTTGTTAAAACTAGCTTGTTTTTTAATATATGATCACGATATCATGATCATGAACATTAAGATGTTATTAACAACAAGGTCATATCACTAGAGAATGATGTGATGGACATACTCCTATAGTTAAGCGTATCATAAGATCAAGTTATTTAAATAATTCACTTTCTATAAGCTTTCAATACATAGTAACATAAATCCTTGGACCATGAGATCATGTTAATCACCATCACTGGATGAATACTTTTATGACATCAAACACCACTTCGTAACTGGGTGGTTATAAAGGTGACATTGAATATTCAGAAAGTATGTGTTGAGGCACATGTATCAAGAGTGGGATTTGTCCATCCATATGACGGATAGATATACTCTAGGACCTCTCGGTGGAATGCCATCCAATTGGCTTGCAAGCACGTGACTGGCTCACAAGGGATCAAATATCACATGAACGAGAAAAGAGTACTTATTGGTAACAAGGTTGAACTAGGTATGCAGAGATACCGATGATCAAACCCCGGATAAGTAAAGTATCGCGAGACAAATGGAAATTGGTATCATATGTAAATGGTTCATTCGATCATGAAGTAATCGTAGAAATATGTGGGAGCCATATGAATTTGCAGATTCCTCTATTGGTTATTGATCGGAGAAGAGTCTCGGTCATGTCTGCACAATTCACGAACCGTAGGGAGACACACTTAAGGATTCGATGTTGTTTAGTAGATATGGAATGTGAGTAAAGAGACCGAATGTTGTTTGGAGTCTCGGATGGGATCCGAGATATCACGAGGAGATCCGGAATGGTCCAGAGAATAAGATTCATATAAGGAAAGTCCAATTCCGGAGTTCGGGAATGGTTTCAATGTTTTCACCAAAATGTTCTAGAAGGGTCTAGAAGGTTCACCAATCCGGAAGGAGAAGGGTACATGTATGTGTTATGACAAAGTGGAATGGTTGCATCATGTCCTAGGTCACTTGGCTGGACATTTGGAAGAGAGAAATCAAACTCTAGTTTGAAAGTCAAAAAAGGCAGTTTGAAAAAGTCAAACTAGGACAATGATTTCCAAGTGGAGGGAGGGAAGGAATCCTACCTAAGGGAGGATTCCTCCCTCTCACTTGCGCCGGCCACATGAAGTGGAGTTGGGGGAGGACTCCCTCCCCCTTGGAACCTCCCCACCTATAAAAGGAGGGGTAGGGTGATACGTCGGAAACGTATCTATAATTTTTGATGCTCCATACTTGTTTAGTATCTACTTTGCTTTGCTTTGTCTACACTTTGAGGTGCTTTTTACATGTTTTCTTGTACTAACCTATTGACAAGTTGCCATAGTGCCAGTTGCCTGTTTTCTGCTGTTTTTTGGTTCCAGAAAAGTTAGTAAAGAAATATTCTCGGAATTGGACGGGACAAACGTCAAAGTAAATAACTTTCTGTGGGGAACAAGAAGTCCAGAGGGGAGCCGAGGAAGCGAGACAAGGAAGCCAGACCCCCCCAGGCGCGGCCAGGGGTGGTCCCGCGCCTGGCTAGGGTTTAGCCCCCCTGGTCGTCTCCTCGGCCTTCCCCTTCGCCTATAAGAAGCCCCCGATGCAGAAACCCTAAGCACCCGATCAAATCTCCACGAAACCGTCTATAGCCACCGCCACCATCGTCCCTAGATCGTAGGGGGGGGGATCTGAAGTCCTTCCCGGCACCCTACCGGAGGGGAGATCATCCCGGAGGCCTTCTCTCCAGTATGATGCGTGAGTAGTTCCACCTTGGACTATGGGTCCATATAGTAGCTAGATTGTTGTATCTCCTCCTTTGTGCTTTCATGTATAGATCTTATGAGCTCAGTTCATGATCAAGATCTAATCTATTTGTAATCATGCATGTTGTGTTTGCGGGGATCCGATGGATATTGAGATTATTATGTTGGTTTGATTAATGGTTTTGTCTTTATGATTCTATCATGTGTGTGTTGTTAGTAGCTATCTTGGCCAAGTAGTTGCTAGTGACTCCAAGAGGGGGTATTTATGCTCGATAGTGGGTTCATGCCTCTAGTTTCCAAGGGAAGTGACAGAAATCTCTTCGGTTGTAGATGTGTTGTTGCTACTAGGGAGAAAACAACGGTCTCTTGTTCATGGAACATGTGGACTGTTTACCTTACACACTTTGCTTAAAGCAGTTGTCTGTTGCTTGCAACTTAATACTGGAGGGGGTTCAGATGATAACCTGAAGGTGGACTTCTAGTCATAGATGCAGTTGGATGGAGGTCTATGTATATTGTTGTATTGCCCAATTGAATCTCATAGGATCTTTCTGACTAGTAATTGCATTGTTATGCCTTGCTCAGTTCCTGTCAATTGCCCTACTGTAATTTGTTTACCCTTCATGCCATGTTGTTTATCTAAGGAGAGCACCTCTAGTGAACTATGGACCCCGGTCCAATCTTTACCATTGATACACCTTCCACTGTTACTTCTTTACCTGCTGCAAACCACCATTACCTTCCACACCATACGTTTAATCCTTTGTTACATCAAACCGGTGAGCTTGACAACCTCACTGATTCATTGGGGGAAAAGTCTTGAGTTTGTGTTGTGCAAGTCTCCGCGTTGCTTGCAACACCTGTGTGATGTTTCCTTCCTCCTACTGGTTCGATAACCTCGGTTTCTTACTGAGGGAAAACTTGTTGCTGTGCTGCTTCACACCTTGCTCTTGGGGTTCCCAACGAAGCGCTCCTACATCAACTCAGCGCTGCATCATAGGGCGCCCCCCTTGCCCACACAATAAACCCTAGGTTGGCCACCGCCCCATCTCTAGTTGCGGCCAATCTAGATCTCCTCTAAACCGCTATCGACTAGCTAAACCCTAGTTGCTAGCCACCTCTAAACCTTGGCCCTCTAAACCCTAGATCGTCGGGGATCCCTCTACTCCACCATACTCGCTCCGGCTTAGGCGAAGCCCTGCGGGATCTCCCCTCTACTTCCGACACCATGCCGTCGTGCTGCCGGATTCACGAGGAGAGAGATACAACCTCCGCTGCCTGCTGGAACAAGGGAGAGGAAGGTCTTCATCGAGTACCGTATGTGTTACCAAGTGAGGGAGCTCTGCCGGAACGTGGCGCTGGAAGGATCGTCTACGCGATCTTGAGATCGGCAAGTGAACGACTACATCACCCACGAGAATCTGCTCTCGTTAACCACTTTGGATCTTCGAGGGTTAGTACTCTATCTACTCGTTGCTACAATCTAGTAGATAGATATTGGCTTGTGTGTGTTCATCCGATAGAATTTTTTTGTTTTCTATGCTATGAACCCCTACAAGTACGCCATCACCTTCGACGCCCGTGACCACCCTGTCTCCACCCGGCCTGTGGGCACTCTCCCCATGATTTGCACCCCCACCATCAACAACATCGCGGTTGCGAAGACTCTCATCGATGGAGGAATAGGCATAAACGTTATCTCTACCGAGATGTTCGCCTAGCTGTAGGTGCCCTACGATAGGCTGATGCCGACCATGCCGTTCTCTAGGGTGACTAGTGGGTCCACAACTCCCATCGGCCATGTGCGCCTCTCCGTCACATTGAGCTCCCCTACAATGTCATCCTCAGCTACCCTGTGCTAGCCAAGTTCATGGCAGCCACCCACCACGCCTACAACATCCTCAAGGTGCCCGGAGGCAACGGCGAAGTCATCACGGTTTGTTGTGACGAGGTGGAAGCCTTGCGCTCCCTCGAGCACGCCTACAAGAAAGCGGTCGCCACCTACCCCGATGACCTGGATGCATTGGGCTATGTTAGCGGCACCATGAGAAGGAAGCAGATGGTGGCTCAAGAGAACACCATGGCCAAGAGGGCGGCCGCGGCGCTGTTCTCGCCTCACGAGGAGTAGGTCGCGGTCGGCACCCGTGCCTTCAAGAGGGATTCTGAGTCGTTGCCGCCTACCCTCGTGAGCGCTTAGGAGGCTCCCGAGAACTTCCCCGACCCGGGGGATCCTGACTTCCCGATGGACTGTACCCAGCGTGCATGCAACACCAACAACCCCCCTCAAGGGCAGCTAAGCTACCAGCTGAGCAGGAGTTCAAGGATCCTAAAGGCGAAAAAACCTCTCCAAACGGTGCGTCTAACTCCATGACCTTTTGAAGGTGATCCTCAAGAAATTCTCATCCCTTATAGCCTTATTTCTGGCGATACCCTGTGCTATCCACGACGGTGCTTTAATAAGTTTGAACTCCCTATGGTTTCTTGGATCTTGTGCCTCCCGCACATCTTGCCGTTTGGTTTTTCCCTTGGAAAAAACTTATTTAAAAACCGTACCCACTTGAGTTCCCTCACATTCACCATGCGAGCGGGGGGCTCAGCACAGTGTCCATCAACGAGTCACTCCCCGGCTTCATCAGAGCCTAAAGTATCGATCTCTGAACTTACGGACTTGTCCCGGCCATAAGTTACCTTACCTACGGTCTCTAATGCTTGTGTCCCTAGACAGCGCATGTATCCAGCCCCAGCGGTATGTGCGTTTTGCCCTACTGCCCTTTCCTGGTAAGGTCTACAGGGCGGCTCGTGAGGGAACATTCCCCTCTGCTGGCTAACAAATATTCAGGACCTAAAGTATTGAGCTCTAAACTCACAGACTGGGTCCGGCGATGAGTCACGTCACCCACACTCCTGGATCTCAAAAAATAAATAATAACATCGAAGCGATGGCTCATGAGGCTCTGTTCCTCCGTGGCCCAAGCTTTCCAGGACCTAAAGTTTTGAGCTCTAAACTTATGGTCTGTTTCTCGGCCGTAAGTTACCTCACCCACGGTTCCTGGCCTTTAATTCCTAAAGTTTAAAAAAACTCTCCAAATCAACGGATTATGAGGCTCTATTCCTCCGCATCCCAAGCTTTCTACTCCCTCTGTTTCAAAATATAAGATGTTTTAGCTTTGTGAAGCAAATGTATCTAGACTACTTTTAATATATAGGTTCACTCATGTTTGGAGTGAATCTAGACACTAAAATAAGTCTAGATGCATTTTCTTCACAAACCTAAAACATCTTATATTTTGAAACGGAGGGAGTAGGACCTAAAGCGTCGAGTTCTAAACTTACAGCCCATTTCTTGGCCGCAAGTTACCTCACCCATGGTTCTTGGCCTTCAAAAAATAAAACCATCATGCTAACCGCTATCTTCTTCCTCAAGAGTCTAGCGGGACCAACATTAGTCCTATGGCTTTCTCCTCGAGAGGCTTACGATGAAACCTTGTAGACACACCCTCTCTAGCGGCCAGAATTTTGCAGGGCCTAGAGTGTCGATCTCTGAACTTACGGGCCAATATCGGCTGTAAGTTACTCTCCTACGGTTCCTATCACTCAAAAACACTTCACATAAGTGCATTTCAGGACTCTAGCAGCAGCAGGCGCTCGTGTGCTATGGCCATCCCCTTAGGAGGCCCCAGGAAAGGCACATAAGACAGAGACCCTCGAAGTCCCTAACACTACTTACGGCTAGAGAAGACCCACCGTTAGGCGCCAGCCCTACTGCACCCCACCGAGAGATCTACGGAGCATCTCACGAGGCAACCCGACCATGGGCCTATACATCAGCAACCACATCAGGGCCCTCTCCCTTTCCTCGAAAGGGCCTATGCCCTCGCACTCACGCCCAATCAGCGCCGGATCACTCGACAAGGGTGCGCGATAGAACCCCTCATTAGGGGGACTCGCCAATCCATCGCGGTAGCAAACTGCGGCTGGAGCACCAAAGTAACCTAAAGTCCTCCATGAGGGAAGGGGTCTACACTTCCAGAGGCACGTAAAGCTCCTTGCAAGCCTGTTGAGCAAAGCCTGCCGAGCGATGGCCCAGGTCTCTAATTGAGAGGAACTCCATGCAAACGGCGTCCACCGTGCATCGTCTCCAAGAGTCTCCTCGACAGGCGCTATCCTCACAACTCTCGCCTCGTGAAGACATTGTTTTGGGATACTCGGCCCCTCGACAGACACGCTCGAAGACTCAGGAGCTTCGTACCTGGCAAAGAAAGGCACAAGCCGCCATCGCCGGCAGCCTCGCTAGGCAGGCGTCACGTCATGGACACACACAACAAAACTCCATGCATCATAACAATAAAATGCAAAATGAGATAACCGGTATAGGGGTACGCATGAAGAAGTTCATCCTAATTCATGACTGCAAAGGAAAAGGTCAACAAACGCTGCGACACTACCCCTTCGTGGGTAGGGGCCCACGCCCCTCAGCAGGAGCCATGGCGGTTACCCCTCTTAGGCCGCCCGAAGGTGAGGAGGATAGTCGACGCGGAACATCTGGGTGTCGAACATCGAGATGGAGAAGTCACCACTGCCAGCATACTGAAACCCTAGCGTGAAGTCGCGCTGAATGCGATGCTCGGAGAGGAAGTGGTGCCAGCTTCCGGAGAGGAACTTCTCACCCCACGAGAAGGTATCGACGCACACCTCCCACTTCTCGTGACCTCTGGAGTGATGCAGCTACACCTCCATGGGAAGGTCATTTGTGGTCCTGAGCACTAAGCGCTCGGGGAGCTTCACCCTCACGAACCAGTGTAGGTCACTGAGGACAACAATGAAGTCAATAATCCTGACAGGCTCGGGGCCATCTTCAATCTTTATGACCACGGGAGTGGGGGCCTCGCCGGCAATGGGAATGGAGAGCCAGGGCTCAGTCCCGGACCTACCGCCACATCTCCTGTGATGAAGTCGATCGCTCCCGCAGGGGCGTCCATGCCCGCGCCTAACGGAAGCTTCTTTGACGGCCACCTCTGCCTCCACGGATGAGACTGTGGTAAGGGTCGCACCGTGGCCACCATGCCCCCCTCGACCATTTCCGCGCGGCTACCTGCGGTCACGCTTCACCGGCGTGGCCTCCTCAGTTCCAGCCGGAGCCATGGCAACCTACACCTCGGCCGTCGCGTCCTCACGGGCCTTGACAAGGGCAAGGTTTGGGACGCCATGGGAGAAGACGAAGCTCTGGCTCGGGAGCACGATGGGGAGCACAGGGGGTAAACAATGGCGTGGAAGTGAAGAGATTCCATGCCTACACCCCGATTTAACCAGACCAGATGAAAAGATGCCTCACTGTGCCACCTGTTGGAATTGTGCCCTAGAGGCAATAATAAAGATGTTATTATTATAATTCTTGTTCATGATAATGTTTATATTCCATGCTAGAATTGTATTAAGCGACAACTTTGATACTTGTGTGGTTTATGAACAACACTGTGTCCCTAGTACGCCTCTATGGACTAGCTCATTGATTAATGATGGTTAAGGTTTCCTAACCATAGACATGCGTTGTCGATTAATAATGAGATCATGTCATTAGGAGAATGATATGATGGACAGACCCAAATTAAGCAGAGCAATTAGATCGTGTCATCGTGTTCATCTTTGCGAAGCTTTTTCCTATGTCAAATATTGTATTCCTTAGACCATGAGATAATGCAACTCCGTGGTATCGGAAGAAAGCTTTGAGGTCATCAAAGGTCATCCTATGTGAGGGTGATCATAAAGGTGTCTCTCAGGTGATCGGAAAGTACTTGTTGGGTTGTATGTATCGAGATGAAATTTGTCCCTCCCGAGTCGGAGAGATATACTTCGGGCCCACTCGGTAATCGATATCAACACCGCTTGCAAGAACATGGTTAAGGGGTTAATCACAAAGTGATATCGGATTACGGAACGAGTAAAGTACTTGCTGTGAACAAGATTGAACTAGGTATACCGATACCAACGATCGAATCTCGGGCAAGTAAAATATCGCGTGACGAAGGGAATATATATATGGGATTAATTGAATCCTGGCATCTTGGTTCATCCGATATGATCATCGATGAATATGTGGGAGTCAATATGGGTTTCCAGATCCCGCTGTTGATTATTGATAGAAGATCATGTCTGCATATTCTCGAACCCGTAGGGTCACACACTTAACGTGCCTCGACGCTAGGATAGAATGGATAATTGGTTCATGAGTTTTTGTTCAGAGTCTCGGATGAGATCCAGGACATCATGAGAGGTTCCGGAATGCTCCCGAGAATAAGTTTCATATAAAGGAAAGCAGTTTTTGGATTTCGGAATCGTTTCGGAGTATTTGGTATTGTACCGGAAGGTTCTAGAAGCTTCCGGAGTGGGACCAACGTGGCCCCACTTATCGGAGGGGTGCGTGGGCCTATGAGGGAGTGCCCTAGACGCTTTGGGCCAGGGGCACAAGGCCCCATAGGCCCAGCCGGCCAAACCCTATGGGAAACCTTCTAGAAAGGGGGAGGGAAGACTTGCCCCCCACTCCACCCTTGGGGCCGCCGCCCTAGGGCTTGGAGGAGGGGCCAAGGGGGCCGGCCAGCCCCCTATATAAGGTGGGCAGGAGGCGCACCCTCCCCTCACCCCAAACCCTAGCCGCCAGCTTCTGCCCTTCCTCTCTCTCTCTCTCTCTCTCTCTCTCTCTCTCTCTCTCTCTCTCTCTCTCTCTCTCTCTCTCTCTCTCCCGACTGCGTGTAGGCGAAGCCCTGCTGCAGAAACTCTCCACCATAGCACCACGCCGTCGTGCTGCAGATCCAATCCATCTCTCCACCCCACTTGCTGGACCAAGGAATGAGGAGACGTCGCGGCACCATACGTGTGCATCTCTTGGAGGCGCCGCCACTTGAGGCGTAGGATCGGATCGGATCGCGAGGAGGAGACGCCTAGTACGACTACATCAACCACGTTCTGTTGAACGTTTCTGCTGTGCGATTTCTTCAAGGGTTTGAAGATCTCATCTATCCCTCTCGTTGATTGCATCTCCTAGATTAGATCTTGGCTTTCCTGTTCGCATCCATAGAATTTTTTTGATTTACTATGCTGCAAAACCCTTCAGTGGTATCAGAACTAGATCTATGCGTGGATGTGTTTCACGAGTAGAACGCAACATGCTTGTTGCGGGCGTTGATGTTTTCTGTTGCAAGCCTCTTGTTGTGTACTTCTTATGACGCGGGATAGTGAGATCGAAGCGGTCCAGGCCAACTTTATGCGACCTCGTTCGCGAGACCAGCTCCGCACTTGACGTGTGGCTTGTTGCACACATGTGGCTGGTGGATGCCGGTTTCTCTCACTATAGTAGTCATGGGATTTACACCGGATGTTGGCAACCATAATATCACCGTTGTGGCTTTCCTTATGTAAGAATCTTTCTTAGCTTGTTACTCCCATAAGCCACGTAAAACATGCAACAACAAAGTAGAGGCGTCTAACTTGTTCTTGCAGGGAGTGTTTTGTGATATGGTATGGCCCAAGATATGATGTGTATGTTGTATGCAATGATCATATTTTGTAATATTTCATGACTTGCATGTCGATGAGTACACAACCGGCAGGAGCCATATGGTTGTCTTTATAATTGTGTATGACCTGTGTGTCAACTTCTTATACGCCATGTAATAGCTTTACTTTATCGCTAAGTAGTTAGCAATAGTTGTAGTTGCTATTCGTGGTGGAGGAAATCATGGTGGAAGTGATGGAGATCATGCTGGCACGCACAAGATGGAGATCATTGCGCGGAGATTGGCTATACCATGTCACATAAAATTATATGCATGTGATGTTTATCCTTTTATGTATCTTATTATGCTTAGATCGCGACGGTAGAATTATAAGATGATTCCTCACTTAAAGATCAAGATAAAACTGTGTTCTCCCCATGTACGCACCGTTGCGAAAGTTCGTCGTGTTCAAGCATCTCGTGATGATCGGGTGCTATAAACTCTACGTTCACATACAACGGGTGCAAGCCAGTTTTGCACACGTGGAAATACTTGGGTTTGACTTGACAAGCCTAGCATGTACAGACATGGCCACGGAACACACGAACCGAAAGGTTAAGCATGAGTCATATGAATGATATGATCGACACTGTGTTGTCCACCATTGAAACCACATCTCTTCTCGTGAAGATCGGATTAGGTGTGGTGAATTTGGATCGTGCTCACTAAACAACTTGAGGGATGTTGAATTTAGTGGGAGTTCATCTAGCAATTTGATTAAGTTGAACTAGTTATCATGAACATAATCTAAATTGTACTTGAAAATTTTGTAGATCAAATGGCTAAGTCCAACTTCAACTTCAACGTTTTTGCTGAGAAAGAAAAGCTTAAGAACAATGGGTCTAACTTTACCAACTGGTTCCGCAATCTGAGAATCATTCTCGCTGGCGCACAAAAGGACTATGTCCTAGAGAAAGCGCTAGGTGACGCCCCTGCCATTGATGCGCCGGCTGATGAAAAAGCTGTTTATCAGTCGCGCAAAGATGATTATGGAGTGATTAAGAGTACCATGTTGTTTGCTATGGAATCGGTCCTTCAAAATCGTTTTGAGGAGTTCGCCGGGCCCTTTGAGATACTTGAGGAACTGAAAACCATGTTTCAGACTCAGGCCCGTTCTAAGAGATATGAGATCTCTGAGAAGTTCTTTAACTGCAAGATGGAGGAAGGGAGTTCCGTTAGTGAGCACGCCATTAAGATGTCGGGCTACACTCAACGTCTTGAGCAACTGGACTGCAAGATTCCAGAAGAGCTCAAGATTGACAGAGTTCTGCAATCACTCCCTCCTAGCTACAAAGGTTTTGTAGTTACTCACAATCAGATTGGTTCCACTGATACGATCACTAAGCTCTTTGCTAAGCTAAAAGCTGCGGAGGTGGATATCAAGAAAGATAATCATGTGTTGATGGTCAACAAGACCCCTAGCTTCAAGAAAGGTAAGGGTGCAAAGAAGTCCTTCAAGAAAGGCAGCGAAAAGCGCGTTGCCCCTGCTGAGAAGAAGCTCAAGTCTGGACCTAAGCCGGACACTGAGTGCTTCTATTGCAAGGACAAGGGTCACTGGAAGCGCAACTATCCGAAGTACTTAGCAGACAAGAAGGCTGGCACCATTAAAGGTATATTTGATATACATGTTATTGATGTTTACCTTACTAGCGCTCGTTGTAGTGCCTGAGTATTTGATACTGGTTCCGTTGCTGATATTTGTAACTCGAAACAGGAGCTACGGAATAGATAACGGCTAGAAAGGGATGAGGTGACGATGCGCGTTGGCAATGGATCAAGAGTTGATGTGATGGCCGTCGGTACGCTCTCCTTAGTTTTACCTTCGAGATTAGTTTTAAACCTTAATAAGTGTTATTATGTGCCTGCGTTGAGCATGGACATTATATCTGGATCGTGTTTATTGCAAGACGGTTATTCATTTAAATCAGAGAATAATGGTTGTTCTATTTATATGAGCAACATCTTTTATGGTCATGCACCTGCTGTGAATGGTTTATTTCTTCTGAATCTCGAAAGCAATGAAACACACATCCATAACATTGAGGCTAAGAGATGCAAAGTAGATAGTGATAATTTGACTTATTTGTGGCACTGCCGTCTAGGTCATATTGGTGTAAAACGCATGAAGAAACTCCATTCTGATGGACTTTTGGAGTCTCTTGATTTTGAATCATTTGACACGTGCGAGCCGTGCCTCATGGGCAAGATGATCAAAACCCCGTTCTCCGGAATAATGGAGCGAGCAACGGACTTGTTGGAAATCATACATACCGATGTATGCGGACCAATGAGTGTTTCGACGCGCGGTGGATATCGCTATTTTCTCACTTTTACTGATGACTTAAGTAGATATGGGTACATCTATTTAATGAAACATAAATCTGAAACGTTTGAAAAGTTCAAAGAATTTCAGAACAAAGTGGAAAACCATCGTAACTAGAAAATTAAATTTCTACGATCCGATCGTGGAGGTGAATATTTGAGTTATGATTTTCTCACGCATCTTAAAGCAAGAGGAATCGTTTCGCAACTCACGCCACCCGGAACACCACAGCGCAATGGTATGTCTGAACGCCGGAATCGAACTCTATTAGATATGGTGCGATCGATGATGTCTCTTACAGATTGCCGTTATCATTTTGGGGTTATGCATTAGAAACCACTGCATTCACTTTAAATAGGGCACCATCTAAATCCGTTGAGACGACACCGTATGAACTATGGTTTGGTGCTAAACCTAAGTTGTCGTTTCTTAAAGTTTGGGGATGCGAAGCTTTGTCAAGAAGTTGATGCCGGACAAGCTCGAACCCAAAGAGGAGAAATACGTCTTCATAGGATACCCTAAGGAAACGATTGGGTATACCTTCTACCACAGATCCGAAGGCAAAGTGTTTGTTGCAAAGAACGGATCCTTTCTTGAGAAGGAGTTTCTCTTGAAAGAAGTGAGTGGGAGGAAGGTAGAGCTAGACGAGGTTATTGAACCTTCTCTCGAGTTGGAGAGTAGCGCAGCACCTGATATTGTTCCAGTGCCGTCTGCACCAACAAGAGAGGAAGCTAATGACGAGGATCATGAAACTTCGAACGATGCTACTACTGAACTTCGCAGGTCGACAAGGTCACGTGCCACTCCTGAATGGTACGGCAACCCTGTCTTACCCGTCTTGTTGTTAGACAACAGTGAACCTGCGAACTATGAGGAAGCAATGATGAGCCCAGACTCTAAGAAATGGCTAGAGGCCATGAAATCCGAATTGGGATCCATGAACGAAAACCAAGTATGGACTTTGGTGGACCCTCCTAGCTACCGTAAGGTCGTTGAGTGAAAATGGATTTTCAAGAAGAAAACGGACGCGGATGGTAATGTTACTGTCTATAAAGCTCGGCTTGTCGCAAAAGGTTTTCGACAAGTTCAAGGTGTTGACTACGATGAGACTTTCTCTTCCGTAGCGATGTTTAAGTCCATTCGGATTTTATTAGCAATTGCTGCATTTCATGATTATGAAATATGCCAGATGGATGTCAAGACTGCGTTCCTCAATGGCAACATTGATAAAGAGTTGTATATGATGCAGCCCGAAGGTTTTGTCGATCCTAAAGATGCTGATAAGGTGTGCAAACTTCAGCGTTCCATTTATGGACTGAAGCAAGCATCTCGGAGTTGGAACCTTCGTTTTGATCAAGTGATCAAGAGCTTTGGATTTGTTCCAAATTTCTACGAAGCTTGTATCTACAAGAAAGTGAGTGGGAGCTCAGTGACATTTTTAGTACTATATGTGGATGACATATTGATTATTGGAAATGACATTGGTATGCTTAACGATGTGAAGAGTTATTTGAATAAATGTTTTTCAATGAAAGACCTAGGAGAAACTGCTTATATATTGGGCATCAAAATATATAGAGATAGACAAAGACGCCTAATAGCTTTAAGCCAAAGTACATACCTAGACAAAGTTCTGAAAAGGTTCAGAATGGATAAAGCAAAGAAAGGTTCATTGCCCATGTTGTCAGGTAAGATATTGAGAAAGGCTCAGTGTCCAGCTATGGTAAACGATAGAGATACTATGAGCAAAGTGCCATATGCCTCGGCCATAGGTTCTATCATGTATGCCATGCTATGTACTAGACCGGATGTGTTCAATGCTCTTATTTTGACGAGCAGATACCAAAGTGATCCAGGAGTGGAACACTGGACAGCCGTGAAGAACATCCTAAAGTATTTAAATAGGACTAAAGAAATGTTCTTGGTCTATGGAGGTGATGAGCAGCTCGTCGTAAAAGGTTACGTCGACGCTAGTTTCGACACCGACCCAGATGATTCTAAATCTCAGACAGGATACGTTTATATTTTGAATGGAGGAGCTGTGAGCTGGAGAAGCTGCAAGCAAAACGTGATCGCGAGATCTACAACAGAAGCGGAATACATGGCTGCTTCAAAAGCGTCAAGTAAAGGAGTTTGGATCAGGAACTTCATCACTGAGCTTGGTGTGGTTCCAAGTGCCTTGGACCCACTGGAGATATTATGCGACAACACTGGTGCCATAGCACTGGCTAAGAAACCAAGATATCATCAAAAGACCAAGTACATCAACCGCCGTTTTCATATAATTCGAGATTATATAACAGATGGAGATATGAAGATTAGCAAAGTACATACGGATCTGAATGTTGCAGATCCGTTGACTAAACCTCTTCCACGAGCAAAACATGATCAGCACCTCAATGCCATGGGTGTTAGATTGTTGCCAGATGTAAACTAGATTATTGACTCTAGTGCAAGTGGGAGACTGTTGGAATTGTGCCCTAGAGGCAATAATAAAGATGTTATTATTATAATTCTTGTTCATGATAATGTTTATATTCCATGCTAGAATTGTATTAAGCGGAAACTTTGATACTTGTGTGGTTTATGAACAACACCGTGTCCCTAGTACGCCTCTATGGACTAGCTCATTGATTAATGATGGTTAAGGTTTCCTAACCATAGACATGAGTTGTCGATTAATAATGAGATCATGTCATTAGGAGAATGATATGATGGACAGACCCAAATTAAGCAGAGCAATTAGATCGTGTCATCGTGTTCATCTTTGCGAAGCTTTTTCCTATGTCAAATATTGTATTCCTTAGACCATGAGATAATGCAACTCCATGGTATCGGAAGAAAGCTTTGAGGTCATCAAACGTCATCCTATGTGAGGGTGATCATAAAGGTGTCTCTCAGGTGATCGGAAAGTACTTGTTGGGTTGTATGTATCGAGGTGGAATTTTTCCCTCCCGAGTCGGAGAGATATACTTCGGGCCCACTCGGTAATCGATATCAACACCGCTTGCAAGCACGTGGTTAAGGAGTTAATCACAAAGTGATATCGGATTACGGAACGAGTAAAGTACTTGCTGTGAACGAGATTGAACTAGGTATACCGATACCAACGATCGAATCTCGGGCAAGTAAAATATCGCGTGACGAAGGGAATATATATGGGATTAATTGAATCCTGGCATCGTGGTTCATCCGATATGATCATCGATGAATATGTGGGAGTCAATATGGGTTTCCAGATCCCGCTGTTGATTATTGATAGAAGATCATGTCTGCATATTCTCGAACCCGTAGGGTCACACACTTAACGTGCCTCGATGCTAGGATAGAATGGATAATTGGTTTATGAGTTTTTGTTTGGAGTCTCGGATGATATCCAGGACATCACGAGAGGTTCCGGAATGGTTCGGAGAATAAGATTCATATAAAGGAAAGCAGTTTTTTGGATTTCGGAATCGTTTCGAAGTATTCGGTATTGTACCGGAAGGTTCTAGAAGCTTCCGGAGTGGGACCAACGTGGCCCCACTTGTCGGAGGGGTGCGTGGGCCTACGAGGGAGTGCCCTGGCCGCTTTGGGCCAGGGGCACAAGGCCCCATATGCCTAGCCGGCCAAACCCTAGGGGAAACCCTAGGGAAACCTTCTAGAAAGGGGGGGGGAAGACTTGCCCCCCACTCCACCCTTGGGGCCACCGCCCTAGGGCTTGGAGGAGAGGCCAAGGGGGCCGGCCAGCCCCCTATATAAGGTGGGCAGGGGGCGCACCCTCCCCTCACCACAAACCCTAGCCGCCAGCTGCTGCCCTTCCTCCCTCCCTCCCTCTCTCTCTCTCTCTCTCTCTCTCTCTCTCTCTCTCTCTCTCTCTCTCTCTCTCTCTCTCTCTCTCTCTCTCTCTCTCTCTCTCTCTCTCTCTCTCTCTCTCTCTCTCTCTCTCTCTCTCCCGACTGCGTGTAGGCGAAGCCCTGCTGCAGAAACTCTCCACCATAGCACCACGCCGTCGTGCTGCAGATCCAATCCATCTCTCCACCCCACTTGCTGGACCAAGGAAGGAGGAGACGTCGCGACACTGTACGTGTGCATCTCTCGGAGGCGCCGCCACTTGTGGCGTAGGATCGGATCGGATCGCGAGGAGGAGACGGCTAGTACGACTACATCAACCATGTTCTGTTGAACGTTTCCGCTGTGAGATTTCTTCAAGGGTATGAAGATCCCATCTATCCCTCTCGTTGATTGCATCTCCTAGATTAGATCTTGGCTTTCCCATTCGCATCCGTTGAATTTTTTTGATTTACTATGCTACGAAACCCTTCACCATCCGCACAACATTAACTGCAAGGCCCACACGCCGTCGCGTCATGGGAACAAATCCTGGCGCGGAAATAGTGTGCTCCAGATCTACGGTCAAGCGCGCACGACTAGTCGAGCTTCAAGCCAAGATGCGAGCATGGCAGGCCGCTGTTGACCAAGCAGGCGCTAGGCCCCATCAACCGTCGAGGGCCACTTTCCCCTTCGAGCCCACCAGGGGACGCGTGAGATCCAAGCGCCCGGGGGATACTGACGGGGTCCTGCCAACCGGGGTGCCACGTCCCCTTGGTTGATGGATCCAGCACCAGGGTAACACCCCCTCGTGAGGCGGTTGCGCCTCTGGAGGCGGCCAAGCTGCGTGCACCACACGAGGCCGCCGCTTCGCGAGGGGATGAACCCCCCGGAGGGTATGCCTCCAGAGGAGACCCTGCTGCTGCCTCCCGAAGCCTCGGATGCTTTGGTGCGTATCCCGGGGCTATTCGGTAATTGGTAACTTCGCCTAGTGAGGCATGAGGCGGATCCTGACAAGGGGAGCAGCGCTTTTGCGCTTCTGACCTGCCTTGGTAAAGTAAGAATCGGTCCACCCTACTTTCCTGCAAGGAGAGCACAGATGACCTCGTGGTGGAAGGTTCCCCCGTTGCCGTTTCGGTGAAACATAAGAAAAGCAAAGAGTGCCGGATAAAGACAAGCGACCCTAAAGAAGGCCACTTTACAGGATGACGGAGTGGAGCGCGGCGTGCTAGGCCCAGTCCACCAAAAGTAGTCTCCTATACCGGGATCTCGAGGGGCGGCATTGTGGATGCCCTTCCCGCCTAAAGACTGCGGGAAGAGGCCCAACGCCGCCCTATATAAGGAGCCCTTCTCCTACCTTAGAACAAATTGATCATCAGCAATCTAAAACCCTAGATTTGTATCCATCATTGTACCCTCGCGAAGCAAGCGAGCAATACAACAAAGTAGTAGTAAGAGCTTTACCTCCTCACGAGGGTCCCAAACCTAGGTAAAAAACCCGTGTCATCTCTCTGTCGTGTGCTTGCTCCGCCGTTGCCACTGTTGCCGAGGCTCCTTGGAACCTAATTTCCTTCGCGAGACAAATCTTCGACAATGTGAAGAGGCCCGATTTATGCTACTTATAAATGAGTGACGCTATGACACAAACATAATGAGTAATAACTAATAAGTATGATCAGGACAATAATAGTGTTACCTCTTCTTTTAGTAAACCGGAAAAAGTACTTACAGTTTATAAAGTTATGAAAAGCAACGAGTATCTTCTTGCATGTTATATGAACACCTTTGAGTTCTGAACGAGATGATTAAAGTTGTCTATTAACTGAACGTGATATTTGGTTCTCCTATAGTGACAACACGAGAGGAAAGAATGCAGTGGCATGATTCAGGGTTTTGACTGAGGTTCATAGAGAAGAAGTGAGAATTCGCACGTCATTGTCAGATGTTGGACATTCTTTTACTCTCTCAAACCCATATTAGTTGACTTAAAATTGTCTAAATTTAAATGAATCTAACACTATTTAGTATATAGGTTCATCCAAATTTTGATAAATCCAAATCAACTAATATGGATCGGAGGGAGTATAGTTTTTTGACTGATGTTAAGCTTTTTTTCTGGACTAAAAAATTACTTTGAGCCATGGATGGCAAGTCTCGGACTATTATTGATTTATGCATGGTATAAGGTGGCATGGAAGCTTGAAATTTTAGATGTGGTTCGGAAAAGATAAATTGACTCCACTTTACGGTACCATGATGAACTCCAAATTACAGCCGTCCTCCTAGGTGAAGCCAAATGTACACACATCGTGTGGAAAAGAAAACTAAAACAACAAAAGGCGGCGCAGCAACGTACGTGAGGTCCTTCTAGTAATCAGTATGCACGATCTGAATATCTATGAGAAAGTTCAGAGATCCAATCGAGATCAAATCACGATCATGTTTTTGTCATCTACTTTGTTCTGTGGGTGCGCTCTGTCAGCCCCACTATTTTTCATATCATAGGAGTGGCACAAAAAAGATGTCCCTGCTTTACCATGACAATCACTAATGAGAGAAGAGAACCTTCCAATTTGGTGCCAAAATAGTCATCCCATGTTCTTTTTTCTTCCAACCATGTACTTACTCCCTTGTCCGTAAACAAGTGACCTGGATTTGCCTAAATTCACATGTATCTACGCATTAAACCGTGTCTAGATAATGCGAATCTAGACAAATCCAAGTCACTTATTTCTGAATGGAGGGAGTACATATAATCTGAGTTCCTAAGAAGTAAATATGATGTCTTGCAACAACACAAACCTGACAATGCCTACTCTCATATCGTTTTCTCCTTTTCTTAGTTTTTCACCATGAGCTATAAGGTAAAGTCCCTGATTTGTGATTTCTGAACTACAGTTTTTTTTCCTGTTTTCATGTTACTTTTCAGTAAGTCTTAGCTGAACCGCGACCGATTTCAACAAAACAATCCATCGTTTTCTCTTTTTCTTAGTTTTTCACCATGAGCTATAAGATAAAGTCTATAATTTCTGTACAGTTTTTTTTCCTGTTTTCCTGTTACTTTTCAGTAAGTCTTAGCTGAACCGCGACCGATTTCAACAAAACAATCCATCTGAAAACAGCACCTGCATCTGTCAACACTCACTCCCTGCACCAGAAATTGCAGGAACACTTATCAAGTTCTGACCAGTCACTATTGTTTTACCCAAAAGGAAGCCGTTCCTAAGGACTCTGCAGCGATAGGTGCATTCAGCCTCAATTCTAATCTGTTATGGTCATCAACTGACCAATCCACCATTTATTTTTCTGTCCTGAACCAACCTAATGTCATATACTGTTATGTATCATCGTCACTGATAGTGGAACATGGGGGTTATCCCACCCACGGAGAATAGGGCTATCTGAATCGCTCGCCCCTTGCCTCTCTGGCCGATCAGAAGTTTCGGGTTGCGAATACGAGATGATGAAGAGCCAGTACCATGTCCAGAATATAGTGTTCAGTCTTCTCTTTGTTAGCATGGTACAATGTCTGAATCATGAGAACCCTGCCGCCATCGGCCCTGTTGAGCACCCTATTAAGAATTTATGAGACATCATCCTCAGGACCAAGCAATCCAATATTTGTCGTGCACCTGGTGCACGCTAAAGTAGATATCAGGATCATTGTTTATACCTTTTGTCCTGCCATTCGCCAAGCCTTCGATTTCCCACCCTGATGTTTAGAGTAGAGAAAATAAAATGATCAAGTTAGCAGATAATTAATTCAACAATTGTTTACAACAATTAGTTGAGATGGTAAAAGAGGCTGCACATTTGCAGTACCTTATCGTGGATGCTGCCATTGGCAAGAGCCATTTCAGCGTCTTGTTCATGTCAGATTTGAGCTGTTCTACTGTCCTCTGAAGAAAGCACATGCCAAGATCAGCAAATGATGATCATGATCAAATCTATCGAATTGGTAGAAGTATCTACCTTTTCTTTGGACTGCTGATATTTCAACTTGGTTTGCAGGGCTGATCTGATGCAAGGAGGCAATGCTTGGTACAATGATTCGACGTCGCTTTCCAGAATTGATGATACTAATGATGCCTGATGTTGAGAAGCCATGGAGAGAAACAGATTAGACGAGCTTTTACCATCCGATTTGGGGATCAAGTTAGTTAAAAGAGTGGAACAGTGCTTTGTTATTGTGTGTCTACTTAGCAAACAGATTCTCATTCTAGAAACTAGGATAACAATTAAGATATTAAATATTTATGTTATTTACGACTACATTTGATCATTATCCTTAACAATGGCTTAATCAGTATTTATATACTCCCTCCGTTCCATAATTCTTGTCGTGGTTTTAGTTCAAATTTGAACTAAAATCATGATAAGAATTATGAAATGGAGGGTGTACATGATAGAATATAACATGATAAACGCAAGACAAAGAGGAAAAGGAACATACCAAATTTTGTATCTTGAAAATGATGTTTGCATAATGCAGGGCAAGATCGGTAGACCCTAACGTATGCTGAATCGTCCCTTTTGCTGTCACAGATTCATCTTGCTTCTTACAAAAGACACTGTTGATCTCTGACCGCAAGAAATGTACAACACAAACAAGTTTCTCTACAATCTGCAGTAAAATAGCATGATATATTTTGTCATAAACGAATACTAGACAGGTTGAGAGTCAAACAACAACATGGTATAACATTACATGCTCCATCTTCTTGATCCAAAGTGTTTTCTTCTTCAAATCCTTGATGATTTTTCTTTCCATCTCTACCACATACGGAAGAGACTTAATTGATTCGAATGGACGCATCACATAGTACAGTTCCTGCACGACAGAAAATATAAAACACCGACAGCATCAAAATTCCAATGGTTCCGGAGGAGGGAAAATATCAATGACATAAGCATATGAATTATGAAGTATCTATACATAAATGAATAACTAACGGGTCACTGACCACAGTCTGCTCCGCAAGCACCATCAAATACTGCATACTAGATGCTGCTGATTCTTTCGAGTATTTCTGCTGTGTGGGTTCAGACTCCAACCTCGAGAAATGCTGATCCAAATTGTGCCATTTGGGATCTCTGCATAGGTTTCCAAACCGAGCAACATCTGCAGAAAACTCCTGAAAGTCCCCCCTACACAAATAATTAGACCAAAAAGTGCATATGAGCAAACTGAAAAAAGAACTTCTAAATTAATCTGTGAAAACACTGCTCGTTAAATTGAATGGCCTGAAAATGTAACTGCTTACCTTTTGTTGGCTCCGACAAGAGTAAGCAACTTGTTGCAATCATCTGAAACCAAGCATTGGACACCTTGGGACTGAAGCACCGTACATTTTAGACGCATCAAGCTTTGTTCAGAGAGAAATTTCATCAGATTGGAGCCCTTTGCAATTGTGTTGGCAATCTCAAAGGCCAGGATCTCTACTGTCCTAGTTTCTGCAATCTCAAAGGCCGGGATCTCTACTGTCCTAGTTTCTTTGGCAGCAATACATGACCTGATGCAGGAGAATGCCATTTTTGGGGTATTCGAAGTCTCTGGATACTTCATTGATTCCGATTTATAGATTTCGTTGGAAGATGTGTCTTTTTCTGATGCCTGTAAGATCAAAGACATCAGAAGAGGCTCTTTCTAATAGGATAGTTCGATTGCTACACACTATACAAGATCAATCATACAGAAGTATTTATATTTCTTTCGCAGAATCCATGATTTTCACGAATAATAGGCGCAGAAAAGACAAGGGTAAATTTTGCACATGATTACAGGCCAATCACTTGTGCTAACAAAATCATCAACCACATCAAATTCATATATGAAAAAACTATCCCTGGAAACATCTGTTTGCCAATTGATCAAACAAGAATCCTATCCAAGAAGGAGCACACACAACCAAGCATCAAGAAGAGTAACAAATATGTAGGGGTAACTTGCCTTTGATGTGCCTTTGTCAGACAATGCTGTCTACTTGGCAGCCGGCGGCGGCGGCGGCGGTCTACCATCCTTCCCATCTTCGTTGGCAATCACCGGCGCCGTCTTCCTGCTCCGCTTAGTTACCATCCCAGCAGATTGCAACTTGGGCAGCTGCTGCTTCTTCTTCTCCTCCTCATGGCAAGCAAAGTTTTCTGCTTGGTTGGAAGACGACAAGGATCCCAGCGCAAGCCCTCGCGAACCGCAGAGCCAACCCATCTGCTTCCTCAATCTGATGAGAGAAAACTCAAAACGAAACAGTTTCGACGGCAAGCTGCGGTCTTTTAAGGGAGATCCAGTTCGCCCATTGGATTGATCCTCCGAAGAGCCCTGATTGCGAGAACAGGATCCATGCAAGCAGGACATCTACAAAGGAGATTGCGAGAAAATGGAGGGGACAACCAAAGAAGGACGTTAATGTAGAGCAATCAGCGGTACGGTGGGGTGGGGGAGGGAGGAAGTCTACTCATCTCTTCTCTATCTTCTTCTACTACTTATACTTACTAGTTGAATGCCCGTGCGTTGCTACGGCATTTGTAGATCTAATAGTTTAACTCTAGCAATGGTGATAAAAAATCTTGATATAATGGATTCAAGGCCTATGCCTTTTTTTCCTTTTGAATCATCGACATAATATATCTTTCATCCGCTTCCGCTTATAATCCACAAAATTGATACATAAATTTGAAGTAATATAGCATGTATATTTGTGTGTTGCAACAGATTGGTTTTTATTAAATTATAGAAAATGTGTTCATGCGATGTAACGCATCTGTGGCCTAAATTTATGTCCCAAAGTCGATTGACCCACATAACAACCTCAGTTTTCCCATTGTTGATTTGATTTAGTTTACACAGTCAGCGTCCTCTTTATTCATTCATGCAAGACAAATATATATAATTCACACAAATGTACTTCTATTTTCAGTGCTACAAACTCAAATTTACACATGATGACTACTACTCGGCGGTCTTAACTGTAACTTGATCTTGTTTCTTTCCTTCGCTAACTGACTGTATACATGTCCTTTACATGAGAAATCATAAAAAAGCTTGGACTCATATAAAAGCAGTTTCATGTTGTACAGACTGAAACTGTGCATCAAACCCAGTAAACGAATTCTGGAAGCCAATGTCCCAAGCAGCAGCTCGATTCACATGCAACAAAATACACAACGAAAAAGGAAGTTCAGAACAACATGAACCAATATATTCTGCCAATGGCAAAACTGAATTCCAAAGACATACATCGAGGCACGACTCAAACCGATGCGCCGACAGACACTGATACCAGCGTGGTAGCCGCGGTCTGTACCTGTGTGTACTTGTTGCCGATGACCGTCTCCAGCCCAGACCTGGGGAATAGTTTGTCATGCAGTATATCAGGTATCCACCATTCATGAAACAAAGAGACTTGTTTACCTTTTCCGATCCTAAACAAGACATATTTCTTTAGCAAATCTCTACAGGAGAAGCAAGCTAGGCTTGTAGGGCTCCCAACGGCACACAACCACCTACACCTCTGCTCGACACTGAGATCCAACACCTGCCATTACCTGCCGATGACTGCCTGCGGCCAGGCCAGCACCAGCGTGCCCTCCAATGGGGATCCTCACGAGAAACTCATAAACAAGAAATCATGTGCTATAGGGCCTCACACCGAATTTAAATTTAGATATATTCTCTGTAACTTCTTAAAACAGAATTGTTCTGTAACTACCCATCCATCCAAAGGAGTATGCGATAGCCTACTTAACCTAAAACTGAAAGAGCCAAGAGTTGATGTCTAATTTGCTTATTTTTCAAATACAATACTTGACAATGCTACAGCTGCATCCCACGCAAGCCAATACAGATTCCTTGCTCATGTGTGTTGCCCGTAAGTTTAGCTCATATTTGACCTCGTTGAGTAGATGTCCTCTTCTAATTGACTTGTTAATAGAGACATGTTGTTCCTGACATGCCAAAGGGTTAGAGCACAAGTTGCAAAGCACGCATGGTATTGCAACAAAGCCTTATGTACATATATTATTATTTTCAGCGGTGCAACATGCATTTCCAGAAGTACGTAGGTATCCTGAACTTGTTCAGTAGGGAAAAAACAGGGGCAACAACAGTTTGTTCATGAGTATACTTTATGAATGACGAGGTTTGGCGAGATGTCCATCGTTCTGATGCGCCCGGTGTCGCTCTGATCTTCGTCACGGTTCTGCTATGCCATGTTAATGGCAGATGACCGGCACTGTATTGTGTCTTGTTTTTCACTTTAATTTTTTCTCAACTCAATCTCGTATGTCTCACTGTACGGGCTGTAGCAAACTGAATTCTATAATCTTTAGATGGAGCCCATCCGCTAGATTTTTTTCCTTTTCACCCAACGACAGACTTCCATTCACACCATAGAAAAATCCCCAAATTCCGTCGTCTACGAATCGAAGAAAAGCAACAAAACTGGCAGAGGCCTCCATGCTTGACGTCATGGCCATTGCCCAACCGTTGGACTCGTGTTCCTAAATCCTGGCTTTGTTGCATTTCTGAGCTCTCCTAAAGCCTGGCTTTGTTGCCTCCGCAAGTGATGGAACAGAAGAGTACAACTTAGCAAAGTCGCCATGGCTTGCGGAAAAAGAATCCACATAAGAGCATGCTATGATATATATAATGTACAATGTTTTTAGTAAACTAATTACCATGGGAATGAAGATGAAGAATGTGAAGTCATTACAACATCAGCAGACTTGCTAGGCTTTACATTATTCAGTAAAGCATCATGCTTTCAAGATATTATATTTGTAACAAATTAACACTCCAACATAATGCTATCAAAGACTGTATAACAATGAGCAGTTGGGCACCATTAAGCCTACAAAATGGATAAGCCCTAAAATGTCTAACCTTAAAATTTTCTGTATTTATTAACTTGGAACACCTATGTAACACAAGTGTTGATATAGTTGGATTTTTTCTGTTCTTAGTTCCAAAGACCATTGTTAGACCTAAAACCACATGATATATATCAAATTCCTTCGCAGCGCAAGAAGAACATCAGTATGCGTAATTATAGAAGAAGTAACTCTGAAATGCACAGAAGAAAATGATTGATCGTTAGCACTTTTTTCAGATGTGTGTCACTTCAACTGCTATGCCTGAAGGAAACTATCATTGGAAGAACTTCCAGTTTTCATCCGCAACCTTGTGCCATATTATGCTCACAAGTCATAGCAGGATCTGCATTTTAGCTAACAATTTGAGTGAAACAGGATGTTGCCACATATACATGACTACAAAAATCTCTACTTTTTAGTTTACATAAATAAAAAAAACCACCAGAAAGAAAGTATCCGTATGTTAAATCTGACAAAACAAGGGCAAGAAAATTGAAGGAGTATCTGTATGTCTCACATCAGCCTTGAGCAGAACATCATTGTCGATTACAAGCCATAGCTTGTCGCTTTCAGGCGGATCTAGCTCGTGGAGGTGAGACCCGCTCATACCTGAGAGAGAAGGGGACCAGCGACCAGTCGGATCTAGCTCGTCGAGGTGAGACCCGCTCGTAGCATAGGAGCAAGCGGCCAGAGATGAGGGGAAGAGGAGTAGGCTGAGAGAGATACCATTTGGACGGAGATCCTCGCATAGCCCCGCCCGCTGCCGCTATGGGTGCTCGCAGACAACCGTCTCAGCTAATCCCATCACCCGTACGAGAAGATCCTCGATCCCAATAGGGCAGCACAAGCAGGACGCCAGACACCTCCTGTGAGCGCCGCCGCCTCTTCTCCCCCATTCGATCCCCGCCGCGAGCACGAGATCCCCATCCCCTTCGCAGCATCTCGCCTCGGTATATGGTCGCCGCGCGCGCCCCTCTCTGCTGCTGCTCCGGTCGCGCTCGCCCGCCTACTCACCCCTCTCCCCTCCCTGTGGTCGTCTTCTCCTCTGGCGGCGGGTGGCACGCTCGTCTCCTCTCGAGTTGACCAATGGAGGAAACGGAACAGAACAAACCGGTATTACGGATGGCAGTGGCGGGTAATTAAACATCAATTCTAAGGGCAAAACAGTCTTTTAATGACAGACGGAAATTTTCATGCGCGACGAACGGTCCTAATCTTTTTAATAATATATATAGATATCCTCATCAGACTACCACTTGGCCAACCTGAACAATTAATCCCCAAAAAAGGACAAAATCTAGCTTTTTGGCTACCATATGAAAGCTCCGTTAGTCTTCGTTTACTGCATGAATGTTTTCTTACAGAAAAATGATACACTAATTTGCTGGGACGAACACCCATTTTCTTGAACACCCATTTTCTTCTGTATACACAAGGATCAAACACCAACATGGATTGAGTTAACGAGAAGTTCCTCGCACAGATCACTGGATGCCTATTTTGTTTGGAAGCTTCTATGGTGTGCGCATTTTCCTACGCAGAAACATGCTCAAAGAGTCTGCAGGCAAGCTTTGCTCCACCATTGTTTCCTCTAACACAAATTTGTATAGCGTCAACAGGGAGAGTAGATGTACCTGTGCAGTTTGTGCCTACAAGAGAAACGCAGGGAGAAAAGTTACGTATCATTCCTCCGTTGCAGATGCTACCTTCCAGAAGTATACGAAAAGGTCGGACTCGTCGCCTACCCCGGCGAAACTGGCGACTCGGAGGGCGTCGGCCCAACTAAAGCCCGTCGCAGCAGCAGGTGCCGCGGAGGCTGCGGTGCAGAACGGGAGGAGCGGAGGCCAGTGGCGGGGCTGTTGCTGCCCCTCGGTCGTCAGGAGGAGCAGAGGCCAGGGTCGGGGGCTGCTGCTGCCCCTCGATCGTCGTGAGGAGCGGAGGGCAGGGGGCGGGGCTGCTTCTGCCCGGGGCTGCTGACGGGAGGAGCGGAGGCCAGGGTCCTGGTGCTATTGGTACCAGGGTGGGTGGCGAGGTGGAGCCGCGTTCGGCGGCAGACGCTCCCGGCGGCGGGGATGTGTAATGAGGAGGTGGGGATCGATCTGGGGCGGCGAGGTGGAGGTTAGAGGAGTAGAACAACCGCAGAACCGAGATTCCAGAGGAGGATGGGCTCTGGACTTTCGGCGAGGGCGTCAGATGGGTTGATGCGGGGAAGGCGTTGGCTCCCGTACGTGGGCGGTCTCGGCGTTGGCTCCCGCGGGTGGTCTCGTCGTAGGCGTGGGATCTCGGCGACGGTGGAGGATGGAGCCGGTGAGTAGGGGGTGGGTGCTTCCGGAGGTTCTCGACCGTCTCCAGTTGTGGAGGTGGGGTAGGGCCGGTGCGGCCGGCGGCGCCGGGCGAGCGAGAAAAGGAGAGAAGCGGGCGGCCATGGCGAGGGGAAGGCCAGAAGGGGAGCAGTTGACCATCGGGAGTGGAGTTTTGGGGATTTTTTCTTTTCACCACAGAATACCACTTGGCGGTGGCATACCATGAAATAGCCCGAACAGCCAGGGGCAAATCCGTCCAACAAAAAATCGGAACGAAAATCAGGAGGCGGACGAACCTACCTCTCTGTAAATTAGTAGATAGACTACTTAGATGTTCCTTTTGGCAATACGTCCTCCTCCTTCGTCGCCCTCCTCTCCCCTCACCCTGATTTTCCGGCCGCACAGCCCGCTCCCGAACGATCACTTGCCCTATTAATGCACACGAGAAAATCTCGGGAGACAATCCCCTAACATGGTCTCTCTCTCCCAAACAAAAAAAATCAGGACATGATACTTACTCCGGCCCGTTAATCTCTCCCAAATTAATGCGCCCGAGAGACAATCCCCTAACATACGTACTCCCGATCGAACAAAAATTCAGGACGTGATCCCGATAATCTCTCCCAAGGAAAAATCAGGTTGTGATCCCTACGCCTCCACCAGTGCCCAACGAAGGTGTACGCTCTCTCCTATCCGGCGCGCGACCGGGAGCACACCAGGCGGTCCGTTTTCTTCGTGTAGTACACGGGCGGCCGCGGCAGGGACGGCGAGGTCACGGCGCCGCTCTATTCGATGTAGAGCGTTGGAGTGGAGAAGGAGAGATACATGCCGTGTTCATCGTCGAGATAGACTAGACTACGTCGACTGCCTCGAGTGCGCGCGGTCTTGGCCAGACGAACCTTCGGCATCAATGCAAGTTCATCCATTGCAGCACCCGCGTTGTCGTTGTCCAGTGGGCAATCCGAATATGCCCTGTCAATTGCATCTCGTAGACTCGTACAGTTTTCAGTTCGCTCCAGGCAGTTTGCTGCTTTCTATGTCCACCGTGATCCAAATTAGATGGAGAACTACCACTATCCTTCGATTTGATTTCATATGTGTATGTGTTTGTGTATGTAACTTTGTAGTATGTCCATCTAGGATGGTTGAGACTTGAGAAGTCGGACCTGGCCGGGAGCGCTTGATGAGTTCTTAACTTCCAAGCTGAACAGCCCAGGATCCATAACTCAAAGTGGGGATGCTCAACATCTTCTCCGAGGTCAGAAAGTTGAATGCGAGATTCCATGGGATTGAGATCGAAGACCATGACAAGGCAATCCAAAATAATCCAATCCAAACCATCTTCTCCGAGGTCTCCTACTTATTGTATATGGTCTTTTCATGAGATGCTAAGTTAGACAGGCGACATAAATGTATGGTAGCAGCTGCCATTGTTTTTTTTATCTCATATTTTATGCGAGATTATAATTCTCTTTTGTTTTTGGACTTCTCGGTTCGTAACCTCTCTATGTTAGGCAATTATCAATCAGTATTTTTTCATGTCTATGTTGATTAATGATTTCTTATAACAAATTAAAGCATTAGCATACTAAGCTATTTGTTTTGTTTGTTTTAGGTCACATGCAGATTCGTCCTTGCAAGTGGTAAAGCTTGTTGTTTGTCGAGGTTAGAGTGTGATTGGTCATATGATACATGGGTACTTAAAAGGACGGCTAAATTGGCTTAGTGATTTTTTAGAGGAATTAATGTGCAAAAATTGATAGAGTAAAGGTTTTAGTTGGACTGACTTATTGTAGTTGTATCAGCGGTAGTACGAGCGTCCATGTTTTTTTACTCTAGAGTAATATGTCACGATTATCTGTATTCTCAACAGACCTAAACATTTTCGGAAGAAAACTATATGGAAAATTGCGATGGTGTTTCCTTCCACTCCTCTGAAGCAAAATTTGTGATCCTTTGACCAATGTCTTTTGATTGTTGGGTATACTTATAGTTCCCTAGAAATGCAGGAGTATTCAGCTAGCTCGTTATTGAAACTTATTTATGAAAAATATCTTTTTACTGTAGGAAGTCAACTCAGTCGAGGTATATAGTTTTGCAAATATATCTCTTATTTATTAGCTATGTGCACTGATATTTCTTGCTATTTTTGCAAATGCATCTCTTGTTTATTAGCAATGTGCACTGATATTTGTTACTAGTTTTGCAAATATATATCTTGTTTATTAGCAATGTGCACTGATATGTAACTAAATAAGCTCTTCTAACATCTTTTAGGGACAGATTCTAAATATTTAACTCGGAGCTTGTGGTGGTCGTTGTGGTGATGGTGGTACGCCCTACTTCATATCACCACTGTCGGACATGGATTGTTTTTACCGCACTTTTGAATCAGTGGAGACATATAATGTGTAGTGTGTGTTAATCAAACCGAAAGTATTTTCCAATCATTGTTTTATTTATTCATATTTCTGTGGGTAATATGTATTCGGTAGTGCTCACTTGGATGGAGTTAATGTGGGATGTGTATAAAAATTTGATTCTCTAATCAGGTAGATACATGTGGACCCTACAACGAAGCCAACCATCACTCCCATTGCATCTCAGGTATTTGCATTTGTCAAATGTAGTGATATTTAGCAAAAAAATTTGTGATGCAACATAAGTGTGGACACTACCACACTAATCTGTTTTCCGTGGGCATGAAGGCCTGACGATCAACATGGTATCCATGGCAGTCACACAAGGTGCTTGCAATTTAGACCACAAATTTTAGTTATGTTATCTTCAGATTTCAATGTTTCTTGGAGAAATATAGCTTAGTCATAGCCATGCATTGCTCGAGTTAAATGTAAAATACTAAAAAAATAACTGCAGTAGTAGTTTGCCACAAATAACATTACCTGGCATTATGGCCAATGTGCTCACATTTAGGGAAGAGTAAGGAGAGAACGTGCATCTAGCACGGTCATATTAAGCAACAATTTGTATTGCAACATAAAATGCTTGGCTTGATATTTTCCTGGATTGCATTCACCATTTATTATGCCGAAATGGAGGTCATCTATCCAAATTACATCTTGCTTTGTTTCACTGTTGTTGATCAATGCACACACATCAGGTGCTAAAAAAGATGTCTTATACTCCTTTAGCGTCAGCCATTTGGTTGGTAAATGTATTTTTCAGGTAATGTTATTTGTGATTAATTTCTAAGCAAGATGTTTGTTATTATTTGACCAGCAAAAGAATGGCTATTCAGAATATTTCTTTTTCAGTTTCTTGGTACCACGAACACTATTTCAACCAATAATTTTAATTGTATGTTTGGGTAAACCATCATAATTTTGCATGTTATACATAGATAATCGTATGAAATGTACGTACTTTTGGTTTAGATTTTAGATGTTTTGACAGATTCAATGTAAACAATATTTCACTAACTGGTGCATGTTTTTTTACATGAACTTTAGAATTTATTAGCTAATATACGGTTCAAACTTCTTGCTGACATAGATGAATTAAATGAGTGATTTATTAATCAAGACACACTAGTGCAAACAGCTCCATGCATCCCGGTTGGTAAGGGACATTAGTCCCGGTTGCCCAACCGGGACGGGGCAATCGGGACTAAAGCCCGAACCTTTAGTCCCGGTTGCCCCACCAACCGGGACAAAAGGCCACACACGTGGCATCTGCTCCGTGCGAGGGGGGGGGCTTTAGTCCCGGTTCGTAACACGAACTGGGACTAATAACCTGCTGCCGCGGCAGAGATTTGGCCCATTTCTCTGCCGCGGCAGAGAATTCATTTTGGCACATTTTGTTGCCGCGGCAGCATTTTCGCCACTTTTTGTGCCGCGGCAGAGAATTCATTTAGGTTGTTTTATTGTTTATTTAGTGTTTTGCACTTATCAATGAAGGAACCTTATATTACACAAGATCATCATGACAACATTTTACATTTAATACACGGATCGAGTTCATGCACTACATACAAAAGTTGCTATTCGATGCTACCGGCCAATTCCTTGAAAGTTGCTATTTTTACAATCCCTATTGTCTATACACAGCCGAATAGTATTCCCCTTTTGGGTCTAGGACTTCTGCATCCAAGAATCTCGCCAATTCCTCCTGTATTGCTCGTATGCGATCCTTTGGCAGAAGACCGTCCCGTAGACGTTCGATCTGATTTAAAAAAGGAGTCAGCCTATATGAATATGAAACTAAACACAATTTGATTGTAATTAAAAACTATAGAAATTGTTTACGTACGTGGAGTTGCTCTAAATTTCTGCCCTTCTCATCGCACGTCTGCCGGATGAACTCGCATACATAGTATCCACATAGATTGTTACCTGGTCCCTGCGTCAGGCACTTTACGACAACAGAGTTCAATCAAAATAATAATCAAGCATGATAATAACTGTATCAAAACTAGAATCAAAGAGATGCGCGGATATAGCTAGTGGTGCTTACATCTAGTGGTTGAAATGTAAGCTCCTCTTTCCAAACACCCCTAGCCTTCTTGGTGAACCGTTTCCAAGCGCTGCCCGGCGTAGAAAACGAATAAAATAAGTTATTAAGTACTTGATATCATAAAATTCACGAACGTTGCCGATATAGTGTCGTAATGATTAGAATTACCGCTGGAGAAGTATCTGCATGTCCTTCCACGTCTCAAGGGGTTTATGTTTCGAGTCCATGACTAGTACACGCCCTTTGTCAAGTTGAATGATTAACAGAATATAGTGGTACCTGCGAATGCAGAACTAATCAATTATATACTTAACATCGAGTAAGCGAAATAGAAAGTGTATACAAGACAATAACACTCACTGGAAGTTGTAAGGAAATAGTATTTCCCTTTTGGTTTCTTGAAACCTTAACGCGTGTATTATATTATCCTCCGTATCCTGGGGGCTTATTTTGAGATTAGCTTCATGAACCCAATATGGGTCAATGAAGCCAATGTCATAGATTTGTCCTCTGCTGCATTCGAGAATCTTCATTCTGCATATTAAAGTATGATTATATACATGCAATAAACAAAATAATATAGATGGAGACTAAATTAATTACAGAATTAGTACTTACAGACAATAGGCACTCATGATCGATTTGTCCAAGGCGTCTTGATTGAATAATTGAAATAGTTTATCAAATTCAATGGATATCATGTCATCCCTTTCTTTCCCATGATGCTTTTTTGTAACCCTCAGCACTATCCAGTTAGCCCCGGCCTTTGTGGCATGCAAGTACCAGTTATGCAATCTTCGCATTTTTGTTGGAAGATTGTTTACCTCCTCAGGTTTGACGAGAGGTTTTCCGTACTGGTATTGGTATGCTACTTCACTCACGGGGAAGAACTCTAACTGGGATAAGTACTGGGCAATACTCATACCTTGAGCAGCAGCAGCTTCTCCGTATTGTGCAACTATCTCTGGATCATACTGCTCTTCGGCCCCATATTTGCTCGACCCCACATTGGTTTGAGAAATCACCTTGAGAGGGGCGCAAGTCTGTTTTGCTTGTTCTCCGAGCTGGGCAACGGATTTCCCGCTTGCATCAGTACTGCTCTTCGAGGCTTTTTGTGCTGCATGTGACTTGAGAATAGAACGCTCATAGTCTGATGACAGCTTTGGCTCGGGTTGATGAAGAGTCTTTAGCATTTTCAACACTTTGCCTTTTTCTTCTTTGGTGCTGGGGAACTCTGGCTCTTTCGGCCGCCTCAGCTTAGCGAAAAACGCTGTCGTTTCCGCATCAACGATTGCCGCAGTCTCCTCTTCAGTACAGTCATAAGCTCTCTTGGGAGGAACCGTTGGTACTTTTGGAAGAGGCTCTTGTTTACGTTTCGGCGATCGCTTACGACGCACAGTAGCGGTACGCTTAAGCTTTTTATCCTGAGGCGCCGGCGATGGCTCCCGCGGCGATGGCTGCACCGGAGACGGGTGAGGCGACGGAGCCGGGTGAGGCGACGAAGACGGCTGCCGCGGCGGCGACGACCTCGCTGGAGACGGGTGAGGCGGCGGCGAAGATGGCCTTGGCGTGTGATTTCGAAGCATGATACAATCCTTCGGCCATAGAATGGTGACGTTTTTTGCGTCACCCAGCACAGTCACATCCCCTTCACCAGCAGGGTAGTGAAGATCCAAAACCTCAAAGGTGGGCATGATTTCATCCACGCCGACAACAGCGTAGCCCTCTGGAACCGGACGACTGTGGTAAGTTGGTGTGGGTCCAATTGGTAAGGCATAGCCGACCGCCACCTTCATTGATATGTTCACAACTTTGACATGTAGCTCGCAGTGTGTCATCTCTGTGATATCATCCACTGGGTAGCCAACAGGAGCCATCGTCGGTGCATCATCGGCATCGCCATTGTCATCACCCGGGACCTCGGTGGAAGCCACACTGCTTTTTCGATTATTCGATAAGCCACATTTCAAGTATATATAAATAACTTTTCTGATAATTTGATGGGTTCCCGCTGCAACGCACGGGAACTTGTCCTGTTAGTTAAACAATCGAAGAATCCAGATTTGGTACGCATTTTTTCCTTAATCTAACGATTGAGTTGTGTATCCAAGGAGAGAGAGAGAGAGAGAGAGAGACTGTCTTAAACAAAAAAAAACAGATATATTCTACGGTACTTTTTTCACTCCAATACAACTGGATTACAAGTATGGACACTCTGGATACTTATCTTAAGATTTATCTTATGTATTAAAGATTGATTTGGTACATAATTTATTCACTAATTAGTGACACGTACTTCAGTTTTGTGGTAGAAATAAATTTATATATGTGGATGCCAAGTGTGGGTTTAGATATGCATCAAGTACAAAAAAAAGTACTAGTTATTTGTCTATTATTTAATGAGTTTTGTGGACATAAAGCAAAACTTATTTTGGTTCCCACTATAACAGACAAATCTAGCTTAGGACATAATATATATCTTTATCAATTAGGTTTGCATCTCGATATTTTGGGTACTTGGCGTAGTAATGCACTTGCTCAAACTAACCGAAAGATTAATCCTATGAACCGTGGATCACAAAAAACCCATGGACATTGAAGAAGGTGCAAGGAGGATTTACAACCGAGTTTGACCATATGAAGTGTTGGCCTCCATCTCTTGGTGGGTAGATTCCCTTTGGAGACGGTCACGCTCGAAAGTAACAAAAATTCTAAAATTCTAAAATTTGAAATTTATTCTGGATAAAACAATGGACTTTTATCTAAATTCCCATAAATATGGATTTGAAAAACAATCAGAATAGAACAAAATAACATAATATAATTTATAGCGTCCACGTAGTGTCTATCATATCCATCTTATCTCTCGTAGTTTAGAGACTTGGCAATGCTAATTATTGTTGGCAACACAAATCACTTGGGCATAAGTAAAGATTAAAAAATAACTTATTGGTGTGTGATTTGGACTCTAGACGTACAGAAAGAAACCAATTTGATCTACCGTTGTTCTAGGGGTGCTTAGCTAGGAACGGATTTTGGAGGCCTTATATTGTATAAATCAATAGAAACAAGAAACGTCAAGCTATACATGAATATTTCACCCTCAAAATAAACGAAATTTCTTAGAAATTTTAAACCCTTTGACGCTATAGGAAAATAAAGAAAAAGCAACAAGTGGTTTGAGAAATACTCCCTTCGGAATAGAGTACAAAAAACTGGGTCACACGGGAAGTTAACTGGGCTGGCCCACGGCGCACAACGCACGCGGGGGTGGGTTTAAGTGGTTGTCCCCACCAGTCAGCGAGACAGGGGGATGCGAAGGGGTACAGGGCAATCTAAACCACACAATCAACATCTAATCGAATGGTTGTGGCTTGTCATCTCCTTCGGGCAATGCCGGCGAGACAGAACCCTAGCGCGGCCAGTGGGGGTCGTGTGAGGCTCACCGGGGCTCAGGCGAGGGTCGGCGATGGGGGCGAACAATGAAGTCGACGACGGCGAACCTCCTAGTACCGGTGGCTTCTCCTGGGGCGGCTCCAATTGCTAATTCCTCTTCTCCTCCTCCGTGGCAGAACCCGGCAAAACTCCGGCGACCTGCTGCTCGCCTTGCTCCAGGTATGAGGTGGGGTGATTCTGGGAGAGAGGGGAGTGTGTTGGTGTGAAGAAATCGAACGGGGGTGGCCTCTATTTATAGTGCCAAGAGGAGACCGAAGGGCGCGGGTGGAGCTCGTCGTGGTCGTCGTCACAGTGGGATAATGGCATCGGCAATGGTAGGGGACGCTGCTGTGTTCCCTGGCGAAGCTCAACGGCATGGTCGCGAAGCGTGGGGTGGTGCGATGTGGTCGGAATGTTGCGGTGCTCTGGACGGGTCCAACGGGAAAATTAATGCCGTACGGGCTGTCCTGGTCGTGTGGCGACAAACGGGCATGTCCTGGCGGTTCCTGGGACGGTGGTGAGCACGCACGCAAGCGGCAAGGGCGGCGCGCAGTCTGTGCTCGCGTGTCGAGTGCGGCGCTCTGGCATGCTTGCAGAGAAGCTGGGCACGCTAGGGCTGAGTGGTCCAGGGTCTGGCTGTGCTTTGGCGTTGGACAGGGGGTGGCGGTGGACGGTGGTCAGTGTCCCAGACAAGGTTGGTGAGACTAGGGAAGCTCCTAGCTGGCTATCGACAATGGGGTGGCCGTTTGGGGCTCGACATGCTCACCATTGATGGCAATGGCAAGCTCACAGTGAGCTAAAGCTTGTTAACTGAGCTAGATGATCTACTAAGAGCATGTTATGAGCTAGAGAGGGAACAAGTTAGGCACAAACACTGCTCACTATACTGTTTTGTGTTTTGTTTGATTTGTGTATGCAAGGTGTTTTATGAAATGGCCGAAAGAGATTTGAATTTGAATTTTTCGAAAGAAAATTTGTGGGTTTACTAGTCACATACTAGGTAGTCTCTGGTTAGTTGGAAAGGTCAAGGTGCACTGGTTTGGTGGGTTTTTGAGAAATGGTGATTTTCACATATGTTATAGATTCAATTTTGAGTTGTCATTTGAATCAAGTTGCCAAATGTTTCTGGGGGTTTGAAAGGTGGGCTTGGGTTCACTTTTACTTGTTCTAGCAAAGGGTGAAAAGAATTGGAATAGTTTCTGTTTGAAATCTTGGACTAGAAACACTCAAAGTGGCCTAGTGAACAAGATTGGCAAAAATGACCATTAGCTCCTTTGGTTTGTTTTTGAATTTCTCTTGATTTGTTTCTGCTTGGAAATGATTTAGATGATGTTGTTTTCATCTTTAAACCAATCCTTGCTATTCACAACAATCACACAAGTCCATTCATGCATTCATACATTCATCACATACATACATGCATTCATATGATTTTAATTCACAAAAGTTTTTGTTAACCCTAATTTTGGTGATTGGAATTTGATAACCTTGATCAATATTTTTAGGATGTTACAAACCTTCCCTCCTTAAAAAAATCTTGTCTCGAGATTTGAGAAAGAAGAAAAAGAAAACTAGGATTTAAAGAGATCGGGAAACTCCGTCCTTATGTAATCTTCTCGTTCCCAGGTAGCTTCTTCTTCAGTGTGGTTGCTCCACTGGATCTTGAGAAACTTGATGCTTCGGGTCATAGTGGTTCTGAAAGCTTCCTCCATAATACGAATGGGTACTTCAGGATACGTCAAGTCATCGTTGATCTCTATGGTTCGGTTATCAATTGTCTTGAAAACTTCAGTCTTCTCCGGGACTTCTAGGCATTTGTGAAGTAATGATATATGGAACACATTATGCACTGCGAACATCTCTTCTGGTAATTCCAGTTGATATGATACTTCTCCTCGACTATTCAGAATCTTGAAGGGTCGGATATATCTGGGGGCTAACTTTCCTTTGAGCTGGAAATGTTGCATTCCCTTCAAAGGCGACACTTTGAGATACACAAAATCTCTAATATTGAAAGAGAGGTCTCGATGTCTCTTGTCGGCATAACTCTTCTATCTGGAATGGGCGGTCTTGAGGTGCTCACGAATCTTGTGAACTTTCTCTTCTGCTTTCCGTAGGATGTCGGGTCCAAAAATCTGACTCTCTCCTACTTCCGACCAATTCAAAGGGGTACGACACTTCCTTCCATACATGAATTCAAATGGGGCCATTTGCAAACTAGCTTGATAACTGTTGTTGTACGAAAATTCTGCGAAAGGCAGACAATCATCCCATTTAGATCCATACTCTAGCACACAAGCTCTCAACATATCTTTGAGTATTTGATTTACTTGCTCCATTTGTCCATCGGTCTGGGGGTGATACGCTGTGCTGAAATCTAGTCGAGTTCCTAATCCTTATTGGACTTTCTTCCAAAACCTCGAGGTAAACTGAATTCCTCGATCCGACACAATGTTCTTGGGGACTCCGTGCAAACTGACGATTCTAGCAATATACAACTCTGCTAGCTTTGAGCTTTGATAGATGGTCTTGACTAGTAAGAAATGGGCGACTTTGGACAATCTATCAACCATGACCCAAATAGAGTCATTTCCCCTACTAGAAGTAGGCAATCCAGTGATAAAGTCCATTCCTACGGAATCCCATTTCCATTCCGAAATCTGCAAGGGTTGCAACAGTCCTGCGGGTCTCTGATTTCCCGCCTTGACTCTCTAGCAAATATCACACTTGGCTATGTAGCTTCTGATTTCTCTCTTCATCTTATGCCACCAAAATTGCTCCTTCAAGTTTTGATACATCTTCGTTCCTCCAGGATGGATAGAATAAAGAGTATGATGGGCTTCTTTCAAAATAGCTTGCTTCAACTTTGAATCTGCTAGCACACAGATACGCCCTTTGTACCACAAAACTCGTTCTTCATCTTCGGTGAATCCGGGTAGTTTGCCTGTACCGATGCAACATTTGATTCCATCGATACTAGCATTTCCTTTCTGCGCCTCCTTGATCTAGTTGATCAAAGTGGGTTGAAGTTCTATGCTAGCCAAAAATCCTTCACTTACTAATTCCATTCTAAAATCTTCCATCTCTTTGTGCAAACTTGCTTTCTCCTTCAGAATCATGGAGTTCAAGCGGCACGGAAATCTTCTAAGGGCATCTGCTACCACATTGGCTTTACCAGGGTGATAGTGGATGTCCAGATCATAGTCCTTGATTAGCTCGATCCATCTTCTCTGCCTCATATTCAGCTCCTTCTGAGTGAATATATACTTCAGGCTCCTGTGATCCGAATAAATCTCACAACGGTTTCCCATAGGGTAATGCCTCCATGTCTTTAGGGCTAGAACTACGACTGCTAGTTCAAGGTCATGGGTAGGATAATTCTGCTCATGTTGCTTCAGTTGGCGGGATAGATAAGATATAACTTTACCTTCTTGCATCAGCACACATCCGAGACCGATCTTGGATGCGTCACAATACACATCAAAGGGCTTCGTAATATCCGTCATGATCAAGATTGGGGCTGAGATCAATCTCTTCTTAAGTTCTTGAAAAATTGCTTCACATTTGTCCATCCATTCAAATTTCTTGTCCTTCTTGAACAATCGGGTCATGGGTCTTGCGATACTTGAGAATCCTTCTACGAACTTGCGGTAATATCCCGTTAATCCGAGAAATGCACGAACTTGGGTTTGAGTGGTTGGGGCTTGCCAATCTTCATCATCCTTCACCTTTGCAGGGTCAACGGCAATTCCTCTAGCTGATACAATTTTTCCGAGGAATCCTATCTCCTGTAACCAGAATTCACATCTGCTAAACTTGGCATACAACTGATGCTCCCTAAGGGTTCCAGGGATGGTCCTTAGGTGTAGATCATGTTATTCTTATGATTTGGAATATATCAGAATGTCATCGATGAAAACAACGACAAACTTATCCAGGAAGTCCATAAAAATCTTATTCATGAGATTCATGAAATAAGAGGGGGCATTTGTTAACCCAAAAGACATGATAGTGTACTCATATAATCCATATCTGGTGGTAAAGACAGTCTTTGGAATATCCTCTGCGCGAATCTTGAGTTGATGATAGCCAGTTCTAAGATCAATCTTAGAAAACACTTTGGCACCAATGAACTGGTCAAACAGATCTTCTATCTTTGGCAATGGGTACTTGTTCTTGATGGTGACATCATTCAATTTCCGATAATCCATACACAAACGGTTACCTCCATCTTTCTTATCCACAAAAAAGACAGGTGATCTCTATGGTGACTCACTTGGTTGGATCAATCCTATCTCCAGCATAGCATCCAGTTGCTTCTTCAGCTCCACTAATTCAGACGGGTTCATACTATATGGTCTCTGAGCTATGGATCCGGTTCCTAGGATTAGTTCAATGATAAACTCGATATCCCGATCTGGGGGCATACCGGGCAAAACATCTAGAAATACATCGGGATATTCACAGACTACTCTGACTTGGTCAATGGTTGGTTGGGCTAGACTCTTGTTGCACTTGAATTGACGGGGCAAAGTTTCAGATACATGCTCTACTGATATTCCGGCTGTACTGGTCATGATTATGGCTTTCTTGACACAGTCAATTAATCCTTTATGTTTCGACACCCAATCCATTCCTAGTACTACTTCCAAACCTTTAGTTCCAAGTACTATTAGATTAGCATAAAAATCTATGCCATGGATTCGGATAGGTACGGCCTTGCAAATTTGTCTAGCTTTGGTGGTTGAACCAGGTATTTGAACTATCATAACATGCTTCAATTTTGTTGGTTGAATATTACTGGTGCATGCAAATTCTTCGGTAACAAACGAGTGCGATGCTCTAGAATCAAACAACACTCTTGCAAGTAACGAGTTAACAAAAAACATACCCATCATGACATCTGGCGCTTCTTGGGCTTCTTCAGCATGCATGAGAAACAGACGGCCATTGCGGTTGAGCGAATTCCTTGGGGCAAACCTTCTTCCAGGATGAACACAATGTTGTTGCTGGGCTGGGGAATTTGCATTGGGGGCTACGGCAATATTCTTGGGGCACTCATTGGAATAGTGACCCTTGGTTCCACATTCATAACAAGTCACTTGGGACTTGTCCTTCACTGCAACAGGCACAACATTGCTTCCAGTCCTTGGGGCAGTATTGGTGTTGGTGGCGACACTTTTGTTGTTGAACTTGGGCGGTGCACGATTGAAATTTCTGGGGTTGCCGGGGTTGTTGTGGTTTCTTACGGGCCTTGGGTTTCCTCCTCCACGGTTTGGATAGGTTGGGCGGTTCATCGAGGGCCTGTTGTTTCTTGGGGCAAATCCTGCAGACGGGTTGGGGCGATACTTTGGGGGTATGATGGGTTTCTGGTTGATTCATCATTCTATGCTTGCGGTTCTCATTGGCTTGGTTGATCTTGCCTTCCTTCTAAATGGCATAATCCACTAAGGCTTCAATGTCAGCAAAAGGAATGTTGACTAACACTGTCTGCATCTCATCATGCAGACCATTCAAGAATCTCTCCTTCTTCTTGGCTTCAGTGTCAATCTCATCAGGTGCATACCTAGCCAATGACAAAAATTTGTCACGGTACTCAACTAATGTCATTCTCCCTTACTTTAGTTCCCTGAATTCATCTCTCATCCTCTTGATCAAACCTGGTGGCACATGGGTTCTGCTAAACTTGATTTTGAATTCATCCCAATTCATCATTTGTCCTCCATTCATGGCGTGAACGTTGTTCCACCATGCTCTTGCATCTCCCACCAGGTAGTGGGTAGCGAACAGTACCTTCTCATTGGCTTCCACTCCTGCAACTTCTAGGTTGTTCTCCATAGTTTGCAGCCAATCATCTGCATCTAGGGGCTCTTCAGACTTAGTGAAGATAGGTGGATTGGTGTTCTGGAAATTCTTGAGCTTGGATCCATGGTTGTCCTGATTTCCATGGCCTTGGTTGTTGTTGGCCATCTGAGCTATGTGTTGAAGGGTGGCAAAGTTGGCTTGACGTTCGGCTCTTTCAGCTTCATGGTCAGAAACGAACATTTGCAAGATCTACAACATTGGGTCCGGGGATGAAGTGTTTCCTCCGTGAGGCATCTGAAGATTGAGATAGATCATGAGAAAAGAGGGAAATTTCTAAGGTTCGGGAGTTTTTGTTCTGAATTTTTTTTGAAGTTTGACTCAGATTTTTCTAGCAACTTGATTTTTATTCATTCATATCACATGATACAAACACACACCACAACAAGGAAAAACAAATGGTTTTAAGAACCATTCTGTGAAACTACGATACAATGGGACCGGATACAACTCACTAACGCTAGTGCTCAAGTGCTACTACTCCTCGGAGTCGGTGTCTTCATCATCCTCATCATCATCATCATCATCATCAATGAAGGCGATATCATCCTCGTCGGTGAATAAGTCCATGGCTTGATCCTCTAGAAAGTCATCATCATCACTGAGATAGGATTAGGGGTCTCCACAAAGGTCCTCTCCTACGTTCTCCCTCTCCTCAAGCTGCATGTCTCTCTAGTGGACGGTCTCCTCCAAATCTGTGATCTTGTGGCAAAGATGGGCAATGATGTGCTCCTTATTGTCAAGTTGACGGCAACGAGACTGGCGATCCTTCACTAGCATGGATATGGTTTGATCCTTCTGGGCAGCGATGGCATAGTTGTGGTTGGCGTAGGAGCGGGCATTGTCTAACTCCTTCTGTCGGTCAAACATCATGAAGCTGATGTGGTCCACTTGATTCTTCACCTCAGGGTGATATGGTGCCTCCAGTGGCTGTCCCATAACATCACGCCTTGGGCAGAACTCAAAGCGGGTAACCTTGATCTGATTGATACTCTGCCCACACAGACGGGCAAGAGCTTCCTGCATGGCCCTGGCGAGTCCATCGAGACAGTTGTTCTCTCTGATGGTGAACTGAATTCCCTCTGAGGTGGGGGCTTCAATCTTTCCTCAAAGACTTGCAACAATCAGCCATTGCAGTTCCTCTCCTTCCTGATCGTTGAGCTGAGCTCCGAAGAACTCGGTGTGCGGGCACTCCAGAAGTTCCGAAAGCTGGTCCAAGTCACGCTCAAAGATGAGGTCTCCTCCATTCCCCAACTGATAGAACTTGCTATACTTCATGTCCATTTATAAGAATATAGGATGAGTAAGTTAATAGAGTGATCAAGTGTGTCAAATTCTATGTAAGTTTGCAAGAAGTTCGAGTAACATGAATTTTCATGAAAGAGTCTAAGTGATAAGAATGAGAATAAGTTTTCATAAATACTCACTTCCTTTGTTTTGAAACTAAGTTTTTGATTCAAACGTCCATTATAAACTAGGGTATCCTATGGTCAGGATGGCTCTGGTACCAACTTGTCAACACCCGGAAATTTAATCCTAGATGCCTGTTATGCCATACATCGCAATCCAAGGATTACCATTTTTGCGAGACATAAAAGATTGGATATCACAGTACATCATCCATTACAAACCATACATAAGGTCTTACAACAAATAAAGGATCACATGATCCAATCTTAATACAATCATAGCAGCGGAATAACGTAATAATAACGGTAGCATGGGCGAAGCTCCATCTTCATGGTCACAAGCAATGGTGACGATGGGAGATGATCCTAGTTTTTGTAACCTTCCTGCGGTCCGTCCTCCTGATAGTCCTGTTCATAGTCTGGCCACGGGAATAGCCAGGGACAAAGCCATGAGTACTCTGTAAGTACTCGCAAACTAATACTAACAAGTGAAGGGGATTTGAGTAGGAAGTACTAGGCTCTAGGTTGTTTTGCAAAAATACAGATTTACCTTAACTGAGTTCAGAAGCAAACAAAGCTAGTTGAAAGTTTTATAACACCTAAGTGGGAACTTGAATTTTCATAATACAGCCATGTTGTGGTCAAGTCAAAGTCATGATTCATTTCACAAGTCATTTTGAAAACATCTACGACGGAACAGTATGGCCACTCCAACTGTCCATAACCGCGGACGCGGCTATTCGAATAGTTTGACACTCTGTAGAGGTGGTACACTTTCACCACAATATTCGATACATTCGTCAGGAACAATCCTGAATTCACCATACTCAGTATGCGGATAATCAATCCTAACCTTTCAATTACATGCCCTAGTATAGGCACCTCTCCTGTGAGTTTGGCCTCCCAACCATGACCAACTGTCATCTTGGGAACTGCACAAGTGGACAATCTTCACAAGGTAGCCTCAGCTCAAACCTTGGCCGCAAGGGAACCCATACTAAGGTATATAAACTTCCAGTCAAGCCCTACCCAAATTTCGGGTATTGTGGTTGTACGATAAAATTGGAATGGTATCGCATCCAAACAACCATCAGTTTTCTAAAGGGCTAAGTCTCATGCGTCAACATTTTCATCATCCAAAATCATCTGGTGTTCAAGAACACATGTCAAAACATTTTAGTAAAATGACTCATCATTCTAAGGTTTTGATAATCATTTTCACCAAGTAATCCCATCGAAAGTGATCAAGTTTTATGCTTAGCACTAGCAACTACAAGTGGGGGATAAACACTAATGAGGGGTGGTAATCTAGTGTGACTTATCTAAATTCAATATCATGCCTCAGGATGACATCGAGATTTATATAACTTAGGCCAGATTTTATGCTCTTTATGCTACCTTTAATAATCTTTCTAAAATCTACAATTCACTAAGTAAACTTAAATATAAAGATTTGATAAAGAAATAAAATACAAAGCTTGCAAGTAAAACTAGGATTGGGTAACATCAGGTGGTATAATCACATATGCCTAAGGCATGTATTTGGCATAGTTATCTTGCAAGGGTTAAGTTGCAAAGTTAACTTGTATTGTGAAGCTTGCCTTGTGCAGAGCAGTGGTTGAAGTTCTCCTCGGCTTCTTCCTCGTAGTATTCTCCTTCCTCCTCGTATCCTTGGTCGGTACTAGCGTGTATAAATAAATACAAGGTACACAATCACCAAACAATTCTTAACTACTTCTATTTATCACATCAAGGTTTACACTAGATGATCTAGTATCATCACAAACATCACAAGGATTAAGGCAATAGTTTTATTTATTTTATTTTAGAAAAGTAATTTCTATTCATTGAAAAACTACTTAAGATTTAATATTCTCCAACTAAAACATGGGATCATATTTACACATGTCATCACCACATATTTCAGTACATGGGAATGTGATTTAAAGTGGTGTCACAATTTAACAAGGTTTAACCTTTTTATTTTAAATAAATAAAGTGACTAGAAATGCCTATGGGGAATTCTTTTATTGCTTGACCATTATTTCTGCAAGTAAACCTAGATATTTTTATATATTCAGAAAGGTCTTGTTAAATGTGATTTTTGAGAGTTGGAATAAACTCAAAAGCTTTTGTGGTTGAATTTTGAAAAATGTTTGAATGCAGAAAAGCTTCTGCCTTGTTATTTTTACTATAGGTGATCTACAAATCTAAATGGTTTTAATCCAACGGTATTTGATTTATAATTTCAATACCTTTCTAGAAAAATTAGTTTCATGCAATTTGGTTTAGTGTCGTGGGAATGGTCACGGCAGATGCTGCAATCGGCAGCGAGTAGTAGAACGAGGGGCAAGGGCGGCCAGCCATCTGCGGTGCGAGATGAGGGCGGAGACACAAGGTTTTACCCAGTTTCGGCTCCTCGGAGGGTAAAGACCTACTCCTGCTAGATTGTATTACGAAGGTGGTACAATGGGCGAGCTCGGCGGCTAGGCGGCTAGTCGCTTGAGTGTATGATGGAACGTCTCTCTACACGCCCCGCAGGGAGGTTTATATAGGCTCACCTCCCCTAGGGTTTACATATCTCAACCGAATCAGTTAAGGCTTCGGTACTTGTTTAACCTAATCCGACTGGGCCTATCTACTCGCATGGGCCTTCAGCTTCCAGTCGCTTGGATCCACGTCGGGCCTTGATCCAGTCGCCGTCTTGCAGGCCCACTCGCCAGTTCCTGGGCCAGTCGGAAACTTCCTGCTGGGTATACCCCGGTGGGCATATCCCCATCAGTAGTCCCTGAGGCCGTCGTTGATTGGGCGCAGGTGGTTGCTGGCAGTCGGAGTATACGGCTTCAAAGCAAGCATCCAGTCGAATCTTCGGCGGGCTCCTTCATGAAGAAAACCACTAGTCATCTTGATCGCAGCTTTGGCGAGTCGAGTCGTAGTGATCGGGTTGGCGAGCCGAGTGGCTGAAGTTGGACCGTTAAACGTGGTCAAACTAGCCGTTGGGTAACCCAACGGTAACTTTCGGCGTAATCACCGCGTAGTAACGGCTCCCTGATTTGGCGGGTAACAACCGCTATATAAGGGGAATGGCAGGTGATCAGAGAACCATCTTCTCGCCATTTCCTCCGATTGCACGCACTTTCGCCTTCCTTCGCATCGTGATCCAGCCGACCCGAAATCCTCCGACCCCCCACAAATCCTTCCGCCATGGCCCTCTCCACCGAGCCTTGGGGTAGATCTAAGTGTACGAGGGTGCAACTGGCGTCCTTCGAGGAGGCCGGGATCCTGCGCGTCGGCTGCTGGCGCATCCCCGCGGCCGGAGAAGTGACCCCGAACCCGCGCGAGGGAGAATTCATCTGCTTCACCAGCCACCTAGAACGGGGGCTAGGATTCCCCACGTCCCTGTTCTTCCGGCGCTTCTGCGCCTACTACGGGATCCAACCGTCGGACCTGGGTCCACACAGCATCGAGCAGCTCGCCATCTTCGTGGCGTTCTGCGAGTGCTACCTGGGCTGCCGGCCCTACTTCCCTCTATGGCAAGATCTGTTCCACGGACGGATCAGCCGCGAGGAAGCGGGCGGCCCAATGCTTGCCGCGGGCGGCCTGACATTCCAGCTGAAGTCGAAGGCTTCGTTCTTTGACTTGATGCTGCCCGCCAAGGCGGCGAGCGACTGGAATAAGTCTTGGTTCTACGTTGCCGAGGCGACCCCGGAGGGCGAGGCGGCGATCCCACGATACTCCGCCAACCGGTCCGAACCGCGCCGTCTCCAAGTCGGCAAGCTCCCCACCGACCAGCGGATGGTCGTGGACGAAATGCTCCAAACCATCCGCAGTCTGAAGAAGAAAGGCCTCCAGAAAATCAACTTATACAACTGCTGGCTCGGGCGGCGGCTCGTCCCTCTGGCTCGGCGCGACCACTACATGTATCAATACACGGGCCGGGAGGACTCGACGAAGTCCTGCCTCGCCGAGTGGAAGCTCGAGGACTACACCCCAGCACTGAAGAAGATCACCCAGGCGGTGTACCTGGACACAAAGGCTGGGGTCGCCCCCTACACCGCAAAGCATCCAGCGCCAACGGTAAATCACCTCGCATCATTCGCAGTCGCAGTTTTTGCAGTCGCGGTCATTCTAATTTCATTTTGTGTTCATTGCAGCTATTCCAAGTGGTGGAAGGATGTCTCCCGCCTTCAGATGACGAGAACTCGAGCTCGTCCGTCCAGGACATGGGCGAGTCGCCTCCCTCCAAGGGCGACACCGAGAGCGACGAGAGCAACGACGACGACGAATCCGAGGAGGAGGTCGCCCCGCTGGTCCGCAAGACCCGCGGGCAGCGTCAGCGTGAGCTTGAGGCGAGTAAAAGCCTCGAGCGTCATGATGACGATGTCGAACTTCCGGAGACCACCTCGCGCCGCCAGGCTACTCTGTCGAAGAAGAAGAAGAAGGAGAAGGAGGCGAAGGCCTCTCTGAAGAAGAAGACGAACCCGATGAAGCCGGCCTCGCCACCGCACTCGGCGAGCAGCTCCGACGCCCCCAGCCCGGCCAAGGACGAGGCGCCACCGACGGCAGCCGCGCTGGACATGGCCACTGTCGAGGTGCCACTGGCCTCGATGCCTCCGCCATTCGCCCCAGTCTCTGGGCTAGGGGCCGCTCTGGCCGCGGCGGCTTCACCTCGCAGGGAAGCTCCTGCTGAAGATGTCCCAGAAGCTCCCGTTGCAGCCTCGACGATGAAGAAGCCGTCCGTTTCTTGGGCACGCGACGTCCTGGAGATGGGCCTCAGTCGCCGACTGGGCCCCGAACTGGAGAAGCCGCCCGGCATCCGCACGGGGCTACGCTTCATTCCAGTCGCCAAGTGAGTTCGCTCACCTACTTTTGTCTTTCATAGCAACTTGAATTATCTTGCTCACACGATCGATTTACAGGACCGGAGCGAAGAAGATAGGCCACCCGACCATGGCTAAGGTGCCACCCGTCGACAGCGAGGAGGATCCTTCCCGTAAGAGGAAGGCGGTCGAAGTCGTCGCCCCTGCGGATGGCGCCAAGAAGGCCAAGGGCGACGATGTGGTCACGATCTCCGACGACACGGCGGTCGCGCCGAATGAACCCGCAACGGAGGCGGCCGTACCTACGAAGGAGGGTGCTCCCTCGCCTGGGGCGTCCGAGCCGGCCTCCTTTGGTGCCGGTGCCTCTATCGCAACGTTCCCGCGCTTCATGACCAGGGCGGCTGCAGCGAGTGGGACCTCGCCCTCGAGCCGTGCACCTGGGGTCGCGGACGCAGAGGTCGAGCAGCGTCGTGGGCACACGCCGGCTCTCCTCGCATCCGTGGATGCGATACATCTTCACAGCATGCTTGGCGCAGCCATCCAGGTATGTCCAGTCCCCGAGGATCAGGTCGGTGTGCAGCAGCGGTCTGATTCTTTTAGTGGCTTGTTTTTATTTTTCGTGTCCAGTCCCCGAGTGCGCACTCGCTGAATTTCAGCGGGTGGGCACTTAGGATTTTTGATTGCCAGTCCCCGAGTGCGCACTCGCTGAATTTCAGCGGGTGGGCACTTAGGATTTTTGATTGCCAGTCCCTGAGTGCGCACTCGCTGAATTTCAGCGGGTGGACACTTAGGATTTTTGATTGCCAATCCCCGAGTGCGCACTCGCTGAATTTCAACGGGTGGGCACTTAGTATTCCGCTTTGGTTAACTGTTTGAATTGTGTGCAGGGTCTGCAACGTGAATCAGCTGACCGATTGGCAGCGAAACACCGCGCGGAGAAGGAACTGGCCACCGTCCAAGAGGTGAATAAGGGGCTTCAGGAAGCTACCGCGAAGGTAGAGGAGGCTCGCCAGGGACTTGTCCCAGTGGGTGAGTTGGCAGCGGCTCAATCGGCATTGAGCTCGGCTGAGAAACGGATCGCCGACCTCGAGCGCGAGCTGAAGGAGGCGAGAGAAGAAGCGAGTTCGGTGGATGGTCGAGCCAAGGCCGTCGTTACGGCCGCCGCGGAAGAACGTAAGGTTTCTGACGCCCTTGTTGCCGGGCTTCAGGATGATTACACTTCTCTTCAGAGCTTCATCACGGAACTCTCCCGTCCCTTGATTGGTGAGTTTGTCTGCCCCTGCCTATTGCATGTGCCTTTTTGTGATCTCCGACGTACTCACTGTTATCTTCTATTCGCAGGTCGCATCATTGACAGCGCGGAAGAGGCGGGCTCGTTTGACGCGCGGCAATGTGTGGCCACGCTCGTCGACTCGGCGACGTTGTCGGCGACGTGCATCCGAGCCTACCTCCAGTAGATATCGCCCACGGAAGTAATTCCCAGCGACCTCGTCGAGGTGTGGAAGTACTTGGAGAAGGCGCCCTCGGTCGTTGAGTTCATGACGCGATCGGCGTTCCGGCGCGGAGCGGCGACGGCGCTTAGCCTTGGGCTTGCTCACTTCCCGGAGGACTTCGACCTCGACGATGTGACGAGTGGCTACCCGTCGTCGACTGGCGCGGTGGAGATCTCCGAGGTGCTCAAGTTGACGGACCGCGCCGCGGTGTACTCCGAGCGCGTCTGGGCGATGGGCGACCTCCTTCCTTACCAGGAAACGGTCGTCGCACCAAACGACCCCGAGCCGCAGCACCGGGACTTCAAGGTCAAACAGCCCTTTCGTGCGGCGATGGCTGGTGAGCTGACGACGTATCCGTCGAACCCGTACACTCCCTTCATCCGCAATCGCAAGGGTGCTGGCGAGTCGTCGTCGAAGCCTGCGGAGTAAGCTAGGTTGCCCTGGGGCGTTAGTAGCAGTTCTGCCATTCGGCATACTATGTAATTTGAGACAATGCGACATGCTATTGAATGAGATATCGTGTCTGTTTTGTGATTTGTCATGTGTTTTGTGATTGAGGGTTGAACGAGTCCCCGGGCGCGTTCGCCCTTTTTATGGGGTTGACCTCGTTTGTAATGTGTTTGCGGTTTTTGGATATTTTGTTATTGCAGTCGACTCGCCCGGACTCGGAGAGCCAGTCGCAAGGCGACTCCCTTGAGCGCTCTGTACTTCACCGTTTTCCCTTGCGCGAACGAGGTCGGGTGGCCGAGTCCCCGAGCATGGTACTTGGTTGTTCTAGGCGCAACTCGAGGGTGGGTGAGGACTTGGCGCGTTAGTTCGAGCGCATCACTCCTGCCTGGCCCGGTGGGTCAGTCGCATGGCGAGTCCTGGGCATTCTCTCATACTTGGCGTTTTCCCGAGCCGCTCGCGCTGAACTGGTCGTCAGTCCCCGAGCGTGGTACTTGGCCGTTCGAGTCGCTATGTCGAGGATGCGGAGGATCATGGTCGCTGTAAGAAGCGAAGGCAGTTGTCTTGGCTCGTAGAGCCAGTCGGGCTGGGCGACTCCAATGGGGCTCCGGGTAGGCATTTTTCGTGGACGATGCAAGACCTGAGGTGAACCAGTGCTCTTGCACCGCACTACTTAGCCGTGCCGATCGCTGTACCAGAGGTTGACTTCTGCGGTTAGCTTGACGCTGTTATTACGAGTGCGAGTGGCACAAGACACGGAGAGTAGGCGCAATTTGCGGTAACCAATTCTTTTATTTCATAGCGACTAGAGGGTACATATGTGGGGTTCTACGAGTAGAACATACGTAGGAGGTTTACATTCCATGGTCGCTTGACGTCGAGTTTGTCGTCCCTGCGGATGTCGATGAGGTAGTAGGCGTCGTTGCCGAGTACTCGCCCGATGGCGAATGGTCCCTCCCACAGAGGGGAAAGCTTGTGCATGCCCTTCTTGTCCTGGATGAGGCGCAACACCAGGTCGCCTTCTTGGAAGGTGCGAGTTTTCACCCGCTGGATGTGGTAGCGGTGGAGTCCTTGTTGGTAGATGGCGGTGCGCGAACGAGCTAGGTCGCGTGCCTCGTCGAGTTGATCGACTCCATCCTGTCGTGCGAGTTCGTTCGCAGCCTCCGTTAGTGGACGACCCTCGGCGAGTCGTGCTCAAGGTCGGTGGGCATGTCTGCCTCGGCGCCGTACACCATGAAGAAGGGGGTGAATCCTGTCGACCTGTTGACCGAGGTGCGGATGCCCCAGATGACGGAGGGTAGCTCCTCGACCCAGCACCCGGCGGTGCGCTCGAGTGGTACTTGGAGTTGCGGCTTCAGGCCGTGGAGGATGCTTTGATTGGCCCGTTCCGCCTGGACGTTGGATTCCGGGTGGGCGACTGACGCGAGGTCGAGCCGGATGTGGTGTTCTTCGCAGAATTCGGCCATGGCACCTTTGGCGAAGTTGGTGCCGTTGTCCGTGATGATGCTGTTTGGGAACCCATAGCGATATATGAGCTCGCGTAGGAATTTAGTGGCGGTCTTCCCGTCGCATTTCCGGACTGGCTTGGCCTCCACCCACTTTGTGAATTTGTCGACCGCGACCAGGAGGTGGGTGTAGCCGGAGGGGGCCTTTTTGAAGGGGACTACCATATCCATACCCCACATGGCGAATGGCCAGGTGATGGGGATTGTCTTCAGCGCCGAGCTCGGCACGTGCGTCTGGTTGGCGTACTTCTGGCACCCGGCGCACCGCTGGACAATGTTGACGACATCGGCGTGTGCGGTGCGCCAGTAGAATCCGTGCCGCATAGCCTTGGCGACCAGGGAGTGGGCACCGGCGTGGTGGCCGCAGTCGCCGGAGTGGATGTCGTGGAGGATCTTGCGTCCTTCGGCCGGTTGGACGCAGCGTTGGAACACGCCGGTGACGCTTCGCTTGTGGAGCTCGCCGTCGATGATGGTGAAGGATTTGCATCGGCGCGCGATCATCCGGGCGTCCGTCTCGTCTGCCGGCAAGGTGCCGGCCTCCAGGTAGGCGATGTAGGGCTTGGTCCAGTCGTCTGGCTCGGTGACGAGTGCGACCAGGGCTGCCTCCGGTTGTAACGGGACTCCGATATCGATCTCCCTCGGGGGAAGACTGATGACTTGGTGATCGTGTCGAGGAAGACGCCGGCGGGTGGTGCGAGTCGAGCCGACCCAATGCGAGAGAGTGCGCCGGCCTCCTCGTTCTTCCGCCTGTCAATCCACTCGACGGAGTAGCCTGCGAAGTGTCCGCCCAGCTTGTCCACTACTTGGCGATATGCCGCCATGGTGGGGGAGCCGGTGTCGCAGGTGCCAGCGACTTGCCCAGCGACGAGGTCGGAGTCTCCGTAGCAGCGTAGGCGGTTGACGTTCATCTCCCTGGCAGCTCGCATGCCGTGGAGTAAGGCCTCATACTCGGCCATGTTGTTGGTGCAGGGGGTGAAGTCGAGGCAGAGGACGTAGCAGAGCTTGTCGCCCTTCGGTGAAGTTAGCACGATCCCTGCTCCTACGCCGTCCGCGTTCTTGGAGCCGTCGAAGTGTAGGCTCCAGTAATGGAGGTATGGCAGCTTCTCTGGCTGCTGGGCCTCTTCCCAGTCGGCGATGAAGTCCGCTAGAGCCTGCGACTTGATCGCCTTCCGTGGCTCGTATTTGATGTTGTGGACGCCGATCTCGACGGCCCACTTGGCGACTCGCCCAGTCGCCTCACGGTTGCGGATGATGTCCTACAATGGTGCTGAGGAGACGATCGTGATCGGGTGCTCCTGGAAGTAGTGCGGCAGGCGCCGCTGTGCTCTGAAGACCGCGTATACCAGTTTTTGATACTGCGGGTATCGCTGGCGCGACTCGGTGAGGACCTCGCTGATGTAGTACACTGGTTGCTGTACTGGGCGCTCCTTTCCTTCCTCCGGCCGTTCGACGACCATGACGGCGCTGACGACGCGCTCGGAAGCCGCGACGTAGACCGGCATGGGTTCTTTGTCGGCGGGGGCGGCGAGTAGTGGTGCGGCGAGTAGCACCTTCTTGAGGTCGCGAAGCGCGTCATCCGCCTCCTTGTCCCACTGGAAGGTGGGGTTCTTGCGCATCAGACGGTATAGGGGCATCGCCTTTTCACCCAGGTGGGGGATGAAGCGACTGAGAGCCGCTACTCGCCCAGCCATCTTCTGGACGTCGCGCAGGCACTCGGGTTTGCCGAGTCAGGCGATCGTGTCGATCTTAGTGGGGTTCGCCTCGATCCCTCGCTTGGAAACGACGTACCCCAGCAGTTGTCCTGCTGGTACACCGAAGGTGCATTTGCCTGGGTTAAGCTTTATCTTATATTTTCGCAAGTTGGCAAACGTTTCTGCCAGGTCAGCGAGTAGATCGCCCTGGCGAGCGGACTTTACGACCACGTCATCGATATAGACGTGGATGTTGCGTCCAATTTGGCTCGCGAGGCACTCTTGCATGCACCGCTGGTAGGTCGCCCCGGCGTTCTTGAGGCCGAAGGTCATGGCGGTGTAGCAGAAGGCTCCGAATGGCGTGATGAACGCCGTCTTCTCCTCGTCCTCGATAGCCATTTTGATCTGGTTGTATCCAGATTAGGCGTCGAGGAAACACAGCGACTCCGAGCCCGCGGTGGAGTCGATTATTTGGTCGATCCGCGGGAGGACGAACTGCTCCTTTGGGCAGGCGCTGTTCAAGTTTGTGTAGTCGATACACATCCTCCAGGTCCCGTTCTTCTTCTCGACCAGGACTGGGTTTGCCAGTAACTTGGAGTACTTGATTGGCCGGATGAAGCCTGCAGCGAGTAGACGCTGCACCTCCTCGGCGATTGCTCGGCGGCGCTCTTCATTGAAGGGCCGTAGCGATTGTTTGACGGGTCACACTTTGGGGTCGGCGTTTAGCTTGTGCTCAGCAAGCTCCCTAGGGACACCAGGCATGTGAGAGGGCTTCCATGCGGAGATGTACCTGTTCTCACGGAGGAACTCGATGAGCACGCCTTCCTAGGCTGGGCTCATGCCCGTCCCGATTGTCACCGTCTGGCTAGAGTCGCCTGGGACCAGCTCGACGGTGCCGGTGTGCGTTGTTGCCTCGAAGGTTGAGGTGTTTGCGCCCTCCGAGTTGGGCTTCTTCAGTATTGTGGGGTCGTCGTTGTTAACCCCGCTCGCGTACTTGGCGAGCTCATCGGCGTGGTTGGTTTCTGCCGTGATGACGGCGTCGGCGAGTTCTGCTCCTTTGGCCTCGCACTCGGCAGCCATGTCGGGGTCGCCGTTGATGGTTATGATGCCACACGGCCCGTGGAGCTTCATCGCGTTGTACGCGTAGTGGGGCGCTGCCATGAATTTGGCGAACGCCTGGCGCCCCAGGACGCAGTGGTAGGGGCTGTCGAAGGGCACCAGCTCGAAGACGATCCGCTCGGTGCGGAAGTTTGCTGGTGTGCCGAAGGTGACTGGCAGCGTGACCTTGCCGATCGGGTATGCCTTCCGACCGGGGACGATGCCATGGAACGTGGTGTGGGTTGTCTCGATCATCGACTGCGGAAGCCGCAGCCGCCTGAAGGTGTCCAGGTACAGGATGTTGATGGAGCTGCCGCCGTCCATCAGTGTCTTGGGGAGCCAGTAGTCGCCGACCTTAGGCTTGACCACCAGGGCGACTCGGCCTGGGTACTCGATGCGTGGCGAGTGGTCCTGGCGGCTCCAGGTGATGGGCTGCTCCGACCAGTTGAGGAGCTGGGGAACGTCCACCTGAGCCACCGCGTTGACGGCGACGGCGCGGGTGATGACCTTCTTCTCGCGCTTCATGTTGAAGCCAGTGAAGGTATGGAGCGAGCCGGCCACTTTTCCGAATTTTCCGCCGTTTGGCGGGTCGTTGTCGGGGTCCTCCCGTGCTCGCCGTGCCTTCTCGATCTCCCTGAGGGTGTGGCAGTCGGCGGTTGTGTGCGTTGCGGGTTTGCCTTCCCTGCTATGAAACGCACAACGTTGGTTAAGGAGGGCCGCAGGGTAGAACCTTGGCTTGGCCTTGTAGTTGCCGCTGTCGCGGCGGAAGCTTTTGGGCTCGCGTTGTGCGTGCCCGGCGTTGGCGACGAAGTCGACTCGCCCGTCACTGCGGCGCTTGCCGGTGAGGCGAGTGTTGCTGTAGCGTAGGTCGGACCGTCGTCCGCTGTCGTTGCCGCTCGTGCGGTGTTGACCTCCCGACTCGTCGTCGGTTTCCTGGTTTGGATCTTCCTCCGCGTACCGTTTGGCGATCTCGAGGAGGTCCAGTATGTTGTCGAGTGTGCGAGAATGTCGCTTGATCTTGGCGACCAAAGGCTCGTAGCGGCACGAGGTCTTGAAGCAATGGATCGCGGTGTCTGGGTGGATGCCGACCGCGTTGTACCAGAGTTCTTGCCACCGCTGGACCCAGTTGCGGGTCGACTCGCGAGGTCCCTGGACGCATCGCTCCAGGTCCTCGATGGTGGTGGCACGGGTGTAGGAGCACTCGAAGTGCCTGACAAAGGCGTCGCGCATCTCCTCCTAGGAGTCGATACTATCCTGGGGGAGGGTGTTGATCCACTATCTGCACGTCCCCTCCATCATCAGGGGGAGGTAACGGGCGGCTAGCAGGTCGGTGTGGCCTGCGATCCCCATCGCCATGAGGTATGTATTGAGCCAGACGGCGGGGTCGTACGAGGGGTCATACTTTTCTATCTCCTTCGGCGCCTTGAAGTTCAGCGGGTACTTCTCGCCTCGGATCATCGGTCCGAAGCACTTGGGGCCGAGTCGACTTAGCGACCCCATTGGCTCGCCGTCGCGGCGATTGGTTAGGGTGTGTCGCAGGTCATCGGGCTGGCGTGCGCGCCAACTTTGGTTGTTGATGATGTGGGTGCGGGCGTCAATGGGTTGACCATTGGCGGCGACGAAGTTGTCGCTGGCCTGGGGTCGTTGGTGGAGAGTGCCGCGTTCGCGGGTCGGTGTTGGAGCTGCAGTGGCTCTGGTGGCGGGCAGTTGAGGGTGTTTGCCGCCATTGGGCGGCCGCTCGAGCCGCTCTGCTTCCCGAAGAACGCGAGTACACTCGACCCTACGAGTCGGCGCCTGCGTTTTGCTGCTCGACGGCCTTTGCGAGCAGGGCCCTGACGTACTGGATCTGTAGGGCGCCGTCGCCAGTGGCCGTGATGTTGTCGGCTGCTGCTCGTCCCGCCACGAGGTTATCCATCGGGGTGGAGAACAGTGGGAGGCCGTTCGCGTCCCGCTCCCGTGAGGAGACTACTATCCACGGCTGATCCCTGGGGGGTGTGTGTTTGGGTGGAGGTGGGGCGCCCATCGTCGTCGACCCTAGCGGGGGCCGGGCGCTTCCTCCTGGTGGCGCGTTCTCGCAGATCGCGCGCTCGGCCACGCGGGCCGGGTCATTTTCATCGTCGAAGTTCAGGGCGCGCCCCTAGACGGTGGGGTTCAGGCGCGACCTGATTCGCTGCTGGTGGTAGCGCGAAAGCTCCTGCGCCGTCACCTGCTCGAGGCGAAATTTTTCACGCTCGGCTTGCTCCTTGCGCACTGCCTCTGCCAGCTTCAGGCGGAGTTCCTCGACCTCCATTGCCGTGGCATTAGGAGGGATCGGGGTGGAGAAGGGATCCTCCGGAGGATCGGTGCCGGTCGCCATGTAGGTCGCGGCGTGGCGACCGGTCCCGTCGCGAAGGTCGGCGGAATTTTCCGACCCGGAGTCGAAGTCGAAGATCCCAAGGATGGAGGGGTCCTCGAAGTCTCCCATGTTGGAGACCTGGGTGGTGGAGCCCGCGGGTGAAGCCGCGGTGATGGATCCGGCGAGTGACGCCGGGGTCGCCGAGTCGGCTTCGTCGATGAGGGCCGCGTCTTCTGCGGCCGCTGAGTTTTCGGCCACGTTGCTGTTGGCCGAGTTGTACTCGGAGGCTAGGCGATGGATCGTGCGGATCTGGCTCTCGGAGAGCCGATCGCGTGGTGGCGACTCGCGGATGCAAGCCGAGTCCTCCGAGACGATGACGTCGGTGAGGCCGACGAAGAGGCTGATCGTGCCGATCGGCAGGATCACGCTGTGCGTGACGGGTCATGCCGCCAGGACGTAGCTGCTCGGCAAGATTTGGAGCATCTCGCCGATCGCTATCATGCGGCCGGTGGAGACCGTCTCGTTGATGGGCAGATTGGATCTCACCGCAGAACACCGGCCAGACCAGACAGGCCCCACGGTGGGCGCCACTATCGTGGGAATGGTCACGGCAGATGCTGCAATCGGCAGCGAGTAGTAGAACGAGGGGCAAGGGCGGCCAGCCATCTGCGGTGCGAGATGAGGGCGGAGACACAAGGTTTTACCCAGGTTCGCCCCTCCGGAGGGTAAAGACCTACTCCTGCTAGATTGTATTACGAAGGTGGTACAATGGGCGAGCTCGGCGGCTAGGCGGCGAGTCGCTTGAGTGTATGATGGAATGTCTCTCTACACGCCCCGCAGGGAGGTTTATATAGGCTCACCTCCCCTAGGGTTTACATATCTCAACCGAATCAGTTAAGGCTTCGGTACTTGTTTAACCTAATCCGACTGGGCCTATCTACTCGCCTGGGCCTTCAGCTTCCAGTCGCTTGGATCCACGCCGGGCCTTGATCCAGTCGCCGTCTTGCAGGCCCACTCGCCAGTTCCTGGGCCAGTCGGAAACGTCCTGCTGGGTATACCCCGGTGGGCATATCCCCATCATTTAGTGAATCAATCTGGGTTGATTTTTGAATCTAGGTACAGAACTAAGTTTGAAACTAAATTAATAAACCTAAATTCAAACTACTGGGTCACGCAGGAAGTTAAATGGGCCGGCCCATGTCGCATAGCGCGCGGGTGGGTTTAAGTGGTTGTCCCCACCAGTCAGCGAGACAGGGGGTGCGAAGGGGTACGGAGCAATCTAGACCACACGATCAACATCTAATCGAACGGTTGTGGCTTGTCGTCTCCATCGGGCAACGCCGGCGAGAGAGAACCCTAGCGCGGCTAGTGGGGGTCGTGTGAGGCTTACCAGGGCTCAGGCGAGGGTTGGCGATGGGGGCGAACGACGAAGTCGACGACGGTGAACCTCCTGGTACCGGTGGCTTCTCCTGGGGCGGCTCCAATTGCTAGTTCCTTTCCTCCTCCTCCGCGGCAGATTCCGGAAAAATTCCGGCGGCCTGCTGCTCGCCTTGCTCCGGGGATGAGGTGGGGTGATTCTGAGAGAGAGGGGAGTGTGTTGGTGTGAAGAAATCGAACGTGGGTGTCCTCTATTTATAGTGCCAAGAGGGGAGCGAAGGGTGCGGGTGGAGCTCGTTGTGGTCGTCGTCACAGTGGGATAATGGCATGGGCGATTTTAGGGGACGGTGATGTGTTCCCTGGCAAAGGTCAACGGCATGGTCGCGAGGCGTGGGGCGGTGCGATGCGGTCAGAACGCTGTGGTGCTCTGTACGGGTCTAACAGGAAAATTAATGGCGCATAGGCTGTCCTGGTCCCACGACGATGAACGGGCATGTCCTGGCAGTTCCTGGGACGCTGGTGATCACGCATGCAAGCGGCAAGGGCGGCACGCGGTCTATGCTCGTGTGTCGAGTGCGGCACTCTAGCGTGCTCTTGGCATGCTTGCAAATAAGCTGGGCACGCTCGGGCTGAGTGGTCTAGGGGCTGGCTGTGCTTTGGCGTTGGACAGGGGGTGGCGATGGACGGTGGTCAGTGTCCCAAACAAGGTTGGCAAGGCTTGGGAAGCTCCTAGCTGGCTATCGACAATGGGGTGGCCGTTTGGGGCTCGGCATGCTCATCATTGATGGCAATGGCAATCTCACAGTGAGCTAAAGCTTGTTAACTGAGCTAGATGATCTACTAAGAGCGTGCTGTGAGCTAGAGAGGGAACAAGTTAGGCACAAACACTGCTCACTATACCGTTTTGTGTTTTGTTTGATTTGTGTTTGCAAGGTGTTTGTTGAAATGGCCGAAAGAGATTTGAATTTGAATTTTTGAATGAAAATTGGTGGGTGTACTAGTCACATACTAGGTAGTCTCTGGTTAGTTGTAAAGGTCAAGGTGCACTGGTTTGGTGGGGTTTTGAGAAATGGTGATCTTCACATATGATATAGATTCAATTTTGATTTGTCATTTAAATCAAGTTGCCAAATGGGGTTTGAAAGGTGGGCTTGGGTTCACTTTTACTTGGTCTAGCAAAGGGTGAAAAGAATTGGAATAGTTTCTGTTTGAAATCTTGGACTAGAAACACTCAAAGTGGCCTAGTGAACAAGATTGGCAAAAATGACCATTAGCTCCTTTGGTTTGTTTTTGAATTTCTATTGATTTGTTTCTGCTTGGAAATGATTTAGATGATGTTGTTTTCATCTTTAAACCAATCCTTGCTATTCAAAACAATCACACAAGTCCATTCATGCATTCATACATTCATCAAATACACACATGCATTCATATGATTTTAATTCACAAAAGTTTTTGTTAACCCTAATTTTGGTGATTGGAATTTGATAACCTTGATCAATATTTTTGGGATGTTACACTACATAAATACTCAAGTGCTTCAATATATCTCTGCTCTCCCCACGTGTGTGAAAGTGAAAACATGCACACCGTGGTGGCACTTAGGCTAGAGTTCATAAATATTTATCATGAGTATATTTGGAGTTGGATGTCTTTATGAAATTTTGGTGTTTGTTGGAACCATCTAGTGCTCAAGGTGACAGTGTGGGGTTATCTAGATGGGGAAGGCGGACTTTGAGGAGTGCTTCTATGTAAGGTTCCCAACCTTTAATAAGGTAGAGATCTCTGTGTTTACAATGCTAGTCCCTGGATCAATAGCTAGCATCCACAATTAAGATGTAATACCAAGAAACAAAGGTCATAATACAACTTTATAACCAGGAATAAATTAATTTATTACATCTTACATAGCTCATTTGGCTATCTCATTACAATGCAGTAGAATATAACAATAACATGGGGTCCTTCATCTTCAAAGTGCCACAAGCAGACATGTTGGTTGTAGACTTGTAATCCTAATCATTAAACTTCACTAATATCAAACAAACCTGCAACATAACAAGTTACAACCACAAGGGTCAATACATTTGAATTGTATTGGCAAGTGATACTATGGTAGTATAGTGGAGTCTATCATCTATATGCATTTGGCTAAGTGGAGCTTAGGCTTGCATTGCTCAAAATAGATTTTCCTTATCATTTGAAAACACTAAGTTTTTGCTTGACAAAATCACCCAAGGCATCTCCCAATAGAAATTGGTGATCCTTCAATCCCTTGTTCACCCACAAGATTTTTTACTTAGAAATTTGGATGATGATATTCTTGATAGCTTCCATGTCTTGATGCTCAAATTGTCCTTTACCAGGGACATGGCTAAGTACTTAGATTTTACACTCTGCAGAGGTGGTGCACTTTCCCCACAAGACTTGGTTTCACCAAGACAAGATCTTTCAAAAGCCTTCCCTTAGACCAAAATGGACGCGCTCCAACCTATCAAACCCCTACCACCAACTGTCCACTTGGCTAAGTTATTGCAACCTATATGATCCAGGCAGAGCCCATAATGCCAAGTGGCTGCACTTGAAGCTTCTCAACATTTGACATCTCAAATCTCTTTGTTCCTGGGTGGGCAACCACAAGTGTGATACACCAGGGTAGTCCATTGAAATGGGCCCGGAGTAACCACTCAACACAAACAAATCCTTCCATTCCACCCAGGTGATTCATTCACTTAGTTGTTTTATTAAACAAAACACAAGTCCTCAGACTTAGAAATTTTTCCATAGCATGAATATATATTCCACCCTTGTTTTCTATTAGCTAAGCTAAGCATGATAGTAGTAGGAATCTTAACTTAGGAAATTTCTACTAAGGTTTCATCTACTAGGATTTCCCATGGCATAGTTTACACTTATCAAAAATTCCATGCAAGTCCTACTTAGAAATATCACTAATGCATAGTGAAAATAATGGGACAAAAGTATGAAGCATCACTTGCCTTTTTGGTAGAGGGTATAAGTTCACTCCTTGATCTTTGCAATGTTCACACACTTCAAGTCACTACAATTCAATCAAGCAAACAATATTTCAATCTACCATTCAAGCAATTCATCACATAAAATGATAAAAACAAAGCAATGCATGCAAGCATGTCAAGGATTATTTTATTTGAAAAGTGGTTTCTAATGGTTCATAAACATTTGAAAAGACCTAATGGTCATTTTATAAAGTGGAAAAATCATTTGTATAAGATTTTACTTCATAAACCATTTTTAGATCAAGTCATTATTTTATGTGGTGAAGAAATGCTTTTAATAAGGCAAAATTCTATAGGTTTCACAAAATATGTTTTCAAACCATATAACCTTGTGTTTAGGGTCAGAGAGTTTATTTCCAAAACATTTCTCAAAAGGTTTTCTTCCAAAACCATTTTTAATAATTAAACCATATTTTTATTTGACTAGAAATGTTTTAAATCAAAGATTCATTCTTTTATTTCACCAAATACATTTTTGAAACCACAATTTGTTTCCTATGGTCAGTAGGTTCAAAGCACACCATTTTCCAAAGATTTTATCCTCAAAATCATTTTGGAACAAATTTTATATCCTAAACATGCATACACAAGTTTCTGTAAAAACAAACAATTTAACAGAAGCTTTTTACTAAGCAAAGTGCATGGTTGGCTAGGGCTTGTATTGATGAATCCATTGATATAAAATTTGCAAAATTTGGACGTGTAGATCAAAAGTTATAGGTTTTACAAAATCTAGCATCTAATAGATCAAATCTGTTTTAAATCAAACGAACAGAGCCACGTGGCGTGTTCTTACTCGCTTATACCGGTTCGTTCGGATCACGCGTTGAGCACCGTTGGATCTAAGTGGGATCGCATGGTGCAGAGGCAAGCGTACCCTTTCAGTTAAGTTTCTATCGCACGCGTCGGATCCAGATCGAACGGCTACAAGGCGCTTGCCAGGAACTGGCGGCGCTCGATGGCAGAGCGCGGCGACGACGCTCGGCTAGCGGAGGAGCCGGCGAAATAGGAAGCAAGGGGACAAGGGGAATGGCTCACCAGTATCGCCTTGACTCACTGATGCTCAACGTGTTCTTCGTCAGTCAAGGGGCGCACGGTTGTTGACGGAATTCCTCGCCGGAGATGCTCCTGGCGTTGGGTGTGGTCAGACGTCGACGGGGGCGAGGCTACAGAGCGTGCTAAGACGAGTGGAAGACATGGTCAGATGCGCTAGTATGTGGCGATGATGCGTGCATGAAGGAGAAAGAGAGGGGCAGTCAGAGTCTTACCAGAGCCTTCGCCGGAGGAAATGGCAGACGGCGGCGCTGCAGGTCGTCGTCGTTGCCGACGCTGGGGGGCACGCACGAGTGAGCTGAGCCACAGAGAGGTGCGCTAGGGCCTGGGGAACAAGTGAGCTCCTCCCTCAACCACCGCTCCCGCCTCCCTCGGCTCCCCGCCAGGCGCGCCCTCGTCTCTCTCCCCGTCGACCTCCCCACCCCGCGGCGCCGCCTCCTCCGCGTCGGCCCGCCCAAGCTCGCCGTCGCCCCTCGCCTCCGTCCCCGCATGCCGCCGCCGTGTCTCCTCCCGCCTCCGCGTCGCCCTCCTCCGTCGGCCTCCGCCCGCCGAGAGCTCCCCCGCGCCCCTTCTTCCTCGCGTCTCGCGGCCGCCAGACGCCGCCCGCCTCCGACCGGTCCCGCGCCGCCGCTGGCCTCTCCGTCGCCCTCATCGTCGACGGCGTGCTTCTCGCGCCTCTGCCCCGTCACCGGTGCTGCCCGAGCCGCCCAGGTCGACATCAGCCGCTCGCGCGCAGCAAGGCCTCGGCCTCCTTCTTCGCCGACCTGCGCGTCCTATCCTTTTCCCTCGGCCGCAGACGCTGCTCACAGTGGCCACCTCGCTCAGCTCCAGGCAGCGTCGTGCTTCCCGTGCTCGCTGCCTCGCGTTGTGGGTACCCCGTGTTGTGATCACCTGTTGCCTTCCCTGTGCGAGCCCCTGGTGCTACCGATGTTGTATGTGTGGTGATGGTTTCTGTAACGGGAAGGTGCTTTGTGTTGATACTGTTGCGGCTCGGGTACGACAAGGTCGCCAAGATCTTCGATGCGCAGACCCCCGTACCGGTACCGACGTAAGAGATGGAACCCGAAGGCCACCATCCTGGATCCGAGACCGACCCGGAACGCCAAGTACTTCCTCGGATGCCGAACCCGAACCCTCGGAACCGCCGAGTTCGCCAAGACCCGTTCCCGGATTCCGATTGTCGAGCCCGAACCCGTGGAATCCCGAAACCTCCCCAAGATCTACTCCGCGGAACAACAAGGCCTTCGGGGTGGAACCGACAAGATCTACCGCCTAGCGCCAAGCTCTTCTCCATGGGACGCCAAGACACCCGTCGAACCCCGAAGACCGAACCCCGTGGACCGACATGATCTTCTTCACGGATAAGACAAGTACTCCCTCGAGGATGCCAAGTTCTTCACCCCGAATGCCAAGACCGACTTGATGGCGCGGACCCGACAAGATCCTCGCAACGACAAGATCGACACTGACCAGGGCGAGTCCGATGCGCCCCGACGCCGAACCAAGTCCTTCTTCTCGGATGCGGCAAGACCTACTTCCTTTGTCCGATACCGATCCCGTCGGACCCTGAACCCTGAGACCGGACCCCGAACCACATCGAACCCCAAGATCGCCGAACCCTAATGTGTGACCCTGATCCGAGCCCCTATTTTATAAATGCCATCTATATAAATTGTTGCACATTAAATTGCCATGCTTGCATACATATTGTCATGTGGTTTGGGGGCCTTATGCCAATTCACCTAAATTAAATATGGGGCCCATATGCGGGCAAATCTAGTCTTATATGGGCCTCATTTAAATTTGTGTAGTGAACCGGTGCTATCTTTGGTCTTGATAATGCAACATTTAAATTGCGGGGTAGTTAAACAACTTGAACCATTTAATTAAATGTCGGGACCCCGGTTCCGCTTAATATGGCCTAATCGCATTGCACCTTTGCCATGCCATGCATCATATCATAAGCATGCCCGATCTTTTGCCGTAGTATTAAATATTGCATCCGGTGTTTATTCTAGTGTTTTGGTTCTTCACGGGTAAGGCCGTTGAGTTGATGCGAGTGTCGACCCGATCTTCGGTTGAACCTTCGGAAATGTTTTCAGGCAAGCACCTCCCCCCTTTCTACCTATCTTACTTTTATAGTATTTATTCCCTCCTGTTGATCTATTGCTATCTGTGTTGCGATGCTCTAGTTGTCGTACCCGTGATATCCTTTGCGGCCTTATATTGCCTTGGACACCTCCTATTACCTGTTGTTTGGTAGATAGTTGGACCTGCGCGTCGTAGTCGCTTGCTCAAGTGCTGTTGGGTGTCGTCAAGTACCACAGTTGTGGGAGTCTGGCCGCATGTTTAATGTTGGAGATGATCATGGCTTTAATTATCGTTCACTTTAATTATTGTTTAATAACTAAAATTGAAGTAGGTAAGCAGAGGCACAGGTGGGCAATAGATGTTATTTGGCTGTTAACCGTCCACTTGTGTCCCGTAGGACCCCGAGTTCTTGACACCTGTTCCGAGATCGAGCGCGCTAACCACAGGTGGGGAGATATGGGCCCCCCATCGATTAGTACCTGATTTCAAAGTATTGTACTGGGGGCCACAAACTAGTTTGAGGTCTTATTTACTATCCTGTACTTATGCCATGCCTTACTGCTTTATTTAAATTGTGCGATGGATAGCACCTGTACTGTTTAGGATCGGGACACGTATTCGCGGTGTCGACAAGCCCAGTTTTGGGTTCCCCGTCGTTCACAGCCGTCTACCCAAACCCTGAGTCCGTCTCGGAGCCCGGCCGACTTCATTGCGGGTGTACTTAGTGGGGTGGCCCCCCGTGCTTGCTTTGGGTCTGGAAACGTCATGACTTAGTGTAACACCCTCAGAATCGGCCCTATGCAAGTTTTAGCGAAACCCGCCAAACCCGCATAGAAACGATTCAAAGGTGCCCACCAGGCACTTTCGTGCGGGTGGAAAACGAAGTAATAGCATTACACAACAGTCCTCGACGGGACCCACAGAACATATATATATACAACAACGACTCAAAGAGTCAAGAATACAGATATAATATACAAAGATCCAAATCACCTTGAAAATGATAGAGCGTCCGACTACGGACAAGATGCAAATGGGGCTAAGAGCCCTGAAGAATAACCAATGGCGTCCATAACCCTGCCCAGGCCAAGCCGGAAGGGTAACCCTGCTAACGGCGACGATCCCAAAACCTGCTTAAACAAAAGGGGTGCCGACAAAGGGCAAAGGAAAAAGAGGAGCGTCAGTACTGAGGCCAGTACACGGCGAGGCTAGAATTCGGCGGTCCTCGCCTACATAGGTATGGTGGACTGAAGCGGCAGCGGCAGCATGCACTAAACAACCTATAGAGACTCGATACAGCTGGCGACTATCAGAGAGGGGTAAGATAGACCTATTCGGAACCAACCTGATACTTCCATCAAACAAACCCATCCTGGCGTTTCCCCCTCGAGACCAAACGAGGAAGTCAACCGAGGAACTCACACCGTTGGCAGTTTTATTTATTCAGTTATCGTTGCAGCAATTACTAGTCAGGTGTAGATAATCATCCTGATAAATTAAGCAGTGGGCAGTTTTAGTTAACCATTCCGTTGTAGTTGCGACACTTACTAGTCAAATACAATTATCATGAGATAACCCAAAACCCAGCAGTTGTTGGTACTTTTATTTAGCCATTCCGTTGTAGTTGCAATACTTACTAGTCAGACACAATTGTCGCAAGCGACAACTCAAACAAGCAATTGTTGGCAGTTTTATTTAGCCATTCCATTATAGTGAAACTGATTACTAGTCATTATAAAGTCAAATTTATAGCACTACTTTAGTTATAGTTGTCTATGATCGAGATACTGTGCTCCAATTCGTCCATAACCGCGGACACGGCTTTCAGAAAGTTTTAACCCGGCCGGGGTGCACAAATAGCAACACACACTCGCTCAACCTCGGAAAAACCAAATCAAAACCCAACGAGGCTTTCACGACAAAGCAATCACAGGATTCATAAATATTTCAGGGGGCCACCCCATTGAGTAGACCCGCAACGAAGTAAGCTAGCTCCGAGACGGACTCAAGGTTTGCGTCAATGGCTGTAAACGACTGGGAACCCGAAAACTCGGGGTGTCGATACCGCGAAAACACTCCGCTTACCTAAACAGTACAGTGTGCTATCCATCGCACAATCGTAAATAAATCGGTAAAGCATGGCATAAGTACAGGATCGTAAATAAAACCTCAAACTAGTTTGTGGCCCCAAGAAATAAGAATGAATCAAGCTCTGGCTCAGGGGGGTCCCATAATCCTCCCAGATGTGGATAGCGCGATAAATCAAGGAACAGGTATCAAGTACTCGGGGTCCTACGGGACACAAGTGGGCGGTCGGAAACCAAATATTATCTATCACCCACCGATGCCTCTGCTTACTTACTTCAATTTTAGTTGTTAAACAGGAATTAAAGTGAACGATAAGTAAAACCATGATCATCTCCAACATCAACATGCGGCAATACACCAACAACTATGGCACTTGATGACACGCAACAGCACTTGAGCAAGCGACTACGACGCGCAAGTCCAACTATCTACCAACCAACAGGTAATAGGAGGTGTCCAAGGCAATATAAGGCTGCAAGGGATATCACGGGTACGAAAAACTAGAGCAACGCAACACAGATAGCAATAGGTCAACAGGAGGGAATAAATACTATAAAAGTAAGATAGGTAGAAAGGGGAAGATGCTCGCCTGAAAACATTGCCGAAGGTTCAACCGAAGATCGGGGCGAAGCTCACATCAACTCAACGGCCTTATCCGCGAAGAAGCAAAACACTAGAAGAAACACCGGATGCAATATTTAATACTACGGCAAAAGATCGGCATGATGCATGTATGACGTATGACATGGCAGAGGTGCGATGCAATTAGGTCATATTAAGCGGAATCGGGGGTCCCGACAAATATTTAGGTGGTTCATGTTATTTAGATCCCTGTAATTTAAATGTTATTTGAACATGGCAAAATAAGTTACCGGTCCGCTACACAAATTTAAATGAGGCCAATATGAGACTAGATTTTCCCGCATATGGGCCCCATATTTAATTATAAGGTGAATCGGCATAAGGCCCCCAAACCACACAAATATGCATGCGAGTATGACAATTTAATATGCAACAATTTATATTATATTATAAAATAGGGTTTCGGGAAGGGGTTCACACATTAGGGTTCGGAAGATCTTGGGGTTCCGGGGGTTCGGGGTCGGTCTCAGGGTTCGAATCTGGGGTTCGGTGTCGGGGGCGCATCGGATTCTTCCGGGTCGGTGTCGTTCTTGTCGTTGCGACGACCTTGTCGGGTCCGCGCTTCGGATTCCGTGAGGCAATCTTGACGCTCCGTGCCCGTGAAGTAAAACTTGTCGTCCGGCGGTAGATCTTGTTGATTCCATTCCAACGGCCTTGTTGTTCTGCGGCGAAGATCATGGGGTCTCCGGGGTCCGGGGGTCTCGGCGTCCGTGACGAAGATCATGGCATCCGTGTCGAAAGCATCGGGGTTTCCGGGGTTCGGTCCCGTGAGGCAGATCTTGGGGGTTCGGTCTTCAAACACCGGGATCGGTCTTCAGGGTCCGGTGTCGATCTTCGGGTACAGCAGGTTCTCGAAGGGGTAGATCTTGTAGAGGTGGGCATGAGCTGGGTCTTGCAACATTCACTTCACAGGAGGCGTGGCCATCTCGTCATGTACTCGAACCGGTAGCAGCAACCGAGCAACCAACTGCCATGGAGACGACCGGAACGGGGACATGTGTCCAAGGCGACGCACGCGTGCAAGGAGCAAAAGGGGCCGGAGCTTCGGGGGCGCGCCAGACTGAGGCAGAGAACGGCCGGGCCCCGGCGCTGGGGCGGCGGGCGGCGGCGCTGGAAGCCGGGGGGAGAACGGCGGCGCGGAGGGTGCCTGGGCGACGTCCGGCCGGCGGCGGACGCGGCGAGGCGGGGCGAGCTCGGGGATGGGCGGCGCGGAGAAGGCGGGGCGGCCGCGCCGGCGGTTGGAGAGGAGGGTGGCGGGGCGGCGACGGTTCGGTGGCGGGGAGCGAGGAAGGGCGCGGGAGGAGGGACGTGGCCGACGCGGTCGGGGGCCGGCGCCGGGGCCAGGACGGCCGCGTGCGGAGGGGGACGCGCGCTGGGCGGGAGGAGGAGGAGGGCTGCGGCTGGGCGGCGGTGGAGGACGACGGTGGGGCGCCGGCGAGGTGAGGTGGAGGGCGCGGCGCCGGCGAGCGGAGAGGGAGGCCGGCGACCGGAGCGGGAGGAAGGGGCGGTGAAGGAGCGGCGGCAGAGGCCTGCGGGGTGGAGAGGGAGAGCGAGGATGCGGGAGGTGGGGGACGGGGAACGCGGCCAGGGGTTGGTGGGGTGTGGGCCGCGCGGGGCCGGGGCGTGGGGCCAGGGGGTGGGGTGGCGTGTGAGCGTGCGTGCAGGGTGTGTGCTGGGGGTGGGACCCAGGGAGAGAGAGGGGGAGAGAGAGAGGGGTGGGGAGGTGGCAGCGGGTTGGGGTGATGTGGCGGTTGAGGATTGGTTAGAGGGGAGGGAGAGGGTGAGGTGGCAGCCAGGGATTGGTCCGGGTGAGGTGGAGGAGGGGTGGGTAGATTAGGATTGGGTGAACTTAGGAATTAGAGGGGCTGGTTTAGGTGGACCGATTTATACCGGGGGTGGTCGACTGGGTCGAATCGGCCCGTTCGACTGCCCCACTCGAAATAATTAAATATTTTATTTGTTTTAAACGTACCGTTTGCAAACCGATAGCAGACAAGACAAAATAATCCGGAGACCCGGGTTTTGCGTGTTGAACAAAGACGGGGCGTTTGGAAAACAAAATAGGTTTTTTCGAAATTAGTTTTATGCAAGCAAATGCAAGATGATGACGATGCTCAAATGCAAGGTGGCATGATGACATGAGCATGCGGTCATGATGATGCAATGCACAAAAACAACGCGATTTTCTAGTAGTGGTTTTACGGAATGCCACAATTCGACACCACTAACAATGGATCTCGCCCTCGAGATCCGCCTCATGGTACCGGAAAGAAGGTCGGCGATCTGCATCTTCTCGCATCGTGTAGATCCACGCGACACCACTAACAAGGATGCTTTATTCGTCTTGAAAACGGTGACACCACCAACAAGATGTCATTGATCCTGTTCGTCAAGAGAACACTCCGGATAACAACAGACGAAGTTAAAGGTAAGGCCACCTCTAACTTCTATGGAAGGAGTAAGAATTGCATCGATCCACCATTCAATATACACAAGCGAATGATAAGAGTAGTGGTATGGTCGCGACTCCATCCCGCACTCCAAGCATTACTCTGCACACGAATAGGCGGATTATGCAACCAACTCTCGGAATTCAGACTGAAGATCTCGACAAACGAGGTTCAGAAGCAAAGGAGTGATGCAGACTCTGCATCGGATCTGGCATAGAGGATGTCATCGCGTCGGAAAACACCGGAAGGCACGAGAAGGAACAAAGAGAAGTCCACCAGACAAAGGGTTCCTCGGATAGCATGAAGACCAGATGTAGCAACACCGTTACCAAAGGGGAAGCGAAACCCTGAAGGTACGACGAAACCCAACCACGAGAAATCCTGGACTCGAAGAAAAAGATAAGAGGTAGATTCAAAACACAAAGAGGTAAGAAGAGAATAGCAGAGGGGTAAGGAGTAAAAGCAGACCTAATCAGAACTATCCAACCGATTTTGCAAAAATAGTTTTTGACACTCTACTTCGGCCGTTAGCTAGGTTATCCTACAGGCTGGACTTGTGGGGTATCGCAACTGCTGAGCTCTGATACCACTCTATAACACCCCCAGAATCGGCCCTATGCAAGTTTTAGCGAAACCCGCCAAACCCACATAGAAACGATTCAAAGGTGCCCACCAGGCACTTTCGTGCGGGTGGAAAACGAAGTAATAACATTACACAACAGTGCTCGACGGGACCCACAGAACAGATATATATACAACAACGACTCAAAGAGTCAAGAATACAGATATAATATACAAAGATCCAAATCACCTTGAAAATGATAGAGCGTCCGACTACGGACAAGATGCAAATGGGGCTAAGAGCCCTGAAGAATAACCAATGGCGTCCATAACCCTGCCCAGGCCAAGCCGGAAGGGTAACCCTGCTAACGGCGACGATCCCAAAACCTGCTTAAACAAAAGGGGTGCCGACAAAGGGCAAAGGAAAAAGAGGAGCGTCAGTACTGAGGCCAGTACACGGCGAGGCTAGAATTCGGCGGTCCTCGCCTACATAGGTATGGTGGACTGAAGCGGCAGCGACAGCATGCACTAAACAACCTATAGAGACTCGATACAGCTGGCGACTATCAGAGAGGGGTAAGATAGACCTATTCGGAACCAACCTGATACTTCCATCAAACAAACCCATCCTGGCGTTTCCCCCTCGAGACCAAACGAGGAAGTCAACCGAGGAACTCACACCGTTGGCAGTTTTATTTATTCAGTTATCGTTGCAGCAATTACTAGTCAGGTGTAGATAATCATCCTGATAAATTAAGCAGTGGGCAGTTTTAGTTAACCATTCCGTTGTAGTTGCGACACTTACTAGTCAAATACAATTATCATGAGATAACCCAAAACCCAGCAGTTGTTGGTACTTTTATTTAGCCATTCCGTTGTAGTTGCGATACTTACTAGTCAGACACAATTGTCGCAAGGGACAACTCAAACAAGCAATTGTTGGCAGTTTTATTTAGCCATTCCATTATAGTGAAACTGATTACTAGTCATTATAAAGTCAAATTTATAGCACTACTTTAGTTATAGTTGTCTATGATCGAGATACTGTGCTCCAAGTCGTCCATAACCGCGGACACGGCTTTCAGAAAGTTTTAACCCGGCCGGGGTGCACAAATAGCAACACACACTCGCTCAACCTCGGAAAAACCAAATCAAAACCCAACGAGGCTTTCACGACAAAGCAATCACAGGATTCATAAATATTTCAGGGGGCCACCCCATTGAGTAGACCCGCAACGAAGTAAGCTAGCTCCGAGACGGACTCAAGGTTTGCGTCAATGGCTGTAAACGACTGGGAACCCGAAAACTCGGGGTGTCGATACCGCGAAAACACTCCGCTTACCTAAACAGTACAGTGTGCTATCCATCGCACAATCGTAAATAAAGCGGTAAAGCATGGCATAAGTACAGGATCGTAAATAAAACCTCAAACTAGTTTGTGGCCCCAAGAAATAAGAATGAATCAAGCTCTGGCTCAGGGGGGTCCCATAATCCTCCCGGATGTGGATAGCGCGATAAATCAAGGAACAGGTATCAAGTACTCGGGGTCCTACGGGACACAAGTGGGCGGTCGGAAACCAAATATTATCTATCACCCACCGATGCCTCTGCTTACTTACTTCAATTTTAGTTGTTAAACAGGAATTAAAGTGAACGATAAGTAAAACCATGATCATCTCCAACATCAACATGCGGCAATACACCAACAACTGTGGCACTTGACGACACGCAACAGCACTTGAGCAAGCGACTACGACGCGCAAGTCCAACTATCTACCAACCAACAGGTAATAGGAGGTGTCCAATGCAATATAAGGCTGCAAGGGATATCACGGGTACGAAAAACTAGAGCAACGCAACACAGATAGCAATAGGTCAACAGGAGGGAATAAATACTATAAAAGTAAGATAGGTAGAAAGGGGAAGATGCTCGCCTGAAAACATTGCCGAAGGTTCAACCGAAGATCGGGGCGAAGCTCACATCAACTCAACGGCCTTATCCGCGAAGAAGCAAAACACTAGAAGAAACACCGGATGCAATATTTAATACTACGGCAAAAGATCGGCATGATGCATGTATGATGTATGACATGGCAGAGGTGCGATGCAATTAGGTCATATTAAGCGGAACCGGGGGTCCCGACAAATATTTAGGTGGTTCATGTTATTTAGATCCCTGTAATTTAAATGTTATTTGAACATGGCAAAATAAGTTACCGGTCCGCTACACAAATTTAAATGAGGCCAATATGAGACTAGATTTGCCCGCATATGGGCCCCATATTTAATTATAAGGTGAATCAGCAAAAGGCCCCCAAACCACACAAATATGCATGCGAGTATGACAATTTAATATGCAACAATTTATATTATATTATAAAATAGGGTTTCGGGAAGGGGTTCACACATTAGGGTTCGGCAGATCTTGGGGTTCCGGGGGTTCGGGGTTGGTCTCAGGGTTCGGATCTGGGGTTCGGTGTCGGGGGCGCATCGGATTCTTCCGGGTCGGTGTCGTTCTTGTCGTTGCGACGACCTTGTCGGGTCCGCGCTTCGGATTCCGTGAGGCAATCTTGACGCTCCGTGCCCGTGAAGTAAAACTTGTCGTCCGGCGGTAGATCTTGTCGATTCCATTCCAACGGCCTTGTTGTTCTGCGGCGAAGATCATGGGGTCTCCGGGGTCCGGGGGTCTCGGCATCCGTGACGAAGATCATGGCATCCGTGTCGAAAGCATCGGGGTTTCCGGGGTTCGGTCCCGTGAGGCAGATCTTGGGGGTTCGGTCTTCAAACACCGGGATCGGTCTTCGGGGTCCGGTGTCGATCTTCGGGTACAGCAGGTTCTCGAAGGGGTAGATCTTGTAGAGGTGCTCATGAGCTGGGTCTTGCAACATTCACTTCACAGGAGGCGTGGCCATCTCGTCATGTACTCGAACCGGTAGCAGCAACCGAGCAACCAACGGCCATGGAGACGACCGGAACGGGGACATGTGTCCATGGCGACGCACGCGCGCAAGGAGCAAAAGGGGCTGGAGCTTCGGGGGCGCGCCAGACTGAGGCAGAGAACGGCCGGGCCCCGGCGCTGGGGCGGCGGGCGGCGGCGCTGGAAGCCGGGGGGGGGGGAGAACGGCGGCGCGGAGGGTGCCTGGGCGACGTCCAGCCGGCGGCGGACGCGGCGAGGCGGGGCGAGATCGGGGACGGGCGGCACGGAGGAGGCAGGGCGGCCGCGCCGGCGGTTGGAGAGGAGGGTGGCGGGGCGGCGATGGTCCGGTGGCGGGGAGCGAGGAAGGGCGCGGGAGGAGGGACGTGGCCGACGCGGTCGGGGGCCGGCGCCGGGGCCAGGACGGCCGCGTGCGGAGGGGGACGCGCGCTGGGCGGGAGGAGGAGGAGGGCTGCGGCTGGGCGGCGGTGGAGGCCGACGGTGGGGCGCCGGCGAGGTGAGGTGGAGGGCGCGGCGCCGGCGAGCGGAGAGGGAGGCCGGCGACCGGAGCGGGAGGAAGGGGCGGTGAAGGAGCGGCGGCAGAGGCCTGCGGGGTGGAGAGGGAGAGCGAGGATGCGGGAGGTGGGGGACGGGGAACGTGGCCAGGGGTTGGTGGGGTGTGGGCCGCGCGGGGCCGGGGCGTGGGGCCAGGGGGTGGGGTGGCGTGTGAGCGTGCGTGCAGGGTGTGTGCTGGGGTGGGACCCAGGGAGAGAGAGGGGGAGAGAGAGAGGGGTGGGGAGGTGGCAGCGGGTTGGGGTGATGTGGCGGTTGAGGATTGGTTAGAGGGGAGGGAGAGGGTGAGGTGGCAGCCAGGGATTGGTCCGGGTGAGGTGGAGGAGGGGTGGGTAGATTAGGATTGGGTGAACTTAGGAATTAGAGGGGCTGGTTTAGGTGGACCGATTTATACCGGGGGTGGTCGACTGGGTCGAATCGGCCCGTTCGACTGCCCCACTCGAAATAATTAAATATTTCATTTGTTTTAAACGTACCGTTTGCAAACCGATAGCATACAAAACAAAATAATCCGGAGACCCGGGTTTTGCGTGTTGAACAAAGACGGGGCGTTTGGAAAACAAAATAGGTTTTTTCGAAATTAGTTTTATGCAAGCAAATGCAAGATGATGACGATGCTCAAATGCAAGGTGGCATGATGACATGAGCATGCGGTCATGATGATGCAATGCACAAAAACAACGCGATTTTCTAGTAGTGGTTTTACGGAATGCCACACTTAGGCCCCGCCGACATACCGATGGGTGTATGTTAACTGATCTGGCAAAAAGGGTCGAAGTGCTTGTGGATACTTTAGTGCACCCCTGCAGGGTTAAATCTTTTCGAGAAGCCGTGTCCGCGGTTATGGACGACTTGGAGCACAGTGCTTGAACATAGACAACTATAACTAAAGTTTACTGTTATAATTTGACTTGTATCCGATATGACTAGTAATCAGCTTCATTGCAACGGAATGGCTAAATAAAAGTACCAACAACTGCTGGGTTTTGGGGTTATCTGATGCTAATTGTATCTGACTAGTAAGTGTTGCAACTACAACGGAATGGTTAACTAAAATGGCCCACTGCTTATTTTTATCAGGATGATTATCTATACTTGACTATTAATTGCTGCAACGATAACCGAATAAATAAAACTGCCAACTGTGTGAGTTCCTCGGTTGACTTCCTCGTTTGGTCTCGAGGGGGAAACACCAGGATGGGTATGTTTGGTGGTAGTATCAGGTTGGTTCCGGATAGGTCTTTCTTACCCCTCTCTGATAACCGCCAGTTTCATCGAGTCTCTATAGGTTGTTTAGTGCATGCTGCGCTGCCGCTGCAGTCCACCATACCTATGTAGGCGAGGACCGCCGAATTCTAGCCTCTCCGTGTACTGGCCTCAGTACTGACGCTCCTCCTTTTCCTTTGCCCTTTGTCGGCACCCCTTTTGTTTTAGCAGGTTTCGACGTCGTTAGCAGGGTTACCCTTCCGGCTTGGCCTGGGCAGGGTTATGGACGCCATTGGTTATTCTTCAGGGCTCTTAGCCCCATTTGCATCTTGTCCGTAGCCGGACGCTCTATCGTTTTCGAGGTGATTTGGATCTTTGTTCTGTATATCTGTATTCTTGACTCATTGAGTCGCTGTTGTATATATCTGTTCTGTGGGTCCCATCGAGGACTGTTGTGTAATGTTATTACTTTGTTTTCCACCCGCACGAAAGTGCCTGGTGGGCACCTTTGAATCGTTTCTATGCGGGTTTGGCGGGAAGCGCTGAAACTTGCATAGGGTCGATTCTGAGGGTGTTACAGAGTGGTATCAGAGCTCAGCAGTTACGATACCCCACAAGTCCAGCCTGTAGGATAACCTAGCTAACGGCCGAATTAGAGTGTCAAAACTATTTTTGAAAAATCGGTTGGATAGTTCTGATTAGGTCTGATTTTACTCCTTACCCCTCTGCTATTCGCCTCTTACCTCTACGCGTTTTGGATCCGCTCTCTTCTCTCTCTTCGAGTCCAGGATTTCTCGTGGTTGGGTTCCGTCGTACCTTCAGGGTTTCGCTTCCTCCTTTGATAACGGTGTTCTACCATCCGGTGTTCAAGCTGCCTGAGGAATCCGTCTACCGTGGTACCATTCTTGGTTCCTTGTTTGTGCCTTCCGGTGTTTTCCGACACGACGGCATCATCTACGCCAGACCCGATGCAAAGTCTGCATCACTCCTTTGTTCCGACCCTCGTTTGTCAAGATCTTCAGTCTAATTCCGAGAGTTTGTTGCATAATCCGCCTATTCGTGTGCGGAGTAATGGTTTGGGTGCGCGATGGACTGATCACCATCCGACTACTCTTATCATTCGCTCTTGTACATCGAATCAGTGGATCCAGCAGTTTTACTCCGTCCACGGAAGTTAGAGGTGGCTTTACCCTTTTGCGACCTATACCTTCATCTTTGTTTCTCCGGAGTGATCTCTCGACGAATGGGGAACAATCCTTGTTAGTGGTGTCGCGAGGATCTACACGAAGCGAGAAGATTCAGGTCGCCGCCCTTCGTTCCGGTACCATGAGGCGGATCTCGAGGGCGAGATCCATTGTTAGTGGTGTCGAATTGTGGCATCCCGCAAAACCACTACTAGAAAATCGCGTTGTTTTTGTGCATTGCATCATCATGACCGCATGCTCATGTCATCATGCCACATCGCATTTGTGCATCGTCATGTCATCTTGCATTTTTGCTTGCATAAAACTATTTTCGCAAAGCCTGATTTTGTTTTCTAAAACGCCCCGTCTTTTTTTCAAATTCAAAACCGGGTCTCCGGATTAATTTGTTTTGTCGGCCAACGGTTTGCAAAAACCTGTTTAAAGAAATAAAATATTTAATTATTTTAGTGGGGGCAGCCAACCGGGCCGATCCGACCCAGTCGGCCACCCCCAGAATAAAACGGTCCACCCAAAATCCCTAACCTACCCAAACCTATCCTACCCACCTATCCTAGCCTGCCACCTCACCTTTCCCTCCACCTCATCACACCCACCGCCACCTCACCAATCCACCAGCCTCCCCACCTTCCCCAGGTCCCACCTTGCCCCACCTCTCTCCCCTGGTCAAACCCACCAGCACACACGCCACCCCCCCAACCCTCTCTCTCTGCCACCCGGTCCCACCGACCCAGCCGGCCCCACCTGCCCACACCACACCCCCAGGCCCCACTTCCCCTGGCCCACCCCTCTCTCTCTCCCACGCATCGCTCCCTCCCGCTCTCCTCGCGTGATCGCCCAGGAACCCCCTTCCCCCCCGCTTCTTCCTCCTCTGCCTCTCCGGCGAGCGCGCCGCCCCCATCCTCCCAGGCGCGTGCCGCCGCCGCGATCTCCTCCCTCAACCACCGCTCCCGCCTCCCTCGGCTCCCCGCCAGGCGCGCCCTCGTCTCTCTCCCCGTCGACCTCCCCACCCCGCGGCGCCGCCTCCTCCGCGTCGGCCCGCCCGAGCTCGCCGTCGCCCCTCGCCTCCGTCCCCGCACGCCGCCGCCGTGTCTCCTCCCGCCTCCGCGTCGCCCTCCTCCGTCGGCCTCCGCCCGCCGAGAGCTCCCCCGCGCCCCTTCTTCCTCGCGTCTCGTGGCCGCCAGACGCCGCCCGCCTCCGGCCGGTCCCGTGCCGCTGCTGGCCTCTCAGTCGCCCTCGTCGTCGACGGCGTGCTTCTCGCGCCTCTGCCCCGTCACCGGTGCTTCCCGAGCCGCCCAGGTCGACATCAGCCGCTCGCGTGCAGCAAGGCCTCGGCCTCCTTCTTCGCCGACCTGCGCGTCCTATCCTTTTCCCTCGGCCGCATACGCCGCTCACAGTGGCCACCTCGCTCAGCTCCAGGCAGCGTCGTGCTTCCTGTGCTCGCTGCCTCGCGTTGTGGGTACCCCGTGTTGTGATCACCTGTTGCCTTCCCTGTGCGAGCCCCTGGTGCTACCGATGTTGTATGTGTGGTGATGGTTTCTGTAACGGGAAGGTGCTTTGTGTTGATACTGTTGCGGCTCGGGTACGACAAGGTCGCCAAGATCTTCGATGCGCAGACCCCCGTACCGGTACCGACGTAAGAGATGGAACCCGAAGGCCACCATCCTGGATCCGAGACCGACCCGGAACGCCAAGTACTTCCTCGGACGCCGAACCCGAACCCTCGGAACCGCCAAGTTCGCCAAGACCCGTTCCCGGATTCCGATTGTCGAGCCCGAACCCGTGGAATCCTGAAACCTCCCCAAGATCTACGCCGCGGAACAACAAGGCCTTCGGGGTGGAACCGACAAGATCTACCGCCTAGCGCCAAGCTCTTCTCCATGGGATGCCAAGACACCCGTCGAACCCCGAAGACCGAACCCCGTGGACCGACATGATCTTCTTCACGGATAAGACAAGTACTCCCTCGAGGATGCCAAGTTCTTCACCCCGAATGCCAAGACCGACTTGATGGCGCGGACCCGACAAGATCCTCGCAACGACAAGATCGACACCGACCAGGGCGAGTCCGATGCGCCCCGACGCCGAACCAAGTCCTTCTTCTCGGATGCGGCAAGACCTACTTCCTTTGTCCGATACCGATCCCGTCGGACCCTGATCCCTGAGACCGGACCCCGAACCACATCGAACCCCAAGATCGCCGAACCCTAATGTGTGACCCTGATCCGAGCTCCTATTTTATAAATGCCATCTATATAAATTGTTGCACATTAAATTGCCATGCTTGCATACATATTGTCATGTGGTTTGGGGGCCTTATTCCAATTCACCTAAATTAAATATGGGGCCCATATGCGGGCAAATCTAGTCTTATATGGGCCTCATTTAAATTTGTGTAGTGAACCGGTGCTATCTTTGGTCTTGATAATGCAACATTTAAATTGCGGGGTAGTTAAACAACTTGAACCATTTAATTAAATGTCGGGACCCCGGTTCCGCTTAATATGGCCTAATCGCATTGCACCTTTGCCATGCCATGCATCATATCATAAGCATGCCCGATCTTTTGCCGTAGTATTAAATATTGCATCCGGTTTTTATTCTAGTGTTTTGGTTCTTCGCGGGTAAGGCCGTTGAGTTGATGCGAGTGTCGACCCGATCTTCGGTTGAACCTTCGGCAATGTTTTCAGGCGAGCACCTCCCCCCTTTCTACCTATCTTACTTTTATAGTATTTATTCCCTCCTGTTGATCTATTGCTATCTGTGTTGCGATGCTCTAGTTGTCGTACCCGTGATATCCTTTGCAGCCTTATATTGCCTTGGACACCTCCTATTACCTGTTGTTTGGTAGATAGTTGGACCTGCGCGTCGTAGTCGCTTGCTCAAGTGCTGTTGGGTGTCGTCAAGTACCACAGTTGTGGGAGTCTGGCCGCATGTTTAATGTTGGAGATGATCATGGCTTTAATTATCGTTCACTTTAATTATTGTTTAATAACTAAAATTGAAGTAGGTAAGCAGAGGCACAGGTGGGCAATAGATGTTATTTGGCTGTTAACCGTCCACTTGTGTCCCGTAGGACCCCGAGTTCTTGACACCTGTTCCGAGATCGAGCGCGCTAACCACAGGTGGGGAGATATGGGCCCCCCATCGATTAGTACCTGATTTCAAAGTATTGTACTGGGGGCCACAAACTAGTTTGAGGTTTTATTTACTATCCTGTACTTATGCCATGCCTTACTGCTTTATTTAAATTGTGCGATGGATAGCACCTATAATGTTTAGGATCGGGACACGTTTTCACGGTGTCGACAAGCCCAGTTTTGGGTTCCCCGTCGTTCACAGCCGTCTACCCAAACCCTGAGTCCGTCTCGGAGCCCGGCCGACTTCGTTGCGGGTGTACTTAGTGGGGTGGCCCCCCGTGCTTGCTTTGGGTATGGAAACGTCATGACTTAGGCCCCGCCGACATACCGATGGGTGTATGTTAACTGATCTGGCAAAAAGGGTCAAAGTGCTTGTGGATACTTTGGTGCACCCCTGCAGGGTTAAATCTTTTCGAGAAGCCGTGTCTGCGGTTATGGACGACTTGGAGCACAGTGCTTGATCATAGACAACTATAACTAAAGTTTACTGTTATAATTTGACTTGTATCCGATATGACTAGTAATCAGCTTCATTGCAACGGAATGGCTAAATAAAAGTACCAACAACTGCTGGGTTTTGGGGTTATCTCATGCTAATTGTATCTGACTAGTAAGTGTTGCAACTACAACGGAATGGTTAACTAAAACGGCCCACAGCTTATTTTTATCAGGATGATTATCTATACTTGACTAGTAATTGCTGCAACGATAACCGAATAAATAAAACTGCCAACTGTGTGAGTTCCTCGGTTGACTTCCTCGTTTGGTCTCGAGGGGGAAACACCAGGATGGGTATGTTTGGTGGTAGTATCAGGTTGGTTCCGGATAGGTCTTTCTTACCCCTCTCTGATAACCGCCAGTTTCATCGAGTCTCTATAGGTTGTTTAGTGCATGCTGCGCTGCCGCTGCAGTCCACCATACCTATGTAGGCGAGGACCGCCGAATTCTAGCCTCTCCGTGTACTGGCCTCAGTACTGACGCTCCTCTTTTTCCTTTGCCCTTTGTCGGCACCCCTTTTGTTTTAGCAGGTTTCGACGTCGTTAGCAGGGTTACCCTTCCGGCTTGGCCTGGGCAGGGTTATGGACGCCATTGGTTATTCTTCAGGGCTCTTAGCCCCATTTGCATCTTGTCCGTAGCCGGACGCTCTATCGTTTTCGAGGTGATTTGGATCTTTGTTCTGTATATCTGTATTCTTGACTCATTGAGTCGCTGTTGTATATATCTGTTCTGTGGGTCCCATCGAGGACTGTTGTGTAATGTTATTACTTTGTTTTCCACCCGCACGAAAGTGCCTGGTGGGCACCTTTGAATCGTTTCTATGCGGGTTTGGCGGGAAGCGCTGAAACTTGCATAGGGTCGATTCTGAGGGTGTTACATAATATTTATATTTGTCATTCTTGATCATTTGTAAATGTTTGTTAACAAGTTTTTATATGTATCAAATCCATAGGCTTGGTGATAACTTGGAAATGATTTTCTTCCATTAGGGTTTTAGGATTTGGATTTATTTTCCAAGTGTTTAAATTTCCAGATACATTCATTGAGGAATGCATTTCTCTAGATTTGAATTTAGTTAGATTCAAACTTTACCAAAGTTTGTTCAAGATGGGATTTTAAGTTTCCACTTTGAAACAAAATTTCTTTTCACCCTAAAATTCAACAATAATTTATTTTGTTTATTTATTTTTCACATAACAAGATTTGGAAATCTTGGGATGTGACGGGCTACCACCCTTAAAATAAATCTCGTCCCGAGATTTGGGGAGGCTAGGGGTTACAAGTTGGCTCAAAACAACTAGGGTACTACCACCCTTAAAAAATTTCCAACTAAATTACATCTTGGTTTGCTTGGGATCTTGTTGAAATCTTTCTAGGCAAACATCTGCATAGTGTCCTTTGTTTCCACACTTGAAACATGTGACAAGGCTGAGATCCTTCATAGGCTTGTTTATCTTGTGCTTCATCCTTTCTGGACAGTTGCTTGCATAATGTCCTTGGTTACCACAATTGTAACATGTGATAAGATTGAGTTCTTCACGTATCTTCTGTGGACAAGTTGACACATAATGGCCTAGCTCTTTGCAGTTGTTGCACCACACTTGGCTAATCTCCTTATACTTCTTCTTCTCTGGATATTCATTGGCATAGTGTCCCATTTCTTTGCAATGACCACATTGCACATGGCTTTTGTCCTTCTTTTTCTTGGGTTTCTCCAAAGCTAGGAGTGCTTCTAATTCATGTTCTTCATATGTTATCTCAAAGGTAGGAACAGTTCCTAGTTTCCTTGACCTTCTATTATTCCTTGGATAATACATATGTCTCCTCTTTGGTCCTTTAAATTGGGTCATATTGCTGGGAGGTACAAGCTGAGATTTTCCTTTGTCTTCATCCTTCTTGGTAGACTTGGCTCTCTCATGGTAGTCTGCAATCAGTTGTTGCACTCCACCTTGTTTCCTTTGTTGAACTATGGAATAGATGGGGCATTGGATAGGGACATGATTATTTCCTTCACATAGGTAACAAGTAGCTTGGGTTGTGGGGCATTGATCAATTGGATGTTTCTCTTCACAGTTAGGGCATTGATCTTCATGCTCTTTGGAAGTGTGATCCTTGTCTCCACAAATATTGCAAGCTTGGGCTCCTTCTATAATAACATCTTTGTCATCCTTGTTGTCACAAACTCCTTGGGAAGAGTTGTCTCCCATGTTGATCATTTGAGTAGCCATCCCTTGCAACAATTGGGATTGAGTTTTCAAAACTTCTTGCATGGTTGGGTCTAACTCATTGTTGTTGGCTAAAAACTGAGTTGTCACTTGGTTCAACTGGGTTTGTCTTGCAAGAAGTTTGTCTCTCATGTTGACCTCTTGGTTGTTGTTGTTGTTGTCACCATCCTTGATGTTGGAGTCTCTTGGAGAAGTCATCTGTTTGGGTTGGATTGGGATTAGAATAGGCAAAAGATTTTCTAAGGAATCAATTCTAATCACACACATCACAATTTACACAAGCAAAGTGCAAGCAATCACAAACAAACATTCCACTCAAACAACAAGTTTCAAGCACATTTTTAGGCAACCAAAAATATTTTTGTTACTCCACATAGATTGGTGGGTTTGACTTAAACTAAATATGGTGGTCCATCTATATGGTTCACTTGAGATCATTCCTTCCTTCTTAGTTCATTCTTCATGAACAAGATCTTTGTATCCTTGGATGATTTCTTGAAACTTGGTCACAAAACTTCAAAGATATGATGGTTCCTTCTAAGTTGTGTTTCCTTAGTCTTCAAGTCTTGAGAAACATTTCTTGTCTCAATTGTAGTCCTTAGTGATATCCAAGGTTGAAGTCCTTGGTGAAAATGTTGAAGATGTTGAAGTCATTAGAGTTGAAGATGTTGAAGTCATTAGAGTTGATGAAGTCCTTTGCACATGGTGAAGTCTTTGGCCAATGAGAAGGCTTTATCCATCAAGTTGAAATAGAAGAGATGTAGAATCAAAAACCAAAATGGTTGAGGAAAGAGTTTACAAGATTGTTTGTAATTAAGTTTTGGAACAAATACAACTCCTATTTTTCTAAGGGGTTTTGTCCAATCCTAGGGTTACAAATCCTACAGGCAACACAATGCTCTGATACCATCTGTAAGGTTGCCAACCTTTAATAAGGTAGAGATCCCTGTGTTTACAATGCTAGTCCCTGGATCAATAGCTAGCATCCACAGTTAAGATGTAATACCAAGAAACAAAGGTCATAATACAACTTTATAACTAGGAATAAAATAATTTATTACATCTTACATAGCTCATTTGGCTATCTCATTACAATGTAGCAGAATATAACAATAGCATGGGGTCCTTCATCTTCAAAGTGCCACAGGTAGACATGTTGGTTGTAGACTTGTAATCCTAATCATTAAACTTCACTAGTATCAAAGAAACCTGCAACATAACAAGTTACAGCCACAAGGGTCAATACATTTGAATTGTATTGGCAAGTGATACTATGGTAGTATAGTGGAGTCTATCATCTATATGCATCTGGCTAAGTGGAGCTTAGGCTTGCATTGCTCAAAATAGATTTTCCTTATCATTTGAAAACACTAAGTTTTTGCTTGACAAAATCACCCAAGGCATCTCCCAATAGAAATTGGTGATCCTTCAATCCCTTGTTCACCCACAAGATTTTTAACTTAGAAATTTGGATGATGAGATTCTTGATAGCTTCCATGTCTTGATGCTCAAATTGTCCTTTACCAGGGACATGGCTAAGTACTTAGATTTTACACTCTGCAGAGGTGGTGCACTTTCCCCACAAGACTTGATTTCACCAGGACAAGATCTTTCAGAAGCCTTCCCTTAGACCAAAATGGACGCGCTCCAACCTATCAAACCCCTACCACCAACTTTCCATTTGGCTAAGTTATTGCAACCTATATGATTCAGGCAGAGCCCATAATGCCAAGTGGCTACACTTGAAGCTTCTCAACATTTGACATCTCAAATCTCTTTGTTCCTGGGTGGCCATCCACAAGTGTGATACACCAGGGTAGTCCATTGAAATGGGCCCTGAGTAACCACTCAACACAAACCAATCCTTCCATTCCACCCAGGTGATTCATTCACTTAGTTGTTTTATTAAACAAAACACAAGTCCTCAGACTTAGAAATTTTTCCATAACATGAATATATATTCCACCCTTGTTTTCTATTAGCTAAGCTAAGCATGATAGTAGTAGGAATCTTAACTCAGGAAATTTCTACTAAGGTTTCATCTACTAGGATTTCCCATGGCATAGTTTACACTTAGCAAAAATTCCATGCAAGTTCTACTTAGAAATATCACTAATGCATAGTGAAAATAATGGGACAAAAGTATGAAGCATCACTTGCCTTTTTGGTAGAGGGTATAAGTTCACTCCTTGATCTTTGCAATGTTCACACACTTCAAGTCACTACAATTCAATCAAGCAAACAATATTGCAATCTACCATTCAAGCAATTCATAACATAAAATGATAAAAACAAAGCAATGCATGCAAGAATGTCAAGGATTGTTTTATTTGAAAAGTGGTTTCTAATGGTTCATAAACATTTTAAAACACCTAATGGTCATTTTATAAAGTGGCAAAATCATTTGTATAAGATTTTACTTCATAAACCATTTTTAGATCAAGTCATTATTTTATGTGGTGAAGAAATGCTTTTAATAAGGCAAAATTCTATAGGTTTCACAAAATATGTTTTGAAACCATATAACCTTGTGTTTAGGGTCAGAGAGTTTATTTCCAAAACATTTCTCAAAAGGTTTTCTTCCAAAACCATTTTTAATAATTAAACCATATTTTTATTTGACTAGAAATGTTTTAAATCAAAGATTCATTCTTTTATTTCACCAAATACATTTTTGAAACCAAAATTTGTTTCCTATGGTCAGTAGGTTCAAAACACACCATTTTCCAAAGATTTTATCCTCAAAATCATTTTGGAACAAATTTTATATCCTAAACATGCATACACAAGTTTCTGTAAAAACAAACAATTTAACAGAAGATTTTTACTAAACAAAGTGCATGGTTGGCTAGGGCTTGTATTGCTGAATCCATTGATATAAAATTTGCAAAATTTGGACGTGTAGATCAAAAGTTATAGGTTTTACAAAATCTAGCATCTAATAGATCAAATCTATTTTAAATCAAACGAACAGAGCCACGTGTGTGTTCTTACTCGCTTATACCGGTTCGTTCGGATCACGCGTTGAGCACCGTTGGATCTAAGTGGGATCGCATGGTGCAGAGGCAAGCGTACCCTTTCAGTTAAGTTTCTATCGCACGCGTCGGATCCAGATCGAACGGCTACAAGGCGCTTGCCAGGAACTGGCGGCGCTCGACGGCAGCGCGCGGCGACGACGCTCGGCTAGCGGAGGAGCCGGCGAAATAGGAAGCAAGGGGACAAGGGGAATGGCTCACCAGTATCGCCTTGACTCACTGATGCTCAACGTGTTCTTCGTCAGTCAAGGGGCGCACGGTTGTTGACGGAATTCCTCGCCGGAGATGCTCCTGGCGTTGGGTGTGGTCAGACATCGACGGGGGCGAGGCTACAAAGCGTGCTAAGACGAGTGGAAGACATGGTTAGATGCGCTAGTACGTGGCGATGATGCGTGCATGAAGGAGAAAGAGAGGGGCAGTCAGAGTCTTACCAGAGCCTTCGCCGGAGGAAATGGCAGACGGCGGCGCTGCAGGTCGTCGTTGTTGCCGACGCTGGGGGGCACGCACGAGTGAGCTGAGCCACAGAGAGGTGCGCTAGGGCCTGGGGAACAAGTGAGCGTGGTCGAGGAGGCGAGGGGCGACGAGGGGCTGCCGGAATTGCTGGTGGAGCTCGCCGGAGCAGAGGGCGGTGCAGGGGGAAATTGAGACGGCCTGGGGGCTCCGGAGGCACGTGGTCTGAGGGGAAAGAGAGAGGGGATGCAGGCAAATAAGAGGGCGTGGTCGCAGGGTGGAGTAACGCAGGCATTGACGCGTATTGACGCCGGCTTCAACGGCCAGAAACGGCGAGGAGGAAAGAGGGGCGTGGTCACCGCGGGGAGGAAGAAGGTGAGGCGGCAGTGGGGTCCTTTCATCAGCGAGGAGAGACAGGGAAGGTGGGGTCCGCGCGTCATAGGATCTGTGGGTTTTGTCTGCGGTGAAAAACGATTCACCCGGGGTGAGAGGGAGAGGTGGGCTGGACTGGGCTTAGTGGGCTGCCAAATGGGTTGGGTCGTCCTTGTTATTTTTTTTACTGCTTTGTTTTTCTTTTTCTTTTTCTATTGCTGTTTTGATTTTGTTTAGTTAATTCAAACACTCATTTGAATTCAAACCTTTGCCAAAATTTGTGAATAATCAAACACTTTTTACTACCACATTCTGATGTCAAATTTAGAATAAAACTTTTATTCCTTTAGTGCCTTTTTAAAAAGTAGGTCTTTGTTTTAAATCAAATAGGTTTTAATAATATTTCAAACACCATTTAAATTCTTTAAACTTTCCAAATCTTTTCAGTAGGTTTTTATTTAATTATTTGGGTGTCAAATAATTCATCTTGAATTATTTGGAAAGTTTTTAATATGATTCATAAATCATTTGAATTGGGTTTTCATTTTAATTCCAATGGAATTAAATATAGTTTTAATTCCCTAAAGTTTATTGGGAAGATTTCTTTAATCTTAATTAAGTTGAATTAAACAACTTTTATTTCACTTGGGTAAATACCAAAATACTATTTTCTCATGAATTATATAATTATTCTTATTAGAGATTTGTCTTTATCGGGATAGAATGGTTAATGCCATTTTATTTTATTTTGGAAATTCTTTATCCTTTTATTTTATTTGGATTTGGATTATAATTCATTCCATTTTCTTATGGATTTGGCCAAGATTTGATTTGGTCTTTAAATAATCCTTATTTAATATTTCTTTCTTCATCTTATAGAATTCATATATTTTTATTTAGAGATCCAAACTTGGTGATTCCAATTTGTGAAATCTTATTTGGTATTTAATTATCACTTTAAATATATTTAGGATTATTTGCTCACCATTTGGTATGGATTTTAGATAAGGGCTTTATTAGCTTTGGAATTTACTTATCCTTATCTTATTAAATTCATAAGATTTTATTTATGGCTCCAATTTAAGTGAAACCAATTTATATAGTCTTATAATATTTCTATTTGTCATTCTTGATCATTTGTAAATGTTTGTTGACAAGTTTTAATATGGATCAAATCCATAGGCTTGGTGATAACTTGGAAATGATTTTCTTCCATTAGGGTTTTAGGATTTGGATTTATTTTCCAAGTGTTTAAATTTCCAGATACATTCATTGAGGAATGCATTTCTCTAGATTTGAATTTATTTAGATTCAAACTTTACCAAAGTTTGTTCAAGATGGTATTTTAAGTTTCCACTTTGAAACAAAATTTCTTTTCACCCTAAAATTCAACAATAATTTATTTTGTTTATTTATTTTTCACATAACAAGATTTGGAAATCTTGGGATGTGACATTCTATAGCCCTACCATGGATTAGAGTTTCCAACCAGAGAGTAGTTCAGGGTAGTATCATGAAGAGAATATATTTATTGAGAGTGTTCACTAGTGAAAGTATGATCCCTAGGCCTTGTTTCTAAGCATTGAAACACCGTTCACAACTAAATCTATTACATGTTTGCTTGCTTCCAGTCTCTTCCACCCCATCAAGCTCTTTTCTAGAACTGTTGTCTTATAATCATCCATATCACTTGTATGTCACTATTTCTTCACCGAACTAGTGCACCTATACACCTGACAAGTGTATTGGGTGTGTTGGGGACATAAGAGACTTCTTGTATCTTGATTGCAGGGTTGCTTGAGAGGTATACCTTTGACCACTTCCTCCCTGAGTTCGATAAACCTTGGGTAATCCACTTAAGGGAAACTTGGTGTTGTTCTACAAACCTCTGCACTTGGAGGCCCAACAACTGTCTACAAGAATAGAAGTGCGTAGACATCAAGCTCTTTTCTGGCGTCGTTGCCGGGGAGGTAAGGTAAAAGGTACTCACATCCTCTAGTGTGAGTTATCGAAGTTATTTCCTTTAGATTCTGCAATTTTGTTTCTTGTTTTCACTAGTTAGGCTTAATGGAAAACAACAACAAAATTAGAGAGCTTTGTAGTATTTATCTTGAGTTAGGACATGAAGTGTTTGAAGAGAAAATTAAAAAACCTATGGAGCTTTATTTGCATGATAATAACAATGTTATTAGTATGCATTTTTTGAACACCATTATTGCTAATGCTATGGAAACTTCTAAGCTTGGGGAAGCTAGCTTTTATGAAAATGATATTTTTAGTTCTCCAGGTTTGGAAGATAGCTATTCTATTGCTTATGATGATACCAAACCTCCAATTTATGATGATTACAATGATGAATATGATATTTTCAGTCCACCTACTATTGAGGAGAAAATTAATTATGATCACAATATGCCTCCGATATTTCATGATTATGGTGATGAGAATATTAATGGTAGCTATTTTGTTGAATTTGCTCCCACTACAATTAATAAGAATGACTATGCTTATGTGGAGAGTAATAATTATTATATGCATGTGGCTCATGATAAGAATGTTTTATGTGATAGATATATTGTTAATTTTATTCATGTTGCTACTGAAAGTTATTATGAGAGATGGAAACATGGTTTTATGCATCTCAATAATATTAAGTTTCCCCTCTTTAAGTTGAAATTTTTGAAATTGCACTTGTTTTTCTTTCCTATGCTTGTTGATTTGTGCTTTCTTGACTTGTTTCTTTACAAGATTCCTATGCATAGGAAGTGGGTTAGACTTAAATTTGTTTTATATTTTCTTCTTGATGCTCTCTTTTGCTTTAATTCATATTTCTTATGTGAGCATCTTCTCAAACTATCAAGCCTAACTTAAAGGCGTTAAATAAAAGTATTTCTTGGGAGACAACCCAATAGTTTTCTTGAGTCTTGGAAGTTATTAATTTTGTAATAACCTGTCCTTATCCTTTTTGTGTGATTTTTGTGCCAAGAATAACCTCTAATGAGACAGAAGTACGATTTGGGGAAGTGCTGTCTCGAAACAGGTTTTTGTGCTTCACTGTAAAAATTCATGAAAAATCTATATATGTCAGATTGAGCTGTAATTTTCTGAATAAATCTCCCAAGTTGTTAGATAACTTTCGTTAGTTCAACACATTTTTATTTGAGCAACATAAGGTCTTCAAAAAAATCAGTTTTTATCTGCTGGTCTGTTTTGACAGATTTCTGCCATTATTTGCATTTGCCTCTTTATTGATTTCTTTTTGGGTTCTCTTTGGTAAATTGAGATTTTTGAAGGAATTGTTACAGTATCTTGTGTATTTAATGAAAGTTTTTCTGTTTTTAAACTAAACCCAAACGTCTATTACTTTTGAATACACTAATGTTGCTAATGAAGATTGCGTGAAGTTTTGTATGAAGGAAAATTTTCAGGTGTAAGGAAAGAATAATGTAATGATATGAAAAATGGACAAAACCTCAAGATTGGGGATGCCACCCCGTGTCACCCCAAGAAATATTCAAGAGTTACAAGCTTCAAAGATTGGGGATGCCCAAGGCATCCCCTTCTTCATCAATAAAAATTCCAGGTCTCTTTCTAGACACTTCATTTTTTTGTTTCATGCACTATTGTGTTGTTCTTGGAGCGTATTTGTTTTTGTTTTTTGTTTTCTTTTTCTTTGTTTTCTGCAATAAGTTGGTTGGATTACAACCACTTCTTTTGGAGAGAAACATGCTCTGTTTTCATTGTTTAGAACACTCTAGTTTTCACTCTTATTGTTCTGTGAGTGTTCACTTTTGCTAGCATTGTGTTTAGCCTTAGTTTTCTTATGATTTTTTCTTAGAAATTTTTAGTTCTTATTTTTGGATTTGTGAGACAAGCTCACCGATAATTGTAGATTATTATATTTGTGAGTTGTTTCAAATAAGTTGATTGGTGTTGGAAAAGAGTAGGAAGCTTCATGCTTAAGTGGTACACAACGGAGCTTGTTTTCACTGTGGCTTAGACTTTATCATGTCATGCTAGATGTTTTTTGACCTTATGCTTAGTGATTATTGTTGTAGCCTGAATTGTCTCAAACAATTAAAATTGCTTAATGTGCCTTGAAAGAATCATGCGTTGTTTTAGCATACAAAAGCATAATATTGTGGTATTCTCCTTTGATGCTTTATTTGGGTTGACTTGGCACATGCTTACACCATGTTATGACTATGAACCAGTCACCTTAGCCTCTATGATCATTTAGTTTTTGACTTGTGGTACCACTTTATGCTTTGATTAGTAGTGTTTTGTCGCTCTGCGTGATTATGGCCATTATTGCTCTCTTAGTTGGTCGCTCCCAGTATTTTGCTAGCCTCCACTTGTATTGAGTAAGATCTACTCATGCATCCAACTCCAAAGAAACCAAGTTATTCCAAAGTGTCCACTATAAATTCCTATGCATAGTGTGTTACACCATTCCAAGTGTATTCTTGTTTTATCTATCTTCCGAATTAAACTGTTTATGTGAAAGTTAGTGATTAAAGCTCTTACAAACTTGATGGCACACTTTATTTTTCTTGCCCCTAATAAACTTGAACCATTGTGCCATATATGTTGTATATGCTTGCACTTATAATTGGGAATTAGTAGAACCGTGTTGTCATGGGGAACGCTTTCAACACCTGTAAATATCTACCCAGTTGATATCATGCTCTTTTGTTTGAGGATGTCGTCGGTGTGAAATAAAAGGGGAGCTTGTAAGTCCATGGAGTTATGTATGTGTGTTATAGAAATGCCTAGGCCGCTAGCCTAAGCCATGCCTAATCATGGTGGAAACTTGTAGCATCACCATACTGAGCAATCTATGAAGCAGTCTTCTTATAAAAAAAGAGAGATGGAAATAAAGAGATTGAGAAAAAGAGGAAAGAGAGAAAAAAGCACCATTTTCCCATGGTAAATAAGAAGATTGCTGAGATGCTCATCGTCTGCTTGCCTTGTCATTTTTATATGGGATAGCTCCTGTGTCATGGGGCAAGGGGTACCCCGTTGGCGGTTCTCTATGATACATATGTACTTACTATGACAAGAACTTACCGGTAACTAAAGTTGAGTAGCATGAGGAGCGGCCCTCGTACTCAAGGGACATGAGATTGCCAACTTATACTTTGTCAAGCATATACTCCATATTTTGTTCACTTTAACCTTAATCACTTCAAGATGCTTATGTAGGGGAAATGAGAGCTGAAAGCTAATAAGTACCATAATTTTTGGAAGCTCTTTATGAAACTTGAAATCCCTACTTCCCTTTGAAGGGCCTTTCTTCCACTTTTATATTGAGTCTCCACCTTATATCATTATGCACCAATTAACAGAGCATAGTTGCCATTCTTAGTTCTATGTGCATTGTCCCAAAACTTATTGATTGATTCATAATGTTGATATTGCTTGTTCTTGAACTATTTGTATCTAGTCACCCTTATGAACTTTGAAGGTGTCCTATGCATTTATGTTTTTCTACTCCATGAGGGACAAGATGAATGCCACTATGCTATTTTTTCTATATGTGAAACAAACACATGTCTTTCAATGCATTGTTATTCATGAATCTTTGTTTATAACCTTTCATATTGCAACATAGTTGCTTTGTCTTATTGTTAGAACTACATCTTTCATGCTCATGTTTAGAGTACTTTGATCCCAGCTTTCAATGCTTTACAAATGGTTTGATCAAGATTTTGATGGTGCATGTAACCTCAAAAATTATTCTTTTTATCACTTACCTACTCGAGGACGAGCAGGAGTTCAGCTTGGGGATACTTGATACGTCATAAACGTATATATAAATTTTGATGCTCCATGCTTGTTTTATGTCATTTTTCTTATGTTTCGTCTACACTTTGAGGTATTTTTATACACTTTCTGGAACTAACCTATTGACAAGATGCCATAGTGCCAGTTGCCTGTTTTCTGCTGTTTTTGGTTCTAGAAAATCCAGAAAATAAATATTCTCAGAATTGACCGAGACAAAAGCCAAAGTCATTATTTTACCCGACACGACACGAAACCACGAAGCAGAGATGGAGGAGGACACCAGGGTGGCCACACCCTAGGGTGGCGCGAGCCAGCCCTGGTGGTGCCACCAGGGGTGTGGGTCCCCTGGCCCTCTATCGACCTTTCCTCTTCGCCTATAAGAAGCCTACAGACTCAGAAACCCTAAATCATCCATCATACATACACGAAAACCTCCACAGCGCCACCGCCACCGAAGGGGAGATTTGGGGGACAGAAGTCTCTATTCCGGCACCCTCCCGGGACGGGGAAGTGCCCCTAGAGCCATTTCCATCGATCTCCACCACCTTCTCCATCGATCTCCACCACCATCTCCATCGTTGTTGCTGATTCCCATGATAAGGAGGTAGTAGTTCTCCTTCGAGGCTAAGGGATCTACAGGTAGCTATGTGTTTTATCTCTCTCTCTATGCGTGATCATATTTTGGTCATGAGCTTTGTAATCAAGTAGATCTACTCTGCTACTCAAGTGCTTTAATAGATCTCTGGCTCTCCCCACGTGTGTGAAAGTGACAGCGTGCACACCGTGGTGGCACTGAGGCTAGAATCTACGTAAATACTCAAGTGCTTCAATAGATCTCTGCTCTCCCCACATGTGTGAAAGTGACAACATGCACGCCGTGGTGGCACTTAGGCTAGAGTTCATAAATATTTATCATGAGTATATTTGGAGTTGGATGTCTTTATGAAATTGTTGTGTTTGTTGGAACCATCTAGTGCTCAAGGTGACAGTGTGGGGTTATCTAGATGGGGAAGGCGGACTTCGAGGAGTGCTGTTATAGCCCTACCATGGATTGGAGTGTCCAACCGGAGAGTAGTTTAGGGTAGTATCATGAAGAGATTATATTTATTGAGAGTGTTCATTAGTGAAAGTATGATCCCTAGGCCTTGTTTCTAAGCATTGAAACACCGTTCACAGCTAGATCTATTACATGTTTGCTTTCTTCCAGTCTCATCCACCCCGTCAAGCTCTTTTCTAGCACTATTGTCTTATAATCATCCATATCACTTGTATTTCACTATCTCTTCGCCGAATTAGTGCACCTATACACCTGACGAGTGTATTGGGTCGTTGGGGATAGAAGAGACTTCTTGTATCTTGCTTGCAGGGTTGCTTGAGAGGGATACCTTTGACCACTTCCTCCCTAAGTTCGATAAACCTTGGGTAATCCGCCTAAGGGAAACTTGCTGATGTTCTACACACCTCTGCACTTGGAGGCCCAACAACTGTCTACAAGAATAGAAGTGCGTAGACATCAGCTCTCGATACCATGTCGATTTTATTTAGGGTGGAACGGTGTGGCCTCGTTAGAGGTCACCGGTTATGTGTTATCCTCGTTGGGAAAAGACCCTCAACATGGTAGAGTACAAGTTTGGGTCCAATACGGTTGGTGTACTACACCATACTTTATTGGCCTGGATACATCTCTAACAGCTCATATGGCGAGCACCAAATTCATGGGTTTTATAAGCTTCAACGCTCCCTTCGTGCTTATCAATTTTGTTTTGAGCCTAACGGTGATACCCACCAAACTTTTCTTCTATTTGTTCAAGCTTTTGGTTTGCCAGGAAAACAAAGTTGGGTCCTCAATGAAGAGGAATTCTAGTAAGAAATGATTTCCTCGGGGAGGATTGTACCCCGGGGAGGGAACCCTGCTTAGGAGAACGCGGGAGGCATCCAACAATAGCAAGAGGAGGATGAGATGGGCTAGAACACCAGGGCTGGGATGATTATGGCCACCAGCAACAGAACATGCCTCCACCTTAGCCGGGATTCGACTATGTCCCAAGGAGTGATTTTGACCAGGTGGTGCATCACATCAGCAATGTGGAGAACATGTTGCATGATGTGAACGCTAATGTCATCACTCTCACCCAGGATTTCACCTATTTCCTGTATGAGTTCTTGAACCACTACCAGTACCAGCGATACCAACAGCCACTGCCCAATGATGGCGGCGATAATTGATCCAAGATAGACCAAGAGTCTAAGCTTGGGTAGGTTGAACTCCTCCCAACCTTTTGCATCCATATTTTTCTTTTCTTGTTTTGTTTTATTTTTCTACTAGTTGCATGTTTAATTTCAGTTTTCATTGGTAGAAGAAAACACAAAAAAATATATTAGATTTTATCTTGTTTCGTGTGAAGTTCTCTCGTCTCTCTTTTTGATTTCTTACAGGTTATTCACTTCAAGTGACTTAGCTATGGAGAAGAACGCGAGGAGTTGATTCAAGTGAGAGATGAGCAAGCAAGAGGAGGTACCACATTCCTATTTTCCTCCTCCTGTAAGTTTATTCATCAACATACTATTTTTTGTTCGGTTGCACTTGAGTTCCACTTCGCAATTACCTCGTTATCTTTTAATGTTTAGTCTCAGGGCTAATGTCACTATTTTGGCTTTGACTTATGAAAATTATTCTCAGTTATAAAAAAACCTCATTGGATTAAATTTCAACCTTTTGAGAACAATAGAAAGAGTCTTCTTGACTACTTTGGAGCCATGTTTTTGTCTTAAGGGCTTAATCTTACTAGCACTCAACCCTGCATCTTAACGGTTTTACTTGATAACACCTTTTGAAAAGAATTGTTTGAAGGAATGGATATTTTGTGGTGGTTGAGGGAGATGCCAAACTTTCCTTGCTTAGTTGAAAAGAAATATTTTTATTGAAGATATTTATGAGAATACCCAAAATTTATGGAACTAACAACTCATATGGTCTATGAACAATCTTGAGTTCATCTCAGATTTTGGCTATGAGTTGGCTAGACAATTATAGCGTTGTTGCGGTGTGAAATTTTTTAATTCCATGAGTCCATGTACTTGAGCAAAATAAACTACCATGATATGAGATGAAATTACTTGATCCTTATGAAAGTCTTGGCATCACCTCACCACTTAAAAGATTAAAGTTCTTGAAAAACAAGGAAAGAATGGGGTGTTGGAAAGCCAGGAATTTCTAAGTGGATGTTAATGAAAAGCTCTAAGTTTATCCTTCTTTTGACATCTACTACTGCACCCCTAATTTGACTGAAGCATCCTTGCTTAAAATGATTTTACTCTCATAAAAGAGGGGCACTTAAAGAATTGATTTGTAAGCCTAACCAAAATTTTGACAGTCTCTTTTGAGTTTAAGAGTTATTAGCTAGCGAGTTATTTGCGGGTAGGAAGCGAACTTAAGTGCAATTGTTCAGATATATTATGCTCATGTTTAAGGTTGCAGGATTTGTGACGATAGAATATGATACAACCTTTAACTTGTGAGTTTCCTCGTTTGGATTTATTTCTTGTTATTATTCTTTATAGCTTTGTCACTCGAGTGTGAGTAACAGCTAAGTTTGGAGAAGTTGATAGCTCCAAATATTAACATTTTTTATCGATGATTTTCCGTTGGTTTTCACCGGGTTTTGTTGGTTTTGATCTTTCAACTAATTTTAACATCGCAAATTAGCGAAACCTTGTTTTCTTGTATTGGTTTTCAGGTATTTGATACCTTCGATCCAGATTATGGATGTAGTATAGCTCTTTTTACCTAGTACACCTAGGTTATCAAATCATCAGGAAGTAGAAAGCATAGTAAAGTTACTTTAATGGACCTTCAGGAGTTTTAGAATTCTTTTAGTGTTTTATCGGACCAAGAGTTTGCGATCTTTTATTGTTGTCGATGATGGATAGAGAGGTCCTAGGGCTTTCAGTTTCACCTATAGCTATGCAAAACATCTGATGGGACTAAAAGATAATAATAAAGTATGCATGTAATTGTTAGAGCAAGATAATTATATGTGGGTAGTGCATCCATAGTTGCTATTACCTCCGCAACCTCTTATAGCAATAACCTACTAGTCTCATCCATAGAAGAAAGAGAACTAATGATATGCATAGTGAAGTCACCGTTAACCCCAAGTAAATCCCTCACATACAGCCATACTACCCTTTCTGTCACTGGGGTTCCCATCCTACAGATTAGTCATTACTCACTCTCCCTATACCTGGATCAATCCTTGGGGTCTTGGGTACCTGACAAGTCCTTAGATTGAGGCAAGAGAGGACACAATAATCATCATGTCATACAAACTAATACATGATACCATCTATGATAAATAACATGCACAATCTACATGGCTAGGCCGAAGCCCTTAGCCCAAGGAGAATTACTCACACATAGAGATGAAATCAACAATCATAAACATTGTAATGGATATCATGAGATTGATAGTAATAGTCTTACAATGTTGCCAATTGGAGATGAGATCTAATATTACAAGTGGTGGAGGAGAAGGGTTTGGATATTAGATCTAGATCTATCCCTCCGGTGTTGTGGATTCTGATGGCTTGGTGTAGTCGGGGGCTTGTTTCTCGTTGCCCGAGGCCTCTTTATATAGGGGTCCCTTCACGAAAGTTGTTCTATTTGACCTAGCAGTGTCGATGGAAACTATACGGCCGGAACTATACAGCAGGAATTTTATTCCTATCATATAGTTGGTCGTTAAAGCTTCTGCTTCCTCTTCACGACCCCTGGTTTCTTTGGGTTGTTGGAAATATCGTATCTTTGACTTTAATGTTGTGATTCCCATCATCAAACGTCATTTCCTGTGTAGGAAAAAATAGAATGACGGGATTGCATACCCCTTTTATCATTAGGCATTAGTGGAAGGATCTAGAGAGATATTTCATAAAAAATATGAATAATATCTAGTTTAAATATGGACGTGGATGGCTATATTTCACATCCATCAACCTCCCATGATTAAACTTGATCGTCCTCGAACAAGAAAACCAAAATCAAAAAGGAACTCAACATTTAAACTAAAATAACGATATGATGATCTTACTCATTGTTGGTAGTCTCATGTTTCCTCCACTTTATTAATCTAAAAAACTTCAGCATAGATAGAGTAATGGCAAGCATATCATACGGGTTTTAATGAATCCTTATAGCACATCAAGATTATTGTTAGCATGGATGATTCAAATGAGTAAACTTTATTCCATGTCATGTAATCAACTCATAAGCTTGCCTTTGAACAATAAAGTATAATCATGTAAAATTGAGAGTGTGAGAGTTTGTCATGAAAAGCATATACACTAAAGTATCTCAATTCTCCCACATCAATAAGTCAAGACTTTTCAAGAACTACTTTTCTATTCATTATCCTTCAAGAATTTCAGTTCTTAAGTAATTGAGAGCATGCCAAATAATTTAATTAGTTTATCGGGCTATGATGGACACTCGTGGCATTACCAAGGTTTTTGTTCCTTTTTGCATAATGGTTACTCATATCATCCAGAGGAGTGATTCCATCATGAACACAGCTACACGAGAATGCCAAGAATCTTACCCATTATAGCATTTCTGCTACATATATTTAATCAACTCATAGCCAAAATCTAGGAGTTTCCTCCATGAATATTGTTCGTAGGCTAGCGGATTTGTTGGCATACCATGAAGTTTGACACGCATAAAGCTATATCATTCTTATGATTCACAAGTCAAACTTTGGCATGCTCACAAAAACTGCTAAACATTAACCAATTGAACAATCCTTTCAAAGAGAGCCATCAAGTAAATCATTATTTTCTGTGGTGTTGAGTGCCTCTAGGAGTAAGCTTTCAAGACTAAACACTACAACACCCAAGCCTTCAATTGTGAGACTTTTTATTATTACAATTGTTTTGGCAAATTTTTAGGCAAGTTTTTAACTACAAGAGTTGGAACAAAACATACTCAACTAAATACCCATGCAAACAAAATTTTACTCCAATATAAAGACTCACTCCACCAATATAATATCTTAACATTTACTACTAACTAGCATGGGTTTCTCAAACTTCAAAAGTGGGGAGTCATAAGGCATACCTCTCGTGATTGGTTCCACTTCTCTCTTCCCTTTTTATTTGTTTCTTGGAAACTCGAAGTCAATCACTCTCCTGCAAATATGTGAGAACCACAAGGAGAATAGAAAAGAAAAAGGGAAAATAAAGATAAATGGAAAAATCTTTTTATTGTTTTTGAGAGAGGGAATTAAAGAATAGAAAATTGGAGGCAAAGCTCGGCTTGAAAATCTTGAAAACAAATGAAACTAACTAAAGATAAAGTGTTGGGGAAACCAACATGAGTTCTTATAAACTGGAATTAAAATCATAACCTTGAAATATATAAAAACAAACGCCAAATAAAAATAATGAGGAAACTTCCCCAAGCTTAGGATTTTGTAAGCCCTTTAAATCATTGTGGTGGCGGGAAAAAGTTGTGGCTATAGTTCGCAAATTGAGTTGACAAATTACTAGTGGTTTCTCGGAGGTTCAGGGAGAAATTATGCATCCCATCTACAGTTCCTCCAAGTTCTTGGAAATCTTGATATGTGGTGAATCGGTTTGGTGGCTGCTCCTCTTGATCAGGAACTTCTTGCTCCTCTTCTTGGTCCTCATCCTCATCCGGGATGTCCTCCTCGGGTTGGTGTTGTTCAACCTGCACATCATATAGAAAACATCCCTCCTCGATAGAGAAAAGACCATTAGGCAAAGGAGCGGGGTAGAGACGCCTAGCTCCTGCAATATGCAAGTAATGACCACCACCTCTCCTAGTGAGCATTCCAAAAGCTTTTAAAGTAGAGAAAGCAACACGTCGCTCACGTAGCAATGGTTGAAACTCACCCAGGTCAATGCCCAAGGAAATGGCAAGAACGATGATGATGCCTCCACATGTGATTGGCCCTTGGCTTTGGGAGGATTGTTGCTGAAATCAGCTTTTGCGAGGACCAAGATGTCCTCTTCATTGAGTCTTGTAAACTCATTTCATGCCTGCAAGGTGTTAGCAATAACATAGAACAAATAGAAAATGGCAGGATGCTGAATATTCTTCCCCTTGTTAACTCTAGAGGTGAAAGTCATTCTATTATAATAATCATCCGGGAAAGGGCGCATGTCGGCATAAGATGCACGTAAAGCATTAACATAATAGTTTGGTAAACTAAAAAAAATTCACCATTCATCAAGTGATAATGTATAATTGTTGTGCATAAGTTGGAAAGAAATCATGTCCTCTCAATGCCATGTTTTAACGGTGCTTTTTAAGGAACTTAAAAATTCAAGAGTTAACCGACGATAAGTAGGCACATCTTGGAATACAAAGTTTTGCATGCCAACTCTATTTCAAAGTAAATTGAAGTCATTAGAAATGCCGAGTTGATTCAATATAACGGGACAATCACACTTGGTTGTTTTCACTTCTCGGTTCTTGATCATGTCGAAGTGATCACATTGGAGCTTATTCCTAAACCATATCCCCATGCGATCCTGAGCTGTAGTGGTAGCCTGAGAAGAACTCGCGGCAGCACGAGCACGCGTTTGGCTCCTTGTGTTCATCATCTAAAATAATAAGAAAAGCAAAAATAAAACTTTTTGATCCAACAATAATAATCATAACATATTCCTCATCATAGCACACTAAAGAATCTCATCAAAATAATAATCAAGGCAAGAGAAACATGTCAATTAGTTCATAATAGGTCTCACCATAGATTGATAATGACAGCAGATTGAAGATGAATTTGCAAAAAGTAATTGGAGGATCGGAGAAGTAGGTCACTTGTGTGTGAGGAAATCGAACCAAATTAAGTAGATATGAAGATCTCTAGAGGTTTTGAGAGAGTTTGGAGGTAGAAGAGAGAGAAAGGATTGATGTTTTGGTGTTGGAGGTACCTTCCCGTGGCATTTTTGTGGTCGCACGAACTATACGGACGGAACATTTATTCCCGCCGTATAGTTGGTATGACGGCAAAATTTTAGAGTTTCTTAGGGTTTCTTCCGGGCGGCGATATCTATACGGCCGGTATTTTTATCCCTGCCATGTAGTTAGTCATTAAACCTTCTGTACCTAGAGAAGAAAATTTGACGAAGCCATAGATATCTATACGGCCAAAACTATATGGCTGGAATTTTTATCCCCGCTGTATAGTTGGTCGTTAAACCTACTGTACTAGTCAAAATTTACCTGTTTTTTCGGGAATTCTTTCTTTAACCTAAAACTTAGCGAAACACCATGTTTTGACAAAAAATGACAGTTTTAATTTTCGACCAACAACAGCATGTATAAAACAGGTATTTTAGTACCACCGAACCTCTCCTCCTCAACTAGAATTTTTATAATACTCTTTGTTCAACATGAAACTTAAATTAAAACTTAAAAACTTTACTCAAACCTTTATTTCACATGGGTTGCCTCTCATGAAGATCTCTTTTATGGTCAATAGCTTGACCTTGATGTTGCTCACTTAGGCCAAATGAGTGGAACACCCACTCCAAAATAGTTGGCCTTCAAAGTGATGTCCTCCTTCTCATCATGCTTGGCTTTCTTCTTCCTAGGAAAATGAATAACAAAAGGATCCCGCGAAGGCAATTGAATCTTCACGTTCCCTTCATGTAGATTAATCAAAGCCTTAATAGTTCTTAAGAACAGACGGCCTAATATGATAGGAGCAGTAGCATCTTCATGCATGTCAACAATTACAAAATCAATAAGAGCAGGACAACCTTTAATATATACTAAAGTATTCTCTTTAATTCCTACTGCTTGTTTGTAGGTATAATCTGCTAGATGTTATTTTAACTCGATGATTTCAAAAGAGACAAGATTTAACTTATTAAATTTTTTTTTTGGAATTGTTGAAATGCTTGCACCTAAATCACAAAGTGCAGCTATCTCATTATTCCCAATTTTAATTTTAATAGTAGGCTTAAATATATCATCAAGATTAACATGTAGTTTTTCAGCAATTTTCTTATATTCTTCCTCAAGCTCACATACCTTTGTTGCTACCTGATTAACGAAGTGTTGATACATAGCTTTCTTATTTCCTTAACTTACTGGAATATTGACACTAATCCTTTTCACAAGATCTTCAACTATGTAATTTGGTGAAGGGGCATTGATATAGTCAAGTTCTTTAGACTCCTCCCTTTGGATTATTATCATCTTGAGGTCTTCAACCGGATTGGGCTCAGCTTTACCTGCAAATTTAGCTAGAATGAGAGTTTGACTCTCGGTTATCCTACCTAGTTGTGCCTCAAAAATCCTTGTTCTTTCTTGGAGGGCCTGTAAATCATTTCTCAAACTCATAGCTTGGTTAGACAATTTTCCAAGCATATTATCATGGTTCTCTATTATCTTAACAAGGATACTATTTTGCTCATTTTGTGAGTCCATAAAGGACTTAAGAGTTTCTTGGAGACTACCATTACTTGATCCCATATTATTATTAGCGTTATCCCATATTATTTTCCAAGAATAATGTTTCTGGAAATTAGGATTATAGTTCTTCTTCCAAGCAGGGTTATAATCATTACGAGCAATGAAGTCTATTTCTTCAATATTTGATTCTGGGATAGCTCTTACCTAGGTTTCCTTACCTTTGACGGCTAATATGAGCTCATCCATCTTAGCATTGAGTTCTTCATTTTCCTGAGGTGTGACTGAGTTCACCTTCTTTGTGTTTGATCTTTCCACATGCCACTGGGCATGGTTGTCTAGCAGCTTTGCTTCGGTAATTTGTTTTCCCATGAATGTTCCTCCAGCTGCAGTATCAAGCATAGACTTAGACACAGGGTTAAGATCATTATAAAATAACTAGAGAATTAACCAATCTTCCATCCCATGGCCGGGACAGTTTCTCATGCATTCTTTCATTTTTTCCCATGCAAGCGCTAGTGGCTCATGATCTTCGTGTCTAAAACCAGTAATATTAGATCTTAGTTACATAGTCTTTGTAGGTGGAAAAAATTTAGTCATAAATAAAGAAGTACATTCCACCCATGATGCAATAGAATTTCTAGGATATTGCTTCCTCGGCAATTGCGCCAAAAAAGGGTTAATACCTTCGATCTAGATTGATGTAGTATAGCTCATTTTCCCTAGTAGACCTAGGTTATCGAATCCTCGGGAAGCAGAAAGTGTAGTAAAGTTACTTCAACGGACCTTCGGGAGTTTTAGAATTCTTTTAGTGTTTTATCGGACCAAGATTTTGCGATCTTTTGTTGTTGTCGATGATGGAGAGAGAGGGCCTGGGCTTTTGGTTTCACCTGTAGTTGTGCAAAACATCTAATGGGAATAAAAGATTATAATGAAGTATGCATGTAATTGTTAGAGAAAGATAATTATGCGTGGGTGTCACATCCCAAGATTTTCCAAATCTTGTTATGTGAAAAATAAATGAATAAAATAAAACTTTGTTGATTTTCAGGGTGAGAAGAAACTTTTTGAATCCAATTGGAAACTTTCAAAACCTATTTGGATCAAATAAAATCCTAAAGGGATTTAAAAAGATAAATAAACAATAAAGTTAAAAATATTTGGAATTACTATTTTGGATCTTTTAATAAAAAGATTTAGTTTTCAAAAGAAAAGGTAGATTTATAAATAAGGATTATTTTATAGAGCCAAACTAAACCTTGGCCAAGCTTTTGAAATAAAATGTTTTTCTTTGATTAAAAGAGTAAAGGTTTATTTAAATAAAATAATAAGGATTTATTAATATCCAATTTTATTAAAAATAATGGTTTTACCTTTTTAATTAAAACATCAAAACTTGTTAAATTATTTTAAACAAGTTTTCCAAGTATTTTATATTTCCAAATAAAACCTACTATTTTGGTTTTGATAATATTTAGATTTCAAATGGAGATTTTATTAAATAAATCAAAACTTATTTGAATTAATAATTAAGGTCTATTTTATTTAATTATTAAATAGATCCTAAAAAGAATAAAATTATTATTTTATTTTGGACTTTAGTTTTGTGTTGATTAAACAGAACTAAAACTCAATACAAGTTTGGTGGAAGTTCGATTTGATTTGAGTGTTTGATTTGTGGTTTGAATTTCAAAACAGAAAACTAAATGGAAAAAGGAAAAAATATCTGAACAAAAAAATATATGAAAGAGACGACCCAGCCCAGCTAAGCCCACCTGGCCCAGTTAGACCAGCTCCTCTCTCTCTCCCGAAGAAAAAAAATTCGTACCCAGTTTTAAACCCGCAACGACGCAGACAGGTGGACCCCGCACTCCTTCTCTCTCTCTCGCTGCCAGATGGCCCCACCTACCAATTCGTCGTTCCCACCCGCGACCTGTTCTTCCCCCAGACACCGCTGCCGTTCCTACCGTTAAACGCTCGCTTGATTACGCCTTAATGTCGCGTTAATCCCTCGTGGTGACCACGCAGTGATAAATGCCAGCACCTCCTCTCTCTTTCCCCTCTGTCGCCCCACCTTAGCACGCCCCCAGGCCGCCCTAATTCTTATCCGAGCACCTCTGTCACCGACGACTCTCCCTGCCGATTCCGGCCGGACCCTGCCGCCCCTTACCTCCCCGAGCACACGGGAAAGTTCCCCAGGCCCTGGCGCATCTTTCTGCATCTGCAGCTCGCTCGCGCGCGCCTCTGAGCCTCGACAACGACGACTCCAAGCGCCTCCACCGTCTGTTTCAACTCCGGCGAGTGCCCCAGGTAGCTTCCGTCCGCCCCTTTCCCTCTCGTTGACAACGCAGGTTCTACTCTCCCTCGCGCGTCTAACGGACCCCTTATCTCGCTCTCCTGTGCCTTGTAGCCCCGCCCCCAACGTCGACCAGAGCGTGTCCGACGCTGTGCAGACTCCGGTGAGCGATTGACAGCAACTCCGTGCGCCCCTTCAGCAACGACAACCTCCTTGAGCTTCCCCACGACGTTGCGAACACGGTGAGCATCTTCCCATCCTCTCTCGCTTCCTGTTGCACCAGCACCGCCACCATCTGACCGCGCCGCCGCCAGCCGCCGTCGTTGCGCCGCCAACCTTTGGTCAATCACACGTAGGCTGTTGGATCCTCATCCTATGGCGTAGACTGAACCACTTAAGCGAAGAGGTACGAGCTAATCTGCACCGTCCAGTCCCACTTAGATCCAACGCACCCCGTAGCCGATCCGAGCGAAATGGTATTGACGAATCAGAAACAGCCACGTGGACGAAGTTTGATTTAAAACAGAAATAGAATCTGATTTGTATGCAAATTTGAAAAATCCATAACTTTAGTTCCACACGTCCAAATTTTGCAAACTTTATATCAATAGAATCAGTGGAACAAGCCCTAGCCAACCATGCCATTTGTTTAGTAAAAAGCTTCTGTTAAATTGTTTGTTTTTGCAGAAAGATATGTATGCTTGTTTATAATGTAAAAATTGTGCAAAATTGATTTTGGGGATAAAATCTTTTGCAAATGGTGTATTTTGAACCTACTGACCCTAGAAATCACTTTGTGGTTTCAAAAATGTATTTGGAGATGCAAAAGAATGAAACTTGGATTTAAAACCAATTCTAGTCAAATAAAAATATGGCTTATTTATTAAAAATGGATTTGGAAGAAAACCTTTGGGAAATGTTTTGTTTTAAACACTCTGACCCTAAACACAAGGTTTTATGGTTTTAAAACATATTTTGTGAATCCTATAGATTAATGCCTTACTAAAACATTTTTACACCACATAAAATGGTACCTTGTTTTAAAAATGGTTTATAAAGTGAAACCTTTTGCAAATGACTTTGCCACTTTATAAAATGACCATTAGGTTTATCCAAATGTTTATGACCCATTATAAACCACTTTTACAAATAAAACAACCCTTTTGCATGCTTGCATGTATTGTTTTATTTGTTAGTTTATGTGATGTTTTGCTTGAATGGTAGATTGAAATATTGTTTGCTTGATTGAATTGTAGTGACTTGAAGTGTGTGAACATTGCAAAGATCAAGGGTGAACTTATACTCTCTACCAAAAAGGCAAGTGATGCTTCATACTTTTGTCCCATTATTTTCACTATGCATTAGTGATATTTCTAAGTATAGGACTTGCATGGAATTTTTGCTAAAGTATAAACCATGCTATGGGAAATCCTAGTAGATGAAACTTTAGTTGAAATTTCCTAAGTCAAGATCCCTACTACTATCATGCTTACCTTAGCTAGTAGAAAACAAGGGTGGAATATATATATTCACACTATGGAAATATTTCTAAGTCTGAGGATTGTGTTTTGATTAATAAAACAACTAAGTGAATGAATCACCTGGGTGGAATGGAAGGAATGGTTTGTGTTGAGTGGTTCACAAGGCCCATGTTTATGGTTTACCTTGTGTATCTCACTTGTGGATGTCCACCCAGGAACAAAGAGATTTGAGATGTCAAATGTTGAGAAGCTTCAAGTGCAACCACTTGGCATTATGGGCTCTGCCTGGATCACATAGGTTGCTAGAACTTAGCCATTTGGACAGTTGGTGGTAGTGGGATGATAGGTTGGAACGCGTCCATTTGGTCTAAGAAAAGGCTTCTGAAAGATCTTGTCTTGGTGAAACCAAGTCTTGTGGGGAAAGTGCACCACCTCTGCAGAGTGTAAAATCTAAGTACTTAGCCATGTCCCTGGAAAAGGACAATTTGAGCATCAAGACATGGAAGCTATCAAGAATCTCATCATCCAAATTTCTAAGTTAAAAACTTGTGGTTGAACAAGGGTAAAAGGATCTCCAATCTTTGATTGGTATATGCCTTGGGTGATTTTGTCAAAGCAAAAACTTAGTGTTTTCAATTGATAAGGAAAAATCTATTTTGAGCAATGCAACCCTAAGCTCCACCTAGCCAAATGCATATAGATGATAGACTCCACTATACTGCCATAGTATCACTTGCCAATACAATTCAAATGTATTGACCCTTGTGGATGTAACTTGTTATTTTGAAGGTTTGATTGATTTAGTGAAGTGTGCTGATTAGGATTACAAGTCTACAACCAACATGTCTGCCTGTGGCACTTTGAAGATGAAGGACCCCATGCTTATAGATATTCTGCTGCAATGTAATGTAATAGCCAAATGAGCTATGTAAGATGTAATAAAATTATGTTATTCCTGGTTATAACATTGTATTATGACCTTTGTTTCTTGATATTACATCTTAACTGTGGATGCTAGCTAATGATCCAGGGACTAGCATTGTAAACACAGGGATCTCTACCTTATTAAAGGTTGGGAACCTTACAGATGGTATCAGAGCATTGTGTTGCCTGTAGGATTTGTAACCCTAGGATTGGACAAAACCCCTTAGAAAAATAGAAGTTGTATTTGTTCCAAAACTTATTTACAAACAATCTTGTAAACTCTTTCCTCAACCATTTTGGTTTGATTCTACATCTCATCTATTTCAAACTTGATGGACAAAGCCTACCCCATGGCCAAAGACTTCACCATGTGCAAAGGACTTCTTCAACTCTAATGACTTCAACATCTTCAACTCTAATGACTTCAACATCTTCAGCATTTTCACCAAGGACTTCAACCTTGGATTCCACTAAGGAAAAACAAGTGAGACAAGAAATCTTTCTCAAGATTTGGAGAATAAGGAAACACAAGTTAGAAGGAGCCCACATCACTTGAAGTTTTGTGACCAAAAGTTTTCCCAAATCTCATGTAAAAAGAATCAACCAAGAAGGATGGAAAGATCACAAATGAACCATATAGATGGACCACCATATTTTGTTTAAGTCAAACACACCAATTATGTGGTGTAACAAAAATATTTTTGGTTGCCTAAGTATATGATTGGAAACTTGTGTTTGAAGATAGTGTTTGTTTGTGATTGCTTGCACCTTGTTTGTGTGAATTGTGAAGTGTGTGATTAGAATTATTTCCTTAGAAATATCTTGCCTATTCTAATCCCAATGCAACCCAAACAGATGAATTCTCCAAGAAACCCCAACATCAAGGATGATGACAACAACAACAACCAAGAGGACAACATGGGAAAACAACTACTAGCAAACCAAACCCAGTTGAGCCAAGTGACAACCCAGCTTTTAGCTAACAACAATGGATTAGACCCAGCTATACAAAGGATTTTGAAACTTCAATCCCAATTGTTGCAAGGGATGGCCACTCAAATGATCAACATTGGAGACAACTCTTCCAAAGGAGTTTATGACAATAAGGATGACAAAGATGTTATTTTAGAAGGAACCAAAGCTTGCAATATTTGTGGAGACAAGGATCACACTTTCAAGGAGCATGGAGATCAATGCCCCAACTGTGAAGAGGAACATCCATTTGGCCAATGCCCCACATCTCAAATTACTTGCTTCCTATGTGAAGGAAATAATCATGTTCCTATCCAATGCCCCATCTATTCCCTAGTTCAACAAAGGAAACAAGGTGGAGTGCATCAACAGTTTGTAAACCCTCATGAAGGAACAACTTCTACCAAGAAGGATGAGGACAAAGGAAAATCTCCACTTGTACCTCCATGCAATATGACCCAATTTAAAGGACCAAAGAAGAGGCATATGAATTATCCAAGGAGCAATAGAAGGTCAAAGAAACCAGTAGACATTCCTACCTATGAGATAACATATGAAGAACATGAACTAGAAGCACTCCTAGCTTTGGAGAGACCCAAGAAAAAGAAGAAAGGCCCCAACCCTAGCAAGAAGGATATTACTCAAGAACAATGTTACACTTGCAAAGACATGGGACACTATGCCAATGAATGCCCATAAAAGAAGAAGAACCAAAGAAACAAACAAGAGGCAATGATACCAAAGGAAAAGAAAGATATCAGCCAAGTGATGTGTTTCAAATGCAAGGAGCTAGGCCACTATGCAAACCACTGTCTAGAAAAGATGAAGCACAAGATAAACCAGCCTATGAAGGATCTCAGCCTTGTAACATGTTTCAAGTGTGAAAACAAAGGACACTATGCAGATGTTTGCCTAGAGAAGTTTCCCCAGGATCCCAAGAAGGCCAATATGTAATTTAGTTGGAAATTTTTAAGGGTGGTAGTACCCTAGATGCTTTGAGCCAATTTGTAACCCTAGCCTTCCCAAATCTCGGGACGAGATTTATTTTAAGGGTGGTAGCCTGTCACATCCCAAGATTTTCCAAATCTTGTTATGTGAAAAATAAATGAATAAAATAAAACTTTGTTGATTTTCAGGGTGAGAGGAAACTTTTTGAATCCAATTGGAAACTTTCAAAACCTATTTGGATCAAATAAAATCCTAAAGGGATTTAAAAAGATAAATAAACAATAAAGTTAAAAATATTTGGAATTACTATTTTGGATATTTTAATAAAAAGATTTAGTTTTCAAAAGAAAAGGTAGATTTATAAATAAGGATTATTTTATAGAGCCAAACTAAACCTTGGCCAAGCTTTTGAAATAAAATGTTTTGCTTTGATTAAAAGAGTAAAGGTTTATTTAAATAAAATAATAAGGATTTATTAATATCCAATTTTATTAAAAATAAAGGTTTTACCTTTTTAATTAAAACATCAAAACTTGTTAAATTATTTTAAACAAGTTTTCCAAGTATTTTATATTTCCAAATAAAACCTACTGTTTTGGTTTTGATAATATTTAGATTTCAAATGGAGATTTTATTAAATAAATCAAAACCTATTTGAATTAATAATTAAGGTCTATTTTATTTAATTATTAAATAGATCCTAAAAAGAATAAAATTATTATTTTATTTTGGACTTTAGTTTTGTGTTGATTAAACAGAACTAAAACTCAATACAAGTTTGGTGGAAGTTCGATTTGATTTGAGTGTTTGATTTGTGGTTTGAATTTCATAACAGAAAACTAAATGAAAAAGGAAAAAATATCTGAACAAAAAAAAATATGAAAGAGACAACCCAGCCCAGCTAAGCCCACCTGGCCCAGTTAGCCCAGCTCCTCTCTCTCTCCCGAAGAAAAACAATTCGCACCCAGTTTTAAACCCGCAACGACGCAGACAGGTGGACCCCGCACTCCTTCTCTCTCTCTCGCTGCCAGATGGCCCCACCTACCAATTCGTCGTTCCCACTCGTGACCTGTTCTTCCCCCAGACACCGTTGTCGTTCCTGCCGTTAAACGCTCGCTTGATTACGCCTTAATGTCGCGTTAATCCCTCGCGGTGACCACGCTGTGATAAACGCCAGCACCTCCTCTCTCTTTCCCCTCTGACGCCCCACCTTAGCACGCCCCCAGGCTGCCCTAATTCCTCTCCGAGCACCTCTATCTCCGATGACTCTCCTTGCCGATTCCGGCCGGACCCTGCCGCCCCTTACCTCCCCGAGCACACGGGCAAGTTCCCCAGGCCCTGGCGCATCTTTCTGCATCCACAGCTCGCTCGCGCGCGCCTCTGAGCCTCGACAACGACGACTCCAAGCGCCGCCACCGTCTGTTTCAACTCCGGCGAGTGCCCCAGGTAGCTTCCGTCCGCCTCTTCCCCTCTCGTTGACACACGCAGGTTCTACTCTCCCTCGCGCGTCTAACGGACCCCTTATCTCGCTCTCCTGTGCCTTGTAGCCCCGCCCCCAACGTCGACCAGAGCGTGCCCGACGCTGTGCAGACTCCGGTGAGCGATTGACAGCAACTCGTGCGCCCCTTCAGCAACGACAACCTCCTTGAGCTTCCCCACGACGTTGAGAACATGGTGAGCATCTTCCCATCCTCTCTCGCTTCCTGTTTCACCAGCACCGCCACCATCTGACCGCACCGCCGCCAGCCGTCGTCGCTGCGCCGCCAACCTTTGGTCAATCACACGTAGGCCGTTGGATCCTCATCCTGTGGCATAGACAGAACCACTTAAGCGAAGAGGTACGAGCTAATCTGCACCGTCCAGTCCCACTTAGATCCAACGCACCCCGTAGCCGATCCGAGCGAAACGGTATTGACGAATCAGAAACAGCCACGTGGATGAAGTTTGATTTAAAACAGAAATAGAATCTGATTTGTATGCAAATTTGAAAAATCCATAACTTTAGTTCCACACGTCCAAATTTTGCAAACTTTATATCAATAGAATCAGTGGAACAAGCCCTAGCCAACCATGCCATTTGTTTAGTAAAAAGCTTCTGTTAAATTGTTTGTTTTTGCAGAAACATATGTATGCTTGTTTAGAATGTAAAAAATTGTTCAAAATTGATTTTAGGGATAAAATCTTTGGCAAATGGTGTATTTCGAAACTACTGACCCTAGGAATCACTTTGTGGTTTCAAAAATTTATTTGGAGATGCAAAAGAATGAAACTTGGATTTAAAACCAATTCTAGTCAAATAAAAATATGGCTTATTTATTAAAAATGGATTTGCAAGAAAACCTTTGGGAAATGTTTTGTTTTAAACACTCTGACCCTAAACACAAGGTTTTATGGTTTGAAAACATATTTTGTGAATCCTATAGATTAATGCCTTACTAAAACATTTTTACACCACATAAAATGATACCTTGTTTTAAAAATGGTTTATAAAGTGAAACCTTTTGCAAATGACTTTGCCACTTTATAAAATGACCATTAGGTTTATCCAAATGTTTATGACCCATTAGAAACCACTTTTACAAATAAAACAACCCTTTTGCATGCTTGCATGTATTGTTTTATTTGTTATTTTATGTGATGTTTTGCTTGAATGGTAGATTGAAATATTGTTTGCTTGATTGAATTGTAGTGACTTGAAGTGTGTGAACATTGCAAAGATCAAGGGTGAACTTATACTCTCTACCAAAAAGGCAAGTGATGCTTCATACTTTTGTCCCATTATTTTCACTATGCATTAGTGATATTTCTAAGTATAGGACTTGCATGGAATTTTTGCTAAAGTATAAACCATGCTATGGGAAATCCTAGTAGATGAAACTTTAGTTGAAATTTCCTAAGTTAAGATCCCTATTACTATCATTCTTAGCTTAGCTAGTAGAAAACAAGGGTGGAATATATATATTCACACTATGGAAAGATTTCTAAGTCTGAGGACTTGTGTTTTGATTAATAAAACAACTAAGTGAATGAATCACCTGGGTGGAATGGAAGGAATGGTTTGTGTTGAGTGGTTCACAAGGCCCATGTTTATGGTTTACCTTGTGTATCTCACTTGTGGATGGCCACCCAGGAACAAAGAGATTTGAGATGTCAAATGTTGAGAAGCTTCAAGTGCAACCACTTGGCATTATGGGCTCTGCCTGGATCACATAGGTTGCTAGAACTTAGCCATTTGGAAAGTTGGTGGTAGTGGGATGATAGGTTGGAACGCGTCCATTTGGTCTAAGGAAAGGCTTCTGAAAGATCTTGTCTTGGTGAAACCAAGTCTTGTGGGGAAAGTGCACCACCTCTGCAGAGTGTAAAATCTAAGTACTTAGCCATGTCCCTGGAAAAGGACAACTTGAGAATCAAGACATGGAAGCTATCAAGAATCTCATCATCCAAATTTCTAAGTTAAAAACTTGTGGTTGAACAAGGGTAAAAGGATCTCCAATCTTTGATTGGTAGATGCCTTGGGTGATTTTGTCAAAGCAAAAACTTAGTGTTTTCAATTGATAAGGAAAAATCTATTTTGAGCAATGCATATAGATGATAGACTCCACTATACTGCCATAGTATCACTTGCCAATACAATTCAAATGTATTGACCTTGTGGCTGTAACTTGTTTTGTTGCACGTTTGATTGATTTAGTGAAGTGTGTTGATTAGGATTACAAGTCTACAACCAACATGTCTGCCTGTGGCACTTTGAAGATGAAGATATTCTGCTGCAATGTAATGTAATAGCCAAATGAGCTATGTAAGATGTAATAAAATTATGTTATTCCTGGTTATAACATTGTATTATGACCTTTGTTTCTTGATATTACATCTTAACTGTGGATGCTAGCTAATGATCCAGGGACTAGCATTGTAAACACAGGGATCTCTATCTTATTAAAGGTTGGGAACCTTACAGTGTGCAGTGCATCCATAATTTCTATTGCCTCCGCAACTGCTTATAACAATAACCTACTAGTCTCATCCATAGAAGAAAGAGAACTAATGATACGCATAGTGATGTGATACACCGGAAACGTATCTATAATTTTTGATGCTCCATGCTTGTTTAGTATCTACTTTGCTTTTCTTGTCTACACTTTGAGGTGCTTTTTACATGTTTTCTGGTACTAACCTATTAACAAGTTGCCACAGTGCCAGTTGCCTGTTTTCTGCTATTTTTGGTTTCAGAAAAGTTAGTAAAGAAATATTCTCGGAATTGGACGGGACAAACTTCAAAGTCAATTACTTTCCGTGAGGAACAAGAAGTCCAAAGAGGAGACGGAGACGCAAGCCAGGGCGCCCAGACCCCCCTAGGTGCGGCCAGGGGAGGGCCCGTGCCTGGGTAGGTTTTGGTGCCTCTGACCGCCTCCTCGGCCTCCCCCTTCGCCTATAATAAGCCCCCGATGCAGAAACCCTAAGCACCCGATCAAATCTCCACGAAACCGTCTGTAGCCGCCGCCACCATCGTCCCTAGATCGAGGGGATCTGAAGTTCTTCCCGGCACCCTGCCGGAGGGGAGATCATCCCGGAGGCCTTCTCTTCGGTATGATGTGTGAGTAGTTCCACCTTGGACTATGGGTCCATCTAGTAGCTAGTTGGTTATATCTCCTCCTTTGTGCTTTCATGTATAGATCTTGTGAGCTCCGTTCATGATCAAGATCTACTCTATTTGTAATCATGCATGTTGATTAATGGTTGTCTTTATGATTCTATCATGTCTGTGTTGTTTGTGATCTTGCATGCTCTCCGTTGTTAATTGCTATCTTGGCCAAGTAGTTGCTAGTGACTCCAAGAGGGGGTATTTATGCTCGATAGTGGGTTCATGTCTCTAGTTTCCAAGGGAAGTGACAATAATCTCTTCGGTTGTAGATGTGTTGTTGACACTAGGGATAAAACAACGGTCTCTTGTTCATGGAACATGTGGACTGTTTACCTTACACACTTTGCTTAAAGCAGTTATCTGATGCTTGAAACTTAATACTGGAGGGGGTTCGAATGATAACCTGAACGTGAACGTCTAGTCATAGATGCAGTTGGATGGCGGTCTATGTATATTGTTGTATTGCCCAATCAAATCTCATAGGATCTTTCTGACTAGTAGTTGCATTGTTATGCCTTGCTCAGTTCCTGTCAATTGCCCTGCTATAATTTGTTTACCTTCATGCCATGTTTTTTATCTAAGGAGAGCACCTCTAGTGAACTATGGACCCCGGTCCAATCTTTACCATTGATACATCTTCCACTGTTACTTGTTTACTTGCCGCAAACCATTTCCTTCCACACCATACATTTAATCCTTTGTTACAGCAAACCGGTGAGCTTGACAACCTCACTAATTCGTTGGGGCAAAAGTCTTGAGTTTGTGTTGTGTAGGTCTCCGCATTGCTTGCAACACCTGTGTGACGTTTCCTTCCTCCTACTGGTTCGATAACCTCGATTCCTTACTGAGGGAAACATGCTGTTGTGCTGCTTCATACCTTGCTCTTGGGGTTTCCAACGAGGCGTCCCACGACAAGTACTGGGCACCATCAAGCTATTTTCTGGCGCCGTTGCCAGGGAGGCTAAGGACGTCTTCACTAGGGGAGTCCTTCACTTCCTTTCTCTTTACTTTGTTTTTAGTTTGCTTTGTTTCTTTTGCTTGGTTTTTTTGCCTCTTTTCAAAAAAAAAAACAAAAAAATTAGTCTAGTTTGGTTTGCTTGCTTTATTTAAAATCACAAAAAAATTACTTCCTGCTCTAGTTGTTGGTCTATTGTTGACTTGCTTGGTCATGCTTCCTATCAATGGATGGTTTCTTTGAAACTAGTTCTTATTGGCAAGGTGGTGTCACATCCCAAAATTTTCCAAATTTTGTAATGTGAAAAATAAATAAACAAAATAAATAATTGTTGAAATTTAGGGGGAAAAGAAACTTTTTGTTTCTAAATGGAAACTTAAAAATCCATCTTGAACAAACTTTGAATAAAATTTGAATCCAACTAAATTCAAATCAAGTGAAATGCATTCTTCATAAATGCATCTTGGAACTTAAACACTTGGAAAATAAACCAAAACTCTAAAACCCTAATGGAAGAAAAACATTTCCAAGTTATCTCTAAGCCTATGGATTTGATCCATATAAAATTGGTCAAACAACCATTTCAAAATGATCAAGAATGACAAATAGAAATATTATAAAACCATATGAAATGGTTTCACTTAATTTGGAGCCATATATAAAATCTTATAAATTTAATAAGATAAGGAAATTGAATTTCCAAAGCTAATAAAGCACCTATCTAGAAATCCATACCAAATGGTGAGAAATTAATCCTAAAGGGATTTAAAAGGATAAATAAATATTAAATAAGATTTTACAAATTGGAATCACCAACTTTGGATCTATAAATAAAAAGATATGGATTTTATAAGATAAAGAAAGAAATATTAAATAAGGAATATTTAAAGAAAAAAATTAAATCTTGGCCTAATCCATAAGTAAATGGAATGAATATAATCCAAATCCAAATAAAATAAAAGGATAAATAGTTTTCCAAATAAGATAAAATGGCATTAACCAAATTCTATTTCTATTTGAATAAAGACAAATCCCCAATAAGAATGATTAATTAAATCATGGGAAAATAGTATTTGGACTTCACCCAAGTGGAATAAAAGTTATTTAATTAATTTAAATGGAATCAAGGAAATCACCTAAATAAAAATTATGGAATTAAAACCATAATTGATTTAATTGGAATAAAAACAAATACCAATTTAAATGATTAATAAATCATATTAAAAATATTCCAAATAATTCAAGGTGAATTATTTGACACCCTATTAAATAAATAAACCTACTGAATAGGTTTCGTATAAATATGGATTTCAAATAAAGTTTTAAAAAACATTAAAACCTATTTGAAAAAAAGACAAATGTCCATTTATAAATAATTAATATACCCTAAAAAGAATAAAAGAATTATTTTAAAATTGACTTTAGAATGTACTATTAATAACTATTGGAAAATACTCAAAGATTGGTGGAAGTTTGAATTCAAATAGTGCTTGGTTTGTTTGAATAAAAATCAAAACAGATAAATATAAAAAGAAAAGGAAAAAAATCAGTACAAAAAAAATGAAACCAACCAGCCCAACCCAACCTGGCCCACTAAGCCCAGCATCAGCCCATCCCTCTAACCCCGAGCGAATCGTTTTTCCACCTAGACCCACACCCGCATCACCGCTGACTACCTGGACCCACTCCTCCTCTCTCTCACTCGCTGACGCCAGGCCCCACCGCCAGATCATCATCTCCCTCACCCGCCCACTGACCACGCCTCGCCGGCCGTTCCTGCCGTTACCTCCCCGGCTTAATTCCGCGATAAAGGCTCAGTAATCAACGCTCGCGACCACGCTCGATTGATAGCCTGCTTCTCCTCTCCATTTCCCCCCAACCAACATCACCAGAGAGCCACCGGGCTGCTCCAATTTTGTTTCGCACCACCACGGTCTCCGGCGAGCTTCACGAACGATTCTGGCCACTCCTCGCCGAGCCTTTCCCCCTCGATCACTCGAGCATGCTCCCCTCTCCCGTGCGCACCTTCCCGTGCCCTCCTCTCTCGCGCGCGTGCCTCGTATCCATGGCAACGACTTCAACTGAGCTCCGCCGCCGTCTGCCTCGACTCCGGCGAGTCCTCCTGGTAAGTGCAGACCACCCCTGACCCTCTAGTTGATACTCCTGTAACCAGCACACTCGCACACATCTGACTGTATCTTCCTCTTGCCTTCTTGTGACCTACAAGATCGCCCCCGACAATGACAGACCTCACCCGATGCCAGGCACCTCTCCGGCGAGCAATCGTCAATGCCTCCGTGCTCCCCTTGGCCAACCAAAGAATCGACGAGAATCAGTGCTTCACGGTGATTCTGGTAAGCATCCTCACTCTTCCCTGCATGTCCTAGTTCGCCGGCAGTGTCACCGTCAGAGCCGCGCCGCCGCATGCCACCGTTGAGCGTCGCCAGTTTCTGGTCGAGGCACTGGGAGCCGTCAGATCCAGATCGGAGCAATATGATAGTTTCACTTAACGAAGGGGTATGCGATGATCAGAGCTGCACAAATCTATTGCAATCCAACGGCCTGTATCTGTTGATCCACACGAAGCGTTTTTGCCCAATAGAATCACGCCACGTGGCCTAGGTTTAGATTTAAAAACCAGAAACTATTCTATTAGATGATCAAACTTGTGAATTGCATAACTTTTGATCCACACGTCCAAATTTTGCAAATTTTATATCAATGGAATCGGCAAGACAAGTACTATCCAACCATGCACTTTGTTTAATAAAATTCTTCGGGTAAAATGGTTGTTTTTGCAGAAACTTGTGTAGGCATATTTTGAATATAAAATTCATTCTAAACTTATTTTTGTCATAAAATATTTGACAAATTGATTGTTTTGAACCTACTGACCATATAAACCAACTTGTGGATTCAAAAAACATATTTTGTGAAGCAAAAGAGAAAATATTTGATTTAGAACATTTCTAGTCAAATAAAAATAATGTTTATGTGTTAAAAATGCTTTTGGAAGAAAACCTTTGGGAAATGTTTTGATTTAAACTCTCTGAACCTAAACACAAAGTTTTATGATTTAAAAATATATTTTCTGAACCCTATAAAAATTATTGCTTTGCTAAAGGCATTTTCAACCACATAAAATATTGATTTGGTTTAAAAATGATTTATAAGTAAAATCTTTTGCAAATGATTTTGCCACTTATATAAAATGTCCAATAGGTGTTTTAGAATGTTTATAACCTGTTAGAAACCACTTTTCCATATAAAACAATCTTTAGCATGCTTGCATGCATTTATTTGTTTCTATTATTTTATGTGATGTTTGCTTGAATGGTAGATTGAATTTTTGCTTGCTTGATTGAATTGTAGTGGAATTTGAAGAGTGTGATCATTGCAAGATCAAGGAGTGAACTTATATTCTCTACCAAAAAGGCAAGTGATGCTTCATACTTTGTCCCATTATTTTCACTATGCATTAGTGATATTTCTAAGTAGGACTTGCATGGAATTTTTGCTAAGTTTAAACTATGCCATGGGAAATCCTAGTAGATAAAACCTTAGTAGAAATTTCCTAAGTTAAGATTCCTACTACTATAATGCTTAGCTTATTTAGTAGAAAACAAGGGTGGATTATATTCATGCTATGGAATATTTCTAAGTCAAGGACTTGTGTTTTTGTTTAATAAATAAACTAAGTGAATGAATCACCTGGGTGGAATGGAAAGAATGGTATGTGTTGAGTGGTTATGCAAGTCCAGTATGCTGGGGAAAACTTGGGCATCACCAAGTCCAGTATACTGGGGAAATGTCAACACCCGGATTTTTCAATCCTAGATGCCTGTTATGCCATACATCACAATCCCAGGATTACCATTTTTGTGAGACATAACAGAATTGGATACCATAGTACTTCATCCATTACAAACGATACATAAGTTCTTACACAAATAGGGATCTCATGATCCAGTTCTTAATACAACATCAAGCAGCGGAAAACGTAATAATAACGGTAGCGTAGGCGAAGCTCCATCTTTGGGGTCACAGGCAATGCTGACGATGGGAGATGATCCTAGTTGTCGTAACCTTCCGGGGGTCCATCTTCCAGGTACTCCTCTTCATAGTCTGGCCATGGGAATAGCCAGGGACAAAGCCATGAGTACTCTTTAAGTACTCGCAAACTAATACTAACAGGTAAGGGGTTTTTGGATAATAGGTCACTAGGCTCTAGGGTTGTTTTGCAAAAAGCCAGGTTTATCTCTACTAAGTTCCGAAGCTAGTCACAATTTTATAACTCCTAAATGGGAACTTGTAATTCAGGTCACAACTCTGTTGTGGTCAAGTCAAAGTCTCAATTCATTTCACAAGTCATTTTGAAAAGTCTGACGGGGGAACAGTATGGCCACTCCAATTGTCCATAACCGCGGACGCGGCTATTCGAATAGTTTGACACTCTGCAGAGATTGTACACTTTCACCACAACATTCGATACATCCGTCAGGAACAAATCCTGAATTCACCATACTCAGTATGCGGATAATCAATCCTAACCTTTCAATTACACGCCTTAGTATAAGCACCTCTCCTGTGAGTTTGGCCTCCCAACCATGACCACTGTCATCTTGGGTACTGCAAAGGTGGACAATCTTCACAAGGTAGCCTCAGCTCAGACCTTGGCCATGAGGGAACTAATACTAAGGTATATAAGTTTCCAGTCAAGCCCTACCCAATATTCGGGTATTGTGGTTGTACGCTAAAATTGGAATGGTATCGCATCCAGACAACCATCAGTTTTATAAAGGGGCTAAGGCTCATGCCTCAACATTTTCATCACCAAAATCATCAAGTGTTTGGAAACACATGTCCAACACATTTCAATAGAATGATCCATCATTCCAAGGTTTTCATAACCATTTTTCCACCAAGTATTCCCATCTAAAAGTTGATCAAGTTTTAAGCTTAGCACTAGCATCTACAAGTGGGGGTAGTAATAATGAGGGGTGGTAACTAGTGGAGTTTCACTAAGTCCAACCTTATATCTTAGGATGATATCAAGGTTTCTAGCTTAGGCCAAATTTTATGCTCTTTAGGCAACCTTTAGCACAACTGTCTAGTATCTACCAAACTCTTAGGTAGACTCTAAGTAAGCTTTGATAAAGAAATAAAGTAAGAAGCTTGCCATAAAACTAGGATTGGTTTATCAAATGGGTAGGATCACATATGCTTAAGGCATAGAGTAGTCATCTCATAGGTATGGGTTTGTGGCATCAGTAAGGTATCTTGCAAGTGTTAGCTTGCACAAATGTCAATATAAGCTTGCTAGGTATAGTGTCTTGCAAGTGTTAGCTTGCATTGGTATAATATCAGCTTGCCTTGTGCAGAGCAGTGGTTGAAGTTCTCCTCGGCTTCCTCTTTGTAGTATCCTCCTTCCTCCTCGTAGTATCCTTGGTCGGTACTAGCGTCTATGAATAAATACGAGGTACACAATCACCAAACAATACTTAACTACTTGCAATCATCACACACAAGGGTCCTATAGATGATCTAGCATCATCTCTAACATTACAAGGTTAAAGCTTGGTTTAAAACTTCTTATTTTTAGAAAAGTAATTTCTACTCATTGAAAAACTACTTAAGATTTAATATTCTCCAAACTAAACATGGGATCATTTTGACACATGTCATCACCACATATTGTAGTCCATGGGAATGTGATTTAAAGTGGTGTCACAATTTAATAAGGTTTTACGCTTTTATTTTAATTAATTAAAGTGGCTAGAAATGCTTATGAAGCATTCTTTTATTACTTGAACATTATTTCTGCAAGTAAACCTATATTTTTTATATATTCTGAAAGGTATGGTTAAATGTGATTTTTGAGAGTTGGAATCAACTCAAAAGCTTTTATGGTTTGAAATTGAAAAATGTTTGAATGCAGAAAAGCTTCTGCCTTGTTATTTTTACTATGGGTGATCTACAGATCCAAATGAATTGAATCCAACGGGCTTGGATTAAGCATTCACAGACCTTTCCAACAAAATTGGTTTCATCCAATTTGGTGTACTGAATCGATCTGGGTTGATTTTTGAAGTTGGGTACAGAAGTGTGTTTGAATTTAAAAAGAAAAAGGTTTAATTTGAATTGATGGGCTGCGCGGGAAAAGTTACTGGGCCGGCCTGCTAAGCGCAGGGCTCCCGCGGGCTGCTTAAGTGGGTGTCCCCACTCGTCAGTGACATGGGGCTGGGCGAAGCGGTATGGGGCAACGTGGATCGTTCGATCTACTTCTAATCCAACGGCTGAGGGTCATCGTCGACGCGAGACAACTCCGGCGAGAACGAAACCTAGCGCGGCCAGTGAGGGGTGCTGGGGGCTCACAGGGGTACGGGCGAGGGTCAGCGAGGCGGGCGAACGACGAAGTCGACGACGGCGAACCTCCTGGTACCGGTGGCTTCTCCTAGGGCGGCTCCAATCGCTGGCTCCCTTCTTCTCCGGCAGCGGCAGGCTCTAGTGAAATTCCGGCGAGGTGGTGCTCGGCTTGCTCTGAGGATGGTGTGGCACGGTCAGTGGGGAGAGGGGAGTGAGATGGTGTGAAGAAATCGTGCGGGGGTGGTCTCTATTTATAGTCGAGCGAGGGGACCGTCGGGGCGCACGGTGATCTCGTCGGGGGCGACGTTACAGGCGGCTATAGGCATGGGCAAGGGTAGGGGACGGTGCTGTGTCTCCTGGCGATGCTCAACGACATGATCGCGAGGCATGGGGCGGTGCGGCTTGGTCTGGAACGGGCGGTGCTCTGCGCGGCAGAGGCGGCGTCTTCGACGGCGGGCGGTGGCTGTATGGCACGGGGCGGCAAACGGGGATGTCTGGCGGTCTCCTGGGTCGGTGGTGATCGTGTGTGCATGAGGTGAGGGCGGCGCGTGGTCTGTGGGTGATGGTCGAGGGTGGCGCTCTGGCGCACGCTCGGCATGGTCTAGGTGTGTCTCGTGCGCGTGGTCCAGGGCTTGGCAACGCTCGCGGCTGGGACAGGCAGGGGCGGTGGACGGTGGGCTGCCTCCCAGACATGCTGGCTAGGCTTGCTGCTGCTCCTAGCTTGCTGTCCACAATGGGGTGACATGGGGGTGCTCGGCTGTTCACCATTAATGGCAATGGCAAGCTCACAGGGGTGCTAGTGTTGGGATAAACTTTCTAGATGATCTACTGGGTTGTGTGTGAGCTAACTAGGGAACAAGTTAGGCTCAAAACACTGCACACTATAGTGTTTGATGTTTTGTTTGATTTGTGTCTGCAACCTGTTTGATGAAATGGCCGCATGAAATCATGTTTTGAATTTTGAAATGAATTTTGGTGGGTTTGCTAGATTGGTTCTGGTGAGTCTGCAGATGCTTGGGTTTTGAAAATTAAGCTTGTTTGAGTGGGTTTTGGAAAAGTGGGATCTTCCCATATGAAGAAGATTCAATTTTGAATTGTCATTTAAACTATGCATTTGAAAGTTTCTGGATGATCACAAAGTGGGCCTTGATACTCTGTTATGAGTACATTCAAGGGGTGCAAAGATCCAGAAAAGTTTCTGTTAGGTTTTGAAAGTTTGAGACAGCCAAAGTAGGCATGGGAGTTAAATTGGTCAAAGTGACCATTCACTTAATATATTTGTTTTGATTTACTTGTCTTTAGGAAAAGTGTGGGAAATGTTTTAGATGATGTTTATTTCACCTAAGAAACATTTTACAAGCAATGGTTCACACAAACAAGGTGGTTTTTAAAGAAATTCAAAATCCATGCATACACATATACATGCATTCATGAATTCATTTAGAAAAGTTTTTGTTAACCCTACACTTGATGATTAGTGTTTGATGATCTAAGTTTGGTATTTTTGGGATGTTACAAACCTTCCCCCCTTAAACAAAATCTCGTCCCGAGATTTGAAAAAGGACGAAAAGATTACCTAGGATTTGAAGAGATCTGGAAACTCCGTCCTGATGTGATTTTCGCGTTCCCAGGTAGCTTCCTCTTCTGTGTGGTTGCTCCACTGAATCTTGAGAAACTTGATGCTTTGGGTTCTGGTAGTTCGAAAGGCTTCTTCCAATATACGGATGGGTACTTCGGGATAGGTCAGATCATCGTTGATCTCTATGGTCCGGTGATCGATATTTTTGAACACTTCGGTCTTCTCGGGGACTTCGAGACACTTGCGAAGTAACGAGATATGGAACACATTGTGCACAGCTGACATCTCTTCAGGTAGTTCCAATTGATACGATACTTCTCCTCGACGGTTCAGAATTTTGAAAGGTCCGATATATCTGGGGGCTAACTTTCCTTTGAGTTGGAAACGCTGCATTCCCTTCAATGGCGACACTTTCAGATAAACAAAATCTCCGATGTTGAAGGCGAGGTCTCGACGTCTCTTGTCGGCGTAACTCTTCTGTCGGGATTGGGCTGTCTTGAGGTGCTCACGAATCTTGTGAACCTTCTCTTCTGCTTCTCGTACGAGGTCGGGTCCGAAAATCTGACTCTCTCCTACTTCCGACCAGTTCAAGGGGGTGCGACACTTCCTTCCGTACATAAATTCAAATGGGGCCATTTGCAAACTGGCTTGGTAACTGTTGTTGTAGGAAAATTCTGCAAACGGCAGTCAGTCTTCCCACTTGGATCCATATTCTAGCACACATGCTCTAAGCATACCTTTGAGTATTTGGTTTACTCGCTCCGTTTGTCCATCGGTCTGAGGGTGATACGCGGTACTGAAATCTAGGCGAGTTCCTAAACCTTCTTGGACTTTCTTCCAGAATCTCGAGGTAAACTGAGTTCCTCGATCCGATACGATGTTCTTGGGGACTCCGTGCAAACTAACGATTCTAGCGATGTACAACTCTGCTAGCTTCGAACTCTGATAGGTGGTTTTGACGGGCAAGAAATGGGCGACTTTGGACAATCTGTCCACTATGACCCAAATAGAGTCATTTCCCCTACTAGAAGTAGGTAGTCCAGTGACAAAGTCCATTCCTATAGAATCCCATTTCCATTCCGGAATTTGCAAAGGTTGCAACAATCCAGCGGGTCTTTGATGTCCTGCCTTGACTCGCTGACATATATCACACTTGGCGATATAGCTTCCGATTTCTCTCTTCATCTTATGCCACCAAAATTGCTCTTTCAAATCTTGATACATCTTAGTTCCTCCGGGATGGATAGAATAAAGAGTATCATGAGCCTCCTTTAAGATAACTTCTTTCAACTCTGAATCTGCTGGTACACAAAGGCGTCCTTTGTACCACAGAACTCCTTCTTCGTCCTCGGTGAATCCGGGTACTTTTCCTGTACCGATACGACGCTTGATTCCGTCGATACTAGCATTTCCTTTCTGCGCCTCTTTAATCTGACTGATCAAAGTGGGCTGAAGTTCTATGCTAGCCAAAAAAATTTCACTTACTAATTCCATTCGAAAATCTTCCATCTCTTTGTGCAAACTTGGTTGCTCCTTCAAAATCATGGAGTTCAAGCGGCACGGCAATCTGCTAAGGGCATCGGCTACCACGTTGGCTTTACCAGGGTGATAGTGAATGTCCAGGTCGTAATCCTTGATTAGCTCAATCCATCTTCTCTGCCTCAGCTCCTTCTGAGTGAATATATACTTTAGGCTCTTGTGATCCGAATAAATCTCACAACGATTTCCCATCAGGTAATGTCTCCATGTCTTCAGGGCTAGAACTACGGCTGCGAGTTCGAGGTCATGGGTTGGGTAATTTTGTTCATGTTGCTTCAATTGTCGCGATAGATAAGATATAACTTTGCCTTCTTGCATTAGCACACATCCGAGACCAATCTTGGATGCGTCACAATACACATCGAAGGGCTTCGTGATATCCGGCATGATCAAGATTGGGGCTGAAATCAATCTCCTTTTGAGTTCTTGAAAACTCGCTTCACATTTGTCGGTCCATTCAAACTTCTTGTCCTTCTTCAACAATTGGGTCATGGGTCGGGCGATACTCGAGAATCCTTCTACGAATTTGCGGTAATATCCCGCCAATCCGAGAAAAGCACAAACTTGGGTTTGAGTGGTTGGGGCTTGCCAATCTTCTACATCTTTCACTTTGGCAGGGTCAACGGCAATTCCTCTGGCTGATACAATGTGACCGATGAATCCTACTTCCTGTAACCAGAATTCACATTTGCTAAACTTTGCATACAACTGATGCTCTCTAAGGGTTCCAAGAATGGTCCTTAGGTGTAGCTCATGTTCTTCTTCTGATTTGGAATAAATCAAAATGTCATTGATGAAAACAACGACAAACTTATCCAGGAAGTCCATAAAAATCTTATTCATGAGATTCATGAGATTCATGAAATAAGCGGGGGCATTGGTTAATCCAAAAGACATGACTGTATTCTCATACAATCCATATCTGGTGGTAAAGGCAGTCTTTGGGATATCCTCTGCATGAATTTTGAGTTGATGATAGCCAGTTCTAAGATCAATCTTAGAAAACACCTGGGCTCCGGTCAACTGATCAAACAAATCTTCTATCTTAGGCAAGGGGTACTTGTTCTTGATGGTGACATCATTCAACTTTCGATAATCTGTACACAAACGGTTACCTCCATCCTTCTTGTCCACAAACAAGATAGGTGATCTCCATGGGGACGCACTTGGTTGAATTAATCCAATTTCCAACATGGAATCCAGTTGCTTCTTCAGTTCTTCTAGTTTTGACGGGTTCATACTATAGGGTCTCTGGGCTATGGGTCCTGTTTCGGGGATTAGTTCGATGATAAACTCGATATCCCGATCTGGGGGCATACCGGGCAAAACATCTGGAAATACATCGGGGTATTCGCTGACTATCCGAACTTGGTCAATGGTAGGTTGGGCTATACTCTTGTTACACTTGAATTGGCGAGGTAAGGTTTCAGATATATGCTCGACTGATATTCCGGTGGTACTGGTCATGGTAATGGCTTTATTGGCACAGTCAATCAATCCTTTATGTTTGGACATCCAATCCATTCCTAGTACTACTTCCAAACCTTTAGTTCCGAGTACTATTAGGTTAGCATAAAAATCTATGCCATGGATTCGGATAGGGACTGCTTTGCAAATTTTCCTAGCCTTGGTGGTTGATCCGGGAATTTGTACAATCATCACATGCTTCAATTTGGTTGGTTGAATTTTACTAGTGCAGGCAAATTCTTCGTTGACAAATGAATGCGATGCACCAGAATCAAACAACACTCTTGCAAGTACTGAATTAACAGAAAACATACCCAGCACGACGTCTGGCGCTTCCTGAGCTTCTTCAGCATGCATGAAAAAAAGACGGCCATTGCGGTTGAGTGAATTCCCTGGGGCAAATCTTCTCCCTGGCTAGACACGACGCTGCTGCTGAGCTGGGACATTGGCGTTGGGTGCTGTAGCATTCTTCTTGTTGGGGCACTCGTTGGAATAGTGGCCTTTATTTCCACAGTCATAACAGGTCACTTGTGACTTGTCCTTGGCTACGACAGGCACAACATTGCTTCCAGTCCTCGGGGAGGTGTTGGGGTTGGCGGTAGCATTGTTGGTGTTGAACTTGGGTGGGGCACGGGTGAAATTTCTAGAGTTGCCGGGGTTGTTGTGATTTCCTACGGTTCTAGGGTTTCCACGGTTGGGATAGGTTGGACGGGTCATAGGGGGTTTGTTGGTTCTTGGGGCAAATCCTGGAGATGGGTTGGGGCGATACTTTGGGGTCTGATGGGTTCCTGGTTGATGCATCATGCGACTCTTGCGGTTCTCATTGGCCTGGTTGATCTTTCCTTCCATCTGGATAGCTGAGTCGACAAGGGCTTCAATATCAACAAAGGGGATATTGACTAACACTGTCTGCATCTCGTCATGCAAACCATTCAGGAATCTTTCTTTCTTCTTGGCTTCGGTGTCTATCTCGTCCGGGGCATACCTAGCTAATGACAAAAATTTGTCACGGTATTCCACTACCGTCATCCTTCCTTGCTTCAACTCTCTGAACTCATCTCTCATTCTCTTGATCAAACCTGGTGGCACATGGGTTCTGCTAAACTTGACTTTGAATTCCTCCCAGGTCATCATTTGGCCTCCGGTCATGGCACGAACACTGTTCCACCATGCCCTGGCATCTCCGGCTAGATAATGGGTGGCGAACAAGACTTTCTCGTTAGCTTCCACTCCGGCTACTTCTAAGTTATTTTCCATGGTTTTCAGCCAATCATCGGCGTCTAGGGGTTCTTCCGACTTGGTGAAAACGGGTGGGTTGGTATTCTGGAAATTCTTGAGCTTAGATCCATGGTTGTCCTGATTTCCGTGGCCTTGGTTGTTGTGGGCTAGCTGGGCTATCTGTTGCAGAGTGGCTAGGTTGGCTTGACGTTCCGCTCTTTCAGCTTCGCGGTCAGAAGTCAACATTTGCAGGATCTGCAACATCGGGTCCGGGGTTGAACCACTTCCTCCACGTGGCATCTGAAGATTGATATAGATTATGATAAAAGAGGGAAATTGCTAAGGTTTTGGGTTTTTGAAAATTTTTTAGAGTTTGACTCAAGTTTTCTAGCAACTTGCTTTTTCATTCATTCACTCATATCACACAGTACAACACACACCACAACAAAGAAAAACAGATGGTTTTAAGAACCATTCTGGAAACTACGATACAGTGGGACCGACTACTACTCACTACGCTAGTGCTCAGTGCTACTACTGCTTGGAGTCTGTGGCTTCATCATCTTCAGTATCATCGATGAAGGCGAAATCATCCTCATCGGTGAAGAAGTCCATGGCCTGATCCTCCAGAAAATCATCGTCATCGCTGAGATAGGAGTAAGGGTCTCCACGAAGATCCTCTCCGGCATTCTCCCTTTCCTCTAACTGCATGTCTCTCTCATGGATGGTCTCTTCCAGAGATGAGATGCGATGGCGAAGACGGGCAATAATGCGCTCCTTCTTGTCGAGCTGGCGGCAGCAAGACTTGCGATCCTTTGCTAGCATGGCGATGGTCTGATCCTTCGTCTTGATGATGGCAGACTTGTGGTTGCAATAGTCACGGCAGTTGTCCAGTTCCTGCTGACGATCATACATCATGAAGCTAAGGTGGTCCAATTGAGTCTTCAGCTCGGGGTGGTATGGGGCTTCCAGTGGTTGTCCATTTGCATCACGCCTTGGGCAAAACTCAAAGCGAGTACCCTTGATCTGATTGATGCTCTGCCCACACAGACGGGAAAGAGCTTCCTGCATTGCTCTGGCAAGTCCATCGAGCCAGTTGTTTTCCCTCAAGGTAAACTGAATTCCCTCTGCAGTGGGAGGTTCAATCTTTCCTCGAAGACTTGCAACAATTAGCCACTGCAGATCTTCTCCCCCTTGATCATTGAGCTGAGCTCCGAAGAACTCGGGATGCGGAAGCTCCAGAAGTTCTGAAAGCTGATCCAGATCCCTCTCAAAGATAAGGTCTCCTCCATTCCCGAGTTGGTAAAACTTGCTGTACTTCACGTCCATCTATAAAAATAGAGGATGAGTAGATTAGCAGAGTGGTCAAGTGTGTCAAAATTTTATCCATTTTGCAAGAGTTTTTGAGGAACATGAGGTTTTATTAAAGAATTAAAGAGGTAAGAATGAGAATAAGTTTTCGTAAATATTTTTGTTCTTTGGTTTTGAAACTAAGTTTTTGGTGCAACGTCCAATCTAACTAGGGTCTCCTATGGTCAGGATGGCTCTGATACCAACTTGTCAACACCCGGATTTTTCAATCCTAGATGCCTGTTATGCCATACATCGCAATCCCAGGATTACCATTTTTGCAAGACATAACAGAATTGGATACCATAGTACTTCATCCATTACAAACGATACATAAGTTCTTACACAAATAGGGATCTCATGATCCAGTTCTTAATACAACATCAAGCAGCGGAACACGTAATAATAACGGTAGCGTAGGCGAAGCTCCATCTTCGGGGTCACATGCAATGCTAACGATGGGAGATGATCCTAGTTGTCGTAACCTTCCGGGGGTCCATCTTCCAGGTACTCCTCTTCATAGTCTGGCCATGGGAATAGCCAGGGACAAAGCCATGAGTACTCTTTAAGTACTCGCAAACTAATAATAACAGGTAAGGGGTTTTTGGATAATAGGTCACTAGGCTCTAGGGTTGTTTTGCAAAAAGCCAGGTTTATCTCTACTAAGTTCCGAAGCTAGTCACAATTTTATAACTCCTAAATGGGAACTTGTAATTCAGGTCACAACTCTGTTGTGGTCAAGTCAAAGTCTCAATTCATTTCACAAGTCATTTTGAAAAGTCTGACGGGGGAACAGTATGGCCACTCCAACTGTCCATAACCGCGGACGCGGCTATTCGAATAGTTTGACACTCTGCAGAGATTGTACACTTTCACCACAACATTCGATACATCCATCAGGAACAAATCCTGAATTCACCATACTCAGTATGCGGATAATCAATCCTAAACTTTCAATTACACGCCTTAGTATAAGCACCTCTCCTGTGAGTTTGGCCTCCCAACCATGACCACTGTCATCTTGGGTACTGCACAGGTGGACAATCTTCACAAGGTAGCCTCAGCTCAGACCTTGGCCGTGAGGGAACTAATACTAAGGTATATAAGTTTCCAGTCAAGCCCTACCCAATATTCGGGTATTGTGGTTGTATGCTAAAATTGGAATGGTATCGCATCCAGACAACCATCAGTTTTATAAAGGGGCTAAGGCTCATGCCTCAACATTTTCATCACCAAAATCATCAAGTGTTTGGAAACACATGTCCAACACATTTCAATAGAATGATCCATCATTCCAAGGTTTTCATAACCATTTTTCCACCAAGTATTCCCATCTAAAAGTTGATCAAGTTTTAATCTTAGCACTAGCATCTACAAGTGGGGGTAGTAATAATGAGGGGTGGTAACTAGTGGAGTTTCACTAAGTCCAACCTTATATCTTAGGATGATATCAAGGTTTCTAGCTTAGGCCAAATTTTATGCTCTTTAGGCAACCTTTAGCACAACTGTCTAGTATCTACCAAACTCTTAGGTAGACTCTAAGTAAGCTTTGATAAAGAAATAAAGTAAGAAGCTTGCCATAAAACTAGGATTGGTTTATCAAATGGGTAGGATCACATATGCTTAAGGCATAGAGTAGTCATCTCATAGGTATGGGTTTGTGGCATCAGTAAGGTATCTTGCAAGTGTTAGCTTGCACAAATGTCAATATAATCTTGCATAGGTATAGTGTCTTGCAAGTGTTAGCTTGCATTGGTATAATATCAGCTTGCCTTGTGCAGAGCAGTGGTTGAAGTTCTCCTCGACTTCCTCTTCGTAGTATCCTCCTTCCTCCTCGTAGTATCCTTGGTCGGTACTAGCGTCTATGAATAAATACGAGGTACACAATCACCAAACAATACTTAACTACTTGCAATCATCACACACAAGGGTCCTATAGATGATCTAGCATCATCTCTAACATTACAAGGTTAAAGCTTGGTTCAAAACTTCTTATTTTTAGAAAAGTAATTTCTACTCATTGAAAAACTACTTAAGATTTAATATTCTCCAAACTAAACATGGGATCATTTTGACACATGTCATCACCACATATTGTAGTCCATGGGAATGTGATTTAAAGTGGTGTCACAATTTAATAAGGTTTTACCCTTTTATTTTAATTAATTAAAGTGGCTAGAAATGCTTATGAAGCATTCTTTTATTACTTGAACATTATTTCTGCAAGTAAACCTATATTTTTTTATATTCTGAAAGGTATGGTTAAATGTGATTTTTGAGAGTTGGAATCAACTCAAAAGCTTTTATGGTTTGAAATTGAAAAATGTTTGAATGCAGAAAAGCTTCTGCCTTGTTATTTTTACTATGGGTGATCTACAGATCCAAATGACTTGAATCCAACGGGCTTGGATTAAGCATTCACAGACCTTTCCAACAAAATTGGTTTCATCCAATTTGGTGTACTGAATCGATCTGGGTTGATTTTTGAAGTTGGGTACAGAAGTGTGTTTGAATTTAAAAAGAAAAAGGTTTAATTTGAATTGCTGGGCTGCGCAGGAAAAGTTACTGGGCCGGCCTGCTAAGCGCAGGGCTCCCGTGGGCTGCTTAAGTGGGTGTCCCCACTCGTCAGTGACACGGGGCTGGGCGAAGCGGTATGGGGCAACGTGGATCGTTCGATCTACTTCTAATCCAACGGCTGAGGGTCATCGTCGACGCGAGACAACTCCGGCGAGAACGAAACCTAGCGCGGCCAGTGAGGAGTGCTGGGGGATCACCGGGGTACGGGCGAGGGTCGGCGAGGCGGGCGAACGACGAAGTCGATGACGGCGAACCTCCTGGTACCGGTGGCTTCTCCTAGGGCGGCTCCAATCGCTGGCTCCCTTCTTCTCCGGCAGCGGCATGCTCCAGTGAAATTCCAGCGAGGTGGTGCTCGGCTTGCTCTGAGGATGGTGTGGCACGGTCAGTGGGGAGAGGGGAGTGAGATGGTGTGAAGAAATCGTGCGGGGGTGGTCTCTATTTATAGTCGAGCGAGGGGACCGTCGGGGCGCACGGTGAGCTCGTCGGGGGCGACGTTACAGGCGGCTATAGGCATGGGCAAGGGTAGGGGACGGTGCTGTGTCTCCTGGCGATGCTCAACGACATGATCGCGAGGCATGGGGCGATGCGGCTTGGTCTGGAACGGGCGGTGCTCCGCGCGGCAGAGGCGGCGTCTTCGACGGCGGGCGGTGGCTGTATGGCACGGGGCGGCAAACGGGAATGTTTGGCGGTCTCCTAGGTCGGTGGTGATCGTGTGTGCACGCGGTGAGGGCGGCGCGCGGTATGTGGGTGATGGTCAAGGGTGGCGCTCTGGCGCACGCTCGGCATGGTCTGGGCGTGTCTCGTGCGCGTGGTCCAGGGCTTGGCAACGCTCGCGGCTGGGACAGGCAGTGGCGGTGGACGATGGGCTGCCTCCCAGACATGCTGGCTAGGCTTGCTGCTGCTCCTAGCTTGCTGTCCACAATGGGGTGACATGGGGGTGCTCGGATGTTCACCATTAATGGCAATGGCAAGCTCACAGGGGTGCTAGTGTTGGGCTAAACTTTCTAGATGATCTACTGGGTTGTGTGTGAGCTAACTAGGGAACAAGTTAGGCTCAAAACACTGCACACTATAGTGTTTGATGTTTTGTTTGATTTGTGTCTGCAACCTGTTTGATGAAATGGCCGCATGAAATCAAGTTTTGAATTTTGAAATGAATTTTGGTGGGTTTGCTAGATTGGTTCTGGTGAGTCTGCAGATGCTTGGGTTTTGAAAATTGAGCTTGTTTGAGTGGGTTTTGGAAAAGTGGGATCTTCCCATATGAAGAAGATTGAATTTTGAATTGTCATTTAAACTATGTATTTGAAAGTTTCTGGATGATCAAAAAGTGGGCCTTGATACTCTGTTATGAGTACATTCAAGGGGTGCAAAGATCCAGAAAAGTTTCTGTTAGGTTTTGAAAGTTTGAGACAGCCAAAGTAGGCATGGGAGTTAAATTGGTCAAAGTGACCATTCACTTAATATATTTGTTTTGATTTACTTGTCTTTAGGAAAAGTGTGGGAAATGTTTTAGATGATGTTTATTTCACCTAAGAAACATTTTACAAGCAATGGTTCACACAAACAAGGTGGTTTTTAAAGAAATTCAAAATCCATGCATACACATATACATGCATTCATGAATTCATTTAGAAAAGTTTTTGTTAACCCTACACTTGATGATTAGTGTTTTATGATCTAAGTTTGGTATTTTTGGGATGTTACAGGAAAACTTGGTATCTCACTTGTGGAATGCCACCCAGGAACAAAGAGATTTGAGATGTCAAATGTTGAGAAGCTTCAAGTGCAGCCACTTGGAATTATGGGCTCTGCCTGGATCATATAGGTTGCAATAACTTAGCCAAATGGACAGTTGGTGGTAGGGGATGATAGGTTGGAGCGCGTCCATTCTGGTCTAAGGGAAGGCTTCTGAAAGATCTTGTCTTGGTGAAACCAAGTCTTGTGGGGAAAGTGCACCACCTCTGCAGAGTGTAAAATCTAAGTACTTAGCCATGTCCCTGGTAAAGGACAATTTGAGCATCAAGACATGGAAGCTATCAAGAATCTCCTCATCCCAATTTCTAAGTTAAAATTTTGTGGTTGAACAAGGGTTAAAGGATCACCAATTTCTATTGGGGGATGCCTTGGGTGATTTTTGACAAACAAAAACTTAGTGTTTTTCAAAAGATAAGGAAAATCAATTTTGAGCAAAGCAAGCCTAAGCTCCACTTAGCCAAATGCATATAGATGATAGACTCCACTATACTACCATAGTATCACTTGCTAATACAATTCAAATGTATTGACCCTTGTGGCTGTAACTTATTATGTTGCAGGTTTGTTTGATGTTAGTGGGATGTGTTGATTAGGATTACAAGTCTACAACCAACATGATTGCCTGTGGCACTTTGAAGATGAAGGACCCCATGCTATAGTTATTTCTGCTGCATTGTAATGAGATAGCCAAATGAGCTATGTAAGATGTAATGAATTATTTTATTCCTGGTTATAAAGTTGTAATATGACCTTTGTTTCTTGATATTACATCTTAATTGTGGATGCTAGCTATTGATCCAGGGACTAGCATTGTAAACACAGGGATCTCTACCTTATTAAAGGTTGGGACCTCTATAGATGGTATCAGAGCACTGTGTTCCCTGTAGGATTTGTAACCATAGGATTGGACAAAACCCCTTAGAAAAATAGGAGTTGTATTTGTTCCAAAACTTATTTACGAACAATCTTGTAAACTCTTTCCTCAACCTTTTGGTTTGATTCTACATCTCTTCTATTTCAAACTTGATGGAAAAAGCCTCCCCCATGGCCAAAGACTTCAACTTTAGTTTCACCAAGGACTTCAACTTGGATATCACTAAAGACTACAAGTGAGACAAGAAATATTACTCAAGACTTGAAGACTAAGGAAAAAGAACTTAGAAGGAACCATCATCACCTTTGAAGTTTTGTGACCAAGACACAAGAATTTTCCAAGGATACAATGATCTTGTTCATGAAGAATCAACTAAGAAGGATGGAATGATCTCAAGTGAACCATATAGTTGGACCACCATATTAAGTATAGATCAAACCCACCAACTTATGTGGTGTAGCAAAAATATTTTGTTGCCTAAAAATGTGCTTGAACTTTGTTGTTTGAGTGGAATGTTTGTTTGTGATTGCTTGCACATTGCTTGGGTGAATTATGATGTGTGTGATTATAATTATTTCCTTAGAAATCTTTTGCCTATTCTAATCCCAATCCAACCCAAACAGATGACTACTCCAAGAAACTCCAACATCAAGGATGGTGACAACAACAACAACAACAACAACCAAGGGATCAACATGAGAGAACTCATAGTAACCCAAGCCCAGTTGAACCAAGTGACAACTCAGTTTTTAGCCAACAACAATGAGTTAGACCCAACCATGCAAAGGTTTTTGGGAACCCAAACTCAATTGATGCAAAAGGTGACAAATCAAATGATCAACATGGGAGATAACTCTTCCCAAGGAGTTTATGACAACAAGGATGTCAAGGATGATATTCTAGAAGGAACCCAAGCTTGTAATATTTGTGGATACAAGGATCACACTTCTAAAGAGCATGAAGATCAATGCCCTAATTGTGAAGAGAAACATCCAACAAATCAATGCCCCACGTCTCAAGCTACTTGTTTCCGATGTGAAGGAAATAATCATGTCCCTATCCAATGCCCCATCTATTCCATAGTTCAACAAAGGAAACAAGGTGGAGTGCATCAATAGATTGTAAACCCCCATGAAGACAAAGGAAAATCTCATCTTGCACCTCCATGCATTATGACTCAATTTGATGGACCAAAGAGGAAACATATGTATTATCCAAGGAAAAGATTAAGTAGACCAGGAGACTTTCCCACCTTTGAGATAATATATGAAAAGCATGAACTAGAAGAACTCGTAGCTTTGGAGAAACCCAAGAAGAAAAAGGACAAAAGCCAAGTGCAATGTTGCCATTGCAAAGAGATGGGACACTATGCCAATGAATGTCCTGAGAAGAAGCAAAAGTATAAGGAGATTAGCCAAGTGTGGTGCAACAACTGCAAAGAGCTAGGCCATTATGGATCAACTTGTCCACAGAAGATATGTGAAGAACTCAATCTTGTCACATGTTACAATTGTGGTAACCAAGGACATTATGCAAGCAATTGTCCAGTAAATATGAAGCACAAGATAAAGCCTATGAAGGATCTCAGCCTTGTCACATGTTTCAAGTGTGGAAACAAAGGACACTATGCAGATGTTTGCCTAGAGAAGTATCATCAAGACCCCAAGCAAGCCAAGATGTAATCTAGTTGGAAATTTTTAAGGGTGGTAGTACCCTAGTTGCTTTGAGCCAACTTGTAACCTCTAGCCTTCCCAAATCTCGGGACGAGATTTCTTTTAAGGGTGGTAGCCTATCACATCCCAAAATTTTCCAAATTTAGTAATGTGAAAAATAAATAAACAAAATAAATAATTGTTGAAATTTAGGGGGAAAAGAAACTTTTTGTTTCTAAATGGAAACTTAAAAATCCATCTTGAACAAACTTTGAATAAATTTTGAATCCAACTAAATTCAAATCAAGTGAAATGCATTCTTCATAAATGCATCTTGGAACTTAAACACTTGGAAAATAAACCAAAACTCTAAAACCCTAATGGAAGAAAAACATTTCTAAGTTATCTCTAAGCCTATGGATTTGATCCATATAAAATTGATCAAACAAACATTTCAAAATGATCAAAAATGACAAATAGAAATATTATAAAACCATATGAAATTGTTTCACTTAATTTGGAGCCATATATAAAATCTTATAAATTTAATAAGATAAGGAAATTGAATTTCCAAAGCTAATAAAGCACCTATCTAGAAATCCATACCAAATGGTGAGAAATTAATCCTAAAGGTATTTAAAAGGATAAATAAATATTAAATAAGATTTTACAAATTGGAATCACCAACTTTGGATCTATAAATAAAAAGATATGTATTTTATGATAAAGAAAGAAATATTAAATAAGGAATATTTAAAGACAAAATTAAATCTTGGCCCTAATCCATAAGCAAATGGAATGAATATAATCCAAATCCAAATAAAATAAAAGGATAAAGATCTTTCCAAATAAGAAAAAATGGCATTAATCAAATTCTATTTCTATTTGAATAAAGAAAAATCCCTAATAAGAATGATTAATTAAATCATGGAAAAATAGTATTTGGAATTCACCCAAGGGGAATAAAATTTATTTAATTAATTTAAATGTAATCAAGGAAATCACCTAAATAAAAATTATGGAATTAAAACCATAATTGATTTCATTGGAATAAAAACAAATACCAATTTAAATGATTAATAAATCATATTAAAAATATTCCAAATAATTCAAGGTGAATTATTTGACACCCTATTAAATAAATAAACCTACTGAATAGGTTTCGTAAAAATATGGATTTCAAATAAAGTTTTAAAACACATTAAAACTTATTTGAAATAAAGACAAATGTCCATTTATAAATAATTAATATACCCTAAAAAGAATAATAGAATTATTTTAAAATTGACTTTAGAATGTACTATTAATCAGTATTGGAAAATACTCAAAGATTGGTGGAAGTTTGAATTCAAATAGTGCTTGGTTTGTTTGAATAAAAATCAAAATAGATAAATAAAAAAGAAAAGGGAAAAACAATCAGTACAAAAAAATGAAACCAACCAGCCCAACCCAACCTGGCCCACTAAGCCCAGCATCAGCCCATCCCTCTAACCCAGAGCGAATCGTTTTTCCACCCAAACCCACACCCGCATCGCCTCTGACTACCTGGACCCACTCCTCCTCTCTCTCTCACTCGCTGACGCCAGGCCCCACCGCGAGATCATCATCTCCCTCACCCGCCCGCTGACCACGCCTCGCCGGCCGTTCCTGCCGTTACCTCCCCGGCTTAATTCCGCGATAAAGGCTCAGTAATCAATGCTCGCGACCACGCTTGATTGGTAGCCTGCTTATCCTCTCCATTTCCCCCAACCAACATCACCAGAGAGCCACCGGGCTGCTCCAATTTCGTTTCGCACCACCCCGGTCTCTGGCGAGCTTCACGAACGATTCCGGCCACTCCTCGCTGAGCCTTGCCCCCTCGACCACTCGAGCCTGCTCCCCTCTCCCGTGCGCACCTTCCCGTGCCCTCCTCTCTCGCATGCGTGCCTCGTATCCACGGCAACGACTTCAACTGAGCTCCGCCGCCATCTGCCTCGACTCCGGCGAGTCCTCCTGGTAAGTGCAGACCACCCCTGACCCTCTAGTTGATACTCCTATAACCACCACACTTGCACGCATCTGATTGTATCTTCCTCTTGCCTTCTGGTGACCTACAAGCTCGCCCCCGACAACGACAGACCTCACCCGACGCCAGGCACCTCTCCGGCGAGCAATCGTCAACGCCTCCGTGCTCCCCTTGGCCAACCAAAGCATCGACGAGAATCAATGCTTCACGGCGATTCTGGTAAGCATCCTCACTCTTCCCCGTGCATCCTAGTTCGCCGGTAGCGTCATCGTCAGAGCCGCGCTGCCGCATGCCACTGTTGAACGCCACCAGTTTCTGGTCGAGGCACTAGGAGCCGTCAGATCCAGATCGGAGCAATAGGATAGTTTCACTTAACGAAGGGGTATGCGATGATCAGAGCCGCACAGATCTCTTTTAACCAATGTCTTGTATCTGTTGATCCACACGAAGCGTTTTTGCCCAATAGAATCACGCCACGTGGCCTAGGTTTAGATTTAAAAACCAGAAACTATTCTATTAGATGATCAAACTTGTAAATTGCATAACTTTTGATCCACATGTCCAAATTTTGCAAATTTTATATCAATGGAATCAGCAAGACAAGTAATATACAACCATGCACTTTCTTTAATAAAATTCTTCTGGTAAAATGGTTTTTTTGCAGAAACTTGTGTAGGCATATTTTGAATATAAAATTCTTTCTAAAATTATTTTTGTGATAAAATCTTTGACAAATGGATTGTTTTGAACCTAATGACCATATAAACCAACTTGTGGATTCAAAAAACATATTTTGTGAAGCAAAAGAGTAAATCTTTGATTTAGAACATTTCTAGTCAAATAAAAATAATGTTTATGTGTAAAAAATGCTTTTGGACGAAAACCTTTGGGAAATGTTTTGATTTAAACTCTCTGACCCTAAACACAAAGTTTTATGATTTAAAAATATATTTTGTCAACCCTATAAAAATTATTTCTTTGCTAAAGGCATTTTCAACCACATAAAATATTGATTTGGTTTAAAAATGATTTATAAGTAAACTATTTTGCAAATGATTTTTCCACTTATATAAAATGTCCAATAGGTGTTTTAGAATGTTTATAACCTGTTAGAAACCACTTTTCCAAATAAAACAATCTTTAGCATGCTTGCATGCATTTCTTTGTTTCTATTATTTTATGTGATGTTTGCTTGAATGGTAGATTGAATTTTTGCTTGCTTGATTGAATTGTAGTGGAATTTGAAGAGTGTGATCATTGCAAGATCAAGGAGTGAACTTATATTCTCTACCAAAAAGGCAAGTGATGCTTCATACTTTGTCCCATTATTTTCACTATGCATTAGTGATATTTCTAAGTAGGACTTGCATGGAATTTTTGCTAAGTATAAACTATGCCATGGTAAATCCTAGTAGATGAAACCTTAGTAGAAATTTCCTAAGTTAAGATTCCTAATACTATCATGTTTAGCTTAGCTAGTAGAAAACAAGGGTGGATTATATTCATGCTATGGAATATTTCTAAGTCAAGGACTTGTGTTTTTGTTTAATAAAACAACTAAGTGAATGAATCACCTGGGTGGAATGGAAAGAATGGTTTGTGTTGAGTGGTTATGCAAGTCCAGTATGCTGGGGAAAACTTGGGCATCACCAAGTCCAGTATACTAGGGAAAACTTGGTATCTCACTTGTGGAATGCCACCCAGGAACAAAGAGATTTGAGATGTCAAATGTTGAGAAGCTTCAAGTGCAGCCACTTGGCATTATGGGCTCTGCCTGGATCATATATGTTGCAATAACTTATCCAAATGGACATTTGGTGGTAGGGGATGATAGGTTGGAGCGCGTCCATTCTGGTCTAAGGGAAGGCTTCTAAAAGATCTTGTCTTGGTGAAACCAAGTCTTGTGGGCAAAGTGCACCACCTCTGCAGAGTGTAAAATCTAAGTACTTAGCCATGTCCCTGGTAAAGGACAATTTGAGCATCAAGACATGGAAGCTATCAAGAATATCCTCATCCCAGTTTCTAAGTTAAAATTTTGTGGTTGAACAAGGGTTAAAGGATCACCAATTTCTATTGGGAGATGCCTTGGGTGATTTTTGACAAACAAAAACTTAGTGTTTTTCAAAAGATAAGGAAAATCTATTTTGAGCAAAGCAAGCCTAAGCTCCACTTAGCCAAATGCATATAGATGATAGACTCCACTATACTACCATAGTATCACTTGCTAATACAATTCAAATGTATTGACCCTTGTGGCTGTAACTTATTATGTTGCTGGTTTGTTTGATGTTAGTGAGATGTGTTGATTAGGATTACAAGTCTACAACCAACATGATTGCCTGTGGCACTTTGAAGATGAAGGACCCCATGTTATAGTTATTTTTGTTGCATTGTAATGAGATAGCCAAATGAGCTATGTAAGATGTAATGAATTATTTTATTCCTGGTTATAAAGTTGTATTATGACATTTGTTTCTTGATATTACATCTTAACTGTGGATGCTAGCTATTGATCCAGGGACTAGCATTGTAAACACAGGGATCTCTACCTTATTAAAGGTTGGGACCTCTACAGGTGGGTTCACAGAAGAACAAAAGTATTATTATAAGGAACATCGTTTGTCACAAAAAGGGAAACACTTATGGGAACAAATTGATAAGTTGAATACTATTGCTAGAGACGTGTGCTCTACTTATAATGTTACTTATTGCTTTGATAAAGCTTGTTGCTGCAGGAGGTATAAGCACCTACCCTTTCAATGTGAGTATAATGATGATGTTACCATATCTTCTTATGTTAAAGGAAATTATGATTTTGATGATGTGGAACAAATTGAAGAATTTATTGCCTTCAAGGGTGCATTTGAACTTGCCAGTTTGCTTGAAAATACTGATGATGCACCTTATAAACATGAGGTTTTTGAGATACTTAAGTTTTGCTTTGATAATTATAAGGGAGAAAATGGCTATATTCTTGAATATTTTAATAGGCGTTTTCCACAAATGGAAGAGACTAATGCCTTGCAGGAGCCTATGGAAGAAGAAATTGCTGAAACTAAATGCTCATTAGATGAAAAAGAGGAGGAGAGTGATGGTCAAGAGGAGAAATAATGGATCTACCCATGTCTACCTTCTAATGAGAGTAACTCTTTACCCCTTATATTATTTTATTGTCCCCCATGCTTACCAAAGGAGGATGAATGTTATGTTATAGTGGATCCTTTTGAAATATCTACTTTGGATAAAACCTGTGGAGGTTTTAATCCCACTGTTTTTGAGCTTGATAGAAATTATGAGTTTATAGATCATAAAAAGCATGTTTTATGTGATAGCTATATTGTTGAGTTTATTCATGAGGCTACTGAAAATTATTATGAGAGAGGGAAACATGGTCTTATGTATCTCAACAATATTAAGTTTTCCCTCTTTATGTTGAAAGTTTTGAAGTTGGACTTGATTTGCTTTCCTATGCTTGTGTCTTTGTGCTTCTTTGATTTATTTTCTTACAAGATGCCTATGCATAGGAAGTGGGTTAGACTCAAATGTGTTTTGAATTTGCTGCTTGATGCTCTCTTTTACTTCAACTCATATTTCTTATGTGAGCATCTTCTCAAGCTATCAAGCCTAACTTAAAGGCGTTAAATAAAAGTACTTGTTGGGAGATAACCCAAGAGTTTCCTTGAGTCTTGGAAGTTATTACTTCAGTAATGACCTCTCCTTATCCTTTTCGTTTGCTTTTTGTGCCAAGAATGACCTCTAATGAGAGGGAAGTAAGATTTGGGGAGTTGCTGTCCCGAAACATATTTCTGTCCTCCACCAAAAACATTTGTGAGAAGTCTCTGTAACTCGGATTGAGCTCAAAATTTACGAATAAATCCCCCAGTATGCTAGATAACTTTCGTTAGTTCAACACTTTTTTATTTGAGCAATATAAGATGTTCTAAAAAATCGGTTTCTACCTGCTGGTCTGTTTTGACAAATTTCTGCCATTATTTGCATTTGCTTCTTATTGATTCCTTTTTGAGTTGTCTTTAGGTGAATTGAGATTTTTGAAGGATTTACTATAGTATCTTGTGTTTTTAGAGAAAAGCCTTGCTGTTTCTAAGCTTTGCTAGAGGTCTAATATCTTTTGAATAAGCTAATGTTGCTAATGAAGATTGTGTGAAGAAAACAAATCAGGTGTAGAGAGAGAATGATGCAATGAGATGAAGAATGGACAAAAGCTCAAGCTTGGGGATGCCACCATGGTGTCACCCCAAGAAATATCCAAGAGGTACAAGCGTCAAAGCTTGGGTATTCCCAAGGCATCCCCTTCTTTATCAATAAAAAGCTCAGGTCTGTCTAGACACTTCGTTTTTATTGTTTCATGCACAGTTGTGTTGTTCTTGGAGCGTCTTAGTTTTCGTTTGCTTTGCTTAGTTTGTTTAGTTTGATTGAGTAGTTTGGACCCCTGTTCTCGCTGTGTTGTTTTGCAAATAAGTTGCTTGGTGTTGGAAAGGAGTAGTAAGTTCTTGCTTGAAGTGCAAGAGGAGCTTGCATTGAATGTGATTTAGACTTTAGCATGACATGCTAGGTGTTGTTTTGACCTTATTCTTAGTGATTATTTCTGTAGCATGTCTTGTTCCAAACAATTGGGATTGCTTAGTGTGCCTTGAATAAATTATGCGTTGTTTTAGCATGCAAAAGCATAGTATAGTGGTATTCTCCTTTGATGCTTTGCTTGGGTTGACTTGGCACATGCTCACACCATGTTATGACTCTCACAAGTCACCATTAGCCTCTATGATCATTTAGTCCTTGACTTGTAGTACCACTCTTTGCTTTGATTAGTAATGCTTTGTTGCACTGCATGATTATGGCCATTATTGCTCTCTTAGTTGGTTGCTCCCAGTCTTTTGCTAGCCTCCACTTGTATGAGTAATTTCTACTCATGCTTCCAACTCCCAAGAAACCAAGTTATTCCATAGTGTCCACTATAAATTCCTATGTATGGTGTGTTACACCATTCCAAGTATATTCTTGTTTTTAGTTATCTTCCAATTAAAACTATTTTGTTATGTGAAAACTTAGTGACTAAAGCCCTCACAAACTTGATGGCACACTTTATATTCTTTGCCCCTAATAAACTTGAACCAATGTGTCTTCTATGTTGTATAGGTTTGCACTTATACGTTGGAATTAGCAGAACCGTGCTGTCACGGGGAACGTTTTCAACATTGCACTTGTATTTTGTACTCAGTTGATATCATGCTCTTTTGTCTATGGATGTCACCAGTGTGAAATAAAGAGGGAACTTGTAAGTCCATGGAGTTTGTATCCTGTGTTAGAGAAATGTCTGGGACGCTAGCCTAAGACATGCCTAATCATGGTGGAAACTTGCAGCATCACCATAGTGATATCTATGAAGCATTCTTCTTAAAAAGAGACACATTGAGAAAAGAGGAAAGAGAGAAAAAAGCACCATATTCCCATGGTAAATAAGAAGATTGCTGAGATACTCATTGTCTTCTTGCCTTGTCATTTTGGTTATGGGATAGCTCCTGTACCATGTGCAAGGGGTACCCCGTTGGCGGTTCTCAATGATACGCATGTACTTACAATGACAAGAACTTAAAGGTGAATGAAGTTGAGTAGCATGAGGTGTGGCCCTCGTATTCAAGGGACTTGAGATTGCCAACTTATACTCTGTCAAGCTTATACTCCATAGTTTGTTCACTTTAACCTTAATCACTTCAAGATGCTTATGATAGGGGCAATGAGGGATGAAAGCTAACAAGTACCATAATTTTTGGAAGCTCTTTTTGAAACTTGAAATCCCTGCTTCCCTTTATGAAGGGCCTTTCTTCCACCATTATTTGAGTATCCACCTTCTACTTTTAGGCACCATTAAGAGAGCATAGTTGTAATTCTGTGTGCAGTGTTCCAAAGCTTATTGATCCCAGCTTTCATGCACATGTTTAGAGTTCTTTGATCCCATCTTTCAATGCTTGCAAATGGTTGGATCTTTATTGTGAGGGTGCATGTCACCTCAAAAATTATTCTTTTATCACTTACCTACTCGAGGACGAGCAAGCTTGGGATGCTTGATACGTCAGAAACGTATCTATAATTTTTGATGCTCCATGCTTATTTAGTATCTACTTTGCTTTCCTTGTCTACACTTTGAGGTGCTTTTTACATGTTTTCTGGTACTAACCTATTAACAAGTTGCCATAGTGCCAGTTGCCTGTTTTCTGCTATTTTTGGTTTCAGAAAAGTTAGTAAAGAAATATTCTCGGAATTGGACGGGACAAACGTCAAAGTCAATTACTTTCCGTGGGGAAGAAGAAGTCTAGAGGGGAGAAGGAGACGCAAGACAGGGTGCCCAGACCCCCCTAGGCGTGGCCAGGGTGGGCCCGCACCTGGGTAGGGTTTGGTCCTATGGCCGCCTCCTCGGCCTCCCCCTTCACCTATAAGAAGCCCCTGATGCAGAAACCCTAAGCACCCGATCAAATCTCCATGAAACCGTCTGTAGCCGCCGCCACCATCGTCCCTAGATCGGGGGGATCTGAAATTCTTCTCGGCACCCTGCCGGAGGGGAGATCATCCCGGAGGCCTTCTCTCCGATATGATGCATGAGTAGTTCCAGCTTGGACTATGGGTCCATATAGTAGATAGATGGTTGTATCTCCTCCTTTGTGCTTTCATGTATAGATCTTGTGAGCTCCGTTCATGATCAAGATCTAACCTATTTGTAATCATGCATGTTGTGTTTGTGGGGATCCGATGGATATTGAGATTATTATGTTGGTTTGATTAATGGTTTTGTCTTTATGATTCTATCATGTATGTGTTGTCTGTGATCTTGCATGCTCTCCGTTGTTAATAGCTATCTTGGCCAAGTAGTTGCTAGTGACTCCAAGAGGGGGTATTTATGCTCGATAGTGGGTTCATGCCTCTAGTTTCCAAGGGAAGTGGCAATAATCTCTTCGGTTGTAGATGTGATGTTGCTACTAGGGAGAAAACAACGGTCTCTTGTTCATGGAACATGTGAAATGTTTACCTTACACACTTTGCTCAAAGCAGTTGTCTTTTGCTTGCAAATTAATACTAGAGGGGGTTCGGATGATAACCTGAAGGTGGACTTCTAGTCATAGATGCAGTTGGATGGCTGTCACATCCCAAAATTTTCCAAATTTTGAAATGTGAAAAAATAAATAAACAAAGTAAAATTTTGTTGAATTTTAGGGTGAGAAGAAACTTTTGATTCCAATTGGAAACATCAAAACCTATTTTGATCAATAAAATCCTAAAGGGATTTAAAAAGATAAACAATTAATAAATAAAATTATGATAGTTGGAATTACTATTTTTTGGATCTTTTAATAAAAAGATTTGGTTTTCAAAAGAAAAGTTAGAATTATAAATAAAGATTATTTTATAGAGCCAAATTAAATCTTGGCCAAGATTTTGAAATAAAATATTTCTATTTGATAAAAAGAGTAAAGGTTTATTTAATTAAAATAATGAGGATTTATTAATATCCAATGTTATTAAAGTAAAGGCTTTTCCATTTTAAATAAACACTAAAAACTTGTTAATTTATTTTAAATAAGATTTCCAAGTGTTTTATATTTTCAAATAAAACCTACTGAAATGGTTTTGATATTATTTAGATTTCAAATAGAGTTTTTTTTTAATAAATAAAATCCTATTTGAATTAATGACTAGGTTCTATTTATTTAATTATTAATGGATCCTAAAAAGAATAAAAAAAAATTATTTTGGGCTTTGGATTATGATGTTAAACAGAATTAAAATCAGTTCAATGTTCAGTGGTGGTTTGGTTTGAAATAGATTTTGAATTATTTGTTTGAAAATCAAAACAGAAATTCCAAATAGAAAAAGAAAAGGCAATCAGTATAAAAAAACAATGAAATAAGCAGTCCAGCTAACAGGCCTAGCAAGCCCAACCCACAGCCCAAGTAAAACCCCGCAGTGAATCGTTTTCTTACGTGCGAGCACACCCGCAGAGACACAGACAGGTGGACCCCGTGCCCTCTCTCTCTCTCTCACTGTCAGCACGGCCCCACTCGCCTGTTCATCGTTCTCACCCGCCGCGACTGCTTCCCCCTTTTCTCCTGCCGTTCTCTGTCATTCAAGCCCCGATTAAATTCGCATCAACGCCGCTGTTATTCTTCGCCGTGACCATGCCCATTTAGTCGCCCACGACTCCTCTCTCCTTCCCCTCAGTTGCCAGCACCTCTCTGCCCCAGGGCTGTTCCAATTTCGAGCTCGAGCATCGCCGTCTCTGACGAGCCTCTGCACTGATTCCGGCCACACCTCGCCGCCCCTCGTCTCCCACTGCACACAGCTTTACTCCCTATCACCATGCGCACCTGCCCGTGTGCTCCACTCGCTCGCGCACGGTCAGAATCATCGGCAACATCGACAACCAGCAGCACCACCGTCTGCAAGCAACTCCCCGCGACCTTTCCCCGGTAACTCCGACCGCCCCGAGCCCTCTCCTTGATGCTCCCATAATCCTTGATGCCATACGCGTCTAATCATGCATTTACCTTTCCTCGGCACGATCTGCAGCTCCGTCCCCGACGACGAACAGAACCGCCTGACGCCGCCACCGACTCCGGCGAGCAATCCACGCCGCTCCAGCGTGCCCCTCGCCAAACCAACAGCACCTCGAGCTTCACCAGGACCCTGCGAACACTGTGAGCCCCTCCTCTGTCTTCCTTGCTTCCTGCATCATCGGCAAGCACACCGCCAGAGCGTGCTCCGCCGCTCGCCGCCGCGCAGCGCCGCCAGTGTTTGACCAAGCAACCGTGTCCGTTGGATCTCGATCCTTTGGATGAGATTAGAATTAGACGAAGGGGTATGTGTGCATCTGCGCCATGCGATTTAAATGAAATCTAACGGTTCGCAGAGGCTGATCCGCACGAAGCGGTATCGACCAGTAGGGAAGCGCCATGTGGACAAGGTTTTGTTTAAAACAGAAATTAGAATCTATTTGATTTGCAAACTTGTAAAATTCATAACTTTAATTCTACACTTCCAAATTTTGCAAATTTTATATCAATGGAATCAGCAGAACAAGTACTTTGAAACCATACATTTTGTTTAATGATTTGCTTCTGGAAAATTGGTTGAAATTGCAGAAACTTGTGTAGGCTTATTTTGAATATAAAAATTGTTCTAGATATATTTTTAGTATGAAGTCTTTGCAAAATGGATTGTTGTGAACCTACTGACCATAGGAACCAACTTATGGATTTAAAAATGTATTTTGTGAAGTTAAGGATAAATATTTGAATTAGCTCATTTCTAGTCAAATAAAAATATTGTTTTTGGTTTAGAAATGATTTTTGAGTAAAACCTTTGGAAAATGATTTAATTCAAACCTTCTGACCCTAAACACCAAGTTTTGAGAATTAAAATGTATTTGGTGAACTCTTAAAAGAATATTGCTTTGCTAAAAGCATTTTCAACCACATAAAATATTGATTTGATTTAAAAACGGTTTATAGATAAAACCTTTTGCAAATGGTTTTACCACTTTAGAAAATGACCACTTTTGAACCTTACAATGTTTAGAGCCTAGTAGAAACCACTTTTGCAAATAAAACTATCTTTTGCATGCTTGCATGCATTGCCTAGTTTCTATTATTTTATGTGTGACAAATTGTTTGAATATTGGTTTGAAAATGTGTTTGCTTGATTGAATTGTAGTGAAATTAGAAGAGTGTGATATTTGCAAGATCAATAAGTGAACCAACATTCTCTACTAAAAAGGCAAGTGACACTATCATCCATGTCCTACTATTTTCATTACACTTAGTGGATTTTTGTAACATGCATGATAAGGACTACTATATTTTATGCTATGCTAAATCATAATAGGATACCCTTATACCTTCCTTAGTGAAAACATTGTAGTTGTAGTATGCTTAGCCCTGCTATATATTGGGATGGGATACATGTTATGATTATATGAAGAGTTGAAAAGATATAAGTTTTATATAATAAAACAAGTACTCAATGAACCACCTGGGTGGACAAGGATACTAGAGTTTTGGACAAGGTGACAACAAAAGGAACCATGTTTATATGCCCATCTCTTTTTGTATGTGCACTAGAAGGAAACCACTAGGGACTTAGAGATTGAACATGTTTCTCGTACAGTGGCTTCCGTGTACAGCCACATGCTAAATGGGCTCTGGCTTAGTCAACTACATAGTGGAAGACCCATGCATTGGCATCTTCAGGATAACTAGAATTGTGTAAGGGAAATTTATCCCTACATTGGTGCCTGGTTGACAAGCTAGCATTGTGTACTGGGAGGACTTCTATGGAAAGACTTTGTCACATTCTCAATCTGCCAGTACTCCATCTTGGTGAGTACTTATCCAGCGGCCACTGGTGGCATCAAGATGAGATTGTGTCATGTGGGTAAAGTGTACAACTTCTGCAGAAGATCAAAATTCTAAGTACTTAGCCGTGTCCGGTTATGGACAACTCTGAGCAACTAAGGCCTGAACTTATGGAAGATCTCGACATTACAATTTTCTCAAAGTAAAACTTGATGGTGACAACAAGGGATTTGAAGCACTTGGAGTTTTCCAAGAAGTTCAAAAATATTTTAACAAAATATCAAAACTATTTTGAAAAGATAGGACAAAACTATATTGCTTTCTACAAATGATCCTAAACCCTACTTAGTCAAATATGCATGTAATGATAGGATCCACTTATTTCTACATAGTAGTGAAACTTGCCAATACAATTCAAATGTATTGACCCTTGTGGCTGCAACTTATTATGTTGCAGGTTTGTTTGATGTTAGTGAAGTTTGTTGAGTAGGATTACAAGCCTACATCTAACATGATTGCCTGTGGCACTTTGAAGATGAAGGACTCCATGCTTTATAGATATTCTGCTGCAATGTAATGTGATAGCCTAATGAGCTATGTAAGATGTAATGAATTATTTTATTCCTGGTTATAAAGTTGTATTATGACCTTTGTTTCTTGATATTACATCTTAACTGTGGATGCTAGCTATTGATCCAGGGACTAGCATTGTAAACACAGGGATCTGTACCTTATTAAAGGTTGGGAACCTTACAGATGGTATCAGAGCACTGTGTTGCCTGTAGATTGTAACCCTAGGATTGGACAAAACCCCTTAGAAAAATAGGAGTTGTATTTGTTCCAAAACTTATTTACAAACAATCTTGTAAACTCTTTCCTCAACCATTTTGATTTTGATTCTACATCTCTTCTATTTCAAACTTGATGGACAAAGACTACCCCATGGCCAAAGACTTCACGATGTGCAAAGAATTTCATCAACTCTAATGACTTCAACATCTTCAAGTGATTTCAACTTTAGTTTCACCAAGGACTTCAACTTAGACATCACTAAGGACTACAAGTGAAAACCAAGAGACATTAGATTGCCTACCAAAGACATTGATATCAAGTTAGAGTATGGATCATACTGACCTATGAGCTATGACTATACTAGGTTGATTATTTCAAGAAAACTTGTTGTTTCCTTCAACTCATGAGTTAAGCTCATAAGTTGTTAAGTGAATAGTTGCTTGTTGATTGCTTGATTGTTTGTTTGAACTTGATTGTTCTGGGTGATGTGTTAGAACTTCTTAAAAACCTATCCATCATTACTCATCCCTATCAAACCAACAGATGCCTCCCCGTCGTGCCAACCCCAACCAAAACAACAACATCACTCCTGAGATGCAGCAGATGATGACAGCTCAGACACAACTGATGCAGGAGATGACCACATTCATACAGAATCAGAACAACAATAAAAACAACAACAATCAGAATAACCCTCCAGCACTTGACATGCTCACCAAGTTTCTAAAACTTAGGCCTGCAAGGTTCTCTGAAACAACTGATCCAATGGAAGCCAATGACTGGTTACGTTCAGTGAACAAAGACTTAGTGACTATTGGCTACACCGATGAAGAAAAATTTAGGTTTGTAGCATTTCTACTTGAAGGACCAGCAGCAACATGGTGGGACAACTTACAGATCACAACTCCCCTTGAAGATGTAACTTGGGCTATTTTTGAGGATGGTTTCCGTACAACTCACATCTCACCTGGAGTGATGGACTTGAAGAAAAAGGAGTTTCACAATCTGAAACAGTGTCACCTCAGTGTGGTTGGATACATTGAAGAATTCAACAATCTGGCATGCTATGCACCGGATGAAGTTGACATAGATGCTAAGAGAAAAGAGAAATTTCTTGAAGGACTTAATGATGAGTTGAACCTGCAGCTAGCTGTTGCCTATGTCCCAACTTATCAATCCCTCTATGACAAAGCCACCATTTTGGAAAAAAAGATGAATCAAGTTGAGAATAGAAAGAGGAAGCATAAACTCAAGTATCACCCAGGATCATCAAAAAAGAAGCATTCATTCAAACAGAGCAAGGAAGATTCTGCACCACATCAGTATCACCACAACAACAATGGAAGTGATAATAATGGAAATGATACTGACAATGGAGATGACCTTGGTCAGAACCAACATGACACTTTCAGGAAGAAAGACATTAGCCAGTTGCAGTGCTATAATTGTAAGGAACTTGGACACTATGCATCAGACTGTCCTGAGAAGAAAAAGAAAATGGATGCTAGAAAAGCCAATGGAAATGACTCCAATGTGACCCAGAAAGGACATGTGAACCACATTGACATGGATGTAAACTTTGAAGAGATAGAAGAATTGGATGTCAGAAACTAGTTAACTCAGTTGAGTCAAATAAGGATTCCTTGTCTAGATATTAAGTGTTGAACCATAGTCAAGTGAACCATCAATGTAACCCTATAAGACTTTCTTTTAAGGGTGGTAGCATCCTAGTTGCCTTGAAGCCAACTTGTAACCCTAGCCTTCCCAAATCTCGGGACGAGATTTCTTTTAAGGGTGGTAGCCTGTCACATCCCAAAATTTTCCAAATTTTGAAATGTAAAAAAAATAAATAAACAAAACAAAATTTTGTTGAATTTTAGGGTGAGAAGAAACTTTTGATTCCAATTGGAAACATCAAAACCTATTTTGATCAATAAAATCCTAAAGGGATTTAAAAAGATAAACAATTAATAAGTAAAATTATGATAGTTGGAATTACTATTTTTGGATCTTTTAATAAAAAGATTTGGTTTTCAAAAGAAAAGGTAGAATTATAAATAAAGATTATCTTATAGAGCCAAATTAAATCTTGGCCAAGATTTTGAAATAAAATATTTCTATTTGATAAAAAGAGTAAAGGTTTATTTAATTAAAATAATGAGGATTTATTAATATCCAATTTTATTAAAGTAAAGGCTTTTCCATTTTAAATAAACACTAAAAACTTGTTAATTTATTTTAAATAAGATTTCCAAGTGTTTTATATTTTCAAATAAAACCTACTGAAATGGTTTTGATATTATTTAGATTTCAAATAGAGTTTTTTTTAAATAAATAAAATCCTATTTGAATTAATGACTAGGGTCTATTTATTTAATTATTAATGGATCCTAAAAAGAATAAAAATTATTTTATTTTGGACTTTGGATTATGATGTTAAACAGAATTAAAATCAGTTCAATGTTCAGTGGTGGTTTGGTTTGAAATAGAGTTTGAATTATTTGTTTGAAAATCAAAATAGAAATTCCAAATAGAAAAAGAAAAGGCAATCAGTATAAAAAAACAATGAAACAAGCATCCTAGCTAACAGGCGCAGCAAGCCCAACCCGCAGCCCAACTAAAACCCCGCAGTGAATCGTTTTCTTACGCGCGAGCACACCCGCAGAGACACAGACAGGTGGACCCCGTGCCCTCTCTCTCTCACTGTCAGCACGGCCCCACTCGCTTGTTCATCATTCTCACCCGCCGCGACTGCTTCCCCCTTTTCTCCTGCCGTTCTCTGTCATTCAAGCCCCGATTAAATTTGCATCAATGCTGCTATTATTCTTCGCCGTGACCATGCCCATTTAATCGCCCACGACTCCTCTCTCCTTCCCCTCGCTTGCTAGCACCTCTCTGCCCCAGGGCTGTTCCAATTTCGAGCTCGAGCATCGCCGTCTCCGACGAGCCTCTGCACCGATTCCGGCCACACCTCGCCACCCCTCGCCTCCCACTACACACAGCTTTACTCCCTATCACCAGGCGCACCTGCCCGTGTGCTCCACTCGCTCGCGCGCGCTCAGAATCGTCGGCAACAACGACAACCAGCAGCGCCACCGTCTGCAAGCAACTCCGGCGACCTTTCCCCGGTAACTCCGACCGCCCCGAGCCCTCTCCTTGATGCTCCCATAATCCTTGATGCCATACGCGTCTAATCATGCATTTAACTTTCCTCGGCGCGATCTGTAGCTCCGTCCCCGACGACGAACAGAACCGCCTGACGCCGCCATCGACTCCGGCGAGCAATCCACGCCGCTCCAGCGCGCCCCTCGCCAAACCAACAGCACCTCGAGCTTCACCAGGACCCTGCGAACACTGTGAGCCCCTCCTCTGTCTTCCTTGCTTCCTGCATCGTCGGCAAGCACACCGCCAGAGCGTGCTCCGCCGCTCGCCGCTGCGCAGCGCCGCCAGTGTTTGACCAAGCAACCGTATCCGTTGGATCTCGATCCTTTGGCTGAGATTAGAATTAGACGAAGGGGTATGTGTGCATCTGCGCCGTGCGATTTAAATGAAATCTAACAGTTCGCAGAGGCTGATCCGCACGAAGCGGTATCGACCAGTAGGGAAGCGCCACGTGGACAAGCTTTTGTTTAAAACAGAAATTAGAATCTATTTGATTTGCAAACTTGTAAAATTCATAACTTTAATTCTACACATCCAAATTTTGCAAATTTTATATCAATGGAATCAGCAGAACAAGTACTTTGCAACCATGCATTTTGTTTAATGATTTGCTTCTGGAAAATTGGTTGAAATTGCAGAAACTTGTGTAGGCTTATTTTGAACATAAAAATTGTTCTAGATATATTTTTAGTATGAAGTCTTTGCAAAATGGATTGTTGTGAACCTACTGACCATAGGAACCAACTTATGGATTTAAAAATGTATTTTGTTAAGTTAAGGATAAATATTTGAATTAGCTCATTTCTAGTCAAATAAAAATATTGTTTTTGGTTTAGAAATGATTTTTGAGTAAAACCTTTGGGAAATGATTTAATTCAAACCTTATGACCCTAAACACCAAGTTTTGAGAATTAAAATGTATTTGATGAACTCTTAAAAGAATATTGCTTTGCTAAAAACATTTTCAACCACATAAAATATTGATTTGATTTAAAAATGGTTTATAGATAAAACCTTTTGCAAATGGTTTTACCACTTTAGAAAATGACCACTTTTGAACCTTACAATGTTTAGAGCCTAGTAGAAACCACTTTTGCAAATAAAACTATCTTTTGCATGCTTGCATGCATTGCCTAGTTTCTATTATTTTATGTGTGACAAATTGTTTGAATATTGGTTTGAAAATGTGTTTGCTTGATTGAATTGTAGTGAAATTAGAAGAGTGTGATATTTGCAAGATCAATAAGTGAACCAACATTCTCTACTAAAAAGGCAAGTGACACTATCATCCATGTCCTACTATTTTCATTACACTTAGTGGATTTTTGTAACATGCATGATAAGGACTACTATATTTTATGCTATGCTAAATCCTAATAGGATACCCTTATACCTTCCTTAGTGAAAACATTGTAGTTGTAGTATGCTTAGCCCTGCTATATATTGGGATGGGATACATGTTATGATTATATGAAGAGTTGAAACAATATAAGTTTTATATAATAAAACAAGTACTCAATGAACCACCTGGGTGGACAAGGATACTCAAGTTTTGGACAAGGTGACAACAAAAGGAACCATGTTTATATGGCCATCTCTTTTTGTATGTGCACTAGAAGGAAACCACCCAGGGATTTAGAGATTGAACATGTTTCTCGTACAGTGGCTTTCGTGTACAGCCACATGCTAAATGGGCTCTGGCTTAGTCAACTACATAGTGGAAGACCCATGCATTGGCATCTTCAGGTTAACTAGAATTGTGTAAGGGAAATTTATCCCTACATTGGTGCCTGGTTGACAAGCTAGAATTGTGTACTGGGAGGACTTCTATGGAAAGACTTTGTCACATTCTCAATCTGCCAGTACTCCATCTTGGTGAGTACTTATCCAGCGGCCACTGGTGGCATCAAGATGAGATTGTGTCCTTTGGTAAAGTGTACAAATTCTGCAGAAAATCAAAATTCTAAGTACTTAGCCGTGTCCCCGGTTATGGACAACTCTGAGCAACTAAGGCCTGAAGCTATGGAAGATCTCGACATTCCAATTTTCTCAAAGTAAAACTTGATGGTGACAACAAGGGATTTGAAGCACTTGGAGTTTTCCAATAAGTTCAGAAATATTTTGAAAAAAGATCAAAACTATTTTGAAAAGATAGGACAAAACTATATTGCTTTCTGCAAATGAGCCTAAACCCTACTTAGTCAAATATGCATGTAATGATAGGATCCACTTATTTATACATAGTAGTGAAACTTGCCAATACAATTCAAATGTATTGACCCTTGTGGCTGCAACTTATTATGTTGCAGGTTTGTTTGATGTTAGTGAAGTTTGTTGAGTAGGATTACAAGCCTACATCCAACATGATTGCCTATGGCACTTTGAAGATGAAGGAATCCATGCTTTATAGATATTCTGCTGAAATGTAATTTGATAGCCTAATGAGCTATGTAAGATGTAATGAATTATTTTATTCCTGGTTATAAAGTTGTATTATGACCTTTGTTTCTTGATATTACATCTTAACTATGGATGCTAGCTATTGATCCAGGGACTAGCATTGTAAACACAGGGATCTCTACCTTATTAAAGGTTGGGAACCTTACAATGGTGGTCTATGTATATTATTGTATTGCCCAATCAAATCTCATAGGATCTTTCTGACTAGTAATTGCATTGTTATGCCTTGCTAAGTTCCTGTCAATTGCCTTGCTGTAATTTGTTTACCCTTCATGCCATGTTGTTTATCTAAGGAGAGCACCTCTAGTGAACTATGGACCCCGGTCCAATCTTTACCATTGATACATCTTCCACTGTTACTTGTTTACTTGCTGCAAACCATTACCTTCCACACCATACGTTTAATCCTTTGTTACAGCAAACCGGTGAGCTTGACAACCTCACTGATTCATTGGGGCAAAGTCTTGAGTTTGTGTTGTGCAGGTCTCGCGTTGCTTGCAACACCTATGTGATGTTTCCTTCCTCCTAATGGTTCGATAACCTCGGTTTCTTACTAAGGGAAACTTGATGTTGAGCTGCTTCATACCTTGCTCTTGTGGTTTCCAACGAAGCGTCCCACGACAAGTACTGGGCACCATCATGATGTCACCGTTAATCCCAAGTAAATCCCTCGCATACAGTCGTACTACCCTTTCTGTCACTAGGGTCCCCATCCTGCAGATTAGTCATTACTCACACTCCCTATACCTAGATCAATGCTTGGGGTCTTGGGTACCTGACAAGTCCTTAGATTGAGGCAAGAGAGGACACAATAATCATCATGTCATACAAACTAATACATGATCCCATCTATGATAAATAACATGCACAATCTACATGGCTAGGCCAAAGCCCTTAGCCCAAGGAGAATTACTCACACATAGAGATTAAATCAACAATCATAAACATTGTAATGGAGATCATGATATTGATAGTAATAGTCTTACAATGTCGCCAATTGGAGAAGAGATCTACTATTACAAGTGGTGGAATATGGCTATGGTGGAGGAGAAGGGTCGTTGATGGCTCAGTTGATGTGGAGCATGTTGGGAACTCCAAGAGAAAGGTGTGAAGTAGCACAGCAGCAAGTCTTCCCTCAGTAAGAAACTGAGGTTATTGAACCAGTAGGAGGAAGGAAACGTCACACAGGTGTTGCAAGCAACACGGAAACCTTCACAACACAAACTCAAGACTTTGCCCCAACTAACAGTGAGGTTGTCAATCTCACCGGTTGCTGTAACAAAGGATTAACTGTATGGTGTGGAAGGTAATGGTTTGCAGCAAGTAAACATGTAACAGTGGAAGTTTTATCAATGGTAAAGGTTGGACCGGGGTCCATAGTTCACTAGAGGTGCTCTCCTTAGATAAACAACATGACATGAAGGGTAAACAAATTACAGCAGGGCAATTGACAGGAACTGAGCAAGGCATAACAATGCAATACCAGACAAAAAGATCCTATGAGATTCGATTGGGCAATACAACAATATACATAGACCGCCATCCAACTGCATCTATGACTAGAAGTCCACCTTCAGGTTATCATCTGAACACCCTCCAGTATTAAGTTGCAAGCAACAGACAACTGCTTTAAGCAAAGTGTGTAAGATAAACAGTCCACATGTTCCCTGAACAAGAGACTGTTGTTTTATCCCTAGTAGCAACAACACAGACATGATAGTATCAAATAGACAAAACCATTAACCAATCTGACATAGTAATCTCAATATCCATCGGATCCCCGCAAACACACCATGCATGATTACAAATAGATTAGATCTTGATCATGAACGGATATCACAAGATCTATACATGAAAGCACAAGGAGGATATACAACCATCGAGCTACTACATGGAACCATAGTCCAAGGTGGAACTACTCACGCATCATACCGGAGAAGAAGGCCTCCGGGATGATCTCCCCTCTGGCAAGGTGCCGGGAAGAACTTTAGATCCCCCGGTCTAGGGACAACGGTGGCGGCGGCTACAGAAGGTTTCGTGGAGTTTTGATCGGGTGCCTAGGGTTTCTACATCGGGGTCTTCTTATAGGCGAAGAGGCGAGGCTGGGAGGCGGCCATGGCCCCCACACCCTGCCTAGGCGCGGGGTGGGTCCACCCGCGCCTAGGGGGTGTGGTGACCCTGTGCTGCCTCTCCGTCTCTCCTCTGGACTTCGTGACGCCCACGGTATAATATTGACTTTGGCTTTTGTCCCGTCCAATTCTGAGAATATTGATTTTCTTCCTTTCTGGAACCAAAAACTGAAGAAAACAGGCAACTGGCATTGTGGCAACTTGTTAATAGGTTAGTTCCAGAAAAGATATAAAAACACCTCAAAGTGTAGACAAAGCAAAGCAAAGTAGATAGTAAACAAGCATGGAGCATCAAAAATTATAGATACGGTTCCGACGTATCAAGCATCCCCAAGCTTAAATCCTGCTCGTCCTCGAGTAGGTAAGTGATAAAAAGAATAATTTTTGAGGTGACATGCACCATCAAAACCAAGATCAAACCATTTGGAAGCATTGAAAGCTGGGATCAAAGAACTCTAAACATGTGCATGAATGATGGAGTTCTAACAATAGGACATAGTAACTATGCATGCAACATGAAAGGCTACAAACAAAGATCATGAATAACATGCATTGAAAAACGTTTGTTTGTTTCACACAGAAAACATAGCATAGTGGCATTCAGCTTGTCCCTCATGGAGTAGCAAATAAATGCATAGGACACCTTCAAAGTTCACAAGGGTGACTAGAAACAAGTAGCACATGAACAAGTAATATCACAATATGCATCAATCAATAAGTTTTGGGGCACTGCACACAGAATTACAACTATGCTCTCTTAATGGTGCCTAAAAGTAGAAGGTGGAGACTCAAATAATGGTGGAAGAAAGGCCCTTCATAAAGGGAAGCAGGGATTTCAAGTTTCAAAAAGATCTTCCAAAAATTATGGTACTTGTTAGCTTTCATCCCTCATTGCCCCTATCATAAGCATCTTGAAGTGATTAAGGTTAAAGTGAACAAACTATGGAGTATATGCTTGATAGAGTATAAGTTGGAAATCTCAAGTCCCTTGAATATGAGGGCCACACCTCATGCTACTCAACTTCATTCACCTGTAATTTCTTGTCATTGTAAGTACATGCAGATCATAGAGAACCGCCAACGGGGTACCCCTTGCACATGGTACATGAGCTATCCCATAACCAAAATCACAAGGCAAGCAGACAATGAGCATCTCAGCGATCTTTTTATTTACTATGTGCATAGCTTTTTATTGAGTATGCTTCATAGATAGCTCATTATGGTGATGCTGCAAGTTTCCACCATGATTAGGCATGGCTTAGGCTAGCGGACCAGGCGTTTCTCTAACACAAAATACATACTCCATGGACTTACAAGCACCCTCTTTATTTCACACTGTTGACATCCATAGACAAAAGAGCATGATATCAACTGAGTACAAAGTACAAGTGCAATGTTGAAAACGTTCCCCGTGACAACACGGTTCTGCTAATACCAACGTATAAGTGTAAGCATATACAACATAGATGACACAATGGTTCAAGTTTATTAGGGGCAAAGAATATAAAGTGTGTCATCAAGTTTGTGAGGGCTTTAATCACTAAGTTTTTCACATAACAAAGAGACTTTTTAACTGGAAGATAGCTGAAAACAAGAATATACTTGGAATGGTGTAACACACCATGCATAGGAATTTATAGTGGACACTTTGGAATATCTTGGTTTCTTGGGAGTTGGAAGCATGAGTAGAACTTACTCATACAAGTGGAGGCTAGCAAAAGACTAGGAGCAACCAACTAAGAGAGCAATAATGACCATAATCATGCAGAGCGACAAAACATTACTAATCAAAGCATAGAGTGGTACTACAAGTCAATGACTAAATGATCATAGATGATATGGTGACTTGTCATAGTCATAACATGGTGTGAGCATGTACCAAGTCAACCCAAACAAAGCATCAAAGGAGAATACCACAATACTATACTTTTGTATGCTAAAACAACACATAATTTCTTCAAGGAACACTAAGCAATCCCAATTGATTGGAACAAGACATGCTACATCAATAATCACTAAGCATAAGGTCAAAACAACACCTAGCTTATCATGCTAAAGTCTAAGTCACAGTCAATGCAAGCTCCTCTTGCACTTTCAAGCGGGAACTTCCTACTCCTTTCCAACATCAAGCAACTTATTTGCAAACAACACAGCAAGAACATGGGTTCAAACTACTTTATTCAAGAAAACTAAACAACTAAGCAAACCTAAAGAAAACTAAGACGCTCCAAGAACAACACAACTTGTGCATGAAACAATAAAAACGAAGTGTCTAGACAGACATGAGCTTTTTATTTATGAAGGGGATACCTTGGGCATCCCCAAGCTTTGACGCTTGTACCTCTTGGATATTTCTTGGGGTGACACCGGGGTGGCATCCCCAATCTTGAGCTTTTGTCCATTCTTCATCTCATTACATGATTCATTAGCAACATTAGTGTATGAAATTTTTCCTTCATACAGAACTTCACACAATCTTCATTAGCAACATTAGTGTATTCAAAAGATAATAGACCTTTAGGTAAAGCTTTGGAACAGCAAGACTTTTCACTTAAAACACAAGATACTATAGCAACTCCTTAAAAAATCTCAATTCACCTAAAGAGAACTCAAAAAGGAATCAATAAGAAGCAAATGCAAATAATGGAAGAAATCTATCAAAACAGAACAGCAGGTAGAAACCGATTTTTTCGAAAATCTTCTGTTGCTCAAATCAAAACGTGCTGAACTAACGAAAGTTAGCTAACATACTGGGGGATTTATTCGTAAATTTTCAGCTCAATCCGAGATACATAGACTCCTCACTAACTTTTATGGTGGAGGACAGAAATCTGTTTCGGGACAACAACTCCCCAAATCTTACTTCCCTCTCATTAGAGGTCATTCTTGTCACAAAAATCAAACAAAAAGGATAAGGAGAGGTCATTACAGAAGTAATAACTTCCAAGACTCAAGAAAACTCTTGGGTTATCTCCCAACAAGTACTTTTCTTTAACGCCTTTAAGTTAGGCTTGATAGTTTGAGAAGATGCTCACATAACAAATATGAATCGAAGTAAAAGAGATCATCAAGAAGCAAATTCAAAACACATTTAAGTCTAACCCACTTCCTATGCATAGTAATCTTGTACACAAATAAATTCATGAAGAAAAAAGTGACAAGCATAGGAAGATAAGACAATAGGAAGATAAGACAAGAGTAACTTCAAAACTTTGAGCACATAGAGAGGTGTTTGAATACCATCAAAACTTCCACAACCATATTTTCCTCTCTCATAATAATTTTCAGTAGCCTCATGAATAAACTCAACAATATAGCTATCACATAAAGCATGATTTTCATGATCTACAAACACATAATTTCTATCAAGCTCAAAAATAGTGGGATTAAAACCTTCACAGGTTTTACCCAAAGTAGATATTTCAGAAGGATCCACTAGAACATAACATTCATCCTCCTTTGGTAAGCATGGGGGAAAATCAAATAAAGTAAGGGATAAAGAATTACTCTCATTAGAAGGTAGGCATGGGTAGGTCCATTCTTCCTCCTCTTGACCATCACTCTCCTCCTCTTTTTCATCTAATGAGCTTCTAGTTTCAGCAATTTCTTCTTCCATAGGCTCCTGCAAAGCATTAGTCTCTTCCATGTTTGGAAATCGTCTATTAAAATATTCAAGAATATAGCCATTTTCTTCCTTGTAATTATCAAAGCAAAATTTAAGTATCTCATAAACCTCATTTTCATAAGGTGCATCCTCAGTATTTTCAAACAAACTAGCAAGTTCAAATGCACCCTGGAAGGCAATGAGTTCTTCAATTTGTTCCACATCATAAAAGTCATAATTTCCTTTAACATAAGAAGATATGGTAACATTATCATTATACTCACATTGAAAAGGGAGGTGTTTATACCTCCTACAGCAACAAGCTTTATCAAAGCAATAAGTAACATTATAAGTAGCGCACACCTCACTACCAATAGTATTCAACTTATCATTTTTTCCCATAAGTGTTTCCCTTTTGTGACAAAAGGTGTTCCTTATAATAATACTTTTGTTCTTCTGTGAACCCACCTTGCCAGTAAGAACTAGTTTCAAAAAAACCATCCATTGATAGAAAGCATGACCAAGCAAGTCAATAACAGACCACCAACTAGAGTAGGAACTAAATTTTTTGTGTTTTTGAATAAAGAAAGCAAACCAAACTAAACTAATTTTTTTGGAGTTTTTGAAAAGAGGCAAACAAAACCAAGCAAAAGAAACTAAGCAAACTAAAAACAAAGTAAACAAAAGGAAGTGGAGGACTCCCCTTGTGAATACGTCCTTTGCCTCCCCGGCAACGGCGCTAAAAAACGTGTTGATGGCTCAGTTGATGTGGAGCCTGTTGGGAACCCCAAGAGCAAGGTGTGTAGTAGCACAGCAGCAAGTCTTCCTTCAGTAAGAAACCGAGGTTATCGAACCAGTAGGAGGAAGGAAACGTCACACAGGTGTTGCAAGCAACGCGAAAACCTGCACAACACAAACTCAAGACTTTGCCCCAACTAACAGTGAGGTTGTAAATCTCACCGGTTGCTGTAACAAAGGATTAACTGTATGGTGTGGAAGGTAATGGTTTGCAGCAAGTAAACAGGTAACAGTGGAAGATGTATCAATGGTAAAGGTTGGACCGGGGTCCATAGTTCACTAGAGGTGCTCTCCTTAGATAAACAACATGGCATGAAGGGTAAACAAATTATAGCAGGGCAATTGACAGGAACTGAGCAAGGAATAACAATGCAATTCCAGACAAAAAGATCCTATGAGATTCGATTGGGAAATATAAAAATATACATAGACCACCATCCAACTGCATCTATGACTAGAAGTCCACCTTCAGGTTATCATCTGAACACCCTCCAGTATTAAATTGCAAGCAACAGACAACTGCTTTAAGCAAAGTGTGTAAGGTAAACAATCCACTTGTTCTATGAACAAGAGACCGTTGTTTTCTCCCTAGTGGCAACAACACATCTACAACCGAAGAGATTTCTTTCACTTCCCTTGGAAACTAGAGGCATGAACCCACTATCGAGCATGTAGAGGTCCCAACCTTTAATAAGGTAGAGATCCCTGTGTTTACAATGCTAGTCCCTGGATCAATAGATAGCATCCACAGTTAAGATGTAATATCAAGAAACAAAGGTCATAATACAACTTTATAACCAAGAATAAAATAATTCATTACATCTTACATAGCTCATTTGGCTATCTCATTACAATGCAGCAGAAATAACTATAGCATGGAGTCCTTCATCTTCAAAGTGCCACAGGCATTCATGTTGGTTGTAGACTTGTAATCCTATTCAACACACTTCACTAACATCAAACAAACCTGCAACATAATAAGTTGCAGCCACAAGGGTCAATACATTTGAATTGTATTGGCAAGTTTCACTACTATGTATAAATAAGTGGATCCTATCATTTACATGCATATTTGGCTAAGTAGGGTTTAGGCTCTTTTGCAGAAAGCAATATAGTTTTATCCTATCTTTTCAAAATAGTTTTTGATCTTTTGTCAAATCTTTTTGAACTTCTTGGAAAACTCCAAGTGCTTCAAATCCCTTGTTGTCACCATCAAGTTTTACTTTGAGAAATTGGAATGTCGAGATCTTTCATAGCTTCAGACCTTAGTTGCTCAGTATTGTCCTTAACCGGGGACACGGCTAAGTACTTAGAATTTTATCTTCTGTAGAAGTTGTACACTTTACCCACATGACACAATCTCGTCTTGATGCCACCAGTGGCCGTTGAATAAGTACTCACCAAAATGGAGTACTGGCAGATCGAGAATGTGACAAAGTCTTTCCATAGAAGTCCTCCCAATACACTATGCTATCTTGTCAACCAGGCACGAATGTAGGGATAAATTTCCCTTACTTAATTCTAGTTAACCTGAAGATGCCAATGCATGGGTCTTCCACTATGTAGTTGACTAAGCTAGAGCCCATTTAGCATGTGGCTGTACACGGAAGCCACTATACAAGAAACTTGTTCAATCTCTAAGTCCCTGGGTGGTTTTCTTCTAGTGCACATACAAAAAGATAGCCATATAAACATGGTTCCATTTGTTTCCACCTTGTCCAAAATTGAGTATCATCATTCCACCCAGGTGGTTCATTGAGTACTTGTTTTATTATATAAAACATATATTTTTCCAACACTTCATATATTCATAACATGGTATTCCACCCCAAGTATATAGTAGGGCTAAGAATACTACAACTACGATGTTTCCACTAAGGAAGATATAAAGGATATCCTAATAGGACATAGCATAGCATAGTAACATAGTATCCCTATCATGTATACTACAAAAATACCACTAAGTGTAGTGAAAATAGTAGGACATGGATGATAGTGTCACTTGCCTTTTTAGTAGAGAATGTTGGTTCACTTCTTGATCTTGCAAATATCACACTCTTCTAACTTCACTACAATTCAATCAAGCAAACACATATTCATCTAGCATTCAAACAATTTCACCACATAAAATAACAAAAACATGGCAATGCATGCAAGCATGCAAAAGATGGTTTTATTTAGAAAAGTGGTTTCTATTAGGCTCTAACCATTTTAAAGCCCATTTTGGTCATTTACAAATGTGGTAAAATCATTTGCAAAAGGTTTCACTCCATAAACCAATTATTATACCAAGGTGACATTTTATGTTGTTGAAAATGCCTTTTAGCAGAGTATTAATTTTATAGGGTTTATCAAATATATTTTTAAATCTCAAAACTTGGTGTTTAGGGTCAGATAGTTTAACTCAGATCATTTTCCGAAGATTTTACTCAAAAAGTATTTTTTAACACATAAACAATATTTTTATTTGACTAGAAATGCTCTTATTCAAAGATTTATTCTTTGGCTTCACAAAATACATTTTTAAATCCATAAGTTGGTTTCTATGGTCAGTAGGTTCAAATTAAACCATTTAGCAAATATTTCACCTTAAAAAATTTTCTAGAACAATTTTTATATTCAAATTATCCCTACACATGTTTCTGCAAATTCAACCAATTTTACAGAAGCAAAACATTAAAAAATGCATGGTTGAAAATCACTTGTCCTGCTGATTCTATTGATATAAAATTTGCAAAATTTGGACGTGTAGATCAAAAGTTATGAATTTGCAAATTTGCATATCTAATAGAACAAAATTTTCTGTTTTAAACAAACTCTGTCCACGTGGCTCAATACTATTGGTCGGTAACGGTTCGTGCGGATCGATCAACACTGGCCACAGGATCTCACTTAAATCGCTCGGCACAGATGGACGCGTACCCCTTCGTTTAAAATCTAATCTCATTCCTTCGATCTAGATCCGACGGACCACAGCAGCTCGACCATGGACTGGCGGCGGCTGACGGCGGTGCACGCTCGGACGGAGACGTTGCCGAGGCACTAGGTTGCACGGGGAAGGGAGAGGATGCTCACCGTGCTCGCAGGAGTGCGGCGAAGCTCAAGGTGTGGTCGGTTCGTCAAGGGGCGCTCTGGTTCCCGAGGAATTGCTCACCGGAGCTAGAGACGGCATCAGGTTCCTCTGGTTGTCATTGGAGGCAGGGATTGAGGGTGCGCTAAGGCAAACAGAGCATGCGGTTAGATGCGTACGTTGCTGGGGATCACAGGAGCATCATTGGGAGATACTGGGGCAGTCTGTACTCACCGGGGAGCTTGTCGGAGCGATGGCAGACACGCGGGCGCTTAGGTGGTGGTCCTTGTCGATGTTTCGGAGCGCGCGCTGGCGAGTGAGTGGTTAAGGGAGAAGCGCCAGGAGAGGTGGGCAGGTTCGCGTGCACTGGGAGGCGAGGGGTGGTTGGACGGCGCTGGAATAGGCTGGAGAAGCTCGTCGGGGCAGTGGTGCTCGAGCTCGCAATTCGCGCAGCCTGGAGGCAGAGAGGAGGCGTTGCTTGGGGGGAATGGAAGAGGAGAGCGAGGCGTTTAAAGGAGCATGGTCACTGGCGAGATTACTCCAGCCATCAACGCAAATTGAATCGCGGCAGAAACGGCGAGGGGGATCAGTCGAGGTGGAGACGACGACTGACAGAGTGGGCCGCGTTGTCTGTGAGGGAGAGAGAGAGTGGGTGTGGGGCCTGCTAGTCAGTGACTACGCGTGTGAGTTACTGGGTGAAAAACGATTCGCCAAAGGGGGAGCAGGTGGGCTGCGAGTTGGGCTGGACTGGGCCTTGGCAGTGGGTTGGGTTTAATTCCTTTTTTTATAGAGAATGTTTTTCTTTTTCTATTTTGAATTTCTGTTTTGATTTTTATTCAAACAATTCAAACTCTATTTGAATTCAAACTTCCACCAAACTTTGTGTTGATTTTAATACTGTTTAACAATACAATCTAAAGTCAAATTTAGAGCAATATTTTTATTCTTTTAGGGTATATTAATTATTTAAAGTAGGCCCTTGTTTTAAATTCAAATAAGATCAAATATATTTTCAATCCTTATTTAAATTTCAATTTTTCACAAAACCTTTTCAGTAGGTTTTATTTATTTATTATGGTGTCAAATAATTCACTTTGAATTATTTGGAATATTTTTAATATGATTTATTAAACATTTAAATTGGGTATTTGCCTTTATTCCAATGAAATTAAATATGGTTTTAATTCCATAAATTTTATTTGGAAGATTTCTTTGATCCCATTATTTCATTTGGATTTGGATTATACTCATTCCATTTATGGATTTGGCTAAGATTTAATTTGGCCTTTAAATATTCCTCATTTAATATTTCTTTCTTTACCTTATAAAATCCATATCTTTTTATTTATAAATCCAAACTTGGTGATTCCAATTTGTAAAATATTATTTAATATTTGTTTATCCTTTTAAATGTCTTTAGGATTATTTGCTCTCCATTTGGTATGGATTTCCAGATAGGTGCTTTATTAGCTTTGGAAATTCAATTTCCTTATCTTATTAAATTCATAAGATTTTATCTATGGCTCCAAATTAAGTGAAACCAATTCATATGGTTTTATAATATTTCTATTTGTCATTCTTGATCATTTATAAATGTTTGTTGACAAAAAAATTATATGGAACAAATCTTTAGTCTTTGAGATAACTTGGAAATGTTTTTCTTTCATTAGAGTTTTGGTTTAATTTCCAAGTGTTTAAATTTCAAGATGCATTTATGAAGAATGCATTCCACTTGATTTGAATTTAGTTGGATTCAAACATTAACAAAAGTTGTTCAAGATGGTATTTTAAGTTTCCATTTAGAAAAAAAAATTCTTTTCACCCTAAATTTCAACAATTATTTATTTTGTTTATTTATTTTTCACATTACAAAATTTGGAAAATTTTGGGATGTGACAGGCTACCACCCTTAAAATAAATCTCGTCCCGAGATTTGGGAAGGCTAGAGGTTACAGTTGGTTTGAATACAACTAGGGTACTACCACCCTTAAAAGAAAGTCTCATAGGGTTACATTGATGGTTCACTTGACTATGGGTTCAATACTTGATATCCTGACAAGGAATCCTTATTTGACTCTTCTGAGTTAACTAATTCCTGACATCCACTTCTTCTATTTCTTCAAGGTTCCCATCCATGTCAATGTGGTTCACATGTCCTTTCCGGGTCATATTGGAGTCATTTCCATTGGAGTTTATAGCATCCTTTTTCTTTTTCTTCTCAGGACAGTCTGATGCATAGTGTCCAAGTTCCTTACAAGTATAGCACTGCAACTGGCTAATGTCTTTCTTCCTGAAAGTTTCATGTTGGTTCTGACCAAGGTCATCTCCATTGTCAGTATCATTCCCATTATTATCACTTCCATTGTTGTTGTGGTGATGCTGATGTGGTCTAGAATGTCCATTGCTCTTTTTGAATGAATGCTTCTTTTGTGATGATCCTGAGTGATACTTGAGGTTATGATTCCTCTTTCTGTTCTCAACTTGATTCATCTTGTTTTCCAAGATGGTGGCTTTGTCACAGAGTGATTGATAAGTTGGGACATAGGCAACAGACAGCTGCAGGTTCAACTCATCTTTAAGTCCTTCGAGGAATTTATCTTTCCTCTTAGCATCTGTATCAACTTCATCCGGTGCATAGTGTGCCAGATTGTTGAACTCCTCAATGTACTCAGCCACACTGAGGTGACGTTGTTTCAGGTTGTGGAACTCCTTTTTCTTCAAGTTCATCACTCAGATGAGATGTGAGCTGTACGGAAACCATCCTCAAAAATAGCCCAAGTCACATCCTCAAGGGGAGTGGTGATATGAAAGTTGTCCCACCATGTTGTTGCTGGCCCTTCAAGCAGAAATGCTGCAAACCTAACTTTTTCCTCGTCGGTGCAGCCAACAGTCACTAAGTCCTTGTTCACCGAACGTAACCAGTCATTGGCTACCATTAGGTCAGTTGTTCCAGAGAACCTTGCAGGCCTTAGTTTCAGAAACCTGGTGAGCATGTCATGTGCTGGAGGATTATTTTGATTGTTGTTGTTGTTGTTGTTGTTGTTCTGATTCTGATTTTGCATAAACTGCATCATCAGCTGCATCAGTTGAGCTTGACATGTCATCAACTGCTGCATCTTGGGAGTGATGTTGTTGTTGTTTTGGTTGGGGTTTGCACGTCGGGGAGGCATCTGTTGGTTTTATAGGGATAAGTAATGATAGATAGATCTAAAGAAGTTCTAACACACAACCCAAAACATTCAAGCTCAAACAAACAATCAACAAGCAACTATTTCACTTAACAACTTATCAGTTTAACTCATGAGTTGAAATAAACAACAAATTTGGTTGAAACAATCAACTTTGTGTAGTCATACCTCATAGGTCAATATGATCCATACACTAACATGATATCAATGTTTTTGATAGTTGGTAGGCAATCTAATGTCTCTTGGTTCTCAGTTGTAGTCCTTAGTGATGTCTAAGTTGAAGTCCTTGGTGAAATTAAAGTTGAAGTCATTGGTCATGGTGGAGGCTTTGTCCTTCAAGTTTGAAAAGGGAGAGATGTACAATCAAAAACAAAATGTTGAGGAAAGAGTTTACAAGATTGTTTGTAAATAAGTTTTGGAACAAATACAATTCCTATTTTTCTAAGGGATTTTGTCCAATCCTAGGGTTACAATCCTACAGGAAACACAGTGCTCTGATACCATCTATAGAGGTCCCAACCTTTAATAAGGTAGAGATCCCTGTGTTTACAATGCTAGTCCCTGGATCAATAGCTAGCATCCATAGTTAAGATGTAATATCAAGAAACAAAGGTCATAATACAACTTTATAACCGGGAATAAAATAATTCATTACATCTTACATAGCTCATTTGGATATCTCATTACAATGCAGAAGAAATAACTATAGCATGGAGTCCTTCATCTTCAAAGTGCCACAGGCATTCATGTTGGTTGTAGACTTGTAATCCTCAAGGGGTCAATACATTTGAATTGTATTGGCAAGTTTCACTACTATGTAGAAATAATTGGAACCTATCAATATATGCATATTTGGCTAAGTAGGGTTTAGGCTCATTTGCAGAAAGCAATATAGTTTTATCCTATCTTTTCAAAATGGTTTTGATCTTTTGACAATCTTTCTAAACTCCTTGGAAAACTCCAAGTGCTTCTAATCCCTTGTTGACACCATCAAGTTTTAGTTTGAGAAATTGGAATGTCGAGATCTTCCATAGCTTCAGGCCTTAGTTGCTCAGAGTTGTCCATAACCGGGGACACGACTAAGTACTTAGAATTTGATCTTCTGCAGAAGTTGTACACTTTACCCACATGACGCAATCTCGTCTTGACGCCACCAGTGGCCGCTGGATAAGTACACACCAAATGGAGTACCGGCAGATCAAGAATGTGACAAAGTCTTTCCATAGAAGTCCTCCCAATACACAATGCTAGCTTGTCTACCAGGCACCAATGTAAGGATATATTTCCAATACACAATTCTAGTTAACCTGAAGATACCAATGCAAGGGTCTTCCACTATGTAGTTGACTAAGCCAAAGCCCATTTAGCATGTGGCTGTACACGGAAGCCACTGTACGAGAAACTTGTTCAATCTCTAAGTCCCTGGGTGGTTTTCTTCTAGTGCACATACAAAAACATAGCCATATAAACATGGTTCCATTTGTTGCCACCTTCACTACAAGGAATCTAGCCATATATGACCCTCCATTTTTGTCACAGAATCGTCATAGTAGTTCGTTTATGACGTTTGTATGACGATTTTAAGATCGTCAAAAGTTGGGCGTTGCAAATGAATTATAACGACGTTTTTTACGAAATCATCATAACCGTCTATGACGATAATAGATCGCCATATACGTTATGACGATCTAATATCGTCATGGGCAATTTGGCCTAGCCAGGTCAGATCCAACGTGGCCAATCCTACGTGGCACAAAATTAGCCCAGTCCATGTCTAATATTTATATGGGCCAAGCCCAACAACTTGGTCAATTAATTTTTTTCTATCATTTCAGTTCATTCATTGGGCCAAGCCCAACATGTTGGCCTTCTCTATTTTCAGGGCCTTTGCATTCTTAGGATCTTTCTCTTTTTTATTTTGAACCATTTTTTGAAATTGTGCACTTTCCAGTCTAAATTGCGTGTGGGCCAAGGCCTTTTTAGAGCCCATCTAGTATTTGTTTCATTTCAGACATGCAAGCAGTAAACAGCAAATATTTCATACGCACAACCCAAATCACATTAATTTTCATGAATGATAACCCAAAATTAGATCAATATTACAATCGGCAGATATTGCAATCACCTAGGAATATGAAACCGATACAAACATACATTCTAGTATATTACAACTATTCCATCGTTCAAATCACCCATGAAAATACAAATAGCTTCAAAAAATATGACTAACTACTCTTTGCTGAGTAATGGAGCCTTGGCTTCTTCCACCTTCAGCCTGGAGCTCCTGTAAAATAGAGGAAATGTTGATTATGGCTATCAGTTGTGTCAGGCGACAGTAAAAACACTAAAGAAAAGCTAGTTAGCTCCAGCCAAACACAACAAAGATTGCTAGCTGCCTCTAATATTTATCAACAACACTTGTTGATTTGTGTCTCGATCAACCATAGTTACTGGATCAGTTGATGACATTAGGCAGAAAATATTTTCACACTATGAAACATTATCATATCAGTACAGACTGTACAGTATTTCTAGCTAGTAATAGTAATACAACAGTACAGTACAATATTCTAAACATATCAATATGAAAGGATTGTAAAAAGCATTGACAAATAATACAACAAGTTGGAGCATAGTATTTTGAAAATATACTGGAGCATAGATCATAAAAAATGCTAGCTGAAATTTCTATAGGTTATTCATGCTGGAAATTATAAAGTATATGAACCAGCTAAAGTTACACAAATAGTTGAACAAGTTACTACTGGTTAGGATCAGCAAGGATCAGAAGGGAGCGGGCGGAGAACTCACTACATAATTCATCGAGGAGGTAGTTGAAGGTGTAGGCCAGCTACTTGTTGAGTTTGCTATTGTCCTGGTTCTTCTTGATCTTGTCCTGGAAGTTCTCTAGCTCCAGGTTGTTCCACTGCAGATTGTCCTACACCGTCCACAAACAATAGTAAACACATCAGAGGTCTAACAGTTTACTGATATTTCTCTCTTCAGCAAACATAAGTAAATAAAATTAACTAGAAAAGTAAGTAAACATGTAATATAAGCAAACTGAACACATGTATTACTAATATTTCTCTCTGCAGCATACATCTCTAGTAGTGCTAAGACTATTAGATTGCTTTTTTTCATAGGAAACATAGCTATCAAATAGAGGAGCTAACAATTTATTTTTTCAATCAATAACAGAAATTTCTAAACAAATAAGTCAAGAAATTAAGCGTCTAGAATATAGATCATAACCACAATTTCTGGAAAATGGAATGAAAATGAAGAAGACATGATGTTGAACAAATCTGCATCCATTCTTGGCCTGTTCCTATGCTCCTTCTCAGTTGACAAATTCTTCTGCCACCATGACCTCCCCCTTTTTCTCCGCATGCACTACTTATCGTCTATTAACCTTGTCAAAAGACACCATTGGACAGAATATGATACCATGCCAATCATCAAATCTGCTACTTATCGTCTATTAACCAAGATAGCGTCAAAACTACACAGGAATAAAGAGTACAAGAACAAAACCCTAAACCTAAAGACAAGTTGGAACAACGTGTTTAACTACAGAACTATTTATTAGAACTTAAGTTAGTTTGAGACCACCTCCATAGAACGTGATACAATAAATCGAGCACCAACCCTGCATACATCGAGCCCAAACCATACAACATCGACAAATTTCAAATCAATTCCATAACGGATGAAGATGGGAGCGCGCGTAGAACTTACTGAATCGATGAAGTAGTTTTACGAGAACTCCCTCGACGGCCCTTCCTGTACATCTCCGAGCCGGGAGCTCAGGAGGTCGTCGTCGAGGAAGGAGGCGCGGTTGTCGCTGGTGCAGTTGGAGGTGACAACGAGGACCATGAGGAAGCGGGCAAGGCCGATGCTGTTGAGGGTCACCGCACCTACATGTTGGGGAAGATGCGGGCGCTAGGGATGAGCGGTCCACGCCGGAGGAGGAGACCCACCAGGCTCCACCATCACGTCCAGGGAGAGAGGAGGCCGTCGGGGAGGTCAGGAAGCCCTGGAGAAGTCGCGCGAGGCTGGCTCGTTCATCCTTGAAGTCTCCCTGCTCGCATTGCGGAGGCGGATCCGGTAGGCCAGGAAGCACGGCAGCTCCGGTAGGCCAGGAAGCACAGCGACTCCGGTAGGCCGGGAAGCACGACAGCGCGATGGAGGAGGACACCGTGGACTTGGCTGTGGCAGGGGAGGACGGGATGGAGATCGCGATCTAGAAGATGAGCAAAGTGGCGGCGGGGTGGTGGGAGGGAGGTAGGTTGGGGTAGTTAGGGTTAGGGCTGGGACCTAGGAGCCTGGGAACCACACGAGGGATTTTTCTTTTACCTTTTTTTAAAATGGTTATCGGTGTGGTGCTTTTCTGGTAGTTGGATCGTCTCGTGGACGTCTCAGATCGGTTTCCTGGGGCCGATCCGTGGGTAGGCAAGTCCTCCCTCCTGATTGGCTGAATATGGGTGTTTATTTTATGAGTGAAAAAACAGTTATGGCCAGAATCACGACATAGTTTGTGCTAATGTGCCCATATTGTGCACACATATGTAACATGGGATGGCGAACAATGTTGCAAGATAAAGTTTTCCATTTCGACGCACGGAAAATCCATTTTCTAAGCGCAAAAAATAGGGCGTTTTATGAAGCAACCACCAAATGACACTTTTAGAATGGCACCACCATATTTTTTAAAAATATTATACCACCTTAAATGGACAATGTCCCAACCGGGGTATCTCAAACCTTTATGTTCACCCCTGGCGAAAAAGACAAATTTGTGCCGAATCGGTAGGAAGTGGGTCCGATTTGAACTACAGGTACATTATTTGATGCCCATTATTTTTTGGAAAAATGATTTTTAGACTCACAATATGATGTTTTTTCAGAGATCCAATGCAAGTTTAGCGAGGCTCAGCCCCGAGCTAAGAATCTTTATGCCCGCCGTTTTGATCATAGTTTGAAACGGGCATAAAAAATTCAAAACGGTCCGATCAATGCAAATCCTTTGCGTGGCGTCTTATTATGTGACATAGTTTCAAGGAAAAATACCAATATTGGTATATTGCGAGTGTCTCAAAAAAACCTTCTCAGAAATGACCTATCATGTTTGAGGCTTCATGGCTTTCGGGCCAAACGACCAATGTTATGGCCAGAATCACGACATAGTTTGTGATAATGTGCCCATATTGTGCACACTTATGTATCATGGGATGGCGAACAATGTTGCGGGATAAAGTTTTCCATTTCGACGCACGGAAAATCCATTTTCCATTTTCCGAGCGCAAAAACGGGGCCTTTTATGAAGCAACCACCAGATGACAGTTTTAGAATGGCACCACCATATTTTGTAAAAATATTATACCACCTTAAATGGACAATGTCCCAACCGGGGTATCTCAAGCCTTTCTGTTCACCCCTGGCGAAAAAGACAAATTCCTGCCGAATCGGGAGGAAGTGGGTCCGGTTTGAACTACAGGTACATTATTTGATGCCCATTATTTTTTGGAAAAATGATTTTTAGACTCACAATATGATGTTTTTTCAGAGATCCAATGCAAGTTTAGCAAGGCTCAGCCCCGAGCTAAGAATCTTTATGCCCGCCGTTTTGATCATAGTTTGAAACGGGCATAAAAAAATTAAAAACGGTCCGATCAATGCAAATACTTCGCGTGGCGTATTATTATGTGACATAGTTGGAACTAAAAATACCAATAATGATATATTACGAGTGTCTCAAAAAAACCTTCTCAGAAATGACCTATCATGTTCGAGGTTTCATGGCTTTCGGGCCAAACGACCAATGTTATGGCCAGAATCACGACATAGTTTGTGATAATGTGCCCATATTGTGCACACATATATATCATGGGATGGCGAACAATGTTGCAGGATAAAGTTTTCCATTTCGACGCACGGAAAATCCATTTTCCGAGCGCAAAAAACGGGGTGTTTTATGAAGCAACCACCAAATGACAGTTTTAGAATGGCACCACGATATTTTGTAAAAATATTATACCACCTTAAATGGACAATGTCCCAACTGGGGTATCTCAAACCTTTCTGTTCACCCCTGGCAAAAAAGACAAATTACTACCGAATCGGTAGGAAGTGGGCGTCCGGTTTGAACTATAGGTATATTATTTGATGCCCATTATTTTTTGGAAAAATGATTTTTAGACTCACAATATGATGTTTTTTCAGAGATCCAATGCAAGTTTAGCGAGGCTCAGCCCTGAGCTAAGAATCTTTATGCCCGCCGTTTTGATCATAGTTTGAAACGGGCATAAAAAATTCAAAAACGGTCCGATCAATGCAAATCCTTCGCGTGGCGTATTATTATGTGACAAAGTTGGAAGTAAAAATACCAATATTGATATATTGCGAGTGTCTCAAAAAAACCTTCTCAGAAATGACCTATCATGTTCGAGGTTTCATGGCTTTCGGGCCAAACGACCAATGTTATGGCTAGAATCACGACATAGTTTGTGATAATGTGCCCATATTGTGCACACATATATATCATGGGATGGCGAACAATGTTGCAGGATAAAGTTTTCCATTTCGACGCACGGAAAATCCATTTTCCATTTTCCGAGCGCAAAAAATGGGGTGTTTTAGGAAGCAACCACCAAATGACAGTTTTAGAATGGCACCACCATATTTTGTAAAACTATTATACCATCTTAAATGGACAATGTCCCAACCGGGGTATCTCAAACCTTTCTGTTCACCCCTGGCGAAAAAGACAAATTCCTGCCGAATAGGTAGGAAGTGGGTCCGGTTTGAACTACAGGTACATTATTTGATGCCCATTATTTTTTGGAAAAATGATTTTTAGACTCACAATATAATGTTTTTTCAGAGATCCAATGCAAGTTTAGCGAGACTCAGCCCCAAGCTAAGAATCTTTATGCCCGCCGTTTTGATCATAGTTTGAAACGGGCATAAAAAATTCAAAAACGGTCTGATCAATGCAAATCCATTGCGTGGCATCTTATTATGTGACATAGTCGCAAGGAAAAATACCAATCTTGGTATATTGTGAGTGTCTCAAAAAAACCTTCTCAGAAATGACCTATCATGTTCGAGGTTTCATGGCTTTCGGACGAAACGACCAATGTTATGGCCAGAATCACGACATAGTTTGTGATAATGTGCCCATATTGTGCACACATATGTATCATGGGATGGCGAACAATGTTGCAGGATAAAGTTTTCCATTTCGACGCACGGAAAATCTATTTTCCATTTTCCGAGCGCAAAAACGGGGCCTTTTATGAAGCAACCACCAAATGACAGTTTTAGAATGGCACCACCATATTTTGTAAAAATAATATACCACCTTAAATGGACAATGTCCAAACCGGGGTATCTCAAACCTTTCTGTTCACCCTTGGCAAAAAAGACAAATTCCTGCCGAATCGGTAGGAAGTGGGTCCGGTTTGAACTACAGGTACATTATTTGATCCCATTATTTTTTGGAAAAATGTTTTTTAGACTCACAATATGATGTTTTTTCAGAGATCCAATGCAAGTTTAGCGAGGCTCAGCCCCGAGCTAAGAATCTTTATGCCCGTCGTTTTGATCATAGTTTGAAACGGGCATAAAAAATTCAAAAACGGTCCGATCAATGCAAATCCTTCGCGTGGCGTATTATTATGTCACATAGTTGGAAGTAAAAATACCAATATTAATATATTGCGAGTGTCTCAAAAAAACCTTCTCAGAAATGACCTATCATGTTCGAGGTTTCATGGCTTTCGGGCCAAACGACCAATGTTAAGGCTAGAATCACGACATAGTTTGTGATAATGTGCCCATAATGTGCACACATATATATCATGGGATGGCAAACAATGTTGCAGGATAAAGTTTTCCATTTCGACGCACGGAAAATCCATTTTCCATTTTCCGAGCGCAAAAAACGGGGTGTTTTATGAAGCAACCACCAAATGACAGTTTTAGAATGGCACCACCATATTTTGTAAAAATATTATACCACCTTAAATGGACAATGTCCCAACCGGGGTATCTCAAACCTTTCTGTTCACCCCTGGCAAAAAGACAAATTCCTCCGAATCGGTAGGAAGTGGGTCCGGTTTGAACTATAGGTACATTATTTGATGCCCATTATTTTTTGGAAAAATTATTTTTAGACTCACAATATGATGTTTTTTCATAGATCCAATGCAAGTTTAGCGAGGCTCAGCCCCGAGCTAAGAATCTTTATGCCCTCCGTTTTGATCATAGTTTGAAACGGGCACAAAAAATTCAAAAACGGTCCGATCAATGCAAATCCTTCGCGTAGCGTATTATTATGTGACATAGTTGGAAGTAAAAATACCAATATTGATATATTGCAAGTGTCTCAAAAAAACCTTCTCAGAAATGACCTATCATGTTCGAGGTTTCATGGCTTTCGGGCCAAACGACCAATGTTATGGCTAGAATCATGACATAGTTTGTGATAATGTGCCCATATTGTGCACACATATATATCATGGGATGGCGAACAATGTTGCAGGATAAAGTTTTCCATTTCGACGCACGGAAAATCCATTTTCCATTTTCCGAGCGCAAAAAACGGGGTGTTTTATGAAGCAACCACCAAATGACAGTTTTAGAATGGCACCACCATATGTTGTAAAAATATTATACCACCTTAAATGGACAATGTCCCAACTGGGGTATCTCAAACCTTTCTGTTCACCCCTGGCGAAAAAGACAAATTCCTGCCGAATCGGTAGGAAGTGGGTCCGGTTTGAACTACAGGTACATTATTTGATGTCCATTATTTTTTGGAAAAATGATTTTTAGACTCACAATATGATGTTTTTCAGAGATCCAATGCAAGTTTAGCGAGACTCAGCCCCGAGCTAAGAATCTTTATGCCCGCCGTTTTGATCAGAGGTTGAAACGGGCATAAAAAATTCAAAAACGGTCCGATCAATGCAAATCCTTTGCATGGCGTCTTATTATGTGACATAGTTGCAAGTAAAAATACCAATCTTGGTATATTGCGAGTGTCTCAAAAACACCTTCTCAGAAATGACCTATCATGTTCGAGGTTTCATGGCTTTCGGGCCAAACGACCAATGTTATGGCATAATCACGACATAGTTTGTGATAATGTGTCCATATTGTGCACACATATGTATCATGGGATGGAGAACAATGTTGCAGGATAAAGTTTTCCATTTCGACGCAGGGAAAATCCGTTTTCCATTTTCCGAGCGCAAAAAACAGGGTGTTTTATGAAGCAACCACCAAATAAAAGTTTTAGAATGGCACCACCATATTTTGTAAAAATAATATACCATCTTAAATGGACAATGTCCCAACCGGGGTATCTCAAACCTTTCCGTTCACCCCTGGCGAAAAAGACAAATTCCTGCCGAATCGGTAGGAAGTGGGTCTGGTTTGAACTACAGGTACATTATTTGATGCCCATTATTTTTTGGAAAAATTATTTTTAGACTCACAATATGCTGTTTCTTCAGAGATCTAATGCAAGTTTAGCGAGTCTCAGCCCCGAGCTAAGAACCTTTATGCCCCCCGTTTTGACCATAGTTTGAAACAGGCATAAAAAATTCAAAAACGGTCTGATCAATGCAAATCCTTCGCGTGGTGTCTTATTATATGGCATAGTTGCAAGGAAAAATACCAACCTTGGTATATTGCAACTGTCTCGAAAAAACCTTCTCAGAAATGACCTATCATGTCCGAGGTTTCATGGCTTTCGGACCAAACGACCAATGTTATGGCTAGAATCAGGGTATAGTTTATGATAATGTGCCCATATTGTGTACACATATGTATCATGGGATGGCGAACAATGTTGCAGGAGAAAGTTTTCCTTTTTGACGCATGGAAAAACCATTTTCCATTTTCCGAGCGCAAAAAACGGGGCGTTTTGTGAAGCAACCACCAAATGACAGTTTTAGAATGGTACCACCACATTTTGTAAAAATATTAGACAACCTTACATAGACAATGTCCCAACCGGGATATCTTAAATCTTTTCGTTCACCCCTGGCGAAAAAGACAAATTCCTGCTGAATCTGTAGGGTCCGGTTTGAACTATAGGTACATGATCCGATGCTCCTGATTTTTGGCAAAAATAATTTTTAAACTCGCAATATGATACAAGTACATGGGTCCGGTTTTATATGAACAAATGTCCCAACCGGGGCATCTCAAACGTTTTCGTACACCCTGGCAAAAAATACAAAATCATATTTTTAATTGTGATATTTCTCCTACTATGGAATAGTGTGGAATTAGTAAATAAAGTATTTTGAAATAATAAAAGCATTGCTAATTAACACTTAAGATGATCTACTGAATTTTAGAAAAATTTAGAGACAAAAATTATATTTTTTAGACATATTATGAAAAAAATAAAAAATAATTATAAAAAAAAGAAAAAAATCTATTGTCACCGGACCAGCCGAGCTGGCCCGAACCTAATATATCGCACGAAGGCCCAGGCCGGCCCAAGCATATATGGCAACCGCCTCCCTTCCCAGGATGTAAAAAAAAAGTCTCGAACCTATACTATGTGTGGCGTGCATTTGTATTCACGTGTGAACCATTGCCCTAGTGGTTTGTCCCGCTGGTTGGCGGTGTGAGGGCACGGGTTCGACCCTCTAAGTCCCTATTTTTTTCCATTATTCCAGCTTGTCTGTTTGAATATATTGAAGCAGCGCCACGTAAGCAGATATGCCACGTAGTAAAAAGCTGACACATAGACACGACACATAGGCGTGATTGCTGACGTGGCCGACTACAATTTCAACTTATCTTAATTTGGACATCATGACGATTTTAAATCGTTGTAGTGAGGTTAAAATAACATCGTAGGCTACATCCGCCAGGTTATGACGATTTGAGCTAATAAAACTATGACGTTCCTAAGCAAAATCGTCATACTATTGTAAGGTTTTAAACCTCCCGAACGGCTTACGACCATCTGGTGAGAAATCGTCATAATTTTATGACGATTTTGTCCACGGTCACTACGAGAAGGTCATAGAATAACACATTCCTTGTAGTGCTTGTCCAAAATTGAGTATCATCATTCCACCCAGGTGGTTCATTGAATACTTGTTTTATTATATAAAACATATATTTTTTCAACACTTCATATATTCATAACATGGTATTCCACCCCAAGTATATAGCAGGGCTAAGCATACTACCACTACGATGTTTCCACTAAGGAAGATATAAAGGATATCCTAATAGGACATAGCATAGCATAGTAACATAGTATCCCTATCATGCATACTACAAAAATACCACTAAGTGTAGTAAAAATAGTAGGACATGGATGATAGTGTCACTTGCCTTTTTAGTAGAGAATGTTGGTTCACTTCTTGATCTTGCAAATATCACACCCTTCTAACTTCACTACAATTCAATCAAGCAAACACATATTCAACTAGCATTCAAACAATTTCACCACATAAAATAACAAAAACATGGCAATGCATGCAAGCATGCAAAAGATGGTTTTATTTAGAAAAGTGGTTCCTATTAGGCTCTAACCATTTTAAAGCCCATTTTGGTCATTTACAAATGTGGTAAAATCATTTGCAAAAGGTTTCACTCCATAAACCAATTATTATACCAAGGTGACATTTTATGTTGTTGAAAATGCCTTTTAGCAGAGTATTAATTTTATAGGGTTTATCAAATATATTTTTAAATCTCAAAACTTGGTGTTTAGGGTCAGAGAGTTTAACTCGAGTCATTTTCCCAAGATTTTACTCAAAAAGTATTTTTAACACATAAACAATATTTTTATTTGACTAGAAATGCTCTTATTCAAATATTTATTCTTTGGCTTCACAAAATACATTTTTAAATCCATAATTTGGTTTCTATGGTCATTAGGTTCAAATTATACCATTTAGCAAAGATTTCACCTTAAAAATATTTCTAGAACAATTTTTATATTCAAATTATGCCTACACATGTTTCTACAATTCAACCAATTTTCCAGAATCAAAAAATTCAACAAAATGCATGGTTGCAAATTACTTGTCCTGTTGATTCTAGTGATATAAAATTTGCAAAATTTGAACGTGTAGATCAAAAGTTATGAATTTTGCAAGTTTGTATATCTAATAGAACAATATTTTCTATTTTAAACAAACTCTGTCCACGTGGCTCAATACTATTGGTCGGTAACGGTTCGTGCGGATCGATCAACACTGGCCGCAGGATCTCACTTAAATCGCACGACACTGATGGACGCGTACCCCTTTGTTTAAAATCTAATCTCATTCCTTCGATCTAGATCCGACGGACCACAGCAGCTCGACCATGGACTGGCGGCGCTGGCGGCGGCTGACGGCGGTGCACGCTCGGACGGAGATGTTGTCGAGGGACTAGGTTGCGCGGGGAAGGGAGAGGATGCTCACCGTGCTCGCAGGAGTGCGGCGAAGATCAAGGTGTGGTCGGTTCGTCGAGGGGCGCTCTAGTTCCCGAGGAATTGCTCACCGGAGCTAGAGACGGCGTCAGGTTCCTCTGGTTGTCGTCGGAGGCGGGGTTTGAGGGCGCGCTAAGGCAAACAGAGCATGCGGTTAGTTGTGTACGGTGTTGGGGATCACAGGAGCATCATTGAGAGGTACTGGGGCAGTCTGTACTCACCGGGGAGCTTGCCGGAGCGATGGCAGACACGGTGGCGCTCAGGTGGTGGTCCTTGCCGACGTTTCGGAGCGCGCGCTGGCGAGTGAGTGGTACAGCGAGAAGAGCCAGGAGAGGGGGAGCAGGTTCGCGTGCACTGGGAGGCGAGGGGTGGTTGGACGGCGCGGGAATAGGCCGGAGAAGCTCGTCGGGGCAGTGGTGCTCGAGCTCGCAATTCGTGCAGCCTGGAGGCAAAGAGGAGGCGTTGCTTGGGGGGAATGGAAGAGGAGAGCGAGGCGTTTAAAGGCGCGTGGTCGTTGGCGAGATTATTCCAGCCATCAAGGCGAGTTAACGTGAATTGAATCGTGGCAGAAACGGCGAGGGGGGTCAGTCGAGGTGGAGACGACGACTGACAGAGCGGGCCACGTTGTCTGTGAGGGAGAGAGAGTGGGTGTGGGGCCTGCTGGTCAGTGACTGCACGTGTGAGTTACTGGGTGAAAAATGATTCACCAGAGGGGGAGAAGGTAGGCTGCGAGTTGGGCTGGACTGGGCCTTGGCAGTGGGTTGGGTTTGATTCTTTTTTCTATACAGAATGTTTTTCTTTTTCTATTTTGAATTTCTGTTTTGATTTTTATTCAAACAATTCAAACTCTATTTGAATTCAAACTTCCACCAAACTTTGTGTTGATTGTAATACTGTTTAACAATACAATCTAAAGTCAAATTTAGAACAATATTTTTATTCTTTTTAGGGTATATTAATTATTTAAAGTAGGCCCTTGTTTTAAATTCAAATAAGATCAAATATATTTTCAATCCTTATTTAAATTTCAATTTTTCACAAAAACTTTTCAGTAGGTTTTATTTATTTATTAGGGTGTCAAATAATTCACTTTGAATTATTTGGAATATTTTTAATATGATTTATTAACCATTTAAATTGGGTATTTGCCTTTATTCCAATGAAATTAAATATGGTTTTAATTCCATAAATTTTATTTGGAAGATTTCTTTGATCCCATTATTTCATTTGGATTTGGATTATACTCATTCCATTTATGGATTTGTCTAAGATTTAATTTGGCCTTTAAATATTCCTCATTTAATATTTCTTTCTTTACCTTATAAAATCCATATCTTTTTATTTATAAAGCCAAACTTGGTGATTCCAATTTGTAAAATATTATTTAATATTTGTTTATACTTTTAAATGTCTTTAGGATTATTTGCTCTCCATTTGGTATGGATTTCCAGATAGGTGCTTTATTAGCTTTGGAAATTCAATTTCCTTATCTTATTAAATTCATAAGATTTTATCTATGGCTCCAAATTAAGTGAAACCAATTCATATGGTTTTATAATATTTCTACTTGTGATTCTTGATCATTTATAAATGTTTGTTGACAAAAAAATTATATGTACCAAATCTTTAGTCTTTGAGATAACTTGGAAATGTTTTTCTTTCATTAGAGTTTTAGGGTTTTGGTTTAATTTCCAAGTGTTTAAATTTCAAGATGCATTTATGAAGAATGCATTCCACTTGATTTGAATTTAGTTGGATTCAAACATTAACAAAAGTTGTTCAATATGGGATTTTAAGTCTCCATTTAGAAAAAAAAATTCTTTTCACCCTAAATTTCAACAATTATTTATTTTGTTTATTTATTTTTCACATTACAAAATTTGGAAAATTTTGGGATGTGACAGAGCATCAATACCCCCTCTTGGAGTCACTAGCAACTACTTGGCCTAGATAGCTACTAACAACAAAGAGCATACAAGATCACAAACAACACAGACATGATAGTATCAAATAGACAAAACCATTAATCAATCTGACATAGTAATCTCAATATTGATAACCCACAAGTATAGGGGGTGTATGATAGTACTTTTGATAAATAGGAGTGTCGATCCCAACGAGGAGCAGAAGGTGTTGAACAGTGGTATGGAGCAGGAAATCCCTGTGAATACTTAGCAAACAGATTTTACGCTCCCTTGTGCAAAGGTATAAATCTAACCACAGCCTTAAACTTTGAGATCCTACGCTCCCTTGTGCAAAGGTGTCCTAACGGGGGTTCAGGTTTCTGTCACTCCGGCAACCCCACAATTAGTAGCCAAATACACAATGCATTCCCCTAGGCCCATAAATGGTGAAGTATCATGTAGTCGACGTTCACATGACACCACTAGAAGAATAGCACCACAACTTAAATACTAAACCATTGAATAATAACTCAACACAAATCCACTAATAACAACATGACTTCTCCCATGTCCTCAAGAACTAAACGAACTACTCGCAAGACATCATATGGATCAAGATCAAAGATGATATGATAATGGATAACAATCTAAACATAAATAATAATCCAATGGTTCCACTCACAAGCATAAACTACAATAGTAATTAACACCGGGAAAGTTTCCCCTAAGAACTAAAGCAAGATCCAACATAATTGTTACAGCGGGACGAAGTGGTGATGATGGTGTTGGTGGAGATGATGGTGTGGATGATGATGATGATGATCCCGATGAATCCTAGCTTGCACTACTAGGAAACAGGCTGTTAGTGGCGCACCCAAAATGCCCATCCGTGGTGCACTAGCAGTGCGCCACGGGCCTTGCGCTACGTCTATCTCTCAGCCGTGGCGCACTGCCTAGTGCGCCACAGAAGTTTAGATACAGGCGTGGCGCACATGCCAGTGCGCCACAGAAGTTTGGGCAGGTGCGCCACGCGTATGAAACGATAACCGTGGCGCACTAGGTGCTGTGCGCCACGGATATAAATTTCAAAATTAAAAAAAAAGCAGCAGATCTGGATCTCGTCGTCAGTGTCGTCGCGCGTCGGTGCAGGTCGCCGTCGTCTCCTCCTCGTCGTCACCTTGTTGTCGTCGTCGGAACTGCAAGGAGGAGGAGGAGAATAGGAGGAAGAGGAGGAGAAGAGGAGGAGAAGAAGAAGAGGAGGCAAAGGAGGAAGAGGAGGAGAAGAAGAGGAGGAAGAGGAGGAGAAGAAGAAGAGGAGGAAGAGGAGGAAGAGGAGGAGAAGAAGAGGAGGCAGAGGAGGAAGATGAGGAGAAGAAGAGGAGGAGGAGAAGAAGAGAGGGAGGTAGGAAGAGATGGAGGAAGAGAGGGAGGAAGGGAGGTCGACGTCGCCCGTTGTCACTGCGAGGAGGAGGAGAAGGAGGTCGACGTCGCGCCGTCACTGCAAGGAGAGGAGAAGGAGAAGGGAGAAGGGAGAAGGAAGAAGGAAGAAGGAAGAAGGAAGAAGGAGAAGGGAAAGGGAGAGGAATAGGGAAAAGGGGAAGGGAAAAGGGGAAAGGAAAAGGGAGGAGGGCGGGGTGGGGATTCAAATTTGAATCCCGCCCAAGCTTATCCGTGGCGCACTAGGTGTAGGTGCGCTACGGATAAGTCGCCCTGTTTTTTTTTCTGCAGGAAAAAACGGTTTTTTGACCGTAACTTTTTACTCTTTTCGAATTTTGAAAATCTAAAAAATCGCTAAACGACCATAGGTCGTTGCGAGCAGATGTGAAATCTCGTTATCGTCATTTTGGTATATTATATGATTTTTTTCGATATCGTATGCAAAAGTTACGGCCTTTTTACCGTGGCATGACTTTTTTTTGCAAATAAAGTCGAAACTCATTTTTGTTAATTTTACTAGAAGCTATACCACATTACCTACCTAAGTATGAAAGGATTTAATTTTTTGAAGTGTTTATCATTTTCGTTTATTTTTTGCAAACCCTAAAAAGGCGATCCACGGGGGGGTGGAGTTGGTGCATGCCACTTAGGCGTAGGGCACTAGGGCAGAGTGCCCTACGGCTAAGTTTATACATCTGTGGCGCACTATGCCATGTGCGCCACAGATGTTTGTGGCCGTTTCACAGCAGAGGGGGCGTGCGCTTAGGCGTAGCGCACCCCTCCCATGTGCGCCACAGATGACACTAACAACCGTGGCGCACATGACTATAGTGCGCTACAGATGTTTGGCGAGCGTCCAACAGGGCCCTGGACCACACACATCTGTGGCGCACTATAGTCATGTGCGCCACGGTTGTTCTAGTTACTAGTAGGGCACTGCCCAAAGGTGAGCCACGCCTGTTTTAGTCGTGGGGCACTTCAACCATGTGAGCCACGGATGTGCTGATTACCTATAGCTGTTTTCCTAGTAGTGTTGATGACGGTGTTGATGGCGACGATCTCCCCTCTCCGGGAAGGAATTCCCCTGGCAGAAATCTGTCTACCAGAGAGATCTTTCTCTCTTGGTGTTTTCCGCCCCCCAGAGGCGGTGGAAATCTATCTGTGGTCGCTCCCCGAGGCTTAGGGTTCCGTAGGGAAGATATAGGCGAAGGGGCGGAGTCGGAAGCCGGGTAGGTGGGCCACACCTTCCCTAAGCGCGGGGTTGGGTGGGACCACGCCTAGGGGGCTGTGGGCCCCCAGCGGCCCTTCTTCGTCCCTCCTTTCTGGCTTCCTCAATCTTCTAGAAAAATAATATTTTCCCATATTTTTCTGGTATTTTTCTGATCTTCGCGAAATTGCATCGAAACGCCCTCTTTTCCATCAGAATCCAGACTCCGGCAGTCCATCCTCCAAGAATCATCCAACATGCAAAAATAGTGGAAAAGACATAAGTAATACCTCATAATAAGACATATATCAATGAATAGAGGTAAATTATGATAAAGAAAGGTGATGCCAATTGGGCGTATCAACTCCCCCAATCTTAGACCTTCGCTTGTCCCCAAGCGAAAATTGAGTTCAGTAAACATGTCCACAGGTTTATGGCGTGAAGTGTCGATAAAAGAATACGAACAAGAAGCATCACACTTACCATTACACAACTCATAGAAGAAAGCAACTCGCCATTATATAACTTAGCTCGCAACCAAGTACAGTAGTCACAATAGAGATGCATAAAGATAAATCATAATTGGAATTGGTAAACTTGTTCTTGGTCAGAGAACACCTGGCAAACAGTTTCACAAAAAGCTTTTTGTAGAAGTTTTACAACAGGAGCACTCTTTTCTCAAAAAGGTTTTTCACAAATGAAGGCTTTCAAAGTAATACTCAATAGATAAGAGTCTTCTGCAAACAAGTAAGATAAAGAACATGATTGAATAAATCACCATATGAATGCTTGAAACACAACAACTCAAATGTTTACTGGATATAGAGAGGAGGTAGGTTTACTGACTCAAACTGGTAATTAGGAGAAAGGTCCCTTCATAGAGGGTAGCAGGGATTACAAGTCATAAAGAGCTTCCAAAAGATTATGGTACTTACTAGCTTTGATCCCTCATTGCCCCTATCATAGGCATCTTGAGATGATTAAGGTTAAAGTGCACAAAGATGGAGTATATGCTTGACAAAATATAAGTTGGCAATCTCATGTCCCTTGAATAGGAGGGACACTCCTCATGCTACTCAACTTTGGTCACCGGTAAGTTCTTGTCATTGTAAGTATTTGCGTATCATAGAGAACCGCCAACGGGGTACCCCTTGCACATGGTACAGGAGCTTTCCCATAACCAAAATGACAAGGCAAGCAGACAATGAGCATCTCAGCGATCTTTTTATTTACTATATGCATAGCTTTTTATTGAGGATGCTTCATAGCTAGCTCACTATGGAGATGCTGAAAGTTTCCACCATGATTAGGCATGGCTTAGGCTAGCGGCCCAGGCGTTTCTTTAACACAAAATACAGACTCCATGGACTTACAAGTTCCCTCTTTATTTCACACCATTGACATCCATAGACAAAAGAGCACGATATCAACTGAGTACAAAGTACAGGTGCAATGTTGAAAACGTTCCCCTTGACAGCACGGTTCTGCTAATTCCAACGTATAGATGCAAGCGTATACAGCTTTGATGGCACAATGGTTCAAGTCTATTAGGGGAAAGAAAATAAAGTGTGCCGTCAAGTTTGTGAGAGCTTTACTAACTAGTTTTCACATAAAAAATACTTTTTAATTCGAAAGGTAGATAAAACTTGAGAATTTGCTTGGAATAGCAAAAGTGGTACTAGGTAGATATGGTGGACACAAGTGGCAAAGGTTTTGGTTTCAAAGCGATTGGAAACATGAGAAGTATGCCTTCTCAAAACAGGTTTTTGGCTAGCAAGGCTGGGTATCAAGCAAGAGAGTTGAAAGAAACAAGCAAACATACAAGTAATAAAGCCAAACATGCAATCTTCCTTGAAGACACAAAAGATCTTAAATAAAGAATACTAAGCTTATGAGCCAACAAGAAAGAAAACAAATGATACAAAATACCTGTAAGCCTTTTCTCTTTTTCTTTCAAACCTCAAAAAGTATTGCTACTGACCAGAACTCGGTTTGCCAAAACCAATTTAGATCCACTTGATGCTCCCAAAGTGATGCCAATACTGATCAACAAGATCAATCATATAATAGAGATTGCAAACTAAAATAAGAAGTGCAAAAAGTAAAAGATGAGACTTATCATTAATATTCCAATAATGGCACTCACACCAAGGGATACATAGATAATCAACTAAAGGAGAGATACTTCCACATGCAAACCAAACTATAAGATAACCTCTCTACCACAGATATGAATCCACTAAAAAGGTAAAAGATAAAAGATAATGGTGGTGATACCGCGGCACACCCCCAAGCTTGGAACAAGCCAAGGGGATGCCAAACCTGATGATGAATTACTCCTTCGGTGGTGGTGGTGGTGTTCTCTTGTTTAAGGAAAGGAGATCCTCCAGCATCATACAAAGCCTGACATTCTCTTCTTGAAGTATATCCACCTTCATCCTCAAAGCACGGTACTTATCACAAAACTCGTGAGTGGTTCAAAGGGCTTCCGCTGCCTCAGGGCAGTATCTAAAGTCTGGACCGAAGGCTACAATTCCCTGCATGTTACGAGAAAAAGCATCCCCAGTATTAATTGCTCTTACCAAAGTATGTTTCCTTGCCCTTGCCCCTGTGGAGGTTTGTTCTTCCACCTTTATCTCCTCCACGGGCTTCTTGCCTTTGTCGTTGGCGGAGACCATGGTGCTCTAAACTTGAGAAGATTTCCTGACAGAAATAGATCGAAACGAAAACACGACGAGAACACGATGCACGAACCTCGGGGGATCCGGGGGGTTATATATTACGAAGTTTCATTGCATAAGGAAGGTTTTGACATGGAAACAAGGCGGAGACGGAGTTCGAGGGTGGAACACCCCCTCCAGGCGTGGCCAGGCTGGGCCCGCGCCTGGGGTGGGTTTGTCCACCCCGGACTCCGGTTGCTCCTCTGTTCCATCTCGTAGTCTTCCTTATGTATTAAAAACATCAAAAATATAAAAAGATTGGGGTTTCATGAACCTTCTGTTTTCACCACTTTTACCTAATCAAAGACGAACTCTGCAGATTCCGTTTCTCCTTATCCTAGAATTTTCCTTTCCTCACAAGGCAATACACAAAATTCAATGGCAACATTAGTGTAAGCAAAACAACAAACCTTTAGGTTCACTCTTCAACTGAAATCTATTAAAACAAAGGCTTCTTTAAGAGGCAAATGCAGATGATAACAGAAATCTGTCAAAACAGACCAGCAGGTAATGATTGATTTTTTCGAAAACCTTATGTTGCTCAAATAAAGAAGTGCAGAACTGATGGAAGTTGGGTAACAACTTGGAGAACAAGCTCAGAAAAATGCAGCTCCATACGATGTACTGAGCTCCCTCATGAATTTTTACAATACGGCACAAAAATCTGTCCCAGGACAGCCACTTTTCACAACTCCTCTACTTCACAAAAGTAGTTGGACTAGACATAAAAACCAAAACAAAAAGGATAAGGAGCGGTTATTACAGAGGTAATAACTTCCAAGACTCGACTAAACTCTTGGGTTATCTCCCAACAAGTATTTTTCTTTAATGCCTTTAAGTTAGGCTTGAAACTTTCAAAGATGCGCACATAGGGGATATATATCTGGAGTGAAAAAGAGCATCAAGAAGCAAATAACCAACACACTTGAGTCTAACCCACTTCCTATGCATGGGGGTATAATGAGAAAACAAATTGTTGAAACAAAAATCCACAAGCATAGGAAGACAAAACAGATGCAACTTCAAAGCCTTCAACATAAAACAGGGAAACTTAACATTATTGTGATGCATAAAACCATGTTTACTTCTCTCATAATAACTTTCAGTAGCACTTTGAATAAAGTTGAAAATATAACTGTCACTGGCAACAAATTTATCATAAGAATGAGCATACTTACAGTCACCAAAAAGAGGTCCAAGATCATAAACCGGATCAATAGAAGCAAGTTGTTCCATCCTGAAATCTTTATTAGGCAAATTGTTTTCACGAGGAGCTTTAGCAAATTTGGAAAACTTAAACTCATAAGAATATCCATCAAACTTAGTTAAAATCTTTCCTTCTTACAGTCAATAATATCTCCACAAGTTTTCAAGAAAGGTCTACCTAAAATGATAGGACAAGTTTTGCTAGGTGCGGAATTAAGCACTAGAAAATCAGCAGGATACTTAATCTTACCGCAGAGAACCTCCACATCTCTTACAATACCAATGGGTCAAATGGTTTCCTTATTTGCAAAGTGAATAACCACATCAATGTCCTCAAACTCACAACGACCAATTTCATGCATAATTTCCCTGTAAAGCTCATAATGAATAGCACTAGAACTAGCACCAATATCACATAAACCATAGTAGTAATGTTCACCAATTTTAACAGAAAGCACAGGAACACTAGATTTTCTAGCCTTACTAGGATGAGAGATAATATTAGAAGCGTCTTCACAAAAGACAATGTGTTCATCCTATATATTTCTAGCGTCAAGATCTTTCACAATAGCTACCACAGGTTCAACATTAACTTGCTCAACAAGCTCCACAGTTTTCTTCGTACTTTTGTTATTTGCACTAATAATCATAGAATACTCCTTTACCTTAGCTGGGAAAGGAATTTTCTCAACATGAGGTTCAGGCACAATATTATTAGCAGTACAAACTTGAGTACTTCTAACAGGAACATGACTAACAACATCTTTATAAGGAGCCCTGGTACTTATTCCACTTCTTTTTGGGAATTTATATGTAAGAGGCAAAGGCCTTAAAATAGTTGGCAATACTTTGGGAATCAAGACCAAACTCATTGCTAATATCATGGAAGTCATCAGTTCCCATAAAATATTTAATGCATTCATAATCATGATTTATACCTGACTTTCTTCCTTTGTCATTCTCCCAAGCTTCAGTGTTTTCTTGAATATGGTCCAGTAGATTCCATTTAGCTTCTTCCTTCATACGTGTAAATGATCCAGTGCAAGAAGCATATAGTAAATCTTTATCATGAAGAGAAAGCCTAGCATAAAAGTTATTGACAATAATATTGTTAGGGAGTTCATGAATAGGACATTTAAGCATTAGTAACTTCAATCTCCCCAAGCTTGAGTTGTACTCTCTCCATCACGAGGCCAAAAGTTATATATCAGATGTCTATCCTTATGAATCTCACTGGGAGGATAAAATTTAGAATAAAAGAGAGATGCCATCTCCTCCCATTCCATGGATCGTCCATTCTTTAGCAGCTTATACCATTCTTCAGCTCTCCCTTTCAAGGATATAGAGAGTAACTTCTTCTTCACCTACTCAATTGTGATACCTACACACTTAAACAACCCGCATAACTCATGGATAAAGAGCAAATGATCACCAGGATGGACAGTTCCATCCCCAAAATAATAATTATCCATAACACGATCAACAATACTTGTAGGTATCTTAAAAGGATTTTTCTCAACTGGTGGTGGTTCATCTACTACCTTAACAGTGGTAGTAGTTTTCCCAAACAGAAAACCAAGTGGGTTATCCATATTGGAAACAAAGAAACAAACAGAAACAAAAATAAATACTCACAGTAGAACTTTCCTTTACCAGTTCCACTCTTCAATAGCGCTTCACTCCCCGTCAAAGGCGCTAGAAAATAGTCTTGATGACCCACAAGTATAGGGGGTGTATTGTAGTACTTTCTATAAATAGGAGTGTTGATCCCAACGAGGAGCAGAAGGTGTTGATTAGTGGTATGAAGCAGGAAATATCTGTAAATACTTAGCAAACAGATTTTTAGTGGGTTTCTGATAAAGCAACAAAACAAGGTGCAAGTAATAAAGACAACGAACAAACGCAGCAAGTGGCCCAATCCTTTCTTAGCAAAGGATAAGCTGGTGAAAATGCTTATAAGGACCAAACGTTCTCGAGGACACATGGGAATTCTGTCAAGTGCTTTCGCTTCAAATATGGAGAGTAACTTCTTCTTCACCTGTTTAGTTGTGATACCTGCACACTTAAACAACCCGCATAATTCATGGATAAAAAGCAAGTAATCACCAGGGTGGAAAGTTCCATCCCCTAAATAATAATTATCCATAACACGATCAACAATACTTGTAGGTATCTTAAAATGATCTATCTCAATAGGTGGTGGTTAATCTACTACCCTAGCAGTGGTATTAGTTTTCCCAAACAGAAAACCAAGTGGGTTATCAATATTGGAAACAAAGTACCAAGCAGTAACAAAAGAAATACTCACAGTAGAAGTTTCCTTTACCAGTTCCACTCTTCAATAGCGCTTCACTCCCTGGCAGCGGCGCCACAAAATAGTCTTGATAACCCACAAGTATAGGGGGTGTATCATAGTACTTTCGATAAATAGGAGTGTCGATCCTAATGAAAGGATACAGATGTCGCCTAGAGGGGGGTGGATAGGCGATTAAAACTTTTCCTAGAGTGGCTCAACAACGGCGGAATAAAACTAGCGTTTTGCTTTGTCAAGCATAACCTAGAACAACTAGGGTTCACCTATGTGCACCAACAACTTATGCTAAGCAATACAAGCAACAAAGTGATAGCAAGATATAGATTACTTCAAGCACGAAGGCTATCACAATGTAAAGTGCATAAGTAAAAGCTCGGTTATAGAGATAACCCAGGCACGCGGGGATGACGATATTTTACCGAGTTCCTCCCAACATGGAGTACGTCTCGTTTGTAGAGGGGGTGGTATCAAACCACCAACGCCACAAAAGGCCTCCCTTATTCTCCGGTGAATCTCACCCCAATGGGGTCGATTCACGCTTCCACTATCGGTGCACTTGTCGGTGGCAACCGGAACCTCTCACAAGGTTGGGGCACTTCTCCACAACTTAATTGGAGGCTCCCAACAGACGCCACAAAAGGCCTCAACAAATGCCACCAAGGCCACAAAACCGTCTAGGGTTCCAAGAACCCAAGAGGGACAAGCTCCAATGAGCAACTCAGACCAAATCCTCCGAGGAGAACTCAAACCGATGCACCAAATGCAAATGGCAAGAACACCACAAAGATGTTCAAATCCCTCACTCTCAAGTTCCAACAAAGCTACTAAAGCTATTGGGGAACAAGAGAGGAGGAATCAAAGAGAGACACAAAATCCCCCAAAATCTAGATCCCCAAAGATACACTCGCAAAGAGATGAATCGGTTAGGTTAAAACGTAGATCTAGATCACCTCCAACTACCCCTCAAATATATGCAAGAATCAATGGAGGGGTGAGTATTAATCAAGCTCAAAGAGTAAGGCAAATGGGGGCAAAGCTTAGACAAAAGGAGGAGTGAGAAGCAACCCTAAAATACAAAGGGGTGAAGCTATTTAAATAAACGGGCAAAATCGGGCCGTTGGGGCAAAATTCCTGGGTGGACCGGTAGTACCGGATCGGACCGGTACTACCGGACCCTAACCAGCAAACCCCTGAAAAAGGCAAAGCTGCAGCAGCATGCGCAGCGTGCTAGGCCCGGGAGTGGGGCCAGCAGCGAGGCAGAGCGCGCCAGCAGGCCCAACAGCAGCAAACGCGGGCGGCAGCGAAGCATGCAAGCGGCTGCCAGCGCGCGGGGCCACACGGCGCAAGTCAACACGCGCGCGCGGGATCTGTGCGGGCAGCGAGCCATGCGAGCGATGCAGCGGCAGCGGGGCCCAGCGCGAGCAGGGTGGTCGATCTGGCGGGCGAGCGACACGCGCGGCGAGGCGAGCGAGGCGCGCGCGGGATTAGCGGCGCGGGTCCACGCGGCGCGAGCAAGCGAGCGAGCGCGGGCGGGCGCGCGAGCAGTGGAGCGAAGCGAGCGGGGCGAGCAGGGGAACGCGCGGGCGAGCTGGATCTAGAAAAATGTTCCTAGGAAGCAAGGTGGGTCGGCCGGTAGTACCGGCCCACCCGGGCGGTACTACCGGGCCGGTCCGGTAGAACCGGTTGAAGGTACCGGGCCACACAGGAATGGGCTGCGCGCAGCCAGGCACGAGCGGTACTGGTCTGCGGTAATACCGCTCGGCCCGGACAAGATATTTTTCTTTTTCTTTTTCAATTTAAATAAAGCAAATATACAACCGGCCATAACTTTTGATTGGAGACTCCGATTGACCCGATTCCAATTGCGTTGGATAGAGGACAGCAAGGGCTTGGTGATTGAAATATTGATTATCACCAAGTGGGAGTGTATCAATTAATATAATGTGAGATACCTCACTTGGTGAGAAACCGAAAAGTCGTATAAATCAAAATCGCAACAAGATACATATGGGAGATCCGATTTTGATGAACAAGTTCTTGTTATGGAGATTACCACAAGCTCTATATCCTCACATGGATAAGACCAAATAACAACCAAATACGATGATGCAAGTATGCAAAGGTTTGATCTCTCTCCGAACGATGTGACCAAATTACTCATACGAGAGCCCCTCTTGATAGTACGGTTATCTATCCTAAACCCGGTCTCCCACACACAACATGAGACCGGCAAAAGGGAAAACCCATCAAGATTATACCTTTGCCTTGAGCATTCCACTTGATCTCGATGTAGACGAACTTTGGTGTTGTAAGTGTTGTGTGGGTGAACCTGTGCTAATGTACCGACCGTACTTGGACTAATACATACTTGTGATTAAACCTCCTGCAAACATCTGTAACTACAGGAAAGTAATTAAGATATAAATGTAACCACAGCCTTAAACTCTGAGATCCTACGCTCCCTTGTGCAAAGGTGTCCTAACGGGGGTTTAGGTTTCTATCACTCCGGCAACCCCACAATTAGTAGCCAAATACACAATGCATTCCCCTAGGCCCATAAATGGTGAAGTATCATGTATTCGACGTTCACATGACGCCACTAGAAGAATAGCACCACAACTTAAATACTAAACCATTGAATAATAACTCAACACAAATCCACTAATAACAACATGACTTCTCCCATGTCCTTAAGAACTAAACGAACTACTCGCAAGACATCATATGGATCAAGATCAAATATGATATGATAATGGATAACAATCTGAACATAAACAATAATCCAATGGTTCCACTCACAAGCATCAACTACAATAGTAATTAACACCGGGAAAGTTTCCCCTAAGAACTAAAGCAAGATCCAACACAATTGTTACAGCGGGACGGAGTGGTGATGATGGTGCTAGTGGACATGATGGTGTGGATGATGATGATGATGATTCCGATGAAGCCCAGATTGATGACGGTGTTGATGGCGACGATCTCCCCTCTCCGGGAAGGAATTCCCCTAGCGGAGAGATCTGTCTGCTAGAGAGATCTTTCTCTCTCGGTGTTTTCTGCCCCCAGAGGCGGCGGAAATCTATCTGTGGTCGCTCCCCGAGGCTTAGGGTTCTGTAGGGAAGATATAGGCTAAGGGGCAGAGTCAGAATCCGGGCAGGTGGGCCACACTTGCCCTAGGCGCAGGGTTAGGTGGGCCCGCGCCTAGGGGGTGTGGGCCCCCTGCAGCCCTTCTTCCTCCCTCCTTCTGGCTTCCTCAATCTTCTGGAAAAATAATATTTTCCCATATTTTTCTGGTATTTTTCTGATCTTCACGAAATTGCATCGAAACGCCCTCTTTTCCATCAGAATCCAGACTCCGGCAGTCCATCCTCCAAGAATCATCCAACATGCATAAACAGATGAAAAGTCATAAGTAATACCTCATAATAAGACATATATCAACGAATAGAGGTAAATTATGATATAGAAAGGTGATGCAAATTGGGCGTATCAAATATCCATCGGATCCCCACAAACACAACATGCATGATTACAAATAGATTAGATCTTGATCATGAATGGAGCTCACAAGATCTATACATGAAAGCGCAAGGAGGATATACAACCATCTAACTACTACATGGACCCATAGTCCAAGGTGGAACTACTCACACATCATACCAGAGAAGAAGGCCTCCGGGATGATCTCCCCTCCGGCAGGGTGCCGGGAAGAACTTCAGATCCCCCCTGATCTAGGGACGATGGTGGCGGCGGCTACAAAAGGTTTCATGGAGTTTTGATCGGGTGCCTAGGGTTTCCACATCGGGGGATTCTTATAGGCGAAGAGGCGAGGTTGGGAGGTGGCCAGGGGCCCCACACCCTGCCCATGCGTGGGGTGGGCCCACCCGCGCCTAGGGGGGTGTGGTGGCCCTGTGCTGCCTCTCCGTCTCCCCTCTCGACTTCGTGACGTCCACGGTAAAATATTGACTTTGGCTTATGTCCCGTCCAATTTCGAGAATATTGATTTTCTGCCTTTCTAGAACCAAAAACAGAAGAAAATAGGCAACTGGCACTCTGGCAACTTGTTAATAGGTTAGTTCCAGAAAAGACATAAAAACACCTCAAAGTGTAGACAAAGCAAAGTTGATAGTAAACAAGCATGGAGCATAAAAATTATAGATATGTTTCCGACGTATCAAGGGTTTGGAGATTGGATCTAGATCTATCCCTCCGGTGTTGTGGATTATGATGGCTTGGTGTAGTCGGGGGCTTGTTTATCGTCTCCCGAGGCCTCTTTATATAGGGGTCCCTTTACAAAAGTTGATTTATTTGACCTAGCGGTGTTGGTGGAAACTATACGGCCGGAACTATATGGACAAAATTTTCTTCCCGTCTTATAGTTGGTCGTTAAAGCTTCTTCCTCCTATTCATGACCCCTGGTTTCTTTGGGTTGTTGGAAATCTCATATCTTTGACTTTAATGTTGTGATTCCCATAATCAAACGTCATTTCCTGCGCAGGGAAAAATAGAAAGACATGATTGCGTACCCCTTTGATAGTTAGGCATTAGTGGCAGGATTTAGAGAGATATTTCATCAAAAAATAATATCTAGTTTAAATGGACGTGGATGGCTATATTTCACACTCATCGGTGTTAAACACTGATGTAAGATCTGAGAACCTTTATGGGCTAATTCCCCAATTGAAGACCCTTTCATTCGAGGTGTCTAGATCCCTTAACGACCACTAGTATGGTTAGAGGCCGTCTATATGGCCCGCCCATATGACCTTCCTTTGCCTCTGTTATATCAACACAAGCAATTTTCGTGAAGGAGAGTGGGACAAAATGCAAACACAGCCACCGCAAATAGTCCCAGAAGAGAGGAAATCTGATCTGAAGAGGAGAAGAACATCACCTCATCCTTTAACGATCCCTAACCTCTCAATCATCCACTCCACCATCATTCTCACTTGTACTAAGAGAGATAGATTCAAACTTGTAACATTAGGGTTTGAACCTTTGATCCACTTTGGTTTGTACTTGATCTGATCTACAACTGTATTGTGGCGTGATACGGTAAAGTTCAGATGATTTCCATTTGCAAATTATTATGCCTTTAAAGAAACGGGCAAAATCTGGCCGTTGGGGCAAAATTCCTGGGCGGACCGGTAGTACCGGATCGGACCGGTACTACCGGACCCTAACCAGCAAACCCCAGAAAAAGGCAAAGCTGCAGCAGCGTGCGCAGCACGCCAGGCCAGGGAGTGGGGCCAGCAACGAGGCAGAGCGCGCCAGTAGGCCCAACAGCAGCAAACGCGGGCGGCAGCGAGGCATGCAAGAGGCTGCCAGCGCGCGGGGCCACACGGCGCAAGTCAACGCGCGCGCGGGATCTGTGCGGGCAACGAGCCGTGCGAGCGATGCAGCGGCAGCGGGGCCCAGCGCGAGCAGGGCGGTCGATCTGGCGGGCGAGCGGCACACGCAGCGAGGCGAGCGAGACGCGCGCGGGATTAGCGGCGTGGGTCCACGCGGCGCGAGCAAGCGAGCGTGGGCGGGCGCGCGAGCAGGGGAACGCGCGGGCGAGCTGGATCTGGAAAAATGTTCCTAGGAAGCAAGGTGGGCCGGCCGGTAGTACCGGCCCACCCGGGCGGTACTACCAGGACGGTCCGGTAGAACCGGTTGAAGGTACCGGGCCACACAGGAATGGGCTGCGCGCAGCCAGGCACGAGCGGTACTGGGCTGCGGTAGTACCGCTCGGCCCAGACAAGATATTTTTCTTTTTCAATTTAAATAAAGCAAATATACAACCGGTCAAAACTTTTGATTGGAGACTCCGATTGACCCGATTCCAATTGCGTTGGATAGAGGACAACAAGGGCTTCCCAATAAAAAGTGGAAATATTGATTATCACCAATTGGGAGTGTATCAATTAATATAATGTGAGATACCTCACTTGGTGAGAAACCGAAAAGCCGTATAAATCAAAATCGCAACAAGATACATATGGGAGATCCGATTTTGATGAACAAGAGCTTGTTATGGAGATTACCACAAGCTCTATATCCTCACATGGATAAGACCAAATAACAACCAAATACGATGATGCAAGTATGCAAAGGTTTGAGCTCTCTCCGAACGATGTGATGAATTACTCATACGAGAGCCCCTCTTGATAGTACGGTTATCTATCCTAAACCCGGTCTCCCACACACAACATGAGACCGGCAAAAGGGAAAACCTATCAAGATTATTGTCACATCCCAAGATTTTCCAAATCTTGTAATGTGAAAAATAGATAAACAAAATAAATAATTGTTGAAAATTAGGGTGAAAAGAAACTTTTGTTTCTAAATAGAAACTTAAAATCCCATCTTGAACAAACTTTGGTTAATGTTTGAATCCAAATAAATTCAAATCAAGTGAAATGCATTCTTCTTAAATGCATCTGGAAATTTGAACACTTAGAAATTAAACCAAAACCCTAAAACCCTAATGGAAGAAAAAATTTCCAAGTTATCTCTAAAGCCTATGGATTTGATCCATATAGATATTGGTTAAACAAACATTTCAAAATGATCAATAATGACAACTAGAAATAATATAAAACCATATAAATTGGTTTCACTTAATTTGGAGCCATAGATAAAATCTTAAGAATTTAATAAGATAAGGAAATGAATTTTCCAAAGCTAATAAAGCACCTATCTAAAAATCCATACCAAATGGTGAGTAAATAATCCTAAAGAGAATTAAAAGTATAAACAAATAATAAATAAAAATATACAAATTGGAATCACCAAGTTTGGATCTATAAATAAAAAGATATGGATTTTAGAAGATAAAGAAAGAAATATTAAATGAGGAATATTTAAAGACCAAATTAAATCTTGGCCTAATCCATAAACAAATGGAATGAATATAATCCAAATCCAAATAAAATAAAAGGATAAAGAATTTTCCAAATAAAATAAAATGGCATTAACCAAATTCTATCCCTATTTGAATAAAGACAAATCTCTAATAAGAATGATTAATTAAAGCATGGGAAAATAGAATTTGGAATTTATCCAAGTGGAATAAAAGTTATTTAAATAACTTAAATGAAATCAAGGAAATCACATAAATGAAAATTATGGAATTAAAACCATAATTGATTTCATTGGAATAAAAACAAATACCCAATTTAAATGATTTATAAATCATATTAAAAATATTCCAAATAAATCAAGGTGAAATTATTTGACACCCTAATAAATAGATAAAACCTACTGAAAAGCTTTAGTGAGAATATGGATTCAAATAAAGGGTTTTTGATAATATATTTAAACTTATTTGATAAATGGCAAATGCTTATTTAATAAGAATAAAACCATAAAAAGAGTAAAAGAATTATTCCTAAAATGGTATATAAAATACATGTTTAAACAGTATGGAAATATACTGAATATTTGAAAAAGGTTTGAATTCAAACAAAGTTTGAAATCATTTGGACAAAATCAAAACAGAAAATCAAATGGGAAAAAGAAAAGAAACAGGAAAAGAAAAAAATAAAAGAACCCAGCCCAGCCCAACTAACCTATCTGGCCCAGCGAAGCAGCCCATCGTCCCCTCCCCTAGGAAAACGTTTCACACTGCTGCTCTCACCCGCAAAGCCTCTGACGTCCGGACCCCACCTCCCCTCTCTCTCCTTCGCTGATGACGCAACCCCACCGCCAGCTCCCCTTCGTTCTCACCCGCCGCTGACCTCGCCCACCCCTCTACTGTTTCTGTCGGCGTTGATTACGAATGAATTGGCATAAATGCGCGAGTAAATTTCTCCCCTGACCTGGCCTTATTAACCGCCTCTCCCTCCCCTCCTTTTCCCCCTCAACCTCCCATCCCCGTGCGCCCCCAGGCAGCCTAATTTTGCACTACACCGCCACTGTCTCTGACGAGCTCTCCGAGCAATTCCGGCCAGCACCCTCACCCCCGCAAGCCCTGCTTCACGCAAGCGTGATCCCCAGCCTCTGGCGCATCTCCCTGTGCTTTCCGTTCAATCGCGCGCGCCCCAGAACCTCGGCAACGACGACAGCCGAGCGTCGCCATCCACTGCCTCGACTCCGGCGAGTCTCCCTGGTGAGCATAGACCTTCCCTTGCCCTCCTTTTGATGCTCGCTTGTCCGTGACTCGCGTACGAAGCTAACCGCAACCTCTGTTCCCTCTCCTGTGCTCTGTAGCAACGTCCCCGACGATGCCTGAGCGCACCCGTCGCCAGGAGAAACTCCGGCGAGAGATTGCCGACCCGTCCGTGCGCCCCCTGCCCTGCGATAACCACGTTGAGCATCAGTACGTCGTGGCAATCCCGGTGAGCTACTCCTCTGTCTCCCTTGCTTCCTAAATCACCGGCGACTGCACCGTCTGACCGCGCCGCCGCCAACCACCGCCGCCAGCGCCGCCACTTTGTGGTCAAATAGATCAGGGCCATTCGATTTAGATTGGATGCGTAGAAACAGACGACTTAAGCGAAAGGGTAAGCACTGATCTATGCCGCCAGATCTGTTTAGATCCAACACACCGCGTAGGTTGATCCGAACGAATCGGTACCGCCCAATCAAAACATTCCACGTGGCACTGACTCTGTTATAAAAACCAGGAAATGTTCTATTAGATATTTAAACTTGCAAAATTCATAACTTTTGATCCACATATACAAAAAATTGCAAATTTTATATCAATGGAATCAGCAAGACAAACCCTACCCAACCATGCACTTTGTTTAATGAATTGCTTCTGGAATAATGGTTGTTTTTGCAGAAACTTGTGTAGGCATGTTTTGAATATAAAAATTCTTTCTAAAATTATTTTTGTGTTAAAATCTTTGGCAAATGGATTGTTTTGAACCTACTGACCATATAAACCAACTTGTGGATTCAAAAACATATTTTGTGAGGCAAAAGAATAAATCTTTGATTTAGTACATTTCTAGTCAAATAAAAATATTGTTTATGGTTTAAAAATGATTTTGGAGAAAAAAACCTTTGGGAAATGTTTTGATTTAAAATCTCTGACCCTAAACACAAGGTTTTATGATTTAAAAATGTATTTGGTGAACCCTATAAAGATTATTGCTTTGCTAAAGGCATTTTCAACCACATAAAATATTGATTTGGTTTAAAAATGGTTTATAAGTAAAATCTTTTGCAAATGATTTTGCCACTTTTATAAAATGACCAATAGGTGTTTTAGAATTTTTATAACCTATTAGAAACCACTTTTACAAATAAAACAATTTTTTGCATACTTGCATGCATTGCTTTGTTTCTATTATTTTATGTGATGAATTGCTTGAATGGTAGATTGAATTCTTGCTTGCTTGATTGAATTGTAGTGATTTTAAGAGTGTGAATATTGCAAGATCAAGGAGTGAACTTATATTCTCTACCAAAAAGGCAAGTGATGCTTCATACTTTTGTCCCATTATTTTCACTATGCATTAGTGATATTTCTAAGTAGGACTTGCATGGAATTTTTGCTAAGTATAAACTATGCCATGGGAAATCCTAGTAGATGAAACCTTAGTAGAAATTTCCTAAGTTAAGATTCCTACTACTATAATGCTTAGCTTAGCTAGTAGAAAACAAGGGTGGATTATATTCATGCTATGGAATATTGCTAAGTCAAGGACTTGTGTTTTTGTTTAATAAAACAACTAAGTGAATGAAACACCTGGGTGGAATGGAAAGAATGGTTTGTGTTGAGTGGTTATGCAAGTCCAGTATGCTGGGGAAAACTTGGGCATCACCAAGTCCAGTATGCTGGGGAAAACTTGGTATCTCACTTGTGGAATGCCACCCAGGAACAAAGAGATTTGAGATGTCAAATGTTTAGAAGCTTCAAGTGCAGCCACATGGCATTATGGGCTCTGCCTGGATCATATAGGTTGCAATAACTTAGCCAAATGGACAATTGGTGGTAGGGGTTTGATAGGTTGGAGCGCGTCCATTCTGGTCTAAGGGAAGGCTTCTGAAATATCTTGTCTTGGTGAAACCAAGTCTTGTGGGGAAATTGCACCACCTCTGTAGAGTGTAAAAAAAATCTAAGTACTTAGCCATGTCCCTAGTAAAGGAAAATTTGAGCATCAATACATGGAAGCTATCAAGAATCTCCTCATCCAAATTTCCAAGTTAAAAACTTGTGGTTGAAAGGGTTTAAGGATCACCAATTTCTATTGGGAGATGCCTTGGGTGATTTTTGGACAAACAACAACTTAGTGTTTTCAAAAGATAAGGAAAATCTATTTTGAGCAAAGCAAGCCTAAGCTCCACTTAGCCAAATGCATATAGATGATAGACTCCACTATACTACCATAGTATCACTTGCCAATACAATTCAAATGTATTGACCCTTGTGGCTGTAACTTATTATGTTGCAGGTTTGTTTGATGTTAGTGAGATGTGTTGATTAGGATACAAGTCTACAACCAACATGATTGCCTGTGGCACTTTGAAGATGAAGGACCCCATGTTATAGATATTTCTGCTGCATTGTAATGAGATAGCCAAATGAGCTATGTAAGATGTAATGAATTATTTTATTCCTGGTTATAAAGTTGTAATATGACCTTTGTTTCTTGATATTACATCTTAACTGTGGATGCTAGCTATTGATCCAGGGACTAGCATTGTAAACAAAGGGATCTCTACCTTATTAAAGGTTGGGACTTCTACAATTATACCTTTGCCTTGAGCATTCCACTTGATCTCGATGTAGACGAACTTGACCTTCTCAAGATGGAACGCCTTTCTTGATTCCTCATCATCGACCTCGCATATTGAGCTTGCACAACATATCTTCTTTGCATTTCATTGACCTTGAAGCCAACACATGCACCAAGCGATGCCAATGGACAAATCCTACAAGTATAACTTAATACACACATTAGTCCATAAAGATTGTCATTAATTACCAAAACCACACATGGGGGCCCAACATGTTCTTTCAATCTCCCCATTTTGGTAATTGATGACAATCCCTTTAAGAGGGTTTATATAAGGAATATTAATGAATAAAATGGTAATACCAATATCAAATACTACAAAAGTATGTGATATTGGTACCACCACCATATATAGACCAAACTCCCCCACAATCTATGCATGTGTGATGAACTTGAATTTCATTGCATATATTGCCAATCATTATCATTGGTGGAGTTTCCTATATATATACCACATGCTAAGCAACAACAAAGATGCAAGAGCATGAGAGGCAAATGCACAAGAACAAACTCAATGCATAAACCAACTTCCCTTAAACCCTCTAAAACTTCTCCCCCATTGGCATCGATTGCCGAAATGGGTGACAAGTTCTAGAAGGCAAATATAGTAATAATTCCTCCAAAGGTGTGCTTTCACACATATCCAATGATGAATACTTGGGAGGGAGTAGAACTATATCGAGGACCCGAAGATTGCCAAAATAAAGTCAAATGATGCAAGCAACTACAAGGTCCGACAAACCAATTTGAAAACAACAAATGAGTCCAAATGGAAACTACAAGATATTATGATATGAGCAAAAGAGTGTTTTAAATAACAAATAGAGAAGCTCCCCAAGATTTGTGCACAATTCAAAATAAATGCATTAGAATGCATATTGCACAAATATGGAATCCTCGCTCCCCCATAATCATTTAAGACACAACAAATGAAAAAAAAGACAAATGAGCATTATTAAATGAATTGGATGAGCTTCCCAAAGATAATGCACCAATTATGATAATTGCATTTGGGAACAAGGTGCATAATCATGGAATCCTCACTCATCCAAGTTCATTTAACAATACAAGGCATGAGAGAACAGATATGAGTGCCAAAATGTGCAAACAAGAGGAACAAGCACTCATAGGCAATTAAATTTGGAAGCCACCGAAGAATCAAAAGGAATAGAAAGGTGGTCTCCAAGGATTAAAAATCAACTAAAATTATCTTCTCATATGTGTATATGTCTCTAAGAGGAAAATATCACAAAGACATATTCTCATAAAGAAACAACCACACAAAAAGAAGATATACAATCAATCACATAAAGGGCAAAAATGAAGTCATAACATATATCAATAAGATTTTTCCTTCAAAGCATGGCCAAAGGCTCACATATATCTTATTGTACATTAATGAGCTTCAAACACCAACACACTACATATATTACAACTATCACCAAGGGAAAAGGAGAAAGTTGGAATATATGGAGAAAGGCAACAAGTATCATAAGATAAAATATACTAGCAAAAATCTCACTATTGCACATGAGAGAAGTTGATGAAATGATAGGCAATAAAATTGCTAGATTGACATATTTGGGATTGGAGGATCATATGCATGATTTTGTATAGTCCCAATTATATGCACTCATCTCAACTTAAACACATATACAATATAGAGTCCTCTTAAAACCATGGCTAGAACTACAACAATTACAAATACATTAATTCATGCTAGAAGGCAACCGACAAACGGTTGGAATCAAGATATATGAGCATGATAAAGAGATACTTGTTACCGAGATATAATTGGTAGGATGTAGAGGATATGAATTCATTGATCATCCTATATCTTGTCTCAAATTTTCATGTATGCACCACTTCTTCAAAATTAAGAGACAAGCATCCAATATATATCCAATGTACCTAAAACATATTTAAGTACAAAAAGGTCCCCAAACTTATTGGGTCCAAAGTAGTTAGTGCAACTACAATACATATGAGATACTCCACATAAATATGTGCATATTGATATGAAATTGAACTTCATGCACAACTTAGCCGATGGGATTTAGTGGAGTTTCCCCTATATATTGGATCAATGAAAGAAAGCATGCCATAATATAGATATGTAGTAAATACGCATACACAAGGCTTTCAAGAACCAAAAATGAGATACAATTTGAACAAAAACACCAAGTAAACCGAGATGGCACACACAAGAGTGTGACAAGACAAGCGGTGTCCAAATTGTATCAAAGAACCAATTCAACACATGAAAGATCACAAGTTCAACAAATGAACTAGGCTAAGGCCAAAAGAGCAAAAATAGATAGAAATAAAAATGCTCAAGGATTTATCTCATTCTAAAATGGTCAAATCAAGAAACAAGGAATGAGACAAAACCAACTCCCAAAAAGAGCAAGGTTCCAACAAGAAACCAAACTCCCCAAACTTCACATGCTGGCACAAAATACCAAAATGAAAAGATTGAGGTTCCAAGCACATAACCCGATATGGATCAAACAAAGAAGCATAAATATGAGTGTTTTAAATAATATAGGAAAGATCCCCCATGGATAGTGCATTATGTAGGATTTTCCTTTTGAATGTAAAATGCACACAAATGAGATCATCACTACTACCTACATTAAATAAAAACACAAGAGGATACCAATAAAAAAATAGAAGGATCCAAAAGTAGCAAGGAACACATGGGAGCACACAAAACATTTACTTGGCCAAAGATAGGACAATATTAAGGAAAGGCCAAAGTGAATATGATCAATCAATTCTACCATAAATTGAGTACTCATTGTCCAAAGACAAGAAATATTGGGAATAATTTTCTCAAGGTAGGTACCATGGATACTCAAGATCATAGTCACAACAAGAAGCATATAACAAAATATAAGAATTAATCATGATACTTCGAACAATATTCTTGGTAGCTTCCCAAAAGTCACACAATCACTAGTGAATAGAGTAACTTGAAGCAAATGGTTTCCATGAGGATATATATATCTAAATATGAGGAAATGCATACCAAGAAACACTCTCATATACAAGATCCAAAATAAGATCAATAAAGCCATTCATGCAAATTGGAACTTGTATGAGCCAGTGTGTCACATAGGCGCTAGATAATTATCAATATCAATTCTAAGTGACACAACCTCGAATATTCACATTTTCTAGGATTGTAATATGCACTAAGCATAAGACTCCCCCATAATGTGATACTACCATAAAAACAACACGAGGCAAAATGATATAAATAGAGATAATTAATGGACATTATAAAACTTAAATTTCTCATGAGAATTATACCACATAGAGACTAGACAAGAATCCAATATAAGTACTAGGTGGTATTCCTCATGTACACACAATTTTAGGATTTTGGAATGCCCAAGCATAACACTCCCCCAAAATGGGATAATCCATTAATTTCTCACAAGAGCCAAATAGGATACCAAATATAACCAAGCAAGGCTCAAACACAAGAAACATACATACATGGTGTGCCACCTAATCATACACAAATAATCTTGATTTCAAGATAATTAGGTGGATAGCACAACATGTACAAAAACATGGAAGATACAAAACCAACACATGCACAAGGGGGCGAGTAACTTTCAATGTAAAGAGTTTAGCATATGTTACCGCAAGGAGGAACATTGGAAATATAATATAATCATGATAATCCAAATGGCTTGGCTTGACAATAATAATTGATGAAGATCCCTCAATTATTCATAATGTAGCCAAGACTCCAATGCCCTCCAACAATACCTGTTGATCAAGTTTTGCCTTGTTGGTCCCCAACCAAGTTGGGTCCTAAGAGGTTAGTCACAATAGTCTTGGCAACCCAAATGGATCTATTCTTGACACCACACTGGGCACCAACAAATTTGGCAAACACATTGCCAACCTCATCCTTGCAAAGAGAATAAGCATCATCAATAATGATAGGGTTGGATGAGGAGATACCGATAGTGCATGAGGAAGAAATGTGCCCCTTCTCGCGGCATATGTAGCAAGTTCTACTCAGTCCATCTTTCTTTTTGGATGAAGAAACAACTTGAGGAAGAGCTTGAGTCTTCTTGGGAGGAGGCCCATCTCTAACAAGATGTAGAGCTTGAGGCCGCTTCCCTTGTTGCTTCTTGCCAAGGGACTTCTTCTTTAATGGGCAATGTTTGACATGATGCCCTTCTTCCTTGCACTTGAAGCAAACAATGTTGGCCGGATTCTTGACTTGATCTTGGCCATTCTTCTTGTTATCCTTGTTCTTCAACTTGATAGTGGACTTGTTCTTGATATTGGAGTTGAATCCAAGCCCACTCTTGTCATTGGGGGATTTTTGCACACTCAAGATTTTGTTGAGTGTGACCTTCCCTTGATGACCCTTTTTCAAGTCATTCTTCAAGGAAGTGACTTGAGCCTTGAGCCTTTTGATTTCCTCTACATGGTTAGTTTCAACAAAAACACTAGAGGAAGTAGATGCTACATTGTTAGAGCAACAAGGAACGGAATGTAATTCATAACGAGATATATCATGGTTGTGAGAGGATGAACTACAAGGACTAGCACATGGAAATATAACATTTGGAGTAGATATAGTGCTAATGTCCACATGAGGCCCACTAGATGTTACCTTTGACACGATGGCCTCATGAGCTAACTTTAGCCTACCATGGGAGACTAGAAGATCCTCATGCGAGCTCGAGAGCTTAACATGACTTTCTTCTAATTTCCCCTAGTTGCTAGTTAGCAACGCAAGTTGAGCCTTTAGCTCAACATTCTCCTTCAACATAGATGCTTCACAAGAAATAGAGTTAGTAGCACAAGCATCATCATTATTAGCAAGAGGTGAGGGCAACTTGGCAAGCTCTTTTGAATATGAGGCTTTAAGTTGCTCATGTGACTCAGTGAGTTTGATAAGCTCACCCTTTATGACCATAGAGCCATTTTTGAGGTGCTCAAAATCCTCAAGGAGTTTAGCATAAGCAACTTGAGCCTCAACATTTTTACTTTTGAGATCACTTGCCACCTCAAGATCTCTATCATGAGATTCCTTTACTCTAGATAGCTCTAAAGAAAAGGTCTCCTCAAGAGATTCCTTGGTGGTCTGTTCCTCTTCAAGAGCTTTATTTAGGTTTGCAATTATATTAGCATACTCACGCTCAACACTACACATTGTATCAACGTTGTTATCATGCACCTCAATTTGTGTTTCTAACTTATCAATATGTTATTTGCTATTAATAGCAAAGTCCAAGACTTCAACAAAGTTAGAGCAAGCAATATCCTTTTTAACAAGGGCACGATAAACAATCTCACCCTTCTCATATAAATCATCAATATCAAGCTCTTCTTCCACATTATCCACATCCTCCTCATCACAAGAGGTAATGGGTTCCAAAGTAGGAGTTACCTTAGAATCCCTAGCCATAAGGCATAGGTGGGTACTGGAAGAAGGTGAAGATGAGATTGCATATGTGGCTTCATTCAAAACCATGTCTTGGCCCATAGAATCTTCGGTTTCCTTTACATGGTTAGCAACACAAGCACTAGAGGAAATGGAAGCATTTTTTATCATGGCAACAAGACAACACAAGCATATCGTCATGAGATTTATTCAAGTCATTTCTACATGATATGCAAGGACTATTACCACAAGCATGTAAGGATTTTGTAGTGCTAGAAGTGTTAAAGTCCAAAGATAGATCATTGCAACTAGATAGAGATGAGGGATTACAAATAGTAAGCACACTATACAAATTGCAATTTCTATCACCACTCACCATATCATTACCTTGTGAAAAGTCACATGTTGGTGAAGTGGTAGAGGATGAGAACTCATCTCGACCGCAAGTGGAAGCAACACAATCATCCTCAATAATGTTGGACACAACATATTTATCTTGAAGTTTTGTCCATAACTAATGAGCGCTCCAAAAAGGAATGATTGAAGATGTAACTACATAGCTCAAAGCATTAACAAGCAAATTAGAAGCTTGAGAATCGAGATATAAGTTTTTCGCATCCTCACAAGATAGATTTTTGAAATCCATAGGAGGAGAAAAACCTATATCTACAATATGCTCCAAATTTGGGTCCATGTCCCGAAAATGAATAAGCATATGAGTTTTCCAAATATCATAATTTGTGCCATCGAATATGAACATGTCATTGTGCACTAATCCCCTAGACAACATCTTTACTCTCAAGGCGGTGAAGCCAAAACTGTGAGACCGGGATCTGATACCAATTGAAAGGATACGGATGTCGCCTAGAGGGGGTGAATAGGCAATTAAAACTTTTCCTAGAGTGGCTCAACAAAGGCGGAATAAAACTAGCGTTTTACTTTGTCAAGCATAACCTAGAACAACTAGGGTTCACCTATGTGCACCAACAACTTATGCTAAGCAATACAAGCAACAAAGTGATAGAAAGATATATATTACTTCAAGCACGAAGGCTATCACAATGTAAAGTGCATAAGTAAAAGCTCGGGTATGGAGATAACCGAGGCACGCGGGGACGACGATATTTTACCGAGTTCCTCCCAACATGGAGTACGTCTCGTTTGTAGAGGGGGTGGTATCAAACCACCAACGCCACAAAAGGCCTCCCTTATTCTCCGGTGAATCTCACCCCAATGGCATCGATTCACGCTTACACTATCGGTGCACTTGTCGGTGGCAACCGGAACCTCTCACAAGGTTGGGGCACTTCTCCACAACTTAATTGGAGGCTCCCAAAAAACGCCACAAAAGGCCTCAACAAATGCCACCAAGGCCACAAAACCGTCTAGGGTTCCAAGAACCCAAGAGGGACAAGCTCCAGTGAGCAACTCAAACCAAATCCTCCGAGGAGAACTCAAACCGATGCACCAAATGCAAATGGAAAGAACACCACAAAGATGTTCAAATCCCTCACTCTCAAGTTCCAACAAAGCTACTAAAGCTATTGGGGGAACAAAAGAGGAGGAATCAAAGAGAGACACAAAATCCCCCAAAATCTAGATCCCCAAAGATACACTCGCAAAGAGATGAATCGGTTAGGTCAAAACGTAGATCTAGATCACCTCCAACTACCCCTCAAATATATGCAAGAATCAATGGAGGGGTGAGTATTAATCAAGCTCTAAGAGTAAGGCAAATGGGGGCAAAGCTTAGACAAAAGGAGTGAGAAGCAACCCTAAAAGACAAAGGGGTGAAGCTATTTAAAGAAACGGGCAAAATCTGGCCGTTGGGGCAAAATTCCTGGGCGGACCAGTAGTACTGGATCGGGACCGGTACTACCGGACCTAACCAGCAAACCCCAGAAAAAGGCAAAGCTGCAGCAGCTTGCGCAGCGCGCTAGGCCAGGGAGTGGGGCCAGCAGCAAGGCAGAACGCGCCAGCAGGCCCAACAGCAGCAAACGCGGGCGGCAGCGAGGCATGCAAGCGGCTGCCAGCGTGCGGGGCCACACGGCGCAAGTCAACACGCGCGCGTGGGATCTGTGCGGGCAGCGAGCCATGCAAGCGATGCAGCGGCAGCGGGGCCCAGTGCGAGCAGGGTGGTCGATCTGGCGGGCGAGCGACATGCGCAGCGAGGCGAGCGAGGCGCGCGCAGGATTAGCGGCGCGGGTCCACGCGGCGCGAGCGAGCGCGGGCGGGCGTGCGAGCAGTGGAGCGAAGCGAGCGGGATCTAGAAAAATGTTCCTGGGAAGCAAGGTGGGCCGGCCGGTAGTACCGGCCCACCCGGGCGGTACTACCGGGCCGGTCCGGTAGAACCGGTTGAAGGTACCGGGCCACACAGGAATGGGCTGCGCGCAGCCAGGCACGAGCGGTATTGGTCTGCGGTAGTACCGCTCGGCCCAGACAAGATATTTTTCTTTTTCTTTTTCAATTTAAATAAAGAAAATATACAACCGGCCATAACTTTTGATTGGATACTCCGATTGACCCGATTCCAATTGCGTTGGATAGAGGACAGCAAGGGCTTCCCAATAAAAAGTGGAAATATTGATTATCACCAAGTGGGAGTGTATCAATTAATATAATGTGAGATACCTCACATGGTGAGAAACCGAAAAGTTGTATAAATCAAAATCGCAACAAGATACATATGGGAGATCCGATTTTGATGAACAAGATCTTGTTATGGAGATTACCACAAGCTCTATATCCTCACATGGATAAGACCAAATGTAACACCTTCAGAATCGGACCTATGCAAGTTTTAGCGAAACCCGCCAAACCCGCATAGAAACGATTCAAAGGTGCCCACCAGGCACTTTCGTGCGGGTGGAAAACGAAGTAATAACATTACACAACAGTCCTCGATGGGACCCACAGAACAGATATATACAACACGACTCCATGAGTCAAGAATACAGATATACGGTACAAAGATCCAAATCACATGTAAAAATGATACAGCGTCCGACTACGGACAAGATGCAAATGGGGCTAAGAGCCCTGAAGAATAACCAATGGCGTCCATAACCCTGCCCAGGCCAAGCCGGAAGGGTAACCCTGCTAACGACGTCGATCTCAAAACCTGCTTAAACAAAAGGGGTGCCGACAAAGGGCAAAGGAAAAAGAGGAGCGTCAGTACTGAGGCCAGTACACGGCGAGACTAGAATTCGGCGGTCCTCGCCTACATAGGTATGGTGGACTGAGCGGCAGCGGTAGCATGCACTAAACAACCTATAGAGACTCGATACAACTGGCGGTTATCAGAGAGGGATAAGAATGACCTATTCGGATCCAACCTGAAGCTAACACCAAACAAACCCATCCTGGTGTTTCCCCCTCGAGACCAAACGAGGAAGTCAACCGAGGAACTCACACAGTTGGCAGTTTTACTTATTCGGTTATCGTTGCAGCAATTACTAGTCAAGTATAGATAATCATCCTGATAAAATAAGCAGTGGGCCGTTTTAGTTAACCATTCCATTGTAGTTGCGACACTTACTAGTCAGATACCATTAGCATGAGATAACCCCAAAAACCCAGCAGTTGTTGGTACTTTTATTTAGCCATTCCGTTGTAGTTGCCATACTTACTAGTCAGATACAATGGTCGCAAGCGACAACTCAAACAAGCAATTGTGGGCAGTTTTATGTAGCCATTCCATTATAGTGAAGCTGATTACTAGTCATTATAAAGTCAAATTTATAGCACTACTTTAGTTATAGTTGTCTATGATCGAGATACTGTGCTCCAAGTCGTCCATAACCGCGGACACGGCTTTCAGAAATTTTTAAACCGGCCGGGGTGCACAAATAGCAACACACACACGATCAACCTCGGAAAAACCAAATCAAAACCCAACGAGGCTTTCACGACAAAGCAATCACAGGATTCAGAAATATTTCAGGGGGCCACCCCTTGGAGTACACCCGCAACGAAGTAAGCTAGCTCCGAGACGGACCCGAGGTTTGGGTGGACGGCTGTGAACGACTGGGAACCCAAAACTGGGCTTGTCGACACCGCGAAAACGTGTCCCGATCCTAAACAGTACAGTGTGCTCCTCGCACAATCGTAAATAAAGCAGTAAAGCATGGCATAAGTACAGGATCGTAAATAAAACCTCAAACTAGTTTGTGGCCCCAAGAAATAAGACTGAATCAAGCTCTGGCTAAGGGGGGCCCATAATTCCCCGTATGTGGATAGCGCGATAAATCAAGGAACAGGTATCAAGTACTCGGGGTCCTACGGGACACAAGTGGGCGGTCGGAAACCAAATATTATCTATCACCCACCGATGCCTCTGCTTACTTACTTCAAATTTTAGTTGTTAAACAGGAATTAAAGTGACGGAAAGTAAAGCCATAATCATCTTCAACATCAACATGCGGCAAGGCTCCAACAATAGTGGTACTTGACGGCACGCAACAGCACTTGAGCAAGCGACTACGACGCGCAAGTCCAACTATCTACCAAACATCAGGTAATAGGATGTGTCCAAGGCAATATAAGGCTGCAAGGGATATCACAGGTACGGGACTAGAGCATCGCGACACAGATAGCAATAGATCAACAGGAGGGAAATAAATACTATAAAAGTAAGATAGGTAGAAGAGGGGGATATGCTCGCCTGAAAACATTGTCGAAGGTTCATCCGAAGATCGGGGCGAAGCTCACATCAACTCAACGGCCTTATCCGCGAAGGAGCAAAACACTAGAAGAAACACCGGATGCACTATTTAATACTACGGCAAAAGATCGGGCATGATGCATGTATGATGTATGGCATGGCAAAGATGCGATGCAATTAGGCAATATTAAACGGAACCGGGGTCCCGACAATTAATTAAATGGTTCATGTTGTTTAGATACCCCGCAATTTAAATGTTGCATTAGCATGGCAAACGATAGCACCGGTTCGCTACACAAATTTAAATGAGGCCAATATGAGTCTAGATTTGCCCGCATATGGGCCCCATATTTAATTAGAAAGTGAATCGGCACAAGGCCCCCCAAACCACATGATATGCATGCGAGATAATGATTTAATATGCAACAATTGTATTATATTATAAAATAGGGTTTCGGGAAGGGGTCACACATTAGGGTTCGGCAGATCTTGGCTCCGAGGGGTTCGGGGTCGGGTCTCAGGGTTCGGTCTCGGCGGAAGCATTCTCGGACAACGGAGAAGATCTTGTCGCGCGGGCGTCAATGCTTCCGGGAAGGAGAACTTGTCGTTCAGGGTCTCGGTGTCCGGGGTGAAGTACTTGGCGTCCGGGATCTCGACGAGCGTGGCGTCCTTGTCAGAGTTCTCGGGTGATGATGTCGGTCTTGGGTTTGGCGCCGGTGGATCTTGGCGATTCCATGCGAAGGCCTCGGCGCTCTAGATCGGTCTTCAGGGCAGCGGCCTTCGGATTCCATGTGGACGGTCATGGCGGTTTCAGGGAGGAGACCTTGGCGTTCCTTGTAGATGACCTTCGGATTCGGGGTCTTCAGGTTCCTGTCGGTAACCTTGTCGATGTTTCGTCGGGTACTGGCGCGCATGGTGAAGCCGCACAGGAGTTTGCCTCAGTGGTGGCAGCTTGGTACTTGGTAGCTGGGAGTAGACGAGTAGGGAACTGAAGGCCGCCAGGTACTGCTCGCGTCTGGCTCTCGCAGAGGCGGTGTAGGATCGGCGTCGGGCGCACGACAGACGAGGACGGCGAGGTGAGCACCTCACGCACGCGGGGCACGAGACAGGACGCGCCCGGGGATGCGGCTCGGAGAAGGTCGACGCGGAGAAGACACAGGCGGCCAGAGAGGCTCAGACCTGCGCGCAAGGAGGAGCTCCAGGCGTGGCCATGGAGGCCCGGGACGGTGGCGGGAGGCGCAGCGCCGGAGGGTGGAGGCCGGGCGGCCGGAGGCGAGGCGCGGCGGCCGGAGGCGGAAGGAGGGTGGGCGGAGCCGGCGCGCGGGGCGGACGGTGGCGCGCGAGGTCGGGGAGGGGCCTGGGGCGAGCGGCGGTGCTGGCCTGCGGCGGCGGCGCGCGCGCTGCGAGGGGAGGAGGCGGCGGGAGGTGAGGTGAGGCGGTGGCCGGCGAGGACGCGCGGCCGGGTCGAGGCGGCGGGAGGGCGACGGGGTTGCGGTGGCTCGGGAAGGTCCGAGCGGCGGCGGCGGCCCTGGCCGGAGGCGAGCTCGAAGGGGGGAGGGGGCGGCCGGAGAGGCGACGGCGCTTGGGCGGCAGACGAGGTGGCGACCGGGGCTGGCCGGGCCGGAGGCGGCGTGCGCGGAGGGAGAGACGCGGGGGGGTAGGTGGGGAAGAGGAACAGGGCCAGGGGAGTGGGGCCTGGTGGGGATAGGTGGGGCGCGGGTGCGTGTGTGCTGTTGTGTTGTGTGCTGTGTGGGCCGGGCGTGTGGGATGAGAGGGAGAGGTGGGGAGAGGGGTAGGATTAGGTGGCAGATGGGGATTGGGTGAGGGAGAGAGTTGGGGTGAGGTGGCGAGCCGCGAGTGGCTGGGGTGAGGTGGAGGGGGTGTGGGTAGATTAGGACTGGTAGGTTAGGGATTTAGGTGGACCGTTTAATTCCTGGGGGTGGTCGTTCGGGTCGATTCGTCCCGTTCGACTGCCCCACTAAAAATAATTCAAAGTTTTATTTGTTGCAAACCGACTTTTGCAAACCGATAGCGAACAAAACAAAATAATCCGGTGTCCCGGGTTTTGCGTTTGAATTAAGACGGGGCGTTTGGAAAACAAATTAGGTTTTTCCGCTATTAGTTTTACGCAAGCACATGCAAGATGATGCCGATGCTCAAATGCAATGTGGCATGATGACATGAGCATGCGGTCATGATGATGCAATGCACAAAATCAACGCGATTTTCTAGTAGTGGTTTTGCGGGATGCCACAATTCGACACCACTAACAAGGGATCTCGCCCTCGAGATCCGCCTCATGGTACCGGAAGGAAGGTTGGCGATCTGCATCTTCTCGCTTCGTGTAGATCTTCGCGACACCACTAACAAGGGTCGTTGTCCGTGATCGTCGAGAGAACACTCCGGGGACAAAAGGTCGAAGGTAGAGGTCTCCACAAATAAAGCCACCTCTAGCTTCCGCGGACGGAGTAAAATTGCTGGATCCACTGATTCGATGTACAAGAGCGAATGATAAGAGTAGTCAGATGGTGATCAGTCCATCGCGCACCCAAACCATTACTCGGCACACGAATAGGCGGATTATGCAACCAACTCTCGGAATTAGACTGAAGATCTCGACAAGCGAGGTTCGGAACAACGGAGTGATGCGAACTCTGCATCGGATCTGGCATAGAGGATGTCGTCGCGTCGGAAAACACCGGAAGGCACAAACAAGGAACAAAGAATGGTAACTCAGATAAAGGGTCACCCAGGCAGCATGAACACCGGATGGTAGAACACCGTTATCAAAGAAGGAAGCGAAACCCTGAAGGTACGACGGAACCCAACCACGAGAATTCCTGGACTCGAAGAAAAGGACGAGAGCGGATTCAAAACACGTAGAGGTAAGAGGAGAACAACAGAGGGGTAAGGAGTAAAATCAGACCTAATCAGAACTATCCAACCGGTTTTGCAAAAATAGCTTTGACACTATTTCGGCCGTTAGCTAGGTTATCCTACAGGCTGGACTTGTGGGGTATCGCAACTGCTGAGCTCTGATACCACTCTGTAACACCCTCAGAATCGGACCTATGCAAGTTTTAGCGAAACCCGCCAAACCCGCATAGAAACGATTCAAAGGTTCCCACCAGGCACTTTCGTGCGGGTGGAAAACGAAGTAATAACATTACACAACAGTCCTCGATGGGACCCACAGAACAGATATATACAACACGACTCCATGAGTCAAGAATACAGATATACGGTACAAATATCCAAATCACCTGTAAAAATGATACAGCGTCCGACTACGGACAAGATGCAAATGGGACTAAGAGCCCTGAAGAATAACCAATGGCGTCCATAACCCTGCCCAGGCCAAGCCGGAAGGGTAACCCTGCTAACGACGTCGATCTCAAAACCTGCTTAAACAAAAGGGGTGCCGACAAAGGGCAAAGGAAAAAGAGGAGCGTCAGTACTGAGGCCAGTACACGGCGAGACTAGAATTCGGCGGTCCTCGCCTACATAGGTATGGTGGACTGAGCGGCAGCGGTAGCATGCACTAAACAACCTATAGAGACTCGATACAACTGGCGGTTATCAGAGAGAGATAAGAATGACCTATTCGGATCCAACCTGAAGCTAACACCAAACAAACCCATCCTGGTGTTTCCCCCTCGAGACCAAATGAGGAAGTCAACCGAGGAACTCACACAGTTGGCAGTTTTACTTATTCGGTTATCGTTGCAGCAATTACTAGTCAAGTATAGATAATCATCCTGATAAAATAAGCAGTGGGCCGTTTTAGTTAACCATTCCATTGTAGTTGCGACACTTACTAGTCAGATACCATTAGCATGAGATAACCCCAAAAACCCAGCAGTTGTTGGTACTTTTATTTAGCCATTCCGTTGTAGTTGCCATACTTACTAGTCAGATACAATGGTCGCAAGCGACAACTCAAACAAGCAATTGTGGGCAGTTTTATGTAGCCATTCCATTATAGTGAAGCTGATTACTAGTCATTATAAAGTCAAATTTATAGCACTACTTTAGTTATAGTTGTCTATGATCGAGATACTGTGCTCCAAGTCGTCCATAACCGCGGACACGGCTTTCAGAAAGTTTTAAACCGGCCGGGGTGCACAAATAGCAACACACACACGATCAACCTCGGAAAAACCAAATCAAAACCCAACGAGGCTTTCACGACAAAGCAATCACAGGATTCAGAAATATTTCAGGGGGCCACCCCTTGGAGTACACCCGCAACGAAGTAAGCTAGCTCCGAGACGGACCCGAGGTTTGGGTGGACGGATGTGAACGACTGGGAACCCAAAACTGGGCTTGTCGACACCGCGAAAACGTGTCCCGATCCTAAACAGTACAGTGTGCTCCTCGCACAATCGTAAATAAAGCAGTAAAGCATGGCATAAGTACAGGATCGTAAATAAGACCTCAAACAAGTTTGTGGCCCCAAGAAATAAGACTGAATCAAGCTCTGGCTAAGGGGGGCCCATAATTCCCCGTATGTGGATAGCGCGATAAATCAAGGAACAGGTATCAAGTACTCGGGGTCCTACGGGACACAAGTGGGCGGTCGGAAACCAAATATTATCTATCACCCACCGATGCCTCTGCTTACTTACTTCAAATTTTAGTTGTTAAACAGGAATTAAAGTGACGGAAAGTAAAGCCATAATCATCTTCAACATCAACATGCGGCAAGGCTCCAACAACTGTGGTACTTGACGGCACGCAACAGCACTTGAGCAAGCGACTACGACGCGCAAGTCCAACTATCTACCAAACATCAGGTAATAGGATGTGTCCAAGGCAATATAAGGCTGCAAGGGATATCACAGGTACGGGACTAGAGCATCGCGACACAGATAGCAATAGATCAACAGGAGGGAAATAAATACTATAAAAGTAAGATAGGTAGAAGAGGGGGAGATGCTCGCCTGAAAACATTGTCGAAGGTTCATCCGAAGATCGGGGCGAAGCTCACATCAACTCAACGGCCTTATCCGCGAAGGAGCAAAACACTAGAAGAAACACCGGATGCACTATTTAATACTACGGCAAAAGATCGGGCATGATGCATGTATGATGTATGGCATGGCAAAGATGCGATGCAATTAGGCAATATTAAACGGAACCGGGGTCCCGACAATTAATTAAATGGTTCATGTTGTTTAGATACCCCGCAATTTAAATGTTGCATTAGCATGGCAAACGATAGCACCGGTTCGCTACACAAATTTAAATGAGGCCAATATGAGTCTAGATTTGCCCGCATATGGGCCCCATATTTAATTAGAAAGTGAATCGGCACAAGGCCCCCCAAACCACATGATATGCATGCGAGATAATGATTTAATATGCAACAATTGTATTATATTATAAAATAGGGTTTCGGGAAGGGGTCACACATTAGGGTTCGGCAGATCTTGGCTCCGAGGGGTTCGGGGTTGGGTCTCAGGGTTCGGTCTCGGCCGAAGCGTTCTCGGACAACGGAGAAGATCTTGTCGCGCGGGCGTCAATGCTTCCGGGAAGGAGAACTTGTCGTTCAGGGTCTCGGTGTCCGGGGTGAAGTACTTGGCGTCCGGGATCTCGACGAGCGTGGCGTCCTTGTCAGAGTTCTCGAGTGATGATGTCGGTCTTGGGTTTGGCGCCTGTGGATCTTGGCGATTCCATGCGAAGGCCTCGGCGCTCTAGATCGGTCTTCAGGGCAGCGGCCTTCGGATTCCATGTGGACGGTCATGGCGGTTTCAGGGAGGAGACCTTGGCGTTCCTTGTAGATGACCTTCGGATTCGGGGTCTTCAGGTTCCTGTCGGTAACCTTGTCGATGTTTCGTCGGGTACTGGCACGCATGGTGAAGCCGCACAGGAGGTTGCCTCAGTGGTGGCAGCTTGGTACTTGGTAGCTGGGAGTAGACGAGTAGGGAACTGAAGGCCGCCAGGTACTGCTCGCGTCTGGCTCTCGCAGAGGCGGTGTAGGATCGGCGTCGGGCGCACGACAGACGAGGACGGCGAGGTGAGCACCTCACGCACGCGGGGCACGAGACAGGACGCGCCCGGGGATGCGGCTCGGAGAAGGTCGACGCGGAGGCGACACAGGCGGCCAGAGAGGCTCAGACCTGCGCGCAAGGAGGAGCTCCAGGCGTGGCCATGGAGGCCCGGGACGGTGGCGGGAGGCGCAGCGCCGGAGGGTGGAGGCCGGGCGGCCGAAGGCGAGGCGCGGCGGAGCCGGCGCGCGGCGGCCGGAGGCGGAAGGAGGGTGGGCGGAGCCGGCGCGCGGGGCGGACGGTGGCGCGCGAGGTCGGGGAGGGGCTTGGGGCGAGCGGCGGTGCTGGCCTGCGGCGGCGGCGCGCGCGCTGCGAGGGGAGGAGGCGGCGGGAGGTGAGGTGAGGCGGTGGCCGGCGAGGACGCGCGGCCGGGTCGAGGCGGCGGGAGGGCGACGGGGTTGCGGTGGCTCGGGGAGGGCCGAGCGGCGGTGGCGGCCCTGGCCGGAGGCGAGCTCGAAGGGGGGAGGGGGCGGGCGGCAGGGGCGACGGCGCTTGGGCGGCAGACGAGGTGGCGACCGGGGCTGGCCGGGCCGGAGGCGGCGTGCGCGGAGGGAGAGACGCGGGGGGGGTAGGTGGGGAAGAGGAACAGGGCCAGGGGAGTGGGGCCCGGTGGGGACAGGTGGGGCGCGGGTGCGTGTGTGCTGTTGTGCTGTGTGCTGTGTGGGCCGGGCGTGTGGGATGAGAGGGAGAGGTGGGGAGAGGGGTAGGATTAGGTGGCAGATGGGGATTGGGTGAGGGAGAGAGTTGGGGTGAGGTGGCGAGCCACGAGTGGCTGGGGTGAGGTGGAGGGGTGTGGGTAGATTAGGACTGGTAGGTTAGGGATTTAGGTGGACCGTTTAATTCCTGGGGGTGGTCGTTCGGGTCGATTCGTCCCGTTCGACTGCCCCACTAAAAATAATTCAAAGTTTTATTTGTTGCAAACCGACTTTTGCAAACCGATAGCGAACAAAACAAAATAATCCGGTGTCCCGGGTTTTGCGTTTGAATTAAGACGGGGCGTTTGGAAAACAAATTAGGTTTTTCCGCTATTAGTTTTACGCAAGCACATGCAAGATGATGCCGATGCTCAAATGCAATGTGGCATGATGACATGAGCATGCGGTCATGATGATGCAATGCACAAAATCAACGCGATTTTCTAGTAGTGGTTTTGCGGGATGCCACAATTTGACACCACTAACAAGGGATCTCGCCCTCGAGATCCGCCTCATGGTACCGGAAGGAAGGTCGGCGATCTGCATCTTCTCGCTTCGTGTAGATCTTCGCGACACCACTAACAAGGGTCGTTGTCCGTGATCGTCGAGAGAACACTCCGGGGCCAAAAGGTCGAAGGTAGAGGTCTCCACAAATAAAGCCACCTCTAGCTTCCGCGGACGGAGTAAAATTGCTGGATCCACTGATTCGATGTACAAGAGCGAATGATAAGAGTAGTCGGATGGTGATCAGTCCATCACGCACCCAAACCATTACTCGGCACACGAATAGGCGGATTATGCAACCAACTCTCGGAATTAGACTGAAGATCTCGACAAGCGAGGTTCGGAACAACGGAGTGATGCGGACTCTGCATCGGATCTGGCATAGAGGATGTCGTCGCGTCGGAAAACACCGGAAGGCACAAACAAGGAACAAAGAATGGTAACTCAGATAAAGGGTCACCCAGGCAGCATGAACACCGGATGGTAGAACACTTATCAAAGAAGGAAGCGAAACCCTGAAGGTACGACGGAACCCAACCACGAGAATTCCTGGACTCGAAGAAAAGGACGAGAGCGGATTCAAAACACGTAGAGGTAAGAGGAGAACAGCAGAGGGGTAAGGAGTAAAATCAGACCTAATCAGAACTATCCAACCGGTTTTGCAAAAATAGCTTTGACACTCTATTTCGGCCGTTAGCTAGGTTATCCTACAGGCTGGACTTGTGGGGTATCGCAACTGCTGAGCTCTGATACCACTCTGTAACACCCTCAGAATCGGACCTATGCAAGTTTTAGCGAAACCCGCCAAACCCGCATAGAAACGATTCAAAGGTGCCCACCAGGCACGTTCGTGCGGGTGGAAAACGAAGTAATAACATTACACAACAGTCCTCGATGGGACCCACAGAACAGATATATACAACACGACTCCATGAGTCAAGAATACAGATATACGGTACAAAGATCCAAATCACCTGTAAAAATGATACAGCGTCCGACTACGGACAAGATGCAAATGGGGCTAAGAGCCCTGAATAATAACCAATGGCGTCCATAACCCTGCCCAGGCCAAGCCGGAAGGGTAACCCTGCTAACGACGTCGATCTCAAAACCTGCTTAAACAAAAGGGGTGCCGACAAAGGGCAAAGGAAAAAGAGGAGCGTCAGTACTGAGACCAGTACACGGCGAGACTAGAATTCGGCGGTCCTCGCCTACATAGGTATGGTGGACTGAGCGGCAGCGGTAGCATGCACTAAACAACCTATAGAGACTCGATACAACTGGCGGTTATCAGAGAGGGATAAGAATGACCTATTCGGATCCAACCTGAAGCTAACACCAAACAAACCCATCCTGGTGTTTCCCCCTCGAGACCAAACGAGGAAGTCAACCGAGGAACTCACACAGTTGGCAGTTTTACTTATTCGGTTATCGTTGCAGCAATTACTAGTCAAGTATAGATAATCATCCTGATAAAATAAGCAGTGGGCCGTTTTAGTTAACCATTCCATTGTAGTTGCGACACTTACTAGTCAGATACCATTAGCATGAGATAACCCCAAAAACCCAGCAGTTGTTGGTACTTTTATTTAGCCATTCCGTTGTAGTTGCCATACTTACTAGTCAGATACAATGGTCGCAAGCGACAACTCAAACAAGCAATTGTGGGCAGTTTTATGTAGCCATTCCATTATAGTGAAGCTGATTACTAGTCATTATAAAGTCAAATTTATAGCACTACTTTAGTTATAGTTGTCTATGATCGAGATACTGTGCTCCAAGTCGTCCATAACCGCGGACACGGCTTTCAGAAATTTTTAAACCGGCCGGGGTGCACAAATAGCAACACACACACGATCAACCTCGGAAAAACCAAATCAAAACCCAACGAGGCTTTCACGACAAAGCAATCACAGGATTCAGAAATATTTCAGGGGGCCACCCCTTGGAGTACACCCGCAACGAAGTAAGCTAGCTCCGAGACGGACCCGAGGTTTGGGTGGACGGCTGTGAACGACTGGGAACCCAAAACTGGGCTTGTCGACACCGCGAAAACGTGTCCTGATCCTAAACAGTACAGTGTGCTCCTCGCACAATCGTAAATAAAGCAGTAAAGCATGGCATAAGTACAAGATCGTAAATAAAACCTCAAACTAGTTTGTGGCCCCAAGAAATAAGACTGAATCAAGCTCTGGCTAAGGGGGGCCCATAATTCCCCGTATGTGGATAGCGCGATAAATCAAGGAACAGGTATCAAGTACTCGGGGTCCTACGGGACACAAGTGGGCGGTCGGAAACCAAATATTATCTATCACCCACCGATGCCTCTGCTTACTTACTTCAAATTTTAGTTGTTAAACAGGAATTAAAGTGACGGAAAGTAAAGCCATAATCATCTTCAACATCAACATGCGGCAAGGCTCCAACAACTGTGGTACTTGACGGCACGCAACAGCACTTGAGCAAGCGACTACGACGCGCAAGTCCAACTATCTACCAAACATCAGGTAATAGGATGTGTCCAAGGCAATATAAGGCTGCAAGGGATATCACAGGTACGGGACTAGAGCATCGCGACACAGATAGCAATAGATCAACAGGAGGGAAATAAATACTATAAAAGTAAGATAGGTAGAAGAGGGGGATATGCTCGCCTGAAAACATTGTCGAAGGTTCATCCGAAGATCGGGGCGAAGCTCATATCAACTCAACGGCCTTATCCGCGAAGGAGCAAAACACTAGAAGAAACACCGGATGCACTATTTAATACTACGGCAAAAGATCGGGCATGATGCATGTATGATGTATGGCATGGCAAAGATGCGATGCAATTAGGCAATATTAAACGGAACCGGGGTCCCGACAATTAATTAAATGGTTCATGTTGTTTAGATACCCCGCAATTTAAATGTTGCATTAGCATGGCAAACGATAGCACCGGTTCGCTACACAAATTTAAATGAGGCCAATATGAGTCTAGATTTGCCCGCATATGGGCCCCATATTTAATTAGAAAGTGAATCGGCACAAGGCCCCCCAAACCACATGATATGCATGCGAGATAATGATTTAATATGCAACAATTGTATTATATTATAAAATAGGGTTTCGGGAAGGGGTCACACATTAGGGTTCGGCAGATCTTGGCTCCGAGGGGTTCGGGGTTGGGTCTCAGGGTTCGGTCTCGGCTGAAGCGTTCTCGGACAACGGAGAAGATCTTGTCGCGCGGGTGTCAATGCTTCCGGGAAGGAGAACTTGTCGTTCAGGGTCTCGGTGTCCGGGGTGAAGTACTTGGCGTCCGGGATCTCGACGAGCGTGGCGTCCTTGTCAGAGTTCTCGGGTGATGATGTCGGTCTTGGGTTTGGCGCCGGTGGATCTTGGCGATTCCATGCGAAGGCCTCGGCGCTCTAGATCGGTCTTCAGGGCAGCGGCCTTCGGATTCCATGTGGACGGTCATGGCGGTTTCAGGGAGGAGACCTTGGCGTTCCTTGTAGATGACCTTCGGATTCGGGGTCTTCAGGTTCCTGTCGGTAACCTTGTCGATGTTTCGTCGGGTACTGGCACGCATGGTGAAGCCGCACAGGAGGTTGCCTCAGTGGTGGCAGCTTGGTACTTGGTAGCTGGGAGTAGACGAGTAGGGAACTGAAGGCCGCCAGGTACTGCTCGCGTCTGGCTCTCGCAGAGGCGGTGTAGGATCGGCGTCGGGCGCACGACAGACGAGGACGGCGAGGTGAGCACCTCACGCACGCGGGGCACGAGACAGGACGCGCCCGGGGATGCAGCTCGGAGAAGGTCGACGCGGAGGCGACACAGGCGGCCAGAGAGGCTCAGACCTGCGCGCAAGGAGGAGCTCCAGGCGTGGCCATGGAGGCCCGGGACGGTGGCGGGAGGCGCAGCGCCGAAGGGTGGAGGCCGGGCGGCCGGAGGCGAGGCGCGGCGGAGCCAGCGCGCGGCAGCCGGAGGCGGAAGGAGGGTGGGCGGAGCCGGCGCGCGGGGCGGACGGTGGCGCGCGAGGTCGGGGAGGGGCCTGGGGCGAGCGGCGGTGCTGGCCTGCGGCGGCGGCGCGCGCGCTGCGAGGGGAGGAGGCGGCGGGAGGTGAGGTGAGGCGGTGGCCGGCGAGGACGCGCGGCCGGGTCGAGGCGGCGGGAGGGCGACGGGGTTGCGGTGGCTCGGGGAGGGCCGAGCGGCGGCGGCGGCCCTGGCCGGAGGCGAGCTCGAAGGGGGGAGGGGGCGGCCGGAGAGGCGACGGCGCTTGGGCGGCAGACGAGGTGGCGACCGGGGCTGGCCGGGCCGGAGGCGGCGTGCGCGGAGGGAGAGACGCGGGGGGGGGGGGGGGGGGGTAGGTGGGGAAGAGGAACAGGGCCAGGGGAGTGGGGCCCGGTGGGGACAGGTGGGGCGCGGGTGCGTGTGTGTTGTTGTGCTGTGTGCTGTGTGGGCCGGGCGTGTGGGATGAGAGGGAGAGGTGGGGAGAGGGGTAGGATTAGGTGGCAGATGGGGATTGGGTGAGGGAGAGAGTTGGGGTGAGGTGGCGAGCCGCGAGTGGCTGGGGTGAGGTGGAGGGGGTGTGGGTAGATTAGGACTGGTAGGTTAGGGATTTAGGTGGACCGTTTAATTCCTAGGGGTGGTCGTTCGGGTCGATTCGTCCCGTTCGACGGCCCCACTAAAAATAATTCAAAGTTTTATTTGTTGCAAACCGACTTTTGCAAACCGATAGCGAACAAAACAAAATAATCCGGTGTCCCGGGTTTTGCGTTTGAATTAAGACAGGGCGTTTGGAAAACAAATTAGGTTTTTCCGCTATTAGTTTTACGCAAGCACATGCAAGATGATGCCGATGCTCAAATGCAATGTGGCATGATGACATGAGCATGCGGTCATGATGATGCAATGCACAAAATCAACGCGATTTTCTAGTAGTGGTTTTGCGGGATGCCACACCAAATAACAACCAAATACGATGATGCAAGTATGCAAAGGTTTGAGCTCTCTCCGAACGATGTGACCGAATTACTCATACGAGAGCCCCTCTTGATAGTACGGTTATCTATCCTAAACCCGGTCTCCCACACACAACATGAGACCGGCAAAAGGGAAAACCTATCAAGATTATACCTTTGCCTTGAGCATTCCACTTGATCTCGATGTAGACGAACTTGACCTTCTCAAGATGGAACGCCTTTCTTGATTCCTCATCATCGACCTCGCATATTGAGCTTGCACAACATATCTTCTTTGCATTTCATCGACCTTGAAGCCAACACATGCTCCAAGCGATGCCAATGGACAAATCCTAGAAGTATAACTTAATACACACATTAGTCCATAAAGATTGTCATTAATTACCAAAACCACACATGGGGGCCCAACATGTTCTTTCACCCAACGAGGAGCAGAAGGTGCTGAACAGTGGTATGGAGCAGGAAATCCCTATGAATACTTAGCAAACAGATTTTTAGTGGTTTTCTGATAAGGCAACAAAACAAAATGCAAGTAACAAAGAACAAACACAACAAGTGGCCCAATCCTTTATTAGCAAAGGACAAGCCAGTGGAAATACTTATAAAGACCAAACATTCTTGAGGACACATGGCAATTCTGTCAAGTGCTTTTGCTTCATATAGCTGAGTACTCTTCTTTGGTGTTGTAAGTGTTGTGTGGGTGAACCTGTGCTAATGTACCGACCGTACTTGGACTAATACATACTTGTGATTAAACCTCCTGCAAACATCTGTAACTACAGGAAAGTAATTAAGATATAAATGTAACCACAGCCTTAAACTCTGAGATCCTACGCTCCCTTGTGCAAAGGTGTCCTAACGGGGGTTTAGGTTTCTATCACTCCGGCAACCCCATAATTAGTAGCCAAATACACAATGCATTCCCCTAGGCCCATAAATGGTGAAGTATCATGTATTCGACGTTCACATGACACCACTAGAAGAATAGCACCACAACTTAAATACTAAACCATTGAATAATAACTCAACACAAATCCACTAATAACAACATGACTTCTCCCATGTCCTTAAGAACTAAACGAACTACTCGCAAGACATCATATGGATCAAGATCAAATATGATATGATAATGGATAACAATCTGAACATAAACAATAATCCAATGGTTCCACTCACAAGCATCAACTACAATAGTAATTAACACCGGGAAAGTTTCCCCTAAGAACTAAAGCAAGATCCAACACAATTGTTACAGCGGGACGGAGTGGTGATGATGGTGCTAGTGGACATGATGGTGTGGATGATGATGATGATGATTCCGATGAAGCCCAGATTGATGACGATGTTGATGGCGACGATCTCCCCTCTCCGGGAAGGAATTCCCCTAGCGGAGAGATCTGTCTGCTGGAGAGATCTTTCTCTCTCGGTGTTTTCTGCCCCCAGAGGCGGCGGAAATCTATCTGTGGTCGCTCCCCGAGGCTTAGGGTTCTGTAGGGAAGATATAGGCTAAGGGGCAGAGTCAGAATCCGGGCAGGTGGGCCACACTTGCCCTAGGCGCAGGGTTAGGTGGGCCCGCGCCTAGGGGGTGTGGGCCCCCTGCAGCCCTTCTTCCTCCCTCCTTCTGGCTTCCTCAATCTTCTGGAAAAATAATATTTTCCCATATTTTTCTGGTATTTTTCTGATCTTCACGAAATTGCATCGAAACGCCCTCTTTTCCATCAGAATCCAGACTCCGGCAGTCCATCCTCCAAGAATCATCCAACATGCATAAACAGATGAAAAGTCATAAGTAATACCTCATAATAAGACATATATCAACGAATAGAGGTAAATTATGATATAGAAAGGTGATGCAAATTGGGCGTATCAAATATCCATCGGATCCCCACAAACACAACATGCATGATTACAAATAGATTAGATCTTGATCATGAATGGAGCTCACATGATCTATACATGAAAGCACAAGGAGGAGATACAACCATCTAACTACTACATGGACCCATAGTCCAAGGTGGAACTACTCACACATCATACCAGAGAAGAAGGCCTCCGGGATGATCTCCCCTCCGGCAGGGTGCCGGGAAGAACTTCAGATCCCCCCTGATCTAGGGACAACGATGGCGGCGGCTACAAAAGGTTTCGTGGAGTTTTGATCGGGTGCCTAGGGTTTCCGCATGGGGGGCTTCTTATAGGCGAAGAGGCGAGGTTGGGAGGCGGCCATGGGCCCCACACCCTGCCCATGCGCGGGGTGGGCCCACCCGCGCCTAGGGGGGTGTGGTGGCCCTGTGCTGCCTCTCCGTCTCCCCTTTGGACTTCGTGACGTCCACGGTAAAATATTGACTTTGGCTTATGTCCCGTCCAATTTCGAGAATATTGATTTTCTGCCTTTCTAGAACCAAAAACAGAAGAAAATAGGCAACTGGCACTCTGGCAACTTGTTAATAGGTTAGTTCCAGAAAAGACATAAAAACACCTCAAAGTGTAGACAAAGCAAACTTGATAGTAAACAAGCATGGAGCATAAAAAATTATAGATATGTTTCCGACGTATCAAGGGTTTGGAGATTGGATCTAGATCTATCCCTCCGGTGTTGTGGATTATGATGGCTTGGTGTAGTCGGGGGCTTGTTTCTCGTCTCCCGAGGCCTCTTTATATAGGGGTCCCTTCACAAAAGTTGATTTATTTGACCTAGCGGTGTTGGTGGAAACTATACGACCGGAACTATATGGCCGGAATTTTATTCCCGTCTTATAGTTGGTCGTTAAACCTTCTTCCTCCTATTCATGACCCCTGGTTTCTTTGGGTTGTTGGAAATCTCATATCTTTAACTTTAATGTTGTGATTCCCATCATCAAACGTCATTTCCTGCGCAGGGAAAAATAGAAAGACATGATTGCGTACCCCTTTGATAGTTAGGCATTAGTGGCAGGATTTAGAGAGATATTTCATCAAAAAATAATATCTAGTTTAAATGGACGTGGATGGCTATATTTCACACCCATCGGTGTTAAACACTTATGTAAGATCTGAGATCCTTTATGGGCTAATTCCCCAATTGAAGACCCTTTCATTCGAGGTGTCTAGAGCCCTTAACGACCACTAGTATGGTTAGAGGCCGTCTATATATCAACACAAGCAACTTTCGTGAAGGAGAGTGGGACAAAATGCAAACACAGCCACCGTAAATAGTCCCAGAAGAGAGGAGATCTGATCTGAAGAGGAGAATAACATCACCTCATCCTTTAACGATCCCTAACCTCTCAATCATCCACTCCACCATCATTCTCACTTGTACTGAGAGAGAGATTCAAACTTGTAAGATTAGGGTTTGAACCTTTGATCCACTTTGGTTTGTACTTGATCTGATCTCCAACTGTATTGTGGCTTGATACGGTAAAGTTCAGATGATTTCCATTTGCAAATTATTATGCCTTTAAAGAAACAGGCAAAATCTGGCCGTTGGGGCAAAATTCAGCAAACCCCAGAAAAAAGCAAAGCTGCAGCAGCGTGCGCAGCGTGCTAGGCCAGGGAGTGGGGCCAGCAGCGAGGCAGAGCGCGCCAGCAGGCCCAACAGCAGCAAACGCTAAATACTTAAATAGAAATGCTAAATAAATTTCTAAGTAACAAGATAAATTGTGAGTGTTGTGTAAAAGGTGTTTTTGGGTTTTTGTATAAGAGACAATAAGTAAAGTAAAACAAACTGAATACAGAAAATAAGTATAGTGTATCTAAAAGAGATGTGAAACTGCAATGGGAAAAAGCATTCTCAGGGAGTAGCAGATACACCTCTAGTATTTATGAAGGATCTAAGGTAAAGATTATTATCATGAACATTCTCAACTATGTATGTGTGGGAGGAACTACATTTTTGGACGAATAGGAAGCAACACTGCTCACATCATCCTGATAACCATAGCAGACAATTAATCGACATCAATCGAATTACTGTGCTATTAAGGGACTTTACCCCGTAGGATGTATCCCATGGCATAGACAATGTTCCGTGAGTTTCCGCGGTTCCCAAGTTGATACATAAGGAGTGCCAACAACTTTATAGTCACTGTAAGTGCTAGCACACCTCCGTCTACCAATAAGTAGTTCCCTCCATCAAGCCCCCACAAGAGGCAAATATTGAGAGGTCAACTTCTCCCAACATCAAGATGAAGACAATCTAACACATGGTCACAGCGATGAATATCATAATAAACGTTATCTTATTTCAGTCTCATGCTAGGGTTTCTCCGTCTCCCCAAGAACTAATGATCTACTCAGACATGGAGGCAATCAACATCATGGCAAAAACAATGGAATCTATCATAGATGAATAGTACTTGTATAAATCCACAACGAGTACGGAAATTACTACAAGATCTACACAAGATGTAGATGGGATGGATGGAGATGGTGGTGATGCAGCGGTTGATGATGAAGATCAATGCCTTAGCCTCCTGGATCTGTGTAGGGTGAATATGGATCCTCGGTGGATGAGTTCCCCCTCTAGATCCCTTTCGGAGGTGAGGTTTCGGTGATTTCTGGTCATTCTGTATGTCGTCTCTCCGATCCAATTGCATGGGGTGAAACTATTTGAGGAGGCGGTGGCGGCACCAACTATACGGCGGGAACTATGGCCGGAGAATTTCTTCCCATTGTATAGTTGGTCGGCTAACCTTCTGCCTCATGCGATCGCTTTGGGTTTTCTTCTGGTGTTATTGATATTTCCCAAATTAGTGATTTGCGTTGTTTTTGACTCCTTTTCGCTCCAATACAACTGGTCCAAGAATTGTGTCCATTGTATCCATCATCTGTCTTGATCCTGGTGAAAATAAACATAAAAGGTGTATGTGAACGCCGTAAAATACCAAGATCCTACCACTACAATGCAAAATAATAATATAAAACATGATGCAAATATGTACTCATCAACTTCCCCAAGCTTAGACTCTTGCTCATCCCGAGCAAGTTTATCTTGATGGATGTGATCCTCATAATCATGAAGCTGAGTCGATAAAATAAATGAGGCAGTTGCAGCATGTGTTTATCATATATGATACATAGGAATAAATTCATGAATAGTACCTTACTCGAACCATCCGAATAATATTAGCAGGCTTCCACACCTTAGCATTTAATACTTCACAAAAGATTACTCTCAATATGATGTAAAAGTGTTTTGGTTCGACCGAGTGAGTTAGCGAGGTAGTCCCAAGTGTTTTAGGATTAACATATTCACTTGGGATTTAAAATCTCAAAAGCTCCTTTGTCTCACCACAAGATAGTGGTGTATGCCTATTTGCTTTTCTCATATTTTCTTTTCTCTTTTTTTATATATATGCTCACACTTTTGTTTAAGTGTTGTGCAAAGGATCTAGCCATACATTCCACTTCATGTAGGAATTCAAAGTTTAACAATCTCAATTACCAAATTCCAATTGTATATGAAACATCTTTATAGCTTGAATATTCTACCTCGTCTTATCTCACTCTAATTTGATGGCACTTTTTAATTTTCCTTTGTTCAAGGTTTCTTTCTCAACTTAACTGATTAGATAATTTTTCCTTTGTAAATAAAACCATGAAATTACAACATATTGACCTAATTATCTTTGTATGTTCCATTAATACCAATGGTGCGGAAGACTCATATTGCTATCATCAAGTCCAAGTGTTGATGGCGCTTCGCTGATATGGGAGCGCCTCATCGGGAAACCCAAGAGAAAGGTGTGATGCAACACATCAACAAGTTTTCCCTCAGTAAGAAACCGAGGTTATCGAACCAGTAGGAGGAATGAAACGTCTCAAAGGTGTTGCAAGCAACATGGAAACATGCACAACACAAACTCAAGACTTTGCCCCAACGAACAGTGAGGTTGTCAATCTCACTGGTTGTTGTAACAAAGTATTAACTGTATGGTGTGGAAGGTGATGGTGGTTTGCAGAAAGTAAACAGTAACAGTGGAGGATGTATCAATGGTAAATATTGGATCGGGGTCCATAGTTCACTAGAGGTGTTCTCCTTAGATAAACAAACATGGCATGCTAGGTAAACAAATTATAGTGGGGCAATTGACAGGACTGAGCAAGGCATAACAATGCAATACCAGACAAAAAGATCCTATGAGATTCGATTGGGCAATATAACAAGATACATAGACCGCCATCCAAATGCATCTATGACTAGAAGTCCACCTTCAGGTTATCATCCGAACCCCCTCCAATATTAAGTTGCAAGCAACAGACAACTACTTTAAGCAAAGTGTGTAAGGTAAACAATCCACTTGTTCCATGAACAAGAGACCGTTGTTTTGTCCCTAGTGGCAATAGCACATATACAACCTTAGAGATTTCTATGACTTCCCTTAGATTAAATAGAGGCATGAACCCACTATCGAGCATAAATACCCCCTCTTGGAGTCACTAGCAACTACTTGGCCAAGATAGCTACTAACAACAGAGAGCGTGCAAGATCACAAATAACACAAACATGATAGAATCAATAAGACAAAACCATTATTCAATCTGACATAGTAATCTTAATATCCATCGGATCCCCGCAAACACAACATGCATGATTACAAATAGATGAGATCTTGATCATGAACGGAGCCCACAAGATCTAGACATGAAAGCACAAAGGAGGAGATACAACCGTCTAGCTACTACATGGACCCATAGTCCAAGGTGGAACTACTCACGCTTCATACCGGAGGCTGGCATGATGAAGAAGAAGGCCTCCGGGATGATCTACCCTCCGGCAGGGTGCCGGGAAGAGCTTCAGATCCCCCCTGATCTAGGGACAATGGTGGCGGCGGCTACAAACGGTTTCGTGGAATATTGATCAGGTACTTAGGGTTTAGGCATCAGGGGCTTCTTATAGGCGAAGAGGCGAGGCAGGAGGGCGGCCAGGGGGCCCACAACCTGCCTAGGGGCGGCCTAGGGTGGGCCCGTGCCTAGGGGTGCGGCCGTCCTGTGGCTCCCCTCCGTCTCTCCTCTGGACTCTGTGTTCTCCTCGGTGAAATATTGACTTTGGATTTTGTCCCGGCCAATTCCGAGAATATTTCCTTACTAGCTTTTCTGGAACCAAAAACAGCAAAAAATAGGCAACTGGCACTGTGGCAACTTGTTAATAGGTTAGTACCAGAAAACATATAAAAACACCTCAAAGTGTGGACAAAGCAAAGAAAAGTAGATACTAAATAAGCATCAAACATAAAAAATTATAGATACGTTTCCGACATATCAAGCATCCCCAAGCTTAACTCCTGCTCGTCCTTGAGTAGGTAAGTGATAGAAAGAATAATTTTTGAGGTGGCATGCACCATCAAAACCAAGATCAAACCATTTGTAAGCAATGAAAGCTGGGATCAAAGAACTCTAAACATGAACATGAAAGATGGAGTTCTAACAGTAAGGCAAAGTAACTATGCATGCAACATGAACGGCTACAAACAAAGCTCATGAATAACATGCATTGAAAAACACTTGTTTTCACATACAGAAAACATAGCATAGTGGAATTCAGCTTGTCCCTCATGGAGTAGCAAATAGATGCATAGGACACCTTCAAAGTTCATAAGAGTGACTAGATACAAATAGCACAAGAACAAGTAATATCAACAATATGCATCAATCAATAAGTTTTAGGACAATACACATAGAACTAAGAATTGCAACTATGCTCTCTTAACTGGTGCCTAAAGGTAGAAGGTGAAGACTCAATATACTAGTGGAATAAACACCCTTCAAAAAGGGAAGAAGGGATTTCAAGTTTCAAAAAGAGCTTCCAAAAATTATGGTACTTGTTAGCTTTCAGCCCTCATTGCCCCTATCATAAGCATCTTGAAGTGATTAAGGTTAAAGTGAACAAACTATGGAGTATATGCTTGACAAAGTATAAGTTGGCAATCTCATGTGCCTTGAATATGAGGGCCGCTCCTCATGCTACTCAACTTTAGTCACCTGTAAGTTCTTGTCATAGTAAGTACATGCATATCATAAAGAACCGCCAACAGGGTACCCCTTGCACATGGTACAGGAACTATCCCATAACCAAAATGACAAGGCAAGCAGAAATGAGCATCTCAACGATCTTTTTATTTGCTATTTGCATAGGTTTTTATTGAGGATGCTTCATAGATTGCTCATTATGGTGATGCTGCAAGTTTCCCCCATGATTAGGCATGGCTTAGGCTAGCAGCCAAGGCGTTTCTCTAACATACATACATAACTCCATGGACTTAAAAGCTCCCCTTTTATTTCACACCGACGACATCCATAGACTAAATAGCATGATATCAACTATGTACAAAGTACAAGTGCAATGTTGAAAGAGTTCCCCGTGACAGCACAGTTCTGCTCATTCCAACGTATAAGTGCAAGCATATACAACATAGATGACACAATGGTTCATTTTTATTAGGGTCAAGAAAAATAAAGTGTGCCATCAAGTTTGTGAGAGCTTTAATCACTAAGTTTTCACATAACAAAATACTTTTTAATTGGAAGATAGATGAAAACAACAATATACTTGGAAAGGTGTAACACACCATGCATAGGAATTTATAGTGGAAACTTTGGAATAACTTGGTTTCTTGGGAGTTGGAAGCATGAGTAGAACTTACTCATACAAGTGGAGGCTAGCAAAAGACTGGGAGCGACCAACTAAGAGATCAATAATGGCCATAATCAGCAGAGCGACAAAACATTACTAATCAAAGCATAGAGTGGTACTACAAGTCAAGGACTACATGATAATAGAGGCTATGGTGACTTGTTCATAGTCATAACATGGTGTGAGCATGGGCCAAGCCAACCCAACAAAGCATCAAAGGAGAATACCACAATACTATGCTTTTGCATGCTAAAACAACGCATGATTTTTTCAAGGCACACTAAGCAATCCCAATTGTTTGGAACAAGGCATGCTACAGCAATAATCACTAAGCATAAGTTTAAAACAACACCTAGCATGGAATGCTAAAGTCTAAGTCATAGTTAAAACAAGCTCCTCTTGCACTGTTCAAGAAAGAACTTTCTACTCCTTTCCAACACCAATCAACTTATTTGAAACATCACAGCGAGAATGGGGGTCCAAACTACTTAATTCAATCAAAATGAACAAACTAAGAAAAGCAAACAAAAAGTAGACGCTCCAAGAACAACACAACAGTGCATGAAACAATAAAAACGAAGTGTCTAGAAAGACCTGAGCTTTTTATTGATGAAGAAGGGGATGCCTTGGGCATCCCCAAGCTTTGACACTTGTACCTCTTGGATATTTCTTGGGGTGACACCAGGTTGGAATCCCCATTCTTGAGATTTTGTCCATTCTTCATCTCATTACATCATTCTCTCTCTACACATGAAAATTTTCCTTCATATAGAACTTCACACAATCTTCATTAGCAACATTAGTGTATTCAAAAGATAATAGACCCTTGCGTTTAGCTTTAGAACAACAAAACTTTCACTAAAAACACAAGCTACTGTAGCAATTCCCTCAAAAATCTCAATTTCCCAAAAAGAACCCAAAAACGAATCAATAAGAAGCAAATGCAAATAATGGCAGAAATCTGTCAAAACAGACCAGCAGGTAGAAACCGATTTTTTTGAAGATATTCTGTTGCTCAAATCAAAAAGTGTTGAACTAACAAAAGTTATCTAACATATTGGGGGATTTATTAGTAAAATATCAGCTCAATTCGACTTATAGAGATTCCTCGCGAAATTTTATGGTGGAGAAGAAAATCTGTTTCGGGACAGCAACTCCCCAAATCTTACTTCCCTCTCATTAGAGGTCATTCTTGGCACAAAAAGCAAAAAAAGGATAAGAAGAGGTCATTACTGAAGTAATAACTTCCAAGACTGATGAAAACTCTTGGGTTATCTCGCAACAAGTAGTTTTGTTTAATGCCTTTAAGTTAGGCTTGATAGCTTGAGAAGATGCTCACATAAAAAATATGAATCGAACTAAAAGAGAGCATCAAGAAGCAAATTAAAAACACATTTAAGTCTAACCCACTTCCTATGCATGGGAATATTATACGCAAATAAGTTCACAACAAACAAAGTGCCAAGCATAGGAAGATAAAACAAGGGTAACTTCAAAACTTTCAGCACATAGAGAGGTGTTTCAGTACCATGAAAACTTCTCCAACCATATTTTCCTCTCTCATAATAATTTTCAGTAGCCTCATGAATAAACTCAACAATATAACTATCACATAAAGCATGATTTTCATGATCTACAAACACATGATTTCTATCAAGCTCAAAAATAGTGGGATTAAAACCTTCAAACCCACTTTTAACAATTTTATCACAAGAAGATGATATGTCCAAAACGTATCTACTTTCTCGAACACTTTGCTATTATTTATCCTCTAAACTTGTGTGATTTGGATACAACTAACACGGACTGGCGCTGTTTTCAGCAGAATTACCTTGGTGTCTTGTTTTTTGTGCAGAAAATCAACTATCAGGAAAAATCCCGGAAAATATGCCAAAAACTAATTTTCACCAGAAGATCCATGGAGCCAGAAGAGGAGACGGAGAGGAGGCCTGGGGGGCCCACACTCACCCCAGGCGCGGACCCACCTGACCCCGCGCCTGGAGGGGGTGCAGCCTCCCTAGGCACCTCCTCGGCCACCCTCTGTGCCTATAAGTTGCCTTTCTACCTAAAAACCGAGGGGGGTTCGATAGTTCTCCAGAAAGAATTCCGCTCCGCCGCCGCCACCAGAAACCAAGATTCGGATCCAGAAACTCCGTTCTGGCACTCTGCCGGGACGGGGAATTTGGAGAGGATCATCGCCAACGTCATCACCAACGCATCTCCATCAACCACCGATGTTTCCCTCATCCATGAGTGAGTAATCCCCCGCCGTAGTCTTGCAGATGGTAGGGATTGGATGAGTTCTATCATGTAATCGAATAAGATCTATTAAGGGCATAGTGCCTAGTATCTCTATTAGTGCTATTTGACTTTGTTGCAACTTGTTGTGCTTAATGCTTGTCACTAGAGCCCGAGTGCCATGATCTCAGATCTGAACTTATTATTGAATCATTATGATAGTATTGTTTATGATCTTATCTGCAAGTTTTGTACACATATCATTGTCCGGATCCAAAGGCCCCAAAGTAACAATAATTGGGACAACCGGAGGGGGTGGCTGTGGTGTGAGGATCACATGTGTTCATGGAGTGTTAATGCTTTTCTCTGGTGCTCTATTAAAAGGAGCACCTTAATTGCCAGTAGTTCCCTAGAGGCCCTGCCGCCACGGGCTGGTTGGACAGAAGATGTAGTGCAAGTTCTCATTGCGAGCACGTATGACTATATTTGGAGCACATGCCTAGGATTATTTAGTACTTGGATGCTTGTTATTATTTATCTGCAATGCCCTAGATCTTGAAGTTACATGTTTAGACTCGTCCATGAAACGCCCGACCATCCATCCATATGCCTACCGCACTCGAATCCTACTGTTACCGTTACCGTTACTGTTACTATTGCTCCTGTTTCACGATTGTTACTGTTGCTGTTGCTACTACAAACTGTTGCTACTGATAAACTTCTGTGAGCAAGAACTATTTCCAAGTGCAGCTGAACTGACAACTTAGTTGTTAAGGCTTGCAAGTATTCTTTATCTCCCCCTGTGTCGAATCAATAAATTGGGTAATACTACCCGCGAACACTGTTGCGATCCCCTATACTTGTGGGTCATCAAGACTATTTTCTGGTGCCGTTGCTGGGGAGGATAGCTTTATTTGTAAGTTCACTTGGATCTATTATTGTTCATTGCTACTCCTTTCATCATGGGGAAGTCTCGTGATGGAAATTTCCCTATTTTACCATCTACTACAAGAAGAGGTACAGTCCTAAACACCTCTGCTGCTCTTGATTCATCGTCTGTTATAAGTAAGCTTATCACACCACCACCACATACACATGCTACACACACTGCTACTACTGTCGAGTCTGAAACTGCTTTTGATGCTCATGATGTTACTTCTACTATGCTTGATGCGAGTGGTTCATTAGGTCCTTTTCTAGATGCTACTATGGCTAGTCTAGGAAATAGCGAAACTCCAAATGAAGACACCGTTACACCTGTTAGCTCACCTGAGGCTAGTGAGAGTTATGATATTAATAATGGTTACATTGAGTTCACTGATGATTTTATTGAAGAGTGCCGAAACACACATGGTACTAGTGCTATTAAGAGTCTCCTTGCTAGACGTACTATCATGCCTAAGATGTCCTCTGATCCTAGGTTTGCCACTTCTCCCATAGATATTAAAGATAAATATTATGATTTCTCTCTTGATTTATCTTATTTACATATTGTTGAGAAAGAACCTTTTTGTGGGACTGAAAATGAGAGTGTTGTGGCTCATATGAATGAGCTTTCTACTATGAGTGCTTTGTTCTCTGATGATTTTAAGATGCGCAAGTACTCTCTGTTGGATATATGCCCTAGAGGCAATAATAAAAGTGGTTATTATTATATCTTTGTGTTTATGATAAATGTTTACATTCATGCTATAACAATATTAACTGGAAACATTAATACTTGTGTGATTTGTAAACTAAATTAGAGTCCCTGGAAAAGCCTCTTTATAATACTAGCTTGTTGGTTAATAGATGATCGTGGTTTCTCGATTATGAACATTGAGATGTTACTAACAACAAGATCATATCATTAGGAGAATGGTATGATGGGCATACTCCTATAGATAAGCGTAGCATTAAGATCAAGTCATTTCAATAGTTCATTTGCTATAAGCTTTCTGATACATAGTAACTTAATTCCTTCAACCATGAGATCATGCTAATAACCATCACTGGAAGGATGCTTTGGTGACATCAAACACCACACCGTAACTGGTGGCTATAAAGGTGGCATTGAGTGTTTGGAAAGTATGTGTTGAGGCACATGGATCAAGAGTGGTATTTCTCCATCCATATGACGGATAGATATACTCTAGGCCCTCTTGGTGGAATGTCATCCAATTGGCTTGCAAGCATGTGACTGGCTCACAAGGGATCACATATCACGGGAACGAGAAAAGAGTACTTATCGGTAACAAGGTTGAACTAGGCATGTAGAGATACCGATGATCAAAACCTCGGATAAGTAAACTATCGCGAGACAAAGGGAAATTGGTATCGTATGTAAGTGGTTCATTCGATCGAAAAGTAATCGTAGAAATATGTGGGAGCCATATGAATTTCCAGATTCCTCTATTGGTTATTGATCGGAGAAGTATCTCGGTCATGTCCGCATAATTCACGAACCGTAGGGAGACACACTTAAGGATTCGATGTTGTTTAGTAGATATGGAATGTAAGTAGGGATACCGAATGTTGTTCGGAGTATCGGATGGGATCCGGGATATCACGAGGAGATCTGGAATGGTCCGGAGAATAAGATTCATATAAGGAAAGTCCGATTCAAGAGTTCGGGAAAGATTCCGATGTTTTCATCGGAGAGATTCTAGAAGGTTCTAGAAGGTTCACCGGACCGGAAGGGGAATGGTCCATGAATGTGTCATGGGTAAGTGGAATGATTGGATCATATCCTAGGTCACTAGGTTTGGGCATTTGCAAGAGAGGATTAAAGCTCTAAATTGAAAGTCAAATGGAAAGTTTGAAAATTCAAACTGGAACAATGGTTTCCTAGTGGAAGAAGGAAAGAGTCCTTCTTTCAATCCAACTTGGGTTTGGGTTTGGATTCAAACCCTCCCCTCCCAAGGCTGCCCCCCCTCTCATAAATAGAGGGGGAGGGCTGCCCCAAACACACAAGAGCCAGTCGTCCACCCCGTGCGCTGCCGCCTAGCCGCCGACGCCGCCGAGTCTCCGCCGCCCTTGCCACCGCCGACACCTCCTCCTCCTCTCCGACCTTCTAAACCTAGATCGCCGGAAACCCTAGATCCACCATAACTCGCACCGTCTTAGGCGAAGACCTGCAGGATCTTCCCTCTACTTCCGACACCACGCCGTCGTGCTGCTGGAATCGCGAGGGGAGAACTACAACCTCTGCTGCCCGCAGGAACAAGGGAGAGGAAGGTCTTCATCAAGTACCGAACGTGTGACCGACTGCGGAAGCGCTTCCGGAACGCTGCGCCGGAAGGACCGTCTACGCGATCTTGAGATCGGCAAGTGTACGACTACATCACCCACGAGAATCTGCTCTCGTTAACCGCTTTGGAATCTTCGAGGGTGAGTGCTCCTATCGACTAGTTGCTACAATCTAGTAGATAGATCTTGGCTTGTTTGTGTGCATGCGATAGAAATTTTTTGTTTTCCATGCTACGAACCCCTACAGTGGTATCAGAGCCGTGTCTATATGTAGATCTGTTGCACGAGTAGAACACAATGGTCATTGTGGGCGTTGATTCTTTTATTGTCGATTGCTTCTTGTGTACTTTTTGCATCTTGCGGGATGGTGGGATGAAGCGTCCCGGGCTAACCTTACATGACATCGTTCATGAGACTTGCTCCACGCTTGACATGCAACTTGTATTGCATAAGTGGCTTTGCGGGTGCCTGTTTCTCCCAACATAGTTAAGATCCAATTTACAACGGGTGATTAACAATACTAGTATCAACGTTGTGGTTCTTGTTCGTAAGTTAGAATGACACTTATTGAAATCCCCAAACCACGTAAAACATGCAAATAAAATTAGAGGCGTCTAACTTTGTTTTACAGGGGTGTGTTGTGATGTGATATGGCCATGATTGTGATTATATATGATGTATGCAATGTTCCTTATTGTAAGTCGGCAACCGGCAGGAGCCATATGGTTGTCTTTTCATTCCGTTAAGACTTGCGTGTCTATTCAAAGTATTTGTAATATTTTATGCTGGTGGACGACAACCATGAAGCGGCAACATTGACCTTGATGCCATACCGGTGATGATGGAGATCATGTTCGTGCTTGAAGATGGAGATCGGAAGCACAATAAGAAAGGCCATATCATATCACATATTATGAATTGCATGTGATGTTAATCCTTTTATGCATCTTGTATTGCTTAGTTCGCGACGGTAGCATTATAAGATGATCCCTCTAGCACAAAATATCAAGTTATAAAGTGTTCATCCTTAGTTAGCACCGTTGCTAAAGCTCGTTGTTTCGAAGCACCACGTGATGATCGGGTGTGTTAGATTCTGCGAGTGTATACAACGTGAGCAAGCCATATTTGCTCATGCGGAAGCTAAGGTTTAATCTTGACGAGCCTAGCATGTACAGGCATGGTCTCGGAACATGGATCACCGAAAGGTAAAGCATGAGTCATATAGTAGATATGATGAACATGTTGATTATTTGCCATTGAAGTTACATCAATTCTCGTGATGATCAGTTTTGATGTGGTGGATTTGGTTCGTGTGATCACTAAAACAATGCGAGGGATATTGTTTTGAGTGGGAGTTCACCTAGAATAATTTAACTATTAATAAGAACTCAATTTGTCATAAACTTAGTCTAAACTATTGCAAATATGTTGTAGATCAATGGCGGCCCCTACCATCAATTTTAATGCATTCCTAGAGAAATAAAAGTTAAAAAACAATGGAAGCAACTTCGCGGATTGGTTCCGCAATTTGAGGATTGTCCTCAATGCTGGTAATTTGACCTATGTGCTGGATCCACCGCTGGGTGACCCACCTGCAGCTGACGCTACCGATGAGGTAAAGAATGTTTTCCTCGCTCGGAAGAATCAGTACTCCACAGTTCAGAGTGCTATCTTGTATGGTTTGGAATCGGAGCTTCAGAAAAGGTTTGAGAACCATGGTATTTGAGGCTCACGCGACAGTTGAGAGTTATGAGGCTTCTGAAAAATTCTTTAACTGCAAGATGGAAGAGGGCAGCTCCATTAGTGAGCACGTGCTTAAGATGTCTGGGCACGCAAGCAAGCTTCAAAGCTTGGGTATAGTGATTCCTAATGCTTTGGGGATTCACCGTGTCCTCCAATCACTACCACCAAGTTACAAGAACTTTGTGATGAACTACAATATGCAAAACATGGACAAGTCGTTGCCCGAACTCTTCTCCATGTTAAAGTCTGCAGAAGTGGAGATCAAGAAAGATCACCAAGTGTTGATGGTCAAGAATACCACCAAATTCAAGAAGCAAGGCAAGTCTAAGAAAAAGGGAAACTTCAAGAAGGGCGGTAAGAAAGTTACCGCGCCGGCGAAGAAGACCAAGGCTGGGCCTAAGCCTGATACTGAGTGCTTTTACTGCAAGGGAGAAGGTCACTAGAAGCGGAATTGCCCTAAGTACTTGGCGGATTTGAAGAACGACAACATCAATAAGAAAGGTATATCGAATATACATGTTATTGATGTGTATCTCACTAGTACTCGTAGTAGTGCCTGGGTATTTGATACTGGTTCGGTTGCTCATATTTGTAACTCGAAACAGGTGCTGCAGAATAGACGGAAACTAGCGAAGAATGAGGTGATGATGCACGTTGGAAATGGATCAAAGGTTGATGTGATCGCGGTCGGCACGCTACCTCTTCATCTACCATCGGGATTAGTTTTATACTTAAATAATTGTTATTTGGTGTCTGCGCTGCGCATGAACATTATATCAGGATCATGTTTATTGCGAGACTATTGCTTGTTTAAGTCCGAGAATAATGGTTGTTCGATTTATATGAGTAATATGTTTTATGCACATGCACCTTTGATAGATGGTCTATTCTTATTGAATCTCGATCGTGGTAATACACACATCAATAACAATGAAGCTAAACGTTTGAAATTGAGTGATAACTCGACCTATATGTGGCACTGTCGTCTTGGTCATATTAGAGTGAACCGTATGAAGAAACTCCATTCCGATGGACTTCATGAATCACTTGATTTTGAATCACTTGAAAGATGCGAAGCATGTCTGATGGGTAAAATGACTAAGACTCCATTTTCTGGTATGATGGAGCGAGCTACGGACTTATTGGAAATCATACATACCGATGTGTGTGGCCCAATGAGTGTAGCATCGCGCGGTGGTTATCGTTATGTTCTTACCTTCGCGGATGATTTGAGTAGATATGGGTATATCTATTTCATGAAAGATAAGTCCTAAAATTTCGAGAAGTTTAAGGAATTTCAAATTGAGTTAGAGATCAACATAACAAGAAGATTAAATTTCTATGATCGGATCATGGAGGTGAATATCTAAGTTACGAGTTTGGCGAGCATTTGATGAAATGCGGAATACTTTCACAATTGACACCGCCGGGAACACCACAGCGTAATGGTGTGTCCGAACGTCGTAATCGAACTCTCTTAGATATGGTTCGTTCTATGATGTCACTTATAGATTTACCGCTATCGTTTTTGGTTTATGCATTAGAAACAGCCGCATTCACTTTAAATAGGGCACCATCTAAATCCGTTGAAATGACACCGTATGAATTATGGTTTGGGAACAAACCTAAATTGTCGTTCCTTAAAGTTTGGGGTTGCGAAGCTTATGTAAAGAAGTTACAGCTGGACAAGCTTGAACCCAAAGCAGAAAAACGCCTCTTCATAGGATACCCGAAGGAAACTATTGGGTATACCTTCTATCATAGATCCGAGGGCAAAATCTTCGTTGCCAAGAATGGATCTTTTCTAGAGAAGGAGTTTCTATCAAAAGAAGTAACTCGAAGGAAGGTAGAACTCGACGAGGTTGTTGAACCTTCTATCGAACTTGCGAGTGGCGTAGCACCGGAAGTAGTTCCTGTGGCGCCTACACCAATAAGAGAGGAAGCTAATGATGTTGATCATGAAACTTCGGTTGAAGTTACTACGGAACCTCGCAGGTCAACGGGAACTCGTACCACTCCGGATTAGTATGATCCCGTTATGAGTGTCATGTTGGTAGACAACACCGATGACCCTGTGACATATGAGGAAGCGATGATGAGCCCAGATTCTAATAAATGGCAAGAATCCATGAAATCCGAGATTGGATCCATGTACGAAAACCAAGTATGGACTTTGGTGGTCTTACCGGATGGCCGGAAGGCTGTCGAAAACAAATGGATTTTCAAGAAGAAAACAGATGCTGATGCTGATGGTAATGTTACTGTCTATAAAGCTCGACTTGTCGCAAAAGGGTTTCGACAAATTCAAGAGTTGACTACGATGAGACTTTCTCACCGGTAGCGAAGCTAAATTCTATGAGGATTTTGTTAGCAATCGCTGCATATTATTATTATGAGATATGGCAGATGGATGTCAAAACGGCGTTCCTCAATGGAGACATTGATGAAGAGTTGTATATGATGCAACCCAAAGGTTTTATTGATCCTAAAGATGCTAACAACGTGTGCAAACTTCAACGGTCCATTTATGTATTGAAGCAAGCATCCCGAAGTTGGAATCAACGTTTTGATAAGGTAATCAAAAGTTTTGGTTTTATACAAACTTATGGAGAAGCTTGTATTTACAAGAAAGTGAGTGGGAGCTCTGTAGCATTCTTAATACTATATGTAGATGACATATTGTTGATTGGGAATGATGTAGACCTTCTTAATAGTGTCAAGGATTATTTGAATAATAGTTTTTCAATGAAATATCTTGGCAAAGGAGCTTACATATTAGGCATAAAGATTTATAGAGATAGATCGAGATGCCTAATATCATTGTCACAAAGTACATATTTGGACAAAGTTCTAAAGAGGTTTGGAATGGAAGATACCAAGAAAGGGTTCTTGCCCATGTTGCCCAATACGACCTTGAGTAAAACTCAAAGTCCTGCAACGGCAGAGGATAGAGAAAGGATGAGTAAGACTCCCTATGCCTCAGCCATAGGATCTCTTATGTATGCCATGCTATGTACAAGACCCGACATTGCATATGTTGTTAGTTTGACTAGCAGATATCAAAGTGATCTAGGAGTGGATCATTGGACAGCGGTCAAAAACATCCTTAAGTACTTAAGAAGAACTAAGGATATGGTTCTTTCTTATTGAGGTGATGAACAGCTCGTTGTTAATGGTTACACCGATGCTGGTTGGAACACCGATCCGGATGATTCTAAATCTCAATCTAGATACGTATTTACTTTGAATGGTGCAGCAGTTAGCTGGAGGGGTGCAAAGCAAAGCGTTGTGGCGAGATCTTCAACTGAATCGGAATACATAGCTGCTTCGGAGGCTTCACAAGAGGTGATATGGATGAAGGAGTTCATTACAGAAATCGGTGTGGTTCCAAGTGTGTTGTACCCAATGTATATCTATTCTGATAACATGGGTGCCATAGCCAATGCGCAAGAACCAAGGTCACACAAGAAGCTGAAGCATATCAAGCTACATTTTCACGCTATTCGAGAGAATGTCCAAGATGGTGACATAAAGATTTGCAAAGTACACACAGATCTAAATGTGGCGGATCCGTTGACTAAACCTGTACTGAGGGCAAAACATGACCAGCACCAAACCGCCATGGGTGTTCGGTATATTACCATGTAATCTAGATTAGTTGACTCTAGTGCAAGTGGGAGACTGTTGGAGATATGCCCTAGAGGCAATAATAAAAGTGGTTATTATTATATATTTGTGTTTATGATAAATTTTTACATTCATGCTATAACAGTATTAACCGGAAACATTAATACTTGTGTGATTTGTAAACTAAATTAGAGTCCCTGGTAAAGCCTCTTTATAATACAAGATTGTTGGTTAATAGATGATCGTGGTTTCTCGATTATGAGCATTGAGATGTTATTAACAACAAGATCATATCATTAGGAGAATGGTATGATGGACATACTCCTATAGATAAGCGTAGCATTAAGATCAAGTCATTCCAATAGTTCATTTGCTATAAGCTTTCTGATACATAGTAACCTAATTCCTTCGACCATGAGATCATGCTAATCACCATCACCGGAAGGATGCTTTGGTGACATCAAACACCACAACGTAACTGGGTGGATATAAACGTGGCATTGAGTGTTTGGAAAGTATGTGTTGAGGCACATGGATCAAGAGTGGGATTTGTCCATCCATATGACGGATAGATATACTCGGGCCCTCTCGGTGGAATGTCATCAATTGGCTTGCAAGCATGTGACTGGCTCACAATATCACGGGAACTAGAAAGGAGTACTTATCGGTAACAAGGTTGAACTAGGTATGCAGAGATACCGATGATCAAAACCTCGGATAAGTAAACTATCACGAGACAAAGGGAAATTGGTATCGTATGTAAGTGGTTCATTCGATCGCAAAGTAATCGTAGAAATATGTGGGAGCCATATGAATTTCCAGATTCCTCTATTGGTTATTGATCGGAGAAGTGTCTCGGTCATGTCCGCATAATTCACAAACCGTAGGGAGACACACTTAAGGATTCGATGTTCTTTAGTAGATATGGAATGTAAGTAGGGATACCAAATGTTGTTCGGAGTCTCGGATGGGATCTGGGATCTCACGAGGAGATCCGGAATGGTCCGGAGAATAAGATTCATATAAGGAAAGTCCGATTCCGGAGTTCGGGAAAGATTCCGATGTTTTCATCGGAGAGGTTCTAGAAGGTTCTAGAAGGTTCACCAGACCGGAAGGGGAATGGTCCATGAATGTGTCCTGGGTAAGTGGAATGATTGGATCATATCCTAGGTCACTTGGTTTGGGCATTTGCAAGAGAGGATTAAAGCTCTAAATTGAAAGTCAAATGGGAAGTTTGAAAAGTCAAACTGGAACAATGGTTTCCTAGTAGAAGGAAAGAGTCCTTCTTTCAATCCAACTTGGGTTTGGGTTTCGATTTAAACCCTCCCCTCCTAAGGCTGCCCCCCTCTCAGAAATAGAGGGGGAGAGCTTCCCCAAACACACAAGAGCCAGCCCTCCACCCCGTGTGCCGCCCTAGCCGCTGCTAACACCACCTCCTCCGCTCCGGCCTTCTAAACCTAGATTGCTGGTAACCCTAGATCCACCATAACTCGCACCGGCTTAGGCAAAGCCCTGCGGGATCTTCCCTCTACTTCCGACACCACGCCGTCGTGCTGCCGGAATCGTGAGGGGAGAACTACATGTTGGAGATATGCCCTAGAGGCAATAATAAAAGTGGTTATTATTATTTCTTTGTGTTTATGATAAATTTTTACATTCATGCTATAACAGTATTAACCGGAAACATTAATACTTGTGTGATTTGTAAACTAAATTAGAGTCACTAGTAAAGCCTCTTTATAATACTAGCTTGTTGGTTAATAGATGATCGTGGTTTCTTGATCATGAACATTGAGATGTTATTAACAACAAGATCATATCATTAGGAGAATGGTATGATTGACATACTCCTATAGATAAGCATAGCATAAAGATCAAGTCATTTCAATAGTTTGTTTGCTATAAGATTTCTGATACATAGTAACCTGATTCCTTCGACCATGAGATCATGCTAATCACCATCACCGGAAGGATGCTTTGATGACATCAAACACCACACCGTAACTGGGTGGCTATAAAGGTGGCATTGAGTGTTCGGAAAGTATGTGTTGAGGCACATGGATCAAGAGTGGGATTTGTCCATCCATATGACGGATAGATATACTCTGGGCCCTCTCGGTGGAATGTCATCCAATTATCTTGCAAGCATGTGACTGGCTCACAAGGGATCACATATCACGGGAACGAGAAAAGAGTACTTATCGGTAACGAGGTTGAACTAGGTATGCAGAGATACCGACGATCAAAACCTCGGATAAGTAAACTATCGTGAGACAAAGGGAAATTGGTATCGTATGTAAGTGGTTCATTCGATCGCAAAGTAATCGTAGAAATATGTGGGAGCCATATGAATTTCCAGATTCCTCTATTGGTTATTGATCGGAGAAGTGTCTCGGTCATGTCCGCATAATTCACAAACCGTAGGGAGACACACTTAAGGATTCAATGTTGTTTAGTAGATATGGAATGTAAGTAGGGATACCGAATGTTGTTTAGAGTCTCAGATGGGATCCGGGATATCACGAGGAGATCCGGAATGGTCTGGATAATAATATTCATATAAGGAAAGTCCGATTCCGGAGTTCGGGAAAGATTCTGATGTTTTCATCGGAGAGGTTCTAGAAGATTCTATAAGGTTCACCGGACCGGAAGGGTAATGGTCCATGAATGTGTCATGGGTAAGTGGAATGATTGGATCATATCCTAGGTCACTTTGTTTGGGCATTTGCAAGATAGGATTAAAGCTCTAAATTGAAAGTCAAATCGGAAGTTTGAAAAGTCAAACTGGAACAATGGTTTCCTAGTAGAAGAAGGAAAGAGTCCTTCTTTCAATCCAACTTGGGTTTGGGTTTGGATTTAAACCCTCCCCTCCCAAGGCTGCCTCCCTCTCATAAATAGAGGGGGAGGGCTTTCCCAAACACACAAGAGCCAACCCTCCACCCCGTGCGTCGCCGCCTAGCCACCGCCGCATGTCGCCGCCCTAGCCACCACCCTAGCCGCTGCCGACACCACCTCCTCCTCTCCGGCCTTCTAAACCTAGATCACCGGTAACCCTAGATCCACCATAACTCGCACCGGCTTAGGCGAAGCCCTGCGGGATCTTCCCTGTACTTCCGACACCACGCCGTCGTGCTGCCGGAATCGCGAGGGGAGAACTACATGTTGGAGATATGCCCTAGAGGCAATAATAAAAGTGGTTATTATTATATCTTTGTGTTTATGATAAATGTTTACATTCATGCTATAACAGTATTAACCGGAAACATTAATACTTGTGTGATTTGTAAACTAAATTAGAGTCCCTGGTAAAGCCTCTTTATAATACTAGCTTGTTGTTTAATAGATGATCGTGGTTTCTTGATCATGAACATTGAGATGTTATTAACAACAAGATCATATCATTAGGAGAATGGTATGATGGACATACTCCTATAGATAAGCGTAGCATAAAGATCAAGTCATTTCAATAGTTCGTTTGCTATAAGATTTCTGATACGTAGTAACCTGATTCCTTCGACCATGAGATCATGCTAATCACCATCACCGGAAGGATGCTTTGATGACATCAAACACCACACCGTAACTGGGTGGCTATAAAGGTGGCATTGAGTGTTCGGAAAGTATGTGTTGAGGCACATGGATCAAGAGTGGGATTTGTCCATCCATATGACGGATAGATGTACTCTGGGCCCTCTCTGTGGAATGTCATCCAATTAGCTTGCAAGAATGTGACTGGCTCACAAGGGATCACATATCACGGGAACGAGAAAAGAGTACTTATCGGTAACGAGGTTGAACTAGGTATGTAGAGATACCGACGACCAAAACCTCGGATAAGTAAACTATCGTGAGACAAAGGGAAATTGGTATCGTATGTAAGTGGTTCATTCGATCGCAAAGTAATCGTATAAATATGTGGGATCCATATGAATTTCCAGATTCCTCTATTGGTTATTGATCGGAGAAGTGTCTCGGTCATGTCCGCATAATTCACAAACCGTAGGGAGACACACTTAAGGATTCGATGTTGTTTAGTAGATATGGAATGTAAGTAGGGATACCGAATGTTGTTCGGAGTCTCAGATGGGATTCGGGATATCACGAGGAGATCCGGAATGGTCCGTAGAATAATATTCATATAAGGAAAGTCCGATTCTGGAGTTCGGGAAAGATTCCGATGTTTTCATCGGAGAGGTTCTAGAAGGTTCTAGAAGGTTCACCGGACCGGAAGGGGAATGGTCCATGAATGTGTCATGGGTAAGTGGAATGATTGGATCATATCCTAGGTCACTTGGTGTGTACATTTGTGAGAGAGAATTAAAGCTCTAAATTGAAAGTCAAATGGGAGGTTTGAAAAGTCAAACTGGAACAATGGTTTCCTAGTAGAAGAAGGAAAGAGTCCTTCCAACTTGGGTTTGGAAGTGGATTCAAACTCCCCTCTCTCAAGGCTGCCCCCCTCTCATAAATAGAAGGGGGTGGATTCCCCAAACTCACAAGCCCTAGCCCTCCCACACCCGTGCGCCGCCACCGCCCCGCCGCCGCCGCCGACACCTCCTCCTCCTAGTCTTCTAAACCCTAGATCACCGGGAAACCCTAGATCCACCATAACTCGCACCGTCTTAGGCGAAGCCCTGCGGGATCTTCTCTCTACTTCTGACACCACGCCGTCGTGATGCCGGAATCGCGAGAGGAGAACTACAACCTCTGCTGCCTACTAGAACAAGGGAGAGGAAGGTCTTCATCGAGTACCGAACGTGTGACCGACTGCGGAAGCGCTGCCGGAACGTAGCGCCGGAAGTATCGTCTATGCGATCTTGAGATCGGCAAGTGTACGACTACATCACCCACGAGAATCTGCTCTCATTAACCGCTTTGGAATCTTCGAGGGTGAGTGCTTCTATCGACTCGTTGCCACAATCTAGTAGATAGATCTTGGCTTGTTTGTGTGCATGCGGTAGAATTTTTTTGTTTTCCATGCTACGAACCTCTGCACTACAACCTCCGCTGCATGCTGGAACAAGGGAGAGGAAGGTCTTCATCGAGTACTGAACGTGTGACCGACTGCGGAAGCACTGCCGGAATGCAGCGCCAGAAGGATCGTCTACGCGATCTTGAGATCGGGAAGTGTATGACTACATCACCCACGAGAATCTGCTCTCGTTAACCACTTTGGAATCTTCGAGGGTGAGTGCTCCTATCGACTCGTTGCTACAATCTAGTAGATAGATCTTGGCTTGTTTGTGTGCATGCGGTAGAAATTTTTTGTTTTCCATGCTATGAACCCCTATACTTTGTTGCTAAGATCTTCCCTTTTTCACTAAAAGGAGAAGCTAGGGCTTGGTTTAATAGATTACCTCCTGGTTCCATTGATAGCCCTGATTGCTTGATTGCTTCTTTCTTCCAGAAATATTTTCCTCCCAGTGCTAGACATGCTACTTTCCAGAGACTTTTTGATTTTAAATAGGGAGAAGAAGAGAAATTGCCTGAGTCATGGACAAGGTTCTGTGCCTTCATTCATGCACATCCTCGATGTCCATTGCCTAAGAATGAGCTTCTTGATATTTATTATAATGGACTAACTGATGATTCTAGAACCTACCTAGATAGCTTTGCTGATTGTGTTTTCAGGAAAAGGAGTCCTACAGATGCTGAGGAATTAATGACTAAAATAAGCAAGAATTATGATGATTGGACTTCTACTGAGCTGAATGCACCTGAGCCTATTACTCCTGAACCAGATGTTCCTGAACCAATTCCAGCACCAACAACAAAGAAGAGGGGAGTTATTGCATTAAATGATGAAGTGATGAAGGAAGCTAAGAAGTGTCTTAAGGAGAAAGGTATTAGAGCTGAAGATGTGAAGAATCTACCTCCTATAGAAGAATTATGTAAGCCAATTCCCCACTCATCTACTATTGAAGTACACTCTCTCCAACACTTTGATGAAGGTGATATTCCTTATGGTAAGCCTCCTGATCAATGTTTAGAGGAACTTGACATTTTTATTGTGAAACAAGGTCATTTTAATAAACAAGTTTAGAATCATTTATTGGAAAACTCTAGGGCTATCCATGAGTTGAAAGATATTGTGGAAAGAACTTCTAATGATATTAAAATGCTTTGTAAACACTTTAAAATGGTTCAAACCCAACTTGATCAACTTGCTAAGGTGCAAAAGGATATGCTAGTTAATGCTGCAGGAGATAAACATGCTTATGGAATTAGAACTAGGAGTGGTATAGCTAGTCAAGATCCTTTATATCCTGAAGGACACCCTAAAAGAATAGAGCAGGATTCCCAACAAGGTGAAGATAGTGGTAGTCCTCGTAAGAGAAAGAAAAAGAAACATAAAGTAGTTGAGGAACCACTTGAACCTACTGTAGATCCTAATAGTATATCTGTCTCTGATGCTGAAACTGAGAGTGGTAATAATAATGAATCTCCTGATAAGGAGGAAGGTGAGGAAGAACCTGAGAAGCACACTAAGAACACTAGGTACACAAAGAAATATTTATTGCTAATAAACATGGTAAAGAGAGAGAACCTTGGGTGCAGAAACCTATGCCTTTTCCAGGTAAGAAACACAAGTCAAAGGAGGAAGAACACTACAACAAGTTTTGTGAGTGGATGAAACCTTTATTCTTGCAAATTCCTTTGACTGATGCTATTAAGTTGCCTCCTTATTCAAAGTATATGAAGGATATTGTCTCTAATAAAAGAAAGATTCCCAATGAGGAGATTTCTACTTTGCTTGCTAATTACTCCTTCAATGGTAAGGTTCCAAAGAAACTTGGTGATCCAGGTATACCAACTATTGCTTGATCTATTAAGAACAATTATGTTAGAACTGCTTTATGTGATTTGGGAGCTGGAGTTAGTGTTATGCCTTTTTCTCTCTACAAGAGACTCCAGCTAGAAAAATTGATACCAATTGATATATATTTGCAAATGGCTGATAAGTCAACTACTATTCCTGTTGGTATATGTGAGGATGTTCCTGTTCAATTTGCTCATAATTGCATGGTTTTAACTTATTTTGTTGTGCTTGAAATGCCTGAAGATGATAATATGTCTATTATTCTTGGGAGACCTTTTCTTAACACTGCAGGTGTTGTCATCAATTGCAATCAAGGAAAAGTAACATTCAATATTAATGACAAAGAGCACACTATCTATTTCCCCAAGAAGGTTGTTAAGAGCTATTGCCTGAATTCCATTGAAAATATTGAGAGCATCAAGGTTGGAGAAATATATTGTCCCATTCCACAAGAAAATTTTGAAACTATTATGATTGGGACCATTGCTATCAAGTATGAGGTAACATAATCACCTTGTGGAATGCAAAGTTTTGTTTCATATAAGATTGTTTTGGTAACAAGACTTGATCAACCTTGTTAACAAAAGGATTTTAATGAACAAAATAATGTTTCCACTGTGGTTATACTTGCTTTCTTTTACTTTTCTCCTTCCTGGTCTTTGCTTTAGCTTTAGTTTTGCTAGTTGTTTGCTTGTTTGAGTTTCTTAGAGATCCTGTAGTTTGGCTTTTGGTTTGCTTTTGCTTCTTCTGAAAAAAACTGTTTCTGCGAGAAAATCAATTTTCATACCCTGAAAATTGGCCAAAATAAAGTTTCCCGAAAAATCCCAGAAAATTCAAAATAATTTTTTCCTAGAAAAAAGGGGCAGAGAGGCACCTGAGGTGACCCAGGGGGCCACCCCAGGCCACCACACCCCCTGGTAGGCGCGGCCTACCAGGAGGCGGCGCCTAGGGGGTCTGGCCCACCTGGGGCCCTCCAGGCTGCCTCCTCAAAGCCACCTTCTTTCTCTCTCTCAAAAAACACCGGAAAACTTGCTCAAGCTTGAGTTCTTGTTGTTCTTGCTTGCAATTTTCGATCTCCTTGTTCAGCCCATCTCAAGTGCTGATTTTTGGAGGGGTTGCTCCTTGGTATGTGCCTCCTCCACTTGTATAATTAGATTTGTGATTGGTAGATTGTATCTTGAGTATTTTGCTGCTATAGGTGACATGTTGTTTGAGCTTGCATGCTTGTTCTATGCTTAGAAACTTTTTTTTGATGCATGTGTAGTCCTCTAGCAAGTTCCTACAGTAGTTGCTCATCATTTATCAACTTAGAAATCACTTGGTTTGATGGTTGTTTAAAATTTCAGAAAAGTGAAGTCATGGACCACCACACATTTGGTGATATATTTGAGAGTGATGCACCTAGAAGGGCAAGGCTTCCAAGGTCATCTACCAGTACTAGACCCTCATACAATGATGATCTCATCACTCCGCGATTTGGTGATGAGGGAGATGAAGGGGATGCACACCCCTCCACCTTTCCTTGCCAAACTTTCTTGCAAGCTGCTGGGATTCTTAATGATTTTATGACTTTGGTGCAGAGGGCTGTACTAACAAGTTACATGCAGGATGAGAGTGCACAATATGATTTGCTTACTAAAACATTTGTGGAGAATTTCTCCTTTACTAACAGCATGTTCAAGCCTTTTGTGTCTTTCAAAATTTATGGCAGGGCTCATTCTATGACTTTGAAGAAATTTTGCAAGGACCTGGGACTTGGTATAGCTGGATCATCAAAAAAGATTCAAGCTCTACCCGCCGATCATCAAAAAAGACTTGGCACTATCATACGACCCCCCTGCATATTACACAGGGGAGGCCTCGAGCTCGTACCAGGACGAGGGAGTTTCCTCGACATACTACGGAGGTGAATCTACTTGGACACCATGGGATTGAGTCCCACTTAGGCCAAAAGCCTAAGCTTGGGGGAGGTATACCGATGTCACACTCATCTATATATCATGTTCGGTCGGTTCTTTGTACATCCATTGTTTTGCTTTCTTTTTGGCTTTTGTTGCTTCTTTCTAAAAACCCAAAAATACCAAAAAAAAATGTTGTTTCTCTTGGTTTGCTTATTTGTTTCTTTTCTTTGGTTTGCCTTAAAAGAAAAAATCCAAAAAGATTTTGCTTTGTTTGGTTTGCTTTGTTTTTGTTTGGTTTTTCTTTGTTTGCTTGTTTCTAAAAAAATCAAAAACACCAAAAATATTTGTCGTTCTTCTTTGGTTTTGTGAGTTCTTTACAGGGTTCATCCGTCCTCAGTGGATTTTAGTTTCATGTTATTATTCAAGTCACACAAGTGAAGGTTAATAATGAAGATTAAGACAACTCGAGGTGTGGTAAGAGGCTGGTAACGAACTCTATTTGTTTCATTTTTGTACATATACTCATCATTGTGAGCATGCTTAGCATGTTTGTGTAAGGTGTATGTCATTATGGATGCTTAGTAGTTCTTGTTTGTCTATGATTACCTCCAACTTGATAATAGTTTGTAGCATGTCATATGAATGTTTGCTTGCATTGTTTCATTCATACTTTGGTATGACATTGTGGTATCCTCCTCTGACTGTTCATGTGAATCGACTTGGCACATGCTCACGCATGCATATGACTAATCAATAGTCAGTACGCCTCGATGATTTATTTTGCCTCAGAGTTCTTGTATCACTTTCATGCCATAATTAGTCATGTTTTGTTGCAAGCATGATTATGACAATTATTTCTCTCTCGTTTGTCGCTCCCTCTCTATTGCTAGCCTTCACTTGCACTGAGTATGTGCTCTACCTGTGCTTCCAACTCCCCAAACCAATATTGCCAGCCGTGTCCACCATACCTACCTATTAGCATCATTTGCTATTTCAGTGCAGTGTTTTCTTCCAAAATAAAATGTTTGTCTGTTTTGAGAAAGTTAGTTAGTAAAGCTCTCACGAACTTGATGGCACACTTTATTCCTTGCGCTTATAATCTTGAACCATTGTGACTAGTCCATGAAATTTATATGCTTGCTTATTATATACTGGGAGTCAGCAGAACCGTGCTGTAACAGGGAACGCTTTCAACACCTGTTGGATATCTCATCTAGTTGATACTTTGCTCTTTTGCTTACGTATGTCGACGATGTGAAATAAAAGGGGAGGTTGTGAGTTCATGGAGTTTATACATTGTGTTAGAGAAACGCCTGGGCCACTAGCCTAAGCCATGCTTAATCATGGCGGAAACTTGCAGCATCACCATAATGAGCATCTATGAAGCGTCCTCAATAAAAAGCTATGCATATGGTAAATAAAAAAGATTGCTGAGATGCTTATTGTCTGATTTCCTTGTCATTTTGGTTATGGTAAAGCTCATGTACCATGTGCAAGGGGTACCCCATTGGCGGTTCTCGATGATATGCATGTATTTACAATGACAAGAACTTTCAGGTGACCAAAGTTGAGTAGCATGCAGAGCGACCGTCGTACTCACGGGACTTGGGATTTCTAATCTATGGTGTTTCAAGCATATGATTTAGAGTGGACCTCACTTTCACCTTAACCACATGAAGATGCCTATGATAGGGGCAATGAGAGATCAAAGCTAATGAGTACCTTCCTTTCAGCATTGGGAAGCCTTTCAAACCTTCACAAAACCGTTTTCACAACCTTGTTGAGTCACCACTTATTCTATGAGCACCTTCTTGAGAGCATAGTTGTCATTTTTGTGTTTGTTCCAAAACTTGGTTAATTATGTCTTGACTTTGATGCTTGTATCTCTGATATCTTTACTTCTAGTCTTCATGTGAACTTCAGAGGTGCCTTGGCATTTATATTGTGCTCTACAAACAAAGGCGAGTGAGATACCACTCTATCATACCTTATTATGAGCATTGCAATGTTGCTTATGTTTATGTTTCATTCTACTTATTATTATTGAGTTGGTTTCTCTTCATAGCTTGTAATGACTATTGAGTAGACTTAGTTGCATACTTCTTATTATGAATTTTCTAAGCATCTACTCCTGTGCTGAGAATATATACATCATATGAAGCAAAGTGTTCGTGCAAGTTCTTTTATCGCACTCAGTTTTCAACTGAATTTCTTGAGGACAAGCAATAAGCTAAGCTTGGGCGGAGTTGATACGTCCAAAACGTATCTACTTTCTCGAACACTTTGCTATTGTTTCTCCTCTAAACTTGTGTGATTTGGATACAACTAACACGGACAAACGCTGTTTTTAGTAGAATTACCTTGGTGTCTTGTTTTTGTGCAGAAAATCAACTATCAGGAAAAATCCCGGAAAATATGCCAAAAACTATTTTTCACCAGAAGATCCACGGAGCCAGAAGAGGAGACGAAGAGGAGGCCTAGGGGGCCCACACCCACCCTAGACGCGGGCCCACCTAACCCTGCGCCTGGAGGGGATGCAGCCTCCCTAGGCACCTCCTCGGCCTCCCTCTGCGCCTATAAGTTGCCTTTCTACCTAAAAACCGAGGGGGTTCGATAGTTTTCTAGAAAGAGTTCTGCTCCGCCGCTACCACTAGAAACCAAGATTCGGATCCGGAAAATCTGGGATGGGGAATTTGGAGAGGATCATCTCCATCGTCATCACCAATGCATCTCCATCAACCACCGATGTTTCCCTCATCCATGAGTGAGTAATCCCCTGTTGTAGACTTGGGGATGGTAGGGATTGGATGAGTTCTATCATGTAATCGAATAAGATCTATTAGGGGCATAATGCCTAGTATCTCTATTAGTGCTATTTGACTTTGTTGCAACTTGTTGTTCTTAATGCTTGTCACTAGGGCCCGAGTGCCATGATCTCATATCTGAACTTATTATTGAATCATTATGATGGTATTGTTTGTGATCTTATCTGCAAGTTGTGTACACATATCATTGTCCGGATCCAAAGGCCCCGAAGTGACAATAATTGGGATAACCGAAGGGGATGGCTGTGGTGTGAGGATCACATGTGTTCATGGAGTGTTAATGCTTTGCTCCGGTGCTCTATTAAAAGGAGCACCTTAATTGCCAGTAGTTCTCTAGAGGCCCCACTGCCACGGGCTGGCTGGACAGAAGATGTTGTGCAAGTTCTCATTGCGAGCACGTATGACTATATTTGGAGCACATGCCTAGGATTGTTTAGTCTTTGGATGCTTGTTATTATTTATCTGCAATGCCCTAGATCTTGAACCCACCAATCGGGGTATACCCACGAAGCGGATTCGCCAGCTGGATCGAGCCGACTGGAACCTAGCCCTGAGCGGGTCGACTCGCCCAATACGGCGACTGGCGCATGCTGGACCCAAAAGACTGGCGCCGACTGGAGGCCCAAGACGGCGATTCCAATAGAAAGCCCACCAAAGCACTTGTAAACCCTAACTGGCTGCATATATAAAGCCACCAAGGGCACCCCCAAGGGGCACGTCATATTAGATCTAGTCTCTCCCCCCGCCTACGGCGGCTCCCATGTAAACCAATCTATACTCATACTGGATTGATAGCAGGACGTAGCGATCCTCCATCGAGGGGACGTGAACCTGGGTACATCGTGTGCCAATCTCGCTCCCGGATTCTCCTACGTCGCCTTGCTCCCTCTACGTAAGCTACCCCCAGTAGCATCTGTCGTGCAATACCACGACAGTTGGCGCCCACCGTGGGGCTAGCGGTGCTTGGAGGGTGATAATCTGGGCGGGATCCCCTACCATCGAGAGCAGCCAAATCGTATCTGATGCGCCGTCTGGTCGCCGCCCGTCGAGACATCGGCAGAGGCGTGCGCCGCCCTGAAGAAATAACCGTGCACATGCAGACACACGATCGGTTGCATAGCTGCTAAATTTTCTACTCGATCCCTTCACTCTCGTTTTCATTGATTGCTTTCATTATTTTATTTGGATCTAATATATTGCATGCGTTACATGTACGAATTGCTTGGAGAATTGAATCATTGATGCTACATCAGTCCGGAGCACAACCTCGCGCATACAATCTGCAAGAGTTTGCCTGATCCGTTGTATTGCCAACCTCTCTGCTGCTCGCGATCAATGAAGCTAGCTTTCAGCACACGACGACAGGACCGATCAATCTGCTCTGCCTAGCGTCCAACACGGCAGTTGTGAGCACGCGCATGAACATCGACTCGGAAAACCTCCGGCACACGGACATACGCAATTCCTTCCGCATGTTTCATAAGCTTATTATTCCAATCACGTTTTTTCTACCAATTAATTATTTTTATTGATCTCATCTCTTGCCTACATTTGACATGTACATAACGTCTGGAGGACCGGGTCCTAGGGGCAAAATCAGCTCAGAATATGTCATGGTATGATTCGTTAGGGTATCCTACGACTGCTCTAGGTCCTTGACGGCAATCTCTTTGGCGCCTGGACAGCGGCATCGCAAACTACCTCGAATTTTCGCTGCCGCAGCTGCCTATAACTTCGCTACCAACGAGTCGGCAATGACCAATAACTTTCTCCCACTCAATCTTGTTTTAAATATTATTTATATAGTCATGATGCTTTAACTGAATACGTTTTATGCATATAAATGGAGAACAAGCAAACTATGCACTCGTGGCTCGGATGCATGCAGCGTGCCTACCCGATGATATTCTCCGCGTCGACTCCGCTGCAGCGCGATCTCCGTCCGTCGCGTAGACCATGTCGGCCTCGCCGACCCCATCATATTGGACACTGGCGGACTCGACATCACGGGCTCGCCATGTTCGGCGACTCGCCGTGCTACCGGCTACTGCACGTCTGCACCAAAGCAACTCCGCCACGCGACTCCGTCCGACCAATGGTCCGATCGAGATCGCTACCACTACTCGCTGCCGCCCACACTCCTTTTTGGCTAAACGCCGTACTCGGGGACTCGCCCAGCGCGGAATTGCCTGCCACGGGATCGCCATTGTGGCCTCGGCCTCGCAGCCTCACCGTCATCGACATCTCCATAGCGCGACCTCCATCCGCCGCGTCGACCCCGTTTCCGCCGTGTCGACTTCACCATAGCGCGATATCCGTCTGCCGCGTTGACCCCGTGTCCGCCGCGTCGACTTCGCCACAGCGCGACCTCCGTCCGTCGCATTGACCCTGTGTCCGCCGCGTCGACCTCGCCATAGCGCGACCTCCGTCCGCCGCGTCGACCATGTGTCCGCCACGTCGACTTCGCCAACGAGCGACCATATGTCCGCTGCGTCGACTCCTTGTCCGCTGCATCGACTTTTCCGGCTAAAAGCCGTGAGACCCCGTCCGCTACGTCGAATGTGTATGCCGCGCCTGATAAGGGACCTTCATCGTCCGAGTCGCCAGAGAGGGTCGCGTGCCATGCCGCATGGACTCACCACTGGGCTTCTCTTCCCTCCGGGAAAAATCAATTCGCCTTCGTCAACCTTTGATAGAGCGACTCGCAATGGCCAAGTAGTGCGGACGAGGACTCGCAAACCGAGCCTCGGATCGTCCACGAAAAAAGCTAACCGAGAGCCATCATTGGAGTCGCCTTGCTCGACTGGCCTCCCGGGCCAAGACAAATGGTAGTGCTACACAAACAGCACCATGTCCTCCTCAACCTTAGACAGTGCGACTCGCACGGCCAAGTACTGCGGACGAGGACTCGCAAACCGAGCCTCGGATCATCCAGGAAGAACGCCAAGTCAAGAGCCATCTTTGGAGTCGCCATGCGACTGGCCCCCCGGGCCAAGACGAGAGACTCGCTAACAAAACAGCGCAATCAACATCATCGCGGACTCGCCACACTCGGGGACTCTCCCCTCGCGGACTCGCAATCATCGCGGACTCGCCACACTCGGGGACTCTCCCCTCGCGGACTCGCAATCATCGCGGACTCGCCACACTCGGGGACTCTCCCCTCGCGGACTCGCAATCATCGCGGACTCGCCACACTCGGGGACTCTCCCCTCGCGGACTCGCAATCATCGCGGACTTGCCACACTCGAGGAATCTCCCCTCGCGGACTCGCAATCATCGCGGACTCGCTGCGCTCGGGGACTCTCCCCTCGCGGACTCGCAATCATCGCGGACTCGGCGCCTGCCGGTCGCTCGACCTCGCCACTCTCCACGCTCGGCAACAACCACTACTATTTTCAAAATATGAGCCTCAAGTCGCCTCTACAAGCCAACTCGAGCCTCGGGGACTACTCCTAGGCATGCTGCGTGTACGCGTGTTTCCGCAACCGTGACTCGTCCTCGTCGACTCGCCACCGCGGACTCTCCACTCGCGTACTCAACATGCTCGGGGACTCTCTACCGCGGACTCGCCCTCGCGTACTCAACGCGCTCGGGGACTCTCCACCACGGACTCTCCACTCGCGTACTCAACACGCTCGGGGACTCTCTACCGCGGACTCTCCACTCGCGTACTCAACGCGCTCGGGGACTCGCCACCGCGGACTCGCCCTCGCATACTCAAAACGCTCGGGGACTCGCCACCGCAGACTCGCCCTCGCGCACTCGCCGCGCTCGGGGCCTCGGCACGTTCCGCGATCGGATACTCGTGCAACTGGCGACTTCACCGACTCCCTGCGTCTTATACCAACTGTCCATCACCGACTGGCTCACGCCGACCGCCTCCCGCTTCACGGTTATTTTCTTTGTTCAGGAGCTCGTCGCCGATTCGCCACGACCCATCGTCAAGACTCTCCGCGCAATGCCTCAAGCCCGCGTCGAATCGAAAACGCGCTCGGGGACTACTGATGGGGGAATACCAATCGGGGTATACCCACGAAGCGGATTCGCCAGCTGGATCGAGCCGACTGGAACCTAGCCCTGAGCGGGTCGACTCGCCCAATACGGCGACTGGCGCATGCTGGACCCAAAAGACTGGCGCCGACTGGAGGCCCAAGACGGCGATTCCAATAGAAAGCCCACCAAAGCACTTGTAAACCCTAACTGGCTGCATATATAAAGCCACCAAGGGCACCCCCAAGGGGCACGTCATATTAGATCTAGTCTCTCCCCCTGCCTACGGCGGCTCCCATGTAAACCAATCTATACTCATACTGGATTGATAGCAGGACGTAGCGATCCTCCATCGAGGGGACGTGAACCTGGGTACATCGTGTGCCAATCTCGCTCCCGGATTCTCCTACGTCGCCTTGCTCCCTCTACGTAAGCTACCCCCAGTAGCATCTACCGTGCAATACCATGACAAAGAACTATTTCCGGGTGCAGCTTAACTGACAACTCAGTTGTTAAGGCTTGCAAGTATTCTTTGGCTCCCCTTGGTCGAATCAATAAATTGGGTAATACTACCCACGGAGACTGTTGTGATCCTCTATACTTATGGGTCATCAGAAGACTGATCATTCAATATAGGACCATCATCTAGAGCTTTATCATAAACATTTTCTAAGCAAAACTCTTTAGTACCATGCATTTCAAAGTTAGGCACAAATAAAGGATTATCATAGATAACTGGAGCATAACTATTATCACAAGTTTTACCCATAGCAGATATTTCAAAAGAATCCACAAGAACATAACATTCATCCTCCTTTGGTAGGCATGGGGGACAATCAAATAATGTAAGAGGTAAAGAGTTACTCTCATTGGAAGGTAGGCATGGGTATATCCATTCTTCCTCCTTTTGTTAATCACTCTCCTCCTCTTTTTCATCTAATGAGCTTCCCGTTTCAGCAATTTCTTCTTCCATAAGCTCCTGCAAAGCATTAGTCTCTTCTGTTTGTGGAAAGCACCTCTTAAAATATTCAAGAATATAGCCATTTTCTTCCTTGTAATTATCAAAGAAACATTTAAGTATCTCATAAACCTCATATTCATAAGGTGCATCATCAGTATTTTCAAGCAAACTGGCAAGTTCAAATGCACCCTTGAAAGCAATAATTTCTTCAATTTGTTCCACATCATAAAAGTAATAATTTCCTTTAACATAAGAAGATATGGTAACATTATCATTATACTCACATTGAAAAGGTAGGTGTTTATACCTCCTACAACAACAAGATTTATCAAAGCAATAAGTAACATTATAGGTAGAGCACACCTCTCTAGCAATAGTATTCAATTTGTCAATTTGTTCCCATAAGTGTTTCCCTTTTTGTGACAAACGGTGTTCCTTATAATAATACTTTTCTTCTTTCGTGAACCCACCTTGCCAATAAGAACTAGTTTCAAAGAAACCATTCATTGATAGAAAGCATGACCAAGCAAGGCAATAACAGACCAGCAACTAGAGTAGGAACTATTTTTTTGTGTTTTTGATAAGAGAAAGCAAATGAAACTAAACTAATTTTTTGGAGTTTTTGGTAAAAAGAGGAAAACAAAACCAAGCAAAACAAAAATAAAGTAAAGAGAAAGGTTGTGGAGGACTCCCCTTGTGAAGACGTCCTTAGCCTCCCGGCAACGGCGCCAGAAAAACTTGCTGATGGTGCTTCATTGATGTGGGAGCGCCTCGTTGGGAAACCCCAAGAGCAAGGTGTGATGTAGCACAACAGCAAGCTTTCCCTCAGTAAGAAAACTAGGTTATCGAACCAGTAGGAGGAAGGAAACGTCTCAAAGGTGTTGCAAGCAAATTGGAAACCTGCACAACACAAACTCAAGACTTTGCCCTAACGAACAATGAGGTTGTCAATCTCACCGGTTGCTGTAACAAAGGATTAACTGTATGGTGCGGAAGGTGATGGTGGTTTGCAGAAAGTAAACAGTAATAGTGGAGGATGTATCAACGGTAAAGATTGGATCGGGGTTCATATTTCACTATAGGTGTTCTTCTTAGATAAACAAACATGGCATGTTGGGTAAACAAATTACAGCAGGGCAATTGACAGGACTGAGCAAGGCATAACAATGCAATACTAAACATCATGATCCTATGAGATTCAATTGGGCAATACAACAAGATACATAGACTGCCATCCCACTGCATCTATGACTAGAAGTCCACCTTTGGGTTATCATCCAAACCCCCTCCAGTATTAAGTTGCAAGCAACAGGCAACTGCTTTAAGCAGAGTGTGTACGGTAAACAATCCACTTGTTCCATGAACAAGAGACCGTTGTTTTCTCCCTTGTGGCAACAACACATCTACAACCTTAGAGATTTCTGTCACTTTCCTTAGATTAAATAGAGGCATGAACCCACTATCGAGCATTAATACCCCCTCTTGGAGTCACTAGCAACTACTTGGCCAAGATAGCTACTAACAACGGAGAGCATGCAAGATCACAAACAACACAGACATGATAGAATCAATAAGCCAAAACCATTAATCAATCTGACATAGTAATCTCAATATCCATCGGATCCCCGCAAACACAACATGCATGATTACAAATAGATGAGATCTTGATCATGAATAGAGCTCACAAGATCTAGACATGAAAGCACAAAGGAGGAGATACAACCATCTAGCTACTACATGGACCCGTAGTCCAAGGTGGAACTACTCACGCTTCATACCGGAGGCTGGCATGATGAAGAAGAAGGCCTCCGGGATGATCTCTCCTCCGGCAGGGAGCCGGGAAGAGCTTCAGATCCCCCGATCTAGGGACGATGGTGGCGGTGGCTACAGACGGTTTCGTGGAATATTAATCGGGTACTTAGGGTTTAGGCATCGGAGGCTTCTTATAGGCGAAGAGGCAAGGCAGGAGGGCGGCCAGGGGCCCACACCCTGCCCAGGCGCGACCTTAGGGTGGGCCTGCACCTGTAGGGGTGCGGCCGCCCTGTGGCTCCCCTCTGTCTCTCCTCTGGACTCTATGTTCTCCTCGGTGAAATACTGAATTTGGCTTTTGTCCCGTCCAATTCCGAGAATATTTCCTTACTAGATTTTCTGGAACCAAAAACAGCAGAAAACAGGCAGCTGGCACTGTGGCAACTTGTTAATAGGTTAGTACCAGAAAACATATAAAAACACCTCAAAGTATGGACAAAGCAAAGCAAAGTAGATACTAAACAAGCATGGAACATCAAAAATTATAGATAGATTTCCGACGTATCAGCAAGTAAAATTATACTCAAGCCATTCATATATCTAATAATACAAACACATACTCAATAATGCTCCATATATGATAATAAACTCAGAATTTCATAAAAGGGATCGACTATTCTTGAAGGGAATTCTAATGATGCAAACTTTATTTCCAAGATCAAACTAATGCAAAGCTAAAATAGTAATATAAAACTTATAAGATAGATTAAAAGGTCTTAAAGATATCCCCAAGCTTAGAATCAAGCTAGGCGGGATCAAATAATCCCTCGCGATTATTTGATACCGTGATTATTGTAGATCACTATGGATCCATGGCACGTGGTATCTTCTCTTCATTGGTCAGCTTGAGACGGAGGGATTGATTGACAGCCTCCAGTTCTTTAATACACAGCTTTTAGAAAAGATTATTCCTCTCCAGTACTTTCACTTGTTCTTTAATAAGCTCATTGTTATTTTGGAGGGTTTGTATCACCATAAGACTCATAGAAAAACATAATTCAGTTGTCTGATTAATATCTTCATCAAGTTTGTCAAGATAAAGTCGCAGCAACCAAAGATGCCTAGGTGTTCCTGGCGCTTACTTATCCATCTCTGCAATCTTCAGCTTGAGAGCTTTCAACTCCCTCTTTTGGTGTCCAGTGTCGGCGTCGAGAAACTCCATAGGGACGATCTTGATCTCCTTGTTTTTCTTGCTATTGATCCCGATCTCCATAGGAACTTCTCTCCTTGGCTTCCTGGCCCTTGGTTGCTCTATGGTTGTGCGTCCTCACATAGGAACAAGAGGTACATTGGTTTCTGGTGATTATGATTAGAGAGAGACACAATGGCAGTATATAAGAGGGGTCAGAGGTCGGTAAAACTCGGAAGAAACACCAAATTCACGCCCAAGAAAAGAATCTTAATAGAACAGGGAAAGAAATCACGATTTTGGAGAAGTCCTTCCGCGTAACGACCAACTACACGGGCACGGCCTATATAGCTCCGGCCGTATAGTTGGTTCCGGGCAGATATTTTCAATTATCGCGAGTCCAGGTCGGTTAGGTTACCGACTTGGAACCGTTAAAACCGTTTTTAGATGAATAAAACGAAAAAGGATCGGAGATGCCATAAGGTTTAACGACCAACTATACGACGAGAATAAATTTTCCTGGTCGTATAGTTTCAAGACACCGAAAAATATTTCGTGAAGGGTATACAGTACGTTTAATGACCAACTATACGGCATGACATTTTTCTTCGGCCGTATAGCTAGTAAAACCTCCAGAAACTTCAGAAAAACAAAAGGAATTCAAAGGTAAAGATTTTTAGAAGTATAAATTGTGTAGACAAATCACTTATTAGAGAAAGAAAACTTACCTTGCACTTACCATTTATTTAGTCGGGGGTGACAAGCTCCTCCAACAACAAGGACTTCTTCTCTTTTGGAGGAATTGACCTTAGTTCTTCTAATAATTCTCGTAAATGAAAATCACTAATACTAAAGTTCCTCTCAATAAGATTGGTGCCTTGCTGGGAACATATAGATGCTGCATCCATTATCTTTATTTCTTGCCTCTGCATAATCTGCAACTCAAATTATTGAAGTAAAAGGATCCAACGGATCAGTCTTGGCTTACGATTTTTCCTCTCAAGGAGTACTTTTAAACCATCACGATCCGTATGAACTCTTACTTTTGCATCAGCTATATAAGAATGAAATTTATCGCAAGAGAAAAATACAACAAAAGTTCCCTTTATTCCTTCGGATAATTATTTTGAGCACTATTAAGATTTCTACTTGCATGATGTATAATATTAAATTTGTGACCTATATGTTGTCCCAGAGTTACTCCTACAGCATCATCACTAGCTTCACATATTAAATCAAAGTTCATATCCCATATAGGTGGTTTAATGATGGGAGCATGGGATAAAGCATATTTAAGTTTATCAAAGGCAATAAGGCATTTATCATCAAAATTAAATCTTACTCCCTTTTGCAACAAGTTAGTTAAAGGTTTCAAAATTCTAGAGAAATTCCTAATGAACCTTATATAAAAACCCACATGACCAAGAAAACTTCTTATACCTTTTATATCCCTTGGTTGTGGCATTCTCTCTATTGCTTCGACTTTAGCTCTGTCTACTTCAATACCATTACCTGATACCATATGTCCAAAGACTATACATTCTTTGAACATGAAATGGCACTTCTCCCAGTTTAGAACAAGATTGGTTTCTTTGCAACGCTGCAAAACTCTTTTGAGATGATCGAAGCAACTAGTAAACAAAGTTCCATAGATAGAAAAGTCATCATAAATACTTCCATTTTTAATTCTATAAAATCTGCAAAAATAGTAGTCATGCATCTTTGAAAAGTAGCTGGAGCATTACATAAACCAAAAGGCATGCGTCGGTAAGCATGTAAACCATAAGGACTAATGAAAGTTGTTTTAAGTTGGTCATCAAGATGAACAGCTATTTCGGAAAAACCAGAGTATCCGTCCAAGTAGCAAAAATGAGTGTAGTTTGCTAACCTCTCTAAACTTTGATCTATGAACGATAAAGGATAGCGATCTTTCCTAGTTTCTTTATTCAATTTCCTAAAATCTATACACATCGTATGTCCAACAATAGTTCTAGTAGGTATCAATTCATTGTTTTCATTAGGAACAACAGTGAAACCGCCCTTCTTAGGAACACAATGAACAAGACTTACCCATTCACTTTCTTTTACAGGATAGATTATACCTGCATCCAGTCGGTGTACTATTTCTTTTCTTACCACTTCCTTTATTTCAGGCTTCAGCCGTCTATTAAACTCTGCAACTGGTTTATCACCTTCCTCCATGAATATTTGATGGACGGTTATCATGGGACTAATGCCCTTCAAATCATCCATCAAGTACCCAAAGTCCTTGTGATGCTCCTTAAGTACTTTCATGAGTTCTTCTTCTTCATCCCCTGAAAGTTTAGCACTAATAATAATAGGGAATTTATTTGTATTGTCCAAAATTCTATATTTAAGATTATTTGGTAAAGTCTTTAATTCAGGGGGTGGTAATTCCTCGTCCCCTCTCTTTTTTGGCTCCTCAAAAGCCTCATCAGTTGCAGGCCTTAAAATAGGAAGTGAATCGAATTCACTTTCATATTCTTCTAGGGACTTGTCCTCCATAATTATTTCTTCATAACTTGAATCTTCATTTGCTTCTTCTACTTGATTACTAAAGAAGAGAGCCGCCATCTCCTCAATAGTTTTTCCTTTCTCTTCTTCTTGTACTTGTGGAGGTTTGTCCTTAAATTTGGAAAAGTAGAATTCTTTTTCTGCTTTCCCAGGCTTAAGAGACACAATCTCCTATTTGAAATCAACTTTGGCACCTACATCGCCCAAAAAGTTTCTTCCAAATATAATTGGGCAAAGAGTGTCAGCTGGCATATCAACAACTACAAAATCGATAGGGAAATTTTTATTGCCAATTGTGACAGTTGCATCTTCAACTACTCTCATTGGAATTCTAAGAGTTTTATTGGCTAACATGATTGTCATATCAGTATTCTCTATTGTAGCCAGTACTATCTCTTCTTTTATTTTTAAATAAAAATCATAATATATTACATTAACTTCGGTGCCAAGATCACATAAACCATAATGTGAGGTTTCTTTAAATATGCATGGAAGAATAGGCTTACCCACATTTTTTACCTTAATTTTATCTTCAACTAGTACGGAAGTCTCTTTATCAAGTTCAACTATGTTGCAATGTGCATACATGGCCATAATTGCTTCCTTGGTTACCTCTTCATCTCTGGTTTCAACCAAATGTTCTTCAACTTTTGTCCAATTTCCTCTTCTTTCTTCTACGGTACTGCTTTAACCTGTTCATATTCCAAAATATGTTTCTGCGCAGTATTAGGGAAAGGTATCTCATACATTGGTTCTAGGGAGGCCAGTGTTACTTTAACTTCTCTTTTCTTCTCAAGTTCAAGTGGTGGATCATACTTGACCAAACCCTCTTTTGGAGCTTTGATGTGTTCTGTAAAAGCTTTAACAACATACAACACAAGATCTGAATCCAAGTAAAGTTTTTTTTAGATAATTCATTAACATTCCCCTTTTTATTATAGTTATGAATACAATCATAATCTATTTCTATGCTTCATTCGCTTCTTAGACCAAAATTCCATGAAACTCTATGATCGCGAATTCTATTAATTAAAGCCCAAGCTTTAGTTATGGGAAGGTTCATAAAAGCTCCTCTTGCACAAGAGTCTAGTTCAGTTTTATTAGGTTTAATTAAACCGCCATAAAAGATATGCAATAAATACCATTCATGCAAATCATGATGAGGACATTGATTAAGTAAATCTTATATAATCTCTTACTAGTCCTTCATTAGGACGGTTCCTCCAAGTCATTATAAGATGCCTGATTCCAAAAGATTTTGATAAAAGATAATACTTAGCTAGAAACTCGTAAGCTAAATTGTCCCAAGTAGTAGTGGCTTCGGGGGTTAAATATCTATACCATGAGAGAGCTGTGCTAGTCAAAGTCTGACTAAAGAGTTTCAGCCTTACCTCATTAGCAGTATACCCCGGTAATTGGAAAGTGCCACATATATATCCTTAAAACATGCAATATGCTCATATGGATCAGGATCTTCTTCATCTCCAGTAAATTGCTTCTTGTGTAGAATACTAAGTAGTAGATGATTCATTTCAAACCCCCTTGTCTTCTCATTGGAGTTGTCTCTTTTATTAATATCATAGGGCTTCCCAAAGTGACCGAGTGGGTTAGCAGTAGTCAAATGCTCAAACTCCATCATGTTGGTGGAAACCTGTAACTCAAAACAAAACTTAGCAAGACTAAAATAAATAAGCAAAAACTAAAAGACCTATAGCGCTTAGCTCCCCCGCAACGGCGCCAAAAAATAGCTTGATGACTGCAAGTGCACATATCGTTTGTAGCTAGTTTCGAAATAAGGATATCGATCCCACAGGGAGCAGGAGTCTGAAGTCTAATAACTCTTGAATTAAATACTAAAATATAAATGCTAAATAAAGTTCTAAGTAACAAGATAAAATGCGAATGTTGTGTAAAAAGGTGTTTTTGGGTTTTTGTATAAGAGAACAATAAGTAAAGTAAAACAAACTGAATACGGAAAATAAGTATAGTGTATCTAAAAGAGATGTGTAACTGCAATGGGAAAAGGCGTTCTTAGGGAGTAGCAGATACACCTCTCGTATTTATGAAGGATCTAAGGTAAAGATCATTATCATGAACATTCTCAACTATGTATGTGTGGGAGGAACTCCATTTTTGGACGAATAGGCAGCAACCACTGCTCACATCATCCTCATAACCATAGCAGACAAGCAATCGACATCAATCGAATTACTACGCTATTAAGGGACTTTACCCGTAGGATGTATCCCATGGCATGGACAATGTTCCGTGAGTTTCCTCAGTTACCAAGTTGATACTTAAGGAGTGTCAACAACTTTATAGTCACTGTAAGTGCTAGCACACCTCCGTCTACCAACAAGTAGTTCCCTCCATCAACTCCCCACAAGAGGCAAATATTGAGAGGTCGACTTCTCCCAACATCAAGATGAAGACAATCTAACACATGGTCACAATGATGAATATCATAATAAACTTTATCTTATTTCAATCTCATGCTAGGATTTCTCCATATCCCCAAGAACTAATGATCTACTCAGAAATGGAGGCAATCAATATCATGGCAAAAACAATGGAATCTATCATAGATGAATAGTACTTCTATAAATCCACAATGAGTACAGAAATTACAACAAGATGTACATAAGATGTAGATGGGATGGATGGAGATGGTAGTGATTCAGCGGTTCATGATGAAGATGAATGCCTTAGCCTCCTGGATCTGCGTAGGGTGAAGATGGATCCCGGGTGGATGAGTTCCCCCTATAGATCCCTTCTGGAGGTGAGGTTTCGGTGATTTCTGGTCGTTGTGTATGTCGTCTCTCTGATCCAATTGCATGGGGTGAAACTATTTGAGGAGGAGGTGGTGGCGCTAACTATACGGCGGAAACTATGGCCAGAGAATTTCTTTCCGCCGTATAGTTGGTCGTTAAACCTTCTGCCTCCTACGATTGCTTTTCTTCTTGTGTTATTGATATTTCCCAAATTAGCGATTTACGCTGTTTTTGACTCCTTTTCTCTCCAATACAACTGGTCCAAGAATTGTGTCCATCGTATCCATCATATGTCCTGATCCTGGTGAAAATAAACATAAAAGATGCACGCGAACGCCGTAAAATACCAAGAACCTACCACTATAATGCAAAATAATAATATAAAACATGATGCAAATATGCACTCATCAGTTATTCTAGCTTGATCATGAGAAAACAAGGTAGTATATGATAAAGTATGGACCATAAGATACATGGAGTAGATTAAGCCAAGGTATTTTGACTAATCTTATACAAAACAATCTTGTGTTATGGGAGTAGTACCATACCTCCTATAGAGGATCGATATCACTTGTGATATAGTGAGTAATGTAGTCTTGTAAGATTTGGATGTATATGGTAGAATAATGTTAAAAAGGAGTTGATTAATGGAGTTAGAAATAACTACTTTGATGGATTCATCAAGGGTAGATAAAAATGGAAGTTATATAATAGAGGAAGAGTGGAGAATGAGTAGTGCAGAAGTGATATGACTATCATCATATGAGGATGGATATGGTGGAATCAAGTGGATAGTTTATTTAGGAAGATGTGTTTCCTGAGAGTAAGTTTAAGAGTTTAGAAATAGTATATCTAGGAAAGGAATTTCTTAGCTAGAAGCCAAGACTTACAAAGTACTGGAGATAGGAGTTCTTGATAATATTCTAACCAATACCATATCAAGACTTGTCAAGTTATATATCTATTTCATTATTCTAAACCCTAGAACCAAATTCATTAGGGAACCAATAAGATCACATTGTATTGTAAGACATATTAGAAAGCAATCTTACTATCTATGATCACAAACTTAAAAGTAATGTCCTTAACCATTAACCTTTAGTAATGTTCACAAATGAACATAAGGATAGTAAATCATCTTGGGCACATAATTAATGCTTGTAGTATAAAACCCTAAACAATTATTGCATGGCCTATAAGTCACTTTTGTTACTTAGGAAATACTTGTTACAAATCATTGTATGTTAAATTTATATCAAGAGTTTAACCACACATAAAATGGTGGTAAGCCTCTATATTAAATGTTAATCTTAATTCACCCCAATATGTCAAGTGAGATTTTTATTATTAACAACTTAGCAAGAAGATATATATAAAGCTTTATCACATCCCATGCTTAATATATCTATGGAAATAAAACCATTTCCTATTTTCAAATGGCCATAAGAATAATTCAAGGATAATTTTAAACACTAAGATTGTGTGGTTATGGAATATATGTGATCACAATTTTGTGAACTACCGAATTTACAGAATCATAATGTATTAATAAACTAATACTTGATGCTATTTCTAAAACTCTTATTGATATTTCAATTCATTTTAGTCATTTATGATCACACGTGTTAATGGATAAAGAAAGTCATGCTTTAGAAAATTCTAGATAATAAACAAAAAACCTAAAACCTAAGTCCTATTTATTTTCATTACATAGCATCTCTCAAATAATTTGAATTTTGAAAATAACAAAAAGTATGGAAATCACTTGATAAGAGTGACCTATGAAATATTTAGAATATTTACAAAAGGTTTGGTATTATAAACCTTGTAGAAATTCTAATTGAAAAGGGCCTTTGTAAACGAATGGTAAATAGTAAAAGAAAAAGAAGCAGCGCAATCTAGATCTGGACCGAAGCTCGTTTCCTCTTTTTCTTATCCACCGCCCATCAACACAACACTCTTATCTCTCTCTCACTTCGCTACAGCCCACTCGGCCCATGTGCATCATAACTAGAGCCTGAACCGCTTCAGCCTCCTGTTTGCCGACGTCTTCCTCGACGATGGAAGTAGCCACGTGGACACGCCGCCGCCGTTGATCCTAGCCATGCTACGATACTCGCCGCTGCCCTCGACCATGATGATATAATGGTCGTCCTCTCCTCTCTCTCCTCATATCCCTAACTCTCACTCTCATGCACTTTATCTCTCTCGCATGGGGGGCACCGAACCCTAGCTTATAGTCACCAGTGATAGCCACCGTTCCCGAGCTCCCCTTGAACCGCCGAGACCATCATTGGAATCATCTTGATCTTCTCGTCCACCTTCCCAGGGGAATCGAGCATCTCAGCCGCAATCGAGCTCGACGTCCTCAACCCCCCGGTCGCCGTCGACCATGACGACATCATCTGAACTCGCCTCGTCTCACGGTCACCTTCCTGGCGCTTCTGGTGAGCATCTGTACTGAATGGTCCACTTTGTTTTGTTTATTGTTCACTTCATCACTGTTGCGCCGTATCTCGTCGTCCTTCGCCACAGTAGCTCGTCTCTAGTGATCTTCTGGTGACAATTAGGTAGCGGAGTTACCCTTAATCGACTCCACTTGCTCGCACACATCCAAAACCACATGTAGCATCGCTCCGCGAAGTCTCCAACATTGTGTTGTAGTTTCGCTAGAGTTCAACCGTCGTGCTCTTGACATCATGATAGATTCGACTGACGTCAGCGTGGAATGGTCAGCGAGGTTACTAGTCAGTGCCCCGTGGCAGTGGACGTGGTCCTGACCCCACTGTCCAGTGACCTCGACTAGATTCAGTCACGGTACAAATAGGATTTTCTATTTAGATTATTTTTCAGAAAATGAATAAATATTATTAAATCCATAACTTTTATTCTATAAGTTAGAAAAATATGTATGATATATCAAAATTCTCAAAAAATAAGTTATACAATTTAAATATATTATTATACATTGTAAAATAATTAATAAATATTTTACTATTTATCATGCATTCCATAAAGTAATAAAACTAGAAAACCCATATTTTATTCATTAAAAATAATAAAAATACATACATACACCAAAATAATCACAAAAATAATATATACATGTTAAAAATATAATAGTTCACATCTAAAGTAAGTAAAATTTTAATACCTTAAAAACTTGTATTCTAACCTTTTTATTTTAATATTAATTGTTAATAATCCTATAAAAATTGCCTAAGCCTTTATTATTATCTATGAAGTGTTGTTGACAAATATACTCCCAAATATTAGTTGTCTTAAGAAGAAATAAATTGCATTACCTTAGGAGTATTTTCTAAAAACCAATATTATAAATAATGGTATATATTCCCTAAAAAGGATTAAATAAATATTGAATTATCAAATTTGTGCTCATAAAATTGGTATCCATGTTTTTAAATATTGATCTTCACAAATCAATGAACTTAATAAAATCCAAAGAAAATTATTAAATAATCAAAGTTATAGCTTTCCATAGAAAAAATAAAAAATAAATAGTAATTATTTTATTAGTAAAATAATTTGAAAAACTTTAAATAAGTAATTATATCACTCTTATTTCATTTTAATAAATAATATGAACTAAATATACTATGAAACCATGCTTTATAAAAAGAATTAGAAAAGTTTAAATAAGTTGTTAAGCACTTATGTTGATAAATCTATTTCATAGTACTTTAGGGTTAGATGGAATCCTAAAAGGATCCACATGCAAATTACATAATTTTCCTTCATTAAGAAAGTTTTCTTCAAAAGTTATTCCTTTAAGATACATTAAAAAGTAAGTCTTATGCATTCTACAAAAGCTCTAATTGATTAATAATGTTTATACAAGAAGTCTTTGGATACCATTCCACATTTGGGTGCTTTATTATTCTATGTTACTTTCATGTACTTACAAGTTATTTTACATACTCTCACAAGCCTAATAAGAAGAACAAGTATGAAACTGACATAAAAGGGCAACACATTTCAACAAAATCATCACAAGATCCCAAACCTTAGATCATCAACATTATTCCAGAGATTTTGAGTTTAGAAAAATGCATTACATTATTTATGCATAATAGCATTTTGCTTCTTTAAATATTAGTTCTTACTAGACCAATGATGGTGTTTTTTCAGATACTGAAGTTTATATTGTCTCGATGACCTTGATTGCAAAATCTTGCAATACAAAGGCAAGCTCATACTTCCTCATGTCCTTTGGTTATTTTCTATCAAATATTTGCAATCTATTATTGTTATCACATGCATTTTGAAAAGGATGAAAGAAAATACTATTTTCATAATAATATGACTTATCAGTTATCATCTTGAGTGGTGGTAACCTAATATGACGGGAAAATGGAACCATGGTATGATTTATGTGTTTGGTGGAGGTTCCATTTGCACAGGAATGTATCATCTAGGAATTAATAACCAATATTGCCAGTGACTCTAGCACCGTATATTAGGCGTTAACAATAAGATCTAGAATGGGACGGAGAAGTCAGCTGGATCTTCTTCATTTCGCATGTCAACGGATATGCATGTCGTGGCTGAAATTCTTGTAGCGTTCTTTAATTCGTAGAGGATTATACATCAGGTGGGTGGGCCTCAAGTCCCACGATATTTCTGACATCTATGATGGAGTGTACATTTAAATATTGTAATACAATAGGTGGATCTGGCGTACAAAAGGATGGGTATGCGGGGTCATGAAGAAGGACAGTGATCGGCTTGGATCCTTATACCGAGCCTCATACCAAGAAAGTGTGAACAGGAATGCGTGCCTAGTTGTGCAACAAGGATATGGATCTCTTATACGTAAAGGAACACACCTCTGCAGAGTGTATAAAAGTGTGACATGTTACTCCCTATTCCGGAAAGGAGCTACGAACGCGGCAGAAAAGAAACTCCATGAAGTTCTAGTAAACATGTGAAGGATGACATACAACTTTTCAGAATAAAATAAAGCTTCAAAGAAATGTTTACGAAAACCTACATAGAATACGACCTATGGTCTGTGGCTGTAGGTAGTGCATCAAACAATCCTTTTTAATGAACTTGCTGAGTACGCTCATACTCAATTGTATCTTCTTAACCCTTGCTAGATTTTAAAGCTGATAAAGACGTTGTTAACACCAACTATTGCTTAAAGAAATCGTCACCAAAAGGTCAAGTTCTTCAATGAAGTCAACGGAGTCACCATATACATCAACTAAAGTGAAAGAAAAGTTCTTGATTAAATAGAAGTATAATCTCTAGCCATAGAACCTATTTCTATAGAGCGTTGTAGTAGCCACAATCGCAAGCCAAATAGTATTACAAGTTAACTTATTCTTAGAATAGTTTATGAGTTGTTATTTTGGATTCTTCTTTTGTAAGATCTTTCTTCCTCTCTAAACTTGAGTTGTTCTCTCGATCTTTTGTAAAGTTTGGAGTTATAATCTAGTTGAAGCCGGTCATGGGTGTGTTTGTGATGCAAATTTTCATGCACTTGCATGAAATCTTCCAAAGACGATAGACCTGACTCTAGCTCAACCAACTGACCCTCAAAATCTTAGCCTTGTTCCAAGATGCTGTCATAACGCTCGTCCTCGACGATCATGTTGTGCATGATCACACAACCAGTCATCATATCCCATATCCTCTCCATGCTTCAGGTTCTAGCAGGGTATCAAACAATAGCCTACCTTGACTGAAGCACACCAAATGCTCGATCCACATCCTTCCTAGCGGTCTCTTGATCTTTTGCAAACCTCTTGCATTTCTCATCTTCAGGGTTGCGGATTGTCTTCACAAAGATGGACCAGGAGGGATAGATACCGTCAGCTAGATAGTAACCCATTTCATAAGGATTGCCATTGATCTCATAGGAAACCTATGGGGCATTGCTTTCTGCCATCCTAGCAAGCATCGGAGACCGCTGCAGCACATTGATATCATTGTTTGATCCAGCCATGCCAAAAAAGGAGTGCTAAATCCAAAGATCCTATGATCTAGCAGCCTCTAGTATGACAGTGCACCTCTCTGCATGCTCTTTGAACTGCCCTTGCCAACCAAAATGACAGTTCTTCCACTACAATGCATGCAGTCGATGCTACCAAACATCCCAAGAAACCCCCTAATCTCGTTGATGGACAAAAGGCGGGCAATGTCTTTGGTGTTTGGCTCTTTGAGGTAAACTTTACCAAACACCGCACTAATTGCACTGTAAAACCGATACATGGGATGTGGACTCGCTCATGCGCATGTAGTCATCGACGAGGTCACTGGGCACTCCATATGCGGTTTTCCGAATCGCAGCGGACCATTTTTGGTAAGGGGATAATCCAATCTTACCGGTACAATCGCACTTGGCGTCGAAGTAGTCATCGTACTCCCTCACCCCATTGAGAATGTCCAAGAACTGGTTCCTAAACATCCAATAGCGGCGACAGAATGCCTACTCTTTGAAGACCGGATTAGTTGGTTGGAGATAGTCCTTATAAAGGCGCATGTGGCCAGCTTTTCGGTCGCGTTCATGGTTGGTTTCCGCTTCGCCGAGCCACCTCTATGCGGCGGCAAGAGGTACTGACCGTGCACCATCCGTGCAGCGGCCAGTGAGAACTTCGGTCTCACCATCGGACTCCTCTTCGGACGATGACTCAATTTTTTTTTGTAGAAGAACTCGATTGCCCTTCAACTACTACCCATCTGTTAAAGTATACAACTGTCAGTGGACATGCCAACTCCCGCAGGGACCAGATAACCTAGAAATGACCAGCGAACGTACCTCAACCACGATCAGGCAAACGACCGAGCAGGTGTGCGCGACGCACCCTAGAGGCTATCACGCATCCAGTCCACATGTGGCAGCCGGGCGACGAGATGAACATGCTCAACTTTGGCAACGTGCATGGCCTGCGGTGCTGCTCGATATTGTAGGGGCGACGACGGCATCAGACAGTGACGGCGGCGGCGGTTGTGCATGCTCTGGCCACAGATATGGATGGCAGGGGTTTAGGGAGGGAGAGTGCTACTTGTGCCACTGGCGAGCGACCCTAGACAGATTAGGAAAGGACAATGGAGGACAAGCACGCTGTCCGGACCGACACAACCGTGGCCCAAATTTGATGTATGGATAAGTCATCCGCGTGCGTCGGTTCGGATGCACTGTAGCTGTCCATCAGTCTGCGTGGCATATTCGAACCGGTTGGATCATGCCGATGGAGATGCCCTAAGCCGCCTGTATGTATTTTAGATTTTGTTAAATTTCAATTCCGTTTGGGACCCTACAACTACAATTAACTAACACCGCGTTGGGCGAATATGCTATAGACCCTGAGGAAAGGACGCGAGAGAGAGAGAACAGAGATAAGAGTTCCTGGTGTCGTCGCCGAGGTTTCTCCGGCGGAATCCAGGCAGGAGGCAGCTAGATGACTCATATCCTTATCTTTCTCGATTAGATCTATACGCGCCCTGTTATTCTGTTCTTGTTCGCGTGAATTAGTTTTTGTGTGGTGGTGTTTATGTTCCTGGATCCTGGTGATTCCTTCTTCGTCTTCCTCTGTTTCTTCCTTGACTTTGTGAGCGGCAGCGCACGGGGCAGCCAGAGGGAGCGCGACCGCGAGCGCGCGGCGGCGCGGAAGCCCAACTCCAAGAACGGCGGGGACGGTCTAACCCCGGAACAGCGCCGCGAGAGGTTCGTTTCTTTTTTCCATGATCTCCGATTGGTTCCACCACGGTTGAATCTTCGATGGGCTGTCTGACGCGTTGCCGATCCGGCTCGTGCATCTGTTCTCCCCCCCAGGGACAAGAAGGCGCTCGAGGAGAAGAACGCCAAGAAGGCGGCACAGGCTTCTGGGAGCTCCGGCGGGTCCTCCACGGACACCAAGAATAAGGATGGCAAGAAATAGGATCCCACCCTTGTGATGGCGGCGCCACCTCTTTACGATTCTCAATGCCATAAGTTTGTACCTTTGCATCCGCTGATCCTTATGCCTTAATCATGGTTAAACTATTCTTGGATGCAATGTAAGTTGGGTCATTAGTTAACTTGTCACCGGCAAGCTAATTTCTCTGAAATTCTCAACTCACGATATTAATAAGCAGTGTTCTGGTTCTGCGTGTTATGTTCCGTTCAGTCTACGATTTTGCTGGCACACTTTCGTTGTGATATTGCTAACTCGTGGATTTGTTTTACATGTTATTGTCGGAATGATCTCGATCATAATAACCTGTACTCTAGACCCTGAACCAAATAGGGGGAAGTTGGGAACAGCACTGCCATTTTTATTTGATCGTATATCAGTATGCAATAATCATAATTTTAATGCTTGCTTCCGTTTTCTAGTAGGAAATCGATATAGTAGCAGTCATACAGCATCTACTTTATGAGTTTCAGATCTTATTTCTACACGTAATAGCTTTATCCTTGAAAAACTATGAAGATATTCATTTGAAATAATCTCAAAGTTCTAATGATAATTCTGATTAAATTCCAGCATTCAATATGCTATTGAACTGTCATTACTAGGACCTAATAGGTAAGATTGATGATATTTCATTGCAAGTACATTATTGCAGAGCAACTGCCTTGTTCACACCCAGCTATGGACACAGCTATTCATGTATATATGCATATCCGTTTATTAGCTAAAGCATTTTCCTTTCTTCGGAGATCATATCCATATCATTACGGTAGTAAATAAGTTTGATGAAAGTGAGTCTTTTTTCTTTCTCTACTTCCTGTTGCAAGGTTGGAGATAATTTGTTTGATTGAGTAAATAAGGATGTCTATGCCACATACTTCTGTTAATAGCTCATGGCTTCTCGTGTAAGCTCCTGCGTGCACAAAAGCCAGACCCCATATTAACCATATTGTATTGTTACTAGATTATTGATGGCGCGTGCTGCCACACCTGTCTATTTGGGCGTGAGGATGTTAGTTAGTGATGTAATATACTACCTCCATTCCAAAATATAAGATGTTTTGGTGGGCTAAAATACCAAAACGTCTTATATTTGGAACAGAGGAAGTAGGAGTATATAGTAAGGATGTGAGTTATGCAAGGATTAGTTGGAGATGGAATTGCTTGTTTTCTTTTTGAGCTGAAAACTGTAGGGGAGGCCCCAACAGTAAAATTTTATTAGAGAGTAGAAATATGTACAAGATGGAAGGGAGGGAGGGAATGTACATAAGGGCCTAGCCCAAGAAAATTACAGAGCATCTAACCAGGCTATACGAGGGGATTACAGATCATCCATCATTTTGTATGAAAGAAGGAAGAGGTCTCTTTTAAAAGAAAAGGACCAAGCTCTAATAGTAAGTGTAACATTATAAAAAATGAGAGCATTCCTTTGCTTCTAAATGTTCCAGGATGCTGTGTCAAAAGCTTCAAAAAAGAAAGGCCTTCCAAAGTTGTGCTTTGGCCATGGCAATCATCCGCGGGAGTTCAAGATTGTCTTCAAGTGTGATGTTGATGGATTGCCAACAATGCCTACTGAAATTACAGAGGCAGCAGAGGCCATTGTCATTGAGAGTGAAGCTTTTCCTTATGAGCATATGCTTTGTGTTTAGCCGGTCGTTAGCAAGAAGCCAGAAAAAAGATTTGATCTTGGAGTGTGCATTTCGATTTCCAGATCCAAGTACAATAAATTGGGGCCTGAATGTGTTCAAGTTCAGCTTGTAGATCATGTTGGCAGAGAAATGGGTGCCCCAACTATATGACCACACATTTTCCTTGACATTTCGAGTGGATCTGGTTTGGCTTACAAGGTGATTGAATTCCTGGAATTCCTCGAAAGCTTGGGCGGACAAAGGAAGATGAAAAGCATCAATGGGGTCTTCGAGGTCGAGGATATTCTTCACTGAGGCTAGAGTGAAGCCTAGGGAATTTAATCATGAGATCTGTAGTCCAATTGTCACTCCAAAAGAGGGCAGTATCACCCGAAGTAATTGAGCAAGAAACAATTATTTTGAACTTTGAAAAATTTATGCAGGAACTTGATAAATATAACTTCATTGTGAGTAGCGAGATTAGTGATGCCCAGTCCGCCTTTGGATTTTTGCCTACAGACTAAGTCCCACGCAGCCAAGGATTTGGGTCTGCCGGAATTTTCCAACTTAACCCAGACTCCAATTCTTCTACCTTTATCCACGATATTGATGGCTCCATCCGCAAGTTTAAGAGTGCAGAGATAGAAAGTGGATAGAGAGCTTAGAATAGGCTTAGTCACCATGATCATGAATACGTGGTCTGCTGGAGAAAGGAAGGAGGCAGTGGCTGCGAGAAAGGAAGGATGCAGTGGCTGCGAGATGGTGGTTGATTCTGGAATATAGTGGACCAAGATCATGAATACATAGTCTGCTAAGACCAAGCAGGAGGCCAAGATAGGTAAAGGGGAAGAATTCTAGCTTGCACCCAAAAAGACCCGCTAGGAGAGACACTTTCTTGTTTGCAAGATTGATTGGGAGTAGGGAGGACTTTGTAAAATTTACCCTAAGACCTGTAGATTGGGCAAATGTTTCAAGGATGCCTTTAAGGCAAAGAAGTTGGCAAGGGCATGCTTGCATAATTAGAAGAGTGTCATCCGCGTATTGGATTATTGGGAAATCACCGTTAACCGGTGGGGTGGGGTGAGAAGCAGATTGATTTGGCAAGCCTTATTGATGACCGTCTGAAGGAGATCGGCCGTAGAGACATGAAGAAGAGGCGAGAAGGGGCCACCTTGTCTCACCCCCCTTAGAAAATGGAGTTGCTTGTTGTTAAGAACATGAAAGGGAGACAATCTGAAAGAAATTAAAGATTGTTCGCTCAGTTTGTAGGGAGCCAAATATGAGTGAAACTGTTCTTGTATCTAGATGTTCTGAGTAACAACATAGGGGGTAGCAGCAAGTTTAAGAAGTAGAGACCAAATCACAACCTGCCAGTCTAGTCAACTTTGGTGACACTACAATTGAGCAGTTGCAACATATTTCATGTTTGCATTGATTTTGTGCTGAGACAATAAATATACAAGCATGCAGAGAGTGGTATTCTTGCGCATTAACTCAGAGGTTCACTTTTGCTGGCTCGTAGCATGCCACGAAGACAGGTTGCAACTTCAGTGAATGACGGTCTTTGCGAAGGTTCAGTTGACCAACATTGCTCCATCAGTTTCCTCCATTCCGGGTTACATGAAGTTGGCACTGGTGGCCTCAGTGTGTTGCTCAAAATACCCCCTGCACACTCCCATTGGCGATTAATGCTTAATCTTTACTCAAGAAGACTGATGTTATGATATCTAATTATGTTAACATATAAGTTTTCCATTGCTACACTAGGATCCATCAAAAAGAATATGCAGAAGATAATATTATCTGTGCTCAAATTCATGGAATCCTGGTAGTTTTCAATAACTGACCATGAACTGCCTAGTTTCCTGATTATCATGAGTAACTGGGACTCTGGGACAAGGTCGGCCAGAGCTTATAGCCAATTTTTTGAGTGATCTCACAGTTCTATCTGTATTTTTCTTTCTTTTTTGTTGGCAAACTGTTAAAAAAGAATTTTAATAGATGCTGCACTTCGATATATCAAATAGTTTTTTTTTGTCAAAATTTAAAGTTGCAGTATGTAGCATATAAAAGAGGCTAAACAAGGATATCTCAATGGTTCATGATTGCAGTTAGACAAGGCTCGCAGGGGACCATTTTCAGGTTCCCAGCAAAATTATTACCCCTGATTAGACAGTTACCACTGGAACCTATTATCTGTATACTTTGAGCATTTTAATTTCTGATTACATACACAGAAACATGCTTGAAGTCAATAAACAGAGTCATGTGTAAGTAGCATGACACATAGGGCTATTGGCGCAGTAAGTGTTTTTATAGAAGTTCAAATTTTCTGTCTCATTTTTTTTCGAGAAAACGCAAAGAGATTTTTACGTTTCATTTCATTGAAAAGGTAGAGTTTGATACACGCCTCCTAGGAGGGAATTTTCTATTCTCATAATATAGTTATGTTATGTTATAAAGTAACCATATGCCCTGAACTTGTACTTGTACAGTTGTTTCATTTGGTTTCCTGAACTTGAGAACTACATACCAGGTCTCTAAGCTTGTATAAATTAGTAAAGTCAGTAACCTACGTAAGAGCTAATTATATATTATTTTACCTTTCCCCCATATTTACTGTTTGCTTTGGGACTTTCATGTAAAACTAACGAATTAAATTATGTTGTCGAATTTTTGAAACATACTAGCTTTCCATGACCTTTCTTTGCAAGTCTGTCAAATTTTGACTTCAATAAGTTGTCAATGATCGCTAGTCACGTCATGTTCAGACTTAGCCCATACTCACAAGTTTATGGTTCAGCTATACATGTTTAATAAGGAGCTAAATGTGCAGTTCTCATTTTTAGGACCCAAGCGGAACAACTGCAGAACCATGCATGTTAAAATGCAGTTAATATATAGAATGGAGTATAAGTTATTCAGAAGATGACATTCCTTCAGTTATACATGGTTTTACTGTGTGCATACCTATGACTCCTCCATAGTGCATGCCATCATATGGATCCTCACCGGTGAGAATTTCCCACATCACAACGCCAAAAGAATAGACATCGACCTGTGTTATCATAAATTGGTGTATTTGAGTACAATTTAGATACTTTACAAACTCCCTGTGACTGTGCTTTAGTGTTTACACTTGTTTTCGTTAGTATTCCTGAAATCCCTGAAAAGGGAAGAAATTCTACCTCTTTCTATAAGATTTAATGAAAATTGATAAATCATTTAACCTCTTTCTATGCTTAATGTTACATTCATATGAATGATAAGTGTATTTGTATATACCTTTGTGCATAATGTCAAAAGTGAAATTGTGAAAAACACACAAAGCCATACTTTTTGGTGCCTCATAATGTGTAACACCTTCATACTTCAAGGCAATAAATAATAATACCTTTTCAGATACTTTAGTGCTGCTCATTGTCAGCAATTCTGGTGCCATCCATGGAAGAGTTCCTCTCATTCCACCAGAAACCATGGTGGCTTGTTTCATCTTGGATAAACCAAAATCAGCAACCTGTAGTTGTTTCTCTGTTACGCACCTCATTTATATGCAGAAGTCCATCATACATAGTTTATAAATTTATATCATCTTTATCTGGTGGCTTGTTTCATCTTGCTTCACTTAATTTGTATTCAGAACATAAAATTAACAAAGATTTATGCTGCTGGAATGATGGAGTTGTGACATATTCAGTACCTTGCATATGGGACGAGAGGGATCCTTAACATTCACCAGCAAGTTATCACATTTCAGATCGAAGTGGACAATGTCCTTGGAGTGCAAGTATTCCATTCCAATGGCTGCGTCCATTGCTACAAGTATCCTCTTGCGCCAGTCAAGATATTTGTCCTTGCGACCGAGTACTTTTTTGAGAGATCCATTGACCATGAATTCTGTTACAGTAGCTAATGTCCCCCCTGGCCCATTTTTTACGACCCCGTAAAGTGCCAAAATGTTTGGGTGGTGGAGTTTTGAGATGATAGCGGCCTCTCTCCAGAACTCTGTTATCTGCATGATAATATTGTGTATAATAATCGATACATGCTGTATTTCTCCCTTTCAACCCATACATTTATAAACTGTCCTTCATGTTTTCTCGACAAATAATGTGTTGACTGATAGTCCAACCAGATTACTTGGAAAAAGTAGAATCATCCTTGCTAACTACTATTAATTATCTAAAATGGTAAAAGAAAGGTTTAGGGGACACCCTTAATGGAGCAAAATTTGTGGTGTGGACTGACTTGTTAGGCCGACTAACGAGAATTTGCCTTAATCAAGACCAAATGTATTCCAGCAGGAGCTTACACTCAGCGGCCAGTTCTCCATACAATCAATGTATGCTGATTGGATGATTAGAAATACACTTTAACTGTTTCTGCAAAAACTTCCGGAAACTCATGATCCTCCTAAATATTAGGATTCTCATTTGGTACATTTGTTGAGGGTTATTTTGACAGAGGACAGGCTGGCAAAGCGCAACTAGAAGGCGATCAAAATGCATCGCTTCTTGTATGAAGAAGAATCAGTACAACATCTGTTCAACGAATGCCCATCGGGACGTCTGATGTGGCAGCTTTTTTAAGTGGCATTTAACCTCTCCACTTAGAAGTGTCTCAAATATGTTTGGAAATTGGCTTTCGAGGATGCATAAACCACTTAAGGCTCAACTTTTAGTTAGAGTGTGTGCTTTGTGTTGGTCTACATGGTGTTGTAGCAATGATATTGTTTTTACAAAACAAGTTTGTAGTTTTCCAGGCCATTCATATGTCTATCCACCTTACTTAGTTCTTACTACATCCTGTGGAGGTTTGGGATACTCTGGTTTCTTGATTCAACCTCTTGGAGATGGTAGTATAAAATTTGTTGCACTCGTAGTCACAGTATCTATCTCCTTACCTGGCCAAATTCTGAATCTGGTACCCAAATAATGCGAGTGAATTCATATAGGCTTACCAGTTTATCTGCCTGAGATGATGGGTACGAAAAACAGCTGTTCTTTATCCGTTTGATGGCAACATCTGTTCCCCTCCATTTACCATGAAAAACAGTTCCAAATGCTCCAGCGCCCATCTCACGGAGATCTTCGAGGTCCTCGTTGCTTATTATCTGCCATTTGTATGACATCAACTTTAGGATGAAGTAATAGCATAATGAAGAAGGTAGGAAATCTGTGTGAACAATATTTGCTGATAAATCCATTTTTGTACTTTTGAGATCAATTTTGCGTATAAGTGCCTTTTTTAGCTTGATATGCATATGATATACATTATTAATTTCTGTACAATATTACATGTGAAGTTAGCTACAAACCTGGACATTACTTATAAGATCTCTGCCCAACACTGCATTTGCTGGCAGAGATTGTTCGCTGTTCTTGGTTTCAAGTAGCTGCCAGTAGAAGACACATCAGCAGTTATACAGTGAATTGCTACAAATTTACCACATGAAACAGGATGTACCTCAGGCTCTGAGATTGATGGTGCGGCATTGTCTTTAGCTTCTGCTGCTGGAGTTCTGATCTGAGAATTAATGCCATCAGTACCAACAGAGTGAAATCGAGTGATCTCTGATGAATGATCATCTGGTCTTGGACTGCTGGGTCGTTCTTGTATTCTCTCACTTGAAGCACGCACCAAAATATTGGGTTGCAGATTTATTATTTTGTCCGAAGATGTAAAGGCAAAAGGAAGTAGTAGTGCTTCGCCGCTATAGCTGGCAGGTGTAGAAGTAATTGCAGGCTGGTTCTTCTGCATGCTGCTGGCTGCAGCTGACTTCTCTTGATGCCGCAAGTTTGTACTGATGTTGCAACCGGGAGTGCTGGATTCATGACTGGGTTCAGAGATCTCGAGCTTGTTGTGCAACTGGAAGTTACTGTTCTTCCTTAGTGGGTCTTCTGCTGAATGGAATATAGCTTCTTCTTGGGTGGCGATGGCATACCTTGTTGATTTCATCGTTTTCTCATCAGTGTCTTGCTGGTTGACTGTGATCTGGGAACCCCTTGGTGATAAAGATGTAGGCATTTCGTATGCAGATCGACCTGTATGTGGTGGCATTGGGAATTTTTTGTTTGTAGTTGATGGCTGTGTCGTCACGACACTGTTGTCTGATGGTGTCAGAAGCTGCTTCCTTGGTGATATTTTTTCAGGCACCCCGGTAACTCGATGGCTCTTTCCAGAAGTGTCCGTGGCAGTCTGTTGCTGATGTCTTGAGACAGCGAGACCACCGCCTTGCTGCGCCTTGGATTCAGGAGGCACAGATGTACCATGGTAAGCTTTATCAATCTTCTTGGTTGCAGAGATCACGTTACCTTCATTGCTTTGTGCCTTGTAATCTTGGTTAGCCACCCGTCTCTCTGAACTTGGAGACATCTTCTCCAACCGGCCACTTGAAGTCGTTTGCAGTGCTGTGATACTCTGTAAGGGTTTACTTTTCATGAACACTGGAGCTTCCTCCATTCTGCCTGCCGGCAATCCTTCCACGTTGGTGCCAAAAATCAGCTGGTCCAGCTCATTGACTGAGGATCTACCGATGCTAGGTGCTCTCAATTTATCATAACCTGGTGTGATGATCCCATTGATAAGAGCAATGAACTGAGCTTCTTTTTCTGCATTGGACGAGCCTTGTACGATGAAATGCATGTGGCGCTCGTCATCGTAGCCAGAGAAGAGGTACATGGTCACCATTTCCTTGCTTCTTTCTAGCACAATGCACTCGTCGATCATATGCCGAAGGTCGTCATCGGATGTGATGGAAATGAGCATGCTCACTTGCTCCCCAGGGAGGTGGTACTTTATTGTGTGGGCTCTTCTTATTAACCTTGTTGTCTTGTAGATGAACTCTTGCCAGGAAATGTCCTGGCCGATTTTAATCAGATGCCTGTCACCACCGATATACCGAAGCTCGCCGTCGCTTGGTCTAGGTAAGAACCTACCACCAAAGTTGCAGATAAGCTTTATCTTCATTGGTTTAACATCATAATGATCTCGAGGGAACCGCTTGCATGATCCTTGGCTGCTAGTCGCACTGAATGGAGCAGATATTGGCAGATCATTTGGTGCTTTCAGACCACAAATGTTTAGTTGTTCCACCCAGTCCATGTTACTGCTCTGGGTGTTGTTCTCCTTTGAAGAGAATCAGAACCGAGTATTTCTTGTGTTTGCTCGCTTGCATATAAATTCAAGAAGAAATTCCCCACCAGTCTGTCCGAAGTGGTTCAGTACATGGTGTTGGTCCTATTTCACCGGAACTTCGTAGCCTGGGCAGGACTCGGTGTTTAGGGGATTTGATGAAAAACTCTGTCAGCACCTTTGATCTGTAGGTACAGGGCACTCGATTAAGAATTTACATATTCCTACCAGGCATGATAAGAATGGCAGCCAAACACGCTCAACTACAAGAACATTGCAGTAAATAATCAATTTTTAGAAGTAAGAATGCTAACAAAGATAAACTTAATTGGCTTTTCCATCTATTTGTGTTAGACGAGTTTGAGGCTGCCAATACTAAGAAAAATTAGAATTTATAGAAGCTTCGTAGAAAATAAAGAACTGAAGAAAGCTAAAGAGAGGTTTCTGACCTCTTGAGAGCTCAGGCTGCTATAGGAACTCAAGTTTTCAAGGTTGCCAACAGGTTCATCATGCTTGACCCAGTGCCAATGGTGTGTGAGACACTAACATGAACAGATAAGTGGATTCAAGGTTGGAATGATTGTTTTTGAGGGAAGATAGATGGGAGTTGGTGAGTTACTGACTCACCTTCGAAGCAATGGGTTGGTCATGTCTGGGTCCATCGCTTGTCAGCGATCCACCCTTGGCATTTCATGTAATTGCAAACTGACTCTTCTCGTCATTAGGTTTTGTGGAACTATGTTTGTTGCTAATACTTTTGTCATGTGGACTGTTCAAGAAGATTCCAGCCTCAGCTGCCATTTAACCTGGGGCAAGGGGCGGCCCTTCTTAATACCTTGGATGTCGTTTTCAGATGGTAACGTGATATAAACCACCGTCATCATCATTTTTAAATGATCATGCTTTGGTCAAAATTGTTGAACACTACTATTACTATAAGGCCGCCCATAACCCAGTTGCATTTGTCATTTCCGGTCTAGTTGATGATAATATATATACTGCCATGTTACCGGCAGGTGAGCAGTGGTTGTCATGCATAGACATTCTAGGGATGAAAATTCTTTAAGACATTTTAACTTCGTGAAATGAATGTAACGTCTTTGAGTATATAGGTTCACTCCAAACCTACACGAATCTATCTATCTATCTATACTATTAAAACGGTTCGGGAAAATCCGTCTGACTGGTTTTGACGCATTTGGTCCTGACCGTTTGAAGAAATTACGTCCCCTGCCACTGCAAAGTCAAAACCATATGGTTCCTTCGCCTCTTGCTCCGCCTGCTCCACTCGCATTCCGCCATGCCCCCCTCCACCGCGCTCCCCCATCCTTGCAATTCCTAGCCTTCCAGGTTGAGCAGGAATAGGAAGGGGACGATGGCGGAGCTCCACGGTGGCGGGGCAGGTTGTGATGGTTGGCCTCGCGCAGGCGATGATGACCGCAGCGCTGAGCGGAGCCATGGTGGGAACGGTGCGGGATCGGTGGATGTTGGTGCGGCTGGCGAGGGCGTGAGGGGTGCTGGGGTTGGCTCTCCTCGCCGTAGGAAGGAGAGGGCGATGAGGAGGAGTCGGCGACCTGAGGAAGAATGGGAGCGGCCGCCTAAAGAATGGACCTGAGCATTTTTTTTTGGAAAAGGGCGCTTTATTACTTGAAGCAATGTTTACACCCGGCATCTGCATATCTAGGATGCACACAACCGATCACACAGGCAAAATGTGACGAAAACAAAGTGCAAGAGATACAAAAAAGAAGATACATGAATCCATCCTCTATCTATGTCGTGTTTATTCGCATATCACACTGCCATCCATGTCGGGAGAAAATATCCCTCGTTGTGTCCTCCAATCGGTACACCCCTCCACAAACAAGTCGCGGAACTCCATACGCTGAAGAACGGTCCAAGACCTGAGGATGGCTGTGTAGCTCGATAAACAACCTGCAGGGTAAAAGAAACAATATTATTAAAAATCTTGTCATTTCTACATAGCTAAAGCGACCAAATAATGGCAAGCGCTCCCACCCTAAACAAAGTCCCAAATTTATCCTCAATCTCAACCAGTTACCAAATACATTGGCAACCGACCGAGGGGGAGACAAACCCGAGGCTACTTGGATGATTGACCATATAGCACGAGCAAATTTACATTGAAAGAATAAATGCCTAATTGTCTCATTATGATGATAAAACATACATTGTGTACTTCCATGCCAATTCTTCTTAACAAGATTATCTATTGCAAGGATGACCCCTTTACGAAGATACCATGCAGATATCTTACGGGGTATCCTTATCTTCCAAATTTTACAATTATCGTCAACTGGAATATCAGGTTGGATCAAAGCTCTATACATAGAATCAACAGTAAAATTACCGTTATGCAACAAAGTCCATTTAAACTCGTCAATGCCCTCCGACAACTGTACATTGGCTAGCCTTAATAAAAGGTTCTTCCTAGATACTAGTCTAGGGCCTCACAGACTTCTTCTAAAATAAACATTAGGAGGAATAGATCCCATTACTGAGAAAAGTGTATCTCCTTTATGTCTAACAATTTAAAGAGCTGGATATTGTTCCCGGAGAGAAGTTCGGCCAAGCCATTTATCTTCCCGGAACCTAATCTGTGATCCATCCTTAATATCAAAAACACCAAAAAGGAAAAAAAATGTTGCTTAGATGCCATTAGCCTAGCCCAAAAGTGTGAATCACCGGGATTCCACACCACTTGATATACAGCTTTGGACCCAACATATTTCCTCCATAGAATTGTTTTTCCAAACACCTTCTTGTGTGAGTAGATTGAAAAGCCATTTACCCAAAATAACGGTATTTTTGGCTTTCAAGTCATGGATTCCTAGTCCACCATATTCTTTCGGACGGCAAACTACATACCATCTAGACAGTCTATATTTCTTTTTCTCACCATCCCCTTGCTAAAAGAATCTTGATCAGAAATAGTCCACTTTTTTCAAGACCCCTTTTGGCAGCAGAAAAAACGAGATCATATACAGTACCATGTTGGTAAGTACTGAATTTATGAGTACAAGTCTTCCGCCAAGAGATAGCAATTTTTCTTTCCAACTATTAAGACATTTATGTATCCTTTCCTCAACGAGTTTCCATTCAACAATCGTGAGCCACCGATAATGAATCTGTATTCCTAGATAGTTGATTAGAAACTGCCCCTGAGCACAGCCGAATAATTCAGCATATAGATGGTCCTCGTTTTAGCCTCGCCAAAACAATACATATCACTTTTATGGAAGTTAATCTTTAATCCTGAGAGTTGCTCAAATACTGATAATATTAATTTCAGATTTTTGGCTTTCTCTAGATCATGTTCCATAAATAGGATAGAATCATCGGCATATTGAAGAATAGATAAGCCACCATCCACTAGATGGGGAACTAATCCTTCAATTTGGCCATCGGCTTTGGCTCTCTCAATAAGGATGGCCAATATATCCGCCACTATATTAAATAGAATAGACAATAGTGGATCCCCTTGACGTCGTTTTTTTGTCTAGAAGTATTTGACAATGTCATCATTAACCTTTATGGCACCATGTAACACCCTCAGAATCGACCATATGCAAGTTTCAGCGATTCTCGCCAAACCCGCATAGAAACGATTCAAAGGTGCCCACCAGGCACTTTCGTGCGGGTGGAAAACGAAGTAATACCATTACACAATAGTCCACGATGGAACCCACAGAACAGATATATACAACAATGACTCAAAGAGTCAAGAATACAGATATATAATACAAAGATCCAAATCACCTTTAAAACGATACAGCGTCCGAGTACGGACAAAAATTGAGCTAAGAGCCCTGAAGAATAACCAATGGCGTCCATAACCCTGCCCAGGACAAGCCGGAAGGGTAACCCTGCTAACGGCGTCGATCTCAAAACCTGCTTAAACAAAAGGGGTGCCGACAAAGGGCAAAGGAAAAAGAGAGCGGTCAGTACTGAGGCCAGTACACGGCGAGACTAGAATTCGGCGGTCCTCGCCTACATAGGTATGGTGGACTGAAGTGGCAGCAGCATGCACTAAACAATCTATAGAGACTCAATACAACTGGCAGCTATCAGATATGTATAAGAAAGACCTATTCGGATCCAACCTAGAACTATCACCAAGCATACCTATCCTGGTATTTCCCCCTCGAGACCAAACGAGGAAGTCAACCGAGGAACTCACACAGTTGGCAGTTTTATTCATTCCGTTATAGTTGCGACAATTACTAGTCAGATATAGATAGCATGAGTCATCCTGATATAATAAGTAGTGGGCAGTTTTAGTTAACCATTCCGTTGTAGTTGTAGCACTTACTAGTCAGATACATATAGCATGAGGCATCCTAAAACCCAGCAGTTATTGGTACTTTTATTTAGCCATTCCGTTGTAGTTGCAATACTTAGTAGTCAGATACAATGGTAATAGGTGACAACCCAAACCAGCAATTGTTGGCACTTTTATTTAGCCATTCCATTATAGTGAAGCTGATTACTAGTCAGTATAAAGTCAAATTTATAGCACTACTTTAGTTATAGTTGTCTATGATCGAGATACTGTGCTCCAAGTCGTCCATAACCGCGGACACGACTTTCTGAAAGTTTTACCCTGCAGGGGGGCACAAATAGCAACACACGCACGATCAACCTTGGGAAAAAGCAAATAAAAACCCAACGAGGCATCACGACAGAGCAATTGCAAGATTCATATAAATTTCAGGGGGCCACCCCACCAAGCTACCTGCGACGAAGTTGACCGGTTCCGGAACGGACCCAGAGGTTTGCGTCAATGGCTGTAAACGACTGGGAACCCAAAAGTGTGACTGGGCTTGTCGATAACGCGAAAACACTCCGCTTACCTAAACAGTACATGCGCTCCACGCGCAATCGTAATAAAACAGTAAAGCATGGCAAAAATACAGGATAGTAATAAAGCCCTAAACTACTTTGTGGCCCCAAGAAATAAATATGACTCAAGCTCTGACTAGGGGGATTCATGGTCCCACACGCGAATAGTGCGAATATTTAAAGAACATGTATCAAGTACTCGGTGTCCTACGGGACACAAGTGGACGGTTAAAAACCAAATAACATATATTGCCCACCTGTGCCTCTGCATTATTTACCTACTTCAATTTTAGTTATTAAACGATAATTAAAGCCATGATCATCTCCAACATAAAGCATAAGACATTTCTCCAACAACTGTGGTACTTGACAACACGCAACAGCACTTAAGCAAGCGACTACGACACACAAGTCCAACTATCTACCAAACAACATGTAATAGGATGTGTCCAAGGCAATATAAGGCTGCAAGCGATAGCACGGGTACGAAGACTAGAGCATCGCAACACAGATAGCAATAGATCAATAGGAGGAAATAAAGACTAGAAATGTAAAATAGGTAGAAAGAGGGTGAATGCTCGCTTGAAAAATATTGCCGAAGTTTCATAACCGAAGAACTTGTCGAAGCTCACAACATCTCATCGTCCTATCCGGGAAGAAGAAAAACACTAAAAGAAAACAAGCGATGCAACAATTACAACTAATGCGAAAGGGCCGGCAATGATCATGATATGATGCATGACATGGCAAGTTAATGATGCAAACTATGTCGAAAAGGTATTAGGTGCATAGAACATTGATGATATGGCATTCGTGAGGCATTATTAATAAGAAACAATTGGTTTCCAATTTTATTTATCATGTTTTCCTTGCATAAACAGTACTGATTATAAAACTGCTCTTAATGCATGATTCAAATTATAACATGGATATCATGGTTGGAGAGGTCTCGTCGCGCTGATCGATTTAGACATATCATTTGTCGAAATCGGAGTTACGGATTAAAAGTTATGCAATAATTAAGAAAAGACAATTTATTAGTATTTATTAATTCGAAATTTTTAAATTGCTCAAATGATATTATGGATAGCATATTCACAATCCTCATGTCATTCTGATTCAAAATCATATATTATACTTGTTATTTGGAAATACAAATTTTAATTATTATTAAAGTCAAATATATAAAAGAGAGGTCAAAGTCAAAGGTTTAACTGATTTGAAACAGATCTGAAAGAGTTGAATTTGCATTTGAATTCATATACAAAAATAGAGCACATTTCATATTAGGAAAAAAAATTCAAATTCTAAATCATTTAAAAGTTACAAGTGAATTCATATAAAATTAAATCCTGGTTTTTATTTCGAATTTAGATAATAGTCAGACTTTTCTCACTCGTGCTGAAGCTATGCCGGGACACAGACAGGTGGGGACAAGGGAACCGCGGGGCCACACACGCGCAGGCCAGCTGGGAGCCAACACGTGGGCAGTCCAGGGCTGGGGTGGGTGATTTTGCAAAGGACAGGGGCTTTGAGTAAAACGTTCAAGGCCTAACTGATGAAACTGAAGATTGGGTCAGACGAAGCTGCTAGCTAACTCGGTTTTGCAACGAATATGGCGAGCGATCTACTACGAATTTCGCCATGACGCAAAAATAAAAGATGAAGAGGGATGATAGGGCTACAACTTTCGTGTTTGGGGTTTCTCCGGAGGAGGGCTCGATCACCGGGAAAAACGCCGGGAACAGGGGCGCGCGAGACTGACGGTCTGCACTAAGATACAGAGAACATCTCATTCTGAACTTTGCGGCAACAGGCGTGTACCGAGCGGGATTTCTAACGACGACGACGGCGATTAAGATGATGCAAGGAGGAAGGGGACGGAGAATTGAACCTCACCTCAATCAATTCCAGCCGGAATCGGGTTCGGGGGTGGAAGAAGATGGACGAGGCGATGGCGGGGAGGGACAGCTACTCTTGGTCGCGAACATGAAGAAGAGAAGGCGCCGCATAGAGGCGCGCTCCGGCCCTTGTAACATCCCTAAATTCATATTCCAAAACTCATTCATATCATCCTTGCATCCATCATCATTTAGGGTTTTCTCAAATCATTTCAGAAAACAGAAACATTTGGTACCATGATTTTATGTGGTCAGACTTATTTTAAATAGCCAACACCATTGGAAGGTTGGGAGTTTTAGGAACTTGGTTGCCTGCCTCCATTGTTGGAAAGTGTGTGTGAAAAATTTAGACCAAAGTTATAATTTAGAAATAATTACAAAACCCCTATTTCAAACATTTGCAAAATAGAAGCAAAGTCTCTGTTTGTTTGAAATCCAAGTTTGACCAAGCCCTTGCAAAGTAGCCCCATGAGTTCTTGACCCATTTCTGAGACCAAATCACCACTACAAAACCTCAGGAAGATTTGAATTCAAATTGATTTTGAAACCATTTGAAAACCCATTCAGAAAATCAAAATAGAAAAAGAAAAGAACTAAACAAATGAAAAAGGCCGCGCGCCAGATATCTAGCCCAGCAGAGAATCGAGCCCAACTAGCCACCCGGGGGTTTCCTTTTCTTCTCTCACGCGCGAGCGCATGCAATCTGTCGCTGACAGACAGACCCCACCTCCACCTCGCGCACTTCACTCGCAAGCGGGCCTCCTCCACGTCAGCATCGTCTTCCCCTCTGATTCCGCGCACGACTCCGCCGCTGGCCGTTGCAGCGCTGATCTCGCGAGTGTAATTAGCATTGATGCGACGAGCGTTTCCTGTCGAGGCTCCGGCTATAAGATCCCCACCCCCTAGCGATCATTTCCCCCCAGTCAATTCTGCCTTCACGCCACCAGGCTGCCCACGACTCACACCACACCGCCGCAAACAGAGCTCACTCCGGCGATCGATTCCGGTGAGCTCCGTGCACCCCTTCCTCTCTGATTCATTCGAACCACTTCGCAATCTCCTTGCGCACCTTCTGACCCCACCAGTTCATCCTGTACTGCCCCAGGTCGCCGTTCCCGCTCGACGCCGCAAGCATCTAACGACCACCTCGACTCCGGCGACCAAATTCCGTAAGTCCCGTGCGCCCCTTCACTTTTGACTCACACGAGATTGTTCGCCACGTTCTTGCGCATCTCCTAAACCCTCTAGTTTGTGTTAGGGCGACGCGGAACCTCGGCAACGACGCCGACAACAACCACCCGACGCCGTGCACGACTCCGACGAGCTCTCTCAGCCACGTCCGAGCGCCCCTCAGCAAACCAGTACCATGTCGAGCTTTAGCACGCCTCTGCGGATCTGGTAAGCACCTTCTCGCATCCTGGAACGATCTGGAACGCTAGCGCCGCCGTAGACCGAGCGCTCCGCCGCTCGCTGACGCCGCGCGCCGCCAGGACATGGTCGCTTGCTCGCGCGCCGTTGGATCTTGATCCAAGCGTTAGGATAGATTCATTAATCGGCGAAGAGGTACGCGATCTGGAGCGTACGATCTATTTAGATCCTGCGGCTACAGAGCTCGATCCGGTGCGAACCGGTACGCGCAAATCACAACACGACGCGTGGCAAGTGTTAGAACTAAAAACAGATTTAAAACCAGAATTTGATCCAAATTTCAAATGCTTATAACTTTTGATTGCCACGTTGGATTTTGCAAACTTTATACCGATGAATTCAGGAAATCAAGGCCTTTCTGGTTATGCAAAGTGTTTAACAAATAGTAACCATTAGAATGACTTTATTTGTAGAAACATGTTTAAGGCTATTTAGAGTATGGTTTTAGTTTAGTAATTTGTTTTAGGGATAAATAAGTTTGATTTGGCAAACTTTGTGTCTTGTTATGTTTTAGTATCATGCACATACTTGGTAGAGATTTCAAAATCACCACTTAGTAAAATCTTGCATACATGCATCCATATTATTTTTGATTGAATATAAAATTGTGTGTAATGGTATGCTACAAACTTTGTGTAGATTTTGCTAGTGATTGTGACTATGAAGAGTGCTGCTCTCCCCATTACCAAGGCAAGTGATATTTTCATGAATATTTCTATCCTATGTTTTGTACTAGCATTAGATATTTTGCTAAGTCTTGCATGCTACTTTTGCCTAATGCTAAGTTGGGAAATCCTAAGTAGTGTAGAATTGTAGAATTGCTAGGGAATTTTCCTAAGTTAAGTTATCATACCATGCTTAGCCTAGCTATTTAGCAAATAAGGGTTGGTGGAAATCTATACTTAAGAAAATATTTCTAAGTCATGAGACCTATACTTTCCTAATAAAAACAACTAAGTCAAATGAACCTCCTGGGTGGAATGGAAGGATTGGGTTATGTTGAGTGGTTACACAAGGCCATGGACTTGGGTTGTGTATCTCATTTGTGGTATGCCACCCAGGCACAAAGGGATTTGGAGGCCAAGTGTTGAGAAAAGCTTACAGTGCAACCACTTGGCAAAATGGGCTCTGCCTTGATCATATAGGTAGCTAGAACTTAGTCTTTTGGACAGTTGGTGGTAGAAGGGATTGATAGGTTGGAACACGTCCATTAGACTAAGGAAAGGCTTTTGAAAGGTCCTGTCTTGGGAAACCAAGTCTGGTGGGGAAAGTGCACAACCTCTGCAGATGGAAAAACCTAAGTACTTAGCCAGGTCCATGGCAATGGACAATTTGAGCATCAAGACATGGAAGCTACAAGAATCTCATCACTCCAACTTCTAAATAAAAACTTGTGGGTGAACAAGGGTGAAGGACCCCAATGTCTATTGGTGGTTTCTTGGGAAGTTTTTGACAAAGAAAAACTTAGTGATTTCAACTAATAGGTAAAACTATTTTCAAGCAAAGCAAGCCAAGCTACACTTAGCCAAAATGCATATAGTAATATAGTCCACTAAAAATATACTAAGGTATCACTTGCCAATACTATTCCAAAGTATTGACCCTCTGTGGCTGTAACTTGTGATGTTGCAGGTTACTCCGATGATGAGTAGGAGTCATGAGTCTACACTCAACATGCTTGCCTGTGGCACATGAAGATGAAGACTTACGTTTATTTACTTATTCCTTAAACTCTTGTATTAGGCCTATGGCCCTGAGTTGTAAAAGACTATGTTTTATCTCTGGAATGAATGTAATAAACGACCTTTGTATCTGTGTACTTCATCTTAAACTGTGGATGCTAGCATTGATCCAGGGACTAGCATTGCAATCACAGGGATCCTTTCCTTTATAAAGGAGGGGTCTAACAGATGGTATCAGAGCACTGTGTTGCCTGTAGGATTATGACCCTAGGATTGGAAACCACTAAGGAAAATTTTTAAAATACTTCTACACTTGTCTATTCTTCTCGTAAACTTTTATAATCTTTTCATTCTCATCTCTATTTGTAGATGAACTCCATCAACGAAGCCGTGAAGAAAGGACCACTCATGACCATGACCTTGGAGTGTGAAACTAAGTTTCCCAAGATTCTCAAGGACCTCATGGTGACAATGGAAGCACATCGAGCAGCTTTATACAAAGGCTTTCCAGTGATGGATGAAGGAGTGGAGTATTGGTGGGTGCAACTTCACTTGTACAAAAACAAGGAAGACAACCACAAAGAAAGGGGATTCTTCATGTACACCAACACTGTAATGCACACCACATTCTTTGAGTCAGCCAGGGATGCAGCTTGGAGGGCCATCAAAGAACTAAGTGCTAGAGTCAAGTGCAGGATGCTCAACCTCCAAAAAGACTTAGAGAAAGAGAAGGAACTTACCCAAGAGTTGGAAGCCACCAACCAAGAGTTAAGGGGAGATATAATAGACTTAGTAATGGAATCATGTGAACAAGATAGGTGGATTGCCTCTAGGAACATTGTGATAGCCACCAGATCCAGTGAGATAGGATTGTGAGCACACTTCGTTAGTTGGACCACCATCTATCACCTTATTTTCCAAAATGATACCTTAAATAAGATTGGACCTTGATTGATCTAATGGATTTGTGTATGCATGACTTGTGTGATGTTTGTGTTCCATGGATATGTATGAAATGTTTGTCTTGTTTTATCTTAAATTGTGCTGCTCTAACTTTTTAATCTTATAAATAGATGCCTATTACCATCAGCACCGTTGAGGAGTTCCAGGTTACCCGTTTTGGTCCCCGTATCATTGAAGCTTACCACTTTGCTCGATCTTCCTCTTCCCACCATCACGGTGCACCCACTCACCAAGTTCGAGAGGAAGGACCTCTGGGGCTTCAAGGTGAACCAGCCCGGACGCCAGACAGAGCCTACTACGGAGGCCATCATCTTCAAGCTGATGCACGACGACAGGGAGAGAGGCATGGAGGTAGTCATGCAGGACCTGATAGGACGTCTGTTAGGCCGTCACTCCCGACAGGTTAGAGGCACTCACTTCCACGTCTTCGGAAGGCGTGACGATGACGGAGAGTCTATTGACTATGAGGACGACTCGAGGGCCACGGCAGAGCCGATACGTCTCTATCTCCAGGACTTAGAGTCTCTCATCAGGCACGTGGACACGGACAGGACGAACGTCATGCTCAGCAATGACGAGCTCCAGGTGCAGCTTCGCGAGAAGGACAAGCTTTTCGCACAGCAGGATGAGATGATCAAGGAAATGGAGACGAAGTTCGAGGCCCAGGACCGCAAGTTCAAAAGTCAGGAGAAACGCGTCCAGGATAGGAACAAGAAGATCCGGGACATGACCGAGGAACTGAAGTCCAAGGATTTCGAGCTTGAGCAGCAGCAGATGGTTATTGAGAGGCTTCGCTCCCAGAAGAGGGCTCTCAAGGCCAAGGTCGATTCCTTGACCACCACGATTGAGGAGAACAAGACCGCGATGGAGAACGCAGGTCTTACCTTCGTCGAGGAGGAGATTGATGCTGATGAGTAGACTTGACTACTCGTTTATCTTTCATATTCGTACTTGTTATTTGTGAGCTTATTATTGGACCATCCGACATGTGGATGGCTTGCCTCTTGTGTGTTTTATTTCACGAACTTATTATCTGGTTGTTGAACTTTTATTCTTGAGTTGCATGCTATGTGTTTGCTTGTGATGTATTGTGCATAAAACATCTATGGGTATCTCATTCTTATCTATTTGAACAAACCACAGATGCCTCCCCGTCGCGCAAACCCCAACCCCAACAACATCACCCCAGAAATGCAACAAATGATGAATGCGCAAACGCAGCTTATGCAGATGATGACAACATTCATCCAAAACCAGAATAACAACAACAACAATGTAACACCCTCAGAGTCGGCCCTATGCAAGTTTTAGCGAAACCCGCCAAACCCGCATATAAACGACTCAAAGGTGCCCACCAGGCACTTTCGTGCGGGTGGAAAACGAAGTAATAACATTACACAACAATCCTCGATGGGACCCACAGAACAGATACATATACAACAGCGACTCGAGGAGTCAAGATTACAGATATAATATACAAAGATCCAAATCACCTTGAAAACGATAGAGCGTCCAGCTACGGACAAGATGCAAATGGGGCTAAGAGCCCTGAAGAATAACCAATGGCGTCCATAACCCTGCCCAGGCCAAGCCGGAGGGGTAACCCTGCTAACGACGTCGATCTCAAAACCTGCTTAAACAAAAGGGGTGCCGACAAAGGGCAAAGGAAAAAGAGGAGCGTCAGTACTGAGGCCAGTACACGGCGAGGCTAGAATTCGGCGGTCCTCGCCTACATAGGTATGGTGGACTGAAGCAGCAGCGGCAGCATGCACTAAACAACCTATAGAGACTCGATACAGCTAACGACAATCAGAGAGGGGTAAGAAAGACCTATGCGGAACCAACCTGAATCTAACACCAAACAAACCCATCCTGGTATTTCCCCCTCGAGACCAAACGAGGAAGTCAACCGAGGAACTCACACCGTTGGCAGTTTTATTTATTCAGTTATCGTTGCAGCAATTACTAGTCAGGTGTAGATAATCGTCCTGATAAAATAAGCAGTGGGCCATTTTAGTTACCCATTTCGTTGTAGTTGCAACACTTACTAGTCAGATACAAATAGCATGAGATAACCCAAAACCCAGCAGTTGTTGGTACTTTTATTTAGCCATTCCGTTTTAGTTGCAATACTTACTAGTCAGTTACAATGGTCGCAAGCGACGACCCAAGCAAGCAATTGTTGGCAGTTTTAATTAGCCATTCCATTATAGTGAAGCTGATTACTAGTCATTATAAAGTCAAATTTATAGCACTACTTTAGTTATAGTTGTCTATGATCGAGATACTGTGCTCCAAGTCGTCCATAACCGTGGACACGGCTTTCAGAAAGTTTTAACCCGGCCAGGGTGCACAAATAGCAACACACACGATCAACCTCGGAAAAACCAAATCAAAACCCAACGAGGCTTTCACGACAAAGCAATCACAGGATTCAGAAATATTTCAGGGGGCCACCCCATTGAGTAGACCCGCAACGAAGTAAGCTAGCTCCGAGACGGACTCAAGGTTTGCGTCAATGGCTGTAAACGACTGGGAACCCCAAACGGGGCTTGTCGATACCGCGAAAACATTCCGCTTACCTAAACAGTACAGTGTGCTCCTCGCACAATCGTAAATAAAACAGTAAAGCATGGCATAAGTACAGGATCGTAAATAAAACCTCAAACTAGTTTGTGGCCCCAAGAAATAAGACTGAATCAAGCTCTGGCTAAGGGGGGCCCATAATTCCCCGTATGTGGATAGCGCGATAAATCAAGGAACAGGTATCAAGCACTCGGGGTCCTACGGGACACAAGTGGGCGGTCGGAAACCAAATATTATCTATCACCCACCGATGCCTCTGCTTACTTACTTCAATTTTAGTTGTTAAACAGGAATTAAAGTGAACGATAAGTAAAACCATGATCATCTCCAACATTGAACGGGCGGCAATTACTCCAACAACTGTGGCACTTGACGACACGCAACAGCACTTGAGCAAGCGACTACGACGCGCAAGTCCAACTATTTACCAAACAACAGGTAATAGGAGGTGTCCAAGGCAATATAAGGCTGCGAGGGATATCACGGGTACGAAACTAGAGCATCGCAACACAGATAGCAATAGATCAACAGGAGGGAATAAATACTATAAAAGTAAGATAGGTAGAAAAGGGGGGGGGATGCTCGCCTGAAAACATTGTCGAAGGTTCATTCGAAGATCGGGGCGAAGCTCACATCAACTCAACGGCCTTATCCGCGAAGAAGCAAAACACTAGCAGAAACACCGGATGCGATATTTAATACTACGGCAAAAGCTCGGGCATGATGCATGGCATGGCAAAAGTGCGATGCAATTAGACAATATTAAGCGGAACCGGGGTCCCGACAATTGATTAAATGGTTCAAGTTGTTTAACTACCCCGCAATTAAATGTTGTATTAACATGGCCAAAATATAGCACCGGTTCGCTACATCAATTTAAATGAGGCCGATATGAGACTAGATTTGCCCGCATATGGGCCCCATATTTAATTATGCAGTGAATCGGTATAATGCCCCCAAACCACACAAATATGCATGCGAGATGAATGATGATTATGCAACAGGTTTTATATTTAGCATTTATAAAATAGAGGCTCGGATCAGGGTCACACATTAGAGTTCGACGATCTTGGTCCGAGGGTTCGGGGTCGGTCTCAGGGTTCGGATCTGGGCTCGGTCTCGGCGGAAGCGTTCTCAGATAACGGGGTAGATCTTGTCGCATCCGGGAAGCAGGACTTGGCCTAGCGTCGGGGCATCAGACTCGCCCTGGTCGGTGTCGAACTTGTCGGGCCCGCGTATCAGGTCGGTCTTGGCGTCCGGGATGAAGAACTTGGCGTTTGGGATTCCGACGAGCTTGGCGTCCTTGTCAGAGTCCTCGGGTGACGATGTCGGCCTTGGGGTCCGGGGATTCTTCCGGGTCCATGACGGCATTCTCAATGCCCTGTGTCGAAGGCATCGGAGTTCCGGGATGGAGATCTTGTCGGGGTTCATACTTGCCACTGGGTTCGGTACGGTCTTCAGATCGCACGGGTTCTCGACAGGGTCCTCCCGGATCAAGCACCGGTGGGCGTTGTTGAAGGGATCTTCACGAACTTCTTCACCGCGTACCACACCCAAGAAAACGGACTGCAACGAGTCAACACCGGCGACACAGACAACAAAATTGGCTGCATCGCACAACTGCAGGGCTAGAGGGTGCTTGTCACAGAAGACGCCATGTGCAGGCTCGCGCGGCGGCGGAAGTAGATGACGACGGGGGCCTAGGCGGCCGCTGAGCGCGGCAGCGGGGCTCGCGCGGCGAGGAGCCTGGGCGGGGAGGCGGTCGCAGCGGCCGTGGCCGGCGAGGCGGGCGAGCTCGGCGGGCCGGGCCGGAGCGACGAAGGCCGCAGCGCGGCGGCCGGAGAAGGGAGGCGGGGTGGCGCGTGGGCTCGACGACGGAGGGCGGGGAACGCGGGAGGAGGCGGTGTCGGGTGGGCGGCCAGCCGCGGGAGGGAGGAGGCGAGCAGAGGTCGGGGGCGGCGACGGTGAGGCGGGCCAGGCCGAGGAAGCCGGCAGGTGGGGGGAGGGGAGATGGGGTGGCGAGCCTGGTGGGGGCGGGGAGCGGCGCCGAAAGGGAGGCGGCGGCGAGGGAGATGGGACGCGGGGGAGGAGGGAGGCCGGGGCGGACCGGGAACGGAGGCGGGCGTCCGGCGGTGGCGAGCGCGTCGGAGGGGAGGAAGACGGACGGGCGTGCGCGGTGGCGGCGAGGCGAGCGGAGGAGGGAGGTCGGCGGCGTGCGGCGGCCGGCGCCGGAGAGGAGAGGGAGGCGGGGCGAAGGAGGTGGGTGCGAGCGGGCGTCGGGCGGAGGAAGAGAGAGGCGCGTCGGGGGAGGCAGGGCGATGGGGTGGGGCCGGGGCGAGTGGTGTGCGGGTCGGTTGGCCTGGCGCGTGGGGTGGGAGTGGTTAGTGGAGAGTGGGGCCAGGGGGAAGGAAGAGAGAGGGGGGTCAGCCTGGTGAGGTGGCAAGATTTGATAGGATAGGGGGAGGGAAAAGGTGAGGTGGCAGCCATAGATAGGTGGGGGTGAGGTGGCTGGTTGGGTGGGTAGATAGGACTGGGGTAAGAAAAGGATTTGGGGTGGGGTCTAAGCTGGACCGATTTTATTCTGGGGGTGGTCGTTCGGGTCGAATCGGCCCATTCGACTGCCCCACTAAAAATAATTTAATATTTTATTTGTTTAAAACAAAGCTTCTGCAAACCGATAGCAGACAAACAAAATAATCCGGAGCCCCGGGTTTGCGTTTGAACAAAGACGGGGCGTTTTTAGAAAACACAAAATAGGTTTTTCTGCAAATAGTGTTATGCAAGCAAATGCAAGATGATGACGATGCTCAAATGCAATGTGGCATGATGACATGAGTATGCGGTCATGATGATGCAATGCACAAAATCAACGCGATTTTCTAGTAGTGGTTTTGCGGGATGCCACAATTCGACACCACTAACAATGGATCTCGCCCTCGAGATCCGCCTCATGGTACCGGAAGGAAGGTCGGCGATCTGCGTCTTCTCACTTCGTGTAGATCCTCGCGACACCACTAACAAGAGGTCGCTGTTCACGTTCGTCAAGAGAGCACTCCGGATGAACAACGGACGAAGTTAAAGGTAAAGCCACCTCTAACTTCCATGGAAGGAGTAGAATTGCATCGATCCACCATTCAATATACAAAGCAAATGATAAGAGTAGTGGTATGGTCGCGACTCCATCCCGCACTCGAAGCATTACTATGTACACGAATAGACATTTTATGCAACCAACCCTCAGGAGTCAGACTGAAGATCTCGACAAACAAGGTTCAGGAACAAAGGGGTGATGCAGACTCTGCATCGGATCCAGCGTAGATGATATCGTCGCGTCGGAAAACACCGGAAGGCTCGAGAGGGAACAAAGGGAAGTCCATCAGACGAAGGATTCCTCGGATAGCTTGAAGACCAGATGTAGCCACACCGTGACCAAAAGAGGAAGTGAAACCCTGAAGGTACGACGGAAACCCAACCACGAGAATTCCTGGACTCGAAGAAAAAGACGAGAGCGGATTCAAGACACGTAGGGGTACGAGGAGAATAACAGAGGGTAAGGAATAAAAATCAGACCTAATCAGAACCATCCAACCGATTTTCAAAAATAGTTTTGACACTCTACTTCGGCCGTTAGCTAGGTTATCCTACAGGCTGGACTTGTGGGGTATCGCAACTGCTGAGCTCTGATACCACTCTGTAACACCCTCAGAATCGGCCCTATGCAAGTTTTAGCGAAACCCGCATAGAAACGACTCAAAGGTGCCCACCAGGCACTTTCGTGCGGGTGGAAAACGAAGTAATAACATTACACAACAGTCCTCGATGGGACCCACAGAACAGATACATATACAACAGCGACTCGAGGAGTCAAGATTACAGATATAATATACAAAGATCCAAATCACCTTGAAAACGATAGAGCGTCCAGCTACGGACAAGATGCAAATGGGGCTAAGAGCCCTGAAGAATAACCAATGGCGTCCATAACCCTGCCCAGGCCAAGCCGGAGGGGTAACCCTGCTAACGACGTCGATCTCAAAACCTGCTTAAACAAAAGGGGTGCCGACAAAGGGCAAAGGAAAAAGAGGAGCGCCAGTACTGAGGCCAGTACACGGCGAGGCTAGAATTCGGCGGTCCTCGCCTACATAGGTATGGTGGACTGAAGCGGCAGCGGCAGCATGCACTAAACAACCTATAGAGACTCGATACAACTAACGACAATCAGAGAGGGTTAAGAAAGACCTATGCGGAACCAACCTGAATCTAACACCAAACAAACCCATCCTGGTATTTCCCCCTCGAGACCAAACGAGGAAGTCAACCGAGGAACTCACACCGTTGGCAGTTTTATTTATTCAGTTATCGTTGCAGCAATTACTAGTCAGGTGTAGATAATCGTCCTGATAAAATAAGCAGTGGGCCATTTTAGTTACCCATTTCGTTGTAGTTGCAACACTTACTAGTCAGATACAAATAGCATGAGATAACCCAAAACCCAGCAGTTGTTGGTACTTTTATTTAGCCATTCCGTTTTAGTTGCAATACTTACTAGTCAGTTACAATGGTCGCAAGCGACGACCCAAGCAAGCAATTGTTGGAAGTTCTAATTAGCCATTCCATTATAGTGAAGCTGATTACTAGTCATTATAAAGTCAAATTTATAGCACTACTTTAGTTATAGTTGTCTATGATCGAGATACTGTGCTCCAAGTCGTCCATAACCGCGGACACGGCTTTCAGAAAGTTTTAACCCGGCCGGGGTGCACAAATAGCAACACACACACGATCAACCTCGGAAAAACCAAATCAAAACCCAACGAGGCTTTCACGACAAAGCAATCACAGGATTCAGAAATATTTCAGGGGGCCACCCCATTGAGTAGACCCGCAACGAAGTAAGCTAGCTCCGAGATGGACTCAAGGTTTGCGTCAATGGCTGTAAACGACTAGGAACCCCAAACGGGGCTTGTCGATACCGCGAAAACATTCCGCTTACCTAAACAGTACAGTGTGCTCCTCGCACAATCGTAAATAAATTAGTAAAGCATGGCATAAGTACAGGATCGTAAATAAAACCTCAAACTAGTTTGTGGCCCCAAAAAATAAGACTGAATCAAGCTCTGGCTAAGGGGGGCCCATAATTCCCCGTATGTGGATAGCGCGATAAATCAAGGAACAGGTATCAAGCACTCGGGGTCCTACAGGACACAAGTGGGCGGTCGGAAACCAAATATTATCTATCACCCACCGATGCCTCTGCTTACTTACTTCAATTTTAGTTGTTAAACAGGAATTAAAGTGAACGATAAGTAAAACCATGATCATCTCCAACATTGAACGGGCGGCAATTACTCCAACAACTGTGGCACTTGACGACACGCAACAGCACTTGAGCAAGCGACTACGACGCGCAAGTCCAACTATCTACCAAACAACAGGTAATAGGAGGTGTCCAAGGGTACGAAACTAGAGCATCGCAACACAGATAGCAATAGATCAACAGGAGGGAATAAATACTATAAAAGTAAGATAGGTAGAAAAGGGGGGGGATGCTCGCCTGAAAACATTGTCGAAGGTTCATCCGAAGATCAGGGCGAAGCTCACATCAACTCAACGGCCTTATCCGTGAAGAAGCAAAACACTAGCAGAAACACCGGATGCGATATTTAATACTACGGCAAAAGCTCGGGCATGATGCATGTATGATGCATGGCATGGCAAAAGTGCGATGCAATTAGACAATATTAAGCGGAACCGGGGTCCCGACAATTAATTAAATGGTTCAAGTTGTTTAACTACCCCGCAATTAAATGTTGTATTAACATGGCCAAAATATAGAACCGGTTCGCTACATCAATTTAAATGAGGCCGATATGAGACTAGATTTGCCCGCATATGGGCCCCATATTTAATTATGAAGTGAATCGGTATAATGCCCCCAAACCACACAAATATGCATGCGAGATGAATGATGATTATGCAACAGGTTTTATATTTAGCATTTATAAAATAGAGGCTCGGATCAGGGTCACACATTAGAGTTCGACGATCTTGGTCCGAGGGTTCGGGGTCGGTCTCAGGGTTCGGATCTGGGCTCGGTCTCGGCGGAAGCGTTCTCAGATAACGGGGTAGATCTTGTCGCATCCGGGAAGCAGGACTTGGCCTGGCGTCAGGGCATCGGACTCGCCCTGGTCGGTGTCGAACTTGTCTGGCCCGCGTATCAGGTCGGTCTTGGCGTCCGGGATGAAGAACTTGGCGTTTGGGATTCCGACGAGCTTGGCGTCCTTGTCAGAGTCCTCGGGTGACGATGTCGGCCTTGGGGTCCGGGGATTATTCCGGGTCCATGACGGCATTCTCAATGCCCTGTGTCGAAGGCATCGGAGTTCCGGGATGGAGATCTTGTCGGGGTTCATACTTGCCACTGGGTTCGGTACGGTCTTCAGATCGCACGGGTTCTCGACAGGGTCCTCTCGGATCAAGCACCGGTGGGCGTTGTTGAAGGGATCTTCACGAACTTCTTCACCGCGTACCACACCCAAGAAAATGGACTGCAACGAGTCAACACCGTCGACACAGACAACAAAATTGGCTGCATCGCACTATTGCAGGGCTAGAGGGTGCTTGTCACAGAAGACGCCATGTGCAGGCTCGCGCGGCGGCGGAAGCAGATGACGACGGGGGCCTAGGCGGCCGCTGAGCGCGGCAGCAGGGCTCGCGCGGCGAGGAGCCTGGGCGGGGAGGCGGTCGCAGCGGCCGTGGCCGGCGAGGCGGGCGAGCTCGGCGGGCCGGGCCGGAGCGACGAAGGCGGCAGCGCGGCGGCCGGAGAAGGGAGGTGGGGTGGCGCGCGGGCTCGACGACGGAGGGCGGGGAACGCTGGAGGAGGCGGCGTCGGGTGGGCGGCCAGACGCGGGAGGGAGGAGGCGAGCAGAGGTCGGGGGCGGCGACGGTGAGGCGGGCCGGGCCGAGGAAGCCGGCAGGTGGGGGGAGGGGAGATGGGGTGGCGATCCTGGTGGGGGCGGGGAGCGGCGCCGAAAGGGAGGCGGCGGCGAGGGAGATGGGACGCGGGGGAGGAGGGAGGCCGGGGCGGACCGGGGACGGAGGCGGGCGTCCGGCGGTGGCGAGCGCGGTGGAGGGGAGGAAGACGGACGGGCGTGCGCGGTGGCGGCGAGGCGAGCGGAGGAGGGAGGTCGGCGGCGTGCGGCGGCCGGCGCCGGAGAGGAGAGGGAGGCGCGGGGAAGGAGGTGGGTGCGAGCGGGCGTCGGGCGGAGGAAGATAGAGGCGCGTCGGGGGAGGCAGGGCGATGGGGTGGGGCCGGGGCGAGTGGTGTGCGGGTCGGTTGGCCTGGCGCGTGGGGTGGGAGTGGTTAGTGGAGAGTGGGGCCAGGGGGAAGGAAGAGAGAGGGGGGGGGGGCGGGTCAGCCTGGTGAGGTGGCAAGATTTGATAGGATAGGGGGAGGGAAGAGGTGAGGTGGCAGCCATAGATAGGTGGGGGTGAGGTGGCTGGTTGGGTGGGTAGATAGGACTGGGGTAAGAAAAGGATTTGGGGTGGGGTCTAAGCTGGACCGATTTTATTCTGGGGGTGGTCGTTCGGGTCGAATCGGCCCGTTCGACTGCCCCACTAAAAATAATTTAATATTTTATTTGTTTAAAACAAAGCTTCTGCAAATCGATAGCAGGCAAACAAAATAATCCGGAGCCCCGGGTTTGCGTTTGAACAAAGACGGGGCGTTTTTAGAAAACACAAAATATGTTTTTCTGCAAATAGTGTTATGCAAGCAAATGCAAGATGATGACGATGCTCAAATGCAATGTGGCATGATGACATGAGCATGCGGTCATGATGATGCAATGCACAAAATCAACGCGATTTTCTAGTAGTGGTTTTGCGGGATGCCACAAACAACAACCCCAATAACAACAACAACAACAACAATAACAACAACAACCCTCCGGGTTTTGATATGCTCACCAGATTTCTGCGTCTGAGGCCAGCAAAGTTTTCGGGGACGACTGATCCCATGGTGGCCAATGATTGGCTATGTTCCGTGAACAAGGACTTAGTGACCGTGGGCTGCACGGATGTTGAAAAGGTCAGGTTCGCAGCACATCTGTTGGAAGGACCAGCCGCCACATGGTGGGACAACTTCCAAATCACCACTCCTTTAGATGAGGTGACTTGGGCTATCTTTGAAGATGGCTTTCGCACTGCTCATATCTCATCGGGAATGATGAGCCTGAAAAAGAAGGAGTTTCACAACTTGAAGCAGCGCCACCGCAGCGTGGCTGAATACATAGAAGAATTCAACAATCTGGCGCGCTATGCACCGGATGAGGTTGACACGGATGCAAAAAGAAAGGAAAAGTTTCTGGAAGGCCTGAATGATGAATTAAACTTACAGTTGTCTGTGGCTTATGTTCCAACTTATCAGTCTCTGTGTGACAAGGCTGCTATTTTGGAGAGTAAAATGAAGCAAGTCGAGAGTAGGAAGAGAAAACACTCCGACAAACACAACTCGGGATCGTCTCACAAACGATCTCACTATGATGACAGTGGCAGCTCAGGATCCCATAAGCATGGGAAATTCAACAAGCACCACAACCACAACCGTCATGACAACAAGCATCATCGCAGTCATGACAATGATAAGTACAAGAACCACAAGAGTGGACATAAGAGCCACCACAGTGGAAGTGGAAGTGGAAGCCAGCCTAAAAAGGACATCAGTCAGGTTGAGTGCTTCAAATGCAAGAAGATGGGGCATTATGCTAATGAGTGCCCTGAGAAGAAAGTTGAAGGACCTAACAAGCCAAATCCTTTTCAGAAAGGACAGGTTAACCACATCAATGTGGAGGAGGTCTATGAGGAGCCTGATGCCGTTGCTGGTAAGTTCAAACTCAATTCAATTTCAGCATTTGTACTCTTTGATACCGGTGCATCTCATTCATTCATATCAAAGGCATTTGTTGAAAGAAATGAACTACCAGTAGAAACCATTGGGTGTCCTATAAGAGTAAGTCTCCGGGTGGAGAAATGATAGTAAACTCAGGATGTCATGACTTAGTCATAGAGTTTGGAAAACATAAGTTTCCAGTGAACCTAATAATCCTGAATTCCCAAGGATTGGATGTGATTTTGGGAATGGATTGGATGGCTAAGTATGAGGGAGTACTAGATTGTGCCAATCGTACAGTTACACTCACAACCCCAGAAGGAAAAAAGAATAAAATTCAGATCCAACTTTGAATCCAAAGGAAGTAAGCTAAATTCTCTTAAGGGGGTTAGCATGGACAGTGTGCCAATTGTGTGTGAGTATCCGGATGTGTTTCCGGAAGAGTTGCCAGGAATGCCACCAGATAGAGATGTGGAGTTTCTGATAGATTTGGTACCAGGTTCTGGACCAATAGCTAAGAGACCATACAAAATGTCCGTTGATGAACTGAAGGAACTCAAAAAGCAACTAGGAGAACAGTTGCAGAAAGGGTTTATTCAACCAAGTTCTTCATATTGGGGAGCCCCAGTATTGTTCGTGGAAAAGAAGGATAGAACACAAAGGCTATGCATAGATTACCGTTCTCTCAACGAGGTAACTATCAAAAACAAATATCCTTTGCCAAGAATCAACGACTTGTTTGACCAGCTAGAAGGAGCATGCGTGTTCTCAAAGATTGATCTTCGGTAAGGCTATTTTCAACTCAAGATAAGAGAGCAAGACATACCTAAAACAACATTTACCACAAGGTATGGATTGTATGAGTGCACTGTGATGCCTTTTGGTTTAACCAACGCTCCAACATACTTCATGAATATGATGAACAAGGTGTTCATGGAATTTCTTGACAAATTTGTTGTCGTTTTCATCGATGATATCTTAGTCTACTCCAAGAGCAAGGAAGAACATGAAAGACACTTACGCTTGATACTTGAAAAGTTAAGAGAGCATAAACTTTATGCCAAATTCAGCAAGTGTGAGTTTTGGTTAGAGGAAGTTGGTTTTCTTGGTCATGGTATGACAAAGGATGGTGTGGCAGTTGATCCTGCTAAAGTTTCAGCTGTGACTGAATGGGAATCTCCTAAGAACGTAAAAGAAGTTCGCAGTTTCCTTGGTTTAGCAGGTTACTACAGAAGGTTCATTGAGAATTTCTCAAAAGTTGCTAAACCAATGACTGAATTGTTAAAGAAGGACAAGAAATTTGTTTGGTCTGAAGGTTGTGAAGTCAGCTTCCAAGAATTGAAGAAGAGACTTGTAACAGCACCGGTTCTATGTCTGCCAGATTTGGAAAAGGATTTCCAAGTATATTGTGATGCGTCTCATCAAGGTTTGGGTGCCGTACTTATGCAAGACGGTAAAGTCGTAGCCTATGCCTCGAGACAACTCAAAACTCATGAAGTAAACTATCCTACTCATGATTTGGAGTTAGCCTCTGTCGTCCATGCACTCAAAACATGGAGACATTACCTTTTGGGAAAGCGTTGTGAAGTATTCACCGATCATAAGAGTTTGAAGTATATCTTCACCCAGAAGGAAATCAATATGAGACAAAGGAGATGGCTAGAGCTTATCAAGGATTACGACTTAAGTTTGCAGTACCACCCCGGTAAAGCAAATGTAGTAGAAGATGCTCTAAGTCGTAAGACGTTTGTGAATGGCCTTACCAAAGGTGAATTGCCAGATGACTTGTGTAAGCAATTCAAAGAACTCCGATTGGAGATTGTACCAGAAGGACATCTTATGACTTTGGATGTTCAACCCACTCTGTTGGATAAGATTAAAGAAGCCCAGAAGACGGATAAAGAAATCGAAGAGATTAAGGAAAGGATTAGCCAAGGAAAAGCTAAAAGTTTCCATATTGACGAACAAGGTACTTTATGGCACGGGAAACGTATTTGTGTTCCACAAGACACGGAGTTGCGGAAACTGATTTTACAGGAAGCCCACAACTCTCCGTATTCTATTCACCCAGGAAACACCAAGATGTACATGGATATGAAAGAAAGATTTTGGTGGAACAATCTAAAAAGGGACATCGCCGAGCATATTGCTTTATGTGATGTGTGTAGCAGAGTAAAAGCGGAGCATCAGAAACCAGCGGGATTGCTTCAACCACTGCCTATTCCTGAATGGAAGTGGGAAAATATCGGTATGTATTTCATTACCGGATTACCAAGGACCAGGTCAGGGTATGATTCTATATGGGTAGTAGTGGATCGCCTAACTAAAGTGGCTCATTTTATACCCGTGAAGACAACTTATACAAGTGCCAAGTTAGCCAAAATCTACATGAGCAAAATTGTGTGCCTTCATAGTGTGCCTAAGAGTATTGTGTCTAATAGAGGAACTCAGTTTACTTCTCACTTTTGGAGACAGCTTCATGAATCTCTGGGAACGAGGTTGGAATTCAGTACTGCTTTTCATCCTCAAACTGATGGACAAACGGAAAGGACTAACCAAATTCTTGAAGATATGTTGAGGGCATGTGCCCTAGACTATGGAGCAAGTTGGGATGAAAGTCTGCCTTACGCAGAGTTCTCTTACAATAACAGTTATCAATCTAGTATTGGAATGGCACCATTTGAGTTTCTCTACGGAAGGAAGTGTACCACCCCATTGCTATGGAATGGTGTGGGAGAAAGGAGTTTGTTTGGACCCGATCTTATCAAAGACGCCGAAGAGAAAGTCAAATTGGTTAAGGACAGGTTGAAGATAGCACAGTCCCGACAGAAAAGCTACGCGGATTCTAAGCGTAGAGAAGTCACCTACGAAGTTGGGGATAGGGCTTATCTTAGAGTATCACCACTTCGTGGAGTGAAAAGATTTGGAGTCAAAGGAAAGTTGGCACCAAGATATGTTGGGCCATTCAAGATTCTAAGTCGCAAGGGAGAGGTTGCATATGAAGTTGAATTGCCAGAGTCTCTGTCAGCTGTCCATAATGTGTTTCATGTGAGTCAGCTTAAGAAATGTCACCCAGAGATGGAAGAATCATCTTTGAAGGATACCATACCCTTGGAAGAAGTCTAGCTAGAAAGTGATCTCACCTATGAGGAAAAGCCTGTCAAGATTCTTGAGACCGCAGAAAGAGTCACAAGGACAAAAACTATCAAGTTTTGCAAGGTGCAATGGAATCATCATTCCGAAGAGGAAGCAACATGGGAAAGAGAAGATGATCTTCGGAAAGAACACCCTCACCTATTTTCTAGCCAATCCGAATCTCGTGGGCGAGATTCATCTTAAGGGGGTTAGATTTGTAACATCCCTAAATTCATATTCCAAAACTCATTCATATCATCCTTGCATCCATCATCATTTAGGGTTTTCTCAAATCATTTCAGAAAACAGAAACATTTGGTACCATGATTTTATGTGGTCAGACTTATTTTAAATAGCCAACACCATTGGAAGGTTGGGAGTTTTAGGAACTTGGTTGCCTGCCTCCATTGTTGGAAAGTGTGTGTGAAAAATTTAGACCAACGTTATAATTTAGAAATAATTACAAAACCCCTATTTCAAACATTTGCAAAATAGAAGCAAAGTCTCTGTTTGTTTGAAATCCAAGTTTGACCAAGCCCTTGCAAAGTAGCCCCATGAGTTCTTGACCCATTTCTGAGACCAAATCACCACTACAAAACCTCAGGAGATTTGAATTCAAATTGATTTTGAAACCATTTGAAAACCCATTCAGAAAATCGAAATAGAAAAAGAAAAGAATTAAACAAATGAAAAAGGCCGCGCGCCAGATATCTAGCCCAGAAGAGAATCAAGCCCAACTAGCCACCCGGGGGTTTCCTTTTCTTCTCTCACGCGCGAGCGCATGCAATCTGTCGCTGACAGACAGACCCCACCTCCACCTCGCGCACTTCACTGGCAAGCGGGCCTCCTCCACGTCAGCATCGTCTTCCCCTCTGATTCCGCGCACGACTCCGCCGCTGGCCGTTGCAGCGCTGATCTCGCGAGTGTAATTAGCATTGATGCGACGAGCATTTCCTGTCGAGGCTCCGGCTATAAGATCCCCACCCCCTAGCGATCATTTTCCCCCAGTCAATTCTGCCTTCACGCCACCAGGCTGCCCACGACTCACACCACACCGCCGCAGACAGAGCTCACTCCGGCGATCGATTCCGGTGAGCTCCGTGCACCCCTTCCTCTCTGATTCATTCGAACCACTTCGCAATCTCCTTGCGCACCTTCTGACCCCACCAGTTCATCCTGTGCTGCCCCAGGTCGCCGTTCCCGCTCGACGCCGCAAGCATCTGACGACCACCTCGACTCCGGCGACCAAATTCCGTAAGTCCCGTGCGCCCCTTCACTTCTGACTCACACGAGATTGTTCGCCACGTCCTTGCGCATCTCCTAAACCCTCTTGTTTGTGTTAGGGCGACGCGGAACCTCGGCAACGACGCCGACAACAACCACCCGACGCCGTGCACGACTCCGACGAGCTCTCTCAGCCACGTCCAAGCGCCCCTCCGCAAACCAGTACCACGTCGAGCTTTAGCATGCCTCTGCGGATCTGGTAAGCACCTTCTCGCATCCTGGAACGATCTGGAACGCTAGCGCCGCCGTAGACCGAGCGCTCCGCCGCTCGCTGACGCCGCGCGCCGCCAGGACATGGTCGCTTGCTCGCGCGCCGTTGGATCTTGATCCAAGCGTTAGGATAGATTCATTAATCGGCGAAGAGGTACGCGATCTGGAGCGTACGATCTATTTAGATCCTGCGGCTACAGAGCTCGATCCGGTGCGAACCGGTACGCGCAAATCACAACACGATGCGTGGCAAGTGTTAGAACTAAAAACAGATTTAAAACCAGAATTTGATCCAAATTTCAAATGCTTATAACTTTTGATTGCCACGTTGGATTTTGCAAACTTTATACCGATGAATTCAGGAAATCAAGGCCTTTCTGGTTATGCAAAGTGTTTAACAAATAGTAACCATTAGAATGACTTTATTTGTAGAAACATGTTTAAGGCTATTTAGAGTATGGTTTTAGTTTAGTAATTTGTTTTAGGGATAAATAAGTTTGATTTGGCAAACTTTGTGTCTTGTTATGTTTCAGTATCATGCACATACTTGGTAGAGATTTCAAAATCACCACTAAGTAAAATCTTGCATACATGCATCCATATTATTTTTGATTGAATATAAAATTGTGTATAATGGTATGCTACAAACTTTGTGTAGATTTTGCTAGTGATTGTGACTGTGAAGAGTGCTGCTCTCCCCATTACCAAGGCAAGTGATATTTTCATGAATATTTCTATCCTATGTTTTGTACTAGCATTAGATATTTTGCTAAGTCTTGCATGCTACTTTTGCCTAATGCTAAGTTGGGAAATCCTAAGTAGTGTAGAATTGTAGAATTGCTAGGGAATTTTCCTAAGTTAAGTTATCATACCATGCTTAGCCTAGCTATTTATCAAACAAGGGTTGGTGGAAATCTATACTTAAGAAAATATTTCTAAGTCATGAGACCTATACTTTCCTAATAAAAACAACTAAGTCAAATGAACCTCCTGGGTGGAATGGAAGGATTGGGTTATGCTGAGTGGTTACACAAGGCCATGGACTTGGGTTGTGTATCTCACTTGTGGTATGCCACCCAGGCACCAAGGGATTTGGAGGCCAAGTGTTGAGAAAAGCTTACAGTGCAACCACTTGGCAAAATGGGCTCTGCCTTGATCATATAGGTAGCTAGAACTTAGTCTTTTGGACAGTTGGTGGTAGAAGGGATTGATAGGTTGGAACGCGTCCATTAGACTAAGGAAAGGCTTCTGAAAGGTCCTGTCTTGGGAAACCAAGTCTGGTGGGGAAAGTGCACAACCTCTGCAGATGGAAAAACCTAAGTACTTAGCCAGGTCCATGGCAATGGACAATTTGAGCATCAAGACATGGAAGCTACAAGAATCTCATCACTCCAACTTCTAAATAAAAACTTGTGGGTGAACAAGGGTGAAGGACCCCAATGTCTATTGGTGGTTTCTTGGGAAGTTTTTGACAAAGAAAAACTTAGTGATTTCAACTAATAGGTAAAACTATTTTCAAGCAAAGCAAGCCAAGCTACACTTAGCCAAAATGCATATAGTAATATAGTCCACTAAAAATATACTAAGGTATCACTTGCCAATACTATTCCAAAGTATTGACCCTCTGTGGCTGTAACTTGTGATGTTGCAGGTTACTCCGATGATGAGTAGGAGTCATGAGTCTACACTCAACATGCTTGCCTGTGGCACATGAAGATGAAGACTTACGTTTATTTACTTATTCCTTAAACTCTTGTATTAGGCCTATGGCCCTGAGTTGTAAAAGACTATGTTTTATCTCTGGAATGAATGTAATAAACGACCTTTGTATCTATGTACTTCATCTTAAACTGTGGATGCTAGCATTGATCCAGGGACTAGCATTGCAATCACAGGGATCCTTTCCTTTATAAAGGAGGGGTCTAACAGCCCTCCTGCGAGCGTCTAGAGGCTACGACGACACGGGGAAGAATCAGCATGGCTTGTAGGTGCTCAATGCGCTGGGCGACGACGGAGTTTCAGGACGGCTTGCGGAGCTGCAGAGAAAAAGGAAATAGAGGGAGAGAGTGGCGCTAGGTAGAGGAAGGGAATGGCGGCGCATGGGAGGAAAGGTTAGGGTTTGCTGGGGCTAGGAGGGGATAAGAAGGGGAGGTTGTAACACCCTCAGAATCGACCCTATGCAAGTTTTAGCGAAACCCGCCAAACCTGCATAGAAACGATTCAAAGGTGCCCACCAGGCACTTTCGTGCGGGTGGAAAACGAAGTAATAACATTACACAACAGTCCTCGATGGGACCCACAGAACAGATATATATAACAGCGACTCAATGAGTCAAGAATACAGATATAATATACAAAGATCCAAATCACCTTGAAAATGATGGAGCGTCCGACTACGGACAATATGCAAATGGGGCTAAGAGCCCTGAAGAATAACCAATGGCGTCCATAACCCTGCCCAGGCCAAGCCGGAAGGGTAACCCTGCTAACGACGTCGATCTCAAACCTGCTTAAACAAAAGGGGTGCCGACAAAGGGCAAAGGAAAAGAGGAGCGTCAGTACTGAGGCCAGTACACGGCGAGACTAGAATTCGGCGGTCCTCGCCTACATAGGTATGGTGGACTGAGCGGCAGCGGCAGCATGCACTAAACAACCTATAGAGACTCGATACAACTGGCGGTTATCAGGGAGGGATAAGAATGACCTATCCGGATCCAACCTAAAGCTAACGCCAAACAAAACCCATCCTGGTGTTTCCCCCTCGAGACCAAACGAGGAAGTCAACCGAGGAACTCACACAGTTGGCAGTTTTATCTATTCAGTTATTGTTGCAGCAATTACTAGTCAGGTGTAGATAATCGTCCTGATAAAATAAACAGTGGGCCGTTTTAGTTAACCATTCCGTGGCAGTTGCGGCACTTACTACTCAAATACAATTAGCTTGAGATAACCCAAAAACCCAGCAGTTGTTGGTACTTTTGTTCAGCCATTCCGTTATAGTTGCAATACTTACTAGTCAGGTACAATGGTCGCAAGCGACACCCAAACAAGCAATTGTTGGCAGTTTTATTTAGCCATTCCATTATAGTGAAGCTGCTTACTAGTCATTATAAAGTCAAATTAATAGCACTACTTTAGTTATAGTTGTCTATGATCGATATACTGTGCTCCAAGTCGTCCAAAACCGCGGACACGGCTTTCGGAAAGTTTTTACCCGGCCGGGGGCACCAATAGCAACACACACACGATCAACCTCGGAAAAACCAAATCAAAACCCAACGAGGCTTTCACGACAAAGCAATCACAGGATTCAGAAATATTTCAGGGGGCCACCCCTTGGAGTACACCCGCAACGAAACTGGCCGGCTCCGAGACGGACTCAAGGTTTGTGGGGCCGGCTGTAAACGACTGGGAACCCGAAAACTCGGGGTGTCGATACCGCGAAAACGGGTCACGATCCTAAACAGTACAGTGTGCTATCCATCGCACAATCGTAAATAAAGCAGTAAAGCATGGCATAAGTACAGGATCGTAAATAAAACCTCAAACTAGTTTGTGGCCCCAAGAAATAAGACTGAATCAAGCTCTGGCTAAGGGGGGCCCATAATTCCCCGTATGTGGATAGCGCGATAATTCAAGGAACAGGTATCAAGCACTCGGGGTCCTACGGGACACAAGTGGACGGTTAACAACCAAATAACATCTATTGCCCACCTGTGCCTCTGCTTACCTACTTCAATTTTAGTTGTTAAACAGTAATTAAAGTGAACAATAATTAAAGCCATGATCATCTCCAACATTCAACGTGCGGCAATACTCCAACAACTGTGGTACTCGACGACACGCAACAGCACTTGAGCAAGCGACTACGACGCGCAAGTCCAACTATCTACCAAACAACAGGTCATAGGATGTGTCCAAGGCAATATATGGCTGCAAGGAATATCACGGGTATGGAAACTAGAGCACCGCAACACAGATAGCAATAGATCAACAGGAGGGAATAAATACTTTAAAAGTAAGATAGGTAGAAAGGGGGAGATGCTCGCCTGAAAACATTGCTGAAGGTTCAACCAAAGATCGGGTCGACACTCGCATCAACTCAACGGCCTTATCCGCGAAGAACCAAAACACTAGAATAAACACCGGATGCAATATTTAATACTACGGCAAAAGATCGGGCATGATGCATGTATGATGTATGGCATGGAAAATATGCGGTCAATTGGGCAATCTTAAGTGGAACCGGGGTCCCGACAATTAATTATATTGTTCATGTTGTTTAGATGCCCCCAATTTAAATGTTGTCTTAGCATGGCAAAAGATAGCACCGGTTCGCTACACAAATTTAAATGAGGCCAATATACGACTAGATTTGCCCGCATATGGGCCCCATATTTAATTATATGGTGAATCGGCATAAGGCCCCCAAACCACACAAATATGCATGCGAGATGAATGATTACTATGCAACAGGTTTTATATTTAGCAATTATAAAATAGGGTTCGGGAAAAGGTCCACACATTAGGGTTCGACGATCTTGGTCCGAGGGTTCGGGGTTCGGTCTCAGGGTTTGGATCCGGGGTTCAGTCTCGGCGGGTTCGTTCTCTGATAACGGGGTAGATCTTGGCGTTCCGTGGTCTTCGGGTCATGTCGACGGCCTTGGTGTCCTCGTTGGAGAACTCGGTGTATCCGTGTCGTGGTTCTTGTTGGGGTTCTCGGCTTCGGGCGCCGGGAGCGGCTTCGGATTCCGGGACCCGGTGCGAGGTCTCGGCCATCAGATCCTTGGAGGAGGTCATGGCGGTTCCATTCAACCCATGAAGGAGATCTTGTCGCTTGATATCCGTGTAGGAGAACTCGAGGTCGCTGGCGAAATTGTCCGGTACCGGGGTTTTTCGGAGTTCTTGGCGCGGCACCGGGTACGGGATCGGTCTTCGGTAGATCTTGGCACGGTGACAGTTCTCGTCGGTGGTCCTCCGGTAGTGGTGCTGCGGCGACATCACCGACGATGTTGGAGGTCTTGGCACTTGACGATCTGGGCTTCTGGGGCTGTTCCGGAAGAAAAACTTGGCGTCCGGCTTATGATTCTTGTGCACTCAAAAACACTACCGCCGCATCATCTCTTTTACCAGGACCACAGGGAGAGACCGACAGATGTTGAGCCGCAAGGCATCCATGGCGACGGCTAAAACAGAGCTCGGCCGAGGCGGACGCCGGCGAGCGCGGAGGTGGGGGCGCGGCCGACGGGGCTCGCCGGGAAGGCACGCAGAACGGCGAGGTGCTCGGGTGAGAGGAGGTAGCCACGCGGCGGGGACGAGCCGGAGACGAGGAGGTCCAGGGCGGCGCGCTGGGGGCGGTGGCGGAAGCACGCGGCGGCGTCGGGGTCCAGCGGCCGGAGGAGGGCTGGCGCCGACGCGGGGAGGCGGGCGGACGACGGGAATGGGGTGAGGCAGGGAGGCGGCGGCGTCGGGCCAGCCAGAGGATGGCGGCCGGTGGCAGACGCGGTCCGGGCGCGCAGGGGGGCGGCGGCGTGCAGACGAGGGGGAGGCGACGGGCCGCCGGCGGGGGAGGCGCGGCGCCGGCGAGGAAGAGGAGGGAAGGGGCCGGTGAGGACGCGCGGGGCGGAGGAGCGCCGGGGAGAGGAGGTAGCGAGCCTTGCGAGGCGGGGGGCGGCGCCGAGAGGGAGGCGACGGGAAGGGGCCGCGGCTGGAAGCTCCGGCGAGGAGGGAGGAGACAGGCGGGTGGAGGCAGGCGGCGATCGCTGGAGGAGAGGAGGAGGGAGCGGCGAGGTTGCAGAGGGGAAGGAGGAAGAGGACGAGGGCGGGTCGCGTCGTGGTCGGGGCGAGAGGTTAGGGAAGAGAGAGGAGGAAGGAGCAGGGCTGGTGGGGAGCGGGGCCAGGGGAACGCGTGGGGCGCGCGGTGGGGCTGGTGGGCCAGGGGGGGACGGGGCCCACGGGCAGGGAGAGTGGGGTGGGAGTTGGTTGGTGGGGGTGTGGTCTGCGGGTGGGGCCAGGGCGGTGGGGTCCGGGTGCAGAGAGAGAGGGTGAGGGAGTGGCTGTGTGAGAGAGGGAGAGGGGTGAGGATGAGGTGGCAGCCAGGGATAGGCTAGGGGAAGGGAGGTGATGAGGTGGCGACCGGCTACTGGTTGGGTTGATGTGGAGGGTTTGGGGTAGACTAGGACTAGGTAAGAAAAGATTTCTGGGTGGCTGATTGATGAGGTGGCAGAGTGGGTAGGAGTTTGGGGGAGGGGTGAGGTGGCACACTTCGGTTGGTGGGTAGGATAGATTTGGGTGGGGATAGGATTTAGAGGGGCTGGTTTAGATGGACCGTTTAATACCGGGGTGGTCGACTGGGTCGATTCGGCCCGTTCGACTGCCCCACAAAAATAATTAAATAATTTTATTTGTTTCAAACCGACTTTTGCAAACCGATAGCAAACAAAACAAAATAATCCGGTGACCCGGGTTTTGTGTTTGAACAAAGACGGGGCGTTTTAGAAAACAAAAATAGGTTTTCTGCAAATAGTTTTACGCAAGCAAATGCAAGATGATGACGATGCTCAAATGCAATGTGGCATGATGACATGAGCATGCGGTCATGACGATGCAATGCACAAAAACAACGCGATTTTCTAGTAGTGGTTTTGCGGTATGCCACAGAGGTGGTGACGCGGATGACGGGAGGGGCAACGGGCACCTGCTCCATCCGTCGGGGCGCACATAGAGGAAGGGATAGCGCTGGGAGAGAAGCACAGTAACGGCGTCGTACGAAGGGGTACCAGGCCGTGGAGGAAGGTGGGCCGGGGGAGGGTGACGCGCTGGTAGGCTGCTGCTCTCTCTTGGGCTGCGGCCAGGTAGGTTCTTAGCTTTTCTTTTATTTATTTTCTATTTTTTTGTTCAATTGTTTTGTTTTATGTTTATATTTAGCCAGTTGTAAGAAAGCATCTTATTCAAACTATTTTGAATCTTTGTCGGGATTTTTGAACAAAGGTGTCTAGGGCAACAAAATAGAGTAGAGAGAATTAGCATATGGGAAAGAGAGGATGCCCACATACATAATGCGTATGTGTCAATTTGGGCACTTTACTAGATTAGAGGATGTAGGGTTTTAGAAAAAGAATAAAAGCATTTGATAAAATATGGAACCCTAGCAATGGGTTCCCACATTATAGAATACAAAATAGGAATACCAAAGAGGGAGAGGGAGGTATTGGTGATAGTATTAATACAAGGAATATGAAACCAATGCAAGCATGGTATGATGCTCAAATGCAAGGTGGCATGATGACATGAGCATGATATCATGATGATGCACAAAACAAAAACAACAAGCGATTTTATAGTAGTGGTTTTATCCGGGGTGCTACAATTCGACACCACTAACAATGGATCTCGCCCTCGAGATCTGCCTCATGATACGGGGAAGATGGCCGGCGATATGAATCTTCTCGCTTTGTATAGATCCTCGCAACACCACTAACAAGGATTATTTCTCGGCAGATAATGGCCCATATTTCTGTGGCAGCATCTAGTTCACCAATGATTGAGAAAAGGCGTACTTTTTCTTTCTTGAGGATTCCAGTCATATGCCATGCCCAACCATGAAGGAACTTGCGTAAGGCACGCAATTTATTGTTCCATCGTTGTATAGGATTTTGTCTACTGACAGGTTTCACCCAAATAGCCTTAACCAAATCATAGAAACCATCCCGAGACATACAACCAAGTTCAAATTTGAACTCATGTCTAGATTTTTGAGGAGGTGAACCAACAGATAAAAGAATAGGGGCATGATCTGACAGAGCCTCGACACGCTCAAGAGCACAGACAGTTATCATAGGGAATTTATCTTTCCACTCAGTATCCATAAGCACTCTTTCCAGCTTTTCGTATGTAGGCACTGGAGTTAGCCCAGGTGTACTGTCTTCCTAGCATTGTAACCTCTCTTAAGTCCAAGCTTTCTATGACAGCGTTGAACAAAAAAGGCTAGTGCTCGTCAAAACGTCCTTGACTTTTCTCATGAGGAAACCTTAGCAAATTGAAATCTCCACCTATAAGAATAGGGTATGGATTATCTTTTGCTAAATTTACCAACTCATGCAAAAAATCAGATTTATAAACATCCTGGACGACACCATAAACAGCGACCAGGGACCATTTGAAATCATCAACTTTGTTTCGAATATGGAGTTTTTTAAAAAAATCTCCCACTGAACTAGCCAAGACTTCCATGGTCTCATCTCGTACGCCTAAAAGGATCCCCCAGATCTACCACGCGGCGGACGAGATATCCACGTGAAGTCCACTCCAACAGAAAGACGATTGAGTAGTGATTATGGAAAATCCCGTCTACCGGTCTCAGAAATTCCCAGAAAATCCAATCTATAATCTTCACACAATCGGCAAAGAACAAATTTTTATCCAAGTCACGAAGACCTCTGCTATTTGAAAATATGCCATTCATTGAGAAACAATAGTAGATTTGAATACACGTGGCCTTTTCCGTGACCGCTGGTTCTTTGATTTTCGACCAGATGCTTTAAGTTCATAAAGTGAACCAAGGTCAGCCTCATTAAAAACCACCCCTGACACCTCACCAACTAGGTGGGAGAGAAGTTGACCATCTATTGTGGCATGCAACTCCTCCTCCTCCATTGATGAAGTCTCAGGAAACACCGAGACCTTAGGAGTAACTGTTAAACGGTCAACCTCCATGTGTCTCAGAACAGAACTAGATAAATTAATTTCATTTGACGAACTACCTAAACTAACTCTAATGTTGGACATCTTATTAACAATTACAGGATTGGAAAAGGAGAGGAATGACTTATGGGAATCCTTATTACCCAGCAAATCAAGATTTTTCTCCGCCTTCCTTCGCATAGCTTTCCCCAAGGAGTCCTTGTCAGTGGTAGACGCCCCAAGGGCATCCGAACCATGACGCGTACTCCTGCGCGTAGGTGTCCCTGCCACTGGAATCTTCTGCACCATTGTCGCTGCATCTGAGGGAGCAACTGGCCCCTCCTGGGTCAGTCCTCCCCCATTGATGGACCCCTCTTGGGCCTGAGCACCAGCAGCACAGGCGACACCCGCCTTGGCCGCGCCTTCCAGCAGGCCACCAGGGCACCGCCCCTCCTGGCCGCCCCAGTAGTGTAACATCCCAGCATTTAGGAACTAACGATAGATTTAGGAATTTGAAATGTTGCATGCATTCATCTGTGAAAATGTGGGTAAATTTTTCGCCGAATAAAAACCTAAAGTGATCAAAGTTTCTTTCATGCTTTGAGCTTAGGCATAGTATTGAAGGATGATTGCTATAGACTATGATATGATCTTTGTGGATTAAAGTGTTTTGGGAAATTAAATTTGAATTTAAAACTTGAGTGTTTGAATTATAATTCAAAAGGATTTTGAATAATGTTTGATTATTTGATTTAATTAAGAGATAACCAATAATAACTCAAACTTTATATAAAGAAAGCAATTAAGAATAAGAATCTCCATTTCAAAATTTTACTCAATAAATAAGTTACACAATATAACCTATGTAAATAAACAACAATCCTTACAATAGTAAATAAATAAAAGAATAATATTTCTTTATTGATATTAGTACAATCTTTATTACAATAGAATAAAAAATAAATAGTACAAAAGAATAAATTAAAGATTACAATTGAATCTGAGATATATTACAAGTGACTGTTCTCTAAATAAAAATAAAAACAAAAACCTAAACTAAAATCTCGATCTTCAAATCTGGTACCCGCAAAATAAAAAGAAACTTAAAAGAAAAATAAAGTTAGGATTAGAATAATTTTACTCTCAGAGTTGAAAGTGAAGTGCACTGTTCACTTTTTCATCATTGATTAATTTAAGGGGCAAGTTTCACCAATATGAAAGAATATATCTTTCATAAATTTAAGCCATAAGTCAAATAAACAGCAAGGAGGGGCAAGTTTCACCAGCCAGGTAAATGGTAACATGGTGAAAGTAACTTTCACAGCCAAAACATATCCACAACTTGTGTAGCAGGCACACAGGTAGCACACACACCAAACTGTTGTTGGGCCACGCAGAGATAAAACAAAATTATTCCTCTAACGTGGTGATCCCAAGATCCAGATGAGGTAGAAGGCCACGAGGTTTACCACTAGACGCGCAGTTGCGGATTACTGATGAAGCGCGTCAGTTGATGCAGCGCAGTCCTTTGCGATCCGATCGTCCCGGTGCTGATCATACAACACCTCTGCTGGTATCCACACGTGCAAGGAGGAGCACCGGCGGCGAACTTCTAGGTTCGGTACGACGGCATGATTATTGTGGAGCTAGGGTTTCCAACACATGGAATGACCTAACCGATCAACGATTAACCTTTCTGGGTTACGGTGCTCCACTATATATAGGGAGTGAACGTGGGCTCCACTCTCGTGGCCCATTCAGCCTATATAACACTAGTCACCGTGAGTCCAACTCACTAACTCAGTCCTAATCCGGTTTAGGTCCAACCCAACCAGATTACAAGTTCAGATGCAATCCGAACTTGCTCCCGCTCTTAAGTGTGTGACCCCGCAGGCTCATGGCTACTTGGACACGATTGGAGTCCGACTATCAATCGATCAGTTGGTAGAGGATCCTAGCAGAACGTGCCGACTCCCAAGTACCAAAGAGTCATGACGACTTGCCTTTCCAATGCAACTTACGTCTGAGTCCCTTTTGCCTCACGATATACCTTGTCAGACTATAGTCGAATAATTGTCATCCCTTAAATAGTCCGACTCTCTTCTCGATCCGAGATAAGTGATTCACCCGACTAACTCTTAGTCGATCGCCTCGGTTAACACTTAACTGAGTCATGCATGGCCATGCTTTCCGAATCATATCTCACGAGAGGGCCCAGAGAATATCTCTCCAAGTGGAGGGGCAAAATCCCATCTTGGTTATTCACATCATGCAGCTTGATTCTCAGTCGACCCGAACTCTGCCTTTATAACTGCCCAGTTACAGATCAACGTTTGACAGAACCTAAGTCGGTGATCCTCAACTCGAACTATGCAATAACCTCAGGTCTAAGGATCACATTGATTGAGATATACAAATGACAACTTGTTTGTTGTACCTCAATATGGGTCAATCCGACTCGCTAAACTCTTTAGCCGAATCTGTGTAAGTTGGAATAGCATCTTCATGCCCATGACAAGTGGAACCGAGTCATCAAGCCAACTTTCACATTGGTCTAAGTTGTGTGTCCAGCACAACCTCAATGACCAAGGATATTTAGTACAAACAACATGAATGCATAGTTCCACAACCGAATCACATATTCAATGATACACATCAGATGTTTATACAAGGACCACTTAATATATCTATGAATACAATGGGAAATATCATCATAAATGATTGCCTCTAGGGCATATTCCCAATAGTCTCCCACTTGCACTAGAGTCAATCTTCCGACTTCACATGTCTAAGCATCTAATTCCCATAGCTCTCAGGTGCGCCTCATTCTTCGGATGTGGTAACGGCTTTGTCAACGAATATACAATATTTTCATCCGTGTGTACCTTGCATAACTTGATATCACCCTGATCCACGAACTGGCGAATCAGGTGGTACCGCATGAGTATGTGCTTGTTCTTCTGGTGTTGTCTAGGTTCCTTGGCTTGAGCAATAGAACCATTGTTGTCACAATACACGTCTAACGGATTGGACGAGCCTTGAACCACACCAAGATCCATGAGGAAATTCCTCATCCAAACAGCTTCCTTTGCTGCCTCCGAGGCGGCAATATACTCAGCCTCTGTTGTAGATGCAGACATAGTCTCTTGCTTGGAACTCTTCCAGCTCACAACACCTCCGTTTATAATAAACACGTATCCGGATTGCGAACGAGAATCACCAGAGTCGGTAAGATAACTCGCATCCGTGTAACCCTTTACACTGAGTTCATCTTCACCACCATAAACCAAAAACATATCCTTAGTCCTTCTCAAGTACTTTAGGATATTTTTAGCCGCTGTCCAGTGGATTTCTCCAGGATCAGCCTGGTATCTGCTCACAACACTTAGAGCATATGAAACATCTGGACTAGTACAAATCATGGCATACATGATGGATCTGACTGTAGAAGCATACGGAATCGCACTCACCCGACTTCGCTCATCAGTTGTCGAAGGACACTGAGTCTTGCTAAGTTTTACACCATGGGACATCGGTAAGAACCCCTTCTTAGACGATTCCATGTTGAACTTCTTCAACACTTTGTCCAAATAAGTACTCTAACTCAATCCAATGAGCCTCCTTGATCTATCTCTATAGATACGGATTCCGAGGATGTATGTTGACTCACCCAAGTATTTCGTTGAGAAACTCCTTTCCAATGATTCCTTGGTTTCTTGCAACATCTGGACATCATTTCCAATCAGTAATATGTCATCCACATATAAGATTAGAAAGTTTACTTTGCTGCCACTAAACTTCTTGTATAAACAAGAATCATGATCACTCTTGATGAAGCCAAACGATTTGACTACCTCATCAAAGCAAATATTCCAACTCCGAGATGCTTGCTTCAACCCATAAATGGATTTCTAAAGTTTGCATACCTTGTCAGCAGTAGCCAGATCAACAAAATCCTCGGGTTGTATCATATACACGTCCTCAGTTAAATTTCCGTTAAGGAAAGCCGTTTTGACATCCATCTGCCATATCTCATAGTCGAAATAGGATGCTATAGCTAGCATGATCCGAACTGATTTAAGCATCGCTACGGGCGAGAAAGTCTCGTCGTAATCAACTCCTTGAACTTGTCGGAACCCCTTCACGACAAGACGTGCTTTATAGATTGAAACATTTCCATCCATATCCGTTTTCTTCTTAAAGACCCATTTGCACTCGACGGGTCTTGCACCGTCTGGCAGATCAACCAAGTTCCAAACTTGATTTTCATCCATGGACTTTAACTCGGATCTCATGGCTCCAAGCCATGACTCGGAATCAGATCCCACCATCGCTTCCGAATAATTTGCTGGCTCATCACTGTCTAACAGTAACACATCACGAACACTTCATAATCTCGCCGATCTTCGTAGTACAGGTGCTGCTGCCGGCTCAGCTACCACGACCGGCTCAACCTCCAAGGTTTTTGCTGACTCACTACTAGTCGGTTCCTCTTGAATTTCTTCGAGCTGCACCGTGCTCCCACTTACTCCCCGACTGAGAAACTCTTTCTCAAGGAAGACACCGTTCCGAGCGACAAACACTTTGCCCTCTTCTCGGTTGTAGAAGTAGTAACCCAAGGTTTCCCTTGGATACCCTATGAAAATACACTTATCCGACTTGGTTGTAAGCTTGTCCGACTGTAGTCGCTTGACAAATGCTTCACAACCCCAAATCTTAAGAAAAGACAAACTCGGATTTTTGCCTGTCCACATCTCATGCGGTGTCTTCTCTACCGATTTTGATGGTACTCTGTTTAGTGTGAACGCCGTTGTTTCTAGACAATAACCCCAAAATGATAAAGGCAGATCTGTCTGACTCATCATTGATCATACCATGTCCAACAAGGTCCGATTCCGCCTTTCCGAAACACCATTCCTTTGTGGCGTTCCTGGCGGAGTAAGTTGAGGAACTATTCCACAACTTTTCAGATGGTCATCAAACTCATGGCTCATGTACTCGCCTCCTCGGTCCGACCGAAGAAAATTTATTTTCTTGCCGAGTTGATTCTGTGCTTCATTCTGGAATTTTTTGAACTTTTCAAAGGCTTCCGACTTATGTTTCATGAAGTAGATATATCCATACCTACTCAAATCATCAGTGAAGGTAATGAAGTACTCATAACCACCCCTGGCTGTCGTGCTCATTGGTCCACATACATCACTATGTACTAGTCCCATCAAGTTGGACGCCCTTTCGCAACTCTTTGCAAAAGGTGTCTTGGTCATTTTGCTGAGTAGGCAAGATTCGCATGTATCGAACGACTCCAAGTCGAACGAAGTTAGGAGTCCATCATCATGGAGCTTCTTCATGCGTTTCCAACTTATATGACCAAGCCGACAGTGCCAAAAGTTAGTCATATTCAGATCATTTGGTTTCAACCTTTTAACATTTATGTTATAAACCGACTCACCATCAAGATTCAAAATAAATAACCCGTCGTGGACGGGTGCAAAGCCGTGAAACATATCATTCAAATACAAAGAACAACCATTATTCTTGATATTCGACTCATAGCCTTGCCTCATCAAACATGAAGCAAAAATAATGTTTCGACTGAGCACTGGAACATAATAACAATTATTCAATTCCATAATGAATCCGGAAGGTAAATGAAGTTGCATCGTGCCGACTTCCAACGCAGCAACTCTTGCTTTGTTGCCGACTCAAATATCAACCTCGCCTCTTGCTACGCTCCTAGTTCTTACCAGTCCCTACAATGAGTTGCAGATGTGAATAACTGATCTGGTATCATATACCCAAGAACTATTAGGTGCATCAGCAAGATATATGTCTTTAACATTACAAACAAGTGTACCTGAGTCCGAAGTCATACCTCCACTCTTGGCTTTGTCGGCCAAGTACTTGCTGTAGTTGCTCTTCTAGTGGCCATCCGCCTTGCAGTAGAAGCAAGTGGATCCGGCTGAAGGAGATGGCTTAGTCCCCGAGGAAGCGCTTGGGACCGGGTCCTAAGCCTGCTTTCCTCCTGACTTAGCCTTCTTCTTAGTCCAAGAACTCTTCTTGAACTTAGCCTTATTCTGCACCATCAACACTTGACTGGCGCCCTTCTTGAGATCCGCCTCTACCTTCTTGAGCATCCCATGCAATTCAGTGAGCTTTTTATCCATACCATGCATGTGGTAGTTCGAAATGAACTGCCCATATGCACTAGGAAGAGAGTTCAGAATTATATCCATAGCGAACTCTTCGCTAATGGGGTAGCCAAGCCTCTCCAGAGACTGCACATAACCAACCATTTTGATCACATGCGGACTCAGTGGATCACCATCCTTAAGCTTGCAACTCAGTGGAACATACTTTTGAGGCTTTCGATCATATCGTAGGCCTCAACATGCTCGAACTGCTTTTGCAAGTCCGGTTCCATGTGAGCAATCATAAGACAACTAATATCCGTGGACTCGTCCTTAGCCCGACGGTAGGCATTGATGGCAGCGACAGTCACATTCTCATTCGGCTCATCTGGAAGTGGGTTATCTAGGACATGGTCCTTCTTTTCTTGTTTGAGAACAATTCTCAGATTTCGATTCCAGTTAGTAAAATTAGTGTCGTTCAGTTTATCTTTCTTAAGGATAGTTCTCAACGCAAAACAGGATATCTGAGAGTGACTGCTACTTGGTGCCATGATCTACAATAGAAAATATGCAAAACACTTAAGACATGTATTCATAAAAGAGCAAGCATATTAAACCCTTTAATACTTTATGCTCCCACTAGAAACAACACCCCTCCGATGGTTGCTTAGTGATTCAGGACCCTAAATAAGCAAGTCGGCTAGTGAGATTTAGCATCACCGCTAGCCGCCAAGTGATCTAGGTAGACAACTCCTTGTAAATCGTATCTCATACGACTCCTGTTGGACGGGTGGCATCATGTAAGATCCCTCCTTTGTAAAGGAAAAGGATCCCTGTGATTACAATGCTAGTCCCTGGATCATTGCTAGCATCCACAGTTTAAAATGAAGTACACAGATACAAAGGTCATTTATTACATCCATTCCAGAGATAACATAGTCTTTTACAACTCAAGGCCACATGTCTAATACAAGAGTTTGGAATAAGTAAATAATTATAAGTCTTCATCTTCATGTGCCACAGGCAAACATGTTGAGTGTAGACTCATGACACCTAATCCTCATCGGAGTAACCTGCAACATCACAAGTTACAGCCACAGTGGGTCAATACTTTGGAATAGTATTGGCAAGTGATACCTTAGTAAATTTTAAGTGGACTATATTACTATATGCATTTTGGCTAAGTGTAGCTTGGCTTGCTTTGCTCAAAATAGGTTTTTCCTATTAGTTGAAATCACTAAGTTTTTCTTTTGTCAAAACCTTTTCCCAAGAAACCATCAATAGACATTGAGGTACTTCACCCTTGTTCACCCACAAGTTTTACTTAGAAGTTGGAGTGATGAGATTCTTGATAGCTTCCATGCCTTGATGCTCAAGTTGTCCATTGCCATGGACTTGGCTAAGTACTTAGATTTTTCCATCTGCAGAGGTTGTGCACTTTCCCCACCAGACTTGGTTTCCCAAGATAGGACCTTTCAGAAGCCTTCCCTTAGCCAAATGGACGCGTTTCAACCTATCATCCCACTACCACCAACTGTCCAAATGACTAAGTTCTAGCAACCTATGTGATCCAGGCAGAGCCCATATTGCCAAGTGGCTGCACTATAAGCTTCTCAACACTTGGCCTCTAAAATCCCTTTGTTCCTGGGTGGCATACCACAAGTGAGATACACAAGGTAAACCATATCCATGGGCCTTGTGTAACCACTCAACCAAAAAAACCACCAATCAAGTCCCATTCCACCCAGGTGATTCATTGACTTAGTTGTTTTATTAAGAAAAACATAAGTCCAAAGACTTAGAAATATTTTCATCATAGCATGTATATACTTTACCAACCCTTGTTTGCTACTAGCTAGGCTAAGCATGGCATAGTAACTTAACTTAGGAATTTCCTAGCAATTCTACAACTACTTAGGATTTCACATCATGGCATTTGGCAAAAAAATAGTAACACATGCAAGACTTAGCAAAAATATTTCTAATGCTTGTATGAAATATAGGGATGGAAATATTCATGAAGTACCACTTGCCTTGGTAGTTGGGAGAGTAGCACTCTTCACAATCACAATCACTAGCACCAAAGTCTACACAAAGAATATAACCACAATCACATACAAGTCATATACAAACAAAAATATATATGTATGCATGCAAGATGCTAAGTGATGATTTTTGAAACTCAACCAAACAAGTGCATAGTACTGAACCATAAACAAGTCAAAAGCTTGCCAAACCAAGTTTATTTAGCACTAAAACAAATTCCTAAACAATTTCTATACTCAAAATAGTCCTAAACAAGTTCCTGAAAATAAAATCATTTTAACAGAAACTAAACATTAAACACATTGCATAAACAGAAAGGGCTTGTCTCCCTGATTCCAACGGTATAAAATTTGTCAAATTCTAACGTGTGGATCAAAAGTTATAGCTAAATCAAAATTGGATTCAAATTTGTTTCAAATCTGTTTTTAAACTCAAACCCTAGCCACGCGTCGCGCTCTGATTCGTCGGTACCGCTTCGCGTGGATCGACCTGCGCGGGATTTGGGGAAGACGACGGTGACGTGGACGAGGCCCGCTTGTCAGCGAAATAAGCAGAGAGGGAGTGGGGTCCAGGCGTCAGTGACTGCGTGGGTGCGTATGCGCGTGTGAGAGAGAGAGGTGGCCCGGGTGGGCTAGCTGGGCCGCGTCTGTTGCTGGGCCAAATTCCTGGCGCCGGCCCTTTTCTAATTCTTTTCTCTTTTCTTTTTCTAATTTGATTTTCAGGAATGGTTTTCAAATGAATTCAAACTCCATTTGAATTCAATCTATTTGGGATTTTTGCAGTGTGCAGCATACTCAAATCTAGGTATAAAACCATGTGGTTAATTTGAAAAGGCTTGGTCATTTTTGGAAAAGCAAAATAATAGGGACATTGCACTTGGTTTGCAAATGTTTGAAAATGGTTTTTGAAACCATTTCTATTTTGTAAAATTTTGTTCAAACTCTACACTCAAGCCAAACAATATAGAAGCAACCAAACTTGGTTTTTAAAACACTAAGCTCTCAAGTGAGGATGGGCATCTGATTTAAGTAGGCTCACATAAAATGATAGCACTATGTGCTTCTGTTTTCTTGAAATGAGTTTGAAATTGATCTCAAAACTATATGCATGCATGAATGATATGCAATCTTTGAAATCATGATTTTAGGGATGTTACAAATCTAACCCCCTTAAGGTGAATCTCGCCCTCGAGATTCGGATTGGCTAGCAAATAGGTGAGGGTGGTCTTTCCAAAGATCATCTTCTCTTTCCCATGTTGCTTCCTCTTCGGAATGATGATTCCACTGCACTTTGCAAAACTTGATAGTCTTTGTCCTTGTGACTCTTTCTGCCGTCTCAAGAATTTTGATAGGTTTCTCTTCATAAGTGAGATCACTTTCTAGTTGCACTTCCTTCAAAGGTATAGTATCCTTCAAAGAAGTTTCTTCCATTTCTGGGTGACATTTCTTAAGCTGACTCACATGAAACACATTATGGACAGCTGACAGAGACTCTGGCAATTCAATTTCATAGGCAACTTCTCCTTTGCGACTTAGAATCTTGAATGGCCCAACATATCTTGGTGCCAACTTTCCATTGACTCCGAATCTCTTCACTCCACGAAGTGGTGATACTCTAAGATAAGCTCTATCACCAACTTCGTAGGTGACTTCTCTACGCTTAGGATCTGCGTAGCTTTTCTGTCGGGACTGTGCTATCTTCAACCTGTCCTTAACCAATTTGACCTTCTCTTCGGCTTCTTTGATAAGATCTGGCCCGGATAAACTTCTTTCTCCCACACCATTCCATAAAAATGGGGTGGTACACTTTCTTCCGTAGAGAAACTCAAACGGTGCCATCTCAATGCTGGCTTGATAGCTGTTGTTATAAGAAAATTCTGCGTAAGGCAGACTTTCATCCCAACTGGCTCCATAGTCTAGGGCACATGCCCTCAACATGTCTTCAAGAATTTGATTAGTTCTTTCTGTTTGTCCATCGGTTTGAGGATGAAAAGAAGTACTGAATTCCAACCTCGTTCCCAATGACTCATGTAGCTGTCTCCAAAAATGGGAAGTGAATTGAGTTCCCCTATCGGACACAATACTCTTGGGCACTCCATGTAGACATACAATTCTACTCATGTAGATTTTGGCTAACTTGGCACTTGTATAAGTTGTCTTCACGGGTACGAAATGAGCCACTTTAGTTAGGCGATCCACTACTACCCATATTGAATCATATCCTGACCTGGTCCTTGGTAATCCGGTAATGAAATCCATACCAATTTTGTCCCACTTCCAATCAGGAATAGGTAGTGGTTGAAGCAAACCTGCTGGTTTCTGATGCTCCGCTTTCACTCTACTACACACATCACACAAAGCAATATGTTCGGCGATGTCCCTCTTGAGATTATTCCACCAAAATCTTTCTTTCATGTCCATGTACATTTTGGTGTTACCCGGGTGAATAGAATACAGAGAGTTGTGTGCTTCCTGCAAAATCAGTTTCCGCAACTCCGGATCTTGTGGAACACAGATACGTTTCCCATGCCATAAAGTACCTTGTTCGTCTTCATGGAAACTTTTAGCTTTCCGTTGGCCAATCTTTTCCTTAATCTCTTCAATTTCCTTATCAGTCTTCCGGGCTTCTCTGATCTTGTCCAACAAAGTGGGTTGAACATCTAATGACATGAGATGTCCTTCCGGCTCAATCTCCAATCTGAGTTTCCTAAATTGGGTACACAGATCATCTGGCAATTCTCCTTTGGTAAGGCCATTCACAAATACCTTACAACTTAGAGCATCTGCTACAACATTTGCTTTACCGGGGTGGTATTGCAAACTTAAGTCATAGTCTTTGATAAGTTCTAGCCATCTTCTTTGTCTCATATTAATTTCCTTCTGGGTGAAGATATACTTCAAACTCTTGTGATCAGTGAACACTTCACAACGCTTTCCCAAAAGGTAGTGTCTCCATGTTTTGAGTGCATGGACGACAGAGGCTAACTCTAAATCATGAGTAGGATAGTTCACTTCATGAGTTTTGAGTTGTCTCGAGGCATAAGCTACAACTTTACCGTCTTGCATAAGTACTGCACCCAAACCTTGATGAGATGCATCACAATATACTTGGAAATCCTTTTCCAAATCTGGCAGACACAAGACTGGTGCTGTCACAAGTCTCTTCTTCAACTCCTAAAAGCTGACTTCACAACCTTCAAACCAAGCAAATTTCTTGTCTTTCTTTAACAATTCAGTCATGGGCTTAGCTACCTTAGAGAAATTCTCAATAAACCTTCTGTAGTAACCTGCTAAGCCAAGAAACTACAAACTTCTTTCACGGACTTGGGAGATTCCCATTCAGTCACAGCTGAAACTTTAGCAGGATCAACTGCTACACCATCCTTTGTCATAACATGACCAAGAAAACCAACTTCCTCCAACCAGAACTCACAGTTGCTGAGTTTGGCATAAAGTTTATGCTCTCTTAACTTCTCAAGTATCAAACGCAAATGTCCTTCATGCTCTTCTTTGCTCTTGGAGTAGACTAAGATGTCATCGATGAAAACGACAACGAACTTGTCGAGGAATTCCATGAACACTTTGTTCATCATGTTCATGAAGTATGCTGGAGCATTTGTCAAGACAAAAGGCATCACAGTATACTCATACAATCCATACCTTGTGGTGAATGCTGTTTTAGGTATGTCTTGTTCTCTTATCTTGAGTTGAAAATAACCTGACCTTAGATCAATCTTTGAGAACACACATGATCCTTCTAGCTGATCAAACAAGTCATTGATTCTAGGAAAAGGATATTTGTTCTTGATAGTTACCTCGTTGAGTGAACGGTAATCTATAGATAACCTTTGACTTCTATCTTTCTTCTCCACAGACAAAAATGGGGCTCCCCAAGATGAAGAACTTGGTTGAATAAATCCCTTCTGCAACTGTTCTCCAAGTTGCTTCTTGAGCTCTTTCAGTTCATCAACTGACATTTTATATGGCCTCTTTGCTATTGGTCCAGACCCTGGTACCAAATCTATTAGAAACTCCACATCTCTATCTGGTGGCATTCCCGACAGTTCTTCCAAAAATACATCCGGATACTCTCTCACAATTGGCACACTGTCCATGCTAACCCCCTTAAGAGAATTAAGCATACTCCTTTTTGCTTCAAAGCTGGTCTTGAATCTGATCCTTTTATTTTCCGGAGTTGTGAGTGAGACAGTATGGTTGGCACAATCTATCACTCCTTTGTACTTAGTCATCCAGTCCATTCCCAATATGACATCCAATCCTTGGGAGTTTAGAATTATCAAGTTAACGGGAAACTTATACTTTCCAAATTCTATGACTAGATCATGGCATCCTGAATTCACTATCATCTCTCCACCAGGAGAACTTACTTTTATAGGACACCCAATAGTTTCTACCGGTAGTTCATTTCTTTCAACAAATGCTCTTGATATGAATGAATGAGATGCACCAGTATCAAAGAGTACAAATGCTGGAATAGAATTGAGTCTGAACTTACCAGCAACAGCATCAGGCTCCTCATAGACCTCCTCCACATTGATGTGGTTCACCTGTCCTTTCTAGAAAGGATTGGGCTTGACAGGTCCTTCAACTTTCTTTTCAGGGCACTCATTTGCATAGTGCCCCGTCTTCTTGCATTTGAAGCATTCAACCTGACTGATGTCTCTCTTAACAGGCTGACTTCCACTTCCACTTCCATTACCACTGTGGTGGCTCTTATGTCCACTCTTGTGGTTCTTGTACTTGTCGTTGTCATGAATGCGATGATGCTTGTTGTCATGACGGTTGTGGTTGTGGTGCTTGTTGAATTTCCCATGCTTGTGGGATCCTGAGCTTCCGCTGTCATCATAGTGAGATCGTTTGTGAGACGATCCCGAGCTGTGTTTATCGGAGTGCTTTCTCTTTCTACTCTCAACTTGCTTCATTTTGTTCTCCAATATTGCAGCCTTGTCACAGAGCGACTGATAAGTGGGAACATATGCCACAACCAATTGCAGATTCAGCTCATCATTCAAGCCCTCAAGAAATTTTTCCTTTCTCTTGGCATCAGTGTCAACTTCATCCGGTGCGTAACGCGCCAGATTGTTGAACTCCTCAATGTATTCAGCCACGCTGCGGTGGCGCTGCTTCAGATTGTGGAACTCCTTCTTTTTCAAACTCATTACTCCTGATGAGATATGAGCAGTGCGAAAGCCATCCTCAAAGATAGCCCATGTCACATCATCTATAGGAGTGGTGATCTGGAAGTTGTCCCATCAAGTGGCGGCTGGCCCTTCCAGCAGATGTGCTGCAAATCTGACCTTTTCAGCATCCGTGCAGCCCACGGTTACTAAGTCCTTGTTCACAGAACGTAGCCAATCGTTGACCACCATGGGATCAGTCGTCCCTGAGAACTTAGCTGGCCTCAATCTCAGAAATCTGGTAAGCATATCAAAGCCCGGAGGGTTGTTGTTGTTGTTGTTATTGTTGTTGTTATTGGGGTTGTTATTGTTGTTGTTGTTATTGTTTTGGTTCTAGATGAATGTTGGCATCATCTGCATCAGCTGTGTTTGAGCAGTCATCATTTGCTGCATTTCTGGAGTGATGTTGTTGTTGTTGTTGGGGTTGGGGTTTGCACGACGGGGAGGCATCTGTTGTTTGTTCAAATAGAGATGAGAATGAGATACCCATAGATGCTTTCATGCACATTACATCACATAAACAAACACAAGGCATGCAACAAAAGATAAAAGTTCAACAACAAGATAACAAGTTCACAAAGTAAAACACACAAGTAGCAAGCCATCCACATGTCGGATGGTCCAATAACAAGTTCTCAAATAAAAAGTACGATAATAAAAGATAAACGAGTAGTCAAGTCTACTCATCAGCATCAATCTCCTCCTCGACAAAGGTAAGACCTGCGTTCTCCATCGTGGTCTTGTTCTCCTCAATAGTAGTGGTCAAGGACTCTATCTTGGCCTTAAGAGCCCTCTTCTGGGAACGAAGCCTCTCTATCACCGTCTGCTGCTGCTCTAGCTCGAAGTCCTTGGACTGCAGTTCTTCAGTCATATCCCGGATCTTATTGTTCCTATCCTGGACACGTTTCTCTTGACTCTTGAACTTCCTGTCCTGGGTCTCGAACTTCGCCTCCATTTCCTTGACTATCTCGTCCTGCTGCGCGAAGAGCTTGTCCTTCTCGCGAAGCTGCACTTGGAGCTCGTCATTACTGAGCATGACATTGGTCCTGTCCGCGTCCACGTGCCTAATGAGAGACTCTAAGTCCTGGAGATACAGACGTATCGGCTCTGCTGCGTCCCTCGAGTCGTCCTCGAAGTCGATGGACTCTCCATCCTCATTACGTCTTCCGAAGACGTGGAAGTGGGTGCCTCTAACCTGTCGGGAGTGTTGACCTAGCAGATGTCCTATCAGGTCCTGCATAACTACCTCCATGCCTCTCTCCCTGTCATCGTGCATAAGCTTGAAGACGATGGCCTCCGTAGTAGGCTCTCTCTGGCGTCCGGGCTAGTTCACCTTGAAGCCCCAGAGGTCCTTCCTCTCGAACTTGGTGAGTGGATGCACCATGATGGTGGGAAGAGGGAGATTGAGCAAAGTGGTAAGCTCAACGATACAAGGACCAAAGCGGGTAACCTGGAACTCCTCAACAGTGCTGATGGTAATAGGCATCTATTTATAAGATAGAAAAGTTAGAGCAACACAAATCAAGATAAAACAAAAGTCATAACATCACATACATATCCTTGGAAAGAAAAATCACACAAGTCATGCATACATGAATCCATTACATCAACCAAGGTCCAATCATATTCTAAGGTAACATTTTGGAAAATAAGGTGATAGGTGGTGGTCCAACTAACGAAGTACGTTTACAATCCTATCTCACTGGATCTGTTGGCTAACACAATGTTCCTAGAAGCAATCAGCCTATCTTGCTCACATGATTCCATCACTAAGTCTATAATATCTCCTCTTAAGGTTTGGTTGGTATCTTCTAACTCTTGGGTAAGTTCCTTCTCTTTCATCAAGTCTTTTTGGAGGTTGAGCATTCTGCACTTGACTCTAGCACTAAGTTCTTTGATAGTCCTCCAAGCTGCTTCTCTTGCTGACTCAAAGAATGTGGTGTGCACCACAGTGTTGGTGTACATGCAGAATCCTGTTTCTTTGTGGTTGTCTTCCTTGTTTTTGGTACAAGTGAAGTTGCACCCACCAGTACTCAACTCCTTCATCCATCACTGGAAAGCCTTTGTACACAGCTGCACCATGTATTTCCATTGCCACCATGAGGTCCTTGAGAATTTTGGGAAACTCTGTCTCACACTCCAAGGTCATGGTCATGAGTGGTCCTTTCCTTACGGCTTCGTTGATGGAGTTCATCTACAAATAGAGATGAGATAGAGAAGATTAGAAAAGTTTACGAGAAGAATAGACAAGTGTAGAAGTAGTTGAAAATTTTCCTTAGTGGTTTCCAATCCTAGGGTCATAATCCTACAGGCACCACAGTGCTCTGATACCATCTGTAAGATCCCTCCTTTGTAAAGGAAAAGGATCCCTGTGATTGCAATGCTAGTCCCTGGATCATTGCTAGCATCCACAGTTTAAGATGAAGTACACAGATACAAAGGTCATTTATTACATCCATTCCAGAGATAACATAGTCTTTTACAACTCAAGGCCACAAGCCTAATACAAGAGTTTGGAATAAGTAAATAATTATAAGTCTTCATCTTCATGTGCCACAGGCAAACATGTTGAGTGTAGACTCATGACACCTAATCCTCATCGGAGTAACCTGCAACATCACAAGTTACAGCCATAGTGGGTCAATACTTTGGAATAGTATTGGCAAGTGATACCTTAGTAAAATTTAAGTGGACTATATTACTATATGCATTTTGGCTAAGTGTAGCTTGGCTTGCTTTGCTCAAAATAGGTTTTTCCTATTAGTTGAAATCACTAAGTTTTTCTTTTGTCAAAACCTTTTCCCAAGAAACCATCAATAGACATTGAGGTCCTTCACCCTTGTTCACCCACAAGTTTTACTTAGAAGTTGGAGTGATGAGATTCTTGATAGCTTCCATGCCTTGATGCTCAAGTTGTCCATTGCCATGGACTTGGCTAAGTACTTAGATTTTTCCATCTGCAGAGGTTGTGCACTTTCCCCACCAGACTTGGTTTCCCAAGATAGGACCTTTTAGAAGCCTTCCCTTAGCCAAATGGACGCGTTCCAACCTATGATCCCACTACCACCAACTGTCCAAATGACTAAGTTCTAGCAACCTATGTGATCCAGGCAGAGCCCATATTGCCAAGTGGCTGCACTATAAGCTTCTCAACACTTGGCCTCTAAAATGCCTTTGTTCCTGGGTGACATACCACAAGTGAGATACACAAGGTAAACCATATCCATGGGCCTTGTGTAACCACTCAACCAAAAAAACCACCAATCAAGTCCCATTCCACCCAGGTGATTCATTGACTTAGTTGTTTTATTAAGAAAAACATAAGTCCAAAGACTTAGAAATATTTTCATCATAGCATGTATATACTTTACCAACCCTTGTTTGCTACTAGCTAGGCTAAGCATGGCATAGTAACTTAACTTAGGAATTTCCTAGCAATTCTACAACTACTTAGGATTTCCCAACATGGCATTTGGCAAAAAAATAGTAACACATGCAAGACTTAGCAAAAATATTTCTAATGCTTGTATGAAATATAGGGATGGAAATATTCATGAAGTACCACTTGCCTTGGTAGTTGGGAGAGTAGCACTCTTCACAATCACAATCACTAGCACCAAAGTCTACACAAAGAATATAACCACAATCACATACAAGTCATATACAAACAAAAATATATATGTATGCATGCAAGATGCTAAGTGATGATTTTTGAAACTCAACCAAACAAGTGCATAGTACTGAACCATAAACAAGTCAAAAGCTTGCCAAACCAAGTTTATTTAGCACTAAAACAAATTCCTAAACAATTTCTATACTCAAAATAGTCCTAAACAAGTTCCTGCAAATAAAATCATTTTAACAGAAACTAAACATTAAACACATTGCATAAACAGAAAGGGCTTGTCTCCCTGATTCCAACGGTATAAAATTTGTCAAATTCTAACGTGTGGATCAAAAGTTATAGCTAAATCAAAATTGGATTCAAATTTGTTTCAAATCTGTTTTTAAACTCAAACCCTAGCCACGCGTCGCGCTCTGATTCGTCGGTACCGCTTCGCGTGGATCGACCAGCGTGGACCGTCAGATCTAACTAAACGCGCATGGCTCAGATTGACACTTACCCCTTCGATGCAGATCTAATCTAGAGCGCTGGATCTAGATCCTACGACTGCTAATCAACTGACCACAACTGAGCGCGCTAGCGGCGGTGACTGGCGGTGGCGCGTCTGTCAGCGGCGGCGCTGGCGTTCTAGGTCACGCGGGACTGGGGGAAGAGGCTTACCAGAACCGCAGGGAGCTGCTGATGCTCAAGGTGGTGATGGTTCGTCAAGGGGCGTGCGAACACGGCGAGGATTCCTCGTCGGAGTAGAGGCAGACGTCGGGCAGGCCTTGGCGTCGACGAAGGCGAGGTTCTGGAGCGAGCTAAGACAAACCAACGGTGCCGTTAGATGCGCACAAACCTGGCGAACTCGTGTGTTCCAAAAAGGGGAGTAGGGGTGGTCGGAAACTACCAGGAGGGGTTGCCGGAGTTGCGCCGAGCCTCGGTCGCTTCTAGTGGTGGACGGTGACGGCGTCCTAGGGCGGTACAGAGAAAATGGAAGATATGAGAAGATGCGCAGAGGCATGTAGATCATACTCGCATGAAGCAGAGACCAAGGGGAGAACGATGCTCACCGGAATTGGTCGCCGGAGGTCGTTGGTGCTGCGGCGGTGTGGGTGCGATTACGGGCAGCCTGGTGGCGTACTGTCAGAGCCGAGTGAGGGGAAAAGAGCGGAGTGGGGAGAGGATCTTATAGCCGGAGCAGGGGCGGAGATTACGCACGCATTCATCGCCTATTAAGAGGATTAAAATCGCGGCAGAGGCGGGGAAGAAACGGGCGGCGACGTGTTCCTGCGCGGGATTTGGGGAAGACGACGGTGACGTGGACGGGGCCTGCTTGTCAGCGAAATAAGCAGAGAGGGAGTGGGGTCCAGGCGTCAGTGACTGCGTGGGTGCGTATGCGCGTGCGAGAGAGAGAGAGAGTTGGCCCGGGTGGGCTAGCTGGGCCGCGTCTGTTGCTGGGCCAAATTCCTGGCGCCGACCCTTTTCCAATTCTTTTCTCTTTTCTTTTTCTAATTTGATTTTCAGGAATGGTTTTCAAATGAATTCAAACTCCATTTGAATTCAATCTATTTGGGATTTTTGCAGTGTGCAACATACTCAAATCTAGGTATAAAACCATGTGGTTACTTTGAAAAGGCTTGGTCATTTTTGGAAAAGCAAAATAATAGGGACATTGCACTTGGTTTGCAAATGTTTGAAAATGGTTTTTGAAACCATTTCTATTTTGTAAAATTTTGTTCAAACTCTACACTCAAGCCAAACAATATAGAAGCAACCAAACTTGGTTTTTAAAACACTAAGCTCTCAAGTGAGGATGGGCATCTGATTTAAGTAGGCTCACATAAAATGATAGCACTATGTGCTTCTGTTTTCTTGAAATGAGTTTGAAATTGATCTCAAAACTATATGCATGCATGAATGATATGCAATCTTTGAAATCATGATTTTAGGGATGTTACAAATCTAACCCCCTTAAGGTGAATCTCGCCCTCGAGATTCGGATTGGCTAGCAAATAGGTGAGGGTGGTCTTTCCGAAGATCATCTTCTCTTTCCCATGTTGCTTCCTCTTCGGAATGATGATTCCACTGCACTTTGCAAAACTTGATAGTCTTTGTCCTTGTGACTCTTTCTGCCGTCTCAAGAATTTTGATAGGTTTCTCTTCATAAGTGAGATCACTTTCTAGTTTCACTTCCTTCAAAGGTATAGTATCCTTCAAAGAAGTTTCTTCCATTTCTGGATGACATTTCTTAAGCTGACTCACATGAAACACATTGTGGACAGCTGACAGAGACTCTGAAATGGTATGGCTCCCTTCATGGCGATCTCCATCTCCACAAAGCCTGTAATCCGACTCGTGCCAACTCTTGTCACTTGCCGTCTTACTCCATGTCGCAGACATGTACAACGCCTTGCATGCCTTCCGGGTTCTCCAAACAGCTACACTAGCTTAGTAAAGTAATTTACATAGAGAATCCGACACGCAGGTCGTTATACACTAAAATGACATCACCTAGGCTCCAGCCGGCTGACAAAAACCGTGATTCGCAGATCACGTATGGATTACACACATACATCACATGCACATGAACCATACCATTCACAACTTCCTACAAAAAACAAGTTATGCATAGATACGATATCTAACGGCGTTATGAAACTCGCAACGACATCTAAGGCGCTACGACAGGGCCAAGCCGGCGGTCCCGATTGTTCCGATTTGGACATGGATTCCGACCATTGTTCCGATTCGATCAAACTTTTTGATCTTCGACGACCGCCTCTAGATTTACGTGTCACAGTCTACCCCGATGGCGGAAGCCGATCGGTAGGGGTATGTCGTTCCACGACCTCAGCAGTATGATCACGGAAATCAGATCTACCATTCCTTGAGTACAGTTGATCCAATCAACCTCGTACAAACAGATCTATCTCATAGATCGACCACCAAAATAGCATATAGATCTCATCTACAGCCTACCACATATCACATATGCGAGATCTCGAGCCTAAAACCAGAAGCTATCGCTCTAATACCACTGTTGGGCCACGAGGAGATAAAACAAAAAATTTCCTCTAACGTGGTGATCCCAAGATCTAGCTAAGGTATAAGGCCACGAGGTTTACCACTAGACGCGCAATTGCGGATTACTGATGAAGCGCGTCAGTTGATGCAGCGCAGCCCTTTGCGATCTGATCGTCCTGGTGCTGATCGTACAACACTTCTGCTGGTATCCACACGTGCAAGGAGGAGCACCGGCGGCGAACTGTTAGGTTCGGTATGACGGCAGGACTGTTGTGGAGCTAGGGTTTCCAACACATGGAATGACCTAACCGATCAACGATTAACCTTTCTAGGTTATGGTTCTCCACTATATATAGGGAGTGGACGTGGGCTCCACTCTCGTGGCCCATTCACTAAAGCCCATATAACACTAGTCACCGTGAGTCCAACTCACTAACTCAGTCCTAATCCGGTTTAGGTCCAACCCAACCAGATTACAAGTTCAGATCCAATCCGAACTTGCTCCCGCTCTTAAGTGTGTGACCCCGCAGGCTCATGGCTACTTGGACACGATTGGAGTCCGACTCTCAATTGATCAGTCGGTAGCGGCTCCTAGCAGAACGTGCCGACTCCCAAGTACCAACGAGTCATGACGACTTTCCTTTCCAATGCAACTTACGTCCGAGTCCCTTTTGCCTCACGATATACCTTGTCAGACTATAGGCGAATAATTGTCATCCCTTAAATAGTCCGACTCTCTTATCGATCCGAGATAAGTGATTCACCCGACTAACTCTTAGTCGATCGCCTCGGTTAACACTTAACCGAGTCGTGCATGGCCATTCTTTCCGAATCATATCTCACGAGAGGGCCCAGAGAATATCTCTCCAACTGTAGGCGCAATATCCCATCTTGGTTATTCACATCACGCAGCTTCACTACTAGGAAAATGCCTGTTTGTGGCGCACGTGGAATGGCCATCCGTGGCGCACTAGCCGTGCGCCACTAGCCGCGCGCTGCGGCTAACTCCTAGCCGTGGCGCACTGCCTAGTGCGCCACGGTTGTGTCAAGATAGGCATAGCGCACCTGCTAGTGCGCCACGGCTATGTGGGCAGGTGCGATACACGTTGGATCTTCTGTGGCGCACGTCCCAGTGCGCCACTAAGCTGCTGAGGTGCGCTTTAGACGTAGTGCGCCACAAAAGCTAGGTCATGTGCGCCACAGGTTTTTTTTGTTTTTTTTAATTTCAGAGCCAGATTATATACAATACAGATTATATACAATATTACAGGCAGATATACACACACAGATACAAGATATACAATTATATATATAAATACACAATTTGAAAAACAAGATTGAAACAAATACATATAGATAAGTCTCATACATGAATACATAGTATAAGTTACATTGTTTCGATCAAGTTACAAAGTAGTTGGTGACATGCGAATACATGTGTCGATCGAACAAGTTAGAGCTCGGAAGCTCGCCTAGACATCTAAACTAGCTAGACACAAACGCGGGATAAACAACCAAAGAAGATAAGCATGATCACCGCCGCGACGAAGGTGTAGGTCTTTCATCCGGTTCCTTGTCTTAACTCCCGCTAGATAGCACGTGTATCTAGCTTCCGCCTCCGCCATAGTGTTGTACCCTTTGTAGCTATTGCTGTTGAAACGGTGCACCTGTCTCCGGCAGTCTTCCCAATCATCATAGACTCCGGGAACCCGTCCCTTGTACACGACGTACCACGTCATCTATAAGTTGACAATAATAATTAGCCGATGATTGAAAAAAAACATATATAATTAAAGTCGCATATGAAGATACACTTATAGAAAGTACTCCTAAATCAAAAAGACCAAACTCAAAAAGCATGCCTCATATATAACTAGGTTGTTCGACACAGGAATATGCTACGATGGAACTGTCCGCCAAGTAGGATGCACAACACCTGGACCTGTGCATAGCACAAGGCGGACAATCCCATCGCAGCACATTCACATATATAGTGTGCCACGACATTTCAATCATCGGCATTATTCTCGAAAAAGACCAAAGTAACTCGAAAAGAATGCCTCATATATAACTAAGTTGTTCGACACAGGAATATGCTATGATGGAAGTGTTCGCCAAGTAGGATGCACAACACCTGGACCTGTGCATAGCAAAAGGCGAACAATCCCATCGCAACACATTCACATATATAGTGTGCCACAACATTTTAATCATTGGCATTATTCTCAAATAAGACCAAAGTAACTCGAAAAGAATGCCTCATATATAACTAGCTAGGTCGTTGGACACAGGAATATGCTATGATGGAACCGTAAGCCAAGTAGGATGCACAACATCTGGACTTGTGCATAACACAAGGCTTACAATCCCATCACAGCACATTCACATATATAGTGTGCCACGACATTTCAATCATCGGCATTATTCTTGAAAAAGACCAAAGTAACTCGAAAAGAATGCCTCATATATAACTAGCTAGGTCGTTGGACACAGGAATATGCTACGACGGAACAGTCAGCCAAGTAGGATGCACAATTCCTAGACTTGTGCATATCACAAGGCTAACTATCCCGTCGTAGCACATTCACATATATAGTGTGCCACAACATTTCAATCATTGGCATTATTCTCGAATAAGACCAAAGTAACTCGAAAAGAATGCCTCATATATAACTAGCTAGGTCGTTGGACACAGGAATATGCTACGATGGAACTGTGAGCCAAGTAGGATGCACAAGACCTGGACTTGTGCATATCACAAGGATCACAATCCCATCGTAGCACATTCACATATATAGTGTGCCACGACATTTCAATCATTGGCATTATTCTCGAAAAAAGAGTAAGGAAAAAAAGAAGGACCAAAGTGAGCAAAGGACCAAAGAGTAAGCAAAAAAACCAAGCATTGATTGATATATAATAATAATAAGAAAAATAAGTAAGCGATGATTCATAAAACTAATAAGATAAGTATAGTAGCATGTACACTTGTCCACACACACAAAGGTCATCTATAGTTTGTAACTACAACTAGGCCAACATCAAGCCTTCTGGCTCAGCTTAGGGAATGGGAGGACGCCTTGTCTCGTCATGAACTTCCTATAGTCACCCTGCATCTCTAGGCGATCTTCTATTGCATGGTTATTCGGGATATTTCCTCCGTAGAAGATCCCCCCCCGAAGTCATGACATCACGAAAGATGATTGCCCCAAACTACTGCTGGATGCGATACATCTCTTGTCTAATATCTGAATCAGTGATCTTGGCCTTTGCTTCGGCCCACCTTTTGAGATGATCTGACAGCGTAGAATTCTACTGGTCAAGTAGGAACGGCCTCATGTGATGGAGTGCGTAGTAGGCTTCCTTCTTACTGTTTTCCGGATGCTTCACGCAGGGGAACTCCGTTACGTGGTTGAAGATGTGCATGCCGAACTTGACCTTCGTACGCACGAAGGTGGTGCCTTCCGTCGAGGCAAAGCCAGTGAGAGCATCATCCAGAACTTCCTTGATCTTGTCGTAGTTTTTCTTCTTTTCTAGACTCCCCGAGTCGAAATACGTGGTGTGGGAATGCTTCGGCGATAAGGAGATGAGCATGCAGTGTTCATCTCTGCGCAAAAAATTCAAATGGAATGTGTTGGAAAAAGAATGATGATAATCTAATAAAGCCAATCGACGGTGGCGAGTGAATAACGACTTACTCGGGAAAGTAAGGCACGAGAATGTATTCCTTTGTCTTGTTCGCCACGAGGATTCTTTTTAGGTACGAGGCCACGATACGTCGTTCGGCGGGGGAACCCAAGCAGCCGTCACGCATGTAGTAGGGGTCCACTATAGCGATGCCCGGTGTGTTCTCTCTAATGATCTGCATGGCCAGGCTGAGAGAAAACAGACGAACCATGGTATAGTGTAGCGGGTATAGGTAGAACATATTGAAGATGTCGTCGAACCGCAGGAAGAACAGATCCACAAGGGCATTGTCGACGAAGCCCAAGCCTGGTGGCACCTTAACCACGAATACCGAGTGCGAGGGATATTTCTCCGATAGAAGGCGTCTCTCTATCGTCAGCACACCGTCATGCACACTCTGCAGTTCCGAACTGGCGAGCTTCCGCAAATTCTTAGGTAGCATGGGCTCACCCGCCACATGAATCCTCCACATAATACCCTCGGGTCTTGGTGGCCCGTCCGGAAACCTGATCGGATTCGTAGTTGTTGACGCCACCGGCTGGCTCGAGCTGCTAGATTTTCTTTTCCTGCCCTTTTTTCCTTTTGGAGAGCGGGTAGGCACCGCAATCTGAGCACCGTCCGCCCTATGTAGTGTGTCAGGGCTTAGAATAAAGGGCCGGTTGGTTGTATCAGCTAGCTCTATAAAGGCGCAAGCTGGAGGCGTCTCCTGAGAACCAAACAGACGCTTGGTGATAGTGGCTTTCTCTATGGGGCCACCAGCTAGGTCTTCATTGCTAAACTGAGTGTTGAAGAAGTGATCGTTCTAGTCTTCGTCGTCCTCGGCCGGATCCTGCGCCATGTGCATATCATCAACATGATCATCCGACCCACCGCATGGAGGTGACGGCGAGGGCAGTAAGGGGGCCTTGCCACCGCTTGTCGCTGGCACGACAGGCGGTGTTGTTGTCTGTGGCGTGATGGCCCCCGCCGTCCCCAAACGGACCATGCTCTTTGGCCATAGCAAGAATAAGTCGAAGCAAGTTCTGAGGACAACCGACTCTTCTTCATCCGCTCCTGGGGGTTGAATGGGAGGTTCCAGGTCGTCGCAGCCCCTTAGCACCCGACTAATTTTAACCCTGTGCACGCTATGTGGCATCGTCCTTGAGTGGAACGTGCGCTGCAAGGGTTGAACGATGGTACCCTTGGCAACATCCCTCCGCTCGTTGTTCACGTAGCATAAGAGAGTGCAAGGAACATCCGTCAGCGGAAAACATGTACGGCATCGTCAGAGATGCCATAAGAGTAATAGATGGCATGAAATGCGGTAAAGCAATTTATTTACCGTGATGGCGTCGAGATCGGCTAATGTCGATGCACCGCATACGGCGACGGGCGTGCAAGAGATGGAAGGGCTGCTTGATGGCGCGGTGCTGGACGCCGGTGTATTCTCCCTACCGACGGATGCTTGGAGCTCCGGTGCCGCCGCGACGATGGCAGGGGGGGCACCAACATGTACTCCGGTGCCACGGTGATGGCAGGGGGAGTCACCAACACTTGCGGCGCCGCGGTGCTAGTGGGCGGAGTCACGAACACGTAGTTCGCCTAATTCGTCGGCGCCACTTTGTTCGAGTGGCTGCTGACCATGCTTAGAATCGGGCACGGCCCTACTCGACCACCCGCACTCCAGTTCGCTATTGACTCCACCAAGGTAGGCAGGAAGGACGTGAGGGTGATTGCCAGGTTGTCTTGGACGATCTGCGGGATCCGCGCCACTTGTTCCTTAAGTTCTTGAACCTCGCGGTTTTCCTCCTCGCTCCTTCCTGACGGCGCCACATGCGTCCTCTGCGGTGGACCAAAATGATCCACCCAATTCTTACCCCCGAGGCCGGCCAGATGGCCAGCCGACGACGGCTTCTTCTTAACCGGCTCTATTTTCTTGGCCCGGTTCATCGCCCTGTTAAAAGGGTTATCCCACTGGGTGGCCGCCGTCGACCCCTGGGATGAGGAACCCTGGGATCCATGACTAGCAACAATTTCCTCCTCATGCAGAAGAAGTAACAGTGAATCGTTTAGATCATCGATTATATTGCAATCGAGTTGATCCGCGTAATTAGATTATACTTACCACAATTTCCTCGAATTCCTTCACCGCAGGATCCGCGGTGAGTTGTTTGGTTTTTGGGTCCACATGGTAACGGGCCCTGATGAAGTTTCGAACCTGCCCGGGTTCGAATTTCGCAAAGGGGTTTTCTATCCCCTTGGATCTATACTCTTCATCCTCCTTATTCCATTTGGATTCCGCGGTTCTGTATCCACCAAATCCGAGATGGTGATGACCTATATTCATCGCCTACAGCACCTTTCCCCGATTACTATTGGCTAGGGCACTTTTGGATTCACACCTCTCCTTGAACTCCTGGAACTGATCTTTGGCGATATGCGGGTCAATCTTCTGGATCTCCTCGAGACTTTTGCCTTCTTTATAGATCTTCTTCTTTATCCGGGTTCTCCAGCTGGCCAGGGTGGTGCTCATCTTTGTGAGGGCGGATTTTTTTACTTCGTTCCCATGATAATTTGTGTTCTGATACTTAGCGGGGAACTTGTATCTTGCGTGCAGATTCTCGAAAGAGGAGTGTGCGCAAGTGGCCATTATGTTTATGCCGGAGATTCTCGGTGTTGATCGAGATGGTTGTCTGGGTGATCGCCGCCACTTGCCCACCGTACCCTTTGACGACAAGGGCAGGCTCCAAAGAAACCCCTGATGGGCTCACTTCGGTAATTTCCTCCCTGACGGTGCCGACCGTGTTCGGGCGCCGGCCTTCGGCTTCTTCTTCTTAGGAGGATTGCTACCACTCCCTGTGCCCTCGCCGCCATCAGTTGTTTCATCACCCTCCGTTCCTTCAGCTTCTTCCTCCGCGTCTTCCATCTCATCATCCTCGCTCTCCGAAGGATGGTATTCTTCATCGTCTTCTAGCCGCTGGGCCGCCTCCCAGAATGTCAATTATTTATTCAGATGTCTGAGTTCTCCTTCAGCGTTGATGCGCTTAGAACATCCAGCCTCGTTGTTCTCACACATCTTTGCACTAATAAAAAACAAATAATTGGTTAAATGCACGGAAAAATCCGGCATGACCTTTGCTAATTTTCTTAAACTAGGAGTGCCCGATTTCTGCCGAAATGGAAGTTAATCAACATTCCGGCAAAAATCGGGACTCATTTCATACAAGAACCTGCATACACGACATAATAAAGTCCTTCATACAAGCATAAGCACAATTTCAAGTGCTACATGCAAATACAAGCACAAGAACCTGTCATTATAGCAAGCACAAACACCTGTCATTATAGCAAGCACAAGCACCTATCATTATAGAAAATACATTTTTAAGCACAAGCACCTGTCATCAAGCAAGAAAATACAACATGCAGATTATATGACAGCAAGCAAATACATATATAGCAGCACACAAGTTTGTGTACAGCAGTATACATTAAATTGGCCTACTGCTAACTACTAACTGCTAACCTACTACTTACCTACAACATCTAAATTTACAGCAACTTACCTACAACAACTAACTTGGCAGCACACAAGTAGTTAAAAGATAGGTCAATCAGGGCAATCAGGGCACTCAAACTAACTTGACCCACTGCCACCTCAATCAACTTGACCCACTGCCACCTAGAACAGAAGCTAGCTAGAGCCTAAACTGGAACAACAATAAAACCATTTATCTAGAACAACATTGAAATTCCTATCTAGAATAGAAGCTAGCTAAACCGGAACAGCACTAAAACCATTCCTTGCTCAAACTTACAAGCTGCAAGATTGTCTTATTACTTAAAAACGATAATGATGCCATGATATTAAACAAACAAATGTAGCTAGAAAGATACATCTTTTGAAATAATGGTACTGAAACATGTGGGGTGTGTGTGTGCGTCCAGGTTCAGGTTCAGCAAATATGGCATCAGTTTGTTCATATTATGCAGGCTTTCCAAAGTGACCATCCTAGGTTGCACTTGGATATGAACTACGTAGTAGTACTAGTTAACAGTTGTACTATATGGGATCATTATATAGTGTCCCCAACAACATGAAGATTCAGGTGTACTATATGAACTATGTGTGTGCAAGGAGGATTGAAACCCTGTTCTTTTACAGTAGTAAAATAATGAAGTGTTCTAAAAAAGTGTCTGGTGCAGGGGACTATGGAGCAATATTGTTATCACATTTTCTAGTAACAATATATTCTTAAGGGAAACATGAAATGAACTGATTCAGCAAGCCCAACTCACACAACATTATTGCTTCAACCATTAGCCAACCTCAAACTCTCCATAAAGATAGTTCTTGAGAATTTTAAGAATTGGTTAAGTTTGAAGTAGAAAAATAAGCACCCTTATTCAAGTTAGAATCAACAGCTTAAATCTATCTAATATATGGATGTTTGCAAGGAATTAATTATGAAGTAACAACAATTTACCAGGAAACAGCAAACATAGATATTCCACAAAACTAGTATGCAGCAGATACACATCATTTGCTAGAGGTTAGTTCACTTGCAGTAATTATAGTTATAGAAAGTTAATGGCACAAGCAAGAACAGCCATAATACTAGCAATGGTATCAGTGATGGGCCATTTCTCAAGTAAACCCCTTATAACAGTACTTGAGCTATTTGTGATGGGCCAATACTTAAGTAAACCCCTTATAACAGTATCAGAAAGCTTGCTGTCTTTCTCAACAAACTGAGTGACATAGTATGACAGTTGATGATGATACATGCTAACGCATTTTGGTTTGCGGAGTGTTATCAGTGCTCGGACTAGAAACGATTTATGCTCTTCCTTGAGTGGTAAAGCAAAACCATTGATTATACTACCCAAAATCTCTAGCAGCTCTGCAATCCCTAAATCAACCGAGAAGTGGATAGGGGATAGAGGGAGAGACGGGAGAAGGCTCACCTCTGAGACGAGGACGATGACAAGAGCGCGGGCGAGGCGGCTGGCAAGGCGAGCGCGCGGGCAGGGCGGCTGGCGAAGCTCCAATCCTCCACGGTCTCCTCCTCCTCCGATCCTCCACGGTCTCCTCCTCCTGGCGTGGCGGCCTCCTCCTCCTCCTCCTCCTGGCTGGCGAGGCGCACGTCGAGATGGGATGGCTCGATCGATCTGTCTGAGGATGATGGGAGGATAGGGACGACGTGGCTCAGTTGATTAGTCCTACCCAGTTAGGCGTAGCGCATCCTGGCCAAGTGCGCTACGGTGGTTTAGAATAGAGAAGTGGGCAAAACCAGTGGGATAAGGCAGTAACCGTAGCGCACTTGGCCAGGATGCGCTACGCCTAACTGGGTAGGACTAGTCAGATAAGAGGGCGGCCACCCCTCTAGTTAACACTAGCACTGCCTTATCCCACTGGTTTTGCCCACTTCTCTATTCTAAACCTATGAGCACCCAGGTTCGAATCCTGGAGCCCACCTTTTTATTTTTATTTTAAAAATACTTTTAAATGTTCCAAAAAATGCCCAAAAGTGGTGATATATGCCATAAAAGTTTTGTTTTATTTTTAAAATACTTTTTAATAATCCAAAAAAGCCCCAAAGTGATAATATATGTCATAAAAGTGGTACAAATATGTTTCAAAGTATAACTAAATTAAATAATAATTTGTCCATGAATTTTACAATCTTTTTTTACCACGCATTTTACAATATTTTTTGAGCTAGCGTTTTACAATCTTTTTTCCCTTCTTTGTCACGGTTGAATAATTTAGCCCCGGCACTTTAATGTTTCTTCTTTCGAACGGGCTACCTTTTTTGGGTAGGGTTGTCCTTTTTCTTCTTGTGATGTATGTTGCTGCATCGTAGTCGTCGTCATCTTCAATCTTTGGATCGCCGTACTGGTCGAAGTTTTGCTCGTTGGCGACTCCATCCATTCCGATGATGTTTCTTTTTCCTCTCCTCACGACAACACGGCTAGGCTTTGTCGGGTCGGTAATGAAAAAACATTGGTCTACTTTGGTAGCCAGTACCCACGGTTCATTTTTCGCGGCCACGTTCGCACCGACGGCCTTGGATTTGGCTGCTTCGGGTATAACCATGGTTGTGAAATACCGGTCTTCTCTTTCGATGCTCTTTGCCCATCTGACACGAAACATCGGCACCTTTTCTCCACAGTGGTCGAGCTCCCAAATCTCCTCGATTCTTCCGTAGAATCTTTCCTTCACGTTGTCATCGGTGTAGAATTCCGACGTTACGCCTGAGTTCTGATAATCACACTTGATGTCCTTTTCCTCCATGTAGAATGTGTAGCCGTTGATATCATACGCCTGATAGGTCACCAGGTTTTGCATCGGTCCCTGCAACAAGGTGAATATGATCTTTTCCGTGTCAGAAGAATGCGATCGCGGGGGATTATCAAGGAGCGTCTGCCTAAACCAACGCGTGAAATCTGAGTTGTGCTCTTTGATTATTTCTCCCTGCGTACTCTGTATGCCCCGGTCACTGTACTTCTTATCGATTAACCTTTTGTGCTTCTGTACCCAAGGATCGACCAGTTCTAAATGCTGTAACGCGACGAGGTTTGCTCGATTAAAGTCTGCGCGTCGAAAATCAAAGTCCGCATGCAGTATGCGACGACCCTCTCGATGACCAGATCCGTCGAGCTTTCCAAGGTGCCTGTTGACGGGAAGACCGACAGGGTTCTCAATGTCTAGATAATTCATGCAGAAAGAGATGCACTCTTCGGCCAGAAAGCCCTTGGCTATGCTTCCATCTGGACGGGACCTGTTGCAAACGTATCCTTTGATGTGTCCATTCATCCTTTCGAACGCCATCATGCTGCGGAGGAACATCGGCCCGAGTTGTACGATGTCCTCCACGACATGGACCAGCAGATGCACCATAATGTTGAAGAATGCGGGTGGGAAGTAGACCTCAAGCTCACATAGTATCACCACGATCTCCTCCTATAGCCTCCCGAGCTGATTCACGCCAATCAACTTCCTAGAGATGACGTCGAAAAACTTGCAGAGGCCAAATAACGTTTCACGGACGTGCTCGTCCATTATCCCTCTTAGTGCGACCGGAAGTACCTGCGTCATTAGCACGGAACAGTCGTGAGACTTCATGCCGCTGAACCTCTGCTTCGCCTCGTCTAGGTATCTGCTTATCTTGCCCGCGTAGCCATAAAGAAATTTGACTCCTAGAAGGCACTTGAAAAACTTTTTGATCTCATCCTGGCTTAGAGTGAAGCAAGAAGGAGGGCAGTAATATTCGTTCTTCTTGAACTTTTTACCCTTCCGACGACCTTGTGTCGTCTTCGACTCATGATCATCGTCATCTTCTTGATCATCAGGAGTAGTGCGTCCTCCGTGAAGCTCCTTCCGGATACCCAAGCATATCAGGTCGTGCCTTGCTTTCGGACCATCTTTCGTCCTATCTGGCATGTTGATTATGGTGGCGACCAGACTCGCGCACACGTTTTTCAAGATATGCATGATGTTGAGGCTATGAGGCGTGCGGAGAAACTTCCAGTATGGCAATTCCCAGAAAACAGACCTTGTTTTCCATACCTTCATCAGCGGCTTGTCTTGTTGCTGCCTCTTTCGCTTCTTTCCAGGCTTAGGACGATCTTTCCAGTTTTTCAGCAACTCTTCCACTTCTTCGCTGCTCCTACGCTCTAGGATTCCTCGGGTCTCGGATTTGCCATCGAACAGTCTCCACGTTTTCTCCATGGATCATTCTTGCCGAGCCACCTCCGGTGCGCCATGAACACGGTTTTCGATGACCCTGGATCTTTCTCTAGTTGGAGATAGCTTGTGTTATCCATGCACCTAACGCATGCGCAGAATCCTTGGATAACCTGCCCCGAGATATACCCGCAACCTGGATAGTCTTGCACCATAGTGACCAACGCAACTCTCATAGTGAAATAATCTTGTGCGACGGCGTCGTAAGTATTGGCTCCAGATTCCCGTAACGTGACTAGCTCCTCTTTCAACAGCCCGAGATACAGATTGATGTCGGTACCAGGTTGTTTCGGACCTTGAATTAGCATACTCATTTGTATGTACTTCTTCTTCATGCACAACCATGGAGGGAGGTTGTACATCCATACAAACACGGGCCAAGTGCTGTGCGTGCTGCTCTGGCTACCGAACGGATTGAGTCCATCGGTGCTCGCCCCAAGCCTGATGTTCCTCGAATCTCCACCGAATTTTGGGAATTCGAGGTCCAATGCTTTCCACTGGCTAGCATATGAAGGGTGCGTCAGCAGCTCATCCTTTTCGGGGTCATCATCTCCTGACTTCTTCCTTTCCGCATGCCATCGCATGAGCTTCGCTTCCTTAGGGTCCGCGAAATAGCGCTGCAGAAGAGGAGTGATAGGAAAGTACCATACCACTTTTCGAGGTGCTTTCTTCCCTTTCTTGTATCGACTCACGCCGCACACCAGACATGTGGTTTTCTCCGCGTCCTCGCCCCGATAAATGATGCAATCGTTGATGCATACGTGATATCTAATGTGCGGTAGATCGAGAGGACAGACAATTTTCTTGGCGTCCTAGATACTAGTTGGACATGTGTTCCCCTCCGGGAGACGATCGTGCCAGAATGTCATCATATCGTCGAAGCTTGCGTCGCTCAATTTGTGTTTTGCCTTCATCTCCATAGCCCTGCGCGTTACATTCAACCGGGTATCATCGGGCATGCATCCTTCATACAATGGAGTAACCGCGTCTTTCTCAAGTTGCGCAAGCTTGGCTTTCTCCCTAGCGGCAGCCCTGGCGTTACTCGTCTGCTTGAGAAGCAGCTCTTGCACATAAGGGTCCCGCACCCAGCCTGACGTTGTTCCATCGTCGTCTCCTCCTCCGGCATATAGATCATCATCATCCCGGTCTGCTTCCGCACCTTCACCATCTCCAGGAGACTCTTCATCATCTCTCCCGTTCTCGCCGTGATGATGATCATCGTCATGTTGCCCACCTTCACCGTCTCCATCGTCTTCGTCATTGCTTATCCAACGAGTGTATCCATCCATGAAACCATGGCGGAGCAGGTGCGCCTACAGATTCCCGGAATCTGGGTCGATCACCCAGTTGAGTTTGCATCTTCTACACGGACATCTTATCTCCGTCTTGTTATTTCGTATCATGTCGGTCGTCGAACATTTCAATAATCTAACCACAATGTCTTCGCTCATTATGAGCACCATTTTTGCCTGCACGGTGTACACGGTACAATTAGAAGTCTATTAGAACCACATAATCAATGCATGCATGCAATGATCGATAGAAAATTTCGGCATGACCTATCCTAAAATTAGTACCTTTGCGAAATGCCAAAGTCTTGCCAAAATGGAAATGAATCAACATTTTGGAAAAACAAATGGCAACTTGTTCACATACAAACACAAGAGAGAGAGACCGATCCATACACACATGAACATATCATTATCCTCTCCATACACACATGGATGAGCATCATCGATACTCTCCATATACACACACATATGACCATTGATCCTCTCATACACACATCATGAGCATCGATCATCTACATACATATGAGTATATCATCCATATACACATGAACACATCCTTACATGGACAACTTACCGAGATGAGAGACCAATCGCGAGAAAGATGGAAAGGAGAGGTGCGCGCGAGACCGGAGAAGGAGATGAGAGACCGGAGACCTTCCTCTATTACTTATGTAACATCCAAGGCAAGTTCTACATGCTAAAAATGGTGAATGGGTGGAGAAATTGAGGTGGGAAGGAGAAGATCCCGACTAGATCTAAGGAGGAAGAAGAAGGGGAAAGTAAAGTGTGGGGTGGTGGATGATCACACATGTGCACATAAAGTGGAGCTGCCAAAAAAATCGCCACATCCGTGGCGCACTCGGCCCCAGTGCGCCACATGGATTAGTAACATCCGTGGCGCACATGCCATAGTGCGCCACAGATGTGTCTGGCCCTTTTATAGAATAGAGGGGCATGCGCTTAGGCGTAGCGCACCCCCTCCATGTGCGCCACGGTTGACACTAACAACCATAGCGCACCTACCCTATGTGCGCTATGGATGTCTGGCGTGCGGCCAACAGGGCCCTGGCCCACACATATCTGTGGCGCACTATGGTCATGTGCGCCACGGTTGTTCTAGTTACTAGTAGGGCACTGCCCATAGGTGAGCCACGCCTGTTTTAGCCATGGGGCACTTCAACCATGTGAGCCACGGATGTGCTGATTACCTATAGCCATTTTCCTAGTATTTCTTGATTCTCAGTCGACCCTAACTCTGCCTTTATAACTGCCCAGTTACGGATCAGCGTTTGACAGAACCTAAGTCGGTGATCCTCAACTCGAACTATGCAATAACCTCAGGTCTAACGATTACATTGATTGAGATATACAAATGACAACTTGTTCGTTGTACCTCAATATGGGTCAATCCGACTCGCTAAACTTTTTAGCCGAATCTGTGTAAGTTGGAATAGCATCTCCATGCCCATGACAAGTGGAACCGAGTCATCAAGACAACTTTCACATTGGTCTAAGTTGTGTGTCTAGCACAACCTCAATGACCAAGGATAATTAGTACAAACAACATGAATGAATAGTTCCACAACCGAATCACATATTCAATGATACACATCAGATGTTTATACAAGGACTACTTAATATCTGTATGAATACAATGGGAAATATCATCATACATGATTGCCTCTAGGGCATATTCCCAACAACTGCATGGGTGTGCTGTCAGCACCACAACAACAACACAATCAAACAAAACCATCAACACAGTCATGGGAAGCCAATCCCCACACCATTCCATTGTTCTTACACACCAAGCACAGCATCCAGCAGCTAAACCCAGCCAAAGCCAAGCTAAATCACACCAATCAAAACCTAGGATCACACCACCAAAATGGTGACATAAGGAGGGGGTGGATCAGGTGGATAGGAAGACCAAGATCAAGCCATCGGGATCAGGAGATGAAGGGCTAGATCAAGGACAAGCCAGGAGCTAGAAATACCAGGGGAGCACCAGATAAAGCTACCACAAGATCAACCACTAGCAACCACAACATTAAATAAGTGTGGTGAGTAAAATAGACCATCACATGATCTATCTATCTATCTGGGATTAGACAAGCATTCATGATCTGTCTATTACTCAAATTCTCAGAAAGCACCCAAGTGGGGGTGAATCCATCACTGAAGTTTTTAAAACACTAATGGCAATTAGAAAAGTATGAGGATCCAACTAGATCTCAGAACAACATCATTGACCTAGCTATCAAGCTATATTTCAATTCAAGAATGAATATAGCTAAGAATTAAACTTCTAGGCACATCTCTAAGACAAGAGTAGCACCTTAGAATTTAATCTTATGGATATATATATATATATAAGTAATCAAGCCTACCATCATTTTTTCCCAAGCTTTGATTCAAGAAACAATAGCTGGTATCACTACCAGAACCCATCCATGCGAATCAATAAGATAAAGGTTTAATCCCTAAACCTCAGACCAACATCATGGATCTTAGGGATTTAAGAAAGGAAAATCTCTACTTATCTTTAATACCAAACTCATCTTAAGCTTGAACCAAACCAAACCAAGAAATAGAACCTAATCTTGTGTGCCATACAAAGATGGTGTCACAAGAACAGTTCTACATTAATCAGGTTAAGCATTCAATCTTCATAGATTCAAACAACCAACTATAAAAATCATTTTCCCGTCATCACAGGAATCATCTTTAGGAGAATCATATACATATTTTCACTGTAGGAGATCATTTGATCTCAAACTACATATAAATTCTTAAGCCAACAGTGCTAATATAGTGACTTTATCACACAACACTCACTGTCATTAACCAATAAATGATAGCGGTGTGTTATTAAACCACTAGATTCCCAAGTATTGCTTCTAGAGCAACTTTACCATTTGAATCATATAAAAATTAATCCATAGAATCATCTGACAAACCACTAGAATCACCACAGCTAACCATCAGCAGTACTCCACAGCAAGGCACCACTTAACAGGTTCCAAGATCATCAACACATGATTCAATTCATCAGTTATTTAATCAACAACAGGGTATGAACCCTAAACAGAACCAATCATCTTAATCAGGACATGACAGTAACCAGAAAGGCCACTACCAACATCTAGCATGAGAGGGCCTAGCATAGAGAGCATGAGAGGGAGAGGAACCACTCACCGAAGGTCCTCGCTGTAGATTAGAAGAGGAAGCAGAGATGGCCGACGACCATGGCGGCACGGGGAGCACCCCTAGGGGGAGCTGCAACCCACACATCGCCACGGCGGCGACCTTAGCCATGTCTGGAGGCGAGGAGCATCTCCATGGCACACGACAACAACGGCGGCGTCAGATCAACGCCAACCCCAAACCCTAGGATTCGGGACGTCATCGATCACAGAGGGCTCCAGGTCCAAATACAATTGGACAGGAGGGGATAGCGGGGCCGACAACCTCATCCTGCACCATGGCAGTGGCTAGGAAGGTCCACGGCGGCGCGAATCGCTGGTGACAGCATCGCTGACCATGGGGTCGGGGAGGAGAGGAGAGAGGTGAGTTCGAGAGAGAACAAAGAGTGTTGGGCTGGGTTGGGCCAATACCCCTTCGGGGTATTGTTTTGCCTTTTCCCTATTGGGCCACAAGGGCCCAATAAACCCAAACAGCCAGCCCAAAACCATTTAAAGGCTGTTTCAATAATTGGAAAAAGACCAGAATGCCCCTGAATTTAAATAAAATCTAGAAAATAAAATAAAAGTCCAAAAATTATAAATAAAACATTTTTGGATTCACAATAATCCAAACTATCCAAATAAATTAAGAAATAAAATTTGAGACATATAAACTTTATTAAGAATTTTGTAATTTATATATTCCTTATGGAATTTTACAAAATTATTGAAAGTTGATAAAAATAAATAAAAATCACTTTCATTATATATTAATATTGTAGTATTTTATAAAAATACTAAACAAATATTTCATAATTTTTTTGGTATTTAATAAAAATTCAAATAAAAGGAAATAAAGTAAATAAATACAATATTCTTTAAATATTAAATTTTTTTATATTTATAAATTCTTTACTATTAAAAGATTTTTTATAATTTAAATAAATGGGGTAGAATACATATAAAGCTAAATGATGCATTACATTACTTTGCATAATCATTTTGCTTCTTTAAATATTGTCCTTACCAGGCAATAATGATGTTTTTGTAGACATAGTAGCTCAAGGTCCAATGCAAGCATCCGACTTCACTACCTTGCCATCACAAGCAAGTTCATCACTTGCTCATATCCTTTGAAGAGTCTTTATCAAAGTATTTGCAAATTGTGTGTTATCATATATACTCCAAAGAAAGAAAATAATATTTTCACAAATAAAGAAGTCATAGATATCATCCTAAGTGATGATATAATGGAGCAATGGAACTTCGGGTTCTATTTGCAACAATGATGAACAATTAGGGACTTAATAACCCCTGACATCAGTGATTCTAGCGCCGTATATTACGCGTTAGCCATGAGATTTGGAATGGGACAGAGAAGTCAGCTGTATCTTCTTCCTCACACATGAAGCCGGATGTGCAGGTCGTGGATGTTATCCTCGTAGCATGCATATTAATTGGTCATTCGTAGAGGATATGCAGCATATGGGTGGGAACCCTCATCGTCCCACGATAGTTCTGGCATCTAACGGTTTGTACAAACCATTGCCAGAATTCAATATGTGGGCGTGGTGTACACCAAGGAGGCATGCGAGGTCGCGAAGGGGGCAGTGATTGGCTTGGACCAACTACTGGGCCCCACATCATGGAATTGTGGACGGGAAATTACGCCCGGTTGTGCAACAAGGAGTTGATCTCTCATGGGTAAAGTAACGCACCTCTGCAGAGTGTAAGAATTGTAACTTGTTACTCCCTGTTCCGGGAAGGAGCTACGAACACGGCAGGAAAGGAACTCCATGAAAGTTCTGGTCAACCTGTGAAGGCTGATGGTCATAGATTTTCATAATAAAATCAATCTTTGAAGAAAGATTTACAAAAAACTGCATAGTGCCAAGGATTTATAATCCGAGGTGGTAGTTAGAGCATCAAACTTCCCACCTTGCATATAATGAACTTGTTGGGTAACGCTGTTACTCATCCTTTCCTTTGATCCCTTGCTTAGATTATGAGGATCCCGAAGACGTGCCAATGTATGCAGTTGAATGTCAAGAAGATGTGTTCTACGAAGAGCCTGACCTGTCAGGAGGTGTTGAAGGAGTGGATTATGAAATCCTCTATGGTGTTGATGATAACGAGTCCAACTAAGTATCCTAGTTAGTAGTAACCAACGGAGTCAAGCAACATGAACTCTATAGAATAAGCTGCTGAGCTCAACTCCTAGTTGGAGTTGCTACTTTTAAATTCCGCTGAAACACTTTATATTTTGGTTTGTAAGTTGAATCCTTTTGAAGTCTTGAACTTCTGGTATTGTAATAATAATAATATGTGAATGTTTGTAATATGGACCCGCAATGTTTCTGTTGTACCACTCCGAGGGATGTGATATTTACAAAACGGTGTTTTGTGGATGTCATGTCAACGACTATAGTGTACTACACATGTAGTAGTATGCTGGGTCATCGCAAGCAGCCTGCACCAGCAACCCCTCCTGGGCCGTCGACACCAGCACCATCTCGGGCCCAGCCATGCTTGACCTCGCCACATGGGCCGCAACACCAGCGCCCCTCCTGGGACAGCAAGCAGGCGCCCTGTCCAGGCAGTGCCCCTCCTGGGACAGCAAGTTACCACCCTGGCCATGCTGCTCCACCCACGAGGTCGCATCCTGAACAACAACAGAAAACACATGCTTGTCCTTGATACATGGCGACGTCACGTCGTGCACAACGGGTGAGAGCAGCTCCAACATAGGTGCATCCGATCGAGGAATGGTCCTACTGAACATATTCGGCCTTCCCCTTGCAGGAGCATCTTGTAGCAGAGTAGGAGACAACATTGAGTCGCTACCAGCCGTGTGCAGGGCTGCCTGTAACTGAGATTGAGTCACCTGAGACGATGCCAACTGAACAAAACTACCTCGCAAAGGGGAATCAAAAGGCAGAGCATCCAATAGTTCCTTACCATGGGGAGTGGAAGGATTAGCATTAAAAGGAGTCACTGCAAACACATGTAAGGAGTCTGTCTAGAAGCGGACGATGCAGCCACAGGTCCAGCAGACTGATCCTTGGACTTCCCTTCCGACGACGCTGGAACAATCGGATCCGAAGTATCCATAGCATCCTCCCTATTGTTCCCAGCACCATCATCCTCGGAATCATCCTTGGGTTTCCTCCATAAATTAGGCGAGAAATCTGGTTCCGGCACATAACTCTCTGGCTCTAATATGAAACGGGGCTCATACCCCTTGAGACCAACCACAACATCCGAAGTGAGGTAATGGACTAGAGCATCCTTCTTCTCCCTAAACACCGCAATATCAAAGATGGCAACGAAAATACGACCACACCCCTTCGCCGCAGACTAAGAAGATCAACATCAAGAGTTTTTCCCATGAGTGCCCCCACCGCCCAAAGGCCCAAGAACAAGGAGTGGCGAACCCCCTCGACATGTAACCAGACCTGCTGTAGTTCACATTTATGGGGAACCTCCTGTGTCTTGTAAGTAGTAACGGACAACTGGGTCTTACCAAGGGGCGTAGAAAACTGACTCCCATCCACCATGTCAAGATCCTCGACACTTGGAAAACTGACCAGAAAGGCATTCTCACCATATTTCAAAGCCTCCCATTTCCACTGAGACTGAACCGGGCACCTTCTTTCAATCTGTTTTTGAACCACCTCCACTGTGACAGCTTCACCAGAAACCTGAACCAGGGCAATGGGAGACTGGTGTGGCATCCCGCAAAACCACTACTAGAAAATCGCGTTGTTTTTGTGCATTGCATCATCATGACCGCATGCTCATGTCATCATGCCACATTGCATTTGAGCATCGTCATCATCTTGCATTTGTTTGCATAAAACCATTTGCGGAAAAACCGGTTCTTGTTTTCTAAACGCCCCGTCTTTGTTTCAAACGCAAAACCCGGGTCTCCGGATTATTTTGTTTTGTTTGCTATCGGTTTGCAAAAGGCTGTTTGAAACAAATAAAATTATTAAATTATTTTGTGGGGGGCAGTCGAACGGGCCGATTCGACCCGAACGACCACCCCCAGAAATTAAAACGGCCCACCCATAATCCTAAGCTACCCAACCTAATCTACCCACAACCCCTCCACCTCACTCCCTCCAATCGGCTCTCGCCACCTCACCCCTCCCCAAACCCCCACCACTCTAATCATGCCACCTCACCCCCAACTCTCTCTCTCCCTCCTCTCTCACCCCTGCCACCCAACACTCCCCAACCCAACACACGCACACCACGCACGCACACAGAGCACACTTCCACCGACACCCCTGGCCCGCGGCCCCACCTTGGCCCTGCGACCCCGCTCTCTCTCCTTTCTCCTCTCTTCCCCCCGTCCTCTTCCACCTCCCACCGACGCGCGCGCCGCCCGCCTCTGCTCTTCCCGCCGCCTCGCAGTTCCTCTCCTCCGCCAACCTCTGCAAGCCCCCTCGCCCCCGGCGACCCTCACCCCGGCCCCGAGCTCGCCAACCCCGCGCCGTCTCCCCTTCTTCCTCCTCTGCGCTCTCTCTCCTCGTCGAGCTCGCCCGAGCTCCTCCCCTCTCCTGGCCGCGCCGGCCTCGCCGCGGAGCCGCCCTCCTTCGCCCCCCTCGGCTCCGCCCGCAGTAGCCCGCTCGCGGCCACCCCAACCTCCCCCGCATCCGGCCCCTTCCCGGCGGCCCGCCTCCTCCCCCTCGTCGGCACGCCGCCCCGAGCCCTCCTCTGCCGCCCTCCGCTCCCGTCAGCGTCCTCCGGCCTCCCCATGGTCGCTCGCCGGTGCTCCCTCTCGGCCGCGTCGCCGCCTCGGGTCCCTCCTCCGCCGCCTGCCTCCGGCCAGGTCCCACCGCCGCGGGGCTGCTCCGTCCGCCGCGTGCTGGCCGCCGACGTCGCCCGTCCACCCCGCGCTGGCCTCGCTTCTCCTCCGTTCGAGCTCCCCGTGCCCCAACCACCTCGCCGTCGTCCTCCCGCCGCCCCGGCGCCCCGGTCCTGCGCGCGTCGCCTCGAGGCCGAGCCTCCTCTGCTCTGTCCGGCAGGCCCGCGAAGACCGAGCCATGGGCCCGCGAGGCTGTGCCCGCTTCTCCGTCACCGCCCCGCTTAGCACCTCAGTCGCCACCAAGCTTCGCCCCGCCATCGTCTTCCGTGCCGAGGCCATTCCCCGCGCCTCCGCCTCGCCAGGCCTTGCAGCACCGCTGCCGTGCGGCCGACGCCCGAGTCCAACGACAAGATTGGCATCGGCAAGACCAAGAGGGGACCCCAAGATCTTCGGTAGAAACCTCGACTCTAGACCAAGTGCGCCAACCACACCGATAACCCGCGGTACCTGGAGGACGACATCAAACCGAAGCGCCAAGACCTACTACGGACGCCGAGACCCCCGAACCCGAAGACCGATCCCGTACCCGGTGCCGCGCCAAGATCTCTGAAAGAACCCCCGGTACCGGACAAGTTCGCCATCGACCTCGAGAACGCCTACACGGAACGACAAGACCCCTTCCCGCACCGATGTCGACGACGTCGCACGTAAGTTCTTCATCCCGGACGCCAAGACCGACCCGACACGAGGACCCGACAAGTTCGACACCGGCCAGGGCGAGTCCGATGCCCCGACGCCAGACCAAGTACGCCCTCCCGGAACGCCAAGGTCCCCGCGAGAGACGACAAGACCGACAACATGGCCCGACCACCGCGGATGCAACAAGATCTACCCCGTTGTTCGAGAATGTTTCTGCCGAGACCGTTTCCGTCGAACCCTGAACCCGGAGACCGAACCCCCGAACCCCGGAACCTCAAGGTCGCCGAACCCCTCAATGTGTGAACCCCTTCCCAAAACCCTACTTTATAATATAATACAACTTGTCGCATATTAATTGTTCATGCATGCATCCTTGTTTGTGGTTTGGGGGACCTATGCCGATTCACCTCATAATTAAATATGGGGCCCAGATGCGGGCAAATCTAGTCTCATATTGGCCTCATTTAAATTTGTGTAGCGAACCGGTGATATATTCTGCCTTGTTAAACAACCTTTAATTGCGGGGGTTATAAATAACTTGAACCGTTTAATTAATTGTCGGGACCCCGGTTCCGCTTAATATAACCCAATTGCATCGCACCTTTGCCATGTCATGCATCATACATGCATCATGCCCGATCTTTGCCGTAGTATTAAATATTGCATTCGGTGTTTCTTCTAGTGTTTTGCTTCTTCGCGGATAAGGCCGTTGAGTTGATGCGAGTGTCGACCCGATCTTCGATTGAACCTTCGGCAGTGTTTTTCAGGCGAGCATCTCCCCCTTTCTACCTATCTTACTTTTATAGTATTTATTTCCCTCCTGTTGATCTATTGCTATCTGTGTTGCGATGCTCTAGTTTCCGTACCTGTGATATCCCCTTGCAGCCATATATTGCCTTGGACACATCCTATTACCTGTTGTTTGGTAGATAGCTGGACTTGCGCGTCGTAGTCGCTTGCTCAAGTGCTGTTGCGTGTCGTCAAGTGCCACAGTTGTTGGTGTATTTCCGTCTGTTTGATGTTGGAGATGATCCTGGCTTTACTTATCGTTCACTTTAATTCCTGTTTAACAACTAAAATTGAAGTAAGTAAGCAGAGGCATCGGTGGGTGATAGATAATATTTGGTTTCCGACCGCCCACTTGTGTCCCGTAGGACCCCGAGTACTTGATACCTGTTCCTTGATTTATCGCGCTATCCACATACGGGGAATTATGGGACCCCCCTTAGCCAGAGCATGATTCATTCTTATTTCTTGGGGCCACAAACTAGTTTGAGGTTTTATTACGATCCTGTACTTATGCCATGCTTTACTGCTTTATTTACGATTGTGCGAGGAGCACACTGTACTGTTTAGGATAGTGGCACGATTCCGCGGTGTCGACAAGCCCAATTTTGGGTTCCCAGTCGTTCACAGCCGTCCCCACAACCTTGAGTCCGTCTCGGAGCCGGCCGGCTTCGTTGCGGGTCTACTTTAAGGGGTGGCCCCCTGAAATATTTCTGAATCCTGTGATTGCTTTGTCGTGAAAGCCTCGTTGGGTTTTGATTTGGTTTTTCCGAGGTCGATCGTGTGTGTGTTGCTATTTGTGCACCCCGGCCGGGTTAAAACTTTCTGAAAGCCGTGTCCGCGGTTATGGACGACTTGGAGCACAGTATCTCGATCATAGACAACTATAACTAAAGTTTACTGTTATAAATTGACTTGTATCTGATATGACTAGTAATCAGCTTCAACTACAACAGAATGGCTAAATAAACCTGCCAACAATTGCTTGCTTGAGTTGTCGCTTGCGACCATTGTACCTGGCTAGTAAGTATGGCAACTGAAACGGAATGGCTAAATAAAAGTACCAACAACTGCTGGGTTTTTGGGTTATCTCATGCTAAATGTATCTGATTAGTAAGTGTTGCAACTTCAACGGAATGATTAACTAAAAGTGCCCACTGCTTATTTTATCAGGATGATTATCTACCCCTGACTAGTAATTGCTGCAACGATAACCGAATAAATAAAAATGCCAACTGTGTGAGTTCCTCGGTTGACTTCCTCGATCGGTGTCGAGGGGGAAACGCCAGGATGGGTTTGATTGGTGGTAGTATCATGTGGGTTCCGAATAGGTCTTTCTTACCCCTCTCTGAGAGCCGCCAGTTGTATCGAGTCTCTATAGGTTGTTTAGTGCATGCTGCCGCTGCCGCTTCAGTCCACCATACCTATGTAGGCGAGGACCGCCGAATTCTAGTCTCGCCGTGTACTGGCCTCAGTACTGACGCTCCTCTTTTTCCTTTGCCCTTGTCGGCACCCCTTTTGTTTAAGCAGGTTTTGAGATCGACGTCGTTAGCAGGGTTACCCTTCCGGCTTGGCCTGGGCAGGGTTATGGACGCCATTGGTTATTCTTCAGGGCTCTTAGCCCCATTTGCATCTTGTCCGTAGTCGGACGCTCTATCATTTTCAAGGTGATTTGGATCTTTGTATATTATATCTGTATTCTTGACTCTTTGAGTCGCTGTTATATATATATATCTGTTCTGTGGGTCCCATCGAGGACTGTTGTGTAATGTTATTACTTCGTTTTCCACCCGCACGAAAGTGCCTGGTGGGCACCTTTGAATCGTTTCTATGCGGGTTTGGCGGTTTTCGCTAAAACTTGCATAGGGTCGATTCTGAGGGTGTTACAACTGGCTAGGTCCCTGAACCTGGCGAACCACACTATCTGGCATCTGTGTGAACAAAGCAAGATTGTGCCCCAACCCAACCATAGAGGGGACATGCCTAGGATGCTTAAGCACCGGGTACCGTAAGGTCGGATGGGACGCAACATCACAAATATAACAGTAATGAGTAGCTTTGCAATCTTTTGAGGCATGAGTGTCCACCGCACACTTCCAACAACGAACCGTTTTCTTACTCTTCTTAGCCACAGTAGAAGAATCTGAGATAGCTTGAGGCACAATGGGTGTAACCACTGGAGGCGCAAAATGCAGCTGCGTCGCCGGAGGAGGCTGCTGAAACTGACTCGCCGTCGGGTATGGATGAGGATACCCAAAAGGTTGCTGCCCACCCAGATTTGTATGTGCCGGAAACTGCGGTGATGGGCGAACTGTCCAGAGTGCATCATAGGCAGATGTTGGGTCTGAGGCTGCACTTTCTTCTTCTTCTTCTTCTTCTTCTTCTTCTTCTTCTTCTTCTTCTTCTTCTTCTTCTTCTTCTTCTTCTTCTTGCGCTTAGGTGTAGCAGCCGCCGTCGTAGGCGCACCAGCAGCAAACTGTTGTGCCACCGGATGACTAGCAGCAGCAGCCTGGACCTGACTCCCTAGAAGCATCCCACCTTGCAAACCACCTACAAACGGATCAGGTGCAAAAGATGGCCCCCTGTACGGTGCCTGAAGAGGTTGCAGCTGAGCAGCTTGTGAAGCAGAAAAATAAGATGCGGGAGGCCGAAACTGAATCCCCGGCGGGAAGGCAGGCGGACGGAACGACCCTCCGGTGGAGTAGGCATATGTTGATGGCTGGAGAAGTTCGTCGCCCCCGAAGGACCACCAGCATGCGAGGGCACCACTGGCCGAGGAGTGGTGATCCCCGTCGGCCCGCGCGGCACAGGCGCAGCCGTCGGTCCCCTCGAATCAGCAGTACCTTGACCAGCCATGGCAGCAGAAGCGAAGGTCCAGCCCGGACACATCGACGAAGGAGACCGCACGGCTAAGGATCCGGACGATCTCGACGATGGCGCAGAAGTTCTCGGCGAAGGCGTCAATGGCGAGAGCAATTGACTCGGAGAAGACGCAGATGCACCCAAGCCTGGCGTCCTAGGCGGCGACAACTCTTCAGATGCACTGGACGAGGAAGCAGGCGATGACGACCGAAGGCGTGCTAGGGTTCCCTTAAACCACGCCGCACGCAGCCTGTCAGGGATCCCAGTCCATGAGAAGACTAAGGACGAGGCCAAGTCGGATCGATGAGCGGTTAGATCCACCCCAGCACCCACATCAGCCACCCCTGCCACGTCCGCGCCCACGTCATCCCATGACGTCACAGGCAACACAACTGTAGCCGTCGCTTTCTCCACCGCCGCCACCAGCAAACGACCCAACACCGGCGGCACCGAAAACCTCCTTGGAGGCAGCGGCCCCTTCCGGGGCTTCATCTTAGGACCCGCAGAAAGCTCACTCCTTGCCAAGGGGCCCGAGACGACGAGGATCTCCTCCTCCCACAACACCGGACCGACCGGCAACAGAGACACGAAATGGACGCCCTTCCGGCATAGCCACTCTCCCAGAAACGCGATGCAGCCGTGGGAAAACCTATATCTTCCCAAAACTCCTGCCGCACCTCCTCATCGGACTTCCTACGCCGCCTCGACACCGTTGTCCAACCCAATTGACCATCAACATCTTCCAACTCATCCAGGCCTGACTCGCCGCAAGGCCATCATCGGAATCTGAACCCAAACATTTAAAGCAGGAACCCGAGGAGAAGCCGGCCGGCGAAGAGGCCTCACACGCCGGCGAGAACGGCGAAGGAGACAGATTCCCCGGCGCTAGGGTTAGTCGCCTTCGTCGCCGCATGAGTATATCTTAATCTACACAATGTATTTGAATGGGAAACCACCTGAGCATATGGGAGCAGACTACCGTGGAAAGGGGGTTACGTTGTTACCTGAGCTTACGGGAGTGGCGGTGGCCTGAGCTCATGGTCCGGCCGTGGCCGCTCCTATGTACTACTGCACAAGTTTAAAGGGGCTCAACTTCCTCTGTTAATTGCTGCAGTATGACCAGTAATAGCACGAGAAGGGCAACCACGATTGGTATTTGATTGATGGATTTTTTGGGATTGCATCTTGTTTTGGGTCTAGGCCTGGTTGCGTGACCGTGAGATCCCGCGCTGTCGGCTGGAGGAATCTGCGTGTCAGCACCGGGCTATCCTCGCGCGCCGCCGGAAAACCTGCACGACGTCTCCTGTCTCTTGGCTCGGCAGAGAACGTCATGGATGGAGGGTAGGTGCGCCTGTCGACCTAGACACTGCCGTGTGATCCTTCTTCCTCCACCATGCCGGTCGATCTGTGCGACGCAGAGCAGGCAGGTCAATGACGCCTAGCTGGTCACACCGGGGATGGGGGGAGACCGGAGGAAGGGGATGAAGGGGGCCATGTTGATGCTTGTCAGGCCACGTCGGGGATGGGAGGAGGCCTACCGGTCTACCGTGTCCCGGCGTCGGTGACGGCACCGTGTTTTCTCTCTCATGTCCCCATCCACCCCGTTTCGATGTTCCTGACTTCTTCGCTCGGCTCCATAGCCGGCGAGCTCCGCTTTAGCAGGGCCTCTCGCTTGCAGGTGATGGTCGGCGGCCTTGGGCCAAGGTACGTGTGTGCCACATCTGTCTCTTGTGAACGTCAGATTCAGTTATATAGTCTATAGTACATAGAAACATTCAGAGATCGAACAAACTCGAAACAATAATTCAATATATGCATGCTTGTGAGATTCTAGGTATGCGGTGCATTGAGCAGTACAATCTTCACGTGTTTCAGAGAAGCTTGGCTTCGATCAGATGTTCCAGAGTTTGTTGCCCGCATTAGCTCAAATTGGACATAGTTTGGAGAATTAACACGATAAAGCTTACAAATTTCGCCATAATATATGTGGCTCTGACGATTAAGTACGCACAATTATGGAAGACATACTTGGCATGTGTTACTGTTGTTGCTACTCCTGCATAGTTGAAAGAATTCCGTGTTTTGGTTAATCCAAGTTAGATTACTCTTGAGACCAGCTTTGCTACCTCGGGGTTAAAGAACATGCATGGCTAATCTGATAAAGCACAAAAGGAGAATGGAAAATCAGCATAAGACAGCTCAAGTGATCCCGAATGCATTGACATAATAGGCCTGCAGATTTTTTATCGGTGAGATAAAGTGATCATTGCCTGCGGCATCCTCATCTTGAGATAACCATCTTTAGATTTCACTATTATGGCTAAACAAATGAAAATTTTGGGATTTCTTTTGCATTGCTCTCAACTCTAAATTGGCATACTACCATGCATGTGTTGCTTTGACCTAATAAACTAAAGATACTTGGAAGTTGGAACTTTTATTTCTCGTGTACGCGAATTTTCTTTTCTAGACGGAGCAGCTCATAATACTAGGATGAAATAAGATTGCAGGTGCTCTATAATATAAATAGGGGTTTGCTCTTCTAATCTCGTTCTATATCTGTAAATAATAATTTTCATCTTAATATTAAATGGCTGGAATAGCTACACTAGTGGAAACGAGGCCTTTGGTTGAGGTCGGAAATGGGCATTAACACCGGTTCTACGAACCGGTGTTAAAGGGGGTGCCCGTATCAGCGTGGTTTATAGAGCAAAAAGGAGCACCCCCTTTAACACCGGTTCAAGGCACGAACCGGTGTTAAAGGGGGGCTGTTTCACTGTCTCATTTTGGAGCATAGCAAGAGGGTGAGAGGTGTGCTAGTTTGTGTTTTTTTTCTATGCACAAGAGGTGTTCGGTGAAATGCTCGAGAGCTCGAAATAAGTTTTCTCGTTGCTCTTTCCTTCTCAGTCGAGGTCGGCAACTTTATCCTTTCATGTGTCATTGATGTACTATATATAAATGGTCATCTCCCTATTAATTTTTGATATACTATATATTAATGCAGATGAACCGGCAATGGATGTACGGTGACCGACGCACTTCCGAGTACATTACGGGCCTCCAAAATTTTATCGTTGTGGCTAATGCAAACCGTGGTCACAATGGTTTTATGTGTTATCCGTGTGTTCACTGTCGGAACAAGAAAGACTACTCAAATACCAGAACCATTCACGCCCACCTTCTTTGATCCGGTTTCATGTCCAGCTATAATTGTTGGACCAAGCACGGAGAAAAAGGGGTTGTGATGGAAGACAACGAAGAAGAATAGGATGATGACAACTATCATAATATGTATCCTGAATATGATGATACCGCAACGGGGGTAGATAATGAAGATCAAGAGGCAGCAGATGGGCCCGCTGATGACGATCTTGGTCGGGCCATTACTGATGCAAAGGAAGAATGTAAAACTGAAAAGGAGAAGGAGAAGCTGGAGCAGATGTTAAAGGATCACAAAACATTATTGTACCCAACTTGCGAAGATGACCAAAAAAAGCTAGGTACCACACTGGATTTGCTGCAATGGAAGGCAGAGAACGGTGTGACTGACAGCGCATTTTTAAAGTTGTTGGTAAAAATGAAGAATCTGCTTTCAAAAAATAATGAGTTGCCCGACAGTACATACCAAGCAAAAAAGGTTGTCTGCCCTCTAGGATTAGACGTGCAGAAGATACATGCCTGCATTAATGACTGCATGCTCTACCGCGGTGAGAAGTACGAGAATTTGGATGCATGCCCAGTATGCACTGCACTACGGTATAAGATCAGACGAGACTATCTTGGCGATGTTGAGGGCGAGGCCCCTAGGAAGAAGGTTCCTGCCAAGGTTATGTGGTATGCTCCTATAAGACCACGGTTAAAACGTCTCTTCAGAAATAAAGAGCATGCCAAGTTGTTGCGATAGCACATGGAAGACCGTAAGAAAGACGCGATGTTGAGACACCCCGCTGATGGGTCATAGTGGAGAAAAGTCGAGCGAGAGTACCCGGACTTCGCACGTGACACAAGGAACTTAAGGTTTGGTCTAAGTACAGATGGCATGAATCCTTTTGGTGAGCAGAGCTGCAGTCACAGCATCTGGCTTGTGACTCTATGTATCTATAACCTTCCTCCTTGGTTGTGCATGAAGAGGAAGTTCATTATGATGCCAGTGCTCATCCAAGTCCCGAGGCAACCCGGCAACGACATTGATGTGTACCTAAGGCCATTAGTTGAAGAACTTTTACAGCTCTAGGCCAAACCAGGTGTACGTATGTGGGATGAGAACAAAGGAGAGCCATTTGACCTACGAGCGTTGCTTTTCATAACCATCAATGATTGGCCTGCTCGTAGTAACATTTCAGGGCAAACAAACAAGGGATACAATGCATGCACACACTGTTTAGATGAGACTGAAAGTGTATATTTGGATAAATGTAAGAAGGTTGTGTACCTAGGGTATCGTCGATTTCTTCCGAACCTGCATCTAGTAAGAAAGAAAGGCAAGCATTTCAAATGTCTGGCAGAACCCCGGAGGAAGCCTGTCCTCCGTACCGGTGAGGAGGTATTTGGTATGGTCAAGGACCTAGAAGTAATCTTTGGAAAAGGTCCTGGCAGTCTATCTGTTCCGAATGACGATGCCGGACACGCGCCCATGTGGAAGAAGCAATCTATATTTTGGGACCTACCCTATTGGAAAGTCTTAGAGGTCCGTTCTTCAATCGACGTGATGCACGTGACGAAGAATGTTTGCGTGAACCTGCTAGGCTTCCTAGGAGTGTATGAGAAGACAAAAGATACACCGGAAGCACGGCAGGACCAGCAACTTATGAAAGACCTTGAAGAGCCTATGCATCCTGAGAACGAGAATGGTAAACGATGCCACTTAACTCCTGCCAGCTACGCTCTTACCAAAGCAGAGAAGGAAATCTTTTTTGAATGCCTGAGCAGTATCAAGGTCCCGTCTGGCTTCTCGTCGAATATAAAGAGAATAATAAATATGGCAGAGAAAAATTTCCAAAACCTGAAGTCTCATGACTGCCACGTGATTAGACGCAATTTCTTCCGATTGCATTGAGGGGGCTTCTACCTGAAAATGTTCGAGTACCCATTGTGAAGCTATGTGCAATCCTCAATGCAATATCTCAGAAGGTAATCGATCCAGAAAGCCTACCAGGGTTACAGACAGATGTGGCCCAATGTCTTGTCAGCTTTGAGCTGGTGTTCCCACCATCCTTCTTCAATATTATGACGCATCTCCTGGTTCACCTAGTAGAAGAGATTGTCATTCTCGGTCCTGTATTTCTACACAATATGTTCCCCTTTGAGAGGTACATGAGAGTCTTAAAGAAATATGTTCATAACCGTGCTAGGACAGAAGGAAGCATCTCCAAGGGCTATGTAACAAAGGAGGTCATTGAGTTCTATGTTGATTTTATTCCTGATCTTAAGGCAATTGGTGTTCCAGAATCACGACATGAGGGGAGACTGCGTGGAAAAGGCACCCTAGGATGTAAAGCAATGATATGTAGGGACGTGCATTCTCTCAATCAAGCACACTACACGGTTTTACAAAGATCTATCTTGGTTGCCCCGTATATCAATGAACACAAGAATTTAATACGCCTCAAACACCCGGGACAGTCTGATGAATGGATTATAAGTGAACACATGGCGAGTTTTGGCGGCTGGCTGCAAAGACTTTCATGAATAACACCACTGTTGGGGATCAGCTGTACTTGTTGTCCAGGACACCATCTTCGACTGTATGTACTTTCCAAGGGTACAAGATAAATGGGAATACATTTTACATGATAGGCCAAGATAAAAAGAGCACCAACCAAAACAGTGGTGTCCGCTTCGATTCAGCAGAAGACAATGGGCAAAAGACCACATATTATGGGTTCATAGAGGAGATATGGGAACTTGACTATGGACCTAATTTTAAGGTCCCCTTGTTTTGGTGCAAATGGGTCAAGCTAACAGGAGGAGGGGTTGAGGTAGACAAGAAGTATGGAATGACAATAGTGGATCTCAACAATTTTATGAAGGTAGACAAGAACTTAGACGAACCATTTGTCTTAGCCAATGATGTGGCTCAGGTTTTCTATGTGAAGGACATGTCTACCAAACCAAAAAAAAAGAAAAAATAAGCAAATAGGTACATCACACGATGAGCCAAAGCGTCACATAATTCTTTCAGGGAAAAGAAACATCGTGGGAGTGGAGGAGAAGACAGACATGTCAGAAGATTATAATAAGTTTGATGAAATTCCGCCCTTCAGAGTGAAGACTGACCCAACCATCCTGTTAAACGGTGTTGATACTCCATGGTTACGGCCGACGCAATCATAAGATTGACTATATGTATTAATTGAGCTATTTTTCGCACACATATGTATCTCAACATGGAAATCAATGTCATATTTCTTCTGTTAACAGTATATGTATTAAATGAGCCATTTTCTTCCCGCCATTTCTTCCCGCCATTTTTCTTCCCGCCATTTTTTCCCGCCAGTTCTTCCTGCCATTTCTTCCCGCCAGTTTTTCCTGCCAGTTCTTCCCGCCAGTTCTTCCCTCCAGTTATCTTCCTGCCATTTCTCACTATATATATATATGTAGGGTTGGCCTCCATTGTCATTGCACATCTCTAGACTCATATCTGCAACCTCATCACTCTTTCACATGGCTTCCATCGTAGCACTAACCCCCAGGGAGGCGGAGGCGCTTTGCGCCTCGAACTACCCCTGCCCGCCGGGCTACTGTGTCCCTGTCGGCTGGATGCTGAGCGCCGGAGGCGTGCCGGTTCCTCCTGTCCCTCTAGGTGTGGCGCGCCAGATGGCCATCACGAACCACTACTACTTCGAGCTCATGCCGGAGCAGCGAAGGAATCCCAGATGGCATCCCGACTATTTCCCGACTTGGGAAGCCTACTTCGGGGATCGGCGTGAGAGGGCGCTCGCCAGGCACGAGGAGGACGGCCCACCTCCTCCGAACTTCAACGAGGACGGCCGTCGGCTATGGTGGCGCGGTCGGACCCTCCAGAGCGTCATGGCCTACGACACTGCCGCCGACTCTAACCCCCGTCTGCGCTACCCTCAAGTCTAGCCCACGTGTACTCAGCCTTCAAGGTTCAATTACGGCGACCCCGACGACGACAGCGACGACGGCCACGGCGAGTACGACGACTATAGTGGCGAGTATTACAGGTGTAGGCAGGAGCATGACTAAATCACTCCAACATTCCAAAACAAGTTCGGTCGATTGTGACTTAATCTGTCCATGTATCTTAATTTTCAGTTCTTTTATGTATCTTAATTTTCAGTCGTGCTTTATGTAACTTACAAAAATCATTTTTAGGTTCACAATATGCTATTTTATCAAAACTCCAATGCAATTTTAGCGAGGCTTGGCCCCGAGCTAAGAATCTTCATGCCCGTTGTTCGACCAAGTTTGACGATATTTAAAACAGGGATAAAAAATTAAAAAACGATCGAAACAATGTGAAACCTTCGCGTGGTGTTATATTATGTGACATAGTTAGAAGGAAAAATATCAAACTTGGTATATTGATTATGTCTCAAAAAAACCTTCACAAAATGACCTATCTCATTCGAGGTTTCTTGGCTTTCGGGTCAAATGACCAATGTTATGGCTAGAATCAAGGCATAGTTTTTGATAATTTGGCGATATTGTGAATACATGTGCATCATGGGATGGCAAACAATGTTGCGAGAGGAAGTTTTCCTTTTTGTCACACCAAAAAGGCATTTTCCATTTTCCGAGCATAAAAAACGGACGGTTTTGTGAAGCAACCACCAAATGGATAATTCAAAAAACTACCACCACATTTTACAAAAATACTAAACCACCTTATATGGACAATGTACCAACAGGGGGATCTGAAACCTTTCCGTCCACCTCTGGTGAAAAAGACAAATTCCTGCTGAATCGGTAGGAAGTGTTAATACAATTCAAAACATGATAATTCAAAAATAGGGTTAGATTCCTTTTTAGATGCTTAATATTTCAAAAAGCGACATTTAAATATCCAAACAATTCAAAAATGTTAATACAAAATAAAATATGATTTGCTCTAATAAAATAGGGTTAGATTCCTTTTTAGATGCTTAATATTTCTTATGTTCAAAGTTTTAGGGTTTGACTATTTTATTTTTGTTTTAATTGAATAATCAAAATTTATATGTAAGTGTTTTAATCATTTTGAAAATTTTCATCTACAGTAACTATAAAATGTTTTTATATGAATGGATAGATCTCATTTTTCTGAAAATTATGATATATTATTCATATTTTTCTGAGTTGAAATGAAAAAGATATGAATTTTCTAAATTCTATCCTATTTTTTGAATTAAAAATGCCCCCACCCCTTTAATGTACGAAATAAATGCCCCTCTTTAACACCGGTTCCATCCACGAACCGGTGTTAAAGGGGGGGGGGCATTTATTTTGTTTCGCGCGTGCACCCCCCCTTTAACACCAGTTTGTGGCTGGAACCGGTGTTAAAGGGGGGGGTGCGGGCGCGAAACGAATCCCCCTTTTAACACCGGTTCCAGCCACGAACCGGTGTTAAAGGGAGGGGGGATTTATAACGCTCGCCACTTCCTTGTTCCCCCCAGCCAGATCAAGCACGCGAAGAGGAAGAAAAGTAGAGGCTGACGCAGCGCGTCGCCGTCCACGCCCTCGCCGTCGCCGTCCCCCCTAGCCAGATCAAGCTTTGCCTCGCTGTACTGATCCTCCTCGCCGAAGGAATCGAGACGAGGAGCCCCCAGTCGACGCAATCAACCGACCCTTCCCGAGCTCCGGCCGTCGCAGTTGCCTTTGATTCCGGCCGCCGTTCGCTTCGCCGACCCCCTCAATCGCCTCCTGCTGAGAAAACGGTGCTCATGCGTCATTCCTCTCTCCCTCTGGTCCGGTTCCCCCATGTCCATCTGTGAGCGCCGCCGCCGCTTGCCGGAGTCGCTGTTCCGATGACCTTAAGCCAACAGCGCCGCCAGTTTTAGGATCCCCATGTCACGCCCATTCGAACGAGGTCAGTTCCGACTGCTGGCGTGGCCTCTGTCGTCACCGGCGACCCCCGCCTGAGGTGGCAGTGACATGGCCCCTGACACCCATGGGCCCGCTGACCTTTGACCGCTTAGGTGGCAGTGACATGGCCCCTAGCCCACAGTCAGCCACGGTGTCTAGGACCAGTAGCAGTGTAAAAAGGTTAAACCTCCCAGTTGATGTCACAGTGACGTAATAATTCAATTTAAATTGATTAAACAATTTCAGAAAATGAATAAAACTTGTAAATTCAATATCTAATGATTTATAAGTCATAAAAATATGTATAATATATCAAAATGTTCAGAAAAATGAGATCTAACTATTTAAGCTATAATCATGCGTTGTTGAACAACTTTCAAGACAAGTTTAATTAGAGAACATAATAACCCCTCTCATATACATTTGGAGTTTCCCCGAATTAGGGTTTTCACCCCTCGGAACCCCGATAAGTTGTCGAGCATGCTTTAGGGTTTTCATGTATATATTTTTTGTATGTGTATGTGTGTATATATGTATATATTTGTATATGTATGTGTATATATGTATATATTTTTTGTATGTGTATGTGTGTATATTTTTTTTTGTATGTGTATGTGTATGTGTATGGTCAGGAGCAGGCCGATTGCATGTGGTCGGCTTAGGGCTCACTTTTTCAATCGGTTTGCACTTGACCGATTACTTTTCCAATGCCGTGGACCCTGACCTCCTATGCCCTCGCTGAGTCGCCCATTTTAGGTAGCCCACGTCGTGTTGGTTTGAACGCACACCCCCACGCATCCCGGCCCCGCTCTCGCCCTAGCTCCGCTAGCCGCCGCCCTAATACACCTGTCGTTGTCAATACAACATTAGGGTTTCTCCGAATCTGGGGTTTTTCCGAATGTATCCTCTCATATGAATCCGGGGTTTCTCCAAATTAGGGTTTGGAATGACCAAGCATATATTAGGGTTACATTTCAATACTTTTAACCTGTCATATCATCATCCTTGCTCGAGCATTTCAATAGATGTATTACTGATATTTGTGTGATAATATTATTGTTTTAGAAACTATGGATCCACTCAGTAGAAACCTTGGAGAGGAAGAAATAATAGAGAACATGATCCACGAGGACACCTCACAATATCTTAACTTGGAGGGACATGATGACATCTCAAGTAGTCATGGAGAAGATGACGACTCCGGTGAACGCACTTTAGTGATTGCAAAGTCTGTCGAGGTATATGCATGGATTAAGCCTCTGCTGACTTGCACCGATTGATTTGTATATATATGTACATGTATTAATTAACGCTTCTTTCTTCTTTTAGCCTTCCGGATCAACCAGCCAGCAACAATCTTCTTGTACGAAAAAGAGCAAGCAAGGCGCGAGCCATCGGTTGAAAGATCGTGCAAAGTTCACGATCGAAGCAGTCCGTGTTGATGGCAGGCCGATGGAGCCCAAGAAGGCTGCAAACAAATTTGTACGTCAGGCTGGAGTTCTTGTTAGGGACCAAATCCCAAATATAATTAAATATTGGAATAAGCTAAAGAAGGGCGACGGTACCTTTATCGATGAAAGATCCAAAGAAATGCTTTGGAATTCGCTGTTGGTAAATTTCACCCTTCCGCTAGAGGAGGATGAAAATAAACCGGTTATAAAGGAAAAGGTCAAAGAGTGGACTCTAAAGAATATGGCTGATGCTTTCCGCAACTGGAAGACAAAATTGAACAAATTTTTCAAAGCTCGCGAGACTCCAGATTTCGAAGACGCATATTATGCGAAGATAAGACCTCACTGTCCCGAATTTGTGGCATTCAAGGAAGGTGCTATAGCTACAAAGAGGTCAGAAACCAATATGCTAAATGCCCAGAAGAAGGAATATCACCAGAGGACGGGGTCAGGTGGCTACATATCTCAGAGGCCTAAGTGGGAGGAAGCTGAGAAGGCCCTGCGTGATAGAGGGATCACACCCCAGACACATGGGTGGGACCTACGTGCAAAGACTTGGTTCTACGGAATTGGGGCAAGATTGGACCCAGAAACGGGATTGTGTATCTTCCCAACCCTTCTTGCCAAACCCGCCACTGAACTCATCACGGCATACGAGGAAACAGCCGCCAGGACCTTCCATCCCGACAGAGAGAATTACTAGCTCACACACGCCATCGGTAAAAAAGAACACCCTGGACTTGCACGAGGCACAGGGGGTATGACGTGGAAGGATGGGTTTGCCGAGTGGGGCGACTCTTACAGATGGCATGGCAGAAAAGACAAAGAGCGTATAGAGCGGATGACACAGATAGAACATGCACTTGTGGCGCTGTAGGCGCAAGTGAATGCTCAAAAGAGCCAGCAAGCTACCGGCCCATCTCAGCGGCACGAAGAGCCTGCATTGTAAGCTGTCGGCGGCCTAGACTCTACGCAGAAAAGCAGCGTGGATTCCACAGAGAACGTGCAGCCCACGCTTGAAATGGCGGGTCCTCGATACCCCGTGGATGAGATCACGGAGAGCGAACACGCTGAGCTGCATATGAGATTAATGGGCTTATCCATTAAGGTGGCGGTCGGCTATGCCTTACCTCTTGTAGCTGGTGGAATTACCACTGCCGACCGATTCCAGATGGCTATGCTATTGTCGTGGTGGATGAGGTTGTGAAGGAATATGAGGAAGCACAGCTTGACCATGCTACAGGTGAAGGGAAAACTCAACTCAAATTTGTAGCGAAAACAACCATTCTTTGGAAGAAGGAACACATCGTGCTTCCAAATTGGAGGCCACTGGCACCCACGCCATCTCTGCAGCGTCAGCAGTCTGAGCCGCCTCAGCCGTCTTCAAGTCATCAAAATACTCCCCTGTCGTCTCCGGTGCTTCAGCCATCTCCTACGCGGCAGCCATCTCCGGCGCGCCAGCCATCTCCTACGCATCAGTCATCTTCGGCGTGCCAGCCATCTCCTGCGTGTCAGCCATCTCCGGCGCTTTAGCCATCTCCTCAGCGTAAGTGGAAGAGCACTTCCACGAAGAGCACCACTAGCATTGCCACGAAGAAATCCGCAGGAAACCATACGCCAAAGAGTTCAAGAAACTACATCCCGCAGCCTTCCGCCAATCCATTGCCGGTTTTACCGTGGAATAGCAGCGACGAGGAGACCAATAGGATCTCGGAAGAAGAGTTCAAGAAATTCTTTGCACCTAGACGGGCCGAGCCAAAGGAGATACTAGATCCGGTGGTGGTGGAGAAGTTTTACAATAATCTTTTCAAACCTGAAACCCCACTTGTGCCGGACTACGAGCGCCAGATTTTGTAGGGGGATGCAAGGCGGAGGGAGACTGAAAGTAGCAGTCGTGCGGCACCCCAGAAAACAGTTCCCATGCTCGGAGAGTAGGAAAACCAATCGTGCGCCCCGCTCCAAGTGTTCGACACACGGAACGCTCCTCCTGTAAATGATTACGAGGCAGAGCTACAAAGAAAGGCCAATGAGATGGGGATGACTTACATTGCATATTTGAACATCATGGGAGACAACTTGCCCAAAGGCGATGCCAACCCCATATAGCCATGGAAGTATGGAAAGAATCTCGTCCAGAAAGAGGAGCTCAAGAATCTACCAACAAAGATGCGAAGATTGCATAAGTGGTACCTTGATTTCTGCAAGACGAGAAAGGAAGAATGGATCATAATGCATATAAGAGATCAGATTTTCTTGTGCGGAGACGACAAGATCAGCTTCAACATTCAAGACTTGCATTTTCTATTCAATCAGAAGGAACTCGACAAAGCTCCCATCAGCCTTTATTGTGTGTAAGTACTATTTCTGTAATTTCTATCTCATCTCATTCAATTCATTAATTTCATGTATATATGCTCACCATATATGTATATATATATACTATTATGCAGGAAAAAGGTTATGGAATGCATGAAAGGAGGCCCTTTTGACATTGGGTTCGTTGACCCAAATAGAGTTCATGAACAAGTGGTAAAACTCAAACCGGGCAAACAGAAGATTTCTTGCTAACGTATTTACTAAGACAACAAACCAAAAGGGAAATACTATTGACTTACAACTTCTCGTGAGTGTTACCCTCTCTTGTACACATTCTGTTTCGGCTTACTCGATGTTAAGTGTAACTGATGATGAGTTATGCGTGCGTAGGTTCCACTTTATTCTGCTAGTCATTCAACCTGACTCAGGAAAAGTCCTTTTCATGGACTCGTTACGAAAAGACCAAGAGCTATGGGCAGACTTTAAAGAGATGCTCCAGAGGTAATTTCAATCATATTATCACACTAGATCGGCAACTTTCGTGACAACAAGTAATTAATTACTCCTTTATCCATTTTCTTTGTCGGACAGGGTTTGGAAAAGGTTCACGGGCAGGGCCGTGGGTGAATGGTCAGAAGACTAAAATTTGTAGACCAAAATGTAAGTAATACTAGCTAGCTAGGTCTGTGTACGTATCTCTTTGATTCTGCTTCCAATTCCATTATATCATGCTTTATTGATTATTATTTTGATTGAACTCTCTATTCTCGTAAAGTGCGCGCATCAGGAACCCGGCAATAACTTATGTGGATACTATGTTTGCGAGTTCATTCGCAACACGATATGTGCGACGGGCCAAGCCACACTAGAACAACTTAGAGTAAGTAAACAAAGCACACACCATTATTTTATTACCATCAATTGTGTTGAGTTTTATTCTACCATTTGACCGCATACGAGCCATTTAAGAGGAATTGGCGGGGTTCATACTTGATGAGGTCGTCATGCCTGGTGGAGAACTCTTTAGATATCCACCAAAATGAACGTTGTATATATGCTTGAACGTGTTTGTCTTGTACTTGATGCTTCAACGTTTACGGAGAATACCACACAATGATGATGTTTGTGTATAATAATAGTTGCTTAATTATTCATGTACTCGTATGTACCGACGATGATGTATGTGTATACCGCTCCCGATTGATTCCCCCTCCCACCCTCCCCGTCCCCGCCGTGCCACAGAAATACGCCCAGAACGGGGCGGCGGCAGAGATGTTACGAACCGGTGTTAAAGGGGGGCTGAGCGCTGTGGCATCCCCACATGCGCCACCCTTTAACACCGGTTCGTATAAGAACCGCTGTTAAAGGGGGACTCTAACACCAAACCCCCAACAGCGGTTCCAGAACCGGTGTTAGAGGCCTCGTTTCCACCAGTGCTAGATGAGTCCATATAATTTCTATGAAAACTATAGGTACACTTTAAATGCAAAAAACTAGGGTCTCCATGAAAATTTTCACATTTTATGTTTACACATGTGATGAAAAAAATTAAACGAGTCGTGGCAACGCAGAGACATTCAGCTAGTATACTAAAAGACGTCTAGATACATTCGATTCATAAAGCTAAAATTTCTTATATTTCTAAACGGAGAGACTACTAATGTACTGGAGTAGTAGAAAGCTTCGACATATGTCTTTCCAAGGTAAAGGTAAAGTTTTCTGGTTGACCTATGACTCTTCTTAACAAAGTCTAAACATTTGTTCTCCTTTCACTTTGTTTCACTTGTGTTATCTTCCAGTTAGCAAGAATGCAAGAAAGGTATGTTTAAGCATGTTTTGGTTAGGTTATAAGATAGGGATAGCCCGAACAGTAAACTTGTAGCACCAGAGGCTGACTACACTTGGCCATCCATGCGTGAACGAAGAAAGAGCGAGGTAAACAAGAGCTGATACGGTTCACGGGAGAAAAGTGAGTTGTTTAGCTTTAACAGTTTAAGTATTTGGTGGGTTGCTGGAAGAACTCCAAGTTTATTTATTATTATAAGAAATAGTAAAACTCACCTAACTAAGGCCTCACACAACGATTTGGCACCTTAGACCGTCAGATTAGTTTATTGAACGCTCTAGATCAACACGATAACCCCGAAGAGTCAATCTCGTTCAAGTAACTAGCCCAACCCACCATGACTAGGCTGCTACTTCGTGGATCAATTCAGGCCACTCCTGGTTAATCGGTCCGTGAAACACATATGGGTTGCACCGGTTGAGCCTTTTCTTGCTCAGAGTCCTCGCGTACATTTAAAGAACAGGAAATGCTCCCCGCTTTCTTTTCCTTTCTCTTGATATGTCCCCTAGTGGTCGCCCCGTTCTCGCTTAATCCGCCTGTCCCTTGCCTCAGCGGTGGTTAGCTCCGGCAGCAATTTGCATCGGTGAGGTGAATATATGTATTATGGTGGCCGATATCGCTACATTTCGCATCAATTTAGAAGAGGATGCCCCATTTGTGCTCTTCTTCTCCATCGTCAGCGCGGTGAGGATGCAGGCATGCAACAAAGTGGGCTTCCTTCCAATGGGATTGGCTCCCTGGATTCGCTAGAGAACGCGGCCCAACACAGAGCAAAGGCTCCCCTTCCGTCTGTGCAGCCGGTGTCATAATCATGGGGCACGTTTGGTATATTGCAGCCAAATTGGGGCTCGTCCTGGCTAGGCCCTACAGGGCTTGTTCCCGCGAAAATGAACTCTAGGCCATCTTGGCAGTTCGTTTGGTTACCTGCCCAACCCTATTTTGGCCCGGGAGAGATATGTGTGCCGGTTATTTGGTTGCATGCTTTTCAGCCTAGGGAGCAATACATAAAACTATTGATTGGTTATCTTCAGAAAAGCGGCTACGTAACCTCTTCGCATGAATGGTGAGGTTACCTTTCACATGAAAGTACATAATCGCGTGCTATAGTAGCTAATAACTTAACGCTAGGGTCCATAATAGTTGATGCATCATGATCTTGACCCAAAAAATAACAGCTCGTAATGCATCAAAAGTTTATCATCAGAGGGGTTAGGATATACCACCTCCCTTAATATTACAAACCAGATATTAGTTTTCATCAACTCCTATCTAACAGAGGGATATGAGGGATATGATACCACCTCTCAAATATATATGACCACATCAATAGATCATGATCATGATCGATAGCAGCATAGCAGGAGCCCTAATCAAAGTGGCTACAAAGCCAAGTCCTAAGTCAGGCCCTCCTCTCACTTGGACCCATGTTACCATAGGCGGCACCTTGTTCTTTGTTGTCGGCATAGAAGTCTATAGCCTCGTACAACAGTTTAGGGTCACTCGGCTGTCTGCAATCCACATACTTAGGGGTGAAGATGGTCTTCATCTGAGCATAGTTCGCTATGGGTGTGTGCAGCAACTCAAGAAGCTTCAGGAAGTCCTAAGAGTGAGAAGACAATATGTGAGTGCACATCAATGTATGAATCGCGAAGAACTAAAAATGTTAGAACATCTTACCATGAGGAGCTTCTTCAACATGTCGTCATCATGAACCATGAAGGTTGTGCTCTCCGGACACCATCGCATGCCCTCTTTCTGTCTTAGCTTGAGTATCCTATTGCATTTGACTCTTGTAACACCCTGGTCTCTCCGGACCAGCGGATGTCACTCGTGGCAGCTCAATAGGATCTCTAGACTAGCCCCACAGACCAATACTAGTCTTTTCTACGCACTTTGTCCTCACTCATGCGCACCTAGTACCCACTTCCTAGTAGGGCACCCATCCTCAAATTGCTCTAGGATAAGCACGCTTAACCTTAGAGTTCTTTTCAGATGAGCTTCTGGGAAAGAAGTTTAACTTGTTGGTATGGGTATACTATCAATCCTATTAAGCCATGTGCCAGGGTCTCACATACACCCACCCTTAGAAGATCGATGCCCTTGTCGATCAACCACAAGCCAGGAATGCCCCTCTTGGCATATGTCTGCGTCTCTAGTGCCGACCCATGTCCTCCACTGACCTGCACACGCCCGTGTAACCGTGAGGATCAGCTCTCATACCACTTGTAACACCCCGGTCTCTCCATACCAGCGGTTGTCAGTCTTGGCAGCTCAATAGGATCTATAGACTAGCCCGATAGACCAACAATAGTCTTTTCTGCGCACTTTGTCCTCACTCATGCGCACCCGGTACCCACTTCCTGGTCGGTCACCCATCCTCAAATTGCTCTAGGCCAATCATGCTTAACCTCAGAGTTCTTTTAAAATGAGCTTCTAGAAAAGAAGTTGCAACTTATTGGTATGGGTATACTATAAATCCTATTAAGCCATGTGCCAGGTCTCACAACTCTCCACTTCCTCATGTGTTTGTAGAGCTGGATAGTGGTCACTGTGACCCTAGTGAAGTCTAGAACATCATTGGCAATCTTTTGCACATGCCTCTCTCTGGACCCGTAGACGCGGTTTGTCCCGTTATGACTGAGCTCAGCCGTCCTATTGAGGACTAACTCTGACAAATAAGGTTTCCAAACCATTGGAGGTTTAGGGGCACACTTAACTGGCATCTTGGTGTGATACATATAGCTCATGTCAATGCTTCACATCGATGGAGCAGCCAAGTTGGGTGAGGTAGTAGTACATATGTTCTACATTCAGTTAAGCATGATACGCACAAAATATAATGGTAAGCAGCTTTTGCAACGAACAATGTTGATCATGATACAATGACTATTGCATATTACAAACGAACACACTGTATAGGTATGATAGAAATGGGTGGAAGTATTTTTACATCAACAGGAATAGCCTTCAGAAGAGAGGTCGGGGAGGTGGGGGAACCTAGAAGCACAATTGTGGTACTGCTAGAAGGGGAAGCCGACATCACATACGTGGTCATGCTCGAGGGGGAATCCGGCAAGACCACAGTCGCCATGCACAAAGGAGATAGCGGAATGGCCTATAATCGACCATGAGTAACATGATCTATGAATGCAGATCCATACATCTTGGCACATCATCAGATCTATGCAATATTAAGGGTTCGAGATACTTACAACAAGCGGAACTGCATCTAGCACACAAGTCGGGTAGGAGGGGGATTTCAGCATGCCAAAGTTGGCCTCCGTCGCCGTGGTCGAGGTCCAAGATCCCGCCATGGCCATGGAAATCAGAGGAGAGAGGAGGAGCTTAGAAGGGGGAAATGGCAAATTGATTTGGGCGGTGGAAGAGCTGAAGTTAAATAGGGGGCGAATTTTGGGCGAGTGGTGAGCGAAATTCTGGTAGGACAAATTCCATCATTGCCCGCCGCAATTTCGTTGGAGTGCGCAAGCTCGAGCGTCCTGCTGCCATCCCTAATTGCTGCATCTACATGGACGCCACATTCCCCATTTTGGCCGCAACTAGAGTGGCTCGCTAGAAACGGGAGATTCGAAATCTGCAGTTCCTAGCGGGCCTAGCCTAGGGGTACTTTAATCATTGTGTGGTCCATGACGCAGATTGTAGGCAGGCATCCCATCGGCACACTTTCGTCACTTCGGGGTATATCTGACCCTCGGGCACCCTACCAAACGCGCCTATGGTGTGCAAACTGAAACCGCCGGCGATGTCGTAATCATGGTGGTATAAATTTTGAACCTCGACCTGCTGTCATTATGGTGATTCATCTCTACATTATTGCAGTTTCTTCCGTCCTACATATATATGTGGGGCGAGCAATCATCTTTCTTTCCCCTTCCATCTCGCTTTTGGGCCTCCCATTGTTCGTTAGCAATGTTCGTTGCTTAAGGTGTCTTCTTTGTTTGCCCGCAGTGCTCCTCCTTCTCTGCAATTTTTTTTGGAAAGGAGCATATATTAATATTAGATGATACCAATTACACCCAACCTCTGCAACAACGCATTGCCCTAGCGGCCTGATGGCTGAGTTGATGTGGAGCCTGTTGGGAACCCCAAGAGCAAGGTGTGAAGCAGCACAACAACAAGTCTTCCCTCAGTAAGAAACCAAGGTTATCGAACCAGTAGGAGGAAGGAAACGTCACACATATGTTGCAAGTAACATGGAAACCTGCACAACACAAATTCAAGACTTTGCCCCAACTAACAGTGAGGTTGTCAATCTCACCGGTTGCTGTAACAAAGGATTAAACGTATGGTGTGGAAGGTGATGATGGTTTGCAGCAAGTAAACAATAACAGTGGAAGATGTATCAATGGTAAAGATTGTACCGGGGTCCATAGTTCACTGGAGGTGTTCTCCTTAGATAAACAAACATGGCCTGCTGGGTAAACAAATTACAGCAGGGCAATTGACAGGAACTGAGAAAGGCATAACAATGCAATACTAGACAAAAAGATCCTATGAGATTCGATTGGGCAATAAAACAAGATACATAGACCGCCATCCAACTGCATCTATGACTAGAAGTCCACCTTCAGGTTATCATCCGAGCCCCCTCCAGTATTAAGTTGCAAGCAATAGACAACTGCTTTAAGAAAAGTGTGTAAGGTAAACAATCCACTTGTTCCATGAACAAGAGATCGTTGTTTTCTCCCTAGTGGCAACAACACATATACAACCGAAGAGATTTCTGTCACTTTCCTTGGAAACTAGAGGCATGAACCCACTATCAAGCATAAATACCCCCTCTTGGAGTCACTAGCAACTACTTGGCCAAGATAGCTACTAACAACGGAGAGCATGCAAGATCACAAACAACACAGACATGATAGAATCATAAAGACAAAACCATTAATCAAACCAACATAATAATCTCAATATCCATCGGATCCCCGCAAACACAACATGCATGATTACAAACAGATTAGATCTTGATCATGAACGGAGCTCACAAGATCTATACATGAAAGCACAAGGAGGAGATACAACCATCTAGCTACTACATGGACCCGTAGTCCAAGGTGGAACTACTCATGCTTCATACCGTAGGATGGCATGATGAAGAATAAGGCCTCTGGGATGATCTCCCCTCCGGAAGGGTGCCGGGAAGAACTTCAGATCCCCCGATCTAGGGACGATGGCGGCGGCTAGAGACGGTTTCGTGGAATTTTAATTGGGTGCCTAGGGTTTCTGCATCGGGGGCTTCTTATAGGCGAAGAGGCGAGGCTGGGAGGCGGCCGGAGGGCCCACACCCTACCCAGGCGAGGGGTGGGCCTATCCGCGCCTAGGGGGGTGTGGCGGCCCTGGCTCGCCTCTCCGTCTCTCCTCTGGACTTCGTGTCGCCCACGGTAAAATATTGACTTTGGCTTTTGTCCCATCCAATTCCGAGAATATTGATTTTTTGCCTTTCTGGAACCAAAAATAGAAGAAAACATGCAACTGGCACTGTGGAAACTTGTTAATAGGTTAGTTCCAGAAAAGATATAAAAACACCTCAAAGTGTAGACAAAGCAAAGCAAAGTAGATACTAAACAAGCATGGAGCATCAAAAATTATAGATACGTTTCCGACGTATCACGGCCACACGGATGCACACAGCCAAAAAAAGAAAGAAGAATTATAAAAAAGAAAAGCCCCGCTACAGTGACTCATTCATTGAAACGACAATACTACCACCACCAACACAGCCCCAGAAGTCCAGCTTCTCCAAAAGCGACGCCCCGAAGAAGGGAACAGTGCACAAACACTGTCATCGCCCGATCAAAGATCTAGGTTTTCACCCTGAAGAAAGTCTGCGCTCTCAAAACAATACCTTGAACAAGGCCATTGCCAGGCACAACCAATTAAGGCTAGACCCTGGGTTTTCTCCCTGAGAGGTAGGACCATGAACCTCTCTTGTGCAGTCGCCCCCACTTGCATGCCACTGCTCCAATTCACAGGTCACCTAGCCAATTCCTCATCACCACCCATACTCGAACCACCATTTTCTGTCCTCAGATCTCGTTCTCCATGACTTTCTCTGTCAGGACCATGGAACGAGAACATGCCCCATGATAATAACAGCAAACCAAGCTTTGAATCACACCCTCTAAAACCAAACGGTCAGAGTAAAACATGGGTGCGTACGACCGAATTCAATCCTTCCAGCAAACTCACGTCATGATAGTACTTATGGAGTTCGCCGGCGGAGCCTTCCGGAATATGACACAGAAACCAGATCAATGGAGACCAACATCCGGCATATCATCATCTTGGCTTGAGATTGATCCAGGACTACCTCCTTTATTGAAACTGAGCCAGCAGCCCCCACACCACCCGCCGGAAACTAGCAGGATCCGCCGCAAGACGGCAAGACCACCTAGCCGACCATTCCGACGGAGAAGGAAACCACCACCATGCCAGGGGCAGATGACCCAAGCGCCCTAGTGTCATGGAAAAGTCCCGGGTCGCCTGGGCGCCGGCGTCGAGGCCAACATACGAGACAGATCGCGGCTAGGCCCAGATCCCCGCCGCTGCCTGCCGCCAGCCGCCATCTGGGCCGAGGATCACCGGCTGCCGCTCACCGCAACACCACCGCCAAACCAGCCGGGATGAACGCCGCCGCCTTCCCGCCAGATCGCGATCAAGGACGCCACCGCCACGCCCCCAGGTCTTTGCCTGGTGACGATCCAGGCGACGGCGGGGAGAAGGAGAGACCAAGGGAGGGAGGGCTCGACAGGGAGGGGAGGCCGCGCGAGTGCAGGAGGAGGAGGCGTCGGGAGGAGGAGCAGACATCCCTGTATGGACCTAATGGTCCTAAAATGGAGGGAGGATTTCAATTCCCCGGCCTCTGCACCAACTAGGGATGCACACAACCAGTAAGCATGACTACGAGGATTTTTAAACTTGGTTAAGTACCAAGCCTGGTCCTCAGGATAAATTGCATGAGTACCAGGAGAGCCTTGTTCTCAAGTATAAATAGGAACCTTAATTCGCTTCCGTGAGGATTTGAACTCAGGTGTTGGGTTTGTACATCCACTCCCCCAACCAGTTGAGTGATGACCCACAAGTGTAGGTGATCGCAACAGTCTTCGCGGGTAGTATTACCCAATTTATTGATTCGACACAAGGGGAGACAAAGAATACTTGCAAGACTTAACACCTGAGTTGTCAGTTCAGCTGCACCTGGAAATAGTTCTTGCTCACAGAAGTTTATCAGTAGCAACAGCAACATCAACAACGACAGTGAAACAGCAGTAGTAGTAACAATAACGGTAACAGTAGGATTCGAGTGCGGTAGGCATAGGGATGGATGGACGGGCGTTGCATGGACGAGTCTAAACATGTAACTTCAAAGAACTAGGGCATTGCAGATAAATAATAATAAGCATCCAATTACTAAAAAATCCTAGGCATGTGCTCCAAATATAGTCATACATGCTTGCAGTGAGAACTTGCACAACATCTTTTGTCCATCCAGACCGTTGCAGCGGGGCCTCTAGGGAACTACTAGCAATTAAGGTGCTCCTTTTAATAGAGCACCGGAGCAAAGCATTAACACTTCGTGAACACATGTGATCCTCACACCACAGCCATCCCCTCCGGTTGTCCCAATTATTGTAACTTTGGGGCCTTTGGATCTGGACAATGATATGTGGACACAACTTGCAGATAATATCATAAACAATACTATCATAATGATTCAATAATAAGTTCAGATCTGAGATCATGGAACTCGGGCCCTAGTGACAAGCATTAAGCACAACAAGTTGCAACAAAGTCAAGTAGCACTAATAGAGATACTAGGCACTATGCCCCTAACAGATCTTATTCGATTACATGATAGAACTCATCCAATCCCTACCATCCCCAAGCCTACAGCGGGGGATTACTCACTCATGGATGAGGGAAACATCGGTGGTTGATGGAGATGCGTTGGTGATGATGATGGCGATGATCCTCTCCAAATTCCCCGTCCCGGTAGGGTGCCAGAACGGAGTTTCTGGATCCGAATCTTGGTTTCTCGTGGCGGCGGCGGAGCGGAACTCTTTCTGGAAAACTATCGAACCCCCCTCTGTTTTTAGGTCAGAAGGCAACTTATAGGCGCGGAGGGAGGCCGAGGAGCTGCCTGGGGTGGCCAAACCTCCCCTAGGTCTCCCCTCTGTCTCCCCTTCTGGCTCCGTGGATCTTCTGGTGAGAAATAGTTTTTGGTATATTTTCCGGGATTTTTCCTGATATTTCATTTTCTGCACAACAACAGGACACCAAGGTAATTCTGCTGAAAACAGCGTCAGTCCGTGTTAGTTTATCCAAATCACACAAGTATAGAGGAAAAACAATAGCAAAGTGTTCAAGAAAGTAGATACGTTTTGGACGTATCAACTCCCCCCAAGCTTAGCTGATTGCTTGTCCTCAAGCAATTCAGTTGAAAACTGAGTGCGATAAAAGAACTTTCACGAACTCTTTGCTTCATATGATGTATATATTCTCAGCACATGAGTAGATGCTTAGACAATTCATAATAAGAAGTATGCAACTAAGTCTACTCAATAGTCATTGCAAGCTATGAAGAGAAACCAACTCAATAATAATAAGTAGCATGAAACATAAACATAATCAACATTTCAATGCTCATAATAAGGTATGATAGAGTGGTATCTCTCTTCCTTTGTTTGAAGAGCACAATATAAATGCCAAGGCACCTCTGAATTTCAAGTGAAGACTAGAGATAAAGATATCAGAGATACAAGCATCAAAGTCATGACATAATTAACCAAGCTTTGGAACAAACACAAGAATGACAACTATGCTCTCAAGAAGGTGCTCATAGAATAAGTGGTGACTCAACAAAGTTGTGAAAACGGTTTTGTGAAGGTTTGAAAGGCTTCCTAATGCTGAAAGGAAGGTACTCATTAGCTTTGAGCTCTCATTACCCCTATCATGGGTATCTTCATGTGGTTAAGGTGAAAGTGAGGTCCACTCTGAATCATATGCTTGACAGACCATAGACTGGAAATCCCAAGTCCCTTGAGTACGAGGGTCGCTCTGCATGCTACTCAACTTGGTCACCTGAAAGTTCTCGTCATTGTAAATACATGAATATCATCGAGAACCGCCAACATGGTACCCCTTGCACATGGTATAGGAGCTTTCCCATAACCAAAATGAAAAGGCAAGCAGACAATGAGCATCTCAGCAATCTTTTTATTTACCATATGCATAGCTTTTTATTGAGGAAGCTTCATAGATGCTCATTATGGTGATGCTGCAAGTTTCCACCATGATTAAGCATGGCTTAGGCTAGCGGCCTAGGTGTTTATCTAACACAATGTATAAACTCCATGAACTAACAACTTCCCCCTTTTATTTCACATCGTCGACATCCATAAACAAAAGAGCAAAGTATCAACTCGATAGAATTATCCAAAAAGTGTTGAAAGAGTTCCCCGTGACAGCACGGTTCTGCTGACTCCCAGTATATAATAAGCAAGCATATAACTTTCATGGACTAGTCACAATGGTTCAGAATTATTAAGCGCAAGGAATAAAGTGTGCCATCAAGTTTGTGAGAGCTTTACTAACTAACTTTCTTAAAACAGACAAACATTTTATTTTGGAAGAAAACACGACATATAGAATATTGTGGCGCCCCGCAAAAACCACTACTAGAAAATCGCGTTGTTTTTGTGCATTGCCTCCTCATGACCGCATGCTCATGTCATCATGCCACATTGCATTTGAGCATCGTCATCATCATGCATTTGCTTGTCTAAAACTATTTACGAAAAGCATATTTTGTTTTCTAAATACCCCGCCTTTATTTCAAATCCAAAACCCGGGTCTCCGGAATATTTTGTTTCGTCTACCAACGGTTTGCAAAAGCCCCGTTTTAAATAAATAAAATGTTTAATTATTTTTAGGGGGCAGCCGTACCGGGCCGATCCGACCCAGTCGGCCACCCCCAGTACAAAACCAGCCTGTCTAAACCTTTTCCTACCCTATCCTAATCTACCCAGCCCCCTCCACCTCACCCCACCCTATCGCCTCGCGCCACCTCACCTCTCCCTTTCACCCTGCCAATCCCAGCCCGCCACCTCAGCCGGCCGCCCCTCCCCCTGGCCAGCCTGGCCACTCCCACCCCCCGCCGCCACCTGGGCGCATGCCCCTGGTCCCACCACTCCCTGGCCGATGCACCCACCTGGTCCGCTCCTCTCTCCTTCCTCCCGATCGAACCCCCCGGCCCCACCCCGTTTCTCTCTCCCCATCGCCTCCCTCTGCCCCATACCAGGATCCACCGCCGCCAGGGCCCCTCCTTTCCCCGAGCTCCCTCGCCGACCAGCCGCCTCCCTCTCTCTCCCGCAGACGCGCCCGCGGCCGCTCCTCTCTCCTCCTCCCGCTCGGCCGCGTCCTCCCCCGCCCTCTCACCTCGCCCCGACCTCCGCCCGCGGCCACGTGACCCCGCCGCCGGCCGACCTTGTTCCTCTCTCCTCCCTCCTCTCGCTGTCCCGCGCTGCCTCCCCGAGTCTGCCGCCGGGCTCCTCCCCGCCGTCGCCACCTCGGCCTCCGTCGGCCCCACCTCTGTCCCGCGCGCCTCCTCGCGAGCGAGTCGTCCGCTGCGCCTGGGAGCCGCCCGCCGTCCGTTCGTCCTCGCCGGAGCCGCCGGCCCCGCGCCACCCCGGCCCCAAGCTCGCCGTCGATCTCGCCTGCTCGTGTCGCCGGCCAGGACCTCCTCCCCGTCAAGCCCCGCCATCGTCGGCCTCTGCCACGACCCCCAGGCTCCACCGCCATACCGCACCCCGTCCGCTTCCCCGGCCTCGGACCGGCAGCGCTGCGTCGCCCTCTGCTTTGGGGATATTCGGCAGCCACCTCGCGTCCACGTCTCTGTGTTTCCCCTTCCTGGTGTTGTGCTTCTAGCACGGTGGTGCTAGTGGCGCGTGTGTACATTAAGGATGCAAAGATAAATATGTGTATGTGACCTGTTAATGTGGCTCACTAAGACCGACCCGTAACAAGTTCTTCGATCCCGTCGCCGAGATCTCCTCACGGACAAGACCAACCCGATGCCGGCCACAGATGATCGAGATGGCACACCAAGATCTTCGTCAGGGAACGACAAGAACTTCTACCGGAGTCCAAACCCCGAAGACCGAACCCGGACATGCCGAATTCTTCGACCCGAAGGCCACGGATACGCCAAGTACTTCCTCGAGGACGCCAAGTTCTTCACCCGGAATGCCAAGACCGACTCGATGGCGCGGACCCGACAAGATCTTCGCAACGACAAGATCGACACCGACCAGGGCGAATCCGATGCGCCCCGACACCGAACCAAGTCCTTCTTCGCGGAACGCCAAGATCTACTCTGTTATCCGAGAACGATCCGGCCGAGACCGAACCCCAGATCCGAACCCTGAGTCTGAACCTGAACCCCCGGAACCAAGATCCTCCGGACCCACATGTGTGAACCTTTTCCCGAGCCCCTATTTTATAAATGCTTTATATAAAACTTGTTGCATATTAATTGTTCATCTCGCATGCATATCATGTGGGTTGGGGCCATTATGTCGATTCACCTCATAATTAAATATGGAGTCTATACGCGGGATATCTTTGTCTTATTCCGGACTTCATTTAAATTGGCATAGCGAACCGAAGCCATGTTTGGTCTTGCTAATCCAACATTTAATTTGCGGGGTATCTAAACAACCAGAACCATATATTTAATTGTCGGGACCCCGGTTCCGCTTAATATGGCCTATTTGCATCGCATCCTTTGCCATGTCATGCATCATATCATGATCATGCCGATTCTTCCGCATTAGTTGTAATTGTTGCATCGCTTGTTCTTTTCTAGTGTTTTGCTTCTTCGCGGATAAGGCCGTTGAGTTGATGTGAGTGTCGACCCGATCTTCGGATGAACCTTCGGCAAAGTTTTCAGGCGAGCACCTCCCCCTTTCTACCTATCTTACTTTTATATAGTATTTATTCCCTCCTGTTGATCTATTGCTATCTGTGTTGCGGTGATCTAGTTTTCGTACCCGTGATATCCCTTGCAGCCTCATATTGCCTTGGACACATCCTATTACCTGTTGTTTGGTAGATAGTTGGACCTGCGCGTCGTAGTTGCGTGCTCAAGAGCTATTGCGTGTCGTCAAGTACCACAGTTGTTGGAGTATTGCCGCATGTTTAAGGTTGGAGATGATCATGGCTTTAATTATAGTTTAATTCAATTACTGTTTAATAACTAAAATTGAAGTAGGTAAATGCAGAGGCACAGGTGGGCAATAGATGTTATTTGGTTGTTAACCATCCACTTGTGTCCCATAGGACCCCGAGTTCTTGACACCTGTTCCGAGATCAAGCGCGCTAACCACATGTGGGATGTATGGGCACCCCATCGATTTAGTACCTGATTTCAAAGTACTGTACTGGGGGCCACAAGTAGTTTGGGGCTTTATTACTATTCTGTACTTATGCCATGCTTTACTGCTTAATTTAAATTGTGCGATGTACTGCACCTGTACTGTTTAGGATCGTGACCCGTTTTCGCTGTATCGACAAGCCCAGTCACACTTTCGGGTTCCCAGTCGTTTACAGCCGGCTCCACAAACCCTGAGTCCGTCTCGGAGACCGGCCGACTTTGTTGCGGGTAGCTTAGTGGGGTGGCCCCCATGTACTTGCTTTGGGTCTGGGAAACGTCATGACTTAGGCCCCGCCGACATACCGATGGGTGTATGTTAACTGATCTGGCAAAAAGGGTCGAAGTGCGTGTGGATACTTTGGTGCACCCCTGCAGGGTTAAATCTTTTCGAGAAGCCGTGTCCGCGGTTATGGATGACTTGGAGCACAGGTCTCGATCATAGACAACTATAACTAAAGTTTACTGTTATAATTTGACTTATATCCGATATGACTAGTAATCAGCTTCACTACAACGGAATGGCTAAATAAAAGTACCAACAACTGCTGGGTTTGGGGATATCTCATGCTAATTGTATCTGACTAGTAAGTGTTGCAACTACAACGGAATGTTTAACTAAAATTGCCCACTGCTTATTATATCAGGATGACTATCTATACCTAACTAGTAATTGCTGCAACGATAACTGAATAAATAAAACTGCCAACGGTGTGAGTTCCTCGGTTGACTTCCTCGTTTGGTCTCGAGGGGGAAACACCAGGATGGGTATGTCTGGTGGTAGTATCAGGTTGGTTCCGGATAGGTCTTTCTTACCCCTCTCTGATAGCCGACAGTTATATCGAGTCTCTATAGGTTGTTTAGTGCATGCTGCGCTGCCGCTTCAGTCCACCATACCTATGTAGGCGAGGACCGCCGAATTCTAGCCTCGCCGTGTACTGGCCTCAGTACTGACCGCTCTCTCTTTTTCCTTTGCCCTTCGTCGGCACCCCTTTTGTTTAAGCAGGTTTTGAGATCGACGTCGTTAGCAGGGTTACCCTTCCGGCTTGGCCTGGGCAGGGTTATGGACGCCATTGGTTATTCTTCAGGGCTCTTAGCCCCATTTGCATCTTGTCCGTAGCTGGACGCTCTATCGTTTTCAAGGTGATTTGGATCTTTGTTCTGTATATCTGTATTCTTGACTCATGTAGTCGTGTTGTATATATATCTGTTCTGTGGGTCCCATCGAGGACTGTTGTGTAATGTTATTACTTCGTTTTCCACCCGCACGCAAGTGCCTGGTGGGCACCTTTGAATCGTTTCTAAGCGGGTTGGCGGGAAGCGCTGAAACTTGCATAGGGCCGATTCTGAGGGTGTTACAGTGGTATCAGAGCTCAGCAGTTGCGATACCCCACATGTCCAGCCTGTAGGATAACCTAGCTAACGGCCGAAGTAGAGTGTCAAAACTATTTTTGCAAATCGGTTGGATAGTTCTGGTTAGGTCTGGTTTTACTCCTTACCCCTCTGCTGTTCTCCTCTTACCTCTGCGTGTTTTGGATCTGTTCTCTTTCCTTCTTCTAGTCCAGGATTTCTCGTGGTTGGGTTTTCCGTCGTACCTTCAGGGTTTCGCTTCCTCCTTGGTAACGATGCTTCTACATCTGGTCTTCATGCTATCAGAGGAATCCTTCATCTGTTGGATTTCTCTCTGTTCCATGTTGTGCCTTTCGGTGTTTTCTGACGCGACGACATCATCTACGCCAGATCCGATGCAGAGTCTGCATCACTCCTTTGTTCCTGAACCTCGATTGTCGAGATCTTCAGTCTGATTCCGAGAGTTGGTTGCATAATTCCCCTATTCATGTGCAGAGTAATGCTTTGGGTGCGCGATGGACTGATCACCATCCGACTACTCTTATCATTTGCTCTTGTACATTGAATCGGTGGATCAAGAAGTTGTACTCCTTCCATAGAAGTTAGAGGTGGCCTTACCTTTTGAGACCTCTACCTTGGTCCTTTGTTTTCCGGAGTGTTCTCCCAACGAACGTGAGCCACACCCTTTGTTGGTGGTGTCGCCAATTTCAAGACGGATGAAGAATCTTTGTTAGTGGTGTCGTGAAGATCTAGATGTGGCGAGAAGATTTAGATCGGCGGCCTTCTTCCCCGTACCAGGAAGCGGATCTCGAGGGCGAGATCCATTGTTAGTGGTGTCGAATTGTGGCGCCCCGCAAAAACCACTACTAGAAAATCGCGTTGTTTTTGTGCATTGCATCGTCATGACCGCATGCTCATGTCATCATGCCACATTGCATTTGAGCATCGTCATCATCATGCATTTGCTTGTCTGAAACTATTTACGAAAAGCATATTTTGTTTTCTAAATACCCCGCCTTTATTTCAAATCCAAAATCCGGGTCTCCGGAATATTTTGTTTCGTCTACCAACGGTTTGCAAAAGCCCCGTTTTAAAAAAATAAAATGTTTAATTATTTTTAGGGGGCAGCCGTACCGGGCCGATCCGACCCAGTCGGCCACCCCCAGTACAAAACCAGCCTGTCTAAACCTTTTCCTACCCTATCCTAATCTACCCAGCCCCCTCCACCTCACCCCACCCTATCGCCTCGCGCCACCTCACCTCTCCCTTTCACCCTGCCAATCCCATCCCGCCACCTCAGCCGGCCGCCCCTCCCCCTGGCCAGCCTGGCCACTCCCACCCCCCGCCGCCACCTGGGCGCATGCCCCTGGTCCCACCACTCCCTGGCCGACGCACCCACCTGGTCCGCTCCTCTCTCCTTCCTCCCGATCGAACCCCCCGGCCCCACCCCGTTTCTCTCTCCCCATCGCCTCCCTCTGCCCCATACCAGGATCCACCGCCGCTAGGTCCCCTCCTTTCCCCGAGCTCCCTCGCCGACCAGCCGCCTCCCTCTCTCTCCCGCAGACGCGCCCGCGGCCGCTCCTCTCTCCTCCTCCCGCTCGGCCGCGTCCTCCCCCGCCCTCTCACCTCGCCCCGACCTCCGCCTGCGGCCGCGTGACCCCGCCGCCGGCCAACCTCGTTCCTCTCTCCTCCCTCCTCTCGCCGTCCCGCGCTGCCTCCCCGAGTCTGCCGCCGGGCTCCTCCCCGCCGTCGCCACCTCGGCCTCCGTCGGCCCCACCTCTGTCCCGCGCGCCTCCTCGCGAGCGAGTCGTCCGCTGCGCCTGGGAGCCGCCCGCCGTCCGTTCGTCCTCGCCGGAGCCGTCGGCCCCGCGCCACCCCGGCCCCAAGCTCGCCGTCGATCTCGCCTGCTCGTGTCGCCGACCAGGACCTCCTCCCCGTCAAGCCCCGCCATCGTCGGCCTCTGCCACGACCCCCAGGCTCCACCGCCATACCGCACCCCGTCCGCTTCCCTGGCCTCGGACCGGCAGCGCTGCGCCGCCCTCTGCTTTGGGGATATTCGGCAGCCACCTCGCGTCCACGTCTCTGTGCTTCCCCTTCCTGGTGTTGTGCTTCTAGCACGGTGGTGCTAGTGGCGCGTGTGTACATTAAGGATGCAAAGATAAATATGTGTATGTGACCTGTTAATGTGGCTCACTAAGACCGACCCGTAACGAGTTCTTTGATCCCGTCGCCGAGATCTCCTCACGGACTAGACCAACCCGATGCCGGCCACAGATGATCGAGATGGCACACCAAGATCTTCGTCAGGGAACGACAAGAACTTCTACCGGAGTCCAAACCCCGAAGACCGAACCCGGACATGCCGAATTCTTCGACCCGAAGGCCACGGATACGCCAAGTACTTCCTCGAGGACGCCAAGTTCTTCACCCCGAATGCCAAGACCGACTCGATGGCGCGGACCCGACAAGATCTTCGCAACGACAAGATCGACACCGACCAGGGCGAATCCGATGCGCCCCGACACCGAACCAAGTCCTTCTTCGCGGAACGCCAAGATCTACTCTGTTATCCGAGAACGATCCCGCCGAGACCGAACCCCAAATCCGAACCCTGAGTCTGACCCCGAACCCCCGGAACCAAGATCCTCCGGACCCACATGTGTGAACCTTTTCCCGAGCCCCTAGTTTATAAATGCTTTATATAAAACTTGTTGCATATTAATTGTTCATCTCGCATGCATATCATGTGGGTTGGGGGCATTATGTCGATTCACCCCATAATTAAATATGGAGTCTATACGCGGGATATCTTTGTCTTATTCCGGACTTCATTTAAATTGGCATAGCGAACCGAAGCCATGTTTGGTCTTGCTAATCCAACATTTAATTTGCGGGGTATCTAAACAACCAGAACCATATATTTAATTGTCGGGACCCCGGTTCCGCTTAATATGGCCTATTTGCATTGCATCCTTTGCCATGTCATGCATCATATCATGATCATGCCGATTCTTCCGCATTAGTTGTAATTGTTGCATCGCTTGTTCTTTTCTAGTGTTTCGCTTCTTCGCGGATAAGGCCGTTGAGTTGATGTGAGTGTCGACCCGATCTTCGGATGAACCTTCGGCAAAGTTTTCAGGCGAGCACCTCCCCCTTTCTACCTATCTTACTTTTATATAGTATTTATTCCCTCCTGTTGATCTATTGCTATCTGTGTTGCGGTGCTCTAGTTTTCGTACCCGTGATATCCCTTGCAGCCTCATATTGCCTTGGACACATCCTATTACCTGTTGTTTGGTAGATAGTTGGACCTGCGCGTCGTAGTCGCTTGCTCAAGAGCTGTTGCGTGTCGTCAAGTACCACAGTTGTTGGAGTATTGCCGCATGTTTAAGGTTGGAGATGATCATGGCTTTAATTATCGTTTAATTCAATTACTGTTTAATAACTAAAATTGAAGTAGGTAAATGCAGAGGCACAAGTGGGCAATAGATGTTATTTGGTTGTTAACCGTCCACTTGTGTACCGTAGGACCCCGAGTTCTTGACACCTGTTCCGATATCGAGCGCGCTAACCACATGTGGGATGTATGGGCACCCCATCGATTTAGTACCTGATTTCAAAGTACTGTACTGGGGGCCACAAGTAGTTTGGGGCTTTATTACTATTCTGTACTTATGCCATGCTTTACTGCTTAATTTAAATTGTGCGATGTACTGCACCTGTACTGTTTAGGATCGTGACCCGTTTTCGCTGTATCGACAAGCCCAGTCACACTTTCGGGTTCCCAGTCGTTTACAGCCGGCTCCACAAACCCTGAGTCCGTCTCGGAGACCGGCCGACTTCGTTGCGGGTAGCTTAGTGGGGTGGCCCCCATGTACTTGCTTTGGGTCTGGGAAACGTCATGACTTAGGCCCCGCCGACATACCGATGGTTGTATGTTAACTGATCTGGCAAAAAGGGTCGAAGTGCGTGTGGATACTTTGGTGCACCCCTGCAGGGTTAAATCTTTTCGAGAAGCCGTGTCCGTGGTTATGGACGACTTGGATCACAGGTCTCGATCATAGACAACTATAACTAAAGTTTACTGTTATAATTTGACTTGTATCCGATATGACTAGTAATCAGCTTCACTACAACGGAATGGCTAAATAAAAGTACCAACAACTGCTGGGTTTGGGGATATCTCATGCTAATTGTATCTGACTAGTAAGTGTTGCAACTACAACGGAATGTTTAACTAAAATTGCCCACTGCTTATTATATCAGGATGACTATCTATACCTGACTAGTAATTGCTGCAACGATAACTGAATAAATAAAACTGCCAACGGTGTGAGTTCCTCGGTTGACTTCCTCGTTTGGTCTCGAGGGGGAAACACCAGGATGGGTATGTCTGGTGGTAGTATCAGGTTGGTTCCGGATAGGTCTTTCTTACCCCTCTCTGATAGCCGACAGTTATATCGAGTCTCTATAGGTTGTTTAGTGCATGCTGCGCTGCCGCTTCAGTCCACCATACCTATGTAGGCGAGGACCGCCGAATTCTAGCCTCGCCGTGTACTGGCCTCAGTACTGACCGCTCTCTCTTTTTCCTTTGCCCTTCGTCGGCACCCCTTTTGTTTAAGCAGGTTTTGAGATCGACGTCGTTAGCAGGGTTACCCTTCCGGCTTGGCCTGGGCAGGGTTATGGACGCCATTGGTTATTCTTCAGGGCTCTTAGCCCCATTTGCATCTTGTCCGTAGCTGGACGCTCTATCGTTTTCAAGGTGATTTGGATCTTTGTTCTGTATATCTGTATTCTTGACTCATGGAGTCGTGTTGTATATATATCTGTTCTGTGGGTCCCATCGAGGACTGTTGTGTAATGTTATTACTTCGTTTTCCACCCGCACGCAAGTGCCTGTTGGGCACCTTTGAATCGTTTCTAAGCGGGTTGGCGGGAAGCGCTGAAACTTGCATAGGGCCGATTCTGAGGGTGTTACAAATATGCACTGAAATAGCAAATGATGCTAATAGGTAGGTATGGTGGACGCAGCTGGCAATATTGGTTTTGGGGAGTTGGAAGCATAGGTAGAGCACTTACTCAGTGCAAGTGAAGGCTAGCAATAGAGAGGGAGCGACAAACGAGAGATCAATAACTGTCATAATCATGGTTGCAACAAAACAAGACTAGTTATGGCATGAAAGTGATACAAGAACTCTGAGGCAAAATAAATCATCAAGGCTTACTGACTATTGATTAGTCATATTCATGCGTGAGCATGTGCCAAGTCGATTCATATGAACAGTCAGAGGAGGATACCACAATATCATACCAAAGTATGAAAAAAACAATACAAGCAAATATTCATATGATATGCTACAAACTATTAGCAAGCTGGAGCTAATCATAGACAAGCAAGAACTACTAAGCATCCATAATGACATACACCTTACACAAACAGGCTAAGCATGCTCACAGTGATGAGTATATGTACAAAAATGAAACAAATAGAGTTCGTTACCAGCCTCTTACCACACCTCGAGTTGTCTTAATCTTCATTATTGCCCTTCACTTGTGTGACTTGAATATTAACATGAAACCAATATCCACTGAGGACGGCTGAACCCTGTAAAGAACTCACAAAACCAAAGAAGAAGAACAAATATTTTTGGTGTTTTTGATTTTTTAGAAGGAAACCAACACAAAACCAAATGAAGCAAAATAAAACCAAAAACAAAAACTAAGACGCTCCAAGAACAACACAACTGTGCATGAAACAATAAAAACGAAGTGTCTAGAAAGACCTGAGATTTTTATTGATGAAGAAGGGGATGCCTTGTCACCCCCAAGATTTGACGCTTGTACCTCTTGAGTAATTATTGCGGTGACACGGAGTGGCTCCCCCCAAGCTTGAGGTTTTGTCCATTCTTCATCTCATTACATCATCCTCTCTCTACACTAGAAATTTTTCTTTCATACAAAACTTCACACAATCTTCATTAGCAACATTAGTTTATTCAAAAGATATTAGACCTCTGGCAAAGCTTTGGAACAGCAAGTCTTTTCATTAAAAACACAAGCTAATATAGCAACTCCTTCAAAAATCTCAATTTCCCAAAAAGAACCCGAAAAGGAATCAATAAGAAGCAAATGCAAATAATGGCAGAAATCTGTCAAAACAGACCAGCAGATAGAAATCGATTTTTCCGAAGACCTTCTATTGCTAAAATCAAAAAGTGTTGAACTAACGAAAGTTAGCTAACATACTGGGGGATTTATTCGTGAATTTTAAGCTCAATCCTACTTACAGAGACTCCTCAAGAGTTTCGAGACAGAAATCTGTTTCGAGACAGCAACTCCCCAAATCTTACTTCCCTCTCATTAGAGGTCATTCTTGGCGCAAAAAAAGCAAAAAAAAAGGATAAGGAGAGATCATTACTGAAGTAATAACTTCCAAGACTCAAGAAAACTCTTGGGTTATCTCCCAACAAGTACTTTTCTTGAACGCCTTTAAGTTAGGCACGGCGAAGAGCAAAGATTGAAAAGGAGAAAAATAAAAGTGAGCAAGTATAACCACTGTGAAAACATTATTTTCTTCATTAAAATCCTTTTGTTAACAAGGTTTATCAAGTTTTGTTACCAAAACAATCTTATATGAAACAAAACTTTGCATTCCACAAGGTGATTATGTTACCTCATACTTGATAGCAATTGTCCCAATCATAATAGTTTCAAAATTTTCTTGTGGAATGGGACAATATATTTCTCCAACCTTGATGCTCTCAATATTTTCAATGGAATTCAGGCAATAGCTTCTAACAAACTTCTTGGGGAAATAGATAGTGTGCTCTTTGTCATTAATATTAAATGTCACTTTTCCTTGATTACAATTGATGATAGCACCCGCAGTATTAAGAAAAGGTCTCCCAAGAATAATTGTAGAGGTCCTAACCTTCAATAAGGTAGAGATCCCTGTGTTTACAATGCTAGTCCCTGGATCAATAGCTAGCATCCACATTTAAGATGTAATATCAAGAAACAAAGGTCATAATATAACTTTATAACCAGGAATAACATAATTTTATTACATCTTACATAGCTCATCTGGCTATTACATTACATTGCAGCAAAATATCTATAAGCATGGGGTCCTTCATCTTCAAAGTGCCACAGGCAAACATGTTGGTTGTAGACTTTGTAATCCTAATCAATCAATCTTCACTAAAATCAATCAAACCTGCAACATTACAAGTTACAGCCACAAGGGTCAATACATTTGAATTGTATTGGCAAGTTTCACTACTATGTATAATATAAGTGGATCCTATCATTACATGCATATTTGGCTAAGTAGAGTTTTAGGCTCATTTGCAGAAAGCAATAGTTTATCCTATCTTTTCAAAATGGTTTTGATCTTTTGTCAAATCTTTTCTGAACTCCTTGGAATCCACCAAGTGTCTTTGTCAAAATCTCTTGAGATCCTTGGTACACCCCAAGTACTTCAAGTTTTTATCAAAACCTCTTGAGCTCCTTGGTAAATCCCCAAGTGCATCAAGTTTTTATCCAAATCTCTTGAGCTCCTTGGTACCCCCAAGTGCATCAAGTCTTTTGTTGTCACTTAAAATTTTTTCTTTTAGAAATTGGAATGTCGAGATTTCCCATAGCTTCAAGCTTTAGTTGCTCAGTATTGTCCATAACCGGGGACACGGCTAAGTACTTAGATTTTATTATCTTCTGCAGAAGTTGTACACTTTACCCACATGACACACCCTCATCTTGTTGCCACCAGTGTCCGCTGGATTGGTACTCACCAAGATGGAGTACTGGCAGATTGAGAATGTGACGAAGTCTTTCTAGAGGGTCCTCCCATACACCATTGCTAGCTTGTCTTCAGGCACCCATGTAGGGTTTCGAGTTCCCTCATTTTCAGTACCTGGGACAATGCATGGGTCTTCCCAATGTAGTTGACTAAGCCAGAGCCATAAGTAGCATGTGGCTGTACATGAAAGCCACAATTTGAGAAACATGTTCAATCTCTAAGTTCCTGGGTGGTTTTCCTTTGGAGCACAACACAAAGAGATTGCCATAGACATGGTTCCTTTTGTTGCCACCTTCTCCAAAACTTAAAGTATCCTTGTCCACCCAGGTGGTTCATTGAGTACTTGTTTTATTATATAAAAACATAAATCTTTTCTCAACTTCATAAAATCTCAACATGTATCTCTTCTCAAAAAATAGCATGGCTAAGCATTTTACAACTACATTGTTTCCACTAAGAAATATATAAGGGTATCCTATTAGGATTTAGCATAGCATAAGTATAGAAATTCTTTTCATGCATGTTTCAAAATCCACTAAGTATAATGAAAATAGTAGGACTTTAGATGATAGTGTAACTTGCCTTTTTGGTAGGGAATGTTGGTTCACTTCTTGATCTTGCTAGTTTCACACTTTTCTAACTTCACTACAAATCAATCAAGCAAACACAATATCAACTAGCATTCCAACCAATATTCAAACAATCAAACACACATAAAATAATAGGATCTAAGTCATGCATGCAAGCATGCAAAAGATAGTTTTATTTGCCAAGGTGGTTTCTACTAGGCTCTAAACAAAGTAAGGCTCAAAGTGGTCATTTTCCAAAGTGGCAAAGTCATTTGCAAAAGGGTTTTTCCTATCGATCATTTTTTTAAATCCAATCAATATTTTATGTGGTGGAAAATGTTTTTATCAAAGCAACAATTTCATGTTCCTTCACCAAATAGGTTGTTAATTCTCAAAACTTGGTGTTTAGGGTCAGTAGCTTTGAATCACAACATTTTCCAAAGGTTTTTACTCCAAAATCATTTTCATAATAAAACCAATATTTTATTTGGCTAGAAATGGGCTAATTCAATTAATCCATCCTATCCTTCACCAAATACATTTTTAAATCCACAAGTTGGTTCCTAGGGTCAGTAGGTTCACAACAAACCAATTTGCAAAGATTTCATCTTTAAAATCATTTTGTAATAATTTTTCTAATCTAAACAAGCATACAAATGTTTCTGCAAAAACAAACAATTTACCACAGGCTTTTTACTAAAAAAATTGCATGGTTGGCTAGGGCTTGTTCCACTGATTCCATTGATATAAAGTTTGTAAATTTTGGACGTGTGGATCAAAAGTTACAAGGTTTTCAAATCTGTATCTAAATCAGATTTCAAATCCTGTTTTAAATCGAATACTGGCCACGCGTCGCGATGCTACTGGTCGATACCGATTCGGGTGGATCGAGTGATGCTGGCCGTAGGATTAAACTAACAACGCACGGCATAGATGGATCGATACCCCTTCGGCTAACAATCTATCGCGTGCGTACGATTAAGATCCAACGGCGCGCATCACGCTTGCCAACTAGTGGCGGCGCTGGCGGCGGCAGACGGCGGCGCACGCTCAGACGGTGGGCTAGCGGCGGTTCTAGGAAGCAAAGAGAGAGGGGGAGGTGCTCACCGGGTTCAGGAGGTCACGGTGAAGCTCGAGGCGGTGTTGGTATGGCGAGGGGCACACTGGTTCCAGCGGGATTGCTCGCCGGAGTGGGGGACGGCGTCGGGCGGCTCTGGTCGTTGTCGAGGGCGGTGCTGCGGTTCGCCCCGAGGGAAAACGAGGACATGGTTAGATGCGCAAGATCAAGTCGAAGCTGCGTGCGTGAAGGAGAGGGCGCGGGGTGGTCTGTGCTTACCAGGGGACGTCGCCGGAGTGGTAGCAGACGCGGCGGTGCTCAGAGTTGTCGAAGTCGACGCTCTGGGGCGCCCGCGGTTGAGCGGAGGGCACAGACAGGTGCGCCTGGGATTGGGGATCACGGTTGTGTGCTCAGGGAGGCAAGGGGTGGCGAGGTTCGGCCGGAATCGAGGAGGAAGCTCGTCGGAGCAGTGAGGGGTCTCTGGTGAAATTAGCGTAGCCTGGTGGCGTGTTGGTTATGGCGACAGAGGGGAAATGGGGAGGAGAGGGAGACGTTTAAGGGGGCGTGGTCGCCGAGGGAGTAATGGCTGTTAATCACGCGAATTGATCGCCGGAGTAAAGACAGGAAACGGCGAGGAGGAATCAGCGCGGTTGAAGACAATGAACAGTGTTGTGGGGCCTTGCTGTCAATGGGGGAGTGAGAGGGAAGGAGGGTCCACCAATCAGTGTCTCTGCGGGTGTGTGTTTGGGTAGAAAACGCTTCGCGCGTGGGAAAGAAGCTGGGCTGCTACTGGGCTTGTTGGGATTGGCCAGCTGGGCTGTGTCCTTTTCTATATTTTTTTCTTTCTGAAAGCTTTTTATTTTTCTATAACTAATTTCTGTTTTGAAATTCAAACAACAATCAAACATTCAAATCAAATCAAACTTTCACCAAACATTGCAATTGAATTTGGTTCTGTTTAACAACGTAAACCAAAGTCCAAAGATCAAAATAATATTTTTATTTTAGGTCCATTATTAATTAAATAAATAGACCTTTGTTATTAAATCAAATAGATTTTGATTTATTCAAAACTCTATTTTGAAATCTAAATATTATCAAAACCAAATCAGTAGGTTTTATTTGAAAATAAAGAATACTTGGAAAACTTGTTTAAAATAATTAAATAAGTTTTTGATGTTTAATTAAAATAGTAAAACCTTTATTTTTAATAAACTTGGATATTAAATCCTTATTAATTTATTTTAAATAAACCTTTACTAATTTTTATCAAATAGAAATATTTTATTTCAAAGACTTGGCCAAGTTTTAATTTGGCTTATAAAATATTCCTTAGTTAAATTTCTTCCTTTTCTTTGAAAACCAAATCTTTTTATTAAAAGATCCAAAATAGTATTTCCAAATATTTTTAGCTTTATTGTTTATTTAACTTTTTAAATCCCTTTAGGATTTTGTTTGATCCAAATAGGTTTTGAAAGTTTCCAATTGGATTCAAAAAGTTTCTTCTCACCCTGAAAATCAACAAAGTTTTATTTTATTCATTTATTTTTCACATTACAAGATTTGGAAAATCTTGGGATGTGACAATAATAGACATATTATCATCTTCAGGCATTTCAAGCACAAAAAAATCAGTTAAGACCATGCAATTATGAGCAACTTGAACAGGAACATCCTCACATATACCAACAGGAACAGTAGTTGACTTATTAGCCATTTGCAAAGATATATCAGTTGGTATCAACTTTTCTAACTGGAGTCTCTTATAGAGAGAAAAAGGCATAACACTAACTCCAGCTCCCAAATCACATAAAGCAGTTCTAACATAATTATTCTTAATGGAGCAAGGAATAGTTGGTATACCTGGATCACCAAGTTTCTTTGGAACCTTACCATTGAAGGAGTAATTAGCAAGCAAGGTAGAAATCTCCTCATTAGGAATCTTCCTTTTATTAGAGACAATATCCTTCATATACTTTGAATAAGGAGGCAACTTAATAGCATCAGTCAAAGGAATTTGCAAAAATAAAGGTTTCATCCACTCACAAAACTTGTTGTAGTGTTCTTCCTCCTTTGACTTGTGTTTCTTACCTAGAAAAGACATAGGTTTCTGCACCCAAGGTTCTTTCTCTTTACCATGTTTATTAGCAATAAAATCTTCCTTTGTGTACATAGTGTTCTTAGTGTGTTTCTCAGGTTCTTCCTCAACTTCCTCCTTATCAGGAGACTCATTATTATTACCACTCTCAGTTTCAGCATCAGAGACAGACATATTATTAGGATCTACAGCAGGTTCAAGTGGTTCCTCAACTTTCTTATGTTTCTTTCTCTTTCTCTTACGAGGACTACCACTATCCTCACCTTGTTGGGAATCCTGCTCTGTTCTTTTAGGGTGTCCTTCAGAATATAAAGGATCTTGAGTAGCTGCACCACTCCTAGTTCTAATTCCATAAGCATGTTTATTTCCTGAAGCATTAACTAGCATATCCTTTTGCACCTTAGCAAGTTGATCAAGTTGGGTTTGAACCATTTGAAAGTGTTTACAAAGCATTTTAATATCATTAGAAGTTCTTTCCACAATATCTTTCAACTCATGGATAGCTCTAGAGTTTTCCAATAAATGATTCGGAACTTGTTTATTAAAATTACCTTGTTTAACAATAAATGTGTCAAGTTCCTCTAAGCATTGATCAGGAGGCTTACCATAAGGAATGTCACCTTCATTAAATTGGAGAGAGTGTACCTCAATAGTAGATGAGTGGGGAATTGGCTTACATAATTCTTCTATAGGAGGTAGATTCTTCACATCTTCAGCTCTAATACCTTTCTCCTTTAGACACTTTTTAACTTCCTTTATCACTTCATCATTTAATGCAATAACTCCCCTCTTCTTTGTTGTTGGTGTTGGAACTGGTTTAGGAACAACTGGTTCAGGAATAATAGGCTCAGGTGTATTCAGCTCAGTTGAAGTCCAATCATCATAATTCTTGCTTATTTTGTTCATTAATTCTTCAGCATCTGTAGGAGTCCTTTTCCTGAAAACACAATCAGCAAAGCTATCTAGGTAGGTCCTAGAATCATCAGTTAGTCCATTATAATTAATATCAAGAAGCTCATTTTGAGGTAATGGACATCCAGGATATGCATGAATCAAGGAATAGAATCTTTTCCATGACTCAGGCAATTTCTCTTCTTCTCCCTGTTTAAAATCAAAAAGTCTCTGCAAAGCAGCATGTCTAGCACTGGGAGGAAAATATTTATGGAAGAAAGAAGAAACCAAGCAATTAGGGCTATCAATGGAACCAGGAGGTAATCTATTAAACCAAGCCCTAGCTTCTCCTTTTAGTGAAAAAGGGAAGATCTTAGTAACAAAGTATTTGCACATCTTAAAATCATCAGAGAACAAAGCACTCATAGTAGAAAGCTCATTCATATGAGCCACAACACTCTCATTTTCAGTACCACAAAAAGGTTCTTTCTCAACAATATATAAATAAGATAAATCAAGAGAGAAATCATAATCTTTATCTTTAATATCTATGGGAGAGGTGGCAAACTTAGGATCATAGGACTTCTTAGGCATAATAGTACGTCTAGCAAGGAGACTCTTAATAGCACTAGCACCATGTGTGTTTCGGACCTCTTCAACAAATTCATCAGTGAGCTCTATGTAACCATCATTAATATCATAACTCTCACTAGACTCAGGTGAGCTAACAGGTGTAACAGTGTCTTCACTAGGAGTTTCGGTATTTCCTAGACTAGCCATAGTAGCATCTAGAAAAGGACCTAGTGAACCACTCGCATCAAGCACAACAGAAGTAACATCATGAGTATCAAAAGCATTTTCAGATTCAGCAGTAGTAGCAGTGTGTGTAGCATGAGCATGTGGTGGTGGTGTGACAAGCTTACTTATAACAGACAGTGAATCAAGAGCAGCAGAGGTGTTTAGGACTGCACCTCTTCTTGTAGTGGATGGTAAAATAGGGAACTTTCCATCACGAGACTTCCCCATGATGAAAGGAGTAACAGTGAACAATAATAGATCCAACTGAACTTACAAATAAAGCTATGCTCCCCGGCAACGGCGCCAGAAAATAGTCTTGATGACCCATAAGTGTAGGAGATCGCAACAGTCTTCGCGGGTAGTATTACCCAATTTATTGATTCGACACAAGGGGAGACAAAGAATACTTGCAAGCCTTAACAACTGAGTTGTTAGTTTAGCTGCACCTGGAAATAGTTCTTGGTCATAGAAGTTTATCAGTAGCAACAGTTTGTAGTAGCAACAACAAAGCAACAACAACAGCGACAGTGAAACAGCAGCAGTAGTAACAGTAACGGTAACAGTAGGATTCGAGTGCGGTAGGCATAGGGATGGATGGATGGGCGTTGCATGGATGAGTCTAAATATGTAACTTAAAAGAACTAGGGCATTGCAGATAAATAATAATAAGCATCCAAGTACTAAACAATCCTAAGCATGTGCTCCAAATATAGTCATACGTGCTCGCAATGAGAACTTGCACAACATCTTTTGTCCAGCCAGCCTGTGGCAGCGGGGCCTCTAGGGAACTACTGGCAATTAAGGTTCTCCTTTTAATAGAGCACCAGAGCAAAGCATTAACACTCCGTGAACACATGTGATCCTCACACCACGGCCATCCCCTCCGGTTGTCCCAATTATTGTCACTTTGGGGCCTTTGGATCCGGACAATGATATGTGTACACAACTTGCAGATAATATCATAAACAATACTATCATAATGATTCAATAATAAGTTCAGATCTGAGATCATGGCACTCGGGCCCTAGTGACAAGCATTAAGCACAACAAGTTGCAACAAAGTCAAATAGCACTACTAGAGATACTAGGCACTATGCCCCTAACAGATCTTATTCGATTACATGATAGAACTCATCCAATCCCTACCATCCCCAAGCCTACATCGGGGGATTACTCACTCATGGATGAGGGAAACATTGGTGGTTGATGGAGATGCGTTGGTGATGATGATGGCGATGATCCTCTCCAAATTCCCCGTCCCGGCAGGGTGCCAGAACGGAGTTTCTGGATTTGAATCTTGGTTTCTCGTGGCGGCGGCGGAGCGGAACTCTTTCTAGAAAACTATCGAACCCCCCTCTGTTTTTAGGTCAGAAGGCAACTTATAGGTGTGGAGGGAGGCCGAGGAGCTGCCTGGGGTGGCCAAACCTCCCCCAGGTCTCCCCTCTGTCTCCCCTTCTGGCTCCGTGGATCTTCTGGTGAGAAATAGTTTTTGGCATATTTTCCGGGATTTTTCCTGATAGTTCATTTTCTGCACAAAAACAAGACACCAAGGTAATTATGCACAAAAACAAGACACAAAAACAGGACACAAAAACAGCGTCAGTCCGTGTTAGTTGTATCCAAATCACACAAGTATAGAGGAAAAACAATAGCAAAATGTTCGAGAAAGTAGATACGTTTTGGACGTATCATTGAGCTAGGCTCACTCCCCTAAAATGGAGGGAAGATTTCACTTCCCCGGCCTCTGCACCAACTAGGGATGCACTCAGGCATTAAGCATGAGTACCAGGATTTTTAAACTTGATTAAACATCAAGCCTGGTCCTCAAGATAAATTGCAGGAGTACCAGGATAGCCTGGTCCTCAAGTATAAATAGGAACCTAAATTCGCATCCATAAGGATTTGAACCCGAGTGTTGGTTTTGTACATCCACTCCCCCAACCAGTTGAGCTAGTATCACTTACCTTTAAAATGGAGGGAGGATTTCACTTTCCCGGCCTCTGCACCAACTAGGGATGCACACAACCATTAAGCATGAGTACCATGATTTTTAAACTTGGTTAAGAACCAAGCCTGGTCCTCAAGATAAATTGCATGAGTACCAGAAGAGCCTGGTCCTCAAGTATAAAAAGGAACCATAATTCGCTTCCGTGAGGATTTGAACTTAGGTGTCAGGTTTGAAAGGATACAGATGTTGCCTAGAAGGGGGGAGGGTGAATAGGCGATTAAAACTTTTCCAAGAGTGTCTCAACAAAGGCGGAATAAAACTAACGTTTACTTTGTTAAGCACAAAACCTAGAACAACTAGGGTTCACCTATGTGCACCAACAACTTATGCTAAGCAAGACAAACAACTATGTGATAGCAAGATATATACTTCAAGCACGAAGGCTATCACAAAGTAAAGTGCATAAGTAAGAGCTCAGATATAGAGATAACCGAGGCACACGGGGACAACGATATTTTACCGAGTTCCTCCCAACATGGAGTATGTATCGTTTCGAGAGGGGGTGGTATCTAACCACCTACGCCACAAAAGGCCTCCCTTATTCTCCTGTGAATCTCACCCAAATGATATCAATCCACACTTCCACTATCGGTGCACTTGTTGATGGAAATCCGGAACCTCTCACAAGGTTGGAGCACTTATCCACAACTTAATTGGAGGCTCCCAACAAACGAGCTTGGGGAAAGCTCCACAACTTAGTTGGAAGCCCCAAGTAATCCATAACCTGCAAAACAATCAAACCGTCTAGGGTTCCACAAACCCAAGAGTAAAAAGCTTCTTAACTTTCACTCACCAAATCCTCCGGGGAGAACTCAAACCGATGCACCGAATGCAAATGGCAAGAAAACCACAAAGATGCTCAAATCCCTCACTCTTAAGTTTCAACAAAGCTACTAAAGCTATTGGTGGAACAAGAGAGGAAGAACACAAAAGGGAACACAAAATCCCCCAAAATCTAGATTCCAAAGATACACTCATAAAGAGATGTTTTGGTTTGATCAAAACATGGATCTAGATCTTCTCTCTCTCTCTTCCACTCAAATATGGGCAAGAATCATTGGAGGGAAAGATATTAATCAAGCTTTAATATGTAGAGCAAACGCGAGCAAAGCTTAGACAAATAGAGAAGGAAGAAGCTACCTAAAAGGAAAGATTAGGAAAGCTATTTAAAGAGGGGCCAAAAATCTGCCGTTGGGCCGTTTTTTCGGAACGGTCCAACTAGCGAATGCAAGGGAATAAGAAGCAGCAGCCAAGTGAGTGAAGCAGGCAGCCACGCGCCAGCGGTCAACACGGAAAAATAAAGTGGATCGGGGCGCGCAGTAGGCGGTATCGAGACAGCGCGGAGCAGCGCAAGCGCTGTGGGCAACGCGCGCGGGGGATGCGAGCGCAAGCGAGCGGCAGCAGCCTGCTGGGCCGCGTGGCAGCAGGATGAGGTGCAGCGCGAGCAGTGTGGGGCCAAGCATCACGAGAGGCAGGCGAGCGAGACGGGCGCGCGGAGTGGGGGTGAGCGAGCACGCTAGGCGGGCAGTGCGGGAGCAAGCTGGGCCGGCCTACCTGGGCCGGCCGGTAGTACCAGCCCATCCGGACGATACTACTGGGCCAGGCCGGTAGTACCGGAGATAGCTGCCAGATGAGGCAGTGGGCTAGCTGCGCGCTGCCAGGCGCGGGCGGTACTGGATCGCGGTAGTACCGGTCGGCCCAGACAGAAACCTTTTCCTTTTCTTTTTCAAACCAAATAAACACAAATATTCAAACCGCGATAATTTTTTATTGGTAGCTCCGATTGACCCGATTCCAATTGCGTTGGAAAGAGGATGACATGAGAAAGTATCAAGTATTTTAGAGTGTGATACCTAACTTGGTGAGAATCCGGAAAACCTCGAAGAACAAACTCGCAACAAGATATAAAGGGGAGATCCGATATTGATGAACAAGAGCTTGTTATGGAGATTAACACAAGCTCTATATCCTCACATGGATAAGACCAAATAACAACCAAATACGATGATGCAAGTATGCAAAGGTTTGAGCTCTCTCCGAACGATATGATCGAGTTACTCATTCGAGAGACCCTCTTGATAGAACGGTTATCTATCCTAAACCCGGTCTCCCATACACAACATGAGACCGACAAAAGGGAAAACCTATCAAGATTATACCTTTGCCTTGAGCACTCCACTTGAGCTTGATGTAGACGATCTTGCTCTTCTCAAGATAGAACGCCTTTCTTGATTCCTCATCATCGATCCATGATCAGGGAGGATGGCAAGCATCAAACATGAGATCTTCTAGAGATGCCGCATTTTGAGCTTGCACAACATATATTCTTCTTCATATTATCGACCTTGAAGCCAACACATGCTCAAAGCAATGCCAATGGACAAATCCTACAAGTGCAACCTAATACACACATTAGTCTATAAAGATTTTCATTAATTACCAAAACCACACATGGGGGCCCACGTGTTCTTTCAGGGTTTCTACATCCACTCCCCCAACCAGTTGAGCTAGGCTCACTCCCCTTCTCTGCAATTTAAAGGACGCCTACATAAGTTAGCCAATTGAATTAACATTGTTTATTTCATGGGTTGACGATGCTTGTTCTTTTGGGATTTCAATTCAGGAGCTCCTCACGGCAACTGTATTACCTTCATTTCTGGCTATGGCTGTTGTACAGGTATATACTCATCCATGCTATTTTACCTATTTTTGTTGTTAATAACTTTATGTTTAAAATTTGTTATCTATAATGTGCAACTTCTTGGATTTGCATCCATTTGCCTGCTTCCTTTCGTTTACCATGACACACATTAGCTTGCTATCTTGCATTCTCTATATTTCGTGACCCATGTATATCACACGATATATGCCGCTATAGATGAAATGACAAAGGAACATGACAACCATAAGATCATCTTCGTCTATGGATCCTGTAGATATGATGCCACTGCGAGTATCACCTGTACTTGACTGATCAATCAGTCTGACCAGAATATGTTTTTAGTACAGAAGGGACACTTCTAGATTTTGATTTGTTGCTTGAAGTTTTGGCATTGCAGGAACTTTCACGATAGCTCCAGGTTTACATTGTATCATTTGATCAGCCAGGCCACCAGGTTTCTCTTATAAAATTTCCTTTTAGATTCACAGAAATAATTGCCATGAAAAAATAACAATACCCTAAATTTTTCTATTGCAATGATTTATGTTTCCCCTATTTTTGGCATGGTCTATTTAGGTTCTCCTTGGATTTAAAATAGAATATGCATGCTTAACTTATTTAAACACATATGTTTCTACACCTCAATTTGACCCTTTACCTGTAATGGGTGTCTCATCATACAAGTCTTCTTTTCCAAATTCCTATTGTATTGGATACATATGGTCTAAAAATTATCTCTTATCGAGTAATTGCTAATATTTAGAGTTACAATTAAATAGAAAACACCGACTTTAGATATAGTAAACCATCTAAGATTCATGGAAATAACACCATATGTGTTATGGCATGGCGTAGTTTCTAGAATTTTGAATTATGCGATAATTCAAGATTATGACAATAAGAGAATCTTTGTAGTGTATTATTAGGCAACTATGAATACATTTTTCACAACAAAACAAAATGTGGCAAACCTTGTTGCCTAACATGTTGTTTTCTTGAGAAGGATTTTTCTCGATGAAAGTGTTGGTGGAAGAAAGTAAAATTTCAAAACCAAGTTTATTGACCTTACCTCTCAGTGTCAAGTAGCGCAATGGAATGTGTTCCATAACCAAACTCTACAAGTGGAGGAGAAACTAATGATAATGATCGTGACATATCAATTAAGTACTTTTACTAAAAAAAGTAGGATTCAAGGATACATTCTACCTCCTTGCGAAATTATATTGTTGATTCACTTGTCGTGTTAATGGAACAAGACATACCTATGAACTACGAAGAAGCGATGATGGACCTAAGTACGAGAAATGACCAAGAGTCATTAAATCCTCTATTAAGTTACATTTAAGATTACAAAAGTAAAATGTTATTTGACCTTATTAAGTAAAGACATTACTTGATCTTTCCAATAACTGCAAAGTTACAAGAAGAAATGAAACTTTAATAAGAACACATAAAGCTCGATTTGTCACAAAGTATGACTTGCAAATTCGAAGGTTGACTATGATGTGTAGCGATGCTTAAAGTGTATTGGGTTTACACCAAAAATTACTACAAATTTGATAATTGGTAGAAGGTTGTCAAAATAATGTGTTCTTCAATGACAATATTGAAGAAGGGTTGTAATTGGTATAACCGTTTTGCCAATCATATGGATGCTAGTATCTCATAGCTGGAAATCTTGAATTGATAGATGATCAAAGAATTTTGGAGTTGCTAATATTATCGAGAGGGCCTGCACTTAAAAGAAACTAAGTGGGATCTAAAATAACTTTCCTAGTCTAATATGTAGGTGAAATATTTGAGTGGAGCTAAGTGAGTATCATAATCTTATATGTGGATGACATATTTGAGTGGGAGTTTAAACAACATTCTTGTATATATGTGGATGACATATTGTGAATGGTGTAGTTGGTATTAATAATATTGAAGTTAGTAACTATTTGATGGATGAAGTTGAACATGTATTAAACATTAGAATCTATCAAGATAGATCTATATGTTTGATAAACATTAATGTCAAAATGTTTCATTAATTTGATTGTGAAATAAGTTCAGAATGTTTTAAGTTTATATTCTAAAGTAGTTTAGAATGGAACACGCAAAGAAATAGGTTCTTACTTGTGAAACTAAGAGAAGTATTGAGTTAATCTCGATATAAATAACAATGGTTAAAAGAAAGAAAAGAGATGTGTATATCGTGTATGCCTTAGTCATAGGTTCTCTCATATAAAACATGTTGTATACTCGACGTAATGTGACTCAAGTTCTTAGTTAGAAGAACAAGTGATTCTTGAGTAAATCACTAAACAACATTTAAGCCTATCTTCTAGTGTCTAGAAAGAATGGAGGATCTACATTGATATAGAAGTATGTGATACTTCAGAAATAACAAGTATGATACTTCGCTAAGAAAGTTCGACTTTCAACTGCCAGTATACATGACTATAGTGAAGGTACACTTGATTGAACATATATCATTGTAGACACAAGGAAACAAAGTCTCACTCTGCTGCCAAACATATACTTCAAGAATATTATGTGATAATAGAATAATATCAAATTAGGTGACATTAACGATTTGCAAAGAACATATGAATCTGGAAGATACAAACCATTGACGGAACATTTTCCACAAGCAAGAATGATCAATAGCACCATATGTGATATGATGTTATGATTAGTAAAAAATGCAACTAGATTATTTATACTCTAGTGCAAGTGGGGAGATATGTCATAGAGGAAAATAATAAAGGGTGTTTATTATCATAACTCATTAGTTCATAATAGTTTTTGTACCATGATATAACTGTATCAATTGAAAATATTGGTAGACATATGGTATATAAACAAACTAAGTCCCTAGTAGCCTCTATTCAGCTAGTTCATTGGTCAACTGATGATCAAGGTTTCCTGATCATGGGTATTTATATCAATTTATAATGAGGTCATATCATTAGATGACACTATAAGAAATGTTTCCTTCTGCAACGACTTGGCCCGACGGTCGTCGTAGAAGGCACGTCTTCCGCGACGAAATTTTCAGCTCGACCATGTCCGATAGGAACCTTTTTTCCGGTTTTGCGCCCCTCTGCTACGACGAAACCACTAAAAACATGGACGAAGCTCAGCCGACGCGTGGCAGAAGCAAGATTTCTGGTTCATCGCGCGATGTCGACTCGCCGGAGTATTTTTAGGTGTGTGGGTCCCAGATGTCCGTGAGTAGCGGACCATACTTTTTGGTCGTGCCTCCCTGATTTGAACTCGATAATGTTATTCGGTGCCTCTTCCGTTTAGTAAGGTTGTTGGGTCCCACATGTCTGCCTCTCATTTGAAGAATGATTTGTATAATGGAATTTTTTTCCCTGTTCCGAACTTGATAGTGTTGCTCGATGGAACTGTCAGTTTAATCATGTTGTTGGGTCCCACGTGTCATCCTCATATTAGAAGAAACATGTGCATGATGGATTTTTTCCTTGGCTCGTGCCTCCCTTATTTAAACTCGATAACATTGCTCGATCTATCTGCCGTTTAGTCACGTTGCTGGGTCTCCCATGTCAGCCTCTCATTAGAAGAATCGTGTGTATAATGGAATTTTTTCCTTCGCTCGTGCTACCCTGTTCCAAACTTGATAGCGCTGCTAGATGCATCTACCGTTTAATCACGCAGCTAGACCCCACATGTCAGCCTCACATTAGAAGAAACGTGTGTATGATAGATTTTTTCTTCTCTAGCGCTACCCTGTTCTGAACAACACAAAAAGTTGCTCGCTGCATCAGCCGTTTATTCAAGATGTGGGTTCCTTATGTCATCCTTATATTAGAAGAATCATGTGTATTATCTAATTTTTCTTCTTTAGCACTACCATGTTCTGAACTAAATGGCATTGCTCGTCAAATATGCCGTTTGGTCACGCTGCCTGATCCCATATGTCAGTCTCTTATTAGAAGAAACGTGTGCATGCTGAACTTTTTTTCTTCGCCCGTGCCTCCATGTTTCGAACTTGGCAAAGCTGTTAATACAGGATGGTGGGTCCCCCATGTCAGTCTCTGATTAGAAGAAACATGTGCATGTTGGACTTTTTTCTCGCTCGCTCCTCCCTGTTTCAAACTTGACAACGTTACTCGATGCATTAGCCGTTTATACAAGATGGTGGATTTCCCGTGTCAGCCTCTCATTATAAGAAATGTGTGCATGTTTGATTTTTTTCTCGCTTGCGCCTCCCTGTTTCGAACTTGTCAACGTTGCTCGATGTGGCAATTGTTTATACAGGCTGGTGGGTCCCCCATGTCGGCCTCTCATTAGAAGAAATGTGTGCATGCTGAACTTTTTTATCGCTCATGCCTTCCTCTTTGGAACTTGGCAACGTTGCTCGATGTGGCAACACGTGTATGAGGTCTCGTTGGTGGGTCCCCCATGTCGGCCTCTCATTAGAAGAAACATGTGCACGCTGGACTTTTTTCTCGCTCGTGCATCCCTCTTTGGAACTTGGCAAAATTGCTCGATGTGGCAGCACATGTATAAGATCTCGCTGGTGGGTCCCACATGATATTGACCTTGGAACGTGTATAAAATATCTCTGTAAATGAAACGTGTATATGATGGAAATTTTTTCGGCTGCGTCTACTGTTTTGACCTTGGAAATGTAGCTCAATGTGGCATCCGTGTATGATATTGCTGCTGGGGCCTACATGTCAGGCTCTCTGGTATGTCCAAGCTTGTGAGTCCCTAATGCCAGCCTTTTAGTAGAAGTACTTAACTTCTTTTTTTAAACCCATGCATTAAGAGGGACGCTGCAGGCTGGTGGGTCCGTCATGTCAACCTCTCCATAAAGAAATATTGCTAGAAGAAAACTAAGAGGAACGCTGCAGACTGGTGGGTCCGTCATATCAGCCTCTCCGTAAATAAATATTGCTAGAAGAAAATTAAGAGGGATGCTACAGGCTGGTGGAGCCGCCATGTCAGCCTCTCCGTAAAGCAATATTGCTAGAAGAAAATAATGTAACCCCCCCCCAATGTCAAACATAGAGGATTTGAACTCAAGACTTCACACATATAACCGTATGCGTTTCCACTATAACAAAGAAATCAAATGGTATTAGTTTTCATCTCCTCTTTAGTAAACTTTGCATTCTGCTATGGCTCTGCCAGATTCAGAACAAAGACCTCACCGACGAAGGGGAAAAAAGCGATAATTCTTTTGACAGATATATTCACGTAAAAATATCTAAAGAACTAGAGATACACACCGCGTGCGCCAAAACTGGACTAGTATCCAATGACTTTACTTGGTGAAATCACACTCTCATCACTGTTCAAAACACAACCAATGGTTTTCCGATGACACACTGGCAAAAGCTCTAGTGCAAACAGCCTAGCAGCAGCGACATAACTTTTCACAAATTCAGTAGCATTTGAATAATTGAGTAGTATAGAATAAACAGAGAAAATATCGATAGATTCCTAGTTCATATTCAGCAACACTTGACCCATTCAGCAGCATTTCAAAATGACTGATTCAGCAATACAGACACTGAAATTCAATAGTAGTATAGAGCTAACCAGACCTCACCGACGGAGAGGGAAAAAGCCATAATTTTTTTGATAGATATATTCATGTAAAAATATCTAAAGAACCAGAGACACACACCGCATGCATCAAAACTGGACTGGTATCCAATGACTTCACTTGGTGAAATCACGTTGTAACTTTACCCTCTCATCACTTTCGAAAACACAACCAACGGTTCCGATGAAACATAGGCAAAAGCTCTAGTGCAAGAAGACCAACAACATCGACATAACTTTTCACAAATTCAGTAGCATTTGAATGATTTAGTAATACAAAATAAGGCAGAGAAAATATCGACAGATTCCTAGTTCGTATTCAACAGCACTTGACCAATTCATCAGCACTTAAAAATGACCGATTCAGCAATACATACACTGAAATTCAATAGCAGTATAGAGGAAATCAGACCTCACCGACGGAGGGGGGAAAGACATAATTCTTTTGACATATATATTCATGTAAAAATAGCTAAAGAACTGAGACACACACCGTGTGCACCAAAAATGGACTGGTATCTAATGACTTCACTTGGTGAAATCACGTTGTATCTTTACCCTCTCATCACTGTCCAAAACACAACCAACGATTCCGATGAAACATAGGAAAACGATCTAGTGCAAGCAGCACAACAGTAGCGACAATTTTTTTTAATAAATTTAGTAGCATTTGAATGATTCAGCAGTACATGATAAGCAGAGAAAATATCGTTAGATTCCTAGTTCATATTCAGCAGCACTTGACCAATTCGGCAGCATTTCAAAATGACTGATTCAACAATACAGACAATGAAATTCAATAGCAATACAGAGGGAACCAGTTCTTGCTTCAGCTGTGAGACTCCGGATTTACGGTCCGAGAAGTCCCTGTTATGCCTGCAATTCATGTTCCCATGATCAGTGAGCCATGAGCATAACCGACAAGTACCATTACAACATCCATAAGTTAACGAAGTAGAAAACTTACATAGTTGCCTTTATGGCGGTAAAAACAACATCATCGGATCATCCTCAAACACAGAACCCATGTTATGCCTTAACCTACATGCGACTAATTGATAAGACAGCCTAGCTTGTATAGACGTCAGTATCTTTATCCTTCTTGATTCTAAAAGTTTGGCCAAGTAAATAGCCAGGAACAAAGCCGGTGAGTACTTTGAATGTACTCGCAAACCACCGAGATAAGATAACCAAGGAAATGCAATTTTCTTGTGGAGAGATAGCTCTATACTATAGTTGTTTTTGGAAAAGTTTAGTTTGGCATATCTATATTTTTGTTGAAAAAGAGTTTTTGAAAACATGCCTCCTTTTTAAAATCTGCAGGGTTTATGCACTTTACCCACAATAATCAATAAATCCACTAGGATTCAACCATGAATCGTTACTCAAAGTAACGGGGGTTCATATAATCAAACCTAACCTTTCATTTGACATCCCTAGCAAGAGCATCCTTTTCTTTTGGGTTTGTTCTCCTTGGCAACGAGTATGTGGCACTTATGGGCCATACTCCTCCCTCCCGTACACGCATATACCCAAACCGCATCTTGGCATATACCTTAATTTGGTGACTCCACTTCCTTCCCTACTCCCTAAGTCATACCATCCACGGGAGACCCAATTGTTGCACTGATTCCTGCCAAAGACATTCTGCAGGCTCTAGATTCGTAGACCTATTCGAGAGCCCACCTGGAATTCAAGGGATTTCTCCCCATTAGCAAGTGTAGGGGCTTCCCCGGCTAAATACAACAAACTATGAGTTAAGCCCCAGCTCCTGGGGTAATGTGGTTGCACGAGTAAGTTGTTCCGGTAACGACGTAGAAGATCCCTTCTCTTTCTCTTGTCCATCTTTCTCACTTCTCATCCTCCTCATTTCTTTAGTAAAAAACATCCACTTGGAAACTATGCCTCTTTCCAAGGGTTTTATAATGCATTTTTGAAACAATGGTAGTAGGGTAAACCCCAAAACAGTTTTATTCACTGAAATCTATGGTTTCCAACGAGGTATAATGCTAGTCATCCTAACCTCAATCTAAAGGGCAAGGTAGGTGTCAATAAGGATAGGTGTCCTAATGGACATTCATTCATAACTTGGAGGATCCAAGTTAATAACGTGATATTATTTAGAACAAACCATGCAAGCAACAATGCATTTTATAAACGAGATACAAATCAAGTGATAAAAAGGAGTAGGACAACTAGACAAGTATCAGAGTTTAGGAATGGTGGCTTGCCTGTGACTAGCAGTATGTCCTAAGACTTCTTCCTTACATAACCAAGAATACCAATATAACAATAGGAGGCTTCCTTCTTCTCAGCATCACACAATCGCAACTATCCCCGTCATTGAGCATACATTCAAGCAAGCAATTACCATAATCAACACAAAGCATACAAGCATTAATACAATTCAACAAGCAATTTATAAACACCTCATACTCTTCAATAGGGTTTGGGATATTGGCTTTAGAGAGATTGTAATTGACTTGGAAGTATTTGTAGAAAATCCTTTAAGATTTAAAGTCTAGAAACTACTTAGGTGAGGGGTTTTAGACCAAGGCTAGTTTTTGTATGATACCATTGTATATAAAAGATACCATCATATAGGTATTAACAAAATAAAACCAACAAAAGTGGATTCACTATTTTATCATTTTTCTTTGATTTGATATGAATTTCCTACTGATAAAAGCTCTAGTTTTAGGAAATAAATCACAAGGATTGATCGGTAGGTCCAAAAAATATTTCCTCTTAGGGTAAGTAAGGCTTCGGGATACTGATTCACTGAGAGTTATACTCACTTCAAAATATTTAGGAGAATGCCCTTAGGAATTTCCCAAAGGCGGTTATGCAAGCTTTTTGTCTTTTCACTAGATTAAATATACGGTGGATTTTGATGTTATTCTAGGAACACATGATAGGTATTTGAATTACCTTTCTGTAAAAATTGGAATAACCCTTTTTGGAGGTTCATAGCTACTAGAGTGATTTTATTAGTGAAACAACTATAGATAGTATAGTTTTATTCACTAAAAATCAACTATGGCTTAATAACTTATGGTCTTCTAGGTTTTGATAGGTATTGATGTTTGTGTGTTCTAGGAGTTGGAATTAGGTCAACAACATTTTTGGTTTTGCCTAAAGAAATTCCTAAAGTAAGAATTGGACTGATTTTGTTATTTTTTCTACAGGTGGAGCAGTGGAGAGCAAGTTGTCCCTCACTCTTTGTGTTTCGGCCATGACAAGAAAATAGGGAGAGGAGGAGATCTAGGGTAGCTAGGGCTTGCTGCCAGGGGTGCAGACGGGTGGTGTGGGACCATGACTCGGCCAGAGAGGGGGAGGAGGCCTCATGTAGTTGTAGGAAGTAAAGGAGCAATACTTACTTTGATGTTCCAAGTCATTTAATCTTACTTGCTCCAAGCACTACAAGACAAGGAAGGGATTGTGCTACAGTGGTACACGGCCAGAGATGCATTAGTGGTGGCTGGATGGATCCCTAATGGTCTTTGGGTCATTTAGAGGGTTTAAGCAAGTGTAACTATGTTGTGATGATTTGGTCTTTTACTTGGTATAATAAGGGTTTATATGATTTAATGAAATAGGGTGAGGACAGGGTGTTGACATGAGTCAGGGGTGAGTGAGATATTAGTGGTGATCACTTGATTAGGTTTGAAAAGGAATTCAAAAGAGGTACTTTATAATCAGTAAGGTTTTTGTGATCTTGCGGTTTATTGTTTTCATACCTACTTTGACAAACTATAGAAGCTGATCCAGGGGTTCATTTGGCTCAAAGAGTATATGGGTGGGAAGTCCAAGTGATGTAGATCACCATGGCACCAATAATTGGGCTTGATCTAGACAGGGTTGTACTTGGAGAGAAACCAAACTTTGTTGAATATAAGGCTGCCAGAACATAATATCATTTTGCCTCAAAAACATGGTGTGTTTGATAAGCACAAGGTTTTCAGTTGAAACAAAAGTAGCATGTTTGGATAGACCATGTTTAGTAGATTACAACCAAGCAAAGAGTTGGTCAAAAGAAGGTCGCATGAGGATGTGAGCTTCTGCCAAAGTAGACATGTTGTTATGTTTGGCAGAACAAGATATTTTATTGACTACAAAACCATCAAGGATGAGTGGATACAAGAATTTTTTAGTCAAGGGCAAAGGTGGGTTTTAGTTGTACTTATGATGGACTTCAAGATGGTTCAAGTACATTTTTTAAAAAGGCACATGGGTTTGGAAAGGTTGAGTCTCCAAGATTGAATCTAGATAAGAGTTACAAATACGTTATAGAGTCGGTAACTATGTACAACTTGGACTACAAGTAATCTACATGCCTAAGTCGGTAAGTCTTCTAGGCCTTGTCGTAACTGGAATTGACTCCGTCCTATTTACCTAACTGGGGCGCCCGTGAAGCAAAGCTCTAACCCGTTAGTGCGCCACCCTGATCAACGAGTCCTATGGGTATACCTGGAAAGTATATCCCCAACAATCACCTTGAAAATGATACAACATCCGAGTACGGACAAGATGCAAATTGGGATAAGAGCTCTGAAGAAAAACCAATGGCATCCATAACCCTGAAAGGGTAACCCTACTAACGACGTCGATCTCAAACCTGAAACAAAACGGGTGCCGACATAGGGAAAAGGAAAAAGAGAGCGTTAGTACTGAGGCTAGTACACGGCGAGTCTTAGAATTCGGCGGCTCTCACCTACATAAGTATGGTGGACTGAAGCGGTAGCGTAGCATGCACTAAATAACCTATAGAGACTCAATACAACTGTCGGCCATCAGAGAGAGAAAGACCTATGCGGAACCAACCCGATACTACCACCAAACATACCCATCCTGGTATTTCCCCACTCGAGACCAAACGAGGAAGTCGTGCCGAGGAAACTCACACAGTTGGCAGTTTTATTCATTCCTTCCATGGTGGTTATCCAACTTACTAGTCATGTCAACACCAAGTCAAATTTATAACAGTAAACTTTAGTGTAAGTTGTCTATGATCGATAAACTATGCTCCAAGTCATCCATAACCATGGACACGGCTTTTCGAAACGATTTAACCCTACAGGGGTGCACCAAAGAATCCACACGCACTTCCACCATGTTTTCCAGATCAATTAACATACACCCATCGGTATGTCGGCGGTGCTTCAGACACGACGTGTTTCGAGATGCAAAGCAAGTAAATGGGGGCCACCTGAATGGGCTACCCGTACGAGATATAGCTAAGTCTCGTACGGACCTAGAGGTTACATGCACTTGTCACACGAGCAGAGGCCATAGACAATATATTTTCGTGATAGAGTGCCGCACCTACGCAACAGTAATAAACGCTCATCGAGCAATAGGTAATAAGCATCTCATACATGGCATACGTACATCAGAGAGATAAGAAAGACCTATGAGGAACCAACCTGATACAACCACCAAACATACCCATCCTGGTATTTCCCTCTTCGAGACCAAACGAGGAAGTCTTGCCGAGGAAACTCAACAGTTGGCAATATTATTCATTCCTTCCATGGTGGTTATCCAACTTACTAGTCATGTTAGCACAAAATCAAATTTATAACAATAAAATTTAGTGTGAGCTCTCTATGATCAAGAAACTATGCTCTAAGTATTCCATAACCGTGGACACGTCTTTTCGAAAAGAATTAACCCTACATGGGTACAATAAAGTATCCAAACTCACTTCCATCATGTTTTCCTGGTCAATTAACATACACCATCAGTATGTTGGTGGGGCTTCGGACACGATGTGTTACCAGACCCAAAGAAAGTAAATGTGGGCCACACAAATGGGCTACATGTACGAGGTATAGCTAAGTCTTATGCGGACCCAGAGGTTACATGCACTTGTCACATGAGAAGAGGCCATAGACAATATATTCCCCTGATAGAGTGCCGCACCTAGGCAATAGTAATAAACTAGAAACATGTAATAAACATCTCATACATGGCATAAGTACAATAGGTAACGTATAAAGCCCGAAAAAGTTTGTGGCCCCCAAAATAGTACTTTGAAATTAGGTAATAAGCTAGTAGGCGTGCCCATACACCCCACATGTGGTTAGCGCACTCAGTCTCAAAACAGGTGTCAAGAACTCGGGTCCTAGTTGGACACAGGGGGCAAGATAATAACCAGATCTCATTGCGGTGACCCAGCATACCACTGCATGTGTAGTACACTATAGTCTTTGACATGACATCCACAGAACACCGTTCCGCAAATATCACATCCCTCAGAGTGGTACAACAGAAACATTGCGGGTCCATATTACAAACATACACACATTATTATTATTACAATACCGGAAGTTCAAGACTTCCAAAAGATTCAACTTACAAACCAATATATATATATATATGTGTTTCAGTGGAAGTTTCAAATTTAAAACTTAAACTCCAAATTGAGCTCAGCTACTTAGTTCTATATATTGTTCATGATGCTCGGCTCAAGTGGTTGCTAGAACCATAGTAATTATTCGGACTCCTGGAATTCTCCTCCATAGACGATGTCGTAGTCCTCCCCTTCTACGGCTCCATATAAGTTGGGCTCTTCATAGAAGACCTCCTCTTGACTCTTAGATGCATACATTGGAGTATCTTCGGGATTCTCAAAGTCTAAGCAAGGATTCAAAGGAAAGGATGAGTAACAGCGTTACTCAGCAAATTCGTTATATGCAAGGTAGGAAGTTTGATGCACTATCTACCACCTCGGACTATTAGTCGTTGGCACTATGAAATTTTCATAAATCTTTCTTCAAAGGTTGATTTTATTATGAAAATCTATGACCACCAGCCTTCACAGGTTGACCAGAACTTTCATGGAGTTCCTTTCCTGCCGCGTTCGTAGCTCCTTCCCGAAACAGGGAGTAACAAGTTACAATTCTTACACTCTGCAGAGGTGCGTTACTTTTCCCATGAGATATCAACTCCTTGTTGCACAACTGGGCGTACTTTCCCATCCATAATTCCATGATGTGGGGCCCAGTAGTTGGTCCAAGCCAATCACTGCCCTCTCCGCGGCCTCATATGTCTGCACGATCCTTCGGGCTAGCTCACCTTCGTTAAGCCCCCTTTCGAGCAGGCTAAAACCCTGATGAGTTCTCGAAGACTCTATGACCTAGTGATGCCCGGATTAGTACCATTTACATGGACTATCTCCCTAAACACCATTCATAGATAATCTAGACACCAAAAGTGTGGGGCGTAAGGGTGCCCACCCTTATGTTGGATCCACACAAGGAATCACAACATCATGTTAAGGTCGTCTTGCCTCCATACAAGAGGAAAAGGATACAACTGACTTCTCCGTCCCATTCCAAATCTCATGGTTAACGCGTAATATATGGCGCTAGAATCATTGATGTCATGGTTATTAATTCCTAATTGTTCATCATTCGTGCAAGTAGAACCCTAAGTTCTATTTCTCCATCATATCATCACTTAGGATGATATCTAAGATTTAGTATCTTGAGAAAATATTGATTTCTTTTTCTATAGTGTAGATGCTGACACACAATTTGCAAATACTTTGATAAAGACTCTTCAAAGGACATGAGCAAGTGATGAACTTGCCTTGTGATTGAAAGGTAGTGAAGTCTGATGCTTGCACTGGACCTTGAGCTTCTATGTCTACAAAAACATCATTATTGCCCGGTAAGGACAATATTTAAAGAAGCAAAATGATTATGCAAAGTAATGTAATGCATCATTTAACTTGATACACATTTTCCCCATTATTATAAAAAATCTTTTTAATAATAAAGGATTTATAAATATTAATTTTTAATAGAATATGGTATTCTTTTATTTTATTTCCCTTTATTTTACTTTTATTGATTTAATAACTCTTTTAAGAATTATCACTTAAATATCAAAAATTGTTATTAAATATTTGTTTAGTATTTTTATAAAATACTAAAATATTAATTGATGATGAAAGTGATTTTTATTTTTTTATCATCTTTAAATAATTTTGTAAAATTCCACAAAGAATATATAAATTACAAAATTCTTAATAAAATTTATGTCTAAAATTTCATCTCTTAATTTATTTGAATAGTTTGGATTATTGTGAATCCAAAAATATTTTATTTATAATTTTTGGACTTTTATTTTATTTTTTAAAGTTTATTTAAGTTTAGGGGCATTTTGGTCTTTTTCCAATTATTAAAATAGGCTCTAAATGATTTGGGATGGCCTTTTAGGTTTATTGGGCCCTTATGGGCCAGTAGGGCATGGTAAAAACAATACCCCAAAGGGTTTTCGGCCCACCCAGCCCAACACTCCCTGTCTCTCACTCTCGAGCTCACTCCTCTCCTCCTCCTTCCCCGACCCCGTGGTCAGTGGTGTTGCCACCGGCGATTCCCGCCATCGTGGACCGCCTTGGCCGCCGCCATGGTGCAGGAAGAGATTGTTGGCCCCGCTCAACCCTTCTATCCAATTGGATCTGGATTTGGAGCTCTCCTGTGGCCAGATCGATGCCTTCCCGAACCCTAGGGTTTGGGGTTGGCGCTGATCCTGACGTCGCCGCTGCTGTCGTGCGCCGTGGTGCTGTTCATCGCCTCCCCGTGTGGCTAAGGTCACTGTCGTGGCGCTGTATGGGTCGCAGCGCCCCCCTGGGGGTGCTCCCCATGCCGCCATGGTCGTCGGCCACCTCTACTTCCTCTTCTAATTTACAACGAGGACCTTTGGTAAGTCATTCCTCTCCCCTCGTGCTCTCTATACTAGGCTATCCTATGCTAGATGTTGGTGGTGACCTTCCTGGTGATTGTCTGGTCCTGATTAGTGTTCTTGGTTCTACTTAGGGTTCATACCCTGCTGTTGATTAATGTAACACCGCGGTTCTGAAAAGATCGTGGCTTCTATGTGACATGCCAATCCCTGGATCGGTTCATTGGCCCACAATAGAATAAGATAGATAACATAGCAAAATATCCGTGTATCATGAATAACAAAGATCCAGAGTACCATTATTACAATAAAAGCTTAGCACAAAGCTAGCTCAAATTATTCAGGTAGCAACATAAATAAAGCAAATCCTCCATTCTTCAAATTTCCCACAAGTGAACAAGTGCCGAGTGGAGTACCGTGGCCTATATCGATTACTCAGAATCGGAATAACCTGCAACATGAAACGTAGCAGCCCCGAAGGGTCAATACATGGAATGTATGGCAAGTAGAGCTAGTAATGGAGACAATAGTACTAACATCTACATGCATATTTGGCAAGTGGAGCTGTGTCTGGCTTGCATTTGCAAATAACTTTGTCCTACTTTCATAAACAGTTTTTGATTTTCTTTGAAAAGATCCCAATTAAGTTAACCCAACAATATTAAAACAATTATGAAATTAGAATGAGCGAGAAACATGTCATGGAATCAATATCAAGCAACTCAGTTGTCCATAACCGGGGACACGGCTAATCGATTAGATTATACACCCTGCAGGGGTTAGTACACTTTACCCATGTGACTTGGCCAACCCAGCTCGTACCATCACTCTCATTTTGGGTGATGATAGGGATAAGTCCAAGAAGAGACTGTTCGGGAAGTAGCACCCCAATCCCGACGCGCATCGGTCCAACCTACCAAAATTCTACATCTCTGGATACACGGGTTCGAGTTACCACAACCTACTAAGTCCAACCAACCGCCCATTACATTATTGGCACATGGTTGTACACGTAAGCTACACAATAAAGAAGCCAATCATTCTCTCTTGATACCTGGGTGCCTTTCCGCAATGAAACCACCAAAAATTATCAATACCATCACACCCAGGGGATTCATTGATTAAGTAGTTTTAGTTTTCACAAACCAATACTTTTAGAAACAAGTCTCAATGATGTAACCCAGCCCTCGTTCAACATAGCATGGCTAAGCACATCTACCAACGGTGGTTCATCTACAAGGAAAGCCCTACCACATAATAGGTCATAGCATAGCGATAGTATCATCATACACATGCATCTACAAAATACACGACAATGCATTGAAAATAGTAGGATGATATCATGAACAAAGTAGCATCTACTTGCCTTGGTTGTAGCGGTCGGAAGAACAATCCACACACGAGCAAGCGTTGCACTCGTCACAATCTACACGATACAATTGCAAACATAAACAAACAATTCCACAAGCATATGCAACGAATATGATGCATGAAGGTATGCAAGGCAAGTGAATTAGTGCTACAGCTGCACCACATAATCCTATTCAATAATACTACTGATTGCATGCATGGAAAATAGTTTTAGCGCAAGGAAAACTATTATGCAAAAAGTAATGCTCAAAACTAGAGCTAGAACTCAAATAATTCACTACCGGTAGTATACTGTTCTTAAAATCTTGGGAAAATTCTACAGTATGGGCATTGCTATTTAGGAACAGTACCAACTGAAATTACTCAAAAATGAATTACAAAACTCCCGGAGTAATTAAAACACTGTAGAAAGCCACTAGACAGTTTCTGTAGAAGTTTTTACTATAAGACTATCCTTTTAATCCACGATGAGATTCCCATCGTTCCACTGAATCCAGGGACATATCATACGCGATTTTTGGAGCTACGGATCTTTTTCTACGAATTAATTACTCCGAAAAGGCCACTAACTAGTTTGATTAAACTGTACTAAACCTTGCTGCAAAAGTCTGAACGAAAGGTACAGCGAGATTCTACATGACTCACTGAATCTACACATATTTTATTTGCAATTTTTGGCCAAGCGGTTTAATTTCTACGCAATTTACAAGTTTCTACCGAAATCTGTCAACTAAAAGGATTAACGAAATTAACCAGTCAACTGTGTCTGTTGACTGGTCAACGCGTCTGCTGACTGGGCGCTGACTGGGCGTCTGACTAGTCAACGCCTGAATTTGACCAGTCAACTACCGATCTGAACCGTTGATCTCAAATCTGACGGTGGCTGCAGGCTTACCGGGAACGAACGGCGAAACGGACGGCGGCGAGTTCCGGACGGTGCGACGATCGACTCCGGCGATGGTGCTACCTGCGCGAGAGGGAGACGATCAGCGCAAGGGTCAAGGAAATCAACGCGCGCGCAAGACGGCGCGCGTACGTGCGGGCGCGCGTGCGTGCATGCGTGCATGGGCAAGCGTGCGCGCGAAGGCGCGCTAGCGCGCAGCGCGTGCAGCGGCGGCAGCAAGCGGCGCGGCAGCGCAGCAGCTAGTGGTGCAGCAACAGGCGGCGGCGGCAGCAGCTGCAGCACGCAGCGCGGCAGCAAGCGGCGCAGCAGCGCAAGTGGCAGGTGGCGCACGCGCTGGCGGCGAGGCGCTGCAGGAGGCGGGGCAGCAGGCCGGCGGCGGGGCTGCGGTGGTGCGGCGCTGCGGAGGCGGCGCGGTGCGGGGCCCTAGGCGGCGGGGTCGCGCGGGGAAGGGGAGGCGAGGTGGCGCGACGGCGGCAGGGCGTGGCAGGCGCGCGGCGGCAGGGAGAGGAGGCGGCGTGCGGGGGTACCTGGCGGCGGGGTTGGCGCGGAGGCCGAGGCGGCGGGGCGATCGAGGGCAGGGGCGGGCGATCCAGGCGGCGGGGTAGGGTGTGGTTCCCGAGGCCGGGGTGGCCTCTTTTGTGGGACCCTCTGCGGGTCCTAACCGATTCGGCGTGAAGTTGGACACGAACTCGGAAATCGGCCCGGAATTCGGACCGTTTTCCGTCTTTTTAAACAAACGGCCGTAACTTCTCCGTACGAGCTCCGAATCGAGCGATTCTTGCTCCTACGGTTTTGTAAAGTCGAGGGGAACAATCTAGGGTCAAGGGTTGGGCGAAACCACTAGGCTACAAGGGCGGACAACGCTAGTCCTACTAAAGTCTCCCGCAGGAGCCTCGTAGCAAAATAGAATAGGGTTTCGAAAATAGCGTTTCGTCGATTCTTTTCAATCGACGGTTTTGCATAGAAAAGTATGATGCAATGATATGAATGATATGCAAGGCCAAATCTAAAATTTGGGATGTGACAAGACTAACCCCCTTAAGATGAATCTCGTCCTCGAGATTCGGCGCGGCTAGCAAATAGGTGTGGGTAGTCCTCTCGGATGTCATCCTCACGCTCCCAAGTGGCTTCCTCTTCAGTGTGGTGGCTCCACTGCACCTTGAAAAACCTGATTGTCTTGGTACGGGTAATCCTTTCTGCTGTCTCCAGAATTTTGACTGGTTTCTCCTCATAGGTCAAGTCATTCTCAAGCTGAACCTCCTCTAGCGGTACAGTGTCTCTCAATGGTGTATCCATCATCTCTGGATGGCATTTCTTCAGCTGGGATAGATGGAACACGTTGTGAACAGCGGACAGAGCCTCTGGCAACTCCAACTGATAAGCAACTTCTCCTTTGCGTGCTAAGACACGATACGGTCCAATAAACCGAGGTGCCAGCTTACCCTTAATTCCAAATCTCTTGATTCCACGAAGTGGCGACACTCTGAGGTATGCTCTATCACCTATCTCATACACCACTTCCTTGCGCTTGGCGTCAGCGTAGCTTTTCTGCCTTGATTGTGCTACCTTCAGCATGTCCCTAATCAAGGCGACCTTCTCTTCAGCATCCTTGATCAAATCAGGTCCAAACAACTGGCGTTCTCCTACTCCATCCCATAGCAATGGCGTTCGGCACCATTTCCCATATAGCACATCGAACGGTGACATCTTGATGCTGGTTTGGTAGCTGTTGTTGTATGAAAACTCAGCATATGGAAAATTCTCATCCCAACTAGAACGATGAGCCAAAGTGCAAGCTCTCAGCATGTCCTCCAAAATCTGATTCACCCTCTCGGTCTGTCCATCAGTCTGCGGATGAAACGCTATGCTAAACTCCAATCTAGTACCAAGTGACTCGTGCAGCTGGCGCCAGAAGTGTGAGGTAAATTGGGTGCCTCTATCAGATACAATACTCTTGGGAACTCCGTGTAGGCACACAATCCTGTCCATGTAAATCTTGGCCAACTTTGCACTCGTATAAGTCGTCTTTACCGGAATAAAGTGGGATACCTTAGTCAAATGGTCTACCACTACCCAAATGGAGCCATATCCTGACCTGGTCCTGGGCAATCCTGTGATAAAGTCCATTCCCACTCTATCCCACTTCCAATCCGGCACAGGCAATGGCTGTAGCAGTCCTGCTGGCTTCTGGTGTTCAGCCTTCACTCGGCTGCACACATCACATAGGGCGATATGCTTGGCGATATCTCCCTTCATGTTGTTCCACCAAAATCTACTCTTCAAATCCATATACATCTTTGTGTTGCCCGGATGTATGGAGTATGACGAGTTATGAGCCTCCTGCAGAATCAACTCCCTTATCTCCGGGTCGCTGGGCACACACAAACGATCTCCATACCACAAGGTACCATGCTCATCCTCGCGAATATCCTTTTCCCGATTCTCCTTCATCTTTTCCTTTATCTCCTCTATTTCCTTGTCTCCTACCTGAGCCTTTACGATTCTGTCCTGTAACGTCGGTTGGACTTCCATTGTAGCCAAGTATCCTTCAGACACTACTTCCAGTCTAAGGTCCTTGAATTGCTTGCAAAAATCCTCAGGCAATTCACCAATTGTCAATCCATTGGCATAAACCTTCCGGCTCAGAGCATCTGCTACTACATTGGCCTTTCCTGAGTGGTATTGCAAATTCATATCATAGTCCTTGATAAGCTCCAACCATCTCCTTTGCCTCATGTTTAGTTCCTTCTGCGTGAATATGTACTTCAGGCTCTTGTGGTCGGTGTACACATCACAGTGTTTTCCCATTAAGTAATGCCTCCATACCTTGAGCGCATGAACCACTGACGCTAACTCCAAGTCGTGTGTGGGGTAATTCCGCTCATGGTGCTTGAGTTGTCGCGAGGCATAAGACACTACTCTACCATCTTGCATCAGCACACTCCCAAGTCCCTGTCGAGAAGCATCGCAGTACACTTGGAAATCCTTCTGAAGATCTGGTAAACACAGAACAGGCGCGGTCACTAGTCGACGCTTTAGTTCCTGAAAGCTGGCTTCACATACGTCTGACCATTCGAACTTCCTCTCCTTCTTCAGAAGTTCAGTCATCGGCTTAGCAATCTTGGAAAAGTTTTCAATGAATCTCCTATAGTATCCAGCAAGTCCCAAAAAGCTTCAAATCTCTCCCGCATTCTTGGGTGCTTCCCACTCAGTTACTGCAGTCACTTTGCTTGGATCAACAGCGACTCCTTCTCCTGACACTATGTGTCCAAGAAACCCAACGGTGTTAAGCCAGAATTCACACTTGCTGAATTTGGCATACAGCTTGTGTTCCCTCAGCTTCTCCATAATCAGTCGTAGATGCTTCTCATGCTCAGCATCATCCTTGGAATATATCAGTATGTCATCAATAAACACCACCATGAACTTGTCCAAGTACTCCATAAATACCTTGTTCATCATGGTCATGAAATATGCCGGGGCATTCGTTAGTCCAAAAGACATAACCGTATACTCATATAACCCATACCTAGTGGTGAAGGCGGTTTTTGGTACGTCCTCCTCCCGGATCTTCAATTGAAAATAGCCAGATCGCAAATCAATCTTGCTGAACACCTTCGCTCCTTCCAGTTGATCAAACAAGTCATTTATGTTCGGCAGAGGGTACTTGTTCTTGATGGTTACTTCATTCAGCGAGCGATAGTCCACTACTAATCTCTTGCTGTTGTCTTTCTTCTCCACAAACAGAATAGGTGCACCCCATGACGACGAACTAGGCTGAATGAATCCCTTTTCCAGCTGCTCTTTCAACTGCTTCTTCAATTCCTTCAGCTCATCCACATCCATCTTATATGGTTTCTTTGCTATTGGTCCTGTTCCCGGCATCAGGTCGATAAGAAACTCTACTTCCCTGTCAGGTGGCATCCCTGGTAGCTCTTCCGGAAACACGTCGGGGTAATCCCTAATCACTGGCACAGTATCCATGCTAACCCCCTTAAGAGAATTCAACTTACACCTTCTTGGTCGTACAACCAACTTGAATCTAATCCTCTTACCATCCGGGGTTTTGAGTGAAACAGCTCTCTGTGCACAATCTATGTGTCCCCCATGCATAGACATCCAATCCATGCCCAGTATAACATCTAATCCTTGTGAATCCAACACTACCAAATGTGCAATGAAGTTGTGTGTTACAATCCTCACAGTTAAATCGTGGCATCCCGCGCTAGCTATCATATCTCCTCCAGGTGAACTCACTCTAATAGACCTTTTCATAGACTCAGTAGGTAACTTATACTTATCCACAAATGCCCTTGATATGAATGAATGCGATGCACCAGTATCGAAAAGTATAAGTGCAGGGTAAGTGTTGATTGGAAACTTACCAATCACAAGGTCAGGATCATCTGGAATCTCCTCCACATTCATGTGGTTCACTGTGGCCTTCTCGTTGTTGGTTGACTTCAGTCCTTTCCTCTCCGGACAGTTGTCAGCATAGTGTCCCTTCTGCTTACACTTTAAGCACGTCACCTCACTCAGATCCTTCTTCACAAAGCTGCGATCACGGTTGCGGTCATGTCCACCATGTCCTCTAGAGTGGTGAGAGTGTCCTCCCTTGTGGTTGTGGTTGTTGCTCCTATGGTTGTCATGACGATGCCCATCGCCTCCATGGTGGTGGCGGTCATGGCTCCCATGGTCACTCCCTCCATGCTTGGAGTATCCATCATATGATGTGCGAGACTTGTGATGTGAACTAGAGTGGTGATTATTGTTCTTTCTCTTGCGGCTTTCTACTTGCTTGTGCTTCCCTTCCAAGATCCTGGCCTTGTCCATAAGCTCCTGGAAAGTGGGGAAGTAAACCACCAGTAGCTGCACTGAAAGCTCATCACTGAGGCCATCCAGGAATCTCTCTCTCCTTTTTGCATCAGTGTCAACATCCTCAGGTGCATAACGGGACAGGTTGTTGAACTCCTCAATGTACTCGGCCACGGTGCGATTGGTTTGGCGCAAGTTGTGTAACTCCTTCCTCTTCAGGCTCAGAACTCCTGAAGACACGTGGTTGGTCCTGAAACCTTCCTCAAACATTGCCCAAGTCACGGTATCCAGCGGGTGGGTGATCTGAAATGTGTCCCACCAAGAAGCGGCTGGTCCCTCCAGTAAGTGAGCGGCAAACCTCACCTTCTCAGCATCAGTGCATCCGACAGTTACCAGATCCTTGTTGACTGAACGCAACCAGTCGAGAGCAACCATTGGTTCCGTTGCAGTAGAGAACTTAGCTGGCCTTAGCCTCAGAAATCTGGTGAGCGCATCTCCCTGAGGCTGATTGTTTCCATTGTTGTTGTTCTGATTTGCCATGAACTGAGTCATCACTTGGGTCAGCTGTGCCTGAGCTGCCATGAGCTGCTCAAACTCAGTGGGGTGACGGTGGGGAGGCATCTGCGGTTCAGCATAGGTAAGTTTAGAAAGAATCAACTACGATAATAGGATTCTACCCATGCATATGATCAAACAACAACAAACAATAGCAGACAATCACAAGCAAGCAACACATCAACAAACAAGCAATCCAGCAACATCCCAGGTGTTATCCTAGCAGTATATACCTACTGAAATAGTTTTACAAGAGTTGGCAATGGTTAACTAAACAGTTGATCAACTAAACAACAAAACAGCAATCTGCCAGAACAGTCCAGCAGCGTTCACGAATTTTTCCTCCTGACTTAAACTCGTCAGAAAAATTAGCTGATTTTTTCACATATAGTACAGAGAGTTTTGCATCAGCCCAATTTTTTTCAGATTTTTCCGAGTTACCAGAAAAATATGAAAAATCGTACAGTACTGCTGTATCAGCAGAAAACTGCAGCGAAAATAACACAGATAGTAACCAAAATTGCCATAACTCTTTCATAAAAATTCGCACAAATAATTCCTGGGATATTGGAGTACACAAATAAGCAACTAATCACTTTTAAACTAACACGAACTAAGCTTCACAACGATCAAGACTAATCCTAACGAATTTTCCTAACGTGGACTAATTGGTGGACTTCTATCTACTTCTTGAAGAGATTGAGGTAGGTCCTTGCTGTCATGCGTTGGCGCTTCGGCTCGCGGTACAACCATGGCGGCGGAGTGTACACCTCTCCTGAATCATCACTTGAGATCTCAAACTCCACCTCTTCTGGATCCTCCTCTTCTTCTTCTTCTTCACTTTCAGCTGCAACTGCAACAGCTTCATCTCCTCCACCATCATCGTCTCCATCATCATCATCCTCGTCCTCATCATCATCATCGTCTCTGCTGTCATCATCATCCCCATTGTTTCCATCATCTCCATTGTCATCATCAGAGGGTGGATTCAGCTGTGCTTGGAGAGCGGCAATCTGGGCTGTCATAGCTTCAATAGTTTGATCCCTTTCCTGGATGGTCCCTTGCAACTGTTGTATGTTCTGGGTGTTCTCCTGCATAGTATCGTGAAGATGAGCTATGGTTGCATCTCTGGCTATCAGGGCATTCTCCAGAACTCCTACAGCTTCATGCAGGGTGTCAATCTCCTGTCCTTGGACCACCATACCATTGCTAGCAAAATCTGCAATCTCCTTTATCATCATCACTTTCTCAGCTAGAGCTCCATTCTCCCTTTCCATGTCCTCTATGTGCCTCCGACGGGGCGGCATGTTGTTCCTGTCGCCCGGGGTAACCACAACGTGCCCATCTTCATCACGCCTCCCATAGTCACGGTAGGGTGAATCTGCTGGCAGTAGGTGTCGGACATTGTGGCACTGGCGAGACAGGGCTTCATGTATGGCCAAGTTGATTCCAAGTCCCCAGTTGCAGTATGTCTTGGTGTAGATAAAATGCACTGGATTTGGCAAGCCGGCATCCCTGAATATGAAGGTAGTGATCTCACATGCATCCTCTCCATATCCATAGGTGTACAACCTTCTTCCCTTGAACATGGGCAGTGGCAATCCCAATGACTGCGAAAGCTGTGCTAACTGCCTTGCAAAGGGCCGTGGTGACTCCATGGTGGCATACTCAGTCCTGACTTCTCCCATCTACCAAGTAAAAGAGGAAAGTGTGAGAATAGCATATGGTAAGAATTTACGAGGGTGAAAGGCATAAGATGAGAGACAGAGTTAATATAGGCTTTAATAATTCTATGGCTTCCTAATCCAATCCTAGGTCACGATCCTACAGTCGACACACGGGCTCTGATACCATCCTGTAACACCGCGGTTCTGAAAAGACCGTGGCTTCTATGTGACATGTCAATCCCTGGATCGGTTCATTGGCCCACAATAGAATAAGATAGATAACATAGCAAAATATCCGTGTATCATGAATAACAAAGATCCAGAGTACCATTATTACAATAAAAGCTTAGCACAAAGCTAGCTCAAATTATTCAGGTAGCAACATAAATAAAGCAAATCCTCCATTCTTCAAATTGCCCACAAGTGAACAAGTGCCGAGTGGAGTATCGTGGCCTATATCGATTACTCAGAATCGGAATAACCTGCAACATGAAACATAGCAGCCCTGAAGGGTCAATACATGGAATGTATGGCAAGTAGAGCTAGTAATGGAGACAATAGTACTAACATCTACATGCATATTTGGCAAGTGGAGTTGTGTCTGACTTGCATTTGCAAATAACTTTGTCCTACTTTCATAAACAGTTTTTGATTTTCTTTGAAAAGATCCCAATTAAGTTAACCCAACAATATTAAAACAATTATGAAATTAGAATGAGCGAGAAACATGTCATGGAATCAATATCAAGCAACTCAGTTGTCCATAACCGGGGACACGGCTAATCGATTAGATTATACACCCTGCAGGGGTTAGTACACTTTACCCATGTGACTTGGCCAACCCAGCTTGTACCATCACTCTCATTTTGGGTGATGATAGGGAGAAGTCCAAGAAGAGACTGTTCGGGAAGTAGCACCCCAATCCCGACGCGCACCGGTCCAACCTACCAAAATTCTACATCTCTGGATACGCGGGTTCGAGTTACCACAACCTACTAAGTCCAACCAACCGCCCATTCCACTATTGGCACATGGTTGTACACGTAAGCTACACAATAAAGAAGCCAATCATTCTCTCTTGATACCTGGGTGCCTTTCCGCAATGAAACCACCAAAAATTATCAATACCATCACACCCAGGGAATTCATTGATTAAGTAGTTTTAGTTTTCACAAACCAATACTTTTAGAAACAAGTCTCAACGATGTAACCCAGCCCTCGTTCAACATAGCATGGCTAAGCACATCTACCAACGGTGGTTCATCTACAAGGAAAGCCCTACCACATAATAGGTCATAGCATAGCGATAGTATCATCCTACACATGCATCTACAAAATACACGACAATGCATTGAAAATAGTAGGACGATATCATGAACAAAGTAGCATCTACTTGCCTTGGTTGTAGCGGTCGGAAGAACAATCCACACACAAGCAAGCGTTGCACTCGTCACAATCTACACGATACAATTGCAATCATAAACAAACAATTCCACAAGCATATGCAACGAATATGATGCATGAAGGTATGCAAGGCAAGTGAATTGGTGCTACAGCTGCACCACATAATCCTATTCAATAATACTACTGATTGCATGCATGGAAAATAGTTTTAGCGCAAGGAAAACTATTATGCAAAAAGTAATGCTCAAAACTAGAGCTAGAACTCAAATAATTCACTACCGGTAGTATACTGTTCTTAAAATCTTGGAAAAATTCTAAAGTATGGGCATTGCTATTTAGGAACAGTACCAACTGGAATTACTCAAAAATGAATTACAAAACTCCCAGAGTAATTAAAACACTGTAGAAAGCCACTAGACAGTTTCTGCAGAAGTTTTTACTGTAAGCCTATCCTTTTAATCCACGATGAGATTCCCCTCGTTCCACTGAATCCAGGGACATATCATACGCGATTTTTGGAGCTACGGATCTTTTTCTACGAATTAATTACTCCGAAAAGGCCACTAACTAGTTTGATTAAACTGTACTAAACCTTGTTGCAAAAGTCTGAACCAAAGGTACAGCGAGATTCTACACGACTCACTGAATCTACACATATTTTATTTGCAATTTTTGGCCAAGCGGTTTAATTTCTACGCAATTTACAAGTTTCTACCGAAATGTGTCAACTAAAAGGATTAACGAAATTAACCAGTCAACTGTGTCTGTTGACTGGTCAACGCGTCTGCTGACTGGGTGCTGACTGGGCGTCTGACTAGTCAACGCCTGAGTCTGACCAGTCAACTAACGATCTGAACCGTTGGTCTCAAATCTGACGGTGGCTGCAGGCTTACCGGGAACGAACGGCGAAACGGACGGCGGCGAGTTCCGGGCGCGCGTGCGTGCATGCGTGCATGGGCAAGCGTGCGCGCGAAGGCGCGCTAGCGCGCAGCGCGTGCAGCGGCGGCAGCAAGCGGCGCGGCAGCGTAGCAGCTAGCGGTGCAGCAGCAGGCGGCGACGGCAGCAGCTGCAGCGCGGCAGCAAGCGGCACAGCAGCGCAAGCGGCAGGTGGCGCGCGCGCTGGCGGCGAGGCGCGGGTGCGGCGCAGGCGCTGCAGGAGGCGGGGCAGTAGGCCAGCGGCGGGGCTGCGGTGGTGCGGCGCTGCGGAGGCGGCGCGGTGTGGGGCCCTAGGCGGCGGGGTCGCGCGAGGAAGGGGAGGCGAGGTGGCGCGGCGGCGGCAGGGCGTGGCAGGTGCGCGACGGCGGGGAGAGGAGGCGGCGCGTGGGGGTACCTGGTGGCGGGGTTGGTGCGGAGGCCGAGGCGGCGGGGCGATCGAGGGCAGGGGGCGGGCGATCCAGGCGGCAGGGTATGGTGCGGTTCCCGAGGCTGGGGTGGCCTCTTTTGTGGGACCCTCTGCGGGTCCTACTCCGATTCGGCGCGAAGTTGGACACGAACTCGGAAATCGGCCCGGAATTCGGACCGTTTTCCGTCTTTTTAAACAAACGGCCGTAACTTCTCCGTACGAGCTCCGAATCAAGCGATTCTTGCTCCTACGGTTTTGTAAAGTCGAGGGGAACAATCTAGGGTCAAGGGTTGGGCGAAACCACTAGGCTACAAGGGCGGACAACGCTAGTCCTACTAAAGCCTCCCGCAGGAGCCTCGTAGCAAAATAGAATAGGGTTTCGAAAATAGCGTTTCGCCGATTCTTTTCAATCGATGGTTTTGCATAGAAAAGTATGATGCAATGATATTAATGATATGCAAGGCCAAATCTAAAATTTGGGATGTGACAATTAAGTAATTGATGAATTGGATCATGTGTTAATGATCCCTAAGCATGCTAAATGATGATTAGTTGTGACTTGCTGCTTAAGATGAACTGTGGTGGTGCTAGTGGCTTATCAGATGATCCTATGGATTAATTTGATGTGGTCAGATAATAAAGTTGCTATAGAAACAATAATTGGGAATCTTGTGGTTTACTGTTTCACCACTGTCATTACTTGGTTAATGATAGTGAGTGTTGTGTGATGAAATCACTGTATTAACACTTGTTGGCTTAAGAATTCAGATGTAGTTTGAGATCAAATGGTTTCAAACAGTGAAGATATACATAGGGATTTTCTTAATTATGATTCCTGTGATGACAGGAAAATGATCCGTGGTTGGTTGGTTGAATCTGTGAAGATTGAATGCTTAACCTGATTAGTGTAGAACTGTTCTTGTGACACCATCTTAGTATGGCACACAAGATTAGATTCTATTTCTTGATTTGGTTTGGTTCAAGCTTAAGATGAGCTTGGCATTAAAGATAAGTAGAAATTTTCCTTTCGTAAATCCCTAAGACCAGTGATGTTGGTCTGAGGTTTAGGGATTAAGCTTTTATCTAGTTGATTCATATGGATGGTTCTGGTAGTGGTACCAGCTACTGTTTCTTGAATCAAAGTTTGGAAAAAATGATGGTAGGCTTGATCACTTGTATAGATCCATAAGATTAAATTCTAAGGTGCTACTCTTGTCTTAGAGATGTGCCTAGAAGTTAAATCGTAGCTATATTCATTCTTGAATTGAAATATAGCTTGACAGCTAGATCAATGATGTTAATCTGATATCTAGTTGGATTCTTATACTTTTCTGGTTGCTTTTAGAGTTTAAAACCTCAGTGATGGATTCACCCCACTTGGGTGTTTTCTGAGAGTTTGATTAAGAATCAGATCATGTATGCTTGTCTAATCTTAGACATATAGATCATGTGATGGTCTATTTACTCACCACTGTCACTTGATGTTGTGGTAGCTTGATCTGGTGATCCCCTGGTATTTCCAGCTCCTGGCTTGTCCTTGATGTATCCCATCATCTCCTGATCCTGATGGCTTGACCTTGGTCTTGCTATCCACCTGATCTACCCCCTCCTTATGTTACCATCTTGGTGATGTGATCCTGGGCTTTGGTTGGTTTGATCTAGCTTGGCTTTGGCTTGGTTTAGCTGCTGGCTGATGTGTTTGGTGTGTAAAAGCAATGGAATGGTGTGGGGATTGGTTTTCCCACGGCTGTGTTATTAGTTTTGTTTGGTTGTGCTGCTGTTGTGGTGTTGACAGCACACACCATGCAGTTTGGTGTGTGTGCCTGCTACACAAATGTGGATATGTTCTGAATTTTGAAAGTTACTTTCATCTGGTTGCTTCTACCTGGCTGGTGAAACTTGCCCTTCCTTGCTGTGATTTGACTTATGGCTTAAAATTATGAAAGATACATTCTTTCATTTTGGTGAAACTTGCCCCTTATATACTCAATGATGAAAAAGTGAATAGTGCACTTCACTGTCAACTTCTGAGAGTAAAAATAATTCTAATCCTAACCTTCTTTTTCTTTTAAGTTTATTTTTATTTTGTAGGAACCAGATTTGAAGATCAAGACTTTAGTTTAGGTTTTTATTTTTCTTTATAGATTAGTCACTTTTAATAACTATCATATTCAATTGTAATCTTTAATTTATTCTTTTGTACTCTTTATTTCTTTATTCTTTTGTAATAAAGATTGTACTATTATCAATAAAGAAATATTATTCTTTATTTATTTGCTATTGTAAAGATTGTGGATGATTCTCATAAGTTACATTTTTGTAACTTATTTATTGAATAAAATTATGAAATGGATATTCATATTCTTAATTGCTCTCTTTATATAGTTTGAGTTATTATTGGTTAACTCTTAATTAAATAAAAGATTCAAAAATCCTTTTGAATTATAATTCAAACACTCAAGTTTTAAATTCAAATTTCATTTCCCAGTCCACAAAGATCATATCAAAGTCTATAACAATCATCCTTCAAGACTATACCTAAGCTCAAAGCATGAAAGAAACCTTGATCACTTTAAGTTTTTATTTGGCGAAAAATTTACCCACATTTTCACAGATGAATGCATGCAATATTTCAAATTCCTAAATCTACCCTTCGTTAGTTCCTAAATGCTGGGATGTTACAGACTTCCCCCCTTAAATTAAACTTCGTCCCGAAGTTTGCTGAGATATACCTGAATAGTTATGGATAGGCTTTTCTTAAATCCTCTTCTTTCTCCCACGTGGCTTCCCTTTTAGGGTGATGTTCCCACTATACTTTGCAATATTTGATTACTCTATTCCTCAATCTTTTCCAGTTTTCTTCCAAAATTTTATAGGGATTTTCAACATAGGTAAAGTCTGCTTGTAGTTCTATTTCCTGATGTGTGATTGCATCATCCGGAACTTTTAAACATTTACGAAGTTGTGACACATGGAAAACAATATGCACTTGAGCTAATCTTGCCGGTAACTCTAAAGCATAAGCTATAGTTCTGTTCTGATTCAATATCTTGAATGGTCCAATATATCTTGGACTCAATTTTCCTTTAAATCCGAACCTTTTCACCCCTTTTATTGGACTTAGTTCCAAATATACCATATCTCCCACTTCTGGATGCCATGATCTTCGACTTTGATTAGCATAACTTTTCTGCCTACTCTAGGCTATTTTCAGTCTATCCCTGATTTTATCAATGATATCTTGTCTTTCCTTGATATAGTCTGGTGCAAACTCCGTGCTACTTCTAGGCTCATACCAACATATTGGTGATCTACACTTCCTTCTATACAGAACTTGATATGGAGCTGCCTTTAGACTACTCTGATAGCTATTATTGTAGGAAAATTCTGCCAATGGTAGATGATCTTCCCATGTACCTCCAAAATCTAATGCACAAGATCTTAACATGTCTTCTAGTATTTGATTTGTTCTTTCAGTTTGACCTGTTGTCTCAGGATGATATGTTGTGCTGAAATCTAACTTGGAACCAAGTGCTTCATGCAATTGCTTCCAAAATGCTGAAGTAAACACTGATCCCCTATCAGTTATGATCTTTTTGGGCACTCCATGCTTACTTACTATCTCTTTGACGTAAACTTCTACTAACTTCTCAGCATTATCTTTCTGATTTACCGGAATAAAATGTGCACTCTTAGTGAGTCTATCCACAGTAACCCATATCATATCCTTCCGTTTAGGTGTCATGGGCAATCCTGTGATGAAGTCCATACCTATTTCTTCCCACTTCCATTCGGGAATTTCCAAAGGTTGTAATGGTCCTGCTGGACTTTGATGTTCAGCCTTCACCCTTTGGCAAGTATGGCATTCTGATACATATTTAGCGATGTCCCTTTTCATGTTGTTCCACTAGAATAGTTCTTTCAAATCCATATACATCTTAGTACTTCCTGGATGTATAGAATATGGTGTTTCATGTGCTTCTATGAGTATGACATCTCTAATCTTAGTCACATATGGAACACAAAGACGGTCTTGAAACCATAAAGACTCATAATCTCCAAGACGAAAAACTGATTTTTTTCCTTGAGATATCCTCCGAATTTCCTCAGCAATAAAAGGATCTTTTGCTTGATGTCTGAAAATTTCGTGCTTAAGATCACTGTCCTTCTCTGCAACTACCTGCATAGTAGCTAATCCTCCAAGAACCTCTGTTCTAATGAATTCAAGCTCTAATCTTTCCAAGTCCATTTGTAACTCTTTTGGTAGATCCCGATTGCTAGGCTGAATATCTGCACTCTTTCTGCTTAAAGCATCAGCTACAACATTTGCATTCCCTGGAGTATAGTTGATTGTTAAATCATAATCTTTGATTAGTTACACAATGCTTTTGTCTCATATTTAATTCCTTTTGAGTGAAAAAATATTTGATACTTTTATGGTCAGTGTATAACTCACATCTGGCTCCATAAAGAAAATGCCTCCATCCTTTTAGCACAAAAACTACTGCTGCTAACTCTAAATCATGAGTTGGTTGACTTCATGTGGTTTTAGTTGTCTTGAACCATAAGCAATCACTTTCCGATCTTGCATTAACACACAACCTAAACATTATTTAGATGCATCACAGTATACTGTGAAGTCCTTCCCTGTTTCAGGAACTACTAAGATTGGAGCTGTGGTTAACCTGGTCTTCAACTCCTGAAAACTTCCTTCACACTTTTCATCCCAATTGAATGGTGTATTCTTTCTTGCAATTTGGCCATTGGTCCAGCTATTTTGGAGAAACCTTCAATGAATCTCCGATAATAACCAGCCATTCCTAAGAAACCTCGAATCTGCCTCACATTAGTTGGTGCGGTCCACTCTAATACTGACTGAAGCTTAGATGGATTTACAGCAATTCCATCTTTACTGATCACATGGACGAGGAATTCTACCTCATCTAGCCAAAATTCACACTTACTGAACTTAGCATAAAGTTTATGTTCTCTTAGTGTCTGCAATGCTATTCTCAAATGATCAACATGCTCTTCCTTATCCTTGGAATATATCAGAATATCATCAATAAAAACTATGACGAACTTATCTAAATATGGCATGAAGATTTTGTTCATCAAAATCATGAATAGTGCAGGTGCATTGGTCAAACCAAATGGTACTACCAGATACTCGTGGTGTCCATATCTTGAGACTAATGCTGTATTTAGAACATCTTCCGGTTTGATTTTTATTTGATGGTATCCAGATCTTAAATCGATCTTTGAGAATACTCCAGCTCCTTTCACTTGATCAAACAAATCTTGGATCCTTGGTAAAGGATACTTATTCTTGATAGTAACGTTGTTCAGATTTCTATAATCTCCACACACCCTTCTTCCACCATCTCTCTTATCCACAAAGATTATTGCTGTTCCCCATGGAGATACACTTTCCTGAATAAATCCTTTTCTGGCTAACTCATCAATTTGCTCTTTGAGTTCTTTTAACTCTTTGGGTCCCATCTTATATGGTGCTTGAGATATTGGTGTTGTACCAGGAATTAGGTCAATAGTGAACTCTATCTCCCGATCTGGTGGCATTCCCGGTAGCTCTGCTGGAAAAACATCTTGAGATTCATTTACTATAGGAATATCTTCCAATTTGACCTCTTTCATCGAGTTCAACTGCAGATCCACCATAATATGACTATGCTTATCTTCTTGGTAAACTATCCTTGCTCCATTTGGAGTTTTGATTGAGACAGTTTTCTCCTCACAATTTATCTGAGCTCCGTGTTCCATCATCTAGTCCATCCCCAACACTACTGCAATTCCCTTCAAAGGAATCACATAAAGGTCTATAAAGTATGTACAACCATCGATCGAGATAACCTGATCTTGTTTGATGTGGCGTACAATCACATTTCCCCCTGCCGTAACTACAGTCATAGGGTTTTCTAACGTTGCCCTTCTAAACCCAAACTTATCACAGAATTCTTCAGAAATGAATGAAGTATTTGCACCAGTATCAAATAGAACTTTTCCGGGATTGGTAAGGATATTGAGCGTACCCATCACTGCATTCTCTGAATTATCCACCTCCTCGAGGGTTGCACAGTTCAATTTCCCGGTAGGTCTGTTCCTCTTGCCATTGTTGTTCTTGCCATCATTTCCTCCTTTATTGGGCTATCCATTTCATCCACTGGTTTGCCTTCCATCTCGAGCCGGCCAACCACCTTGTGGTTTTCTTGGACAATTGGGCTTGATGTGACCTCTCTGACCATAAGCGTGACATACAATCACTGGTTTCGGGCAATCCCTTCTCATATGCCCTAGGAGTTTGCAATTGTGGCATATAATATTCTTTGCATTTGGATTTGCACTCCGATTGGAATTGTTGTTGTTATAGGGCTTATTCCTCGGTTTGAATTCCATATTGGGCTTGGGCTTGCTTGCTTGTATCCTCTTGGTTTCCTTCTTATCTCTCTTCCTCCTATCCTCTTGGACATTCTTGTAGTCATCTTCGAAGGTAATAGCTGCATCTAGCAACTGCTGATAATTTTGCTTATTAGCCAACCTCAATTGCATCCTCACAAATGGATTTAATCCACGCAGGAAATGCTTCTTCCTCTTATCCTCCGTGTTAACTTCTTCCTCAGCATAACGAGATAGTTGACTAAACTTCCGGATATACTTCATAACACTAGTATATCCCTGCTGCATATCTTCAAAATCTCTTCGCTTCAATTCCATAACACTCTCCGGAACATGATATTCACGGAATCTCTGTTTAAACTCTTCCCAGGTATACTCCCTTCCTGGTTGTTGCATGGCAACTGATTTTCCCACCAAGATGCTGCAGGTCCTGTCAGAAGATGGGTTGCATACCTCAATTTCTCCTCCTCATTGCAACCTACAGTCTTCAGATTTCTTTCTGTATCTGCTAGCCAATCTTCTGCATCCATTGGTTCAGATGCTGATGCAAAAGGTAACAGCCTTGCATTCTGGAAATCATATAAACTCACTCCTCCATCTTTAGGTGCCCTTTGATTTGCTCGTCCCAGCAACTCCTTCATGAACTTGTTCTGGTTCTCTTGCATCATTTGCATATACTGCATAAAGTTCTGCTCCATTAACGGCCTCATTGGTGGTGGTGGTGGTAATGCTCCCTGATTTGCTGTATTTGCATCTGCCTTCTCCTTGGCCTCTCGTTCCATCCGTTGCTGCTCAGTTTTGATCTCTACACCTGTATCCATGACCCTCTAGTCCTGCAACATAAAGCAAATACTCATAATTACATCATGCACATGTGTTCTGAGCTCGACTTTACGCACAGAACTAATCACACAATGAAGATCCAAAGAAAATCCAAATATGCATTTCACATATTATACATAATATCATAATAATACAAAGTCATTACAACATATACCATATAGGTATAATCACAAAACTACCTTATTTATCTAACTATCTTATTTCTTGGAGTATAATTCACGGTTCTTGATACTTCTACATAGTTGCCTACTTCTAGTAGTAACTACGCTCATCATACATGCCTGATGTCCAACCATGATGACGTGTTGTTCGTCGCACAGTTTGTGAAACAAATGGCCTTCCAGAAGGAACATACTCTGTATCTGAAGTGTCAGGACTTGAGTTATTACTCAATCTGAGCACATTGACTCCCTCCAGCTTAGCTGAAAAGTCTTCAGAAACATATTCAACATTATCTCCCTCTTGCATCTCCTGAGCTTCATTCCTTGAGTTGTCAATAGGATACGCAGATCCTGCTGCTTCCCAGGTGCTCCTTTGGGCAAGATAGTTAAACACTGGATAATGTACATTCCCTGGGTTTTGAGAAGATGATGATTCAAACACTCTCTCCTCGGGATATTCTTCTTCATCCTGAGTATCTATCGACATGGCATTTCTACTACTGTTACTAGGGTTAATTCTTGCACCCATCCAGCTAGATTTTCCAACATTTCTGTCAGAACCATCTGTGGACATCTGGTGTTCATGAGATCCTTCATATGATCCCCTTCTCCAACCATCAGAATTCTCAATAGGAAGTTCTGAATTGGAATCATCCTCTAGTACTGCATACCTCATATCTATAGTAGGATCATGTATAGGTTTAGGGCTTGGTGAATAAGGATATGATATAAAAGATTAAGGATCTATAGGTATATCCTTAAAGATAGGTTTTGCACTACTACTTGCTTCCTTCTCCAACTGGAATGCTAACTGATTCCTCCTTTCCGGATCAGTTAGATCCTCAAACATGTCATTTTTATCTTCAACAATCACTTGATGTGTCTTGTAAAAAGACGCAACGAGTGTTCGGTATCTATCCATAAACTTGGAAGATAACTTAGGATGCTTCTTAACCAAAGTAAGATGATCCGTTATAAGCTCCAAGTCTATAGAATCATGAGGTATCACAGAGAATGTGCTACCTTCTAACTCCTTGGCTTTATGCTCCCGGATATTAGCTATCGCCTCCACAACAACAACATGATATGCTGCTAAGTGACTCCTACCTTCACCTATAGGTAGATCGTGATATAATCCAAGATCCTCAGGGAGTTGGATACTCACACGATACTTGGATAACATTCGGCCATCAAGGTAAGTTATAGTATACACTGGAATTCTAGTTGGACAACTAAAGATCTTTAAAAGTTGACGAAGTTGGTCTGTGAATGATCCTTGATAATCATCAAGAGTCTCCTCTTTCCTTACCAAAGTCTATTTTGGAAACTTTGGTGCCATAGCTCTATATATCAGAAAAATAGTTTTGATTAGTAAACAATAATATATTGCATCATAATAAAGAATTATCGCACTAAAACATATAACGGAATATTCTCAATTGAATACCCATTATATTACTTTTAGAGAATTCTTTATCGTTGCTAAACTTTCCTATAGGTAATAACCTTTACTAGGTTTCCAACCTAAGGTCAAAGCAATTTGCTCTGATACCAACTGCGGTGACCCAGCATACCACTGCATGTGTAGTACACTATAGTCATTGACATGACATCCACAGAACACCGTTCCGCAAATATCACATCCCTCAGAGTGGTACAACAGAAACATTGCGGGTCCATATTACAAACATACACACGTTATTATTATTACAATACCGGAAGTTCAAGACTTCCAAAAGATTCAACTTACAAACCAATATATATAAGTGTTTCAGCGGAAGTTTCAAATTTAAAACTTAAACTCCAAATTGAGCTCAGCAACTTATTGCTATATATTGTTCATGATGCTCGGCTCAAGTGGTTGCTAGAACTATAGTAATTATTCGGACTCCTGGAATTCTCCTCTGTAGACGATGTCGTAGTCCTCCCCTTCTACGGCTCCATACAAGTTGGGCTCTTCATAGAAGACCTCCTCTTGACTCTCAGATGCATACATTGGAGTATCTTCGGGATTCTCAGAGTCTAAGCAAGGATTCAAAGGAAAGGATGAGTAACAGCGTTACTCAGCAAATTCATTATATGCAAGGTAGGAAGTTTGATGCACTATATACCACCTCGGACTATTAGTCGTTGGCACTATGCAATTTTCATAAATCTTTCTTCAAAGGTTGATTTTATTATGAAAATCTATGACCACCAGCCTTCACAGGTTGACCAGAACTTTCATGGAGTTCCTTTCCTGCCGCGTTCGTAGCTCCTTCCCAAAATAGGGAGTAACAAGTTACAATTCTTACACTCTGGAGAGGTGCGTTGCTTTTCCCATGAGAGATCAACTCCTTATTGCACAACTGGGCGTACTTTCCCGTCCACAATTCCATGATGTGGGGCCCAGTAGTTGGTCCAAGCCAATCATTGCCCTCTCCGTGACCTCATATATCTGCACGATCCTTTGGGCTAGCTCACCTTCGTTAAGCCCCCTTTCGAGTAGGCTAAAACCCTGATGAGTTCCCAAAGACTCTATGACCTAGTGATGCCCGGATTAGTACCATTTACATGGACTATATCCCTAAACACCATTCATAGATAATCTAGACACCAAAAGTGTGGGGCGTAAGGGTGCCCACCCATATGTTGGATCCACACAAGGAATCAGAACGTCACGTTAAGGTCGTCTTGCCTCCATACAAGAGGAAAAGGATACAGCTGACTTCTCCGTCCCATTCCAAATCTCATGGTTAATGCGTAATATACGGCGCTAGAATCACTGATGTCATGGTTATTAATTCCTAATTGTTCATCATTCGTGCAAGTAGAACCCTAAGTTCTATTGCTCCATCATATCATCACTTAGCATGATATCTAAGATTTAGTATCTTGAGAAAATAGTGATTTCTTTTTCTATAGTGTAGATGCTAACACACAATTTGCAAATACTTTGATAAAGACTCTTCAAAGGACATGAGCAAGTGATGAACTTGCCTTGTGATTGCAAGGTAGTGAAGTCTGATGCTTGCACTGGACCTTGAGCTTCTATAAAAATATCATTATTGCCCGGTAAGGACAATATTTAAAGAAGCAAAATGATTATGCAAAGTAATGTAATGCATCATTTAACTTGATATGCATTTTCCCCATTATTATAAAAATTCTTTTTAATGATAAAGGATTTATAAATATTAATTTTTAATAGAATATGGTATTCTTTTATTTTATTTCCCTTTTATTTGACTTTTATTTATTTAATAATTCTTTTAATAATTATCACTTAAATATAAAAAATTGTTATTAAATATTTGTTTAGTATTTTTCTAAAATACTACAATATTAATTTATGATGAAAGTGATTTTTATTTATTTTTATCATCTTTAAATAATTTTGTAAAATTCCATAAAGAATGTATAAATTACAAAATTCTTAATAAAATTTATATGTCTAAAATTTCATCTCTTAATTTATTTGAATAGCTTGGATTATTGTGAATCCAAAAATATTTTATTTATAATTTTTGGACTTTTATTTTATTTTTTAAAGTTTATTTAATTTCAGGGGCATTTTGGTCTTTTTCCAATTATTAAAAGAGGCTCTAAATGATTTGGGATGGCCTTTTGGGTTTATTGGGCCCTTGTGGCCTAGTAGGGCATGGTCAAAAGAATACCCCAAACGGTTTTTGGCCCACCCAGCCCAACACTCCCTGTCTCTCACTCTCGAGCTCACTTCTCTCCTCCTCCTTCCCCAACCCCGTGGTCAGTGGTGTCGCCGCCGGCGATTCCCACCGTCGTGGACCGCCTTGGCCGCCGCCATGGTGCAGGAAGAGATTGTTGGCCCCGCTCTACCCTTCTATCCAATTGGATCTGGATTTGGAGCTCTCCTATGGCTAGATCGATGTCGTCCCGAACCCTAGGGTTTGGGGTTGGCGTTGATCCTGACGTCGCCGCTTCTATCGTGCACCGTGGTGTCGCCCCTCCTGGTGTGGCTAAGCTCGCTGCCGTGGCGCTGTATGGGTCGCAGCTCCCCCCTGGGGGTGCTCCCCGTGCCGCCATGGTCGTCGGCCACCTCTGCTTCCTCTTCTAATTTACAGCGAGGACCTTTGGTAAGTCATTCCTCTCCCCTCGTGCTCTCTGTACTAGGATATCCTATGCTAGATGTTGGTGGTGACCTTCCTGGTGATTGTCTGGTCCTGATTAGTGTTCTTGGTTCTGCTTAGGGTTCATACCCTGCTGTTGATTAAGTAATTGATGAATTGGATCATGTGTTAATGATCCCTAAGCATGCTAAATGATGATTAGCTGTGACTTGCTGCTTAAGATGAACTGTGGTGGTGCTAGTGGCTTATTAGATGATCCTATGGATTAATTTTGATGTGGTCAGATAATAAAGTTGCTATAGAAACAATACTTGGGAATCTTGTGGTTTACTGTTTCACCACTGTCATTACTTGGTTAATGACAGTGAGTGTTGTGTGATGAAGTCACTATATTAACACTTGTTGGCTTAAGAATTCAGATGTAGTTTGAGATCAAATGGTTTCAAACAGTGAAGATATACATAGGGATTTTCTTAATTATGATTCCTGTGATGACAGGAAAATGATTTGTGGTTGGTTGGTTGAATCTGTGAAGATTGAATGCTTAACCTGATTAGTGTAGAACTGTTCTTGTGACACCATCTTAGTATGGCACACAAGATTAGATTCTATTTCTTGATTTGGTTTGGTTCAAGCTTAAGATGAGTTTGGCATTAAAGATAAGTAGAAATTTTCCTTTCTTAAATCCCTAAGACCAGTGATGTTGGTCTGAGGTTTAGGGATTAAGCTTTTATCTAGTTGATTCATATGGATGGTTCTAGTAGTGGTACCAGCTACTGTTTCTTGAATCAAAGTTTGGGATAAATGATGGTAGGCTTGATCACTTGTATAGATCCATAATATTAAATTCTAAGGTGCTACTCTTGTCTTAGAGATGTGCCTAGAAGTTAAATCTTAGCTATATTCATTCTTGAATTGAAATATAGCTTGATAGCTAGATCAATGATGTTAATCTGAGATCTAGTTGGATTCTTATACTTTTCTGGTTGCTTTTAGAGTTTAAAATCTCAGTGATGGATTCACCCCACTTGGGTGTTTTCTGAGAGTTTGATTAAGAATCAGATCATGTATGCTAGTCTAATCTTAGACAGATAGATCATGTGATGGTTTATTTACTCACTACCGTCACTTGATGTTGTGGTAGCTTGATCTGGTGCTCCCCTAGTATTTCCAGCTCCTGGCTTGTCCTTGATCTAGCCCATCATCTCCTGATCCTGATGGCTTGACCTTGGTCTTGCTATCCACCTGATCTACCCCTCCTTATGTCACCATCTTGGTGATGTGATCCTGGGCTTTGGTTGGTTTGATCTAGCTTGGCTTTGGCTTGGTTTAGCTGCTGGCTGATGTGCTTGGTGTGTAAAAGCAATGGAATGGTGTGGGGATAGGTTTTCCCATGGGTGTGTTGATAGTTTTGTTTGGTTGTGCTGCTGTTGTGGTGTTGATAGCACACACCATGTAGTTTGGTGTGTGTGCTGCTTGTGTTCCTGCTACACAGATGTGGATACGTTTTGAATTTTGAAAGTTACTTTCATCTGGTTGCTTCTACCTGGTGTAACATCCCAAAAATATTAAACTTGGATCATCAAACTCTAATCATGAAATTTAGGGTTAACAAAAACTTTTCCAACTAAAGATATGAAAGCATTCATATGTGTGTGTATTCAAAATGTGGATTCTTTTGAATTGCCATGATTATGTGTTTCTTTGCTTGTAAAAGGATTCTTAGGTGAAATAAACATCATCTAAACAATCCCCAAACTTTTCCCAAAGACAAACAAGTCAAAACAAATAAACTAAGTGAATGGTCACTTTGGCCAAATTAACTCCCATGCCTACTTTGGCTATCCCTAACATTCAGAACTTAAGAGAAACATGTATGGATCTTTGCACCCCTTGATAGTACTCATAATAAGGTACCAAGGCCCACTTTGTGATCATCCAAATACATTCAAATGCTTAGTTTAAATGACAGTTGAAAATTGAATCTATTTCATATGGGAAGATCCCACTATTTCTAAAACCACTCAAACAAGCTCAATTTTCAAAACCCAAGCATCCATAGAACCATCAACACATGCCTAGCACACCCACCAAAAATCTTTTCAAAAATTCAAAACTTAAGTTCATGCGGCCATTTCATCAAACAGGTTGTAGATTCAAATCAAACAAATCCAAAACATTATGTTGAGCAGTGTTTTGTGCCAACCTTGTTCCCTCTCTGGATGCATATAGCCTTAATAGATCATCTAGCACCCTTGACTAACCTCTAACACCAATGTGACCTTGCCATTGTCATCAATGGTGAGCAGGCCGAGCCTCACCATGTCACCCCCGTGTGGACAACAAGCTAGGAGAAGAACTAGCCATGCCAACCTTGTCTAGGAGGTAGCCCATGCCTCACCGCCCCCTCTCGACCAGCCCTAGCTCAAGAACAGCGACCAGAACCGCCAGGAATGTCGCGCCCGCGCCACGGTCGACCATGCCAACACACACCCCAGTGCACGCGCCGTTCCCACTCAACCCGACCACCTCGAGCCCTCGCCGCCCGCCAGCATGCTCCCCACCGTCCTAGGAGACCACCAGACATGTTCGTTTCACCGCCCGTACCCGTAGCCGCCGCTCGCCGCGGAGTTCACCGCCTCTGCCTCGCAGAGCACCGCACGTTCCCGACCGATTGCCACCGCCCCTACACACGCATTTAAACTCTAGAGCATCGCCAGGAGACCGCCCGTCGATCGCCAACCACGACCATGCTTCTAGCCGCCCGTAGCCGTGTCGCCACCGTTGCCTGCCCATCCCTCTCGGTCTCGCCATCGAGCCTATAAAAGGAGGCCACCCCCTCTCGATTTATTCACACCATCTCACTCCCCACCTCTCACTGAGACTTCCCACTTCTTCCCGGAGCAAGGCGAGCAGCGCATCGCCGGAATTTGACCGGAGCCCGCCGCTGCTGAAGAAGGGGGCCTTCGATTGGAGCCGTCCCAGGAGGAGCTGTCGGTACTAGGAGGATCGCCGTCGTCGACTCGTTCGTTTGCCCGCATCGCCGACCCTCGCCTGAGCCCCAGTGAGCCTCCCACGACCCCCACTGAGCCGCTAGGGTTCGAGCTCACCGGTGACCTGTTCATCGTCGACGATGACCCTCGGCCGTTGATCTCACTTCTAATCCAACACACCACATCGCCCCGTACCGCTTCGCGTGTTATGAGCCACTGACGGGTGGAACCCCCCTGTTGCTCCATCATATCTAGTTTCACTGGGCCGGCCCATTAACCCTTCCCGCGCAGCCCAAGCGTTTGAATTTAGATTTTTCTATTTTCATTCAAACTCAATTCTGTACCTAGTTTCAAAAATCAACACAGCTTGATTCAGTGAACCAAATTGCATGAAACCAATTTTGTTAGAAAGGTACTGAAATGCTTAGTCCAAGCCCGTTGGATTCAAATCATTTGGATTTGTAGATCAACCTTGGTAAAAATAACAAGTCAGAAGATTTTCTGCATTCAAACATTTTTCAAATTTCAACCATAATAGCTTTTGAGTTGATTCCAACTCTCAAAAATCACATTTGATCATACCTTTCAGAATATATAAAAACATATGGGTTTACTTACAGAAATAATGTTTAAGTAATAAAAGAATGCCATATAGGCATTTCTAGTCCCTTTATTTATTTAAAATAAAAGGTTAAACCTTATTAAATTGTGACACCACTTTAAATCACATTCCCATGGACTGAAATATGTGGTGATGACATGTGTCAACATGATCCCATGTTTGAGTTGGAGAATATTAAATCTTAAGTAGTTTTTCAATGAGTAGAAATTACTTTTCTAAAAATAAAATAAATAAGACAAAGGCTTTAATCTTGTAATGTTAGTGATGATGCTAGATCATCTATAGTACCCTTTTGTGTGATGATTGAAAATAGTTAAGTATTGTTTGGTGATTGTGTACCTCGTATTTATTCATAGACGCTAGTACCGACCAAGGATACGAGGAGGAAGGAGGATACTACGAAGAAGAAGCCGAGGAAAACTTCAACCACTGCTCTACACAAGGCAAGCCAATAATTGCAAGCTATTAACTTAGCAAGCCTTACTAATCAAGTTGACCTATGCAATCTAATACATGCTTGTTACCATGCCAACTATATTCCTTAAGCATATGTGATCATACCCACTTGATGACCCAATCCTAGTTTTACTTGCAAGCTTTTTACTTTATTTCTGTATCAAAGCTTTCCTTTAGAGGTTGATTAAGTGACTTGTAGATTCTAGTAAGATAATTGAAGGTTGCATAAAGAGCATTAAATTTGGCCTAAGCTAGATAATATTGATGTCATCCCAAGGCATGAGATTGAACTTAGTTAAACTCCACTTGTTTACCACCCTTCATTAGCACTCCCCCCCTTGTAGATGCTAGTGCTAAGCATAAAACTTGATCAACTTTAGATGGGAATACTTGGTGGAAAATGGTTATGAAAACCTTAGAATGATGAGTCATTCTACTGAGATGTTTTGACATGTGTTTTCGAACACCAGATGATTTTGGAAGATGAAAATGTTGAGGCATGAGCCTTAGCCCTTTATAAAACTGATGGTTTTCTGGATGTGATATCATTCCAATTTTACCGTACAACCACAATACCCAAAAATTGGGTAGGGCTTGACTGGAAACTTATATACCGTAGTATGGGTTCCCTCACTGCCAAGGTCTGAGCTGAGGCTACCTTGTGAAGATTGTCCACCTGTGCAGGACCCAAGATGACAGTTGGTCATGGTTGGGAGGCCAAACTCATAGGAGAGGTGCTTATACTAGGGCGTGTAATCGAAAGGTTAGGATTGATTATCCGCATACTGAGTATGGTGAATTCAGGATGTGTTCCTAACGGATGTATCGAATATTGTGGTGAAAGTGTACAATCTCTGCAGAGTGTCAAACTATTCGAATAGCCGCGTCCGCGGTTATGGACAGTTGGAGTGGCCATACTGTTCCCCCAGCAGATGTTTTCAAAATGACTTGTGAAATGAATTGAGACTTTGACTTGACCACAACAGAGTTGTGACATGAAATACAAGTTCCCACTTAGATGATATAAAACCTCAACTAGCTTCTTTGCTTTTGAACTTAGTAGAGGTAAATCTGGCTTTTTGCAAAACAACCCTAGAGCTTAGTGTCCTACTACCAAAACCCCCTTAACTTGTTAGTATTAGTTTGCGAGTACTTAAAGAGTACTCATGGATTTGTCCCTGGCTATTCCCGTGGCCAGACTATGAAGAGGAGTACCAGGATGATGGACCCCAGGAAGGTTACGACAACTAGGATCATCTCCCATCGTCAGCATTGCCTGTGACCCCGAAGATGGAGCTTCGCCTACGCTACCTTTATTATTACGTATTCCGCTGCTTGAGTTGTATTAAGAATTGGATCATGAGATCCTTATTTGTGTAAGACCTTATGTATGGTTTGTAATGGATGATGTACTGTGGTATCCAAATCTGTTAAGTCTCGCAAAAATGGTAATCCTAGGATTGCGATGTATGGCATAACAGGCATCTGGGATTAAAAATCCGGGTGTTGACAAGTTGGTATCTGAGCCATCCTGACCATAGGAGACCCTAGTTAGACTGGAAGTTTGAATCAAAAACTTAGTTTCAAAACCTAGGAAAGTGAGTATTTACAAAGACTTATTCCCATTCTTATCACTTTGATTCTTTCATAAAAAATCATGTTCCTCAAAAACTCTTGCAAAATACATAAAAATTTGACACACTTGATCACTCTACTAACTTACTCATCCTATATTCTTAATAGATGGATGTGAAGTACAACAAGTTTTATCAATTGGGGAATGGAGGAGACCTCATATTTGAGCGGGATTTGGACCAGCTTTCGGAACTTCTGGAACGTCCACACCCCGAGTTCTTCGGAGCTCAGCTCAATGATCAGGAAGGAGAAGATCAACAATGGCTAGTTGTTGCAAGTCTCCGAGAAAATATTGAACCTCCCACTGCCGAGGGAACTCAGTTCACCTTAAGAGAAAATAACTGGCTCGATGGACTTGCCAGAGCCATGCAGGAAGCTTTTGCCCGTCTGTGTGGGCAGAGTATCAACCAGATCAAGGTTACCCGCTTTGAGTTTTGTCCAAGGCGTGATGCTACGGGACAGCCACTGGAAGCCCCATACCACCACGAGCTGAAGACTCAGTTGGACCATCTTAGATTCATGATGTATGATCGTCAGCAGGAATTGGACAATTGTCGTGACTAATCCAACCACAAGTCCGCCATCATCAGGACGAAGGATCATACCATCGCCATGCTAGCGAAGGATCACAAGTCTCGTCGCCGTCAGCTTGACAAGAAGGAGCGCATCATTGCCCGTCTTCGCCACCGTATCTTAGATTTGGAGGAGACCATCCACGAGAGAGACATGCAATTAGAGGAGAGGGAAAATGCTAGAGAAGATCTTCGTGGAGACCCCTACTCCTATCTCAGCAATGATGATGATTTTCTAGAGGATCAGGCCATGGACTTCTTCACTGATGAGGAGGATTTCGCATTCATCGATGACGATGAGGATGATGAGGATGACGACTACACCGACTCCGAGGAGTAGTAGCACCTGAGCACTAGAGTAGTGAGTTGTATTCGGTCCCACTGTATCGTAGTTTCCAGAATGGTTCTTAAAACCATCTGTGTCCCTTTGTTGTGGCGTGGGTTGTATCGTGTGCTATGGATGAATGAATGAAAAGAAAGTTGCTAGAAAATATGAGTCAAACTTTAAAAACTCTTCAAATCCCGGAACCTTAGAAATTTCCCTCTTTTCTCATGATCTATCTCAATCTTTAGATTCCACGCGGAGGAAGTGGTTCATCCCCGTACCCAATGTTGCAGATCCTGCAAATGTTGGTTTCTGACCGCGAAGCTGAAAGAGCCGAACGTCAAGCCAACCTAGCCACCCTTCAGCAGATAGCTCAGCTGGCCCACAACAATCAAGGCCAAGGAAATCAGGACAACCATGGATCTAAGCTCAAGAATTTCCAGAACACCAACCCACCTGTTTTCACTAAGTCGGAAGATCCCTTAGACGCAGATGATTGGCTGCAGACCATGGAAAACAACCTGGAAGTCGCCGGAGTAGAAGCTAACGAGAAAGTTTTGTTCGCCACCCACTATCTAGCCGGAGATGCAAGAGCTTGGTGGAACAGTGTTCGTGCAATGACCGGAGGACATATGATGACCTGGGAGGAATTCAAAGTCCAGTTCAGCAGAACACATGTGCCACCGGGTTTGATGAAGAGAATGAGAGATGAGTTCAGAGAACTGAAACAAGGAAGGATGACCGTAGTGGAATACCGTGACAAATTCTTGTCATTAGCTAGGTATGCCCCGGATGAGATCGACACGGAAGCTAAGAAGAAAGAGAGATTCATGAATGGTTTGCATGATGAGATGCAGATTGTGTTGGTCAATATCCCCTTTGTAGATATTGAAGCCCTTGTCGACTCTGCCATCCAAATGGAAGGAAAGATCAACCAAGCCAATGAAAACCGCAAGCGTTGCATGATGCATCAGCCAGGAACCCATCATACTCCAAAGTATCGCCCTAACCCATCTCCAGGATTTGCCCCGAGAACCAACAGACCCCCGATGAACCGCCCGACCTATCCCAACTGTGGAAACCCAAGGCCCGGAGGAAATCACAACAACCCCGACAACTCTGGCAATTTCAACCGTGCACCACCCAAGTTCAACAACAACAATGCTGCCGCCAACACCAACACTGCCCCGAGGACTGGAAGCAATGTTGTGCCTGTTGCAGCAAGGGACAAGTCGCAAGTGACTTGTTATGACTGTGGAAATAAGGGTCACTACTCCAATGAGTGCCCCAAGAAGAATGTCGCAGCCCCCAATGTAAATGCCCCATCTCAGCAGCAGTGTCGTGTTCAGCCTGGAAGAAGGTTTGCCCCAGGGAATTCGCTCAACCGTAACGGCCGTCTTTTTCTCATGCATGCTGAAGAAGCCCAGGAAGCGCCAGACGTCGTGCTGGGTATGTTTTCTGTTAATTCAATACTTGCTAGAGTGTTGTTTGATTCTGGTGCATCACACTCATTTGTCACCGAAGAATTTGCATGCACTAGTAAGATTCAACCCACCAAACAGAATCATGTTATTATTGTTCAAATCCCCGGTTCAACCACCAAAGCTAGGCAAATTTGCAAAGCCGTCCCTATCTGAATCCATGGCATAGATTTTTATGCTAATATGATAGTACTCGGAACTAAAGGTTTGGAATTAGTACTAGGAATGGATTGGATGTCCAAACATAAAGGATTGATTGATTGTGCCAAGAAAGCCATAACCATGACCAGTACAGCCGGAATATCAGTCAAGCATATATCTGAAACCTGACCTCGTCAATTCAAGTGCAACAAGAGTATAGCCCAACCTACCATTGACCAAGTCCGGATAGTCTGTGAATACCCCGATGTATTTCCAGATGTTTTGACCGGTATGCCCCCATATCGGGATATCGAGTTTATCATTGAACTAATCCCATAGCCCAGAGACCATATAGTATGAACCCATCTGAACTAGCCTAACTGCAGAAGCAACTGGATGCCATGCTGGAAATCGGATTGATTCAACCAAATGTGTCACCATGGAGATCACCTGTCTTGTTCGTGGATAAGAAGGATGGAGGTAATCGTTTGTGTACGGATTATCAGAAGTTGAATGATGTCACTATCAAGAACAAGTACCCATTGCCCAAGATAGAAGATTTGTTTAATCAGTTGACCGGTGCCAAAGTGTATTCTAAGATTTATATTAGAACTGGCTATCATCAACTCAATATTCGCGCAGAGGATATTCCAAAGACTGCCTTTACCACCATATATGGATTATACGAGTATACTGTCATGTCTTTTGGATTAACCAATGCCCCCGCTTATTTCATGAATCTCATGAATAAGATTTTTATGGACTTCCTGGATAAGTTTGTCGTTGTTTTCATCGATGACATTCTGATTTATTCCAAATCGGAAGAAGAACATGAGCTACACCTAAGGACCATTCTTGGAACCCTTAGAGAGCACCAGTTGTATGCCAAGTTTAGCAAATGTGAATTCTGTGTACAGGAGGTAGGATTCCTCGGCCACATTGTATTAGCCGGAGGAATTTTCGTTGACCCTGCAAAGGTGAAGGATGTAGAAGATTGGAAAGCCCCATCCACTCAGACCCAAGTTCGAGCATTTCTCGGATTGGCGGGATATTATCGCAAGTTCGTAGAAGGATTCTCGAGTATTGCCAGACCCATTACCCAATTGCTGAAAAAGGACAAGAAGTTTGAATGGACGGACAAATGTGAAGCGAGTTTTCAAGAACTCAAGAGAAGATTGATTTCAGCCCCAATCTTAATCATGTCGGATCACAAAGCCCTTTGACGTGTATTGTAATGCATCCAAGATCGGTCTTGGATGTGTGCTAATGCAAGAAGGGAAAGTTATATCTTACCTATCCAGACAACCGAAACAACATGAGAAAAATTACCCAACCCATGACCTCGAACTCGCAGCCGTAGTTCTAGCCCTGAAGACATGGAGGCATTACCTGATGGGAAACCGTTGTGAGATTTATTCAGATCACAAGAGCCTGAAGTATATATTCACTCAGAAGGAGCTGAATATGAGACAGAGAAGATGGATTGAGTTAATCAAGGATTACGATCTGGACATTCACTATCACCCCGGTAAAGACAATGTGGTAGCCAATGCCCTCACCAGATTGCCGTGTCGCTTGAACTCCATGATCTTGAAGGAGCAACCAATTCTACACAAAGAGATGGAAGATTTCCGAACGGAATTAGTGAGTGAAGGATTTTTGGCTAGCATAGAACTTCAACCCACGTTGATCAGCCAGATCAAAGAGGCGCAGAAAGGAAATGCTAGTATCGACGGAATCAAGCATCGTATCGGTACAGGCAAAGTACCCGGATTCACGGAAGACGAAGGAGTTCTGTGGTACAAAGGACGCCTTTGTGTACCAGCAGATTCTGAGTTAAAAGAAGTGATTCTGAAGAAAGCTCATGATACTCTTTAGTCTATCCACCCCAGAGGAACGAAGATGTATTAGGACTTCAAAGAACAATTTTGGTGGCATAAGATGAAGAGAGAAATCAGAAGTTATATCGCCAAGTGTGATATATGTGAGAGAGTCAAGGCGGGACATCAAAGACCCGCTGGATTGTTGCAACCATTGCAGATTCCGGAATGGAAATGGGATTCCGTGGGAATGGACTTTATCCCCGGATTGCCTACTTCTATTAGAGTAAATGACTCTATCTGGGTCATAATGGACAGATTGTCCAAATTCGCTCATTTCTTACCCGTCAAGACCACATATCAGAGTTCGAAGCTAGCGGAGTTATACATCACTAGAATCGTCAGTTTGCATGGAGTCCACAAGAACATCGTATCGGATCGAGGAACTCAGTTTACCTCGAGATTCTGGAATAAAGTCCAAGAAGGTTTAGGAACCCGCCTAGATTTCAGCACCGCTTATCACCCTCAGACCGACGGACAAATGGAGTGAGTAAATCAAATACTCGAAGACATGTTGAGATCATGTGTGTTAGAGTATGGATCTAAATGGGAAGACTGTCTGCCGTTTGCAGAATTTTCGGACAACAATAGGTATCAAGCAAGTTTGCAAATGGCCCCATTTGAATTCATGAACGGAAGAAAGTGTCGCACCCCTTTGAACTGGTCGGAAGTAGGAGAGAGTCAGATTTTCGGACCCGACATCCTACGAGAAGCAGAAGAGAAGGTTCACAAGATTCATGAGCACCTCAAGACAGCTCAGTCAAGACAGAAGAGTTACGCCGACAAGAGACGTCGAGACCTCGCTTTCAACATCGGAGATTTTGTGTATCTGAAAGTGTCTCCATTGAAGGGAATGCAGCGTTTCCAACTGAAAGGAAAGTTAGACCCCAGATATATCAGCCCCTTCAAGATTCTAAATCATCGAGGAGAAGTGTCGTATCAATTGGAACTACCTGAAGAGATGTCAGCCGTGCATAATGTGTTCCATATCTCATTACTTCGCAAGTGCCTCGAAGTTCCGGAGAAGACTGAAGTGTTCAAGAACATTGATCACCGGACCATCGAGATCAATGATGATCTGACCTATCCCGAAGTGCCCATCCGTATTTTGGAACAAGATTTCAGAACTACCAGAACCCGAAGCATCAAGTTTCTCAAGATTCAGTGGAGCAACCACACAGAAGAAAAAACTACCTAGGAGCGCGAAGATCACATAAGGACGGAGTTTCCCGATCTCTTCAAATCCTAGGTAATCTTTTTCGTCCTTTTTCAAATCTCGGGACGAGATTTTGTTTAAGGGGGGAAGGTTTGTAACATCCCAAAAATATTAAACTTGGATCATCAAACTCTAATCATCAAATTTAGGGTTAATAAAAACTTTTCCAACTAAAGATATGAAAGCATTCATATGTGTTTGTATTCAAAATGTGGATTCTTTTGAATTGCCATGATTATGTGTTTCTTTGCTTGTAAAAGGATTCTTAGGTGAAATAAACATCATCTAAACAATCCCCAAACTTTTCCCAAAGACAAACAAGTCAAAACAAATAAACTAAGTGAATGGTCACTTTGGCCAAATTAACTCCCATGCCTACTTTGGCTATCCCTAACTTTCAGAACTTAACAGAAACATGTATGGATTTTTGCACCCCTTGATAGTACTCATAATAAGGTACCAAGGCCCACTTTGTGATCATCCAAATACATTCAAATTCTTAGTTTAAATAACAGTTGAAAATTGAATCTATTTCATATGGGAAGATCCCACTATTTCAAAAACCACTCAAACAAGCTCAATTTTCAAAACCCAAGCATCCACAGAACCATCAACACATGCCTAGTACACCCACCAAAAATCTTTTCAAAAATTCAAAACTTAAGTTCATGCGGCCATTTCATCAAACAGGTTGCAGATTCAAATCAAACAAATCCAAAACACTATGTTGAGCAGTGTTTTGTGCCAACCTTGTTCCCTCTCTGGATGCATCTAGCCTTAATAGATCATCTAGCACCCTTGACTAACATCTAGCACCATTGTGACCTTGCCATTGTCATCAATGGTGAGCAGGCCAGCCTCACCATGTCACCCCCGTGTGGACAGCAAGCTAGGAGAAGAACTAGTCGTGCCAACTTTGTTTAGGAGGTAGCACATGCCTCACCGCCCCCTCTCGACCAGCCCTAGCTCAAGAACAGTGACCAGAACCGCCAGTAACACCGCGCCCGTGCCACGGTCGACCATGCTGACGCACACCCCAGTGCACGCGCCATTCCCACTCAACCCGACCACCTCGAGCCCTCACCGACAGCCAGCATGCTCCCCACCATCCCAGGAGACCACCAGACATGTTCGTTTCACCGCCCGTACCCTGTAGCCGCCGCTCTCCGCGGAGTTCGACGCCTCTGCCTCGTTGAGCGCCACACGTTCTCGACCGATTGCCACCACCCCTACACGCACATTTAAGCTCTAGAGCATCCCCAGGAGACCGCCCGTCGATCGCCAACCGTAGCCATGCCTCTAGCCGCCCGTAGCCGTGTCGCCACCATCGCCTGCCCATCCCTCTGAGTCTTGCCGTCGAGCCTATAAAAGGAGGCCACCCCCGCTCGATTTCTTCACACCATCTCACTCCCCACCTCTCACTGAGACTTCTCACTTCTTCCCGGAGCAAGGCGAGCAGCGCATCGCCGGAATTTGACCGGAGACCGCCGCTGCTGGAGAAGAAGGGGGCCATCAATTGGAGCCGCCCCAGGAGGAGCTGTCGGTACCAGGAGGATCACCGTCGTCGACTCGTTCGTTTGCCCACATCGCCGACCATCGCCTGAGCCCTGGTGAGCCTCCCACGACCCCCACTGAGCCGCTAGGGTTCGAGCTCGCCGGTGACCTGTTCATCGTCGACGATGACCCTTAGCCGTTGATCTCACTTCTAATCCAACGCACCACATCGCCCCGTACCGCTTGGCGTGTCATGAGCCACTGACGGGTGGAACCCCCTGTCAGCTGAGCCCCGCGCTGCGGAGTGACACTGGGCCGGCCCATTAACCCTTCCCGCGCAGCCCAAGCGTTTGAATTTAGATTTTTCTATTTTCATTCAAACTCAGTTATGTACCTAGTTTCAAAAATCAACCCATCTCGACTTAGTGAACCAAATTGCATGAAACCAATTTTGTTAGAAAGGTACCGAAATGCTTAATCCAAGCCCGTTGGATTCAAATCATTGGATCTGTAGATCAACCTTGGTAAAAATAACAATTCAGAAGCTTTTCTGCATTCAAACATTTTTCAAATTTCAACCATAATAGATTTTGAGTTGATTCCAACTCTCAAAAATCACATTTGACCATACCTTTCAAAATATATAAAAACATATGGGTTTACTTACAGAAATAATGTTCAAGTAAATAAAAGAATGCCATATAGGCATTTCTAGTCCCTTTATTTATTTAAAATAAAAGGTTAAACCTTATTAAATTGTGACACCACTTTAAATCACATTCCCATGGACTGAAATATGTGGTGATGACATGTGTCAACATTATCCCATGTTTGAGTTGGAGAATATTAAATCTTAAGTAGTTTTTCAATGAGTAGAAATTACTTTTTTAAAAATAAAATAAATAAGACAAAGGCTTTAATCTTGTAATGTTAGTGATGATGCTAGATCATCTATAGTACCCTTTTGTGTGATGATTGAAATAATTAAGTATTGTTTGGTGATTGTGTACCTCGTATTTATTCATAGACGCTAGTACCGACCAAGGATACGAGGAGGAAGGAGGATACTACGAAGAAGAAGCCGAGGAAAACTTCAACCACTGCTCTGCACAAGGCAAGCCAATACTTGCAAGCTATTAAATTAGCAAGCCTTACTAATCAAGTTGACCTATGCAAGCTAATACATGCTTGTTACCATGCCAACTATATGCCTTAAGCATATGTGATCATACCCACTTGATGACCCAATCCTAGTTTTACTTGCAAGCTTTTTACTTTATTTCTGTATCAAAGCTTTCCTTTAGAGGTTGCTTAAGTGACTTGTAGATTCTAGTAAGATAATTGAAGGTTGCATAAAGAGCATTAAATTTGGCCTAAGCTAGATAATCTTGATGTCATCCCAAGGCATGAGATTGAACTTAGTTAAACTCCACTTGTTTACCACCCTTCATTAGCACTCACCCCACTTGTAGATGCTAGTGCTAAGCATAAAACTTGATCAACTTTAGATGGGAATACTTGGTGGAAAATGGTTATGAAAATCTTAGAATGATGAGTCATTCTACTGAGATGTTTTGACATGTGTTTCCGAACACCAGATGATTTTGGAAGATGAAAATGTTGAGGCATGAGCCTTAGCCCTTTATAAAACTGATGGTTGTCTGGATGCGATACCATTCCAATTTTATCGTACAACCACAATACCCGAAAATTGGGTAGGGCTTGACTGGAAACTTATATACCTTAGTATGGGTTCCCTCACGGCCAAGGTCTGAGCTGAGGCTACCTTGTGAAGATTGTCCACCTGTGTAGTACCCAAGATGAAAGTTGGTCATGGTTGGGAGGCCAAACTCATAGGAGAGGTGCTTATACTAGGGCATGTAATCGAAAGGTTAGGATTGATTATCCGCATACTGAGTATGGTGAATTCAGGATTTTTTCCTGACGGATGTATCGAATATTGTGGTGAAAGTGTACAATCTCTGCAGAGTGTCAAACTATTCGAATAGCCGCGTCCGCGGTTATGGACAGTTGGAGTGGCCATATTGTTCCCCCGTCAGATGTTTTCAAAATGACTTGTGAAATGAATTGAGACTTTGACTTGACCACAACAGAGTTGTGACATGAAATACAAGTTCCCACTTAGGTGATATAAAACCTCAACTAGATTCTTTGCTTTTGAACTTAGTAGAGGTAAATCTGGCTTTTTGCAAAACAACCCTAGAGCTTAGTGTCCTACTACAAAAAAACCCCTTAACTTGTTAGTATTAGTTTGTGAGTACTTAAAGAGTACTCATGGCTTTGTCCCTGGCTATTCCCGTGGCCAAACTATGAAGAGGAGTACCAGGATGATGGACCCCAGGAAGGTTACGACAACTAGGATCATCTCCCATCGTTAGCATTGCCTGTGACCCCGAAGATGGAGCTTCGCCTATGCTACCTTTATTATTACGTATTCCGATGCTTGAGTTGTATTAAGAATTGGATCATGAGATGCTTATTTGTGTAAGACCTTAAGTATGGTTTGTAATGGATGATGTATTGTGGTATCCAAATCTGTTATGTCTCGCAAAAATGGTAATCCTGGGATTGCGATGTATGGCATAACAGGCATCTGGGATTAAAAATCCGGGTGTTGACACCTGGCTGGTGAAACTTGCCCCTCCTTGCTGTGATTTTACTTATGGCTTAAAATTATGAGATACATTCTTTCATTTTGGTGAAACTTGCCCCTTATATACTCAATGATGAAAAAGTGAACAGTGCACTTCACTGTCAACTTCTGAGAGTAAAAATAATTCTAATCCTAACCTTCTTTTTCTTTTAAGTTTATTTTTATTTTGCAGGAACCAGATTTGAAGATCAAGACTTTAGTTTAGGTTTTTATTTTTCTTTATAGATTAGTCACTTGTAATAACTATCATATTCAATTGTAATCTTTAATTTATTCTTTTGTACTCTTTATTTTTTATTCTTTTGTAATAAAGATTGTACTATTATCAATAAAGAAATATTATTCTTTATTTATTTGCTATTGTAAAGATTATGGATGATTCTCATAAGTTACATTTTTGTAACTTATTTATTTAATAAAATTATGAAATGGATATTCATATTCTTAATTGCTCTCTTTATATATAGTTTGAGTTATTATTCGTTAACTCTTAATTAAATCAAAGATTCAAATATCATTCAAAAATCCTTTTGAATTATAATTCAAACACTCAAGTTTTAAATTCAATTTTCATTTCCCAAAACACATAAGTCCACAAAGATCATATCAAAGTATATAACAATCATCCTTCAAGACTATACCTAAGCTCAAAGCATGAAAGAAACCTTGATCACTTTAAGTTTTTATTTGGCAAAAAATTTACCCACATTTTCACAGATGAATGCGTGCAATATTTCAAATTCCTAAATCTACCATTCGTGATAGTTCCTAAATGTTGGGATGTTACACTCATCTATTATCCAACCGTGCCTCTTCATTAATTATACCTACTTCAAATATTTAATTAACAAAATGTAATTAAAGCCATGATCATCTCCACCATTAAGCATGTGCCAACCCCCAACATCAGTGGAACATCAACGATGTGAAGCAACACCTGAGCAAGCAACTACGACTCATAAGGCCGACTATTTACCAAACAACAGGTAATAGGAGGTGTCCCAGGCAATATAGGATATATGGGATATCAATGGTATGAAAACTAAAGCATCACAACACAGATTAGATGAACATGAGGAAGTAAAGACTATAAATGAAAAATAGATAGAAAGGGGGAAATGCTCGCCTGAGAAACACTATCGAAGATTCATCCGAATATGGGATCGACACTTCTATCAACTCATAGGACTAATCCACAAAGAAGTAAAGCACTAAAGGAAACACCGGATTCACTATTTAATAGTACGGTGGAAGACGAGGCATGATGCATGACATGGAAAAGATGTGATGCGACTAGTCAATATTAAGTGGAACCGGGGTCCCGACAATTAATTAGACGGTTTATGTTGTTTAGGTACCCCGTAATTTAAATATTGTATTTACAAGGAAAAATATGGGACATGTTCGCTACACAAATTTAAATGGATCCAATGTAAGACTAGCATAGCCCGCGTTTAGTCTGCATATTTAATTATGAGGTGAATCAGCATAATGCCTCCAAACAACAAAATTTGTACGCAAGCATATACAAATGATGCAACAAGGTATATAGATAGCATTTATAAAACAAAGGGCTTGGACCGGGGTCACACGTTGGGGGTTCGGCGATCTTGGGGTTCCGAGGGTTCGGCGGGGTTTGGGTTCCGAATCTATGATTGGGGTCTAGCGTTTGACGGAAGCGGGAATGGTCTTCGGGGTTCGGTCTTCGAGGTTCCGGGATCTTCAGGTTCCATGTCGACGATCTTGTCGGGCGTGATGGAGAACTCGGCGTTTCTAATTCTAGCATCGGAGATCTTGTTCCATGAAGGAAATCTTGAAGTGTGGCGCCATATGGTCCATGTAGGAGATCTTGTCAAAAGTCTCGTTAATCTTGTCATGTCAAGCCGAAGCAACAAAATCATTTGGAAGATGCGCTCGATGAGGGAGACACAAGCGGCCTGAGCTGTATCTGCAGGAGCACCCAAATGGGAAGCGCTCCTAGTCTTTGATGCACACGCTAGGTGGAAGCCTGTGGGGGAGCATGACATCCACGACAAGAGGCACGGTCGTCGGGGCTGCACGGACATGGCTGACAAGGCGGGCGTCGATGAAGGGCGGATGGGGATGAGGTGCGGCGAGCAAGGGACGCTAGCCGGGGCGGCGGAGGATATCTCAAGGAGGAGCGGTGCACACGACGGGGAGGGCTCGGGCGGCACGACATTATCAAAGATGCACAGAAGGACGGGCCTAGGGGCGGCGGTCGGACGGAGAGACGGAGGTGGCGTGGCTCCCGATGACAGCGGCTTGTAGAGGAGCGGGCTCAGCGGAGCTCTCAGGGAGGGTGTAGCACCCCGAGAAAACCAGTACTAAAAAATCGCTCCTTTTATTTATTTGTATGCATCATCATGATCGCATGCTCATGTCATCGTGCCACATTGCATTTGAGCATTATATCATGCATTGCATTTGTTTTTCCTGCTTGTATAAATGCTATCACCATTACCTTCTCCTCTCGTTGTGTCTCTCTCTATATTTTGTTTTGTACAAAATATGATCCATTGCTAGGGTCCATTATTTTTCCAAATGTTTTTCATTCCATTTTATGAACCCTAAATCTCAAGTCTAGTAAAATGCCCAAGTGGACATTATGTGGGCATCTCCTTCCTTTGTGTTGTTCCCTCTCCGTCTCTATGGAAATATCACAATCCCCTATTCAAATGCCCCTACATAGTTCAAAAAGTTTTTGAATTATTAGTAACTTGTTTAAATTTGAAACAAACAAACTAAAACAAATAAAGAGAAAACCAAAAAATAAAAATAAAGGGAGAGAGTTAGCAGCCCAACCACCCCCACCGAAGCACCTCCCAGCTGGCCCATGTCCTGGCCCATCAAGCCGAGGGACACGCTCCCCACGCATCTGCTTCTGTCACCTTCCTCCTTCAAGAGGAGGGCATGCTCCTCTCTGTAATGTCACACCGCACCGCTGCCGAGCCCTCCTTTTAAACCAGCCCGAGGCAGCCCTGGGAACCCTAGTCCCTCCCCTTCCTTCCTCCATTGCGCCGCCGCCACTCTTCTTCTCCACAAAAAGCACAAAGATTCGAGGCCGGCATGGCTACGTGCTCGTACTCCTCACCGACCGCATGATCCGCGTTGCCGTGGCATAGTCCGTAGCGGCAGAATCACAGTGTGTAGTGTCGCCGTTTCTTGGTATCTAGAACACGGAGCGGGAGCCCGTACATCTTCGCCATGACCGACACCAAGACGCGAGCCTGCCATGGTCACCGCGAGCTGTTCCTCTTCACGGCAGGGCCCACCGTCATTCTCTTCTACGCTGAGGGAGCGCCGGTGAGATCTACATCTCCTTATACTCCTCCCGCATCTCTCTACCTCGATAGTCGATACTAGCCCGTTGCACCATGCTACTGCTTCCGGCCGAGAGGGCCAACGCCATGGACGCACCCGTCCAGGTACGCACGTGTGCTGCCGCTTCTGGTAGTACTTGCTCTCTTTCTGTTGCGCACACGCGCCTACACGCATTCTCGGGTACACGCCCACCGCTGCAGCACCCCACGCACCCCGGAGCACCGAGATCGTCGAAGAACATCCGCCGCTCGCCGTCATCGATGCAGCGCACGCCGCGGCCGCATCAGATGTCGTGCACACGCAGTCACGCAGCAGCAGCAGGAGTGAACACAGACAGGCATGCAAACCTATGAATCTTGCCATTTGGCGGCGCCCCCAGATCCTCTCCGTAGACAAATGTCATACCCCTGCAAAGAGGGCGAATCCCTCTCTCATCAACAGCAAACGACGCTCTCTTTGGCGGACCATAGCTCTAGAAAACTTCACCCAAAGTCGCGAGAAAAACCAGCCACTACTGCAGTGCGTCTCTGTCAGTTTTGACCGTGTTTTCTGCCTCTGTTTGTCGCTTGTTTCCTAACACCACAAACCATATCCGGCGTTGATCTTCATGTGAACCTCATCTTGGTTGTTCCGGAATCCATAAGCAACAAACATAGATGAAAACTCCTCCATATATCGCTCGGAATCATCTCTCGAAAACTGACCCAGCTAGCCGAATCGGCATCTCTGTTCTTCAGATCGATCTGATCTTGGTAGAATTGTAGAAAGCCCCTGACTTTCTCCTCCTCTCCCTGCGGCGTCCTGCGCGGCCTCAAGCCAGTTGGGCCGGCCCGCGTTATATCCGCCGCCCGCGTGCAAACCATTTTTCGGCAACGCGGCCCTGTTCTTTTCCTGGTGGCGCACTTCTGTTTCCTGATTCCTTTTCTATTTCAAATTCAAATATAATCCAAATTCAAACATAAATTCATAATTCCAAATCTGTGTTGCATTTGCAAAAAACTTTAAAAATGAAAATTAAATTTTTTTCAATTGCGAACTCAAATCTATTTTCAGAAATTTAAAATAATGCCCCCGACTATTACAACTAATGACAAGTTTGCCCTTTTTATATTGAAATGCAAATATTGATAAAGTTAAATCTACAATTCCAAATTTTAGAAATAATATATGTACAGAAAAAGGCAAGGATTAATAACATGCCATCCAAAATAATTTTTGGGTTATTAAAATTTTCGAATTTTTTTAAATGCTAATAAATGACACTTTCTTAATAACTTCATAACTTTATTTCCGTAATTTCGAATCGACAAATGATATGTCTAAATTGATCAGCGCGATGAGCCCTTCCCAACTGTGCATTCCATACTTGCAATTTCATCATGCATCATGGAGAACTTGTAAGATCAGCATTATTTATGCAAGGAATGCATGAGTAATCAAATGGGAAAATAATTATTTCGTGTTGAGAATGTATCACTAATGTTGTATCATCAACTTTCCATGTCATGCATCATATCATGATTATGCCAGTTCTTTCGCATTAGTTGTAATTTTTGTACCGCTTGTTTCTTTTAGTGCTTTGCTTCTTTTCGGATAGGACGATGAGATATGTGAGATCCGACAAATTATTCGGTGTATCCTCAACAGTATTTCCCAGGCGAGCATTCTCTCACTTTCTACCTATTTTATATTTATAGTATTTACTTCCTCATATTGATCTATTTCTATCTGTGTTGTGATTCTTTAGATTCAGTACCCCTTTATATATCTCTGCAACCTTTATATTGCCTTGGACACCTCCTATTGCCTGTTTTTTGGGTAGACAGTTGGTCTTGCGAGTCGTAGTTGCTTACTCAGGTGCTGCTTCGCGCCATCGATGTTTCACTGATGTTGGGGTTGGCATATTCTTAAAGGTGCAGATGATCGTGTTTTTAATTACAGCTGGTTAATTAAATATTAAAATGGATATAACTAATGCAGAGGCACCAGTGGGTAATAGTTGAGATTTGGTTGTTACCCTCTCACTGGCGTCCACCTAGGACCCGAGTTCTTGACACCTGTTCCGAGACTGAGCGCGCAAATCACATGTGGGGTGTGTGGGCATCCCATTAGCTTAGTACCTAATTTCAAAGTATTGTACTAGGGGTCACAAACTAGTTTGGGGTTTTAATGCTATGTTACGCCATGTTTATTATATGTTGCTCGATGAGCGTTTACTAATGTACTGTTTAGTATGTGGGTCGTTATGTTGAGGATTATACCTATGGCCTCTGATCTCTTAGCCGATCTCGCAACCTCTGGGCCCATCTTTGGAGGTCGGCTGCCTTCGTTATGGGTAGCTTATTAGGGTGGCCCCCATGTACTTGTTTTGGGTCTAGGAAAGCGTCGTGTCCTAGGCCCCACCGACATACCAATGGAAATATGTTAATTGATCTAGCAAAAAGGGTTCAAATGCATGTGGAAACTTTGGTGCACGCCTGCAGGATTAAATCTTTTCGAAAAGCCGTGTCCGCGGTTATGGATAACTTGGAGCATAGTATCTCGATCATAGACAACTATAACTAAAGTTTACTATTATAATTTGACTTGTATCTGATATGACTAGTAAGTTGGATAACCACCATAAAAATGAATAAAATTGCCAACCATGTGAGTTTCCTCGGCTTGACTTCCTCGTTTGGTCTCGAGGGGGAAATACCAGGTTGGGTATGTTTGGTGGTAGTATCAGGTTGGTTCCGAGTAGGTCTTTCTTATCTCTCTGTGATAGCCGACTGTTATATTGAGTCTATATAGGTTTTTTAGTGCATGCTGTGCTGCCGCTTTAGTCCACCATACATATGTAGGCGAGAGCCGCCGAATTCTAAGACTTGCCATGTACTTGCCTCAATACAGGCCACTCTCTTTTTCCTTTGCCCTTTAACAACACCCGTTATTGTTTTAGCAGGTTTGACATTGGTCGTTAGCAGGTGAAAGGACTATATCTTCCCATGATGTTTTTTTTGGTGTTAAATGACAATCCCAACTGTGTTGTTAACTGTGCTCTTGAGTTTCAGGGGAAACGTCGTTGTTGTCTCATTCTATTGTGATGGATGCTCTTGTGATCTTTTGAAGACGGTGGCCTTTTTAGTCTTCTCCTAGTTTCTTTCTGGTTGATGTTTTTAGGTCACCGTACTATTAAGAGGGGGTCCATGTTGGAAGGCTGTGGGAAATCACTTATTCTTGCACAAACCTATATGCGCCGCCACAACCATCCCATTATTCCGTGAGAGAGAGCGTTTTCCTGTTCAGTTGGGGCCTTTTGAGTCTCACCGGAACTTCCGGTCATAGACCGGAAGTTCCGCTCAAACCTTTCTCTGCGGGCTGTTCTACAGTTTGTTCCGACACTAGTTCCGCCCAAGTTCCGGTGGCGGTTCAGTAACCTTCTGTTTTGAGGTGTGCTATTTGCCGGAACTTGGCCGGAACTTGGCCGGAACTTGCTCGGAACTTGTCCTGGCAAAAAGTTTTTGAGCGGAACTTCCGCCTGAAGGCCGGAACTTCCGGTCAGACTCGCTTCGCGGCCCAAAAGTTCTGCCCCTTGTTCCGCCTAAGTTCCGGTGAAGCCTCAGTAACCTTCTGTTTAGAAGTGTGCTATTTAGCCGGAACTTGGTCGGAAGTGCACCGGAACTTCCGGTCCGTTTTGACCGGAACTTCCGGTTGCGCTTCTGGAGCGGGCGTCAACGGTCTGATGACCGTTGGAGCCAGGCTCAAGCGGAACTTCCGGTCTCTCACTGGAACTTCCGGTGAGGTCGCGGGGGCTGTAACGGTTCAGTGCGAGGGGGGCCTATTTAAGGCACCCCTCTTCTTCCTCCCACCCTCTCTCGAATTTTTCTCTCTCCTCCATTAATGCTTGAGCTTCACCTCACTAGATCTCTCTCTCTAGCCACTCAAATGACCTGATCTTTTGAGAGGTGAGGGAGGTGACCTAGATCTACACTTCCACCAAAGAAGATTTGATTTCCCCCACCCATCCTTTGTGGATCTTGTTGCTCTTGGGTTTTTCTTGGAACCCTAGACGGTGTAGGGCATCCCCGGAGCTGAGGCATGTGTTGTAAAGCTTCGAGGTGTCGTTGAGGGCCTCCAATTGAGTTGTGGAGGTTCCCCCTCAACCTTGGTGTAAAGGTTTCGGTTGGCGCCTTCAAGGTCACCGGTTAGTGGATTGTGAGGCCTCCTTTGTGGGGAAGCTCACCGGAGAAGAAGGTGAGGCCTTTGTGGCGCTCGGGTGACCTTGTGTGGCCCCGACACCTCTCCAACGTAGACGTAGCTCCTTGGGAGTGAACTACGGGAATTACATCTCCGTGTCTCCTCGCCGGTTACTTTGTTCCCTTCCTTTACTCCTTGCTATTTACTGTTCTTGTGGTTGGTGCTTGTTTTCTTGCATTTAGGTTGTCCACTTAGTTGCATCTCTAGATAACTTACTTTCTCGTTTAAGCCTAAAAGTGAGAAACAATTAAAAATTCGTAGACACCTATTCACCCCCTCCCTCTAGTCGTATCAAGTCGGTACTTTCAATTGGTATCAGAGCCAAGGCTCTTACTTCGGGCTTTACCGCCTAAGAGACTATGGCCGACGAAGGGGGTAGTGAAACTGAAAAAGCCAAGAACTTGGCTTCTATGGATGACCTCAAGCAATTGGAGTCATCCATGATGTCCAAGTTCGAGGAAATGATGACACTCTTGCAGTCTCTCAAGCCAAACCCCATGGTTACTATTGACACACCCCAATCCAACGAGGTTCCTCCCACCGTTACGGTGTCCGCCCCCGGGGTAACTCCCGCGGCTGCCACCACTCACTTGGGACTTGGTTTTGTTGCTCAAACCTCTACCAAGGTTCCAAGTGAGAACATCGAGGAGCCCGAGAACCCAACTTCCAAAGGGGATAACGGAGGAAAGGACTACTCGGCGGTACCCCCACCGCCGAAGTATACTCCGGATCCACCCATTCACATGCCACACATTATACCTCAAGGAGCACCACCCATGCTAGATACGTCTAATTTCGCCAATTGGCAATATCTAATGCGCTCACATATTTCCAGCTCATCCATTGAGTTAATGAGGATTGTGGAGGATGTATTCTCTCCATTTGACCCAAAGAAGTTGACACGAGGTGAAGTGGTGGACAAGCAACTCAATGCTACAGCTTTGGGAATGATCCAAAAGGCCTTGACTCCAAAGGATTTTGCTCACATTCGCCAATTTGACACTGCCAAGGGAGCTTGGGATCAACTCACCGATCTCTTTGTTGGGAATGCTAGCATCCAAAGCTCAAAGTTTGATGAGATCAACAACGAGTGCGATGGTTTCGCAATGCAAGATGATGAGACTCCTGAAGACATGTATAGGCGCCTTAAGGTCCTTTGTTCCACTATGAGGGACCTCGGGGCTCACTATGTTGATGACAAGTTTATGAAGAGGAAGTTCATTCAAGCTCTTCTTCCATTTGAAGAACAAAATCTCAACTCTATCAAGGGAAGAACCAACTTTCACTTAATGACCTCCCAAGAAGTCTTGAGTGAAGTAATTGCCATGACGATTGCTAAGAAGAATGCGGAGTCCGCTCGAGCTAGAGCCATTGGATCAACAAAAGTGAACCTTGCTTTGAAGGCCAAGGCTATTGAAGTTGATGATGATGATACATCAAGTGAGTGGTCTCAAGAAGATCTCAAATGTGCCTTCAACAAACATCTTGCTCTCGCTTCAAGGGCCTTTTGGAACAAGTACGGATTCAAGTCAAGATCAAGGGACAACTCAAGATTCAACTCACCCAACAAGTCTCCCAAAGCAAGATCGTGCTACAATTGCAACGACAAGAGTCACTTTGTGGCCAAGTGTCCCTTTGAGAACCGTGAAGACAATGGTGGTCGTCTCATTCGCAAGTTCAAGTCAAGATCTCCTCATCCCATAAACAAGAACTACACCGTCAAGAACACCACTAACAAGGAACGAGCAATTGTGGTCCATGAAGAATATCTTTTGGGCACGGATGAAGATGATGATGATGAAGGTCATGGTGGAGAGATTGTGGGGGTTGCTGCTATTGCCACTACCTCAACTCCACGTCTATCCCTCTTCGACTCGCCAAATGAAAATGGCATCTCCTCCAACCAAAAGTGCTTCATGGCCAAGGCCACCGAGGTATCACCAAAACCCACTCCTCAACCCATCTCTAGTGAGCCTTCCTCTCTTGATCTTGTTGGTCTAGAGGTGAAGAAAGAGATGATTGACATGTGTGAATTTGTTGCTACCTTAGATGAAGAAACTAAAAACTGCTTTGAGTCCTTACTTGCACAACTTGAAAATGCTAGAGATGCCTTAGATGAAAAAGAAGAACTTCTTGACTTGCTAAGTAAAAATGAAAGAGATGCCGTCGATGAAATTGCCTCTCTCACTCAAAGTCTTGAGGATGAACAAAATATGAGAATTAATCTTGAAGAAAATGTGTCTAAGCTTGTAGATGATCATAACAACACTTTGACCTCTACAATTAAAGAACGTGACCATGCTCTTGCTTTGATTAAGGTTCTCAAGAAAGAAAATGCTGAGTTTGTGGGTGGTCATGATAAGACTCAAGAGGATCTTGAGAAACTCAAAGAGGAACACAAAGCCTTGGAGAGTAAATTCTCAAGTCTTTTTGAGGCTCATGAACAGCTTCAAACTCAATTAACTTGTGATCTTTCTAAGTCTTCCGCTGTGCAAATTATAGACTTGTCTAGCTCTCCCAACCCTTGTTGCAAGCATGAGCATCTCATAGAGGAGGTCAAGGTTTTGAAGGATCAAATTGCCAAGACTAAGAATAAGAAGAACAAGAAGAACAAGAAGAAGAAAAAGAACAAGGGCATGGCCCAAGGAGTTCCAAATGGCCTAACGCTCTTGCAAAGTGACAACTTTGCCGGAAAGAACAATCCCTCTTATATTCTTTGCAAATCTTATGATGGTCATGTATATGCTAGATATGTGGGGACATCTTACACGCATGATTATCATTGGGCCATTTGGGTGCCAAAGGTTCTTGTCACTAACAAAAGGGGACCCATTGCAAAATGGGTACCTAAAACTAAGGCTTGATTTTCTTGTAGGACTATGCTTCCGGCGGATCAAAATGGGTGCTTGATAGTGGTGCCACGAGTCATATGACCGGAAGCAAGTCTATCATGACCGAGTTGAGACCCAATATTGCCAACACCATGGTCTCCTACGGTGACAAAACAAGCTCTCAGGTTTTGGGTTTTGGCAAAGTGGTGGTAACCCCGGATGTATCCTTGGTTGACGTCATGCTTGTCAAAACTCTTGGTTACAACTTACTCTCAGTTCGTGCTCTTGCTCTTATGGGTATTTCTTCTTTCTTTAATTCTCATTCCGTGGTCCTCATGTGGATCAAGTCTCTCAAGGTGGCTTTTGTAGGATATGTAGACATGACTTGTATGTGGTGGACTTTTCAGGTACCACTACTCCTCATGCTCTATGTCTCTATGCTAAAGCCTACAAGGGCTGGTTGTGGCATCGCCGCCTAGCCCATGTTAACATGAGAACTTTGCAAAGACTCCACTCCGAGGGCCACATCCTTGGAATTAACGATGTTTCTTTTGCCAAAGATCGTGTTTGCAGGGCTTGTATTGAAGGGAAGATGCATGAAACTCCTCACAAAGCGCTCAATCAAATCACTACCGAGAGATGTTTGGAGCTCTTGCATATGGATCTCTTTGGTCCTCCCTCTCATGATAGCCTTGGAGGCAAGAAGTATTGCTTGGTTATTGTGGATGATTTCTCAAGATACACTTGGGTGTTCTTTTTCAAGTACAAGAGTGAGACTCAACAAACCGTCATTGACTTTGCTAATGAGGTTCAACGGAAGCACAATGCAACTATTCTCTCAATTCGAAGTGACAATGGCACCGAGTTCAAAAACTATACCTTGGATGAGTTTCTCAGTGATGAAGGAATCAAGCATCAATACTCCACTCCCTACACCCCTCAACAAAACGGAGTTGCTGAAAGGAAGAATCGCACTTTGATGGATGCGGCTCGGTCTATGCTAGCTGAGTTCAAGTCTCCATACAACTTTTGGGCCGAGGCCATCTCCACCGCTTGCCATGCAACCAACCGGCTTTATCTCCGCAAAAATAAGAACAAGACCCCCTATGAACTTCTCACCGGGAAAAAGCCTAATGTTAGCTACTTTCGGGTGTTTGGGTGCAAGTGCTACATACTCAAGAAAGGAGTTCGGTTGTCAAAGTTTGAATCCAAGGCTCAAGAAGGAATTTTCGTTGGTTACTCAAATCAGTCCCATGCTTATAGAGTCTACAACAAAGCCAATGGAAGAGTTGAGGAAATGAGAAACGTGAAGTTTGATGAAAATCATGAGTCTCTTATTAGGCAAGATGGTGTTTGTGATCCAAGTGATGAAATTCCTCCCAAGGCCATAGGAAGAATGGGTGTGGGTTTCCACCTCCCCATTGAGGATCCCCTTATGGACAAAGGAGAAGGACCAAGCTCTACTCAAGTGGAGCCCTCACTCTCACAAGATCATCTTGCACCTCAAGGACCTACTTTCTTGGCACAAGCTCCCTCAAGCTCTTCCGAAGCTTCCCATGATCATGACTCTCCAAGCTGTAAAGAACAAGCTCTTCATCAACAACATCAACCTCCCCTCGATGGGGCTCATCCTCAAGGCACCTCTCACGGACAAGCTCTTCATCAACCTCATCAACCTCCCCAAGATGGGGATCCTCCTCAAGGTCACGTTTCTCCTCATGGTCAAGCTCATCGAGATCAATATCAAGTCAATGATCCTCAAGGATCCTCTCCAAGTGATGACTCTCCCGAAGTGGAAATTGATGAAGATGACCCTCGTGTTCGTGCTTATAGGTCAAGGGAGCGGCTCAATTGGTGGAAATGACCAAGTGGTAGCTCAAGAATCTCGAATTGAAGCACAAGCCCGTCGTCAAGCCTATCGTCTTGCCAAGCTTGTTCGAGATGGCCATATCCTTGATAATGTCTATGGAGATTTCAATAAAGGTTCCACTACTAGGAGGCAACTAGCTTCATTTTGCTCTCACCATGCGTTTATCTCTCTTGTGGAACCACAGAAAGTCTTCGAAGCTCTTGAAGATGATGATTGGCTTGATGCTATGAACGAGGAACTTCACAACTTCAAGAGGAACAATGTTTGGACATTGGTTGAGCGGCCCAAAGATTGTCAAAACGTCATTGGAACCAAGTGGGTCTTCAAGAACAAGTGCGATGCGAATGGAATTGTCGTGCGCAACAAGGCAAGGTTAGTTGCCCAAGGATACTCACAAGTTGAGGGCATCGACTACGGTGAGACTTACGCCCCCGTTGCTCGCCTTGAATCCATTCGTATGATCCTTGCCTTTGCTACCCATCATAACTTTAAATTGTATCAAATGGATGTTAAGAGTTCTTTTCTTAATGGTCCTTTGAAAGAGTTGGTATACGTCAAGCAACCTCCAGGCTTTGAGGATCCACTTCTTTCGAACCATGTCTACAAGATCAATAAGGCACTCTATGGCCTTAAGCAAGCCCCACGTGCGTGGTATGATTGCCTTAGGGAGCTCTTGTTAGACCGTGGCTTCGAAGTGGGCCTCATTGATCCCACTCTTTTTACTAAGAAAGTTGGAGGCCACTTGTTCGTATGCCAAATCTATGTAGATGACATTATCTTTGGGTCTATTAACAAAACTTTTAATGAGGATTTTGCCAAGCTCATGACCGACCGCTTCGAGATGTCCATGATGGGGGAGTTGAAGTTTTTCCTTGGATTTGAAGTCAAACAATTGAGGAAAGGGACTTTCATCAACCAAGCCAAGTACATCCAAGACATGCTCAAGAAGTTCAAGTTTGATCAAATCAAAGGTGCCAAGACTCCCATGCCAACTAAGGTTAATCTTGATCTCGATCCCAAGGGTAAGGAGGTGGATCAAAAACTCTATCATTCGATGATTGGTTCTTTGCTCTATCTTTGTGCATCCCGGCCGGATATTATGTTGAGTGTGGGTATGTGTGCAAGATTTCAAGCCGCACCAAAGGAAAGTCACATGGTGGCTGTCAAGAGGATCTTTCGATATTTAGTTCATACCCCAAACTTTGGGTTGTGGTACCCCAAGGGAACCAACTTTGATCTCATTGGTTACACGGACTCGGACTGGGCTGGTGACAAAGTGGGAAGAAAGTCAACCTCCGGAGCTTGTCAGTTTCTCGGTAGATCTTTGGTTTGTTGGTCCTCGAAGAAGCAAAACTGTGTGTCTATGTCTACTGCCGAAGCTGAGTATATCTCTGCCGCAAGCTGCTGTGCTCAATTGCTATGGATGAAGCAAACCTTGAAGGATCTTGGACTATCTTTTGACAAGGTGCCTCTTCTTTGCGACAATGAGAGTGCAATTGCTATTGCTCACAATCCCGTGCAACACAACCAGACCAAGCACATTGAGATTCGTCATCATTTCATTCGGGACCATGTTGCTAGAGGAGATATTTCTTTGGAGTATGTTCCCACCAAGGCAAATCTTGCGGATCTTTTCACGAAGCCACTTGATGAAGCAAGGTTCCGAGAGTTAAGGCATGAGCTAAATATCATTGATTCGAGCAATGTTGCTTGAGCCCTTGCACACCTACCCGTGTCTCAATGTTTATCTTGTTTGGATGTAGGCATGGATTTAGGGGGAGTGTAGTTCCTCTTATGAACAAACACTATCCTTATTATGCGCACATTAAAGTTTTCATACTCTATCGTCTCTAAAGGAGACCATTTGAGCTTCATGATGAGTGCTGGTAATGAACCCAAGATATATCTTCGCGGTGTCAAGCCATTTACTCTTATATAAGGTGGCTTCGGCCACCGACTCGTTTTTATTTGATTCGCTTTTATTTAGTTTTTATTTGTGTTTTCTTGTTTTGGTGTTTTTTGGTTCTTCACAGTTTGAGCTATCTATCCTAAGCCTTTCCTTACCTCAAGCCCTCTCTATTCCCTGCACAAGTTATTCCTTGTTATCCTATCCTGAGATGTTCCTCCTGGTGTCAGCGGAACTTCCGGTCAGTCTGACCCAGAAGTTCCGGTCCCTGACCGGAACTTCCGGTGGTGCTCCCTGTCCTATATAAGGTGGGCCCTGGGGGAAAACGGGATCTTCTTCCTTTTTCCCCCAAGACCCATCTTCTATCTGGAGCGCCGCCGGCCAGGACTTCTCCAAGAAGGTGCTCCGGCCCCTTCTTCTCCAACCGCTCCTCCACAGATCTGCTCCGTGGGATCCTTCCCCACCTCGATCTCCTGCCATGGACTCCGGTATTTGCCCTTAACTCCCTCCATTAATGGAGATCTTGCTCTCACCATGGCTTGAGTTAGGGCACACCTTGTCTAGGCTAGTTCTTTGGCTAGAACTTGTTGGAAGATCTTGGTAGGCCTAGGGTATCATGCTAGAGTAGATTGGTCCAATACATCCGTGGAAAAATTTGTGCATTGGTGGTCTTTAGATCTAGATCTAGGGAACTCCTGTTGAAACTGTCAGTTCGTGGCCTCACCGGAACTTCCGGTGAGCCACGACCGGAACTTCCGGTGGACCATTTGTTTCACCGGAAGTTCCGACGTTACAGCGGAAGTTCCGGCTACAATGCGAATTTTTTTTTTCCGTTTGTATTTTTCCAATCTAATTGTTTTGTTTCCTCTTCGAACTTGTGCACTTATCCCACCTTCCCTCCCTATTCTTGTGCTTTCTTCTCAGGGGAAGGAGAGACTCGCCAAGGCAAGCGTGCCCGCCGACCATCCGCTGACATTCCTTCTGAGATTGATGAGGAAGATACTGAAGTTGTGTGTCCAACCGCTCAGACTTCTTGCCAGAAGGCTGCTGCTGCTCGCCGTGCTGCTGCTGCTGCAGGGAAGAGGCCTGCTCTTGCTCAGAAGTCCACTGCTGCTGGGCCAGATATGACCAAAGCCAAGATTTCCATGTGGACTCATAAGGCTTATGCTGCATTCAGGGCTACAGATCCCTACCTCGTGCCTCGTGATCGTCTCTGCTTGGACCCTCATTTTCACACCTGCCGTCAGGAACAGATTTATGAAGAAATCTATGCATCAAAGAAGAAGTTTGTGGTTGCTCCTCAGAAGTACATCAATGTGCCTCACATGGAAGAGAAGCAAGTCTACTTTGGGGAGGCTCTTGATATCTGCAAGAAGTTTGGACTGATTCCCCTCATGGAGCACCGTCAGAACTTTGATGTGACTGCTATTGCCCAGTTCTACTCCACTCTGTTTCTTCACATGCAGTCCACTACTGAAGGTGAGATGAAGTGGATGACCAGTGATGTGTATCTTACCGCTACTTGGGCTGAGTTTGTTGAGCTTCTTGGCTATCCCATTCAGCCTGGACGCGGGGCAAATGGTTGGCGTGTTCATGGTCCTATTGCTGCTGATCCTGAGGTCCTGGAGCCCCTCTACATTGAAGGATGGGGAAGTGCTGGGTATGTGAATCATCTGCTGCCAGCTTATGACATTATGCGCAGGGTGTACTTGAACACCATCTCTCCCAAAGCTGGCAACTTTGATCAGTTCCATGGATATCAGGTTGACCTCATGCATCAGACCCATCTTCGCCGAGACACTGACAAGTCAATGGATGTTATGCACTTCATCTACTCAGAGATGTGGGGGGCTCTCATCGAAAAGCGCTCCTGCATCTATGCTCCCTACATTCAGACTCTCATCAATCACAAGTGGCTCGAGAAGACTGGCACCCCCTTCCCTCAAGACAACATCTCCATTCATGAAGAGAAAAGGTTCCGTGTGAGTAAGCACCAGAAGCCTCGTACTCAGGAAGAAAAGGAAGCTGCTCTCAAGAAGACTCAAGATGTTGCACGTGGTCCCTCCTCTGCTCCTGGTGGTTCTGGTGCTGGTGGTCCTTCTCTCCAGAGGCAGCCATCTTGGGCAAAGAAGCTGCTTGGGAAAGTGAAGAAGACTCTCTGCTTTCTGAAGGACCGCGAGTATCAGGCTTATGTTGATCAGCGTCACAATGTTCAGCGCCAGAAGGCCATCATGGCAGCTCTCAATATTCCTTGCTCACCGGTCTCTAGCTCTGTCACTGCTCCCAAGGAGGATTGGGTTCGCAACAACTGCAACTGGTCTGAAGATGAGTCTGAGGAGGAGGTCACTGGTCCGCCTGAGTCTTCTCATCCTTCCCCTTCTCATGGCTGGGACGAGTAGCTTGATATCTTCTTCCTTTTTGGTGTCTCGATGCCAAAGGGGGAGAAAGATGTCTATTAGGTTGTCTACGGGATTTGCATGGGTTGAGTCGCGAGCCTGTTCTTGCCTTTGATCCTTTCTTACTCGTGAACTCTCTAGTTTATTTGTGTGCTTATGGTTTTATGTCCGTGAACTTATGTGTGCTTGTGGACCATGTGGTTTGTTTTGTTTGAGACTATGTGATATCTCTCTGTGGTATCTTTGTGGTATCTTATACTTTGCCGAGAGTGTGGTATCTCTTGGGCTGTTGCTTTGGTGGTGGAGCCTCATTGCTCTCGTTATTATTACTCTGTTTGTCTCCACCACAGTTAGTTGGTTCTGGTATGGTCTCTATCTTTTTTGTACTTGTGCTATCTTTGCAATTGTTAGGGGGAGCCTCCGTGTATGTGTGCTAGTCCAGTCCTTAGGGGTCTTCTCTCTACCTTGCACACATATAGGGGGAGCCTGCCCCGTCCATTGCAAAGATTGCTTTGTTTCTATGCAAATATGTGGGATTGTCATCTAACACCAAAAAGGGGGAGATTGAAAGGACTATATCTTCCCATGATGTTTTTTTGGTGTTAAATGACAATCCCAACCGTGTTGTTAACTGTGCTCTTGAGTTTCAGGGGAAACGTCGTTGTTGTCTCATTCTATTGTGATGGATGCTCTTGTGATCTTTTGAAGACGAAGGCCTTTTTAGTCTTCTCCTAGTTTCTTTCTGGTTGATGTTTTTAGGTCACCGTACTATTAAGAGGGGGTCCATGTTGGAAGGCTGTGGGAAATCACTTACTCTTGCACAAACCTATATGCACCGCCACAGCCATCCCATTATTCTGTGAGAGAGAGCGTTTTCCTGTTCAGTTGGGGCCTTTTGAGTCTCACCGGAACTTCCGGCCATAGACCGGAAGTTCCGCTCAAACCTTTCTCTGCGGGCTGTTCTACAGTTTGTTCCGACGCTAGTTCCGCCCAAGTTCCGGTGGCGGTTCAGTAACCTTCTGTTTTGAAGTGTGCTATTTGCCGGAACTTGGCCGGAACTTGGCCGGAACTTGCTCGGAACTTGTCCTGGCAAAAAGTTTTTGAGCGGAACTTCCGCCTGAAGGCCGGAACTTCCGGTCAGACTCGCTTCGCGACCCAAAAGTTCCGCCCCTTGTTCCGCCTAAGTTCCGGTGAAGCCTCAGTAACCTTCTGTTTAGAAGTGTGCTATTTAGCCGGAACTTGATCGGAACTTGGTCGGAAGTGCACCGGAACTTCCGGTCCGTTTTGACCGGAACTTTCGGTTGCGCTTCTGGATCGGGCGTCAACGGTCTGATGACCGTTGGAGCCAGGCTCAAGCGGAACTTCCGGTCTCTCACTGGAACTTCCGGTGAGGTCGCGGGGGCTGTAACGGTTCAGTGCGAGGGGGGCCTATTTAAGGCACCCCTCTTCTTCCTCCCACCCTCTCTCGAATTTTTCTCTCTCCTCCATTAATGCTTGAGCTTCACCTCACTAGATCTCTGTCTCTAGCCACTCAAATGACCTGATCTTTTGAGAGGTGAGGGAGGTGACCTAGATCTACACTTCCACCAAAGAAGATTTGATTCCCCCACCCATCCTTTGTGGATCTTGTTGCTCTTGGGTTTCTTGGAACCCTAGACGGTGTAGGGCATCCCCGGAGCTGAGGCATGTGTTGTAAAGCTTTGAGGTGTCGTTGAGGGCCTCCAATTGAGTTGTGGAGCTTCCCCCTCAACCTTGGTGTAAAGGTTTCGGTTGGCACCTTCAAGGTCACCGGTTAGTGGATTGTGAGGCCTCCTTTGTGGGGGAGCTCACCGGAGAAGAAGGTGAGGCCTTTGTGGCGCTCGGGTGACCTTGTGTGGCCCCGACACCTCTCCAACGTAGACGTAGCTCCTTGGGAGTGAACTACGGGAATTACATCTCCGTGTCTCCTCGCCGGTTACTTCGTTCCCTTCCTTTACTCCTTGCTATTTACTGTTCTTGTGGTTGGTGCTTGTTTTCTTGCATTTAGGTTGTCCACTTAGTTGCATCTCTAGATAACTTACTTTCTCGTTTAAGCCTAAAAGTGAGAAACAATTAAAAAAATTTAGACGCCTATTCACCCACCCTCTAGTCGTATCAAGTCGGTACTTTCAGCAGGGTTACCCTTCCGGCTTGTCCTGGGCAGGATTATGGACGTCATTGGTTATTCTTCAGGGCTCTTAACCCATTTTCATCTTGTCCGTACTCGAACGTTGTATTGCTTTTAAGATGACTTGGATCTTTGTATTGTATCTCTGTATTTTTGACTCATGGAGTCGTTGTATATATATTTTTTATGGGTTCCATCATGGACTAATGTGTAATGGTATTACTTTGTTTTCCACCCGCACGAAAGTGCCTGGTGGCACCCTTGAATCGTTTCTACGCGATTTTGGCGGGAATCACTAAAAATTTCCTAGGGCCGATTCGAGGGTGTTACAGAGGGCCAGTCGATGCAGGGAGAACCGGAGTCAGCGGTGGGCCGGGGAGGACTTGCGGTGGCAAGGGCTGTAGGGGTTCGTAGCATGGAAAACAAAAAAATTCTACAGCATGCATACAAACAAGCCAAGATCTATCTACTAGATTGCAGCAACGAGTCTATTAGAGTACTCACCCTCGAAGGTTCCAAAGCGGTTAACGAGAGCAGATTCTCGTGGGTGATGTAGTCGTACACTTGCCGATCTCAAGATCGCGTAGACGATCGTTTCGGCGTTGTGTTCCGGTAGCACTTCCGCAGTCGGTCACATGTTCGATACTCGATGAAGACCTTCCTCTCCCTTGTTCCAACAGGCAGCAGAGGTTGTATTTCTCCCCTCGCGATTCCGGCAGCACGACGACATGGTGTCGGAAGTAGAGGGAAAATCCTGCAGGGCTTCGCCTAAGCCGGAGCATGTTATGGTGGATCTAGGGTTTCTGGCGATCTAGGTTTAGAGGGCCGGAGAGGAGGAGGTGGAGTTGGCAGCGGATAGGGCGACAGTGACGATCCGGCGGTGGCGCTGCAGGGGGGTGGCGGTTGCGGCGCGGGCTAGGTGGGAGGGCTGGTTGTGTGGCCTTGGGGCACCCCCTCCCCTGTATTTATGAGAGGGATGGCATCTTGGAAGAGGGGAGTTTGAATCCTTCCCCAACTCCCTCTCCTAGTTGGCTTGTGGTGGAAGGAAAGAAGGATTCTTTCCTTCCTCCACTAGGAAACATTGTCCCAGTTTGACTTTTCAAACTTGCCTTTTGACTTCAATTTGGAGCTTTATTTCTTTCTTGCAAATGCCCAACCAAGTGACCTAGGACATGATCCAATCATTCCACTTATCCATGACACATTCATGTACCCTTCCCATTTCGGTCCGGTGAACCTTCTAGACCCTTCTAGAAACTCTCTGATGAAATCATCGGAATCATTCCCGAACTCCGGAATTGGACTTTCCTTATATGAATCTTATTCTCCGGACCATTCTAGATATCCTCGTGATATCCTGGATCCCTTTCGAGATTCCGAACAACATTCGGTCTCCCTACTTACATTCCATATCTACTAAACAACATCGAATCCTTAAGTGTGTCTCCCTATGGTTCGTGAATTACGCGGACATGACCGAGACACTTCTCCAATCAATAACCAATAGAGGATTATGGAAATTCATATGGCTCCCACATATTTCTACGATTACTTTGCGATCGAATGAACCACTTACATACAATACCAATTTCCCTTTGTCTCACGATAGTTTACTTATCCGAGGTTTGATCGTCGGTATCTCTACATACCTAGTTCAACCTTGTTACCGATAAGTACTCTTTTCTCGTTCCCGTGATATGTGATCCCTTATGAGCCATTCACATGCTTTCAAGCTAATTGGATGACATTCCAACGAGAGGGCCCAGAGTATATCTATCCATCATATGGATGGACAAATCCCACTCTTGATCTATGTGCCTCAACACATACTTTCCGAACACTCAATGCCACCTTTATAACCACCCAGTTACGGTGTGGAGTTTGATGTCATCAGAGCATCCTTTCGGTGATGGTGATTAGCATGATCTCATGGTCGAAGGAATTAGGTTACTATGTATCAGAAAGCTTATAGCAAACGAACTATTGAAATGACTTGATCTTTATGCTACGCTTATCTATAGGAGTATGTCCATCACACCATTCTCCTAATGATATGATCTTGTTGTTAATAACATCTCAATGTTCATGATCGGGAAACCACGATCATCTATCAACCAACAAGCTAGTATTACAAAGAGGCTTTACCAGAGACTCTAATTTAGTTTACAAATCACACAAGTATTAATGTTTCCGGTTAATACTATTATAGCATGAATGTAAACATTTATCATAAACACAAAGATATAATAATAACCACTTTTATTATTGCCTCTAGGGCATATCTCCAACAGTCTCCCACTTGCACTAGAGTCAACTAATATAGATTACATGGTAATATACCGAACACCCATGGTGGTTTGGTGTTGATCATGTTTTGCCCTCGGGAGAGGTTTAGTCAACGGATCCGCCACATTCAGATCTGTGTGTACTTTGCAAATCTTTATGTCACCATCTTGGACATGCTCTCGAATAGCGTGAAAATGCATCTTGATATGCTTCAGCTTCTTGTGTGACCTTGGTTCTTGTGCATTGGCTATGGCGCCCATGTTATCACAATAGATAGACATTGGGTCTAGCGCACTGGGAACCACACCGAGCTCTGTAATGAACTCCTTCATCCATATCGCCTCTTGTGAAGCCTCTGAAGCATCTATGTATTCTGATTCAGTTGAAGATCTCGCCACAATGCTTTGCTTTGCACTCCTCCAGCTAACTGCTGCACCATTCAAAGTAAATACGTATCTAGATTGAGATTTAGAATCATCCTAATCGGTGTTCCAACTAGCATCGGTGTAACCATTAACAACGGGCTGTTCATCACCTCCATAAGAAAGAACCATATCCTTAATTCTTCTCAATTACTTAAGGATGTTTTTGACCGCTGTCCAATGATCCACTCCTAGATCACTTTGATATCTGCTAGTCAAACTAACAGCATATGCAATGTCAGGTCTAGTACATAGCATGACATACATGATAGATCCTATGGCTGAGGCATAGGGAGTCTTACTCATCCTTTCTCTATCTTCGGCCATAGCAGGACTTTGAGTTTTACTCAAGGTCGTATTGGGCAACATGGGCAAGAACCCTTTCTTGCTATCTTCCATTCCAAACCTCTTTAGAACTTTGTCCAAATATGTACTCTGTGACAATGATATTAGGCATCTCGATCTATCTCTATAAATCTTTATGCCTAATATGTAAGCTGCTTCGCCAAGATCTTTCATTGAAAAGCTATTATTCAAATAATCCTTGACACTATTAAGAAGGTCTATATTATTCCCAATCAACAATATGTCATCCACATATAGTACTAGGAACTACAGAGCTCCCACTCACTTTATTGTATATACAAGCTTCTCCATAAGTTTGTATAAATCCAAAACTTTTGATTACCTTATCAAAACGTTGATTCCAACTTCGGGATGCTTGCTTCAATCCATAAATGGACCGTTGAAGTTTGCATACCATGTTAGCATCTTTAGAATCGACAAAACCTTTGGGTTGTACCATATACAACTCTTCATCAATGTCTCCATTGAGGAATGCCGTTTTGACATCCATCTGCCATATCTCATAATCATAATATGCAGCGATTGCTAACAAAATCCTCACAGACTTTAGCTTCGCTACCGGTGATAAAGTCTCATCGTAGTCAACTCCTTGAATTTTTTGAAACCCTTTTGCGACAAGTCGAGCTTTATAGACAGTAACATTACCATCAGCATCTGTTTTCTTCTTGAAAATCCATTTGTTCTCGACAGCCTTCCGGCCATCTGGTAAGTCCACCAAAGTCCATACTTGGTTTTCGTACATGGATCCAATCTCGGATTAAATGGCTTCTTGCCATTTATTGGAATCTGGGATCATCATTGCTTCCTCATATGTCGCCGAGTCATCGGTGTTGTCCACCAACATGACACTCATAACGGGATCATACCAATCAGGAGTGGTACGAGTTCTCGTTGACCTACGAGGTTCTGTAGTAACTTCAACCGAAGTTTCATGATCAACATCATTAGCTTCCTCTATTATTGGTGTAGGATCCACATGAACCACTTTCGGTGCTACGCTACTCTTAAGTCCGGGAGAAGGTTCAACAACCTCGTCGAGTTCTACTTTCCTTCCAGTCACTTCTTTCGAGAGAAACTCCTTCTCTAGAAAGGATCCATTCTTGGCAACGAAGATTTCGCCCTCGGATCTATGATAGAAGGTATACCCAATAGTTTCCTTTGGGTATCCTATGAAGATTCATTTTTCCGCTTTGGGTTCAAGCTTGTCAGGCTGTAACTTATTTACATAAGCTTCGCAACCCCAAACTTTAAGGAACGACAATTTAGGTTTCTTTCCTAACCATAATTCATACGGTGTCGTTTCAACGGATTTAGATGGTGCCCTATTTAAAGTGAATGCGGTTGTTTCTAATGCATAACCCCAAAATGATAGCGGTAAATCTGTAAGTGACATCATAGAACGAACCATATCTAAAAGAGTTCGATTACAATGTTCGGACACACCATTACATTGTGGTGTTCCCGGCGGTGTCAATTGTGAAAGTATTCCGCATTTCTTTAAATGCTCGCCAAACTCGTAACTAAGATATTCACCTCCACGATCAGATCGTAGAAACTTAATCTTATTGTTACGTTGATTCTCTACTTCACTTTGAAATTCCTTAAACTTCTCAAAAGTTTCGGACTTATGTTTAATGAAATAGATATACCCATATCTACTCAAGTCATTCGTGAAAGTAAGAACATAACGATAACCACGGCGCGATGCTACACTCATTGGGCCACGCACATCGGTATGTATGATTTCCAATAAGTCCATAGCTCGCTCCATCATACCAGAAAATGGAGTCTTATTCATTTTACCCATCAGACATGCTTCGCATCTTTCAATTGATTTGAAACCAAGTGATTCAAGAAGTTCATCGGAATGGAGTTTCTTCATACGCTTCACTCTAATGTTACCAAGACGACAGTGCCATGTATAGATCGAGTTATCGTTCAATTTCAAACGTTTAGCTTCAATGTTATTAATATGTGTATTACTACAATCGAGATTCAACAATAATAGACCATCTATCAAAGGTGCATGTGCATAAAACATATTAGTCATATAAATCGAACAACCATTATTCTCGGACTTAAACAAGTAACCGTCTCGCAATAAACATGATCCGGATATAATGTTCATGCTCAACGCAGGTACCAAATAACAATTATTTAAGTATAAAACTAACCTCGATGGTAGATGAAGAGGTAGCGTGCCAACCGTGATCACATCAACCTTTGATCCATTTCCAACGCGCATTGTCACCTCGTTCTTCGCTAGTTTCCGTCTATTCTGCAGCACCTGTTTCGAGTTACAAATATGAGCAACCGAACCAGTATCAAATACCCAGGCACTACTATGACTACTAGTGAGATACACATCAATAACATGTATATCAGATATACCTTTCTTCTTGATGTTCCCATTCTTCAAATCCGCCAAGTACTTAGGGAAATTCCGCTTCCAGTGACCTTCTCCCATGCAGTAAAAGCATTCAGTATCAGGCTTAGGCCCAGCCTTGGTCTTCTTTGCCGGCGCGGTAACTTCCTTACCGCCCTTCTTGAAGTTTCCCTTTTTCTTAGACTTGCCTTGATTCTTGAATTTGGTGGTCTTATTGACCATCAACACTTGGTGCTCTTTCTTGATCTCCACTTCCACAGACTTTAACATGGAGAAGAGTGCGGGCAACGACTTGTCCATGTTTTGCATATTGTAGTTCATCACAAAGTTCTTGTAACTTGATGGTAGTGATTGGAGGACACGGTGAATCCCCAAAGCATTAGGAATCACTATACCCAAGCTTTGAAGCTTGCTTGCGTGCCCAGACATCTTAAGCACGTGCTCACAGATGGAGCTGCCCTCTTCTATCTTGTAGTTAAAGAACTTTTCAGAAGCCTCATAACTCTAAACTGCCGCGTGAGCCTCAAATATAATTTTGAGTTCACGGACAATATCATGTGGCTCATGGTTCTCAAACCTTTTCTGAAGCTCCGATTCCGAACCATACAATATAGCACACTGAACTGTGGAGTACTGATTCTTCCGAGTAAGGAAAACATTCTTTACCTCATCGGTAGCATCAGCTACAGGTGGGTCACCTAACGGTGCATCCAGCACATAGGTCAAATTACCAGCATTGAGGACAATCCTCAAGTTTTGGAGCCAATCCGCGAAGTTGCTTCCATTGTTTTTCAACTTTTCTTTCTCTAGGAATGCATTAAAATTGATGTTAGGGTCCACCATTGATCTACAACATATTTGCAATAGTTTAGACTAAGTTTATGACAAACTGAGTTCTAATTAATAGTTAAATTAATCTTGGTGAACTCCCACTCGAAACAATATCCCTCACATTGTTTTAGTGATCACACGAACCAAATCCACCACATCAAAACCGATCATCACGAGAGATGATGTAGCTTCAATGGCGAACAATCAACATGTCCATCATATCTACTATATGACTCATGCTTTACCTTCCGGTTGTGGCATCCCGCAAAACCACTACTAGAAAATCGCGTTGTTTTTGTGCATTGCATTTGAGCATCGTCATCATCATGCATATGTTTGTCTGAAACTATTTTCAATAAGCCTATTTTTGTTTTCTAAAATTACCCTTCTTTTATTTGAAACAAAGTCTCATAATTATCTGCTAAACTATTTAACTAAAAAAATTATTTGCTAAAAAGATTTCAAACAAAACAAAACAAATAAATATCTTACAAAATAATAAACCTAAAACCTAAACCCTTTTCTACCTAAAACTAGTCTACCCAGCCCCCTCCACCTCACCCCCACCAACCAGTGCCCGCCACCTCACCGTTCCCTCCACCTCATCACTCCTCAACGCCACCTCACCAATCCCTGCTCCACCCCTCTCCCTTACACCCCGGCCCCACCTCCTGCACCCGGTCCCACCCCGCAGCCCCCACTCCCCACTCACCCCTGCCACCCCACACACGCCACGTACGCGCGACCCACTCCCTCCACCCACCGACCGCCTGGACCCACCCCTTTGGCCCACCACTCACCTGCCCCGCCCCCGTCTCTCCCCTCCAGCCCCGACCCCTCTCCTCTTCCTCCGACCCCGCCCCTTCTTCCTCCCCTCCGGCCGCCGCCCTCCTCTCCCTCTCTCCTCTCTGGGCCGCCTCTCTCGCGCGAGCCCCGCGCGCCGCCGTCGGCCGCGCCCTGCGCCGCCCCGAGCTCCACCCCGCCGCCGGCCTCCCTCGAGCTTCTCTGCGCCGCCACCGCGTCCTCTCTCTCCTGGCCCCGCCGCCTCCCTCAAGCTCCGGCGCCCGCGGCCGCCCTCCGCTCCCCGTCGGCCTCGCCCGTGGCCGGCCTCGCCTCCTCGTCGCTCGTCCGCCGCAGCTCTTTGCACGCCATCGCCTCGCCCGACCTTCCCCTCCCCAGCAGCGCGTCCTCTCCGCCCCCTCCCTAGGCGCCCCGCTCTGACCCGCCGCCGACCTGGGCGACCCTACCTCGCCGTGCCGCCTCCCGCAGCGTTGTCGTGGCCTGGTCCCCCCTGCGTCCTCTCCGAGCGCCGCCGTCCCGGACCGCCTCGCTCTTCCGCCTCTCGCCTCCCCGAGCCCGCCTCTGTCTCTGTATCCTCTGCTCCGACCAAGGAGGAGCTCTCTGGAGCCATCTGCATCGGCCTTTGCCCTGAAGCGCGTGTCCGTCCCCTTCCGGCGTGGCTACCTGCATATGTCGACCGCGCCGGTGCTCCGTGGCGGTCCCTGTTTTCCATCAAGGGTCCGCCGGCGCCCTCGAGCTCGCCACCGTGTTTGTGTTTCTCATCTGCCGTGGTGAAGTGTTGATGCCGTGCCTTTGACACCAAGATCTCCTAGTGCCGAGACCCGAGTGCGACACCGACAATCAAAACCGCGGAACCGACAAGTTCGCCTACCCGGACACCGTGCGACAAGATCTTCTCGGACCCGAGGATCATCAAGACTTCCGCTCGGCAACGCCAAGTACTCCTTCCTGGCTTCGAAGCCCGACCCCGTGGACCGACATGATCTCCTTCACGGATACGACAAGTACTCCCTCGAGGACGCCGAGTACTTCACCCCGGTCACCGAGATCCTGAACGACAAGTTCTTCTTCCCGGAAGCATTGACGCCCGTGCGACAAGATCTACTTCCCAGATCCGAAGACCCCCGGTACCCGATCCACTCAAGTTCGTCGTCAGCGGCAAGATCGACCGTTGGAAACCAAGTTCTCCTCTTGTAACCGACCTTCGAAGACCGATCCCGTCGAACCCTGAACCCTGAGACCGAACCCCGAACCCCTCGGAGCCCAAGTTCGCCGAACCCTAATGTGATCCCCTATCCGAGACCCCTATTTTACAATCGTCAACTATATAAATTGTCGCATATTTAATTGTTCATGTATACATATTGTCATGTGGGTTGGGGGGCCTTATGCCGATTCACCTTATAATTAAATAGGGGGCCCATATGCGGGCAAATCTAGTCTTATATTGGCCTCATTTAAATTTGTGTAGCGAACCGGTAACTTATCTTGCCCTGTTATTTGCAACATTTAATTTGCAGGGTAGATAAATAACTTGAACCGTTTAATTAATTGTCGGGACCCCGGTTCCACTTAATATTGCCTATTGCATCGCATCTTTGCCATGTCATACACCATGCATGCATCATGCCGATCTTCTGTCGTAGTATTAAATAGTGCATACGGTGTTTCTTCTAGTGTTTTGGTTCTTCGCGGATGAGGCCGTTGAGTTGATGCGAGTGTCGACCCGATCTTCGGTTGAACCTTCGGCAATGTTTCCAGGCGAGCATCTTCCCCTTTCTACCTATCTTACTTTTATAGTATTTATTCCCTCCTGTTGATCTATTGCTATCTGTGTTGCGATGCTCTAGTTTTCGTACCCGCGATATCCCTTGCAGCCTTATATTGCCTTGGACACATCCTATTACCGGTTGTTTGGTAGATAGTTGGACTTGCGCGTCGCGGTCGCTTGCTCTAGTGCTGTTGCGTGTCGTCCAGTACCACAGATGTTGGAGTATTGCCGCATGTTTAGTGTTGGAGATGATCATGGCTTTAATTATCGTTTAATTCAATTGTCGTTTAATAACTAAAATTGAAGTAGGTAAGCGGAGGCACAGGTGGGCAATAGATGTTATTTGGTTGTTAACCGTCCACTTGTGTCCCGTAGGACCCCGAGTTCTTGACACCTGTTCTGAGATCGAGCGCGCTAACCACATGTGGGATGTATGGGCACCCCATCGATTTAGTACCTGATTTCAAAGTACTGTACTAGGGGCCACAATTAGTTTGGGGCTTTATTACTATTCTGTACTTATGCCATGCTTTACTGCTTTATTTACGATTGTGCGAGGAGCACACTGTACTGTTTAGGATCGGGACACGATTTCGCGGTATCGACAAGCCCGAGTTTTCGGGTTCCCAGTCGTTTACAGCCGTCCACCCAAACCCTGAGTCCGTCTCGGAGACCGGCCGACTTCGTTGCGGGTGTACTTAGTGGGGTGGCCCCCCGTGCTTGCTTTGGGTCTGGGAAACGTCATGACTTAGGCCCCGCCGACATACCGATGGGTGTATGTTAACTGATCTGGCAAAAAGGGTCGAAGTGCGTGTGGAAACTTTGGTGCACCCCTGCAGGGTTAAATCTTTTCGAGAAGCCGTGTCCGCGGTTATGGACGACTTGGAGCACAGTGCTTGATCATAGACAACTATAACTAAAGTTTACTGCTATAATTTGACTTGTATCCGATATGACTAGTAATCAGCTTCACTACAACGGAATGGCTAAATAAAAGTACCAACAACTGCTGGGTTTGGGATATCTCATGCTAATTGTATCTGACTAGTAAGTATCGCAACTACAATGGAATGGTAAACTAAAACTGCCCACTGCTTATTATATCAGGATGACTCATGCTATCTATATTTGACTAGTAATTGCTGCAACGATAACTGAATAAATAAAACTGCCAACGGTGTGAGTTCCTCGGTTGACTTCCTCGTTTGGTCTCGAGGGGGAAATACCAGGATGGGTATGTTTGGTGGTAGTATCAGGTTGGTTCCGAAGAGGTCTTTCTTACCCCTCTCTGTTAGCTTGCTAGTTGTATCGAGTCTCTATAGGTTGTTTAGTGCATGCTGCGCTGCCGCTTCAGTCCACCATACCTATGTAGGAGAGGACCGCCGAATTCTAGCCTCGCCGTGTACTGGCCTCAGTACTGACGCTCCTCTTTTTCCTTTGCCCTTTGTCGGCACCCCTTTTGTTTAGCAGGTTTCGACGTCGTTAGCAGGGTTACCCTTCCGGCTTGGCCTGGGCAGGGTTATGGACGCCATTGGTTATTCTTCAGGGCTCTTAGCCCCATTTGCGTCTTGTCCGTAGCTGGACGCTCTATCATTTTCAAGGTGATTTGGATCTTTGTATTGTATATCTGTATTCTTGACTCATGGAGTCGTGTTGTATATATATCTGTTCTGTGGGTCCCATCGAGGACTGTTGTGTAATGTTATTACTTTGTTTTCCACCCGCACGCAAGTGCCTGGTGGGCACCTTTGAATTGTTTCTATGCGGGTTTGGCGGGAAGCGCTGAAACTTGCATAGGGCCGATTCTGAGGGTGTTACACCGGTGATCTGTGTTCCAAGACCATGTCTGTACATGCTAGGCTCGTCAAGATCAAACCTTAGCTTCCGCATGAGAAAATCTGGCTTGCTCCCGTTGTATACACCTCGCAGAATCTAACACACCCGATCATCACATGGTGCTTCAAAACAACGAGCTTTAGCAACGATGCCTACTAAGGATGAACACTTTATAACTTGATATTTTGTGAGAGGGATCGTCTTATAATGCTACCATCGCGAACTAAGCAATACAAGATGCATAAAAGGATTAACATCACATGCAATTCAAAATATGTGATATGATATGGCCTTTCTTCTTGTGCTTCCGATCTCCATCTTCAAGCATGAACATGATCTCCATCATCACTGACGTGGCGCCAAGGTCAATGGCACCGCTCCAGGGTTGTTGTCCACCAGCATCAACTATTACAACTACTTTGAATAATAGACACGCGGGTCTTAACTAAATTAAAAGACAACCATAAGGCTCCTGCCGATTGCCGACTTACAATAAGGAACATTGCATACATCATATATAATCATATATAATCACAATCATGGGCATATCACATCACATCACACCCCTGCAAAACAAAGTTAGACGCCTCTAATTTTCTTTGCATATTTTACGTGGTTTGGGGCTTTCAATAAGTGTCATTCTAACTTACGAACAAGAACCACAACGTTGATGCTTGAACTATCAAGTGCCTGTTGTAAATTGAATCTATACTATGATGGGAGAGACAAACACCCACAAATCCACTTATGCAATACAAGTTGCATGTTAAGCATGGAGCAAGTCTCATGAACAATGTCATGTAATGTTAGCCCGGGCCGCTTCATCCCATCATACCGCAAGATGCAAAGTACACAAAAAGCAATTGATAGTAAAAGAACCACCGCCCACAATAACCATTGTGTTCTACTTGTGCAACAGATCTACATATAAACACGGCTCTGATACCACTGTAGGGGTTCGTAGCATGGAAAACAAAAAATTTCTACCACATGCATACAAACAAGCAAAGATCTATCTATTAGATTGTAGCAACGAGTCGATTAGAGTACTCACCCTCAAAGATTCCAAAGCGGTTAACGAGAGCAGATTCTCGTGGGTGATGTAGTCGTACAATTGCCGATCTCAAGATCGCGTAGACGATCCTTCCGGCGCTTTGTTTCGGCAGCGCTTCCGTAGTCGGTCACACGTTTGGTACTCGATGAAGACCTTCCTCTCCCTTATTCCAACAGGCAGCAGAGGTTGTAGTTCTCCCCTCGCGATTCCGGCAGCACGCCGGCGTGGTGACGAAAGTAGAGGTAAAATCCTTCAGGGCTTTGCCTAAGCCGGAGCAAGTTATGGTGGATCTAGGGTTTCCGGCGATCTAGGTTTAGAGGGCCAGAGAGGAGGAGGTGGAGTCTGCGGCGGCAGCGGCGGCGCTGCGGGGGGGGGGGGGGAGGGGCAGCGGCGGCGGTGCGGGCTAGGTGGGAAGTCTGGTTGTGTGGCCTTGGGGAACCCCCTCCCCTCTATTTATGAGAGGGAGGGCAGCTTGGGAGAGGGGAGTTTGAATCCTTCCCCAACTCCCTTTCCTAGTTGGCTTGTGGTGGAGGGAAAGAAGGATTCTTTCCTTCCTCCACTAGGAAACATTGTCCCAGTTTGACTTTTCAAACTTGCCTTTTGACTTTCAATTTGGAGATTTATTTCTTTCTTGCAAATGCCTAACCAAGTGACCTAGGACATGATCCCATCATTCCACTTATCCATGACACATTCATGTACCCTTCCCCTTCCGGTCCGGTGAACCTTCTAGACCCTTCTATAACCTCTCCGATGAAATCATCGGAATCATTCCCGAACTCTGGAATTGGACTTTTCTTATATGAATCTTATTCTCCGGACCATTCTGGATCTACTCGTGATATCCTGGATCCCATCCGAGACTCCGAACAACATTCGGTCTCCCTACTTACATTCCATATCTACTAAACAACATCGAATCCTTAAGTGTGTCTCCCTACGGTTCGTGAATTACGCGGACATGACCGAGACACTTCTCCAATCAATAACCAATAGAGGAATCTGGAAATTCATATGGCTCCCACATATTTCTACGATTACTTTGTGATCAAATGAACCACTTACATATGATACCAATTTCCCTTTGTCTCGCGATAGTTTAATTATCCGAGGTTTGATCGTCGGTATCTCTGCATACCTAGTTCAACCTCGTTACCGATAAGTACTATTTTCTCATTCCCGTGATATGTGATCCCTTGTGATCTAGTCACATGCTTGCAAGCTAATTGGATGAAATTCCACCGAGAGGTCCCAGAGTATATCTATCCGTCATATGGATGGACAAATCCCACTCTTGATCCATGTGCCTCAACATATACTTTCCAAACACTCAATGCCACCTTTATAACCACCCAGTTACGGTGTGGCATTTGATGTCATCAAAGCATCCTTCCGGTGATGGTGATTAGCATGATCTCATGGTCGAAGGAATTAGGTTACTATGTATCAGAAAGCTTATAGCAAACGAACTATTGAAATGACTTGATCTTTATGCTACGCTTATCTATAGGAGTATGTACATCACACCATTCTCCTAATGATATGATCTTGTTGTTAATAACATCTCAATGTTCATGATCGGGAAACCACGATCATCTATCAACCAACAAGCTAGTATTACAAAGAGGCTTTACCAGGGACTCTAATTTAGTTTACAAATCACACAAGTATTAATGTTTCTGGTTAATACTATTATAGCATGAATGTAAACATTTATCATAAACACAAAGATATAATAATAACCACTTTTATTATTGCCTATAGGGAATATCTCCAAAAAGGGCGAGTAGCGCGGGGCGGCGCTGCATGCTGGGGACAAAGAAGCGAGGGCGGATGTGGAAAAGGCAGGGCCGGGTCGGGGTAGGTGGAGAACAAGCAGAGCGAGAGCAAGGATGCGGCTTGCACGCGGGGTGGTAGGTCCACGGGTGGGGCCGGGCGGAAGCGAGGAGAGAGGTTGCGGGGTGGGGCGTCATGATGGTCGGGCGAGCATCATGTATTGGGCTGGGTACGTGTGCAGGGTGGTGCGACTAGGAGGTTAGTGTGCAGGGGTGAGTCATGGGAAGGAGCGTCGCTGCACGGCCTTGTTTCATGCACGCGCACTTGCGGTGCGACGCGATAAGGGTTGCAGGTGGGGTGCGTGTGGCTAGCATGGCTGCGGAGCATGCTATGGGTTCGGGTTGCGGCAGCTTCTACGTTGCTGGTGGCGAGGTGTGGGTCTAGGGTTAGGGTTTAGTTTATGACTGGGGTGGTATGCTGCTGGCTTGCTGGTATTTTGGTCTGGCAGGCGGGCGGCCTCCCCCGAACAAAATAGGTTTAAGATTATTTATCTCTTTTTATTTGTAAACACTTTTGCAAATATATTTTGGACAAACAAAATATGCGTAAGAGACCGGGGTTTTGATTTGAAATAAAGAGGAAGGATAGTTAGAAAACAAAGATAGGCTTTCGGGAAATAGTTTTAGGCTAAAAAATATACATGCAGTCATGATGATGCTCAAATGCAATGTGTCATGATGACATGGGCATGCAATATGATGATGTACAAAATAAAACAACACGCGATTTTATAGTGGTGGTTTTACCCGGGGTGCTAGAGGCACTTACCTTCAAAACGAGAGGCTGTGGATCCTCATATCCTATTTTTTCTAGCTCTTCGAATTCGTCTGTAAGGAGATTCTCGACTTCTGGTGCTGCGTTGAGGATTTTATCCACATCTTCTTTTGTAGAATCATTTGGAAGTGAATCATTACTTGCCAAGATCCTCTCCATCTCGGATTGTGGTGTGCTGAAATATATTGTCGCCAATTCTTTGTCGAAGATTTGTCCCATGAAGGAACTAGGGTCCAACAATCCCTTGGTTTGAGAGGGGGCTAAAAATGCGTTCTCAAGGAGCCTTGGCAACGGTGGTGACGACAGAGCAAGAACCACGACATAGAGGTGACACGAGGGTTTTTTACCCAGGTTCAGGACCCTTGTGAGGAGGTAAATCCCCTACTCGTGCTTGGTTGTATTACTCGCTTGGCCTCGCGAGGTTAAAATGGAGGCTGTATGTATAGGGTTTAGATCGCAGGGGATCCGTCCCTTCTAAGTTGGGAGAAGGGACCCTTATATAGGGCGGCGTCGGGCCTCTTACCTAGCCATTAGGCGGGAAGGGCATCCATAGTGCCGCTCCATGAGATACAGGTCTAGGAAGCTACTTTGCATGGACTCTGTCCAGCTCGCCGGGTTTCGCTCCATCCTCCTGTAAAGTGTCCTTCGTCGGTGTCGCTTGTCTTCATCTGGCGCTCTCTGCTTTTCCCTTCTATCACCAAAATGGCAATATAAGGGGTCCTCCACCACGAGGTCGGTCGTCCTCTCTCTAAAAAAGGAGGTGAGGGCCCAGTCTTCTTTATCGAGGCGGTCGGCATCGCAGAGATGCTGTACTTCTTGTTGGGGCTACAGTTCTAACTTTGCTTGGCGAAGTTACTGTTGTACCCCCGGACACACTCTGAGGTATCTGAGGCTCAAAGACAATATATGATGACATGGCAGACTGATGACTCCTTGTTGACGTGGAGCACTTTGTCGGGAAACCCCAAGAGCAAGGTGTGAAGCAGCACAACAGCAAGTCTTCCCTCAATAAGAAACCAAGGTTATCGAACCAGTAGGAGGAAGGAAATGTCTCTAAGGTGTTGCAAACAATGTGGAAACCTACACAACACAAACTCAAGACTTGCCCCACCGAACAGTGAGGTTGTAAATCTCACCGATAGCTGTAACAAAGGATTAATTGTATGGTGTGGAAGGTGATGATGGTTTGCAGCAAGTAAACAGTAACAGTGGACGATGTATCAATGGTAAAGATTGGACCGGGGTCCATAGTTCACTAGAGGTGTTCTCCTTAGATAAACAAACATGGCATGATGGGTAAACAAATTACATCAGGGCAATTGACAGGAACTGAGCAAGGCATAACAATGCAATACTAGACAAAAAGATCCTATGAGATTCGATTGGGCAATACAACAAGATACATAGACCGCCATCCAACTGCATCTATGACTAGAAGTCCACCTTCAGGTTATCATCCAAACCCCCTCCAGTATTAAGTTGCAAGCAACAGACAACTGCTTTAAGAAAAGTGTGGAAGGTAAACAATCGAATTGTTCCATGAACAAGAGACCGTTGTTTTCTCCCTAGTGGCAACGACACATCTACAACCGAAGAGATTTATGTCACTTCGCTTGGAAACTAGAGGCATGAACCCACTATCGAGCATAAATACCCCCTCTTGGAGTCACTAGCAACTACTTGGCCAAGATAGCTACTAACAACGGAGAGCATGCAAGATCACAAACAACACAGATATGATAGAATCAATAAGACAAAACCATTAATCAATCTAACATAGTAATCTCAATATCCATCGGATCCCCACAAACACAACATGCGTGATTACAAATAGATGAGATCTTGATCATGAATGGAGCTCACAAGATCTAGACATGAAAGCACAACGGAGGAGATACAACCATCTAGCTACTACATGGACCCGTAGTCCAAGGTGGAACTACTCACGCTTCATACCGGAGGCTGGCATGATGAAGAAGAAGGCCTCCGGGATGATCTACCCTCCGACAAGGTGCCGGGAAGAGCTTCAGACCCCCCCAATCTAGGGACGATGGTGGCGGCGGCTACAGACGGTTTCATGGAATATTGATCGGGTACTTAGGGTTTAGGCATCGGGGGCTTCTTATAGGCGAAGAGGCAAGGAAGGAGGGCGGCCAGGGGGCCCACACCCTTCCTAGGCGCGGCCTAGGGTGGGCCCGCGCTTGGGGGTACAGCCGCCCTATGGCTCCCCTCCGTCTCTCCTCTGGACTTCGTGTTCTCCTCGGTGAAATATTGACTTTGGCTTATGTCCCATCCAATTCCGAGAATATTTCCTTACTAGCTTTTCTGGAACCAAAAACAGCAGAAAACATGCAACTGGCATTGTGGCAACTTGTTAATAGGTTAGTACCAGAAAACATGTGAAAAGCACCTCAAAGTGTGGACAAAGAAAAGCAAAGTAGATACTAAACAAGCATGGAACATCAAAAATTATAGATACGTTTCTGACGTATCAAGCATTCCCAAGCTTAACTCCTGCTCGTCCTTGAGTAGGTAAGTGATAAAAGAATATTTTTTGAGGTGACATGCACCATCAAAACCAAGATCAAATCATTTGCAAGCATTGAAAGCTGGGATCAAAGAACTCTAAACATGTGCATGAAAGATGGAGTTCTAACAGTAAGACAAAGTAACTATGCATGTAGCATGAATGGCTACAAACAAAGATCATGAATAACATGCATTGAAAAACGTTTGTTTGTTTCACATACAGAAAACATGGCATAGTGGCATTCAGCTTGTCCCTCATGGAGTAGCAAGTAGATGCATATGACACCTTCAAAGTTCATAAGAGTGACTAGATACAAGTAGCACAAGAACAAGAAATATCATCAATATGCATCAATCAATAAGTTTTGGGACACTGCACATAGAACTAAGAATGACAACTATGCTTTCTTAATTGTGCCTAAAGGTAGAAGGTGGAGACTCAATATAATAGTGTAAGAAAGGCCCTTCATAAAGGGAAGCAGGGATTTCAAGTTTCAAAAAGAGCTTCCAAAAATTATGGTACTTGTTAGCTTTCAGCCCTCATTGCCCTTATCATAAGCATCTTGAAGTGATTAAGGTTAGAGTGAACAAAGATGGAGTATATGCTTGACAAAGTATAAGTTGGCAATCTCATGTCCCTTGAATACGAGGGCCACACCTCATGCTACTCAACTTCAGTCACCTGTAAGTTCTTATCATAGTAAGTACATGTGTATCATAGAGAACCGCCAACGGGGTACCCCTTGCACATGGTACATGAGCTATCCCATAACCAAAATGACAAGGCAAGCAGACAATGAGCATCTCAACGATCTTTTTATTTTCTACGTGCGTAGCTTTTTATTGAGGATTCTTCATAGAATGCTCATTATGGTGATGCTGCAAGTTTCCACCATGATTACGCATGGCTTAGGCTACCGGCCCAGGCGTTTCTCTAACACAAAATACATAACTCCATGGACATACAATTTCCCTCTTTATTTCACACCGGCGACATCCATAGACAAAAGAGCATGATATCAACTATGTACAAAGTACAAGTGCAATGTTGAAAACGTTCCTCATGACAGCACGGTTCTGCTAATTCCAACGTATAAGTGCAAGCATATACAACATAGATGACACAATGGTTCAAGTTTATTAGGGGCAAGGAATATAAAGTGTGTCATCAAGTTTGTGAGGGCTTTAATCACTAAGTTTTCACATAACAAAATACTTTTTAATTGGAAGATAGCTGAAAACAAGAATATACTTGGAATGGTGTAACACACAATGCATAGGAATTTATAGTGGAAACTTTGTAATAACTGGGTTTCTTGGGAGTTGGAAGCATGAGTAGAGCTTACTCATACAAGTGGAGGCTAGCAAAAGACTGGGAGCAACCAACTAAGAGAGCAATAATGGCCATAATCATGCAGAGCGACAAAACATTACTAATCAAAGCATAGAGTGGTACTACAAGTCAAGGACTACATGATCATAGAGGCTATTGTGACTTGTTCATATTCATAACATGGTGTGAGCATGTGCCAAGTCAACCCAAACAAAACATCAAAGGAGAATACCACAATACTATGCTTTTGTGTGCTAAAACAACGCATGATTTTTTCAAGGCACACTAAGCAATCCCAATTGTTTGGAACAAGTCATGCTACAACAATGATTACTAGGCATAAGGTCAAAACAACACCTAGCATGTCATGCTAAAGTCTAAGTCATAGTCAATGCAAGCTCCTCTTGCACTTTCAAGCAAGAACTTTCTACTCCTTTCCAACACCAATTGACTTATTTGAAACAACACAGCGAGACCGGGGGTCCAAACTACTTTATTCAAGTAAACTAAACAACTAAGAAAATCAAATGAAAACTAAGACTCTCCACGAACAACACAAAGTGCATGAAACAATAAAAACGAAGTGTCTAGGAAGACCTGAGCTTTTTATTGATGAAGAAGGGGATGCCTTGGGCATCCCCATGCTTTGATGCTTGTACCTCTTGGATATTTCTTGGGGTGACACCGGGGTGTCATCCCCAAGCTTTAGATTTTGTCCATTCTTCATCTCATTACATCATTCTTTCTCTACACCTGAAATTTTTCCTTCATACAAAACTTCACACAATCTTCATTAGCAACATTAGTGTATTCAAAAGATAATAGACCCTTGGATTTAGCTTTGGAACAGCAAAACTTTTAACTAAAAACACAAGCTACTGTATCAACTCCTTCAAAAATATCAATTCCCCAAAATAGAACTCAAAAAGGAATGAATAAGAAGCAAATGCAAATAATGGTAGAAATCTGTCAAAACAGACCAGCAGGTAGAAACTGATTTTTTAAAAAATCTAATGTTGCTCAAATAAAAATGTTTTGAACTAACGAAAGTTAGATAACATACTAGGGGATTTATTCGTACATTTTCAGCTCAATCCGACTTACAGAGACTCCTCACCATTTTTTATGGTGGAGGATAGAAATCTGTTTCGGGACAGCAACTCCCCAAATCTTACTTCCCTCTCATTAGAGGTCATTCTTGGCACAAAAAGCAAACAAAAGGGATAAGGAGAGGTCATTACTGAAGTAATAACTTCCAATACTCAAGGAAACTCTTGGGTTATCTCCCAACAAGTACTTTTGTTTAACGCCTTTAAGTTAGGCACATAAAGTTTGAGAAGATGCTCACATAAGAAATATGAATTGAAGTAAAAGAGAGCATCAAGAAGCAAATTCAAAACACATTTGATTCTAACCCTCTTCCTATGAATCGTAATCTTGTACACAAATAAATTCACAAAGAACAAAGTGACAAGCATAGGAAGATAAATTCTACAACCATACTTTCCTCTCTCATAATAATTTTCAGTAGCATCATGAATAAACTCAACAATATAGCTATCATATAAAGCATGCTTTTCATGATCTACAAACACATAATCTCTATCAAGCTCAAAGGTAGTGGGATTAAAACCTTCACAGGTTTTACCCAAAGTATATATTTCAAAAGGATCCACAGGAACATAACATTCATCCTCCTTTGGTAAGCATGGGGGACAATCAAATAATGTAAGAGATAAAGAGTTACTCTCATTAGAAGGTAGGAATGGGTAGATAATCCATTCTTCCTCCTTTTGTTCATCACTCTCCGCTTTTTCATCTAATGAGCTTCCAGTTTCAACAATTTCTTCTTCCATAGGCTCCTGCAAGGCATTAGTCTCTTCCATTTGTGGAAAGCATCTATTAAAATATTCAAGAATATAGCCATTTTCTTCCTTGTAATTATCAAAGCAAAATTTAAGTATCTCATAAACCTCATATTCATAAGGTGCATCATCAGTATTTTCAAGCAAACTGGCAAGTTTGTCACATCCCAAAATTTTCCAAATTTTGAAATGTGAAAAATAAATAAACAAAAGGAACAATTGTTGAAATTTAGGGTGAAAAGAAACTTTTTTCTTTTAAATGGAAACATCAAAACCCTTCTTGAACAAATTTGAATAAAAGGGCACCCAAAAAAAATTCAATCAAGTGAAATGCATTCATCAATGAATGTATCATGAAATTTAAACACTTGGAAAAGTTAAACCAAAACCCTAAAACCCTAATGAAAGAAATCATTTCCAAGATCTCTCTAAGACTATGGATTTGATCCATATAAAAATCTATCAACAAATATTAATAAATGATCAAGAATGATAAACAAAAATATACAAAACCATATAAATTGGTTACATTTAATTTGGAGCCATGGATAAAAACTTATGAATTTATTAAGATAAAAGGGAATAATTTCCAAGGATAATAAAGCTCCTAACCAAAAATCAATACCAAATTGTGAGCAAAATAATCGTAAAAGGATTTAAAAAGATGAACAAATATTAAATAAAATTATACAAATTGGAATCACCAATTTTGGAACTATAAATAAAAAGATATGGATTTTATAAGATAAAGAAAGAAATACATAAATAAGGAATATTTAAAAGACAAATTAAATCTTGGACAAATCCATAAAAAAATGAAAGTCTACTGAATAATAAAAAGGAGTAAAATATTATTTAAATAAAATCATATGGATTGAACCATATCCAATTTTATTTAAATAAAGACAAATTGCCTAAACTAAATAATAAATCCCAAGAAAATTATTTAGAAGACAATTTAAAACTTTAATTGAATCCATAAGCAAATGGAATAAAGATAATCCAAATAAAATAAAGGGATAAAGATTATTCAAATAAAAATTATATGGGCTTTAACCAAAATTCAATTCTATTTGAATAAAGACAAAATTCCTGATATAAATGACTAATTAAATCAGGAGAAAATAATAATTGAAAATGCCAAAATGGATTAAAAGTTATCTAATTAACTTAAAAAGAATAAAAGAATAATTAAATAAAATTATATGGTTTGGAACCATATTCAAATTTTATTTGAATAAAGACACAAACCTCATTTAAATAAATATTAACCCATAAAAGAATATTTGAATATTCTAAAATGGAATTTTAAACACATTAGTAGGCAGTACAAACTTACTGAAAAAGTTTGAGAAACATTTGAATTTAAACAGATGATTAAATCATTTGAATAAAATAATATGGATTGGAAACATATTTAAATCTTATTTAAATAAAGACAAATGTCTATTTTAAATAAATATTTAACCATAAGAGAATAAAAGAAAATATTCTAAAATAGGACTTTAAGATACATTTTAAACAGTATAAAAACCTACTGAAAAGTATGGAAAATGTTTGATAAATAAATTTGAAGTCAAATGAATGTTTGAATTGAAAAACAGAAAATAGAAAAGGAAAAGGAAAAAAATCAGAAAGAAAAAAAATGAAAAAGACCAGCCCAACTAAACCTACCCCAGACCCCAGCCCAATCTGGCCCATTACAAGCCCACACGGGGAAACCCCTCTCTTGGCCGTTCTTTTCTCACCGTGCATCGCACCCGCACAACAACTAAAGGAACGGACCCACACTTGCCTCGTCATCGTCGTCTACCCCGCGCGACCCGTTCCCCCTCACCTCGCCGCTGTTTCTGCCTTTGATTGCGCATCTTCAATTCGCATCAATGGCCGAGTAATTCGCCCCATGACTACGCCCTACTTAATCGCCCCTCTCTCCTCTCTCTTTCCCCTCACTCGCCAACTCCTCTCCGCCACCAGGCTGCCCTAATTGCTACGCGAAACCACACTGTCTCCGACGAACTGCAGCCCCGATTCCCGCGAGCCCCTGCCATCCCCTTGCCCCTGACTTGCACAATCGTGTTCGCCATCAACGTACGCATCTGCCAGTACATTCTTCTCGCCCGCGCGTGCCCATAGCATCGGCAACAACGACGACAGAGCGACGCCACTGTCTACTACAACTCCGACGAGCTCCTCATGGTGAGACCTGGCCACCCCCTCCTCTCTGGTTGCTACCCCTACAACCTCCTCTCTCGCGCGCATCTGACACACCCTATCTCTTGCCTTGGCGAGTACCGTAGCCTCGCCAACATCGACGAATAGATGCACCCGTCACCAGGAGATTCTCCGGCGAGAAATCGATGACGAATCCGTGTGCCCCTTGACTAACGGCGACCACCTCGAGCATCTCCTCATCACAGCGAGTCTGGTAATGCCCTTCCCCCTCTCTCTCGCTTCCTATTTTCGATGGAGCGCCGCTGACCGAGCGTCGCCGCCGCGTAGCCCTCGCAGCGCCGCCAGTTCCTGGCCAAGACGATTTGGTCCGTTAGATCATGATCGCATGGTTAGGATTAGATCTTAAACCGAAGTGGTACGAATGCCTCTATGTCGTGCGATTTAAATGAAATCCTGCGGTCCACGTCGCGTGATCCAAACGAACCGGTACGCGCCTGTAAGAACGTGACACGTGGCCCTGCCTGTTGTTTTAAAACAGAAATGATTTATTAGATGAGTGATTTTGTAAAATTCATAACTTTTGATCTACACGTCTAAATTTTACAAATTTTATATCACTTGATTCACAAAAATTTGAATTTTACAACCATTCCCTTAGTTTAGTATTTTTCTTCTAGAAAATTAGGTGTTTTTTAGAAACATTTGTAAGCCTATTTTGAGTATAAAAATTATTCTAAAAATGATTTTTGGGTAAAATCTTTTGAAAATGATTTGTTTTGAACCTACTGACCATATAAACTAACTTTTCAATTTAAAAGTATATTTTGTGACACTAAGGAATTATTCCTTTGAATAAAAAGCATTTCAAGTAAAACAAAATGTTGCTATTATTTAAAAATGATTTTTGAGTGAAACCTTTTGTAAATGGATTTTTTTTAAACACTTTGACCATAAAACACTAAAATTGTGTTTAAAAACATATTTGGCTAACAATGGAAATTATTCTTGGAATAAAATCATTTCTAGCAAGGTCAAAAATGATTTAAAATGGCCATTTTCATTAACTTGATTTTAAATGGTTTTGCCACTTTTATAAATGACCAATAGGTGTTTTAAAATGTTTATATCCTTATTAGAAAACACTTTTCAAACAAAACCATCTTTTGCATGCTTGCATGCATTGTTTTGTTTTTGTTATTTTTATATGTGATGAATTGTTTGTATGCTAGATTTGAATATGTGCTTGCTTTATTGAATTGTAGTGAACCTTGAAGAGTGTGACTATTGCAAGATCAAGGAGTGAACCTAGTTTCTCTACCAAAAAGGCAAGTGGTGCTACATGTATTTGTCCTAATATTTTGACTATGCACTAGTTTTATTTTGTATAAAGCTTGCATGAAATTTTGCTAAGTATCTATATGCTATGATTGGGAAATCCTAGTAGTTGTAGTCTTGGTAGAAATATTATCTAAGTTAAGATACTTGTTTATATCATGCTTAGCCTAGCTAGTAGCAAACAAGGGTGGTTTTTATACACATGCTATGAAAAATTCCACTAAGTCTTTTGACTTATGTTTTCTTAATAAAACAACTAAGTGAATGAAACACCTAGGTGGAATGGTAATTGCTTGGATGGATTTATGTTGAGTGGTTACACAAGGCCAAAAAAATGGCGAAAACTTGTGTATCACACTTGTGGAAAGCCACCCAGGAACAAAGACATTTGAGATTTCAAATGTTGAGAAGCTTCAAGTGCAGCCACATGGCAATATGGGCTCTGCCTGGATCATATAGGTTGCAACAACTTAGCCAGATGGACATAAGGTGGTAGGGGGTGATAGGATGGAGCGCGTCCATTTGGTCTAAGGGAAGGCTTCTGAAAGATCTTGTCTCGATGCATGTCGAGTATTGTGGGAAAAGTGCACCACCTCTCTCAAGAGTAAAATCTAAGTACTTAGCCGTGTCCCCGGCAATGGACAATTTGAGCATCAAGACATGGAAGCTATCAAGGATCTCCTCATCCCAATTTCTAAGTTAAAAGCTTGTGGTTGAATAAGGGTTAAAGGATCTTCAATTTTTAATTGGTAGATGCCTTGGATGATTTTGACAAACAAAAACTTAGTGTTTTCAACTTATAAGGAAAACCTTATTTTGAGCAAAGCAAGCCTAAGATCCACTTAGCCAAATGCATATAGATGATAGATACCACTACTCTACCATAGTATCACTTGCCAATACAATTCAAATATATTGACCCTTGTGGTTGTAACTTATTATGTTGCAGGTTTGATTAATGTTAGTGAAGTGTGTTGAATAGGATTACAAGTCTACAACCAACATAATTGCCTGTGGCACTTTGAAGATGAAGGACTCCATGCTACCTAGTTATATCCGTTGCATTGTAATGAGATAGCCAAATGAGCTATGTAAGGTGTAATGTATTACTTTATTCCTGGTTATAAGTTGTAGTATGACCTTTGTTTCTCGATATTACATCTTAAACTGTGGATGCTAGCTATTGATCCAGGGACTAGCATTGTAAACACATGGATCTCTACCTTATCAGGTTGGGACCTCTACAAAGTTCAAATGCACCCTTGAAAGCAATGAATTCTTCAATTTGTTCCACATCATAAAAGTCATAATTTCCTTTAACATAAGAAGATATGGTAACATTATCATTATACTCACACTGAAAAGGTAGGTGTTTATACCTCCTACATCAACAAGATTTATCAAAGCAATAAGTAACATTATAAGTAGAGCACACCTCTCTAGCAATAGTATTCAATTTATTCATTTGTTCCCATAAGTGTTTCCCTTTTTGTGACAAAGGTGTTCCTTATAATAATACTTTTCTTCTTCCGTGAACCCACCTTGCCAATAAGAACTAGTTTCAAAGAAACCATCCATTGATAGAAAGCATGACAATGCAAGGCAATAACACACCACCAACTAGAGTACGAACTATTTTTTGTGTTTTTTTGATAAGAGAAAGCAAACCAAACTAGACTAATTTTTTTGGAGTTTTTGATAAAAAGAGGCAAACAAAACCAAGCAAAATAAACTAAGCAAACTAAAAACAAAGCAAATAGAAAGTTTGAGGATGACTCCCCTTGTGAAGACGTCCTTAGCCTCCCTGGCAACGGCGCCAGAAAACTTGTTGATGACTCCTTGTTGACGTGGAGCACTTCGTCGGGAAACTCCAAGAGCAAGGTGTGAAGCAGCACAGCAGCAAGTCTTCCCTCAATAAGAAACCAAGGTTATCGAACCAGTAGGAGGAAGGAAACGTCTCAAAGGTGTTGCAAGCAATGTGTAAACCTGCACAACACAAACTCAAGACTTTGCCCCAACGAACAGTAAGGTTGTCAATCTCACCGGTTGCTGTAACAAAGGATTAACTGTATGGTGTGGAAGGTGATGATGGTTTGCAGCAAGTAAACAGTAACAGTGGAAGATGCTTCAATGGTAAAGATTGGACCGGGTTCCATAGTTCACAAGAGGTGTTCTCCTTCGATAAACAAACATGGCATGCTGGGTAAACAAATTACAGCAGGGCAATTGACAGGAACTGATCAAGGCATAACAATGCAATACTAGATAAAAATATCCTATGAGATTCGATTGGGCAATACAACAAGATACATAGACCGCCATCCAACTACATCTATGACTAGGGTTTCGTGGAATTTTGATCCTATGAGATTTGATGGTGGCAGCGGCTATAGACGGTTTCATGGAATTTTGATCGGGTACTTAGGGTTTCAGCATCAAGGCCTTCTTATAGGCGAAGAGGCGAGACTGGGAGGCGACCACGGGGCCCACACCCTTCCCAAGCATGGGCCCACCCTAGGCCGCGCCTTGGGGGGTGTGGCCACCCTGTGGCGCCCTTCCGTCTCTCCTCTAGACTCCACGTTCTCCTCGGTGAAATATTGACTTTGGCTTTTATCCTGTCCAATTCCGAGAATATTTCCTTACTAGCTTTTCTGGAACCAAAAACAGCAGAAAACAGGCAACTGGCACTGTGGCAACTTGTTAATAGGTTAGTACCAGAAAACATATGAAAAGCACCTCAAAGTGTGGACAAAGCAAAGCAAAGCAAAGTAGATACTAAACAAGCATCGAACATCAAAAATTATAGATAAGTTTCCGACGTATCACAGACTTCCTCCGGGGATTCATTCCCTTTTGAGGTGGATGCCTCATGATGCCCATTTGATTGGGTCCCCTCCGGAGGCGTGTTGCCTCTTGAGAGTGGAGATTCCCTCGGCGTGGGGCCCGTTCATCGCAGGGACGTGGCACCCCAGTTGCTAGGGCTCCGACAGTAGCCCCTAGGCGCTTGACTTGAACCCGTCCTGCTGTGATCTCAAAAGGTTAAGAGGACCTTGACGGTGGACATGCATCCGCGCCTGTTTGGTCAACGAACACCTGGCGCGCTTGAATCTCGGCCGTGAAGTCCAATCATCCATGCGCGCTTGTCCATAGATCCAGAGTACACTAGTCTCGCCCCGGGAGTTGTTCCCATGACACGACGGCACGTGGGGCCTAGCGGTTAATACCGCGTGCGTAGTGTAGTGATGCGTCTTTTCAACTAGTGCGGTTAAATTAGGGGGTGGGTAAGGAATCTTTTCACTTCCACGCCACCGCCCCTTCCTCCCTTGCTTACTCTCCCGAGACAAAACTTTCGCTCCTTTCCATGGCACCCAAGTGCTTCTCGGCCGAGGAGAAGGGCAAGGCGGTGATGAGCGAGACGATGGAGACTCCGCCGGTGAAGCGCAGCCACGGGCGCCCATGCAGAAGCATCCGAGAGAGGCGCGACAGTCACGATACGGCTCTCACCATGATTGCACCTGCGGGGATGAGCGCGGCCTCGGGAGAGTCTCCCGTTAGGCGTAGGCGCGGCTTCCCCCGCGGAAGTGGTAGGGGTCACCAAGGAGGGCGCGATGGTAGGCCCGGGGCTAAATCTAGGCCGAACACTTCCACCGCTGTAGAGGCCCCTGCTCTCGTGGTTATCAAGATTGAGGATGACCCTAAGCCTGAAAGGGTAATCGACTTCATCGTCGTCCTCAATGACTTGGACTGGTTCATGAGGGTGAAGCTCCCCGAGCGATTCATGCTCAGGAGAGTGCACAACCTTCTAGACGAGTTATAGTTGCGCCACTCTGGGGGGAACGAGAAGTGGGTGGTGCGCGTCGACACATTCTCATGGGCATGAAGTTCATCGCCAGCGGCTGGCATCGCTTCCTCTCCGAGCACCACATCCAGTGTGGCTTCACGTTGTGATTTAGGTATGCCAGCAGGAGGACTTCTTCATCTTGGTGTTTGATATGCAGCCGTGCCGCTTCAACTGTCTGCCTCACCTCCGGGCAGCTCGGTAGGTGTAACTGCCATGGTGCCGCCGGGGGCGCGGAGCTCGGCCCCTAGAGGGGTGGTGCCAAAATGGCTGTCGTTTCCTTTTGCCTTGTAACTAGGACTTTAGGACGAACTTTCCTATACAAGAACTTGTTCTGTTTGCCTCCTTTTGTATGTTCTTGTTGTGCATGGAGTTCTTTGCTAGTTCACGGTGTAGTTACTTCTTCCTGCAGGGACGGTCCTCTTGAATCGTTGAACATGTCCGTTGAAGGGCTGAGTGTCCTGGGACTGTGCCCTCGCGAGGCGAGGTTACAGGGATAATGCTTGAGGAGGTGGCTCCTAAAGATGACGGTTGCGGGGCGCTTCTGGCAGGGCTTCTTTCAACCAACGGCCAGATCGCCTCGCAGTGGGATCCCCTTGATTAGGCCCGCGGGGCTCCTAGCGCCTCAAGAGGGTATCCCCCTGTTCTTGTAGGGAATTGCTTAGGTTTTTGGGCCTCAGGGTGCCTAGGAGGCTTGTCGTAGCTTGCCGATCATGGCGGATTCAGGCCGTTCCCTCGAGGAGATATTCCAACGCGCACCCTCGTGGAGGGATCATGCGCTTCCTTTTGGAGCCCGCCCTCTTGAGTGTGGACGTGGACTCGTGATATTCATGGGCGACACTACACCTTGATCGTGCAGCGGGGGCGCTGTGCACCTTTCGAGGGAAGGGGATCGAGCCCTGATGCAGCTTCCCGGGAGTGGGCCCGTGACTAGGGTTGTCTCCTAAGCTATTTCTTCAGGCCTACTGGCAGAGTGTTCCAGGACCGGTACCTGGTGTATCCGGGCCGGGTGATTCTATGGTGGATCTTTCAAGTCTCGAACGCCTGAGGAGCGGCCTCGCGAGGCTCGCGTGCCTTCCCTAGGTGCCCAAGGGTATGGCCATAGCATGTGAACGCATGCTGTCGAAGATTTAAAATGTGCTTATATGAAGTGTTTTTTTTGAGCTCTAGGATCTGTAGGTTAGGTAACTTACTGTTTTTAGGCATATAAGTTCACATCTCACACTCTAGGTCCTGCGAAGTTTACCCGCTAGAGCTCCAGGGTCGCCCCGTAAGCTTCTTAGGGAGAAAACCGTAGGACAAGTGCTGGAGGATACTTCGTAAATGTATATATAATTTTTGATGCTCCATGCTTGTTTTGTACCAACTATCTTATGTTTTGTTTACACTTTGAGGCATTTTTATACATTTTCTGAAACTAACCTATTAACAAGATGCCATAGTGCAAGTTCCTATTTTCTGCTGTTTTTGTTTTCAGAAAATCTAGTAAAGGAATATTCTCAAAATTGGACGAAACAAAAGACGAACTTCCTATTTTTCATAGGCGAAGACGGAGTCCAAAGGCCATAGGGAGGCGCACCCTAGGGCGGCCACACCTGGCCCAGGCGCGGCCAGGGGGGCGCGACGCCCTATGGTGTGGCCCCCCTGGACCTCAACCGACCTTGCCCCTTCGCCTATATAAAACCCCCGAGGAGAAAATCCTAGGGGCCCGATCAGAAATCCACGAAAAAGTACGTAGCCGACGCCACCAGCGTGCCTAGATCGGGATGGATCTGAAGCTCTTCCTGGCACCCTTCCGGAGAGGGGAGATAATCCCGGAGGCCTTCTTCATCACAATGCCAGCCTCCGGAGTGATGCATGAGTAGTTCATCCTTGGACTATGGGTCCATAGCAGTAGCTAGATCGTTGTTTATCCTCTTTGTGCTATCATGTTTAGATCTTGTGAGCTGCCTATCATGATTAAGATCATCTATTTGTAATCCTATATGTTGTGTTTGTTGGGATCCGATGGATATTGAGTACTACGTCAAGATTGATTATTGATTCTATCATGTCTATGTTATTTGTGATATTGAGTACTACATCATAGATGCAGTTGGATTACGGTCTGTGTATTATGTTGTAATGCCCAAACGAATCTCATAGTGATCATCATGCCATGTACATGCATTGTTATGCATTCTCTATCTATTAATTGCCCAACTGTAATTTGTTCACCCAACATGTTATCTATCTCATGGAGAAACACCTCTAGTAAACTGTGGACTCCGGTCCATTCCTTCCGACTGATATTCAATCTACTATCTACTGTTTACTTTCGCAATTACTACAAGCAATTACTATCTTCCACACCATATGTTTAATCCTTTGTTTTCAGCAAAACCAGTGAGCTTGACAACCTCACTGTAAGTTGGGGCAAAGTATTTTGGTTGTGTTGTGAAGGTTCCACGTTGCCAGCAACACCTTGGGAGTTGGTTATTTCTCCTACTGGTTCAATAACCTTGGTTTCACAACTGAGGAAAAACATGCTGTTGTGCTCATCATGCCTTCCTCTTGGGGTTTCCCAACGGGTTCTACATCAATAGAGCCACCATCAAGCATACTCTGTCGCCATTAACGGGGAGATATAGGACAACTTCAATCTCTTCCTCCCCGTCAAAAATATTTTCTGGGAGAAAGAAGATTTATGCAAGGGGAGTCTCTCACAACCAATCTCTTTAATTTTTTGTTTTGCTTTGTTTCTTTAGCTTTGTTTGGTTTGCTTCTTTTTATCAAAAACACAAAAAAATTAGTTCCTACTTTAGTTGCTATTTTTTTGCTTGCTTTAATCTTGCAAAAATGACTACTCCTAAAAACACTAAGTTGTGTGACTTCACTAGCACAAACAACAATGATTTCATTTGCACACCTATTGCTCCACGTGTTCCTGAAGTTACCTTCTATGAAATTAAAACTGCTTTGATGAATCCTGTTATGAAAGAGAAATTCTCTGGTGCTAGTACTGATGAAGCTGCTGCCCACCTTAATAATTTTGTTGAACTTTATGAGATGAAAAAATACAAGTATGTAGATGGAGATATTATTAAGCTTAATTTTTTTCCTTTCTCTTTACGAGGAAGAGCTAAAGATTGGTTACTATCTTTTCCTAAAAATAGTATTGATTCTTGGATTAAATGCAAAGATGCTTTTATTGGAAAATATTATCCTCCTGCTAAGATTATATCCATGAGAAGTGACATAATGAAATTTAAACAATTTGATAATGAACATGTTGCTCAAGCTTGGGAAAGAATGAAATCTTTAGTGAAGAATTGCCCCACTCATGGACTGACTACTTGGATGATCATCCAAACCTTTTATGCAGGATTGAATTTTTCTTCAAGAAATCTGTTGGATTCGGCTGCTGGAGGTACCTTTATGACCATCACTTTGGGTGCTGCAATAAAGCTCTTGGATAATATGATGATAAATTATTCTGAATGGCACACTGAGAGAGCTCCACAAGGTAAGAAGGTAAATTCTGTTGAAGAAACCTACTCTTTGAGTGATAAGATTGATACTATTATGTCTATGCTTGTTAGTGGAAAAGCACATATTGATCCAAATAATGTTCCTTTAGCCTCTTTGGTTGCTCAAGAAGAGCAAGTTGATATGAACTTCATTATAAGTAATAATGTTAGCAACAATGCTTATATGAATAATTTTGGTAATAATAATTATAGGCCATACCCTTCTAATAATGGTGATGCTTATGGAAATTCCTACAACAACAATAGAAGTGCACCCTCTGAACTTGAAGTCATGCTTAAGGATTTTATTAGTAAACAAACTGCTTTCAATAAAATTGTTGAGGAAAAGCTTGGAAAATTGATGATCTTGCTTCTAAAGTTGATAGCCTTTCCCACAGTGTTGAATTACTTAAATTAAAGGTTATGCCTCATGATGTTAAAGAAAGCAAGACTTTGAATGCCATACAAGTTAGAATTGATGAAAATGTTAGGATGTTAGCTGAACTACATGCTAGGTGGGAGAGAGAAGATGATCCCTTACCACCTGATGGAGGCAACCCACATCCCATGCCTGATATCCCCTTTGGGGGTATTTGGGATGATATGGTGCATGATTCTGCTGCACCTAATGTTGCTGCACATGTTTCTCACCCACCTGCTGCTGCACATGGAGATGTTGCACCTACTGCAGACATTGAGCCTGTTGTCAACACACCACCTTAGGAGGAACCACCACATCATAACATTGCACCCATGACTGAGGTTGTTAACTCTTTTACTACTGTCCATGATACCCTTATCAACTTGATAAAGTGTGCTCCTGATATCATTAACAATATGGATATGGACTTTGTCAATGGTGTGGAAATCCAGATTCTTGATGTTGACTCTAATTATGGCAAGGAGATAAGTGTCTCATCAAGATATACTTTGACTTGTCACTGCCATCCCTTCCTCTATTACTATTACTAAACTCTCTGACAACATAGATCATGATCATGTCTCTGATCATGTCAGTACTGCCATGGTACCTGTGACTGCACCCACCTTTGATCTAGCCAGCAATGCTAGCATCTCACTTACTCCCAAAATAAAGATAGACACACCAAAGGATGTCAGAATGGTGTGCAGAAGCAGAAGAATTGCTGACTTATGTGCTGGGTACAAGGACAAAGATGCTGCTGAGAAAGCAGCATAGGTGGAAGCAGAGAGGGAAACTAAAGGAAACATTGATGATGCTCAAAAGAATGATCCCAGTGAGAAGGAGAAAGGAAAAGCTAAAAAGGTGGCTAAGAACCTAACACATGAGTTTGAAGTGGAGATCATTGATGAAGAAGCACCTCCTCCTCCTATTCTTCCCATCAGCACCATACAAGCAATTGGTGTCCATCAATGCCAGATTCCCCCTAGTGAGGTTTCTGAAGACAAGCTCAATGAATCATGTGGCTAATGCATAGTCCACTATTCCCCTCATTTCTGATATGCCAATGTTCAGGGAATATTCCCTTTTATTCCTATTTGAATTATCAAGTCATAAACTCCTATATCCCATGTTGGCTTGTAATAAGTACCTTAAAGGCTCTAGAAACCTTTTATCACTTGTGATGGTTATTTCTCTGCTATTTATCTGGTATTTATCTATTTGTAATGATGTGTGTGATATTCCCCACTATATGAATTGCCTACATGCTACTGATGGTGGGACAACATGGGGTTATTCAAAACAGCCCTCGCAGTTGAGATGCCACTACACACCCCAAAACAGCTATATGATTAAGTCTATAGCTAAAAAAGTGCATGGAAATTTGTGCTTTAATGAGTAGACAATGGAGTATACTTGATTGAAACTTGAGAGGGATTAACTCCCAGGAAAGACATGATGATATCAGATATAAAATTAACTGCTCCAATTGTAGTGTCATGTGTTTTCAAGAAACCAAAAGAAAAATATTTGATCACTCATACTTGAGAAAATTTTATCCCAAAAGATCTAGTAACTTTGCATATACTCCATTAGTTGGCAACTCAGGGGGATTAATTACTATATGGAATGGTAGTCTCTTTAATGACACCATGATCAACCAATCCAAATTTGAAGTCATAGTGCAGCTGACATGCAAACTCTCTGGATTTATTTGAAATCTGAAAAATATATATGGCCCTACACATAATGAGGAAAAAGCTGAATTCCTTGACTGGTTCACCAACTTGGATGATTCAAATATGCAATATTGGATTATTATGGGGGATTTCAATCTCACTAGTAGCCCTGATGACAGAAACAGAGCTGGTTGGGATGTAAATAATATGATGTTGTTCAATAATTCCATACATGGACATGATCTGGTGGAAATCCCATTGAAGGGTAGGTCCTTTACTTGGAGCAATATGCAGGATAATACACTGCTAATAAAACTTGATTGGGTCTTCACTTCTGCTCACTGGACAACCAAATTTCCCAATACAATGGCAATTCCTTTGGCAAAAATTGGATATGATCATGTACCAATTAATATGCAAATCAGTACAGAAATACCAAAGACACACTTATTCAGATTTGAAAATTATTGGTTTGAATTTGAAGGTTTTTTCAACATTGCCAAAGACCTATGGGAAACTTCTGCTGGAAAACATGGTGCTGCCCTCTCACTCAATAGTAAAATGAAATACCTGAGAGCTGGATTAAAAAAATGGAGCAGAAATCTGTCTAAGCTTAACTTGCTCATTGAGAAATGTCAGTTTATTCTTGCCCTTTTGGTGGACTTGAAGACTAGAGAACTCTAGCTTTACATGAGACTAACTTTAGGAAGATCCTAAAGAACCATATCAGGAGACTGATGGAATCCATGAGAATTTATTGGAAAATTAGAGCAAATGTTAAATGGGCTAAGCTTGGGGATGAAAATACCAAGTTTTTTCATGATGTTGCATCTCAAAATTTCAGAAGGAATTATATTACCTGTATAAAAAACTGTGATAATGAGCATATTTTCAATCATGACCATAAAGCAGCTGTTATATGGAATTCATACAAAGACAGACTTGGAGTTTTAGAGGATTTGTACATGAGCTTTAATAACAATGAAATTTTTCAACAATATGATTTATCTCACTTAGATAATCCATTCACTATGGAAGAAATTGAGCTAGTTATTAAGGAAATCCCAATTGATAAATCTCTCGGGCTAGCTGTATTTAATGGTCTATTCTTGAAAAAATGATGACCAATTATCAAAGAGGATTTCATCAAGCTTGTGAATAATTTTTATGATGGCAATATTAACCTCAATGCCATCAACACAACCTTCATTACTCTGATACCCAAGATCAATGAACCAGAAACTATGAATGATTTTAGACCCATTTCTCTGGTGAGTCTCCCTCTGAAATTTATCACTAAACTTTTGGCTAATAGACTGTAGAAGGAAATCATTCCCATTGTTCATGAAAACCAATATGGATTTGTCAAAGGAAAAACTATACAAGACTGTCTAGGCTGGACCTTTGAGTACTTACATCTATGCCACATTTCCAAGAAACCCATTATCATCCTGAAGATTGACTTTGAAAAAGAATTTGATAAAGTGGAATATACAATGCTATTATTGCCATGCTCCGGGCTAAAGGATTTGGTCCCAAATGGATATCTCTCATTTCTGCTATTCTGAACTCTGCATCCACTGCTGTGCTATTAAATGGTGTACCTGGTAAAAAATACATTGTAAAGGATGGGTGAGACAGGGAGACCCCTTATCACCCCTTCTATTTGTCAATACTACTAACTTGCTTCAGGCTGTAATAAACCATGCTTAGCAATCAGGGGAGATAAGTTTTCCACTTGATAGGGACTATGGACAAAATTAGCCAATTATTCAGTATGTTGATGACACTCTTATGATCATGCCTGCTGATCTAGAACAATTGGATACATTGAAAGATCTTCTATTGCAATTCTCTGAGGCAACATGGTTAAGAGTAAACTGTAACAAAACTACTCCTCCTGAGGTTGCCTATGGTCTAGCTGAAAGATTTGGCTGCAGAGTGGAAAGCTTTCCATTCACATATTTGGGACTACTACTAGGGACTACCAGGACATTTGTTGATGATTTAATGCCCATAGTCTCCAAGCTTGACAGAAGATTATGTGGACTATCATCATTTCTATCTTACACTGGCAGGTTGACTCTACTAAACTCTGTACTCAATTCTTTGCCCATGCATGCTATGTGCTCGTTAAAGGTCCCAATTACTATATTTGTACACTTTGAGAAGGGAGGCAGACAGTTTCTTTGGCATGACAAAGTCATTCAGAAATAAGGGAGGTGCCTTGCAAGTTGGGATAGGATACGTAGACCAAAGGACAAGGGAGGCCTTGTAGTAATTAACTTGAGACTCCAAAACCAAGCCCTCCTCATAAAGAATGTTCATAAATTTATCAATCAGAAGGACAAACCATGGGTGAAGTTACTGTGGCAAGCTTATTATTATGGAAATCAGACACCCCAAGCAATAAACAATAAAGGTTCCTTTTGGTGGAAAGATTGCATGGTCAACATGGAGACCTATAAACAGATGGCTACTTGTCAGATTGGTTCTGGTAAGACAGTTCTGCTCTAGAAAGATGAATGGAATAACAATTTGATGGAAATAAAATACCCACACCTATACTCGTTTTCCAAGGAGGATTGTATCAATATGCAAAATGCAATGAGGGCTGCTAATAACAACTTCTATGAACTCTTCCATTTACCCTTATCAATAATTTCTCATGAGCAATTTAAGAGTCTTAAGGAAGAACTTTTGCCACTGCCTATAAATGAGGAACATGACAATTGGAATTTACCCTAGGGTGAATATTCCAGCACAAAAAGAGTTTACAGAGCAATCTTGGGAGAACAATTGGTACCCCAAGCATTCAAGGACATTTGTAAAACATGCAATCTTCCTAGGCACAATTTTTTCAGCTGGCTATTGCTCAACAAGAGGCTCAACACTAAGGATCCGATGACAAGAAAAAACTTTTATGTTGAATTCCAAGACTGCATCCTCTCTGACGCCTGCCCCCAAGAAAATCTAATCCACCTATTCTTTGATTGTAACTTCAGTGAGAGCTTCTGGTGGGCCCTGGGAATTGAATGGAACACTGATTTGGATATCTATCAGATGATACTTGAGGCAAAGAACAAATACTCGCATGCTTTCCTTATGGAGATTTTTATAACAAGATGTTAGAGTATCTGGGACCAGAGAAATGGATATATGTTCTGAGATATAATGCCATGTAATACCAGATGCCTTAGTTTCATCAAAAACTCCTTTAGCCTTATTATGCATAGAGCCAAACCAAGCCTCAAGGAGGGTATGCAATCTTGGCTGGACACTTTGTAATTTGTAAGGGATTTTAACATCCCAACCATTGTACATTCTCACAAAAAATTTATAAAATGACACAGTAGTAAACTTTCCTACAGTTTTTGTCAAAAAAAACATATAACTTGCTATGAAATAAATCTTAATCTCAAAACAAGTGTCAAGGATTTAGCTAGGCTTGGGAAACAAAATATTTAGTGCCTCTCTGCTAATGGGAATAAAACAATTTAAGAATAGAACGCTTTTATCAGAATTAAGGGTGTCAAGTAGTGTTTGAAGAGATAATATATTAGATTAACTCATTAACACCCACTTCAAATTCGTGGCTCTCCAACACTCTAGTCTTTGTTCTTGCTTTTCAATAACTTCAACACTTTGGTAATGCAACCATGTCAAAATATGTGTATTATGAGCACAATTGAGTCCTTTTGGGGCTGAAATATTTTAATTCTTGAGAGGACACACTGGGATGACTCTTTATTCAATCAAACAACCACATCGTCATTTCTTGCTTTCAGAAAATCATGGAGGTCATTATTGTTAGAATTCTCCCACAGATCGAATATATCAATTTATACTAACAGAGACGAACAACCTACTACACAAGATTAGTGCTAACAATTTCTCCCTAATATTGATTAACGACTCTTTGTCTTCTGTGCTTCTTCTGATCTTGACTCATTGTAGATCCGCATCTTGACTAGGTCTCGCACCACAACAAGTCTAATTGGCTTTCCCTAATTTTAACTTGGCGAATTTATAGAACAACTCAAGTATGATTGGACTACCCAGACGCTAGTAAACCGTGGAACGCGCCGTCCACCCTAGCGTAATACATATAGACCACCTCGTGGACTACACCGCCCATTCCAGCCTCATGTAGAGACAGGTCCTTATTGAAGAGACTCCCCTTCACTGGTTTACCGCCTTCTTCACACTGAACTTGATTTTCTTGTCGAGATACGTAGACGACCTGACTGAGACATGCAAATTGCGTCTTCGTCCATACAATAGACAGTCTCTTAACCTTCATTTGCTTCAGCTGCAATAAATCCTTATAGAGACAAGCACTTGGACACAATGACGACTGAATGTGCTACCTTGCACACACTTGACTCCTTGACTCATACTCTTTCGGACGATGATCTTGACAAGATTCTCTAGCACCGCACTCATCAACGATCATCCTCATCCACCACCTTGCCAATGATGCCTCACCTGCCTTCTTCCTTTTCTCTCCTCCGAACGACGATCGCCTGCCGCCTCACCGATGATGGCATGCTCGTCGCCTCCACTCAATCGCCCGCCCCGAGGCACTAGTCGGATCGCCTCCCCGAGGAAAGTGTGACTTCAAATCTTTAGCCTCGCTCTGATACCAATTGTTAGAATTCTCACACAGATCGATCACATCAATTTATACGAACAAAGACAAACACAAATCTTATGGCAAGGGGCACGTATTGTGCCCGTCTATTTTTTTCTTATTTCTCAAAGCTCACCACGAGTTACAAAACTCACATACCACCTCGTATATATACACGATCAGACTAGCCAGACGTGCTTAAACATTTTTTTAGAAAAAAGTATATATTAATATCACAGGGATACCAATTACGCCCAGCCTCTGCAATAACGCATGCCCTAGCGGCCCTATGGATGCGCACAGCCTAGAAAAAAAGAATTACAAAAAAGAAAAGTCCAGCTATAGAGAACTAATCATCAAAGCAATGACATTGACACCATCAGAACAACACCGGTAGTCCTCCACTCCAATAACAACGCCTTCAAGAAGGAAACAATGCCCAAGCGCCGCCGTTGCCCGATCAAAGATCATAGGTTTTCACCCTCGAGAAAGTCCTTGCTCACAAAACAATGCCTTCAACAAGGTCATTGCCAGGCACAACCAGTTAAGGCCAGACCTTGGATTTTCACCCTGCAAGATAAGACTGGGAATTCCTCCTGTGTTGTCTTCCCGCACCAACGGTCGCTGCAACGAGTTCCAGATCACACAGCCAGTTCTCCGTCGCCACAAGAACAAAAATCACCATCGCTACCCTCATATTTCAGCTTTTATGACATTCTCTGCATCTGACTTCACCATGGCTCTAAGAATGGAACTTGGTGGTAACAAACAACAGAGCTTCGCAACGCTTCCGCTGAAACCAAACGGCCAGAAAAACAAGGTGCGCACGACCGAATACCTTCCGATCTAGCAATCTCCAGACATGATACGCCCATGAGAGTTAGCCGACGGAGCCTTCCAAAACCCGCCTCTCCAGACAAGATCAACGAGGGCAAACATCAAGCAGATCTTCGTCTTTGTGCGAAAGAAACCAAAAAACCACCACCTTTATTAGATCCGACTCAGCGATCCCACACCGCCGGCCGCCTAGACGCACCTCCCATGAAGCCGAAGCCGGGGAAGATTGCCGCCGCCGCCAGGCCGGGGAACGCCGCCCCGACCACCGCCCACATCCATCCCCGACGACCCAGCCCCAGCCACACCGATGGGGATGTTCGTCGCATCCACGTCCCCTAGCACCGTTCGGTACCAGGGGCGCCACCACCGCGGCCGACGCCAGCGGCAACAGTGGAGAGGAGGGGGTCAGGGAGGGGGGGATTAGGCGACGGGAGGGGATCCCCCGGCGGCCCTGGGGGTGCGCCACGGGAGAAGAGGCGGGGTATCTCAATTATTGCTGGCTGCACATCATATCAGGCGTGCTTAAACATACTCTGACCCAAACTCTAAACCTGAAACTAACTAGTACTAACCTACGTTGCTAATTTCAATGCAAACTGGACACACACGGCATACATGCCGGACACCAAACAAATTAGCTAGGACTCACGCTGCGACCAAACTAAACAATCTAGCTAGACAATTAACTAGACTCTACTAAACAAGATTAGTGCTAACAGTTATGTTTTTCTTAATGCTTTTCATATATATGCTCTCAAAATTATCAATGTCATTGTGGCTAGAAGGAACAATAATTTGTCGTCGTGGACTTTGGACTCTTTTTTTGTGTGCATAGTGGAACAATTGTTTTCTCTGTATAAAGGGTAGCTAGGCTCCGGCCATAACTTTTTATTACCCCGCAAAAATACTTTTTGGGACAACAATGCCGAGACGGCCGCGGTGTACGTCACTACATTAGATTAACTAAGTCTTACGACGTACAGCCTCTTTCATTTGTCTCTCGCCGCGGTGTACGTCATTAACTAAGTCTTACGACGTAGTACAACCTCTTCCATTTGTCTCTCGCGCATCCCTACGCTGTCCTGCACGGCGGCAAACATCGCAGACTCGTTCGCATGGATAGCGGCCTCGGCCGGATCGCTCTTCATCGATGGGAATTAATGGCTATGTGCCGGCCGGCTCTACGCCAAAATTGTTCGTATGCATACGTACATACGCACCAGCCATGCAACATGAACTCGGATATATGCTCGCTGTCCTCAATCAGCACCGGCACGAGCAAGACAACGCCATTAGGCACTAGGCACTTAGGCGCATAGCACGCCCACGGCGGTCGATCACGCCATGTCGTCGTCCAGACGGTGGGCCTCCTCCTCCCCCTCATCCGGCACGGACCTGCAGTCAGGTGGCTGGTCTGTCCTCCCTGCCGCGGCGCTCACACCCTTGCGCCACAGCTCCCGTCGCCCCGTCTCCCGTTCCGACCCGGCCCCTGGAGCCGCCACCCTCGGCCGCAGCATCTGGCCTTCCTCCTCCGATAGCAAGATCAGCAGCAAGAAGTCTCCGTCACTGTCGCCCTCGGTAGCCACCCTTGCCGACCACCTGACCAACGATGCCACGGACAGCGCCCACGCCGTGGCGCCGTTGCCCCAATCGCTCTCCCGCCAGCGCAGCTGCACTGAGCTCCCGCGATTCGCGGACGCCGACGGCGACGCCGAGGAAAGGAAGATCAGCAGGTCTTCCGGTAAGGGCGCCCACGCGTTCGGGCGCTCCATGCGTTTCCTACCGTCCTCCAAGCCTGCCAACGTCACGCTTACCCCGGGCCGTATCGCGCCGTCGTCCGACCTGCGCCGGCTCGCCGCCGGCTTTTCCATGGACGCCCGCGCCGATGTTGCCAGCTCCGGATCGGAGTGCAGCGACGCCTCCAGGGGATCCTCTGCAAGGTCGAAGATCCCCAAGCAGCACTTACCTTTGATTTCCCGTGCGAGCTCGGTCCGGCTGCTCGGGTCGAACAACACACAGTGGGCTCTCTCGCCTGGGCGGCGAAGCAGCTCACCCGTAAAGACACTAGCGACCGTGCCGGAATCAAAGGGGAAGAAGAGCCTGCTGACCATGGGATGGGGTCATCTTTTCAACCGGCGGAAGACGATGGACGCGGATTCCTCCATTGCCACCACGAACCTGGCCAACGTATTGCCGTCACGCAGCAACGGGGGAATAGGAGAGGCCGGACATCAGATGAAGAAGATGCATTGCCTGTTCTTGCAGTGGCGCTTGTTGAACGCCAAGGCGGACGCTGCGTCCAAGAACAAGCGGGCAATCGCGGAGGTCCACTTGATGGGTGCATGGGCCAGGATGTCAGAGCTGAGAGGGAAAGTAGCGCGGAAGCGAGTGCAGCTCGATAAGGAGAATCTGAAGATTAAACTCAGTGACATACTCTCTTCTCAGGTATCCATATACTTAATTCGATGTCCGTTGACCTTATCAAGTTTTCATTCCAAATGTTTAACGTGTTTACGCGCCCCGATCGATGATGGACATCTCTACAGATGAGAGATCTGGACAGTTGGGGGCAGCTGGAGAGCAGACACGCCTTGGCTCTGCACTCTACACTGTATTGCGCCAAGGCAGCAGTTTGCAGGATTCCTCTTACCGATGGAGCAAAGGTATTGCTCTCTGAATTGGCTCGACTAAATATCCCTATAATTGCACCTGATATATGGCACATTGGCACGGCATATTCATAATACCTAGTACTACTACTTCGTTCAGTCCGTTCAAAAAAAAAAAAACTACTTCGTTCAGATCAGCACCGAAGGTGTATAGTTTGGAGTTGCAACACGCATGTGTAAAACATCACTGATTTGTTTTCTTCCATATGTAGGTCTCCCTGCCGGCGATGTCATCTATACTAGAGCAAATGTTCGAGCTCGCAATGACGGCCAGGATATCAGTTCGCTCGTTTAGTCCCATGGTAAAGCATTTCGCCAAAAAAAAGCTCAACGTACCACCAATTCAGAGCCTGAATAGGAATTAATTTCTCCATTACACATTCATACGCTAGGCTCAAGATACGGCAGTGCTAGTCTCGGAGCTGGTGCGAGTGGCTCGTGAGGAGCAGGGTCTCTTACAGGAGTGCCTTGACCTGCTTGGACAGGTCTCTTCACTACAGGTAGTTTTGGCTTTTCTTTCACGGCAAATATTACTTGGTCTTGTGCAGAGGTTCTTAACTAAAAACGTCTTGCCTTCGGTTGTGGCTGATTATTTGTTACGCAGATTGAAGAACAGAGCTTGCGTTGCCATATGGTGCAGTCATCGTCCTCGTTGAATCTTGTGACAGTGAATTAGTATGGATGGCCATGAACGGGAGCGCAGCGCATAACCAACCAGAGATTACCAGCGGCCAGACAGTTCCAGCGATGATTAAATCGGAGGTGTGGTGCATCTGGAAGGGAGAGAGAAGAGTAGAGGCCTCTTGGTCTTACGAGCTACTAGTGCAGAGCTGACAATCGCATGAGATTGTGTTCAGTGCTCTTACATACTATATGGCAAGCTTCGCCTCGCCGCCTGCATTGAGTTGTTGCATATCGTGCCCATTGTGGTACACTAAGAGGGCGCTTTGGTTTGTAACAGTTAGATGTAACTCGTATGTGCTTCTAGTGCTACTAGTAAACATGCACATGCTTACTGATGGTATAACTTTTATATTTCTACCTAATTTATAATATTATTTAAACTAACAATAAATAGTTTGTAGAAATGATTTCAAGTAAGACAAATAACCCATGTATTTGCCAATTTTTTCATCTTGAATGTAAACTGTTTTTGAAAAATATTATTCCCTTTTCCAGAAGTTCCACGTGTAATAGTCAACATATTCATAATATATCAAATCAATAGGCTCACACGCGTAGCATTGTTGGTATTGTCAAACATCAACACAAATCTCTTTTACCAAAATCAACGAAACAAATGCCACGACTGAGTAGACTGTCCTCCATTGAACTCTAAATGCATGTTCATACTGTAAGGTTTTCAACCTTTAATAAGGTAGAGATTCCTGTGTTTACAATGCTAGTCCCTAGATCAATAGCTAGCATCCACAGTAAGATGTAATATTAAGAAACAAAGGTCATAATACAACTTTATAACCAGAAATAAAATAGTTCATTACATCTTACATAGCTCATTTGGCTATCACATTACATTGCAGCAGAATATCTATAAGCATGGGGTCCTTCATCTTCAAAGTGCCACAGGCAGTCATGTTGGTTGTAGACTTGTAATCCTAATCAATAAACTTCACTAACATCAAACAAACCTGCAACATAATAAGTTACAGCCATAAGGGTCAATACATTTGAATTGTATTGGCAAGTTTCACTACTATGTAGAATATAAGTGGATCCTATCAATACATGCATATTTGACTAAGTAGGGTTTAGGCTCTTTTGCAGAAAGCAATATAGTTTTATCCTATCTTTTCAAAATAGCTTTTGATCTTTGTCAAATCTTTTTGAACTTCTTGGAAAACACCAAGTGCTTCAAAATCCCTTGTTGTCACCATTAAGTTTTAACTTTGAGAAATTGGAATGTCGAGATCTTCCATAGCTTCAGGCCTTAGTTGCTCAGTATTGTCCATAACCGGGGACACGGCTAAGTACTTAGAATTTGATCTTCTGCAGAAGTTGTACACTTTACCCACATGACACAATCTCATCTTGATGCCACCAGTGGCCGCTGGATAAGTACTCACCAAGATGGAGTACTGGCAGATTGAGAATGTGACAAAGTCTTTCCATAGAAGTCCTCCCAATACACAATGCTAGCTTGTCATCCAGGCACCAATATAGGGTTTCAAGTTCCCTTACACAATTCTAGTTAACCTGAAGATTCCAATGCATGTGTCTTCCACTATGTAGTTGACTAAGCCAGAGCCCATTTAGCATGTGGCTGTACACGGAAGCCACTGTACGAGAAACATGTTCAATCTCTAAGTCCCTGGGTGGTTTTCTTCTTAGTGCACATACAAAAAGAGATAGCCATATAAACATGGTTCCATTTGTCGCCACCTTGTCCAACCTTGAGTATCCTTGTCCACCCAGGTGGTTCATTTAGTACTTGTTTTATTATATAAAACATATATCTTTTCAACTCTTCATATAATCATAACATGTATCCCATCCCAAATATATAGCTGGGCTAAGCATACTACAACTACAATGTTTTCACTAAGGATGATATAAGGGTATCCTATTAGGATTGAGCATAGCATAAAATATAGTAGTCCTTTCCATGCATGTTACAAAATCCACTAAGTGTAATGAAAATAGTAGGACATGGATGATAGTGTCACTTGCCATTTTAGTAGAGAATGTTGGTTCACTTCTTGATCTTGCTAATATCACACTCTTCTAACTTCACTACAAAGCAAACACAATTCAACTAGCATTCCAACCAATATTCAAACAATTTATCACACATAAAATAATAGAAACAAGGTCATGCATGCAAAGGGTAGTTTTATTTGCAAAGGTGGTTTCTACTAAGCTCTAAACATTAAAAAGTTCAAAGTGGTCATTTTCTAAAGTGGTAAAACCATTTGCAAAAGGTTTTATCTATAAACTATTTTTAAATCAAATCATTATTTTATGTGGTTGAAAATGCTTCTATCAAAGCAATAATTTTATATTGTTCATCAAATAAGTTGTTAATTCACAAAACTTGGTGTTTAGGGTCAGAAGGTTTGAATCAAATCATTTCCCAAAGGTTTTACTCAAAAATCATTTCCATATCAAAATCAATATTTTTATTTGACTAGAAATGAGCCAATTCAAGTATTTATTCCTAAACTTCACAAAATTCATTTTTAAATCCATGAGTTGGTTCCTAAGGTCAGTAGGTTCACAACCAACCATTTTGCAAAGATTTCACATTAAAATTTTATCTAGAACAATTTTTATATTCAAAATAAGCCTACACATGTTTCTACAATTTCAACCAATTTTACAGAAGCAAAACATTAAACAAATTGCATGGTTGCAAAGTACTTGTTCTACTAATTCCATTGATATAAAATTTGCACAATTTGGACGTGTAGAATTAAAGTTATGATTTTTACAAGTTTGCATATCAATCAGATTCAAAATTCTGTTTTAAACATAACCAGTGCCACGCGGCGCAATTCTATTGGCCGGTACCGTTTCATGCGGATCGGCCTCTGTGAACCGTAGGATTTAAGTTAGATCTAGTGGCTCAGATGGGCTCATACCCCCTCGTCTAAGTTCTAATCTTAGCCGCCGGATTAACATCTAACGGTGTAAAACTACTTGACCAAACTCGAGCGGCGCTGACGGCGGCGCTCTGGCGGCAGCGCTCAGACGTGGTCGTCGCCGGTGATACAGGACGCAAGAGGGGGAACGGAGGTGCTCACCGTGCTCGCGCGGTTGTGGTGAAGCTCAACGTAGCAGTTGTTCGTCAAGGGGCGCACGAATTCCAGAGGGATTGCTCGCCGGAGTTGGGTTCACCGTCGGGTCCGTCTGGTCGTTGTCGGATGCGAGGTTATAGGCCATGCCAAAGCAAAAGAATGACACGGTTAGGTGCACGTGAAGACGCTGAACATGCGGCTTACAAGCAGAGAGAAAGGGGCGATCTGTTCTTACGGGGAGGGGTCGCCGGAGAGGTGGCAGGCGTCGGCGGCGTTCAGAGTTCGTACTTGCTGACGCTCTGGGGCAAGCGCAGCTAAGATGGAACCACCGGTAGATGCGCACTGGTCTGGGGAGTAGTCTCGTGTGCACAAGGGGGCAGGATACGGTCAGGCGTCGCCGGAATCGACGGAGGAGCTCGTCGGAGCAGTGGTTGCTTGGGCGTGCAATTCGTGCAGCCTAGTGGCCGAGAGAGAGCGTGGCTTGGGGGGAAAGAGAGAGGGGAGAGGGGCGAGTAAGTACGCGTGATCACAGCGAGGAATTATTCGGCCATTTACGCGTATTGATGCCGGCAGTAACTCGGCGGCAACGGTAGGGTGACGAGGTCGCGAGATTGAAGACGACCGCGTGGCAGTGGGGTCCATCTGGCAGCGAGGGAGAGAGAGATGGAGATGGGTCCACTTGTCTGCGTCTGTGTGGGTGAATTGTTTAGTGAAAAACGATTCACAGCGTGGGAAGTTTAGTTGGGCTGGAGCTGGGCTGTTGGGCCTGCTTAGTTGGGCTGTTTTGTTTCACTTTTTTTATTCTGTAAGCTTTTTCTTTTTCTATTTGATTTTCTGTTTTGATTTTCAATCAAACAATTCAAACTCCAAATGAATTCAAACTTCCACCAAACTTTGTATCATTTTTAGTTCTGTTTAACAACACAATTCAAAGTCCAAACAAAATAATACTTTTATTCTTTTAGGATCTATTTAATAATTAAATAAAATAGTCCTTAGTTATTAATTCAAATAGGATTTGATTTATTTAAAATCTCCATTTGAAATCTAAATAATACCAAAATATTTTCAGTAGGTTTTATTTGAATAAATAAAATACTTGGGAAAACTTGTTTAAAATAATTTAACAAGTTTTAGTGTTTAATTAAAATGGAAAAGCCTTTACTTTAATAAAATTGGATATTAATAAATCGTCATTATTTTCTTTAATTAAACCTTTTACACTTTTTTATCAAATAGAAATATTTCATTTCAAAAGCTTAGCCAAGATTTAATTTGGCTCTATAAAATAATCCTTATTTATAATTCTACCTTTACTTTTGAAAACCAAATCTTTTTATTAAAGATCCAAAAATAGTAATTCCAACTATTTTAACTTTATTGTTTATTTATCTTTTTTTAAATCCCTTTAGGATTTTATTTGATCCAAATAGGTTTTGATATTTCCAATTGGAATCAAAAAGTTTCTTCTCACCCTGAATTTCAACAAAGTTTTATTTTGTTTATTTATTTTTTCACATTTCAAAATTTGGAAAATTTTGGGATGTGACAGGCTACCACCCTTAAAATAAATCTCATCCCGAGATTTGGGAAGGCTAAAGGTTACAAGTTGGCTCAAGGCAACTAGGGTACTACCACCCTTAAAAATAAAGTCTCATAGGGTTACATTGATGGTTCACTTGACTATAGGTTCAACACTTAATATCCAGACAAGGAATCCTTATTTGACTCAACTGAGTTAACTAGTTTCTGACATCCACTTCTTCTATCTCTTCAAAGTTTCCATCCATATCAATGTGGTTCACATGTCCTTTCTGGGTCACATTGGAGTCATTTCCATTGGCTCTTCTAGCATCCTTCTTCTTTTTCTTCTCTGGACAGTCTGATGCATAGTGTCCAAGCTCCTTGCAATTATAGCATTGCAACTGGCTAATGTCCTTCTTCATGAAAGTGTCATGTTGGTTCTGACCAAGGTCATCTCCATTATCAGTATCATTTCCATTATTTTCACTTCCATTGTTGTTGTGGTGATACTGATGTGGTTTAGAATCTTCATTGCTCCTTTTGAATGAATGCTTCTTCTTTGATGATCCTGAATGATTCTTGAGTTTATGCTTCCTCTTTCTGTTCTCAACTTGATTCATCTTGTTTTCCAATATTGTGGCTTTGTCACAAAGTGATTGATAAGTTGGGACATAGGCAAGAGCTAGCTGCAAGTTCAACCCATCATTAAGTCCTTCAAGAAATTTCTCCTTTCTCTTAGCATCTGTGTCAACTTCATCCGGTGCATAGCGTGCCAGATTGTTGAATTCTTCAATATACTCAGCCACACTGAGGTGACGTTGTTTTAGATTGTGAAATTCCTTTTTCTTCAAGTACATTACTCCAGGTGAGATGTGAGTTGTTCTGAATCCATCCTTAAAAATAGCCCAAGTCACATCTTCAAGGGGAGTAGTGATTTGAAAGTTGTCCCACCATGTTGTTGCTGGTCCTTCAAGCAGAAATGCTGCAAACCTTACTTTTTTTTCATCGGTGCAGCCAACAGTCACTAGGTCTTTGTTCACTGAACGTATCCAATCATCAGCTTCCATTGGATCAGTTGTTCCAGAGAACCTTGCAGGCCTAAGTTTCAGAAACTTGGTGAGCATGTCAAGTGCTGGAGGATTATTCTGATTGTTGTTGTTGTTCTGATTCTGTATGAGTGTGGTCATCTCCTGCATCAACTGTGTCTGAACTGCCAACATCTGCTGTATCTCAGGGGGAATGTTGTTGTTTTGGTTGGGGTTGGCACGACGAGGAGGCATCTGTTGGTTTGATAGGGATAAGTATTGGTGGATAGGTTTTTAAGAAGTTTTAACACACAACTCAAAAACAACCAAGTTCAATCAAACAATCAAGCAATCAACAAGCAACTATTTACTTAACAACTTATGAGCTTAACGGATGAGTTGAAGGAAACAACAAGTTTTCTTGAAAATAATAACTTAGTATAATCATACCTCATAGGTCAATATGATCCATACTCTAACTTGATATCAATGTCTTTGGTAGGCAATCTAATGTCTCTTGGTTCTCACTTGTAGTCCTTAGTGATGTCTAAGGTTGAAGTCCTTGTTGAGATTAGGGTTGAGATCACTTGAAGATGTTGAAGTCATTAGAGTTGATAAAGTCCTTGCTGAAACTAAAGTTGAAGTCATTGGTCATGGTGAAGGCTTTGTCCATCAATTTGAAAATGAAGAGGTGTAGAATCAAAACCAAAATGGTTGAGGAAAGAGTTTACAAGATTGTTTGTAAATAAGTTTTGGAACAAATACAACTCCTGTTTTTCTAAGGGGTTTTGTCCAATCCTAGGCTTACAATCCTACAGGCAACACAGTGCTCTGATACCATCTATAAGGTTCCCAACCTTTAATAAGGTAGAGATCCCTGTGTTTACAATGCTAGTCCCTGGATCAATAGCTAGCATCCACAGTTAAGATGTAATATCAAGAAACAAAGGTCATAATACAACTTTATAACCAGGAATAAAATAGTTCATTACATCTTACATAGCTCATTTGGCTATCACATTACATTGCAGCAGAATATCTATAAGCATGGGGTCCTTCATCTTCAAAGTGCCACAGGCAGTCATATTGGTTGTAGACTTGTAATCCTAATCAATAAACTTCACTAACATCAAACAAACCTGCAACATAATAAGTTGCAGCCACAAGGGTCAATACATTTGAATTGTATTGGCAAGTTTCACTACTATGTAGAATATAAGTGGATCCTATCAATACATGCATATTTGGCTAAGTAGGGTTTAGGCTCTTTTGCATAAAGCAATATAGTTTTATCCTATCTTTTCAAAATAGCTTTTGATCTTTGTCAAATCTTTTTGAACTTCTTGGAAAACACCAAGTGCTTCAAAATCCCTTGTTGTCACCATCAAGTTTTAACTTTGAGAAATTGGAATGTCGAGATCTTCCATAGCTTCAGGCCTTAGTTGCTCAGTATTGTCCATAACCGGGGACACGGCTAAGTACTTAGAATTTGATCTTCTGCAGAAGTTGTACACTTTACCCACATGACACAATCTCATCTTGATGCCACCAGTGGCCGCTGGATAAGTACTCACCAACATGGAGTACTGGCAGATTGAGAATGTGACAAAGTCTTTCCATAGAAGTCTTCCCAATACACAATGCTAGCTTGTCATCCAGGCACCAATGTAGGGTTTCAAGTTCCCTTACACAATTCTAGTTAACCTGAAGATGCCAATGCATGGGTCTTCCACTATGTAGTTGACTAAGCCAGAGCCCATTTAGCATGTGGCTGTACACGGAAGCCACTGTACGAGAAACATGTTTAATCTCTAAGTTCCTGGGTGGTTTCTTCTTAGTGCACATACAAAAAGAGATAGCCATATAAACATGGTTCCTTTTGTCGCCACCTTGTCCAACCTTGAGTATCCTTGTCCACCCAGGTGGTTCATTGAGTACTTGTTTTATTATATAAAACATATATCTTTTCAACTCTTCATATAATCATAACATGTATCCCATCCCAAATATATAGCTGGGCTAAGCATACTACAACTACAATGTTTTCACTAAGGATGATATAAGGGTATCCTATTAGGATTTAGCATAGCATAAAATATAGTAGTCCTTTCCATGCATGTTACAAAATCCACTAAGTGTAATGAAAATAGTAGGACATGGATGATAGTGTCACTTGCCTTTTTAGTAGAGAATGTTGGTTCACTTCTTGATCTTGCTAATATCACACTCTTCTAACTTCACTACAAATCAATCAAGCAAACACAATTCAACTAGCATTCAAACCAATATTCAAACAATTTATCACACATAAAATAATAGAAACAAGGTCATGCATGCAAGCATGCAAAGGGTAGTTTTATTTGCAAAGGTGGTTTCTAATAAGATCTAAACATTAAAAAGTTCAAAGTGGTCATTTTCTAAAGTGGTAAAACCATTTCTAAAAGGTTTTATCTATAAACTATTTTTAAATCAAATCATTATTTTATGTGGTTGAAAATGCTTCTATCAAAGCAATAATTTTATATTGTTCATCAAATAAGTTGTTAATTCACAAAACTTGGTGTTTATTTTGAATCAAATCATTTCCCAAAGGTTTTACTCAAAAATCATTTCCATATCAAAATCAATATTTTTATTTGACTAGAAATGAGCCAATTCAAGTATTTATTCCTAAACTTCACAAAATTCATTTTTAAATCCATGAGTTGGTTCCTAAGGTCAGTAGGTTCACAACCAACCATTTTGCAAAGATTTCACATTAAAATTTTATCTAGAACAATTTTTATATTCAAAATAAGCCTACACATGTTTCTGCAATTTCAACCAATTTTACAGAAGCAAAACATTAAAAAAATTGCATGGTTGCAAAGTACTTGTTCTACTGATTCCATTGATATAAAATTTGCAAAATTTGGACGTGTAGAATTAAAGTTATGATTTTTACAAGTTTGCATATCAATCAGATTCAAAATTCTGTTTTAAACATAACCAGTGCCATGCGGCGCAATTCTATTGGCCGGTACCGTTTGGTGCGGATCGTCCTCTGCGAACCGTAGGATTTTAGTTAGATCTAGTGGCTCAGATGGGCTCATACCCCTTCGTCTAAGTTCTAATCTTAGCCACAGGATTAACATCTAACGGTGTAAAACTACTTGACCAAACTCGAGCGGCGCTGACGGCGGCGCTCTGGCGGCAGCGCTCAGACGTGATCGTCGCCGGTGATACAGGATGCAAGAGGGGGAACGGAGGTGCTCACCGTGCTCGCGCGATTGTGGTGAAGCTCAACTTAGCGGTTGTTCGTCAAGGGGCGCACGGATTCCAGAGGGATTGCTCGCCGGAGTTGGGTTCACCGTCGGGTCCGTCTGGTCGTTGTCAGAGGCGAGGTTATAGGCCATGCCAAAGCAAAAGAATGACACGGTTAGGTGCGCGTGAAGACGCTGAACATGCGGCTTACAAGCAGAGAGAAAGGGGCGATCTGTTCTTACGGGGAGGGGTCGCCGGAGAGGTGGCAGGCGTCGGCGGCGTTCAGAGTTCGTCCTTGCCGACGCTCTGGGGCAAGCGCAGCTAAGATGGAACCACCGGTAGATGCGCACTGGTCTGGGGAGTAGTATCGTGTGCACAAGGGGGCAGGGTACGGTCAGGCGTCGCCGGAATCGACGGAGGAGCTCGTCGGAGCAGTGGTTGCTTGGGCGTGCAATTCGTGCAGCCTGGTGGCCGAGAGGGAGCGTGTCTTGGGGGGAAAGAGAGAGGGGAGAGGGGCGAGTAAGTACGCGTGATCACAGCGAGGAATTATTCGGCCATTTACGCGTATTGATGCCGGCAGTAACTCGGCGGCAACGGCAGGGCGACGAGGTCGCGAGATTGAAGACGACCGCGTGCCAGTGGGGTCCATCTGGCAGCGAGGGAGAGAGAGATGGAGATGGGTCCACTTGTCTGCGTCTGTGTGGGTGAATTGTTTAGTGAAAAACGATTCACAGCGTGGGGAGTTTAGTTAGGCTGGAGCTGGGCTGCTGGGCCTGCTTAGTTGGGCTGTTTTGTTTCACTTTTTTTTATTCTGTAAGCTTTTTCTTTTTCTATTTGATTTTCTGTTTTGATTTTCAATCAAACAATTCAAACTTCAAATGAATTCAAACTTCCACCAAACTTTGTATCATTTTTAGTTCTGTTTAACAACACAATTCAAAGTCCAAACAAAATAATACTTTTATTCTTTTAGGATCTATTTAATAATTAAATAAAATAGTCCTTAGTTATTAATTCAAATAGGATTTGATTTATTTAAAATCTCCATTTGAAATCTAAATAATACCAAAATCTATTCAGTAGGTTTTATTTGAATAAATAAAATACTTGGGAAAACTTGTTTAAAATAATTTAACAAGTTTTAGTGTTTAATTAAAATAGAAAAGCCTTTACTTTAATAAAATTGGATATTAATAAATCCTCATTATTTTATTTAATTAAACCTTTTACACTTTTTTATCAAATAGAAATATTTCATTTCAAAAGCTTGGCCAAGATTTAATTTGGCTCTATAAAATAATCCTTATTTATAATTCTACCTTTACTTTTGAAAACCAAATCTTTTTATTAAAGATCCAAAAATAGTAATTCCAACTATTTTAACTTTATTGTTTATTTATCTTTTTTTAATTCCCTTTAGGATTTTATTTGATCCAAATAGGTTTTGATATTTCCAATTGGAGTCAAAAAGTTTCTTTTCACCTTGAATTTCAACAAAGTTTTATTTTGTTTATTTATTTTTTCACATTTCAAAATTTGGAAAATTTTGGGATGTGACACATACAACATGGCCAGTTCCTCGACTGCATCTTGCTACTCCTGTGAAAATTAATCATCTTGAAGCAACAAAGTTTCTCATGAAGTTTAAACTATGAATGGACTTGTTCTTTCCTGTCGTATACTCGACTAACATGTATATGTTATCTAAATCTCGATTTCAGTGCCCTGGTAACAGTTTACTCAGTCCTACAACTGACTATAAACCTATCGGACAAAAAATTGTACTCCTACTAAATAATAATTATTTGTCATATATTACACATGATGGCTTATATGCTAAGGAGTACAAACATAATATCCAATTGTTCAAAGATGCAACCAGATCTGGTAATCTGGATTGACACAGAGCGAGTTACCTAGTTCTTACCTTAAAGAATCAAACAAGTAAGATCTATTTGGGCTGATTGTGTGCAAAATTTGGAAAACATAAGCATAAGAAACAACAAGAGCTCAAAAGGAACTACAATGTGCATAACACAATTATGCCGACATTGCGCTAATGATCATGCATGGTGGCACAAAATGCCTCCTGAGGCAACACCTGGTAGTGTTCAAGTAACATGTCAGTCTTATTAAAAGTGAGTGCATTATTGGCATAGCAGGAGGTCAGCGCCATGAAATTATTTGTTACAATCTATTTGTACTTCCAATTCAATGTACCAGCAAGAGAGCCTTGGAGGCACCACCATCAAAACATGAACCAATTCAGCACTTAGGTGAACCTAAGACTTACACGTCCAGAGGTAAAATGTCAGTCAACTTAAACACACGAATGTTTTCAGATTTGGATTCAACCACTATGATGCAGAAAAAAGCCATGTACCTAATGCTGCTATTAAATGAGACTTAAGCTGGAAGTACCACAATGTTCTTAAGATCTTCCCCCTCTGGCTAGAGCTGTTCCACGGCCGAGCTACTCGCGAGGGGAAGAACGGGCCTCTGCAGGCAACGGGTGGCATCACCTTCCAGGTGAAGTCTCACGCCAATTTCTTCAAATTGATGTTGCTTAAGAAGGCAGCCAGTGACTGGAAGAAGTCGTGGTTTTACGCCAAGGAATCGACCCAAAGCGGAGAGGTGGTGATCCCAGCATATATTGTGGAGCAGAGTAACCCGTGGCGGTTGTCGGTGAAGGATCTGCCCCACTCGCGGAAGGTGGTCATCACAAAGATGATCACCCGAATGACCGATCTGGATGAGGAGGGGTTGAAAACAATCAACCTCTTTAACTGTTGGCTCGGTCGGCGGCTGGTTCCTTTGATGAACCGACCGACCCTGATGTGCGAGTATACCGGGCGTTTTCGTCGAGGGATAACTCGACACAATAGGTCGTAGAGGACTACGGCGCGGCCCTCAAGAATATCACGGACGCGACGTACGTTGGCATGGCCGATATATTTGCCCTGTACAGGCCGGACGAGATGCCGGCGCCCACGGGAGTGGTTTTTGTTGTTTCCATTTCCAGTCATATTTCGCGAATTCGCTTTAACTGATGCAGTCGCTTGCACACATTCAAGATCCTGGAACACTGGTTGCCCCCTCTATATGAGGAGGTGCCACAGGAGATTCTTCATGAAGAAGCGGGAGACTCCTCCACCGAAGAGGAGGAGGAAGAGATCGCCGAGGAGGAGTACGAGCCGCCTTCGACGAATCGCAAAACGCGTAGACAGAAATGCCACGAGACTGAGGCCTGTCGCAGCCTCGGCAAAGGAGACAGCGACCCAAGGATCATCACAGAGGAGAGCTCCAGGAGATCTCCAACGCCATCCAGGCCCGTGGTGGAACCGAAGGTTCCACTGAAGCAGCAATGCTAGACGAGCCTGCTGGAGATGGGGCTATCGTGGCCCATTGGGCCGGAGTTGGAAAAGCACACGCGCATCACCACCGGGCTATGAGCCATCCTTTTCGCTAAGTAAGTATTGCTTCCTATGTCCCTTTAGTTTTGTATGCCTGCTGGGGATTCCCGAGTTTGCTAAACGCCGTGTTTTGTAGGGGTGATGTAAAGAAAATTAAGCGTGCCACCGTGGCGAAGGTTTCGGCCGAGCCCACCGATATTGTGGAGGAACCTTCCATGAAGAGGAAGGATGGCGCTGCCAACACACCCGAGGTGGGTGCCAAAAATAAGAAGGTCGACCCTCCAGCGATGGGCGCAGCAGCGGCGACCGAGGTTGAGGTGGTAGCACCTCAGCAAGAAAAGTCGCCCGACGAGGGGGACGTCGTCACGCAGGTAGGTCCTCCCACCAAGGCGGGTTCAGTGGCTACCGAAGCACCCGCGGTGAGATCTGCTACCTTCCCGCGGTTCCTCGCGAAGGTTGCGGGTGTGCAATCACCTGCTGTGCTTGAGGTCATTGATGACCGCGCCGAATCGGCATCGCAGCATCCGAGCGGCAGAGCAGATCCTGCACCCTTCATAGGTGCTGCCTAATTGCATCGCCTTCTAGGCGAGGCTCTCCAGGTAATCCTAGTCCCCGAGGGTCCAGTCACTAAATTTTAGCGACTACACACTTAGAATTTGTTGTTCCCTAGTCCCCAAGGATCGAATCACTGAAAATTGGCGAGACGATTCTATGGAAAGTTGTACTGATGATAATTTCATTGCTATTTTGTAGGCCGAGGAGGCCAACCGGCGATCTGCGATTCAGCGGATGGAAAAGGAGTTGATGGCAGCGCAAGAGCAGGCTCGCCAACTTAAAGCTTTAGTGGGTAGGTCTCCATATCAAATGGTTTTTGGAGCCAATTTGCGAACGAATGTTAAGTGATGTGCTCTTTGTCCAAAGAACCAAACCGCCATGCAGGCGAAAGCTCATGAAGGCTATGTGCCAATCGCCAAGCTTGACTCCGTGAAGACCGCACTTTCCAAAGTGAAGGAAAAGGAGATAGCAGCGGTCACGGCAGCGGATTCGGACCGCGAGGCGTCCAACTCCATTATCGTGGACCTACAGGTGAAGCTCTCCAATTTTGAGAAATTCGTCAAAGGGAGTGTAACATCCCAAAAATATTGATCAAGGGTTATCAAATTCTAATCACTAAAATTAGGATTAACAAAAACTTTTGTTAAATAAAAATCATATGAATGCATGTGTGTATGTGATGAATGTATGAATGCATGAATGGACTTGTGTGATTGATGTGAATAGCAAGGAATGGTTTAAAGATGAAAACAACATCATCTAAATCATTTCCAAGCAGAAAAAATAAAGAGAAATTCAAAAACAAACAAAATGAGCTAATGGTAATTTTTGCCAATCTTGCTCACTAGACCACTTTGAGTGTTTCTAGTCCAAGATTTTAAACAGAAACAATTCCAATTCTTTTCACCCCTTGCTAGACCAAGTAAAAGTGAACCCAAGCCCACCTTTCAAACTCACGGAAACATTTGGCAATTTGATTCAAATGACAATTCAAAATTGAATCTATATCATATATGAAGATCACCATTTCTCAAAACCCAACCAAACCAGTTCACCTTGACCATTCCAAACAACCAGAGACTACCTAGTATGTGACTAGTACACCCACCAATTTTCATCCAAAAATTCAAATTCAAATCTCTTTCGGCCATTTCATCAAACACCTTGCAAACACAAATCAAACAAAACATCAAACACTATAATGAGCAGTGTTTGTGTCTAACTTGTCTCCCCTCTAGCTCATAGCACACTCTCAGTAGATGATCAAACTAAATTAAATAGCCCTAGCTCACTGTAAGCTTGACATTGTCATCAATGGTGATCATGCCGAGCCCCAAATGGCGACCCCATTGTCGACAGCAAGCTAGGAGATTCCCTAGCCTCGCCAACCTTGTCTGGGACACTGACCACCGTCCACCGCCACCCCCTGTCCAACGCCAAAGCACTGCCAGCTCCTGGACCACCCTAGAACCGCCGCGCCCTATGCCTCTGTGCCATGCCGAGAGCGCGCCAGAGCGCCGCTCTCGACACGCGAGCATAGACCGCGCGCTGCCCTCGCCGCTTGCGTGCGTGATCACCACCGCCCCAGGAACCGCCAGGACATGCCCGTTCGTTGCCGCGCGACCAGGACAGCCCATGCGCCATTAAAATGCCCGTCAGACCCGCCCAGAGAACCGCAACGTTCCGACCAATTCGCACCGCCCCACACCTCGCGACCATGTCGTTGAGCTTCGCCAGGAGGCAGAGCACTGCCCCATACCGTCGCCCATGCCATTAGCTCACTGTGATGACGGCCACGACGAGCTCCACCCGCGCCCTTCGGTCCCCTCTTGGCACTATAAATAGAGGCCACCCCCGTTCTATTTCAACACACCAACACACTCCCCTCTCTCTCAGAACCACCCCACCTCATCCCCGGAGCAAGGCGAGCAGCAAGTCGCCAGAATTTCGCCGGAGTCTGCCGCGGAGGAGGAGGAGAAGAGGAGCCAGCGATTGGAGCCGCCCCAGGAGGAGCTGCCGGTACCAGGAGGATCATCGTCGTCGACTTTGTCGTTTGCCCCCATCGCCAACTCTTTCCTGAGCCCCGGTGAGCCTCACACGACCCCCACTGGCCGCGCTAGGGTTTAGTCTCGCCGGCGTTGCCTGACAGAGGCGACAAGCCCTAGCCGTTAGATTAAATGTTGATCATATGGTCTAGATTGCCCAGTACCCCTTCGCACCCCCTGTCTCACTGACTGGTGGGGACATTCACTTAAACCCACCCGCGCGCGCTGTGCGCAGTGGGCCGGCCCAGTTAACTTCCCACGCGACCCAGTAATTCAAATTTAGGTTTATTAATTTAGTTTCAAACCTAGTTCTGTACCTAGATTCAAAAATCAATCCAGAGAGATTCACTGAACCAAGACCTTTCTGGATATGTAAAAATATCTAGGTTTACTTGCAGAAATAATGGTCAAGCAATAAAATAATGCCTCATAGGCAATTCTAGTCACTTTATTTAATTAAAATAAAAGGGTTAAACCTTATTAAATTGTGACACTACCTTAAATCACATTCCCAAGTACTGAAATATGTGGTGATGACATGTGTCAACATGATACCCTATTTTAGTTAGAGAATATTAAATCTTAAGTGTTTTTTCAATGAGTATAAATTACTTTTCTAAAATAAAATAAATAAGACAAATGCTTTAATCCTTTTGTTAATAGAGATGATGCTAGATCATCTAGTGTGAACCTTTGTGTGCTAAATAGAGTAGTTAAGAATTGTTTGGTAAGTGTGTACCTTGTATTTATTTATAGACGCTAGTACCGACCAAGGATACGAGGAGGAAGGATACTACTACGAGGAAGAAGCCGAAGAGAACTTCAACCACTCCTCTGCACTAGGAAAGCTATCTAAGCAAGCTTATACTTGCCATTATGCAAGCATCAATATACAAGTTAACTTAGCAAGCTACTATCTTAGCAAGCTAAGCCAAACCATGCAAGTTTTACTTGCAAGCTTACACCACTTGTTACCCAATCCTAGTTTTATTTGCAAGCTTAGTTATTTTATTTATTTATTTATCAAAGATTTCTATTGAAGTTTACTTAGTGACTTGTAGATTTTAGAAAGATGTTTAAAGGTAGCATAAAGAGCATAAAACTTGGTCTAAGTTAGATAATCTTGATGTCATCCTAAGGCATGAGATTGAACTTAGATCATTCACACTTGTTTACCACACCTCATTAGTGTTTACCCCCACTTGTAGATGCTAGTGCTAAGCATAAAACTTGATCACTTTAAATGGGAGTACTTGGTGAAAATGGTTATGAAAACCTTAGAATGATGAGTCATTCTACTGAAATGTTTTGACATGTGTTCTTGAACACCAGATGATTTTGATGATGAAAATGTTGAGGCATGAGCCTTAGCCCTTTATAAAACTGATGGTTGTCTGGATGCGATACCATTCCAATTTAATCGTACAACCACAATACCCAAAATTTGGGTAGGGCTTGACTGGAAGTTTATATACCTTAGTATGGGTTCCCTTGCGGCCAAGGTTTGAGCTGAGGCTACCTTGCGAAGATTGTCCACCTATGTAGTTCCCAAGATGACAGTTGGTCATGGTTGGGAGGACGAACTCACAGGAGAGGTGCCTATACTAGGGCGTGTAATTGAAAGGTTAGGATTGATTATCTGCATACTGAGTATGGTGAATTCAGGATTGTTCCTGACGGATGTATTGAATATTGTAGTGAAAGTGTACCACCTCTGCAGAGTGTCAAACTATTTGAATAGCCATGTTCGTGGTTATGGACAGTTGGAGTGGCCATACTGTTCTGTCGTCAGATGTTTTCAAAATGACTTGTGAATTGAATCATGACTTTGACTTGACCATAACAGGGTTGTGATATGAAACTCAAGTTCCCACTTAGGTATTATAAAACTTTCAACTAGCTTTCTTTGCTTCTGAACTCAGTAGAGATAAATCTGGATTTTTGCAAAACAACCTAGAGCCTAGTACTTCCTACTCAAAACCGCTTACTTGTTAGTATTAGTTTGCGAGTATTAAAGAGTAATCATGGCTTTGTCCCTAGCTATTCCCATGGCCAGACTATGAAGAGGACTATCAGGAGGACGGACAGCAGGAAGGTTATGACAACTAGGATCATCTCCCATCGTCAGCATTGCCTGTGACCATGAAGATGGAGCCTCGCCCACGCTACCGTTATTATTACGTTATTCCGCTGCTATGATTATATTAAGACTGGATCATGAGATCCTTTATTTGTTGTAAGACCTTATGTATGGTTTGCAATGGATGATGTATTATGATATCCAATCTGTTATGTCTCACAAAAATGGTAATCCTGGGATTGCGATGTATGTCTAACAGGCATCTGGGATTAAAAATCCGGGTGTTGACATGTTGGTATCGGAGCCATCCAGACCATAGGAGACCCTAGTTTAGAATGGATGTTTGAATCAAAAACTTAGTTTCAAAACCAAAGAAGTGAGTATTTATGAAAAATTATTCTCATTCTTACCACTTAGACTCTTTCATGAAAATTCATGTTACTCGAAACTTCTTGCAAACTTACATAAAATTTGACACACTTGATCACTCTATGATACGTTGGAAACGTATCTATAATTTTTTATGCTCCATGCTTGTTTAGGATCTACTTTGCTTTACTTGTCCACACTTTGAGGTGCTTTTTACATGTTTTCTGGTACTAACCTACTAGCAAGTTGCAATAGTGCCAGATGCCTGTTTTCTGCTGTTTTTGGTTTCATAAAAGTTAGTAAAGAAATATTCTCGAAATTAGACGGGACAAAGGACAAAGTCAATTACTTTCTGTGGGGAACAAGAAGTCCAGAGGAGAGCCGGAGGGGCCGGCTAGAGGGGCCAGACCCACCCCAGGCACGGGTGGACCCCACCCCGCGCCTGGCTAGGGTTTTGTCACCTTGGTCGCCGCCTCGGTCTCCCCCTTCGCCTATAAGAAGCCCCCGATGCAGAAACCCTGAGTACCCGATCAAATCTCCATGAAACCGTCTGTAGCCGCCGCCACCATCGTCCCTAGATCGGGGGGATCTGAAGTTCTTCCCGGCACCTTGCCAGAGGGGAGATCATCCCGGAGGCCTTCTCTCCGGTATGATGCATGAGTAGTTCCACCTTGGACTATGGTCCATGTAGTAGCTAGATGGTTGTATCTCCTCCTTTGTGCTTTCATGTATAGATCTTTTGAGCTCCGTTCATGATCAAGATCTAATCTATTTGTAATCATGCATGTTGTGTTTGCGGGGATCCGATGGATATTGAGATTATTATGTTGGTTTGATTAATGGTTTTGTCTTTATGATTCTATCATGTCTATGTTGTTTGTGATCTTGCACGCTCTCCGTTGTTAGTAGCTATCTTGGCCAAGTAGTTGCTAGTGACTCCAAGAGGGGGTATTTATGCTCGATAGTGGGTTCATGCCTCTAGTTTCCAAGGGAAGTGACAATAATATCTTCGGTTGTAGATGTGTTGTTGCTACTAGGGAGAAAACAACGGTCTCTTGTTCATGGAACATGTGGACTGTTTACCTTACACACTTTTCTTAAAGCAGTTGTCTGTTGCTTGCAACTTAATACTGGAGGGGGTTCGGATGATAACCTGAAGGTGGACTTCTAGTCATAGATGCAGTTGGATGGCGGTCTATGTATCTTGTTGTATTGCCCAATCAACCTCATAGGATCTTTTTGACTAGTAATTGCATTGTTATGCCTTGCTCAGTTCCTGTCAATTGCCCTGCTGTAATTTGTTTACCCTTCATGCCATGTTGTTTATCTAAGGAGAGAACCTCTAGTGAACTATGGACCCCGGTCCAATCTTTACCATTGATACATCTTCCACTGTTACTTGTTTACTTGCTGCAAACCATTACCTTCCACACCATACGTTTAATCCTTTGTTACAACAATTCGGTGAGCTTGACAACCTCACTGTTCATTGGGGAAAAGTCTTGAGTTTGTGTTGTGCAGGTCTCCACGTTGTTTGCAACACCTGTGTGGAGTTTCCTTCCTCCTTCTGGTTCGATAACCTCGGTCACAACTGAGGGAAAACTTGATGCTTGTTCTTCACACCCTACGCTTGTGGTTACCAAAAAAAGTGCCACGTCGAGCACCATCACTCTACTAACTTACTCATCCTACATTCTTATAGATGGACGTGAAGTATAGCAAGTTCTATCAGTTGGGGAATGGAGGAGATCTCATCTTTGAGCGTGACTTGGACCAACTCTCGGAACATCTGGAGCACCCGCACCCCGAGTTCTTCGGAGCTCAGCTCAACGATCAGGAAGGAGAGGAATTGCAATGGCTGATTGTTGCAAGTCTCCGAGGAAAGATTGAAGCCCCCACCTCAGAGGGAATTCAGTTCACCATTAGAGAGAACAACTGGCTAGATGGACTTGTCAGGGCCATGCAGGAAGCGCTTGCCGTCTGTGTAGGAAGAGTATCAATCAGATCAAGGGTACCCGCTTTGAGTTCTGCCCAAGGCGTGATGTTATGGGATAGACACTAGAGGCACCATATCACCCTGAGCTGAAGAATCAAGTGGCCCACCTCAGCTTCATGATGTATGACCGGCAGAAGGAGTTGGACAATGCCCGCTCCTATGCCAACCACAAGTATGCCATCGCTGTCCAGAAGGACCAGACCATCACCATGCTGGTGAAGGATAGCTAGTCTCATCGCCATCAGCTTGACAAGAAGGAGTATATCATTGCCCGCCTTCGCCATAGGATCACCGAGTTGGAGGAGACCGTCCACGAGAGGGACATGCATCTTGAGGAGAGAGAGAATGTAGGGGAGGATATTCATGGAGACCCCTACTCCTACCTTAGTGATGATGACTTTCTGGAGGATCAAGCCATGGAATTCTTCACCGATGAGGATGACTTCACCTTCATTGATGATGATGATGAGGAGGATGATGAGTACACCGATTCCGAGGAGTAGTAGCACTTGAGACTAGCATTACTGAGTTGTATCCGGTCCCACTGTATCGTAGTTTCCCAGAATGGTTCTTAAAACCATATGTTTTCCTATTTGTGCTGTGTGTTGTACTGTGTGCTATGAATGAATGAAAAGCAAGTTGCTAGAAAAATCTGAGTCAGACTTTGAAAAGTTTTCAAAAACAAAACCGAACCTTAGAAATTTCCCTTTTTTCTCATGATCTATCTCAATCTTCAGATGCCTCACGGAGGAAGCACTTCATCCCCGGACCCAATGTTGCAAATCTTGCATATGTTGGTTTCTGACCGCGAAGCTGAAAGGGCCAAACGTCAAGCCAACTTAGCCACCCTTCAACACATAGCTCAGATGGCCAACAACAACCAAGGCCATGGAAACCAGGACAACCATGGATCCAAGCTCAAGAACTTACAAAACACAAATCCACCTATCTTCACTAAGTCTGAAGAGCCCCTATATGCAGATGATTGGCTACAAACCATGGAGAACAACTTAGAAGTTGCCGAAGTGGAAGCCAACGAGAAGGTACTATTTTCCACCCACTATCTGGCCGGAGATGCAAGAGCATGGTGGAACAGCGTTCGCGCCATGAATGGAGGTCAGATGATGACTTGTGATGAATTCAAAATCAAGTTTAGCAGAACCCATGTGCCACCGAATTTGATCAAGAGGATGAGAGATGAATTCAGGGAACTGAAGCAGGGGAGGATGACAGTAGTTGAGTACCGTGACAAATTTATGTCATTGGCTAGGTATGCACCAGATGAGATTGACACTGAAGCCAAGAAGAAGGAGAGATTCGTGAATGGTCTGCATGATGAGATGCAGACAGTTTTAGTCAACATTCCTTTTGCTGACATTGAAGCCTTAGTGGATTCTACCATTCAGATGGAAGGCAAGATCAACCAAGCCAATGAGAACCGCAAGCATAGAATGATGCACCAACCAGGAACCCACCATACCCCAAAGTATCGCCGCAACCCATCTCCAGGATTTGCCCCAAGAACCAATAGACCCCCGATGAACCGTCTGACCTATCCCAATCATGGAGGAGGAAACCCAAGGCCCGGAGGAAACCACAACAACCCCGGCAACCCCAACAATTTCAACCGTGCACCGCCCAAGTTCAACAACAACAATGTCGCCACCTATTGGGGGGATGACCCTAGGTAGGGTCAAGGTAGCGGAAAGAAGGAAGGAGACTTTCTTACCATATGCCAAGTTATAAGCTGAGTTGGCCGAGTTATGCAAGGCTCGGCCGAATAAGCCATGGCTTGGCTAGAATCGAGTGATTAATACCTTACTCGGCCGACGTGTGAGTTAAGTCGGCCAAATAAGATTGATCCGCTCATACGCAGGAAGGACGAGCCGAGTTATGGGAGACGAGGCCGAGTAACGGGAAACTTGCAGGAGAAGGAGAAGGACCCCAGAGTCAAACCCTAGCTACTGGCTAGGAGTAATCTACATAGGTCCAAGCGCTAAAGACAAAGAGCAGAGCCGCAGAGGAGCAGACAGGCGTCACGGAGGTGACAGTGGGCAAGCCCGAGGCTCACGTGTGGGGGTTCTGGGTCCTTGCCGTCAATAGAAGGGAGACACGAAAAGAGCTCCGCCGAGTTACCAGTTTGGGACAAGCATATTCCAAGAATATGCTTGCCACGTCAGCCCTAGGAGGAGTCAAGGGACCCCTTTATAAGGAGGGGAACGGCTTCCTAGGAGAGGGATGGATTCATTTTACACTGAACGGCTCGTGTAGTAGTATTCTTCCTCCTCTCTCTGATACAGCTCAAGGAGCACTTGTAACTTGATTGAGGAGAAATAAAGATCTATGTTCTAGTCAGTTGCATGTAGAAATCACTACATATTCCCTCCCCAGATCCCACTAGCATCCATTGGCCCCATATTTTAGCCTACCCATGGCATCTGCCGTGCCACCACCACGACACCACCAACACCAACACTGCCCCGAGAACTGGAAGCAATGATGTGCCTGTTGCAGCAAAGGACAAGTCTCAGGTGACTTGCTATGAATGTGGAACCAAGGGTCACTACTCCAATGAGTGCCCCAAGAATACTGCAGCAGACCCCAATGCAAATGCCCCAGCTCAGCAGCAACATCGTGTTCAGCCCAGAAGAAGATTTTCCCCCCAGGGAACTCGCTCAACCGCAACGGCCGTCTGTTTCTCATGCATGCTGAAGAAGCCCAAGAAGCGCCAGATGTCATGCTGAGTATGTTGTCTGTAACTCAGTACTTGCAAGAGTGTTGTTTGATTCTAGAGCATCGCACTCGTTTGTTACAGAAGAATTTGCATGCACTTGTAAGATTCAACCAACAAAATTGAAGCATGTTATGATAGTTCAAATCCCTGGTTCAACCACCAAAGCTAGAGAAATTTGCAAGGCCATACCTATCTGAATCCATGGCATAGATTTTTATGATAATCTAATAGTACTTGGAACTAAAGGTTTGGAAGTAGTACTAGGAATGGATTGGATGTCGAAACATAAAGGATTAATCGACTGTGCCAAGAAAGCCATAACCATGACCAGTACAGCTGGAATATCAGTAGAGCATGTATCTGAGACCTTGCCCCGTCAATTCAAGTGTAACAAGAGTCTAGCCCAACCAACCATTGACCAAGTCAGAGTAGTCTGTGAATACCCCGACGTATTCCCGGATGTTTTTCCCAGATTATCATTGAACTAATCCCTGGAACCAGACCCATAGCCCAGAGACCATATAGTATGAACCCGTTTGAATTAGTGGAGCTGAAGAAGAAAATGGATGCCAGGCTAGAGATAGGACGGATTCAACCAAGTGCATCGCCATGGATATCACATGTCTTGTTTGTGGACAAGAAAGACGGAGGTAACCGTTTGTGTATGGATTATCGAAAGCTGAATGATGTCACCATCAAGAACAAGTACCCACTTCCGAAGATAGAAGACCTGTTTGACCAGTTGACCGGTGCCAAAGTGTTTTCTAAGATTGATCTTAGAACTGGTTATCATCAAATCAAGTTGCGCCTCAGAGGATATTCCAAAGATTTCCTTTACCACCAGATATGGATTGTATGAGTATACTGTCATGTCTTTTGGATTAACCAATGCCCCCGCTTATTTCATGAACCTCATGAATAAGATTTTTATGGACTTCCTGGATAAGTTTGTCGTTGTTTTCATTGATGACATTCTAATATATTCCAAATCAGAAGAAGAACATGAGCTACACCTAAGGACCATCCTTGGAACCCTTAGGGAGCATCAGCTGTATGCCAAGTTTAGCAAATGTGAATTGTGGTTATAGGAGGTAGGATTCCTCGGACATATCGTATCGGCCGGAGGAATTGCCGATGACCCTGCAAAGGTGAAAGATGTTTAAGATTGGCAAGCCCCAACCACACAAACCCAAGTTCGTGCATTTCTCGGATTAGCGGGATACTACTGCGAGTTCGTAGAAGGATTCTCGAGCATCGCAAGACCCATGACCCAATTTTTGAAGAAGGATAAGAAGTTCGAATGGACAGACAAAGGTGAAGTGAGTTTTCAAGAACTCAAGAGGAGATTGATTTCAGCCCCAATCTTGATCATGCCGGATATCACGAAGCCTTTTGATGTATATTGTGACACATCCAAGATTAGTCTCGGATGTGTGTTTATGCAAGAAGTCAAAGGTATATCTTATCTATCCCGACAACTGAAGCAGCATGAGCAAAATTATCCTACCCATGACCTTGAACTAGCAGTCGCAGTTCTAGCCCCGAAGACATGGAGGCAATACCTTATGGGAAACCGTTGTGTGATTTATTCGGATCACAAGAGCCTAAAATATATTTTCACTCAGAAGGAGCTGAATATGAGGCAGAGAAGATTGATAGAACTAATAAAGGACTATGATCTGGACATTCACTATCACCCCGGTAAAGCCAACGTGGTAGCAGATGCCCTTAGTAGATTGTCGTGCCGCTTGAACTCCATGATTCTGAAGGAGCAACCAAGTTTGCACAAGGAGATGGAAGATTTTACAATGGAATTAGTAAGTGAAGGATTTTTGTCTAGCATAGAACTTCAACCCACCTTGATCAGTCAGATCAAGGAGGCGCAGAAAGGAAATTCTACTATCGACGGAATCAAACATCATATCGGTACAGGGAAGGTACCCGGATTCACCAAAGATGAAGAAGGAGTTTTGTCGTACAAAGGACGTCTCTGTGTACCAGCGGATTCCGAGTTGAAACAAGCTATTCTGAAAGAATCCCATGATACCCTTTATTCTATCCACCCTGGAGGAACGAAGATGTATCAAGATTTGAAGGAGCAATTTTGGTGGCATAAGATGAAGAGAGAAATCGGAAGCTACATAGCCAAGTGAGATATTTGTCAAAGAGTCAAGGTGGGACAATAGAGACCCGCAGGACTATTGCAACCATTGCAGATTCCGAAATGGAAATGGGATTCTGTTGGAATGGACTTTATCACCGTATTGCCTACATCTAGTAGGGGAAATGACTCTATTTGGGTCATAGTTGATAGATTGTCCAAAGTCGCTCATTTCTTACCAGTTAAGACCACATATCAGAGTTCGAAGCTAGCAGAGTTATATATTGCTAGAATCGTCAGTTTGCACAGAGTCCCAAGAACATCGTGTCGGATCGAGGAACTCAGTTTACCTCGAAATTTTGGAAGAAAGTCCAAGAAGGATTAGGAACCCTACTGGATTTCACAGCGTATCACCCTCAGACCGATGGAAAAACGAACCGAGTAAATCAAATACTCGAAGATATGTTCAGAGCTTGTGTGCTAGAGTATGGATCTAAATGGGAAGATTGTCTGCCTTTCGCAGAATTTTTGGACAACAACAGTTATCAAGCCAGTTTGCAAATGGACCCATTTTAATTCATGTATGGAAGGAAGTGTCGTACCCCTTTGAATTGGTAGGAAGTAGGAGAGAGTCATATTTTCGGACCCGACATCCTACGAGAATCAGAAGAGAAAGTTCACAAGATCAGCGAGCACCTCAAGACCGCCCAATCCAGATAGAAGAGTTATGCCAACAAGAGACATCGAGACATCGCCTTCAATATCGGAGATTTTGTGTATCTCAAAGTGTTGCCTTTGAAGGGAATGCAACGTTTCCAGCTCAAAGGAAAGTTAGCCCCCAGATATATCGGACCCTTCAAAATTCTGAATCGTCGAGGAGAAGTATCGTATTAACTGGAACTACCAAAGGAGATGTCAGCCATGCATAATGTGTTCCATATATTGTTACTTTGCCAATGCCTAGAAGTCCTAGAGAAGACTGAAGTTTTCAAGAACATTGATCACCGAACCATAGAGATCAACGATGACCTAACATATCCCGAAGTACCCATTCATATTTTGGAGGAAGCTTTCAGAACCACCAGGACCCTAAGCATCAAGTTTCTCAAGATTCAGTGGAGTAATCACACTGAAGAAGAAGATACCTGGGAACGAGATGATTACATCAAGACGGAGTTTCCCAATCTCTTTAAATCCTAGTTTTCTTTTTCTTCTTTCTCAAATCTCAGGACGAGATTTTTTTTAAGGGGGGAAGGTTTGTAACATCCCAAAAATATTTATCAAGGGTAATCAAATTCCAATCACCAAAATTAGGGTTAACAAAAACTTTTGATAAATAAAAATCATATGAATGCATGTGGGTATGTGATGAATGTATGAATGCATGAATGGACTTGTGTGATTGATGTGAATAGCAAGGAATGGTTTAAAGATGAAAACGACATCATCTAAATCATTTCCAAGCAGAAACAAATCAAGAGAAATTCAAAAACAAACAAAATGAGCTAATGGTCATTTTTGCCAATCTTGCTCACTAGACCACTTTGAGTGTTTCTAGTCCAAGATTTCAAACAGAAACAATTCCAATTCTTTTCACCCCTTGCTTGACCAAGTAAAATTGAACCCAATCCCACCTTTCAAACTCACGGAAACATTTGGCAATTTGATTCAAATGACAATTCAAAATTGAATCTATATCATATGTGAAGACCACCATTTCAAAAACCCAACCAAACTAGTTTACCTTGACCATTCCAAACAACCAGAGACTACCTAGTATGTGACTAGTACACCCACCAATTTTCATGGTGAGCATGCCGAGCCCCAAATGGCCACCCCATTGTCGATAGCAAGCTAGGAGCTTCCCTAGCCTCGCCAACCTTGTCTAGGACACTGGCCACTGTCCATCGCCACCCCCTGTCCAATGCCAAAGCACTGCCAGCCCCTGTACCACCCTAGAACCACCGCGCCCTATGCCTCTATGCCATGCCGAGAGCGCGCCAGAGTGCCGCACTCGACACGCGAGCACAGACAGCGTGCCGCCCTCGCCGCTTGCGTGCGTGATCACCATCGCCCCAGGAACTGCCAGGACATGCCCATTCGTCGCCGCGTGACCAGGACAGCCTGTGCGCCATTAAAATGCCCGTCGGACCCACCCAGAGCACCGGAATGTTCCGACCAATTCGCACCGCCCCACGCCTCGCGACCATGCCGATGAGCTTCGCTAGGAGGCAGAGCACCGCCCCCTACCATCGCCCATGCCATTAGCTCACTATGAAGAACACCACGACGAGCTCCACCCGCGCCCTTCGGTCCCCTCTTGGCACTATAAATAGAGGCCACCTCGTTCAATTTCAACACACCAACACACTCCCATCTCTCTCAGAACCACCCCACCTCATCCCCAGAGCAAGGAGAGCAGCAGGTCGCTGGAATTTCGCCGGAGTCTGCCGCGGAGGAGGAGAAGAGGAGCTAGCGATTGGAGTCACACCAGGAGGAGCTGCCGGTACTAGGAGGATCGTCATCGTCGACTTCGTCGTTCGCCCCCATCGCTGACCCTCGCCTGAGCCCCGGTGAGCCTCACACGACCCCCATTGGCCGTGCTAGGGTTCAGTCTCGCCGGCATTGTCAAACGGAGACGACAAGCCCCAGCAGTTGGATTAGATGTTGATAGTATGGTCTAGATTTCCCCGTACCCCTTCGCACCCCTGTTTCACTGACTGGTAGGGACATTCACTTAAAACCACCCGCGCGCGCTGTGCACAGTGGGCTGACCCAGTTAACTTCCCGCGCGACCCAGTAATTCAAATTTAGGTTTATTAATTTAGTTTCAAACCTAGTTCTATACCTAGATTCAAAAATCAATCTAGAGAGATTCACTGAACCAAATTGCATAAAACTAATTTTGCTAGAATTGTACTAAAATTCTTAATCCAAGACCGTTGGATTCAAATCATTTGAAACTATAGATCACCTATAGTAAAAATAACAAGGCAGAAGCTTTTCTGCATTCAAATATTTTTAAAAATTAAACCACAAAAGCTTTTGAGTTGATTCCAACTCTGAAAAATCACATTTGACAAGACCTTTCTGAATATGTAAAAATATCTAGGTTTACTTGCAGAAATAATGGTCAAGCAATAAAAGAATGCCTCATAGGCAACTCTAGTCACTTTATTTAATTAAAATAAAAGGGTTAAACCTTATTAAATTGTGACACTACCTTAAATCACACTCCCAAGTACTGAAATATGTGGTGATGACATGTGTCAACATGATCCCCTATTTTAGTTGGAGAATATTAAATCTTAAGTGTTTTTTCAATGAGTAGAAATTAATTTTCTAAAATAAAATAAATAAGACAAATGCTTTAATCCTTGTGTTAATAGAGATGATGCTAGATCATCTAGTGTGAACCTTTGTGTGCTAAATAGAGTAGTTAAGAATTTTTTGGTGATTGTGTACCTCGTATTTATTTATAGACGCTAGTACCAACCAAGGATACGAGGAGGAAGGAGACTACTACGAGGAAGAAGCCGAAGAGAACTTCAACCACTCCTCTGCACCAGGAAAGCTATCTAAGCAAGCTTATACTTGCCATTATGCAAGCATCAATATACAAGTTAACTTAGCAAGCTACTATCTTAGCAAGCTAAGCCAAACCATGCAAGTTTTACTTGCAAGCTTACACCACTTGTTACCCAATCCTAGTTTTATTTGCAAGATTAGTTATTTTATTTATTTATCAAAGCTTTCTATTGAAGTTTACTTAGTGACTTGTAGACTTTAGAAAGATGTTTAAAGGTAGCATAAAGAGCATAAATCTTGGCCTAAGTTAGATAATATTGATGTCATCATGAGGCATGAGATTGAACTTAGATCATTCACACTTGTTTACCACCCCTCATTAGTGTTTACTCCCACTTGTAGATGCTAGTGCTAAGCATAAAACTTGATCACTTTAAATGGGAGTACTTGGTGAAAATGGTTATGAAAACCTTAGAATGATGAGTCATTCTACTGAAATGTTTTGATATATGTTCTTGAACACCAGATGATTTTGATGATGAAAATGTTGAGGCATGAGACTTATCCCTTTATAAAAATGATGGTTGTCTGGATGCAATACCATTCCAATTTTACCGTACAACCAGAATACCCGAAATTTGGGTAGGGCTTGACTGGAAGTTTATATACCTTAGTATGGGTTCCCTTGTGGCCAAGGTTTGAGCTGAGGCTACCTTGTGAAGATTGTCCACCTATGCATTTCCCAAGATGACAGTTGGTCATGGTTGGGAGGCCAAACTCATCGGAGAGGTGCCTATACTAGGGCGTGTAATTGAAAGGTTAGGATTGATTATCCGCATACTGAGTATGGTGAATTCAGGATTGTTCCTGACGGATGTATCGAATATTGTGGTGAAAGTGTACCACCTCTGTAGAGTGGCAAACTATTCGAATAGCCGCGTCCGCGATTATGGATAGTTGGAGTGGCCATACTGCTCCGTTGTGAGATGTTTTCAAAATGACTTGTGAATTGAATCATAACTTTGACTTGACAACAATAGGGTTGTGATATGAAACTCAAGTTCCCACTTAGGTGTTATAAAACTTTCAACTAGCTTTCTTTGCTTCTAAACTCAGTAGAGATAAATCTGGCTTTTTGCAAAACAACCTAGAGCCTAGTACTTCCTACTCAAAACCACTTACTTGTTAGTATTAGTTTGCGAGTACTTAAAGAGTAATCATGGCTTTGTCCCTGGCTATTCCCGTGGCCAGACTATGAAGAGGACTATCAGGAGGATGGACCGCAGGAAGGTTACGACAACTAGGATCATCTCCCATCCTCAGCATTGCCTGTGACCATGAATATGGAGCCTCGCCCATGCTATCGTTATTATTACGTTATTCTGCTGCTATGATTGTATTAAGACAAGATCATGAGATCCTTTATTTGTTGTAAGACCTTATGTACGGTTTGTAATGGATGATGTACTGTGATATCCAATCTGTTATGTCTCGCAAAAATGGTAATCCTGGGATTGCGATGTATGGCATAACTGGCATCTGGGATTAACAATCCGGGTGTTGACAGCGAGCTGCCACACCCTCCTGAGTGAGGGGTCCTTTGGTTGATTTATTTTAATAAGGGGAGTCCCCGAGCGGGTCGGATCAACCACAAACTTGATTTGATGCAATCTGACTTGTAGTTGTTGTAGGCCAAGGTGACTTGGCCATGCGGAACTTCACCGCCGAGAAGTGCATGAACTTGGTTCTGAATGCCGCAATTGCGTTGTCAACGTTCGTTTGCACGATCCTCCAGAACATCACCCCGACTGAAGTGGTAACCGCAAGTTTCATGGAGGTGTGGTGGTATTTGGAGGAGGCACCCGCGTTGGTGGAGTGGATGGCGTGGTCCACCTTCCGCCACAGGGCGACTGCGGCGTTAAGTCTCAGGCTCGCCCATTTCTCGGAAAACTTCGACCTCGACGATGTCTCCAGCGGGTATCCATTGGCGACTAGGACGATGGAGACCACCCATGTTCTTGCCCTACAATATAAGGATGTTCCGTATGCGGAGCGGGTGCTGGTGATGAATGATATCCTGCCCTACCAGGCGATGCAAGTGGTTCCTGGCAACGCCAAGCCAGAGCATCGTGACCTCCCCTCGGAGTGCCCGTTTTGGTCGGCGATTGCGAAGGAGCTATCCACGTATCCGACCAAGCCTGTTGAGGTAGCCACGGGCATGAGTGGTGCTTCGGTTGCAAAGCCTACAAAGTGAGGGGTCTAACCATGTAATAGGGTTAGTGCCGACTAGCTTTTGTAATGACTTGATATTATTATGAATGCATCGTATTTTTGCATTAATGTGGTGATGATCTATGACTGTTTTTTTGCCGAGTGACTATTTGTGATTTGAGTGCGTCGGGGTTAGCTAGTCCCCGAGCGTGTTGATTTAGGTTTGCACGCGCGTGACTAACTATTGTAGTGTGTTTGTGTGAGCTGTTGGAGTAGGTCTTTAGTCAACTTGTCGTGGCTCGTGGATCCAATCGCGTGGCGACCCCAAAGGACCCGCTGTACTTGGTGTTTTTCCCTGGACACGTGCGGGTTCGTTTTTGACAAGTCCCCGAGCGTGGTACTTAGCTTTTCGAGATGCTAATCCTAAGATAGGAAGGAATTTACTGCGATATTTGTGTGTAGCGCGTCATGCCTCCTGTCTCGAGGAACCAGTCATTGGGAGAATCCAAGGTGAGCTCTCATACTTGGTATTTTCGAAAGGCGCATGCGGGTCTATGTTGTAACGAGTCCCCGAGCGTGCTACTTAGCCATTCGAGTCGCTGCATCCGAGGATGAGGGAGACAGGGTGCTGAGAGAAGCACGGCTGGTCATCTTGGCTCGGTGAGCCAGTCGAGCAAGGCGACTCCAATGGGGTCTGTGGCTTGGGAGTTATTTGTGGACAACACAAGGCTCGGGTTCCCCTGATGCCCTCGTTCTGCACTACTTGGCGTTGTCAAGTCGCTCTCCCAAGGGTTGACGACCGGTGTATCATATATGCTTTGCGTTTTAGTGCAATTGGCACAAGACAAGGCGAGTGAACACGATTTGCGGAAACAGTAGCTTTATTTAGTGGAGGGGGTACACAATTTGTTGTACAAGGTGGGGCACGAAGTACTGATTTGCCGGGGGCGATTACTGCGTGCGTCAGTTGTGGCTGTTGGCCTCCTCCGGTATTTTCATTTGCCCAGCGTTGGACCCTGGGCGAGTTGTGCTCATACAAAGTCGATGTAGTCAATGCATGTCGGGGGGGTCACCGCCGGGTAGGCTAACCGGACAAGAATCAAGGGCAGCCGGCTGATACCAGCCAGATGTAAAAACTCAAGAACATGTCAAGAAGGCCAGGTGCAGAGCAAGCCAACAAACCAGTCAGCCGGATAAGAAACATCTCCAGAAGCATCTAGCCGGCTGGATCACGCCAGCCGGATAATAGCAGGACAGACAAGACGATTAGCCGGCTAGGGCAGCCTAGCCGGATAATCATGACAGACAGATGACGTGGGGCACAATAGACCACAGCCCTAACAGACAGCAGCCAGACAGGAGGACAAAGACAGCGGCACAGACGCCGGAGAAGGCAGCCTATACCCGTGTCGGGCGGGAACAGGAGCCACCACCCGTGTTGGCCGGGGCAGCCTCCACTGTTTCCGAGCCGGTCGGGGGCACGACACTATACAAGACATCAAGGAGGCGGGATACTGTACCAGAATAGTCTGTCGGGCCCGCCTGTGGGACCCGCTAGTCGGCATTGTCGCTGCCCATGCCTCCTCGGCCTATATAAGGGGCGACAGGGGCATTGTAGGAAGGGTTGGCTTCTCATTTCTCTAGTTAGACCACAGATACAGCTCGAGGAGCACTTGTAGCTCTCAGTGTTCACCAAAATAATTAGATCTGCAGGGGTAGGGGTGTTATCTCACCACGAGGGCCCCGAACCTAGATACTTCTTACGTCCCTGACACATGCTTGTGCCCAATCCCGCCTACAGACGCCGTCGCTCGGTTCCCTCCTTGCTCCCACACCTCTATCTAGCCTGCTCAGGCACTGCCGTTTCCACATCGATGATAGTTGGCGCCCACTATGGGGCTTCTTCATGGATGGCGGAGACTGGAGTCACATTCTGCATGGGACCCTGCACTTCATCCGGCGAGCGTGTGGCCTCCGGCCTCGTGCTCACCTTGGGCAAGTTCGACTCCGTCATTGACAACGCTCGCTGCTTCGCCGGCTCTAGTTTCCTGGCAGGCGGCTCTGTTCTGCTGTTCGACAACTTGCCAGTCTACGTCGCCACCGTGCCGGCGAACTTCTCTCGGGAAATCGTCTCCTTCGCCGAGTCGCTACCCTCAGCCGGTAGCACGCTCGTCGCACCTCGCAGCATGGAAGTGATGATGGCTGGCTCTGGCCACGGCCGTTGACCCGCTCTTGATTGCACCAGCGACGTAGCGGCACGTCCACTCCCTTGCATGGAAAGGCAGTGGTGGAGGAAGTTATCGAGGAACTCCTCACTCCGGTTGATCTGGGAGAGGATCCGGAGGAGGCAGCCCGAAAGATTGAGGTGGAGCGAGAGCACTTGCTTCTCCAGGTCCAGGGCCTGGCCTCCACCAAGTACCAGACGGAAAGCAACATGCGCGAGTGCCACCGCGCCCACGGTCTCACTCCGGCTAATCAAGATCCTAGCCGTCTGGGATCCGTGCAGTGTCGCAGGGGAGAGCTGGGAGCCCACTTCGAGCAAGATGTCGAGCCGGGCCATCACATGTACTTCCCACCACCCGTGTACGATACCGCGGTCAAGAATGTTCGGGCGGTGCGAGCCGTAGTGGAGGAGCTAACCCACCTGGAGGAGGAGGAAAGGATCTGGCAGTTTTAGCGGGTGCAACACCTGCTGCGAGTGGCTGACGAGCAGGCTGAGGCCGCTCGGGTCGCGTACGAGGCAGGAGCCGGCTCCAGAGGAAACCATCTGGTTGGAGGCAGCCGGGGAGGTCCTCGCCAGACCGAGTCCTCCGCGTATCCGGGCCAGACCCGTGCGCGTTCGCACTCCAAGCATTTCCAATCTGGTAGCAGCCAACCCCACGGTGACCAAGGCGCTATGAGTCACCCACCGACTGTGGCACCACCACCGCATCCGGCTGATCAGGGCCACCCCTCCCCCATCCCGCCTCTATGGATGGGTAGGAGCGCCCAATCCAGTTGAACCGGATGCGTGCGACATAATCAACCTCCTGGCGCAAGCTCGCATCACGGAGGAGGAAGACGCAATCGGACCAGTGTGCTTGGGCCACGCATCCGGAAGGAACCATTTCCTGATAAGTTCTCCCTACCACGGGACACCCCCAAGTACGACAGTAGCATGAAGCTGGAGGACTGGCTGACCGACTATGCCACGGCAGTCGGAATCGCCCACGGCAACAAGCGCGTGGCGGTACGCTATGTGCCTCTCATGTTGACCGGTTCAGCAAGAACCTGGCTCAATAGCCTCGCTCCCAACAGCATCAATGCTTGGCCTGACTTCGAGAAGGTCTTCATCCGGAACTTCAATGGCACCTACAAGCGTCTGGGTAGACCTCGCGATCTTTCTCTGTGTGTCCAGGGAGACCGCGAGTCGGATCGTGAGTATCTCGCCCGCTAGACCGAGCTGCACAATTCCTGCGAAGGGGTGGTGGAGAACTAAGCAATCGGTTTCTTCATCGAAGGGTGTCGAGAGGGCACGATGCTACGCCACCAATTACTGTGCGACGAGCCCAAGACCATGGCGGAGTTGATGATCGTTGTTGACCAGTACGCCATCGCGGACACAGCCATGAAGAAGCCCCTCCGGGTGAATGCGGAAGGACAACCGGTTCCCACCGATCCGGCTCGAGAGAAGCAGGGCGGACAAAGTGGAGATGCCAGATCGTCCAGGCGGCCTGGCCGCGACAAACGCTACCAGGGCAAGCGCCCAGTTGAGCAGCAAGGCCCTCGGTACCACCCGAGGCAAGTCGATGCGGTGCAAGGCTCACCGGCTGGCAACAACAAGAGGCAGAGGAACACCTTCACCTTCGAGCAGATGTTTGATGGGTCGTGCAAGTACCACAACGGCACCTTCAAGCCGGCTACACACACCACCTAGCAGTGCAGCTGGACCCGACAGATCAAGGAGCAGGCTGGCTTTCCCCTCTCCCCCCACCCCTGGTGGTCCCCCACCACCAGCTAGGGCAGCCGAGAATAACAACAAAAACAACGGCAACCCGGCCTAACCGCAGTAGCACGAGAACTACAACATCTTCGAGGCTGAGCCGACTGACAGTCGCAGCCGGAAGCAGCGTGTTGCGGAGGTGAACGCTATCGTCCCTCCAGTCCCCCTGCACCTCAACTGGTCCGAGACTCCCATCACCTGGAGCCAGGAAGACCAGCCGAATCTGCTCCCGAATCCCGAGGGCTACGAAATGGTGCTAGACCCTCTTCTCATCTCCGATGTGCGCACCTGCCGATTCTCGTGCGTGCTGGTGGATGGTGGGAGCGGACTCAACCTGCTCTACCGGTCCTCCATGGAGAAGCTGGGCATCCGGGAGCGCGACCTGGAGACCTCGACCACCGTGTTTCATGGCGTTGCGCCGGGGCCACCATGTGTCCCGTTGGGCAAAATCCGGCTAGATGTCATATTCGGTTTGGAGGAGAACTTCTGATGCAAGCTGATTTGGTTTGAGGTGGTGAACCTTGCTTGCACCTACCATGCTATTCTTGGGCGCCCTGCCCTCGCAAAGTTCATGGCGGTCCCCCACTATGCATACCTCAAGATGAAGTTGCCAGGGCCGAATGGTGTGATCATCGTGTCCGGCTGCTACAAGCGTTCCATGGCATGCGCGGCGAAAGGTGCGAAGATAGTCGAGTCCCTGCTCATCGCCGAAGATAAGCGTGAGATGATGCGCAGTGTCGCAATGCTACAACAGGAGGTGTCGGCTAGGCTGAAGCCGGCAAGGGACATGGCGTTACAGCCATCCAAGGACACCAGGCAGATCCCGATCGATCCGATTGACTCCTCCAAGTGTGTCACCATTGGTGCCGGCTTGGACAGCAAATAGGAAAGCGCGCTCGTCAACTTCCTCCATGAGAATCGGGACATCTTCGCATGGTCCCTGATGTGCTCAGATCACTGTAGAGCTTCGTTGGGAGACCCCAAGAGGAAGGTATGATGAGCAAAGCAGCAAGTCTTCCCTCAGAAAGAAACCAAGGTTATCGAACCAGTAGGAGGAAGGAAACGACCCAGAGGTGTTGCTAGAAACTTGGAAACCTGCACAACACAAACTCTAGACTTTGCCCCAATGAACAGTGAGGTTGTCAATCTCACCGGTTTGCTGAAAACAAAGGATTAATTGTATGGTGTGGAAGGTAATAGTGGTTTGCAGAAAGTAAACAGTAACAGTGGAAGATGTATCAATGGTAAAGATTGGACCGGGGTCCATAATTCACTAGAGGTACTCTCCTTAAGATAAACAAACATGTCATGCCGGGTAAACAAATTACAGCGGGGCAATTGACAAGACAGAGCAAGGCATAACAATGCAATACTAGACATTCATGATCCTATGAGATTTGATTGGGCATTACAACAAGATACATAGACCGTCATCCAACTGCACCTATGACTAATAATCCACCTTCAGGTTATCATCCGAACCCCCTCTAGTATTAAGTTGCAAGCAACGGATAACTGCTTTAAGCAAAATGTGTAAGGTAAACAATCCACTTGTTCCATGAACAAGAGATCGTTGTTTTCTCCCTAGTAGCAACAGCACATCTACAACCTTAGAGATTTCTGTCACTTCCCCAGATTAAATAGAGGCATGAACCCACTATCGAGAATAAATACTCCCTCTTGGAGTAACTAGCGTCTACTTGGCCAAGATAGCTACTAGAAACGGAGAGCATGCAAGATCTCAAACAACATAGACATGATAGAATCATTAACCAATCTGACATAGTAATCTCAATATCCATCGGATACCCGCAAACACAGACATGTGAAGTTCTGTCTAAAGGAAAATTTTCAGGTGTAAGGAAAGGATGATGTAATGAGATGAAGAATGGACAAGCTAATATACCTTAGTGTTTTATTTTTACCTTAATGTTCATAAATCTCATTAGGAACATTAGTGCATTCAAAAGATAATATACCTTTGTGTTTTAGTTTTAAAACAGCAAAACTTTCACTAAAGACACAAGCTATTGTAGCAATTCCCTCAAAAAGCTCAATTTCCCAAAAGGAACCCAAAAAGGAATCAATAAGAAGCAAATGCAAATAATGGCAGAAATCTGTCAAAACATACCAGCAGGTAGAAACCGATTTTTTCGAAGACTGTCTGTAGCTCAAATCAAAAAGTGTTGAACTAACAAAAGTTATCTAACAACCTAGGGGATGTATTCAGAAAAGTATAGCTCAATCCAACTTACATAGATTTTACATGAATTTTTATAGTGGAGCACAAAAATCTATTTCAGGATAGCAACTCCCCAAATCTTACTTCCCTCTCATTAGATGTTATTCTTGGCACAAAAAGCAAATAAAAAGGATAAGGAGCGGTTATTACAGAAGTAATAACTTCCAAGACTCAAGAAAACTATTGGGTTATCTCCCAAGAAGTAATTTTCTTTAACGCCTTTAAGTTAGGCACAAGAAGCAAGAATCAAGTATTTTCAAATCAAGAAGCATTAACATCAATCCTTGCTTTCAAAGGAGGAGCAAAAGGTAACTTATCTCTCCTCATAGGGAAGTGTTCAATACCTTTCTTGAATGGAAGTTGATATTTAATGGTGCCTTCTTTCATATCAATGATGGCACCAACAATTCTAAGAAAAGGTCTTCCCAAGGTAATAGGACAAGAAGAATTGTATTCAACATCCAAAACATAGAAATAAACATGGAAATAAGCATTGTTAACCATAATATGAACATCATTAACACTCCCCATGAGTTTCTTTTTAGCATTATCATCAAGTGGGACATCCAAATAGCAATTTTCCAAAGGTAGCAAATCAAGCATTTCATAAATATTTCTAGGCATAATAGAGACACTAGAACCAAGGTCACATGAAGGTTTGAGATCAAAGTCATTCACTTGCATATTAATGATGGGTTCCCAACTATCTTCTACTTTCCTAGAAATAGAGGCTTTGTGTTTCAACTTTTCTTCCTTAATTTTAATGAGAGCATCTATAATCTGTTTGGTGACATCCACATTCATATCACTATCATCAGGACTTCTAGCAAGCTTTTGTAGGAACATAATCACTTCAGAGATATTGCAACCATCAAGATCAAAATCAAACTTAGCATCACTGGTAGTAGATTCATTGGGTTTAGGCATTGTGGTAGGAGGAATAGGTACTTCTCGTGGTTTGGTGGTATCCATATTGGTGGTGGTAATAGTGCAAACACTATGGTTTGTAGCAATTTCAGCTTCTCTTTCCCACTTAGCATGTAGTTGAGCTAACAGTCTAACATTTTCATCAATAGTAACTTGTATGGCATGATTAGTAGCAAAGGTACTTTCCAAGGTTTCAGGTTTAGCAGCCATTTTATTAATCAAAGAGGACTGTGCTTCAGACAAAGATGAAATATTTTTTTCAACATTCAAAAGCTTTTCCTCCACAGTCTTGTTGAGAGTGGTTTGTTTACTAATAAAGTCTTTGAGCATAACTTCAAGTTTAGAGGGATCACTTCTAGTATTGTTGTAGGAGTTTCCAAAGGTATTTCCATTATTAGGAGGATAAGGCCTATAATTTTTGTTACTACCAAAATTATTCCTATAGGCATTGTTGCTGAAATTGTTGTTTCTAATGAAGTTTATATCAACTTGCTCTTCTTGAGCACCAAAGAGGCTAAGGGAACATTATTTGGATCAATATGAGCTTTTCCATTAACAAGCATAGCCATGATAACATCAATCTTATCACTCAAAGAGGAGGTTTCTTCAATAGAATTTACCTTCTTACCATGTGGAGCTCTCTCAGTGTGCCATTCAGAATAATTAACCATCATATTATCAAGGAGCTTTGTTGCAACACCCAAGGTAATGGTCATAAAGGTACCTCCAGCAGCTGAATCCAACAGGTTTCTTGAGGATAAGTTTAAACCTGCATAAAAAGTCTGGATAATCATCCAAGCAGTAGGTCCATGAGTGGGACAATTCTTAACCAAAGATTATATTCTTTCCCAAGCTTGAGCAACATGTTCATTATCAAGTTGTTTAAATTTCATTATTTCACTTCTCATAGATATGATCTTAGCAGGAGGATAGTATTTTCCAATAAAAGCATCTTTGCACTTAATCCAAGAATCAATACTATTTCTAGGAAAGGATAGCAACCATTCTTTAGCTTTTCCTCTCAAGGAGAAAGGAAATAACTTGAGCTTAATAATATCTCCATCTACATCCTTATATTTTTGCATCTCACAAATTTCAACAAAGTTATTGAGGTGGACAGCAGCAGCATCAGTACTAGCACCAGAAAATTGCTCTTTCATCACAAGATTCAACAAAGCAGGCTTAATTTTAAAAAAAAGGTAGCATCAGGAGCGGGTGGAGCAATAGGTGTACTCAGGAAATCATTATTTTTTGTGCTAGTGAAGTCACACAACTTGGTGTTCTCAGCAGAGTTCATTTTTGCAAAGGTGGAGCAAACCAACAACAGCAGCTACTAGAGTAGGAACTATTTTTTTGTGTTTTTGATAAAAAGAAGCAAACAAAACAAAACTATTTTTTTGAGTTTTTGATAAAAAGAGGCAAACAAAACAAAGCAAAAGAAAATAAGCAAACCAAAAACAAAGTAAAGAGAAAGGTTGTGAAGGACTCCCCTTGTGAAGCCGTCCTTAGCCTCCCCGACAACGGCGCCAGAAAACAGCTTGATGTGCTCAGATCACTATAGAGCTTTGTTGGGAGACCCCAAGGGGAAGGTATGATGAGCACAGCAACAAGTCTTCCCTCAGAAATAAACCAAGGTTATCGAACCAGTAGGAGGAAGGAAATGACCCAAAGGTGTTTCTAGCAACTTGGAAACCTACAAAACACAAACTCAAGACTTTGCCCCAATGAACAGTGAGGTTGTCAATCTCACCGGTTTGCTGAAAACAAAGGATTAACTGTATAGTGTGGAAGGTAATAGTGGTTTGCAGAAAGTAAACAGTAACCGTGGAAGATGTATCAATGGTAAAGATTGGACTAGGGTCCATAGTTCACTAGAGGTGCTCTCCTTAAGATAAATAAACATGGCATGCTGGGTAAACAAATTACAGTGGGGCAATTAACAGTACAGAGCAAGGCATAACAATGCAATACTAGACATTCATGATCCTATGAGATTTGATTGGGCACTACAACAACATACATAGACCGCCATCCAACTTCATCTATGACTAATAATCCACCTTCAGGTTATCATCCGAACCCCCTCCAGTATTAAGTTGCAAGCAACAGATAACTGCTTTAAGCAAAGTGTGTAAGGTAAACAAACCACTTGTTCTATGAATAAGAGATCGTTGTTTTCTCCCTAGTAGCAACAACACATCTACATCCTTAGAGATTTCTGTCACTTCCCCAGATTAAATAGAGGCATGAACCCACTATCGAGCATAAATACTCCCTCTTGGAGTAACTAGCGTCTACTTGGCCAAGATAGCTACTAGAAACGGAGAGCATGCAAGATCTCAAACAACACATACATGATAGAATCATTAACCAATCTGACATAGTAATCTCAATATCCATCGGATCCCCGCAAACACAACATTCATGATTACAAATAGATGATCTTGATCATTGTCGTCGGAATGACCACGGCAGATGCTGCAATCGGCAGCGAGTAGTAGAACATAGGGCAAGGGCGGCCAGCCATCTGCGGTGCGAGATGAGGGCGGAGACACAAGGATTTACCCAGGTTCGGCCCCCCGGAGGGTAAAGACCTACTCCTGCTAGATTGTATTATGGTGGAAGTACAATGGGCGAGCTCGGCGGCTAGGCGGCGAGTCGCTTGGGTGGATGATGGAACGTATCCTCTACTCGCCCTCTAGGGAGGTTTATATAGACTCACCCTCCTAGGGTTTACAGATCTCAACCGAATCAGTTAAGGTTTCGGCAATCGTTTAACCTAATCCGACTGGGCCTATCTACTCTCCTGGGCCTTTAGCTTCCAGTCGCTTGAATCTACGCCAGGTCTTGATCCAGTCGCCGTCCTGCAGGCCCACTCGCCAGTTCCTGGGCCGGTCGGAAATGCTCTGCTGGGTATACCCCGGTAGGCATATCCCCATCAGTAGTCCCCGAGACCGTCGTTGATTAGTCGCAGGTGTTCGTTGGCAGTAGGAGTATACGGGTCCAATGCGGACGCCCAGTCGAATCGGCGGTGGACTCCTGAATAAAGGAAAAACCAGTTATTCTAGTCGCAATGATAGCGGTCAGTTGGGTCGCAGCTTGGCGGACGAGTCGGCGAATGTTCAGTCATTGTTGTAGTGATCGGGTCGGCGAGTCGAATGGATGAAGTTGGAACATCAGATGAGGTCAAACTAGACGTTGGGGTAATCCAACGGTAACTTTGGCGTAATCACCGCGCAGTAACGGCCGGCTCCCGAAATTGGCGGGTAGCAACCGCTATATAAGGGAAATGGCAGGCGATCAGGAAAAACTCTCCTTCGTCTTTCCTCCGATTTCGCCCATCTCTGTTTTCCCCCGCATCGCGATCCAATCGATCCAAAAAGCCTCGACCTCTGTGAACCTCTCAGCCAATGGCCCCCTCCACCGAACCATGGGGCAGGTCCAAGTGCACCAGGGCGCTACTAGTATCCTTCGAGGAGGCCGGGATCCTGCGCGCCGGCAGGTGGCGCATCCCCACAGCCGGAGAGGTGACTCTGGACCCGCGTGAGGGAGAATTTATTTGCTTCACCAGCCACCTAGAGCGGGGGCTAGGGTTTCCCACGTCTCTCTTCTTCCGGCGCTTCTGCGGAATACAGCCGTCGGACCTGGGCCCGCACAGCATCGAGCAGCTCGCCATTTTCATGGCGTTCTGCGAGTGATACCTGGGCTGCAGGCCCTACTTCCCCCTGTGGCAAGATCTGTTCCACGGGAGGATCAGTCGCGAAGAATCAGGCGGCCCAATGCTGGCTGCGGGTGACCTGACGTTTCAGTTGAAGTCGAAGGCTTCTTTCTTCGACCTGATGCTGCCCGCCAAGGCGGCGAGCGAGTGGAAGAAGTCCTGGTTCTACGTCACCGAGGCTACTCCAGACGGCGAGGTAGCAATCCCAAGGTACTCCTCCGACCGGCCCGAACCGCGCCGACTCCAGGTCGGCAAGCTCCCACTAGACCAGCGGATGGTCGTGGACGAGATGCTTCAAACCATCCGCGGCCTTAATAAGAAGGGCCTCCAAACCATCAACTTGTACAACTGCTGGCTCGGGCGGCGACTCGTTCCCCTGGCCCGCCGTGACCATTACATGTACGAGTACACGGGCAGGGAAGACTCGACGAAATCCTGCCTCGCCGAGTGGAAACTCGAAGACTACGTCCTGGCGCTGAAGAAGATCACCCAGGCAGCATATCTGGACGCGAAGGCCGGGGTCGCCCCCTACACCGCGAAGCATCCAGCTCCGACGGTAAGTCGCTGTTTTCACTACCATTCACAGTCGCAGTTGATGCTTTCGCGGTTATGTTGATATTGCCTCGTGCCTGCTGCAGTTATTCCAAGTGGTGGAAGGGTGGCTCCCACCCGCGGACGACGAAAACTCGAGCTCGTCCGTCCAGTACGGGGGCGAGTCACCTCCTGCCAAGGGCGGCATCGGGAGCGACGTGAGTGATGACGACGACGATGATGAAGAGCCCAGGGAAGACGCTGCTCCAATGGTTCGCAAAACTCGTAGGCAACATCAGCGCGAGCTCGAGGCGAGTAGAAGCCTCGAACGTCATGACGACGACGACGAGCTTCCCGAGCACACCTCGCGTCGTGAGGCTACACCGTCGAAAAAGAAGAAGAAGAAGGAAGTGAAGGCTCCACCAAAGAGAAAGACGAAGCTGGCAAAACAGGCATCTCCGCCTCGTTCGGCGAGTAGTTTCGATGCCACCAGCTTGGCCAAGGATGAAGCGTCGCAGACGACAGCAGCACCAGATGCTGCTGCCGCCCTGGATGAGGTACCTATGGCCTCGCTTCCACCCCTATTCGCCCTGGTATCTGGGTTGGGGGCTGCTCCAGCCGCAGCAGCTTCACCTCCCAGGAGAGCTCCTGCTGATGTCGTCTCGGAGGCTCCTGTCGCGGCCTCGTCTTCGAAGAGGCCTTCCGTGTCTTGGGCACATGATGTTTTGGAGATGGGCCTCAGTCGGAAACTAGGTCCCGAACTGGAGAAGCCGGCCAGCATCCGCACGGGACTGTGGTTCATACCAGTCGCCAAGTAAGTTTCGTTCATCTACTTGCCTTTCGTTGTAATCGGACCACTTTGCTCATATAGTCAATTCGCAGGACTGGAGTTAAAAAGATCGGCCACCCATCCATGGCCAAGGTGCCGCCAGTCGTCGCCGAGGAGGACCCCTCACGGAAGAGGAAAACTGATGAGGTCGCTGCCCCCGCAGACAATGCTAAGAAGGCCAAGGGCGACGATGTCATCACGGTATCTGACGACACGACGGTTGCTCCGAGTGATCCTCCGACTGCGACGGAGGCAGCCTTGAAGACCAAGGAGGATGTTTCCTCGCCTGGGATGGCCGAGCCGGCTCCTCTTGGTGCTGGAGCGTCCGCCGCGACCTTCCCCCGCTTTATGACCAAAGCGGATATAGCGAGTGGTACAGCGCCATCGAGCCGCACGCCTGGGGTCGCCGAAACGGAGGTCGAGCAGCGTCGCGGACATACTCCGGCTCTTCTCACATCTATGGACACGTTGCAGCTCCACGGCATGCTGGGCGCAGCCATCCAGGTATGTCCAGTCCCCGAGGATCAGGCCATTGAATTTCAATGGTCGGATTCTTTAGTGTTTTTGTAGTGTCCAGTCCCCGAGTGCCTAGTCGCTGAATTTCAGCGGGTGGGCACTTCGGATTTTTTATCTCCAGTCCCCGAGTGCCTAGTCGCTGAATTTCGGCGGGTGGGCACTTAGGATTTTTGATCTCCAGTCCCCGAGTGCCTAGTCGCTGAGTTTCAGCGGTTGGGCACTTAGGATTTCATTGTTGTTGACTGTTTGATTTGTGCGCAGGGCTTGCAGCGTGAATCAGCCGACCGGCTTGCTGCGAAGTGTCGCGCAGAGAAGGAACTTGTTGCCGTCCAAGAAACGAACAAAGGACTCCGAGCGATCGCCGCCAAAGCCGAGGAGGTCCGCCAGGGCCTTGTCTCGGTGGGTGAGCTATCGGCGGGTGAGCTGACGGCGGCTCAGACTGCGTTGAGTACGGCTGAGAAACGAATCGCTGATCTGGAGCGCGAGCTCAAGGAAGCGAAAGCGGAGGCGAGCGCGGCGGATGGGAGAGCAAAAGCTGATGTTACAGCTGCCGCTGAAGAGCGAAAGGTCTCTGACGCCCTCGTTATTGGGCTGCAGAACGACTTCTCCTTGCTTCAAAGCTTCATCGTGGGCCTCTGCTGTCCTTTAATTGGTAAGCTTTCTACCTCTTCCTGTAGTATCTGCATTATGTAAACTTTGGTATACTCACTGCCGCCCTCTGTCCATAGGTCGGATTATCGACAGCTCGGAGGAGGCGCAGTCATACGACGCGCGGCAGTGTGTGACCACTCTGGTCGACTCGGCCACGTTGTCCGCGGCTTGCATTCGGGCGTATCCTCAGGAGATGTCGCCTACGGAAGTGATTCCCAGCGACCTCGTCGAAGTATGGCGGTATCTGGAGAGGGTGCCGTCAGTCGTCGAGTTCGTGACGCGGTCAGCGTTCCGTTGCGGGGCGGCGACGGCGCTCAGCCTTGGGCTTGCCCACTTCCCGGAGGATTTCGATCTTGACGACGTGACGAGTGGCTACCCCTCGTCGACGGGCTCGGTGGAGATCGTCGAGGTGCTGAAGCTGATAGACTGTGCCGCGGTGTACTCCGACCGCGTCTGGGCGATGGGCGACCTCCTCCCCTATCAGGAGACGACTGTCGCCCCCAATGATCCTGAGCCGCCGCATCGGGACTTCAAGGTCGAGCAACCCTTCCGTGCGGCGATGGCGGGTGAGTTGACGATGTATCCGTCGAACCCGTACACGCCCTTCATTCGCAACCGCAGGGGTGGCGGTGAGTCGCCGTCGAAACCTGCGGAGTAGAAACACTGTGCCCTGGGGCGTTAGTAGCGATTGGTCATTGGACTTAACTTGTAACTTGGAACGATGCTGTTCTGTTGTAATGAAACTTCGTATTATTTTGTGAATTGTTTCGTAATTTTTATTGCCTATTAGACGAGTCCCCGAGCGCGTCCGCCCTTTTTATGGGGTTTACCTCGTTTGTTATGTGTTTGTGGTTTTGAATGTTTTGTCAGGTGTTTTGTTATTGAGGTCGACTCGCCCGAGCTCGGAGATCCAGTCGCAGGGCGACTCTCGTGAGTGCTCTTTACATGACCGTTTTCCCTTGCGCGAACGAGGTCGGGTGGCCGAGTCCCCGAGCGTGGTACTTGGTGGTTCTAGTCGCAGCTCCAGGGTGGGTGAGGACTGAGCGCGTTAGAGGAAGTTTGTCACTCCTGCCTGACCCATAGGGTCAGTCGCATGGCGATTCCTGGGCGCGCTCTCATACTTAGCGTTTTTCCCTAGTCGCTCGTACTCGACTGGTCGTCAGTCCCCGAGCGTGGTACTTGGCCGTTCGAGTCGCGGTGCCGAGGGTGCGGAGGACCTTGGTCGTGGTGAGGAACGAGGGCAGTTGTCTTGGCTCGTTGAGCCAGTCGAGCTAGGCGACTCCAATGGTGCTCCGGGTTGGCGTTTTTCAATGACGTTACGGGTCCTGGGGTAACCCAATGCACTCGGAACTCACTACTTGGCCGTGCTGGTCGTTGTACCAGAGGTTGACTTCTGCGGTTAGCTTGGCGCTGTTATTACGACTGCGAGTGGCACAAGGCACGGAGAGTAGACGCAATTTGCGGTAACCGATTGTTTTTATTTCATAGCAGGTGGAGAGTACATGTATGGAATTCTAGGAGTAGAATTTCCGTAGTAAGTTTACATTCCACGGTCGCTTGACGTCGAGTTTCCCGTCTCCTCGGACGTCGGTGAGGTAGTAGGCGTCGTTGCCGAGGACTCGCCCGATGGCGAATGGTCCCTCCCATGGGGGGATAGCTTGTGCATGCCCTTCTTGTCCTGGATGAGGCGTAGCACCAGATCGCCTTCCTGGAACGTGCGAGTTCTTACTCGCCGGATATGGTAGCGGCGGAGACCTTGTTGGTAGATGGCGGTGCGGGAGAGGGCGAGGTCGCGTGCCTCGTCGAGTTGGTCGACTCCATCCTGGCGTGCGAGTTCGTTTGCGGCCTCCGTGTAGTGGACAACCCTGGGCGAGTCGTGTTCTAGGTCGGTGGGCATGACTGCCTCGACCCCATACACCATGAAGAAGGGGGTGAAGCCTGTCGACCTGTTGACGGAGGTGCGGATGCCCCAGATGACGGAGGGTAGCTCCTCGACCCAGCACCCGGCGGTGCGCTCGAGTGGTACTTGGAGCCGTGGCTTTAGGCCGTGGAGGATGCTCTGGTTGGCTCGCTCCGCCTGGTCGCTGGACTCCGGGTGAGCGACTGAGGCGACGTCGAGTCGGATGTGATGTTCCTCGCAGAACTCGGCCATGGCTCCTTTGGCGAAGTTGGTGTCGTTGTCCATGATGATGCTGTTTGGGAACCCGTAGCGATAGATGAGCTCGCGTAGGAACTTGGTGGCGGTCTTCCCGTCGCATTTCCGGACTGGCTTGGCCTCCACCCATTTTGTGAATTTGTCGACTGCAACCAGTAGGTGGGTGAAGCCAGAGGGGGAATTTTTGAAGGGGCCTACCATGTCCATACCCCACACGGCGAACGGCCAAGTGATGGGGATTGTCTTGAGCGCCGAGCTCGGTACGTGGGTCTGGTTGGTGTACTTCTGGCACCCGACGCACCGCTGGACAATGTCGACAGCGTCTGCGTGTGCGGTGGGCCAGTAGAAGTCGTGTCGCATAGCCTTTGCGACCAGAGAGCGGGCGCCGGCGTGGTGGCCGCAGTCGCCGGAGTGGATGTCGTGGAGGATTTTTCGTCCTTCAGCGGGTTGGACGCAGCGTTGGAACACGCCGGTCACGCTGCGCTTGTGGAGCTCGCCGTCGATGATGACGAAGGATTTGCAGCGGCGTGCTATCATCCGGGCGTCTGTTTCGTCTGCTGGCAAGGTGCCTCCCTCCAGGTAGGCGACGTACGGCGTAGTCCAGTCCTCTGGCTCGGCGATGAGTGCGACCAGGGCTGCCTCTAGTTGCAGCGGGACTCCGATGTCGATCTCCCTTGGAGGAGAGATGGAAGGCTTGGTGATGGTGTCGAGGAAGACGCCGGCAGGTGGTGCTAATCAAGCCAAGCCGATACGAGAGAGTGCGTCGGCCTCCTCGTTCTTCCGCCTGTCGATCCACTCGACGGAATAGCCTGCGAAGTGTCCGCCCAGCTTGTCCACTGCTTGGCGGTATGCCGCCATGGTGGGGGAAACGGCGTCGCAGGTGCCAGCGACTTGCCCAGCGACGAGGTCGGAGTCTCCGTAGCAGCGTAGGCGGTTGACATTCATCTCCTTGGCGGCTCGCATGCCGTGGAGTAGTGCCTCGTACTCGGCCATGTTGTTGGTGCACGGGGTGAAATCCAGGCAGAGGACGTAGCGTAGCTTGTCGCCCTTCGGAGAGGTTAGCACGATCCCTGCTCCTGCACCGTCCGCATTCTTGCAGTCGTCGAAGTGTAAACTCAAGTAGTGGAGGTATGGCAGCTTTTCTGGCTGCTGGGCCTCCTCCCAGTCGGCGATGAAGTCCACGAGAGCCTGCGACTTGATTGCTTTGCGCGGCTCGTACTTGATGTTGTGGACGCCGATTTCGACGGCCCACTTGGCGACTCGCCCGGTCGCCTCACGGTTGCGGATGATGTCCTGCAACGGTGCTGAGGAGACGACCGTTATCGGGTGCTCCTGGAAGTAGTGCGGCAGTCGCCGCTATGCTCTGAAGACCGCGTATACCAGTTTCTGGTATTGCGGGTACCGCTAGCGCGATTCGGTGAGGACCTCACTGATATAGTACACGGGTCGTGTAACACCCTCAGAATCGGCCCTATGCAAGTTTTAGCGATTTCTGCCAAACCCGCATAGAAACGATTCAAAGGTGCCCACAAGGCACTTTCGTGCGGGTGGAAAACGAAGTAATAACATTACACAACAGTCCTCGATGGAATCCACAAAACAGATATATATACAACACGACTCCATGAGTCAAAAATACAGATATACAATACAAAGATCCAAATCACCTTGAAAACGATAGAGCGTCCAGCTACGGACAAGATGCAAATGGGGCTAAGAGCCCTGAAGAATAACCAATGGCGTCCATAACCCTGCCCAGGCCAAGCCGGAAGGGTAACCCTGCTAACGTCGTCGATCTCAAACCTGCTTAAACAAAAGGGGTGCCGACAAAGGGCAAAGGAAAAAGAGGAGCGTCAGTACTGAGGCCAGTACATAGCGAGACTAGAATTCGGCGGTCCTCGCCTACATAGGTATGGTGGACTGAAGCGGCAGCGGCAGCATGCACTAAACAACCTATAGAGACTCGATAAAACTGTCGGCTATCAGAGAGGGAGAAGAAAGACCTATTCGGTACCAATCTGATACTAACACCAAACAATCCCATCCTGGTATTCCCCCTCGAGACCAAACGAGGAAGTCCACCGAGGAACTCACACAGTTGGCAGTTTTATTTATTCGGTTATTGTTGCAGCAGTTACTACAGGTGTAGATAATCGTCCCGATAAAATAAACAGTGGGCCGTTTTAGTTAACCATTCTGTTGTAATTGCGACACTTACTAGTCAAATACAATTAACATGAGATAACCCCAAAACCCAGCAGTTGTTGGTACTTTTATTTAGCCATTCCGTTGCAGTGAATCTGATTACTAGTCATATCGGATACAAGTCAAGTTATAACAGTAAACTTTAGTTATAGTTGTCTATGATCAAGCACTGTGCTCCAAGTCGTCCATAACCGCGGACACGGCTTCTCGAAAAGATTAAACCCTGCAGGGGTGCACCAAAGTATCCACACGCACTTCGACCCTTTTTGCCAGATCAATTAACATACACCCATCGGTATGTCGGCGGGGCCTACGTCATGACGTTTCCCAGACCCAAAGCAAGCACGGGGGGCACCCCACTAAGTACACCCGCAACAAAGTCGGCCGGTCTCCGAGACGGACTCAGGGTTTGCGACAATGGCTGTAAACAACAGGGGATCCCAAAACTGGGCCTGTCGATACCGCGAAAACACTCCGCTTCCAAAACAGTACAGGTGCTATCCATCGCACAATCGTAAATAAAGCAGTAAAGCATGGCATAAGTACAGGATAGTAATAAAGCCCCAAACTACTTGTGGCCCCCAGTACAGTACTTTGAAATCAGGTACTAAATCGATGGGGGGCCCATATCTCCCCACATGTGGTTAGCGCGCTCGATCTCGGAACAGGTGTCAAGAACTCGGGGTCCTACGGGACACAAGTGGACGGTTAACAACCAAATAACATCTATTGCCCACCTGTGCCTCTGCTTACCTACTTCAATTTTAGTTATTAAACAATAATTGAAATAAACGATAATTAAAGCCATGATCATCTCCAACATTAGACATGCGGCAATACTCCAACAACTGTGGTACTAGACGACACGCAACAGCACTTGAGCAAGCGACTACGACGCGCAAGTCCAACTATCTACCAAACAACGGGTAATAGGATGTGTCCAAGGCAATATAAGGCTGCAAGGGATATCACGGGTACGAAAGCTAGAGCATCGCAACACAGATAGCAATAGATCAACAGGAGGGAATAAATACTATAAAAGTAAGATAGGTAGAAAGGGGGAGATGCTCGCCTGAAAACATTGCCGACGGTTCATCCAAGATCGGGTCGACACTCGCATCAACTCAACGGCTTTATCCGCGAAGAACCAAAACACTAGAATAAACACCGGATGCAATATTTAATACTACGGCAAAAGATCGGGCATGATGCATGTATGATGTATGACATGGCAAAGGTGCGATGCAATTAGGCAATGTTAAGTGGAACCGGGGTCCCGACAATTAAATATATGGTTCTAGTTGTTTAGATACCCCGCATTTTAAATGTTGTTTTAACAAGGCAAGATATGACAACGGTTCGATGCACAAATTTAAATGGGGCCAATATAAGACTAGATTTTCCCGCATATGGGCCCCATATTTAATTAAGGTGAATCGGCATAAGGCCCCCAAACCACATGACAATCTGCATGCAAGTATGACAATTCAATATGCAACAATTTGATATTACATTTATAAAATAGGGCTCGAGAAAAGGGGTCACACATTAGGGTTCGGCAGATCTTGGTTCCGGGGTTCGGGGTCGGGTCTCAGGGTTCAGGGTTCGACGGGAACGAGGTTCGGATACAAGATGAAGAGCTCGGCGTTCCGGGAAGAAGGACTTGGTTCGGTGTCGGGGGCGCATCGGTCTCGCCCTGGTCGGTGTCGATCTTGTCGCTTTCGTGGTCTTCGGGTCCATGTAGACGGTCATGGCGTTCAAGGTGGCGAACTTGGCATTCCGTGGCGATCTTGGCGTCCCGTGGCGATCTTGGCGTCCCGTGGCGATCTTGGCGTCAGGGTTCTCGGTCATCGGTAGATCTTGTCATCGCTCTGGTGTTGGTCTCGACACATACGATGGAGATCTTGGGGTTCGATCTTGATTATCGGAGGCGAACTTGGGGCTCGACACCGGGGTCTTCAGGGTTCCACGAGTTCCGGCAGAAGATCTTGGGGTCCATGCCGAGGTTACTAGCGACCGTGTTGGAGATCAAAACGGTCGTCTTTCTCCCATGGCAAGCTTGGCAGATGGTATTTACCCCTCCAGGATCGAACTTGTGCTACCACAACAAACTTGGCGTACCCATGTTGGAGCTCTGGTACTTGGCTAGCAAAACGGCAGGACGATGGTGTCGACTTGGACGCGGGGCCCCAAGGTCAACTACCACGGCGCACGGTCCACAGGGGCGGCAAGGTCACCTGCAGCGCCGCCACGCGCGGGAGGAGAACGCGAGGAGGACCGGCGGCTGGACATGGGGGAAGCCGACGACGGGGAGACGCGGGGCGGACGAGGACGTGGCCGCGGGAGGCGCAGGACCCGCCGGCGATGAGCCAGGTCCAAGGGAAGCAGCGGCGGCGGTCGGAGACGCTCAGGGGGCGGCATCGGAGATGCGGGGTCGCGCGGCCGGGGCCGGCGCTGTAGGGCGGCGGGCGCCGGCGCTCGGGCTGGCCGGAGCGGGGACGAAGGGGCGGGGAAGGACGGAGGGCCGGTGGCGGAACGGCTTGGCGACGCGGCGGCTTGCCGCGACGGCGAGGGCGGGCGGCCGGACGCGGACGGCGGGGCGAGCGATGGCGAGGCGGGCCGGGCCGAGGAAGGCCGGCGGCGGAGAAGAGGGGGGTCGGGCCGGAGCGGCGAAGGGCGGCAGCACGACGGCCGGAGAAGAGGCGAGCCGGCCGGAGGAGAGGGCGGCGCTCCGGGGCGGAGCCGAAGAGGGAGCGGCGAAGGGAAGGCGCTGGTGGGGGCGGCGCGCGCGGGAGGGTGCGAGCGAGGCCGAGCGGGGGAGGCGGAGCTCGCCGGGGAGGCGCTGGTGGCGGAGGCCGATGGCGGCGGAGGGGCGCCGGAGGAGGGAGCAGGAGGTGGGCGAGCGCGGCGGTGCAGAGAGATGGTTGGCGAGGAGGAGGGGATCGCGGGGGGAGAGAGAAGGGAGACGAGCGAGAGGTGGCAGGGGGTCGCTATCGTGGTGGGCCAGAAGCGGGGCCGGGTGGGGTCAGATGCGGGGACGGGTGGCCAGGGGGTTGGTGGTTGGACCAGGTGAGAGAGGGTTCAGGGTCGCTGCGGGGTGGGACCAGGGTGAGGCAGGGAGGTGTGTGCGTGAGTGCGTGTGAGGGAGGGGAGAGGGAGTGGTGGGTGAGGTGTCAGGCTCTGATTGGGTGGGGTTAGAGCTAGAGGGATGTGGCGAGCCGCGAGTGGCTGGGGTGAGGTGGCTGGGGATGGGTAGACTAGGACTGGGTAGAAAAAGAATATAGGTGGACCGTTTTGGAACTGGGGGTGGCCGACTGGGTCGGTTCGGCCCGGTTTGGCTGCCCCCTAAAAACAAAATAAATATTTTATTAAATAAAACAGGGCATTTGAAAACCGTTGGCAGACCAACCAAAATAATCCGGAGACCCGGGTTTGTGTTTGAACAAAGACGGGGCGTTTAGAAAACAAAAATAGGTTTTTCCGCAATTAGTTTGATGCAAGCAAATGCAAGATGATGACGATGCTCAAATGCAATGTGGCACGATGACATGAGCATGCGGTCATGATGATGCAATTGCACAAAAACAACGCGATTTTCTAGTAGTGGTTTTGCGGGATGCCACAATTCGACACCACTAACAATGGATCTCGCCCTCGAGATCCACCTCATGGTACCGGAAGGGGTCGGCGACCTGCGTCTTCTCGCTTCGTGTAGATCTTCACGACACCACTAACAAGGGTTCCTTCTTCATCTTGAAATCAGCGACACCACCAACAAAGGATTGTTTCTCACGTTCGTCGAGGGAACACTCCGGATAACCAATGGACGAAGTTAAAGGTAAGGCCACCTCTAACTTTCACGGAAGGAGTAAAATCACATTAATTCACCAATTCAATGTACAAGAGCGAATGATAAGAGTAGTGGTATGGTAGCTACTCCATCCCGCACTCAAACCATTACTCTGCACACGAATAGGCGGATTATGCAACCAACTCTCGGAATTCAGACTGAAGATCCCGACCAACGAGGTTCAGAAGAAAAAGGAGTGATGCAGACTCTGCATCGGATCTGGCGTAGATGATGTCGTCGCGTCGTAAAACACCGGAATGCACAAACAAGGAACAAAGAATGGTACCACAGAAGACGGATTCCTCAGATAGCATGAAGACCAGATGTAGCAGCACCGTTACCAAAGGAGGAAGCGAAACCCTGAAGGTACAATGGAACCCATCCACGAGAAATCCTGGACTCGAAGAGAGAGAAGAGAGCGGATTCAAAACACGCAGAGGTGAGAGGAGAGCAGCAGAGGGGTAAGGAGTAAAATCAGACCTAATCAGAACTATCCAACCGATTTTCAAAAATAGTTTTGACACTCTACTTCGGCCGTTAGCTAGGTTATCCTACAGGCTGGACTTGTGGGGTATCGCAACTGCTGAGCTCTGATACCACTCTGTAACACCCTCAGAATCGGCCCTATGCAAGTTTTAGTGATTTCCGCCAAACCCGCATAGAAACGATTCAAAGGTGCCCACCAGGCACTTTCGTGCGGGTGGAAAACGAAGTAATAACATTACACAACAGTCCTCGATGGAACCCACAGAACAGATATATATACAACACGACTCCATGAGTCAAAAATACAGATATACAATACAAAGATCCAAATCACCTTGAAAACGATAGAGCGTCCAGCTACGGACAAGATGCAAATGGGGCTAAGAGCCCTGAAGAATAACCAATGGCGTCCATAACCCTGCCCAGGCCAAGCCGGAAGGGTAACCCTGCTAACGTCGTCGATCTCAAACCTGCTTAAACAAAAGGGGTGCCGACAAAGGGCAAAGGAAAAAAGAGGAGCGTCAGTACTGAGGCCAGTACACGGCGAGACTAGAATTCGGCGGTCCTCGCCTACATAGGTATGGTGGACTGAAGCGGCAGCGGCAGCATGCACTAAACAACCTATAGAGACTCGATAAAACTGTCGGCTATCAGAGAGGGAGAAGAAAGACCTATTCGGTACCAATCTGATACTAACACCAAACAATCCCATCCTGGTATTCCCCCTCGAGACCAAACGAGGAAGTCCACCGAGGAACTCACACAGTTGGCAGTTTTATTTACTCGGTTATTGTTGCAGCAGTTACTAGTCAGGTGTAGATAATCGTCCCGAAAAATAAACAGTGGGCCATTTTAGTTAACCATTCCGTTGTAATTGCGACACTTACTAGTCAAATACAATTAACATGAGATAACCCCAAAACCCAGCAGTTGTTGGTACTTTTATTTAGCCATTCCGTTGCAGTGAAGCTGATTACTAGTCATATCGGATACAAGTCAAGTTATAACAGTAAACTTTAGTTATAGTTGTCTATGATCAAGCACTGTGCTCCAAGTCGTCCATAACCGCGGACACGGCTTCTCGAAAAGATTAAACCCTGCAGGGGTGCACCAAAGTATCCACACGCACTTCAACCCTTTTTTCCAGACCAATTAACATACACCCATCGGTATGTCGGCGGGGCCTACGCGTCATGACGTTTCCCAGACCCAAAGCAAGCACGGGGGGCCACCCCACTAAGTACACCCGCAACAAAGTCGGCCGGTCTCCGAGACGGACTCAGGGTTTGCGACAGTGGCTGTAAACGACAGGGGATCCCAAAACTGGGCCTGTCGATACCGCGAAAACACTCCGCTTCCAAAACAGTACAGGTGCTATCCATCGCACAATCGTAAATAAAGCAGTAAAGCATGGCATAAGTACAGGATAGTAATAAAGCCCCAAACTACTTGTGGCCCCCAGTACAGTACTTTGAAATCAGGTACTAAATCGATGGGGGGCCCATATCTCCCCACATGTGGTTAGCGCGCTCGATCTCGGAACAGGTGTCAAGAACTCGGGGTCCTACGGGACACAAGTGGACGGTTAACAACCAAATAACATCTATTGCCCACCTGTGCCTCTGCTTACCTACTTCAATTTTAGTTATTAAACAATAATTGAAATAAACGATAATTAAAGCCATGATCATCTCCAACATTAGACATGCGGCAATACTCCAACAACTGTGGTACTAGACGACACGCAACAGCACTTGAGCAAGCGACTACGACGCGCAAGTCCAACTATCTACCAAACAACGGGTAATAGGATGTGTCCAAGGCAATATAAGGCTGCAAGGGATATCACGGGTACGAAAGCTAGAGCATCGCAACACAGATAGCAATAGATCAACAGGAGGGAATAAATACTATAAAAGTAAGATAGGTAGAAAGGGGGAGATGCTCGCCTGAAAACATTGCCGACGGTTCATCCAAGATCGGGTCGACACTCGCATCAACTCAACGGCTTTATCCGCGAAGAACCAAAACACTAGAATAAACACCGGATGCAATATTTAATACTACGGCAAAAGATCGGGCATGATGCATGTATGATGTATGACATGGCAAAGGTGCGATGCAATTAGGCAATGTTAAGTGGAACCGGGGTCCCGACAATTAAATATATGGTTCTAGTTGTTTAGATACCCCGCATTTTAAATGTTGTTTTAACAAGGCAAGATATGACAACGGTTCGATGCACAAATTTAAATGGGGCCAATATAAGACTAGATTTGCCCGCATATGGGCCCCATATTTAATTAAGGTGAATCGGCATAAGGCCCCCAAACCACATGACAATCTGCATGCAAGTATGACAATTCAATATGCAAAAATTTGATATTACATTTATAAAATAGGGCTCGAGAAAAGAGGTCACACATTAGGGTTCGGCAGATCTTGGTTCCGGGGTTCGGGGTCGGGTCTCAGGGTTCAGGGTTCGACGGGAACGAGGTTCGGATACAAGATGAAGAGCTCGGCGTTGCGGGAAGAAGGACTTGGTTCGGTGTCGGGGGCGCATCGGTCTCGCCCTGGTCGGTGTCGATCTTGTCGCTTTCGTGGTCTTTGGGTCCATGTAGACGGTCATGGCGTTCAAGGTGGGGAACTTGGCGTTCCGTGGCGATCTTGGCGTCCCGTGGCGATCTTGGCGTCAGGGTTCTCGGTCATCGGTAGATCTTGTCATCGCTCTGGTGTTGGTCTCGACACATACGATGGAGATCTTGGGGTTCGATCTTGATTATCGGAGGCGAACTTGGGGCTCGACACCGGGGTCTTCAGGGTTCCACGAGTTCCGGCAGAAGATCTTGGGGTCCATGCCGAGGTTACTAGCGACCGTGTTGGAGATCAAAACGGTCGTCTTTCTCCCATGGCAAGCTTGGCAGATGGTCTTTACCCCTCCAGGATCGAACTTGTGCTACCACAACAAACTTGGCGTACCCATGTTGGAGCTCTGGTACTTGGCTAGCAAAACGGCAGGACGATGGTGTCGACTTGGACGCGGGGCCCCGAGGTCAACTACCACGGCGCACGGTCCACGGGGGCGACAAGGTCACCTGCAGCGCCGCCACGCGCGGGAGGAGAACGCGAGGAGGACCGGCGGCTGGACATGGGGGAAGCCGACGACGGGGAGACGCGGGGCGGACGAGGACGTGGCCGCGGGAGGCGCAGGACCCGCCGGCGACGAGCCAGGTCCAAGGGAAGCGGCGGCGGCGGTCGGAGGCGCTCAGGGGGTGGCGGCGGAGACGCGGGGTCGCGCGGCCGGGGCCGGCGCTGGAGGGCGGCGTGCGCCGGCGCTCGGGCTGGCCGGAGCAGGGACGAACGGGCGGGGAAGGACGGAGGGCCAATGGCGGAACGGCTTGGCGACGCGGCGGCTTGCCGCGACGGCGAGGGCGGGCGGCCGGACGCGGACGGCGGGGCGAGCGATGGCGAGGCGGGCCGGGCCGAGGAAGGCCGGCGGCGGAGAAGAGGGGGGGTCGGGCCGGAGCGGCGAAGGGCGGCAGCGCGGCGGCCGGAGAAGAGGCGAGCCGGCCGGAGGAGAGGGCGGAGCTCCGGGGCGGAGCCGAAGAGGGAGCGGCGAAGGGAAGGTGCTGGTGGGGGCGGCGCGCGCGGGAGGGTGCGAGGGAGGCCGAGCGGGGGAGGCGGAGCTCGCCGGGGAGGCGCTGGTGGCGGAGGCCGATGGCGGCGGAGGGGCGCCGGAGGAGGGAGCAGGAGGTGGGCGAGCGCGGCGGTGCAGAGAGATGGTTGGCGAGGAGGAGGGGATCGCGGGGGGAGAGAGAAGGGAGACGAGCGAGAGGTGGCAGGGGGTCGCTATCGTGGTGGGCCAGAAGCGGGGCCGGGTGGGGTCAGACGCGGGGACGGGTGGCCAGGGGGTTGGTGGTTGGACCAGGTGAGAGAGGGTTCAGGGTCGCTGCGGGGTGGGACCAGGGTGAGGCAGGGAGGTGTGTGCGTGAGTGCGTGTGAGGGAGGGGAGAGGGAGTGGTGGGTGAGGTGTCAGGCTCTGATTGGGTGGGGTTAGAGCTAGAGGGATGTGGCGAGCCGCGAGTGGCTGGGGTGAGGTGGTTGGGGATGGGTAGACTAGGGCTGGGTAGAAAAAGAATATAGGTGGACCGTTTTGGAACTGGGGGTGGCCGACTGGGTCGGTTCGGCCCGGTTTGGCTGCCCCCTAAAAACAAAATAAATATTTTATTAAATAAAACGGGGTGTTTGAAAACCGTTGGCAGACCAACCAAAATAATCCGGAGACCCGGGTTTGTGTTTGAACAAAGACGGGGCGTTTAGAAAACAAAAATAGGTTTTTCCGCAATTAGTTTGATACAAGCAAATGCAAGATGATGACGATGCTCAAATGCAATGTGGCACGATGACATGAGCATGCGGTCATGATGATGCAATTGCACAAAAACAACGCGATTTTCTAGTAGTGGTTTTGCGGGATACCACAGGTCGCTATACTGGGCGTTCCTTTCCTTCCTCTGGTCGCTCGACGACCATGACGGCGTTGACGACGCGCTCGGAAGCCGCGACGTAGACCAGCATGGGTTCCTTGTCGACGGGGGCGGCGAGTAATGGTGCTGCGAGTAGCACCTTCTTGAGGTCGCGGAGCTCGTCGTCCGTCTCCTTGTCCCACTGGAAGGTGGGGTTCTTGCGCATCAGGCGGTATAGGGGCATCACCTTTTCGCCCAATCGGGGTATGAAGCGACTGAGGGCCACGACTCGCCCGGCCAGCTTCTGGACGTCGCGCAGGCACTCGGGTTTGCCGAGTCGAGCGATCGTGTCGATCTTGGTGGGATTCGCCTCGATCCCGCGCTTGGAGACGACGTATCCCAGTAGCTGACCTGCTGGTACACCGAAGGTGCATTTGCCTGGGTTGAGTTTTATCTTGTATTTCCGCAGGTTGGCGAATGTTTCCGCCAGGTCGGCGAGTAGGTCGCCCTGGCGGGCGGACTTCACTACCACGTCGTCGATGTAGACGTGGATATTGCGGCCAATTTGTCTCGCAAGGCACTCCTGCATACACCGCTGGTAGGTCGCCCCGGCGTTCTTGAGGCCGAAGGTCATGGCGGTGTAGCAGAAGGCTCCGAATGGCATGATGAACACCGTCTTCTCTTCGTCCTCAACGGCCATTTTGATCTGGTAGTACCTAGAGTAGGCGTTGAGGAAGCATAGCGACTCCGAGCCCGCGGTGGAATCGATTATTTGGTCGATCCGCGGGAGGACGAATTGCTCCTTCGGGCAGGCGCTGTTTAAGTTTGTGTAATCGATACACATCCTCAAGGTCCCATTTTTCTTCTCGACCAGGACTGGGTTTGCCAGCCACTTGGAGTATTTTATTGGCCGGATGAAACCTGCAGCGAGTAGACGTTGCACCTCCTCGGCAATGGCTCGGCGGCGCTCTTCATTGAAGGGCCGCAGCGACTGCTTGACAGGTCGCACTTTGGGGTCGGCGTTGAGTTTGTGCTCAGCGAGTTCCCTAGGGACACCAGGCATGTCAGAGGGCTTCCATGCGAAGATGTCCCTGTTCTCACGGAGGAACTCGATGAGCGCGCCTTCCTATGCTGGGCTCATGCCCGTCCCGATCGTCACCGTTTGGCTGGAGTCGCCTGGGACCAGCTCGACGGTGCGGGTATGCGTCGTTGCCTCGAAGGACAAGGTGTTGCCGCCCTCCGAGTTGGGCTTCTTGAGTATAGTGGGGTTGTCGTTGTTGACCCCGCTCGTGTATTTGGCGAGATCGTCGGCGTGGTTGGCCTCGGACGCGATGACGACGTCGGCGAGTTCGGCTCCTTTGGCCTCGCACTCGGCGGCCATGTCGGGGTCGCCATGGATGGTGATGACGCCACGCGGTCCAGGGAGCTTCATCGCGTTGTACGCATAGTGGGGCGCCGCCATGAACTTGGCGAACGCCTGGCGCCCAAGACGCAGTGATAGGGGCTGTCGAAGGGCACCAGCTCGAAGACGATCCACTTGGTGCGGAAGTTTGCCGGTGTGCCAAAGGTGACTGGCAGCGTGACCTTGCCGATCGGGTACGCCTTCCGACCGGGGACGATGCCATGGAACGTGGTGTAGGTCATCTCGACCATCGACTGCGGGAGCCGCAGTCGTCTGAAGGTGTCCAGGTACAGGATGTTGATGGAGCTGCCGCCGTCCATCAATGTCTTGGGGAGCCAGTAGTCTCCCACCTTGGGCTTGACTACCAGGGCGACTCGGCCTGGGTACTCGATGCGCGGCGAGTGGTCCTGGCGGCTCCAAGTGATTGGTTGCTCCGACCAGTTGAGGAACTGGGGAACGTCCACCTGGGCCACCGCGTTGATGGCGACGGAGCGGGTGATGACCTTCTTCTCGCGCTTCGTGTTGAAGCCTGTGAAGGTGTGGAGCGAACGAGCCACGCTGCCAAATTTTCCGCCGTTTGGCGGGTTGTTGTCGGGGTCTTCCCGCGCTCGCCGTGCCTTCTCGGTCTCCTTGAGAGAGTGGCAGTCGGCGGTCGTGTGCGTGGCGGGCTTTCCTTCCCTGCTGTGAAATGCACAAGGTTGGTTAAGGAGGGCCGCAGGGTCGAACCTTGGTTTCGCCTTGTAGTTGCCGCCGTCGCGGCGTTGCCCCCCGTTGCGGCGGAAGCTCTTGGGCTCGCGCTGCGCGTGCCCAGCGTTGGCGACGAAGTCGACTCGCCCGTCACTGCAGAGCTTACCGGTGAGGCGAGTGTTGCTATAGCGTAGATCGGATCGTCGTCCGTTGTCGTTGCCGCTCATGCGGCGTTGCTCTCCCGACTCTTCGTCGGTTTCTTGGTTTGGGTCTTCCTCCGCGTATCTTTTGGCGATCTCAAGGAGGTCCGGTATGTTGTCGAGTGTGCGGTATGCTCGTTTGAGCTTGGCGACCAGGGGCTCGTAACGGCATGAGGTCTTGAAGCAGTGGATTGCGGTGTCTGGGTGGATACCGACCGCGTTGTACCATAGTTCTTGCCATCGTTGGACCCAGCTGCGGGTCGACTCGCGAGGTCCCTGGACGCATCGTTCCAGGTCCTCGATGGTGGTGGCGCGGGTGTATGAACCCTCGAAGTGCCTGACGAAGGCGTCGCGCATCTCTTCCCAGGAGTCAATGCTATCCGCAGGGAGAGTGTTGATCCACTGCCTGCACGCCCCCTCCATCATCAGGGGGAGGTAGCGAGCAGCGAGTAGATCGGTGTGGCCGGCGATCCCCATTGCCATGAGGTAAGTGTCCAGCCACACGGAGGGATCGTACGTGGGGTCGTACTTCTCTATTTCCTTCGGCACTTTGAAGTTCGCAGGGTATCGTTCACCTCGGATCATCGGTCCGAAGCACCAGGGCCCGAGTCGTGTTAGCGATCCCCTCGGCTCGCCATCGCGGCGGTTGGTTAAGGTATGCCGCAGGTCGTCGGGCTGGCTTGCGCGCCAGCTCTGGTTGTTGATGATGTGGGTGCGGGCGTCGACGGGCTGACCGTTGGCGGCGACGAAGTTGGTCGCCGGCAGGGGGTCGTTGGTGGAGCGTGCCGCGTTCGCGGGTCGGTGTTGGAGCTGCAGTGGTTCGGGTGGCGGGCAGTTGAGGGTGTTTTCCACTAAGGGGCGGCCGCTTGAGGCGGCTCTACTGCCCGATGAACGCGAGTACATCCGACCTTGTGAGTCGACGCCTGCGTTTTGTTGCTCGACCGCTTTTGCGAGCAAGGCCTTGACGTACTGGATCTGTAGGGCGCCGTCACCGGTGGTCGTGATGTTGTCGGCCGCTGCTCGGCCCGCCATGAGTTTGTCCATTGGGGTAGAGAACAGTGGTAGGCCGTTTGCGTCTCGCTCCCGTGAGGAGACCACGATCCGCGGCTGGTCCCTGGGGGTACACGGTTGGGTGGAGGTGGGGCGCCATTCGCCGTCGACCCTGGTGGGGGCCGAGCGCTTCCTCCTGGTGGCGCGTTCTCGCGGATCGCGCGCTCGGCCGCACGGGCCGGGTCACTCTCGTCGTCGAAGTTCAGGGCGTGCCCCTGGACGGTGGGGTTCAGGCGCGACCTGATTCGTTGCTGGTGGTAGCGCGATAGCTCCTGCGCCGTCACCTGCTCGAGGAGAAATTTTTCGCGCTCGGCTTGCTCCTTGCGAACTGCTTCTGCCAGCTTCAGGCAGAGTTCCTCGACCTCTGTTGCCATTGTGTTGGGAGGGATCGGGGTGGATAATGGATCCTCTGGTGGTTTGGCGCCAGTCGCCATGTAGGTCGCGGCATGGCGACCGGTCCCGTCGCGGAGATCGGCGGAGTTCTCCGACCCGGAGTCGAAGTCAAAGATCCCGAGGATGGAGGGATCCTCGAAGTCTCCGAGGATGGAGACTTGGGTGATGGAACCCGCGGGCGACACGGCGACGATGGATCCAGCGAGTGAAGACGGGGTCGCCGAGTCGGCGTCCTCGTTGAGAGCCGCGTCTTCCGCGGCCGCGGCGGTTCCAGCCACGTCGCTGTGGGCTGAGTCGTACTCGGAGGCGAGGCGGTGGATCATGCGGACCTGACTCTCAGAGAGTCAGTCGCGTGGCGGCAACTCGCGGGTGCGAGCTGAGTCCTCCGAGACGATGACGTCGGTGAGGCCGACATAGAGGCTGATCGTGCCAACCGGCAGGATCATGATGTGCGTGACGGGTCGCGCCGCCGGGACATAGCTGCTCGGCAAGATTTGGAGCATCTCGCCGATCGCTATCATGCGGCCGGTGGAGACCGACTCGTTGATGGGCAGATTGGATCTCGCCGCAGAACACCGGCCAGACCGGCCAGGCCCCACGGTGGGCGCCACTATCGTGGGAATGACCACGGCAGATGCTGCAATCGGCAGCGAGTAGTAGAACATAGGGCAAGGGCGGCCAGCCATCTGCGGTGCGAGATGAGGGCGGAGACACAAGGATTTACCTAGGTTCGGCCCCCTCGGAGGGTAAAGACCTACTCCTGCTAGATTGTATTATGGTGGAAGTACAATGGGCGAGCTCGGCGGCTAGGCGGCGAGTCGCTTGGGTGGATGATGGAACGTATCCTCTACTCGCCCTCTAGGGAGGTTTATATAGACTCACCCCCCTAGGGTTTACAGATCTCAACCGAATCAGTTAAGGTTTTGGCAATCGTTTAACCTAATCTGACTGGGCCTATCTACTCTCCTGGGCCTTCAGCTTCCAGTCGCTTGAATCTACGCCAGGTCTTGATCCAGTCGCCGTCCTGCAGGCCCACTTGCCAAATCCTGGGCCGGTCAGAAACGCTCTGCTGGGTATACCCCGGTAGGCATATCCCCATCAATCATGAAGGGAGATCACAAGATCTAAACATGGTAGCACAGAGGAGGAGAAACAACCATCTAGCTACTACATGGACTCGTAGTCCAAGGTGGAACTACTCACGCATCATACCGGAGGCTGGCATGGTGATGAAGAAGACCTCCGGGATGATCTCCCCTCTGGCAGGGAACCGGAAAGAGCTTTAGATCCCCCCGATCTAGGGACGATGGTGGAAGCGGCTACGGACTGTTTCATAGAATATTGATCGGGTACTTAGGGTTTTGGTATCGGGGGCTTCTTATAGGCGAAGAGGCAAGGCAGGGGCACCCGGGGTGGCCGCTCCCTCCCCCTGGAACGGGCCAGGCCTGGCCGTGCGGACAGGGGGTGTGGCCCCCTGGTGGCTCCCCTCTGTCTCGTACTCTGGATCTGTGTTCCCCACGGTAAAATATTGAGTTTGGCTTTTGTCCCATCCAATTCCGAGAATATTGATTTTCTGCCTTTTTTGCAACTAAAAACAGAAGAAAACAGGCAACTGGAACTGTGGCCTTGTTAATAGGTTAGTCCTAGAAAAAATATAAAAATACCTCAAAGTTTATACAAAGCAAAGCAAAGTATATTCTAAACAAGGATGGAACATCAAAATTATAGATATGTTTACGACGTATCAGTCCCCCATGGACATGTCGGGTGTGCCAAGGGAGTTCACCGAGCACTCTCTACATGTACGGCTGGATGCCAAGCCGGTCAAGCATCCCCTCCGTTGCTTCGTGGAGGATAAGAGGACGGTCATCGACGGCGAGATTGCCCAGCTACTTGCTGCCGGCTTCATCATGGAAGTGTACCACCCAAACTGGCTGGCCAACCCAGTCCTGGTGTTGAAGAAGAACAAGACTTGGCGCATGTGTATCGACTACATGAGCCTGAACAAGGCCTGTCCGAAGGACCCTTTTGCTTTGCCCCGTATGGATCAAGTCATTGACTCTACGGCCGACTGTGATTTTCTCTCCTTCCTCGATTGTTATTCCGGTTACAATCAGCTTCGGCTAGATCTGGCTGATCAATTGGAAACATTGTTCATCACCCCGTATGGGGCTTACTTCTATGTAACCATGCCATTCGGCCTGAAGAATGCAGGTGCCACCTATCAGCGCTGCATGCAGAAATGCTTGCACTCGCAAATCGGCCAGAATGTGCACGCTTACATGGACGATGCCGTCATCAAGACGAAGGAGAAGCAGACCCTGCTGGAGGACCTTGGCGAGACGTTCGCGAACCTTCACCGGTACCAGATGAAGCTAAACCCGGAGAAGTTTTTGTTCGGCGTGCCAGCCAGACAGCTTCTTGGTTTCCTCGTGTCACACCGAGGGATCGAGGCCAATCCGGAGAAGATCATGGCTAACGAGAGGATACAACCGCCTAAGAGCCTGCTAGGCGTCCAGAAGTTCACCAGATGCCTGACCTCCCTCAGCCGATTCGTCAGCCGGCTTGGGGAGAAAGAACTTCCGTTGTACCAGCTGATGAAGAAGGCAGACAAGTTCACCTAGACTGCGCAGGCGGACACCGCATTCCACAACCTCAAGCACATGCTATCCACAGCACCGGTTCTTGCCACGATGGCTGAGAAGGAGCCGATGTTGCTCTATATAGCCGACACCAACTGAGTCGTCAGCGTCGTACTGTCGGTGGAGCGTCACGAGGAAGGCAAGGCCCAGCCGGTTCAGCGACCCGTATACTACCTCAGCGAGGTGCTTTCCGTTTCCAAGCAGAACTACCCCCACTACCAGAAGATGTGCTACGGCATCTACCTGGCCTGCAAGAAGCTCAAGCACTACTTCCAGGAGCATCCGCTCACGGTGGTGTCCACCGCGCCATTGGGAGACATCTTCGGCAACAAGGACGCCATGGGCCGGGTAGCCAAGTGGGGCATCGAGCTAGCCGCCTACTGTATCCGGTATGAGCCAAGGATCACCATCAAGTCTCAGGCGGTGGCAGATTTCTTTGTCGACTGAGCACCAGTAACTGCCATTGGTTCCTGATTCCGACTACTGGAAGCTGCACTTCGACGACTCGAAGATGCATGGGGGCTTGGGAGCCAACATCATGCTCACCTTGCCCAAGCAGACCAGCTGGAGTACGTGCTGCAGATCCACTTCGCCGCTTCGAACAATGTCGCCGAGTACGAAGCACTTGCGCACGGGCTCTTGCTCGCGAAAGATATTGGCATTCGCCAGATCCTCTGCTTCGGGGATTCGGATCTGGTGGTGCAGCAAGTATCCAATGAGTGGGACGCCCAGGATGCCAACATGGCCCTGTACCGGTTCCACATCCAGCTGCTCAACGCTGGCTTCGAGGGATGTGAGTTCCACCACGTCCCCGTGCCAACAACAAGGTGGCCGACGCGCTCGCGCGAGTCGGATCCACCAGATCAGCCATCCCTCCCAGAGTTTCCTTGGAGCACCTCCGCAATACCAGCATCACTCCCTCTCCGAAATCCGAGTCCATCATCTAGGTAGAAGACCCGGGGGCTGCCAGCTCGAAAGATCCAGACCCCGTTGTTGTGCCCTCCAGCTCGAAAGACCTGGGGTCTGCCTCCTCCTCAAGTAAGTCATCGCCAGGCAAGCCAAAGGGCTCGGGGGATGCCGACTCGGGCATCCCACCCGGTCGACCCTCGGACAAGCTCCAGGTCTTGCCGGCTAGCGTCTTCACCATCCGGGAAGTTCCATCCTGGGCCCATCCCTTCATGAACTACCTCCTCAACGATGAGCTCCTGGCTGACGAGGTGGAGGCAAGGAAAATCCGGCGCCGTGCGCACATGTACATCATCATCAACAAGGAGATGTACAAGCGCAGCGCTGTGGGAATCTTTCAGCGGTGTGTCGATGCAGATACCGGCTACCGGCTATTGAAGGAAATCCACCGGGGAGAATGTGGCCACCACGCCTCTTCTCATGCCTTGGTGGAGAAGGCAATGCGCCATGGATTCTATTGGCCCACCGCTTCGGAGGATGTGGACCAGCTAGTTCGTGCATGCAATGGGTGCCAGCGGTTCGGCCGGCTGAGGCACATGTCGACTTTAGCGCTCAAGACTATATCGATCGCGTGGCCCTTTGCCGTCTGGGGGCCGGACATGGTCGGCCATTTCAAGCAAGCCCGAGCCGGCATGACCCACCTGCTGGTGGCGGTGGACAAGTTCACCAAGTGGATCGAGGCGAAGCCGATCCAGAAGCTGGACAATGCCACGGTCGTCACCTTCTTACGGGACATCATCATCCGGTTCGGGTACCCCCACAACATCATCACTAATAACGGCACAAACTTCTCCAAGGGAGCATTTGCCTGGTTCTGCCACAAGGGGATCCGACTGGACCTCATGTCCGTCGTGCACCCGCAGTCCAACGGGAAGGTGGAAAGGGCAAATGACTTGGTGCTAGCCGGAATCAAGCCCCGGCTAATCGAGCCGCGCAAGAACAAGATGGAAAAGTCGGACGAGGAGACGGAGAGGCCATGGAATGTCGACCTTCTCCGCCCATTTTACACTTAGTTGAAAATCAGTGTATGTAACTGGAACCCTAAATGAATGAAAGATGTGGAACCCCGGCTGACGCTCGGGGGCTCCTTGCTAGACATTTTGTTGTTGTTCATTTCCGATTAAATCCTGCAATGTTTTTTCCGGATTCCGTCGACCCCTGCCCTCAGGGGCTTGCCGGTTGGCCCGACCTGCTAATTCTATAAGCCGACTGAGTAGTGTGCGATGATGTTAGAGGCCCACTCTTTGTCTCAGCTACAGACCGTAACCCGGCTGTCCGACTAGCAAGAGCAAAAGCCCGAGGCATCCCACATGAAAAACGGTGAAAGATGCGACAGATCGGACATTCCGGCCATGTGCCTAGTTGGTATTTTCCGGCTACTAAGCCTCTAGTACCATGCGCAATGTATTGTCAGCTCCCTTTGGTTCCGGCTCCAGACAGCAACCCGGCTGCCCGGGAAGGATGCAGCATAAACAACATCGCGCACGGGAAAGTGACTAAGTGATCATAAAAGCACGAGCTAGTTTCTGAAAAATTGAAAATTCTAGTCGGACAGGCGCCAGATGCATCACGCAGTAGTGTACTGATAAGAAGCCATTTTTGTGTGTTTTCTTTTGCACAACTGCACCGAGCCGGATCTCAAAGGCACAGAAGATTCGAAGGACCTATCTATGATATCTACTCTGAATCTCGGGGGCTACACCCGCGCGCCCCCACTGGAAGCATGTAGCTCCCGGCTATAAGATGTTCCAGCCAGTCGGGGAAAGGTGGAGCCAGTCGGAAATCAAGATAGCAAGATCACCCGGGCCGGATACAATTTCTCTCGACCGGCTAAGTCCATCAGTCGGATAAGCAAGACACAGAGAAAACACAAGAATTTTTTGAAGATCCGAAGCACCTTCCTGCGGTAGCCACTCCGAATCTCGGGGGCTACACCCAGTGGGTGCGCTGGCGCGCCCCCACTGGAAGAGCAAAGTTCCCGGCTAAGAGATATCCTAGCCGGTCAAGACAAGAGAGATGTAGAAGGAAGATCACAAGGAAAGAAAGAAAGAGAGAAAGATAGAAGTGGTAAGAAAAGTAATAGAGAAAAAGGGCCCAAAGAATGGCCGGATGCAGTTTCTCCCGTCTGGTTAGGCAAGTCGGATTCTAAATGGTAAGGCAGAAATTAAGATTTTTTTGAATATTCGAAGCACCTGGCTACTCCATCTACTCCGAATCTCGGGGGCTACACCCAGTGGGTGCGCTCACGCGCCCCCACTGGAAGTATGTAGCTCCCGGCTAAGAGATGTACTAGCCGGTCAGAGCAAGACAGCAAGATCCTACCAAGTCAGAAGTGCAAGGTCGCATAAAGAAAGCGAAAGGAAAAAAGGCTCATAGCCGAGTAAGTCAGAGACAGTTAGCTGTCCAAGACAAGCAAGGTAAAACTGACTGAAAAGGACCAGTCGGGAGAAATTAATCGGACATACCCAACAAAAAGCATAGATATCAAGACAAAGGTAACCAGGCATTCATTAACCAGCGGGGGACGAAGCCCCCGCAGATCCAAGGTTCCAAAACGCCAAGTGTGCAAAGCCAATGTTATGTAGAAATACTATCGACATCCCGGGGAATCCTTATTCTTCATGCCGCCGACCCTTTGTCGTGGGGAGCATCCGAGCTGGCCCAGCCACTCTGAGAGGACGTCTCCGCCTCGCCATCCGGCCCAGCGCTCGCCTTCGTCTCCGTCAGCACTTCGTCGATGTCGGCGTAGTTGGCGATCGTGATGGAGGCAGAGCGGAATCCCGGATGGTCCTGGAGCATGATAGGGAGATCCGCGCCGGCTCGGAAGCCCTCCATCATCTTCTTGACATCGGCGTCCTTGTACCAGCTCAGCATTAGCACCAGAGCCATCTCGGAGCTGGCACGAGAAGCGAACTCGCGGAGCTAGTAGATGGCATTTGGAGCGTCGCCGAGCTTGATGGCCAGGGCGCCCATGGTCCCCGGTAGGAGATCACCTGGCCAGACGAGGTCGTGGATGGCGGCGCCAGCTCTACGCAAATTGGCGGAGTCCTCCCCGAGCTGCGCCACCGGATCCCAGGCGCAGGCCTTCTCGCCCGGCGCGACCCACTGCACCCGGTCGTATGCCAAGGCATCTACTTGCGGATAGAAGACTTTTGATCAGAAGTGGAAGTCAAAAAGCAAAATCTGGCAAAACCAGTTGGACGGATGCAAGAACATGGAAGAATCGGACTCACCTTTGGCTGCGTGCCCGATATTCATCAGCTCGCCCTCGAGGAAGGCGGTGTGCTCCTTTAGCCGGGTGACCTCCCTGTCCAAGAGATCGAAGGCGGTGGCCCGGATGGCAAGAGCCTCCTTGTGCTCTTTTGTCGCGGCTTCGAGTTGGTTGACCTTCGTGTGACATTCCTTGTTCTGCATGCAAAGCGGCGAGTTGTCCCGGCTGAGGCACGTGACGGAATGCGTCAGTCGGTCAATCTCGCGCTACGCGCAGACAAGGATGGCTATAGCAAGACAAAGGGAATGAAAAAAGAATGAAAAGGCAGTCGGATAAAAAAAGAGAAGAAAAGAAGGCAAAAAATTACTCCGCACGGTCCCCCGCACCATAGCCAGATGCTCCCCTGCGACCTGGTTGGAGCTTGCTAGCGTCGCCTGCAGCTGTCGGCACTCCTTCAGTCCGGCTTCGAGGTTGCCTTCGAGACTTTGAAGCGAAGGGCCTGCCCCTAGCGGCAGCAGCGCGAGAGGGCCGGATAGGGCATCTGGGGTGTCGCGGGCCGCGGTCATCCACTGCACCGTCGCCTCCTTGTCGGAGTCGACCTCCTCCACCACCACCATCTCCTTCCCATCTCGAGAGCCTCCCGCGCCAGCTGAAGAAACTCCGCCAAGCCCGGAGGCTGCATCTGGATGGCCCGACGCGCTCGGGGGCCCGATGGGAGCCAGCCGGATCAAGGTCTCTGGCTCCGGCGGCGGAGTGACTTCAGGCGAAGGCGGGGGCAGCAGTCGAGGGGGAATCCACCTTGATGGGGGTCGCGAGGCGGCAAGGCAGAGACGTTGCAGCCGGGCTCGCGATGCCAAAGGAGAGGAGATAACTACGAAGGAAAGAGCAAAGTCAAGAACAAGGAAAAGGGAAAAACCAGAAATGCAAGAAGAAAAGAAGAATAAGATGAAGGAAAAAAGGACTTACCCTGCACCACCGGCGCGCCGGTCCTCTTCCGGGCACCCAGCGGTCCGGCCGGGGCGCGGAGGGATGCCCACCCGGCTGCGCTTGGCAGCCAGATCCTCGGGGGCGGCAGCGTGGCTCGAGCTCCCCTCGCCGGCTCGCTTCCTGGCCGTCTCGGACGGGGCAGCTCCGTCGCTCTCTACTGGCGCAGGGCCGTGTGGGTCCTCCACCGCCTCGTCAGTCCGGCTGGGGAAGAACCCCTCCTTGCCATCCGAACCCTCTCCAGATCGACGCACGTGTGGCTCTGGGAGATCAGGGGTGAAGGACTGGAGGGGCGCCTCGCGTTCCTCCCGAATGATGCACGGGAAGGTCTACAAGGAAAAAATTCGAGTCAAATTAAGAGGCGATTCTGGATGGGAAAAAGGCAAGAGAAAAATCAACAAGGCAACTTACCGGGGGAGCACGGTTCTCGCGGTTGTAGGGGGCAAGTCCGAAGGACCAGTCGGCCTTGATCTTCTCCTTCGTGATCATCCAAACCCACTCGTAGAGGTCGGCGAATGGCGTATCATGCGGGGGAGCCGGGTCGGGTCCAGCTGGCCGGAGTAGTAGCACATCTTGTGTGCTCGCTGCTGGAGGGGCATCATTAGTGAGGAGACCCAACTGAGCATCACGTCGATGCTGGTTAAGCCGGCTGTGACCAGCGACCTCATCCGGCGCAGCTCCTCCAACTCGGTCTTGGAGCCGAAGTTCTTCTCCTCCCAGTTCGCCCGGGTGGACTCGACATCTTGGAAGGCCGGTAGGTTGAGCCAGTCATCTACGAACAGGTTATGTACGTAGAAGTACGTTTGCTGCCACAGCTTGACCATGTCATGCAGCCAGAACTTCAGGTAGCCGGTCTACGAACGGGAGCAGATGGAGGCGCCGCCACAAGGCATGAGCGGGCCTTTGGTGTATTGGACCTGGAGCCGGATAAGGAAGAGCCGGCAGAAGAGCCCGAGATTCGTCTGGATCCCGAGGTAGCACTCACAGATGACTACAAAGTGTGCAAGAATGCCGATTGCGTTGGGGCCAAGATGGTGGAGGCGGAGATCGAAGTGAGCAAGGAAGGAGAGGAAGAAGGCGATGGCCGGGAAGGCCAGGCCGCGCGCAAGATGTGCGAGGAAGACCATGCACTCACCAACTTGCGAGTTCAACATACCTCGCCGGCTGGCGCGAGGCGAACCCCGACCTCGTCGGCGGTCGGCAGCACGCGGGTGCGGCGATACTTCTCAATTTTCTCCTCCGTGACGGAGGAGCCGCACCAAGCCCCGCTAGAGGATAAATAGGAGCGACGGAGGAAAGGCGATGGCCCGTCGCTCCGGTGAGAAGAAAAGGGCAGCGCTGGCGAGACGAAGGCGATGCGAGTGATGACCCACAAGTATAGGGGGTGTATCGTAGTACTTTCGATAAATAGGAGTGTCGATCCCAACGAGGAGCAGAAGGTGTTGACTAGTGGTATGGAGCAGGAAATCTCTGTAAATACTTAGCAAACGGATTTTATGTTTTTTTGATAAAGCAAGGAAATAAAGTGCAAGTAAATAAAGAAAACAAATAATTGCAGCAAGTGGCCCAATCCTTTCTTAGCAAAGGACAAGCCAGAGGAAATACTTATGAGGACCAAACGTTCTCGAGGACACATGGGAATACTGTCAAATGATTTCGTTCATATAGCTGATTAATCTTCTTTGGTTTTATAAGTGTTGTGTGGGTGAACCAGTGCTAATGTACAGACATTATTTGGAATAATAGATACTTGTGGTTAAACCCCTTGAAAGCATCTGCAACTACAAGAAAGCAATTAAGATAAAAACCTAACCACAACCTTAAACTCTGAGATCCTACACTCCCTTGTGTAAAGGTTTCCTAACGGGGGTTTTGGTTTATGTCACTCCGACAACCCCACAATTAGTAGCCAAATACACAATGCATTCCCCTATGCCCGTAAATGGTGAAGTATCATGTAGTCGACGTTCACATGACACCACTAGAAGAATAGCACCAAAACTTAAATATTAAACCATTGAATAATACCTCAACACAATTCCACTACTAACAATATGACTTCTACCATGTCCTCAAGAACTGAACGAACTACTCACGAGACATCATATGGATCAAGATCAGAGATGATATAATGATGGATAACAATGTGAACATAAACAATAATTCAATGGTTCCACTCACAAGCATCAACTACAATAGTAATCAACACCGGGAAAGTTTCCCCTAAGAACTATGCAAGATTCAACACAATTGTTACAGCGGGATGGAGTGGTAATGATGGTTCTGGTGGAGATGATGGTGTGGGTGATGATGATGATCCCGATGAAGTCTAGCTTGATGATGACGTTAATGGCAACGATCTCCCCTCTTCGGGAAGGAATTTCCCTGGCAGAAATCTGTCTTCTAGAGAGCTCTTTCTCTCTCGGTGTTTTCTGCCCCGTAGAGGCGATGGAATATTTTTGTGGTTGCTCTCCCCGACTTTAGGATTTCGAGGAGAAGATCTAGGCGAGAGGGAGGAGCTAGAGGTGGGCCAGGGTGGCCACACCCCCTGTAGGCGCGGCCTAGGGTGGCCCGCGCCTAGGGGGTGTGGGGCCCCTGTGGCCCAACTCCGCCTCCCCTTCTGGCATCCTTCATCTTCTAGGGAAATATAATTTTTTGTAGTTTTCTGGTATTTTTCTAATCTTCACGAAATTGCATGAAAACACCGCTTTTCCATCAGAATCCTAACTCCGAAAGTTCATCCTCCAAGAATCATCCATCATGCAAAAACAAAAGAAAAGACATAAGTAACACCTCTTAATATGAAATATATCAATGAATAGAGGCAAATTATGATATAGAATGGTGATGCAAATTGGACGTATCAACTCCCCCAAGCTTAGACCTCGCTTATCCCCAAGCAAAAACTGAGTTCAGTAAACATGTCCACAGTTTTATGGAGTGAAGTGTCGATAAAAAGAATACAACAAGAAGCATCGCACTTACCAATACACAACTCATAGAAGAAAGCAACTCACCATTATATAACTTAGCTTGCAACAAGTATGGGAGTCACAATAAAGATGCATAAAGATAAATCATAATTGGGATTGGCAAACTTTGTTCTTGGTCAGAGAACAGTTGGCAAACAGTTTTCAGGCAAAGCTTTTGTAAAGAAATTTATAACAGGAGTACTCTTTTTGCTCAAACATAAAAGGGTTTTCACAATGATGGCTTTCAAAGTAATACTCATTGAGATAAGAGTCTTGTGCAAACAAGGGAGATAAACAACATGATTGAATAAATCATCATATGAATGCTTGAAACACAACAACTCAAATGCTTGCTAGAGATAGAGAGGAATTGGTTTACTGACTCAACCTAGAAGTAAAAGAAAGGCCCTTCATAGAGGGAAGTAGGGATTTAGAGTTCATAAAGAGCTTTCAAAAGAATATGGTACTTGTTAGATTTCAGCTCTCATTGCCCCTATCATAAGCATCTTGAAGTGATTAAGGTTAAAATGAACAAACTATGGAGTATATGCTTGAAAAAGTATAAGTTGGCAATATCATGTCCCTTGAATACGAAGGCCGCTCCTCATGCTACTCAACTTTAGTCACCGGTAAGTTCTTTTCATAGTAAGTACATGTGTATCATAGAGAACCGCCAACGGGGTACCCCTTGCACATGATATAGGAGTTATCCCATAATCAAAATGACAAGGCAAGTAGACAATGAGCATCTCATCAATCTTCTTATTTACCATGTGAAAATGGTGCTTTTTTCTCTCTTTCCTCTTTTCAAAATGTCTCTCTCTTTTTTTATATAAGAAGAAAGCTTCATGGATTGCTCATTATGGTGATGCTGCAAGTTTCCACCATGATTAGGCATGGCTTAGGCTAGCGGCCCATGCGTTTCTCTAACACACATACAAAACTCCATGCACTTACAATTTCCCCTTTTATTTCACACCGACAACGTCCGCAAACAAAAGAGCATGATATCAACTGTGTATAGTGTACAGGTGCAATGTTGAAAGCGTTCCCCGTGACATCACGGTTCTGCTAATTCCAACGTATGGGTGCAAGCATATACAACTTCGATGACACAGTGGTTCAAGTTTATTAGGGGAAAGAAAATAAGGTGTGCCATCAAGTTCGTGAGAGCTTTACTAACTAGTTTTCACATAACAAAATAATTTTTAATTTGAAAGATAGATGAAGCTTGAGAATTAACTTGGAATAGCAATAATGCTAATATGTAGATATGGTGGACACAAATGGCATATGTTTTGGTTTAAAGGATTGGATGCATGAGAAGTGTTCCCTCTCAGCACAAGTTTTTGGCTAGCAAGGCTGGGTAGCAAGCAAAAGAGTTGAAGGAAACAAGCAAACATACAAGTAATAAAGTCAAACATGCAATCTAACCTTGAAGACACAAAAGATCTTAAATAAAGAATACTAAGCTTATGAGCCAATCAAGAAAGGAAATAAATGATACAAAATACCTGTAAATGCTTTTCTCTTTTCCTTTCAAACCTCAAAAGGTGTCGCTAGTGACCAGAGCTCGCTTTGCCAAAACCAATTTAGATTCACTTGATGCTCCCAAAGTGATACCAATACTAATCAACAAGATCAATTGCATAATTGAGATTGCAAACTAAAATAAGAAATGCAAAAAGTAAAAGATGAGACTTCTCATTAATATTCCATAAAGGCACTCACACCAAGGGATACATAGATAACCAACTAAAGGAGAGATACTTCCACAATGCAAACCAACCGATATGATAACTTCTCTATCCAAGATATGACTCTACTAAAAAGGTAAAAAGATAAAAGATAATGATGTGATACCGCGGCACTCCCCCAAGCTTGGAACAAGCCAAGGGGATGCCAAAACCTGGTGACAAATTACTCCTTCGGTGGTGGTGGTGTTCCCTTGTTTAGGGTGAGAAAACCCTCCAGCATCTTACAAAGCCTGTTATTCTCCTCTTGAAGTATATCCACCTTCATCCTTAGAGCATGGTACTTATCACAAAACTCATCAGTGGTTCGAAGGGCTTCCATTGCCTCAGGGTAGGATCAGAAGTCTGGAAGGGAAGTCATAATCCTTTGCATATTATGAGAAAAAGCACGTCCAGTGTTAATTTCCCCTACAAAAGTAGGTTTCCTTGCCCTTGATCCCGTGGCAGCTTGTCCCTTTATGCCTGCTAACATGTCCTTTAATTTCTCCTCGATGCTCCAATCCATGTCTTCGTGCCTAGCAGCGATCCTTTCTTCTTCCACGGGCTCCTTGCCCTTGTCGTTGGCGGAGACCATGGTGCCTCTAAGCTTGAGAGTATTTTCTGACAGAAATAGATTGAAACGAAAACACGACAAGAACACGATATACGAACCTCGGGGGATCCGGGGGATAATATTATGAAGTTTTACGACACAAGGAAGGTAGTATGTAGAAACGAGGCAGAGACGGACTCCTGGGGGCTTACACCCCTGGTGGCGCGGCTAGCTGGGGCCCGTGCCACTGGTGGGTGTGCCCCACCTGAGCTCCGTTTCCTCCTCTGTTTCATCTCGTAACCTTCCATATATAATAAAAACATCAAAAATATAAAAATATAAGGTTTTCACGAACCTTTTGTTTGCAGCACTTTTTAACTATTCAAAGACAGACTCTGCAGATTCCTTCTCTCCAACACCTGAAAATTCCTCTCATACAAAGCCTCACACAAACTGCATTGGCAACATTAGTGTATGCAAAAATAATAAACCTTTAGGTTCAAACTTCAACTAAAATCCATCAAAACAAAATCTACTGTAGCAACTCCTTTTCAAATGCCCAAAAAGAAACTGAAAGGGAATCAATATAAGAGGCAAATGCAAATGATGACAAAAATCTGTCAAAACAGACCAGCACGTAAAGATTATTTTTTTTGAAAAACTTTTGTTGCTCAAATCAAAAAGTTCAAAACTAAGGGAAGTTGGATAACAACTTGGGGAACAAGCACATAAAATTGCAGATCCATCCGATGTACTGAGCTCCTTCACGAATTTTTACAATACAACACAAAAATCTGTCTCAGGACAGCCACTTTTCACAACTCCTCCACTTCTCAAAAGAGGTTGATATTGACACAAAAAACCAAAAAAAAAGGATAAGGAGAGGTTATTACAAGAAATAACTTCCAAGACTCAATAAAACTATTGGGTTATCTCCTAAGAAGTACTTTTCTTAATGCCTTTAAGTTAGGCTTAGCAATTTCAAAGATGCTCACATAGCAGATATGGATTTGAAATGAAAGAAAGCATCAAGAAGCAAATATCCAACACATTTGAGTCTAACCCACTTCCTATGTAGGGGAGTCTCATGGGGAAAAATTATTGAAACAAAAGCCAACCATCATAGGAAGACAAAACAAGTGCAGCTTCAAAGCTTTCAACATAAAGCGGGGAAACTTAATATTATTGAGATGCATAAAACCATGTTTCCCTCTCTCATAATAACTTTCAGTAGAACTTTGAATAAAGTTGACAATATAAATATCACAAGAAACAACTTTATCATCAGAATGAGCATACTTAAAATCATCAAAAAGAGGTCTAAGGTCATAAACTGGATCAATACAAGCAAGTTGTTCCATCCTGAAATCCTCATTAAGCAATTCATTTTCATAAGGAGTTTTAGCAAATTTGGAAAAATTAAACTCATATGATTCTCCATCAAACTTAGTCAAAACTTTCTCCTTCTTACAATCTACAATAGCCCCAAAAGTATTCAATAAAGTTCTACCAAAGATAATAGGACAAGTCTTACTAGCTTCTGAACCAAGTACTAGAAAATCAGCGGGATATTTAATCTTACCACAAAGAACCTCCACATCTCTTACAATGCCAATTGGATAGACTGTCTCTCTATTAGCAAGGTGAATAACCACATCAATGTCCTCAAGTTCACAAGGACCAATTTCATGCATAATTTCCCTGTAAAGATCATAAGGAATAGCACTAGAACTAGCACCAATATCACATAAACCATAATAGCAATGATCACCAATTCTCACAGAAAGCACAGGGACACTAGTTTTCCTAGCTTTTCTAGGATGAGAGACAATATTAGAAGCATCTTCACAGAAGACAATGTGCTCATCCTCTATATTTTTAGTGACAGGATCTTTCACCATGGCTACTACAGGTTCAATGTTTATTTGCTCATCAGGTTCCACAGTTCTCTTTGTACTTTCTCTAACCACATTATATATAATAGAATGTTCCTTTACCTTAGCAGGAAAAGGGACTTTCTCAATATAAGGTTCGGGCAAAATAGGATCAATAGTACAAACTTCAGTGCTTCTAACAGGAACATGATTAACAACATCTTTATAAGGCGCATGGTACTTGTTCCACTCCTTTTTGGGAATTTCAATATAAGAGGCAAAAGCCTTAAAGAAATTTGCAATAACTTGAGAATCAAGACCATACTCAGTGCTAATATTACATAAGTTATCAGTTCCCATAAAAGATTTAATGCATTCATAATCATAATTTATACATGGATTTCTTCCTTTGTCATTCTCCCATGCTTCAGTGTTCTCTTGAATACGATCTAGGAGATCCCATTTAGCTTCTTCCTTCATACGTGTGAATGATCCAGCACAAGAAGCATCTAAGAAATCTTTATCATGAAGAGAAAGCCTTGCATAAAAGTTATTATAATAATATTATTAGGGAGTTCATGAATAGGACATTTAAGCATTAGTAACTTCACTCTCCCCCAAGCTTGGGTTGTACTCTCTCCATCACGAGGCCAAAAGTTATATAATAGATTTCGATCCTTATGAATCTCACTGGAAGGATAGAATTTAGAATAAAAGAGAGGTCTATTTTCTCCCATTACATGGACTGTCCATTCTTTAGTAGCTTATACCATTCTTCAACTCTTCCTTTCAATGACATAGAGAGTAACTTCTTCTTCACATGTTCAGTTGTGATACCTGCACACTTAAACAATCCGCATAATTCATGGATAAAAAGCAAGTGATCACCAGGATGGACAGTTCCATCCCCAAAATAATAATTATCCATAACACGATCAACAATACTTGTAGGTATCTTAAAAGGATCTATCTCAATAGGTGGTGGTTCATCTACTACCCTGACAATGGTAGTAGTTTTCCCAAATAGGAAACCAAGTGGGTTATCTATAATGGAAACAAAGTAACAAACAGAAATAAAAATCAATACTCACAGTAGAAGTTTCCTTTACCAATTCCACTCTTCAATAGCACTTCACTCCCCGGCAACAGCGCCAGAAAATAGTCTTGATGACCCACAAGTATAAGGGGTGTATCGTAGTACTTTTGATAAATAGGAGTGTCGATCCCAACAAGGAGCAGAAGGTGTTCACTAGTGGTATGGAGTAGGAAATCTCTGTAAATACTTAGCAAACGGATTTTTAGGGTTTTTTGATAAAGCAAGGAAATAAAGTGCAAGTAAATAAAGACAACAAATAATTGCAGCAAGTGGCCCAATCCTTTCTTAGCAAAGGACAAGCTGGAGGAAATACTTATGAGGACCAAACGTTCTCGAGGACACATGAGAATACTGTCAAGTGCTTTCGTTTCATATAGCTGATTAATATTTTTTGGTTTTATAAGTGTTGTGTGGGTGAACATGTGCTAATGTACCGACCTTACTTGGACTAATACATACTTGTGATTAAACCCCTTGCAATCATCTGCAACTACAAGAAATCAATTAAGATAAAAAACCTAACCACAGCCTTAAACTCTGAGATCCTACACTCCCTCGTGCAAAGGTTTCCTAATAGAGGTTTAGGTTTCTGTCACTCAGGCAACCCCACAATTAGTAGTCAAATACACAATGCATTCCCCTAGGCCCATAAATGGTGAAGTATCATGTAGTCGGCGTTCACATGACACCACTAGAAGAATAGCACCACAACTTAAATATTAAACCATAGAATAATACCTCAACACAATTCCATTACTAACAACATGGCTTCTCCCATGTACTCAAGAACTAAACGAACTACTCACGAGACATCATATGGATCAAGATCAGAGATGATATAATGATGGATAACAATGTGAACATAAACAATAATTCAATGGTTCCACTCACAAGCATCAACTACAATAGTAATCAACACCGGGAAAGTTTCCCCTAAGAACTATGCAAGATTCAACACAATTGTTACAGCGGGATGGAGTGGTGATGATGGTGCTAGTAGAGATGATGGTGTGGATGATGATGATGATCCCGATGAAGTCTAGCTTGATGACGACGTTGATGGCAACGATCTCCCCTCTCCGGGAAGGAATTTCCCTGGCAGAAATCTGTCTTCTGGAGAGCTCTTTCTCTCTTGGTGTTTTCTGTCCCGCAGAGGCAGCGGAATCTTTTTGTGGTTGCTCTCCTCGACTTTAGGGTTTCAAGGAGAAGATATAGGCGATAGGGCGGAGCCAGACGTGGGCTAGGGTGGCCACACCCCCAGTAGGCGCGGCCCAGGGTGGCCCAGAAAAAATCATACCAACATGGGCGCAACCCATATTTTCTTTCCTCAGAGATGCGATTTTGCCGAATGACGAGGTACTGGCAAGACAGACACTGAGAAGAGCTAAAGCTTATACAATCATAAACAATGAGCTGTATAAAAGGAGCGTCACAAGCGTGTTGCAAAAATGTGTGAGCTCGGTGGAAGGCCGGGAGATCCTCCTAGATATACATCAAGGAGAATGCGGTCATCACGCCTCATCCAGAGCTTTAGTGGCCAAAGCATTCAGGCATGGGTTTTATTGGCCAACAGCGTTGAAAGAGGCCAAAGAACTGGTCGAAAAATGTAATGGTTGCCAGAGATACGCCAGCAAGATACATATGCCATTGTCCGAGTTAAAAACGATACCAATTACTTGGCCATTCTCTGTATGGTGCTTAGATATGGTGGGACCATTTAAGCCGGCCAGAGGCGGGATGACCCACATCTTAGTCATGGTGGACAAATTCACAAAATGGATTGAAGTAAAACCAATAAAGAAATGTGATGGGCCAACAGCAGTAAAATTCCTCAAATATATTATCTTAAAATATGGCTACCCAAACAGTGTTATTACAGACAACGGTAAATTTTTTGCAGAAGGAGCTTTCGCTAGATTCTGTCAAGAAAAGCACATAAGACTAGATGTCGCCTCTGTGGCGCACCCAGCCTCCAATGGACAAGTAGAAAGATCTAATGGACTGGTATTGTCCAGAATAAAACCACGACTCGTCGAACCGCTGCAAAGGTCGGCAGGATGTTGGATTGAGGAACTACCAGCAGTACTATGGAGCCTCAGTACTATCCCAAACAGATCAACGGGTTATACACCATTTTTTCTAGTGTATGGGGCAGAAGCTGTGCTTCCAGCCAACATAATACATGACTCGCCAAGGGTTACCCAGTATACAACCGCTGAAGTAAATGAAGTAGCTCGGCAAGATGATGTTGATCTGCTAGAAGAAGCCAGAGAGCTGGCGCTGTCAAGATCAGCTATCTATCAGCAGGACTTGCGACGATATCACAGCAAGAAGGTGAATCCAAGAGTGTTTAAAGAAGGAGATTTGGTTCTCCGGCTGGTGCAACGCACGGCCGGCATGCACAAACTGTCACCTCCATGGGAAGGACCATTCATCGTGAGCAAGGCATTGCACAATGATGCGTACTACCTAATCGATGCTCAGTCACCAGGAAAGAACAAGGCAGACAAAGCCGGCGAAGAATCGAAAAGACCATGGAACGTAGCTTTACTTCGTCCATTTTACTCATAGGAGTCATCTACCACACATCGTAAAGCGGCGCTTCAGGACGGAGCATCCGCTATGTATTGAACCTCGGCGTCCAGAGCAGTGGCTCGGAGATTGCCATATGTTGTTTTTGATTTCGCGTTATGTATTAAACCTCGGCACCTTGAGCAGTGAATCGGGGACTACCCTGTATTGTTTCTAAGTTTGGTTTATGTATTAAACCTCGGCGCCTTGAGCAGTGGCTCGGGGCTTGCCATATGTTGTTTGTGATTTTGTGATATGTATTAAACCTCGACACCTTGAGCAGTGACTCGGGGACTGCCCTGTATTGTTTCTAAGTTTGGTTTATGTATTAAACCTCGGCGCCTTGAGCAGTGGCTCGGGACTTGCCATATGTTGTTTTTGATTGTGTGCTATGTATCAAACCTCGGCACCTTGAGCAGTGACTCGGAGACTGCCCTATATTGTCTCTAAGTTTGGTTTATGTATCGAACCTCGGCGCCCAGAGTAGTGGCTCGGGGACTGCCATATATTGTTTTTTAGTTCTGTTTTATGTATTATACCTCGGCGTCTTGAGCAGTGACTCGGGGACTGCCCTATATTGTTTCTAAACTTGGTTTATGCATTAAAACTCGATGCCTTAAGCAATGGCTCGAGGACTACCCTATATTATTTCTAAGTATGGGTATCCTGTGTTACAAGAGTGAGTACCAAACTTCGGCACCCAGAGTGATGCTATTTCACTCTCCCCAAATACGGCCTTCGAGATCTACACCCAGATTAATAGTCCAAAACACAGCGGCCATGCTACGAAGCTTATCAAAAGTCAGGCAATATTGAACGCCGAACTACGGTAGAGCAAAGGCAAATATACACTCCAAACTCAAGAAATTGAAAGCTGCCAAAGCAAGGATTCAGACAAACAGGACCAGTTCAAACAAAGTGATGACGATTACAACCACTTGTGTCTCAGCGACACAAGGCAAAAGAGTTTCATACCAAACAAAAGACGGACAAATGTTTGACGTACATCATACGCCCGGCATACCAGGGATAAGAAATGACTTAGAGTTTTTTAACTGGAGAGGCAGTGACTTGGTCAGGAGCTGGGCACTCCGAGGTAGGTGGCACTTCGGCCGAAGTTGCCTCGCCCTCCACAGATCCAGGTGCGACTTCGGGGGAAGCCCGAGGCTGTTGAGAAACGTCAGCTTGCGCTGTGGAATGCCCAGTCCCTTTGGAGGAGGATCGCGCGTCGCCATTACCATCCGAGCTCGAATTGGAATCACCAGAGGTAGCCGAGTCACCTTCATCTTCGCCCTGTTCGGCCAAGTTATCATCAGAGGCATCCTCAACTTCGACCTCGTCTTCCGGGTTAGGAAGGAAGCTCGGCCCTTCATTCCAGGTATGCACGCCTGCATACTCGACAAGCTGGAAGGCACAAGTTTGCCGGAGAGCGACGAAGTCTGGGTCCTCAACCCAACGGGAACCAGTGCACAAATTTATCAGGGTATCAAGGGAGATATCCTCATACCATGACATAATAACTGTGAGAGCCATATTAGCACCAGCTCGTCCGGCGGATTCCCTCCAAAGACTTAGCTGTCTCTCAGATGCCATTAATCTTTCCACTAATACTTTGACCTCATCAATGTCAGGAGTCCCAGAAGTATTCGGCCAGAGAACATGGTAGGCCCGGATAGCTGCCTGCACCAAATCCCTGCCCATAATCTTCATCGGACCAACTGCAGCGCCAACAGCAACCAAGAAATCTTCCATCGAGTACTCTGAGTTCGCATCAGCAGGAACGCCTCGGTGCACACGAGCATTAATCACCGCTTTAGAGCTCGCGGGCTTAGCTTCAGGAAAATGGTCTGCGCAAAACAAAAGTGCATCGGTCAACAGTAAGCAAGGGAAAAGATAACTCGGCCACGGTCAGAAGCTTACGGTGAATATAGCTCAGCATTATCTGAAGATCTTTAGCCCAGTCAATCTTGCTCTTCTCGAAGCGAGTGATCTCCTCGCTCATCCCCCGTGTCTTCAATTCGGCAGCCTCGAGGAGCTCTTTATTTTTCTGCAATTGCAGAGCTAGCCGATTCTTCTCCTCGGAGAACTCCTGATCGACTTTTTCTAACTCAGACTTCTGAGAAAGCTTGAGGGACTCCACCTCAGCACGCAAGCGAGTTATCTCATCATCTTTGTCTTTCAGCTGCGTCGAGTGAGTGGCGGCTTGTTCTAAAAATACAGCATCATATCAGGCATGGGTATGCATTCTTGGTGTGACACTACAAAAGTTTGTAACTCGGCTATACCGAAGCCAGAGGGGTTAAGAGAAACCCGGCACATATTTCACATAGATATGTGTAAAAGACAAAGAGTAACTAACCTTTTAGGGCCTTGACTTTCTTTTCAAGACGGATATTAAGATTGTTGATATTACCTATTCACCAGCAAAGTCAGCTAACACCCCACTTCCAAAGCAATAAGAATTTTAAGAATAATGCGAAAGCTCGTTAACTTACCAGCTTTCTTCACCACGGGAATGACCTTCTCGTACTTCTCTTGCAACTTTTTATGGGCAAAAAGCAGCCTTTGGAATTCGGCGGTACGCCGATCATGCGCAACCTAAGCAACAGAACAAATAGCAATAAGATATTCGAACATGCGACAAATCCGAATCAAGCAAAGCTTAATTCGGATCTAGGTGGCTGGATATTCAAAGCTCAGACAGATCCAAATCAAGCAAAGCTTAATTCGGATCTAGGTGGCTGGATATTCAAATCTCAGACAGATCCAAATCAAGCAAAGCTTAATTCGGATCTAGATGGCTGGATATTCGAACATCAGGCAGATCCGAGTCAAGCAAAGCTCAATTCGGATCAAGGTGGCTGGATATTCAAAGCTCCGACAGATCCAAATCAAGCAAGGCTCAATTCGGATCTAGGTGGCTGAATATTCGAAGCTCAGGCAGATCCGAGTCAAGCAAAGCTCAATTCGGATCTAGGTGGCTGGATATTCGAACCCTAACAAAAACTGAACTAAGTAAAGCATTATAAAACTTCCAAACGAATAACAAGTTATTCGGTTGCAAGCTTCGGGGACTAGAGTATATATAATAGCATCCGGAGGACTAATCAAAACTCCATAAACACAATTACCTCATTCATCTTATCACTTTCAAGAACGATCTTGGCAGCCTGATGTAGGCGGCTGCTGATATCGGAGAGTTGAAACGGCTGGTAGCTTGGGTTACCCTCGAGCTGATCGGCAGCGTTCCAATTGTTGGCATACTTGACCAACGAGCCGAGACTGTTCCCACTCTCCATGCGAGTCAGAACTTTACCTCGGGCATGTTGGGTAACCACCGCTGCCGCCGGATTCTTGTGGAGAGCAAGCTGTGTATCAGCAGCCGGGGTAACAGTGCTCTTGACGGAGGAAGCCCCCTTGCGCAGCGCATCAGCAATTGTAGGCTGAGATGAGCTAGCAAGTCCTTTCTGAAAGGACGAAGGCTTGGTAACAACGATCTTTCTTGCCTTAGGAGAGGCGTCGGCATGAGCCGTTACCTCGGCACTTGGAGTGACGTCTTTAGGAGCCGGAGGGATTACGGTGTCTAAGGGCGCCGAGATATTGGTGTCCTCGGCCAAAATCGGAGTAGAAACAAGGGTTGTGGGGGTCAAAGGGACCTCAGGCGAAACTTCAAGGTTCACGCAGGAGGCAGCAGGCTCAGTAGAAATATCTACTGGCCGAGTTGTATCGGCATCAACAGCAGAAATCCCGGGCGCATCCTGGCGAGGTGGCGTCTGATTCAGAGAAGGAGGAGAGCAAGCGCGAGCAGGACTCGGAACTCTAGTATCCTCAGGAGGCGGAGGAGAAGGCGGCCGAGTCGTACGACTCGTCATGCTAGGACCACTGGTCTTAACAGAAAGAGGAGCCCTGCAAAGACAAGAAGTTCAGGTCAAAAAGCAGAAAGAGAGAAACAAGAAATACAAACAAAAACAACTCACCCAGTAACCCCGGGCATAGTTTTGCGCTTTGAAGGGTGCTGGGCTGACTTCTTTATTCGTTTCCTAGGAGCAGCTTCTGAGGCACCAGCTGGAGCGCTACGTTTCCCCGAGGTAACAGGAGGCCGGGAGGCAAGAGGCTCGGTGTTGTGAACCTGACCGGCCGGATTAGCTGAGAAAGTAGAAGCCGGAAATGCATAAGAAATTGGCATTGCGGCAACTACCTCAAGAACTTGGACCTCGTCCAAATCACCTTCCTCCTCGTGGGCCGTGGTCTTGCCGCGGGCGCGAGCCGGAGCAAGATCCGACTTGGGGACGAACTCTTCCGAGTCCGGCTCCCCGCTGTCCGGAGTATTCCGGTCCGCGGGCCAAGGGAGGGACAAAACCTCGGCATCCTCAACATCCTGCTCCACAAACCTCTGCAGGACAAGAAAGAGAAAAAATTAACAAGAGAAAACACGGATGCGATTAAAAGATAAAACATGACTGCAAGAACTTACTCTGGGAGGGGGGTTCTCGCGGGTGAATGGCTTCAATCCCCAAACCCAGTCCTCTGGCATCTCCGTCTTAAAGATAGCCCGGACGCGCTTGAAGATAAGGTAATTGTCCAGCTCCACCGTCGAGACTCGGTTGGGATCAAGAGGACCGCTCATGTAGCAGAGCTTATGTGTGCGTTTTTGGAATGGACAGACCCGACTGCTAACGAAGGTAGTCATCATATCCTCGCCGCGTAGCCTGGAGCGGATCAGTTCTTTCAGCCGAATCTCAAAAGCTTCGGCCAGAGCAAGACTCTTCTTCGGATTATAGGTCCAGTTCGTCTTGGAAGGAGGGCCAATGGTAAAAGCAGGGAGCCGAATCTTATCCTCACTCCCAGAGTTCTTGACATAGAAGAACGACTTATGCCACTTCTTGCATGATTCTAGACCTGCGACACGAGGAAATTCGGATTTCCTCCGAGGTGTAATGGACGCAGATCCACATTGGGTGAGCAACTTCTCGGAGGGTTGCAGAGATTTATCTGGGACGACGTTGGATCGGATCTGGAAAAACTTTGACCAGACGTGCACAGACGGCCATAGGCCAAAGTATCCCTCCGAGGCAGAGATGAAGGCAGAAAGAGAGGCAATGGCGTTAGAAGGGAGATGATGCGGCTGAAGGCCGAAGTAATCAAGGAACTCCCTAGCGAAATCACTGAGAGGGAGACCAAACCCGCGAGAAAAATGTGACATGAAGACTACGTATTCGCCCTCCCTAAGAACGGGAGAGGATTCACTGTCGGGTAAGCGACAAGCTACCTCGGCAGGAATCCGGCGAGTCCGGATTAGCCACTCAACCTCTCGGCGGGTGACGGAAGAACCCTGCCACGAGCCCCGCTCGGGCCTAGACGCAGCGTCGTCATCCTCAATAAGGGCACCGCTGACGGAGCTCGACATGGGGTCGCCAGAGAAATTTATGGAGGAAGAACTAGCGGCAGAGGAAAACCTAGAACTGCAAGGCCCCGTCGCGATTCTACGTGAAAACGGCGGCGGAGCAGAGGAGGAACTACCGCGCGAAAACCAAAGAAGAACGGAGGTGCCTAGAGGAGAGCCCAGGCGATAGGACCGGATTAACTCACCGGCGACAACGCCGGAGCAAGCGAACAGGGACGAAGTCGACGGAGCAGTGCGGTGGAATCCCTTCCATCGAAAACCCAGATGAGCGCACGACGGTGGAAGCACGAATGAGCGCAGAGGCGAGAGGAAGAATAAGGGCGCAGGTAAGCGGAGGGGGAAAGTGAATCCCCCAGTCCCGCGCCCCTCTTTATAACCGCGCCGCCTGAGAGGTAGTGGGATCGTGGGTGTGGTGGTTATCTGTGTAGATCGTGTACGCGGCAGAACCGCACGCCGTTGAGTGGAACCCCACCAGCGACCACATGATGAAAGAGAAGGCCAAGATCCCTGACGAGGACGACACGCGAGGCGTCACAGCGCCGACGCGACAGGCACTGTAGCCTGTCAGTAAATACTGTAGAGGAACAAAAAACTAGACAAACAATGATGAGTATGACACGTAGGACGAGGCGTATGCGAGAAGATATGCTGATACCTCGAACGAGAAAAAGATAACACAGAAACAGTGGGAAACGAATATCATGAAACTGATACGGCCCGGCCGAAGTTATCAGCGGGGCCATACCAGCTTCGGGGACTAATGTTGGGGAGGTCACCTCGGATAGGGTAAAGACGAGGAAAGACGAAGGGATGTTCCCCGTCCAGTTTCCGAGTTACAGTCTAAGTCGGCAGAATCCTGTAGAAGTCGGCCGATATATGAAAGAGCAGGACCCTTATGATGATAGCCAGGCATTACCCGGCCGAGATACTGCGTAAGTCGGCTGGGTTAGCCTGAGTAGTCTAGATGCAGGTGAAGGACGAGCCGAGTTATGCGAGACAGGGCCGAATGATACAAAGCTTGCAGGAGAAGGAGAAGCCTAAAGTCAAACTCTAAGTCACATGCTAGGGAGAATCTGAGCAGAGCCAAGCACAAAGGACAAAGGAGCAGAGCGACAGAGGGGCAGAAGGAGGTCACGAAGGTGACAGTCCTGAAGCCCGAGGCACGCAGGAGGGGACCTTTGGAACCTTGCCGTCATTAGAAGGGCGACGCGGAAAGGAGGCTGCCGAGTTACTATATTGGGACAAGCATATTCCTCGAATATGCTTGCCACGTCAGCACTAGAGGAATCCAGGGCTCTCCTTTATAAGGGGAGGCTTGGACCCTGAGAAGGGCATCGGCTCATTTTAGTACCGTTAGGCTGGTAAAGTTCTCTCTTTTTTCTTGTACACAGCTCAAGGAGCACTTGTAGCCCAAGGAAGGAGAAATAAAGATCTTTACCTTAGTCTTTTGTGTGTAGAATCAACTACATCTTCCCTCCCCAGATCCCTCTAGCATCCATTGGCCCCATACTTTAGCCTACCCATGGCATCTGCCGTGCCACCACCACGACAAGGTGTGGGCCTCCTGTGGCCCAACTCCGCCTCCCCTTCTGGCATCCTTCATCTTCTGGGAAAATATAATTTTCTGTAGTTTTCTGGTATTTTTCTGATCTTTGCGAAATTGCATGAAAACACCGCTTTTTTCCATCAGAATCCTGACTCCGACAGTTCATCCTCCAAGAATCATCCATCATGCAAAAATAGAAGAAAAGACATAAGTACCACCTCTTAATATGAAATATATCAATGAATAGAGGCAAATTATGATATAGAATGGTGATGCAAATTGGACGTATCAGCGAGCTCGTCGGCGGCGTGGGCGCGGAAAGAATGGCGAGGCGCAGAAGAGTGGCGCGAGAGCTTGAGCGGGGAGAAAGGGGAGCAAATGGTAGAGTGGGGCGGCGGTGCGGCGTGCACGCTATTTAAGGTCTGGGCAGAGCAACCGCCGTATAGCCACGTGGCGGCACCACACGCTCCCAGCCACTCCGGGATCATTTGCGCAGGCGCGAAATGCACAGAGGATCCTTGGTGTGGCAGGCGAGGTGCCAGCGACGGTTCCCGAGGCAGCGGTTGACACGATGCGTCGCTGCACGTCGCAGTAAAGCCATCATGACATCACGCACATGGCTGACATCCGTGATGACGTAGCCGAGTAACCCAACCCCCAGAACTCAGCCGGATAGAAATTCAAACTAGCTTTGGACCCCGTGCACATTTCGCCTAAGGATAAAATCTACGTGTGCTCGGGGGCTAGTGTCTGGGGGATCACCCCCGGGTAGGCTAACCGGACAAGAATCAAGGGCAGCCGGCTGATACCAGCCGAATGTAAAAATACAAGAACGGGTCAAGAAGAAGTCCAGGCGCAGAGCAAGCCAGCAAACAAGTCAGCTAAATAAGAAACATCTCCAGAAGCATCTAGCCGGCTGGACCACGCCAGCCGGATAATAGCAGGACAAACAAGACGGTTAGCCGGTTAGGGAAGCCTAGCCGGATAATCAAGACAAACGGATGACGCGGGGCACAATAGACCACAACCCTAGCAGACAGCGGCCAGACAGGAGGACAGAGACAGCGGCACAGACGCCGGAGAAGGCGGCCCGTACCCGTGCCGGGCGGGAACAGGAGCCGCCGCCCGTGTTGGCCGAGCCTCCACTGTTTCCGAGCCGGCCGGGGGGCGCGACACTATACAAGATATCAGGGAGGCGAATACTATACCAGAATAGTCTGCCGGGCCCGCTTGTGGGACCCGCTAGTCAGCACTGTCGCTGCCCATGCCGCCTTGGCCTATATAAGGGTCGGCAAGGGCATCGTAGCAAGGGTTGGCTTCTCATTTCTCTAGTTAGACCACAAATATAGCTCGGGGAGCACTTGTAGATCTCAATGTTCATCAAGATAGTCAGATCGGCAGGAGTAGGGGTGTTACCTCACCACGAGGGCCCCAAACCTGGGTACTTCTTGTGTCCCCGACGCATGCTTGTGCCCAATCCCGCCTACGGACGCCGTCGCTCGCTTCCCTGCTTGCTTCCACACCTCTATCTAGCCTGCTCAGGCATTGCCGTTTCCACACCAACGACAACTCACATTCTTCGAGTGCCATTTTGCTTGAGCACCAGGAATGGTTTTGTCGGCTAGTCAGAGTACTTGTTGGGGCGGATGAGCCCCGCTGCGAGTAGCCGTCACACCTCTTTGGCGAATGGTTGATGATGCTCTTCATTGATAGATCGTGGTGGATGCTTGTCAGGCTAAACCTTTGGGTCAGATTTTTGTTTGAGCTTAGTGAGGCCCTCCATGACGCCGGGTGTGTTGGATATTATCCGACTAGGGGCGTAACATCACTCAAGCTAGGACTCATAGAGCGTGCCTTCCTATGCGGGGATGAGGTCTTCCTCCGGGGTTCCCTGCTGGCTTGGCTCACCGGGGGCGAGTTTGGCGTGGGGGCCTGAGTGAGGGGGGGCTCGGAGGTGCTCGGGAGGAAGCACATCGTCATTGGCTTCTTAAGGACTATGGGGTCGTCCTGATAGGCGCTTCTTTCCAATTTGGCGAGTTCGTCTGTATGCTGCACCTCTTCGGCGATGACTGCTTCAGCCATCTTGGTGATGTTGTCTTCGCACTCGACATCCATGTATGGTTCTCCGCGCATGGTAATTATGCCGTGGGGGACCAGAAGCTTCATCATGTTATAGGCGTAATGTGGGGTCGCCATGAATTTGGCGAACGCCTGCCTGCAAAGTACACAGTGGTACATGCTTCTGAAGTTTACCAGCTCAAAGACGATCTGCTCCGTGCGAAAGTTGGATGGTGTGCCGAAGGTGACTGGCAGCGTCACCTTCCCAATCGGGTATGGCTTCCAACCCGGGACGATGTCGTGGAAGGTGCAGAGGGTCGACTCGACCATGGACTACGGAAGCTGCAGTCGCCTGAATGTGTCTAGGTATAGGATGTTGATGGAGCTTCCTCCATCCATTAGGGTCTTTGGAAGCCAGTAGTCAGCCACTTTGGGCTAGACAACTAGGGACACTTGCCCTAGATATTCAATCCTGGGCGCGTGATCCTCGCGACTCCAGTTGTTGCTTTGCTCTGACCAATTTAGCCAGCGCGGGATGTCGACTTGCTGCACCGCATTGACAACGACAGCACGGGCGATTAACTTTTTCTCGTGTCATGTCCCCACACCAATGAAAGTGTGGAGCGAACAGACGGAGTTTCCGAATGCACCGCCATTGCTGTTGTCATGTGGCTGATCGGGGTTCGGGTTCTCCATGGCGCACCATGCGTTCTCAATCTCCTTGAGAGAGTGGCAGTCGACGGTTGTGTGGGTGGCAGGTTTGCCTTCTCTGTTATGGTAGAAAAAGGGTTGATTTAGCAGGGCGGTGGGGTCGAATTTCGTCTAAGGCACGGTATTTCCGTGTGGGTTGTTCCACTGGTGACGGTAGTTCTTTGGGTCGCGTGGGCCATAGCTGGTGTTGGTAACGAAGTCGGTCCTCCCGTCGTTGCGGCACTTTGTCGCTTGACGGGTGTTGCTGTATCGAAGCTCGCGGTTGTGGTTGCTGGTTTGGCCGCTCGTGCGGCGCCTTTCGTCGGACTCGTCATCGAACTCCTAAACCGGGTCTTCCTTAGAGTAGCGCTTGGCGATCTCGAGGAGGTCAGGGATGTTGTCGAGCGTTCGCTGAACTCGCTTGATATTTGTGACCAAGGGTTCATACCGGCATGCGTTTTTGAAGTAGTGGATGGCCATGTCTGGGTGGATACCCGCGACGTTTATCCATAGATCCTGCCAGCGCTGGACCCAGTGGCGATTCGACTTGTTGGGGCCCTAGACGCATTGCTCTAGGTATTCGATCATGGTGGCGCGTTATTAAGAGCCTTCGAAGTGTTTGATGAAGGCCGCACACATCTATTCCCACGAGTCGATGCTGTTATCGAAGAGGGTGTTGATCCACTGGCGAGTCGCACCCCCCATTATCAGGGGGAGGTAGCGAGTGGCCAGTAGCTCGTTGTGGCCGGCGATCCCCATCAGCATGAGGTAGGTGTCGATTCATACTTTGGGATCGGGTGTGGGGTCTTACTTCTCAATGTCTTTTGGCCCTCAAAAGTTTGGAGGATAATTTCTGCCTCAGACCATTGATCCAAAGCATGGTGGGCCGACCCGGCTGAGGTCACCACCAGTTGGACAGTGTGTGGTAGAGGTCATATGGCTGACGAGGTCGCCATGCCTGGGCGTTGATAAGGTGGCCTCGCACGTCAACTGGCTGGCTATTGGCGGCGACCATGTTGTATTGAGGTCACGGGTCGTTGGTGGAGATGGCGGGATTGGCGACCACCAGTTGTTGTGGCCCTGGCTCCGGGGGCAGGCAGTTGTTGATGTTGGCGACCTTCCTCTCACCTGGGGAGTAGACTCGCCCCTGCGACTTGCGGCCCGCGGTTTGTTGCTCGACGTCTTTGGCAAGTAGGGACTAGGCGTACTTGATCTGAATCACGCCATCACTCGTGGGGTTCAGGTTAGCGATTGCAGCATGTCTCACGATGACAATGTCGATCATATTCGAGTAGAGGGGGAGGCCATTGGCATTGTACTCTCGTGGTGCGATTATTACCCACGGTTGCTCCGGAGGAGGTGCGCGGTGTGGTGGTGGAGGTTCTCCATGCGCTGTCGACCTAGCTGGTGGGCGACTGTCTCCAGGTGGCACGTTATTATAGACTTCGCGGTCAGCCGCGCGCGGGGTCGTTCTCGTCATTGAAGTTAAAGGCTCGACCCTATACGAAGAGGTTGAGTCTCCGCTTCACACGGTGTTGATGATACGCCGAGAGTTGTTGTGCGGTTTCTTGCTCGAGGTGAAATTTTTCACGATCGGCCTTTTCTTTATCCCTAGCCTTATTGAGGGCCACATAGTACCGCTCGATCTCGTCGGCGGTTGCAATCGGTGGGAGGGAAGGGGAGTGGATAAAGGATCCACCGGGGGTTCGTCCCCGTTCACCATGTAGATGGCATGGTGGCCGGTGGGGTAGATCTCATCTGGAGATTTTGACCCCCGAGTAATAGTCGAGGAGCTGGGGGATCGAGTCATCCTTGTAGTCCCCAACATTGTATACCTTCGTGATGGAGTTGGCCTTTAACACGGGTACGATGGGTCCCGTGGCCGGCGCTGGCGTCGCCAAGTCGGTGTCATCACAGAGGGTGGAGTTACTCTCGACCGAGCCGTCCTCAGTCGAGTCATACTTGGAGGCAAGGATGGTGATCAATTGAATTTGCTCCTCCGAGAGTAGATCACGTGGAGGTGATCCGTTGCTGATGGAAAAATCCACCAAGATCTGCCGGGTCGATGGTGTATGTGAAGATGATGAAGAGGTTGATGGAGCCGATTGGCACCATGGCGGCGTGAGTGACTATATGCGAGGCCGACACACAGCTACTTGGCAGGATCTGGAAGAATCCGCCGGTAGCGATCATGCGACGGGTAGCTAAGTGTTGACGAATGGGCGTGTAGGGTCTCGCCGCAAATCTAAGGCTTGACTCACTAAACCCCACGGTGGGCGCCACTGTCGTGGGAATGGCCACAGCAGTCGCTACCAGTGGTAGCAATTGAGTCGAAGAAAGGCAAGAGCGAGTCACCATCCGCGGATCAAGATTGAGGGAAAGACACAGGTTTTACCAAGGTTTGGCCCCCGTAGGGTAAATACCTACTTCATGCTTGATTATATTAATGGCGAGTGAGATTACAAGGTGGGCGAACTCAACGTATGGGCAGCGAGTCTCGAGGATGGGGTATCTAATAGCTCGTGAGTACAATGGGGACCCTAGGGAGGTTTATATAGGGCTACCTTGCTAGGGTTTACATGATTACCTCTGAATCATTTAATGTTTCAGAGGTTTTGAACTAATCCGACTGGGCCTATCTACCGTCTTGGTCCTTTGCAACTAGTCGCCGGTCTTTAGTGAAGCCCTTATTCTATTCGATGTCAGAGTGGGCCCCGTCAACATTGTCCTAGGCCAGTCTATTCCTTCCTTTGTGGATACCCCGATAGGCATATCCCCATCACTAGAGAATCTCACCCTAGAGCTCATATGGGACCAAGAAGAACAAACACCAAGGATGAAGAAACTGCGAGATCAACCACCACTATACACCAAGACCACACTGAAGGGAATATGCCCTAGGGACAAATAATAATATTGATTATGGGCATATTTCATAAAGTTTATGATTAAGTTTTATATCATGCTATAACTGTATTGATTAGGAAATGTCAATAAACATGTGATATACAAACAAACAGTAGTTCTTAGTAAAACTCTAGTCACTGGTTCATTGGTCAACGGATGATCAAAGGTTTCCTGGTCATGTTGGTGTGTCAACCCCAATTGACAATGGAGTCATTTCATTAGAGAATGAGACGGTGAACATATCCTATTTAAAGCATCATATCACGATCATGTCACAAAGTTCAGGTTATGATGATTAGAAAACATAGTGACACTTTCCTTAGATCGTGAGACCATATATAATCACTGTCTCCCGAGGATACTATGATGGCACTTAACGTCACTCGGTGGAACGGTGATTATAAGGGTGTCATTAAGTATCCAGAGGAATAGGTTGAGGCATATGTGTCAAGAGCGGGATTTTTCCACCCATGTGATGGAAGGTACTCTGGTCCCAATTGGATAAGTTATATCCATAAGATGCACAACATGTGACTAGGTCACAAGGGATATTACTTATTTGATCGAGTAAAGAAGGTATTGTCGGTAACGAGGTTGAACCTGACATGGTGATATCATTTGATCAAGCTTCAGATAATACAGTATCGTAGAGATAAAAGGAATAAGACACAACGTTTATGGTTCAACGACAAATTTCATGGAATGCACAGGTGGTCATCATGGGCATCCAGGTCCCGCTGTTGATTATTGGTCAGAAAGGAGTCTTGACCATGTCCGAAGTATTCTCGAACTATTGGATATCACGCTTTAGGGTTTGATGAAGCTTAAATATCGTTAATGGCTTGTTCAAAATCAATAAAGAAATGAGAAGGAAGAAACCAGAAAAGTTCTAGAGAGATCCGAAGATGTTCGGAGAAAGTATATAGAAAAAGGGACCGAAAGGAGTTTCGAATAAATGATGATTTAAATATATATTTATTATATGTTAATTATGAATTAATATATTCTAAATAAATGTTTGAATAAAGATTTATAAAGGAATCCTTCTTATTAGGAAAAATCCTGGAGGGATTCTACCTGAAAAGAAATCATAGAAAAAGGCAAAGGAAATACCAAAGAAGGACTATTTTAAACAACCCACGTGGGCGACACATAGTGCATGCTACATGGGGCAGCAAGCCGCTGCGCACCACCGATTGCTGCACTGCTGCTGGCCAAAGGACGGTCCACCCGAGGGGCAGTCGCTGCAGCGCCGGGCCGTTGCGCGCCGCGCGCGCCCACGTGGCCGGTCCACCTGGCCGGGGGCGGCCTCGCCCGATGTCCACCGTCTGCTGCTGCACGCGCCGCGCATGTGGGCCGCGAGGTCGGCCCAGTCGAGCCGCCTGCGCGCTGGGCTGCTCGCCCGCCTCTTGCTGCCGATGGGTTGAGGCCGTGGTGGCCCATCCAGGTTGCCCTAGGATCCCAGCCGACTGTAGCTCGAAAAATTATCTTTTCCCTATTTGTTTTAGTCCCACATGGGGCACCTAAGGTGGTCGGAGCCCGTCTATATAAAGGGGTGCCCATAGGAGGATTAAAACACACCAAAATACGCCTGAAAATACAGGAAAGGCTTGTGTAGCCTATCTCTTCTCTCTCTTGCGATCGTGGCCCCCTTGTCAGGGTTGTGCGAGCGAGGAGTTCTTCACCGTGGAGCACCGTCGCGTTGCAGGATCCGGAGCCAGGATATCTACTTCCGCAATCTTGGCTGGATCGAGGAGAAGTGGGAGTCGTTGTCAGACACCGGACATGTGTGACTCCCTCTGGCGGCATCGTAATTTTGGCGCTAGGAGTTGTCAGAACCGCAGGACTTCGTGACCTCGAGGTCAGCGTCAGCGCGTCTTCTTCAACCATGTTCCTCGTGGTACGTTAACCGCGCTCAGTCTTCAAAGGTATGAATACCATATCTCCTCCTATTATTGTATTACTAGTAGATAGATCCTGGCATTAGGGTTTCGTTTGTAGGAATATTTTGTTTTCTGCCCTCGAACACCAACACACACTTTGTGCCGCTACGCCACCATCTACAAACAATACCCGAGACGACCAACTGAAGGGGACCAAATGATCCTAAGATGACACCCCAAGGAGGACACGACACAAAGCGTCAACATCACCCGATCCATCAACCTGGCCAAGAGTTTTCACCCGGAGCCAATGGTGGAAGGTGCAAGGCTCCACGACGATGCCTCCATGGAGGAGAACGACACTCAAGAGAATCCTTGTTAATGACACTGATATCATAGCTTTCGTGCAGAGATTTCACCCTAAGACCATGCACCCCAACCACCTAGAGTCCCCAAGCCAGATCGAGGTGAAAGGGGATCGAAGAAGGCAACCCTAGATGTGGGTCATGGAAGACAATATGCAACGACCACACCATGCATGTCTCCCCTACATAACACTCGCCGCCCTCACGACCAAGGAAGCCAGCCCGCACCACGAAGCGACGTCTGTCGAGTCCACCTTCCAAAGTCACCACTCTGACATCCAAGAGAAGAACCACCTCACTCGCCACATCGGTGAAGAGCCACACATGCGCAACCGGCCACCCCGATGCCACACACACGTGCTTCTCCGCATCCACAAGTATCCCCTCATGCGGTAGGAAGCACCCACACGCTTGAGGACTACCGGTTCTGACCATCGTGGCAATAAAAAAATGAGATTACATGGTGCTCTAGCAAGAGGGCGGCCTGCAATGAAAGTAGCAAAAGCATCTGCACCGCCATACCGAACATGCGTGGGGACCCTACTCCGCCATGTCGCCACCAAGCCACACTCCCGCGACGAGGACACCCATCCAACTAGCTATGCCTCGTGATTGCGAAGTGCGTGCCATCCCAAGGACGAGCCCATCAGCGACAACCTTCACAAACGCCGACACCAAACCATCGTCGAGCATTTGCTCCAGATCTAGAAACCACCGCCATGATTAGGAGCCAAACCATGAATGAGAGAGAGAGAGGTATGGAGGAGGAAAAGCTCCAAAAAAATCCGTGGAGGAGGAGGAAGGAGGTGGCAGGGTCGCCTCGCTGCAGCCGTAGGCTGGCCTGCTGCCGCCGGTGACGGCGACAATGACAATGGGAAGCGGGCAAGGTAGGCTGTGCCTAGGCGGAAACCTAAATCGCCCCTGTGTCACCCAAGCGAGGACGACTTAGAGGCATATGCTTCTGTTGCTGTAACTGTCGAGGCAACGATATTGCGCAACTAGGGGTTTTTGTCTGTTACTTTTGATCATTGTCCTAGAGAGAGAGTAATGTAGTGGCACACGTCTCAGGTAAATTTTTGGTGGAATCCCAGATCTCACGACGAACCACCTGGTTTCATTGTCTTTTTTTTTTGTTGGGAAAAGATCTTAGTTTTTTTCTTTTTCGAATCACCTGGTTTCATTGTCCATTAGCTGGTAAAAACGATACAAATGCTGATGTACATATTTTGTTTGATCAATACCCCGCGCGTTGCTGCGGGATTTTGCTAACAAAATCGGTAGATAAATCAATGTTGCATAATAGATACTTCAAGCGGCAACTAAAAATCTACAATTAAATAAGAGTACCAAGGATTAGTTTTACAAAAAAAACATGAATAGTTAGACCCGTAAAAGTCATGTCTAGTGGGAAAATTAATACTTTGGACTATAGTCATAAGAGATTGATGGGAAATCTTTGAATCCTTGTTTCATTGCAAGAAGAAACGCCATTCTCAGAAGTTATCACTATCAATGAAAACAAATAGATGTATTAGGTTTTTAAAATTTTGGATGAATCTATATGCTAAATAGTGTCTAGATTCATTCAAATTTCGACAAATTTGAGACAACTATTTTGGGACGAAGTGAGTATATTCATAGTCACAACAGGTTGGCGGCAAATCTTTGAATATCTGTTTCACTGCAAGAAGAAGCTCCATTCTCACAAGTTGTCACTATCAATGAAATGAAATATATTCAGAAATGATTGTGTGTATGGATACAATGAATCAACCGTTGTATATATGTTTTGTCCATGTACATTGCGATGCATAATGTCTGAGCGATAGGTTAGTACTCACGGGTAACCTCCTTAATGTTACATGGTGTGCCAAAGGTCAATGTCTCCTACAGCGAGAGAATAAAATTCTTATGGTATCGAAGACATAAAAGAATAAAAAATACATATGGATGGAAATGAGGTTATTTAGACTGAAAATAAAATTCAGATTTCGGAAACTATAAGGTTCGTACTTACCAAATATTGACAGATGCTTGTATCACAATTCGATCAGTAGGAATGATGTAGAAAAGTGATGCAAGAAGTTATTGTTAGAGCTTCATCTGTCCAACGAATGAGAAATCAGGATCATGGTACTTTTGACTCATCGGTAACCCTTGCTGCATCGTACCAGATGGATTCAAACAAAACAGAACTTGAATATGAGAGAAAACTTGAAGAACGTTGAGAAGAGGAATGGGGAGAGAAAACTTGAAGAAGGTATGAGGCTGCTGCGGTGAGGCTGATCTGCACGCCCGAATTGTGGTGGAAGACGATGTGAATGCATCAAGGTGCTTTTAAAGGCAAGGACGACCGCTTCGCCTGCCTCCATCAGTTTTTTCGACGTTGATGCTTTCTTTAGTTTTTTTAAGGATGCTTTCGGTTTTTTTAGGGATAGTATGCTTTCATTCTTGTTCACTGCTTGAGGAAGAGATGGAAAGGTAACGGACATTTTGTGGAAGGCATGCACCACATAGCGTCTGTTTATCAAGCCCACATACACAGAAGTGGCAGACGGTGACAAAAACGTGGAAACTGACATGAGCCATGCAGATGGCAGTGACAAAAACTGATAACATACATGGTCATGCAAAGCAGTTTTTATGAGGTGGCATGTTGCTGACGTGGACACCTTGCATGTTGAGAGAAATCAGGTAGTGGGGACTTCTATTTAGATATAGAAGATGCTGATGTACATATTTTGTTTGATCGTCCATAAAGTGCCATCAGGGCTTTCCCTAAAAAAAACACTCGGCAAGAAAAAAATAATGCTAGTTAAACCCACCGGTGCCTCCGCATTGAAGAAAAAAAGAGCACAAATGGAAAGCCAGCGTTGCGGAATCGCCAGGAGCGCCTCGTGGGACCGCCGCGACTTCCTCGCCTTCCGACCCCACTTGTCACCCTCACGCCGCACATGCGATCGACAAAACCACAAAAATTAAGAAACATATATAACAGGAAAAAAAATAGAAAGAGGAATTAACTCCCTCCTCTCTCCCTCCCTCTTCCCAGTTCGTCGCTCTCTTCCTCGTCTTCCTCCTCCGCCGATTCGTGAACCAGAAACCTCGATTTCTGCCCCTCTTCCGATCGGATCCTCTCACATCGCTTGGACCCGGCACCGCCGTTTAAAGGCCTCCCATTTGATCGCGCTGCGCGCCGTCTCGTGTCGTGTGGCCCCGGCGGCGCCGGCGCCAATGCCCGGCGCGAGCAGCGCTGCCGCTCCGCCCTCTCCGCCTCGACGCCACATGGGCGCGGGGCACGACATCGGGTGGTGACATCACATTCTGTTTCTTATAGGGAACCTCTCCAGTTGGCGCGGAGGAATTCTTGTCCCGCTCCGCAGCGGCGGTGGTGGTGGCGGCGGCGGCGGCTGCAGCAGGCGCCACCTGCTCGATCTTGATTTTGGTAGTCCCTTCTGCGGATTCGTGTGCAATTTTTGCCACGGCTCCGGCGGTGCTAATTCTGACCGGTTTTGTAGGAGGTACAGCCCCCGGCAACATTATTGGTTCTGTATCACCATTGCATTGGAAGACCAATTTCAGATTGTTGCTGTCCCTAGAATGTTAGTGCTATATATGAACAATTTAGATACTGTACTAATGAAATCTGTGGAATTTTCTATCAAAAAAAGAGATCTGTGGAATTTTCTGTCAAAGAAGAAAATCTGTGGAATTTTATAGGTGCGCTCATAGTGTTGTTCTTTGCGTACTATTGATTCCTCATACGCTCTTGGGTTAGAGAATGTATCTTTAGAGAAATCGATATTTTGTACTGGAGATAAATTACCATGTAAATTTTACGATGTATGAGTAAATTACAGAATTTATAGTTCGGCTATGCTCCACGCTATTTAGTCCATTGAGAAAATTCTTGTTGTATTACAACCATTTTGTTGGTAGTGGAGGTTGGTATTATTATATTGTACACAAGGTGCGTATCATAATTTCTTGTGTTAGGTAGTACTCCCTACAAGATATTTGTTAGGAAAAGTCTGGCTTTATTAATTCAACACGAAAATAGTCTTTACACAAAATGTCTCAAATAAACCACGGATCAAACACCACGCTTGGACTCGACATTACAGCCAGACTTAGCGAATACATGACTGAACTCACTCCCTACAAGATCAAATGTGCATGACCTAATAATAAAATTGTAATCTATTCATAATTATCGTCAGCTGATTTGATTTATAATGAAATGTTTTTGGTTGATATTAAACTAGTTTGACTGTATGCATTCTTGGACAGAACTCTTTCCCTTTTCAGGTACTATGTCATATTGAGTGTCTTAATTTCTTGATACACTTATGCAGCAGATGAGGATGCAATCATGAGGATTTCTTTGAGGCGGTACCATTGCAGCCACCCATGGAGGCCTCAGATAAAACTCTTGCTGATGTAGTTAAGCTTTTGACATCATGGCTGCCTCGCCGATCCAAACCAGACAATGTCTCGAGGGACTTCTGGATGCCTGACCACAGTTGCCGGGTCTGTTATGACTGTGATACACAGTTTACCATATTCAACCGCAGGCACCATTGCCGTCGTTGTGGGCGCATATTCTGTGGTAAGTGCACAGCGAATTCTGTCCCAGTTTCAAGTGGCCCTGATAATAGTGACGATGAGGGGGACAAGATTCGTGTCTGCAACTTTTGCTTTAAGCAATGGGAGCAAGAGCAAATTGCTGCTGCCAAGCAGATGCTGCCAGTGCTCAGCCCTTCCATGTCTGAGGCGAGTCTGTTCAGTACGAAGTCAACTATCACCATTAATAGTGTTAGCACACAGGCTGGATCTTACTCTGCTGGAAATTATAAGCATGTGGCTCTGGCTTCCAGCATTGGTCCTCTCCCTCCCAAATTTTCTCAAGACAAAGTTTCTCATAGAATCCAAGACAGCCATGTGCCTGAGAAAAGTATGTCCATCATTTCAAACAGAGATGACTCTTCTTCCATTCAGTTTGGCTATTACACAAACAGGTATTCTGTATAAGACCTCATATCTTATAACATTACCCACTATAATTATAATTAGTATGTTTATGTTTTTCCCTAAATACCCTTCTATATCATAATATGTCCTATGTTTTTCTTAAATACTATTGGTTTTATCTTCAGAAAAAAATAAAACATTATTATATTTTGGGTTGAAAATGAAATTGCATTGCTCTTGTTATGTGGTAGTCCCTCTGTTCCATAATTCTTGTCGTGGTTTTAGTTCAAATTTGATATGGAGCGGACGGAGTATTTGATTAACTAACAAGTTATGATGCTTGAAAATGCCAAGTCTCATCATGGGACTTTCTTCTTCAGGAGTGATGATGAAGATGAAGAGTATGTTGCTTACTGCTCTGACAGGCAGGTGCAACATCAACAGCACAATAACCAATACTTCCGCTCAGATGAGTTTGACGAGTTCCGTGCAACATACAATACAGCAATATCAAGGACCGTTAAAGAAAATGTAATTCCAAAGGAGTTATCCTCTTGTACAGTTGACCATGGATTCCCCAGCACATTGCCGGTCACCAGAGTGGAGGATGAACCAGAACTTGATAATAGCTCAGAGTGTGGGGCTGCGTCGTCCATTTATGCTCTGGAAACTGCAGATGCAACTTCAGTAGATTTTGAGAAGAATGATTGCTTTTGGATTCCCCCTGAACCAGAAGATAAAGAACATGAGCTGGAAACTGATCTTGTTGATGATGATGACGACGACGACGATCCTTTATCTGACGGTGGCAGGCGTTACCTTCAATCATCAAGTAGCTTTGGTAGTGGAGAATTTCGAAGTAGAGATCGCTCAACTGAAGAACATAAGAAAGTAATGAAGAATGTTGTTGACGGACATTTTAGGGCTTTGATTTCTCAGCTGTTGCAGGTGGAGAATATTGCATTAGAGGAAGGTGATGAAATGGGTTGGTTGGAGATTGTTACTTTGGTATCATGGGAAGCTGCAAACTTCCTCAGACCAGACACAAGCGAAAATGGTGGCATGGACCCTGCTGGATATGTCAAGGTTAAGTGTTTAGCAAGTGGACAGCGCAGTGAAAGGTGAATTATCCCTTCTTTTCATACAATAGACTCGAACTAGCTACAATTGAGAACTTCATTCTCACCCATGAAGCTCTATCTGTATATGTTTTTGTCCCTCTTGGGGTCTACATCTAGTTAGGGGTGATCCAGTTGGTACCATCAATTAGCATAAGATGACTTTGATGCTACATAGAGACATTGGGCTCCCGAATCCTTCGAAATCCCCATGCTCAATTCTGCATTTTTTGGATTAAATCGAATTTGCATTCCGATGCTGCATTTGGTCGTACAACGCCGCACCGGCCACACCTCAGGGCCTCCTCCATGGCCACTATGCCCTTACCCCAGTGCACGCACGGCCGCACGATGCCAACCTCCGCGTGGCACCTTTCTCTGAGCTATTTCTTTAATTTGGACACACCGAGGTGCACACAGCCGTAGTACACCGCGGCGTGGTCTTCTGGCCAGACTCGGGTTCAATCTGGACAGGAAGGCGTGGAAGGGCACACATCAGGAGGGAAGGGCCAGGAAATTAGGAGAGAAATTTTCTAGGGGTTTTGTGCAAAACATTACCACATGGTAGTGGTCAACCTGGCACAGGTGCAAGTCAAAGCTTATGCGGCGATGGTAGGACCTAAGCTGACTCACTTAACAAACTTTTAGGACCCGAATCTGCATTTTCATACAACTAGGACTAACTTGACACCCAACGCATAGTTTTAGGACTTGCTGTGCATTTTACTCTTGTTTGATTATTATCTGAAGCATGTATCCATTTTCTTTCAGCACTGTTGTAAAAGGAGTAGTCTGTAAGAAGAACGTCGCACATAGGCGCATGTCTTCCAGAATAGAAAAACCTCGTCTCCTTCTACTTGCCGGAGCTCTTGAGTATCATCGAGTTACGAATCAGCTGTCAAGTATTGACACGTTGCTCCAGCAGGTTCGTGAAGCTTTTCATATTTTCTGTTATCAGTCTTAAGCTTTGCATTGACCTTATATATATTTTTTCTATAATATGCACTATGCAGGAAACAGATCACCTTAAAATGGCAGTTGCGAAGATTGTAGCTCAAAAACCCAACCTCCTTTTGGTTGAGAACTCAGTTTCTCGATATGCTCAAGATTTGCTTCTTGAAAAGAACATATCACTGGTTTTAAATATTAAGCAATCCCTCTTGGAGCGTATTGCTCGTTGCACAGGTGCTCAGATAGTTCCGTCGATTGATCTCTTACCATCTCAGAAACTTGGCTATTGTGAGCTGTTTCATGTAGACAAGCATATTGAACATTCTATGACTTCGGGTAATGAGACTAAGAAAATGCTGAAGACCATGATGTTTTTTGAAGGATGTGCAAAGCCATTAGGATGCACTGTAAGTGATATAACTACTTCCCTGTTATTTCTTCTATGGCAGCTGGGCTACAAAAGTGCTTGCACTAGTATATTTTACAGAAAGAGACATAATGCTACTTAGAGATGGGGTGATTGTAACATTAACTTGTTAGCTTACCCCCCCTTGCTTGCGAATGTATGTAAACCGAAAGGTCTCAAAAGATTAACTTATTTTTCTCTTTAAAAAGATTGACTTGTTTGGGACAGTGGCTTGCAGAACTTTTTATTTCTTTTTCAGAGAGATACGATAAAATGTATGTAGTACATTTTTTCCTGTCATCCTCCAGTTTGTCTGCATAAAACATTGAAACAGAATCTCTTCCTGAAAATTATCTTTTTGGCCTATATGACCTACAGGTTATGCTGAAAGGTGGTAGCATGGATGAGCTAAAGAGAATTAAGCATGTGGTCCACTATGGCATATTTGCAGCATATCACTTGGCCTTAGAAACATCTTTCCTTGCAGATGAAGGTGCCACCCTGCCAGAACTTCCCTTAAGGTCTCCACTGACTGTAACCTTACCAGATAAGAGATCTACTGCAGACAACTCTATTTCAACGGTGCCAGGTTTCACAATTAATATATCTAACAGCCAACATGCAACTGATAGTTTTGAGCACCTTGATACAGACTCTGTTATATCAGCTGACCCAAGTGGTACAGCTGTGGTTGAACCACTAGTAGACAGTGATTGCATTACTTCTCAAAAGGCCAAACCTCGTTTGTTTGGACCTTTGTGCACCAATGGTTGTAACTTTAACAGCAGGAATGGTGATAAACTAGAGAAGGTCACTGCAATTGCAGATTCTGTATCCATGTCTACAGTAGCTGCATCTGATGTGCTCACAGACCATTCACATATATATTCTACTGGAGAGAATAAGTGTGTGTATTCTGGTGAGTACCATGAGGATTATTCAACCAGTTCAGATGGCAAGGTAGTGAGAGCAGATTCAATCAACTCTAATCATCATCAGAGCATGTCTGTGGTCAGCACAAACATCATTAATTATTCTAATCTCAAGGAGCCATCTGAGAGTTCAAACGCTTTGCCTAATGTGAGAATCATCAACACTAACAATTTGTTTGTAGTGCAACCAGTGTCTACTCCTGCAGTACAAAATCAAGAAACCAGTCAAGCACATGACATGGCATCAAATAAGGAAGAAGTTCTTCCTTCTGACCATCAGAGCATCTTAGTCTCTTTGTCCATACGTTGTGTATGGAAAAGATCTATTTGTGAGCGAGCCCACATGTTACGTATCAAATATTATGGCAACTTTGACAAGCCGTTAGGAAGGTTTTTGCGTGAATCCCTATTTCATCAGGTTTTTATCCTTTCCTTTTTGTTTCCCGCACATGTAAGTTCATGTACTTCTTCCTTCCCATTCTTCACATGTATCACAGTTGTTACAATGATTTATACAGGGTTATCAGTGCAAATCATGTGATAAGCCACCTGAAGCTCATGTCCATTGCTACACTCATCGCCAGGGGAGTCTAACAATATCAGTTAGAAAACTTACAGATATTGTTTTGCCAGGAGAAAGGGATGAGAAAATTTGGATGTGGCACAGGTGTCTGAAGTGCCCCCGGAGTGATGGATTTCCACCAGCGACTCCTAGGATTGTCATGTCTGATGCTGCTTGGGGTTTGTCACTTGGTAAATTTTTGGAGCTTAGCTTTTCAAATCATGCAGCTGCAAGTAGGGTAGCCAGTTGTGGTCATTCTCTCCACAGGGACTGCCTTCGATTCTATGGGTAAGCTGTCTTTAGATGGTAACCTTTTCAGACTGAATTAATCTCAGTTGATTTTCATAATGAATACGGAGTAGGCACCTGGAACTGGAAGGCTGGCCATAAATACCATACTGAATTATAAAAGATTGGGTAATTTGGTCTCTGATGTTCTGCTTTTATATGTAGGTTAGGAAAAACGGTGGCTTGCTTCCGATATGCACCTATTAATGTTCATTCAGTCCATGTACCACCTCATAAGCTTTATTTTACTCACCAGCCTTTGGAGTGGATACAGAAAGAAGTAAACGAGGTGTGTATCATACAACAATGGCAGGCTTGGTTTGCGTAAAAATTGAGTCCGTTTTAGCCTTTGTCAAGCATGTTAAAATTCTCCATTTTTTAGTAGTTTGCTATTCAAGAACTGCTTTGGTTGTCACTTCAATGGCTAACATTTCATAAAATTTGATAGGTTATTGACCGGGCAAAGGTTCTCTTCGATGAAATATCACGTAATTTACACCTGATCTCTGAGAAAAAGGCTTACAGCAGTTCTCTCAGTGTGGACTGTACCAATTATATTCCTGAACTTGAGAGCATGTTTCGAAAGGAGAAGTTAGAATTTGAGGTGCGCTGCCTTTTGATACTGCTTTCTTATACCATATCCATTAAAAGTAGAGCTTAAACTTGCAATTCTAACTCACGGAAAAGGCACACCAATAGACAGCTCCAAGGTCGTGGACTTGTGGCACATATGGCTTGAACCGTACCACATGTACATACAGGGCTGAGAAACTCTGCCAGCTGTTGGTGTACAACTCGGCAAAATGTGTCACTGACAAGTGAAACCCCAACTCATTTTATTTTTTAGAGAATAAGGCCCCGCTCCTTTCTCTCTGTTTTTGCGTCAACAATCAGGATAAATTACCGTTTCAACTTTCATGCGGGCAGACTCAAATATGAATATTTTGGATAATGGTATGTTTGGGACTACTAATATGACCAGTAAGTTTGAGATTTAGTCCTAAACATTCTGCATATCTAGTGATAACAAACACAAAAGGTGCTACCATGTCAGCCCTCTTGGTGTAGACATGAAATCAACTAGAAAATTCCAAAACATCTACTATGAAACTTGCCATTGAAATTATTTGAGCACCATAAAAAAAATTCACTTCCATTCCTTTAGTCCTGCATGTATGCATTGTTTATGAGGTAGCCGTTTGATGTCTTATTTTACTAATCAGGGATGTATGAATAAAGTTTTGAAAAAGGAAGTACCCAAATGTCAGCCAGATATTCTTGAGATTAATAGGCTGAGGAGGCAGTTACTCTTCCATTCATACTTGTGGGATCAAAGGCTGATATTTGCTGCAAGACCAGACAAAAATCGGCATGAACTATCTAACATTAGGCCAGGTGATAAGGAGAGAATCCATTCTGTGGATAGTGCTGCTGAGCCGAATTCCACAGAACAGCCTCAAAGTCTTATTAGTGGCACTGGGGCAGCTAATAAAGATGTTAAATATGTTGAAAATCCTCAGGTGAGCATCATTGGACAGAATTGCAGTGGAGTAGATTCAAGTAATAGCTATTGTAATCTTGACCAGCGAATACCCACAAGTGAGTCAGACTTCCTCCAAAGAAACATCCAAACACATTTGTATAGCAGCGTTAGCGTGAATGGGGATTCAATCGCTTTGGAGTCTGATCTTGTTGCTCGACGCACCCTTTCAGAAGGGCAATTTCCCAGTATATTAGATGTGTCTAATGCACTTGATGCAAAATGGACTGGTGAAAATGATCCTGTTACTAGCAAGGTAACAGTGCCAGATTCTACAGCATCGTCAGAGGACTCAGAAGAACACATCAGTGAAATTACACCTTCGTACGCCTCTGTGTTGCTAAACAAGCTAGGGGATAGTGCAGAGGACCATTCCAATTGGATAGGGATGCCTTTCTTACAATTGTACCGTTCTCTTAACAAGCAGTGGAGTCGTTCAAAAAGGTTCGATGCGCTCATTGAATATACACCTGTTTATATTCCGTTCTTAAGGGCGGTGGAGCGCCAGATTGGGCCCAAATTTCTCTTTCCAATCGGCATCAATGACACTGTAGTTGGAGTATATGATGATGAACCTACTAGCATCATCGCGTATGCACTTGCCTCTCATGAATACCATCTTCAGCTGTCAGATGAGCTGGAAAGAGAAGCAACAGACATTCCGCTCCCACTACGTGATTCCAGAAGTGTCTCATTAAGTGAATCAATGGATGAAACTACTTCTGAACTTCTAAGAAGTGTTGTGTCAACAGAGGACAACATTCTCTCCATTCCAGGAAGCAAGAACCCATCCACTTCGGATCCATTCGTATATGGTAAAGTAACTCATATAAAGGTGAATTTTGGAGATGAAGGTCCTCTAGAACAAGTGAAGTACACTGTGATTTGTTACTATGCAAAACAGTTTGATGCGTTGAGGAGAATATGCTGTCCATCAGAGCGTGATTTTGTCAGGTCACTAAGTCGCTGCAAGAAATGGGGTGCTCAAGGAGGCAAGAGTAACGTTTTCTTTGCAAAATCACTGGATGACAGGTTCATAATTAAGCAGGTTACCAAAACGGAATTGGAGTCTTTCATGAAATTTGCTCCTGAATATTTCAAATATCTGTCAGAATCAATTGTCACAGGCAGTCCTACTTGCATTGCAAAAATTCTTGGTATTTATCAGGTAATTTCCATTAATATTTTCTGCATGTGTTCTTTTTCACTGACTGCACAATAAAGTGTGATGTACCCCATGTGTATAATTTTCCGGTGGTCATGCTACCATAGTTTAGGTGACATCATTTTATTGCAGATTTCTTATATATTGGAAAAATCTATATTTATTTGTGACCTTTCTTGATGGAAGTGAATATTCCATGTATTTTAGAGCATTATTAATCAATGAATGCAAGGGAGTGAAACTATCCCTCCATATATGCATACTGTTGTTATTCACGTAGTCATATTTTCCAAACTTCGGGTGGTTGGCCATGTAGAAAATGAACCTCTACATTTTGCATTGGAAGTAATTTCATAGTATATTATAATGCTTTGCAAACATTGTACTGTTTCAGAAGTAGTGGCCCAAGCTATATTTTCTTTGCAAAGTATAAAATGCATTTGTTTATGAGCGGAGGAAATAACTATGTACTTACAAATTATCTGATTTATTTTTGTTTACTTTCATGCGTGACGCCATGTGGGGCCACCAGGATCCAGTATTATGCACTCCGTGGAAAGACTTAGGGCCAGCAGCTGCCGAGGCTTAGCCTCTTTAGTTTCCTTGTTTATGAAGTTATATAGTTTCCAAAGGTAGGCAAGATAGAGTTTGTTAAAGATAGGAAATCATTGATAGTTCGGGAAGGTTTGATCTGACTCTAGTTCTAGGATCAAGCTAAGTAGTCTATGTGAAGGCAATCCATGTAGCCTAGAGGCATCAATCAATTATTCAAGAACCCAGAAAAGGAGTCTTTACCTACACAAAACTGAAAACCCTACCTCACCTACCACCATGTCAAGGTGCAGCCAGCCCACACGTCTACGCTCTGAGGAGCTTAGGTCGTGACTTTACTTGGTTAGGAAATCATCAAATTACATCTGTAAAATACATGCATATCTCCCTACTATACAAAAAATAGCATTGTGACTCTTAAGATACAGCTTCAAGTACTTATCTTTTCAAATATTAATTATCGAATGCATTAAGTTAATTAATCCAAGTCATCCATTGAGTGAAGAAACAGCCTGAAAGTGATCCGGATAGTTGGACTCAAACTTGTTCGGCAAGTAATTCGACAGCAATGACCTTCCTATCATTCAAATGATTGGAATAATTGTCTCATTGTGCATCCAAATCTTGTCAAAGAGCCCTTTGGGCTTCTTAGTGCGATGTTTATTTAGATGCTTAATCTTCAGAAGTGTTTTGTAGATCTCCTAATATTATCATTTGAGATGAATAGGTTAAGAGCCTGAAAGGTGGAAAGGAGGTGAAGATGGATGTTCTGGTCATGGAAAATCTTTTATTTGAACGTCGTGTGACAAGATTATATGATTTGAAGGGCTCAACAAGATCAAGATATAACCCTGATTCGAATGGTAGTGATAAAGTACTTCTTGATGAGAACTTACTTGAAGTGATGCCTACATCCCCTATTTTTGTCGGGAATAAGGCGAAGCGGCTTCTGGAGAGAGCTGTTTGGAATGATACTGCATTCCTTGATGTAAGTACAACTCATGTGCATACTTGATTGACATCTATTGTGTTCCTCTATAATCTATATCATATAGTCCATCCTATGTGGTTTATCTGCTGCGGGCTGTGTTCTTTCTCTACCACCATGACCATGAGAATCTATTGAACTATTAGTATTTTCTTCCAAAAGAAAATTTTCTAGGTGTGTCGCTCATAGGTCAATCATACTAATGCCATTCATATATATATACATTTAGCTGCACCAGGGGTTCTGTGCCTCCTGCTCTTTTGGTGTATTATCTCAAGACTAGGTTAAATTATATAGCCATCTCTGGCCTTTCTTCAGATTTACCAGTCTGTGACACTAGCTCTTTGTCACAACGTAAGTCATATTGACACGGTCCATCAGTTCGAATGAAAATATGTTGGTTCCGTTAAAACTAGGTATACATTATGGAGGTATATTTCATGAAAGATACAGTATGCTGTGCTGGTCTTATATTTGACTTGCTTAGGTTCCGAGATGAAAAATGTATATCAGTGAATTCATTCATTTTGTGTGGTAGATATAAACATATCATGCTATTGATGTCTTGTCAGAGGCATATCCATGCAACGTAGGCCCAGCATGTGTAACAGGTACTGCTACATAACTTATCGAGGATACAATCAATAATTGGAACGTAGAGGCCAGATAGTATTTTGTTTCCCTCGGTGTTCTGTTCTTTCACTCTGTTACTATTAATATATATATATATTCTGCACCCTGGGTGCTAAATAGGGTTTCTATATATATATATATATATATATATATATATATATGTATCTATATAGGAAAATATATTACTCATTCTCAATATTGATAACCGAAGCCTACTGTAATCTAGGCACAAAGAGGAATATATTTTTCTCAACAAATGCGTTTAGAAGTACGAAAACTTGATAACATAATATCTAAAACTGAATATCATAACAAATCAAATAGGTGATCTGATAAATACTTGCTTACAGCTAGTGCCGCGTCCAAGAAGTATCTAGATTCAACTTGTTATACATGCTGTTGTTGGCTAGAACTCTGAATGAGTTACTATGGCATGCATTTGATCGTACAATAAACAAGTATAATTGCTTATAGAAACATTTTGTAACTTTGTTGCAGTCCATCGACGTAATGGATTACTCTTTACTTGTTGGTGTTGATGAGAAGAGGCATGAACTTGTTATGGGGATCATAGATTTCATGAGGCAATATACATGGGACAAACATCTAGAGACATGGGTGAAAGCTTCAGGAATATTAGGTGGACCAAAGAATGTATCACCAACTGTAATTTCACCAAAGCAGTACAAGAAGCGTTTCAGGAAAGCCATGTCAGCCTACTTTCTTGTTGTCCCGGATCAATGGTCGCCTTCAGCAATCATCCCCAGCAAGCAAGTATCTGAAAGCGGCCAAGATAACGATCAGTTGGTCTCCACGGGATCATCAGGCATGCTGGATCGTTAAGATGCACGAGAGTATTGTGGAACAACTCCTTTTCTTCTTCTGATGTTTATAGATTTTGATCTGTTGCAGTTTTGCTCATTCTTTTTTATTTGCCACATTTATCTGGTGCCTTCTTCATTCTTTTTTTGGGGGAAGATCAAGATGTACAAAATCTAGCTGAAGTTCTTGAATGTTATAGATAGAAAATCAACAACTGTATAGGAGTGTATAGAGTCTAGTGCATTGGGATATCATATCATCCAGAAAAAATAGAGTCATTTTTGTTGCCATTGCAAACATTTTTTCCCCTTTATGTCTGTTCATATGGTTTAATGTATGTTATTTCTAGGAGACTTGCCTAGTGTAGGAGCAACACATGCTGGAGTGTAGTTTTGTATGTTGGTTTCTGGAAATTTGATGTACATCCATGGAGTTAGCATGATGATGCAAATTTTGTCTTCTGAGGGTGTAATATATTTTCCTATTTCCACAGACTATGGATACAGTGGTTGTAACATGCTAATCTGTCAAGGCAAGGGTTTCTCATGGCATGATGGTTTGCCACTGATTATGGATAGAAGTAGAATTTGGACAGCCTGATCATAGATAGAGTCGGCACAATATGATCATACTCCCTCCGTTTCAAAATATAAGATGTTTTAGGTTGTCCAAATTCTAAAACTAGTGAAAGAAATACAGTACTGGTAGATAGAAGTAGAAGAAATACAGTACTAGTAGATAGAAGTAGAATTGGGACTGAAAGGCCAACAGTGCTGCTAAATGCTGTTTGGTCGAGCAGAAGAAAGAAATACAGTACTTCCGAGTCAAACTAGTGAATCAACAACGGTCAGTCTGCTGACAAATAGCCTTCCCAGTCAAACTAGCCATCTCGTCATAGCCAACGAGCACTATCAGTACTGTTAGTATTAAGCATCTCTTACAGATGATATATAGTAGAGGGCTTCTACATCACTTGGAGAAAAAAAGTCTACAACAACTATATGCTGATGTAGAAGTTGTAGGCCAGCCCCAAATTTTGCCCCTATGTTATGCAAATCTATATCACCACTCAGGTGGTGTAGAACACGTATCCCGCGCAGCCTACATGCCACGCTGAATGTTCATGCCTATGTGCGTCATCATGCCTCTGTGATTACACTTGTTGATTCCCTCGCCTCTGTCCACCCCCCATCATCACCGAGTTGACCAGGAGCTCTGCATCGACACACTGTGCCATCCGCTTGAAGGAATTGGCACAGGGGTGCCCTAGTTCGTCGACTGTGTCGCCGTTGTTTTGAACTTTGGCCGCCGTCAATATGCTCGCCTTCGTCAACCCCCGGCGTCGCTGAGCATACCATCGTGCTCAAGGTGTGCTTGCGGTCCTCTCGGACCCCTTTCTCCCTCCCTCCCGCTCTGAGTCACCGTCCTGACAAGAGTTGTCGTGCGCCGTTGGAAGCTCGTAGTTGGAGCTCTTTCGGCAACAAATTTAAGTTTTATATTTATGCTTCTCTTCCCATACATCTTAATGTATTCAATTTGGAAAAGAAGTTAGACAATGAGCGATGATTTCTTTCATAGGATTGCCTTCTAAGGCTTTGGGTTGTGTACTGGGTGCAATCCATGGCTAATCATTTGTGGTGCCTCTTAATTTAGTGTGCAGCTGACTAATCATGTCTTTGTGCTTGTGCTTGTGCTTGCTTCCCAACAGTAGGATCATGAGGTGGCATGATCTATTGGTACACAACACCAAGATTACTGCTACTAATCTCCTCTTCCCTTGATACAGATGATCCCTAACTATAATTATTTCTACTACTACTGTTCTACCCATTTCCTAATGAGTTCTAGCTAAAACCTTTGTAGTTTTCTAAATGATCTTGGTGAAGATCTGCAAATGTTCCTCCTCCTAGTTCTTTCTTGTTCTTCTTGCTCTTCCTTCTTTTCTCCCTCTCTCTCTCACTCTCAGATCTCTCTCTAAAGTGTGAGTGTGTGGTTTTGGTCTGAGATTGACCCGTGAGTTGTGATCTCTGGGGTCTAGGATGCTCAGCTATTCCTAGTGTTTTCAAGTCAATGAGGTGTTGACACCTCCTACATGCATTTAGGTGATTCAACTGCTTAAGTATGCGCGAAACCGCCTCTTGTAGGTTGTCCTATGTGCAGGTGCCACTTATACTTTTGGTGGTTAACCCCATATTGTTTTGTATTTAGTGAATTTTCCAATTTTGGCATATGGGATCCTTGTTCTTATGTGCACATACAATGCATTTGGACATGCCATATTGGCATGTCAGTTTAGTTTTGTCATGACCATGTCTTAGACAGAAACAAGTCGCATTTCCTTGATTAAAATTTGTTTTTCTTATTTTAATTTCTTAGTTCATTGTTCAATTTGTTGTTGGGTTGGAGTGATGAACTTCATAGCGTTGATCCTTCAGTTTCGTGTTGATTTTATAATAAATCCATGGCTCGGGTGTTTTCCTATTTGTACTTACTCTCTACGATCCTTTGATTTACTATGTAGGGTTCTTAGTTATCTATTGGGTCTCGCTACTAGTACCGTTGATATATGCTCATGTTTACTAAGTTTTGCTCAAATGCACTCTTTCTCTCATGGCTACTAGTAAACTTGATCTGGATCTAGGTGGATGGATATTCGAAGCTAAACTATAAAATCCGTACCAAGTAAACTTGATTCGGATCTAGGTGGTTGGATATTCGAAGTTAAACTGTAAAGATCCGAATCAAGTAAACTTGACTCGGATCTAGGTGGCTGGATAATCGAAGCTAAATCTAAAGATCCAAGCCAAGTAGAACTTGACTCAGATCTAGGTGGCTCTATATTTGAAGCTAAACCTAAAAATTTGAACCAAGTAAACTTGATTCAGATCTAGGTGGTTGGATATTCGAAGATAAACCTAAAGATCCAAGCCAAGTAGAAATTGACTTGGATCTAGGTGGCCAGATATTTGAAGCTAAACCTAAAAATCCAAACCAAGTAAACTTGATTCAGATCTAGGTGGCTAGATATTCGAAGCTAAATTGTAAAGACCCGAATCAAGTAAACTTGATCCGGATCTAGGTGACCGGATATTCGAAGCTAAACTGTAAAGATCTGAACCAAGTAAACTTGATCCGGATCTAGGTGGCTGGATATTCGAAGTTAAACTGTAAAGATCCGAATCAAGTAAACTTGACTCGGATCTAGGTGGCTAGATAATCGAAGCTAAACCTAAATATCCAAGCCAAGTAGAACTTGACTCAGATCTAGGTGGCTAGATATTTGAAGCTAAACCTAAAAATCCGAACCAATTAAACTTGATTCAGATCTAGGTGGCTGGATATTCGAAGGTAAACCTAAAGATCCAAGCCAAGTAGAACTTGATTCGGATCTAGGTGGTTGGATATTTGAAGCTAAACCTAAAAATCTGAACCAAGTAAATTTGATTCAGATCTTGGTGGCTGGATATTCGAAGCTAAAGTGTAAAGACCCGAATCAACTAAACTTGATCCAGATCTAGGTGGCTGGATATTCGAAGCTAAACTGTAAAGATCTGAACCAAGTAAACTTGATCCGGATCTAGGTGGCTAGATATTCGAAGTTAAGCTGTAAAGATCTGAATCAAGTAAACTTGACTCGGATCTAGGTGGCTGGATAATCGAAGCTAAACCTAAAGATCCAATCCAAGTAGAACTTGACTCGGATCTAGGTGGCTAGATATTTGAAGCTAAACCTAAAGATCTGAACCAAGTAAACTAGATTTGGATCTAGGTGGCTGGATATTCGAAGCTAAACCGTAAAGATCCAAACCAAGTAAACTTGATCCGGATCTGGGTGGATAGATATTCGAAGTTAAGACAAATTTCGTCTAAATTACTATGATTCATTGTATGCACAACGACTACACTAAATAAGGAGAGCATCCAACCAAATGATAAATCATTCGGTCGCAGGCTCGGGGACTAATGGACTAAGAGTGTGAGTGTAGACCGAAGTGTTTACCTCATTCATGGTATCGGTTTTAAGGATAACTTTGGCGACAAGGTGCAAGCGGTTGCTAATGTCGAGGAAACAAAAAGCCTTGGTCCCTAGATTAGCCACCGATCTAGTTTCAACCTGGTCGGCAACATTCCAATTTGTAGCATACTCCTCTAAGGAGCCGAGACTACCACCACTCAGAGTGCGCGTTAGCACCTTGCCTTTGGTCTCTCGTGCCTGTTGGGCAGCTGCCTCGGCTGCTGGGATTTTGTGAAGCACCATCTGAGTGCCGGCAGCGGAGGCAGAAGCAGAAGCGGGGGAATTCTTATGGAGTACCTCGTGAAGGGATACGGGTAGGCTACACTAGCGCAAATCAAAATTTTCTACTGCGTAAACCAGGATAACTGTTGTCATAGATCACGGGATTACCACTAGACGCGCAGTTGCGGAATTTGATGAAGCGCGTTGAGGCAGTGTAGACGATCTATGTCTCCTCCTCGTTCTCGTCCCACGAGCAGCTCCCCTTGCGCGGCTCGTCCAAGCGCTACAGATGCAGCGCCTTCGAGGTATCCACACGTACAGGGTGGAAGCGTCAGACGCCGGACTGCTAGGTCCGCGCGTGCAACACAGGCGTGAGGAGTGGCGGCTAGGTGGAATAGTCCAACCCTGGTCAGGACGCCCCACCCTCTCTCTTATATAGGCATCCCTAGTGAGCTTCTACATTAGCAGCCCATTAGTAGCCTAAGCCTGGTCTAATTCGGATCCAATCCTCATTAGGCTTCCAGCCCCTTAAGTGTGTGACCCTATAGGTTCATATACGTATAGACATGACACAAATACACTTATTCTGTCAATAGTTGGTAGCGGCCTCTAGCAAGACGTGCCAACTCCTAAATGCATACAAAGATCATATCGGACGAACCATCACAAGGTTTAGTACATGTATTTCCCCTTGCCTCACGATATTTGGTCTAGCTCCAAGCTGACCTCCCTTTCTCGATACTGTGATTCAGAATCCCTTTACTAGGTTAACTCTTAACCATATGTAGCACGGCCATGCATTTCTGGATACGATCACTCGAGGGGCCCTAGAGATATCTCTCTCAAGTAGAGAGGGGCAAATCCCATCTTGATTGACCATGCCTTGCAGCATGCTTCAGGACAAACCCGAAAGCTACCTTTATAACTACCCAGTTACGGAGTAGCGTCTGATAGCCCCAAAGTATGTCGATCCACATCTCAAGTACATGCGACAATCTCAGGTCTAAGGACAAAACGTACACGATGTGTAGAGAGAGAGCTGCAACTAATTACCAGTCTCAAGTTGGGTCAGTCCAACCCCATGTTCATAACATGTGTCCACATCATTGGTTTGACATCTCCATGTCTATGACTTGTGAAACATAGTCATCAACCAATCGATGTGCTAGTCTAATATTCACATGTGTCCTCACATGAACTCCGACTAGGGACAACTATTAAATAACCATACAAGTAAAGAGTTTCACAAACAATTCACATAATTGCCAATCAATACAAGTTGCCTGATATGGATATTTAAGGAACAATACAATAACTCATGGATACATAAGAAATATAATCATCTCTATGATTGCCTCTAGGGCATATTTCCTTCACCTCAGCAATGCTGGGCTGAGAAGAAGTCGGCCTAGTCTTCTTCTGAACAAGCTTAGCAGCTCCACCTTTCTTGACTTTGTAAGATGCCATGGCAGTTGGCTGCGACTTAGTCGGTCGGGCTACAGGTGGAGCAGCCGAAGGAACTGCAGAAGGAGAAGTAGATTGAGAGCGTGCGCTCTGTTGAACTTGGCCCTCTTGTCGAGCCTTGGATAGTTTATTGGGCGCTAGTGCAGATGCGAGGGCCGAAGGAGCCGGATCTTGAAGAGGAGCCGAAATAACATGGGCTCCAGTTGGCGTTGGCTCGGTGGGCTGATCCTTGGCAATCTCAATAGGTGCGACCGAATCAATTGGTTGATCTGGCATAACAGTGTCGGCATCACCACCAGCCTCAACCACAACCTCCTCCTGCTGAGGTGGACTGTTAGTCGGTGAAGGATGAGGATCATCTCGAGTCGGGCTGGGAACCCAGACATCATCCTGAGGTGGTGGTGACGATGGCCGAATAATGGGCGAGGCCATACTCGGAACACTCTGGTTGGCGGCACGCGGAACACTGCCGAGATAAAGAGAAAAGGAAAATAAAGTCACAAAAAGAAAGAAAGAAACAAGAAATACAAATTTAGTTCGGGTGAGGCAACTTACGCAGAAACACCGGGCATAACCTTGCGCTTAGGAGCCTTCTGGGCAGATCTCTTGATTCGCTTCTTGGGAGCCTCGGCCGAGGGATCTTTCGAGGCAACCCGTTTCCTCACCGGGACTAGGCCTCTTGTGGCAAGTGGGTCTACCTCGTGCACCTGACCAGCCGGGTTAGCTGGGTAAAAATAAGCCGGATATGCATAAGAGATAGGCACCACATCAACTACCTCGAGAACTTCGACCTCGTCCGAGTCATCATCCTCCATTTGTTTGGGGGCCTTACCCCGAGTTTGGACAGGGGCCGAGTCAGGTTTTGGAATGAATTCTTCCGAATCAGGCTCGCCGTTGTCTAGGGTATCGCGATCCTCCCTCGAAGGAAGAGCAAGAATATCGCCGTCTTCTACGGCCCGCTCATCAAATTTCTGAGGAGGAAATTGCAAAAGGAAAGTGAGTATTCAATAAGGCCGAAATGGTGCATGATTCAGATGTAGTGATTCGAAATCGAATTACCTTGGGAGGGGGTTGTCGCGAGTGCAGGGCTTCATGCCCCACGTCCAATCCTGGCCATATTCATCGTGAAGATAGCCCGGACGCGCTTCCAAATCTGCTCATCGTTGAGCTCAATGGTTGAGACTCGGCTTGGGTCGAGAGGGCCTCTCATGTAGTAGAGCTTGTGGGATCGCTGTTGGATGGGGTAGATTCGGCTGCTAACAAAAGCAGCCATCAAATCTTCGCCATCCAGCCCAGCCCGGGTCAGCTCCTTGAGTCGGAGATCAAATGCCTCGGCAAGAGCATCGGTCCTCCTAGGATTGTAATTCCAGTTCTTCCTGGAAGGCATGCCGACAGAGAAGGCTGGCAGCCGAATCTTGTCTTCCTGACCGCTGTTATTAACGTAGAAGAACGACTGGTGCCATTTCTTGCTTGATTTGAGGCCAACAACGCGGGGAAACTCAGATTTCTTCCTAGACATGATGGAGCCGACACCGCACTGGGTTAGCGATTTTTTGGAGGTCTTAGGCTCTTATCCGGCACGACATTAGATCGGATTTGGAAGATCTTAGACCAAATAACTACTGAGGGCCAGAGACCGAAGTATCCTTCGGTGGCCGAGATAAATGCCGACAGAGAGGCAATGACATTAGCCGACAGGTGATGAGGTTGGAGATCAAAGAACTCAAAAAACTCCTTAGCAAAATCACTAAGGGGAAGACCAAAACCTCTAGAGAAATGAGACATAAAGACTACATATTCACCCGACTCAGCAACGGGGGCGAGCTCCGGGCCGAGTAATCGACATTTTACCTTGGCAGGGATACAACGAGACTTGAGGAGCCATTCGATCTCCTGCCGAGTCACCGTGGATCCTTGCCAAGAACCACGCTCCAAGGTGGAGGCGGCATCTTCTTCTCTGGCAGCGATGATGCTATGGGAGCTCGACATGAGGTCGTTAGAGGAGGAAAAAGAGGAAGAAAATCTAACGGCGGGGAGAGGCCTAGATTGCCACGGCCCCGTAGCTGCGGCGAAGAGCGCAGTCGTGGCAGTGGAGCTAAAACAGAGCAGGGGTTCACCATAAGTGCGCAGTGCGGCAGAGCAGCGCCAGGAACTAGCGGCGTGGTCGCGAGCGGAGGGAGCTCTGCGGCGGCAGCGCAAGCGGGAAACCGATGAGATTGGGAGCGGGGTAAAGTGACTAAGGGTTTCACCCCGCTCCCCCCATTTATAGCCCAAACCACTAGCGGTAGTGGGATCGTGCGGGTGCGGTGGTTGCCGCATACACACATGTATCATGCGCGTGGCAACCGCCCAGTGGAGCCACACCGCGGGTTACACGACGCAGAAGACAATTCGGCCGCAGTAACCGTTGTGGTAATCGAAGGGGCACTGCCCGGACTTGGCCGCTCACAGTGATTACTGTTCTCGTGTCATCGATCACTGTAGCGGCTAAAAAGATGAGGCAAAGTGCAATGATTATGACACGTCGGATGAAACTTACGAGAGAAGCTAAGAGCATGACCCAGATGAATAGAGTTGACTTGGCAAGGATGAGTCTAATCCCGAAGAATATCCAAAGAAGTCAGAAAAACGATAACGTGTGAATCAAGGTATAACTCGAAAGAGGGCTGACTACAGGATAAGTAGGCAAGCTAAAGTATACTATCCGATTATCTTGAATCTGCTGTAGCCTTGCCGCGTAAAGTCGCCAAGACCGCACCAGCTTCAGGGACTAATGTTGGGGGAATGACCCCAGGTAGGGTCAAGTTAAGGTAAAAGGGCAAAGCCCTCGCAGATGTTGACCGGGTCAAAGAATGATCTAGCCGAGTTATATCAATGCCGAGCGAATAAGGACCGGGTTATCCTGAGTCAAGTAACTAAGGCTTGACTCGGTCGACGTACGGGGTATGTCGACATATCATCTACTATGCTTTATATCTGCAGGTTAGGGTTTGGCTAAGTCATACAAGGCGAGGCCGAGTCATGGGGAAGCTTTCTTGAAAAGGAGAGGGAAAACCACGAAGTCAACACTGCACACTGTCTCTCCCTCAGGAATCTGAACAGTGCCAAACACTACAGACAATGGACAAAGGGACAGAGGGGCAGAAGAGTGTCACGGAGGTGACAGTCCCAGAGCCCGACGCTCACATGTCGTGGACTCTAGGTCATTGCCGTCGATAGAAGGGAGACATGGAAAGGCTCCCACCAGATGACTATTTTGGGACAAGCATATTCCACGAATATGTTGGCCACGTCAGCCCTAGATGTAACCTGGCCACCCCTTTATAAGGTGAGCCAGGACCTCCTAGTAGAGGGATCAGTTCATTTGTACTTAGAGCTTACAGAGGACTTCTTCTTCCTCTCGCTTATACAGCTCGAGGAGCAAGTGCAGTCATTGTTGAGCTGAGTAAAGATCAAGTTCATGTATTCTGTGTGTAGAAACCACTACATCATCCCTCACTGCATCCCACTAGAGCACATTGGCCCCAACTTAAGCCTACCCATGGCATCTGTCATGTCACCACCATGACAGGTACTATGGTTCACTGTACTCTATCTTGTTGCTATGCATTTGATCCTATTGTTGCTGACATCTAAGGTTCCTTGTTCTAATACTAATGTTGCTAGATATTATTATGTTCTCCGGTTTACTACTACTCTGACCTGCTATTGGAGCTTGTATTGTTGTTGATGCATCTATGATACCCTGGTTGTGTACTTGTTCACTACTCTCCTTTTGTTTCTATCTACTGTATTTCTACTACCATATCCTATTTAACTACTGAGATACCAGTTCTTTTCATATTTTCAACTACTCACCCTAGGCACCGAGTTTCAGGACCAGTTCCTGGAACTTTTAAATTGGATTCCAATTAAATGGTTTCACCTTAGGGTGGAACCAACATTTTAACCAAATTTTTTTTTTGTTTCTGTTTGTGTGTAGATTCATCAAAGATGAGATGAAGAAGAAGATGAGAATGTAGACAAGAAGATGTAGATAGGTTTTAGTTTTAGGACTTTTCCTCTTTTTAGTTTGTACTAGGTTTTCCTCTTTCATTTTGTAAGTGTTTGTAACATTCAAACTTTGTATCCATTTTGATATGAATAAAAGTTCATTTCTGCATTCTGTTTTTGGGGTTCTTTGTGAATTATGTTATATATTATATGTGATCATTATCGTAAAATTGATGACAAGTACTCTATAGGGGGTCCTAAGAGTTGAGAAAGGTGGGGGTGAAACATATGGTCTTCCGGGGACGGTGAGCACACAAGTTTACCTAGGTTCATATACGATGATTGGATCCTACTCCTTCTAGCACCCCAGTAATATATCGGCAGAGCCGGATGTTACAGGGGATTACAAGAGAGGTTAGCATGTGCAAGTTATGGTTGTGATGTGCCCTAAAGGCTTGCCCCTACGATGACTTATATAGTCATCCGGCCTAGAGTTTACAGGAGAGATCTATCCGGCTACGGTATAGAGTTGGTACTAAGTACATCTTGGACTACAAGTAATACTACAGGCCTAAGTCGGTAAGTCTTCTGGGACTTGGTGTAGCCGTAAGTGACTCTGTCTTCTTTCCCTGACTAGTCCGCCCGTGGAGAAAATATCTAACCCTTAGTGGGACACTATGGTCAGTGAGTCCTGTGGGTAAACCTGGAAAGTATATCCCTAACAGTAGCCCCCGAAAGTCTCCAAGATCTAGAGTCGGATTAATCATCTAGATTGATGGTTCTTCAGCTTGCAGAATCTTGAAGGGTTCCTTAAAACTTCAATCAATGTGTAGGATTTCGAGTCTCGTATGAGTCGGATATGAATCTTAGCTTTTGCTATCTCCATGCTTGTTTCAAACTTGAGCCAGAAAGAGTGAGTGATGTCTCTTTCAACTGTTCAGGTCTCGTCACGTCAACGACATATATCCTATCAGTCTGGCTGTAACACCGCGGTTCTGAAAAGATCGAGGCTTCTATGTGACATGCCAATCCCTGGATCGGTTCATTGGCCCACAATAGAATAAGATAGATAACATAGCAAAATATCCGTGTATCATGAATAACAAAGATCCAGAGTACCATTATTACAATAAAAGCTTAGCACAAAGCTAGCTCAAATTATTCAGGTAGCAACATAAATAAAGTAAATCCTCCATTCTTCAAATTGCCCACAAGTGAACAAGTGCCGAGTGGAGTACCGTGGCCTATATCGATTACTCAGAATCGGAATATCCTGCAACATGAAACGTAGCAGCCCCGAAGGGTCAATACATGGAATGTATGGCAAGTAGAGCTAGTAAAGGAGACAATAGTACTAACATCTACATGCATATTTGGCAAGTGGAGCTGTGTCTGGCTTGCATTTGCAAATACCTTTGTCCTACTTTCATAAACAGTTTTTGATTTTCTTTGAAAAGATCCCAATTAAGTTAAACCAACAATATTAAAACAATTATGAAATTGGAATGAGCGAGAAACATGTCATGGAATCAATATCAAGCAACTCAGTTGTCCATAACCGGGGACACGGCTAATCGATTAGATTATACACCCTGCAGGGGTTAGTACACTTTACCCATGTGACTTGGCCAGCCCAGCTCGTACCATCACTCTCATTTTGAGTGATGATAGGGAGAAGTCCAAGAAGAGACTGTTCAGGAAGTAGCTCCTCAATCCCGACGCGTACCGGTCCAACCTACCAAAATTCTACATCTCTGAATACGCGGGTTCGAGTTACCACAACCTACTAAGTCCAACCAACCGCCCATTCCATTATTGGCACATGGTTGTACACGTAAGCTACACAATAAAGAAGCCAATCAATTTCTCTCGATACCTGGGTGCCTTTCCGCAATGAAACCACCAAAAATTATCAATACCATCACACCCAGGAGATTCATTGATTATGTTGTTTTAGTTTTCACAAACCAATACTATTAGAAACAAGTCTCAATGATGTAACCCAGCCCTCGTTCAACATAGCATGGCTAAGCACATCTACCAACGGTGGTTCATCTACAAGGAAAGCCCTACCACATAATAGGACATAGCATAGCGATAGTATCATCCTACACATGCATCTACAAAATACACGACAATGCATTGAAAATAGTAGGACGATATCATGAACAAAGTAGCATATACTTGCCTTGGTTGTAGCGGTCGGAAGAACAATCCACACACGAGCAAGCGTTGCACTCGTCACAATCTACACGATACAATTGCAATCATAAACAAACAACCCACAAGCATATGCAACAAATATGATGCATGAAGGTATGCAAGGCAAGTGAATTGGTGCTACAGCTGCACCACATAATCCTAATCAATAATACTACTGATTGCATGCATGGAAAATAGTTTTAGCGAAAGGAAAACTATTATGCAAAATATAGTGCCCAAAACTAGAGCTAGGACTCAATTAATTCACTACCGGTAGCATACTGTTTGTAAAATATTGGGAAAAATCTACAGTATAGGCACTGCTATTTAGGAATAGTACCAACTGGAATTACTCAAAAAGGAATTATAAAATTCCCCTAGTAATCAAAACACTGCAGAAAGCCACTAGACAGTTTCTGCAGAAGTTTTTACTGTAAGCCTATCTTTTTAATTGACGATGAGATTCCCCTCGTTCCACTGAATCCAGGGACATATCATACGCGATTTTTGGAGCTACGGATCTTTTTCTACGAATTAATTACTCCGAAAAGGCCATTAACTCAATTGATTAAACTGTACTAAATCTTGCTGCAAAAGTCTGAATCAAAGGTACAGTAAGATTCTACACGACTTACTGAACCTACACATATTTTATTTGCAATTTTTGGCCCAGCGGTTTAATTTCTACGCAATTTACAAGTTTCTACCGAAATCTGTCAACTAAATTGATTAACGAAAATAACCAGTCAACTGTGTCTGTTGACTGGTCAACGCGTCTGCTGACTGGCCGTCTGACTAGTCAACGCCTGAGTCTGACCGGTCAATGGTTGATCTGAACCACTGATCTGAAATCTAACGGTGACTGCAGACTTACCGGAGACAAACGGCGAAACGAACGGCGGCGAGTTCCGGACGGTGGCAGCGATCGGTTCCGGCGACGACGGTTACCTGCGCGGTAGGGGAAACGATCAGCGCACGGGTCAAGGTTGTCAACGCGGCGCGCAAGACGGCACGCGTGCGTGCGTGCGTGCATGTGTGTGCGCTCGTGTGTGCGCGCGAAGGCGCGCAGCGACGCAGCGCGAGCGGCGGCCAGCAGCGGGCAGCGCAGCACGGCGGCAGGCGGCGTGCGCTGCAGCGGCAGCGGCAACAGCACTGCAGGCGAGCGCGCGCGCGAGCAGCGCGCAGCAGGGGCGGGTACGGGGCGCTGCGGGGGCGGGCGATGGCGCGGCTCGGCGGCGGAGCAAGCGCAGCGTGGCGTTGCGAGCGGGAGGCGGCGCGTGCAGGGAGACGGGGTGGCGGGCGCGAGGTGGCGATCGGCAGGCGGCGGGGTCGCGGGCTGCAGGTGGCGGGGATGGCGCGGAGGCGACGGCGGCTCGTGGCCAGGAGGAGAAGGAGGCGGCGCAGCGGGTACCTGCTGGCGGCGGGAGCCTGGCGGCCGGCGGCGGCGGGAGCCTGGCGGCCGGCGTCGGCGTGGGCCGAAGGGAGGCGGGCGTAGCGATCGAGAGGAGGCGGCGGGGTGCGGTTCCCGAGGGCGGGCGCGATCTATGAGGCGGGCAGGTGGCGGCTGCCCCTTTTGTGGGCCCCGACGCGGGTCCTAGTCCGATTCGGAGCGAGATTGGAAAAGGACTCGGAAATCGGCCCGAAATTCGGACCGTTTTTCCGACGTTTCATAAAACGGCGATAACTTTTCCTTACGAGCTCCTAATCGAGCGATTCTTGCTCCTACGGTTTTGTAAAATTGAGGAGAACAATCTAGGGTCAAGGTTTGAGCGAAACCACTAGGCTACAAGGGTGGACAACGCTAGTCCTTCTAAAGCCTCCCGTAGGAGCCTCGTAGCAAAATAGAATAGGGTTTCGAAAATAGCGTTTCGCCGATTCATTTAGATCGACGGTTTTGTATGGGAAAGCATGATGCAATGATATGAATGATATGCAAGACCAAATCTAAAATTTGGGATGTGACAAGACTAACCCCCTTAAGATGAATCTCGTCCCCGAGATTCGGCGCGGCTAGCAAATAGGTGTGGGTAGTCCTCTCGGATGTCATCTTCACGCTCCCAAGTGGCTTCCTCTTCGGTGTGGTGGCTCCACTGCACCTTGCAAAACCTGATCGTCTTGGTACGGGTAATCCTTTCTGCTGTCTCCAGAATTTTGACCGGTTTCTCCTCATAGGTCAAGTCGTTCTCAAGCTGAACCTCCTCTAGCGGTACAGTGTCTCTCAATGGTGTATCCACCATCTCTGGATGGCACTTCTTCAGCTGGGATACGTGGAACACGTTGTGAACAGCGGACAGAGCTTCTGGCAACTCCAACTGATAAGCAACTTCTCCTTTGCGTGCTAAGACCCGATATGGTCCAATAAATCGAGGTGCCAGCTTACCCTTAATTCCAAATCTCTTGATTCCACGAAGTGGCGACACTCTAAGGTATGCTCTATCACCTATCTCATACACCACTTCCTTGCGCTTGGCGTCCGCGTAGATCTTCTGCCTTGATTGTGCTACCTTCAGCCTGTCCCTAATCAAGGCGACCTTCTCCTCAGCGTCCTTGATCAAATTAGGTCCAAACAACTGACGTTCTCCTACTCTATCCCATAGCAATGGTGTTCGGCACCGTTTCCCATATAGCACATCGAACGGTGACGTCTTGATGCTGGTTTGATAGCTGTTGTTGTAGGAAAACTCCGCATACGGCAAATTCTCATCCCAACTAGAACCATGAGCCAAGGCGCAAGCTCTCAGCATGTCCTCCAAAATCTGATTCACCCTCTCGGTCTGTCCATCAGTCTGTGGGTGAAACGCTGTGCTAAACTCCAATCTAGTACCAAGTGACTCGTGCAGCTGGCGCCAGAAGTGTGAGGTAAATTGGGTGCCTCTATCAGATACGATACTCTTGGGAACTCCGTGTAGGCACACAATCCTGTCCATATAAATCTTGGCCAACTTTGCACTCGTATAGGTCGTCTTCACCGGTATAAAGTGGGCTACCTTGGTCAAATGGTCGACCACTACCCAAATAGAGTCATATCCTGACCTGGTCCTGGGCAATCCTGTGATAAAATCCATTCCCACTCTATCCCACTTCCAATCCGGCACAGGCAATGGCTGTAGCAGTCCTGCTGGCTTCTGGTGTTTAGCCTTCACTCGGCTGCACACATCACATAGGGCAATATGCTTGGAGATATCTCCCTTCATGTTGTTCCACCAAAATCTGCTCTTCAAATCCATATACATCTTTGTGTTGCCCGGATGTATGGAGTATGGCGAGTTATGAGCCTCCTGCAGAATCAACTCCCTTATCTCCGGGTCGCTGGGCACACACAAACGGTCTCCATACCACAAGGTACCATGCTCATCCTCGCGAATATCCTTTTCCCGATTCTCCTTCATCTTTTCCTTTATCTCCTCTATTTCCTTGTCTCCTACCTGAGCCTTTTTGATTCTGTCCTGTAGCGTCGGTTGGACTTCCATTGTAGACAAGTATCCTTCAGACACTACTTGCAGTCTAAGGTACTTGAATTGCTTGCACAAATCCTTAGGCAATTCACCAATTGTCAATCCACTGGCTTAAACCTTCCGGCTCAGAGCATCTGCTACTACATTGGCCTTTCCTGGGTGGTATTGCAGATTCATATCATAATCCTTGATAAGTTCCAACCATCTCCTTTGTCTCATATTCAGTTCCTTCTGCGTGAATATGTACTTCAGGCTCTTGTGGTCGGTGTACACATCACAGTGTTTTCCCATTAAGTAATGCGTCCATACTTTGAGCGCATGAACCACCAACGCTAACTCCAAGTCGTGTGTGGGGTAATTCCGCTCATGGTGCTTGAGTTGTCGCGAGGCATAAGACACCACTCTCCCATCTTGCATCAGCACACTCCCAAGTCCATGTCGAGAAGCATCACAGTACACTTGGAAATCCTTCTGAAGGTCTGGTAAACACAGAACAGGTGCGGTCACTAGTCGACGCTTCAGTTCCTGAAAGTTGGCTTCACATACGTCTGACCATTCAAACTTCCTCTCTTTCTTCAGAAGTTCAGTCATCGGCTTAGTAATCTTGGAGAAGTTTTCAATGAATCTCCTGTAATATCCAGCAGGTCCCAAAAAGCTTCGCATCTCTCCTGCATTCTTGGGCGCTTCCCACTCTGTCACTACAGTCACTTTGCTTGGATCAACAGCGACTCCTTCTCCTGACACCACGTGTCCAAGAAACCCAACAGTGTTAAGCCATAATTCACACTTGCTGAATTTGGCATACAACTTGTGTTCCCTCAGCTTCTCCATAATCAGTCTCAGATGCTTCTCATGCTCAGCATCATCCTTGGAATATATCAGTATGTCATCAATAAACACCACCATGAACTTGTCCAAGTACTCCATAAATACCTTGTTCATCATGGTCATGAAATATGCCGGGGCATTCGTTAGTCCAAAAGACATAACCGTATATTCATATAGACCATACCTAGTGGTGAAGGCGGTTTTTGGTACATCCTCCTCCCGGATCTTCAATTGAAAGTAGCCTGATCGCAGATCAATCTTGCTGAACACCTTTGCTCCTTCCAGTTGATCAAACAAATCATTTATGTTCGGCAGAGGGTATTTGTTCTTGATGGTTACTTCATTCAGCGAGCGATAGTCCACTACCAATCTCTTGCTGCTATCTTTCTTCTCCACAAACAGAACAGGTGCACCCCATGACGACGAACTAGGCTGAATGAATCCCTTTTCCAGCTGCTCTTTCAACTGCTTTTTCAATTCCTTCAGCTCATCCACATCCATCTTATATGGTTTCTTTGCTATTGGTCCTGTTCCCGGCATCAGGTCGATAAGAAACTCTACATCCCTGTCAGGTGGCATCCCTGGCAGCTCTTCCGGAAACACGTCGGGGTAATCCCTAATCACTGGCACAGTATCCATGCTAACCCCCTTAAGAGAATTCAACTTACACCTTCCTGGTCGTACAGCTGACTTGAATCTAATCCTCTTACCATCCGGGGTTTTGAGTGAAACAACTCGTTGTGCACAATCTATGTGTCCCCCATGCATAGACATCCAATCCATACCCAGAATAACGTCTAATCCCTGTGAATCCAACACTACCAAATGTGCAATGAAGTTGTGTGTTCCAATCCTCACAGTTAAATCGCGGCATCCCGCGCTAGCTATCATATCTCCTCCAGGTGAACTAACTCTAATAGACCTCTTCATAGACTCAGTAGGTAACTTATACTTATCCACAAATGCCCTTGATATGAATGACTGCGATGCACCAGTATCGAAAAGTATAAGTGCAGGGTAAGTGTTGATTGGGAACTTACCAATCACAAGGTCAGGCTCATCTGGAATCTCCTCCACATTCATGTGGTTCACTGTGACCTTCTCGTTGTTGGTTGGCTTCAGTCCTTTCCTCTCCGGACAGTTGTCAGCATAGTGTCCGTTCTGCTTACACTTGAAGCATGTCACCTCACTCAGATCCTTCTTCACAAAGCTGCGATCACGGTTGCGGTCATGTCCACCGTGTCCTCCAGAGTGGTGAGAGTGTCCTCCCTTGTGGCTGTGGTGGTTGCTCCTATGGTTGTCATGACGATGCCCATCGCCTCCATGGTGGTGGCGATCATGGCTCCCATGGTCACTCCCTCCATGCTTGGGGTATCCATCATATGAAGTGCGAGACTTGTGATGTGAACCAGAGTGGTGATTACTGTTCTTTCTCTTGTGGCTTTCTACTTGTTTGTGCTTCCCTTCCAAGATCCTGGCCTTGTCCATAAGCTCCTGGAAAGTGGGGCAATAAACCACCAGTAGCTATACTGAAAGCTCATCACTGAGGCCATCCAGGAATCTCTCCCTCCTTTTTGCATCAGTGTCAACATCCTCAGGTGCATAACGGGACAAGTTGTTGAACTCTTCAATGTACTCGGCCACGGTGCGATTGGTTTGGCGCAAGTTGCGGAACTCCTTCCTCTTCAGGCTCAGAACTCCTGAAGACACGTGGTTGGTCCTGAAACCTTCCTCAAACATTGCCCAAGTCACGGTATCCAGCGGGTGGGTGATCTGAAAAGTGTCCCACCAAGAAGCGGCTGGTCCCTCCAGTAGGTGAGCGGCAAACCTCACCTTCTCAGCATCAGTGCATCCGACGGTTACCAGATCCTTGTTGACTGAACGCAACCAGTCGAGAGCAACCATTGGTTCCGTTGCAGTAGAGAACTTAGCTGGCCTTAACCTCAGAAATCTGGTGAGAGCATCTCCCTGAGGCTGATTGTTTCCATTGTTGTTGTTCTGATTTGCCATGAACTGAGTCATCACTTGGGTCAGCTGTGCCTGAGCTGCCATGAGCTGCTCCAACTCAGTGGGGTGATGACGGGGAGGCATCTGCGGTTCAGCACAGGTAAGTTTAGAAAGAATCAACTACGACAATAGGATTCTACCCATGCATATGATCCATCAACAACAAACAATAGCAGACAATCACAAGCAAGCAACACATTAACAAACAAGCGATCCCGCAACATCCCAGGGGTTATCCTAGCAGTATAAACCTACTGAAATAGTTTTACAAGAGTTGGCATTGGTTAACTAAACAGTTGATCAACCAAACAGCAAAAACAACAATCTGCCAGAACAGTCCAGCAGCGTTCATGAATTTTTCCGCCTGACTTAAACTCGTCAGAAAAATTAGCTGATTTTTGCATATATAGTACAGAGAGTTTCGCATCAGCCCAATTTTTTTCAGATTTTTCCCAGTTACCAGAAAATATGAAAAATCGCGCAGTACTGCTGTATCAGCAGAAAACTGCAGCGAAAATAACACAGATAGTAACCAAAATTGCCATAACTCTTTCATAAAATTCGCACAAATAATTCCTGGGATATTGGAGTACACAAATAAGCAACTAAACACTCTTAAACTAACACGAACTAAGTTTCACATCGATCGAGACTAATCCTAACGAATTTGCCTAACGAGGACTAATTGGTGGACTTCTATCTACTTCTTGAAGAGGTTGCAGTAGGTCCTCGCGGTCATGCGTTGGCGCTTCGGTTCGCGGTACAACCATGGCAGCGGAGTGTGCACTTCTCCTGAATCATCACTTGATATCTCAAACTCCACCTCTTCTGGATCCTCCTCTTCTTCACTCTCAGCTGCAACTGCAACAGCTTCATCTCCTCCACCATCATCGTCTCCATCATCATCATCCTCGTCCTCATCATCATCATCATCGTTCCCACTGTCATCATCATCCCCATTGTTGCCATCATCTCCATTGTCATCATCAGAGGGTGGATTCAGCTGTGCTTGGAGGGCGGCAATCTGGGCTGTCATAGCTTCAATAGTTTGATCCCTTTCCTGGACGGTCCCTTGCAACTGTTGTATGTTCTGGGTGTTCTCCTGCACAGTACCATGAAGATGAGCTATGGTTGCATCTCTGGCTATCAGGACATTCTCCAGAACTCCCACAACTTCATGCAAGGTGTCAATCTCCTGTCCTTGGACCACCATACCATTGCTAGCAAAATCTGCAATCTCCTTTATCATCATCACTTTCTCAGCTAGAGCTCCATTCTCTCTTTCCATGTCCTCTATGTGCCTCCGACGGGGAGGCATGTTGTTCCTGTCGCCCGGGGTAACCACAATGTGCCCATCTTCATCACGCCTCCCATAGTCACGGTAGGGTGAGTCTGCTGGCAGCAAGTGTCGGACATTATGGCACTGGCGAGACAGGGCTTCATGCATGGCCAAGTTGATACCAAGTCCCCAGTTGAAGTATGTCTTGGTGTAGATCAAGTGCACGGGGTTTGGCAAGGCGGCATCTCTGAATATGAAGGTAGTGATCTCCCATGCATCCTCTCCATATCCATAGGTGTACAGCCTTCTTCCCTTGAACATGGGCAGTGGCAATCCCAATGACTGCGAGAGCTGAGCTAACTGCCTTGCAAAGGGCCTTGGTGACTCCATGGTGGCATACCCAGTCCTGACTTCTCCCATCTATCAAGTAAAAGAGGAAAGTGTGAGAATAGCATATGGTAAGAATTTACGAGGGTGAAAGGCATAAGATGAAAGACAGAGTTAATATAGGCTTTAATAATTCTATGGCTTCCTAATCCAATCCTAGGTCACGACCCTACAGTCGACACACGGGCTCTGATACCATCCTGTAACACCGCGGTTCTAAAAAGACCGAGGCTTCTATGTGACATGCCAATCCCTGGATCGGTTCATTGGCCCACAATAGAATAAGATAGATAACATAGCAAAATATCCGTGTATCATGAATAACAAAGATCCAGAGTACCATTATTACAATAAAAGCTTAGCACAAAGCTAGCTCAAATTATTCAGGTAGCAACATAAATAAAGTAAATCCTCCATTCTTCAAATTTCCCACAAGTGAACAAGTGCCGAGTGGAGTACCGTGGCCTATATCGATTACTCAGAATCGGAATATCCTGCAACATGAAACGTAGCAGCCCCGAAGGGTCAATACATGGAATGTATGGCAAGTAGAGCTAGTAAAGGAGACAATAGTACTAACATCTACATGCATATTTGGCAAGTGGAGCTGTGTCTGGCTTGCATTTGCAAATACCTTTGTCCTACTTTCATAAACAGTTTTTGATTTTCTTTGAAAAGATCCCAATTAAGTTAACCCAACAATATTAAAACAATTATGAAATTGGAATGAGCGAGAAACATGTCATGGAATCAATATCAAGCAACTCAGTTGTCCATAACCGGGGACACGGCTAATCGATTAGATTATACACCCTGCAGGGGTTAGTATACTTTACCCATGTGACTTGGCCAGCCCAGCTCGTACCATCACTCTCATTTTGAGTGATGATAGGGAGAAGTCCAAGAAGAGACTGTTCGGGAAGTAGCTCCTCAATCCCGACGCGCACCGGTCCAACCTACCAAAATTCTACATCTCTGGATACGCGGGTTAGAGTTACCACAACCTACTAAGTCCAACCAACCGACCATTCCATTATTGGCACATGGTTGTACACGTAAGCTACACAATAAAGAAGCCAATCAATTTCTCTCGATACCTGGGTGCCTTTCCGCAATGAAACCACCAAAAATTATCAATACCATCACACCCAGGAGATTCATTGATTATGTTGTTTTAGTTTTCACAAACCAATACTTTTAGAAACAAGTCTCAATGATATAACCCAGCCCTCGTTCAACATAGCATGGCTAAGAACATCTACCAACGGTGGTTCATCTACAAGGAAAGCCCTACCACATAATAGGACATAGCATAGCGATAGTATCATCCTACACATGCATCTACAAAATACACGACAATGCATTAAAAATAGTAGGACGATATCATGAACAAAGTAGCATCTACTTGCCTTGGTTGTAGCGGTCGGAAGAACAATCCACACACGAGCAAGCGTTGCACTCGTCACAATCTACACGATACAATTGCAATCATAAACAAACAACCCACAAGCATATGCAACAAATATGATGCATGAAGGTATGCAAGGCAAGTGAAGTGATGCTACAGCTGCACCACATAATCATTATCAATAATACTACTGATTGCATGCATGGAAAATAGTTTTAGCGAAAGGAAAACTATTATGCAAAATATAGTGCCCAAAACTAGAGCTAGGACTCAATTAATTCACTACCGGTAGCATATTATTTGTAAAATCTTGGGAAAAATCTATAGTATAGGCATTGCTATTTAGGAACAGTACCAACTGGAATTACTCAAAAAGGAATTATAAAACTCCCCGAGTAATCAAAACACTGCAGAAAGCCACTAGACAGTTTCTGCAGAAGTTTTTACTGTAAGCCTATCTTTTTAATTGATGATGAGATTCCCCTCGTTCCACTGAATCCAGGGACATATCATACGCGATTTTTGGAGCTACGGATCTTTTTCTACGAATTAATTACTCCGAAAAGGCCATTAACTCAATTGATTAAACTGTACTAAATCTTGCTGCAAAAGTCTGAACCAAAGGTACAGAAAGATTCTACACGACTTACTGAACCTACACATATTTTATTTGCAATTTTTGGCCTAGCGGTTTAATTTCTACGCAATTTACAAATTTCTACCGAAATCTGTCAACTAAATTGATTAACGAAAATAACCAGTCAACTGTGTCTGTTGACTGGTCAACGCGTCTGCTAACTGGGCGCTGACTAGTCAACGCCTGAGTCTGACCGGTCAACGGTTGATCTGAACCACTGATCTGAAATCTAACGATGGCTGCAGACTTACCGGAGACAAACGGCGAAACAAACGGCGGCGAGTTCCGGACGGTGGCGGCGATCGGTTCCGGCGACGACGGTTACCTGCGCGGTAGGGGAAACGATCAGCGCACGGGTCAAGGTTGTCAACACGGCGCGCAAGACGGCGTGCGTGCGTGCGTGTGTGTGCGCGCGAAGGCGCGCAGCAGCGCAGCGCGAGCGGCGGGCAGCAGCGGCGCAGCGCGAGCGGCGGCCAGCAGCGGGCAGCGCAGCACGACGACAGGCGGCGTGCGCTGCAGCGGCAGCGTCAGCAGCGCTGCAGGCGAGCGCGCGCGCGAGCAGCGGCTGCAGCAGCGCGCAGCAGGGGCGGGTGTGGGGCGCTGCGGGGGCGGGCGATGGCGCGGCTCGGCGACGGAGAAAGCGCAGCGCGGCGCTGCGAGCGGGAGGCGGCGCGTGCAGGGAGGCGGGGTCGCGGGCGCGAGGTGGCGATCGGCAGGCGGCGGGGTCGCGGGCTGCAGGCGGCGGGGATGGCGCGGAGGCGGCGGTGGCTCGCGGCCAGGAGGAGAAGGAGGCGGCGCGGCGGGTACCTGCTGGCGGCGGGGTGCGGCGATGGCGGCGGCGGCGGGAGCCTGGCGGCCGGCGGCGGCGTGGGCCGAAGGGAGGCAGGCGCAGCGATCGAGAGGAGGCGGCGGGGTATGGTTCCCGAGGGCAGGCGCGATCTACGAGGCGGGCAGGTGGCGGCTGCCCCTTTTGTGGGCCCCCACGCGGGTCCTAGCCCGATTCGGAGCGAGATTGGAAAAGGACTCGGAAATCGGCCCGAAATTCGGACCGTTTTTCCGACGTTTCATAAAACGGCGATAACTTTTCCGTACGAGCTCCGAATCGAGCGATTCTTGCTCCTACGATTTTGTAAAATCGAGGGGAACAATATAGGGTCAAGGTTTGAGCGAAACCACTAGGCTACAAGGGTGGACAACGCTAGTCCTACTAAAGCCTCCCCCGTAGGAGCCTCGTAGCAAAATAGAATAGGGTTTCGAAAATAGCGTTTCGCTGATTCATTTAGATCGACGGTTTTGTATGGGAAAGCATGATGCAATGATATGAATGATATGCAAGACCAAATCTAAAATTTGGGATGTGACACTGGCCATTAGTGGGCCCTCAACGCATGAAACTAGGTCACCATTTCAATGCATGCACGAAGATCGAGGGGGCAGAAGATTAGCGAGGAAGTTGCATGCCTCTATCCTATACGCGTGGCGCTAATCGAGCACATTAAGTGCGATTCTTGGCGTGGAGATTGATTTATAGGGGATTTTCCCTTCCCAGATTCATTCCTCGCTACACTTATTCCTCCTCGTACTCCCCGAGTTCTTCCCCTTCCTCTCTTCTGTAGGGGTTCGTAGCATGGAAAACAAAAAAATTCTATCGCATGCACACAAACAAGCCAAGATCTATCTACTAGATTGTAGCAACGAGTCGATTAGAGTACTCACCCTCGAAGATTCCAAAGCGGTTAACAAGAGCAGATTCTCGTGGGTGATTTAGCCGTACACTTGCCGATCTCAAGATCGCGTAGACGATCCTTTCGGCGCTGCGTTCCTGCAGCGCTTCCGCAGTCGATCACACGTTCGATACTCGATGAAGACCTTCCTCTCCCTTGTTCCAGCAGGCAGCGGAGGTGGTAGTTCTCTCCTCGTGATTCCGACAGAACGACGGCGTGGTGTCGGAAGTAGAGGGAAAATCCTGCAGGGCTTCGCCTAAGCCGGAGCAGGTTATGGTGGATCTAGGGTTTCCGGTAATCTAGGTTTAGAGAGCCGGAGAGGAGTAGGTGGATTCGGTGGCGGCTGGCGACAGCGGCGGCAAGCGACGGCGGCGTTGCAGGGGGGGGGGCTTGGTGTGGAGGGCTAGTTGTGTGTCCTTGGGGCACCCCCTCCCCTCTATTTATGAGAGGGAGGGCACCTTGGAAGAGGGGTGTTTGAATTCTTCCCCAACTCCCTCTCCTAGTTGGCTTGTGGTGGAGGGAAAGAAGGATTCTTTCCTTCCTCCACTAGGACACATTGTCCCAGTTTGACTTTTCAAACTTGACTTTTGACTTTCAATTTGGAGCTTGATTTGTTTCTTGCTAATGCCCAACCAAGTGACCTAGGACATGATTCAATCATTCAACTTATCCATGACACATTCATGTACCCTTCCCCTTCCGGTCCGGTGAACCTTCTAGACCCTTCTAGAACCCCTCCGATGAAAACATCGGAATCGTTCCCGAACTCCGGAATTGGACTTTCCTTATATGAATCTTATTCTCCAGACCATTTCGGATCTCCTCGTGATATCCCGGATCCCATCCGAGACTCCGAACAACATTCGGTCTCCCTACTTACATTCCATATCTACTAAACAACATCAAATCCTTAAGTGTGTCTCCCTACGGTTCGTAAATTATGCAGACATGACCAAGATACTTCTCCGATCAATAACCAATAGAGGAATCTGGAAATTAATATGGCTCCCACATATATCTACGATTGCTTTGCGATCGAATGAACCACTTACATACGATACCAATTTCCCTTTGTCTCGCGATAGTTTACTTATCCGAGGTTTGATCGTCGGTATCTCTGCATACCTAGTTCAACCTCGTTATTGATAAGTACTCATTTATCGTTCCCGTGATATGTGATCCCTTGTGAGCCAGTCACATGCTTGCAAGCTAATTGGATGACATTCCACCGAGAGGGCCCAGAGTATATCTATCTGTCATATGGATGGACAAATCCCACTCTTGATCCATGTGCCTCAACACATACTTTACGAAGACTCAATGCCACCTTTATAGCCACCTAGTTACGGTGTGGTGTTTGATGTCATTAAAGCATCCTTCTGGTGATGGTGATTAGCATGATCTCATGGTCGAAGGAATTAGGTTACAATGTATCAGAAAGCTTATAGCAAACGAACTATTGAAATGACTTGATCTTTATGCTACGCTTATCTATAGGAGTATGTCCATCACCATTCTCCTAATGATATGATCTTGTTGTTAATAACATCTCAATGTTCATGATCGGGAAACCACGATCATCTATCAACCAAAAAGCTAGTATTATAAAGAGGCTTTACCAGGGACTCTAATTTAGTTTACAAATCACACAAGTATTAATGTTTCCGATTAATATTATTATGGCATGAATGTAAAAAATTATCACAAACACAAAGATATAATAATAACCACTTTTATTATTACCTCTAGGGCATATATCCAATAGTATTCCACTTGCACTAGAGTCAACTAATCTAGATTACATGGTAATATACCGAACACCCATGGCGGTTTGGTGCTGGTCATGTTTTGCCCTCGGGAGAGGTTTAGTCAACAGATCCGCCACATTCAGATCTGTGTGTACTTTGCAAATCTTTATGTCACCATCTTGGACATGCTCTCGAATAGCATGAAAATGCAGCTTGATATGCTTCAGCTTCTTGTGTGACCTTGGTTCTTGCGCATTGGATATGGCGCCCATGTTATCATAGTAGGTAGACATTGGGTCCAGCGCACTAGGAACCACAACAAGCTCTGTAAATAACTCCTTCATCCATATCGCCTCTTGTGAGGCCTCTGAAGCAGCTATGTATTCCGATTCAGTTGAAGATCTCGCCAAAATGCTTTGCTTTGCACTCCTCCGGCTAACTGCTGCACCATTCAAAGTAAATACGTATACAGATTGAGATTTAGAATCATCCGAATCAGTGTTCCAACTAGCATCGGTGTAACCATTAACAACGAGCTGTTCATCACCTCCATAAGAAAGAACCATATCCTTAGTTCTTCTCAAGTACTTAAGGATGTTTTGACCGTTGTCCAATGATCCACTCCTGGATCACTTTGATATGTGCTAGTCAAACTAACATCATATGCAATGTCGAGTCTAGTACATAGCATGTCATACATGATAGAACCTATGGCTGAGGCATAGGGATTCTTACTCATCCTTTCTCTATCTTCTGCCATAGTAGGACTTTGAGTTTTACTCAAGGTCGTATTGGGCAACATGGGCAAGAACCCTTTCTTGCTATCTTCCATTCCAAACCTCTTTAGAACTTTGTCCAAATATGTACTCTGTGACAATGATATTAGGCGTCTCGATCTATCTCTATAAATCTTTATGCCTAATATGTAAGCTGCTTCGCCAAGATCTTTCATTGAAAAACTATTATTCAAATATTCTTTGACACTATTAAGAAGGTATACATCATTCCCAATCAACAATATGTCATCCACATATAGTACTAGGAATGCTATAGAGCTCCTACTCACTTTCTTGTAAATACAAGCTTCTCCATAAGTTTGTATAAATCCAAAACTTTTGATTACCTTATCAAAACGTTGATTCCAACTTCGGGATGCTTGCTTCAATCCATAAATGGACCGTTGAAGTTTGCATACCTTGTTAGCATATTTATGATCGACAAAACCTTTGGGTTGTACCATATACAACTCTTTATCAATGTCTCCATTGAGTAACACCGTTTTGACATCCATCTGCCATATCTCATAATCATAATATGCAGCGATTGATAATAAAATCCTCACAGTATTTAGCTTCGCTACAGGTGAGAAAGTCTCATCGTAGTCAACTCCTTGAATTTGTAGAAACCCTTTTGCGGCAAGGCAAGCTTTATAGACAGTAATATTACCATCAGCATCTGTTTTCTTCTTGAAAATCCATTTGTTGTCGACAGCCTTCCGACCATCTGGTAAGTCCACCAAAGTCCACACTTGGTTTTCGTACATGGATCCAATCTCGGATTTCATGGATTCTTGCCATTTATTGGAATCCGGGCTCATCATCGCTTCCTCATATGTCGCAGGGTCGTCGGTGTTTTCCACCAACATGACACTCATAGCGGGATCATACCAATCAGGAGTGGTACAAGTTCTCGTTGACCTGCAAGGTTCCGTAGTAACTTCAACCAAAGTTTCATGATCAACATCATTAGATTCCTCTCTTATTGGTGTAGGCGCCATAGGAATCACTTCCGTTGTTGCTCTACTCTCAAGTTCGAGAGAAGGTTCAACAACCTCGTCGAGTTCTACTTTTCTTCCAGTCACTTCTTTCGAGAGAAACTCCTTCTCTAGAAAGGATCCATTCTTGGCAACGAAGATTTTGCCCTCGGATCTATGATAGAAGGTATACCCAATAGTTTACTTCGGGTATCCTATGAAGACGCATTATTCCCCTTTGGGTTCAAGCTTGTCAGGCTGTAACTTCTTTACATAAGCTTCAAAACCCCAAACTTTAAGGAACGACAATTTAGGTTTCTTCCCAAACCATAATTCATATGGTGTCGTTTCAATGGATTTAGATGGTGCCCTATTTAAAGTGAATGCACCTGTTTCTAATGCATAACCCCAAAACGATAGAGGTAAATCTGTAAGTGACATCATAGAACGAACCATATCTAAGAGAGTTCGATTACGATGTTCGGACACACCATTATGTTGTGGTGTTCCCGGCAGTGTCAATTGTGAAAGTATTCTGCATTTCTTCAAATGCTCGCCAAACTCGTAACTTATATATTCACCTCCACGATCAGATCGTAGAAACTTAATCTTCTTGTTACGTTGATTCTCTACTTCACTTTGAAATTCCTTAAACTTCTCGAAAGTTTCGGACTTATGTTTCATGAAATAGATATACCTATATCTACTCAAGTCATCCGTGAAAGAAAGAACATAACGATAACCACCGCACGATGCTACACTCATTTGGCCACACACATCGGTATGTATGATTTCCAATAAGTCCGTAGTTCGCTCCATCATACCAGAAAATGGAGTCTTAGTCATTTTACCCATCAGACATGCTTCGCATCTTTCAAGTGATTCAAAATCAAGTGATTCAAGAAGTCCATCGGAATGGAGTTTCTTCATACACTTCACTCTAATGTGTCCAAGACGACAATGCCACATATAGGTCAAGTTATTGCTCAATTTCAAACGTTTAACTTCAACGTTATTAATATGTGTATTACTACAATCGAGATTCAACAAGAATAGACCATCTATCAAAGGTGCATGTGCATAAAACATATTACTCATATAAATCGAACAACCATTATTCTCAGACTTAAACAAGTAACTGTGTCGCAATAAACATGATCCGGATATAATGTTCATGCTCAACGCAGGCACCAAATAACAATTATTTAAGTATAAAACTAATCCCGATGGTATATGAAGAGGTAGCGTGCCGACCGCGATCACATCAACCTTTGATCCATTTCCAACGCGCATCGTCACCTCATTCTTCGCTAGTTTCCGTCTATTCTACAGCACCTGTTTCGAGTTACAAATATGAGAAACTGAACCAATATCAAATACCCAAGCACTACTACGACTACTAGTGAGATACACATCAATAACGTGTATATCGGATATACCTTTCTTCTTGATGTTGCCGTTCTTCAAATCCGCCAAGTACTTAGGGCAATTCCACTTCCAGTGACCTTCTCCCTTGCAGTAAAAGCACTCAGTATCAGGCTTAGGCCCAACATTGGTCTTCTTCGCCGACGCGGTAACTTTCTTACCGCCCTTCTTGAAGTTTCCCTTTTTCTTAAACTTGCCATGCTTCTTGAATTTGGTGGTCTTATTGACCATCAACACTTGGTGCTCTTTCTTGATCTCCACTTCCGCATACTTTAACATGGAGAAGAGTTCGGGCAACGACTTGTCCATGTTTTGCATATTGTAGTTCATCACAAAGTTCTTGTAAATTGGTGGTAGTGATTGGAGGACACGGTGAATCCCCAAAGCGTTAGGAATCACTATACCCAAGCTTTGAAGCTTACTTGCGTGACCAGACATCTTAAGCACGTGCTCACTGACGAAGCTGCCCTCTTCCATCTTGTAGTTAAAGAACTTTTCAGAAGCCTCATAACTCTCAACTGCCGCGTGAGCCTCAAATATCATTTTGAGTTCACGGACAATATCATGTGGGTCATGGTTTCTCAAACCTTTTCTGAAGCTCCGATTCCAAACCATACAAGATAGCACACTGAACTATGGAGTACTGATTCTTCCGAGTGAGGAAAACATTCTTCACCTCATCGGTAGCATCAGCTGCAGGTGGGTCACCCAGCGGTGCATCCAGCACATAGGTCAAATTACCAGCATTGAGGACAATCCTCAAGTTGCGGATCCAATCCGCAAAGTTGCTTCCATTGTTTTTCAACTTCTCTTTCTCTAGGAACACATTAAAATTGATGGTAGGGACCGCCATTGATCGACAACATATTTGCAATAGTTTAGACTAAGTTTATGACAAATTGAGTTCTAATTAATAGTTGAATTAATCTAGGTGAACTCCCACTCAAAATAATATCCCTCACATTGTTTTAGTGATCACACGAACCAAATCCACCACATCAATACCGATCATCACGAGAGATGATGTAGCTTCAATGGCGAACAATCAATATGTTCATCATATCTACTATATGACTCATGCTTTACCTTTAGGTGATCCGTGTTCTGAGACCATGTCTGTACATGCTAGACTCGTCAAGATCAAACCTTAGCTTCCGCATGAGCAAATCTGGCTTGCTCCCGTTGTATACACTCGCAGAATCTAACAGACCCGATCATCACGTGGTGCTTCGAAACAACGAGCTTTAGCAATAGTGCCTATAAAGGATGAACACTTTATAACTTGATATTTTGTGAGAGGGATCATCTTATAATGCTACTGTCACAAACTAAGCAATACAAGATGCATAAAAGGATTAACATCACATGCAATTCATAATATGTGATAAGATATGGCCTTTCTTCTTGTGCTTCCGATCTCCATCTTCAAGCACGAACATGATCTCCATCATCACCGGCATGGCGTCAAGGTCAATGGCACCGCTCCATGGTTGTCGTCCACCAGCATCAACTATTACAACTACTTTGAATAATAGTCACGTAGGTCTTAACGAAATTAAAAGACAACCATAAGGCTCCTGCTGGTTGCCAACTTACAATAAGGATCATTGCATACATCATATATAATCACAATCATGGCCATATCACATCACAGCACACCCCTGCAAAACAAAGTTAGACGCCTCTAATTTTCTTTGCATATTTTACGTGGTTTGGGGCTTTCAATAAGTGTCGTTCTAACTCACGAACAAGAACCACAACGTTGATGCTTGAACTATCAAGTGCCCGTTGTAAATTGAATGTATACTATGATGGGAGAGACAGACACCCGCAAAGCCACTTATGAAATACAAGTTGCATGTTAAGCGTGGAGCAAGTCTCATGAATGATGTCATGTAAGGTTAGCCCGGGCCGCTTCATCCCATCATACCTCAAGATGCAAAGTACAAAAAAAGCAATTGATAATAAAAGCACCACCGCCCACAAAGACCATTGTGTTCTACTCGTGCAACAGATATACATATAGACATGGCTCTGATACCACTATAGGGGTTTGTAGCATGGAAAACAAAAAATTTCTACTGCATGCACACAAACAAGCTAAGATCTATCTACTAGATTGCAGCAATGAGTCGATTAGAGTACTCACCCTCGAATATTCCAAAGCGGTTAACGAGAGCAGATTCTCATGGGTGATGTAGTCGTACACTTGCTGATGTCAATATCGCGTAGACGATCCTTCCGACGCTGCGTTCCGGCAGTGCTTCCGCAGTCGGTCACACGTTCGGTACTCGATGAAGACCTTCCTATCCCTTGTTCCAGCAGACAGCGGAGATGGTAGTTCTCCCCTCACGATTCCGGCAGCATGACGGCGTGGTGTCGAAAGTAGAGGGAAAATCCTACAGGGCTTCGCCTAAGCCGGAGCAGGTTATGGTGGATCTAGGGTTTCCGGCGATCTAGGTTTAGAGGGCCAGAGAGGAGTAGGTGGAGTCGGCGGCGTCTAGGGCGACACTGACGATCCCGCAGCAACGCAAGGCGGCGGCGCGACGACATGCGGCGGCGGCGCGGCTTGGTGGGGAGGGATGGTTGTGTGTCCTTGGGGCACCCCCTCCCCTCTATTTATAAGATGGAGGGCAGCTTGGGAGAGGGGAGTTTGAATCCTTCCCCAACTCCCTCTCCCAGTTGGCTTGTGGTGGAGGGAAAGAAGGATTCTTTCCTTCCTCCACTAGGATACATTGTCCCAGTTTGACTTTTCAAACTTGCCTTTTGACTTTCAATTTGGAGCTTGATTTCTTTATTGCTAATTCCCAACCAAGTGACCTAGGACATGATTCAATCATTCCACTTATCCATGACACATTCATGTACCCTTCCCCTTCCGGTCCGATGAACCTTCTAGACCCTTCTAGAACTTCTCTGATGAAAACATCAGAATCATTCCCGAACTATGGAATTGGACTTTCCTTATATGAATCTTATTATGCGGACCATTCCGGATCTCCTCGTGATATCCCGGATCCCATCCGAGACTCCGAACAACATTTGGTCTCCCTACTTCCATATCTACTAAACAACATTGAATCCTTAAGTTTGTCTCCCTACGGTTCGTGAATTATGCGGACATGACCGAGATACTTCTCCGATCAATAACCAATAGAGGAATCTGGAAATTCATATGGCTCCCACATATTTCTATGATTACTTTGTGATAGAATGAACCACTTACATACGATACCAATTTCCCTTTATCTCATGATAGTTTACTTATCCGAGGTTTGATCGTCAGTATCTCTGCATACCTAGTTCAACCTCGTTACTGATAAGTAATCTTTTCTCGTTCCCGTGATATGTGATACCTTGTGAGACAGTCACATGCTTGCAAGCTAATTGATGACATTCCACCGAGAGGGCCTAGAGTATATATCTATCCATCATATGGATGGACAAATCCCACTCTTGATGCATGTGCCTCAACACATACTTTCCAAACACTCAATGCCACCTAGTTACGGTGTGGTGTTTGATGTCATCAAAGAATCCTTCCGGTGATGGTGATTAGCATGATCTCATGGTCGATGGAATTAGGTTACTATGTATCATAAAGCTTATAGAAAACGAACTATTGAAATGACTTGATCTTTATGCTACACTTATCTATAAGAGTATGTCCATCACACCATTCTCCTAATGATATGATCTTGTTGTTAATAACATCTCAATGTTCATGATCGGGAAACCACGGTTATCTATCAACCAACAAGCTAGTATTACAAAGAGGCTTTACTAGGGAATCTAATTTAGTTTACAAATCACACAAGTATTAATGTTTCCGGTTAATACTATTATAGCATGAATGTAAACATTTATCATAAACACAAAGATATAATAATAACCATTTCTATTATTGCCTCTAGGGCATATCTCCAACATCTTCGCCCTCGCAGAAACACCTAGCGCCGCCACTTATTTACCTCTTTGGCGAGATGGCTGAGTCAGCATCTGGTTTGGGCACTACAGCGAACGACAAGCGGTACAGGGCATCTGGGTCGCCTGTTTGATGGATGAACAAAAGCTCCGAACACTTGAGGACAAAGGGTATGTCACCGTTGGTGCATGGCGGAACGGTTTCAATGAAACTGTTCCTGCGTCGTGTGACGATGAGCGCGTCCTTTTCACGATGCACGTCGATCGTGGCCTCAGTCTCCCACCGTCGGAGTTCCTCAGCAAGGTACTATGTGTAACACCCTCGTATCGGTCCTGTGCAAGATTTAGCGGTTCCCGCCAATTCCGCATAGAAACGATTCAAAGGTGCTCACCTGGCACTTGTGTGTGGGTGGAAAACGAAGTAGTACCATTACACAATAGTTCACGATGGAATAGGCAAAAGCATATATATACAACAATGACTCAGCGAGTCAAGAATACAAATATACAATACAAAGATCCAAATCACCTTGAAAATGATACAACATCCGAGTACGGATAAGATGCAAATGGAGTTAAGAGCCTTGAAGAATAACCAATGGCGTCCATAACCCTGCCTAGGCCAAGCCAGAAGGGTAACCTTGCTAATGACGGCGATCTCAAACCTGCTAAATAAAAGGGGTGCCAACAAAGGGCAAAGGAAAAAGAGAGCGCTCTGTACTAAGGCCAGTACACTAAGAGACTTAGAATTCAGCGTCTCTCACCTACATAGGTATGGTGGACTGAAGTGGCAGCACAACATGCACTAAACAACCTATAGAGACCCGATACAACTATCAGCTATCAGAGAGGGATAAGAAAGACCTATTCAAAACCAACTTGATACTATCAACAAACATATCCATCCTGGTATTTCCCCCTCGAGACCAAACGAGAAACTCCTACCAAGGAAAATCACACGGTTGGAAGTTTTATTCATTCTTTCCATGGTGGTTATACAACTTACTATTCATATCATATACAAGTCAAATTATAACAGTAAATTTTAGTTATAGTTGTCTATGATCGAGAAACTATGCTCCAAGTCGTCCATAACTATGGACACGACTTTTCAAAAAAGATTTAACCCTGCAGGGGTGCACCAAAGTATCCACACACACTTCTGCCCTTTTTCCTAGATCAATTAACATACATCCATCGGTATGTCAGCGGGGCTTCAGACACGACGTTTCCCAGACCGAAAGCAATTACATGGGGGACACCCCACTAAGCTACCCGTAACGAAGTCGGTCGGCTCCGAAGACGGACCCTGAGGCTGCAAGATCGGTCAAGAGATCAGAGGCCATAGTTATAATCCTCAACATAATGACCCACATCCTAAACAGTACAGTAATAAATGCTCATCGAGCAACAGATAATAAAAATGGCATAACATGGCATTAAATCCTCAGACTAGTTTGTGGCCCTTGGTACAGTGCTTTGAAATTAGGTAGTAAGCTAGGGGCGCCCACTCCCCCCACATGTGGTTAGCACGCTCGATCTCGAAACAGGTGTCCAGAACTCGAGTCCTAGGTGGACACAAGGGGTGGGATAATAACCAGATCTCAACTGTTACGCACATGTGCCTCTGCATTAATTATATATACTCCCAACATTTAATTAACCAACTATAATTAAAGCCATGATCATCTCCACTATTAAACATGTGCCAACCCCCAAAATTAGTGGAGCAACGGCGACGCGAAGAAAAACCTGAGCAAGCAACTACGACTCGCAAGGCCGACTATCTATCAAGAAACATGTAATAGGAGGTGTACAAGGCAATATAGAGGCTACAAGGAATATAAATGGTGTATGGAAACTAAAGCACCGCAACACGGATAGCAATAGATCAACAATAGGAAGTAAAGACTATAAATGTAAGATAGGTATAAAAGGGGGAGAATGCTCACCTGATAAACACTGCCGAAGATTCATCCGAAAAACGGGGAGAAGCTCGCATCAACTCAACAGCCTAATCTGTGAAGAAGCAAAACACTAAAAGAGACACTAGATGCACTATTTAATACTACGGCAGGAGATCGGTCATGATGCACGTATGATGTATGAAATGGCAAAGATGCGATGCAATTGGGCAATATTAAGAGGAACCAGGGTCCCGATCATTAATTCAGTGGTTCATGTTATTTATATACCCCACAATTTAAATGTTGTATTAACAAGGCAAAGCATAGCATCAGTTTGCTCCATAAATTTAAATGCAGCCAATACAAGACTGGAATAGCCTGCATATAGTCTCCATATTTAATTATGAGGTGAATCGACAAAGTACCCCTAGATAAATTAATATGTATGCGAGCATGAACAATTTATATGCAACAAGTATATGCCATTTATAAAATAGGGGCATAGGGAAACAATCTTGGCTCGGGGTTCGATGGGGTTCGGATTCGGCGGTATCGAACTTCGGACTCCGGGAACGGGGCCTTCGGTTTCCGTGTGGCCGATCTTGGCGGACGGGGTCTCTGTCATCGGATCCCTGAAGGAGGACTCGTGTTTCCACGCTAGAGGCCTTGGGGTTCCGGGATGGAGAACTTGGATTTCTTCGGGTCTTCTCTCTGAATTTGGGACTAAAGGGTTCTTCGTAGTCCGTGAATAACTTGGTGTTCCATGTAGGTGACTTTGGCTTCTAGCTCAATGGACGGTGGTGAACTTGGATTGGGAACCGGTGGACTTCAGATGCACTTGTACTTGGCGAAGATATCTTGATAGCGTCTATGATGATCTATACAGAGGTACGGGTACTGTGAGTGTAGGTCTCGGAAATAATCTTGACACGAAAAACACACAAACATACACACAACTTGACAAGATGAAACAGCTAGATAAAAATGATGGAAGATTGCATGAAGACGAATCCTTGCGGGATGAGCTCCTAGAACACACATAGGTACAAGTAGCAAGCAGGAAGCACTACAACTGTACGAGGAGGACGATGTCGAGCGAGGTGGAGAGAGCCCGCAGCGGTGTGGAGATGGTGGGGTGCGTGCGGATGCTGGTGGCCTTAGGTTTTGCTGGTACAGGACGAGGTGGCGGCGGCCGGCTTTGGCAACACTCGCGAGCAAGGGAAGCTGTAGCACGACAAGCGGTGCTTGGCTACAACAGGGAGGGGCACGATGCCGGAGCAGGGAGCCGGGGAGGTCGAGGACACAATGGTTGCCCATAGCACGGGGATGCGAGATCATGAGGAGGGCCTCAATGGCGATGCAGGGAGAGATCAAGGGGTGGCGATGTTATGCGGCCAGGGAGGAGGCAAACAATGGCGAACTGGAGGCAGAGCCGACCCGGGGCGGCGGATCTAGGGAAGAGGTCGACGGGATTTGGGGGCCTTACAGGAAGACAGGGAGGTGGCAGTGGAGTTCGAGCGGGTAGGGGCGATGGTCGGAGGAGGAAGTGGGGGCTGCGGGCCGGGGAGCATTGGGGCGGGGATCACAGGAAGCGTCATGAGGGGCGCTCAGCAGGACAACTTGCAGGCGAGAGGGTGGTGAGCGGCGGCACGTCCTAGAGCGGGCACCGCGCTGCAACAAGCGGAGAGGCAACAACGCGAGGTTGGTGGGGTGTGGAAGCGAGTGGGGGAGGGTGAGCGTGAAGGGGACGCGGGGTTGGTGGTGTTCGGAGGAGACGGGTTAGGAAAAATAGGGTGGGGTTGGGTTGTCAGTCACGGGTGTGTGTGTGTGTGGTGTGCGTGAACGTGTCACATCCCAAGATTTTCCAAATCTTGTAATGTGAAAAATAATTGAATAAAATAAAACTTTGTTGATTTTCAAGGCCAGAAGAAACTTTTTGAATTCAAATGGAACTTCAAACCAATTTTGATAAAATAAAATCCTAAAGGGATTTAAAAAGATAAACATTTTAAATAAAGGAAAATAAAATATTTTGGAGATACCATTTTGGAATCTTTTAATAAAAGATTTAGTTTTCAAAAGAAAGGTGGATTTATAAATAAAGATTATTTTACAGAGCCAAATTAAACCTTGGCCAAACTTTTGAATTAAAACATTTTTGTTTTGAATAAAAATGGCAAAGGTTTATTTAAAATAAAATAATAAGGATTTAATATCCAAATTTTGTTTAAGTAAAGGCTTTTCCCATTTTAAATAAACACTAAAACTTAATTATATATATTTTAAATAGGTTTTCCAAGTATTTTATATTCTCTAATAAAACCTACTAAAGTGTTTTGGCTTTATTTTAGATTTCAAAGTAAATATCTCAATAAAACAAATCCTATTTGATTTAATAATGAAAGTCTATTATATTTAATTAATAATGGACTCTAAAATAAAAGGTTATTTTGTTTTAAACAAATTTCCAAGTATTCTATATTTCCCAAATAAAACCTACTGATTTGGTTTTAAAAATATTAGGTTTCAAATAAAGATTTTATTAATAAATCAAACTCTATTTGATTTAATAGCTAAGGCCCATTTTATTTAAATTATTAATGGACCCTAAAGTAAAAGGTTATTTTGTTTTAAACAAGTTTTCCAAAAATTCTTTATTTCCAAATAAACTACTGATTGCTTTTGAAAGTATTTGGATTTCAAATGAAGATTTTATTAAATAAACCAAACCCTATTTTATTAATAAACCATGGACCATTTTACTTAATTAATAAATGGAACCTAAAAAGATTTAAAATATTATTTTATTTTGGAAATTGGTTTATGCTACTAAACAGAACCAAATTCTTAGTGCAAGGTTTGGTGATTATTTGATTTGATTTGGACAATGTTTGTTTGTTTAAAAATTCAAAACAGAAATTAGATTCAGAAAAAGAAAAGGATTACAGGAAGAAAAAAAATAGAGTTAGGCCGACCCAACCCACAAGCCCATCAAGGCCCAGCGCCAGCCAAGTTTCTCTATCCACAGCGAAACGTTTTCCTACCTAAACACTAACCCACACAAACAATGACCAGTGGACCCTCCCCCTCACTTCCTCTCTCGCAGACAGCCGGGACCCACCCTTCTCTGTTCATCGTCTTCAACGAGACCCCGTCGCCCGGCCGTTTGTAGTGAGTTACACCGGTGGTGAATGCGCGTTGAAGGAGACTTTGATTCCTCCAGAGACCACGCTCCCTTAAACGTCTGCCCCTCCTCTCTACTTCCCCTCTGTTTCCTCCCCCAGGCACGCCCCAGGCCGTCGAACTTTACTCGAACACCACCTCTGTCCGACGACGCTCTGACGCCGATTCTGGCAGCCCCTCGCCGCCCCTCTCCTCCCCGACCAAGCTCACACCTTCCCCACTCCCAGGAGCATCTTCCGGCACTTCCCATTTACCCACGGGCGCCCCAGAACGCCGTCTCCAGCAAACCACTGAGCACCGCCGCAGCTCCGACGAGTTCTCGACAAATCCCGGTGAACCCCGACCCTCTCTTTCATTCTGGTTTCCCTTATCGCAAACCTGGTTATCATCCGCATTCACTGACGTCTTCCGTTTACCCTCGTGTGCCTTGTAGACCCACCTCTGACAACCTCTGCTAGAACCCGACGGAGAGCATAACTCCGGTGAGCCCTAACATCTGAACCCGTGCAAGCCTTGCACTCTAGCCCAAACCATTTTGATCTCCATTGTCTAACGCGTTCTCTGATGCTCGCCATTTATCCGCGCATAACCTATAGGTTCGCCATCAACGACGACAGAAAGCACCCGATGCCGATGACAACTACGGCGAGGAATTCAGGTTGACCTAGTGCGCCCCTTCGTCAGAAAAGAACGCGTTGAGAATCAGCAAGGCGCAGAGAACCTGGTGAGCAACCCCTCTCTCCCTCTAGCCCCCTGTGTCGCCAGCAACCTCGCCGCCAGAGCCCGCGCCGCCATCTGCCGCCGCTAGCGCCGCCCTCCTCTGGTCAGTCGCACAGGAGCCGTTCGATTTAAATCCAACGAGTGCGATAGATCCATTTAACTGAAAGGGTACGCCAGTTATGAACCGTGCGATATGACTTAAATCTAACTGCTGCTGTCAGTCGATCCGCGCGAATCGTTTTCAGCGAGTTAGAACGTGCCGCGTGTCACTGGATGAATTAGAATAGAGTTTGAAATCAGATTTAAATACCAATTTTACAAACCACACGTCCAAAAATTACAAATTTTATATCAATGGATTCAGTGGAACAAGACCTAGCCAACCATGCCCTTAGTTTAGCAAATAGTATTTGTTAGTTTGCTTGTTTTTGCAGATTCTTTTGTGAGCTTGTTTAGATTAGAAAATTTGTTTAAAAATGATTTTAGGGTTAAAACTTTTGCAAAATGGTTTGTTGTGACCTCACTGACCCTAGGAACCAACCCATGATTTTGAAAATGAATTTGGAAAAGTTTAGGAAGGATTAAATGAATTAGTCCATTTCTAGCCAAGTAAAAATAATGGTTTTATTATGAGAATGATTTGGAATAAAAACCTTGGGGAAAACAATTTGATTCAAAGCTATTGACCCAAAACACCAATCCTTGAGAGTTAGAAACTTTTGGTGAAGACTTAAAGGTTTTGGATTTGATAAAACTAATTTCCACCACATAAAATGATGAATGGATTTAAAAATGGTTTTTGGGCAAAACCCTCTAACTAATGACTTTGCCATTTTGGTAAATGACCAATTTGGAACTTACAAAGTTTAGAAGCCTAGTGGAGACCATCCTTGCAATAGAACCAACCTTTGCATGCTTATGCATGACTTAGATTCCATTACTTTGTGTGTGAAAAATTGTTTGTTTGACTTTGGTTTGGAATGTGAATTGAATTTGTGTTTGCTTGATTTACTTGTAGTGAAGTGTGAGACTAGCAAGATCAAGGAGTGAACCACCATTCCCTACCAAAAAGGCAAGTGATGCTTCATACTTTTGTCCCATTACTTTCACTATGCACTAGTGATTTTCTCTAAGTAAAACTTGCATGGATTTTGCTAAGTATAGACCTTGCTATAAGAAAACCTAGTAGATGAATCCTTAGTAGGACTTTCCTAAGTTAAAGATTCCTACTACTATCAAGCTTAGCCTAGCTAATAGAAAACATGGGTGGAAAATATATTCACACTATGGAAAAATCTCTAAGTCTGAGGACTTATGATTTTGTTTAATAAAACAACTAAGTCAATGAATCCCCTGGGTGGAATGGAAGGATTGGGTTATGTTGAGTGGTTACACAAGGCCATGACTTGGTTTGTGTATCTCACTTGTGGTATGCCACCCAGGAACAAAGAGATTTGAGATGTCAAATGTTGAGAAGCTTCAAGTGCAACCACTTGGCAATATGGGCTCTGCCATGATCATATAGGTTGCAAGAACTTAGCCATATGGACAGTTGGTGGTAGTGTTTGATAGGTTGGAGCGCGTCCATTTTGGTCTAAGGGAAAGCTTCTGAAAGATCTTGTCTTGGGAAACCAAGTCTTGTGGGGAAAGTGCACCACCTCTGCAGAGTGTAAAATCTAAGTACTTAGCCATGTCCCTGGTAAAGTACAATTTGAGCATCAAGACATGGAAGCAATCAAGAATCTCATCATTCAAATTTCTAAGTTAAAATCTTGTGGTTTGACAAGGGTTGTTTGAAATCTTCAATCTTTGATTGAGAGATGCCTTGAAGGATCTTCAATTCTTTGATTGAGAAAATGTTTTTGCCAAGCAAAACTTAGTATTTTCAAATGTTAAGGAAAAATATATTTTGAGCAATGCAAGCCTCAACTCCACTTAGCCAATTGCATATAGATGATAGACTCCACTATACTACCATAGTATCACTTGCCAATACAATTCAAATGTATTGACCCTTTGTGGCTGTAACTTGTATGTTGCAGGTTTAATTGTTTTTAGTGAAGATTGATTGATTAGGATTACAAAGTCTACAACCAACATCTGCCTGTGGCACTTTGAAGATGAAGGACCCATACTTATAGTTATTCCACTGCAATGTAATGTAATAGCCAAATGAGCTATGTAAGATGTAATAAAATTATGTTATTCCTGGTTATAAAGTTATATTATGACCTTTGTTTCTTGATATTACATCTTAACTGTGGATGCTAGCTATTGATCCAGGGACTAGCATTGTAAACACAGGGGGCTCTATCTTATTAAAGATTGGGACCTCTACAGATGGTATCAGAGCATTGTGTTGCCTGTAGGATTTGTAAACCTAGGATTGGAAGAAAACCCCTAGAAAAATAGGAGTTGTATTTGTTCCAAAAACTTATTTACAAAAACACTTGTAAACTCTTTCCTCAACCATTTTGGTTTCAACTCTACATCTTTTCTATTTCAACTTGATGGAAAAACCTACCCATGGCCAAAGACTACACCATGTGCAAAGGACTCCATCAACATTTTCAACTCTAATGACTTCAACTTCTTCAACTCTAATGACTTCAACATCTTCAGCATGTTCACCAAAGACTTCCAACTTGGATACCACTAAGGACTACAAGTGAGACAAGGAAATCTTGCTCAAGATTTAGAGACTAAGGGAATGCAAAAGTTAGAAGAAGATCACATCACTTGAAGTATAGCAACCAAGAGTTTTTCTCAAGGAAACCATGATCTCATACAAGAAGAATCATGAAGGAAGGAAAGATCACAAGTAAACCATATAGATGGACCACCATATTGTAATTAAGACAAAACACACCAACTTATGTAGTGTAACAAAAATATTTTTGGTTACCTAAAAATATGCTTGAAACTTGTTGTTTGAGTGGAAAAGTTTGTTTGTGATTGCTTGCACATTGCTTGTGTGAATTGTGATATGTGTGATTAGAATTATTTCCTTAGAAATCTTTTGCCTATTCTAATCCCAATCCAACCCAAACAGATGACTACTCCAAGAGACTCCAACATCAAGGTTGATGACACCAACAACAACCAAGATGACAACATGAGAGAAATTATAGCAACTCAAAAACAGTTGAGCCAAGAGACAACTCAGCTTTTAACCAACAACAATGGACTAGACCCAGCCATACAAAGGATTTTGAAACTTCAATCCCAATTGTTGCAAGGATTAGTTACTCAAATGATCAACATGAGAGAAAACCTTTCCCAAAGAGCTAATGACAACAAGGATGACAAAGATGTTATTCTAGAAGGAACCCAAGCTAGCAATATTTTTAGAGACAAGGATCATGCATCCAAGGAGCATGAAGATCAATGCCCCAAGAAGAGAGAAAGATCTCCCACTCATGAAGAACATGAACTAGAAGAACTCTTAGCTTTGGAGAGACCCAAAAAGAAAAAGAAAGACATAAGCCAGTTGCAATGTTACAATTGCAAAGAGAAGGGACACTATGCCAGTGAATGCCCAGAAAAGAAGAAGAACCAAAGAAACAAACAAAAGGCAATGATACCAAAGGAAAAGAAAGATATCAGCCAAGTGATGTGTTCCAAATGCAAGGAACTAGGCCACTATGCAACCAATTGTCCAAGAAAGATTAAGAACAAGTTAAACAAGTCTATGAAGGATCTCCACCTTGGCCCATGAGTCAAGCATGGAAACAAAGGACACTATGCAAATGTTTGCTTAGAGAAGTTTTCCCAGGATCCCAAGAAGGAGAATATGTAATTTTAGTTTGAGAATTTTTAAGGGTGGTAGTACCCTAGTTGTTTTTGAACTTGCTTGTAACCCTAGCTTCCCCAAATCTCGGGACGAGATTTATTTTAAGGGTGGTAGCCTGTCACATCCCAAGATTTTCCAAATCTTGTAATGTGAAAAATAATTGAATAAAATAAAACTTTGTTGATTTTCAAGGCCAGAAGAAACTTTTTGAATTCAAATGGAACTTCAAACCAATTTTGATCAAATAAAATCCTAAAGGGATTTAAAAAGATAAACATTTTAAATAAAGGAAAATAAAATATTTTGGAGATACCATTTTGGAATCTTTTAATAAAAGATTTAGTTTTCAAAAGAAAGGTGGATTTATAAATAAAGATTATTTTACAGAGCCAAATTAAACCTTGGCCAAACTTTTGAATTAAAACATTTTTGTTTTGAATAAAAATGGCAAAGGTTTATTTAAAATAAAATAATAAGGATTTAATATCCAAATTTTGTTTAAGTAAAGGCTTTTCCCATTTTAAATAAACACTAAAACTTAATTATATATATTTTAAATAGGTTTTCCAAGTATTTTATATTCTCTAATAAAACCTACTAAAGTGTTTTGGCTTTATTTTAGATTTCAAAGTAAATATCTCAATAAAACAAATCCTATTTGATTTAATAATGAAAGTCTATTATATTTAATTAATAATGGACTCTAAAATAAAAGGTTATTTTGTTTTAAACAAATTTCCAAGTATTCTATATTTCCCAAATAAAACCTACTGATTTGGTTTTGAAAATATTAGGTTTCAAATAAAGATTTTATTAATAAATCAAACTCTATTTGATTTAATAGCTAAGGCCCATTTTATTTAAATTATTAATGGACCCTAAAGTAAAAGGTTATTTTGTTTTAAACAAGTTTTCCAAAAATTCTTTATTTCCAAATAAACTACTGATTGGTTTTGAAAGTATTTGGATTTCAAATGAAGATTTTATTAAATAAACCAAACCCTATTTTATTAATAAACCATGGACCATTTTACTTAATTAATAAATGGAACCTAAAAAGATTTAAAATATTATTTTATTTTGGAAATTGGTTTATGCTACTAAACAGAACCAAATTCTTAGTGCAAGGTTTGGTGATTATTTGATTTGATTTGGACAATGTTTGTTTGTTTAAAAATTCAAAACAGAAATTAGATTCAGAAAAAGAAAAGGATTACAGGAAGAAAAAAAATAGAGTTAGGCCGACCCAACCCATCAGCCCATCAAGGCCCAGCGCCAGCCCAGTTTCTCTATCCACAGCAAAACGTTTTCCTACCTAAACACTAACCCACACAGACAATGACCAGTGGACCCTCCCCCTCACTTCCTCTCTCGCAGACAGCCGGGACCCACCCTTCTCTGTTCATCGTCTTCAACGAGACCCCGTCGCCCGACCGTTTGCAGTGAGTTACACCGGTGGTGAATGCGCGTTGAAGGAGGCTTTGATTCCTCCAGAGACCACGCTCCCTTAAACGTCTGCCCCTCCTCTCTACTTCCCCTCTGTTTCCTCCCCCAGGCACGCCCTAGGCCGTCGAATTTTACTCGAACACCACCTCTGTCCGACGACGCTCCGACGCCGATTCGGCAGCCCCTCGCCGCCCCTCTCCTCCCCGACCAAGCTCACACCTTCCCCTCTCCCAGGAGCATCTTCCGGCACTTCCCATTTACCCGCGGGCGCCCCAGAACGCCGTCTCCAGAAAACCACTGAGCACCGCCGCAGCTCCGACGAGTTCGTCGACAAATCCCGGTGAACCCCGACCCTCTCTTTCATTCTGGTTTCCCTTATCGCAAACCTGGTTATCATCCGCATTCACTGACGTCTTCTGTTTACCCTCGTGTGCCTTGTAGACCCACATTTGACAACCTCTGCTAGAACCCGACGGAGAGCATAACTCCGGTGAGCCCTAACGTCTGAACCCGTGCAAGCCTTGCACTCTAGCCCAAACCATTTTGATCTCCATTGTCTAACGCGTTCTCTGATGCTCGCCATTTATCCGCGCATAACCTATAGGTTCGCCATCGACGACGATAGAAAGCACCCAATGCCGACGACAACTACGGCGAGGAATTCAGGTTGACCTAGTGCGCCCCTTCGTCAGAAAAGAACGCGTTGAGAATCAGCAAGGCGCAGAGAACCTGGTGAGCAACCCCTCTCTCCCTCTAGCCCCCTGTGTCGCCAACAACCTCGCTGCCCTCCTCTGGTCAGTCGCACATGAGCCGTTCGATTTAAATCCAACGAGTGCGATAGATCCATTTAACTGAAAGGGTACGCCAGTTCTGAACCGTGCGATATGACTTAAATCTAACGGCTGCTGTCAGTCGATCCGCGCGAATCGTTTTCAGCGAGTTAGAACGTGCCGCGTGTCACTGGATGAATTAGAATAGAGTTTGAAATCAGATTTAAATACCAATTTGAAACACTTGTAACTTTCAAACCACACGTCCAAAAATTACAAATTTTATATCAATGGATTCAGTGGAACAAGACCTAGCCAACCATGCCCTTAGTTAGCAAATAGTATTTGTTAGTTTGCTTGTTTTTGCAGATTCTTTTGTGAGCTTGTTTAGATTAGAAAATTTGTTTAAAAATGATTTTAGGGTTAAAACTTTTGCAAAATGGTTTGTTGTGACCTCACTGACCCTAGGAACCAACCCATGATTTTGAAAATGAATTTTGAAAAGTTTAGGAAGGATTAAATGAATTAGTCCATTTCTAGCCAAGTAAAAATAATGGTTTTATTATGAGAATGATTTGGAATAAAAACCTTGGGGAAAACAATTTGATTCAAAGCTATTGACCCAAAACACCAATTCTTGAGAGTTAGAAACTTTTGGTGAAGACTTAAAGGTTTTGGATTTGATAAAACTAATTTCCACCACATAAAATGATGAATGGATTTAAAAATGGTTTTTGGGCAAAACCCTCTAACTAATGACTTTGCCATTTTGGTAAATGACCAATTTGGAACTTACAAAGTTTAGAAGCCTAGTGGAGACCATCCTTGCAATAGAACCAACCTTTGCATGCTTATGCATGACTTAGATTCCATTACTTTGTGTGTGAAAAATTGTTTGTTTGACTTTGGTTTGGAATGTGAATTGAATTTGTGTTTGCTTGATTGACTTGTAGTGAAGTGTGAGACTAGCAAGATCAAGGAGTGAACCACCATTCCCTACCAAAAAGGCAAGTGATGCTTCATACTTTTGTCCCATTACTTTCACTATGCACTAGTGATTTTCTCTAAGTAAAACTTGCATGGATTTTGCTAAGTATAGACCTTGCTATAAGAAAACCTAGTAGATGAATCCTTAGTAGGATTTTCCTAAGTTAAAGATTCCTACTACTATCAAGCTTAGCCTAGATAATAGAAAACATGGGTGGAAAATATATTCACACTATGGAAAAATCTCTAAGTCTGAGGACTTATGATTTTGTTTAATAAAACAACTAAGTCAATGAATCCCCTGGGTGGAATGGAAGGATTGGGTTATGTTGAGTGGTTACACAAGGCCATGACTTGGTTTGTGTATCTCACTTGTGGTATGCCACCCAGGAACAAAGAGATTTGAGATGTCAAATGTTGAGAAGCTTCAAGTGCAACCACTTGGCAATATGGGCTCTGCCATGATCATATAGGTTGCAAGAACTTAGCCATATGGACAGTTGGTGGTAGTGTTTGATAGGTTGGAGCGCGTCCATTTTGGTCTAAGGGAAAGCTTCTGAAAGATCTTGTCTTGGGAAACCAAGTCTTGTGGGGAAAGTGCACCACCTCTGCAGAGTGTAAAATCTAAGTACTTAGCCATGTCCCTGGTAAAGGACAATTTGAGCATCAAGACATGGAATCAATCAAGAATCTCATCATTCAAATTTCTAAGTTAAAATCTTGTGGTTTGAACAAGGGTTGTTTGAAATCTTCAATCTTTGATTGAGAGATGCCTTGAAGGATCTTCAATTCTTTGATTGAGAAAATCTTTTTGCCAAGAAAAACTTAGTATTTTCAAATGTTAAGGAAAAATCTATTTTGAGCAATGCAAGCCTCAACTCCACTTAGCCAATTGCATATAGATGATAGACTCCACTATACTACCATAGTATCACTTGCCAATACAATTCAAATGTATTGACCCTTTGTGGCTGTAACTTGTATGTTGCAGGTTTGATTGTTTTTAGTGAAGATTGATTGATTAGGATTACAAAGTCTACAACCAACATCTGCCTGTGGCACTTTGAAGATGAAGGAACCATACTTATAGTTATTCCGCTGCAATGTAATGTAATAGCCAAATGAGCTATGTAAGATGTAATAAAATTATGTTATTCCTGGTTATAAAGTTATATTATGACCTTTGTTTCTTGATATTACATCTTAACTGTGGATGCTAGCTATTGATCCAGGGACTAGCATTGTAAACACAGGGGGCTCTATCTTATTAAAGATTGGGACCTCTACAGAACGTGTCAAACAGGTTGGGTGGGTTGCGTCTGTGTGTGTTGAGTGTAGGTGTAGGTGGGTGGTGGTGGAGCGAGTGGGGTGGGATGTGCATCCGGCTGCATGGATTAGGTTTAGGGTAGGATTTTCTAGGGTTTGGTCTAGAGGAATAGGTTAAGGGTTTGGGGGTATGTAAGACCCTCGCCTGATAATGCTGAGTTCATGTGTATAGTGCCAATCCCTGGATCGGTTCACTGGCACACACATTATAGATGAATACCAAAGAATTTAACAGTGCATCATAAATAACGAATTGATCCAGAATTTGCAATTAATACAATAAAGCTTAGCACACGTGCTAGCTCAAATAGCTCAATAGAAAATGGAAGCTTAAATATATATTAGACTCCATCTTCAATTGCCCACAAGCGAACAAATGTTGAGTGGAGTATGATAACCTAGTCGATCACTCAGAATTGGAATAACAACCTGCAACATAAAACGTAGCAGCCCCGAAGGGTCAATACTTGGAATGTATGGCAAGAAGATCTATTAAAGGAGACAATAATCCTAGCATTTACATGCTTATTTGGCAAGTGGAGTTGTGGCTAGCTTGCATTTGCAAATATCTTTGTCCTACTTTCATAAACAGTTTTTGATTTTCTTTGAAAAAGATCCCAATTAAGTTAACCCATCAACATTAAAGTAATTAGGAAATTATAATGAGCGATAAGCATGTCATGAACTCAATATCAAGCAACTCAGATGTCCATAGCCGGGGACACGGCTAATCGATTAGATTATACACCCTGCAGGGGTTAGTACACTTTACCCATGTGACTTGGCCAGCCCAGCTCGTACCACCACTCTCATATTGGGTGATGATAGGGAGAAGTCCAAGAAGGGACCGTTCGGGAAGTAGCTCCCCAAAACCGACACGCACCGTACCAACCTACCAAAATTCTACATCTCTAGATACGTGGGTTCGAGTTACCACAACCTACTGAGTCCAACCAACTGCCCGTTTCATTATTGGCACATGGTTGTACACGTAAGCTACCAAATAAAGAAGTCAATCATTTTCTCTTGATACCTGGGTGCCTTTCCGCAATGATACCACCAAAATATATCAATCCCATCACACAGAGGAGATTCATTGATTAAGTTGTTTTTAGTTTTCGTAAACCAATACTTTAGAAACAACTTTCAAGTGATGTAACCCATCTCTCGTATATCATAGCTCGGCTAAGAACATCTACCAACAGTGACTCATCTACAAGAGATCCCTACCACATAATAGGACATAGCATGGCGATAGTACTTTTTTGCACATGCATCTATAAAATACACGACAATGCAATGAAAATAGTAGGACAATAATCATGAACAATTAGCATCTACTTGCCTTGATAGTTGGTGAAGTCGTTCAAGCACTCATTGCAATCACACACGTTGCACTCCTCACAATCTATCGATCAAACAATTGCATACAACATAAACAGTAGCATATAGAGATCAAACAAATGCAACAAATGCATGCATGACAATTTAATAAGTCACAATGGTTGTTGTTTTCGTTCTCTAAACATTACTGAAGTATATGATGCATGCAAGAGATCAATTAATGCAATGGATTATTTGTTATTAATAATTACTTGCCAATATAGGGGTTTTAATAGTTCTGTTGTAACGCCTATTCCAACTATCGAATTAAATTTGGATCTAAAGTGTACTGGATAGAGAACATTAATATGAACCAGTAGGCGTTGGATTCACCCTAATCGGAGTTATATATCTTTTTGTATGATTTAAATAGTGTTTAATGGGTTTTAAATCATTTATATAGTTTCCGTTGCCTAAAAATCAAACTAAAATAAGATCTGTAATCTCCACGGAATTGTGATTCCAGGGACATACTATTTGTAATTTTTTAATGTTATTTATTTTCTTATGAATTTATTACTCTAAATATGACATTAAAACATTTAAATCTTCACGGCAAAACCTTACGGTCAAAGCCTGAACTAATTGCATATTGATGATCTATTTGGAACCTGCTTTCCATTGGTATATTATTTATATTTTTGTGATATGCAAATAATTTACTATGTATTAAATGATTTCTAAAGCCATTAAAACTAATTAAATTGCTACGGGGTAAATAATCAGCAAAATCTGGGTCCAACCAGATATTATTAATCTACATTATAGTAGCTTCAATTTGATATATTGTTCATATTTTTCAGAGTTACAGATAATTTCCTATGAATTTATTAACCTTAAATACCATTAAAACTAATTAAATTACTATTGTAAACGAATACTGTTAAGGTTGGATCTAATGCCATATTAGTATTCTACACGTTTTTCTAAATCCATTGATATATAATTTGCTATTTTTGGATTTACGAATCTTTTTATATGATTTTTGCAAGTTTACACAATTTTCTGCAAATTAAATTCAATTTCACTGGGAATATTCTATGCTGACAGGGACGCGGGGCTGACCTGGCTTGACACGTGGCGAGATATGGTTGGCTCGTACCCCTTCGTTGATAAGCTCTAATCTTGACCGTCGGGATGAGATCCAGTGGCTAGAAAAGAAGATCGGCTCGATTTTGGCTCATAATAGATAAGAAAGAGATATGTGTTACAGAGACAAATAAGTAGATCAAATCGAAAAACTTTCAAAATGAAATTTGTAGAGAATTATTAGTGCTACCTTTTCACCAAAGGAATTTGGATTTGAAGAAACGAGCGCGAGTACATCTTGGATTTACACCATCATATCTGAAATATTGTGGTGCAAAATTCTCCGGCTATGGTGAATGAAAAGAGGTGAGGTTTGTCGGGATTGACAGATTTCAACGAGATCTACAACTTTCATGTTTTAGCCGAAGGAAAAAAAAGAAGTCTATATGAGTGAATAAACGAAATAAGATTCGGACATGTGTAGATTCGGGATTTCGAGAAGGAAAAATCATACAGCTATGGCTCCACGGGTTTATATGGATGTTTAGGACGGTGTATAGATAGGTCTTGGAGTAGGGAACAAGTACAAATAAACGGAAGTCAATTCGGAGTTGTAGATTAAAAGATATAAGAGTTTGAATAGAGATATGACTAGAGAAAACCGATTTTGCACGGAAATTAAAGCAACCATGCATCGATACCTTCCTCCACTGCGTCCTGGCTGGTTCGGTATGGTGTGGGCCGGCCCGTTTAGATTTTTTCTTTTTCTATTTTAGTATTTTCTCTATATCTTTTGCATACGAACCCCAAATGATATGATTCTTGTTTCTAAAATTTTCTAAAATCGAATAGATCATTGTAGGATCATATTTGTAATCTTTCCACTAGTTTGCAAGTAGTGGGTTTATAAATCCTTGTATATTTCATTTTATTTATATCTTTATTTGTTTTTTTATTCCATAACTTTTTCATAATAGCTCCAAATGAGCTCAATTTTATTTCTAATTTTTTTAATATTCATTGGATCTTTTTAGGCTATAATTTAGCAATAATAGCTGCCTTAGCAATAGTGGGTTTTTATAAAGCCAATTTAATTCTATTTAGGAGCAAAGTGGCATATACTATTTAGGGTTTTAGTCCTTTATTTTTATTTAGGGATTTTTCTTGATGCAAATATGCAATGCAATACCCATGAATGTCATGCAAATGCAATTTTTTTCTAGTCCCAATTTCTAAAATCTTGGGATGTGATAGGGTAGTAGGTGGTGTGTCTAGTTGGGCCCTTATTACCTGACCGGCTAGACTGCCTCCCCCAACAAAATATTCAACTTTATTTATTTTGTTTTTATTTAAATAAAAGGTTTTTTAAATTAGTTTTATACAAACAATATATCCGGAAGGGTCCAAGGTTTGACATTTTAAATAGAGAGGAGGAATATTTAGAAAACAAAAATAGGCTTTTGGAAAATAGTTTTAGGCGAACTTATGCATGATGACATGATGATGCTCAAATACAATGTCGCATGGTGACATGAGCATGCGATCATGATGATGCACAAACGAAACATAAAGCGATTTTCTAGTAGTGGTTTTACCCGGGGTGCTACAATTCGACACCTCTAACAATGGATCTCGCCCTCAAGATCTGCCTCCTAGTATGGGGAAGAAGGCTGCCGATCTGAATCTTCTCGCTTCATGCCGATCGTCGTGACCCTACTAACAAAGATTCTTTCTCTGTCTTTAAATCGGCTGAACCACCAACAAGAGGTCGTTGGTCACGTTCGTCGAGAGAACACTCCAGAGAACAAAGGATGAAGGTAAATGTATCAAAATATAAGGCCACCTTTACTTCCGTGAGAGGAGATAAAAAGGTACAACCTAATCTACTGTACAAGAGCGAATAGAATGAGTAGTCAGCATGGGGGCCAATCCATCACGCACCCAAACTATTACTCCGCACATGCAGTAGAAAAATCATGCAACCCATTCTAGGAATTTAGACTGAAGATCTTCAGAAGAGATGTTCATAAAACAAAGAAGTGATGCGGCTCTTCATCGGATTTGATGTAGGTGATGATGATGTCGTCTTGGAAACACCACAAAGAATTTTTTTAGTGAATTTTTGGTTCACTTGAAAGGTACACAAAGGAAGATTCCTAGGATAGCATGAGGACCGGATGTAGGAACACCATTACAAGAAGAAGTAAGTGAAACCATAAAGGTACGATGGAAACCCGACCACAAGAAGTCCTAGACTCAAAGAAAAGATGAGAGAGTAGATTCAAAACACGCAGATGTAAGAGGAGAATAGCATAGGGGTAAGGAGTAAAAGCAGACCTAATCATATCTATCCAACCGTTTTTTTCGAAAAAAGTTTTGACACTCTTGTCCGTTATCTAGGTTATCCTATAGGCTGGACTAGTGGGGTATTGCAATTGCTGAGCTCTGATACCACTTTGTAACACCCTCTAATCAGTCCTATGCAATATTTAGCGATTCCAGCCAATCCCGCATAGAAACGATTCAAAGTTGACCACCAGGCACTTGCGTGCGGGGAAAACAAAGTAATACCATTACACAATAGTTCATAATGGAACCTAGAAAAGCATATATATACAACAACGACTCAGCGAGTCAAGAATACAGATATACAGTAGAAAGATCCAAATCACCTTGAAAACGATACAACATGTGAGTATGAATAATATGTAAATGGGGCTAAGAGCCTTAGAGAATAACCAATGGAGTCCATAACCCTGCCCAGGCCAAGCCAGAAGGGTAACCTTGCTAACGGCGGCGATCTCAAACCTGCTAAATAAAAGGGGTGCCGACAAAGGGCATAGGAAAAAGAGAGCGTTCAGTACTGAGGCTAGTACACAGCGAGACTTAGAATTTGGTGGCTCACTCCTGCATAGGTATGGTGGACTGAAGCGGCAACGCAGCATGCACTAAACAACCTATAGAGAGCCGATACAACTGTTGGCTATTAGAGAGGGATAATGAAGACCTATTCGGAACCAACCTAATACTATCACCAAACATTACCATCCTGGTATTTCCCCCTCGAGACGAAACGAGGAAGTCCTACCGAGTAAACTCACACGGTTGGCAGTTTTATTCATTCTTTCCATGGTGGTTATCCAACTTACTATTCATATCAGATACAAGTCAAATTACAATAGTATACTTTAGTTATAGTTGTCTATGATCGAGAAACTATGCTCCAAGTCGTCCATAACCGCGGACACGACTTTTCGAAAAGATTTAACCCTGTAGGGGTGCACCAAAGTATCCGCATGCACTTCCGCCCTTTTTGCGAGATCAATTAACATACACCCATCGATATGTTGGCGGGGCTTCAGACACGACATTTCCCAGACCCAAAGCAAGTATATGGGGGCCACCCTAGTAAGCTACCCGTTGTCGAAGATTTGTCCCATGAAGGAACTAGGGTCCAATGATCCCTTGATTCGAGAGGGGGCTTAATACACGTTCTCAAGGAGCCTCGGTGAAGGGAGAATCACGACAGAGAGGTGACATGGTGTTTTTACCTAGGTATGTGACCCTCATGAGGAGGTAAATCCCCTACTCCTGCTTTGTTGTATTGCTCGCTTGGCTTCGCGAGGGTACAATGGAGATGAGATGTCTAGGGTTTAGATCACTGAGGATCGATCCCTTCTAAGGTAGGAGGAGGAGGAGCCTTTATAAGGGCGGCGTAGGGCCTCTTCCCGCCCCTGGAAGACCCGGTCTAGGAGGCTACTTTACATGGACTTGGTCTAGCTCGCCCTGCTCCGCTCCGTCCTCATGTAAAGTGTCCTTCCTAGACACAGCTTGTCTTTATCCGACGCTCTCTACTTAACACCTTCTATCACCAGAATGGCAACAAAGGCGCCTCCCGCCAAGAGGTCGATCGTAATTTCCCTGCAAAAAGGGTGGTGGACCGAGTCTTCTTTATCGAGGCAGCTAGCGTTGCAGGGACGTGACTCTTCCTGTCGGGAGCGTAGTTTGAACTCCATTAGGAAAGGTTACCGTCCTGCCCCTGAGGTGCTCCACGGTATCTGAGGTCCAAGGACGATGCACGAAATCATGGTAGACTTGCCCTGGAGGCTATATCCCCTAGCGAGGCAGAAGGTCCGCTTGGACGAGTCCCTTCCAGAGGCCCCTTGCCTCTTGAGAGTGGGGATACCCTTGGCGCGGGGCCTGCTCAGCATGGGGACGTGGCACCTCGGTTGCCAGGGCTCTGACAGTAGCCCCCGGGCGCTTGACCTGCATGCGTCCTACTGTGTGATCGAAGGGGTAAGTGTCCCTTGAAGGTGGGCGGTCCCCCGTGACTATTTGGTCAACGAAGACTTGCCGCGCCCGAATCTCGGACGCCCCTGCGGAAGCGGTTGGGGTCGCCGCGGGAGGTGTGCGGTAGGTCCGGGGCTGAATCTGGGCCATCCACTCCAGCCGCTGTCGATGCCCCTACTCCTGATGCCCCTACTCCCATGGTTATCAAGATCAAGGACGACCCCGAGCCTGAAAGGTTCATCGACTTCATCATTGTCCTCGACGACCTGGACTGGTTTGTGAGGGTGAAGCTCCCTGGGCGCTTTGTCCTCGGGACCGGGCACGATCTTCTAGACGAGTTGCAGCTGCGCCACTCCAGGGGCGCGAGAAGTGGGAGGTGCGCGTCGACACCTTCTCGGGAGGAGAAAAGTTCATCACCGATGGCTGGCATAGATTCCTCTCCGATCACCGCATCCAGCACGATTTTACCCTGCAATTTAGGTATGCCGGCGAGGGGAACTTCTCCATCTCGGTGTTCTACATGCAGTTGTGCCGTGTTGACTATCCGCCTCACCTCTGGTCAGCTCGGTAGATATAGTTGACATGGTGTTGCCCGGGGCTCGAAGCTCGGCCTTAGAGGTGCGGTGCCAAAATGGCCATCGACCCCCCTTTTGCCTTGTAAGCAGGACTTTCAAGATGATCTTCCCGTATGAGCGCTTGTTCTGTTTGCCTTCTTCTGTATGTTCTCGTGTGATGCCTGAAGATCTTGTTTTTTCGCAACGTGGTGCTTGGTCGATAAGGCCAGCGATGGCGGCTCACACTTTCTATTTGCAGGGTCGGATCTCTGGAGTGGTCGAACGCTTCTGCCGAGGGGCCGAGTGACCTGGTCTTGCGCCCTTGCGAGGTTATAGACATGCCTCTTGAGGAGGTGGCTCATGTAGTTCACACTCACGAGGCACTACGGGCAGGGTGCCCCTGGCCGAAGGATCGAAAGGTCACGCCGAGAAATCTGCTGGAGTAGGTTTGCGTGAGTCTTTTAGTGCTTCAGGGGGTTTTCTCCCGACCTCACAGGGGACGACTTAGGCCTTCGGACTTTAGGTGGCCCAGGTGGCTCTGTCGTGGCCTGCCAATCGCAGCGGAACTTAGCAGTGCACTAGAAGAGGAACACACTCTTATGGAGGGATTTGGTGCAGCCCGTGTTCTCGGGTAGGGGCACACCCTTGCAAGGTTTATGAGCGCCCATGTATCCCAATTATGCGAGGAAAGGTGTTGCGCACTTTCCGAGGGAACGGGAGCAATCCTGGACGTGGCCATACAGGCATGGGCCCGCTGGCGGGGCTGAGAAGCTTGCTGGTCTCCTGGTGGAGTGCTGCAGGGCCGGTGCGTGGCACGACCCGGGGGGTGGCTGCGACGTGGAGGTACTTTGCCTCGCATGCCTCTCCAAGGGGCCTCTCGAGGGGCCACTACACGAGGACGCCCAATGCTGGGGACCTGAGAAGGTGCTATTGTGGAGCATTTTGAATGCTAGGTCCTGCAGGTGAGGTAACTAACTGCCGTCTAGGCCTGCAAGTTTGGGGCTCACACTCTAGGGCCTGTGAAGTTACCCGCTGGTGAGTGAATCTCCAGGGTCGCCCCGTAAGCTTCTAGAGGATAAAATCATAGGGAAAGCGTTTGGACTAGCTTGCCTCTCGAGAGGGGTCCAGCGGCCGGGATGAAAGTTTATATTTGTTTTTGAAGAACCATGAGTTGTAGGTGAGGTAACTTGCGGCCAAGGGATAGTCTGTGAGTTCAAAGCTCGACGCTCGGAGGAACAGGGCCTCGCGAGCTATTTCTTAAAAGGGGTTTTAAGTATCAGGAACCGTGGCTGAGGTAACTCGTCGCTGAGCCTCCGTAAGTTCGGAGCTCACGCTTTAGGACTTGAATAAGATGGCAGAGGAACAAGCCTCGCGAGCAATTTTTTCAAATATCAGGACCCGTAGGTGAGGTAACTCATCGCCAGACCCAGTCCATAAGTTCAGAGCTCACGCTTTATGGCCTGAACAAGCTGGCGGAGGAACATGCCTAGTGATCCATTTTTTCAAATATTAGGACCTGTAGGTGAGGTTACTTGTTGCCGGACCCAGTCCGTAAGTTCAGAGCTCACGCTTGTGGCATCCCGCTAAAACCACTACTAGAAAATCGCGTTGTTTTTGTGCATTGCATCGTCATGACCGCATGCTCATGTCATCATGCCGCATTGCATTTGAGCATCGTCATCATCTTGCATTTGTTTGCATAAAACTAATTGCGGAAAAACCTGTTTTTGTTTTCTAAACGCCCCGTCTTTGTTCAAACGCAAAACCCGGGTCCCCGGATTATTTTTGTTTTGTCCGCTATCGGGTTGTAAAAGCCCCGTGTTAAACAAATAAAATATTAAATTATTTTTAGTGGGGCAGTCGAACGGGCCGATTCGACCCGAACGACCACCCCCGGAATAAAATCGGTCCACCCATAATCCTAAAGCTACCCAACCTAATCTACCCACACCCCCTCCACCTCACCCCAGCCACTCGCGGCTCGCCACCTCACCCCATCTCTCTCCCTCAACCAATCCCCATCTGCCAGCCTGGCCCGCCCCACCCGCCTGGCCCCTGCCGCTGTCCCCCACCCACGTCACCCCTCCGGCCCCACTCCCTCCGTCCTCCCCCACGATCCCGCACCCAGCCCCGAGCCCCTGTTCTTCTTCCTCCTCTCTCTCCCTCTGCCCAGCGCCCGTCCCTGCCGCCGCTCTGGGACCCGCTTCGCCGCCGCCTCCTTCCCAAGCTCCTTCCCAAGCTCGCCCCCGTCCGACCTTCCCCCCTGTAGAGCCTCGCCCCGCGCAGGCCACCCTCTCCGCCTCCGCTGCTCGCCCCGGCCGTCCCCGAGTCCTCCCGCCGCCAGTGCCGCCTCGCCTCCTCGGCCTCCTCCGCGCCCTCCCTCCTCCGCTCGCCGCCGGCGTCGCCATCTCCCTCTCCCCCGAGCGCCCGCGACGCCCATCTCCGTGGTGCCTCCGGCCGGCGCTCGCCCCGCCACCGGACCCTCCGCCTCCTCTCCCCGCCGCCACAGCAAGCTCGCCGGCCCGAGCCGCCTCCACCGTCGCCCCCCCAAGCTCCGCCGTCCCCTCGCCCTCCCCGACAACCGCCACCGCCCGCGACCTCCTTCCCCACCGCCTCCTCGTCGTCCGCCTCCGGCCGCGCCTCCTCCCGCCGCCAGGAGCCCGCCTTCGGCCCGCGTCCGACCCCTCCTCTCCGCCTCTGTCTGCAGCCCCGCAGAGCGCTGCCGCCTCGCCATGACCCGCGTCCGCCGCTTCCCGAGCCCCTCGCCTCCCCTGTCCGCGCGCAGCAGCCGGCCCCGCCTGGACCCACCTGCCCCGCGGGACCCACCCCGTCGTCGCCGATGCCATCCGCCTCCCCCGTGCAGGTTCCCTGTGTAGTACCAAGATGGTGCTAAGTTGTTGGGTGTGGAGACAACAAGTCCGCAAGATCTTCCGTAGACCGACGTTGAGTTGAACCGAATAGGGCGCCACTCGAAGACCATCGAGGTTTGAAGAGGAACCCGAGGAAATTCTAGGAGGATCGACAAGGACTCTGATGCCCAACACCGACAAGATCTCCGACATGCGTCGCCATACTCGAAGCCCACTTCGCAGACCCGGCAACCACACATGCGACAAGACCTTCATCATGGATGACAAGTACCACAACATGGCCTCGAAGGACGCGGACGCCAAGGCCCCGAACCCCGACCCCGGAACCGGAGGGCGAACCCGAAGATCAGGAGTCCTCCTTCAAGGATCCGGTGGCCGAGACCCTGGTGCGACAAGTATTCCTGCCCGGATTCCAAGGTCACCGACGCGGAACGACAAGATCTCCTTCCCGGACCCGGAAGCCCCGACGCCCCGATTCGAAGACCGATCCCGGAGTCCGAGAACGATCCCGTCGAACCCTGAACCCTGAGACCAACCCCGAACCCCGGAGCCCCAAGTTCGTCGAGACCCCCTAATGTGTGAACCCCTTCCCGAAACCCTATTTTATAACATAATACAACTTGTGTCATATTAACTTGTCATACTTGCATGCATACATTCATGTGGTTTGGGGGCCTTATGCCGATTCACCTTATAATTAAATATGGGGCCCATATGCGGGCAAATCTAGTCTTATATTGGCCTCATTTAAATTTGTGTAGCGAACCGGTGCTATCATTTTGCCTTGTTTAAACAACATTTAAATTGCGGGGCTTCTAAACAACACAAGTCACCTAATTAATTATCGGGACCCCGGTTCCACTTAATATAACCTAATTGCATCGCATCTTGCCATGTCATACATCATACATGCATCATGCCCGATCTTCTGCCGTTGTATTAAATAGTGCATCCGGTGTTTATTCTAGTGTTTTGCTACTTCGCGGATAAGGCCGATGAGTTGAGTGAGCTTCGCCCCGATCTTCGGTTGAACCTTCGACAATGTTTTCAGGCGAGCATCCCCCCCTTTTCTACCTATCTTACTTTTATAGTATTTATTCCCTCGTGCTGATCTATTGCTATCTTAGTTGCGATGCTCTAGTTTTCGCACCCGTGTTTTCCCCTGCACCCTTATATTGCCTTGGACACATCCTATTACCTGTTGTTTGATAGATAGTTGGACTTGCGCGTCGTAGTCGCTTGCTCAAGTGCTGTTGCGTGTCGTCAAGTACCACAGTTGTTGGAGCCTTGCCGCATGTTTGTTGTTGGAGATGATCCTGGTTTTACTTATCGTTCACTTTAATTCATGTTTAACAACTAAAATTGAAGTAAGTAAGCAGAGGCATCGGTGGGTGATAGATAATATTTGGTTTCCGACCGCCCACTTGTGTCCCGTAGGACCCCGAGTACTTGATACCCGTTCCTTGATTTATCGCGCTATCCACATACGGGGAATTATGGGCCCCCCTTAGCCAGAGCTTGATTCAGTCTTATTTCTTGGGGCCACAAACTAGTTTGAGGTTTTATTTACGATCCTGTACTTATGCCATGCTTTACTGCTTTATTTACGATTGTGCGAGGAGCACACTGTACTGTTTAGGTAAGCGGAATGTTTTCGCGGTATCGACAATCCCAGTTTTGGGTTCCCAGTCGTTTACAGCCATTGACGCAAACCTTGAGTCCGTCTCGGAGCTAGCTTACTTCGTTGCGGGTCTACTCAATGGGGTGGCCCCCTGAAATATTTCTGAATCCTGTGATTGCTTTGTCGTGAAAGCCTCGTTGGGTTTTGATTTGGTTTTTCCGAGGTTGATCGAGTGTGTGTTGCTATTTGTGCACCCCGGCCGGGTTAAAACTTTCTGAAAGCCGTGTCCGCGGTTATGGACGACTTGGAGCACAGTATCTCGATCATAGACAAGCATAACTAAAGTAGTGCTATAAATTTGACTTTATAATGACTAGTAATCAGCTTCACTATAATGGAATGGCTCAATAACACTGCCAACAATTGCTTGCTTGGGTTGTCGTTTGCGACCATTGTACCTGACTAGTAAGTATTGCAACTACAACGGAATGGCTAAATAAAAGTACCAACAACTGCTGGGTTTTGGGTTACCTCATGCTAATTGTATCTGACTAGTAAGTGTCGCAACTACAACGGAACGGTTAACTAAAACGGCCCACTGCTTATTTTATCAGGATGATTATCTATACCTGACTAGTAATTGCTGCAACGATAACTGAATAGATAAAACTGCCAACTGAGTGAGTTCCTCGGTGGACTTCCTCGATTGGTCTCGAGGGGGAAACACCAGGATGGGTTTGTTTGGTGGTAATGCCAGGTTGGTTCCGAGTAGGTCTTTCTTATCCCTCTCTGATCGCCGACAGTTGTTTCGAGTCTCTATAGGTTGTTTAGTGCATGCTGCCGCTGCCGCTTCAGTCCACCATACCTTTGTAGGCGAGGACCGCCGAATTCTAGTCTCGCCGTGTACTGGCCTCAGTACTGACGCTCCTCTTTTTCCTTTGCCCTTTGTCGGCACCCCTTTTGTTTAAGCAGGTTTTGAGATCGACGACGTTAGCAGGGTTACCCTTCCGGCTTGGCCTGGGCAGGGTTATGGACGCCATTGGTTATTCTTCAGGGCTCTTAGCCCCATTTGCATCTTGTCCGTAGTCGGACGCTGTACCATTTTCAAGGTGATTTGGATCTTTGTACCGCATATCTGTAGTCTTGACTCAAGGAGTCGTGCTGTATATATATCTGTTCTGTGGGTCCCATCGAGGACTGTTGTGTAATGTTATTACTTCGTTTTCCACCCGCACGAAAGTGCCTGGTGGGCACCTTTGAATCGTTTCTATGCGGGTTTGGCGGGTTTCGCTAAAACTTGCATAGGTCCGATTCTGAGAGTGTTACAGAGTGGTATCAGAGCTCAGCAGTTGCGATACCCCACAAGTCCAGCCTGTAGGATAACCTAGCTAACGGCCGACGTAGAGTGTCAAAACTATTTTGAAAAATCGGTTGGATAGTTCTGATTAGGTCTGATTTTATTCCTTACCCCTCTGCTGTTCTCCTCTTACCTCAACGTGTTGTGAATCCGCTCTCGTCTCTTTCTTCGAGTCCAGGAATTCTCGTGGTTGGGTCTCCATCGTACCTTCGGGGTTTCGCTTCCTCCTTTGGTAACGGTGTTGCTACATCTGGTCTTCATGCTGTCTGAGGAATCCGTCTACTGTGGTACCATTCCTTGTTCCCTGTTTGTGCCTTCCGGTGTTTTCCGACGCGACGACATCATCTACGCCAGATCCGATGCAGAGTCTGCATCACTCCTTTGTTTCCGAACCTCGATTGTCGAGATCTTCAGTCTGATTCCGAGAATGGTTGCACGTTTTTCCACCGATTGTGCGGAGTAATAGTTTGGGTGCGTGATGGATTGGCCCCCATGCCGACTACCCCTTCTATTCGCTTTTGTACATTGAAGTGGATGAGAATGCATCGGTTCCCTCTTTCCATCGAAGCTAGAGGTGGCTTTATTTGTTGATACCTCTACCTTCGACCTTTTTGATCCCGGAGTGTTCTCTCGACGATCACGGACAACGACCTCTTGTTATTGGTGTCGCGAGGATCTACACGAATCGAGAAGATGCAGATCACCGACCTTCCTTCCCGGTACCATGAGGCGGATCTCGAGGGCGAGATCCATTGTTAGTGGTGTCGAATTGTGGCATCCCGCTAAAACCACTACTAGAAAATCGCGTTGTTTTTGTGCATTGCATCGTCATGACCGCATGCTCATGTCATCATGCCGCATTGCATTTGAGCATCGTCATCATCTTGCATTTGTTTGCATAAAACTAATTGCGTAAAAACCTGTTTTTGTTTTCTAAATGCCCCGTCTTTGTTCAAACGCAAAACCCGGGTCCCCGGATTATTTTTGTTTTGTCCGCTATCGGGTTGTAAAAGCCCCGTGTTAAACAAATAAAATATTAAATTATTTTTAGTGGGGCAGTCGAACGGGCCGATTCGACCCGAACGACCACCCCCGGAATAAAATCGGTCCACCCATAATCCTAAAGCTACCCAACCTAATCTACCCACACCCCCTCCACCTCACCCCAGCCACTCGCGGCTCGCCACCTCACCCCATCTCTCTCCCTCAACCAATCCCCATCTGCCAGCCTGGCCCGCCCCACCCGCCTGGCCCCTGCCGCTGTCCCCCACCCACGTCACCCCTCCGGCCCCACTCCCTCCGTCCTCCCCCACGATCCCGCACCCAGCCCCGAGCCCCGAGCCCCTGTTCTTCTTCCTCCTCTGTCTCCCTCTGCCCAGCGCCCGTCCCCGCCGCCGCTCTGGGACCCGCTTCGCCGCCGCCTCCTTCCCAAGCTCCTCCCCAAGCTCGCCCCCGTCCGGCCTTCCCCCCTGTAGAGCCTCGCCCCGCGCAGGCCACCCTCTCCGCCTCCGCTGCTTGCCCCGGCCGTCCCCGAGTCCTCCCGCCGCCAGTGCCGCCTCGCCTCCTCGGCCTCCTCCGCGCCCTCCCTCCTCCGCTCGCCGCCGGCGTCGCCATCTCCCTCTCCCCCGAGCGCCCGCGACGCCCATCTCCGTCGCGCCTCCGGCCGGCGCTCGCCCCGCCACCGGACCCTCCGCCTCCTCTCCCCGCCGCCGCAGCAAGCTCGCCGGCCCGAGCCGCCTCCACCGTCGCCCCCCAAGCTCCGCCGTCCCCTCGCCCTCCCCGACAACCGCCACCGCCCGCGACCTCCTTCCCCACCGCCTCCTCGTCGTCCGCCTCCGGCCGCGCCTCCTCCCGCCGCCAGGAGCCCGCCTTCGGCCCGCGTCCGACCCCTCCTCTCCGCCTCTGTCTGCAGCCCCGCAGAGCGCTGCCGCCTCGCCATGACCCGCGTCCGCCGCTTCCCGAGCCCCTCGCCTCCCCTGTCCGCGCGCAGCAGCCGGCCCCGCCTGGACCCACCTGCCCCGCGGGACCCACCCCGTCGTCGCCGATGCCATCCGCCTCCACCCGTGTAGGTTCCCTGTGTAGTACCAAGATGGTGCTAAGTTGTTGGGTGTGGAGACAACAAGTCCGCAAGATCTTCCGTGGACCGACGTTGAGTTGAACCGAATAGGGCGCCACTCGAAGACCATCGAGGTTTGAAGAGGAACCCGAGGAAATTCTAGGAGGATCGACAAGGACTCTGATGCCCAACACCGACAAGATCTCCGACATGCGTCGCCATACTCGAAGCCCACTTCGCGGACCCGGCAACCACACATGCGACAAGACCTTCATCATGGATGACAAGTACCACAACATGGCCTCGAAGGACGCGGACGCCAAGGCCCCGAACCCCGACCCCGGAACCGGAGGGCGAACCCGAAGATCAGGAGTCCTCCTTCAAGGATCCGGTGGCCGAGACCCTGGTGCGACAAGTATTCCTGCCCGGATGCCAAGGTCACCGACGCGGAACGACAAGATCTCCTTCCCGGACCCGGAAGCCCCGACGCCCCGATTCGAAGACCGATCCCGGAGTCCGAGAACGATCCCGTCGAACCCTGAACCCTGAGACCAACCCCGAACCCCGGAACCCCAAGTTCGTCGAGACCCCCTAATGTGTGAACCCCTTCCCGAAACCCTATTTTATAACATAATACAACTTGTGGCATATTAACTTGTCATACTTGCATGCATACATTCATGTGGTTTGGGGGCCTTATGCCGATTCACCTTATAATTAAATATGGGGCCCATATGCGGGCAAATCTAGTCTTATATTGGCCTCATTTAAATTTGTGTAGCGAACCGGTGCTATCATTTTGCCTTGTTTAAACAACATTTAAATTGCGGGGCTTCTAAACAACACAAGTCACCTAATTAATTGTCGGGACCCCGGTTCCACTAAATATAACCTAATTGCATCGCATCTTGCCATGTCATACATCATACATGCATCATGCCCGATCTTCTGCCGTTGTATTAAATAGTGCATCCGGTGTTTCTTCTAGTGTTTTGCTACTTCGCGGATAAGGCCGATGAGTTGATGTGAGCTTCGCCCCGATCTTCGGTTGAACCTTCGACAATGTTTTCAGGCGAGCATCCCTCCCCTTTTCTACCTATCTTACTTTTATAGTATTTATTCCCTTTTGTTGATCTATTGCTATCTGAGTTGCGATGCTCTAGTTTTCGCACCCGTGTTTTCCCCTGCACCCTTATATTGCCTTGGACACATCCTATCACCTGTTGTTTGATAGATAGTTGGACTTGTGCGTCGTAGTCGCTTGCTCAAGTGCTGTTGCGTGTCGTCAAGTACCACAGTTGTTGGAGCCTTGCCGCATGTTTGTTGTTGGAGATGATCCTGGTTTTACTTATCGTTCACTTTAATTCCTGTTTAACAACTAAAATTGAAGTAAGTAAGCAGAGGCATCGGTGGGTGATAGATAATATTTGGTTTCCGACCGCCCACTTGTGTCCCGTAGGACCCCGAGTACTTGATACCTGTTCCTTGATTTATCGCGCTATCCACATACGGGGAATTATGGGCCCCCTTAGCCAGAGCTTGATCCAGTCTTATTTCTTGGGGCCACAAACTAGTTTGAGGTTTTATTTACGATCCTGTACTTATGCCATGCTTTACTGCTTTATTTACGATTGTGCGAGGAGCACACTGTACTGTTTAGGTAAGCGGAATGTTTTCGCGGTATCGACAATCCCAGTTTTGGGTTCCCAGTCATTTACAGCCATTGACGCAAACCTTGAGTCCGTCTCGAAGCTAGCTTACTTCGTTGCGGGTCTACTCAATGGGGTGGCCCCCTGAAATATTTCTGAATCCTGTGATTGCTTTGTCGTGAAAGCCTCGTTGGGTTTTGATTTGGTTTTTCCGAGGTTGATCGAGTGTGTGTTGCTATTTGTGCACCCCGGCCGGGTTAAAACTTTCTGAAAGCCGTGTCCGCGGTTATGGATGACTTGGAGCACAGTATCTCGATCATAGACAAGCATAACTAAAGTAGTGCTATAAATTTGACTTTATAATGACTAGTAATCAGCTTCACTATGGAATGGCTCAATAACACTGCCAACAATTGCTTGCTTGGGTTGTCGTTTGCGACCATTGTACCTGACTAGTAAGTATTGCAACTACAACGGAATGGATAAATAAAAGTACCAACAACTGCTGGGTTTTGGGTTACCTCATGCTAATTGTATCTGACTAGTAAGTGTCGCAAATACAACGGAACTTTAACTAAAACGGCCCACTGCTTATTTTATCAGGATGATTATCTATACCTGACTAGTAATTGGTGCAACGATAACTGAATAGATAAAACTGCCAACTGAGTGAGTTCCTCGGTGGACTTCCTCGATTGGTCTCGAGGGGGAAACACCAGGATGGGTTTGTTTGGTGGTAATGCCAGGTTGGTTCCGAGTAGGTCTTTCTTATCCCTCTCTGATCGCCGACAGTTGTTTCGAGTCTCTATAGGTTGTTTAGTGCATGCTGCCGCTGCCGCTTCAGTCCACCATACCTTTGTAGGCGAGGACCGCCGAATTCTAGTCTCGCCGTGTACTGGCCTCAGTACTGACGCTCCTCTTTTTCCTTTGCCCTTTGTCGGCACCCCTTTTGTTTAAGCAGGTTTTGAGATCGACGACGTTAGCAGGGTTACCCTTCCGGCTTGGCCTGGGCAGGGTTATGGACGCCATTGGTTATTCTTCAGGGCTCTTAGCCCCATTTGCATCTTGTCCGTAGTCGGACGCTGTACCATTTTCAAGGTGATTTGGATCTTTGTACCGCATATCTGTAGTCTTGACTCAAGGAGTCGTGCTGTATATATATCTGTTCTGTGGGTCCCATCGAGGACTGTTGTGTAATGTTATTACTTCGTTTTCCACCCGCACGAAAGTGCCTGGTGGGCACCTTTGAATCGTTTCTATGCGGGTTTGGCGGGTTTCGCTAAAACTTGCATAGGTCCGATTCTGAGGGTGTTACAACGCTTTAGGGCCTCAACAATATGGCGGAGGAACATGCCTCGCGAGCTGTTTTTTCAAATATCTGGATCCGTAGGTGCGTTAACTCGTCGCCGGACCCAGTCCATAAGTTCAGATCTCACGCTTTAGGGCCTGAACAAGCTGGCGGAGGAACAGGCCTTGCGAGCCGTTTTTAGATAGAGGGTTTTTCTTTTTGAGGTCCATGAGCGTGTGTGAGGCAACTCGTGGCCGGACGCAGCCCATAAGTCAGAGCTCACACTTTAGATCATGGACAGCAAACCGAGGGGGATGATCCCTCACAAGCTGCCCTATAGACCATTCGAGGAGAGGAACATAGGGCAAAACACACGTACCACTGGAGCTCGATACATGCGCCACGCAAGGGACACAAGCACCAGAGGCCGTGGGTGAGGTAACTTTCGGCCGAGGAACATACCGTAAGTTTAGAGCTCGACACTTTAGGCTTTGATGATGCCGGGGAGTGACCAGTGTCGGGCACTATGCCTAGCCCCCCGCTCATGGGATGCATGTGAGGGAACCCAGTTAGGTACGGTTTTCAGAGAAGACCTTCCCAAGGAAAAACCAAATGGAGAAACATGCGTGGTGCGCAAGATCCAAAAACTACTGAGACTTCAAGCTTATTACAACACTGCCGTGGCTTGCACGGGATCTCACTGAAATCAAGGCTTGAAAGGGGGTTGAAATTTTTTCGAGGGTCACCTTCAAAAAGTTGCGAAGTCAGGCGCGTTGATTGGAGAGGCTTGTACGCATTCCCGCCACCTTGAGGTCCTGCTCGGCTGATAGCCTAGCTGCGCTCTGGAGGGCTACCGGTGTTGTCCGCATGATGGGTGCAATCCATCAGGAAGTCGGGAACCCCCGGGTCGAGGCAGTCTTCTGGGGCCTCTATGGTGCTCATGAGGGTAGGCGGTGGCGAGGCACAACTGCTCTAGAAGGCTTGAATACCAATAGGGATCCGACCTTCACGAGGTGGTAACAGCGCGGCGGCTGCCCTCTTGGCCATGGAACTCTCTTGGGCGGCCATCTGCTTCCTCGTCGAGGGAGCACAAGGCCTCCACTTTATCACAGCGGACCGTAATGATCCCGTCGTTGCGTCCGGGCATCTTGAGGATGTTGTAGGCGTGAGTGGCTGCCATGAACTTGTCCAGCGCAGGGTAACCGAGGGTGATGTTGTACGGGAGATTGATTGTAACATCCTAGGATAAGCACCTCGAAATAGTCAGGACACATGTTTTTGCATTGTATTCATGCCTAAGAAAATCCAGGGAATTTTTGGGCAAAACTAAAGAAGTTGTAGAGGGATCGAGATCTCTCTTGTTCTGATGGAAACACCATGACATGTGCGATGGATTTCTACATAACCTCTACTATACTTTGCGTTTGAGGGGAAGACAATTCAAATTCGCATATTTAATTGATGAATTTGAATACAAAAAGAGTTTGAAATAGATTAATAATTGTAAATTAAATTATAATAAGAGATACTAGATGAACTCTTATCTGTGAAAAGATACAATAATTGCAAGTTTTAATTAATAAACAAAATTGAATGAAATGAATTAAATAATAAATAAGAATGGAATTCTTATTTATAAGTAAGATATAAATATTTAATTAGTTCCAAGTATAATGGAACACTTTATTATAGAATACTATGTTTCATTGTTATTACAATAAAAGAATAAAAGTAAATTATTATAAAACAAATAAATATAAAAATGAATTACATAAATAAATAACTAAAAGGATTCTTTATTATAAGCATATATAAATATTACATTGTCTTTGCAAATGCATTATAAAGGAAAAAGGAAACTAGTACACTTTATTGAATAAAATAAACAATACAATATTTCTTTACAAAAGAAGAATGATTAAATAAAAAATAATTCCTTTATTACAATTATACAATGCTTATTACTTCACAAAAGAAAAATTTAATTATAAAAGAATAAAGTTAAATTTAAAACTAAAGTCATCTTCATTTTCTTCATCTTATAAATCCACTCTTAATATTCCTGATTCTTGATCCTTGCAAAATAACAAAAAAGATAAAAAACAATAAAGAATAAAAGAAGGGTTAGTATATTATTTTTACTCTCAGATCTGGCATACAAATGATATGCTCTGACTCATCATAGAGTATTATTCAAAAAAGGGACCAATGTGTATATCTGTTCTTATCATAAAAGAATGCTTCAGACTAAGCATCATTAGCCAAGGGGCAAATTTCACCATTTTTAGTAGAAGGAAATAGCCAGCATAAGATAATACCCAAACCAGCCGAGCTGATCCTCACATCAAAAGATCTTAGATATGGAACTTGAACCAGAGAGGGGCCATTGGACAGCAGCTCACACAACACATGCAAGTGATGTGTTGTCAACACAGCAAGGACTGGATCAGGTAGCTAAAAGCAACAGTCAAACGTATCACCACCCAAGCACCACCCCAGTTTCAGCACATCCATACCATTCCAATTTATGGCAAGCTATCCTCATCACCATACCCATACAAACCCATAGAACACCAGGGTTATCTCTGATGTATTCCCCAAAGGCACTAGTAGATCAGAGGAGGATCAGCCAACATATCTAGCATCAGGACAGAAATAAAAGTAGATCCAGCAAGGAGTAAGGAGGAGAAGGATTTCTAAGACTGGATTCATAGAAGCCTCCATCAGTAGCAAAACTAGGTCAACAACCACATCTTTGTAGAAGGTAAAACTCTACCATCATTTAAGCATCTGTATTATCTTCTGGCATAAGCATCTTGGTAAAACAAGGGAATAACCCACATCAAATCTACTCCTCTACCCTTTAACTAGATGATCATCTAGGAGGATTGGAGGAAGAGGTTCTCCCAGATCTACATAGGGATGCTATGTATGTTCATCATAGCATAATGAAAAGCCCAATAATAGCATCTGTTCTACTTTACATCAGGGCCTCAACATGTGTGCATCATTGGCAAAAGGGGTATTGGCATCATATTTTTCTTAGTGCAAATAATCAAGATTTGATGAATAGCACTAGAATAAAAGGAGAGAACTATACAACAACAAATTATTCATTTAGAGGCTATATAGTTAATCCAATTTTCCAAATCATTTGCCACAAGATCATTACTGTTATTGTCCTGCAATACAGGAAGCACATACATAAGCTAACATATGTTCACAGCCTCAATCTTTACATCACTGGCCAGGGACAGATCTAACCATCAGTAACATCCATAGTAGCAGATCATGCAAGCAAGATCTACTACTATGCACACTCCAACATGGAGGCACCATAGTGGCAGTCTCAGTCACAGAAACTACTAAGGGAAGTTGTCACATCAACTAACCATCTAGTTGTTTAGCCAGAGTAGATCTATCATTTTCCTAGCAGGATCTCTAGGAATCAAGGTTGTACATTTTTACACTGTCAGATTTGACATAGAACAAATCATTTTCCTAGGAAATATTTCTAGGAATCATTCTAGTAGAATTTCCATGCTCACATAAGAGCAAAGTTTGGCTGGGGTACAATACCATTCAGCTAGTCCAAAGATTCTAGAATTGCCATATAACCATATTTGTGAACATTTCTTAGCCAACCCTCTAGGAGTCATTTCTAATTCCACTGTCATAACATCAGTATTTGGGACAAGTAATTCATGGTACCATACATACCACCAAGAAAGTTAATTCACCACCATAGCACTTATTTAGATAATAGAGCCTGCTATTTAACTAGGCATAGCCAACATCAGGGGTACAGATCTAAGAAACATCTACAAGTGATTTAACAGTGCCAACATCACACCAGAATAAAAACATTCAATCATAGATTGTCATATTGGCAACCTGTGTCACATACAATCCAATATCAATCATAAATTGTATCAAGATAATCCATTCCATTTTTATCTCTCTCTATAAGTACAAGACAAATAGCAATCAGGGCCAACATCACCTCACTATCATATTTGACAGTCACAGACATTTAGAGAACAACATATTTAGCAGATTATTAACTGACAGAAAGAAGAGCAACAAGCTAGGATCACTAGGGTGTAATAGATACCATAAGCAGATTAACACCCAGTAGAAGACCACTGGTGGGATGAACCAGAAGAAATTAACCGAACATCACTGTTAAGGGTGTGAACCCTACGTTCAGAGATGAAACCTAGACAGTGGGTAATCACAGAAATCACATTTGACATAGCAAGGTAGATAGAGCATGGAGAGGAGCATAGAAGAGAGAAACACCTAGATTTGGCGAGTCACATCTCGCCGGAGAGGAAGCATAAGTAGTATCGATGGCAACGGCAACACAGAAAACCACGGGGAAGGCTTCACCATACACCACCACCTAGCCCAGCATCAATCTCACCACCAAGGCGGCACAAGGAGCAGCCCTGAGGGCCACAACATCCTACACCGTCCTAGGATACGAACTACAGTGAGCGGCGGCGCCGGAATCGACAGCTGCTCTACCATGGCAGGGCTAGGGTTTCCGACGAGTGCGCATCAGGGTGCGCGCAAGCCAAATTGATGGAGGAAGAGAAAGGGGAAGAGGTGGCGAGGCAGCTCCAGCAGACGGCAGTGGTGGAGATGGCCGGTGGCGGCCGGGAGTGCAGCGGGCGGCGGCGACATCGCACGCAGGCGGGGGTTGAGAGGATGAGGTCATGTGTGTGTGTTGAGTGAGGGAGAGAGAGTGGGTCGGGGGTCAAGATAACCCCCAAGCCCAGTTTACACTACTAGGAAAAGGGATATAGGTAATCCGCACATCCGTGGCTCACATGGTTGCAGTGCCCCACGGGTAAAATAGGCGTGGCTCACCTGTGGGTAGTGCCCTACTAGTAACTAGAACAACAGTGGCGCACATGGGGTATGTGCGCCACAGATATGTATGGGCCAGGGGCCTGCCAGCCGCATGCCACGTACCCGTAGCGCACATGTGGTAGGTGCGCTATGGTTGTGGCAAGTTCTGTGGTGCACTATGCCATGTGCGCCACAGATGTATAAACTTAGTAGTAGGGCACCTTGCCCTAGTGCCCTACGCCTAACTATCCTGCACCAACTCCACCCCCCCCTTGGATCGCCTTTTTAGGCTTTGCAAAAATAAAATAAAATGATAAACACTTCAAAAAATTAAATACTTTCATATTTAGGTAGATAATGTGGTATAGTTTCTAGGAAAATTAACAAACATGAGTTTTGACTTTTTCTGCAAAAAAAGTCATGCCACGGTAAATGACGAGAACGAGATTTCGCATCTGCTTGCAACTTACCAAAATGACGGTCGTTTAGTGATTATTTATATTTTAAAATTTTGAAAAGAGTAAAAAGTTACGGTCAAAAGATCGTTTTTTCCTGCAGAAAAAAATTAGAGGGCAACTTACCCGTAGCGCACCACCTAGTGCGCTATGAGTAAGTTGGTCGGGATTTCAAATTTGAATCCCCACCCCGCCCAGCTACCCCTCTTCCCTCCCCCTTCTCTCTCCTTTTCTTTTTCTCCCTTCTACTTTTCCTTTTCCTTTTCCTCCCTTCTCATTTCCTTCTTCTCCTCCTCCTTCTCTTTCTTTTCCTTCTCCTTCTTCTCCTCCTCCTCCTTGTAGTGAAGATGGTGATGGCGGCCTCCTCCTTGCAACGGCGACAGCGACGTCGGGCTCCTTCTTCTCCTCCCCTCCTTGCAGTGACAACGACGATGGAGACGACGGGCTATCTCCTATTCCTCCTTCTCCTCCTTGCAGTGACAACGACGATGGCGACGGCAGGCTCTCTCGTCCTCCTCCACCTCCTCCTCTTTGTAGTTCCAATGGCGACGGCGGACTCTCTCCTCCTCCTCCTTGCAGTCGCCTCACCGACGAGGCGACGACGGTGACATCGACGAGCGACGGCACTGACGGCGACATCACCGACGAGATCCAGATCTCCCACTTTTTTTTTGAATTTTGAAATTTGTATCTGTGGCGCACAACACCTAGTGCGCCACGGCTAGCTTTTTCATATGCGTGGCGCACATCACCTAGTGCACCACGGTTATCTTTTCAGAAGCGTGGCGCACCACCTAGTGCGCCACGGCTAAAAGTTAGCCACATCGTACGCTTTGTGGCGCACCCCTAGTGCGCCACGGATGGCCAAAATAGGTGCGTCACGAATTAGCCTTTTTCTAGTAGTGTTAGTTGGGCCAAGTCGGCCCATGTGCCCAAATCAAATAGGCCAGATTTTAATAAAATAGAAAATTAAAGAATAAAATAAAAATTACCAAAATGCCTTTTAACAATTAAAGCTCTAAAGAATTATAAAAAATTCATAGAAATACATCTAAAATATTTAAATCATCATAAAAATAATATCTAAATATTATTTATTTAAAAAAAATATAAAACAAATAAATATTAACACCATTAAATCCTAAGTAAAATTTCTTAAAATAAGGAAACATCCTAAAAATGAATAAAAAATCATTTTTGTGTATAAAAATAAATATACTATTTTATAAAAATACTAGCCTAATCTTTTTATAAATAAAATATGAAGTAAATATTGAAAGACATTTAATCCTTGATGGAATTTTATAAACATAAGGATAATACTTAAAAATAAATAAAAATCATTTTTAAAGTCTTAAAAAAGACATTTCACTAGAAAATTATTAAATATAATATTAGAAAGGCTTTTAATATTTTAAAGTAATAAATCCTTGTCTAATATCTATTTTGAAAATTCTTTAAAAAACATTTCTTAAATAAGAAATAATTATATTTCTTTAGAAATATCAAAACCTTAAAATCTAATTACTAAAGTTCTAAACCATAACTAAGATTTATAATAAAACTTAAGCATAAATCATTAACATTATAATACTCTTTTAAATCCTAAACCAAAATTCAAAACCACAATCTTCAAGATAATTTTATATATCATTTTACTTATATGAAGAGAGAATGGTCTTAACATCTAAATAATAATTAACATGACTTTATATCTAACACATTAATAATAGCATCCAAATTATACTTTCATTTAATAATTGCATATTATTTTCATGATATCAAAACAAATTTAATCCAATCATCCACTTAAATATGAAGTGAATAATTCCACACCATAGTTATACCTATCATAAATTTAAAACTTGGGAATAATTAAAAACATATCACACCTTAAGTTTACTTACCCTTTTAAAGTTAAATTTAGTCTCAAAGCTTATAAATATCATATCTAGTAAACTACTTAGTTTTTTATAGTTAACTTTGATCTATTTCAATTAAGACATAAAGCATATCAAGTCCAGACTATTGAAGCAAGCCTAAACAACATCAATCATATTATATCAATCATATTCTAAAAGCTATCAAGGTTGTTTAAACCTTAGGAAGGAAATCTTTTCTTCAAATGTTATTCTTTTTGGCACATCAAACAATAATCTCATAATAAATTCTTCAACTCTTAACAACTAAAACCAAGGAGTTTTATCTTAGTCACCAAATGACAATTAAACATAATCACATTACTTTATACTTTACCTGTATATTTAGAATTATTATCACTTAAGTTCCTTATAAATGTCATTACTTATAAAGTAAAATTTGAAGATAAACTAACTCTTAAAAGAATCACCTAAATTCACTTCACTCAAAGCATTGGGAATTCACTTTGGGAGTTTTACAAAATGCATATTATTACTTATGCATAACTGCATCTTGCTTCTTTAAACATTAGTCCTTACCGGATCAATGATGTTGATTTCAGATCTTGGATCTTATATTGTCTCGAAGATCGTGAGTGCACAATCTTGCAATCACAAAAGGCAAGTTCACACTTGCTCATGTCCTTTGATTATTTTCTTTAAAGTATTTTTGCAAATCAAGTGTTGTCATCACCTGCATTTGAAAAAGGTCAGCAAACACTATTTTTGATAATAATGTGAACTATTGGTTACTGATCCAGGGTGATCAGCTAATCTATTAAATCTGGCAGTTGGAATACCACTGTTCATGACTATATCACCTAGGATTTAACAACCAATGTCGCCAGTGATTCTTGCGCCGTATATTATGCGTTGACCATGAGATTTGGAATGGGACAAAGAAATCAGCTGTATCTTTTCCCTCTCGCATGGAGCCGGATGTGCGGGTCGTGGCTGTTATCACTCGTAACGTGCATATTAATTGGTAATTAGTAGAGGACATGCATCATATGGGTGGGAGCCCTCAACATCCCACGATAGTTCCGGCATCTGAACGGTCTATACTGCCAATTGCCGTAATTCAGTAGGTGGGCAGGCATACACCAAGGAGACATACGGGGTCGCGGAGAAGGCAGTGATTGGCTTGGATCTTAGTCTAGGCCTCACACCAAGGAAGTGTGAAAGAGCCTATAACTCGGATGTGCAACAAAGCTAAGATCTCTCATGGGTAAAGTGACACATCTCTGCAGAGTGTAAGAACTATAACTTGTTACTCCCTGTTCCGGGAAGGAGCTGCGAATGCGGCGGGAAAGGAACTCCATGAAAGTTCTGGTAAACCTGTGAAGGCTGATGGACATAGCTTTTTAGAATAAAAACAACCTTTGAGAAATGTTTACAAAAACTTGCATTGCCTATGACCTATGGTCTATGGCTGTAGATATAGTGCATCAAACACTCCTTTTCTAGTGAACTTGCTGAGTACTCTCGTACTCAAAGTATCTTCGTAACCCTTGCTAGGTTCTAAAAGTCAGTAAAGACGATGTCTACATCAAGTCATGCTCTAGGAATCATCATCCAAAGCTAAAGCTCTTCAATGAAGTCAAGAAAGTCAACATATACATCCACTCAAGTGAAGACGAAGTTACTGATTATACAGGAATATAATCTCTAGCCATAGAACCTATTTCTTTAGTATATTGCAATAGCAGCAATGCTAGAACAATAGTTCAGATACTAGTCTTATTAGTATTATAGTTTTTGAGTTGTTTATTCTCGATTCTTCTTTGTAAGAAGTTTCTCTCTCTCTCTCTTTAACCTAGAGTGTTTCTCTGGATCTTATTTAAAGAGTCGAGTTGTAACCTATAATCATGTCTTGGACCTACTGTGTTTCTGTTGTACCACTCTTAGGGATGTAATACTAGTGAACGGTGTTTCATTGGTGTTATGTCAACGACTATAGTGTACTACATCATGCGGTGGTATGCTAGGTCACCGTATTGATGCTGGCCACATCGAAGTCGACGAGCTCGGTGCGGTAATTGTCAGGCGTCTTGAACATCAAGGGGAGACACACCTGCCTTATGGGGGTAGTGGTTCCGTTCGTCACCCCGGAGAATGGCATGGTCGCTGCTAGCCTCTCCTAGGGCACCTGCAGCTGGGCGAACGTCTCGGTGGAGATCACGCTCAGTCCAGCACCCCCTTCGATGAGAGTTTTCACGACCGACATGTTGTTGATGGTGGGGGTGTAGATCATGGGAAGTGTGCCCACTGGCCTGGTGGAGACGGGGTGGTCACGGTCTTCGAAAGTGATCAGTCATTGAGACCACTTGAGCTTCTGGAACATGACTCCTGGCATGGCGACGACGACCTCGCGAGAAAGAAGCTTGAAGTGCTAGCTGGAGACCAGGACCTGGGAGCCACCAAGGATGCAAGTGGCATATCCTTGCGACACTTGATAGCCCCCAGGGTCCTCGGCCCAGCACTTCTCCGCCTGCGGAGGGTGCTAGACGGCGTTGGCTTGCTAGCCCATCTACGAGGCGTCGTGGTCTCCCGAGTTGTTGGTCCAATGCGCGCCCCCGTGGTGGCCACCCCTGGCCCCACAGCACTCTCCACCAGGTTTCCCCTTCCTCTAGATGTTGCGCATGTCGCGGAGCTTATGGAGTTGGTAGCAGTCGTCAGTGGGGTGTCCGTTCCTCTTGTGGAAGTGGAAGTACGCATTGCTGTCCCTTTCTCCTCCACCACGCTCCTCGCGGGGACTCTTTTGGTCTGGTTAGGCGGCGAGGAAGACTGTTGCTCTTGGACGAGCCAAAGGAATTTGGGTGGTTTATGCCTCGACGAGGCCGAACATCCGCCCAGACTCAGCCTTGGCGCATTTCTCAGCCATGACAAAGATCTCGCCTGCCGAGGTGAGGCTCTCGCCCGGATGCCTATCTTCTCCCTCATCTTGACGTCCTTGACGCCCTCGGAGAAAGCGGTTATGATGGTAGAATCTGAGATCTTTGGGATCTTGTTGCGGACTCAACTAAACCTCTACAGGATCTTGAAGAGGGTCTCTCCAGGCTCCAGGCACACCTGGCGGAGGTCGAAGTACGTGAGCGGGCGCTCATAACCTCCCTTGAAATTGGCAATGAAGAGGGAGCTAAGTTCAGCCCACGAGTCGACGGACTCCTCTGGCAGGTTCATCAGCCAAGTGCTGGTTGTGTCCTTTAGGCACAGGGGGAGCCAATTCGCGATGATGTGGTCATCACCCCCTGTAGCCTCTATCCCCGTAGTGTAGAGATACAAGAACTCGCATGGGTTGGTAGTTTCGTTGTAACGCGTCGGCGTCTCCAGGCGGAATTGTGTGGCCAGACCACACGACAGAGCGCCTTTGCGAGGGCGAGGCAGCTGTTGGCCTACACCGCCTTGCCGCTAGCGAAATCTACGCGGTTATGCTAGCCTGCACAGTGATTTCCTCGATGATTAGGTCTTCGCGCCCACGTGGTGGGGCCACAACCACGGAGGGCGGGACGATCTGGCAGCTGTTGGTCGCTGGTGGAGGCGCCTGGCCAGACTTAGGGGCGTCATCGCGGCGCTGGGCCTGCGGCGAGCCCCCATCCCCCAGCGCCGGGTCTTCTCCCTGGGCCTGCTGCTCTTGAGGGGAGAGCGTGGCGATGTGGAGGAGCTCATCGATCCTGTCCTACCGCTTCTCCTCGCCCAGATCATCCCATGAGTGGTCTAGGAGCTCCTGCACCATGCGTCTAGCCGCTTCAGGCATGAGGCGCTCGTGGTTGCCGTGTGTGGACAGGAGAGCGAGGTGGCGCAGCGCGAGGAGGACGGGGACTCACGCGATGGGAGGTAGGTGGAACCTCCATCGTCCTCGGTCTAATGGTCCTGCTCGGAGGGGGCGCATCGCGGGGCCGGTTCAGTCTGGGCCCTGGTCGCCGAATGGCAGAGCACGCGCTCGGCGCGGTTCTCGGTGCGAGCCGACATGTGGTCAAGGTTGGCGGAGACCTTGGAAGCGCGCCTCAGCCCCTACCTGGCGCGCCAAATGTTAGAGATTTATCCCGTGAAGGAACTAGGTTCCAAAGATCCCCTGGTTTGAGAGGGGGTTGAACACGCTTTCTCAAGGAGCCTTGGCGACAGTGGCGACGGCGACGAGAGAATCACGGAAGAGAGGTGACACGGTGTTTTTACCCAGGTTTGGGACCCTCATGAGGAGGTAAATCCCCTACTTCTTTGTTGTATTGCTCGCTTGGCTTCGCGAGGGTACAATGGAGATGAGATGTCTAGGTTTTAGATTGCTGAGGATTGATCCCTTCTAAGGTAGGAGGAGGAGGAGCCTTTATAAGGGCGGCGTCAAGCCTCTTCCCTAGCCTTTGGGCGGGAAGGGAATCCACAGTGCCGCCCCCCTGGAGGACCCGGTCTAGGAGGCTACTTTACGTGGACTTGGTCTAGCTCGCCTTGCTCCGCTCTGTCCTCCTGTAAAGTGTCCTTACCAGACACGGCTTGTCTTTATATGGCGCTATCTACTTTACACCTTCTATCACCAGAATGGAAACAAAGGCGTCTCCCTCCACGAGGTCGATCGTCCTTTCCCTGCAAAAAGGGTGGTGGACCGAGTCTTCTTTACCGAGGCAGCTAGCATCGCAAGGACGCGACTCTTCCTGTCGGGACCGTAGTTTGAACTCTGTCAGGAAAGGTTACCGTCCTGCCCTGGAGGTGCTCCACGGTATCCAAGGGCCAACGACTATGCGCTAAATCATGGTAGACTTGCCCTAGAGGCTCTATCCCCCTTGCCTCTTGAGTGTGGGTATCCCCTTGGCATGGGGCCCACTCAGCGCGGGGACATGGCACCCTGTTTTCTAGGGCTCCGACACCCGTAACAAAGTCGGACGAATCTAAAGATGGACCTAGAGGTTGCGAGAACGACCGATAGGTATAATCCTCAACATAATGACCCACATCCTAAACAGTATAGCAATAAACTCTCATCGAGCAACATATAATAAAAATGGCATAACATGGAATTAAATCCTCAAACTAGTTTGTGGCCCCCGGTACAATACTTCGAAATCAGGTAATAAGCCGATAGGGGCGCGCATACCCCCCACATGTGGTTAGCATGCTCTACCATGGAACATGTGTCCATAACTTGAGTCCTAGGTGGACATGGGAGGGCGAGATAATAACCAGATCCCAACTATTACGCACATGTGCCTCTACATTAATTATATCTACTCGCAACATTTAATTAACCAACTGTAATTAAAACCATGATCATCTCCACCATTAAACATGTGTCGACCCCCAACATTAGTGGAGCAACGACAACACGAAGCAACACCTAAGAAAGCAACTATGACTCACAAGGACAAATATTGACCAAGAAATAGGTAATAGGAGGTGTCCAAAGCAATATAGAGGCTGCAAGGAATATAAATGGTGTACGAAAACTAAAGCATCGCAACACAGATATCAATAGATCAACAAGAGTAAGTAAAGACAATAAATGTAAGATAGGTAGAAAAGGGGGAGAATGCTCGCCTGAGAAACACTACCAAAGATTCATCCGAAGAACATGATGAAGCTCACATAAACTTAACGGCCTAATCCGTGAATAAGCAAAACACTAAATGAAATACCATATGTAGTATTTAATACTACAACAGAAGATCATGCATAATGCATGTATGATGTATGACATGGCAAAGATGCGATGCAATTAGGTAATATTAAGCGAAACCGGGGTCCCAATAATTAATTAGGTGGTTCATATTGTTTAGATTCCATGCAATTTAAATGTTGTATTAACAAGGAAAAACATAGCATCGTTTGCTACAAAAATTTAAATGGAGCCAATACAAGACTAGAATAGCCCGCTTATAGTCACCATAGTTAATTATGAGGTGAATTGACAAAGTACCCCCTGAAAAATGAATATGTATGCGAGCATGAACAATTTATATGCAACAAGTATATGTCGTTTATAAAATAGGGGTCACGGAAAAGGGATCACACATAGGGGACTCGACGATCTTCGCTCGGGGTTCGATGGGGTTCAGATTCGGCGGTATCGAACTTCGAACTCCGGGAATGGGTCCTTTGGTTTCCATGTGGCCGATCTTGGCGGTCCGGGTCTCGGTCATCTCCTTGAAGGAGGACTTGTGTTTCCACGCCAGAGGCCTTGGGGTTCCGGGATGGAGAACTTGGAGTTCTTCGGGTCCGCTCTTCGAATCCAGGGCTAAAGAGTTCTTCGCAGTTCGGGAATAACTCAATGTTCCATGTAGGTGGCATTGTCCTCCAGTTCACTGGACGGTGACGAACTTGGATTGGGCACAAGTGGACTTCAAATGCACTTGTACTTGCTGTAGATATCTTGATAGCGTCTATAAGGATCTAGACAAAGGTACGGGTACTATGATTGTAGGTCTCGGAAATAATCTTGACATGAACATCACACAAGCATACACACCACCTGGCAAGATTAAACATCTAGATAAAAATGATGGAAGATTGCATGCAGACGCCTCCTTGCGGGCTGAGATTTTGGAACAAACTGATACATCGGAAACGTATCTATAATTTTTGATGTTCTATGCTTGTTTAGTATCTACTTTGCTTTGCTTTGTCCACACTTTGAGGTGCTTTTTACATGTTTTCTGGTACTAACCTATTAACAAGTTGCCACAGTGCCAGTTTCCTGTTTTCTGCTGTTTTTCGTTCTAGAAAAGCTAGTACGGAAATATTCTCGGAATTGGATTTGACAAAAGCCAAAGTCAATATTTCATCAAGAAGAACATGGAGTCCAGAGGAGAGATGGAGGGGCGACAGAGGGTGGACACACCCCCCAGGCACGACCTAGGGTGGGCTAGCGCCTGGGCAGGGTGTGGGCCCCCTGGCCGCCTCCCAGCCTAGCCTCTTGTCCTATAAGAAGCCCCAATGCTGAAACCCTAAGCACCCGACCAATATTCCATAAAACCGTCTGTATCCGCCACCACCATCGTCCCTAGATGGGGGGGGGATCTGAAGCTCTTCCCGACACCTTGCCAGAGGGGATATCATCCCGGAGGCCTTATTCTTCATCATGCCAGCCTCCTGTATGAAGCGTGAGTAGTTCCACCTTGGACTACGGGTCCATGTAGTAGCTAGATGGTTGTATCTCCTCCTTGTGCTTTCATGTCTTGATCTTGTGAGCTCTGTTCATGATCAAGATCTCATCTATTTGTAATCATGCATGTTGTGTTTGCGGGGATCCGATGGATATTGAGATTACTATGTCAGATTGATTAATGGTTTTGTCTTATTGATTCTATCATGTCTGTGTTGTTTGTGATCTTGCATGCTCTCCGTTGTTGGTAGCTATCTTGGCCAAGTAGTTGCTAGTGACTCCAAAAGGGGGTATTTATGCTCGATAGTGGGTTCATGCCTCTATTTACCAAGGGAAGTGACATAAATCTCTTCGGTTGTAGACGTGCTGTTGCCACTAGGGAGAAAACAAAGGTCTCTAGTTCATGAAACAAGTGGATTGTTTACCTTACACACTTTGCTTAATGCATTTGTCTGTTGCTTACAACTTAATACTGGAGGGGGTTCGGATGATAACCTGAAGGTGGACTTCTAGTCATAGATGTAGTTGGATGGCGGTCTATGTATCTTGTTGTATTGCCCAATTGAATCTCATAGGATCTTTTTGTCTAATATTGCATTGTTATGCCTTGCTCAGTCCTGTCAATTGCCCTGCTGTAATTTGTTTACCCTGCATGCCATGTTTGTTTATCTAAGGAGAACACCTCTAGTGAACTATGGACCCTGGTGCAATCTTTACCATTGATACATCTTCCATTGTTACTGTTTACTTGCTGCAAACCATCATCACCTTCCACACCATACATTTAATCCTTCATTACAGCAACCGGTGAGATTGACAACCTCATTGTTAGTTGGCGCAAAGTCTTTAGTTTGTGTTGTGCAGGTTTCCACGTTTCTTGCAACACCTTTGATACGTTTCGTTCCTCCTAATGGTTCGATAATCTTGGTTTCTTACTGAGGGAAGACTTGCTGCTAGGCTGCTTCACACCTTTCTCTTGGGGTTTCCCGAGAAAGCGCTCTCAGGCGCCATCAACAAGTTTTCTGGCGCCGTTGCCGGGGAGGCTAAGGACTTCTTTACAAGGGGAGTCCTCCTCAACCTTTCTCTTTACTTTGTTTTTAGTTTTCTTAGTTTCTTTTGCCTGGTTTTGTTTGCCTCTATTTATCAAAAAATCCAAAAAAATAGTCTAGTTTGGTTTGCTTTTTCTTATCAAAAACACAATAAAATTAGTTACTGCTCTAGCTGCTGCTGTTTTTGGCTTGCTCCACTTTTTCCAAAATGAACTCCGCTGAGAACACCAAGTTGTGTGACTTCACCAGCACAAACAACAATGATTTCCTTAACACTCCTATTGCTCCACCTGCTCCTGATGCTACCTTTTATGAAATTAAGTCTGCTTTGTTGAATTTTGTGATGAGAGAGCAATTTTCTGGTGCTAGTTTTAATGATGCCGCTGCCCATCTCAATAGCTTTGTTGAACTTTGTGAGATGCAGAAGTATAAGGATGTAGATGGAGATGTTATTAAGCTCAAGTTGTTTCCTGTCACATCCCAAAATTTTCCAAATTTTGTAATGTGAAAAATAAATAATTGTTGAAATTTAGGGTGAAAAGAATCTTTTTGTTTCTAAATGGAAACTTAAAATCCCATCTTGAACAAACTTCGGTTAATGTTTGAATCCAACTAAATTCAAATCAAGTGAAATGCATTCTTCATAAATGCATCTTGAAAGTTAAACACTTGGAAAATAAACCAAAACCCTAAAACCCTAATGGGAGATTTCCAAGATATCTCTAAGACCATGGATTTGATCCATATAAAATTTGCCAACAAATATTTATAAATGATCAAGAATGACAAATAGAAATATTATAAAACCATAGGAATTGGTTTCACTTAATTTGGAGCCATAGATAAAATCTTATGAATTTAATAAGATAAGGAAATTGAATTTCCAAAGCTAATAAAACACCTATCTAAAAACCCATACCAAATGGAGAGCAATTAACCCTAAAGAGATTTAAAAGGATAAATAAATATTAAACAAGATTTTACAAGTTGGAACCATCATTTTTGGATCCTTAAATAAAAATATATGGTTTTTAGAAGCAAAGGAAGAAATAAATAAATAAGGACTATTTTAAAAGACCAAATTAAATCTTGGTCAAGCAAATAAAATAAAATATTTTTGTCAAATAAAAAGAGTAAAGGTTTATTTAAATAAAATTTTGAGGATTTATTATTACCCAAATTATTTTAAATAAAGACACTTCCCATTTTAAATGAACATTAAAAACAAAATAAAGTATTTTAAATAAGAATTCAAAGTGTTTTATTACTAAATAAAACCTACTGAAAAGATTTGGTAAAATTTAGATTTCGAATGGAGTTTGAAAACATTAACAAATCTTATTTGAATTAATACAAGGGCCTATTTTAAATAATTAATATACCCTAAAACAAAAAAAAATATTCTAAATTTGATTTTATATTATGTTAAATAACAGTATTAAAATCTACACAAAGTTTGGTAGAAGACTGAATTCAAATAGTGCTTGAATTATTTGAATAGAAATCAAAACAAAAATTCAAAATAGAAAAAGAAAAAGGTTTCAGTATAAAAAAATGGAACCAGCCAGACCAAGCCCAGCAGGCCCAGTCCAGCCCAGCATCATCCCACTCCCTCTCTCCCCGCGAGAAAACTTTTTGCACCAGAGAAAGAACCCGCAGAGTCAGTGACTACTGGCCCCCACCTCTCCTCTCTCTCTCTCTCTCTCTCTCTCTCTCTCTCTCACTGACCAGCCAGCCCCACGCTGTCAGCCTTCTTCCTCACCACGCGATGACCGCGCCGGCCGTTTCCTGCCATTGATGTCGTGGTTAAATTCTCTTAAACGGCTCGCTTAAACCTCGCCGAGACCACGCTCCCTTAAACGCCTCCCTCTTCTCCCTCTTTCCCCTCATTCGACGTTTTCCAGGAGCCCCCAGGCTGGACGAATTCCTCCACGCGCCCCCACTGCTCCGACGAGCCTCCCCGACAAATTCCGGCGACGCCAGACTTCATCGCTACTCCTAGAATTCACTAGCGTGCTCCTCATCCCCGTACGCATCTACCAGCATCCCTAGCTAGCTCGCGCACGCTCCAAATCATTGGCATGGACAACACCGTCTCGCCACCGACGACCGCATCCACTCCGGCGAGCTACTGACGCCAAACCCGTGCGCCCCTCGTGTTCTGGTGAGTACCTCTACAACCCCCGAGACCGTGCGCATCCTCCTGATACCTTTCCTCGCTCACTTGCATCCCAGGCGCCCGTCTTTGACCACGATCGTGCGCACCCGACGGTTCCGCGAACTCCGGCGAGGAATTTCGGTTGACCTCGAGCGCCCCTTCATCAGACAAGGACACGTTGAGCATCAGCGAAGCACAGCGAACCTGGTGAGCTTCTCCCTACCATCTCTCGCTTCCTGCATCGCCGACGACTCCACTGCCAGGCCGCTCTGCCGCTAGCCACCGCCGCCAGCGCCGCTCGATTTAGGTCGATCTATTTTGCACCGTTAGATCTCCATCTGGTGGCTTAGATAGATTCATTTATGCGAAGGGGCTTGCTAGATCAACACCGTACGATCCCACTTAAATCCTACGGTCTAAAGCAATCGATCCACACGAAACGTTTTCGACCAATAATAACAAGACGCGTGGCACTGACTCTGTTATAAAATCAGAAAAATGTTCTATTAGATGTTAGAGTTTGTAAAATTCATAACTTTTGATCCACACGTCCAAATTTTGCAAATTTTATATCAATGGAATCAGCAAAACAAACAATATCCAACCATGCACTTTGTTTAATGATTTGCTTCAGTAAACTTAGTTGTTTTTGCAGAAACTTGTGTAGGCATATTTTGTGTATACAATTTATTCTAGAAATGTTTTTAGGATAAAATCTTTGACAAATGTTTAGTTTTGAACCTACTGACCATATAAAACAACTTGTGGAATTAAAAGTATATTTTGTGAAGTTAAAAGATGATTCTTTGATTTAGAACATTTCTAGTCAAATAAAAATGTTGTTTATACGTTAAAAATACTTTTTGGAGAAAAACCTATGGGAAATGATTTGGATTAAACTCTCTGACCCTAAAACACAAAGTTTTATGATTTAAAAATATATTTGGTGAACCCTATAAATTATTACTTTGCTAAAAGGCAATTTCAACAACATAAAATATTGTTTTGGGTATAAAATGGTTTATAGGGGTAACCTTTTGCAAATGATTTTAATATTAAAACACTTGACCATAAAACACTAACATTTGTGTTTAAAATGTATTGGTCAAACACTAGAAAATATTACTTTGGTTTGGACCATTTCTAACCAAACAAAAATGACTTAAAGAGACCATTTTTCACTAACTTGTATCAAATGGTTTTACCACTTTTATAAATGACCAATGGGTGTTTTCAAATGTTTATAACCTATTAGAAAACACTTTTCCAAATAAAACAATCTTTGTCATGTTTTTATGCATTGCCTTGTTCTTATTATTTTATGTGATGTTTGCTTGATTGATAGATTGAATATTTGCTTGCTTGATTGAATTGTAGTGCATCTTGAAGAGTGTGACTATTGCAAAGATCAAGGAGTGAACTTATAATCTCTACCAAAAAGGCAAGTGATGCTTCATACTTTTGTCCCATTATTTTCACTATGCATTAGTGATATTTCTAAGTAGGACTTGCATGGAAATTTTGCTAAGTATAAACTATGCCATGGGAAATCCTAGTAGATGAAACCTTAGTAGAATTTTCCTAAGCTAAGATTCCTACTACTATCATGCTTAGCTTAGCTAGTAGAAAACAAGGGTGGATTATATTCATGCTATGGAATATTTCTAAGTCAAGGACTTGTCTTTTGTTTAATAAAACAACTAAGTGAATGAATCACCTGGGTGGAAAGGGACTTGCTTGGTGGTTTTTGGTTGAGTAGTTACACAAGGACCATTTCTATGGTTTACCTTGTGTAATCCATTTGTGGATTGCCACCCAGGAACAAAGAGATTTGAGATGTCAGATGTTGAGAAGCTTCTAGTGCAGCCACATGGCATTATGGGCTCTGCCTGGATCATATAGGTTGCAATAACTTAGCCAAATGGACAATTGGTGGTACGGGATTAATAGGTTGGAACGCGTCCATTCTGGTCTAAGGGAAGGCTTTTGAAAGATCTTGTCTTGGTGAAACCAAGTCTTGTGGGGAAAGTGCACAACCTCTGCAGAGTGTAAAATCTAAGTACTTAGCCATGTCCCTGGCAAAGGACAATTTAAGCATCAAGACATGGAAGCTATAAAGAATCTCCTCATCCCAATTTCTAAGTTAAAAACTTGTGGTTGAACAAGGGTTGAAGGTTCACCAATTTCTATTGGTGGTTCCTTGGGTGAATTTTGTCAAACAAAAAAAAACTTAGTGTTTTACAAATGATAAGGAAAATCTATTTAGAGCAAAGCAAGCCTAAGCTCCACCTAGACAAATGCACATAGATGATACACTCCACTATCATAGTATCACTTTCCAATACAAATCAAATGTATTGACCCTTGTGGCTGTAACTTATTATGTTGCAGGTTTGTTTGATGTTAGTGAAGTGTGATGATTAGGATTACAAGTCTACAACCAACATGATTGCCTGTGGCATTCTAAAGATGAAGGACTCCATGCTATAATTATTCTGCTGCATTATAATGTGATAGCCAAATGAGCTATGTAAGATGTAATAAGTTATTTTATTCCTGGTTATAAAGTTGTAATATGACCCTTGTTTCTTGATATTACATCTTAACTGTGGATGCTAGCTATTGATCTAGGGACTAGCATTGTAAACACAGGGATCTCTACCTTATTAAAGGTTGGGACCTCTACATTTCCCTTCTCCTTGAGAGAAAAGCTAAAGAATGGTTGCTATCCTTGCCTAGAAATAGTATTGATTCTTGGATTAAGTGCAAAGATGATTTTATTGGAAAGTACTACCCTCCTGCTAACATTATATCTATGAGAAGTTATATTATGAAATTTAAACAACTTGATAATGACCATGTTGCTCAAGCTTGGGAAAGAATGAAATCTTTGGTTAAGAATTGTCCCACTCATAGACTCACTGCTTGGATGCTTAGCCAGGCATTTTATGCAGGTTTGAACTTCTCTTCAAGAAACCTGTTGGATTCAGCTGCTAGAGGTACCTTTATGGGCATCACTTTGGGTGCTGCAACAAAACTCCTTGACAATATGATGGTTAATTATTCTGAACGGCACACTGAGAGAGATCCACATGGTAAGAAGGTAAATTATGTTGAAGAAACCTCCTCTTTGAGTGATAAGATTGATGTTATTATGGCTATGCTTGTTAATGAGAAAGATCCTTTAGATCCAAATAATGTTCCCTTAGCCTCTTTGTTCCTCAAGAAGAGCAAGTTGATGTGAACTTCATTAGAAAAAACAATTTCAACAACAATGCCTATAGGAATAATTTTGGTAGTAACTACATTTATAGTCCTTATCCTCCTAATAATGGCAATACCTATGGAAACTCCTACAACAATGATTGAAGTGACCCCTCTTAACTTGAAGTCATGCTTAAAGACTTTATTAGAAAACAAACCATTTTCAACAAGACTGTGGAGGAAAAGCTTTTAAATGTTGAAAAAAATATTTCCTCTTTGTCTGAAGCATAGTCCTCCTTGATTAATAAAATGGCTGCTAAACCTGAAACCATGGAAAGTACCTTTGCTGATACTCATGCCATACAAGTTACTATTGATGAAAACATTAGACTGTTAGCCCAACTTCATGCTAAGTGGGAAAGGGAAGCTGAAATGGATAGAAACAATAGTGTGCGCACCATCACTAGAATGGAGACCACTAAACCATAAGAAGTCCCTATTCCTCCTCCTACAATGCCTAAGACTAATGGGTCTACTGCTAGTGATGCTAAGTTTTATTTTGATATAGATGGTTGTAAAATTTATGAAGTGATTCTGTTCCTGCAAAAGCTTGCTAAAAGTCCTGATGCTAGCGATATGCATGTTTCTTTCACTAAACACATTGCAGATGCTCTTTTTAGATTAAGGAAGAGAAGTTAAAACACAAAGCTTCTATTCCTAGGAAAGTAGAAGATAGTTGGGAACCCATTATTAATATGCAAGTGAATGACTTTGATCTCAAAGCTTCATGTGATCTTGGTTCTAGTGCCTCTATTATGCCTAGGAAGATTTATGAAATGCTTGATTTGCCACCTTTGTAAGATTATTATTTGGATGTCCCACTGGATGACAATGCTAAGAAGAAACTCATGGGGAGTATTAATAATGTTCTCATTATGGTTAACAATGCTTATGTCCCTGTTGATTTCTATGTTTTGGATGTTGAATACAATGCTTCTTGTCCTATTACTTTGGGAAGACCTTTTCTTAGAATTGTTGGTGCCATCATTGATATGAAAGAAGGCACCATCAAATATCAATTTCCATTCAAGAAAGGTATTGAACACTTCCCTATGAGGAGAGAGAAGTTGCTTTTTGCTCCTCCTTTGAAAGCAAGGTTTTATGTTAATGCTTCTTCATTTGAAAATACTTGATTTCTTGCTTCTTGTGCCTAACTTAAAGGCGTTAAAGAAAAGTACTTGTTGGGAGATAACCCAAGAGTTTCCTTGAGTCTTGGAAGTCATTACTTCAGTAATGACCTCTCCTTATCCTTTTTGTTTGCTTTTTGTGCCAAGAATGACCTCTAATGAGAGGGAAGTAAGATTTGGGGAGTTGCTATCCCGAAACAGATTTCTGTCCTCCACCATAAAAATTCGTGAGGAGTCTCTATAAGTCGGATTGATCTGAAAATTGATGAATAAATCCCCAGTATGTTAGCTAACTTTATTTAGTTCAACACTTTTTGATTTGTGCAACATAAGGTCTTCGAAAAAATTGGTTTCTACCGGCTGGTCTGTTTTGACAGATTTCTGCCATTATTTGCATTTGCTTCTTATTGATTACTTTTTGGGTTATTTTTGGGAAATTGAGATTTTTGAAGGAGTTGATACAGTAGCTTGTGTATTTAGTGAAAAGTTTTGCTGTTCCAAAACTTTTAAATATTATCTTTTAAATACACTAATGTTGCTAATGAAGATTGTGTGAAGTTTTGTAAACCAAGTTTTGTGAAAAGTTTTGCTATTCCAAAACTTTTAAATATTTTCTTTTAAATATTTAGTGAAAAGTAAATCAAGGGTCTATTATCTTTTAAATACACTAATGTTGCTAATGAAGATTGTGTGAAGTTTTGTATGAAGGAAAATTTCAGGTGTAGAGGGAGAATGATGTAATGAAATGAAGAATAGACAAAAGCTCAAGCTTGGGGATGCCATCCCGGTGTCACCCCAAGAAATATCCAAGAGGTAGAAGCGTCACAGCTTGGGAATGCCCAAGGCATCCCCTTCTTCATCAATAAAAAGCTCAGGTCTTTCTAGACACTTCGTTTTTATTATTTCATGCACTGTTGTGTTGTTCTTGGAGCGTCTTAGTTTTCGTTTTCTTTGCTTAGTTGTTTAGTTTGCTTGAATAAAGTAGTTTGGACCCCCGTTCTCGCTGTGTTGTTTCAAATAAGTTGATTGGTGTTGGAAAGGAGTAGAAAGTTCTTGCTTGAAACTGCAAGAGGAGCTTGCATTGAATGTGGCTTAGACTTTTGCATGAGATGCTAGGTGTTTTTTTGACCTTATGCTTAGTGATTATTGCTGTAGAATGTCTTGTTCCAAACAATTGGGATTTCTTAGTGTGCCTTGAAAGAATCATGCGTTGTTTTAGCATACAAAAGCATAGTATTATGGTATTCTCCTTTGATGTTTTGGTTGGGTTAACTTGGCACATTCTCACACCATGTTATGACTATGAACAAGTCACCATAGCCTCTATGATCATTTAGTCCTTGACTTGTAGTACCACTCTATGCCTTGATTAGTAATATTTTGTTGCTCTGCATGATTATGGCCATTATTGCTCTCTTAGTTGGTTGCTCCCAGTCTTTTGCTAGCCTCCACTTGTATGAGTAAGCTCTACTGATGCTTCCAACTCCCAAGAAACCAAGTTATTCCAAAGTGTCCACTATAAACTCCTATGCATGGCGTGTTACACCATTCCAAGTATATTCTTGTTTTCATCTATCTTCCAATTAAAAAGTATTTTGTTATGTGAAAACTTAGTGATTAAAGACCTCCAGAACTGGATGGCACACTTTATATTTCTTGCCCCTAATAAACTTGAAACATTGTGTCATCTAAGTTGTATATGATTGCACTTATACGTTGGAATTAGCAAAACCATGTTGTCATGGGTAACGTTTTCAACATTGCACTTGTACTTTGTACACAGTTGATATCATGCTCTTTTGTCTATGGATGTCGCCGGTGTGAAATAAAGAGGAAGCTTGTATGTCCATGGAGTTATGTATTTTGTGTTAGAAAAACGTCTGGGCCGCTAGCCTAAGCCATGCCTAATCATGGTGGAAACTTACAACATCACCATAATTAGCAATCTGTGAAGCATCCTCAATAAAAAGCTATGCACATAGTAAATAAAGAGATCGCTGAAATGCTCATTGTCTTCTTGCCTTGTCATTTTGGTTATGGGATAGCTCATGTACCATGTGCAAGGGGTACCCCGTTGGAGGTTCTCTACGATACACATGTACTTACTATGACAAGAACTTACAGGTGACCAAACTTGAGTAGCATGAGGTGCGGCCCTCGTATTCAAGGGACATGAGATTGCCAACTTATACTTTGTCAAGCATATACTCCATAGTTTGTTCACTTTAACCTTAATCACTTCAAGATGCTTATGATAGGGGCAATGAGGGATGAAAGCTAACAAGTACCATAATTTTTGGAAGCTCTTTTGAAACTTGAAATCCCTGCTTCCCTTTATGAAGGGCCTTTATTCCACTATTATATTGAGTCTCCACCTTCTACCTTTAGGCACCAGTTAAGAGAGCATTGTTGCCATTCTTAGTTCTATGTGCAGTGTCCCAAAACTTATTGATTGATGCATATTGTTGATATTGCTTGTTCTTGTGCTATTTGTATCTTGTCACTCTTATGAACTTTGAAGGTGTCCTATGCATCTATTTGCTACTCTATGAGGGACAAGCTGAGTGCCACTATGCCATGTTTTCTGTATGTGAAACAAACAAATATTTTTCAATGCATGTTATTCATGATCTGTGTTTGTAGACTTTCATGTTGCACGCATAGTTACTTTGTCTTATTGTTATAACTCCATCTTTCAAGCACATGTTTAGAGTTCTTTGATCCCAGTTTTCAATGCTTGCAAATGGTTTGATCTTGGTTTTGATGGTGCATGTCATCTCAAAAATTATCCTTTTATCACTTACCTACTCGAGCACGAGCAGGAGTTAATCTTGGGGATGCTTGATACGTCGGAAATGTATCTATAAATTTTGATGTTCCATGCTTTTTTAGTATCTACTTTGCTTTGCTTTTTCCACACTTTGTCAACACCCGGATTTTTAATCCCAGATGCCTGTTATGCCATACATTGCAATCCCAGGATTACCATTTTTGCGAGACATAACAGATTTGGATACCACAATACACCATCTATTACAAACCATACATAAGGTCTTACACAAATAAGGATCTCATGATCCATTTCTTAATACAACTCAAGCAGCGGAAATACATAATAATAACGGTAGCTTAGGCGAAGCTCCATCTTCGGGGTCACAGGCAATGCTGACGATGGGAGATGATCCTAGCTGTCGTAACCTTCCTGAGGTCCTTCATCCTGGTACTCCTCTTCACAGTCTGGCCACGGGAATAGCCAGGGACAAAGCCATGAGTACTCTTCAGGTACTTGCAAACTAATACTAACAAGTGAAGGGGTTTTTTGTAGTAGGACACTAAGCTCTAGGGTTGTTTTGCAAAAAGCCAGATTTACCTCTACTAAGTTCAGAAGCAAGAAAAGCTAGTTGAAATTTTATAACACCTAAGTGGGAACTTGTATTTCATATCACAACTCTGTTGTGGTCAAGTCAAAATCTCAATTCATTTCACAAGTCATTTTGAAAACATCTGACGGGGGGATAGTATGGCCACTCCAATTGTCCATAACCGCGGACGCGGCTATTCAAATAGTTTGACACTCTGCAAAGATTGTACACTTTCACCACAACATTCGATACATCCGTCAGAAACAAATCCTGAATTCACCATACTCAATATGCGGATAATCAATCCTAACCTTTCCATTACACGCCCTAGTATAGGAACCTCTCCTGTGAGTTTGGCCTCCCAACCATGACCAACTGTCATCTTGGGTACTGCACAGGTGGACTATCTTCACAAGGTAGCCTTAGCTCAGACCTTGGCCATGAGGGAACCCATACTAAGGTATATAAGTTTCTAGTCAAGACCTACCCAAATTTCGAGTATTCTGGTTTTACGGTAAAATTGGAATGGTATCGCATCCAGACAACCATCGGTTTTATAACGTGCTAAGGCTCATGGCTTAACATTTTCATCATCCAAATCATCTGGTGTTCGAAAACACATGTCAAAACATCTGAGTAGAATGACTCATCATTCTAAGGTTTTCATAACCATTTTCCACCAAGTATTCCCATCTAAAGTTGGTCAAGTTTTATGCTTATCACTAGCATCTACAACTGGGGGTGAGTACTAATGAGGGGTGGTAAACAAGTGGAGTTTAACTAAGTTCAATCTCATGCCTTAGGGTGACATCAAGATTATCTAGCTTGGGCTAAATTTAATGCTCTTTATGCAACCTTCAATTATCTTCCTAAAATCTACAAGTCACTAAGTAGACTCTAAGTAATAGCTTTGATAAAGAAATAAAGTATAAAGCTTGCAAGTAAAACTAGGATTGGGTATCATCAAATGTGTCTAACCAAGCATGCTTAGTGCATTGCCTAGGTTACCTAGATTTCATAATTGCAAGTGTTAACCTCCTCAATCAACTAGTAGTATTAGGATTGCATAAGTATTAGTATAAGCTTGCTAAAGTAGAGTATCTTGCAAGTGTTAGCTTGCCTTGTGCAGAGCAGTGGTTGAAGTTCTCCTCGGCTTCTTCTTCGTAGTATCCTCCTTCCTCCTCGTATCCTTGGTCGGTACTAGCGTCTATGAATAAATACGAGGTACACAATCACCAAACAATACTTATCTACTTTCAATCATCACACAAAAGGATTCTATAGATGATCTAGCATCATCACTAACATTCAAGATTAAAGCATTTGCATTATTTATTTATTTTTAGAAAAGTAATTTCTAGTCATTGAAAAACTGCTTAAGATTTAATATTCTCCCAACCAAACATGGTATCATGTTGACACATGTCATCACCACATATTTCAGTACATGAGAATGTGATTTAAAGTGGTGTCACAATTTCATAAGGTTTAACCTTTTATTTTAAATAAAATAAGTGACTAGAAATGCCTATGTGGCATTCTTTTATTACTTGAACATTATTTCTGTAAGTAAACCCATATGTTTTTATATATTCTGAAAGGTATGATCAAATGTGATTTTTGAGAGTTGGAATCAACTCAAAAGCTATTATGGTTGAAATTTAAAAAATGTTTGAATGCAGAAAAGCTTCTGACTTGTTATTTTTACCAGGGTTGATCTACAGATCCAAATGATTTGAATCCAACGGGCTTGGATTAAGCCTTTCAACACATTTCTAACAAAATTGGTTTCATGCAATTTGGTTCACTGAATCGAGCTGGGTTGATTTTTGAAACTAGGTACAGAACTGGGTTTGAATGAAAATAGAAAAAGCTAAATTCAAACGAGTGGGATGCGCGGGAAGGGTTATTGGGCCGGCTCAGTGTCACTCCGCGGCGCGGGGCTCAACTGACAGGGGGGTCTACTGGTCAGTGGCTCATAAAACGCGAAGCGGTACAGGCGATGTGGTGCGTTGGATTAGAATGAAGATCGACGGATGAGGGTCGTCATTAATGATGAACAAGTCACCGGCGAGCTGGAATCCTAGCGGCTCGGTGGGGGTGCATAGGGGGCATACCGGGGCTCCAGTGGCGATGGCGAGGCGAGCAAACGATGAAGTCGACGACGGCGAACTCAGGGGTGGTCGCGATAGCTCTGGGGGTGGTCGAAATCAACGGCTCCCTTCTTCTCAGAGGCAGCCTGCTCCGGTGCAATTCCGGCGAACTGCTGCTCCTCGTGCTCCAGCTAAGGGGTGGAATGATCAGTGAGATGAGGGGAGTGAGATGGTGTGAAGAAATCAAGCGGGGGTCGTCTCCTTTTATAGGATCGACGGCGAGACCGAGAGGGATGGGCAGGCGACGGTGGAGACACGGCTACGGGCGACTAGAGGCATGGCCGAGGTTGGCGATCGACGGGTGGTCTCCTGGCGATGCTCTAGAGCTTAAATGCGCAGGTAGGGGAGGTGACATCTGGTCAGGAACGTGCGGTGCTCTACGAGGCAGAGGCGGCGAACTCCGCGGCGAGCAGTGGCTACGGGGTACGGGCGGTGAAACGTGCATGTCTGGTGGTCTCCTGGGATGGTGGGGTGCATGCTGGCGGGCGGCGAGGGCTCGAGGTGGTCGGGTTGCGTGGGAACGACGCGTGCTCTGCGGTGCGCGTCGGCATGGTCGACAGTGGTGCGGGTGCGGCGTTCCTGGCGGTTCTGGTCGCTGTCTTCGAGCTAGGGCTGGTCGAGAGGGGGCGGTGAGGTATGGGCTGCAATCTAGACAAGGTTGGCACGGCTAGTTCTTCTCCTAGCTTGCTGTCCACACTAGGGTGACATGGGTGCTCTCGGCCTGCTCACCATTGATGAAAATGGCCAGCTCACAGTGGTGCTAGAGGTTAGTTAAGGTTGCTAGATGATCTACTAAGGCTAGTTGTAACCAGAGAGGGAACAAGGTTGGCCCAAAACACTGCTCAACATAGTGTTTTTGATTTTGTTGATTTGAATCTGCAACCTGTTTGATGAAATGGCCGCATGAACTTAAGTTTTGAATTTTGAAAAGATTTTTGGTGGGTGTGCTAGGAATGTGTTGAGGGTTCTGTGGATGCTTGGGTTTTGAAAATTGAGCTTGTATGAGTGGTTTTTGAAATAGTGGGATCTTCCCATATGAAATAGATTCAATTTTAAACTGTCATTTAAACTAAGAATTTGAATGTTTTTGGATGATCACAAAGTGGGCCTTGGTACCTTATTATGAGTACTATAAAGGGGTGCAAAGATCCATACATGTTTCTGTTAAGTTAGGAAAATTAGAGATAGGCAAAGTAGGGATGGGAGTTAATTTGGCCAAAGTGACCATTCACCTAATTTGTTTATTTTGACTTGTTTGTCTTTGGGAAAAGTTTGGGGATTGTTTAGATGATGTTTATTTCACCTAAGAATCATTTTACAAGCACACAAACAGAGAACCATGGCAATTCAAAAGAATCCAAATTTTAATACACACACATATGGATGCTTTCATATTTTTAATTAGAAAAGTTTTTGTTAACCCTAAATTTGATGATTAGAGTTTGATGATCCAAGTTTAGTATTTTTGGGATGTTACAAACCTTCCCACCTTAAACAAAATCTCGTCCCGAGATTTGAAAAAGGGCGAAAATATTACCTAGGATTTGAAGAGATCGGAAAACTCCGTCCTGATATGATCTTCGCGCTCCCAGGTAGCTTATTCTTCTGTGTGGTTGCTCCACTGAATCTTGAGAAACTTGATGCTTCGGGTTCTGGTAGTTCCAATTGATACGACACTTCTCCTCGACAGTTCAGAATCTTGAAGGGGCCGATATATCTGGGGGCTAACTTTCCCTTCAGTTGGAAACGCTGCATTCCTTTTAATGGCGACACTTTCAGATACACAAAATCTCCTATTTTGAAGGCGAGGTCTCGACGTCTCTTGTCGGCATACCTCTTTTCTCTAGACTGGGCGGTCTTGAGGTGCTGACGAATCTTATGAATCTTCTCTTCTAGGATGTCGGGATGTCGGGTCCGAAAATCTGACTCTCTCCTACTCCGACCAGTTCAAAGGGGTGCGACACTTTCTTCCGTACATGAATTCAAATGGGGCCATTTGCAAACTAGCTTGATAACTGTTGTTGTATGAAAATTCTGCGAACGGCAGACAGTCTTCCCATTTTGATCCATACTATAACACACATGCTCTCAACATGTCTTCGAGTATTTGATTTACTCGCTCCATTTGTCCGTCGGTCTGAGGGTGATAAGAGGTGCTGAAATCTAGTCGGGTTCCTAAACCTTCTTGGACTTTCTTCCAGAATCTCGAGGTAAACTGAGTTCCTCGATCCGATACAATGTTCTTGGGGACTCCATGCAAACTTACGATTCTAGCGATGTATAAATCCGCTAGCTTCAAACTCTGATATGTGGTATTGGCTGGTAAGAAATGAGCGACTTTGGACAATCTGTCCACTATGACCCAGATAGAGTCATTTCCCCTACTAGAAGTAGGTAATCCGGTGATAAAGTCCATTCCAACGGAATACCATTTCCATTCCCGAATCTGCAATGGTTGCAACAATCCTGCGGGGCTTTGATGTTCCGCCTTGACTCTCTAACATATATCACACTTGGCGATATAGCTTCCGATTTCTCTCTTCATCTTATGCCACCAAAATTGCTCTTTCAAATCTTGATACATCTTCGTTCCTCCGGGGTGGATAGAATAAAGAGTATCATGAGCTTCCTTCAGAATCACTTCTTTCAAGTCAGAATCTGCTGGTACACAAAGGCATCCTTTATACCACAAAACTCCTTCGTCCTCGGTGAATCCGGGTACCTTGCCTGTACCGATACGACGCTTTATTCCGTCGATACTAGCATTTCCTTTCTGCGCCTCTTTGATCTGGCTGATCAAAGTGGGTTGAAGTTCTATGCTAGCCAAAAATCCTTCACTCACTAATTCCATTCGGAAATCTTCCATCTCTTTGTGCAAGCTTGGTTGCTCCTTCAAAATCATGGAGTTCAAGCGACACGGCAATCTGCTAAGGGCATCTACTACCACGTTGGCTTTACCAGGGTGATAGTGAATGTCCAGATCGTAATCCTTGATTAGCTCAATCCATCTTCTCTGTATCATATTCAGCTCCTTCTGAGTGAATATATACTTCAGGCTCTTGTGATCCGAATAAATCTCGCAACAGTTTCCCATCAGGTAATTCCTCCATGTCTTTAGGGCTAGAACTACGGCCGCGAGTTCGAGGTCATGGGTTGGGTAATTTTGCTCATGTTGTTTCAGTTGTCGAGATAGATAAGATATAACTTTGCCTTCTTGCATTAGCACACATCCGAGACCGATCTTGGATGCGTCACAATACACATCAAAGGGCTTCGTTATATCCGGCATGATTAAGATTGGGGCTGAAATCAATCTCCTCTTGAGTTCTTGAAAACTCGCTTCACATTTGTCTGTCCATTCAAACTTCTTGTCCTTCTTTAGTAATTGGGTCATGGGTCTGGGGATACTCGAGAATCCTTCTACGAACTTGCGATAATATCCCGCCAATCCGAGAAATGCACGAAATTGGGTCTGAGTGGTTGGGGCTTGCCAATCTTCGACTTCTTTCACCTTTGCAGGGTCAACGGCAATTTCTCCGGCTGATACAATGTGGCTGAGGAATCCTACCTCCTGTAACCAGAATTCACATTTGCTAAACTTGGCATACAACTGATGCTCTCTAAGGGTTCCAAGAATGGTCCTTAGGTGTAGCTCTTGTTCTTCTTATGATTTGGAATAAATTAGAATGTCATCGATGAAGACAACGATAAACTTATCCAGGAAGTCCATAAAAATCTTATTCATGAGATTCATGAAATAAGCGGGGGCATTGGTTAATCCAAAAGACATGACAGTATACTCTTATAATCCATATCTGGTGGTAAAGGCAGTCTTTGGAATATCCTCTGCGCGAATCTTGAGTTGATGATAGCCTGTTCTAAGATCAATCTTAGAAAATTCTTTGGCACCGGCCAACTGATCAAACAAATCTTCTATCATGGGCAATGGGTACTTGTTCTTGATAGTGACATCATTCAACTTCCGATAATCCGTACACAAACGGTTACCTCCATCATTCTTATCCACGAACAAAACAGGTGATCTCCATGGTGACGCACTTGGTTGAATCAATCCAATTTCCAACATGGCATCTAGTTGCTTCTTCAGTTCTACTAGTTCAGACGGGTTCATACTATATGGTCTCTGGGGTATGGGTCCTGTTCCGGGGATTAATTCGATGATAAACTTGATATCCCTGTCTAGGGGCATACCAGGCAAAACATCTGGAAATACATCGGGGTATTCATAGACTATCTGGACTTGGTCAATGGTGGGTTGGGATATACTCTTGTTGCACTTGAATTGATGAGGTAAGGTTTCAGATACATGCTCGACTGATATTCCAGCTGTACTGGTCATGGTTATGGCTTTCTTGGCGCAGTCAATTAATCCTTTATGTTTGGACATCCAATCCATTCCTAGTACTACTTCCAAACCTTTAGTTCCGAGTACTATCAGATTAGCATAAAAATCTATGTCATGTATTCGGATGGGGACGACTTTGCAAATTTGCCTAGCTTTGGTGGTTGAACCGGGGATTTGAACAATCATAACATGCTTCAGTTTAGTTGGTTGAATCTTACTAGTGCATGCAAATTCTTCGGTGACAAATGAGTGTGATGCACCAGAATCAAACAACACTCTAGCAAGTACTGAATTAACAGAAAACATACCCAGCACAACGTTTGGCGCTTCTTGGGCTTCTTCAGCATGCATGAGAAAAAGACGGTCGTTGCGGTTGAGTGAATTCCCTGGGGCAAACCTTCTTCCGGGCTGAACACGATGCTGTTGCTGAGCTGGGGCATTTGCATTGGGGGCTGCAGCATTCTTCTTGGGGCACTCATTGGAGTAGTGACCCTTATTTCCACAGTCATAACAAGTCACTTGCGACTTGCCCTTTGCTGCAACATGCACAACATTGCTTCCAGTCCTCGGGGCAGTGTTGGTGTTGGCGGCAGCATTGTTATTGTTGAACTTGGGTGGTGCACGGTTGAAATTGTTAGAGTTTCCGGGGTTGTTGTGATTTCCTCCGGGCCTTGGGTTTCCACGGTTTGGATAGGTCGTACGGTTCATCGGGGGTTGGTTGGTTCTCGGGGCAAATCCTGGAGATGGGTTAGGGCGATACTTTGGGGTCTGATGAGTTCCTGGCTGATGCATCATGCGATGCTTGCGGTTCTCATTGGCTTGGTTGATCTTTCCTTCCATCTGGATGGCAGAGTCGACAAGAGCTTCAATATCAGCAAAGGGGATATTGACCAACACCGTCTGCATCTCATCATGCAGACCATTCAAGAATCTCTCTTTCTTCTTGGCTTCGGTGTCGATCTCATCCGGGGCATACCTAGCTAATGACAAGAATTTGTCACGGTATTCCACTACGGTCATCCTTCCTTGCTTCAGTTCTCTGAACTCATCTCTCATTCTCTTGATCAAACCCGTTGGCACATGGGTTCTGCTGAACTTGACCTTGAATTCCTCCCAGGTCATCATCTGTCCTCCGGTCATTGCACGAACGTTGTTCCACCATGCTCTTGCATCTCCGGCTAGATAGTGAGTGGCGATCATAACTTTCTCGTTGGCTTCCACTTCGGCGACTTCTAGGTTGTTTTCCATGGTTTGCAGCCAATCGTCTGCGTCTAGGGGCTCTTCTGACTTAGTGAAAACAGGTGGGTTGGTGTTCTGGAAATTCTTGAGCTTAGATCCATGGTTGTCCTGATTTCCTTGGCCTTGGTTGTTGTGGGCTAGCTGAGCTATCTTCTGAAGGGTGGCTAGGTTGGCTTGACGTTCGGCTCTTTCAGCTTCGCGGTCTGAAACCAACATTTGCAGGATCTGCAACATCGGGTCCGGGGATGAACCACTTCCTCCGCGTGGCATCTAAAGATTGAGATAGATCATGAAAAAAGAGGGAAATTTCTAAGGTTTAGGGTCTTTGAAAAGTTTTTAAAGTTTGACTTGGATTTTCTAGCAACTTGCTTTTCATTCATTCATTCATAGCACACAATACAAACACACACCACAAAACAAGAAAAACAGATGGTTTTAAGAACCATTCTGGAAACTTCGATACAGTGGGGCCGAATACAACTCACTACGCTAGTGCTCAGGTGCTACTACTCCTCAGAGTCGGTGTAGTCGTCATCCTCATCATCCTCATCGTCATCGATGAAGGCGAAATAATCCTCATCGGTGAAGAAGTCCATAGCCTAATCCTCTAGAAAATCATCATCATTGCTGAGATAGGAGTAGGGGTCTCCACGAAGATCCTCTCCGGCATTCTCTCTTTCCTCCAACTGCATGTCTCTCTCGTGGATGGTCTCTTCCAAATCCGAGATACGGTGGCGAAGACGGGCAATGATGCGCTCCTTCTTGTCGAGCTAACGGCGGCGAGACTTGCGATCCTTCGCTAGCATGGCGATGGTCTGATCCTTCGTCTTGATGATGTCGGACTTGTGGTTGGAGTAGTCACGGCAATTGTCCAATTCCTGCTGACGATCGTACATCATGAAGCAAAGGTGGTCCAACTGAGTCTTCATCTCGTGGTGGTATGGGGTTTCCAGTGGCTGTCCCATAGCATCACGCCTTGGACAAAACTCAAAGCGGTACCCTTGATCTGGTTGATACTCTGCCCACACAGACAGGCAAGAGCTTCCTGCATGGCCCTGGCAAGTCCATCGAGCCAGTTGTTCTCTCTTAAGGTGAACTTAATTCCCTCAGCAATGGGGGGTTCAATCTTTCCTCGGAGACATGCAACAATTAGCCACTATAGATCTTCTCCTCCTTGATCATTGAGCTGAGCTCCGAAGAACTCGGGGTGCGGACGCTCCAGAAGTTCCGAAAGCTGGTCCAAATCCTGCTCAAAGATGAGGTCTCCTCCATTCCCCGACTGATAAAATTTGCTGTACTTCACGTCCATCTATAAGAATGTAGGATGAGTAAGTTAGTAGAGTGATGAAGTGTGTCAAATTTTAGGTATTTTGCAAGAGTTTTTGAGGAACATGAATTTTGATGAAAGAATCAAAGTGATAAGAATGGGAATAAGTTTTTGTAAATATTTGCTTTCTTTGGTTTTGAAACTAAGTTTTTGATTCAAACGTCCAGTCTAACTAGGGTCTCCTATGGTCAGGATGGCTCTGATACCAACTTGTCAACACCCGGATTTTTAATCCCAGATGCCTGTTATGCCATACATCGCAATCCCAGGATTACCATTTTTGCGAGACATAACAGATTTGGATACCACAATACGTCATCCATTACAAACCATACATTAGGTCTTACACAAATAAGGATCTCATGATCCAGTTCTTAATACAACTCAAGCAGCGGAAATACGTAATAATAACGGTAGCGTAGGAGAAGCTCCATCTTCGGGGTCACAGGCAATGCTGAAGATGGGAGATGATCCTAGTTGTCGTAACCTTCCAGAGGTCCTTCATCCTGGTACTCCACTTCACAGTCTGGCCACGGGAATAGCCAGGGACAAAGCCATGAGTACTCTTTAAGTACTCGCAAACTAATACTAACAAGTGAAGGGGGTTTTTGTAGTAGGACACTAAGCTCTAGGGTTGTTTTGCAAAAAGCCAGATTTACCTCTACTAAGTTCAGAAGCAAGAAAAGCTAGTTGAAATTTTATAACACCTAAGTGGGAACTTGTATTTCATATCACAACTCTGTTGTGGTCAAGTCAAAATCTCAATTCATTTCACAAGTCATTTTGAAAACATCTGACGGGGGAACAGTATGGTCACTCCAACTGTCCATAACCGCGGACGCGGCTATTCGAATAGTTTGACACTCTGCAGAGATTGTGCACTTTCACCACAACATTCGATACATCCGTCAGGAACAAATCCTGAATTCACCATACTCAGTATGCGGATAATCAATCCTAACATTTCCATTACACGCCCTAGTATAGGCACCTCTCCTATGAGTTTGGCCTCCCAACCATGACCAACTGTCATCTTGGGTACTGCACAGGTGGACAATCTTCACAAGGTAGCCTCAGCTCAGACCTTGGCCGTGAGGGAACCCATACTAAGGTATATGAGTTTCCAGTAAAGACCTACCCAAATTTCGGGTATTGTGGTTGTACGGTAAAATTGGAATGGTATCGCATCCAGACAACCATCGATTTTATAAAGGGCTAAGGCTCATGCCTTAACATTTTCGTCATCCAAATCATCTGGTGTTCGAAAACACATGTCAAAACATCTCAGTAGAATGACTCATTATTCTAAGGTTTTTATAACCATTTTCCACCAAGTATTCCCATCTAAAGTTGGTCAAGTTTTATGCTTAGCACTAGCATCTACAAGTGGGGGTGAGTACTAATGAGGGGTGGAAAACAAGTGGAGTTTAACTAAGTTCAATCTCATGCCTTAGGGTGACATCAAGATTATCTAGCTTAGGCTAAATTTAATGCTCTTTATGAAACCTTCAATTATCTTCCTAAAATCTACAAGTCACTAAGTAGACTCTAAGTAATAGCTTTGATAAAGAAATAAAGTATAAAGCTCGCAAGTAAAACTAGGATTGGGTATCATCAAATGTGTCTAACCAAGCATGCTTAGTGCATTGCCTAGGTTACCTAGCTTTCATAATTGCAAGTGTTAACTTGCTGAATCAACTAGTAGTATTAGGCTTGCATAAGTATCAGTATAAGCTTGCTAAAGTAGAGTATCTTGCATGTGTTAGCTTGCCTTGTGCAGAGCAGTGGTTGAAGTTTTCCTCGGCTTCTTCTTCGTAGTATCCTCCTTCCTCCTCGTATCCTTGGTCGGTACTAGCGTCTATGAATAAATACGAGGTACACAATCACCAAACAATACTTACCTACTTTAAATCATCACACAAAAGGATTCTATAGATGATCTAGCATCATCACTAACATTCAAGATTAAAGCATTTGCATCATTTATTTAGTTTTATAAAAGTAATTTCTACTCATTGAAAAACTACTTAAGATTTAATATTCTCCCAACCAAACATGGGATCATGTTGGCACATGTCATCACCACATATTTCAGTACATGAGAATGTGATTTAAAGTGGTGTCACAATTTAATAAGGTTTAACTTTTTTATTTTAAATAAAATAAGTGACTAGAAATGCCTATGTGGCATTCTTTTATTACTTGAACATTATTTCTATATGTAAACACATATGTTTTTATATATTCTGAAAGGTATGATCAAATGTGATTTTTGAGAGTTGGAATCAACTCAAAAGCTATTATGGTTGAAATTTAAAAAATGTTTGAATGCAGAAAAGCTTCTGACTTGTTATTTTTACCAAAGTTGATCTACAGATCCAAATGATTTGAATCCAACGGGCTTGGATTAAGACTTTCAACACATTTATAACAAAATTGGTTTCATGCAATTTTTTTCACTGAATCGAGCTGGGTTGATTTTTGAAACTAGGTACAGAACTGAGTTTGAATGAAAATAGAAAAAGCTAAATTCAAACGAGTGGGCTGCGCGGGGCTCAACTGACAGGGGGGGTCTACTGGTCAGTGGCTCATAAAACGCGAAGCGGTACGGGGCGATGTGGTGCGTTGGATTAGAATGAAGATCGATGGCTGAGGGTCGTCGTCGACGATGAACAAGTCACCGACGAGCTCAAACCCTAGCGGCTCGGTGGGGGTGCATAGGGGGCATACCGGGGCTGTAGTGGCGACGGCGAGGCGGGCAAATGATGAAGTCGACGACGGCAAACTCAGGTGTGGTCGCGGCAGCTCCGGGGGTGGTCAAAATCAACGGCTCCCTTCTTCTCTAGAGGCGGCCTGCTCCGGCGCAATTCCGGCGAACTGCTGCTCCTCGTGCTCCGGCTAAGGGGTGGAATGATCAGGGAGATGAGGGGAGTGAGATGGTGTGAGGAAATCGAGCGGGGGTCTTCTCCTTTTATAGGCTCGACGGCGAGTCCGAGAGGGATGGGCAGGTGATGGTGGCGACACGGCTACGGGCGGCTAGAGGCATGGCCGAGGTTGGCGTTCGACAGGTGGTCTCCTGACGATGCTCTAGAGCTTAAATGCGCATGTAGGGGCGGTGGCATCTCGTTGGGAACGTGCGGTGCTCTGCGAGGCAGAGGCGGCGAACTCCACGGCGAGCGGTGGCTACGGGGTACGGGCGGTGAAACGAGCATGTCTGGTGGTCTCCTGGGACGGTGGGGTGCATGCTGGCGGGCGGCGAGGGCACGAGGTGGTCGGGTTGCGTGGGAACGGCGCGTGCTCTGCGGTGCGCGTCGGCATGGTCGACAGTGGCGTGGGCGCGGCGTTCCTGGCGGTTCTGGTCGCTCTCTTCGAGCTAGGGCTGGTCTAGAGGGGGCGGTGAGGTATGGGCTGCACGCTAGACAAGGTTGGCACGGCTAGTTATTCTCCTAGCTTGCTGTCCACACTAGGGTGACATGGGTGCTCTCGGCCTGCCCACCATTGATGACAATGGCCAGCTCATAGTGGTGCTAGAGGTTAGTTAAGGTTGCTAGATGATCTACTAAGGCTAGTTGTAACCAGAGAGGGAACAAGGTTGGCCCAAAACATTGCTCAACATAGTGTTTTTGATTTTGTTGATTTGAATCTGCAACCTGTTTGATGAAATGGCCGCATGAACTTAAGTTTTGAATTTTGAAAAGATTTTTGGTGGGTGTGCTAGGCATGTGTTGAGGGTTATGTGGATGCTTGGGTTTTGAAAATTGAGCTTGTTTGAGTGGTTTTTGAAATAGTTGGATCTTCCCATATGAAATAGATTCAATTTTAAACTGTTATTTAAACTAAGCATTTGAATGTTTTTGGATGATCACAAAGTGGGCCTTGGTACCTTATTATGAGTACTATCAAGGGGTGCAAAGATCCATACATGTTTCTGTTAAGTTCTGAAAATTAGAGATAGCCAAAGTAAGCATGGGAGTTAATTTGGCCAAAGTGACCATTCACCTAATTTGTTTATTTTGACTTGTTTGTCTTTGGGAAAAGTTTGGGGATGGTTTAGATGATTTTTATTTCACATATGAATTATTTTACAAGCACACAAACACATAACCATGGCAATTCGAAAGAATCCAAATTTTAATACACACACATATGGATGCTTTCATATTTTTAATTAGAAAAGTTTTTGTTAACCCTAAATTTGATGATTAGAGTTTGATGATCCAAGTTTAGTATTTTTGGGATGTTACACACTTTGAGGTGCTTTTTACATGTTTTCTGGTACTAACCTATTAACAAGTTGCCACAGTGCCAGTTGCCTGTTTTCTGCTGTTTTTGGCTCCAGAAAAGCTAGTAAGCAAATATTCTCGAAATTGGACGGGACAAAATCCAAAGTCAATATTTCATCGAGAAGAACACAGAGTCCAGATGAGACACGGAGGGGCGCCACAGGGTGGCCACACCCCGCAGGCACGGCCCAGGGTGGGCCTGCGCCTGGGCAGGGTATGGGACCCCTGGCCGCCTCCCAGCCTTGCCTCTTCGCCTACAAGAAGCCCCCGACGCCGAAACCGTAAGCATGCGATCAATATTCCACGAAACCATATGTAGCCTCCGCCACCATCGTCCCTAGATCGGGGGGATCTGAAGCTCTTCCTGGCACCCTGTCGGAGGGGAGATCATCCCGGAGGCCTTCTTATTCGTCATGCCAGCCTCCGGTATGAAGCGTGAGTAGTTCCACCTTGGACTACGGGTTCATGTAGTAGCTAGATGGTTGTATCTCCTCCTTGTGCTTTCATGTCTAGATCTTGTGATCTCCGTTCATGATCAAGATCTCATCTATTTGTAATAATGCATGTTGTGTTTGCGGGGATCCAATGGATATTGAGATTACTATGTAAGATTTATTAATAATTTTGTCTTATTGATTCTATCATGTTTGTGTTGTTTGTGATTTTGCATGCTCTCCGTTGTTAGTAGCTATCTTGGCCAAGTAGTTGCTAGTGACTCCAAGAGGGGGTATTTATGCTCGATAGTGGGTTCATGCCTCTATTTACCAAGGGAAGTGAAAGAAATCTCTTTGGTTGTAGATGTGTTGTTGCCACTAGGGAGAAAACAACGGTCTCTTGTTCATGGAACAAGTGGATTGTTTACCTTACAAACTTTCCTTAAAGAATTTGTCTGTTGCTTGCAACTTAATACTGGAGGGGGTTCAGATGATAACCTGAAGGTGGACTTCTAGTCATAGATGAAGTTGGATGGCGGTCTATGTATCTTGTTGTATTGCCCAATCGAATCTCATAGGATCTTTTTGTCTAGTATTGAATTGTTATGCCTTGCTTAGTCCTGTCAATTGCCCTGTTGTAATTTGTTTACCCAACATGCCATGTTTGTTTATCTAAGGAGAACACCTCTAGTGAACTATGGACCCCGGTCCAATCTTTACCATTGATACATCTTCCACTGTTACTATTTACTTGCTGCAAACCATCATCACCTTCCACACCATACAGTTAATCCTTTGTTACAGCAACCGGTGAGATTGACAACCTCACTATTAGATGGGGCAATGTCTTGAGTTTGTGTTGTGCAGGTTTCCACGTTGCTTGCAACACCTTTGAGACGTTTCCTTCCTCCTACTGGTTCGATAACCTTGGTTTCTTACTAAGGGAAGACTTGCTATTGTGCTGCTTCACACCTTGCTCTTGGGGTTTCCCGACAAAGCGCTCTCAGGCTCCATCACACTCATAGGTACAAGGCGCAAGCAGGCATCACTACAACGGTAGGAGGAGGATGGTGTCGAGCTAGGTAGAGAGCGCCCGCAGTGGCATGGAGATGGTGGGGTTGCGCATGGATGCCGGTGGACTTAGGTTATGCCAGTACAAGACAAGGTGGTGGAGGCCAGCGCTAGCGACACTCGCGAGCAGAGGGAGCACTAGCACGGCAGAAGGCGCTCGGCTATAGCAGGGAGGGGCACAACACCAGTGCAAGTAGGCGGAGAGGTCGAGGACGCATCAGTGGCCCATAGAATAGGGAGGCGAAGTCGTGAGGAGGGCCTCTATGGGGATGCGGGGTGAGCTCTAGGGGTGTGAGTGTTACACAGCTAGGGAGGAGGCGGACGACGGTGACCTGGAGGGAGAGACGATCTAGGGCAGCGGTGGCACTAGGAAAAAGGCCGTCGAGCTCCGGGGGCGCTACAGGAAGACGGGGAGGAGGTGGTAGAGCTCGAGCGGGTAGGGGCGATGGTCGGTGGAGGAAGCAAGGGCCACGGGCTAGGGAGCATCAGGGAGGGGCTCGCGGGAAGGGTGATGAGGGGTGCACGATGAGACAACTTGCAGGCAGGAGGGATCTGAGTGGCAGCGTGTCCTAGAGCGGGCACCACGCAGCAGCAAGCTGGGAGGCGGCGACACGGGGTTGGTGAGCTGTTGAAGCGAGTGGGAGAGGGTGAGGAGACAAAGTCGCGTGAAGGGGACATGGGGTTTGTGGTGCTCGGGGGAGATGGATCGGGGAAAATAGGGTGGGGCTAGGTTGTCGGTCGCAGGTGTGTGTGGTGTGCGTGAACGTGTCAAACAGGTGGGTGGGTTGCATCTGTGTGTGTTGAGTGTAGGTGTAGGTGGGTGCTGGTGGCGTGAGTGGGGTGGGATGTGCATTCGGCTACGGCGGGGATTAGGTTTAGGGTAGGATTTTCTAGGGTTTGGTCTAGAGGAATAAGGTTTAGGGGTAGTAGGTGGTCTGTCTAGTTGGGCCCTTTGGGCCTGACCGGCTGGACTGCCTCCCCCCAACAAAATATTCAACTTTATTTATATTTTGTTTTGATTTAAATAAAAGGTTTTGTAAAATAGTTTTAGACAAACAAAATATCTGGAAGGGTCTAAGGTTTGACATTTATAATAGAGGGAGGGATAATTAGAAAACAAAGATAGGATTTTGGAAAATAGTTTTAGGAGACTTATGCATGATGACATGAAGATGCTCAAACGCAATGTGCAATGGTGACATGAGCATGCAATCATTATGATGCACAAACGAAACATCAAGCGATTTTCTAGTAGTGGTTTTACCCGAGGTGCTACAATATGGAATGGAGTTCTTCACGAAGTTCGAGAAAAAGGGAAAAAAATCAAAGAATTAATTCATACCTTTGCTCCAAGGATTGGTACTATGACGTTCAACTGCACAATCTTCCCCCAACTTCCTGCTAGAACTTAGTGCTCATGCAATTCTTAGTGAGGGCTATCTCGGAATAAAACCGAGTCTTACTACCCAGAAGAATTCAATCAGTGCTGGTGTTCCTTACACTACCAACACTCCTAGCTTAGTTCTTAGGAGAGACCAAGTCTACCCTAGGATCTTAGCGAGTCGTTGGTTAAAAAGTGGGCCGCCATGTTCTTTTATAACAAGGACATGTCGGCTCCCGCCAATACAGAAGGTCTACCGTCTTTCATTGACGGCGCTGCCCCCCACAAGAACTCTTGGGATGCAAAGGCGTTGGAACTTCCATATGGTTTAATCCTCACCAAGAGGTAGGTTGAGTTCTTAATGAAGCATCAAGGACTGCACGGCTTTGACTTAATTCAGTGTTGGCTGGATCGTTGGATTCAGCCACTGCAGTACCATAATGACCGGTTGATGCATACAGTCACCAAGGATAGGAAGGGCAACATGAAGGTTAGTCCAATGCGGATACCTACAAAGGACTACAAGACTCAAATGCAGTTATTGGTTAAGGAGCGAGTGAACAAGAAAGTTCCCGAGCCCTCCATGCCAATGTTCATAGCATAAAATCCTCTGACTCTGATAAGTCTTCCAACTTGTAGTTTATGCTTGTTCATCACTTCGTCAGCTGAATCTTCTTTACTGATATTATTTTTGTGTTTCAGCTTAGCGATCTCCCTAAGTCGAAGTTAGCCCCTCTAGAGGATTATCTTCCAGAAGACTCGGACGCGGGGGAGGACGATGAGGTGGAAGAAGTCCAGGCCTTAGCTTCCAATAAGCGCAAGGCTAAGGATGGTATCACCGCTGACACACAAGTGCTGCCAGTGGTTAAAAAGTTAGCACCTCTTATATTTAGTACTTATTTTACTTACCTTGAGGTCTTTCCGAGTCTCATCTAACATGTTGTTATTTGTGTGACTCAGAGCTAAATTAGTTTTGAAGAGTAAGTCGAAGCCGGAAGGCAAGCTGGTAAAGTCACTGCATTAGTAGAGGCTTGTGCTATCTCCAGTTGTACCTCCTCCACTCTAACCACTCCCAAGTCTTCAACGCTGGAGGTGATTTCCTCTCCGCACGCTGGCAATGCTAGTGATGACCCTGAAGACCCAAAGAATTCACAGCCCAAGGCCACCACTAGTGACGCGGCAACTGGTAAGGGTGAACCCACTAAGGGTATGATTCCATGGATGCATCTTCAGGGAAGATGGTGAAATTTACCGGTTCTGCTGCTTTCAGGATGACCAGGAAGAAGAAGGATGAGATTCTCAGGCCAGCCCAAACCAGCCTCGAGAAGCAAGTTCTGAATCCAGAAGCATGAAGCCAAGAAATGGAGGACGTGAAACTAGAAGGCCACCTGAAAGAGATTCAAGAGAAGGATCGAAAGATCCAAGCCAAAGAAATTCCATAGAAAGATGTAACTCCTATTTCCCTTGCCGAGAAGATCTTCCACAACATGAAATTTGGATTACAGAAACTACATCTGGAGCATGCTGTAAGTATTCCGACTCCCGCTTGCAGTATTTATTATCATATCCTCTAGCCCCCAAGCATAAAATAGAATAAAGATCATAACATAGAATCCGAGTTGATGCTTATAGGATGCAAAAGAACGATGTAGCCCCCAAGGCTCGTGCTGAAATTTAAATTAGTGTGAGTTGCATCTCGAGTCTCAGTAGACACCTGCATGTATATTGTCTTGACTTATAGAAAGTTATATCTTACAACCAGGAATTGCTAAAAAAACATCTGCAACAAGCTCAAATAAATCAAAGCTTTGCTTCTTTAAATTTCAAGCTTAAGATCGAGAAGGATGAGGCAGAAGGTAATCTTTTCCAACACTCAACCATAGTTGATTTTATTCTTAGTCAAAGTTTCTTTCCGACTAATATTTTGATTTTGTCCTTTGCAGATTTTCTGAATCAATCAAGCAAGATGGTGGAGGAGGCCGAGAACATCAAGTTCCTCCAAATGGAAAACGAAGAACTTTGCTAGGATCTTGCCAAGCTCAAAGTTGAACACGAGACATCCGTGAGCAACATCCTAGAGTCGGATAATCACGAGACCGAGAGACTTGAGAAGTTGCTGGCCATCTAGGACAAGAAATTTGATGACCTAAAGAATGAGTTCGACAGACAGAAGGGTCTGGCTCGGGCCAGCCAAGAATACAGATCTACAATACAAAGATCCAAATCACCTTGAAACGATACAACATCTGACTATGGACAAGATGCAAATGGGGCTAAGAGCCCTGAAGAATAAACCAATGGCGTATATAGCCCTCCCCAGGCCAAGCCGAAAGGGTAACCCTACTAATGACGTATCTCAAACCTGTTCAACAAAAAAGGGTGCCGACAAAGGGAAAAGGAAAAAGGGGAGCAATCAGTACTGAGGATAATACATGACGAGACTTAAAATTCGACGGTCCTCGCCTACATAGATTATGGTGGACTAAAGCAGCAGCACAACATGCACTAAACAACCTATAGAAACTTGGTACAACTAATGGCTATCAGAGAGAGATAAGAAAGGCATATGTGGAACTGACCTGCTACTAACTGTAGGGGTTCATAGCATGGAAAACAAAAAATATCTATCGCATGAATACACAAGCCAAGATCTAATCTACTAGATCGGAGCAAAGAGTTGATAGAGTACTAACCGTCGATGATCCAAACCGGTTAATAATACGTCTAAAACGTATATAGTTTCCCGAACACTTTTGCTATTGTTTCTCCTCTAAAATTGCGTGATTTGGATACAACTAACATGGACTGACACTGTTTTCAGCAAAATTAACTTGGTGTCTAGTTTTTGTGCAGAAAATCAACTATCAGGAAAAATCTCGGAAAATATACCAAAAATCCTATTTCACCAGAAGACTCGTGGAGCCAGAAGACGAGGCGGAGATGGCCCACGAGGGGCCCACACCCCCTAGCCGCGCGGGCTAGCCCGAGCCGCGCCTGGGAGGGTGTGGCCCCCTCGGGCACCCCTCGGCCTCCCTCTTCGCCTATAAGTTGCCTTATGACCTAAAAACTCAGGGGGATCGACGTTTTTCCAGAAAGAGTTCCACTGCGCCGCCACCACCACCATAAACCGCGATTTGGAACCAGAAACTCCGTTCTGGCACCTGCCGTGACGGGGAATTTGGAGAGGATCATCTCCATCATCATCAACAACGCCTCTCCATCAACCATCCATGTTTCCCCCATCCATGAGTGAGTAATACCCCGCTGTAGGCTATGTGGATGGTAGGGATTGGATGAGTTCTATCATGTAATCGAAAAATATTGTTAGTGCATGGTGCCTAGTATCTCTATTAGTGCTATTTGACTTTGTTGCAACTTGTTGTGCTTAATGCTTGTCACTAGGGCCCGAGTGCCATGATCTCAGATCTGAACTTATTATTTATTCATGATGATAGTATTGTTTGTGATCTTATCTACAAGTTGTGTACACATATCATTGTCCGGATCCAAAGGCCACGAAGTGACAGAATATGGGACAGCCGGAGGGGATGGCTGTGATGTGAGGATCACATGTGTTCACGGAGTGTTAATGCTTTGCTCCGGTGCTCTATTAAAAGGATTACCTTAACTGCTAGTAGATTCCCTTGAGACCCCGCTGCAATGGGCTGGTAGGAAAAAAGATGTTGTGCAAGTTCTCATTGCGAACACGTATGACTATATATGAAACACAGGCCTATGATTGTTTAGTACTTGGATGCTTTACCTTATTTATCTGCAATTGCCCTAGATCTTGAAGTTACAAGAATAGTCTTGACCATGCAACGCCCGTCCATCCATCCCTATGCCTACCGCACTCATATCCTACTGTTTCCTACTATTGTTACTACTGCCTTTGTTTTACTGCTGCTGTTACTTTGCTATTGCTACTACAAAACTGTTGCTATTGATAAACATATGTGAGCAAGACTATTTCCAGGTGAAACTAAATTGACAACTCAGTTGTTAAGGCTTATAAGTATTCTTTGGCTCCCCTTGTGTCGAATCAATAAATTGGGGTTATACTACCCTCGAAGACTATTGTGATCCCCTATACTTGTGGGTCATCAGTTAACAAGATCGGATTCTAGTGGTTGATGTAGTCGTTCACTTGTCAATATCAAGATCACGAAGAAGATCCTTCCGGCGCCATGTTCCGGCAGCGCTTCCGCAGTCGGTCACACGTTCGATACTCGATGAATACCTTCCTCTCCCTTGTTCCAGCAGGCAGTGGAGGTTGTAGATCTCTCCTCGCAATTCCAAAAGCACGACAGTGTGGTGGTGGAAGTAGAGGGGAAATCTCGTAGGGCTTCGCCTAAGCCGAAGCGAGTATGGTGGATTAGAAGAGGGCCTTGGCAAGTAGGGTTTAGAGGCCAAGGGGTGGAGGTGGCCGGTGGATAGGGTTGAGCTAGGCGGTGGAGGTTTTTAGAGGATATTTGGGCGGCGACAACTAGGGAGGGGGGCAGCCGACCTAGGGTTTAGGGGTGAGGGGTAGGGGCGCCCTACCCCTACTTATATAGGTGGAGAGAGGCAGTTGGGGGGAGGGGAGTCCTCCCCCAACACGTCTTCATGGCCGATGGCAAGGGAGGGAGGGGAAACCTTCCCTAATTAGGTTTCCTCTCCTCCCTCCACTAGGCAACCATGTTGGGATTTGACTTTTCAAACTAGAGTTTGATTTCTCTCTTCCTATTGCCTAGCCAAGTGACCTAGGACATGGTGGAACCATTCCACTTTGGTATGGCAGATCCATGTACCCTTCCCACTCCGGGGTGGTGGACCTTCTAGACCCTTCTAGAAGATTCCAGTGAAAACACCGAAAACATTTCCACACTCCGGAATTGGACATTCCTTAAATGAATCTTATTCTCCGGACCATTCTGGATCTCCTCATGATGTCCTAGATCATATCCAAGACTCTCAACAACATTCGGTATCCAACTCATTACCATATCTACTTAACAACATCGAATCCTTAAGTGTGTCTCCCTACGGTTCGTGAACTATGCAGACATGATCGAGAATCTTCTCCGATCAATAACCAATAGATGAATCTGTAAATTCATATGGATCCCACATATTTCTATGATTACTTTGTGATCGAATGAACCATTTACATATGATACCAATTTCCCTTTATCTCGCGATACTTTACTTATACGAGGTTTGATCGTCGGTATCTCTGCATACCTAGTTCAACCTCGTTACTGATAAGTACTCTTTACTCGTTCCTGTGATATGTGATCCCTTGTGAGATAGTCACATGATTGCAAGCCAATTGGATGACATTCCACCGAGAGGTCCCAGAGTATATCTATCCATCATATGGATGGACAAATCCCACTCTTGATCCATGTGCCTCAACACATACTTCCCGAATACTCAATGCCACATTTATAACCACCCAATTACGAAGTGGTGTTTGATGTCATCAAAGCATCCCTCTAGTGATGGTGATTAACATGATCTCATGGTCGAAGGATTTAAGTTACTATGTATCTAAAATCTTATAGCAAACAAACTATTGAAATGACTTGATCTTTATGCTATGCTTAACTATAGGAGTATGTCCATCACACCATTCTCCTAATGATATGATCTTGTTATTAATATCATCCAATGTTCATGATTAGGAAACCATAATCATCTATTAATCAACAAGCTAGTATTACAAGAGGCTTTACTAGGGACTCTTATATGTTTACAAATCACACAAGTATTAATGTTTCCAGTTAATAAAATTATAGCATGGTATGTAAACATTTATCATAAACACAAAGATATAATAATAAATACTTTTATTATTTCCTCTTGGGCATATATCCAACAGTCTCCCACTTGCACTAGAGTCAATAATCTAGATTACATGGTAATGTACCTAACACCAATGTCGTTCTGATGTTGGTCATGTTTTGCCCTCAGGAGAGGTTTAGTCAACGGATCCGCCACATTAAGATCTGTGTGTACTTTGCAAATCTTTATGTCACCATCTTGGACATGCTGACGAATAGCGTGAAACCGTAGCTTGATATGTTTCAGCTTCTTGTGTGACCTTGGATCCTGCGCATTGGCTATGGCACCCATGTTATCACACTAGATAGCCATTGGGTCCAACACACTGGAAACCACACCAAGCTCCGCAATGAACTCCTTCATCCTTATCGCCTCTTGTGAAGCCTCCGGAGCAGGTATGTATTCCCATTTAGTTGAAGATCTCGCCACCATGCTTTGCTTAGCACTCCTCCAGCTCACTGCTGGACCGTTCAAAGTAAATACATATCCAGATTGTGATTTAGAATCATCTAGATTGGTGTTCCAACTAGCATCGGTGTAACCGTTTACAACGACCTGCGCATCACCTCCATCAGAATGAACCATATCCTTAGTTCTTCTCAAGTACTTTAGGATATTTTTTATCGCTATCAAGTGATCCACTCCTGGATCACTTTGATATCTGCTAGTTAAACTAATAGCATATGCAATATCTGGTCTTGTACATAGCATGGCATACATGATAGATCCTATGGATGATGCATAGGGAGTCTTACTCATCCTCTCTCTATCTTTTGCTATAGCGGGACTTTGAGTCTTACTCAAGGTTGTATTGGGCAACATGGGCAAGAACCCTTTCTTGATATCTTCCATTCCAAACCACTTTAGAACCTTGTCCAAATATGTACTTTGTGAAAGCGCTATTAAGTATGTCGATCTATCTCTATAAATCTTTATGCCTAATATGTAAGCAGCTTCGCCAAGATCCTTCATTGAAAAACTATTATTCAAATAATATTTGAAACTTTTAAGAAGTTCTATATCATTCCCAATCAACAATATGTAATCCACATATAGTACTAGGAATGCTACAGAGCTCCCACTCACTTTCTTATAAATACAAGCTTCTCCATAAGTTTGTATAAAACCAAAACTTTTGATCACCATATCAAAACGTTGATTCCAACTCCGGGATGCTTGCTTCAATCCATAAATGGACCGTTGAAGTTTGCATACCTTGTTAGCATCTTTAGGATCGACAAAACCTTTGGGTTGTACCATATACAACTCGTCATCAATGTCACCATTGAGGAACACCATTTTTACATCCATCTGCCATATCTCATAATTGTAATATGCAGTAATTGCTAACAAAATCCTTACAGACTTTCGCTTCGCTATCAGTAAGAAAATCTCATCGTAGTCAACTCCTTGAATTTTTCGGAACCCATTTGCGGCAAGTCGAGCTTTATAGACTGTTACATTACCATCAGCATATGTTTTCTTCTTGAAAATCCATTTGTTCTCGATAGCCTTGCGGACATCCGGTAAGTCTACCAAAGTCCACACTTGGTTTTCGTACATGGATCCAATATCGGATTTCATGGCTTGTTTCCATTTATTGGAATCTGGGCTCATCATTGCTTCCTCATACGTGGCAGGGTCATCGGCGTTATCCACCATCATGACATTCATAACAGGATCATACCAATCGGGAGTGGTACGAGTCCTAGTTGATCTACGAGGTTTAGTAGTGACTTCAACCAAAGTTTCATGATTATTATCATTAGCTTCCTATCTTATTGGTGTAGGCACCACAGAAACATCTTTCGGTGTTGCGCTACTCTCAAATTCAAGAGAAGGTTCGACAACCTCGTCGAGTTGTACTTTCCTTCCAGTCACTTGTTTCAAGAGAAACTCCTTCTCTAGAATGGATCCATTCTTGGCAACGAAGATTTTGCCTTCGGATCTATGATAGAAGGTATACCCAACAGTTTTATTTAGGTATCCTATGAAGACGCATTTTTCTGCTTTGGGTTCAAGCTTGTCGGGCTATAACTTCTTTACATAAGCTTCGCAACCCCAAACTTTAAGGAACGACAATTTAGGTTTATTCCCAACCCATAATTCATACGGTGTCATTTCAACGGATTTATATGGCTCCCTATTTAAAGTGAATGCGGTTGTTTCTAATGCATAACTCCAAAACACTAACGGTAAATCTGTAAGTGACATCATAGACCGAACCATATCTAAGAGAGTTCGATTATGATGTTCAGACACACCAATACGTTGTGGTGTTCCCGGCGGTGTCAATTGTGAAAGTATTCCTCATTTCTTAAAATGCTCGCCAAACTCATATATTAGATATTTATCTACACGATAAGATCGTAGAAATTTAATCTTCTTGTTATGTTGATTCTCTACTTCACTTGGAAATTCCTTAAACTTCTCGAAAGTTTCGGACTTGTGCTTCATGAAATAGATATACCCATATCTACTCAATTCATCCGTGAAAGTAAGAACATAAAGATAACCACCGCGCGATGCCACACTCATCGGGCCACACACATCGGTATGTATGATTTCCAATAAGTCCGTAGCTCTGTCACATCCAAAGATTTTCCAAATCTTGTAATGTGAAAAATAAATAAACAAAATAAATAATTGTTGAAATTTAGAGTGAAAAGAAACTTTTGTTTTTAAATGTAAACTTAAAAAATCCCATCTTGAACAAACTTTGGCTAATGTTTGAATCCAACTAAATTCAAATCAAGTGGAATGCATTCTTCATAAATGCATCTGGAGATTTAAACACTTGAAGAATAAACCAAAACTCTAAAACCCTAATGGAAGAAAATCATTTTCAAGTTATCTTTAAGCCTATGGATTTGATCCCTATAAAAATTGGTCAAACAAACATTTCAAATTGATTAAGAATGACTATTAAAAATACTATAAAACCAGATGAATTGGATTCACTTAATTTGGAGCCATAGATAAAATCTTATGAATTTAATAAGATAAGGAAATTGAATTTTGAAAGCTAATAAAGCCCTTATCTAAAATCCATACCAAATGGTGAGAAAATAATCCTAAAAGGATTTAAAAAGATAAACAAATAATAAATAAAGTTATAATAGTTGGAATCACTATTTTTGGATCTTTAAATAAAAGATATGGTTTTTATAAGAAAAGGTAGAAATATAAATAAGGATTATTTTATAGAGCCAAATTAAATCTTGGCCAAGCTTTTGAAATAAAATGTTTTTATTTGATAAAAGAGTAAAGGTTTATTTAAATAAAATAATGAGGATTTATTAATATCTAATTTTATTAAAGTAAAGGTTTTTCCATTTTAAATAAACACTAAAACTTGTTAAATTATTTTAATAAGTTTTTCCAAGTGTTTTTGTTTTTCAAATGAAACCTACTGAAAATATTTTGGTATTATTTAGTTTTCAAAAAGAGTTTTAAAATAAATTAAAACCTATTTGAATTAAAGACTATGGTCTATTTATTTAATTATTAATAGATCCTAAAAGAATAAAAGAATTATTTTGTTTTGGACTTTGAAATATGTTGATAAACAGAATTAAAATTCACCCAAAGATTGGTGGAGATTTAAATTCAAATGGAGATTGAATAATATTACTAAATCTTATTTAATTAAAACTAGAGCCTATTTTAAATAATTAAAGACCCTAAAAAGGATAAATATATTATTCTGAATTTGACTTTGTAATGTGCTATTAATCAGTATTTGAGTCTTCACAAAATTTGGCAAAGGTTTGAATTCAAATGAATGTTTAAATTGTTTAAACAAAATCAAAACAGAAAATCCAATGGGAAAAAGAAAAACCATCAGTATAAAAAAATGGAAACAAACCCAGCCCAGCCCAGCCCAGCTAGCCCACTAAGGCCCAGCAGCCCACCTATCTCTCTCTCCCCGAAACGTTTTTCCTCACCGCAGACCGAACCCGCTGAGTCTATGACACGTGGACCCCATTCCCCCTCTTCCTCTCTCACCGACGCGAGGCCCCACAGCCACCTCACCATCGTCTCCACCCACGCGTAGACCATGCCCTCCTCCCCCTGCCGTTCTGCCGACGGTTTCTTCGATTAATTGCTCGGTAATGGCGCAATAACCCAGCCCCGCGACCCCGCCTACTTAACCGCCTCTCCCTCATCTCTGTTTCCCCTTCAGTCCCCCACCCTAGCGCGCCCCCAGGCTGCTTAATTTCACACTACACCACCACTGTCTCCGACAAGCTCCGGTGGCAATTCTGGCCACTCGCCATCGCCCCTCGCCCCCTCGACCACACACGCGTGCTCCACGTACCCTGGCGCACCTCCCAGTGGCCTCAGCTCGGCCGCGCTCGCCCTAGAGCATCGGCAAGGACGATCACTGCCCGCCGCCGTCGTCTTCTACCTCTCCGGCGAAACCTCCTGGTAATTCCTAGCCGCCCATTCCCTCTGGCTGATACTCCCGTATTCGCCTCTCTCTCGCGAACCTAATGGCGTTGCTTGTTTGGTTTGGAGTGAACCGTAGACTCGCCCCCATCGATAAACAGACGAGTCCGAGGCGTAGCACAACTCCGGCGAGGAATCCACGCCACCACCGTGCGCCCCTTGACTTCTCGCGAGCACGACGAGCATCAGCGACACCACGTGAACCTGGTGAGCCATTCCCCTTCCTCCCTTGCTTCCTGTAATCACCGCGACGCCATAGCTAGAGCCAGCGCCGCCACCTGCCGCCGCCAGCGCCGCCACTCGATGGCAAGCACGCTGTGCACCGTCCGATCTTGATCGCGTGGCCACGATAGAATTTAATCGAAGGGGTACGCTTGCTTCTGAGCCGTGCGATCCCACTTAAATCCAACGGCTGTCAGCAATCGATCCGAGCGAAACGGTATGGGCGAATAGAATCGTGACGCGTGGCCCTGTCTGTTTGAATAAAAACAGAAATGTTCTATTTGATGTGCCAATTTGAAAAATTCATAACTTTCAAACCACACGTCCAAATTTTGCAAATTTTATATCAATGGATTCAGCAAAACAAGTACTTTCTGACCATGCACTTTGTTTAGTAAAATGATTCTGTTAAATTGGTGGTTTTTACAGAAACTTGTGTATGCATGTTTAGAATATAAAAATTGTTCTAAAATGATTTTTGAGATAAAACCTTTGGCAAATGGTTTTTTTTGAACCTACTGACCATACAAATCAATTGGTGGTTTCAAAAATGTATTTGGTGAAGCAAAAGAATGAATCTTTGATTTAAAAACATTTCTAGCAAAATAAAAATGTTGATTATGGTTTAAAAATGATTTTGGAAGAAAACCTTTGAGAAATGTTTTGATTTAAACTCTCTGACCCTAAACACCAAGTTTTATGGTTTGAAAGTGTATTTGGTGAACTCTATAAAGATAATTACTTTGGTAAAAGCATTTTCATCAACATAAAATAATGATTTGGTTTAAAAATGATTTATAAGTAAAATCTTTTGCAAATAATTTTGCCACTTATATAAGATGACCAATAGGTGTTTTCCAATGTTTGTAACCCATTAGAAACCACTTTTACAAATAAACCATCTTTAGCATGCTTGCATGCCTTACTTTGTTTCTATTATTTTATGTGTTGTTGCTTGAATGGTAGATTGAAATGTGGCTTGCTTGATTGAATTGTAGTGATTTTAAGAGTGTGAATATTGCAAAGATCAAGGAGTGAACTTATATTCTCTACCAAAAAGGCAAGTGATGCTTCATACTTTTTCCCATTATTTTCACTATGCATTAGTGATATTTCTAAGTAGGACTTGCATGGAATTTTTGCTAAGTATAAACTATGCCATGGGAAATCCTAGTAGATGAAACCTTAGTCGGATTATTCTAAGTTAAGATTCCTACTACTATCATGCTTAGCTTAGCTAGTATAAAACAATGGTGGATTATACTTCATGCTATGTAATATTTCTAAGTCAAGGACTTGTGTTTTGATTAATAAAACAACTAAGTGAATGAATCACCTGGGTGGAATGGAAGGAATGGTTTGTGTTGAGTGGTTCACAAGGCCCATTTCTATGGTTTACCTTGTGTATCTCACTTGTGGATGGCCACCCAGGAACAAAGAGATTTGAGATGTCAAATGTTGAGAAGCTTCAAGTGCAGCCACTTGGAATTATGGGCTCTGCCTGGATCATATAGGTTGCAATAACTTAGCCAAATGGACAGTTGGTGGTAGGGGATGATAGGTTGGAACGCGTCCATTCTGGTCTAAGGGAAGGCTTCTGAAAGATCTTGTCTTGGTGAAACCAAGTCTTGTGGGGAAAGTGCACCACCTCTGCAGAGTGTAAAATCTAAGTACTTAGCCATGTCCCTGGAAAAGGACAATTTGAGCATCAAGACATGGAAGCTATCAAGAATCTCCTCATCCCAATTTCTAAGTTAAAAACTTGTGGTTGAACAAGGGTTGAAGGATCACCAATTTCTATTGTGAGATACCTTGGGTGATTTTTGTCAAGCAAAAACTTAGTGTTTTCAAATGATAAGGAAAATCTATTTTGAGCAATGCAAGCCTAAGCTCCACTTAGCCAAATGCATATATATGATAGACTCCACTATACTACCATAGTATCACTTGCCAATACAATTCAAATGTATTGCCCCTTGTGGCTGTAACTTGTTATGTTGCAGGTTTGTTTGATATTATTGAAGTTTGTTGAATTAGGATTACAAGTCTACAACCAATATGTTTGCCTGTGGCACTTTGAAGATGAAGGACCCCATGCTATTGTTATATTCTGCTACATTGTAAATGAGATAGCCAAATGAGCTATGTAATATGTAATAAATTATTTTATTCCTGGTTATAAAGTTGTATTATGACCTTTGTTTCTTGATATTACATCTTAACTGTGGATGCTAGCTATTGATCCAGGGACTAGCATTGTAAATACAGGTATCTCTACCTTATTAAAGGTTGGGAACCTTACAGATGGTATCAGAGCACTGTGTTGCCTGTAGGATTGTAACCCTAGGATTGGACAAAACCCCTTAGAAAAATAGGAGTTGTATTTGTTCCAAAACTTATTTACAAACAATCTTGTAAACTCTTTCCTCAACCATTTTGGTTTTGACTTTACATCTCTTCTATTTCAACTTGATGGATAAAGCCTTCTCCATGGCCAAAGACTTCACCATGTGTAAAGGACTTCATCAACTCTAATGACTTCAACATCTTCAAGTGATTTCAACCTTATTCTCAACAAGGACTTCAACCTTGGATATCACTAAGGACTACAAGTGAGACAAGAAATGTTGCTCAAGACTTGAGGACTAAGGAAACACAACTTAGAAGGAATCATCATCACCTTTGAAATTTTTGTGACCAAGAATTTTCCCAAGGAAACCATGACCTCATTCAAGAATAATCAACTAAGAATGATGGAATGATTTCAAGTTAACCATATAGTTGGACCACCATGTTTAGTTTAAATTAAACCCATAAACTTATGTGGTTAAGCAAAAATATTTTGTTGCCTAAAAATGTGCTTAAACTTGTTGTTTGAGTGGAATGTTTGTTTGTGATTGCTTGCACATTGCTTGTGTGAATTGGGATGTGTGTGATTATAATTATTCCCTTAGAAATATCTTGCCCATTCTAATCCCAATCCAACCCAAACAGATGACTACTCCAAGAGACTCCAACATCAAGAATGGTGACAACAACAACCAATAGTTCAACATGAGAGAACAATTATTAGTAAACCAAATCCATTTGAATCAGATGACAACTCAGTTTTTAGCCATCAACAATGAGTTAGACCCAACCATACAAAAGTTTTGGGTAATCCAATCCCAACTGCTGCAAGGGATGACCACTCAAATGATCAACATGGGAGACAACTCTTCCCAAGGAGTTTATGACAGCAAGGGTGTCAAGGATGATATTTTAGAAGGAACCCAAGCTTGCAATATTTGTGGAGACAAGGATCACACTTCCAAAGAGCATGAAGATCAATGCCCCAATTGTGAAGAGAAACATCCAACTAATCAATGCCCCACATCTCAAGCTACTTGTTTCCTATGTGAAGGAAATAATCATGTCCCTATCCAATGCCCCATCTATTCCATAGTTCAACAAAGGAAACAAGGTGGAGTGCAACAACAATTTGTAAACCCTCATGAAGGTACAACTTCTATCAAGAAGGATGAAGGCAAAGTTAAAACTATGCATCATAAGGCCAAATCCAAGGTGATCACAAAGTGTTGCTACTCTTGTGGAGAAGAAGGTCATATCTCTAGTAAATTCCCCAAGAAGAGAGAAAGATTTCCCACCTTTGTGGTGAAGTATGAAGAGCATGAACTAGAAGAACTCCTAGCTTTGGAGAGACCCAAGAAGAAGAAGAAATGCCCCAACCCTAGCAAGAAGGATATTACCCAAGAGAAATGTTACACTTGCAAAGAGATGGGACATTATGCCAATGAATGCCCAAAAAAGAAGAAGAACCAAGGAAACAAACAAGAGGCAAAGATACCAAAGGAAAAGAAAGATATTAGCCAAGTGATGTGTTTCAAATGCAAAGAACCAGGATATTATGCAAGCAATTGTCCAGAAAAGATGAAGCACAAGATAAACAAGCCTATGTAGGATCTCAGCCTTGTCACATGTTTCAAGTGTGGAAACAAAGTGTAGGGGTTCGTAGCATGGAAAACAAAAAATTTCTATCGCATACAAACAAACA